>OW569320.1:29137128-39137128 GCA_937595015.1 Polyommatus icarus | reverse complement strand
TTTCATAGAAAACTGCATAGTTTTTTCACAGAACTATGCAGTTTTTGAAAAGATCTGTCCAGTTTTCGTAGAGAACTGCACAGTTTTTACAAGAGATCTGTACAGTTTACATAGAGAACTGCACAGTTTTTCACAGAGCTACACTGCTTTTTCCCAGAACTGCGCAGTTTGTTGAAAAGATCTGTACAGTTTTCATAGAAAACTGCACAGTTTTTATACAGAACTGCGCAGTTTTTTGAAAATATCTGTACAGTTTTCGTAGAGAACTGCACAGTTTTTACAACAGATCTGTACAGTTTACATAGAGAATTGCACAGTTTTTACGGAACTGCGCAGTGTTTCAAAACGATCTGTACAGTTTTCATAGAAAACTGCACAGTTTTTTTACAGGACTACGCAGTTTATTGAAAACATCTGTACAGTTTTCGTAGAGAACTGCACAGGTTTTACAAGAGATCTGTACAGTTTACATACAGAAGCACAGTTTTTTCACAAAACTGCGCAGTATTTCGAAAAGATGTGTACAGTTTTCATAGAAAACTTTTTCTGTCATTACTCATACAAAATATATCATGAATAGGGCCCGGAAAAATATGTACTAAAAAATCCAAAATATGTACATACAATATGGACTAAAAAATCGAAAATATGTAAAAATATGGAGTATTAAATAGAAATATGGAAAAAATATGGAGTATAAAATTCCAAAAATTAAACGTTGTTTTAGTGTTATAGGTAAGAAAAGAGTCACTCGTGACAGTTAACAAAGAGATAGAGGCCAGAAATATGCTATGCTGGCTTTGCCTTTGCATATTTGGTAGGCCAGAAATATGCTATACTGGCTTTGCCTATGCATATATGGTTTGGAAATAAACATATGTGACAGTATTAACAGTACAACTTGCATGACATGCTGATCATAATATTGTAACTATGACAGCACGTAACGCACGTCATGCTGCATGATTTGACGTGGGAGAGCCGTGCTTCGGCACGAATGGGTCGGCTCGATCGGAGAAATACCACGGGCTCACAGAAAACCGGCGTGAAATAGCGCTTGCGCTGTGCTTCGCCGAGTCATTGAGTTTACTGAAGGCCCAATCGCCTACCATTTTCCTTTCCCTGCCCTTCCCTCTTAAAAGGCCGGCAACGCACCTGCAGCTTTTCTGATGCTGCGAGTATCCGTGGGCGACGGAAGTTGCTTTCCATCAGGTGACCCGTTTGCTCGTTTGCCCCCTTATTTCATTTAAAAAAATGATCGTCTTGGGTTCGCTTAATATTGGCTAAATGATCCCTGCACGTCACAACTCACAATTCACGATATTTTTTTACTTCAGTTTTTGTTTAGCCATGTCAGTAACATGACCTTCAGCATAGCTGAAACTTTATTTTCTATTTCTTCAATAATCTTCTTTGAAAACAGAATACCGAAAAAATATAATAAATAATAATATAAAACGCGAGAGGAACGAAATACGCAGTCGCATGGTGGCGGGAACGTATTTTTTTTTTGTATTTTAGTGAAAACATGGACGATTGTGACATTTTCTTATAAAATATGGACTTATCTTTGTAAAACCCTAAAATATGGAAAAATATGGAAAATAAAACTTGGGATTTCACAGTCTAAATATGATAATTCATGTAAAAACACATTCCCTAATCATGACTATTAAAGTGTATGCTACATAAACGAGTAATCTGGCTCGGCATCCAATTCAGTTCGTTTCTTACTAAACGAAGTACGAACGGCATGATTATAAAAATAAGATACTCCATACTGATGTCAGTCAGACGGCAGACCCCCGGTTATGAATTATGATTATATTGTTACATCTTGCATAACACTGTCCATGGCGACTTTGTAAAAATTTTGTAAATATATTATTTTTTGATTATTGCATTTTTACAATAACATGTAAACTTAGTAAGATAAACACAAAGAGACCAGCTTAATTTTACGCAAATACCCTGGCATCCAACTTAAATAAACCATCTTTTTGGGCATGTTTTTGGGTCGGAAAAAATACAAGAACTTTACCTAAGCATAATTTTAAAAAAATCACTTACTGATGAAACTTGAAAGGTTATTCCTGTATTAAAAGTCGTATTTGTATGACTTCTACACCATTTCACAGGGCATTTAGGCATTTTAACAACGAAAATTTTGTAAAAAGCTACGTAAAAAGTAAATAAACCAAAAGTAAACAAATTGTAAAATGAGTGTGACAATAATTATCATGTCAACCTGGTTGAACGTCACTTGAGTATATATACATGAAAAATGTGTACCGAACACATGCATAAATGTGCATGTATTCGGGTCACATTTTGTAGCCATTAGGTGCACTTTTTTTGACGGAGTTACTCTTCCTGTAGTTTAAAGTTCACTGTCGCGATGTAAGATTAATGTCAGTCCGCCGCGCGCGTCACGGGTGCAGGCTGCTCAACTACTTATGCCATCCACTGCCATGGGAAAGGTCGTACACAGATATCTAGACGCACTTGGTCAAAAAAATAAATGTCTAGTACATTTCCTTGCATTTTAAACTCCTTACTAATAAAACGACCCACACTTTACAGTGAATGTCTGTCAAGTCTCTGTATAAATATCAGAGAGGAACCTTCCAACTGTAACACTTTACACAGGTTTTTACTAATATGGAGGATAATGTAAAAGCCTTTATGGAAATAATTATATTATGACATGAACAAGCGATCAGAATCAATTACCTCTTCACACTTTTATATATTAATTTCTTCGACGTAATTTAGCTATTTGGTGTCGTTAACGTTATGTGGAGTAAACTTCTGCCTACGTAATCGGTACGTTTTCGAACTAGAAATATTTGGAAACTTTGATATATTCTATTCATCTAATATTCGATTTTATAGATGTTGTCCTGCTAATGGTACTCAGCAATCCTAGTCGTTCACAAATCACACATCTGTCACTACCGAAGATGAACTAATAGATTCCCAAGCACCGCGGCTAATTGGCTGGTCACGGTCCCTCCAAACAAACCAAAGACCAAATGGTCGCTGGTCCTCGAAGCTGGTGCATGGCGGTGTCTCCGCGTGTCGTCAGCGCCGCTGACCTTCGCCGGCTCAAGTGCGCAGGGTCATTACCGCCGGACAACACCCGACAACACCCGCCAACACACACTAGACTGCAACGAGGAAATTTCCACTAAGCCACATCACACATCACACCGAGACGCGACGAGATGCTGAAATGCCTACAACATGCACGCTGCCTACCGTAAATCTGAAAATTTTATCTGCAGTAGACGTGTCTGAAATATACCACCACATCCTAAATAAAAATTTGGATAACTTCATATCATTATTGTGACCTCCATTGACCATAACGATAGACTAATAATCTATAATATGATGATGGCGTATGTATTTTGACTTTATAATGTTTTTATCTTAAATACTCCGAAATAAAACCATTCTTAATAATGTGTACCATAATTTACAGAAAGGTTCAAAAGCGGTGCAAAATGCGATACCTTGACCCTACAGGACGAACTATCTGCACATTTAATTTCATCTGAACCTTTATTTAGTATCTCGGTTACTGGAGCACAGAGCTCGCGACCCCCTGCCATCTACCTGACGACGATTTTAACTGCACCCGCCTTGTGAATTGTAACTCAATCTCAAACCTTTATTTAGAATTTAAACGAGTGATCAATAATTTTATCCTTAGGAATTTTGATTACATTCGATTTGCATATCTTAAATCGAATGGAATTTTCTTTTGCCGACTACGAGGAGAACAAAAGGATGGGTAATGATTTTGACAATTTCTGTTTCTTCATTGTTTTAAATTTTTCGTAATTTATAAACAATCCATAAAGTTTTCTCGAACGCAGCGTTAAAAGATTTGTAACAGCAACTTTCTCTATAAAATATTACAATAATGCATCCATATTGAATACCTAAGCTTTAATATTTAGGGGTACTCTGAACCGAGATGATGTCAGCAAAAACTCATCCATGATTATTATTGAAGTCCACAATTAAATGTGTTTACGGCGATGAGCGAATACGAGAATACACTTGTGATGACCGCCGACCGCCGATCACCGACCGCCAACAACTTCGTTATGAGCCTCCAATGACGCTCATGAAGGACACGATAAAGCGCAGCTAAATAAAAATAATTCACTTCGTAGGGGCTCAAATTTCAAAATAATTGGAGATAATAGTATTATACATACTGTCTCAAGTATAGTGGAAGATGGTCGCGGCTCGCGGGTCCCGATCTCACAATGTCAAACAAAAAGTTTTCCGAAATTAACAGGTCCCGGATGCGTATTAGATCGTAGACATAATCGTGTATAGAATAAAATACAAAATATGAGTTTTTTTCTTTATTAATGTTGTAACTGCATACGAAGTATTATGCGTGACGTATTAATAATACTAAATTAATATAATCTTAAGGTATCTGCTATACATACCATATTAGCACCTATAACGAAGCAGTTAACGCCATCCGCATCACCAGGGGAGCGCGGGGTATCGATCGATATAATTCAAATCGGATCGATAAGTGTTTCTGTGAAAGCGGCGTCCACAAAGCTGCGCCTACGCATCTGAGTTATTGCGGCGCGTAGCGTGCGACCGGACGTTACTTACATGCCCAATACGTTACTAATTCACTCATCATCATTATCATCAGACGATAGAAGTGATAAGAATATTTTGGTACTCAATATTTCTGATAACGGAAAATGCCTAGCAAAAATTTTTTAATGATAATTTTCCATGTGATATCACGTCACATCGCCATCATGTTAGCATAAACGAGCCCATCACAGATTGTGATGTAGCACTAGTAATGCTTCTGTTTATTACATTAAAAAAAATATACATACAGCCGAACATAATTATATTATTACCTCCTCCTTTTTGGAAGTTGGTCAAAAATACTATTTCACTCCGCAATAGTCTTTTCAATAATGAAGCGCTACTTTTCGGAAAAGTCTTTGTGCTGATGAAACTCCAACTGATCAAACTATGTATATACATGATACTTATAATGACAATTAACTTACAAGTAACAAATCAATAACACACGGCCAACGACATGTCGAGCATCGCTCACGGGGATCGTCACCACAGGAGGTAACGTTGTACCGACACACCAAAAAGACGGGTAATATTGCGACAGGTTAAGCCCGAAATTATTGCCGTATCATTTATTTTAATTAATTTAATATTTGTGCAGGCCCGCGATGATACTAATAATAATTTGATATTCAATAAAAGTAATATTTTACGTAGATTTTACGACAATAAACTTTCAGTGCCAATGACTCCAGAATTTTGAAGTGAACAATTTCTTAATCAAACTTCTTAAACAGCTTCCTTTTTCTTGTAAACCAATCTGCCGATTTTGATGATGTGAAATACGAGTATGGTGATGACGTTAGGCGGGTATGTTAGTTTACTCATAACTTTGCGGTTACCCATAATATCCGAATTATGTATTTTCCTTATTATTTTTTAAACAACGTCGCGTCGCAAACACTTTAACTTTTTTAGCCCCCGACAAAAAAGAGGGGTGTTATAAGTTTGACGTGTCTGTCTGTCTGTCTGTTTGTCTGTGTGTGTATCTGTCCGTGGCATCGTAGCATCCAAACGGGTGGACCGATTTTGATCTAGTTTTTTTTGTTTGAAAGCTGACATGATCGAAAGTGTTCTTAGCTATAGTTCATCATCATCAGCCTGCTCAGTGCTGGACAATCAGGGTTTATCTGGTTCATGTTTGTGGCATTGTAGCATCCAAACGGGTGGACCGATTTTGATCTAGTTTTTTTTTTTATTGAGAGCTGACATGTTTGAGAGTGTTCTTAGCTATAGTTCATCATCATCAGCCTACTCAGTGCTGGACAGTCAGGGTTTATCTGGTTCATGAAAGGCCTTTAGCAACTTGTAGTCATTTGATGGGTTTTATATTTCATTCTAGTTCGTGACATTTGTGAATATACAATATACGTATACGCATAATAATGAAAAGTTGCACCATCACCTGATAATCAATAGGATATCCAACTCCTCGCCAACTTAGAGTAGATGGTTTCATGTTTAGGCTCATTTTAATTGCGACAACCAGTAAGAAGTACCTAGATAAACAGTAAATATATTTTATATGCTGCTGCTGCAGCATCACCTGGATTCTATAGGAACCGAGCTTCGTATGAACCCAAAGGGGAGGTTTCATGTTTGGGCTCATATTAACAGCCTCATCGAAAAGGACATTGATAGATGGTAATCATGAGAATACTTATGATTCTGTTGATAGGAATTTTTCTGCACTTTAACCAACACAAGTTTAAAAAGTATGAAATAAAATTAAATTAAGAAATTTAAAAAAACCCCCGCCAAACAACTTTAAAAAGAAATAAAATAATATTTACTGCCTTTAAGTCCAAATAATTCCTAACTTGTGTAAAGTAATATTTTAGTCCATAATTGTTGTCAAGGTGTGTCGGGGGACCGTTAATGTAGATGTTTGATTTCACAATCAATTCATAGCGAACTGAATCGAGATAGTCAGTGACTTGGCGGTTGTATGTTGTAGTTTACTTGACGGCGCGGTCCCACGACACACCTTGACAACAATTATGGACTTAAATGTTACTTTACACAAGTTAGGAATTATTTGGACTTAAAGGCAGTAAATATTATTTTATTACTTTTAAAGTTGCTTAGCGGGGGTTTTTTTAAATTTCTTAATTTAATTTTAGTTGAGAGGGATCGGTGTATGGGAGCATATTAAGTTTTTACAAAATTTTGTTACCAGGCTATTAAATAATAAAAGTTAATCCAATCACACCCCACATATTTATTATGCCATTTTGACTCATGCAGCTTCGTCAGCGAGACTGCAGTTTCAGTAAATCTCATGTTCTATTTGTGTGTTGTCAGTAAAGTGCATCTGGAACCGGTTTGGCCGACACCGGGTGAGGGCGCTATGCCGGGCCTCTGCGAATTCCACCACACTCGGACGTCCGATCGTTTGACTCATCATCAGCAGTCAGCACCCCCGCTGCTGCTTTTATTAGAACTGTTAATATTTTTGAATAAGAGATAAGTTAAGTATTATAGGGAAATAACTCATTTATACGAGAAGTATAAATAAATGAATTATTATGTGTACTGCCAAAATGCCCTTAATTTTGGCTTGGATTCGCTGGAAATAAAACTCGTGTGAGCGATATGCATAGGTGCAGACTAAATCTGACTAGAACACAATACCAGGCTAGAACATGTTCTGAATCACTACTGGTCGGCGGTCGAGCCTTGCGCCTGCTCGCAGTCCCTTGATTCTGTTAGCTAGATTCAATAATAATATAGCATCGATATAGTTCGAACTTGAGACTTAAAGAACACTAACGTAGTATTCTTATATTATAATATTTTGTACGTCTAACAAAATACATATTTGATTTCGGGTTTTTGGTCAAACAGAACCCGTTTGGCGTTGACTTGACTTTTCATGAGAGTGCCATTTCGCTTTTTTATATCGAAACTACATCGAAACTGTATCGAAGCTGAAGAATATTGTTTTGAAGTAGAAGAATCAGGGTATTAGTATCGGTGGTGTCAGTGGCCGACGGGCGCATCTTCGTCCATATTGATTCTCGTGAAGTATGATGCATATTGCCATTAATATGCACAATATTTGCATTTTTCCACACTAAATATTTAATATTAGGTATTATTACCCGCGATGAAAAAAAAAAGAATTGATCCAACTTAACGGCCATTCTCCGGCTTGGCATTATTTGCCTCATTACCGTAACCATTTTTTTTCTTCGTCGATTTGACTTAGACACATTGAAATATTAAAGAAATGAGAGATACGAACACAATAATAAATGTAACGTGAAACAGTTACTTAAAGTTTTTTGGATAATGAGGCTTAAAAATGTATGGGTCGATGTCAATTGTGACGTTGTATCGTTACGTAAAACACTACATTTGTCTAATTACCGTATTAGACAAATGTAGTGTTTTACGTAACGATAGAACGTCACAATTGACAAAAACTAGCTTAGGGCAACGTACGTAGGCCAAATTATGTACCCTAAACATAATAAAAATCTAATTTAAACATCATTGAAAAGTAACGATTACGGTAATTAGACAAGTTTGAAACCAAAGCTACGGTAATTAAATGCTAACGTGCTTTATCGGCGGCACACTAACATTAACGATGTGGGACCGCTGATGGGCCATGGCACACACTAAGGAGAAGCAACCCGTGCACTCGTAATGTGCCAAATCCGGATATTTTTGGATGAATGGGAATCCAAAAACAGCAGGTGTTACGGTAATTAGGACTTTTGATCGGACAAGCGATTATTTCATGATAACTATTTATAGGCTGGGCCTATTGAGTCGATATTTTGCAATGCGTTATCCAATGTTTATAGGCGTTTAAAACCATGAATAGATTAAATCAAATAGGTACGTTATAAAAATTACAAGCAAGTTTCGAGATCAAGTTGGCATGGGGACACGTTACGGTAGTTAGAAAAACATGGTTTTTGAACACGTCTTAACTTAATTTAGTCTGAATTACCAAATTAGAAGCCTGTGTTTAAGTTTGTAGCTAGATACTGATGCTATCTACCGTTTAAAAATATTACATACTTGAATATGATAATATTACAGATTATACAAGATTATATAATATTACAGATTACACGTAAATTTTTGCCTCCTGAGAATGGCCGTTAAATCTGGTTGTTTCGAAGCCCGTGTTTTTATTTAGCTATAATATTTTTTAACAAATAATAGCTTGTCTTTAAGTTTTAATTTGGAATCATTTTACTTTCTACTCGATATAATATTTCTATCCAAAAATATAATAAAGGCTAAAAATTCAGCAAACTTAGCTACAGAGTGTAATACGTTTTAAGATGAAAAAATTGATTATGAGGAACAAAGTCCACATTATTATGATTATAAAGCATTTTTTCAACATATTGATTTGAATTTGAACATTATACCTTAACATTATACATTAATTAGTACAGATTGCTAAGTGTTCCTTATACCTACCGCCGACTCACCAATCACCATACGTGGACTTCATTTATGTTCGTGACCTGCCTTTCCGAAGTTCGTGAACAAGTATAAGTGTCAAAACACACTAGGCCGAAAATACGAGGCCGAAATTCGGCATGATTACGCTTGCAATGCGCTACGCATACAATATAATGCAACGTAATTTCATCAGCAATTTAAAATACATTGCAATAGTAATCATACCGAACTCCGACCGCGTTTTTTCGGCCTATTGTGTTTTGACACTAAAAGTGGCGTAAACGCAGGCGTCGTGACCTTCCGCCGAAGCCTGCGCGGGTCAGTGCCGGCGGACCTGCTCGGTGGTGACACACCTCCATGTTGTATGTTGGACTGTCCACGGCGATCGAACACAACTTTATTTTATAATATGAGGTAAATAAATACTCAACCACACCTTGAATTCGTAGAATTGTTTTTAGTTTTCATTGTTTGATTTTGTAAAAGGACGCTGTACAAAATGCGAATAAATGATCTAGCTTGAATGGCAAAAGTTATTAAAAATCTACTAAGCTATACGCTCCACGCTCGTCCTATTCTAATATATGATTATAACTAAGTATAATATTATATTTAAATTATAAAAATAAAAATTATATTTATATTCAAAATCATCAAATCTGAATACTAATACACGAATTTGTATTTATATTTGATGATTTTAAATGACTATAAGTATGTAGTATTATTTTAATTTGTTTATTTCTTTAATGTAATGTAAATTTATAAAAATAATGGTATACTTACTTCAGTTTTTGTACACTGACATTTTTAATTATCGACGTAGTAAATTGTATTTTAGCGATTGAACTGCTAAAGGCTTACAGTTTGTTTACAATTGTATTGAAATCTATAAAATGCCGGCAATTTCCAGGACAGTCCCTACTGTTTCAGTCCATGTGGTCACTCTACACTAACTAGTTGTTCTTGATACTACATAATGCATGTTTAATTACAGACTATTTTAAAAACAATCATTTTGTTCTCGTTTCGCACGATAGAAATACTCATAAAGTCACTGGAGTTTACTTTCAAAGTCTAAAGGACTGTAGCAAAATAAATTGTAAATATAAATAGTTCCAACAATTCTTAAACTAAGTAAAATATAATAAATATAGTTAACTTATCAATCATAATAAATCAATCGGATCAAATCGAAACGGTATAAGTACTGAAACTTCGGTAATTCTAACTAGGAATTTAAACATAAGTACTAGAGAATTATCTTATTTAAAATAATTGAGATTAAATACAGTAACATTAAAACAAACATACAAGTGATGTTCTTCGTACATATTGATATATGTAATAAATAATAAATTAATATTATACTGTTATTACTTATTAGTCGGCGACACAGTCCGCGAGCGATGTCCCATACAAAAGACATCAACGGGCTCGAGCTGCTACGAATTTCTAACTTTCCTCTTACTTTCATTAACGTAGTTAAATATTATGATAGGTATACAATCGTCAATCATATTTTAATTGTTTCTTTTTTAAATTAGTTCAAATTAACTACGTTACCTACTTTTCCAACGAATTAAAAATTTATTAAAATTTGATTACGGTATTTAATTAATGTATGTGTTATGTAATCATAGATTAATAATAACGTAAAGCATTCTTAAAATATTTGATTTTCTAAATATTATTGATAATTAATAATTGATATTATTACTTATACCCAAGGATTTTTATTTCTAAGCTTTAATTGCACTGATCTAGGTTAAAGCTTAACACTGGATTAAATATTATAATATTATGTATTACGTGTAAATGTGTAACTCATAAATACATTAAAACCCAGTGGCCAGTTGTAATTTTTACCTAAATCTGTGTATGTGGGCTTCAGTAAAATAAAAGTAAGAATAAAATCGATAAAAACTGTACGTTAAGACATACGTATATTTTTTACTTTTTATAATTTATAGACTTTTTATAGTCACTACACTGATTTGTAGTTCGAGGCATACACATTATAGCTCGATCTTCATCTCTATTACTTACGTTTTTAACCATCTAGGTCATCTATATTTGTGATACTTTACCGTCGCTCTGGAATGCTCCCGCGGCTCCCCGGCGGTGCCGATGTGACGTCACAATAGTACTAGCTGACAGAACACACAATCGGATCTACTCGATTTTATATTATTCTTTGAAACATCACAATAGATCATTGTCCGCGTAAAGCTCCTCCGAGCTAGAAGACTTTTTCAAATTTTAAAACTTTTAAGAATTCCACAGCGCGTTCTATTGTCGTGTGATTTACTGCTAAACAATTATTGTTTTGTGTTTTTCTGCAGAAAAGACTCGTAAGAACAAAGTTGCAGATTTCCCGTCTCTCAAGGCTTTTAATATTTTATTAGTGACAGACAGGGCATGTTTCACCACTTCCTGATAAGGGCTGGATAGTCTATCCACAACTAAACTTGACAGATTCTCTATACTTTATCTGTCGGCGATAGCCTATCCGGCACTTATCAGGAAGTAGTGAAACAGGCCCTTACTTTTTTAATAAATAAATTTGAATATAATAATGAATCATGAATGCGGTAAGTTTTATATTCATGTGTAAAATTACTACTGCACTGTCATCGCAACAGAATATTTGCTAAATATTTTACTTTTATTCATATTACTTATGGTAAAATGTCATACACGAGAACGAGTCACACGATATACACAGAAGCATAGCATTTCGCAGGCGGGGGCACTACATAGGAAATAAAACAACAATATCCAGACATTAAATTTTATTAAGTACCGACAGATCTGCGGCGGCAAGCATTGCCGGGTTACACGGTGTCGGGCGGTGACGCGACACGACACCAAAACATATTATAATCGCACAGCTACAATTCGCACGGCACATGCACACTCAGCGTATTCCCGCCGCCCCAGTGCGCGTCAGTACAGGGCAGATCGGGAGCCGCTCGCTCCGGGAAGCTGGAAATACACTGAGTATACAAATCGCACAGCAATTCGCGACAGCGGACAGATCTGTCTCTAATTAACACTAACTCTAGCTAATCGAATCTTAAGTACGAGGCCGGCCCGCTCCGGGCGAGCGCGCTCCCGACGTCCGCTCGGAGGCGGCCGGCGACGAATTTCGCCTAATGCTAAATTAACATTAAAATAAGAGCTCGCCGGTTAGTCGCTGGGTGGAAAAGAAACACATCGTCGTTGACCTGTCTGGTTTTACTGAACTGAATTTAACAAATCGGGTAACATAAACTCTTCGATGCTCTTATTGTATACCTTAAGTTCGCGTAACTTTCTACTTAACGATCTATCTGCGAATTACTATTACATTATGATTGAAATGAAAATTTCGAAATTTCGAATTGATTAATTATTTACAAGTTACCGTTACGAATATGAAGACAAAATATTAATTTATAAATAATTATTCGACGGCAGAGGGAGGGGGCGGCGGGGGGTGCCTCGGTCCAGGCGCGGGAAGTAAATAGTCACGATATATAATATAATATAAAGGCATACGATGAGGTAATGTGCCGAACGCGGCTACCCCGGGAGCGGCCCGCGCCCTCTGCTTCACAACACGTTTATTATATGAGGTAGTTTTTCACTATAATATGTATTATTATATTATTGCTATAGAATTCTTTATGATATAATAAATTTATTCAACGTCATACATAGATTCGCGTCGTTTGTAAATATAATATACAAAATGTAAACGGGTCCTATGTTCGCTATCGATTTTGTAAAATGTATTATCGTTATCAATAAATATTATCTATAATAATATTATCGTAGATGTAGAATATCGTACTCCTAACCGTTGGTAACTATCGGTTACGTATATTATATGATATGGTAACAATATAACAAACACGGGACTACAATAGATTGGCTATGTTCATATTATATTCTTCACTTGTACATCTGTTCCTGGGCAGTGCGTAGGTGTAAATGTGCGACGAGCGCCGTAACAATTATAATTTATGATATGAAATTTCATTATAGTCGACATTGAGGTAGATCGTGTTACTATAATTTGTATAAAAATATTGCATTAATATACTCAACATTAAAATTAACGGATATGATTGCACGCTTATAATATATATTTAATTTGTGGAAATAATGCGTCAACACATAATATAAAGAGAGGAAACGATACAATGCTAGGTGTAATACTAGAGGCGATGTCGAATATATATATATATATATATATATATATATATATATATATATATATATATGTATATATATATATATATATATATATATATATATATATATATATATATATATATATATATATATATATATATATAAATATATATAAATAATGAGGAATCGACCCAACACAAAAATTGATCGTATGCTCGTGGATAACATCGAGATACTGACGAAACACATCGACAGGCTGATTAGTAAATTCAGATCACAACCGATTATCAAATTAATAAACAAATAACAACAAACCAACGTAAGCCATCGTACAGTCAATTTTTGGGTCTATATATTTACAGCCTACTAATAATTAAAATAATATCTAACTTTTACTATACAGAAACATTTACATTTATCGTTAAATTATTGCTAAAGAATTTTATTAATTTTATTCTACGTACATACTGGGAAAACTTACAATCGTTTTATTGCGCTTCGCGTCTTTTATTTGGCATTGTTTCGGAAGACAGCTTTGCTACTACTAACGAAACAGGAATGTAACTAAATTCGACCAATAACACAATGGTAACTCTCGTCTCAACACTTCAACAGAAAGGAAGCACTTACGTTGTCAAAACAATTCGTAAGAAAATAATTCCCGACAGCACAATGCACCAGCGAAAACGCATCCTCATCGTAATACATAATATAACATAACACTGACAAAACATAATAATATTACTAAGTTTACCCCGCGGTAAAGTCTTCGCTACTAAATATTATAATATCGTCGGCTAGATATGGTCGCGTTAGGTCACCTTATACGATTCTGATATGAAATTGAATATGTATATATTAATAATACCTGGCATTTGTCCCGTAATAAAATTATTTACAAAAATTATCCTACGTAAGTTTCGAAATACACACATACTTTATAAACATTAACAATATGCAAACATTTAACTAAAACCCTCCTAAGTCACAATTATACCTAAACATAAAAAGAAAATTGGAAACGATCTGGTCTAAGTCTACGATAAAGTTGGGATATGAATATTGAATAATATGTAGAAATGATATGGAGCGCGTGTGCGCGCGCAGGCGTCGCCCGCGCCGAGTGATCGCACGTTCGACGCCCAGACGCCAGACATTTAAAGTCACCTTGCTCGGAGGCAAGGTTAGATCGAATGAACAACAGAGAAAAAACAAAACTGGTGGACTGAACGCATTTTTCTACAAGGAAATAACATATCTATAACGAAACGCTCCGGCGCGGCGCGGCGTAAACGAGAAACGATATCGCGACGATACGTCGGGGGCGAGACGGGGCGCGACCTACGACATGGACGAGCGCATGATCTTTTTCTTGTGCGTCTCGAAATGTTTAATCATGTGGTCCTGGCGGATGAAGCCCTTCCCGCAGTGCTTGCAGGAGAAGGGCTTGGAGCCGGAGTGCAGGCACATGTGCCGGCGCAGGTCGGTCTTGTGGTTGAACGACTTGGGGCACTCGGGGCACTTGAAGGGCTTGTCGTGCGCGTGCTTTAGGTAGTGTGTCTCGTAGGTCGCGCCGTCGGGGAAGCGCTTGCCACAGCGGTCGCACTTGAATGGCTTGGCGCCCGAGTGGAAGGTCTTGTTGTGCTGCGTAAGGTAGCACGCCTTGTTGAACAGCTTGTCGCACTCGAGACACTTGTGCACCACGTCGGCGGGGGCCTTCTTGAGGCTGCGCTCGGCGAGCGACGGCCCCGACTTGTTGTTGTTCTGCTCGGAGCCGGCGCTTTCCGGCCGGCTCGGTGACGTCATCTCGCTGTCCCCGTAGTTCTCTTTGTTCGCGTAATCTATCAGGTTTTCGATTTTTTCTATTTTTAGAATTTGTATTAAACCGTTTTTGGTGTTGAGAAGATTATCGTTTTTTAGAGATTTGTCGTCGACCGTATACGAAATATACTGGTGACAATTTTTTACGTTATCTAGATAGCCGGTGTACACGTTGTCCTTGACCGATTTCGAAATTATATTAAGGTCGTAGCCTATGTTTTGCGTTCCTACGTCGACGCCGCTTTGAAAACCGCCGACGGAATTGCTGTAAATGAAGCTGCCGATGGTGTCATCGGCGATGAATTGACCCCCCACGTTAGGCTTTATGACGTTGTCGAATCTCTGGGTGTGAAACTGGGAGAAACTCGGCAGCCTGCCACCATCGGGCTGCGCGAGAGTCTCCTGCTTCAGTATCTTCACCACTTCGGGTGAGCATTCACCAGAAGTAGCCGGACTGGCTATAAGCTGGCTGTTGATAACCGTATCCGTAACGTGGGGGGCAATCCCGTTTGGGTAGCTCGGTGCTATACTCTGCTGAAAATTCTGATTTATAAATAACTGGGGCGTGGGGCTCGGCGCCGGAGCTCCCAAAGGATCCGTAGACCTCGGACTGTAGGGGTTGACACCCAAATGACTGAACGGAGGCAACGGATGCGCCGTAAGCGCCGGCGTATTCTGCGTTAGCACCGGGGTTATAATATTGCTGGTCGACACTGAAAGCAGGTCCCTCATATGGTGGTTTGGGGCAGAGGGACCTGCTTCCCCGTTTGGGGGATTCGAACTAATTGTGACCCCCTTCGACCCGTTGTGCCCGTCCACGATCAACCCTGGCGGCTGACTACCTATATTGATCGGATGCGACCCTACCTGATGTTGCAAGGAGTGATTAGCTAAAGGATTATTAGAGAAATTATTTTCTATGTTACCCTGCGAGAGATGAGCGTACTGGGACTTGGACTGGAGGGCTGCGACGCGGTGCGAGCGCTCGAAGGTCTGCGCGGCGTAGGGCGACTGCAGGCCGGCGTCGTCGCCTCGGCTGTCGTCGGGTGCGGGGCTCCGCGTGTTGGACTCGCCGCTCTGCTGTTGACCGCGGTTCTGCAGCGAGTCGCGACTCGGGTGGTGGTGGCTTGATATGGGCATGGTAGCCGGGTCTGGCTGTCCCGACGACCTCACGGCGTTCTTGTGGAGGGTGGTGTTGTAGTGCCTCTTCAGGTGACCGGAGCTCGTGAACCATTTGTTGCAGGCCGTACAGTTGTACGTTTTTGGTCTCCTAGCTTCGTTCGATTTCCAGTTCGCCCCCTTGCTGCCGATGGAGGGCAGCGCGGAGGAGGGGTTTGAGGGCTGCGTGCTCGTGATCTGGGGCGGGTTCGGCGAGTCGTAGGGTCGGTAGGGCGGCTTCAGGTCCGACGCGTTCGACCCGACCGCAGCGCCGGGGTAGTCGACGAGCGGGGGCATCTGCACGCCAGTGTACAGCTTCTGATCGACGTGCAGGAACGGTTTTTGATCGCCGTGCACCGGCATGAACTTGTCCTGCGAGTAGCCGAACTTTTGGTCGCCGTGAAACATTTTCGCGTCGGCCGGGTAACTCTTCTGCTCCGCGAACATCTTTTGATCTTTGAACAGCGAAATATCTCCGTTGACTTGGGGGCTGCTGTACAGTTTCGTCTCCCACGGCATGAGCGGCACAGTGCGCGTGTTACTCTCGCGCACCTGGGAGGGGCTGTCATCGTAGGACGTGTTCGGCGTCTCGCCCTCGTTGCCCTGGTAGACGACCTTGTGCGAGTCTAGATCTAGTATATCGGACGACTCCTCCTGCTCCTCCTTGATTTTATCGTTCTGATAGGTGCCGGTGTTGTTGTACTGCTTCGAGGGAAACTGCTGGAAGGCGAGCGGCACTGAGTTGGGGCCGCCGCCGCCCCCCGCGTGGGCGGAGTTGCAGTGCTCATTAAGCTGGACGACGGAGTCGCATACGTAGCCGCACTTGTCGCACTGGTTGGGCGAGGGAGATGGCGTCGGCTGGTTAAGCGGCTGCCCGTAGATGGGGCTCGATGACGACACCTGCGACACCCGCTCCTGCATGTTGTACGGGTGGAAGCGGTTGGCCTGCTTGTACTCCTGGTTGTAGGAGGGCTCCCAGCTCAGCTGGTCGGAAGAGGCGGCGGGGAAACCGGTGTGCTGGAAGCCGCCGGCGTACTGGGTACCTGGCGAGAAGGAGGTCTGGTCGGCGTTCTGGTAGGGAGAGGGCGCGCTGTGGTAGCTCTGCGGGGTGGCGGGGTGCGGGAACTGCGCGGACGTCTCCGGTGTCGCCCGCTGCTGGAATTCGGGGCTGGGTTTGGTGATCATTTCGCTGGAGTCCGCCGGCGCCGTCACCGTCGTCTCGCTTCTCACTTTGGCGCCGTTATTGTTCTCGGTATCATTCTGGCCATTCTGCGCGCCCCACTTCACGTAGAGGTTCTCCTTGTGGTACTGGAGATGGACGTCCAGGGACTCCCCGGAGTCCAGGTAGAGGTTGCAGACCTTGCAGTGGTAGTCCCTCGATGTCAGCGTCGACGAGACGGCGCTGCCGCTTGCCATTTAACTCCGACCGACCGGCGAGCACCGTCTTCTCCAGCGAAAAAAAAATGAATACGAATCGCCGGCGGCGTCGCGACACATGGGAGTGGTGGTGTCAGCCGGCGCGGAGTAGACTCATGCCGGGGGCGGTCGCGGCATGGGAGGCCACGTGCGCGCCGTAAACACTGCCCGCCGCCCGAGACCAGCCTCAAAACAAACTCCACCGTATGCACCGGCGCGCACTCGACACCGCACTGTCTATATTTACTATAAATACTATCGTGTCCTCTTAAACTATCGTCACTTAATCGAGGTCATTTTAATTTAATAGTTAATCTAAGTTAATCACAGGTCGTATGGCAATGTTTACTCGGCACTCGTTTATCGAAGACGTAGCGTGAGCGGTCGCGGTGGAGTGGCGGGCGGCCGCGGCGAACGTTTAGTAACAACTGACGGCCTTCCCGAAGTCGCCTACGGGGGCATGACTTCAATAACAATTCGCAACGTCCCCTCCACGCCGCGAGAGCGAGCGAGAACGGCGCGTGATGAAGTTATCGCTCCTTCGTCCTTTTGTGGATCCTTGGCGGGCGAGCGGGGGGCGCGGCGGAGGGTGGCGCGGGGCGCGGGGCAGCTTCTACTCTTTCTCAAAATTGAAATGCCCGGTCGAAATGTCCGGTGCGGCGAGCGAGCAGGACGCCGCTATAGCTCCGAACCGCTCGCACTCGCGGCGGCCGCGCGCCCCCCCGCTCTCCGCCCCGCTCGCCCGCCACCCGAAACCCCCTCGACCAAATTATCTAAATTTTAAATCACATTTTATATTGTTGTAAGGAAATGCCATAAAACATTACGAACGATTTGCAGCATCTTTATAATATTTCGTCTCGGCCGGACTCTCAAAAAAGAGGAAAACTATTTTCGTCCCGAGAAGGTGATCGCTACTCGCTAGCACGGAATACCAGTTTTAGGACGGGCGCTAGGCGCTCCTTATCTTTACGAAAATATTATTGCAATTAAAAAACCAGTTCGGATGCATCTCGATTCTCGGACGAGCTCGGAAAATACATTGACAAAAACTAATTCCAAATCTTAAAATATCGAAACATAAAATCGACGGTGCTTAATTTACATCCAAGCAGTATTCAGAACTAGTCGAAGATTATCGAAGTGGCGCGGGCGGTGGAAGCGAGCGGCGCGCCCGGAGCGCCGGGTGGACACGGACACCATGCAAACTATGAGGGAGCCATCGATTTTGTCGGACGCGTGACGCGGGCCGGGCGGCGGACGGCCGATCTCACGTCCCTCCGTTTGACACTCGGACCGCTACATCCCTATTCCCTACACCTATAATACTTCGGTGTACATAATATTTAAAAGATTTTACACTACGATCTTGGCGCGATACGATTTCACGTTAAAAACGCAACTGTTACACGATGCAGCTTTTATGACCCGCTTCTTCTATAAGCCACGTACGATACAAATCAAGTCATAGAATATACTTAAGTAGATATTTTAGTAAAAAAAGCTACCATCCATCAGCAGCTAGACTAAAGAATTAATAAAATAATAATGTCTGTAGATAAATATTAGTAGAAATCGACTTAGCCTTCGGGAGCTACGATGTCACGAGCAGACACAGACACGTCCAGGATTTGTACAGCACCCTCGGTTTTATAACTCCGAGAATCATAAAATATAGGTACAACTCATACAAGGACTACCCCTTACTACCCCTGGTACCGTCTACCGAGTACCGCATGTATGTGTAAGTTTTATGGGGGACTAGCTTTTTCCCGCAGCTTCGCTCGCTTTAAGAAGTATTATTATCATTTATTAATTAGGTATCAAAGTATCAGCCAGATCGGTACAAAAATCCTTTCTTAACGGATGCCGACGTCATAACAACTACCTGCATGCCAAATTTCAGCTTGATCTGTCCAGTGGTTTGGGCTGTGCGTTGATAGATCTCTATGTCAGTCAGTCAGTCACCTTGAGTATTATTTTTATTTATTTATTTATTAAAGATTTACTTACCAACAACACATTGCGGCACCTTTCATAATAATTAAAATTTACTACAGCTGTTATGATAAGATCTAACGCAATGGTCTATTACAGGTAAGGGTAACTATATACAAATGAAACAAAGATTCTCCATAATATTTAAGATAAAAGAAAATTAAAACTAAGAGTAAAATTCATGTAAAAAAAATTACCCTATTAATACGACTACTTAACTTACACAATCAGTGTACATAATGATAATAATTAATAACAAATGGTCAATAAAAAAAGCTAATTCTAATGAAACGTATTAGTATAAGAATAAGTTTTAATTTTTCAATTAGGTCTTAAATAAATTACAATAATTTAAAAAAATATACAGTTTTTACTTTGTGTATTAATTTTATTTTACTAGCTATTATAATTTATAGGTGACGAATTGTTTTTATCTGTCAAATTTGCTATCTCTCCATTCAATCTAAAAGCTCCTCATAGTGGAGTTCCCAGAGCGTAAAAAATATTTTCGGTCTATTTTACACATTTTTGGAGATATTTAAACGTTTTTAAGTACTTAAAAGTTATCATTTCTCTAAAAATTAAATACGCACAACAAGTAAGTTTAACACACTTTTCGTTACAGCCCTTAAATCCACCCAAACCCTTTTATCTTGGTTACGACGAGCGTTAATCTCTAAAACTTTGCAAAAACCTTATAGTTATATTTAGCTTAGCAAAGCAAACTTTCTTTTTTAAAAATAGTGTATTTGGTTAATTTTCAACGTAAACAATCGGATAAGAGTCATTAAATAACAGGAACAAATTTTTTTTTTTCTTGACCGGTTTTATAATATGGTGAAATATTAATATATAATTAAGTTACTAAAAAATTAAAAGCACAAAAAAATTTTTGGTAAACTTTGCAAGTTATAGTATAAAAAAGAAAATGACACCTCAAAAACAAAAATCCATTCAATATTACAGTTTTCGGAGGTTAAAACCTCTGGCGACTGCACTATCATTTTTACAATTATTGTTAAGAATTCGGCCCCACACTATCGCATATTGCGAAATTATCTCTATTAAAGATTGGATGACAATAAAAGGTTTAAGTGTGTTGTGTGTTAACATTGTATAAAATCAGGCTGACCTATACACTTTTTCCGCATACTATTTTCGAATTCGTTTTTGGAAATCCGAATGCATAGAATCATCAGAAAAATGAATTAACAGGCGCAAACGTATGCGCCAGTCATACACATATATCTCAATGACTGGCGCATACGTTTGCTATTATGTTATAAACGTAACGAATTCGAAAAGGTGCGTTTCAAGTGCAAACCGGTGCATTCGCGAGAGAAAAGCCGAACTTTTGCGTCTCACATGAATTCGGAATACAGAAAATGAATTCGGAAATCGAATACGGAAAATGTGTGTATGCGGCCAGCCTTATCATAAATATTTTTTTAAAAGTAAGTTTAATGTGAATTATAATATATTTCTCGAAAGGGACGGAAAAAGTTGCTGATTGTTTATTGTTACAACAGGACCTAGAGGCTTTCAATAGATATTGTCTCATGAATAATATGATTTTAAATAGCTCGAAGTGTCAAGTCATATCGTTTTCTCGAAAGAAGGTCATAGTTAACTTTGATTACAATCTCAGAGGCACTAACTTAAATCGAGTAAGCGAAATAAGGGACCTAGGTGTCATACATGATAGTAAACTAAGCTATGAACCACATATAGATAATATCACTAAAAAAGCCTACAAAACCCTTGCTTTTATAATAAGATCATGCTCTCAATTTAGTTCTATAAAAGTATTAAAGATACTTTATTGTTCATGCGTGCGTAGTATCCTCGAGTATTGTTCTCAGGTTTGGAATCCCCAGTACAAGGTTCATATTAACAGACTGGAATCGATCCAACGTAAATTTATTAAGTATTTAAAGTATAAATGCAACGATGACCGTAGTACCAATTATATAGATATCTCTAAAAGACATCATATTTTACCTCTAGAAGAGAGACGTAAATTTGCTGATGTAATCTTTTTAGTAAAAATTGCTCAATTTCGTACTCGTATTGATTCTCCTACCCTATTGTCGAAAATTTTAAATTAGCATACGCGTGCCTTATAAAGTAACACACATGCGTCATAGACCTACTCTCTCCATGGCTTCTCACGGTACTAACTATAGGCAAAATTCTTTCTTTATAAGATCTATAATCTATATATACCTACAACCACTACATTACTCATTCGGTAGATGGTTCCGCACTCGATCTTTTTACCTCATCACCTTATGTCTTCAGAAATACGTTGTCTAGAGACTGGTTTTCAAAATAATTTGTAAAATTAGTTTTAATTAAGTTTTGTTAATTGTCCTTTTCTTTTCTCCTCGTATACCTATATGCGAAAACAATGTAATTGTGTATCTTCTTGCTAGGTATTTATTCATATTGTCACTTAATTACCGTTTTGTTTTCCTGTAAAATAAAATAAAATAAAGTTTAAGTAAGTAAAGCCCTGAACGTCCGCGCACACCGCGGCGACGCGCGGCGCCCGCTCGGAGTTGGGCGAACTTTTACGTCGCGCCGGCTCAATGAAACCAGAATTAGGGCCGCGTAAAACTTAACACTCCAGCGGCAATGGGCCACATTACTCGCCCATGGGATACTATGGGTCTTTAAGTTCGACGTTGATATCAAGTTATGCAAATACTCGCAAATAATACAAACACAGGAGCCTAGTGTTTATTGTGTAAAGAAATACTTAACAGGACTTAACAGAAGTAATTGGCAGCTACATATTCGTAGCTTTATCGACAATAAAATAAATTACGACAGCTCCTTCATAAGCGACTGAACTCCCGCGCCCCTGGCTGGATGCGAGAAGTAAAATCTCTTGGGATTCAGTGATGGACTAAACTCTGTTACAATACATTTGTAACTTAGTGCAAATCAAAATTGTGTACGTAACTTCGGTTTAGTTTCAATTTTTAACCGACTTCCAAAAAACGAGGAGGTTATACGTTCGGCTGTGGATATATTTTTTTATGTATGTTCAACGATTACTCCGCCGTTTGTGAACCGATTTTCAAAATTTTTGTTTTGTATTAGGTTTTACTACAATTTGGTCCCATTTTTACAAAAGTGGTGATCTGATGATGGGATCCATGAGTAATCGAGGGAACTCCTCAAAATTCAAATAGAAACATATGGTTTTTTTGGTTTCATATGAAGTATTCCAGGCATATGTTACCAAAAAGTAAGATTTTGCACCAGGATACACCATGGTTCGAAGGTGGTGAACAGAACCCCTTACTCCTTATAGATACATATTTGGGGGTTTCGGCGTTGTCTAAAGAACTGAAAGCATATACTACTATGCAAATTTTATTATTAATCATCATCATCACCTCCATTCCACCATACATCCATGAGCAATCGAGGGAACTCGTCAAAACTTATATGGAAACATATAGTGATTACGATTTTATGAGAAGTGTCCTAAGCATTTTCTACTAAAAAGCAAGATTCTGCAATTAGGTATACCATGGTTCCGAAGGTGCTAAGAGAACTCCGGATTCCTTATAGATACAAGTTTGTGGGTTTCGGAGTTGGTTAAAGAACTGAAAGCATATGCTACTATGCATGTTACATTCATCATCATCATCATCATCACTACCACCAGTCACCACACCCTGAATGATCTAATTATAACCCTATTATTGGTACTTTTAATCGTCTTTAAGATCCAAACCCGAATTTGTCGAACGATTTAAAAAAATTATAATGTTATATTTTCAATGTAAATGATTTGACCTTGCAGGTGCTCAGGTTACCAAGTTAGCAATTTGATCATGAGATCTGTGAGGTATGTTATTCTCCTTAAAATTTATAAGGACGATTATAGTTATATTTGAGCATAATATTATATTATGTTGAGCTGATGAGTTTCCATGAGTGTAATGATAGAAAGAAAGTCACTGAACAGAACTTCAGAGCCTTTAAAGACAGGCATATGAACATTATTAATATCATTGCTTGATTAACGTCAAGCATATTATATGTACAGTGGAAGTGGTAGTGATATCAGACAATGAGTTTTCATAATATCATGAAAGTGTATCCTGGATCCAAAGCAAATCCAAAGTCACTAAGCATAACATAACACATCTGTACTTACAGAAAACCTTATAAATTAGTTAAATTACAAAAAAGAGTGAAATTATTATTTTTAACAAAAAATTAAAACCGACTTCCAGAGTAAAAACGATAATAATTTATAATGAACAAAAAAGTATTAAATAATTCTCACTCTTAGTGCCTTATGAATAATTCTCATAAACCTCAACTATTTCTGTACACAATATTCATTATTTTGAAGTCGGTGCAAGTCTTAAATATATTAAAAATATTTTGTCATAGAACTCAGCATTCTTAGCTGGTACCGTCTTCAAAATAATGAAGATTGTGTACAGAAATCGTTGAGGTTTATGAGAATTATTCATAAGGCACTAAGAGTGAGAATTATTTAATACTTTTTTGTTCATTATAAATTATTATCGTTTTTACTCTGGAAGTCGGTTTTATTTTTTGTTAAAAACAATAATATTTTAAATAGATATCAAAATTGAATATAACGGAGTAACTATAACATATTATGTAGTAGGAATTATTGAAGCGTTATTTGTCTCAGTGGCAATGTTAACGTGTTGTTGTGTCGGGTTACTCGCTAACTATCGGGCGGTCGGGTCTGACTGTCGGCGACGGGTTTATGAGGTCCCCGGGGTCATTTTTACCCCCAAACCGCGACCATCGAACGATTCATTGCCATATTTTGATCGTTCAACACCAGCTAAACAATATGTACAGTCATTTTGGGTAACTTTGAATTGCGGTTTTAACTTTGAACAATACATTTTTATAATTTTTTGTATGTGTTCAAAGTTAAACCGCAATTCATAGTTACCCAAAATGAGCTTAACATTAACATAATTTTCGTAAACTGCAATAATTCAAATTTCAATGTCATCGTCCGATAATACTTTTTCCTAATTTCAGGAGTTTTATTGATTCATTTTGTGTTTTTGCGAGTTCTAACAAGCTTTTTTTGAAAGCTCTTGGATGAGGCCGTCAATATGAGCCCAAACATGACACCTCCACTTTGGGTTCATACGGAGCTCGCGGCTCCTATAGAATCCAGAAGATGCTGCAGCTGTAGCATACAAATATTTAGTGTTTATCTACGTCTTACTGGTTGTCGCAATTAAAATGAGCCCAAACACGAAACCTCTGCTCTAAGTTGGTGAGGAGTTGGGTATCCTATTGATTACCAGATGATGCTGCAGCACCAGGTCAACATTCCAATAATGTGTATTATATTTACCAGTGTCACGAACCAGAATGCAAAATATAAAACCCATCAAACGACTGCAAGTTGCTAATCGGCCTATCACGAACCAGATAAACCGTGATGTTTCAGTAATGAGGCTGATGATTATGAAGTATAGCTAAAAACACTCTCAGTCGTGTCAGCTTTCAAACAAAAAAACTAGATCAAAATCGGTCCACCCGTTTAACACCCCTCTTTTTCTCTTTTTGGTCGGGGGTTAAAAAGCATTTTAAAGTTTTACCACAGTAATTAATTAAAAGTAAAATCTTTTTATAAATTATTGTTTAATTTACAAAACACATTATAAGCTTCCTACTACAGCTCCACAATGCACTCGTATGTCTGTCTGTTACACATCATGTGAGTTTCGACGGAGCATGTCATTTCATGATTTATGAAACATGTAATTTATGGTTTTTAGAGTTCTGCTGAGCAATAAGGAACCCAAAATATATACCCTCATAATGTTTTAACAGGACGCTATAGCGTTCTGTTAAAACATTATGAGTTGTGACTGATATTATTTTTAACCTAGTTCATTTGTTAGCAGCAGGAGCCGGCTGTACAATTTGTTGCAGTAAAAGTAGTATTTCATTCATCCCCGACTCCCGAGTCCAATCTTTGAATGTGCCCAGCCAAAGTGAAATCGGCTCAGTAGATAAATCCGCAATTTCTTGCATTTAGAAGAAAATATTCATACTTGTCGAATAAACGTTATAGGAATAAAAGTCTAGATGACTTTCCTGATCCTTTCCTGTGGCTTGTATTGTTCTAAACGATAAAATAATTCAGCACTCCCTGTACATTTATTACAACTTTGACTTTCCAAAACTTTCGCAGTTTCCTAAGCTCGATATCTGTACATCCTTTCAGAACCTGGGCAATTATCTAAAAGTTTGTCACTTCTTACATGCTCTACAATACGAATCTTGATTAAGTACATTAATTGGTACCAACTACCACAAGATATACTCGTAGTAGGTAGACTTTTACACAGGCATTTTAACATTATCTATCTAATATATATAAATCTCCTGTCACGATGTTTGTCCGCGATGGATTCCTAAACTACTTAACCGATTTTAATGTTTTTTTTAAATGTGTGCTTTTTTCCAACTTGAGAGATAGAATAGCTTTGATCTTTAATTAAATTAGTCGCAATTTTATTTTATTGCAAATTATTTGTCTATAAAGAACGACCATTGTTTATGCGACGCGGGTCACGGGATAGCGATGGACGTTGCCATGGTGACATACTTATTTAGTCACTTATTCAATATAATAATACGGGCGATATACTTTATACAATATGGCAAAGAAACATTTGACGAGATAGCTAGTCTTATATATAAAATTCTCGTGTCACAATGTTCGTTCCCGTACTCCTCCGAAACGGCTTGACCGATTCTCATGAAATTTTGTGAGCATATTAAGTAGGTCTGAGAATCGGCCAACATCTATTTTTCATACCAAAAATTATTGTTTATGGCAAAACAACGTTAGCCGGGTTAGCTAGTAAATTATAATATGTTGTGATTTGTGATAAGTATTTTTTTTTTGTTCAGTGTTTCCGTCGGATAGGTACTGTAAGAACAAAATTTGACCGTGGTGGAGCAGCGGGTAAAAGCTAGTAATATCGTGTTTGAGTTAATATAAGTAGTTAAAAATTACTTCAGGAAGGTTAAAGGTGATCGCGCCGCATTTTGAATTCGTTGTATTGTACATGACATGTCACATGATGTGAAACCTCGCACATTCGTCCGCAGTCCGCATCGTACGCGCCGTATTTTGTGTAGGTACTATGCGGTACGTCCTACACGTACGTACGGTGCCGACAAAAGTGCGATCTGCTTTAGTGCTCCTATAATAAAAGCTACGGAACCCCATAGCGACGTGGCGATGCCCTCTTGGTCGCATTTTTTGAGCTGAGTGTGGTCTAGGTCAGACGCGCAGACAGTCTAGGTGCTAGTTTCATCCGCCGAATTCGTTTTAGAAGGTCACCATTATGATTCTAGGAACGCTCCTGTTTTTATAAACTCATGGAGAGACGTGCAATTTATGGCTATTATAATCTGATATATAAATACATATTGTTTTCTGTTATTATTAATATGTAATAATTATGCTTAAGTATCGTATTTTTATAATATCATTATGTCATACAAAATATTGATTTGTATTAAAAATGTTTAAAAAACATAATATTACGTATAGGTAAACCAAAACAATAATAAGTAATAATCTTTTTAGGGGTTCGCCCTTCTCAGTGTAATCTCGTAGCCTGACGAAATGATTAGATAGAACTTATTTTCATTTATCCAAAACTATTGAGTAAGTAGTTTGGAATACTTAAGCTAGCTTAGGTTACCTATCATTAATAGAACCCACAGGTATTATTAGAACAGATTATATACACTGTACACAGGGGTTTATCTTTATGATTTTTTGGAAAGCAAAGCTGTTGAAATATTTAAGCTGACAGACGTGACAAGTCGCACGCCAGGAACAAAGTATACTCCGTTCACGGTTATTTTGTCCCCGAGTTAAATTCAAAGTAATCCTTATGTCGTTAGTGTAAAGGTATTATGCTAGTTATTACAACTCTGAATAGTTGTCTACCATGTTTGTCTACACTCTACAATCTACAATATGGTGTGTGGATTCCCTTTTATACTTATTAACGATGATAAAAGTTTATCATATTATTATTTTTAACAAAAAATTAAAACCGACTTCCAAGGTAAAAACAATAATAACATTACTTAATATGAACTTAAAAGTATTAAATAATTTTTACTATCTAATAGTGCCTTTTTCCGAATTCGGCTAAACCTCAACTATTTCTGTACTCAATCTTCATTATTTTGAAGTCGGTACCAGATAGCTGAATCTTCAGTCCTCTGACAGAATATTTAAAATTTTTGGAACTGGCACCGACTTCAAAATTATGAAGATTGAGTACAGAAATAGTTGAGGTTTAGCCGAATTCGAAAAAAGGCACTATTAGATAGTAAAAATTATTTAATACTTTTAAGTTCATATTAAGTAATGTTATTATTGTTTTTACCTTGGAAGTCGGTTTTAATTTTTTATTAAAAATAATAATAATTTCACTCTTTTTAGGTACACTAGTAGGTAAATCTTCGCGTATATTTTACGTATCTTATTACAATTTGTTAAGAGTCACAACTCACACTCACAAAATAATATAATATTATCAGTGAAGTGAACATATTGTGCTAAATAATTTAACAATTTTAATACTTCAAGCCCGAAGCGGTCACCGGCGATTGCGATAACAATAGAAAGGCTATTGTGTCTCGTTTTTCCACGATCGAAGGATCTATCAGATAAAAAATTGTACAAACTTGCATAGGATGTAGCGTACCATAATACGAGTATTTAATATTATCATAATTATTGACAGCTGTTCTTGTAATCAAGAATTCAAATCGATAGGTACTTAGTGCACCATCTATCGATTAATAAGTATAACTAATTAAAAAGACACTTAATGACTTTGTTTTGTTTAAATGCTCTTTTTAAAATAACTTTATTTTAATTCTATTTGTCTATTAAAATTTTATAAAGTAGTAAAGTATTCGATCTTTATATAAAGTAGTTAGTAAAGTATTCGATATTCTGTCTTCTGCCGCCATGCGCCGCGCGGCGGCGCGGGGTGGCGACGCCGACCGCCGTGTATTAAAAACAAGCAGGTGTTGTTATATAGTACATAATTATTATTATTAGTATATCCATACCTATGCCTTGTACTATTATCTATTCTGTGCCATGAGACATTGGTGGCCTTAACACGACGTGGTAATGATGATGATTATGATGATGATGATGATGATGATGATGATTATGATGATGAATATGAATTGCATAGTAGTTTATGCTTTCTGTTCTTAAACCAACGCCGAAACTCCCAAACGTGTATCTATAAGGAATCAGGAGTTCTCTCAGCATCATCGAAACCATGATATACTTTGACCCAATATTTGACTTTTTGGTAGCGTATTCTTAGTATGCTTCACATAAAACCAAAATCACCATATGTTTACATATAAATTTCGAGGAGTTCCCTCGATTACTCATGGATCCCATCATCAGGTCACCACTTTTGTGAAAATGGGACCAAATTGGAGTGAAACCTAATACAACAAAACAAAAATTTCGAAAATCGGTTCACAAACGGCGGAGTAATCGTTGAACATACAAAAAAAAATATATATCCACAGCCGAACATATAACCTCCTCGTTTTTTGGAAGTCGGTTAAAAAGTATACTGTGCGGGAACCGTAGATTTTCCACATTACATAACGAAACTTACTTAATATCTACGTAACGTTATAGTTACTACCCTCAATATTTTTTGCAACATAATATTTTATCGCCAAACAAGTCGATTATAACGAGCTACCCCAATATTTATTTTTTTAGGTCACTAAGACCAGACAATCGGAAAAATATCACTAAAAGTGACCAATATAGGTACGGGACGATCAGGTTTCGAATGAACCCGAAGCCTTCCCGAGTACCGGCACTGATAGAACCGGACCAGATCCGGATAGATCCAGGGCTCCTACTGATTATTGTTTTAAATGATCCCAAAAACGATTCAGTTAAGCTACTGCTTATAAAACATTCCTGATAATAAGTGTTGCAGATCGATTCCATTTCGATCGATTATAATCATTATAGATCACACCTAACAAAGTCTCGATATGATCAGACTTATCAACAGTATTTGATTTATCTCGACATAAATTATTATCAAACTTATCAGATAATATATCATCAGAAAAGACAACTTCGTAACGGAAACCTATAACACTCAGACTCGACAAGTCTTGTCTCACAGACCAAGATTATTATTGTTTCGTTGGATAATTCCAGTATTTGTTCTCAGAGACAAATTAGTACATCCCATCAATCGGGTACCTTTTGGGCTCTGGCAAACCCTTCCCGCTACCCGTCAAAAAAGGGAGGGGGGGGGGGGGGGGCAGAGCTGGTTACCGTCGGCTGGCGCCGCTAGTACTGTACCCTCTTTCTAGTTCGAAGAGCGTTGAGGCGACTAAACGCTCAACACCGCAGCAGTAGTGCTGATAGTTAATTTTATATAATATATTTTATAGATGTTACTATTATAATTATTGTGGGCTTTACACAGCTATCCCCAACCCGCGGCCCGCGGGCTGCATGCGGGCCACCGGGACTTTATTTGTAGCCCGCGTGATGTTAAACTATTTTGAAATTCACGCCCACGGGCAAAATATTATACAGTCAACGTGAAAGTCTTTTTCACTTGTAAATCGTTAATTTTAAATTACGTTATTTTTTAAACCTTAAAATGTTTGTTGCGGCCCGCGACACCAAGACCAAAAATGTTTGCGGCCCGCATGAAAAATAAAAAAATTAGGGAACTTCGTTCCAAAAACAAAAAAAAGGTTGGGGACCACTGGCTTAATTTAATATACATCATGACATCAATAAACTATTAGAATTTAAAACTATATCTTCGTGTACCCTTATCGAAGGTTGCCTTATTTCAAAGATTTTCTTTTCCCCAAACAAAGCGGCGGAAAATATTGTATTATAATATTTTAAATACAATTATTGAATTATTTTAAACCGAAACCACTTCGTAAGTTTATTTGTAAATTACATGTTAATTTGGAAAATTAACTTTTGAGGCTTTCCAGCCAATACCCAAAAGTGGATATCTAGGAAAAATAGATTTAAGAGCCGACTTCTTGTTTTCAGTTAACTCACTAGTCGATCGAAAGATTTTAATTAACGGATTAAGAGCCTTAAGTCTTGACATACAGACTATCAGATGCACTTAAATTTCATTTTTTTTTCACAAAAAATATAGAGAAGGAAACTAGACCAGGCGTAGGCTTTAGACTAGACTAGACTTACCACGCTTTAACAATATCAGTATTCTAGGCGACAATAATTCTTCAGCCTCAGGCGCCCCCTTTTTTGTTAACATTTTATTGTTAATAGTGCCACGGGTGTATTAAACCCACAAATAATATATAAATATTTAAGTCTTGACGTTTCTAATATATTATTATAACATAACTAGCTGTCCCGGCAAACGTTGTTTTTCCATATAAAGTATTTCGCCCATAATATTATTATTTTATTGAAGTGACTATATTTAGGTTATTACGCCGTGCGATGGTTATTCAAGATTATATGAAATAGGATAAAGCAGGTGCTGTGCGAGATCGGCGCAGCGTCGACACGAGCGTAGACACGGGGATTGAAACTGGACACGATTAATGACGATTAGTAAGACGATAGTCGAAAGGTAGGACTAGCGACTATAATACTTTCGATATTTTCCTTAGCCATAATTTTATCGACGAACAAAGTTTCGATGAATTAGTAATTATAATATTATGTACTTATAATCACGTTTCTGACTATTATTATTATTTATTGTTAAATTCTTTCTCCAATATAATAATGATTACTATTCATAATGAATATTATGGTATTTCGTAAAAAAAATCTTTCTTTCGTTACTCTGAAAATCTACTGGTTAATGATTATAAATATCGAAGAATGAAGCGAAGAAATATAATAAATGATCAAACGAACTTACCAAGTGAAGTTCGATCAATATTATATGAGTCGCTTCATTCGAAGATATAATCTCCCTCCCACCCAGTCTGCACGAAACTATGTTTGCTGCAGTACCCAAAGAAAGAAAGAAAGATTTTTTGCATTACTTCTCTCTAAACATAATGAGACATGCCGGAACGTCCAGTTTTGGGCGGGTAATTTTTCAACTACCTACATACGTCTTTGAAAAAACGCGATTGCCTAGCAGATACAGAGGTACTACTGGTTAATAATTATATATCATCGAAAGAATAAATATGAGTCGTCATATAATAATGATCGAACTTCGCTTGGTAAGTTCGTTTGATCATTTATTACAAAATAAATAATATAAGTAATATTTAAGATAATATAGATTGTAAAGAGTTTGTTAAAATTACTATACATCTCCTGATTCGTGCAAACTTTCGAAAGTCTGTTTTGATGCTACGAAAGTTTCCTTGCGGTGGACCCCCGTTTAACGAGATGCAGGGGTGGATTTTTAAGATGTAAGTTGTAACGATGATTCTTAGGAAATTATCGTTTTATCTCAGAAACATCGCTATGCTACGCAGAACAACATTAGAACTGACAATGAGTAGTACAAAACAAAACTATACATACTTATGTAGTCCCGTTTTCAATCGCTATTCGCTATCGAGTGCAGCATTTTGTTGCATTCTCAGTGTGAACTGACGTTTTCTCGCGAGCGAAAGTTGAAGAGTATTGAGCAAGGACATTTTTGTCAAAATTAGTATTTAGCACTATTGAATATCTAAATAATTGTAGACTCATCCGAAACAAACTGTGATAAGCTCAGCTACTTAGAGTGGAGACAATCTACGAGCAAAAATCATCAACTAGGTCGCTAGATAAAACGTGTGTAGGTAATAGGTATAACATGATAACACTGAGATAAAAGTAGGTGGTGTATAACACCATCGCCTGCATCAGTTTGGTACGTCCCATCTCCCATGACTTGTAATTTGGCCATATTGAGCGGTTGACTACTTCCGATATCTGAACCCTTCAAACACCTGCGCGTGCGCTGACTAAAATAATACCTCCTTTTCGGTTTTCAGCGTTCGTGGAAGGAATGAAAAAAGAAAGAAGTCCTTACGTAACAGGAAATCCAGTCCTATTATAAAAAACATTTGAATAAAATGGCTACTAAAATATTATATTAAAAAAAACGAACGTACTATACTTTGTAATACATATTAACAACCATAGCTCCTTTAAAATCTCCAAAAGTTTCAGATACCTATTATTATTAATATCTACGTATTCTTGATAATGAAGCGATGGATTTAATTTTCCAATTTGTCTACTATCTCTTAAAATCAAACTTATATCCCAAAATGGTGTCTCAAATTGCGCGGCGTTGTCAAATTTACTGTGCACTGCACAAAAAAACACCGGCAGCGGCGCAGGCGCAGCTCACACACTACCACACAGGTGCGCGCACACACACACAGATGCATCATAGAAGCGCTTCTAGGAATTTCTATGAGCATCTGTATACTCGTAGCTGCAGTCTGCAATTTAACGCTTTTGGTCAGCACTCAGCACTCCGCACGTTTTCTCTTTCCCTGCACTTTTATCTTTCCGTCAGCTGAAACTTCTATTGTTTCGCCTAATCTCAAAATGAGTATTGACAATGAACCGTCAATACCATGCTTTTATATGAAATTTTTGTTAAGTTTTAACTTTTAGGTAAGAATTTTTTTTAAATGTTTAATACAAAAAATACACACAATATTTTTGGTGTTAATACTTAAAACCACATACCAAAATTCACAGAATGGGTCAATTCAGACCGCAACGCAATGCGTAGACTAGATGCATTTCTAAATTTGTAAAGATTTCAATTTGCGTGAGACGTCTTGCAAATCTGCTAATCTATACTTTATAAAAGGCATAGAATGCGTCGCGTTAGTAACCCTCACCTCACCTAATTGTCGCTGAAATTCTGTTTATAATACCTAAATAAGCGTATTAAGGCCGTCCCCCGAGCAAACGACCTTGGCCATACATTTGCCGCGTTGCCGAGATCGCGCCAAAACCCTATTATTTTTACTTATCTTAGATCAAAATTGTCCTAAAAAAATTTAAAACGGCGAATATGTAGTTTATGATATTGTCGATCTATTGGCGTGAGTTTCAAATAAAAGTAATTTGTAAATCCTAAGGAGATGCTGAATGTATGCTTGAATTTTAACAAATTGGTATTACTTTGGAAGCTGATATCATGAGTATTAGAAACAAAAATAGAAAATTTAAAACGACAAAAGAATGTTGATATACTGAAAATTAGTGCTGTATTTTTATTATAACGTTGTGTGTCGTCTTTCTATGTCAATTTTTATGTAAATAGTGTTTTGTGTGCAATAAATGTTTAAATAAAAATAAAATAAAATAACTTTGTAGCTTTCAGATTATGAGTTTATAAAGTTTCAAATACGGTCAATTACGGAATCTCCGGACGGAACGCCCTTAAATGTTCCAATTGAATAGGTTTACCTACATTTGCCCTCGAGATATTACTCACTATGGAATATCTCTCAACCAATAATTTGGAGTAAAAATCTAGTGCATACTTAATTTCCGAACGAAGCATCCGAGCCGGTCGCGTTTCGGGGTAGGGGTGCAGAGGAATGCGTCGAAAAAAACCAACAACAGTTAGCCCGCGGGGGTGGAACCGGTTACACAACCACTGTTATACCAAACTCAACGCATCTCAAATTATACACCTTGATTGTTTCAATGGAATGTTTCATTATTTTATGCCATAGTTGATAGTACCATATTATACCATAGTCTCGACGTCCAGAAAAATTTAGATAGAAAAAAAACTCTGAATAAAAATTAATATTATTTGATTTAAGTAGTATATTATGTATTATTATAAATCAATTAATAATTTTGAACTTCGTCGTTTGAACTTCATTGATTGGAAAGGCCCGATTGCCGACCAAGAACTGCTTTTAGTTTACAGATAACTATAATTTTTTAGAGATCAGTTAAAAGGTTTAATCGTATATTTTTGGGGGTCGAATTATTTGAAATATAAAAACTGTGGATTTTATGTGTAGTCACTAGCCAGATATGTTAGCTAGGTGATAAAGAAGATAAGTTACAACTTACAAGGTTTATTAAAATGATAAGGAAAAAATTATAGTTATTTTCCGTATGTTAAAAAATGTTAGGTACTTATTAATTGATTCTTCAACTCACGTCTTCAATTATTTATGGTGAAACATTTTTATAGTACATAATATGTATTATGTATTTGGTTTACGAGTACGAAGCAAAAGTTTTATAACACCGATTTGAAATCTTCGGTTTGAAATTATATTATTGTTGAGTGCATGTTATCGATATACATATTAATTAATTGAAAATTATGAAATACATACTTACATTGTATACTTACATAATATGTCTGCCCGGCTGTCTCCAGGCTGCATCTCAAAAACCGCTATAGCTAAAGCGGGGAATTGACTACCGGACCACCCGCTACGGGCCGCCCGTCACGGGCAAGTCTGTCGCATGTCTGCTCGTCAATTCTTTAGGTACGGGCACAGACATGCCCGCCGGCCCGTGCCCGCAGCCTACCCGCGAGATCGCATTTTTCCCGCGCGGGCACGGGCAAGTCAATGAATGGTCGCAACGGGCGGCCCGTCGTCATTTGCGCCTTGGAGAGCGACTGGAGGGCACTTAAAATATTATTTTAAAACAAATTATAAATTATTGTAAACAATACAATCATTAAACTTAAGAAAAACCAACAAAAACAATTTTGATATTCGTTTATTTCCATTTACCGTTCGCATCCTTGTTTGTGGAAAATAAAGCAAGGATTACATGAACACCGATTTATGTAAAACCGCCTACAGGAAACGTATTGAAAAATCCAAAAAAATCAATAATATCGAGTTCATGCTCTCTATCTATTCAACTGACTTGCCTGTTCTGTGTGTGTTCAATAGGGGCAAGCGGCAGACTTGTGCCAGACCGGGCAGCCCGCGGGCAGTCCGGTAGTGAATTCCCGGCTTAAACTAGACTTCTGAAATTTTCACAGATTGTGTATTTCTGTTGCTATAACAACAAATAATTAATAAAGTTATATTATTTAAGGTGGGCTCCCATACAACAAACGTTTTTTTATTTTCCTTTTTTGCTCGTAGTCAAGAAAGGCAATATTTAGTAAGTAATACTTAACTAAAATAAAAATTTAATAAAATTCTACAAAAAACATAATTTTTGTCTACTTTCGCTCTATAGCGGTACGGAACCCTTTGTGGGCGAATCTGACTCGCGCTTGGCACGTTATTTATATTTCTGTACCTCAGAGGTATACAATAGTAACTCAACTTTTTTTGAAAATAAGATTTTTGCACCATTAAAATCGCAAGAACCAGCTCTACTTAATGGTATACGACATTATATCCTATTACATCTAGGAAAAGAAATATCCAATCGTATATGACATTAAATCCACTAAAGTCTAAGTGGTAAAAGACCTCAAATGACCTTAAGATTATTTACCTCTACGCTTTGCGGGAACATAATGTTATTTATTGGACTTTCATTGGATACAACGAGAGGTAAACAATAGCATCTCCTTTAAATGTCTTATGCCGTTGAACTTTATTTCTTGGTATTGCGATACTTTTTACAATGACAAAAATTGTAAGTGGTTTGGTTCACATGATTCTTGTGGTAGTATTAACTTAATATAGTGATTACCTAACAAAACATTCGTAAAAGGATTCTAGTTAACATAATATAATATTATTAGGTTTCTATATTAAAGACAAAATATAATAATTGCATCATGTCTTTAATACTGTGCATTAAGGTCCATTTTAAGTGTTATAAATAAAGTGTAATCAATTTGAAACCTACTTCAAGCTAACATTAGGATTTAAAACGGGATACCTATTTACCATGCTTAGGGCATGTTTCACGGCTTCCTGATAAAGTGCCGGATAGGCTATCCACAACTTATTTGACACATTCTCCATAATCTGTCTAGTTAAGTGGTGGATAGCCTATCCGACAGTTGTCAGTAAGTGGTGAAACAGGCCCTTATTACTTTGTTTTGAGCTTCAGATATTTCAGCGCTGTTGCAACCGCTGAATTCACAATAATATTATAAATTGTGAAAGTTTGTTTGTCGGTCAATCACGGTGAAAATACTGAACAGAATATTTTGATGAAATTAAATGTATAGACAGAGTATGAGCTGACTTGGGTGATAGGATACTTTGCGGCAGGTGGAATTGTTAAAACACAGTGGAACTGTTGAAACAGCTAGTATATTATTTTATAACGAATACATATTAATGGATAAATATTATAATGCTTGCGACCCTTTAATTTATTGATTAGATTCTGCTACGAAAAATAATCTTTCTCGCCTAGTATGGATTTGTTTTTCTATGTAATAAATATAACGAGCTATTGCCCGCAATTGACTATGGATTTCATGGATTTTTCTGCCTTCTGCAACGAAGTCTGTCTGTCTGTTACCTCTTCGTGCCCAAACTGCTGAACTGATTTTGCTGAAACTAATATGTATTATAAATGCGATAGTGTGTCTGTCTGTCTGTTTGTTACCTCTTCACGCCCAAACCACTGAACTGATTTTGCTGAAATTTGGCATGGAGATACTTTGAGTCCCGGGAAAGGACATCGGATACTTTTTGTCCCGGAAATGTGTATAGTTCCCGCGAGATAAACGAGTTTTGGTGCAACGGAGTTGCGGACGTCATCTTGTTTAAAATAAATTGTATTTTGATTTTAGCTTTGTGAAGTAACTTTTGTTTCATTTTGCTAGTAAACCCCTCAGAAATTCTTCAATAATTCCATCACGCTACATACAGACTAGAGACATAATGTTTCTAAACGCCGAATTCTAATAATATCCACACGGTTTATTTAGAGGTAAACAGAAGTATTATATCTTAAAGCTTTCTTAAAACACCTTAGTTCATTTATGTTGCAAGGTAAATAGCCTCAAGTCCACCTAAATCAGACAAAAATTAACTTTGATATAATATTGTGTAATACAATATAATTTCAACTAATAATAATTAAACATACTGTTCAGTTTGTTGCAATATCTTTAAAGCTACAATGTCAAAATTGCATTCAAAGTTTCGCTCCGCGTATTTTTGCCTGTCCTGTAAAATTTGTGTTTTGTCATTTACTGTTGTATACCTCTGAGGTACAGATTTGAACTAATGATTGTACCTAATCTCGTTACTTTTTAACTATAATAAGAATTATTATCTGAAATGAAACGCAGGCGGGTAAACATTATAGTCTGTGATAGAGTCGCGAGTCGCGATCACTCAGCACAAGCACAACAATGAAGAATCGCCGCAGCCCCAAGACCACTTTTAAATACGATATGTGTTAAATTGGAGCCGATCTCCCTCCGGGTGGTCATCAATTGCGCGGGCGGCGGGGCGCAGGGGGGAGGGATGGGGGGGCACGCGGTGCGGCGCGGGGCGGGGGGGGTTAACCCCTTATTTTACATTTCACACTCCGGGAAAATCGTTAGAGAAATCTGCGTAACGTGCATGTCCGAGACGTACGCACACACTCGCCGGGGGGCGGCGGACCCGCGTCCGAGCGCCCCCCCGCCGCCCCCTCGCGCGCCCGACCAAAGGCCCCCCGCCCGCTCGCCCTCGCGCCTCGCCCCCCGCACACCCCCGCTCACCCCGTATCGACCAAACTTCAAGAAATCCTCTTACCTATACGCACATGTGGACTCACTATGTTATGTAAATCGAATCGCTTAAATTTTTAATGTAAAATTCAAAACCGCGGTCCGGCTCCAGATTTCTTCGAAGTTAAAAAAAGCATGGCCGAAAAGAAATTCCGAGTCGGTTTCCTAATTTTAGTCAGGTTGCTAGGAAATATAATTAAAAGAATTTTGAATTACGGGGCGAACTGCCGTAAACATCTCTAATACTAGATACGCTCTATAGAAAATTTTATATTTTTCAAAGAACTCTAAACACAGGTTACGACAATAAGAAAAAACATCAAAGGGCTCATCAAACGACAAGCTGGTCCTGTGCCAAAATGAGCTCTACGCTCTTTGTATTAAGGTGCACAGTAAATCGGTTTTTATTTTAAAAGTTGTGGAAACAAGGCCGGGGAATCCTGAAAAGGAGTGGGACTGTGATAATTTTTCTCATTAGGGTCATCGAACTATTGAGTACTTACGCCTATCTTGCACGCAATGTATTCTCTCCTACTCCTTTTTATAATATAACCTTTTATTCGTTTTTTTCATATTAATAATACTTATAATAAGAATCGAGACTTTTTGTTGAAAGAAAAAACTCCTTGGCGAGATTCGTACGTCCGAAGTCACCGGGCCAGTAAGTTATGAAAAACCGGTATTCCTCTTACGATAATAATAATAGTGTTTTGTAAATTTTAAGTACTTACGGCTATAATTTCTCAACCCTTACGAGGGCAGGTCAAACAAAGGAAGCTTTAACTTGTGGACAATACGGTCCACTTTATAGTAGGTAGTTGATGAGCTGAGCGCCGGGAGTCGGGACTCGGGACTAACTAGTAACTACTAACTAGTCGATTCGAACCTTACGACTTACGAGACGCTAAGCCAGTTGGCTACTTATTATTGAAGACTATAAAATAGTGTTATGTTTGTTTAGCTATTTGTTGTGTTGTCCTTGTTAAGAAAATATACACAATATGAAAAACATTTCTTAGCATTCGGTTAAGAAAGGTTCAGAGAATATTGAAACTGAAATGTATCATTTTAAATATTTAGGTTGGATTACCAGCTCTCAGTGATAAGATCTACTTATTATGTAACTTTTTTATTTTTCAGTCCATTTCATAGTCACAATTCACAAGTGAAAAAAATATTACTTATGGCCCTCTCTCCCTAAATTAGCAGGTCGATTGTCTGTCAGTGTGAATATCGACGTAAATGACATTAAAATAACATTCATAACAGCGCGCCTTGTACGGTGGCGGTTACGACGCTCACAGTGTTTATTGTAGCCCAAAAAACGGACATCGTCTTTTTATTTGTTAATTCGAAAGAGTACTTAATTACAAATCCCCGAGTAAAACACCCAGGTGTCTCGCTTTAATAGTTTTTGAATTATCTCGAAAAGAAAATCCCAATCCCGCGTTCATAAAAAAGTGAAAAGTTATTATATTTCAAAATTGGTACAGATTAGAAATAAACATGTGATATAATACTTGTAGGACATACAAAAAGCTACATTATGAACACTTTTTTAGTTGGCTATCACTTATGGGGGCCATCAAAACGAAGAAAATCGATTTTTAGTTTTTATTTTTTTATGACTAAACTAAGTCGATGTCGAAAGTGCATGTTACTTTAAAAGAAAGGTAACCATCATCACTACCAATAGTAAAAATACCAAATCCCTAACCCGTCGAACTTTTGAGTTCTATGACTTTAAAAAATCCGGGATTGGCGGGATTTCTGGACTTTGTTTTTTATTGCACTATTCGATCGTGTTGCTAACAAGGAACAAATTCTGCGAAGTTAATATTTTAAAATATACTTTTTTCATACATTTCGACAAATACTTTAGGAAAATGTATGAATGATATTAAAGTAAAAAAATATATAATCAATGCATGTGTCACGACTCACGTAATCACCGTTGCCGTCATGTATAATATCAATAGGGATGATGACAAGGTCAAAGATTAGCGAATTTTGTTAATAAAATAAAGTAATCACGGTAAAAAATAAATGTTCCCAAAATTTCAGCTTGATAGCATTTGTATTTTTTTTGTTATGTGCCTTCTAAGTTGGATAATCAAGTCGATTTTTTTTCAATTAAATTTCTTAATATTTGTATACCATTCGATAACTTTTGCAATTAAAAGCAACTTTTGTTATGAAACCACTTTCATAAACGCAATATTTAATATACCTATCGAACAAAGTTCTCTCCCGATGTATACAAACTACGAAAGAGTGACGTCATTCTTTCGTAGCACTTTGTATGGAGCATTTCGGGCAGGTCTATTTTATGAGATGTTTGAATTGTCATATCTTGGTGAATTTTTAGGCTATCAGAGTCATTCTTTCAGCGATGTTTTTATTTTTAAGGGTCTTTTAATTACCAATAAGATTAGCCACAAAACTTAGATATCAAGCTTTTTTATCGTTTTAAAGTATGATAGTATAATTGTTATGACGTCAGCGTTGATGTTAATTAATTAATTTCTTTCACCATCGTCACTGAGCTATTGTTATTAATTATTATCATACGGGCAGGTTTAAAAGGTATTAATAAGTTTATTACTTCAGGTGGATAAGGTACTCGTTTTTTGCGTTTTTCTCTGGAGTCAAGGTTTAAATGGGAAACTTTTGGGTCGGATGACTCTAGCGCTCGATGGAACAAATCGGTCGGTTAACGTAAATTAACGGACTGTTAACACATACAATTAAGCGAATTATGACTTTATTTGATGATGAAATAAATACACTCTGTAAATAAAAAGAAATTAGCAATTTACAATGTGAGTTTGAAGGTTCTTGGGGCTTTGATGGAGGTACTGGTCAATCACTTTACAAACAAAAACTTCTTGATGATCCAAAATAATATGATGAAAATTCAATATTTACTGCCACATTTGTACCTTTGAGGCTAAAAGTTAGTAGTGCGTTATGACCGGGAGCATTACACTCCTAAAAATTCCAGGATAAACTCTATGACCGATTTGTTCCATCGAGCGCTAGAGTCATCCGACCCAATAGTTTCCCATTTAAACCTTGACTCCAGAGAAAAACGCAGAAAACGAGTACCTTATCCACCTGAAGTAATAAACTTATTAATTCCTTTTAAATCTGCCCCTATGATAATTAATTTAAAAATATTAAGTACTTTTTAAGCTTTGACAACTATAGTTACTTCACAGAATTTGTTACTTGTTAGCAACACGATCGAATAGTGCAATAAAAAACAAAGTCCACAAATCCCGCCAATCCCGGATTTTTTAAAGTCATAGAACTCAAAAGTTCCACGGGTTAGGGATTTGGTATTTTTATTATTGGTAGTGATGATGGTTACCTTTCTTTTAAAGTAACATGCGCTTTCGACATCGACTTAGTTTAGTCAGAAAAAAATAAAAACTGAAAATCGATTTTCTTCGTTTTGATGGCCCCCATAAGTGATAGCCAACTAAAAAGTGTTCATAATGTAGCTTTTTGTATGTCCTACAAGCATTATATCACTGGGATTTTCTTTTCGAGATAATTCAAAAACTATTAAAGCGAGACACCTGGGTGTTTTACTCGGGGATTTGTAATTAAGTGCTCTTTCGAATTAACAAATAAAAAGACGATGTCCGTTTTTTGGGCTACAATAAACACTGCGCGCTCGCCGCGTCCATGATAGGGCGAAATAGGAGAAAAAACCTTTTTAAGGCTTAATATAATACATAATAAAATATTACAAAAAAGTAAAAAACCAAATTACTAACTTATGTATTGCAAAGCAGTAGATATATTTTTTATATATTCTTTTGATAAATAATGAAGGAGTAAAGTGGTTTCATTCAACGATTTGGAGGTGATTTGGTTTTTTATTTCTTTATTATGTGATACCAATAGAAAAAATATGGCAAAACCAAATTACGTATCATATCATGTAGATTACTAATTATTTTTTTCAGATATAATTTATCTGTTAATGCCGATTAAAAGTTGTTTCATCTGCACGCTTTTCTCGAAAGAGCAGCCTTGAGGCTTAATATAATACATATTTCAAAAATGTAAAAAAATCCAAAAAATTATTAACTTATGTATTGCAAAGCAGTAGATATTTTTTATATATTCTTTTGATAAATAATGAAGAAGTAAAGTAATTTTATTCAAGGATTTGGAGGTGATTTGGTTTTTTATTTCTTTATTAAGGGGCCGGGTACCCTCGAAATTCTCATGCATACGTAATTCCAAAATCATTTTCTCATACGAAAATATTTAACATGTTTGAGTTGTTTTTCAGTTTAAAACAGTAATTATCTAGGTTCCTCCATAAAAATTTACTTCAAATATTTAAACATAAAAAAAAAATTTGTTTTTTTTTTATTTTTTGTAAATTTAGTACTTAATATTTAAACACTAAAAATAGAGTAAAACACTAAAAAATATATAAATAAATAGTAAATTTCCTACAAAATATTTAAATACTAAAAAATATTTTTTAGTTTTAATATTTTGTAGTAAATTAACTATTTATTTATATTCTTTTTAGCGTTTTACTCTATTTTTTTGTGTTTAAATATTTAGTAGTGAATAAAAAAAAATTAAAAGCAAAAAAAAATTGTGTTTAAATAATTTGAAGTTAATTTTTGTGCAGGAACCTAGTTATTAATTACTATTTTAAACTGAAAAACAACTCAAACATGTTAAATATTTTCGTATGAGAAAATGATTTTGGAATTACGTATGTATGAGAAATTCCAAGTGTACCCGGCCTCTTAAGTGATACCGATAGAAAAAATATGGCAAAACCAAATTACGTATCATATCATGTAGATAACTAATTATTTTTTTCAGATATAATTTCTCTGTCAATGCCGATGAAAAGTTGTTTCTTCTGCACGCTTTTTTCAAAAGAAAAGCTTAATATGCAACGGTAGTCGTTATAAACGGGTGTTAATAATTGTAAACTCGTAAGATATTAATTTATGATTCCAGAGTCAAGACGTTCGGGCGTGTATTTTGTTAGGCAAATTTTAATTAGAGTCAGATAGCCGCGGGCGGGGGGCCGGCGGGGCGCGCGGGAGGGGGCGAGGAGATCTATTGAAAGATGTCGCCCGTAGTGGCCACGTACATCATTGTGCCTATGCAAATGTATGTAGGAAGGCGCAGGGGGTAATCCTACCCCCCGAGATACACGCATGCGAGACTTCACTCGCCACTGGCTTTAAACGGGGCGGGGGTGGTTCCGTGCGGGTGACCGGCGCCCCCGCTGCCCCCCCGCGTGCCCACCGCCACCCCCCGCTAGCCAGCACAGCACACAGCAAGCAACAAGTCAGCTCCTCATTCATAACGCGATGCTCGGATTCACGTGGAATTATGTACTTATTATACGAGTCGGGATACAAAGCGAGCGGTCGGCGCTGCGCTCCCCGAGCGCGCGGTGTGGAGTAGACGACGATTGCCGACTCCCAGGCGCTCGTAATTAAAGATGTTTACACGACTGAAGAGTAAATATTTTTTCTAATTTTTAATATTTTTTCCTCCCGCGGAGGTCGGGTTAGTGTTTGCACGGGCCTCGAGGAAAATTCACGGAACCGGCCGAACGAGCGCCCCGCGGAGCTCCCGAAATATAACGCCATTTACGAGTCATTAATTAACTTTTTAGTTCTCCCCGGTATTATCATTTCCGTTCGCCGGTCGAGCGGAGTCTCCGCGAAGGCTGCAGCTCGGCACGTTCTCGGTGAGGAGCGGGCCTTGGAACTCTTCTCTTACAGCGAAAGAGTCGAAGCGCCGAAACGAGAAAACGAGTTCGTCGAGTGAAAGTGAAGCTGGTCAGTAGTTAGTACGGGCTACGGGGTCGTTCGGCGAATCGATAGTCCTGTAGTAGGACGTGGACGTGGGGTATGCACGGGCCTGAAAGTGAAATGATAAAATCGCTAGTGGCCTCCCCCCGGCTCGTTTGAATCGAACGCACGTCCGCTTCCCCCCTCGCCCCCCGGGCGGTGGGGTGAAGTGGACTCGCTCCGGTTCATATACATTTTGTACGGAGGCATTTACATGCGAGATTCCCGGGGTCTTGGCGAGTGCTGGACTCACCCGGGAAACCCGCGCTTGTACGCCTTCCCGATACCACGGAAATATACCGAAAATCCTTTCAATCTACCTTACAATCATTACCTATAAGTAATGTTATATATTTATTATTCCTATTATAAAATATTTAATTATCCTATTATTTAATTTGACTCCTGAATTGCATTAGAACTCGACTATTTATGATAATAACCTTAGTATTGTAGGTAGGTACATTAATAATAATTATTATATTTATTAATTACACATTTAAATCCCCACCTAAAGTTCTTTGGTAGTTCTTATAGTTTTATGAAAACTATCATTCAGTAAGCCCTAACTTAATTATTATACATAATAATTAAAAAAAAATAGAACATTCTGCTAAACATCCCTTCGCTTAATTGAGCGAATATAAAAAGCTTACGAAAGCTCGTACTGCACTCAACAAAATACGATAAATACTATAAAAAGAATATTTACAGTTGCAATGCGTAGTCGAATCCCTCATAATAGGGATGGCGAGATCAAAAGCCGCAATGGAAGAGGTTCTCGTTGCGCGAGTCTAATATTAGGGTCTAATACTAACAGAACCCGTTCATCACGCTTTATCAGCTCGCCGAGTGTTGAGCTGACCGATCCGCAGTGACTGTTGATTTCAAACGTGTATCGCGAACATTTTGTTTCGTATTATCTATGGTCAAAATAAAGTTTTAGTAAAACAAGGGCACAATTTGTTTTCAGAATTTTTAGCACGTATACCCTTATTTTACCGAGAGGACGATAATGTTATTATGTTAATAAGTAGTTCAGCCCATAGAATAGTATTTTGATATCGTTGGTTCAGCCATGTCCTCAAACGTCGCTTACATCGCGTTTGAATTTGAGACGGCCGAGTCCAAAGACCAAAAGTAAAGTTTGAAGGACTCTGTCGATTTGACCGACGCGACGCGGACGGTACGATGCGATCGTTGTCAGGTGTGGTGGGCGAGGGGCGTGGGTTTGGGGCAATAGTTCGCACGTGCAGCACCATCGCCCGTCGCCCTCAGGGCAATAACCACCGATCAAATAGGAATGGGGTGTAGGTGCTGCCAAGTGTTTTGTGCTTCAAGTTACACAATAATTGTGTAACTTCACTGCTACGACAATAATTATTGTAGCATTGACGAACAAGTACAAAACGGACGAAAACGTTTCGGTCGATCCAAAATCAAATGTTTTTCATAGATATTATACTCGCTTCGCTTTCTAGCGTCTTATGATATACAGACAAATGATTAAATGTATGTAGGTATAGTAGAATAAATTAATTTATAGGCATAATATTAATTATGTTAGTCACATAATATTCGATTGCGTTCTCGATTCAATATGTTAGTACTTAGTTACGTATAGCTGTCGGCTGGATTTGACAATACCCCAATACTGTCTTTGAACGTCGAGTCTACAAACATGGTTACCACTGGTTCGGAATTGCTGGACGAGAAGAACGGGCGACATGAGCACTAAGCAGTTATAGCCGAAACACCGGACGGTTATGTTATAGTCGAAACACCGGAGAATTTCAAAGTACTTGTGCGTAAGTATTTCAGAAAAACACCGGTCTTCTTTTATTTTGTAATTTTATTTAACATTCTCGTTAATAAACATCTATTGTGATCAATATTTGAGAACAATTTACTATAATATTTCTTTATTAAGTCTCTTTTGTTTAGCCCTTTTTATTTGGCGGAACAACAGGGCTGACCCTACGGATGAACGCACCGTGAGATAACATCTAAAAGGTCATGATACCTTTACGAATCCTGAAATTATCATTATCAGTTTACACGTAAATCATTTTGATAGACTATAAAATATAAAAATAATATACTAATTGAAATTGCAAAGTTTTTTTAAAGTAGCTATAGCTAGCTCTAACAGCAAAAAGAAACACTTTTCCATTTATAGTCGCCTCGTTTTGAAAAATCCAAAAAAAAGCATAAGTAAACGGATAATAATTAATAATTGTCCCTTTTTCATGCAAAACTAATGTAATTTGGTCCTTACTAAATTACATCAAAATCTTAAGTAAGTATAAATATAATATAACAGTAGGTTAATCCAATGCATCAAATTACAGTAATCACTATTGTGGCACTGGAACATCCAGTGGGAATTGGGATGGTATTATCGCAAGAGTAGCCGCGAGCAAATGCTCGTAACTTATAAACGACATAATGAAATGATCGTAATCACGTAGCGGACTCGGTTAGCGGATTAATCGCACGCGAGATAACTTTTCGAATTTGTGGGGCTCCGTGATCCGTCACTGTGTTATTGAAAGTTTGTTTCTTAAGTCTGTGTGATTGTACCTCACAGTCTGGATTACGAGACAAAGAAATCGAATAAGTTATTTCTAGTGACTATTGCGTGGAACTCGTAAACCTTTCTCACCCTTTTAACTTTTACGGCCATACTCTCGTCGCCTCATCTGGATCAATCTGTGAATATGAATGCTCACGTAAACTATTACTGCAACAATATTACTTCCATTTAAATCGATGCGGAGCGTTCCCACGTCAAATATTAAGGAGCTCCCCGGCTGGCTGCATAATAGATTATATATAGAGGTATATGTAAATAGATATAGGGTACATATAGTTTAAATCTATACTTATATATCGGTTTGACAGTGGCCTCCCTGTGGGGGCCGGTTTCTCTGGTCGAGGCCCCCACAGGGCGGCCCCCGCCCTCCCTCTCGGACCCACCTTACATACTACACCATACCGAACTAATTCTGCAGGCCTCCATAAACTCACATGTTTATATATATAGAGTTATTTAAATACGCAATTTGAAAGGTCCTCTAGCTTAGCGGAGGTATTCAATTTACATTGTGTATCGGTTTAATCACCGACTGCGAAGTACGAGTATATGGAATTAGTTGGAACTGTATAAGATACTGCTACAGTAAATCTGCCGATTAATTTTTTGGCGGACGAGGTTGATTATAATAATAATTAGGTATACCTAAGTTGGTACAACTAATATATAATATTCTGTGGTATAAGTATAAATGATATTATGATAGGTCTACTTCAGGCGACGCCTTGATAATTTGGCTGTAGCGATATCGATTTTTCTCAGCAATGACTAAAGCTAAGAAATTAAAGTTTATTGTCAGTATTCATTATGTATTTGTCTTTGAATTACCCATAGCATAACACGATTGGTCAACTTTTATAACACAGAATAATCAATCAAAAATACCTCTGTAAAAAAAGGGATACCTATTTTGCTAACTGAGGAGAGTGAGAGTGACGCCGCGTTAAAGTAAATAACCGTGTTGGATATATTTTAGATTGCTTGTTTTCTATGGGAGGCCGGCCCGGCTTCTCATAGAAAACAAGCAATGGAACAGCAAAAAATGGAAAGGGCGTAGCGAAAAAATGGTTTTTGGCGCGTAATTTAAAAACCATAAATACATTTCATATAAGCTATGGGCAAATTTTGGAAGCTTAAATCACTCTCCTCAGTTAGCAAAATAGGAATCCCTTTTTTTACAGAGGTCTTTTTGATTGATTATTCTGTGTTATAAAAGTTGACCAATCGTGTTATGCTAAGGGTAATTCAAAGACAAATACATAATGAATACTGACAATAAACTTTAATTTCTTAGCTTTAGTCATTGCTGAGAAAAATCGATATCGCTACAGCCAAATTATCAAGGCGTCGCCTTAAGAGGCCGGGTACACTTGGAATTTCTCATACATACGTAATTCCAAAATCATTTTCTCATACGAAAATATATAACATGTTTGTTGTTTTTCAGTTTAAAATAGTAGGTTCCTGCACAAAAACTTACTTCAAAATATTTAAACACAAAATTTTTTTTTGCTTTAAAATTTTTTTTTTTAGTAAATTTACTACTAAATATTTAAACACTAAAAATATATTATCAAATTTTGATTTTTGTCATCATTAGGTGATTCGTATGCCTTTTCGCAGCAATCATACATATTAAGGGCCCTCTCTTCCTAAATTAGCAGGTCGATTGTCCGTCAGTGCGAATATCGACGTAAATGACATTAAAATAACATTCGACATAACAGCGCGCCTTGTACGGTGGCGGTTACGACGCTCGCCGCGTCCATGATAGGGCGAAATGGGAGAAAAAACCTTTTTAAGGCTTAATATAATACATATTTCAAAAAAGTAACCAAACCAAATTATTAACTAATGTATTGCAAAGCAGGAGATATTTTTTTTATATTCTTTTGATAAATAATGAAGGAGTAAAGTGGTTTCATCCAACGATTTGGAGGTGATGTGGTTTTTTATTTCTTTAATAAAAAACCAAATGTGATATTTTTTATGTGATACCGATAGAAATAATATGGAAAAACCAAATTACGTATCATATCATGTAGATTACTAATTATTTTTTTCGGATATAATTTCTCTATTATGTAATGCCGATGAAAAGTTGTTTCATCTGCACGCTTTTTTCGAGAGAGCAGCCTTAAGTAGATAGAAGAAGATAGAAGGTACCTACATTGCCCAGGATGTAAATGCAGATTATTATTATTATAAATTATAATGATTACGTTATATAATATTATATAACGACCTGGGGTCCGGATTTATTTTATTTTAATTTTATTATGTATTATTAAAGTACCCACCTACATATAAAATTGAGGATTTTCCGAAAATTTCAAGTGCCTACTGCCTACCTCTTGCCATTATTGAAGCCTCACTTAAATATTAATTTTATCATGTTTTTAGTTTTTATTTGTTGTTTAACTTGTTATAGCGGCAACAGAAATACACGGTCTGTGAAAATTTTAGATGTCCAGCTATATCCTATAGCGGTTCTTGAGATACAGCCTGGAGACAGACAGACGGACAGACATCTAAGTCTTAGTAGTTACTAGGGTTCCGTTTATACCCTTTGGGTACGGAACCCAAATTATTTTTAACAAAATATTAAAACCGACTTCCAAAGTAAAAACAACAATAACATTGATATGAACTAAAAAGGATTAAATATTTTTTCATATCTAATAGTGGCTTTTCCCGAATTCGGCTAAACCTCAACTATTTCTGTACTTATCTTCATTATTTTGAAGTCGGTACCAGATAGCTGAATCTTCAGTTCTCTGACAGAATATTTGAAACTTTTGGAACTGGCACCGACTTCAATTGAGTACAGAAATAGTTGAGGTTTAGCCGAATTCGGGAAAAGGCACTAAGTATTAGATTATTCCAAAATATTTGAGACCTATAAATACTCGCATCTAACATAAATATTTTGGAACAATTAGATGTCACTATGATAATACTAAAATTATGCCCTAGCAGTAGCAAGGTATCTGTGGTTAAATGAAAAATAAACTGTAATACAATAAATACATTTATTAAAACAACCTTAACAAGTAAGGGTCGGTAGATATAATTATTTTCAAACTGTATATTGTATAACCTACGTAATTAACATAATCTAGGTAAGGTACTTTCAGTATATTATATTAATAAGATACAACTCAGGAATAACACCGAACTTATAACTTTATATTGTAAAACAACATAATATCAAGCAATTAATATTATAGATCATCTAACAAAAATAAATCATAGGTTTGTACAAAATACAAAATCTTCTTTATATAAATTACAATAAATTACCAAGTTAAGTTTATTACTAAAAATCTTTATAACAAATACTGCACTGGGTAGAATGAATATTCTACCCACACTGGACAATAATTCTAGTAACCACATTTTCCAAATTTGGTACTAGAATTATTATTACTTAAATATTATATTCTAAGTAATTATCTAAAATCTAAATACAATTAAACAAAATCTTAACATAATAATATTCATAAAATAATTAAGGAGCAATAGTTTCAATATAAACTACCTTACATTATAAGTCTTTCCTTACAATTCAAAAGGTGTTTTTATTATTAAATTAACGTAACAAAATACGGCTTAATATTGGTGTTGTCAAGTCTTAATTCATACATTTTATTATTTTATCTATACTTATATAATATATTAACATATCTATTACACGCGGCGACGCCCGCCGTCACCTCTGCGGCGCCGACCGCCGCCGTTAACAAAACGGTGTTGTTATACAGTACATAATTATTATTATTGTATCCATACCTATGCCTTGTACTATTATCTATTCTGTGCCATGAGACCTTAACACGACGTGGTAATGATGATGATGATGAATATGAATTGCATAGAAGCATATGCTTTCATTTCTTAAAACAACGCTGAAACTCCCAAACGTGTATCTATAAGGAGTCAGGAGTTCTCTCAGCATCTTCGAAACCATGGTATACCTTGACCCAACATTTGACTTTTTGGTAGCATATTCTTAGTATAATTCACATAAAATCAAAATCGCCATATGTTTGCATATAAATTTCGAGGAGTTCCCTCGATTACTCATGGATCCCATCATCAGGTCACAACTTTTGTGAACACTGAACATGGTACCAAATTGGAGTGAAACCTAATACAACAAAACAAAAATTTCGAAAATCGGTTCAGAAACGGCGGAGTAATCGTTGAACATACAAAAATAAAAATAAAAAATATCCACAGCCGAACATAATATTTATAACCTCCTTGTTTTTTTGGAAGTCGGTTAAAAATACTTTTGATTTTCTAAACACGCTACCTATTTGCAGCTGCGGAACCCTTCATGGGCGAGTCCAACTCGCACTTGGCCATTTTTTACGTTAGGGCTTATCAAAGCTATATATACGCCCGTGTTATATTTTATCTATAACTCTTACATTTTAGCAATGATAAACATATTTCCATGTGAATTGTATCTTTTTTGATTCGAAAGTATTTACGGATTCTGGTATAACTACCCCTTTAAAATAAATATAATCCTATTTTTACTTTTCATGGGTAATTTCGAAAACTCAAGGGGTAATTTCGAATAACAGCGAAACACGACCTAATGTAAAAATACATCTAAGGCACACATTTATTTTTGTTCTATTTTACCCCATTTTTTTTTTTGGGAAGGCAGGTCGCTATAGCCCTGACGTCACTGCGACCCATGGGGATCTATTGTGACTCCTTCGCACTAGAGAATCATCCCCAACCCAGTACTGCTCATAAATTGAACGATATGGTTGGGGTTGGTGCCACGAATTTCCTCTGTGGATGAGTATTCGTGGCGACCAAGGTGTCTGTTCCTGCTCTGTAGTAGAGCAGGACAGTCGAGGAGAAGGTGGATAGGTGTTTCATCCTCCTCCTCACAGAATCTGCAAGTCGTTATGCTACAAATACCCATTCTGTTTAGGTGTTTGTTGAGCTTGCAGTGCCCAGTTAGGCATCTGGTAAGGATTCTTAACTGGTTCCTACCCAAGGTGAGCACTAATTCTGATTGTTTCTTGTTGAAGCCAGGAATTAGTGCCTTGGAGTGTTCAAGTCCAGGGGTCTCAGCCCATTGCTTCCTGCATAGTCTGTGACCCCATTCCTTGAGCACTTGCTTTTTACCCCATACAAAAACATTGTGCATACAAGCCATAGAAGACACCAAACTAAGTTTTAGACTGAAAAATTTTCGAAATTACCCCATCGGGGACGCAGGTGTCCTCATCATTTGGAGCAAAGAAGTAAATAGTTAAGAACAATAAAAAAGTCAACACTAGATATTATTGTATTTATTTAATACCCAGCAAAACTATAACTAACGAAATAAAATAGGAACACATTATTTGTTAAAAATAAAAATAATTTTTACTCAGTCTCGTAAATAGCTAAATCAAAATTAAAACTAAATTAAAAAAGGAAGTAGTTTTCAATTGCAGAGGAAAGGCGCGCCTTAGCTCTGCATTTAAAAACCACGTCAGCAATCAGCACCCGAGCAGTTGTCACCTGCAAATAATAAAAGTGGCTTCTTCACTTAAACCATTTTTATATAGTCGTACAGGTTCCCTAGAACATTTTTTTTATTACAATTAAGCTAATTTTGCGTAAGTAGCTTCATTTTGATAAGACGAATAACAATTTCCTCTGAGTAAATTCTTGAAAGTGGTAGCTAACAGAGATAGAACTATTAACCTGTCAATATACAAAAATCAGCTGGTTAGGGTTGTGTTTTAGGGTTCCGTAGTCAACCAAGCTTTGTTGATTAATGAACTAAAACGACTAAAACGGAACCTTCACGAGCTGATTTTTTGTATATTGATAGGTTAATAGTTATAAAATTCAAGAGTAACCTTGTCCTACAAATAGAACAATCCATATTTTAGGACCATCAAAATATAGAAATATTAAATCCTTTCTATCTCTGTTAGCTATCACTTTCGAGAATTCACGCAAAGGAAATTGTTGTTCTTCTTATCAAAATGAAGCTACTCACGAAACATTTGCTGGATAGTAATAAAAAAAATGTTTTTGGGAACTTGGATTATGCCTATACTAGGTAATCTTTAAAACTGTTTTTTTTTTTATTATAACAACAATAAAAATTGATTCTACACTATTCAAAAATACGTTTTAAACCTCTCAATGTCAAAAAAGTTTGGATTCTGTATTTTCATTCGTTTATGTTTGTTGGTAAAGGCAGGTAAATATTTTATATTATGTTGCGCACCCCTGCAAAAGACTATGAAAAAATTATTGGGGAAATTTCGTTAGCAAATTTACCCCACTGGGGTTATTTAGAATGTTTGTTAAAAATCATAGCTAGAGCAACATTGCCTATTCTTAAAAAAGCAAAAAACGTCAAAGCTTCTTTAAAACAAACAAAATATTACGTAACTTACCTAATTTCTGTTTAAAACAAAACGGGGTAATTTCGATAACCCCAAAAAATCATAAAATTGCACTTGGCGCGAAAAAATGAACTTATCGCACACGCACTCCGGGCTGACGGCTCGAGGGAAAGGAAGCGGGGGAGGTGATTAAATTGGCGTCTCGGTAAATGTGGCCAGAGCTCAAAATTACCTTCTGTTTGGTAATTATTTGCCATTTTCGAAATATCCCCATTTTTTTTCTTCCGAAGTTACCTCAATGCACCTTACTTAATTAAATTTTTTACAAATTCATACTTTGAGCATTTTGACATTATTTGCCACAAGGTGGCGCTCATCTAATAAAAATATATTCCTGGATATTAATTATAGTTCAGTATTAATTATAAAGTATCTAACAATATAAAAATATATACCTAATTACTAACAAAAAATGTCCACTCAAATACCTTTCTATAATTTATAAGCCGTGTCCTGACATACCTACCGACTCTTTTATCAAAGTAGGGACCAAAATTGAGCTTTATTTATTATTGAACAAGAATTAAGTAAGTATTTTATTACTTATAATCCTGGATACTCTGTTATCTCGACAAATCAACAGATAGGTAGATTGGTACCTTGAGCGTTAGAAAAAAACAAAGGACAGAATTATGAATTAGGTATGATGATGACGAGAGGCGTAAGAACTAAGAGAAGTACCTCGTACGCCTCTCTAGCTAGGTATAGACTAAAGCTACTACTTTAATTCCTATTTTCAAAGGTTTTTGACTTTTGACCCGGTTTACCTAGTTCCAATATTATAACGAAATGTAAAAAAATATGAGATATAAAGCACAATATTTAAAAGGATTTAAACCACAAACATTCTAATAAAACGTTATACTTTGGCTGTAAGTAGGTAAATAATTTGCAAACGCACCTCCGACAAAAATCTTTATTATCGAAATAATAAATCTAGGATATCACACTTACATTTTATTTGAATGAATTGTTGTGAAACTATAAATAGTCTGAACCGAACAATTTCGTTTCATATTATTTATTTATTTCGAAAGATATTTAAAAAACACATGAAAAAATTAGAGAAGATCCGCCCCTAGAATTGCAATTTTATGCTAAGCTAAAATGAAGATTCATATCAAGTATACGTAGTGAATATATTCTCTTTAGTATTGCGATGCATCACGCTTGGTTTCTGGTTGTGTCACTTATCGTATCGGATTGAGGTAGGTTCTCGTCTTAATAGTCAGAAATACTATTTTATTATTTAATTACGGTCAAGAAACTCAGAATAATGCTTGTTCCTTTGACAAGATTCCAAACCACGGATCGCGGTGAATCGAATGGAATTAAATAGTTGCCGTAGTTTGCCACCAGCGGCGCTTTTTCGCTTCATGTCGAGTGAACTGTGAGTAATCTCACTCAGTCTCAATCAGCAAAGAATTAAGAACAGAGTACAATCAGCTAGAAACATAAATTAATTTGAATATAATATTCGAATATTATATAATTAAACATTATTTTTTTGTGAATATCACAAAAAAAAACTACTTACCTATTATTAAGATTAATTTCAGGTAGTACCTAAGTACCTATTAATATCAAGTATCCAGATATAAGTCATCATTTAAGAGGACTTTTAACACAATATTATTTTGTATCGTCATTCGTCAGTGTAATTGGCCGAGTGAAAACTACTGCTGCAGTCTATAATCGAATAATAATAATAATCGGCCAAGTGCAAGTCGGACTCGCGCATGAAGGGTTCCGTACCGTTATAAAGCAAAAATTGGCCAAAAATTGTGTTTTTGTATGGGAGCCCCCCTTAAATTTTTATTTTATTTAAATATTGTTATTAATTATTAAAGTACACATATAATTAAGGCTTTTGTGAAAATTTCAAGTGTCTACCTGTTGTCATAATAATTGATACCGAGCAAAAAATGTTTGAAAAATCACGTTTGTTGTATGGGAGCCCCCTTTAAATATTTAATTTATTTTGTTTTTAGTATTTGTTGTTATAGCGGCAATAGAAATACATAATCTGTGAAAATTATGTATCAACTCTCTAGCTATTACCGTTCTTGAGTTACAGCCTGGAGACAGACGGATAGACGGACGGACATCGAAGTCTCAGTAATAGGGTCCCGTTTTTACCCTTTGGGTACGGAACCCTAAAAACTAAGGAAACGCAACTCCCATGTACTATTTTTGATACCTTGATATTTTGATTGAACCTAATGCCGCTCAAGGCCACCTAATTATTGCAATTTGCAAATGTATTGAAATATGTACCAAGGTACACATTTTTGACAATTATTATTGTAAAACATAATATTGTTTGTTGACGGGGTTACTTTTCCTATTAGTTTATTATTATTATAAGTATGCTGCAGCCGCAGTGGCAACCTTGCATTGTTATGACAACAGCGACATCTAGTGTCCAGTTCATACATCAGAGAGGGGTGAAGCGAAATGAAACATCACTGAGAGAAGAAAGATTTAATAAATAGATACCATAACATTATTCTAAAATAGTATTAGAACTAGGTCAACTTTAAATTATTGGATGTTAGATTATTCAAATTGACTACCGAGGATAAAATGCATCACCAATAATTATTCATACACAATCAGAAAAAGGGGCGGAGCCAGGGGGGGTGTCGACGGCTAGCCCCTAAGCCATAGAGCCACCGTCAGACACGGATTTATTCGAAGAGCGAAACCTGCCTCCGCCCGAAAGTGAAGTTGCAAGCCTCGAGAGCGGGGTGCTACAGATTACAGAATATAATCTAGATGAGAAATAATTTCGAGGTGAAATCGAATTTTGCCAGGAGCGTACTTCTATCGACTCTGATATGTGCCGCGAGACATAATCGACGAATACAAGTCACATTCCCGTACGTTTGGTCCAACGCTCATTCGACATTCGATTCCATTATACATAATATCGATTCGCACAAAAGTTAGAATCGGAGGCCTCTGGCAGTGCGTTTGGAGTTATATCGCTTTTGTCAGGACCTTATGTTATTATTAATAATTTCACTTTCACTCTTATAGAAAAATAACTCTGAACGAACCGGCACTGTACAGACTTCGTACACTATATACGTGTCATAATAATATAAACACAAAATATACATCGGTATACAAAATGATTAAGTTCATATAATAATTTTAAAGGTGTATTTTATCTTGAATTGTTGTAATGCATAATTATGCGAAGTAATATAAGTACCTGATAAAAACTTAATGTCAAAAGCTTCTCGAAACCGGACGTGACAATATAATAGTAATAATTATTGTAAACACGTATACAATGTAGGAGTCGAGGCCGAGAAACAGCACCCTGGCAGGGTCCTAATATATATATATTATATTGCTATAGAAGACGTTACTTACAAAACTACCGGCACTGTTCTCACGCGCATCCTGAACTACATCACTTCTACATCAGCCGCTACTTTGCTCTGCCGGCAGGATGTAACCAGCTCTCAACTTCAGGAGGCGTTTGAGAGGGCTTTTATCGCCTAACTATAGATATAGTATGCACCATTAGAAGTGAACGTGACAAATCGAAGACGCGACAAGCGGGTGGAGAGTACAGAGGGCCACAATTTTCCACTTCCACTCCTTCGATACTCAGCTGTCGTATTCGACGCGTGTTTTTCGTAGAGCTCGCCGAAATAACGTTACAGAGTAGTCTCAGGAGTTTCGAAACATCGAGAGCATATTATTATCTTACGCCACTGTATAATACCGACGCTAGTATCCCAACGTTTGACAGTCGGTAGCTCTTCGAAAACTTTTAGAGTAGCACCCAAAAGTAAGAAAAGACTTATGCTAAGAATATTGCTGGAGCTTAGGAAGTAACTTAGTTTAATTATAATATTATTAATGTTTATTGTTTAGTTTCGGATTGTACTGTCGCTTATAGTACTGGAAGACGACAAAGAAAGTTATAATAGATTGGAGAGGACGCTCACAGTCACAGCTCGCCGAGAATTGCGACGTTGCAGTTTATTATAATTCTAAACATTTAGATATTCAATAGAAATAACATTTCAATATTTATCCCGATAAGTTATAAAGTTAAAAACCGCCTCCTTTTTGGGAGTCGGTTAAGAAATTACTTTACAATAATTTTGGTAGTGAATTGCACGGATTGAATAAAACTGCATTAAAATGTATACGTGTGGCCCGTGTGGGTGGAACAATACGCCAACGCACACGGCCGCAACGACGCAGCGCATCCCTAGGGCTGTCGTAAATATAAAAATAAATATTTCATCTCATATAAATATTCCATTTTGTAAATACCATCTCTTTGTTTAGTAATTATTTCGATGTTTTTACATTATTGGGTTTCTAACGGCCAAAAACTGAAACGCCACCTAAAACTAGGACCAAAATTATATGCTGGCTAGAGTCATAATAATATGCTTATGACTCGAACGTCTTAGGTAGCGTCCGAGTGGACCGTGTGTCTCCGAGGAGAGTCGTGATCGAGTCGAGTTGCATTCCGACGTTTTGGACAGCCCTGGTGAAGGCGCGTTTTTTTCTAGACGAGCGCGCGACGTTGCCAATCCGCTTGCACGGTTTTTTTACACGAAGCAATAAATTACACAGCGTCACGTGCATCGAAATGGCCAAGTTTAAACATTCATGGAAACACCGAGATATAAATTTAAAACTTTGTTTAAAATCTTCTAAAATATATCTCATTCTTTCAGATTCTCAACGTACAGATGGAAGCAGGGACGGATTAGGTCGGGTACCTAGAGGCTAGACCGTATTGTCCTGGTTAGTACGTTAATGTTATGTCTAAACTTTGGTTTAGCGAGCCAACGTGTTGTTAAAATATTTGACTTTAATTTGACACGATAATATTTTACTTTGCATTACCCAGCCTTAATCCGCCCCTGATAAAAGCCGCTACATTAATATTAAGTACATAAAATATTTAAGTTTAACAATATAATGTTAAAATTATCTAATAAAATATGTATCTCTTTGTACACGACGATAATGTTATAGCGGCGCAGCCTTTAGGGCGTCTATACACAGGTGGGGCGATACACTACCTGTCTACAACACATAAACGTCGTATTGAAAATTACAGACCAAAAATACAAATCGAATGAAAAACACCGAACAACACCAATGTCAATATTCCCGTGAATATGGAGCTCCTACTACGGAGCTGAGTTAATAGTTCTGGAAAACGTTAAGTCGATCCGCCTACATTTTAAACAAAAGGTTTTTTGTTGCAAAAAAAAACTCAATGCGGCCAAGTGTTGGAGGCGGCCATTTTGTTTTTAGCAAAACGCTAACAATAGTTTCACTCGTCACACAGGTTGGAGAATTACCTTTATAGATTTAACTTTAAACGATAATGCTTACATTTCTGTTTTTAAGTTTATTAGTTTTGACTTACTATAATATTAATTACAGAGTGACATTTTCATGAACACATGAATGTGTTCATGAAAATGTTAACGGCACATACAATTTTAATATTCGTTTATCATTCAATATTATTATAATCATTTCATAAATAAAATGTTATTAATTAAGGAATTAAAATTACAAAGAGTGGCAGCAAAGTGAAAACTACAGTAAATTTGTAAAATAAAACTTAAGTAAGTAACGATTTTTTATAACATTTCATAGTATTGCAAAATATAAAATTGATAAAATATGTAAAACACAACTTATTAGGTGATGTAAGAACCCCATATTCACATAATATTATTGTTATATATACAATACACATGTATACAATTGTATAATATCTAGATTCTAGTGACATAATCCCCGCGATCCATTTAGCGTTAAATACGATCAAAACGCTAGTGAACGATCAAAACGCTTTTGATAGTTTTTAACGCTAAATGGAACATAGATGTTCATGTGTCTACGCTTACAGTAACATAATATATCTTTGTCGGTTATAACTTATAACATAATTGCAGGCCAAATTCAAATTTTATCAGCTACAATATTTACTTTGAGGGCTGAACACAAGTTATTTTGCAGTGCCCAAAAGCTTTTGGATGTTAAGTCTAGTTAAAAGCATTTTAGAATACATATCCTGTTAGGAAAGATTCACAATTTCCATGTTATAGTGCACTGCAAAATATCATGTTTTCTAAGCTAGCCAAAGCTGTGTATGTCACTGAACAATTAATGTTGTAAATTGCATTATAATGTATAATACAAAAAGCGATCTATATAATTAAAATATTTCATTTGCTTAGTTAGACGCTACGTTCGATCGGCTACTCCTCGCAACGAAGAGTCAGCTGACTCAAAACTTCAACTCGGTAAAAACAAAACGTAAAATAATATGTAATAGGATGTAAAACTTTGAACCATTGATGACGTGAAGTGCCCCCCGCCCGAGGCAGGGCAGTGGCGAATCCGACGTGAGGCTCCCTCGTGAGTTTACCCCGAAATAGTGACCCCCCTCCCCAAATTTAGTGTTCCTTCCAAATCTAGACCTATATTTAGTGGAACTAAATCCTAACTAGCAACTCCGTAGAGGCTGGGCTGCGATTTTCGTGTAATTTCGACGACGAACCTCGATACCAAGCAAATCATTGGCCATAGCCAATGATTTAAAGAAACGATTGTGCGAAAATATACTTGTGCTACGTACATAAACAATTATAAATTATAATACATGATTATTATTATTAATAATAATAGGAAGCATACGACATGATCGCCATGTTATAACGCTGTAAGCTAAATGATATTGTGACTGTTTCGTGTGACGTAACATTACAACTACTAAAGGCCGTGACATTTTATGTTAATAATATGTATACACTGACCTCTATAATACACTTGGCTATGCCGTATAAAATGACAGCTATTTCTTGTGCCGAATTGAAGCGCCGCGGTGAGTATACTGTGAACTAATTACATAGAAAATTGCCACCGCCATTTGCAAAATAGTAGTTCCAAGTACACTCACTACTACTTTCACATAGACGTCAGCGCCAAAATGGCGACTTTCAAATAGGAACATTTTATTGATAGCGATCGCCGGTCTAGTGTATTATAGAGGTCAGTGTATGTATATTAAACACAAGACGTGAGCCCTAAAATAAACCTACAATGTATTAACATAAATCGACGCTACCGACTAAAATTAGAACTACGAAAAATAAAAACTACAAAGCAACTTAGTCAAAATAACTCGTTGGTACTGCCTACTGGGTTACATGTTCGGCCATAACGTTCAAAAATACGAATTTTACAATAAATACTGAGATTTCCGAACCTACCCGATCAATAACAATTATCCCCTAAGTACCGTCTGTCAGTTTCGAGTACACAAGCTGTAGTCTAACTTTGGTGTTCTGAATTTATCGATAGTCGATACCAAGCAAAAGCCTGTCTAAAATACGCCTTACGTAGGCCCCGTACACACTAGCGACTTAATATCTGCATTCTAGCTACAATTTTGCCAGTTCGCCAGCAAAATTAGTGTGCTGCGGTCACTATCAGGCATTTTAAATTACGTCTTTTAACTTTATTTTAAACTAATCAATGTGGTTATTTCATATGTGAGACTAACGCAACATTGGAGCCCCGATTCTCGCACCTCGAATATCAGTTTCATTGTCTCATTTAAAATGTGTACCGTATATACCTGGCCTTGTACCATGAAACTGTTTTGAGACTCAAATAATCGGACGAGAATGCCGCGTCCTGCTCTAACAAACGTGAAATGACGTTTGTTAGAGCAGGACGCGGCATTCTCGTCCGATTGTTTGAGTCTCAAACAGTTTCATAGTAGGCCTACTGAATCGTGATTTGAGAGTAAGGTTCCGGTGGCGCCATCTACTGTCGATATGTAATGATGACTACTATAAAAACACTAAATACACAAATATTGCGGGAAGGCATATTCTGGTTACGTGAATATTTAATACAATTATGTAAGTATATAAAATCAATATTTTCGTCATCCCCAAATTACAGTTTACATTTACCCACTGAGTACTTTCGTAGCTGGTATTTCGTTTGGATTTGCAGACGTTGCATACCGCATCTCTTTCTAGTTCGTGCTATCTCGCTCGACCGGCCGGAGCTAGAGTAGAGCTGTACTCGAGAGACACATACTATCGAGCAATTCAGGAGGCCTACCAAGAAATTGTTTTGACTCTCAAACATTCGAATGAGAATGCCGCGGCGTGCTCTTACAACGCCATTTCACGTTTGTTAGAGTAGGACTCGACATTCTCGTTCGATTGTTTGAGTCTCAAAATTGTTTCGTGGTAGGCCTCCTAAACAAAGACTTCTATTTAAACTGAGAAACTCAGTTTAGAATGATTTGCTCCTAAATCGTACATCAATTGACGTAGCGTTGAAATTCACTGGGCAGTGGGCGCTAATGTAATCGTTGTACTGTATTGTTAGGCATCACTATTTTGCCGCAACCGAGACGAGTAGCGGGGGCGCACAATAAAATGTACAATAATTGTATACATTAAAAAAACCCTTAACATCTATTGTTAATTATACATCTACTATATTTTTTCACAATTTTATCAATAAAATTATAGTAATACTTACGATGACTCAGGACTATATTATAATTCACATTAGAAACTAATTCTTACGGACTAATTTAGAACATGCGCAAAAATGCTTGAACTTTCTACTGCGTATTGTTAAACTGACATAATGCCAATTATCTGAGGATAAAACTGTCACAATCAACATTTCATTACTACGGCTTGGGATCAAACTTTCAATATTTCTGCTCACACTCGTCACTCGTGTGTCACCTTTCAAGCATTTTGCCCTCGTCCTAAATTAATTCCAGTTATTTCAAACCATACGTTTCATGTCAAATTAATATTAAAATTCGAAAACATTGTTGCGTAGAACAATGTGCAAATAATTAAAATAAACAATGACTACTAATAAAATATTACTTATATTAATTATCAACATAAATATTAAATGAAACAGATCTCAAATATGGGACAAGAGGCGAGACGGGGCTCCTAAGGTTCGGGGCATAATAACTCTAATATATAATATTGTGTAATATGTTCTAAGCCTCAGGTATCCGGCCTCGCCGCAGGTCCCTCGTCAACACACAACGTCGGGTCGGGTATATGGAAGGCATATATTATATTACAATATATCATTAAATACGACGCTACCGTATATTTTAGAATATGACTGGCATATAAATGTCAACAGCACAAGATTTCGTCAACGAATTGACCCTAAGACACTTTACATCCCCATTACTCAGATCGTTATAATATTATAGACGTGACGACAAACAACTAGATAATACGTAGCTAAATGGGCTCTAAACTTGACTCGGAGTCGTTCTCCACTCGAACACTCGCTCGTGACTGGAATACGCTTTTTACAGATTTTAGACGTTACTCATTAGACTTACTGTACACATTAGGACATTATACTTATGTAACTGTCACAAGCAAATAGTACTTGGTGCATATAAATTGACAATATTACGCCAGAGAATATTTGACTAGCGGTTTCCAGTCGCGAGTGTATGCCGTGCCTGGTACGTTAATACTGTAAAACGTATTGATTTCATGTAAACTATCTAATATAGAGAAAAATACTCACACTGTTGTCCCGCTGTTCGGTTGATAAGTGTCATCTAAAAGTGGCAGTATGTTTGGGACTAGTCAGAGTCACTGGGTAGTCGAGCCAAACTAGCAGTACTCAAAATAGGAGTACGGATTAAAAAAATATTCGAATAAAATCTGCCACTTTACGATTACAGTATTTTATATGGCAACACTGGCCAGCTTCGCTGACCAGTAGGGACGCGATGTCCCGCCTCAACCAACAAACGGGACAAAATAATATTATTATGTGCAACGTCGGCCACTAGCTCTTAAAAGCATAACAACTGGTGAAATATATAAAGCCGGCTGTACACTCTCGCCGAGACACAGCGAGGCGGCCCGAGTGCGAGAGTGTAAATGGGTGCGCTCGCCTCGTCTCGCGTGTCTCGGACCCTCTCGGTCCGTTGTCGGTATTTTGCGCCCGAGACAAAGGGTCTCGCGAGGAAAACGAGCGCACTACTGTACACTCTCGCGTCTTTCAGTACTAGTCCCGCCGTTAGACAGTGTAGAACAGAAAAATAACAATAATAAACGACATTATCAGTCATTATCTGTGAGAAATAAAATTAATTATGATTATAAATCTTTGGATTATAATGATATCTTTCGATGCATGGTGAATGGTGAATGGTCGTTTTCGTCCATCTTGTCTGAGTTCTTAACTGCGATTGAACCAAGCGAGAATGTACATGATCGCACTCGGGCAAGGGGCTCTCGCACGAGACTCTCGCCCGAGAGCTCTCGGCGAGAGTGTACAGCGGTCATAACGGTCAAACGACCACAACTTCGGGGTTGCCACCTTCAAAATATGTTATGCGCGAATGAATATTTGTTAGTATTAAGTGCACACATTTGTAAAATCGATTTCCATATCACATGTCTGTCTTTTCATTTGATCAATTCGCATCAACTCGACACGCAATAGTGCTGGAGAAAATAAATTTTACAATAATCTATGTACCGAAGACGAGCTGCTATCAAGGAGCAAATAAATACCTTTAGCCTAATTCGACATCGGATTCTAAAACTGACCACAGACAATAAATTTGACAGATGACAGTAAAAGTTTTTGACAGCCGTGTACGGCAGTGTTGCACTATTATAAAATTTATTTTCGTCCAACCGGAGCAGTGTAGGGCGACCCCGTGATTTAGTATCTGAGGTATCACTGCGACTGGGGGTCGCACTGCAGCAGCCGCACTATGGAGGGGTCGCTCTTAGCGCCCTCTATGAACTCCTCGAGGGAGAGTTTCCCGTCCTTGTTGCGGTCCATCTGCCGGAATATCTTGTCCGTCCTCTTCTCAGGGGTCGATTCGTCTTCGGGCATCTTCATCACGGAACCCACCATTTTGTATATGGCCTGAAATGTGACAGTGTCTTATGAAGTAAAGGAATTGAGAAATAAGTTGTTAAATGCGTTTAAATGTTCATACAAATTTTAAGAATTAAAAGACAATAATTTAAGCTTGGCCGCCTGTCCCACTCGTGCGTATAGGTATCTAACTGTAAGTACCCCTCCAAGTGGGCAGATAACTAGGGAGTAGGGACTCACAAGCGAGCGGTGACGCACGCGTAAGATTTTTTCGCCGCATACATTATCTACGTACTGATTTAACCGCTATGACTGAATCGTTATTGATCTTATAAATATGAACAATTGAAAAAAGGTCAACGAAATATTTGAATAACATAATTTAAGACTTTAAAATACAAAAAAAGATAAAAAAAATATACAAACATAGCAAATAAACCAATTTGTTTCAAACTATATACTACACAGAAATAAACACAACGTATGTTTAAGTTGTAAAAATTTCTGACCAGCTCCTGCACTATAATCGAATATAAAACTATTACATATTTGTATTTTTGGAAACGTCGTACAGTAAAATTGGTGTTTGTCAACGTAAGTAAATAGTTTTGTGTGCAAGCTTACCTGTTTTGAAACAAACCTTATTGAAAGTTTCAAACATTCTGAAAACTTATCACAATTACATATAGTTATAGTTGAGGATTCTGAGTGTAGATGGCGCTTACAGAGATTTTCACCGATAAGTACATGGAATTTTTATTCAGACTTTTTACCTTTTTGTAAAATTATGATAATATTTAGGTATATTGGACCACACACATTTTTAGAACATTCCAATTTTTTTAATTTTTAGTTAAAGCTAATGGTGAAAGTGTGGCACCATTCTGATTTTGACATTATTTTGCTGATACAGTGGATTTACCACGAACAATAAGAACTAAAGTTATCGCCAGCAATTACACTACAGTATGACTAGGTATTAAACATAATATAAATTAAATCCAAAGACCTAATATCATGTCGTTTACCTTATCCACTTAAATCATAATTTATAACTTTCAATTATATTATAACGTATTAGTTACAATATTTACTATTTAAAATAGAATCCAAAATAATAAAACATATTATAGGTCTTTAGATCGGTTGACTTATTACAAGGGTATTGTAATCTAATATATATAAATCTCCTGTCACTATGTTTGTCCGCGATGGATTCCTAAACTACTTAACCGATTTAAATGTTTTTTTTAATGTGTGCTTTTTTCTAACTTGAGAGATAGGATAGCTTAGATCTTTAATTCTAGTTGCAATTTTATTTTATTGCAAATTATTTGTCTATAATTAGTTGACAGTCACAATTATCTGTTAACTCCAAAAGATTCCAACAGATGTCGATACTTTTCGACTGGATTGAGTAAGTAACGGCTACTGTGTACTTTATATGTTGATAGGTGCATTTGTTGAATAAATAATAGTAAATTATTATAACCTGAGACTGACGGCGACCATTGTTTGTGCGACGGGATGGCGATCGACGTTGCCATGGTAACATACATTTTTAGTCACTTCAATAAAATAATACGGCAAATCTATACCAATATTATAAATGCGAAAGTATCTCTGTCTGTCTGTCTCGCTTTCACGCCGAAACTACTGAACGGATTGTAATGAAATTTTGTAAACAGATAGTCTAAAGTCTGAGAAAGGACATAGGCTACTTTTTAAGTCGACGAAAGGGTTGTAAGGGGGTGAAAATGCGTAAATTTGTTCAAATTAAGTTAGTTCCAAAAATTCATAATAGATGGCGCTTTTCGTCTCCTACATCGCGCTATTGCTTACACAAACGTCTTTCAATAAGAGGTGGTATCATTTTATATTTGACTAGCTGTAACGGTGGACTTTGTGTCACTTTAAAACCTTCCCTGGACTTCAACAAATATTTTGAGACTAAAATCTGCCCAATCCGTTCAGCCGTTTTCGAGTTTTAGCGCGACTAACACATTTGAAAATCCATTTTTATATATGTCACAGGGAAAAGAGGATATCAGGGATTTCACGATATCCCTAGGGATATCACGAACTCGCGGAAGATACCGAATATTCTTGTTTGTTACGTCTTCTTACTAAAAATATCTGGTGATATTATGTCATTTCACTAACCTAAATCTAGTGAAATGTCAGAAACGCGGATACCGCCGAATAAAAATCGAGCCACTCATTTCTCTCGCTCGCTCTAGTTCCCACACGTGACACGGGCACTAGTGGGAGTGAAACAAATGCGTCGCTCGAGCTGGCGCGGCTCGTCTAGCCTGGAGACAGACAGACAGACTAACCCTTTGGGTACGGAACCGTAAAAACTAGGATAATCGAAGAGCTGGAGTACCTGTGCCTGTACAAGAGCCTAACCAAACTAGAGATCGAATTGCCACCTTTACAAAAATATTCAACTTGGTCGGCCGCTTCATTTGACTTCAAAAATCAAAGGTCTGAAGTATCTGATGAAGAACCCTCAGCTGGTTTCAACTGTATGATTCAGAGATAATGATGCCCTCTCAGATCTGCTATAGTTGCATTACACGTGTGATAATAATAATAATAACTCCCACTCTGATTTTGTGGTGACGGTGGCCGGTTTCATTGAAACCAGGCCAAGAGTAATTTTATAGTGCCCAAGTGTGTGCGCAGTACTCAAGAGCAATCTCTATATTCCTTTACTCGCATAACCCGGTGGGACGAAAGACTGATACGACCGGCGAGAGATCAGGCGCAGGACCAACTTTTTACATGCCCATCCAACGCATGGATCATCTAACATCTTACTTGTCAGATTCAGATTTTAGATGATCCTATCAAAGTACCCGTGTGTATACTAGAGCAAGCGAGAGAAATGAGAAATGAGCTCGATTTTTATTCGGCGGTATCCGCGTTTCTGACATTTCACTAGATTTAGTTTAGTGAAATGACATATCACTAGATATTTTTAGTAAGAAGACGCAACAAACAAGAATATTTGGCATCTTCCGCGAGTTCGTGATATCCCTAGGGATATCGTGAAATTTCTGATATCCTCTTTTCCCTGCGACATATATATAGATTTTCGATTTTTTCGATTGTTATCAATTATCATGTACTCTTTTACGTTATTAAATAACTCAATACTTTATCTATGCAGTGACGTAACCTTGAACCTGTCAATGATAAATAGTTTATGGGTAAAGTTGTGTAATTGGGGGGCTAAATACATATAATATTATGTACTTACTTTAAAATTTGGCATAAATAAAGTTTAATTTAAAAAAATGAAATAAGTTATGTGCGCACTGCACAGCTGTTTTTGGATGTTTTGATTTAAGAGGTACCAGGGTTTTTTTTTATAAAAGCTTTAGACACCAATTTTGATGACATCGCGCGCTATAAACTGAAGTCTAAGCGGACGAAGTCGCGGGCAACAACTAGTACATAATATATTATGGCAAAGCAACGTTTGCCGGGACAGCTAGTAACTAATAAAACACAAGGGTGACCGACGCGTTTCCATGATTAGGTGTATTATAGCTCGGCGTCGAGTAGTTTACGAGTCGATCACCCTCATTGTCACACGATAAACACGCTGCATCGCAAGTTTGCATACAACGGAGCGCCATAAATAGGTATTTAAATCCGTCTCTCTTAAAAACAGAATTTGGATTTCTTACTTCTAAAATGTACCATCGAGGAAATTGATTCCTAGGCAGTTGACGGACCTACGTGCCTACGTCATGTGGTCGACTTATGTCAATTCAATGTTAACTGTGATCGGTCGGATGGGTTTGACTTAACGCGACCAAATTACTTAGGTCCGCCATCTGCATAGGAATTAGGAATCAACTTCTCTGATAGTACATTTAATTCTATGTTAAGACACGAAGGAAAATCAAACCCTGAGCTACGATCGAACCCTCGATTCCGCAACCAATAGCGATCAGGCGAAGACGACCACGTTCACGTCTTACACCATTACACGCAAGGCTACGTATTCTACAAATATTTCTATCCGTTCTACCATCCTACAACGTTGCGAATCGTCTCAGCAAACTTTTGATGCGGCCAGTGGCGTAACTATAGGGCTACCAAAAGGCTACCAAAAGGGCCGTGAGGCAGATATGTTTTATACATTCTTTTATTATTAACGTGGCGATGTTTATTGATAGGGCCACATCAATATGCCCGGCAAGCGTTATAGTTACGCCACAAAACGCGGCGTCCCCCCCCCCCCCCCCTACCCACGCACCCTCTCGGGAACACGTACCGTGACAATCTCGAGCATCTCCTGGCGGGAGATGTAGCCGTTGCCATCGAGGTCGTACATGGAGAAGGCCCACTTGAGTTTCTGCTCGAGTTTGCCGCGCGATGTGACGCTCAGCGCGCACAGGAACTCCCGGAAGTCAATGGTGCCGTCGCCGTTCGCGTCGAAAGTGCGGAACACATGCTCCGCGAACTGGGGAGACACAGATATACAGGCCAAATTCTTTTAGGGCTTAGGTCCCATTAGGAAAGTCCATTTAATCAAAAATTTGGGTGTTAATTTTTTTAGAATAACATATGTATTTTCTCCCACTGAAAATCGTTGCAGAACGGTAACTTCGCGGTGAAGGGCAGAGCGGGAAATTTGTCCGGATGTTTTAATTTTTATACCCTGTATTTTATTATCTACTGAAAAATTTGATTTGAATCTATTATAATGTTCAAAGTTGCTATCATAGCGGAGCGGGGTATGCATTTAATTTCTGATTGTTGAAGCAAAAGTTTTCGTTTGGTGTTTTTCGACAACACTAGAAGTGAGACCGCACCGAGCGACACTACACGGCAGCGACGCGGCACTTAAAGATCCATAGAAGTGACGTTTGTTTAAGGTCAGTTCAATGGAACGTGAAGTTTCGCGCCGTGTGAGTACTTAGACTGGTATAAATAGTCAGTACTCAAGATGCATCTTGGTCTCAAGGCACGGTTTAGGCTCTGTGTTTGGTTGGCTGTCAAAATTTCACCAATCATAGAGCCGAACATCTTGAGTACAGTACTGACTATTTATACCGCCCTAAGGCTGCATTTCAACTGAAGCGGAGCGGAGCTTAGCAGTGCCTGAATTGACCAATCGTGCTATTCCAGCGGAATGACAGCGAAGCGGAGCAAAGATTTCGAGCATCGTGATTGGTCAATTCGGCACCGCTAAGCTCCGATCCGCATCAGTGGAAACGCGGCCTTAGAGTGTGCCTGGTTAGTTCCCGAACCGGTGGTAGGCACCATGTAGGACATTCTGAAAATATTTATTTTAAATCTATTCAGAAATAAAACAATTTTGATTTTTGATTTTTTTGTCACTCGACAGACTTCAACGTGGTACATTGACCTAAGTACTTTAGGTTATGCGACCTGACTTTAGCGTATAGTAGTGATCGTAATTACCTTACTGGCGTCGCCGTACGGGAAGAAGTTGCCGTATATCTTCTTGAACTCCTCCACGGAGAGGTGTCCGCTCGGACAATCCTTGAGGAACCCCTTGTACCACTCCTGGATTTCCGCATCTGGAATTCGTTATTGCACTATTAGAAGAGTACGAAAATATACTCTTAGGGCCGGTTTCATAATTTCCTGTTAAGTGCCGAATAGTCTATCCACAACTTAACTTGACAGATAGAGTATGGAGAATCTTTCAAATAAGTTGTGAATTGCCTATCCGGCACATTATCAGGAAGTGGTGAAACTGGCCCTTAGTGTAAGAATTATTATTATTATTTCAAACATAAAAATGTCACGTTTCATACTAAGCTGTGGAGCGCCACCTAGCGAAATTCTTAATAAAGTGGCGCTAAATTACTACAACGAAAACAGAAAAGTGTTCGATTACCTGAAAACTCCGTGTTCTGCTTGAGGTCCTCCAGAACCTCTGGCTTCAGTTTGCTGTTTTGTTTACCCATTGTCGCAGCTTTTGTGACACTCTCGAATATCAATATAATATTATACCTTTATTTCCTCTAGTCGATCGAGATTATTTCCCTAAAATGAAAACGACGGTGTACATACAACGAAAACAGAAAATCATATTACAATACGATAAATACGTGATCTTACTCAATTTTGAATTTAGCGGTGGCTTAAACGGGTCAAATGATCGAACACCGAGCGAATTATTTTTTATAATCTGTATATTATACATGAATAGGCAAAATGTGTATCATTAAAAATATGTATTCTTAGAGTTACAACAGAGAGAGAACGGATAGTGGTTCTATCGAGTGCCCATCTATACTACCGACGCGACGTACACAGTACTAGAGACAACCGAACAGGGAGATTCTCAATTTTACAGTTCTGTCAAGACAAAATTACACACATTAATTCCAGTTTAGGACATTTTTATCACGTAAGTAAATTATAAAAAAACAATACTTACAACTCCTAATTACAATTATAATAATTAATATGAAAATTAAATCAAAAACTGACTAGCAGTAGTGCCACTAGCGACATCTGTAGTAATATAATGTAACTGTAAGGTTACTTCAATAAACCTTTACTAGATGCCGCTAGTTGACAATTTCTTGGCAGTTTCTTTATATTTTCCATTAAAAAAATTACTTGTTTAGAAATAATGAGATACTCAAAATCAATCAAAAAAACTACTAATAACGCATCCACATTGGAGCGATGTTAAAATAATATTAGTTTACAATTTTGTTCGTAACACATTGATAAATACAATAAGTACTTTTAATCGTTTTCTTTTACAATACATATTATTTAGGTACTAAATACCGTTGATTTTATAAATCACAATTTAGTATACATAATATAGTTTACTTAATCATTAAATATAATACATTTTAGATTGCTTTTAATTAAATAAATAATATTCATACATATAACGTTATATGTATTCGGGTTAGTAGGTATAGAAATGTGTATAGTGAAAACAATAATTGACATTTTAGCAATATACTTTTATTTGGTGACACTGTACTGGTGAGTTTTTAATAACGAATAGAGAGCAAAAATGGCACAAATTCAAATTTTATTGGAGAGGCAATTTATAATAGGTACTTTCCACGAATGTTTATAAAGTTGTTGTAATTACATAATGGGGAACGAAACAGAAACAGTCGTATTTAGTGACGCCAATTATAAATATAATATGTTGTAGCCATGACTATTATAACATAATCAATCTACTTTAATTGCCTTCTCTCAAATAAAGTACAAACGTACGTAGGTATACCTTAGAGTTACGAGTTACTTTTTATAAAAGGTAATCCATTTTCTGATTTACTAGCAGTCGGGTTAGTTTCGCCAAATACAATATTTTTACTGTCTGTGAATAATAATCTGTTATTGATATCAAAAGAAAGTCAATAATATTTTATATTTCTTACATCGTGAGCGTGACTCAGTTAATTCGTTTATAACATTAATTTCCAACCAAAACAAAATGATCAAGTTTTATTACGGCGACCACTGCGTTTAAAAGTGAAAAAAAAAAATATTAAAGTTATTTTCCTATTTGTTAGGTCCCCATGCGTTAGTGTGGTCACAGTATTATGAATGAGGCATGACAGTTCCTAATGTAGAGCAGAAGCCCTAGGGGATGATTCTCGCAACTGAAATGTTCAAAATTCGCATTAGGCATTAGGCATAGAAATGCGTGTGCTATAAACCTGGCACTGTATCGACATTTGTACATTATCGTTGCGAGAAGGCCCCCCGACCGTGAGCCATGATATGTGACACACCCTGACTATCATAACGAGATGATTTGTTCCCTTCTCTGGTCGAGCCTAATGGAGTTTTAATATCCTAGGATCCCCTACGAAACCTGGCCGCAGAGACCGTCAGTAAATTTTAATTAAATTTTATATAGCCTCAAACAATGCCCGCAAAATTCCTTACATAATTCCGGCGCAAAAATACAAGCGACGTGCCATCTTATGAAAGCTTCTCTTTAGTTATAATGTCATTTTAACGCCTCTACATTTAGTTTTTAGTTTATTAAAATCAGAAATATTAATGAAATCGAATGAACTACTAACTTAAATTGTGACTAGTAACTTTATAAGAAATGTCTTCTGCTTTTTAACTGTATTAACTAAGTTTTCGATACCTACACAGCGGAGACTATCGACAACAATAAAATTAACAATAGCATACGTAACATAACCACAAATTTACAAATACATCGTAGACACAAACAGATCTTTAATTTGTAGAGTTACATCATAAATCTCTTAAACTGTGCAAATATTTGACTTAGTGCCAATTTCACCGACGACTGTTAAAGTTAATTATTAGTTAATAATACATTATTATATTGTCTCTTTCGTTCAGAGAACAATATGTTAAATATTATTTTGACCAACGGTAAACGCTAACAAGCGTTTATGAAATTGGAACCTAACTAGTTTCAAGAACCGTGATTGAATGACATAAAATTACTACATTCAATTAATGAATGTGTACATTCTAATACAAGAGTAAATCGAAAAACATTCTTATGCAAGACTTTAGAATAGACTTGTATAGGTATTTTGTGCTTATGGCGACAAGAGAGTGATAAAATAACAAAAACTATCCCAAAGACGTTAGACAAACAGCACGCCCGCGCTAATTCACAAAAATACGTCATTTAAATTAATATAATTACATGGAATGTTTACAAAATACTTCGAGTAAAATATATTTTTCTTGTGCGTTAAAGTCAACTTTGAATCGAAAATGACAAAATAAAAGTATCGCATCTATTAAAATAGCGTGCCTCGTATCAAAAGGTTGTGCGTTCTAAGCTCGTAGGATAACGAAAAATAATCAAAAAAATTATCATCGACACTGACTTGCGACCGGGCACAAAATATGGGTACCGTTACAAATAAATAAACGAGTGTACGACCTTAACCGCTAACAAATATACAATCTAAAAGATATGCGACTGAGACACACTAACTTATCACTAAATATAAATTTGGAAAGTTCGTGCAGCTTCGCCATAAATGCAAATACTATAAATAAGCGAATCGGCACAATAAAAGAGCTGAAATGCGAGAACGAGGAGGCTATTTACACAGTACTAGAAGGCACAGTATAGTGGGAAAATATAAAACGTGATGTGGAAACCGAACCGGGCACGGTGGCAGATAGCACCGACCACCACACCACATGGAGGAGGGAGTCGGGGGGGGACAGACGGAGGGACAGAACGCGGCGGACGAGGGAAGCGGACACACGAGGGGGGAGCGAGCCGAGTCTCCTAGCTACGAAGAGTTAACACCGAGATTGATTACGACACCGATATCGATATTCAATGACAATTTTTGCTATTAATGTAAAATGTAATGAATTTAAATAGTCTTACGTACTTCCACTCGATTGGCGGGCGCGGTGAGACCGTCGCCCGTCGCGATCGAGAACGCGGCCGTTCGAACGACGATCTCGCGGAATCCGTTCGAATACTTACACCTAGTTATAATTTAATGGTAAATCAATATTTACTTTGTCTTGTGCATCGAGTCGATTAAAAATTCAATCGAATTGGGATGGTGCGATTTCGTCAGGTCACCTTAGGGAGCGATCGTCTAAAACTTATGGTTCGGACACGATACTTAATCGTTAAGGACGATCCGACAGCGGAATACAAAACGGAATTCGGTTTTCATCATCGAGGGGGAGTGGGTACGCGGTCTGTAGAGCGGCTGGAACGTTCCACGGTAGTATCGGACGCGATGCTCTCGAACGAGATCGGTACTCCGAACCGGCCGGGTTATTTCGATCGATGTTTACGATCGTACAGTTCGCAGTTCACGAGACGTATGCGTAAACTCAGCGTGAGTTATCACACCGTTAAATAAACCGCGGCGCGTCTATCTCCGATAACGCTATCATCGGTCCACGGAAATATCTCCGGGGCGCGCTGCTCCACAGCCGATACGTCATACGACACGAAATATTAAACACTTGAGCGAAATCGGTCGAGTTGAAAAAACGCTGACCGGTTCGTTACTTCGTCCGATCTTAAATTATGTAACGGAGGTAGCAAAAAGTAGGTCGTCCAAAAAATTGCAAATTGACACTTCACGGTGTAGGGTAGATGCGCCGTCGGGTCGTCGTGAGGTATATAAAACGTATAAGGAGGATGCGACGATGAGTGTAGGGAGGGATTTAGGGGGCGAGCATTTTGGAGAGTTCCTCGTCCTGAAGGCAGCCCTTGAGAAATTCCTCCTGAGTCAGCTGACCGTCGTTGTTTTCATCCATTTTCGCAAAAATATTTTTGGCGCGCTCCTCGGCCGAGTCGGCCGGCCGGTTGCTCGAGCATGCACCGAGCATGTCATAAATTGCCTGAAATCATATTTTATACTCCGTTAGTTTACATAGGATGAACTTTAAGACGTGGAAGAGGTAACTTTCTCGACAGGATTCTATTTTATATTTAATACTAATCTTATAAAGAAGCATCGATACAATTAGCGAATGAAATTATATCATTCGATAATAATAATAATATAATCCTCGTTATAGAGGCTATACGAAGACAAAAGGCATAAATCATCTATAATCTTTACTATAAACGATGCATCATGCATTCATAATGTATTTATTTTAATTTGATAACTTCCCTATATTCTAAGTTGTATACAGTTTTAATTTCAGTATGCTCTGTGTCTGTCATGGAAATGCTAGAAACCTGATATTATATCGTTTAATAGTCTCATGCCAAAAGATTAGCCCAGATTATTCCATTCCACATTTCCCCTGTCACTTTTTAAGCAACCAAATTACGTCAACGAGCTGGACAAAAACGAAAGTTTGCTGAACCTCGAAATATTCGATAGTAGTTTTTGAAGAATTACAAACCTGCACAATTTTGGTCATCTCTTGTATGTCGATCACGCCGTTCCCGTCGACGTCGTACATGCGGAAAGCCCACTTGAGCTTCTCCTCGGGGGTGCCGCTGGACGTCACATGGATCGCCTGTAGGAACTCCTACAACAAACGCCATCGTCAAATATCCGCCGAGCGACGCGAGAGCGGGACGAGCTCGCGCGCGGCACACGACTATGGCCTTAACTAGCTGTGTCAACTCGCTCTATCGCCATTCGCCACTGATCCCCAATTCGCATCGCGAGCCAGCACGATAATCGCACAGAATTCGCATGGAAAATTCGCATAGCACATTCCGATATAGTTCGGCCCCACCGTTACCTTGAAATCGATGTAGCCGTTTTTGTCCATGTCGAATGTACGGAACACGTGGTCGCAGAACTCGACGGCGTTGCCCGACGGGAAGAACATCTTGTACATGTCCACGAACTTGGCCGGCGTCAGCCTGCCGTTGGGGCAGTCTTGCTGCAAGCGGATTACTCGGTGTTAGATACGAAACACGCCGTAATGGAAATAAATCGCGAAATCCGGAGATTTCATCGGCGACTTTAATTTTGCGCCCGACGTTACGGGAAGTCGCTTACAAAATTTTGGTAACGTTAAAATCTGTATTTATTACACTTCTTCTGAAGATATATACCGTCCGTAAACCTCACGTTTCGCCACATTTTATTTTCATTACGGCTAGGGTCAGACACATTTTTATTAGCAGATTAGATTGGAGTCTTTTGGGATCTTCGATTTCACTGTGTGATTTTAATCTACTGTGAAAAGGGTTAGCAGTTAGACAGACTCTCTTCGAAAAATAATGTAGCTGTAATTTTATACCGACAGATTTGAAGACTTTCTTATTGTTTTACATTCGGGTAGTCGGGTAGTTCCGGTATATCGGGTCTAGAAAAGATATAAAAATGGACTCGTACCCACAAAATCTAAATAACAAATGATGAATTGAAACTTTAAAGCTCCCAAAGCCTCCCAAAAGACTTACACTCGAAGAGCTAAAGTCGTACGAAGGAGAAACTATTTTCGAAGATTTCAGTGACTTCTTTGAATGCATTCCGAGTCTCCGAGCTGAATGACATAATACTATAGTGCCGCCGCGCGCCACAGACTTATTGCGGCGGTGGATATTCTGTCCATTGTTACGCCCATGCCAATACGTCACATGAAATATGCAAAAATTCAAATAACATTCTGCAGCGACCGTAATTTTACATTTCATCGAATATTTTTCAGAGCAATCGTCTATTCCAAATTTTATTTCCACGGAAAACGACGAACGTTAGACGAATCGTTAGATATAAGACGCGAAGAATTTCTTCTCCGAGGGTGCGTGAATATTTCAAATGAAATTACAGTCTATCTGCCGAGCCGTCATTGTATTAGGGAAATTCCCGAGTTTAGTAACACATTTACGGGACAAAGTATTCGGTCGAATGTGTGTCGCAACCGCGCTCTAATATCGTTCCGTGCCACCTGAGAATTACCCTCCCGACAGCCTTTCATTCGAGGAATTGCGCTTGACACAAAATGTATACTTTGATGTTTCATTTACTTCACTCCACCCGTTTCCATTAGCTCGCCTGCAGCCAACGCATGCAATCAATTTTCTATACTATAATGTAGTGTACATTAACCGACATATTTTATTCGAACACGAGGACTACATTAAATTTAATTCGAGCTAACTGCTCCGTTAATTTAGGAGCTTTCAACTCGAAGAAGCCGTCAATCTTCGAATTTCTGAATTTCATATCCTCAAATAACTTATAGCATCTTTAAAACAATTTGATTATAATATTTTTATAGTCATATTTTTGTACCTTAAATCCCTTGTACCATTCCTTGATGGTGGTCTCGTCGTAGGAGGTGTGAGTCTTGAGGAAGTCCATGTCCTCTTTGGTGAGTTTGTCTTTGCTGACGAAGCAACCCATCTTGGCGACTGTAACAAGAGAAAACACACGTTACAAACACAGGGAGAGATCGCTTCTGATGTTTAAAACTAATTTTGCGTAGCATATTGGTATCTTTTACAAATACGTTGCGGTTGTATTTAACGCAACTGAAATTTGAATATACCTGTGTATGTTTTGATAATGCGAATTTGACACAATGACGGTTAAACAATAAATATATAGCAAGCCAAAACTACAGGATAATATAAATAAAGTAATTATATTTAAAAATAATTCAATTATTATCAAAACATTGTAGGGACCTTTGAGTCTACAGAGGTTTTTCTGTCGATTCGATCGTACCATTCGCATAGGCCGTTGCAATTTTGCACGGGTAAGTAAATCTCAACTCGTTCACTCAGGGCTCAGGCGGCGGTCGGAGTATACACACCACACGGTAAGTTAATATTGGATGTTAACAAGTTAATCCCCGTCGATATCGTCAATACGGCTCACTTCACCCTCCGTGCATGGGATTATCGCTTCATGAATATGAATGTAACAATTAACACCCTTACTAATTAAATACTTACACTGTATATTATAGACCGTACTAATATTTTGTCGGTGTTTGATATTTTAGAAAACTCTTTTAAAATGTGTAATATTATGACTTTTACACTTGCAGACAACATATTTTCACAGGTCAGATTTTAAACTATGAGCTAGCACCATTTGACAATATCACACTAGTCATTATGATACGAGTACGTGTAAGTCTCCTTTTTACACTCATTGCATAGATACTCATAATTTCAATATCCTCGTAATTACCCTACGATCATTGCAAGAGGTTTTAATTTATAGCGGGTGTATTAATTCCAAAATTAAATTAATATCAGATGAAACTGGGAGGCTATTAAATATTAACAGGCCAAACAATTATTATAATTAAAACAGTCTATACTTTGTGAGCATAAAATATTCAGTGTTTAATTTAACATACAATAGACATAACGGATAGTTATTTTCGCTGTTAAAATTGGTTTTCGGGTAACTATTATGGAAACAATAAAAGTTATCGATAAATATAATTTCAGGCAAAACCTTCCATAAGTATATAACATAACACATTACAGCGCATGTAATTTGATTTAGGTCCTACACACATCAAAATACATATAAAGTAGAAACATTATCATACCTAAAAGATAAACAATGTGAAATGAAATTAAGCTCGAAAGCGCTTCACAGAACAAAGTAGGTCAAAAAATGCGTCATGTTTAGTAATTATTTTATCTTTGCGTCACCGAATCTAGTCTCGGGGGTTTAGCGGGGAGTGTTGTTACAGCCGTGTCATTTTTCACAAGCTTAACAGTAGTGTAGTGTGTAATAAATAAGTAATAATAGATAGGTCCCTCCTACTGGTCGTTATCAGTCAACAAGTATTCACGTTTTCATGTTTTTCAGGGTTTTAAAACAATCGGTGGGTGATGTGCATTGTGCAGTTGCGGCTGATAGGCCTGACTCCTGAGAAACAATATGTGGGTCATGTGCATTGTGCAGTTGCGGCTGATAGCCCTGACTCCTGAGAAACAATATGTGCGTCATGTGCATTGTGCAGTTGCGGCTGATAGGCCTGACTCCTGAGAAACAATATGTGGGTCATGTGCATTGTGCAGTTGCGGCTGATAGGCCTGACTCCTGAGAAACAAACACTTGATTCTACACACTGTTTTGCCACTACTAATTAATAGTTTAATTATTATGATTGTGTATTAAATATATTTAAATACGGTTTTATATACCGTACCGTATATTTCTATGTATAGATGACCGGTGAACTTCGTATCACTTTATTTATTTAATGACAAAGTACACTTTTCTCCTAATTATAACCTTTCTTGGACTTCGACGAATAGTTCAAGACTAAAATTAGCAAAACCGTTTCAGCCGTTCTCAAGTTTCACTAAAGCGAGGCTAACGAAATTAAAAAATATATTAAGATAATGTTTATTATAACTATATTACGTTCTGGGTCTGATTAAAGCCCCAATTGTTCCAGGAAATCCTCTAAAAAGCTCGACCTGGTGGCATCACTAGCTGTATAACAGCTGTATTAAAGGCCGTTTATACTCTTAATGCTGTATTTCCAGGCTGCATAAAGGCTGTATAAGCGCTTATACAGCCCTTATACCCCTGAAATGGGCACAAATTATCCAGCGTTTTGCGTTATATTGGCTGTAATGTAGCTGGATTAGCTTAAATAGGCTGTATAATAGCTGTATTGAGGCTGTACTATTGTGTACGAAGAAACCAATACACTCCAATTATTCCATTGTAACTCACTTGTTCAGCTTTACGCTGTAAAAAGTCTGTTGAACAGAGTAACAAAAGAATATCCTACATAGTACAGCTATTAACGCTATAAGTCTTATAGCGTTAATAGCTGTACTATGTAGGTAATGGATATAGTATTCAGCTTCAAGCGTTTGATGGGCTGTATAAACGAATGAATTTACTATTATTGCTGTTGAAGAGAGTTTGGCTACTCCATAATACAGAAATAAGATTTGAGGACCACCATAATACAGCTTAGAGCTGTATTAAGTATGCAAAATTCAGCTTTAGCGGTTGATGGGCTGTATAAAGGAATAAATTTACTATTATTACTGTTTATTACTCTCAAAGGGAGAAATTATACAGCTTTAGGCTGTAAAAGGGTGTACAATTACACAATAAAAAGAAGCTATAGAAGAGAGTTTGGCTACTCCATAATACAGAAATAAGATTTGAGGAAAACCATAATACAGCTCTAAGCTGTATTAAGTAAGTGACGGTATGCATAATACAGCTATTGTACAGCTTTAATACTAAAATTCGGATTAATGCGTTACAGGAAACTTAAAGCTGTACATGACAGTTTCGATACACTGATCAGACCTTTAAGCGACTTTGACTTCAGAACTTTAAGCGTACTTTGACTTCTTAATACAGACTACTTAACACAGCTAGAGCTGAATAATTACTCCTAAACCGACATTATAACACTATAATATCTCTTCAACGCTCTTATACATCTCTATAACAGCGTTAAGTGCTATATTGGCTGCTTTTTAGGTGTTCATTACGCTTGGTTGCTGCTTGGGATCTCAACTTTAATTAGTGTACGTACGACACCATTGCAACCCCCCCCCCCCCCCCCCCTCCCCCCACGCAATCCAGTTGTTTCCACACAACTGATAAGAGCCGTGGAACTGTGCGATGTAATGAGAGCATTACGTGCGCGTGCCTCCGGGCGAAGGTGTTAGTTAGTGAGTTTGGTACACAGTAAGTACTTATACGAGTCACGTACATAGATACAGACAATTTTCAAACAAAATAACCCAACTACTTTCACGTCTAAATAGCTAGAGCAATTAAAAAAATGGTATGGAGTTAGAGCTGTTACCCTGGATTAACACATAGGCTACTTTTTACTGCAGGAGGAGTCAGTGTTCTGAGAAACTGTATATAAATATTCAAAGTTACATACAACAACAGTAATACTAATAACTATCTTTAGCTTAACGTTCACGTAATAATCTTGGTACGGGGATAAATAATGTTTTTATTTCCGACGCGTACTACTAATTACATGGTGCTGAAACATTTAGTAGGCAGGGCCGTGAAAATAGGAAAATTGCTATTACATTTCTTCGTTCATTTCCTTTTTTGTGATATTTATGGCTGGGAAATGACGAGGTCATTTACTGTACACCACTCAAAACACTAGAAAAATATAAAAATTATTGTATTCAGGGCTTTGATTGAATCTCAAACCTCAATCCTTACTTGTCAGGATGTCATTTGGTCATCTTTCGGTCAAACCATCTTACTCGAGATCTCTATGAAACGAAATCTCACTGCCAAAAAAAATACTCGATACATATTCATACTGCCGCACTCCTTCACTGGCACAAAAATACTGCATTCATTACCCTCCCAGCTCGACCCGGCTATAAATATTAACCTAAATCTAATTTACTTCCACTTACGGAATATCGATTCTGTCTCTCTGCCCAATATATCAGGATGCTGACTAAACTTGGCACATTTAAGGTGAACGCAGATTTGGCCACACCGCAGTCGCCGCATTTCGAATTCTTTATATGAAGTTATAGGCAAGCTCGTATACCTACCCGCGCCGCAGTTTTCGCAACTTCTACATTCTTTATATGAAGAATTCGAAATGCGGCGACTGCGGTGCGGGCGGTGCGGCCAAATCTGCGTTCACCTTTAAGGTTCGCCTATTACACCCCTCGAGCCCTCGTACCTGTAAATCTGTCGGAATTTCGGGTCTGCTACGTTAGTTTTTAGGGCTAAGCAGTAAGCCAGCAAGTTGTAAACCATAATAGCAGGGAAGGGTTATAACAATGTGCATTTACCTACCGACGAACCTGTCGTATGTTTCGATTTTATTACTTTAGGAACAGGGTCCAAATTCAATTATCACAGGGCATTTACAGCTGTTTCGTATGACTCGTGAATTATGAGTCGCGGAGAGAGGATCCAGCCAAATTCCACTCTACCCGTGCGCAGGTACCAGCGAGATCCACAATTGTTTAATTAGTGTGGTCAAACTGACACTTCATTTGGAAGCCGCTAAAAGTAGTTTAGTTGTGAATTCGTAATGAAGGCCCAGAAGCCCTGAAAACATTCCAACTTTTATTGAGTCGAACAAAAAACTTACGCAAACTTGTAAATGAGAGACTTATTTTAATGGAAATTTGATATCTCTGTAAAATCTTCGTAATGACAAAAAGCGATGTAGCATAGATTTTGTTTGATTAATTGTAACTACTCGTGGGCTGGCTGGGCAAACATAGCAGGGCCAGAAACAAAGGGCCCAGACACCGGACATCCGAACGTCCGGATTCCGGACTGATTGCCGTGTCGAGCACTAACTGCACTCCAACGCAACGCAAAGTGCAAACATCATTGTCCGCCAACTGAACCAATATTAACTAAACTCAGTTGGAGTGACAAATCACTTGGTTGGGGGAAAATAATATGTAGAACCGAATATCAGAAAGAGTTATGCCTTGTGTTAATAAAAAAAATTTCAACGCACCACACGCAGGTTGAAGACCTTTCACACTCTATCGTGTGAAATATTATTGTTGTTATAGGCAGTTGTTGTTGTTACCTGTCGTATGTTTCGATTTTATTACTTTAGGAACAGGGTCCAAATTCAATTATCACAGGGCATTTACAGCTGTTTCGTATGACTCGTGAATTATGAGTCGCGGAGAGAGGATCCAGCCAAATTCCACTCTACCCGTGCGCAGGTACCAGCGAGATCCACAATTGTTTAATTAGTGTGGTCAAACTGACACTTCATTTGGAAGCCGCTAAAAGTAGTTTAGTTGTGAATTCGTAATGAAGGCCCAGAAGCCCTGAAAACATTCCAACTTTTATTGAGTCGAACAAAAAACTTACGCAAACTTGTAAATGAGAGACTTATTTTAATGGAAATTTGATATCTCTGTAAAATCTTCGTAATGACAAAAAGCGATGTAGCATAGATTTTGTTTGATTAATTGTAACTACTCGTGGGCTGGCTGGGCAAACATAGCAGGGCCAGAAACAAAGGGCCCAGACACCGGACATCCGAACGTCCGGATTCCGGACTGATTGCCGTGTCGAGCACTAACTGCACTCCAACGCAACGCAAAGTGCAAACATCATTGTCCGCCAACTGAACCAATATTAACTAAACTCAGTTGGAGTGACAAATCACTTGGTTGGGGGAAAATAATATGTAGAACCGAATATCAGAAAGAGTTATGCCTTGTGTTAATAAAAAAAATTTCAACGCACCACACGCAGGTTGAAGACCTTTCACACTCTATCGTGTGAAATATTATTGTTACAAATTTCAGGTGGATCATATTAATAGAAACGAACGTGACAAAAGAATATTAGGTAAACATGATACGATGAAAGTTGGAGCAAATAAGGGCCGATGAAATACAACGTCCCTCGCAAACGGCTGGGTGTGTGAAATGTCACGGACGCACACCGGTGGGTGCCGATAAGACCCCCCCGGGACCCTCGTCATAGATAACCCCCCGTGAGTCGTGACCTCCTCGTCCGGCTAGCCCCGCTAATTTCTAATAGGGAGCGATAAGCATTTGCAGGTTAGCAGGTTAGGTTCTGGCATGTGGATCGGTCGTGAATCGGGGACTAAATCTAAGCACTGGGTGCGACTGAAATCTAAAATAGGCCTTCCATTTTTGGCGCGCGGTTCAAAGAATAAAAATATCAAATATAGTCTACGAAATTGAACGTTCAGTTCCAATCTTCTTTTACCAAAAAATCAGATAGTTGAGTATATTTTGGAATCACTAATCTAATAGAAAATGCACGAGGTAAAAGTTATAACGTTCGTATTCTTCGTATAATTTTATCCTTCGGCAGCATAAAATTGTTTTAACAGCAGTGTCCCCAAATTCCCCATTGAAATAACCAAAGGTCTCCCACACGCTCTCATTGAGGTTTCAATATGACAGGGCGTGATAGATGAGCTAGACCGGTATTACTCACTATTGAGTATTGACACAGTGTCGATATTACCATTATTGATACAATTAGTAAATGAGGCGTTTAATTAATGGACTATCTGTGACGATCGCATTCCTGAAATAAGCCGCGGTAATGCTGCATTATATCTGTATTTTGGAAGTGGTCAGATACAATATGTTAGTCAGGTGCCTCCTATACATATAATATACTAGCTGTTTCCCGCGACTTCGTCCGCGTTAACGTAATATACCTATATAGGCTTTCATTTAAAATTTCAACCCCTATTTCACCCCCTTGGGGGTAGAATTTTCAAAAACGCTTAAACACGTATCCATTCATTTTTAATCAGTAGTCCAAACATAAAATTTCATGCTTCTAACTCAAGAAATAATGGATTTCCATTGAAACTTTCAACCCCAATTTCAACCCCTTGGGGGAAGAATTTCCAAAAACGCTTAAATACGTATCCATTCATTTTTAATCAGTAACCCAAAGATAAAGTTTCAAGTTCCTAACTTAAGAAATGACGGACTTTCATTCAGATTTTTAACCCCTATTTCACCCCCTTCGGGGTAAAATTTTCAAAATTCCTTCCTTAGTGGGTGTCTACTTAATAAAACAACCCTACTCACCAAATTTCGTGGCTGTAACTTTAACAGTTTTTGCTCAGCGATGATAAATCAGTCAGTCAGTCAGGACATGTAATTTTAAGTATAGATTAACCGTACCTCACTTTAGCGCTGCTTGTCTTGTATTACTCGATAGAAACATTATTTTTATACTAGTTATTCTGCCAAAACATTTTGACCTTGGCACAAAAGGTAGTAAGTATGAAGAATCTCGCTTCATTCAGAAGAATAATTCAAAAGCTACAATATACACAAACGAATAAGTAGCTCGAGCCCGTTCGACAATCAGTAATCACGAACGTAAAAACAGGGCGGGCGTCGCGATAATTTAATGAGGTTTTGCTTCAGGTTATTCAGGAAATCCAATTTCCCCGGGTCGGCCTGCACCTGTCAAAAACATAACGACATCATACGCATCGATTTACCAAAAAATATCTAACGCGACGAGCGCTGAAAGCCTCTTGTTTCGTTTTACGCGTCCTACACAGTTGCATTATTTTAGGGTGTACCATGTTTTTTTTTTTTTTTTGAAAATATCAATACTAATGTGAAATAAACTTAGTTTTTAATACACGTAGCATAAACTGCTAAAATTTAAACGATGCTGTTGAATGCTGTAACAATTTTTTTAAATAGAAGTTATCCGAAATATAAAAGGACTTAAAAACTCATGATTCAATTTCGATAAAAATAACTTTCCATTACAATATTTTCTAATAAACTGCATGTTTTATTTCCCAATTAATAAATCTACTTCAACCGTAATAAATACAAACTATATTATTTTATTAGATATATTATAAAAGCCCTAGAGCTGCAATCGCGCATTACTTTGAAATAAAATCTTCCATGAATTTTCCATTTCAATAAGCTTATTGGCGAATGTGATATTTTTGTCACAACCTGATGTGAAAATCGAGTTTTTTTCCGAGAAAATAAGATTATGCTCGTTCTGAGATTATGCCATTGATGTGTGCTAGCAATTATTTCGACACTTATCTATATATTACTTTCTGATATCGAGAGACAACCAGAAATATTTAAACATGAATAATCATGATTCATGACTACAATAGAAATAAATAGCTCACAAATATTTTCACGTGTACGAGATACAGCGGGGCCACGTAGCTCCGTTTCTTTGCGGCGCGTTTTATGACGCAGTATTTTCACGGACAGCCGACAGGAGATGAAGTTGATGATTCGCCCGACGCGTCGGTTTCACTATCACCGTCTTCTAATGCGTTCACGTCCGTCAAGGCAACGCAACTAACTACATATTATGTGGCATTGAAGTTAAGCGTTATTACGTTCCGATGCCGATGTGAGCAACTTAAGCTCGCTCTTAAGAAACTCTCGACTCTGCGTTGCGACGTCGCATCTTAAAAACTATATTGCTGTGCAATGCTCGTTTTTGCTATACGACTCCGCAACGCAGTGTTGTGTCCTGGTCTTTATTAGAATAGTTATGGTAGGATGCGTCACGACAACACGTGGGCCGAAACGAGCCCGGCAACAAGACCGACCGGCCGGGCGCGCGCCGATGGGATCTCGAGAACGAACTGCTCTATTCATAAGCAGGTTATGATGTGCATTTAACATGAATACATGAAACATACAACAGATACGAGACGGTTCACTGTACCGATTTGACTTTGTAATGCATTCTCGAATCACACGAAAACACTATGTTTCTAGCAACGGAAATTTTCTAAGTTGTTTGTAATAACATTTTAACACTAGCAAGAAATTAATTATTATCTACCACATCTGGATATAAAAATAAAATTACGTCATATTTTACCAACAAACAAATTGTAGTGATATAATTAAGTTGAATCAATCAGCGCAAAGCCGACGTAATGAATTAAAATTGTATTTAAACGTACACGTTAATTTTTAATGAAGTCGAAGGTAGGGGATAACTATTCGTCATTATCGTCGCGTAATTAAGGTCAAACGTTTAGCAAGTTAAAAATAGACATTTTACTCGTACGGACGTAAATATTGTTGGAAGTGATTCTATCGCACCAACTTCAAACTTGCAACAGATCCGTTAGAATAAGCGAGCAATTAATAGAGATCGATACAGTATATAAACTGGATGAAGCTATAATCTGTCGAGGGGTGATCGTCGGCGGTGAATCCGATACAATTTCGCCTAAGTGGAGCTAACTAACCACCGCGGCTCGGATGTCGGTTACGAAGTTAGCACAAACTTAGCAGAGCGGTTCCCTGCACGTATACTGCGACGCCACACTACAAATTATTATCGTATACGGTACAGCCCGAATAGGGCATACTCACACCAGCGATCAGTATTTACTGTTTAACAAAGAGTGCTGAAAAATCCAGTATCACGATTCACGTCTGGTATCGGTATTCGGTATTGTACGAGTTTTGCTTTAGGAATACCACTGAGAACGGTACGTCATGGCTCGGTAGGGAGCTAAACCATAAAGCTAATATTCTTTATTTAACGCTCATAACATCTTTAAAATATGATTTTAAACTTGCTCACCTAGAATGTTTAAAATTAATTTAAGTCTACTTAAAACAAATTCAATTTGAAAATGATCAGCAACCTCTGTTCGAACACATTCCAAAGTCAAGATATTCCAATTCCTGCAGCGGACAATTCTGTCGGAAACTACGCCGTGAATTTATTTACGGCAAAGTATACATTTAAGGGTTCCAAGTCAATGCAAACATGGAGCTTTGTCTCATAACATGTATTGAATATGCGGAGCGGCTTACCGATATTCCCTGACGAAAATCCCACCCGGCTCTAAACTTTCATATTTGTACCGAACTCATTTCATTATGTATGCTTAAGAGATGTATTTGTAGAAGGCAACCTACTGATTCATTAATATGGATATAAAATATGTGAACTTTATGTTATGTTTAGGTTCACGGGTTTTGAAATTGGTTTATTCTTTGCAATAGTAGATTTTTTTTTTATTATTATTAGTATTATTTTTATTAATTTTATGTTATGCGCATTTATAATAATTTAAGTATATTATATCAATATGTAAATTTTGAGTAGGTGCATACAATTTGATTCTTTGTTATAGGTGTAGAACAATTATTATTATTAGTATTATGACGTGTATAATTACCATATAGGTATAGGTGGTACATAATGTCCGAGCTTGGTCGTTTTTCTTTTACTCGAGCTACAGAGTTGACACACAACCTTTCTTTGGGTCATTTTGAAACAAATTTATAAGCAGAATAAAGCTCTGCTCTGCGCGAGGGCCGCGCTAAACTCTGAAGTGAAGCGCACGCGAATATTCTCATCTCGCCCGGAATGCCACTAAGATGTCACTCGCTTTGTCTAGCCGACATGATGGCGCCAGCCTTTTATCCCTATTTACACTCGAGATTATCCCTATTATAAATTATTATATTTATTATTTATGTATTATAATTATTTTTTTATCTAGTTTATGTAGACTTAGTTGTGTGTTGTATGTACTGTCAAACGCCTGGCAATCACGAGGGTCCACATAATACCAGGGATCGTGTTATAGGATCCTGTAACCATGATTACATACCTGAGTGGATCCTATTCGACAATTTTTTCGCACTACACTGCCCTATTATTATCAAAGCACAATCCGTGCCACACCACAAAAAATACAAAATATTTGTAATTGTACGATAAAATGTAAAACATGAGCGTTGTCCGCCGCCTGCGTTAAAATTTAAATTCAGGTGTCCTCATTTTTATTTTATGTATTTATTTTTTTTTTCTTTTTCTGATATAATATTATGTGGTTGGGCTTAGTATTTACTATTTACTTATGTTTGTCTTTTTCTTTTTTTTTTCCTTCATTGTTGTGTGTTTTGTTTATTTGTAGTGTACAGTGAATTTTATGTCGAATAAATGTCTATTATTATTATTATTATTAATAGTGTGATTCGTAACTGGTGATGAAAATTGTGCTACGACGGATGTGGGATACTTACTACTTAGTCCACCTTTAAATAATATCTCCTAGTGACTCTACCGAATTGAGATCTAGTAAGTGACTCTGGAGTCCTTTAATACTAATACCTTATAATAGAACACCAGGGTGAGGTTTATTGTTATTGTTGAGTCAGATCGGTAGGAGGCGGCAAAAGTTAGAGTAAAAGTGTTAAGCGACATGTAAATTCCCAAACAAACCTGCATTAATCGGGCTTAGTTGAACATAAGCCCGCAGTCTGATCATGTTATTATAAAACTACGAGCAACATCATTGTTCATGAAAAAACTTTGATAAAATAATATAAGAGATAAAACTATATATAGCTGTTGTTTAAGGAGTAAAGACTCGTGCACACCAAACACGTATGGATCTTGTGCACAAACGAATCCGGTAAGGTCGGCCTGCGATCAGCATGAACGGATTCTATCGACTTCTCCGTATCGAGGACCAATATTTTTCAGAGATCCACTAAATAGTACATAATGTAGAGTGTGATAGGTGGTAACCGACCTATCGATTACAAAAATATGTCAATGTCAATATGTCAATGATCTTAGGACCCGTGGGACTTGCCTAAGCTGTCTACAGTAAAAAAAGTAAAAACATTCAACAAATTTAATAAGATGGAATGAATAAGTTTATCGTAGATGAGTAATTCAAAAAACCTTTGCATAATTAGAACTTAACGAAAGAATATTTCTGTAAGGGTAAACGCTTACACGTTCCACCATTTAATAAGTCGAATGGAAGCCTTGCCTCGCTTAGGTTTAAAGGGAAAATTGTGTCAATGTAATAAAACTACTTTTTATGGAAAATAGCGCAGTTTACTCGTTGTTTATATTCTTAGCGTACTTTAATACATTACAGAGCCTCGGTGGAGACCGCGGCTGAATATTATTATCTTTATTATTTCTATAGAGTAGGTTCGAGGGCGTTAAACACTATCACCACAGATTACGCTGCGACACAAGATAACCATCGCACATTCCGCGCTACAACAACGCATATTATACTATTCGCCGGGTCGCGCCGTGGAAAAAACACATACATTTTATTTTTGCACTACATCGTTTTGGTTTGTTTCTATTTATTCTGTGCTATAAGCCCATAATCGAGTGAGTGCTATGATGGCAATATTGTGAGAGCTTGAATATCGATCAAATCTCCATCGCTGAATTTAACGTTTGTGTTGGAAGTGAATAGCATCGTTCTCGCTTAGCGTTGTTGAATTTAAATCTTAGAAAAAAAAATCGTTGTTATTTATGCTCGCTTTTAAATTATTAACGAACTCTTTTGCCCTAGTGTGGAGTTCCACGCTAGTTTATTGAAAATATTTCAAATTTATGTTAACTAAGCATGAATTTAGCGGAGTTCGTAAACTTTTCTTGTTAAAACTTATGAAATTTTCTGTGCACATAAAATTGAAGACTCTTCAAGCGATTGACGGCTCGAAATAGTTATTCTGTACTCATACATATTTATGTCATACCGAGCTGAGTTTTTAAATGATAAACTTCGTTCATAATATGTAGTCGCTACATAAACATAATTTATAAGTAATATTTCTAACAATATATAATAAAAGAGAGTACATAATTTAAGCTAGACATTTGTGATCGGTTATTGAATGATTTTAAATTAAACTCACTGACTCAATCACGTTACAAGTATTTCGTAAACTAAATGTCCTACTATCACTTAGAAAATCACATCGTCTCCTCACCCACTCCTACATATATTCGTTTATCGCAAAACTAAAGATCCATACATCCTTAACCCTTCTGTGATCGATGAGTGCGGGCGCCGGGCGGGATCCAACAGGCGGGGTCGCATGTGTCGCGAAGTCAACCGCGTGTTAATCCCCCATACTATAATCATAAGTAAACACGACCCTCACACTGTCGCACAATATTTTACTTCCATTGTAAAATTGTACATTATATCGAAGTAAGTCACCAGAAAATTAAACTATTTTTAACGTTGTATTTTTGCAAGAGACACAATGATATAGATTATAGACATAATAGAGATTCAAACATGCAGTTGCATATAAGTTTGTCTGTCCTTTATGCATAATATTATGAATTGCTAAGGTGTATTTACAATTATTAACAAACGAAATCTAATACGTAACATAAAGTGTACAAAATTACAAATGATCAAGTTTAATTTCAATTTCTTTGCAATCATGGCAGCTTTAGGCTTTAGCATTATATAAAACAGTCACGTTTGTTTTGGAACCTTAGTTTCTCGTAAAAATGAAAACGTTTCGCTGTAAAGTTTTATTCCACATACGAAGGCGTTGAATAATAATTAATATACGTTTCATGCTTTCCACGTAAAGAATTTTCTAACGTAACTAATTTTACTTTTTTGAAGCCAATGGTTAAATTCAGCTTAACCTAGCAGAGGCAATTAAAGGTAAATTAAAGGTGTTTCATTATCTATCCCACATTACCGTTAACAGCTGATTGTGATATTGTGTATTAAAGCACATTCCGCTTCTTTGTCCCGCAATACCGCTCGTCGGTCAATTCGGCGGTCACTGATGGCGTGGAATGAATGTTAATTGTGGGAATTGTACGTGCTATGTCATATCACCCCTTCTAGACAGGTGCACGTCGAGCTCGTTGCACTATGGCGTAGACGAGCTACTGGCGTAAAGGACTCGCAACCGCTACATAACAGTCGCAACTGTTGCGAGTGCGCAATGCATCAGTTTACTCGAACAGTAGCTCGAAGTGTAGGGGCGACCGGTCGCGGTCGTCGGCGACGTGTTTGCGCGAGGCCTTGCTAATCGAGGCGGCGCCGGCCAATATTCATGAGTCGAACTCGTCCTCAAACTGAGCCCAGCTCCGGCCTTCGTGCGCGCCGAGAATACCAATTTCCTTTATCCCACCGGCTCATCAATTTGCAGATTTCGACGTCGCATCACCTTCGTTTGATATTCCAGTTTTACACGGGGGCATTTCATAAAACAATGCCCTCGTATTTTTATGTGTCGCAAAAACGACAGTCGGAGTCATTAAAACTAACATACAGTAATTAAATTCAACACCTTTCAGTCGAAAGCGGCGTTATTGTTCCGTAACATCGTTTGGAGCATCGCCCATCAGATAGAGCGGTGTGAGGTGGTTCTCTCGTCATTTTTCATACAGTTTGCGCGCACTACGTTCGCCGTAATGTGTTTCAGCGAGCCGGGGAAATTTGTCGCAAGCGGAGAGATAACAATAACGTCCACGGTAAAACAGTTGTACGACTCACAGCCGTAAGTCGTAACACAGTTACAGACTTGGCGACAATTCGTACGCCAGCGCCGACCGTTTTAACGATCGCAGACCGCCGCGCTCTTGACACTATTCACTTAGTCAATGTACAACTTGAAATTCGTAAGATTAATTATGTACATAGAACGTGCAGAATGAATTATGCCACAGAAGTGGAGCTCGCTTTTGGCTCTGAATGGTAAGCTCGAACATCGTAATTGGCGTCTCGCAAGTCGCACAATGACAAAACAGTAAAAACAGTAAAGTATAATATTAACTTAATATAATATTATTAAGGAAGGGAGTTGGTCTACGATTGAGGTATAGATTTTTTTATTAACTGGGACCTACGGCTCTTTGATAATACCTACTTATTAAAGCCCCCGCGTCTATAGTGCTCAAGCGTATGCTAGGTATATCTAAATAATTCTTGAACACATTAATCGCACTTTCTATAGACTAGTATAGACAATCAAGTTACCGTGTCGTTTGCAGTCGCATTGAAAACATTAACGTGTATTATCTAGCGCTAATCGTGGTTAACCAACGTCCATCGGCCACAATCGGGAAAATCAGTGTGGCCTCAGGGTGACAAAATTTTCCAATGAAAATGTAACGTTTTACCCTTAGCGGGATGTAATTTCAACACACGGCTACACACGGCTTTGCCGGGGGGTTAATTTGAATCATTGCCCATGGTTGAGCTCGAACACGACTGTACCTATTCACTTGTATTTGTGGATATTGCATTTCACAGTTACAAGCCGGATAGCCGCACGGAATTTCCGGATATCAGACCAAGTTCCGTTTATTGCCCTAGGTACCTTCTACCGGTTCGTACTGTATATACTATAGGTACGTTTATGTTATGCGAAAAATTAATGTGCATACTATCCAAGTTATACAAAAATGTAACACAATGATTAACACTACATACAACAGACGAAAAAAAGAATCATAAAGTATTCAACAAAGTACTTCAACAGTTAATGTCCAAGAAGTCAGGACACAGTTAAGTGTGACTATATTTTTACGTAGCTTAGGTATAAAATCGGATAATGCTAATGAAGCCGGGAATGGATCATGAAGTGCTCTAATTCCTTTTTAATTAAAAAATCTAATCACACATAAATAGTTTTCTGGGGTAAGGCGTAAATTTTTACAGTGCATTAACCAGGTACAAACTCTATTATTTTTATAGAAAGTATTAAAAGAAACAAAGATGCTTTCCTGGCTAAATTGGTCTGATCATGGTCTCATCTTCCAACAGTGTTGGGACACTGGTGGCTTGTTTTTCAAATTCAAACTTTATTTGCAACCATGTACATAATATTAAAATCCAAATACATTGACAAATTACAACTTATGCCCTGTTCAGGCGTTTGCAAAAATATAATTACTTATTAATTACACAGGTCAATAAAATAAACAAACATTTTTGGTGCTGAGATCTTGTTAGTGGTATTGTATATCACAGTTTTGTGAACGAGCGCCTTTAAAGACTATTCAAGTGGAAATATAAAAACCGTTTGCTTAATTCTCGAAAGTTGTTTTTTAACAATGCGGTAAACGAACTTTTTCTTCCGCTTTCAGTTCGAGTCTCGACTTAAAAGTAGCGACATTAAATGAATTTCAACAATAAATGTATTTCGTGCGGCGTTTCTCGAGCGAGCGAGTCGCCGCGCTCTGTAATCGCGTTACATCGTCCTGACACCATTCAAAACAACATTCTTTACAATTTCTATGTGAAATTCTTCAGACTGTTTGGAAAATATTGTAAGCTGTTTGAAGTTTCACAACGAGAGGGAGGTTTTACGTGGGTGCGCATAATAATTGTAAGCGGCTCACAATATGTCCGCGGTCTCCTAGACGACCACACGTCGCTCATCGCCAGGTCATAAACACACACCACTTAGGTCTTAGAGCTTTGTCATATACAGTGTGTTAGTGTAAATACCGTTATCCTTGAAACCATCAAATGAGCCCGTCAAAATGAACACAACTTTTTTTATGAGAACAATGCTGGGAACTAAAAAATGGTTTCAAGGATAGGTATTTACACTAACATAATATTGTATGTGCAGACAAACTTTACAAAGTGTCTCTAGGATCCTCACAATGTCACCAAAATGCAAAAAAGTATAACATTAATTATATTAAATATTATAAAATTCTCATGTCACAGTGGTCGTGCGCGATCTCATCTAAAACGGCTCAATCGATTTTAATGAAATTATTTTGTATATTATGTACATTCGTTAGGCCTGAGAAGTTTTATCTACTTTTTACCTTGAAACTAGAAATACTTTATAAGGCAAAACAACGTTGCCGGGTCAGCTAGTCTATATATATATATATATATATATATATATATATATATATATATATATATTATATATACATATACATATATATATATATATATATATATATATATATATATATATATATATATATATATATATATATATATATATAAAACTCAAAGGTTGACTGACATGGTCAGGTCAGTCATCAACGCAAAGCCCAAACCATTGGACCGATCGGGCTGAAATTTGGCAAGCAGGTAGATGTTATGACGTAGGCATCCGCTAAGAATGGATTTTGATCAATTCTACCTCCAAGGGCATCAAAATTTGTATTTAATAATAGTGTTGGTGAAAATAGCATTAGCAATAATAATTAATAATAATTGTTAAATATCCATTAGCAATAATTAAATTAATCGTACTTGCTAAAAAATACGATTGCTAATATTATCATGCGTAGTAATAGTCTGCGATCGTGATCTAGACACGCGGTACTTGTCAAGCCAAGATCCAGCATAACAGAATGGCGAGCAGCACCGTGTGTAATATTACACGAACCATTTGCAGGTACTTTTGACCCTCTCATAATTCAGAAACAATTTCACATAAACGTTTCAAATTTGGCTCATATAATAAGACTTGTGAGATAACTACGTGCTCTAAATTTCATAAGCACAGCTCAAACGGTTATTAAGATATTAACGTCCGAAAATCTACATTTTTATCACAAAATGTAGATTTTCGGACGTTAATATCTCAATAATAATTATTAAGATATTAACGTCCGAAAATCTACATTTTTATCACTGACTGACTGACTGACCTATAGATCAAAATTCTAACCCACTTCCAGATGACCTAGAAGGCTGAAATTTGGAATCCAGCTCGGTAATTATGTGAAAACGTAGGGACAAATCAGAAAAAAAACGGTCAAGTGCGAGTCGGACAGAGCGAAACTAGGCAAAAATTGTGTTTTTTGTACGGAGACCCCCCTTAAATATATAATTTATTTTACTTTTATTATAAATTATGAAAATAAAAATATAATTAAAGATTTTGTGAAATTTTCAAGTATCTACCGGCTGCCATTATTGATTTTGTGCAAAAAGGCCAAAATATCACATTTATTGTATGGGAGCTCCCCGTAAATATTTATTTGTGAAGAGAAAAAACTTGAGGAAATGAATAGGTGACTTTAAGAAGTATGTCTGTCTGTCTGTTACCTCTTCACGCCCAAATTGATTGTACCGATTGTTCTAAAATTCGGTATGGAGATATAGTTTGAGTCCCGGGAATAGACATAGGATTATTTCAATACGTCTGTCCGTCTGTCTGTCCGTCTGTCCGTCCGTCCGTCCGTCCGTCCGTCTGTCTATCTGTTTGTTAGACAGCTATAATAATAGCTACTTTACTTCCGCACAATGTACCCTACATAAGTTAATGGTTGGAAATACACTTGTGTTATACCGTATTATATATATACTCAACAAGGCTTTGGGGCTATTTCCCCACTTCCTGATTAGTTTCAGACAGGCTATCCTCAACTAATCTGGCAGATAAAGGTTCTCTCAGTTAAGTTTCAGATAGGATATCCATAATTTATCTGATAGATGATGTATCCGCCAGATAAGTTGCGGATAGCATATCCGATACTCGTCGGGAAGTGGTGAAACAACACCTTAAGCCCGTCACAGACCTAGCTATAATATATATTAATACTAGCTGTCCCGGCAAACGTTGTTTTGCCATATAAATAATTTTTGGTATGAAAAATAGATGTTGGCCGATTCTCAGACCTACTGAATATGCATATAAAATTTCATTAAGATCGGTCAAGCCGTTTCGGAGGAGTACGGTAACTAACATTGTGACAGGGAAATTTTATATATAAGATGTTTATAGCTAGGCATATTATTATATATTTTCTATACTAATTTTCGCGTGACCACACACTCAGCTATCTACGAGTATACTTATTATAAAACAAAGTCTCTTTTTTTTTTCTCATGTCCCTTTGTTCCCTTTAATCTTTAAAACTACGCAACGGATTTTGATGATTCTTTCAGTGTTAGATAGCCCATTTATAGAGGAAGGTTATAGGCCATATTTTAACACGCTAAGACTAATAGGAGCGAAGAAATAGAAAAAACGGGGAAAATTATTTGAAAGGGCTAACTTGAATGCGCTAATCTCAGGAACTACTGGTCCGTTTTGAAAATTTCTTTCAGTGTTAGATAGCCCATTTATTGAGGAAGGCTATAGGCATTATTTTTTTCAGTGGCTATATATTTTATACCCGTGCGACGCCGGGGCGGGTCGCTAGTAATATATATTTCTGTGACATGTGGATTTAGTATAGATTAATATGCCTTGCTATAAATATACTATTATATATTATAGCTAAATCTGTGACGGGCTTTAAGGTTGCGATTGAATATAGTCGAATATTATGTATGTTTGAACTGGGAAGATTAAGATGTCTACTATGTCTACCCTTGCTCGGAAAGTTTTATTTACAAAAAGTAATGATATCCCACCAAAAACATAAAATATGTAAAAATGGAAAGCCAAGTTCCATACAAAAATTATTCGTGTCTATGGACTTCGCCGTAAAAAGGATGGAGATCTAAATGAGCGCCAAGTTTCATGGAAAATCGAAATATGTATGTATAGGAACCAAATAATATTATGAACAAATAATAGTCTATTTCTTTGCTTTATTGAATATCTATAACAATTAATGTTATTTAAATAATTTGAGATCTTGAACTAGATTAGGTTCTACTTGGCTAGTTTTCATCAGGATTAAAATGTTCAATAACTTTATGAAATGACTGATGTAATGAAAACTGGCCAAGTTAGATCTAATCTAGTTTAGGATCTCAAATTATTTAAATAACATTAATTGTTATAGAGATTCAATAAAGCAAATAAATATATTATTATTTGTTCACAATATTATTTGGTTCCTACGAGTATACATACAAATTTCGATTTTCCATGAAACTTGGCGCTCATTTAGATCTCCATCGTTTTTACGGCGAATAAAAATCATGTCCGCGCTGTTTCGCACCGCGGTGCTAACTGTTAAAGGATTGCTATTTTTCACTCGATGTGAAATAATACTCGACGCGAGCGGTGCGATGCGAACCGATAATTCACGATGCCGCGATTTTAGCAAATAGCAAAGCAATAATACTTAGCATGCTGTGACATCAAAATTAGCATGTTAATGAAATTAATAGAAAATAGCATTAATTCCCATTACTATTTAATAATACTTCTAACGCGAGCGAAGCTGCGGGCAAAATCTCGTATTGTTATAAAACTTATTTTCAATAACCTACTATTTTACTACCTAAGTACCTACACAGTCAGTATACAAATTCCTAGTTGTTTTTCCTACATATCTAAAACACCGCCGTTCTCGTTTTTAGTTCGGAGCATCTTCTAAAAACCGTTCGGATTCACTGGCGATTGGCCGTGTGCCATAACTCAACGTTTAGTGTAGGTAACGCCCGACTTCAATTACACTTCGCTGTTTCTTACTTGAACATTCAAAGTTGTTTGTTTTTAGTTTCTTTCCAAGTTGTGTTCCAGTACTGAGGAGAAAATAGGCAAAAATAAAATCCAGTATACAAAAGATCATCATAAAATGTACGCACGAATAAACAGGCGGCTCGTGTTATACACCGTCTTATACGGCTTATATCAGGTCGAGCGTAAGGCAGGTGAGCAACATTAGCCGTGACCTAGCTTTTAATTGACTCGGTCTAGCCTAGGGCTCAACCTAATGCCTAACTAATCCTTGTAACGCAATCGACGTTTGAGGTACACGCCGTTGCATACAGTATTTTTAATTTATGTTCAACTTACGCTAAGGTGTCAACATTTAACTCAATAACGCTTAACATTTTTTAACTAAACCAAGTATTAATAAAAACTGTATGTAGTCATTGCAAAAAACTCACAGCTCAGTTTTTGACTCATACTTATACATAATATTCATACGGCATACCGTACATTTCCCGAGGAATAAATAACCAATATCTGTTATCTAATTTCTAATCTATATAATTTTATTTTAAATACGAATCTTATTATACCTCTCAAGCTCAAATGCGCATTAGCGACAAAAACGAAATCCCATTTAGTTATTTAAACAAATTAATTATTCGTGCACTCTAAAATAATATTTAAGTAGCAGTCAAGCAAATCCGTTGAAAAGTTGTATGCATGGAGAGAGCGATAAACACTCCAAATTTCGATTTACGAGGAAATAGAATGTGTAATTCAAAGTGAATTTCCACCGACAAAAGTGTATCTCGGGGGACCGGCTAAACGCAGCGCAGTTATCACCGGCCGCTCTCGTCTGACTATTTTCATATTTCATTCACTAATCATGTCTACGTAGTCAATTTGTTGCGACTCACTGGAATACTTTTAACATTTTTAGTCATGGAAATATTTAAACCTTAGAAAATGTTTAGTGGAGTGGAAGTTACTGGAGCACGCACGCACTCGTTTCACTCGATCACAATATGTAAATATAAAGCTACAGCGCTCCTCTTCTCCCCCGCGATAAGCGATGAATGATGATGGTAGTTCAAGGGCCGAATTTCAACGTGTTCATTTGCACCGTGTCTTACATAATATGTATATTGTAAACAGGTATAACTTATTTACGATACACATACACCACAATGGCAGTGTGGAGTGTAAGGAAGGACTCCATTAGCGGCGGTGTGATCGCTCACAAGAGCGGCCGCGACGCAATTACAGAATCGTGTATAAGATCCCTGCTACCAGCACACGACCCTGCACAAACCGACGAACACACATTTTGCATTACTGTTCTTTCAAAAATGATAGTTGCGAATTACAAAAAGTATTTTTAAATGAAGTTCGAAATTCTAATAAAAATCCATGGGAGTTGCCTTATCGCAAGAGACATGTCGCTAGCGATGCATTTGACCTAAATTGATATTGCAGCTGTTGTCGAAAATATCAAACGGTACCCAACTCACGTTAACTTAGTGCTCGTTGGCCGTGACAAACACATTGATTAGGTACACTTCGCGTTTCAAGCTTGATTGTGAATTGTGATATATTTCATTAAAATGGAAAATTAAAATGGCCATTTTTTATCAATAGGCTGTTTGAAAATATATTTGAGTCAGAAAAAAAAAAACAAGTCAGTAGTTGAACATGGCTGCCGCCGGCTGGTATCGGACGGGGCGCGATAAACACTCCAAATAATTATACAAAACGAACGAATATTTGCTTTATTAAAATAGTCATGATTAAAAAAAAAAGTAGGTATTGATGTCCATACTTATATAGAACTGGATTCGTTACACATTTACATAAACAAAATTCAATTCGTGGCATATATATATATATATATATATATATATATATATATATATATATATATATATATATATATATATTAATATGAATCGCACATATCGCATTAGAACCCTGTAATTTTAAAACTGAATACAGGTTCATAGATATGACGAGCTAGTGACAGCTAGTATTACAATTTATTTTAACTGCATCATTAGTTTATTACAAGTCTTTTAACTCGATAAACACTCCAAATAATTATACAAAACGAACGAATATTTGCTTTATTAAAATAGTCATGATTAAAAAAAAAAGTAGGTATTGATGTCCATACTTATATAGAACTGGATTCGTTACACATTTACATAAACAAAATTCAATTCGTGGCATATATATATATATATATATATATATATATATATATATATATATATATATATATATATATATATATATATATATATATATATATATATATATATATATATATATATATATATTAATATTAATATGAATCGCACATATCGCATTAGAACCCTGTAATTTTAAAACTGAATACAGGTTCATAGATATGACGAGCTAGTGACAGCTAGTATTACAATTTATTTTAACTGCATCATTAGTTTATTACAAGTCTTTTAACTTATAAGTTGTAACCGAGGTTCACACAGTGCAAAGCAAACAATGTTGTGACTCGGAATAAACCCTTAATAATAATTAAAAACAAATATATGTGTCCGTTATAAGCCCCAACTTGTAACAATATACAAGTAGAGCTGCAAACTATAATGTAAACACTAAACGACGCGACGGTACGAGGTCTCACCTATACAAGACAACTAGGTACACGTAATATAACGTAGTAATAATGTCATTATATATATTTCGATCATGAGTCAGGACAAGTTCAAACCTCGGAGAGACTTTCAATATTACCGGCCATGGTAAAATCCTATACCCCCATTGTCTACTCTACATAAATAAAATTAGTCTTTATTTTCTACTACAGTTACTCTACATACTACTCTACATAATTGTTCATAATAATTTATAATACTTAAATCAGTACAAATCAAACAAAATCGATACAAAAACTTTACGAAGTATTAGATAAAACCGCTAGGTGCCTTTCAAATGAATTTAAAATTCTAACGGTAAATGAAGAATAATGTTTCATGTAACTTTTTAATTTTAAAATACGCGCTCCCGGAAACACATCGTGTTCTGGATTTTTATCCGCTTTCTAGACTCCACTATTTTGCGGCGGTGGTACTGGCGTTTTCAATACAGCTTATCAATATAGAGAAATTTTCTATTTGCATTAGGGTTTAGAGTCGGCTCGCTCAGGTGAGCGGAGCTGGCGTTTCGATACGTGAGTGTTTTATAGGCATCGGCGCAGCTGCCCGCAATCCTACAATGAGTACGACATAAGACGCTTATTTAATTTACGGCCAGCCCTCGAATGAAAAGGAAAACCCGTGATACACATAAAACGCGTCGTAAGCGTGAAAAAAGCGAGTCACGGAAAGTGTCCTTTTGGAAATATCTCACGAGCTCTTAGCGACATTACCTTTGTCCCGAACATGCTACACGTTACACCCTCGCTTTATACTTACTTCTATTTTTTGTGTTCCATGATGAATTAGCTTCGCTCGAGCATTTTTCTTTTTTAATTAATTTTTCACGCTGCTGCGAAAATGGGTTACATTCAGCTCTACTTTGTTGCATGAACGCATTGTATCGCACGGAAAAAAATACAGCTTGTACACATTATTCGAGTTAAAATTCAGGTGTAATTCAGTATCATTACGGCTGTAATGGCCTAGAAGACGGTTCGCAGCAAATAGCGGGCCGAGTACGTCGTGAGCATTTTCACTCGCCATTTCAATGGATGTCGGAAATGCGAATGCGACTTTATGTCCGATTACTTTCTCCATAAATAGCTCCGTCCATTCTGCTTCGACGAAATAGGAATTCTACAAATCCATCAACTTTATAATATAAACTTATAAAAATGGATATGATTTTCAATTTCATCATGAATAATTTTGAATTCGAAGAATATTTTTCAATCCGAAATAGGAATTGTAAAAATTCATCAATTTTTGAAATAAAAGTAGGTATAAAGATAGATATAATTTTCGATTTCATCCAGAAGAAATTTCAATTCGAAATAGGAATTCCACAAATTCATTAGCTTTATAATATAAGTATAAATATAGATATTATGATTTTCCCAAATTACCTTAGATAATAATATGATAAACTTGCTTTTTATAAGGAATTGTTAGTCATAAGAAAAGTGTTTTGATGTTTTTGTATAGGGAATTCTATGATCTACATTCTACAATCTTACAGTCCAACCTGTTTTAACTTTTAATGATAAAATGTACCGTTTGAAAAATAACGTGAAAAACCTTTGTCCCTGATTAAATTTTTTAACACAAGGAGGATCGCCGGGGACTTTTGAGGTTTTATTTATAATGGTGTATGAAACGTATCTACCAATTCATCAGCTCTATGCGAATTATTCCGAGGTTTTTTTTGCGTCTAATTAGACCGGATCGGAATAAACATAACTAACTCTGTCTACTGTGATAATAATTTGCCGCGATGCGCACGAAACAGATATTAGGTGTCGGAACTCGGAGAAAAAATACCTGACACTGCCCCAAATGGATGTGCGATTTAATCAACCTTATCCTTATCAACTATCTCCCAGACTCCCACTGCAGATGAACAATAAGTATATTGATTAAAGAAAGGCAAGTTCGCGAAAATACGACCATTCTAAAAGCGTTCATCGGTTACCAAATATTACGGCACACGGCTCAATCGCTCTAATATTTAAATTAGAATTACTTTTTCCCCGCCCACGTTACACAGGGACAATACAGTGTAAATGGTATAAATTAAAATGACCACAAAGGCACCCCGGTGAAATGTACATTTTTTCATTTGCGGCCTTCCGTGAGCGAGCTTTGTTCTCAAATCTTATACGGGATTTACACGAATGACTGAAGCCAAATTTTGGCGTTTAGCTAAAATAAAACCGACCGTGCTTTTAAATTCTTCATTATGTAGGAATAGAACCTGAGAACCGTGTACTTGTACGTCAGTGTAAGAGAATTAAGGAAATGTCAGTTGTTCGAATTTAATTGACAACTTGAACAAATGACATTGCAAATACGGCAGACCGTACGACTGCTCAATCGAAAATGTTTTAAGAAAAAAAGAATCTGGTCTACTAGGGTTTTGCAGATACTGGCCGGTGTCTGCGAAACCCTGGTAGACCAGAATCTTTTCCTCATTTATACTTAGAAGAAAAGTCTTCTAAGAGTAAATAAAAAGAAAAAGTTAGCCTAAACACTCAAATAAGGAAAAGTAGCTACTATGCGAAATAAGGTTTAAGCCAATTTATTAAGTTCAACTGTTTCGCGATACCTTGACACAGCAAATACCAAATATATTTCAACAATCGTCGGCCACCAGATTACATGGCGACTGGTCACCATTGATTGATCGCTGCGCCAAAACCTTATATAACATACCAACTTAAATATCCATCTACTTATGTCACTCAGTATCGAGTTGTAGATAAAATATATTAAAATGTATTACTAGCATACGCAAAATTTGCATATTCTGGTTGAAAGTAACGTTAACATTAAATAAGAACTTGCTATTTCGCATGTGAGTTAATAAACTAAGTAGCAGGAGGAAAAGCCTTGATTAGCCCTTAGTGAACACTATAAGGCACAAAGTCTCAAGATAGGATTGTCCGTAACTCGAGGACATAACGAGGGTCCACCGACCGGACTAACAAGGCGGCGTGAACAAAAGAATTTCGGACGTGCTATGAACGCTCCCGGTGATATCTTGATTCATCTTTGGCAGGACCGGAGAGGGTGGAAATGCAGTTTTTTCACGCAATTCTCGGAATCGATCACGATGTGGCACTCAATCTCGAGTGCCAATTAATCCGTCCGGTCGAAAAATGTGGAACTACCCCCGAATGAACTTTAAAAATGGCGGACCATTTTATTGTTTCGTTCACCCGCCAGTTGCGACGAAGCATCGTCGACTGGCCGGTCGGTTGTTTTGACGCTCAAAATAATAAACTATGTGCAGTTTAATTTGCGAATGCGGCGGAGAGCACTCAGTCAAATCGAACGGTGACAGATATATCAATTCCATTAAAATCTATTTCCAGTAGCTGTCAACCTAATAGATCGGCTAGCTTTTGCGATCGTCGTTTATCTGGCAGTCTACGCGGTTTTTTTTTCGTTACGGCTCTAGCAAAACAACAGCGCGAAGCGAGGGCCTTCAAAACTCAAAAACTGAATGTTTTGAGTAAAAAGAAAATAAAGCAACGCACTCGGCCATGTATACATTAGTCTAAAAGCTTACTTAAACAGAGTCGGGCTCTACACACTCCGAGTTCTAGTCATAAAAGAGTTTAAAACGTAATCTCGTGTGGTAGGTATCGAGCGCGTCACAGATATGACCTTGTTTCTCGACGGTCTCATTTCCTTCAACGAGAGTGAAGTCTAAGATACCGGATCTACGTAAAGGGAAGAGCTCGACACAGCTACACGCACGATTCGAGGTCTTGACTTTACTCCTTTCATTTTATTACCCGACTACCAAAGATAATATTATAAAAAGATAGACCTATCTTAAAGTGAATCACAAAAATATTTTAAATCAGGTTCACACAACCTACAGACAAATTAAACAGTCTTGTTGGACATTGTTGGCTTATTAGGCAGTCCTTGGCATAATTTTATTACTAGCCCGTGGACAAATAAATGAACATATTTAGCGTGTTATGAAAATTGATTAATACATTTTGATTGCCCTGTGTAATCGCTTAAGCATTTATGTGACAACGTGTTACGTGACGTAATCCGAGTGATTTCATTTAATTTAATGCAAAAGGAAAATCCACTACTGAAATACCAATCCTTTTATTAACAGGCGGACAACGTACTAGGCGTTCATAGTTAGTTTACCTCTGTCGGGACCACTACCGCGAACTACATTAGAATCACTGTCAGGAGAAACTGCGGGGTCAGACGATGTATATTGGCATTTCTCCCACGTCCACTGTCTGTGTAGGCACGTTTGTGACGTCGATTGCCATTTAGCTGGCGGGGCTAGTGGGGATGGGGCAAAAGTAACATTATTACACGACGCAGCGCCGCCCCCAGGAAAACTGAGGGCATCCATAACGGCTACAACGTGATGGAATAATCGGACATTCCACCACACCATCGCGATATGTATTGTAAAGTCGAAAGACCAAAATCCATATCAAAATTACCCAGTAGCTCAATAAAAAATATTTTACTCTACTTTTTCAGAAACTTGCGTGGCGTGCTGTCAACAAAACTACCGTTAATATTGAAGAAAAACAACGCCTTAAAATAAGTAACAAAAAATTAATTTTACTTTCATAAATATAATCCCAAAATATAAAACCTTAATAATATTTAGGACTTAATACGGAAAACTCAGAGCTGCTAAGTTTCTATTTTGTTTTAAAGTTTTTACTGAATCTCCGACCAGCGTAACGTTCTAAAGAGCTTCAATATCGCGACTCTAAGCCCGCTGGTCTACACCAGCCAACCTGATAACTAATTTGTTTTACTTTCGATTCATATTTCTGAAGATTTTAAGCTATTGCACAGCTTTAATTCGGGAAAAAAAACCTAACACACCCCAACTCCGATCGACACGGTGTTTGTGTGCGTGCCAGTCGCACGCACACAAACACCGTGTCGTTATGCTAATTATAATTTCAGATGTTAAAATATACAATACAATAGCTTTACCGCGGCAGTTCCCGAGTGCCACACGTATTTTATTATTTCGAATATTTTTAATGTAAAGTAAACGTAGCCGTATTAGCTAGTTTATGCAGTCGGTCAATTCTTGGGATACCAAACTCGAAAGTCCAAAAAATATACTTACTTGACTTAAATTACCACACGAAATATATTTCATTAGTATAGTAAAGTTGTATGTGTAGTGTGTGTATAGCAGACCGTCTGGGTACTCGATCCATTAGGACATAAAGTTTTAATGCCCTCTTTGTCACTGACTCGGGAGTCGGGGTGTATGATATTATGTCCAACTTCACATTTCGCTTCATTCGCCTGAAACCGACGACTAAATAGTTCCGCCGTTAGCGTTTCGAAAATTTAAAACGCTTCAGCATGTGAAGATGAGGGAAATATGAAATAAATTATGTCACTTATTTACTGCATTGAAATTGCAAACGGATAACGATGCAAGTAGGTATTTGAAGAAGACAATAATATCTCGGGCCTTTTAGTCGAATGCAATAAGGCAAACGATAAGTAAGCCATAACGGCCAGCAGGAGTACGCACGGAAATTTAATAAAAACCTTCGAAATGCTCATTACCTACAAACGCTCCACTCCAGACGAGAACGCAATGAAAATATATGCACGGAAATAAAAACTCGCATACAGAGCTCAGATTTTTTACCTTGTGTAAACATCATTATACAGATTGAAACGGCTATTTTAATTACATACTATTTGATATCGTGTTTATCCTACGTTATTTAGTATCATTTTGTGTGCAATATGAGTTTGAAATTAATTTCTCTATAGCAATATCCAGTGGGAACAAACCTGCGGCAAAGTCCTGATTGAAATCATTAATCTAAAAACGTTTTGAAACATATTATAATAACAGTATTTTATCGGAAACGGTAATAATAATCTCACGTTTATTACGCCATAAACACAATGTCAAGTTAACTAATCAACACGGATCAATAGCGCGTAGTGGACGAACAATGTATTCTTACACTCAATTAACCGCTACCCGATGCGTGTAAGTGAATATAAACAAAACAACATCGCGTGCTCGTTGCCTCAGTTATCCAATTATTCCGAATATTTCGCGCTCATCACTCACCCGCTGCGAAATTCGGTGAAAACGAGGTGAAGGGTGAAACCGGGACGAAGCGCCAAGCGGGCCCGAAACTAGCATTTGCACCACTACACTAGTAACATTAAGCATTAATTAATATTTATTTAGGACCTCTGCAGAGGAAATTGCCGCCCGAATATCTCTTTATTAAACGGATTAGGTATTGTAAATAGAGTTTATAATAATGACACACACAGATATTATAAGTAATAATGATAAATGTAAAATAATTTTACCTACAGTGTGCACATTTAAAATTAGGCCTAGATAGCCAACGTGGAATAAAATCATGCAGAATAAACACTTCGCATCCAGTTGAGTAACTCAATTAGAAGCGTCAGCGTGCAATATCTGGGATCAAACAGGGCCGATACTTATAGACAGTAGCGTCCGATCCAATTTCGCTTGAGCCAATTTAAATTTTACTCAATTTGTGACACAATATAATCCATTCACATTGCTCCCGGCCAAACGAATAATGTTAAAACATTGGACACAAAATCAAATATGTTTTACTGACAGGGCTACAAAAATGTATTAGTACGGGAACCCTAGAATAAATTTTTCTTTGGTTACTATCAAGCTAATTTTTTGTGAGTAGCTTCATTTTGATAAGACGAACAACATTTTTATTTGCGAAAAATCTCGATAGCGGTAGCTAACAGAGATAGAAAGGATTTCATACTTTGAATTGAAGGTCCTAAAATATGGTTTATAGGACAATGTTACTTTTAAATTATATAACTAATAATAATTAATAACCTATCAATATACAAAAAATTAAAATCTCATCTCAAACGAACGAAAGCACATATAGAGTAGCTTCAGTGCACCCTGACGGGATTCGAAAGAGATTCAAATATATGTATTTGAAAGAAATTGAGCTAGGTACCCAAATGGCTCGCTCTGTGTACACTTTAAATACGCCGTATGCTATCCACACTTACGTGACGTAGGTACGTCTACGTAATTAAATGTAAGAGGATTAAATTAAATCATATATTCAAATCAAGCCAAAGCTTAGCTTCGTTCATTTCAATAGAGTCCGCCCATGACTCACAAAAGCGAACCGACTACACACAATTGTTAATAACGTTGAGTTTGCTAACTTTACAACAACAATAAACAATATATTTTGGTTAAGTAACAGCATCTTTGAAAGTAAATATGGTTTTTGTTGAGATAGGTTGAAAATTATAATTTCTAGACGCTTACAAAATATTATTACCTAACGTTAGATAATATTAAGACCCAGAAAAAAAAAATTGCCAGCCAGCACTTCAAAACTACTATATTATGTCAGAGATAAAATAAATAAAGATAGATACAATGTTACCTGAATAACAGATCCAAGTCTATCTAGATCGAGATCGAAATCAAATATTCTCAAGATCACACTTGGCGAGACGAGCGAGATTATTTATACAGCACATCAAATATCATCTTCGGAGAATAACGTTGCGACGTGTCTTAGCAGTAGCAAGCCTTTTATTTGGGAGCGAACGATTACACGTTTTAAATCCAAAGGACAAACATAAAGATACTAGAAGTGGGAACACGCCGCTTGAGGATCAAAAAACAATAAATCTAATTTAAAACGTCGAAATCTAATACACTTATAATAAAATGCCACTCAGGAGTCTTGAGAATAAACAGGTAAGCAATAAAGATGAGGAGAGATTTTACGAGAGCGCTGGAGGAGCTCGCAACTACCTAGTGTTCATTAATTGCTCCAACCACTCCAACCACTAACCTAAACCAGTGCCCACCTCCGACCACAACACTGCGAACATTTTGTATCGGACACGCTTCATTTGCTGCACATTGTACTTTCCATCAACGACCATGTTCGACACCTGATCACAATGACAAATATAAATCTACTAGAAAATGAAACATTTTCTATATTTATATTTGTTTGTTTGTTTATATAATGCCGCGAGGCTTCTAGTATTTCCTGTCTTTCACTCGTTTACTTACTGATTATAATGTATAGTAGCCAGTAGGCACTTAGTTTCTGGCTATACCTATTCGTTTTTGTTTTTTTTTTTTGTACAAACGACTATGAATGAATGACTAGACTATGGATGAAAAATGATGATACCATAAAACCATTTAAAATAGGCTTGCACTCTTGGTAAATTGTAATCCTTATAAATGCCTTTGAAGCTACGAATAATAAAAACTAACGAAGAGTAACTCCGTTAAAAAACATGCTCCAAAATACTTGTCAAAAAAGTGTACTTTAGGTACACATTTCAATACATTTGCAATTATTTTAAACGGTAATAGTATGGGAGTTACGTTTCCTTAGTTTTTATTATTCGTAGCTTTGAAGTATGCGTAGCTTTGACATCTCAATGCCTGCAGGTGCAGGCATTGAGATGTATGTACCTCACTGCCTGCAGGTCATTAATTTGCTTTACGTCGTAACCGGAAACTGAATGCCGGAAGAGCTAAACTCGCTTAGCCAAATATATGACGCAGTTATTCAGATTGAATTCTATGTGTGGGAACAGATGATAAAACCGAAAATAAATCACCCTTTGTTGTTGTTTTGCACAGCGCAACAGTTCGGGTTAAGGTAACATGTGTTTTCCAACTTCGTTGATATTAACATATTATGGCAATTATATCGATGAACTTTTATGGATCCATTTTGTATCTGATCCATAATTATTAATTATAAATCGAAAAATCATACAAGCTTTTTAAAAATTCATAATGAAATAATAAACTGTAGTGACAGATTCGAAGCCGGCTCAAACACAAAGATACTCGAAGGCACTCGGAAATAAAACGGGCACTCGACACATCCGAAGCTTCTCGAAAGAAATGTAGGCCGTTCAGAGTTAATTCACCTCGGTGTTTATACGAGGATGACCCTTCTGTCGTCTGCATAAAGCTCCGAGTAGAGATAATATAGGAACGGTTCGTCGAGCATAGAGCGTCTGAAGTCTAGTCACAAGAGTCTGTCTCCATGTGAGCATTGAAGTGTGTCTCCGGTATTGAAAGTTTGTCGTGAAATGTGAACGAGATATAAACAACACTTCCTAGCTCCCTGTATTCCTTGATAAGTGCGTAAACTTTCACAAAATCGATGTATTATTTTGGGAAAACTAAATAAGTTTTCATATTTTTTTGTGCGGAATAGACTTTTTATGAGAGTTCATAAAGAGTCTTAAATAAATCCCTAGTAAATAATACACCGGTACAACGCAGCTACCTGGTTTGAATTTAGCGAGGTATCGTTGAATACAAACTACAAGGGAGCCGAGACGGCCAGGAAACGCTGGCTCCGATAAAGAACATTTCCCGTCGCGTCGGCCGTCGCTACACAACTTGGATATCCAAGGACGGCTTGTTCTCTTAGCTGCGCGTATTTATATTTTAAAGTGTGTTTTCTATTAGTTTTTAGCCCATCCATCCCCGCAAGGCCCAAGAGGGCCGCGATAACAAAAGATTTCCAAGAATTGGCGATCCAAGGATTAAATTGGTTTCTGTAAGATCGATATTATAATTAGTTAGTAATGGATCACAAACGGTCTCTACTTTTGCCTAAAAGTAAACTCGCTTCGGTGGGTAGATTAGACTACAATCTACATTCCACAAATCTAGTCAAACGCATTTGGACAATAAAACAAAACAATTCATTTTAGTGCTTACCAAAAACCTAGTTGATCATTACAGAAACGAAGGCATTAACCCACTAACGATTCATTCACCTTTTGGAAAGTACACAAGAACCCAAAGTGGCGTTAATGACACAAGTTTGAGCTTAAATTAAACAACACAAAATAATCTAAAACACTAAAAACTTTTAACTAGTTAAGGGTTAACGAGTTTGGTCTAACATTAAATTCTCTTCGGTTCGAGCATTAAATATGCAAAGTAAGGGCCACGTTTAATAAAACAATTTACTTCAACTACAACGAAACTAGTTTAATCACAAACGCAAATTCCTCCGTACATTTTGAGCATATTATTCGGTACGGAGTTAGTTATATTTGCACATAAAATAACACAAAAAAGAAAGTAATTATTTGTTCTTATTCAACGAACCCGATTTAAGCCTAAATCTTAATCCTCTTAGCTTTGAGAAGAAACTCATCCCGGGTGAGAGGTCATTTTCATCAATCATGTAAATGGTCATTCTGGCGATAATAATATTATTACAGGCACAATAGAAGCAGCGTTAAATTATTAATTGACGATGAATATAAGCATCACGAAGCTAAAGTTTTCCCTGCAATTAATGCCGCTGCGATTATAAACAGTGATAATGAGATTATCAATTAGAGGGAGTACAAATAGTTGAGCAGTCGCACGCCGCCGCTCCTCGAATCCTCGTGATAAATGTTTTCCTTTGACTTTTCACGTTGTATCTAAAACTTTATCGTTGAAGGGTCTTCGCCGAGTTTGCAAACTTCTATTTGTTTCATAAATTTTCAAAACAAATTATTTTTGAAACGAGCGCTATGTATGGTTTGGAGAATGTAATCTGTTTTGAAACAACGAGTTTTATATTAGTGTACTATAATAAACAATCAGCTTCCTACCACCTACGTACTGGAAATTATTTCTATACATCTTTAATAATAAGTTCTCTGTAAGTCTCGTTTGGCCAAGAACAAAATCTACGCTATTGTGGAGCACACTAATATAAGTTTAGATATGGAATGTGCAGCCAAACTCAAGCCAAAGAAAATAAGTATGACAGTTAAAAAGCACTCAGATTATGATAAAATAATGATAAAGCCGAGGTTTATGTGACACTTTAAGCCCAAAAGTCAAAGCTAAGCACAGGGTTGTCTTACAGAGATCAGTCTCGGGAAAACATCTTAGCGCGGGACGGTCTTTCATATCGACGCTATAACTACGCTAAGCGGATTTAAACTGGGTTCAGAACTTGCAGCACCGAGCTGAGACCTTGGATTTGAAATCGATATGTATTTCAAACTGAGAGCTATTTGGTTTAAGGGCACTGGGCATTATTATTAGAGACAAAACAACAGAAAACAGTAGGATGAGCTTCGGACGAAGCAATTAGCACTGTAACTAATTAACTTAGTCTTTTTATTTCACTTTGATGACGTAAAATAAATAAAATTGTCTAATTTATTGTATATATACATAAAAAGCATCTAATTTATTGCGAGATAAATATTTTAATTTGGTTATGTAGTATGTACATAAAAGAAAATGTGTATAGATAAGTATACGAATATAAGAAAACTACAACTATACAATGACGTGGTATTAAGTGTCCCTATATATTATATTAGTAAATTACAATAATATAATGAATGGAAGTATCAAAATGAAGCTAAATCATGTTCGAGTCTAAAAAATATATTAATTTGCAGTGCCAATAAAATATTAGTAGGTATCATTATTTTAGTCACATCTGAACCACTGCTCATGTAATAAGCAATTTGATACGAAGCGTCGAAATGGAGACGTAACATTCGGATTCACAATGTAGTCCAAGAATTTCGACCTCGGCGCAACAGATTCGCAGATCGTGAGTATAATAGGAAAATCTTGACCTACAGCCCGTTAGAGCTGACCTCCTCGAGTATGAAAGCCAGTTTACGTTTGTTCTGGCGTGTGTCGTGTATTAAACGTATTACGCCTTTTATAACTTAACTAGCTTTTGCCTGCGGCTTCGCCAGCGTAAATACAACAGTGTATAGTGAACTTTTGAGGATAAAAGGGAGGCTCTAGCCTAAACTACAACGACAACGCAATCAGCACAGCTCCTCTAGGATAACGTAATAATATATTTACATGGGCCAAAAGAGACGAGACTTAGAAATCAAAATGTTGCTTTCAAATAGCTCCCCGAAATATGGTCGTTAAAAAAACTCATGAGGTTTTCGGTTATACGTTTATTTTATTTCGTTTTTACATTCGATTCGAGGTCAGATAGATGTCGCACGAGGTCGGCGAGGTGGTAGACCCCAGAGCGGGTCACATTATACAAATTTCTACGAGGGTCATTACTCATTAGCAATCTCATTATATTCGCCGATGAACGATATCGACACATAGCGATCATTGCGGTAACGAATGTGTTCGCGATAAATACGATTGATTCCACTCGAGTTGAGCTCTCGATATTTCTTTGTAACATCTTCACTAATAATAAATTATATTCTCCTAGCACGATCGTTTCTCCTTCAACTATTTCTTATAAAGAATACGCTACTTGTATTCTAAGCTTCTTATTTTATACTTTCATAGTTCTTGTAAGTACTGAGTTTTTTTTCCTAACAACTAAGTCCAGAACTTAGCTAGTCAATACCAGAAAAAATATACATCAAACATGAGCGGTAAAGAGTACAGCTAAATATTGCGTTCCAAGTTTAAAGTTGTAAGTTATAATTTATACTGAGACTCATTAGGTTCGCGTGCCTCGGCCTATAACTCCTTCCGTCTCAAATCTAAATTAAAATGAGATTTTACAGGGATTAAATATTTTAATGTTAATAAAAGGCCATTGTTTCATTTAATCTAACAAAACATGCCACAAATCCGCAGGGGCTAATATAGCTCAAGTTGATGTTGATATTCTTGACAATTTTTATTTGGGCCCTTGCTGACAAATCTATACTAATATTATAAAGAGGTAAACTTTGTTTGTTTGTTTAATTGTAAAGAATAGGCTCAAAAACTACTGGACCGATTTTAAAAATTCTTTCACCATTCGAAAGCTACATTATTTACGAGTAACATAGGCTACTTTTTATTTTGGAAAATTTAGGGTTCCGTAAGATATTTGGGTTTTTCTGACACAAGGTGAAAAAAATCAACCAGAAAAGTTACTTATTTTGCGTACGCTGCCTAAACTATAAAAGATAGAACCATACAATGTTCTAAGTAAATGTAGATCTATGTCAAGTGAGACAGAACAGCCATTTTTTTATTTAAAAATCTTGATTTTTTTGACTACATTTAAACGCATTTATTTTACTCATGCTGATAATCCTTATCAAAATTAATTATTTCATCACTAAGTATAGTTTGTGTAGATAATATTTGGTGTTTGAATGATTAAAATTGGACGTTTGGTTTAGAAGTTATGGTGAAATTAATAATTGTTTTTTACACCCGTTTCGAAGTGGGCGCTACCAAGGCGGGGTGCGCAGTACTTAGCGAAGATCATGACCGGCCCTGCAGCTGGTAAATTAGCTCATATACCAAGAATACCAATGATCTCTACTGATTTGCCAATACCCTGCAAAAGTCTCCAATTTCCTGTGAGACGTAGCTTTTGCGGCGGTACAGACCAATGCGGGCCACGGGTAGTAACAATGAATATAAATCAAAACTGCTGAATCGATTTTAATAAATTTTTCAGTGGCTATATTATATATTTTAAACCCGTGCGAAGCCGGGGCGGGTCGCTAGTAATAAATAATAATAATACGTCTAATGACCGCTCTTCACGCGAGACCATGAGTGGATACTTTGATTGACAAACGTATAATATTACCTTTCGATACATTTATTGTCGTATATTATATCGGTACATCATAAGCCAACACGGACAGGCCACTAAAGAATATTTTATATTCTGAGTACCACGACGACTTTGCCGAAACACACTAGATTGACGAAACGTTAGAACTATAATTTATCAATCTGTTATAATTTCATGGTACAATTTTCTAAGGCCACCCAGCTGTTATCGGGTAAGTCATGCTAATACACCGACTGCAATACATTAATTTTCCCATAACCATTGCAAACTAAAGGTCAGCAGTTTCGTGACATACGATTACTATTGAAATGAAAAAAGAAGGTTCCACTGGCGCGATCGATAGCTAAAATTCACGTTTAAGTTAAATTCTTCACGATACGATAAGTCGGTCACACGAATTCATTTATCGGGCGTCCCGAACTGTTTTATATTCCTCCTGCTCCCGAACACACCTTTTTATTTTCAATTCTATTAAAATATACGTGACACAGCGGGGGCGATCGATCAGATCTATATAAAGTAGTTCGAGAGAGCTAGGGAGTTTTTATAAGCGACTCATTTATTTGCCGCCAAAATAAGACGATTAAAATAGACACGAAGTCACGATTTTCGAATATAATGTAGGAATCAAGGACATAATATTATATCAATTCCTATCTGTAAGAACGGGTTGCAAATTTTTGGCATGGAGCTCCACGGAATAGAAGCTAATAGCACAGCTAGGGAATTCGGTTTGGCAGATGAAGCTATGTATCGTAATAAGTTGGCAGCGCGTACATTACTTAAGCTCATCCGATTATATGAAATGGATCGGGAAAGCGCGCGATCCGGATCGCTTAGCTATTCACGTATTCATGAATCAGCCGATATTAGCCTGCTACGCATACATTAAGCGGCCCACACTATACACTATACAGTATACGCGCAGTTGAAAATTAATATTCATTTATGAGGTATCTCCGTTAACCGTAAACTTTTAAAATAAAAGGTGGCAAGACATTTAATGTGGAAGAGAATTGACACCATGGTCACAGGCAATCTGCGTTCGAGAACAATATACGACTCAGACACGAAAAAGTGAAATACTTCTTTGGATAGTGATTTCCGGCTCAAAATTTTTAATGAATATATTAAAATCACCCTGGTAAATACAATGTTTAATAATTGGGGACCTAAGCACGCGGCGCTCTATATTTAGCCGTTAACCCTGATCACATGAAACTTCGTACTCAGACGGGGCATGGCAATTAAAGCTTTCGCCAACTAGCGTTCTGCTTACTTTGTCATTATCGGATTAGATCGTTACAAACTTGAGTGGAGGGTGGTTCGGGGATCGGGAACAACCGCGGTTTATCGACCGTCACATTGTCTTGAATCTCAACCAATTTGTAGTAAAACCTTACTTCCATACCATATTCATAATTATGGTAACAACACGTATATTTCTTTTACGTGATGACAGTGATGAGTTAGGACAGTGATAATAAAAACTACACTAAAAATATTTTTTTGTTTCAAAATATGTGTTCATCATGTAGTATGGAAAAGTAGCAGGTCACTGTACCCACATTGTGTATAGAAACTGTCAATAACTTTTCAATGATAAAACATCGATTACTGCGGTTATTAATATACAAAGAGAGTCCACAACGACCGTTTATATTCACAAAGGCTCCTCAATTTATTTATTTAGACTAAATACATACCCATTAGTAATTTCACTACGTTGCACTTTATTATTGTATTATGAATTGACGTCATACTCGTAAGCCATTTTTAAACTGTTTATGGTCGGAGCGCACGAAACACTTACATGTAACTTAACAATGTATACTTTACGTCAGCCGGTGAGTAAGCGACTCCTCAATAATATAACTTCGACCGCCGAGGTTCCTACTGCTGGAGTGACGTTTAATTTCAATAAGGACTGGACCATTAAAACATATAGGGAAGCATGGCCGCTTGCCTGACAAAGATTCTTGTCGCACCTTACGACCTGGTGTCCACATCTCCACGTAACGACATTTATGTGACAATAGATAGCAAAACTAGCCATAGAAAATCTACTCCTGTATCTCCCACACGACCTGTCCAAATCTCCACGTCACGACGTCGTCAACGTGGAGCGGTGAGGTAACGTGGCACGGTACGTGAAAATTTACGGCAATTTGAAATAATAAAATCGTTGAAAATTCGAGCCGTATCGAATCGTAAAACGAATTACTAAAGTCAGCTTTGTTTGTTCATTAGTGATGTTTCACATAGTCGACAAAACCGAAATACCGCTCGTTTTCCAACAGCTCCCGTGTACACTGTACAACATCGGTGAAATGTTAAGCAACTTGGTTCCATTTCCAATTGTTCGGTGTCCGCGGTCACGAGCTTGTTCTGGCGTCAGTTCGGTCAGGTTGACATCAGGCTGATGCCAGAACGATGGGATGGAAAACACGGAACGAACTTTTTACCCTTTTAGTCCATCATACGGGTTACACGGTCATCCCGTCGTTCTGACCAGAGTGAGGACGTGAAAACACGCGCCTAACTCTCGTCTTACCATCGTGACTCGGAGGTAGCACGACCAATAATTCCAGACGCACGTCACTTGCCAAACGTTCAATTTCCACATGTTATACAATATACACATACAATATACGTCAGTCGAGTGATTTGCGCCGTCTAATTCGATGTGTGATCAATTATGCGTTTGCTGTGAGGCGACACGTTATCAATCAGCAAGAAGCCGAGTCGAGTTCAGACAGAGTACAGACGTATTCCGCACGTAAGAGTTATCGATCGCATACAAAGTTACGCCTAGTTCCCTCGGCGTCGTAAAACGTGGCGAAATTACAAGGCCAGCCTCCACGTCCCCGTTATGAAGACCTGCGCAATTATATAAGCACGTATACACTATACACTTACTATTCGTCACGTCTAGCTCTCTCTCGGGACTCTATTTACACTAATAAAGGCTTCAGTTGGCACTCAAGTCTCGAGCACCGCAACTGAAACGTCAAATATCTCAACAGTAGGAAAGAAACTTTACGGAGAGGAGTCGTGCTGCCATACATTGAAGCCGATATAGCCGAAGGTATAGGCTACTGCTGAATAAGCTGAGCAGAAAAATTTACGCAAAGCCTAGGTTTTTTTAAAGCAATGATTCAGTCTTTCGACTGTTAAACTTAAGAGTATCAGTATAACAATCGACAGTTAGTAAGTACTAAAATCGGCGGATGTAATGGTCATATTTTGCTGAGTGTGAGTTCATAAAAATATAAACTCACACCTAAAAAAGCACATAGTGATTAGCAAAGACGAGTCTATTGTTTAATTAGAGACATTAGGTGTTGAAAGTTTAATGTGTTTTTCACGTGACCCATATAATTAAAGCGGTTAATTGTCGCAAATGGTTCAAATTAAACCATCAAACATTTAATACAATTACCTTTACACTTTGAAGCCTTCTCAAGGACGTTTTTAAATGTAAATTCTTTTGTTTTTTGCTAGCAGCAGAAACGTAATATAAGTAAAAAGAACTAGTTGTAACGAATAAATTATTAAAATACTACAGTGGTTTCGCTGTGCGTTTGCAAATCTTGATCCATTTGTAAAGAGGTCAAAGAAATTCGAAAACATAAAGGCTAGCAAATTTTGGCGTTAGATACTAATAAAAAATGACAAGATTATTCAGGAAAAATTGAAGCGCTTTAGGCCGTCCCAAGCGATTTATAAGACTTTATCATATAATATGCAATAGATGTGGGTGAAGTGATATGACTACTTCAGTACTTTGACTCATGCAAAGACGGTAGAAAATTAATTTGTGAGAGAAATTCCTGACAAGGGCCTGTTTCACCACTTCATGATAAGTACCGGATTGGCTATCCACCACTTAACTTAACAGATAGAGTATGGAGAATCTGTCAAAAAAGTTATCGATAGCCTATCCAGCACTTTATCAGGAAGTGGTGAAACAGGCTCTAAAGATTGAAATCTTCATCTACTGAACGACATTATTTTAGACAATATTTCTTCTGGGTGATCAAATTATTTTTATCCTGACTCCGGATGTCGGAACATGATTGAAGTAAAAGGTAAAAAAGCAAAAATACGTTAATAGTAGTAAATACTTTGAAAGTCTTCTAGCTGTAAAACATAAAACTATTGATCGATCATCAACAATGGCACGTCTTGGTTCTATCAGCAGGTTGGAGTTATTAGCAGGCACAGGAGTTGACGTTTTGACAAGAGACAGTAAATGCTTAATTCGCTGTTCATTTCGAGTTAATACACTTTCCTCAATATTCGATAATAATTAAAATTATGGCGTTTATTAAACCTTACAAATTATTTTTTTAACAGACTTTATTCAGCTAAAGAGATAAGCTTTACAAGCAAACAGTTTTTGTTGAAAGAATTTTTAATCGGTAGTCGCTACAGTATTTTTTTTCTCTTGCATATAACGCTGCGGTTAATTTTTCTCGTTGGAATCAATTTCATTATAAAATGTAAATACTCGGAGCGTTATAAATAGGTACATTAGAATTCTATCATTGAACGAGGGTACGATCCCAGAATTACAATAAAACACAAAAGGGTAGGCAACATCATTACACGATGGAAACGTTTCTTTTTATTTTACTGCCATCAATTTCAAACACATACCTTCTACGCACGTACAATCCTACCCACATTCAGAACAAACTCGAGTCGGATTGGAAAGGGTAAATTAGACATTAGAATCTTTAATACGATGATGGTAATGATTACAAAAATGGAAATGACGATGACAGCCATGGACAATAACTTTAAATGATTTTATGAATCAAATGTATTCTAATATGCAACAAAATATAATATAACATCGCAAAATACTCTATTTAACAAGCAAACTCCCTACACGCAGGTGAACTTGCAATTAGAGGTATAAATATGTAAATAGTGTTTTCCGCTTCGTACTGTTGCAAAACGTAATGTCGGCAATTAAAAGTCGTGTGAATAGCTGTAATTTGGCAAATCATCGCCCACTTGCATATTCAAACCTGTATTTAAAAGTACACCTAGTCTGTATACAAGCGGACTAACTATCTGAAGGTCCAAGTTCAAGTCCAGGTAGCGTTAGAAGCTTCCGTAATCCTGAAAAACGTGCAATAAAACAAGCCGGGAAAACAAAATAAAAAGAGCCCGAGTCGAGTCTTTCGTTTAAAAAATAAATCAATACATTATGAGGAGACCCCGCTGACCTTTCAGTTTTACTACCCGGAGATTTCCCTGGGAATGTTAATGTGGGGAGCGCTCGTAAAACGGAACCAATCTTCCAAAGCATAAATAAAGCTTTCACTCCTATACACCTAGCCGTTAATCTGTAGTGCGGGAAGCTATATAATTCAAATAAAAGAAGCCATATTCTAGGAGCGACGTAATTTTTGGGAGGGCACCGTCGATCCCATTATATTTTACAATGAAAATCAAATTCGGCCGAACCGAAGCGGGACGAAGCGGCGCGGGATAATCCCCGGGCGTAAATTTAGAAAGGTTAGGCGAGAGTAGACACATTGTTACGATATTTGACGCGAAATATCCTGTTTCACTGTTGCGTCTGAACGTCTGAATATATATACTCGTACTGATACCCTCTCGCGGGACTCGCGACCGAAGCGTTAACCGCGAGACCAGTGGCTCTGCTCGAAATACGCTATGTGGTTTTCCATAACTTAGGTAATAATTAAGAATCAGTTATCTTTTGATTACTTAGTACTTCTTACATATTATAATATCACAAAAACAAGCCTGCTTTACTAATTCTTCTTATTCATCATCATCATCATTTAGTGCCCTCTTCATAACGAAGTTCGGCGATCAGCTGGTTGAATTTCTTCCGGTCCTGGGCTAATTTCTTTAATTGTGGTTAGCTAGCTACATTTGGTCCATTCCTTTATGTCATCCATTCATTTTCTTCTTGGTCTACCAGGTGGTCTCTTTCCCGGAAATCTACCCTCTTCTTATTGGTAGTGAGTTAGTCACCGGCAGGTCGTTATGTCGGAATGTTCCAATAAATACCATACTGAAATATGCGTGTTTAAATATATTATGTAAGTATAGAATTTTATGGCATCACAAATAGATGTGAGTGATTGAATCAGCATAGATACGTGTGCTCTATTTTTCGATGCGGAGAACGTCGTCCATATGTCTATTATGTAAGTGGCTGGAATATGCGATATTCTAGAATCAAGTTGGTCATTTTCTACCTCTATGACGTTGTTGTACAAGCTCAATACAACGAAAAAATTTATGAGGTATACCGCTTTAGTAATGTTGACTCTAGGATTATCTTTATTTGTAACTGACCATAATTACCTACATCTCATCTTGTGATGTATATTTGGCTATAGTTTAAACAGAATGACGTGGCATGACGCATAGATGTTACTTGTTCATACTTCACTCCATGGGCGACGGAAACTAGCTAATTAGAAAATTAATTATTCAATTAATGCGCGTATACGATATGGTCATTGCATAGTCATCTAAAATCATTTGAATATCAAATCCCTTTTAATGAATTAATTTTGTCACCTAGATCATAGCCATTATAGTATTAGACCGTAAAAGACACGCTTGCAGACATAACTTATCGTATTAAAACATCCACGAGGAGCAATATGAACTTTATTTTTCACTTGGAGTTGAAAGGAAAATAATAATTTTAATGACGGAAACTGACTGTAATTAAATGTACATAATATACTAGCTGTCCCGGCAAACGTTTCTTTGCCATATTATATAAAGTATATCGCCCGTATTATTTTATTGAATTAGTGACTAAACGTTGCCATGGTGACATACTTATGTCACCATGGCAACGTCCATCGCTATCCCGTGACCCGCGTCGCATAAACAATGGTCGCTCTTTATAGACAAATAATTTGCAATAAAATAAAATTGCGACTATAATAATTAAAGATCTAAGCTATCCTATCTCTCAAGTTGGAAAAAAGCACACATTTAAAAAAAGAAACATTAAAATCGGTTCAGTAGTTTAGGAATCCATCGCGGACAAACATCGTGACAGGAGATTTATATATATTAGATGTAAATGTGTTTTCAGTGTAATTAGTGAAACAAGTCTTTAATGCTGAAATAATAATTTGCGATCGCTCGCGGAAATATCGGAATATCGGTTGGCGATTCGCAGTCAAAATAATTGGACGGGATTTCGATCGTCGCGGGATTTTCACTAATTTAATTGAAGCGGGGTATTTTCTGTTGCTTTTGTGAAACTGACATATTAATTATTATCAAATCTCTACATTTTATTTTACTAGGTATTTGTCGGTGGTTATAATTTATATAAAATAATTCATTATTTAGTAATCGTATTGGCATCGTATGTATTGTAGACAATATTATCTTAATATGCTTAGGATAAGAACCTCCATACGAGTATCGGCAGGAATAAGGTAGACTTGCTGCTGATGCTAGACTTTATCCTAAGAAATATAATGTAAAGTCGTGACGACATGCTTATGTAGAGAGAACATTTAAATATATTTTGTCGCAGCCCGCATTACGTCTATACGAGTATATTGAATTAGGATCTATTGGGAGCGGATTTTCTTTGTGGATGATAAGACAAGTGACATGCGAACTGACAACGCTCGTCTCTCAATATTTAAATAACGCTCACATTTCACAAATTAACGTAAAGAAATGAAGGTCGCTCCTCAAATTAAGGAGCCTTAAATCAAAGGTTCCGCGCAATCTCTATTATATTATGGGAATTTTATGGTAACAGGAATATCTTCGAAGACGTGGTACGTGTCGCGTTGGCTTCAAAACTTTTGATAGAGCGAAATAGTTTTGTACGCTATTCTATCGACTATCACCCGCTACAACAAAGAGAGCCTCTTTTTTACGAATATGAGAGTTCAGGTAACTTTTACAGAAGCGCACCGCGGGAATCCAACAAAAAATGTTGCCAGTATAAAATATTTTACAATGCATCGGGAATATCTCTCGCTCATTTGTTCTTTTTAAGATTGTGAATCGCTTACGGGAAATACTCATAGTACGAGATACGACTGCAGAACTGTGCAGGTATCGAGTACACGCTTAAAACCACATTTTTACAAATATTTATGATAAGGAGAACCTATTTCTACTGAGGTGCCAGTCCAAAATGTGGCCGCAACTATTTTTTAAAAAAATTTAAAAAATTGAGTTTGCGGGATAAAATGTTTTCATCGGGTATTGAAAGCAAACATGGTTCATTTCACGGCAATGAGTATAGAGATTTAGAAAAATCCGGTGTGCCGTTAGGCACCCGGCCGCAACTCTGTCGTAACCAGGTGTGAACAGGTACCATTCCGAAACATTTTTGCATCCATAACGTATATTGATATTTTATATATCAAATGGAAGCTTATTTTCCTCTTATTATGATAATAAAGGTGTGCCTAATTAAATCTGCCCGCAAATAAGGGGTGCCGGCTGTCAAAGATGGCAAAGTATCGAAGGTTGAGGGAAAGGGAGCTAGCGCGAAACATTACGGGATAGTGATATGGTATAGGTATAGGTATAGGTCTTCATTTCATGGCAATGAGTATACTCATTGCCGTGAAATGAACCATGTTTGCTTTCAATACCCGATGAAAACATTTTATCCCGCAAACTCAATTTTTTAAAAATATTTAAAAATAGTTGCGGCCACATTTGGACTGGCACCCCAGTAGAAATAGGTTCTCCTTATCATAAATATTTGTAAAAATGTGGTTTTAAGCGTGTACTCGATACCTGCACAGTTTTGCAGTGGGATCTTAGACTATCATTGTTTTGCAAAACTACGTTGTATTCTCTTACACTTTATTTCAAGGAGCGCCGTTATTATATAACCCGTAAAGAATTTTCGTAAAAAGAGTCATGCGATTTATTTAGCTTATTTTCTTAATTTTCTTAAGAATACATCACTACTAATAATGTTAAGCCGTTGATGTGGTTAAGCCGTATTCACGAGGGGGTCTCAGAGAAACGCAACCAACCAGGTAGATTTTCTCCCCAGAAAACAGTCGAACAAAATAGTTTCCGTGTTATTGATCCAGCTGAATGAAATATTTAATACTGGCTGAGAGCACTCGGATATCAGTTACATTTCACATTCATTATTTCAACAGATTTAAAATGCTATTTAAATGTTGATGAGTCCTACCTGCGGCTTATGTAAAGTCTAGTGTTACGTTAATATACAATATACAATACATAATATTTCACTGCATAACATCTAGATTCTAGATTTTGAAGGAGTATTTTACCTTCATCTATATACATATTATAAAACAAAGTCGCTTTTTTTCCCTCACGTCCCTTTGTTTCTAAAGGGAACTAATCTATACTTATAAAATTACATGTCCTGACTGACTGACTGATTCATCATCGCTGAGCAAAAACTTATTTTTGGGGTTACTGATTAAACATGAATGGATACGTGTTTAAGCGTTTTTGGAAATTCTACCCCCATCGGGGTGAAATAGGGGTTGAAAGTTTAAATGAAAGTCCGTCATTTTTTGAGTTAGAAACATGAAAGTTTATGGACGTTTGCGTTTGATGTTTACTTAAATAGGGTCCCGTTTTTAACCTTTGTATAAGAAACCACAAAAAGGGGAAAACTATCCACCTTTGTTATTATACTATGTTAACGCGGACGAAGTTGCGGGCAACAGCTAGTTCAATATAAACGAAATGCCTTGAGATGCTTTCTGGATCTCTCTTATAAGTATGATTGTGTTTGCTTCGATGCAGATGAAATGAAACAGAACTTCACTTCCGAATCAGTAATTAATCAAATAAATATCGAGTCCGATAGATCCGACGGCGCGACGAAAGACGCAGCGAAGGCATTAATCGAATATCTTAAGATATTTATACAATAGACGCCGGGGAGGCATCGCGAAGGAGGCCACATTGTAGTAAGATTTTTATCTGACATTCTATACCTGTTTGCAGAAATAATTAGAGTACCAAGCAGCGAGTGCTGAAAATATCAAAAGATCCATTTCCAAACAAACTGTATACGAGTACAACAAAGACGGAATTTAAAAATTCGGTCGCTAGACGGCGTAGTAAACCGTCGCATGTAAAAAAATATATGCGTCGAATACACAACCCCCCTCTTATTTTAAACACAGTTTAATATTGGTAATGCACCCAAAACTCTACCCTTTATAATATCAAATACGGTTTAACGTCGTTGCCTTCTTATATTACGCACGAGGTAAAGAGTCCTTAGCGCACACTACACTGAAACTGCGCACTAGTTTACGATATACCGTTCCCCGTAGAGCCGCAGCCTGGATTGTGCTAAAGAGGGGAGTAACGCAACATAATGGGTATTGTGGGCTACCCCGTTTCCCTCGTCAGTCGTGAGTCGCCTAAGAGTTGTCGGAAACGCACGACTCGACAGTCGACACACTCTGCCGTCGCTGACGTATCCGGTGTGACACATTTCGATCCCTATTGCCATAGCAGTAGCAGTAAGGTTTACCGGATCATCGCTACGGTACACGCGATTTGATCGCCAACACTACTGACTAATCATAATCAAAGATAAAGTTAATTGGTTAATTTTTTTATGGAATTTATATCTACTTTTAAGTGTCTCCTATCAAACTATGCCAATAAGTAACATATATACGCAAGTTAAACGGACTTACAACTTCATTCGCTGAATGAACTTTCGTTGACTTCACTAATTATGAGTTTAATTTTAATTTCACAAATCATAATCATTATAATAAATAATGGTAAATTAAAATCAAATAGAGTGTATAAAATACTCAATTAATACAAAATGAAACACAACGAATACGAACGCGGGCAATACGCGGCCGACCAATTAATTCCCGCTGCAACAAACTACAAATTATATTTACTGATGAAAATTCGATTCACCATTAAGACGTACATATATACGTAATACACCATTAATGAATTATTACGTACGTATAAAGAGTTTTATATCTGTAAATGTGTATTATAGTGAATTCGCGGTTACATTACCTCTGACACGAGTCAAAACCTCGCCCACCACCAGGGTCACACAGCAACAAGATGTTGCGACGCTAAAATATCGGTTGAAGGAGGTAGAAGTCATGTAAACATGTCGGTTGAGATATAAGTAAAAATAGCAACATAACAACGTAATACCTTCCGAGCCTCGTGTGTTCCTGGTACCTACTCGGCGACTTCCAGGCCACCTGATCCTAACAAAATGAGCCGCGAGTGCCGCTAATCGGATCACAGACATACAAAGAGATTTTTCTTTTACTCCCGCCGCGCGCCTGCCCCGCTAGCGTTGACATTCTCCAGCTAAGTACACAGGAATAACGACGCGGGACAAATATTTCTAGAATATTCCGAGTATTCAATTTTTTTGACGTTATTGCACTCTATTTTAATGTTTAACTAAATATTGGGATTTATTTCTCGTCCCTCGAAAATCTTGGCAATTTCATATCAAATATTTTTATTATCTAATTTCACTAGAAGTTTTTGCAAATCGTCTCAGATCCCAGCTTCTTTCCAGGTCGAAACGAGATCAAGCGCAAGTGAGAAGCCATATAGTTGTTGTTCATCAAAGAGCGATCTTCAGATCAACACAGTTAAACCTTTTCGGGGGCATTACTCTAAGTAAATCAGGTGAATTGGTTAGATGTTAGTGATGTTCATCTAAACTTGGACTGTGTGTGCCCTTACTACGCAAATACGAATTTTGAGACTATAATTCTCGGTATTAAAATAAAACCGACCTTTAATAGGTTCTTTTTAGAAATTGATTCGTAGACAAACGGCGGACCTATGTCATTTAGTCGGTTACGCAAAGTCGTTGTCGCAATTTGTAAAGTGGGTTTTGTATAGAATCAAATTCAAATAATTATTTGTTTGAATTAGATTCAATACAATTCTAACCGACAGTGTTATGACTATTCATAACGCTTTATCGGCCGAATGTTTATTATTTGAAAGCTAAATATATTAATCAAAATACGTGTAGGTAATAAAAACTCAAATAAAACATCCAACGTCTGCGGAAGGTGTAAAAATTAAAATCGCAACGAGAATCCTGTACGATTCACGTCAACGTCACGTCATGGTCACGTCAACTTCTGTTCGAGTCACGTCACGTCAAGTTCCGTGCCGCCCACAGATTTATTAAGCACAAAATGGCCACGCGATGACGGGCTAAGGTTATATATATATATATATATATATATATATATATATATATATATAAATATATATATAACCTTAGCCCGTCATCGCGTGGCCATTTTGTGCTTATTTTCATACAAGTAGTGTGCGTTTATTTTCTTGAATATTTCTATTTGTCGATCATTTCGAAGCACATTATGATACAGAAAAGAAAGTCATTTACTTCATGATATCGACAAACTATAGTTCAAGTACTGAGAATCCGTAAACACACGTAAAAAGCTATGCAATTTTTGTAGACAAATTATTAATTATGTGACATTTTTAGCACTAATGCCTTATATAGCACGATTAAGGGATTATTAAACTTATAAATTATCTTTTTAGCTTACAAAAATACCGATTGGAAAGCCCAAAAAACGTTGTTCAAAACTTACGTATATAATGTTAAATCCACGTGTTTGAGGCATTCTTTGGCCATTCTTGTAGTTTATTATTTAGCGGAACCACAATTAAACTCAACAATATCTAACACAAAATGTTCACTAAAAACCTTTATTAACACTTTTATTACATGAAATATGCAGACCGACTCCTCGTCGAGTCGTCCTCGTCCGAGTAAGTCGGACATAACATTACACGCTTTTGACGCTTATACACCGATATAAGGCTCTCTCCTAGTGTATATTAACTCAATGGTGCCGCCGTTTTGATTCCTTCCGTAAAAGCTTTCACGCGGGTCAATAAAGTTTTATTTTAGTAAACCACCAACTAATCGGTTTGCAATATGCAAAAAATGTAATCGTAATCCCGAACCGAGCGCACGAGTAACAGCGGCCTCTTAACTGTGTGTACTCTGTTCACTGTTCAGTTTCATTATGATCTAAAAGTGAACGAAGCTTATAACTTATAAGTGAAAGTATTATAATACTGCTAATTTATATCACTCGGAAAATGTTAGTAGCCTGATAAAAAGTCAAAAACTTCATTAAATTGAAGTGATCATCAGATGTCTCTGATTGTGGCCGTTAATCAATTGACGTCAGTCAAATTGCTCCTTTACCAGTTAATATATTTTAGATCGAAATGAATCAAAACGTTGTTAATACGCTGAAACGTTGACTCCATTGTTATAATGGGTAATACACCCCCCCTCCACTTCCCATCCCATCCCATGTGGGAAGTGGGGGTGGGTGATGAGCCGCGAACCGCGGAACCGCGCTATTTGCACAGCAACGCAATTAAACATCGTACGTAATGATGTACGATCATTAACTGATCGCCAGTACCGGATTAACCAATACCAAAACATTCCTCGCATCGGCCCGCCCCATCCAATAACAATTTGCCAATCAATTAACGAAAAACGAAAACTTAACCAAATATTATACATATTTAAAAAAATAACCTTAAAAAATTACAGTTTCACTTTTACACTAGTTTGAAAACACAAATATATATTATCATGTTTTAGTGCTAACGCAAATAAAAAGCCAATACAAGAGATTAATCTAAGTAACTGAAGACAAAATTACTCTTCAATAATCATTACACAGAATAATATGCGTAGCAGCTCTACGAAACCGCGTAGAGGCGCTACGAACCACAATGCTACGAACTGTAACTGCGTAGACCCTCTACGGCTTTAAACAAAGACATTGAATGTTATAGCGTCCGTACTCCGTAAGTAGCTTTTAAGCTCAAACTTTTTTAAAGTATCATAAATTGCAATCCATTACAAATAATCGAAAACAATCGGTAAAAGGAATCGAGGGCGCAGCCCGCATTAAACACAGCTCAAACAAAAGGTTCCTACAGATTGCACTCGTCATAATATAATGAATGTGGCTCTCGGCTCGAATATTTACGCTCCAACCGGGATTTTACTCGTATTGAAACGGGGCGAAAGACGCAGCACAAATTCGCGCCTCATCCGATTCCCTCCGCGACAAATCTGGGGGTAATGGGGGTAATCCCCAGTAACATCGGTTAATCATTATAAAATCCCCGTTAAAACGACGAATCGCTTTCATTGGATATCCCATAACAAAGAATCTTTGAATTTGAACGAGCCCTCACAAAAGCTGTTATAATTAATGCCCCCCTCCAACCCCTCCACCTCGCTAACCGCAGCCCTTATTAATTTTAACCGTTCCATCTACGTGCATCGCGTGAATAATTGTTGTACATTTATAAGAGACTATATTAGCTCGGGCTGTGAGGGATGCACTGTCATTTTTAGGGTATTTATCAACGGGAATAAGCGAAAACTTGTAATGAAAGTTTTTAAGTTGATCACGAAAAGTCAGAAATGCAATTTCAGTTAACTACTCATACGAGCTAAGACGACACAGTTTTTTTCTTACTTGACTAAATTATGAGTTTTTTAATAATAATATACTGAGAAATAAAACCGTAATTGAAACTATTTAGTTGAAAGTGCGTCTCCTGAGAAATCGAGCTCGAGACATTTTATAGGTCGGATAATGAAATACATTAAAGTATGATTACTTCGGGGAGGCTGCGATCGGATCGCGATACACTCTTAAACTCTTAAAAAACGTTCGTCCGGGCGCTGGAAGGACCGCCGACTCGGGGGACTAAAGTTTGTTTTGATTTATCGATCCCACTTATTGCGAAATAAAAGTAATGGTTTGAAATCTCGAACCACCGTTGTCGGTTGTCACATTATTGAAACTCGACTAAAACTGAGTAGACGGTACAGAGCGCTGCGCAGTGGGTAGTGGGCACTTAACAATTATATTTTTTGTTTCGCGATATACATTACCACACCACCGGCTTTTCCCCATTCAATTAGCTGTTGTAAAGCGACAGATACAAATTTAATATGTAGCGGACTTGGAGGAGGATTAACCGCGGCATGCTCCCCCCCACACACCTCTCCCCCCTCGCCGGGGGCAAACATGAAGATATTGCGAAGACACACGCCCACCACCAATTACACAAATAAATCATCCTTAATCGCACTAACACAGATGCGATCGATCGTTAACCGTCGGTTACGTCCGGTGCAAACGATGATTAATTAACGACCCGTCAAATTTTGCTTCCACGGACATCATTATAAACTCTGCAACTTGACAGCATACAATATAATCGACTTTTTGCATCGAGGAAATTCGTTTAAGCGTTGAGAGACTACGAGTAAATATAGACGAAAAGAAAAGGAGCGAACATCAAAATGCGCAATATAGCGGACGCCCTCTGTCGTAACTTCTCACTTTCGAAATCCTCCCCCTCGAATGGTTATTTAAACTAAGCATAACTTTACATTCAAACGTGAACTAGGTCTTCCACTTCCATTGTAACACAAACACACGCTAACTCTAACTATCACAAGTTCGAATTCAAAGCATCGTTCCGGCGACGTATTAATTACAGAGTGTGACAAAATTGGCCGCTGCCACGTGTTTTAACTTTATTCCAATGAATATTAAGGTTGAACGTACACAGGTTACTGGCGATCGGATCGAGTCTATAGAGACAAAAGATAGAAAAGTTAGCCGCAAGGTGCCCGCACGGATGTCAGACGAGGAGCAGCTGCGGTTGCTGTTTCAGAAGAGGCTATTTGGGGAATTCAATAGGTGAATAAGTCTGTTGCAGCTGTCTACTCGAATTGCCCAGTCCTGGCCGAGTCGCCGTCATCATGCATGTTATATATTCTGATAATCAGATGCTAGTCCGGAATATTATGTACGATCTTTGTAGTCTTTTGTATTAATGTATACGAGATGAATGCGACATGTCGTTGTCGCGATGTCGTTGCGTCGAGCTTTTTTTTTTTTGTGCTGGCAACATTTGTAACTGCACGTACATTTGTCACCTCCCGACTATTTTAATAAAATTAAATAAGTATAATGATATATTTTGTTCTGTAAATCGCTAAAAGTAAAAATCAAAGTGTTAGAAACTATTGTAACTCTTCAACCCTTAGCAGTATTTGTGTAAAACTGTGTAATTTTGGAAACAAAAGTTCAAGCCAAGTGCAACTGTCAACGACTGGACGAGTTCAAATTGGAGCTGGATTATTCTCGAGGACTGCCTAATCCCGGGGAGTATTGCTTTTAATTTTCAAATCAATTAGTCACCTTTTACAATTTCAGCAACTACAAATCCACTTTACCCCGCTCACACCCGTGAGCTACGTCCAAAATCACACTTGGCATAGTTTATTTCTCTCTTGGCTTGACGAGTAGTGGAAGCGAAGTTGTAGATAAAAACAACAAGCCCAGACAAAACCAAAACTAATATACTAATACACACATTATACAAGCAAAGGACATCCTCAATTATATTCAAAAATAAAGTTTTCAAACCTTGATTTGTACAGTTATATTCAGGTTCAATAACTACTATTTAATCTGTCTATACTGTCTTCCATACTTTGTTCTTTGCTTATTCTTTATTATTAATCTTAAATCTTGCCTTTCTAATCTTTTGCTAACCTTTTCCCCTCTAAAATTGACTGTACATGAGTTAAACTGAAATATTGAGGCTGGCTTTTGCATTGAAAGTAAAAGGTGACTTACAATATTTACATTAAAGCCGGTAAAGCCCTAATATATTATATAACTCATTTCAGTGCTCGGGAATGGATAGTAAAATGATGACTCGCTCGGCCGTGGCCCGTCGCAACGAGGAGCAACTTCGAGTCACCCTCATAGAATTAAAGCAATATAAAGAACAATGCCAAATGCTGTTAAGGGAAAGAGATGATAACGAAAAAGAAATAGAATCAGTAATACAAAAAAATCAGGATTTAAAGTTAGAACTCAATAAGTTAAGTCTTGACTACGAGGACATTCTTAAGAAAAACATTGAGTTACAGAATATTGTTGACGGCTTTGACCAATGCAGAGAGGAATATGAAGACTTTCTCAAGACCTCTGCTAACCTCAAAATCAAGCTGAGTAGTGCCGAAGACTACATCTTAAAACTAGAAGAACAAATCCATGCTCAAAATTCCACCCAAACCCAAATCTTATATAACGAGCTTATTTGTGATAAAAGCAACTTGGTTTCTAACACAAAATCTTGTCAAAACATTTCTACGATTGATTTAACTAGTGATGATACTTTACCAATATGTACCTTGAATAGTAAGAGGAAACTGAAGAAATATATTAAAATCAAAAAGTGTATTAAAAATTATTGTAAACTTTCAAAGAAAAATAAAAAATGTTTAATTAATTTATCAAAAGTTATAAACGAAAATAAACTCTTGAATAATAACTTACTAAACTGTAATTTTGACATAGAGCAAATAAAATGTAACTATGAGGCCGATGTATGTAACCTACAGCAAGAAATTTCGATACTTCTTGATTCTTTGGATAATTTAAACAGAAAATATGCTTTGTCACAACAAGAAACACAGAGGCATATATCAGCGATGAATGATTTACTTGAAGTGACTCGTTATAATGAGGAACGGGTTTACTCTTTATTGAGAGTCAATGGTTCCTCAGATCAAGTAAATCATTCTGTTTTGAATAGTATAACTGATATATGTTCCAGTCAGAAGGTACATACTGAATGCCCACAAATTGCTTTGTTCAGTGATGAATTAGGTAAGGACTTAGGTATTTATTTAAGTAGGATGTGTATTGGACAATCAGTTTCCAATTTCTGTATGCCTGGAGCTACTTATAGTGAAATAATGTGCAGGGCTTTAGCTATGACTTATTGTCCGAACACAACAATAATACTTTTAGTTGGGAGGAAGGGAAAATTAAACAAAAAACAAATGACCGAATTCCTAGATAAATTATTTAGTATGGAAAATATTAATAATGTTATCTTGTTTACTTTTCCTTATATACAAATGTTGCCAAAGAGATATAATAAAGAAAACTTTTCTAGGTATCAACTGAACAGCCTAATGTATACCGCTGTAAATAATAATTGTATCATTTTAGATGACTCACATAAGCAATGTCAGGTTGTAGACATAAATAATTTAGATTTTAAGTTATTTACCATGACAAGAGATAAGTACTTCTTATCTAATTTTTATAAAAGACGAATAGCCAGGTTGCTATTTAACTTTTTAAATTTTAAACCAGCCAAGTGTTTGGCTTTAGAGACTACTGCTTCTATTGAGCAGAATTATACTAGTCGTAATATTAACGAATTGGAATATGTTCCAAATATTTATTTAAATTAGATAATAAGACAATGGAGGACATCTCTTGCGAAAATAAATTAAGTATTGAAAATCCTACCAATAATTCGTTAGACTCAAATATATTAAGAAAGAATAAATGTAATTTGATTTATCTGGTGCATCAAAATTTACAAGGTATGGTAGGTAAAGAACTTGAAATTGAGTTATTTTTAAAGGAATTTAACATTGATATTATTTGTATATCTGAACACTGGTTCAGACAATATGAACTCACTTTCAATTTCAATAACCACCAGATAGCTAGTTCGTTCAGTAGAGAAAATGCCATTAGAGGCGGCTCTTTAATATTAATTAGAAATAATTTGAAATTTAAGGAACGTAAAGATATTGTGAGTCTCTCTATTGAACGAACAATTGAAGTAGCCTGCATTGAGCTAAGTCATCTTATTATTGTGGGTGTATACAGGCCTCCGTCGGGGTTATTTGATACCTTTGAACAAACTATGGAACAAATATTGTCAAAAATATGTGCATCTAACAAAAGGGTTATTATATGTGGAGACTTTAATGTTAATTTATTGGATTTAAATTCCACAACTGTTAGATTCACATCTTTATTTAAATCATATAACCTTTGCAATTTGTTTCATGAACCTACAAGAGTCTGTGAGACTACAGCTACTTGTATTGATAACATATTTACAAATCTCATTCCCGATAAAAAGGAAATAATTAATAAGTTAAGCTCTGATCACTGTGGACAGTTAGTATCATTTAATGTCAATTGCGATAATAACGTAAAGGACAATCTTGTGTTTGTTCCTGTGACTACAAAACGTATTGAGCAATTTAGAAGTAAATTAAATTCAAATATTCAGTCATTGGGTAGATCAAATAGCTCAGATGAAGCTTTTAATAATTTGTTTAAGGTAATAAGAACACAATATAATACAGTATTTACTTCTAAAACAGTTAGAAACGATAATAAAAAAAACAGATTTATTGAATGGGCAACTAAAGGAATTAAAATAAGTAGGCAAAGATTATATGAATTATATGATGAAAGGTGTAATAACAGCAGTGAATCATTTAAATCATATGTTAAAAATTATTCTAAAACCTTCAGAAAAGTTTGTAAAGCTGCTAAGGCTCTATATATCAAAAATAAAATTAAAAATTCTAAAAACAAAATTAAAACTACATGGAAGGTTATATCTGGTGAGACTGGAAACGTCGCCTGTCGTAACACTGATTTGAATTATACTTTGAAAATAAAAAGATTACAAATAATCTTGAAGTTGCGACGGTCTTTGAAAAGTTTTTTGCTGACATTCCGGTCTCAACTACAAAAAATCTAAATTCCTCACCAGAAGCTGCTGAAAAGCTACTCAGAGACAATGTAAAGGAATGTGATGTCAATTTTAAGTTTAGGGAAATTAGCCCTAGAGATATTATTGATACCTTTAAATTGTTGAATATTAAAAATACTACTGATCTCTGGGGCATGTCTACAAAAATTATTAAATCGATAGTTGACATCATAGCTCCTCATCTAGCAATAATTTTCAATGACTGCATTAGGAGTGGTGTTTTTCCTGACTTAATGAAGCACAGTAAGGTCGTACCTTTATTCAAAGCGGGAATTAAATCAGATCCGACTAATTACCGGCCTATTTCGATTTTACCGACTCTTAGTAAAATATTTGAAAAAATAATTTTACAACAATTACTGTTACATTTTAATTTAAATAATTTATTACACAATAACCAATACGGTTTTACTAAGGGCCGTTCCACAACGGATGCTGGTATAAGTCTTCTTTGTAACATATTTGAAGCTTGGGAGGAGTCACAAGATGCCTTAGGTATTTTTTGTGACCTCTCTAAGGCATTTGACTGTGTCGAGCATGCTACTTTAGTCAGAAAATTGCACCACTATGGCATAAGGGACTCAGAACTCAGCCTTTTGACTTCTTACCTCAAAAATAGGACTCAAAGGGTTGAAGTTAATAGTAAAAGATCCAATGGGACCAAAATAGAATTAGGTGTACCACAGGGATCTATTTTAGGACCATTTCTTTTTCTCATCTACATTAATGACTTACCTTATCTAGTTAAGGATAATGAGATAGTACTTTTTGCTGATGACACTTCACTTATTTTTAAAGTGAAGCGACGGCAGTCAAATTACGACGAGGTAAATAGTACTCTCTCAAAAATAGTACATTGGTTTAATGTTAATAACTTACTTTTAAACTCTAAGAAAACCAAATGTTTAAAATTTACTTTGCCTAATGTTAGGCAAGTTCAAACCAATTTACTATTAAATGATGAGAAAATGAATTTGGTGGACTCCACTATATTCTTAGGCATTACATTAGATAGTAAATTACAGTGGGGTCCTCATATTGCTAACCTTGCAGGTAAGCTCAGTTCTGCAGCATATGCAGTCAGAAAAATTAGGGAAATTTCTGATGAAGACACGGCAAGACTAGTTTATTTTAGTTATTTTCACAGTAGAATGTCTTACGGTATCATTTTATGGGGAAACGCTGCCGACATCAATACAATTTTTGTGCTGCAGAAGCGAGCTATACGCTCAATTTATAAAATGTCAGCTTTTGAATCTCTGAGAGAAAAGTTTAAAGAAATTGGTATTCTAACTGTTGCTTCTCAATACATTTTGGATAATGTGTTGTATGTTAGAAAGAATCTAACTAAATTTAAAACTAAAGGTGATAGTCACGGTAGAAACACTAGAAATAGGCACAAAGGCTAGAAATGCCAGTGATCAGACTTAGCAAAATAAGTAAATCTTTTAAAGGTCAATGTATACGCCTTTACAATAAAATCCCGAAAAACGTTCAAAATCTATCAATTAATAAATTTAAAAAAGTAATTAAAGAACGTTTGTGTGCCAAAGCCTACTATACGGTCAATGATTTCCTAAACGATGGCACATCTTGGGAGTAGGATGGCTGCTTGCTGCTGCTTCTACATTTATTATATGTGACTTACAATTCATGTTGACTTTCTATAAAGTATTAGATTAAGTTATTTACATTGTAAATTTTATTTTTTTAAAAGACTAATTTTCCACTTTTTTAGTAAAAAGTGGCCCCGTGCGAGTTTCTTACGCCGGTTCTTCTCGCCGGGTTAGTTCCCGAACCGGTGGTAGGCAACATGTAGCTCAACGTTCTGAAAACATTTGATTCAAATTTATTCAGAAATAAAACGATTTTTATTTTATTTTTATTTTATTTTTAGGGCGTGAATCAAAACTCCTACGTCGTGTCGTTAATGAGAGCAATAAATCGTCTACCTGGTTACATTACTAACAAAGCCTTTTAACCTTCACACCCCTCACCCCCACACCCGGGCAGTAATCTAATGGATCGTATCCATTAAAATATGCCTGTCATAAAAATTAAGCTTCTGCCCTTTGAAGGCTGAAGTGACTATTATAGTGCAATTATTACCATCATTTCACCCTATATTCTGACACAACAGTAATACACTCTTCGTAGTGAGCCTCACCCAGACGTCACGGAGTTTTTCGTTGACACGACCGATAGTTTGACCAATAAAAGAAAACGTATATTTCGTGACGACTCTATTTCAATATTTTCCGGTGATATGTTTAGTATCGGCCTTCGTCAGCGGGGCTGCGGTTAACATGGCGATAAGATCGAGTGATAACATATCGCGTATGCCTTCACCATTGACACTTTACGATACCGCCCAATAACCACATCGACTTACTCGAACAATTTATTCGATTCCATACAACAGGACACAGTATATTAAACTTAATCACTTGCAAGAATTTAAGTTTAGCCTGCTTTCAGCATATCTGATAAAACTTCATAAAATAACTTGGCTCATTGCATTGCATTGCAGACTGAAGTTCAACAAACTTCGCGAGACTGAGTGAGCGACCGTTTCTTCGTCTTAAATAATTAATTAGTAAACTGCTTATACTGCGCTGGCAGCTTGACGTTTTTAGCTTAGCTTTAAAATTAATAGACCGCACCGTCTAATAAAGTTGCATCCAAAAACCTCCAAAAGCTAATAGAAGATTTTCAGTGCGCTCGATATATGTCGGAGCATACAGTTTACGAACCATATTTAGAAAGATATAAAATAATAGGTATGTCAAAAATGGCGTTCTCCAGTTTAAAACTTCTTGTATCAAGCTCAAAAAGGAATCAGTCAGCAGTCGATGATGATGAGGATCACTAACTCTTACTAAAACTTAATTTAGTTGCCATTAATTCTGCTCTAACAAATAGACAACACGAATACTGTACTAAATATTGGAATATTGACTTGAATTTAGTCCTTGTATCCGGCTTTGCGATGAGTATCGGCTTCTCTCGACCCAGATACTAGCGAATAACGTTGAAATATAACTAACACTCTAACCTAAAACGAATTCACTAATCCTTTTTTAAACATTGGCAACTAAAAATATGACTAGGTTGCTGAACCCCAATGGGCATTGTCCAAAAAAAATCACATGTACTTTTTATATTTTTTTTCGTTAAAATAGGGTATTTTAAGAATATAAATTAAATAATTTTGAAATCCATTGGCTAGTTTTTTCTCAATAAATTTTTAAAGTTTCGCTCTGACGTCATCATCGGCGGCCAATTGACCTGTGCAGTATGTTTTTTTTCGTTTCAATCTTATTTATAATGGCTGGTTTGTCAAATATAAGTTATCACTATATGAAAGCTGATACGAGAAGCTTACCAAAAGTTCGAAACGTAATGTTGGTCGAATTTATTGCTAATTTAACGCCATTGAAGGTCAAACTAAGGTTAAACATATTTGTTCAAAAATATAAGTAACTAATGGGTATTTTTTTCGTTTATATACAGAAAAGCGATCACTGACCTTATTCCTCGAAATGTTTTTGTAATGAGCAAAATTTAAAAAAAATGGACAATCCCCATTGTTTGGTTTCAAAAATTATTGACGATTGAGCTTCCAGACGTTATTATTATGTCTCGACATGCGAAACTACTAAATCTGTTAGAAAACGTCATTTAGGTGTCCAGTTATATATATATATATATATATATATATATATATATATATATATATATATATATATATATATATATATATATATATATATATATATATATATATATATATATATATAAATAAAATTGACACATAGAATCGCATCTTACTTCTATAGCATTGGAGGAACAACGGATCGATAGAATTTTAGTGATCCGCGTCGGCCGGAACGGCACGTCATAATAAATTTACCATGAGAAGCTAGACGAATGTCTGATCGAACGGAACTATATTTTGCTCATAATATGATCAACATAGACTGTTTTGTTTCCGACTGCTAAGGCGCCGGCGAGCCCTTATTTATGTTCGGTACGTAAAGCTGGCTCATGGCTGGCTGGATGTTATGTAAATAATAAATGCTCAACAATATTATTGTTTAGCATTTATTTGACTTTCACAATTCAACTTCCTTTTAAATTGGGTAAAATATTTCTCCACCGAACAAGCCGCGGGTTGATTTTCACAAACACTACCTCTATAAACTTGACAGTAAATCCACTAGAGATCTAAGTTTGTAGTCGCCGTACGATAAAACAAAAGTTGTTTATCGAGTGCCAACAAATATGAAAATCAAAGAGTTCTAAAGGGGTTTAGTTCGAATATGCAAAGTTTAGACACAAGTTTTCATGTTTATTATCGATCCTTTTTGAACAGAACTAAGCAAACTTCGTTAAAATCAGTTATAATATGGCCCTATAATACACAAGTGTGTAAACCTGAAATTTAATATGATAAATAGCATTTTCACAGTCGACTAGCTACAAAGTTGTGCGAGCCTAGTCATTGTATAGGGCCGCTTTACGCCGACCTCGATGCCGCTATAATGGCACGCTTTAAACCCAGGGACCCTATTGTATTGAAGGGCTTGTGCCCTAGATACGACTTCAAAAATCAGCGAATTTCATCATCGGAGCGGGAGCCAAACTGGGTCAGGGGTGGCACCTACACCCATCCCTAAAATGGGGTAACATCTGTCCTAATATTGTAATTATACAGCGTTAGTTTGTTTGATCCAACTCGCTAATCACTAAAAATATGTTTTTGTGAGATTGTGCGAAAAGCTACTAGTTATAAGATTGGGGTGCATCGAATTTTATTGTGTCATATATTATACGAACGGAGTCACACGTAACAGTTACAACTTTTAGTATTCCCTACATTGGGTGTTAGAATTTTTGACACCGGTATCACTACAGGCGAAATATTTTATGAAAACCGAATAAGCGAACTTGCTCTCGGCGAAAATTTTAACGATTCTGGATGTAATTAACAAACTTGTCAGGGTCAGAGCCACTGCATTTCACCCGTGAAGATTCACAACATTTTTAGAAGGAGCAGCCAATGATCATTTAAACAAGCTGCACTTGAGAATAAATAAAATTATAAAACAAATGTTTACACCACTCCCATTGTGTGCACTCAAAGGAAGGATATTAAGTTATAATAACAAAGATCATAAAAGAGCGTTCGATAATAATAGTAAAATTATTTGTTTAGTCGGTGCACATATCGGAGTAATAAAAACGACACCCCGGGCGCAATCCGCATTCATATCACCTCCCACTTCCCAGCGATGCGAGCTGCAGGATTTTAATGCCGCAACAAACGTCGTAGTAAAATAAAATATAAAATCATACGAGAGAGGTATTCTCTGCGTTCCATTTCAAAGGCTTCTGGTCTAAGAATAAAAGTTGCATGCAAAGCTGTATCGAAGAAAGTTTGTATGCGAAGAAAACTTTCGCTTCGTATACAGTATAAAGTTTTGCCTTGACATTGCAGGCAAGATACAAATTACAATCGGCTTTTGCTCGTGACTGCCTCGAAAAGGAACACAAAAGTAATTCGAATCGTCAACATCACATTCTCCTCGACTTCACATTTCCTCAAAATATGTGTAATAAGCTGTATATACTATAGTACATCGGCCTACTGCAAGCTGGGTACTAATGATCACACGAAAAAGTGTATCTACGATAGGGTTAGAAAGTTATTTCTTATCGAGCCGGCTACGGGCTCCTGACCTAGATCGTGGAAAATATTCAGGGTCGGGACGGACAATATGGGCTTCGATTAATATCGGCAGGGGCCGGCGGGATGTAAGCCTGACTAGGCTTTACGGGCTTCTTTAATCGGCAAATGAGCCTGCATCAATGCCACGCCACAAGATATTACCTCCACCACGATATTTCAGTGTTATCTATAGTTTTCCAAAAAAAGTGTGTGAAGTCTCTATAAACTGTACTCCTCTATTGATTACTTTCTGATTACTGTTATTAAATATGAATATTTTTTCACACATTTTACACCCTACTAAAATAAAATTTACAGTTCAAAGCAGGTGCACATTTTGGCACTAATGAAGTCGTGAAACAGAAAAAGATTAAAACGTATAAACGAGTAACGTGCCTCATTACTAGATTCAGCCGTTCCCGTGTTCGCGACTGTCGTGTGTGTGTTGAACGACAACAATAATATTATCGTGTGTGTGTCCAACAACAAAAAACAATGTGCGCTGTCGACTGCCGCGGCGTGACGACAAAAGGCTGTATGCACATGACAGTTGCACGGGACGCTCGCACGTCCCCACCTGTTACTACTAATGTTTTTAAAAGCTAACCACTGCGTTATGTTGAGCCGGATAATCTATCTAATATCTAATAATCTACGGTAGTTACTACATTAAATACCTGATACGGCTTTTTTTTTATCTTTACTTTTATAAAGGCCATTTAAATTTCCTAATAATCATAAAGATTAAGCCGGCCTTAACAAAAGTTTGACAAATTAAATTTAAGTTACATACATAACATTATTATCTAATTCTCTTAAATATAATTATTTAAAACTTGTAGTAAGTAACTGAGAAAAAAAATTTGAGTTATTACAATAATTTTTATTATTTTGAAAAGATTTTTATACCTCTTATTAGTTGGAACAGTACTGACAGATTTTTTTCTGGATCCGGAAAATATTGTAAAACGAGCACGCCCTAAAATCCATTATCTCTGTAGTACATGCAAGTAGACAACAGATTGTCATCGACCAATAAATCACACCTACCACTAAAACAATTTTCCTACTAAAAATGTTTTCACTTTAGAAACGCTATATAAAACCACCGCAGTTAAAAATAGAACCATAACAGCTATATCTGTGCTACCTTTATGTATCTTAACGATCTTCAATATTGCGTATGATAATGAATCTCAGAATTGTTTTCAAAATACTTGGAAACGTAAAAATTATAACTATGATACAAAATCTATACTTATAAAATTACATGTCCTGACTGACTGACTGATTCATCATCGCTGAGCAAAAACGGTTAAAGTTACAGCCACGAAATTTGGTGAGTAGGGTTGTTTTATTAAGTAGACACCCAATAAGGAAGGAATTTTGAAAATTTTACCCCGAAGGGAGTGAAATAGGGGTTGAAAGTCTGAATGAAAGTCCGTCATTTCTTAAGTTAGGAACATGAAACTTTATCTTTGGGTTACTGATTAAAAATGAATGGATATGTATTTAAGCGTTTTTGGAAATTCTTCCCCCAAGGGGGTGAAATTGGGGTTCGAAAGTTTCAATGGAAGTCCGTTATTTCTTGAGTTAGAAGAAAGAGGGTGAAATAGGGGTTGAAAGTTTAAATGAAAGTCTATATGTATAGGTATACTATGTTAACGCGGACGAAGTCGCGGGAAACAGCTAGTAAGGAAATAAAAACATTAAAAACATAAACAAAACATTCACAGAGCACAAAATTTCAATGAATTTCTATTTTTGTATCAAGTCTTAATGAAATCCAATTATTCGGATCTAAAATTGAAGCGTATAACGTAGAAACAAAGCTACCCGTAACGGAGTTATGGTAATGACAGTTACACTATAAATAGATGTTTTATCTAAGACATTCGCCATAGTCTCTGAACAATGACGCTCTATTAATAGTAGATACGTAGATATAGACGGACAAAGAGATATGGGAAAGAGGATGTAATAATGAAGTCGCGAACTGTCGATGTAGCTGCAATATTATATTTTGATCGTACTGTACAGCTGGTGGCCGTTACGAGTTGCGACGAGAGGCGCCGCGCCGGAAAATGCACAGCCTGCCTTTACTGTGCACCGTATAATAATAAATATATAAAAGTAAGGGAGCCCTAGAACATTTTTTGACGTGACAACGTCTTATAATTCGATATGGGGTGCGCGCCCGAAAAACATGACAGTTCATGCGGCGTTACCTCTGAGGCGTTCCATTTAAGGCTTGAAGTGCAAGCGAGAGCGCGGAACGAGCGACAAGGAAGCACAATCGGCCTTTGCGTTCGGCAGACTTCGGCAGCGTTCGACATCCGTCTATCTCCTAAGCAGTGTTTCCACAATGAGGGGAGAACTCCCTCTTTTATTTTTATTACTTACTACATATCAAGCAATTTTTTTCTAAACAGCTTCATTTTGATAAAACGAACAACATTTTATCTGCGAAATTTTTTGAAAGTGGTAACTAACAGAGATAGAAAGGATTTCACACTTTGATTTGATGGTCCTAAAATATGGACTGTTCTATTTGTAGGACAACCGACAGTGTTACTCTTAAATTATAATTTAATAAAAAAAATTGTTCTAGTGCTCCCGTACCTTTAGGGCCTGTTTCAGCACTTCCTGATAAGTGCCGGATAGCCTATCTGGCACATTATCAAGAAGTGGTAAAACAGGCCCTAAAAGTCAATTTCACTACGAACATTTTTTGTCATCTAAGAAAAGACAAAATATTTCGATAAGCTGACTGGCGTCGGTGACTATCCTTATGGTCGATTTACACGGGTGACTCACGAGTCGATTTTAGTCACCCAGCAAGTCACCAGTCGAATCGCCTGTCCAAGTCGAATCGCCACCCCATTTACACGGGTGACTAACGGGTCGATTTTAGTCACCCGGCAAGTCACCAGTCAAATCGCCTGTCCAAGTCGAATCGCCACCCCATTTACAAAAATCGCCTGTGACTAGTTCATTCTGCGTGAAAATGTCGCGTCTGCGCTCGCTGCAGTAGTATTCGCAGCAAGCGATCGCTTGCGACTGAGCGTTTACACGGTCGATTTTAGTCACCAGCCGCTGCATGCGGCCATTGGGCGCAGGACTTTGGGGCTTGCGACTTTAGCCGCATGCGGCGTAGTCGAATTTACACGGTCGGTTTTCGGCGTGCGGCGTAAACCCATGTAAATCGGCCATAAGTAGTTTCAAAGCAAGGCGAAAATTTCGGAGCAGAATATTATAATGAAATCATTGTACTGAAGTCTATTCGATACACACAGTTTAGAGTAACGGTGTAAATACTTCTCCACAATGAATTTACAACAAGAGGGCGCTAATACAGAGTGCAAGTTAATTAAATCAGCAGGAAACAACTCATAACTATAGTTAATAGTTATAATTGAACTGACTAATCCTTTGATAAACTTCGCGGTTTCTGGAACGTTCCTCAAACCGTTCAAACTAAAAACTACTAGTATTTGTTCAATCTAAATTACTGTCTCCATGTTAGGAAGTTATACGATGAATCATAACGAAGAATTAATAATTAAAATAATAAAACAGTTTGTAATAGTTTTCTATCCTCACCTAATAGGGATATTCAATATTGCTATACTGTGCCTAATTCAAGAGAGGCCCGAATTTTACTAGACATAATATTATATTTTGATGTTATTGTAAGTAGTATTTAAGTATCCTATGTTGCGATTTTATATTTTGTTTCATAGGGGTGGCATAGTCGGTCACCGACAAACCCCCTATAATAAAGAGATTATAAAGTAATAATTATAATAATATTAAACATTTTAAATTTGTTTTGGCCATTGCACCACAAGATTAATTATGAATAGAAGAACCTACACATTTCAAAATGAACACTGGAAAGTGGAAGATTCGGCACGAATGAGAAACTGACCAAAACTCGTGTATTCCCTGTGTTACGCAGATACTAAACAGAAGGATTTAAAAAGTGCAATCTGATAGCCATCAGGCAATAATTAGTCTGCTCATTTTCTTCTCCTGATCCATGAAAAGAATTATTATTTTTAACAAAAAATTAAAACCGACTTCCAAGGTAAAAACAATATTAACATTAATATGAACTAAAAAGTATTAAATAATTTTTCTATCTAATAGTGCCTTTTTCCGAATTCGGCTAAACCTCAACTATTTCTGTACTCAATCTTCATTATTTTGAAGTCGGTACCAGATAGCTGAATCTTCAGTCCTCTGACAGAATATTTGAAACTTTTGGAACTGGCACCGACTTCAAAATTATGAAGATTGAGTACAGAAATAGTTGAGGTTTAGCCGAATTCGGAAAAAGGCACTATTAGATAGCAAAAATTATTTAATACTTTTTAGTTCATATTAATGTTAATATTGTTTTTACCTTGGAAGTCGGTTTTAATTTTTTGTTAAAAATAATAATAATTTCACTCTTTTTAGTTACACTAGTAGGTAAACCTTCGCGTATATTTTACTTATCTTATTACAATTTGTTAAGAGTCACAGTTCACACTCACAAAATAATATATTATCAGTGAAGTGAACATATTGTGCTAAGTAATTTAACAATTTTAATATTTCAAACCCCAAGCGGTCACCGGCGATTGCGATAACAATAGAAAGGCTATTGTGTCTCGTTTTTCCACGATCGAAGGATCTATCGGATAAAAAATTGTATAAACTTGCATAGGATGTAGCGTAGCTACTCATCTAATATATAAAATTCTCGTGTCACAGTTTTCGTTGCCATACTCCTCGGAAACGGCTTGACCGATTCTCATGAAATTATGTGAGCATATTGTGAGGATATTGGTCTGAGAATCGGCCAACATCTATTTTTCATACCAAAAATTATTTATATGGCAAAACAACGTTTGCCGGGACAGCTAGTAACATAATATAATATTATCATAATTATTGACAGCTGTTCTTGTAATCAAGAATTCAATTTCAAATCCATTCAAATCGATACTTAGTGCGCTATCTATCGATTAATAAGTATAACTAATTAAAAAGACACTTATTGACTTTGTTTTGTTTAAATGCTCTTTTTATTAAAATAACTTTATTTTAATTCTATATTTTGTCTATTAAAATTTTATAAAGTAGTTAGTAAAGTATTCGATCTGTATATAAAGTAGTAAAGTATATTCGATCTGTTGTCTTCCGCCACGCGCCGCGCGGCGGCGCCGCGATACCGTCGCCTCCGCGGCACTGACCGCCGTGTATATTTAAACAAAGTGTTGTTATACAGTATAAAATTATTATTATTATTAGTATATCCACACCTATGCCTTGTACTATTATCTATTCTGTGCCATGAGACATTGGTGACCTTAACACGACGTGGTAATGATGAAGACGATGATGATGATGATCATGATGAGTTGCATAGTAGCATATGCTTTCTGTTCTTAAAACAACGCCGAAACTCCCAAACGTGTATCTATAAGGAGTCAGGAGCTCTCTCAGCATCTTCGAAACCATGGTATACCTTGACCCAATATTTGACTTTTTGGTAGCATATTCTTAGTACACTTCACATAAAACCAAAATCACCATATGTTTCCATATAAATTTCGAGAAGTTCCCTCGATTACTCCTGGATCCCATCATCAGGTCACCACTTTTGTGAACATGGTACCAAATTGGAGTAAAACCAAATACAACAAAGCAAAAATTTCGAAAATCGGTTCACAAACGGCGGAGTAATCGTTGAACATACAAAAAAAAAAAAAATCCACAGCCGAACATATAACCTCCTCGTTTTTTGGAAGTCGGTTAACAAGTCCATTTCGAACCACAAATAACGTTTACGGCTTGCAATAACCTTTGTTTTTCGCAACAAATACAATAGCGGAGGCAATGCGATCCTAACGAACACTGGGTCGGATCTGAGACCCGTGGAGTCAGGAGTTTTTGTGCTATCCAGCGAGACAATCCTTTCTTGTATTTCTAATTACATGTTGTTGAATCGCTGTTCATGTTCAATTAATTGTTCCATTGATCGATAAATATAGTGTATAAACCAGTTCTGACAGCCTTGGGTTTACGTATAAACATGATTTAATTATTATGCCATAAGAGTTAGCATATTAATTAATTAGGAAAAAAGTTGCCATTTTCTTGTTTCATTGTTTTTTTTTTACAAAAATTACAAAGCAAATTAAGGTAAAAACGAAAGGCTACAAAACAAAATATGTGTCCATCTGTGAAAAATCTAATCTAATGTGTCTAAAAATCAAGAATATCGTGTGACGTGCTTTATGGAAGTTTCCTAGTGAGGCTCTTCGCGCACGCAAGATATCGTATGCACGATAAGTCGATATCTAACAGAAAGAAATTCCAACAAAATGAAAATCGAAGGATCCAGGACTGGGCCTCAGAAAGCAATCAACAAAAGGCGAAAGCGAGAGATTTCCCCTTAAGTGAGAGTGCTCCGGAAATTCCTATTGTAGATATTGCACTCGCTACTCTAATTATATTACCGTCCCGCTCGCCATTCTGTTTATTTCATAAAAGCTTCTGTGATGCTTTGAACTCCACTTACAGACCTACGTACTGGCAACGGGTTTAAAATTTTTACATTGAATATAATACGAAATGTTCCCCCGGGCACAGTATTACATTAGAAATCAATGTTCGTATCTTTTAATCTTATATTCTGATTTATCCGCACAGAAATTATAATATAAATTGCAGTACGTCGCTGCATCAGAAATTCAACGCGCTCGACCGCATCGACATTTGGACCGAGTTCGGTGCGGCGTCGTTAAACTCTATGCAAATTTCATCAAGTATACGGACTTACATTTAAATATCCCAACCGAATTATTCAAAATGAAGATTCAAATGTACTCGAAGTACGTTTCATTTGCTACTTCGGATAAGCGCATCTTCAAAATTGTTATCGTAGCAATTTAAAAGACTAATGATAACTTTTTAGCTACAATTAAGTATATTGAATAAATGCGTATTATTTTTATTGAAAATGAGATTCAACCATTGAATATAACAACAATGTAGGTATATGAATGTTATTTAGCACATTTTTTACTTAAGACCCATCACACAGTTTTATTATGTAGGACTGGAGGCATGTACCTATCTATAGTTTCTAGTCTTTAGCAGTAAATGGTGCTATAGTGACTTAGGCATACATTTTCAATTATCCACAATTAACAATGTTAGACTGGATGTACTCTGTGCTGTGTGCAGTGTACACACTACACAGTGATTATTTATTTTGTTCTAATTAAATATTTGTATTGCCTGCCACTCACGATCGAGCAATTCTGCATCATGACTAGGTACTGATCTTTCATTGAATCCAGATGGCTGAAGCCTATATCTTTTTCTTTCTTTTCTTTCTGTATATTTACATTTCTGATACATAAGTATAGAAATTTATTTATTTATTTATTTAGCCTCATTTATTCCTTAATTATTCAATATAAGTACATGATAATATTATAAATTTACAAAATTTCAACATTATAAATTTAAACAATTACAATGCATTAAATTTTTTGTTTTAGTTAGTATATTATTTTTTAGTTATATATTTATTTATTAACAATTTAAATATTAAATTTTATAATAAAAAAATAAATAATTAACTACATTGTATTAAAGATCAATATTATCATTAAAATAAAAAATATAATATAATAAAGATATAGAAATATAGATACAGATATATCATGTATTGTCAAGATAATGATATTGCTCTGCAACTTGTGCGAGTCGATATTGAACCGTTGAGCATATTAGTTCCAGTGAATCGTAAAACGAGATAATATCGTCGTTAAAAATCCACTATAAAGATTCATTAGCTCTCAAATACCCTTTTTACTCTTTTTGCACTGTAATTAAATAGAAATATCAGTTTAAAATTTTAATATTCAATTTTCAAGACCAGTAACAGAAATAAAAACTGAAAGTTCTACCAAAAATTTAGCTCCAATAGGTGTTGTTAAAAATGAAAATATTTTGTTTAGGCAAAGCGAGAGAAACGCCACTCTATTAACTGAGATTTTAGAGTGGCTCTACCACATCAAAATATATCAAAAATTATTAATATGTGATTTTATTTACCAAATGGACAGCCGTGGCGTCATTAGTTACTACTCATTACCTATAATATATAGCCAGTATATAAAAACATTTGTATAAAGGCTTCGTCGAAACCTATGTACGTATTCAGGTCATTATTCTTATTAGGTAAAGGGACTATCAATCAATATGAAGATTTGAATCATAGCGTCCACTCTGCTCGATGAACGCTGTATCGGTCGATTAGAGTGGCGTACCCTATTATTTCCGTGGAAAATCATTTCAGAAAAATGTTGTTTTCCAATATAAAGCCCAGCGAGTTCATGTACTTTTTGAATATATGAAAAGGTTAATACTCAATATTGTTCGGCCCACTAAATGATTTTCGTTTTCGAGATACTTTTCATAATATAATATTAATACGAAATACTTCCTCAAGGACACTTGTAAATAGTTTAGGAGAGTGCGGGTCCTCTTGTTTAACTCCTTTGAGAACTCGTAATGATGGCCCAGTGCTGTTTAGTTTTATATTGGCGGTACTGTTGTGGTAGATAACACACCGTGGTAGATGGTGCACCCACATCCTTAGAATTACAAACAATGCTTGAAGACCTAAGCAACGCAAGCCTCGAGGTGGGACTAGCGATGAATCGGTCCAAAACACAAATAATGACCAATAGCAGAAAACGTAGGATCGAGGTAGATGGGCAAGAATTACAATATGTCGACGAGTATATCTACTTGGGCCAGATAGTCTCCTTTAAAAATAGACTAGGAAAGGAAGTCAATCGTTGAATTGAAAATGCCTGGAAGAGCTACTGGTCCATGAAGACGCTAATGAAGGGAGATTTGTCAATCTCCCTGAAACGCAGACTCGTCGACATGTGCATTCTGCCCATCCTAACCTACGGTGCTCAGACCTGGTCATTGACTGAGTCGCAAAGTCGCTCGGGGTTTGCCAAAGAGCAATGGAGCGCAGCATGTTAGGTGAAAAACTAGCAGACCGAATAAAATATAGCACGCTGCGCTCTAAAAGCAGGTGTTAAAGACGTCGGCATGACAGCTGCAAAATTAAAGTGGGACTGGGCGGGCCATACCAGCCGCATGCATCCTGACCGTTGGGCAAAGGTCACCAGAGAGTGGGTACAACTGGACGGACAACGCCGCCGTGGGCGGCCTCCAAAAAGATGGCGGGATGAATTGGATGCCTACAAGCCAGGCTGGCCTTCGGTGGCGTTGGAGCGAGACAGGTGGAAGACCTTGGGGGAGGCCTTTGCCAAGCAATGGGATAGTATACGCTCGTAAAAAAAATTAATACGCGAGCGAAAACCTTTGGATGCCTTTTGACGAAAAATGCGGAAACGTAGGTGATTGAAATTTTGCACATTTATATGGCGAAGGAGTGCATCGAGCTGATATTATTTTGAAATTATGCTTTGATCACACATTTTTTTAACAAATAAAACATTACACACACTACAACACACACACACTAGGAGATTTTGATTTACAAGCCTTATATAACCCACGAATTGTACTCTTTTATTTATAGTTGAAGTCTGTTGTAAAATTCAAAATAGATTTAGTTTTTTGACGTGATAACGTCTTATATTCGATATGGGGTGCGCGCCCGAAAAACATGACAGTTCATGCGGCGTTACCTCGCTGACAGCTCTCAGTAAGGCCCCCTGGGTCGCGCTCTTTGTTTCGATTATATTACGTATTTCGATGACTTAGAGAATACTTTTGTATGAAGAAGTTTGGTTAGTTATGACCTTCGATACATTGACCACACTCTGAATGAAAAATAAATAAAATACTTTTAGATAATTATTACGCCGTCAACATTTGACTTTATTAATCTGAGACTGTCGCGGTCGCAGGATTATGTCAAAAAAATAATAAAATCAATATTTTGACAAAAGAATATCAATAGAAAAGCGTTGAAATTTTAAACTTATGATATTTTTTTTTATTTGAGGTCAAATTTTGACCATTGGGCGATCTCTAGTATAAACAGTTTTTTTTTTATATTTATTCCAAGATGTTTATTTAGAACGTCATAATAAATGTTAATAGAATTATTATGAAGTTGTGTAAAAAGTTTATCATGAAGTTAATAAGTAATAACTTTTAAGTTTTATAATGTTAGTTACATATCCGATGACATTTATTGAAATGTCATCGGATCTGTCAGATTAAGATATAGGATGTTTAGTATACCTCAAAGAAGCTTCCGTATAAAGCACTGACGAATTAAGGGTTAGGTAAGCCTGTAGGGACATTTTAAAATATAAAAAAATAAAGCTTCATATTTTCCTAACTAAGCTTGGCAGATATTTTATTTTACACTAAACTAAATGATTTAGTCCTTGTTGTCTAAAATATATTTATAAATGAACTAAATAAGCAATTTTATGGATATATTTTCTTTTTCAAAACTTTAAAATGGCTGCAGTTTCTGAACCCACCGCTAAAATAAAAAACGCTCTTTTAATTTTTTTATCAGTTTTACCTAATGTAAAAAACCTAGGTCTCCATGACGATCGAGTGACTACACAAATAGCACCCTCTTCTACTATTAGGTAAACTTCAGCCTAAAACTTATCATTTGTTTGAAAAGTAGTTAAACACGTAATACAATAATGCAGGTAACAGGTAATACAATAATCAAGTATTAACAATGAGTCCATCTCGATTCTTCTTACATTAGAGTAGGTACACCCAGGTGACGTCGAGGTGACTCGGCGGACAGAAACACTGGATAAGTAAACTAAACCAAAAATCCATATTCGCAGCAAATTGTCGCTTAAATTATAATAATCGAATTGAACAATATTCTCAATCGTTTTCGATGCAATAAAAGCGTAAGTGGATTTTATTCGTCCAATAAACAAGGCTCGCTCGGCATCGGACACGAGTGGTCGTTATAGCGTACCTGCTTTTATTCTTTTATTTTCCAATCGGCGCCGGCTAACTTTTTACTTAACTTCGGAGGGATTTTAATAAAAGGCAATTAAACAATATATCGCGAGGCGGAGTGCGAGCACTCGATACTCTCCCCGATATTACCGACTATTCCCCCTCGGAATTATATTCGTCGTACACGAGGCACCGTGAACCCGGCGAGACGCAAGATTTGTAGACACGTTATTGAGAAAATGGGGTGAAATTTTCGGCAATCAGGTCATACCTCAGCTCGACAAAAGAAATTAAGTCATGCGCACTGAAAAAAGTCGTATATAATATTTATGTTTATGATAATATCTTTCGTCCGCACTGTACATTATAGGTACATCGCACGTCCTACTCAGTAGTCGGGCGCGGGTCGTACGACGGCAATCGGCATAATCTATCGTGGCATAACTTCGCCATCGGCCGGATCCACAAATATCCAAACGATCGCCCGCGGTTTACGATTTTACAATCTAACTTTAGAAATATAAACCAGATGGCTCACTAGCACTCACCGAACGCACTAGAAGTTCGCTTTATATTATAGAAATGATTAACAAATTGCACGAGAACAGTCGAAAGCGCACAGGAACGGTACAAATGAACATAAAAATGCTATACATTCGCTCACATAGCACGAGGATCGCAAGTAGTGTGGCGCGCGTCACTTACCGAAGTCGGAGCGGTGCGGCGCGGGCGAGATACTCGTGCGAGCTACGCGAGGTCCGGAGTGCACTTGCAGTCGGTGCGTGTACCGCGTTATCAATGCTCAGCGCACATGATACGCGCGCGATTACGCGAGGCCGGCGCAGGCGGGCACAGGCGGGCGCAGGCAGTGGGCTACGCGACTGTAGTGGCGAGTGGCGACTCGTTCCGCGACCGCTCAGATCGATACCGACTCTGTCGCGCGCTCTCTCTCGACTGCGACCGACGGGCGACGCGACGCGGCTTCCACCTGCGACGCCGGCGACTCCTCCGCGGACCTCTGCGGACGCCCAGACCCCCCGGCGCTTCGCCGCCTCCCGAATATCGTTCCTAATCGTGCCGGATGAAAAATCGCACCGAGATGGCGGCGGGCATGCGCGATGCCGGGGTCTGGGGCGAGTGAAGGGGCGGGGAGCGATCGGCAGCGACGGAGGGCGGGGTAAGGCAAGAGGCCCGCGCCAGGAGCGAGCGGCTGCCGCGCCGTACGCGCGACCTCGGCGCTGCCGCCCGCCGGCCGCCGCACGCAACACATCGATCATAAACACGCATAGCGACCTCAACATTTCCTTACGAACCTCCGTAACCCACTTCCAATATCGATTTCGTTTCGCTCCCCGAAAACATTCGTTGACGAGGGACTACCGCGACGTCTCCCGACTAGCAGACGCACCGATTAAATTAATTAACTTATCACGACCTGAAACTTGCAATTTAATGCGTAACTAATTAAGGCGTCAGTAATAAATCATTCGGAGGCGTCGACGCGATTACTCAATACTTCCTCAGAATTGAAAGCGAGAGTGGAAGAACACAAAAACTGACATTTTTTATTTTTATATACCTATTTTAAGTACTAATTTTTCCCCTTATAATTTGAACAAACCTTGTAACTTATCTACTTCGTTACCTGGATAATATATCAGGCCACACATAAAATCTGAAAAAAAAATCCGGCCCAGCCTCAATTTCTGCAATTAATGAAGGCAATACAAAATTGCTGTTTGTTGCTTTCTTCCACTTACGTCTTCAATACTACCACTTACACTCGACACTCGTAGTGTATGTAGCTAATATTGCAGAAATAATAATCATTAGAAAGCAAATTGTGTGCTAACGGCATCCATTTATAATATAATTGAATAAAAAAACAATAAAAACTCTTGTGTTTGAATAAAATTAAACAAGGGTCGACAAAGAAAACAAAATTTCTTATTTTTAACCCGTGACAAAAAAGAGGGGTGTTATAAGTTTGACTTGTCTGTCTGTTTGTCTGTGTGTGTATCTGTCCGCGGCATCGTAGCATCTAAACGGGTTGACCGATTTTGATCTAGTATTTTTTGTTTGAAAGCTTGTCAGCTGATCGAGAGTGTTCTTAGCTATAAGTTCATCATCATCAGCCTACTCAGTGCTGAAAAATTATCTGGTTCGCGAAAGGCCGTTGCAGCACTTGCAACTTGCAAAAAGCAACTTGCAGTCGTTTGATTAGTTTTATATTTTGCATTCTGGTTATTTAACTTAACAAATAACATACAACACCGATCTAGTACTAATCACAAAGGCTTGACAATTTATTATTAACAATAATTCGAGACGACAAAACATTTTAAGGGGCAGTAAATAATAAATAACTATATTACTAAATAACAAGTATTATTTTTAACTGTCTTGGGTAAAATTAAATAAAAATAAATAAATAAATAACTAAATATAGCTTTATTAATTCCATACAGTTTTGGTTTACAGAGTTTAGAAAAAAATAATTAAAAAAGTTTTCTGCATTGTCAATTATTATAACAAAAAATCAAATTAATTTAAATCACAATATCAAATGTCAAAATATATTACTAATAAATTAAATGTCACAATATTCCACAAATTCTTATTCTTTAATCATTATTCAATAAATTATTTTAGCAATTTCTGCGTGTCAATTATTATAATAAAAAATCTCAAAGCAAATTAATTTAAATCAAATTATCAGATGTCAAATATATAAATAATAGTTTAAATGTCACAATACGTCCATGGTCACAATACAAAAATTCTTAATAAATTATTTTAGCATTTAATAGAAAAATTGTCAAAAAAAATTATAAATAGCATGCAGAAATTTAGGACTCTTATTTCTGTATGGACCCCATAAGGGTAAAAGCCTCCTCCAAAGAGATCCAATGTGCTCTATCTTTTGCCATGTCTAGCCAGTCATTTCCCGCAACCGCCTTTATTTCGTCTGCCCATCTTGCGCGTGGGCGGCCTCTCGCTCTGCTGCCTGTTGGTCCGGCCCAAGCTGCTGCACTTTTAGTCCATCTGTCGTCATGATATCTAGCTACGTGGCCGGCCCACTTCCATTTTCTTTGTAAAGAGAATGGATAGAGCATCGGTTACTTTTGTTTTTTCACGAATTTCAGTGTTTTTTATTCTGTCTTTTAATTTTATGTTAAGTAGGCTCCTTTCCATTTTTCTTTGTGTGGTCAAGATTTTTGTTTGAGTTTTTAAATCGTAAGTCCAAGTCTGACATCCATATGTAAGGCATGGTAAAATCTCTGAATCCATTACTATTTTTTTGGATGGCAGTGGAATGTTATTGGATTTGAATATTTCCTTATGAGCCCAATATTTTTTCCACGTTATGGCTATTCTTCTGTCTACTTCTTCTACGAGTATGTTTCTCTCTTTTTTAAAGGAAATTTGTTTGCCTAGATATATATATATATATATGATTCTACATATTCGATATGAATATTATTAACGAATATTGGCGTATTCTGGTGATTTGTTAATATTTTTGTCTTTTCAATGTTCATTTCTAGCCCGATGTTTGTTCTAGTCTGATATAGGTCATCTATCGTAGATTGCAATTGGTGGGAGCTTTCCGCAAACAGTATTATGTCGTCAGCAAAACTGAGATTACTAAGATAGTTGCCGTTAATATTTATGCCCTTTTTCAACCAAGGTAAGTCCTTTATATAATTCGAAAGAGAAGTATGAGAAGGCAGTGAAAGAGGCTCAAGTAGCGAGCTGGAAGGAGTTTTGCCGAAAACAGGCAATAGGGAGGGGGTCTGGGAGGGCATCTACAGAGTGCTGAACAGAGTTAGAGGGAGGGAGGAGGATCTGCCCCTAACAAGAGGAAGTGAGACCCTCGACGCCCCGAAGCTCCGCAGAACTGTTGGCGGAGACCTTCTACCCCGCGGACCTGGAAAGTGGTGAAAGTGAGGAACATCGACGGACGCGCCGGCGTGCGGAGTCCTTGGACTCCGAACCGCTGACGGGTCCGGACGACCCTCCTTTCATCATGGAGGAGTTGAAGAGAGCCGTAAGGTCCTTCAACCCCAAAAAGGCCCCTGGAGCGGACGGTCTCACGTCCGACATCTGCCAGCACGCGGTGAATTGTAACCCGGGATGGTTCCTTGCCCTATTGAATAAGTGCCTCACTGTCGGCTACTTTCCCGAAAAGTAGAAGCAGGCGACAGTGGTGTTGCTGAGAAAGCCGGGCAAGGAATCATACCGGGTGCCAAAAGCCTATCGACCGATCGGCCTCCTTCCTGTTCTCGGCAAAATCTTCGAGAAGATGCTGGTCGCCCGACTTAGGTTCTACCTGTTACCCAAAATAAGCCCCAACCAGTATGGCTTCATGCCCCAAAGGAGCACCGAAGATGCCCTCTATAGGTTAGTGAACCACATCAGAAAGCTGAGAGAGAGAAATTTCTGTTGTGGTATCACTGGACATAGAGGGGGCCTTCGATAGTGCTTGGTGGCCGGCCATAAAGGTTCGGTTGGCGGAAGTTGGGTGTCCGGGGATCCTGAGGCGGGTGTTCAGTAGCTGCTTGAGCGGCAGAAGAGTGAATGTGAGATATGCCGGAGTGGAAGTGAGCAGGGGGACCGACAAGGGGTGCGTGAAGGGGTCTATTGGTGGACCGATTCTGTGCGATCTCTTGTTGGACCCCTTGCTAACTTTGTTAGAGGAGATGGGTGTATTCAACCAGGCGTTCGCAGACGACATCGTGTTGGTGTTTGAGGGGACTACGGCTCTAGAAATAGAACGAAAAGCCAATGCCGTATTGGAAAAAAATAAAATATGGGGAGAACAAAACAAATTAAGATTTGCACCCCACAAAACTTGTGCCCTTCTATCTACCCGGAAATTAAAATATGACGTGCCTCGGCTAACAATGGGAGGTGTCGACCTGAAATACTGCGATAACATTAAAGTACTGGGCTTGACAATAGATAGCGGCCTTACATTCAACGTCCATGTGGCCAATGTCTGCAAAAAGGCAATCGCACGGTATAAGCAGCTGGCCAAAGCTGCTAGAGTAGGATGGGGGCTTAACCCCCAAGTAGTTAAAATTATTTATACAGCAGTCCGACCGAACCGACTATTTTGTATGCATCAGCAGCGTGGGCACCCACCGTGGAAAAGATGGGGGTCCAAAAAAGGCTTAACTCTGTTCAACGAGGTTTTGCCCTGAAGATCTGCAAAGCATATCGGACCGTCTCCCTGAACTCTGCACTGCTGTTGGCTGGGATACTCCCTCTTGATCTCAGAATACTCGAAGCATCGAGACTTTATGAGATTAAGAAGGGAGTGTCGTACCCGGCATTGAGGGACAGGGAGGTGGAACGAATGGCTCTTGCGATTGAGGACCCACATCCGGCAGAGCAGGTAGTTCGGGATGGTAGACGAGGACTCGTATGCTGACGTGGTAAACCGCCACTTCCATAGGATCTATACGGACGGCAGCAGGATTGAGGGCCGAGTTGGGGCCGCACTCTCTGTATGGAAGGGTGAGGCCGAGACGAAGGCCGTCAAGCTTACTTTGTCGCCGTATTGCACCGTCTACCAGGCCGAACTTCTAGCGCTCCAAAGAGCTGTAACTATAGCCTGGAGAATATAGTGGAGAGGTGAAGGTGAATTATTCGCCGAAAAACGTTTTCGCTAAATTTCATAAGAAGCTAGTTAAATTTAACTCGAAGCATGATTTAAGCTTCGAAGCTAATAATAACAATCAGTCAAGTCAGACAAAATGCCAGTTCTTAGGAGACTATAATAGTAGCAGGAGATAGCTTGACAGTTGACACTATAATATTATAGTCTGAAAACATTCACACAATACGAAATATGAAACAAAATATTTAAGCTACCGTATAACGTTTGTGCAAATCAAACCATCCCCGTGTAATCGATTGAGAGCTCCATTTTAGCTTCATAAAAGGTAATAATATTACTGTCACTTTAATTCGCTCTTTTTATTGCGACTCGTACGTGACTGGGTGGGTGGTGTGGGTCAAGGATGACTTAAGATTAGTGATCGATATGATCAAGATGTCGGGGGTCGATTGACGCGAATAGACACGGCCGCTTTGAACACGACGAGCGCGAAAATAGAAATAGAAGTAAAAAAAAAAACAAGCAAAGCAGCAAAAGAGTAGAGACTGATAAATTAGATTCTCGAATAAAGTAATTACTCCAGCATCAAAACAGAAATACTAAATACTAACTACACAGAATGAAACTACTGGCGGAAGAAAATAGAGCTATTCTGAAAGAAAAATAGTTTATTTTTAATATCTTGCGAGTGTAGACTTACAAAAAATTACAATTTCTGTTCGATTGGTTCATTTTTAATACGTAGCTCTTTTGCCGTAGAAAATACTTAATGTTAACCGAGAGGAAATAAAGAGAATTAATAATGAAATTTTTAAGTCTTCGGAAGCTCGAGTACTTCTGGGATTCTTTTCTGAACAAAGTAAAAATTTGGTCCGACGAAAGTTTTACAATAGCAATTGCGGTAAGAACGAACATTGATATGAAACAATAATTGTACAACATCAAAGACTCGTTCCACCCAATAACGAACATTCATTGAATAAAGCAAATTAATGTGCAAAGAGCTAATTTTATTCCTCCAATATGTTAACTTCTTCCATTATTCCTTGTTATATTTTATAATAAAACAACTAAAAATGATGATGAAAATATCTGACCAATAGAGGAGCAGTTTCCTGTTCAAGAAAATAATTTTATTACAAATTATTAATTTAAATATTCTTAAAATCTCATTAAATATTATACATTTAATACAAATAATAACGATATTAATGAATTTTTAGAATCATTTTAAATAATCTACTTAAGTACCGGAAATTGCCACATAATTTCAGTTCATAATTATAATTCCTATAAAATATGATAATAATTATTCTCAGTAGTATTACAAATAGAATAAGCCACAGCAAAACATAAAGTGTTAAGTCACAAGGTTATCCATATTGATGCTTCAAAATACTTTGCATTGTTTGTTCGGGATACATGAAAAGTAGTAAAAATACTAATTACAATGATTGCTTGAAAAATGCCAAGTAACTAGATAGCGAGAGTAAGGCTGCGTCCTCAGACACGGCACGGCGCCGTCACCGTGTTACGGCACGACGCCGCCACCGTGACACGGTACGGCGCCGTACCGTAACACGGTGCCGCGTACGGTGCACCGCGCGCCCCTATAATTCTGGGTGAAACTTCCGAACAAAAATGTTGTCCAAGCTTAAACGAGACACTTATTTGGAACACATAAAAATCGGCCAAGTTCGACTTAGATTCGCGCACGAAGGGTTCCGTACCATTATTATAGAGAAAAATAACCAAAAAATTATGTTTTTTGTCTGGGAGCCCCCTTAATTATTAAGTTTGTAAGTAATTTGTAATACGAATTTACCCAAAATTTCCTCTGTTTCTGTTACTTTTTCAATCTTCGTTTTAGTAACAACAAGAGAATAATTCTTTCGCGATCCATATGCAGACAAGCAATCTCGTTCGAGCACAAATATCGACTGAATAGGGACTCACCGTACGCGGCACCGAGTTACGGTACGGCGCCGTACCGTGTCACGGTGGCGGCGGCGTCGTGCCGTAACACGGTGACGGCGCCGCGCCGTGTCTGATGGGGACGCAGTCTAAGCTTGAGTCGGGAGGGAGACAACTACTTAGCTGAACCCCCGTAATTATTATTACTCGATATTAAATTATTATTTTAGGTTTTTTCACACGAAAGAAATCAAGAGTTCAAAAAGACAAAATAATTTACGTAACTAACAACATCATCATAAAAATATATTTGGTACACAAGTAGCCTGTAAGTGTATATTAATTTCGAGCGGAGAAAGAGATTAATGTCCGTCTATTTGTATTTGTTTTGTCCATCTTAGAACTTAATTGTTCCGTTAACAATTAAGTTACGTGCCTTTGTTCCAGCTCGACTAAATTACTTTCCTTGACAGGTTAAACATATTTAAATGAACGTTATTATCGAGCTTCACGATGCGACAGGTCGATGTCAGCATTCCCGGGTGGGCGGGATTATTACAGTACCGGGATTAGGTGTGCTCCTGCGTAATGCACGAGACAATAGTAGTTAGGATTTACTCGTGCGCCTTAATTATACTCCGCCAGCAGTAACCGCTCATGTAAATACTATCCCACCAAAAACATGAAATGTAAGAAGGCAGCCAAGTCTTCAACTTATGTTGTTATTTTAAATCAACTTTATTTTAATAATAATTATAGCGACTTGTCAATGAGCACAAGACAAAAAATTATAAAACAGCATATTAATTCTAGGAGTTGCTATTTACACATATCTAGGTACCGCAAGCTTATTGTTTTTTTAAGTATAATATATCGGCGCATGTGGTCGATGTTACCTCATGTGCGTATTCCCAAGTCACTATATAATATAACACTTACCTACAATTTTTTTTTGCCCCTTTTTGCTCTATATTCATATCTGTCAGTCAGTGAGTGACAAAATGTATAACTTTGATCATCCGTAACTAGTAAACTATTAATTATAAAAATGTCATGTCATCGAAACACTTCGAGAAAAGTACGTTGTGGTTGTGGCTGGTACGGCCACAAACGGCCGTGCCTTTGCTTTAGACTTGGCTGGAGCACTGTAGTGCCCTCAGATCATTAACAATAATTAATGCTTTTCTATAGTCAAATACGTCGATACCATGTGTCGATGATTTTAAGCATGTCGCAAGCGCTTTAAAGCAGATGATGTTTTAGGACTTAGGTATAGCTCTTTACAAAAAAAAAATCATGAAATTATTGTATTCAGAAATGTTATGTTACATCGTCTGTCCCTCAATTGGGACGAACTCTATAAATTGCGTGGTGGTTCGCGGCGATAGGAGACTTTCCAATAAATAATTTTCCTAACCCGCTTAATCAGTCCCCCGATAAGCCTGTTAGTAACAATTATCGCCAAAATTAAATTCAAAGTAAGTCACTAATATTCCGTAATAAAAGACAAAGATTATAAATGGGCCCAGTCATAAAAGCTGTCGAGATTGTCAAGTTAACACGAAACGAACACGAAAAAAGCAAATAAAACGGCAGAGCATTTTATATGATACTAGCTGTCCTGGCAAACGTTGCTTTGCCATAATATAAAGTATTTCGCCCATCCATATTATTTTATTGAAGTGACTAAATAAGTATGTCGCCATGGCAACGTCGATCGCTATCTCGTCGCACAAACAATGGTCGCCGTCAATCTCAGGTTGTAATAATTTACTATTATTTATTCAACAAATGCAGTTTATCAATATATAAAGTACCCAGTAGCCGATTCTCAGACCTACTGAATATGCATATTATATAATTTGGTAAAAATCAGTAAAGCCGTTTCGGAGGAGTTCGTGGACTCACATTGTGACACGAGAATTTTATATATAAGATTGATGATATAGCCCCATTACATGCACTCAACAATATCGCAAACTCCTTTGTGCGCCTCCTTTGCATAACACGTCAGTAATCGTTTTATGCTAGGAGACTTTCAAATGAAGCACTACAGCTGACATTTTTAACCGACTTCCAAAAAAACGAGGAGGTTATATGTTCTTTTCTCTTGATATATTTTTTTATGTATGTTCAACGATTACTCCGCCGTTTGTGAACCGATTTTCAAAATTTTTGTTTTGTTGTATTAGGTTTCACTCCAATTTGGTCCCATTTTCACAAAAGTGATGACCTGATGATGGGATCCATGAGTAATCGAGGGAACTCCTCAAAATTCAAATGGAAACATATGGTTTTTTTTGGTTTCATATGAAGTATTCCAGGCATATGTTACCAAAAAGTAAGATTTTGCACCAGGATATACCATGGTTTGAAGGAGGTGAACAGAACTCCTTACTCCTTATAGATACATGTTTGGGGGTTTCGGCGTTGTTTTAAGAACTGAAAGCATATACTACTAAGCTAAAATCATTAATCATCATCATCACCATCACCACCATTCCACCATACACCTTCACATTATGACCCAATTATAATTGGTAGGTATTTTTCATAGTATTTTCAGATCAAAACGGATCACGGATGTCTTTAAACATTGTTCTGTAGAAAGTTAAGCTATTTTTTGAACATTATTTTATTATTTCGACCTGATGATAAGGTCCATGAGTGATCGAGGTAACTCCTCAAAATTTATATGGAAATATATGGTGATTTCGATTTTATGAGAAGTATCCTAAGCATATGCTACCAAAAAGCAAAATTTTGCACTAAGATATACCTTGGTTCCGAAGGTGCTAAGAGAACTCCGGATTCCTTATAGATACAAGTTTGGGGGTTTCGGCTTTGGTTTAAGAACTCAAAGCATATGCTACTATGCAAGTTACATTCGTCATCATCACCACTACCACCACACCATGAATCATTAAATCATAACTCTTAATTTGTCGAACTATTTCATAAATTATATTGGTGTTATATTGTTATATCAAAGTAAATGATTCAAACTTGGTGATCAGGTTAGCAAGTTAGCAATTTGATTATGAGATCTATGAATTATGAGGTATGTCCGTATGTAGGAAGCTCCTTGTTATTGGGACAAAATAAATAGTTATATTAACGTAGTTCTAAGTAGTTTTTAAGCATAATATTATATGAACAATATAGTCAGCTAATGACTTTCCAGGAGTGTTGTTATAGAAAGAAAGTCACTGAACAGAACTTTAGAGAATTTAGAGATAGGCGCATGAACATTAATTTTATCATTGCTTGATTAACGCCAAGCTTATATTATTAATTATACAGTGAGTATATAAATATTTTGTCTAAGAACTCACCATTCTTAGCTGGTATCGACTTCGAAATAATGAAGATTGTGTACAGAAATAGTAGAGGTTTAGGAGTATTCTGCGTAAGGCACTATTAATAGTAAGAATTATTTCATACTTTTTTGTTCATTATAATAATAATTATTGTTTTTACTCTGGAAGTCGGTTTTAATTTTATGTTAAAAATAATTGGTTTGAAGTTCTTTTACAACGGCTCCTTAGCTTCCTTACAGACGACCGGCACTTGTAGACTGCCGTCGAGAATTAGTGCCGTTCGTCTGTAGCGCTCTTATGGAATTATTAGTTTAGTAGTATTAGTAATTTTTTAAAAGATCTTTCAACACTTTAAAACCTCTGGCCTCCCGTTAGATAAGATATTTTTTTATGTAGCCAATTTGGGACCGTCTACGGGCTGTTCGCCCATATCCTATATGTATAGAGTTTTTTCTAACCCTCTTCAGTGTGAACACAGCCTTAAGTGTTACTTTTGACTTGGTCTGACTATAAAGCACCTTTTGTACACTCGAATCTAAAAACCTTTCCTGAAAATTATATAAAATAGCTAGGTACAGCATGTGCACTGTGCAGTTGACCATCAAAATTCCAAGGGTACATTATTATATTTATAGGTAGCTCTATCACGGTCCATCTCACACACGTTTATCTCTCTTTATTAGAAAAAAATATCGCGCTTGCTAATACTTCTACTTTTTATTTTAACTACAGAAATGCGAATAGTTTAAAATAATATTATAACAAAAACTTGCTCCGCATTGTGAAATAAAATCTGGTATATAAGAAAACGGGGACACGTTGTTTATATAACAATAATAATGGACATTTCTTTTACCGGATTTGTTATTATTTTGTGTTTATATGTAACACAATACAGTTTGTAATATATATGTATATTTTGTCAACGTTCAACGAAGAATGAAAGTAAACTATCGTTGCCATCACTTTGTCAAAACAAAGACTCGCGTAGAAACAATATCAACGGACCTTGTTTTTAGAATGGGAGGATATTTTCTGATTATGTTTGTGTTTGTTTTGACTTTGGCAGGTATCTCGCAACGATCAACATCATCATCACCCAACTGAGCCTCGCTAGTCGCTAGGAATAGCTTTCATTGTACTTTTTCATGCTCAGCTTATTACAAGTTATACCTGTCGTTACTTTATTTTAGTACTTTTCAGGATTTATAGTCAACCCAAACATTTCTGGAATACGACCGTATTAATATACGATCTTCTCGATCGTCGTAGCCCCAATCACTTGTTCAGGTTGAAACTTGAAGTACGCTGAAGTACGAAGTAGGACCCCGACGGTATTTGACTAGGGAACGCTGTTAAGACGCTAATAGCGTCTATTTGAATTACACCATGATTAAAATTAGAGGTTACTTGCAGGCGAGAGGTTGCAGATGAGACATTTTGCGATATTTGGATGCTGGGCAATAAAAGAAAAAATGTGAGGAAGCAAGCTGGTCAGCCCCAGCTGTTCATTCTTCCGGCTAAGCTAACTATGCTAGCCGCGAATGCTGTATAGTCCTGTACAACCAGACCGACAATTCAAATATGTTATGTGTAGTTCCAAATACCACAATAATGGGGTAGAATTTCCAAAAACGCTTAAGCACGTATCCAAACATTTTAAATCAGTAGCCCAAACATAAAATTTCAAGTTTCTAACTTAAGAAATAACGGACTTTCATTCAAACTTTCAACCCCAATTTCACCCCCTTGGGGGTAGAATTTCCAAAAACGCTTAAATACGTATCCATTCATTTTTAATCAGTAACGCAAAAATAAAGTTTCATGTTTCTAACTCAATGACGGACTTTCATTCAAACTTTCAACCCCTATTTCACCCCCTTCGGGGTAAAATTGTCTACTTAATAAAACAACCCTACTCACCAAATTTCGTGGCTGTAACTTAAACAGTTTTTGCTCAGCGATGATGAATCAGTCAGTCAGTCAGTCAGTCAGTCAGTGAGGACATGTAATTTTATAAGTATAGATAATATTATTGCGTGCGCTACGATAGAAAGCCTTTCAAACAACTTGATACATAACAGTTATTATATAGTCGATTTGAATGCATTCATTATTATGTAGCATGTGTGGGTAAAGAGCGGCCCCTGGCTCACATAACGTTAGTATATGAGCGAATGAACATTGAACACGGGCGCATCGACCAATTTCCTAAACGTGTTATGGACTGGACTTAATTATTGCACTTAATTTTGTCCAAATTCCGTTTAATTTAAACATAATTTTGCGTCAATTTATCGAAGCGACGCGTGGGCGGGGCGATTGACTAAGAGCTTTTATTCGATACAATTTTACTCTCAAAGCGAATCCATTTTTAGATCATTCGTGGAACTTGCAATAAAATTATATTTTACGCTAGGAAAATATTGAATAAAACTCAGATTCGTTATAAGCCAATTACGGTAGCTTGCAGTTTTTGAGGAGGTCGATATATTTTATAATGCAACTTAATAAAATACCAGTATAACTTAATAAAAAATACGATACGAGGAAGACTTTACAAAAAATTTACTATCCTAACATGCCTTTTTAACACTGAGAACTTAGCCTGAATCCGAGACGCAAGTTACATAATATCATCCGCAAACAAAATGTGCAAATATTTTCTTAGTTCGTTCGCTACATTTTTACACACTTTTAACACGTCACATCATATTATCTGGGAGATACGTCGGTGGCGCGATCCGTACATCATCTATATGGTGATGCGGCGGCTCGGCATGCATAGCTCACGCTTCACTCACCTCGCACGGAAATCGGGTTGCCATTTTAATAGAACGCGTACTTTACTACGTCAATTCCAGAAGGCTTAAGGCTGCTCTCTCAAAAAAAGCATGCAGATGAAACAACTTTTCATCGGCATTAACAGAGAAATTATATCTGAAAAAAATAATTAGTAATCTACATGATTTGATACGTAATTTGGTTTTGCCATATTTTTTCTATCGGTATCACATAATAAAGAAATAAAGAACCAAATCACCTCCAAATCGTTGAATGAAACCACTTTACTCCTTCATTATCTATCAAAAGAATATATAAAAAATATCTACTGCTTTGCAATACATCTATATATATATAAAAGAAAGTGGTGTTAGTTACACTACTTATAACTCAAGAACGGATAAACCGATTTGGCTGAAAATTGGTGGACAGGTAGCTTAGAACCAGGAAAAGGACATAGGATACATTTTGTCCCGGAAAAATGTACGGTTACTGCACAATATACTTTTATGATTTGCGCGTAAACTATTCAATCGATTTTGATGAATTTTGGTATGGAGATACTTTGGGTCTCGGGAAAGAACAAGGAATACTTTTTGTCCCGGAAAATGTACGGTTCCCGCCCAATAAACTTTTATATCAAGAACGGATAAACCGATTTGGCTGAAAATTGGTGCAGAGGTAGCTTAGAACCAGAAAAAGGACATAAGATACATTTTTTCCAGGAAAAATGTACGGTTACGGCACAATATACTTTTATGATTTGCGCGTAAACTATTCAATCGATTTTGATGAATTTTGGTATGGAGATACTTTGAGTCTCGGGAAAGGACAAGGGATACTTTTGGTCCCGGAAAATGTACGGTTCCCGCACAATAAACTTTTTTGATTTTCGCCTAAACTATTCAGTCTATTTTATGAAATTCGGTATGGAGATACTTTAAGTCTCGGGAAAGGACAAGGAATACTTTTTGTCCCGGAAAATGTACGGTTCCTGCACAATAAACTTTTATGATTTTCGCTTAAACTATTTATTAATCTATTTTGATGAAATTTGGCATGAAGATACTAATTTTAATCTATTGTTTTCTTAATTATACCAATTCGAATTAAATAGTCATCGTTAAGACAGGACTACGTCTGTCGGGTCAGCTAGTAAGTTAATAATTTGGTTTGGTTACTTTTTTGAAATATGTATTATATTAAGCCTTAAAAAGGTTTTTTCTCCTATTTCGCCCTATCATGGACGCGGCGAGCGTCGTAACCGCCACCGTACAAGGCGCGCTGTTATGAATGTTATTTTAATGTCATTTACGTCGATATTCGAACTGACAGACAATAGACCTGATAATTTAGGGAGAGAGGGCCCCTAATCAATAACGGCAGCACATAGGCAATTGAAATGTTCACAAAATACTTTATTGTATTTTTAATTTAATAATTAATAATAAAATATAAATAAATTAAATAATTAAGGGGGCCACCATAGAAAAAATACATTTTTTGCCTATTTTTGCTCTGTTGTGGTACGGAACCCTTAGTACGCGAGTCCAACTCGCATTTGGCTGATTTTTTAAAGTTCTACCCCCCTTGCATGAAAAAATATTTCGCGACCCCATCCTATTCTTTTTTGTTATGTATGTATGTTTATGAATATTATATCTCAGTAAAAATTCTCCTACTTAATATATATATATATATATATAAATTTTTTCTATATTGTTTTTTAATCAAATACTTTTCTTGGCCTCAAGCTTCGCTTTAAAAACACTGTTATAGGGGAAGAGTTGATATATTATGTTGGTTGTTCCTGATACTGACGCTGATAATGATGATGGGAATTAAAATGATGCTCAGTAATTGATGCTGCCTTTATTTTGATGTGAATGCTTCATTTCATTTTTATCCAAAGACACACTGAACCGCTCACGAGATGAGCTCACACTCTACAAAAAACAAAAAAAAAACAAAAAAAACCTTAAAATTACAACAGAGTATAACCGTTTATCTGCGTTTCTAATTTTCATTATATCGAAATTTGAGGAGATATATGTGTACCTACTACCTATATACTATGTTGAACAAGTTTTCTGATTGTGATTGGTATTCTTGTAACTTTGTTTCGACATCCATTGTTACTTTCCGTGGATAATAAGCATCAATTTCAGTTAGAACTGAGACTTTCGAGAGTAAACTTAGTTTCCTAAATAAAGCACTTGAACAGCTCGCTTTTAAACTTTAATGAGTTCCGTCTACTCCCCTGGGGGCTGGGACTGACCATTAGTCACTATTATTTCGTAAAGAAAGCATGCCCAATGCCTGAAGTAGGTCTGTTAGCAATACTGACACTTCATTAAAATAGCTTGTTTCATTAATCCGGCACAACAATTTTTGTTATTATAATGCTACACGTTATAATCAATTTTTGATTTATTATTTCTCATCACGTCTATTAATTGGCTTATCGGTTTTTGTCGCAGCTAATGCAGCGAATCCTCGTATTTGAAACAATTTTCTTCCTAGGACGGTGTCGTAGATTAAGCGTCGTCGACACCGTCTCGCGACGGGACGCCGCATCATTCAATAACTTAGTGTCTGCCGATGCGACGTGGGCCGTGGCGCTCGCATCCTAGTATTAATCCAATAATAATAGACGACTACTTAAATATTATTATCCACATTCCACATAATAAGCGCCCGTGAAACTCTTGTTATAATCTCGAAAATTTCTCACACCACATTTCAGATTTGTATGGACACAGTCCTGCTAAAAAGGCAACATTACAGGATGTCTAGCTGTGCACAATAATTAATAAACAATCGCCAAAAATATTGTAGCCCTCTGTCGCTTATGAATTGCATGATTTTATTACGTCATATTGTTGTTTTAAAATAATTGTTTGGTTTGAAATCTTCTTACAATTTACTCGATACTTAAATTAATGTACCTTTTACTATTATTATAATATCATTTTGTTTTTATTTCACGCAGAATGAATTTGTTACTAACTCGGTAATTTTATAGCCGTGATTTTTTCACGCGCAGTGTATTAAGTTGCAACAATGGCGATAGTTTTCCCGAATAAGTGTGTTCTCACCGATGATTTACAATAAAAATTTAAAGATAACTTCTAAATTCAGCTACGATAAAATAATTTCGAGCTACCAATGAGATGTCTAAACTTCTTAATAATTTTAAGTGTTGAATAATGTTTGTTTGAAGCTCAAAAACATTGTTTTCTAATAATTCGAGCGATTGACAAACAACCACAATCAGAATTAGAGCAAAAGTCAATGGAATGATTTGATCAGTCCGAGTTCATTTGCAAACAATGTTCGGTCCATTCCGAGTGGTTTCTCGCTAATAATCAGAGAAATGCAAAGTCGTACAACATTAATTAAGCGTCAAATACATCGTCATACTATATCTTAGGAGGTTGAAAAGCATAGAATTACTGAAATAATTATTATATTTTTATTTTTTAACCAAAGAACATCATTTATCCTTATCTAGTCGCGTTTCTCATGTCTGAGAGTCGTAAATTACCCCTTTCATGATATTTAATTTCCCCTTAATGATGTTATGCCAGCCACTCGGAGAGCATCGCGAGTGTGGTCGCACCACACAAGTATTTGGTGCGACCACACTCGTCTGCGATGATCATCTGCGACTAAACAGTCGAAAGCATGGGGCTGCTGTTTTATTCTCCGCCGAAATGAGCCGCCTTTACCAGCATAATTTCGTTCACAGCGAGTGTTCTTTGTCGCCGGCTTTGTAAGCGCGTTCGTAAATCTTCCATAGATTTTGAGTGTGAGTGTTTACGGTGGAAGGTGGACTCACTGTTTTAGACTCTATTTCCTTCAAAACAATGTATATATCCCTATTCCCTACGCTCAAACTAACAATGCCGGTGCACTCTATAAAACTAGGGTATATAGAATTTTCAATATGAATTTTTTAGATGGACGCTGGGCCTTCGGAGGCACCCGCGCTTTAATCTCGCCGGATTAATTCCGACATATAGGTATGAAGCCTTTTTTAGGATTCCGTAGTCAACAATAAACACCTATAGTTTCGGCCTGTCCGTCCGTCTGTCTGTTTGTCTGTCTTTCCGCGGTTTTTCTCAGAGACTATAAGACCTTCAGGCTACAAAGATGTAATTCGGCAAGAATGCACATACAAATATTATTGATGCCGACATAGTTATTAAAACTTAAAAAAAATAAAGATTTTGTACGAGTATATAAAATCTTTAATTTATTTAAGCTAAGTTCATACCTCCCCTACGCATGAAGCGGGATGGTATTTTTTTCGCGGCCACCCCACCGGTTGGGGTGCCGTGGGATAGTTTTTTTAAAAGAAGTTACGAATATTCATAGATCATTTTCCGATATTTTAGGGTTCCATTTATGAAATATGAAGTTTTAAAATAGAAAAGGTCGTTCGAGTCCAGTGTCCCCCCTTTTCATATTTCCAGAAGCAACCGCTAAACGGTTATCATACTTTAGGTTATTACAATTTCGCTGGTCAGTTATTGTTTGTCGGGTTCTTAAAATAGTGTTACCTAAATCACATAAGAGAAAAACTGAGTTTAAGGGCCCTCTCTCTTCCAAAATTAGCAGGTCGATTGTCTGTCAGTGCGAATATCGACGTAAATGACATTAAAATAACATTCATAACAGCGCGCCTTGTACGGTGGCGGTTACGACGCTCGCCGCGTCCATGATAGGGCGAAATACTCGTAGGAGAAAAAACCTTTTTACGGCTTAATATAATACATATTTCAAAAAAGTAACCAAACCAAAATTATTAACTTATGTATTGCAAAGCAGTAGATATTTTTTATATATTCTTTTGATAAATAATGAAGGAGTAAAGTGGTTTCATTCAACGATTTGGAGGTGATTTGGTTTTTTATTTGTTTATTATGTGATACCGATAGAAAAAATATGGCAAAACCAAATTACGTATCATATCATGTAGATTACTACTTATTTTTTTCAGATATTATTTCTCTGTTAATGCCGATGAAAAGTTGTTTCATCTGCACGCTTTTTTCGAGAGAGCAGCCTTAAGAGCAAAAATAGCAAAAAAATCACGTTTGTTGTATGGGAGCCCCCCTTAAATATTTAATTTATTTTGTTTTTAGTATTTGTTGTTATAGCGGCAATAGAAATACATAATCTGTATAATATAAAAAAAGTATTATTATATACAAACTTTAACCCCTTGGCCTTTAAGGTAGAATTGATCAAAATCCTTTCTTAGCGGATGCCTACGTCATAACATCTACCTGCATGCCAAATTTCAGCACGATCCGTCCAGTGGTTTGGGCTGTGGTTGATAGATCACCATGTCAGTCAGGCTCCATTGAGTTGTATATATTATTTTAATATAGATGTAGATAAAAATACATAAAATGGCGAGAGCACACAAAGGCGGCCTTATTACTACATAGCAATTTCTTCCAGGCAACCTTTGAAAAAAGGAAGCAAATTGAAAAAAAAGGGCGTTGTGCTTAAAGTATAGAAATATTAGAAATAAAGGATTAAGGCGTAATTAAAAGTTATTTTACTCAAGGGCAATTTTATAATTAATTTGATGACTATAACGTCGTGAATACGCTGCGGCCAGAAGCTATCGGCTAAGTCGGAAAACATGCGAAAAAACGTAATTATAATAATTTAAAAAATAACTAGGAGCATTTAATCAAAATGCTTCTGTACGATTTTGAGTTACAAAGGTGTCTATCAATTAGACTAATTTCCTACAATACATCTATTTTCATTTAAAAATAATCTTCAAATTTCGTATTTTTAAGAGGTCATTGTACTGAGACGGAGTATCATTTCCAGGGATCACTGCTCCGAATATCACTGCTTCGAATATGACTGCTCCGAATATGACTGCTCCGAATTTATTTGATTGCGTCGCACGCTCTTTCCTGTGACCATCTTCAATTCAACGCTGCGGCTAAGAGTCCCAGTTTCACATCAGACCAGGAGACTAGCCCTACGACCCATAAGTGACGATCAAGTAGGCCTTACCACGACTATACATTTTTGTGTCTCACCTACCGGACATCTTTAATTTTGAAATTTTGTTAAATATATATTAGTTGTTATCTAATGGTTATCTACTTGTAATTATTTAATTAACCTTGAACTGTAACGTCGGTAGGTGTTACATAATTTCGAAAGTTAAATGTATCGAGGCAAAATACATTAATCGTGTTTCTAGTTCTTCTCAAACCTAGATAAGGCTATGAAGATAATATGTATATCTCATTACCAGATTTGTAACATTTCTGAGGGTCCTATAGTATTACGTCAAAAAGGACAGTTTTTTCAATCGCCTTAAAACTAAACTTAACACGCAGCTTAAAGAGAAACTTTGAAATAGAAGATAACGACCGTTTAACATTATTCCGGTCCCGTAAGTCAATCCAGCGCTGGATTGGAAGAATGTAAACCCGCTCTAAGGTTTATGAACAAAACGTGTAACATGCAATTAATTTTAGTAAAGATAATACAAAATTGATCTTCACGTGCGTATTTGGGAGAGTGGACACGTATGTTACCCGAAACGCAATAGAACATAATCTGATCTTATTCAATATTTACTTTAGCAGTCGATATTGAAGCTATAAAAAGCTGTAGCTGGCAGCTATTTCTACGAAGCTGTAAGTGTGACGGTGCAGTGGTGTGAGTTGTGACCCATACGCTGTAAGTGGCTGCGGCAGCTAGCCGATCTTGGGCCGTGTGATTAAATTATATTCATATAAAAAGTAAATTAATGGACCATTCATTCATAATTCATAAATTAATAGACTAGATTGTTTATTACTTACAAAACTAATGCATCACTTTTCTTAGTGGGTTTATGATTTTTAATAATTATTAGCATTATAACTTTTAAAGTGACTTACCTGAAAATCTTTTCAGCTTCGAGGTACGTATGCATAGTAATATCTGAAAAAAGACGTATACATTAAGAATAATAAATAGCACATAAAATAAACATATCTCAGTAGCTAAAAGTTCAAGTCTTTGCGTTTTACAATAACTAACAGGCTGATTACAGATATTTTTAAAGATAATGATAAAGAATGTAAGTAACGTAGCTACCGTAAATTGTTTGGTTGTTTGTTTAGTCGAGCACGCAAAACGCTTACTCGAAACTACGAAATTTCTCTAAGAGCCAAACAAACACGTTGTTTATGGTGGCATACAAATACAATTAACATTGAATTCGAGACAAACAAACATAGACTGTGACTCGCGAACTATAAGTATGTTTATATTATGACAAAGTTTCTCATTAATTATTTTCGAAGAGTCGGAAACACAAAGTCGGCCATCTAGAACTTTCACGAATTCAATTATAATGGATGGCATGAGCTGTCTAGCTAGATTTACTTGAAACTCTCCTTTCCAAGAAGTCATTTTCTAAAATACTTTGTAAAGAAAAGTTGTTTTTGGCAACGCAAAGAAAGAGCAGCGGACAATTAAAGGCCTTCGACTATTCAATAAGGTTCCCGGATCGATGGCCACGAGAAACACAATAAACATACTCTTGTACCGAGACTTCGTTTAAATCCGAACCAAATCGCTGCAGAAAGTCAATCGTCATTGTTGTATAGTCAATGAAATACGTAGGCAGTGCACACTCAGTTAAAGTTCGATAGCCCAAACAATAAATAACGAAATGGAAAGCCGAACACAATCCGACTGTCAATTAGAATAAGAAATAATAGGAATAAGAAAAGTTTATTTTGCACATCACACAACAAAATATTTACAATTAAGGACGAAAGAACACAGAACAATTAATATTTTAACATTATGTTGTGTGATATCACAATTATTATTATTTTTAACAAAAAATTAAAACCGACTTCCAAGGTAAAAACAATAATAACATTAATATGAACTAAAAAGTATTAAATAATTTTTACTATCTAATAGTGCCTTTTTCCGAATTCGGCTAAACCTCAACTATTTCTGTACTCAATCTTCATTATTTTGAAGTCGGTACCAGATAGCTGAATCTTCAGTCCTCTGACAGAATATTTAAAATTTTTGGAACTGGCACCGACTTCAAAATTATGAAGATTGAGTACAGAAATAGTTGAGGTTTAGCCGAATTCGGAAAAAGGCACTATTAGATAGTAAAAATTATTTAATACTTTTTAGTTCATATTAATGTTATTATTGTTTTTACCTTGGAAGTCGGTTTTAATTTTTTGTTAAAAATAATAATAATTTCACTCTTTTTAGTTACACTAGTAGATAAATCTTCGCGTATATTTTACGTATCTTATTACAATTTGTTAAGAGTCACAACTCACACTCACAAAATAATATAATATTATCAGTGAAGTGAACATATTGTGCTAAGTAATTTAAAAATTTTAATACTTCAAGCCCGAAGCGGTCACCGGCGATTGCGATAACAATAGAAAGCCTATTGTGTCACGTTTTTCCACGATCGAAGGATCTATCAGATAAAAAATTGTACAAACTTGCATAGGATGTAGCGTAGCATAATATTTAATATTAACATAATTATTGACAGCTGTTCTTGTTATCAAGAATTCAAATCGATAGGTACTTAGTGCACCATCTATCGATTAATAAGTATAACTAATTAAAAAGACACTTTATGACTTTGTTTTGTTTAAATGCTCTTTTTAAAATAACTTTATTTTAATTCTATTTGTCTATTAAAATTTTATAAAGTAGTAAAGTATTCGATCTGTATATAAAGTAGTTAGTAAAGTATACGATATTCTGTCTTCTGCCGCCGCTGGGCGGCGACGCCGACCGCCGTGTATTAAAAACAAACAGGTGTTGTTATACAGTACATAATTATTATTATTAGTATATCCATACCTATGCCTTGTACTATTATCTATTCTGTGCCATGAGACATTGGTGACATTAACACGACGTGGTAATGATGATGATGACGATGATGATGATGATGATTATGATGATGAATATGAATTGCATAGTAGTTTATGCTTTCTGTTCTTAAAACAACGCCGAAACTCCCAAACGTGTATCTATAAGGAATCAGGAGTTCTCTCAGCATCATCGAAACCATGGTATACCTTGACCCAATATTTGACTTTTTGGTAGCGTATTCTTAGTACACTTCACATAAAACCAAAATCACCATATGTTTCCATATAAATTTCGAGGAGTTCCCTCGATTGCTCATGGATCCCATCATCAGGTCACCACCTTTGTGAAAATGGGACCAAATTGGAGTGAAACCTAATACAACAAAACAAAAATTTCGAAAATCGGTTCACAAACGGCGGAGTAATCGTTGAACATACAAAAATAAAAAATAAAAAAATATCCACAGCCGAACATATAACCTCCTCGTTTTTTGGAAGTCGGTTAAAAATGGACCCCAGCTCAGCATAATTGCAGCAAGTTGCTGCACTGATTTTCTGCTGGGACCAATGTGTGACATCACAATAATAATATAGTTTAGACATTACAATAATAATTAGGAACTAAGAGCATACTAAATTATATTAATAAACTTAAATACTAAATAAATTATTAAAGAAAATAAGAACTAAAAGAAAATAATTAATTAAAACTAAGTGCATAACATTGGGAGAGAAAAAAAAACGTCAATATTGACGTTTGACGTATGTTTGACGTCTCGAACTCGAACAAAGTTAAAAAACTTAATTTTTATTTTGATTTTTATGCATACCTTATTCTGTGAATATAAAACTGAAACGTGGTTTCATACGTGGCATAACCTATTATAATATTATGACGTGACTGTTTAATATTATAACAATAAAAATTAAACCTGTGGAGTGGAACAGGTGTATAACTATATACAGAGTACAGCGATCGTGGAACAAATGGGCTAAGATTGCTCATGGCTGTCCCGCATTCCGACCATGGAACAACCCAAAATATCTTTGGACCAACCCTACACCACCGCCAGAGGTGCATCCATCGAAAGGTAATATTACGCAAAAAGATGTTATAATTGAAGCAAGTATGTTTTATAATGTTTGCTAAATGTTTTTTTTTTTTTGTTTTCAGCATCCTGAGAGGAGGTGGAAGGTTGTTCCAACATCGGGAAGCAGCGTACCTGAATGATCCACGAAAAGCTACAGTCTTATGAACTGGTGTAAGGATCCGGTATTGGGAGGCACGAGTGCGATTGTTGATATCACTTGCCCAGGCCAGCTTCTCATATAAGTAGGTTGGACATTGTGTGAGGATTATATCAAATAGCAGAGAAGCAAAGTGGTTGGCCTTGTTAATAAATGGTGTGACATGTGATCGTGGGGGGATTGTAAAACAAAAACGCATACAGGCATTCTGGACCCTCTTCATAAGCCTCTCTGTTCTGGCAAGTATAGCATGACTAATAACTGTGTCGGCGTAGTTCAATTTCGAGAGTATGAGCGTCTCGCAAAGCCTGATTCTAATGTCCTCGCTCAGGTAGGCGCGATAATTGTAAAGAGTTTTTAGTCGATAAAAACAGCTTCTTACTACCTCAAGCATGTGTTGTTCAAACTTTAAGTTAGAATAAAAAAGAACTCCTAAGTTACGCGCTATATTTACTTGCTCGATCTCTTGCCCTGATATCATGATCTTTGGTTTTTTCTCAATTATATCAGCAACTTGTTTTCTGGAGCCCAACACAATGTATTTTGTTTTGCTGGCATTCGAAACTAGACCGCAAGAGTTGGGCCACTCAGCTATTTGTAGAAGGTCTTCATTTATTTTAGAAACAGCCTCATCGATATCTTTAGGGCAAAAACTTAGGTAGACCTGGGTGTCATATGCGTACATGTGATACCTGCTGTGAATTATATGTTGACAAATATCCGCGCTAAATAGGATGTACAGTAGAGGGCCGAGGATTGATCCCTGAGGAACGCCAAGGCGTTCTGTGCTAGTGTGTGTGTGCTAGTGTGGATCAAGATCCACACTAGCATCCGAAAAGTAAGACTTACTGCCATTACGATTTACTATTTCAATCTATGTTTCAGGTAGCTAGAAAACCACTGTATTACAGAAGGTTCAAAACCATTATATTTAAGCTTGCTAATAAGAAGGGGAATATTAATTGTTTCAAATGCCCTCGAATAGTCTAATAAGACCAGAATAGTACCCTTTCCATTATCCTGAGCAGATAGAATGTTGTCTAAAACGTCTAATAGAGCAGTAACAGTGCTATGTTTTCTCCTAAATCCAGACTGGTACTCAGGCAAAATTTTATTAACTTCAAGGTGGTTCATTATTTGTTTGTACACCACTTTTTCGACTATTTTAGAGTGGCAGGGAAGAATGCTAATAGGGCGGACGTCTTGGAGGGAGGAAGGATTGGGGTTTTTAGGAATAGGCTTGATTAGAGCTGTTTTCCAGACTGAGGGGAATGTAGAGGTTAGTAGGGATTTATTTACAATGTTAGTAATAACTTCTAGAGAAATTAAATCTAGATGGACCAATTGTATGCGATTCAAAATATGTATGTAATGAGTTGGAGTGTAATGGGCTGCGTAATTGATCAGGGATATTTACAAAATGTTTATTTATTTTATTGGGGTCATTACAAAAATCAGGGAGACAGGGTTATTTATTTTTACAGAAGTTAAGTTGTTTTTTTAAGATTGTTTCAAAGAGTTTTAGGGTTATTAATATTACAATTTATATTTTTATTAAAATAGGCACGTTTTTCTGAGTAAATAGCGGATACAACAATAGACTTAAGGTCTTTTATAATTTCTAGTAGGTTAGGTTCCTAGTAGCCTTCCATTTGGAGAAACTTTCATCACGTAGTTTCATAATTTGCTTCACGGTATCTGTTAGCCAGGGAGGAGATTGTTTTTTTAACCGACTTCCAAAAAACGAGGAGGTTATATGTTCGGCTGTGGATATTTTTTTTTTTTTTTTTTTTTTTTTTTTTTTTTTTTTTTTTTATTTTTGTATGTTCAACGATTACTCCGCCGTTTGTGAACCGATTTTCGAAATTTTTGCTTTGTTGTATTTGGTTTTACTCCAATTTGGTACCATGTTCACAAAGTGGTGACCTGATGATGGGATCCAGGAGTAATCGAGGGAACTCCTCGAAATTTATATGGAAACATATGGTGATTTTGGTTTTATGTGAAGTGTACTAAGAATATGCTACCAAAAAGTCAAATATTGGGTCAAGGTATACCATGGTTTCGAAGATGCTGAGAGAACTCCTAACTCCTTATAGATACACGTTTGGGAGTTTCGGCGTTGTTTTAAGAACAGAAAGCATATGCTACTATGCAACTCATATTCATCATCATAATCATCATCATCATCATCATCATCGTCTTCATCATTACCACGTCGTGTTAAGGTCACCAATGTCTCATGGCACAGAATAGATAATAGTACAAGGCATAGGTGTGGATATACTAATAATAATAATAATTTTATACTGTATAACAACACTTTGTTTAAATATACACGGCGGTCAGCGCCACGGAGGCGACGGTATCGCGGCGCCGCCGAATATAGTTTACTACTTTATATACAGATCGAATACTATACTAACTACTTTATAAAATTTTAATAGACAAAATATAGAATTAAAATAAAGTTATTTTAAAAAGAGCATTTAAACAAAACAAAGTCAAAAAGTGTCTTTTTAATTAGTTATACTTATTAATCGATAGATGGCGCACTAAGTATCGATTTGAATGGATTTGAAATTGAATTCTTGATTACAAGAACAGCTGTCAATAATTATGATAATATTATATTATATTACTAGCTGTCCCGGCAAACGTTGTTTTGCCATATAAATAATTTTTGGTATGAAAAATAGATGTTGGCCGATTCTCAGACCAATATCCTCACAATATGCTCACATAATTTCATGAGAATCGGTCAAGCCGTTTCCGAGGAGTATGGCGACGAAAACTGTGACACGAGAATTTTATATATTAGATGAGTAGCTACGCTACATCCTATGCAAGTTTATACAATTTTTTATCTGATAGATCCTTGGATCGTGGAAAAACGAGACACAATAGCCTTTCTATTGTTATCGCAATCGCCGGTGACCGCTTGGAGTTTGAAGTATTAAAATTGTTAAATTACTTAGCACAATATGTTCACTTCACTGATAATATATTATTTTGTGAGTGTGAACTGTGTAATAAGATACGTAAAATATACGCGAAGGTTTACCTACTAGTGTAACTAAAAAGAGTGAAATTATTATTATTTTTAACAAAAAATTAAAACCGACTTCCAAGGTAAAAACAATATTAACATTAATATGAACTAAAAAGTATTAAATAATTTTTGCTATCTAATAGTGCCTTTTTCCGAATTCGGCTAAACCTTGACTATTTCTGTACTCAATCTTCATAATTTTGAAGTCGGTGCCAGTTCCAAAAGTTTCAAATTCCAAAAGTTCTGTCAGAGGACTGAAGATTCAGCTATCTGGTACCGACTTCAAAATAATGAAGATTGAGTACAGAAATAGTCAAGGTTTAGCCGAATTCGGAAAAAGGCACTATTAGATAGCAAAAATTATTTAATACTTTTTAGTTCATATTAATGTTAATATTGTTTTTACCTTGGAAGTCGGTTTTAATTTTTTGTTAATAATGTAAACATTTTTTATGGGCGCATGCAGATCGAAGAGGAGCAGTACAAGCCTGTTAAATTCTAAGACCATTTCATTTAAGTCGGTAATGCTCTTCAGTTGCCTCCAGTTAATTCGGTCCAAGTCGTGATTAAATAATTCTAACACAATATCGTTAAGTGGTCTGAAAGAACATTTAAATGGCGTGAATTTGGGCTTTTTGAAATTGAACTGTGCCGTCACTACAGCATGGTTCCCCAGATCAGGAATGTGGTTTACCAACACTGAGCGTGCAACTGCATTAGTGCATATAACATCTATGAGGGTTTCAGAATGCTCTGTAAAATGTGTGGGAGAGGTAACGATTTGCTTAATTTGTAATGATTCAAAAAACTGTGATAGTAGCTTTGTCTTGTTATGTAACTGCTGAAGTATATTTATATTAAAATCGCCCACTAAGATAATATAATCATGTGATGCAAGTGAGCACCACGTCTGAGTCAGAGCATCAATGAATAGATTTACATCCATCCAGGGAGGCCTGTATGCGATTCCGACAGCTATTTTTAATCCATTTAGTTTTAGATCAAGCCAGATCTGCTCGACAGATTGCGTCTCAGCTATGGGTAAAGGTATCAGGCGCGAACAAACACCTTGCCTAACATAGAACCCGACTCCACCTCCACGTCCACCTCGGATGTTACTGGGACGTGGCCGGTGGCGAAGTTTGTACCCCGGTACTTTAGGAGCTTTACCATCTTCACCCTGCCTGAGCCAGGTTTCGTTAATAGCCATTACATCCACTGATAAGCGTTCCGTCATGGCAGTAAACTCGTCGTGTCTTGTTCCCAATGAACCCGCATTAAAGAGCCCTACTGTAAATATATTAGAAAAGCATAGCAAATAAATAACGAAACGTTACGCTTACGTTGAATGGGCGGAAAACAAACCAATCTAGAAAATCGGATTTTAAACGAGTAACAAAAACCGCTGAATGATATAATGTAATTAGTTACATTTGTGATTTGGCATATCCAGAAAGGCCATAAACCTAAATGATGAGACGTAGTAAGTAGGTGAGATACTAATAACGTCATGAATATTTCCATCAGGATAGCGGGGACCACTACATACCCTAATCGTCACATAAGGGACCTTACCCGCATTCGGCAATGGAAGAGGCCAGTGATATCAAATTGATGTATTGTCGCACAGCGCTCGGAATTAATTTCAGATAGAGCGGGAACTGAACAAAAATAGTTTAAGCTCAATAATTTTAGTACCTACGTATATTACTTGCCGATTCTACACCATGAAGTTTTTCAAAAGTATTTATACATTCTAGTCCACCATAATTAAAATATGCAGGACCTGCGAGAGCTAACGGGGTATAGTAAACAGAATGCAAATGTAGTTAATTATTAACTTTATAAGGAACGGTAGTAAAACGGTCCGTCGCTGCGAGGGCTGTAAAGTGTTTTACGACCCGCCGGACTGAATCAATATCGGCTCCTGCCACATTCTCGCTACTTATTTACATTCAATGTACCGGCACACGCCACACTAACGACCACTATCTTTCTTTGACACCTCATTTATAATTTTTATCAAGGACATATATACTTTTTTTACGTACCTATTTTTTTCCATAGAAGCTTCGCATAATCTCTATGCGATTATCTTTCTTCCAGGTCTGAATCGAATATTTCAATCTCGACCCTAGTCCCGTCTAGATACATAGTCGTTTAAGGCCGTCCCCCGAGCAAACGACCTTGGCCATACATTTGCCGCGATGCCGAGATCGCGCCAAAACCCTATTATTTTTACTTATCTTAGTTCAAAATTGTCCTAAAAAAAATTTTAAACGGCGAATATGTAGTTTATGATTCAAATAAAAGTAATTTGTAAATCCTAAGGAGAAATGTATGCTTGAATTTTAACAAATTGGTATTACTTTAAAAGCTGATATCATGAGTATAAGAAACAAAAATAGAAAATTTAAAACGACAAAAGGAATGTTGATATACTGAAGATGATTGCTGTATTTTTATTATAACTTTGTAGCTTTCAGATTATGAGTTTATAAGGTTTTAAATACGGTCAATTACGGAATCTTCGGACGGAACGCCCTTAATATCATTACTTTCAGCCGATCAATACAGGTGTCATCTACAAAGGGAACATAATATTATTGAGGTGACCTGTAAGTAGATACTTGTTGTCTGCTAATATACTCGTAGGCCTATTAAACTAAATATTGTTACAATATGTTATTCTGGTTAACAAAGAAAATGAAAGGAACTGTAGAAGATGTATTATTGTTGGAGCCATTATATTTAAAACGGTCCCCTTATGTCCATCAAACGTCTTTTGTAAGTGGTAAGAAAACCATTTTGAATTAGTTAGAGAAACACATCTCAAACGCCCCCGTAGGGTGTCAAACTCTCGCACATCTGGCGAACGGACTGACCAATTTCAATTGTTTTGCTTCGAAAATTTCCATTAAAAGGAGTGTAGAGCTTATATCGTAGTTTGTATTAAGTAAACAATATATTATGTAATATTATGCAAAGCATATAACGCTAAACGCTCGCTGTAACCATCGGTTTACTCAATCAAACTACGATTAGTGTTATTACTTCTTAGCCTTAAGAATAAATGAGGAAAAATAAGGTGGCGCATTTCTTTGTTGTTTCTTTGAAGTTGGGTAATAAACAAAAGGCCGGTCCCAGGGATCTTATAATGGATGCAAACAATGATTGTGGAGCTTCGCTTTGTTCTATAATGTCAAGGCTATAATGTCATAGATCATTATTAAGCACTGCCATTATTAATGGGTATTGATCATGGACAGCCGTCACACTCGACTGCAGCATTTACTTGAAAATTATGTGAACTAACCGCGTGTTGCAACTACCTTAAGGCTGTCTACACACGGTCTACGTTTTTGAAGTAAGAGACTTATGGCCTGTTTTACCGCTTCCTGATAAGGTGCCCGATAGGCTTATTTGACAGATTCTCCATACTCCATCAGTCAAGTTAAGTGGTGGATAGCCTTATCAGGAAGTGGTGAAACAGGCCCTTAACAATTCAATAGTACGTCCTATACATGGTGCGAAGATGTGCCTGCAAACAACGTTCCACGTTATTTATACAGCCTATACACCTACTTATTACCTATAGGTAGATATAAGCCGTCTTCATTAAGGGATTTCTGTTGATCGATTCGCTTTGAACTGTGAACAGGCACTTGCATCAAGTGACATCCCTTTGTCAAGCCCTCTGAATGCCATCTGTTACATTATACCTTTAAGGTACCTACCTACATTTAAGGCGAATGACTGTTTCACTAATTATGAATAATTTAATAGGATATGGCGGGGCGTCTAGATTTACAATGTGACAGTGATTGTGCATCGAATGTTATTAAGCCGATAGGACTAGTCTGTTTTGAGGTGATAATATATTAGATGACACATCTCACCTCTAGCTCTATAACAACCGACCAATCATTGAATTTTTGTAGATTTTTTTGGTTGTTGGCACCCATCATAAATAATAGCAATATTTTATTTCGTTGTGTTTATTGCGCCGAATATCGACGATAAATTCTGGCCCTCTAGAGTTAAAAACCGAACTGTCTAACAAGACACTTCGAAGAACCAGCATAGTTATTTTCGCCTGTGCCTCGATATCTAGACATCTAAATTCTAAAAAACCTTATCGTGAAATAGTTCCAACTTTTAGTTAGTTCGGACGTGGCGAAGTTGCTACAAAAAGTGATTTCTCCGAATAGCTAGCGTGAGGGAGGGACTGAGACCAAAATTAGCGGAACTTCAGCTTCAAATGAAATAACTTTCCGACACTTGGACTGGACGAACTAACCACTTTTAACGATATGATATTTCTATGTTAAGTTATTAAGATTTAGTATTTAAACAGTTTTAGTGCCGCGTAGTTCCCAACTCAGAACCCTTACAGGACGGACGGACGAAGGTCACATTTAGGGATTGCTGTCCTTTTTAACGTAAAGTCGAATATTCAGCTAGTATACATTGTAGAAAGTTTGTATTATGTAAAAATAAACGTGAAGCAATGGCTGTAAAGTTTATGTACACACAACATCACTAAACGAACTTGTATTGCGTTTGTCGCTGCAAGAATTGTACAAGACTTATGCATTTTACTTCGACAATTCTTTACTTAAAAGACTTTACGAGTAGCTTTTAAAGTCCTTGCAATTTTATGGGAAATGAAAAAGACAATAAATGAAATCTACAGCGTTACGTTACACGTGGTTTTGTACATCAGTATGCTTAGAATAAGACACTTATTAATTTATGACTGGAGAATTTTAGTAACAAAATATGTCCCAGGTTAAAAGCTCAAAATAAAATATTAATGCTCAAAATAGACGCACAGAATGTAAAATATTTGTTATATAAAATAGAGTTCAAAGCTTTTAACTTTTGAGAGTAGCCAGCGCTCATATAACAAACATTTAGTTTTTGCAACTAAACTACAGCTCTATACTAAAATATATTTTTTTACTTTACTAAACAAGCAAGTTGCGTACACACAAAAACAAATGGAATATTTGCTCGAGCTTTACAAACTGTTAACTGTACCTACTACTAAAATATATCAGTTTAACATAAAACAAGTGATCAACGGGCGAGTAATTGAATATTTTTATTTCTACATTCTTAATTGACCAAGAGCCATCGAGTGCCAAACCATCCTTCGTTTCGTAAAGCTGACCTACCTGAAAGTTTACAGCTGTTTGTGACCTTTACACAGGTAACAACGACCACCAACTATGGATTTCAGTCGCGGTTACTTTAGGTGGTATCCAGTTCTGAAGGTCTACCTGACCTTCGAGAAGGAGTAAATATTAATTTCATAGCTTATATTCTTCGAGATAAGTGGAAGAACCTCGTCTTCTAGTGCCGGACATTTTTGACAGCTACTTCCCACCCTTAAACTTTCTTAATTAGACTTTGAGTGTGGGAAGACTTTCTAGCAGTGCAGTGGGAAGCAACTGTCGTACCTACACGGCGAATCGAAGCTGTAGCGATCATCGACCCCCTCAAAAAACTTGTCACAATATGACATCGTTTTTAGGGTTCCGTACCCAAAGGGTAAAAACGGAATTTTCAGTGACACCGAATATTCGACCTGACGAAAGCTGGTGTGCTCAATACATCCCGTTTATGTTGCTTGTAGTGAATCACATAATATGCAGATGTCGAAATTGAAAACTAGTGTCCGACCGAAACCGAATTTTCAAACGAAACCGAATGTTCAGTGAAACCGAATTTTCGACCTGACGACAGCTGGTGTGCTCAATACATCCCCAACATCCCGTTTATGTAGGTAGCTTGTAGTGAATCACATATTATGCAGATGCTGAAATTGAAAATTAGTGTCCGACCGAAACCGAATTTTCGACCTGACGAAAGCTGATGTGCTCAATACATTCCATTTATGTAGCTTGTAGTGAATCACATATTATGCAGATGCCGAAGCTGATGTGCTCAATACATTCCATTTATGTAGCTTGAAGTGAATCACATATTCAGATGTCCAAATTGAAAACTAGTGAACCGAAAAAATCTCCAACTTCTTTTGAGTTCAAATATATATATATACTGCATACTTATCCAGTACGCAAAACATAATATTATAGACACTGGTGTACACATTGTATAAATGGGTTATGAGGGCTGTTTCTGTAAAAAAATGCAATTGTTGTAAAATTTGCACGTGTTTTCTCTATTATTTTTTTTGAAACTTCATGACTTTTTTAAGCTTTTTGAATTAAAATACTCTTTTTTGTGTTTTTAATGGTAGACTATCTAATTACCTTTCATTTAAGGTTATTTGCTTGACAATAGGACAAAACCTCGCAAATTAAGAATGTTTTTTGCTAACCGGGTAGAGTCAATAATAAAGTGCCTGCCCCCACAGAGGCGAAGGGGGCTAGACCTTTGTAGTTAGTGTTTTTTTGCATAACAAGTACATACACATAAGTGCTTAAAATATCGCTAGTTGCTGACCAAACACACTTTATACGTGGCGTCCCCATGCTTATTATGGCGAGCACAACTTTTATAACCTTTTAAACGTTATATCTCAGAAACGGTGACTCGTAAGAAAAAAAGTATTGATACATTTTTATAGATAATTTTATGATCTGCAAGTTTTGTCTGAACTACTTTTATGATAAAACTTAACGTTTTGCTGAAAATCGCGAAAATCTATTTTTTTTTACCTTTGACCTTGAATAACAAAAATTCCACACATGGGAATGATGGGGAACTTTTAGACATTGTTTATAATTATGTTTTCAACAATTTCACCGAAATTCAGCTTGCTGGGACTTTTTGTAACTTCGAATGTCTAAATCGACCGGAGTATTATGAATAAATGAATGGATATTGTGAATTATTCTTTTTATATGGCGACCAGATTGTAATTCAAGAAGAACCATTTATTCCATAAAAAATGTTTGCCCATAGATAATATTTTCCTTTAACACTTATATCTGTTACCTACTTTAGCTTCTGAAGTTTTGGCTTTCAGAATAATCCGTACAAAAGCCAGTAAAGTACATTCTTGTCTTCTTTTTGGACAAAATGTAAAAGGTCTTTTGAGAGAGGAATTTTTCACGTCAAACGATTTCGGCGCGACGCGAGTCACGAGTGTGGGCTGCGACAATATCTCATTCTGTTAGGGCGCGGGCGAGGCACCGCTCGCTACAACTTTTCCACTAACAATTTAATATCGCTCTTAAAAGGATACACCAAGGGCTAGAGAAATGAAAAACAAGTATATTTTGTAAAATCTATTGCTGTCTCCAACTTCAATCCTCCCTCGCAGAGCGCGATGGAGACAACTTCAGCTTGAATTGAAAATTCTGAACAGAAAATCAACGATTCGTTGTCCTCTGATTTCTTTTCCAAAAATTAACCTATTTAAGTACTATTTTCATTAAAAATTAAAGCAAGACTTGAGCTGTATTCCTGTTTTTTGTATAATCTAGGCTTTGTTTTCTGGATGTTTGAACACAGCGTAAAATCTAACCATTTTTAGGGTTCCGTACCCATACGGGACCCTATTACTAAGACTTCGTTGTCTTTCCATCTGTCTGCCTGTCTCCAGGCTGTAAATTAAGAACTTATCTAACTTAACTTATAGCTAGACTTCTGAAATTTTCACAGATTGTGTATATCTATTGCTGCTATAACAACAAATACTGAAAATGAAATATGTAAAGTTAATATTTTAAGGGGGCTCCCATAAAAGAAACGTGATTTTTTGCCCTTTTTGCTCGTATCAATAATGGTAACAGTTATCCTATCCTAACCTTTCCTTAATTAAATATTTTGTACTTTATTAATTAATAATAAAATTTAAATAAAGTAAATATTTAATGCTCCCATATAAAAAATGGAACGATTCATGACTAAATAAAATTATGTTGCGTTTTTTGTCAAACACAAGAGTGTTTGACAAAAAACGCAACATTTTTCTGGCTCTTCCATTATGGCGTGGTGAGCCAGAGGCAGACCGAGAACTAAACTCACAGATTACTAATATATATTGTAGACAGATGAGCGTCTTAAAAGAGTTTGACGGCTCACGAATTGACAATTGATACGACAGCGAGCGTCGGGTTGAAAAAAAAAAATCAAATGGTCTGCCTTTGAAGTATCAGAGGCCTGAATGTCTGCCTCATCGAGTTTCTTGGTTTTCATGATAAATTCCACAAAAAACATCAATCCAAGAGACAGACATGTGCGCATAATATAGCACTTTTTTATTTTTTACATTTTTGAAACGCTGTCAAAAGCGAACGCAGAGGCAACATGCTGGCAGACTATTTTTCCGTGGTCCTTCTCATTGTTATTAATCGAACAATTTCAATCTGCCAAGTGTGCACTTCATATAGAGTTTTTTAAATCATAAAAATAAACTTAAATAATTGAAAACTACAAAACTCAGAGCCCTGGATGTCTACCTCTACGATTTTTTGTGTTTACAGGATAACTTTGATCATCAGCCCCAGAGGCAGATATGTGCATATAATATCACCCACCTTTTTTTTTCAACATTTTTGAAACGCCGTAAATTGACAACGCAGCGCCACCATGGTGGCAGACGAGGTTCTTGAAGTTTCTTAGGGTATAAGTATCACTATTAATAACGTGGCAGACGTGTGCTGATTATATAGAAATTTTGCTTGCCAGCTCCCTAGCTAAATAGAGGCCATAGATAGGAAGAAAATTATTAATCTACCGGCATTATACAGGTGGGAAACAGGGGACAACGTTTGTATGGAAAAACGGCCCTAGTGCGATATATCGAAAATAAATTATACCCCAAGGGCAATTTTATACTTAATTTGTATGACTATAAAGGCGTGAATACGCTGCGGCCACAAGCTATCGGCTCGCTCGGAAAACATGCGACAAAATGTAATTATAATTATTTAAATAAAGTTAAAGATGTTTATGGATTACTGTTTAGAATGAAAGACTCAATAACTAATAACTACATGCACCTTTTTAAATGTAATAAGTCAAGGTAAAGTAAACAATGCTTAATAAAGAAAATCCCAGCCATTAAAATATCAATGCAACAATAAAAAGACGGGTTGCACTCTGGGAGTGCCGGCAGAAGTGAAAACTTGATTATTAACGTTGTGCATTATTTTTTTATAACCCATTTTTATGAAAATCGATTTAAAAAAAATCGTTTTAATTAATTAATCGAAACCCTTACATTACAATCGATTAAAAAATATCGACAATCGAAAAAAAATCTGCTGTCAGACAAACTGTCAGACACTTCTCGCGACAGTTGTCTTGCAGGTAGAAACGCGGCCTTAATCAGCGCGTCTGCTAAAGAACTCATTTCCCCGACTGTACATTTCTGCTAAACAACTCATTTCCCGACTGCACATTTCTGTTTAGCACAATTTTCCCCGACTGTACATTTCTGCTAAACAACTCATTCCCCCGACTGTACATTTCGTTCGAGTTCGAGTTCGACACAAAACACTACTCTCCAACCGTCTTACGCTTTTTCTATGGTTTTTCGATCAACACGAAAATCTCACGCGAGTTTCACTGTTTTTACCCATCCCACAAAAGTGCTCAACGCCGCTAAAGAAGTTTTCACTTCAAAAACTAGGAGCATTTAAGCAAAATGCTTCTATACGATTTTGAGTTGCAAAGGTGTCTATTATTTAGACTAATTTCCTACAATACATCTATTTTTTTCGGTTTGAAAATAATATCGACGACGGTTAAAAGCGACATTTTTGTCGAAAATTATTATTTTTAACAAAAAATTAAAACCGACTTCCAAGGTAAAAACAATAATAACATTAATATGAACTAAAAAGTATTAAATAATTTTTACTATCTAATAGTGCCTTTTTCCGAATTCGGCTAAACCTCAACTATTTCTGTACTCAATCTTCATTATTTTGAAGTCGGTACCAGATAGCTGAATCTTCAGTCCTCTGACAGAATATTTAAAATTTTTGGAACTGGCACCGACTTCAAAATTATGAATATTGAGTACAGAAATAGTTGAGGTTTAGCCGAATTCGGAAAAAGGCACTATTAGATAGTAAAAATTATTTAATACTTTTTAGTTCATATTAATGTTATTATTGTTTTTACCTTGGAAGTCGGTTTTAATTTTTTGTTAAAAATAATAATAATTTCACTCTTTTTAGTTACACTAGTAGGTAAATCTTCGCGTATATTTTACGTATCTTATTACAATTTGTTAAGAGTCACAACTCACACTCACAAAATAATATAATATTATCAGTGAAGTGAACATAATATTGTGCTAAGTAATTTAACAATTTTAATACTTCAAGCCCGAAGCGGTCACCGGCGATTGCGATAACAATAGAAAGGCTATTGTGTCTCGTTTTTCCACGATCGAAGGATCTATCAGATAAAAAATTGTACAAACTTGCATAGGATGTAGCGTAGCATAATACGAGTATTTAATATTATCATAATTATTGACAGCTGTTCTTGTAATCAAGAATTCAAATCGATAGGTACTTAGTGCACCATCTATCGATTAATAAGTATAACTAATTAAAAAGACACTTAATGACTTTGTTTTGTTTAAATGCTCTTTTTAAAATAACTTTATTTTAATTCTATTTGTCTATTAAAATTTTATAAAGTAGTAAAGTATTCGATCTGTATATAAAGTAGTTAGTAAAGTATTCGATATTCTGTCTTCTGCCGCCATGCGCCGCGCGGCGGCGCGGGGCGGCGACGCCGACCGCCATGTATTAAAAACAAGCAGGTGTTGTTATACAGTACATAATTATTATTATTAGTATATCCATACCTATGCCCTGTACTATTATCTATTCTGTGCCATGAGACATTGGTGGCCTTAACACGACGTGGTAATGATGATGATGACGATGATGATGATGATGATTATGATGATGAATATGAATTGCATAGTAGTTTATGCTTTCTGTTCTTTAAACAACGCCGAAACTCCCAAACGTGTATCTATAAGGAATCAGGAGTTCTCTCAGCATCATCGAAACCATGGTACACCTTGACCCAATATTTGACCTTTTTGGTAGCGTATTCTTAGTACACTTCACATAAAACCAAAATCACCATATGTTTCCATATAAATTTCGAGGAGTTCCCTCGATTACTCATGGATCCCATCATCAGGTCACCACTTTTGTGAAAATGGGACCAAATTGGAGTGAAACCTAATACAACAAAACAAAAATTTTGAAAATCGGTTCACAAACGGCGGAGTAATCGTTGAACATACAAAAAAAAATCCACAGCCGAACATATAACCTCCTCGTTTTTTGGAAGTCGGTTAATGAGTTTTAAATGCCATCTTACTTAAAATTTCCCGCTCTTTCGAATGCGCTGACTCTCATAGCTCTACGATGAGTTTTTTGGCGATTATGCTCTAGCAAAAATAACAATTTCCTAGTAGTATTTTTTGTAACCGACAAAAATTCAGGCCAGTTTGTCTGTGAAGGTGCTTGTACCCCTGCAAAAAATATTTGTCTACAGCTTTTGGCTGCTTATATCTTTTAAGCAATTCTCTCAAAAATTAGAAACGTCGTTTATAGCCTTCTTCCATTTCGTAATTGATCATAGCTTTGGCGCCTGTACCCTATATATCCAAATTTTTTTTCATATTACTCTGTCGGTTATACCTAAAACCTTTATCAACCATATTTCCATAGACTCGCGCAATGCCAGTCGCCAGATGTTGATTATGCTTCTTTTCCTTCACTTTCAAACGACATTATGTGTCACATGTGTGTCACTTAAGGCTTATAATTCTAGTTTTTGTGACAGTCTACTGTTACTTGTGTTCTATTAACTAATAAACGACCATAACACGACCTGTAAAAAGTACGTTATACTTCTTTTCCTATAACACTTACTGAATCGTCTAGTCTCGTATACCTTTTTACTTTGCGATGTAAGAAATCAGAATGTTGTTTAGGCTTCTTATCCTCTTATATTATTTTTTGTTATTTGTCTCTTATGCCATATTGCCTCATTCAAAATTTTAAAGTAATTGTTATAAGCGACAAAAAACACTTTAAATAGCACTAAATCATTAAAACTAACAATACCGGTAAGAGGCCCATTTTTTTATCATTTTATAACTGTTTAAATTATCACGATACGTCAAAAAATAACAGAGATACGTCAGTTTTTCTTAAACTCAAACTTTAAACGACTCTCCTGAACATTTTACTTTTTGGCGCTTATACCCTACTTCCTTTTAACCGTCGATATTTAAATTTCGTATTTTTAAGAGGTTATTTCGAAAATAAAATGTATCGAGATTCGAGGCAAAATACATTAATAGTGTTTCTAGTTCTTCTCAAACCTAGATAAGGCTATGAAGATATGAATATCTCAATACCAGATTTGTAACATTTCCGAGGGTCCTAAGGTATTACGTCAAAAATGATGACTATGGATTTTGGGTTTTTGATAATACACGTAATAAATAATACACAACGACGATATTCTGTCTACTCTGCGACGATCACGTGAAAATTAAAGACTAATAATATGCCCCTCTACACATCCATGACAATCTGCAACATCCGTAAATCGTAATATGTCGATCACGGTGGACGACGTGGGGAAGCCACATAAAAAATATGCAAAGCATATTCCTGGTGAACTCGCTGGCTCATTTGTAAGAATAATAAAATTAGCCGTAGCTCTAGTTTTAATTTGCTGTATTGCACCTCGTAGGTGTTTGCCAACTTTAATAAAATTAAATCCACCAGAAAATTTATGTTTCTCCGGATTATAAAGTTCAATCTGTGTTAGAGCAACCGAGAAACAAATGCGATAACTTTGTAGCATAAACCCGAGAGAATCCATTCTTGTACCTACGTCCAGAAAATAACTTGTGACATAACATAACTAATGACTAAACTGAATATTAGGTAAATGTCAAAATTTGTGCTCGCTTTGAGTGTTGAAAAAAACAGGGTCTATGTATGTATTTGTTTGATGTAGCATACTGAGTACTGACATTACGACATTACATTACGACGTAATTAAACTTGGGTGGATCAACTCCTTCACAATAAGAATTCACTGGTCACAAAACAATTGGCAATAATAGTCATCGTTGATACCGAGCAAAAAATGTTTCGTTTGTTGTATGGGAGGCCCCCTTAAATATTTAATTTATTTTGTTTTTATAATTTGTTGTAATAGCGGCAACAGATATACACAATCTATGAAAATTTCAACTCTCTAGCTATTACCGTTCTTGAGTTACAGCCTGGAGACAGACAGACAGACGGACAGACAGACGGACAGACATCGAAGTCTCAGTAATAGGGCCCCTTTTTTACCCTTTGGGTACGGAAGCCTAAAAAACGATAGTATGTTTAAAAAAATGAAATAATCGGCTAAGTGCGAGTCGGACTCGCGTACGGAGGGTTCCGTACCGTTATCGAGCAAAAATAGGCCAAAAATTGTGTTTTTTGTATGGGAGCCCCCCTTAATATTTTATTTTATTTAAATATTATTATTAATTATTAAAGTTTACATAAAAGTACTAGCTGTCCCGGCAAACGTTTCTTTGCCATATTATATAAAGTATATCGCCCGTATTATTTTATTGAATTAGTGACTAACGGCCATTCCCAATATTCAATCTATCTCTGGTTTGACATATTATTACGACCGATCGCAGCTAACATTGAATTGACATAAAATATATATCTCTAGCTAATGTCTAATGAGAGCTATTCCTATCTCTACTCTCTAGTCAAAAGGGCAAAACCAGAGATAGATCAAATATTGGTAACGGCCATAAATAAGCATGTCACCATGGCAACGTCCATCGCTATCCCGTGACCCGCGTTGCATAAACAATGGCCGCTCTTTATACTTAGACAAATAATTTGCAGTAAAATAAAATTGTGACTATAATTAAAGATCTAAGCTATCCTATCTCTCAAGTTGGATAAAAGCACACATTTAAAAAAAAGAAACAATAAAATCGGTTAAGTAGTTTAGGAATCCATCGCGGACAAACATCGTGACAGGAGATTTATATATATTAGATAGGTGAGGCCTTTGTGAAAATTTTAAGTGCCTAGTGCCTACCTATAGTCATCATTGATACCGAGCAAAAAATGTTTGAAAAATCACGTTTGTTGTATGGGAGCCCCCCTTAAATATTCAATTTATTTTGTTTTTAGTATAAATTGTTGTTATAGCGGCAATAGAAATATGTACATAATCTGTGAAAATTTCAACTCTCTAGCTATTACCGTTATCGAGTTACAGCCTGGAGACAGACGGACAGACAGACAGACAGACGGACAGACAACGAAGTCTTAGTAATAGGGTTCCGTTTTAACCCTTTGGGTACGGAACCCTAAAAATGGATTTTCAAATGTTAGTCGCGTTAAAACTCGAAAACGGCTGAACGGATTGGGCTGATTTTAGTCTTAAAATATTCGTAGAAGCCCAGGGAAGGTTTTAAAGTGACACGAAGTTCACCGGGACAGCTAGTATGTATATGTATAAGAATTGCTCGTTTAAAGATATCAGATATAATCTTCGATCAAATATATACTATAATTTTATTTTATTAAACGTTTCATCCAGCTCCTTGTTCTACTAATACAATATGAAATTAGTGTTTTGCGTGGGTGCCTGAAATTGAATGATACGTTCAGTGTTTACGTAGTATAAAAATAACTAACAGATATCGCTTTATTGGAATGTATACATAGTCTGGGCCCTGGGGATACCGAGCTTCACTTGGAGTGGAACTTTTTAGGTTTCCTGTCACCAAACCCTTTTTGCATATAAATACTTGCAAGATGCCGCAGACGTTGCGAGAAAAGTATTGTATTATATAATTTTACATCTTTACGCATCCCCGGGGCCTGGGGAGGACCACCGAGGTATGTGGTACTCCCCGGGGCGGACGTAGTATCCGCACCCGGGACTACCCACTAAAACCCCATCGGTGTTACTGCTCTTGAAGGTGGGACTACAGGAAACGCGTGATACACGACCGCAGCCCCACCACATACAATTTTACACGTACTTGCCTCGTTTAATAAAATTCCAGGTTGAGTTTTTGACGATGATGAATTTCGGAATAAGTTATATGAGTGAATACGTTACGGCGCCCCATTTGCATTATTTAGTGGACTGTGGATCCGCTTACGGGAACCACAATATAGTCGGCCGATTCCATGAATTCCAAATTAAGCGCATTTTTATTTTCAAACAATGCACAATTGCCATCCCAGATGCTTTAAAATCTAAACGCGAATTGGCAACAAAATTTTAAAACTACCAGACGTAAATAGCCTCTACTTATTCTTTATTCCGTCCTATTTACCGAGGCAAGTAAAGTTGCAATTTGCAAGTAAATTAGTGGCATTATACACGAGCGGGCAGATCTCAAACTCTCCTCCGCTATACTCCCGTCGATCCTCCGAGATCGCCCGTGGAAATCATCGTACACGAATTACGGTGAATTAACAATCTATTTGCCACACTCCTCAAAATAACGCGCGTTGGTGATAAGTGTTAAACTGACACTTTAAAAGGTGGCAGCGGTAGTTCCAACTTCTAATGTCGGTTTCCATGAAAATATCTTTATAGGCTATCCTATAAAGATATTATTATTGCAGTTAAGTGAAAAATTTTCTCGGCACAACTAGTTACAAAGTTACGATAACTATCGACACTGTGTGGGAATGCTACATAAAGTTGTCACAAAGTTACTATATTTTTAAAATAGTGTCTCCCTGATTATTTGTTCACAGTTTCTCAAACTTTGCCTGACAAAATGCTATATTGAATTCTTTTGACAAAAGAAAGCTCTCCCGAGTTATTATATCTCGTACCAAGTACCTTATTCAAACGAAACAAATATTACATAAATTAATATTAATTATTCTTTTTCAGATGATGATGCACCAGACACAAAAAAATGAATATCAGTTCTGATATTAGTTACTTACATAACGTACTGTGCAGCAAAAGTACAAACGGTGATTAACTACCAAGATTCTGACAAGATGTAATCTTGATTCATGTAAAGTAGATAATGCTAGTAAAATTAAATTATAATGCAAGTGTAATTTGTGATGATTTTGTGACTTTAAAATCATGAAATAAAAATTGCTTTTTCTTTAACTTTTTTATTTATTATTACCTCTAACGTTATATCAATACAGGAATAAATACCATTTGGGAGATGCAGAGCATACGTCGTATTACAAACTATACAATCAAACAGACTAAGGAATCTAGCCAGAAATAACTAAGTAATCGGCCAAGTGCCAGTTGGACTCACGAGTCACGCACATAGGGTTCCGTACCGTTATAGAGCAAAAATAGGCCAACATTTTAGAGTGTTTAATTAAAACCTTCATTTCAAAAAGTTTTTTGATTTTAATTTATTTTATTTTAATTAAACTATAAACTGGCAGTTATCACAACACACAGTTTTAGAATGACTGGGATTTGGTGACTTATATATTTTATCAAAGTTAGTGTTTAATTATTACGTAACTTTACTACACATGTTACAACCCAGTTACTACATAATATGAAAAAAATGTGCACACATGTTTTCCACATATTATGTGGAAAACATGTGTACACATTTTTTTCTGTAACAAGCGGACACGGTTACAACACGTAGAAGCAAACCCCCACACAGCCGCAAGGTGTCGTATTAGCTACGAAACTGTTACGACTTGTTACAGATTCACAAATCTGCGACCGAAAATGGCTAAATGGGAAGGTAACGAGACGGCAGCTATGAATCGTGCTAAGGGTATATCAGTCGGTGCTATACGTGCCGTCTGTACGTCATGTGGTCATAAACGACCTATGAAAATTTTGCGCAGTGTTAGTCACTGTATTTCCCGGCGTCGGCGATGGTCCCGTACCGCTCTAATCACTTCCCCCATAATGGACCCGCTATAAAATACTACTCGTCAACCTAATACGACTTTAATGAAAGGTGGGGGACCAATCGTTCACTTTTTATGAGCCGCTATAAATGGCTTTCATTAAACAAACATTGAACATTGAAAAATATGGACATTGGGCGAGTTTGGGTATATAATCTTTTATGAGAATAATTATTATTTCAAATTGATTTTTAACGCTAAAGGCACCTACCGAGTGCTTTGAAAGTGATTTTATCATCGAGGATCATCATTTTTTAAATCAATAGTGTAGTACCTAGTACCTATGTACCTACTGTACTGTCTTTGCATATTATATGCCTATCACAGCAATGAGCGACAGCATGCAACGCTTAATAATAATAATAGGACATCCATCAATACGTCCTATGATCTAGGTGTCCTTTGATTACCTAGAATTAGCAACTACTGAAATAGATGCAGGATCTATACAAAGGACGATTTCCATTTGAAACGGTAAGCGCACATTAGTATACCAATCAGTATTAATACTACTCTACTGATTAACAGAATTACCCATCAGAAAATTGGCGAATTGGAATTTCTCATGGATTTTCCAGTCAGGTGCATAATGTCAGTAACATTTCGCATATTATAATGAAAACCCGACCAGAGGAGAATTTATTTCGTCGAGTATTATGCAATTTATAATAACAATTTCAACGTAAATTCGTGCCTTCATAAAGTCCAGTTGTATACATTTTATTCAATCGGTACAAACGAACATTAGCTTTTATTTTAGAAACAGGGCAATCGTACTTTTTTTTAAATTATTGTAATTTGTATGTATGTATGCAAAACATTTGAGTATTATTGTAATTTGTTTGTATGTATTCAAAACATTTGAGTATTATTCAAGGATGTGGGCATTGTAATTCATATTTAAATTATTTGTCTGTAGACATAATATTATAGTGATTTCACTACTAAGCCGCCTTTTTATGTGAAAGCTTTATATGAGAAGAAAGAGAATCTTGCGGTCGAACAGATTACTCATTTGGAAAAACAATATGTATTTCATAAAACATTCCCACTCGAAAGATACCTACTTTAACCCATCAATCCCCAAGCGGCACCCGGCTGTCGCATAACAATTGAAAATCTATTGTATCTGCGATTCCCACGATCGAGGTATTTATACAAGGTGTAAAAAAATAAGTGAAAATATACTTTGGAGTGTGTACATGTTCCTTGTAGAGCGTTCACTGTGAAAGTAGCAGCGCTGAAAGACCAACATTTTTTTTCAATTTTGTATGGGAAACTCGTGACGCTCGGGCCCTTGCCCATACAAAAGTGTAAAAAAATCGACTTTCAGCGCTGCTACTTTCACATTGAACTCTCTACAAGGAACACGTACACACCCTAAAGTATTGTCACTTATTTTTGTTACACTGTATATATGAGATTAAAAAAAAAACCTAGATCTATAAATAAATATTACGAAACAAAGCTGTGCATCGAATGAGTACTCGGGGTACGGATGGATTGATATTTGATAACTATTTCAAAGGACATGTTTGCCTAGCTGTTCCCACTTTAATTGTTAACCGTTTAGCGCGTCCACTACAAGTTGCCTCTACTACGAGTGGAGCTAGTAAGACTATCTGGTACATCTTCAGCTATGCATAATATTTTATATTATGAGCTGCCCTGTATTTAAAGCCGACTACGTTATAAATTTATTAAATTGACTTTTTCCACCCATCTAGTAAACACACCAACTTTACCATTCCCTTTTCTTATTCCTGGCTTTTGCATCTACAAGTGTCATTTAAAACATTAGAGTAATGGTGAGAAACAACGCCGAACTCCTCCCCATTAAACTGAGTTCTAATGGATGACGATGGTCGATGCTCAATGTTAGTTCCGACGTGACTAGCAAAAACTGCCCGTCGATTTGCACAACATTATACATGTTATTACACGAAGGTAGGAAGTGACATGAAGTATGATAGTAGTTCATTTTTCACGGCGGCGACCCAAAAAGATGAAGGGACCAAAGCTGAAAAATTGCCAACACTTTGAATCAATAACACCTGCTCTAAACCGCCTCAGTGAAAAAACCACCGCACCGAGCACGGATCGATGCAGACATTATTCAGGTATTATTAATAAAATTCAAACACGCGATTCTAATGTTAATGTATGTTAAAATATATGACGGCCTTTACGGCATCTACCAAAATAAAAGCCGTTTACGCGTGATATGAAATTTTGTTTACGGGTCTCAGTACCCTAATCATTACACATAACAATAATTACTATCACACCTATAGATATTTACAGATGTTGCTCGTGACTTCGTTTGCATTGATATGATTAGAAAACTGTTTTTATGCCATTTCAGTAATTTCCTACCTTTATGATTTCGAGTTGCCTCAAAGTCCGTAAAAGTTTTAAACACTATAAAAAACGTATCTAACCGATATAAAAATTTTCCTTGAGACCATAGAATACTTGAACTTCATATTCTCAGCTTTGTCAGTGCATTGTAGTTAAAAGTGAGAGTCATTAATTTTAACTGTATACAGTAGGTATACCTATAAATGGAGGCAAAGTGTTTCTCGGAGCTAAGCCGACGTAAAACTAAGGCTTTAAACCGCCTTACAGGTGGACTTTGAGAGATCCTTTCTTGGTGCTCATATAATTTATAGCGGGAATGTCCGAGGGCAGTTTTTCAGGCTTTCGTCCACGGGTGTTATTTGTGCGTGGATGTATCACTTTTATTTTACATAATATGTATTTTCTTTTCACTTACAATTTAAGCTTTAATATAATATGTAGTCCTGAATAATATTCCATTATAATTTATAAGTAATTTGTTGCAAACGGTTAATTTGGTAATCTGAACGATTGCAGCGTCGATTGGATAGTAATCATCTGTAATCAAATAATAATTGGCAGCCAGCCACATCAGCTGATTAGCGCGAAAGGATTGAATGACAAAATCACAGGCTAGGCCCTTAGAACTCAAAAAAATAAAAGCGTTATCATTTTATGATAAAGTCATCCACCGAGGAAGGCTTTTGTCAAATAGAGGATTAATTTTGTTACTACTCATTCCTCTATTAATATAAGCCACGGGTACCAAGATATACTAAGGATATACTGTACTCGGCGAAACATGGCGGTAGCGGTCATTGACTCCCTGTCAAAAACTTGTCATTATCTATACAAAGCCGCGATTGACAACATCTGATACTTCATTGTCAATCGCGGTTTTAATATAAAAAATGACAAGATTTTGACAGGGACTCTATACTACCGCCATGTTTCGCCGAGTACAGTATAGTTAGTATTAAAAGCTAGGCATATTTTGCACTTTGCGCATAAAGTGTATTTAATGAAAAAAGGCCTGGATGTATCTATCTACTTACTTATATTATTATTTTTACAAATAATTTTTCAACCTGCCGCTTTGAATTGTCAGTGAATGGTCAGTGAGATCAGCGTTTAGGCGTAGCGATATATGACGTCATCCCTTTCATTGACACTGGCTATATTTAATCGCGGCATGTATTCCTGAGGGACGGCCAGCGCTGGCCATCAGTGAGCAGACATTCTGGCCTCACCATCTATTATATAAAAAAGTCAATCGATCCTATTGTATTTTACTGGTAACGACTATTACAAATATTAAATTAAGAAATTTAAAAAACCCCCGCCAAATAACTTTAAAAAGTAATGAAATAATATTTACTGACTTTAAGTTTAAATAATTCCTAAGTGTAAAGTAATATTTTAGTCCATAATTATTGTTGTCACGGTGTCTCGGGGGACCGCCAAGTAAACCACGACAACAACAGCTATTTATCTGAAATCAAACATGTACTTTAGCGGTCCCCCGACACACCGTGACAACAATTATTATGGACTAAAATACTCGTATTACTTTACACTTAGGAATTATTTAAACTTAAAGTCAGTAAATATTATTTCATTACTTTTTAAAGTTTTTTGGCGGGGGTTTTTTAAATTTCTTAATTTTATTTTATTTAATGCTTTTTAAACTTTTGTTGGTTATAATGCAGAATAATATGCGAAGAATACCGTCTATGAATGTCCTCTTGGATGAGCCCGTCAATATGAGCCCAAACATGAAACCTCCACTTTAGGTTCATACGGAGCTCGACCCATATACATTATATCCAGGTGATGCTGCAGCAGTAGCATGCAAATAGTTACTGTTTATCTACGTCTTACTGGTTGTCGCAAATAAAATGAGCCCAAACAGGAAACCTCTGCTCTAAGTTGGTGAGGAGTTGGGTATCCTATTGATTACCTAGTGATGCTGCAGAACCAAATGGAAAGTCCATTAATGTACATATATGTTATTCATAAATATCACGAACCAGTATGCAAAATATAAAACTCATCAAACGACTACAAGTTGCTAACGGCCTTTCACGAACCAGATAAACCGCGATTTTCCATTACTGAGCAGGCTGATGATGATGAATTATAGCTAAGAACACTCTCGATCATGTCAGCTTTCAAACAAAAAAAAACTAGATCAAAATCGGTCCACCCGTTGCTACGGATGCTACGATGCCACAGACAGACACACACACACACAGACAGACAGACAGACAGACAGACAGACACGTCAAACTTATAACACCCCTCTTTTTTGTCGGGGGTTAAAAACAAAAGATGTTTTATCTCGGCAAGGAAGTTTTAGCAGGATATATGCGTAGACGTTTTAGTACACCTAAATACGGACATACTGAGAAAATGGAATGCAAAATACATACTCCAATAAACAAAACAAACGTTTCGAATTCAATCGGAAGGGAACCTGAATTTGGTAGGAAAATGAAAGGTACGGGGCGGTCAGCCCATCTGCTTGTGTATCGATGCACCGTGCAACTGAAACGCTGCGGAGTTTGCAATTATCCTGTTTCGATATCTACGCCAAAAGGTTTGTTCTCACCAAAGTGAAATGTCAACAGGTAGCTTTTGAACCGTTCGAAACTATGAAAGGGAATTCGCGTCAATCCTCGCAGAGGCTCGGGGCGATTCTACAAACAAATAACACTGATTTACAAAACCTCTAAACATTAAAATATCAACTGTATGTATTTAGATACACTAAAATTAAAATAACTACCACTAAAACAGATGCAAATATAATTCAGTAACCACTAACAATGTACACTGCCAGTACAATGATCACATTAGCGGCGTCAATGCGCGGTAATAATATGGCGCGAATACGGATTGTGTTTTAATAACGCCCTGCCACCTGTCGCCCCTCGCCCGACTTGCCTGATAATTATTTCATTTGAACACTAACTAACACTGTTTGTATAATTACGTGTTACTAGATAGTAATTTATGTTTTCAATGACATTCTGCTATAGTCCGCGCGGAACTAATTGGCCGCTCTGCCGGTATGTGAGTATACGGGCAGAGCGGCCAACTAGTTGCGCGCGGACTATAATGTAGAAATGCAGTCAAGATAAAAGTCTCCTTTTGGCAAGAGCGGGCTGTTTATTTCTTTAGCAAAACGACGCAATATAAAATTATAAATAAATACTTTCGCTATTTTCACTATTATAGTTCGAAAACCAGTATGTAACTGCCCAGATGCATTTCTTATGCTGGCTTCTCACTGCACGTATCCAATTGAAGTCGGTAACTTTGACTTCAACTCCGACTTCAATCGGATCGGACGAGTCAACCCGCGCTACCTCGAGCCACCCGGCCCCCTTCACACGGCGCGTGGCTCGAGCTGGCGCGGGCGCGGCAAGGCGCGGCTCATGATATTATGCGCCGCGCCGTGAGAAACCAGCATTACTTAGATGTTAAATTACATATGACTGACTGACTGACGACTGACTATGGCTGACTATTTTATTGGACCGTGATTGTCGAGAAAATCACGCATGATGCTTTCAAGTAATTAGTACTTAAAACCATATATTTATTTCTTTAAAAAAAGTGTTGTATCTAACAAGTATCTAACTCTTTATTTACCTTTCAATTTATACTCGTTTTAACAAACATTAAAGTTTTGAAACGTCGGTTTGCCTTCATCAATCTTTTGTGCTCAAAAACAAACCGTATATTTTAACTGTTTGAAATGTTTCGAGGAAGCTCTTTTATAAAATATTTTTCGGAGAATTTTAAAATGAATATTTTCTATACGCAAAAAATTGCCTTTTTTTGATTCGGTGAATTTATTTTAAAATTCATTATCCAATTTTACAACTGTTCATACATTTTGATAAGTCAATGATCAGTTTCAGCTGCTGAAGAAGAGCAGAGTTTTTTTTTTTATTATTATAAAATTGGGGCCGTCTATGGGCTGTTCGCCCATATCCTTTTTTTGTTATTTTATTGTTTAGATTTTTCGCACCAAGGATATTTGATATAAGAAGAGCAGAGTTATAACACAGAATACATAATAGGGAATGTTATCTCTACTTATAAAATTACATGTCCTGACTGACTGACTGACTGACTCACTGATTCATCATCGCTGAGTAAAAACTGTTAAAGTTACAGCCACGAAATTTGGTGAGTAGGGTTGTTTTATTAAGTAGACACCCACTAAGGAATGAATTTTGAAAATTTTACCCCGAAGGGGGTGAAATAAGGGTTGAAAGTTTGAATGAAAGTCCGTCATTTCTTGAGTTAGAAACATGAAACTTTATTTTTGGGTTACTGATTAAAAATGAATGAATACGTATTTAAGCGTTTTTGGAAATTCTACCCCAAAGGGGGTGAAATTGGGGTTGAAAATTTGAATGAAAGTCCGTTATTTCTTGAGTTAGAAACATTAAATTTTATGTTTGGGCTACTGACTAAAAATGATTGGATACGTGTTTAAGCGTTTTTGGAAATTTCACCCCCAAGGGGGTGTGAAATAGGGGTTGAAAATTTAAATGAAAGTCCGTCATTTCTTAAGTTAGAAACATGAAAGTTTATTTTTGGACTGCTGATTAAAAATGAATGGATAGGTATTTAAGCGTTTTTGGAAATTCTACCCCCAAGAGGGTGAAATTGGGGTTGAAACTTTGAAAGAAAGTCCGTCATTTCTTGAGTTAAAAACATGAAAGTTTATTGACGTTTGCGTTTGACGTTTGCTTAAATAGGGTCCCGTTTTTACCCTTTGTATAAGGTAAGAAACCACAAAAAGGAGAAAACTATCCATCTTTGTTATTATACTATATTAACGCGGACGAAGTCGCGGGCAACAGCTAGTGTTACATATAATTATGTAACACTGTTGGTACTAGTTAAAAAGGCGTCAAATTAAAAAAAATCCTTTACCCAGCAGTGGGACACAAACGGCTAATAATAATAATAATAAAATAGAGGTCGTGGTTCGGTCGTTACCAAAAGTATGTAACCCTCTTGTACCTGTGCTATCGACTTTACTCTCCTGTTGACTGTAGGCTTCCTATGTTTGCAGACTGTCGGGCAGTAGTTAGTTTATCCAGGAAGGTAAGGCGTGGACGCAGATAGGTTGTGGTCGCAGGTAGGTAGTAGACGCAGGTAGGTAGGTAGGTTGATCACAGAAACACTTCAGTAGCAGTGTACCCGTGGCGGTGAACCCGAAACAGTGAAGAATAATGGAATATTCCAGCATTTGTGATCATCAGCATCGACTACTTCAAGCTCCAATATATTTTGTGTTCAAAATTACTAATTTGCATTAATTATTATTAAGAAACCCTAGAATCGAATGAAGACCACAGGTACGGGAATAGGGCACTGGGAACGTAAAGTCATCACATCAAATTACTGTTATTTGGTAGATCTCACGAGCTCGATTATCTGAACTACCTACAATAATTGGGCCTCGGAGACACCTCGACCAAAGCGACCTACCACGCTATCAACTCTAGTTCGTATATACCCAGTACTCACCTTTAAACTGTGTAGATGTTACTAATAGATAACTGCAAGTGTATAGGGTGTTGTCGTTTTTGTAATGCTGATGGCATAAACTAATTTTAGCTTAGGTAGGCGCTTGTATTCGTAGGCTTTATTTGTTATCCCCGGAGGCTCTGTATACGCACTATAAGGCCTGAAATTATCTCTCGCAAAACTAACACAGCCAACATAAAATCAACGAGAAAATTAATTCTAAACAGGACGTAACATTATAATATTATAATATATGCGTCCATCTTAAAGTTGCGTGAATATCAACTACTCGTAGGTGTTGTTTAAGCTGTTTATTTCAGGGCAGCTGCTGTTCTCTTCCCAAGAAAAGACGTGCACATCAGATTAAAAATAATGCGATATCAAATATATAAAAGCAAAAGTAGGAAGGTGAATCATATATAATGTACTTTTTATGGTAAGTACATTATTTTGGATTTTGAAGCATCCATAAGAATCCCAAGTAAGTAATCCAAAAATGTAAATTAAGTGCAAATCATGTACCATTCTCCATGGTAATTACTAACCGCAAAATGTGTAATAGAATACTCCTACCGTCCGTCCGTTACGGGCAAAGAGTACGCAACTAATATGTCAAAAGCTATCCAGACCGTAGATATATTATGTTGGCACGATTGGGAACGGGGAGCCAACCTGCCAACATTTTTCAACACACAAATAACCGTGTTTGCCAATCCGAGATACTGTGCTAGCGAAAATCAATGAAGCTATATATGAATGTTTCTACTTTATCTACTAGATTAGATGACGAAATTCGTTTATCATGTGGGAACCGTACTTACTTTTTTTACCAAGATAAAAAGCATCCTATTACCTATGTCTTTTTCCGGGACACCAAGTACTTGTTATTTTTAAATTTAATCAAAATCGGTTCAACGGTTTAAGCGTGAAGAGGTAACAGCAGTGATATGTTATATGTACCCTAGTCGTAGTAGAGCTTGTCTAATTTGAAATGACGCGTCCCACCACTTCAAAGTTGATATAAATGAAACATTTTTGTACTGTGAATACGAGGGAGGGGCGCGTCATTTCAAGTTAGACAAGCTCTACTCGTACATAATACCTCTTTGGGTAACAGAGAGATAGACAGACTGAGAACGACTGACACACTTTTTCATCTATACTAATATTATAAAGCGGAAGTTTGTTAGTTTTTTGTTTGTTTGAACGCGCTAATCTCAGGAACTACAGGACCGATTTGAAAAATTCTTCCAATGTTAGAGCCCGTTTAAAAATTATTTCAGTGTTAGATATAGTCCATTTATCAAGAAAGGCTATAGGCTATATTTTATCACGCTACGACTAATAGGAGCGAAGAAATAGAGGAAAATGTGGAAAAAACGGTGGAAAATTATTTGAAAGGGCTTATCTCACGAACTACTAGAGCAATTTTTCTGTTATTTGGGTCAGATAAGAAGTAGACCACGTGAAGGATTATAGGCTATTTTTTATGAACTAATTTTTCCGTGAAATATCTAATTTACGCGGGCAAAGCCACGCGGAACGTCTAGTTTTGAATAATATTAGTATGGATATTCCCGAGACCGACAAGTTCATTTCAATCAGTCACGTTACGAGACTAGAGACTAGAAGACTAAGTCAGTTTGTACCCTAAATCCTTTTTCAATTGCTAAGTTATCATAATATATTAGTTTAAAATATATACTAAATCTATTTAAGCAACATGCAAGGACTCCAGCATCATTATTCATTACTCTACACTCTACAGAGAGAGTGCATTTAAGTTGTGACAGTTTCCAAGCGGTAGAAACATTACCTGTTTCACTAGGAACTGGGTAATATATCGCGAAGTTTTTGCTTGCTCTAAATGTCGTTTGCAAAAGTTGGTATCCCACGTTGTCATATCTGTTGTATAATATTATGTTCCAATTATCATAAATGACAGAGATAGCAACTTTTTTAGCGGGCAACGGGCCACCACACCGGTCTCTACGAATTTCCACTACAGAAAATAGACCATGTAAATGAAAGTCGCAAGTCCTGGATGTGGGAAGACAACTTGGATCATTAATAACTTCAATGAAGAAACTGACATTATAATAACAACGACGATCGAAGCAGCCGAGGATCTAAGGCAAAGGCTATCGCTACGAACTGGCAACAAAGTTAAAGATAAAGTTCGTAACATGGCCTCTTTGCTGGTAAATGGGACAAAAGGAGCCTACAAAAGGTTGATAGTTGACGAGGCCCTCATGAACCATTTCGGCTCAATCGTCATGGCGAATCAGTTAACAGGCGCCAACGATGTCATCCTCATTGGAGATATTAACCAACTTCCGTTTATAGAGCGTGAAAACCTCTTTAAACTTAATTACACTCGTCCAAACCTGGTAACCAGCATCACCCAGGAGTTGTCTTGCACACAATGGAGCCCTATGGATGTGGCATACGCCCTAAGCATGGTCTATAATAACATCTACTCATCGAAGGAAATTGTGCGGTCCCTAAAGCTAATGAAGTACACAGGAGCGAGAATACCTAAAACCGATCTAAATACCCTGTATCTTGTCCACACACAGGAGAAGAAAGCAGCCCTCACTAATACAGGCTATGGATCGGGAACGGACTCTCGCGTCCTCACAATCCATGAAGCTCAGGGATTAACGAGTCCTTCGGTGATCATCATACAGACCAAGTCCCGAAAGCTGGCAATCCATGACAGCGTTCCTCATGCAGTCGTAGCTATATCCCGGCACACTAACACCTGTGTCTATTACACTGACACTGACGGAGACGCTGTGGCAAGCTTCATAAAAAGAACCACGGAGGTGTCAACCGAACACATAAAAGATTACAACATAAAAATAAATAAGATAAAGTCCTAAGCCACATACCTGGGATCCCCAGAGATCGGCAAAAATAAAATACCAAGTAATAAAACGTAAACTTTATAACACTAACTTAGCCCTAAATAGATTGTTAAAATCCAAGTGTGGACCCCAGACTCCACTGGCTGGCATCTGGTAGATTCGGCACAGAACGATATCTTTTTAACACCCTAGAAACTCCACCCAGCTTGAGTGACCCCTCTCCACCAAGCCAATGTCACAACATCAAAAGGCAAAGGGTGGAGCAGCATAATATCTAAGGAAATCGGAAAATATCGGATCTATTGGCCGCCACATTGGGACCTCACCGTTTAAAACATTAACATTATAATTATGTAATTTATAAAACAATAAATATATATTTATTTATTATATGTATATATATATAAAAAAGTCCATGGCGTTATGGACTACAATTAATTAAAATTACTAAATAATATTATTATTTCAAATATCCTTGGTGCGAAAAATCTATAGAATAAATAAATAAAAAAAGGATATGGACGAACAGCCCATAGACGGCCCCGATTTTTATAATTAAAAAAAATTAAAGTCACTTCGAGAAGATTTATCGTCTCCGAAGATGTTTGGTTAGGCCTACCAAGTATAAATTTTAAGATTCAATATGTAGCGATATCTAGTCGTATAAGTACAGGTATAAATTAATATAGGTTAAAGTAAGTATGGGTATATTACTATATACTATATATTATGTACCCATCAAATATTTTTGGTTTTAGTTACCCAATGGTAAGTAAAACCAAAAATGTTTGATGGTGACCTTATATCAAGAGCAATTAAATAAATTATGTTATTCGGGTGATGAAGTAATAGAGTTCTCAGACCTGTCTCAGGTGTATTCGATTTATTGTGTAGGCTTCAGAGTCTGAAGCCTACACAATAAATCGAAAACGAAGTGTCTAGTCGTCCGAGTACCGGATGAATTAAAAAAAAATCGTCCTGTTGCTGCTAGTCGTCCGGTAAGCGGATGAATTGTTTTTTTTTTTTTTAATTCTTCCGGTAATCGGACGACTAAGATTTATTTTATTCATCCAATTACCGGACGACTAGCAACAGCCAATCGAAAAAGGCACAACAAGGACCGATGTGCCAAGTCTACCGACGTTTTAGTGACGATCAACAATTTTGTGCAAAATGTAGCCTAGCGACATCTGTAGTTATCAACCTACAATTGATTACAACCAGGGTAACATCCTGACTCAGAACTGTCCCCTGTCACAAAATGTAGGCATTTATTCCAGTTCAAAATATTACTTAGTTGGTCAGACATTTGCAATTTAAATACTTATATATTCTCCGATAGGTTTTAGTATCCTGTATATAATAATTACTGATAATTGATAATGATCCAAAATGAATACGTTTTTCCTATTCCTATATTAGTTGATTGTTTCGTTTGCCAAAAGGCGCCATGAGATGCCTTTTTCATCGCGCCATCTATCTCTAGAGCATAGAAACATGCGCACATCATAGTGCAACTGATGTCGAAGAGATGGCGCTAGCAGCGAGGCAAAGTTGCGTAGTCGACCCCTATAGTAAAACTATTTTAAAACTTTAAACTACACCCTATCTTTAAATGCGTCATTAAATTTGAGGCCAAACACTAACATTACAACTAGCTGCCGTGTTTGGGGTGTACATTGTTTCCCTGTGGTTTAATACAACGATCGCATGTCAGCCGGTCGTAAAGCACAAAATGTGAAAATTGCACGTCACATAAAAAATAACAATTATACGATCACTAACTATAGTTTTCTCTTTAAAAATGCTTGATAAAGTTTAAAATATTTCCCTTTCATGATATTATACATAGTTTGTTCATTATTTTAAACTAACAACCTTTGACTCGGGTCCTATGACTCCTGTATAATTTATAAAAAAGCATTTGTGCAAAAACTAGGAAGGCGTGAATCGCAATATTATGCATGCTTATGCAAATTTTTTAGGGTAAGATCGCAAAACGTTTGTGGAAATAAAGATATGATTTTCAGGTCGAATTTCCTCGAATTATTCTGTGGAAGGAGGCGAAGGACCTCAAAATGTGTTCGGTAGGTCAAAATCCTGAAACAAGATATCAAGGAACAAACTTTAAATGTTTTGTACGTTCCAAAATTCTCAAAAAATTAAAATAATAAGCGCAGCATCGCCATGAAAATTTTAAAAAGTAAACGCAAATAATCTATCTCGAGAACCGTTTGAGATGATTTCGCCCTAATTAACAGCAAGGTTGCGCTTTTAAGAATTTATAAATTAAAAGCATAATAATTTTTAAGGATCACATGTCTCAAACTCAAACCTTTTAAATGAACCAATTTCTTGCGTGCGAACGTAGTAAGTAGTAACGTAGACTCCGCGCTGGGGTAGGTATGAGCCATGAGGATTCAAGCGAGTTTCACTGGAGGGCGCTAGTCATACCAAAAACAAGGCTGTGAGCATGCTGTGAGATAGTTTCCTTCAATGATATTCATTATTCTATGTTACTATTGGTTTCCTTACAATTCGCTTTTATGCAAGCAATTTTTAAGACGAACAATATTATTATATTTTTATATGCTATTAATTATTATATTATACTAGCTGTCCCGGCAAACGTTTCTTTGCCATATTTCAAAGTAAGTATTTCGGCCGTATTAATTTATTGAAGTGACTAAATAAGTATGTCACCATGGCAACGTCGATCGCCATGGGCGTATATAAGGGGGGTGTCCTGGGGGTCCGGACCCCCCCCCCCATTACTATCCATCTTACTTGTCCAATCGATAATAATTTATGTACCTCGCCGATTAAAATCGGTACTGTACATGTATTTTATAACATATTTTTGATTTCCTAAACACGTTGCCTATTAGCTGCCTCGGAACCCTTCATGGGCAATTCCAACTCGCACTTGGCTGCTTTTTTTCGTTAGGGACCCCCTCTTATCAAAGCTATATATAGATATATATATACGCCCGTGTCGATCGCTATCCCGCCGCACAAACAATGGTCGCCGTCAGTCTCAAGTTGTAATAATTTACTATTATTTATTCAACAAATACACTTATCAATATAAAAAGTACTCAGTAGCTGATTCTCAGACCCACTGAATATGAATATAAAATTTGGTTAAAACCAGTTAAGCCGTTTCGCAGGAGTACGCGGCCTACGAGTAACATTGTGACACGAGAATTCTATATAACTATAACTAGCTGTCCCGGCAAACGTTGCTTTGCCATAATATAAAGTATTTCTGAAGTGACTAAATAAGTATGTCGCCATGGCAACGTCGATCGCTATCTCGTCGCACAAACAATAGTAGCAGTCAGTCTCAGGTTGTAATAATTTACTATTATTTATTCAACAAATGCACTTATCAATATATAAAGTACCCAGTAGCCGATTCTCAGACCTACTGAATACACATACAAAATTTGGTAAAAAAGCCGTTTCGGAGGAGTTCATGGACTAACATTGTGACACGAGAATTTTATATATAAGAAGATAAGATAAGAAGAAGATTTATTGCAGTTTCATTATGAACTACTTCTATTAAAATGATGAAAACGGTAGTATCAGAATGAAATACATGTAATACCAAAAGCTAAGACAGGGCGCTATTATAGCCGTTGAAGGTAATAACCAAACTGCATACAAACTCATTTACTATTAGTGGAGTACCTAGAGCGTCAAACCTCCGATTTCCGTAATAGTGGATGAAAAATGAAAAAAAGGAATGTGCAGCTGATAACATAAATAAAAAAGTTTACCTATTGAAATGTTGTACTTTTGATTTTTAAATTATTCTATACCACTTCAGTTACAATCATAAAAATTTTGAAGAAAACCTCTCAGTTCAGTTACTTAACAGAATAATAAAATATACTATCATTCTTTTTATCCATATCGTTGCTTATATTCCAAAGAAAGAAAATAAGTGAGAAAAAAATATAATTTAAATTTAAAAATTAATATTTTTGTATTTAGATGAGCATACCTCCGAATAAGTTTGTTGTGTGCTTAAAATATGGCATTTGTATTTTTTTTTGTTTCAAATAGGAAGTTTGAAATTATTTCTTAGGCCTTGACAAATCCTTTTATATGTTAATATGTAATTTTTTAGCTTCTACTTTATTAACTTTTCCGAAAAGTAACACAAACTTTTCACGTATATTTCGAAGAAAATCTGTATTTAATTTTTTTGGTTAAATGTATGTTTTACTACGAGGGCTGCTATTTATGTATCCGGAATTAAAAAAAGAAACAAACATATATTTAATATGGTTTTATTGCTTTTCAAAATATTCGCCGCGATGATCGACACACTTTTGCATACGCTGGAACCAATTTTCATAGCACTTTTTCCATTCTGATTGAGGTATCTCCAAAACGTGCATTGGAACGCATCAACAGCCTCTTCGCGGCTCGAAAAACGTTGACCACGTAATTTGTTTTTCGCGTATGGAAATAAAAAGAAATCGTTAGGTGCCAAATCAGGGCTGTACGGCGGATGACCAGTCAATTCGATCTTTTGACCCTCCAAAAACTGAGTTGTTTCAGCTGAGGTGTGACAGCTAGCATTGTCGTGATGTAATATGATTCTGCGTTGTCGGTTGTCCTTTCTTATTTCTTCAAAGACTTCTGGTAAACAAATGGTCGTATACCATTCAGAATTAACCGTTTTACGATTCTCTAATGGCACTGTAGCCACATGTCCATTAATTCCAAAAAAAACAGGCATCTTATGTATGCTCGTCATACTTATGCCTAAGGACGCCTCTATCTCGCGATATGTAACATGACGATCACGCATTATTAGTTCCCGCTCAGCATCTATATTTTGTGTGACAACAGCTGTTTTTGGGCGACCTTCTTTATTTTCATCCGTGAGCATAGACCGCCCACGATTAAACTCACTGTACCAGTGATACCACATTGGTTTTTGATGGTGCTTCATCTCCAAAAGTTGCGGTGAGTTGAATAAAGCACTTTGATTTAGCCCACGCCGAAAATCGTAGTAAATCATTGCACGAAAATGTTCACGCGTTAAATCCATGGCAAATGAAGACACGCAATTTTCAAAATGACGCCACAATGGAAAAATAATTGACAGTCACATGAAACAAAGTGTGTTCTTCAACCAAAGAGTTCTATTTTCAAATGTTGTGATTACTTTTTAAATATTGTTCTTGTAAGTGGCCAGTTCCGGATACATAAATAGCAGCCTAGTAATATTTTTATATGTATTTAAGTACATTCGCTAAAACCTACATAAAGGAAAATAAATAGAAATTAGGTTAAGAACTGATATTATGTAGCATCCAATTTTTTTCTGGCTTTTAATAGGAAGTTTAAATATATTTCAAACGCTAGAAAAAGCCTTTCAAATTTTGTCGATGCATTTAACTTTTGAGCTCTAACTTCAATAAATTTTCAACAAATGTAGCAAAAAAATGTTGGTAAAACATTATAACTTATATTAATATCTCCAAAAATGTCTAAAATAACATTTTTGGAGATATTAATATAAGTTATAACGTTTTTAAGTAAGTACATAAAACTCATCATTTGTCTAAAAAATAAACACGCACAATAAGTTCGTATAAGTTATAACACACTTTTCGTTACTACCCTGAAATCCGCCCAAACTCTTTAATCTTGGTTACGAGTTACGACGAGCGGTAATCTCTAATTATTTTTAACAAAAAATTAAAACCGACTTCCAAGGTAAAAACAATAATAACATTAATATGAACTAAAAAGTATTAAATAATTTTTACTATCTAATAGTTCCTTTTTCCGAATTCGGCTAAACCTCAACTATTTCTGTACTCAATCTTCATTATTAAAAAGACACTTAATGACTTTGTTTTGTGCTATTTAATTTAATGCTATTTTTAAAATAACTTTATTTTAATTCTATTTGTCTATTAAAATTTTATAAAGTATTTAGTAAAGTATTCGATCTGTATATAAAGTAGTAAAGTATATTCGATCTATCGTCTGCCGCCACGCGCCGCGCGGCGCTGACCGCCGTGTATTAAACAAACAGGTGTTGTTATACAGTACATAATTATTATTATTATTAGTATATCCATACCTATGCTTTGTACTATTATCTATTCTGTGCCATGAGACATTGGTGACCTTAATACGACGTGGTAATGATGATGACGATGATGATGATGATTATGATGATGAATATGAATTGCATAGTAGCATATGCTTTCTGTTCTTAAAACAACGCTGAAACTCCCAAACGTGTATCTATAAGGAGTCAGGAGTTCTCTCAGCATCTTCGAAACCATGGTATATCTTGACCCAATATTTGACTTTTTGGTAGCATATTCTTAGTATACTTCACATAAAACCAAAATCACCATATGTTTCCATACAAATTTCGAGGTGTTCCCTCGATTACTCCTGGATCCCATTATCAGGTCACCACTTTTGTGAACATGGACCAAATTGGAGTGAAACCAAATACAACAAAACAAAAATTTCGAAAATCGGTTCACAAACGGCGGAGTAATCGTTGAACATACAAAAAAAAATCCACAGCCGAACATATAACCTCCTCGTTTTTTGGAAGTCGGTTAAAAACTTTGCAAACATCTTATAGTTTTATTTAGCATAGCAAAGCAAATTTTATATTTAAAAATTATGTTTTTGGTTAATTTTTAATGTACTTAAACAATTGAATAAGAGTCATTAAATAACATGAACAAAAAAAAAATCTTGACTGGTTTTATATGGTGAAATATTAATTAGGGTTACCAAAAGGGTAAAAAACGGGACCCTATTAATAAGTGATGTCTGTCTGTCCGTCTGTATGTCAGCAGGCTGTATCTCAAGAACCGCTATAGCTTATATATTATCTAAATCAATATATATACCGCTATATATATATTGATTTAGATAATATTAGATTATGTGTATCTGTTGCCGCTATAACAACAAATACTAAAACAAAATAATATTAATATTTAAGGAGGGCTGCCATACAACAAACTTGGTTTTTGACGTGATAACGTCTTATAATTCGATATGGGGTGCGCGCCCGAAAAACATGACAGTTCAGCGGCGTTACCTCAGCTGAGGCGTTCCATATAAGGCTTGAAGTGCAAGCGAGAGCGCGGATCGAGCGACAAGGAAGCACAATCGGCCTTTGCGTTCGGCAGCGTTCGACATCCGTCTCTCTCCTAAGTCCTACTTGAGTGAGCGATGCTTATATTTTGACAGTTGATAATGTTACTCTTTCTAACTAACGATGCAGTAAGTTGAGTGAAAGAGAAAGCTCATATCGGTGTATAAACGTCAAAAGTTTGTAATATTATGTCAAACCTAAATCCTAATAGGACATTATACAAGACAAAGGAGTCGGTCTGCAATATTTCATGTTTAAAAAGTGTTTAGTGAACGTTAAATGCAATATCTTGTTGGGTTTTGTGGTTCCGCTATATAATAAACCATAAAAACGGCCAAGGAAACGGCCTCAAACACGTGGATTTAACATAACATACGACGTAAGTTTGCATGATCTACAGCGCTCACACCTCCCCCTGTATGTACTCAGTTCGTTACTTAGATCTACTTTTTGAAATTTTATCCTGGCATTACTCTTTTTGACGTGACAACGTCTTATAATTCGATGGAGCCGGCTGCACGCACGAAAAAACATGACTCATGCGGCGTTACCTCGCTCTGAGGCGTTCCATTTAAGGCTTGAAGTGCAAGCAAGAGTGCGGAACGAGCGACAAAGAGGCACGTTGTCACGTTCAACTATCGTCAGTAAACCGACTTTACAGACAACCGTTTTTTTGGCTTTTATTGCTCGATATCAATAATGGCAACAGGTAGGCACTTGAAATTTTCACAAAGGCCTTAAATATATGTGTACTTTGATAAATTAATAATAATATTTAAATAAAATAAAAATTTAAGGGGGTCTCCCATATAAAAAACACAATCTTTGGCCTATTTTTGCTCTATAACGGTACGGAACCCTTCGTGCGCGAGTCCGACTCGCACTTGGCTGATTTTTTAAAAATTAAATAATTAAAAATTAAAAGCACAAAAATGTTTTTGGTAAACTTTGCAAGTTATAATGTAAAAAAGAAAATGACACCCCCAAAACAAAAATCCATTCTTTATTACAATTTTTGGAGGTTAAAACATCTGGGCACTGAACAACACTGAACAACACTATAATATAGCCTTTTGGCATTGCCATGAATGTGGCGCTGCGGAGGACACGGCCCAGCATACCCTTGAGGTGTGCGATCGTTGGGCCGTGCAGCGCCACGATCTCGTGGCGGGTAGGTACCTCTCACTCCCGAGCATGGTGCGCTGCATGCTCGAGAGCGACGAGGCCTGGCAGGTGGCGGTCTCTTTCTGCGAATTTGTCATGTCGCAGAAAGAGGCCACGGAGCGGGACAGAGAGAATGACCCCACCTCTCTGCCGCTCCGCCGGCGTAGGACGGGAGTGCGGAGGCGTCGCTACGCGAACCTCCAAACTCTTGTCTAACGGGGCTCCGGGTCAGGATGGGAACCTGCCCGTCTTTGTCAGTCCCGGCGCCGAGGGGAACGCTTTAGTTCGCCTAAGCGTTCCCTTACTTTGGTAAAGTCCGGTCCGAGATAGACCGGCCAGTCGTGGAGGGAGTCCTGTGTTAGACAGATCCGGGAGTCCCTCCGTATCTATTGACCCTAGCATGACAAAATTTTTTTCTCGTGTAGATCTATCATCCAAGAACACATTTTTATAGTGTTTTGTCGAGATAGTGTCGAGATTTTGACATTATGAGACGAGTAGTTTTTAATTATCTCGAGAGTGAGATACGAGATATATCTCGTTGGCGTATGTTAGGCAGGCTGGAACGAGTTGTAGGCGTCGTTTAAACTATATAGCACTTCACTTAGTTGGAAGCCCCAGTATCCCTTTGATACTCCCACAATTTAATCAACCCGTCTCTTGCACGTGCAAAATCCATACTCGCGCAATAGATATTTTGGCAAATATCGAAGTTGACCTATCGATGCAGCTTAGGTGTTTACCGAAACTTCACCCGACGGCGGAACCCTCGGTAGTGTAAACTCCGAAACTCCCAAATACAGGGATGCACGTGTCAAACATAATACGCTTTAATATTTGGAATTTACAAAGTAATATTGAGGTAGCAGCGAGCGGGAAAATAATCTACTTTATAATGTTACTGGGAGCGACTGAGCATATAACCGGCTCATGATCTTTTAAATCACTTTGCTGGTGAATTAATCCAACCAAAACACTAGCATGACCGCTGCAGCTTGAAAGCAACAAAACACCCATTTCAAAAAAGGGATCTAAGGAATTATAAGATACCGTTTAGTTAAGCTGTAGTGGGAGACTCGCCTTCGAAGATATGCCTGCTGAATCTCCAATATTCTCATTCTTTTATAGTTTGAGATATGTATAATATTATGCAAATAGAACTTATTAGGAAATTTAAAAAAATTGCAAGTTAAAAATTCAAAACATTGATTTTTATGGTGAGTCCGGAGTGTCATGTGGTCATAATATTGTAACTGAGACGTCATTAGTAATTGTATGCGGTCATACGGCGTATGAGAGTAATGCGGACAATATGTATTTATATCTGATACGGAAGCGGCGTCTGCGCAGGGTTTCCAGCATGACGTATTTTTCAAGACGACGCGGAGCAAAAAAAGATCACACGTGGTCTAATTTCCAGGACTTTCCGCAATGTAATTTTTTCATTGCATCCTTGCATGCGTCTTTGCATCAAACTAGATAAGATTCTATTTCCTAGATCCAAAGTTTCCTGATCCGGGAAAATTTATTTTTTAGAAAACAAACACATATTATATTGCCATAGTGTTTATGACCGAGCTTTTTTGTTGGACCTAGGCGAAACATTTTCGCGAGCCGGCAACATTGATGAGCGATGACAATAGTCCGGCGCTAGGAATAGAGCTGTAACGTGGGCGCTCGACGCGGTACGCGCCCCCAGCTGATAACACCTCATCTTTATATATAAAGTTCGCGTCACAACCGCGTCAGACGACCCAAACGAGTGAGATGAAGATGAGAGCTGAAAGGGCAAAGTCAGACTTATTCTCAGGTCTCCTCCAGCCTAGGGGACCCAAGCGGACCCTTCGCGTTAAGCACACAATGGTGCCCTTATCACACACGGAACCGAAATTTGCTGTCATCATTAATAAAACATTATCGCACAATACCTACAAGTGACCGCCATACGAACGCTTTTAGAAACTTTAAGTGATGAACCAAAAAATGTTGCCTCACAACAATGTTTCCCTCATTATATAATTGGCACTTGAGATAGGACATCAGCTAGGGCATTCTAAAGGTCAAGAGTTACAGCTACAAACGTTTCATGGTTTAAACTTTAACTTAAATAATAAGGTGTTTTCGATTGAGACCTCAGAGGCCAAAATTATATACTTACATATAAGTTTTTCGTCAAGAGTTTTTCTTTTCACTAGAGCTTTTGATTGGCTAGCGTCAATGTCATCAACTGCAAGGAACGGCAAAGTTGGGTGTCTCAAAAGATTCCAGGGGCAAATTAGAGTCATCGACGAAAGCAGCCCTGCAAGACCCGCTGTAAGCACACTTTTCTCGGAGCTCACGAGCGGAGTAATTACACTTCTTCACAATCCTACTCCTCCTAAATTTCTGAGATCATACGAAAGGCTTTTCGTTTGTGCTGCTGTCGACCCTGGCTTACAGAAGAAACTTGGTGGGAATGATTGATGAGCCAGTGCCCGTTTAAAAAATACTTCTTCGCACACGCTTACTTTAGAAACCCCTTTAAATAAATGAGGTCTGAGTTCTTAGTGTATTTGTAACCTGGGGCGCTAATATGCTCCGGCTGGATGAACTTTACACTAAATTAATGTGCGTTATGTAATACCTGTGCGAGGCATACGCTGTAATTTGCCTTTAGCCGACAACAAAGGGGAAATATTATAAGAGTAAGTCAATTTGCTATGCACCTTAATTCAAAATAGTAGACCCACGCAACGGGAAAACGTGATTATCGCTTGTTTCGTTGCTTCTGTAAATGTATACCTAAGTACCTATATTATGTCTTTTGTTCACCGCATAGCAGTAAAACATTCGAATTAAGCTAAACAAAAACTCGCTCGGTATTCTTTTCGAATAAACTACTTTCAAAAACGATTATTAAGAAAACTAAAGCGAGCAAAGTGTACAATAAATAATAATAATCAACCAAGTGCGATTCGGACTCGCGCACGAAGGGTTCTGTACAATAAAATTATAGAGCAAAAATAGGCCAAAATTGTGATTTTTGTCAGGTATTAATTTTTATTTTTATTTTATACTAAATAGTTTTCCCGGAAAACGTCGTTTTGCCATATATTAATGAAGTGACAAATAAATACGGCACCATGGCAACGTCCATCGCTGTCCCGTTATTCTGATTAACAAGTGCCATTTTCCTCGAAACCTGATCTCATTCACCGAAAATTATGATTTTGGTCTCATCCGATTCGGAATACCATCTAGAACATTCTATCAAAATTCCAAGAGGGGCTGATAAAAAATGCAATAGTTATAAACAATTAAGTAAACATAAAAAGAAGGGTTTGGATTTTTTTATTATTTCGAAAACTATTTAAGATAATCAAAATTTGAAAATAGATCCTTAAAGAAGAGGAAATTTCCTAAAAAAAATCTTTGATCCTGGAACCTTACCAATAATCCTTATAGCTATAAATGAGCGGCGAAAGTAACGGTAAAAACGAGTAGTTCGAGTTTCGCGTGAATTGCCGCAATCTGCCACGCGAACTAAAAAATATATTTTAACTGATTAAATATTAATATAAAGAAATAAAAAAAAATTGGGTACTAAGTAGACATATCAATAAACAATAATCCGTCATCAAAAATAAATTATCACAGTTTGTTTGAATGTTATGCTTTTGTTCATTTGTTAATAGTCAGCATTTTAATGTTAACATAAAAACGCTGATTATTTCTAAACAAGAAATCTAGAAATTTTTATTATTCTTTTGAGATAATCTTAAAAGGGTTTAAGAAGAGATATCCGGTGGAAAAATTCAATAATTTTGATTTTTCACTTTTTTATGAACAATCAAAGGCATTCATGAAATTTTCATGTAAATAAAGCAATTAGGGTTTTTTCATCAATAAAAATGATTATTTAAATTTTATTAGTTATAAATATAAAAATATATATTGTTATCTGGCTTCTAACAACAACACAGCAAAATAATAACAATAATTGGATATAAAAGTACCATAATTGCTTTATTTACAATAAATAATTTTGGAATGTTTTTGAATGTTAATTAAAAAAGTGAAAAATCAAAATTATTGAATTTTTCCACCGGATATCTCTTCTAAGCCCTTTTAAAATTAGCTCAAAAGAATAATAACAATTCTAGATTTCTTGTTTAGAAATAATCAGCGTTTTTATGTTAACATTAAAATGGTGACTATTAACAAATTAAGAAAATCATAATAATTAAACAAATTGTGATAATTTATTTTTGTCAACGGATTATTGTTTATTGATATGTCTACTTAGTACCCATTTTTTTAATTCCTTAACATTAATATTTAATCACTTAAAATATTTTTTTAGTTCACGTAGCAGATTGCAGCTAATCACGCAAAACCTGAACCACGCGGTTTCACCGTTACTTTCGCCGCTCAATTAAAGCTATAAGGATAATTAGGAAGGTTCCAGGATCTAGGATTTTTTTAGGAAATTTCCTGCTCTTTAAGGATCTATTTTCAAATTTTGATTATCTCAAATAGTTTTTGAAATATTAAAAAAAACCAAACCCTTATTTTTATGTTTACTTAATTGTTTATAACTTTTGCATTTTTTTTCAGCCCGTCTTGGAATTTTGATAGAATGTTCTAGATGGTATTCCAAATCGAATGAGACCAAAATAATAATTTTCGGTGCATGCGATCAGGTTTCGAGGAAAAATGTCACTTGTTTACTAGTGTACGTCGCACAAACGACGTTCACCGTCAGTCTCGAGTTGTAATAATTTACTATTATTTATTCCATAGACTTATAAATTATAATATACAAGATGTTTGTGTAAACACCGTTGTCCTTGAAACCATCAAATAAGCCCGTCAAAATGCACAACTTTTTCTATGAGAACTATGCTGGGAATTAAAAAAATCTGCCTTCATACCCATACAAATTGCCGATCCGGGCATCCGTATGGGTATGAAGTGCATTTTTTTTTTTGAGTTCCTAGCATTGTTCTCATAGAAAAAGTTTTTGACGGGCTCATTTGATGGTTTCAAGGATAACGGTGTTTACACAAACACACTGTATACTGTTTATGATTTATTCAAGAAATGCACTTATTAAGTTATCAATATAAAAAGTAGCCAGTAGCCGATTCTCGAACCTACTGAATATGCATTAGGTATATAAAACTTGGTAAAAAATCAGTAAAGCGGTTTCGGCCGAGTACGGTAACTAACATTGTGACACGAAAATTTTATATAATATAAGAAGATTATTATTAATAATTATAACTATTTGACCGAGCTTTCCTCGGTATTCAATAAAACACGAATAAAATGTCATTTTTGTCATTGGAGCCGATTCCGAGATTCCAATTGTATACAAGAATTGCTCGTTTAAAGAAATAAGATTAAAGAACACAAAATATTATAATTGAGGATTTTGTGAAAATTGCAAGTGTATCCATCCTGCCAATATTGATGTCAAGCAAAAAAGGCAAAAAAAATCTTGTATGGGAGCCCTCCTTTACTATTATTTTATTTTCATTTTAGTATTTGTTGTTATAGCGGCAACAGAAATACACAATCTGTGAAAATTACAGAAGTCTAGCTATAACGGTTCTTGAGATACAGCCTGGAAACAAACAGACAGCTGACAGACGGACAGAAAACGAAATCTAAGTAATAGGGTCCCGTTTTTAACCTTCCGGAACGGAACCCTAAAAATGTAAACCCCTTTCAGATAATATTTCTTTAGAGTAACGTTACAGGGGCTGCAACAAAGTTTTCCAGTGGGGTAAACCGTGGAAAAGAGAGCGGGGAGAAAAAAGTTAGTGAAACTTGCGCGCGTCCTAGTCGGTACTGGGAATGAATATTTTCAGACTGAATGAGCAAAGTGTTCGCTTGCACTCGCGTAATGTTTGCAAATTGTAAATCATAAAAAGGTGGGTAATACAACAATATATTCTTAATATCTAGCTTTGATAAGATCCAAAATAAAGGAGGGGTAAAATAGTCGCTTCGATAATATATGTAGGTATGAAACGGGCGTTTACTCAAGGATTGGCTGGGCATTGCCGTGGCACCAGACTATGGTATTTAAATAGTATTGTGTTATCGTTTATTTTTGTTTTGTTTAAAAACCCGAAAAGCTCGAAAAACAAACCCGAAAAACAGGGTTTTGAAAATTGGGTCCGGGTTTTGATGCCCTACTTGTAAAATTATGACTTTATTTTACCCACATCGCGTCGTTCGTCGCACCAGAATATCAAACGTTACGCATTGAAATTTAGTAGGGCCACACCACAGCCCTGTGATAAGTGTGAACAATGAACATAAAGTTTTGACACGAGTTATTAACTCGGTGCAAATCGGTTCTCGGAGTTATTTAGTTAAACGCCAATTACCTGCAGCCAGCTATTGACTATTGATAAATAGACGATGTAAAGCGTCTACTAATTAGCAAAATGGTATTTCCATTCGCTGGCAAGTTAATTTCCGTCGTTTTAAATCGTACTCTAGGAAAATGAATTTCCACGAGCGCCTTTTAAACGTTCGACTATTTTCATGATAGCCATTTTAATACTATTAACGGGTACCGACTAAATATAATGATTTTCTTTGAAGTAATAAAAAGCGACGTTGCATTCCTAATACCTTTCTTTCATGAATTAATTAGCAAATATATCGTGATGTGGGCTGCAGCCTGCACCGTGCTGCGTGCACGAAAGCACATTAGTTTTATTAAAAAATATATTTTTGTTCAATAAAAGTTTTTAAACCACCTAGTTTTAATTATTCGTAGCCACCAGGACACTAAGCCAACAATAACATACCTACAATGTAGGTTTGGTTATAATATATTATCTTACAATGCTATATCCGACTATCCCGACATCTGTATATTCTCTGATAAGCTCAGATAAGCTTAGTTATTTTAAGAGAAATTTTAAACACTATTTTAATAAATATCCCACGGTCAAGTAAAGTTGAAACTACTATAATCTTATCTAATATATATAAATCTCCTGTCACGATTTTTGTCCGCGAGATTTTTTTATATCTATGGACGCTTCACACCACGTCCGCGTCAGTCTGGCCCCGTGGCATGTAGCTGTTTTTTTAAATACTTATTTAGTCACTAATTCAATAAAATAATACGGGCGATATACTTTATATAATATGGCAAAAAACGTTTGCCGGGACAGCTAGTCTTATAAATAAAATTCTCGTGTCACAATGTTAGTCTTATAAATAAAATTCTCGTGTCACAATGTTAGTCCACGAACTCCTCCGAAACGGCTTTACTGATTTTTACCAAATTTTATATGCATATTCAGTAGGTCTGAGAATCGGCTACTCGGTACTTATTATAGGCATTGATTTAAAGGAGCAGTTGTAAATTGCAGTTTTGGTAAGTTAAAAATTATAAATGGCACGTTCAATAACTAGTTTAGCAGTTAAAGCTAAGCAGTAAAATAAACAAAAATGAGTAGTAAAAAATACATTGAAAACATTATTGAACAGTAAAATAATTAAATGGTCAGTAAAAATTAATGAATGAGCGGTTACGTCTGGGCAGTAACAAATCGAAATTTGTCAGTAAGAAATCTCATTCTAAGCAGTTCTCCGCGCTTAAGTAAAAAACAGTGTTGGATATGTTTTACGGGCCCCCGAGACGGTCAAACGGTTTGATTCTAACACGTAAATGTTGGTTCGACTCAAACCATTTAGATCGTTTACAAAGCTAGCTTGAACGGTTTTTCAAACATTTAAGTACGTGTTTGAAGCTCGTTTGATGAAATTTCATATTTTTGTTGTGTTTGACGCGCCGTTTGATCGTGTTCCGACTTCCGATGCGTTTGAACAAACTCGGCTTAGTTTAGTATAACCTACTGGATTTTGAAGTTTGAGAGCAATCATGTCTGCAACACACAGTCTGGGACACAAAAACACGTCACGACGTCGTACGACGTCGTGTCGTGTTTTTGTGTCCCGGCCCTAAGACGGCCCTAAGGGTCTAAACCCACTAGGCTGAATTACGTCGACGTAAATTCCGCCGCGTTTACGCCGCGTTTCAAATCCATACAAAATATGGGCGGAACGCGACAGACGACATACTATACCGAAATTCCGTCGTGAGCCGAATTTCCGTCGAGCCGAGTCGAGCGTAAAGTTCGGCAGCGATTCGGTGGTAATGTTTTGTATAGCAACACACTATACGCGACGGAATTATCAAAACCGAACATAGCAATCCAACCTTATCTCCAAAGCGTTAACGCACACATCTGAGAATTTTAAATACTTACGCGCGCGTTCCGCAACGGAAATTACACCGCGAAATTTCCGTTATTCGCATAATTTATAGTGTGTCGCATCAGACGTAAGCGGCTGAACGTAATTTCGGCCACGTAAATTACGCCGGCGTAATTCGGCCTAGTGTGTTTAGACATTTAGACTCTGTGTTGTGGTCTAAGAAATAATCTTGAGATACAGCCTGGAGCCAGACAGACAGACGGACGGACGGACGGACGGATAGACGGTACTTGGTAATGAAAAATTAAATTACTTTTACTTTCAATGATTGTTTCGTATTGAAACTGGATTTAGTTAACTTTGATTTTGAGGATACTGAATGTTTTTGGTGTTAAAAGGTGTGAATTACGTTACCAAATTGTAGCGGCTGGGTTAATAATAATAATAATTTTTATTTGCAAAAATATGGTACAGAAGGTGATACAATTTAAGCAGTGTTTCACATATTTTGTCGATTTTCCGACGTGCAAAATGTTAGATAAGTGTTAGTAAAGTTATTACAATTTACAGTTAGTTTTTACATACCTATTTTTTATCATATATTCATATTATCTAATTTAAGTTTACATAATTATTTCATGTAATAATATTTTGTCAAAGTTTAAGTCATTAACGTAATAATCATTCAGATTTCAGACCTAATGAAAGTATATTACAATAATTTCCCCCTTATATTATGTCGAAATTACATTAAGATTTATCGTGATTCGTTTACAATGATCTATACATATAATAATAGAATAATTAATATATAGTATATCAAAGGACTATTATTACCATATTACAAAGGTATTAATATTAAATAAAAAACAATTAATAAGACGAAGAAGAAGAGAAAAAAAAATGTCATTGTCTGCTTTAGAGAGGTTATAAAATTAAAAATATTATGGCTTGATACGTGGCATGCATGGTACTTTTGTATATCTAACCAGAAATAACCTAAAACACCTGATTCGTAATTCATAGTACCTATTACATACTTAATACAATATATAGACAGATTTTGGGACATGGTACAAGGATTCAATTCACTTAAAACATTCGATAAGAAGTGCGCACGATCAAGGTACATTTTTTATTACATCCTTTTAAGTAATTAATATAATTTAATGTCCTATATATTTCTTATTCTAAGTAGGGTTTTACTATATTTTAGCACCCAAACCATAGATGAAACATGTCACCTGTGTCACCTTTTGTGGTTGTAGAAGACGAGACTTATTTCGAGTTGCAGAGGCGAATCAGGAAGCGTGGTCAGGTCACCGGCCGCCGGAACTAGAATGTGTCACTAAAACGTCACTTGCACTTATGTGATATCATGATATGTCACTGTTTACAAATGTCACTTTCATATGAAGGAACTTCTTCTGCTATTTGTAGATGGCACTGCTTTAACATACTCGGCCACCTTGAGAGCTCTTGGTAGCTCTCAACTTATATTGTAGAGGCTCCCTCTTTCGGATTCGAAATGGGAAGAGGGCATATCTTTGAAAACGCTAAAAAAAATCGGCAAGTACAAGTTGTACTCGCGCACGCAGCACGAGGGGTTCCGTACCACTACAGAGTGGCAAAAAATTGGGAATCCCCCTTAATTATTTAATTTATTTTAATTTTATTATCAATTATTAAAGTACAAATACAATTAAGTATTTTGTGAACATTTCCATTGCCCATGTGTTGCTGTTATTGATTAAGAGGCCGGGTGCCATCGAAATTCTCATACATGTACGTAATACCAAAATTATTTACTCATACGAAAATATTTAACATATTTGTGTTATTTTTCAGCTTAAAATAGTAATTACCTAGGTTCCTGCACAAAAATTTACTAAAAAATATTTAAATACAAAAAAATATTTTTTAGAGTGTAAATAGTTTGTAGTAAATTTACTATTTATTTATATATTTTTAGTGTTTCAATATTTTTTAGTTAATTTTTGTGCAGGAACCTTGGTAATTACTATTTTAAGCTGAAAAATAATTCAAACATGTTAAATGTTTACGTATGAGATATTACTACATACGTAATACGATATTGGTATTACGTATGTAGTAATATGAGAATTTCGATGGCACCCGGCCTCTTAAGTGCAAAAAATAGCAAAAAAAAAACACGTTTGTTGAATGGGAGCCCCCCTTAAATATTTAATTTGTTTTGTTTTTAGTATTTGTTGTTATAGCGGCAACAGATATACACAATCTGTGAAAATTTCAGAAGTCTAGCTATAGCGGTTCTTGAGTTACAGCCTGGTGACAGACGGATAGACGGACAGACATCGAAGTCTTAGTAATAGGGTCCCGTTTCACCTTTTGGGTACGGAACCCTAAAAAGTAGATGTGGTCCGATTCTCAACCCTAGTCGATATGCTCGCTTATATTCACAAAAATCGGTGGAGCCGTTGCAGAGGAGTTAAATTATGCACACCGTGACACGAGAATTTTATATATTAGATAGATGTAATTAGCAAGCAAGCATGTAGGCATTCAGCCTAGACCAAAAAACAGTAGGTATGCTACTTCAAATAACTAAACGTCATTAGTCATTACAAGATTACTAGCTGACCCGGCAAACGTTGTTTTATATATAAATTATTTCTAATTGTAATGTAGTTCTTTATTTGTAAATAATATTTATGGCACAGGTTACCCTAGAACATTTTTTTTATTACTGTCAAGCAAGTTTTTCGTAAGTAGCTTCATTTTGATACAACGAATAACAATTTTCTGTGCAAAAAATCTCGAAAGTGGTAGCTAACAGAGATATAAAGGATTTAATATTGCGATTTGATGGTCCTAAAATATGTATGTATAATTAATATACCTATCAATATACAAAAAATCTGCTGGTTTGGTCCCGTAGTCAACGAGGACTTGTTAATTACAGAGCCCTAAAACGGAAAACCTTGAATGAGAGCAGTAGTATTGTTACACCTTGTATAAGTACAGTAACGGGCGCCAGAATCATCCGACACTAGGTCGGTACTGTATATTTGTTAACCAACTACCCCGATCTAGGGGCAGCCCTAATCTATTCGCCACCGGCCACCTTCAAATCGTCGCTCAACGCTACATATGCCCGATTGCGCTCTAAAAACAAGGGGTACTCGATAAGACAATAACGCTGGCGGCCATTATTCTACCGATGTATGCACTCGCTGGACTGCGTTGCACTTTATCTTAAGTAATAACATTATGCCCGAGTTACACGGCGCGAGCTGGCCAGTTGCTGAGGTGCAGCTACTTGCACTGTGTGACCGTATCATACGAGTCACTTTCACGTGCGAGTGGGTCAGTTGCTCGTGCGTGGCAGTTACTACAACAATTCATGTTTTCACTCGGCACTCGCCCTCTCCTACCACAGATACAACTCGATTAGGCGAATTCACCGGGACAGTACAATACAGTGTGTACATGTCTACTGCGACATCAGCAGCCAGCATGGTGTGAGCCAGTGTGAGAGGGAGGCGAGTCGAGCTGCTCTCGTGCGAGTACACAAGCACCGTGTAACATTTCCTTTAGGCTGAGTGCTGATGAATGTGGGCCGAGTAAGCCGATTAGCAGTACCTACGACCTATCTACACTTAGCCTCCGCTCGGACTGTGTGCAGATGATAACTGTCTTCGGGGATTAGTAATTCCCACTCCATAAATTACTAGAGCATTTCAAACAGCTATATCGCTGGAGGAACGCCCGGGCGTTTCAGATTTGATTGTTTGAGGATTACGACTTACGAGGTCCGCCTAAACAAGTAGCCTCCTGTCTTCTAACAATGAAATATTCGTACCACCCAGAAACCTTCGGTCTTCAACTCTTGCGTCGGACTCTACCATAGATGATGGCAACGACCGTCACGGAAACCGTACATTTTTCCTAAAAAAATAGCCTATGTCCCTTTACGTGGTCTATTCTTCATGTGTGATAAAAATTGCTTCAGTAGTTCTTAAGATAATAAGCAATTTTATATAATTTTCTCCGTTTCTTCCACATTTTCCTCTGTTTCTTAACTCCAATTGATTTTAGTTTAATAATATAACCTATAGCCTTCCTCGATAAATGGGATATCTAACACTGAAATTTGAATTTTCCAATTCGGGCCAGTAGTTCCTGAGATTAGCGCGTTCAAACAAACAAATTCTTCAGTTTTATAATACATATTAGTATAGATAATATCATGTGTTATAAACAGGCTCCTTACGCTTCTTAGGTTGTTATCATTATAAATTCGCAGTATTCGGTAGACCGATATACAAATAACAGGTAACGAGGACCCGATAATGATCCTCAATGTGCAACGCGCCATACGATCTGTCGCTGTATGCACTCTTGCGTCACTATATCCTTAAACTTACATCACAGCGACGTCAGCTTGGCACGGTCGAACAAATGAAAAATATCCATAGCCGAACATAGAACTTCAAGAACAGAGCGCGTTCTCTCCTAAAAAAGCTGGCAACGCACTTGCAACTCTTCTGATGTTGCGTGTATGTGAGTGATTGCGCGACGGTAGTAATTGCTTTTCATCAGGCGACTCATTTGTTCGTTTACCCCCTAATTGTATAAAAAAACGAACAACCCAATCTGGTAAACACCATGGCTTGGTGTTACTAGTGATGAAGAATACGACAACTCTTTGCCATCTGTATTATGTTTATATTTCTTTAAAAAAGATAACCAAGCCATACAGTAACAAGTTTTCGAATCCAAGCTACTGAGGCGCCACTTCAGTCATCAATAACAATCCAACAAATCATCGAACTACTAAACGTTAAAAAACTTCCACGGCTCTGCTTCACTAAATCGTCGCAAATGCTATTACCCGGTTCATGGCTTTATTTCTCGTGCATGTTACATACGCTCTGTTGGGCTGGTGGTTAACTGATCATTTGAAATAAGAACGGTAATTGAGTATCGAATAGAGAGAACGGATAGGGTGTTTACACACTGCGACGGTAACGACACGACACGATACCACAGAATAGATAAGGGCCACCGCACATAATACAATTTCAAGTTGGCCGACTATCATACTTAAACTAAATTGCGTAGTTTCACATTTATTGGAATTGGACAATTACATCGTGTACGCTGCCAGCCGCAGACTTTTAGATTTATTTGGTAACGGTGTTGCTAGCCTAGCGACGTGCGTGTTAAAATGCGTAAAAATCACGATTTTATTGTGGCACTTATAAAACGAAGGCGAAAAGAAATGAGAATATTATGGGTGCATTCAATACTAAGTGACAGAATATTAGAATTTGTACGATAGTCAGTTTGTACGATAGTCGGCCAACTTGAAATTGTATAATATGTGCGGTGGCCCTCTATTCTGTGATATCGTGTCGTGTCGTTATCGTGCAGTGTGCAAACACCCATACGGTTACTTATTTAAAAGGTAACGCGGGTAGGTACAGTAAAATTTAGACGAAGAAACTATTTCCACCACGCTTCACCCTGCGCCGGCACGTGTATGTGATAGAGACAGATACAGTAAATCGAGGTAACGTATTCCTCTGATTCCTCCTTCAAAATCCTATCTAATCCTATCAAATTTATTTTTTTAAATATCTTCAGGAAGAGTAAGTCTATGCCTCTACGTTTTTATTTTATCATAAAGATCTTTAGTTTTATGATCGGTGGATTGGCGGGGTACGGGGCATTAATTTTTTGCGATTTTTAAATGGTCATATTTTTTATGTATTAATAAATTTAGAAAAAATCGAACGTAGAGGCATAGCTTTAATTATTAATAGATCCCAATATTGCATAAAAAAGGCTAGGCATAAAAAAGGCTAACTAGGCGCGCCGCGTGAAGGTACGCACCAATATTATACTACATAATATCTGTGGTTACAGGCACTCCATGTCACGCAGACCCCACCTATATGTGTGAGTTAAGATTTTCGTATTCGTACACTGTTCGCAAACGTGTGTGCGTGTGCGATTTACTAGGAGAGATCCTGCGGCATGAGTTCCGAGATCCGGCGAATGGCGCGTTCGGAAGTAATCGGATATGTTCGTTGCCTATAATCCGAGTAAAAATAATAGACGGAAATCTAATTAATCACATATGCACACAGTGCATTTTTGTTTAGTACGGTTTATATTTGTTTACATTACAGAAGTGTTTTGTATTTTGGGAGGCCATTTTTTCATGTGATGAGCACTGTAACATATTATTTTTGTTTGCGCCAGTATATTTATAGTTTTCTTAGAAGATTTTTATTATTTTAACATTTAAAAGTGTGTACATTTAACAGTTTATTAGATATTTGTTATTACTGAGTTTCTAATTTCTATATTGAGTGCGTTTTTTGATTTCTTAAAAATGTTATTTGATTGTGAGGTTTGTGTTGTGTGAAAATGTGTGTTTATTAAAAATAAAAATAGGTAACAAGTTTTCACAATTATCATTCAGTGAAAAGATTCTAATTGTGATTTGTGTCGAAAGGTACGTGTATCTGAGTTACAACAATTAAACCAGCAACAAAAATAAAATGTAAGTACTACTCGAAAGTTTCATGTTAATCATATTTATGTATTAATTTATTTAATCATTTTATAATATTACTAGCTGTCCCGGCAAACGTTTCTTTGCCATATTATAAAGTATATCGCCCGTATTATTTTATTGGACTAAATAAAGTATGTCACCATGGCAACGTCCATCGCTATCATGGTCGTCTTTTTTCTCGAGTTGTAATAATTTACTATTATTTATTCAACAAATGCAATATAATAAGTACCGAGTAGCCGATTCTCAGACCTACTGAATATGCATATAAAATTTAGTAAAAATCAGTAAAGCCGTTTCGGAGGAGTTCGTGGACCAACATTGTGACACGAGAATTTTATATATTAGATATACTTTATATTAAATGCGAAAGTATCTCTGTCTGTCTGTCTCACTTTCACGCCAAAACTAATGAACCGATTGTAATAAAATTTTGTACACAGTTATTCTAGAGCCTGAGAAAGGACATAGGCTACATTTTTATAAGACAAAAATATATTATGTATCTAATTTCCATGGAAATATCGATGAAAATGAATTTACATTGCATTTCTAATATATAACAATAGATGGCGTTTTTATTTACTTTAGCTTAGCACACTTCTTACGCAAAATGTTACACTTCTTACGCAAATGAACTTTCATTGTAGTTCCAACACGTAACAACAGATGGCGTTTTTTGTTTCTTCATAACAGAACGTACTCATATATTATAATAGTTCAGAAAACATAGTTTTTAATTTATATCTACACTAATATTACAATTTATGCGAAAATATCTCTTTTTGTTTGTCTGTCTGTTTTGCTTTCACGCCAAAACTACTAAACCAATACCACTGCTTACCCCATGTCAAAAACCTCTGCACGCCTCTGTTGAGCAACCGTTCAGTCAACCCGCCGGAGCGGTGATCGAATACCAATACAAAAATCGTTACATATTTATTATAAGTTATAACCGCTGTTCCTTCGGTGACTACGTCACTCCTTTTACATACGAGGTGCTTCGATTGTTTTTTTTTTTTTATAATAATAATAATAATATCTATGGACGCTTTACACCACGTCAGTCTGGTCCCGTGCTAAGTACCTACAGGACTTGTGTTACAGGTACCAGACAACGGAAATATATTTAATATTTTTATACTATACATATATTTAAGATTTTTATTTTATAATACACATCCAGACCCGAGAACGTTGAAAAACTTTTTCGTTCCGTTGGCGGGATTCGAACCCGCGACCCCCGCCTTGAGCTACCAACGCGCTCACCACTGAGCCACAGAGGTTTGATTGAACACTGCTAACTTGATCGTAACGTAAATAACTTAAGTAAATCCATTGACTTGACGACGGACGTAGGGGATGCCCGGAGTAGTAAATTAGTAATACTTTCACATCTAGTTTTAATGGACTTTCCAAAAAGGAAAAAATTTTCTATGTTCGGCTGAATATAGGTACTTTTTTCTTATAGAATTTTTTCATACCAATGGGGTGGCATCGTCAAAAAGGTTGAAAAACACTGCTTTAGACCACTCAAGAATACCTATGCCCAAAACGAGCTACATTTTATAGCATTTGACGCTAATGTCTCCCGGCTGGAGGCATCAGGCGGCCGAGGCGATAACCGATGCATCCGCACGTCATCCAATATTGTTTGTCCAAATGTCCCTATGCACGGTCACGATCCGTGTAAAAGGGCGCCCGTTTACATCGAGCTATCGACTAGCTCTTTATTATCAGCTCAAACATCGTTATCAGATTTTACACAGTTTTGTAGATAAAAACCTCCATACTCGTATTATAAGTGGCGAGACGAGTCCGCGATAGTGAAAATATCAAAGAGACAAATCAACTGAAACTCGTAAGGACTAGGTATTTCTAGTAACTTAACCAAGTAGTCGTAGTGTAGGACGTCCCGCAGCACGGTGGACCGACGATTTAAAGAAAGTGGCTGGCAGCGGATGGATGAGGGCTGCCCAAGATCGGGATGGTTGGCGCTCATTGGGGGAGGCCTACGTTCAGCAGTGGACGGCAATAGGCTGATCATGATGATGATGATGATGAACCAAGTAGTCTACCTCAGAATACTGAATTTGTGCCAGCAATTAAAAATTAAAAATATATAATATATAATAAAACTGTAGAAATGAGAATTCTGGACATTAAAAATATTCAAAAAATAATAAGTGGTGGGTGTTAGTTACTACATCGCTATAGAAGCCAAAAATGTGGTTAGATTTTTGTCTGTCTGTCTGTATGTTTGATCCAGCATCACACGAAAACCACTGATCCGATTTGAATGCGGTTTTCGCAGATATATTTGTCTTCTAAGGGTACAAAAGAGGGGGTCAGATTTTGTATCAAACTTTTTTCTTTAACATGAAAACTACTGATCCGATTTGCAAACGGTTTTCGCAGATATATTTGTCGTCGTCGAACTCAACATCTGATATAAAAAAAATCCCCCCCACCCCTCTGAGGGGGGTCCGATTTCGTATCAAACTTTTTTTTTAATGGAATCAGGCGTTACTTTGCGGAAATCCATAGCTTAAAATTTAGTTTATTATTATTTTTAGCAATATTCCGCGTTATACACTTCCACCTTTAAGTAAATGAAGGTTGATCACCACCACACACTCGACGCGCGTTTCGCTCCAACACCGGAGCATCCTCAGGATGTGGACTCTACGAACAACGTCCGTCAAGTGCCGCCGCCGGCCAAAACACCGCCTTTTATATCCTATCAAGCCCCGCTACTATCCCCACTACCCCCACTACCCTCACCAGTACCCCCGAACATATTAATAAGCGGTGACGTAGTCAAGCATGTTTGGTCATTCAACAATGCGAATCTGTTATTTTTCTTTTCTTTTATGATCTCTAATTGTTCCAACACGCTCAGCCGAAAGCCTTCATCGCATTTATGTAAAACTTTTTAGGAATGGCCATTGGGCACGGTATGATTACTATCTAAAAGATGTTTAGCAAAATGTGACTTATCAGGATGACCATTCCTATAAGCCGCGATATGTTCTTTATACCGAGTCTCAAATCTGCGTCCAGTTTGACCCACATATACACTATCGCATTCAGGACAATCGATCTTATAGACACCGGACTGATATTTTTCATCAATCCGGTCTTTGTTATGACACAAATGATGTTTTAAAGTATTATTTGTCCTGAATGCGACATGCATATCGTTGTTTTTCATTATTTTGGATAAGCGTGCAGATACCTCTCCCATATAGGTCAAACTGGACTTATATCTAACTATCTCCTTATCAATGGGACCTGCGTACAAAAACTTAACGAGTTCTTTCTTCTTTTTATTTTTCAAAATATTATTAATAATTTTTGGATTATATCCGTTGGATATCGCAATTTGGAAAATGATATTAAGCTCATTTTGATAATTATCTTTACTAAGAGGGATTGATAATAATCTATGAATGTAACTATGAAAGGCCGCGAGTTTGTGTTGCCAAGGATGACATGACGAAGCATGAATAGTAGTATTAGTATATGTCGGCTTGCGAAAGATTCCAAAACTGTGTTTATTATTAACTCTAGAAATAGACAAATCGAGAAAATTTAGGGTGTTATTATCTTCACATTCTAATTTGAATTTAATTTTAATATGTTTTTTATTTAGTTCTTTAACAAATACGTCCAGTTGTCTCTGTGTACCCGTCCAACAAAGAAAACAGTCATCTACGTATCTAAAGTAATATAAAATACTTTTATTAACGACGATATTTCTTTGTTCAAAATCGTCCATAAATATTTCGGCCATCAAAGGACTTAAAGGTGAACCCATAGCTAGACCGTCGTCTTGAACAAAGAATTCGCCGTTAAATCGAAAGTAGTTTTGTTCCATGCAGGTTTTAGTAAGAGTAATCAATTCATTACTTTCACCAGGAGGTAAACGTTTTTCTAATGCATTCCTTAAAATACCTAATGTTTCCTTACGTGGAACATTAGTGAATAAACTATCAACATCAAGTGAAACTAATTTGCAACGAGGTGGCAAAGTCACATCTTTAATTTTGTTGACTAATTGTAGACTATTTTTTATGGCATAAGGTGGCCGAAATGAGAGCTTTTCTTTTATTATGAAATTAAGTGACTTTGCTAGCTCGTATGCTGGTGCACCTATGTATGAGACAACTGGACGCATGGGAATATCAGTTTTGTGAATCTTTGGCAAGCCGTACAGTGATGGTGCGCGAAGATTCATTGGGCATTGGGATCATTCATTCATTTCGGCCACCTTATGCCATAAAAAATAGTCTACAATTAGTCAACAAAATTAAAGATGTGACTTTGCCACCTCGTTGCAAATTAGTTTCACTTGATGTTGATAGTTTATTCACTAATGTTCCACGTAAGGAAACATTAGGTATTTTAAGGAATGCATTAGAAAAACGTTTACCTCCTGGTGAAAGTAATGAATTGATTACTCTTACTAAAACCTGCATGGAACAAAACTACTTTCGATTTAACGGCGAATTCTTTGTTCAAGACGACGGTCTAGCTATGGGTTCACCTTTAAGTCCTTTGATGGCCGAAATATTTATGGACGATTTTGAACAAAGAAATATCGTCGTTAATAAAAGTATTTTATATTACTTTAGATACGTAGATGACTGTTTTCTTTGTTGGACGGGTACACAGAGACAACTGGACGTATTTGTTAAAGAACTAAATAAAAAACATATTAAAATTAAATTCAAATTAGAATGTGAAGATAATAACACCCTAAATTTTCTCGATTTGTCTATTTCTAGAGTTAATAATAAACACAGTTTTGGAATCTTTCGCAAGCCGACATATAATAATACTACTATTCATGCTTCGTCATGTCATCCTTGGCAACACAAACTCGCGGCCTTTCATAGTTACATTCATAGATTATTATCAATCCCTCTTAGTAAAGATAATTATCAAAATGAGCTTAATATCATTTTCCAAATTGCGATATCCAACGGATATAATCCAAAAATTATTAATAATATTTTGAAAAATAAAAACAAGAAAGAACTCGTTAAGTTTTTGTACGCAGGTCCTATTGATAAGGAGATAGTTAGATATAAGTCCAGTTTGACCTATATGGGAGAGGTATCTGCACGCTTATCCAAAATAATGAAAAACAACGATATGCATGTCGCATTCAGGACAAATAATACTTTAAAACATCATTTGTGTCATAACAAAGACCGGATTGATGAAAAATATCAGTCCGGTGTCTATAAGATCGATTGTCCTGAATGCGATAGTGTATATGTGGGTCAAACTGGACGCAGATTTGAGACTCGGTATAAAGAACATATCGCGGCTTATAGGAATGGTCATCCTGATAAGTCACATTTTGCTAAACATCTTTTAGATAGTAATCATACCGTGCCCGATGGCCATTCCTATAAAGTTTTACATAAATGCGATAAAGGCTTTCGGTTGAGCGTGTTGGAACAATTAGAGATCATAAAAGAAAAGAAAAATAACAGATTCGCATTGTTGAATGACCAAACATGCTTGACTACGTCACCGCTTATTAATATGTTCGGGGGTACTGGTGAGGGTAGTGGGGGTAGTGGGGATAGTAGCGGGGCTTGATAGGATATAAAAGGCGGTGTTTTGGCCGGCGGCGGCACTTGACGGACGTTGTTCGTAGAGTCCACATCCTGAGGATGCTCCGGTGTTGGAGCGAAACGCGCGTCGAGTGTGTGGTGGTGTTCAACCTTCATTTACTTAAAGGTGGAAGTGTATTTCGCGGAATATTGCTAAAAATAATAATAAACTAAATTTTAATCAAACTTTTTTCTTTAATAGACTTACTTCATATTATTTAATGTGTTTTTTAACTTAACATTTGGCGTATATCTTAGGGGACAAAAGAGAGGGTAAGATTTTGTATCAACTGATGAAGTAGAAAAACTTTATATGACAAAACAACGTTTGCCGGGACAGCTACTTAAAAATATTTTGTAACAAACGAGCTCCCGCCAGCATGATTATATTACCTTTCATTTTTGGGGTCGCGTTCATCGCCGCATCGTTCGCATCGCGTGTAGCCAGAGTCGGCAAAGATTATATTATTTTAAAACAATAAAAGAAAATATCTTAAAGGGCCGGGTCCCATCGAAATTCTCATACATACGTAATACCAAAACCATTTTCTCATATGAAAATATTTAACATGTTTGAGTTATTTTTCAGCTTAAAATAGTAATTACCTAGGTTCCTGCACAAAAATTGACTACAAAATATTTAAACACTAAAAATTATAGTAAACCACTAAAAATATTTAAACTCTAAAAAATATTTTTTTGTATTTATATATTTTGTAGTAAATGTTTGTGCAGGTACATACCTATAATTACTATTTTAAGCTGAAAAATAACTCAAACATGTTAAATATTTTCGTATTACGTATGTATGAGAATTTCGGTGGGACCCGGCCTCTTAATCTTAAATACAATAACCTCCGTGACACAGGTCAACGGTCGACCTCATACCGATGTCGTGCGATAGAATTACGACTTACGGTTGAGATCTCGACTGAGAGGATGAGCCTTGAAATAAATATTGCGGCGGAAGAAAATTACCTTGACCAAATGCGACTTGCGCGGCCTTTGAGACTTAGCTCTCCCTCGCTTTTGCTAAACGTACCTGAAAAAAATAAATTTGTTATTTCTCTTTGTGACTTTATGTTATGTTACAACACAATGATTCGATATCTGTTCTGTTCCAAAAATTAACTTTGAAACTTTTGTAATGGAATATATTTTATGTTCGTATTTTTATTTAATTATTAATATTAGTTAATAATCTCTAGCGCTGATAATATTATGTCACTCAATTTAAATCGGCCATGTTGGAAACAAAAAATATATCGAAATATAGATTTAAAGGTAGACGTGCCTTGTGGTTTGTCGTTAAGTCAACAACCTGCCCTCTGAGACAAAGTACATTACGTTAAAAACGATGACGAAATTCGTTATCAAAATGTATGCGGTTTGACATAAGTTATCGCTAAATGACATTTCGCTTTCGAAGACTAATGTCAAATCCCATACATTTTGATAACGAATTTCGTCATCGTTTTTAACGAAAGGGACTTTGTCTAAGGGGCCTGGACGCAAATCGCGTCAATCATCGTTACTGTGGCCGCGCTCTAATGTTGTTAGCGTCGCATTGCCGAGAGCCTCTCGCCGAGGAAATATAATTAATTCTAATTACTGAGGCTTAATATCTTAAAATAATTTGTATAACGTCGGTAAATTCCGTTCCAGCTTGAGAAACACTTCGTTTCTAGGCCAGCCTTCTCGCAAGCCCACGCGAATATGCGTATATTCGCGTGGGCTTGCGAATACGCGCAAATTAATAAAATCAAACATTTTTTTTTAATAATATATATCATAATTATATATTTTCCTTTCTCCTGAATGACTTGCAAGAACGTACATCCTATACCACTGATCGAATAAACATGTTTAGGGGGAGGTTTCTCCGTATCACGTATAATTATTTGAAATTCGTACTCAAAGGAGGTGAAAAGAAGGGCTAAAGTTATTACATACTATGGGACAACACGATTCCTTAGTCCGATCTCGTCGAAAAGGAGAAGGGTCATTTTTGTATGGAATGAAGCATCAGCAAATCAAGCTGATATGTGTGGAATTGTGGATGTGCTACAGCCTACATTCAAGCTGTAGCACATCCAAACAATATATCAAATGACAGGGCTTTAAAGTTGAGGCCAAACGAGAGTAATTTTGCGAGTTGTGAGTCGCAGAATTTCGGTCACGTAAATATCTTTTCATACAAATCATGACTCACAAAATTACGCTCGTGTAAAACAGGACTTTTGTATGAAACTGAATGTAGCAGAATTTGACGAGGTTAGAAGGTGAAAAAATGTAAAAAAGATACCCTGTATTATTGCATCAATTTATAGTGTTGTTACGAGTAATAAGGAATTATTTCTGAAAAGTTATCGTATATAATATATGCCAAACTTAAGGAAAGTGATTATTTTGTTAATTTTTGTCTCATCGTAACAATTTAACAAAAGTAAAGAAAATGCGCGTTGAATAATAATAATGTTACGGACACGGACAGTTGTTTACCTCTGCGCGTACTTTCTAGAAAAGTCCAACCCTTGTTTATGTGAATTACGTGTTTATGTAAACAATCCAGAATGGAACGTTCCAGAAAGCGTCGCGGGCCATATAAAAGGTAAACAAGCCGGCGTTCAATTCAGTTTTATCTGAGCGATCTTCGAGGCGACTTCGAAGCGAGAACAAGTGATCAATAGTGAGTGACAGTGATAGTGCTTAGTGTTTGGACTCAGTGCTTAATGTTTAGACTAAGTGATTAATGTGAGCTAGTGTTTGTGAATAAAGTCTTCAAGAGAGTCACCAGGTCTTTCTCTCCGAATCCAAAGAACCCTAGCACGTAACAACTGGTGTCAGAAGTGGGATTTGGAGATGCCATTGACTCCGAGAGAGGACTTCAAGGGGAGTGTCAGGACAAGGGCGCAGCGAGCTGCTGCCATTGACTCCGAGATAGTTGGAGGTGGAGCTGTGGAGGCCACACCTACTGGGGACCAAGCTCCGCCCACTGCGGGGCAGGCCCCACCCGCTGGCCCCGCCCACCAGGCTCCGCCCACTGACCACGCCCCCCAGACTGCACCCACTTCGGGTAAAGCCACGCCCACTGACTCCGCCCACCGGGACCCGCCCACTGACCACGCCCATCAGGCCCCGCCCACTCTGGACATGGCCACGCCCACTCAGGCCACGCCAACTGGCCCCGCCCACTGGGCCCCATACCCATAATAAACAGTTTATTTGGGACGAGACTTCTGAAGATTCTTTTTAGAAACTGAAGAAACATCTGTGTGAAACACCAATCTTGGGGTATCCACAACCTACAGGTCAGTTTATAGTCGACACGGACGCAAGCAACACGGCCATTGGAGGGGTGTTATCTCTAAAACAGGGTGAAAGAGAAGTTGTAATTGCATATTTCAGCAAATCTTTATCTAAGCCAGAGAGAAACTACTGTGTGACAAGAAAAGAACTCTTGGCTGTTGTAAAGACGCTACAACATTTCAGCAAATATCTCATCGGCAGACAGTTTTTACTGCGAACTGATCACGCAGCCTTGAAGTGGCTACTGCAATTCAAGAACCCAGAAGGCCAAGTAGCTCGATGGATTGAACAACTCCAGGAGTATGACTTCAAGACGGAACACCGCAGCGGAAAGGCGCATAGGAATGCCGACGCACTTTCACGAAGGCCGTGTTCAGAAGACTGCAAACACTGTGTTAAGCAGGAATCTAATGAAGTGACATTAAAGTTAACGAAAACAAGTACTTTGGGTCCATGGGAGAATGATGCAATGGGGAGGCTCGAGAAAGAGATGACGACCTTCGGCACATCATCACATGGATGAAACGGGGTGACCTAAAACAATATGCTGTGGCGCTGTCACTAAGGCGTACTGGGCGCAATGGGACAGTCTGATACTTCAAAATGGAATACTTTACCGGAAATGGGAGAAGACTAACGGCAGAGAGTTCCATCTTCAGATAGTTGTCCCAAGGACGAGAGTACCAGATGTTCTCCGTGAAATACACAATGGCGTATCAGGAGGTCATCTAGATGTCAAGAGGACGTTAACAAAAGTGCGAGAACGATTCTACTGGTTGCATTGTCGAGATGATGTGCAGGATTGGTGCCGCAAATGTACTACTTGCGCTGCAGTGAAGGGACCACAGACAAGGAGCCGTGGGAACCTGCGCTTGTATAACGTTGGCGCACCGTGGGAACGAATTGCAGTTGACGTAGCTGGGCCATTTCCCGTGACGGAATCGGGAAACAAGTACTTTATGGTCGTCATGGACTACTTCACCAAATGGCCCGAAGTGTTCGCCATACCAAACCAAGAAGCTACAACGGTCGCTTCTAAGCTAGTCGAAGAAGTGATATCACGCTTTGGTGTGCCTCTAGAAATCCATTCCGATCAGGGCAGGAATTTTGAAACGCAGGTCTTCCAGGAAGTGTGCAGAATTTTGGGAATGCATAAAACGAGGACCACCGCGTACCATCCACAGTCTGATGGAATGGTTGAGAGATTTAACCAGACCCTTTTTAAACGGGCTTTGGCCCACCACACATTCCCACCACTGTATCTCCTGTGTCGCCAGGATCGACAGCGGTATCCAACCACGAAAACCCTTTGATATGATCTCAGGGAGCCCGAGGGACATGCTAAAGCTGTCTTGGGACCCGCAACGAAATTAATCAGAAGAAAATAGGAGGAGTAGGAAGATTCCAATTTCCCTCCCCATAAAAGCGGGAGACAGCACAAAGTTGCAATGACCGAAAGTCAAAGAACTTAAGGGGGAGCACCACGGAAATAAGGTTAATAATTGTGACTCCTAAGCTAAGCTAAGTTAATATTGGAGTTTATTGTGTTTGACTGTTGCCAATAATAATTGTGACAAAAACGCTTGAAGGCACGGAAGTTCCTAGCGCTGTCCACGAGATCACCGTAGTATGCGACTCCAGATGTACAGAATAGGTTGTTTAGCATAGTAGTTCTTTCGTTCTGCCAGAGACTGCACTCCCAGAGAACGTGATGAGCGGTTTGTTCAAACATGTTGCCTTCGGTCGAGCACTCGCACATGGGTGAAGGCACTAGTTTAAATCCGTAAAGTTTGGCCTTAAAATTTCCATGACCGGTCAGGAATTGAGAAACGCAGTGATCAATATCCATCCACTGTTTGGATAGCCGTTCACGAATATTAGGGAAAAAATTATAAAGATGACGCCCTTTGGTGGAACAGTCCCATCTCGACTGCCATTCGGAGATTAGGCTTTGCACAGAGTTTTCTAAAGGTTCAAACAATCTTGCTATTTTAATTTTATCGCGAGCGCTTAAAAAGAACGGGTTGTCAATGTTTTTGTTATGATAATACATTGTCGCACGACGCTGAATCTCAAGGTCAACGGGTAAAACTCCGGCTAACACAGGCAAGGCTTCGGTGCTTGTGGTCCTGTAAGCTTTGCATAAGAATATAAGAGCAAGACGTTGGCTTTGTAGCAACTTGCGACGAGCCGCGCCGATAGTTGCTCTGTCGGCCCACACGGGGGCCCCGTAGCAAATGCTGCCTAGGTAAGTAGCGGTGTAAATTAATTTTAGGGTTTTGAAAGAGAGGCCCCATGTCGACGTAGATATTTTGGTAAAGGAGTAAAAATTGCGCTTCGCTTTCTCACCAGTTTGAATTATATGTTCTAAAAATGTAAATTTATTTTCCAAGTAAAAACCAAGATAACAGATCGACTGTTTGCGTTTAACGTTAATATTGTCAAGTTTAATGCTAGGGGAAGATATAAGGGAACCTTTTAAAAGGATTTGGTAAGTTTTATGCGCGGCGAATTTCAGGCGATTACGTTTACCCCAGCTCGATATTAAATTAAGACTATCATTGGCTTTAGATTCAATTTCGGAACGTGAATTTGCTTGAACGATGAGAAAACCGTCATCGGCGTAGCCAACTAGTACGCACAGCGGTGGTAAGGGAAGACTTAATAAATCATCAAATCCTAAATTCCATAGTTTTGGCGAGATAACAGAGCCCTGAGGGCAGCCGCAAGTTAAATCTTTGGCGTGTGTACAATGGCCAAGTCGAAGCTTAGTTTGACCATTAAAAAAGTAAGAACGTATTATGGCATAAATATTAGAGTAGCAACCTCGATTTTTTAGTTTTAATAATAATATCGGCCACCAAGCATGATCGAACGCGCCGGAGATATCTAATGAAATGGCGACCACGTATTTGGATTCCGAAAGATTTACTATTTTTCTAACTTCCATAGCCGCGTCAACAGTCGATTTCCCGGCGGTGAAACCGAACTGGTGACTATGAAATTTAGGGCCACCGGGTAGCAGGCGAGGTACGATGAGACGTTCTAGTAATTTACCTAAGCAAGGCAGTAACGTTATCGGACGGTAAGATTTTGGGTCGTCTGGAGGTTTGTTTCCCGCTTTAGGTATTAATTTTAAGCAACCGGTGCGCCAAATTTTTGGAAATATGCCTTCTGCGATACATCTGTTGTAAACATGTAGAATCGATGAATTGGCCGCTAAGCACGCTTGTTTTATCATAATATTCGATATTTTATCCTCGCCCGCAGATTTTTTTATAGGCAAAAGGTTTACTATTTTACAAAACTCCTCCGAAGTTGGTAAATCTGAGACCGGTGTATGAATGGGGTCTAACATTCTACTCCTTATGTCGCGGTGGTGTTCATCATCCAAGGAGGGCTCGTCGTCTGGGATGAGAACGTTTAGATATGCCTTCGCCGTTTCATCTAAACTACAAGTGTAAGAGTTGTTAATTTTAATATTTGAGAAAAAGCTTGGCTCATTACTACTACTGGGTTTAAGCTCGTGATATAACGAGGACCAGGGGCCCTCTTTATCTAGTCTATTCGCGGCATTCTTCAACATATTATTTTTTGCTAACGTAACGGCGGCGCGATAGCGTGACCTTGAGATGCGTAGGTTATTTAAACTAATTATGTAAGTATCATCCGAACGATTGAGGCCAGATTTACGAAGATTATTAATTTTGCGCCTGGCCCTTCTAAATTCCCGACGAAGATTAAGAAGTTTACTGTTCCACCATTTGCAGTTGTGATCTTTTTTCAGAGGTCTACGACCCAAGGCTACATCGGCACAGTAAATAAATGTGTTTGTCATAATTTCCGCGCACTCGTTAACGTTTAAATCCGGCCGAGTGAAGTCTCGGGCATGAGCGGTAATGAGGGAGCGGAATAAATTCCAATCGCCGTTCTTTACATTGTATTTATAGTCATTTGAATTGACTACGGTATCACTCGGGACCGCACGAGAAAACTCGTACACCAGTAAGCGGTGATCACTACATGACGCATCGGGAAGGACACGCCAATGCCTAATCTGGACGTACGCGCTAGATAGCGTGACGTCAATTGACGATTCGCCCGTTGGGCTACTATAAGTAGGTGGTGCATCGGGGGTGTTGTGAATTTGGAGGTTAAACTCCGCAATAAAGTCTTCGACGGCGCAACGTCGGTCGCGATCGGTGTACCTTAGCTGGCCGTGCCATAAGGGCGAGGATGCATTAACGTCGGCGCCTATAATGATTTTATTGCCCGCGAGAGTCTGTAGTACGTAACGAAGTTGATGTAGATGAGGGCTAACATGATCCGCGTACTGGAAATAGCAGCTAACTACGTAAAGCTTAAACTGAGGACACGAAACCTCGGCTACTGCACAGTGCGTTGTCGATAGGTTAGTTAGGGCCGTGATTGAAAATTTAGACTGAGGTGTGTAAATACCCGCGCGAGCTACGTTACTAAATTGTATCATTTTCGGCCGTAGCGACGCGAGTTGATATTGTTCTTGAACTAGTACTAAGTCTAAATTATAATCAGAAACTAACTTCTGTAATTCTAACGTCGCGTGCTTGCTATTATGGAGGTTTAACTGTCCTATATTTAAACTATCCATACCTAGTTGTTAAAATGAGTTGCTCCATTTTGCTCTTATATGTTGGACAGTCTGGGGAGCCCGTGGCGTGGTCGGAGGGTTTTTTATAACGAAGGCAACTACCACAGACCGACTTAAAATTGTCTTTGTCTTTGTTGGGGCACGATAACGAGCTATGTTTTTCGGCACAGTGATAACAGCACGGATTAGGATCACGACAGAATTTAGCGACGTGCCCGTATTGTTGGCAGTTGCCGCAGCGGACCAGCTCAACGTCGTCCACGAAGCGACACATCGCCCAATCGATGAATAGTTTTTCTTTGGAATCGATCAGGTGTTTACGAACAAGAGGGTCTAATTCAATGCCTATCCATTTCCTGTTGTTATAATCTTTATTTAAATTACGGCGCCTCACTATTTTTGTAGTGCGCAAAAATTGTTCTTGTGACATATTAATTTCGCCGTTTATATTTTGGTTGTAAAGTGCGACTAGGAAATTATCGTCCGTCATATGTTGCGGGACATCTTTTACGAGAATGCGCGGGTTACGACCTTTAGGCGACTCGAGTCGCAGACCGGCCGATTTAAGTGCTTCCACCGATTTTAATTTATTGACTTGCGACTCGCTAGTAAGTCGCAATATCACACCCGAATTGGAGGTTTTTTTGACGCCGTGAAATTGGAACCCATCGGCCGGGTTGATGACTTTCATCAGAGCTTGTTTAGTCTCCGACGACGATTTTAATTCCGCCGATTTTTCTTGTGTCGGATAGGCAATAACGCAAGGAAGTGGTTTTCGCGTCTCGACTGGCGGCACTGACTTCGCAAGTCTTAGTTTAAGCGCGTCCGAGTAGGAGGCAGAAGGCGCGGCGGAGACTGGTTGTACGACGGGATTTGTTTTAGCGGCCAGTAATTCGCGTTCCATATTGGCTACCTTGGTTTCCAAGGACGAGTTCTTAATAGCGAGGAGTGAAACGATTGTAGTTATTTTTTGTGTCATACTCATAATTTCTGACTTATTGGTAAAATTATTGCGACGAGATACGGTATCGTTTGCGAACTCATTAATCTTTGCTAAGTATGAGCTGGCTTCGCGGACAAGCTCGTAATAATTGCAAGAATCGTCGGATGCGCGGCTTGTGTCTAACAATGACGTAACGGGGGACAGCTGCGACTCGTCTCTAGTGGGTTGGTGACGCTTCTCCACGGGTGACAAGGAGGAAGGAGATAATTCCGACAACAGACGTTTACCGGACGAGAATATCGGAGAACGAGGAGTTTTGTCACTTCTAGAAAACGGGGTTGTATCTTTATCCGGCGGTATATTATTATGACTCGACATTGTGACTTAATTAAAATTAGATGCAGCAGAAAACACTATAGGTAATATGTATTTGCAATAATAAAAGTTAAACTCTAAGTCACAGTCAGCTGATCGCAAGGCCGGCCGGCGCCGCGCGAGCGGTACCGACACACACAATATTTTACCTACCTACAATTCCCTACTGATAAAAGTGAACAAAGAAATTACTTACCGAGTTAAATCCAAGAAAATACGGGCAAATGTGTTTAAAAAACTTACAGTACACGTAGATTACACCGTTACCTAGCTATTTACACACACTCAGCACGAATTTATCGATTTAAAACCACTGAAAATGATTTTTATTCCCGGAGCGCACGTCAGACGATGTTAACCGTACGGAGTCCGCGGGGGGAGGTCCCGCGGGGGGAGAGTCACCAGGTCTTTCTCTCCGAATCCAAAGAACCCTAGCACGTAACAACTGGTGTCAGAAGTGGGATTTGGAGATGCCATTGACTCCGAGAGAGGACTTCAAGGGGAGTGTCAGGACAAGGGCGCAGCGAGCTGCTGCCATTGACTCCGAGATAGTTGGAGGTGGAGCTGTGGAGGCCACACCTACTGGGGACCAAGCTCCGCCCACTGCGGGGCAGGCCCCACCCGCTGGCCCCGCCCACCAGGCTCCGCCCACTGACCACGCCCCCCAGACTGCACCCACTTCGGGTAAAGCCACGCCCACTGACTCCGCCCACCGGGACCCGCCCACTGACCACGCCCATCAGGCCCCGCCCACTCTGGACATGGCCACGCCCACTGGCTCCGCCCACCAGGCCACGCCCACTCAGGCCACGCCAACTGGCCCCGCCCACTGGGCCCCATACCCATAATAAACAGTTTATTTGGGACGAGACTTCTGAAGATTCTTTTTAGAAACTGAAGAAACATCTGTGTGAAACACCAATCTTGGGGTATCCACAACCTACAGGTCAGTTTATAGTCGACACGGACGCAAGCAACACGGCCATTGGAGGGGTGTTATCTCTAAAACAGGGTGAAAGAGAAGTTGTAATTGCATATTTCAGCAAATCTTTATCTAAGCCAGAGAGAAACTACTGTGTGACAAGAAAAGAACTCTTGGCTGTTGTAAAGACGCTACAACATTTCAGCAAATATCTCATCGGCAGACAGTTTTTACTGCGAACTGATCACGCAGCCTTGAAGTGGCTACTGCAATTCAAGAACCCAGAAGGCCAAGTAGCTCGATGGATTGAACAACTCCAGGAGTATGACTTCAAGACGGAACACCGCAGCGGAAAGGCGCATAGGAATGCCGACGCACTTTCACGAAGGCCGTGTTCAGAAGACTGCAAACACTGTGTTAAGCAGGAATCTAATGAAGTGACATTAAAGTTAACGAAAACAAGTACTTTGGGTCCATGGGAGAATGATGCAATGGGGAGGCTCGAGAAAGAGATGACGACCTTCGGCACATCATCACATGGATGAAACGGGGTGACCTAAAACAATATGCTGTGGCGCTGTCACTAAGGCGTACTGGGCGCAATGGGACAGTCTGATACTTCAAAATGGAATACTTTACCGGAAATGGGAGAAGACTAACGGCAGAGAGTTCCATCTTCAGATAGTTGTCCCAAGGACGAGAGTACCAGATGTTCTCCGTGAAATACACAATGGCGTATCAGGAGGTCATCTAGATGTCAAGAGGACGTTAACAAAAGTGCGAGAACGATTCTACTGGTTGCATTGTCGAGATGATGTGCAGGATTGGTGCCGCAAATGTACTACTTGCGCTGCAGTGAAGGGACCACAGACAAGAAGCCGTGGGAACCTGCGCTTGTATAACGTTGGCGCACCGTGGGAACGAATTGCAGTTGACGTAGCTGGGCCATTTCCCGTGACGGAATCGGGAAACAAGTACTTTATGGTCGTCATGGACTACTTCACCAAATGGCCCGAAGTGTTCGCCATACCAAACCAAGAAGCTACAACGGTCGCTTCTAAGCTAGTCGAAGAAGTGATATCACGCTTTGGTGTGCCTCTAGAAATCCATTCCGATCAGGGCAGGAATTTTGAAACGCAGGTCTTCCAGGAAGTGTGCAGAATTTTGGGAATGCATAAAACGAGGACCACCGCGTACCATCCACAGTCTGATGGAATGGTTGAGAGATTTAACCAGACCCTTGAGAGGCATTTGGCGAAACTGGTAGATGACAAACAAAAGGATTGCGACAAGTATATACCGCTCTTCCTTCTGTCGTACCGTACCGCCGAGCATGAGAGCATAAAAACTACCCCGTCGTATGTCAATTACGGTAGAGAACTGCTAGTACCAGTAGACCTCTTGACAGGAGCGTCACCGAAGGAACCGACGACCGTACAAGACTATGTCTGCGATTTAAGGGAAAAGATGCGCTATATACACGCCATGGTTCGGGAAAATGGGTTACAGTCAAGTGAGAACATGAAGACCAGATACGACCGGAAATCGAACACGAGCGGCTTCGAAGAAGGGTCCCTGGTATGGCTGCATAACCCAACTCGCCGAAAAGGGAAATATCCAAAGTTGCAGACCAAGTGGGACGGCCCATATAAAGTGGTTACCCGATTGAATGATGTGACTTACAGGATTCAAAAGCCACCAAGAGGCACATTCAAAGTGGTACACATAGACCGTTTGGCGCGTTATCATGGTAGTAACAACGATGCTCGGGACGAGCATCTCTAAGAGGGGAGTAGTGTTACGGACACGGATAGTTGTTTACCTCTGCGCGTACTTTCTAGAAAAGTCCAACCCCTGTTTATGTTTATTACGTGTTTATGTAAACAATCCAGAATGGAACGTTCCAGAAAGCGTCGCGGGCCATATAAAAGGTAAACAAGCCGGCGTTCAATTCAGTTTTATCTGAGCGATCTTCGAGGCGACTTCGAAGCGAGAACAAGTGATCAATAGTGAGTGACAGTGATAGTGCTTAGTGTTTGGACTAGTGCTTAGTGTTTGGACTTAGTGATTAGTGTGAGCTAGTGTTTGTGAATAAAGTCTTCAAGAGAGTCACCAGGTCTTTCTCTCCGAATCCAAAGAACCCTAGCACGTAACAATAATAATATTATAAACGCAGCGCGGTGGACGCAGTACCGTCCCGATTTTTTTCATCAAAATTAAATGTTCCGCGCGGGACAGGTTCAGTCCCGCTTTTCGGAAGCCCGAACGTACGTGCAGCGTGCGGCGGAGTGGATTTTCTTTGGCTACTTTTGCTATTTATTGTCACGTAAACGTTATTTTAACGCAAAAAAAAGAAAAATTCAAAGAAACTTTTGATTTTATACCTCTTTTTACTTTTTCCCGCTTTTGAATGAAGAATCCCGCTTTTCCACTCAAAAAGTTATAAAGTCCCGACTTGGCACAAAAAAAACTGGCAATGCTGACGCTAACACGGTAAAATAAGAAGAAATAGCTCACCAGTGCCTTGGGCGATTTGAGCTAAACAAATATAAACATTAGACTTTTAAAAGCCCTAATTAAAAAGTGTAATTAAAAGTCCGTAGAAGCATACGGTTTGAGGCTGTGTAGCGCTGGCCTTACCGCAGCCACGTAGAGCGAGATTACCAATGAAAATTAAATTTACGAGTTTAACCAGAGCTTATTCGAGCATGGGAATAATATTGCCGTTGAAGACTAATTTTTCAGTTTTCAAAATTAATACCAATTTTACGAACGCTTGTTCCTAACATTATGATTTAAATACACGTTAGATCCTATGACTAAAATAAGGTACACATTTTGTGAAAAAGAGAGAATCGGCCAAAGGCTTATACATTATGGTCAACGTCGATCGAGTGCACTGAAGACAGACGCCCAATCATAGTCGCAATCGTGGTTATCTATCGCCGCCCAACGCAAACAATAGCCTTTGCAATCATAAATAATTGTATAAATTAAATTATAATAATATAATAATTACAATCCCGTTCGCGTTTTGTGCACTAATGCAATTGAGTGGATCGATTGAGGGCATATTCTATAATAATAAGTGTAATGCACGCCCGCGGCTGATTGCACGTGTTCAGCTTAATGGCTATTACATCCAAAAAGTTATTTTTTCTTCTACTGACTACTCTGATTCTACTATTAAGCTGGAAAAAAATTATCGAACGCAAACATAAGTCGCGGCTGATGGATGCGGCTTAATGCACGGTTCATCCGCGGACGTCAAAGACCTAACCTATATGTCAATGGCAGACCTCCGCGGATGCAAAAACATCCGGCCAGCCAGATTCTGTTAGGACGTCCGAACGCTCAAGGTCGCGTCCGCGACTTATGTCAGACAATTTTCACAGTTTAGTCATTAGTGTATTTTGTATTAATCAGATAGAAACAAGCCGTATCCGATGAAAACGTCCGAGGATGTTCGTCCGATAAGTTGTTTCCAGCTTTACAATGCAGCCTCGTTCCGCATTCGACTCCGTTTCCTGTCAAACTACAAATTGGCATTCTGATGATGTCACAAACTGGATATCATGTAACGGTGCGTCCACACTTGTATCATTTGCGAGATCAGATCCCCGATCAGACCTCCGTCGCGATCATCGCGCCGTATCAATAGTGTGGACGCCTATTAGATCATTCTGCCGATCAAGCGAGTATTTGATACGGCATATATCAGATACGCGGTTAATAGCGATCGGGGCGTATCATGATACGCGTATCATTTTGACACGCTTCGATGATACGCGACGGAGATCTGATCGGGGATCTGATCGCGCAAATGACACAAATGTGGACGCACCCTTATAATTTTGTTCTTAAGTACCTAAATTATAGTTATACTTTGCTAGAGATATATAAAAATAGTGTCATTTTTGTTACCTCTAGTGAGTCCTTAAGGGGCCGGGTACCCTCGAAATTCTTATACATACGTAATACCAAAATCATTTTCTCATACGAAAATATTTAACATGTTTGAGTTATTTTTCAGTTTAAAATAGTAATTATCTAGGTTCCTGCACAAAAATTTACTTCAAAATATTTAAACACAAAAAAAACTGTTTTAATTTTTTTTTAGTCAATTTTTTGTACTTATTTAACCGAACCGAACCGAACGCTTTCAATTCGACATAATAATTCAGTATTGTCTCGTGATACAGATAAAGGCCTAGCTCAGGGTGATCCATTGTCATCTTTATTATTCAATATCGGAATGATCAATACTTGTAGAGCTTTAACAAATTTAGGTAAATCTCAATTTGCAGATGAGTTTGTGATATACGCCATTTGCAGCAGTATTGCCCAAGGAATTGCCTTATTACAAAATGCTTTAGATATGTTTAACGACATGTTGACGAGTTTGGGTCTTGAAATATCGGCATCTAAAACTAAGCTTTGTTTATTTTCTCGTGGATTTAGAAGACTGGTATGTAGATGTAAATAATGAGTCCCTTATTAGTCTTAAAATTAATGGTCAAAATCTAGAAGTCGTGAACAATATTAGGTATTTAGGTGTGTGGCTCGACCAGTCACTCAGGTGGACAAAACATATTAACGTAATGTATGAGAAATGCGTGAAATTTTTTAATGTATTTAAAATTTTAGTAGGACCAGGTTGGGGTGTCCATCCGTCACACTTAAGACGTTTATGCTTATCGCTTGTTAGGAGTAGATCAGACTATGCGTGTATTTTCTACGACAATTGCTCTAAAAATAATTTAGCTAAAATTTATAAAATACAGAATATGTGTATGAGAGTAATTGGAGGTTTTATAAAATCAACACATCCATGTTATGGAAGTAGAATTGAATATACAGCCCTTATTTGTAAGGAGACATTTACTAGCTGCAAAATTTTGGTTAAAATGTAAATCAATAAAAAATAACGATTTTATAATAGATCAATTGAATATACTAGAATCATTCTGTTCACAAAGGTACTGGCATCGTAAGAAGCTACCCTTGTTAGTATTAGTTCATATGTACCTGAAGGATATACAGATTCATTCTAGTAATGTTTTAGAAATGTTTTCTCTAGATTATTGGGTCAGCAGTGTGGACTTATCTGCTTGTATTAAAAGTAATTTAGAATTTTTAAAGACGTCTAAAAGAAATTGTAATGATTATTAATTAAAAAACGAATGCTACCAATTGATCGATCAATATTACAGTGAGCACTATAAAATTTATACCGACGGTTCTAAAATTTTACGAGATAGTGGTTCAGCTTTCTTAGATCCACAGAAAGGAATTAATAAACAATTTTGCATTTCTTCTAGTGTTTCATCTATGTTCGCTGAGTTGGTAGCAATAAGTGAAGCCTTATTATATCTAAATGATTTAGATTCCAGTAATTATGTAATACTGTCTGATTGTAAGAGTGCTTTGGAGCACTTGGCTCGTTGCAACTCGACTTTTCGAGGACTACCGTTAGCCTATACAATAATAGACAATATTCATCGACTGCATTGTAACGGTAAAAATGTAATTTTACAGTGGATCCCTGCTCATATTGGTATAGTTAACAATGAACGTGTAGATGTTTTAGCAAAGCAGGCTGCGGTCAATGGAGACCCATACAACTGTCTGCCTTATTTTACTGATTTGTACTATATACCGAAAGACAGATGTAGCAAACTTTGAAAAGAGTACTTTGATGAAAGGTCTTGCAGTAAAGGTGTATGGTTCAAGACAGTGCAGCCTGAAATTCCAAGTAACTCCTGGATTGATGTGACCAATATGAGCAGGGATGAGGTTGTGCTGGCACTCAGGCTGCGGTCCGGCCACATTCCATGTAAAAGTTTTGCGCATTTGATGGGAAAATCGCAATCCCCTAATTGTTAAAAAAAAAACATAAAAACAAAAAAAAAAAAACGCCAACAAGCCGCAGAATGACTGGTGGGGGCCCCTAGCTAACTAAGGGGCTGTCCACAATCCACATCTCCACGTCACGACATCGTCAACGTGGAACGGTGCGGTATGCACGACTTTTTTCTATCTTTCTCCGTTTTTAGGGTTCCGTAGTCAACAAGGAACCTTTATAGTTTCGGTCTGTCCGTCCGTCTGTCCGTCTGTCTGTCTGTCTGTCTGTCTGTCTGTCTGTCCGCGGTTTTACTCAGAGACTATAGGCCCTAAAAAGCGATAATTTGGCATATTAATGATGGCAAAAAATGGTACGTGAAATTGTAAAAAAATATTTTTTATGGTACCTCCCCTACACATCAAGCGGGGATGAATATTTTTTTTCGCGCCCACCCCATCGTGTGAGGTGTCGTTGAATAGGTTTTTTAAAAATATTGCGAGTATTCATAAATCATTTTTCGATTTAGGAATCTGTTCGTGAAATATTAAGTTTTAAAGTGGAAAAAAACGTTAGAGTCCAGTGTCCCCCCTTCTACCAGCTAAACGGTTGGTTCTGGAAATTTGAAAAAATTCACGGGATTAGGAAATAAGCTGAATTTAAAAGGAAAAATATCACGGCTAAGAAGACTTCACAAGTTATTGAGTAATAGTCGATCAACTAAAAAAAATGTATTCGACGAAGTACAACGGAACTTTTCGTTCAAATTCCTTTGAAAGTAACTGAGATGATGTTGGTAGTAGTGTAATTTACAAGCTATAAATGTACGTTCATTGACCATAAAAAATTGTCAAAAACCAGCGGTACTACGGAACCCTATATTGCGCGTGGCCCGACACGCACTTGTTATGTTTATTAACAATAACAATTAAAGCTGAATACGTATTGTGCGGTCCACATCTAGATCAGTAGACAGTAGTGAAGAATGTAGCAGTTTTACAAGGCATGGCGACGACGTACAGTGTTGCTATATCGTATTTCCACTTTACGTCAATTTTTTTCCAGATTTTCAGCTCAGATTCACCGCAACAAAGTTACAGGAATCAGGCGTTTAACCTCCAAAGAAATCATTGGTTTAGCTAGCATCCTCAAAAATAAGAGATTCAGGCACGTTGCCTTTCCAACTAAGGCTGCGTTCCACTAGGGATATGTTGCGAGAAATGTGTTTTTAATATCCTACAATAGCATCGCCGCGCTGAGCGATGTCATGGCAAACTCACGTCTATGAAGCGATTCTATTGGTTCTCAAAAACACATTACTCACAACACAATATCTCTGGTGGAAACACAGCCTTACATGGGTTAACATCAAGGTCACTGATGTTTACTACGTCGTAATATAGTCCTGTATACAACATGATATTAACAAAACGGTACTAGGGTGCAGCATTATAGCATAATTAATCACAATGGCGATATTCGAAATAAAAAGTCGCAGATGGACGTTAGCTCTTTTGAGGGGCGCGAAATGTCAATAACACACATTTTTAAGGGTTCCGTAACCACAGGTTAAAAACGGGACCCTATTACTGAGTTTTCGATGTCAAATCCGTCTGTATGTGCCGTTATAACAACAAATACTAAAAACAAAATAAAGTTTATATTTAAAGGAGCCCCCCTCATACAACAAAAGTGATATATTGGCCTTTTTTTTTACGCTCGCCTTATACAAAAAACACAATTTTCGCCTAATTTTGCTCTATAACGGTACGGAACCCTTCATGCGCAAGTCCGGCTCGTACTTGGCCGATTTTATTTTATTTCTAACTTCCTCATCGTAGTTAGCGATGACATAGATTGGGGAGGATGACATCTCTACGAACTGAATACCGTGTGAGTTGTGACACATAAAGCTCTATCTAAAATGCGCTGTGACATTTAATTTGTTTATAGGCACGACTACGATTCGATCTGAAATCACACGCTAACGCGGATCTAGATCGTAGCCACTGCAAATTTATGCACGCCTACATGCGCCACTACATGCACAGAATTCATAAAGAGGAGTTAATGCAGAATATATAAGTCTAGTGTTATGTAACAATCGTGTTGGGCAAAAGCCAGTCCAATTGAAACCAAACAAACTTTTTGTAGCTTTAATTTTAATTTAGATGGAATCTTCTTATCGGTAGCTTGTAAGCATTGATGGTTGCTTCCAAACGCGATTGGTCAAAGACAAGCAGACGTAGGTGCTGAATTATCTCGTTTCCTACCAAATGTGGTTTATTTTATGAGAACTTGCGCCAAACTTATAAAGTTTATAATTACACTCGCTGTAGCTCTTATTTATTTGGGCAAGGTAGTTAATATTTATTTTACTCGTAGGTTTAAGTTTCGTTTGAGACGGCTCTCGAATCCCAGTGATCTCTACTCGTATACCGGCGCTATTTACTAGAAATACACGTTTATATCAAAGAAATAGAGAATAAATATTCCTAAATTCAACTAAATCTATGATTTATCAAAATCATTAAAAACTATTTAAGGGCTTTAGTTGAAACTATTATATTAGTAAAGTACGAAATTCGATATGTTGGAAAAAATTATCGTTGATACTCTTGAAACGCTCGGCAATTTCGTGTTTCTACAAAATCTGTAGCAGGCATTCAATCACAATGTCTTTTAAGATTTATTTATTGTAATCTATACTTATAGTATAAATGCGAAAGTATCTCTGTCTGTCTGTCTGTCTGTCTGTCTCGCTTTCACGCCAAAACTACTGAACCGATTGTAATGAAATTTTGTACATAGATAGTCTAAAGTCTGAGACAGGACATAGGCTACATTTTAACTAGACAAAAGGGTTGTAAGGGGGTGAAAATGCGCAAATTTGTTCAAATTAAGTTAGTTCCAAAAATTCATAATAGATAGCGCTGTGCGGCTCTTACATCGCGCTATTGCTTACACAAACGTCTTTCTATAAGAGGTGGTATCATCTTAGAATTAGATTATCATCTTAGAGTAGATTTCCGATTGTTATTAATATTAAATAACTCAGTACTTTATCTATGCAGTGACGCAACCTTAAACCTATGGGCGATCAAATAGTTTATGGATAAAGTTGTGTAATTGGGGGGGCTAAATAGTAAATATACTTTAAAAATTAAAATTTGGCATAAATAAAGTTTATTTAAAAAAAAATAAGTTATGTGCACACTGCACAGCTATTTTTGGATGTTTTGATTTAAGGGGTACCAGGAAGCTTTTGACACCAATTTTGTTGACATCGCGCGCTATAAACTGAAGTCCACGCGGACGAAGTCGCGGGCAACAGCTAGTACTGTAATAATAAAAATGAAACAGGCATGGAGGTGGAGGGTGGTGGCGGCAAACGAGTACCCTAAATTTAATTAGTTAAAAGCCGGTAACAGGCGCTGATTTTGTAGTAGTTAATCCTTTGTTGTCGATAATCCTAAAACACGTGCAATGGCTTTACCGAGTGGTCACAACGGTACAAACTACGAGGCTGACTAGCTACTAGACTAGCTACTATTAGACTAGACTAGTATGAACCTTCGTGACTACGAAGGTTCATACAATTTTTTGCATTTCACATGAAGTTCTGGAAGTCGTCTCGTAATTTGTGCCACAGATGTTCGAAAATATTAGACCGCTTATATCAAAACTGAAATAAGTTGCCTACCAAGGCCGATAAGAACAAGAAAAAAATTCCTCATGAATACTTTCGTCACTAGCTATTAAATAGGATGGAGACGGCGTGGACGCAAAATTATCAAGGTACAATTTTAACAGAGATTACAGAGTATTTGCTGGGCTTGCCGTCTAACAAATACTCCGAGGACTTTATACTCTGGTTAACAAGTGCCATTTTCGTCAAAACCTGATCTCATGCAACGAAAATTATGTATTTGGTCTCATTCGATTCGGAAAACCATCTAGAACATTCTATCAAAATTCCAAGAGGGGCTGAAAAAAAAATGCAAAAGTTATAATTGTTATAAACAATTAAGTGAACATAAAAAGAAGGGTTTAGTTTTTTTTTTAATATTTCGAAAACTATTTGAGATAATCAAAATTTGAAAATGTATCATTAAAGAGCAGGAAATTTCCTAAAAAATTCTACATCCTGGAACATTACCAATAATCCTTATAGCTGTAATTGAGCGGCGAAAGTAGTGATAAAACCGCGTGGTTCGGGTTTCGCGTGATTTGCCGCAATCTGCTACGTGAACTAAAAAAATATTTTAAGTGATTAAATAATAATATTAAGGAATAAAAAAAATTGGGTACTAAGTCGACATATTATCAATAAACAATAATCCGTTAACAAAAATCAATTGTCACAGTTCGTTTAATTAATATGCTTTTCTTAATTTGTTAATAGTCACCATTTTAATTTGAACATTTAAAAACGCTGATTATTTCAAAACAAGAAAACCAGATTTTTTTATTATTCTTTTGAGCTAATCTTAAAAGGCCTTGTAAGAGATCCCCGTTGAAAAAATTCAAAATTTTCATTTTTCACTTTCTTATTAACATTCAAAGTCATTATAAAGCAATTAAAATAATAGAGCAATTACGGTACTTTTATATCCAATTATTGTTACTATTTTGTTTTGTTATTGTTAGAAGCCAGTGTAGTATAGTAAGCATGTACCTAGTATAAGTAAGTGAATTACACTACAATAAAGTTAGTCTTAACCAAGTCGTCGAGTGTTTCATTTCACCTATCAGGGCCCATCCTCACATGGCGACCCTGCCGGTCTCAGGTTCAGGCGTCGAGTTGCCGGTGCGCGTGTGAATGTGCAATTTCTAGAAACTTTGAAACTAATGTGACTGTTCGTGGTTATCCAGTGCACTTGCACTCAATAATAATAATAAAAATTATGACTGTTGAAGGACTAAAGACTATATATCAGTGACTATGTGCAATTCGAATTCTCCCAAGAGAGAAGAGGTAATAATCAACCAAAATGGGATTGGATCTGCTCTCAGTGCGACTACAGAGCAGTTACAGTATCACTTATCGAGCATCAGCATCATAATGATGATTATCCTGCTGCTGATACTACTGGTAATTTACTTCGCCCTCAAGTGGTACCAAAGATGTCATCTCAATTGGATTAACAACCGAATTATTGGCCAAACATTGAGAAGATCTTTTGCCCGACGTGATAACACTCCGAGGAGCATTGAAGGAGCCAGGTGTGCCGACTGTGCGGAGAGAATTAAACCAAGGAATAAGGAACCAGGAATAACAATGTATATTTTTTATTTATAACTAATAAAATTTAAATAATCATTTTTATTAATGAAAAAAACATAATTGCTATATTTGCATAAAAATTTCATGAATGCCTTTGATTGTTCATAAAAAATTGAAAAATCAAAATTAGTGAAATTTTCCAACAGATATCTCTTCTAAGCCCTTTTAAGATTAGCTCAAAGGAATAATAAAAAATTCTAGATATCTTGTTTTGAAATAATCAGCGTTTTTATGTTAACATTAAAATGGTGACTATTAACAAATTAACAAAAGCATAACAATTAAACAAATTGTGATAATTTATTTTTGTTGACGGATTATTGTTGATTGATATGTCTACTTAGTACCCATTTTTTATTTCTTTATATTAATATTTAACCAGTAAAATATATTTTTTAGTTCACGTGGCAGATTGCGGCAATTCACGCGAAACCCGAACTACGCGTTTTTACCGTTACTTTCGTCGCACAATTAAATTTATAAGGATTGTTGATAAGGTTCCAGGATCTAGGATTTTTTTTAGGAAATTCCCTGCTCTTTGAGGATCTATTTTCAAATTTTGGTTATCTCAAATAGTTTTCGAAATATAAAAAAAAAGTGTGTCAGCTCCGACGCACGACTGGAGTTTACTCTACTATATATATATATAAAATAATATAATTATATATAATCTATGTCATTATATAAAAGGCTTTGTCCTGAATGACATGAAAATGGAATCACGCTGCGGCCTAAACCACTGATTGTAGATACTTGAAATTTGGAGGGCGTGTTCATCGTATGACGTAGGCGTGCGATAAGAAGGTATTTTTAGAAATTCGTCTCCTAAGGGTGTGAAAAGGGGATCCCCCCTTTAAGTTAGTATGGGACAACTTGATTCCTTAGTCCGATCTGCTCGAAAATTTGCATCATTATTATTTGATGTATTTTATGGAAGATGTAATTCATAGTTTGTTGAAATTTATCCTTAAAAGTCGTTAAAAAGCATGAAACAGTTTTCAGCGCTTTACAGCGTTTAGCAGCGTTTGCAGCGACGTAGAGAGTTAGAGACCCCATTCGTAGCTTTTTGCCACAATAGACATAATCTGTCTACTATGTTATTGCCATGGTAACCGTAATTTTAAAAACCAAAGAGTATATAAAATTACTTCCGAAGGATCAGCAGGGCAATCTCGTTATTTCTTAACGTTTCAATTCAGGTTCACATCTACTTTGGTTGTGTTTCAGTTACGGTTTGGTTTCGCTGCGTCTGAACAAATTTTAGTATCGTGCTATCGTTTCAACCGTAACTCAACCTTAGATGGAACTCGAACGAAGCGCAACGTTTGACCTTTAGACAGTCATTGCAGCGGACCAATCAGCGCCCTTCTGATTTTATTTTGATTGGCTTAAATATGAATAAATTTGTTCCGATGCGTTAATTGGTCAATTGACAAATTGTTTATTCACATATGGATGAATATGACACGAGTGAAGTTGTTTTGGTAGTTATGAATGCGAATGATTATTACTTGGAGATTTTAATTTACGTAGTTTAATTCATATTGTTTTACTATAATTTACAAACGCCATAAGTGTTGAGTAGTGACTAGTGTCTTGTGACAAAAGTTTTATGTGGCGCAGAAAACATATTTACGTAAAGAAGTAATGTCAAAATTCAATTCACTTTTTAACAAACTCAAATAGTCCGTAGTGTATCTTACAGCTTAAAAGTAAACATAAGCTTATATTATAATTTGATTATAGCTTATTGTTATATTTTTCTATCGATTTTCGTCAATTTAACACACCAAAATAAGAAACGTTTCAGAAACGTGCGAGTAGAAGTTGCATTGTATCAACTTTTTGTTTTGACAGCGTTTGCGCTTCGGCTGAGGTTCAGTAACGTCTCAACTAGCTGTCAAAACGTTAGCGCGATACCGAATCGTTCCAAAAGTCGATCAACGTCCGAGTTTCATTTGCGGTTCAGTTGAATAAATTTTGCGCGATTGCCCTGCAGGACTTGGAACAAATAAAAATAGTTTTTTTTTTTTAATTGAGATTTAAGTTAATATTTTTTTATTGAGATTAACGTATAAGCACAAAAGATTGTCTAAAGTGCCAAAGTTATGAATGAAATAAACTCTGTCTGTCTGTGATTCTTGCTTTCACGCTAAACCACGGGTAAACTGCAGTTTTTCCCAAAGTGGGCTATAACGCCCCTTTGTGGATGCTGAAGGTCTAGATGGCGGTGTGGGACCCAGAAAAAATGGGGTTGTTGTTTAGAGGCTTGGGAGTGATTTATTTCATCTGGATGCGTTTTAAATTTAAAAATTGGGGGCCCTAAAACATAATTTGTTCTAAAAGTGGGCAGAGATATTTATACTTAGAGATATTTTTAGAACCAGGAAAGGGCAGCGTTTTTACTACGGTAAAACGTAAGATAACTTGATAAACTAATTTCTGTGCAATGGAGCTGCGACTTGCGAGCACCATCTTTCTGTTGTGATTTGCAAATCCTAATCGTAATATTTCAGCCATACTGAATAATAATTGAAGACGTTAGTGAAAGAACCAGATAACTAACATTTTATAACAAAGGCAATAAGGCAATAACTATTTTTTTATTTTATTTTTGCAAATCTTGTAACTAACCTGTGTAGTCGGGGTATTGCACGTTTTGCACTAGGAGTAATTATTCTCATTACGCAGTACATAATACATTATATAGTCAAGGAGTTAATGCTTGAAAATAAAATCTTTTTAGGGTTCCGTAGTCAACAAGGAACCCTTATGGTTTCGGTCTGTCTGTCCGGCTGTCCGTCTGCCCGTCTGCCCGTCTGCCCGTCTGTCTGTCTGTCCGTCTGTCCGTCTGTCCGTCTGTCCGTCTGTCCGTCTGTCCGTCTGTCTGTCCGCGGTTTTACTCAGAGATTATACCTACAAAGCTGTAATTTGGCATGAATACACATATTAATGATATCGACAAAATGGTACATAAACTCAATTTTGAAATGAAAACTTCTTTAGCGGCGTTGAGCACTTTTATGGGATGGGTAAAAACTGTGAAACTCGCGCCAGATTTTCGTGTTGATCGAAAAACCATACAAAACGTGTAAGACCGTAAAACGGTTGGAGAGTAGTGTTGTAACATCGAAATTAAAATTAAATGATAATTAAAATTAAGTAATAATTAAAATTAGTAAGTAATAAATTTTATTATAATTAACATTTAAAATTAAATATGGGTTAAAATTAAATAATATTTAAAAATAAATATGGATAAAATAAAATTTAATAATAATTAAAATTTAATAATAATTAAAATAAAGTAATAATTAAAATAAAGTAATAATTAAAATTAAGTGATGATTAAAATTAAGTAATAATTAAAATTAAGTAATGATTAAAATTAAGTAATGGTTAAAATTAAGTAATGATTAAAATTAAGTAATGATTAAAATTAAGTCATGTTTAAAATTAAGTAATGATTAAAAATAAGTAATGATTAAAATTAAGTAATAATTAAAATTACGTAATGATTAAAACTAAGTAATGGTTAAAATTAAGTTATGATAAAAATTAAGTAATGATTAAAATTAAGCAATAATTAAAATAAGTAATGATTAAAATTAAGTAATGATTAAAATTAAGTAATAATTAAAATTAAGTAATGATTAAAATTAAGTAAGCCGGTAAAATTAAGCAATAATTAAAATTAAGTAATGATTAAAATTAAGTAATGATTAAAATTAAGTAATGATTAAAATTAAGTAATGATTAAAATTAAGTAATGATTAGAATTAAGTAATTATTAAAATAAAGTAATTATTAAAATTAAGTAATGGTTAAAATTAAGTAATGATTAAAATTAATTTTAATCGAAATTGATTAATCGAATAATCGATTGGTTTTTTTTTCGGTTGTCGATATTTTTTTTATCGATTGTAAGGGTTTCGATTAATTAAAAATGGTTTTTAAAAAATGCACAACGTTAATAATCAAGTTTTCACTTCTACCGGCACTCCCGGAGTGCAACCCGTCTTTTTTTTATATAGTACCGTACAGGTACCTACCTACTGCCACACATATCAAGCGTAGATGAATTTTTTTTTCGCGTCCACCCCATCGTGTGGGGTGTCGTTGGATAGGTTTTTTTTTTAAATATTATAAGTATTAATAGATTATTTTCCAATTTAGGGATCCATTTGTGAAATATTTAGTTTTAAAGTGGAAAAAATCGTTAGAGTCCAGTCCCTTCTACCAGCTAAACGGTTGTTTCTGGAAATGTGAAAAAATTCATGAGAATAGGAAATATGCTGAATTTAAAAGGAAAACTGTCACGGCTAAGAAGACTTCATAAGTAATTATTGAGTAATAGTCGATCAACTAAAAAAAATATTCGGCGAAGTATAAAGGAACTTTTCGTTCAAATTCCTTTGAAAGTAACTGAGATGATGTTGTTAGTAGTGTGAAACACGTTATAAATGTACATTCATTGACCATACAAAAAATTTCAAAAACTAGCGGTACTACGGAATCCTATATTACGCGTGGCCCGACACGCACTTGGCTGGTTTTTTAATTGCACTTTTTGTTTTAACGTGCTAATCTCAGGAACTCTATAGTCTATTTATGTTAATAATGGCTCTAGGTCATATTGCAATTGCGATAAAAAAAAACTGCGACAAATCGGTGGAAGAATTAATGGAAAGTGGTCTAATATGGGGAAAATTAATTATGTTTGCTATTATATTATACTGACGCAGACGAAGTCGCGGGCAACAGCTAGTAATATAATATAATTATATAATTATTATATTATTTTATATAATATTATATTCCGATAGGTATATTACCTTTATGGTCTTAATACACTCACAGCCAAATTAGAAAGTTGCGCACTAAAGGTGCGCATCAAAAACGTGACACATTTTCGTTACTTGTTAGTAGGTTTTACCCCTCGGATTTTTCTCATACCGGGCGCCTTATATATGAAAATCGATTCTTAAGGAGTAAACTCCAAAAACTAAACCCTTCTTTTAGTTTATTTAATTGTTTATAACTTTTGCATTTTTTTTTCAGAACCCTCTTGATACAATTTTCTAGATGCTATTCCGAATCGAATGAGACCAAAATCATAATTTTCGGTGCGTTAGATCAGGTTCTGAGGAAAATGGCACTTGTTACTCAGACTATTAGACACAGATAAATATAATTACAATATTTTAATTTCCGACTAGTGCATACTGCATAATGGGTCATTAGGGCACGTTCCGAGGATCGGGCACGAATTTCGTTGGCGAGCGACCAGATCATATTGTTTGTTTGGACAGCGAAATTTTGCGGCCGCGGATTATTGAATGGCTTAACTACTCAAGGTCGACGCGATAATCCGTAAAAGCCTTCGCGCTGCAATATGAAACCAGATATTTCATTGGCACCTTAGTAAAGAAGGAAAGTCGTAATAGGACATAAAATTTCAAAGTGGCGATAGGCCATAGATACATACTGTCGAATCGAGAGATTGCTTAAGGTTTCAAACTACGTTATAATATAATAGCATATAGTATACTGCGTGACAGGTGAGACATGTTCAATACTCGAGGACTTGATATTTGGCTATTATATTAGATAAAAAAAATATATAAAAAATGATATCAACTGATCACTGAGTAAATGTAGCCTAAAGTTAAATACATAATAATTATTTACCCAACGCATGGAATGCGGATAATGGATACCGCGCGCGGGAAGGGTAGCGGCTGGTAGCGGCGCGGCGCGCTGTTTCTATTGATGGCGCGTGTCTAGTCGCATCGTCGGCCGCATAGTACAGCGGACAGCCTACTTGCCTAGCCGCGTAGTTTACTCAGTGTCCATGATTCATTTCTTTAAGGCTGCTCTTTCGAAAAAAGCGTGCAGATGAAACAACTTTTCATCGGCACTAACAGAGAAATTATATCTGAAAAAAATAATTAGTAATCTACATGATATGATACCTAATATGGTTTTGCCATATTTTTTCTATCGGTATCACATAATAAAGAAATAAAAAAACAAATCACCTCCAAATCGTTGAATGAAACCACTTTAATCATTCATTATTTATCAAAAGAATATATAAAAAATATCTACTGCTTTGCAATACATAAGTTAATAATTTGGTTTTTTTACTTTTTTGAAACATGTATTGTATTATATTAAGCCTTAAAAAGGTTTTTTCTCCTATTTGGACGCGGCGAGCGTCGTTACCGCCACCATACAAGGCGCGCTGTTATGAATGTCATTTTAATGTCATTTACGTCGATATTCGCACTGACAGACAATCGACCTGCTAATTTAGGGAGAGAGGGCCCTTCAAAAACATTAAGTACCTACCTAATTTTATTACATAATTAAAATGAGAATCGAGTACAGAGTACTCTCCTTAAGTACGTATTGAACATGTCTCGCCAGTCATGATGTTGTATAAGCTCATAGCACAAGAATATGGCGCACCATACATTGTTATATGAACACGCTCACACTTCACACTGCACTTTACATATAAATTATAACAATGTACTATACTATATGCTATTAGGTATATTATAGCGTAGTCTGAAATCGGATTTACTAAAGATGGTCCAATGTCAAGATATAATAGTTGAATCGTTATAGTTCTGATCTTGGGTTAATTAATGAATATTATTAATATTAATATCTAGGATTCCATGAATTACCTTGTTACCTACAATAATTTATAAAGATCATAAACAAAACGTGTGTACTTCATCAATCATTCAAACTGTAAATATATTACGAATGTCAATAATATATATTAATTCATTAATCAGTAGCAAAGACATTAGTGAACTAGCAACATTATTTTTAGGTGAGATGCAACGAGTTATGAAGTGCTCATCACATCAGCTTTAGATTTATTAAACAGGTATTTCGGCTTATATTATGGCTAACGGTTCTCAGTAGCCTTGCCATAATACTTATTTAATCCCTCAAGCCCCAAGCGGTCGCATGCGACAGCGATAACAATAGATTTCCAAGAATCCGCGATGGAGGTATTAAATAAAATCCTTTTTATCAAAAATATTTCATTCATTTTATGTATTGCACGAACTGAAAACTGCAATATCTAAAGCACAAAACTATGAGGAAATCGGCTTTCGCCACCGCGACCGGAAGGAATCGCCTCACCTATTTGTCTCTCATTATGCATTCCCGCTCTTATAACTTATCAACAAGTCTGTTAATAAAATAATTATATCAAGGGTACACATGGGCAAAGCTGCTGTCATAGAATCTACAAAAATTTATAACCCAAAAGGAAAGAGAAATAATTACTTGTTAGTAGGTTTTACCCCTCGGATTTTTCTCATACCGGGCGCCTTATATATTTAAATCGATTCTCTAAACTCCAATAATAAAAATCATGTAGAGCAATTCAAGCGAAGCACTTTTACTACAAACTTAGGAGCTGTCAACAAGGTTTTAATATTCTTGATGTATGATGATATGGCATTATTGTCATTTCATGCAGTGTTGCTCAAGTCTGAAACTTTCCCGCTTTGTCACACTTGGTCATAAAGTTTTCGACGTTTACGACGTATATAATTATATAGGTATCTGGTATACACTATACATGTGAATATGACACCACGTTGAAAGTGGAGCTTGGAGTCATATTTGTATCTACATGGACATCTTGTTCAGATTTTTTGTTTCTCTATGCTACTTTCAACATTTATATATTATTGTTTTAATGTAAAAAATCACCTTATACAAGACTAGGTACTATACGTACTTATAGAAAAAGTTACACTATACGCTTTTTCGAATTTCATCATCACTACCACCAATTTTCCGCGGTGAACGGAATATCAGCGACAGAACTATTACTCTGTCGCCACGTGTAATCTGCGCGGTAATATATTTATAATTTCAATTGAAAAATGTTATTTTAAACAGATATTTATTTCAAATAAGTTTAGATTGATTTTGTGCTGTTAATTTTAGAAGGAATTGTCCAATATACCACATGAATCCGTGTACCACCTGAATTTACTAGCTAGATATCCGTATCTGATAAAATTCCCCTGTGCTAAAATATGAGATACAGCACCAAACCAAATATTGACTCAGGTTTGAAGGGGAGAAATATTCCAAAAGCGAAATAAAACTTTTACGTGGATACAGGTTCAATCACGTTTGGAAAGATTGGAGAATACCTGTTAGTTAACGTACAAACGATGGTATAGACTAGGGTTGCCAACCGTCCTGTTTTCCCAGGACATGTCCTGGTTTTTGTAGTGTCCTGGGACGTCCTGAATAGTTTTTAAGCAGCGTCCTGGGTTGTCCTGGGTTTTTTAATTTTAAAATTCGCGCGCCTCTTTCCAAATTTTTATGCTACGGCCTAAGACTCGAGCGGCTGCACGGCTCGCAAGTAGTTGCGTTGCCGCGCTGCCATGCTATTTCAAATTCAAAACAAAGGCGCAACGTGCCACTTGATGACATCTCTTTCGCTCTACTATGGTCGCGCAGTAAATCAAAGCAGTAAAACTAACGCAAAAAATCAAACATCGTCCTTCTCTCTTTACACTCACGCCCGTCTTTCATATGCCAGGTGAAAAAGGACGACGCAGAATCATCGCCAAGTTAGTTTTTTCTTAATAACTCGATAAATATACAACATTTTAAAAATCCGCCAGGTCAGTGTCTCAATGATAGAATTTTATACAATGTGCTAAAATATTAACTTAGTTTAATGAACGGTTACTGCAATATATGAAAAATTGGTGAAAATTAGATGAATCTTTGTGATTTTTTTCTATCGAGAAAATTTTAAGATATCGAGTTTTCGCTGAAATCAAATTCTTGGAAATATAATGTAGTATCTATGTTTAGAAAATGAAACAATTTGGGGCTTATTTTCAAGTATGAAAATTAATGATAAAATCGACAATTTTGAGTTAGTGGCCCCTTAATGTGTCCTGTTTTTTACTGAATTGTCCTGGTTTTTCCAACTTCAAATCCTGGTTTTTTTTAATTTGAGGTTGGCAACCCTTGTATAGACGAGCAGAGTGCCCTCGTTCTGAGAGTGCGGGATGGATCAAAAATTAATAATTTAGAGTTTTTAAGGCCAACTTGGCCAGCTTACCGTGTGAAAATCAGTCCTACTAATCATACTAATCAATAATCATTATATCATGACAAGACAAGACATAAAAGTCTTATTTAAGGCGAAGGCAGCTGCCTATTCGACATCTTTGTGCAGTTTTTTAGACGTATGTATTTCATTGATTGGCACAAAAAATATATATGTGATTTTTTATTATATTTGGAAAATCTTTTCAAATTTAAATAATAAAATAATGTACTACTACTGAATGAAAAAAATTAAAACCGACTTCCAAGGTAAAAACAATAATAACATTAATATGAACTAAAAAGTATTAAATAATTTTTACTATCTAATAGTGCCTTTTTCCGAATTCGGCTAAACCTCAACTATTTCTGTACTCAATCTTCATTATTTTGAAGTCGGTACCAGATAGCTGAATCTTCAGTCCTCTGACAGAATATTTAAAATTTTTGGAACTGGCACCGACTTCAAAATTATGAAGATTGAGTACAGAAATAGTTGAGGTTTAGCCGAATTCGGAAAAAGGCACTATTAGATAGTAAAAATTATTTAATACTTTTTAGTTCATATTAATGTTATTATTGTTTTTACCTTGGAAGTCGGTTTTAATTTTTTGTTAAAAATAATAATAATTTCACTCTTTTTAGTTACACTAGTAGATAAATCTTCGCGTATATTTTACGTATCTTATTACAATTTGTTAAGAGTCACAACTCACACTCACAAAATAATATAATATTATCAGTGAAGTGAACATATTGTGCTAAGTAATTTAACAATTTTAATACTTCAAGCCCGAAGCGGTCACCGGCGATTGCGAAAACAATAGAAAGGCTATTGTGTCTCGTTTTTCCACGATCGAAGGATCTATCAGATAAAAAATTGTACAAACTTGCATAGGATGTAGCGTAGCATAATATTTAATATTATCATAATTATTGACAGCTGTTCTTGTTATCAAGAATTCAAATCGATAGGTACTTAGTGCACCATCTATCGATTAATAAGTATAACTAATTAAAAAGACACTTAATGACTTTGTTTTGTTTAAATGCTCTTTTTAAAATAACTTTATTTTAATTCTATTTGTTTATTAAAATTTTATAAAGTAGTAAAGTATTCGATCTGTATATAAAGTAGTTAGTAAAGTATTCGATATTCTGTCTTCTGCCGCCACGCGCCGCGCGGCGGCGCTGGGCGGCGACGCCGACCGCCGTGTATTAAAAACAAACAGGTGTTGTTAATTGTTATACAGTACATAATTATTATTATTAGTATATCCATACCTATGCCTTGTACTATTATCTATTCTGTGCCATGAGACATTGGTGGCCTTAACACGACGTGGTAATGATGATGATGACGATGATGATGATGATGATTATGATGATGAATATGAATTGCATAGTAGTTTATGCTTTCTGTTCTTAAACCAACGCCGAAACTCCCAAACGTGTATCTATAAGGAATCAGGAGTTCTCTCAGCATCATCGAAACCATGGTATACCTTGACCCAATATTTGACTTTTTGGTAGCGTATTCATAGTACACTTCACATAAAACCAAAATCACCATATGTTTCCATATAAATTTCGAGGAGTTCCCTCGATTACTCATGGATCCCATCATCAGGTCACCACCTTTGTGAAAATGGGACCAAATTGGAGTGAAACCTAATACAACAAAACAAAAATTTCGAAAATCGGTTCACAAACGGCGGAGTAATCGTTGAACATACAAAAAAAAAAAAAAAATATCCACAGCCGAACATATAACCTCCTCGTTTTTTGGAAGTCGGTTAAAAAATACCAAAGTCACATCTTTCAGGAACTTTAAACAGTTCTAACTAAAGTAATAATACAACCTATGCTTTAAAAATTTGTTTATTTAATACCTTTTACAAAAATCCAAAGATTGCCGGATTTAATTTTCGGTTCTGACATCTAGATTTCCCATTATATTTATTTTTTCCTCTAACAAACGAACAATGTATCCACGCTACCGAGTAAACACTTCACATCTCTCTCTGGCATGAAAATCGACAGTGGTGCGAGAGTGATGCGAGATCAAGGTCATTGGCAGTTGTCAGAGCCTTAACTACTTATTTTGATATTATCGCTGGTTAGGAAGTTTCCAAAAGTCTTTACTACCAAGCAAATGTCAACGAGTTGGTTACCTACTTATAGTTTTGCCGGTTATTAATATTGGAAAACCATTAATACACAAGGTACTATCTATAGAGTATCGCAAAACACACAAGTAGTAGTTACTAAGTTTTTCAATTGCAAAGTGACTCAATTGCTCTTGATCTATTAACTCACCGGCCAACCGGCCGTCGTACCCACAATTAATCGCTACAAACTAACCGCCGCACTCAGAGACGTCAATTAAGACTTAATGCTCATTTAACATGAAATGTCCCTCTCAGAGATGACAATTAAAAATCGCTAATTGCAGAGTTTGATGTTCAAGTTTGAGGTTATTCTTGAAATTTTTTCAGTTTTAATTTTTCAAAAGATAAAATTAAGATAAAAATAAAATTTATTTTAAGTGTTAATAATAAATAATAATAATATTAGATAATGCCACAGTAAACATAAAACTTCATAACTGTGATAGTGCTAAAGCATTTTTGTGCAATACATGCCTAGTTACTTAGTACAGCTGTTTTTAGGGTTCCGTACCCAAAGGGTAAAAACGGGACCCTATTACTAAGACTTCGATGTCTGTCCGTCTGTCTGTCACCAGGCTGTAACTCAAGAACCGCTATAGCTAGACTTCTGAAATTTTCACAGATTGTGTATATTTGTTGCCGCTATAACAACAAATACTAAAAACAAAATAAAATAAATATTTAAGGGGGGCTCCCATACAACAAACGTAACTTTTTTCTATTTTTTGCTCTTAATCAATAACGGCAACACATAGGCAATTGAAATGTTCACAAAATACTTAATTGTATTCATACTTTAATAATTAATAATAAAATTTAAATAAATTAAATAATTAAGGGGGGCTCCCATACAAAAAATACAATTTTTAGCCTATTTTTGCTCTTTAGTGGTACGGAACCCTTCGTGCACGAGTACAACTCGTACTTGGCCGATTTTTACCTTTTCTTGCTAATAAATAAAAGTATTTTAAATGAAGTGTACCTATAGTCACTTCCATACAAACTAGATATACCTACAAAGAAGTATGAACATTGTTACCAAATTATGTCTTACGGTATATTTATACATATCCGGTATATATATACGGTATATTTCAAAGTATGTTTACTATATAGTTACAATATTATTATGATTTATGATTAAATCGGTTTTCTTATATTAAAATGGTAGGTAATAGTAGACATAAGACAGGTTATTCACACAATCCAAATTGTAAAACATAGAAACTTCAAATGTTGCAATAAATACTTTTAAATACCTAGTACCTATTATAAAAACAATATAAAACATGTTTTTTTTTTCTAACACCTTTTATGTTTGTTACATAACTGTAGTAAGGAGGTACGGTGAAAGATAGGAAAGAATGAAATTATTTTAGTAGTATATATTTTATTATTCCTTTGATCGCGGCAAAACGAGACACAATAGCCTTTCAATTGTTATCGCGGCCCACTTGGGCCAAACTGTACGGGAGTTGAAGCGAGCTGCATCAGTTAATTTGATTTCTTGTTATTTTTTTTCTATATTCATTATTCTGCCTAGCAATGCAAACTTTGTAAATTTTTACTTCTTCTTGTCTTCTTGCATTGTTAACTAAAATAAAAGTATGATGTGATAAGAATTGAAACTGGTACAAAACATTATAAGTAGGTAAGTACTTTATAGTTTATTTATTTAAAGTATATACTGACCAATGAAATCCTGTTGAAATGTATTAAGTATGTTAAAATATATTATTATGTTAAATTCGCCAACCAAAAACAAAATAAAAATTACTAGATACCTACTACTACTACTTCTCGTCATAGTACGAATGATTTATAGGGGACAGAAATTAATCAGTCAATTAATTTTGTCTCTGAGAGGTATCCCTAATGAAAGCATTAAATTTCAATTTGTTAAATGATGTTCAGCGCTATTTTTTAAATTACCGACTCTGACGGCCGCAGTCACGACTCGCGCCCAATAAAAAAAAATGAAACGAACACGGCTTGACTTTCCAAGACTAGAAAGCCGTGTTCGTTTCATTTTTCAACTACGCATGCGCGGCTTTTTTCGCAGTTTGGCAGCTGACTGTCTACTTCATAATAATTGAGTGTCATGTTCTAAAATATTAACAATTTCTGTCAGGTTTTAGAACATGACACTGACACTAATTTTTAACTTTGCGCATGCGTAATGTGCATTGAAAAACGAAACGAACACGACTACAGTTTGTGAAAAAAGAGTAGACACAGAACAAAAAATTTTCTAAACGTAATCACGCTCAAAAGGTGGTTTTTTCTCTTTGTATTTCCATAGAGAACGCTTATATACACATTAAATATTATTTGCCTTGCACATTAATTTTAACTCGACTGAATAAGGTTTTCGTATACATACATACGCATACGTTACAATATGATTAAAAAATTGCGTAGAGTGTGTACGGTACTCTTTTTTGACAAGCTATAAATAAAATCATATAAAAAAGAAGAAGAAGATCATGCCCCCCGTGTATTATATTTCTCTATGTCCTAGAATTGGCTTCGGCCTTCACTATCATTCATTAAATAGAGAAAACATAGAAATGGCTGTATGGGCAACGCTCCCTTTGCCTGTCCCGACCGGGACAAATCAAAAAAAAAATCTCTATGTCATACCCCTTTGACAGCAAAATCCACGATTAGCGACTCAATCGAGTTAAATGGTGCTTCTTCTGTATTTAAATTTAATCGCCATTTTGAGGTGTTAATTTATCATTAACTGACTCTGAGAGGGAATTTCATGTTTAATGAGCATTTAGTGTTGCGGTTTGTATGGGCAGCGGATAATTTTGATTTTTTAAATGATGATTTAATGAACGACTCTGAGTGCGGCCGTAAGTTTTTAACTGTTTTCCTACAATTATAACTGCTTCGTTTCCTATTTCCTGCGTTATTAGAAGTAGTTGTTAATAATTACTGGTGACAATGATACAGACATTAGCTACTAGTGTCGTACTAAACACTGAAAGTTATAATTAGAGAAAATTGCACACGAGTAAAATATGTCCTCACTTTTCTTTAAGCTATTTCCTATCCTTTGAAAGTTAATAGCATGCACGATGGCGTCACTTATGAGCTGATAGCTTCACGAAGTGCATCACCCATGAAGCTTATATTAATACGAGTAAGTTTCTTGAAGTGTGAGTCTCATGAAGATGTAACTTCGACGTCACTCGTCGTTCGAATACTTCCAATTAAAAGTTTTCCTTTACTAGCTTTACACCATCGAGGCACCGACTGCACTGGAGGTCGAGTCATACTGGACATAACATCGCCCTTTAAGGCCGCATACAACGAGGATTAGTGAAATTTCGTGTTTTTATTTTCACTAGAACTTTGACCACAAGTAATTATAAGCATTCAAACATTTTTTGTAAGTTAGTAACGTTCCATACACAGGTTAGGGTCAGCTTAAAATTTTGATTTAAATCCATTTACCACTAAAAAATGTGCGTTAAAGATAATCCTTTCAAAATTTATTTTCTTCTAGAATTCAGCGAAAACAAATACAGGAATAAATATTTTTACGCCAAAATGTTTCAATCATGATTTCGGAGGCACCCATCAGCTTCGTTTTTGATAAAATATACCAATTATAAAGATACATCGCTTTGTTTACAAATTTGAACAATCTGTTGATATGTGAGAGCAACGCCAGATCATGAATATTTGGTACAAAAAATCCACAGGCACTTGACGGAAAATAAATAAATGACATCAGTCAAATCTGTGTGTCAGAGGCTGATTGTCTATCATAGAAAACCTAGAGTATGTTCAGAAATATATCCCAGTATACTGGCAGCGCTTTACGTCTAGAATCGCCGTGGTCCCATACCGTTGATTCGTTTCGAAATATTTGCCAGTGAATTGTCGAATACGTTTCTTGTATAAATGTAATTATAATATCATACTTATCTAATACTAGTGGAATACCAGTACAAAATAACGCCGTAATTTGACGTCTTGGCCAGTGGTCAGTAGACTGGGTTTTATTCCGGAACCTAGTCAACATTTTTGGTTTACAAATACTACAATATTGCTTTGTAACCTAAATTATTTGGCGAGAGACTACCTAATAAGATGCTATTCGATAATTTATATTCAACAAACGATAATTTTTACGGTTTTGGTAGGTTTGAAAGTCAAAAAATGTAAACATTACAGCTAGTCAGAAAACAATGTAAGTACAGATTACCGCAACACAGAGACAGATTTTTACGTATACATGTCAAAACATTGTAAAATGATATATGATATGTCCAATCCATAGCAATAGAAAGAATTATTACTTCTTAGCACTGGAGCAATAAAATCTGCACAAGAAATCGTAAAAATAATATTATCATGCGGATAGATCTAGATATTTTGTAGATACCTACACCATGCTTTTGGTGCACCTCGGGAGGAAATAACTAAGGATTCTAAATGCTTTAAGAAAAAATAATGTGATCGAAATGAAATGCCCTAAAACCTTATTTGATTTTATCAAAAAAAATATTTTATGAATAAAAATCGCGACGGAATTTAAAAGTAAAAACTAAAGAGATTGCATTTATGCAATTATTAATTCTTTACTCACGACAATTTGATGCAATGTACAGGATCCGTAATTTTTTTCCGGACCAAGACTATTCTAATATTAGTATAAATTATCATTAAAGTTTAAATTTAATAAGATACACATTTCGTAAATATTTCAAACACCTACTCGCTACCGGTTGTCATTATTAATGTCGAGCAGAAAAGGCCTAAAAATTGCATTTTTGTTTTGAATATTTCAGACCTCTTAATTATTCATTTAAATATTTTGTTTCTATATTTTGTTGTTATGGTGATTGGTGACAGCAAAAATAATAAAATATTCTTGAAAATTTAAGTTCTCTAGCTACCGAGTTTACTTGATATATACCCTGGAGACAGACAGACAGATATCTCTTTTGGGAACATACTCCTAAAAATTTAAAATGACAAAGAAAATATGAATATGATCTACATAAGGATAATGAATATATTATTATTATAATGAAAACAAAAACGTTACCTTTACTGCAAGTAGAGTTATAGTTTTTGAACTTGTGGAGGGTGTCAGGTATATTGATTCCAGGTGATATAAGTGATCATCATGGGGCTACACTCTACATCTTGTTTATTAAAGCTATTGCAATAAACCCAAGCACAAGATTCTCATTGAGGTCATAAAATAAGCTCCCTATTCCCCAGCAGTAAGCGAGCTGTTTTATTCTAGTTAAGAACTTTTGAATCTACTTTACCGAATTTTAAATCTACTTCGGTATTAATACTTTGAGATGTGTATGTGTCCCTTATATTATAAAGTTCACTGTGAAAGTAGCAGCGTTAAAAGAGTTGCTTTTGAATTCCAATGGTTCTATGGAAAATACGCCAATATCATGAACATTTGCGATGAACTATGTATGGGTAATACTTTATTTTGTTATACATTGTAATTTGTATATTATGTATTATTATGAAGAAATACTTTTTAGGGTTCCGTACCCAAAGGGTAAAAACGGGACCCTATTACTGAGACTTCGATGTCTGTCCGTCTGTCTGTCCGTCTGTCTCCAGGCTGTAACTCAAGAACGGTAATAGCTAGAAGGTTGAAATTTTCACAAATTATGTATTTCTGTTGCCGCTATAACAACGAATACTAAAAACAAAATAAATTGAATATTTAAGGGGGTCTCCCATACAACAAACGTAATTTTTCAAACATTTTTTGCTCGGTATTAACAATGACAACAAGTAGGCACTTGAAATTTTCACAAAAGCCTTAATTATATGTGTACTTTAATAATTAAAAATAATATTTAAATAAAATAATAATTTAAGGGGGGCTCCCATACAAAAAACGCAATATTTTTGGCCTATTTTTGATCTATAACTGTACGGAACCCTTCGTGCGCGAGTCCGACTCGCACTTGGCCGATTATTTATGTTCGTAAGTACAGAACAAACATCATATTTAAATATCTATAAATACATCATTTTATTATAATACAAAATTCATTAAAGATTTCGTTTATCAAGTTATGCATAAGTTATAAACATGACATCTCTGTTAATCACTACTCTGTATGTCGAGTTTACCACGTGATCACATTATTTCTGAAAATACTAAAATCGACTACAGCTTGATATGTAAATATGTACCTTTCGTGCGCCATCTATTGACCTAGTTTGTCTCAAATTCTAAAATGTCAGTCGCCTATAACCCCGCCTTAAGTAAGTAAGCAACAAATGTTTCGAAACAAATTAGAGTTTAGACAAATCGTCGAGTCAAACTCGAGCACCCAATGCACACGTTGCCATATTTTATATTTTAATGAGAATAGATGCAAGGTGCGCTTCAAGACCCACATTTGACTTTGTTGCGATTAAGTACAACTGCACGTTGTACATATTTACTTTGTGCACGAATAAATTAATCGAAAGGAGGTTCAGCACGACATGTCGGCGGCTGTCGGCGGGCAGGCGCGGGCTGGCGCTGATAGCGTGCGGCGAAGGTCAAGGTTATTGCATCGTCAGCACGGATTCCAGTTACACACAGTCCATTACCCGCCTCGTGTACGAGTAGTCAAAGGAATATATCGAGTGAGAGGCGAACAAGGCGCCAAAGACACTTTGAGCCTACGCTCTTTGATCAGAAACAACAGGTCACAAAGGACAGACGAGATAGAGTATAGACCATAACGGGATTAAACTATTATAACCTTCATATTATTGAGTCCCGTTTTCTATACACGATTTGTCAGGTGATGTTTGTAAAGTATGACAAAGGAAAATAAAATATTAAGTAGCTAATCATGTTATAAATTATTATGTTTATATTCTAGTGGAGTGCCTAGAGCGTAAAAATTATTTCGAAGAAAATCTGTATTTTATGTATTCTTCTGGTTAGGTTTGAACTAATTTTTTTTATTGATTACATTTGCTAAAACATACTTAAAGGAAAAAATGCAAATTAGGTTAAGAACTGATATTTTTTTGTATTCAGGTAATAGCAATTTCCAAACATAGGTCGTAGCATGTGTTTTAGTATGTACGTGAGATATATAGTACCCATTTTTTTTCTGGGTTTAATTAGGAAGTTTATTATTTATTATTTTATTAGAAGCTAGAAAAAGCCTTTCATTTGTCGATGCTTCTAACGTTTTAGCTCTTACTTAAATAAATTCTCAACAAATGTAGAAAAATAATTTTGTGTCTATTTTACACATTTTTTTGGAGATATTAAAACGTTTTAAAGTACTTAAAACTCATAATTTCTCTAAAAATTAAATACGCATAATAAGTACGTGTAACATACTTTTAAAAAAGAAAGTTTGCTTTGTTAAGTTAAATAAAACTATAAGATTTTCGCAAAGTTTTTATAGATTAACGCTCGTCGTAACCAAGATAAAAGGGTTTGGAAGGATTTCAGGGTCGTAAAAAAAGTATGTTACACGTACTTGTTACGTGCGTGTGTACAATTATATTGTGCGTATTTATTTTTTAGAGAAATGATGAGTTTTAAGTACTTTCAACAATTACAATATGTGTGATGTGATCTGAGACATTTCATATTTTCCTGCCCTAGGTGCGTAATGTGCAGAGAAGGCGAGCCCAAGCAAGGCCCAAATGGGGCCTCTGTCGGCCTGCGGGGCGTGAAGCGCCCCCAAATGAGTGTGGTCTGACAAAGGTCGGACGGCCACTAACGGAGTTGCGGTGGGTGTGTCGTGCCCGTGGCTTCGTCTTGGGTGGCGAGAGGAGCGTCGCAGAGTTTTAGTGCGTAGGGTCGCGGCACATACCATCTTCGCCGCGATGAGCCCCACATATCCGCAGCGGGAGTCCCCATCATCCCCTGCGTCGATTGCGTAATGCATTTCTCGGCGTGAAAAAAAAAGGTGCGTAATTACGTTACGCACCTTTTTTTTCACGTTACACGTTACACGTTTAAATCTAAATGCATCTGAATTGTCTTGTTTGCATCATAATATAAGTTCGTCGAAGCTATGGGATGGGGTGGGGGGATGTTTGTAATATAATAATGTTACGCAGTAGCCTGCGCCACAAAGTCCTGGAAACGTGCCGTTACCCTTGACAGGGGCATAAGCGAAGGAGAATCGATTTAATGAACGTTACATATTCATTTTCCGTTGAAATAGTGCGCCCTTTTGATTAAGTCCAGGCAAAATTAGCTACGGACAATTCGTTGAAACACGGAGATTCAACAACATTTTGTACATTTTTCAAGCAAACGCAAAATGTATTTGGGGCGAGAGCAGTTGTTTTACTACTGGTTGCATTGCGGGTTCACTGGTCGTTCCCGTGACGCGTACATTTTACTACTCGCTCGGGCGGGAGCATATACAGGAATCCTGCAGGAAAAATATTTGCAAAACTAGATTTGCATCAGCGTGCCAACTGCAAGTATTGCGATTTCCCTCCCTTCCATATCGCTGAATAGGAGCTAATAATGTCATAGGAAATTGTAGTTTGTTATTTTATTTTGAAAGGGATATGAAATCGTTCGCACCATTCAAGCGCACCAGAGTTGGGCATAATTGAAATACTGGTTAATCTATTTAGTAATCTAATTGCAAACTAATAAGAATACATTTTATTCTAACTACATTGTAGTTCAATTACTTTAAATTTTAAATATAGAATCACAGAAAGCAATGGGGATTGTCCATTTTTTTTTAATTTTGCTCATTACAAAAACATTTCGAGGAATAAGGTCAGTGATCGTTTTTCTGTATATAAACCAAAAAAATACCCATTAGTTACTTATATTTTTGAACAAATATGTTTAACCTTAATTTGACCTTCAATGGCGTTAAATTAGCAATAAATTCGACCAACATTACGTTTCGAACTTTTGGTAAGCTTAGTAAGGTAAGTTTTCACATAATGAGAACTTGCATTTGACGAACCAGCCATTATAATAAGATTGAAAGGAAATTTAAACATACTGCAGAGGTCAATTGGCCGCCGATGATGACGTCAGAGCGAAACTTTAAAAATTTATTGAGAAAAAACTAGCCAATGAATTTCAAAATTATTTAATTTATATTCTTAAAATACCCTATTTTAACGAAAAAAAATATAAAAAGTACATGTAATTTTTTTTGGACAATGCCCATTGATTCATAAGTAATCCAATTGCAAACTAATCTAATTAATTTGAAATCAATTACTTTTGTAATTGAATACTTTGGTTTCGACTAATTACTCTGATATTTTTACAGTGTCAGGAGTTAAAAACAGAGTATGTAGGTATCTAGAGGTATTAATTTTAGAGAATTATTGTAAGTATAAATTAGGTAAGCATTAAATAGCATTCAGATCGATGTACAAGAAGTGGAAAATGTAAATACTTAATAATTTATATCATACAAATAGATAATATTTTACATGTTACATACAACATGAAGTAAGTACGACATTCTCAAAGAAAAATAAAAATATTTAAACAAGAAAAATCATTTTCATTCTGTGGTTTAGGCGTGAAGAGGTAACAAACAGACAGTCAGACAGATAGAAAGACAGACAGACACACTTTCGCATTTATAATAGGTATATTATATTTAAATACCTATGTAGACTTAAAAACTTAGGATATAAAAGTAATAGGTATAGATATGGGTAGCCAGTTTTGTTGTTTGAAATTTTGAGGTTATGTACCATCGAGGAAATTGATTCCTATGCAGTTGATAGACCAACGTTATTTGGTCGAATATGTCAATTCAATGTTAACATTGAATTGACATATTCGACCTGATTGTGATCTGTCGCCTGGGTTTGACGTAACGCTGGAGACCTGTCACTACCGAGCATGGTACGCTGCATGCTCGAGAGTGTTGAGGCCTGGCAGGCGGCGGTTTCTTTCTGTAAAACCGTCCTTTCACAGAAAGAGGCCGCGGAGCGAGACAGAGAGGACGATCCCACCTCTCTGCCGCTCCGCCGGCGTAGGACGGGAGTGCGGAGGCGTCGCTACGCGAACCTCCAATCTCTCGTCTAACGGGGCTCCGGGTCAGGATGGGAACCTGCCCGGCTTTGTCAGTCCCGGCGCCGAGGGGAACGCTTTAGTTCCCCTAAGCGTTCCCTTACTTTGGTGGAAGTCCGGTCCGAGATAGACCGGCCAGTCGTGGAGAGGGTCCTGTGTTAGACAGATCCGGGATTTCCCTCCGTTATACGGCTGAAGGCGAACCGCAGGTGGTTTTAGTGAGTAATAAAGGGTTTGACGTAACGCAACCAAATTACTTAGGTCCCCGATCTGCATAGGAATCAACTTCTCTGATAGTACCTACCTACCGCTATGATAATAAGACGTAGGTATTACTTAATTATTTAAATATTAAGTATATTAAGTAAGTATTAAAAAAACATCATTGGGCCTACAGTGCGTATCAGTAGGTTGTAACTACTTAAAAAGTTATACGTTTTCGTAAAAAGGTAAATAATTATTATTAATGTTAAAATAATTATAATATTCATAAAATATTCAACATACTTTAGGTAGGTACCTACTTATACATATTTTTACCGTTCTACACATTAACAGTCCGAAGATAATTTGAGGTGAGGATGGTATTCACTCAGTGGGACGAACTTGGACATACCTTTATATAGTTATCTTAATATATATAATTCTTCTGTGAGTGAGTATGTCACTGAACTTCTCTCAAACGACTGGACCGATTTTGATGAAATTTTTTGTGTGTGTTCAAGGGGATCTGGGAATGGTTTAGATTCACAATTTTGTCCGCTGGACAAGGTTTTATAATTAATTTTTAATTTATTAGTAGTTGTTGATTTTGGAATGTTTTACATTGGATCCGACAGACGGCGCTACCATCGCAGTGTCAATTTTTAAATAATATTTGAATTCGAATTCTAATTTTAGTCTGTCCCAACAGTTAGCGCTGCGATCAAATAAAAAAAATACTTTATATATACTTAATATAGCAAAGAAACGTTTGCCGGGACAGCTAGTATAGTATTATTTTTAACAAAAATTAAAACCGACTTCCAAGGTAAAAACAATAATAACATTCTTATAATATGAACTAAAAACTAAAAAGTATTAAATAATTTTCCTCTCTAAATGTGCTTTTTTCCGAATTCAGCTAAACCTCAACTATTTCTGTACTCAACCTTCATCATTTTGAAGTCGGTACCAGATATAGCTGAATCTTTATATTTTCTTTGACAGAAAATTTGAAACTTATAGAACTGGCACCGACTTCAAAATTATGAAGGTTGAGTACAGAAATAGTTGAGGTTTAGCTGAATTCGGAAAAAAGCACATTTAGAGAGGAAAATTATTTAATACTTTTTAGTTTTTAGTTCATATTATAAGAATGTAATTATTGTTTTTACCTTGGAAGTCGGTTTTATTTTTTTTGTTAAAAATAATAATTTCACTCTTTTTAGTTACCTAGTAGATAAACTATAATTAGTGCCAATTTAAATTGTATAAAATAGTTTTATATTGTCTTCACTATATGTCATTGAGGCGCTCTGTCGGCGCTATCGCTTGTCCGAACTCCGATTGTTGTTCATATAGTTTTAGTTACACGATGTATTCAATAGATTTCGCTGAGGTGCTCCTGAATCGCAGTATCGCTTGTACGTAGGAGTTTTATAATATAGTTGTATTGGCTGTGTGAAATCAGAAATGTGTCACCATTGGTGTGAGCAGTGAGCATTGAAATTTGAATTGTCAACATTTTGAGTGGTAATTATTGATCTCGTATTGTTATTAGAAATATTAATTAACCCTCCAAGATGACCTCCGTCATAGTCCGCGAGTTTATAAGTGGTCGTCGGTGGTAGTGAACTAGTGAGTAGTGACTTAGTGACCATACCACCCTACGCGTCGAATTACTGCGTTAATTCTACGTATCTTATTACAATTTATTAATACTGTTAAGAGTCATACCCCAAGGCCCAAATATCAGGTAGATAAATTTAAACAATACATTTAAAAAAATCTAAGTGAACACAACCCTATGCGTGCTAGGTAATTTAACAATTTAACGCTTCAACTCCCAAGCGGCCGCCAGAACAATGGATTTCCAAGAATCCGCGATCGAAGGATGAGCCGAATCACACCCAGCGGCGCGGCGAGTATATTTTCAGTGTCATAATAGTATTATGATATTAATCTTTACCTTCATTATTGTAATACATAGTACTATCGCATGAGAAACTTGGAAAGCCGGCCTCGCGGCCGCCTGCGCCTTTCTCAAGCGATACTATATTGTACTACATTAATGAAGATAAAGTTTAAAATCATATTATGACACTCAAAATGCTCGCAGCGCGGCATGCCCTGACATTAGAACTTGAATAGGTACGACGCAATGCCGCGATGTTTACGCACACGCCGCGCGGCGCGCGGCGGCGTGCGGCAACGCCGCACCGACCGCCGTGTATAAACAGCCTATATTAATAATTGGTGTTGTTGTGTACATAATTATTATTATTGTATCCATACCTATGCCTTGTAAGTTGTACTATTATCTATTTTGTGCCATGAGACATTGGTGACCTTAACACGACGTGGTAATGATGATGATGACGATGATGATGATGATGAATTTTAATTGCGTGGTAGCATAATATGCTTTCTGTTCTTAAAACAACGCCGAAACTCCCAAATGTGTATCTATAAGGAGTCAGGAGTTCTCTCAGCATCTTCGAAACCATGGTATACCTTGACCCAATATTTGACTTTTTGGTAGCATATTCTTAGTATACTTCATATAAAACCAAAATTACCATATGTTTTCATATAAATTTCGAGGAGTTCCCTCGATTTCTCCTGGATCCCATCATCAGGTCACCACGTTTGTGAACATGGTACCAAATTGGAGTGAAACCTAATACAACAAAACAAAAATTTCGAAAATCGGTTCCCAAACGGCGGAGTAATCGTTGAACATACAAAAAAAAAAAACCACAGCCGAACATATAACCTCCTCGTTTTTTGGAAGTCGGTTAATAAAAGTAGAGTGCAACAATTAAATAATGATGAAGTTTAATTTGGTAGTGCCACACAGCACGCTGCTAGACCTGCAGTCAAAATGGACAGCTGTAACCGGGGAAATACTACACTCTCATAAAAATGGCGTAGAATGACAGCTTCGGCTGTTGTGTTTTGTATTGTACTTCCAGTTTTTTTATTTTTTGTAGACTACGGACTATTTCCTTACCTATAATCATATTATGCTGTTTTGTGCTTGTTCGCTGCATATTTTGTAGATTACAAAAGGTTCGGGTGCAGGCATTGAGATAATATAAGTACTACACCCGCAGCCTCGTAGGTAATAAAACAACACTTTATTTTTAGGAACATACTTTATTATAATTTATAACTTGATGATAATTAATTTATTCTTATTACAACTATCAAGATAGGGGCAGGGGCAGGAGTACCCTTATGGCGAGCATAGCTTAGGTACCAAACCTCATAAACATGTGAGCAGCATCCCACTGTTCTTTAGCCTACAATGCAGTTACAGCAATAGCTTTTGATAGCGTCCTGACCATTCATGTTTCTTTCAGTTACAATAAATACAAAATATGTTTTTCCAAAAGAATGGCAGGACTTTATTTTAGCTTGAAGCACAATAACACAACACAGGCACAGGTCACTCGAGGTACAACATTTTGCTCAGGATTCATGCATTCTTGAAAAACGCAATGTCTTGGTGTTGCAGCCGCTCTTCTTATAATATTGAACAAAACAATATTTTGTTGGGATCTTTCATCAGCTTCTGGAATATGAGACCTTATGTTTTAAGCTTGGTTCCAACAAATTCCAGAAACTTCATTCATAGATGACATCTGTAAATAAATCATTTGATGAGATAGATATAGTACATAATATTGTTTAATTGTTTTTCACTATTGTTGTTTTGCAACAATAGTAAAAAACAAATTAAACAATGATATAAGTTAATTTGATTATTAGATTAGGGCCGATTCACACCGGAATGGCAGAGGCCGGCAGCGGCCGGCAGCGGCCGGCACAGGCGCGGCGAGGCGCGGCGAGGCCGGCATAGGCGGCTCGCGTCCGTCGCCGCGGGCGGACGCTAGCGGCCGCTTGTGGACGCTCGTGGCAGCTGGCGGCCGCGCGCTATCTCCAGAGCACGCGTGCCTTTCAGTTTAGATTCTACATTCGGCAAGGAAACTCGTGTCGTGTGTTTGCAGCAACATGATGGAATTGGTTATTATTGCACTTATTGCCGAAGAAAAAGTAATACTTATAACTACTAGTATCGCTTGAAAACTTCAAAAAGGGCTCGAGGCGCCTCGGGGCGCCACGAGCCCTTTTAGAAGTTTTCAAGCGATACTAGTACTTATAAGTATGTAAATAAAGTTTAAAATTATTTCACACTAAAAGTGCTCTTCGCGCCGCGCCGCTGCCGGCCGCTGCCATTCCGGTGTGAATCGGCACTTAGAGTTTAAACTATAATAATTATACCTCTTGTTGCTCCAGCAAACGAGTAATGTTTTCAGGATTCCACTCTAAGTCTGAAGTTGTGGTGTCCAGAGCCAGACTTTGGCCACATACAGTACACATTAATGCTGAATCCATAAATTCAGGTGCGGAGGGTTGAAAGTCCTCAATTACTTGAATTATTCTAGTTCTTCATCTTGAGACCGAAGCTAAAATAAAAAATATAATTAGAGAAAAGCTTGCAATGAATCAGGATTCAGGTATTATGCTGAGGAAATAAATTACTTTATTTCCTAGTGCAATAATGAATTAAGAAACAATAGTTATGGTACTTACTACATATAAAATTATTTTAATACCTGACTGGTCTCCACGACACAGAGAATCCTAGTGCGGAGATCAGTGATTGTGTAAGAATATCCTGTAAAAATAAAGATTTGTTTGTTTGTTTGTTTACCTTTTGTCCTTGAATCCAAGAAGATACTATAGAAGCTACTCTTTGTTGTTCCTCATTTTCCCCTTCAATTAAAATTCTGCATTGATTTGCTCATTCTATTGATCGTCCAAACTCCAAACACACATATTATAATGGCCAACCTGTCTGCTGTACTGCTGTACCTGTATTTTCAGTAGATGCATAATAAGCAAGTTGCCAGCATGCATGGCAAATAATATGATCTGTAGGTAGGTGTAATCTGAAAATAATGATAGTGATTAGAAGTATTGTTAATTATTACCTACTTTTTCCTATTAATACTTTGCTAGGAAGGAAAAACATTTCAACACTTAGAACTCAATAAAAAGTTCATGGTTAGACTAACACGTAAAATATTATTTGAAGTAAACTACTTACCTAATATCTAGGATATTAGATCCACAGTCGAATAATATTCACAAGATCTTCACTCGTCGCATTTAAGCGGGATAACGCAAAATAATACATGCTGCTACCGTTGAATGTTGATTATTGCTTTCACAAACTATACAGAATGCTAACTCATATTGCTTTCAATTTTCATACAAAGAGAATGAATATTTTAACAATTATTTAAAGCTATGAGCATTTCTTTAAAAGTTTGTACTTTGTGGTTCAAGACTCAAGTTGTGATTTTTTTGGATTTTTATTTTTTCTCCATCTGTCTTCTTCTTCTTTATAAATGGCCTCAATAACTGATTGCCATGACAAGAAAAAATATCGATGGAAAAAAATATTGGAAAAAATACATTCTTAATAATCATTTAATTGTTAAGTAATGTGATTTTATGTAATATTTTTTTTTTCAATATGAGTTATAAATGAATAAGAGTTTAATAATAATAATTCATGATAAACGTTTCAGTACATGAAATAACTTTAGTATTTGTTATTTTACTTATGGCAACTTCCAAAAAACTGCGTTCAGTATGGTTCAGCATTTTTTAATAATAATAAATATTATTAATAAATAAGTATTTATGTAAGTACATTTATTTTAACAAAATAAATAGTTTAATTGCCTTATTAGATACCTATGTACAGTAAAAATTGTTGAAAAACAACAACAAAATGATGCTGTACGTCTCCTGCCATTCGCCTTTATTCGAACCACAAATAATAATACCTAGTTTTTAGTTTATAAAAGTGTTATTTCTGAAATTAATATTTTGTAATTTTTATAATTATTTTACGAAATGAGAACTATTGTGAACTGTCAATCCAGGATACCCGATGGCCGATAAACCGACGTCAAACTAGGACTAATCCAAGGACTAATCACATAAATGAAAAAAAAAGTTAATTCCATGTATTTAAATTACTGAAGATTCGAATAAAATGTAATTAGATTAAAATTTATTCTAACTACATTCTAATCAACTACTGGTTAACTTCAGGTGCACAATTACTTCAGCAATCTGATTATTTTATAATCAGATTAACAACTACAAAGTATTTGTAATTGTGTAATTGTTAATCTTATTAGTTTTTGCCCAACTCTGAAGCGCACGAAAAGTCTCGTACCGTTATAGAGCAAAAATAGTTAAAAATTGTGTTTTTTGTATAGAAACCGCCCTTGAATATTAATTTTAATTTTATTTTATTATTAATTATTAAAGTAAACATAATATAATTGACGATTTTGTGAGCATCTCAAGTACATACTTAACTATAGGCACTATAGCCATTATTGATATGAAGCAAAAAAGGCCAAAAAAATCATATGGGAGCCCCAGCATCAGAAATCATAGCGGCAATAGAAATACACAATCTGTGAAAATTTCGGAATTCTAGCTATAGCGATTTTTGAGATATAAGTACAGCCTGGAAACAGACAGACGGACAGACAACGAAGTTTTGGTAATAGGATCCCGTTTTTAGGGTTCTGTACTTCTGTAGATACCCAAAGGGTAAAAACGGGACCCTATTACTAAGACTTCGATGTCTGTCAGTCTGTCCGTCTGTCTATTTTTCTGTCTGTCCTCAGGCTGTAATCTGTATCTCAAGAACGGTTGTAGCTAGACATCTGAAACTGTTGTGTATTACTGTTGCTGCTATAACAACAAATACTAAAAACAAAATAAATTAAATATTTAAGGGGGGCTCTCATACAACAAATGTGACTTTTTTTGCTATTTTTTGCTCAATATTAACAACGGAAATACATAGGCACTTGTAATATTCACGAAATACTCAGTTTTATTCGTACTTAAATAATTTATTATAAAATTTAAATAAATGAAATAATTAAGGCGGGCTCCCATACAAAAAACCCAATTTTCAGCCTATTTTTGCTCTATTGTGGTACGGAAGCCCTTCGTGAGCAAATCCAACTCGCACTTGGCCTATTTTTACCCTTTGGTACGGAACCGAAAAATCAGGTTTCATAAAGGACATTTTTACATGATAGATTCCAACAATTTGCAAAGCTTTGTAAGGCACAATACATTAGCATAATTGGAAATCCTGTAACGATCGATGAAATCCCGTCTTTTGGCTTAGCAGTCGCTTTGTATCATTAGTGGCGTATGCTGTATGCATTACGCATATTGCCGCGATAAGCCCGATACTTCGATGGGACTCGGCGCAGATAATATTGGCTTAATGAGTAATGGGTGGTAATCGATATTGTTGAGGCAGATATTTTATATGGACAGGTGTGCGGGCGCTGGAACCTCGCCAGCCGAACGTGACTCGCGTGTGACGCTTATTTTTAACGTAACAGAAAAGGTGCCGCGCGTGCTCGATGTACTTTGGATTTGGCAAATGTTTTTACCGAGATGGCTGATTTATATCGCCTCTGACAGCTGACCGTGTCCGCGACCATGTTAGGTATCATCTCACCACCGTTCTCTCACTGAGAAAGTGAATTATTGTACAGTTAGCGTTACTTATTGGAGTCATTTACTGAGAGGTTTTTGTTTGGAATTGACATGGCACAAATTTGGAAATTGGGGAATATAATTTATTACTCAGAGTAACACGTACAGTTTAGAAAATGTTATGCATTCTCCATTATTCGAGGGCATACTTTTCACTTCAGCCATACCCTCTGATATTAGAATATGCCATGGCAACGTCTGCGTTGCTGATGGCTGATTCGGACGTATGCACGCTGAATGATGCATAATGAACACTGATGCGGCCACTGTAGTTTCCAGATGACTTTTTGACTGATGGAAACTACAGTAGCCTCAGCTCTATACTGTGATTTAAGGCTTGTGATAAACGAGTTGCTTTAAACTGGACAAGAAAGAACAACGTTTCTATATTACAAAATTATCCGTGATAAGTTTTTTACACGTCTATAGCCCAATGCAATGGCTACTTAGTACTTGCAATGAAAAAAATTGGCACTACTTTCAAAGATCACAGACATCTTGATACATTGTTTTCTAATATGAACATTTAAATTTCCATCATCATTTTCCTGACTTTTCGGCACTTTAACTATTTTTGTTCCACTTCTAAAATGTATACTGGCAGTACATTTGTTACGTCCTTTACTTATTTTTTTAAAGAATGTTCAAGCTTTTGTTTCTAGATATTCTGGTGATGTTGTTATATGTTTCTCCTTTAGTAGGTTACATTTTCTTGTGGTCGATTTTGAGGTATGTTTCAACATAATATTATTTTATGTAATGTGTCCTTGAAAATCCTGGCCATATAATTATAGGTATGTACACTGACAGCGTAGTCACTACTACACCAAGTAGTCTCGCACAACTGAACTGCGCAATAATGACGTAGTCAAATTTTTATAGGGCATGAAGAGCGTTAGACTTCAATTGTTTACATCTATTTCGCAACAAGTTACAATTAGTGGGAACATAACTGCAGATAATGATGAAAACAATAGTATTTACTACTTTACGTCCATTTTAGTGCACTTAAAAACAATATTCATTTTAGTGCACTTACTATTTAAAGCAGTACGCTATCATGGAATTCTGAATTATGTTTTCTTAACCTTCTGTTAAATTTGCTGTCAAACAGACCCGGTAGGATATAGGGATGTCCCTGTTTTTAATACAGGATACAAGAGCGAGCATGCAACAGGATGTACATAATATCATGTATTGAGTGCGAACACAATGCGAGAATAAACCAACTGTTTGTGGAAAACGTCTGAGTAGTACGGCGAGCTTCACGGCGAGACATGTTTTTATAAATACGTCTTTGTAAAGCGTGCTCAAAGACAGGGCCAATGTGGATTATAAAATATCTAATGCAGCTATAGGTTCGGGATTAACATCACCATATCGTACATTGTCCTGGATGCATTAACATTATATTTTGTAAGAGAGTAACGAAGACATTAGTTTAGAGTGTAGTAAGTAAAGAAAGCTGATAATTAATTTGTTAAGCGTCAGTCTCGGAAGTCTGCCAAAAGCAACTATATGCATCGCTGATAGTACTATACATCAAGCAAAGGGTTGCTATGAAACACAATCTGCTTGACACGTGATTGTAAACTACAAAGGGCCGTATAGCGTAACAACAAACAAAACTAACGCAATTAGCGTGTAAAACATAATATCTTATCCATTTTGTTTCTGCGGTCAATATGATTTTTTGGTCAAAATTATACAGTCTTCATATTAGTTACCTTGAGTCATGAGATAAATTCAGTACTTATCTTTTTGAACCATTCAATTTTTTTAGGGTTCCGTACCCAAAGGGTAAAATCGGGACCATATTACTAAGATCTCTATGTCTGTCCGTCTGTCTGTCTGTTTTTCTGTCTATCTCCAGGCTGTATATCTCAAGAACCGCTATAGCTAGACTTCTCAAGTTTTCACAGATTGTGTTTTTCTGTTGCCGCTATAACATATTATAATAAAACTGTAGAACTGAAAATTCTGTACATGTCGAATTTTCATTTTCTGATACGTTTAGTAGGTATAATTGATGATCATGAAAACTTTTCAAATGTTAAAACGATAATTTTAAGCTTCTTGAACACCTACTCAATTAGAGTGTAATCGCTTAAAGTGGCATCTTAAAACAACAAGACGTGACCTTGAAACATCAGAGGCAAATCTCCAGTATTCTTCATAGGAATGATTAAGACAAGAGTTCGATTTGAAAAATGGCCAATTCTAAAGGATGAAACAAGTTTAGATTTGCCTTACATTTGACATGCACGTTCATCATTCAGAACTACAGCTACAGTGCAGTGTTATAGAGACTAAAGACCGAGATAAATCGAGGGGGTAGACATCCCACAGGCCCGTGAGAATCGTAATAATTTGTGATACGCATGTAATTGGCTGATGTTATGACATCAGCCAATTACATTGTAGTCGGGCACGTACGTGTCATGACATCACAGTCGCGGTTATTTTTACAATGACCGGGAGGGGAGGGGGCGGGCCGAGGACCAACATTGCTGAAGTAACTACATAGCTAGACGAACAATATAATGCAACACACGATAGACTGTGGCGTAATTTATATAAATATGACAAGGAGAATAGGCGAACAATTTATTATTATGTAAGCAGGGGAAATAAATTAAACTAAAACTAAATTATACGTAGTAACTAATGTGTATTGCGTGGTAACTGATACGTAGACAATGGCATAAAAATTATACTTATGTATAACGCCACGCTACGCCTAGAATAAAAACAAAATATTCCCCGTACTGACATCAGACTTATGTTGCTAAGTTTACAAGTTTGCGTTAAATTAAATCGGCAGGCAGTTGAAAAGTATTGCCGTTCCATTGCGGGCACCGTCAATATCCGATAAAAGCTTTACAACGGGAGTATAATATTTTCAATCACTTCATATCGATTTGATTGTCGGACATTTGATCAATTCAAAGTTATCGTGCAAACTTCGATTTGCGAATAAAATATTTAAGTTAGAATTCAGATAGAATAAGTTAATTTGATAAATAATTATTATTTTTAACAAAAAATTAAAACCGACTTCCAAGGTAAAAACAATATTAACATTAATATGAACTAAAAAGTATTAAATAATTTTTGCTATCTAATAGTGCCTTTTTCCGAATTCGGCTAAACCTTGACTATTTCTGTACTCAATCTTCATTATTTTGAAGTAGGTACCAGATAGCTGAATCTTCAGTCCTCTGACAGAACTTTTGGAATTTGAAACTTTTGGAACTGGCACCGACTTCAAAATTATGAAGATTGAGTACAGAAATAGTCAAGGTTTAGCCGAATTCGGAAAAAGGCACTATTAGATAGCAAAAATTATTTAATACTTTTTAGTTCATATTAATGTTAATATTGTTTTTACCTTGGAAGTCGGTTTTAATTTTTTGTTAAAAATAATAATAATTTCACTCTTTTTAGTTACACTAGTAGGTAAACCTTCGCGTATATTTTACGTATCTTATTACACAGTTCACACTCACAAAATAATATATTATCAGTGAAGTGAACATATTGTGCTAAGTAATTTAACAATTTTAATACTTCAAACCCCAAGCGGTCACCGGCGATTGCGATAACAATAGAAAGGCTATTGTGTCTCGTTTTTCCACGATCCAAGGATCTATCAGATAAAAAATTGTATAAACTTGCATAGGATGTAGCGTAGCTACTCATCTAATATATAAAATTCTCGTGTCACAGTTTTCGTCGCCATACTCCTCGGAAACGGCTTGACCGATTCTCATGAAATTATGTGAGCATATTGTGAGGATATTGGTCTGAGAATCGGCCAACATCTATTTTTCATACCAAAAATTATTTATATGGCAAAACAACGTTTGCCGGGACAGCTAGTAATATAATATAATATTATCATAATTATTGACAGCTGTTCTTGTAATCAAGAATTCAATTTCAAATCCATTCAAATCGATACTTAGTGCGCCATCTATCGATTAATAAGTATAACTAATTAAAAAGACACTTTTTGACTTTGTTTTGTTTAAATGCTCTTTTTAAAATAACTTTATTTTAATTCTATATTTTGTCTATTAAAATTTTATAAAGTAGTTAGTATAGTATTCGATCTGTATATAAAGTAGTAAACTATATTCGGCGGCGCCGCGATACCGTCGCCTCCGTGGCGCTGACCGCCGTGTATATTTAAACAAAGTGTTGTTATACAGTATAAAATTATTATTATTATTAGTATATCCACACCTATGCCTTGTACTATTATCTATTCTGTGCCATGAGACATTGGTGACCTTAACACGACGTGGTAATGATGAAGACGATGATGATGATGATGATGATGATTATGATGATGAATATGAGTTGCATAGTAGCATATGCTTTCTGTTCTTAAAACAACGCCGAAACTCCCAAACGTGTATCTATAAGGAGTTAGGAGTTCTCTCAGCATCTTCGAAACCATGGTATACCTTGACCCAATATTTGACTTTTTGGTAGCATATTCTTAGTACACTTCACATAAAACCAAAATCACCATATGTTTCCATATAAATTTCGAGGAGTTCCCTCGATTACTCCTGGATCCCATCATCAGGTCACCACTTTGTGAACATGGTACCAAATTGGAGTAAAACCAAATACAACAAAGCAAAAATTTCGAAAATCGGTTCACAAACGGCGGAGTAATCGTTGAACATACAAAAATAAAAAAAAAAAAAATAAAAAAAAAAAAAAAAAAAAAAAAATATCCACAGCCGAACATATAACCTCCTCGTTTTTTGGAAGTCGGTTAATAAAAAATCGGCCAGGTGCGAGTTGGACTCGCGCACGAAGGGTTCCGTACCCATACAGAGCAAAAATAGGCTAAAAATTGTGTTTTTGTATGGGAGCCTCCCTTAGGAAACATGTTATTTCCAAGTTTGGTTAGGACAATGCAGGCTGATCACCTGATTGTCTGACAAGTAAGATGATCCATGCGTCGGATGGGCATGTAAAAAGTCGGTCTTGCGCCTGATCTCTCGCCAGTCGTGTCGGTCTTCCGTCCCACTGGGTTATGAGAGTAAAGGAATAGAGAGTGCTCTTGTGTACTGAGCACACACCTGGGCACTATAAAATTATTGCTGCGTACCTGGCCTGGTTTCAGTGAAACCGGCCACCGTCACCGAAACCGGTGTGGGGGAGCATTATTGAAGATTTCAAGTGCTCGACAATCGTCATCAAATTTTTCATTCGTTGTCTGTAATACATAAAAATTGACTGTTGAGCACTCGCGGTGGGTTGATCGGAGTTACGAGTTTACGACTCACTGTACTGTGTCTATTAAACGCAATCGTGTAAGAACTGAGCGGAAAATATTTGCTTGTACTCTCAAACAGTTTAAAGGGATAAAATCTCTTCGTCGGGAGCTGGGAGCGTGTACAATACCCCTTGTAACACCCAAAGCCCGCTGTACACAGTGCATTATTAACTAATGCACTGTGTACAACGGGCTTTGGATAAATCGAGGAATAGAACAGTTTAAGGCTGCGTTTCCACTGAAGCGGAGCGGAGCTTAGCGGTGCCCGAATTGACCAATCACTATGCTCGAAATCTCCGCTCCGCTTCAATGGAAACAGCACGAGCGGGGTGGAGCGGAGCTGAGCGGATATTCATAGAAACGCAGCCGAGCGAGGCGAAGCGGTGCGGAGGACAACGGGTGCAGAGCGGAGGACAGCGGAGCGGGGCGGTGCGGAGCTGGGCGGTGCGGAGCGGTGCGATGAGGAGCGGGTCAGTGCATGACACGCGTACAGTAAAGTATGCTCCGCTCCGCTCCGCTCGACTCCGCTCGACACCGCTCCGCTTCAGCGGAAACACTGAGTGAGCACTTTTCACCGCTCCTCTCCGCTCCGCTTCAGTGGAAATGCAGCCTAAGGCTGCATTTCCAGGAGCGGAGAGGTTTCCGCTGAAGCGGAGCGGTGTCGAGCGGAGCGGAGCATACTTTACTGTACGCGAGTCACGCACTGTACCGCTCCGCATCGCACTGCTCCGCACCGCCCAGCTCCGCACCGCCCCGCTCCGCTGTCCTCCGCTCTGGACCCGTTGTCCTCCGCACCGCTTCGCCTCGTTCGGCTGCGTTTCTATGAATATCCGCTCAGCTCCGCTCCACCCCGCTCGTGCTGTTTCCATTGAAGCGGAGCGGAGATTTCGAGCATAGTGATTGGTCAATTCGGGCACCGCTAAGCTCCGCTCCGCTCCGCTTCAGTGGAAACACAGCCTTAGCGGCTTAGCAGTGGTCGGCATTGCACAACTTTGTGAAAAAGCCTTTTACGGAAACCTGATGTTAGCTTTCCTTTTTACTAGACACCAGAATTGAATAGGCTCCATAGTCCATACAAGTACTTCGGTTTTATTCGGCGGGTTGGAGATGAAGTTGTGGTGAAATTTTTTCTTGACAATCCGGAAAATAAATTAAGTACTTACTGTTTAAATCGAAAACAAAATATTTACTTTTAATTTAGGACATTTATATCGTACTTCTTGATGATTGTATGTCAGTTTGTATTACTTGCCTATTCGGCATAGTTTTCCTTCATCCAAAACTGCGCCAATCAAATCCTTTGTGCGGTCATAACAGAAGACTAAGCTGAATGTATCCCTAAACTGTGCAATTATCTCTGCCTGCGATGTATTCAGTCGAGATTAGATTTCAATCGCAGCTCTGTCGCTGTTGGATTAGCAATTACATTACTGTCAAAACATCGCTCCCAATCGAAAGGAGAGATTGGCAAGCACTTGCATGGCGCGTAACTTTATTCGCATTTCGAATGGAAAAATTTGCGTCCATCATTTTGACGTTTCAACAGTTTGTTTAAAAGACAGTTTAAAATGTTAAAATTTCGTCATATATATATATATATATATATATATATATATATATATATATATATATATATATATATATATATATATATATTATGACTACATTCAAATGAAGACGATGATCCTAGCTAGTTGGGAGTAAGTAGGTACAAGATATTAGGGCCTACATCCAACACCATAATTTTTCATGCAACTAGTCTGTAATGAATTATTTACGAATCGAATAGTACCACAATTAATACGTCACCGGTAATCTATATTAATATTAATATTAATAAAGCGGAAGAGTTTGTTTGTTTTTTGTTTGAACGCGCTAATCTCAGGAACCACTGGTCCGATTTGATTAATTCTTTCAAATCGGACCAGTGGAAGGCTATAGGCTATATTTTATCACGGTAAGACTAATAGGAGCGAAGAGTATTGAAGAAAATGTGGAAAAACGGGGTAAATTATTTGAAAGGGCTTACATCATGAACTACTGGAGCAATTTTTATGATTTTTGACAAAGAAAAGAAGTAGACCACGGGAAGGATCATAGGCTATTTTTTGTGGACTAATTCGTCTGTGAAATATCTGATTTACGCGGGCGAAGCCGCGCGGAACGTCTAGTTAGTAATATTTATCATTCTAGGGATGGCACGATAACGGACAGATAGAGCAAACACAGGGCTTAGTATTAAATAAATCACGCGGTTCAAAGGAAACGCTCGCTAAGCCGAACACGTTAAACATTCACATCACTCTTAAAACCGATGTTTCCGAAATAGCTCATTGAAACTGTAATGAGTATTACTGGAAAACCCAACGATAAACTATATTTAGGGACGTCATCACTTATACAAAACCCCTTACCTGTAAATAAAAAGATCCACGTTATAGACATTAGATGTATGTATTATGTTTTTAATTTGTTCAAAAACTTTGTAATTCGTTCGGAATCTACTTAATTCAACGAGTTTTACAGTAGTCTGATCGACGCAAATTGATGTTAACTTATCATAGAGTTTTCTTTTTAATGTAGTCACTCAATCGATATTTGACTGCAGTAGGTAATAGTCAATAGATATATTATACATTTTTTACATCATCCATATTAAATTATTTTTGGAGCGATCTTTTTTTAAATCCGTCCCGGAGAATGCGTTTTTCATGCAACTATCACACGCTATGATTTCTATGATGACGTAGATTCCGCCTAAAGTCTAAATAAACTGTTGATCGTACCGTTTCTTGTTGTTCGCTACTTTTTCTGGAAATTTTTAAGTGTTTTATCGCTCAGGATTGCTTCGGAAATACTATAAATACGGGTGATCAGACTTAGTAAAGTATTTTTTCTAGAATCTAGAGTAATTATGCGTGTAAAAAGTTGCTTGTTCGGAGCTGGCGCATGTTTAATTAAGTTAACGAAAAACCTATTTGATGAAATGTTTGTTTTTTAATTATATTTTTAGTTATATATAAATGTTTGTTTATTTTAAACTTTTTCGATTATACTACAGTGAATGATATCAAAAACGATGGCACATCATGGGAGTAAGATGGCTGCTTATACTGGCTACTTCTGTTTTAATTATGTGACTTACTTATGTATTCATGTTGACTTTCTATATTCTATAGATTATGTTACATAGTAAAATTATTTTTTTTAAACTCAAATTTTTCCCCACTTCTTTGCTAAAAAGTACGTCCGGTTCTGAAACTAGCCCCGCGAGAAGAACCGGTTATACCGACGCGCGGCGGCGATATTATGATAAAAAAATATTTTATGTATTTATTGATTTACTACAAATTGTTAGCAACTTTTTTGCGGAGGTAATCACGCGGAACCGTACATATGGCTAGGAACACCTATACAGGGTGCAATTAAACCTTCCTGCCAATTTTTTCCAGGGCTTTTATCATAAGGATAGTCTATTTAACCAAAAAATTGGGTGTTTTTTTTTCAATGACATATTTTATCCCATTTTAAATCGTTGCAGAACGGTCACTCGCGGCGCGGGGAATGAGAGAGGGTGACGCGGGATGAGGCGCGCGCGCGGGGGGCGGGGCATTGTGTCCATTAATTGTAGTGTTTTTTAGGATAGCTTTCGGAAGCTATTTCTCAACATTTTAATACTGAGTGACTATAAAAGAAAAAATACGTGTATTTTTATTTTTAACAAAGATCAATATATCAAAATTTGGCAGGAAGGTTTAATTGCACCCTGTATATTATGTATGTTCTTTCACGCTGCTAAATCTACATAACACATTCAAATAAGTTCAGTGCTTCAGGCTTTGAGATATAACAGATAGAGATAATTTCGTATTTATGATAGAAAAATATGGATAAGTAAATAAAAGAGACATCACAGCATTAGAGAAATAAGTCATTGAAACAACATTGCTGGGAAATAGCGCTGTCACGACTTTAATTAATTTCTGACTTCCTCTGACGCCGGCCGCTTTATTTTAAAAGCCTTCCCTAACATTTCTGCGGCCCCATAGTGAGATCTCAATAAAAAGGGCGAATCTATTATTCTTTGAAATGCTTTAATTGAGTAGGGGTTTTTTCACTACCTACTAAATGGATTAGAATTTTTAAGGTTTCGTTACTTTTGGTACGAAAGTATCTCTGTCTGTCTGTCTCGCTTTCACGCCAAAACTACTGAACCGATAGCACTGAAATTTTGTACACAGATAGTCTAAAGTCTGAGAAAGGACATAGGCTACTTTTTAACTAGACAAAGGGGTCGTAAGGGGTTAAAAATGCGTAAATTTGTTCAAATTAAGTTACTTTCAAAAATTCATAATAGATGGCGCTGTGCGTCCCCTTCATCGCGCTATTGCTTACACGAACGTCTTTCTATAAGAGGTGGTATCATGTTATATTAGGTTTACGATTTTTTCGATTGTTATTATGTACTCTTTTACAATAACTCAGTACTTTCTCTATGCAGTGACGTAACCTTAAACCTATCAATGATAAATAGTTTAAGGGTAAAGTTGTGTAATAATGGCTAAATATACTTTAAAATTTGGCATAAATAAAGTTAATTTTAAAAAATGAAATAAGTTATGTGTACAGCACACTGCACAGCTGTTTTTGGATGTTTTGATTTAAGGGGTACCAGGATTTTTTCATAAAAGCTTTTGACACCAATTTTGTTGACATCGCGCGCTATAAACTGAAGTCCACGCAGACGAAATCGCGGGCAACAGCTAGTTTACTATAAATGCTATTATTTTCGCCGCACGGTAAAAAGAGAGGAGGATATTACTTCCTCTGCTACGCCACGCCGTGGTCTACTCTTTCTCCATCTTGCAAATTGTCGATCACCGGCAGGTGTCCTGACGTGCTAAAAACTACCCATCCTAAAAAAGTGCACAGCTTTTCAAAAATGTAAGCAGTAAGCACCATTGCGAGAGATTAACTAATAGCCGGGATTCTATTATTAATTGGTGTTAATCGAGTTAACGGACGACGGGATGCAATTACACAGTTGCGCAACACGAAAGCTCGTTTTCACGGCCGCCTGCACGTAAATCATATTACAGCCTCGCCGTGACGTATTGACACGTTCATCACCGTCGCCGCAGACACACCAATTTATAATACCTACAGATGCGCCCAAGATGGTGGTTTACGTAGCGAGTATCGCGGTTGACAATATGCTCACCTCGGAACGAGCTTACAGAATATTATAATGGGTTACGCTTATATACACTATGCCGCCGGTTCTTCATGTTTGGTTCCCTAATCAGTGCAGTGGAAAGTTTTTTTTTTTCGAACTTTGTTTTCTTTCACTTTTCGACAATCACTGAAAAAACCTTAGGTCACTCGAAGCTTTTTCACAGAGTTTTTTTACGGCTCACACGGGATAGTAGGTAGTTTTTACGGAGTCACGAGAAGTCTAGTTTTTAACTCAAGTGTTATCTTTGTAAGGGACTTTTCTGGATATATTTAAAAACTGAGTAGGTGATCGCCGTGGAGCCAAAGGGAAGGTCTCGTATGACCCATAAACGAGACATTGACAAACTACACACACTCCCGTTTACCAGACATTGTGGCGAGATACATTTTACACAAAGTACATGTAACATTTCAGAGATGAGTCCATTGCTTAAATTTTAAAAATAGCGTCTGAATTAAAAACCTTATGAGCTGAGATAATCCGTGGCTAATCGTGAAAAAATGTTTGCAAAAATATCAGCATATTGTAGTGAAGCACACACCAAAATCTACGGCTTGATTAATATATGCGTCCGCCTGAACGCGCGTAGACAACGCGTCGCCGCTATTCAAATAAAATTTAATCGATTAGTGTAGCGGCCAAAACGCGCGTTAGCGCCACTGCATATAAATCTAGCCAAAAACCTTTCAGTAGTTAGGGATTCGCCGGTTCTGGCTCACTGCCTCAATGTAGGGAAAAATGGGTTTATCGATGACCATTCGCCTAAAAAAAAAGGAAGTTTGGTGTCAAAATATAGGTTTTCGGACATTCCCGATCGATATATGCGATCCGTTTTTACGTATTTGCACTATTTCCAAAGTTAGCTTTTGTGTTTACCCCTCATTATCTACTATCTCCACGCTCCATTGTTCCTTCATAATTACAATCGCTACTTATTGCATTGTTATGCTCGCCTCAGTGTCCTATTGTTCGACCTGGCTTATCGCTTACGTCACCTTGCTTTCTTACAAGATTTTAAATAAATATGAATGATAACTAACTAATGAATTATTGCAAATTAAAATTACTTAATAATTAATTATGTAGGTCACCCGATCATTCGATGGACTTCGTAAACACACGACGACGCGGTGCGCAAACTGACACGTTTTGCTCGTCAGCGAAATCCGACGAGTCAACGACCGCCGCGCTCGCCGCTGCCACCCGCATCTCGCGGCTCGCGTCGAAGCACAAGTGTAAACACAAAGCTCGCAACACACAAGCGTGCAGTGCGAGTCGCGAGCTTCGCCGCGAGACGGGTCGCAAACTCAAGTTTACACTCTCGGCTCGTAGCGCGTCTCGCGGCTCGGCTCGCGGCTCGCGCGCGAGTGTGAATCATGTATAACAAGATTTTAAATAAATAAAACTTGATAAATTTTTCATTATATGTATTTTATTTCATTAAAACATTTATTGCGCGCGCGAGTGTAAATCATGTATTACAAGATAGAATTTGTATAATTTGTAATAAAACTTGATATATTTTTAATTACATTTATTTTATTAAAACATGTTGTACAATATTATATCATTACACAAAGTGTTGCTACTAAGTAACTTTTGATACTCTACTGAGCTTTTCCCATTGAACTTATAATACAAATACGTAAACTATACTGTCCACAAACTGATATGAAATCATTTTGTAATCTCTATGTGTTAAAATCTCATCTCCTGCAATAGTCCTAAGTGTTCTGTTTGAAATCACATTTAATCAGTACCACACTCGTGAGCAATACAGTAATTAATATTTCCGCTAGAAGTTTTTGAATATTGTGAGTATAAAAAGTGTTTTAGTTTAAAAATATCAATAGGGGAAGCTCTGAAAAAATTAAATAATTATAATAAGACATGGGAAAATTTGGAGGATTTTGAGGTAAACATCCCTTATAAAATCATTAGAGCTTTCAAATTTCCATCAAAGATTCATGCTGGTACATTGCAGACAGTGGTGCATCTCGACAATGGATACGTTGTGGCATTGCCATCGAGATATAACGACATAGATGAAGATATTTTGGCAATACTTAATCAGGGTGTAAACATAATTAACAGGGGTCGAGAGGGTAATACATGGGCTATTAACTTTTCCATGTTATCAACCATGTTACGTTTATCAACCAACAGGTTGTTGAAGCTGTGGATGTGGCCTATTCAATTAAGTAAATTACGTGAAGACTTACATATTATACTGCTCACTAGTGTGTACGAAAGGAGTGGACTGAGTGGTGATAGCATTTACACACTGAGTCGTTATGATATCGCAGAGGATCTCGAGGATACAGCGGGAGTGTGTAAACACCGATCACGAAGAGTGGTTACGGTTGGTTGAAGTGTCGGCAGAGTATTTCACTCACACCATATCTGATATCACATACGAACAAGTTGACAAGTGAACGGAGTTATAGGAAAACTTAATAAATATTATTGAGCATACTTTTTTAAATTTAAAAATGATATAAAGTTATATAATCTTATCTAATGTTATTCTGTTTTTTTAACGACTCACAGGAATAATCAGTAAAGAATGTGAAAGTGTATCTATTGTATGCTTTACCATTAAATGGATGTTTAAGATGACTCAATAATTGTGAATAACGTTTATGATATTACGACTTTCCACTGATGAGAAAAAAAAAACGCTTGATAATATTCTTGCAGCAAGTACTCAAAAGATTTATCATAGGATTAGTAAATAACGCAGCATTTAATCATTAGTAAGAATCCTTTCAATTTTGAAAATTATGGTAGGTATGAATTATTCATATTGTTTATACATAGATGGACAACACGTGCCTTCAAAAACTCTACAACCATTTTTTTTTTTTTATATCGCAGGGGAAACCCATCATGGGTGCCCCGGGGGTATGTGAGACTCTTACTCACTAAAACCACCTGGGGTTCGCCGTTTAACGGAAGGAAATCCCGGATCTGTCTAACACAGGACTCCCTCCACAAAAAAAAAAAAAAACTCTACAACCATCCTTCAATGGTATCTAATACTCACTTCACTTCAGTCTCTCATACATTATTTTTCGGCACCGGTAAACTTTCCTTAATGAAGGAAATGGGATAACAATTGATTCTAGTCTCTCTCAAACGAATAACTGTATTGTATTTGCAGAGTTTGGTAATGTTATAGAAAACTAGATAAAAACCGTAATGTAACTGTAGACTATAGAAGCTAAGAAAAGTTACATGTATGGTATATATTTAAGTTATAATGTGTAACGTGTGTATGTGTGAGTGTTTACCTAATAGTGTGTAGATATTATGAAATAAAATATTGTACCAAAGTTATGTTTCTTTTATTTATTCATTCAGTATTTCATATGTAATACCCCTCTTTGTAAATACATAAAGCATTATACGGATATGACGTGACATATTATTATTATAAAAGACTAGCTGTCCCGGTGAACTTCCTGTCACTTTGAAACTTTCCCTGGACTTTTACGAATATTTTAAGATTAAAATCAGCCCAGTCCGTTCAGCCGTTTTCGAGTTTTAGCGCGACTAACACATTTGAAAATCCATTTTTATATATAAGAAGATTCATAATTATACCAGATTGGTTCTGTCATAATACAGTATGAACAAAATAGAGATCCGTAATTATTTGAGAAGAATTTGTGAAGGTTTAGACTTTAGAAGATAATATTGTATACGCTGCGAATCGTCTGCCTATATAATGTAATATGATCTAACCCCTACATAAATTTATTAGCAACTTGGACCCTGATAGTAAACCAGGATCCTACTGGATAGCCATACACATCAATGAAAATGGCAATACTTTAACTCGTTTGGGCGCGCTCCTATGTGATATCACAAGACTTTTATGTGGCGAAGCTGCAGGAGATGGGATTTTAACACATAGAGATTACAAAATGATTTCATATCAGTTTGTGGACACGTATAGTTTAATGTATTTGTATTATAAGTTCAATGGGAAAAGCTCAGTAGAGTTTCAAAAGTTACTTAGTAGCAACACTTTGTGTAATGATATAACCACTCAAACGTCCGGGCGACTATAGTCGCCCAAAACTTTTTGGCGTCAACCGTTAGGGCGACTAGAGCAGCCCAGATGACTCGCTCCACTTAAACGTGTTTTTATCTATGGTAGTGTTCAAGAGGTACACAAGTGTTTCGCTAGATGGTTCTTTATTAAATTACCCGTCTTTTGGGTTGGTAAAACAGTATGTCGTTCGACACAATCATTATGTAAAAATTGTTTACAAACACGCGTTGAAAAGTTTTGAAGTGTCTGTGAGTGCCGCCTTTAAAATGTATTTATTATACGATTGTATTAGGTGATATATATTGAAATAATCCTGAACAATCATTATTTCAGAATATTTACAAATTATAAGCATCCACAGTCTAATAAGATGCTTAAAAATGAGTTAAAATCGACAAGCAAAAACTTTGCCGTTGTTTGTCGGTTTTTCGTTAAGCTTTTGTATGATATAATGTTTAATGTAGTAAAATACTTCTTGTAATTGAAAAAATAGGTCATCATTATTAAATGTAAATATTTAAATGAAATAAATATAGCAAAACAAGAAAGGATTACATATTTTCATTATTAAATTCTCAGGATTTAGACATGGGCGGCCATAGCCGTCGCATAAAATGGGTAATTTGTTTTCCTTTATTGTAATACAAACATCCCTCTAAGTAATTAAATATTGGTATCAAAAAAAAGCTTATATAATCTAGTTTATTAATATGTAAATAGTATTAAAGTATGTTACGAAATATTACGTAAAAACTTGTAATTATTTAATATTTTACGCAATTTTCACCTATGTTGTAAAGTTCCATTTTTTTTTGTACTATTTACGATAACAGTTATAATTTAATTTTCACATATTTTGATTCCATATAATATCAGCTTTATACAGATATTTTTTAATTTGCCTTAGCAGTTGTAGCTTGTTAGAAAATAGGCTTTAAATCGATGACGGTATCTGGCGCTCGACCGCATTAATAGATCAGCGCGCGCGTGGACGTTCAAGGGGTTTGCAGCTGTCAGACACGGACGTTTGAGTGGATAATATTGTGTTCATTGTGTACATGTTTTAATAAAATAAATGTAATTAAAAATATATCAAATTTTATTACAAAAATTACAAATTATACAAATTCTATCTTGTAATACATGATTTACACTCGCGCGCGCAATAAATGTTTTAATGAAATAAAATGCATATAATGAAAAATTTATCAAGTTTTATTTATTTAAAATCTTGTAATACATGATTCACACTCGCGCGCGAGCCGCCGGCCGAGCCGCGAGACGCGCTACGAGCCGAGAGTGTAAACTTGCGATGCGGGTGGCAGCGGCGAGCGCGGCGGTCGTTGACTCGTCGGATTTCGCTGACGAGCAAAACGTGTCAGTTTGCGCACCGCGTCGTCGTGTGTTTACTAAGTCCATCGAATGATCGGGTGACCTACATAATTAATTATTAAGTACTTTTTATTTGCAATAATTCATTAGTTAGTTAGGTATCATCCATATTTATTTAAAATCTTGTAAGAAAGCAAGGTGACGTAAGCGATAAGCCAGGTCGAACAATAGGACACTGAGGCGAGCATAACAATGCAATAAGTAGCGATTGTAATTATGAAGGAACAATGGAGCGTGGAGATAGTAGATAATGAGGGGTAAACAGAAAAGCTAACTTTGGAAATAGTGCAAATACGAAAAACGGATCGCATATATCGATCGGGAATGGCCGAAAACCTATATATTGTCACCAAACTTCCTTTTTTTTTAGGCGAATGGTCATCGAAAAACCCATTTTTCCCTACATTGAGGCAGTGAACCAGAACCGGCGAATCCCTAACTACTCCTTTCAAACACATTAAACGTTTCGCAAAGCTCAAGATTACTTGGAGCTAAGTGCACCGCGCTAAGCACGTAAACGTAACAAGCAAAGCGTGTTCTACGATTAGTTTAGCTCATTAGGGCTTAGGCCAATATTAATTAGGGGTCGGAGCGCGGCGCGAGGCTGCCGGCGTCGTTTCGCGATGTGAAACATTACATTAATCCCGTGTATTCTCATCAGCACTAACGTTACAAATTACTGTTGGTGTCCCACCGATGATCCATTTTTGGCCGAAGCCGAACCCCAATCGGTGATCACCTGCTGGCACCTGAAGTCTAATATTTTAAATCTCCAAATTGGGGTAACCCACTTTGGTATAATTTTAATTTTTTGTTTGGATGATTTAAAAGCTTTCCGACAAATTTATATTACCATCATAATATTATCAATATTAAAATTGAAATATAATAAAATTTTACAACAATTTGGGGTAACGATTTGTTTGATGCGTTTGTGTTGCAGGAAATGAGCCTTCGGCAGGCTTTAGAGCTCGGCCATGATTTTTATGGAAGCTGTAGGTTTGGCTTTTGTTTATTTTGTCTGCAGCCGAACGCTACAAACTGGGTTTGTCTCGCGGCCCACGACGTACGAACTCGTATTTGCCTTTTGACATTTGAAACATTATTCTCGTGTTACGTAATGGCTGCAAAAGCTAGAGGTGGTGTATATTTTGTTGGATGTACACACTACACATAAAAAACTTTCAGAGTATGCGCTCACACCTACGTAAAATTTATTGAAAGCACAATACGAGAATAATGGGACTAAGCCCAGATTCTAGAATAGCCGTCATCATCACGGCCTGAATTGTAATAGAGTGCTACTGCTTAAACACCAAGGGCTGCACTCGAAGACATTTAATGCCTTATTAGTAATTAATAATTACTTAGCTTTAATTTAATGAATAGTTAGTCAGAAAATGTATTGCGTTTGTGTTAAAATATTAATTAAAGAAAGTAATAATTAATCCCGCCATTTCGCACTTCAGAGAGGCGGTCGGAATGGCTTGTACTGTAATTCTATTGGAGAAAAAATACAAGCGTCCAACAAGCTTGGATAAGACTGATACTCTACTATAAAGTACTTAATAATATAAAACATAGAATCCTTTGTTTTCAGACAAGCGACAGACAATATGATTATTCTAAAGCGTTCTGGATAACGACATAAAATACAGGACTTAGGTCTTAGAGCCAGTCCACACGGCACGTTGCGTCATCGGCCATCGCAGCGTTATTACGAAGCAGACCCACCCACTTCGTCTCGGGTGCTGCTGTCCGTCATGTGTACGTTGCGACGACGACGCAGCGCGCCGCATGTGAACACGTTGGTTATTAGAGCTGGCTCTTAGAGCCAGAGGTTTATAGAGGCTAGTAATTAGAGAGGGTGTTGACGTTAAGACTGCTTCATAATAAGTAGTATGGCCGGCTATGCGTCAAAATATTTGCGATGCGACGACGCAACGAAACGCAACGCGCCGTGTGGACTGGCTCTTAGGCGCACCGTTTTCAACGTCTCGCATTTGGACCTTGGGTTATGAGAGCGTAGCTTTAAGTATCATTAGTTCAACAAATCGCTTGGCGCTTGTGAGTTGTGTAACTCCGACATTACCATTGTTGTGCGATTACGGGTACGTTGTAGATGCAAACAATGCAGTGACGGTGTTTGTGTAAACTTCGTGAAATTCAAGTGCAAGGGTGACGTCATCGCGAGTAACGCGAGTAACGAGCGACACTACCGTTAGATGCTATTGTTTAGCCGTTAGCGCCTTCTTCGCGAATATCACGTAGACACCACTTGACAACTGTTTAGTCGCATTTATTTTATATTAATATTACTCGCCTACTCCTATTTTATATTAATATTACTCTATGAACTTCCGTCCAAGAAAGGTTTTAGAAATAATCGGCAAGTGCGAGTCGGACTCGCGCAAATAGGCCAAAAATTGCGTTTTTTGTATGGGAGCCCCCCTGAAATTATTATTTTATATATTAAAGTACACATATAAATAAGGCTTTTGTGAAAATTTCAAGTGCCTACTTGTTGTCATCGTTGATAACGAGCAAAAAATGTTTGAAAAATTACGTTTGTTGTATGGGGGAGCCCCCCTTAAATATTTAATTTATTTTGTTTTTAGTATTTGTTGCTATAGCGGCAACAGAAATACATAATCTGTGAAAATTTCAACCCTCTAGCTATTACCGTTCTTGAGTTACAGCCTGGAGACAGACGGACAGACGGACAGACATCGAAGTCTCAGTAATAGGGTCCCGTTTTTACCCTTTGGGTACGGAACCCTAAAAGCGATCGTGCACACAATATCTTCTAATAACCCAATCAGTAAAGGCATCAAAGTCCATTAAGGGCGCATTTTCATTAGTCGTTAACTCGTACCTACGGTATACAGCATGCGCGGAGTCTATGACAACTAATTGACAACTAATGGCGCATTGTCATTGGTCGTGGCATGCGTTTCAGAAATCTCCCGCACCCCGCATGGGGGCCTTATCGACCAGTGAAAATGCGCCATAAAGCGCGTTTCACACGCGGAAAACGACTGCCCAGACTCGTAATACTTAAAAGTTATCAATTTGAACCTTTATGTTATTAACTTTTTACGAATGAATCACCATCTCCTCGTAAAAGGACTTATAACATTTTAAGAATTGAAATTTCAGAGTTCAGACCCGATCGAATGTGAAATCATAATAAAATTCGTCGGTTACACGCGCAAAACGTAAATAGGTCAGTGGGTGGTGTTAAAGTCGAGGGTCGACGATTAAAGAAAGTCGACCTTATTGATACACATCAAGCTAAAAAACTAACAACGGCCGAGGCCTTGACCGAACCATTTCTCCGTGGAAGCCACCATTTAGTCACCCGCTGAATTATATTACAGAGCAAAGAGGAGTCAGATGGGGCTGATAACGCGCCGGAAACAACAAACAACTCAATCAAACGGATGTGTTGAAGTCCTATTATGCATAACTAGACAAAACATACTTGAACAACAAAATAATTCCGAACAAACTGCTGTAGTTACACACGAACATTCTGCGATTGTATTCGTAATTTTTAAGCTTAACACTAACATTTTTACAATTTCACAACGTTTTGGGACCCCTTCGTGCTCTAATCGTTTTAGAAAAGTTATTGTTTCAATAGCTATCTACTATTATATTGAACACTATTCGTCCAAATAGAGTTTGATTGGACGAGCGTGACAACTTACAAGTTACACCCCACTCGGTGCGTTTCTTTTATTGATCCTTATTATTCCTTACACCAAAAGTGCTTATTGAGGTTGATAAAGACCAAAGATAACATCAAAGCGCACGGATGTGCGCAGAGCGTTATGAAATTTGGCACACAGGTCGTTTGTTATACTATGTAGATTAACAAAAAATTAAGAAATTTTAGAAATCGGTCAAGCGTGAGTCGGTACATCTACAAACTTTAGAGGCTACTTTTAAATGTCCTAGTGTTATGAAATTTGGCACACAGGTCGTGTGTTATATTATTTGATGAAGATTAACAAAAAATAAGAAAATTTAGAAATCGGTCAAGCGTGAGTCGGTACATCTACGAACTTTAGAGGCTACTTTTAAATGTCCTAGTGCTATGAAATTTGGCACACAGGTCGTGTGTTATATTATTTGATGTAGATTAACAAAAAAATAAGAAAATTTAGAAATCGGTCAAGCGTGAGTCGTACATCTACGAACTTTTGAGACTACTTTCAAATGTCCTAGTGTTATGAAACATGGCACACAGGTCGTGTGTTAAGAGGCCGGGTACCCTTGGAATTTCTGATACAAACGTAATACCAAAATCATTTTCACATACGAAAATATTTAACATGTTTGAGTTATTTTTCAGTTTAGAATAGTAATTACCTAGGTTCCTGCACAAAAATTTACTTCAAAATATTTAAACACAAAAAAAATTTTTTTTGTTTTAAATTTTTTTTTAGAAAATTTACTACTAAATATTGAAACACTAAAAAATAGAGTAAAATACTAAAAATATATAAATAAATACTAAATTTACTACTAAATATTTAAATACTAAAAAATATTTTTTAGAGTTTAAATATTTTGTAGTAAATTTACTATTTATTTATATATTTTTTAGTGTTTTACTCTATTTTTTAGTGTTTCAATATTTTGTAGTAAATTTACTAAAAAAATATAAAACAAAAAAAAAATTGTGTTTAAATATTTTGAAGTAAATTTTTGTGTAGGAACCTAGGTAATTACTATTCTAAACTGAAAAATAACTCATACATGTTAAATATTTTCGTATGTGAAAATGATTTTGGTATTACGTTTGTATGAGAAATTCCAAGGGTACCCGGCCCCTTGAGTATATTATTTGATGTAGATTAACAAAAAATTAAGAAAATTTAGAAATCGGTCAAGCGTGAGACGGCTCGTCTACGAACTTTAGAGGCTACTTCCAAATGTCCTAGCGTTATGTAATTTGGCACACAGGTCGTGTGTATTAACAACAAATATTATAATAATATGTATATTAACAAAAAATTAAGAATATTAAGAAATCGGTCAAGCGTGAGTCGGCTCATTTACGAACTTGAGATAAAAATTCTTATGTACTGATACAATGAGAATACGATGAGGAGGGTGGGAGGAGGAGGGGGGGGGGGGGGGGGGGGTTATAAAATATTGTCATGTATAATGCACACTGTATACTGTATAGCTTAATAAATAAATACAGCTTACGCAAAAAATTTGGCTTCCATTGATAGTCTACTAGCGGCAGCTATCGAAACTATTGTTTATATCGGTTGTAGCAAAAAAAGAAAACATAGGTATGATTTATTAAAAAAAAGTATTGAAATCCCACCAAAAACATACCTGTTAAAATAGGGCCTAGTTCCCATAGGCTAATAATTATTGGCCTAAAAAAGAGTTGAAATCTAATCCAATGCGCAGTTCAGATGCACTTCACCGATCATAATCATCTTCATCAACAGCCTGACCCATAATACTTCTGAACTTGGCAGGTTTTTGTGCTATACATAACAATTATGTTGCTAGATAAAATTTACAGAATTTAATTAACCTGCCAAGTTTAAATTAGAAGTATTATGGATCAGGCTGTTGATGAAGATGATTATGATCGGTGAAGTGCATCTGAACTGGGCCTTGCATTAGATTTCAACTCTTTTTTAGGCCAATAATTATTAGTCTATAGGAACTAGGCCCTATTTTAACAGGTATGTTTTTGGTGGGATTTTAATCTACGAAAAATAAAGTAAATTTAACCTGATATTATAAGTTTTAACACAGTTTACGGATTTTGTCGCGGAGCAAGGAATCTGCGATGAACAGCATGTGAATACCGAACTTCATCATGTTGCACAAGTTTTACGCGACAATAAGCTTCGGGTACCACGCAAACAGAGCAGCAACCGAGTGAAGCCGGCAACAGTGGAAAGATTACCTGTGTTACCATTTATAAAGAAAGTCACTGATAACGTGAGAATATATCTAAGGAAAGCTTCAATAAAAACATACTTTAAGCCGCCCAAAAAGATCAGCCAATGTTTACCATCAGTGAATTAATGTAACTTACCCCTTCAAGATGCAGGAATCTACAAACTCGACTGTGATTGTGGCCTCTCTTATATAGGGCAAACCAAAAGGGCCATCAAAACCCGTATCAAGGAACACATTGCAGATATCAAACAACGTAGGAACACCAAGTCCGCAATTCGTGAACACACACAGGATCAACCTCGCCATTACATAAGATTTGATAAGCCACAAGTACTGGCAAAAGAAGCAAGATACCGCCCAATAATGATACGCGAGGCCATAGAAATTAAAAAACACCCTAATTTTAACCGCGAAGATGGTTGGGTGCTGCCATCTAGTTGGGATCCAGTGATAAACAAACTCAAGCACAAATCCATGACACCTCGGCTTCAAGACACTGTGAGTTCGTTCTGCGTAGATCGGAACGCAAACAAAAATTTAAGAATCTTCGGGTAGTTAAAGAACTTCAAGAAATTGGACACCTGTCACCTCAGTCCACCCATGACCACGGCCGCTGTAAAGCAGCCGAAACGTCGGGATTAATAAAAATGCTCCGCGACAAATCCGTAAGTATATAAACTTACAATATTATCATGAGCATAGATTAATCATTGGTCTTCGCGCGCGCGAAGACCAATGATTAATCTATGATCATGAGTGATACTCGCGAAAACTTAAGAAATCATTAAATTTAACCTATAAAGCCCCATAAGAGCACCGGTGATCGCGACAATAGAATAACAATAGATTTCCAGGAATCCACGATCGAAGGATTAAAGAATGCAATTGAAGACATGGGAGAGCTTAAAACTATTTAAAAAATACTTCAAATACAAATTAAAAATGTACTTATCCGAGCAGCGAGCTTTTAAATTCTGTAACACAGATTCATTGCAAAAGATATAGAACTGCATGTATTTTTCCTCTTGAATTCCCTGTAAATTAACATGTTTCACGCAAAAGGGAGCAGTCGGTATATAAAACAAATTTTATATAATTTTTTTACCAAGCAAAGGACAATACGCTCAGTACTTTTCTCCACTTCATTAAGCATGTATATGTTACGTCCGCGTCGTAAACGCGAGAAGTTTTCACAGAAACTAAACAATGTGTCATCACTCATCAGAGCCACGACGGTCGTCTGTGCAAAAGCAACAAAATAGTTACAGTTTTTCTGTAACTTATAGTGTCTGTTTGATGATAATAGTATTATGTAACATATTATTATCAAATAATTTGCTTTAATTTCATCTCTTCAAGCAAACTTCTAATAAGTTTAGCACTCGGAAAGCCTGCTGCGATTAGGGCATCGAGACCAGGTTTTCCCGAAACCCGAAAACCCGGGATTATTTATTTTTATAACATATTGTATAGGTTTAATTATTTATATTGGTCATAATTAAACAAAATATAATATTTGAAAGGAAAAGTTTCGCTTTAAGAGCATTAAAGACTAATTGTCATAAAAATGTTTATAAATAATATGTAATTAATAATTATTAATAATACGTTTTTTAAAAATCCTACCAAAACTATTGAATGTAAAAAAGCCAAGTCTCTTCAAACAATCTATCCTTCGCAAAAAGTTTTCAAATTTCATAGAAGCCAAGTCTTGTTAAACTTATTTTATAGTTTTCAATCAACATTCAGTGATTGACCATAGTCTTGTTTATTATGTGATCAAAGGTTTACAAAATAAAGTGTGGACAGCTTCAAAGGATTCTAACTTCTAAGTCTGCTGAGAGTACCGTAGTCGGTTTTGATGATTGTCAAGTCAGCCACTAGGGTACAAAACGTTGAAACTTGTATGGATCTGCGGTATGACACCCAGTCTTTTTTGCAATTTAAAGTCATTATTTTCAGTCGTCTAACTTACTAAAAACACTTAAAGGTTTTTGTTTGTCGTTATGCTTTTTGTCATTATTTGTTATATTCACAACATAACAAAAAACGACAATATTAAGACAATGCAATCAGTAAAAAGGTTCCAGGAAAGCAACCAGCCCCTAGAAACTGATAAAACCATGCCGAGGAGTTTCCATCAAGTATATTTTGAATCCATATTTTTGTATTGCGGCCTGGCAAATGCGGTAGATTGCTTTTCATTGCTTGAGAGACTGATGGTAACACATAATAGGACGAATGGTGGCTTTCTTTAGCCGGCCGTGGATGTCATACTCACTGCGGAGTTATTAAAATTTAAAACACGTGATTTTAATGAATCGAGATGAAATATAACAAGCAGAGTTTTTATCAGCACCAGCGCCAGAGCCACCATGGTTATTCATACAAATTCATTAAAAGCAACCTTCCGCATTTGCTATGATATTATAGTCTGGTCTGATCAATTATATGGTAATCTGACATGAATTTTGTCTATTGTGACTGGAACTAATGACTACAAAAAGCTTTGAGGTCTATGTAATGTAAGATTTTTCAGTAATGTGAGATTATCCACTAAGTTAGATAAGTTACCTTAAATTGCAAAGAACATTCGGCTTCGTACCGTAGCAAGGCAGACAAAAGGCAATTTCAGGTAAAAACTAGACAATTTTTATTACAGGTGTAAAGTATGCCAACATCAATTAGGACTAAATAATTATTAATAACTTGACAATCAGCAATCAGCAATAAAAATGTAAAAGATATAAAGATTTGTTGGCATACGTTTTATATTTCAGGCTATTCTTCTATAAATTACTATCTTCAAAAATTCTTGATAGATTTTTATATATTTCATAAAATACAAATAATATATTTAATTTGGAGGTGAAGCTTGTTGTAATACTTAACCTTGGTCCGAAAATCTTATTTCCTAGCTTTGATAAGATCCAATATATATTTACAATAGGAGAGGTAAATAGTCGCTTCTATAAAAGTATCATACGGCCGTACCCGTTCACTCGAGACTTGGTTGGGCACTGCTGTGACCGCACACTATGGTATTTAAATAGTATTTTACTGGAAAGGTGCTGGCAATCGCTAAAAATCATATTTAAAGTATTTTCGCGTCGTTAATCTTTGAAAAAACCCGAAAACCCGGGTTTTGAAAATTGGGTCCGGGTTTCGATGCCCTAGCTGCGATGCTACGCGGCGCCAACGAAAAGCAATGACATCATAATATTTTGTACAATTAATTATAAGATGAGGACATTTTTTATATTCATAGATTATTTTTCAGAGATTTGATTGGTTTTACTTTCATCGTTTTCTATTAAGATTCAGTGTAAATCTGTTATATATATTTATTGAGGCAACGCTCACGTCTGCAGCTATGAGGTTTGTTCGTCTGAAAGAGTCAAGAATCCCAGAAGTAGAGACAGGTTACATGATACATTTTACGCCAGTGTGTCTGTCTGTTTGTCTCTCTATCTGTCTGTCTGTCTGTTACCTCTTCACGCCCAAACCGCTGAACCGATTTTGCTGAAATTTGGCATGGAGATACTTTGAGTCCCGGGAAAGGACATAGGATACTTTTTGTCCCGGAAAAATGTACGGTTCCCGCGCGATAATCGAGTTTTGGCGCAACGGAGTTTCGGGCTTCATCTAGTTATGCCATATTTTAACATCGTTTTGATTAAGTATATTAAATTGCCATGTTTATTTCATTACTATCCTACTTTAACAAACTTTATGAAGAGATGTATTTCAGGAAGCTATAGAAATGGATTTCGCTTATTAGGTTTCACTAATCTTAAAATAATTTAATTTGAAAAATAAATGTCGTTTGGAACCCGTAAATTCAACATTAGCCGTAGATTTCTTAAAAGCTGTAATGTAGCAATATCTTTACTCTATATAGTAAGCGCGACATACAAAACTTACTCTATGAGTATGACTAAACGGAGCTCACTTTCTATACCGCAGTAAATGAGCTCTTTATAAGGAGGAAATACTTTCTACACTAGCCAGGCAAGTGGCACTTGTACAAAACACAGTTTTAAACTATAACTCAGACATACATTTAGCGTTAGAAAAAATATGAGTAACAGTTTAATTTAACTTTGACACTTTGCACGGGAATAAAAATACTCGCATTTTGCGGATATCTATTATCTAGGCTCGCTTCTTCGAAGTTCGGTCACATAACTGCCTGGCACCGTTCATACAGGCTCCACCATTCCACAAAGTTTTAGCAAGGAATCATTTGGGCTCGTTTGATCGATCCGCCTTCTGGCTGCCCGAACGAGCTAGTTATTACTAGCATTGTAACAGTACCCACCACAGATCCAACACCCACCAGTGTATGGGATTCTCCTAGTTGCAGAGTTATGTTTGCTCTCTTAGATTTTCGCAAATAAAAGTTCTACAAGGATTAACAGAACCTAAGTTCGATGTTTGACACAGATCATGCAGAAAACAAGATTTTCAGCACTATTATTGATTCTCAGAGGTCATCTCCGACATTAATACGAATCTCGCATGGACTTCCTGATGCTAAGATGGCGAACACTGATATACTAATCGTTTTCTCTGGATGGATTTAAGACGAACACCTTCAAGTTCATTTCATTTAGACTCCTTATAGTCCATCGAATAAAGCAATTCTAGAGTGCGTGAGCGGGATCGTGAGTTTTTTTTCGGAAACGTGTACAGAGTAACTAGTTCATAAACATACTAAAAGTCCTGGACACTAGGGTTACTGGCGGAGTGAGGGGAGGGGGGAAAGGGCCCATTTTTGTGTTTTTCGCTTATATCTCAAAATTGGTGCGTTCTAGAGAAAAACTTTCAAAGAGTAGTTGAAAGACCATAAAATTATCTACAAATTGCACCTAAACATTTTTAAAATGTCCTACCGTTTTCTTGTTACACCTTTTCGAAAAGTAGGTGTAAAATGGGGAAAATACCCATTTTTTGTGTTTTTCAGTCATATCTCAAAATTGGTGCATTCTAGAGAAAAACTTTCAAAGAATAGTTGAAAGACCATTAAATTATCTACAAATCGCACGGCATTTTTGCACGTTCAGCCGCATGCCTTCATTGTGAAGGAAAATGCCTCAACGGCGTATCTTTTAATGAAGATGAAGAGCTTCAAGAAACGCCTACCAATGAGGATGAACAAATGACAGAGGAAGAACCAGGACCATCCCAAGCTAAAAGAATGAAAAAGGCATGCTACAATAATGAAAAAAATCATGTGAGACACCGAATTTATAAAGAACCCGATGATCAGATGTTAAGTCAGATTTATGTTAATTAAAGTGTTAAAGTCCAGGTGTAGGGTAGGGTAGGGATAGGGCAGGAATAGAATAGGGATAGGGTAGGTGTAGTTACTACTTACTGGTCAGGATGACATGCCGGGCCAGCTAATAAGTTATAGACCAGCAGCTAATAAGTTAAAAAAAAACTCATTTTCGAAAAGGATTAACTCGAAAACGGTAGTGTCGTAATAAGAAGTTCTTATTGTATTAAAAAGTATAATAAATCAGTTGTCAACGAGCTGGCGTTTGATTATACAACATGGTGGCAGCGGAAAAATAAAATATTTTAGAAAGGAAATAAGACGCTTACATTCCATATTCTAAGTACGTAAAAAGTAATAAGAAGTAGAGAGCTACAAGTATGGAGCACGCTCGTCCGCCGCCAGAGCTTTGTTTGGGAGGCAACTCCGTCAGCCGGGCTGACGCGTGGAAAAGGTGGATTACTCAATTCCATCTTTTCACGAAGGCATCAGGGATGCAGAAAGAGGATAGCGGGGTACAGGTCAGTCTGTTGTTGAACCTCATCGGCCCGGACGGGTATGATATTTATGATACTTTTAAATTTGCAAATGAATCGGACCGAGACAATATTAAGATTTTGGAAGAAAAATTTAATAAATACTTTGGAATTAAGAAAAATATTATAGTAAAAAGGTTCAGTTTCTTCATGAGGTGTCAAGAAACTGGGGAAACTATAGACCAGTATGTAACCGCTTTAAGACTTTTAAGTAAACCGTGCGAGTTTAAGGACCTGGAGGACGAGTTGATCAGAGATCGAATCGTGTGCGGCATTCGCGACAAGACACTCCGCGATCGCATGCTGCGGTATGAAGACCTGACTCTCGATACTGCTATTGGCATCTGTCAGGTCGAAGAGGTGTCGCAGGAGAGCAACCGGGTGCTGCAAGCGGGGCCATCTCGCGTGGACGGCGTGAACGCACGTATGGTGCGTTTCGGCAGCGGCGGCAGCAGTAGCGCTACCAGAGGGAGCCGCGGCGGACAGCGGAGCTACCCACAGCGGGAGGACCGGCGCGCGGTCGACGGTGCTGACGCCGATGTACCGCGACGCAGCTTCGCGAAGAGGACTACGTCATTGCGTTGTCGTCGATGTGGAGGCGGGTGCAAGCACGTTGGCGAGTGCCCCGCCATAGGTAAACAATGTTACATATGCAATAATTTTGATCATTTCTCGAAAATGTGTAAGGTACGGAAAGTACACAATATTGAATTAAAAGAGCAAATGTATGACCAACAAATTTCGGACGCTGAGGCTGAGGAAGAGTTATTTACGATATCATCCTTAGATAATATTGCCGAAATTAATTGTGTATCGGAAGATTGGAGTGTAGTTTTATATAGTAAGAATGGGTCTGAAAAGTTTAAATTAGATTCGGGGGCTGACATAAATGTAATTTCTTACGAACGTTTTTTGGACTTAGGATTCGACTTGAGATGTATTAATGTTAATCATAAGATTAAATTGCAATCGTATTGTGGTAACTTTATTCCTATAAAGGGTGTAGGTTTTTTAAGATGGTCTTATAAGAATAAGGAATATTGTTTAAAGTTTGCTATAGCGAACATGGTCTGTCAAAGCTTGCTGGGATTGCAAGCATGCTTGGAGTTAGGACTTATTGGACGAATCCATGAGTTGAGTGTCTCTAATAATGAGGATTTATTCAACGGAATCGGGTGTTTACCAGGCGAGTATCATATTGTTGTTGATAAGGGGGTATCGCCAGTTATATGTGCACCCAGGAAGGTTCCATTAGCTTTGCGCGACAAGTTACAGGATGAGTTAAATAGAATGGTTAATTTAGGAATAATACGAAAAGTTACGCATCCGACGCCCTGGGTTAATTCTATCGTTGTGGTGGCCAAGAAAAATGGTAGTTTGCGTGTATGTTTAGATCCTAGACCACTGAATAAAGCTATTCAACGGGCACATTTTCAACTGCCCACTTTAAATGAAATCGCTATGAAATTAAAGGGTGCAAAGTTTTTTACAGTTTTAGATGCCACTTCAGGGTTCTGGTCTGTTAAGTTGGACGATGAGAGTACAGATTTATGTACATTCATAACGCCGTTTGGGCGTTATCAATATTTGAGGTTACCCTTTGGATTAAATAGTGCACCGGAGATATTTCATGCTAAGGTAAGACAATTATTGGAAGGACTAGAAGGAGTAGATTCTTTCATTGATGATATAATTTGTTGGGGAGCAGATGAGAAGGAACATAATACGCGTCTAAGTGAGCTATATAAGAGAGCTAGGCAGATTAATTTAAAGTTTAATAAAGATAAGTGTAGGATTTGTGTAACTGAGGTAACTTATTTAGGTCATATATTTAATAAGGACGGAATGCGGGCAGATACTGAGAAAGTTAAAGCTATAGTGAATATGCCAGAACCGGGGAATAAGAAGAGCTTAGAAAGATTTTTAGGGGCTATAAATTATTTATCTAAATATGTGCCCAACCATTCAGAGCATATATATCCACTGACTAGGCTGTTAAAAAAAGAAACAAGTTGGTGTTGGGATGCCGGGCATAAGATTGCTTTTGACAAACTAAAATCATTGTTGAGCTCGTCGCCGGTGCTGGCGCTGTATGATGTAGACGGAGAGGTACTACTGTCGGTGGATGCGAGTAGCATTGCGCTGGGCGCGGTGATCATGCAGGCGGGCCGGCCCGTAGAGTACGCCTCTCGGACACTTACGCAGACGCAGCAGCGTTACGCGCAGATCGAGAAAGAATTGCTAGCTATTGTTTTTGCTTGTCAAAAATTTCATCAATACATTTACGGCAAGAGACACATTATTGTTGAGACGGATCATAAGCCACTTGAGAGTATTTTCAAAAAGGCATTAAACGATATCCCAGCACGCTTGCAGCGAATGATGTTGCTTTGTTTGTTGAATTATATTAAGAACGGTTGGCCAGTCAATAAGTATGAGGTTCGAAATGATTTAAAGTACTTTTGGCCTATGAGAGACGAATTGTATAGCGTAGATAGTGTAATTTTTAAAAATAAACGAGTGTTAATTCCAGTTACGTTACAAAATGAAATGTTAAAGATTGTGCATGATGGACACTTAGGAATTGATCGATGTAAGAGACGTGCTCGTGAGGTTTTATTTTGGCCAGGGATGACTGATGATGTAGAACAATATGTGAGAAAGTGTAGAGTATGTCAGGAGAATCTAAATAGACCCAGTAAAGAACCAATGATACCAATTTCAGTACCGAATATGGCTTGGAATAAAATTGGTATCGACATCTTTGAGTACGCGAGAAAGAACCATTTGATTTTAGTTGATTATTATTCAGGTTTTGTGGAAGTCTCTCACTTGAGGGATACCACGTCAAAGTCAGTTATAAATAAAATGAAAGAGCATTTTGCGCGCTATGGTATTCCAGAAACTGTCATAAGTGACAATGGTCCGCAATTTTCAGGTCGGGATTTTAAAGTTTTTTCTGACGAGTGGGGTTTTGAGCACATAACCTCATCTCCATATTATGCTCAGTCCAACGGTAAGAGTGAGCGGGCCGTACAGATGGTTAAAAAACTCATCAAAAAATCGGTTGAGAGTACGACTGATTTTTATTTAAATTTACTTAGTTACAGAAATACTCCTAGGGATAATTTAGATTCTCCGGCTAAAATGATGATGGGACGCCGACTAAGGTGTAGGCTCCCAGTGCATCCAGACCTTTTGAAACACGGTCACTACCCTGATCAACATAAAAATATTGTTGATAAACAAGTAAAATATAAAATGTATTATGATCAGCATACTAAGCCACTGCCAGAATTAAGTGTTGGCGATGATGTAATAATGGTGGAAAATAATAACGAACGAATTCGTGGAAAGGTAATCGGAAAAGCTGAGACCCCTCGTTCCTATATTGTAAAAAATAAAAAAGGAATTTATCGACGCAATCGCAGGCACTTAATTAGGCCTGTGACAGCAAACACAACAGATAACTCTGTTGTGCAAAATTTTGACAACTCGTGTGAGGAGATAGAATCTGAAGAGGAGAATAGGGATCATGGTTCAATCTATGAACCATCTGATTTGGAATCAACGGTTGAATTGGATTATTCTCCTCCTCGGACGCGAGGTTATAAGCTGAGATAGATTAATAGCAATTTGTTTTATTTCATTTTATTTTTATTTAACATACTTAGTTTAGAATAATCATTTCTGTTTCTTTTATGTACGGGAAGATGTCGTAATAAGAAGTTCTTATTGTATTAAAAAGTATAATAAATCAGTTGTCAACGAGCTGGCGTTTGATTATACAACAGGTAGGACATTTTAAAAATGTTTTGGGTGCAATTTGTAGATAATTTAATGGTCTTTCAACTACTCTTTGAAAGTTTTTCTCTAGAACGCACCAATTTTGAGATATAAGCGAAAAAGTCAAAAATGGGCCCTTTCCCCCCCTCCCCCCACTCTGCCAGTACCCCTAGTGTCCAGGACTTTTAGTTTGTTAATGAACTAGTTAAACTGTACACGTTTCCGAAAAAAAATCTCACGAACCCGCTCACGCACTCTAGACCCCCCTTTGAGCGATTCATTCAATGGACTATTATTCCTTAATTCTAAGCGTGATCTTTTAAAAAGTTCAGCAGTTCCAAAACAAGACGACCCTTAATTCGAATCCGCTGACAGTCACTCGTGGACTTTGATGAGTCAGAAGACAGACAGAAGGAGAAAGGACAGTCAACACGCGGGTTTCGATTATCAATACTATTTTCGTCAAGACAGTTGCAGCTATCAATCTTCTCCGATTCGGATGGTGTAAGCGTAGGCGCTGTCGGGATTTGGACGCCATGTTCGAATTACATCGACTTATCACAACATGTCAACTGTAATCTAAGCTGCGTAGCATCAGAAGTGGGATTTGACGAGAGCCTCAACAATTCGTGGCTGTGTAGGTTCAATATTGATTGATTTTAATTACAATTACAGATTGAATACAATATCAATAACGATGTAAGTTAGCAACTGTTTATGGTTTGAAGAAGTTTAATATAATAGCTACTGGCTACTAATATTAATTCAGAGATTCAGGATTCAGGTCGGAGTTTTCTTCCGTTTTGTAAGATTTTTAAAATGTTGAATGCATATAAAAATACGCGTGTCACTTCGCTATATTAGTTAGACGTTCCAACATTCACTAAGCTCTAGCTTATTAGACATAATTAACATTTATTCCCGTGGTGCTTCCCTTTTAGTTCTTAGGCTTTCATTCTTTGCAACTTTGCATACAAAGCGGGAGGCAGCACGTCCCGCTTTGTATGCAGAGAAAATATAATTTACTTTCCACTACTAGCACTTCTTAATTTCTCGCGGTTATACAATAGTCCCACGATCTCTTTTTTCATTGGGAAAAGTCAATATTTATCATTTATGCTACAAAAATTATTTCGTCCTTAGTTATTTTATCGAAAGCCGTTTAAAAGTGGCACCCGGAAATAGGTTTATGTGCTGACGGGGCTCACAAATATTACTCTTTTTTATTACCTAGTATCAAGTATCACTCATCATCATCATCATCATTATCATCATCATCATAATTATTATTCATTTGATGTCATCTGTGCAAGCAGTGCCTAAGCCTTCTTATAGACATGAAGAGTGTCCTAATGGTAATCCTCAAGGTATGTTGAAGATTATGAAGTAAGTATAGCCTAAAGTCTAAACCAAGGGTTCCCAAAGTGTGCGCCGCGGCGGCGGCCAAGAGGGGCGCCGCGCGCGGTGACTCGTGAGTCGATCCTCCATCATTATCAGAAACCAAAAAAAATAAAAAAAAACCGGCCAAGTGCGTGTGGGGCCACGCGCAATATAGAGTTCCATAATACCGCTAGTTTATTTTTTTATTTTTTGTGTGGTCAATGAATGTACATTTATAACGTGTTTTACACTACTAACAACATCATCTCAGTTACTTTCAAAGGAATTTGAACGAAAAGTTCCTTTATACTTCGCCGAATACGTTTTTTTAGTTGATCGACTATTACTCAATAACTTATGAAGTCTTCTTAGCCGTAATAGTTTTCCTTTTAAATTCAGCATATTTCCTACTCCCGTGAATTTTTAAAAGCAACCGTTTAGCTGGTAGAAGGACTCTAACGATTTTTTCCACTTTAAAACTTAATATTTCACAAACGGATCCCTAAATCGGAAAATGATCTATGAATACTCATTATAGTTTTTAAAAACCTATCCAACGACACCCCACACGATGGGGTGGACGTGAAAAAAAAATTTCATCCCCACTTGATGTGTATATGTGTATGAAGGTAGTTACCATAAAAAAATATATTTTTTAAGATTTTATGTACCATTTTGTTGCCATTATTAATATGTGCATTCATGCCAAATTACAGTTTTGTAGGTCCTAAAGTCACTGAGCAAAACCGCGGACAGACAGACAGACGGACAGACAGACAGACGGACAGACAGACGGACGGACAGACCGAAACTATAAGGGTTCCTTGTTGACTACGGAACCCTAAAAATAAACAATTTTAATTATGTAAAGCAGACCGAGATGATTAAATATTTGTCAATTATCGTTTACCTGCTTAACATAACGATAATCATTAAAGGTGTTTATTTATGTTACATATTTTTCTAGTAGCATAGGGCGCCGCGCCCGCCGAAACAAAATATATTGGGAACCCCAGCGGGGCTAAACTGGTCACATTTAGCAATAATTCCTCTCAATCAATTCAAAAAATGAATTGTCAAAACTGTCAAACTGACGAATGTCAAATTACTTCTACGAACTACTAATTACTAGATATTATGTATTGCAAGCCATGTGACCATTTTGCGATTTAAAAAAAATTAATCTGAATGATTTATATTATGATTCTCCAAAGGGACCATTTAATAACCCGGCGGCTGCCGCTGGTCTAAACCAAGAGATGAATTATTATAGAATTTTACAATTTTTTTATACTTACTAATAATATTTATTTTGATATTTACTGATAAATCAGTAAAATACTCGGGTACTCAAAAATTTGCAATTTAATTGTGAATTAACCATTGCATTTATTATGTACATAATTATATAGTTTGGCCATGGGGTAAATAGTTTGGCTCAGTAGATTGAATATAAAGTTTTTACCAATCTTAACAATACACAGCCAAGACAAGACAAAAGGGTGTACATAGTTTATTTTAATCCTTTGATCGGAGGTTCTAGGAATTCCCATTGTATTCTTTTGTTCTCGCGATCACCAGTGCTCGCACGGGGCCTGAAGGATTAATCTAAATTAAAAATAAATATATACTCAACTTAATTAATGTGCTTGTATTGTATGATTATATTATGTGACATATTTAAAATATACCGCTTAGGAACGAAAGCGTTATAGCTGCCATACTTGATACTGAGCTTTGTTTCATCAACAATAAAAAATAAATAAAAAACTCAGGCTTGCTTTGCTTTGAACATGTAAACAAATTATTTCTGAGTTTGATAATTTGCTTAATTATTTTATAATAATAATTCATAAAATAATTACTTATTATAAATTTTTTTATTTTACTTTTTATTAGAGGAAATTAATTATCTTAATCAATTTAGAGCAGATAAGCAAAACTTAATATTCCCTTAACGTTAATCAAAATTCGCACCTCCAATATGAAATACAACAGATACATTTATTAATCCTTCGATCAGGGATTCTCAGAAAAGCTATTGTATTCTTTTGTTGTCGCAATCACTGGTGCTCGTTTGATGGGTTAATATAATAATTAATATGATGATCACTTTGGTGATGACAATCATGATTATGATATTATTCTTATTAAGTACAAGCTTTTGCCCGTGGCTTCGCTCGAGTTAAGAAGTATTATTATATACAAACTTTCATCCCCTATTTTAACCCCTTGGGGTTGGAATTTATCAAAATCATTTCTTAGCTGATGCTTACGTCATAACATCTATCATCACTATGTCAGTCAGTCACCTTTGAGTTTTATATAATATACATACTACATAGATACATAGATATGAGTAATAATTGACAAAATATATAAACCCGCATTCTTGGCTTGTAAATACAAAAAAAAATGTACTGAGTATGGTTAGTATAATATCATGTCATAAAATATTATATAATGATCATAGAGTACTCTCACACAGCCAGTTTTAATCCTTCAATCGGAGCTTCTAGGAATTTCCATTGTATTCTTTTGTTCTCGCGATCACCGGTGCTCGCTTGGGGCCTGAAGGATTAATTAAAGTGGCATATTATATTTTTATTTATATTTTCAAGTATTTATTGCAGGAAGGCAATGACCACATAATTTACTTGAATACATACCCGCATTCTGTTTTATTGGAATTTACATTCAAACATTGTACTTATATCAAATTCAAATGTATGGAGCTGGCATACATGATTAATGTTCTTTTTTCGGTTTTGCAAATTCTGGATGCAATTTCATGTTAGGAAATTAGGTTTACAAATGTGTGTTGACAAAATATGACTACGGGCGCGAGCTATACCTTCGCATTGGCATCATTTATGATTTAATAATTATTATCTATTAAAATACAATAATATACTACTGTCTTTGTAAGTATTTTGCAGTGTACTATGTAATAGATTTAAGATAAACTCACCTGAATCTGTTGTATTCCACATGACCACTGTCTTCACTTCCACGATACCAAGTTTCATAAAGTCCAAGTGTTCCACACACATAAGTCCAAAACCACACTTCAAGTCCTAATAATCTACTTATAATAACTGAACACTTACAAAGTTTTATAAACCTACTGCTATAAAACCTAGGAACATATTTCTCTAAATACAACAATACCAAAACCAAATTCCTAAATATAATTACAATTATTATCATTATGTATTATTCAAATTAATTTTGTCTTGACATAACCGTTTTAGCATAATAAACACATAACAAAAAAAAATTGGGAACGCGATGACAAAATATTTATAAAACAATGGGCAATTTATTATAACAAAAATAAAACCTATTAGACTAACGTGACTTCATAATTTTATTTAAAATCGTAGTAATACATAATACATACATTTCGTCAAATTTATATTTCACCACCTATCTTTTCTAATTCACTTTATTTGATCAGAAAAGTCTTAGCCTGTGAGCATGACTTTTTTAAAATTATTTAGAATTGACAATTAGAACATTATCTTCTACTGCATTTTGTAGCAACGAACGCCATATTTGCGAAGTTCAGACTCTGGGTTGCCACGTTATAAATTACGGCCTAGAAAAGGCAAATTTTACGTTTTCAACTGCCAAGTGCCAACACTGCCAACTAGCAGTCAACATTAATTTAAAAACAATTACCTATTAATTAAAATGTATATTGATTAAATAATATTTAATTATTGTACACGTATACAGTTTGAACTCACACAGATTGTACCATTTCCATTATCAAAAATATAATAAAATATAAATTAATTTTAATAGAATATTCAGATAAAATTAATCTAAATATTATATATAACTTTAAGGTAACTAGCTAGGGCTGACTTACTGACTGACATAGTTATCTATAGCTTTGTCCACATTGTGCCTTTTTTCTGTTCAACAAGGGCATGCCTTATAGCCCTGTCAACAGTGAACGTGTGCCATGCCCGTGACGCGCGTCAAAATCCACCCGCGTTGAAAGAAAAGTGTCATAGCGCGCCACCGATCACACAACCACTAGATACCTAATAACAGGCGAATAACTTCTGTCAACACATCAGTCTTATAGTTCTGATGTAAAGATCGGCTCGGAAATACTCAATCAGTGTTGACCACGACTTTGACTTGTGCACACGCTTGGATTTTTGTGAAAAAAATATCAAAATGCCTCAATTAGCATTATATGGTGCGATAAAAAAGCACCACGTCAAATATGAAGAAAGATGGGATAACATTTCACCTGTAAGTAACTATTTCTGTTATTTGTTTTTGAGAAACAAGAAAACGAAAAAATGTTTTCGTAAACGCGGAGTTCACGCTTCACTGGTTATGGTTCTTTCTAGCGTCTCGGGCGCATGTAGCTAGTGTTGTGCATTTTCGTTATCGATGAGGTTATCTTCGCGTTTTATTATAACTATTATGTACATATAATATGTATCCCTTATTGAATATCTTTTTTAAAGAAATTTTTAAACTATCATTCCTTAGACTCCCGTCTATATAAGTACTAAAACAAGTAAAGCTTTTCTCAAGTGTTTGTGAGTGACTGAACTCGGGACATATTATTTTGATTAAAAATGTGGTTTACGTTACCTACATACTTGTACATAATATGGTATTAATGATTTAATTTAAGGTATCCTCAAGATGGAAACATAAAGGAAAAGTGGATCGATGCAACCAAACGAGACGATTCGATGCCATCAAAGTATAGTGTCATTGTACTTCGATGGCATGTCATTTGAATCAATTTACAAAAAAACTTTGGTTCATGCAGAATTAATGGACGTCACGACAGGAAATTGTGTTTCTTTCGAGCAGATATCAATTCTAAACTGCTCATCTGCTCTAACTAGAATAAACTTGACTAGTTAGTCCGGTCTAATTAGACTAAAAAAAAAGGAGTGCGGTTACATTAATTCCGACAAGGCTGAATATTGGTAGGATTGTTCGATATACTATATTAGAGGAAATGTGAAAAGTCCTCATCGATCCGGCACGTGCAAAAAATTTACTCGGGGTCAAAGGTTACAAAAATGGGTTTTCCGCGATTTTCAGCAAAACGGTAAGTTTTATTATAAAATCAGCTCAGACAAAATTTATAGATCAGATAATAATTAGAATGAGTTTGAGGTATAAGTGTACTTAGCGCGTTTTTTTTCAAGTTACACCTTTTATGTGTACATCAACGACAAAACTAGCGGTGTATCTAGTCTGATGTATGCGATACATCGTCGTAGACAAATGTACACTTATACCTGAAATTCTTTCAACTTTTTGAATCGTTATAGCTCAAAAATGGTGGCTCTTAGGAAAAAAAGAATTGAGACATTTTTATAGATAATTATCTGATCTACAAATTTTGTCTGAGCTGATTTTATGATAAAACTTACCGTTTTGCTGAAAATTGCAAAAAAGACCTTTGACCCCGAGTAAATTTTTTGCACGTGCCGGATCGATGAGGACTTTTCACATTTCCTTTATTATAGTGTATTGAACAATCCTACCAATATTCAGCCTTGTCGGAATTAATGTAACCTTGGATGTCTAAATTGATCGGAGTAAGTACTTTTGAAGACAAACGAGAAGTTGATTTGCAGGAAAATCTATGTAAGGATGATTTAAATCAAGCTCTTGAGAGAATCACACTATCTGAATTTTCTGAAAAAGCAGTAAATAAATAAATAAATAAAATAAATAAAAATCGTTTTATTTCTGAATAAATTTGAATCAAATGTTTTCAGAACGTTGAGCTACATGTTGCCTACCACCGGTTCGGGAACTAGCCCGGCGAGAAGAACCGGCGTAAGAAACTCGCTCGGGGCCACTTTTTACTAAAAAAGTGGAAAATTAGTCTTTTAAAAAAATTAAATTTACAATGTTAATAACTTAATCTAATGCATTAAAGAAAGTCAACATGAATTGTAAGTCACATATAATAAATGTAGAAGCAGCCATCCTACTCCCAAGATGTGCCATCGTTTAGGAAATCATTGACCGTATAGTAGGCTTTGGCACACAAACGTTCTTTAATTACTTTTTTAAATTTATTAATTGATAGATTTTGCACGTTTTTCGGGATTTTATTGTAATGGCGTATACATTGACCTTTAAAAGATTTACTTATTTTGCTAAGTCTGATCACTGGCATTTCCAGCTTGTGCCTATTTCTAGTGTTTCTACCGTGACTATTACCTTTAGTTTTAAATTTAGTTAGATTCTTTCTAACATACAACACATTATCCAAAATGTATTGAGAAGCAACAGTTAGAATACCAATTTCTTTAAACTTTTCTCTCAGAGATTCAAAAGCTGACTTTTTATAAATTGAGCGTATAGCTCGCTTCTGCAGCACAAAAATTGTATTGATGTCGGCAGCGTTTCCCCATAAAATGATACCGTAAGACATTGTACTGTGAAAATAACTAAAATAAACTAGTCTTGCCGTGTCTTCATCAGAAATTTCCCTAATTTTTCTGACTGCATATGCTGCAGAACTGAGCTTACCTGCAAGGTTAGCAATATGAGGACCTCACTGTAATTTACTATCTAATGTAATGCCTAAGAATATAGTGGAGTCCACCAAATTCATTTTCTCATCATTTAATAGTAAATTGGTTTGAACTTGCCTAACATTGGGCAAAGTAAATTTTAAACATTTGGTTTTCTTAGAGTTTAAAAGTAAGTTATTAATATTAAACCAATGTACTATTTTTGAGAGAGTACTATTTACCTCGTCGTAATTTGACTGCCGGCCGCTTCACTTTAAAAATAAGTGAAGTGTCATCAGCAAAAAGTACTATCTCATTATCCTTAACTAGATAAGGTAAGTCATTAATGTAGATGAGAAAAAGAAATGGTCCTAAAATAGATCCCTGTGGTACACCTAATTCTATTTTGGTCCCATTGGATCTTTTACTATTAACTTCAACCCTTTGAGTCCTATTTTTGAGGTAAGAAGTCAAAATGCTGAGTTCTGAGTCCCTTATGCCATAGTGGTGCAATTTTCTGACTAAAGTAGCATGCTCGACACAGTCAAATGCCTGAGAGAGGTCACAAAAATACCTAAGGCATCTTGTGACTCCTCCCAAGCTTCAAATATGTTACAAAGAAGACCTATACCAGCATCCGTTGTGGAACGACCCTTAGTAAAACGGTATTGGTTATTGTGTAATAAATTATTTAAATTAAAATGTAACAGTAATTGTTTAAAAATTATTTTTTCAAATATTTTACTAAGAGTCGGTAAAATCGAAAAAGGCCGGTAATTAGTCGGATCTGATTTAATTCCCGCTTTGAATAAAGGTACGACCTTACTGTACTTCATTAAGTCAGGAAAAACACCACTCCTAATTCAGTCATTGAAAATTATTGCTAGATGAGGAGCTATGATGTCAATTATCGATTTAATAATTTTTGTAGACATGCCCCAGAGATCGGTAGTATTTTTAATATTCAACAATTTAAAGGTATCAATAATATCTCTAGGGCTAATTTCCCTAAACTTAAAATTGACATCACATTCCTTTACATTGTCTCTGAGTAGCTTTTCAGCAGCTTCTGGTGAGGAATTTAGATTTTTTGTAGTTGAGACCGGAATGTCAGCAAAAAACTTTTCAAAGACCGTCGCAACTTCAAGATTATTTGTAATCTTTTTATTTTCAAAGTATAATTCAAAATCAGTGTTACGACAGGTGACGTTTCCAGTCTCACCAGATTTAACCTTCCATGTAGTTTTAATTTTGTTTTTAGAATTTTTAATTTTATTTTTGACATATAGAGCCTTAGCAGCTTTACAAACTTTTCTGAAGGTTTTAGAATAATTTTTAACATATGATTTAAATGATTCACTGCTGTTATTATACCTTTCATCATATAAGGGAGAAGACCTAATGTCAGACACTTTAAGGAAACATGAAACATTCGAATGTTATAAAATATATAATTTATTTATCTACCAGAATCTGATGGCAAAAAGTAAGAAAATAAATTGACTCTAGCAATACCGGGGTAATAGGAATCAAACATTTTCATCCTTTTTAGGGTTCCGTACCCAAAAGGGTAAAAACGGGACCCAATTACTGAGACTTCGATGTCTGTCCGTCTGTCTGTCCGTCTGTCTGTCAATCTGTCTGTCTCCAGGCTGTAACTCAAGAACGGTAATAGCTAGAGAGTTGAAATTTTCAAAGATTGTGTATTTCTGTTGCCGCTATAACAACAAATACTAAAAATAAAATAAAATAAACATTTTAGGGGGCTCCCATACAACAAACGTGATTTTTTGGCCTTTTTGGCTCTATATCAATACAACGCTCTATATGGAAACAGATAGGTACTTGTTTTTTTTCTCAAGATTCTTAGTTTTATGTGCATTTTAATATTTAATAATAATATTATAATAAAATAAAACATTAAGGGGGGCTCCCATACAAAAAAATCCATTTTTTGGCCTAATTTTGCTCTATAATGGTACGGAACCCTTAGTGCACGAGTCCCACTCGCACTTGGCCGATTTATTATTCCTTTAGCGGCTTATTTTGTGTGTGGAACATGCCAATATAAAAATTTAGCCAATGATCAAGGATATTTTTTGAAAATTTGCTGTCAAAAATTGCCATCAGATTTTGGTAGACCTATATTTATTATTATCCTCTGTAGTCTATACTGTACTCGGCAAAACATGGCGGTAGCGGTCATTGACTACCTGTCAAAAACTTGTCATTCTCTATACAAAGCCGCGAATCGCGATTGACAACATCTGACGCTTCATTGTCAATCGCGGTTTACATAGAAAATGACAAGTTTTAGACAGGGAGTCAATGACCGCTACCGCCATGTTCGCCAAGTACAGTAGGTACTAGGTATACCATTATATTATAAGTCTACTAGCTGTCTCGGCAAACGTTTCTTTGCCATATTATAATTTACAAATACAAATACAAATACAAATAATTTATTTCCAAAAAAAATACAATATTCAAGTTAAGATTAAGACATATCCCCACACTAGGCATAGCCTGTCCTGTGGGGCCAGTAGGAACATTCTTGAGAACATTGACACTAGGATACATAAGTAGTTATTAAAACGTTTACAAGTAGGTTAACAACGTAAGATTAAGGTAAGAGTAGGTATATTAATTATTTATTATGTGTAGTGTGAGTGAGGGTGGGTGTGTGCATGTATACGTGCGCGTGAATGTGTGTGTGAGTGTGAGTGTGTGTGTGTGTTGTTGTGCTTTTGTTGTAATATATGCGGACGTTGAACAAATTGGGATCTTATACAGTAACCTTTAGTATGTTTTCAGCTTCTTCGTAAGAAGTACTGAGGAGCATCTTTGTAATTATTTCCTTAGATTTACGCAGGGGGAGCCTTTCCAGTTGGCATGATTTAATCAACTTATTGTAGATAAGCGGGAAAAGAAAAGTCGCGAAGCGCTGGGCAAAGGAAGTTTTGACAGTGCTACCAGGTAATCTAAAGTTTCTCTTTTTAAGCAAGGAGACATATTGTGTAGATCCAAGAACCGATTTGTGGACAGCAAGCGCTACCCTCAATATGTATAGTTTACGAATGCTTAAAATCTGGTAGTCGCGGTAAATGGCAGTGGTGGAGTATCTGCGACGTTTGTGTAATCCTACCTTGAGTACGGCCCTCTGAGCTCTTTCAGCGGAGATTAGGGTGGACGAGGCTATACCTCCCCAAACCAGTATACAATAGTTGATTATTGATTGGCCTAATGCTTGATAAATTATTCTGAGTAAACTAAAATCTACTGAGTTACGGATGCTTTTCATTATTGGAATTATTTTCCTAATACGGGAGCACAACAAGCTAACGTGCTGCTTGAAAGACAGCTTTTCGTCTAGAATTATGCCTAGATATTTAATGTCAGGTGATCTTTGTATTTGGGGACAGTCGCAGCAGACAGGCTTCGCTGCTAGGCAAGAGTGGGTATGCACCTTTAGGGTAGTTAAGGATGTTGAGTTTGAAGCAGATGTTTTATGGAAAAACATGAATTTAGTTTTAGTTGTATTTAGGGTTAGTAGCACTTAGCCAGTTTGTGACGAGTGACATTCCACCTTCTGTCTCGCGACAAACTGATTCCACTGATGGACCGTGAAAGATGATAGCAGTGTCATCCGCGTAACAGTAGACTTCAGCACATGATAAGGGCAGAAAGGCAATATCGTTCATATAAATAAGAAAGAGAGTCGGTCCAAGAATACTGCCCTGTGGGACGCCGTAAGAGATAGATAGAATTTTATAAAGTATATCGCCGGCGGCCGGACTAACTGTACTCTGTACCTATTTCATTTGGACCGCGTGCTTGCTAGGGGGCGCTAGGGTAATATTTGCACACGGGCGCCTCATGGGCTAGAGACGGCCCTGATCGCTATCTCGTTGCACAAACAATGGTCGCCGTCAGTCTCAGGTTGTAATAATTTGCCGCGTACTTACCAACTCCACTCGCACTTGGCCGATTTATTATTCCTTTAGCGGCTTATTTTGTGTGTGGAACATGCCAATATAAAAATTTAGCCAATGATCAAGGATATTTTTTGAAAATTTGCTGTCAAAAATTGCCATCAGATTTTGGTAGACCTATATTTATTATTATCCTCTATAGTCTATACTGTACTCGGCAAAACATGGCGGTAGCGGTCATTGACTACCTGTCAAAAACTTGTCATTCTCTATACAAAGCCGCGAATCACGATTGACAACATCTGACGCTTCATTGTCAATCGCGGTTTACATAGAAAATGACAAGTTTTAGACAGGGAGTCAATGACCGCTACCGCCATGTTCGCCAAGTACAGTAGGTACTAGGTATACCATTATATTATAAGTCTACTAGCTGTCCCGGCAAACGTTTCTTTGCCATATTATAATTTTATAAAGTATATCGCCCGTATTATTTTATTGAAGTGACTAAAAAAGTATGTCGTCATGGCAACGTCGATCGCTATCAGGGGCGTCAAGCGCCGTTCGCAAAGGAGCCCCACTCGGCGCGCGCCCACGTTGGGCGGCCGCCGGGCTTTAATGACCAACGTAAAAAGAACTCCAGTTTGCATACATTTTCTGTACCATCCGGAGCTCTTCTTAGTTCTTATATTTGTCGCATTACAGCAAAGAAAGGCGCGCCACGAGCGGCTCGTCTTTTGCAATATAGTAAACTTTATTTTTCAACGTGAAATGAACCTTAAAATACATAAAATGTAGATAATATTTGACGTCAAGATGGGTGCCAAAATGAGAGCCGCGCGACTTACGTCAGGCTGTATTTTTATTACGTGTCCGCGGGTAAGCGCGGTTTCACCGCTAACAATGCACAAGATCACAAGCAAATGAACTCTTGACGGCGCCCTTGTGGTCGCACCGGGTGCCGTGCAGCCTACGCCCTCCGTGCCTCCTCATGGGATCTACGTATTAATTTGCTGCCCGCTCTCTTTATGCAGTCTCCGTTTGCGACATAACAGTTTCGCAGAGGGGACAAGCTACTGCCTCCCAATAAGTAGTAAGGCCCACTCCAAGGACGGTGCAAAACTCAGCCCGTTGCTCAGCCCAAGCAGAGCGTTCAATGAACGTATGCTGCGCCGTATCGTCTTTCTCAGGCTGTGGTGACACCTAGACGATAGTTTCCTCCTGTCCATATGGTCCAGGAAATGACCGAAGGTAAGGGCGCCCCTTGAATGTGCCATCCACTGTAGTAGTATCGACCGGATCGCTTTCACAGTTCGGCGGCCGGCAGTTGGTGCCGCCAGGTGCGTATTGTAATGACAATATGCGCCTGATGGTGCCATCGGGTTGCTAGGTTTGGTAGCTCTGCTCGCTTTTTAAACTTGGCTGTGTTGATACACCCTCCGACAGCACGGGGCCTTCAGATCCACGGAGGGGACCCTGCCAGCGCCAACGCCGCTTCGCCAGCTAACGGTTCTATAGCAGCGCTAAAGCATGCTGCGGGTTTCTAAGCAGCAGTCTATTCCGGGCGCCTATGTGTTTCACCCAAACAGGACTGCAGGACCCCCGTATAAAGCCATCTGCAGGTGGGCCCTGGACCACAGATTTTGGCAAAAGACAATGCAGGGCAATGGCCATCTTCTTCAGTTTTAGTGCCAATCGATGAAGATGGGAAGTAAAGAGAGAGACCAAGCCCAAGTACTGCAATTTAGCGTCGATCGCCACACTCTCCTCCACATCTTTGCGATGCGCAGTGATGCTTTCGCGGTGGCGGTGCTTCCGGGGCCCATAGAAAAACATGGCCTATGTCTTTCGCAGTCAAAAAGACCACGGAGATGGGCCGCTCGCAGGATGCAATGGTAGCCGATGATCCACAGAAGAAGGCCAAGAATAGACCCCTACCAGATCAGACCACCTCAAAGTCATTGGACTTTGTGGTGGTCTGGTCTTAAAAAAATTATTAACTTTTAGGCAGTTTAAGGGTCTCACGGCTCACTTCATTTATATTTTATTCTGGTCATACACAGGTCATAGATGGCATTCATTATAAAGTGCTCCAAGGCTTTAAAATTTAAATGAATATGTCAATTGGCGCTGCTGGTGAAGGAGAACTGTCAAAAATGATGTTTTTCAAAACGTCATTTTTGATTTTTTTTCTCACCACGTTCATTTAAAGCCTTGTCGAGCTGTATTCTATCCCATACAACAAATGTGATATTTTTTAGGCATTAAGTATATCAATGACGGCTACAGTCGGCTACACGTAAGCACTTGAAATATTCACAAAATACTAAATTGTATTTGTACATAAATAAACATTTGAGGGGCTCCCATTAAAACATAATTTTTCACCTATCTTTGCTTTATAATCGTACGGAACCCTTCGTGCGCGAGTCCGACTCGCACTTGGCCAATTTTTTTTAACTTAGAATTTTTGGTTTTTGCACCACCTGAAAATTTGACTAGGACCAGCACTGGTCCTCAACCGGCAGCCGGACTAACTGTACTCTGTACCTATTTCGTTTGGACCGCGTGCTTGCTAGGGGGCGCTAGGGTAATATTTGCACACGGGCGCCTCATGGGCTAGAGACGGCCCTGATCGCTATCTCGTTGCACAAACAATGGTCGCCGTCAGTCTCAGGTTGTAATAATTTGCCGCGTACTTACCAAGCGAGCCGCCTCGCCGCGGCAGCCTCGCGCGCATTTGCTCGGTCGGTCAGCACGTGTTAGTGCGCGGCAAACGTCCGAGGCGCCTTTGAGCATCGACCAAAAACCGACAACTTTTGGCTCGGCCGCGGCACGCTCGGGCGAGGCAGCGAGGCTGCTCGCTTGGTCAGTACGCGGCTATTTACTATTATTTATTCAACAAATTTAATGCACTTATCAATATATAAAGTAACCAGTAGCCGATTCTCAGACCTACTGAATATGCATATAAAATTTTGTGAAAATCAGTAAAGCCGTTTCGGAGGAGTTCGTGGACTAACATTGTGACACGAGAATTTTACATACTTATAAGATAAGATGAGGTATGCATAGTTACTTTGACATTTTTTAAGTACCTTGAAGAACATAATATTATTACATAATAATAACAACTTTATGCTTGAAGAAACTCTTCTTCTTTTTTTTTTTTTGTTCTTGTTATGGCGCTCGGCTTTACCATGGCCAGTGTCAAGTGAAGTATTGGCGGGAAAAAATATTTTTTCGTAAAAAAATCAAAAAATTTTCAAGTAATTTTTCCAGAATATCGTCAAGTCGAAAGTCTAGTCAAAGTCTAAAAAGTAGTCGGTAAAGTCAACGAGTCAAGTCAGTTGTTTTAGTAAAATGGTAGACCCTTTACAGTACCCGGCGGTAAATATTGCACATCGATCTTTGGAAAGTGACAGTCGGCTAATTTCGGTTTTGTAGAGCGTTATCTCTTACGCACGAAATACAAAAAGTCCGGTATATATTAGGAGCTGTTAAAACAATTATGGTTTGCTTCTTTTGACAATTTTATTATTCTTTGTATAAAATACACCAAATTTTCTATAAGTTATGGCTTTAGGTTCGGGTAAAATAAAATAAAAAAGGGTGTTCAAATTATGTTTACGTATTTAAAATTCGTTTGGAAAATTACAGCTGTAGCAAATTTAGGGGTGTTAACAACTCTAGATATATATTTTGAACTGGACGCGACTGCACTCTATTGAATTTGAACAACGACTGACATAATGTCAAATAGGTGTGTGCTACAAAGATAACGCTCTATGAAACCGAAATTAGCCGAATGTCTCTTTCCAAAGGTCGATGTGCAATATTTATTGCCGGGTACTGTACTAAAACTTTCGATGGAGTTTTGGAGGGAACGCAAAATGGCACGTTTCTTGAAGTTGTATCACTTGCCCACACTTGTGCACGACAACGAATATTTAATGGTTAATATTCTACCAACATTACACATTAAAAACCGAAATAACACAATTTTAGGAAATTAAATACAAAAACAGAACGTCACTCTTTCGTATTCCCGGCAAAACTCCCTCTTCTTCTTTTTTGGCAACTTGACACAAAGGATGTGTATGTTGTGCCACAGACAAGGTAAAAAGGTAAAGCCGGCTGTACACTCTCGCCGAGACACAGCGAGGCGGCCCGAGTGCGAGAGTGTAAATGGGTGCGCTCGCCTCGTCTCGCCTGTCTCGGACCCTCTCGGTCCGTTGTCGGTATATTGCACCCGAGACAAAGGGTCTCGCGAGGAAAACGAGTGCACTACTGTACACTCTCGCGTCTTTCAATACTAGTTTCGCCGTTGGACAGTGTAGAACAGAAAAATAACAATAATAAACGACATTATCAGTCATTATCTGTGAGAAATAAAATTAAATATGAATATAAATCTTTGGATTACAATGATATCTTTCGATGCATGGTGAATGGTGAATGGTCGTTTTCGTCCATCTTGTCTGAGTTCTTAACTGCAATTAAACTAAGCGAGAATGTACATGATCGCACTCGGGCAAGGGGCTCTCGTACGAGACTCTCGCCCGAGAGCTCTCGGCGAGAGTGTACAGCGGGCATAAGGAATATGGCGGGAAAAGTTTTGGCGGGCATGTGAAAGAGTGCTGTTGTGTTTTTGTATTATTGTCCTAAAATTGTGTTAGCTGGGTTTTTAATGTATAATATCGGTAGAATATTAACCATTAGATATTCGTGTTCATGCACAAGTGTAGGAAAGTGATGTAATATCCAGAAATGTGCTATTTTGTGGTCCCTCCAAAACTCCATCGAAAGTTTCAGTAAAGCGTCTACCACTTTACTGAATCGACCGACTTGACTCCTTGACTGTATTGACTTTTACTTAGACTTTGACTAGACTTTAGACCTGACGATACATGAAAACGATGATGAAAATTATAATAGGAGGAATATGGTTTTCCCGCCATATTCCTTACCTTTTTACCTTGTCTGTGGCACAACATAGGTACACATCCTTTGTGTCAAGTTGCCAAAAAAGAAGAAAAAGAAGTAGGAAGACATAGACAAGTTTGAAGTTTCTTCTTCTCCTTCGCTTTAGTGGCTGTTTTTATAATGTCGGCGAAATTCTTGTCTAATTTTTAATTACTTATAAAACTTTTCACGCAAAATATGTATCAAAATATATTGTACATAAATGTAGTCCACAATTCTGATGTTAAGATCATGTAATGTTATGACCCAGTCCTGCTTCAAAAATGGGTTAGTTAAATTCCAAAAAAGTTTTGTGCTAAGTTGCATTAGGAATGTGCTTCGGTTACATTTTTATTTTGTTCCGCAGAAACCAAACTCAACGATCAAGAATCTCTTCGAGAGTTCCTAGAGGAAGCAGAATTGATGCATTATTTCGAATTATTCAGGTGACAAGTTACTTTTATTGTTGTTATTGTGAGCTACCTACTTAGTTTGCGTGGAGTTTTGTTTACTTTCAAAGTTTTAGAAAACTCACACGCCTGTCTAGAAATACCGGCCCATGGCTTTTCTTTGGTGTTTTTTGCTACTAGCGATGGTGCTGCTTAGCGATTATTATATTTGGTCATGAAGAGTGTCAACTTCAAGTTATTGAGAACTTTTAAACTGTTTTTTTTGCCTTGAAGTAATCTTTTTACATTTTTCACTTTCTATCTAAGAAATGATTTAATTAAATTTTAAGTACTTTCTGTATACATAATGTAAACATTCTGCTTAGCAATGATATAAGAAATAAATACATATTCTTTACTGTGCACGCTTATGTTACAATTTAAAATTATGACGGTAACTAGTTTGGGTAGTACCTATAAATTTTTTATAGATGTATCATTGACCATAGTATTGAGTAGTTTTATTTGAGAACATTTATTTTATATCATACACACTGGTTTAGGCGCTTCACAGCTATCGGGTACACTTGTACAGGCTGGAAATACAGATGCATGAAGCGGGAGCATAATATATATGATGCTAGAACATAGTTTCACAGCGACGCAGAGCTGGTCACCTGTGGACCAATCTAATATTATTGATAATACTGAATTTTTATGGTAAATTTGATATTATAAGTTTAAACACTTATGGATTATCTTATTTATCCATAAGTGTTTAAACTTATAATATCATGAGTGATACTCGCGAAAACTTAAGAAATCATTAAATTTGATATTATTGACCACTTTGTTCTGGAATCCAAAATCAGAAATATTTTTTTTAATCATTTCCAAATAGGATGTGCTGAAATTGACTGAAAGTTTACTAACTTCCAGTACCATACATACACTTATATCATGATTTATTTTTTCTATATACACATGACAGGCTATATATTAGTTGTGTGTAAACCTGTCCTCAGCAGCAGTCAGCGATGATATAATACCGGTAATATTTTCACCAATTATTTATATTAAGAATACTTATAATTATTAGGCAGTGAAACTGTTTACAACAGCAATGGTGTCTTCCAGCCATGCTAAGAATTTGTATTATAAATCAAATCATTCTTTTGGTTTAATAATAATATTAGTTTTTGAATTATTTTTATGGATTTTATTATGTTAAAATCATTGCTATAAAATACTAATCTAATATACATACATCTCCTGTCATGATGTTTGTCCGCAATGGATTCCTAAACTACTTAACCGATTTTAATGTTTTTATTTTTTAAATGTGTGCATTTTTCCAACTTGAGAGATAGGATAGCTTTGATCTTTAATTATAGTCGTTATTTTATTTTACTGCAAATTATTTGTCTATAAAGAGCGACCATTGTTTATGCGACGCGGGTCACAGGATAGCGATGGAGATTGCCATGGTGACATACTTATTTAGTCACTAATTTAACAAAATAATACGGGCGATATACTTTATATAATATGGCAAAGAAACGTTTGCCGGGACAGCTAGTAATAATTATGTTGCTTAGCAAAAGACAATATTGAACTTGATTATTGATATTATTTTTATAGTTTTTATTATTTTCATATTTTGTTTTAGCTGAGCAATGAGCATGTTTATTTTTTTGTGTGATAGATTTTGTTACAATTCTTATGTTATTATATGTAGGTATATTATGTTACGCTCAAAGACCGAAAACGCTTATTGACCGGAAAAATAACTGACATCGCGTTGTGATTACAGTAAAAAAACAGCCACAACGCGAAATTCGTGAAAACGGCCACGACGCGTTGTGGCAATCACAGAACGACCAAATAGCGAAATTTATGTCGTGGCTGACATGCTAAATTCGATCTCGACGCGTTGTGGGCATGATGGTAAGCCATGACGCTTATGGAATATTAGTACATATTTGATAACAACGCACATTACTTTCATTAAACATTTTGGTAGATGTCCTTAATAAAACAATTTTGATGTGAGCTATTTTTACCCGACTGGAGGGTTATGTTTTTTTGCTCAATGAGCGATTTCGATCTTTGAGCGTCGCGTAACTATAATAATATGTCAGCTTTGCTTTATTTACTCGTACTAACATTAAAGCTAGCAATATTGTTAAGTGCATCCTATAAGCTGAAACATCGCTGCTGGTCATAAACAGAATTCCTAATATTACACACTTCACACACACTGACTACTGAGATTGTACGAGGCAAAGTTTTGGTGTTTGAGTAGGTACCTAACAGTTTATCTTTAAATTTGCTATGGAAGTTTATTCCAGAAACAATTATTCGTTTATTTCACGGAAACCGTTTGTCCTATATGAAAAACATTATTTGTCTGAATTTAATTCAAGTCTGTTTTTGAACCGAATAAAAACCTCTGGGTTTTAACTCCCGATTGTCTGGAGTAACTGGACATGGTCGCATTGGACAGGATATATAGTTTTTTAATCTCTATACCCTATCTAGATTTTTACAATTACCTAGATAAAGCCCGCAACTCCGTTGCATTGCGCCAAAATTCGTTTATCGCGCGATAATCGTACATTTTTCCGGGATAAAAAGTATCCTAGTATGTCCTTTGACTCTAATTATCTCCATACCAAATTCTAGCAAAACGGTTTAGTGTTTTAGGTATGTAGTGATAACAGACAATATACAGATTTTACAGACACACTTTCGCTTTTATAAATTAGTATGGAAGTATGGATCTAGATTCTAGACATACATTTGTATTTTGTATTGGGAATGTTTGCGATAAAGTATTACATAACCCTGAAGCTCCAATATAGGTACATATTTCTGAATTATATTTTAGTAGTGTTAAAATTCATTAAGTAATTTTTGTAGCTTATTTTGCAGCTTGCGGTTAATTCGCGATATTGTGAAAAATATCCTATTATATATCTCCTAAATAATATTATATTTAAATGTTACAATATTATTTTTTAATTACCATGCTGGAGTTGTATTTAAAATATTGTTCGGTTAAACAATTGCAAAATGGGCAAAAAGGCAACACACTAAATTGAATAAGAAAATATTTTTAAATATTACCGTGTTTGAGCTGGGCGATTCCGCTAGAGACGACCCTTAAAAAAACGAATTTTTAAAGTATAGCATTTGTTACATTTTTTCATTGAATTATAAATAAAAAGATGTATATTTACTAGCAAAAGAACTTTTATGAGTAAAAATTGTAATTTGAATGATTTAGAGCATTTTGAAGTGATATCATCTAACGGCGCGAGAAAAACTGCTTATGCCACACATGATCATTTTTACTCTAAATCACTAGCTCGAAGTTGAATTTCATTACATAATATTGACTGTATAACATAAGTTTCTATTTCGGTGCAAAAAAAGCAACAATTTTCAAATAGTTTTCAAACATTATTAAAGGAAAATTCCCATGGTAGCGCCCGCGATAAAAAAGGTACAAAAGTTTGGTTTTCTCGCTAAAATATGTTGTTAATAATTTAAAACTTTGTGAAAGTAAGGAGAAATGTGAGGGAAATTAGAATTAATCATTGGAACAAACAATTTTATTATTTTTAATAAAAAAAACAGAACCTTTAAAGTGGTTGCGCCCGCGATCAAAGCAGTACAATTGGAAATGCAACAAATTATTTTTTTACTATTCCAGTGATTTTTGTCTTATTTCATATTATTAAGGTAAACATTAATGTTAGATTATATTTGTTATCTGTTTATATAAGATTTATAAAAATTTGAATGGAGTCACATCGTGTTTTATATTTTTCGAAATATTTCATGTATTACTTAACAGATGTTTCAAAATGATGATTTATATTCTTTTATTTTTAAATATTTTAGAAGAAATGCTACAAATGACAGGAAAAATCATAAACATTTAATATTTTTCTTTGAAAAGAATATTTTTACTTCTAATTCTCCCATATTCTTTTAAATTCATCATCATCATCATCATAATTTTATTTGCTTGAATATGGTAACAAATTGATCTTAGCATTAAATATAAGAGAACACATATTCTGCTATAAGCATGCAAATTTTTATATCTTAAAGTGCTAATTAGTTACAAAATTTATCAAAACAATAAAATTTAAAAATGAGTAAATAATACCACAACTCCATCAGTCAAATCCCTTAGTGGTCATCAGATAGAAAATCATTTATAGAGTAATAGCATTTCGTAAGCAACAATTTTTTCAGTTTCTTTTTAAAGATATTTACATTAGTGTCACTAATACTCTTAGGGATTTTATTGTAAATTTTCGGGCCCATGCAGAAAACACTCTTTGCCATTATCTCTTTTCTACAGGTATGCACGCAAAGTTTGTCACCGTGGCGTCTATTTCTTATTACATTATGTGCCAGTCGTGGGTAGAGATGTAAATTACGTTTTACAAATAATGCAACCTCAAGTATATATAAAGATGGAAATGTGAGAGATTATAAATATTCATTTTGAATTAAAGGTTTGCTGTAGATTGGTTTTATAACAATACATCGAAAAAGGTTTGCTTAAGTTACATTATTTAATTGTTTTTAGTGATTTAGACGATTTCTTTTCTCAGATCGATAAATGACTGATAATTAAAAATTATAAAAATTTAAATAGTTTTATTACAATTTACTAATAATATTATGTATTGCATATCAAAAATGTAGAAATTATTTGCAGACTTATGAATAAATTCAGTTTCTTTAGACTCGTTGCGCCCGCGATATTCTGATGTTGCACCCGCGATCATGAAAATTGTTAATAATTCCTAGTACAAATTACTTAAATTAATTGTATCTAGTTCAATCATTTATTTGTCTTATACACTTTTGAAATATGGGTTAATAAATTAAGTAAGTAAGTAAACATTTATTCAGTACAAACACATTACACCACATTACAATAAACATTTCACAAAAAAGACAATAAGTATAATATTTTAAAAAACAAAAATAACATAAAAAAGGAACATTAACAATTAAGTGCCAGATGAACATCATATACTGTAGGTAGGTATCTATTTGGGTAAAGATAGCAAACGACAATGTAGTGCAATGCGCATTCCACCGAAAAGGACCCCATTCAGGTCATGATCACGGTATAGTACCTACACCGCGATCCCTGGTGTTCTGTGGGGCCTTGTTGTCAATCGCTCGACAGATGCACACTGGCGCCCGCGCCAGCGCAAAGTGAACAATAAGATAGTAAATACTTACTTAAATTATAAAAAATAAATAAGTAGATAAGCCTAAAATGGTTTGAAAGAACATGTACATTAATAAGCATATTATGCATATATATACAATTTATAGTGTAAAAATAAAATAGTGTATAATATAAGAATTCCCTCACATCCCAATTACTAAAAGTTCCATAATTAGCAGTATTTTCAAATGAACTCATCCGAGTTCTTAATAGAGGATCAATTTGGTTGCACCCGCGATAGTACTTCAAACATGTTTTGTGGCTTTTCTTAGATTTAATTTTAGTTTTCATTTACAGTTTATGATTGAACTAGTTAAAATGTATCCCTTCAAAAGATAATTTATTAATAAATGTGTTTTATTTTGTCAGTAGGACGCTTTAAGTGCGTCAAAATGTTGCACCCGCGATAATGGAATCGCCCAGCTGTTGTGCTAACTCTCCCATAAAAATACCTATAAATCCTTCAAGCCCCTTAAGAGCACCGGTGATCGCGACTACAATGAACAACAATAGATTTCCAAGAATCCGCGATCGAAGGATCATAGGCAGATGGTGGACCTACGTCATTCGGTCGGGCAAAGTAAAAATGGATATATTGTTTTTATTAAATTAATTATTTCGCTTATTGTTTCAGGGATATACTGAAAGTGGGTAAACCATCTCAATTGAGGTATGTGGCCTTAGAGGACCTGGCACAGATCGGCCTCTCGAAACCCGAACAGAGGAGATACAAGAAGATATACTCGAAGCATTACCCGAACACTTATATTGCGAGGCTGAAAAAGTTGCTACATGTCCATAAGAAAAATGAGGAGGTAAGGAAAGTATCAGATTCAAATGCTAGGACTTTTTAGAATTAAGTGGAATGTAGAGCTATCGACCAATAGCAATGCCGCCGTTTGTGCAAGTGCCACGTGGTGACGAATCAAAACACCGTCGCATATCGCAGTTCCAAAAGGTAGCATACGACTATAACATGCCGAAATTAAACAGGCACCTTCTATGAAACTATAATATGACAGCAGCCGAGTTTATTTTTGCGTCTATAATATCTATGGCCCCGTGCTAAGTACCTCAAGGCCTTGTGTCAGAGCCTTATCACACTGGCGATTAGCGAGCGATTTGAAAGCGACGCGACTGCGCAGCGTCGTCGCGGCTTTGCGTTTACGCCATTTTGTACACTCGTATTTTATATACTCCCTAGACGAGTCTACAAAATAGCGACCACGCGACGCCGCGACGACGCTGCGCTGTCGCGGCGTGCGCGCTGCGCAGTCGCGTCGCATTCAAATCGCTCGCTAATCGCCTGTGTGATAAGGCCTTTACGGGTACCAGACAACGGAAATATTATATTTAATACTTTTATACTATATGTACCATCGAGGAAATTGATTCCTAGGCAGTTGACAGACCAACGTCATTTGGTCGGATCATGTCAATTCAATGTTAGGGCTGTTAGTAGTACTAAATTTTAACTTGCTACTTTTAGGCTGTTAGTAGTACTAAATTTTAACTTGCTACTTGCTACTAAATTATATGTTTCCACGCAACTAAGTAACTTAAAATTAAGTTAAAATTTAGTTAACTACTTATCTACTTAATACGTGTAAACCAGCCATTAATTGTGATCTGTCGGCTGGGTTTGACGTAACGCGACCAAACTACGTAGGTCCCCCATCTGCATAGGAATCAACTTCTGTGATCGTAAATATTATTATATTTAAGATTTTTATTACACATCCATAACCCTTTTACTGAACTTGAAAACTTTGAAAACTTTTTGTTTCGTCGGCGGGATTCGAACTCGCGACCCCCGGCTTGAGCTACCAACGCGCTCATCCACTGTGCTACAGCCCACAGAGGACGTCAAAAAAAGAGGTCTCGTAACTCGTAAGTCCTCATGATATCCAAAACTTCCGAAATCTTGAATCCCAAAACATAAATTACTACCATACCGTTAGAATCTACTGATGACAGTAGCTATGAAAAACTCACAAACATCCATCCATCCTCACAGACATTTGCGTTTAAATAAATGAACGACAGCTTATCACGACAAGTCGCTAGCAATCTTTTCGCGCCCCAGGCACCTCTTACTCAAAAGGTCCCAGGGAAATCTATTTGTAAAGGGAGATCGCAGACGGCACACTTTTACATTCTGCAAGGCGCGGCCATGCAGACTGTATGTGCGCCGCAGTCTCGATCACAGAAAAAGTGTGCCGTCTGCGATCTCCCTTTAGTTATCCAATGTTGCGTAAAAAGGTCAACGAAAAACTTTAAAGTTGAAGACCTTAAAATTTTCTGAGGAAAAAAATAGCTCGTCTGCTATAATCTCTTTTATGAACATCCATAATAATACGGCATCCTTTGTTTTGTAACGCCGACGCCCTATGACTACTGCAGTATGGAGTTTCTCGTTTCTAATTAAAATATCAGAATAACGGTAAAACGGACTATTTGTTTTTCAACTACGAATAATAAAGTAGTTTTTTAACAACGGACAAAGGCATCGTATGAAACATTTAACATAATAATATTGATGCTTCGGTATTGGCCATAGGCATAATCGAACGTCATTAATCAGTAATCAGTAATCACACAACAAAATATGTGTGATTCGCCAGTTACCTGCCTGATGCCTCCTTGTTATGACAAAAACGTGGTCGTATTATACTATACATAATATAATAATTTAAATATACATTATATAATATCTATGGACGTAACACCACGTCAGTCTGGCCGCGTGCTAAGTACCTGAAGGATTTGTGTTACGGGTACCAGACAACGGAAATATATTTAATTCTTTTATACTATTTACATAAATTTAAGGTTTTTTTATATTATAATATACTTACATATTTAATACACATCCATGACCCAGGAACTTTGAAAACTTTTTGTTCCGTCGGCGGGATTCGAACCCGCGACCCCCGGCTTGAGCTACGGCCTGGACACAAAAACACGATACAACGTCGTACGATGTCGTGTCGTATTTTTTTACGACGCGCGTCGTGGACTCCCAGGCACGACACGACGCCGTATCGTGTTTTGTGTCCCGGCCATGAGCCACAGAGGTCGTCAAAGTACTATTAGTACTAGTCGAATCGCAGTCGCTTCTTTAGTTCCGATACCGAATACCGTTTCGGTAGCTTCGGTGTATAAACTGGCGAATGCATTTTTGCTAAGCACTCTAATATCGCAGTCATCGTTATAATCGCCAGTCGATCCGAGCACGGCCGTAACATGTTGTGCCAGTAGAGTCTGCCGTCTGAACCAGGCTACAGCCAGTCCTGAGGAACTCACCAGTAGAATGTAATATTACATTGGCGGGCTCATTTTATTATATTGTTGCTTTCACAATATCTTCACATTACCTTTGCCAAGTAAGTGTGAAAAATGTAAAGTCTCTTAAGCCATACGTGACATTCGCGCTGGTCGCTTACTAGATAGGGTCGTAAACATATTATTCCCAGCGTGCATTACATGGTGTGTAAACTGTAAAGTAATAAATAATAGTTACCCGACGCCGGGTGTTTGATACGCCGCGCCGGCTCGTTTATTAATTACCTGTTACCTGTATATTATTTCAACATTGGCCCTGGTTACCGCTAAATTGAAATCTGGATTAGTTGGAAGATTTTGCAGCTATACAACAGCCGCATCGTTACCCGTTGACGCTTCGTCATCCGACCGGTAGCTCAGAATTTTAGACAAATCATGGATGGGATATAACTCCAGTGCATTATATAACCACAGATTACTATAATCTAGAGTATAATATTGGCACACACTGGCAAAATTAGCGAAACATAGGTAAAAAGGGCCATAACTTGAATTCAAGTGGGTTGGTTTGTGTGAAATTCTTTTTTATAGTTTCTAAGCTCATTTAAAAAATAAAATATTGAACAAAACTGGCAAGTTGACCGATTTTTATTGCAATTATGCCCTAATAAGTGTTTTTCGATGATTGACGTTGTAAGTGTTTCTGATAAGAATGGCGTTTTTAGCGGGGTGCAAGGTATGCCAGCTCATTTGATCGTTTGGTTTTTGGAATAACACATTACTTAGATACAAAATTAGTGATTTTCCAGCATCTACGACTGCTAGAGCTGTAACCACGATAGAGAAAGGTCACACCTACCGTTCGGTCAGTCAGGCCTTAGGTGTGTCGGCTTTCATGGTCCATCGTAACTCTTAACGCTACAGAGAGACTGGATCTTACGTTCGGAGACGAGAACAAGGCAGATATCGGGTGGTAATGGTTCAGGATGACCGTTTTGTAAGGGTACAAGCCTTAAGAAATCGACCTCAAACTGCTTTGCAGAGACGAAACCTGTCGGAACAGGTCCGAGATGTACGTGTAAGTGGTTGTACAGTAAGAAGAAGACTCAAAGAAGTTAAATTAAACTCAAAGGTGCAAGCAAGGGCACCAAAACTTGAGACAGGACAGCAAAGAGTCAGTCTTAGCCTTGCGCGTGAACATCAAAATTTGACAAGTGAGTGAAATCGTGTGATGTACAGTGATGGGAGCAAATTCTATCTAAATTTTGTTGACAGGCGATAAAGAATGTGGATAAATCGTAAGGAACGCTATAGACCATCAAACTTAACGGAAACAGTGGCCTATCATGCAGGCTTCGTAATGGTTTGGGGTGGCATATGATTTGGAGCCCGCACAGAGCTGATGATTGTTAATGATGGTACTTTGACAGTACAGGGCTATAGCACAGACATCCTAGAACTGCATGTTGTGCCTTTTACACAGTTTTAGGCAGTAACTTCAATTTTATGCGCGTCCATAGAGTAAAAAAATCGGGTATTATTACCTAAATGATGCTGGCGTAGCCCAGGTGGAGAGGTCAGCACGGTCTACAGATGTGGATCTGATTGAGGACGTGTGGCACATTAATGGGTGAACGGTACGAGTTAAAACTCCAGGTCCAAAATGTGTTCAGGAGCTCGAGTTGGCACTACTGAAGGAGTAGAAGAATATCCCACAGGAAATGATTGACAATCAAAATGCAAGCATGAAATGGCGTATCCAGACTCTCCTGAGATCCATAGAAGGCATTACACGCTTTTAACATGGCATTTCTTAAGTAAAAATGAAGAATTTAACTTAAAAACTTACTACTGAAATTTCAAAGATTTTTCTTAATTTTTGATTTATGCAGATTTTTTCTATTTTACACGTTTTTATGCCCTAAATTTATATAAGTTTTATTTTTTAACCATCAATAAATATATATAAATTATATAAAAAATATTAAACAATTTTCAAAAAAAATAAAATTTTGTTATGTTCCGCTAATTTTGCAGGTGTGTTTAGTTACGGATATAACGAAAGTTCATAGGAGACTCGGCTCGGCTTAGTAAAATTAATAGACTTCAACGTAATATTGTGGAACTCGATGCTTACAACTTCGCTCTGCTTCGCAAGTCGCAACTGTCCAATATATGTTTCCCGCGACTCAAAACTCTCCATACCAAACGACTGAGTCGGTTCGACTTAAACTTGAATAGGTCACAGACATATTTAATATTATTTTCGCATTTATAATAAATATTGTGAGAGTGTTGTTTACAATCAGTAAGTACGTGGGTGAGGGTGGGCAGATACGAGCCGCCTCCCGCCCTCCGATCTCCCGAGCTGATCGCTCCCTTATCACTTATCATTTCAATCGCTCTCTTGTCAGCTATCAGTCGTCTGAGAGCGAGGCTCGGATGCGTTTGAAAATTCCCACAAAAATTCCCATTGAGTGAAAATTATATTGAGATGTAAATCCAAATGTGATGGACGCTCTGAACTATTGTAGCGCTATCGCTATTGACACTATTCATTAAGGTCGTTCAAGACTTTGTGCCGCCGGAAATACTGTGTGACATAAAACTCTTTGACTGTTTACCCGGTGACTGGTGAGGTGACTTTGTGACGGTTGTAAACTTGTTGCGTTTGCGTGAACTTCAGTGTCGAATTCGCTCTCGTGCGAACTAAACTTTTGACTTAACTTCGGTGTGAACTTTACGAACTTAACTTTAACAAATATTCGCAGATACATAACCTTAACAAACATTCGCAGAACTTTTATTTTCACGAAAAGTTGAACTTTAACGAAAACTCACAGTGTTTTAACGAACGATCGCAGATACACAGCTACGGGCGAGATATCGTCGTGTCCAATGATGAGCCGCAGTTGAAGTTATCGAAGCACATAATATCCATAGAGGATATCACTATTAACAAGGAGCTTGGTATGGGACAGTTCGGCGTCGTCCAACAGGGTACTTGGTCTACAGGACGGCAAAGGGTTCGTATAAACTTTTTTTTTATAAAATTAGGGCCGGGACACAAAAACCACGGCACGACGTCGTACGACGTCGTGCCGTGGTTTTTTACGACGCGCGTCGTGGATTCCCACGACACGGCGCCGTACGGCGTCGTGCCGTGTTTTTGTGTCCCGGCCCTACGTGAGTTTCTACGACGCGACGTAGTACGACGTCGTGCCGTGGTTTTTTACGACGCGCGTCGTGGATTCCTATGACACGGCGCCGTACGACGTCGTGCCGTGTTTTTGTGTCCCGGCCCTACGTGAGTTTCTACGACGCGACGTAGTACGACGTCGTGCCGTGTTTTTGTGTCCCGGCCCTACGTGAGTTTCTACGACGCGACGTAGTACGACGTCGTGCCGTGGTTTTTTACGACGCGCGTCGTGGATTCCCACGACACGGCGCCGTACGACGTCGTGCCGTGTTTTTGTGTCCCGGCCCTTAGGGTACAAACGATCAAACCTTTATGGAAAGCAACTACCGTCGCCCATGGACACTCGCAACATTAGAAGAGTTGCAAGTGCGTTGCCGGCCTCTTAAGAGAGAATATTGCTCTCTTCTTCAAGGTTTGCAAATTGTCGCCAGCATTATTTCCAGACCATTACGACCTCGTAATGGTCCGGAAATACTGCCGGCGACGGTTCATTCCAGAGTTTAATTTTATAATTTAAACTATAATATTATGATACTTTTTTCTTCATTTTAATCAAAGTGTAAACAAATATTAATTAATCTGTTACTTTGACTATTGTTAATCTCGGAAGAGGTTTGACGAGATTGACTGTCATTGTAGCAATCACACGACGGGGCGATCTAATTTAATCTTGGTTTCTATACTTTTTTCCTTTTACTGCAAGTTACAGATACAAAATGTTAAAAAAACTTATACCGACAAGATATAAAACCTCACAACATAACGTTACGCAAATTATATGAAATCCTAGTTTTTCCAGTTCGCCATAGTTAGTGATACGTGATTTTAGTTCATAATAATTATTTAAAACTCTCTTGATTAAGTATAATTCTCACAATGAATTTGTAGAAAAATTATTTTCGAGTGCTCTAAGTCTACGTAGGGACAACCTTAAACTAAGAGCTTACATCTAAATCTTAAAAATTCACTAGTTATAGTTTAGAATCTAGGTAGGTATGTACGGCAAAGTAACGCTTGACAAGTTGTATGTAATGCGTGGGTGATACGCGTGGTGGCTGGTGCACCTACGCCCTGGCGAAGGGCGGTGCATAGGGCGCGGTATGCGCCAGCGCGCAGCCGGCATCCTGACCTTCCTGCCCAGTCCCTTTCCCGCCCTCTCGCAGTGCACCAGCCTCGGTGCATTCAAATATCGAACACGCAGCGCCCGACAACGGAACGCAGTCCGCGACGCGTAATATATCTCGCCTCGTTTCGGTCCCCATTTAAACTTCGGAAGTTCGGGATATGGGTAAGTTTTAGTGTCTAGGTTTTTTTTAATACTTTCGGTTGCCTTTTTTTTATTTTAAGTAACATTCAGTTCTTTTTTTTCTAAGTTTTCAGCCGTCTAGCTTTAATTTTTTTAAGTTTAATTTCTGCACTCTGAGACAAATAATAATTAGTTTACTTTAATAAGATGAAGATTTTGATATAAGTCCCACACATTATCTGTCAAAATATTCGTTAAATTCAAGTTTAATCGTAGTTAAATGTCTCTGAGTGCGACAGTAAGTGTACTTTTAAGTTACGCTTAGAAAGCGAATTCGTGAGCTCTGCGGGCGTAAACTTTTCGAGTTGTGTTTAAAAGTTAAGTGTTTTTGAATCCGATCTGGTATTTAAGACTGGAATGAGATATTTTGAACTTTAAAGGCTGTTTTTATGTTTCATATTAAAAAAAAAACTTAGAAGTACCTATTTGATTTTTAAGATTATTTAGTGGCTGTGCGACTATTTTTTACTGACACAGTGTATGTATGTAAATGTATTTTTCACTGACTACAACTTAGTTTTTATTATTCGTAGCCACAACAAAACAAAAAAGAGAAAATAAAATTCTAACAACCTTTGTATGTACCGACATAATATGTATAATATATTATACTGTATGTTTGTTTTACCGAAGCGCCTAAACATCTCATCGGAGTGTCTTTATATTGATAAAATAATTTATTTAAGTACTTAATTACTAACTTTTGACTTGATGACAGTTTTCTGTAAGTTATATGCGATTTTATGGTGCTATGGCAATATAATAAATACCTACGCTTGCCGAAATTGTTTATACGCAATGCAATTTTATCCTCGTATTACACGTAATATTTAAGCATATTACATTTTTAAAGTAAAATTAAAATCCTTTTTGAGTAATAACACCAAATTACAGAAAATCCAATATCAATGGCATTATTAGTATTTTCAAAAACTTTTCATATTTCCCCAGATAGATTCCCTTAATTAAAAAACGTATTAATAGAAATGTACCGGTAATGAGTTCGACCGACTGGTCGGCTTGTCTGCTCAATGCTCGTCGCGGTTCAATCATTACGGCTTGCTAAAATCAATTACTTGATATATAATGCTTAGCATCGATAATTATAATTATTACTAGCGACCCGCCCCAGCTTCGCACGGGTATAAAATATAATATAGTCACTGAAAAAATGATTAAAATCGATAGCATATGATCCTTCACGTGGTCTACTTCTTATCTGTGCCAAATAACCTAAAAATTGCTCCAGTAGTTCGCGAGATAAGCCCTATCAAATAATTTCCCCCGTTTTTCCACATTCTCCTATTAGTCTTAGTGTGATAAAATATAGCCTATAGCCTTCCTCAATAAATGGGCTATCTAACACTGAAATAATTTTTCAAGTCGGACCAGTAGCTCCTGAGATTAGCGCGTTCAAGTTAGCCCTTTCAAATAATTTTCCCCGTTTTTTCCACATTTTCCTCTATTTCTTCGCTCCTATTAGAAAATATAACCTATAGCCTTCCTCGATAAAGAATCATCAAAATCCGTTGCGTAGTTTTAAAAATTAAAGGGAACAAAGGGACATGAGGGAAAAAAGCGACTTTGTTTTAGAATATTATGTAAGTATAGATTATAATCATAAGTTAGACGTTCATGCAGGTCACAAATGCATTGTAAAAATTTAAATCTTAAAATATACTTACACATTAAAATGTACTCAAATTAATGTTCAACTTTATGTCGAAGAAGTCTTTGATACAAAACTACATTAAGGCTAGCAAAGAAACGCTCGCTTCGTTTTAAGTATAAAATCTCTAATAGAATGATACTGATTATAAAATAAAAATGCAAACAAGTACCTATTAACCGAAACTAATATAAGAATTCAAATATTAAAATTATGTATTGTAAAAATTTCACTACCTTTTTACCGCCGGTCCTCTACGATAAAAATTCGGATTTATGATACAAAATTTAGGTGGTTGAACATCTTTGTAACTATAGTTATTATTACTATGTAGTATACTGTATAATATAAGGAGCTTCTGTCAATATAATATTATATTATGCTTATTGCTTAGGTAATATTAAAACGTATTTACGAGGAAGGTTAATGTGTATATTGTATAATGTAGTTCACATGTTATGCTATGGCAAAACAATGTTTATTTTTAACCGACTTAAAAAAAAGGAGATGATCGATTGGACGCGTATGTATATTTCCAGAATTGCCCTTTTTAGGGTTCCGTAGTCAACAAGGAACCCTTATAGTTTCCTTCTGTCCGTCCGTCTGTCTGTCTGTCTGTCTGTCTGTCTGTCTGTCCCCGGTTTTACTCAGAGACTATAGGACCTACAAAGCTGTAATTTGGCATGAATACACATATAAGTGATGGCAACAAAATGGTACATGAAATCGTAAAAAAATATTTTTTTTGTGGTACCTCCCCTACACATCAAGCGGGGATGATTTTTTTTTCGCGCCCACCCCATCGTGTGGGATGTGGTTGAATAGGTCTTTTAAAAATATTGCGAGTATTCCTAGATCATTTTCCGATTTAGGGATCCGTTTGTGAAATATTAAGTTTTAAAGTGGAAAAAATCGTTAGAGTCCAGTGTCCCCCCCCTTCTACCAGCTAAACGGTTGGTTCTGGAAATGTCAAAAAATTCATGGGAGTAGGAAATATGCTGTATTTAAAAGGAAAACTATCATGGCTAAGAAGACTTCATAAGTTATTGAGTAATAGTCGATTAACTAAAAAAAATGTATTCGGCGAAGTATAAAGGACCTTTCGTTCAAATTCCTAAGTAACTGAGATGATGTTGTTAGTAGTGTAAAACACGCTTTAAATGTACGTTCATTGATCATAAAAATTATAAAAACCCTATATTGCGCGTGGCCCGACACGCACTTGGTCGGTTTTATTTTCGTATAAATCTCCTGTCACGATGTTTGTCCGCGATGGATTCCTAAACTTCATAACTGATTTTAATGTTTTGTTTTTTTAACCCGCGAGCACTTGCGCTATATGAGCATTTTGCTCACAGTAAATTTAAAACACGTGCCATTTTGTCAAAATTATGTTTATGGCCATCGTTTCTTCAGTAGCTGAGTTTTGTTTCGTCCCCCACCCCTGGATACAGATAACTTCTCGCCAGGGTGCACTATTCGCTCGTGCGAGGAGATTTGTTACGCCGTATACAATCATGCGGCATTTTGCTCATTGCGCGGGTATCGGCGTAAGTACTTTTTTTCATTCGTCATCATCATATCGACAGTTTTACTCCTACTTTTATGTAATATAATGGTTTTAAATTACTGTTACAGAAAACTATTATGTATTTCTATTACAGATGGATCGGGATCGAAAAGATGAATGCATTTTGGTGTGGTCATATCAAAAGCAGAGCACCTAGCAAACCTTGTATGTCCTCTACAGAAACATCGTATTTTAACGTGATTAAATGTTTATTACTAGAATCTGAGTTACCAGGACAAGAAAAACCAAATAAAATCTGAGTGGTTTGCCCAAGACACAAAAACCAGAAGACCAAAAAAGGCCTGCATTTACTACCAAAATTTTTTATGTGCCGAGCAAAGTCATACATCTTGTGATATGTGTAAAGCTCGAAAATATAATGAAGATTAATACTTCCCACTTATCTAAGTTTTCTTTTTGAAAACATTTTTATTTGTGAATTTTTAGGGTTCCGTACCTCAAAAGGAAAAAAACGGAACCCTTATAGGATCACTTTGTTGTCCGTCTGTCCGTCTGTCAAGACCCTTTTTCTCAGGAACGCGTGGAGGTATGAAGCTGAAATTTATATCAATTACTCAGGTCTACTGTCCCTTGAAGCTGTGAAAAAATCAAACTTCTAAGCCAACGCAATCAAAAGATACAGCCGTTTATGCCGCAAATTTTCGACACTTGCAAGGGAATCAAAACCTACAGGGTGCTTCCCGTGAACTCAGAATCTTGAAATTTGGTACGAAGCAACGTCTTATAGCATAGATAAAGGAAAAATTACGAAAACCATAAATTTTTAGTTACATCACATAATATATTTTTTTTTAATAATTTTAAACTTACTACCCATTTCCTCATACTCGATTGTCGTAATGAACGAACTTTGTAAACCTTGCAGGTTTGTACGGAACCCTCGGTGCGCGAGTCCGACTCGCACTTGGCCGGTTTTTTTTCCTACATACCGCCTTGGGCGACTGAAAAATTTCTTGTCTTGAATGTTCTTGAAAATCAAAAAGATAAACTTTGATAAAGTTTTAAATATATACTTTTTATAATAAACAAAGTGCACTTTATTTAATACAATGACAAAAAGTAAAAATATTAATTTTTAAAACCCATATTTAATGACATAAACGTGAGCAAAATGCTCTACGCGCGAGTGCTCGTGCAATTTTAAGGGGCGCGAGTGCTGGCGGGTTAAATGTGTGCTTTTTTACAACTTGAAAGATATGATAGCTTAGATCTTTAATTATAGTCGCAATTTTATTTTATTGCAAATTATTTGTCTATAAAGAGCGACCATTGTTTATGCGACGCGGGTCACGGGATAGCGATGGACGTTGCCATGGTGGCATACTTATTTAGTCACTAATTCAATAAAATAATACGGGCGATATACTTTATATAACGTGGCAAAGAAACGTTTGCCGGGACAGCTAGTATTATAATATAAGATTGTAGTAAACATTGTTCAATATCAATGTCGGTTCAGTTCGTTTATTCTATAAGCTGAACAAATAACATGGCCTTTTTATTTAAAATATATAATGAATGCAAATGAGCAATCGTAACATTTAGCGGTTTGTCAAAGCACACGCAGTAATACAGTTATGACGACTATGCGGTCCCTTTGATGCCGATTGCCTGTTAATGTGTAAAGCATTGCGATAAACATTCAAACTTATAGAATAAATAACTAAACGGTTTTCGATGAAATCTGTAGAACGATTACGTATTTTGCGACGGCTGAAAACGCGGAAAGGCATTTCTCGCCAAAAAGAAGTCACCCGCAACTTATAGCACGAAGAATCGTTTTCGGGAACCGTACATGCTTTTATAATCATCCTATCCTATTGTTTACCTTCTTATCTTTATAACCATCTAAATTGTTTCAGCGGTCATCAGTCATAATACTCTTATGGATTCAGAGTTTATCCCTTGTGGATTCAGAGATCACAATAACCGAAAATTATATACTTAACACTAATCTGTTTGAACTGCTTATTTACCCCATTAGGCGCCCATAAGCTTTAGCACGTATAATCTAGTTCACAAGTGCCATTACTATCCATCCATTTACGTCAATTTTCTTTAAGGCATACGAGTCTGGTTCACAAGTGCCAATTTTCCTCAAAACCAGATCTCCACTACTGAAAATTATGATTTTGGGCTCATTCAATTCGGAATACCATCTAGGACATTCTATCAAAATTCCAAGACGGGCTGAAAAAAATTGTAAAAGTTAAAAACAATTAAGTAAAAAAGAAGGCTTTGGTTTTTTTGAATATTTCAAAAACTATTTAAGATAATCAAAATTTTATAAAAGATCCTTAAAGAGCAGGAAATTTCCTAAAAAGAGTCCTACCTCCCGAAACTGTACCAACAGTCGTTTTAATAATAATTTTAATTGTGCGGCGAAAATAGCGGTAAATACGCGTAGTTCCGGTTTCGCGTAAATCTGCCACGTCCACGTGAACTTAAATATATTTTAACTGATTAAATATATAATATTAATATTATGGAATAAAAAAATGGGTTCTAAAGTAGACATATCAATTAATTCAATTCAATTCAAATATTCTTTATTGTGCACACAATACAGAGAGAATACAAACAAATATAAACAAGAAATTACATTCTAAGGTGTCACAATCCGTCAACAAAAAATATCACATTTTGTTAATTTGTTACTTTTCATCATTTACTAAAATGGTGAAAATTAACATAAAAGCGCCGATTATTTCAAACCACCAAATCTAGATTTTTTTTTATTTTATTGAGGTAATCTACAAAGGGCTTAGTAGAGATCTGCGTTAGAAAAATTCAAAAATTTTGATTTTTACTTTTTGATTAACAATCAAAGGCATTCAAAAATGTTCCCAAACAAAAAAACACAATTTTTGGCCTGCTTTATAACGGTACGGAACCCTTCGTGCGCGAGTCCGACTCGCACTTGGTCGATTTTTTGCTCTATAGTTTATTGCATTTTTTTCGGCCCCTCTTGGAATTTTGATAGAGTGTTCTAGATGGTACTTATTCCGAATCGAATGAGCCCATAATTTTCGGTGGTGGAGATCAGGTTTTCAGGAAAAAGGCACTTGTGAACTAGACTAGTATGCCTTAAAGAAAATTGACGTAGAAAGCGCTCCCAATTTTGCTGCTCATGGGTATCGAAGGGCCACAGATGTGACCTAAAGCCCTGAAACATGGTACTCGTCTATCCATCGTCATCATCACCAGCCTACAGCTGTCTGCTTACCATCCGGTCCATACCGAATATCGCCAGAACATGACGTGACTACGCAACCATGAAAAGCTACGAATAACACTTTCCACGGAACAAATCTGTAATAATATTAGAATTGGAGAATCGGATATATAAATGTTACTGTAATAAGTAAATAATAAAAAAAACTTATAATTACAAAAAGTCGCTAATCAAAAAAGCTTTACCCTCTAATACTACAGTAATATTGTAGTTTTATCTGGAAAGTTTTCCGGGAGTTTTGAAAATTGGTGGTTTTAAAAAAGCTACCTCCCAAAGTGTTCATAAAATCATAAACAAATTAAATATAAATAAAGCGCCAGGTCCAGATAACATCAAAATTTCCGACATAAGGGTAGCGGGTCAAAGTATTTCATCTAGTATTGCAGACCTAATCAATTGTAGTGTTAAAACGGGCCTTTACCCTGACGATCTGAAAGTAGGCAACGTGAGACCCATTCATAAGAAGGGTAAACGTAACGCTTATGAAAATTACCGCCCCATTACACTGTTATCTACTATTGATAAAATTGTAGAGAAACACATATGTGACCAAATACATACATTTTATAAAAATCATGGAGTGATAAATAAAAATCAATTTGGTTTTCAAGCCGGAAAGAGTACTTCCGAACTCTTGTCTAAATTTACTGATGAAGTAAATGGTCACTTGAACATGAAAAGACAAGTTTTTGTGCTTTTTATTGATTTTACTCGTGCCTTTGACACACTGTCACACAACAAGCTTGCTGATAAATTGGAAAAGTCGGGCATACGTGGGCCCCTACTACAATGGTGCAAAAACTACCTAAAAAACCGCACCTACTCAGTAAAAATTGATAACACCCATAGCGACCCAATAAAAGTGACAGAAGGCACGGCTCAGGGTTCTGTTTTGGGGCCATTGTATTTCTTGACCTACGTCAATAACATGGGCAGTTGTATCAAACACTGCACCTGTTACCAATTTGCAGATGATACCTGCCTTGTTATTGCACTAGAAGACCCTCAAACAGCAAAAACCCTTCTGCAACAAGACTTTAACGCTCTTCTCAAATGGTGTCACGATGCCGGCTTGGTCATCAATGGGAGCAAAACAAAACTACTTTTAATTAAATCACCTTATAACAGGCATTCCTATGATGTCGGTAATCTTATATTTCATAATCATGACTGCCTACACTCATCAAGTACAGTGTGTAAATGTTCCCCTATTGAGATAGTCCAAGAACAAACATATCTTGGTCTAGTAATAGATACAAGATTTAACTGGAACCAACAAATTGATCGTGTTTGCAATAAACTCCGACAATTCCTCGCAAACTTAACAGTTCTTAAAAATAAAATCCCTTTTAAAATTAAGAGAATGCTTTATTTTGCACTGGCAGAATCGTATATTCAATATGGCCTTACCAGCTACGGACGGACATACAAGACTTACTTAGATAAAATTTACAAACTACAATTAAACATTTTAAAAGCTATTGTCCCGTCAACTATTAAGCGCCAATTTAGTAACAACGAGTATAAACTATTTAATTACTGTCAAATAATCCCAGTATATCATCAAATACAATATTTGCTTCTTAAAGAAAATTTTTTTTAATGAATCTCTAAAGATCAAAATAGATCACCCCGTACGCACCCGAGCTATCACGCAGAATAGGTTGTTTACGACAAGTGCGAATAATGTCTATGGCAAGCGAACCACGCAGTACCTAGTGCCTCGACTTATCAATGACTTACCTCCTGCGCTGCGAGATTCCTTAGAACCAAACAATATCAAGGCTAAATTAAGAAATCACTTTGGTAATATACAACATAGTGATAAAAATATAATTTCTTAGCTCCTACAGTACCTTAACTAGACAATTGACTTTAAATTGTATTTACTTATACTAATATTGTGTTAACAAACTATATAAGCAACTGCCAATTTCGTATGTAGCTTGTTAAAAATTATAATATAATGTAATAATATCATTATCCCCTTAACGGTTTATTTAAGTTTTAAATTATTTGGTGTTAACTTATAATATCATCTTTATAAACCTTCGTGGTTTCTCGGTGATATACTATGTAATGTTTTGTAATGTGTATTGTTTTAAATGGTAAATAAATAAATAAAAAAAAAAATAAATAAAATTATAGATTTCGACGTGCTCTTTTCGAATTTTCACTTTGCCACCTCGTATCTTTGCCGCTCGCGCCGCCATATTGGAAAAATGGCGCTCAAACACAGTTTTTGAGAATAACTCCGTTCCAACTCATTTTACGATGAAAATAGTTAGTAATACATTAAACTATAGAAAATTTCCTACACTTTACGTAGTAACCGTTTTTTTTCTAAAATCAATAGTTTCAGCGTACGCGAGCCGCAAAGTTCACTCCGACTCGCGTTTTAGCCAAATAACTCATTTCCACACCACCATGAGGCGGAGTAAGTGGTATGATTTTTTTGTGGTATCCCCAGTAGGGCTAATCTGGATTATAGCAGATAGTTCATATTTGCGGGGCTCCGGGAGAGGATGGGAACCTCCCCGGCTTAGCCAGCCCCGGCGCCGAGGGGAACGCTTTAGTTTGCCTAAGCGTTCCCTTTGGTGGAAGTCCGGTCCTAGGTAGACCGGCCGGTCGTGGAGGGAGTCCCGTGCTTGTTAGATCCGGGATATCCCTCCTTATACGGTTTCCCAAAAAAAAAGATAGTTCATATTTTCAGGATATAATGTCAATAATAGACTTATTCAACATACAAAGTCTCAATTGAATAGGTCTAATACTTTATATTTTATTGATATCTAAAGTACGCCGAAATTTGGTTATACGCCGTAAAATAGGTTTGGAAGGGGGTACTTTGGATATCAATAAAATCTAAAGTGTAAGAGCTATTCAATTGAGACTTTGTATGCTTAATAAGTTTATTAATAACATCATATCCTGAAAATATGAACTATCTGCTATATCGGAAACCAATTCTATGAAGGTTAAAAAAAAACGGCGAAACACTTCGATAAGTAGGTAGTGCCCTTGCGCTTCGCTTGGCTCATCTCGGCGGGTGCACTACTATGCACCCAGATTAGGTCTACTGGGGATACCACAAAAAAAAAAAAACCGCGCCACTTGCTCCGCCTCATGGTGGTGTGGAAATGAGTTATTTGGCCAAAACGCGTGTTGGAGTGAACTTTGCGGCTCTCGTACGCTGAAACTATTGATTTTACAAAAAAATGGTTACTACATAAAGTGTAGGAAATTTTCTCTAGTTTAATGTATTACTAGCTATTTTCATCGTAAAATGAGTTGGAACGGAGTTTTTCCAAAAGGGCGGAGCGAGCGGCAAAGATACGAGGTGGCAAAGTGAAAATTCGAAAAGAGTACCTCGAAATCTATAAAACCACCAATTTTCAAAACTCCCGGAAAACTTTCCAGGTAACCCTCCTTTTGAGCACCAAATGATTGTACTATAAGCAGTTTGTAAGAAACATGCGTTGAAATCGTTTGTACTGAGCATATCGCCCGTGCGTGTTATTGAAGGGATTCTCAACAAACAATATTTTCTTGCATTCAAAAGTACATTTTATGGTTCGCAGTGCTCTTCTCTATAATTGTGCCAATTTTTATTAAAATCGGACCAGTATTTTCCGAGCCGCTCCGACGAAAACATATTTTTCTATTTATTATATTATTAATATTTACAGACTAAAGAACTTCAACCTTCAAATATTCCAAAATTTTCCACACTTTATCCCTGTTGTTGCGCAAATATAATAATAATCGTAATCTCCGTTAATTGGCTGCTAACAAGATGATGGAAAAAACAGATTAAGTTCTAACTTAATCTGTACTTCACTACTTTCTTTGTCTTCACCTCTTTGTTATAATAATATAGTAAAAAAGTTAGATTAACAATATAATAACAATATTTTTATTGCCAGGCTTCTTCTTTCGATTCGATCTCTCAACGTTGGCCCATGAATCATGGTAGCACAAATGGTAGGCAGACGAAACTATTAAGATGACGTTTGTTTAATTAGCCCTTTTGCTTATGAACATGCATCATAAGTAACTAAGTTACTTTTCATACTGCAATCTAAAAAGTAAAATTACAAGAAGTTATTTATTTATGTTTGACAAATGCGGTGGGACGACGGACCTTGCAACTCAAATAAATATTTAAGTTACACTTAAGGAGGTGCCGGTTCGATCTCAAATGACATTTCCCGAAGCGTAGCTCGCTTACTTAAAGGCTGAAGTAAAACGTGAGAAAATCTAATTGAATGAAGGAAATCTGAGGGGTGGTGCGCCCTTCGCTGTCCCACGCGCGTCGTTTCTATTTAAAACTAACAAACATTAAAGGGAGTCATAACTTTGAACAATCATTTTCTGAGTATTCAATCAACTAGCTACGATTTATTCAACAATCTACATAATAAAAATGTATATGCACTTCTATAGAAGAATAAAATTTACCGGAAACCAAAAATAATTGTTTTGCTACGTGAAAATAGTCGGATTCTACTGAATAACTTATATGGCGTAGTCTGGATTTAATAGAGCAAAAATCAGTTTATGGTATCAAGTCGAAGTGCCTGCCGTGCTAAAGCTGTATTGCATAGCATTTTTTTTATCAACTTATGCAATAACTATAATTCGGACGCGTCTAGTCGCACGCACAGAAACACCGTGCCGAAGTCTGGCACTGTGCCGGTCGGAGACAGGGGTCGTTAGGTTTTTTTCGTTACGGAATTTCTTTGATTCGGTCGCCGCGCTCCAAGCCCGCGTTTATCGCATAGACATTACGTTGACTTAAATAAAATACAGTAGAAGATTTTCATAATATTATGTGGTCCGAATACGACGCACGCACACAATATAAGGTAAGGCCGGCTTACATTATTTCAATCTCAGCGTTGGAATAATGTAAACGAGCACCGAATTGCAATTTTGCAAAAAAAAAAAAAAACGCTTTTGGATAATTTTAAAGCAGTATCTCATTGTAGAATTTAATACGAGTATTATTCTGTCTTGCATAAGTTTGATTTAAAGAACACAGAGTAACTACGCAGTAAGTACGAGTGTATATTTGAATACACGTCGGGGTTGTGCAGGGTAGCAACTAACAGTTAAAGTGGGGCTACAGTCAGCTACAGTGATGTAACATAGACGGTAACATGGACGTTAAACGTTGCACGTGTCAGTGTAGATATCCTCCTACCTGGCGTCTGTCAATTCGCCCGGGACTCGCCCGGGACGAGAGTTTATCGCTTCCTCATCGATCGTTTACATACATGTATAAGCTTTTACATTTAAACTTATGACGTTATAGTTTATATAAGGAATGGCAAATATGATAGGAAAGGTTTGTTTGTTAGTTTGCGATTTCGAAGACCGTTAAGACCGAAAGAGCGGGTCTCTCCTAATACAAGTTCTACTTAAAAGTACCTCCTTGCAAATGTGTACAAATCTAACTAAAATAAAGATTTTTCATTTGATTTTGATTTGATTTGAAGTAGACAAACTACTGGTCTACCACAGCTGATATAAAGTGAAACACGGGTGAGTTACGTGGGCTTTTCATCTCAAGAAAATATACAGTTACTGCGGCTCTTAAAAATAAAGAATCATGGCCAAAGTATACGAGCTGGACTCGACTTTTATTTTTGATGTCCCAAAATAAACTATAGTTAGATTTGGTTGTTCTTATGCTCTAAATATAATTCCGTTTGAGAATTATATCTAAATAGCCACGGTTTTTTACAATAATTACTAACGTTAACAATTATTTTGAGGTTAGACTTAAGAACTACCCTTTTCCCGACTGCGGTGTAGCCTACGAGTGTATATTCGGTGATCTCGTTTCTAATTATTTCAATTTTTCCTAGAGTATTACCCAAATAATAGAACGAATGCGAATGATCGCCGGCTGTCAAAACATAACGAAACTAAAAGATATATTGATATTTTTTTTGTGGCTATTTACAGACACATTTCTAATATTTTTCGATGCCTTAAAATATTAGGGAATTTTTGCTACCAATGGCATATCGGGACGCCACCGCCCACATTTTATCATCTGGTACGATTTGGCCATTGTTCTTTACTGCTCAAATTTTTAAAAATGTGGGCAAAATCTAGAATGATAATAAGTACATAATTTATTCTCAGCAAGCTAAAAGTACATGCTAAAAGTGCAAGCTAAAAGTGCAAGCTAAAAGTGCATGCTAAAAGTGCAAGCTAAAAGTGGTAGCAGTGCATAAAATAATTTTGTCATATTGAAATTAGGATGACATCTAACTTATTATAGCACTAGTTGGTGCCCGTAATTCCGTTGCGTCAAAATTCGTATATCGCGAGGGAACCGTACATATTTAGGGATCTAAAGTATCCTACGTCCTTTCCCGCGATTTAAAGTATCTCCTCAGCAAAATTGGTCCAGTGGTTTGGGCGTGAGGAGGTAACAGACATACAGACAGACACACTTTCGCATTTATAATATTAGAATAGATTATCGTACAAACTGAACGTGTCCGCAAAAGATTGCTCAATTGGGTAACAAAAAAAGATTCAAAACCCTACATTTATTTTGAATTAATATTCGATTTCAATATGAGTTTCCATCAAGAATCGACAGTAAAATCAATTACATACAATACGAGTATGTACGATATACAATTTATCTAAAAGGTTTTAATAACTCTGTACTGCATTGTGTTTTTAAAACAAAAAATTTATGCTACAAATTAAATACGAAATGGAAAGTCATTTGATTTGTGATAAGTATTTTTTTATAAAAATAACCAGTGTCCTTAAAATAATTACTAAACACTCAAGAATTGTTGAAAACATATAAGTGGATGAAGTGGGCAAAAAATTATTTGGAAAGTGACGTTTTTTTTAATGGAGGCCGGGCCGTGAAAATGATTTGAAATAAAAAATGTGGATTGTACCTATGCATATATGTGGATTGTATGAATAAGTTGGTAAGACACAAAGTCTGTTCAAATTATAAGGAAAAAAAAAAGTAATTGTTCACTTAGTAACCAACTTCATCCGCTCATGTCTTCAATTGTTACCCGTTAGGTACTGTCTGGTATTGAAAATGTTAAGTTACATGCACTACAATACAAATAATGTCTAATAAATTATCATCTATCAAAATCTGAACACACACTGAAAACGTTAAACCTCTTAAGTTTTCCATAAAATCTATAAAGTCTATATTTCATCGAAGCAATTATTCCTCGAGCAAATCTTTCTTAAGCCTATTAATGTCGTCGTATTGAAAGGTCTTCAGCTAGAAATAGTTTCACTTATGTTCAAATAATTTATATTAAAGTTAATTATGCCTACCTTTTCATATTTCCCACTTTTAGGGTTCCGTAGTCTTTTAGTTAGTTTGTAGTTCTTTTTCGCGTCCACCCCACCGTGAGGGGGTGTCATTGGATATGTTTTTCAAAACCTTTAACGTCACGGGCGGGGTCTACGCAGACCCCACGCGCTGTTTTTTGACGGTATTTTTTTAAATTGGCAAGTTACGATCGCACATTTTCGGCTAATCTCAAAGCAATTCAGTGAGTAAAAGTCCTTCGCTCCTCTGCTAAGAGAAGTTACATTTTTGCTTATGTGGGGATACCTGCAGACCCCACCCGTGATTTTACGTATATACTTTTTTCACATTAGTATGTGTTTGAATGTAAGTTTTTTTGAATTGGCTATATATAAATGGAAAAAATTGTTGCCGACTTACAGAAAATCAAATTGCTCAAATCATATTAGACAATTTAATGACTCTGAAAGTTTTTGGAAACATTTTGGAAAAGTTAGAGGTAGCTAGACCTAGTGAACCAAAAATGAAGCGAAGATGCTATTATTGTGCCAGATCTAATTATTATTGTCTGAAAGCCTTGTTATAAAACTATTTGCAAGCCTTCTTCAGTAAAATTATTTATTACTTAGCCTACACAAGGAATAATTTTAGTTTAGGGTAGTACTTTTCAAGGACTGTCAATTTTTTCTGTAATGTTTAGTGTTAATTTTTATTTTGATTACTTATTTCTAAGTCTTATTTTATTAGAAAAAAATATTAAGTTAGTCAGAAATAGACATTTTTGCTGAATTGTAGTACATCAAAAATGTGCCCTAAAAATTCTATGCACGGAATTGGTTAGTTTATAAAAATGTTCTTTAATGTGTGAATAATGGTTATTTTATTATTATTAAATGCTTTTCATAAATAAAATAATATAATTTTTTATAATATAAAACGGGTTTTAAAAGTTATTTAACCATTTTGAATTTATATGTATATTTATATTGGGGTACTTCTAGACCCCACGCGTGACGGAACGTTACCCAAAACAACGCGTGTACTTAAAGGTTAAAATAATTATGAGTAGGTTCTTATTTTCCGATTTGGCGATCCATTTGTGACATATGAAGTTTTTAAACGGTTGTTACTGTAAATGTGAAAAAATTCACGGGGGTAGGAAATATGCTGAAATAAAAAGTAAAACTATCACGGCCAAGAAGACTTCAAAAGTTATTTATTAATAATCGATCAACTAAAACAATGTATTCGGCGAAGTATAAAGGAACTTTTCGTTCAAATTCCTTTGAACGGAACATGATGTTGTAGTAGTGTAAAACAAGACGTTATAAATGTAGGTACATTCATTGAGCATACAAAAATTATCAAAAACTAGCGGTACTACGCAATCGTATATTGCGCGTGGCCCGCCGCCCGACACGCACTTGGCCGGTTTTTTTTATTTAATTATTCAATGGCTTCGAGCGCATGTTAGTGTCGCCGCACACGGGCCACACGCGACAGCCACAAACGCCGTTTTAAGCTAGTCTATTGGACGTAAAGTGAATCCGGCGTCAAAAAATGTATGGAAATATGCCGGTAGCGGCGTTTTGTGGTTGTGGCCGGTAGCCCCCCTTAAAGTTTTGAGGATTACGACGACACTCGACTGCTTAAATTGTATGCAATATAATTCGTGTGTATATGTATAACTGTAAAGAACTGTATTTAATTCAAAATGTTATTATTCACTAATATTTTTTATGCCCGGTTCATACTTATTTTTGCGACGGCTTTATTTCTTTGTTGGATGTTTGGAATCATTCCGTATCGTTCAAAATTCTGCCTATGAGACAATTCTTTTGTCATATTTTTTCAATACTCAAACAAATATGAATCCCTATTGAAGAAAAAAAAATGCACTAACGTTTTTTCAGAACGAAGTTCGGTTACATTTTGCTTCCCAACTTCCCGCGTCGGGCAGCTCACTGCGTTCAATATATTCAATTTATATATTTTGTGTACCATCACTTCATTGGAATATAAGAGCTGATGATACTTTTAATTTTTTTTTTATTAAATAAGGGGGCAAACGAGCAAACGGGTCACTTTTAATTAATATTTAAATATAAACTTCTATTGTCATAGAGCATTTTTTCTGTCGCGATTTGTGGCTGATCTTTGCGATTGTTTTATTTTTTCTAGAGTCTAGGCATATATTATGCGTTGTGTACCTATCCTTTTTTCCGGAGGGGGAAATGCATTACGCATACCACCCAGGCGCAGGGGGCGACCCGAGCGGTGATGAGGGACTCCCATAGCTAATGAGACCACGGTATACCCACAAAAATCCGGATTGTGGGTGTCAAACGATACCGAGAATAACACTGCGCTACCATTTCAGATACAGGTAGCGATAAAATGTCTGGGCCACGAGCGGATGATGTCCAACTCGACGGAGTTCCTCAAGGAAGCTGCGGTGATGCACAGCGTTGAGCACGACAATATTGTGCGGCTGTACGGTGTTGTGCTGCATCTGGACTCGCTCATGCTGGTAAGTCTTCTGGTGAAGACCTGGTGGTGGGATAGCTGGTTGTACTTGATCTGGAGTCTGAGTCTGGTGTCTACTGGCGTGAGGCGAGATTGCTATGCACACGAATATTTTGCGCCTCTGGCAATTGGTGCATGCGGGCCTTGCGTTGGGAGGTGTTGGGCACGAGAATATTATACTGTACGGCGTCGTCTTGCATGTAAAAATTCTCAGGTCCTGGTAACGCATGCGAGCCAGGTGATGGGATGTTTTTTTTATACTGAAGGAAGGATGGAACTGTGTTAAAGGTTAAACCGATGGTACAGGAGTTCGTGCATGGCTGGGCGATTTGAAGGGAGAAAGCATTATTAAACCATGAAAGAGTCTATTAACGATTATTTCGGTTATTTTTAATATTCGATGTACCACTCGTAACTGTTCTGTATTTTTTAATGCCACGCTAGACAATGATTTTCAGAGACAATGCATATGCGCAGTTTTTTTTCCAAGATCATATTTTTTTAAGACGAAAATATAACGCCTCTTAATAACCCATTTGGTTAATTTTGTATCAATGTCATATAAAATATTCTCCGTCAAAGAGTTCCCTCAGAAGAATCCTTGAAGGTATCTTATAATACCATTGAAGTGTAAAATGTTCTCAGAACAGAATTCTGTTGAGTTTCGAGTGCTTCTGTATAAAGAGCGAGCAATATGCTTTTATTGTTATAAGTCTGAGATTCGCTGTCGTTGAATTTACCAGCGGGTTTCTCCACAAATACTGAGTCGTCTGTTGCGATAAGTTAAAGTTACTAAGTACATTAACCGAAGCCGAATTTTTGCAATTTAACTGGGTAAGACTTTTTTTGACGTTCAGTCAGTGTGGACTAAGGGCAGATCTGAGGTATATTTACACATTCAAGTCGTGATGGTTCGTAAATACGGATTACTGCTGTTTAAGTTTTTTTTTATGAACAAGGCAGATTAAAAAAAAATATATTTTAAGGTTATCGATTAGATGTTATAATGTTGTTAAATAAGCAAGTTTAAAGAATATAAGATACGCATTACGAATATACAGGACATAAAATCTGGGAGCTCGGTAGTGCGCCCGCCGAGATGAGCCAAGCGAACGAACTACAGCTTTTTCTCAAAATACTTCGTCGTTTTTAGGGTTCCGTACTGGCTAAGTTCTATCTCAAGTATCTGATTTCTGGGCTGGTACCGACATCAAAAGAATGAAAATTGAGTACTTACAGAATTCGTTGAGATTTAGTCGAATTTTGAAAAAGGCACTAATTAAGAATTATTTCATACTTTTTAGGTCATTTTAAGAATATTGTTTTTTCCTTGGAAGTCGGGTTAAATTTTTGACGTGATAACGTCTTATAATTCGTGCGCGCCCGAAAAACATGACAGTTCATACGGCGTTACCTCGCTGACAGCTCTGAGTAACACTTTCAAGTCTCTCAACAACCCTAAGGCCCACCTGGGCCGCGCTCTTTGTTTCGATTATATTACGTATTTCGATGACATAGAGAATACTTTTGTATGAAGAAGTTTGGTTAGTTATGATGACCTTTGATACATTGACCACACTCTGAATGAAAAATAAATACACAATCTGTGAGCTATTAGTATTATTTCGGCTATTTAAAATTGTGCTCTATTTCCTACGTGTCAAGGTATGACTTGTGCTTTGTTCGAAGATTTTACTGGATTTCATGAATGTATGTAGCGTTTTGTATTGCGAATAGTTTATTTTACTCATTATAAGTGCTTTATTTATAATGAGTAACTTATTCGTTTATTTCTTCTGAACAAGTCACTAATTATAGTTTCGAAAGTTTATAATTGAGAAACTAATATCACATCGGGCTAAATAATATATTATGATGGCTTGATAGATAGAAGATTTAATATATATTATAATGTAGGTCACACAAACATAAAATATGGATTGTATGTAAGGATATTACATTAATTTTACAAAGAGGATAGGCCGGGCGCCATTTTTTTTGCACATTGACCTGCCAACTTTTTGCATAGATTTTTCCCGGAACTGACGGGTTAAGGCTATGACGTTGTCACGTTCAACTATCGTCAGTAAAGCGACTTTACAGACAACCGATTTTTTTTTGTTAAAAAATAATAATAATCGTGTGTAAATACTGGTGATCAGTTGGGAACAACATTTTTCCAACGGCGGAATCAATCTTGATTATATTGTTTTGTTACTCGCCTGACGCCTCGTGGTTTCCATTAACAGTTGTATACATAATTAATGGCGAATAAGCGAACTCCACATGATGGTGAGCCTAATTCAATTACTATGGCTAATTCCGTTTATCGGTCACATAGAATCAATGTCATGTCATCATATTAGTAAGGTACACTAATTTTATGTAAGATGTTCACAATAATTATCTATGTCGCACTATCGGTCATCAACATCGCCGAATACAATCTAAGACTGCTGCTAATTAAACTGATTTAACACGTAATCAATTATTATTAACTAGCGACCCGCTCCGGCGAAAAAAAATTACGCCTATAACCTTCCTCAATAAATGGGCTATCTAAGACTGAAAGAATTTTTCAAATCGAACCAGTAGTTCCTGAGATTAGCACATTCAAGTTGGCCCTTTCAAATAATTTCCCCCGTTTTTTCCACATTTTCCTCTATTTCTTCGCTCCTATTAGTCTTAGCGTGATAAAATATAGCCTATAACCTTCCTCGATAAATGGGCTATCTAACACTGAAAGAATCATCAAAATCCGTTGCGTAGTTTTAAAGATTAAAGGGAACAAAGTGACATGAGGGAAGAAGAAGCGACTTTGTTTCGAAGTTGTGAAGCACCCACCGTCTTCGAAAATTGGTCAAAAAACCAAAAAATTGGTCCTTCTTTTCCCCGCATCCGCTCATCTCGGAGGTGTCAGGACTTTTAGTATGTTTATCTCCTAACTATTGCAAACAAAGTTCCGTCGTCATAATTTCTGCTTTCGACTTTTCAAACCACACCCCACACATTTTGAGCATTCATTTACTAGGCAAATCGTGGGAGGTTATGACAGTATTCTGAGGAGCACTATAAAGCTGATGAAACTTTAATGCTCTTTTCTCAGATTTTCTATGCGATAGCACGACTGATATCAAAAAATGAGTCGACGGTTTGATTAGGAATGGAAATAATGTCTATTTAAAAATGTCCACTAATTAATCTGCCCGGTCACCGGTTGCTGGCTTTATTCCTATTCCTATTGTAACGAGTAATTAAAATACACAACGAGCGACAGACGCACAACCGCCGCGCCGCGCCGCGTCGTCGTTTAAAAAAGTTTTGTATAAAATTATAAATACATTTCAAAATAAGATTACGTGATACAAAAGTTTATGCTCCATTATGATAATTAAGTATTAAGTATCAGACATATTATCGGCTGGGATGACGTAAAAACATTTTAATTTTGTGGTGGGCGGTTTAAAATAGACAGCACCTTAAGGGCGTTCCGTCCGGAGATTCCGTAATTGACCGTATTTAAAACCTTATAAACTCATAATCTGAAAGCTACAAAGTTATAATAAAAATACAGCAATAATCTTCAGTATATTAACATTCCTTTTGTCGTTTTAAATTTTCTATTTTTGTTTCTTATACTCATGATATAAGCTTCCAAAGTAATACCAATTTGTTAAAATTCAAGCATACATTCAGCATCTCCTTAGGATTTACAAATTACTTTTATTTGAAACTCACGCCAATAGATCGACAATATCATAAACTACATATTCGCCGTTTTAAATTTTTTTAGGACAATTTTGAACTAAGATAAGTAAAAATAATAGGGTTTTGGCGCGATCTCGGCAACGCGGCAAATGTATGGCCAAGGTCGTTTGCTCAGGGGACGGCCTTAATTGCTGTAATTGTAAGCCGACGAAGGCATACATTATTATTTTTAACAAAAAATTAAAACCGACTTCCAAGGTAAAAACAATAATAACATTAATTATGAACTTAAAAGTATTAAATAATTTTTACTATCTAATAGTGCCTTTTTCCGAATTCGGCTAAACCTCAACTATTTCTGTACCCAATCTTCATTATTTTGAAGTCGGTACCAGATAGCTGAATCTTCAGTCCTCTGACAGAATATTCAAAATTTTTGGAACTAGCACCGACTTCAAAATTATGAAGATTGAGTACAGAAATAGTTGAAGGTTTAGCCGAATTCGGAAAAAGGCACTATTAGATAGTAAAAATTATTTAATACTTTTTAGTTCATATTAATGTTATTATTGTTTTTACCTTGGAAGTCGGTTTTAATTTTTTGTTAAAAATAATAATAATTTCACTCTTTTTGTTACACTAGTAGGTAAATCTTCGCGTATATTTTACGTATCTTATTACAATTTGTTAAGAGTCACAACTCACACTCACAAAATAATATAATATTATCAGTGAAGTGAACATATTGTACTAAGTAATTTAACAATTTTAATACTTCAAGCCCGAAGCGGTCACCGGCGATTGCGATAACAATAGAAAGGCTATTGTGTCTCGTTTTTCCACGATCGAAGGATCTATCACATAAAAAATTGTACAAACTTGCATAGGATGTAGCGTAGCATAATATTTAATATTATCAAAATTATTGACAGCTGTTCTTGTAATCAAGAATTCAAATCGATAGGACTTAGTGCACCATCTATCGATTAATAAGTATAACTAATTAAAAAGACACTTAATGACTTTGTTTTCTTTAAATGCTCTCTTTAAAATAACTTTATTTTAATTCTATTTGTCTATTAAAATTTTATAAAGTAGTAAAGTATTCGATCTGTATATAAAGTAGTTAGTAAAGTATTCGATATTCTGTCTTCTGCCACCACGCTCCGCGCGGCGGCGCGGCGCGGCGACGCCGACCGCCGTGTATTAAAAACAAACAGGTGTTGTTATACAGTACATAATAATTATTAGTATATCCATACCTATGCCTTGTACTATTATCTATTCTGTGCCATGAGACATTGGTGGCCTTAACACGACGTGGTAATGATGATGATGACGATGATGATGATGATGATTATGATGATGAATATGAATTGCATAGTAGTTTATGCTTTCTGTTCTTAAAACAACGCCGAAACTCCCAAACGTGTATCTATAAGGAGTCAGTTCTCTCAGCATCTTCGAAACCATGGTATACCTTGACCCAATATTTGACTTTTTGGTAGCGTATTCTTAGTACACTTCACATGAAACCAAAATCACCATATGTTTCCATATAAATTTCGAGGAGTTCCCTCGATTACTCATGGATCCCATCATCAGGTCACCACTTTTGTGAACATGGTACCAAATCGGAGTGAAACCTAATACAAAAAAACAAAAATTTCGAAAGTCGGTTCACAAACGGCGGAGTAATCGTTGAACATACAAAAAAAAATATATCCACAGCCGAACATATAACCTCCTCGTTTTTTGGAAGTCGGTTAAAAATTAATGCAATGTTGGCGTTTTGGCTGCATGTAAACATGAGTTTGCTAGGGAATATTAAGTACATTTATATTTTATTTATGAAAATTTACAGCTGGATTAACAAGTAGTTTTAAAATAACACAGGAAGGCCAATTAAATGTTTTCACAGACATAAAATACTCGTACAATAGAAAAGTTAAACAAAGACACAAGCAGCAAAGAATAGAACATTATCAGATTTACAAGTACATAATAATATATATTATATAAATATATTATATTATATATTATATTATATTGTATTGTATTGTATTGTATTGTATTGTATTGTATTGTATTGTATTGTATTGTATTGTATTGTATTGTATTCATATTCATATTCATATTCATATTCATATTTATTTGCTCAAAAACATGGTTACATGGGTTGTTACTTGTTACAGTTATTGTTACAGTGCTGCATGTTTTGCTATGACAATAGCGTGCAAAAATTGAAAAAGATACATAGTTTTGATTTTTTCACTATTTAGAGTCTCTACACATAAGGTCATAATTAATATAATATTATTATTTTAGTCCTGCTACCTTGATTCTATATATACATACATTAAAGATAACATAGCATATTACAGTTCATTATTCTAAGTTTACAATTAATTTAACACATAATATTTTATAAATATATATTTTAAAGATGTCAATAAAATCTTGATATTTAAAATATTATTAAGTCAATTTATTATAAAACTCTTTAACACTATAGAAATTCTGGTTAGCTATCCATTCATATAATTTAATTTTAAACATTCCTGTGCTGAGTGACCTGATACATTTCGGTATTCTATTGTATAACTGGACACACATATTAATACAGCTATTGTTAAATTTGCTTAATCTAGGGTTGTCGCTCACTACTAGTCGGTGGGGGTCCCGTCTACTGCGATCACTTATCTCCCCTGCCGTAGTAAATAATTCTTTATGTTTCCATACGAACATGCATGTCTCAAAGAAGTAAAGAGCTGGTAGTGGTAACAAGCCCAATTCCTTAAATGCCGGCCTACATGATTCATCGGGTTTAAGTCCACAGATTGCTCTAACGCATCTTTTTTGAGCCTTAAACGCTTTGTCATATTGTGTGCTATTGCCCCACATTATTAAACCGTAACGCAGCAGTGACTCTACATAAGCGCGGTAGCATAATATGGCAGTTTTCTTATTAGTAAATTGTTTGATGTGTCTTAATGCGTATACAAATTTATTGATGCTGCATGTCAATTCATTTATTTGTTGTTTCCAGTCGATATTTTCGTCAATTATAAGTCCCAAGAATTTTGTATGACCTACTGCCTTTATTTTCGGTATATTGAGTTTTATTTTATGTCTGTTGTTATGAGATTTATTAAATTGAATATAATTTGATTTATTTAGGTTAATTTTTAGATTATTCATTGTATATAGTATTGTATAGTATTCATGTTATATAGTATTGTATTGTATTGTATCGTATCGTATCGTATCGTATCGTATCGTATCGTATCGTATCGTATCGTATCGTATCGTATCGTATCGTATCGTATTGTATCATAATATCATATATTATATTATATTATAAAGGGTGTCCAGCGGAAATTTTTCAACTTCGAACTGCAATTATCGAAATAATAGCAGGGTGAGGTGAGCGGGAGTGGTACCATTGAAAGCGCTGTACGTGCGGATTTGTTAGTAGCTATGAGTCACTGGACAAGAGTGCACCGCTCGTTCGCGGTTGAGCAATACTCGTATCTAACGAATGGTGAATCGTTGGTTCGCGCGAGTCGAACATTTTGTAATCATTTTAATATTCGGCGTTTAAGTGATGGGCCAAGAACGCAACTTATTTGGTCGTGGGCAGAAAGATTTAGGGAAGAAGGGACAACGCTCAACAGAATTCCTCCAGGACCATCAACATCAGCAGCAACGCCCGAACGTTTGGTGTGCCATTTCGGCTAGCGGTGTAATTTGGCCCTATTTTTTTAACCAAGGAGAAACAGTTACTGCTCCGGTGTGTTGCCGTATGATAGACGAATTTCTGGTACCGCTGGCAGCTGTATTCAGGTTACAACAATAGGACACAATTTCAGCAAGACGGTGCCACTCCGCATACAGCTAGGCTAGGGTCAGAGGAAAAGTTAAGAACAATTTTTCCAAATAAACTCATCAGCAAGTACGGAGACATCTCATGGCCGCCCAGGTCACCCGACCTCACGCTCTTCGATTTTTTTTCTATGGGGTTACCTTAAATCGAAGGTTTATGAGAACAATCCCCGGACAATTATTCAAGCCCTGCAGGCCAATATTCGCCGTGAAACAAAAAGCATTACTCCAGAGCTTTGCCGTCGCGTGATTGCATTAATGTAAGGGTTTGACTACAGGAGTGCGTACAAAATACGGCCATCATTTAGATGATATAGTGTTTAAGAAATGAAATCCGCATTAATGTAGCACATTTAGTTTAAATAAAAATAAATAAAATCTATGTAGTTTTTTTATGAGACATTTCAAAGTTGAAAATTTTCCACTGGACACCTGTTATTATGATATTAATTTATTTAAAAAATGGGTCGCTAAGGTTCTTCTTTAGTCCACCAATACTGGTACAGAATAAGTCTAGTTCTGTGCTCCGAGTCACCTCATTGTGCGTTCTACTGGATCTAAAACAGGAGTCTCGACGATAGTTTGTTGATACTCGGGGAACGTACAGAAGTTGATGACGTCTAAGTGATGCTGATTGGACACTGATACTGAAGTTTTCAACGAGCTCGGGACAATCTATGATGCCGTATATATGCTATTTAACACTATTTAACATAATATTGTGTTGGTATAAGATTGCGTTCACATATGTATAATGTGAAAGCATATAATATTATGTTAGCTGCCGAATGTGTATGCGTAATAGCAAAACAATACGTTATGTATTCTTGGTGGTGGAAAGTATAATGTGAATAACATATCTAAATGCAGCGAACTGCATAAACCTCACTGCTTAGCAGCGGACTGTCAGTTTGGCCTGAACTTGGCTTAACTCTGTTATAAGTTATAACATAACTGTTAAGCGAATGGATGACTTGTACCACCGCTATGCACCGTTCAAAAATCGCGACATGGCTTGCGTTACCAAAAGTTATTTTCGAGTTTACTTAAAAGTTTGCTCAATCAATCATGCGATCGCAGGCTGACCCCTTGATTGTCCGATGGGACGATCACAATAAAGGAACTGAGAATGCTTTTGTGTATTGCACATATTCTTGGGCACTATAAATTATTACTCCTTCGTGATGGACACCTAAATCGGTGTGGGAGCTATAAGTAGCTGTGAGTAGTAATATAGCTAAGCTGAGCTTCTCTTTGACTGTAATTTTTAATTAACTTATATTTATCTTTACAATTCTGTACGCCCAGAAAAGCTAGCAAAAATAAAACAAGCTAATGGCAAAAAGGAGTAAAAATGGGAACTAACTCAGCGGCGGTAAATGGAAAAGCAACTTTTTTAAACCAGTTAATTTACTGAAGCTGAAGGCAACATTTAATAAACTTGTTTGAATTGGAAAGTGATTTCTGTAACTGAGAAAACTTTGTAAAATTGTGTAATAATCTTATATATAAAAATGGATTTTCAAATGTGTTAGTCGCGCTAAAACTCGAAAACGGCTGAACGGATAGGGCTGATTTTAGTCTTAAAATATTCGTACAAGTCCAGGGAAGGTTTTAAAGTGACACGAAGTTCACCGGGACAGCTAGTCTTATATATAAAAATTGATTTCCAAATGTGTTAGTCGCGCTAAAACTCGAAAACGGCTGAACGGATTGGGCTGATTTTAGTCTTAAACTATTCGTAGAAGTCCAGGGAAGGTTTTAAAGTGACACGAAGGTCACCGGAACAGCTAGTAGTACTATAATTATGGGCACTTTTGTAAGTGGTGATGTATCAGTTGTGGTTGTTTATGGTTATTAACCCCCGACAGAAAAGATGGGTATTATAATTAATATCCATATTATCTAAATACATAAGGGAGATCGCACACGTCACACTTTTTGTGTGATCGAGTCTGCGGCTTTCATACAATCCGCATGGCGTGCGCCATCAGTTTGTATGCGATCTCCCTAATACAGACTGACTGACTAACATAGTGATGTATCAACGCACCGCCCAAACCACTGGACGGATCGTTCTGAAATTTGGCATGCATGTAGATGTTATGACGTAAGCATCCGCTAAGAAAGGATTTTGATAAATTCCGCCCCTAAGGGTATGAAATAGGGGATGAAAGATTATATACATATAATAATACTTCTTAACGCGCGAGAAGCCGCGGGCAAAAGCTAGTTATCATATAAACGTATGTTGAGACTTCTTACGAGTGAAGTCCCGAAGAAATATTCGCATTTTGCCTGCTATAACTAAAACGAATCGCGAATATTTTGCGTTTTTAGTATCTACGATTCAAACAAAGCCCGGTCTATTTAGACGCAAAAAATTCTAACCTCGGAATAATTCGCATAGAGCTGAAAATTGGTAGAGACGTTAAATACACCATTATAAATAAAACCTCAAAGTTCCCGGTGATTCTCCTAGTGCAAACAATTTTATTCAAGGTCAAAGGCATGGAAATTATGTTCCCGTTTTTTTTTCAAACTGTACATTTTATCATAAAAATATCAGGCCGAGAACATGTCAAACAACCATAGTATAATATGTAGTACTAAACGTTAAGCGTGGCTCCACCCGCGTTTATTATAAATTTTATGGAAACCGTACATTTTCCTCCAAAACAAAATAGCCTACGTCATTTCACGTGGTCTATTCTATAACTGTGCCAAATAATATAAAAATTAATTTAGCAGTTCGTGAGATAAGCTACTTCAAATTGTTTTCTCCGTTTTTTTCACATCTTCATCTATTTCTTCCCTCGTATTGGTCGCAGGGTGATGTTATATAGCCTAAAGCCTTCCTCGATATATAAGACTATCCAACACAAAAATAATTTTTCAATTCGAACCAGTAGTTCTACAAATTCTTCAGCTTTATAATAAACATAGATATGATTTTCTCAACTATAAGCCTGCTATTTATAACGAATGGTAAGTCGTACGAAAAAAAGTGTAAATATATTTTTTGTAGAGAATTCTTTGATCTACACTTTTGTCCTACCTATTTTTATCATAAAATGTACCGGTTGAAAAATAACCAGGAGAAACCTCATTTTCTTACATTTGACCTTGAATAAAAATTTTTGCACAAGGAGGATCGCCGGGGACTTTTGTGGTTTTATAATTATAATGGTGTATTTAATGTCTCTACCAATTTTCAGCTCTATGCGAATTATTCCGAGGTCAAATGTTTAACTTTCCTGGGGTGTATGGTGTTATTATGTACATACTAAAAACTCTGTAGAATAAAGTTTAGTTAGGTACTACAGAGATACGTTGCATTCCATTTTGCCGATCTCGTCCTAATCGGTGTATCACTTGCCCGGCCACGTATCTCTTACAATATCGTCTGCCGTTACCCAAATATCCCAACGTCTTCCGATAGAGTCAGCACTCTATTGGAAGACGGTGGGATATTTGGGTAACGACTCTTTTTATCGCGAAAAACGTGTACCATTTTATAAATACGTCACGTAAATTGATGTAGTCAGTACGTTAAACGTACAAGTTTTGCGTAAAATTACAAAGAGGTGAGTTTTTAGTAAGGTGATGCCTTCGCTATGCCACGCTCGCAGACGCAGACGAAACACGTTTGCATGTTGCATGTTCTACGGCTCGTGAGCTATATTTTTGGTAATTATATTTTGTTCGATATGTTTTGATATTTTGTTTTTTTATGTTAAACCGGCGTCAAAGGGCCAGGCCAAACCAGCGTCATGCGGCGTCGCATCGTAAAAAAGTACATTTAATTGCTGTGCAATGGCTGTTTTGTGATGCGACGTCGTAAAGCAGGGTTGTGGCCTGGCCCCGAGGCGTTCTGATCGGTCGAATGTCCCAAAAGTAATTTTTCTTGTGCAAGGCCTACCTCATAGGCTCTCCTAGACCCTAGTGCTAGCTGGAGTTCCTCGTTGCATAAAGATTTCTATTTAGTATCCGTGATATCCAATCTGAACAACGGCCAACTCTTTGTCTAAATTCAATACGAGCATACGATATTCTGATGATAATAATGAGTAAATTGTAAATCAGGTACTATTCAAACATGTTTGATGGCTTTAATTACTTATTATATACACACACCGGCAAAATTAGCGGAACATAAGTAAAAAGGGCCACAACTTGAATTCAAGTGGGTCGGGCTGTGTGAAATCCTTTTTTATAGTTTCTAAGCTCATTTAAGAAATAAAGTATTGAACAAAACTGGCAAGTTGACAGATTTTTATTGCAATTATGCCCTACTAAGTGTTTTTCGATGATTGACGTTGTAAGTGTTTCTGATAAGAATGGCGTTTTTAGCGGGGTGCAAGGCATGCCAGCTCATTTGATTGTTTGGTTTTTGGAAGAACACATTGCTTAGATACAAAATTAGTGGATTTTCCAGCATCTACGACAGCTAGAGCTGTAACCAAGATAGAGAAAGGTCACACCGACCGTTCGGTCAGTCAGGCCTTAGGTGTGTCGGCTTTCGTGGTCCATCGTAAATTTCAACGCTACAGAGAGACTGGATCTTACGTTCGGAGACGAGAACAAGGCATATATCGGGTGGCAAAGGTTCAGAATAACCGTTTTGTAAGGGTACAAGCCTTAAGAAATCGACCTTAAACTGCTTTGCAGAGATGAAACCTATAGGAACAGGTCCGAGATGTACCTGTAAGTGATTGTACAGTAAGAAGAAGACTCAAAGAAGTTAAATTAAACTCAAAGGTGCCAGCAAGGGCACCAAAACTTGAGACAGGGCACCAAAGAGCCAGGCTAAGATTTGCGCGTGAACATCAAAATTTGACAAGTGAGTGAAATCGTGTGCTGTACAGTGATGGGAGCAAATTCTGTGTAAATTTTATTGACAGGCGATGAAGAATGTGGATAAATCGTAAAGAACGCTATAGACCATCAAACTTAACGGAAACAGTGGTATATCATGCAGGCTTCGTAATGGTTTGGGGTTGCATATGATTTGGAGCCCGCACAGAGCTGATGATTATTAATGATGGTACTTTGACAGTACAGGGCAATAGCACAGACATCCTAGAACTGCATGTTGTGTAAAAGACACAGTTTTAGGTAGTAACTTCAATTTTTTGCGCGTCCATAGAGTAAAACAATCGGGCATTATGACCTAAATGATGCTAGCGTAGCCCAGGTGGAGAGGTCAGCACGGTCTACGGATGTGGATCCGATTGAGAACGTGTGGCACATCAATGGGTGAACGGTACGAATTAAAACTTCAGCTCCAAAATGTGTTCAGGAGCTCGAGTTGGCGCTACTGGAGGAGTAAAAGAATATCCCACAGGAAATGATTGACAATCAAAATGCAAGCATGTAATGGCGTATCCAGACTCTCTTCAGATCCATAGAAGGCATTTCTTAAGTAAAAATGAAGAATTTCACTTAAAAACTTACTACTGAAATTTCAAAGATTTTTCTTAATTTTAGATTTTTGCAGATTTTTTTAATTTTACACGTTTTTATGCTCTAAATTTATATAAGTTTTATTTTTTAATCATCAATTATGAAATTAATAAATAAATATATAAAAAACAGCGATTAATTTTCAAAAAAAAAAATAAAATTTTATTATGTTCCGCTAATTTTGCCGGTGTGTATATTTTAATAATGCGTTGCATATAGGTAATGCGGCCTCTTTTGTTATTATTCCGCTCAGCCGAATCCTGTCAATAATATTAATTTACATGAAGGTTTCATCTGACAACCTGAGTTATCGATGAGACTCGATTTGTTTTTTTGCACTAAGATTTTTAAGTGTTACTTTTGTAGCCTCTCTACTCTATATTTTTCTATAATTGCCCATGATCAACGTCGATGGTCCATACTATATACATAACTTCGAAAATTTCAAATTAAATGTTTACTCGTCATTGCTCAACTTAGAGAGTGTTCAATTGATTTAATATAAGCAGTATAATACCGTTGTTGACGACGACCCCAGATAATATTACAATAAACAACCGATAAAAGCAAATTAGTATTTGTTTACGGTAAAATTATTTTAGAATTTTCTGTTACGTGCACAATGTCGGAGACACTCAATGATATTTCTAGAGCATTTCATTAGAAGTCGCAATCGTAGGGGGTTACGTAGGTGGGAAATTGCATGGAAAACATAGGAAAGTTACGCGCAGCGTGAGGGCAATCGTATTTCTCTGAAGCACGGAAGCTAGTTGATCGTAATTACGCGATGTTTTACTAACGACACGTTCCTTTGAAGGCGTTCCGCACTTGCCATATGGCAATGTCAGGTGGTCTTGGTAATATTACAGGACACATTGCTGCGTTGCGTCGTCGCAATATCGCATTGTGTGTCACGTAGCTGCGATGCGCGATGTGTCAACTCATCTCGACATTCGAGTCAGAATAGTAGGCCAGTCATTAAAGCCAAAACCCGAAAGAAATTAGTAACTTGATAAAATTTTAGGGGGTTGTTAAAGAAGGTAAAATAACTTACCGTGTGATTTTGCAGCGTTCTGGGGTGTACGGAAAGGGTTGAAAAGGGGTGAAAAAGGGTTTTTTTGTTAATAACATTGCGTAAAAAATTAGTAACACACTGCAAATTTGGAATTAGGTTGTTCTTACCGTTTTGTTACGTGTATTAAATTTGCAACGTTTTGCAATACACGGAACATTGTTTATTATTAAAAAACAATAAAATTTGTTAATAACAGGGGTAAAAAAATTTGTAACACGCTGCAAATTTGGAATTAGGTGGTTCTTACCGTTTTTTAATGTGTATTAAATCTGCAGCGTTTTGCAACATACGGAACATTGTTTATTATTAAAAAAAATGAAATTTGTTATTAACAAGGGTAAAAAATGTAGTAACACGCTGCAAATTTATAATTAAGTTGTTTTTACCGTTTTCTAACGTATATCAAATTTACAGCAATTTAGTAATAAACAATGTTCCGTGTGTCGCAAAACGCTGCAAAATTAAAACACTTTAGAAAACGGTAAGAACAACTTAATTCTAAATTTACACCGAGTAACTAATTTTTTTACCCCTGTTATTAACAAATTTTATTGTTTGTTTAATAATAAACAACGTTCCGTATGTTGCAAAATGCTGCAAATTTAATACACGTTAGAAAACGGTAAGAAAAACCTAATTCCAAATTTGCAGCGTGTTACTAATTTTTTTACCTCTATTATTAACAAATTTTATTGTTTTTTAATAATAAACAATGTTCCGTATGTTGCAAAACGCTGCAAATTTAATACACGTTACAAAACGGTAAGAACAACCTAATTCCAAATTTGCAGCGTGTTACTAATTTTTACGCAATGTTATTAACAAAAAACCTTTTCCACCCGTTTTCAACCCTTTCCGTACACCCCAGAACGCTGCAAAATTACACGGTAAGTTATTTTACCTTCTTTAACAACCCCCTAAAATTTTATCAAGTTGCTAATTTCTTTCGGGTTTTGGCTTTAATGACTGGCCGATAGACCCTTTCTTCTTATTCAATCTTCATCTCCTATCCATCGTTCTGTCAAAACACCGCGATTTGGACGCAAAACATGGACCGTATCATTTAAAAAAAATGTAAAACCTGAGAGTGTCACCGCTGCGGCGATGCACCGCAACGCATTACGCAATGATATGATCTAGCCTGGATCTTAATTGATTATTATTTCCGAAGACTCTCATCGATCCAATTGTCGGTTTTGTGTAACGTTTGTTCGGGTCAGGGCTGAGGATTAACTTATACATATACGTTAGTGGAGTTGCCCATCTTTGTCCTTTAAATCGTTTAATCATAGTCCTTAAACTGCATAATATGCGATGCGATAGAGGTGCATTAAGCGTTGGCAATGTTTTCGTGCACGAATAAAAAAGACAATTAGTGATGGGATATGCCGTATGCGATATATCTTTATACATAATATTAGATAAATTGTTACGCTAGAACTTGCCTCTTAAGAAGAGCTGGCTCTTCTTCAGAGGCAAGTTCGAAGGTAAGCTACTACGGTAAAGCATCTTCAAAATCTCTGATTTCAAGCCTATGCTCCGTATTCGTTCGGTCTATTTACATAGTAGGTATACGCTCTGGCGAGGACTTTACAATCACAAAAGCGCGAAGCTTTTTCAAATGAAAGTTATCATTGAAATACTTTTCCAGAGATCGGTAAACAAGATTTACGTAAGCTGAAAGGCTTTATACCTACGCATTTTATCCTTAGAATCTGAACAAAATAATTTTCCACAAACAAACATGTACTTACCATCGTGGTACATGTTTGTGGAAAATTTGTATACTTGGTTCAAATACTATGAGTCTTCGTTTGCCAATTTATTGTTCATATTTATAATTTGTTAAGACAAGCTTACATTGTATTAATAAACCATTATTTACTTATTTAATTAGGTAGAGTAACAGTAGTATGTAGTATGCAGAGCTACATGCAGCACTTTTTGTCGCATTGCAAATTAGTGCTGGTCAGTTCTTAAAAAAAAAAACAAAAAAAAAAACATTGGTTACAAGTTTACAACTGAATTCAAGATGCATATTTTGTACTTTGTCATTTATGTAGTTTTTAATAACTTCTTTGTGAGATCTTACATCGTAAAATTAGCCTGTGTTTCTGTCCGTTCTTCTCAAAGGTAGACTTTCCCATAAAAGGAGGAGGGACATTACAATAACATTGGTAGAAGCCAATTTTGATCAACAGCCAAGTATGCAAGCTTAGAGTTTGGTTATTTTCACACCACTTAATTTAATTATTTCTTTCCTCAGGTAACGGAGCTGGCACCCCTGCGTTCTTTACTCGAGTGTCTACGCGAGGTGACCCTCCGAAGCAACTTCCCGGTCTCGACTCTGTGTGACTTCGCCTCGCAGATCTGCAATGGAATGTCTTACCTGGAGCAGAAGCGGTTGATACACAGGTGAGGATCACACACACAGGACATACGAGTCTTCCGTTTTTCTTTCCGCCGCTACCTTATTTTTAAAGTCTCTATGTATAATAAATAAAATCAATGCCACTTTTAGTTGTTACTTTGTAACTCAAGAACGGGCTCACCCATACGAACCAAATATTTACGCTTTGTTCGGACTATGTAGTAGATGGTTTATGTGAAATTTGCACATAACCGGTCAAGTGGTTCTTCATTTATCACATTTTTAGTAATAAATTGATTCAATAAACGGCAAAATTGTGCTGTGAAATTGAAACTTTATTCAGTGTTGACAGAACAAGCAAGTTCCAAATTTCAATTAGGATTTTTTATAATTTCACTTTACACGTAGCGAAGCACGTACCGGGCCGCTAGTTTGGTATAATACTAGCTGACAATAACCCTCCTGGCAGTCGGGTAAAAATGAAACTTTAAAATAACAATGGCATCATATCTGGAAAAGTTTCCACTTCCCAGATTGTGGGTGGCTATCAAATGCAACCTTTTATATGGGGAACAAATATAATGACCACCAAAAAATGCTCGGATACCCTACCTAAACTTGTTTACCAAAAAAAGTTACTTAAGGGCGTTCCGTCCGGAGATTCCGTAATTGACCGTATTTAAAACCTTATAAACTCATAATCTGAAAGCTACAAAGTTATAATAAAAATACAGCAATAATTTTCAGTATATCAACATTCCTTTTGTCGTATTAAATTTTCTATTTTTTGCTTATACTCATGATATCAGCTTCCAAAGTAATACCAATTTGTTAAAATTCAAGCATACATTCAGCATCTCCTTAGGATTTACAAATTACTTTTATTTGAAACTCACGCCAATAGATCGATAATATCATAAACTACATATTTTTTGGACAATTTTGAACTAAGATAAGTAAAAATAATAGGGTTTTGGCGCGATCTCGGCAACGCGGCAAATGTATGGCCAAGGTCGTTTGCTCGGGGGACGGCCTTAACACTAAAAAAAGAAAGTCTAAAATTGCAATACTACCAGCTATTTTTGTCACGACTACACTTCAAATTGTAATCGAACGTCAAATATAGTAAATGATCACCAAATATAGTAAATGATCACCAAATATAGTAAACGATCACCAAATCCGTGCGAGCAAATCAATGCGATATTTCTGTCCAAAATCACTACGATTGACAAAAAATGTAAGCATATAATTAACTTATCAATCCTCGTAAGGCCCAAGTGGGCCGCGATAGCAAAAGATTTCCAAGAATTGGCGATCGAAGGACAAGGAAGTATTATAACTCCATATTATTATTGTTATATTCAGCAGTTTTGACCTGAAGAGATAACGGACACCTACCCATTCCAATTTAAAATATTACTCGTAGCATGGATGATAAGAGTTTTACATATAAATGCGAAAGTGTCTTTGCATATTTGCATATGCAAATGCATATAATGGCACTTTTTAGGCGATAGTGCATATTTTGACAATTTTTCGTTGATAGTGCATATTTCGGTAGTTTTATGCCCTCGAAGTCTCCAAACTAGCTGTCATGACACGCACCGAGACCACAAAACAGAGGTACGATAGATCAAATCACTACAAAATTTTCTTCGTTTTCTTCAAAATTACATTCTTTAAATGGGAATGGAGCCACATCTAATTTATATATTTATATTATCTTTCTAGAAACAAATTTTTCATTATAGTTGGAAACATTAGCAAAAAATTTGAATAAAGTAGCTAACGATTTAATAAACTTCCATGGGCCTTACGAATTAAGATTGCAATCGGAAAATGTTGGTATAAAATTCTTATTGGTGCTGTATGAGAAATTAAAAATCCTGGATTTGATGAAATTGTAAAAATTGGCGCTTTTATTAACGACACCACCGGAAAACTCTTCAAAAAAGTAATACATTTTAACCCGTCAAGCCCCAAGCGGTCGAATTCGACCGCGATAACAATAGAATAACAATAGATTTCCAAGAATCCGCCATCGAGAGATATTAAGTGACTTTTGATTGTGCATATTTCGGCCATTTTTCGTGCATATTTGCATGCATATTTCGGCACTTTGATCGTGCATATAATCCGATGTCTAATTATTACTGTTCAATATAATTGAGGCACGTCTACATAGTCCGAGCGGCCTCGTGCTGCGATTTTCTCGAAAGCTACCCCTTTTTTCTTATGACAGTTTTAATTTTATGTAATTTTCGTGTTATTACAGTGCTTAATTCGTGGATCTCTTGAAGGTAATCAGTAGCATGTGTTGTGTAAATGTTGTGGTTATCCTGTCCTCTGTAGCTACCAATAGATCGATTTACGAGTTTTCAGTATTGTTGCAAAACATGAACCGTAGTTTTTTTAGTTATTAAGTTTAAGTTACTTACGTTTTATTGAAGTAACTACTTACAATAAGAGTTTCTAAAGTCACAATAACTTTTAAATGTAACATTAAAAAAAGCAAAGGTCTGTGAATGACTATTTTTTGCATAAATATTAGTCAGATGATGAGGTAGGTGAGTTACAAGGTTTGGTCAAATTAAAAGGGGAAAAAAAACTTAAGGACAATTAAAAATGTGTAATTGTCCTTAATTTATAAACTGTTAGTTATATCTGCGGGCCGATTCTGTATCGTACATTTGTGAGTTAATCACTGAGTTAGTAACGAAACGGAGGAGTGAGCAACCGAAAGTCTCACTTTTGTATGCAAGTGAATACAAAAAGTGGCACTTTTCGTTACTCACTCCTCGGTTTCGTTACTAACTCAGTTATTAACTCACAAATGTACGATACAGAATCGGCCCGCTGGTCTTCAATTAGATGTAGGTAATGCACTTTAAAAGCGTCTATGAGCGGATAAAACCGCATAATAGAATTTATAATTGCTTTTACTTCTGTATTAATATCTGATATAGCTAATCTACTCCACAAGAACCAGATAATACAATGTTGTCATATTACATGATAATTATTAATTATTTACTTAAAGGGGATATTAGGTTTTATTTCGTTTTGCATCTTACACTCCAAGTGATGGGGAAAATAATGAATTTATTAGTGTACCGATATGGTACCGAATAACCGATAAACCACTGTTGAGTAGGTACTTAGCTTTGTTACTTAATACCTACCAAGTCTTTTCTAAGACTGATTTTAAGTTATGTGTGGTTATGTTTGTTTCTTCTTATCCTTAGGTTTTGATTAAATATATTAATAATTAATATATTTAACCAAAACCTAAGGATTAAAATATGTTTTATTGTGATGTTACCCAATTTTTAACCCCCGCTTAAACAGAAGCGTGTTATAAGTTCGATATGCCTGTCTGTCTGTCTGTGTGACGTGTATCTCCGTGTCATCGTAGCATCCAAACAGTTGAAACAATTTAGACCAAGTTTTTCCACTTCTAGCCAGGGAGCCCTAAAACAATTTTTTTTATTACTATCAAGCTATTTTTTTGTGAGTAGCTTCATTTTGATAAGATAAGCAACATTTTTATCTGCGAAAATTCTTGAAGGTGGTAGCTAACAGAGATAGAAAGGATTTTATACTTTGATTTGATGTCCTAAAATATGGATTGTTCTATTTGTAGGACAATGTTACTCTTAAATTATATAAATATGTATATTGGTAGGTTAACCTACCAATATACAAAAAAACAGCTGGTTAGGGTTCCGTTTTAGGGTTCTGTAATCAACAAAACTTGGTTGACTACGGTACTCTAAAACGGAACCCTAACCAGCTGATTTTTTGTATATTGGTAGGTTAATAGTTATATAATTTAAGAGTAACATTGTCCTACGAATAGAACAATCCATATTTTAGGACCATCAAGATTTTTCGCAGATAAAAATGTTGTTTGTCTTATCAAAATGAAGCTACTCACAAAAATTTTGCTTGGTAGTAATAAAAAAAAAATTCTAGGGTTCCCTGACTATATTTGAAACCTATAATAATAATAATTAATACTTGTAAGCTAATTTGGTTTTGTCCAGAAAGTTTTCGAGTGTGTAATAACTACAAGTCTTCAAACGTCTAATGCCATCTAGTGTCAAGTTAATGAAACACACTCTAGTCTTCCTGCAATAATTAAAATTTAAAATAAAATATAATTACATATTTTTGCTATTCTCCATTTCATTTTGATATAAATATCAAACAACTGATTTTAACTACCAAAATATAAATGAACTATTATTAATTTCTTAATTGCGTGGTTAATACGCGGTTTTTTTTTAATTGGTACGGTAGCATTATTTTCCCTTAAGTTTATTACTAATGATGAGAAATGAAACGGAAATGAATTGAAACGAAGTATGTAAGAGAAAATATTTTGGTTGTAAATCAGAACCTACGTTAAACCCCCAGTTCTCCGCACACAAGAGTTACGACTACAGGAAATCCTATTAGTGCCTTTCCCAGTTTTTTCAAACGAAAGTCTAAGGTGCCTATCGCTTCAACTCCCAAGCGGCCTGATCAGGTCGCGAAAACTATTGAATAGCTATTGTGTCTGGATTTCCCACGATCGAGGTAATAGGATGACCGCCAACGATGTTGTCCTATATTCAGCAGGAGTCTAATGTAAAGTATATTTTCAGAGACCTAGCAGCTCGTAATATACTCGTGTTCAGCAAGAACAAAGTGAAGATCTCCGACTTCGGCCTATCCCGTGCGCTCGGCGCCGGCAAAGACTACTACCAGACAAACTACAACGTCAATCTCAAGTTGCCAGTCGCCTGGTAAGTGCTCACCGAGTAGTACTCATAGATTACTTTCAGCTGTCTATCAAATATGTTTGCTGTCTATCAAGACAGGCCGTGTCTACATCTCCACGTCACGACGTCGTCAACTTGGCACGGTACGTAGTCGTGACGTGAAAATTTACGTCAACGTAACGTGAAAATGCACGTCACGGTGAAGCAACTTTTTACGTCTTCTTTTTCTTAAAGCTCTCCTCCGTCTTCTTAACAATAGCAGAAGCAGAATACGTATTGTGCAGTCCATATCGTTGACGACGACGCGACGTGACGTGGAGATGTGGACAGGCCGTAAGGCAGACGGCGGAACTACGTAATTTGGTCTGGTAGTAATCGTTAAGCCCAGCCAAAAGATCACGAGTCACGACTCACGACTGCCTTTGGAAATACGAGTAAGTATTATGACAAAATTCGACCAAACAACGTAGGTCCGCCATACTCATCAGTCATCATCATATTTTCTCTGATACATGGTACATTTTATTTTTATTTAATCTGACTTTTTTTCTCTATTGATTAATGTATTTTCGGTTACTCATTAAAGTTGTTATTATTTGCAAGCCTGAAAAACATCATCAAGAGTATTATTCTCGTTATCAAAACTTGTAATCTGCAAATACTAGCTCTATCTGTTACTCAATCTGCTCACTATAACATTCCAAATTTCGTCAACAGATGACGTTTTTTGTAGGAATGACAAAAATTTTTGCCATCTTGTAGATTGACAAAAACCAAGCGAAAAAATGTAATAATTAAGCGTAAATAGGTGCTAACGAACGCAACGCATATCACAATATTGTCATGTTGCAATCACTTTTAAGGCCCAATTCTTGTACCTACCTCAAATCTCCGTTTAGTTAACGTGTTGGCTCATTGATACTGTATGCGTCTAATAGTCGCCCGAGAATCTTAATTTAAAGTAGATGTAAGAATCCTTCAGCGCATTGCCTCACGATTTCCGGTCGACTCGGGTTCGGGTATTTTATACATTGACTAAAAACCGCGTGGTGAGTATTTATCCGAATCCTGGTTGAAACGGGAATTGCGAATCAGTGCGTTGAAGCCTATTTTTGATAATCGGCACTCGTTTGAGTTTTCAGGCGTCTTTGATAGATTTGCGGCAACGCTCTTACCAAACTGAGAACCAGCTAAATACCAGCTCTTAAGAAGCTTTAACCGCTTTACGATCGAGTTCCAGTTTCCTCACATTAAAAACCAGCTAACATTATAGGTGTGCGCCCGAATGCATACTGTACCTCCGTTTCACGTCAGCGAGTGACGTGTGGGCTTACGGAGTGTGTCTCTGGGAGATGTTCACCTACGGCTTTCAGCCCTGGGTGGCCTTCTCTGGACAACAGATACTCGAAGCCATCGATGCGCCCAAATATCAGGTTTGTGGTCTCGAGGAGCCGGTACAAAGGGGCTTATAGACTAATTAAAATATTATGTAAGAGTAGAACAGCTGCATACAAGGGATTTTATTGTAATAGTAATCACCAGTCCTTCATTTAATTTCACAGCTTTTTTACTAAGTTTGTCTGTTATATTTATTGAGTTATTCATTCTATTTTTCCTTTTTTTACATTTCATATTTAATGATTTCATTAGACTTAATAATACAATTAATTCGCTTTAGTTTGTTCATAATACGAGCTTTCATATCAATATTTATTGTGTTTTATATGACAGCGGTTAGAGCGGCCTGAATGTTGTCCGGACGCGTACTACGACTTGATGCTAGAGTGCTGGGCGCATAACCCGCCAGATCGACCTAGATTCAAGGACATCGCATCCAGACTAGAAACCATGGAACCTGAAAGGGTGAGCTGCTCATCTTTGTTCACTGATAAGTATATAATATATACAGTAGACCCTCATTAATCAGACAAACGTTTTGCATACCCGTGTCGGATTATCGAATAGAGTACCTCCTGTCTAGATTTTTTCACATTACAAATAACGGCAAGATTTTATCTGAAATACAAAATATTCATTTTCCTAACGCTAGCAAAATCATTTCTAGTTAATTTTAATTAAGTACTTAACTAAAAAATTAAAAGCACAAAATTTTTTTGGTAAACTTTGCAAGTTACAGTGTAAAAAAGAAATTGACACCTCAAAAACAAAAATCCATTCTCTATTACAATTTTCGGAGGTTAAAACCTCTGGCGACTTTAAACTTTTCTCTGAGAGATTCAAAGGATGACATTTTATAAATAAATCGTATAGCTCGCTTCTGCGCCACAAATATTGTGTTAATATCAGCAGCACTTCCCCATAATAGAATGCCGTAAGACATTCTACTATGAAAATAACTATAATAAACGCGACTACGCGGCGCGTACGTCGCGTTGTCGCCGCTTCTCTAGTGGAACAATCAGTACGCCGCGCTAGCGCCGCGTGTGCGCGACGTATACGCCGCGTTACTGCGTTCTGTACAATAATTTCGATGTCAAAAATACTTTCTGTTGTTGAAGTCATTTTACGTCGTATTACTTCGAGCGCATGTCTACGAATGAAAAAATCAACGCGTGCACAGGGGTACATTACTTGACACCGCAGTAACGCGACGTATACGTCGCGCACACGCGGTGCTAGCGCAGCGTACTGATTGTTCCAGTAGAGAAACAGCGACAACGCGACGCACGCGCCGCGTTGTCGCAGCGTCTGCGCTGCGCATACGTTCATGGAACGCCTACGCTGGACAAACGCTAGTGTGAAGGCAGCCATAAACGCCAAGTACTTTATTTTCAATATAACATTTCAAACCTCTCTGAGCACAGTCGCTCACGACTAAAACCCGACCAGATATGATCCACCCGAGCTGCGTGTCTTGGATAGTCAAAGTATTTGGCGGATTACGCTTGCCTTGTTTCAGTTTATGATGTTTTTTTTTTCTTTTTTGGTAAAAAGTGAGCCCTGTGTGATTTTCTTACGCCGTTCTTCTCGTCGGGTTAGGCACCCGAACCGGTGGTAGGCACCAGTAGCCCCAAAATTCTAAAAGTAAAACTATTCAGAAATATAACCTACTAGGTGTCCATGACACTCAAGCTCGAGTGACTACACGAATAGCACCCTCCCCTCCCCTACTATAATAATAACTCCCCACACCGGCTTCGGTGACGATGGCCGGTTTCATTGAATTTAGGCCAGTTACAGAAGTAACTTTATAGTGCCCAAGTGTGTGCGCAATACACAAGAGCACTCTCTATTCCCTAACTCTCATAACCCAGTGGGACGACACGACTGGCGAGAGATCATCTTACTTGTCAGACAATCAAGTGATCAGCCTGTATTGTCCTAACCAAACTTGTTTGCAAGTGAACGGCTCCAAGAGGCACGGCAAAGGAAAAAAGCCGATGAGAAAGAGAGAACAAAATAAATCATACCAAACAAACGATGGGCAAAATAAAACCGTTTATGTGCTCCATCAAGAAAGCATTCTATTGCGAAAAAAAAATACTGGGCCGTTAAAGAGCCAAGATCAAACAATTAAACAAGACAATAAAAATACCACTTATCGGATCATGGCCTCGTCAGAAACAAATCGGCAGGCATCAGCAATGGAGGCCTTCTTCAGGGAGCCACCTGAACAAAAAACAACGGGCAAAAATAAAAAATACGGCGGGATGACTTGTCCGATCTATATATATATATATATATATATATATATATATATATATATATATATATATATATATATAATATGAGGGCTGCTATTTATGTACTCGGAACTGGCCACTTACAAGAACAATATTTAAAAAGTAATTACAACATTTGAAAATAGAACTTTTTGGTTGAAGAATACATTTTGTTTCATGTGACTGTCAATTATTTTTCCATAATATAATTATTATTCCGTAATATAATTATTCATTCAGGTATTTTTCTATATTATGTATAATAATAGTATTAAGTAAGTATATAATATAAAATAATAGTAATAGTATAATAATGTATAATTTTAAAAGGTCCAAGGCGTGATGGACTTACAGTAGAAGAGAAAATGCAATCTTGGTACGCGACAAAATTATGTAAATGAGACAAACAAAGGATATGGGCGACTGGCCCATAGACGACCCTAATTATTATAATAAATAAAAAAAACAAACTTGTTAGAGATAACATGCTTCCAACGCGGGAATCGAATCCACGACCTCCGAGTCAAGAGCCACGCTCTAAACCACTTGATCACGGAGGTGTTAGACTACACCTGATACCTTGTCCCCTGGCCGGCACAGGGACAATAAAAAGGTAGAAGAGATGAATAAAAAGAATTTCACAATATAACAAATTTATTTAAATAATTATTTAGTCAGCGGGGAGCGGGGAACGCGGGTACGAAACTTAGCCTCGGTCTATTTCTCAGTCTTTAGCTCTCGGGTTTAGGGACACGACACTTATCTGGGGACAGGCAGCGACTTGTGGGACTCCAGCTCCTCAAGTCTCCGTGATCCCCGCAACAGGTGCAGCGTCGATGGCCAGGTGTTGGTGGCAGTGTTCGGGATCCCGTATGTGGCGGCAAGTTCAGGTGTGGCTCTGAGAGGTGCGTCAATCAGACGGCATGGGCAGCACGTGGTCGACTCCGGGCAACCACGGAGCAGAGAGATTTCTCCAAGCGTAGCACGAGGAGTTGCTCCGAAAGTCGAAGAAAAGTTGCGCAGAGCGTAGGAGAGTTGCTCCGGTCGTAAGCACCCCTGGAATATTCGAAAAGAGACTTAGAGGAGGGTTCACGCTGTTGACCCCCAAGCACGTGTTCTTCACCCGAAGACTTCACGTGGTTGCAGAGTCCATCACAAACATTAAAAACACTAATTAAAAAAGAATTTAGATAACATCAACATACAGTTAAAAAAGCAAAAGGTTATTGAACTTGTGACACTGACATTTAAAAGTAGGTCAGGGCCAATTTTGTGATAACAACAAAGAAAACCATGAAAATAATTTGACCACGGTGAAAGAATTAATATTAAAAAGTTAATAATATAAATAAAGATCTACTTTACAAGATAACAAGTTAAAACAGGAAGCCTTCAAACACGTGGTCTATTACAAAGAGAAATTTTACAATTTAGACAAATACATAATGTTGTGATTTTCGCCACAATAAAAACCAAATACAGGATTAAACTGAATTTACAATAAAAGGTATTAAAAGTCAAGAAAGTTGGGAAATCCTACAAACACAACACTAAATATGCACTCACCAAAAACGGGGGGTCAATAACTCCTACATTTTGATAATGGAGTAAAAGATCGAGGAAGCAAATCCGCGGCTTAAATAGGCCGGCGGTTTTATTTTTTTTAACTGTCACGTTGACAGTCGACGGAGCTAAGGCGTATATCCGGAGGGCTCGTGCAAAAAGGTACTTCATTAATATTTATCAAATAAAATATTGAAAACAATATAAAGTTACTTTATAATATTTAAATAGACAAATAGAATTGAAATCAATTAAAATAAAGTTATTTTTAAAAAAGTATTTAAACAAAACAGACAGCAAGTGCCGGTCTAGTTCCGTACTATTATTAATAGATGGCGCGCTATGTATTGATTTGTTTAATTGATTTAAAGAACAGCTGATGAATAAGAAAAGGAGAAGGAGATATTAATAATTTATAAGTAGCTACGCTACATATCCCCCCTCGCTAGCTAAGGATTTTGAGTACTAATACGAAAAATCCTGAGTAAAAAAAAATTAACTAAAAATTTAATAGGCCTTGGAAAAATAAAGATTAAAATTTGCCAAAAGTTGGAAGAAATGCTATTAGTTAACACGCGCCGAAAAAACTGCATCTGGTCACAAAAGATTGACCCAAGACGCACCCTAACCACAAGCATTGCTGTCCGTAATAGAGGTACAGCAACGCAAGAAAAGACTATACACTATTATAATAGAAATAATGTACAGCAAAAAAGAGAACCCTAAAACGCGGAAACTAACAGCCTTCCAATACATAGCACACTGCCCGACAGTCTTCAGGCATCATGCCTACCATTACTCGTTCAGCGAGAGCAAGGTAAAAAAGAACAGGACAAAAAAAGAGAGCCCTATTAAAAGAGAACAGGACTAAAAGAGAGCCCCATTAAAAGAGAACAGGACTAAAAGAGAGCCCCATTTAAAAGAGAATAGGACTATAAAAGAGAGCCCTGTTTAAAAATTTAGAAAGAGAATTTTTATTTTTCCAGGCAAGAGATTAGGAATTATAAATTTAAATTGTTTAATTATCAGTTTAAAACGAAAAACAAAAAATAAAAAAAGTTATATTTAGCGCCATAATTAAAAGATAGCAAGCTAATATGCTAAGCTATAAAAGAAAATTTAAGTTTTAGTTACACTCTAGACTATAATAATTATTGTCCTCCGGATATTCCTTATCCAAAAGTAAGTTAAAGACTTTAAGCAATAAAAAAAAAAGAACCCTAATGGTGAGTGAGAGATAATAGTGTGCTTGTAGTTCCCTAAACAAACTAATTTTGTAGTACAAAATTTAAAATAAAACAAAGTATAAAGTATTTTACAACCTAATACTTTACACCAAAAGAGAACAAAAGAACAGAACAAAACAAGGTACTGACTGACTGTTTAAGTAATAATATTATAATTAAATAAAAAGTTAAGTGCCACAAAAATTAAAAATTAAGTTTTTTTTTTAAAGTTAAAAGTTAATTGGCAAAATATTATAATAGTATAAAAAAGGCAAAGAGAATTTGGAATTTAGAGGTTATTAAAAGTTTTCTTAACTTAGAATTTCTAAGTTAAGGTTAAAATTAAAGCCGAAAAAAGATAAAAGCCAAAACACATAAACGTTACTTAAGGTAACGCTGATGCGTGCGCAAGAGATGTGTGTGTATGTAAGTGAGGGTGTGTAGGGGTGTGTAAATGTGTAGTGTAATGTATTTTATAATATATATAATTTAATTATTATAAAAAAAGTTATTAGGCAACGGTGCCAAAAAAGTTAAGGGTTATATTCCCTAAAAAGAGTAACAACCTGTTTAAAAGTTCAGGAAGAAAAGTATATACCTTCTTAATAGTGATGGTATATAAAAATATAGATAAATATTAAAAACAGAATACAATAAATAAATATAATACTGTGTGTAGTGAGAGGTATTATTTCCTGCTTCTTACACGACCTAAATACCAAAGGATGCGTCAATTCTTACCCCGGACCGCATACGGGGAAACAAACAGTAATATAATTAAAAGAAAACAAAAAGAACTTACTAGAACAATCAGTCAGTAGGACGGCACAACACACACACAAACTGAACCCGCAACCACGGAGAGACCAAGAAACGACTGAGGCTAAGTATATTACAAAAATAAAACCGAGTGGGCGCCAATTGTCCCCTGGCCGGCACAGGGACAATAAAAAGGTAGAAGAGATGAATAAAAAGAATTTCACAATATAACAAATTTATTTAAATAATTATTTAGTCAGCGGGGAGCGGGGAACGCGGGTACGAAACTTAGCCTCGGTCTATTTCTCAGTCTTTAGCTCTCGGGTTTAGGGACACGACACTTATCTGGGGACAGGCAGCGACTTGTGGGACTCCAGCTCCTCAAGTCTCCGTGATCCCCGCAACAGGTGCAGCGTCGATGGCCAGGTGTTGGTGGCAGTGTTCGGGATCCCGTATGTGGCGGCAAGTTCAGGTGTGGCTCTGAGAGGTGCGTCAATCAGACGGCATGGGCAGCACGTGGTCGACTCCGGGCAACCACGGAGCAGAGAGATTTCTCCAAGCGTAGCACGAGGAGTTGCTCCGAAAGTCGAAGAAAAGTTGCGCAGAGCGTAGGAGAGTTGCTCCGGTCGTAAGCACCCCTGGAATATTCGAAAAGAGACTTAGAGGAGGGTTCACGCTGTTGACCCCCAAGCACGTGTTCTTCACCCGAAGACTTCACGTGGTTGCAGAGTCCATCACAAACATTAAAAACACTAATTAAAAAAGAATTTAGATAACATCAACATACAGTTAAAAAAGCAAAAGGTTATTGAACTTGTGACACTGACATTTAAAAGTAGGTCAGGGCCAATTTTGTGATAACAACAAAGAAAACCATGAAAATAATTTGACCACGGTGAAAGAATTAATATTAAAAAGTTAATAATATAAATAAAGATCTACTTTACAAGATAACAAGTTAAAACAGGAAGCCTTCAAACACGTGGTCTATTACAAAGAGAAATTTTACAATTTAGACAAATACATAATGTTGTGATTTTCGCCACAATAAAAACCAAATACAGGATTAAACTGAATTTACAATAAAAGGTATTAAAAGTCAAGAAAGTTGGGAAATCCTACAAACACAACACTAAATATGCACTCACCAAAAACGGGGGGTCAATAACTCCTACATTTTGATAATGGAGTAAAAGATCGAGGAAGCAAATCCGCGGCTTAAATAGGCCGGCGGTTTTATTTTTTTTAACTGTCACGTTGACAGTCGACGGAGCTAAGGCGTATATCCGGAGGGCTCGTGCAAAAAGGTACTTCATTAATATTTATCAAATAAAATATTGAAAACAATATAAAGTTACTTTATAATATTTAAATAGACAAATAGAATTGAAATCAATTAAAATAAAGTTATTTTTAAAAAAGTATTTAAACAAAACAGACAGCAAGTGCCGGTCTAGTTCCGTACTATTATTAATAGATGGCGCGCTATGTATTGATTTGTTTAATTGATTTAAAGAACAGCTGATGAATAAGAAAAGGAGAAGGAGATATTAATAATTTATAAGTAGCTACGCTACAACCTTCTGCGGCTGACTGACGAAGTCCTAAAAACTGAACAGCCCTTTTCGATATAAAGGAGGCTTAGGAGCAAGGAGCCTCGATCAAGACGGGGTCGTTCACGAGCAGACGCCTTCTTCGTTTCTACGTTGACTACACCAGTAGGTAACAACACGACGTGTCCACGTGTACTGAATTACGCACCAACCTTTTAGATGGGTACGTCGACGATTTGGATTTGAATACTTTTTTGTATCCGAATAATACTTTCTATATTCACTGCTGGTTTATATTCTAATATGTTTAATAAAAATCCTCCGAAAATAAAATTATCATATGAATATTTTTTTCCTTGTTGACCCGTTGTCAGGGGCAACTATTCAATATTTTCTCGATTTATTTCTCGCGATCATATTATTATGTAATAAATCCATTCTCATTGTGTTTCCATAGTTAAGCTAGTTCCTCTTATATACGTCCAGCTTCTGAAGGATCATGAAAAAATACTGAAATTCTTGATTTACATATTTATTTTCCACATTAATGGCGCATTTTCACTGGTCGATACCCAACAAACATTTTTGTCGTTTAAGTGTAAGTTATATGACTGAAATTCTACAAACATCGTATTGAAGTAACTTTAGTCTGTTATATATATATATCTTAAGTCTGTATTAGTCTGTGTCGCTTATTTTTATACTACATACAGTCGTATAAATTCGTCGTTTTCACGTCTTTGCGACTATTTTATACGACCACTACACAACTTTCAATAGTATAACCGTCGCCGTCTGTCGCTGTCTCCCTAGTAACGTTTATACGACTGTTACAATGAGATTCATTGTATTAGAGTGGCGTGAATTACTTTTACGTGACATTCGTGAAAAAGTTTGTCGTAGTAGTAAGTAAATCGCACTCTTACACGAATTTTGGTACATTTGAAATACTATTAGCTATTATTAAATGACTGAGAGTCGCATAAGTGTCGAGTATTGTAATATTATATTCAGCCATCTTTTTTTACTGTAATAAATATTTCGTCAAAATGGATAGAAAAGGCTGAGCTAATTTAAAAAAGAGTGGAGCTTTTAAAAGGAAAGTTTAAAAAAAAATATACTGCGCTGCTTATTTAATTTTATTTAATTATATTTTTAAAATTGTATAGGTACAGTGTAAATAGTCGTTTAGAAATTGTATAAAAGTAACTGTTAGCACATTAATTAAAAATATACGAAGAAATACTGTTTAATTTCAGGAATTTGAAAGGCGCGTCGGTTTTATTCAAAAACCTAGCGCATATTACTTGATAACATTAATTTCCCAACAGATTTCATCATCCACTTCATAAGTTTCGAAGATGCAACACAATATAGATAATTAATAAAATGGCTGCTTACAATATATTCTGTCACAGTTTAATTTTTTGAAATCTTCTGTTTACTATACAAAATCCTTTAAAAAAGTCGTCATTACTACTGTAGTTCGGTAAAGTGTAGTAAATCTGAGGTAAAAAATACCATAATGCGACAAAAAGGTATTCTCACTACATCTATGCGACCACTACACTACTATGTTAATTATACGACGATAAGGCGACTCTTTTGCGAAACTGATTCGTATAAAATGGGCCTTTTCTCGGTCTTATCGACGTATCAACGACGTAACGACGACATGTTACGTAACTAAAAGTTACGTAAGGCACGTCGTGGCGACTTCAAAAATGTTTGTTGGGTAGGGCCCGCATGCGGGGTGCGGGAGATTTCTATAATGCATGCCACGACCAATCAAAATGCGCCATTAGTTGTCATAGACTCCTTGTATGCTGTATACCGCACGAGTTAACGACTAATGAAAATGCGTCCTAATATTCAGAGCTCTTTCTCGCTACGAAAACATATTATTATTCTTAAGTGACATCTCTTGTCATATAAATGTCATTAATACATTAAACACAACTTGCAATGCGTTCTGTAAAAATAAATAGAACTACCAATATACAAAAAATCAGCTGGTTAGGTTTCAGTTTTAGGATTGTGTAGTCAACCAAGTTTTGTTGATTACAGAACCCTAAAACGGAACCCTAACCAGCTGATTTTTTGTATATTGGTAGGTTCAGTGGAGTCGCCAGAGGTTTTAACCTCCGAAAACTGTAATACTTAGTGAATGGATTTTTGTCTTTTTTACACTATAACTTACAAAGTTTACTAATTTTTGTAACGACACTTTTTTCAGTACAGGCTGCATGTTAGGGGCAGAGGGCGTTGTGCGTTGATAGTATTCCTGTGCGTCAACTAGCTTATATTGTAGTATAGTATAGTTTTATTTAGCTTTGCCAAGCTAAAAGATTTTAAAAGAAAGAGACTAAAACTATAACCCCCTTACTAATAAACGTTGTATAAGCTTTGAATAGTTATACAGTGTTTTGTTCCTGTCACACAAGTGACATTTTTAATTGGATCGAAGAAGACCAAACACTGTATAACTATTCAAAGCTTATACAGCGTTTATTAATAAGGGGGTAAGATTTTTGCAAAGTTTTTAGATATTAACGCTCGTGGTAACCAAGATAAAAGGGTTTGGGAGGATTTCTGGGTCGTAAAGTGTGTTACACGTAGGTACTTATTGTGACTATTTAATTTTTAGAGAAATTATGAGTTTTCAGTAATTTAAAACGGTTTAATGTCTCCAGTAATGTGTAAAATGTTCAACAAATTTCTTTTCTACATTTGTTGAGAACTTATTTTTAAGTAAGAGCTTAAGGTCCAATTTCACCAACGACTGTTAACGTTATAAAGCTCAAATTAGTGCCACGTTACCTTTTTCTTTTTTTATATGAATGAAAGAGAAGGCATGCATTTTTAACGAGCTGTTAACACTAACAGACGTTGGTGAAATTGGGGCTAAACGTTAAATGCATCGACAAACGAAAGGCTATTGCTAGCCTTTGAAATATATTAAAGCTTCCTAATGAAAGCCAGAAAAAAATTTGGGTGCTACATATCTCACGTACTCGTACTTACATACTAAAGACGCAGGCTGCGAGTTGCGACCTATGTTTGGAAAATGCTTACCTGAATACAAAAAATATCAGTTCTTAACCCATATAGACCCGCCGTGCCCAAACGAGGACACTTTTAAAATTACTTAATTTTTTTGTCATTCAATTTTATACTTATTTTATTATAAAAATCAAAAGTGTATTTGAAGGTACAAATAATATAAATATAGTTCACAGTGTTTTATAGTGAATTTTCTGAAGCTGTTTCTAACATCCGAAATGACGCCAAGTTAGTATTTTTTATTTTTAAGTTTTTCTTTTAGGCATATATATTTTTTTACTTGAAAGAGCTCATTATACTATAACCTATAAAAAATATACATATTTGTGTGAAAAGCTTTAGTCTTTGTAAGATTAGGAGTAGTTTTATACAAGTGTCCCTAATTGGGGCCATTGGATGTAAATTATTCCAATGTTTGTCCACCGATCAATTTCGTATATTCAATGAACTGAAGGGTATTCAATAGCTATGATAAATACTATGGACTTCTGGAAGTTCCCATGATTGAAGATGATAGTGGAAAGATATATTTAGTTGTATTTCCTAAGCAACCATGTGTTTTTTTACCAGTTTTTCATTACTCCAATGGGAAGCTGGCTATTGTGCATCTGATAATATTGGCCAAGGCAGTACAGAAAAGTGTCTTCTCGTATCCGTCAATGATATGAAAAAAAAGAAAACGACGAGTTTGACTACGGGGCAAGCCACACCAGCGTTTTTTTTCTGGAAAAATAAACAGATGTATCACTGTTGAAAGAATGTGAACGTTAGCTTCCTACATTTTTATCAAAGCTATAATTAGGACATACGTAGGGTCAAGCCAATTGATCAATCGATTTTTTCGCACTGTTATACGAAACAAAAATTGGTGGTAGCTGGTAGGTACTGATTACGCACATGCTGGATTGCTTTGCCACTGCTGCAGTGGTAAATGCATGGCGGCTGCATCATCAAAGTAATAAAAACAATGATTGAATCAGCTCCAATTTCGGCGGCATTTGGTCGTCTTTAATTGTGACATACAAGCGGTAGAATCCTTCAGCCAGCAATACATATCTGTACTGCCAAATCTGCAGCATGGAGGGCCATTTTCCTGAAAAACTATCCCAACAATTGCGTTGTTCTGATGGGCTAGCATTACATCATACATCATGGAAAAGGTCAAAGGCAATTTGAGAATGTGTGAAAACACGGTACATTAATAAAGTATGTATCGAAAATTTTCACACTGTTTGATCCCATTGGCCCCATTTGAGGACGGCAATTTTTTTTAATATAGAAAATAATAAAATAAATTAAGTTTTTTGTATTTTTCTAATAATTTTATCGGTTTCTATAAATTAATAAAGAAATTTGATATTTTCCACGGCTCAGTTTCATTTGGGTCTAAATGGGTTAAACTAATTTCCATTTTTTTCCTTTGAGTATGTTTTATAGTACGGGAGCCCTAGAACAAGTAGCTACATTTTGATAAGACAAAGCTACTCACAAAAAATTAGCTTGATAGTAATAAAAAAAATTGTTCTAAGGCTCCCGACTATCTAAGTTAGATAGTTTAGAAGTTATAACAATTTTCTTATGAATTATTGGTCAGATTACTATGAGAGCTAGGAAAATATACTAAGAGTTACAGAAAAAAAAATTGACAGCAAATTTGTCGACAAAATATGCCCTACATCATGATAACCTTATAGACTCGTACACCGGTGTCGGGACACATTGTATATAACAAATTATCTCACCACTGCCTGCTACACTCTCCCTGCAAGACTAGGCACATCCGGAGAGCTCTACTCGTAAGAGAAAAAAAAGTTGACTCAACTGTTTCTAATTATCTAGTTTTATTGTCAGGTAATTGCTATAACCGACTACAAGAAGCCCGAAGATGGCCGTCGCCAACACTTCCTCGAGTTTAAAAGCGGACAGATCCTCACTGTTGTTGGCAAAGAGTGAGTACCAAACCTATCTTATATCTTTAAACGAGCTTGTATATGTCGCAGTCATCTGGTTTAATCTGCGATTCGATCGAATGACTAGCGCATTAATTGGACGACACCATTCAATTGAATGACTAAAGGACAACTCGTCAAGACGTTGACTGCACCGTTTAACGTCTTGACTAAAAGTCATATAGCGGGTTTCTACGTATTTCTACCCTCCGCAGCTAGCGACACGAAGCGAGCGACACTAAGGGCCGATTCACACCGGAATGGCAGAGGCGAGGCGAGTTCAGTGTCATATGATTTTAAACTTTATCTTCATTATTGTAATACATAGTATCGCTTGAGAAATCTACGGCGCAGCCCGTGGACGCTCGTGGCCGCTCGTGGCCTCTTGCGGCCGCCGGCAGTGTCGATTTCTCAAGCGATACTATGTATTACAATAATGAAGATAAAGTTTAAAATCATATGACACTGAAACTGCTCGCCTCGCCTCTGCCATTCCGGTGTGAATCGGCCCTTATTCATAGAAATACATAGAAACTAGTAGGGTCGAGGCGACACGTCGTCTGCTGCCGCTTCATGTTGCCGGCTTCCAACTAGGACCTTGAGATGTGAAGTGTCGCGTCGCACAACTAGGCCTGTATTCATTTTGATTAGTGACTACTGATAATAATAATTGTAGGTGATGTAGGAGGGGGGTGATGTAGTGTACACAGCGGAACTTCTTTTATAAAACCTTTTTTATACTATTTTGTACGACTCTATAGTTTATGATTTTTTGACTTGTTTACCTTTTGATAGATTTTGTCATGATATTTAAAATTATTGAACTGGTTCATTGAGTACTTTATTTTATTAGTAATTTATTTTCCTTTGCACCTTCCAAACAAGAAAGCTGAGCAAGCGATTCACCTCGCAACGACACAAGGACCTTGCTCACTTCGAGAGATTAAGTGTGGACAGCGACCAATGATATTGTGTCTGTTACTAACGTAACTAGATTGGCAGTCTACGACAGCAACGCGTCACCACTTTGATGATACCTACAGGCATATCTGCCATACATAATGACATAAGAACATTATGAAGTGACATTGTCTTTTGGGCTATCAAGTGGTTACGCATTTTTTGCATCAGTTTGTAAGACATTGCCACTCTAGTATTTTAGAAACTCATTGACAGCGACTGATTAGTACAAGTCCTTTACTGCATTAATCACCTGCACTTGCACAGTGCACTAATGAAAGTGAATACAGGCCATGCGTTAGTGTAGACTGTAGTACTAACGGTAAACTTAGATATGGGCATCGATGAAATTGGTTTTTACTCGATTCACAACTCCATCATCAAGTTCTTAATGTTATTCGGGTGTTCTCTTTTTAGGGTTCCGTACCCAAAAGGTAAAAACGGGACCCTATTACTGATACTTCGATGTCTGTCCGTCTGTCTCTCTGTCATAATATGTATTTTTGGTGCCGCTATAACAACAAATACTAAAAACAAAATAAAGTTAATATTTAGGGGGGCTCTCATACAATAAACGTTATTTTTTGGTCTTTTTGTCTCGTAATCCATAATGGCAACTTATAGACACTTGAAATTTACACAAAATACTCAGTTGTGTTTGTACTTTAATAAATAATAATAAAATTTAAATAAAATAAATAATTAAAAGGGGGCTTCCATAAAAAAAAAACACATTTTTACCTATTTTTGCTCTATAATGGTACGGAACCCTTCGTGCACGAGTGCGACTCGCACTTGGCCGATTTTATTTCTTACATCGTCGGTGATGTTAGACATGGTCCATGTAAAAATAAATGGCGAGGTTATAAAACCATTTTACATTTTCTCTGTATTGTGTGCACAATAAAGAATATTTCATTAATTATGACCAAAAACGGGACCCTATTACTAAGACTTCGATGTCTGTCCGTCTGTCCGTCTGTCTGACACAAGGCTGTAACTCAAGAACCGCTAGCTATAGCGGTTCTTGAGTTACAGCCTCCTGAAATTTTCACAGATTGTGTAAGGGAAGAGACCTAATGCTAGACACTGAACTAATATATGACACTTATGACAAAAATACCATAAAAATAAGAATTACTCTAATTATTTCTCACCACTGTAAATTTTATAAGCTTCTCAAGCTATCTGTTGAATTGAAAAAATATATTAGAGACGCCTTCGGGAACAAAATTTTAAAATTGGATCAGTTTTTGTAAATAATATGACCGCGTCAACGCGCTCGGCAATTTCTTAGCAAATAGGAAGGAAAGCGAAATTTTGCACGTAAGTTTTGAATACATTTATTGGATTTTTTGTAATTTAATTTCATTTCATGTCATGTTGTATACACTAATTAATGTTTGTTTCAAATTTTTTGTCCATTTTCCCTAACAATATAAAGGGTGTCTACTATCAGTTCTTGAAAATGTAAAAAAACCTAATAGATGACATGGATCTCATCTTTGAGTTTTGCAATACATACTAAAGTTATTTTGTACTTTATTCTACTGCAAAAATCATCACTATTCTCTGAAAATATAATTCTATTATTAACAATCTAAGAACTTAGAACTACTGCACCTAAAAATGGACGTGTCTAATATTAGACCTTGTACTGATCTAAAAATCGATTGCTTTAGTTTTTTAGCAGTAAAAAAAAAGAAAAATGAGAGCTAAGAAAAGAAAAAAGAAAAAAGAAGAGGCAAAAAAGCATGGATACTAAAGACTGAAAATGAAAATCGATTTTTAAACAATCGATTTTAATAAAAAAAATTTAATGAAATCGATTTTTAAAAAATAGATTTTCATAAATTCGATTTTCAAAAGATCGATTAAAAAAACAACCTTACAATCGATTAAATTTTTAACCCAATTTTTATGAAAATCGATTTTTAAAAAATCGTTTTTTTTTTAATTAATCGAAACCCTTACAGTCGATTAAATTTTTAACCCATTTTTTGTGAAAATCGATTATTAAAAAATCGATTTTTTAATTAATCGAAACCCTTACAATCAATTCGAGTTCGAGTTCGAATACGAGTTCGAGTTTGACACTGACGTGGGAGAGCCATGCTTCGGCACGAATGGGCCGGCTTGACTGGAGAAATACCACGTCCTCACAGAAAACCGGCGTGAAACAGCGCTTGCGCTGTGTTTCGCCGAGTGAGTGAGTTTACAGGAGGCCCAATCCCCTACCCTTTTCCCTTCCCTACCCTTCCCTATTTCCTTCCCTACCCTCCCCTGTTACCCCTTAAAAGGCCGGCAACGCACCTGCAGCTCTTCTGATGCTGCGAGTGTCCATGGGCGACGGAAGTTGCTTTCCATCAGGTGATCCGTTTGCTCGTTTGCCCCCTTATTGCATAAAAAAAAAACACAAAACACTACTCTCCAACCATCTTACGGTTTTTCCAAGGTTTTTCGATAAGCACGAGAATCTGACGCAAGTTTCACAGTTTTTACCCATCCCACAAAAGTGCTCAACGCCGCTAAAGAAGTTTTCACTTCAAAAATATGAAAAATAAAAATAAAAGGAAAGATAGTTTCAGCATGGAAGAAGAATGAATGGAATCTGGAGACAACGTGGATAATATTTCTGATGCATGTAGTGACTATGATGAAGTAAATGAAATCTTTTGAATTGAAAAATGGCAAATAAAGACCTAATTTAATAGGAAAAAAATATGTAAAATGTAATGTAATGTTCTATGTCAACTATTAGTTCATATTGGTGTCTACTATTAGTGATGTTCGTTTTTTGTGATGTCATCTATTAGTACTTATGACTAAGTTTACAAAAAGACCAATAATATATTTTTTAATTGATGTGTCAGAGAATAATTATAATAGTTTTATTTTGTAAGAGTTACTGAAGACATGGAAGAAGTTATCAATCCTTTAATTTCATAAATATATATTTTATAACATTCAAATGTTGCATGTTTCGGGTTTCCTTAGTGTCTGCCATTAGGTCTTCTCCCTTATTTCTGTTGCCGCTATAACAAGAAATACTAAAAACAGAATAAATTAAATATGTAAAGGCTCCCATACAACAAACGTGTTTTTTTTGCCATTTTTTGCTCGAAATAAATGATGGCAATAGATAGGCACCTGAAATATTCACAAAATACTCAATTGTATTTATATTTTAATAATTGATACTAAAATTTAAATAAAATGAATAATTAAGGGGGCTCCCACACAGAAACACAATTTTTTCCTAGATATTTTTGTTCTATGTTACGGAACCCTTCGTGCGCGGGTTTAACTCGCACTTGGCCGATTATTGAAATCTCATAATATTTTCTACTTTTCTGTAAATCAGAACCAAGTACCATTACTAAAGCGAAACGAGTGGCAACTGGGTTCTTTAGTTTACTGGGCTTTTTAGGGTTCCGTACCCAAAGGGTAAAAACGGGACCCATATACTATATAGACAAAAATAGGCAAAAAATTGCACTTCTTGTATCCCACCTTTATTATTTTATTTATTTAAATTTTATTATTAAATACAAATACAATTAAGTTTTTTGTGAACATTTCAATTGCCTATGTGTTGCCGTTACTGATTAAGAGCAAAAAAAAAAAGAAAAATGATCACGTTTGTTGTATGGGAGCCCCCCTTAAATATTTAATTTATTTTGTTTTTAGTATTTGTTGTTATAGCGGCAACAGATATACACAATCTGTGAAAATTTCAGAAGTCTAGCTATAGCGGTTCTTGAGTTACAGCCTAGTGACAGAAAGACGGACAGACATCGAAGTCTTAGTAATAGGGTCCCGTTTTTACCCTTTGGGTACGGAACCCTAAAAAGTGTGTATTTTCAGGCAATTCACAAAATCGGCGATGTGGTACGGTTCGGGCCAAGACGGCTCGTGCGGCCTGTTCGATCCCGCATTGACTAAACCATACTTGGGACATGAGGTAAGAATTTAAAATATTTATTGATCTAAAATTAAATAATTGATTTTACATAAATTGATTGAGTAGCTGCTGCCCTACTGGTCCACGATGATGCTTATTATCGGCATAAGAGAAAATGGGCTTAAGAATCTCACTTAGGGACTCTTACCTAAAAGATGGAAAATTATTGGGAGTACTCGTAATATGGGAACATGATGAAATTTAACAATACTCACATTATACGTGACCGTCTACTGTTTATTAAGTAAGTGTTTATTGCTTCGCAAAGTTGAGCGAGTCATTTTCTAGACGCATTAGGATTTACCCACATACATACATTACATATACACTTGGTCATGGTTTGTATTTAGGATATCAGTGTGTACATGGGTGGTGATAAAGAAATTTTCACGCAGCACTCCCCAAGGCTATCCCCGAATCGTGGTTGTCTACGTGCGTCATTGATGCGATCGGACGCAAACCGGCAGACCAAGCGCATAGACCGCAGCATGATATCCGGCCCGGAGCCCGACGTGCGTCACACCGGACATGTTGGACTCGACGGCGCGTACTTCGGGAACGTGCCTCTTCTCGAGTCTCCACTGTCGGTAAGTGTTCTTTCTGTAGTTTATCGTGACGTATGGACTTGTCTTTTGTGCCTGTGAGTATTACGTGCATATGCGAGAGTCCGCTCTGTGAGTATGTCGGTTACATGCGTGCCTGAAGGTTATACCGTAGACCGTAGTATCGTTTATGGCGGTGACTACACGCATACGCTCACAGCTAGTACTCTATTTAGGTTCCTGTTTTAAGTTAGAAGTGAGCAAATGACGTCATGCATCAGCGAAAGGAGTTTTACATCCATGCTGTTCGATAGATAGATAATAACGTAAACCAGTCATCACTTAGCGGCACAAATACTATATACTTCAGTTCGGCTGTCGAGCTTTTTTGTTGTATTGAAACGCAAATGAGATGATCGTTAGACCAACCGACATTGGCGGTCCGAGAACTTAGCTCTAGGGCGAGCACGAACAACTTACGAAAAAGTATTCGTATAGTTAACGTTAGCAATTTGTATGAAAATATAACAGCGCCTCTGCTGGACGTAAAAGGAACTAAATTCGGGAGCACGAACACAAATTATTACTTTCGTAACGTAAGCGTATCGTAGCCTTGAACGTAACTTACACGATACTATAGCGTTTGTACGAAAATTAGCAGCACGAACATGTTTTTGACGTACGGTATCGTCCACGTATCGTCACAAGTATCGTGAACTTACGAATATTTATTCACGTGGAATTTTGTCGTGACAAAACTTTCGTCACAGTTTTCTGCAGTGATTTTCAGTGTTTTAAGGTGGTTTTAAGTGCTTTTAAGAATCCATTTATACATAATAATGCAAGGACAACGTAGAAATGAACGTAGTACATTGTATTATTACCTTGCTGCAAGATTACTTGGAAGCAGCGGCTTAATGGAATGTAGAGAGACTACGTAAGTTTAAAACATTATTTAAGTACTTACTTATAGAAAAATAAGCTTAAAATTATGTGACTAATAAAATAACACGAACCTAATGAAATACCATTTTATTGTCAGCCAATAAAATAAAATCATAATGTGAGTTTTAATTTGCTTCTAGTGAAATAAGTCGCAGGGCTAAGCAAAGAGGAATTAGCAATTTGTTGGATGTCAGTGAAACAGAATTTAGAAAAAGATATCGTCTTAGCAAGGCAGCTTTTAAATTTCTGTGTGACATCCTTCGAAACAATACAGCTTTAAAATCAAGCAAAAGAATTAACTTGGAACTCAAGGTGAGGTTAATGACAAAAACTTATCAACTCATTAGAAATACTTAAATACGGCTACGAAACATATTATAAGTATTTACTAACTTACCCATGTAGTACCTAACTAGTATCTATTGTTTTACAGGTTCTTTGTGCGCTTTCTTTTTTTGCTACTGGTTCCTACCAAAGAGTTGTAGGTATGGGGAAACATTTAGGCCAAACCACCGTCAGCAAGTATGTGCAAGAAGTCACTGAGGCATTACTCACAACCACCGTAATGAACACGTTTATTAAATTCCCTGAAACAAGGGCTCAAAGAGATGCAACAAAAAATCAGTAAGTTTCATAACCACCACTGTGTTAAATGTGTGTATTGTGAGCTACTCGCTAGTTTCTATTTTATGAAATTTCAGAATGATATAATTAGGTATAATAAACATTATAATATTTTAAAGTTACTATTATGTATATCCTATCTATGTTTATTTACAGGTTCTATACTAAATATGGTATTCCTGGGGTCATAGGATGTATTGATGGAAGCCATTTCCATATATTTACACCTCCCAAAGAAAGGGAGCATTTATTTTACTGCAGAAAACATTTTTATTCTTTAAATGTACAAGTAGTAAGTATTAGTTAATCTTTTACATGGCAGTGACCGTAATAAGTAGATGTGTAAAGGCAACTCTAAAAGTTTATTATTAATTTACATATTTTTTCAGATATGTGATAGTGACTGTCGAATTTTAAATGTCAATGCAAAATATGGAGGAGCTACACATGATGCGTTTATTTGGGAGAATAGTTTAGCAAACAGCTACATGCAAGAACTACATCGAAATAATGAGAGAGTCTGGTTATTAGGTAAAATATGTTTTTTTTTGATGTACCATGACAAAATAGCACTCGAAATTGTTTGCAAAATCATCTCCAAATGCACACAGAAGAGTACTTCTGTGTGCATTTGGAGGTTTCGACTAGTAAGTCAAAATAATAAAAAGAAAATTATTAAAGCTATGAGGCTTATCTAATACGAAAAATGAGTATTACTGCGCCTAAGTGACATGATTATGGCGAATTCATTTTTAAATTTATTATTATTTTATTACTCATAAGACCGTCGTTAATTACAGGTGATTCCGGTTATCCTCAGCGGCCCTGGCTAATGACACCTATATGTGATGCTGTTGAAGGAAGTCCAGAAGCAAAATATAATTCCGTGCATGGAAAAGCCAGGGTCACGGTGGAAAACACTTTTGGGCGATTGAAAAATCGTTGGCGGTGTTTGTGCAAAGACCGCACACTACACTACGCACCAGAGAAATGTGCAAAGATAATAATGGCTTGTAGTGTGCTGCACAACTTAGCCATTAATTTCAATGTGCCTGAACCGGAACCGGATACCGTTCTAAATGACCAACTGACATTTTCTAGGCATAGATTTCAAGAAAATGATGCTGGTGATGATTTAGTGCGAGGAAGGGTCTTAAGAAGCATGCTTGTGGAGAGAATTAACAGACTCCACACATAGCATTATCATAATATCTTTCCTATTTTCTGTGTTACCTTCTAAGAAACTTCATAATATTATATTTATTTAAGAAATAAAGTAGGTAAGGAAATTCTATCTCATTTTACTATATTTATAGGATATTCATATCACCCTGTCTATAATAATATATATTATAATAGAACCCTATATAGTATATTTAATAGAATCCTTAAATTTTGTCGCATTTATTTAGTAAGTCTAAAGAGTTGTAAGTGAGAAGACTGATACTTAGCAGATCCAAATAAAACTTGACTCACATTTTAAACCTTGATTAAAAGAGACTTTTTATACCAACACTGTGTAGGTCAGGGATAACATATTTTATGAGTTCTATTTATATTATAGCTATTATAAGGTTATTAAATTTATTTAGTGGTAATAAAACAAATATTGTTTAAATAATTATAATCTGTAAGTTTTATTTGCAACTGGGATTTAATAAAAAACATTTTAAGTTAAAATATTAGTTTTAATGAAATAAAAAATCCTATTAAAATAACAGACTACTTAACTACAAAGTGTCACATTCATTATTCTGTCTCTCTTTCGCGTCCAAAATACTTTAAAATCACATTCATAGCTTCTTTCAAAAATTCCAACCATTGAGCTTCTAACGATAGCTCTCGATCCTTCTGTCTTACCCTTTCACGAATTTCGTAGTCGCGCAGCCGTAACCGTTCTGTCTCCAACCTTTCATAAGCCAAGTCACGCTCTCTGGCATACTCCCTAGCAGTTCTGTCACTCTCTACAAATAACTTAGCAATATCATCATTGTTTTTCTTTTTTTTCGGTGCTGGTGGCGCCCAGTGCTCCTCGGGATCTATGGTGGCAGTTGTAGGTAGAGGAACTGGGGTACTTTCCGGAGGGCCCACAGTTGGTTGACTGCTTGTCCCCGGAAAGTTCCATTGTTCCTCTTCTGTAACATAAAAATACCATCATCAACATCATCATCATCAGCCTTTATCCGTTCACTGCTGAACATAGGCATCCTTCGATGAACGCCAAGATACCATACCATAACCATTTTACTAAGTATTTTGATTTTGATAGTTCTGAATTTTCATTTAGCTAAGTTATATTTTGAAACTTACAATAATATATATAAAATAATATTAAAAGCTGGAAGTAAGACAATGGTATTGCAAACCTATTGGAATTAGGTATGCATTAATAAAAATTATACTATAATTTCATTAATCCCAATAGTTTTGTAATATTTTACTTGCTAATTAATTTGTAAATACTTATTTCTTTTACCTGTGAGTTCTGGAAGCCTCATGTCACCAATATCACTTTCCTCTATGTGAATTACTGCACTATTCACAGGTGAGATTGGTCTCTCTTCAACCTGAAACATATTTTTTATATTTTATAACATTACTAGTTATAATTATTATGAATTTTGTTATTGGATATTAAATAGAACTGGCATTAAGAATAGTCTTTGCATTGTTAGAATGGGTATACAAAATAACTTTAAACTATGGTTTAACATTATATATGGAAAATAAATAACATGCAAAACCTGATTTTGGACGCCAGCTTCTACAACCGCCATGCCAATAGCTGCCTGCACTCCAATTATATGGAGGACCCTATTTTCAAGGTCAGTCAAAGATAGCTGAAGTGCAGGCCCACCACCAGTACCACTAGCAGCTCTATTAATTTTTGCCCATTTCCTTTTGGTGTTATTTTTTAAATCGCTCCATACCTTCACCAAAAGCAAATCAAAAAGTAAGCAGGAATGAAAAAACAACAACAAAAACAGAATTATCATGGAATGCCCAAAGTGGAACAAAAAAAGTGGCGACAAATTAAGTGAACACTTGAGAAATTCGACACTTGTAAAAGCATACCTTGCGCCATTTCTCCTCCGATCGAGAATCTCCTGTTCCCTCGCTATTTAATTTTTCTGTTAGCTCTTTCCATTTCATTTGAATGAAATGGCGACCTCGAGGACCACCAGAGGGTTTAGATAAATCTCCATGTCTAAAAAAGATATCATTTTTACTCATAAGTAAGTAAGAAAAGACATTCCAATGAATTAAGTACAAATACATAAAAACAATAGATAATGCCTTAAATTTTTATTTATAGTGACTGTAACATACTTACCTTTCCATGAACTCCACCATCATTAGGTATTGAACCTGACTTGTTCTCATTTTTAACAATATTTAATATGTATTATCAAAAAACTTTTAAAACTTTTGGTTTGCCGCTGCTGCACAAGTCACAATACGATTTGAAATACAAACATGTTACATGAATCCACTTGACATTATGTTAGTCGTTCGGAAACCAAAACCACAAAACGATCCAGAAATACTATGAGTCTTGTTATGAAATACATGTTTTGTGAAATATTAATACAACTTATGTAATAAAATGATGTTTTCTATTGTTTTCGATAAAGTTTTAATCAAATATCTTCATAAAATTCGTGATTTTAAATAAACGACAAATTTCAGAACGTATCATTCGTTCCTATTCATTCGCATGGGCCCAACATTGCTTACGTTAGGATGACGTCACTATCGTATTCGTATCGAGTTTACGTTACGAAGACGATAGTGCTTCGTGCTACGTACTAGCGTGACATTGCGTGATCGTATAGTAAACTCGAAACGTTTACGTTACGAATACATTAGAAGTTCGTGCTCGCCCTAGCATAAAGCTTTCGAGGTTAACAAAAATTCTCTAATGCTCGTTTGTTCGCAGTGTTCTCGAGTGTGGTTCTGAAATTTGAAATCCCCAATATAGCATCCACATTAACCGGGTGCAGTCAATCCAAAGAGGATTTACGAGATTTCTGCAATTTATATGCAGCACATTCGATCAGGCATCGAATCAGGAGGTGTATCGTCTGCACCTGGACTAAGAGTTGTCCAGGTGCAGACGATACACCTCCTGCCTTTACACCTTTTTTTAACGTGGGGAAATGCATTATGCATCCCCGGCGAATTGGGGATATCGGCCGGGCTATGAGCGACTCCTACGTAGTCTACCCACAAAAACCCCATGGTGTTCGACTCCTCGCTTAAGATAGAGTTGCAGTTACGATAGAACCTACCGCAACTATACCAGTCTGCCTTTACACCTAGGACGTCAGATAGAAAAAATCTCGATACTGCTCAAAATTGCGCAACATAAATACACCCCTCAGGAGAGGGGAGTAGGAACTTCCAAAAATTAGCATCAAAGTTCCTCGGTCGATCTTCCAGAATGTCTCTTATAATCCCCTTCATATTCCTTTTTCCTACACAAATTATTTAAAAAATACTTTTTTTATAAGATCTTGTAAACATCTTTGACGATTTGCACAAACGTTTCGATTTAAGCATAATATAATATACATACTCAACAGTCAACGGTGCCTGGCACAAAAAGACTTATATCTAAGCCTCGCTTTGACGGTGTTATCTGACTGTCGTTTTATAATAAATACTAGATGATGCCCGCAACTTCGTTGCGCCAAAATTCGTTTATCGCGCGGGAACCGTACATTTTCCCGAAATAAAAACTATGAAGAGGTCTGTCTGTCTGTCTGTCTGTCTGTCTGTCTGTCTGTCTGTCTGTCTGTCTGTCTGTCTGTCTGTCTGTCTGTCTGTCTGTCTGTCTATCTGTCTGTCTGTCTGTCTGTCTGTCTGTCTGTCTGTCTGTCTGTCTGTCTGTCTGTCTGTCTGTCTGTCTGTCTGTCTGTCTGTCTGTCTGTCTGTCTGTCTGTCTGTCTGTCTGTCTGTCTGTCTGTCTGTCTGTCTGTCTGTCTGTCTGTCTGTCTGTCTGTCTGTCTGTCTGTCTGTCTGTCTGTCTGTCTGTCTGTCTGTCTGTCTGTCTGTCTGTCTGTCTGTCTGTCTGTCTGTCTGTCTGTCTGTCTGTCTGTCTGTCTGTCTGTCTGTCTGTCTGTCTGTCTGTCTGTCTGTCTGTCTGTCTGTCTGTCTGTCTGTCTGTCTGTCTGTCTGTCTGTCTGTCTGTCTGTCTGTCTGTCTGTCTGTCTGTCTGTCTGTCTGTCTGTCTGTCTGTCTGTCTGTCTGTCTGTCTGTCTGTCTGTCTGTCTGTCTGTCTGTCTGTCTGTCTGTCTGTCTGTCTGTCTGTCTGTCTGTCTGTCTGTCTGTCTGTCTGTCTGTCTGTCTGTCTGTCTGTCTGTCTGTCTGTCTGTCTGTCTGTCTGTCTGTCTGTCTGTCTGTCTGTCTGTCTGTCTGTCTGTCTGTCTGTCTGTCTGTCTGTCTGTCTGTCTGTCTGTCTGTCTGTCTGTCTGTCTGTCTGTCTGTCTGTCTGTCTGTCTGTCTGTCTGTCTGTCTGTCTGTCTGTCTGTCTGTCTGTCTGTCTGTCTGTCTGTCTGTCTGTCTGTCTGTCTGTCTGTCTGTCTGTCTGTCTAAAATAAATTAAATATGTATTAAAGTAGGTTCCATACAACAAAACTGATATTTTTTGCTATTTTTTGCTCTATGTCAATAATGACAGCAGATAGGCACTTGAAGCATGCAAAATACTCAATAATTGTATATTTTATACTTTTAAACTTAATAATTAAGGGGCGCTCCCATACAAAAACGCAATTTTTTGTTTTCTATCTATACAATGGTACGGAACCCGTCGTGCGCAAGCACTTGGCCGATTTTTATGTATTAAGTAAGTTAGTCTAGAAACGTATTAACGGTGTTAAGATTTTTTTATAGCCTTCTATCGTGTAACTGAACACTGTATGTTTTCCGAATAAAATAAAATACTTAAATAAAGGTCAGCCTCGAAACCCCTCTGCACAAATCTCAAGCCTCATCTCCCTCCAGGCGCTGCCACGTCCGACAACAACATACCGCGTGGACGACTCAGAACCGTTGCTGCCGCAGTCGCCAACCCACGTCACGGGGTCTGCTACTCCGTACCCGCTGCTCAGCCCAACGCAAAACAACGCCGGCGATACTATTACACGTGAGTTTGTTTATCTTCGTTGAGGACTCCGTTCTAAGGTATGTTATTATTCGACAAAAATCCACCAATGGCATTGAAATATGTGTCATCGGATAGGTATCTTGAATTGGAACAACAATTGCTAAGACACATTTGTTATTAGAGCTGTCCGTTCCGAGTTATGAGACTTATAAGTTCAGATATAAAGGTTACATTTACCCACGGTTAGCCAAGCTACTTGATTACCCAAGCTATTTTATTAGCTTCTATTCTCTGAAATTCTACCCTCCTTTTATTTAAGCACTTGTTTTTTACATAATTGTAGAGGATTTTTGTTTGCGTCCACTTTGTGGCGTATATTATGATCTTGTGCGTGTGTGAAAGTGATTTATAATAGCAGCAACTATTTAAAAATTGGTGAACATGTAAAGCAGCATTCTATTAAAATATTTTTACCGCAGCAGCTTTAAATCTCGTTTCAAGCGGCCGTTTACCACTTCCACTACCTAGCGACATACTGTTACAGCTCGAGCTTCACTTGCCTGACCCTGTTCTGTAGCAAGCTGTATCTCTCCACGGTCTTTAGATGGTGTTTCTTTATAAATAAGGGGGCAAACGAGCAAACGGATCACCTGATGGAAAGCAACTTCCGTCGCCCACGGACAACATCAGAAGGTGCTGCAGGTGCGTTGCCGGACTTTTAAGAGAAAATAGAGTAATAGGGTAAGGAAGGGAATAGGGTAGGCGATTGGGCCTCCGGTAAACTCACTCACTCCTGTTTTACGCCGGTTTTCTGCGAGTCCGTGGTATTTCTCTGGTCGAGCCATGGCTCTCCCATGTAAAACGAAAGATTCGAACCACGTACGGTGGTACGAACCATTCATAACCGCAAGCTTCGGTAGACTCCAACCCATCCCCAAACCCACGGTCCAAGAAAAACGCGTCATATTCTTGAATTAAAACATGCAATGTGTTTTCATGGTCATTCATGATGTCTTGAATTATTTTCGTGTCAGTTTTCATGTCGGCAAGTGTGTTTCTTAAGTTTAGAATATATTTTTCTTAAGTGATAAAAAGTCTCATTACTCCAAATGGACAGTTGTTACAGCAAGGTGGTCATAGTGATTGTTGTTCCTATTGAGGGGTCCTGTCCAGTGATATGTACCTTTTCGCTATTGGAGGGTGGTCCCAATCTGCCCAGTGTCCAAATACTATTCGAATATTTTACAAAAATATTTAAATTGAATTGAATAAAAGTAACACGAAGCTTCGTACAACCTTTTTGTTAATAGTATGAAGTAAATAATTCTTATTTTTACTTTTGTCAACATAACTATATACTCTTAGTAAATGACATAGTTAATGTTCATTGTTAATTGTTACACACTTTAAAAATGTATATAAGGCTACAGCTGGACAATAAAGGAAAGGCTGTAAAGTGTAAACCGTTTTCGATCGTGATTATGCTTAGTCTTACTAGGCAGCAGTGTAGATTAAATAATATTATTATATATTTGATAACTGTTTCAATAATCATTCGAGGACTGCCGCGGCAAAACTATCGAATAGCATTTTTTTCAACTTATCGAATCATAGATCAAATTCTAACCACATATCGCGAGCTTCAAGCCAGAAGAGCGTATAACAAAGTTGTTTTTTTCTTATTATTAGAAAATAGGTCTCCACAACTGAGAATCTGCAAGTGTCTATGAAAGTACTACGTACTACGTGAAATGATCTTTTGTATTTTAAGTATTCCAAAACTCCCAATATTGCACAGTTTATATCTAAATTATCTTCTTAAAAATACTTTTTTTATACGCCCTTTTGGCTTAAAGCCCGCGATATAGCTGTCACGGTAGACAAAAGATTAGAAAAAGCTTGAACGAAGTCAATGGATACTGATCGTATCGTAATACTGGAAGAATTTTATATCTTCTTTTGCATGTCCTTAGGCAAAATAACCACTTAAACATGGTCAACGGTGACGGTGAATGGACGTGTATTTCATATGTTAGACTAAAACATATTTTAAAAAACACCTGACGGTGATTTAGTCGAAACCGGTCGTGTTTTAAGTCTTTAAATTGTAATTTATGAATATAGTGGAAAAAGTGCAAGTAATATTGTGTTTCATTTGTGTATAAAACATATTTGCATATATATTATATCATTTAAGATCTAGAATATTCATAAATAATATTATTTTTCTAAAATAAACTTAATAATGTTCTTAATCCATATTAACTTTGCGTGTTAATAGTATTTTAAAGAAAAATAAAAAATATTCTTAGTATTCGAATTATTCGAAAAATAACTGCGATTATTAGAATAATAAAATCGGCGAATATTCGAATAAAACGAATATTCGAATAACATACCCTACTCCGTTCACAGAGGCGACTGGGTCGACCTCGCAACACTTCAAAATTTTAACAATAATATGGTTTACTCGCGAGTTGATTTTCGATGGTCATCGAGCATAGAGAAGCCACGTCGCTCGTTGCATCGCGGCTACGGAACAGAAACATCGTAACATCTGCATTGATACAACATCTTCCGCGTGCTTCACAAATATTCAAGCTCTGCTGTGCTGTCGCACCCGATTCGCACGGTGATTTATTTATTGTATTGTACATTCGACGGCATCTCGGCTAAACCAACTTTTGAAACTTAATAGTTATCAATAAGGCTGGAAGAAGCGTTCGATACGTCTTTATCGTGCCTCAGGGTGCACAATTTACAAATTTACATGTAACTGTACCGTAATAAATAAATAAATAAATTGGTGTAATACCAACAGTAGACATGGTGAAGCAGTATATTCCCATCAAAAACGAAAAATACTGACGTAGAAACCATTTTCAGAGACAGAGACTCTGAAGACTAAAGTTCTGATGAAGGCGCTCAAGAGTGTGTCCGAGCCGACAACCAGCAAGAGTCTCTTCAACAAGGTGATTTCACAATTTGTGTTTAAACTAGATGTCGATTTGTAACTTTAACTATAATTTTCGGAGTTAAGATTGCTTCCTGAATTATACTTTCTTCGTACAACTACTGCCGCTCTTTTCAAGTCTATCCCATCCCAGTATTTTCCATTATATTTATTCACAGAGATTGTATTTGTTTAGGTGAAGTACGCGACTCTGGGCCGCTCGGCCAAGAACGACGCGGCTGCTGCCAAGCCGGCCGACGAGCACGAGTACCACGAAATATCAGACACTGACACTGTAAGTGAATACTCATTAGTTCATGACTTTATAACAGCTTTGTGGGCGCTGAAGGTCTAAAGGGAGGTGGTGTGGGACCCAAAAAAAATATGGGGGCGTTGTGTAGAGGATTTTGGGGGGGGGGGGGGGGGGTAATATTTATTTTTTTAATTGAAACAATGGGGGCGCTAAAACATAATTTGCTCTCAAAGTGGGTAGTAGGCAAAATAAGTTTAGGAACCCATGCTTTATAATCATTAACCAATATCATCATTATCACCGTCTTATTCATCATCAACTCCAACTGCATCAAACTCGTCGGTCGAGATGACAAATGGATGTCTTTTCATTCATTTCTTTTATTTAATGTATGAGATTCGACAAAAAGTTTTATTACTTAACTTTTTAACCAACTTTCAACTTTGATTTTAGGCAAGGTTAGGGATGACAAAATTTTGTCAACTGTGGTTCAAACGTCGTTGTAAGAATTCCTGGTATCCTCAAAAGATGGCGTTAGTTTCGTATTTATACAGGGAAAAAAGGTATTTTTTTAAGAAAAATTTCCCACAAATCACTATTGAGGTTCAATGAATTATTGTATTAATTTTTTGACATCATGTGAATTCAAATGCAATAATTATATAATACGTGATTCCTGATTTCAATGCCAAACTACTAACTAGGTAAGATGTTGTCATACTAATTCACGTAATTTTCGAAAGATGGTGCTAGTTCGATTCCAGTTGGTATCAGATTTTTTTTTTCATACAATTCGTTACAATTTGTTGTACATTGTGTATTTTGAAACTGGCCCGCTCATAACCAAGAGCTACTCAAGCAACTTGTTTAAAAGCAAAGTGTTTTAATTTAGTATGACAACATCTTGTTGTCAATGTACTAATTATTCACGTAATTTTCACAAGATGGTGCTAGTTTGATTCCAGTTTGTAGCAGATTTTTTTTTCATAAAATTCGCTACAATTTGTTGTACAATGTTTATTTTGAAACCAGTCCGTTTATAACCAAGACCAACTGAAGCAACTTGTAAAAGCAAAATGTCTCGATGACATCACAATAATATGCTCTTTTTGGGTCTTTTAAAATTCAAATCCAGAGTACGTTTACTTCAGAAATAAAACAGCCGGATTGAATGAACAAAATGATTTTTTTTTCAGTCTTTTTGTCCTTATTTTTGATCATTTATGCTGATAACACGAGCTGGGAATATTCTCAAAATTGTTGTTAATATTTTTAATCCTTGTTAGTTTCCATAGCCGCCTCGTGTTTGACCTTAACCGATAGGTGGGGTAGCCGTGACCTCGAGTCCCGATCGATGGAGCTCCCGGCTCTGTCGAGATGTTGCGCATGTCATTCTGGACGCAGGGGTGTGAAACTTAGGGGATAGAAATTTTCTTTGTCACCTACTGGCTCAAAGGTACAACAATTTCCTAGCTCCTTCAAAAGATGGCGTTTTTCTTAACCATTTGAAGAAGTTTTGTTATAATATTAATTAAAAATTTAGATTAACGTGTACTCGGTTCTTTGGTACCTACTTTGGTTTCAATTCAATGCTCTAGTCTTGAGCTTATTTGCATATGTGTTTTTACTGGTTCCTTATCGTGCTCCGATTGATCCACAAATAACTTTGAAATCTTCAAAGATGCCCCTAATCTTGAAAATCGACACAGCACATGTACCTAAATCATATTTATTAGTCCAAGCTAAAGAAAATAGGACCAAAACAGATCACTGCTAGATTATGATGACTTTAAATCCTAAAGTTTTGCCTCCAGTTCATTCGTTTTACACGTGCTTTACTTATGACCTTTATGATGGGTGGGGGTGGGGGTGGGGTGAACCTCACCTTGGGTTGGACCGATCGATGGAGCAGCAAGCTCAGTGCGCATGTCACAAGTTGCCAGCTACTAGGGATGAGAAATTGCAGAAACGAGATAAACTGATTCGACACTAACCCCAGCTTGGTGATAATTACGTTGTCACTTGCCTTAATAATGCCCGAGATTAGCGAAAGATGTCGCTGATTTTGCTATATACATACCAGATTTAAACAGAAAAATTTGGTACTTAAAATATTTTTCCATCCATCCATCCGTTGCCACCAATAAAGCTGGATATTCTGTGTAGGAAAGCTTTCACCACCTTTTCTAAGAATTCGTCTAATGGTGAAAATGTCACCTCATAATTTCTTTGAAATACCAAAAGATGGCGTAATACAATATGTTGAGAAACTATAGCTAGGTCTAAAGGGAGGTAGTGTGGGACCCACAAAAAATATGGGGGCGTTGTGTAGAGGCTTGGAGGGGGGGGGGATTGGTAATTGAAACAATGGGGGCGCTAAAACATAATTTGCTCTCAAAGTGGGTAGTAGACAAAATAAGTTTAGGAACCCATGCTTTATAATCATTAACCAATATCATCATTATCACCGTCTTATTCATCATCAACTCCAACTGCATCAAACTCGTCGGTCGAGATGGCAAATGGATGTCTTTTCATTCATTTCTTTTATTTAATGTATGAGATTCGACAAAAAGTTTTATTACTTAACTTTTTAACCAACTTTCAACTTTGATTTTAGGCAAGGTTAGGGATGACAAAATTTTGTCAACTGTGGTTCAAACGTCGTTGTAAGAATTCCTGGTATCCTCAAAAGATGGCGTTAGTTTCGTATTTATACAGGGAAAAAAGGTATTTTTTTAAGAAAAATTTCCCACAAATCACTATTGAGGTTCAATGAATTATTGTATTAATTTTTTGACATCATGTGAATTCAAATGCAATAATTATATAATACGTGATTCCTGATTTCAATGCCAAACTACTAACTAGGTAAGATGTTGTCATACTAATTCACGTAATTTTCGAAAGATGGTGCTAGTTCGATTCCAGTTGGTATCAGATTTTTTTTTTCATACAATTCGTTACAATTTGTTGTACATTGTGTATTTTGAAACTGGCCCGCTCATAACCAAGAGCTACTCAAGCAACTTGTTTAAAAGCAAAGTGTCTTAATTTAGTATGACAACATCTTGTTGTCAATGTACTAATTATTCACGTAATTTTCACAAGATGGTGCTAGTTTGATTCCAGTTTGTAGCAGATTTTTTTTTCATAAAATTCGCTACAATTTGTTGTACAATGTTTATTTTGAAACCAGTCCGTTTATAACCAAGACCAACTGAAGCAACTTGTAAAAGCAAAATGTCTCGATGACATCACAATAATATGCTCATTTTGGGTCTTTTAAAATTCAAATCCAGAGTACGTTTACTTCAGAAATAAAACAGCCGGATTGAAGGAACAAAATGATTTTTTTTTCAGTCTTTTTGTCCTTATTTTTGACCATTTATGCTGATAACACGAGCTGGGAATATTCTCAAAATTGTTGTTAATATTTTTAAACCTTGTTAGTTTCCATAGCCGCCTCGTGTTTGACCTTAACCGATAGGTGGTGTAGCCGTGACCTCGAGTCCCGATCGATGGAGCTCCTGGCTCTGTCGAGATGTTGCGCATGTCATTCTGGACGCAGGGGTGTGAAACTTAGGGGATAGAAATTTTCTTTGTCACCTACTGGTTCAAAAGTACAACAATTTCCTAGCTCCTTCAAAAGATGGCGTTTTTCTTAACCATTTGAAGAAGTTTTGTTATAATATTAATAAAAAAATTAGATTAACGTGTACTCGGTTCTTTGGTACCTACTTTGGTTTCGATTCAATGCAGCTAGTCTTGAGCTTATTTGCATATGTGTTTTTACTGTTTCCTTATCGTGCTCCGATTGATCCACAAATAACTTTGAATTTTTCAAAGATGCCCCTAATCTTGAAAATCGACACAGCACATGTACCTAAATCATATTTATTAGTCCAAGCTTAAGAAAATAGGACCAAAACAGATCACTGCTAGATTATGATGACTTTAAATCCTAAAGTTTTGCCTCCAGTTCATTCGTTTTACACGTGCTTTACTTATGACCTTTATGATGGGTGGGGGTGGGGTGAACCTCACCTTGGGTTGGACCGATCGATGGAGCAGCAAGCTCAGTGCGCATGTCACAAGTTGCCAGCTACTAGGGATGAGAAATTGCAGAAACGAGATAAACTGATTCGACACTAACCCCAGCTTGGTGATAATTACGTTGTCACTTGCCATAATAATGCCCGAGATTAGCGAAAGATGTCGCTGATTTTGCTATTACATACCAGATTTAAACAGAAAAATTTGGTACTTAAAATATTTTTCCATCCATCCATCCGTTGCCACCAATAAAGCTGGATATTCTGTGTAGGAAAGCTTTCACCACCTTTTCTAAGAATTCGTCTAATGGTGAAAATGTCACCTCATAATTTCTTTGAAATACCAAAAGATGGCGTAATACAATATGTTGAGAAACTATAGCTGGTGCATAATTGTCTTGGCGACTAGTTTAGAAATATACTCGTCATCACATGATTTTTGAACCTTTGTTTATTGAGCAATGTTCATAGGATTCGACCTTAATCGGTAGTTATGTTTTACCTTAACCTTGAGACACGACACGATCGATAGAGCCAGGAAACTCTCTGCGCATGTCAGGCCTTGCTGTCGAAGTAGCATTGAACTTGGACAGGGTCTTGCTTCAAAATCTGATCTTGGAGATTCTGTTATTCTAATTCCAAAAAATTCCTAAAGATGGCGCAACATATTGTATGTAAGACATTTGAATAACGTTTATTTGAAATCACAAACATATAAAAGGTGAAAAAAAAACTAAGTGATAATATTTTAGGGTGTGTATGGGTCCTCTTTATTGAGTACAATATGAAAGAAGCAGCGCTTAAAGGGATTACAGAGGCTAGATCACCGCCCTGGGAGAAAAATCTGTTTTTTGATGCAGTTAACTAAGAATGTTTAGATGCAAATTGTTTAAAAAATATATTGTTTATAAGACTTTAACAAGTAGGTATTAGTATTTTTAAGTTTTAATCCGTAAAAATTACACTGAATCCTCTTTTCAAGTATTTAAAGCAATTTTATCTCAGATAGTACTATGTGATCACTGATCAATTACTTTCATAATATTTTGTTTACGTAAAAGTAGGTATTCATTATTCTAAGCATTATTACTTATTAGTAATATTAAAATTAATAATATATACTATTTTCCAAGACCATAATTCATATAATATTATACAAGTAATATTTTCCAAGACTACGCTAGATTTACTTTTATTTATTCTAGTTTTTGTAGCCTCTGTAATAATCTTATTTTGTAACTTTTGTATGAGCAAATACCTGACGCTGGGGGCCATACAAATCATAAAAATATGTGCTCTTTCAGCGCTGCTACTTTCGCAGTGAACACTATGTAAGGGACACATACGAATACTAAAATATTACCACTTACTTTTGTGCGAGTTTCTTACGCCGGTTCTTCTCGCCGGGCTATGTCCGAACCGGCGTGGTGGTAGGCATCCCCGTACCCGACGTTCAAAAAGCGTATTTATAATACCTATTTGGAATAAAAATATTTTTTATTTTAATTTTATTTTGACGTCCTGTAGAGTACTTATACACAGAAATTCTTCTATTATTAACCTCTTCTTTTATACTCTAACCGAGGACTGAAACTACTAAGTACTAAGGAATATTGTTGAAGATATAAAGGCCTCTTTTAATTTTGTATCAAAAGATTATTTAATTTTGCAACTCCTTAGGATTTGCTCTCATTTATTATTTTAAATATTGTTACTACTTCGATCGAATATTTCTGTTTCTAAGGTTTAACATTGACCTTCGGACTCGATCGATAGAGCGCCGTGAGCCGTCCCGCGCATGCGCTAGATATTGCGCATCGAAGCGGCGCGCGGCGCTCTCCCTTCGGCACAAGTCAATAATACTTCCACAAAGTTGTAGAGCGCTCCCACTGTTTCACCTGAGCCCTGCTGTTTCTGTTCGTGGTATACCACATAGATGGCTCTTATAGACTAAGAACATTTAAAAGTGCAGTTTTGAAAGAAAATTGTAAGTATTTGTTGTACCCTGCACTTTTTAACATCTTATGTATAAAATTCTCGTGTCACAATGTTAGTCCACGAACTCCTCCGAAACGGCTTTACTGATTTTTACCATATTTTATATGCATATTCAGTAGGTATTTTTCCTATTACAACGCCATCTTGTGTTAATCCAGCGGAAATTAAATATCATTCATTAATTTATATTATAATATACTATTAAATTAATACCCTTATTTTAGTTTTAATGGAAAAATCACCAAGGGCTAGTTTCACCACCTCCTGATAAAGTGCCGGATAGGCTATCCACAACTTTTTTGACAGATTCTCCATATTTTATATGTTAAGTGGTGGATAGCCTATCCAGCACTTATCAGGAAGCGGTGAAACAGGCCCTAAAAGTTTTTGACGTGACAACGTCTTATAATTCGATATGGCCTGCGCGCACGAAAAAACATGACGTAATATGTGGCGTTACCTGAGGCGTTCCATTTAAGGCTATGACGTTATCACGTTCAACTATCGTCAGTAAACCGACTTTACAGACAACCGAGTTCGAGTCGAGTTCAAGTCGAGTTCGAGTCGAGTTCGAGTCGAGTTCGAGTCGAGTTCGAGTCGAGTTCAAGTCGAGTTCGAGTCGAGTTCGAGTTTTTTTTAATCTACTTTTTCCAGGAAAGCATTGCCGCTGAAATGGCTCATACTGGAGGCAGACCTGATAGCCCTGAACCGAGTGTAAGTACTGCTAGATAATTATTTTAAATTAAATTGAATTAAGTCTGTCCAAAAGCAACTTTGAGCTAAAAAATTTTTTAATCGACTTCAAGAAAGGAGGTTATCAATTCGATATTTCCAGAACTGCCCAGTTTTCGTATACCTACTTATATTATGTTAGTCTATACTCTATATCGGCTTCAGAGCTGATTTACCAATTTAAAAAGTGTAAGTATATGTATGTTTGTGTTCGCATATCTCCGAAACTACAAGTCCGATTTAGTAGATTATTTTTTGTTGTGCTACGGAGTAGTAATGTTTTTACTACAGTATTTCCCTATACTGCAAGTTTCATCGAAAATGGGTTCAGTAGTTTTTGAGATAGGGAATTTTAATTATTCTTAATTACGTAAAAATTTGAAGTCGGTTTTATCTTTTTACAATTTACTGTTTAAAAAAAACGTTATATTTTAGTTTGCAAACGCCCTTTTAGATGGCGTTATTTAAATTCCGTAGCAAAAACATTACTACTAAGCCATGAATCCTTATATTGTGTTATACTTACAGATTATTTCCGATGATTTTGGACTGGCTGTGATTCAGCAAATCAACAATATGTTGAGCAGTGCCGATTTACAGAACAATGAAGTGACAAAGAAGCAGGAAGAACAAAAAGAAGAAGACGCAGATAAGGAGACTAAAAGAGATGAGAAGAAAGAAGATAAAAAGGAAGAAAAGCGTGAAGAAAAAGTAAGAACAGTTCCTTAATATAATGTATAGATGTTACATTCACAGACCGAAAACGGTCAGTGAGCGGAAAAATAGCTCACAACGCGTCAACGCTCACAGTGAAACAGCCACCATGCGAAATTCGCGTTGTGGCTTTAATATAAACGACCACAACGCGTTCTGGCTCATTGAGCGTTTTCGGTCTTTGAGCGTAAAATGGATAAATCTTGAATTAAAATTATAAATTTGAATTATGTGGTCTAAAATTAATCAATTTTTTTCTCTTGTACAGAAACTCGAGGAAGCAGAGGCTAAGGCGAGGTACAGTATATTTTAATCTGTTTCACAATACATTAAGACTAGTCATTTTCGTGGTTCGGGCGCTTAATTTTTTTTTATGATATATTCTTTATGATAATCGTTTTCCGCGCTCAAGTTGCGTTGAATTATTTAAATTAACGACTTTTGTTCGAATTAGGGCGGAGTAATTTGTCATAGGTATACGAAATTTTTCAGCGAATATACCAAAATATTGTATCCTTATACAGTTGCAGCGATGAAACATGCACCATGAAGCCAATGTCTTCTCACGATCTGAAGACCCTCGATACAGCGTGCGCCATGGCCAACGAGTTAACCTCCAAGTAAGGTTCTCCTCTACTCATGTAGATGGCGCGTTTGCCATAACATTTCAAAACAAACATGCTATAACAGATGGCGCCATGGTATACTGTTTAAAAAATCAATTTGGTTTGTTAATTATTATTTGGCAACTCCAACTTGCGTCGAAATTCGTTAGTCGTTTTTCGCAACAAATCGTATGTCACTTCCCGCCTCAAAGTATCTCCAACTTTAATCTAAATCGGTTCAGCCGTGAGCCGTTTAACTATACAAAACTACTCAATATCAGAAATGTATAAGTGTCTAAACACACTATGCCGAATTTCAGCGGCGAAAATTCCGCATGATTACGGGCCGGGACACAAAAACGCGGCACGACGTCGTACGACGTGCCACGTAGAAGCTCATCTTGAATTTCTACGTGAGTTTCTACGGCACGACGTCGTACGACGCCGTACGGCGCCGTTTATATACATTTCTGATATTGAGTAGTTTTGTAGTAAGAATTTAGTAATTTTTGCATTTGTAGATCTATGAATTGCATGGAGGCTCAATCTCCCGGGCCGGCGAGCGACAGGCGGTCCCAGTTCAAACGAGCTCTGTCCTCGCTGCAGAACTTCCCTCAGCTCGACAATTACAAGGAGAGTTTAATGAGTGAGTATTTATATATTATGTTTTTATACTCATTTACTTGTTACTGTTTAATTGATTTACTTTTATGCTGATTGTAAAACATATATGCAATGTATGCGAAATTGCTATGCGAATGCATATAATGTAAGTTTTGGAACGAAGTTCCTTATGGCACGTTCGGCATTGCGAAAGGAGGCTAGACAGAACGATATTTGACCTCAACACTTTTTTATTAGTACCTGCATAGTAGGGGCAGAGGGCGTTGATAGTATTCCTGTGCGTCAACTAGATGGCGTTTTTGAGATTAAACAGCGACGCGTTGTTAGTATTCCTGAGCGTCAATAGATGGCGTTTTTTATATATTTTTTTGAGCGTATATGTATTTAATGTCTACAGGTTTTTTGTATATAACAAATAACTTCGTTCCATTCAGGTGTCCCTTGACACAAAGATAATTTTATTTTCGTTTATTGGGGTCTCCAAACAGTCTTACATATTTTTAAAGTAAGGCATACATTTAAAAGATTTACTAAATGTAAAACCAACGGCGGTGACCACAGCTGAATAATTAGAACTTATAGGAAAAAATAGAGAGCTAGACTCTAAAGAGCAGAGGGTAGATTATTATATATAATATTATGTTACATTTTCGGTAACATATAGATATACATATATATAGATAGAGTAGAGAGTTCACTGTGAAAGTAGCAGCGCAGAAATATAAAAAAAAAATTCACTTTTGCATGGGGAAACTCGTGACGCTCGGGCCCTTGCCCATACAAAAGTTAAAAAAAAAATTTTGGTGTTTCAGCGCTGCTACTTTCACAGTGAACTCTCTACAGGGAACACGTACACACCCTAAAGTATTATCACTTGTTTTTGTTACACTCTGTATATATAATATAATCCATGTTCGTGTAACGACGCGGTGCGTTCAAATATGGAGATCAAATGCGTAAGACTGTCTGGGACATATAACAACATATAATTTAAAAGAAGATACGATTACATATCTATTTAGGACAAATAATGTTAATGCTTAGTATATTTGTAGAGTAAAATATGCAATAAGTGTATTTATCACTTTATAAAACCTTAACTTTTTTGTATAGAATGACTGAGGGTGTTCATATCATGCTGTAAGTATTAATAAAAATCACCTTGATGTTTCGACCGTCATCTTTCATAATCTCTTATCATCATCACCCATGCTGTGCTACATCAGTTTTTGTCGTTGCTCGCCATAGCGAGTGGTTGTTGAAATCTAAAATTAGTATCGAAACAGCGCCTCGAGTGGCGCTAAATGGTAACAAATTCGATGAAACCATGGCATGGCGAGTAGCAACAACTCGCACAAATTATGTTTTTGTACAATTTTTGATATAATAAGTAAGTATACGTATTTTCATGTTATGTAAATGCTGACATTAAAGTTTTTCAATAACTATGTTTACGTCGTGAATGAAATTAACGAGATTTATGCCCAAGCTTAAAGTGCATTATTTTGTTTTGCCTTCATTTTTTTACATTTACAAGCTTTGAGTATTCATAACAGTACTACTGTTATTAATACTCTAAGTTTATAAGCAACAATGTATTGTTTATTTTAAATACTAGCTGACGTGTCAAACGTTGTCTTGTCTTAACGATGAAGACAGGACAACGTCTGTCGGGTTAGCTAGTAGATAGATAGATTATAATTAGTATCTCCATGCCAAACATCACAATAGATTAAATACTTTAGGCGAAAATCATAAAAGTTTATTGTGCGGGAACCATAGTCCGTAAGTATCTCCATACCAAAATTCATCAAAATCAATTTAATAGAGAGAATAGTTTACGCGCAAATTACAAAAGTATATTGCGCAGTAAGCGTACATTTTTCCGGGACAAAATGTATCCTATGTTCTTTTTTCGGGACTCAAAGTACCTATCTCTATGTACCAAATTTCAGCAAAATCGGTCCAGCCGTTTACGCGCGATATTGTGACCACGGGATTATATAATGGATTCATTTTTATATATTTTCAACCGACTTCCAAAAAGGAGGAGGTTATAATATTATAATATTATCTTCGGCTGTGGATATTATATTTGAATATAATACATCCATACTTCCATACTAATTGTAATTACTACTACTAATATTATAAATGCGACAGTGTGTCTGTCTGTCTGTCTGTTACCTCTTCACGCCCAAACCGCTGAACCGATTTTGCTGAAATTTGGCATGTCCCGGGAAGGGACATAGGATACTTTTTGTTCGGAAAAATGTACGGTCCCCGCGCGATAAACGAGTTTTGGCGCAACGGAGTTTATTTTTTTTTAATCAGGACACCAAACAGTACACACATCAAAACATTGTTACAATAAGCATATTAATAATTTAAATTCTTCTGATGCATGTAAGTACCTTAGCAGGTGACACGACATTTATAACTAAAGCTCCACAGAATACAATATGAAACTATTAATTACTAAACTAGAAGAACAATAATTACATGTATTATATTGTGTGATTGTAACAATAAAATATGATATTTCAAGTACATAATAATGTACTTGGAATATCATATTTTATTGTAAATCTTAAAACTATGATATAACATAATAATTATTTCATTTAATACATTGAGCTATAAGTAGTTATTGTAAATTAAATTATATTAAGATTAAACATGTCAATAAAATATATTAAAAAGTCTGAAAAAATGTGTACACAAAAACAAAATCATTATATTATTATAGTTGTCAAATTTGCGGGTATCGTCTAGTATATTAAATACAACAAGATGATGCCCGCAACTCCGTAGCACTTCGTTTATCGCGCGAGTTTAACTTAAATATAGACAAGTTGAACAATAAATACGTCTGCGTTGTATATTTTGCACATTTAACGGTTTCCTCAAATTAGGGTGGGTTGCACCAGATGCGTGGCTATAGTTACAGTTATGGTCAAAGTTATGGTTATAGTTAAGGCTAACTTAACTTTAACCTTAACTTTGAGCACAGAATTTGACAGATGTCTGTTGCTGGTCCGACAAGGCTTTAAATGAACGTGGGTGGGGGCGCTTCTGGTAAAGGAGAACTGTCAAAAATAGCGTTTTTATATGATCACAGCGTTAGTCCCTTTTTTCCCAACGTTCATTTAAAGTCTTGTCGACCTCTATAGTTATCGTTAAATATGGCGTCCATTATTGACTTTAACCGAAGATTTGACATTTTGCATTGTAGTTGTAGTTAAAGTTACAGCTAAAGTTACAGTTATAGTTATAATAAGTTGGTGCAACTCACCCCTATATGTTTATACTAATATTATAAATGCGAAAGTGTGTCTGTCTGTCCGTCTGTCCGTCTGTCTGTCTGTCTGTCTGTCTGTCTGTTACCTCTTCACGCCGAAGCCGCTGAACCGATTTTGCTGAAATTTGGTATGGAAATACTTTGAGTCCCGGAAAAGGACATAGGCTACTTTTTATCCCGGAAAAATGTACGGTTTCCGCGCGATAAACGAGTTTTGGCGCAACGGAGTTGCGGGCATCAACTAGTGTTGAAATAAATGACACTGTGGTCTGTGTGTAATTTCTCTGTATACTATGTATTTAGTTATAATTTATTGAGGACGCTTTTTCACCTTTCATTCTGAATCATATCTTTTTAATTCAAAATACAAGTATCATTAATTAGCTAGTCATTACATGCAGTGTAATCACCATGCTCATGTCTCATGCAGATGGCGTTGTAGACAATTTCACTAAGTCGCGAATATTCACATTTCAGGGCGGCCGGAGCGACGAAATTTCAGCGACGAAGCGAGAAGCGTCCCTGATATACAGGTAATTATAATATGTATGTTTAATTTACAAGTTAAAGAGATAAATAATTAAATAAATCGCGTGATGATAAGCAAGAAGTAAGAACTAAGTAGGTACCCTCATGTCACTTGGCATTTGGCATCTAATGCTAGAGAGCGGTTGACTGATCTAGCTGTCTCACTTGGAAATCAGTTATGTTGCATATCATTATCTCGCTCTATAATTTTTTGCTATTTGTTCGGCGTCATTGTGGTAAAAGTTGCAATCTCTAATGCAAGTTCTGCTTATAAACATAATCTTTATCATCGATAGATGGCGCTCATTTCGTCTTACATGTCAAAATCCTACTTTGTCTTCATTTCAACACGTAAAGTCTCCGTATATAACGGATTAAAAACTGCAATGTGCAATGCAAGTTCTGCAAACAAGTGCTACTTAGTATCGACAGATGGCGCTTTACCCTCTTTAGTTGGAAACCCGACTTCGTCTTCGTTCCGACACTTTTACAGACAAAAAATACTCATGCTATGAGAGTGTGATCACACAAAAACTGTCTTACAGGCTACCCTAACAGAGGAGAGTCGCCGCGCGTACGAGAGCCTGATAGAGCAGCCACCGCCCCTGATGACGCTGGCCGTGACGCCCGCCATGAGCCAGGCGAGGATGAACCATCTCCGCCTGTACACGCCGGAGCCCTGCCAGACCGCCTGCCAGGTTAGTGACTGACTGTACGAGAGCCTGATAGAGCAGCCACCGCCCCTGATGACGCTGGCCGAGACGCCCGCCATGAGCCAGGCGAGGATGAACCATCTCCGCCAGTACACGCCGGAGCCCTGCCAGACCGCCTGCCAGGTTAGTGACTGACTGTACGAGAGCCTGATAGAGCAGCCACCGCCCCTGATGACGCTGGCCGTGACGCCCGCCATGAGCCAGGCGAGGATGAACCATCTCCGCCTGTACACGCCGGAGCCCTGCCAGACCGCCTGCCAGGTTAGTGACTGACTGTACGAGAGCCTGATAGAGCAGCCACCGCCCCTGATGACGCTGGCCGTGACGCCCGCCATGAGCCAGGCGAGGATGAACCATCTCCGCCTGTACACGCCGGGGCCCTGCCAGACCGCCTGCCAGGTTAGTGACTGACTGTACGAGAGCCTGATAGAGCAGCCACCGACACTGATGACGCTGGCCGTGACGCCCGCCATGAGCCAGGCGAGGATGAACCATCTCCGCCTGTACACGCCGGAGCCCTGCCAGACCGCCTGCCAGGTTACTGACTGACTGTACGAGAGCCTGATAGAGCAGCCACCGACACTGATGACGCTGGCCGTGACGCCCGCCATGAGCCAGGCGAGGATGAACCATCTCCGCCTGTACACGCCGGAGCCCTGCCAGACCGCCTGCCAGGTTACTGACTGACTGTACGAGAGCCTGATAGAGCAGCCACCGACACTGATGACGCTGGCCGTGACGCCCGCCATGAGCCAGGCGAGGATGAACCATCTCCGCCTGTACACGCCGGAGCCCTGCCAGACCGCCTGCCAGGTTACTGACTGACTGTACGAGAGCCTGATAGAGCAGCCACCGACACTGATGACGCTGGCCGTGACGCCCGCCATGAGCCAGGCGAGGATGAACCATCTCCGCCTGTACACGCCGGGGCCCTGCCAGACCGCCTGCCAGGTTAGTGACTGACTGTACGAGAGCCTGATAGAGCAGCCACCGACACTGATGACGCTGGCCGTGACGCCCGCCATGAGCCAGGCGAGGATGAACCATCTCCGCCTGTACACGCCGGAGCCCTGTCAGACCGCCTGCCAGGTTACTGACTGACTGTACGAGAGCCTGATAGAGCAGCCACCGACACTGATGACGCTGGCCGTGACGCCCGCCATGAGCCAGGCGAGGATGAACCATCTCCCTGCCAGACCGCCTGCCAGGTTAGTTCACAGTTGCAAATGTTCTTTTTAGCTCAACGTCAAAGTTCGCTTGTGTACCTTTATTAGATAGGTACAGTTAACTGTGATAGTAGACACGCTGAAAGAGTGATTTTTAACCTCTATGTTTCTGTGAGAAACGCCTCAACATCATGAATTTGATTATATAAAATAATAAAAAATAGTACCTGTCAGCGCTGCTACTTTCTCAGTGAACATAATAAAAGGGACACATACACCGGACACACCCTAAAATTTAATCACTTCCATTTCGCAACGGAGCGGGCCGCATAAAACAGACGCAAGTCCGCTGCGCCCCTGCAAAGTGTGCGTTATTCTTAATATTAGATAATATGTACTAGCTGTCCCGGCAAACGTTGCTTTGCCATAACATAAAGATAAAAGTATTTCGCCCTGGATATTATTTTATTGAAGTGACTAAATAAGTATGTCGCCATGGCAACGTCGATCGCTATCCCGTCGCATAAACAATGGTCGCCGTCAGTCTCAGGTTGTAATAATTTACTATTATTTATTTAACTAATGCACTTATCAATATATAAAGTACCCAGTAGCCGATTCTCAGAACTACTGAATATGCATATAAAATTTGGTAAGAATCAGTAAAGTCGTTTCGGTAAGCCGGTAAACATTGTGACGCGAGAATTTTATATAAGAAAGAAGATAAGATTCATGTACCTTTAATCCTTCAAGCCCACTGACCTCCATTATATAAGTACGCTGGATACATGATACCCAGCTGTTTTTTGTGCCTATTTGAAGCGGAATTAGCGCCCCCAATATCGGGGGATGAGAACTAAATATGACGTAACTTGCAAATGGCTGCTCAATCGCTATTGGTTGTAAAAACCATAGAGAATAATTCACTACGGTGGTAGAAACTAGTATTAGTTCCAAGTACTCCCACTATTGCTATCAGCGCCAATATGGCGACTTAAACGTCATGTTTACGTCAGATTTAGTTCTCTTTCCCCGATTTTGGGGGCGCTGATTCCGCTTCAAATAGGCACAAAAAACAGCTGTCATTTCATTGGGTATCATTGATCCAGCGTACTTGTATAGTGGAGGACAAGGTTCAAGCCCCATAAGGACACCGGTGACTGCGACAACAATAGAATACAATATCATCACCAAGAATCGCCGATCGAAGGATTAATGGTGTGTAATATACAGTATTGGTAAAAATGTAAGCTGTTAAAGTAGGCAAGTATTATATTATAGTAAAATGTATTTATTTGTTATGACATCAGGTTCACATTTCGTGCAGCCTGTCGCAGTCGAAGACCCTGCCGAGATCGGCCACCATGCCGCAGCCCGCGCCGCGCCCGCCCGACGACTTCAGGACGCATCCGAAGCCGATTATGAAGACTTTGAAGCCCAGGTCAATATACTATAATTATTATACATTTTTTTATAAAATAATTTAGTTTTTAAGTGCTTAATCATCAAAAAACAGTTTTGGGACTTACGACTTACGACCTTTACTTTCGTGCTATAATGCGGGAACCGTTGTTATGCGATATTGTTCACTATTAGCTGCAGCCTAAAGCACATTGCCCGGGAGCACGATTCATGGAATTATTGTATCACGATTGGAGGATAGCATTGTGTGTAATGAATCGGGGCTAGCGTTTTCACAGTAGGCTCTTAAAGTTCCATCGAGATTTATTGTCAGCAAAGATTGCATGTACTGCAAAATATTTTATAATTATTTTGCAGTTCATGCAAATGAACAGACAATATATGACTTTCCTTATTTTTATTTATGTAGTTATTAAAAAAATACTTATAAATTGAAATATTAATTTCAGACTACCGACACCTCCCAGCAGTGACGATAACGATGAAGATGTAAGTTTTGTTTATCTTCTATAATATATTGTCTATGTAAGGGCCCTTCCACACGACATTTTTTTACGCTCGTTTGTATATATACAAACGCAAATCATCTAAAGAACACAATATCTGCATTCGTAACTCAATTCATAATTTTTTGTGGATTAGTAAACGAATGTTTAGCAGCGTCCATATAAGCCTCTCGTTTCAGTCATCACTAGCGGTGCCGAATCGCAGCAGCAAGCCGCAGCTGGTTGACCGGCCACGCCACGTGCGGCGTTACCCGCTGCGCGACACGCCGACCGTCAACATCTATCAGAATACGCGACCCGAGCCTGAGCCGGTACACAGTGAGTATAGCGGGTGTGACAGCTCATACCAGACTAAACAGAACTATACCTCTACCAGGATCTGATGGCAAAAAGTGAGAAAGTAAATTGACTCTAGCATCTACTTATTGTAGTAAGTATGGATAACATTATTTTCAAACATAATTATATTGCTCAGGATTGACTTTGCTTGACACTTTTCGATTTTTTATTTTATTTTTCTTTGAAACGTATAAAAATACACGATGACGATAACAAATAAAATAAATTTTCAAAATATATGACATGCCGAATATTTGTGAATAAGAACTTACCAGGCATGAATTGTACCTACCTAAAATCTAAAAAATTTACCTCAGGAAAAAACTTAAAATGTTTCTTTCAATACAAAATTTACCCCTACTCGTCACTCCTTCAAAGTGTCACCAAAAATTTGGTCTATACAACGACCCCGACTCGTCACGAGTAATAATTTAGAAGTTTAACCGTTATTTCGCCCCTAAATAGCGGGCTGTAAGTACGTAAGCTTACTTTAAAAAATTTAAGCTCATAAATTATTCCATATTTCAATCAGGTTTCTTTATTCAATTCAATTCAATTAATTTATTTCAGATTTTCATCCATAGTGTTAGTTTCAACAATAGGTCCTTATTCTAGTGTTAGTAAAAAGTATAAAATAAATTGGAATTACATCACATAAACATCAACAATTAAATATATGGGAACCGTGCTACTGGAGCATGGAGCTGCATCCAATGCTTCAGCAACACGGAATCCCACCTGCTACCCAACACATTCAGGACTCTGTTTGGACTGTTTTGCACACGCGACCAGAGCGAGGCACATCTCTTTCTAACAATTGTCTGAAAACAGTCTGTATGTGCCTCAGCAAACATAGATGAGGCGCTGCAATAACGCGACAGACCAAACAGCTTCCTGGATATGTTGTTGTACTGGACTTTGAGAGCGCTATATGAGCGCTGCGTATATCTGACCCATAGGCCACACGTGTAGAATGACTGACAATATGCTCTGAACAGTGTCATTTTGGCTTCCTTGCTACATCGTGCGAACCTACGTGCCAACATATTACCGCGGAATCTTAGGTCATCCCCTCTATTCTCGTAGACGATTATCTCATGATGTTCTGAGACTTTTACTATTCCATAGTAATTTGCAGCCCTGCCTTTGTCCTGTCCCAGTGACATGGCGTCTACGCTGATTATGCGTGGGGTGGTCTGTGTCTCATCCCCATTGCTCCCAACTCCTTCAAAGACGAACATGCCCGTTCAAAGGCTGTTTGCGTGTCCCATTCGAATACTATTGTCGTTTTGGTGTCTGATTGCAGTATTCTGCATGGTTGGCCAGCGAAATTAGATGTTGGGGGAGCTAAATATTTGCTCATTTTAAGTCAACCCGGGTAAACCTAGGTTTACTCCACATCATTCGGTCGGGCAGAATTACGGTGGGCCCCAGGGGCGCACGGAGCGTTTGGCTCCACGTCCCCACGGCTGCCGCCAAGAAGTTACTTGCTTCTGGGCGGCTGCAGGTGGGTTGGGTCCTGACAAGGGTGGTGCTGCTGGCCGCGAGGCCAAAGCGGTGCTACCGTTGTCTGGACACCGGCCACCTGGCTTCGAGTTGCCAGTCTCCGGTAGACCGTAGCGGGAATTGCCTCCGTTGCGGGAAGCCGGGGCACAAGGCCGCCGACTGCGTGGAGGAGCCCAGCTGCTTCCACTGCGCAGAGCTCGGCAGAGAGAGCAACCACGTGCTGGGGACTAACGGCTGTATCACAACAGCAAACAAGCCTCCCGGCACGAGGAAGAAGCGCAAGGCTCCCTCCAAGGCTCGGCCGCGTAAACGGCCTGGAGCCGATAAGGCCGGGGCGAGTGAAATCGCCCCCGCTATGGAGGTGGAAGCCTAGGCCTATGTGCGGATGATCGGGGGATCACCGCCCACAATATAGGCCCCGAAGAGATAGACTCCCGCGATGCCCTGGGAGCCTCTCGGTGAAGGCAGGTGGCGGCGAGAGCTGCCGCAGCGAATTGTGGTGCCGGAAGCGGCAAGCGCTGCGGAGGACGCGGTAGAATGCGTAGCGATCCCGCTTCTTCGCGTGTAGCGTTGACGAGGGCATGGGGGGGTTTTAGTCGGTAAACCTCTGCGGAGGGAGTCCGACATACCCCTGCCCCTTCCCCCGAGGGGGCGGGGGATGCGTAATGCATTTCCCCTCCTCAAAAAAAAAAAAAAAAAAGGTTTACTCCACATTGTAGCATTACGCGTAACATATATACACGAAAAATGTGTACCGAACACATGCATAAATGTGCATGTATTCGGGTCACATTTTGTAGCCTTTTGGTGCACTTTGTTTGACGCAGTTACTCTTCCTTAGTTTTTATTATTCGCAGCAACTACCTACGAGTATCTTAATCATTCGACTGAATAATAACTTGGACAAAATATCTGCTTTCATATCCATACCTATATTTTGACTAAAGTATGTAAAATTTTATCAAAACTTTAAGAAGTAGCTAATTTTAGTGTCATTTGCGTTCAAAACTAAACGTCACAACTGTCTTCATAAGATAAATGACAGTTTTCAAAACTTCCAAATTTGGGAGTTTTCCGGAAATTTTCGAGTAAACTTCTTGAAACTTTCCCGAAAACTTCCAAAATTTCGGAAACATTCCGGAGTTTTCACCTCTAATCTAAATACCCAAACTAAACGCCATCTTGTAAAATAGCACTCGATACATTCGTTTCGTAGCCACAATCCTGTCAAAGTCAGTAATAAAACAATGTCGGATAATACTTCTACACTATTTCTTCATTTTACTCGTAACTACTGGTTAACTCCCGAAATTTCGTTGCTCTGAAAGTGTTTTTTCGTGAGCAACCGTACATTTTTCCGCTACACAGCTATATGATAGCTGTCCTGTAAAATTATTATCTTTGTACCAATTCGATTGAGCGTGAAGTGGTAATAGAGTTTGACAGACGCACTTTGGCATTTATATTATTACTAGATGACCCGCAACTCCGTTGCGCCAAGATTCGTTTATCGTTCGGGAACCGTACATTTTTTCGAAATGAAAAGTATCCTATTTTCCCGGGACTCAACTTTTATCTCCATGCCTCAGCAAAATCGATCAGCGGTTTGGACGTGAAGAGTAACAGACAAACAGACAGACGGACAAACAGACTTTCCAATTTATAATATTAGTATGGAAGTATGGTTTGGTAAGGATATACTATAGTCTATAACCATGACCGCATCGTTAATTTCCAGCAATCCAAGTAGACGAGATCATACCGAACCCGTGCAACGCGGACGGCTCGCTGCTCGAGGGCTACAACCCGTTTGTCCACCGCCGCAGCCGATACGACAGAATCGAAGATGGCGAACGCATCTTCGAGGAGGTGGAGCTGAGGAAGACCAGCGGTGAGTGACTCACACCTGAATAGAACACTAAATAATCGACCAAGTGTTCGGACTCCCGCACGAAAGGTTCCGTACCATTATAGAGCTAAATTAGGCAAAAAATTGTGTTTCTTGTATGCGAGCTGTATTTTATTTTAATATTATTATTAATTATTAATCTATACATATAATAAAACTGTAGAAATTAAGATTCTGTACGTTAAAGATATTCAAAAAATAATAAGCGGAGGGTGTCACTACATCGCTATTAATTATTATTAATTATCCCCACCCCTCTAAAGGGACGAAAGAGGGGGTCAGATTTTGTACAAGACTTTGGTTTAACACGAAAACTACTGATCTGATTATTCGATATAATATTTGTCTTCTTCCAACTTAACATGTGGTGTATAAAAAAATTCCCTCCACCCCTCTAAAGAGACGAAAGAGGGGGTCAGATTTTGTATTTAAAGACTTGCTTTAACACGAAAACTACTGACCCGATTTGCTTACGGTTTTCGCAGATATATTTGCCTCTTTCCAACTCAACATCTGGTGTATAAAATTATAAACTTGCAGCTTATCAAAAGTTACTGAAGAGTAAGGTGATCAGGGTAAGTCCGGATAATTCAACTTATCACAAAATTAGTCAGTGTTTTTTTTGCGTGGCGCTTCGGGCATATACGCCAGTGTTAACTTGAATTATCCGGAAGTTAATCAGAGTAAGTTCGGATACAGGGTAAGGCACGTTAAAATTGGTTTAGTGTTATCTAAAAGCCAATTTTAAAGTTTTCACAAGTAGTAAGTGTAAAGTGAAGTAAAACATACATTTTACTTGTGTAGTTGTGATTCTAGCGACTCGACCACGAAAATTAACGAATTAAGGTACAACGTTAATTAGTAATTACCAATAAGAACTTGACATTATATATAAAATTCTCGTGTCACAATGTTCGTTCCCGTACTCCTTCGAAACGGCTTGACCGATTCTCATGAAATTTTGTGAGCATATTGAGTAGGTCTGAGAATCGGCCAACATCTATTTTTCATACCAAAAATCCATATCCATACTAATATTATTGTACGGTGCGCACAATCTTTTTATGATAGTTTGATATTGATTTGATAGAGAGCGAGAGAAAGTCCGTTTTTGATACTAATGTCGTTTATTGATAGACTGATAGAATGATATGAGTACGCGCGGAATGATTGATGACCGAATGCGAACTGAAGTTATTGCTAACAATTATTACTAAACTCGTGTAAAATGCTGATGCTACAATTCTGTGTACGCGCTTGCCCGTACATGCTCCCGGGCGAGAAGATGAGGAATAGGAGATTGATGAAATCAATGATATGTGAGTGACGTGCTATACAAGTTGATCGAACAATGTGTCCTTATAATTAAAGATGATTAACAAGGTGATTTAAACAATATTTGACTTAAAATTAGAGCGACTGGTTATGCTTAAAAAGCACGGGTGACGTGCCTTTGTTCACTACACACGTACTGGAATTGAGCTCTGAACCATCGCACACATGAGACTCACTTTTGCTATGCTTTTCACTTATGCCGTAGCACTGATTTACACCACCTTTTTCACTACACTGATTCACTGCACACTCACTAACACAACGAACCAGGGGTGGCCGCCGGGGGCCCAACGGGTGGACCTCGATGACTTCTTCTGCTTGGCCCGCCGCCGGACGCGCGGGCTGCGTGCTCCCGCGGTAGCGCCGCCACAGCAGCGCGGCGCCGAAGACTGCTGCTATCGTCACTATTACGTATATGACCGTGTAGTGATGCACATCATGATACGAGATGCGACTTGTTAGTACTTCTTCTGATGCCTTTTTGAGCTCCTCTATTTGTCTGGAGACATCCCTAAAGAGTCCCCGATGATCGGATATTGATTCGTTGTCGACGACTGAGATGGGAACTGATAGATTGAAGATCTTGTTGATTGGCGGAATGTCTATTTTTAACACATCCGCTTCCTTATTTAAAACGTTCGATTGCAATTTGTGTGTAAAGATCGTAAATGAGCTACCTTTAATTACACACTTGTCGCTAAGTGTCATTATTCCCACCTGGTGTAATGTTTCTGCTGCAATATGATGCTCACATATGATTGTTATCGTACAATGACCGCAGCAATAAAATAAATAGGTGTTTATTTTGCTAAGTTCCGTCCATTTCTCTTTACAAATCGACGTTTTTGTTTCACAATTATCGGAAGATAAATCTTTCTTACATAAATTCTCTTCTAATGTTTGCTGGATAGGCTGCTTTGAAGTGCATAACTGAATATTAAAATCATAGTTTTGGCAATGTCGTAAGTCCTCGTCTGACATAGGAATATAAGAATCTTTGTGTATATTTATTGCAACGTAATCTGATACTGGCACGATACTGATTGAATTGAAATTAATTCTCTTTGGGATAGGTATTAGCTTAAAAATTTCGAAGTAGTCTCTACTAACCAATGGAATTTTTACTTCAAATATGATAAATTGTTTCGATGCTCTCGCTTTTAAATTAAGTAAGTGATACATTTTTGATAGATCTGACTGAGTATTTTCTAGGGGTAGCGATACGTCTTTTGTTAGTAAACCCGCAATAATGTTCAGCTCATCCCGCAACTGCTCGGGAGGTAAGAGATGATAGTTTAGTTTCCCAGAGTAGACACTAGTGAGTGTGTCAATGAGAGTTTCTTGAATGTTTTGTAAACTGGACAACATGTTGTTGGCAATAATCGATGATAAAGTAAATTCGTTGCGTGTCGCTACCTTTTGAAGTACATCTCCTTCCACGCGGACAGTTTCCTCTAAATCACTCAAATGTTGCCTAAAGATTGTGTGTTGCCTGTTCATGGTATCTTCGACCCTTTTTATTATGTTGAGTTCTGCTTCAACAACCGATGTCTGGTTTTTCCACAAAATTGCTAAATGTTTTTCATTTTCTCTGACTGTCTCAATATCTGTTTTGTACTGTTCCGCGAATTGTTCGTCCAGTACGCCGAATAGACTGTGGGCGATATATCCGACACCGTTGATAAGCCCTCGACGTAGTCGCGTGCGCGCGCTTCGCCGTGTGAATTGCTGACCGAGTAGAATGCCATTGTTGTGCTCTAGATCGTTGAACCCGTGACGTAATTGTAAAAGGATTATGTCACATTGTTTTATCTTGTCGTTAGGGTTACTACACATGTTTTCTAAATAATTAATATAGTTAGTGAGCAGTTTCGTGCCTTGCCAATACGGATCCATGTTATAATAAATTACGAGTTTCCATTCATCTCGTTGGAGCCGCATGTCTGATATTTTGTCAAAATAAAATCCTTGTGTTGCATTTAAATTTGATACTTGATATTGGCTTGTAACTGATGAAATTGATAAGATTAAGAACATAAATATTGAAAATAGAAAATTGCTATATTTATTCGGACGTCTGACGTACATGGTTCCATAGCTCGTTTTAGGTGATGCTGAGGTTGATGCTGCTTCCTGCTGATCTGGTTTGGATGACGTAAGGTCGGTATCATTAGCGTGTACAGGTAATCTTGATATTTTAGTGACGGGTCTTTTAATAACGCCGTTTTTAGTTTTGATTGAAACTACTCGAACATAGCTATCCTTGCCGGGATGTAAATCTATTATTTTTCCAAGAGCCCACCTTCCTGCAGGTAAATTGGCACCACCATGAAATGTAAGCTGATGAGCCTGGTCAATAAGAAGTTCGGCTAAACGACTGTGACCGGGGATGATAATAGGGTGCTTCATCTCGGGATCTAGATGAGTATTTCGGAGCCGACCACCAACTCGTAAAATGTTGTTTTTATCTAAGAATGGATTTAATTGATTGATTGTACTCTTCGTGAGTAACTTGTTGTTACGAAGGCTAATGATCTCCTTTGCAAAGGTAAGTTCCTGAACATTTTTAATGATTAAGTAACTTGATCTCTGTAATTCTGATATTGATAGAAATGATGAATAATTGGGTTCCGGACGGTATTTGATTCGCAATATCCATGATAGAATTCGAATGATTTTATTATATGAACTGTAATTTGATAGTAGTTGATATATGATATTGTTTTCTGTCCCGTGCTCGGCGACATTTACTTGTTTTGTGATTTTTACTTCCTGATCAGTGAAATATTTTTCAGGTGTCTCTTGATATATGCTGTTCTGCAACACAGCAGGACCCCGCCACCACAAATCGTGCTGAATCAGCTGCGGAGCCGTGATTCCACGACTTGCACTATCCGAAGGATTGTGTTCAGATTTGATGTAACGCCAACATGATCCTGGCATGATTTTGATGATTTCTTGCACCCTGTTGGCAACAAAGGTTTTCCACCTTCCTGGATCTCCATTAAGCCAGCCCAATACAACCATTGAATCTGACCAACCATGTATTTCGATGTGGTAATCGCTTAGACACAACCTAACTTTTGACATAAGTCTTAATAATAGAAGAGCGCCACTTAGCTCTAGTCTCGGAAGTGATATCTTCTTACCGAACGGAACTAGCCTTGCTTTAGCTACTAATAATGTAGTCTTTACATTTTCTCCATCTGTAATTTTACAATATATAGCACAGGCATATGCTTTCATTGATGAGTCACAGAAACCATGTAATTCGAGTCTGTGGCATTGTTTTGTGTAAATCCATCGCGGTATTTGTAGTTTATTAATATTGTTTATATCTTGCTTCACCTTATTCCATTCTGATTTGATATTTTCGGGCAACTCCTCATCCCAACTGATTTTAGAGAGCCATACGCTTTGAAATATGATTTTGAGCTTAGTTGATAAAGGTGTTAGCCAGCCTAACGGATCAAAGAGCTTTGAAATGTCTGATAGTAAGGATCTCTTTGTTTCCGACTTTGAAGGCTGATCTATCCTATATTGGAATGTAAAAACATCTAGGTCTGGATTCCAGCAAAGTCCCAGTGTTTTTGTATGTTCTGCTTGCTTGAAATTAAAATTATTATCTTGCTTGTTTGATATGTAACTTTGATCTGATAATTCGGGAATATTTGATCTCCATTTTCTGAGGTTGAATCCACCTGATTTTAGCAGCTTAATAAGATCGGCATGTAGTTTCTTTGCTTCTTCAATAGTATGCGACCCATCTAAAAGGTCATCCATGTAAAAGGATCGGTCAAGGACGTCGGCTGCTTGATAATAGTTATGTTTTTCATCTACGGCTAATTGTTTCAGAGTCATCATGGCCAAGAATGGAGCTGATTTAGTGCCATACGTAACTGTTGTTAGTTGAAATTCTTTGATAGGTTCATCTGTATTGTCGCGCCAAATTATTTTTTGTAGAGGTTGATCTTCTTCATGTACCCAAATTTGCCTAAACATTTTTTCGATATCCGCTGTAAATGCAAATTGATATTGTCTCCACTTAATTAAGAGAGATTGTAAATCTTGTTGCAGATTGGGTCCACACTGCATGACGTCATTTAGACTATGCCCAGAGGAGGTTTTCACAGATGCATTAAAAACCACTCTAAATTTCGTTGTCGTTGACTCGACCCGCTGTACACAATGATGCGTCATATAGCATTCAGGTTTCGTATTGCTTGTTGCTGGTTTCATATGTCCTAATGATTGATATTCGCGCATAAATAATTTATAGTCTTTTTCTAAATTTTCTTGTTGGCGAAATTTTCGTTCTAGAGATCGAAACTGAGCAAATGCTTTGTTTTTGGAACTGCCTAAATTTTTCTCAAAGTTACTCTTCATAGGAAGTCTCACGACGTATCTCCCGTCATCTCGTCGTGAGGTAGTCTGCTTGAAATATTCTACACACTGCTGGTCTGCTGATGACATATTTGATTCTTCAGAAATATCCTCGATCTCCCAAAATTTTTGAATTTGCTCTATGTTATTTAAAACGATGTTACATTGCAGCGTTTTATTGCTACCGCTTAAAATCCAACCTAGTTGCGTGTTTTGTGCAATAGGTGAAACCTGATCCCCTCTACAAATTCCATCTAATAAAATTAATGAATAAATATCAGCTCCTAAAAGGAGATCTACCGGGCGACTGATGTTGAATTCAGGATCTGCTAACTTAAGATTGTCTAAGAATGGCCATGATGGTTTTGTGAACGACTGACTCGGCAAATTTTTAATTAAATTTTGCATTATATAAACATCTGTGTCAAATTCAAAGTTACCGTTTATTGAAAGGCATTTAATATGTATAAGACCCTTACAATTACTTTCCTTAGCGCCTACCCCAAAAATTACTCCTTGGCATTTTTGACGTGATAGTCCTAACTGATGTGCTGCGTTCTCCGTGATTAATGATGCTTGAGACCCCTGATCTAATAAAGCACGCATATTTAAATATGACCCATCCGAGTTTTGCACCTTGACCATTGCAGTGGCCAAAAGTACTTCCGGTATATTGTGCTGTGACACGAGCGCGTTTGTTCGAGGTGCTTGTATTGGTTCCGATTTAGGTGCATTCCTTGACATCGTCATGTTTGAACTTTGATCCGATTGCACAAACGCGTCGTGTAAAAGTGTGTTATGCATTTGATTGCATTCGCGACAAGTTTTGATTGAAATGCATTCTTTACCTTGGTGGCAATAAAGGCAATTTTGGCATAAATTAAATTTTGATACAGTTCTTCGCTTATATGCTGGCGACATTTGCAAAAATTGAGGACAATGGAAAATGCCATGATCATTAGTTTTACAAATAAGACATTTATAAAACTTTGTTAAATTAACGTTCTTTATGTTATTAAATTGCGATGTATTTCGACCGTGTGTCGATGATATTTGCTGATGTTTGAAATTGTTTGATGGATGATATTTACTGCTATGCCCCGGGTTTGCTTGATAATTTTGACCGCTGTTGCGCGTCAACGATTTATTAATTTGCTTGCGACTTGTAGATTCTAGAGTAGTAAAAGTAGTTTCTAGATATGCTAAGAATTCCTTCATATTTGGTATTTCTCTCTTGTTTTTGACAGATGCAATGTAACGATTTTCGGTTTCTGTATCGAATTTAAGACATAAAAGACGGATGACTAACGGATCCCATGAATCTACGTTTACTCCTAAGTTTCTGATGGCGTTTAGACTTTCAAGGAGAGTGTCATGCATTTTCTTGATATGATACAATGACCCTCTCGGTACTGCAGGAATGTCAAGTATAAGATCTATGAGCGAATTTAAAATTAATCTATTGTTATCATATCTGTGATTCAAAATTTGCCAACATACAGAATAATTGTCGGATGATATAGTTAGGTGTTGGATGAGCCTCTCGGCTTCACCTCTAACTTTTGATTTTAAAAACTGCATCCTTTGTGCATCCGAAAGCGAAGGATTTCTGTGGATTGATTCCATAAAAAGATCCTTGAAAGAAACCCACTGATGATAATTCCCACTGAAGCTTGGTACTTCCAGTTGGGGTGTTGACTGTTCCGTATGAGTTACGGACCCCATCTTTTTGTTGATAGCAGCTATGATGTTATTGTATTTTCTTTCATATGTGAAAAAAGTAGCTTCATAGTTCGCTAATTAATTCGCTAAGTAATTTCAAATTGGTTAGTTGTAAAATAAGTATGCGATTTAATCCACAAAGCTTTATATGATTTGATTGATATTCGTGCCAGTAACCGTCAAGCGTGTCGAGTCGGCGTTTTATTTTTTCAGAAGTTTTCCGATCTGCCCCATCTTTCTTAAAATTGGTATAAATTTGCTCAATGGCAGCGGAAATTTGTTCCTGTGTTGCTAATAGATCTTCCACGTTGGACATTTTGATTAGATGTAATTTGCTCTAGTGTATAAAATTGAACGATCTTACTTGAAAGTTGAAATATGCTGATAATTGGCTGAAACCTGGGCTGCTGACTGCTTCCCGGGAACGCCACGCGATGATGCTGGGTGATGGTCTTGATAAATGATGATAAGTCCTTTGATATTGTAGGCACTGAGTCCACATTTACACTGATTCACACGCGAGGCTTATTTCGTCACTAAGCCAAAAAGTCACTCGAAGGACCAAAAAAGATGTACGGTGCGCACAATCTTTTTATGATAGTTTGATATTGATTTGATAGAGAGCGAGAGAAAGTCCGTTTTTGATACTAATGTCGTTTATTGATAGACTGATAGAATGATATGAGTACGCGCGGAATGATTGATGACCGAATGCGAACTGAAGTTATTGCTAACAATTATTACTAAACTCGTGTAAAATGCTGATGCTACAATTCTGTGTACGCGCTTGCCCGTACAATTATAAATGCGAAAGTGTGTCTGTCTGTCTGTCTGTCTGTTACCTCTTCACGCCCAAACCACTGAGCCGATTTTGCTGAAATTTGGCACGAAGATACTTTGAGTCCCGGGAAAGGACATAGGATACTTTTTATCCCGGGAAAATGTACGGTTCCCACGCGATAAACAATTTTAGGCGCAACGAAGTTGCGGGCATCATCAGCTAGTTATTTATATGGCAAAACAACTTTTGCCGGGTCAGCTAGTATTTTATATTATTATAATTATTTTATCAACTTGCTTTCCTAGAATTTCACAGATTTGTTCAAATACTTCAGCGTTAATGTTTCATTTCGTAACATGAAGTGAAATAAAAAGTATTGGCTCTATTGTCCTTTCCTAGGAAAATAGCTTTTAAAGAATTGGCACGGTGTGATGACTGCTCTGCCGCTTAGGAATATCACTATAGAACGTAATTTCATTGAAACGTGCTCAGTTTATCATTTTATTACTCGGCCCCTCAAATTTACACGACAACAACACTACTTGCTTATTCTTTCTGTTCCATGCACGCAAATTAAGATCGCAGAGGTAGGTTATTACTTATATTTGCAATTGTCGGTTTCGGTTGGATAAGCAGCCTCAATGTCAAAGTTAATGAATAAAGTACTGGATAGATTTTAATGACATTTGTTATAGTAGTTTCAACTTTAGAACACACGGGCTATTTTATTAATGATAATTAAATATAATTTCCAGAGCACGTATCAGTCGAAGATCTACTGGAGTTCGCAGATCACAAGCCGAGTTCGCAGGAGCGCGGAGTCGAGTCCGATGAAGTCAGAATCATGTGCAAGGTCCTCAATAATCAGGTACGGGGGCACGATTCTCGGAACTCGAATCACGATCATGTATCAAACTCCTCGCTCGCTAAAGTGCGGAGAACACACACGTTGAAATTATTTTATAAATTATTTCTTTTAAGCGTAGAAAAACATAATATTATGATAATCATATTCATTTTAATCATAACAATCGATTTAGAAGATTTCGTTATTGAAATAATCATGAAGGCGTATATTAAATATTGATTTTTAAAAAAATTCATGAGGATCAAATTTGTAGGAAATTTAATGATCTATCACCAAAACTTTGTTTCTACAATTATTTTCGCTAAATTCGATAATAATTGACATACAAGCGAAATTATACTTTGAGTTGTTTTTTGCATTTATCTCCGTAAATGGGTGAGGCCGTGGATTTTGCCACTTTTTTTAAAAGAAAAGTGTCTCATATGTTCATCATAAAATAAAACAGAAAATACCAGTTAAACTGTAACACTGATCTCATATATAACTTCTTTCAGTTATATTTTATCTCTTTTAGGATAGTTTTAAGCGGATTTTGGTAAATTATCATGTTAAAACGCCAATCTGAATATTTCAGAGCTCTAATTTTAGATAAAAAAGCGATGTCTTTGATGGTAGGTTACTTACTTGTCACTATTTAACTTTTTTATTTTATGAGTCTACTGAGCAAATTTAATTGAATCTAATTGTCTGATAGTTGAGACACAATAAAGTGGTTTTAAACTATTGAAAACATGCATTAATCAGTGATTTATAAACATTTAAACATTTCTCTCATTTTTTTTTAACTTCTACGTTACTGTTTTCTTCGTTACTAGTATTTCGAGACACAAGCATATAAATGTAATTTTAAGTAGAAATTCGGAATTATTATGAAAACACCGAGCTATTGGGCCAAGAAAAAAAATCGGTTGTCTGTAAAGTCGGTTTACTGACGATAGTTGAACGTGACAACGTCATAGCCTAAACCCCCTCAGTTCCGAAAAATTTAAAAATATTTATAATGAGTAAAATAAACTATTCGCAATACAAAACGCTACATAAATTCGTGAAAAACAGTAAAATTTTCGAACAAAGCACAAGTCAAACCTTGACACGTAGGAAATAGAGCACAATTTTGAATAGCCAAAATAATACTAATAGCTCACAGATTGTTTATTTATTTTTCATTCGGAGTGTGGTCAATGTATCAAAGGTCATAAATAACCAAACTTCTTCATACAAAAGTATTCTCTAAGTCATCGAAATACGTAATATAATCGAAACAAAGAGCGCGGCCCAGGTGAGCCTTACTGAGAGCTGTCAGCGAGGTAACGCCGCATGAACTGTCATGTTTTTCGGGTGCGCACCCCATTTCGAATGATAAGACGTTATCGCGTCAAAAGTGAAGTCACCGTCTTGTTTGTTAAAATTTGTGACAAGTTTATGACGCGTGTTACAGCAGCGCAAAATCAAAAGAGTTTTTTGGTGAAATTAAAGATAAATATCGACATTTTAACTATTGTTTACGTAATACTATGTGTCGAAATGGATAATGTAGATGATAGTTTATAGATTTATTCCAAATTTGGCTTTATTTAGAAATTATAACCTGCAATAGCCTTGAAAATCGAGCTTCTACGTTACTTAAACGTTACTTCTATGTTACTGGTAACAAATATTCTATGTTACGTTACATAGAAGCATTGTAAAGACTAATGCATATTGTCAATTTCGCTGTTTACTATACACATAGTATTTTTTATCCAAAAAATTGGCCATGCCTTTTTTTGGAAATCTCATAAAGAAATGTTCTGTAAATACAGTCAAAATCTGTTATAACGACATCGAAGTGACTGCTCATATTAAGTCGTAAAAACCGATAGTTGTAATAACCTGGTTATTACAACTATCGGTTAGTCCGTGTCGGTAGGAAAAATAAGATGTATATTCATGTAGGAAATTAAACCACATTTTGTTTACTTCAATACAAACGTATGTCGTATAATATAAGAGAACAATTTAATTTTTCCATCATTTTTGTATACATAAAATCTATAATTTTAGTTTGTTTGGAACACTTCTGTCGTACATACACATTTTGTAATTCACGTTGGATTTTAATCAGCATATCGTCACAATTTCCCTGCGTGTGGAACTGTTCATTAAAAAGAACAATCTTTCGTAATCGGTTATACACTAACAGCATTGAGACCGTCAATCAAAGTTGGCACTGTAAATTGTTCTTCCGAGTCTTCCTGTTCGTTTTCATTTTCCTCTTGAACTTCACGTACAATATCATCCTCCGTATCTGGTGCACAAATTACAATAGACTGATCTACATCAATAAACTCGTCTGCTTCAGTAGTAGATAAAGCAGGTTGTAAATTTTGAGCTAGTTAAAGATAAGTAACAAACTGACTTAAGAGATATGACGAAGCGGGCCATGAGGCTACGGCATGCATGTGCTTTGTTTCTAAGAATTACAAAATACCCTAAATTTTGTTGACTTTTACGATAATAGCCATTGACCATTATACTGTGCCAGATGTGGTTACTGTTACCTATTCAAAACAATACAGCTGAGCCGGTCGTTCTGCAGATATAATTCTCCGAAATCTTAACCAAATGTGGTCGATTAATGCGTTATGTCGTAGTAAACAATGTCGTAAAAACCAATGTTTTTGATAAGGTGGTCATATAGCATTCAGCCGGGACCTTTGATTTTGGTCAATTTAACCGGTATGTTGTTCTAAACGATGTCGCCATAAACGGTTTTGACTGTAATTGATTAGTATTTACATGCGTTAATTTCTTAATATGAACAATAAAAAAACACTTCTTATTTCAATAAAATCAAAAATTTCCATAACTTTTTAAATATTTACTTAATTGTCTCCTTGATTTTTCTGATCGACAATAATCAAAAAACACACAATTTGTTACAATTTAATTTTTTTTTTTATCACTGTACCCACTAGTTTTTTTTATCGCGTCAATATGACATAAGCTTAACAAAGCAACACCGTTACTTTCGCGTTACTTTAGTGTTACTGTAACGTAGAATATTCTGCGTTACTATACGTTACAAAGTGGCAAAATCCACGGCCTCACCCAAATATTGATTTTACAATGAAAATTATAAGAACTTAAAATGTAGAAAATTAAATTTACAACAAATTTAGTTCTTATCATTTTCGTTAAAAAAATATAAAATAAATAAGATATGTCCAAATAAAATTTGATATTCAAACCAATATGGCGGCTAACGCACACGTCCCCCCTTCATGACCACCCCCCCTATTCAGTAGGTGCAAAAAAAAATTCTGACTATAATTAATTTCAGATTCCCATACAAGGCTGAACTAACCCTACTGGGCTAAAATGATAATAATAATGACGTGTCCCACGGCCCACCTCCGCCGCTAGATTGCAACAGTTTTTTTGTTCTTCTTTATTTAAAGTTGTTTACAGTTTGGCCTGGCTTGAAAAACTGTTCACACGCGGCATATACCATGCCAATACTGGCTGCCAGTCTCATTGGCAGCCAGTACTGGCTCTGTGTAAATTATACTTTAGCCCTTAACATCGTAATGAGGCATTTTTAATTTGATTGTCAAACAGTTTCCATTTTAGTAACTAGATGGCGTATGGGCGAGACCGCCAATTTTTGCTGATTTTGCAATTATTTTTCTCCGCCCTTTGTATTTTAAAAAGTATTGTGTTTATGTTATGCTCGAAAACTGATTCTAACGAAGAAAACAAAGTACTCAAGCATGCATTAGAATAGAGTTCCAATTATAGTCTAAAAATTATATTTACAATTAAACATAAAAAAGGTAAGAAAATAGCTTAAAGTATACAATCCGCCGTGGAAGAGGTGCACTTTTAACTGTCGCTGTAGCAGTTAGTGTGACAGATTTGAAAATAAATCGGATATGCTATGAATACTTATAGAAATTGCTATCACCTCATCTAATTCTTATAGTATTTTAAGATAACTTTCTTTATAAACTTTTTAAAATCAAATGAATCGTTAAAAACATCAATTCTACCCCACATTTTAAACGTCATCAATAATACCGATTTGTTGTTATCGTTGGGTGTTAGGAAAGGTAAAAACGGGAGGTGGAAACACTGAGTTTTTACGTATTCTATGGAAAATCTCGTAATATCCGCCATTTCTCGACAGTTCACATTTGAACCTCAGTCGGGCTGTGTACACAGTTTTTTCAAAGGAAGTTTTTTTTTGTGACACAAATGTAAGTATTACTGTTTCACATAAAACTATCAATGCATCATGTGAGTAGTCAAGAGGGCCATGTTTGGGGCTATAATAAAAAGCATATTGTGTATTATTTACAGAGATAAGTTTGATTTTCTCAACGCTATTATAGCCTCTACGCTATCATTTTGGTGCTCCAACGGCAAATTTCTCAACGCTATGATAGCGTAGAGGAATAAATTCGCTACAATTTTGGTGCTCCAACGTCACAAGCAGCGTAGATATTCGCCAATTTTCTTTCTCTCGCAAATTGTTTCTGCGTCATATCAGCAAAAATTGGTGGCCTCACCAGTATGGATAGACAACTATCGGTAATTTCAGGTATAATTCCATCATTAATTGCGACAAAACCTGGGCAAAATAATGTAAAACTTGATACATTTCAATTTGAAAAAGACGCAATAATATACCAGTGAATAGGATAATAAAGTTATTATTACGATGTTTTAGTTAAAACTTACGGAAGAAATAGCCCTATTTACCGTTATTCACACCAAATGTCACAGGAATTATAAATGTTGGTTTTGACGACATCTTAATCATCATTAAATATTCGTTATCGTGCACTTGTGCACGATAACGGATATTTAATGTCTAATATTTTACTAATAATGAACATCAAAAACCCAAATAACACAATTTGGGGAAAAAAATAAAAAACACACCAACAATAAAAAGTAGAAGAAGTGTCATAGTAATATGCCCGCCAAAACCATAAAGGTAATATACCTATCGGAATAGAGAAACAATCCCGAGTACAAACATCTTGTAATTCGACAAAATATCGATCATGGAATAATAATTGTAAGATTGTAAACAAAATAAAATGGGATAAAATAAAACTGCATAGATATATAATAAAATTGTAATTTTGAAGTAAAATGGGATTTTTCTTCAAAATGCTTGCTGCATAATTAAGTATGCATGAAGTTTTCTTCGGAGTCGAGTTTGGACGGTTAATTAATTTCTGGTATCCAGGTCAGCAGGAAATCTGAAAAATTGGCCAAGTGTAAGTCAGACTCGCGTGTTAGATTAGAGTATTTATTGGTCTAAGGTATTTTGAAACAATTTGATGTTACTATGATAATACTAAAATTATGCCCTAGCAGTAGCAAGGTATCTGTGGTTAAATGAAAAATAAACTGTAATACAATAAAGACATTTATTAAAACAACCTTAACAAGTAAGGGTCGGTAGATATAATTATTTTCAAACTGTATATTGTATAACCTACGTAATTTACATAATCTAGGTAAGGTACTTTCAGTATATTATATTAATAAGATACAACTCAGGAATAACACCGAACTTATAACTTTATATTGTAAAACAACATAATATCAAGCAATTAATATTATAGATCATCTAGCAAAAATAAACCATAGGCTTGTACAAAATATAAAATCTTCTTTATATAAATTATAATAAATTACCAAGCTAAGTTTATTACTAAAATCTTTATAACAAATAGGTACATCACCTTAAACACTGTCGGCCAGAATGAGAGCCGTACTAGTTTCGCTAGCTATTTTATACTGCACTGGGTAGAATGGATATTCTACCCACACTGACTAATAATTCTAGTACCCACATTTTCCAAAGTTTGGTACTAGAATTATTAATACTTAAATATTATATTCTATCTGAATACAATTAAACAAGATCTTAACATAATAATATTCATAAAATAATTAAGAGACAATACTTTAAATATAAACTACCTTACATTATAAGTCTTTCCTTACAATTCAAAAGGTGTTTTTTTTATTAATTTAACATAAGCAATTACGGCTTAATATTGGTGTTAAGTCTTCAATTGACTTATTGGAACTATTATCTGAACAATGTACTTAATTTCGCCTTGATTCATACATTTTATCCTTTTATATATACTTATGTATATTAACATATCTATTACGCGCATGAAGGGTGACCGGTTTCAACCGGGCATTTTCTAAAACCCGACACGATACGACACGACATGACGTCATGACACGATTCGACACGACAGGTTACGTCAGGTGACATAATCAGTACACGACACGACACGACTTCACTAGACCCTATTAATTTTCAATTCACTCTCAATGAGCCCTTTTATTTGATGCCCATCTTGCAGAAGTGCTTTCAACTATTCCCCTATCTTGGATGAGCAGCCATATTGGATGTAGAATGACATTACATCTGTTGAAATTTCAGGAGTCTATTACTATAGTGGTTCTTGTTATACAGCCTGGACACAGAGAGACGGACGGACGGATGGACAGACGGACAGGCAACGAAGTCTTAGTAGTAGAGCGGGCTGCGGGACCCCACTACTAGGACTTTTTACCCTTTGGGTGCGGAATCTTAAAAACGATGAATTATGTATGATAGTACTCGTATATATATTTACTTAAACTAATTATAAACTACGGATGAGTATGTTATCATTTCAACATTCCTATATAATTAGTATACTTAACTAAAAATATTTTCATATCGATACAACTTATCGATAAATTGATGCAGCCCTAGTGTAAAATATATGAAAATTGTTTACACAAAATATCCTTAAATTGTGCACCAAGGCTAGTCAAGTTATGTTTTCCATATAATGAACCCTTTAAAGAAGTGAGTTCTCAAAATCAATACCAATAACTCGTAGGGAATTGGCAAAAATAAACTTAAAACTAGGCCCTGTCGATGTAGAATAATTCACCTGTGAAATGAATATTTGTCCGGGTTTTTTCGATGTGTGGATCCAGAATCATTCCACAAACAATTAACCATGTTTCTAGAGCAGTATTTTTAAAAACTATTCATTATTTAACTTAAAATCACAATTTTTCTGAGAGCCCAAATTGACAACGATCGGCCCAGGGGCAGACAGACTGTCAAACAGATGAAAAAAAAAGCTATGCAACCTCAAATCATGCTTCTCTTTCTAGCACGCAGTGTTATTAATCGTGACATCTCGCTTGCTCAGGCCTTTGTTTCTCAATTTGATAGGTAGACTATAGGAGAGAGCCTTATATCGGTGTATAAGCGTGAAAAGCGTGTCAAGTTGCGTCCGACCTACTCGGTCATAACATAGGAGTCGGACTGCATATTTTATGTAATAAAAGTGTTAATTAAGGTTTTTAGTGAACATTTTATGCTAGATATCGTTGAGTTTTATTGTTCCGCTAAATAATAAACCATAGGAACGGTCAAGTAATGCCTCAAACATGTGAATTTAAAGTTAAATACGTAAGTTTTGAACAACGTTTTTTGGGATTTTTAAGCGTTTTATTTTGTAAGCTGAAAAGATAATATACAAGTTTAAAAATCCCTTAATCGTGCTATATATGGCGTTAGTGGTAAAAATGTCACATTAAGTAATAATTTGTCTACAAAAATTGCAAAGCTTTTTACGTGTGTTTAGGAATGCACATTACTTGAACTATAGCTTATCGATATCATGATCTAAATAACTTTCTTTTCAGGGTAATAATATGCTTCGAAATTATCGACACATAGAAATATTCAAGAAAATACACGCACGCTACTTGTATGAAAACAAGCACAAAATGGCCACGCGATCGCGGCCTAAGACGGCATCTATATTATAATACTTAATCTGTGGCCAAAACTCTTTCAGTTCTCAGTTTTCAGTTTGACAAGTATTATAATATTATGTCAGCGTCTTCCTTAACTGTTACCAGTATATTGGCCTAATCGCTTAGGCCAATGCAATGATGGCTTAGGTGTAAGCTCTTCGAAAAATTTAAACTAGAGAAACGAAGCAAAAAACATAGTAATATATGGAAATGTATAAATACATACTTTTTTATGTCAATATTATGCTAACGGAAACTAGGTTTAAGATATTTTGATTTATGTCACACAGTAGGTACACTAATATTTTTTATAAACACAACCAATATATTATTGTAGTCAGTGATGCCAACCTGCAGATAATTTCAGATCGGTGGGGAACCAATAGAAAATTTAGAAGTGACTACCGTCGCGCCATCTGGTGCAGATTCTAAAAATAAAACAAACCATTCGTAAGATTAAGTCGGCCTCATTGCAACAACTGTTACCAAAAAAAAAAAATCCGTGCCACACAAAACCGCATCTAAAAACACCTTCCCATACATTACAGGTGTCACCCGAGCTATGCCTGGAGGCTCTCAAATCCTGCGGCTGGAACATACACTCCGCCATCAAGCTGTCACGTGTCAAGATGGCAATCTCCGGCAGAGCTGAGGCCACCGACCAGCAATGTCTCGAGATGCTCGAGCAAGCGGCCGGCGACTCCGCCAAAGCAGCTGCGCTCATCATCGAGAGTTGTAAATAAAATACAAGCCAATCAAAGTGGATCTGCCACTTTGATTGGCGAAAACTCTTCTAAATTGTCAGACATTGGGCCATTGATATGTATAGGTCTGGCTGATGTAGGACCTATGATTGTACTCATAATTTTAATATTTTTTTTGTAGCTTGAAAAGCTGTTCAGTTTGAATAATACTGGTTTTTCTTAGTATGTGTAATGTATATAGCTCAGGAAGCTAAGGCAAAGAATAATCTTTATTTAACACAGCTAATTGGACTATACTATACTATTGACTCAATATTTTATAATATATAGATCGACTTATTAGTTTAGTTTAAAATGTTGAAATATTTGGGGTTTTGTTAACCATAATTTGGATCATTATATTCTAGTTATTAGCTCAGGAAGCTGTTACTTTATTGAGTGTGAACATTTAACCTAGGTTGTGTATCAAAATATGTTACGATATATTTTTGTACATAGCACGATTATCTACTATTTACTTTATGTTGAGATATAACTGATATATGAGTATTAAATTATTATGCCAATTAAACATGGCTTTTGGAACTACAGTGTACTGTGTAGACTGTAGTGTATGGAGTCGGTTTGTCGACTATAACAAAGCCGACTTTTTGAGCAATTGATATTATCACTACATTGTGATTTGTTACACGACGACACGGCAAAACTGTAGTCGTTTGTACTTGGAATCTGATATTTCACTTTTGCTTAATGATATTATTAAGATTATAAAATTTTAAGATTATAATAAGAAAATCATGCTTATCGTTTAAATTGCGATTGTTTGTTATGGGTCAAGACTGATGAATGGAATGAGAGACTGTGATGTATGTGTTGGAAATAAATCAAGTTTTCTATAATATTAAATCGATGTCAATATGCTAAGCCTTGCCCGGGTAGAGGGTGGTACGTAGAACAATTCTAAATTCGTCAATAAGATAGTTTTCAGTCCCTCAGACAGCGGACACTGAAATCGTGTAAACGATTCCAGTCGCGTCTGAAGACGGATGATCATGAACGTCAGAGATGGCATACAGGATTTCCGTTTGATGAGGATTTGAAAACTTCAAAAAAACTTAAGGATAAGTTTCCGATTGTAAGCCGAACGGGAATTGTGAATAGCTTCGATGGTCGTTTGCAGTATCATAACACTTAGACTAACTTAACACTTAGATATAAACTCATGTGTGATGTGTATGCATGACGAAACTACATTTTCAACTGTTGTATGTATGTCGTATTATCAGTGATCACTGATCACCATGCATTATAATATATCAAACATCCTAACTTCTAAAGAAACTGTGCGACATCTATTTTGATATGTAATTATTTATATAGTCATTCGTAGAATATTTATAAATAATTATGTATTTATGCATTTTGAAACTTGAGGCACAATTAATGTAGAAATTTATTTCTACGTCTGTTGTACGTTTGCTGTTCAAACGTTTGTGCAACTATCGTAGTGACGAACCAAAATAAATTCATCCCTCCAGATTTACAAGTAAAATGTTATTTACAAAATAACATATTTTCGTATGAATGTTAAATATAATGTTTGCTACAACCTACAGGAATGAATGTTTAATGTTCATTATATTGTATATTTTCATGTATACTCATTTCACTATATACTCATATAATATTTTAGTGATTTAAATGTTTACGTATGAAAACAAAAAAAGCAAAAAAAATTGAGTATTAAGTGTAGCGAAGATGTTTATGTATTCTCTATGTATATCTCTATACCAGCGTTGCCAGATTTTTTTTGTACTAAGTCGGGACTTTGGAACTTTTTGAGTGAAAAAGCGGGATTCTTCAGTCAAAAGCGGGACAAAGTAAAAAAAGGTATAAAATCAAAAGTTTTTTGAATTTTTTATCTTTTAATTTGCGTTAAAATAACGTTTACGTGACAATAGATAGCTAAGGTAGCCAAAGCAAATCCACCCGTCTACCTCACACACTCTTATCTTCATTACGCACCTATCTTTCTCAGCACAGGCTTTCCCCGAAAAGCGGGACTGAGCCTGTCCCGCGCGGGACATTTAATTTTGATGAAAAAATCGGGACGTCCCGCCAAAATCGGGACGTCTGGCATACACTCTATTTCTGATCGTATATTTTATGGAAAGTCGTGGAAGTATGGAAGATCGTATATTTTGATAAACTTCGGATTTTCCCAAAGTTTTATAAAAGTTTGATAAGTAAAGTTTTGAAACAGAGTGATATTATGACGTGGATAGGATTTTTTTTTCGATTCAGGAAAACTTATTTAATTATTGCAGATGTACAGTTGTAGTACAGATGTACAGTTAACATATCATACTAATAGTAATAACTATCTATGAACTGTCGTTATTGTAGGAGTTTAACAATCATAGGGAGATCGCAGACGACACACTTTTGTGCGATCAAAGTCTGCGGCTTACATACATTCCGCATGGCGCGCGCCATTTGTCGTCTGCGATCCCCCTTAAGTAAACTCCATTTTTTATATAACATCATTTCGTATAAACTTTGAAATGTGGTTTAATAGAGTAAGGTTTGGAAATTTGGTCGTAATTACAATTATTGTAATGTTCTTAGAATAGATTTATAATAATATATTATATTGAATCTTACATGTGCCAGAATTGGCTTTTTTCACCTCCATAACGAGGGAGGCATAACATATATTTATTGTTATTCTATTTGTTTTTGAGAATTTAGTGTAGAGATCAACTACGATAACATGTTATCGTAGTTGATGTCTACACTAAATTCTCGGGTTGATTTCGGTTCCGGTTGATCTCTACACTAAATTTGGCGCGCCCCTCCAAAATTCAAAACGTTTGAAGTGCGTTGTCAAAATGTTTGAAGTGCGTTGTCAAAACGTTTGAAGTGCGTTGTCAAACCGTTTGAAGTGCGTTGTCAAAACGTTTGAAGTGCGTTGTCAAAACGTTTGAAGTGCGTTGTCAAAACGTTCGAAGTGCTTTGTCTTGCGCGGTCGGCTAGTTATGATTAGTTAGCCAACAAATCTTGGTAATAAGTGACATTAAGTGAAATTTTACGTGTACTGTGGGTTGAATACTTACTACATACAAACTCTTTCATAAGGATGTGATTGCATTGAAACAGTCATTCGGAGGGGCGTGCCATGTTATCGTAGTTGATCTCTACTGTGTTATAGGTCTGTTGACAATATTGCCATGGCTTTAACTTCATGTACGTTCTATGAAGTTTATGTAGTATGTGTGTCTATGTAGTTTAGTGTTGTTACTGTCAGGCTGCTACGATATTGAACCTGTCTCAGTCACTAAAGTATTCGAAGAGTAGTTTATTTACTCGGAGAATACAAAGACCTCATTTTTTTGAGCTGGTACTTCAAAAGTGTTATTTTCTTTCTTGGAGATTTGTATTCTCGTGTTCCACTAACTTTGCACTTTACCTAGGTCTACTTTTTGTACCAAACTATTTAAGAACCTTATTATTGGTACAGAAATGTGATTATTTGTACTTAATATTCTATCTCTACCGAGTAGTGTTTTTTCGAAAAACTGACCAAATTCGTCCCTATACAGGTCTACTTTTTGTACCAAACTATTTAAGAACCTTATTATTGGTACAGAAATGTGATTATTTGTACTTAATATTCTATCTCTCCCGAGTAGTGTTATTTCGAAAAACTGACCAAATTCGTCCCTATACAGGTATCTACATATGTATTTATACTGTTGTTTTGTATACTATAATCTCTTAAACGTAGGGTCGAATCACCGACAGTGACGCGGCACGGCGCCTTCAACTTCAACATATATAAGTAATTATGTATATAATTATGTAACCTAGTTTTATTCAAAATTTTACACACACAACAGAAGTTTACATTGAAAGCACCATAATGTTGTGAAGCCAGATATTCTTACAATCGAACGTGAATCTTTTTGTTTAGTAAATAACGTTCAATTTTTAATAACTATTGTAAGTGCCGCGCTGCGTGTCGTATCGGTGTGACGTCGTAAGAGTATTGTCGATGTGCTTAATCTCAGCTAATTGTACTTAGATATTAAGAGTAAGTGTTAGACATTCCCCTACTGTAAGTTAACACTAACATGCAAACATTTTCTTCAATCAAACTATTATCGCGTATTTAATAAGCACCTGGAAGGTCGAGCTGTGCTCGGAATTTTCTATTTATTAGCCAAAACCATTGTAACCAGAACCATGTTCATTGAAGTAATTTATATATTTTTTTACAATATGCTCATGCGGCATGCCATATAAAACATAGGTAAGCCGTAATACAAGTGTTGTTTTAATCAGACTAGCTAGAAGCGTGTACTTAACTAAATAGACTATAGCGGTATGATGATGATTGACTGAAAGTCCTCGATGTATCTTCTTTTATGATTCTCATTTTTGAAATTTTCAATTCCATAGAATAGGTAGATTTGCCATAATACAACACCGCTACAAGAATAAAATGTTGTAGCTACGATATTGCTACGATATCTACACAAAACAGTCTTGTAAGTCTGTAGACTTACAAGACTGTTTTGGCGCGTGGCGTATAAGGACTAAGACCGTCATAGTATTGTAAAGACGACAGACGGACGACGTCGATGACCGCCGAGTATCATGTCATGTACCCTGACATTGGGATACTTACCATAATATTCATAGAAAAGAAAAAGAACGCTGGCGTTAATTTGATTACAATATACTTGTATTAATTTGATTACAATATACTAGTCTTGTCATACAAGAAGGAATGTTCGCTAACTCACACGCTCGATATTTGTCGACGATATACATACATTTAAAATACCTTGAATTTTTCGATTTACCTAAATCCGGCAATCCGTATGACGATACGCCACAGCATAACACTACACTTGATAAAATATATCTTGATCCTGGATTTCGATCGGAATATCGACCGTGTAGCCATTGGCCAAAGCGTGCCAAGGACATTCTTGTAAGTCCACTTTATTTGGCAAATCTGCATTAGGTTAATTTAATTATAATCCAAACTTGTTGCCATGTTATATTTTGTAGTTATAGAGTAGAGATGTTCAAGATACATTATATTAAATATTGCGTAGTGCCCCCCGCTAAATAACTTAACCGCACTTTTTAGTTCGAAGCCCCAAAAACAAACCCGATTTAAACATAAAATGCCGAGGACTTCCGAGTGCGGTTTGGTTGTTTAGCCATATGGGAAGTAAATGTTATAAATGTTTAAATATATAATTATTAAATCTCTCAATGTGAAATTCGTCTTTTATTTTGAATGTCCTTAGCATTAGCCACAGTAATAGGCAAACATTGTGAGCGTGTATGTTTTTTACTCTACGTCTAAAGTCTAAATAATGATTGGAGCGATTTTAATAAAATTTGGCAGAGAGTTAGCTAAAACTCTAGACCTAGAGTCTAGAGTCTAGATAAAGAATTGTTTACTGCGATTAAATTTCAGAAATTATTTTACCCAATGAAATGGCCCGAGGGCCGGAGCACATCTAGTATCACTTAAGAGCTCGGGCTACACGGCCGCTCAAATCAAATTCGACACTAGCGCCACTACAAGTTTTATATATCGCTGTCTCGCTATTGCGAGGTACCTCGCAAGGTATAGGTAGGTCCTGCACGGGAGCGTAAGTATGTGTGCGTGCATCGTCATTCATTATTTTACTCTGATCAAGTTATTCAAGCCGTGCGTGTGTTGCGAATTGTTAACCGACTTCCAAAAAACGAGGAGATTATATTATGTTCGGCTGTGTATATTTTTTTTTTGTATTGCCAACGATTGCTCCGCCGTTTGTGAAACGATTTTCGAAATTTTTGTTATGTTGTATTAGGTTTCACTCCAATTTGGTACCATGTTCACAAAAGTGGTGACCTGATGATGGGATCCATGAGTAATCGAGGGAACTCCTTGAAATTTATATGGAAACATATGGTGATTTTGGTTTTATGTGAAGTGTACTAAGAATACGCTACCAAAAAGTCAAATATTGGGTCAAGGTATACCATGGTTTCGAAGATGCTGAGAGAACTCCTGACTCCTTATAGATACACGTTTGGGAGTTTCGGCGTTGTTTTAAGAACAGAAAGCATAAACTACTATGCAATTCATATTCATCATCATCATCATCATCGTCATCATCATCATTACGAGTACCACGTCGTGTTAAGGCCACTAATGTCTCATGGCACAGAATAGATAATAGTACAAGGCATAGGTATGGATATACTAATAATAATAATTATGTACTGTATAACAACACCTGTTTGTTTTTAATACACGGCGGTCGGCGTCGCCGCGCCGCGCCGCCGCGCGGCGCGTGGCGGAAGAAGACAGAATATCGAATACTTTACTAACTACTTTATATACAGATCGAATACTTTACTACTTTATAAAATTTTAATAGACAAATAGAATTAAAATAAAGTTATTTTAAAAAGAGCATTTAAATAAAACAAAGTCATTAAGTGTCTTTTTAATTAGTTATACTTATTAATCGATAGATGGTGCACTAAGTACCTAACGATTTGAATTCTTGATTACAAGAACAGCTGTAAATAATTATGATAATATTAAATATTATGCTACGCAACATCCTATGCAAGTTTGTACAATTTTTTATCTGATAGATCCTTCGATCGTGGAAAAACGAGACACAATAGCCTTTCTATTGTTATCGCAATCGCCGGTGACCGCTTCGGGCTTGAAGTATTAAAATTGTTAAACTACTTAGCACAATATGTTCACTTCACTGATAATATTATATTATTTTGTGAGTGTGAGTTGTGACTCTTAACAAATTGTAATAAGATACGTAAAATATACGCGAATATTTACCTACTAGTGTAACTAAAAAGAGTGAAATTATTATTATTTTTAACAAAAAATTAAAACCGACTTCCAAGGTAAAAACAATAATAACATTAATATGAACTAAAAAGTATTAAATAATTTTTACTATCTAATAGCGCCTTTTTCCGAATTCGGCTAAACCTCAACTATTTCTGTACTCAATCTTCATAATTTTGAAGTCGGTGCCAGTTCCAAAAATTTTAAATAATCTGTCAGAGGACTGAAGATTCAGCTATCTGGTACCGACTTCAAAATAATGAAGATTGAGTACAGAAATAGTTGAGGTTTAGCCGAATTCGGAAAAAGGCACTATTAGATAGTAAAAATTATTTAATACTTTTTAGTTCATATTAATGTTATTATTGTTTTTAACCGACTTCCAAAAAACGAGGAGGTTATATGTTCGGCTGTGGATATTTTTTTTTTTTTTTTTTTTTTTTTTTTTATTTTTGTATGTTCAACGATTACTCCGCCGTTTGTGAACCGATTTTCGAAATTTTTGTTTTGTTGTATTAGGTTTCACTCCAATTTGGTCCCATTTTCACAAAGGTGGTGACCTGATGATGGGATCCATGAGTAATCGAGGGAACTCCTCGAAATTTATATGGAAACATATGGTGATTTTGGTTTTATGTGAAGTGTACTAAGAATACGCTACCAAAAAGTCAAATATTGGGTCAAGGTATACCATGGTTTCGATGATGCTGAGAGAACTCCTGATTCCTTATAGATACACGTTTGGGAGTTTCGGCGTTGTTTTAAGAACAGAAAGCATAAACTACTATGCAATTCATATTCATCATCATAATCATCATCATCATCATCGTCATCATCATCATTACCACGTCGTGTTAAGCCCACCAATGTCTCATGGCACAGAATAGATAATAGTACAAGGCATAGGTATGGATATACTAATAATAATAATAATTATGTACTGTATAACAATTAACAACACCTGTTTGTTTTTAATACACGGCGGTCGGCGTCGCCGCCCAGTCGAATACCGAATACTTTACTAACTACTTTATATACAGATCGAATATTTTACTACTTTATAAAATTTTAATAGACAAATAGAATTAAAATAAAGTTATTTTAAAAAGAGCATTTAAACAAAACGAAGTCATTAAGTGTCTTTTTAATTAGTTATACTTATTAATCGATAGATGGTGCACTAAGTACCTATCGATGTGAATTCTTGATAACAAGAACAGCTGTCAATAATTATGATAATATTAAATATTATGCTACGCTACATCCTATGCAAGTTTGTACAATTTTTTATCTGATAGATCCTTCGATCGTGGAAAAACGAGACACAATAGCCTTTCTATTGTTATCGCAATCGCCGGTGACCGCTTCGGGCTTGAAGTATTAAAATTGTTAAATTACTTGGCACAATATGTTCACTTCACTGATAATATTATATTATTTTGTGAGTGTGAGTTGTGACTCTTAACAAATTGTAATAAGATACGTAAAATATACGCGAAGATTTATCTACTAGTGTAACTAAAAAGAGTGAAATTATTATTATTTTTAACAAAAATTAAAACCGACTTCCAAGGTAAAAACATTAATATGAACTAAAAAGTATTAAATAATTTTTACTATCTAATAGTGCCTTTTTCCGAATTCGGCTAAACCTCAACTATTTCTGTACTCAATCTTCATAATTTTGAAGTCGGTGCCAGTTCCAAAAATTTTAAATATTCTGTCAGAGGACTGAAGATTCAGCTATCTGGTACCGACTTCAAAATAATGAAGATTGAGTACAGAAATAGTTGAGGTTTAGCCGAATTCGGAAAAAGGCACTATTAGATAGTAAAAATTATTTAATACTTTTTAGTTCATATTAATGTTTTTACCTTGGAAGTCGGTTTTAATTTTTGTTAAAAATAATAATTACCTTGGAAGTTGGTTTTAATTTTTTGTTAAAAATAATCTTGAAGGTTTGCAGGTCGTATAGGTCCGGAAAAACTGCTGGTGACAGTTCGTTCCAGAGTTTTACAGTGCGCGGCAGAAAGTTACGCGAAAAACGCACTGTGGAAGACTGCCACTCATCAAGGTGATGAGGATGGTATGTTTTTTGCGTGGGTCGATGGCGAAAAGTTGCAGGTGGTATGATTCCGAACAATTCCTCTGAGCACTCCCCGTGATACAACAGATAGAGGATGCAGAGTGAAGCTACATCTCGGCGTAATTACAAGGGGTCCAAACTGTTTGAGACACTATGGCAGTCAACAATTCGAGCGGTCCTTCGTTGGATACGATCCAGAGGGAGCAGTTGGTATTTTGGCGCCCCTGCCCAATATTCCATATGAGGCCGTACCTGCGCCTTGTAGAGTTGTAGGCGTTGGTCCGGACTGAAGTACTGTCTTGCTCTGTTAAGAACACCAAGCTTCTTCGAGGCTAATTTGGCCTTACCCTCTAGATGGTATCGGAACTGGACTTCGCTCGATATGTTGACGCCAAGTATCTCAATGCTAGGGGAGATGGTTAAAGATGTGCCCTCGAAACATTGAGAATATAGGGTTACTAAGTACTTATATCATTGCTCTATTCCGCTAGGTACAGTACTTTATGGTCAGAAATTAACTTTTCTGCCTATCTAAACATCTGCATGTGCTTTTACAACTGAAGCAGCATTTCGAGGCAGCGATGTCTGTGTGCTGCTCTTGCCAATAACTCCCTGGTTCCTACTTACTTCATATGCTAATATTATGGTAGTTATTAATCATTGTATTAAACGATTAAACAGTGTTTCTGTAGGAAAATAGAAATGAATCTCTTGTATAGCTCCATACGGGACACAATTCCGAATAATTTGTAGAGTAAGTACCAATTTAACTGAAAAAAATCCGGAAGTTTTATTCCAATGCGAACTACCTCGGAATCGTCTGTCTGGCGTTTACTATGAAAACGAATAGCGGATTGACCCAATGTGCGAGTATGGCTTCATCTCATTACTCCCAAACCGAGCCCCCAATCCCACAGCACGGTACCGTGGCCCGCGAGTATTGTGCAACGCGGTACTATCACCATAGATCCCACTAAATACCACGGCGCAGCTTATACTGGTTATGTTAAAGCTGTTTGTAGTTTGCTTATCCATCTTAGCGATAGTATACACTATAGATACATGTTTAATAGACATCGAGGCAAGAAGCGTATTACCCATAAGAGTTTGGGTAGTTTTAGGGCTATTTTGTATGACAATTCAGTGTCTGAAATTAACGCAGATGACGTGACATTGTCGATGACTTTCTTAGCTCATCTTATAGCTTATTTTTAACGATTCTTTATATTATTTTATTTCATTATTTAAATAAGTGATTTCACGAAAATAACGCATCACTACAATGATGACACCACAGAGTACTATAATACTGGCGTGAATGACACTCACGAGTTGCGATTGACTTCTTAAAATAATTGATATTACAAAAATACATTTACTCCATATAAATCCAACCTGGGTTTAAATATCACTTATAAGCTGTAGCTAACTAAGTTAGAATGTCTGACAAAAAATCAAATATTTTTTCATAGATTCAAACGAAAATTTTAGTGTATCAGCCAGACCTGGGATTAAAAGCGAATACGCCAACAGGTCAACAAAATGCACTCTCGAGCCGGTCCTCTGTGGAGAACTACCGACAACTGCCAAATCAAACAATCCCTTAATAACCGGGATTGTAACAAACGAATACTTTTGTATTTACTTTTGAACATTCGTCGTTTTGTCTACTGCTGGCTGGTTCAAAGTTCAAACTGAAGCTGAAAAATGTTTTAACAATCAACAACTTTTATATGAAATGAGATAAACAAGTAATTCAAAGAATGAGTGTAAAACTACTGTCTCATTTAAAATAATGTATTATTATGGGCTTATGACAATTATTATTGTCAGCCTCAGTTCCGATATTTCCCACGCGCCAAAACAGCCTTGTAAGTTTGTAACACTCGGCGCTGGCTCGCCAGTCGCCAGTTCCTTTGCTTGAACTTACCTTCCGCGTGTCTACAGACTACATACATAATATTAATTGACATAATATTATTATAAAAGCTACATAATGAATTACAAAGTGTTATAGCCTCATTACACCCTACACCAGGTGTAGGAGCCCCCCGGGTGTAACACTATATTTACATTTTACATATTTATCAAGGGAAAGCGGAATTAAATATTTTACGACCTAAAATAAACAGTAGTGTAGATATAATATAGTATAACCGTGTATAACTTCATGAGAATTTTAGCTCGGTACTCGTATACTAAGAAATGTAATGATTACTACATAAACTAGTCGAATTTCGCCCATTCGGTATTTTGATCATAATTTCAACTGTATGCGCTTCATTTAAAGTCGTAACTTTAGAATCTGTCTTGTTTAACTTACCTATTTATCTTTCAAATCCTAGCATTTTTGACTGGCTAACATGAAACAATTACAATTTACAACGTATAGTATATTTTCTTTTATTTCGACTTAGGTTTTGTATCTTCTACCTAGTAGGTATAGGTACTTAATTTACTAAGCTCCCCCTCCCCCAATTTTAATATTTACTCAACCCAGACCGGCACAAGCTAGCCTTTCTGGTACTTCAACCTCTTCAAACTTTGTCCACACGGTGCCTTTTTTTGTTCATCAAGGGCATGTGCTATAGCGCAAGACCTTCAACAGCGAACGTGAGGCATGCCCGCAACGCATGCCCTCTGACCGTATCCAAAACTTTCGCTTGACAATGTTGGCGTTGCGTTCGTTGACACATTCAATTACTGAATGCGCCAATACGAAAGTTGAATGAAAGAAGATGATGAAAGTAGAAGATGAAAGTGCAAAGTGATGTACATAGCTAGTGAGTAAAATATTTCTGATTTAAATGAAAAACACAAAACTACTGATACTTAGGTCGAAATACACTCCTCAATCAGAGAACGCGCTTTGAAAAACGGAATTGAAACTCCTGAAAGCTTATACATAAAAATGACTCAAAGTATGTTATTGTCATAGTTTTGCCTAATTAAAGTTAATAGCTATGTAGGTCTCGCCCCCCCCCCCCCCCCCCTGCCGCGTCCCCCGCATATGTCGTTATAAAGTGGGACGAAGTAAAACAGCCGCATTATCATATTCTCGTGTGGTATTTTAATCGTCGATGTGTTGTGAATAGACTCTAGTATCGTTATGTCATGTATTCATCATCATCAGCACAACACTCTTCTTAACTATGTATAATCTATACATTATACAATTATCGCGAAGCGTTTATAATCTGTTGTTTAAATAAAAAAAAAAGTGTTTTTGTATGAATTAAAATACTTTTATTTCTAGGTACATTATTCTTCTATATAGGTACCTATTTAGGATCTATCATCATATATTGTTAATTGGCAAGAAACCATACACTTAGCTCTATCGCAACAACTTTATTTTTTGTAGACTTAATAATATCATAAAGCGGTTTAAGGTCTTACTGCAGCGTGTTAATTGCTGGCTTACTGATGAAACATTAATTCATATTAGGACTGATAAAAATCTAGATTATTGTTTAAGTAAACCATAAAATTCCTATTACATTTTCCTCATACAATTATTTTATATTCCTAATTTGATAAATTGGTCGAAGCGAGATGAGGCTTTTCAACTAATTAAAGCTTTAGCAGTGTATGTTTGAAAATTTTTAATTCCTTGAGTCGTGACTCGTCTCGTAGTTCGGACCATAGCCTGTCGCGCTATATCCACGAGACGAGGTAAGCTATATCTATATAACGACGTCGATGCAAGTGTATTATCTAAATAAGTAGGTTCGGAGCGGGCATGCGCAAGTTTTCGGCCTAGTTCTATCGCGGGGCCGGCGCGCGAGTGTGAGTGCTGTCAGCTGTGTGTGTGTGTGTGTGTGTGTGGCGACCTACATACGGGCTGTTTATATTGACGCTAAAAATGACGATCAAGACACGACTATAATTATCATGAATGCCGGTACATATGCAGGAAGAAAGGCACAGTTCAAATTCAGGTCAATCCCACTTGGGAAATTCAAAAAGTCTTGTGATTTCCCTGCAAGTTTTCAATAGCATATTAAAGAGTTTTGTAGGATTTTTAGGTACCATGTAGCTACGAGTGTTAATTTTTGCAGCCATCTAGTTACTTACTAGTTTAATTATCATTAATGAATAATAACAGGAAATATCCTTTTGGCAACTTGCTATCATTTTAATTTTGGGTTTGTCCTTGCATTTTCGGGAAATCCTTAAATAATTCTAGATTAGTTACTTACCTATATTTGTTAATGGCCGCACTCAGGTTAATGATTACTGAACTTTAATTAAATTAGATTAAATGAAGATTTTGACATAAACTCCATAAGTTTTCTGTAGAACTTTTAATTAAATAAAATGGCTAAAGGCTAATATGGAGATTAAGAATGTTAGGAATGTAGAGTCAGATGCTTAACTCTATTTAATCTGAATTACCTACTATGTATTACTATTTGATAGTTCGAGCTATATCTATTATTGAATCCTCGCATTATACATGAATTACTATGAAGTGTACCTACAATATTAATAATTGTCAAACTGTCTGTCCGTGAGTCGCTTCATTGAGAGGATGCAGGAGTTAATCTGCCCAGTGACTGAAAGATGACATATTGCGGACGTATATTGACATAATCAAATTCAGCACTTATGTCCGGTTTACATGATTCCAGTCCAGATATCCAGTCACTGGAATGAGTAATGTAAACAGGCACTGGAATGCGATTCAGTTCATTCTAGTGCACACCAGTGGCCGCTCACAATATTCCAGTAGGAATCCAGCGTTGGATTGGAATAATTGTAAACCAGCCATTACAGTGATAGTGTATATTATTATTTCACGTCGATATAGTGATGGTGCACGCTACTGTAAACTAAATAAGACGTACTTATTGACTGGGAGTTAGACTCATCAAATTAACAAGTATATTGAATACTATTTACAAGATAGGTATTCATTACTATATTGCATTCAATAAATTATTATTGAATACTGATTACATTACTGATTATATGAGTTTCTCTATCAATACAAATCACGAAGCAATTTAAATTAAAATATATTTATTTAACTTCGATGGTTGTTGGCCTAATGAAGTCGCTTCAATGTTGTATTGAAGCCTCTTTCTAACAAACGAAACCTCTAATACAATACATACATCTATATGTTTGTCTGTCTGTCCATGGCATTATCCCCAACGTAAGGTCGAACTCACGTCATGCCTTAATCGTTATTTTTAATTAATCCAAATTCTGTAAAGATGTGTAATCACTAATCGCTAAAATAACCGATATTACGAAACGAGCACACCTGATGATAGACAATAGATGCTGTCCAATGTCCATAGACCAGCCAACAGGGGCGTTGCACACGGGCGCCGCGGTCCTAGGGGCGCCGAGCGCCGCTCGCAACGGAGCCCCACTCGGCCCCTGCCCGTGTAGGTCGGCCGCCGCGCACAACGTTTACCAACTCAAAAAGAACTCCAGTTTGCAAATATTTTGTGTAGCATCTGGAGCTCTTCTTATATTTGTCGAATTACAGCAAAGCAAGGCGCGCCACGAGCGGATCGTCTTTTGCAATATAAATATAAAATTCCACAAAAATATAAAACCACAAGATCACAAGCAAATGTACTCTCGACGGCGCGCGGCGCCCTTGCGGTCGCACCGGGCGCCGTGCAGACTACGCCCTCCGTGCCTCCTTCTCATGGGATCTGCGTTTTAATTTGCTTCCCGCTCTCTTTATGCAGCCTCCGTTTGCAACATAACAGTTTCGCAGAGGGTATAAGCTACTGCCTCTCAATAAGTAGTAAGGACCAATCCAAGGTTGGCGCAAAACTCAGCGTTGCTCAGCCCAAGCACAGCGTTCAATGAACGTATGCTGCGCCGTATCGTCTTTCTCAGGCTGTGGTGACTCCTAGACGATAGTTTCCTCCTGTTCATATGGTCCAGGAAATGACCGAAGGTAAGGGCGCCCCTTGAATGTGCCATGGATGGCACATTCAAGGGGCGCCGTACAACAGTGGACTGTTGTAGTATCGACCCGATCGCTTTCACAGTTTGGGGGCCGGCAGTTGGGTTGGGTCTTGCCAGGTGCGTATTGTGTTGATATGCGCCTGGTGGCGCCATTGGGTTGCCAGGTCTGGTAGCACCCGCTCTTCTTGCTTTTTAATCTCGGCTGTGTGTTGATACACCCCCGACAACACGCGAGCCTCCAGATCCCACGGAGTGGACCTTCTCAGCGCCAACGCCGCCAGCTAATGGTACGATAGCAGCGTAGTATCAGCAGCGCTAAAGCATGCTGCGGGCTTCTGAGCAGCTGTCTATTCCGAGAGCTTATGTGTTCCGCCCAAACAGGACTACAGGACCCTGCATATATAAATCCGTCTGCAGGAGGGCCCTGGACCATAGATTTCGGCAGAAGGCGATTCAGGGCCACGGCTATCTCCTTCAGTTTTAGTGTCAATCGACGAAAACGAGGGGTAAATATCCATTCAGAATGCAGGACCATTGACCAAACCCAAGTACTGCATTCCAGCGCCGATCGGCACACTCTCCTCCACGTCTCTGCGATGCTCAGTTATGCTTCCGTGGGGGCGGTGCTTCCGGGGTCCATAGAAAAACATGGTCTACGTCTTTTCAACTGCGACTCGCAGCCCCAACGCTTCTATAAGCGCCAAAACCTGAGACTCACCCACTCTCGCCAGGCGTACGGTCTTCTCAAATATGTCTCCGTGGGCCAGCATGTATGTGTCGTTTGGATAGTAGACTACACGTAGCCCACGGAGATCGGCCGCTCGCAGGATGCAATGGTAGCCGATGTTCTACAGAAGAAGGCCAAGAACAGACCCCCAGAAAATGACCGAAGGTAAGGGCGCCCCTTGAATGTGCCATCCACTGTTGTAGTATTTTCAGGGGCTCCCATAAAAAACATAATTTTTGCCTATCTTTTCCTATAGTTGCGTGTGTACGGTGAATTATACGGCTATTAATGAACCAAAGATTTCCTTTGGTAGGATTGGTCCTTATGGTCCAAGGATGGATGTAAGATGTAGAGCCACCGCGATTTTTGATGTTGGTTTTTTTTTTCAATTTTAGCAGCTTCTGCTCTTGAGGAAAATAGAATCTCAATCTGTATAGAGGCATTAATTATGGTACTATTCCAAGTTCGGTACCATATTCGGATGACTTAAGAATGCTGAATTCATTTTAGGACTCATATTTGCACGATAAAGATGTTAAACAACGTAAAAAGAAGAAGCATTATTTAAACGCGCTAATCTTAGTATGAGTCAGTAATTACTGGTCCGATTTTAAAAATTCTTTCAGTGTTAGATAGCCCATTTACTGAGGAAGGCTATAGGCTAAATTTTATCACGCTATGACTAATATAAGCGAAGAAATAGAGGAAAATGTGAAAAAACGGAGGAAATTATTTGAAAGGGCTTATATCACGATTTTTTCAGCAATTTTTCTGTTATTTGGCACAGATAAAAAGTAGGAACGTGAAGAATCATAGGCTATTTTTTGTGGACTAATTTGTCTGTGCAATATCTAATTTACGCGGGCGAAGCAGCACGGAACGTCTAGTAATATTATAAAGCTGAAGAGTTTGTTTTTTGATCGCGCTAATCTTAGGAGCTACTCATCCGATTTAAAAGAATCTTTCAGTGTTTGATAGCCAATTTATCTAAGAAGGCTATAGCCTATATTTATCACGCTAAGACCAATAGGAGCAAAGATACAGAGGAATATGTGAAAATAAAACTGAGGAGTTTGTTTGTTAGTTTGTTTGTTTGAACGCGCTAATCTCAAAAACTACTAGTCCGATTTGAAAAAATCTTTCAGTGTTTGATAGCCTATTTATTGAGGAAGGCTATAAGCTATATTTTATCACGTTAAGACCAATAAGAGCAAAGATACGGAGGAAAATGTAAAAAAAACGGGGAAAATTATTTGAAAGGGCTAATATCTCACAGACTACTAGAGCAATTTTTATGTTATTTGACACGAATATATCTAAGTAGACTACGTGAGATATGGGTTATTTATTTGTGAAAAATATACGGTTTCCGTGAAATTTCAGATTTACGCGGACGAAGCCGAAGACGCGCGGTACGTCTAGTAATATTAATATGTTTATTGCTCCATTCATCACCATGTCTTTGGCATGCAGAATAATGCGGCTATCAGCCTCCTTATATTAATTAAGCCCTGTCAACAGCCTTTTCGTTGGTTGAAAATCATATATTCTAATTTTTTTATTTTATTTTACCACATTTTATCTAAATATTAATTTGCTTTATAATCGTACGCAACCGTTTTATTGTGTAGAAGGGCGCCACTTTTGGTTTTCGCAAGACCTGAAAATTTGACTAGGACCGGCACTGGTCCTCACCCTTAAGCGGCTGGATAAACTGTACGTCTTGTACATACTCTGTACCCATTTCATTTTGACAGCGCGCTTGCTAGGGGGCGCGGCGCCAGGGTAATTTTTGCACACGGGCGCCACATGTTCTAGAGACGGCCCTGCAAACCAAGCTTTTCACTACACTTGCATGTGTAAATTCTCTATTGTTGGGATAGACGCGCTAATCGCTATGTCCATAATCCTTCGATAGGGGATTCTCGGAAATGCTATTGTATTCTAATGTTGTCGCGATCACCGGTGCTCGTACGGGGCTTGATGGTTAAAGTTCCTTTACGATCTGTAAAGTGTAAAGTTATGTACTATCAGAGAAGTTGATTCCTATGCAAATCGGGGACCTACGTAGTTTGGTTGCGTTACGTCAAACCCAGCCGAAGATCACAATTATTAACATTGAAATGACACATTCGACCAAATAACGTTGAACTATCAACTGCATAGGAATCAATTTCCTCGATGGTACCTAACACGTACTTATCATTTAACCGACAGTGGCGACAGACGTTGTCCTACTTATTTCTTAATCTGGCTGATTTGTGAATCAAAGCCATCAAGAGAACTACCAAAACGCACACAAAAAATTTATTAAATCGGTCCAGTCGTGTAGGAGTTTTATAATGACTTACACACGTACAGTAAAATTATACAAAGTGTAGCAAAAATTAATAATATAATATAATAGCAACGCTGAAAGACCAAATTTTTTTTCACTTTTGTATGGACAGCTTTTGTTATATATATATATTTTTTGGGTGTGTATGTGTCCCTCATAATGAGTATAAGCAAATAGCGGTGAAAGAGATTTTTTTTTGTAATTTGTATGGGCAAGCGCCCCCGCGTCATGACTTTTTCCATACAAAGGTGAAAAAAGTTGCTCTTTCAGTGCTGCTACTTTCACAGCGAAATATATATAGGGCAACCATATACAGGATGTATATGGTTGCCCTATATATATTTCAAGTATTAATTAATTAACACTTAGTTTGGCTACACCATGTAATCTCAGGTATCTGTATACCTACTTATCTATTATATATAAATCTCCTGTCACGATGTTTGTCCGCGATGGATTCCTAAACTACTTAACAGACTTTAATGTTCCTTTTTTTTAAATGTGTGCTTTTTTCCAACTTGAGAGATAGGATAGCTTAGATCTTTAATTATAGTCGCAATTTTATTTTATTGCAAAAAATTATTACAACCTGAGACATGGCGGCGGCCATTGTTTGTGCGACGGTATAGCGATCGACGTTGCCATGGTAACCCGTAACATATTACTTATATAAAATAATATGGCAAATACATAATATATTATGGCAAAGCAACGTTTGCCGGGACAGCTAGTAGGTACCTACTATAAAAATGTTACTGCATAATTATTTTCTTCTATACTTTAAATAATATTATAAATCGGAAGAGTTTTTTGTTTGTTTGTTTGAACGCGCTAATCTCAGGAACTACTATTCACTGTCTTTTGTATTAGATAGTCCATTTATCGAGGAAGGCTATAGGCTATATGACTAATAGGAGCGAAGAAATAGAGAAAAATATGGAATAAACCGGGGAAATTATTTAAAAGGGCCTATCTCGCGAACTAGTGGAGCAATTTTTATGTTGTTGGCACAGAGGTCTCTGGCACAGATAAGAAGTAGACCACGTGAAGGATCATAGGCTCCTTTTTGTGGCCTAATTTGTATGTGAAATATATAATTTACGCGGGCGGAACGTCTAATAAAATATACGCGTCACAGCTAGCAGCTAGTACTAGGTGTGACGTATTCTCGTAGCTCTGCAGTACTGTATGGCGTCAAATTATATTTGGGTCAGGGATCCGGGTCACGCCACACCGCGCCGCCCGTCAGATGCATCGCCTTAAATAGGTTAACTTGCCTCGAGATATTCCCTTTGTCTCGGAAAATGTTACACTTCCGTGCCCTACATTCAATTGTGTGATTGTCATATGAACACAAAGTCTATTTTCTATTAAGATATTACTTAATATATATTTAAGCACTTATCTACCTACTGATTTATCGTTAATCCTGAAATTATGATAAAGCTGGGTTAGCAGCACAATCAATGAGAAATTACCTAAATATGTGGAATTTCAAATTTGTATAATATGCAAAATGCAAATACATAAACTCCTATGTCTAGTTATATTAAGTAATCAGGTGTTTTAATTGCTCCTTTGCTACAATGTAGGTAATGAAAATGATTCCAAAATATATATCTCTATCAAAATAGTAATGACACAATTCGCAGAATCGCAACGATAGCTGTGGTGGTATTCTCAAAACTGTTATCAGTAGACTAGGACGTTATCAGATTAGGTTACCTACATTATTTCCTGTGTTAGTTAACTCAATACAAAGTTGCTGTACTGTATGTAGTATTCATTATTTTAATTTGCAGTAAAGAAATATTTTAATTAGCTTAACTAACAGATCCCTATATTTTGTCGACATAAAAAAATGCCGATGTCCTTATGCCTATAATATAGCTAATAATTATATAACTTATACTGTGTCCTGAAAGTCAATATTGGATGAGTATTTTCGGTGCCTACTCAACACCTAATAATATTATGTTTTTTCGTAACTGCAATTATAATTGAAGTGTAAATACAAAATTTCCATACTTAATATTATAAGTCGACTTTGACCAATGTTTCGACCTCATGGGCATACCACAAAGTTGCAAATTGTAAAGTGTATTAATATTAAAGCTTTATCATAATTAAAAAAATCTACTAGTTGTAGTAAACTTTGACTTATAAAATCATTGACCCAAAAAATGATCAGATATCAATGCAGCCGCCGAAGAATTAAAAAAATGTGCCATTTAAAAGTATGTCTCCACAACAAACATGAATAAAGCAACCAGCAACTCGAATTGAAAGTATGAAAGGAAGCCCTAAGTTCGTCTGTTTGTCTGGATACCCCCTAGGTCCAAACAATTAAAGCTACCTGTTTTAGCAACACCTTGGGGTTCGCACAATACCTTCGGCCCGCATTGTGTCACCCCTGTGAACTGCCTGCAAATCTGTCTAGATGCAGCGGATAAACACCGCCATGACAAATAAAAGTGCAATTATTTTCATCAAATTCTCTTTGACGAATTATTGTTCTGTAAGAATAAACCAAATTATGTTTATGTTAGTCTGTATGTTGCCTTTTCATACTGGGTCGATTGGGTAGTACGAGGAACGCACGGAGGAAAAAGTTAAAAATTGGTTTCCGTTGAATAATTTCTATTACTGTAAAATGCATGGTTACTACGGCAAAGCCTCAAAGTTGCAGGGAACTTCAATAATTAAAGCGGACGTATTGATTTTAAGTCAGTCTCAATTGCTGCCGGGCCTAGTTTCGCATTCTGAATTATAAATTGATCTCCAGGGCACTTATTGTATAAATTATACCTTCGTGGCTCGCATCAACAAATCGATCGACTAATTATATCAATTTTATATAAATCGCTGACTTAACTAAACGAAGTGCCCGCGGCGAGGGCTAACATTGGTGGAATGGCACGATTATACGAATTTTGTATTTGACTGATTGATAAATCTTGTGATCGTCTGATGTTAAAAAGACCAAAAAAAAATCACAAATTTTGACAAATCACAAAAGATTAAAACAAAATATGAGGATCAAAAAGTAGACTTGGCCTTAAAAAATCTAACAAAGTTATAGACACATTGATTCAGTTAAACTATTTGTTATTAGTTATTACTTAATATTATGTAGTTATTTAATGCAACTTTATCGATACTCATCATATTATTTTGTCTCTTTCAGTAAAAATTTAAAAAAATGCTGTTTACTTCACATTTTTAATATTCACCACCACAATGTTACATTTTTTGTAAATATCATGTGAGCATAATATTTTAAGTAGTTTCTAATAGTTCCTTGTCCAGTCTTTGTTATGATTATTACATATTATAATCTTCACTTATTTCATATAATATAGGATACTAATATTATGTCCTCTTTGCAATATATTGCTATATATCAAGAATATATAAAAAAATCAAATCAAATCTCTATAAAGATGTGTCCAAAAGACTGGTCGCCAAATCAAATGACCCCAGGGCTGGCGCTTCCCTTGGCCAACGTATTAGTTTGGCCATTCAGCGAGGTAATGCCGCCAGCCTAATTGGTACTTTGCCCGCAGCCTCCGATTTAGATTTAATTTTTTACTTATAAATAGTATGTTGTATTGTCTTATAGTTGTAAATAAAAACTTGATTTTCAAAAAAATCAAGAATTAAAGTGGATGTTTAATACAAGATATAGCGAGTGAATTATACGACAAAATGGGTCACTAGGACGACCAGAACTAATTTCAGCCGAGTGAGCACCGCTGTCGAGGTGTATAGTGTATTCACCTATACAGGGGTATGTATAGAGCCTCCTCTATCTTAGCTGTGGTAAGTGATGCAGAAAATCTCATTACTAAATACCACAACTTGGTCGATAATATGTAAGGTGGAGTTTGAGGATGGAGGATCAGAAATATATCAATAATGAAGAGTATATAATGTGGTAGAGTAGGTGTGGTATTGTGAAGTAGAGTACCTAGGAGTGGAAAATCATCTTTTTGAAGTGTATTATTTTTATTTTATGATACGATCTAGGTATATATAGTGCGAGTCTAGAAAAAAAATCATAACATTATTATCATAATATTTTTTTCCATTGCGAATAATTCGCCCATAGTGCAGGCTGTTCGAAGTTTAGGGTACAGATATGTATTTTTGAAAATGTTTTAATTTAAGGATTTTATATTTGGCATTTTTTGTATAATAACCGATGATTATTTAATATCTCGCTGTTTAAACTATTCGATCATTAGTCATTACATTATTGTAATTAAAAGTTATTCCTATTTTTATTGAAATAAGCTGTACCATGTCTTAACACATTTGAGGAATGGAAAATTCAGATGTGACGTCACCGTCCAATTTTCCATTCCTCAAATGTGTTAAGTTCCATTGAATTTGACTATTATCTTTACCACTATTTCAGGTTTTCACGGTGACGTCACATCTGAATTTTCCATTCCTCAAATCGTTCGCGGCAGAAATCTCAGATCATATTTTTATCTCACATGTCAAAGAGATATAAGTGTGTTAACGGACAAAGGGCCCCGGCTTACATAGAGCCTGTATATAGGTCAGCGGGGCGACCCTCCGAGACCCCCCGCGACCCCCCGGGGGTGGGGGTCACGCAGGGTGCCCTACTTCCTCCATTTTAACCGATGCTAGGCCGCAGTAAATAAAATATTTGTCATTCTCGAATCTATTCCATCTCGCTGGCTCCGTATACCCTCAAAAACTCATGACACGTTTTGGCCTAAATATTTTTTTTTTTCTATTTCATACTTAAGATGCATGTTGCAAGAGCGTTTTTGCTCTGGAAACCACAACCACACACTTTTTTATTCCGCCCCCCCGCCCACAAAAAAAGGGGTGTTATAAGTTTGACGTGTCTGTCTGTCTGTTTGTCTGTCTGTCTGTGTGTATGTATGTCCGTGGCAACGTAGCATCCAAACGGCTGGACCGATTTCGATTTAGATTTTTTTGCTGGAAAGCTGACATTGTCGAGAGTGTTCTTACGTAAAGTTCATCATCATCAGTCTACTCAGTCAAGAAAAAAATGGTTTTATCTACTTCAGATTAATGAATCGGGTTATTTTATTTCTATATGTAATAATATTTTATCGGATTATTTCTATTCATTTTAATAGTTAGGGAAGTATATTAAGTTATAACTTATAACCTTTACCATTTAGTATTTATTACGAAAAATTAAGCGTGGGTTGTCTGACTTATCTCAAAATTTTCCTTACTGTAAATTTTCCTAATATAAATAAATTTTGTAATATAATATTATAGCATAATATTTATACATATTTTTACATGAAATATAATATCGGCGGTGACCTACCTCCATTATCTTCAATAATAATCAGATAGTGTTTCGGCCCATCCTACTCTATCTGTGTTCCTAACGAGATAAAACCAAGATAGTAAAGATAAGATTACAATAGTCGCTATTTTATGTTCTTTAAATATCTATCAAGTACTTAGTCTACTTGGGTACTTCTCTTATTGTAATTTACAATGATGTATTCTTATAAGACGACGATTTCATACAAGAACTTTTTTATGCCGTTACAAAATTAGGAGTCTATTGTTCAGATTTATTATTATGTACTTAGTTGGTTCGCAAGTCGCAACGCATATAACTATCTTATTAAAAAGTTTGATTAAATACTTTTATTTCTTTAGGGATGGTCATTGAATATTGATGACGACAAGGTCAAAGATTAACAAATTTTTAAAAATAGAATAAAGACAACGATAAAAAATAAGTATTCCTAAATTTGCAGCTTCATTACTTATTATATGTACTTATTTCTTTTTGTTATGAGCCTTCAAAGTTGGATAGTGAAGTCGATATTTTTAATAAAAAATTTTAATTTTTGTATACCATTCGATAAGTTATATGCAATTTATAACAATTTTTCTTATGAAACCAATTTCATAAACGCTATATTTAACATAGCTATCGAAAAATCTTCTCGCGATGAACTATGACGTCACGCATAGCTAGATTGTACAATCTAGCTATGCGTGACGTCATAGTTAGCTTACATTTTGTTTGGAGCGTTATTGGAAGGTCTACTTTATGTGAGCTTTGAATTGTGATATTTCAGAGAGTTTTTAAGCTATCACATCCATTTTTTCATCAATGTTTCTATTTTTGAATGATCCTTTACTTACCAACCATAAACAAAAATTGTCGTCGTGCCTGTTCCCTATATATAGTAAAACAGGTAGGGATTTAGATGACGATGGGATGGATAGGCTGCGCTTGAGAGTCGAGCGTCTGCAGTCTCGCCACAAAATTAACTTTAGTTCCTTTGTGGTGAGAGTACCGACGAATCTTCTTTCCACCGTTGAGGCGCCGGAGTTCTCGCCGATAGATGTGGTCTACCGGAGGTTCCGGGGGAGACTCCGGAACAAAGTGACAAAGTGTAGTTTTTAAGTATATAATAATATATATGTTAGTCCATAAGGTATTTATTATAATATGAATATGTACATACATATTCTGTAAAGACTAACATAGTCTGTAAGGTATTTGTATTATGGGCCTACGAGTAGATGCCTGAAATAAATTGTAAAATAAAATAAAATAAATAAAATAAAAGAGGCCACAGCCATTTGGTTGAATCTGTTTTTTAATTGGAAAACTATCGAATTCATTGCATTGAAAGTTAAAACCAATATTTTAATTAAGTGACTAAAGGCCAACTAGTCAGGTCTTTAACTGTGAATTATTGAATGAAAACATAAACATATTTATGTTTTCATTCAATAAATTCGCTAGTCACTAGTCATTTAATCAGATAGCAGGTTCAACCAGATGGCTGCAGCGACAACCATATTAAGATAAACGGTAGCATAACATAGTATAGGCTATAGAGTAAAGGGCAAGCTTCGGGTTTCCTTGCAAAAACTACAAGCCTTCGCCATGGTCCGTAAAAACCTACCGTAATATGATTTCTAAACAAGAAAACGACCTCTCCTACCTCTACTTTCATTAATCCCACAGACAATCAAATCAAAAGTGGTGTGTTATTATGCAAACGACGGTTTTCACTTGGAAGGTTCGGTCGCTAACTCAAAACTGACTAAAAAACGAGAGCGCGAGAAAGCTGGAGTCGGAATTCGGAATACGAAATAAAAACTTTCGCTTTCAACCGCCAAACAATGTAACTAACATTACGGAGTGCTGCAACCTTTACAATGTGAGAGGGCTGTGCCAGCTGAGGCATACATTCTATATTCACTAGCTTTAAAACGCGGCGTCGCACAGTGGAAAATATGAGTCCGTATCGGATCAAAAATCTGTAACTTCAAGGTTTTTCATCGTATTGTATTGAGATCTGGCACATGTATACAGTGATATACAAAGATTTAAAAAATAATCAATTTTTGTTTTTTTTTCAATGTATACATATTTATTTTAGGTTAAAAAAATAAAAGAGAAAAAAAGTAATACGAGTAGTTATATTATGTTTATTTTTTATAATTAATAAAGTACTAATATGAGTAAAATTAAGAAAACTTAAACAATTACTTATCAACAAGCATAATAAAATACATAAAATTATAAAATCGTATAGTACCTATCTATACCTCACACCAAACTAATTGATCTCAGATTAGACAAATCTTATAATATTATTGGTTTTATATAACACTAGGTTTTAGTTACTTATAATGTTGTATCTAATTGTTATTATCCTCACTATTCCTAACTAAAATTACTTCCGGTGTAAATGTAGGATCACCTTCAGGTACCACCTTCAAAAGACTTTGTGCCTCTTCATCAAGATCCTTCACATTTCTCACATAAGGGTTTATTAAACTTGAAAGGTATGGATCTGAAGTATATAGAAGCGTTTTAAATACGTCTTCATTTGTAGCTATACGGGAACATTTTCTGGCATGGTACAGGCGCATATTTCTGTAGTCTTTATTGCGTGTCTCTTGTGCATCTTCCGACAGTTGCCCAATAGAAAGAACAAAAAAATGTTTGATCACGTTTTCTCCGTGTATAAGTAATTTGTGCACGGAGGATGGCATGTAGTACCAATCATAGTTACTAACATAAATTCGCGCAGTTTCTAAGGCATAAACTCCAAATTTTTCGCGATCGATCATCATTCCAGAAGATAGAGCTTGTAAAATAATATACAAGCGTTTAATCAATGTTTCATCAATACCTGTTATGTTCGCCGAGCAAGTGTAATTGTAAAAGAACCTTCGTAATTGTAAAAGATAAGTGAAAACTCAAGTGATGGAAATACAGCCATCACTTGAGTTTTCACTTATCTTTCTCGTTCACCAGAAGTTGATGGCAGTGAATGTGCTCAAACTGTACTGAATATCCTGAATCCAGCCAGCTTGTATTATTCCGAATAAAGTCCTTTTTCCGTGATGCTTGAGCCCAGCGCTTATTGAAAGAAGGCAGAATATTATGTTTTTGAATGTCACCAATTACAAAGTTGTTTTCAGAAACATTTAATGTTTGTTGTAGAACTATGGACAACGATTCCAAGGTTCTGCCACGCTCGATATAGGGAATGATGAAATCGCACTTAGTACAGTTGAAAGTTTTAATTTTGGATGTTTCAGAATTGGAAATAACCAATTTAAATAAGTGTCACTTAATATTAAATACACGCTGAAGTGTGCAATTTGAAGATATTTGCTTCCCCTTACATACTTACTGGTTTTTTAAATATGAAAATTAAAATATGTACTAATATCAATGTTATGCATATTTACTCACTCAAGACGAGTGCAGAATAGATGATAAGCTATTGCTATACAAAATATTGTGATTAATATTGATTTTGCAAACTATGTCAGCAGAAACCGCAAAAGATACCGAATTATCTACTCCGACCTCTATCACATTTTTTCCCATAACTACCAGGGTCGCAAACTTCCGCAAGGTACTATTATGTATGTATGTAATGCTTCCGCAGCTGATTTTTTTAATTTTTCATTTATGAATAGTTAGGCTATCAAATAACACATAAAGTTGCGCGTCGGGAGGCGTCGGTAAATGTGAAAACCTTCGACAAAAAAAAAAGAAAAGTGAAAATTAGGGTATGTCAATTTTTAAGCACTTACTCAAAAATAAAAAAAAACATATTAAAAAAGTTAATAGTTCATTATTAAGAACATGAAATATACTTTTTAAAAATGTATAAAACGTTTTTTCACAATATTCATTTGAATTATGTGTATATGTTACGCTCAAAGACCGAAATCGCTCAGTGAGCGATAAAATAGCTCATAACGCGTCGTGGTCACAGTGAAACAGCCACGACGCGTTCTGGCAATCACAAAAAGACCATAACGCGAAATTCGTGTTGTGGCTAATATGCTAAATCGTTTTTCTTGATTTGTTCTTGATTAATTAATCGTCCATAGGCATGGAAGATTAATATAATAATATTTGAAGTACCACGCGTACTACAAAATATATTTTTCTTTTACTAAATCACTACATAACGTGTAAATTATCATTATTATTTATGAAATATCAGGTTCCATATATGATATAACTATCCGTACAGACAGAAATAATATTAGTACGGATAGTACGGAACTATGGATATTTTATAAATAATAATAATAAACACGTGATGCAGTGATTTAGTAAAAGAAAAAATATTTTGTAGTACGCGTGGTAATTCAAATATTATAAATTTACTAGCTGTCCCGGCAAACGTTGCTTTGCCATAATATATTATGTATTTGCCATATTATTTTATGGCAGTGACTAAATAATAAATATGTATGTTACCATGACAACGCTATCCCGTCGAACAAACAGTGGCCGCCGTCAGTCTCAGGTTGTAAAATAATTTGCAATAAAATAAAATTGCGACTATAATTAAAGATCTAAGCTATCCTATCTCTCAAGTTGGAAAAAAAGCACACATTTTAAAATAAAAAAAATTAAAATCGGTTAAGTAGTTTAGGAATCCATCGCGGACAAACATCGTGACAGGAGATTTATATATAATAGATAATCTTCCATACCTATGGACGATTAATCAATCAAGAACAAATTAAGAAAAACAAATAACATATCAGCCACGACACGAATTTCGCGTTATGGTCTTTTTGTGATTGTCAGAACGCGTCGTGGCCGTTTTCATTAGAGCCACGACGCGAATTTCGCGTCGTGGCTGTTTCACTGTGACCACAACGCGTTGTGAGCTATTTTTTCGCTCATTGAGCGATTTCGGTCTTTGAGCGTAACATAATATACAAACATTTGAATGAGCCATCCACTACTTGAACTTACTTCAACTCAAACTCAAACTCAAACTCAAATTTTTTTATTCAGAATAAATTTTTGCAAATATTTTCTGAAAGTCTACATGATGCCTACCACCGGTTCGGGAACTAACCCGGCGAGAAGAACCGGCGTAAGAAACTCGCAGGGGGCCCACTTTATTTACCAAAAAAAGTGAGAAAAAAATTAATCTTTTAAAATAAAGTTTACAATTCTGTAACTTAAAATTATACAATGTCAACATACATACATAATTGTAAGTCATAAAATAATGTAGAAGTAGCCTTGCAAGCAGCCATCCTACTCCCAAGATGTGCCGTCGTTTATGAAATCATTGACCTTATAATAGGCTTTGGCACACAAACGTTCTTTGACTACATTTTTAAATTTATTAATGGAAAGATTTTGAACGTTTTCTGGGATTTTATTGTAAAGGCGTACACATTGACCTTTAAAAGATTTACTAACTTTACTAAGTCTGATCACCGGTATTTCTAGTTTGTACTTATTTCTAGTGTTTCTTCCGTGAATGTCACTTTTGGTTCTAAATTTACTAAGATTCTTTCTAACATATAAAACATTATCCAAAATGTATTGAGAAGCAACAGTTAGAATACCAATTTCTTTAAACTTTTCTCTCAGAGATTCAAAAGCTGACATTTTATAAATTGAACGTATAGCTCGCTTCTGCAGCACAAAAATCGTATTAATGTCGGCAGCGTTTCCCCATAAGAGGATGCCATACGACATTCTACTATGAAAATAACTGAAATAAACTAGTCTTGCTGTGTCTTCGTCAGCAATTTCCCGTATTTTTCTGACTGCTTATGCTGCAGAACTGAGCCTATCTGCAAGATTAGCAATATGAGGACCCCACTGTAGTTTACTATCTAGTGTAATGCCTAAGAATACAGTGGAGTCCACCAAATCCATCTTCTCATCATTTAATAGTATATTGGTTTTAACTTGCCTAACATTGGGCAAAGTAAATTTTAAACATTTAGTTTTCTTAGAATTTAGAAGTAGGTTATTAACGTTAAACCAATGTACTATTTTTGAGAGAGCACTATTTACCTCGTCGTAATTTGACTGTTGTCGCTTCACTTTAAAAATAAGTGAAGTGTCATCAGCAAAAAGTACTATCTCATTATCATTATCCTTAACAAGATAAGGTAAGTCGTTTATGTAGATGAGAAAAAGGAATGGACCTAAAATGGATCCCTGTGGGACGCCTAATTCTATTTTGGTCCCATTGGACCTTTTACTATTAATGTCAACCCTTTGAGTTCTATTTTTGAGGTAAGATGTCAAAAGGTTGAGTGCTGAGTCCCTAATGCCATAGTGGTGCAATTTCCTGATCAATGTAGCATGCTCAACACAGTCAAAAGCCTTGGAGAGGTCGCAAAAAACCCCTAGGGCATCCTGCGAGTCCTCCCATGCTTCAAATATACTATAAAGAAGACCTATACCAGCATCCGTTGTGGATCGACCCTTAGTAAAACCATATTGATTTTTGTGCAATAAATTATTTAAGTTAAAATGTAATAGTAACTGATTTAAAATTATTTTTTCAAATATTTTACTTAGAGTCGGTAGAATCGATATAGGCCTATAATTTGTAGGATCAGATTTAAGTCCCGCTTTAAATAAAGGTACAACCTTACTGTGCTTCATCAAGTCAGGAAAAACACCACTCTTTATGCAGTCATTAAAAATCATTGATAGATGAGGAGCTATAATGTCAATTATTGATTTGATAATTTTAGTAGACATGCCCCAGAGATCAGTAGTATCTTTAATATTTATTAATTTAAAAGTATCAATGATATCTTTAAAAGTATCAACCTATGAAAAAAAATATTTATGCAGTTTTAGTACAAAAAATGTCTGATTAGGATTATTTGGTTATTAGAGTATAGAATGCAATAAATATTTCATTCAAATTGTGATATTTTTAAAAACCATTTATGATATGCCATTTCTACCATTTTCCATAGTGCGTCGTCCGCGTTGTATCTTTCGGCATTAAAAGCAAAAGCAAGGAAAGCCCTTGTGCATTGGATACTCCTGCTACTGACGTGCAAAATTCTATAAAATAAAAAATCATACAGTAGCATTTAAACGAGGTATATCTTATTACAAACATAACGTAGATAATTTAATTTATTTATTTATGAACTTTCAACTTCCACATACTTATTTCATAATAATCAGGAATAGTAGATAGTAACGTATGACATCGACATACTCTACAAAACTTCTCTATAATTACATGAAACTACCTAAGGACACTAAAATCTTATTATTTTTTTAATTATAATTAGAGTTAAATGATAAACCCAATTAAAAACTTCTGGAACTGTTGGACAGCACTCTAACTGTTAACAAGTAGTTCAATATCTTGAAAGTTGTCATACCGTATCGCTGCATTGTCTGAACAACTTGCAAGTTGCAATTTTGTGACACAGCCCTGAGCCCTGGCCTCTGGGAATTGGGAAACAAAGTTACATTTGCAGATGCGACAAAATGTTTCAAAAAGCCTTCAAGACACGAGCCTGAGTCAAAATTCTCTCTTAAAATATCGTTTTGTCTCATTTTCTTTGTCGTATTTGTGAATTCAAGAAAATAATGTATCAATAATCAAACGAGTGTCCCGTAGTGGGCTGTGTCATGGCATATGTATTTCAGGTGATAACTAATAGGTGTCAGCAGTTGGCAGAGTAGAAGCCGTATGCCGGCTTCCAGGAATTCGGAGTATCTCGTTTGCCTTGGCAGTTGGCGTTAGATGGCCCAACCTGGCTCTAACTCCACTGCTCCACAAACTCTACCTCCGCAATATAATATTATAGATAGGTCGCTCCGTTTCTAATACATAAACTATTGTATATTATATATTCTAAAAAACCTTAATCTACGCCAAAGTGAATGGATTGTAGTGAAAGAGCTTAATAGACACAATATTATAATTTTGAAACTAAGGTGTTAATAGAGCTAGGTATTATAAAGTATATACCAGCTTGACTTAGATATAATATTAACGTAAGTATTATTTTGATAATAATATTTCGCCGCTGTTCTTGTCATAGCACAAATTTATATTTTTTATTGCTTCGATAAAAACTTTAAAGTACAAATTAATATTATTATGACCTACTGTTTTAGACAGTCGGTTAAAAACTAATATTTTCTAAATTCATGTTACATTAAAGATAATTTGAAGCTCGGGAGCTGCCAAATGGTCGAGTGAAGTAGCCATTAGCAGACGCCCTGACGTTAACTTCTAAAAGCTGTGTAAGTAGCCACTCACGAGTTGAAACCTATTTTCAGATACATTTAGAATTTACCTTAAAAATAACAAAATGTTGGGAAAGGTATAAAAGTAGGTCCCGGTGAATCAAAAATGTATGATTGCGTTGGGTTGTGTAATGAGTCCATATTGTTGTTGTTTTTTTTGTGTATTTTTACGCATTTCAGCACCAATCATGAATATCTAACACAAAATACTCAGGAATAATTCCTGGGGCATTATACCTGAATAAATTCCCAATTGTTGAGCTTGAGTTTTTAATAAAATTTTTACATAATACTGTATATTTTTATTCGACCACAATCCAGCTAAAAATAGTTCACGTGTTGCCTATTCCCTATTAGTGTGCTTTTTGAAGATTCAACCACTTTTGAGGATCAAAAGACGTTGATGGAATGAATATAACCTAAAAATAATTTAACTTAATTTAATAGTAGAGTCACATACACCTGCATCATAAATCATATTACAAAATTCACTTGGCAACAGAATAAATTGATTGATTACAATAATTGTAATCAATCAATGAACACTCTAATTATTAGAGTGCTCTAATTGTATCACGTAGCTCAATAATAATTATTAAACCAAAGTGACACCACTATTAAGCCATTGTAATGCATTTATTAAGGAGCATTATAGTAGACTTCATTTAATCATAGGCCATGCAGCTTATTAAATTAAAACATAAAATTGTATAGCACTAGATGTTACCCGTTACTTCGTTTACTACGCGGTCGGTAATTTTTTAAATAATTATTCCTGGCACAAAGACTTTTCAGAAAAGCTTTTCTGCTACATTTAACGATCCGTTGCACCTTCAACCGTATAACCTACACAACAGAGTTTAAATCCGTAAACCGCACATACCGTACAGTCTGAAAATTTAATTTGGCTCGTCTTCCTGGTGCCTGCCATCAGGTGACAGTGACGACTCGTTTGCTAAGCCGCGATATTCGTCGGTCGGATTTCCTCGTGACTCGTGACTCGTGAGTGACGTGAGGGCATTATATCGTACACCTCGTGGAGTGCAGAAAACGCATTGTGAAATATCGGATATAATTTACAGAAGTTCAAACTGAGAGGCACAAAACTTTTCCCTTCAGATGCTTAAAAGCTTCCCTCTGAATACAGAAAACGACAAGACTTTGCGACTGTAGTATGTACGCAAACTTCTTACTAAAAAGTTAAGCCGTAAAAAGTTTAAACATTTGATAAAATTTTTCATATCATATTTTTATGAAAAGCAAAATTCTAACACGCAAACACGTAGTCTCAACATTTTGCCACGTTTTTCTATGAAAATCATAATTCAGAGTAAGCACGCTTCACAGCGGCTGGCGTCAATGGAAAAACGTTTCCATTAGTCAGCGACAAAGACGCTTACAGCGGGCTCAGAGCGGTTTGTAGGAATTTACCTTTAATTTTAAACGATAAAGTGTAGAGCTTCACAAAGTAAACCGCTCTACTTTACGTTCCCTTGTAAGGGTCAGCTCGCACAGAGCCGGGACGGGACGCGCGGCTGTGTTTTAAAGTTTTTTCTTTTGTTTAATTAATAAAGTAATTCATAAAGTCATATCGAAACTCCATAAATGAGAAATCGCTTATCGCCAGTATTATGTATTACTAATTTGAGCAACTGTTTAATTTCCCGACTAGCATTTGGTCGGTTACTAAAAAAAAACATAATTCAAAAGCCGTGGTAGCAGCCTGTACTACTCACTTCTAGTAAATGAATAATCTGGGTGCACGGTAGTGCACCCGTCGAGACGAGCCAAGACTTTAATAATTATTATAGTAATCTTAAATGAGATTTTATACATAACGAGTTGCTTATTTTCAGAGCGTGTGAAGTTAAAGTTCAGTTTTGAATACCTGCGTTCCATCTCGTCGTGGTGTGACCTGACTCTAAGCAGCGACTTTTATGCTTCTATAATTCACGGAAATCTCACAACGCTAGGTCTGACTTTTTCAAGAAAATTTTAATTCACGTTTGCTTTAAGCTTTACGTTAATCTTTTTCACATCAACGTTTCGAGTCCCTTTGTTTCGTTTCGCTTTGTGTGTTTTTTGTGATTTTTAAAATCTACTGAATTCAAATAAGATGCATAACATTTAGTTTTCAGTCGGCAATGACCCCCCATACCCTATAGTAGTACCCGCGCTTTGAAGGAATTTAAATTACAAATGCTTACAAATTTTCCAAGAAAATTCAACAGCTGTGTAAGGTATTAGGTACTATTGTATTACATTTCTGAAATCTAGCTTTTTAAAATTCTTTTCATTACTTTAACTATAAAACTTCTCATTCATTAAGTTACTGGCACTGCTAATGCTAAGTATACTTGTATTATTAGCAAGAAATAGTGTAAATGATAGTAGAACTTCGAAATATAATTTACTTTATTTTTAAGGAATAAAATACATTGTAATAATTGTTGTGCTATTATTGGGAGGATTATAAGTGCTTCAACTTCAACTAAAGCTTTCGTCACAATTTTTTCAAAGTAAACCAAGCCTTGAACATAGAGTCCACAATCATGAACACCGTTGACTTGCGTCGTTTCACTTCTGCGGGCAAGTTGGACGGGGAGAGGTAGAGCGAACTGCGGAACACTGCGTCGAGGGACTCAGTGCGCCAGCGTACTGCCTCCGGAGACGAGATATATAATATCATCACCGCCCCCGTAGCCTGACAGACCCTGCTGGGCCCTGCCAGACGCTGACAGGCCCTGCCAGAAGCTGCCAGCCGCTGCCAGACTGCCAGGAGTGCCAGGTAAGTGCCTTTGCGCGCGAAACGCTCGCGAACACGTTATGACCACGTGATTATTGTTTTGTATTGTGTATTGACAGCACTTTTCGTTAGTTTCTGTTGATTTTTTGTGGTTATATTACGTACAAATAAAAACTATTGACTTAGATGTCATGGGTAACATCTTATTTGATATAATATAGCGATGTTTTGATTTAAATTTTAATAATGTTCATTGTTATTTCGTTGTTTGTTCATTGTTATTTTCTTTTAAACTTTTTCATTGTTATTTCGAATAATCGGCTGGTTATAGTTTAATACTGCTACAAAATTTTATCTATGCATAAGTTTTGTTTGACAGTTTCATTATTCTGAACTCTACATTTTTAGTTGACAAAAATATTTATTTTCTATTATGATCTACTTGCGTTATAGCATAATATTATGTATGTAGGTAGGTATAGTTCTATTTTAAATGCTTTGTAAACAAATGAACATATTATTGTAAACGTAATTAAATTATTTTGTTGTTCATCAGAATTCAGAATTGAAAGGTTTTATTTTATTTTATTTACAGTAAGAGAGTTGATGTTTAAAAGTATGTAGATAGATTCATAAAATTAATAATAATAATCACTCCGAAAATAAGTTTGCCTAGAGCACCAGTCCTTAGGACGCTTGATGATGATGATGATTAAAACATAGTTACGTAAAGCACACAGCTTATCAGCATGTACAATGACGTTATTCATTGATAAGCATTACCACGTTCGTTTCTTGCGTAAATATTATAATCGTGTTTTACAGAACTCTATCAAATTATTGTTCAATACTTTCAAATGTTTCCTCTATGTACTATAATTATTATTGTATACTTATCATAGTTATAGTGTATGAATAGTAGAAATTCATGAGTATGAATCATCTTGATGAATTTTACTATTGTTTTCGATGAAAAATAGCATTAAATGGTGACTCCGTAGTATCATCATCGTCAAAAAGAGGAAAACTAAAATAATAATTATTATTGTCGTCATTTGAGTATAATATTATATTCGTAAATTTTCCGCTAAACTCCTTTGTTTGCGCTCAGTTTCATACTAATATCACACTCACCGTTGTACTCACCTTAGCTCTACCTAGAGATGACGGAATAAAAAATGACATAATATCCGTTTCGCAACATGATTCACGCTGCAACACAACTATTTATAATTTACTCGACGACTCTAGCTCTACAGCGCGGAGTCAGTAGAAACCGTAGAGTACAAAGAAACAACGGATTTCATGTTTAGGAATGTAGAGTTTCCAGGTCATCTTTTATGTTTTAAATATGTATTTTTTTAAATGTTTTAAGTATTTGTGAATTCGTGAATGAATCGTAAATATTTGTTCGAGTATACAAAGTCACTACAAAACTCGGTCAGCTCCGATAAAATACCGAAAAATACAAAATAACGTCGAGATCGCATTAGAGGATTTGAAAGTTTCGTTAAGAAAGAGAAAGCGTTCCCACCAAATATTTTTAGGTGAGTGCTTCCGCGAGAGGTCGATTTGGGCAATACTCGGCCAGCTCGAGCTGAGCCCCGCGTCCCCGTCGCGTGTCAGGGGGGCCAAGCAGCCCGGCGCGATGGCGGGTCTCGCCGGCTGGTCTCTAGCCGCGTCTGCGCAGTAACGGTGCCCTAGTTATTTCGGGTGTCCTAGATACGGAGGTCGGTTTTCATCATCATAAGGCCTCGCGGGCAAGCTAGCCGCGCCGCTCACTCGCTCCCCCGACTCGCACTGTAACGGTTACGCGGTGAGTCGCTCTTTTTACCTATTATCGATTTCGAGTTCGAGTGTTTTGTTTTGAAGTTTTACAAGTTTTGTAACAAAGTTTTAAATGTTAAATTTTAAAGTAAAAAGTTGTTATTTTCAGTTTATTTTTGTTTGAAAGTTTTTTTCTATAGTTTTGTATTTACTTATTATTTTACTTTACATGTTAGTTCTCTACGTTCCGGGCTCCGCGTTACACGATTCTAATGTAGAGTATTAGAGTCTATACTCTATTAGGCGCATAGACGAATGTGTGAACTGTACGTTAGAGAAGGGGAGGCGCAAAGTAAGCCAAGGCCGCAGGGAGGGGAGCGGGCTTACACGTGTGACCTACATCGCGGCCGAGCGCGTCCGACTCTAGCCGACCTCGCCCGAACGCTCCGACCCGCTCTATGATCAATAAGGATCGTCGTAATTCGTAGTTCTCGTCGAAGACCTGCGCCGACGCCGGCTCCAGGTCTCGAAGTCCCACCAGCACGTGGGGCGAGCACGTGTGCGGTCGCCGACCCCTTAGGTCTCGAAGCCGAATTTCTAGATGCACTAGGGTAGCGTTTTCTCGCGGCGGAACTAGATGGTGCTAGTTGTCTCGACACGGAACGGAGTGCATCGATCGCGATTACATCATCACTTGCGTCCTTTCTCTGCGCGCGCAGCTCCCCTCTCACCCTTCCCCCCCTCCTCCCCCCGCCGCCCCGCCCCGACCTCCGCTCGCCGCGCCCCGCTCGCCCGCCCGCACTACGGCATCGCGACCGCTGACGTGCTGCCACTCGCTCTCGGACCGTCCCGCGGAATAGTCGCTCTCCTCCAACTCTACCTCGCTCAGTGGAAGTTAACTTTGTTACAAGTTACAACACAACTTTGTTACTCCTCTGTCGTATCGTGCTAGTAGGAAAATCGTAGTGATAAATAAACAGTGTAGCCGGGAATCAAGTATTTTTGTGATCGTTTTCGATAAAATTTTTTGTAACTTTTAAAATAGTAATCGGAGTTGGAATATTCTAATCGGACGCACTTCAGACGTCAGTCACATTTCCCTCGCACTCGACCACGAGACTCGGGCTCGGCGCGAACGCGTTTTCATTTTACTTTCAGCGAAACGAAGAAAGAAGACCGGAAGACTCGAATGTCAGTCGTGTAGGGGGGAGTAATCGACTCGACTTTTTTATCAGTCAGTCTTTTTCTCTCTCCTATATGGCGGGCATGAACTCGGCGGCAGTGAGCGGCCTCGTCGGCGGAGGCGGTACATCATGTCCGCAGTGACGTTGGGGATTGCGCAAGCTGTTTTGTAATTCGGCTGCGGAATTCCTAAATTTTCTGCTATGACATGGCGGCAAGTGATGCTGGGAGCCGCGGACGGTCGGCTGGCTGACGAAACCTCCGCGCTGGGAATTGGGCAATCCGCTAGCGGATACCCCCCCGCCCCCCGCCGCCCCCTCTCGCGCTCGCTCGCCTAAATTCGACTCTCGCGCACGACCGCGGCCCGAACAATTACAGTATTAATTTCCGACTGTTCACCGTTATGTCCGCTGCTGCTGCGATTGTATGCTATGCGATTTGAAATATACTGATGTTGCGTTGTGATTATTTAACTCCTTCCTTGCGAGCACGTGGTCCAGTAAATAGCTGGAGTATGTAGGGCGCACCCCCGACCCGCCCCTCGCGCGCCGACCAATGGCGTCGCGCGTCTTGCCCTTGAAAACCGACCTACGATAATTCCTGGTCCTTTACAAAAAAAAAAAAGCTGAGCGAGACCCTCATAATATATTTCGGCTGTTGCTACGGGCTCGGGGGTCCGTGCTGAGGTTAAAATTGCTGTGCCACCAAATGGCGAATGTTTTTGGCTTACTAACCATTTGTACTTACAACCCATGTCGTATTTTAATGTCATTTTTTATTAACAGTAAAAATTATTACTTTTGAATATTGATTTTGCATGGTTTTAACAACTTTCACCCCCTTCTCTAAATACACCTTTCTTTCCCACATAAATTATCTTAGCCCATGCATTTTACTAACTTTCAATTTAAAGCGAAGTTATAATATAGATAATATAAATTTTTCGTAAAGTTTATAGTCCAGGAAGCTATAACATCCCTCCATACATTTTTTTATTTAACGAATTTCAAAAAATAGACTGACCTATCCCACATTTTTTTTCTTGTCTAATACCTAAACGACTATTCTTACTCATAGTTCACTGACTTAACACCATGACTCATAAATGTTTAAGGAAAATATAGAAACTTAGTTAAATTAGTATAACCTAAATTGTTTTGGAAGAATACCAGTTAGCCTCCAATTTAAAGTCACATTGGTACACGCACTTTTTACCTTAACGTTATTATTAACGTTAAAAATATCACAATATTATGTTATTAAAATAAAAAGAATATTTAAATAACATAAATTAATAAATAAATTAAATACTAACTACTCTACTAGTAGGTACTTATTATTTTCTTATTAGAAAAAAGTAGAGTTGTATGACGTAATAAATTCGAACCTATATGATATAATATTATGAAGTTGTAGAAACTAACTAAATAAAGTGAAAATTTTAATTTTATTAATTTAAATTAAATCAAGGATTATTGATAACTATGACTCAGGAAATAGGTCCAAAAAGTTCCACTTAAGTATAAAAGTTATAGAAAGCATTTCTAATTTTTAACCGATTCCAAAAAAGAGTTTAGGTATCAATTCGACCCGTATGTATAATGAGTATAATATATTTGTGTAATTATTTTATAAATGCCCATTTTTGAATTATCTCAAAAAAAAATCCCAATCTCGCGAAAATTTCATAATAATATATTCCAAAATAGTTTTTAATTTTAGGTGGATAACAGGATATGGGACTAGTTTTTTGCGTTTTTAGCGCTCTTTTAAAGTGACATGCGCTTGAAGCATCGACTTAGTTTAATCAGAAAAAAAACTGAAAATCGATTTTCTTTGTTTACTTATATGGCCCCCATAATAATAAAGTCATATTCGACTGAAAAAGATTTCATAATCTTTTTTTATGTCCTACAAATATTATTTAGCATGTTTTTTTTCTAATCTTTCCAAATTTTTAAATATTTAAACGAATTTTCACTTTTTTATAAACGAGAGATTGGAATTTTCTTTTCAAAAATTATGCAAGTTGGACACCTAGGTATTTTACTCGGGGATTTGTAGTTAAGTAGGTGGGTAATCTTTCGAATTAACCATAAAAAGACGGTGCCCGATTTTTGGGTCGAAAAAAAACACTGGAGTAACAAAGTATAATATTTTTAATTATTTATAAAATAAATAGATAGGCATTATAATTAATAAGGTAAATTTACCGACACAGAAACGAAATTTAACACTGAGTAATAAAAATAACCAAATCATTCTTTTTATTAGGTACAAACAATAGACACCGACGTAATTTTAAAAACATCTTTCAAGCTTACCCGAGAAGCAATAATACATTTTCAGCAGGGTATAAAACAAACTTTAAGTTGTAGAAATAATAAAAAACCTTAATCTGAAACATCCAGCTTAAAATGGGAAAAGCGCGCTCTAGCTCCGTCGGTGCATCGGGAAATTGTTGGCGTGCTCGGAAAATTTCTCGTAAAATTCAAACGTAATTTAATTTAGCTCTACTTGTTCAAATATTTTCGTTCCACACAGTATAACTATGTAGAGTTCATGTTATAAGATTATGTTACATACAAATCTTGTAAATAATATTACCGTTTAATTTACCGTTTCAACAAAATTTGACCCGACAATCTGTCACTACTTATTATACTCACCACAGCTTACACTGTCATATTGCATGATATTTAAGTTTGCAGCATTATAGCTGCTCATATTTCATAATACTAAGCTTTGTTTAAATTAAGGGAGCTCACCGGGAGCATTCGCGTGTAATGTAATATTATAGATTCGACTTTGAGCATTCCATAGTAAGTTGACTTCACTGTCACGTTGCATTGATGTAACAAGTTGTATCAAGATAATATTACACAAGATGCGCATTGTATATCTCAGTTGAACTCCCCTCTCACTGATGTAATGCTCGACGCTGTAACGTTACATTACAAGCGAATGCTCTCGTTGAGGGACCTACCGATTTTTACATGAAAATTAATAAAAATATTATAGTACCAATGAGAAGTTGATTTACGAAGATTTGATTTCTAATCGTTTTATTATAGCCGTGCTTCAACTCGAATTGATCGGCTTGACTAGGTACTATACGCTGAATTGAGATAATAACACGTAAAATAAATATGGTTGCTCCGAATTCCGATCGATTCTGAACAATACTGGTTTTTACATTTTAATAAGCTGTCAGTAGACTTGGCCAGCCAGCTGATGATAATATTTACCAATTGACTTGGGCCTTACCATATGTTTTTATCATAGACCTTTAGTTTATAGAACTGTTCCATGTACCACGTAAAATTGTATCAAACATCACTTGGTTTGGACTAAACTATTAACACTTAAATTGCACATAAGTTATTGAGTATTTGAATAGTAGTGCAAGAATGCTGAGATGATATCTCGATAATCGAAAAATGCTATTGGAGACAAACTGGTATTTTTCGACTTTGCTGCTATAGAATATTATGATAGCCATCGAAAATGTAATACCTTGTAATATAAGGTAGAGTTCTACAAAAAATACGAGTGACATTCGGGGACAAGCTATTACATAATAATAATATGATACAATAGTAGTTGTTGTATATCAAAGAATGTATAATATTGTATATCTTATAACCGACTGCCGACTCGGCGCCTGTTCTAGGAACCACTTGAGGGATTATTTTACTGTAGAGACCGACATAGCCGTAAGCCCTCGTAAGACAACAGCTACTCGTGAAAATAATATTATATTAATGCTACTTGTTATTTTGTAAGCACCCGATTAGCTTCTCGAGACCATCCAGTATCTACTATATACTTATAAATATTTATATAAAGGGCGTTAATAAAAATATATTGTTTAAAAAGTTTTTGGCAATATTTTGACCCATAACATATGGGTGTGTCCACATTTGTATCATTTGTGCTATCAGATCCCCGATCAGATCTCCGTGGCGTATCATCGAAGCGTGTCAAAATGATACGCGTATCATGATACGCCCCGATCGCTATTAACCGCGTATCTAATACATGCCGTATCAAATACTCGCATGATCGGCAGAATGATCTAATAGGCTTCCACACTATGACACGCATACTTGATACGGCACGATGATTGCGACGGAGATCTGATCGCGCAAATGATACAAATGTGGACGCACCACATCACGAGATTCGCTACCTAAAAGCGTCACTGCACGTTGACCATGTTGGCTAACTATGATTGTAAAATGGTTACCTAATGTTATACCTAAATAAATAAATAAATAAATAAATAAAGCTTTATTAATTTCCATAAAAAATACATTATATAAATTTGTTTAAAAACATTTGCTTTTTATAGGAATATTTCATTTACAATTTACTACATATTAATTTTATTATTAAAGGACATAATCAGATCATTATAAATTTAATACATAATAAATTAATTTTTACATGCATTTGTTATTCTTAATTTGTAATAATTATATTTATTTATATTCTATTCTATTATTATTTATTATTTTTCTATGGACCCCTAAGGGTAAAAGCCTCCTCCAAGGTAACCCATTCGTCTCTTGCCTTAGCGATGCTCGGCCAATCTCTACCTGCTGTTGCTACTATTTCATCCGACCATCTAGCAGTCGGGCGGCCTCTAGACCTTTTTCCTTTTGGGCCAGGCCATTCTGTCGACCTTTGAGTCCATCTGTTGTCGTCATATCTCGCTCTATGTGTCCTGCCCAGTTCCATTTTCTTTGTCGCATGTATGTTAGAGCATCGCTAACTTTGGTATTTTTCCGGATGTCGGTATTTCTTACTCTATCTTTGAGTTTTAGGCCTAAAAAGCTTCTTTCCATTCGACAATCCAAAAAACAAACCTAATGTTATAATAATAATTAAATAGAGGCTGCACAATCGATCATGTTTTTTTTTAAACGGGCTTTGGCCCACCACACATTCCCACCACGAAAACCCTTTGATATGATCTCAGGGAGCCCGAGGGACATGCTAAAACTGTCGATCATGTCAAACATGGACGAGTACTATCATGATTCATGCCCCTCTAATGTTTATCATGGCTATAAGATTATGAAAGAAATGTTTATCATGGCTATAAGATTATGAAAGAACATTATACTTAAAACCCAGGTGGTAGGAAACGTTTAGCAATAGGAAAAAATTAAGGAACATCGAGTACATAGTAATATATACTTTTCGAGGCGAATGCAATGTAAGTAATTTCGTCGTACGCAGGTGGAGAAATTTTGCCAGCTGAGTTTTAACAACCGATAAAGATACATAAAATGTACATTAGCCTAGTTTGGAGCACCTGGCTAGGGTTATAGGCGCCCTAGAGTGGGGTTAGGAACTAATATTTAGGACATCCGACATGACAGCTGTTTTTTTGGTATAATTTCCCACCTGGCCCGCTCGTAAGCTGCAAAAATCACTAAAATATTATAGATTGAACATTGGCGTCGCATTAGCTTCGCGCTATCGATAGAACCGATCATTATTTAATATTCAAAATTCAATACATCGGGAAGGAAAATGTAAAGTTGGAACACTTAAATAGGTATTATTTGTTAAATATTTTAGTAGCTTCACTAGCTAGTGTTGCTATTATCGATCGGTTATTTGGCGGTTCCGGCCGTTATTGTGTGTTGTGAATACTCACAGAGTGTAAGACTAGTTTCACAGATGTAGGGTGGCTCGGACAGGAGTCAGGAGTCAGGATTAAAGCGGGTCGCACAAGGGAACTTTACTATAATATGTAATAATAATTCATCAGACATGAGATCACAGAATAAGCAAAGAAGTATTTAAGATAAAGTGTAATAGTATATTCAGAATGAATGAAATGAAAACACTTTATTGCACCAAAAAAACAAACATGACTTACAAAACTTAGTAACTAAGAGGTATGTATGGATTTACTCTTCATAACTACAACTTTGCCATTTGACAGATTCGCAAGACGTACCACGCAATTGTTGCGGTCTGAATTGACCCTAAGGCGTATGTAAACGCTTTAAAGTAATGGATGGTAAAAAGTGAAGTTAACTCAAAATAATATTACAACATTATATGGTTTTTATAATAATTACAAATAAAGCCTGGTTTAATCTACAGTGGTCAGTGTTCAAAATATTAGCTGTCGAATTAATTGAAAATACTAATTTGACTACCTAATTCAATTTAAACAGGAATGTCGAATGTCCAAATTGCATTCCTGAAATGTTCACCAATATAGATAATCCTAAAATAATTATTAGATGTTTCCAGGTAAAAGCTCATCTAATTTCCAGTAGATCGGAGCAAACGAGCCACATGCAAGCGCGTTTGATCGGTTCGGCGCGACTGTAATGTTAAAGTTTAGTTTAGATTGTCTTTCACTGACACCCAATCAGTGTTCACATAAAACAAATGAAGTCCCTGTTGACTGTTACCAGTAAATTCAATTTAAAGAGGCAATAAAAATAATCAACGTGTATAATATTTTGGTCAAATGTTCCTCATTTTACGGCGAGGATTATAAACAACGAGGACTCGACTTATCAAAGAATAAGTACCTACCTAGGATTTATCACCTGTTGATCACGACTGCAAGATTGGAGCTCGACGACAGCTAAACAAAACGTCTTGGAGCTCCTGTAGAGAACAGTGACAGGATACTGCTTTAATAATGAACTACAACCTGTATACATTTATGTAGGTTAATATAACGATAATAAAGTCAGGCTTTCGCTAGCAATTGCGAGTAGCGTACATTGTTCCTGGAAAAGTGTTTTTCCACAACACTTTGAATCAGGTACAAACGTACAAAGGGATGTACCCTGAAGCTATTTGTGTTAGATTGTTATAGCACTCACTTATTAAATTCCAATTAGTTCGTGAATTGATTTATACATATCGGCAAAATTAGCGGAACATAGGTAAAAAAGGCCACAACTTGAATTCAAGTGGGTCGGGCTGTGTGAAATCCTTTTTTATAGTTTCTAAGCTCATTTAAGAAATAAAATATTGAACACAAATGGGAAGCTAACAGATTTTTATTGCAATTATGCCCTACTAAGTGTTTTTCGATGATTGACGTTGTAAGTGTTTCTGATAAGAATGGCGTTTTTAGCGGGGTGCAAGGTATGCCAGCTCATTTGATTGTTTGGTTTTTGGAAGAACACATTGCTTAGATACAAAATTATTGATTTTCCAGCATCTACGACTGCTAGAGCTGTAACCACTATAGAGAAAGGTCACACCTACCGTTCGGTCAGTCAGGCATTAGGTGTGTCGGCTTTCGTGGTCTATTGTAACTTTCAACGCTACAGAGAGACTGGATCTTACGTTTGGAGACGAGAACAAGGCAGATTTCGGGTGGCAATGGTTCAGGATGACCGACAAGCCTTAAGAAATCGACCTCAAACTGCTTTGCAGAGACGAAACCTGTCTGAACTGGTCCGAGATGGACGTGTAAGTGATTGTACAGTAAGAAGAAGAAAAGTGCCAGCAAGGGCACCAAAACTTGAGACAGGACCGCAAAGAGCCAGGCTAAGATTTGCGCGTGAACATCAAAATTTAACAAGTGAGTGAAATCGTGTGCTGTACAGTGATGGGAGCAAACTCTGTGTAAATTTTGTTGACAGGCGATAAAGAATATGGATAAATCGTAAGGATCGTATAGCGTATAGGCCATCAAACTTAAAGGACACAGTGGCCTATCATGCAGGCTTCGTAATGGTTTGGGGTGGCATATGATTTGGAGCCCGCACGGAGCTGATGATTGTTAATGATGGTACTTTGACAGTACAGGGCTATAGCACAAACATCCTAGAACTGCATGTTGTGCCTTTTACACAGTTTTAGGCAGTAACTTCAATTTTATGCGCGTCCATAGAGTAAAAAAAATCGGGTATTATTACCTAAATGATGCTGGCGTAGCCCAGGCTGGCGTGTCAGCACGGTCTACGGATGTAGATTCGATTGAGGACGTGTGGCACATCAATGGGTGAACGGTACGAGTTAAAACTTTAGTTCCAAAATGTGTTCAGAAGCTCGAGTTGGCGCTACTGGAGGAGTAGAAGAGTATCCCACAGGAAATGATCGACAATCAAAATGCAAGCATGGAATGGCGTATCCAGACCCTCTTGTGCTGGCGTAGCCCAGGTGGAGAGGTCAGCACGGTCTACGGATGTGGATTCGATTGAGGACGTGTGGTACATCAATGGGTGAACGGTACGAGTTAAAACTTTAGTTCCAAAATGTGTTCAGAAGCTCGAGTTGGCGCTACTGGAGGAGTAGAAGAGTATCCCACAGGAAATGATCGACAATCAAAATGCAAGCATGGAATGGCGTATCCAGACCCTCTTGAGATCCATAGAAGGCATTACACGCTTTAAACATGGCATTTCTTAAGTAAAAATGAAGAATTTAACTTAAAAACTAACTACTGAAATTTTAAAGATTTTTCTTATTTTTTGATTTTTGCAGTTTTTTTCTATTTTACACGTTTTTATGCCCTAAATTTATATAATTTTCATTTTTTAATCGTCAATTAATAAATAAATAAATATATAAAAAACAGCGAATAATTTTCAAAAAAATTAAATTTTGTTATGTTCCTCTAATTTTGCCGGTGTGTTTATTATTTATATTTGCAGTAGTTTAATTAACGATCTAATGAAAGATTGTCTGATAATAAAAATCGATAGTAAGCGTTGCATCGCCTCGAAAAGCTGCTTTATTGTTTCTGCAAAATATTTCATAACCAATCTGGGGTTCTCAAAACGCGCGTAAGCCAAAGCGCGCGCTTCAAAACGCCCAATGTCCTAAAGAGTCTATGTTGCGAGTTTGCATGTTCGTAGAGTCATATTATTTTCTGACAAAATATGTCTTCAGCAGCAAATCTTATGACGTACCAACTACCCAGAAGATCGTTAATTGGGATGTTGATATTGAAGCCTCATTCTTTAAATGATGTTTTTAATTTTTAAAAGAATAAGAAAAATAGGCAACTAGCCTATTGCTTTACCACAAACGGCATCTATTTTCTTTTGTAATTAAAATCGGAATATATTGCTTTCTGATCTTGATTCTCTATGATCGGATTAATCGTATCCGACGAATAGTCCTCTAACCTCTAATTCGGTATCCGACATGCGGCATTCATGACGGGAAAGTTCGTGAGGCGGACAGTTTCGCCTGCGGACAAATGTGAGTCCACAGTACCATTGTCAAAGTTGTGCAGCTGGCACAAACTGACAGAGGGAGGGTATTACGTGTGGAAAGTGGTGACAAACTCGAAACATCCAGGGTAGGGGAACAGGATCCAGCCTGTTACCAACGAAATGTACCTTAGAAGTTAGACACCCGAGCGCTTAATTAATTTATAAATTCGCTAGTTTTGATAACGTAGTTTTATGTCCAAATGTATGCGATTTTACATAACGCATAGACGCCAGCGATGCGTTATGTCACCTAACCCTTTTGATGGTATACAGTAAGAATATTTTTATATGCCGATTTTAATCCGAAAAAGGTTCCTACAGTTTTCACGCGATAAAATATCTCGTGTGCAATACTAATTATACCTACTTAACTCATTTTAAAATAAGCAATACATTTTTGTCTGCTATTTATTCTAATGGATATAAATCTCTAATGTATAATGAGTGCACTACAGTTGGAGGTTGCGGCCGACTGGAAGGACTGATACTGCCCCAAACTCACAGGAAATGAATAATCGAAATGCAAACCTCCACCAACTTCCACTCGTGTGAAATTCAAGTATAATAATATGACTTTATTGATGGAATAAAAGTTCAATTTGATCGAATGGAGAGTAAACGATTTTCATATAAATAAAGCGTTCATCGGGTAGTTTTATTAACACTCGTTTTAAATAGGAGATCGGAATTCGGGACAATTTAATTAGGGTCAGTTCACACAGATAAGGGCACCGCAGGCTCGCAGCGATGTAATAATTATAATGGCGGCAAAAAAAATATATCAAGCGTCCATGTTTATGGTGTAAGTTGACTAGTTGTCTTTGTTTTCTATAGAGATTAATTTCAAAGAAAGAACTAAACAATTCTGTCACTCTACATTCTTATTCATTTTCTACAAAGTTTTCCGTATAAAAATGTAGGCCACAAGTGACAAGTATAATGCGTGAACAGACATTCCACCGCGACGTGAGGTGGTGTGAGTGTATTAATATAGAAATATTTACCAAAACAAACATACATGACATGTCCTCCGCATACCAGAGAATATAGAGCACGGAGTGTACAGAAAGGCCACAAACAAACAATATAATATTAACATCACTTTGTACCTTTGTATTGATTACAGTACTATATAACGCCTACAACTCTGTTTAGCCAAAATTCGCGGCTACCGTACAGTTTTCCGGTGTCCACCATTGAACATGTGAACTAGGTTGCGTGCACGATCAGCTCATTCCTACTCTTCATAATTTAACCTACTTTAAAATAAAATGATGAATAGCATATTTTTTACATATTATGTGTGTTGTGTTTAGGAAATTTGTACATATTTGTGTGTGTAAAGGTGAACAAGTATAATATATTACTGTAAGAATTAATAATCATTTAAATCATTATCAATTCTTACAATATACACTCATTCATCCCCCATTTCCCTCCCTTAAACACTCGTCCAGGGCTACTCTCTGGAAGTGTTCCGACCAACTCCCAAATCCCTATCGACAACCTCTCACTGTGGCCAAGACACCTTTAGCCTAACCACAGTCACCTGAGCCTGGGTTATTGACAGTGAGAAAATCATTTCCACCCTTTATTTCCTTTCAACTATCCGCCTGCTACCTCAGGTCTCATGGTAGCAGGTTTTCTGGATAATTATATATTACAAACCTATGGTTAGGGCTAGGGCTGAAGGCATTAGGGTGGTAGGCGTTAGGAATCCTAGTGCTAGGGAACAGCTCTCCCCCATAGTAACGTAAAACTTTATCCTGGGTTTTACACCCGGGATAAAAAGTGTCCTATGTCCTTTCTAAGGACTCAAAGTACCAAACTTCAGCCATGCCAAATTTCAGCAAAATCGGTTCAGCGGTTTGAGCGTGAAGAAGTAACAGACAGACGGACAGACACACTTTCGCATTTTTAATAATATGAGTTTGGATTTTCAGAATCACTAGAGAAACCACAATGCGAAATTTTTAACCGACTTCCAAAAAACGAGGAGGTTATATGTTCGGCTGTGGATATTTTTTTTTTTTTTTTATTTTTTTTATTTTTTTTTTTTTATTTTTGTATGTTCAACGATTACTCCGCCGTTTGTGAACCGATTTTCGAAATTTTTGCTTTGTTGTATTTGGTTTTACTCCAATTTGGTACCATGTTCACAAAGTGGTGACCTGATGATGGGATCCAGGAGTAATCGAGAGAACTCCTCGAAATTTATATGGAAACATATGGTGATTTTGGTTTTATGTGAAGTGTACTAAGAATATGCTACCAAAAAGTCAAATATTGGGTCAAGGTATACCATGGTTTCGAAGATGCTGAGAGAACTCCTGACTCCTTATAGATACACGTTTGGGAGTTTCGGCGTTGTTTTAAGAACAGAAAGCATATGCTACTATGCAACTCATATTCATCATCATAATCATCATCATCATCATCATCATCATCGTCTTCATCATTACCACGTCGTGTTAAGGTCACCAATGTCTCATGGCACAGAATAGATAATAGTACAAGGTATAGGTGTGGATATACTAATAATAATAATAATTTTATACTGTATAACAACACTTTGTTTAAATATACACGGCGGTCAGCGCCGAATACGCCGAATACGCCGAATCGAATATACTTTACTACTTTATATACAGATCGAATACTATACTAACTACTTTATAAAATTTTAATAGACAAAATATAGAATTAAAATAAAGTTATTTTAAAAAGAGCATTTAAACTAAACAAAGTCAATAAGTGTCTTTTTAATTAGTTATACTTATTAATCGATAGATGGCGCACTAAGTATCGATTTGAATGGATTTGAAATTGAATTCTTGATAACAAGAACAGCTGTCAATAATTATGATAATATTATATTATATTACTAGCTGTCCCGGCAAACGTTGTTTTGCCATATAAATAATTTTTGGTATGAAAAATAGATGTTGGCCGATTCTCAGACCAATATCCTCACAATATGCTCACATAATTTCATGAGAATCGGTCAAGCCGTTTCCGAGGAGTATGGCAACGAAAACTGTGACACGAGAATTTTATATATTAGACGAGTAGCTACGCTACATCCTATGCAAGTTTATACAATTTTTTATCTGATAGATCCTTGGATCGTGGAAAAACGAGACACAATAGCCTTTCTATTGTTATCGCAATCGCCGGTGACCGCTTGGGGTTTGAAGTATTAAAATTGTTAAATTACTTAGCACAATATTATGTTCACTTCACTGAATACTGTAACTAAAAAGAGTGAAATTATTATTATTTTTAACAAAAAATTAAAACCGACTTCCAAGGTAAAAACAATATTAACATTAATATGAACTAAAAAGTATTAAATAATTTTTGCTATCTAATAGTGCCTTTTTCCGAATTCGGCTAAACCTTGACTATTTCTGTACTCAATCTTCATAATTTTGAAGTCGGTGCCAGTTCCAAAAGTTTCAAATATTCTGTCAGAGGACTGAAGATTCAGCTATCTGGTACCGACTTCAAAATAATGAAGATTGAGTACAGAAATAGTCAAGGTTTAGCCGAATTCGGAAAAAGGCACTATTAGATAGCAAAAATTATTTAATACTTTTTAGTTCATATTAATGTTAATATTGTTTTTACCTTGGAAGTCGGTTTTAATTTTTAAAATAATAATTTTAAAAATCCGGTCAGTAGTTTTGCGTGCAAAACATTCAACAACCTGTAACTTGAGCACCACTCAAGTTACAGGTTGAAGGGCTCACTCGACTAAGACTCGATCGGTACAAAGGGTACCGAGTAGGAAGTGGAGCACCACTTTCTTCTGTACTTACGAGTACTATAATTATTTAAAACTCTTTGTAGCTCGTACAAAATAACCTCTCTGTATTCACACCATATCTATGTGTACGTAATATCCGATGTCGCTTACAAGCTCGTTATAACATGTAGATAATACCTGAACTTTTCTCGTAATAAAATAGGTCAAAACTCAAAACACATTAACAAATGATTTAGTTATCAAAGACCAAAGATTATAATATTGCAAAAATAAACTTTAATAAAACTTAGAAAAGTGTTAAAATTATAATTTTTCCATTCTGCCTGAATATGACTATAAAAACACTATAATATTCGAGGTAAGTGATGTAGCGAAGTGATAATGGTTAATATTTCTGGGTTATAACTCTTATAAGACTGAAAAGGAAAGCACTTCTAACTTATGAACTGATGCGTATGGTAATTTGACTTTGTAATTGTGGCTGAGTTGTTCATTCCTAAGAGTTGATTCACATTAATACAATGATAGCACTAGCATAAGCATGTTTCAATACAGTCCAGCATCCAGTAGCTGGCGCCGGCTATTGCACGAATATAAACCAACACTAATACGCAAGTGTATTAGTGTTTACATAGGTTTACAAGCACATTAGTTAGGCCATGTTGCTCCGTTGCGGTGCGACGTAGCGTCGCGTCGTGTTTAGTATGCACCATCGCGGAAATTGATTCCTAGGCAGTTGACAGACCAACGTCATTTGGTCGGATCTTGTCTATTCAAAGTGTGATCTGTCGGCTGGATATAACATCTGCCTAGGAATCAACTTCTCTGATAGTACTATCGTACGTTAAGTTCCTTACGTTATACGATCCGTGAAATTAATTAATTCATTTAGGGATTAGTGATTACACCATCGGCCCACAACATTACGTAGCTCGTAGTCACGTGTTGTTGGGGGTTCAGTCGACAGATTACAACTTTTTTGTTGTTGAACTTTTTTGTTTCATTGAGTTTTTACAAGTTTCCTATTAATTGTAATGTTATAAAACTACGGGAATAATGACATACTTAAAAAAATTAACAAAACGAACTACCGGCAGTCCAATATCCGATGCCACCGAAATAAAATATTTATAAACTATAGTACAAGTTCCCAGGAACATTTTTTAATTTGCTTATTATCGAGCTAATTAATCGCGAGTAGTTTCATTTTGATAAGACGCCCAAAAATTTCCTGTGCAAAAATTCTCAAAAGTGGCTAACAGAGGTAGAAAGGATAAAAGATGTAGATTTGAAGACCCTAAAATATTTATTAGTAACATGTTGGTTTTATGCTGCAGTGTCACCGCCTTGTATTCTAAAGTCGTACGTCGACGCAACGCGGATGTGGCTTACACCGCTATGCGTCGCGACGCACCGTAGCATTATGGCCTCACTATTAAGGCAGGGTCAGGTAGCTCGAGGGCCGGACGTCCTGAAATAGGAGGCCTAGGGCTAGCGGATGTGTATATCGATCCACGCAGAATACATCATCTCACGACTCACACACACTGACGAGGACTTCTTACTTCTTCGTAAATTACAAATAACATGAAAAAACTTTCGGTTTTCCTGCTTTAATGGAGGCTTTATGGCCGGAAAAATTATTTAAAATAGAAAAACTGTGGGATAAATGTGTAGCCAAATTATATATTAGCTAGGTTATGAAGTAGGCTAGTTAGAAGTTTTATGAGAGAAAATGAGTTATTCTGCGTATGTTACGAAATGTTACTTATTCGATTCTTTCACTCACGAAGCGCAGCAGCTACATTTTTCCTTATAAAAAAAGTGTTACTTTTCCCGCTTTCAACCTTATAAATATTTAATCAGAAATGAAAAATAAGTCCAGTAATGTTAGTGCCATTTTTAATTCAAAGAAATTACATACGATATCCTCATTATTATCGATATATTATATTGTATGTATTAAATTGGTCAATATTCGCAGACAAAAGTCTACTTCTACTAAATAAGACGTATCTTAGGTAGACTTTTCTATTTTCAGATCTAAAATAGTAAGTACGTTACTAACCAGACGTATTCGGTAATCACTGAGTAGTCTATTTTGTGACACATTAATACTTAACTGTAGCCTTTTCCTGAATTTAGATTGGGTACATTACTAGACTACACTATTTCCTAAGACTGTTAGGTTAGGTTTGATTTGTTGTTTAGCTGGGTCTGTAATATTAATAATAATATAATTATATTTTTAGCTCTATGCTAATTTTCCTGACGGTAAGAAAAAATTTTAACACCTTTTTTCAGGAGAATAAAATAAATGGATGAAGGTGATAAAGGTGCGTCTAGAATCAGACATGAGTTTTTCCGAGAGTGTCAAGAATCTGAACGCAGCCTATATTATATATATATTATGTCTGTTGCACAACGCGGTGCTACATAGTAGAAACCGCAGCGTGTTTTGCGGTGTGACATAACCCTTATAGAACCTGAGTACTTAACAATGTATGTAATGACAATGGCGAGTCAGCATAAATTCCGTTAACTATGAAGTATGCTGTTTATTGTTACAGGAAATAAAAGATAAACAAATACTTTGTATATAATGAGCGTGGCAAAACGCACCACTCCGGCAAGTGCGCCATATAGCTATATGTAATTCCATACTGCAGAGTGCTGAATGTGGCAAAGCGTTGGATTGGATTACAATCCAACGCTTTGCCACACACACTATGCTCCTTAATTAAGTATAACTATTTTGTACTAAATGTAAAATAAAAAAGTAAAGACGACTTATTATAATTATAGTGCTATTTAAATCATTAAAAACTATAGACGGGAATAATTATTTGTTTATAGTACTTATACTAAATGAACATATTCAGAATATAAAATTTACAATAACAATAATCCAATGCAATAATCTAAGTAAGTACATAATATAAAATTAAATAAAATATAATTTAACAATGAATTAAATTAAATAACAATAACAACAATTAAAAACTTATAAGAAAAAACTATGGGACAACACCACAACATAATGGCATATCAAGCTTCTATTTAAATCAATAATAGTAATTAAAATGGAGTACAAAAGTCACAATATTATGCAAGGAAACATCTCTCTTGGATAAAAAAGGTGGTGAGTTGGTGACATCATACTATTAAAAAAGAAGGTTTTGGAAGGGGGAGGACACGATCTTCTGATAGATTGACTTGAGGAGGAGGATGGAAGGGAACATACCATAACTATTCCGCGGTAGAGGTATTTTTTAACGAAGGATACGATTGACGTACTACGTGTACGTCAATCGTTATCCTAATCCTAATCAATTTAGCTAAACGACATATTTTTAAAGAACCCAAGTAACAATCCTTGTCCCACGGCTACGAATGACAAAAACAAAGGAAGAGTAACTCCGTCAAAAAACATGCTCCAAATACTTGTCAAAAAAGTGTACCTTAGGTTCACTTTTCATACATTTGGTGATCTTGAGCGGTATAAAGGCTGACGTTACATGACAGTTCGAATGGAACTAAATTTAAAACTGTATTAGTATGGGAGTTACGTTTCCTTAGGTTTTATTATTCGTAGTCTCACAGCCTATTTTAGAACGTTTGTGAAGGGTATGATAATGTCAAATTGTGATTTGGTTATGTTTGAGTTTCGACCTACATTTGACAACTTTCAATGTAAAGTTATGCAAGCGTTTGAATTTTGATAGGCGAAACGGTGGGAGGCCTACAATAAGGCCTACGTGATTCGAGACAAAATTTTGGTGCTAAACCATAAAATGTGCTCCTAATATTTTGAAAGTATAGATTATATACTTAATATTATATTATTCGAACTAGATCACGCTTGCAATTCCCTTGCGCCAAAATTCGTTTATCGCGCGGGAACCGTACATATTTCAGGGATAAAAAGTATCTTATGTCCTTTTTCAAAAGTCAGGACTCAAAGTATATTATTTTGAAACATTGTAATCGCTAAAACGGTTTAAGAATATTAAGGTCGTCCCCCCAGCAAACGACCCTTGGCCATACATTTGCCGCGTTGCCGAGATCGCGCCAAAACCGTATTATTTTTACTTATCTTAGTTCAAAATTGTCCTAAAAATAAATTAAAACGGTGAATATGTAGTTTATGATATTGTCGATCTATTGGCGTGAGTTTCAAATAAAAGTAATTTGTAAATCCTAAGGAGATGCTGAATGTATGCTTGAATTTTAACAAATTGGTATTACTTTGGAAGCTGATATCATGAGTACAAGAAACAAAAATAGAAAATTTAAAACGACAAAAGGAATGTTGATATACTGAATATTATTGCTGTATTTTTATTATAACTTTGTAGCTTTCAGATGATGAGTTTATAAGGTTTTAAATACGGTGAATTATGGAATCTCCGGACGGAACGCCCTTAAAGAGGTATTCGGAATGTCAGACACACTTTCTTATAAATTCATTATACTGATGTTTATTTAAAAACTATTTAACGTATAAAGGTACACTCTAGAATCTAGATTATAATAGTATCCAGAATGTATGAATATTGATACTGTATACACTAATAATAGCTCCCACACCGGTTTCGGTGACGGTGGTCGGTTTCATTGAAACCAGGCTAGGTACGCAGGAGTAATTTTATAGTGCACAAGTGTGTGCGCAGTACACAAGAGCACTCTTAAAGGAATACCTTTACTCTCATAACCCAGTGGGACGGACGACCGACACGACTGAGATCAGGCGCAGAACCGACTTTTTACATGCCCATCCGACGCATGGATCATCTTACTTGTCAGACAATCAGGTGATCAGCCTGCATTGTCCTAACCAAACTTGGAAATAACATGTTTCCAACGCGGTAATCGAACCCACGACCTCCAAGTCAAGAGCCGCGCTCTATACCACTAGACCACGGAGGCGTACACCTACACTGAACAGTATACGGTTTATTCAGTAAATAGACGTATTGCCGTAAGCTAACGTCATTTGCCTGAAATTGGCACAACTACCGCCTCTACGTAGCTGCAGCTGGCTGAAATTTGTGTTTGTACAGACTGAAATAAAACCGTTTATTGGGAAAATACACTTTATTAGGTCACCGTTTTCAACATTCTTAGTTTTAATCGAATTTAATTAAGAGGAAAGTTGTATTAGGTATTTCTATAGGTTTTGAAGTAAGTATGTGGTATGATAAATTTCGAAATTATATTATATTTGTCAAATATTAATATTATGTTTATCTGTCGCTGCTAAATGTACGGTATCTGTTAAAATTTTCTTAGACAAAGAGACTTAGACAAATTTTCTTAGACAAAAAACTTAATACTTAGCATGTTAATTTTTCAGGTGATGTTAAAGAAAATGCACAAGCTAACATTGTTATTTATTACTTTTTAGGAAAGATACAATTTCTATACTAATTAATGAAATATTAGCAGCTGCATACTATCTAACAAACCGGTTATGAATGTATAATATTATAATAATGGACAGTTCCACTTCCGGCGTAAGAGCCTAATTAGCTTCATTACGGGGACATTATGGAGATTGGTAAAAATTCATACAAAATGTCACTCACAAAATCTATCCATACTAATTCCAGTCTGCTTGTCTGTCTTTCTCTTTTCTTTATCTCTGTTTTTCAGTCTTTCAACCTGTTTTGACATGACATTAAATTGCTGAATTGATTGTGTTTTATTTTAAAATCTATGAAAGTCTACATTAATTAAGTACTTTATTATAATTTATACTACGTACGTCTATTTCGCATATCTTAGATAATTATTATTAATATGGCCCCAAAAAATCCTAAAATGGGCGTAATTAACCGAGTTCTTCACTAGATACGCTATTTAAATAATTATATAACGTGTAAGTATGTGAAATAGACCTAAATGTAAATAAAATATGTCCGTTGAATTTAAAGCTGCAACACAATAATAGCATTTTCACGTATCGAGCTTTCAGTGAAAATGAATTTATATAAAGCTTTCCAACAAAAAGGGATATGTTTCATCTGTCAGCGCCAAAAAAGCCAGGGGCGGATTTACGTCTGCTGCCCCAGGGCGTCGAGGGCGACTGGCGACTAAAGCCCTCTTGACTGTCAATATTTTTACTGTCACGAATGTATTTTAATTGGGAGTACTTTTGAGTATCGTTTAAAGTCGTGTAATCCTCTTTATTGCTATAATAATTGTATGGGTCCATGCCACGAGACGAGTCGTAAAACGAAATAACTTCATCAATTTGAAAGAAAAAAGAGAAAAGAAATTGTTACTGTGTTCTCGATGTCGAATAATATTTCGGAGTCTTATTGTAATTTTTAATAATTACTATGACTAAGCCTTAAAAAGGAATTTGGCATTGTAATTTTTTCTAAGGATATAATAAAGTATAATAAAGGACAGTTATAACTAACTAACTAACTATAAATAGTCAACAGTATAATATTAATATAGTATTATAGTTAATATAAGTATATAAAGGCGAAAGTGTATATTTCTATGTCTTGACGGCAAAGTCACCTGTTTAAGATTTCTATGGAGATATTTGGTTTGGAAAGGACAAACAGTAGTTTTGTCACGGGAAAATGGACGAACACTGCACGAACGATTTTCGATGCAACCTTCTGGGATACATACAATGAATACATCGAATCTCAAAAATATATCTCAAATCAAACGCTATTTAAGGCAATATAAATTCCTCAGGATTCAACTATTGGCTCGAAGCAGGTTTAAAAAAACCGTTACATAATATAGATCACGTTCGACTGGTTTGATGCTGTGTGCTCACACGTTTATTTCCGTGCTATTTACATCCAGTCTGCGCATCGTTATTGTACTGTTAGATCGTTCGCAAACGAGCCACCGACGACATTGATCGGTCGCCGCTACACAATTTTTGTCGCCATAAAGATTAAGCCAGAGTCGGTTGAATCTACTGAAAATATGAGAATTGTGTCCCAAACGTTGTAGCTCGTTTACTCAACCCAGGTCTTGAGAAGCTTCTATCGCCCTAAGGACCTATAGAAAAGTCATATTATAATACGAAAGCCACTAAAATAAATTAGTGTACATAAATGTAGCTTCCATTTGTTATATTCCTAAGAAGTTTTGAAAGGGGCATAATTTGAGAGCTCGTTAATATTTTCAAGTGATACCTAGATCCCACTTTGAGGCACTCGAGAGTTGCCTAAACCAGTGATTTGTTGCGTTATATCATGAGGTTTTTTGCAATACCAGAAGGAAGTGATCATTATATAAAAACGTGTACCGACCGGTCCGACCAGTAGGGCTGCTTAGAAAGACAGGTGTGGCTAGGATCTGACTCGAAAATTTATCAAGAAACCTAACGTGAAATGCGAAGAGATGCCATGGTCACACAAACAACCGGCGGATAATGGAAGAGTGAGTTAGAAGAAGCTGTGGGTTGTTGATTATTAATAAACTAATAATTGCGAAAAATATACACTTGTATAATTTCTACAAAGGAATTCATTGGACATAAAGGCAGCTACGATCTTGAACATAAAGAAAGTACAAAACACGAGATGTATAAAAGGAATGAAATAGAGGAGTGAGTGAGATTACTGGAGTCCAGAAGTTGGAAGTTGTTCATTATTTAAATAAACTTACTATCAGTACTTATAGTACTTAGTAGTCATTGATTACTATAGTAGTCATAATAATTAACAAAATGAACAGTTTTTCAGGGATAAAAGAAAGTAATTTTACTGCACCGTTTTCTCTTCCAAAAACTCCTGCAGACGATGCCTAGAAAGTTGCTCTCTTAGAGTTTATAATGTTCATTTTCTGGTTAATTTCATCCAAAACTATTCTTGAATATCCAACGTCAAGATTGTTCTAGAGACTGGCGTTAAAGTTAGCAAACTTCACAACGGTAAACTTGATGGATCGTCAAAAACTTTATGGAATAAAGCTAGCGTACCTCTACAGTTTTTTGATTGTGAATTTTTACATAAAAAGTTACTGATCAGTGACCATGATCATTACTAGTTCATTGCATTAAATAATGTGTAGTCTATTTGCATGGCTGTAGCGGGTAGCCTTAATAAAGACATTGCGCTGATTTTGATGAAATTTGTTATTTTAGTCGGAGGAAAAAATACATATTGCATTCGGGGACTGCCGCGATAAAGCTATTGCATAGCATTCTTTATCGACTCATGCAATAATTATAATTGGCATTCGTAGTCGCACGCACAAAAACACCGTGCCGAAGTCTGCCGAACTGAAACAACGTTAGACGATGCACTCCTTTTCGGAATTCGGTTATAAATAGTAAATGCGTAGTTAGTTTATTATAAGGAAGTAGAGATTATATACTCTATAAATAATATTATATTACTTTATAAATTATAGAGGTACGATACTTCGTAGTCTATAACTTATGTAATCCATACCCAGTACCCCCACCCAATTAAGTTTCGTTTCAGTCTAATATAGTTAGTGATCATGAACAAACTCGTCTGTGTGTTCCCAGAATTTCTAATTTAGCGAGCGAATTTGGCCGCACGTTGAGTCACGTCACAAGTAGTCAACCGACTTGGCTCTTCGCAACGATTAGTCGCAATTTATACATTCCACAGACAAATTCTATGGAAATTCGGGGTTTTGGGGATACAGAATTGGGGGTTTAAGGATATACAGCATGATTATCTGTGTACACGCTCAGTCGGATCGGTCGATCACTTTGAAGGCTAGCGTAACCATTTTCAAAATAGTTTGTAACGGGTTTGGCGTAGGACATAACATACGGGAATTCGCAGCAACGTTTAGCCATTTCTTATCAGTACACTATGCCAGTGTTGGCATGTGCTTTTATTTGTGTATTGAATTTTTAGGGCTTTTGTAGAGATCCACACTCAAAAGCTTCTACTTCTAAGATCTCAATTGGATCATCATGTCCCTTTGTTCCCTTTAATCTTTAAAACTACGCAACGGATTTTGATAATTCTTTCAGTGTTAGATAGCCCATTTATCGAGAAATGCTATAGGTTATATTTTATCACGCTAAGACTAATAGGAGCGAAGAAATAGAGGAAAATGTGGAAAAAACGGGGAAAATTATTTGGAAGGGCTAACTTGAACGCGCTAATCTCAGGATCTACTAGTCCGATTTCAAAAATTATTTCGGTCTTAGATAGCCCATTTACTGAGGAAGGCTATTATAGGCTATAATATTTGATCACGCTAAGACTAATAGGAGAATGTGGAAAAAACGGGGGAAATTATTTGAAAAGGCTTATCTCGCGAACTACTGGAGCAATTTTTATGTTGTTTGGCACAGAAAAGAAGTAGACCACGTGAAGGATCATAGGCTATCCGCAACTTAATTTGACAGATGGAGATGTCAAATAAGTTGTGGATAGCCTATCCGGCACCTTATCAAGAACTTTGTTAACCTAAACACACCGGCAAAATTAGAGGAACATTTTAATTTTTTTTTGAAAATTATTCGCTGTTTTTTATATATTTATTTATTTATTAAATAATTGACGATTAAAAAATAAAACTTATATAAATTTAGGTCATAAAAACTTGTAAAATAGAAAAAAATATGCAAAAATCAAAAATTAAGAAAAATCTTTGAAATTTCAGTAGTAAGTTTTTAAGCTAAATTCTTCATTTTTACTTAAGAAATGCCATGTTTAAAGCGTGTAATGCCTTCTATGGATCTCAAGAGGGTCTGGATACGCCATTCCATGCTTGCATTGTGATTGTCGATCATTTCCTGTGGGATATTCTTCTACTCCTCCAGTAGCGCCAACTCGAGCTTCTGAACACATTTTGGAGCTGGAGTTTTAACTCGTCGTACCGTCGTACCGTTCACCCATTGATGTGCCACAGGTCCTCAATCGGATCCACATCCGTAGACCGTGCTGACCTCTCCACCTGGGCTACGCCAGCATCATTTAGGTAATAATACCCGATTTTTTTACTCTATGGACGCGCATAAAATTGAAGTTACTGCCTAAAACTGTGTAAAAGGCACAACATGCAGTTCTAGGATGTTTGTGCCATAGCCCTGTACTGTCAAAGTACCATCATTAACAATCATCAGCTCCGTGCGGGCTCCAAATCATATGCCACCCCAAACCATTACGAAGCCTGCATGATAGGCCACTGTGTCCGTTAAGTTTGATGGTCTATACGCTATACGATCCTTACGATTTATCCACATTCTTTATCACCTGTCAACAAAATTTACACAGAGTTTGCTCCCATCACTGTACAGCACACGATTTCACTCACTTGTTAAATTTTGATGTTCACGCGCTATCTTAGCCTGGCTCTTTGCGGTCCTGTCTCAAGTTTTGGTGCCCTTGCTGGCACTTTTGAGTTTAATTTAACTTCTTTGATTCTTCTTCTTACTGTACAATCACTTACACGTCCATCTCGGACCTGTTCCGACAGGTTTCGTCTCTGCAAAGCAGTTTGAGGTCGACTTCTTAAGGCTTGTACCCTTACAAAACGGTCATCCTGAACCATTGCCACCCGAAATCTGCCTTGTTCTCGTCTCCAAACGTAAGATCCAGTCTCTCTGTAGCGTTGAAAGTTACGATGGACCACGAAAGCCGACACACCTAAGGCCTGACTGACCGAACGGTAGGTGTGACCTTTCTCTATCGTGGTTACAGCTCTAGCAGTCGTAGATGCTGGAAAATCACTAATTTTGTATCTAAGCAATGTGTTCTTTAAAAACACCCCGCTAAAAACGCCATTCTTATCAGAAACACTTACAACGTCAATCATCGAAAAACACTTAGTTGCTATTGCTATTGCTATAAAAATCTGTTAGCTTCCCTTTTGTGTTCAATATTTTATTTCTTAAATGAGCTTAGAAACTTTAAAAAAGGATTTCACACAGCCCGACCCATTTGAATTCAAGTTGTGGCCCTTTTTACCTATGTTCCGCTAATTTTGCCGGTGTGTGTATTTAGAAAAAAATATTTTGATTTTGATTTTAATAGAATAATATTTTTAGTTTTTTATGTGTTTTTAAAAGTTATTAAGTGCTTAGAGAATTGCTTGTGTTATTGAAGTGATTCTTCATACTGACAATAATATCCACAGCTGAATGCTTGAACATAATTTTTTTTAAGTCGGGTAAAATATTATGCTGAAAGTTTAAAGAGTTAACACTTATCAGTTCAGTAAGCTAGCCAGGAAAAGGCCTTATAGAAACTAAAATGGCCTTATTGAAAGAAACTAAAGGCATTGCCTTTCTATAAGTTGACGCTACCAACTTACAGAAATATTGGGTCTGACAGACAAAAAATAAGATTCAGTCGTTTTCGTACCGAGATGTAGAATTCATTGTTGAAATGCTTTATCTTTCAACAGTAAACTGTACATTTTGATAGTCGAATATAAAGTCATCGACCATCATCTATCGCCGAATTAGGACCACAGACCTAAGTTACTGGAAAAAAAAATCCGCTATTTTTAGAAACCCGTCCAGCGAGTCAGCCTAGTCTGGGATAGCTGCCGAATAGCATTTGAAGGTGAAACAAGAGGGAGGGAGAGGTAAATACGTGGTCCATGGGGTAGGAGAGGGATGGGTGTATGGCGAATTCTTGCATGTCAATACAAAGCACGTGGCGTCCTGCCGCCGAAATTGAACAGTTAGCCAAATTGACCGCCGAGTTTTGTACTGGCCCGCAGAAGAATGTATGGCTGATTCGGTGTTATGAAAATACCGAGTTTATCTGACTTAAAAAAGGAGGATAATATTCGACTGATGGAATTATTCTTGATGTTTAGAAACAAAGTCTAAGCTGCGAATCATCATTATATACTTAACATTCTCGTGTCACAATGTTAGTCCACGAACTCCTCCGAAACGGCTTTACTGATTTTTACCAAATTTTATATTATGCATATTCAGTAGGTCTGAGAATCGGCTACTCGGTACTTTATTTAATGATAAGTGCATTTGTTGAATAAATATTAGTAAATTATTACAACCTGAGACTGACGGCGACCATTGTTTGTACGATGGGATAGCGATCGACGTTGCCATGGTGACATACTTATTTAGTCACTTCAATAAAATAATATGGCAAATATATTATGGCAAAGCAACGATTGCCGGGATAGCTAGTATTTTTATAAATTTTAAAGTTTCAGAATTAGTTTCAAAATATTTAAATACAAAATTAAGTGTAATTTTAAACTCAATATGGAAATTTGTAATATTATTTTACATGACTAAAGGAGCAGGTAGAATGAAATATTTTTACACGCTTCGAGTGCATGTGTTATTAACTTATTAATTACCACGACTAATAAAAAACTGTACACCGTCTCGAGTTTTCATTAAGACCCACTCAGGCAAGGATAATAAAAAAATGCTTAATGTATGAAATATGAATATTTTACATCCATTTAGATTACTTTCAGAAACAAAACAAAATTATTTTCAGAAGCTATAATGAGATTTTCTGTCATAGTAAGTGTCTAAATACACTAGGCCGAAGTTACGCGGCGTAAATTCCGCATGATTACGATTTACGTCCGCAATGTCAAACGCATACAAAATACGGACTAAACGCGACGGAATAGTGTGTCATCGGTAATTTAAAATACAATGCAGGCGGAATAACGGCGGAGTAACTTCGGCCTAGTGTGCTTAGAGTCTAAGCACACTAGGCCGAAGTTACGCAGCGTAAATTCCTAAGCCTTAGACACTAAACCGGAAACAGGTCCACATTATAGCCTCAGAAGTATTTTTTACATTTGAGTGTTATGAGTCAAAATACGCTGCTGTACGGTCAGTAGTCCGAACTCCGAACCACGTTCGAAACAACGCAGCGTAGTTTGATGCGTATATTGTGTCAACTGTCAAGCAAACTGCGCTATAGAGCGAATATAAAGTATGAACCCTCTATAAATGGGAGCCACTCGCTGTTTTCATTCGTATTTAGAATTTTACCTTTAATTTAGGTAGCTAATTTCATCGCACTCCGAGACGAATAGGTATTAATTACATAACTGTAATATAATTAAATAAATATTTTGACATAAGCTCCTATCATCTGTCGAATATTAAATTAAGTTTAGGTAATTATCATTAAATGTCTCTGAGCCGCAAGAAATAAGTAGACTACGAAATAAAGAAAGTCAGCATTGATCTGAAATAGCCTCAAGTATTTTACGATATCTTGGCGGTACACCGTACACATCTCTTTATTTAGTCCCAGGGCTGTCGCCACCTGTCGCGAGTCACGTCGCCGAGTCACCGCGATACGTCCACTGCCAAAACTGAGACTTTCACCGCAGCCCGTGAAAAAATGTTACCTTTCTAACCGCGGCCATGTCGACTCGATTTCTAATGACATGGGCTCCGGACGATAGGGCTATCACAACACCTTTGAGGTTTCTCAGGCTCGTCATCGATGCAAAGGATGTAAAGTTTAAAATGCGCTGATCCTCTTTGTAGCATTTTTTGGATTATTACTAATCATTGTTCCAGATGTGGTTCCAGGCAATTTTTTTGGATATTATACTACGTAACACATTGATGCAACATGTGAGTGTAATAGTTACGGTGCCTTTAATGTCTGACCTAACACAGTAGATACTTACTATGAACAATGTTTTCCTGATGTTGCCTATGTAGATTAATGGAGAGAAGCAAATTATACAAATCATCTTTGATTATAATTATTTATACGTTAAGTCGCGTCTATTTTAAAGGAGCGCCCTGACCTAGTATATAATAATGTCACGCTAACTAGCGAGTATAACCGAATATATTGCTATCGGCTCCATTTGCTAGCGTTAGATAACACGAAAATACACTAGACTATTTAGTCCGGTTAACGAATGACTCAAAAGAGGGTATAGAGTGCGTGAGTGGGAACCTTTGCGATTTCTGCTGGAACTTATTCAGGCTGATTAGGGACAAAACATACTAAAAGTCCTGACGTCTAGGAGGTGAGCCGGCGGGAGGGGGGGGCGACAAAGGTCAAAATTTTTGGTTTTTCGTCAAAAACTAAAAAACTATGCGTTGTAGCAAAAAATATTCTATGATGACATAAAAGCTTATTAAATTCTGTATAAGTTAGATTCTATACAGTTTTTCCAAATTCTCATCCGTTTTCGAACTACACGCTCAGAAAATGAGCTGACCCCTCAAGAGTGAGGGTGGAAAAATTAAGGTAATATCTTGACACCAAGAACAATAGACGACTTACCAGCATCTGAGGATTTACAAAGAACAATATTTTGTCGCTGCAAACAGAATTAGAAAGGAATACCTACATATTTAAAATATAGCTTTTTTAATAATTGTATAATATAATCTAATTTATAGAAAATTTAATAAGCTTTAATGTCATCATACAATATTTTTTGCTATAACGCATAGTTTTTTAGTTATTGACTAAAAACCAAAAATTTAGACCTTTGTCCCCCCCCCCCCCCCCCCCCCCAAGTCATCTCCTAGACGTAAGGACTTTTAGTATATTGTCCTTCATCACCCTGAATAAGTTCCAGCAGAAATCCCTTAGGTTCCCGCTCACGCACTCTACAAATACTTTGTTGACCGAGCTAATTATAATGAGATAAAATCTAAAATGTGTTACTACGCGCAAAATTATTTTGATACAAATTACATAAGTGAACGATATAGAGACTAAAGTACTGACAATCTTTGTTTGCCATCAAAATAAAATTATCATATTTTATAAAGTATTTGGTAAGTATAATTATTATCGTCTCTTGATGGAGATTATAGGTAGGTAGGTACTTTTCATTCTATATCAATAATATTTGGATTTATAAATTCATTTAAAATGGCTTTTCGATTCCCATCCAACCCTGTGACTTTTCACGTCATATTTCTGAACAAGATTTGTCCAAAATATTATGTCAGATTGTAGCAAACATGGCCGCGATCTGACTCTGTGAAATATGTACTATGTTGCGACTTGCGTATAATATAACATATTATAATAATTATAAGAACTATTTATTATTATGTCATAATATTATGTTGTATTGATTTAGCGCTGAGCGTGGTCTGGTATAGAATTTGCTTTTATTTTTGAAGTTTTTATCTTCACATATTTAAGGCAATCAAAACAGTGTGCTATAATGATCCTGTAAGCTGTTTCATAATAGTTTAGTACTTATATTATACTGAATACGACTAAAAATACAGAAAAGTTTATCTTCTGTTCAATGACATAATAAAGGCTTTTTTTAATTTGGCCAAGAACAGACCCATAATAAAACGTCTAATTCGAGTCGAACCAAAATACAAATTCGTAACTATTATAGTATTATAGCTATTACAAGATATAATATGCAGATTATATTATGAGTATGACCTATGACCTAACCCTTCTCCAGTGCAGCGTATTAAACCGTCTCCTCGGTAACAGGTTAGCCGCAAGGTGTTTGCACCTAACATGTTTATTTAGCTCGTCAGCTTGGGATTACCAGGGTTGAGCTAGTTTAACCCTCCGCTGCTTTAGCTTATTGAAGTCCGAGAACATTCTCGGAAATATCTAGAGTGTTCTAGCTATCCAGTATATATTTTGATATTAGATATTCCTGTAAGACATTCTACCCGCTCTTGCGAGAAAAATCTGTCGAGTCTTAAAATCCTACGCAAAAAGGCTATGACGCAGTATATTAAATAAGACTAAAGAATATAAAAATTAAAGACCTCGAGTTTTATTTACTTTAGTTTGGTCTTTGGACTTCAGAATTGACAGCAAACTAATGGAAAATGTATAATAGGTCTAATCTTTTTAATAGAAATTATAGAAAGACCGGCAAGATTTTAGCATCAATTTTCTAAAAGATGGCCCCGTGCGAGTTTCTTACGCCGCTTCTTCTCGCCGCACTAAGTCTCAAGGCGGTGGGGTATGTATGTATGCAAGGACTAATGTAAATGATAAATCAGAAATAAAACTTTTCACAAAAAAACACTTGTTAACTTAATAATTCCTCTACCATTGGTACTAACCATAGAGAAATTGATTAATTGGGACATGGCAATTATATAGGTTTTATTATTCGTAGCCGCCATGCATATAACGCTTTACTCCATACGTGAGCTTCGAGTAATGACTAATTAGTAAATAGTACCTAATAAGTAATGTCCAAAGTCTTTCTCGTCTCCTCAACCCCCGATTCCTCGGACCTGCAACGTGCGGAATGCTAATGAAGTGTTAAACCCTTGTATAGTTTCCGTTACAGCTCTCTGCATTCACGAAGGCAGTTTCGGCTTATTGATTGGGAATTAAAGATTCAGGTCCCGACGCATCATTTGTATTCGCGACGAAACTGTGTATATCATCGTCAGTACGATGCCGGCCTGTTACTTGAGTTGAACATGCTATAACCAGTGCTCTATGCTCCACTACTTGGTCGTTTTATGGATATGATGATGTACGAAGAATGATGGTAAAAATGAAAAATAAAATGGGTATTGTTGACGACACAGCAACTCAGCAGGGCTGTAGTCGTCACAGAGTAGGCTGGCAGTGGACTGTAGCTTGCTGAGGAAGCAGGGTGCAGGTAGGAGAGAAGAGAAACACCAGGTAAATTTGTTACTGCAGTCACGTGGAGTGTCGGTGGGGCAGGGGTTACCCAGGCATCAGCGGAGGTCGTAAGTCGAGTGTGTGTGCACTGAGAAAGTGCGTGTTTATATATGAAATTTGTACTGTTAGAACCTGTAGGGTTCTATCAGTTTGTTGCCGGGCATACGCAGTCCGTTTATTCAAAAAATACAAATTTATACAATAACATTAAAGGACCGTCTTGTAAGCTAATACAATGGTAAATAAACATTCTTATAAGACTAATTAACAATAAAAAACGTAAATAAAGTTGTAAAAACGAAAGAGACAGCAATAACATTTGCGTGAGACATAATACAATTCTGTGCGAAAGGGACAACAATAACATAAAATTGAGAAAACAATATAGCTTATTCTAATAGGAAATTATTCAAAATATAAAAGTGTATAATTAAAAGGAATTTAAAGGAATAAAACCTAAGTTATTATTTACAGGTATTTACCATACCTGTAAATAATAACTCCATTTTTTTAAGGGGATCTTTTATTTATAGGGATGGTGAAAGGGCTTAATTACTATCTACCGGTATGGGGAGGGTGTGAAGGCGTTACAATGTGAAAGGAAATCAGAAAGACAAAAAGAAACGGGACAAAATGTTATAAAGTACCGCCATTACGGGGCTAATTTTCCGACTTTTCGCTTATTACATAATTAAAATATTTAAAAATATATTTCTTATTCAATTTTATAGCAAAAAATAATAAAATTTCCATTTTTGCGGTTTCATAAGAATCGTAAGCTCGTCTTGCGTCCGCATCGCCGGAATATTCACAAAGGGGGGAACAGAAACGAGCGTTGATTTCCCCAGCCCACTCGAGCGCGGTGTCGGAGCAAAAAGCCAACGACTTAAGTTTAAACCACTAATTAAGACTCTTCACAGGGATCTAGACTTGGCATTGTCTTTCACAGTATCAGCCACTGCCAGCCTCTGGCACGGGTCTTTGTAAGGAAACTGCCGTTTGATAAAATTGGTGGTAAGCCGTAATGTGGATTGTAGACAGTTCATCAAAGATGTATTACCGATTCTAAATAATTTAAATTATTTTGGTATTTATAAATTGTATAGTAGAGCTTGTTTTAAAGTCGTTGATCATACATTTAAAACGAATTACCAACTATTTAGTAATCAGTGCTATTGCCTATTACCTTTGTAAACGTACAAAATATTTATGTTATTTACTTCTATGATCAAATATGAGGAGGTATGTTATATATCTAACAGCCTTGTAAGCACTCATCTCTATCCCACCCACATTGGTGACAATCGATGACTGTGAATTGTGATGGAAGGAAAATAACTCACTTAACTAAAAACCAGCTAAGGATGAGTCGGACTCGAATGGATCCGTACAATAACAAATTCGTTAAAAAATTTAAAAGTTTTAAGTTAGATTTGTCTCAGTGAAAAACGGAAATTCAAAAAGTGAAGTCTCAACAAAATCACGTCACAACTTGCGGCCATTATCTAGTAAGACCACTGGTGGTCCCTGAATGCATTTCAAGTGGTCCGCGAAGCCATCCTAATAATATGTGAGAATTCAGAAGTTAGTAAAGAGTATGGACTATGCAGTCACAAACATCACATTGAAATAAAATCTGTAACTTTTAGATTTTTTCCAAATAAGAAAACAACCTTTAGTTTAGGTAAACTAACTGGGTGGTCCCCGGCTAGACAAACATTTGGTAAAATGGTCCCTCATGACTATAAGGTTAAGAACATGACTATAAGGTTATAGGCCTTAGAATATTAATACGTCCCAACTCCCACACCCCTCTGTTTTGATCTATTTTGATTTCAAGACGGACTACTTACTTCTATAGTATAACCCTGGTAAATTATTTCTTTTTACCATTGCGTAGGGAACTCCAACTTATTATAAAAATGTAACACAATCCTGAAACGTGTTCGCCATTAGGCAGTCAGTTGACCTGACAGATCTGTTGTTACATATCCCTTTGTGGTGAAACTACACGTGTTACGTGTATCAAATACTTTTCATGACCTCTCATCCCTTTGGAACCACAAACAAGTAGGTACTGTTTATCATGAATAAATACGTACAATGTACGTAATAATCTTTGATGTTACCGCATTTTCGTTGGGCCAAAACACTTTTATCGACCGTCCATTTTTCCGAGACACGAAATATCTCAATACGTCATATCAATATTTTATTAAAATCACGAAAAAGCTCCGCGGCTTATGCGCGTAGAGGTATACAGAGCACTATCGCGTTTATAGTAGTAGTGGGAATTAAAAGCTTTTTACATAAGCTGAGGATGTACAGAATTGATATTATACTTTATTGATTCCAGACTCGCCGTACCACTGACATTTTTAATAAATCTGCGTAGTCGACAGCCCATTGGTGCCAAAGCATAGGCCCGTAGTATAGGCCATTATAAAACGGAGTGATAATAATATGATGACAAAATTTTTCGTGCTAGTCGCTTAGGTCAGTGGGTTAGGTCATCACCATTGACGCAACATGACTAACCTTAGACAACGTAAAAACAACAGTTTCCTGCTAGTGTACTTGTAGGATTTATACGCCGACTAGGATGTTTTGGCGTGTGATATTTTTTAAAACAAAATAATATCTAGTTATCAGCCATGCTATTGTACCATCGGAGAAATTGATTCTTAGGCTGATGAGTAATTTGGTTACGTGAAGCTCAGCCGGCATAATATTACTATCAGCATCGACTTAATACAACTCGACTAAATTATGTAGGCCTGTCATATAGAAATCAATGTATCTGATATCACTTGTTTGAAATGAGAGGGAGTATGAAATAAATGTTGTCGAGTAATATTTTATAATAATATGTCATCATTAGTTCTATGTTTTGTCCTTTTCTATAGACTAAGCCTTGATATGAAACGTGCTTGTAGCGGAACGTGTGGCACGAAAAAAGTTGGTGATTTGAATGTTTTAAAAGTTTAATAATATGCTTACATCATAATTTTTCTCATTAACTAATTAACAGCAAATAAAACTATCATAGTGCAGTCTGGATATAGTCAAGTTAGGTAATAACTAGATGCTGGGGTAAGCACTTTTCATAAAAGGTTATAAAGCCAACCATAATGATATAATAAATTATACGATCGGTAATTTCAAGCTGTCGACTTTAAAATATCCCCAATTTTCTCGAATACAATTCTCGAAAGTATTCGCACAATGAAAATAAAAAATATTTCAATACAAGAACGACGTGGCCATGATTTTTAATGTTTATGGATCGGTCCTCAATTTTCGATGGCGACGATTGTTTCGATTGTTTTCGATTTCGAAACTCAATATATAAAAATTTTTTGTTAAGTACTTACTTCATTTTTTTTATCTTACAATATTTTAGGTAATTGAAATAATTTTGAAATATGACCTAATACATTTAATTCTTTCTATTGATAACAGTAATAGTATGTTACTGCTGCTGTTGAGATGAAATTAATTACAAAAGGGGAAAACAATAAGACAAAAATGCTCAGACTATTTTCCTGTGACATTTTTCATAGAAAATTGTATTATTATCATTAACATTGTACAGCAGCCGCGTGTGATATTATATCGAGTTTGTCGAGCGGAGGAATTTTCCATTATCAACGTCACCTGTTAACGCGTTGCCTAGCGACTGATACTATTACTGTCAAGACTCTAGTCATTAGAATAATTAACAATACTTAATTATATCTACTTGTAGTCGTCTAGAAACTGATTGCTGGTTCGAGTCTACGTACATCAAGACAAAGCTTGGTCGCCATTTCTTGTTATAGAGGCTCAACATGAGAAGAAGATATGACGATGAACATATTGATGCCCCAAAAATAATTATACTAATCCTTACTGATATTATAAATGGGAAAGTGTATCTGTTGGTCTGTTTCCTTTTTACGCTTAAACAGCTAAATCATTGTAGATAAAATATGGTATGGAAAATAGTTTGAGAGACGGGACGGGAAAACTGCCGGAAAAGATACAGCATATAGTTTTTGTTTCGTAAAAATGTACGGCTCCCACACGATAAACGAATTTTGGCGCAAAGAAGTTGCGGGCGACATTTTAAATGTTATAATTATTATGATCTAAGTAAAGGCATATATTATATTATTATGACAGATATTATAATTTATAACATATTATTAGTGGACATATTCTGATACGGTAAGTGCTCATAACGCATTTTTAAATTCAATAACACAAAACGCGGTCTAAATATCCAACTTTCGAGTGTACTAATCCACGGATCTGTATTGGTAGAAGCCATCCGGGGTACGGGAGGGAGGTAAGGAGGAGGGCAAGGGGGAGAGGGGGAGGGTTGTTCAGTTTTAGGTCGAATGAATCGATTCACGGGGACCGGAGGCCTGCGGGCCGCGAACGTTCATTACGTGAATTAATAATTATAATCCTACCCGACACACATTTTTATTCAGAGGTATTTTATTGTAGACCCTTAGGTCTTATTACAGTAGGAGTAAAATTGTTTTGAGGACTGAAATTTAGATTCTTTCATAATATAATATTTTGCTAAGTGCAGACTTCAAGATCGATTGTATGAGGAATTATTTAACAACAATAATTAATATTGTCCGATCCTTAACTTTAGATATCTGTATATTATGGCATATTACTGTATTTCAACTATATTTTATTTGTATCGCAAGAGAAAAAGGTATATTATCATTTTAATATTAGAGCCACATATTATCCTAGTAACACAAACCGCATGGCTACCGCATCGCTTGTTGCTACGCAAACTTATCCTGCCCGCTGAAGACCAGTCCTGCTCTTTTGGACCCGTCGGTTTTGTCTAACTCTTTGTATATTAATAAACTACTACTTTTTAAGGTATACCACAGATAAATTACAATAAATAGTACGTAAGTTATGACTTTATGAGTACTATCTATAATTTTTTGAAGGTTTGATGATTACGAATTAGGTTAATTGATGTTTAAAAAGCGACTAGTTTTTTGTACGGGACTTTTCGTACTTATTATTTGAGTTATAATATTGTATTACGTGGAGGAAATAGTGTAATGAATTGAGTAACTAATAATAATTATTATTAGTAGTAGTGTAATGTATTATGTACCCCTTATAATATTTTTTCGATATTTTGTTAGAAAACTGCCGAGACCTACCGGCGAGCGCCATCTAGGGGCCGCAATACGCATCGTGTAGATTGTAGAAACTCTCGCGGCCATATAAAGAATAGGGAGTATAATAGAGCGTCGCTTATCGCCTCTTGCGCCGAAAATCGGCGGTGTCAACGACCCCGGCTGCCCCACTTACTGCGATATTTCGGTAGAAACGTCTCCCCACTATGCATTACGACATTTTTTACTTTTCTATTCTGCTTCGGTGACGTCAGCTCGGCCGATTCGCTCACTCGATTGATATTTTGAGGTAAATGACGTCATTGAAATTTATCTGTGGATCACTCTTTTACCTCATATATAAAAGCCACGCTCAATAAAATATTCTTGAAACAAAGCCTTATGAGTTAAGAGTATCTCTATAATAGCTACATTAACGTACATACTATTACTATGCCATCTTGGTCTCCCGGTGTAAAATCGTTACGCAATAATTATTGTTATTGCACGCTAAAATAAGAAGTTTTACGTTCCATGTAAAACTTAAAACGCTACTCTCTGTTATGAATGACTGTTTGTAGAAGTCTCAATGAGTGTTTATGAAACTTTAGGCGTCACCCAAATAAGTTTTCCGTCGGTTTCCGACAATTTATATATAGTCCGAATTCAGGCTTCAGCTGCTAAAATTGGGTCGGAAAATTAATTAAGTAAGTATATTTTGCAGTAGTCTTCGCTAAATGCTAATGGATGATGTAATTCCTCTCTGTACACTGATTATTCAGTGTAACTAGGTGAACCTAGATTACGAGTAGCCTAGAATTATAATATTCTATAGTTCATACTTTTTGAATAAGAACTCTATAAAAACATTATTTGATTACAATTCCAATAGTACCTACCTACCTTATTCAAAAATTAAGTATATGAGTATTTTGTGACGAGTAAGCTGCTCTCAAAGTTAACAGTGGTACCTACGTCTAGTCCTCAATACCTTAGTACTTGATTTTAGGGTAGTCGAACTAGGAAATGAGCTGATGGATTGCCTGATGGAAGTCAATACCCGCCACCCATAGATCAGCTAAGCAAAACACGTACCTAAGCGTGGCGCAGCTGGTTTTGTGTGAAGCCGTAATACTAATCGCAAACTGTATTATATTTTGTACTGTATAGTCTATATAGTAATGAATTTCATTATAATATACAATCAATCGTTATAAAACATTAACTGTTTCCTTAAATACCTTGCAACGCCATCTACCGGCTAGATCCTGTAGCTTTTGACCATAATATAATTTTCCCTGTTACAAGAATGCCCTTGTGAGTTGTGACTGGTGACTGGTGAAAATGACACAAAACTTTTCCACTTTCTTGCGTTTTAGGAATTGTATGGGAAAATTTATATCTGGACTGGTCTAAAAGGGCCGAGGAGGACAACCGGGGACTCGCTGTGACCGATGAGATGGTAAGTGGCCGCAGCTCTACCAACTAAAACCTGACCGTTGGCAGAAACGTCTGAGTGAGGGTGTTCAGACACCTGAACACCCTCACTCAGACGTGTCTGCCGACGACGACGCAGACGGCCGCTGATAGAACTGCGGTGGCTCCACATTTCCCGTGGATCTGTCAGTAGCGGTGCAGAAAGGAACACGGTCGGGTTTTAGTGGGTAGAGCTGCGGCCACTTACCATCTCATCGGTCACAGCGAGTCCCCGGTTGTCCTCCTCGGCACTTTTAGATCAGTCCAGATATTAATTTTCCCATACAATTCCTAAAACGCAAGAAAGTGGAAAAGTTTTGTGTCATTTTCACCAGTATGGTGGACCCTACTAGGGCTTGATAGAGCTGCCCATACTAGTTAATATCAGGAATTCGAAAGTGCGTCTGTCTGTCTGCCTGTCTGTTACCTCTCCATGCCCAAACCGCTCAACCGATTTTGTAGAAATTTGGTGTGGAAATACTTTGAGTTCCGGGAAAGGACATTATATCATGCTTATCATCTCGGAAAAATGTATGGTTCCGATAAACGAATTTTGGTACAGCGGAGTTGCGGGAGTCATCTAGTAAATATATTACATTTCCGCAGCCGGCAGAATATAATATTTTATTCAATGTTGGATGTCATTGTCTGCCATGTGACTTTTCCAATGTATCAGATTAAGACATGCTCACTTTGTACCTATAAATATTAGCTGTATAAATATAGTTTATTAGTAAGGGGTTTTATTGATGTGGCGTTAGATTGTAAAATCAAAAGCAACTTTATTAAAAATTTGACAAAGTACTGTCAGGGACGTTTATTCACAGGCAGATGGCGGCCCCACGACTACTACGTAATTTGGTAGCCGACAACTCACGACCAACATTGAATTGAGATCAACCGACCAATAACGTAGGTCTGTGTGGCCTAGGAATCAATTTCTCTGATAGTACCATCGAGGAAATTGTAGGCAGTTGACAGACCAACGTCGTTTTGTGATCTGTCAGCTGGGTTTGACGTAACGCGACCAAACTACGTAGGTCTCCCATCTGACTAGGAATCAACTTCTATGATAGTACCCATCACCTTGCACCTTAGTACTTAACTCTTCTCCTATGTGGGTTTTTCTAATATAATTGGTGTATAATATGGATTGTGTGTAAATATAAATCTAATTATAATATCCACAAGCCGCTCTGTCGCCAGTCTTGGCTATTCTCCAGCTTATATTTAAACGTAACTGACTTCACAGTGTCGAAACATGGAACTACATTCTAAACTATTTGATAAGTTTTTGTTTTGGATTGTTGTTGAGTGAAGGAGGACACTGGATATGGAGATCATGGTAATTGGTATCATAGCGGCCATCGTGGCTGCCACGATGCATAACGTCAGTTTACACATTATAATTTATATTATCGACGTCAAATATCACAGACAATTCACAATATATTAATATATTATGTTCTAACAGTTCTACACATTCGTAATCGCTTGGCTGTCATGGAGAAGTATCGATTTATAACTAAAATGTTTGTCTATTTTCCCAGGCTGGTACGTTGTTAACTAACAAAAGAAAATGCATTAGTTAGGTTTCCAAGCTTTAGCTTCTAAAATATTTTCCTTAGAGGTATGTCCTATAAGAAAACCTATAAAAGTATGGATTTGGGTCACGGTCTTCGAACTGTAACATGACTATTAGATGTTTTATAATAAAACTTTTCCATACCCTATTCTATCAAAATATTTGGCTATCAAAAACAGCGACTCGTAAGTCGTAACAAACAGACATTCATAATATTCTTGAAGATGTGGGCACGCAAAAACTACGCCAGCATATAACTAAAAATAGCATTGAACAGTTTAAAGCAATATTTAATTGTTAGAACGCGGTTCGCCCTTGACCAATATACGCTGCGACTACTCTATGTACTTATCAGTTAGCTAGCTGCGATGAAAATTGTACTTTATATCTACAACACAAGGTCGATATTACCTTGAGTGATGGTTTATGGACTTCAGCCTTCACTCATAGACCACTTACGTTTCGTTGTATAGATTAATTAGGGTTATTTTATTTGATGCCTCCAACCACGAATGTTTTAAACAGTGAAAATTCACTATGACCCAAACTATCAGATGAGCAATAAATTTTCTTGTGATATTTATCTAATATCATTTGGGACGTCATGTTCGTGGTTCAGTCAGAGGCCATTATATCCAATAGGCTTATAGACTAAACTCCTGTGGTGTTGCGAATCTTTGGAAAACATTGTCAATTACAAATCAACACAAAGTTACCCGCTTGAAATTCCGTTAGGAAAATGCTCGTGGTCAGGTCAGTCAGCAATATGTAGATTGTGCTATTAAAGTAGCACAATATCGATTTTGAAGTACCTAACGTCAAACTCGTTTCAGTTATTCAGTAGGTAGCTACTTTCGAATGCAAGCAAATCTTTCCGCTTATTAATACTTAAAAATAATAAAATCAATACTAAGTTCTCTATCCGGTCAAGGATGTGTAACATGGGACTGTCACAGTTAAAATATCACGCAGTAGAGTAACTCAGTCATTTCTATAAAATCAGGGTCACAGAACAGGAGCGTAACGACGGTTTTGATACCCTGCTGGAGGTATTGGTCAATGGTCAAAAGCAATTTTACAGGGTCGACATCCGATAAAGACATACGTCTCATTCTGGTAAAGTCGGTTAAGGCTGCTCTTTCGAAAAAAGCGTGCAGATGAAACAACTTTTCATCGGCATTAACAGAGCAATTATATCTGAAAAAAATAATTAGTAATCTACATGATATGATACGTAATTTGGTTTTGCCATATTTTTTCTATCGGTATCACAATAATATCACAAGTAATAAAGAAATAAAAAACCAAATCACCTCAAAATCATTGAATGAAACCACTTTACTCCTTCATTATTTATCAAAAGAATATACATATAAAAAATATTTACTGCTTTGCAATACATAAGTTAATAATTTGTTTTTTTTTTTGCTTTTTTGTGTATTATATTAAGCCTTAAAAAGGTATTTTCTCCTATTTCGCCCTATCATGGACGCGGCGAGTGTCGTAACCGCCACCGTACAAGGCGCGCTGTTATGAATGTTATTTCATATCATTTACGTCGATATTCGCACTGACAGACAATCGACCTCCTAATTTAGGGAGAGAGGGTCCATAAAATCGGCATGTGATGCATCAAATCAACCAAACTTGAGCCAACAGATTTGTGAGTTGTGACAAGCCAAAATGTGGGAGTTAGAGGGCGCCACGGTTATAAATCTTGCCCGAGGCCCTACAAATAATAAAAACTAAGAAAATTTAACTCCCATACTATTAAAACCTATTAAGTACCGTTTTAAATTTGGTTCCTTTCGAACTGTCATGTCTGTCATGTAACGTCAGCCTGATACAGCTGAAGGCCACCTAAATAATGCAAATGTATTGAAAATGTGTACCTATGTAGTAGGTACATATTCTTGAAAAGTATTGTAGAACATGGTTTTTGTCGGAGTTACTTTTCCTTAGGTTTTATTATTCGTAGACAGGGCCCTTAAAATGCTAGAGGCGGCACCGGATATGATCTACTGTATGTAATTATGGTACTATCATAGGTACAGTAGGCGTGTCATCTTTCGTAAGGTTTTAGTGACATATTGCCCAACGAGTGCTGTGACATAGATAACGCAACTTTCATCAATACAGATGAAAAGGTCTAAACAATTTGATATTCAATAGTTATACCTACTTGTTGACGTAAAGTACATGTCGAGTAAAGCAGCTTTAGGTTTGAGGGTCTAGCGTAAAGTGAGCCCTTTTTCCTTGCTGGTCTGTTCATTTTCCTCTCATAAATCGATTTGATGGTTACGGGAAATCATTTTCTTGAATTATTATTTTTAACAAAAAATTAAAACCGACTTCCAAGGTAAAAACAATATTAACATTAATATGAACTAAAAAGTATTAAATAATTTTTGCTATCTAATAGTGCCTTTTTCCGAATTCGGCTAAACCTTGACTATTTCTGTACTCAATCTTCATTATTTTGAAGTCGGTACCAGATAGCTGAATCTTCAGTCCTCTGACAGAATATTTGAAACTTTTGGAACTGGCACCGACTTCAAAATTATGAAGATTGAGTACAGAAATAGTCAAGGTTTAGCCGAATTCGGAAAAAGGCACTATTAGATAGCAAAAATTATTTAATACTTTTTAGTTCATATTAATGTTAATATTGTTTTTACCTTGGAAGTCGGTTTTAATTTTTTGTTAAAAATAATAATAATTTCACTCTTTTTAGTTACACTAGTAGGTAAACCTTCGCGTATATTTTACGTATCTTATTACACAGTTCACACTCACAAAATAATATATTATCAGTGAAGTGAACATAATATTGTGCTAAGTAATTTAACAATTTTAATACTTCAAACCTCAAGCGGTCACCGGCGATTGCGATAACAATAGAAAGGCTATTGTGTCTCGTTTTTCCACGATCCAAGGATCTATCAGATAAAAAATTGTATAAACTTGCATAGGATGTAGCGTAGCTACTCGTCTAATATATAAAATTCTCGTGTCACAGTTTTCGTTGCCATACTCCTCGGAAACGGCTTGACCGATTCTCATGAAATTATGTGAGCATATTGTGAGGATATTGGTCTGAGAATCGGCCAACATCTATTTTTCATACCAAAAATTATTTATATGGCAAAACAACGTTTGCCGGGACAGCTAGTAATATAATATAATATTATCATAATTATTGACAGCTGTTCTTGTTATCAAGAATTCAATTTCAAATCCATTCAAATCGATACTTAGTGCGCCATCTATCGATTAATAAGTATAACTAATTAAAAAGACACTTATTGACTTCGTTTAGTTTAAATGCTCTTTTTAAAATAACTTTATTTTAATTCTATATTTTGTCTATTAAAATTTTATAAACTAGTTAGTATAGTATTCGATCTGTATATAAAGTAGTAAAGTATATTCGATTCGGCGTATTCGGCGTATTCGGCGCTGACCGCCGTGTATATTTAAACAAAGTATTGTTATACAGTATAAAATTATTATTATTATTAGTATATCCACACCTATGCCTTGTACTATTATCTATTCTGTGCCATGAGACATTGGTGACCTTAACACGACGTGGTAATGATGAAGACGATGATGATGATGATGATGATGATCATGATGATGAATATGAGTTGCATAGTAGCATATGCTTTCTGTTCTTAAAACAACGCCGAAACTCCCAAACGTGTATCTATAAGGAGTCAGGAGTTCTCTCAGCATCTTCGAAACCATGGTATACCTTGACCCAATATTTGACTTTTTGGTAGCATATTCTTAGTACACTTCACATAAAACCAAAATCACCATATGTTTCCATATAAATTTCGAGGAGTTCCCTCGATTACTCCTGGATCCCATCATCAGGTCACCACTTTGTGAACATGGTACCAAATTGGAGTAAAACCAAATACAACAAAGCAAAAATTTCGAAAATCGGTTCACAAACGGCGGAGTAATCGTTGAACATACAAAAATAAAAAAAAATAAAAAAAAAAAAAATAAAAAAAAAATATCCACAGCCGAACATATAACCTCCTCGTTTTTTGGAAGTCGGTTAAAAAACGTAGAGCGGTTTCTCTATCATAAAAATGATCTCAATCACATCTCCGCGTGAAAGAAATACTTTTCAGTATAGACTGCAGCTTCAATTTTTTTTTAAAACGGACCATATTTAGAGGTACACTCCTGCAGCAATAAAATAATGGTCAAAATCAATCAGATTAACGACAAAAGAACAATGAAAACATGCTACCCGTCGACTTTGAACTACTATTTAACGTAAAAGGTATCCTCAAAGTAATAAAGTAATATTCCTTCTGTCGTAGTCGGATAAAGGAGCCGTACTAGTGTTGAATCGATTTATTGAACACAAAGACTAGTTATTATCGCTTAACAAAGAAACACGTTTCATGCGACAACTTATACTGTGAACTCGAGCACAATATGATATTAGATAGAATTATTATTATAAAAAAATGGGACGTTCCCACTAAATTATTTTTTATATACTTTTATATAAAATTTAGTGAAAAGTTACTTATAAAAGTTTATTCCAAATATAATTTTTCTTTTATTGTGGTCTACAATCAACCACAATAATTTATTATTGCAAAAATTTTATTAATTTTTTTTTCTAATTTACATTCGTACAAGAACAAAACCCTAAATACTCAAAGATCAGATATATTTATAGAAGGAATTTGAAAGGTTTACTTAACCAACAGCTGCTATAAGCAGTTTAATGTTTTAAGTAAATGAAAAGTTATTTGAATACATAATACTTTAATCGTAATGGATATTTCGCTGTATACGAAAATGAAATATTATTTTGTGAATAATTGATGAATATTCATTATTCATTCAATTCTTTAAATTAATATTTTAAAACTAGACGTTCCGCGCGGTTTCACCCGTGTAAATTAGATATTTCACACACAAATAAGTCCACAAAAAATAGCCTATGAACTTTCAAGTGGTCTACTTCTTATCTGTGACAAATAGCTGCTGTAGTTCGTGAGGTAAGCCCTTTCAAATAATTTCCCCGTTTTTACCACATTTTCCTCTATTTCCTCATTCCTACTAGTTTAAGCATGATAAAATATAGCCTACTAGATGACGCCGGGATACGGAAGACTAATTATTTATATAAGTATACTAGCTGTTGCCCGCGACTTCGTCCGCGTTAACATAGTACATTTATACATATTGTAGACTTTCATCTAAACTTTCAACCCCTATTTCACCCCCTTGGAGGTAGAATTTTCAAAAACGCTTAAACACGTATCCAATCATTTTTAATCAGTAGCCCAAACATAAAATTTCATGTTTCTAACTCAAGAAATAACGGACTTCCATTGAAACTTTCAACCCCAATTTTACCCCCTTGGGGGTAGAATTTCCAAAAACGCTTAAATAATTATCCATTCATTTTAAATCACTAACCGAAAAATAAAGTTTCATGTTTCTAACTCAAGAAATGACGGACTTTCATTCAAACTTTCAACCCCTATTTCACCCCCTTCGGGGTAAAATTTTCAAAATTCCTTTCTTAGTGGGTGTCTACTTAATAAAACAACCCTACTTGCCAAATTTCGTGGTTGTAACTTTAACAGTTTTTGCTCAGCGATGATTAATCAGTCAGTCAGTCAGTCAGTACATGTAATTTTATGAGTACTTATAGATTTTTTAGTGTTTAAATATTTTGTAGTAAGTTTTTGTGCAGGAGGTAGGAACCTAGGTAATTACTATTTTAAGCTGAAAAATAACTGAAGAATGTTAAATATTTTTGTATAAGAAAATGATTTTGGACGATGAGAATTTCGATGGCACTCGGCCTCTTAATTAAACTTTTAATAAGTTCCAAAGAATTAAACTTTTAAAAAGTTAAACATAACATATTCCCCGTTGTAAAAAAAATGTATTTAGAAGCGATTTAGAATCGACCAATAAAAAACTGGACAAAAATGAGCCTAAGTTCGTAGTTGTAGTGGCGTAACTAGTTAGAGCAATGCACATAACCTTGTCATCTCGCCTACATAGCTCAATGTTACAATTACATAACTACAAAGTGTACATTCCTCGTTTGGAAAAAAATATTATGTGTGGAAATCGAAAAACCCACTGAATAGTAAATAAAGCCTTAAAATCTGCTTCTTCCGTAAGCTCTAGAGTAGTCTGGAGTTTGCCTGTACCTGCAGACGAGCAGTTAATAGATATCCATTGTGTAACAAAACTAAGTGGTAATACTTTAGGGTGTGTACTCGTTCCTTGTAGAGAGTTCACTGTGAAAGTAGCAGCGCTGAAAGACCAAAATATTTTTTTTTAACTTTTGTATGGGCAAGGGCCTGAACGTCAAGAGTTTCCCACTTAGTATTATCTGTAGTATTATCAATTAGTTTTGTTACACCCTGACTATCCCTTGTCCATTACCGGGACTTAGAAATTTTCCATTCACCAACATAAAAATCTGACGCGAGTTTCACAGTTTTTACCCATCCCACAAAAGTGCTCAACGCCGCTAAAGAAGTTTTCACTTCAAAAATTCTTTGTCAGTGCTGTTATTTTCACAGTGAACTCAAATTAAGGGACAATAGATACCCTAAAGTTTTATCACTGTGTTTTGTAATACCCAGTATAAGAAAAGAGCATATTATTTTAACACAGGACTATAATTCGGATCGGCTGTAAAATATTTGTTGATTCTTGGCGGACGGTGGCACAATAGAAGCGACGTTAGCAACTACTGGCTTATCACCAGCCTTGACACACATACAGTTACGCTATTGCCGAAAACACCACGATAAACGTTAGCGACCGAATGCTTCAAGTACACAATATCTATCAATGGATAAACGGATAGATAATGCATTCGGCCAGAGATTACGAGTAGCTTAAATTGTAGAGAGGAAACGTTTCTTACCTGTGGCTCTTTATATGCCAATCTTATATCAATAGAATTATTATCATTTTTATGAGCAAAGGACGAAATTCCTACGCAGTTCTACTCCTAGGCAAAAATATCCCGTAAAAAATTCACTTGTAGCTCTACTGTAAGCCAAATCAGGCCTTGTACCATGAAACTGTTTTAAGAGTCAAATAATCGGACGAGAATGCTGCGTCCTACTCTAACAAACGTGAAATGACGTTGTTGGAGCAGGACGCAGCATTTTCGTCCGATTATTTGAGTCTCAAAACAGTTTCGTAGTATGCCTACTGGCTTGTATGAAAAAAACAATTAAAATATGTAGAGTAGTATTATTGTTAAAGTTTTTGGATAATATGCATCAGTACCTACACCGATTCCGCTAATTTAATACAACGTAACGTGGCTTTGTTCTTATTCAACCTAGTCCATTTCGAATAGGAATTAGATCGAATAGGAATGAAGCTTTAATGTTGCATTAAAATAGAAAAAATTGGGGTACAGTCCTATAGCTATTGAACATACTCGTAACGTGTAGAAGCTAGTTAATATCAACCTGAGTAGTCCTTTACAAGCAATTATTCTAGTACAATAGGAATAGGCTGCATTGTCTCCCGTTGATTAATCAAGACTCAACACTTGCTAATTACGCGGAACAATCGAACGTGCTAGAGCGATCCATCTCACTACGTGTACCCCTAATTGATTAACTATAATAGTGATACTAGCTGCAGAAAGGTCAGGTCCTGATATACGTTAAGGTGTCTTCAAAGTCAGTGCCCTATTGGGGCCAACGTATTATAGGGATACTTGATAAGTTTTTAATATTCCTAGCTCCGCAGCAGCCAGGCAGCAGCAATAAGTATATTTCTACTGGTACTGGTGACAGTACCTGTAGAGTATAGACATGTATTTACGTGCATTGGTTAATTGGATTTCTATAACAGTATGTCTTAGAAATGGATATAAATAAAATATAATCTTGCTAAGATGAAAAAGAGACAGCCGTCAAGTCTCATCCTTACTTTAACTATTAATATGACTAGATACAGGCAATATAGTTTATTGTGCTGACGATAAGCTAACTCGCCTATTGTGTGTCTATCAAAAGGCTTTGTCTATTTCAGGCTATACATATCCTTTGAACATCAAAGTATTTATCATATTTTACAGTTTATACTTTCTATGTATACAAAGTCTAAGTTCCGTCAGATCCAATTCAAGTCAGAAACCAAGATGGTATTCGCATGTTCTATTTACTTTATATTGCCTGAGTCCTTAGATATTATTATTAAGCATCAACCTACGCTTCTTCGCGAGTGATTGGTAGATATAGCTATGCGTAGCAACTCACACATGAATAAAAGACCCGGACTCACGATGTTAATAAACTCTGTCTCTATAAATTTTTATTCCGTTTGAAAGTTTTCTATGTATAATATACTAGTAAGTATTGACTAGTTAGTATTTAAACTTACTAGTATAAAATCTTAATGTAGCGCGGCTAACTTGATTTGCCTTGAGTTTTAACCATCTAAAATAAACCTAAACTTAAACCTAAACATAGTTAATATCAGTTACCTCACGTTTTATTCTAGTTCAGCTAGTATTCTGTGGTTCAGACTTCAGATAATAAAGTTATTATGAGTAGGCACTTGTTCACAAAACGCCGCTCTTTGTGTAATTTATATTCATATAAGCGTATCACGATCTACGTCGCTTAATGGTTTACAGAATTTTTGTCTAATGACCATTGCAGCTTTTCGTGGTACCCCTTCACCCTTGTATGTATAATTATGTTTTCATCTTCCTGTGTAAAAAAATAATCCCGGTGCGAGTCGGACTCACGCACGAGGGGTTCCGTACTGCTATCCAGGAGCAAAGATAGACCCTACGAATAATATAAACTAAGGAAGAGTAACTCCGTCAAAAAACATGCTCCAAAATACTTGTCAAAAATGTGTACCTTAGGTACACATTTCAATACATTTGCAATATTGCGCGGTATAAAGGCTGACGTTACATGACAATTCGAAAGGAACCAGTATGGGAGTTAAACGTAACTATCTATCTATATCCTACGAATAATATAAACTAAGGAAACGTCCTTACTTTATATAAATAATAAATAAAATAAATAAAATTTTATTTCCATATATAACAGTTTACAGCAACCAACAGTTCTGGCCCCCACGCTAGGCGATGCCTGTCCTGTGGGGGAATTTATATACACATTCACTGATGCACAAGGAATACATTGTTGCGTATTACATCATTACAACGTACCTAAGACATGAACTTAATATATTATACTACAATTAATTTATACAGGACAAATTATTCTAGAGTTAAGTACGGGCAAGAACAAACACTACAATCTCAACTTAATTATTTAGATAATTGTCAGTAACAAGTTTTCTGTTTCATTGTACGGTAAATTTAGCAGATTTTCAAATAATATAATCTTGGTTTCTTTAAGAGAATTGTACTGAAATTTATATAGTTTAACTAGTTTATTATACAGATATGGAGAAAGAAAATTGGAGAAACGACGTGCAAATGAAGTTTTAGTGGTAGTACTTGGGATTTTAAAAATTCTTTGATTGAGCCAGTTCTCATAGTTGCTGGAGTTCAACACTTTCTTGTGCATGGCAACTACTGATCTCTGTAGAAACAATTTCCTTACACTGAGGACCTTGGCTTCCATAAATAGAGCTGCGGTTGGGTATCGAAAGGGCTTGAAAAATGCGGTTTTATTATTCGTAGGATAGACCAAACATTGTGTTTTTTGTATGGGAGCCCACATAAAACATTAATTTTATTTTATTTTTAATGCTTTTTGTTATAGCGGCAACAGAAATACACAAGTCTAGCTATAACGTTTCTTGAGATACATCCTGGAGACAGATAAACAGCGAAGTCTCAGTAATAGGGCCCCATTTTTACCCTTTGGGTACGGAACCCTTTTTAGGTTCATTTATTTATCAAACAAAAGAGCAATTTGAATGTCTCGCTACAAATCTACAACAGAACTATGGTCTTGTTAACCTTATCAGTGGAAGTTTTAGAGGTGAATATTTTTGGGAAAATTTCGGTAAAAATATTATCTCATCTATACTATTCTATACTAATATTATAAAGCGGAAGAGTTTGTTAGTTTGTTTGTTTGTTTGAACGCGCTAATCTCAGGAACTACTGGTCTGATTTGAAAAATTCTTTCAGTGTTAGATAGCCCATTTATCGAGGAAGAAATAGAGGAAAATGTGGAAAAGGGCTTATTTTAACACGCTAATCTCATAAACTACTGGTTTGATTTCAAAAATTCTTTCAGTGATAGATAGCCCATTTATCGAGAAAGGCTATAGGCTATATTTTACCACGCTACAACTAACAGTAGCGAAGAAATGGAGGAAAATGTGGAAAAAACGGGGGAAATTATATGAAATTGCTTCTTATCTTAAGAACTACTGGAGCCATTTTTATGTTATTTGGCAAACATGAAGAATAGACCACGTGAAGGGACATAGGCTATTTTTTTAAAAATTTAGGGTTGCGTGGAAGTCCTAAATTACGCGGGCGAAGCCGCGCGGAACAGCTAGTTGAATATAAAATGCGAAAACAATAAAAAGTACGTTGGGATTTGGAACTGGCATAAATATAATATGTAACAGCAGTTATTCCTTTGTGGAAAAGCGTAATAATATTATAGTAGTAGTGGTATAGTAATTATTAGAAGTGCCGTTCGTCATGTTAAATTATATCTTGTGATAAACGCCAGTCATTTACATTGTTTCACCGATAACAGTACTATTATTTATTACTAATTGAAGTTATGGCTGGGCCAAAAGGCAATACAGGCCGGGCAAAACTTTATAACCACTCGAGCACACTGTATGCGCCAATAGCACGTCACCATCTGATCACCGATCGACCAATAGCGTGCTCCCATGCACGTGCACCCGCCCCGCTCACTCCTCGCCCCACCAAAGAGATCCAAAAATCGAACGCTGCGCTTTCCCCTTTCATTTTTGCCGAACAATTTAAAGTAAGTTTTGTGCAATCTATACCTTCTTCTCAATTTCAGTGTGATTAGTGATTACTGAAGGGACAAAACAAGAGTTACCTCTGGGTATCTTCAGTTTTAACTGCTTTACCTTACTACATCTGCCACGGCGTGTATTGTGGTCATAGCGTCACATAATATAATAGGAGGTATAAAATGCGTTTCCCGTGAGAATGACAATGGTGAGGTAGATTACGTTCTGCACCCGGTAATAACCTCCTTAGCGGTTAGGAATAAGATCGAAATTCGCACACAATCAAAGCGCATACTTACTCCAGATGCATCGTTGAATCTATCCTCTATCGTTTATTTAGTTACGACGAGGCTGGAAAATGACACAGTTCGCGCTATGTATTCAATTTGTCCCACATCCGACCAGGGATACAAAATACCGGGCGATTCTCGACCTTACCGCACTAGAATACTAGACAAATTCCCGTGCGAGCGCCCCAGCTATAGTTAGCAGGTTTAAAATAGGTTAAACAGTAAATTGCGTTTGATTGAAACGCTCCAGATTTCGCTCTGTCCGTCACATTGTCAATTCTGTGGCCATCTACCGCTCCGAATACATCTATTACACCGAATACATATCATCGAACGATCTAGCGCATTGGCTCGGAAAAATATCGGAAATTCCCCGCACTCCTCGGCATTTTCCATCACACAGTTAAAATTAGTACTTATTTAATTACGAGCATAATTATAGGCTCAGCTGAGCTGCGAAAATAGGAGATGAGCGCGGTATTTATATCTTATCCGTCACTCCGATCCAATTTAAATATTTATAACGTGAACACCTTAATTATGAATTTAATTCCCCAGTCAATTTAAGTTTAACTTTTATAATATCACTAGTGCTCTCTTTGTATCCGTATTTCGGTGGACAAAGACTTGTGTCTGTTGTAGAGTCTAGTCCAAAGCGCTTTTATTGGCGACGAAATCCGTCAGTTTGTTGCGTATTCGCCTGAGCATTCTCTTTGTTTCCCGACGACCGAGAGTGACTATTGTGGATATAATGCCAGCTGTAGTCGGTGCGCAAAATGGACACACTAAAATGCTATTTCCGAGGCACCGTTAAGGCATACGGGAATGGCCATTGAAAATTTAATATCCTGGATGTCGACGGCTGAAATTATTTAGAGGACGGTGAATGATGCCGGAATATTTGAAAATGAACTAAAACGCAAATTGCTACAGCATCGGTTTGCTGAAAGTTTACCGAAGCGCCGTTGATTATTATTAGAGGTTCGTGCACATTCGCAGCGACACCGTATTTTACATAAATATCTATATAATCACATTAACACATAGGCAAGCATGCGACACATTATAAAATGCATATAAATTATACAATGATCATTCAATTCTGCGGATGGATATTCATGACACTTTTTAGTGTTTTAACAAATTAATGAACCAATCGCTGATCAATCTTCTAGCTTTTACAGACGCGATGTATCATGTATGTGAAAAAAATTCAACTCTCTAGCTCTCTCCGTTCTCGAGTTACAGCCTGGTGACAGACAGATGGACAGACGGACAGACAATGAAGTTTTAGTAATGGGGTCCCGTTTTTACCCTTTGGGTACGGAACCCTAAAAAACGCAACAGAAACTACATAAGTGTAGGAACACTATACAGTAATTCCAAGTATGAAGGTTTTTCACAAAACTATATGAGTGATAGTTGGTAGATAGTAGGTACACATCATTTGAATAAAATTGAACATTTGGAATTCAGACTACCTGCAGAGTATTTGCTTAGCCACTTTCACAGATACATTCTACATGAAAGAACTGAGAACGAATAATTTTACGTAGAATTGATTTTTCTTTTCAGTTTGCATATTGAATGAACTTAATAAATGCAGACAAAGTATTTTCAGGTCAAGATTGGTTCAAAACATTATTTCAGGCAAGATTATGGCGTTTTTGCACTTTTGGTGCTCAACCTTACTTTGCGACCTTTATTTAGATCCGGGCAAGGACATAATATTATTACAAAAGATATTATTAAAAAGTGCGAACTGCGAATAAAGAAATTTCAGTTCAAATACTTGCGGACATTATCTAATAATATCATTTAAGTAATAAGGTAGACAATAATGTTGCATAAACGTAACAAGGACGTATTTATCAACACTGCATACTCGACGCACTTGTTACTAATTATCAGCTAGCAATTGTAGGAAATAGATAAATTGTCCTTTGATCTCATAAAAAGGCGATAAAGCGCAATAAAACTAGATTTTCCTGGGGTTTCCTGTTCAGGCAATAAAAAGTAACTATAACTTACAGTTAGTTCATTGTAAATTTTATGTAGCAGAGAAAATGAAGTAACACAAAAGATTTCAAGGCATCCAAGTGTTAGAAATATCGCGTGGGAACCGCACATTTTTCCGGGATAAAAAGTATACAGAGACAATTATTATGATACTGAGAACTCAAGGTTACTTACTCTCTATGCCAAATTTAATCAAAATCGGTTCAGTAGTTTAAGCGTGAAGTACCTCTTCACACTTAAACTACTGACAGACACACTTTATCATGGTATGGACATTGGACTGGTCACTGGTGGAATCTATATATTAGACTGAAAGTTTGGTTGTTAGTAAAATAACTAAACAATATAGTGAGGGAGCCCTAGATTTTTTTTGTGTGATTACTAACAAGCTAAAATATTGTTCGTCTTATCAAAATGTAGCTACTCACAAAAAATTAGCTTGTTAGTAATCACAAAAAAAAATGTGCTAGGGCTCCCGTACTGCTGCTGCTGCCTCTGGCTGTCTCTGGCTGCCTGGTACTTTCAACTTGGAATGATGATGGACCTTTGAGCAGGAAATTATGACAGATGAGATTGTATCTTAAACGCTCTGAAGAATTCCCCACGCCCCAACTGCTTCCCTACAGCAGTTTCTTTGAGGATATTTTTTGATGATGATGAATGAGGGAAATATGGTGTGTCCAACATCGTTAGAGGTACTCAGTCGGATTAAATAAAACCCCTGATTATGCAATTTTAATTCCACATATAATGCAGCTTCGAAACGGCTCTGATGCAGTCTAGGTGTAATCTGGTTTTATACGAATGGTATTTCCATAAGACCAACTATAAAAAATTCAATCGTATAAAAAATACCAACGTGGTATTCCTTATACCATGTTGGTGTTAGACAGGATCCTATCGGGATCAAAGCTATATTAATGCTTGATTAGAATAGCAGAATGGCTAATGATATTGCAATGATGAATTCTATTGTCGTTTGAGTAGTCAATATTCAATCCCATTATACCGAGCATTCAGCAAATTGTTTCACTCCAGGTAAATTAACCACAACAGCTGCAGTTCTATTTTGATGACATAAATTGAGTAATATTCACAATCCTACATAATTATGCAACATTCATGCAGCCTGCTTTGCCTATTAAAAAGCAAACAAAAATCTCAATAGCAGAGGGCGCTTATAGCGCATACAGTAAATAATCCGATCAAAATCTGACACGCTGCCTGAAGCATTAAAAAAAAAACGTTTTAACCAACGTTTGGTTCGATTGCTTCAGCCCATTTGACTGGATCGACCGAGGTACTTTTCAAGACTTTTTCTATGGCCTCTATAGTCAAGTAAGCAGGAAGCAACTACGTAATCGCCAATTGAAAAGAATTGTATTAAAATAATAAGTAGCGCCTGTACCTGTAGGCCTTAAAATTCAAATCTATCAAATACGTGGTATTTCTTTGTTAACGTTACAAATACGTAGCTATCAATAATTATTGTTCCTTATTAGCTCTTAGGTTCTAAGCATTTCTTATCATAACAGAGACAGTGATAGACATCAAAGTAATAAGTAGATAATAGTTGAACAGTGCGGCGATGGTTCCAGAACACACACACACACACACACACACAAACACATACGCGTGACATCAGCGTTACGTCACCGCATAGTACACATGTGCCCATAATGTAGGTATAATTGTACACAGGGTTACAGTTAGGGCTGCCAAGATGTTATAGAATAGAATGCAAATCTTATTAGATTTCAATGCAAATAATAATACTTACATACTTTAAAACAAAGGTAGATCGGCCGTGGCCGCATCATACGAATATCAACATTCGAATATCTATGCAACTATCTAGCAAACAATCACAGTCTGGACTCCAGTTAATATGACTTATGAGCAGCCCCGGATTTATAAATAGGCCGTTATAGGTCATGGCCTAGGGGCGGCGGTGTCTTAGGTGGTTCCCGAACCGGTGGTAGGCATCATGTAGACTTTCAGAAAATATTTGCAAAAATTTATTCTGAATAAAAAAATTTGAGTTTGAGTTTGAAAGGGGCCTACTCTCATAAAAAATTAAATTCCGCATATGAGTATGAATTTCGCATTATATACTCGTATTAATAATAATTGTGTTATTGTTTATTGTCAATTTGTCAGCAGCTCCACCGCTCCTCTAACGAACGCCATCTTATTAAGACTTTAGAGATACCTGTTTTACTCTCACTCTCAATACCTTCTTAACCGACTTCCAAAAAGGAGGAGGTTATATGTTCGGCTGTGGATTTTTTATCAACTCTTGTCTATGTCATTCAAGTGTTATTTTGTATGTGACGGACACAATAGCTGCTGCTGGTGGCATTTTGAGTTGCTCTACATCTACCGTACCGTACCGTTCATCATGTCATAAAAGAATCTTGTAGGTCTGTTGACTTATATAATCTACGTTTCAAATAATTTAATATTATAGTTTATTTCTCACTTATTTAATCTAATTATAGCTTAGATATTATAATCTTCTTATATATAAAATTTCCCTGTCACAATGTTAGTTACCGTACTCCTCCGAAACGGCTTGACCGATCTTTATGAAATTTTATATGCATATTCAGTAGGTCTGAGAATCGGCCAACATCTATTTTTCATACCAAAAAACCCAAAAATTATTTATATGGCAAAACAACATTTGCCGGGACAGCTAGTATTATATAATATGTCTTGTGTTTATTTTTCATCTTTTACCTATTATTTATTCTAGGTTTGTGTCAACCCTATCGTATTAATTATGGTGACCATGCCTCTCGCAGCGCCAAGGTCTCCCCGACTTCCTCATTCATGCTATCCGACTCATTTCAATTGCTTATTCAATACTGTTTTTTATTGATAACCAACATTTACTGTTAGTGTTATTGTGACATAAGTAACGCAATTCTTCGTTGTTCTTCGGCCCCAATTGCTCGGCCGATAGAGATGACCATCGATCACACAAACAAACACGTGGTTGTGTGGTGGGTGGAGATGACAGAGAAATTTTGAAGGAACACCATAACTAAATTGTCATCTCGAAGTCACAAAATGCAACTTACGACCTCCGAGCAAAGTGTTAAAAAATCAAGGCATCCGTTGTGGATGATTTATATATTAGACAGTTCTTTCAAAGCGAAGTAACCACTCCTCAAAATATACTGTAGTGCCTGCAGCAAGATTTTAAATGTTCGTATGGTTGCCCAAACACATTCTCGCATCATAGTCGGCCTAGTCCAGAGGAATGAGCAGGTCAATACGTCTGGGACCAACCGTGTGCTGGTTTCCTCGCGATGTTTTCGTTCACCGTACGAGCGTCCAAATTCTGTACTTGAGATCTGAAATGTCTCATTAGTATACGCCTCCATCCGGGATTAAATCTGCACCCTCTGCGAGTGAGAACCAAAGGTCTACTAAGCCACGGACGCTCTTAATTACTAAGCTCTTAGCCACTCTGGAATTAAGTGGGAATTAACAGCTGATATCTTTGGTGTCTTCTCATCTCTAAACACAAAGTATTACTTAATTTATGAGTCCTGTAATGTCGCGAATACGTAGTTCTATATTATTCGCTTGGGCTACTGTAATAATTACCTGTTCGTGATATTGCAATGTCAATATAGTCAATAATTAACTCTGTTTGTCGAGTAATGATCGTAATATTATTGGGATATTGATTATTAGTACTAATATTATCTTAAGCTACAGTTTGCAAATATCAAATAGCTACAGCTGTCTACATATAATTATAAACCATTGCATAATTTCAGATTATTCCAATAGACATCCAAAACCATTGTGTGAACAACTAGATAAAAAGCTCATCCGCTTTGGGATGATGCCACAGACTCATATACAGGGTGTAACAAAACTAAGTAATAATACTTTAGGGTATACGTGTTCCTGGTAGAGAGATAATTGTGAAAGTAGCAGCGCTGAAATACTAACTTTTTTTCACATTTGTATGGGAAAGGGCCCGAGCGTCACGAGTTTTCCCATACAAAAGTGAAATTTTTTTTGCCTTTCAGCTCTGCTACTTCCACAGTGAACTCTCTACAAGAAACACGTACACACCCTAAGGTATTATCACTTCGATTTGTTACACCCTGTAGATACCAATGTTATATAAAATATGTTAGGGTTATGTCTATTTATTACCTAGTAACATAATAATTATTATATTATATATACTTTTAAGTTTTAAGTAGATATAATTATATTATCCACACGTTTGTATTTCAATTTTCCATGAATTTAAGCATGACCCACTGTAGCCTTAACAATGTCTCCAGCCTATCAAATTTGTACTCAGTCTCATAATACTTAGTTATAACCTAACCTAACCTAACCTAACAGTTAGGGAACGTACCCAAACAACTTAACATGGGGGAAGTACTAAGCTTCACCCAAGCAAGGAGGGGTAGGTTTTAGTCACGTAGCACGTAGTACTACGCCGTAGTCAATATTATTGAAATATTTATCACATGAAATAGTAGTGTTCGCTGACTCTAGTTCTCTTCTTTTATTCGGTCATAACTACTTTCTATCCAAAAAGTGGTTGGGTAGTTTGGGTACATTCCCTAATAGCTGCTAACTGTTAGTTAGTCGTCCGTACAGAGCTCCATTGTGAAGTTCCCTCATCATCCCTACTCGTTAAAACTTTCCACGAATTTCAACATGTGAACCTCCGGAGCTAGTTCAAAAACTTTCATTCAAAAATTCATAGCTTTTCGTACGTTTAGCTTTCAGTAGCGAATGTCCTAGAATTAATTATTACTAGAAGTTGTCTTCAACTTTGTTGGAGTTCGTTTATCGCGCGAGAACGTAGGTACATTTATCGGAAAAGTTTTGTGCTTTCCCGAGAATCCAATAAGATCATTATAATCTCTTCTACGGTTAAGATAATCGCGTTCGCAGTTATGGTACTAAAAAGATCTAAGAAACGATTGTGGTTAATCCACGCACTTACAACTTCACTGGTTAGATATTTCTAGCAGCTCTATTCCAATTCTCTTTTGGCTATAAACTGAAAGGTACAGAATAAGCATTTGTCTCGCTTAGAGCGCCAGCGATTGCACTGAAAATAATACAGGGTGTCAAAAGACCGCTTCCGATAACTTCGTGGGGTTATTATAGGGCATGAGATATATCCATTGGTGTAAGTAATTTTCTTTAAATCGACAGTTTTTAAAATAGTCAAAATTTTCAACACACAATGTATAATGCTGATGTAAATGCGCGATAGTATCGCGCGTCAGTGGAGCCCCGCCAGCCGGCCCGGCTGGCGGGGCTCCACTCCACCCGGCCGGCCGCGCCAAGTCCCGCGCGCGCGGCCCTGCGCTAGACAAAACAGCTGATCGTGGTTTGCCCTAGGCCCTAGCCCGTAGGTAGTGAATAAACCATCAATATTGTAATAATTATTAAATAACATAATGTTAGAATTTATTAATTACCGTTTCTTAGGTTATTAGTTTATTACTCAAAAATACTCAGTTTTTACTTCCGGCCAAAAAGGAAAAGAAATCATAATTCACATCCGAATCAGGTTGTAAAAATACAATACACAGTTACTTACACCTATCTATGGAAAAAATACTTGATAACATGTTCACTGACCTGTGATCAGCTGTCTGCTTTTATGAAATGCAGTTCGAGCTGTGCTCCATCTAACTCAATGTAGATTGCAGAGTTTTTCAACACGAAACAAAATTAAACAGGAGACATCCCAATTCTTTAAACACTTTTTACTTACACTTTTTAAACTGCACTATCGACGACGACGCGATGTTCACCCCCGTTCCATAAAGGTTTACGAGTATTAAAAGTTCATTCACATTTCATCGCACATTTATCGGACACGTATCATGTCACGACATACAAACATAGAAAAAATAGTTAACAATACACAAAAAACTTAAACAAAAACGTCACAGTACACAGCGCGGCGCGTGTTTACAGCCGACTGAACAAAATTGAATAAAAAACTTTGTAAAATAAATAGGGATGTATCCCTGTGCATATTTTGAGTTATCGCTAATTTTTATCGATAAATCGTATTGTTTTACATACGAGTACGTTTTGATTTGTAGTCAAACTAAAAATAAGCAAATACCTACTCAATGTTAAGAATAGCGACAATAATTAAAAGTTATTTAATTAATTAGGTATTATTAAACTATTTTCATTGCGTACGTAGACGCGCATAACGCGTGCCATGACTTATCAATCACTTTATCACGGTAATGTCGGTATCGAAATTATCTTGCAACTTGACTATGTATCCCGATAAAAACTTTCTGAATTTATAACCTCTTAATAGAGTTAATTTTAAAAATGGGAATAGTAGATCTACTAAATAATAGTTATAATTTTTATTATTTAATGGTAATTTAAATATCGACTACATCGTTTTGAATTTATAGGGTACAACACTTAGACAGAGCGGCCGGCGCGGCGGCGGCGTCTTTGACAAGCGGTCTGGCCGTCCCGTCGCGTCGGTGTCTTTGAATTTACCGAAAGTCGATACATGTTTTTAAAGACGATTTTCGCATAATTAGACTTTAGTTCCAATTTGCATCTTGAGGTTGAAGGTCGTCCGTTGAGTTATGTTTAATTAATAAGCGTATTACGATCTTTTTAAAACGTATTATTGTGATAACTAAATGTGTAAAATGTAAATTAATTAACTATTATTTCTTATTTGTTTGCGTTAAAAAACTAAGACGTGTCGTGTAAGATATCGTGTAAAAAGAGATGTGTTGTTATTGGTGGTGTTATTGATTGGTGATAATATGGACTATTTTCAAAATGCATAGAGAGCACATTCAAAAATCAGAATTCAACATTTTTCACGTAAGTAATTAATTGCTAGTTTTTTCATACTGTATCGTCTGTAGTAGATAAAAAGCGATAATTGCAGATCTAGGTACTGTCCATCCACAATCATCATTCTGCATAACACGGAAAATGTGTTATTATTTTTTTGCATGCATGAATTTGCATTTTGGTGCATCCGCATATCACACAATATCGGTTTTGTTCCTTACGAATAACTTTTTAACTAATCGATAAATAAGTTGTTACTCATGCTCAGAAAGTTACTTACAGTTTTGTACATGAGTTAGGATTAAAGTTTTAACCCATTAAGGCCCATACGAGTACCAGTGATCGAGACAACTCTAGAATACAATAGCATTTCCAAGAATCCGCGATCGAAGGAAATTAGCCTAGGTAGGAGATCATAGGTCAAAGTTCTGAGTTACTTGAGAGAGTTGAATGTCATGGCTCTTGATAGGTTGGAAAGAGCATAAGGTTGAAAACTGCCGCGACCGTACAGTATGGTCGTTTACGACCTTATGTTATTAAGCGCGCTACAGTTGATATCAATGACTCGCGTCTTCTAGATTACGTATCGGGATAAAAAAAATAAAAGTAAAAAAAATATTTTAAATATTTTTTGTAAATGGTTTATCGTTTTGTCTAAAGGTTATTTATTATAAAAAATATAATAAAAAAAAATTTTTTTTTGAAAAAAAAAATTAAAAAAAAAATACATTTTTGTAATCAGAAAATGTAGTATAATAATACCCCAAAGTTATCGGAAGCGGTCTTTTTACACCCTGTATACTATACTGAAAGGCCTAAAACTATTTTGTAGTAGTTTTGAAATTGCATTTAATGGTATTCAGAGCAGTCTCAATTTCAGCACAAGTGGTAAATAAATCACATTATTTCAGTTCCATTTTATAAGTGTAGTAAAACCCTCGTGGATTGAGAGCATTCGTAGCAGTGGCTGGAAAATGGACATGAAAATCATCGCGCGGTACATTACGGGTTCCGTTTCAGAGACCCGCCAAACTACACATTTTGACCGGTCGTACCAGGCGTAGTTTGAAAATACGCTTCGTATAATACAATACTATTGTTATGTACTAATTACCTAACAAAACACATTCTTACTCCTCCTGTTATGCTAACTATAGCATAACAGGAGGAGTAAGACTTTTGTATGATATAGTTTTGATCACTTTTTTGTTTCACAGCTCTGTCTTCACTTTTTAATCTCTTGAGGTTGAGAAATTAAACGTCCGTCTTCGTTTATATAGAACCCATTTCTTTAATAAAGTAGCGTACCTACGCCTTTTCCTTGTAAGGTTCTTTACCCAAATGGCCATGGTAGATCAACAAAGATATAGTTGAGAAACCTATTCTTCAACCTAATAGAAAACAGTACATGAAAGATGGTGTATTAAAATTTTGTTGTGTATTAAAATTATTATAAATGATGGAGTTTCTGTTACTAATCTTAGCTATGCCGATGATATTATTATGGTATTGCTGGGTCCATCAGTTGAGTCAGTTAGAAAGCTGATATATTTGTGTTTCATATTATAATATGAGAAGGAACATGGGCTCAAGAATAGCAAAGTACTTGTCTTTAAAAGCAGTGGAGATAGAATAGCTCATGACCTGCCAATAATGTTGAATAATGTTGCATTGAATTTGTAAAAACTTTTAGATAAGTACCTAGGACATATAGTTGCAGTTGATTTGTCAGATGACGATCATATGAGCGGGAACGAAGGGCTCTGGGTGTTCGAGGCAACATGCTGGCACGCAGATTCGCGCGCTGCTCATGTGGGGTAAAGATAAGTCTTTTTAATCCTTCGATTGCGGATTCTTGGATGTAATTCTACTGCGTTCGCGGTCGCTGGTGTCTTTATGGCGGTTAATAGGCCTATTATCATTCCTTTTATTAGAGTAGCTTGTGGTATCATCAACAGCGTCGGACAGCCAGTGCCCTTCGTGTACAGTACAACGACATTTTCAGGGTGTTATTACTTGTTGCGGCTGCCTCGCTTCTGTAGTGCTTCTTCAATGTTTTGTGAAGCACGTATACAAACGATTTTTATGCGATTATTCGCAAAAAGTAGCGCCTATGCGTCAGCGCCTACGTGAAAGCAACAACAGCATACTGCAAATGGTGTATGTAAGATTTGACTGTCCCATTCAAAAAATGGATGTAAATCATAATAGTCATAATGTGAAATGTATACTGTAAAATTTATATCATAATTGATTGCATAAGTTCTAATAATGTTTTGTAACGTAATTATGACTTAAAAATGCTCTATGGATGTTATTCTGAAAATAAAATGATTATTGAACTCCTAATTTAAAATTGTATAGTATTGGTTTATTTTAATATAATGTATAATAATAATATTATAACTATTCCGACTTATTATAGAACTCCACACACTATGCAATATCATGGTAGAATGTAAGAACTAAATAAGAATTTATATTTGTATTGTATTATTATTTTATATTAAAATATTAAACACAGCAACAGCACAGCAACATATTTCTGTAGTTCGAACCCGCAATGTATGATACTATATACTCGTAGCGATATCCTCACCCTGTCCGTCTCATCTTGTCTCGGATCGATGACCTAATTCGGCGATGCGACACTGTAGTCTGTAGGTAATACGTGCCGGATGACGATCGAATCATTTGATAATGACTTAAGGCCGAACCACAGCCCGATCATCGTTAGTGTATTGACAGTGTTGCCAGATGGTTTCGACCTTTTATCTGTAGTGAGAACTGCTAAAATCTGTATGTCAAACTGTCTCAATATTCTGTATAAAATATGTATTAAAGTCAATAAAAAAATTACCTATTAATCATTATCTACGCTTTTTTATGAAAAAAAGGGATATATTGTATTGAGGTGATAATCGCTTATAAAAAATTAAAATCTAGTAGAATAAAAATTAAACACACTAAGGGCCACTTGCACCACGATGTTTAACTCAGAGTTAATTTTAACTCTGAGTTAAACATCATGGTGCAAGTGGCCCTAAGGGTGAAGCCAAACGAGCGTAAAGCTCGTCACAGACCTAGCTATAATATATATTAATATGTTTATAGCTAGGCATATTAACATATTATATTTTCTATACTAATTTTCGCGTGACCACACACTTAGCTATAATATATATTTCTGTACATGTGGATTTAGTATAGAATAATATGCCTTGCTATAAATATATTAATATATATTATAGCTTAGTCTGTGACGGGCTTAATTTGTGAGTTGTGAGTCGCAGAATTTCGGTCGCGTAAATATATCTTTTCATATAAATCATGACTCACAAAATTAAGCTCGTGTGAATCAAACAGGACTTTTGTATGAAACTGATATTTTTTTTATTAAATAAGGGGGCAAACGAGCAAACGGGTCACCTGATGGTAAGCAACTACCGTCGCCCATGGACACTCGCAACATCAGAAGATCTGCAGGTGCGTTGCCGGCCATTTAAGAGGGAATACGCTCTTTTCTTGAAGGTTTGCAGGTCGTATAGGTCCGGAAATTCTGCTGGTGACAGTTCGTTCCAGAGTTTTACAGTGCGCGGCAGAAAGTTACGCGAAAGACGCACTGTGGAAGACTGCCACTCATCAAGGTGATGAGGATGGTATGTTTTTCGCGTGGGTCGATGGCGAAAAATTTCAGGTGGTATGATTCCGAACAATTCCTCAGAGCACTCACTAAAACATACTCAATAAGATAGAAATATCATTTTCATATTCAAGTACATTTTTTTATTAAATTTCGACAGTAACTGCTCATCAACCTCTAGAATAAAGCATTGTTTTGCACCAATCAGTTACTTTGTATGCAGACCTTCAATGGTGTCTGTATTTAGCCTGTTCGTTGTTGTATTTCTACAAAATTAATCATATTATTTACGAAATTCTGTAATTCTGTATAAATATCTGTATCCAGTACTTATCTGTATTACTCACCAAAAATCTGTATAAATACGGAGAAATCTGTATATATGGCAACACATAATTGACTTGAGGTAATTGTCGTAGGGAAGCTTGGTTGTTCGCGCTCAAGCCTCGAGCTCCGAAGAATCGGGGGCTGGTGAGCAACAAAATTCTCTGCGGTTCAAAAATTCAACCCCTAACATTTTTTAGTCTTCGAAGACCATACGCAAGTATGAAATGTTTGGGTCAGGATATGGGTTAGGTTTTTTATAAAAATTTTATGGTGAGATAATAGGTAGAATACCTACATAGGATTTTTAAGCTATCGCATAGCTTTAATCGCGGTCTTTGAGCGCGGCGACCGAATCGAGAAATTCCGTAACGAAAATAAACTAACCTAACACTCGTCTAACGTCATTTCAGTTCGGCAGACTTCGACACGGTGTTTGTGTGCGTGCGACTACATGCACTATGCATACCTACGTGTAGTCGCACGCACTAGGGACTGCTGCCTGCCTAGCATACGCCAACGAGATATCTCACTCTACATGTTTCTCGATGTTTCATAGTTTGTATCTTCATTTCTATTGACCCTGGCATGACAAACATTTCTTCTCGCATAGATCTATCATCGAAATAACACATTTTTATAGAGTTTTGTCGAGATAATGTCGAGATTTTGACATTATGAGACGAGTAGTTTTTAATTATCTCGAGAGTGAGATATCTCGTGGCAGGCTGGGGTTATATTATGTTACATAATATTACCATTTACCTCAGCAGTCCCCGACTACTACACTTATTTTTTATTGCTAAACTATCATATATTATTTAATCATCATAATATTTAATTTAATATATAATATTTAATCAGCTTAGCCATTTCAATTTTAATCAACAGTTCGTTAATTATTCATCGATGGTAAAATATACGTATCGAAATAGAGGAAGTCTATTTTGGTATTACTTACGAGAATTCACTAATTAACCATAAAAGTAGCCGTATTAAAGCACTTTTAATTAGTTTCGATAATAATATAATCCTGCCTGCTGAAGCTAAAGTGGTAAAGCGTGGTATTGAAAAGGAAAAATTATGAAATGAGTACAAAATGGCGCGCTCATTTTACGCAAAATTCAAAAGGCACTTCTTTGCGGCTTTTTATTAATTTAATGATGAACATAAATGTACGGCACGAGGAGCGGCCGGCCATATTGGTTCTCCAATAACCACTCGATTGGGTATTGGAGGCTACGCTTTTGTGCGCGATAGTTTTCAGTAATAACTACTGTGGCGAGTTCTATAGATGTAGGACTTGGCCTGAATGATAGTTCTATTCAGGCCAGCAATATTAGATACGGTATTGAATATCGTTTATAGGTTTAAGACTAATTACGTACATGTTTATTACTGTATTAGTATAATATTTCTCCGTATAATAAAATACGTCAACCTAATTTCCTGAACCTCTTTTGAAAATCTGCTTACTTAATACTTATATACTTACCTGAAAAGTGTTCGTGAGTAGTGACTAGTGACATACTGTGATGCTTCTTATAATACTGTGCATTTTTAATTACATCCTGACCATTGCACCCAATAAATATTTTTTATCATAGAGTATTTCCTAATTTAAAAGGCTCCACAACTTGATCCGCCATGCTTCAGGACTTCCTTTTTAAAGGTTTCCAGCTGTTTTTTTTTAGTTTAAAAATGTAAACTGTACAAAACAGAGATAACCTAAAAAATCTCTAATAAGTCGATATAATTGCATAGTGCAATTTTCCTACTAACCTATCAACTCCCAAGCGGTGGAATTCGACCGCATGTAAACAATAGATTTCCAAGAATCCGCGATTGAAGGATTAATAAATAATAACCATTGTAAAGAAGAGAAGTTAGAGAACCTTTGTTTTAAGCAGCAAATCCTTGTTTATGAGTGGTGTTAGCTCTATCTATTTCGGATTTCCTCGCTCTGGCTTTCAACTGGAATATAAAAGCGTCAGAAATAAAAGTTACAAAAACCTCACCCATTTAGTTAGCTGAAAAAACATGAAACTATATCGAAACGATACAAAATCAATATTTGCGAGCTATAGGGCTTTTCAATCGGTTTCATTTTATTGAAATCCGTTGTTTGATTTTATGGGCCATCCACTTTAGTCTTTACGTCATACAAAATTAAAATATTTGGACCCCTCCCTTACGTCACGTTTTTTTAAATAAGTACCTTTAACTTTAATATTTAACGGAATCGCTCTATTTAAATTTTAAACCCATTTCTTTGTCATTTATCAAAACAACTTGCATAATATTTTACTAATTTCTAAAGCAAAGTTTGAAATAAAAAGGTATATTGCTTGAGGTTACGATGCAATTCAAAATTTATTTTGAATTTCGATCTTTACCGATTTTTCTTTGGTTTTTCTTCTTGCCTTTCTTACCGGTTCGGAAACCACCCGTTTCCGAACCGGTAAGGAAGGCAAGAATTATTCTCCATTTACTTTTTTTAAAATGATGCCTCATTTTAAAAAAGTAAACGGAGAATTCTTATTTTGAATTTTGACTTTAAAATTAGTTTCTAAATTGAAAAACTACCCAGACCGTGTCTAGTTTCTGAAAATTTCAGAAGTCCACGTCAGTATCTACTTGTCAGTAGGCTTCCTCTAAAGTCTAACCGAAGTGGACATCCAACGATCCGGGGGTTTTGTTTCCCTTCGCAGTGCCGCGTCTTGGCCTATCTATGGAAAGTGGGACACCAGCGGTCGCCATGGCAACGCGTATTGATCTTACTTACACCTACTTTTTCTACAATTCGTCTCACACGTGTTTTTCTTAGCGATTGTGGAGGCCTCAAGTTTTGATGGTAAAAGTTCGCTCGTGACGAAGTAATCGGAGAATGGAGATAGTACTTATAGCATTAATACTAGGTAGGTCTGTTTCGGTTTTTAGCAGTGCCGAATATAATAATTATTATAATATTATTTTTTTATGCGTTTGGGCGACTTTATTTCCGCCGCTCCATGTAGGTACGAAATCTTCTAACTTATATTGCTTATATTTTTTATTATGACTATTTATGACTATAATATAATTATATAAGTACATAGAGTCTGTTCACTAGGAAATGTCCAAATTCCACTCGAGAAAAGGATAATGTTTTGCTATTGTTTGTTGATTTGCCGATAGTAAAACCACTTTGCCGCCGACCACGTGCATCTGCAATACTCGGAACGACTGACTTTGATCCTTTTTAACCGACTTCCAAAAAACGAGGAGGTTTTATGTTCGACTGTGGATATTTTTTATTTTTTATTTTTATTTTTTTTTATTTTTGTATGTTCAACGATTACTCCGCCGTTTGTGAACCAATTTTCGAAATTTTTGTTTGAGTACAGAAATAGTTAGGTTTCACTCCAATTTGGTACCATGTTCACAAAAGTGGTGACCTGATGATGGGATCCATGAGTAATCGAGGGAACTCCTCGAAATTTATATGGAAACATATGGTGATTTTGGTTTTATGTGAAGTGTACTAAGAATACGCTACCAAAAAGTCAAATATTGGGTCAAGGTATACCATGGTTTCGAAGATGCTGAGAGAACTCCTGACTCCTTATAGATACACGTTTGGGAGTTTCGGCGTTGTTTTAAGAACAGAAAGCATAAACTACTATGCAATTCATATTAATCATCATAATCATCATCATCATCATCGTCATCATCATCATTACCACGTCGTGTTAAGGCCACCAATGTCTCATGGCACAGAATAGATAATAGTACAAGGCATAGGTATGAATATACTAATAATAATAATTATGTACTGTATAACAACACCTGTTTGTTTTTAATACACGGCGGTCGGCGTCGCCGCGCGGCGCGTGGCGGCAGAAGACAGAATATCGAATACTTTACTAACTACTTTATATACAGATCGAATACTTTACTACTTTATAAAATTTTAATAGACAAATAGAATTAAAATAAAGTAATTTTAAAAAGAGCATTTAAACAAAACAAAGTCATTAAGTGCCTGTTTCACCCCTTCCTGATAAGGTGCCCGATAGGGTTATTTGACAGATTTTCCATACTCCATATGTCAAATTAAGTGGTGGATAGCTTTATCAGGAAGCGGTGAAACAGGCCCTAAGTGTATCATCCTATGCAAGTTTGTACAATTTTTTATCTGATAGATCCTTCGATTGTGGAAAAACGAGACACAATAGCCTTTCTATTGTTATCGCAATCGCCGGTGACCGCTTCGGGCTTGAAGTATTAAAATTGTTAAATTACTTAGCACAATATGTTCACTTCACTGATAACATTATATTATTTTGTGAGTGTGAGTTGTGACTCTTAACAAATTGTAATAAGATACGTAAAATATACTCGAAGATTTACCTAACTAAAAAGAGTGAAATTATTATTATTTTTAACAAAAAATTAAAACCGACTTCCAAGGTAAAAACAATAATAACATTAATATGAACTAAAAAGTATTAAATAATTTTTACTATCTAATAGTGCCTTTTTCCGAATTCGGCTAAACCTCAACTATTCCTGTACTCAATCTTCATAATTTTGAAGTAGGTGCCAGTTCCAAAAATTTTAAATATTCTGTCAGAGGACTGAAGATTCAGCTATCTGGTACCGACTTCAAAATAATGAAGATTGAGTACAGAAATAGTTGAGGTTTAGCCGAATTCGGAAAAAGGCACTATTAGATAGTAAAAATTATTTAATACTTTTTAGTTCATATTAATGTTATTATTGTTTTTACCTTGGAAGTCGGTATTAATTTTTTGTTAAAAATAATAATAATTAGTTTTAAGTGTTGTAAAATATGTGTTAAATAAATATTATGTAATTTGAAAATTCTTCAGAATTTATATATATATATATATATATATATATATATATATATATATATATATATATATATATATATATAAGGATTTCACACAGCCCGACCCACTTGAGTTCAAGTTGGAGTTCAAGTTGTGGCACTTTTTATCTATGTTCCGCTAATTTTGCCGGTGTATATATATATATATATATATATATAAATATACACCGGCAAAATTATGCCCTAATAAGTGTTTTTTGATGATTGACGTTGTAAGTGTTCCTAATAATAATGGCGTTTTAGCGGGGTGCAAGGTATGCTCAGCTTATTTATTATTTGGTTTTTGGAAAACACATTGCTTAGATACAAATTAGTGATTTCCCAGCAATCTGCGACAGCTAGAGCTGTAACCACGTTAGAGAAAGGTCACACCTACCGTTCGGTCAGTCAGGCCTTAGGTGTGTCGGCTTCCGTGGTCCATCATAACTTTCAACGCTACAGAGAGACTGGATCTTACGTTCGGAGACGAGAACAAGGCAGATATCGGGTGACAATGGTTCAGGATGACCATTTTGCAGGAAACAAACCCTAAGAAATCGACCTCAAACTGCTATGCAGGCGCGAAACCTGTCGGAACAGGTCAGAGATGTACGTGTAAGTGATTGTACAGTAAGAAGAAGACATAAAGAAGTTAAATTAATCTCAAAAGTGCCAGCAAGGGCACCAAGACTTGAGACAGGACACCGACCAACCAGGCTAAGATTTGCGCGTCAACATCAAAATTAGACAAATGAGTGAAATTTTGTGCTGTACAGTGATGGGAGCAAATTGTGTGTATTTTGTTGACAGGCGATAAAAAATGTGGATAAATCATAAGGAACGCTATAGGCCATCAAACTTAACGGAAACACTGGCCTATGATGCAGGCTTGGTAATGGTTTGGAGTGGCATATGATTTGGAGCCCGCACGGAGCTGATGATTATTGATGATGGTATTTTGACAGTACAGGGCTATAGTACAGACATCCTGGAACTACATGGTGTGCCTTTTACACAGTTTTAGGTAGTAACTTCAATTTTATGCGCATCCATAGAGTAAAGTTTACCTAAACGATGCTGGCGTAGCCCAGGTGGAGAGGCCAGCGCGGTCTACGGATGTAGATCCGATTGAAGTCGTGTGGCACATCAATGGGTTAACGGTACGAGTAAAAACTCCGGTCCAAAATTTGTCCAGGACCTCGAGTTGGCGCTACTGGAGGAGTAGGAGAATATCTCACAGGAAATTATTGACAATCAAAATGCAAGCATGCAATGGCGTATCCAGGCCCTCTTGAGATCCATAGAAGGCATTACACGCTTTTAACATGGCATTTCTTTAATAAAAATGGAGAATTTAATTTAAAAACTTACTACTGAAATTTCAAAGATTTTCTTAATTTTTGATTTTTGCCGATTTTTTTCTATTTTTCATGTTTTTATGCCCTAAATTTATATGAAATTTATTTTTTTATAATCAATTAGTAAATAAATAAATAAAATTATAAAAAGAGCCCGGAACTGGCCACTTACAAGAACAATATTTAAAAAGTCATTACAACATTTGAAAATAGAACTCTTTGGTTGATGAATACATTTTGTTTCATGACTGTCAATTATTTTTCCATTGTGGCGTCATTTTGAAAATTGCGTGTCTTCATTTGCCATGGATTTAACGCGTGAACATTTTCGTGCAATGATTTACTACGATTTTCGGCGTGGGCTAAATCAACAACAGTGCTTTATTCAACTCACCGCAACTTTTGGAGATGAAGCACCATCAAAAACCACTGTTTGTCACTGGTACAGTGAGTTTAATCGTGGGCGGTCTATGCTCACGGATGAAAATAAAGAAGGTCGCCCAAAAACAGCTGTTGTCCCACAAAATATAGATGCTGTGCGGGAACTAATAATGCGTGATCGTCATGTTACATATCGCGAGATAGAGGCGTCCTTAGGCATAAGTATGGCGAGCATACATAAGATATTACACGAACATTTGGCTGTAAAAAAAATATGTTCGCGTTGGATTCCGCACAACTTGACAATCGATCAAAAACGGGCTCGTGTCGATTAGTGCAAAAAAATTATAAAAAAATACAACCGTGGTACGTCAAAAGCCGTTTATAATATCTACACAGGTGATGAATCTTGGATCTATGCATATGACCCCGAAACTAAACAACAGTCAACGGTGTGGGTGTTCCAAGATGAGCCGAAACCAACAAAAGTTACTCATGCAAAAAGTACTTTGAAGCAAATGGTCGCCTGTTTTTTTGGAATTAATGGACATGTGGCTACAGTGCCATTAGAGAATCGTAAAACGGTTAATTCTGAATGGTATACGACCATTTGTTTACCAGAAGTCTTTGAAGAAATAAGAAAGGACAACCGACAACGCAGAATCATATTACATCACGACAATTGTGTGTCTGACACTGTCTCAACTCACACCTCAGCTGAAACAACTCAGTTTTTGGAAGGTCAAAAGATCGAAATCGATCATCCGCCGTACAGCCCTGATTTGGCACCTAACGATTTCTTTTTATTTCCATACGCGAAGAACAAATTACGTGGTCAACGTTTTTCGAGCCGCGAAGAGGCTGTTGATGCGTTCAAAATGCACGTTTTGGAGATACCTCAATCAGAATGGAAAAAGTGCTATGAAAATTGGTTCCAGCGTATGCAAAAGTGTGTCGATCATCGCGGCGAATATTTTGAAAAGCAATAAAACCATAATAAATGATATATGTTTGTTTCTTTTAAAGTATTCTTCTGCGTGGTTGTCAGTTTTTATAAATCCTAAATGAATATGAAGAGAATGAATTGTTTTTTTGACTATCCATCTAATATATATAAATCTCCTGTCACGATGTTTGTCCGCGATGGATTCCTAAACTACTTAACCGATTTAAATGTTTCTTTTTTTTAATATGTGCTTTTTTACAACTTGAGACATACTAATAACTTGAGGATAGCTTAGATCTTTAATTATAGTCGCAATTTTATTTCATTGCAAAAATTATTTGTCCATAAAGAGCGACCATTGTTTATGCGACGCGGGTCACGGGATAGCGATGGATGTTGTCATGGTGACATACTTATTTAGTCACTAATTCAATAAAATAATACGGGCGATACACTTTATATTATAATATGGCAAAGAAACGTTTGCCGGGACAGCTAGTAATATTATAATATTTTTGAATATAATAATAATATGATACCGTAATAATATTATTTTTTAAACTCAAGAAATGTTATATTATTTAAATATTGTGACGGTCTACGTCCTAAGATACTAGGTACTTGCGCCATCTAGCAGTGACTCACGGAATTGTCTGAAGCACAAGTAAACAAAGTAGTTTGTACCTCTACCAATAGATGGCACTTTTAGTTTTAAAACTACTAATATTATGTAATATTATTCTAATTCATTAGCAAAAAAGTAAACATTAATAATTAACGATGTTAACGATTGTTACGATGTAATTATGACATTTTCTTTTGCGAAAGCGCAAACCAAAAAAAAAGGCAATATAAAATACATTAAGTACATATACTTACATATAAAATACAATACAGTACATTTTCTAACAAAAAAATTAGTTTATATTATCGTTCCCCGTAGTCTACTCTATAGCTTCGCTAAATTACATAAAAATCCGTCAAGCGCTTTTTGAGATAACCATGTCCAAACAAACATACTTTTCAGCTTTATATTAAAATAATTTATATAGCCTATGTAATATTATATAATTAATTATATTTTTTATAAAAAATTAAAGTATTTCTATAGAAATAAACTAAAAAAAAATGACAAATATAATTTATACTATTTATTTTTGTTAATTTTTTATAATAATTTTACTACTTGGGTTAAATCTGACCCAAGGCACGGCAACATTTGTAAAATTAAAGACCTTATGATGGTTAAGTATTATCAGTTAGTTTTGTTACACCATGTAGGTACTCGTATACACAACGCTCGCTTTATATTCAGACATAGCTGGGCACCGTTAATCAAATAGTTAACTTCGTTAATCGTTAATCCGCTACAAAAAAAGTTAGCTTCGTTAAACGTTAAAGCGTTACATTTCGGAAGAATTAACGCAAGTTAACGTTAATCGTTAATCCGTTAATTATTGTAAAATTGCATTTTTATATCGTTGCTTTAGTGTAGGTACTTAAAAAACCTGTTGGTTTAGGTTCTGGAAGTTAACACAACTTTAAAATGTAACACTACATAATTTTGAAATCACATAAAAATATGAAAACCTTATTAAATCGAGATAAAAATGGGCAAGGTGATAATATTTAAAGTGTATAAGCGTTCTCTGTGAAAAAACAAAGAGAAAACCACCTTTTGAGCGTGATTAAGTTTAGAAAATGTTATACTGCGTCTACGTTTTCTTGACAGATTGTACTTCTGAACCTGTTTATCGCGCCACGCCGCGGCGCTGTGCGCTAAATAGTAGGCATTGGATTAACGATTAACGGACTTCTACATATTAACGGAAGTTAACGTGTCCGTTAACATTTTCTAAATTTAACTTAAAAGTTAATTCGTTAATCAAAATGTTAACTTCGTTAATTAACGATTAACGGATTAACGAGTTAATGCCCAGCTATGTATTCAGATAATTGCATTAATTATTATTATTTTAAACAGGGCAAAACAAATAAAAAATAAAGAAACACAATAATATATTTTATATTGATACATAAATTTTATGTAAGTATCATAATTTAGGTATTTATCCTAAAATATTATAATATCAATTGGACAGTACCACTTACCAGTCATTGGACAAAGCAAAAAAAAAAATTAATAAATTTGCTTAAAAACCTGCCTGATTTTAAAGTAAAACAGGTAAGTAGTTTTTAAAGTAACTTTAATAAATATGTATAGTAAATAGTAATACTTTTTGTGATCTATCCAATCACTAGTATATTTGAATGATGGAAAACACTATGGAAAGGCATACATTACTAAGAAATGAGAACTAAGTTCTAAATTTTCCCCTTATTGTTACCATAGAGAAATGTATACCTATGTAATTCGTCCACGTGTTACTTATTATGAGTTACATTAATAAATTCTATTTCCCAAATCCACGAACAAATACCTATTACTAATATATAATTATAATTTTTGGTTCAGAAAGACATATTTTTAAAAAACTAGTAAAACTATAATTATATTTTGAGCACTTAATTATATCACAAAGTCATCAGTAGAGGCTTGTAACAGTATATCATTGATTTTTGCAACGTCAGGACTTTCGTGTTGTTCAAATACATCCACTAGAACCCTTATTTTAGTACTTATGGTTATATAAATAAGATCTAGGATTCTCTGGACGAATGGATTACGAACTTTGACTTGTGCCTCTTGTGTAGCAGCATCTAACAGAACATTTAATACTGATGTGTATAAAATTGATTGTCTGGTCGCAGGTTTGCAGATCGATAAATGATCCAGAGGAAGCTGATAGTAGACTCCTCGGCCCAGGTCAGCCGAGTGCGGTTCAACAAAGTGAATGGGAACCTTGAAGGCGGTGACTAAAGTTGGCAAAGTCTCCGCAAAACTGATTGTCTCCCACTGTAATTTATCGGCTATTTTAATAAATGAGTTGTGCATTTCCAGCAACATAGGAGAGTTTTCTCGCAGCTGTTTAACATCCTTCGACGGCCAGAGTATGGCAGATGCTGCCCGAGGCATGGAAGCGAGGGAGCTTCCCTTATGTGGAGTGCTGTAGAATACAATGGCTTTTGTTTTTTCACATATAGGCTTATAGGGTGAATCGCCGGTCTCTGCTATATCTGTTAGAATCTTTTTAACTATCAAACCACCCATGGAATGAGCTAACCAAATTATATTATGTTTACCGACATCAGCATCATACAGTTTGTCCGACAGCTCCTGGGCTCGGGCCGTGATCTCCGCATTTTGCAGTGGACATCGTTCCAGCCAGTCTGACAATGTACTCCAATAGTTGACGCCAACTACTCTAATATTATCACAGTCTTTTGGCAACCAGTCCTTCGGCCAGCACTGGGTATAATGAACTCTATCTTGCTTCTCCTGCTGTAAAGCGATCCGCTTTTGTTTAGCTGTGTACTTTTCATTTACTACTTCTCTTTTCGCTGCAATTGGAAGATCTTCTAGCACCACCTCGACAGTGGACAGCAAAGTCTCCTCCTCTGATTCGATAATATTATGAATAACTTGCTGCATATCTGGATCGAGATATTGATCAACCTCCAAACTTTCCTTGTTCAATTCGCTGTGAATATCTGAGATAGCAGCATCTCTGAAACCCACCGGCTCACGGCAGCTCTTGTCCCTCTGTCTCCAAGTCACGAAGACACCTCCTCGGAGGCCATGGACGAGCAGTGTGTCACAAGTGTGGGCTACTCTAGTTCGGTAGATCGGATGAAGGAGGTAGAGGCCAGGTCTGTAACAAAACTCCCCAGAAAGGTTCACCAAGCAAACAGCAGCAGAACTAGATAAACGAATATCACACGCTCGTAGAAGTCTGGAAAGTTCACCGATAAGGCCATTTTGAAAAAAGTCTGTCAAAAGTTCACTGTGCACGCTCAGTACTGTTAGGAGACGTAGCACTGCCAGATCTATGTCCATGTCATTTCTATATCGCAGAAGTGCTTCAGCAAGTTTTGGCAGAATTCCTAATTTTATTAATAGTTGAGCTGACGAGTCCTCTGCGTAAGTTTTATTGTTGAACAGGGACACATGATGATATAACGCGTCTAGACATAGCAGGCAGAGATCTTTCTCGCTGATGCTGTCTGGTTTAGCCGGGGTGCTGTCCACCTCCATCACATGATCTAGCATATTCACAAAGTACTTGTTGAGGAAGTAATGTATGCAGCCATGTGGATTAATTTTCTGAACCGCTGCAATCATATCCCTGAGTTTGAACGACAGAAGGTCAGATGTTGAGGCCGCTCTACGCACATGTATGGGAGGTGGCAGGAAATACCTGAAAATGGTTTAGATAAATAGTTGAATAACATGTGAGAGTACATCAATACTTTAGAGGTTGGAAATGTTATATCTTACAAACAGTCGGTGTTGGAAAAATAAAAGCTTTAAAATGTATGTAATCGAGTAAAAAAATATACTTTTCAATAAGCACTATTTATAAAGAAGCTGCCAAACTTATCTCTGTCTGGCTTTAATTAGACATAGGTGGCTACATTTAGAATAATTGAGATCATAATGAAAAAGATTTTATTATTTTACATATACTGAATTTTGTTTACATGTAGATCATAATATACTCAATGCGAACTGAGAATGAAGTATAATATCAATTCATACTCTTAAATAGTTGGAGATTATCATACTAAGAGTTACCAAGAGGTTTTCCAATTAACCTACAATAGTCTGTGTCCTTAAAAGAGTTCAATTTTTTTCATAAGTTAACCTGTTACCAGGAGCTATGTAAAAAATGCTCGCACCTGTGCTTGTATCCTGATACAGTGCGAGCATTTTTCGCATAGCTCCTAGAGTAGAAAGATCAATGACCATTGGTGCCACCTTAAATTATTTTGATTATTGTACCAAGTTATGTAAGATGAAAATCTAGTTTAATTACCGTAAGTCAGCTCCGCGCGTTCTTGCTAGGAGTACAGCGGTGTTTTTATCTAATGCTTGGGCCAGCTTCAAGCAATCCCACACTTTGTTATTCTTGAAGGCAGCCAACTGCTCTATGGCTATGGACCGCTGTTCTTTAGTACCATGACGGCATAGCCACAAGAGTTTCCAAGCCAATGAATACTTTAAGCTTTTCCATATACGGGCAAGTCCTACCGTCTGTTTTTCTTGTTTATTGTGCTCTGCTTTTATAGTAGCATCAAAGGAGGGATCATCTATATAGATGTACTCAGGAGCAAACTTCTTTTCAGCATCCAGAACATTAGAATTTATAATTCTATCGATACTTGCGTATGTTTGTTTTAAATGGTAAGCAACAAGTAACACACCGCCTCCACATATTGAAACCGCTTTGAGAATCTTTAGTGCTGGCTTTAGTCTCTCTCGCAAGCTCATTTATGCTAGGAATGTATAGTTTTTAGACCGAAATTTTACAATAATATTACCAAATGGTTTGTTTTGATCACAAAATACAGCAATGATCGCCCACAATTCAAAAACAGTTTAATGTCAAAATATTTACGTCAGTCGTCAAAATGTGTATTTTGCAATGAATAAGAAAACATATGGAAGTGACATAACTACAAAAAAGAGTGGCCGGCGCGGCGCCATATGGCCTGGAACTAAACATGGCGGTCTATAGTGATGGGACAGTCGGTTGATATTTGTCGAGGATATCGATAAACTAAGATGTTTAAGTGTAATTTTAACATCAAACACTATAGTACAGCGATGCTTTAAATAAACTGATGTACGTATTATCACTTTTAATTTGAGTTATAGAAGTTTGATGTTTACATAATGAGTACAATTATTATTATTAGAATGAAAACAAAGTGACTATTGAAATGACATTGATTTTGTTATGATTATGTATTGTCAAACAGATAACGAGGCGGATTAAGGTTAAAATCTTTAAAATATTATATGATCAGCGGGCCGATTCTATATCGTACATTTGTGAGTTAATCACTGAGTTAGTAACGAAACGGAGGAGTGAGCAACCGAAAGTCTCACTTTTGTATGCAAGTGAATACAAAAAGTGGCACTTTCCGTTACTCACTCCTCGGTTTCGTTACTAACTCAGTTATTAACTCACAAATGTACGATACAGAATCGGCCCGCAATTCTTCACCTTATATTTTTTAAGTTCGATAAAAAAGTACATCACTAAACGTCAACCAGCATCAACCAATCAACATAAAATCATCCGGAACATAAAATGGCGGACCGGCCACAGTATTTTGATTTGGTATCGTATTATAAAGTTAATATACCTAGCGGAATAGAGAAACAAAGGCCTGAGCAAGCGAGATGCCACTATCAGTAACACCGCGTGGTAAAAAGAGACGTGTGATACATGACAGCAGCACTCTTTTTTTGACGTCCAGTCGGCACGTGCCGCACGTTGTCAATATAATCTCATAGAATTCATGTTCAATCATGCTTGTGTAAGTGTATACGTACACATATTTTTCACACAGATGAAAACCAATTTTGGTCACGTTTGACAGCTCGAGATTGTTGCTCTATTCCGATAGGTATATTAACTTTATGTTTGGTATAGACCATAAGAGTGTTTTCACACGAGACACGACCCGACACGACAAACTGCGGTGACGATTCGGGCGCCATACATTTCTATGTACCGTTTTCACATGGAACGACACCGCACAGCACGACACACGATTTTGAGACGACAATCCGCTATGTCGTCACGTTTTTAGCACAGATAAAAAAAATACAAAGATATTATGAAAGTTGTCTGTGGATCATTTGTTCTTTGAATATTGAACCAGGCCACTAAAATTATTACTGCCTTAATTAATACAATATGCCCCGCGTACCACTTGACGTTAAAAAGGATCATCGAACTATCTTTTAAAATTATATTGTACAAAACCCAACAATAGATGACATAATATTTTTAAGTACTAATGGCTGGTTTACACGTACTAAGTTGATAAGTAGTTAACTTAATTTTAAATTTGTAAATTGTAAACACAAAATTTAGTAGCCAATAGCAAGTTGAAATTTAGTTAAGTAAGTATAGGGTCATAAGTTAAAATTTAGTTGACCATTTATCTACTTATCACGTGTAAACCAGCCATAAGTGAATGCGGTGTCGTCGCAGAAATCGTCACTCGTGTGAAAACGTTCAAACGACAGACTGTGTGACGTCTGTCGTGCAATTTATATTTGTCTATGAACCGTGTCGTGTCGTGTCTCGTGTGAAAACGCCGTTATGCCGAGTCCACTCTATAAAAGTCAATGGTATTTTGGCGATTTTGACAAATGACAACTGACATCAGCTGTCTGTTGACATTTTATTTTTTTAAATAACGGCTAAACGGTTAAATAAATCTAGGCCTGTGTCAAGTAAAAAAAGAAGTAGAAACATAGACTTATAATATATACTGTCGTATAGACCACCTGACAACCCGAAAGTGCATGACGATTTTTGATCTGTCAATGTGTGCGGGTGCTAGTGATGTATATTTTACTATCGAAAGTATTGTCCGATCGAGTTATTTTACCTGCGTTTCTATTAGAAATAGATAATATGCAACTTTGACAGATTTTGTAATTCAAATTAAGTATCATATATTTTATTTGGCAGTAAAAAGGGGACGATTTTAAAGTAGATACACATTTTCGGCTGGGGTGATTTTCGAAGTGAAAACTTCTTTAGCGGCGTTGAGCACTTTTGTGGGATGGATAAAAACTGTGAAACTCGCGTCAGATTCTCGTGCTGATCGAAAAACCTTGGAAAAACCGTAAGACGCTTGGAGAGTAGTGTTTTGTGTCGAACTCGAACTTGAATTGATTGTAAGGGTTTCGATTAAATAAAAAAATCAATTTTGTAATAATCGATTTTCATAAAAAAATGGGTTAAAAAAATGCACAACGTTAATAATCAAGTTTTCACTTCTGCCGGCACTCCCGGAGTGCAACCCGTCTTTTTTTCAATCGTCGGATATGTTCTAACATGAGGTTCTTATAACGGTAAATAATATACACATTTTAAAGTTACTTGTTATTCAGGTAAAAACTATCTGACAAATCAGCTCTTACATTAATAGAAATGCAAATATAAAGTTGAAAGTAAACGACAAACATAGTATATTATTTATTCTTAAATTAAATACATATCTTAATACCCTTACACCCCCATTACATTTTTAGATTAGTTTTATGTTCTTGTTAAATACCGATAGGCATATCGATAAATTTGATTCAAGCCCTAGCGTATATGTAAACAATTTTAATGAAAAATTTTTCTTTAAAAATTGTGTAATTTAAGAACAATAGTACCTTTAGTTATGCAAAATATGAAAGTAAAGGGGAGGATTAACAATATTTTATTTGAAATCTTCGATCACTAATATACAAGATACACAATCCGCGGCAAAAAACGACCTCACCAAAAGAACACCAAACTCAACATTCTGGTGCACTTTTGATTTAGTAGTGCTCGAACGCTCCGCCGGGAAACATGCCTCAGTGCGCGTTTAATAATTGTAGAAATCATACGTCTAAAACCAAAAAAAAGGATGGAATTTCATATTTCCGGTAAGTATTAATTTTATCCTAATATATTTCTTACAATTGTATTGTAAATATTGGTATTTCTTTAAGAAATCACCAAAAGACAGTTTTAAAATTAAGTTGTAAATAAATCAACACCAGGTATAAACCATCTCAATTGCGAATACTCATACTAAAGGTACTTATCGTAGTTTATCATGCCCACTTGAAATGTTCGGGTTATAAGCTATGCTTCTGTTCCATTTGATGGAGTCGCTATTACTATTATTTTTTTATTGAGGATTTTTTTCAGGTCTTTTAGTTTGCATTGATAGTTTAACGTATTTATATAAGACTCTGATTGAATCTGATACTGTTTCTTTTCTTTTTATCCAAAGTCACTATAACTTTGCATTTGAAATACTTCAGATGAATTGAAATCACAATATCATCCAGATAAATGGGTTTTTCAGTATAAATAGCGAAGAATTTCAAACCAAATTCGGATTAACCCGATACAATAGCGAAAAAATCTTGAAAATCGGTCCACAAACGGCAAAGTGATCGTTTACGATAAACAGACGAACATAATATTATATTCTCCAGGAGGAGATTATAATATTATGTTCCCATCTTCGATCAAATATAGTTCCCATTAAGGATTTTTTAAGTCGGTTAAAAAGTATGGGCGTTGGGTGATGTGAGTTGTCCTTTGTGGCCTATCGGAAAATGTATGTACACTTATGTCTATTTTGGTTAATGATAAAATTAGACATAACATTAGAACAACATAATATTACAAGTAAAAAATAATTACTCCTCACTTTATACATTAAACTTCGGAAAAATAAAAAAATGGACTATTAAAATTATTACAAATTACAATCAACAAAAAAAATTTGAACAGTTCGACTCCACTCATACTTCACTTCGCCCTGTTCCAGCGGCGAATTTCGGTCGTAAAATTGGATTTTTTTTTGGCACTATACAAATTTGCACTTAAATCATATACGCGGATGGTTGAATTTAGTATGAAGCGTGCATCGGACGTAAAAATTTTATTGCTTTGTAAACTCAAATGTACATTGTTTTATATAAAGATCTTTAATAATTACTGTGATTAAGGTTGATTTTAGATAAATGTATACTTTTTTAAACTCTATTACTCGGCGACAGATTTTCGAGAGGTTTTGTATGAGACTGTGTATCTTGTATATTAGTGATCGAAGTTTGAAATAGAGAAATATAGACAGAATATAGGTAAAATCAATGATATTCAACTAAATACAGATCTGTTACGTTCATACTATTTTCCGGCTTAAATTGCTTCCGAACAATTTTCAAATTCAATTGTCAAATTTGACAGATAAGTGAAACAAAAGATACGAAATGACATTTACATAAAAGAGACAGACTATACAAAAGACAGGTCAATTGGCCCGTATTTAATGGCTTCACAACGCGCGCGGTAGTAACATATCTGCTTTGAGTTTTTTTATATGATATCATTGGCTAAAATAAACACATCGTAGCAATTAGGACATGAAGATTAATTACCTGTGAAATGTATATTTTTCAGGATTACTCCTATGATTTACACTGCAATCACTCACAGAACAAGTTACCATTGTTATATGTAATAGTATTTGTCGAAAATAATTAAGGATTTAAACAATAAATTGCAAATACCGAAATGGCATAAAAACGGGTGACGACTTGGTGACGACCTGTCAAATGAAAGTGGTTAAAGTTTTCATTAGACTGCCTCTCTCTTTTCATCTTGTTATAATACCATAAAGGATTTTCTTCTCTCTCGCACACTTTGTGGGTCTTTAGCATCATACGTTTATGGGTAGAACCGAATTGCCAACAAAAAGTCTTATGTAAGCAGGCCAGGCGATCAATTTTACTGTGCAATATCACGCTATAATTTTATTGAATAGTTTATTTAACAATTAGAATATTGAAGGCGCGCGATGTTCAATATAATATAATTATTATGAACCCTAGACGGTCAATAATATTACGCAATACGTGATATGGCACGATAAAATTGATTGATTGATGTTAAGTCGAAGTTGAATACTTGTCGTGAAATAGGTAGGTAGGTACATAATAATACTTTTTACGTTACATAAAACGTGCATAAAACCGTTCAGCAGCCCCAGGTCAAAATCGCTCTCGCTCAGTAAAGGCATCGCGTGGAATCAGTAGGTAGGTATCTAACGGATTAACTCTTAATCAAATATATTTAAGCAATTACCTAGGCCCTAAGGCCTAGGCCCTAGGGCATCATTTTTGAGGGGCACCAGAAGAGTAAAGGTTCAAAGACCGATTCTAGCTAGTGATGAACAAAATTGGTCTTGGTATAATTGCAGTCTTGGTCTTGGTCTTGCAAAAAATGCAAGACCAAGACCAAGACCAAGACTACCCTAAGACTAGCAGGACCAAGACCAAGACTAGGTGTGCAAGAACAAGACTAAGACCAAGATGTAAGAGTCTTGCTCCATGCAAGACTCTTGCTAAAAAATTTACTTAGTCGCAGTGACTCTAATAAGAGATAAAATATTTATAACAATATAATATCTACTTAACATAAATTTCAAGTTCTTGTGATACAGCCTGGAAACAGGCAGACGAACAGGCAGCGATGTGTAAGTAATTGAGGCCCGTTTTTACCCTTTTGATTATGTAACCATGCATTTAAACTAAAAATTTGGGAATATACGTGGCGGCCGAAAAGGAAGATCTTCCAACCGAGAGAGAATCCGAAAGTCCGGCCAACTGCGAGTTGGACTCGCCCATGAAGGGTTCCGCAGCAGCAAAAAGGTTTATTTTATGAAATTAAAAGGTTTTTGATTTATTTTTACATTTCAGTTGATTTAATGAAAGTTAAAGTAAGGATTACCATTTATGTCCTATAAAAAAACTACTTGCTAGTTCTCGTTCAAACCAATTTTCCTTGGTCGTTTTTGTGGTTATAATTATACAATATACATCATCATCAATATACATATATCATGCCCCTACTTTAGAAGTTAGAGGTACACACAGATTTTACCACTTTGGAAGAGTCTCTCTCGCAAACTATTCAGGTTAGAAAAAAATATATATAAGAAAACTCAATATGATTTTGATATAATATAGATACCCCACAGTCCACTCGCATATATTAAATGAAAAAAAAACTAGAGAAGTTTCAAAGGCCACCCGGAATCCGGATGCAACGAAGTTATTTATTATGTACGAAAAACCTGTATACACTAAATACCAAATAATCGGCCAAGTGAGAGTCGGACTCGCGCACTTAGGGTTCCGTACCATTAAAGAGCAAATTTAGCCCAAAAATAGTTTTTTTGTATGGGAGCCCCTCTTAATTTTTTATTTTATTTTAATATTATTATTAAATATTAAAGTTCACATAAAACTAAGGATATTTAGTAAAATTCAAGTACCTACCCGTTGCCATTATTGATATAGAGCCAAAAAGGCAAAAAAATCTCGTTTGTTGTATGGGAGCCCCCCTTAAATATTAATTTTATTTTGTTTTTAGTATTTGTTGTTATGGCGGCAACAGATATACACAATCTTTGAAAATTTCAACTTTCTAGCTATTACCGTTCTTGAGTTACAACCTGAAGACAGACAGACGGACAGACAGATGGACAGACATCGAAGTCTCAGTAATAGGGTCCCGTTTTTACCCTTTTGGTACGGAACCCTAAAAAGAAAAAGAAAAAAAAGGAAAAATCATAACTGGCTTGCTTTCTATGAGGGAGAGACAGACAGAGAAAGACGCGCACGCCGCACGGCTTACAACTATAGCAAAAAGCACAGGCATAGATCAAGGTAGATACCGCATCTATCTTGATCTATGTCTGTCGTTCGTCGAAAAAGTGTCGTTACAAACTTTTTCCGTCTAGCCCCCTTTCGCAACGCGCGTTAAGGAACTTCGTTCCAATATTTTTTTTTTGTTTCAGTTGTACCTATGGGACCCTACAATTTTTGATATATTTTCTATTTTTGTATCAAAATCTTAATGCGATTCACAGACTACACCTACTTACCAAGTTTAAATTGTATAGCTCTTATAGTTTCCGAGAAAAGTGGCTGTGACATACGGACGGACAGACAGACAGACAGACATGACGTATCTATAAGGGTTCCGTTTTTTGCCATTTGGCTAAAGAACCCTAAAAATACTCTAGAAGTAATCCGAGGGAAAGTTATTATTTTTCAAAATTTTCATTTTTCTGCAAAAAAAAATTTTCGCTAAAAGATCAGCCTATGCTGAGTTGGCTCTCGACATTTCATTAGTATTTTCAATCCATGAATCATTCTCTTATCAAGTTAAGATAAGATCATGTAGAGCCTAGTCTACTAATTTAGGTTTGAAAATGTTTTTCCGAGAAAATTAAAACGTTTACAAAAAGTTTTGAAAAATGTTTACAAGAGTCTTGCTTTTTGCAAGACCAAGACCAAGACTAGGCGTGCAAGACCAAGACCAGACATATTTGAGCAAGACCAAGACCAAGACTGCACAAGCAAGACCAAGACCAAGACTGGTCGTGTCTTGGTCTTGGTCTTGCTTTGCTCATCACTAATTCTAGCTGACATACGGGTAGGGGGGCCACAGCCCACAGGCAAAGATGGTGGCATCAAGTTTGAATAGTCTTAATCCGTCACTGCGTGGAATTACTATACATAGTTAATATTTTAAATATTAAATATTAAATAAGTAGTAATTTTTTAAAATTGAGATGCTGCAAACATCATACAGTAGCACGTCAAAACGTGTGAATGAATGATTGAATTTTGCAGTAAAGAAATGGAACCAACAAGAATTTAAGCTGCATTAAAATAGTCTGGAAACGGAGTCCTACAACTGACATAATATTTTATAGTAGGTATACTGTATAAAGTCCAATAATGTCATGAGACAGCCACAAAAGGTCGTCATTTCAGTGCAGTTTGTTTGACCGACACAGTATATTAGCTATTGTAGTATCCACAATGCGCTATTCAATTCACACAAAGAAATCATGGTCTGAGTGATTAAGCCACTACTATTGATTCATACTTCATTAATTAATGTATAGTAATACTTAATAATTATTATGTATATTATTTTGGGTCTAAATTTAAATAAAAATGAATCCCACACGGGTTTCGGTGACGGTGGCTAGTTTTATTGAAACCTATAACCTATCCTCCTAGAAACTACCTTTACTACACAAAAGTGAATAACTGCCGTGCTAGAGCCCTCTCTATGCTTTTTCAACCTAGTGGGAGGAAGCGTAGCGTGCCTCAGCTGGGCCTCGTATAAAAATTGTTTGGCTCTAATAATTATTATTACTGTGTTATGCTCCACAGCTCCATACCGATCGACCCGATCTTAGTATTCAGAACAAAAAAGCTTGACCGAATTAACGTGCCCATGCGCCGTAGGTTAGGTAAAGCCAAGTAAAAAAAGTGAGTGTGACATACGGACGGACATGACGAATCTATATCGGTTCCGTTTTTTGCCATTTGGCTACGGAACTCTAAAAACACGTGTACACACGATCTGTGCGTGCGTCGTATTTTTTATCAACTCATGCAACTATAATGCTTAGCACAAACCTACACGACCGCGCGACTGCGAAGCGGCAGCGTCAATACAAAACACACATTTGACAGTGCTAAGCATTATAATTCGCATAATAATATGTCTAGTCGCACGCACACAAACACCGTGGACCGCACCTAGCTCTGTACCGGTCGGAGTGTTAGGTTTTACCGTTATGAACTTTCTGATTCGGTCGCCGCGCTCAAAGCCGGCGTTAGTAATGGCGATAATAGTTATGCAGTAGCTTAAAACACTTCTATTCTGCGTTATGGTTTGCTTGCTTGCTTTGGTATGCTTTTGTATTTAAAATGAAATAAAATTTCAATAAAAATCCATCTATCGAATACTGCACATGGTCGTCAGTTAGCGGATTTTAACACGTCAATATTAATAACGCTCGACTCTCGTCAAGGCAATTTCGGAAGCAATTTGGTTAAAAGTGACGGTTTTGTATAGCACAGAGAGGTTGGGACAGAAGGCAAGTTTCTTTTCGCAGTACTTGACTGAATTCGTTTCTTGTGCTAGGACGGTTTTAAAATCATGGAAACAAGAACAATGCGGTTAAAGTGGTTAGCCGAGGCTTACGATACTCCTTTTAAAAAATATTTTAATTGAAATCTATTATTATCAGAACACTTTATCAGTTATCCCGTTTTAGATTTTTTTAATCAGAATTGTACCATCGATGAAATTAATTCTTATGCAGATAGCGGACCTTTCTCTATCGTTGTTACAGCTCTAGCTGTCGTAGATGCTGGGAAATCGCTAATTTTGTATCTAAGCAATATGTTCTTCTAAAAACCAAACAATCAAATGAGCTTAGCATACCTTGCACCCCGCTAAAACGCCATTCTCATCAGGAACACTTACATCGTCAATAATCGAAAAACACTTATTAGAGCATAATTGCTATAAAAACCTGTCATCTTGCCAGTTTTGTTCAATATTTTATTTCTTAAATGAGCTTAGAAACTATAAAAAGGATTTTACACAGCCCGACCCACTTGAGTTCAAGTTGTGGCCCTTTTTACCTATGTTCCGCTAATTTTGCCGGTGTGTGTATATTGTTTACGCGGTCGAATTCGGCAATCGGCCGCTTGGGAGTTCGAACTTCGAGCATTAAAATATTGACTCTGAGTGCGGCAGCATCAATACCTTATTAGCTTGTATGGCTTATACTGTTAGCATTATACGCAGTCATATAACGATAGTGGTCGACGCTGCATTGTATGGTCTTCTTCTGACATCATTTATTCTGTGTTTACAGGTGAGGGGAGGATGGGCACTGGTGGACGTTAAATAAAACAGTAACAGCGGAAAGTTGGCGCGTCCACCCTCAAGGGAATGTAACAATAGTTAGCGGCCGACATGTTATGAAATATTACAATTTATGGATAGTTAGTTATCGTTAAGCTGGTTATAAATATTTGGGCTAAGTTTTACTCATAGACTAAAAGCCTGATTAGTGATTACACCTACCGAGGAGAATAGCGAGGCAGTACTGTCGACCGAGTGCTCGGCCGAGGACACTGTCTTAATGCCACTGTAATCGGTAGGTATCCACTGTCCACTGGAATAAACAGACAGTGCGACTACGCAAATGAGAAGTAAACACGGACAGGAAAGTGTGAGTGAGATAAAACGAGAGTGCTCTATAAAGTTAATAATAGGTATATTAACTTTATGGAGTGCTCCAAGTGCTCTTTTTAAATGTACGAGTAGAAGTCTGAATGGTCTAAAACTAATATATCTATCTATCTATGGACGCTTCACACCTCGTCAGTCTGGCCCCGTGCTAAGTACCTGAAGGACTTGTGTTACAGGTACCAGACAACGGAAATATATTTAATACTTTAATACTATATATATATTTAAGATTTTTACTATATCATACACATATTTAATACACATCCAGACCCGGGAACATTGAAAAACTTTTTTGTTCCGTCGGCGGGATTCGAACCCGCGACCCCCGGCTTGAGCTGCCACACACTCAACCAATTGAGCCGCAGAGGTCGTCCCTCATTCTCTTTCTAGCGTTTGTTCAAATTCCCATAGACGCACCGCGTTTTGCAGTCGAAACCAAATAAGCATAGCCGCACGTGATATATCAAGCATATAAGTAATTACTAATTATTAATAATCACACAAGAGGACTTGAGTAGACCGTAAGACAGATTTCTACATTTTTCTGTGAATTCTTAACGAATAAAGAACTTAAAGTGATTCCATGGATATATTATATAAGCTGTTAAACGACGTGTTTTTTTACAAGTTTTTTCGAATTAAGACATGAGTGGATGAGAGATGAAGTAGGCAACTAAAATTTTACAACATAACAACAAAATTTACTTACTTTTTCCTTACTTATACTTAATTTGTTTAATGAAGTAGGTAAGTTACAAACCTTGTAACTTACCAACTTCATCATCTAGCTAATATATCTAGCCGAATCCATTTAGTTCATCAAAATAATTTTCTCGACCCTAAAGCCTTCATATTTTATGCAAAAAAGACTGTTTTGAAATTGTTAGTTTTACCCACTTGATTCACTTATGTCTTAAAGAAATATTATAAGTATATCAAACAGACGGACTGACAGCCTGTTTCACAATTTACATTGTCTATTAGAATAGACTGTATAATAATGCTACTTTTGTCCGCGACTTCGTCCGCGTGGAATTTCATAGTTGTTCCCATACAATAATGTAATGCACAAATCATAAAAGTATATTATGTGGTAACCGTACATTTACCGGAACAAAATGTATCCTATATTCTTTTTGGGACTCAAAATATCTTTTTTTTTTATTGAATAAGGGGGCAAACGAGCAAACGGGTCACCTGATGGTAAGCAACTACCGTCGCCCATGGACACTCGCAACATCAGAAGAGCTGCAGGTGCGTTGCCAGCCTTTTAAGAGAGAATACGCTCTTTGCAGGTCGTATAGGTCCGGAAAAACTGCTGGTGACAGTTCGTTCCAGAGTTTTACAGTGCGCGGCAGAAAGTTACGCGAAAAACGCACTGTGGAAGACTGCCACTCATCAAGGTGATGAGGATGGTATGTTTTTCGCGTAGGTCGATGGCGAAAAGTTGCAGGTGGTATGATTCCGAACAATTCCTCAGAGCACTCCCCGTGATACAACCGATAGAGGATGCAGAGTGAAGCTACATCTCGGCGTAATTCCAAGGGGTCCAAGCTGTTTGAAACACTATGGCAGTCAACAACTCGAGCGGCCCTTCGTTGGATACGATCCAGAGGGAGCAGTTGGTATTTTGGCGCCCCTGCCCAGAGATGAGAATAATATTCCTCTCTATTATATCTCTATACTTACAGCCGTTTACGCGTGATGTCGTGACCACTGGAAATATGGATTCATTTCTATATTATCTTAATGTAGGATCGTGGGAATTTTGGATCCCTTTACCCAACATCACACCAAGTATCAACTACCACCTACACCGATACTACATTAATATAATTATAAAATTCTCGTCTCACAATGTTAGTTACTGATTTTTGCAAAATATGCATATCCAGTAGGTCTGAGAATCGGCTACTCGGTACTTTTTATATTGATAAGTGCATTTGTTGAATAAATAATAGTAAATTATTACAACTCGAGACTGGCGGCTGTTTGTACGACAGGATAGCGATGGACGTTGTCATGGTGTCATACCTATAAATTATAGTCACTTCAATAAAATAATATGGGCTAAATACTTTATATTGCAAAACAACGTTAGCCGGGACAGCTAGTAAATAATATATAGATATTATGTATTCACTTACGATACAATATCAGACGCAATTGAGATGTAAACAATTCAGCATTTCGTTCGAATCGGGCGGGGCACATCGCAATTAAAAATAATAGCGTGTCCAATAACAATTTTATACAATATTTTGAATTCTTTTGTACTCGATGTCGCCGTCTGTTTGTCAGTTACCTCTTCGCGCTGTAACCACGTAACGAATTTATATTAAACTACTCCGTTGCGCCTAAATTAGTTTATCGTGCGGGAACCGTACATTTTTCCGGGATATAAAGTATTCTATGTCCTTTCCCGATACTCAAGGTATGCCAAATTTCAAAAATCGGTTGAGCGGTTTGGTGAAGAGGTAACAGACAGACATACAGACAGACCGACAGACATACTTACGCATTTAATATTATAGTATATATAGTAAGTATGGGTAATCCATACTTACATATATAGGAATAGGAATGGATTTTTTACAGCAAAACGGATACGAATTTTTACACTAGTATCAGTCTTGAAAAAGTACATATTACAAGATAGTAATTAATAAAAGTAAATATTGGTGTGACTGAACTCTAATTTATGTGATTTAAATTTATTTTATTGTTTATTTTTTATATTGTTTATAATTAAGCATCTTTTAAAGTTATTGTAAGCAGGGAACTTAGTTTAATTGCATTTGATAACTTTGTCGGTAATTTAACTAAGTACCCAGGAGTGGTGCTAGTCGGATGCAGTGGAAATCAATACACTTAAATATTTATGTTGACTTGGATCTTGCTTTGTTCAGGCTCATGTGTGTTTAATGTATACAAAGGTCAATAGATAGTACGTACATACGATATACATGGTACATAAGCGTCGAACATGTAATAATTATTGTAATGGTGCAATAGAGGCCATGCATATGCATATTATATTTTGTAACTGAAACAATTTGTAGTTTTAAAAACGTTAAATGAAAATATTTTTGCGTGGATATTTTATAATTTTATTTTAAAACAGTAATTTACGCGTATTTACTATTTATTATATTTTATTTAAAAAGATGGACTTAATGGATGGACCCTACCTTTTAATACCAGTCAACAGTCAACTTAAAAAATGTAAGTGTGAGCGAAGTAACACTTTTAAAATAAAATTTTGTATAAATATTATTAGTTATTACTAAATAATTCTTCATCTTCTTTGTAATACATTGCTGTAAAATGTGTGTATGTGAGTACGCTGCACAAATAATAGACATTGATTGCCAAAAGTTGGTCGAGTTTGGAATTTCCGTTTCCAGTGTAGTTCCCGTATGAAGCATACATTAGTTAGCCGACTAAATTAAGTTACCTTACAACAACTAGATGTCGCCCACAATTTTGTTACCGCTGAAAATGAAGTGCATATTATTTCACGCTGAAACCATTTTTGTGGGGAGGTCTTTGCCCAGCAGTGAGATAGTATATTTTATTTTATTTTTTTATTTTCGTTCGCTTCGCGCTCGTGATTTTTTAACCTGAAAAACTTGAATCCTTCATTTGTTTGCAACGAACCTATCGGGAAATACCCGATAATTTTGAAGCTCTTGTGGTATTACAAGTGACAATCAACGTCTTAATTTAGGAAAATATTAACAATTTAACACTGAAAAACTTTAAGGTGCATTAAGTGTAACTAAATATCATCTACAGAGGTTTATTACAGTCAAGTAAAGATTTTTTATAAGCAAAAATTTTTTGATGAAAGATATCGATATTTACATCAGCCTTTGAACAAATTTCATTATAGGACTGACACATACGATGTAGCGGATTATTCCGTCCAACGTTAATGCTAAAAGGTGGAATGTCAAAGAGCACTGGCTTTCGTTTAGAACGTTTACTAATGGATAAATTGACGTTTGCAAGCAGTTCATCACTGAGCACACCATTGACAATCTTGTGGAGTGCACATAAGTCTGCAATATTGCGGCGTTGCCCTAAACTGGTAAGACGGTAATTGAGAAGGCGATCCTCGTATTCGGGTAGAGTATTTCTTAGGCGATCTTTGTTGCTTAGATATCTAAGAAATTTCCACTGTATTGACTCAATACTTTCACTATCAATTTTATATATAGGTGACCATATAGGTGAGCAATATTCTAATTTTGATCTGACCAGAGCGGTGTACAGCACAAGTGACTCAGTATTCATAAAAGGTTTTGCAGTTCGTAATACAAAATAGGACGTTCTTTTTGCTGCTGTGATCATAGTTTGATACTGAAATTCAAAACTTAACGAGGAATCATACCAGACACCTAGGTCACGAACTAGATTAACTCGAGTCAGATGCGATCCAGCTATAGTATAATAGTATTGTAATGGCTTCTTTTTTTTTTTGTGAAAGTTATATATTGGCATTTTTTTACATTAAGATTCATGTCATTTGATAAACACCAGTAATATACAATGTTAATGTTATGTTGAAGAAGAACATAGTCATTGATATTTGTTATTTCGTTGAACAATTTTATGTCATCAGCATAAGCTAGACATGGACATGTAAATTTATTGAGTAAATCGTTTATATGTATTAAAAAAAGGAGAGGACCTAAGTTAGAGCCTTGTGGAACGCCTGACAGTGGCTCGAAAGGTATTCAGTCAAAACCGTACAGGGCAACTATTTGGGTGCGATTAATAAGATATGAATGAAACCAGCGATGAAGATCACCATGTATTCCAAGATGTTGAAGTTTGATTAAAAGTACATTGTGATTGACGCGGTCGAATGCCTTGGAAAAATCTAAATATATTGAGTCTACTTGGGATTTTTTGTTAAAAGACTGACATAAAAAATTTGAGTATACCAGCAAGTTAGAAAGTGTTGACTTACCTGATATAAAACCGTGTTGTTTTGGGCTGAGACAATGAAGTACATGGTTGTAGAGTGAATCATATATCATTCCCTCAAAAATCTTAGCTAGGCAATTGAGGATGCTAATAGGCCTGTAATTTGTGACATAATTTTTGTCACCGGACTTATAATCTACCATAAATCGGGGAAAGTGCCTTGGCTGAGCGATTTGTTAAAAATTATGCTCAAGGGGATACTAAGAGCTGAACCACACATCCGTACGAAAAAAGGTGGGATACCGTTCGGGCCACTCCCTTTCGAAATATCGATTCCGCATATACGTTTATAGACATCGCTTTCACTAACCTTTAAGCGGCTAAGACTATATAGTTCGCTGCTTTAAAGTCGGGTTTGTAGGATGTGGAGCTAATATTGGGGGACTTATGAACAGAAGAAAAGTATTCTGCAAACAAGTTTGCTATTTCTGTACCAGTAGTGGCAGTTTTATCATTATACTTGACTGATAATGGAAGATCGTTAGTCACGCGTTTAGCCTTGGTATAACGCCAAAAGGCTTTGACATTTTTGGCTACATCTTCTTCAATGGTTGATATGTACTTTGCAAAACATTTGTATATCATACATTTTGTGCGTGTTCTGAGCAGGGAATACGAGTCATAATCGCGGGGATTACGGTAAGTTTTGAATTTATGATGGTACTTGTTTTGTTCTTTTAGGGCTTTTATAAGTGGTTTAGAAAACCATGACGGGTAGTGACTATTTTTGTAAGTTGAAAGAGGCGTGCATTTGTGAATAACGTCGAAAACTTTGTTATAAAAAAATTGTAAGTAGTCATTAACATTGTCTATACTTTTAGCATAATATTCCCAATCTATTTCTTCAATTTCAGTTTTACATTTAGTGTAGTCAGTTTTTCGAAAATTAAGTTTTTGCAATGATGTATTTTCGTTTAAAGATTTAAATGACTCGATTGTGAAATCGAGAGAGGGATGGAACTTATCAATTTTGCTCAGTGGGAGAGTTTGAGAAACGTTTGTCACATTTAGGTCCGATAGTATTAGTTCTAGTACGTTATTGCAGCAGTTAGAAATTCTGTTAAACTGATTAAGATTATTTTTCAAAATGAACTCGTTTAATAAAGAAAGTCTCTCGCAGTTTTTAGTCGAGGTATTCGTTTGTGGACCGAGCCATAACGTATCGGGAATATTGAAATCACCCATTATCAATGTTTTATTTTTTGGGAAAGAGGTAATAGTTTGACTACATAGTTCAAGAAAAATGTTGAAGATGATGATGATGATGATATATATGATGAGATGATGGTATATAAGCTAGACACACGTTTGTAAAGTAATTTTTGTAAAAAAATATGCAAATTCATACTTGCTCTATGTCACTTTCTAAATTTAAAACTTCAAAATCTATCTCCTTTTTAGCGCTATTTACACTCCACCTCCGTGATTTTTGCTATATAGTTTTTGGAAATTAGTCGTCCTGTCTCTTCTTATAACTCGATATCTATCGTCAAAAAGCTCAGATGACAACACAGAATTAGTAAGCCAAGTTTCAACAAAGCATATTATGTCATAATCACAACAGAGCACAGAGTTATGTATTTCAAGACATTTTGATTTTTAACCTCGTATGTTTTGTATGTATACTTTGAGGTGCATATTACTATATATATTTTAGAATTTAACTTGCTAATTATTATCACATTAATTTCTACGGTAATAACTTAAACAATTTTCTCTAGAGAGCGTTGGGACTTAATGACTATAAACCTCGAGTTCTTATCTTTACGTACGAAAATCTGTCCATCTCTAACCCAGACAAATTTGTACTTCATTTCTTTGGCCTTTAGTCGAACAGCATAATGAAGTGCTTTATTAGCTGGAGACAAGTGTTCAGCGACGTAGATTGGGGTGTTTTCACTTAGGCATCCCAGAATACTTGTACTGATTCTGTTGTTAGGATTTGATTTGTTGTAGCGGGATACAGATGAAATGAACTCGTCACGACGCCTTGGACTAATCAGTTTGGCAACAATAGTGCGCGGTTTTTTGCTATCCTTATTAAATTTAGCGACTATTGTTACTTTCACGATATCATTATCGCTGAGTGAGTATGAAGTCGTTTCGGCAATTTTTTTGATAATATTGCATAAATTTTCAGATCTCGATTCGCTTACACCCTGTATCTCAATATTACAGTCTCTTAATTGTTGTTCAAGAATGTTTATTTTTTCATTTAGTTTATGCAAGTCATCGGTGTTCTGGGTGATTAATTTTTCATGGCGATCGTTGTCAGAGACAAGTTTATCCATCCGAGCACTAAAATCGTCGTATTTGTCGCTAAGGAAAGCTACAGAAGTTTGCAGATCTTTTACCAAATTTTCTAGAGGTGTTATGACCGTAGCCAATTGTTCGCGAATCAGTTTAGGTAACTCTATTTTCAGAGCGCTTATTATTTCATCTTTGTACGAAGATCCCTGGGAAGCACCTACATCAGGTGAGTGAAGCTCATTTGTAATATCATCACATAAAGCTGGCTTAATTGGAGTGTTGGAGTTGTCACCGCCTCGTTTTATCTTGGCAGAACAGTCGGGACAGGTCCATCCTTCATTGAATTTTGGCGACAAGGCAGCGTTACTCTGGTAGTTAACACATGTGTTATGAAATGTTCTACGACATTTGGAGCAGTTGATAAGCATTTTATTTCCGCGCTTCACCTCCCTGTTGCAGCCATCACAGGTAAGTATCAAGTTTTTTTAAAGAAAAAAATATAAAAAAGTGAAAAAGCAAAAAGTATCTCCTTGGTTTTGAACTCAGGCTCTTTAGCTCCCACGCAGAGACGACTTGCGCTTGGACCGCTAGGCTAGTACGGCGCGGCGCCCGCGTCACAGTGGTTGACAGTTTGTTGACACAGCGGTTGTTGATGAAGTTTGTTGAATACCCTTCTTATGAGTTATTGTTCCGCAATTAATTACACAAACTGCTCAAAAAAAAAAAGTCAAATCCAGAGATTTTCGAAAAAAATATTTTGATTCACGATAGATTGATACTTTTTCCAAAATTTGAGCACAAAATTTTAGCACTTAGATGATTTTGTACACGCAAATTAATATTGTTTTAGCAGGATCTCGCAATGCACTTGTGTACTTGAGAATACTTGATGATATATTCTAGGTTGTACGTTTTAAGCGTAAAGAAGTAACATACAGACATATTATGTTCGCATTTGTAGTACATATTACCATGATTCCGCATTAATCTTAAAATGTGTCAATCTTAAATTCTTCGTAACATCTCACCGTGTACGAGTAAGTAGGTAATATTATAATATTCATGTTCTGATTGTAATTCAGCGACAGTATATTCGAAAGTGTAAGTTAAATACGAGAATTGGGGCTCTATCCTAAAAGCCGATAAACGATTGGAACTTGAAAGCGCTCGAACGAAATTGAGCATAATATCGTAGCGGACTCGTAGCGGCGCTACGAAATCATGCGCTACGAAAGCTTCACGGTCTACGAATTGCTACGACGTAGACACTCTACAAGAAATATGATTACCTGGACCAGCAAACATTGTTTTGCCATACTACAATAATGTTGTAAATATATTAAAAACTAACTTTACTAAATTAATGATGTAAATATATTAAAAACGTATATTTCGGCTAGTAATAATGTAGATGTTGGCTGTTTGCCAGACCGATTATCACATATAATTTTAAACAATTTCCGTAGAAACGGAGTTAGTTTACGTGCGTAATATTCCACAGATAATAATATGTAAAATCTATCTATCTCATGTCCTTTCACGAAAATCAAAGTATTACGTACTGTGGGGGACCAGCTTGTGCCAATTCCCCTAGATCGCCTAGGTCAGCGATGAAGATGTAGAACTGTAGGTGATGAAGTTAAATTAAACCACACTTTCACTTTTGTTTCAGAGGTCAAGCACACAAGTTGTTCCGAAGCTGGGTAACGTTGTAGAGCGAGTGCCGCAGTATGGCGGTCGACCCATATTTATATGGGTACTGGTACCCGGCTTCCAGAACATTCTATGCCTCACCCCCTCAGATGAAGTTTTTAATCAAACATTAATAAAATTACAATTTTTTACAAAATAATCATTTGTTTCATTTACATATTCGTTAATTCTACATAATTCGCTATTTTACAAGTTAGTGCCGACCTCCGTAACAGAAATAAATGCAAAAATCTATTTCTCCTATATTTATACTACCTCGCTGCCCCCCGATATAACGGTCGTCTCTGGCTGTCCCTCTCGAGCGGGTATTCCTTGTCTGGGACAAGGATAGCCCACTCGAGATGTACACTATCTCCCTTACTTTTTCCGTTACGGAATTCGGCACTACCACATAGGTTTAAGACCCATTAATTTACAAGGCACTATTTTCACTATATTCACGGACTATTATTGCCCATACACTTTTTCACGATACAGTCCATTAACTATTGTTCTATATGCACTATTTTATTGTCTGTCGTGCACACGTACCAAATTTCATTTAAATCAGTTTAGTGATTTTAGCGTGAAGTGTTATATAGTATACTGTGTGTCATAGACATAATTTCGTTATTAGAATAGACTGTGAAGACAACAGCTGTTGTGCTAAACGATAAGTGGCTAGTACCTAACGACTCTTAAACGGCTATTAAAGTGCTGAGCTATTGGTTACGAGGCTATCCAGTGGTTATACACCACTCTAAGGGCCTGTTTCACCACTTGATAAAGTGCTGGATAGGCTATCCACAACTTATTTGACAGATTCTCCATATTCTGGGCCTGTTTCACCACTTCCTGATAAGTGACGAATAGGCTGTCCACTAATTAACTTGACAGATCAAGTATGCAGGATCGGCCAAAAAAATGCGAATAGTCTATTCGGCACTTTAGCAGAAAGTGGGGAAACAGGCCCTCTATCTGTCAAGTTAAGTAGTGGATAGCATATTCGATACTTATCAGAAAGTGGTGAAACAGGCCCTTAATCTAGTGATTAAGAGTGGTACAAATCATTGGAGAGTTTTTGTGAAAAAAAATATAAGCTAGTGCTTATCTTTTTCTCACAAAGACGCATAACGTGTTAAAAAAACCACAAGTAGTGTGAGTTTATCAGGCGATATGTCTGCTCGTTATCTTTAGTTAATCACGTCTTCATATAAAAAAGGTTTACATATCATACAATAATTTGAATAATATTTACTACTGTCGCTGTGAACTTTCATTAAAACACAGAACTTATCATTTCGGTAAATTATTTCATTATTTTAATTAAAACTATAATTGTAAGATTTCTCGTTTTATTGATTCAAAGATTACTCAAATGAAGTTTATTTTTTTCGTGCAGGGGTGAAAAGCAAACGGGTAAACAGAACACCTGATGGCGATTAGTTTTATCCCGACCTCTCCACTTGATCCACTGTAATTTGTTAAAGAGGGAAAACACTTTTATTTTTATCCTACTGAAAGCAACAGATTTGAACATTTGGAAGTAAAAAAAAACCAGGCCAAAAAATCACATTTGTTGCATGGGAGGCCCCCTATATTAATATAAATTTTTAATTTTGTTAGTATATTTTGTTATAATAGCGGCAATGTGATAATTTCAGAAGTCTAGCTATAGTGGTTCTTGAGATACAGCCTGGAGACAGACAGACGGACAGAAATTCCTCCTGTTTTTACCCTTTGGGTACGGAACCCTAATAAGGGTAGAATTAATTATTAATGTTTACTTAATTAGAATGAGGGAAACAAAAATAATAATTATTATCTTAATTACTACCATATTATCAAAATCCGTTCCAAAGTTTTTGCCAACATAATAATATTATAATAAATAATATCAATATGATAATTACTTGACTCACTCTGTTTTTAATCCAGTTCCGTAAAAAGTTATGTAATTAATAATTTTTAAGCTGGCTTGCGATTATTAAGTGTTCACAGGAACCATAATATTCAATCGAATCTGGTTATAAGCTGCATTTTTTAAAATATCTGTATCTTTAAACAGATTTAAAAAATATGCAGCCTTGATGAGTGACAGTCTTCCGCCGTGCGTTTTTCCCGTAACTTTAAATGTTACGTAAAACTGTGGCATTAAACGTCGCCAGCAGCATTTCCGGACCAGTATGGATCGTCATGCGGTTGCAAATTAGTGATTTGCTACCTCAAAATTCAGTGGCTTTGAAATAGTATAATTATACGTCTTCCATGTTACATGCTGAAATAAAACTCTACACTGACTTTTTACACTCGGTTTAATACTATGGAATTGTAGAGACAGGATTTTATAACTGTCCTCCATTGTCACCGTTTAGCGTTTTTACGCTAACCGGTGCTTAATAATTGCAATGACTTTAGTCTCGTGGCTAGCGCAGAATAGCTCCGCTGGTAATGTTAAGATCTGTGCTGTAACTGTGTACAGGTTGCTTAGTGGAACCAAAAAAGGCAGAGATTGCATCTCTTTGTATAATAATAATCGTTATTGAAGGAAAATTTTGTAATTGCAGTTAATTAACACATGCTTTTGGAGTTGATCCATTAATGTAGCGTATGGCTTTTACGAACAAAGTTGACACGTCTTGAGATGACAGTCGTTTGGCAATAAAAATTGATTGTGTTAACTTATAGACTATAGTAAAAGGGCTCATCTGAAAAACTACCTATCTAGCTGACGACGTAAAGGAGTCACGAATGGATCAAGCGAGACGATGAAAAATTGTGGCACAATGGGTTACTTGCGTGTCCATCGAATGTTCAGCTAGGAATAGTTTTAATGCGCTACTAAAATAAAAAATATTTTGGAGTTTTGAGGTATCAGGTTATGGTTTCACAAAGCTACTACATCATTTGGAGTTGCTGTATTTCGAAATATAAGCTTGCAAAGATCGTATTCACTATCTCCATTATTATGAAATGTTTGACAGCTTAAAGCAATGTTCCGATGTTCCGCGTAATCCCACTTCTGATATCGGATCGTCGAGCGGTATTTGCAACTGATTCAATGGCTTTTGAAATAATATTACGTTCATCCTCCAACGCATGTTGCAAGTTTCCATGGGTGACGCTAGTAGCTTTCTATCGGGTGATTTATTAGCTCGTGAGGCTCATAATTTTATTTAAAGAAAAACATAATATTAATATTTATAATGTTTTAGAACTGTAGATTGGCTATCTGTATTCGGCGAGTCAATGACCGCTACCACCATGTTTCGCCGAGTACAATATTATAGTCTTATTTTAATCCCTTAATCGAAAATATCGTTTGGAAAACGAATATCAATTCCATTTCATTTCCATTCACTTTCAACTCTGTATTTTTGGACCATTAAAATCTAACGAGTTAAAAATAGAATAGAATAGAATAGTATATTTATTTCCATGAAATTTGTTACAATGGTTCTTATGAATAGGTAATAGTATCAAAATTTATGCCTCATTGGCGTGGAAATATTGTCTTATTTTAAACATTACTTCATATAAATATTATATTCTAATAAACATGCAAACGATTTAAAGAAAGAATCATTAACAAATTTTATCATATTATTATTATAACATTAACAAAGAAAGGTCAAGAATATTATTTCTTTAAGTATCATTATCTTCATTAAAATCCTAATTACATTATTTATGTCAAAAAGAATTAAATATTACATAAGTAGGCTATAAAGGTACTGTTCCGATCAAAGCGGCATGTGACCGCTGACAAAATCTACTTTTTGATCTATAGTGCGCGCGGAACTATGTTGGCCGCACCGGTATGTGACCGGTGGGACGGAGTGGCGGGAGCGCTTGATTTTGACAGTTCTGGCTTGTTTAGAAAAACGCACAAGAGATTGCAATAACAAGATGAGTCCACCGATAAAAAGTTAATCTAAAGGTACCATTCGGATCTGTGAGGCAAGCGTACGGCGTCACGCGTAAGCGACCGGGCGCTTGCTGCGGAGCAGCAAATAGCTTACCAATGTCCGCGACCGCGTAGCCGCGACCGACAAAAATTTAATTAAAATGATACTTTATTGACATGATTATAGCTATCATTTTTGTCTAAGTCACTAAGTAGTATTATAATAACCACGTGGCCAGCGTCGCCTGCTGCAGAGACCCGCGGCATGCAAGTGCGCCGCGTAAATAAGTACATTTGAACAAAATGCAACATTATTAACTACGTAACTAGGTAGCATTTCAAACTATGTTGCGATCTACAATTTTTTTTTTTTTTATTTTTTTTTTATTTTATCATGTTTGGGTGGCTTACAGCTAACTATAATAAATTTACCATAAATTATAGAATACGAAAAGCCAATTACAAGCCTCCAAAGGTAGCTCGTTAATGTAAGATAAAATAACAAAAAAAAAACTGGCCAAGTGCGTGTCGGGCCACCCGCAATATAGGGTTCCGTAATACCGCTAGTTTTTTTTTAATGTTTGTGTGGTCAATGAATGTACATTTATAACGTGTTTTACACTACTAACAACATCATCTCAGTTACTTTCAAAGAAATTTGAACGAAAAGTTCCTTTATACTTCGCCAAATACATGTTTTTTAGTTGATCGACTATTACTCAATAACTTATGAAGTCTTCTTAGCCGTGATAGTTTTCCTTTTAAATTCAGCATATTTCCTACTCCCGTGATTTTTACACATTTCCAGAAGCAACCGTTTAGCTGGTAGAAGGGGGAGACACTGGACTCTAACGATTTTTTCCACTTTAAATCTTAATATTTCACAAACGGATCCCTAAATCGGAAAATGATCTATGAACACTCATAATAGTTTGAAAAAACCTACCCAACGACACCCTACACGATGGGGTGGACGCGAAAAAAAAAATTTCATCCCCGCTTGATGTGTATGGAAGGTACCAACAAAAAAATATTTTTTAAGATTTTATGTACCATTTTGTTGCCATTATTAATATGTGCATTCATGCCAAATTACAGCTTTGTAGGTCTTATAGTCTCTGAGCAAAACCGCGGACAGACAGACAGACGGACGGATAGACCGAAACTATAAGGGTTCCTTGTTGACTACGGAACCCTAAAAAAAGCAAGGTTAGTAAGTATACTTAAATTCTAATTTGTAATATTAATGATGGATGGGGTTAGTAGTTACATAATATTAAATAATATTGTAGTAGGTAAGTTAATAAATCTCCAAATCAATACATTATTATGAAGATACAACAACAATCACTGCAAGTACTTACTAATTAACAACGAATTATAATTATTAATAATAATATTAAGTACTTAAAGTAAAAATTAAATTTCACTGATGTTTTTTCAGGAAGGCAGTATTAATAGATGCTAGGCTGCTTGTGAAGAGATCAATGTTAGGATCCGATTTTGTGAGCTGATTGAATACCTTCGATGATCTGAGTAGAAATGAGTTCTGTCGATATCTAGTATGGGCATGCGAAACGTGTAAAATACGAAATGTAAATTTTGATACGTGAATGACGTGGCGGAACATTTAATTTAAGGTTAGATAAAAGTGCAGGACAGTTTATTTTAGATTGCGCTAATTTCATAAGAAAGCGAATGTCAGATATGTTACGTCTGGTTGAGAGTGGTAAGAGGTGGAACCGACTGCAACGCTCCTCATAGCTGGCATAAGGAATTTTGAATGTATCGACCTCGATATCGCTAATATGAGAATTAGTAACATCAGTCGGCATACTATCAACACGCCTACCGGTCTCGTGTCGCGCGTCGCGGTAATCGGAATGTCGTCCACATAAACAAATACAAAACAGTGGCTTGGCGACAGTCTCGGGTCGCGGGTCGCGAACATCGGTATGCTATTTTACGCGGCGACCGGTGTCTCTGTCTGGCGACGCGGGTCGCCGTGATTGTTTAGTCCTCCATACAACTTCATAGTGCGCAGTGGCTGTTTGGGTCGCGGGTCGCGGCGACCCGTTGCATGCTGCCTTGATCCGAATCATACCCTAAGGAAATAATATTCAAAGTGCATACGTTTTAAAAAAACCGAAATCCGATGTCAATAGTTTAGAATATAAAATGATCAACTGTCTTTAATTTATTTTCAATACTTGAATAATTAATAATTATTGTTCACGATATCTCGAGATTGGTGGTCACTGTCTAATCTCATGTGCGTTGCGAGCAGCAAGCGTTGCTCATGAAGGAGCATTTTATTTTAAATTTTTTCGGTTGGTATTTTGGCGCGCCTGTCCACTGCCACTGTATTCCATGTGAGGCCGAAACTGCGCCTTTTAGAGTTGGTAGGCGTTAGATCGTTCTGAAATACTATCTCGCTCTGTTAAGAACACCAAGGTTTTTCGAGGTTAACTTGGCCCTACCCTCTAGATGATATCAGAACTGGACTTCGCTCGATATGTTTACACCGAGTATCACAATAACTCTGGGGGAGTGGTGCCCTCAAAACGAGGATTTTTTAAAAGTCATTATTTATTATTATTATTATAACAATAAACACAGTCTTAATTCGAAAAAAACCAAAGGACTATAAATTACTTATCTTCCCTTTACGTATTAAGAGGGAAATCGGGAGGAAAACACACTTGAAAAATACCACGTGTTTGGGAACAGGAATTAAAGTAGATTGGAAATGGAATATGTATTTTAGTTGAAGCTTATATTAAAATAGAGTTAAAGACCTATGTCTGTACTCCCTCTGGATCGTATCCAACGAAGGGTCGCTTGGTTGTTAACTGCCATTATAGTATTTCAAACAAGCTGGACTCTTTGGAAATACGCTCAGATGTGACTTCGCTCTACATCCTCTATCGGCTGTATCACTGGGAGCTATCCGAGGAATTGTTCGGAATTATAATACAGCAACTTTTCGCCATCCATCCACGGGAAAAATATACTATCCTCACCATCTTGATTAGTGCCTAGTGGTACTCTTTCACGTAACTTTCTGCCACGCACAGTAAAACTGTCGCTATATAACGCCACATAACGAACTGTCGCCAGTAGTATTTCCAGACCAATACGACCGACAAACCTTAGAAAATAAGGCCTTCTTAAAAGGCCGGCAACACACCTGTGACTTCCAAAATACGAGTATGTTTGTATGATTTTCACTGAGTTTTACTTAGACTGAATATAAAACTATGCAACAGAAAATAAATAATATTGTACAATGTACATAATCTCTATTAAAAAATTTGGCAAAATATACTGGATTTTTTCCACATTTTTCAATGTTGGTAGTTGGTTCTATCGCCATATATTTAAATGAGAATCGCCGTAAGCCGTAAGGGTCTTACATATATCTTCTTTTGATGTAGACGTGATTTCTATATTATATATTATAATGTACGTTAACCCTACCACGGTATCGGGAGCTCGTCCGAAATTAAAGGGTTAATAATGTACTTGGAAAAATAGGGTGTTGTATAGTAAAAACCACGACAAGTTCACGCTTAAATTTAATGTCAAAAAGAAGTGTGAAATTTGGGTCAGGTCGAGTTTTGAACTATAGCATAGAAAAGATTATACATCTTGCTGAAAACTAAATTGAGTTCGGTGTTATTCATTACATCCATTGCGATTCGATAGTCACTATCGGATAGTGGAAGCGCCGTTCATTGGGTTGCGAAATAAAGAGTATTTCCAGATACCTGTACCTGAGGTCTGATAAATGTATTCATAGGCTCGGGCTCGGTCGGGCTACCTAATTCGGTTGAGCTGTGTCAAACCTAGCTGAAGGATTACTATGTAGCATTGACTTAACCTTTTCGCTTCCTACGAACCAATTTCTCTGATGGTAACATTTCATAACTGATGGTTGAATTGTAAAATTGTTACATTTAATATTAAGCAACAGAGCCTCGTTTTACTCGTTTGTGAAAAGAGAAAATTTAATGTGAATGAATATTAAAATAAAATCGTAATTAGGAAATATATAAATTTCAAAGCTAATTTTATTCGAGTGCAGAATTAAAGTGACATAAATAATGTATAATTATTTAATAGACATACAGTATAATATTATTAAGATTTAAATAAAAATTCATTACACTACATCCTGAAAATTTTCCGATCCGCGACATTGGTATTTAGTTGCACAATTTGATAAGTAAAAACGTTCGGCCGCATTTTGGCAATGCGCGGGGGTGAGGGGTACTAGGGTAACAGAGGGTGCGAGGGGTCGATACGCCAGTGCCGCTACGGACGCGGAGGGCGCACGTCCTCTCGACTCTCACTCTCACACGCGACCAGCGAAACTACCAAGTAAGTGCAGCCTCTTATGTTCCTATGTACACCTGGTATTTTTTTGTTAAATTAAACTTTGTTTTAAAGTTTAACCTGAAATTTTAAATTATTTATTTCGTTTATTTTACGCCCCAATTTTGATTTATGTTTATTGGGTTCAATTTGACAAACCGACGTGTTGGCCTCGAGTTTTTGAACTGTATGGTTGATGAGCTTTCACAACTTTATAAAAAATAATTCACAACTATCATGAAACAATTAATGCCTAGACACATCGAAAGCCTATTCATGATATTTCAATCGAGCTTTTAAAAGCTTTGAAGGGTTTAGCGGGCAATTGTTAGTGTAAATAGTGAGAGTGGCACAACAAATAGTGGGCTAACGCCTCGCGTTTTTTTTAACTTTTAGTTTTCCTGGCGATTATGAAAGGTTTTGCTTTCGTGTCGCCAAGTTTCGTTGGCGCGAAGCCACGGCGGTAATTAGGATTTTTCAGGTGATTCAAATTGCGTTTTCATGATTTTTTAATGGAAATGGTTGGCTATTATTTTGCAGATTCGTTTTATACTCGGAGATAATCGTTTTGTAATTCTATAAGTTTCATATTTTGTATAAAGTGTTAAAGTTGTTGGTTTTTATGATTTCGTAAGCGTAGGTGAAAATGAAATTGAAAATAAAAAAATACTTATATAAATTGTTCTCACCACAATTATACACAATACTTTTACAATAATTAATTTTAGTTATAGTACAATGATTTTGTGGGATACTGGTGCCTGAGCTAGGCAAAATATGTATTTCAAGACACCAGACATCCATCTTATATTACAAAAAAAAACCAATTACACATTATTTAGTTTAAAGAGTACATTTCGTATTGAGGTAAGAGATTTATAATTTATTTAAATTATAAGGTACGTATATGAGGAATGAGGATATTAAATTATTATGGCCTACCTGCATCAACATAAGTTCTACACGTGATATAGTAGCTATGGTAGTGAATGCGCAGGAGTTGTCGGAATCAAGTCCAAATATTATTGATATTGACTATTAATATTTTTGTATGTCATATTTATAGTATTTTAATTACGAAGTATTTTAAATACGGCATAAAAGTTAATACTATTTTGTAATAACCTTCCTGGCAGTCGGGTAAATATTAGATAGATCTATGTTATATAAAACACTTTTAACAAATAATATTTTCATTATTTAAAAAGCCTACAATGTAAAAATATTTTCACTGATATACACTACAGACGATAAGCTCTCAATGAAAATATTAATATAAAAAAGAAAAAATATACAGAATAAAATGTACAGAAATGTGAATCAGAGGATTCTTGAATAAATAAATATGAAGTTTTATTATAATGGAGGCCGGATCGGAGGGGCTTATACAAACCCCAATCTTGGTCGGTTAAAAATTTCAATTTTTATCAAAACCGAGCTTTCTATTAGAATAAAAGTATTTTTGTTATACAAAGTTTATCTTTCCGTTTCTTCGGTTTTCGATTTCCCAGTTGGTCGTTATTTTGTAATAAATCTTCTGCTGATGCATTAAATAATGTATGCACTTTACAACATACGCTTGGAAGCTTTTAGTATACTTACAGTATATTTTTATGAATATTTATTAAGAAGCCGCAACGTCAGGATTAAAGAAAGGAAATAATTCACAGGGAATATTTATGATAGGGCGAAGCAAAGAGGCGCTACCAGCACATACTGTACATAATCCGACCAAAATCCGACACGTTGCACACATCATACTCGTATCAGAATATTGATAGAAACGTCAAACGTCGAACTAAACTTTTTGGTTTAAAGTTTAAACTATCTATGCTGGTGCTGCCTCTGGCGTGAAAACATTGCACTAATATAATATCGCAGTAATTTAAACCACCAGATGAGTCATATAGTTTGACAAAAATGGCGTTTCAAATGAAGTTTTGTAATTGAAAAGTAAATAAAGTTAATTGTTATAAACCCTTGTTACTTGTAAAATAATTGTACAGTAATGTTCCTGACACGAAAGTATTTATTTAAATGGGGTCGACAGCAATTTAGCCTTTTTTAACCGTTAGTACACAACAAATATAATACGAAATAACTAGGTAGTGTTGTTTTCCTCCTCCTATGTCGGTTTTAAATACATTTTGTCAAAGCATTTTTTATTTAAAAAATATTGTATTTAAATGTTATTATTGTAAAACTTCTTTATAATTCAAAAAATTAAACACGTTATTCAAGCATAGGTACGCCCGCAACTCGCGTGTAGCGTTGACGAGGGCATGGGGGGGTTTTAGTCGGTAAACCTCTGCGGAGGGAGTCCGACATACCCCTGCCCTTTCCCCTGAGGGGGCGGGGGATGCGTAATGCATTTCCCCTACTGAAAAAAAAAAGGTACGCCCGCAACTCCGTTGAGCTAAAATTCACTTATTATGCGAGAACCGTACCTTTTTTTTGAGTAGATACACAAAAAGAAATTTAATTGCAATAAAATATTAGATAACTATCCCTATAGCGTTCTCGACTAATATGTCATACTATTTATTAATTCTAAGAACTCGGTTCCATTTAATTGCCTTCACTATCGAGTATGGAACATTTCTCGCTTGCAATCAGCCGATCAAAATAGTCCCTGATAATATAAGAACTTCATTATATAGAAGTTACCAGGAAAATTAGTAATCATTATAGCTCGCCGTATCTAAAGTCTTTTATACTCTACTATTTTTCTCAGAGAATTTTGCTTTTCATTCCCTCGTAACATTATCTTTAAGTTTCATTACAAAAGTTAGCATCACAGCTACGAGGTTTAAATATAAATTGGTGAATTAGTAATTTTATTAAATTATGAATTGTATTTTTTAACACTCGGTACTTTTTGTGCCTATGAATAAAATGAATGCGCACTATAAACGGACTAGCTGCCATTTCAGTTACAGGCTTTCAACAACTAATAACAACGTTACTTCGTGCGGGTTTTTTGTGAGGCCCTATAATTTAATTTTTAAAGCTATTGCGTAGCTTTTATCGCAGGTTTTGAGCGCCGCGAACAATTAAAAAATTGTGTAACGAAAAAACCTAACACACCCCATCGAAAAGAACCTAACACACCCGCTGTGCCGGGCGGTGCGGCGTTGTCAGAATTCGGCATGGTGTTTGTGTGCATACCTACGGCTAGATGTATGCTAGTTTTAATTGCATAAATTGATAAAAATGCTATGCAATAGCTTTACCGCGGCAGTCTCCAAGTGCCACACGTATATATTTTTTTATAAATTATTAAAATGTTTTTTTTTTGTTACTTTTGATCACAAAAGCCGTATAAATAGTATATAATTACCGTATTTACCTATCTGTTACCTCTTCACTTTTAAAAAACCACTGATTAGACAGATTACTATTAATAACTACTAAAATTAAATGCATTACATCTAATATAACCATATGGACAACTCAAACTCAAACTCAAAATTTTTTATTCAGAATAAATTTTTGCAAATATTTTCTGAAAGTCTACATGATGCCTACCACCGGTTCGGGAACTAACCCGGCGAGAAGAACCGGCGTAAGAAACTCGCAGGGGGCCCACTTTATTTACCAAAAAAAGTGAGAAAAAAATTAATCTTTTAAAATAAAGTTTACAATTCTGTATGTAACTTAAAATTATACAATGTCAACATACATACATAATTGTAAGTCATAAAATAATGTAGAAGTAGCCTTGCAAGCAGCCATCCTACTCCCAAGATGTGCCGTCGTTTATGAAATCATTGATCTTATAATAGGCTTTGGCACACAAACGTTCTTTGACTACATTTTTAAATTTATTAATGGAAAGATTTTCAACGTTTTCTGGGATTTTATTGTAAAGGCGTACACATTGACCTTTAAAAGATTTACTAACTTTACTAAGTCTGATCACCGGTATTTCTAGTTTGTACTTATTTCTAGTGTTTCTTCCGTGAATGTCACTTTTGGTTGTAAATTTACTAAGATTCTTTCTAACATATAAAACATTATCCAAAATGTATTGAGAAGCTACAGTTAGAATACCAATTTCTTTAAACTTTTCTCTCAGAGATTCAAAAGCTGACATTTTATAAATTGAACGTATAGCTCGCTTCTGCAGCACAAAAATCGTATTAATGTCGGCAGCGTTTCCCCATAAGAGGATGCCATACGACATTCTACTATGAAAATAACTGAAATAAACTAGTCTTGCTGTGTCTTCGTCAGCAATTTCCCATATTTTTCTGACTGCGTATGCTGCAGAACTGAGCCTATCTGCAAGATTAGCAATATGAGGACCCCACTGTAGTTTACTATCTAGTGTAATGCCTAAGAATACAGTGGAGTCCACCAAATCTATCTTCTCATCATTTAATAGTATATTGGTTTTAACTTGCCTAACATTGGGCAAAGTAAATTTTAAACATTTAGTTTTCTTAGAATTTAGAAGTAAGTTATTAACGTTATTAACGACAGATAACGAAGTATGGATATAATACATCTAATACGAGATTCTACGGGATATATTACATCTAATATAACCATATGGACAGACAACGAAGTATGGATATAATACATCTAATACGAGATTCTACGGGATATATTACATCTAATATAACCATATGGACAGACAACGAAGTATGGATATAATACATCTAATACGAGATTCTACGGGATATATTACAGAGAAAAGAAATAAAAGTATTTATGTTTTTAAAATGGACGATATTTTACGCCCAACGAATTTCATCAAATATATTTTCACTAATGTTGTGTTCCCTTAGTTAAAGCTGGGGCTAAATTAGTTTGTTACACACAAATATTATGTTTAAATATCAGCAATCTAGACAACACATTCGGTACAGTTGATATTAAGCGCGGCTTAGCACCGTATTAGGTTTAATCGCTAGAGGATATTAGATACACAATAATAGTAATATACAGTAATGTTATATCAATTGGTGCAGACGGACCACAAAAAATATAACAAAGAACACTAGCTTTAATAAATTAAAGACTGATATTAATTTATGATAGAAATATAATTAATATTATTTATTTTAAATGATACTAATACAAAGAACAAAACAAAAGACGATGGGCAAAAATGTATGGAACCTGGGACCATCCACCAATAGCATTGAAATATGTGTCATCGGATAGGTCTCTTGAAGTGGAACAACAATTGCTAAGACACATTTGTTATTAGAGCTGTCCGTTCCGAGTTATGAGACTAGTAAGTTCAGGTATAAAGGTTACATTTACCCACGGCTAGCCAGGCTACTTGCATACCCAAGCTATTTTATTACCTTCTATTCTCTGAAATTCTACCCTCCTGTTATTTAAGCACTTGCTTTTTACATAATTGTAGAGGATGTTTGTTGCATCTACTTTGTGGTGTATATTATGATCTTGTGCGTGTGTGAAAGTGATTTATAATAGCAGCAGCTATTTAAAAATTGACGAACATGTAAAGCAGCACTCAATTTAAATATTTTTGCCGCAGCAGCTTTAAATCTCGTTTCAAGCGGCCGTTTAACACTTCCACTACCTAGTGACATACTGTTACAGCTCGAGCTTCCCTTGCCTGGCCCTGTTCTGTAGCAAGCTGTATCTCTCCACGGTCTTAAGATGGTGTTTCTTTATAAATAAGGGAGCAAACGAGCAAACGGATCACCTGATGGAAAGCAACTTCCGTTGCCCATGGAAACTCGCAACATCAGAAGGAGCTACAGGTGCGTTGCCGGACTTTTAAGAGAGAATAGGGTAATAGGGTAAGGAAGGGAATAGGGTAGGGATGGGAAGGGAATAGGGTAGGCGATTGGGCCTCCGGTAAACTCACTCACTCGGCGAAACACAGCGCAAGCACTATTTTACGCCGGTTTTCTGTGAGTATGTGGTATTTCTCTGGTCGAGCCATGGCTCTCAAATGTAAAACGAAAGCTTCAAACCACACGTACGGTGGTACGAACCATTCATAACCGCAAGCTTCGGTAGACTCCAACCCATCGCCAAACCTACGGTCCAAGAAAAATGCGTCATATTCGTGAATTAAAATATGGAATGTGTTTTTATGATCATTCATGATGTCTTTAATTATTTGCGTGTCAGTTTTCATGTCAGCAAGTGTGTTTCTTTAGTTTAGAAAATATTTTTCTTAAGTGATAAAAAGTCTCATTACTCCAAATGGACAGTTGTTACAGCAAGGTGGTCATAGTGATTGTTGTTCCTATTGATATGTACCTTTTCGCTATTGGAGGGTGGTCCCAATCTGCCCAGTGTCCTTTAGTAGGTAGGTACCTAGGTATAGTCTAGCACACATTAGAAACGTTCATAATGCATTAAATAAGCTGAAAGTCGGAACACAAATTATTAAAGATTAATTTAGAGAAAATTAACGTAGTTCCAAATGCAAATAAATTGCATTTACTGGTACTCGTATAATATTGCGACGAGGCGCAACGAAACAGGTCTCATTTTTAGGGTTCCGTACCCAAAGGGTAAAAACGGGACCATGTCACTGAGACTTACATGTCTGACCGTCTCCAGCATCATTCATCTGTCTGTCTGTCTCCAGCGGGGTTATTCGCTAAAATATAAGTTTAGTTAATCACTGTGAAAATGGTTACTAACCAGCTTTTGTTTGTAACCCACCAGTTCCTTAATTTTGTATTCTGTATCTTTTGATCACTTTTGATGGCAGAGTGGTTAACTCAATTGACTCAAATTTATCGACTGTTATTCGGCTAAATTGAAAAGTACCGTCTGTGGAGGAGTACATTATAAAATGTCAGAACCTTTTAATTTATTCGGCAGGTGTATATTTTCATGAACCACGATGGCTAGACTTCTGAAATTTATGTTTTCTGTTGCCGCTATAACAAAAATACTAAAAATAAAATAAATATTTTTAAGGGGGCGCCCATACAACAAACGTGAATTTATGTGCCCTTTTTTTGCTCCATAACATCAATAATGGCATCAGTTCGGCACTCGAAGTTTTCACAAAACCCTTAACTTTAATTTAAAAGTACTTTAATAATTGAATAATAAAATAAAATATATATATCAAATTGGGGCTCCCATACAAAAAACACAATATTTTCCTATTTTCGTTCTATAACGATACGGGACCCTTCGAACGCGACTCGCACTTGGCCGATTATTATGAACACGATGTGTATGAAAAAAATGTGGCTTGTGGCCCGTGGGGCCGGTCGTAATGTGCGCCTACCAATGTACCTATGTCTATCCAAGTACTATTATTATATTATTATACTATTATTATTATATATACCCAAAGGAGGGCCAAACGGGACAATGTTATCGATGTCTTTTTATGAGTTCAATAAACCCTAAATAAGAGTCACAGAATACAAAGAGACAGAACGCAAAACCTCACTTTAGACTACGCCAATAGCGACTAGGCTTTTTACCTTTTTTGTTACCGTTATAATAATAATATATTATGCCTCGTCCATAAGGAAGTAACGGTATTGAATACGTATTAATTTTTCCAACACTTTTCTGACGCCTCGCTTTCGCTTCGCTTCGCTGTCTCTATACATACTGTATTATCTTATGGTTGCTTCTACGGACGGAAGGGACAAAGTATCTTATGCATTTGAGGTTGTTGATTGGCTTTGACGTTAGCCAATCCCCAGTTAGTAGTCTAATAGTATGGGATCCGACCGCAAGATCCTGCATGAATCGTTTTTTTCGATGAAATATATTTCAAAGTAATCTTTAGAACGTATGGAATGGATTAATATTGGGTGGCCTTGTCAAAAGCAGCCGCAAGTACCTCTAATTAAGCTTAATGTTAATGCGATTAATACATAATTTGCATGTATATTTTTTTTCAATAAATTTAACATAATTTGAAAGAAAATGACTTGACAAAATAATGTATAAATGGTGGCCAGCTCTAAGTCTGCCGCAACCTAGGGTGGCAATTACTTTTGTATACGACATCGCATGAGGTTAGGAAGCGCAAGAGAAAAATAAAAACGCCTGTTAAATAAAAATGGCAATCTTACAGGGTCTCGACGTCCTTAAATCCTGCCAGGCAACTACATACTAAGATTCAGCAAAATCGGTTCAATGGGTTGGGCTTGAAGAAGCAACAGACAGTCACATAGACACACTTTCGCTATAATATATAAGTATTATAGTTGTGGCGGTACCCACATTTCGCCTAACATTCATGCATCGCGCTATCGAAGTTTTCTGAGCGTGTCGGTATTAGGGGCGTTCCTTACAGAGATACCGTAATTTACAGTATTTCAAGCCTTATAAACCCATAATCTGAAAGCTACAAAGTTATAATAAAAATACAGCAATAATCTTCAGTACATCAACATTTCTTTCTCCGTTTAAAATTTTTTATTTTTGTTTATTATACCCATGATATCAGCTTCCAAAGTAAAACCAATTTATTAAAATTCAAGCATACATTCAGCATCTTCTTAGGATTTACAAATTACTTTTATTTGAAACACACGCCAATAGATCGACAATATCATTAAGAGGCCGGGTACCCTTGGAATTTCTCATACATACGTAATACCAAAATCATTTTCTCATACGAAAATATTTAACATGTTTGAGTTGTTTTTCAGTTTAAACTAGTAATTACCTAGGTTCCTGCACAAAAATTGACTTCAAAATATTTAAACAAAAATTTTTTTTTGTTTGAATTTTTTTTTACTTAATTTACTACTAAATATTTAAACACTAAAAAATAGAGTAAAACGCTAAAAAATATATAAATAAATAGTAAATTTACTATAAAATATTTAAATACTAAAAATATTTTTTAGAGTTTAAATATTTTTTAGTAAATTTACTATTTATTTATATATTTTTTTGTGTTTTACTCTATTTTTAGTGTTTAAATATTTATAGTAAATTTACTAAAAAAAATTTAAACAAAAAAAAATTTACTATATTAAGCTGAAAAATAACTCAAACATGTTTAATATTTTCGTATGAGAAAATGATTTTGATGATGAAGGAAATATGAAGGAACTTTAAGCTCAAATTCCTTAGTCAGATTCTGTTTTGGACTTTTCCATCCTTATTCGTTGACTAGGCCACATTATTACAATATTCCATATTGTAATACTGTGAGCGTCGCAGCTGCTATTCAATATCCTCATTTATCGAACAACGCGTGATTCTTTTCTCTTGCGCTTCCTAACCTCACGCGATGTCGTATACAAAAGTGATGGCCACCCTAAGTTGCGGCAGACTTAGAGCTGGCCACCATTTATACCTTATTTTGTCACGTCATTTTCTTTCAAATGATGTTTAATTTATTGAAAAAAATATATACATGCAAATTAAGTATTAATCGCATGAATATTAAGCTTAATTAGAGGTACTTGTGGCTACTTTAGACAAGGCCACCCAACATTAATCCATTCCATACGTTCTAAAGATTACCTTAAATATATTTCATCGAAAAAAAAAAACGATTCGTGTAGGATTTAACGGTCAGATCTTGGGCCATAAGCATTACAAATCACAGAAATCGGGCATTATTCGATCGTTCTTTGTGCGTTATTGTACTGTACGAGTATATAAGAAGCTTTTCCTAGCGGTGTCCACTTTAAAGCTTACATTCTGTTTGTGATTGTTCTATGTACCAATGTCGTGCGAGGGTCGCGTAGGCAGGAAACGCCATTCACGAAATAACAGCTAGTAGCTAGAGCTACTCATTATGTATGAAAGACCGGTAAATGAGCGAAATTGTTTGATGGGAAAAAGCATTCAATTAAGGAAGACATAAAATGTTATTATAACTATTCATTAGGCAGTTTATTCACGATATGAAAGTTTAGAAACTTTAGAATTTTCTGTATATTTCGGTATCTTCCTCTCCTTTAGGTATCAAAATGTCGTATACTTTGGCGATTTTTAACCGACTTCCAAAAAACGAGGAGGTTATAAGTCCAATATTCCTGAGTATTATAATATTATTTCAGTAACCTGGGGCGATTACTTCTTTATGATCAATAGGAAACCCTCATATAATTTAAAATATATGTAGCAACAAGAAATAATTTTTGACTCTCAAACATAGAAACAAGTTAAGAGGCAGCGATAATATTTAAAGTCAATAATATTTAAAATTTAAGTAGTTGAACATAAATCCTATTTGGAAGTCGGTTAAAATGAGATTTTAATATTATTATGTTGCTGCCCCAAGAGATACAGGAAACAATAAAATAGCAATGAGCGTTCAAAATACTGTTTGACGGCGCAAATTGGAAACTCAGCTCATCGGAAATTCCTGAAGCTTCGCTGGAACATTAGACTTAAATTGGATCTTTTGGAATTATTTCTTCAATGCATTTAAAATACAAGCAGTAACATAGGTTATTTACGTTTAAATTTCGATGTATTTGTTTGTGCACGAAGCCGTTATACTAATTACAACCTTTCTCTAAGACCTAGACGTAGGATTGGGAGAACAATAGAAAAAAGAGATTATGAGACTGCAATCAGAGAACCGACAATAACAAGTTGCTTATTTATTTATTTATATTTAGTATACAGACAGGTTACAGTCATTGCATGGTTGTACAAACATAATCTTAAGTTCTAGGCTAGACAGCAACCCAAATATAGTATACATAACATAATTATTATTAGGTTGTTACTAAAAATAAACTAATACAAGAAAACTGATAATACCCACTACGAAACATTGAGTATACAATGAGTGACCAATATTTAGCTTACTTATATGACTAAACTTAAACAAAAACAAAATAAATAATATTATGTAGATTAAGAAAAAAAAGAAAAGAATCTTAAAAATGATACGAATCTTATGAACGATGATTGATCAGAGTTTTTATAAATGTATATCAGAGTCGGAAACAAGTGATGGCAAATACTTGGCTTTCATAATATTGTTGATCGTTTTCTTATAATGTGGAAATTGACGAAAAATGTCTACTCTCCAACTACCCACTACTAGGTCATTATAAGTACGACACATTCTAACTAGCGGATTGTAATAGGCACTGATTTAAAGGAGCAGTTGTAAATTGCAGTTTTGGTAAGTTAAAAATTATAAATGGCACGTTTAATAACTAGTTTAGCAGTTAAAACTAAGCAGTAAAGTAAACAAAATGAGTAGTAAAAAATAATGAAATGGATAATTGAAAACATTATTGAACAGTAAAATAATTAAATGGTCAGTAAAAATTAATGAATGAGCGGTTACGTGTGAGCAGTAACAAATCGGAATATGTCAGTAAGAAATCTCATTCTAAGAAGTTATTTAAGCAATGAGGCGGTAAAATATAATAAAATCGGCCAAGTGCGAGTCGAACTCACCCATGAAGGGTTCCGTGCTGTTATAAAGCGAAAGTATAAGACGGTCGCCGGCTGCTGCCGCAGCACGCTCGCTGCGCTCGCTCGGCTCCCTCTGCCGTGGTGGTCTAAGTTCTAACCTAACCTAACCTACTCTTGGACTTTCTGGATTATTTTTGTTTTTGTTTTGGCAGGGGGCTGCGCCCCCCGAGCCCCCCTTTCTGGCTGGCTGCGCCCCCCCCCCCCCCCCCCCCCCCCCCCCGCTTCAGTATCCGTGGTTAAGTAGGCCATAACAGAAGTTAAGAAGTCAGAAGTTCGTTCCATCATTTTTACCGCTCATTCATTTATCGAACTGCTCAATCCATCATTTTTACCGCTCATTCCATCATTTTTACCGCTCAATAGTTTTTTTATTACTGTCCATGTTTTACAGTCACAATAATTAATCAACCGCCAGAATATTAAATAACTGTTCAATTTTTTTTTCAACTGATCATAATAACATCTGAAATATTTAAATAACTGATCAAAAAATTAGTTCCCATTGTAATAGGACGTATTGTTTTTGAATGCCTGTATAGCGAACATTTTCGGTTTACGCGATCTATAGCGAGTGTTAATAGTAATTTGTGATAGAAGATTAGGAGCATCAATAGAGGAATGGAGTAGCACGCTGAATTTGGACAATTGAGTGGTTTAGTCTTTTACCACACGACCGAGATCTTAGTTCGTAACGTGACTAAACACACGTATAATAAACCAAATGACGCCCGGAACTTCGTTGCGCTAAAGTTTGTATTTCACGGGATCCGTACATTTTTGAACCGGGATGTCCTTCCCCGGGACTCAAAGTATCTCCATGCCAAATTTCAGCAAAATCGGTTCAGCGGCTTAAGCGTGAAGAATTAACAGACAGACAAACACTTTCGCATATTTATAATATTAAGTAAGTAAGTAAGTATATTATTATATTGTTAGTAAGCATGGATGAAAAAGCCCACACCTGTAAATGAAAAGGAAAGTGTAACATTCAACAGGAGTTAAGTTTGGCACCGAGCCCACTAGTGAAATGACCTCTCAGACACAGACTACAACGTAGCGAGTTTTCTACTTGATTGCATTACTGAAAGCATACGAACATCAGCCCCATAAGGACAACGGTGACCGTGACAACAATAGAATAACAATAGATATCCAAGAATCGGCGATCGAAGGATTAATATCTATACTAATAATATTATTAATGCGAAAGGGTGTCTTACTGTATGTATGTCTGTCTGTCTAATTACCTCTTCACGCCCAAACCGCTCTACCGATTTGGATTAAATTTTTATGGAGATAATTTAAGTCCCGGAAAGGTATGTCCTTCCGATACTTTTTATCCCGTTTAAATGTACGCGGTTTCCGCGCGATAAACGAATTTTGGCGCAACATAGGTGCTTGCGTCATCTGGTACAAAATATGTCTTCTTTTGAGGCACAAGTTTCGTGGAAATGATGGGAAAAAGATGATAAAGTCAAAGACCACGTACCCGGCTTTCGGATGTTAGAATTGGATCACGAACGAAAGGAAACTCTTGAGGGGGAAAGAAGGGATAGTAGAATCATGGTATGGCTTAAAATATAAAAAAGGCCTTTGCGTCCGTTGTAAATGATTTATACAGTATTTTCAGAGCGAAGTAACCACACCTCAAATACTCTAGTACCTGGGACAAGATTTTCAATGTCCGTATGGTTGCCCAAACGCGGCATTCTCGCAACGTAGTCGGCCTAGTTCAGAGGAAAGAACTAGTCAATACGTCTGGGACCAACTACGTGCCGGTTTCCTCACGATGTTTTCCTTCACCGTATGAGTGTCCGTATTATGTACTTGAGATCAGAAAATGTTTAATTGGTACACGCCTCCACCCGGGTTCGAACCTGCACCCTCTACTCGTAGGAGTGCGAACCAAAGATGGTAGACCTTTGCACTTCTAGAGTCCATTAAGCCATGGAAGCTTTTTTTAGAAGATGAAGTATTACATAATAATTATACCCCTCTCATTTCTATGCTAAAAATGTATGCCTATGACAGCTGTTTGTTTTCACTTGTACAGTCTCTATCGGAATACAGGCTCGTTGTTTTTCCCAATACACATTGTTAAATATGTCGCTGCCAGCAACAGGCCGTGTTATGGATGTACACGTGTTATGTCGTCATATCATGTTACATGTTTTACAATACGGAGTACTAAATAATGGCTTGTGCGCGGAGATTAGCCTAATTCTTGGCACTTAGCCAGCTTTATAGCAACATTATAAAAAGTCGGACCGAGAGTTTTGAGCCTACAATGCAAAACAAAAATCCTTTTTAAATAATTAACAAAAAATTCAAACGATTGTTAAAACTGTAATCATCTTCAATTATGTAATAGTAGAATATTAAAGCTACTACAGCTGAGGTTTTCACACCATTATTTTATTTGGAAACCTTAGTACTACTAACAACCATTATATTTTATTCATTTATACGTAATAAGTTCAAAACTGCATTAGTGAAAAAACATCCTCAAATAATGTTTACCTCAAATCACAAGACTTTTAAACAAAGAATTTCATTCAAACTCAACGTCCATAAAGGACGACTGCATACATTTAGAATCCAGTTAAATCGACTGCATTAAGCAAATAAACTGGAAACCAGCAATCAGGATAAAGTTTCTCAAGGCTCGATTTCAAATTGAAAAATGTCTCCTCGGAACTTCGACAAAGAATATTCTACTTTCTAGACCAGAGAGTTCCAGATTCTATACGACAAATTGGTTTACAAATACTTTTTAACAGTATTCAAGTTTGGAATACATTATTACTTCTAACACTTAGGACTTAGAAAAAGTTCATAGGAGCTCGACGAAAACTGTTATCGGCTACGAACATTCTGGAAAACTTTGAAGTGTCATCTTTAAGCTAGTTTACCTTGAAAAGATGTACAGAAACTTTAGAATATTTTAAAACGGGATTTCTGGAATATGATATTATTAATAACAAAAATATTATAATATGATTTTGAGATTATGATTCAATACAATCCTATCAAAATGAGTATAGGCCGGAGCGTATTCGTAACAAAGAAGCAAACGGAATTTTCGTTAGTCAGTTAAAACAGGTCATCAGAGTCTATGTAGGTCAAATATTTAGAGACATAACGGATTTAAATGTATACCGGGGTTAAAGGTGACCGTCATTATTTTATTTGTGCCTTCGATGGCGTTATAATTATTATGTGGTAGTACAATATCCAAAAGAAGACGATTGCCCTACTTTGTACGCAAAGTAAAATTCTGCGGGAACTTTACAATTAGTGACGTCACAACATGCCAAACATTGAAACAGTAGTTTAAAGTCTAGTACCGTAGGTGATGCAAGGCACTGCACGAAACTAAAGTCAGAAATTGTGGATTCCTATAAGTTATACTCGTATGCCTCATTAGGCAAGTTAGATCTGTTTACTCGACTGCCTATACTCCCATTGGAGTATAGGCAGTCGAGTAAACAGATCTAACTTAGTTCTGTCAACTATTGTATAGGCTTCTGTAACCTGAACCTACAATACATTTTCGTAATTTGCTATCTTGTAGTTTTCTTGAATCTTTTCATCAATTGGATCTGTTTATGGTGGTTTTCTTTGCGCACACGCGTGCGATGAGGGTCGTCGCCGGCGCATCGGATGCAACTCCTCTGAAACCTCACGCTCTGGCTTTGCTGCTTCTTTTTGCAACATGGCGGCCCAGACATCTTCAGTTCATACCGTGGTACAGCGGCACCTACAAATAAAATATAACGAACTGTTTTTAATATTTTATAATAATTAATAGGTCTTCTTTACCTTTAAATTAAATTTTTTTGCGAAACACCAAAAACATGTTAATTTTATGTTCATGCAAGCTGAATGATAATATTGCAAATTATTCACAAAAAGAACAATGCATTTTAATAAGGTCCATGTAAAGTATTATCTGGGTCACGCTCTGCAGTCTAGATAAACTAGGTTCAGAGGGAATAATTTATAATAATTGCATGTACAAGACTGCTCGTTATAAAATACATTAAGCTTCACAATATTGTGTTTAAAGCGAGCTGTATACGTTTATTTTTGCTTTCTCCGAGAAGGACGTCACGATTAAATACTTCTGCAGGCATTGCATGGTCACCAGAGAAGGCGTTTTTTGCTACGGAAGAATAGACAAAGTGACTATCAGTATGTTCATTCTTTCCCATTTCTAATGATGTTATGCTAAGCCTGAGATGCGGTTCGGTTCAAAATACTGGCTCTTTGTCTTCACTATCAGTTTCACAGGATAGGAACCGCATTTTTGGTGACGGAAATCAAAAGTGAAGGCAAGGAAAACGCTCATTGGCACGCTCTAGAACCATAACGGCTTGTCAGATTTAGCTTTAGGGTCAATTCAGACCGCAAAGCGACGCGACAAGACGAAGCGAGGCGCGGCGCGGCATAAAGTATGGATACACCGTGTAACAACAAAATAGCGTACTAACAAAGTATTTTTTTTTCTTTCCAACAAAATTAATTTATTCAAAGAACCATTATTCCTACATCATTTGCCTTTTGTTAAAAGCAATATTGAAAAGGGCAATTTGGTAGTGAATTCTGGAATTGGCACGCAATCAAAGCTATTTCATTGACAATGGAGAAAAATGGAATTGCGTTCAATGATTAATTGATTAATTTAATAAATTATTAATTTAATTTATAGGAAAAACGGTCCCTTATTAATATACGGTACTAACAAAAACGTTTACAAATTGAATATTATACTCGTAAGTCGTATGAATTACATTGTTTTATATGTGTCGAGAGAGCAATGAACTGTTTTTATTTTTATTTATTTATTTTTTCCTTTCTGAATGTCTCTCTCCCTTCTGTTTTCATTAACGTTACATACATTCATGAGAACAGAAGGGGGAGAGATCGAAGATAATCTTTAATTCGATAAGTATAAGACTTGAGGCTATTGTCAGGTTAAGTGGAACCAAATTTTGTATGGCATTGTCACCTTTGATACCTTTAATCTTTTATTAGTTATTACCAACATTAAGTAAGGATGTGCCAAAATAACTAACTATTAAATACCCTCACTAACAATAACATAAATTATTAAAATGATTTCAAAATCCATTACATATTTTAATCCATTAACATGATCTCCATTTTCAGTTTTAATCAGGTTTTAATTTTCTTTTGCCGTACTTCACATTGATTTACTTTTAATCACAAGTTTAATCTTCATTCAATTTTAAAGCTCCCTTGTATTTTAACGTTAAGTTTCGTCGAAACTTTGCGGTACACTATAACAGGAAGCGATACTTTCATTGGATATCTTAAATATTAAAAGATAATTATCGGAAAGATATTAATATCATTAATATTATGATTATAATTTGAAATTGTATAATTTGAGATGTACCGACTTGCCACCGACTAGTCGGTAAAGCTTTCTACTATCGTAGTCGGCGAAAATTCAGCTTTTTACTATATTTTTACTATTTATTGCAATAAAATTAAAGAAAAACTTTACCACTCTTACGCATTTTCAAAATACATGAAGTGTTTCTTGTAAAGAGTTTTCCTTACATTTATTAAACAAAGTTTGTATCTTAATTAAAAACAAAACAACAATAAATATTTAAGGTAACTATTTCTTCTTATTTAAATAAGTAGTCGGATTTAAACCTAGTGAGCAAAGGTAGGAGCACAGTAAAAGATATGTCATAATAATAAAACCAAAAATATCATAAAAAAGTAACGTACGTGAAGTACCTAAACAAAATATACATTTCAATGGATAGTCATAACTCGATCCGACACGTTCGCTGGAGGCGTGCGGCGTGTGCCACAGTAAAATCGGACTTACCCGCGAATCAGCAGTAAACTAAGCGTTACGGAAACAACCGAAGCCGTGATCGGCTTGGCCGACTATATAATATATATATTATAGTCAGTCGATTAATAGGATTCTTTTCAACCGACTAATCGGCTAGTCGGCCAATGTCAAGATCGGAAAATCTCTATTAATTATTATGTAAATGGGAAACGGCGAAGTGGCGCGACGAAAGCGCATTCAAAATAAAAGCGATATCGATGTCCGTCCGACACTTCGATTTTCAATTCCTGCACCATTTCAAAATGGTATTGTCATAAAATTCCTCTCAGCAATAAACTGCGGATTTCATCGCTGTTTCATAGCTGTATCCACTTTCCAATATTAATTATTTAATGTGATTGATAACTTTAACTAGTTGTTGTCAGTATCGATCGTACGGATCTTACGTCTACAATAAATATGCAGAAAAATACATTTATCCTCACAGATTTTTATTATCATCTTTTTTGTACTAAAAACTAACCCATTGTTATTCATTAGCTTGAGTTATATATATAATCGTTTACAATTTATGGCTGTAACTGTAAAGTTGCTTTATTTATTTATTTTCCTTTTCTCATCCTTTCGCACATTGGCACCTACACAATTAAATTTCTGATTAAGTTGCTTTGTAAAGTTTAACAACAAAATGACGTTTTGCATAGTATAATTATCTTCCCGCACTTTTTTAAAAACAAAATATTAATTACTCCTAATTTATTATGTTTATTAATTTTTAAGTAAAAGAAAATATAATAATGGAAAATAAAAATCATAATAATATTTCCTACGTAATTTTGCTGATTGAATATTATGGTGGAATCGCCAAAAAATTTTACAACCAAGTGGGTTGTCTAATGACGACGACGCGACGGTTGATGTCAACCTAAAATCTGTATTAGCCATTTTTAGGGTTCCGTACCCAAAGGGTAAAAACAGGACAACCTTTTTTGCTCGTAAACAATAATGATAACAGCTAGGCACTTGAAATTTTCACAAAATCCTTAATTATATTTGTACTTTAATAATTAACAATAAAATAAAGTAAATATTTAACCTTTTGATGGGGTGGTGCCGATACAAAAAACACAACTTTTTGTCTACTTTTGCTCTACACCTGCGCCGGTACGCCGTACGGAACCCTTCGTGCGCGAGTCCACTCGGACTTGTTTCGCACAATTTAATTCACTATTAATTTAAATATTTTGAATGCAACGTTGAATAATTTGCTTTTCATATGACGTTTGCCAGTTAGTTAAATGTACTCATGTATTTTAAAGCTTTTATAGACGATATTTTAAAGATGAAAATATGTTATTAAAATAAACATTTTCGATATTGTGAAAACCAAGCTTTGTCTAACAAATTAGCACAAAAATGTGCCTTGACAGATTTAATTTAATAACGAAACATCATGTAATGTATTCAAACATTAATTTCAACATATTGTAGGTTTTAAAGCATAATAATATATAGGAGAAGTGGTAAAGTGGCCCCCCACTTTGTTTATCAAGCTTTATTAAAAAAATACAGCAGTTAGAAACCTAAAAAATACATTATGGGACTTCTCATTTATTTGTTTAAACGTCGTGTCTTATTAGGGAATAAATAAAACTCGTACAGGATTATCTAAAAAAATATTTATTCTTGACTAATCACATTTGGTATCTTGAGATCAAGTGATGGTAATGTGGCAACCTGGGGGGTCACATTAAATGTATTGCAGAAGTGAAACTTAACGGCAAAAATCACAAATGTAATAGCCACCTACAGAACCTTTACAGGTTACATAAGCCCATAAGTCACAACTTTGACACTGTACCCATGGCTTTCCAGCTCTGTCATTGGAACAAATTGTGTCGCAGAACATACATGGCACGTCGCGTTTTAGGAACCATATTTGTATACGATTCGTCATAATCGGTATTTACGGCGTCTTCGTCACTTTCAGAGCTACTGCTGGATATTGTAGTGTCTCTCTGTCGTCAAACGACACTCCTACCAAAGCCTTCTCCATAGTGGTTATGTCTTCCACGTCATGAAACTGTCTTACATGTAATGTAACCCCCGGGAACACATTACGACCAATGTGAGGGGGCCAAATTACAAGTATTGATAACATTTAAACAAACGTTCCAAAAATATTTATTAAATGTCAAATTTTATATTTACCTTTTAAATTCCGTAGGAGAAGAGTTTGATGTATCCGTTGTTCGAACCCAAAAACCAAATGCTTCTATTTTTTAACAAAATCACACACACTTAAAATTTTCACCGGTCGCAATTTTGAACTCGATCAAAGGGCAATCGAACGTGACAGCCTCTGTTGGATTTGTACGGCACTAAATTAGCAGCATGCCGCGAGCATCCCGTTCCACCAAAATTATATTAGATAGCGTTGTTAAAACATTAAAATATTGAAGGGGGCCAATATATATGCAGGGGTCACATTACCACCTTATATGCAGGGGCCACATTACCACCTTATATGCAGGGGCCACATTACCACCTTATATGCAGGGGCCACATTACCACCTTATATGCAGGGGCCACATTACCACCTTATATGCAGGGGCCACATTACCACCTTATATGCAGGGGCCACATTACCACCTTATATGCAGGGGCCACATTACCACCTTATATGCAGGGGCCACATTACCACCTTATATGCAGGGGCCACATTACCACCTTATATGCAGGGGCCACATTACCACCTTTTCCCAATAGTATTTTGCCCGCTAGATGACGCCCGCAACTCCGTTGCGCCAAATTTCATTTATCGCGCGTGGACCGTACTTTTTTCGCATAAAAAGTATCATATTATGTCTTTTCCTAGGACTCAAAGTTGCTCCATACCTTTACGAGTAAGCAAAATCGGGTTTGTGGCTAGGGCGTGAAGAGGTAACAGACAGACAAACACACTTTCGCATTTATAATATTAGTATGGATAAACTCTCTTTTTAATTTATCTACAAAATAAACTGCAATATATTGTAATAACTGACGAAGGAACTCTAATGGATTTTTTTTTAACGGGCTTTGGCCCACCACACATTCCCACCACTGTATCTCCTGTGTCGCCAGGATCGACAGCGGTATCCAACCACGAAAACCCTTTGATATGATCTCAGGGAGCCCGAGGGACATGCTAAAGCTGTCTTGGGACCCGCAACGAATTTAATCAGAAGAAGATAGGAGGAGTAGGAAGTATACAGTTTTTTACCCCCCATAAAAAGCGGGAGACAGCACAAAGTTGCAGTGACCGAAGGTCAAAGAACTAAAGGGAAAGCACCACGGGAATAATTAAAGTTAATTGACTACTAAGCTAGATCTAAGTTAATGTTGGGATTTGTTGTGTTACACTGTTTCCAGTAATAATTATGGCAAAAACGCTTAAAGGCACGGAAGTTCCTAGCGTTGTCCACGAGATCATCGTAATATGGGACTCCAGATTTACAAAGCATGTTGTTAAGCATTATAGATCTTTCGTTTTGCCAAAGGTTACACTCCCAGAGAACATGATGGGCAGTTTGTTCGAACATGTTGCCTTCGGTCGAGCACTCGCACATGGGTGATTCTACTAATTTAAATCCATATAGTTTGGCTTTAAAATTACCATGACCGGTCAGGAATTGAGATACACAATGATCAATATCCATCCAGTGTTTGGATAGCCGTTGACGTATATCTGGAAAAAAGTTATAAAGGTGGCGACCTTTTGTGGAGTTATTCCGACGTGTTTATGACGACCTCTGTGGCTCAGTGGTAAGCGCGTTGGACGCTCAAGCCGGAGGTCGCGGGTTCGAATCCCGCCGACGGAACAAAAAGTTTTCAATGTTCCCGGGTCTGGATGTGTATTAAATATGTGTATGATATAATAAAAATCTTAAATATATGTATAGTATAAAAGTATTAAATATATTTCCGTTGTCTGGTACCTGTAACACAAGTCCTTTAGGTACTTAGCACGGGGCCAGACTGACGTGGTGTGAAGCGTCCATAGATATTATATTATTATTATTATTATTCCAACGCGTTTGCCATTCGGACATTAGGTAACGTACTGAGTCATCTAAGGGTTCAAACAATCTAGCAATTTTGGTTTATCACGAGCGTTTAAGAAGTCCGGACTAGTAATGTTTTTATTGTGGTAGTACATAGTCGCACGACGTTGTATTTCAAGGTCTACGGGTAAAACTCCGGCTAGTACGGGTAAAGCTTCGGTACTTGTGGTTCTATAAGCTTTACACAAGAATATGAGAGCAAGACGTTGGCTTTGCAATAATTTGCGACGAGCCGCACCAATAGTTGCTCGGTCAGCCCACACGGGAGCACCGTAGCATATAATACCTAGGAATGTCGCTGAGTAAATTAGTTTGAGAGTTTTAAATGAGAGTCTACGTCGACAAAATCTCCACTTCAACATGGGGTATGTTGAAGTGGAGATTTTGGTAAATGAATAAAAGTTACGTTTAGCTTTTTCACCGGTCTGAATTATGTGATCTAAAATCGAAAAATTATTTTCTAATTAAAAACCTAGATAACAGAGCGACTGCTTGCGTTTAACGTTAACATTGTTAAGTTTAATGCTGGGTGTCGACAAGAGGGATCCCTCTACTCTAATGGATACTTGCTGGTGCCTGATCGCACTAAACTTCACTAAAGGTACCAAAGCCTAAAGCTGCACGTGTTTATTTTATAATAAATTATGTCCCACATCCCTTTACCTTTACAAGGGCTATTGTCCTACATTGTCCTACATAACCGTACGGCGTACATAGCCCTACATAACAGATTCCGTTCAACGCGTATATCCCACTGCAGACACCGAGCAAACCACACGACTACAAAATAAATCTCAGCAAATATACGGATCCACAAATGTAATATGCCCGAATTCTTGTGTACATTCCTCGGCTAATCCATTACGAGTATGAGCCTTAAATCCATGGCCAGAAGGTCGAAAGATGCTACACCACATTGGTGACCATACAAATTAAGTAATACTTGGCGTATCTACGACGATTTGACTCGAAACAAAGGAGAGCTCAAGTATTTTACTTTAGAAGCAATTCCACTATGCCAACATCACAACCCCGCCTTTTACAATTATTACTTTGACTGCCTTTAACCATCAAAAGATTCAGTAATGAAATTCTTAACTAAGACCTATACTGTTAATAAAATAAAGTTCCATGTTGTTTAGCTTTAAGAATTTATACACTTCAATAGTCTCATACACATTATACGATACGATACATAGGTTACATTGTTAGATATTATTGATGTCGTATTACTCGTAGCGATAGCGTATGGTGAGTTCGACGAGTAACCTAAAATACACTTTTAGTATACAGTACCTATAGATAAAAAATTTTAATCGTCATTAAAAATTGAATATGCTTTTGATGAAATAACATTTTGTTAAATCTGCTTAAAAATTATCAATGATTATACTCTTTAGCTTAGTAATACGATGATGTAAAAGTGTCGAAAACTTTATTCGGACGAAATGTCATGTCATTGCAATAAAATTGCGAGTGCGAACTGCGATCACTGTTCTTCGTACATAATAATTATATTATAGTACAGAATATTCGAACCCTGCTCACAGATATCCGAAATTGCCTATAGAAAACAGCATGAGGTGACATCGTATCTTGTTGCTGTGAATAAGCCCACAACATCTCGGATTTTATTAAAAGTCAAACATACAACTTTTAATTGCATTATAAACATTAATGTAACTTAGTATTAACTACTACATAGTACTACGCTGGGATTACTAAACTAAATTTTACTTGCTCGCGTGTTAGATTTGATTTAAAATTACCTTCAGCAAAAATATTTACATAATACAGCTTAATCAAGCCTGCTCAAAGCTGGCTTATGGCGTTTGAAGATAAATAATTCGTGTGATTTATGAATCCTTGTAATTTTTTATTTTTGGCTCTAGTCTTTTGTGACAAAACTAATACCTACACCGTCTGATAATTTTTTTTGATAAAATGAATGAAAATTATATTGAATTATGAAAATTCATACACGTAAGCGAGTTCCATTTAAAGCTTTTAAAGGTGCGCTTTAATACCTATGTGTTTTGATAAATGATGGAGAATACGTATTATGAATTCACTTGGATATAAAATGCGGTTAAATCTGAGCTTGTAATATTATCAGCACACAGGCATATTATTCAAACATACTTTGTTGAAATCTGGAAAGGGGTCGTACATAAAATACGTCACACTAAAATTAACTATTTTTGACCCCCTCCCCCCTGTAAATATTACGTCACAAAAACTAAGCCCCCCCCCCGCTTCAGGCTGAAGTTTCACTGCAAGACGAGCATATAGATTAATAAATGTGCCATAATCAGAATTTACTTGCGATAGTATTAATCCGTTTTGAGTTTGTTGTTATTTAATCGGTGGAGGCAAAAATCCGTCTGGAATTTAACTTCTTAAACTACTTCTAGTTTGGCCACAGCAGTCTTCGTTTGAGCATTTCAAAATTTGTAATAAGTATTGTGATTCACGAACATGTTTACAGTACCAAATACCAGTGTTTAATACATTATACAATTTATTGTAATAAATAAATATTATGTGTACATTTAAATATCGGTTTATATTTAAATAAATAAATAAAAATAAAAAAGCCTTTATTTCATAGACGATCATTACACTAAGAATAAAAAACTAAGTATGTAAGAGTTAAACTAATTATTAATTATCTAGAACCCCTCCGCGGGTGAAGGCCTCCTCCAGAGATGCCCACTTTTCTCTATCTTGGGCTACGTTTGTCCATCGTGGACCGGCTATCGATTTTATGTCGTCTGCCCATCTTTTAAGCGGTCTGCCTCTGTTACGTTTACCGAGCGGGCCGTTCCAACGTGTTGCTCTTATGGTCCAACGTTCATCCGACAATCTGGCTACATGGCCGGCCCACTTCCGTTTCAATTTATGAGCGTAGCACAAAGCGTCCGTTGCATTTGTTTCCTCTCTTATTTTTGTGTGTCTAATTCTTTGAATTCTTCTTATCTTTAACATGCTTCTTTCCATGCCTCGTTGGCACGTAATAATTTTTCTTTTTACTTTAGCCGTGTATTTCCATGTCTGGCAACCGTAAGTTAGACACGGTAGCAGGCAGCTCGTCATGGTTTTTGTTTTTATGCTAACTGGTAAGTTGCTTTTAAAAATCTCTTTGAGACTCCAGTATTTATTCCATGTCAGTTGAATGCGTCGCTCTATTTCTGAATAGTTGCTGTCTTTTCCGAAACTTATCTGTTTTCCTAAGTAAACATATTTATTTGTGTATTTGAGTGCTTCGTTGTCTATTTTTATTATTTTTTCCAAGCTGTTAGTCATAATCATTGTTTTGGATAGATTCATCTCTAAGCCGACTTCTCTACCAACCACATTAAGAGATTCTATCATGCCCTGTAGTTCAGATACTGACTCAGATAGAAGAGCCAAATCATCGGCGAAGCGAAGGTGGCTTAGGTATTTTCCGTCTATATAGAGTCCTGTAGTTTTCCAATCCAACTTTCTTATGACCGACTCTAGGTTGGATATGAACAATTTGGGAGAGATCGGATCGCCTTGTCTTACACCGCGCTTTATAGGGAAGCTCTGACCGACTCTATCCAGTTTTACTCTGCCAATGTTGTTGTCATATAAATTTTTTATAACCTTTATGTATCCTAACTCTAATCCTTGCTCTATCAGCGCTTCCCAGATACTTCTATGCGAAACTGTGTCAAAAGCTTTTTTGTAGTCAATAAAAGCTACATATAGAGTTCTCTGTCTCTCTTGGTATTTTTCAATTATTTGCTCCAGGGTGTGTATGTGGTCGATAGTAGAAAAACTCTTTCTAAAACCTGCCTGTTCCACAGGTTGTTCACTTTCAAGGGTAGCACTTATTCTTTGGTTGAGGAGAGAAGAGAACAGCTTGTATAAGCAAGGGAGTAGGCTTATAGGACGATAGTTTGCTATATCATAGGGGTCTCCTTTTTTATAGATTAAAATTATATGTGATTCCGACCATTGTGATGGAATTTGAGAACTCTCCAAAATTCTGTTGAAAAGGTTAGTGAGGGGTAGAGCAAGTACCGATTTGGCCGCTTTTATTGCTGTGTTGGTTATATTATCTGGGCCTGGGCATTTGTCCGATTTTAATTTTTCTATTGCTTGAATAGTCTCTGTTACATGAAATGGTGTGATGTCTTTAGAATACGCGCTAGACCAGTCTATGTCGTCCGCATCGTAGATTACGCGTTCTTGGGCGTAAAACGCGTAAAAAGTTAAGCCAGTGTGAAGGAATTGGAAAGCCAAGCATGCTCAACTTTTTAGTCAACAAAGATCAGAATAACTCTCCCAGCTCTTCAGACAACAACAAGTCAGCCAAAACGTTCTAGCAACTATCGCCCCCCTCTGCAACAAATAATATTAAAAATTTGAGTATAGAAAATAAACAACATCTTCCAAGACGGCTGGTCACCCTGGAAGATTACGACCACAACCCTCCAGAGAATAGTAGCATAAAAAATAAATTCTTTATACTTACATACAATGTTAGATCACTTTCTTCCGAAGCACGTCTGATAGAACTAACAGAATCGCTAAAAAATATAAATTTTGATATAATAGGCTTATCAGAAATACGTCGCTTGGGCACAAAAATACTAGAGTATGAGAACTATATACTTTGCCACACAGGACTCATTCAAGGACAGTATGGAGTTGGTTTTCTTATAAGAAAATGCCATAAAAATATAATAGAGAGCTTCACAGGCATCTCAGATAGAGTCGCATTACTAAACATAGTGGTAAATGGTAATAAAATGACACTTATCCAGGTGTATGCTCCAACTGAAACAGCAAGTGAAAACGACATTGAACTATTTTATGAGAACTTGTGCAGAGCTATGGAAATCTCATATAACACTTTGATAATCATGGGCGACTTTAACGCAAAAATAGGTACACCTAGAGTCGACGAATATTTAATAATGAAGCCAAATGGTTACGGAGTAAGAAACTCAAGAGGCCAAAGACTGGTAAACTTCGCTCTCGAGAACAAAATGGCAATTATCAATACATATTTTATAAAAAAACCAAAACAGAGGTGGACATGGCGCTCACCAGACGGAAAATATAAAAACGAAATCGATTATATCCTGACAAACAAACCTAACATCGTTCAAAACTCTGAAGTAATAAACCTAAATTACTCATCGGATCATAGGCCTGTTAGAGCAACCATAACACTGGCTAAACAAAAAAAGAGTCGCTCTAGTTTTAACAACACCCAGAAATCTACATTAAATACCTTGCAGGGGGTAGCAGAATACAAAGAGTGTATTAAAACCTGCTTAAACAACTCACTAGATCGACAAGAAAATATCCCTATTCAAACGTGCTACAACCTCATTCAATACGCTATCACTCCAAGCCTCCAGTCCGCTAGGCCACCGGAAGAAAATAAACATAAAAGACACAAAATACTATCAGATAATACTCTAGCGCTCATGGAAAGAAGGCACACACTTCAAAATACTAAACATAAGACAAGATCAATGAAAAATGAGCTTACAGCACTATACAAACTAGTTAGTAAACGAATTAAATACGACTACACAAAGTACAGACTGGAAAATATAGAGAAACACCTTTCCCAGACAGGAAGCTCTAGGAAAGCATTTAAAGAGCTGAAAACTAATAAAAATTGGATAGACGGACTAAAAAGCGGGGGTAGAGTGCTAAACAGTCGCAGAGATGTTGTTAAAATTGCAACAGATTTCTACAAAGAACTCTACAGCGCCCAAGAACGGTTTATATTTACTAATACGAAATAAATGACTTCTATCATTACAAAATTGAAAAAAAAAGTCGAGAGAATGAATACATACTCAGAATTTTTTTAAAGAACGGCGAACGTCACGCTGCCGTAGACCCCCTGTCCCCCCTTGTCACATCTTGTCATACTCGGCAAAACCCCTCCCCCGCCCTTGTATGCGAACGTATTTTTTGAATGGCCCCAAATTTTATTTATAAGAATTTGCTATTTTCGGTAATACCTTAAATAAAATCGGCAAAATGCGAGTCGGACCCGCGCAACACGTGTTTCGTTATAGAACGAAATTAGGCAAAAAAATATTAAGTTATTATAGCGGAAAATCTGTGTAAACAGAAGTGTAGCTATAGCGACACAGCCTGGAGACAGATAGACAGGTGGATAGAAGGACAGACATCGACTTCTTAATAATAGGGTACCGTTTTAACCTTTGGGTACGGAACCCTAAAAATAATAATAATATAATGCCCCCACAGCGCGAGCGGTTTCGGTGACAGTGGTCGGTTGAATTAAAATAGCATGAGTGAGTTTATAAGTGCCCAAGCGTGCGTGAACAGAAGAACTTACTTTGTCTTGGTAGGCGACGGATGAATAGCACGATCCTGTGTATTTGTTGAGGAGGAAAACAATTAATGAAATGGCATAGGAATGAAATCTGCATAACATGGAGAACAACTGCAACCTACGTCAATTTACTGTTTGACCACGGTATATGACCTGCTCTCAATTCCTTTTCATCAGTTCAAGCTCTATATTTAACCTCAATCGATATAGCATCTGTAGGGTAAAGGTGAGCTTCTACCGCCTGTTACCAGTTACAGCCTAATTGTTCCAGGTCTAAGAATAGACCAGAACTCAGAAGTTATAAGAGACACTCACACGGTGCGAGTTTATCAGTATGAGTTTATCGCAAGTCGAGATGTATCTAGAGTACCACTCATAATGACATTTAAATCCGTCGTTAAATATAATTGCCATACTTCACGGCATATGCTCGACGCCCGTTTGACTGGCTTTGGTTCACAAGAACAGTGACGAAATAGGTACGCAAAATACTATAGGGAACTAGTAATTATGATGTGAAGAACATCTTCGCGAACTACAGCCTAAAGTCAGACAGCTAGACACATACTTACATAGCGTAGTAAGTATCAGTTATTACAAAAGCCCTTTCTTTAAATAAAGATTTAAAAACGTATTAGTAATTCGGCTCTCGAACGAAAAGAAAATTTGATAGATGCCTAAGATTTATTTCTGAAAAAATCTCTGTTCGATAACCGTACTTTAGCAATATAAAAGTAAAAGTAAATTAAGCAGAACACGTGAAATATGATGAAATTGCTCAAATGTAAAGCTACAAAATATAAACCGCGTTTATAAAAAGCCGCAGAAGTTAGAGCTATTTACTGAACTTTGCTTTGAAACTGAACTGTGCGGGTACGCGGTAGTGAGGTCACATCGCTCTGGTGCGTTGCGTCAAGGGAATTAAATATCGCAGTGTACGCCACATAGTAAGCACCGTTGGGGTCCGTGCGACAACACAACGCGAAATGCTACGCTACGCTACAAAAATGCTACGCAATCAGCGTAGCGCGTCATTCGCGAATCGCGCCCTACCAGCTGTTTGTCTTCTGTGCATCGTTGCGTCGAACTACCGCATTTGACACAATATCACATAACAACACATCGTCACTGCTGCGTCGACGCGCCGCAACTCAATGCAGAAATATGGCCTCGCTCGTACAATAGGAAAAGTTTTTAATGTAAATTGGCCATTCTCAGGAAAGCAAAATTTACGTGTCCCGCGCTTGTATACTCTGTAATATTATCTTATTCAAGTATGTAATATTTTTAAACGGTAGATAGCATCAGTATCTTAGCTACAAACTTAAACACAGACTTCTAATTTAAGTAATTCAGACTAAATTAATTGAAGTCGTGTTCAAAAACCATGTTTTTCTGACTACCGTAACGTGTCTCCCCACGCCAACTTGATCTCGAAACTTGCTTGTAATTTTTATAACGTACCTATTTAATTTAATCTATTCATGGTTTTAAACGCCTATAAACATTGGTTATCGCATTGTAAAATATCGACTCAATAGGCCCAGCCTATAAATAGTTATCATGAAATAATCGCTTGTCCGATCAAAAGTCCTAATTACCGTAACACCTGCTGTTTTTGGATGCCCATCCAAAAATATCAGGATTTGGCACATTACGAGTGCACGGGTTGCTTCTCCTTAGTGTGTGCCATGGCCCATCAGCGGTCCCACGTCGTTAATGTTAGTGTGCAGCCGATAAAGCACGTTAGTATCTAATTACCGCAGCTTTGGTTACAAACTTGTCAAATTACCGTAACCGTTACTTTTCAATTATGTTTAAATTAGATTGTTATTATGTATATTATGTTTATATTACATAATTTGGAAAAACGTTGAACGTTGCCATCAGCAAGTTTTTGTCAATTGTGTCGTTGTATCGTTACGTAAAGCACTACATTTTTCTAATTACCGTACCCATAATTTTTTAAGTCTCATTATCCAAAAAACTTTAACTAACTGTTTCACGCCAAATTTATTATTGTGTTCATATCTTTCATTTCTTTAATATTTCAATGTGTCTAATTCAAATCGACGAAGAAAAAAATGGTTACGGTAATGAGGAAAATAATGCCAAACCGGAGGATGGCCGAAATAATGTTTCCTTTTGGTACTCAAAGGTGAAGAAGTTTGACAAAGTTATCAGCCTGCCGATTGTTTGTTTTTATAAACTTATAACTTCCATGACTTCCATAATATTATGAAGGTGAAAGTAGTCCATCAGTTAAGATATTATTTTATTGAAATACAAAAAGAAATTATGCAATATACATAAGTTTTTAAAGAATGGATAGATTATAATTTACTCGACTTGTGACTTTTAAATTGTTTCAGGCAACATAATGTTCTTGTATATTTTACAATGTTTTATACTCCATAAAATAAAATCGATTCAAAAGTGATTTTTAGCAGCTGTTGAGAGTAGACTGTATATTGTGATCGTGCTCGGAAGTGCGACGAAGAGATCACTGTAATTTAAAGAAAATCGGTTTTAGCGTCACTCGTTATTCTCTTTAAATGGACGTCCGGTATCTAAAGTATCAAAAAATCCATCATTTCATACTGCTTTTAAAGTTTCCTTAATGCTTATGGTACTTCCAACTTAGATCCTTGTGATACTCGGGTCGTGGTTTGGACTATAGATTCTGCCAAAGAGATTCTGCAGATAGGCACAGTCTACTTCACATATCTGGTCAAGTAATTATTTGTAGCGGCAACATCCAAATAACTTTTATTAATAAACAATGATCAATTTTGTGTAAAGTTTCTTTTAATTCAGTCTGTTGAAATTATGTAAAAAGTGGCACTGCGTTAATGCAACTCCAAAATGTTGCTTCCACAACACTTATTTTCCTCGTACAAAATTTCGATGCTATTAGATGCGATGTACTAGGCTAGCATAGGCGTTCAACAGGTGGACAGCTGCACCGAGGGGCACTTAAACTCCACGGCTACACCTAGCTCACGCTAAATGCCATGGAACTTCAAGTCCACTTTTACTGTTGATTTGCGAAAATGAGAAAAAACAAAATATGATTTAAATGAATGGTACGGTACTCCGTTTAGATCGCTTGCTAAAAGGAATCATATTTCGATATAATATGCGCAACTAATTTGAGCTCGCACGCATGTGATGTGTGTTATATAATAGATGTGTTTATTACTCGTAATGCTGGAGTCTGACCGACGACGTAGTTTCAAAAGTGCGACCAACCTAGAGTTAATAAATCTGTTTTCAAGAAGTTTTTTAACAAAAAAATGTGACATATTCTAAATTCAGTAGATTTTGCGTGATGTTGAAACAGGCAAACAAAATTACAAATTGTCAAACAAATGGAATTATTAACAAAACTTTACAAGTGACATAATGGTTTTCGGTAAAATATGGCTGTCTTGCGGTAAAACATGAACGGCTTACTAGAATGCAAAGTTAAACAGTTTATGTGAGAACTTTAATTGAAAATTTGTCAAAGGCTTTGAAAAGGTAGCTCATAAGAAGTAGCTTGTGAAAAGGTTTCTAAGCGCATAAGTCTTTGAATTAACTTGTGTGCTTTAATAGCTTGCTTCGGAGCTCTGATATAACGAAAGGAAAACATCGTGCCTAACGGGCTATTCTTAAATCAATATTCAATACTGTCTGTCTCGTTAAAAGCATTAAGATCTGGTTGTGACATTGTGAGCTTAATTAACCAATGAAAACTATACTTTATAAACATTTTACACTTAAGCCTTTTTTTTTCTTATTAGCTCTTTGTTTTCCAACGACTGAAATGAATCCGAAGTAACTAAATTCTTTACGAGCAATTGCTTAATTAAATACTTTATTCCAAAGCTTACATCACTTATTTTAGATTTTAATCAAAGAGTTAAGGCCCTCGAGAAGGCTATAGTTTCACAGAAAGCAATCAAATTAACAGGAAAAATATTTTCATTTGAAGATGAAACTTCAAAAGGTTAATTAAAAACGTTACAGAAGTTAAGCGTTTTCATGTAAAGTGCTGATTGCTCATTACATTTTTCTCTTTGAAAGCAAAGGGAATAAAATGTAAAGGAATTGTTTGTTCAATAAAGGGCGAGTACGCTTGAGATGCGCGTTTCTCGGAAGAAAAACGATACAAAGCATTGTTCTAATTGTTACAAAAATGCAGCAAAGGTGTTTGACGCTTTGCTTTATTTATTAGGTTCTTGTTCCTTTCCGTTCGATCCTAAAGCGCGCTAAATGTCCTTTTACTATTATTATATTGGTTTTATGTAGTTATTTTGAGTACAGTGTGTAGTAAAGGCTTTTGCTACCTTCATATACCACGCACAACTTTAAGATGACTTCAGGAATTTGAGCTGTGTTTGATTTTAGGGTTCGGTAGCCAGATGGCTAAACGGAATCCTTATAGATTCGTCATGTCCGGTTTTTGAGAAGCAATAGAATTGCTTTATTTGCCTGACCTCGCTAAGAGCATCTATTGGATAGATCAAATGTTGAATAGATTAAACAAAGTTCTTGGAAGTCGCAATACATCTATGGTGGAAAGGCACCCAAGTAGCACAAACTGGCTGGTTAGCTTTGGAGCTAATCCGATTATTCGCAAAGACACCAAGCTCAAGGACTAAAGCGTGCACTGCAAACCTAGAGCAGCCACACCGCAGCCAAATTAGGCTCAACTTTTTCAACCGTACGGTTCCATTGGAACTCCAGAATAGTGGCACTACGTCGACACATGAGCTGCGACTATTTGTCAGCACCACACTATCCTGCGGCGCCTATGGAGTTGTGGCGAGTCGTCGTGCAAGTTGCGAGGCAAGTAGCAACTTGCATGTAAACAAAGCATAGAAATCACGCCACCGTGACGTCACATCACCTGATTCCCGGGGATGACACTGCGCATTGCGTTAGCTCCGCCCACGTCAATATGGCCGCATTCGATCGATTGCCTATTTGTCAACGCGTAGACGCCATATTGGTACGCACCCCCGCCAGTGTGTAGAAATGGTCAAGCGGGAGTTGTAATTATTATTAATTAGTTTTTGTTATAAATTGACGAAATTTGTAATGCATTGGGACATTCGCTATTTTAGGGTTTGCTAATTAACTTTGTGTCCGTACCTTGATTTATTGTTAATAGCGAATAAATCGAAGTGTTTAATTTTCGGCATCTTTTATTTAATTCCTTTTCAATCTAAATTAGTAATTTTGAGTTTTGGCAGTTTTCTTAAAGTTAAATTAAATTAGAGTCAATAGTAAATTAATATTAATTGTAAGTAGCTAGGTAGCTTCTAGGCCCTAGTTACTTCACTGGTGACCCCTAATCAGCACACGCCCCTTCGGTTCATCATCAGCATCAGCCCAGGTGACCCAAATGGCGGACCAAGGTAGGACACCTCCGGCTGCACCAACCGCTGCGCCAGCCGCTGCACCTGCCGCTGCACCAGTCTCCGCGCCTGCTGCCGAACCTGCACCTGCCAAGGACGTGCTGCAAGAAGCATGCCGTGTTGGAGTACGGACACCTACTTTCAATGCAGAAGACCCAATGCTATGGTTTGCACAGTTGGAAGGTCAGTTTGTTTTATCAAATATTACAGCAGATACCACCAAGTTCTACTACGTACTGTCTCAACTGGACCCCCAGCATACCATGGCAGTTCGGGACCTGGTCGTTTCTCCACCAGCTTCAGGCAAGTACGAGAAGCTGAAGACCGAGCTGATCAAGAGACTCTCAGCATCACAGGAGCGGAAGTTAAAGCAGTTCGTCCTGCATGAGGAGTTGGGCGATAGAAAACCCTCGCAGTTTCTCCGCTACCTGCAGCAACTGGCCGGTCCCACAGTTCCTGAGGATCTTATACGCACAATATGGTCCAGTAGACTACCAACCAACTTGCAAACCGTAGTCGCATCGCAGGTGAATATGAGCCTCGAGAACGTAGCTGAATTGGCGGACAGGATCAACGACATCGTTACAGTGAATGGGCAAGTAGCTGGCGCCAGTGCACCCCCGATGCCTCCGATGGTTGATTTTTCACCTGCTTCGACTTCTACTCAACAATCAATAGAGATGTTGACCCGGACGGTGGCCGACTTGAGCAGAAGGTTGGAGACAATGAGCATGGAGCTCCATGAACGCCATCACTCCCGATCCAGAGGTCCATGGAGGTCACGTTTTCGTTCCCGCTCTCGTTCCCAGTCCAGAGATCGCTCCTTCTGCTGGTACCACCACCGGTTTGGCGACCGCGCTCTAAAATGTATCCAGCCCTGCAGCTACAAGAAGAAGCCTGGTAGTTCGGGAAACACCTTGGGCAGCCATTAGTGGCGGCGAACGACTGCCTAGCTATTTCGAGCCGCCTGTTCATCACGGATCGTAAAACTAAGGTACAATACTTAGTAGATACGGGTTCAGACCTGTGTGTATTTCCACGATCCGCTGTACGGGAGCCACGCATCAAGACCAAGTACGAGCTGTTCGCTGCAAATGGAACAGTTATCGCCACTTATGGTTATTTGCCGCTTACTTTGGACTTAGGCCTGCGTCGCGCATTCACCTGGCGATTTATAGTTGCAGACGTCTCCAAGCCCATCATCGGCGTCGATTTTCTAGGTTTCTACAACCTACTTGTCGACTGCCGCAACCAACGCTTGATCGACGGTGTCACATCCATCACAGTTGCCGCACCTCGTGTCAAGGCTGCTGAAAATATTTCTTCAGTTCGCACAACCCTGGGGAATACGGACTATGATAGACTGCTGAGAGAGTTCCCCGAAATTACGCGCCCTGCTGGTAGACCAAGTACTCCTAAGCACAATACAGTGCATCATATTCGCACTACTCCAGGTCCTCCAACGTCCAGCCGCCCTCGTCGTCTCGATCCTGCGCGGATGAAAATTGCAAAACAGGAATTCGACGAGATGCTGCTGAGTGGTACAGCGCGCAGATCAGAGAGCGCTTGGTCTTCGCCTCTGCACCTAGTCCGTAAGAAGGACGACAGCTGGAGACCCTGTGGGGACTACAGAGCGCTGAACGCTCGCACAGTTCCAGACAGATACCCCATCAGGCACGTTCAGGATTTCGCTGACCAGCTAGTAGGTAGCACCATGTTTTCTACCGTGGACTTAATCAAGGCCTACAATCAGATCCCCGTCGCTGAGGAGGATATACCCAAGACTGCCATCACGACACCCTTCGGATTATACGAATTCCCGTATATGACATTCGGGCTTCGTAACGCTGCGCAAACCTTTCAGCGTTTCATGGATGAGGTTCTCCGAGGGTTAGATTTTTGCTACGGGTACCTGGACGATATTCTGGTCTTCAGCCGTGATGATGAGGAGCATCAGGAGCACTTAAAGACTCTTTTCAGAAGGCTAGCAGAGTATGGAGTCCTGATCAACACCAACAAATGCAATTTCGGTCAGTCTGAGGTGAAGTTTCTGGGTTACAGAGTTTCTGCCGCAGGTATTCGACCTCTTGAGTCCAAAGTGCAAGCAATCCTGGACTTCCCAGCACCCAAGACTATTAAGGATTTAAGGCGTTTCCTGGGAATGATTAATTTCTATCGTCGATTCTTACCTTCCGCAGCTTCCTTGCAGGCACCCCTCAACAATCTTTTGACGGGACCGAAAGTCAAAGGCTCTCATCCAGTCACCATGACGCCGGAGCTCCAAGACGCTTTTAATCAATGTAAGCAGAGTCTTTCACAGGCAGTACTCTTGGTTCACCCAGACCCTCAGGCCGAGCTTGCAATCCAGACCGATGCTTCTGACTCAGCGATCGGAGCTGTTCTGCAGCAGAGGAAGGACAAAGACTGGCAGCCGCTCGCTTTCTTCTCCAGGAAGCTCAGACCTTCTCAGAGGAAGTACAGCCCTTATGATCGAGAGCTCCTGGCTATTTACGAAGCGATCAGGTATTTCCGATACATGGTTGAAGCAAGAACCTTCTCGGTAATTACTGACCACAAGCCACTTACATTTGCTTTTGCCTCACCTAGAGAGAACTGTTCCCCTCGTCAGTTCCGATACTTGGATTTCATCAGCCAGTTCACTACTGACATCAGATTTGTGGCTGGTAAGGACAACGTTGTGGCGGATACCTTGTCACGCATTAATGAAGTTTGTTTGCCCCTAGATTACCATTCCCTGGCCCGCGAACAAGCAACGGACTCCGAGTTGCAGGATTTGCTCCAGAATGGCTCGAGTCTCAAGTTGGAGAAGCTGAGGATGCCAGACTCAGGTGTCGAGGTATATTGCGACACCGCTGCAGGTACACGACCCTTTATAACGAGATCTTTTCGCAGGCAAGTTTTTGACTCTCTTCATGGCCTGAGCCATCCAGGCGTGAAGGGAACAGTTCGCCTTGTGACAGAGAGGTTCGTCTGGCCTGGAATACGCAGGGAATGTCGACAATGGGCTAAGGAGTGTCAAGCATGTCAGAGAAGCAAAGTGACGAGGCATACGACAGCGCCTTTGTCATCATTTAAGACTCCATCAGCACGCTTTCGCCACATCCACCTTGATATTATTGGTCCCTTACCTTTATCTTCTGGCTTCAGGTACTGCCTCACAGTCGTCGATCGCGTCACCCGTTGGCCTGAGGCGTACCCGCTCCAGGATATCACTGCTGAGACCTGCGCAGCCGCCCTAACCTCTGGGTGGATCGCGCGGTTCGGCTGCCCCGAGCACATCACTACGGACCGAGGCAGGCAGTTCGAGTGCCACACCTTCAAGGAACTCGCTGCCCTAGTCGGGGCCTCTCATCACCTGACCACCTCCTACCATCCCGCTGCCAACGGCCTGGTTGAGCGTTTGCATCGCCAGCTCAAGGCCGCCATCACCTGCCACGCCACTACGAGCTGGACCGAGGTGCTGCCCTGGGTGCTCCTTGGTATCCGCAGCGCGTGGAAAGAAGACCTTCAGGCATCGGCAGCAGAACTAGTCTTCGGCGAACCGCTACGTCTACCTGGCCAGTTCTTCACTTCCTCTGTCAACGAGCCGGTAGACATGAGCAGCTTGGTGAGCAGACTTCGTTCCCACATGCAGAAGCTGACACCTCAACCCACGTCTTGGCACACTAGCTCCAGTCGTCCGTTCTATGTGCCAAAAGACCTGGACAAGGCATCGTACGTCTTCCTCCGCCAGGGTCCTGCACGAAGACCACTTGAAGCCCCGTACCTTGGACCATACAAGGTGCTCCAGCGAGGCAAGAAGACGATGGATTTGGAGATCAAAGGGAAGGCCCAGAAGGTCGCAATAGACCGCGTCAAGCCAGCCTTCGTCGCCAGAGAGACGCCAACATTGACCCTGAACAGTCCACCGGCCGAAGACCAGACTGCGGTCAGGAAGACGAGGAGTGGACGTACGGTCCGGTTCCCCGATTTTTTCCGCCTGTAGTCACAGTCTCAGCGGGGGAGTAGTGTGGCGAGTCGTCGTGCAAGTTGCGAGGCAAGTAGCAACTTGCATGTAAACAAAGCATAGAAATCACGCCACCGTGACGTCACATCACCTGATTCCCGGGGATGACACTGCGCATTGCGTTAGCTCCGCCCACGTCAATATGGCCGCATTCGATCGATTGCCTATTTGTCAACGCGTAGACGCCATATTGGTACGCACCCCCGCCAGTGTGTAGAAATGGTCAAGCGGGAGTTGTAATTATTATTAATTAGTTTTTGTTATAAATTGACGAAATTTGTAATGCATTGGGACATTCGCTATTTTAGGGTTTGCTAATTAACTTTGTGTCCGTACCTTGATTTATTGTTAATAGCGAATAAATCGAAGTGTTTAATTTTCGGCATCTTTTATTTAATTCCTTTTCAATCTAAATTAGTAATTTTGAGTTTTGGCAGTTTTCTTAAAGTTAAATTAAATTAGAGTCAATAGTAAATTTATATTAATTGTAAGTAGCTAGGTAGCTTCTAGGCCCTAGTTACTTCAGAGTAAATGAAGCTGCGAAGCAGCTCACATAAACATTGAGCGTTCACTTTCAGTCACATATTATTTTAATTTATTACATGTGTTGTTATAAAATCAGCCATTATTAAATACAGATAAAACAAGTAATTTTTCATCTTTGTAACATAATATTATTTTAAAAACGCATACCGTATGTCTATCGTCCATATAGTTGATATTATTGGGAGTATTTTAAACGCGCCTTCATAATTACCGTAAAATATCTTAAAATATAAAAAATTTAATTCTTTACATAATATTTTAGATCACCCTGTTAACGATATTGCAACTTGTAAATTCTTGAGTAAAATAATATTTTGTAATGTTCTGGTTCGATATTTAGCTATATTTTATTATAAATTGTGATAAAAACCTATAATTTTGTTCCATAATTGTCTTGTTAAACTGGCGTCACAAGAAGCAGCAACGGATTTCCTAAAGCACCATAGTACAGCTAAAAGATGCAAGGTTGGCTGTTTTTAACTGACTTCCAAAAACGAGGAGGTTATACATTCAGCTATGGATATTTTTTTTGTTATGATCACTAATGTGCTAGTTGGGCAACCTTTAACGCGTCCTTTCAGAGGATTTTAATAAATGAGCCCGCAGCTGGTTAACGACGTGACGGGTGTAAAAAATGCCATCATCTATTGTTGTATATCATGAACTTCGTGTGATAAATACGCGTCTGACCTTTATTCTACTAAATATAGCGGCATGGCCTGGATTTTTTATATTGCCTTACATAAATTAAATACATAAGGCTTTCACGCCAGTATGTAGGATTTATTTGCTGGTGCTAGTGGAAACTTAGCTAAACAACGCAGGAGTTTGTGGTGCCTAAGCGTGTGTGCGTAATTTTCACGTTAAATGCTTACACGTAAAACACTTTTGTTCCTTTTCATTTAAAATATAGGGAAACGGATGTTTGGCACGACTGGCGAGATATTAAGAGCAGAATTGATTGTTCAAACATAAGAATCAAACCTACAAGATTCGATTCGAGAGTCAAAATAATATTAGACCTTATAATATTATAATTATACCTTGTGTTAACGCTTGTTAACACAATAAAAAAGTTAAATCAATACTAAAAAGTTTTTGTGGCCCATATAAAATACTCGCTGCTTTAGAGCTATAAATATATATTTTTAATTTCTGTATTAGACCTTGTGTTAACAAGCGTTAATACATGATATACAGAAATTAAAAAAATATATTTATAGCTCTAAAGCAACGAGTATTTTATATGGGCCACAAAAACTTTTTAGTATTGATTTCGAACTTTTCCGATTTAATGCACTGGACATAACAAGTTATAACTCGACGTGTGTATGCAATTATTGTAAGTGAGTAAGAATCTCAAAGTGCCTTACAATCACGCGGGCCACTGATAAAGTCTCGCAGGTTGAGTATGGCTGCTGTTGGTCTAATATCAAAGTTTATATACGTGAAACGCGTAATATAAATAAAGCCCGTATTACCGAGAATAAGCAAGTATAATATTGGCCGACCTGGATTCCCGCTCTGGAACTTTTACCGAGATGTAGCTACTTTAAATCAAGTAATTTTGCTCTTTTTACAAACACGAGAGCGAAGCATCCCACTAAAAGCGAAGGCAATTTAAGGTTACGACAATATCTAAGTATTTTTAATGTACCCGCAGTATTTTCTAAGAGTATAAGTAAAATTATTATTTCAAGTGTAGCTTTATATTTGCTCTAGATTATTTATTTTTTGGTGGTGGTATATTATAAAGATCAAAAGAGAAAAAGATCTGCCCACTTATAATGTTGTAATGTGTCAAAGTTACTGTAACATAATTAAGGTTATGAATTTATTTATTATTAAAGTTAATCATAACGGGTTACCCTAAATGAATTCGAAATTGTATTTCTGTGTGAGTTAGGTTCTTGCTCACGATTAAATTAATTTTTCAACCAAGTTTTGTTGATTACAGAACCCTAAAACGGAAGCCTAACGAGCTGATACAGCTTTTTGTCGTTGGTCAATACTTAATAGATATATATAATTTAAGCGTAACATTGTCCTACAATTGGAACAATCGATATTTAGGACCATCAAATCGAAATATTAAATCCTTTATAATTGTATTAGCTACTACTTTCGAGAATTTCCGCAGAGGAAAATGTTGTATGTCTTTTATCAAAATGAAGTTACTCACGAAAAATAAGCTTGATAGTAAAAAAATTGTTCGAGGGAACGGTCTAGTAGGGTTGTACCTACTTAGTCAAATAATGATTTTATTTATATCATACTTTTCCAACTGATTTTTTATTTAATTATAATACGAATTTCTGCATAGCGTAGTATTTTTAACAAAGTTGAGCCACACCCGAAATAAACTACAAACGAAACACTATGAACTTGCTTACAAATATTATTTTGGTTAGTAAAACTGGCATACAAACTAGTAAGAGTTGGTAAGTATTCATAACAACTTCGCTATACTAATGTGGCTTCAGCCTCTAGCATTTTAGGGGACAATTCTATCGTTATTTGCGGTCTCGGGTCTCTACTTTCCATAAAGGAAGTTATTTTTCGAGCTCTGAAAGGGTGGATGATAAACGCCGTTATGCTAACATCTACATCAGTGGTCCTTAATTTTTTTTTCATGCGTTGCATTGTATTGGTGTCGCGGGCCGCATATTATTTGGGGTCAAAAAATAACGTTCTTCTATATAAAAGTGCCAAAAAAAATTACGGATTTGCATTTCTATACCGGTGGGCGTGAATTTCAGAATGTTTTAACATCACGCGTACCACTGATAAAGTACCGGCGGGCCGCAGGTTGGGTATAGCTGATCTACATTGTCATAAAAGATACGCGTTTATATAATTTTGGCGAGCCTGCTGCGGTGTGCCGCTGTGCCGCTTGTGATGAAACTTCTATCTTTTTGTGTAATGCATAAAGTTTAATTTTAATTTCATAAAAGTGCAGTGTAGCGTCGCGCTTCGTGCTTAGTCCCTACCAAGAAATCTGCTTGTCTTAGGTATATCGAAGTTGGTGACCCTTCACCAACTTCGATATGTACCTAAAACGAGCAGATTTCTTGTATTTGTATGTTTGTGTTTTGTGTAGGTAGGTGCCAGATATAATGAGGCGTATAATTTATTCAGTTGGTGGGGGATGGGTGTTGGGGATATTTTTAACTACAGTAAGATCGTTTACGCAACAGCTTCTTGAACACAACAAGATTATACACTATTTTATAATTTAGTATTATCTGATAATATAATACTTACACGTCATATTTTATGATGCCCTATATGACACTATATTATAAATTCTTCACTTAACTTGATGATTATATAACTTAACATTTGTCAAACGTTAAATAACCATTTCGAACATAGTCAAACAACGGGTACGACTAATGTGTACTTGCTTAGTTTATATATTAATTATTATTCTAAAACTCATTATTATGAAGACTATTTAAAAGCTCACAAAGTCATATTATGTATTTGTGAGATCGATACAGCCTCATGTTTAAGTTGAACATGAGGACAGCCTGCGCGCTGGACCAAAACAAATACCGCTGTAGCTTGTAAACGGTTTTTAATTAAATCCGTATTCAATACGGGATAGCGATTCTAAATTGTGGTTCTGTACCGCAAAACTACATGCGGTATTGCGAGCGATTTAAAAACTAATTCGTTTTTTGAACGCAAAGCCGAGGGCTTTTTAAAAACAGATAATATGAATGGAGATATTCTTACTGATTTGATGAATGCTAAAGCCTGTCTGTCTGACTGTTCGTTACCTCATAACGTATAAACGGCTAAGCCTATATATTTTGCCTTATAAATTAATTGTTAAATAAGTACTTTGAAAAAACGGAGAAGGACATAGGATAGTTTTTGGTGCGGCAAAATGGAGCGTTCGCGCGATAAACTAATTTTGCCACAACGGATATACGGAAAGTTACTAATATTTTCAAAAAGTATTGTATGGAATTGAATGGAATATTAAAACAGGATAGTCTGGAAGATGCCGATATCACTCGATGCCGAAGTTGTATTTGCTGATCTAGATCATGTTTATGTATCAATCATAAAGTTAATATAGGTATATTACCTTTATGGTATCAATATACACATTAAACATGCTCAGCATCCAGAAACTGTCAACAAACCAAAATAAAAGAACAAATGAAAAAGTATTAAATGAATATTGTCACATGCGAAGCGTGTTGATGGTTCACTGAGTGCTTCAGGGCGTTTCAACGTCACACAAATGGATAACATTAACATTTCGTTTTTTATCCACTACCTAAAAGGGGATTGTCGTTTTACATGTTACTTATTGTATCTTGCGGGAGACTCGCACCATGTATAAGGTTTTAGCATATTGTAAACTTTGTTCGTGTAATGTGTGCGGTTTGCCGGCCAACAATAAATTAGTTTGGCGAGATTTAAAATTTAAGAATAATATGTAGATTTTTATGTACAAACAAAAGTAGATCTCCCAACTACTAGAGTCTAGACCACAGAGCTACGTTTATGTAACAAAATGAATATCTTCCGGTAGCTAAATTAATGTAGAGCATGATAAAATCTGGCCGCGTAGTAAACAATTTATGTAACAACTCCATTATACAGATTTCGCGACAAACTATGTTGACGGTCGACAAAATGGCTGAAGTGTGGCGTCATATTCGCCGAACTATGTCGCTAATATGAGTCTGCATATTAATATTTGTAAGTAGTTCAACTTGGAAGCCGGCGAAATTAATTTAGAAACTTCCCTTATAATGAGGAGCGTGTGCATATAATCTTTCACATACTATGTATTTAGCGTTGCTGCTTTCCTGTTTATAGTATATTTTCATATTATAATCTAGACTAGGCTTTTATTGACTTTAAGTATCTTTCCAGTTTGCTCCACACAAAAATATTTGTATGCCTTCAGATAATTTTCAAATACTTAACGATCAACGTTTTTAATTACCTAACTGAACATTCATTTTATGACCCCATTTAAGTAGCTTATTTTGCAATGTTTGCATCACTGTGAACTTTAAATCCTTACTCCAATGCGTCAAAAATGTAAGAAGTGTGTGAATAGTTCTGGAGTTTTGTTCCGATTTCACATAATATCATGCGAAGTTTAATTGCCAGTCTTAACAGAAATACGGATTTATAATTTTTATGAGTGTAGGCTACTTTAATTTCGACGCCAGGTATACGAACTCTGTCGCCATTCTAGGATGCTGCCGCTTCTAGGATGCCATAGAATGCTACCGCCTATATAAAGCCATGGCCTATACTGCCTATACATAAATCCAGGGCTGAGTTAACAGCATCATCTTGTTTCAGGATGGAGCGGTTTCGCTCCATCGACTGGGGCGCCTTGCGTCGCGACGCCCACAACGTGTTCACGAAGCTCATCCGCACCCGAGACCCTCGCACTGGACAGGAGATACCGGTGCCTGGACGACAACGGCTTACGGTATGTATCATCATCATCATTATCAGCCTATTGCCGTCCACCGCCGAACGTACCCGAATGAGCGCCAACCATCCCGATCTTGGGCAGCCCTCACCCATCCGCTGCCAGTCACTTTCTTCAATACGTCGGTCCACCGTGCTGCCGGACGTCCTACACTACGCTTGCCTAGGCGTGGTCTCTGCTCTAACACTTGTCTGTTCCATCTATCATCTTCCCGTCGGCAGACATGACCAGCCCACTTCAAATTCATATTCCACACATAAATAGCCATAATACTGTTGAGCAAAGGCCTCTTCATCTCCATAAATCCCGATCCCTCGCGCGTCTGTTGACATTTTTTGTCTCGCCACATTTTTTTAACCAGCATCTGGTCCGTCCGTTAGTCAGTAGCCACTTCGAAATCTATCTGGATTCTGGAGGCAGCCGAGTTTCCTTATTACAAAAAAAAGTTTTAGCGAGCCATATGGATTCTTGCAGCATGACAAAAACCGACCCCTATCTAATCCAGACTGCCAATAATTACATTAGTCTAGATGTCCAATACCCTAAAGTTTCCACAGCTTTTCCTATAAAAATACAATATAGTCTGTTACTTTGCTATTAACATGAAATGAGTCCACACTGTACACTTACTAACATAACATGGTACGTTTTAAATTAACTACTTGCTATAACTACGAACTATAATAATACCCGGGGCTGATAGTTGATGTTAGTAACCTTTGCCACTAGAGAGTAGAGACTATAATATTTTAGTAATTTATGATGTGTTGCGAATATTCATGACATTTTTGACCGACTCCCAAAAAGGAGGAGGTAAAAATATGTTCGGCTGTATGTATCTTTTTTTTTGTATGTTCAACGATTACTCAGCCGTTTGTGGTACGATTTTCAAAATTCTTTTTGTGTTGTATAGGATTTAGCTCTAATTTGGTACCATGTTCACAAATGTGGTGATCTAATGATGGGATCCTTGAGGAATCGAGGGGACTCCTTGAAATTTCTATGGAAACATATAGTGATTTGGATTTTTTCTGAAGCATTCGAGGTAAATACTACCAAAAAGTAAGACTTTGCACCAGGTTATACCCTGGATCCGAAGGTACCGAACAGAACTTTTGAATGCTTATAGGTAAATGTTCGGGGATTTCGGTGTTGTTTAAACAACTGAAAGCATAAGCCAACACATCAATTTGATTGATTATCATTATCACAACCATAATTATACCATGGGTCATCACACTATGTACTTTTCGTGATATTTTGCATCGAAGCCAGATGTTTTTGATGATGATTTCGCTGTTTGTGGACCGATTTTCAAAATTCTCGTGTTGTTGTATAGGATATAATCTTGATTTTGTATAACAATTACGAAAGTGGTGAGCTGATGATGGGATCTATGAGCTATCGAGGGAAATTCTTTAAATTTATCAAAACTCTCACAGTGGTTCAAATGATGTTTCTAGTAAGTTAAACATAATAAATGTTAACAATAAGATAAATTTCATTCGAGGGTGTCTCTTGGTCCAAAGGCACTGAAGAGAACTTCTAAACCTTGGAAGATAAAAGTTTGGAAATTGCAGCATCGCTTATAATATAACTGCAAGCATTTACCACAATTTCGCTTACACTAACATAATGTGAATAGTTAACATTCGTATTGGTTATTTACGCATAAAGCCCTGTTTTGTAGATAACTAAAAAGAGCGAAATTATTATTATTATTAAAAAAATTAAAACCGACTTCCAAGGTAAAAACAATGGTAATATTATGAACTAAAAAGTATTAAATAACTCTTACTCTTTATTAGTGCCTTTTTCAGAATTCGTCTAAATCTCAACTATTTCTGTACACTCTATAATTACAGTCTTCATTACTTTGAAGTCGGTACCAGTCCCAAAATTTTTAAATATTTAGACTTTACTGAACTCACGATTAAATTAGCTGGTACCGACTTCAAAATAATGAAGACTGTAGTATGTACAGAAATAGTTGAGATTTAGACGAATTCTGAAAAAGGCGCTATTAAAGAGTAAGAGTTATTTAATACTTTTTAGTTCATATTACTACTCGGATTGTTTTTACCTTGGAAGTCGGTTTTAATTTTTTTCTTAAAAATAATAATATGCACACTGGTCAAGATTATAATATTATAAAGTTAGCTCAAGGCTCGGGTAGTTTAATCCTACTATCTTACAAAGGTGTAAGTTGAGCAAAATACATTTTTCTTAAAATTAACTATATTCTTTTTAAAAAATTTTTTTTCACCTCATCAAAAACATTATACGTAGGCACACCACAGCTTATAAAATGTTCCAAGAAAAATGCCTTCAACTTAACTGGGTAATAAGAAAGTTAGTGGTCCAGTTAGCAACTAATTTAAGTTTTAATTCATTTGTAATGATTTTTATTCTTAAATAAAAACGACGCTGAGAGGAAGCTCGGGATGCTTCATTTCCCTAGAAATTTTCTTATTGAAATATATGCTTGGGTTTCAGACTGTAGGTATTCCCGTCACTTAATGAGCTTAAATGTCTTCCAGAACATCGCTTATTGAATTTATTTATAGTTTGTGCTCCAAGCGTCAATAATTATCCATACTAATATTATAAATGCGAAAGTGTGTCTGTCTGTCTGTCTGTTACCTTTACCTACACGTCTAAAACGCTAAAACGATTTGTTGATATTATTATTTGCTATGGAGATTCTTTGAGTCCCGGAAAAGGACATAGGATACTTTTTATCTCGGAAAAATGTACGGTTCCGCCGCGATAAACGAATTTTGGCGCAACGGAGTTGCGGGCGTCAACTAGTATATTTTTAAAAGGTTAGTATGGATTAGTTTCCATTCTATAATTTACTTTACCAATTTGTGTGTCAAGTATAAAATTCACTGGATTTTGCAAAAGTTCGAATTGTTATTTTGTGTTGGACCACAGAATGCATATTAGTACAAGTTGGACCTCAATTCAATTATTTTTGTGCAAATTGCAACGATTCAACTTACTTTGTGTTGGGCTCACAGGGGAAGACTCACAGATTTCTGTAAACCGCTAAAGTTTACAGAAACCTGTGAGTGTTGTTTTAGAATAGAAAGCAAATGGCCAAGCTGATCGTCAGATGGATAGCTATTACTGCTGTCCATGAAACACAAGTGCGTTGCCAACCTTCTAAATGGGAATTGGGAATACAAGTAGGTACCTGGAAATACAGGTGGCGTTACTTTATTCCAAATATTTTCATACTAGACACTTATTTCGTTTTAAATTTTGTTATACTACCTACCTCTATAAACATAATTTAACCCACGTCGCGTCGTTAAAGCTCAACTCAAATAGAGGGAGACTCAATCGAAGTTGGCTCCCTGGTGAGTTTGTTGGACACGATGACAGATATCGGTACGCAGGGGAACTGTGTATGTTGAATGACAGCAGATATTTAGCAATATCTGCTATCAAACGCCCTGTTTAAAATATATAATTATATAGCAACTAGCTGTCCCGGCAAACATTTCTTTGCCATGTTATATAAAGTATATCGCCCGTATTATTTTATTGAATTAGTGACTAAATAAGTATGTCACCATGGTAACGTCCATCGCTATCCCGTGAGCCGTGACCCGCGTCGCACAATGGTCGCCCTTTATAGACAAATAATTTGCAATAAAATAAAATTGCGACTATCTAAATTCTAAGCTATCCTATCTCTCAAGTTGGAAAAAAAGCACACATTTAAAAATAAAAACATTAAAATCGGTTAAGTAGTTCACCCGGTTTCTGAAAGGCTGATCAACACTAAAATTAACTAATCGCCTGTTAAATCTCTTGCCAAGTACCAATTGGGTTGCTAGAAGCATGATTAGTTAGTTTAATTTGTTCAATTTGACGCGAGAATCATACGTCAACCGCCATTTTGGGTTTCCGAAACGTTTGTCAAGCCGTGATCATAGATTAAACGTTTGTCAAAAACTGTGTCAACTAATCGGTAATTGAGGGGGAATTAACTTATGAATTCAATTGATTTTTTATGTAAATCTACATTTTCTCTTTGAACCTACGTTACTTTATGGTTTGTAAACACATTTATTATGAAGTTTTAATAAAACTTCGTAATAAATACGTCGATAATGCAAATAAACTGTTTTATTTGCAATACTCGTTTTATTTTCAAAAAATGTATATTATAATCAATTTCATTTCTATAATGAAGAATACTTTAGGAATCGATAACGTCTGAAAAAATGAAAATCAAAATTCTGACAAGTGAACGAAAATAAACAAATCGCATGTCAAATCAAAATGATCACAGATTAGTTAATTTTCGTTTGATCAATGATTCAGAAAACATCAGATTTGAAATTCCTAGAACATTTTTGATAGCAATGACAGTCTGCAATTCCTCTTTTGACATTTTATTGCCTTTTTTGATAGTTAATAGTGAAGCAATGAACGAAAAATAACAAATCGCTAGTCAAATTAAAAATGAAGATAGATTAGTTAATTTTCGGCCGATCAATGTATCAGAAACACAAATTGATTTGACATCAATGCTAAATTAACAGCAGTGTTAGTTGATCAGTGATTTGACATACCTTTCAGAAACCGGGTGTCCTGAATCCATCGCGGACAAACATCGTGACAGGAGATTTATATATATTAGATAATACGCTCTGTCAGAAACAAAACCATCTAATTTTCAACCGCGCAACACGAGGGTTCGTGTTTTAATACTATTAGGAAACAAAACAACAACTTGCATTATGTATGTACTTACCTAGGTTTAATTTATTTTGCATGGCAATCCAATCTAATATTATAAATGCGGAACTATGTCTGCCTGTTTGTCTGACGGTTCCTTCTGTACACTCAACTCGTTAAACATATTTTGCTGAAATTCGGTATGGAGTTGACGTGAGTCTCAGGAAAGGACTAGGATACTTTTTATCCCGGAATACACTTATCCCCGATAAAAAGTATCTTAAATCCGTTCCTGCACCCGCACGATAAATGAATTTTGACGCAACGGAGTTGCGGGAGTCATCTTGTAATAAGTAATAATAGCTCCCACGCCGGGTTCGGTGACGGTGGCCGGTTTCATTGAAACCAGGCCAGCTACGCAGGAGTAATTTTATAGTGCCCAAGTGTGTGCGCAGTACACGAGAGCACTCTCTATTCCTTTACTCTCATAACCCAGTGGGACGGAAGACCGACACGACTGGCGAGAGATCAGGCGCAGGACCGACTTTTTACATGCCCATCCGACGCATGGATCATCTTACTTGTCAGACAATCGGGTGATCAGCCTGCATTGTTCTAACCAAACTTGGAAATAACATGTTTCCAACGCGGAAATCGAAACCACGACCTCCGAGTCAAGAGCCGCGCTCTATACCACTAGACCACGGAGGCGTTCAGGATACATAACATTATTATCGAGACAGAATAGAATAGAATACGTTTATTTTTACAACACACAACATATACAAAACAGAAAATAAAAAATAAAAATAAAAAAAGGACTTAAATGCTACATAACTTAAATTATAGGTGATTAGTAGGTATATGTTATGTGATGCCAAAATTGGCCCCAGCTCAGCTATACGCAGCAAGCAAGCCCGCTGCACTGGTATTCTGCAGGGGCCAAAGAGTGACTTCACAACATAACAGACAGGGATATAGATATATGCATATTGTATATGTATTTATAACACCTAATTTACTATCAATATCAACCCCGACTATTCGCTATTTAATAGAAATATTCAGAGCCAAATTATCAAGCCAAGTGCCTGAGTATAAGTGATTAACGTTCACTATGGACATCCGCAACATCAGCACGATTAGCATGACCACCATAGAAAGTTCCATAGCTAATATAGAAAAATCTTTGAAAAAAAAAACAAAGTCACATTAATTGTAATATATCAGAGTGTCTCTAAAACCTGCCAAAGTAGCGTCGCGCGTCGTTGGCCTAATTGTTCTGTAGCTAATTTAAGACTAAGAGCCTGTTTCACCAATTCCTGATAAAGTGCCGTATTAAGGCTCTTCACAACTTATTTGACAGACATCTGTCAAGTTAAGCGGTGGATAGCCTATCCGTCACTCTTCAGGAAGTGGTGAAACAACCAATCTTGACTTTTATGTCGTAAGAATGATTTCGTTAATTAACTTCGTCAAGTTGACGACTGACGTGACAACGTGACTGGTTTCGTTGAGTCACGTGCTTGATCCCGATAAGGAGCTTGCCAAATATCGGGATTATTGTAATTTTCGACAACAGCTGCAGTAGTTAAGCTTATAATATAATATCTTTAAGTACATACTTAAAACAATATAAACGAAAAATATTAATTGTATTCTTGTAAGTTTTTCTTACAACGTATCACCGAAAAAATATAGAAGCATTTTTATTGTTTTTTAACTATAAGAAATCTGTACTAATATCAAAATTCAATTTTAAAAATGTATAAAGTAATTAAAAATGTATCAAGTTTTGAGTCAAACTCAATGTTATACAAAAACCGCTGGGCCATTTGTTGCCTAGAAGTTTGTAGTTTTCTTCAGGGATGTAACGGATACGGAGGTAACTATAACGAAACCGAAGTCGGAGTCGGAGTTTTCAAATTTGACTTATCGGAATCGGAACCGGAGTTGGAACCGAAGTCGGAGGTAGAGTCAGAAGTAATGGCAGGAGAGAGGTCTGTTTTTAAGGACCAATAAAACATGATTAAGTCACGAATTAACAAGTGAAAAAATAATAGAGAAAGTACGCACATAGCGGGGGTCGGAAGATTATAGTATAGTAATAACCGTTGACGCGGGCTGCCGCGCGCCACTTTGTTCTGCTTCGACCTCCGATTAACCTCCGATTTGAAAGTATCGGAGGCGAAGTCGGAACCGAAGGTATACCTAATATTAACCGGAGGTTCCGACTTATCGGAGCCGAAGTCGAAGCTTCGTAACATCCCTGGTTTTTCCTCCACCGTATAACTTCGATATAAAACTCTTGAAAGTTCTTTCGATATTCTACGCAGATACGTAAAGCAGCTAGAGCTATTATGAAGTATATAATATGTTATACTTATTTTATTTAGTTTAATAATTATAGTTATGTTAGGTTCTTACGAGTATTACCATATTTCCTACATCAAAAAACATTTTTTTAGTCTTTTACTTGTAGTTAAAAAAACTCATGCCGCTGCTCGGTATATCCTACTTTTCTTTCAAGTTTGTAGCCCAGTATTTTGCTATAAAATATTAATAATATGTCTAAGAATTATAATTTGCAGTTATTTTCAGGTCAATAAATAGAAAGTAGACTTAATTTATTTTTCTCTATAATGACAAGGACAAACTACTTAACCCAGTCAATGTGGTGTGAAGAGTCGCGAATGTATGAATTAAACTACAAGAGGTTGCCCGCAACTTATCGGGCTTAGAAATCTAACATTTGATTTATTAATACATTATTTTAGAAAATAATAATATAAACTTAAAATCATAAATTAATTACTAAAAACACAAACTGAAATAAAATATACAAATATAAACAAACTTAGAATAAAAAATTATAAAAAGAAAAATTTTCCCAGGTCGTCCCCATCTGGCAGAGTGCCCAGCAAGCTGACAGCATTGCCACGTTGAATTGCAATTGCTATTCGCTTTGCTAGGTAGCTCCCGGCTCTGGGGTCTCGGGTGGCTTCAGTAAGCCTCTTAGATATTTCGCTAAAAAGATTATGTGCCCCCGGACCCCATGCGCCTAGGGTTTCCACCCCAAACGGTTCAAATGTGAGATCTCCGCCGAGGTTCTCATATTTGCGCCGCTTGAGGTTCTCTGCTTGCTTGGCGGCAGCGCCCGCACAGCTCGAGATGCCCTGAACAGGTGCCCAGAAATTAGTTTGTTATCGGGACTCTAACTATCTTATATATTTCAAGCAAATCGATTCAGTGGCTTAAAAGTGATAGACGATAGTGATTTTTTGCATTCTTGATGTTTATAACAAAATATGTCAAATAGACAAACCAACATTATAATAACTATTGATCTTATCACACAGATTTATTACCATAAGCTCACTGCACGACAAGATTCATGAGCACAACACGCGCCAAAACAGCTCCGCAGCTCTGTACGTATTGACTATCGAGTACCAAAAGATTTTCATTAGTACAATTCTGAAATTGTGCATTATATTTCACGTTTTAATCAGTAACATTTCATATTACCTGCTTCCAATACTCATCAAAATTCGACGTTCAATATTCACCGTGACGGTCCGACAGTTTAGTAATTAAATTGTTATTCAAATAAATTATCTGCGCGTTACATTTTAATTACACGAGTTGGACGTGGTGTGTTGACGAACGCTGTTTACTCTAAAGGTGAACGTACATTTATACGCACGCACGCGCGTTTTACGATTCGTTGTAAATGAAATAAAAAATATGAGAACTTTATTAATTGGAGATAAACATGTGCAAGATGACAATATTTAAAATATAACTAGCGTTCTCTGTGAAAATACAAAGAAAAAAATTACGTTTAGAAAATTTTCCCGCCGCGAAAATGTACTTTAAAAATTGAGATAGGTATTACTGTGTCTAGTACATTATATTGAAAATCTCAATTTTAAATGTTTTTCTCGGTTTGGAAATCGATGATCAGCAGCTAATTCATCAAAATGTTTTTTTTTTTTTAACTTTTCTTTGCATTTTTTCTTAAAAATGGGTATCAATACCATATTTTGTTATAGTTTCACTGGCTTTGCATTTGAATGATTCGAAATCATATTTTCTATTTTGCAACTTTGCTTTGGTCTCTGCTAAAACTTTACTTCATCATCATCATCATATCAGCCTATATTCGTCCACTGCTGGACATAGACCTCTCTCAATGAACGCCACTTAAACTTTACTTTACAAACTTTACTTGCCTCGCCCAAATTGATGTCTAATTTTTGTAAAGTTTTGCATGCATTTCAATACACTGTGCATGAATTCGCAAAAAAACACGCTTTGCTTCACTACACTCATCTTTATTAGGACTCTTTGGAGCTATTTCTGATAATAATTTGATAATATTATCAAAATAACGAAGTTCTATTGCAGATATAGTTTTGACCCTATGTCAATAATCAATAACTGCAATAAAACTTAGTTAAAATGTAATTTAAAATTCCAAAAGTTCAGTTCGATCGAGGTTTCTGGTAAGGATTTGAGCTTGAGGGCCCCGGGGCACTGCCCCGCCTAGCCCCTTAGTAGCTACGCTGCTGCATCGCACATTCGTCCGCACCGTCCGGTCCGCACCGCATTTTGTGTCCTATGGCCCTAGCGGTGCGTTCGACGCGTACGCCGTGCCAGCGCACGATGCTGACAAAATATTATATGCGATCAGCTCACTGGGGTAAATTGGGTAAATTGGGATAAAATTGAAGAGGGCAAACACAACTCGCATCATGTACCATTTGAGAAATGGGTACATAGGCAGATGGCAAACGTACGTTATTTTGTCGGGTTATGTTAAAGTTTATGTTTGATCTGCCGGCTAGGCTTGACTAGGTCCGTCTGGCAATTAATCAATTTCTAAATTTAAAAAACCTAGTGAATAGGTATATGAATATACTTAGTACTTACCCTATATTAAGTGGATGGATACCTATTTTAGACCTTACATTATGATTAGCACGAACCATGATTAAAGGTCTGTATTCACTTTGATTAGTGCTGAGGAGAAAATAAATAACTAGAACTAATCAGTCGCTGGCCGCACATGCACTTGCACTAAACAAAGTGAATAAAGGCCCTAATGTAAGTAGTGCAAGTGTACTTAGCCATCATTGAAGCTCTGGAGTAAGATTATAATAGATACTCTGAATTACGTCAAAATAATATGATTGCACACATACCTACAATCAAAAATCAAAAAATGTATTTATTTTTTTAGTAGTAGGAGGACTTCCTAAGGGGAACAGTAGAGCTTTGAATTACTATTTACGATCTACAAAAAGTAGAAGGTAAGACAATACGGATGTTAAATAAAAGACTTCATAAAAAGGCAAAAGGCTTTTCAAAGAACTTCTTAGTTAGTTAACTGACCTACGTAATTTGGTCGGGTTAATTATATCAAGCCAAGTAGACACTAGACAGATCAGAACTAATTTCTTTTTTTTTCAATTCATTCACTTGAGTGAAAATCTGACCAAATAACTTAGGTCCGCTTCAACCTTTAAGAATCCATAATATTATTATTCCATCCATCCATCCACCCATCCATCCATCCATTCGTCACCACAGACTGGGTAATGGATACCCATTACTGATGATAATATACGGACGACCCCGCCGTGGCCGAACTCGAAAAAGATGGCGCGATGAACTTGACACATATACAAGCTAGGTAAACTTGACACATATACAAGGTAGGCCCACGGTGCCGTTAAAATCGAAAACTTGGGGGTGGCCTCTGCCAAGCAGTCGGACAACCGCTGGTAGAGTTGCGATGGATTAATCATGCTCTTGGGCCGTAACTGTGCCTAGGCGGGGAGTGGAGCACCATGGGGTTTTAGTGGGTAGTTCCTCGGAGAGTCCCACATACCCCGGCTGATGTCCCCGATCCGCCGGGGATCCGCAAAGCATTTCCCCATGTAAAAAAAGGGACAGCATAGGCTCTAAAAATATTATTATCCGTCCAATTAATCCTGACCCTTTATTCCATAGAGATGCCTAACGACCATGGACCTGACGTCCTTGGGCGTGGGCTCGTGTGTGGGTACCGGCATGTACCTAGTGGCGGGCATGGTGGCCCGCAAGTTCGCTGGACCTGGCGTCGCACTTTCCTTCATCATTGCTGCGGTCGCCAGTATTTTCTCAGGTAAGTAGGGGAAGATTTTTTTTTATTATGGCATTTCGGCTATAATATAACCTGGAAAACAATATTTTATTTTCAGCATCGTTTTTCTATATCGTCAGGTGACAGGTCCAAAGTCTAGTCAAAGTCTTAAGTAAAAGTCAATACAGTCAAGTCAAGTCGGTCGATTCAGTAAAGTGGTAGACGCCTTACTGAAGCTTTCGATGGAGTTTTGGAGGGAACACAAAATAGCACGTTTTTGAATATTGTATCACTTTCCTACATTTATGCACGATAACGAATATGTAATGGTTATCCTACCAATATTACACATTAAAAACCCAGTTAACATTATTTTAGGTAAATAATACAAAAACACAACATCGCTCTTTCACATTCCAGGCAAAACTCCGGGAAGATGTTTTGAAAATATTTTCCTTACTGTTCATTATTTAAAAAAAAATGTTTGAATTTTATACCTAAGTATTTTGGAAAACTTAAACACAATACCGCCACAATGGACATAAATACCGCCCTTATTGCTGTGCGTTCGATATTCGTTCAAAATTCAAATATTATAAAGATAAATTTGATAACCGACCCGAAGAGATTCTGCAGGTGTACAATATCTACCTATCCTCCAAGTTTGTTACTCGTCCACCTTCAAAACTTTGCCTTTAGGTGCGCACTTTATAAAACTATCAGACCTTAACTTCGGCCTCAAATAAAAAAAGTTTCTAGTAAAGTAAGGCAAACGTAGCATTTTAACATAATATTTTGCATTGAACACGCACTACCAATTTATGCAAATAGAAATTTGGTTGGAGCTCATAATATAACTCTAGAAAGACAAAACCTAGTATCTTTCAAAGCTAATTAACTTTGATCTGCTAATCCTTTATACTTCAAAGGCTTAGAATTTGTAAGCCATAATACGAGCATCAATAACGTCGACGCCAGCAGTAACCACACTCCTCTTGAATTCTGTGGAATATTCGAGAATTCTCTTGAACACGGAATTTGAGCAGCGTCAGGATAAATGACCGTGTAAATCCCGTAGGTATACAGTAAATTGCATCAAAGTCTGTGCCTTGATCAAATTTAAAGGCTTTAGATCTATTTTATTTTATTTATTAATAAAGTACAACCACATCGTATACATTTTTTACTTAAAACTAAAATAACAATTTGTATTATATCTAATGCATACGACAACTACGATGTACATAGCATTAATAACAATATGTAATTATTATTCATTAAAATTTAAATAAAATAATATAAACTTAAACAAATGAGTCTCTTAATTTTTTCGTAAAAACATAATATTTATCATGGTACACATCGAGATCATTAACACTATTTATTTTATTATATTGAGCAAATATTTTAGTCATCGGAGATTGTAACCCAAGATTGGTTATCTAGGCACTAGATATAATGGAAATATGATAATATTATAGAATATAGCTGCGTTTAGATAGCGCGGTCGGATCCGGCCGCTTGGGGATTAGGACGTATCACGTATCCTTTATGAAGCTGGTTTCATAAGTGGAAAGCCCTAGGTTTATACAATAAAAATTTATATTACGATCTTAAAAATACTATGTACTTCTGAAAAATACAAAACTTTTATTGTGCTAAGTTCTCTAGACATTTCAGGCTGTATGCGTTTCACGCCTGTGCCGTCAGATGCGCCATGTAATTAAATTAAGAAATTTAAAAAACCCCCGCCAAAAAACTTTAAAAAGTAATGAAATAATATTTACTGACTTTAAGTTTAAATAATTCCTAAGTGTAAACTACGACAATAGCGACTTTTGCTTTTGTATCGCCAAGTCGCTGATTGTCTCAATTCGGTTCGCTGTGAACGGAACTGACCCTTAAACTATAATGTTATGTGAAATCAAACATTTAGCGGTCCCCCGCCACACCTTGACAACAATAATTATTATGGACTAAAATATTACTTTACACTTAGGAATTATTTAAACTTAAAGTCACTAAATATTATTTCATTACTTTTTAAAGTTTTTTGGCGGGGGTTTTTTAAATTTCTTAATTTAATTTTATTTTATGCTTTTTAAATTTGTGCAGAATAATTCCTATCAACAGGATCATATCCCACCGTATACATTCTATGGGTCATTCTATTCTACAGCGAAAAATCTGTTACTTGACAAAAGAGTACTTTTAACAATCTTGTATCAATAAATTTATGAGTGTAAATAATAGTAACCGGTGTGAACTATAACATAATAACACTTTTAAGTATATAAATTAACATTTTCTTAGTAACTTGATAGCTCAAAGTAGCCAAACGTCACGCCTGTTATCTGTTACTTTCACTCCTTAGCACATTGGCGCTACTTAAAAAAATACTTCTAAGAAACAATATCTTAGTGTTATAGTTAAAATTGTATTAAAATATAGTTGGCTTTATGGTTTAATAAGCACATTATTCTTCTGAAGTATAGGCACGTTTTTATTCTTGATTCTACTCCTGTTACCAAATTTTCCATAATTTCTGTTATCAATTGTAATATGTAAAAAAATATGGCGACAAATTTAATTTCAAATGAATTTTGCACGTAGGCAGCACTAATCCACTTGTAGTTTATAGTATATGAGTAACAAAGAATTTGATTATATCTTTAGTTTTTTAACAAAAGCAAAATTTGTTCGTGATTTTTTCAGTGGTTGAGATCGCTCATCACTTCTGCTAAGTCTGTAAAAAGTTAATTACTTTGTTAAACATTGTAAAAATCCTTTGTCAACATGCATTCTTAGTCCTTTTATTGTAAAAACATAAATAAAACTAAGTTAAATTTGACCATTTAAAAATAAAATGTAGATTATTTGAGTTTTATCATTTCTGTTATCATCACTTCTCAACTTCTGTTAACAAGGTGATAACAGAAATGATTTTTGATCACAGAAATGACGTTTTTCTTATTAAAATATAGTAAAGTTAATACTTTTTTGGTATTTATTCTGTATAAAACATATTATATTTATTATTTATAACATTTTTGTCAATTTTTTTTTCAATTGTACAAAAAAATTTAAGTATCTAATACTTATATAAGTCTGTAAAAAGTTAATTACTTTGTTAAACATTGTAAAAATCCTTTGTCAACATGTATTCTTAGTCCTTTTATTGTAAAACATAAATAAAACTAAGTAAAATTTGACCATTTAAAAATAAAATGTAGATTATTTGAGTTTTATCATTTCTGTTATCATCACTTCTGTTAACAAGGTGATAACAGAAGTGATTTTTGATCACAGAAATGACGTTTTTCTTATTAAAATATAGTAAACTTAATACTTTTTTGGTATTTATTCTGTATAAAACATATTATATTTATTATTTATAACATTTTTGTTAATTTTTTTTCAATTGTACAAAAAATTTTAAGTAAGTATATAAATTGTTGATAACAGGAATAATCATTTCGATAACAGAAGTAATGATTTCAATATTCTTGCAGTGTTTTATTAAACTTATAATAAAAATTTGTAACTTCTTTTATTGTTTTATAGTTAGAAAATATAATAAAAAGACAGAAAAGTGACTCAAAAATATTATGTAGGCCATTAAACGACAACGACCCTAGAGCAAATAAAATCCTGTGATTCCTCAGTTGAAACATTTTTTTATCATTATTTTTTCTTAAAGCGTTGTAAAATGATGTATGTTTATTTAAAAACATATTTTTTGGAAGCTTCTAATGTTGCATAATTATAGATTTTTTAAAAATAGTTTATAGATACCCATTTTGTTGTGCTAGATATTATGTTTAATGAAGACCGTATTTTTTACAGTTTTTAACAAATTCATAATTTCGATCAAAATAAATAATGGTTTAAAATGAAATAAATTGAATAAATCAAATATATTATAATATTTAGTAAATAAAAATAGCCCATCGTATTGATAACAGATGTGGTGCATCACTTCTGTTATAATAACGATATATTTCTTTTTTCTCTTAAAATTTTAGAGCTTTGCTAAATCTGTTTTTTACTATCGCTAATCTACATAACAGGTTTTAAATGTGCATCATAATTTTCGTTATAAATGTTTACAGTTAGGATTTATTTTGATGTTCATCACTCCTGTTATGCATGCACAGCGTCATTTCTGTTATCAAGTAAAAACTTGGATTCTTGATTTTTAAAATAATTATGGGCAAACGATCTCTGAAACTATTTTTAATAGTTTTATTACATTATATTTATTAATTTAAAATAATAAAAATGTTAAATTTCACCAAATTTTTTTTATTTATATTTTTCGGCTCAAAACTAGAATGGCCTGTATAAAATATGTCCAAGATGAAATATTTTCGGTCATATTGACGGTCTCATGACCGTCAATATGAACCCAAACATGAAACCTCCACTTTGGGTTCGGGTTCATACGGAGCTCGGCTCCTATAGAATCCAGGTGATGCTGCAGCAGCAGCATGCTAATATTTACTGTTTATCTACGTCTTACTGGTTGTCGCAATTAAAATGAGCCCAAACACGAAACCTCTGCTCTAAGTTGGTGAGGAGTTGGGTATCCTATTGATTACCAGGTGATGCTGCAGCACCAGGTCAACTTTCTAATAATGTGTATATATTCATAAGTGTCACGAACCAGAATGCAAAATATAAAACCCATCAAACGACTGCAAGTTGCTAATCGGCCTATCACGAACCAGATAAACCGTGATGTTTCAGCAATGAGCAGGCTGATGATGATGAACTTTAGCTAAGAACACTCTCGATCATGTCAGCTTTCAAACAAAAAAAACTAGATCAAAATCGGTCCACCCGTTTGGATGTTACGATGCCACGGACAGATACACTCACAGACAAACAGACAGACAGACACGTCAAACTTATAACACCCCTCTTTTTGTCGGGGGTTAAAAAAGTTACTAAAGCCACGCGGAACGCTCTGATTGGCTGACGCTTGGATTCCAATTTCAATCTATAGGGTTAATTTTTTTCACTTGTTCGTCGTAATTTAGTTGCGCTAAAATTATTTTAAACGTTTTATTTTAATTAAATAAAAATATAATTATTAATTTAAAATTAAGTATTCAAATTAAGTATACTTAGGTATTTGGTGCTAGTTATATATCAGCAATATTCAAGTGCATGCTTGTCCGACTCAAGTTTTTCACTATGACGAAACTCACAAAGTCGTTTGTATATTTTACTTTAATTCTTATTACTTGCTGTGATTTTGGTAGTGTATTAAATTTTTATTAAACCGTGTTACTTTAGTTTGTACCAATGCAACGGTGGGTTCTCACGAGTGTTGCTTTGGGGTTGTTACTTGTTGGTGCTTCCTATAAATTCTTTTTAACTTATAAGCATTGGATGTTTCGGTATTGGGTCGCGAATCGCGATCGCAGGATGTCGCAATGATCTAAGAGGTAACACTAACTAATACTTTAAATTTACCCCAAGTTATTATTTATTAAACGGGTACCCTCGAAATTCTCATACATACGTAATTCCAAAATCATTTTCTCATACGAAAATATTTAACATGTTTGAGTTGTTTTTCAGTTTAAAATAGTAATTATCTAGGTTCCTGCACAAAAATTTACTTCAAAATATTTTAACATTAAATAAAAATTTTTGTTTTTAATTTTTTTGTAGTAAATTTAGTACTTAATATTTAAACACTAAAAAATAGAGTAAAACACTAAAAAATATATAAATAAATAGTAAATTTACTACAAAATATTTAAATGCTAAAAAATATTTTTTTGTTTAAATATTTTGTAGTAAATTAACTATTTATTTATATATTTTTTAGTGTTTTACTCTATTTTTTAGTATTTAAATATTTAGTAGTAAATTTACAAAAAAAAATTTTAATGCAAAAAAAAAATGTGTTTAAATATTTTGAAGTAAATTTTTGTGCAGGAACCTAGGTAATTACTATTTTAAACTGAAAAACAACTCAAACACGTTAAATATTTTCGTATGAGAAAATGATTTTAGAATTACGTATGTATGAGAAATTCCAAGTGTACCCGGCCTCTTAAGTATATTATATCATTAATTTACCATAAATAACTACCTGTCTAAGGGGCAATTCACATTGAAACTTCGCAAAGCATCGCGATGCATTTTGAAATGACCCATTCAAATTTGGAGCAGGCAGCCCAACACATCAAGTCTGTCAATTCAATATGCATGTTCCTGTTTAGTAAATAAAGTTCAGTTTCGTACACCAACAGGTGCGTGCTACGCGGAGTTCGGCGTGCGCGTACCTAACACCACCGGCTCGGCCTACACCTATTCCTACGTGACCGTCGGAGAGTTCATAGCTTTCGTCATCGGATGGAACATGGCCTTGGAATACCTGGTGAGTGATAGAGTAAAGAAGTCGAGGGAAGGGTGTCACGTACAACCTCCCATTTTTTTCTATAACAAGGGGGCAAACGAGCAAACGGGGCACCTGATGGAAAGCAACAACCGTCGCCCATGGACACTCGCAACATTAGAATTTAGAAGAGCTGCAAGTACGTTGCGGGCTTTTTAAGAGGGAATACGCTCTCTTCTTGAAATCTAGGTGATGAGTATGTGCAATACATTTGTGTCTTTATTTGCACACTAGACGTTGCGTGCGGCTCTGAGCATTCTGCGGTCGTACATTTTCATCCATACTAATATTTTGCGAAAGTGTGTCTGTCTGTCAGTTACCTCTTCATACCCAAACCACTGAACCGATTTTGCTGAAAATCCCTGAAGAGTATACGATTCTTTTGGCGCAACGTAGTTGCAAGCGTCATGTAGTAATATTAAAAAGGCAAAAGTTTGTAAGCGTGTGTAATTGAAACTTCCTTACGCAACAGTACTTAAGGCGAGGATCAACGCCAATTTGTTATTCCGTGACTCCCAGTTTACCTAGTTCCAATATAATAACGAAATGTAAAAAAATATGAGATATAAAACACAATATTTAATAGACGTTTAACCATAAACATTTTTATAAAACGTAATACTTTGGCTGTAATTAATTTACAAACTCACCTCCGAAAAAAATCTTATTCATCGAAATATAGGTATTAACTAGGATAATTATACATTTTATTTGAATAAATTGTTAGTAAATCTATATTAAAATATCTTTAACCGAACAATTTTGTTTCTTAATATTTATTTCCAAAGATATTTTTAAAAAACATGAAAAATAGAGAAGATCCGCCCCCCGTAACTACAGTTTTATTCTAAGCTAAAATGAATCTTATTGCGATGCGTATACGCTTGGTCTTTGGTTGTGTGCAAGGTTATCGTTTTGGATTGAGATTGATCCCTGCCTTAACGGATTTCAAATTTTGATCAGTTCACGTTAGTTATCACTATAGTAGTTTGGGCTCGGGATTTTTTTTAGAAAACGTACGGTGCACCCGTGGAATACTGTAATAATGTCCAATTAATAAATTAAAATTTTGCGGTATTAGTTCACGATATAATATTTTCAATTGATAGAATACAAAGCTCACTTTAGATGGACAATGGACATACATGGCTTTATTAAGATTTACATTAAAATTAATTGAAGCGATGTTAACATTAGTGCTAATTATAACAACACACCCACTAGCACCAGTAACATCACTTCTAATCTAGACGCACCCTTAAATTACTTACATAATTAAAACTGATTTATTACTGGACTTGTTAGCAGGAACGTTGACCTTTTATTGTCAATAAAATTATTTACTCGTGACATTTTCATTCACAGTTAACCAAAGCACTTTCGGCATTTTAGGGAAGATAAGAGCTACGTAAATACTAAGGGTCTATACAGACGGACCGCATTTCAACTGCAATCCTACCGCAAATTGCAGTTCAAGTGCAGTTGACACGACTGCAATAGAACTGCAAACCAAACGCGCAGTCGGATTGCAGTTCAGTTGCAGTTGGCGTGCAGTCGTGTGAACTGTTTGGTTTGCAGTTGCAGTTTGAATGCAGTTGACACGACTGAGATACGACTGCAATAAAACTGCAAACCAAACAGTTCACACGACTACAATACGACTGCAATAGAACTGCATACCAAACAGTTCACACGACTACATGCCGACTGCAACTGAACTGCAATCCGACTGCGTGTTTGGTTTGCAGTTCTATTGCAGTCGTGTCAACTGCATTCAAACTGCACTTGAACTGCAATTTGCGGTTGGATTGCAGTTGAAATGCGGTCCGTCTGTATAGACCCTAACACAAAGTTAGAATATTCAGTAATAATTATCATTTCAGGTGTTTGACACACGCATTTTATGAACACGCGACAGGGTACACAATTAACAATGTATTAGATAAGTATTATATTATTCAGAACCTGATAGTATCCGCAACTACAACCGTACATTTTTTCCGGGGCAAAAACTATCATGATATGTCCTTTCCCGGGACTCAAAGTATTTCCATAACAAGTTCGGTTTAAAAGCGGTTTGGGCGTGAAGAGGTAACAGACAGACAGACAGACAGACACACTTTCGCATTTATAATATAAGAATGAATAACAAATAGTAATACGTACATGTAACATGTCTAGCTAGGTAAGTATAAAATGCTTAGTTCGAATTTCTAAACCATCCGCTAAAGTTGATTTAGGACCATTTTAGTTGTTACCTCTCCCAAGTTACGTATATTAATGAAAGAGAAGACATGTCATTTGACAAGCCATTAACAAATGAAATTGGGAGTAACGATTAAAGGTGAACGCAGATTTGGCCGCACCGCACGCACCGCAGTCGCCGCATTTCGAATTCTTCATAATATAAAGAATGTAGAATTTGCGAAGACTGCGGCGCGGGTAGGTATGCGAGCTTGCCTATAACTTCATATAAAGAATTCGAAATGCGGCGACTGCGGTGCGTGCGGTGCGGCCAAATCTGCGTTCACCTTAAGGCGCTGAAAACTGCCAATGACCTTGATCTCGCATCACTCTCGCACCACTGTCGATTTTCATGCCAGAGAGACAGAGATGTGAAATGTTCAGTCGGTAGCGTGGATTACATTTTTCGTTTGTTAGAGGAACAAAATAAATGTTATGGGAAATCTAGATGTCAGAACCGAAAATCAAATCTGGAAATCTTTGGATTTTTGTAAAAGGTATCAAATAAACAAATTTTTAAAGCATAGATTGTAGTATTACTTTAGTTAGAACTGTTTAAAGTTCATGAAAGACGTGACTTTGGTATTTATTTTTATCCAGTAGGAGTACATTATTTTATTATTTAAATTCGACAAGCTTCTCCAAATATAATAAAAATCACATATATTTTTTGTGCCAGTCAATGAAATACATGCGACTAGAAAACTGCACAAAGATGTCGAATTGGCAGCTGTCTTCGCCTACAAATAACAAACGAGAAGTAATAAATTGAAAGAAATATAACGCGCGAGATAAAATAACGACAGAAATAACCCATACTTCAAAGTTGCAGCAGCTTTTGTTGGTATGAAGTTATAAAAGCTTTTATTGGAGTGCTGAATTAAGCTGCACCGGTGGCTGGTAATCTGAAGCTTTCAAGATTTAAGCTCCAGCTGTTAGGATCAGCGCAGACGGGATACGGGATTCAACGATCTCTGCGCGATAACCTGTTGCACGCTTTATTTCTGCATAATATCAAGCTGTTTAGTCGCTGTTTCAGCCTTATGAGGATCCCATATTATTCACGTTTGGTTGCCCAGGGCTATACGGATAATCCAAATTAATTTGTTATAACTAAACTCATACTGTACTCGGTAAGCTTCATTTGAGCCGGGTCTAAAAGGTTTGATGCGCTCCATTTAAATATTTAAAAATATAATACTTACTAGCTGTCCTGGCAAACGTTGCTTTGCCATAATATAAAGAATTTCGCCCATATTATTTTATTGAAGTGACTAAATAAGTATGTTAATGGAATCAGGCGTTACTTTGCGGAAATCCATAGCTTAAAATTTAGTTTGTTATTATTTTTAGCAATATTCCGCGAAATAAACTTCCACCTTTAAGTAAATGAGTGAGTGCACGCACAGGCATGCGTACAGCACCTCCCTCCTCCCACACTGCCTATGCGTACACTCGCATGCAAGAACTTGCAAACACCACCACCACACAAGCAATAATGTTGGCAAATCCGTGCAAGGCCCCTCACCACCATGCAGGTTGAAAACCTCGACGCGCGTTTCGCTCCAACACCGGAGCATCATCAGGATGTGGACTCTACGAACAACGTCCGTCAAGTGCCGCCGCCGGCCAAAACACCGCCTTTTATACCCTATCAAGCCCCGCTACTATCCCCACTACCCCCACTACCCTCACCAGTACCCCCGAACATATTAATAAGCGGTGACGTAGTCAAGCAAGTTTGGTCATTCAACAATGCAAATCTGTTATTTTTCTTTTCTTTTATGATCTCTAAATGTTCCAACACGCTCAGCCGAAAGCCTTTATCGCATTTATGTAAAACTTTATAGGAATGGCCATCGGGCACGGTATGATTACTATCTAAAAGATGTTTAGCAAAATGTGACTTATCAGGATGACCATTCTTATAAGCCGCGATATGTTCTTTATAAGTCACATTTTGCTAAACATCTTTTAGATAGTAATCATACCGTGCCCGATGGCCATTCCTATAAAGTTTTACATAAATGCGATAAAGACTTTTGGCTGAGCGTGTTGGAACAATTAGAGATCATGAAGTGTGGGAGGAGGGAGGTGCTGTACGCATGCCTATGCGTGCACTCACTCATTTACTTAAAGGTGGAATTTTATTTCGCGGAATATTGCTAAAAATAATAACAAACTAAATTTTAAATAAGTATGTCCCCATGGCAACGTCGATCGCTATCTCGTCGCACAAACAATGGTCGCCGTCAGTCTCAGGTTGTAATAATTTACTATTATTTATTCAACAAATGCACTAATCAATATATAAAGTGCCCAGTAGTCGATTCTCAGACCTACTAAATATGTATATAAAATTTGGTGAAAATCAGTAAAGCCGTTTCGGAGGAGTTCGCGGACTAACATTGTGACACTAGAATTTTATATATTACCTATAAGATTATTTCGAACTTGCATACTAGCTTGTTCCGATAAAGCAGCAATCATGATTCGCAACCTGTTACGAGTATTAACAGTATTTTTGTTCTGTATCACGTTAATTTATTCAAACGATGTCGATCGATTGTAGCCCGTACACGCCAGTACGCGTTTTAAATGTATTTAACGTAGCTATTGGTAAATTACAAACTTTGGCCTCTAAAATATTGACGCAATAAGTGATATTAGCAACTCAATTTAAATTTAATTTGGAACTTGCAAATTGTAAACAAAATTAATTAGTGAAGGAGTAAGCAGATAATTATGGCGTGGGCCTAGTCTAAATAGAGACTATAGAGACCGAAGAGCAACAATATATATTTTAATTAATTAGGGAAGAAAATAACACAAGTAACGGTGCGTCTACATTTGTATCATTTGCGCGATCAAATCTAAGATCAGATCTCCGTCGCGTATCATTGAAGCATGTCAAAATGATACGCGTATCATGATATGCCCCGATCGCTAATAACCGCGTATCTGATACGTGTCGTATCAAATACGCGCATGATCGGCAGAATGATCTAATAGGCGTCCCACACTATGCGCATACTTGATACGGCGCGATGATCGCGCGCGACGGAGATCTGATCGCGCAAATGATACAAATGTGGACGCACCGTTATAGGTGTCAGATTTTTTCCTCTAAACCATGTGATTGTAAAACATAACAAAGTAATTGAAATATTGTATCTTTACTTATTACTACAATACCTACTCAAACAAGTTCTCAAAATTAAATAAACTCAATACAGTACTTAATAAGTTTCACGCGTACATTACACGAATCACGTCTGAATGTTTTTTTGCTACTTCAAGTTAACTAAATCACGTGTGTTTTCTAACTCATTTTCTGTACACAGATTGGCACAAGTGCCTGCGCGCGCGCACTGAGCGCGTGTTTCGACGCACTCCTAGAAGGCTCCATCACCAAGTACTTTGCTGCAAGATTGGGTACCTTCTTTGGTGAGTTCCAACTTCCAAGTTCTTTTTTAAGCCTATACTATCTCATTGCTGAACTCAGGTCTCCCTCAGGTTGTTTTGTTAATTTTATTGTTATGATAGGCTTGTTAAGTATCGTTATTTGTCTTTTTTAATGTATTCACGTGAGAATCAACTATGTAATTCGTACGATATTCGATATTCAGCTTATAGCCCGTTTCGACCTTTCGGAAGCCTCATGTAATATTAATTCTGATACGATATTCGGAATTACATTGGTTATTAAATTGATATCGTCAGTAATAAATGTTATCAGTTTTTCGCCGTCAAATATTTTCGCAAAAAAGTATGGGAAGTAATAAATACGCATTGAAAGAGCGTTCAGTGATTCAATAAAAGACGAATACTATCTTTCCCCACTGTTGTGAAGAAACTTGTGACTTGCAGTCAGTTCACGTCGGAAGGGAAGTTAACGTGTCGATGCGATATATTTTTAAGTAGCCAATTCATAACTAGAGATAGTAATTCACAATTACTACAGATTATGATCTAATAAATTCAGCGTTATCTTCCATGATTAATCAAGGAAAACCATCCCACAATGATGTTTGTTTGCTGTTGCTACTGTTAAGCGGAGAATTCACTACCGGGTTGCCCGCGGGCCGCCCGGTCTGATACAAGTCTGCCGCTTGCCCCTATTGAACACACATAGAGTCATTGAACAGCCAGTTGAATAGATAGAGAGCTGCAGCTCGGTCGTGGATTCATGGACTCGATATTCTTTTTAACAGATGATAGATCAGCATCGGTAGTGATTTCTTTGGATTTTTCAATAAGTTTGCTGTTATAAGCGGCTTTACGTAGATCGGTGTTCATGTAGTGCTTTTATAACTTTCCACAAACAAGGATGCGATCGGTAAATGGAAATAAACGAATGTCAAAATGGTTTTTCTTGGTTTTTCTTAAGTTTAATGTTTGTATTGTATGCAATAATATTATGTTTTAAAATAATATTTAAGTGCACTCGAGTTGCTCTCCAAGGCGCAAATGACGACGGGCCGCCCGTTGCGAACCATTCATTTACAGACTTGCCCGTGCCCGCGCGGGAAAAATACGATCTCGCGGGCAGGCTGCGGGCACGGGCCGGCGGGCATGTCTGTGCCCGTACCTAGGAATTGACGAGCAGACAATATGCGACAGACTTGCCCTGCGGGCCGCCCGGTACTCAATTCCCCGCTCGAATAAAAACTGTCCATCTTGTAAAATATCCGATTACAGTAGGTACACTAAATGAGTCCTACAACACCGATGCACAAAAATCCTATCGCGCGGATAGTATGGTACATTTTTCTCCAATAAAGTGTATCCTATATCCTTTCCCGGGACTCAATGTATTTCGATACCAAACAGACAGACAGAAAAGCAGACAAACTTTCCGATTTATGATAATATGATACTGGTATCCCAGGCACTACAGTACCTATTTATAAAGTGGTTATTTCAGTCTGAAAATACTGTATAAATCATCCACAACAGATGTACTAGGCCTTGTATTGTATTTAATCTCCAAAGCCAAAACATAAGTATCTTAAGTTTGTTGGAAACTCAATCCGTTAAAGCTGAAGGCATTCTCTAATCTGTATTTATTGTGGGGAATCTCGGCAAGTGGAAACGCCGCCAATCTTCGAATGTTGTCACGCTCGTGTGGATAGCACAGTGATGTTCTATATTTTATGACTCTCATACTTTTTTTTATTACATGTAAATAATTTTTATTGCTTGATATATTGTTAAGCTTATTTATATAACAAGCTTTTGTTTGTACGGACAATAATACTCGACAAAAATTGCATTTTTCAATGATTTACGAAATTACGAAAGGTAGTGAAAAATGTTCCAATGGGTTAATGTTAGTACAGTAATAGATTATAAACTATTTTGTATAATAATAATAATAGATTTGATTTATTTTCCGGTACTTACTCATATCTTTATAGCATCTAAGAGCCTTTTTTACGACTTCCTGATAAGTGTCGCATATAGGCTATTCACAACTTAACTTGACAGATAGATCTATCTGTTAAATAAGTCGTGGATAGCCTATCTGGCACCTTATCAGGATTCAGGAAGTGGTGAAACAGGCCCTTAGTCTTATAGTCTCTATAGTCACCAAAATTAGTTACACAAAGAGCTGACAAACACATCGTATTCACAATCATAATATTATTATTATAATTGAAACTATAAGCTGAATAATTTAGAACATATTCATGTGTAATAGCTGAATAAACTGTTAGTTCGTGTTTACCACAAACACTCCCATTAACACCTTAATTATATATGACTGAACATCCCAAATTCGACGGAAATAATGGAATAGGCTTATTGTCTGGGGATGGCGCTAAATGCTAGCTGCTAAAGCATTATTAATTCAATACCACTCAATAATCATAAAAGGAAAGACATGCGGAATATGATCTCCTCGTCGTCTCGAGGCTTGTCTCCAAATCAGTGGGCACCGGGGCGGGAGTGGCGCATCGTTCGCCGCTAGGCTTCATCATCATTCATCATCATTAGTCAGTAGTCACCTTAATAGGTGACGCCGCGTTTAAGTAAAAAACCGTGTTGGATATGTTTTAGATTGCTTGTTTTCTATGAGAGGCCGGCCCGGCCTCTCGTAGAAAACTAGCAATGGAACAGCAAAAAAAGGGGAAGGGCGTAAGCGACAAAATGGTTTTTGTCGCGTAATTTAAAAGCCATAAATACATTCCATATAAGCCATGGGCAAATAAAAGTGTATGGTTAAAGTTTAAACCAATCTATGTACAAATTTTGGAAGCTTAAATCACTCTCCTCTGTTGGCAAAATAGGAATCCCTTTTTTTACAGAGGTCTTTTTGATTGATTATTCTGTGTTATAAAAGTTGACCAATTGTGTTATGCTATGGGTAATTCAAAGATAAAGACATGATGAATACTGACAATGAAGCTTTAGTCATTGCTGAGAAAAATCGATATCGCTACAGCCACATTATCAAGAGGTTGCGTCGCCTTAAATCTATACATTGTCACGCGCCGCCTGCCCGCTGATTTCGCGGGACTGAAGCCTTACATCGCAGCATCTCCAATCTCCATGTTGACTCATGAGTCATGAATAGTCATGATGCACTAACATAGGCAATCACGAATGTTGAGCCATGATGACCGAGGTTGTCATCGTGAATAGGGATTTAAAAAGATTCGCTGAAGTACCTACATAATGTTCAGAAATAGCTGAAGATTTCGAGCATGGTGATTGGTCAATTCGGCACCGCTAAGCTCCGCACCGCTTCAGTGAAAATGCAGCCTTAAAAAGAGATAGGTACGCAAAGCTACGCAAACATTGTGACGGATTCGCAGCGCAAGTAAGTTCGCTGTATAAAATGCGGCCCGCCCCGATGCGCCAACCAATGTGCGCGTACCTTGAATATTCGGCTCCTATTTTAAAGTTAGACGTTTCTATTTCAGGCTCAACTGTACCCACATCTGCCACCGACAAAACTTTTTCCATTGAGTAAATCGCCTAAAATTATATTGAATGACCCTCGTTAAGTTCCCTTCACAATCGTCTGATGAGTAACGAATTACTTATTCGTAATTTTTGTCTTTGTTTATACTGAGTGACAATCTCAACATCCGAATAAGTTAGTCTGTTATTAGGACAGAATTTTATCTGAGACTAGTATTCAAAGTTCAAACTATAAAAACGTCTTCATTTCAGGTTACCAGACCTCCATCTCTAGCAACATGACAATTTATATTTAAATAAGTATTTACTTACACCAAGAAAAATATATTGATATAATATTTATTATAAAAGTTTATAGAATAAAATGTACCAAGCACAGTATGTAACACAATAATGTTATGTTATGAAAGTATGACGTTACAATATAAACGAATTAATGTTGGCGGCACGCTGCGCTTGTTAATATAACCATTAACCGTCACATATTGCAATAATTACTCATAATTATTACAATATTATACAGCAAACTAATAAAAGATCCTAGCGACTTAATAAGACTTAGTTTGCGGTCAAGGTAATATGCATATAAGATTGAAATAACTTGCAAATAAAACTAGGGAACGAAAGGTTTATAGAATTCTAATAAAATAAGGATAGATGAATGAAGGTACCTTGTTTTATCTAATAAATAAATGATTTTTAAATGACTACGAAAGTTTTTTGGATAGCGTTTTTATGTATTCGTACGGGTTCAGCAGAATAATTGTAAATTGATGGCCAATATCATGGACAATGATAGGTATTCTAATTGGAGTGTCAAAAATATAGTTTGCGTTGTCGAGTTATAGTTTTCAATATTTGATAAACTGACTATTAGTAATTTTAATACCGTATAATATAAATTATTGATGTATCTGCAATGATTAATATAATAATTATTAATCTATACCATTGAGATGTAATCTATACTAATATTATAAAGCGGAAGAGTTTGTTTGTTTGTTTGAACGCGCTAATCTCAGGAACTACTGATCCGATTTTGAAAATTCTTTCAGTGTTAGATAGCCCATTGATTGAGGAAGGCTATAGGCTATATTTTATCACGCTAAGACTAATAGAAGCGAAGAAATAGAGAAAAATGTGGAAAAAACGGAACGGAAATATATTTGAAAGGGCTTATTTGAACGCGCTTATCTCAGGAACTACTGGTCCGATTTGAAAAATTCTGTCAGTGTTAGATAGTTCATTTATTGCGAAAGGCTATAGGCTATATTTTTATACTCTACAACTAGTAGGAGCGAAGAAATAGTGGAAAATGTGGAAAAAACGGGAGGAAATTATTTGAAAGGGCTTATTTGAACGCGCTAATCTCAAGAACTACTGGTTCAATTTGAAAAATTATTGCAGTGTTAGATAGCCCATTTATCGAGAAAGGCTATAAGCTATATTTTATTACGCTAAGACTAATAGGAACGAATAAATAGAGGAAAATGTTGAAAAAACGGGCAAAATTATTTGAAAGGACTTATTTGAACGCGCTAATCTCAGGGACTACTGGTCCGATTTGAAAAATTCTTTCAGTTTTAGATAGTTCATTTATCGAGAAAGGCTATAGGCTATATTTTATTACGCTAAACCTAATAGGAGCGAAGAAATATAAGAAAATGTGAAAAAAACTGGGGAAATTATTTGATAGGGCTTATCTCATGAACCACTGGAGCAATTTTTATGTTATTTGGCACACATGAATAACAGACCACGTGAAAGGACATAGGTTTCTTTTTTGCGGAAAAATGTACGGTTTCCATGACATTACTAAATTACGCGGGCGAAGCCGCGTGGAACATAATATCTATTATACCATAAAAGTATATTGTACCACACTATATACTTTTAATAAGTTTTATGATTTGCGCGTTAACTATTCAATCGATGTACGGGAACAACTATAAACTATAGTCCACGCGGACGAAGTCGCGGGCAACAGCTAGTAATAATTATAATAGTATCAATATAGCAGCCCTAGCAAAAGCTCGTTATATTTTGTATAGTTACAACTATTATTTGAGGAAAGGAATTAATTGCTCTACGTGACGTTATTTGCTGCAACACGTTCTTATTCGAAAATTATTTAGTTAACATCTCATTTAACTGTTTAGTCGGTTCAGCGGTTTGGACGTGAAGAAGTGACAGACATACAGACAGTTAGAGAGACAGACACACAGACACACTATCACATTTATAATATTAGTATGGATGTCATAAAATAGAAAGGGAGGAGGTTTGTGTGTCACCTTTGACCGGTTTTAATGAAGATACAGATTTTAGTGAACCACTATAAAGCACTGTATAGCTTTTACTATGATTGCAGACTGACTCAGTTTCGATATAATTAATATAAAGTGTAAAGGAAAAAAACGTTATAATTAATATGAAATTGAAATTGATTTAAAATCATATTATTTAGAAAATTAGTTTAGATAATTATATTAAAAAAAAATTGTTCAGATGACATAGTATCGAAAACATTTACCTCTATTTTGCCTTTGACTAGGCCTATAAGTCGACGAGTTAAGGATCACTTTTCGACGACCTATAACGGGAACCGGAAGGATTCGAGACCATCTGTTAATTTCGACTTTGATGACAATAACCGTTATTTGAACTTTCGACGAACGCTTTCGGCATTTTCTAAGGGAGGGAGGGTATTATCCTGTAAAAGGGGAGGTTCATAGGAGCATGGGGACTTTGTGGGGAGTTTTGAGAGGAGGGATCCTATTTTGAAGGAGGATTTCAGAATGAGATGGGACCCGACTCAAATCTACCAATGCTCCTCAATATCGAGTTTAGATTGTTTTGACTAAACGTGAAAATGTCTTGTTTTGATTCAGGCGGAAATTGGAATTCAGATAAAATATACTCAATTAAAACATAAATTTAATTATTGTGTATTAGATGTAGCCCGAAACTTAATTCATCTTCCAGAATAAATTATTATATTCTGTACATCAAATTCTCTAATAGAAAGCGAGAACTCTTTATCTATTGAAAAATCAAATACAGATATTTTACTACTACATATTACGCCAAAATATAGTCATACAGATTACCATCATGTTTTTTGGCGAACCTAATTGAATGAAATTCCTTGTAGGTAAACCCTTGGACTTTGTGGCGTTCGGCATCACAATCCTGATGATGTTGGTCCTCCTGGCCGGGGTGAAGAAGTCGCTGGTGTTCAACAACATCCTCAACTCCATCAATATGAGCGTCTGGGTGTTCATCATGGGCGCTGGTGTCTTCTACGTGGACACCAAGAACTGGTCGCAGCATAAGGGCTTCCTGCCGAACGGATGGGCCGGGGTATGTATTAAGTAATGTAGTTGGTGATTCTGGTGATTGTATGTTTATGTGGTGATGGATCAGTAAAATGAACAGAGCGCTAATAGTGCTTGCCGGTTTCGATAACGAAGTTAGATATAAAAAATCTGACATTTGACATAACGCATGGCGCTTGCGATTTCGAAACTGTGTGCAGTGCTTTCGACTAAGCATACTTCGCTGTGTTTTCAGGTTTCGATTCATTTATTTTAATAATTTACTAAAATTAATATTGGTTAATTATAATGATGATTCGCTACCGAAATCAGTGATGCCCGCTATATTACGATACGTCGTAACGATGTTTTAGTTGCAAAAAGCTGAGGTCATCATATTTTATTGAAAATCATTTACTTCTATACCTTTATATTATGTTGACTTTATGTTGTCTTTTCACTGCGATAACAGTGGTCAGAACGCAAAAAATAGTCACTAAGCTTACATAGTGCCTTTTTTAGTTTGAAAGTCTCATTTGGTTGAGCAATGCAGCCTGGCGTCCATTGCCTTAATCCCTTTTTTATTTGCTAATCCTTCATCCGGATTCCGTAGCTTTTGTAACACGGGCATAGATTTTTGAAAAAAACATTTATCCTTAGTGGAATACGCTGTGATACTATCATGGTATATTTTTATGTAATTGTACAAATTAAAATATCCACACTGCTTAAACAATCGTCATAGATATAAAGTGTTTTTACTTGTCTAACCCGTTAGAAAACTTGGTTGTATAATAATTGTTTACACACACTAGTATGGTCATTTGTGTGTAAACAGGGTAATTTACTTAAATGTAACATGAGTTTTACAAAAATACTAGTATCTGATTTTGCAGATTCAGGATTTTGTCTTAAGATTGCTACCAAACTCATGTCTCATAGCTCATAACTCATTATCAATCTCCAACTAGGCTCTGTCAAATCAATACTCCAGTATAGCTGCATTGGCCCGTGTCGATACGTCACCGTCTGTCATCGTTCATCAACGCCTGAATTCCCGATGGCCGATACGTGTTGCTCGCCACACTTAATTATATCACTATCGGCATATCCGATCAGTTCTAGCACTATACTATGTTTCGCTAAGTAGGGACTAAAGAACAGGTAGACTGGCAGCCTAATAATAGGGCTAAATGCGAAATATTGTATCTATACTATTAGTTAGTGAAACCCCAGCAGTTGGAAATTCTTTCGGGATCTGCGATACGTGCAACATATATACATACACACACAGAGACATACCCCCACACACACACACACACACATAATATATAATATAGACGTCAAAATGACAGTTTTGTTTTTTGCGTTGGGACTTAAAACAACAATATACATAGTTTTATACACAGAATAGATTTTAAACAGGAAGTGAAAACGTTAACAAGCAGGTAGAACATTAGATACGACGCCCTCGGTAAATTTAGGGGTAACATAGCCGGGCAAATAAAAATGTAAAATTTCAAATCCGATATCCGGTAGTTGTTGTTTTTCCATGGCGGGAGATTTTCTGTAAAACATCCCCCGGTACTCGCGATTCTGACTTGTTACGCTGATCGTACGTTTTTAACAATGTTATGAAAATGTATTTTGAACTGGTCGTATAATTATGGAATCATTATGGCATTAATTAGACTGGCTATCTATTAAAATATAAATTGATTTTAAATTTTGTTACTCTCGCTAAAACTTGAGAGCAGCCGATTTGGCTAATCTCAGTCTTGAAATGTTCGAGGAAGAGGCTCTGCTTTTGATTTTTTTTTTCATATTGATGGCCCAATAGTCAGCAACAGCAAACTTTCCTCATTTTATTACGGTAGGGTTTTCTGTATATGACCCTCATAGGGGTAAGAACGGCGGTTACTTTAGAAGATCTCTGAAGACATCAGATCACACATATGACAATTGATTTCCACTGCCTGACCACCTCAAAGTCTAATCGCTGTTTAACTGGTTTTATAAAATGAAGAAGGTCTGGCTGTCGCTGGCTCTTACTCTATGAAGATGTTATCAAAGTCGCTGTAGCGCGGCATGATAGCATAGTGCAATATAACGTGAATAATAACTGTGAATAGCGAGGTCGGGCCACTAATAGCATCCTGCTATAAAGCTCCTTTGAGAGCTTTATAATGTCTATTTTATTGGTTTAGTGGTTCCAAGTTAATAACAAGAACTTATTCTACACCTTAAGGTAGTAGGTACTATATAATAACAAGGTGTTGACATTTTGTTCCTTGGACAGATGAGCAGAAAATTGTTTATCACACGGGTACCTACAGTTCTTGCACGTATATTTTTTGCTTCAACCAATGCCATCCCTATTTTCTCGGGTTGACCATAACAATCCAGTCTTTTGCTAAAATTCGGTATGATTGTAGATACTTTGAGTCCTGGGAAAGGACATAATAATGTAATGATACTTTTTATCCCGAAAAGATGTATGTAGGTCCCGCGCTGATCTAATTTTGTCGCAACAGAGTTGCGGGCGCCACCTAGTCGTAAATAATTTCGAATCGCTCTGTAATGAAATCTTAACACAGTGCTACGTCTCGTAAACGCTGAGCCTAGCACCTAGCTAACTCAATAAACGGCAAAACAAACATATAAGGGTGTACACAAATAGAGAGCCAGATCCCAACTCAATTAACCCACGCCCACTCGAATTAATATTGTTAGGCTCCAGTTGCAGTTAGCAGAAGCCGTACTAACTGACCTAACACAGATTGGAGTTTGTAATACAGGTGTAGAGGGAAATTTTTCTCTCCTTTTGTGAAGAAATTGTAAAATATGTTAATAAAAAGAACTGTGATAAATTAGTGTGATGTAAGTTTTCTGTGATATTAGGGTTAGTATATGTTGTGCCGTAGTCTTTTATTATTTTAGCTTTGACATTGTGAATTTTATTATTTTTGAATTTTATTGTATTGATCATATTGACTTTTTATTTGGAATAATTGTATTTAACTGTAATTATGATTTTATACTGCTCTTCTTTTATCGTAACAAACATTTGGAAATCTATCGAACATTAGTAATGTTCATAAGTGTATATTTTTAAAGGAAGTATAACAAATTGTATTCATCTTATAACTCTAAGAATTGACACGTACCAAGAGTACCTACTCAATATACTGTGGACAAATTACGATTGTAATAAATATACTATGTAATATGTAATAAAAGTATAGTTAAAAGACCTTTATAAAAAAGCAGAAGATTAAAAAGAGCAAACAATTAAAATACACAGCAAAAAACAAGCCCTGATTTTGTTAGGGGGATGGCATTAATAAAAAAAAAATACAGGTGTAGGATTATACGAGTCATTACAATTATTTTATATAGATACGAGTACTATAATATAGTACGAAGTCATTACTAAAATATTTCGTCTACTAGAGGCGGATAAAGTTACTTGATAACTAAAAGCGGGCAAATAACAATTTGAAAGTATTCATTTTTTGCCTAGATTGAGGGTTTAGGATCAGGAAAATTATTGGAAATAAAAAAAATGTGAAGTTTATGTATAGCCAGATATATTAATTAGTCAGATGATCAAGTAGCCTATAAATTTCAAGGTTTTTTCAAGGGAAAAAATTGTAATTGCCCTGACGGTATAAAATGTTAGTTATCCACTTCACCCACTTGCGTCTTGAATTCTTTGTATCATAAATCATAATCTAGTACGAAGTCCCTGAAATATCGAATCTACTAAAGGCGGATCTTGTTACTAGATAACTGTGTTACAGGAAGTGATCCGCTTTTAGTCGGTTTGTATTATTTTCAACGTCGAATTATAGGGGTTATAAACTTATAATATTGCTTCTTAGAAAAATTTAAATATGCTAGTCATAAGCAGTTGTATGTAGGTTTCAGTGTTTGTTATTTTTTATATATAATAGCTTATTCCACTCTTTCCGAATGGATTTTGAAATGGATATTGTTGAACTACGAATAATAAAGTAGTTGTTGAATAACTATTTTACCTGTATTCTGTACTCAACTTCACATAATATTGCCTCACATAAACGAACACACATCTCATGATTTACTTCTTTAACTGACTTCCAAAAAAGAGGAGGTTATATTATGTTCGGCTGTGGATATACTTTTTTTAATACATTTTAATAAGATTACACGAAAGCTGGCTGTTATAAGAGGTAATTCATCAAAATATAGTTTTTAATAGAACTACATTAAAGTAACAAGCGTTAATAATTATTTAAATAATAATAATTAATTATCATTAGTGTATTAGGTACCTACTAAGCTTTAATTAAAAGGATTCGCCTTGATTTTCCTGTTTCGAACCCCAACCCGCTTAGTGGCTTCAACCACTGTACCCTGTTACATTACTTATTCAAATTACTTCGAGATCCCAATATATTCTACTCGCTAATGTAAAAGAATTATTCCTTATTTTGTTTATAAAATTGCCTTAACATGTGATACGACTAAGATATTATGCTATTTACTAGTTAACTTATTATTATATTCAATTCATTTGGGTTTTCTTCTACCTGTCTGTTAAAGATCCATTAAATATTTTCCATCTGCCTTGTTAGCTTCGAAGGTATAATATTATATTTTAATCGTGTAACTTGTGTTATAAGTGCTGTGTTTATTACAGCTGTTCGTTTTCACCGTTCGTTTGTTCATTTTCGACACAGATATGGATCGGACCAGAGGAAAGGCGATCTAATTCCTAAATTGACATTGTATTTAATTTGAATCCTGCCGAATCCGACTGGCAGCAAAACGATCGACTAACAAACCAATTATCATGAAAGTTCGTCTGCGGTACCACTGGTTGTATGTACCTATATACTACAACTCAATAGTTACATAGTTTTATTTATTTATTTAATACTGGAAAATCAACAGCTTACAATATGAAATAGTTAAATTATAGATAAAACAAGAATCCAATGACAGGTTGTCACCTTTAACAAAGAAGAACTAGCAATTCGGACAGACAGACGGACAGACATCGAAGTCTCAGTAATAGGGTCCCGTTTTTATCCTTTGGGTACGGAACCCTAAAAATCATGTTTAGCAAACAAACATGATTTTAGGGTTTCAAGGGCTCCCATACAAAAACACATTTTTTGGCCTATTTTTCGTCTATAACGGCACGGAACCCTACGTGCGCGAGTCCGACTCGCACTTGGCTGATTTTTAACACAACAAACAAAATTCTGTGTAACTATAGACTGAGGTTACAAAGTACAATGATGTTTAAGATAATAGAACTGGTTACACTCTTACATAATATTTTGATTTCAGTGCACTATACCTAATATAGAAGCAGAATTTCTATAGCTCAATGAGCATTGTAAATTAAATTGAAGATGGTGAACATCAATCGAACTAACATTCACTATGTGCATCGGTGTGGAACGAAGGAAAACCGTCTTTACTTCTTCCCTTCTGTGTTTCCTAGATGACGCCCCCCGCCCGCAACTCCGTTTAGTTGCACCAAAATTCGTTTATCGCGCCAGACATTTTTCCGCGATAAAAGTATCCTATGTCCTTTCACGGGACTCAGAGTACAAAAATACTAAACAGCAAAATTTGTACAACGGTTTGGGCGTAAGTTGGTAACAGACAGACAAACTTTTGTGTTTATAATATTGCTTTGGATATTAAAACAAACAATGAGAGCCCATACAATATTTTTGTCGCAATTTATTTTATTTTATGCAATCATAAATCAACTAGACTGCCATTCTGTAACACGTCTTCGATGTTTGCGTGCCGGTAAGGTTAGGTTAGGTTAAAACCACGTCATTTTCAGCACATTTTCAGTAAGTACTTATGTCTATAAGTATTAAGTACTGAAAATGTCGTTAATAAATCGAGAGTCTTCTTGAGATAAATAAAATAAAACACCCAACTAATTTCACTTTAAGAGTTCATAGTTCATACTATAGAAATGCCTAAAATATCGGCATTTCTAGTGAAGTAAATAAAAAGCAAATTAATTATTAGGATTTGCCATAATATTTCGCATCCTACGTTATATATTGTTTTTTTTTATATCAAATTTTTCGTATGTTTCTCTTTTGCCGCTGTACTCTTAGATATAAACCTGCGTCACACTCTACAGCAGTAATTCCGGGTGCGATGTGATTTCACGTTCTTACGCTCTATTGCTTTTCCTCGTCATTTATTATTAAGGGCGTTGGTGTTTCCAATCATAATGGTTTAGACGGATATGAGGCCCACTCAAATATTTATAGAGCTGATCAAATCTTGTATACCGAAAATGTAACGCTTGCAAAATTGCTTTTTTGGGAGCTCGATTATGGACCGGTAGGGTAACGGGTAACTATAATTTAAACAGATTAATTTGAAAAAAAGGAGGAGGAGATTTTATAAATACCCCTCCTTCTACTTTTTCAAATTCAAAATATGTATTACAAAATATAAGAACAGTAATAATAACATATTGTTTATATAAACGCAATTGAAAGTGTCCAGACGCCTACACACTTACATGTTCTTAGGAAAGATCAGGCAAAAACAGAAATTACTAAGATGTTTAGTAATAGGCAAAAATATACGCAAGTATCAAGCTAATCGCGGCACATTTGTACAAAATATTCTTATAAGTACTGTGGTATGTTCGGCCTTTTTTAACTTGTAACTCATTTAATATCGAGCCTTGCCCTTATTCACTTTTGCGTATGATTAAAATACCTTCAAGTTCCTCATCGATATTTAGCGCCAGACTTCAAACAACTTTACTTTACAAAGTATATTCTTAGAGTAAGCTATTGTTGGAGTATTTATTGTAACGAAACACGTAGGATGTTCGCGAGCCGGATGTCTATAAAATATAAGTAGAAATTATACATTCTTTGCGGTTGTCTTCCCTTACCCTCGAAAAGAAAAATATCTTACTAAATAATCGCAAATATCTTTTCTTAAGGTGCAGTGGTTGTTGCAGCTACATAAAATGGGTTTTTTTACATCTCAATGGTTTTTTAAAATGTGTTTTTTTTCTAATAATGTCATTATTTAAAAGTACTTATGAAAAAGTACCGTTTTAAATTTGAAAAAAAAAAACTATACGAATAGATATTATATCAGTATACAATTTAAAAATTCTGCTCGATAGAAAATATCTTAAAGATGACTATTATTAACGCTGTTTTTCATAATTTTAGCTCATTTTATGGCAAAATTACACACTTTTAAAGTTTCTAGAAAAACAAAAATGTGGTACATTTGTCACGGTTATAGATAGGCAGCTACACCGCGGCTACACAAGCAAGTGTATTGTACAAATTACAGGGTGATAGCGGCACCGGTATAAGAGTCAATTCAGACCACAGCTCGACACGTAGATGCATTTCTAAATTTGTATGGATTTGACAGATTTCTGTCTTCTGTCGGAATCTGTCAAATCCATTAAAATTTAGAAATGCATCTATCCTCGCATTGCGGTCCGAATTGACCCTAAGCCGTTACATTCATATTTTGCTTGTAATTTCGCGTACAACACCAGTCAACCTTTGGTCTTATGTATTTAATTTTCTCCCAGGTATTCAGCGGTGCTGCCACCTGTTTCTACGCGTTCATCGGCTTCGACATAATAGCGACTACGGGAGAGGAAGCCCACAACCCCAAGAGGTCCATTCCTCTGGCCATCGTGCTCAGCCTGGCCATCATATTACTGGCCTACGTCAGCAGCTCCATAATGCTCACCTTGATAGGTAAGATGGAAGGACACTGGCTTTTTTTAAGGTTTCGTTCCCAAAGGGTAAAAACGGGAGGCCATTACTACTTCGTCGTCTGTCCGTCTGTCTCCAGGCTTTTTTCGCAGATTTTGTATTTCTGTTGCCGCTATAACAAATACTAAAATTAAAATCGGGTTTAGGAATCCATCGCGGACAAACATCGTGACAGGAGATTTATATTATATTAGATTATTATAATATTATGCACTTCAAGTAAATGCATCTATTAGAGCCTCCAGCCATCAGGCTAGTTTTATCCTCATAATACAATAATAAAAGATAATAAACAGGAAAGAAATAATTGGAAGATGGAAGTAAAATATTGCTGCAAGAGAAAACGGAATGGAAGTGATATCTCTGGCCATTCGAGCTAATAAAACTCTTTACGTAGCCAGTAAACATCGGATTGTATTTCAATTCTATTTTCAATCCACACAATAATTGCGAGGAAAATGAATAATGGTTTTAAACATTACCACTACATTTTTTAATAAGTAATTTAAATGTTTAACAATAATTAAAATATAAATGAAGTACTTACTTACTTAGAAACATGTTTAACACAAATAAAAATGAATTAAAATTTAGTAAGTCTTGCTGAAAATCGAGAGTAGCTGAGCCGATTTCCAAAATATTTTAGTAAGTATATTTTTGGAAGTTCAGGGAAGGTTTATATTTAGGAGAATAGAGCTGATATATGTATTGAGTTCACTGGGTCATCAAGTCTAACCATTCAATAATATTTCTGAAGAATGATACTTCGGTCATATTTTTCAGTGAGATGAAATGTAAGAAACTAGATGACGGCCGCAGCATTGAACGGTAACCGTACATTTTGCCGGGATAAAAAGTATCCTATGTCCTTTTCGGGTACTCAAAGCATCTCCATTCCCAGCAGAATAGGTTCAGCAGTTTGGGCGTGAAGACGTGACAGACAGACACACTTTAGCATTTATAATATTAGTATGGATGGCGTTAGACGCATGAAAATAACGAGAAAAAGCTTACTATGGTCCTTCTACTTTTATAGTTATTTTCTACTGTTAGGTACTATAATTTCCTCCATCATATTGTAAAGTCTGCATTTATGGCTGGTTTACACGTATTAATTTGATAAGTAGTTAACTAAATTTTAAGTTATTAATTGCATGTAAACACAAAATTTTGTCGTTACTTCAAATTTAGTTAAGTAAGCACAAAGTCATAAGTAAATTTAGTTGACTACAGCTGCACAGCAGTTTTACAATTCGTACCTACTAACAATCTCGTCGTGACACCAAACCGTCTCTGAAACAGTTTTCGAATATTCAGTTGTTAAAACTAACAATGTGCCAATTTTTTCCAAACTTTGAAATAATTTTTCTGATACCTAGCAAGGTATCAGAAAAATTATTTCAATTTGAAATTAGAGCTAATTTGAAACTAGAGCTAATCCTGGAACTGAGGTATGAAACTTACTCAGATAAAAGACTTCTATACTAATATAAACGCGATGGTGTGTCTGACTGTTACCTCTTCCCGCCAAAACCGATTATACTGGATAATATATTCAGATACTTTGTGTCCCAGGAGAAGACCTAGTATAGTTTTGATCCCGAAAAAAATGTACGGGTACAATTCCGTGCATCGCGACTGTCGTTGGCCGCTCGCGACAATAGTCATTGTATGAAAATGTATGGCACCGCTTCCGAGGCCCGCGACGACAGACTGTCGTTGGCCGCTCGCGACAATAGTCATTGCATGAAAATGTATGGCACCGCTTCCGAGGCCCGCGACAGACGCGCGCGGCCGACGACTGTCGTAGGCCGCGCGCGGCCGTGTCATATAACTTTGACACGGTCGTGTGGTGCCTACGAAAGACGCGCGCGGCCGACGACAGTCGTAGGCCCCGCGTGGCCATCCAGAAACGTATAAAATTCAAGACACAGCCGCGCGCGGCTTACGACAGTCGTCGGCCGCGCGCGTCTGTCGCGGGCCTCGGAAGCGGTGCCATACATTTCATACAATGACTATTGTCGCGAGCGGCGATGCACAGAATTGTACCTTACCCGCGCGCGAATCGTGAATACTAATAATTGTGATGCAACTAGCGTAGGATGCAACAGATGCGCTAAAATTCGTTTATCGTTTATTCGTTGCGGGCGTCATAATATTATAGGAATAGTGATTGCGGCCTGCGGGCGTCATATTAATTATTATAGTAATAGAATTATGTCATTGGTGGTTTTGTTAATGAGGTTTATCTAATAAAGCATGTCCCTGAATATAATTACATTGAACGATTTTCATCACCAGCTATCACGTTCCCTCACATAATTCCCTCGCAATATCTATGCTGCATTTACGGGAAATTTGTACACAAATTATTGCTTAAACTGTATTATAATATTAGGCGTTTGTTTGTTATAGGTTATGAGGCGTGGTAGTATTATAGACCATGGAAGACTATAAGTTATAACTGTATGAGTTCGAAAAAATGCAGAAATGTTTGAAGCATCGAGAGCTCCCTTGCCCTGTTCGATGCTGTTTAAACTAAAACCAAAGGAGAATGTTAGTTTTTGTTAAACCTATTGCAGTTTTGTTATGCCTTAATAGTAGATCCACTTTTCAATTAAGTTATATTATGTGAAAATGCGTTGTCTATGTATTAATGAGCCGAATCTAAGTAAATATAAGTTGGATATGTTCAAAATGTATATGTACAAATTATTCAACAAAACTCTGACATTTGCATTTCAATACATGCAATATTGTATAGGAAATCGAATACACCACAAATTGTTGCTATTCACAAAAAATATTTGGGTACGAAGGTATTGTTAGTTTGTAAAATGTGTGTTCAAACATCCCTTGTATCCAAGCTGACAAAAACTTATACTGAGTAGGAATTTCGTATTCGTATGTCAATGAATACGTTTTCTGACTGCCCTTACACCTCCTGTAACCTCACCGTCACCGGTTACCAATTTTTAGTTCGAGGCGGCCCATTCATGTCGAAGTCAGGCTCTCTCAATAATACAAATAATTTAATATTATTATAATTCATGCGAAAATGTACTTGTGGATTAGTCAGGATGTCCTCGGGAACGGAGTCCTAAGTAACGCTAGTTTTATAGAAATAAAAATATATTATTCGAACGCAAAATATTTCGCGTAACGCTTCGTAATCCATAAAACTAAACGCAATTTAGGGCCCTTTTCCTGAAACGTGTGTCATCACCCGCATGCGGACGGCCCTGATTCACAAGGGGTAATTCGACTCGGGTTTGGAAACTTTACCGCGCGACATCCAATAAACGCTCGCCGCGCTAGGCGTTGACTAATAACCGCACGGTAAAGTTATCGAATCCGTGTCGAACGGGAACCGTGAATGGCCTGCTGATCCGCGTGATAATATATGCAAAATAGGAAAAGGGCCAATAATGAAGTTGTCGTAAAATAGCTGTATAATGTCATTATTTGTTCCAGTGCCGTACGACGAGATTGACACGGAGTCGGCTCTCGTCCAGATGTTCGCGCACGTGAACGCGCCGACGTGCAAGTACATCGTGGCGCTGGGCGCGATATCCGGCCTCACTGTCTCCATGTTCGGCTCCATGTTCCCCCTCCCGCGGGTACTGTACGCCATGGCGCAGGACGGACTGATATTCACGTGAGTATTACCTACAAGATTTTGTAGGGCTTACATGGGGTTATTGAACACCAAGACGTGAAGCTGATTTGAAGACGTGAGTGGAAGAACACAATAAGTAACATTTTATAACATACGAACAATTATGCTTAGCACAAACCTACGCAAGAAATTTTTGACGTGACAACGTCTTATAATTTGATGGAGCCAGCTGCACGCACGAAAAAACATGACTCATGCGGCGTTACCTCGCTCTGAGGCGTTCCATTTAAGGCTCGTGGTCACGTTCAACTATCGTCAGTAAACGGACTTTACAGACAACTGATTTTTTCCCTTATAATTTGAACAAATCTTTTTTTTAATCCATCCCCCAGTCCCCATAAAACCCACAGTCTTTATATTTCAAATCGATTTTCCGGTCCTAGAGCCTCAATTTCTGCAATTTTATCACTGTTACTTATCTGGTTCTTCCACTCAGTCACGCGTCTTTATTTGTTAAGTTGGCGACACCAAACTAAGCTCCAATACATTTTGGACTACGCTGGCTACACAAATGTCGGCAGAAAAAGAAACAAAAAAGTTCATAAAGTGTTAATCATTTGGGGTCGCGTGGAGCGAAGATCGGAAAGCAACTTTTAGTGTAAACCATGAAGTTAATATTATACTCTTACCTAGCGGTATATTAACTTTATGGTGTAAACTGATTAAGTCAATGATATTATATGTTACTAATTGGCAGTTTACGGCAGCAACGCGTTGCCACTTCGAAGATGCCTGCAAGCTATCTGACTTACATAATATTATCTGAATGGCATAACATTATGAATTGATATTATCTTTTGAACTATCAAGTGGTAACGCATTTCTGAGAATCGTTTGTAAGACGTTGCTACTCTAGTACTTTAGAACTCATTGGATTGTGTAGGTCCTTTCTTGCACTATTAAATTTTTTTAAAAGAAATCCAATCATAGTGGACCTATAGGCTATATTAAACATAATAATATAATATTGTAAAGTGGTCTTCATAAAGAAACTTCTGAACAACTATTTTAAAGTTACTCCTTTCTCAGATATCAGATAACACTTATAGATCTAAGTATTTACTTATTACTCTTGGATAATTACAATCTTATCTGCCGGTTCCCGAGACCAACTTTGAACAACTCTCGTCTCGGTTTCAAGTAGTTAAAAAGTAATGATAAAACAACTTTTCCCAATGAAACTACTTTTACTTTGATGTACTAATATCAAAACTCAGGAGAATAAAACATAAAAGAACATTACTGTAATCTAGAATTTAATGAGCTTTTTACAACTTTGAACATTTTCTAGGAGCACTTGCATTCCAATAATAGGACCTTCTGTTCCTTCTATGAACTCTTAGAGATAGCACACATTAGTGACACGACAGTTTTTAGATAATATTGTTTCACATAGACGAGTCAGCTTTACGGTTGTGTCTACCACGCGGCGCATACCAAGACTGTTTTGTCTACGACGACGCAACGCATACAATAATTGTATATTCATCAGTTAAGAGAACGCTCGGATCAGACTAGGTACACCACTTGACAGTTTTGTCGTAGATGTGCGCGCTCGCATACACTTCAAAGGGAATCCGACAGTCGTTAGTCAGACTTGTCGCCGTGCAGTTCTTGTACGCATCAGACAACTTTGTCTATGAGACGTTTTGTTTCAAATGTGCGCGTCTAGTACATTTTATTATGCGATAGTCTGTCTAAAAACTGTTGTGTCTCAAATGTGCGGTCGCCCTTAAAGTGTCAATATATTTTGGATGTGTGAGAAATAAAAAATGTTAAAGTTTTGACATAAAATCGAACTTTTAGTTCTTCGTCTATCTATGTTCCGTTATTAAAATTTAATCTCTAAAACCAATTTACAAATTACACCTAAGGCTATTTAGTGGAGGTGTATTTAGCTAATCAATCAGTAAATCAATTAATCAGTCACGCCATAATATAATATCATTGTGTAATCAAATCATAATAATATATTAAATCTAACATTGACATGCGAAACAATAACAGATCATAACTAATTATATCTATCATAGAGTAAGATATTGTTATAGCTTACTCTATCTCAGCTGATAAAGTCACCAATCAGTTCTTAACCAATTTAAAAAGGATACAAGATACTAGATAATTACATAATATTATGTAATAATTTCTTGATGTGTAATAACCAGTTAAATTTGTAGTACTATAAATAATTATTATTTAACTAGCTGTCCCGGTGAACTTCGTGTCCCTTAAATACCTTCCCTGGACTTCGTGGATTATTTTAAGACTAAAATTAGCAGAATCGGTTTTGCCGTTATCGAGTTATAGCGTTACTAACACAAAATATTGGAAATCAATTTTTTTATATACATATAGATAATAAATATAATGCATGCTAACCAAATAACATCTAAGATATTATATTAATATTTGTAAAGTAGACAAACCATACAATCGCTAGTTCTATACCCCCGAATCTTAGTCTAAACTCTAAACTCATCTAGGATCAAGAACTGAATGATCTTTCTTCGTGGGCTTATCGCCATTTAAGTGACAACTACCGCGGTCAGTTTTTCTGATAAAAGTATTGAAATGTTGATGCCATTCGTTAGAAAATCGGAAGATGCATCACATCGCCAATCAGGAACAATATATTGTATAGCTTTACAAAAACTCCTATAGTAATTAAATAGTAAACCTGCTTTAGTATAATTGTATCTATACAGTATACATAATGAATGTAATATATTTCAATTGTTTTCTCTCTCCTGAAAAGTTGTTAATTCTGACTTACGCGGTGTTAAAACTTCAAGGACTGTCGAGTCGTATTAAATCTTATTGCCCAGTAATAAGGTCGATATTACAATATACCCAACATTTGTGTACAGGCAACTGGGTCAGATATCGGAAACCGCTGGCACGCCGGCAGTGGCGACGTTGTTCGGCGGAGTCACCGCTTCCTTCGTGTCCCTGGTCATACAACTCGAGGTGCTGGTGGAAATGATGAGCATTGGTAAGTACCTACATAAAAATCCATACTTAATATTATGAGCAAGCTGTCAAATTTTGCTGTGTTTTCTAATAAGTATTACGATCCCGGAAGACGATTGACTTAAATGAAATTGAGATCTATTTAATCATTGTATATTTATCTGATACTAACCTAACGGAAAACACGATTCACTTATTTTGACTCGATAGTTTTATTTTTCGAAATTATGAATATTTCTGGGCTTTCCAACAAAATAATATCTCCTACACCTGTTCAGTTGCTATAATTAAATAACTTGCACTACTACAATCATATACTTTGTAAAATCATAGCTAAAGGAAATATTTGTATTGTATTTAGTTTTTAAGTAATCATCAAAAAACTGTTTTGGGACTTACGAACTTTGCTTTCGTGCTATAATGCGGGAACCTTTGTTACGCGATATTGTTCACTACTACTAGCTAGTACTAGCTGCGGCTCAAAGTACAATTCAAGCGGGCACGATTCATGGAAGCATTATATTATCACAATTGGAGGATAGCGGGGTATGTAGGCGGGGCTAGCGTGTTTTGATAATTTTGGCAGCCCGGTCTTAAGTATAAAATATGCGAAAGTGTGTCTGTCTGTCTGTTACCTCTTCACGCCCTAACCGCTAAACTGTTTTTGATGTTTGGAATGAAGATTCTTTGTTTCCCGGAAAAGAACATAGGATACTTTTAATCCCGAAAAAATTGACGGTTCCCGCGCGATAAACGAATTTCGGTACAACGCAGTTGCGGGCGTCATCTGATTTTGTCCATAAATTTATTAGTGTCAGCTTATAACAATTGCACTATACCAAAGATCTCTAAACCTAGCACTATACAGTATAGTATATTATACATACTATAAGTATACATTCGATTCATTTTAAAAATACTTTATGTAAGTTATTCTCAATACAATCTCGAAGCTAATGTCACTTTTATGTTATAGCGCCTAGTAATAATTAATTGTATTTTTGTACTGAATTAAAATTAATCGGATCAGAGCATACAGGCGGTAAAAACTGTAGACACAATAAGAACAATAATATGAGAAAACCACATATTAGGTAAAGAGTTTAATTAATACTTAAGCTCTACTTAGGTTGTCTCCTGCCGTATTTCATTTTACAGTAGGAACCTGAAAAAAAATCTAATTCCCCTCCTCTTTAAGAGTGTTTTTACTTTATTAATTATACAAGTACGGTGTAGTAATAAAATTAAGGTTTTAATTATGAAAGCAGTTGCTTTGAAGTACTTTCGTGATGATAGTTATTTTGTAACTTACAGTCGTTATGTGCGCGACCATGAATCTTCCGAGATGTTACGTTGGATGATAACGACTTTACAAATTAAATTAATTTCCGTACGATCCTTTGTATGAATGTGTTAAGCTTATATTGCATAGCTTTTATCGCGGGCTTTGAGCGCATCTAACGAATCAAGAAATTCCGTAGCGAAAATAAACCTAATATCGCCCACCCCGATGCCCGCAACTCCGTTGCGCCAAAATTCGTTTATCGCGTGGGAACCGTACATTTTTCCGGGACAAAAAGTATCCTATGTCCTTTCCCGGGACTCAAACTATCTCCATGCCAAATTTCAGCAAAATCAGTTCAGCGGTTTGAGCGTGAAGAGGTAACAGACATACAGACAGACAGACACACTTTCGCATTTATAATATTAGTATGGATATACGAAGATGCAGAGGACAATCACTAACCCATATAAATGCTCACTGTTTATTCTATACAAATGTACCTATTTCTTGTTTAGTGCCACCATTCTTCACATCAAAGCTAGTATAAGGTTTTAATGTTTTATGAAGTACAGATTACAATGCCTTGTTTACCGTTATTTGCTGTTCCATTTTATTAAACAATTTTAATAAACTACTGTACGCTCCGTGTTGTGGAGGTTTCTTTCTATTAAGAAGTATATTTAGAATCAGTACTACTGATATATTGATTTTGATTTATACTTTACCACCTACTTACCACCCACGACTGATTCAGTAAGTAGTAGGTGGTAAGGTATATCATATTTTATTATTACAATTAGGTAGAGCTTGTCTAATTTGAAATGACGCGCTGCACCACTTCACTAGTTGATATAAATGAAAACATTTGTACTGTAAATACGAGGGAGGGGCCCATAATTTTAAGTTAGACAACTGACAAACCCTACTGCCTTCGTCTTCCTCTGCGTAGGCTGAGTATTTTGAGTAGCTCATATTAGGCTTGCGTTGAATAATACTAATATTAGAAAATCATATTGGCAACGAAAGCCAGAGTAGCTAACAGATGGTAAACTTTTCCTACTAACTTGATATTTTGGTTAATTCACAAAATATCTTGATATTTAAGAGCCTATATTGTTTAATTCTGATGTATAAACTATATTATTATAAAGTTTCATTAAAATCCATTTAGTACTTTTTACGTGAAAGACTAATAAACATAATATAGCTAGCAAATAAATGACCGGTACCCCGGACTCTGTCGAACAAAAGAGGAATCTTTTAATTTTTAGGGTCAATTCAGACTGCAACGTGACGAGGAGAGGAGAGGTGCGGTGCGGCATAAATTTGTATGGATTTAACATAATTCAATTGCGTGAAATATCTTAATCTGTCAAATCCATATAAATTTATAAATGCATCTACCATCAACCCTTAGGGTCAATTCAGGCCGCAACGCGACGATGCATTTCTAAATTTATACTGAACTAGCTGACCCGACAGACGTTGTCCTGTCTTAACGATGATTAATTAATTCGAATAATAATTGGTATAATTAAGAAAACAATAGATTAAAATTAGTATCATCATGCCAAATTTAATCAAAATAGATATAAATAGTTTAAGCGAAAATCATAAAAGTTTATTGTGCAGGAACCGTACATTTTCCGGGACTAAAAGTATCCCTAGTCCTTTCCCGAGACTCAAAGTATCTCCATACCGAATTTAATAAAAATAGACTGATATAGAAAAGTTTTTTGTGCGGGAACCGTACATTTTCCGGGACCAAAAGTATCTCATGTCCTTGACTTGACTCTCGGGTCAAAGTATCTCCATACCAAAATTCATAAAAATCGATTGAATATTTTGCGCGCAAATCATAAATGTATATTGTGCAGTAACCGTACATTTTTCCGGGACAAAATGTATCCTATGTCCTTTTCCTGGTTCTAAGCTACCTGTCCACCAATTTTCAGCCAAATCGGTTTATCCGTTCTTGAGTTATAAGTAGTGTAACTAACACCACTTTCTTTTATATATATAGAAGATTGAAAGATTTCGCGAGCGTGAGACGTCTTGCAAATCTGTGAAATCCGTACTACGCGTCGCGTTACTGAATTAAGATTTAAATAGTTACAGTTTTATTTAAAAAACCACGTATCTCGCGTGAATGTTTGACACGTACCAATTAGTTCAACCGTAAAACAAACATGATGTCGATTAAAATACTGCCCCCAGCGTATAACAGTGAAATACACATCAGTTTATTATTTAAAAAAAAAGTTTATTGTCATGAAGCTAGTTAAAATAAGCAGACGAGACCTTAAAATTGAGTATGATAGTGTGCCTTATAAAAGTAGCTATACCTAGCTAGACATTTAGGTGTTTGTTACAAACCCTTTATCTCATTCACAGTCAGTCTCGATCACTCTCTGAAGAGCATGTGTGCGTGATGCCAGGTTCACACGGCACCACGTTTGCTGCACGTGCAAAAAAAAACGTGCAGGATTGTTTCGTGTGAACCTACTCTAAGATAGCCTGAGATTGCAGCGACATTCGAGGTATGAGAATCGGGCCCCTAGGAGGTTCGTAGTTGATCAGTTGAATTTAACATGTATGGACTTTGATGCTAAATGAAGCGTTGGGTATGAATATGGAATCCACCCGAAATTATGTGCATGTATTAACATAATATTAATTGATGATAAATTCGAGCTGACATCATCCGGGATTAAGTAGGTATAGTCGAACTGATCTATGAGATTTATCATTTATGACATTGTTGTTTGTGTAATCTACGTAGTTTGGAAAATTGTGGATTAACATTAACCTTTGATCCATAAATTACTTTAACTTCAAATTTTCAATTCGAAGCTTCTATAAATCTGGATAGATAAAGTCTGGACTCTATAAGGGCCTAAGTAAAGTTTCAGTACGGACGGATAGTATTTGGTTCGAATTATATGCATCCGCGCAAACGAGCGGTTTGGCCGCTATACCGCGACATCACAAACAATTACATCACAAATTATAATTATTGTTTGTAATGCTCTACACTCTACTGTCTACACTCGCGGACACGATTCGAACAAATACCAAGTTCGCGGCCTCCGCGGGCTTTCGCGCCGCGAGTGTAGAGCCCGCATTCCGATTTATTAAATTATTTGTAATATCGAGGTGTAGTGGGAATGGAAGCCGGGGACGCATACATATAAACCGAACCTTAGTATAACTTTATCTATTATTTTAATCATACAACAAAACATACAACCACAAACTTTTTGAGTATAATTTATAGACATTATTTTAATAATTATAATAATATATAGGTTACCCGCTGGTAAAGTTATGAAACGCAATAAGAGTTTCAAAGTGCCGACGTTCTGTTATTAAAACTCATAATAGAAAATGCCTCATTAACATTTTAATTACCGAAGAATATTTACAGATGACATAGTCTGTTTTCGGTAATTTACTTTCGAAATATTCAGTAATAGATGTTACTTAATGCTGCCACTTTCATAGAATATCTTATTTTGAAAATGCATAATTATTTTATTACGTTTATAATAATTCGAAACTGTATCTTCACACTTTAACTCATTTAGATGTATTTTGCTATGTAGAGTTCATGCATTTTCTTTCGTAAAGGTAGAGGTTTGCAGGCGATAAATAAATTTCAGGCAGTTTTCTTGCCATGCGTAATATTATTGCACGCGCGTGGATCTGATCCGCATGAAATTTGAACGCATCCTGACATTTCATAAAGTTTTGACACCAAATCCGCGCGCGGGCAACAACACAATAAGCGCCCTTCGGCACTGTTGCGAGTTACATCTTCAATCAACATTTTGTAGACTTATGGGAATTTTCGTACTTTTTGTAATTACTGCTACAATTTTGCTCGCTCCGACATCCAATTTCTGTAAACGAAGTAGACACTGTAGTCGTTGCAGAATTATATTTTAATTAAACTTAGAATTGCACAAATACTCTTTTAGAATAGAATTACAGGGACAAAGAGATGTTTGCTAAAGATCTGGACGGTTTGAAACTGCGACTGCATATATAAAATTGCTGTAATGTCTGTTTGTACATCCGCTAAAACGACCCTTGATACCGCCCACTACTTGTTTGTCTATTGTTACATATAAACGTTATAAAAATATTCTTAATATAAAATTTGCCGTAACATTTTCCCTGGTCAGCTTTAAACGCGTGAGCCTCTAGTCTAGACTGGTTATGATAAAATTTTATAATTATGGAAGAAACCTATCCCACCAAAAACATACCTGTTAAAATAGGGCCTAGTTCCTATAGGCTAACTGTTGGCCTAAAAAAAGAGTTGAAATCCAATCCAATGCCAAGTTCAGATGCACTTCATCGATCATAATCATCTTCATCAACAGCCTGATCCATAATACTTCTAATTTGAACTTGGCAGGTTATTTAAATTCTATTAATATTATCTAATTATATAATTAATCAAGTGTAACGCATAGCACAAAAACCTGCCAAGTTCAAATTTAGAAGTATTATGGATCAGGCTGTTGATGAAGATGATTATGATCGATGAAGTGCATCTGAACTTGGCATTGGATTGGATTTCAACTCTTTTTTTAGGCCAACAGTTAGCCTATAGGAACTAGGCCCTATTTTAACAGGTATGTTTTTGGTGGGATTTCAATATTTTTTTTCAAGAAATCCTACCTATGTTTTCTTTTTGTGCTACGCCCGATATAAACAATACTTTCAATGCCTCATTATATCACTGGTACATAAGAATTTTTATCTAAAGTTCATAGATGAACTGACAAACGCTTGACGATTTCTTAAATTTCTTAATTTATCGTAACACATACATAATAATATAACACACGACCTGTGTGCTAAATTTCATAACGCTAGGACATTTGGAAGTAGCCTCTAAAGTTCGTAGATCGGCCGACTCACGCTTGACCGATTTCTAAAATTTCTTAATTTTTTGTTAATCTACATTTAACACATGACCTGTGTGCCAAATTTCATAACGCTATGACATTAAAGTTTGTATGGGCTGTAGATAGGCCGACTCACGCTTGACCGATTTCTAAAATTTCTTATTTTTTTAAATCTACATATAACACACGACCTGTGTGCCAAATTTCATAACGCTAGGACAATTGGAAGTGGCCTAGAGGTTTTGATTACCGGTCAGTGAGTGAGTGAGTGAGTGAATGAGTGAGTCAGTGCCAAAATAAGCTATTTTTACAAGGACATATCTCAGGATCTACTGAAGCTATATCTATGAAATTGGGTATACTGCTTAAGTACTCGTAAATAATTACGTAGGTATAATGGAACTAGGCTTGCGCACTTCCGTGCGCTTTGATAAGTACTCGTAAATAATTACGTAGGTATAATTTTATCTTTGCACTCGCAATAGACACTGAGCTACAGGGGGGTCAAAAGTACGTCGAAACGGTTCGTGTAAATAGTGCACGGCATGCGCGCGGGCCTGCTGGAACTAGGCTTGCGCACTTCCGTGCGCTTTGATGAATACATAAAGCGAGCTTTAAAGACAATGAAAGTTCAGGAGAATTATGCGCGTGTATTTATTCTTTAAACCAACTTACAATACAGTCCGTAATTATTTTTGCCATACGAGCTCACAAAGAGATGTTTTGAACGTTTCGCAAACCTTTATTTTCAATTCACGTTTGTTCTTTGGCAGAGTCTTTTTATGTTTTCGTTCCAGTACTCACATTGAGCTCTTTTATGTTATTTGAAATTCTTCAATATTCTGAAACAATTTATATAAACTATCTTGACCTTACACGAAAAACAATGCGCTTTTCATAATACAATGTGCATAAAAACGAACGCTTATTAACGTGTTATTTATATGGGCTTAATAATTATTAATTATTTTATGTTTTATACCCTTTGGGTACGAATCCCTAAATGTCACCGGAGATAGCTATTAATTCATGTCCATACTCTCGTCAATGTCACGCAAGTATAATTTTGAATATCCCAATTACGGGGGACTTTTTTGTCGTGGAGTCCCCCTAATTACTTTCTAATTCGGGGGACTCCACGACTGAAATAGAGCGTGTGTAACTGTGTATAGATACACATGTCTAAAGTGAAACTTCTGTCCAAAATTGTAACGACGTGCCGTCGGGATGCAGTATTATTATTGCGACCCATTTTTGACGAAACATCGAAAACTCTCAACGTGTTTAAAGAAGTTTTATTTCAAAATCCTTATTATGTGTACACTGCACAAGCTGTAATTACAAACATTTGTGTAAGGGTTTATGGGGTAGTGGAAGTGCCAGCGGAGTGTCACAACTTTCTCGCCGCTGTCGGCTGTTGGAACAACTTTTACTCTGCCTGGATTATCTTTTGTGATTGATTTACGGCTTTATACTTTGTATTCTTGATGTTATCTATAATATCTTCTTGTCAGATAAAACACAATGATGAGATTATGTGAAAGTTTGCCTCGTGTTACGAATCATGTATCATAAAAAAATGGTTTTAAGTATTTCATGGAAAAAATGCTTTTAAAATTATCATGCGAATTTATTCACGTAATATGCCTTCGGAAGGTTCTATTATTATTATTATCTGTTAAACATAATATTAAAGCTGCAATGTGAAATTGCTTTCACAACGAACAGTAGTATAATACTTATTTAAATACTCAGATCTTTTCACGTAAATATTCATATTATATCACTTCACGTTAAGCATCGACAAAATATGTATTTCAATATTAAAAGCTTTTATGTAACTTGCTCTATGTGTAAGTATGTTGGGGCTCCGACACAAAACTGCGAATTCGCATCGCATCGAAAATATCTTCGACAAAACTCATAATAAAAATGACATTGCGATGCGAATTCGCACGAATTCGCAGTTATGTATGGGCCCTTAGTTCGAGCGGAATCTTTGAACTCAATTTTGAAGAAGGTGCTTAATAACATAGTTTATTATAACATAATTTATAATAACATATTTTTGTATAGATAATATTTCGAGTAACTACATAACAACTAGTATATTAAGGATAAAATATATAAAATTAGAATAAGTATGTTAAAGTGTGTATGAGTAATGTTGTGTCACGTACACTGTGAGGTCCGATCCCACCTCTCTGCCGCTCCGCCGGCGTAGGACGGGAGTGTGGAGGCGTCGCTACGCGAACCTCCTAACTTCTGTCTAACGGGGCTCCGGGTCAGGATGGGAACCTGCCCGGCTTGGTCAGTCCCGGCGCCGTGGGGAATGCTTTAGTTCGCCTAAGCGTTCCCTTACTTTGGTGAAAGTCCGGTCCGAGGTAGACCGGCCAGTCGTGAAGCGAGTCCCGTGTTTGTTAGATCCGGGATATAGAATAATTAGAATAGAATAGAATAATTGTTTATTTGCAGCTAAAATACTATAAGATACAACAAAGATAAAAAAGAATATATACTAAACTTAAATTATGAGTAAAACAAAGTAATAATATTAACATTCCCAAATAATCAGCCGCAAATTGGACCAAGCTCGGCAGTGTTGGCACACCTAACAGGTATCCAACGCCGATCTTCCGCTTGACCCATTCCCTCCGTTATACGGCTGAAGGCGAGCCGCAGGTGGTTTTAGTGAGTAGGAGTCTCACATACCCCCGGGGTACCCAACCCGGGCCACCCATGATGGGTTTCCCCTACGTTAAAAAAAAAACGTACACTGTGAGGTTGCAAACTATGTCTATTATTTATCTAATCGTGAAAACTTGTCATTGGCTTTCTTTTTATATAATATCGGTTCTATTGTATTGTAATTAAAAGCTGTTGGTTTTCCAAAAGAAATATATACTTAAATAATTATTATTACAAAAAAAAAACAAATCTATGAAGCCACATGCTTCTCGCGCGCTGCAATTTATCGGCTCTTAACCATATCAAAGCAATATGAAGTATCAACAGGAGCTAGCTCGAGGCTCGTCAGGAGGTCGATTGTGCTCACATTAAGCGGGGTGTCTAACGAGCGATGTAAGCGATACACGAACGGAAGCGGCCTTGCTAATTGGTACGCTCACACGTCTAGCCACAATACATTATGCAGTAGTGTAAATTAAAGATCACTAGCTTTAGTTTAATGAAGATTTTTACATAAACTATCTTATGTTTTCTGTCAAACGCTGTATTAAATTAAAGTTAAGTAATGATCATAAAAAATTCTGACTTAAGCCGTGTTCTTGGAAACAAATTCGTGCAAGCAATGTTTACTCGGATGCTAAATGATATTTATATTTATCTGAAAATACGTTCTAGTTATCGTGCATTCGATTAGGAATGTCTAGTGGGGAGTTGATCTACTCTATATTATGTTATACAGTATACTGCGCTCTATGCTAATGCAAGACTGTAACTTTATTGATCTCTCATAGTTGATAAGGTAATGGATAAACTTCTCTTTTACCAGTACGAAAATCCTAGTAACTAGTCTAGACTAGAGTACAGCGCAGCCATCTACACACGTTCTTGGGTTCTACAAATTGTTAATATTATGCAGAAACCTAAACAAAGGCTTCCATTACCCCCCTATTAATAAATAATGGAGTTTTCAGAGCGTAAAAATCGTGCAAACCTCCAATTTTAATCAATTTTTGCAATAGTGGATGAAAATTTAAAGAAAAAAGGAATATGTAGCTGATAACATAAATAATAAAGTTTACCTATTGAAAATTTGTGCTTTTGATTTTTAAATTATTCTCTTCCACTTCAAGTAAACTCATAAACTGTAAAATTTTGAAGAACATTTGCATATTTCTTTCTTTTAAATATATAGCAAAATAATAAAATATATCATTATTTTTTTGATTTGTATCGTTACTTATATTTCAAAGAAAGAAAATAAATTGAAAAAAATATATAATTTATATTTAAAATTAATATTTTTGTATATAGATGAGCATACCTCCAAATGTGCTTGTTGTGTGCCTCGCCAGGTAAATGGCCTTCCAATTTTTCTTTGGTTTTAAATAGGAAAATTAAAATTATTTTTTAGGCTTAACAAAGCCTTTTATTTCTTAATGTGTATAAATAACTTTTTAGCTCTTACTTTATTAAATTTTCTGAAAATGTAGCACAAACTTTTTACGAAAATTTCGAAGAAAATCTGTATTTTATTTCTTTTGGTTAGGTTTTTACAGAATAAAATTGATTTTTTCATTAATTACACTGGTCAACAGTAATTTTGCGGCCTGAAAACTAAGAGCTGTTTCTGTAAGAACTTTGTGCCCTGATCATATGTTTCTAAGAAATTTACTTTCTATTGACTCAGGTTTTTAAGATATTTCATTCCAAAGTTTCAAAAATCTCGAATTTTAGTCTATTTCGGAATCACTTTACAACTATTGAAATAATTTATTTTCATGAGTTTTGATATAATATGTTTAGTAAATATACACATCTATTATTTAGATCTCAATTTAAATTGCATATTATATTTTTTTGTTAAAATATGAGAGTTGAAAACTAAACTTTCTTTTTTCATACAAAAATTGTTAGTCCACGTAGTATGAGCTGGGTAAAACATTTTAAAAACCGTCATAACATTGGGGAAATTAGTCATAACTCATTGAAACAAATTACATTCTCAATATGAAGTGTCTCCCTCTGGCATACATTTATCAAAACTAATAAAAATGAATACTTTCAACTGCAATGTAATTCTGAAATAGACTAAAATGCGAGATTTTTGAAACTTTGGAATGAAATATCTTAAAAATCTGAGCCAATAGAAAGAAAACTTCTTGGAAACATATATCGTGCACACAAAACTCTTATAGAAACTGCTATTAGTTTGCAGGCCGCAATTTTTTTTTTCGATTTTATGCCCCTGTGTTATGTTCGCTAAAACATACTTAAAGGAAAAAAATACAAATTAGGTTAGAACTGATATTTTTTGCATTCAGGTAAGCATTTTCCAAACATAGGTCGCAGCATGCGTCTTTAGTATGTACGTGAGATTTGTAGCACCCAATTTTTTTTCTGGCTTTAAGTAGGAAGCTTAAATATATTTCAAAGACTAGAAAATGTCTTTAATTTGTCGATGCGTTTAATGTTTTAGTTCTCACTTAAATAAATTCTCAACAAATATAGAAAAATATTTTCGGTCTATTTTACACATTTTTAGAGATATTTAAACGTTTTTAAGTACTTGAAAGTTATCATTTCTCCAAAAATTAAATACGCACAACAAGTAAGTTTAGCACACTTTTTGTTACAACCCTTAAATCTACCCAAACCCTCTTATCTTGGTTACGACGAGCGTTAATCTCTAAAAACTTTGCAAAAACCTTATAGTTGTATTTAGCTTAGCAAAGCAAACTTTCTTTTTAAAAAATTGTGTATTTGGTTAATTTTCAACGTAAACCATCGGATAAGAGTCATTTAATAACAGGAACAAGAAAAAAAAATTTTTTCGGGACCGATTTTATATGGTGAAATATTAATTTTTAATTAAGTAACTAAAATATTAAATGCACAAAAAATTTTTGGTAAACTTTGCAAGTTATAGTGTAAAAAATTAAATGACACCTAAAAACAAAAATCCATTAACTATTACAATTTTCGGAGGTTAAAACCTCTGGCGACTGCAGTAAAAGAAGTCTGGAAGAAACTACTCAAAGCAGTAAGACTGCCTTTTTGTACAATTTTGTTATTTATATATTTTGTTGTTTTGTTATTTCTTTTGTTTTTTGTTTCTTTTATTTGCTTTTTTGTCCTTTCTTTTGTGTGTGCAAATATAGAATTTATTGTTATTATTAATATAATATTTATTTTACACACTGAAGTTATCCATGTGGCTATCTTAGCGTGGTACGTTGTAAAAGTTACTTAGCAGACGAAGACAGCCATATCGATAAGCGCAAGCCCAGAATCTGGAGAAATATTGTTAGAGACGTAAATCTTAAGAAACTTCTGACAATATGAATTACTTGCCACGCTCAGAGACACTTAATGGTTACTAAACTTTAATTTAATGAAGATATTGATATAAGCTTCATGAATTTTCTGACAAATATGGCCGTTAATTTATATTTAGCTTGAGTATTCCCGCCCTAGATAATGTTTTGATAGTGTGACGATTTTGATTACAATCTCTTGTGTTATCGAGTATCTAAGAGATGTTTTTCCATCGGTAGGTAAACACCACGTAAACACGCTATTCAATTACTACCTGACCTTGTCTTGTGACACCAAAGATCTCTAAACTTATTGTGTGACACTATGTCTCCGTCACAGTGACACGTCTGACACATTGACACAACCGGCGTCACAGGTCACTGTTCTTGTTTATGATGTCTAAACTGCAGGGCAATCGCGCTAAATTTTTTCAACTGAACTGATAGACTTTTGGAACGATTCGGTATCGCGCTAATGCTTTGACAGCTAGTTGAGACGTTACTCATTAAGCGCAAACGCTGTCAAAATAAAAAAAAATATACAATGCAACTTCTACAGTCTACTCACACGTTTCTGAAACGTTTCTTATTTTGGTGTGTTAAATTGACGAAAATCAATGGAAAAATTTGACTAAGCTATAATCAAATTATAATATAAGCTTAAGTTTTACTTCAAAGCTGTAAAATAACACTACGAACTGTTTTAGTTCGTTAAAAAGTGAATTGAATATTGACATTACTTCTTTACGTAAATGTTTTCTACTTTTGTCACAAGTCACAACTCACAAGTCACTATTCAACACTTATAATATGGCGTTTGTAAAATATAGTAAGTATTAACAATATTATGAATTCAACTACGTAAATTAAAACTCCAAGTAATAATCATTCACATTCATAATTTCTACCAAAACAACTTCAATCGTGTCATATTCATCCATATGTAAATAAACAATTTGTCAAATGTCAATTGACCAATTAACGCATCGGAAAAAAATTGTTCATATATAAGCCAATCAAAACTAAATCAGAAGGGCGCTGATTGGTCCGCTGCAATGTCTGTCTAAAGGTCAAACGTTGCGTTTCGTTAGAGTTCCATCTAAGAGCGCCTTCACAGTCATTACGTCGCAAGCAGTGCTGCAGCAGCGCTGCAGCCGCGTGACTTCATACAAAAGAGAGTCGCGCGGCTGCCGCGCGGCTCGTTTTAGTATGGAAGTCGCGCGGCTGCCGCACCACTGGTGACGTAATGTGAAGGCAGCCTTAGGTTGAGTTACGGTTGGAACGTTAGCACGATACTGAAATTTGTTCAGACGCAGCGGAACCAAACCGTAACTGAACCACAACCAAAGCAGATGTGAACCTGAATTGAAACGTTTAAAAATAGCGCGATTGCCCTGCTGAGGTCTAAATCCATACGGTCTGGTACGTTACGGTCGGTACTAGCTAAATTATATGTCAAGTATCTCAGTTTTGGGCTGGTACCGACTTCAAACAAATGAAAATTGAGATGAAAATTGAGCACAGAATACACGTTTAGTCGAATTTTGAAAAAGGCACATGACCATACCTTTGTAAAAAAAAGCACGTACCATAGACACAAAATTAGATTAGGAAAATTTCTCTAAAATCATCAGCTCATCGCCTGAGCTTCTTAATTTCAGACTCGAGAAAATGTTAATTGAATATTGGGATTAATAAGTTTATAATTTTACGTGAACTTTTGAGATCATAAATATTCGATAGAATTTCAAAAGCAAACTAGAACCGGGCCGGAAACTGTTTAATCCGTCCGCGCTAACGCCTAATTCCGAAGGCTCTAAATATTCAAACTTAGCGTGAGCTTACACAGTAAATTACAAAAATCGATCCGACTATGTACTTAGTATGACTCGTACTCGATATGATGGAATTACTTTTATCAACATGGAACTGGGGTAACGTTCTACTATTAGAACAATTAAAAATGGTAGCACGAAAAATTGTTACTAAAGCAGCGAGCGTACCTATTAGATACATTCTAATGTTTCAAAAATGAATACTTTGAAGAAGAACGATATAATTAAAGTTTAGATTTTGAAACGTCGCGTTGTCGTTGGTAACCAGAGAAATTGTGGCACCTAAAAATTATAATAATTCAAATTATTTATTATTGAGTATAATAAATAATTTGAATTATTATTTAACAATAACACACAAAATAGACAGTGTTCATCACGACGTCCCATGCTAAGTTAAATTTTTTGTTTATTTGCGCAAAACCTACACGCGTAGATTATTCGGGCGGCACAAGTAATACGCGTATTCCTGAGTATTGTCAGAACTCATATAATAAGTTGCGTTCAGAAAGTCGCGATAATTACAATATCGATCAATTAAACTACAAAGTCATCAAATAGAAACATAAAACCGTCATTAACCTAGTAACTAAAGTGGAAGAATTTTATACTTCTTCCTTAACTGTTACTGTTGAAGTTTAACTATAAATTGAACTGAACTCGGTTAACCCAAATTAGGTTTAAAATGCCGATACTCGCGACTGTTTAAACATTTAACTATTCAATTAGCACGAATTACTGTATCGCCTCTCGCAACCGTTTATATTAACGTGTTGTAATTAATTATTGCTTAAGTTAGTTGTAATTATTATCACACTGCATGGTATTTGTGCAAAATTGTGTTATTAATTGTACTATATTCAATACTAACATACCGTAAAAGTAATTTACCGCAAGAAATTTTGTTAGCTCCCATTAAAAGTACATAGAAAAATCTATGTGTAGGTATATTTTTAATGACTATAATATTCACAACGCACGTGAGCTCCGAGGAATCATAAAACACTGTGTCAAACCCGGCCGACAAATCACAAATAATTGAATTGACATGATCCGACCAAATGACGTGAGTCTGTCAACTGCCTAGGGATCAATTTCCTCGACGGTACATAGTCGCTTCTCCACAGGTACCCTGCTGGCCTACACCCTGGTGTCGACGTGTGTGTTGGTCCTCCGCTACCAGCCTCACTCCACCAACCTGATCGAGCTGCTGCCGCACAGCCTGCGCACCCCCGTCGACCCACATCCCACCACGGACACTGTATTCGCCGTGAGTATACTAAGAGTAGCAGCATAAGGGTTAGACCTCATCTGGCAGCACGGAATCGCCTTTTTCCGTCGCCCTTTCTCTTTCTGTCGCTTAGAACTGCCATTTGCTAGACCGAGACAGAAAGCATAATGCGATAGCACGCGGCGGAATCCTCGAGGCGATCGGCATCACGGACAAAATGCAATGGTCGGCAGGGAGACTCCGGAACGCTAAGCGCGCGATAGCATGCTAACGCATCCTTTCACTGCCGATCATTTGCTATTTTTTGCCTGCGGAATGCGACAGCGCGCGTTCGCATGCGGCAGCACACTACAGCATGTGGTAGCACAGGCGGAACAAATGCGATTCCGTGCTGCCAGATGAGGTCCAACCCTAATCATCTATCTGCCGCACTCACAGTGGAACATTCATTATATTTGACATAAGCCCCATACATTATCTGTAAAACTTTTCATTAAATTGAAGGGTAATTAATTATTATAATAAAGGTCTCTGAGTACGGCGAATGAGAGTTTTAAAATATCAGTCTACGCGATACTCAAGAGACTTTGAAAGCTAGCTATTTCATTCATCATCACTTGCAGGATCTTCATAATCATGAATTCATAAAATTAGACTTTTGTAGCGAAAGTCTGTATTATGTAAAATAAATTTATATTATGTCAGTGAGCTAATGTTTAGTATAGGCATAGATAGAATAATGAAATCGCTTCGTATCGTACAGAAATAAAGTCATTTTTAAATCGTTATTACTAAGTAATAACGATATAAAAAGGACTTTATTTCTCTGTCTTATTTCTCTTTCTTATTTCTCTGTCTTATTCTAGCAGGTAAATTATTTGCTTACTAGTTTACCTAGCTAGAACCGGTGGTAGGCAACATGTAGTTCAACGTTCTGAAAACATTTGATTCAAATTTATATTATTATTAGTATTCAGAAATAAAACATTTTTTTTATTTTTTTTTTCATTTTATCCAAAAGGCTCCGTCTAATGCAACTTAACGCTCAAACCCCAAAAACAGTTGTATTAGATTAACTCGATACCGAATTGTAAAATTATCTATCGCTTAATGTGTAGCCGGCTGATATCTCGAATTATATTACTGGTAGCTATATCTTAGAACTTTTAACATACTTTATATTGTGGTAGCGATCTACCGAGTAGTAAAATATGATATTATCCGCTATAATCAATTGACGTGCGCGGAGTATGTCATTAATCATTATAATAATAAAGATCTACCTACTGCAGCTGTTGTAAAGTATTTTATCCCAGTCGAATACAAATTATAACAATTGTTTATTTCCAAAAAAATATTTTACCAAAAACATAATATTATTATAATTGAGAGTAGCTTAGTGTTAGCTTCCTTAGTACCTATACAACATTGTATATCAAAAACTAGTACTTGTCTTGACAACCTTAATTACAATGAGACATAGTGGCTCTCTGTGTGAATGGGATATTTGAAAGTGCTTATTCAACTGGAAAACTCAATAAGAAACGAGTAAATAATAACATCGTATCGTACAATGTGAAAAGTGCTTATATACTAGCATGTAAGGCTATGTCAAATATACACTATGCAGGCTTTGCTGTAAATGTGTAATTTTGCTGCAGCAAGCAACCTCGACAAAACCAAAACTGTGTGCATTCGCTTTAATTATACAGAACATTCCTGGGGCCTTCTGGCATTTCCTTTACAAATAAACTTGATCACTATTTTATGTTAACGTAAAGATTATTTTTGATTTCCGTGTAATGAAAAATTAATCCTGCTAGAACTTGTGATAAGGTCCCGATATTGATAACAGGTAAAGCCCAACCACATTCCCAACATATTTTTCATTATTTTGGGTGGGTTCAACATTTTATATCTTTATATAAAATATACACACTGGTATATTTACAAATATGATGTAATAATATATACACCAGTGTATTGGTGTTGGTTATAAAATTGCATTATAGTGTAAGGATCGGTATAAAACAACTTAACAACGATACCAAGAAATAGCACCGAGCTTGTTTTTCCCTCACAAATATTATTGAAGTTCCCGAAAAATACACAAACATTTTTTTCAGTGCATGTTACAAAGGCATTGTTTTAAAATAAACTACAGTTTGTATGTCTACCAAATGGCGTGTACGAAAATTGTTTGCGTAGATAATTTAATATTTTTCCAAACAAAGCCGTGTGTGGGAGCAATTTTTACCCGTAATGAAATATGTATGGCTCTGATCGGGTTTACGAGATATTTGGTTACCGAAACAAAGTGTTGCGCCTTTCTTTACCTAATCTTACGTATCGGAATTATTTAAATCCATACTTTGTGTTGGGGAAACAACAAGAGTATATTTAATTCCGTAGTTTTTGGGATTCAAACTGTGAGTTATTCTAACTAATAATTTTTTTTATAGAGAGAAAATGGTGACACAACCGTTTTTATATTAATAACATCGGATATACCATATTATACAGTCATAATCACCAGTATACAGTCCAGACCATACAGTCGTAGTCATAGACTTATAATACGTGTCGAAGTCACCGTCATTGTTTCTAAAATCGTATGATTCGAACGACCGCTCAGAGGCATATTTTAGTGATAACTGTAAGAGTAGCACAAAAAATATATGTTTAGTTTATGAGTATTATGACAATACTTATTAAATTAATTTTAAATTATAATTAAGTTTATCTGAGTGCTATCGTTAAGGTCGTCCCCCGAGCAAACGACCTTGGCCATACATTTGCTGCGTTGCCGAGATCGCGCCAAAATCCTATTATTTTTACTTATCTTAGTTCAAAATTGTCCTAAAAAAATTTAAAACGGCGAATCTGAGTTTATGATATTGTCGATCTATTGGCGTGAGTTTCAAATAAAAGTAATTTGTAAATCCTAAGGAGATGCTGAATATATGCTTGAATTTTAACAAATTGGTATTACTTTGAAAGCTGATATCATGAGTATAAGAAACAAAAATAGAAAATTTAAAACGACAAAAGGAATGTTGATATACTGAAGATTATTGCTGTATTTTTATTATAACTTTGTAGCTTTCAGATTATGAGTTTATAAGGTTTTAAATACGGTCAATTACGGAAAATCCGGACGGAACGCCCTTAAACGTCCATAATATGATTTCGTAGCGCGCAGGCCTACTCGTAGCACTTTACACGTAGCTTGCTACGAAAAAGCTACGATGCTTTGTTTCAAGTTTGAAATGTGATTAAAAAAGTTTCTTACTGCCCAGCTGTAATCTGTACCCAGTGACATTGATTATTTATTAATTAACTTTAATTTAATGAAGATTTTGACATTAACTCCATATAATATAATCTACTTGTAAGTAATCATTAAAAGTCTTCGCGCGGTCTTTAATCACATCGAATTGAAAGGTATAAAATAATAAGATTTGAAAAAAAATCACGAGTAAGTACCTACGATCTATTAGCAATGAACAAGTAAGGAAAGCGTCCACTCTGGCACGAATGTGCTAGCTCCGGAACGTACGTGCCTGGAATACTGAACACGCCTTATCCTGGCTAAGTGCATCGAATGATCGCGGTAATTGAACCCCCATATTTATACACTTAAAGTACCCCCAGACTACAGACTTTAAGTCGGCCGATAGTTTGGCCAAATTGGGGTTTCAGTACAGTATTATCGGCCGATACAAATCATTAAGTGTGCGCACCTTCATACATCTTCGTACCGATTGAGCTTTCGATCAAACTATCGGCCGACTAAAAGTCTGCAGTCTGCGGTGGCCCTTAAAAGTTTAACAGCAATGCATTACTTTGTGGAGTAGCGCGGTTTCATAAAACTGATGAAATTTTGTCTTTATATTTGCATTATTAATTTATTTAAATGAAACTACATAATAACCAGGTTTTAACCATAGCAAGTTTAGGTGTTAAATCATTTGATATATATAATCAGATTTTTTTGATGTTCCAAATGAATTCTCGGTCATAGATAGAAGTATGCAAAAAGACCTAAGACAGTTGATCGAATTCACTACAATATTCAACTTACCTATGGAATAAAATATGGTTTAAGTAATCAAACCTGTCTATGTTCGTCTGTACGTATACTATACAGCACGCGGTAGTATACCAGACGATCTGTCTACTCGACTTCCGGTCTAGCTCCATAAAAAATCACCCCCCCCCCCCCTAAAAAAGTGGCAAGCGTCCTAAACGCTAATGCTAACGCTACAAAATGTATGATTTGACATTAGTATTCGCTAGCGAAGCGATGACTTATGTCAAATCGCATACATTTTGTAGCGTTAGCGTTAGCGTTTACGATTACTTGCCACTTGTCTAGGGGGGCAGATTAGAAAAAAATATTCGTTTTATTTTACACTGCTAAATAACTATCATTGAGTTTTCAGATAAAATATTGCTGATTTACATTCCTTATAATCACTATATTGCCTGTGTAAGGTGACGCCTGCAACTCAGTTGTGCCAAAATGCGTTTATCGCGCTGGAACCGTACATTTTTCCGGGATATAAAGTATCGTATGTCTTTTCCCGTTACTCAAAGTATCTCTGTAATAACTTTTAGCAAAATCGTTTCTGTGGGTTGGGCGTGAAGAGGTAACAGACAGACAGACATACTTTCGCATTTATAATACAAATATATTACAAATAATTTGTATGTTTACATGCACGATGTAGTATACAGTTCTATGTCATTTATAGCTCATCCGACTTAAAATATGGGTCCACTCCTCTCCTGTCAAATGCCTCAGCATGCGTAACACGTAGATTATAAGCTGCTTTAAGCTTAGTAATATGACAAATATCTTTGTGGTCGTCAAAGTGTGAAAAAACTAAATTATATTTATGCACATTTCTACCAAAGCATGTAATATGCGGTTGCGGTACTATTTACCACAACCGCACTAACTAACGCACTAACTAGCCTTTCCTTAATAATGTGTGAAGTTAAGCCCTCAGCTCACACTTGGCTCCTTTGTTTTATTCGTAAGTGTTAAAATCCAGGCTCAAAGCTTCACATGATGTACTTATAAGTGAGAAACTTTTCATGGTGCTGAGTGGATAATAGACGTCTAAGTATCGTGTAACCATATTTCCATTTTGCACTTAAATAGTGTGTGGCTTTTTAAAACGCTAAAAGTAAGCTGCTTGCGTGTCGCACGGGTATAAAATATATGGCCACTAAAAAATTATTAAAATCGATAGCCTATAATCCTTCACGTGTTCTACTTCTTATATGTGCCAAATAACATAAAAATTGCTCCAGTAGTTCGCGAGATAAGCCCTTTCAAATAATAATTTCCCCCGTTTTTTCCACATTCTCCTATTAGTCTTAGCGTGATAAAATAAAGCCTATATAGCCTTCCTCAATAAATGGGCTATCTCACACTGAAAGAATCATCAAAATCCGTTGCGTAGTTTTAAAGATTAAAGGGAACAAAGGAACATGAGGGAAAAAAGCGACTTTGTTTTATAATATGTATAGATATAGATGTCAAATTAAACGAGATCAACATCATTATCGAGAAACATCGATGTTGAGTTGAGCATCAGAACACCCGGTGACTATCTATGAAACCACTACTCAATTGAAGTCATGAGTGGATGAACCGGGTAACAACTTAACCACAGTAGTAATTTGTGACTGCCCTCGAGTAGGCTCTAATGTATGGTACTATCAGAAAAGTTAATTCACAGGCAGATGGCGGGTCTACGTAATTTGGTCGCGTTATGTCAAGCCCAGCCGACAGATAACGATTAACCACAGACATAAAAATGTGCGATTAACATTAAATTGGCATATTCTGAAAATTACGGAGGTCCGTCAACTGCCTATGAATCGAATTTTTCTATTGTACCTACAGCTTACAGTAGTAGTAAAGCTTACTCGAGAGCAGTCACAAATGACTGCAGTATATAATATTTCTGGGTGCGTCTGCAATCTGCATGTAATTACACATTGTTAAATGTAGTAAAGAATTTAAATATGATGATATTTAGGTAATTTTCTTACCGGTACCTAAACAACTATGGCGTCTTAGTGTTTATCGTTTATATTATATTAGTTTAAACTTTAGGGCGAAATGCAAAATGCATTAAATATAGATGAACCTCATCGTTTGAACCTTTGCGCAATCGTTAGTGACTCTTCAAATAATTTGCAACTGAACTCTTATTATCTCATTTTATTCCTACATCAGCTTAATACATTTTCTATGCATAATATAAAAGATTATTACTTTAGTTTTTTCGTTCGATTCCTCAAAGACCGACACGGGAAATCTTTAGTGAAATTTTAAAACTCCCAGACTTTTCTAGAAACTGTGGAGGTCCGCTGAAAACAGGGAGCGACAGTAATTTGACAAGTAACATCTAACGCGGGTTTAAGAAGAGAATTGAATAATAAAAAATATATTTTTATGAAACCTCAATGGGGATTGTCCATTTTTTTTAATTTTGCTCATTACAAAAACATTTCGGGGAATATGGTCAGTGATCGTTTTTCTGTATATAAACGAAAAAAATACCCATTAGTTACTTATATTTTTGAACAAATATGTTTAACCTTAGTTTGACCTTCAATGACGTTAAATTAGGAATAAAGTCGACCAACATTACGTTTCGAACTTTTGGTAAGCTTCTCGTATCAGCTTTCACATAATGAGAACTTGCATTTGACGAACCAGCCATTATAAATAAGATTGAAAGGAAAAAAAACATACTGCAGAGGTCAATTGGCCGCCGATGATGACGTCAGAGCGAAACTTTAAAAATTTATTGAGAAACAACTAGCCAATGAATTTCAAAATTATTCAATTTATATTCTTAAAATACCCTATTTTAACGAAAAAAAAATGTAAAAAGTACATGTGATTTTTTTTTGGACAATGCCCATTGTTTATGTAACTCGCGTAAAAAACACCATGATAAAATATGTATTACAGCGTAGCGCCTTATTCATGATGCACGGGTGTAACTTCATAGAATAGATAAACATTATTAACCCATCAAGCCGCATAAGCTCAACGGTAAGCGAGATACAATAGAATAACAATAGATTTCCAAGAATCCACGATCGAAAGATTAATTTATGCAACGTCTATTTTCACCAACCCTATCATTAGTGAAAACGAGCTTATAAATATAATTTTTACAATTAGCATACCAATAGGGAAGATGCGATATTTTTATTTTTGTTTTTATTTTAAAGAACCCCTTGTAGAATAGACCACAAGTATATTTAAAAAATTTAAACACTGGAATTTACTGCAAAAAATGCGGTTTAAAATTGTCAATTTAAATTTTGGCGCCAAAACGGATCTATAGTATGTATGACGTCACTACTGTTTGACAATTATTATTGACAATGACCCCACCTGAATCTGTGCACCAAAGAGAATATAATCACATATTATATTAATCTGTGATAATCACTACGTGCTGTGCGGCCTGATCGTACTTGTCCTCAGTAGCTTTCCCAAAGGCTTTCCTAATTTTGCATTATTTTTCGGCTAAGAAAAGTTCAAGAGATGATGTACTCAGGTCAAAGAAGATTGCAGTCTTCGAATTCACATTAAAAGAGTGATCAGAAAACTATACGAATTTCCTTTTCTGAATCATAAATTGAAATAAAAAACTGTATTTACAAAACGATATAGTTTTATTATCTCAAACATTTTAGAAAATTATGTACCATCGAGGAAATTGATTCCTATGCATTTGAGAGACCAACGTCATTTGGTCGATCATGTCAATTCAATGTTAATTGTGATCTGTCGGCTGGGTTTGACGTAATGCGACCAAACTACGTAAGTCCCCCATTTGCATAGGAATCAACTTCTCTGATAGTACATAAACCATGTCTATATCACTTACGGGTTAGACAGTACCTAAGTTAATAAGACCCAAAGGCCACATTTAGAATTTTGTGGTGTATAAGTATACATAATTGGAAAATGAAACCAGAATAGTGATGGGTTGCTAGCCGCATCGTCTTTCATTACCACCACTATTTTCTAATAGTTCCCAGCGATGCCACCCTATAAAAAACGCAAATATGGTGGTGGAGGTGTGCTCTCGGCACTGCAGGATGAAATTACGTAGCACGCTAGGCGTGTTCACAGGCACTGTAAAGAGGTAAAATCATAATTTAGACTTCTTCCAATAACATGTGACGGACGCAATCGGAGGCTCCTTTTGCAGGACCTCGCATTTGCAGGCCTGAACCGAGCCTAGCGTTTCATTTATAATAGATTATATAATACGATATTCTAACCTCCTTTACGTACTTTGTGTTCTGGAGTAACTCGAATGGTAACTCGACTTTTTATTGTATGTAAGTAGCACATGTTTCTCCTTCTCTTTTGTGTTGAACATTCAGATGGTATTGTGCTATAAGATTCTCTTGTTGAGCTGAAATAAAAAAAACTGCTATATGTATATAGAAGCCGCTGAATGAAGGTAAATAAATGATATTTAAACATATTTTAGTCCCTCTCATTTCTACACTGGAATACTTACTCTGCACTTTCGACAAAAAATGTTAAGTACTACAATGTTAACAGTGACTTTGGAAGATTTCTATAAAACGTAGTAATTACATTCTCTATGGATTTGTAGAGTCTGCTAACTGCTTTGATAAACCCAGCTTCCATTTTTTAGGAAAAATGCAAGTAAAATGAAATTAAACTTTCGTGAAGCTTAACCTCTCAAAAAGTTGTCAAACATAATATTATGTACTACTCGACAAAGCCAACAAGACGACTGTGAAATCATGCTCTCTCGCTCTTATGCATTGCTAGCGACGTGCGTAAGTGCGAGAGAGCAAGCTTTGGCATTCGTCTAGTTGGCTTGGTCGAGTAACATAGGTATTATGTAATTAGTAATAATTTCTCTATGGTTGTCAAAAGCACGTGTGACGTCACTGAACGCTGATTGGTGTTTTGAAATACGTTCCATTTCAAGCTACTTTCAATTCATATTGTTTGTAAAAAAAACAATATTTTATAAAATAATAACCATACAGTGGCCTTTCTTTTATATTTTTTTAACATTTAAATAGCAAAAATTTCATAAATATTGTATTTGCATATTCCCTATTGTGTCAAAATTAACTACATACTCGTAAATAATTTAATTACTATACAATAACCTCCACAAATCTGTTAAATTTCGCAATCTGCCTCTCACTGTAAGAGTTTAACATGCCCGTCCCGCACACAACCAACAAGCCAACAACTATTTATGGTAGAATCTGAACTGGCATACTTCGCCCGGCTTGCGAATACTCGATAACTTTGACATACAACGGGAAGTTTCTAACAGGGTGGGGTATCTAAGGTTTAGCTTTAGAGCATAATAGTCTTTGTTGACAACGCGACAAGAGTTACTATGCTGTAAGCTATCACCACGCATTCTTTGATGGATCGTTTCGATCAGTTGCGACTGAAGTGGTATGAACAATATTTAAAAAGTGGAGAGTGATAGTTTCGAATAAACTTAAAAAATGGAGCGCAGATTCTCGTGCTAAGGTGTAAAACGCTTCTTATAGACATACTTTAATGGATGGTTTAGTATGGACACAGGGTAAACCCAATCGGGATCACATCTTAAAGAACGGCATGCATTTAAATCAATATCAGCTGTATATTCCCTATTTTCGATCAAAATATTTGAAAGTTTCACCAAAAATACTGACTTGCACACTAATTATGCCACACTAAATAATGCAAATTAAGTATACTATTTAAAGGTATTTGCAAAACTGTTTTAGGTACTAAACGAATAACTATTATTAAAATAGTATATCTAACAATTCCTTAGTTCAACAAACTTACTACACCTTTTTAAAGGAAAACCATCACCTAATTTATTTTTAGGAACATCAGTTAAGTATTCTTAATAAATCCATGTCATCATGTCAGTCAGTCAGTCAGTCAGTCAGTCATCAGTCATGTTCATATAATGAAGAACACATAAAAATCGTCAATTGCTAACTTAACATGGACTAAACTTTACCACACTGAATGTTATCTCAGTTTAGAAACAATAATAATAAATAATCGGCCAACGGTCGCCGGCTGCTGCCGCAGCATAGTCACAGTTCAAACCTAACCTACTTTTGGACTTTCTGGATTGTGTTTGTTTTTGTTTTGGCGGGGGGCTGTGCTCCCTGAGCCCCCCTTTTATTTGGTGACGGTCGCCGGCTACTGCCGCAGCACGCTAGCTGCGCTCGCTCGGCTCCCTCTGTGTTGTGGTCTAAGTTCTAACCTAACCTAACTAACTTTTGGACTTTCTGGATTGTGTCTGTTTTTGTTTTGGTGGGGGGTTTTTCTGACTCAAAACATCCTTCCTCAACACATATGAGCACCAAAATATTGGGGTAGGTTTCTAAACCTTAGCCCGTATTTAGCCAACATTGCTATTAACCCTGCAGTGGTCGCGCACCTGAATGTGACGGGAGTGGTCGCGCGGACTACATACGTAGTCGAATTTGAAATAAAGATAAAAACATGTTAAATAATAGTTTATTTATTTTACTTATTAAAATATATTATTTTGAGAATTTTTTGATTTTGTTTACGTGGACTACATAATTACGAGTATGTAGTCCACGCGACCACTCCAGGGTTAATTATCTAAGAATCATCAATAAATTACTAACCCATACAATTACTATACGGTAGTGAATTTTGATATTTTTTCTTAATTTTTATCAAGAAACCTTGAATTATATAGTTTTGGAATGATAAAATCTGTCACCATAATATCTGAGATAATTACCAAAAAGCTTTGCCGCTAAAGAGCGAGTGCAGAGGAGTGAGCGCGGCGTTAGAGGTGCAGGCCCCAACATGTTCTTCAGTAAAATAGAGAAACAAAAAGAAAATAAAGTTAAAAATATTTTAGTTGCACGATTTGTCAATTTGTAAACTTATAGAAATTCATTTTATTGTGGTGACCCTTTCGATATCGTTTTTAGAAATTCCGTTGTAAGATTGTCCAATTTAGAGTACAAGTTAGCATTTTTGATAAACAATTTGAATTTTCGTTTTACAAATCATTTATCTGATGTACGAAACATATTTTTGGTGTGAATTCGGTTATAAAGGTCGTCTCGTTTTGTAGTTTTTTTTGTAGGGCATGTTCCGTTAATCAGTTGTTTTTTTTTTTAGGTCAGCCTTAGATTTTCTGGTATGCATTCAGTTAATTAGTGGAGTTACCTAGTGTGCTGAAAAATTATTCTGATGTGCATTTAAATATATCGCTTAAAGAACTTCGACGCATTTTATTTCAAACGCAAGTCCAAGCTCAAGTCGAAACAACATTCTATATGCGAGAATCGGGACCCTCATTGTTGATTCAATTGTGATTGGATTCCCGTTTCCCAGGTCTTCTTTAATGCTTTTACCTGACGGCTTTTGGTGATGCTTATTAACAAGGTTAATGTTACAGAAACAATTTATTAACACAGACGTGACGTGAGCTCATGAGGCAAATATATTTGAAACACATGGCGTTTGCAATATACCTAATATAAATCCATACTAATACTAATATACTAATTACTAATAACTAATTAACTAATATTAACTAATAACTAATAATATTATAAATGCGAAAGTGTGTCTGTCTGTCTGTCTGTTACCTCTTCACGTTCAAACCGCTGAACCGATTTTGCTGAAATTTGGTATGGAGATACTTTGAGACCCGAGAAATGACATAGGATACTTGTTGTCCCGGAAAAATGTACGGTTGCGCCGAGATAAACGAATCATCTAGTATTATATAATATTAGGGTAACTCAGTTATTATAATTATTATTAATGTGTATATTATATCTATCGGGAAATTATATTTATATTCAATAGGATAGATTGTGGATATATTACTGCAATGTTTACACGCTAGAGGCGCAGACCAATACTGATGGCGAATAAAAAATTTTGTTCGACGTTTGACAACGGTTCTGTAAATATTCTCTTTGACAACGTTCCTGTAAATATTTGTATGCCACATATCGACTTTTGGTTGGTTTGTTTACTGCATGTGATAGTAGCATTCCGACCATTGCGAAATTCTCTATTGCATGAATCTGTATAGGTGCACTAATTTGTGGATCTACATATAATTTTATTGGGTTGACTTACAACTTAAAATTTAGTTTGTTATTATTTTTATCAATATTCCGCGAAATAAACTTCCACCTTTAAGTAAATGAGTGAGTGCACGCATACGGCATAGGCATGCGTACAGCACCTCCCTCCTCCCACACTGCCTATGCGTACACTCGCATGCAACAACTTGCAAACACCACCACCACACAAGCAATAATGTTGGCAAATCCGTGCAAGGCCCCTCACCACCATGCAGGTTGAAAACCTCGACGCGCGTTTCGCTCCAACACCGGAGCATCCTCAGGATGTGGAATCTACGAACAACGTCCGTCAAGAGACGTTGTTCGTAGAGTCCACATTTGTTGTTGCACGGATTTGCCAACATTATTGCTTGTGTGGTGGTGGTTTTTGCAAGTTCTTGCATGCGAGTGTACGCATAGGCAGTGTGGGAGGAGGGAGGTGCTGTACGCGTGCCTATGCGTGCACTCACTCATTTTCTAAAAAGTGGAAGTTTATTTCGCGGAATAACAAACTAAATTTTAAGCTATGGATTTTCGCAAAGTAACGCCTGATTCCATTAACTAATTGACTTACAACGTTGTTTAAGATCTGTCGGGTAGAGAGTAGAGACCTGGTACAATCTGATGAAATCGTGAAGGTTCACAAACCTACAATACAAGTACTACTATATTATAAAAGATGAAGCTGCAGTTTTTTTCTCTAGTTCTTCGAAAAACAATGATAGCAGTGAAGGTCTCCCAATAAATTCTCAGTGTTAACGAGAAACGTGCCTGAGCCGAAACGATTTTAGCCGCATTTACCACAAACCTGTATTTATGAGCTAAAAACTGAATGTTGCTTGACGCTTTATCTTAAACACATTATAGTGAAGATTTATTGTATTAGTACTTACTGTCTGCATTGTTCAAATATTAAATTCATACACATACAATATCGTACATTTTGACGAAAGTCATCGGTTGAGTGTGAGTTGTTGTCACTGCTCGTGCAGACGTAAGGTGCGGTTTGTATGGTATCGGAATACGGAAATGAGCCAAAAGTGGCATAAAATGGTAACTACTTCGAAGCAATACTTTTCGTTAAATATCTTACGATGCGAAATAACAAATATCTCTTCCATATGGATACTTCGTATTAAAAATGCCTCTTTATCCAAAAATACGCAAGTAAAAAGCAACTCTACATAATTTATATATAGAGGTAATTTTTACTTCGCATTCGTTCGTGTCTCAAAGTATTGATGCGTTTTATTAGGCTCCTCAGATTTATAGTGAATGCAATCACAGGAGTGAATTAGCCGTAAATATTAGTTTACGAGTTCCACCATGTTTATCGACCATCTGGTCCCTGAGAGTGACAGATCCCAGTTTATTACACCATTACATTAGACACCCGTTCTGTCTCGCCGAACCCCACATCAGAGATTCTCAAACATTTCATGGACTCTCTCTCTAAGAATATAAATTTACACTATTCATTGATTATTTTTTTAAATAAATTAGTTTTTTCGTCAGTCATTTCAGCTTGCGGTCCAGTTGCACACTGCAAATCAGCGTTGCGAACAATTTTTGCGATATAATAATATTATGTTGAGTAGGCACCAATTTTGCAAGGTTTTAAAATTGTGCTATTTGTTTCTTTTAATATTATAGGTATCAGGTAAACCAAACATGAAGTTGCACGAGTTCAACTATCATTGGAATTATTTTATTCTTTGAATTTACTCTAGAATATGTTGTAATTGCAAACAAATTGCGTTTTACCAAGTTACTCGAAGAGTATGAAATGAAATGTTAATTACAGTTCACAGTGACACCGACCGTGATCTTGAATTCTCAGTTTAATATTTTAAAGGTGAACGCAGATTTGGCCGCACCGCAGTCGCCGCATTTCGAATTCTTAATATAAAGAATGTAGAAGTTGCGAAGACTGCGGTGCGGGTAGGTATACGAGCTTGCCTATAACTTCATATAAAGAATTCGAAGTCGGCGACTGCGGTGCGTGCGGTGCGGCCAAATCTGCGTTCACCTTAATCCGTCAGAGTTAAAACAGCCCGTTTGAATATTATTTACTAGAGTGTAGGTAATTACTATACTTGAAGTTTGTAAAATGCAGAACCAGCTTACACTTAAATTAGGAACCAGTTATCTTTGAGTAAAATTTTACTCCAGTTTGGTCGAATCCGCCCTTATTAATATCATAGTTAATTTTATATTTTTTGCAATTTTTTTATTTTTTTGGTAACTTTTACACGCAAAATTATATTCTGCTAAAAACAATATTATACCTCTACTCCCTGTGGGGTGCGTGTGCAGAGGCACACGCACCCTACAGGTACCCTCAGCTAGAGAGCTGAGAGCACCTGCCTGCATCCTCTGTTGTATATCATTCGGAATGTATTCCAGTTTCCGTTGTGAATTTTTCACGTGTCTCCAACTTTTGATTGGGATATCGATAGCGTTGTTAAAAGTTCACGCGTTGTAACTCGAATCGGAATAACAAAAGTTTTGCCGAAAACTAAAAGCAATTATTTATTGTAACGATTGGTAGCCGAAGACGTCAATGAATGATTTGTGTAACTAACGAATTGAAAATGAAAAATTGAAAATTATTTGAAAAATAATATGAGTTTTATGTATATATTTAGCCTCATTGATGTGCCAGATGATGAAGTATGTAAGCGACAAGGTTTGTTCAAATTATCGCAATCCTATTATGCTACGAATAATAAAAACTAAGGAAGCGTAACTGCGTCAAAAAATTTATTCCGATACTAAATGTGACCCGAATACATGCAAGAATTTTGTGTAAGTAATTATAGAACTGACAATTATTGTCAATGGCTTTATTTTGTCAATTTGAATGTAGTGTTTCGTAGCTATTGCCATATTATTTTAGTGTGCGAAAAGAACCTTGAGAACCAAATACAAAACGATTGAAGTATGGGAGTTACGTTTCCTTAATTTTTTTATTATTCGTAGCTCTTATGTTATGCTCTTAGTTATCCACTTTATCCACATCACATCTTCATTCTCTTTTTTATTTAAGGCCTCTATATCCGCCAATGACCTTGATCATTGTCTGTCAGTGCGAATATCGACGTAAATGACATTAAAATAACATTCATAACAGCGCGCCTTGTACGGTGGCGGTTACGACGCTCGCCGCGTCCATGATAGGGCGAAATAGAAGAAAAAACCTTTTTAAGGTTTAATATAATAATACATATTTCAAAAAAGTAAAAAAACCGAATTATCAACTTATGTATTGCAAAGCAGTAGATATTTTTTATATATTCTTTTGATAAATAATGAATGAAGGAGTAAAGTGGTTTCATTCAACGATTTGGAGGTGATTTGGTTTTTTATTTCTTTATTATGTGATACCGATGGAAAAATTATGGCAAAACCACGTTACGTATCTTATCATGTAGATTACTAATTATTTTTTTCAGATATAATTTCTCTGTTAATGCCGATGAAAAGTGGTTTCATCTGCACGCTTTTTTCGCGAGAGGAGCCTTAAAATACAATGGCATACCAGGCTGGGTAGAAATTAAAATTATTATTGCACAGTTGAAGCTGACGGTATCGTTAAACGTCGCAACTACAGTGTTTTTCCAACCCGAATATTCCCAATGCACCTATACCTTTCAGGGAAATACAACTTTATTTTTTTACAGTAAATATTTACACTTTTGCGAATATGGTCGTCAATAAAACCTGACCTGAATTAAACATTTTGAGATAAAGTTATCCGTAATAAGAGAGTTATGATTTTCTTGCATGTAAGATTTTTCGGTACTGTCTATAATCTAAGCTGCTTGTTGTATATGAGCAAGAGAGTTCTTAGATTCGTCTCATTCCTAAAAACACTACATATTTATAGAAACTAGCGTAAGCAGTCTGGTATTTTGTTTTTCGACAGAATAAATCAGTTATTTCTAATCTTCTATTATATAAAATTCTCGTGTCACAGTGTTTGTGCGCGAACTCCTACAAAACGGCTCAACCGATTTTAATGAAATGTTGTATGTACCATCGAGGAAATTGATTTTTAAGCAGTTGACCAATGTCGGCTTAGTCAATATTAGTTCTGTGATCTGTCGGCTGGGTTTGACGTAACGCGACCAAACTACGTAGGTCCCCCATCTGCCTATAAATCAACTTCTCTGATAGTACAATCGTGAGGCCTGAGAATAGGTTTATATCCACTTTTTATATTGATACTACTTACTAGAAACAATTTATATGGCAAAACAACATTCGCCGGGTCAGCTAGTTTTGTTCTAAAATGCAGGTCCTAAACACCCCCTTTTACCTGTTGAATGTGACTTGTCAACAGCTGCACGTTACATAATTATTTTCTTTGAGAGTCTGACAACACTTATGACTGCACAATGCACATTATTCATGCGTTCAAAACAATAATGCAGCTTTTGGATGCCGCTTAAAAGCTTTTAATTAAGCTAATAATATTATAATTTGAGCATTTACTGATGGATTTTAATATTTATCTACAACATACATTCCTATAGTCTACAATGAACAATAATTAATTTAATTTAAATAACTTTAATTAATAAATATTGAAAATCAAAAGAGAATTTTCTTGTCACGTAAAAGGACGTTGAATACTGATCAGAATTTGTTGATTGATTTCAAGTAGGTACAGTGTTTTTAGAATTGCAAAGATGTTTGTACCTATTTAACCCATCAAGGCCGGCTGCCACATAATCAATTGAAAATTTATTGTGTCTGCGATACGCACGGTGGAGGTGAATTGTATAGAGTCAATATAATGTCGATCAGAATATGTAACATTTGATCGACTTATTATATCGGTACATTTAAAATGAACTTGTAGCAATCTACTAGAGCAGGGGTTCCCGAACTGAGAATTTGAGGAAAATATAATAATCGAATTTACTAATTCGAGAGAGAAACCCCAAGGGAGAGGAATTTCTAGCTCTTACCGTGCTAGAGTGGGATTGGGATTCGTAGTGCTTATGGTCTTTCTCGTATACATGTACCAACGAAACTCGGTCACCTTTTTGCTATAAAAGTGACAGCGAGATTAAATCGATGATTTCAAAGCGAAAAACCCACTACGACAAAGTTGATTTCAAATTATTTTGCGGAACTCCGAAGGTCACGCCAGAGAATTCCAGGGTTCTGTGTAGACAATTCGTGGGAAGAGCTCTCGGCTGCGTCTGACGGGCATATTAACGCACAAAAGAATCCATATTCCCACCGATGTTGATGTCTCACGCACCATTTTTATTTTTCCGTCTTTAAAATTATAAATAAACTTTTAATTAACTTAAATAGCTCCCAAGTATATTAAACATTTTATTTGTACGGATAGTATAGTAGTAAATTTGATGCTTTGAATCTGCTATTAACTTGTGCCTCAACTCTAAACATACTTGAAAAGAGACTTCCGTATCACATAATATTAATTAAATACAATAGACTCCCAATAATTCCGATTGTTTAATAGGTACATTTTTATAGTCAACAAACATGTAAGTAAATAATAATTACTTATTTGATAGCATCAAAATTTAATTTTAAATCTATCGCACTATCACTCACAACACATCGCAAGCGTTTAGACGTTTAGACCACAATATTAATTTGTGGTTATCTAGTGTAAAGTTTACAAGTGGGTCGCCTACAATAGTGTCCAACTATAACATCAAGATACAAGTATAATATACTGACACAACTGCGCTAACTTTACTTGTTCCCACTTTGATGAATATCGAGCTAGATTGTATGAATCTAATATCTATACCATTAAAATCATTGTAAAAGTATAATGTATACCTAATGTTTATTTATTTGTTTGTCTGTTCGATCAGAGATTATCCCGGCTAAGTTTTATCAAAATAAACGTAAAGAATTAACACCTTCCCGTATCGAGTCACGGGATCTACATAATTTGGTCGCATTATACCCAGACAGTTCATGACTAACATTGACGTAGCTTGTCCAAGAGAGACGGACTCTAAAGAAAGCGGATCGCGATCGAATTCCAACGGAGACGTGGACTCTAAAGAAAGCGGATCGCGATCGAATTGACGCCTTCGAGATGTGGTGCTGGCGAAAAATGCTCCAAATACCATGGACCGCCTTTCATACCAACGTCTCCATCCTTAGTGACTTAAAGATAAAAACAGGACTGTCGTCGATCTGCCTACGTAGAGTTTTGGATTTCTTTGGTCACAACGCGAGAAAGGATGGCCATAACCTCGAACAGCTTGTGGTTACAGGCAAAGTTGACGGTCGCCGCCCAAGAGGCCGAAGCCCTATTAGATGGTCTGAAGTGCGCACAACTCTAGATACCGGCCTCCATGATGCTATCCATTCTGCCAAGGATCGCCACGGATGGCGTAATGTGGTCGTCACTGAACTCCAAAAGGGGAATCATGACCCTCAGCAACGAGGAATACGACGCGAGGAGGAGGAGCTTGTCCAATTGCCGTAGGTCTGCCATCTGCCTATGAATATATCTCTTCGATATTATAGTTCTTGCAATGTACGAGTGCGCGTCGCCTTTATTTGTAGTTGGAAATGTGAATAGACATTGTCGTTAGTGTACGTACCCGACGGAGCAGTCAGTAGCGAGCGAGCCATGTACGCGTGCATAGATATGGTCTATACTCACACAACTAAGGGTGCACTTGCACTCGTAGATTGCAAGAACTATACATGTTTTGACTCTACATTTTGAGCTGCTTCCTTACTCCGACAGAATCAGAATCGAATCGAGAATTGAATCAGCTCGATCTCAAAGCTTTTGCTACTTCCGACATAATAATAGGTATGTACTAGCACAAGATCGTGCTGCGGCTCAATTTCAAACTAATTAGACTTGTAAATATTGTTTATGGTTGTATTATAAAAAGTATTTTAATGTTATATATTTTGGTACCTATGACTTATTTAAGTTACCTTTCATAGCTAAATCTTATTTCATCCGATTAGCAGCCAGTAATTTACCATATTATTATATATTAATATTAAATTATCTTTAAAAGCCTTTCATACACGTACCGTAATTCCCTCGTCCTTCAAAAAGCGAGTTTTAGCATACGTAATTCGTTCTAGATTAATTCTGGCACATTTAAATTGCAAATTTAAACCATTCACGAACTTTATCCCCAAGTAATTCTTATACTATAATCTCATGTGAAGACTATCGTTGTAATATTTAAGTTATTTTAAATCATAATAATAAATATCATACGATGCAATAAAACATAATATTATTACATAATTGTGTGATTAATAAACTTAAATATTAATTCCCGTTTTTATGGGACCCGCCGCTTGGGTATGCCTAACAAAATTCACAGAAATATTTTCAGCTCAGAATTAATTAATAGCGTGTTACTTTAAGACGTTTTAGTTCAGAATTCTCCGTAGTAAAAATATATCTAAAGTACCTATATTCTCGGAATCCACAATCCGCCCTTAGATATTACGGTTTCAGTGAAATTCGATAAATGTAAAAAAACGGATCTATTTTTTATAAGTACATCCTTTTGATAACTTTATCAATAAACAGAGAAGGCAAGCGATGAAAAACAAACTAAGCATCGTAGCAAAATATAACTTAGCGTGAAGAAATAGAAACTTCTAACTTAATATATTTTAGTAGAAAAGAAATGGCAAACTAGGCGCCGAAAAGCGTATTGTGTGTTCTTGGAAGTAGGCTACCTGAAAATTGAATAAGGCCTCTTTGGAGTTGAGGAAAAATGTGAATTTAAATACGTACAGTCGATGACAGTATATTCGGATGTTTCTTTTGCTTGGCAATAAAGTGATAAATTAATCTCCGACCATACAATAAAATAATGTAAGTTTGTCATGTTTATATAAATAGACAACATCTATCAATTAAATTTTGTTTAATGATAATAAATGAATAAAGTTGCTAATTCATTTTAAATTCTCTTTATGTAGCTTCTTCAGAAGGAATGCTTACAAAATTATTTAACATATTATAATAATATTATTTAGTAGTTACATATTCGCTTTTTAGGGTTCCGTAACCAAAGGGTAAAAACGGGACACTATTACTGAGACTTCGATGTCTGTCCGTCTGTCTGTCTCCAGGCTGTAACTCAAGAACGGTAATAGCTAGAGAGAGAGAAATTTTCACAGATTGTGTATATCTGTTGCCGCTATAACAACAAATATATAAAAAAACTAAAAACAAAATAAAATTAATATTTAAGGGCGGCTCCCATACAACAAACGTGATTTTTTTCTCCTTTTTGGCTCTATATCAATAATGGCAACAGATAGGTAAGTACTTGATTTTTGCTCAAGGTCCTTAGTTTTATGTGCATTTTAATATTTAATAATAATATTAAAATAAAATAAAACATTAAGAGGGCTCCCATACAAAAAACACAATTTTTTGCCTAATTTTGATCTATAATGGTACGGAACCCTTAGTGCGCGAGTCCGACTCACACTTGGCCGATTATTTATTTATATTGTATATCAGAGCTTAAAGAGCTAGGAGCATACTCCTCATTCAATATTAACTTAAACTTTAAGTTAATATTGAATTAATAAAACAAAATATTTTTCTCTCCATATAAATCTACTTTACATTGGAACGTGCCGCTCCCGCCCCGCTGCCCGCTGATTTCGAGACTGAAGCCGTAGTGTCTAAACATAGGTACTAGGCCGAATTACGCCGGCGTAAATTCCGCCGCGTTTCAAACGTATACAAAAATATATGGACGGAATGCGATGGACACACTATGCCGAAATTACGTCGCGAGCCGAACTTCCGCCGAGCCGAGTCGAGCGTAAAGTTCGGCAGCGATTCGGCGGTAATGTTTTGTATTGCAACACATTATACGCGACGGAAGTTCGGTTCGATTGTCGCCGAAATATCATGATGACTACATTTTGCTATCTGATATCAACTTCCACAAACTTTTAATCCTACTTATATTCTAAATTCCGCCGCTAATACTAATCCGCCGCGTAATTTCGGCTCTTCGCGTAATTTATATCAGACGGATGCGGCGGAACGTAATTTCAGGCACGGAAATTACGCCGCGTAACTTCGGCATAGTGTGCTTAGACACATAGGTATGTATCTTTAGCGAAACTAACATAAACACTGTATTATGTTGCAGGGTGGATCAACCCACATAATGACGACGGGCCAGCGCGTGATGGTGCGGCGAGTCACCCGCAGGTAACCCGCGCGAATTGCTAGCGACTTGCTCAGCGAAAGGCCGGCCGACATGACGTGACGTGACGTGACATGACATGTATGTGACGCGCTCTGTCCACAGCTCGCCTGACTCCGACGACTCGATACAGGGCGACGAGAGCGAGGAGTACGGCCGAGACGACACCTACCTCATGAATACCAACGCGGAGAACAAGTATTATGGTGAGTTACATTTTCTAATTATACAAGGTTTATGAGTCATTTTTTGTTGGAGTTAGGGTCAATTCAGACTGCAACGTGACGCGTAGATATGCATTTCTAAATTTGTATAGATTTGACAGATTCACGTCAATTGCGTCATGCGTGAGATGTCTTGCAAATCTGTCAAATCGATATAAATTTAGAAAATATACATCTAGGCATCGCATTGCGGTCTGAATTAACCCTTAACATCTATTAAATTGAGCTTTTGATTCGATAATCATAACGTTATCCAATCAACAACGCTGTTATTTAAATAAACCCCTGTCAAAAACCCTCAAAAACCTAGAGGACCTATCCGGAAGCCGCTGCTTACTTTCTGCTTAGTGTCAACACTTTCAATTATTATATCTATTGGTCATATACACTGCGAATTTGATAATTATAATGCCCTTATGGTCACACTTACTGAGATATTTCATCTCATGAAGAAAAAATGTTTACCATCGTTATAATATTATGTAAAATTTTATAATAAATATTATACAGTAAAATATTACTTATATTCTTCGTAGCGTGAGCTACGAAATAATTGTTTTTCGAGTCAAGCTACGCGAAACATTGATTTCGTATCGTTTTTGTAAAAGGCCATTTTATTCTATGATATAAGTATATTATTACTAGTATAGTATATTCTTTCGCATCGCGTCTTGGTGTATATAATTTTTATGTCACGTTCAAAGTTTTTCCAACAAACATATCTTGATACCTGCAAGTGTTGATCACTTTAAAGAATGACCATAGAGCAAGCCACTTAGGCGTTTCGTTTATCCCAGCTTTCGTTAAAAATTCAACACAAAACTCGCGATTCAAAGGGATAACTTTCCGCACATTCCGTACACGAAATTGGATCAAAAGCTATGGAAACAACGCCGAAGTCTTTGTCTAGTGGACGTTTCACCAACAATATACTTCCGAGTATAAAAACGTGACGTGTTACACTGTTACAGCCTATTGCTAGCCCGCCTTCTGACGGCCTGTCAACGGCCCGGCTTTAAACGAACGAGCCCGGAACTCCCGGACCAAAAGCTTTTGTTTCCGGGGAACGTAGATTTAAGCTGCAGTTGTCGATACGATCACAAAACACGTTCGGATATGGAGCCAAAGTCAGAACAGCTGTGTTTTTGAACGTTGTTCGAGTTATATAGCTTTTGCCTTTTGTGTTATGTCTGTTACATATTAAGACGACTGATAATAATATTACGTTTATCAAGACTAATAGTCTATAAAATAAATAAGATGTTTTCGGATACTTAACAAAATAAATGAGGTTTTCTCTCAGAAAGAAAACAGGAAGACCAGCACCCTTAGACAACTGACAAAACGCTAACGCTAGCACTACAAAATGTATGCGATTTGACATAAGCCATCGCTTCGCTAGCGAATACTAATGTCAAATCCATACATTTTGTAGCGTAGCGTTAGCACAAGCGTTAGCGTTAGCGTTTTGCCAGTTGTCTAAGGGGGCTGACATACCTAGATTTGGTAGAAGGAACATGCTCCTTATTCGACCATCTCGATGCACTTTCTTGACGTCATAGTTGTTCGCAATAGTGACATTCTTTAATTTAAAAATTAACGGCCTTACTAAGTACAAAAGATTTAAACACCTGTTGAACAGTTGATTGAAAAATAATTCATTACATAATTTTCTTAAAACAACAGCTGTACAATATATGTTTAGTTTTTTGTGGTAAGACCGTAAGTCTTTAATTTAAACTTCCAAGCAGATAGTGGTAAATGTACAAATACGTAATCGTTTAACGTTACACAATATACATGGGTGAGTGAAATTAATCGCCACTGCGTCCTCTGAACCGCTGGAATTGTGCGCTTGTGCGTGACGCAAAGGCTTACAAAGGCGCTCACCTACGACAAAATAAAGCTGTTGAATCTTGACTATGTGGGACAAATCTCTCTTATCAGGGCTCGCACTCATTTGACCCCTCACAATCTTTCGTACTGTACTGCACAAATAAATCGTAAGTCTGTCGTAAGACTATCGTGTCCTCGAGTCTTAAGTGAGCGCTGCCCCTGTCTCAAAACTGACGAAAAACATTTAAGGTGACGCCGCGTTAAAGTAAAAAATCGTTTTGGATATTATGTTTTAGATCGCTTGTTTTCTATGAGATCGGCCTCTCATATAAAACAAGAAATGGAACAGCAAGAAATGGAAATGGCGTAAGCGACAAAATGGTTTTTGTCGCGTAATTTAAAAACCATAAATATATTTCATAATATATTATTATGCTATGAGTAAATTATAGTGTACGCTTGAACTAATCTATGTACAAATTTTGGAAGCTTAATTCACTCTCTTCTGCTGGCATAATTAGAATCCCTGTTTTTATAGCTCAGGTCTTTTTGATTAATTATTCTCTATTATAAAAGTTGTCCAATCGTGTTATGCTATGAGTAATTCAAAGATAAAGACATGATGAATACTGACAATGAAGTTTAATTTCTTAGCTTTAGTCATTGTTGAGAAAAATCGATATCGCTGCAGACAAATTATCAAGGCGTCAGCTTAAGCAGACTTGTTACATAGCCTTCGGCGTTACGAGGCAGTTTCATATACGAGAAGTTTTTTTGAGTGCTAACAGCTAACCCATCAACTCCCAAGCGGTACCCGGGTGCCGCATAACAATTGAAAAGCTATTCTGCCTGCGATTTCTACGATCGAGGTATTACCTGTAGAGTCTCGACTATTTTGTCGTGAGTGGCCTCGCAGACGCTGTAGTGATAGCAATCATAGTTTTTTATCACCCATTTCCGAATATTTTACAGGAACATTTTATAATTTTTATCATATTATGGAAATGAGTAAGGAAATTATTACAGCTTTTGGATGAAAATATTATGTAAGACTATTAACTGATTAAATTCGTAGTCGTCCATTTCATATACTAAATTACTTGGTTTTCATAAATTACACGTGATGAAGGTGAGCGTTGATACTAAATATTTTGGCTATTCGCCATAATTATTATGTATAAAAGCGCGCAGTGGTCTGGTCGCCGGGAACGTTTATAAAAAATATACTTCTGATAAATATATTCCTGATAAATCCAATAAAGTTTGCGGTTAATTTTAATTAAGTTGCGGTGCTAGGTAATTAATCTAATATTGACTTAAAATTTTGGTAACTTTAAAGCTTTTCTCAAGTTATTCTGGGTAGTTTTAAAGCTGTGAATATTTATATTAATCATAGACGTTTATAGTCAAAATGTAAACGAGCTTATAGTCAGGGAGTCCTAGAACAATTTTTTTTATTACGTTAGTAAAAAAGTAACAAAAAATTTGCTTGTTAAATCAAGTTTTTTGTGAGTAGCTTTGGAGTAGCTTCATTTTGATAAGACAAACAACTTTTTTATCTGCGAAAAATCTTGAAAGTGGTAGCTAACACAGATAGAAAGGATTTCATAATTTGATTTGATGGTCCTAAAATATGGATTGTTCTATTTGTAGGACAATGTTACTCAGGGCCGTCTCTACAACATGTGGCGCCCGTGTGCAAATATTACCCTGGCGCCCCCTAGCAAGCGCGTGATAAAAATGAAGTGGGTACATAGCTGTACAAGCATGGACGTAAAAAAAGGCGGACGGAGTCTTATTATACACAGCAATGTGTCTTCAGAGTCGGCCACGCACACATTCTTACGCCTGTCAAATGGCCGGACTAGCGTAAGAATGTGTGCGTGCGGACCGTGTACATGCAGTCAGCCTGGGCGACTCTGAAGTCACAGTGCTGTGTATGGTGGGTCTCCGTCCGCCTTTTTTTAACGTCCATGTGTACAAGTGCAGTTTTTCCGGCCGTTTAAAAGGGTCCATTCACTATCCTGCATTGCAGTCCTGTTGCAATCCGCCGTGCAGGCCTGCAACACCATTCACTATCCTGCATAAGCCGGCGAACTGTACGCAGGATAGTGAATGGACCGTTTAAGGGTGAGGACCAGTGCCGGTCCTAGTCAAATTTTCAGGTGGTGCGAAAACCAAAAGTGTCGCCCTTCTAAATTAAAAAAAATCGGCCAAGTGCGAGTCGGGTTAACAAAGATAGGCAAAAAATAATGTTTTTATGGGAGCCATTTAAATGTTTATTTAAGTGCTAATATAATTAAATATTTTGTGAATATTTCAAGTGCCTACAGCCGTAATTGATATACTTAATAGCCAAAAAATCACATTTGTTGCATGTGATTGTATTATTAAATACATATTCAATTTATTTTGTTTTTAGTATTTCTTATAAAAGAGGCAACTGCAGAAATATATAATCTTAAAATTTCAATTCTCTAGCATCTATACATATAATAAAATCGTAGGAAAGTCAATAATTCTGTACATTGAATATTTTTGAAAAATAATACTTGGGACGTAATCTACAATCGATATGGAAGCCAAAAATATAGTTTTTAGAATTTTTGTCTGTTTGTCTGTATGTATGTCCGGGATAAACTCAGAAAGTACTGAATGGATTTACTTCAAATTTTGCACGAATATTACTTAGAGGTCGGGTCAACGCAATATTATATTCTGTAAATTGAATATTTTTGAAAAATAATACTTGGGACGTGATGTACTATTCTAACGCGGACGAAGTCGCAGGCAACAAATAGTAGAGAATATAATGAATGCCATCTATGACCTGTCTATGACCAGAATAAATATGAGGTGAGCCCAAGAAGCTTAAAATAAGTGTTTTTTAAGTTTCTTGGGTGAGCCGTAAGATCCTTAAACTGGCTAAAAGTTAATACGTTAATACTTTTTTTGAGACCAGGCCACCTCAAAGTCAGACTTTTAGGGGCCTGTTATTGGCCTTCTTCTGTGGAACAGGTGCAGGTGCATGCAATGGTATTGCATGCACCTGCACCTAAGGGAAAGACGCCCCTGAATTATTACTCTTAAATTATATAATAACTAATAATAACAATATACAAAAAATCAGCTGCTTAGGGTTCCGTTTTAGGGTACCGTAGTCAACCAAGTTTTGTTGTCTTATCAAAATGAAGCTACTCACAAAAAATTGGCTTGTTATAGTAATAAAAAAATTTGTTCTAGAACTCCCTGACTATATTATTGCGTATATCAAAAAAACTCGATGAATTTTACGGTTGTTAAACTTAGTGACCACTTCTTTAAGATGCGATTCTGAGTTTAGAGGAATTTTTATCCCTTTTCAAAAATCTATCCAATTAAAAACCCACGCTTCTGCAAGACCTGTCGTTAACAGCAATATATTGTTTAGAAACACAATAAGTCGTTGTACGAGTTTGTACCAACGAAGAAATTGATTCATAGGCAGTTGACGGACCTATGTCATGATCGGGATATGTCAGTTCAACGATGGCTTATTTTGACATAACAGGACCTAATTACATAGGTCCGCCATCTGCGTACGAATCAAATTCTCTGATAGTACGTGTTGTACGAACTACGAGTATACTCTAACGCCGTCTGCTGTCCTAGTACCCGGCAGCTGTTCAGCGCCGTCTCGCTGCAGCCGGGTCTTCGACGCGGTGTACCGCCGACTCCAGGCGGTCTCCTACCTCTGTCCCGGCCTGCTACCCTGGGTTGACCTTGGTCCAGCCACCGAGGAGAGCGGTAAGTAACAATCGACCATATTAGAGGTGTGGGCTCCACACATGAACACTATACGACGTCGCGTCGTGGAAATTTACGACACGATGCACGATGCGGTAATCAAAAAACTTGTTGTGATCTATTTTGAAGGCATTGTACTTCTTTATAAAGTGACTCCCAATATAAGGTGGATCCAATATCTTCTGAGTCTTTTCTTTCTTCGTTTTCTTATTAACAGCAGAAGAGACGCAACGTCGTATCGTGAAACGACGCCACGTCGTTGTGCGACCCGATGTCGTATCGTATCGTGTTTATTCGTCTCAAACATAAGGTTTTTACTACTGATAAACTCGTTTCTGGCGGCCGATTTTTATTCCAAATATACTATTTGAACTTAAGTATTTAATGAATGTCTCTAAGTACGGCCGTAAAATTTACATGGTGTCTCACCAAGTAAATTTTTACTATTTTTTATTTTTACTTTAAAAAAATTCGCACTGTATGAGGGCGATTACCTGGTGGTCCTCAATAAGTACTATATTCTGACACAATATAATATTGGCTGAAGTTGACAAACCACAAACGATATTCAAAACCTGGACCGCCCCTGAGAAGTGGATTAGGTTTTCAAGATTAAAATTGAATAAATAAATATGTATTATAAGTCACCAAAATTATTTTATCATAATTTATTGCCTCTTAACTTCGAAAAGAAGCCCAAAATTATATTCTCCGCTCAATAAAATAGCTGACAAAATCAAAAATTTACCTTGACGTCAGTCTGGCAAAAAAGGTTCTCAAATTGGTATTATGGTAATATTCTTAAAGTTACTTTGATGTTGAATATTGCCTTGAATATTATATTTAGTTTCTACGTAGGTAGTCTAATAACTATACTCCATTTCAATTAATATTTTGATCTATTTTGATATAAGTTATAATTTGATCTGAACTTAACTTACAAATGTCATGTAACCGCACAACGAAGGAATGCAGTTGGAGGTTTTGTTGGGTTTTATTTTTGTTCAGATTTAAATCAACAAACTGAAACAAAGAAAATAATATTTTTCAAAATTAAGTAAGTAAGTAATAATTAATGAGCCTAGAAACTTGACATTCGCTGTGGAATAAACATTGTAATAATAATTAACTAATAGTATAAAGTGGAAGAGTTTGTTTGTTTGTTTGTTTGAACGCGCTAATCTCAGGAACTACTGGTCCGATTTGAGAAATTCTCTTAGTGTTAGATAGCCCATTTATCAAGAAAGGCTATAGGCCATATATTGTCACGCTAAGACTAAAAGGGGCGAAGAAATAGAGGAAAGTGTGAAAAAAAAACGGGGGAAATTATTAAAATATATTGAAAGGGTTTATTTCAACGCGCTAATCTCAGGCACTAGCACTACTGGTCCGATTTAAAAATTATATCAGTGTTAGATAGCCCATTTACCGAGGAAGGCTAATGGCTATATTTTATCACGGTAAGACTAATACTGAGCGAAGAAATAGAGGAAATGTGAAAAAATCGGGGGAAAATATTTGAAAGGGCTAATCTCACGAACTACTGGAGCAATTTTTCTGTTATTTGGCACAGATAAGAAGTAGACCGCGTGAAGGATCCTACCTAGGCTATTTTTGTGGACTTATTTGTCTGTGAAATATCTAAATTACGCGGGCGAAGCCGCTTGGAACGTCTATTAGAGTGATATTTTTGTAGAACGTCGTATGAAATCGAGCTCTTTCCTCGTCATAACTCATTATATTATTATCAATAGGAAACTGGTACGTACGCGCTTGCTAAAAATAAAACAAAATATCTATGGCACTCGGGGACTGCCGCGGTAAAGCTATTGCATAGCATTTTTATCAACTTAAGCAATTATAATTCGCATACGTCTAGTCGGACGCACACGAACACCATGCACATGCACGGCGACGCCGTACCAACGTCGGAATGGGGGGAGAGTGTTAGGCTTAATTTCGTTAAGGAATATCTTGACTCGGTCGCCGCACTCAAAGCCCGCGATACAAGCTATATGCAATAGCTAACAAATATTTCATTAATTCTTGAATAAAATTGGTACTTGATGAATTCCAAAGTCTTATAAACGTTTGCACTAGGAGGCATCAAAATACGAAACCGACCTTTGTAATATGTATATTGTGATGCACGCTACGAATAATAAATTATTATTCGTAGGATGCACGTGAAATACGGCGCTGTTTTGCGATTTTCATTCTGCTTAGTAACTTTGTCGACGCGAAGGTATGTATTATTTGATGAAAGTAAATAAATAACAATACACGTCAGTTCTCCGTTTGACGTCGGAGCACAATAGAGCCTTTGCTCAAAGTTGAAGGCAGTTATAATTTGCAGCCGGCAGATTTTTCATTGTAATTGCAATCGCTGACCCATTTCCACACTCCGTTCAAAGTTATTTTACCTCAGTTTATGGCAGAATGGTCCTTATTCTGTAGAAATAGAAATTATCTGTCGGACGTCAAAGTTTGAAGGCACTGTTATTCTCATTTTCTCAAATAATTGGTAGAGTTCATAACACTGAATATATTCAGCGTTATGAACTCCGAATCAAACATTTATTAAACTGAATTAGTTGATTGATAAAGTCATTATGGATTGAGTCATTCTACTCCGCCATGGTAAGATTACTACGGAACGACTTAATCAATCTACTAATTATGTTTATTAAATATTTGATCTCCGACAGCTAAATTGATATCCCAGTCTGTTGGGTTGAATAAAATCAAATTGAATGAATTTACCATTGTACGATATTATCATTCATCTGCCTTACGTCTCCTCAGGTATTGGTGTAGGACCATAAAGTTAATATTAGGTATTTTACCTTTATGTGTAGGACTGACGTTTTCTATCCTCTCTATCTATACCTATTATAATATGTAACCTCTTCTTATTACATTCAATTGTTTTGATTATTTAAATATTATAAGAACATTCTTCACTGTAATAAATCGTTCAATAGAATGAAAATCACGCGCGGCTGCCGGCTAGCGCGACCTCGCGAGAACATATTTCACGCTTCATAACACGATCTAATATAATACGAGTAGGGTAGACTGGGTACGGAAGTAACAATTTTGGTTTAGAGGCTATAATTTTGTTAGTTTTACAGCTAGCTGGGAAAATTTTGTCACAAACCATAGTTTATTTATTTGGCTACATAAAAATACCATTATATCATGCCAAAATACGATGTATAATCCATGGAATCAAATTTTAAAGAAAGAGGGAAATTGTCACAACCGACCACAACCCAAGGTCAGTTGTGACATTGGTTGGGGTCAGTAGTGACATCTACAAAAAATTGTTGATATCATATTTGCGGAATATGGGGATGGGTGCTAAGAGAAAAAAACGCGTCTTGCAAGTCTGAATGCTTCTCCTAGCATTGCTTTTGCCACCACTTGACGATAACGTTATCAGGTGCCTACATTGCTTTTTAACAGTCAAAAGTAGGTTTTCTCGCTTGGTTTATTGTTATGTTTACTATTTTTTTATACAAATAACCTATGTCGCTTATTTTCTTGTGATAAGTTGATCATTAGTAGTTAACTACGAGTGATTATTTGTTACGTATATCGTTTAGCCGATTCGTGGCGATTGTTTAATAATTGAAATTCTGTGTTGGGTACGGTTGTGACAAATCTTATGGGTACGGTTGTGACATACATTTATCCTATCTTTTTTCTTAGATGTCCTAAAAACGTTTACAGAAGGCCAAACGAGCGCAGAATATTATCTGTCAATACGAAAATACTTACGAAAAAGTCATAAGTAGGACTTATTTACAGATAACGGCGAAATTCATCAAATTAATCGGATGTCGTTGTTTTGGTCGATAAATATGTTTCAAAATAGAATATGTTTTGATACGCTAGATGAATTTGTTTAGAATAATGTTCATGGTGTTTTATGGTATAATTTTATTGAAATAAAAATTATATCAACAATTTTTGTAGATGTCACTACTGACCCCAACCACTGTCACAACCGACCTCGGGTTGTGGTCGGTTGTGGCAAGTTCCCTCTTTCTTTAAAATTTGATTCCATGACTAATACATCGTATTTTGGCATGATATAATGGTATTTTTATGTAGCCAAATAAATAAACTATGGTTTGTGACAAAATTTTCCCAGCTAACTGTAAAACTAACAAAATTATTGGCCTCCAAACCAAAATTATATATAATAATAATAATCTTTATTTCTTATATATCAGTTACATTGGTAATACGTAAGGTTGAAGTCACCTAGTAGGCATTAGCCTGTATCAGGCAACTACGCTCTTTCATAATATCTAAATATGCACAGAAGTATCTTATTACCTATATTATACATTATAACGTTTGTAACTTTAAAAGGAAATTATCTTTATAATCTTGCAAAAAGTATACATTCATTTCAACTAATATTTTATACTACATAATATATAACAAAACAAAACAAACAATAAAATAATATTTATCCTAAAAACTCTACTCAATAATACAAAATCGTTTATGTGTGTGTAAGTGTATTTGTGTGTTTACGTGTGTGTTTTTATCTGTAAAAGTGATTAGCACTACAACTTTAATGTTTCAATCAATTTTTCAGTATCTTCGTAACTTAAATAGCTCAGGTAGTCTCTAACCATTTTCTTAACCTCTCTGTTATTTTTGTCAATAATATTTAAAACATTGTTAACTTTGTTGTAAATTATAACAGATTTATTAACATACTTACTGTTTTATCGCAAATTCAGTTCTTAGTTTAGGAAGTACTATTTTTGTCCTGTTTCTACGCCCAAGTATAATTTTTTGGCTGCTACGAGTATTAACGGTCTTGTGTTTTTTTAATATTGTAAGTAAAACATATAATTTTCTTACAGATAGAACTTTACTTGTATCATACATTTCCTTTGTTGGAGTTCTTTTGTTTTTGAAATATATAATTTTTAATATGCAGCGCTGTGCTCTTTCTAGTTCTAGTAGTTTTGTTTTACTTGCACCTTACACCTTTTACACCTTTTACAGGAATGCAATATACTATAATTGATTCCGCTAAAGCTGTATAGATTTCGTTTAAAATATTCCGCGGTGAAACACTGCCATTTGAATTATTTATTACAGGTATTACATTTCTTAAGCATTTAAATATCCAATTTAATTTTCTAATTCTACTAGAAACCTGTTGAAGATGCGGATGCCAAGATAATCTTTGATCAATTATGACGCCTAAATATTTTATTTTATCTATTTTTTCAATAGTAGGACAGTTGCAAGAGGAGGATGTCATGTCTAATCTGCAGTTGTGGATTTTTATATTAAAATCAGAGTCAGATTGTTTTAGGCAAGTTTTAGGTTATGTATACTAAAGCAGATATATTTAGTTTTAGATGTATTTAATGTTAAAAAGTTATTTGTCAGCCAGCTCGCTACTTGCCTCATACCTTGCTCTACACATTGTTTTAATTCGGACCATTTTTTTTCTGTGAATATAATAGCTGTATCATCAGCGTACGACACAATATTGGCATTATTCACAGAAAGTTGACATAAATCGTTTATATACACTAAAAACAACGTTGGTCCTAGCACACTGCATTGAGGGACCCCGTAGGAGACCATCCTATCATCACTGACATAACCGTTAACCTTTACTTTTTGCATTCTCCCAGTCAGATAACTTGTGAGTAAAGAATGAGCAATCCCTCTGATTCCAACGAGTTCTAATTTTTTTAATAGAATCAGGATAGAAACAGTGTCAAATGCTTTCTTGAGATCCAAGAATACTGCTACGAGTAGACACTTTTGTCCCTTATCTATCAAATGAGTGACTTTTTGGCTTAATGCCGTTACTGCATCCTCTGTAGACATCCCACGCCTAAAGCCGAATTGTGAAGAGGATATTAGATGAATTTGTCAAGGTAATTCAAAACCCTTATGTTAATAAGCTTTTCAATAATCTTGGAGATAGCAGGCAAGACAGAAACTGGACGATAATTACCAATATCCGTTTTATCTACACTTTTAAACATGGGTTTTTATAGACATTTTCAAAAGATCTGGAAAAATACAAGTTTCAAAACAGAGATTAGCTAGGTGAACAATTATGGGGCCGAGTTCATCTGTAGCATGTTTTAGAAAACTACTAGGTATTCCATCCCAACCCGGCGAAACTTGTCACATCCGTACCCAGTCTACCTTACTTTTAACTGTATAATTACCGACATCTTTATAACGCTCTACGAGCGTTATAAAGATGATTTCTCTAAATGAAGAATATAATAAATAATGGCATTGATGCATTATTTTAAGAATAATTTCTTAGCATTAGGTAACCCTCAGAATAATTTGAATACTCTTTCTTATGCTAGATTAATTAGAGGCCAGATCTAAATTAGTATTTTTTTAAACATACCTCCACTACGATGGCTAAAACTTTTCCATTTTTTGACCAAAAACCAGACAAAGTATTCGGTCGTATTTATAATCTTTTTCCGTTATATTTTTAACTATTTATTGATTACTTTACATTAATTTATTCAAGATTTTGACATAAACTCCATATTTTTTCTGTTAAAAATAAAAATCTTTACTTATAGTAATTATTTTAGCATATTCTAATTAGACTTATCCAGGCGCTCTAGTGGTTTAAGGTGGCAATTGCAACCCATTCTAGGCATAATACAAATCGGGGTTCCAGAATATCAGGCGCGGTCATTGAGCCGCGTGGGCCAAACCCCGAGACCTTCGTAATTTACTTTGCAAACGTATCACGTATATTATATTAAATTATTTTCATACTATAGACCTAGAGGCAAGGTTGTACTCCTTTTTATATGTGCTGGTATTTAAATCCCGATCAGACACTGCGTTGGCCCAGGATTGGTAAGCCTCCTGCTATTTTGTTTAATGGAATCAGGCGTTACTTTGCGGAAATCCATAGCTTAAAATTTAGTTTATTATTATTTTTAGCAATATTCCGCGAAATACACTTCCACCTTTAAGTAAATGAAGGTTGAACACCACCACACACTCGATGCGCGTTTCGCTCCAACACCGGAGCATCCGCAGGATGTGGACTCTACGAACAACGTCTTGCTTGACGGACGTTGTTCGTAGAGTCCACATCCTGAGGATGCTCCGGTGTTGGAGCGAAACGCGCGTCGTGTTAGGCTCCAAGACGCATGTTTTACTACCATATTAATAACAGAAAATTAAGGCAGGACTAATCAATGCATAATACTCTGTACTTTACAAAGTAAAAGCTATTGACAAAGAATGAAAGCTAAGTACATGAATTAATTTTTGTTGACTGGCAGTTAAGAATTAACGTTTTCCCAAATTTCAACAAATAAGTTACATTAAAGAGAATTCCTTGGCTCCTTACATGTTTTACTGCTAACTTCATACAAACTATCGAAACAAGATTTTCAGAGTCATAAAGACAATACACGGGTGATAGCGATGACATCCTGAGTTAGCGACTAGACGTCAGACCGGAAATTATGATCGCTCTGTCGATAGTCGACTGTTACGAAAGCTAGACGATGCAGAAACTGAGCGAGAATTTAAATATGCACGAATATCTTGTAGCGTATACACACGATAAAGCTTGAACAGTGTTTACAGTAGATGACGTGTTTTATTTGATGCAACATATTGTAAAACTTAAAAGTGAGGTTAAAGTGAAGTAACCCTGCTCATGTGACCTAATTCGCTTGACTGCAAATACAGCCTAAATTAAATACAAAACTTACTTTCAATGCAAAGTTTGTTTGTCTGTCAGCTTTTTCTCGCTCAAGCCGCTGAGCCGATTTCGATGAAAGTTACTTCAAGTCCCGGAGAAGGACATAGAAAAGTTTCCCAAAAATTGGGCCCGAACTTCAGATAAAAACAAATTTCCGTAGGAAGGTTCCGACACAATAATACACTTCATATTATACAGTACGATGATAACAACACTTCAACTTGGAACCTTGATCATTGTATGTCTAATAATGTAAGATTAATTTAAGCTTGAAAGCTTCCAAGATTAAAGCAGCCACTAACGTATGCATATAGAGTATACAACAATAATGAACTAATAATACGGGTATTATAGCTGAAGTAAGCCCGAGCTAACTGATTGACGAGTTAACAAAGTTCAGTTAGTGTGCTAACGGAGGTCGACGGGGGATTACCTTCGTTAAGCCAAACAACTGAACCGTGCTGTTTATACTTTGCGTTGTTAGAGCAGGCTTATGCGTTAATGGTAAAGGCTTTGAAAGCGTAAAAGCAAAGGCTTGAAATAGTTGAGAATTATGGTTTAAAGCGAAACGAGGTGTGGGCTGTGGCTTGACGATGCATAAAAGCAATACAAAATTAAAATGTCAAATAGCGTCACGTACAACTTTATGATCACTGAGCTAGACTATAAAGGGCCCGTAATATCGTAATTTACCTCTACAATAACTTCAAATATAAAAGTGTCTACGTCTTGCAATTTACAATAACTCTTTATTGCTCACAAATAGGACAAGATACTGCGTCTTAACCTTAATTTTTTGAATTTTTTTAAAAAAATCTGTGCTAACGGCTAGTCACCATAATCATTCTTAGTCCTTAGAGCCCCCGCAGACTGCAGACTTTCTATCGGCCGATAGTTTGGTCGGGTTGGGCTGTTCACACTATGCCAACTAAACAGTTGGGTTGGTGGTGAGTGCGTGCGATTAGACAACAGTCGGCCGGTTGCTCTCGCACGGTTCCATTAATATCGATAGATTTTTGAATGTCGTACTGATTTAGCATCGCCGAGAGTTTGCCGATGGTTTAGTTTGAATAGTATAGCCCATCAGACTTAATTATCGGCCGACTCGGTATCGTAGTAAATAGTAATATCCGCACTTCCATATCTTCGTACTGATCAAGAGCCAAACTAAACTATCGGCCGAATAAAAGTCTGCAGTCTGCGGGGGCTCTTACCCAATCCCCAGGTATGAACGTAATCATCCCCCCCCCCCCCAGGTATTAACGTGATCATCCACCCCCCCAGGTATTAACGTGATCATTCACCCCAGGTATGTACGTGATCAAGGCGGTGGGCGTGATGTACGCACTCATTGTGGTATTCGACCTGTTCGCGGCGTACGGCAGCCCCGGAGAATGCACCTTCACCGCGGTGGTCATGACGCTGCTGTTCATCGGCATCCTGATCATCCTGCTCGCCATCTCCCGCCGCCCGCAGAACCGGTGAGTACTGCACCAGGTATGCTCCTGGTATACACTAAAATATAGACTTTAAGTATGGACCGGGTATAATGGTCCAGGTATATAATATCTGGACCATTATACCTGCCCCATGAAGTATATGCCAGGTAAGCATTGGATATGCACCAGATATGCATCAGACATGCATCAGATATTATGTACCCGATATGTAATATGTATGCACCAGACCTGCACCAGATAAGCATCAAATGTGCACCAAATAATGCCAGATATTCACCGAAAATGCACTGGATATGCACCTGAATATGCACCGGCTATGCACCAGATGTGCACCGGGTTTGCACTAGATAATATGCACCTAATATGCACCGGATATGCACCAGACCCCAGCATTAACTCAGTCTGTTGTTGCTGGGGCCCCTCAGGGCTTTGTGCTATCATCTACCTTATCTGAGGCGTTCCATTTCAGGCTATGACGTTGTCATGTTCAACTATCGTCAGTAAACCGACTTTACAGACAACCGAGTTCCGAGTTCGAATCGAGTTCGAGTCGAGTTCTAGTCGAGTTCGAGTAGAGTTCGAGTTCGAGTCGAATTCGAGTTCGAGTTCGACACAAAACACTACTCTCCAACCGTCTTTTTTTTTACAAAAACTTAATATAAGATGCAATAAAAAGCAAAGTTGGAAAGTGATTTTTATTCATGTGCAAAATCAAGTCTTGGATAAGAATAAAAAGTATCAAAAATATTGATTAGCAACAATCAGTAGTTAACAAGACAGAGTAGGCAAATATTTAAAGTTGGAAAGTGATTTTTATTCATGTGCAAAATCAAGTCTTGGATAAGAATAAAAAGTATCAAAAATATTGATTAGCAACAATCAGTAGTTAACAAGACAGAGTAGGCAAATATTTAAAGTTGGAAAGTGATTTTTATTCATGTGCAAAATCAAGTCTTGGATAAGAATAAAAAGTATCAAAAATATTGATTAGCAACAATCAGTAGTTAACAAGACAGAGTAGGCAAATATTTAAAGTCACTAAGATTTTCCTAGAGTGATATTTGGACCCTGTTAGCAGCGTATTTGTGTATCATCCCACAAAAATATGTATTGAGTTATGAATGCAGTCATGTCCTTAATTAGATCATTTAGAACGAGACTGCACTCATAACTCAAGACCAAAAATTTTTGTGGGTTAATACATAAATGCTTAACAACGACCATTTAACAATGTTTGATTAATTCAACAATAATAATCAACATGCTTATAAACTAACAATAATAATCATTAAAAAATGTAACAAAAGAACTATAAAGATATTTGTAGCAAAACACAGCCATCTCTCAACAACTTAAGCTCTACAGCTGTACGCAAATTTTTATTCAATAAAAGGTTTAATACAAAAAAAGTATATGTTTCAACTTTCAAGCTAAACATAATGGGTCTTACTACAAAAGATTTAAACACCCGTTGAACAGTTGATTAAAGAAAAATTCCATACAAAATTGACTCAAAATAACTGTTCAACAGATGTTTAATTCTTTTGTGGTAAGACCGAATATTTTTTACAAGTTAGGTATAACATGGTTATAACACAATTAAACATTTACCGCTAAAACATAATAAAGACTTATTTTTGACAAGTTAAATAAAAAAAATATGCGGATATCAAAACGTCTTGAGTAACGAAAAATATACTGCAAATATAGAAACTAACAATTTACAACTGATAAAGAAATAGGTACTCTTATGGCACGATACAACAGATTCCTAAAATACATGTTACATTAACAAAATGTATAACTTTTCCTTACAACTAAAAAAAATCAGTGCTTTTATTATTAACCGATTCGTTGCCACCTTCATTTCAATAAATTCTTACGACAGGCCAAGTACTTTGTTCGATGACGCACCATAAGCGTCATCGGCCCTGCTAAACGATGACGCGCCACGTGCGGCATTGGCCACTGGTTGTGTTCTATGCATATTTTATTGTAAATAGGCGTAAATCAGAGAGGGAAAAGATAAATTTTGTGTGCAGTGTTCGTATTAGTTGTAATTCAAAGCTGATATGGCGTATAAAAGTAGTAATTCATACTGTTAACAAAATGTGTAAGTAGTCGTCAACCTTTGGTACAAATTTTGCTCATACGAGTATGTAGGTATTAATGATTTTAATTAGTGCTGATTACTAAAAGCCGAGCTTTGTGAGGGCTCACGTCGTCACACCTTGACTGACTGATGATAACACATATAACACGGACTCGCGCACGAAGGGTTCCGTACCATTATAGAGCAAAATTATGCCGAAAATTATGTTTTTGTATGGGACCTTCATTTTTTATTTTATTTATTTAATTTTATTTTGTTTTTAGTATTTGTTATTATAGCGGCAACAGATATTCATAATCCGTGAAAAATTCAATTCTATTACCGTTCTTGAGTTGCGGCCTGGAGACAGACAGACAGACAGACAGACAGACAGACAGACAGACAGACAGACAGACAGACAGACAGACAGACAGACAGACAGACAGACAGACAGACAGACAGACAGACAGACAGACAGACAGACAGACGGACAGACAACGAAGTCTTAGGCTGGCCTCACACAGCCGAAATGTCTTTCTGAATTCATATTATTAATTCAGAAAGACTGGAATTCCATACAATATCAGTAAGTATGCTCCACGTACACATTCTGATTTTTTACAGATTATGTTTCTCAGATCGATCTGTAAGAATGATACTGACGAGCGTTCTGAATTCCGGATCGATAAATTTAAGATTATGATTTCATAACGCGCGTATTTCCATACATTTTAATAGAGCGGCACACACATACTGGAATCAGATTATGAATTATTTCAGTTGACACTGCAAGAAGCTAACCCCTGGACGTGTTGTGACCTGCTGGCGTGATGTCTGACACGGAAAATTTAATCTTAAGCATTGAAATATAGGACACATCCATTGAGGATTACCATGACAGGGAAAAAAACATAGCGTGGTTGGAAATTCTTAAAAGTTTAATTCCAAATTGGGAAACATTAAGTGAAAACGAAAGTAAAAGAAAAATAATATTTATTAGTATTAATTCTTCTTCCATAAAGACGTTTAAATATGTGCCAGGAATCATGAGACTACTGATCAATCTTATTTTCAAAGATGTGTGTGAGGCAAGGTGCCGAAATTTAGATTATGAATTTCCGATTATGAATTATTCAGAGAGACGTTCCGGCTGTGTGAGGCCAGCCTTAGTAATAGGGTCCCGTTTTTATCTTTTGGGTACGGAAGTTAGAACCCTAATTACATGTTAAAGCACAAATCAATAGGCATGATAGTTTTTCCGTAAAGGTTGTGGGATTTATTATGACCAGCAACTTCATCTATTTTAGTTGAAGAATAAATAACTTAGAGTAGTTGTGTAGCTATGACAATATAAATTTGTATTAAAATTTAAGAGCTCTCAGAAAATCGTTTATTTAAACAAATGAAATACGTTTGTTTTGGATAATCAGCAGGAATATAATGACTTTCCTGAATATAGCCAGCCACGATTTACAAACATACTCAAATGAAAATTGCCTGGAAAACGACAATAAGGAGAATGAAAGTTTTCCAGAATATAGTCACTCAATATTGCAAAACTTTACATTGAAAAGGACATTAAGTAATTGAAAGTTCTCGTATTTGTCATGACGCAAAAAATAACAGACAGTAGCATCGAAGCTAAATTACTGACGCTGATGAAGATGAGTGTTAATAAGAAAAAAAAGTTTCATAAATACGCTAATCGCAGAAAAGTAAGGATTCTTCGAGTGAAAAAATGATTGACGATCTCTGACTAGTAGCCTTTAATTCTAAAATAAACGGCCACGCATAAAATTGAGTTCAACATGTATATTTAGACAAGGGAATTGTAATTACAGTATAATAAATTAGTTTTAACGTGTTTTTTAACAATTCTTATATGCCGCGTCTGGCGCGTCATCGGCCTCACTAAAACTTTTTGAATGACGCGCTGGGCGCGGCATTGGCCACGAATCGGTTAAAAAAGGAACATTATAATAAGGCGGAAAAAATACTGGCACATTTGCCACTTAGCACGTTTACTCAATTTTCACATTAAAAACGACATTAATATCATTCAAAGCTGGTGCACCTACAAGTCCTAAAACAGCTCTGTTCAATGAATAAGAGACAAGTTCTCTGTTTAGTAGTTTGAGGGTAACTCTATTGGGAAGTTAATCCAGCTGCGTTATACTGACTCGCAGACCAGATGAGTCGTCCGAGTTAGGTTGGATGTTGCCCATCCATGAGTATGGCTCACCAGTATGCCTATTATAAACCGTAATCCCACCCATCCTTGGCACTGGATCTGCTGATATTGTCTGAAACACAGATTAAAATATAATAATAAAAAATTGCTTTTCTCATAATGCTAAGTACTCGGTTTTGCTTGATATTTTTACTCCAAATCGAGTAATAATAACCGTGTGGACCGCAAAACTCACAGCTTAAAAGCTCGCATGGAATTAAATAAATACCTAAGTATATCGATTTAGAGTGAAATCCCGAGCCGCGGGTTTTGCTCGACGTTATTGCTCGATCGAGCGAAACCGTATGTGAGTAATTAGCATTACGCATTGATATTATTATCAAAATAATCTAAGGCATTTTGATTTTTTATTCATTTTTCGATAGTAACGTCACCTAAAATTTCTTTCTCTGTGACTTACAAAAACAAAATAAATCTTAGTATAGCTTTAGTTCTTTTTTGTTTTTGCCGAAAGTACCGTTCCAGATTCTGCGAGGGATCGGGACTCTACAGCGTCCAAAGAGCGGGCACTGCTTCCGGAGTTACAGTATCAAGGGCTTCGGTAGTCCTTTCCGCCCACTATAACTCGGCGGTACTCCATAAGTATGGAACTAGCCGAAGCCACAGGAACGTCAAGACAATGTATAGTTTTAAAGGCATCGCGACAGCATAGCTGTACCTGCCGCGAGCTGCGCGCTCAGGCGGACCGGGCCGGAGTAGCGCGCGCGCAGCACGTACAGCGCTGTGGCGTGGCGCAGCACGCACGCGCACGCACGCCACAGCGCCGCCAGCGACTATGACACGCCCACGACCGCCTCGCACTCCACCACGCACATTCCGTGCTCCTAAAACGCGATCATTTCGCCATTTTAAGTATATTATTTCAACATTTACAAAATTTATGTTTTAAAAAAGACAGCAGTATTGCGTTTGAGCTAGCGGTTAAGGGCGAATCGTAAACGCAATGCTTTCACCGCGTTCATTTTCAAAGGACGCGTGTCGCGTCGTTGATAATTTATGTCATTGCACTGATGACGTCTATTTGACGCAAATACCAGTGTAGTAACGGGTCGGGTTAATAACCGAAATAAATCTGTTAATTAACCCAATAAAAATTTGTTAACAGTATACAGTATATCGAAATAATTGTGGTTAACATTATCAATATGGTCAATGTAAACATTGATCACAGAATTAAATGTTTTAACAGGATAAATATGTTACAGTATCACATACTGTTAATCCTAACCGAATGATATAGGTTTGGGTTAATAACCGAATTTTATTGGGTTAATAACTGTTATTAACCCAATAAAATTTGAAATTTACCCAGGTTAACCTTTTATATGGGTTACCAGCCTTGTGGCCAAACAACTTCAGGTGACGTATTTGTTAATTATTAATTGATAAAAACTTCCGGACGATGCGGCATGTATTGAGAATTGCTGCTTTTTGTAGAGTGATGAATGTGAGTTTATTATTATTATTATTATAAGGTAGTACCACAAGTAGTTATGTAGAGTAGAGCGCAGTAGACGATATGTTTAATACTCGTATTATATCTTTATCGATGTTTCTAAATCTTATGGTTCAACCCACACTGGTGCAGCGCATATAAAAAGGAGACCTAGGTAAACAGGGCACATATTTCCTGCACTTAAGAGTCCGTATACGAAATTTTGCCGATTTCGCTCATTTAACAGACGTGATTTAATAGTTAAAATACAGTATTTCTATAAGTTTTAATGCACAACATGTAAAATCATTTCAATTATAATCTAATATTGCAGCTAGATTTTTTATTTTTTTTAAGTATCTTTAAATAATCCAACTCAAACCCGCGACAGTTTTGTGATTTTTGCTGTAAAATGTTTAGAATATCACCTGTTTATGGATTGTATTGACGTCTTAACGGTATGAAAAAAATACAATGTACTGTTGAGAAAGTCGTCTATACAATGTTGGAATTACTTTTTACCACTTGAATATAAAAAACCCTTTAAAAAACAGAATACCTATAACTGCCCGCTAACTTAGCGATCGTCCTTTTTCACCTGGTATATGAAAGACGGGCGTGAGTGTGAAGAGAGCAGTAGAAAAGATAGTACGGGCTCTTAAACAATAAAATATACTTTTTTGTTTGTTATTTTAGTATTTTAGGTTAGTATTAGGTTGAGAAAACAAAAAAAAATTGAAATAAAAAACATAAAAAACGAAGACTTACGATTATAATCATAAAAGTCATTGCCATGACTAGCCGAATGGTGCTCCCTTCTGAAAGCCATACCCAAAGCGTGCACGTAAAAACAAGCCAAGCACAAAAAAAGACGGGTTGCACTCCAGGAGTGCCGGCAGAAGTGAAAACTTGATTATTAACGTTGTGCATTTTTTAACCGATTTTTAATTAATCGAAACCCTTACAATCGATTAAATTTTTTACCCATTTTTTATGTAATAATCGATTTTTAAAAAATCGTTTTTTTTTTAAATTACCGTACTTAATCGAAACCCTTACAATCTTGAGCTAGCGGTTAAGGGCGAATCGTAAACGCAATGCTTTCACCGCGTTCATTTTCAAAGGACGCGTGTCGCGTCGTTGATAATTTATGTCATTGCACTGATGACGTCTATTTGACGCAAATACCAGTGTAGTAACGGGTCGGGTTAATAACCGAAATAAATCTATTAATTAACCCAATAAACATTTGTTAACAGTATACAGTATATCGAAATAATTGTGGTTAACATTATCAATATGGTCAATGTAAACATTGATCACAGAATTAAATGTTTTAACAGGATAAATATGTTACAGTATCACATACTGTTAATCCTAACCGAATGATATAGGTTTGGGTTAATAACCGAATTTTATTGGGTTAATAACTGTTATTAACCCAATAAAATTTGAAATTTACCCAGGTTAACCTTTTATATGGGTTACCAGTTTGAATGGGTTATCCGTTTCATAAGATTATCAAATACTTATGTTACTCGTAACAGTACTAACATGTAACCGTCTTAAAAGGTTTTCGATTTAATCTGTAACCATTTATTCAGATTATCCTTATAAATGGGTTATACTTTCACTGGCAAATACATGATAAAATGTTTCTATTTTACTATATAATTTCTGATAGTTTCAGCAATTTTATTAGTAATCTTTAGGCCGCGTTTCCACTGACGCGGAGCGGAGCTTAGCGGTGCCGAATTGACCAATCACCATGCTCGAAATCTTCGCTCCGCTTCGCTGTCATTCCGCTGGTCATAGCACGATTGGTCAATTCGGGCACCGCTAAGCTCCGCTCCGCTTCAGTGGAAACACACCCTAAGTGTCCGACCAAAGCTTCGGCTTCGGCCGCTTTCGGCCAAAAAAAAACATCTTCGGCGAAATTGAACGAACTGTTACGAAAGACTGAGTGAGTCGTGAGAAAGCGACGGACCGGTCGTGTTTACTGAGGCCACTGGGAGTCACTGTCAAATACAATAAACAAATACTAACTTCTTAATATTCATAAATCATTTAATTATTTATTAAGAAGTTAGTGTTTGTTTATTTTATTCTATTAGTCTAGTTTCGGTCTAGTCGAGTAAAACAAAGACTGATTGATTGGTCTAATTATTAAAATAGAACTCACGTTATCTTGACTGATGAGCTCCACAGCGTCCTCCAGATTTTCGAGCACGGTGGCAGGGATCAACATCGATGACGACGAACGATCCAGCACTGAAATATATTCATTTCGACATTGAGACAATAGAAGATAAAAATCTTAAAGTTGTCTAAAATAATTAGCAGCTAGATGGCGGTTTGAAATATGAAATAATAATTATTATTAATGGTGATATCGCACTAGGCGTAACTATACTGCAGGCAGGTTCGTTATTGCTTATGTCGCAATAATTATATCTGCTTATTGCGACATAAGCAATAACGAACCTGCCTGCAGTGTAGTTAATAAAATCGTCGTGAAGCTAAGACCTCTTAAAATATCGATAGTCGATACTATTGTCTATTATAGTCTCTAATCTTACTGTTAACACACTGTTAATATACTGCAGACTTTTGACCGTTCCTTTTCAAAAACTACATCACCCTGGAGTTGTACAAGGCGCTGTTTTAGTCATATTTTATAATTTTGATATAGATACCTGAATTTCGTTGGTGTTGAAAGTACTCGTACAAACGTGGATCGTTCATGTATCCGTTATCCTGCTCGAACGCTGAAAGATAATATGTAATTTTTGCTTAGATTTTGCCTAAATATAATATATTAACAACATTCAACTCTGCCATTGATACTTTTTTTATTTCATTTACATATTACTTTTCCACTAAGGTAGTACCACAAGGTAGGCTGGAGGAGGCCTATGCCGAGAGGCACACTGACCTTCGAGACATCTTATAGCTTGAAGGCAGAATAAGAGGCTATTATAGACTTACTTCATTAATTATTTTTGTACCTTGATTAAATAAAAATAAAATAAAATAAAAATTATTATTATTATTGTGTTTTTGTAAAATATTTTTTTTTCTCCCTTGCGGAGTACTGAAGTTGCGGGCTTGTGGCCAAACAACTTCAGGTGACGTATTTGTTAATTATTAATTGATAAATACTTCCGGACGATGCGGCATGTATTGAGAATTGCTGCTTTTCGTAGAGTGATAAATGTGAGTTTATTATTAATATTATTATAAGGTAGTACCACAAGTAGTTATGCAGAGTAGAGCGCAGTAGACGATATGTTTAATACTCGTATTATATCTTTATCGATGTTTCTAAATCTTATGGCTCAACCCACACTGGTGCAGGGCATATAAAAAGGAGACCTAGGTAAACAGGGCACATATTTCCTGCACTTAAGAGTCCGTATACGAAATTTTGCCGATTTCGCTCATTTAACAGACGTGATTTAATAGTTAAAATACAGTATTTCTATAAGTTTTAATGCACAACATGTAAGATAATTTCAATTATAATCTAATGTTGCAGCTAGATTTTTTATTTTTTTTAAGTATCTTTAAATAATCCAACTCAAACACGCGACAGTTTTGTGATTTTTGCTGTAAAATGTTTAGAATATCACCTGTTTATGGATTGTATTGACGTCTTAACGGTATGAAAAAAATACAATGTACTGTTGAGAAAGTCGTCTATACAATGTTGGAATTACTTTTTACCACTTTAATATAAAAAACCCTTTAAAAAACAGAATACCTATAACTGCCCGCTAACTTGGCGATCGTCCTTTTTCACCTGGTATATGAAAGACGGGCGTGAGTGTGAAGAGAGCAGTAGAAAAGATAGTACGGGCTCTTAAACAATAAAATATACTTTTTTGTTTGTTATTTTAGTATTTTAGGTTAGTAATAGGTTGAGAAAACAAAAAAAAAATTGAAATAAAAAACATAAAAAACGAAGACTTACGATTATAATCATAAAAGTCATTGCCATGACTAGCCGAATGGTGCTCCCTTCTGAAAGCCACACCCAAAGCGTGCACGTAAAAACAAGCCAAGCACAAAAAAAGACGGGTTGCACTCCAGGAGTGCCGGCAGAAGTGAAAACTTGATTATTAACGTTGTGCATTTTTTAACCGATTTTCAATTAATCGAAACCCTTACAATCGATTAAATTTTTAACACATTTTTTATGAAAATCGATTTTTAAAACATCCTTTTTTTAAAATTACTCTACTTAATCGAAACCCTTACAATCGATTAAAAAAATATATCGACAATCGAAAAAAAAAAACAATACATTGTTCGATTAATCAATTTCGATTAAAATTAATTTTAATCATTACTTAATTTTAATCAAATGATTAAAATTAAGTAATGTTTTTAATTTTAATCAAATGATTAAAATTAAGTAATGTTACTCAATTTTAATAATTACTGAATTTAAATCATTACTTAATTTTGATCATTACTTTATTTTAATCGTATGTTACTTTATTTTAATCATTACTTAATTTAAAATGTTACTTAATTATAATTATTACTAATTTTAATTATTATTTAATTTTAATTATTACTTAATTTTAATTATCATTTAATTTTAATTTCGATGTTACAACACTAATCTCTAACCGTCTTACGTTTTTTCTATGGTTTTTCAATCAACACGAAAATCTGACGCGAGGTTCACAGTTTTTACCCATCCCGCAAAAGTGCTCAACGCCGCTAAAGAAGTTTTCACTTCAACAAGAAAAAGCAGTTGATAATAACGGCAATAAAAAATCGAACTTTCGAGTTTTAAAAATAGAAGGGATTAAAAATGCCTTTAGAATGTTTTCAAATTAAGATTATCATTATTATTTCGCTCTTCAAGCAGGCAGTAGTTATTGGATTATATAATATTAAAAACAAAATAACATAAAGATCCGAACACCCTTCTTGGTTGTGGATAATGACTACCTAACAACTAAAAAGGGTATTTTTGAATATATTTATATAACTCAATATATTATGTTGTTTTTTAAATTCAAGTCCCTTATTATGCAAATTAATCTAGCACAAGTGTGAAAAAGACAAAGCATGCCATCTCTATAGACTTGATAAGGACAGCAACAGGTTTCTTGTATTGCTATCTTTATCTAGTCTATGAGTATTAAAGAAATATATCTTCCATGGGTGCATAGCATAATGTATGAAAAGGAAGATTGCAAAAACAAAACATAATTCAGTTGAAACTTACGCGGTTGTGACAGTGTAAGTACTATAAGTACTCTTTGTATTATCTGTGGTGGCAATTGGCAGTAGAGGTACATTGGTCAACATTTGTCTTTTGAAGTTGTAAAAACTTTCCAATAATTCTGTATTACAGTTGTCTGCAAATAACGGGTAGTTTCGACCTAAAATTCGATGTCAAATTATCAGCTTAAAACATAGTATGATCTGGTCTGCTCGTCTTTGACATGTTGGAAATGTCATAATGGCTGGTTTACACGTGTTAAGTAGATAAGTAGTAACTAAATTTTAACTTAATTTGAAGTGCCTGTCGGAAATGTGTCAAGTGACAAGCCCCGCCTGCCAACATAACAGAAAATAGTCAAAATTCAAATTTCCTTGTTTAGTACTTAACTAAATTTTAACTTGCTACTTACTACTAAATTGTGTGTTTACACGCAATAGGTAACTTAAAATTAAGTTAAAATTTAGTTAACTACTTATCTACTTAATACGTGTAAACCAGCCATATGACAGACTGAGAACTTGAATAGTTATTTGCTGCAGAAATTATTGATTAGTAAGGGAGTGAGTTTAAAAGATAACTTTTCCACATATATGTGGAACTGTATATACCGTATAATAAAATATGCTTATAATAAAAATGTGGAAGTGTATGTCTGTTACGTCTTCACGCCCAAACCACTGAATCGATTTTGCTGAAACTTGGATATTGAAGATCAAAGATGCTTTGAGTCCCAGGAAAGACCATAATATAAATAATCGGCTAAGTGCGAGTCGGACTCGCGTTCGAAGGGTTCCTTACCATTATAGAACAAAAATAGGCCAAAAACTGTTTTTTTTTTTTGTATGGGAGCCACCCTTAAATTTTTATTTTATTATTATTATAAATTATTGAAGTAGGTATTTAAGGCTTTCATGAAAAGATCAAGTGCCTACTTGTTGTCATTATTGAAATGGATAAAAAAGCCCAAAAAATCACGTTTGTTGTTTAGGAGCCCCCTTAATATTTTATTTTATTTTGTTTTTAGCATTTGTTTTAATAGCGGCAATAGATATACATAATCTGTAAAAAATTCAGAAGTCTAGCTATATCAGTTCTTGAGATACAGCCTGGAGACAGACAGACCATGACTTCTTAGTAATAGGGTCCCATTTTTACTTTTTGGGTACGGAACCCTAAAAATAGAAATTAAACTCACTTAGTTCATCCTCTGAGCTCACTTGATCATAAAAAGGTTGAGCAATATTCTTCATACAGAACACTTCATTAATTTTAGGCAGAACAGGTGTGTCAGTGTATTGAGATGACCTGTCATACATCATTTGGTACTTCATTCTATCTATGTGATAGGAATAAGATGTTGCCTGCTCAGTATAATTTTCCTGTGAATTCAGTAACGGTGAAAGCGTTGGCTCATTTTCTGCAGTCCTATGTGATGGCATGTCTTGATTTTCAATATCATCATCAATGCTGTTTATCAAATCCTGTATATTAACTTCTGTGTTACAAGAGGTTATTTTTTGCATGTAATTTGTGTTACATTTTTGTGTAACAGCATTTAATTTTGATCGAGTACCATCGTAGATTCCGCTAATAGTTCTTTTGCGTCTAGCTGCTGTTATGTTGCCTTGAACTACAACATCCTGAAATAGTAAATATTCAAAATTTTTTATTATGTAAAATACCTGCTTAGAAAACTGTATGGAATGCTTGTTCTGATAGTATTTAAAAAATTTAACAGAGCAAAGGTTGATAAATATAGTATTCATTATTTAAAATCTGTTAAAAGTAAGTTTATGATATAAACTTAGTTTACCAAATAAAGTTTTCTTCCCATTAAGATATTATTACCTCGATCATGGAAAAACCAAAATCAATAGCTTATATTGTTATCGTGGCCGCATGTGGCCGCTTGGGAGTTGAAGCATTAAGCAAAAATAACAAATTAATAAGTATGACAAAGCTACACAAATGAAATATGTTGTATTGAGTACAGTAATATTATCTAAACATACCCTTTGTTTTAAAATCAATGGTTTCCTGGTTTCATTACAAGTTGAATTTAAAATGGCAGGACTGTGCTTTCTTACAACACACTCAGTGTTCATGTAATACTCATAATTTCCAGTGGGTATGTCTATTTTCACAACGGCTTTGGTGTTCAATGCATTTTGTACTATATTACATTCAGAACTGTTTACAAGACAAGTGTTGTAATTTGAATTGTCTTTTTGTCTTAAATTGAAACTCCTAAGAACTCTATCACTTGTCCTTGGCAGTGTTTTTTCTTTGATAGCATTTAGCAAGCTATGTCGAGTTGTATTTCTCTTCGCAGTCTTCAGATCTGACCTGAAGGGCACATAAGCACTTCGCCGTTTTGGTGTTGCGGAAATAGCTGGCGATTTGGTTCTCGGTGGCATAGTGAACCTCTAAAATTAAAGGAGGTTGAAAAGGTAAAAACTACCCACACTTAACCCGTCGATAGTGGGAAAACGAGAAACAATAGATGTTCTATTGTGTCTCGTTCACCGGTGACAGTATGGGGCTCGATAAATTAAGGATTACTTAGAACAGGATTACAAAATATGTAGACAAAACAGAAGTAGCTTTTATTATAAAAAATTTGGCAAACATACCTTCCTTCTATTTCTTTTTCTGTTTTTAGCAGTCGACGATCTCTCAATTATAACTCTCTGTATGATGGTTTTTACAATTTCTTCTGTACAATACTTCTTAGCGTATATGAGTTCTATCAAATAAACTTTCTGGAAGGATTTAAAAATAGAACACTAAGAGACAATGACTTTGCAAGGATAAAATGCAAGCTTCTTTAGACAAGCCTCACGCTTAAAATTACTTTTGTATAATTAGTTTATATAGGTAGCGTAGCTAGTCTGTTCAAAAACAGTGTTACATACTGCATACAGTTTTTAACACTCGCACTGACCCTTGAAAGCGTGGTAAGGTATTGTACATTTTTGGTAGCTCTCGCCCTAAGTAAAACGGTGTGCTGACAACCTTGTCTCTAAATAAAACATACCTTACCTTGTAATTCGATGGTAGGCTCAACGACTTTGCCAAATATTGTAAGGACCGGTAAGTAGCATTTTCCAAGAATAATACGTACGCCTTCTGTTCTTCAGTGTCACCCATTGTAGCTACGTTTGATTCCTATTAAATAACAAATATTTTGTATCGTGGAAGACCTCAAACTGTATATTATATAAACCTTAGGTATCCATTAATTCAACATACCGTCAGCTCGGCCCGCAAACTGATTAAAATACGCAACTATTACTGAATACGCAAAAAATACTAGTTAATAATAATATGTAGTTAATATTGATACCAAAGAGCAGGTGGACCAACGAATACTATACTCACAAGGAGAGGTGGACGCAAGTTCCGAACAAAAAAAATTGGGTTCCAAATTTAAACGTAGCAAATGTACCCAATCGCAGAATCTGTGCTTGATCTGTTCAAGGTCGACTGTGATTGGCTGATAAAAAAGACCATAAAGAATATAAACTACACGAGAAAAAAGACGAAGAAGGAGTTTAAAACACAAAGTTCGATTTTCATTTTGTGAAAATTATTTGTAGCAACTCATACAAAAATTGTAAATTAAGTGGATTAATTATTGAAAAACGAAAGGTAAGCCATTGTAAAATGTAAATGTAACCGTAAATTGATAAATGAGGGATTTTCTTAGCTTTTTAATTTGATTGTCAAACAGCTTCCATTTTAGTAACTAGATGGCGTACGGGTAGACAACTATCGGTAATACCAGGGAATACCATCAATATTTGCTACAAAACTGGGCAAAAGAATATAAAACTTGATACATTTCAATTTGAAAAAGACGCAATAATATTCCAATGAATAGGATAATAGAGTTATTAAAACGATGTTTTAGTTAAAACTCACGGAAGAAATAGCCCTGTTTACTGATATTCACACCAAATGTCACAGGAAATATACATTTTAATTTTGACAACATCTTACTTGCACTTGTGCAAGATAACGGATATTTAGTGGCTAATATTTTACCAATAATGAACATCAAAAACACAAATAACACAATTTGGGAAAAAATAATAAAAACCACACCAACAATAAAAAGTAGAAGAAGTTTTGAAAGTGACATGCCCGCCAAAACCCTCTGTCAGTTGTCAGTTTTCAGTTTGACAATTTGCGTGTTCCTAAACTGTTACCAGTATACTGGCCTAATCGCTTAGGCCAATGATGGCTTAGATTTAAGATATTTTGATTAACGTCACACTTGACAGTACACTGATATTTTTTGAAACACTGTCAGTGATGCCAACCTGCAGATTATTTTAGATGGGTGGGGAACCAATAGAAAATCTAGAAGTGTCTACCGTCGCGCCGTCTGGTGGAGATTTAAAAAAGAAAACTTCCCATTGAAGCAAAACATAATTATGTCATACCATGTTTTAATACAAAGTACATGTCGTAGTATTATTTGCATATTTGTACATTAATTTACAACTTAATACTATTTAATATGAAAAAGATAGATTATTATTTCATAGAAAATATTATAATGTATATCAGTATGCAGTTAATTTGGAAAATGTTGAAATGTGTATATTGTTTTATTGTAATACGTAATAATACATGAGGTTATAATAACTATACTTTAATAATTTATGTGAACTGTATGGAAATGTAGTAAATGAAAAATGTTTAATTAATTTCAGATTTTTAGGTCCCTATACTAGTTTGCAACATTTTAGTCTGCAAGCAATAGCTGTTAAGGAGATTTTAGGAGAAGGAAGGTATGGGATTATGAGTGGTACGGCCACCAAGGAAAAATCCTCCGATCAAGTGAGGTGGTATGCAGCTGGCCTGAGCCCGCGTGATAGATTTCAGCTGTCGTATACAGGGTGTAACAGAACAAAGTAATGATACTTAAGTGTGTATATATAAAGCGGGGAATTGACTATCGGGCCGCCCGTCGCGGGCAGGTCTGTCGCATGTCTGCTCGTCAGTTCCTAGGTCAACGGGCATGTCTGTGCCCATACCTAGGAATTGACGAGCAGACATGCGACAGACCTGCCCAGGACGGGCGGCCCGGTAGTCAATTCCCCGCTTTAAGGTGTGCGTCCACTGGATCGGAATCGGAGCGTAGGTACGCAGCGGACGTATTTGTTGCTTTGTATGTATGGTACTGACTACTGTGAACTGCACTAGAAGTACTGGAACGTCATTCTGCGCCAGACAAATATATGACGACACGACGCGCCGTCCGCACCGTCGCGTACGTCCCGATTCCGACCTGGTGGACGCGCATGCGCGACATGCGACAGACCTGCCCGCGACGGGTGGCCCATAGCGGGCAGGTCTGTCGCATGTCTACTCGACAGTTCCTAGGTCAACGGGCATGTCTGTGCCCATACCTAGGAATTGACGAGCAGACATGCGACAGACCTGCCCAGGACGGGCGGCCCGGTAGTCAATTCCCCGCTTTAAGGTGCGCGTCCACTGGATCGGAATCGGAGCGTAGAATAGCTGTCTATGCTAAATATAATAGAATAGCTGTCTATGCTACTTTACTAACTACTTGATTGGCTTATACAGTAAACTCTATATAGGGAGGGGATTAAAGCTGCGCGTCCACCAGGTCGGAATCGGGACGTACGCGACGGTGCGGACGGCGCGTCGTGTCGTCATACATTTGTCAGGCGCAGAATGACGTTCCAGTACTTCTAGTGCAGTTCACAGTAGTCAGTACCATACATACAAAGCAACAAATCCGTCCGCTGCGTACCTACGCTCCGATTCCGATCCAGTGGACGCGCACCTTTATATATACACACTTAAGTATCATTACTTTGTTCTGTTACACCCTGTATACGACAGCTGAAATCTATAAAATCTCCTAAAATCTCCTTAACAGCTATTGCTTGCAGACTAAAATGTTGCAAACTAGTATAGGGACCTAAAAATCTGAAATTAATTAAACATTTTTCATTTACTACATTTCCATACAGTTCACATAAATTATTAAAGTATAGTTAATATTATAACCTCATGTATTATTACAATAAAACAATATACACATTTCAACATTTTCTAAATTAACTGCATACTGATATACATTATAATATTTTCTATGAAATAATAATCTACTTATCTTTTTCATATATATTATAGTTTAAGTTGTAAATTAAAGTACAAATATGCAAATAATACTACGTCATACTTTGTATTAAAACATGGTATGAAATAGGTATGTTTTGCTTAAATTTATCAATTTACGGTTACATTTACATTTTAAAATGGCTTACCTTTCGTTTTTCAATATTTAATCCACTTAATTTACAATTTTTGTATGAGTTGCTACAAATAATTTTCACAAAATGAAAATCGAACTTTGAGTTTGAAACTCCTTCTTCGTCTTTTTTTTTTTTTTTTTTTATTGTTATGGCTCTCGGCTTTAAACCATGGCCAGTGTCAAGTAAAGTTTTGGCGGGAAAAAAAAGAAAAAATTCGTAAAAAATTTACAAAATTTTCAGGTTGTTTTTCCAGATTATCGTCAAGTCGAAAGTCTAGTCAAAGTCTAAAAAGTAGTCGGTAAAGTCAACGAGTCAAGTCAGTTGTTTTAGTAAAGTGGTAGACCCTTTACTAAAACTTTCGATGGAGTTTTGGAGGGAACACAAAATGGCACGTTTCTTGAAGTTGTATCATTTGCCCACACTTGTGCACGACAACGAATATTTAATGGTTAATATTCTACCAACATTACACATTAAAAACCGAAATAACACAATTTTAGCAAAATAATACAAAAACAAAACGTCACTCATTCGTATTCTCGGCAAAACTCCTTCTTCGTCTTTTTCTCATGTAGTTTATATTCTTTATGGTCTTTTTTATCAGCCAGTCACAGTCGACCTTGCACAAATCAAGCACAGATTAGATGATTGAGTACAGTTGCTACGTTTAAATTTGAAACCAAATATTTTTTTGTTCGGAACTTGCGTCCACCTGATTGATACACAACCTGCAAGGCCACAGATTACAAGTACATACAAAGAGGATGTAAACTGTATACTACGGTACATATTTGTACTATGCAAGGCTGCAACTTGCAAATTGCAACTTGCAAGGCGCAAGCAGTGTTGCCAACTTTGAACTTGGTAGTCAAGCTCAGAAGTTAGAGCTAGTGTTGTGCCAAAAAAGAGCTGAAAAAGAGCTAACTTTATCAGCAAAAGAGAGCTAAATAAAACTATTCGAACTTATTATATTTTAATCAATAAAAAACATTGTTCTTAGTAATATCACTAGGTACTATCATTAATCTTCATCTGACCATAAGTAACATAACGGCGTTTTCACACGAGACCCGACACGACACGGTTCATAGACAAATATAAATTGTCTATGAACCGTGTCGTTTGAACGTTTTCACACGAGCGACGATTTCTGCGACGACACCGCATTCACTTATGGCTGGTTTACACGTGATAAGTAGATAAATGGTCAACTAAATTTTAACTTATGACCCTATACTTACTTAACTAAATTTTAACTTGCTATTGGCTACTAAATTTTGTGTTTACAATTTACAAATTTAAAATTAAGTTAACTACTTATCAACTTAGTACGTGTAAACCAGCCATTAGTACTTAAAAATATTATGTCATCTATTGTTGGGTTTTGTACAATATAATTTTAAAAGATAGTTTGATGATCCTTTCTAACGTCAAGTGGTACGCGGGGCATATTGTATTATTTAAGGCAGTAATTTTAGTGGCCTGGTTCAAAATTCAAACTGAATCAATGAACCACAGACAACTTTCATAATATCTTTGTAATTTTTTTATCTGTGCTAAAAAACGTGACGACATAGCGGATTGTTGTCTCAAAATCGTGTGTCGTGCTGTGCGGTGTCGTTCCGTGTGAAAACGGTACATAGAAATGTATGGCGCACGGAATCGTCACCGCATTTTGTCGTGTCGTGTCGGGTCTCGTGTGAAAACACTCTTATAGGAAGTGCCTCCGCTGCCGGCGCCTGTTGCCCTAATGGCTGCCGGAGCCGGTTGCAGTAATTTATTTATTTATTTATTTATTTCATCATCACACACTTAAACTATCATTACAGGGTTTACCTAATGCGATAGTAGTGTACTTACATAAAATTGTATTACGAGTTAAGTTAAAAATTAAAATAATAAGTTCATCAGTATCCACAATTAAAACAATAAAATTAATAACAATAAATTATAAAACCATAACCAGTATATATAAAATCCATCAATAATAATTATTGTAAATAAAATCAATCCTTTGTAAGTAAATCTTAATAAATTATTGTATGCAATCACTTATCTTCCCATAACAAATGACAAACAGGCAATTAAACGTGAATTCACTGAGAGTGCAATGGAACAGATCCACCCGCTGTGCAACTTCGTTAAGAGTACGTAGTGCACGAACAAACGGGGAGTATTTGAGCAAGTTAGTCCTGCAGCACGGCACGTGCAGCAGCGGCGGGCGGCGGCGGCGCCACACGTACTGGTCGGGCACTCTGAGCGACACCTCTCCCAGCACGGCGGCGTCGCTCGTCCGGCCCCGCAGCACGCCGAACACGTACCGCGCCATCGACAGCTCCCTCCGCACCGCGAGCCTGTCGTATCCCACCATACCCAGCACGAATAGCGACGGATAGCTTAGAGGGTAGAACGGATAAACGCCGTACAGCCGCAGATATATGTAACGGAGGAATTTGTTTTGGATTCGCTCCAACATCATGGAATATTTCTGTTCGTAAGGCGACCAGATCATCGCGCCGTATTCCAGATGGCTCCTAACGAGACTGTTGTAAAGGCAGGTGATAGCCTTCACGTTAGAGAAGCCCCGACTCATCCGTAGCACAAAGCCCAAGTTCCGAAAAGCTTTTTTGCAGCAGACTGCGATGTGCTCTTTAAACGTAACATCATTACTGATGTGAATACCGAGGTCCTTAACAGACGTCACTCTGGTCAACGGCAGGGAGTCTACAGAATAGTTATATCGGACATAATTGTGAGCTTTCGTAAAAGAAATAGCGAGACATTTAGAACTATTAAATTGTAAATTATTTTCTTTACTCCACGCAACAATTCTATCTACGTCTTCCTGTAATTTTAGACAGTCCTCAATAGATTTAATAAGTATATATATTTTAAAATCGTCTGCAAACAGTTTACCCTTGCAGTATTTGATTACTTTAGGCAAATCATTAATCGTAATCAAAAACTGAAGGGGTCCAAGATTACTTCCCTGGCTAACGCCGGAATTCGTGTCATACGGCAAGGATATATGGCCACCATATTCGACGTACTGCTTTCGATCTCGCAAATAGTTAACAAAAAGCTTGAGGAGCTTCGGGGTGAAACCTATCGCCGCCAACTTAGTGAGCAACACGTCTTGATCAACTAGGTCAAAGGCTTTTTTAAAATCGAAGTAAACAGCGTCCACTTGCATGCCACTGTCTACCGCCGGTACGATGTCCAACATATAACCTAGCAGGTTGCTCGTAACACCCCTTGACGGACGAAATCCGTGCTGTTCATCAGCTAGTTGCGCGCTAACCTGCGCGAAGATGAGGTTGTACAACACCGACTCGAATGCCTTTGATGCGGTAGATAGGACCGCTATCGGTCTATACCCATCTATCTGGGATCCTAAGTTTCCCTTCGGTACCGGGACCACTCTCATGGTTTTCCATCTAGCAGGAAACTTTGATGACTCCAAGATTAAATTATATATGTGGCAAAGTGGTTCCGTTAAAACGAAGCAGCTGTCTTTAAATATATAAGGCGGTATACCGTCTGGACCAGCAGCATGCGTGGGCTTGAGCCGCCGCAGCGCGCGCAGCACGTCACGCGGCTGCAGCGGGCCGACGTGCACGCGCGCAGCCGCGTTACTCGCGCCAGCGGCCGCCACTGCCGCTTCCACGCTCAACTGGGGTCGCTCGGTCCTATACACAGAGTGAAAATACTCGGCAAACTCCTGGGCACATCGGTCGCGTTCTAATACTTTCCCGCCCTTTTTGATGACCTTTTTAGTGCGTACATTACGCTTAGAATTTAAAAATTTCCAAAAAGCCTTGGGATTTTCTAGGATCTGACTTTGTATGCGATTCTGATGAGCTTCATATGCAGTTTTTTTACTTCGGCACGGCAACTCGAAAATTCGTCATAGTGTTCCTTTAACAACGACCTTTTTTTACCTTTTAATGGCTGCCGGCGCCGTTTTCCGAACTCCGAAGTTTGCCGAAGTCACGCGATGTTAGCCGAATAGGCTGCCGGTGCCTATTCGGCAAACATCGATTGTCAAATGACAGAATAATGATCAAAAACATCAGTCTTGAGCTAAAGGACTATGAAAAGTACAAATATTAAGGTCATAAATAGTCATATTGTAAGGATGCATGTTTGAATCCTTTGATAGGGGATTCTTGGAAATGCTACTGTATTCTATTGTTGTCGCGATCAGCGGTACTCGTATTGGGCTTGAATCTTGATGGGTTAATGGTGGTGATGATGATGCTGATAAATGTGATCTGCATAGTAGCTACAATATATTTGCTTCTTTAAACAACGCTGAAACTCTCTAACATGTATAAGGAATCTGAAGTTCTGTTCAGTACCTTCGGAAGTACTTATACCATGGGGTTTATTAGGCTGCGTCCCCATCAGACACGGCGCGGCGCCGGCACCGTGTTACGGCACGACGCTGCCACCGTGACACGGTACGCCGCCGTACCGTAACACGGTGCCGCGTACGGTGCGTCCCTATTCAGTTGATATTTGCGCTCGAACGAGATTGCTTGTCTGCATATGGATCGCGAAAGAATTATTCTCTTGTTGTTACTAAAACGAAGATTGAAAAAGAAACAGAAACAGAGGAAATTTTGGGTAAATTCGTATTACAAATTACTTACAAACTTAATAATTAAGGGGGCTCCCATACAAAAAACATAATTTTTTGGTAATTTTTCTGTATGATAATGGCACGGAACCCTTCGTGCGCGAACCTAAGTCGCACTTGGTCTATTTTTATGTGTTCCAAATAAGTGCCTCGTTTAAGTTTGGACAAAATTTTTGTTCGGAAGTTTCACCCAGAATAGGGGTGCGCGGTGCACCGTACGCGGCACCTCTTACGGTATGGCGCCGTACTGTGTCACGGTGGCGGCGTCGTGCCGTACTACGGTGACGGCGCCGTGCCGTGTCTGATGGGCACGCAGCCTAACTGTAGCTGTAGTGCAAAATCTTATTTTTTGGTAGCTGAAAAAAGGTAGGTAGCTAAACTAAAGTTAAGCTATGAAAATGCATCACAAAAAACTAAAATATCTATAGCCGAACCGAATACCTAGGTACCTAACCTTCACCTTTGGAAGTCGGTAAAGTTGAATATTATTTGAGATTTTAATTATTTCTTTTTAAAATTTGAGTATCCGCACTGGAACCTAGCACTTTACGCATTATCACCGACTCCCATTTTGAGTGCCAGCGCCGGCAGCCGTTGTTTTATATCTCGGCTGCCGGCAGTGTACTTACCGCCGGTTCCCATTACTGATATTTTTGGGAGCCGGCGCCAGCAGCGGAGGCACTCCCAACATAATAGGGTAAATTACGAGTCATTAGAATTTTTCAGTAGGGGGACATTTTACACTTTGATCGTAAAAATAAAAGTTTGTGGTTTTTATACGACGTAAATAATAACGGAATTAATATTGAGAGGCATTCACGCTACAATAAAAATAGAGTATTTTTATCAGGTTGCGGTGCAGTGCATGTAACCAAAATAAAACATATTTTTGTCGCCGTGGTCATCACGTGCGCCTTGATTTCCAAATAAAAAGAGAAAATTATGAAACATGCCAAAGTTGTACACAATTTTTTTTATGATACACATTGTGTAAGTTATTATAAGCGTGTTATTGTATAAATAACAATCTTTTAAGTATTTTTTGTACATTCATAATAACCTTTTATCTCATTTAAAGGTTTTTTTGTCCTGTCCTAATACTGGTATTGTAAAAGTGCTGAAAAACAGTTATTGGACGTTATTAGATGAAATAATACCATGATCAACTTGATATAATATATTCGAAAGATGAGAGTATTATTCAATACGAAAGTTAATTTGCAGCTGAGGTAGTGTGTCTTCTGAATACTTCAATGAAGTGTGACTTCTGAATACTTTAAGAACCTACTTGTTGCCGTCAGTTGTATGGAATGAATAAGGGAACGTAACGCAATTTGGGGGCCTTGTAAAATGCTACGGTGCGTTGCACAAAGGCTGATATTTAAACAACGCGTTATTAAACGCATTTTTATATAGGAATTAGAATTTTTGAAATCAGTTATCCTTTTTGTTTATGTTTTATTAGGAAATCCCTGGATTGTGAAGTACGTACCAATTACGTATTTGGCAGCAGGCAAATGCTCTGCATTGTGCTCCATATTTAAATATTGTCTGAGTATGCCGATTGACTCGGTGAGGACAATCTGAAATCTCTAAAATATATTTGAGTTACGTTTTACCTGAATAATGTAATATAAGTACAGACATACAGATAAAGAAACAGACGAACATACTTTTACATCTATAATAATTAATAATAATAGATGACGGCCGTAACTCCATTGCGTCAAAATCCGTTTATCGAGTGGATACCGTACATTTTTCTGGGACAAAAAGTACTATTTTTCCTTTCCCGGGACTCAAAATGTCTCCATACCAAATTTATGCAAAATCCGTTCAGTGGTTTGAGCGCGAAGAAGTAATTGACAGACAGATGAACAGACTTTCATACTTATAAAGTATATTAGTATGGATATGTATGTTACAATAGTACTATGCAATATTGGTAAGAATTTTAATTTTATTGAAGTCAGTTTTTGTTAAATATTTAATATAATACCTTATTTTGCAATAAATAATAAAAACATAATATGTGAAAACAACAATTATTTATAATGTTTCCTACTTACAATACCAATTTTAATCAAATTTCAATCAAACTTTGCTTGTCCAACTACTGGTTGTGGGTGTCCCAACTATTGTAATTCCGTCCCATGACTGTCATGATTTACCTACCATTCAGTTTTTACCAAAAAATCAATATAAACTGAAAAACTATCGCATTTTTATGTTTGCATATCTTGAGCTAGATAATTTATGAACATAAATATAATTTCTGTTTCTATTTTATGCGAAGTATCTAATGTTTTAGAGCTTTTTCTGTAAAAAAATCCTTAGCTGTCCAATGACTGGTAGTTTACGGTAATATGTTGTCGTCATCGTGAAAATCAATCACCAAGGAACTTCCACTTGGGCCTGCTGCAGCCTTGTTGTATGAAGCCATGGTCCCTATTTTTTTTAGTACCTCAGTTGGCAGCATAGGTTGGCAGTATGTAGTTATGACAGCATTTTTTTTAACGCCGTAATCCTGCCCTAAAGGCCATTCGTGGTGGTGTTGTGTATAGACCGCGCGGAACTAGTTGGCCGCTCTGGAGGTATGTGAGTATACGGGCAGAGCGGCCAACTAGTTCCGCGCGGACTATAGTCTATTGCGAGCCTTGTTTTTAACTATAATATTCATTTGGGCGTTGGCTAAAGACTCGTTCAACTTCCCCATTAGACCACGCCAAAGAAAATATCATCGACAAGGCAATGAACACAATTCTATAAAAGGATTATTGCCTGCTGCATCTTGATATTTTAAAACTTCGGACCAAAATGAAATAGTGTTATCTTTTTTCTCCCATGGTACAAGAGATCACTGTGTTTCTACCTTTGCGATTAAATCCTCGCCACATCCTCGCTGTGGGCTGTGGCCCTTTTCTCGTACTAGTGAAGTTATTCGTTCCTGTGGTTCCTTTACTTGCTTCAATGTGTTTGAAACTGACAACTGGTTGACTTTTTTTAAAACATTGTAAAGCGCGGAATTCACTAGACGGACATGCCCATTGCCCGCGGGCAAATCTACAGACATGCCCGTCGGACCTCGCTAATAATGACAAAATGACCCGACGTCATAGTCCGTGTAATTATTTTCACGTCATTGACGCCGGGTTAAAAAATAAGAAAATGCCCCATTGGTTATAACTTAATATATCGATGGCTGACGGTTTTTCCACCGTCATATTAACGACTGACGATTTTCTTTATTATTTACAAAGTAGAAACATTCACCTGTAAGTATAAATTTTGTACGGTATAAAATGACTTTATATTCAAAAATTTTTTACATAATATTCAGTAACGCCGAACGCGACTGACGTTGAATCCCCCGTGTGCAATACGACTGACGGTGATTTTTTGCAGGTTAACACGTTCTCTGCCGGTAGTACAAACAAGAAAAATTACAATCTTTTTGGTTGAAATAGATGTATTAGGTAAAGACATAAACCATGACATCATTTAGGGTTCGATGGGGTGCAGGGTTCCTGAGATATATTAAAAAAACCCCTTGAGGTCACATGTGACCTACGCGGCGCTGTAGTACGGAAAGTACGCAATCTTTATCACTGCGCCGCTCCGGTCACGTTTCCGGTCACCGCAGTCTGTCTGTCTCCAGGCTGTAACTCAATAGCCGCTATGGCTAGACTTCTGAAATTTTCACAAATTATGTATTTCTGTTGCCGCTATAACAAAAGCTACTAAAAATAGAATAAAATTAATATTTAAGGGGGGCTCCCATACAACAAACGTAATAATTTTTATCTTTTTGGCTTGTAATCAATAATGGTAACATGATTGATGAAATTTTTACAATATCCTTATTTTATCTGTTGTCTAATTATTATTAATAATAAATTGTTAATACCATTATTGATAAATGAATAAAAAGTTATAGAAACAGTTATTTTTTCCAGTGCTTTGGGTTTTTGCATTAAAATTTTCACGTATAATGAACACAGGTGAATACCATGTGAGAGTATTGCTGTACAGCGCCGCTGTATACATTATAAAGCGGAAGACTTTGTTAGTTTGTTTGCTTGAACGCGCTAATCTCAGGAACTCCTGGTCCGATTTAAAAAAATCTTTCAGTGTTGGATAGCCCATTTATCGAGGAAGGCTATAGGCTATATTTTATCACGCTAAGACTAATAGGAGCGAAGAAATAGAGGAAAATGTAGAAAAAACGGGGGAAATTATATGAAATGCTTATTTAGTAATAGTTTGAACGCGCTAATCTCAGGAACTACTGGTCCGATTTAAAAAAATCTTTCAGTGTTAGATAGCCCATTTATCGGGGAAGGCTACAGGCTATATTTTATTACGCTAACACTAACTAAAGCGAAGAAATAGAGGAAATGTAAAAAAAAACTCGGAAAAGTATATGAAATTGCTTGTTATCTTCAGAACTACTGGAGCTATGCTATTTGGCAAACATGAAGAATAGATCACGTGAAGGGACAATGGCTATTTTTTGCGGAAAAATGTGTGGTTGCGTAAACTCCTAAATTACGCGGGCGAAGCCGCGCGCAACATCTAGTACGGTATAAAATTACTTTTAGCAAAAATTTTTTCGACAACTTTGAGACACTCTCAATGTACAACCCACCACGGGTGCGGCGACTGACGCTCATTTTTGACCGACTTCCAAAAAAAGGAGGTAATACGTTCGGCTGTATGTATCTTTTTTTTTGTATGTTCAACGATCACTCAGCCGTTTGAGGGCCGATTTTCAAAATTCTTTTTGTGTTGTATAGGGTTTGACTCGAATTTGGTACCATGTTCAGAAAAGTGGTGATCTGATGATGGGATCCTTAAGGAATCGAGGACTCCTTGAAATTTGTATGGAAACATATAGTGATTTCGATTTTTTATGAAGCATTCGAGGTAAATGCTACCAAAAAGTAAGACTTTGCGTCAGGTTAAACCCTGGATCCAAAGGTACCTAACAGAACTTTTGAGTGCTTATAGGTACAGGTTCGGGGATTTCGGCGTTGTTTTAATAACTGAAAGCATAAGCCAACACATCAATTTAATTGATCATCATCATCACAACCATAATTATATATCATGGTCACCCAATTATTGGTACTTTTCGTGCATGTCTGTAGATATTTAGCATCGAAGCAGATGTTTTGATGATGATTTCGCTGTTTGTGGACCGATTTTCAAAATTCTCGTGTTGTATAGGATATAATCTTAATTTTATATAACAATTACGAAAGTGGTGAGCTGATGATGTGATCTATGAGCAATCGAGGGAAATCCTTGAAATTTATCAAAACACTCATAGTGGTTAAAATGTTGTGTTTCTAGTAAGTTAAACATAGTTACGAATAAGAGAAATTTCATAAGAAGGTGTCTCTTGGTCCAAAGGCACTGAACAGAACTCCTGAAAATTTAAAGATAAAAGTTTGGAAATTGCTTCATCGCTTAGATAACTGCAAGCATTTACCACAATTTCGCTTACAGTAACATAATGTGAATAGTTAAAATTCGTATTGGTTATTTACGCATAAAGCCTTATTTTGTAGACAACTAAAAAGAGTGAAATTATTATTTTTAACAAAAAAATTAAAACCGACTTCCAAGGTAAAAACAATAGTAATATGAACTAAAAAGTATTAAATAATTCTTATTCTTCAATAGTGCCTTTTTCAGAATTCGTCTAAATCACAACTATTTCTGTACATACTACAGTCTTCATTACTTTGAAGTCGGTACCAGTTCCAAAAGTTTCAGATATTCTGACATTACTGAACTCACTATTAAATTAGCTGGTACCGACTTTATCTACTATTATTAATCTACTACTGGACAAAAATTTGGTCGTTATGAAATGACTTTGCAATAAATAGGAGTACCTTCCCTACTATATAGGTAGCCCTGTAAAACCTTTTAAATATCAACGCTCAACAGTATCAGGCAATTTTTCTGCTCGATTACTCATATTGTATTTTACGCATTTCAGTGCCGGGCTCGTGTACGCGGCTCCGGGCCTGCCGTTCGTGCCAGCGATCGCCGTGACGGTCAACATCTACCTCATACTCAACCTGTCCGTACTCACACTCATCCGCTTCACCGTGTGGATGGCTATTGGTCAGTATATTATTAACGGATATGATAACGCCTCCGTGGTCCAGTAGTGTAGAGCGCGGCTCTTGACTCGGAGGTCGTAGGTTCGTTTCCCGCGTCGGAAGCATGTTATTAAGTTTGGTTAGGACAATGCAGGCTGATCACCTGAGTGTCTGACAAGTAAGATGATCCATGCGTCAGATTACAGATGGGCATGCGTCTGATCTCTTGCCAGTCGTGCCAGTCTTCCGTCCCACTGGCTTATGAGAGTAAGGTGGTGCGCGCACGTTCAACTTAGTTGCTCGGCGATTTATTGTCTCTCGATCGAGTCTTTGGGTATGCTGTAAATTTCATATACATAGTATGAAATTTCCCGAGAATCAGCCGATCGCTCCATAATGGATGCACCCAATATTCTATTTTCGAGTTTTAAATATTTTTTTTTATATAATATAAGTATATATATATATATATATATATATATATATATATATATATATATATATATATATATATATATATATATATATATATATATATATATATATATATATATATATAATATATATATATATAATATATATATATTAATACACTCACAGCCAAAATAGAAAGTTTCCGTCGTCCAAAAACGTGACAAATTTTCGTTACTTGTTAGTAGGTTTTACCCCTCAGATTTTTCTCATACCGGGCGCCTTATATTATATGAAAATCGATTCTTAAGAGGCCGGGTACCCTTGGAATTTCTCATACATACGTAATACCAAAATCATTTTCTCATACGAAAATATTTAACATGTTTGAGTTGTTTTTCAGTTTAAAATAGTAATTACCTAGGTTCCTGCACAAAAATTTACTTCAAAATATTTAAACACTAAAAAAATTTTTTTGTTTAAAATTTTTTTTCAGTAAATTTACTACTAAATATTTAAACACTAAAAAATAGAGTGAAACACTAAAAAATATATAAATAAATATTAAATTTACTACAAAATATTTAAATACTAAGAAATATTTTTTAGAGTTAAAATATTTTGTAGTAAATTTACTATTTATTTATATATTTTTTAGTATTTTACTCTATTTTTTAGTGTTTAAATATTTAGTAGTAAATATACTAAAAAAAAATTTTAAACAAAAAATATTTTGAAGTAAATTTTTGTGTAGGAACCTAGATAATTACTATTTTAAGCTGAAAAATAACTCAAACATGTTAAATATTTTCGTATGAGAAAATGATTTTGGTATTACGTATGTATGAGAATTTCAAGGGGTACCCGGCCCCTTAAGGAGTAAACTCCAGTCGTGCGTCGGAGCTGACACACTTTTTTTATTTATTTTTCGATAGAGACAAAAAAATCGCCGAGCAACTAAGTTGCCCGTGCGCGCATAGGCTTAAGGAACAGAGAGTGCTCTTGTGTATTGTGCACACACTTGGGCACTATAAAATGACTCCTGCGTAATGGGGATTGTCCATTTTTTTTAAATTTTGCTCATTACAAAAACATTTCGAGGAATAAGGTCAGTGATCGTTTTTCTGTATATAAACGAAAAAAATACCCATTAGTTACTTATATTTTTGAACAAATATGTTTAACCTTAGTTTGACCTTCAATGGCGTTAAATTAGCAATAAATTCTACCAACATTACGTTTCGAACTTTTGGTAAGCTTTTCGTATCAGATTTCACATATTGAGAACTTGTATTTGACGAACCAGCCATTATAAATAAGATTCAAAGGAAAAAAAACATTCTGCAGAGGTCAATTGGCCGCCGATGATGACGTCAGAGCGAAACTTTAAAAATTTATTGAGAAAAAACTAGCCAATGAATTTCAAAATTATTGAATTTATATTCTTAAAATACCCTATTTTAACGAAAAAAAATATAAAAAGTACATGTAATTTTTTTTGGACAATGCCCATTGGCCTGCTTTCAATGAAACCGGCCACCGTCAACGAAACCGACGCGATGTGGTAGTTATTATTATTATACGGATACAGGACTAACGGCCCAATTCTCACACGATTCTTTTGTCTCGTTCACCCACACCATAGCACACGATCGACGTAGGATGAAAATTGAGCCTATTTTATCTATTATAACTTAAATAGACGATTAATAGACATATTTAGTTTTTGTATATTCATGATATTGTGTCTTTAATTATAATTTTATATTATGCTATGCTAATGTGCAAAAATAATAATTCGTAATATTATAAAGATTGAATCTTTACTTTACTAGATATGAGTTACCTATTTAATACTTTTTCATTGTTCCAATCTTTTGAAAAAATTCAACCACCAAAAGTTTGTTTTTCTCTTAAAATAATACTCCTTAAGAAAATAACATTTGCTCAAGATGTTTGTTCTGAAGCGATGTAGATAAAGCAGCGATTGTTTCAATTCCTAATGACTTTAGATAAGCTGAAACTTTGTTCAAAATAGTACGCTTGAGTGTTTTCTTCTATCTCTTACAGGTACTACAGTTGAATCTTATGTGGCATTTGCGAATACAACTTCAAAATGATTGTGTTTTTGTTTCTTTAAAAGTGTCTTGTACCTACACTAATAATAAAAACGTAATAGAAAAATTATTGTAATTACTTAAGGCTCCTCTCGCGAAAAAAGCGTGCAGATGAAACCACTTTTCATCGGCATTAACAGAGAAATTATATCTGAAAAAAATAATTAGTAATCTACATGATATGATACGTAACGTGGTTTTGCCATATTTTTTCTATCGGTATCACATAATAAAGAAATACAAAACCAAATAACTTCCAAATCGTTGAATGAAACCACTTTACTCCTTCATTATTGATCAAAAGAATATATAAAAAAAATCTACTGCTTCGCAATACATAAGTTGATAATTTGGTTTTTTTTACTTTTTTGAAATATGTATTATATTAAGCCTTAAAAAGGTTTTTTCTCCTATTCACCCTATCATGGACGCGGCGAGCGTCGTAACCGCCACCGTACAAGGCGCGCTGTTATGAATGTTATTTTAATGTCATTTACGTCGATATTCGCACTGACAGACAATGATCAAGGTCATTGGCGGATATAGAGGCCTTAATAAAAAAATATTGTTCGCTTTATGTGATGTGTAGCAACAGAGCACTTTGAGTATCTACATCCCATTCAATTGCAACCCGTTTAAACATGTTAGCAATTATACAAGATGTTTGTGTAAACACCGTTGTTCTTGAAACTATCAAATGAGCCCATCAAAATGAACAACTTTTTCTATGAGAACAATGCTGGGAAATATTTTTTTTTCATACCCATACAAATTGCCGATCCGGGCATCCGTAATGGGTATGAAGACAGCATTTTTTTTTGAGTTCCCAGCATTGTTCTCATAGAAAAAGTTGTTCATTTTGACGGGCTCATTTGATGGTTTCAAGGATAACGGTGTTCACACAAACACACTGTATATTCGTGCGAAATTATAATGCCGCGTTTTCATGCTTGCCATGGCTTGACCAGCGTCCACAAGCACAATTAAGCGGGTAAAGAGAGTATCTAGCTTGGCTTTCGTTAGCTGGTGGACGCTTGTATCCGATCCGGTGTAGTGTCGTCGGTTTTTGGACACAGATCAAAGGGCGCTTGCTTGGATGTACGTAATACACCTACGCATTCACAAGCATGTAAACGTCTTCCAAATGCCAAGCGAGATTTGTGGACGCTTGTGCCTTGTGGATGCTTGCCAAGCCTCGGCAAGCAAGGAAACACAACATAACGCTCCGCGACTGCTACAAATTTTTCAGCCATTTCTCAACAGCTCCTCCTTACAGGTCTAGTGGTATACTTCAAGTACGGCATCAAGAACTCTAAGCTGGAGACCACGGAGACTCCCCCCGAGCAGCCTCCCCCACCGAACCCGCTGAATCGCACCACCATCCCCCCTCCCCCGCCGCCCTGCACACACGGCGACAGGAACATCTTCGAGGGTGATGGCAATGGGATGTACAGCGGACACGGGAATGACGTGTATGTATATAGACTATCAGAGAAGTTGATTCATAGGGAGATGCCGGGATCATTTGGTCGGGTTATGTCAATTACGGTTACGCGACCGAATTAATTAGGACCGCCATCTGCCTAGGAATCAACTTCTCTGATAATACCTCTATAGTCTTATAAGGATCTTATGGCTATAACAGAAAGAGCTAGACATACAGACTTAGGGGGTGTTTTACCACGTCTAACTAATAAGTGTCGGATAGGCTATCCACAGCTTATCTTACAGATAGAAAATGGAGTATCTGTGAGATAAGTTCTGGATAGCCTTTCCAGTATACTATATATATTATATAGGAATGCTGATATAGTATCCCTATATTATTATATACCTGATAACTGATAAGGTATTTGTCAACTTCAGGTACTCTGATCCGCTGATGGCGTGGCACACGGCGGAGCTGCAGCCGGCACCGGCCACCAACACATACAAGCAGGTGGAGACCAGGTATGGGGGGGATAAGTCACTTGGTGGAGGGAGTGGTGATAATGTCACTTCACTACTTGGGGATAGCCTGTTTAAGGCTTCAGTCTCGAAATCAGCGGGCATCGGGGCGGCACAATCCTGCACGTTTTCTGTACGTTTTTTTGCACTATAGTTACTTAACGAATAAATAGTGTCAGTCAGTGTGGCACCGTGCTAGTGATCGCACGCACAGTTTGCTTTATAACCAGTAATTCTTATCTTTGCAATATCTCAATAGTGATGTGCAAGTGGCGCATTATCGATACTGTTCGCGATGGACAAATACGTCACCCGTGTTGACCGCAATCCAGGTCCAGCCAAGAGAGCGGCTGATGAGCAACTCGATTGGCGCAAACCAAAGAAGACCTTCAAACTTAGACCCAGTGTCTTAGATCCACAACTTCAAGTCAACAACAGTTTCAGTCCACTATCGACAGAGGATAGCCAGGATGTTTTCCAGTTCTCATCTTCTACTACCCCTAGACTCAAGGTAAACAAAGTTCCACCTATATATATGGAAATTAAAGAAGGATGGTCGCACCCTACTATTACGACCCTGATAACCCAATATACTAATAACTTTCACCGTAAGTATATTAGCAAGAGGCAGGTTGCTATCTTTTGCAACAAGTCTGAGGAACATCAAGCACTCAAAGAGGGATTACGGTGTGAAAATGTTTCCTTCTATACTGAATATTATATATCTTCAGAAAAGATGAGAAACCATATAAAGTTGTAATTCGTGGTTTACCTGAAAACATGGAAAATTTCGTTTGTGACGAAGCTAAATCCAAGGGATTTAACCCAACTAATGTTAAAATGATAAAAAGTAATGAATAATGATACTATGGATAAAGTATTTTCTCCGCTATATATAGTTGAATTACCTGTTGGAAGTGACATAACCAAATTTCGTCAAATTACTCGCCTTTGCCACTGCGTAGTGAAAATGGAGAAATATAGACCCAAAAACAACTTGGGTACGCAATGTTTCCGCTGTCAACGATTTGGACATGCATCGCGCAATTGCAATTTCCCATCTTGCTGTGTTAAGTGTGGACTTGATCACAACTCCAAAGATTGTGAAAAATATAAAACAACACCAGCGTGCTGCTGTAACTGTAAAGAAGATCATGCTGCAAGTTATAGTAAATGCGAAGAACGGCTCACGTATATGAACAACTTGCAGCGAAACAAAGCTTCTCGCCAAAAACCCACGTCTCAGAAAGGAGTCACGTCAGTACAAATGCCTAACCAACAACAACCAAAAAGAAACCAACATCTAGAAGTGAAAACCTATGCATCCTGGGCTGATGTTATCTCGAACAAACCTAGACTTAATGAAAATGTCGTATCACCATAAATTGAACGACCTTCTGACATCCAACAGAAATAAGCACCTCCACCGATGAAGCTACCGCTGAAATCATACATATCTTATTTTAAATTAAGTTCATTAAACATAAATTTCTATCATGCAATAACCTTATGGATAAAGTATTGTTAATTTTAAATCACGGTAACTATGTCTAAGTTAGATATTATGTACTGGAATGTCGATGGCCTTCAAGGTAAACGTGACGAGCTCATGAATTTGCTGTCTTCTCCGTCCAGTGCTGATATTGTCGCAGTTTGCGAAACCAGACTCACAAACAATATTAAGCTGACTTTTCCGGGATATATACTTTATCGGGCTGAAAACAAAATAATGGCAAGAGACAGGGAGTGGCTTTGTTGGTAAAATCTAATATAAAGCACTCACAGATTGCGATCCCAGTTACTAATTATATAGAAGCCATTGGTGTGGAAATCGTTTCCCCAGATAAGCGTTTAACTATCTTATCTATTTATCAGTCACCCAACAAAACACTCAACGAATGTGATCTTAACATCCTTATGAATCTTGGACCTAGCGTGCTCATGATGGGCGATTTTAATGCGCATCACCCTTATTGATATGGTAATACTACTAATCGCAACGGTAATATTCTTTATAATTATCTTCTTAAAAATGATTTTAATCTTTTTGCTCCTCATGATCCTACTCTTGTCCATTACAATGATAAATTTACACCTACCTTGCCGGACCTTTTAATAACTCGTAATGTATTCCATGTTCATGACATCCACACTAAGTCTGCCCTCTCATCAAATCATTTTCCCGTTAAATTTAGTATTGATTTTAATATTAGCTATAGCACTAGATTATTACATAATTTTGCCAAGGCTGATTGGTCTATGTACAAAACCTTACTCAATAACGACATAAGTCTTTCTTGTGAAATGCCTAAATCAGAATTAGAATTATAGTTCATTTCAATCATCAGTTCTTTTAGCTAGAGATCGTAGTATTCCATTAAAAAATATGTCCAATAAAAATTCTCTCCCCAGGAATATTATACGATTAATTAAACTCAAAAATAGAATTAGAAGACAACATGCTCGCCTTAATAATAATTATAACGATAGAAAATATATTCATACACAAATATCTTTATTACAAAATGAAATAAAATATCGCATTAAAAGGTTTAATGACGAACACTGGAATCAAAAATTAAACAAAATCGTATATCCCAGTACTGATTTATTCCAAATTGTTAAATCCCTAAAAAGAAGTGCCAATGATACCATGGTGTCTAGTTCGTCCTAGTGAAGTTAAAAATTTAATTCGCAAATTAAAAATTAATAAGGCCCCTGGTCTTGATGACATTAGTAATATATTACTTAAATACTTACCCTATAAGGCGATTATATTCATAACCAAAACGTTTAATTCTTGTCTTCGTCTAAATTATTTTCCAAAAATATGGAAAACAGCTAAAGTGATTGCTTTAAAAAACCGGGAAAAGAATAAGTAGTAAATTATTTTTTCAAATAATTTTCCAAGACCAGGCAACAAGCTGATGGGGTGATCATTTACTGCAATAGAGGGGCTATTGCAGTAAATTATCACCCCATCAGCTTGTTGCCTGGTCTTGGAAAATTATTTGAAAAAATATTTTACTCAAGGCTCAGCAGGGAAGTTGAACATCTTTTGATAAACGAGCAGTTTGGCTTTCGCTCTTCACACTCCACGGTACAACAGCTTGCTAGGGTAGCTGAGATTATTTCACATAACCTAAATTTAATGAAAACCACCGGTATGATACTACTCGACCTCGAAAAAGCTTTCGATACTGTGTGGCACAAAGGTTTGTTGCATAAAATGATGAAATTCGTACCACTACACTTTGTTAAACTTATAAAATCCTACTTGGCTGATCGAACATTTACAGTCCACATTAACGGCACTGTTTCATCGCCACATGCCGTGCCCGCAGGAGTCCCTCAAGGATCTATCTTGGGACATTACCTGTTTCTCCTTTTTCTAAACGACATACCTATTCAGCCTCATACTCTCATAAATAATACAGTCATAAAGTTGAAAAAGATTTCTGTATCTGCCAACTGTTGTAACTATGGTTAATTACTTTTAGGAATCTAAATAATGTACACTAATTGTAATTTTTAATTGTTATATTAATAAAGACTTTTGAAAACAAAAACAAACATAAATAGTGATGCATACAATGTGTATACAACCATTCACACGTCGATTGCACTGCACGATTTGTTACAGTACAATCGGCGTATGAATGTTGAGACGCAATAAAACGTGCAGGATAGTGCCGTGTGATTTGTGAACCTAATCTTAGGGTTAATTCAGACCGCAAAGCGATGCGTAGATGCATAATATCATGATAATCTTATATATGAAATTCTCGTGTCACAATGTTAGTCCACGAACTCCTCCGAAACGGCTTTACTGATTTTTACCAAATTTTATATGCATATTCAGTAGGTCTGAGAATCGGCTACTGGGTACTTTATAAATTGATAAGTGCATTTGTTGAATAAATAATAGTAAATTATTACAACCTGAGACTGACGGCGACCATTGTTTGTGCGACGGGACGGGGCGTTACCATGGTATTATACTTATTTAGTCACTTCAATAAAATAATATGGGCGAAATAGGTACTTTATATTATGGCAAAGCAACGTTTGCCGGGACAGCTAGTATTATCTAAATTTGTACTCAATTGACAGATTTCAACCGCGTGAGACTTCTCAAATCTGTTAAATCCTTGCAAATTTAGTAATGCATCTGTGCGTCACGTTGCGGCCTGAAATGATCCTTAGAGGTAGCCTATTAGCAGCCTATCTAAAAAAGGAGTAGATCTAGAAGAGCTCCAATAAGGCGAAGAAAGAATCCTACCCAATTGTAAAATGCACACTGTAAATCTAACCTTATTGCTAAAATTATTTTGTCTATTTGTTTGTCTATCACCTATTATAACTACATATTAAACTTAGATAACACTCAACAGCTGCAGCTTAAGTTTTACAGTTATTTATATACATTGCCACTGTAAGTTGTAACAGCGACTAGAGTATATTTTTGAATTCCCTATGAGTTTACCGAATGCTTATTACAACATATTTTTTCAGGTTGCAGTTTTTTAGCATTTTTAATCGGATTCATTTGAACAATTTAACAATCGTTTTAAGAAATCACAAATATATTAAGCAAGAAGACAGTTATAACCATTATTTTGCGACTTCTATTTTGACGATTCACTATTTTTAATCAAAAATCAGAATTGTTTTATTACGAAATTTGAAAATAAGTATTTTCAGAATGTCTAAATGGCGCAGGCCTACTAATGATATCACCAAACATTTTCAGGTACAACACCAAAACTAACTCGACGAGCTCGCACGCGTCGAATCGCCCGCCGTGGGCGTACCCCGGCAACCTCTACGACAACTGGGACGACTAAACACCAATACACCACAACGGGACGACTAAGGCTGCGTTTCCACCAGCGATGTGTTGCGAGGAATGTGTTTTTGCGAACCAATAGAATCGCTTCATTGACGTGAGCTTGCCGTGAGCGCGGCGATTCTACTGTATCTTAAAAACACATTTCTCGCAACACAGCCTAAGTCTGCTACCACTACCAACCTTAGCGGGACGACTGATACGCCCATCTTAATGGGACGACTCAGCCCAATAAGGTTTACCAGTAACCCAACTAATCTTACTTTCAATGTTCTGGATTTGGCTGTAGCATCGTATCCTCAATTCTGATACAAAATTGATAATTTATAACTTCGATTTAGTTTGGGTCCTAACTCCTATGGAACAGTATTTAATATTCTTCAAACCTCATTTGATTAGCAATCAGAACGTCAAATGTTTTTTTATGTTTTATGTGAACACCAGTGTGTAATTTTATACCGAGACTTTTTATTATTTAGCATAATCAATGTATCGAAATACCTGCGTTAGCTAACTATGATGGTGACTGTAGAGCTTGAAATGGCAATGACCAACTCATTACCATGATTTACAACTGGCTACGGACATTTTTTTTGTTTCACTTAATCACGAGAACATCCGCATAAAAGAATATTAGTAAGGTTTTTACTAAGTACTTTTACAAAATGTTAGTTAATCTTCAAACCTTATTTTAATCACATACCAAGCTTATTTATGCCTTCAATATTTTGCTATTCTGAAATAAGAAGTTGTTTCTTGCCTGTTTCTAGTAGTTCACGCAGGTATACTTAAAATGTCGCTGTATTAAGTAGGTTCAATGTTGGGACATGTGTCCTTCAGATATTTTTGCTGTATTTGACGTAACTTGATAATATTGTGGAAGAAAGTATCTCATATTAGATCATAACTTGTTGAAAGTGGTTTTGTATGCCGTAGGATTGTTGACGTCCACTAGGACATTAGATGATAATTATTATTATTAGGTGAACACCATGTCATTCTAGTCATCTTGTGAAATGCTTAACATTGACAAAAATTAAAACAAATATAATACTTATTATGTTTTAGCGCGTGGACGATATTGACTGGAATAGTAACTATTAGTGCAATATTTTCACGCTAGAGGCAGCACCAGCACAGACAGAAAATAAAGTTTTCTTCGACGTTTGTCAACTGTTCTAATATTATGACGTGAGCAACTTGTCGGATGTGTACTAGACCGTTTAAAAGATGTGATGTGAGAAAAGATGAGACGGACGGACACGCGCCAAAATATCCATGTACGATTATATCAACAATAAAAACATTCTTGAACTTAGATCAGCTTGCAGGTATATCCTATTTTCGACAAAAATTGTTGATAATATTAGAATCCATCTATAATAGTTTTTGTACACCATGGCCAATATCTTACAACCACATTTCCTAAGACTGACGTATGAACTGTAGATTGCTTAATATTTTCAACGCATTTTCACTTCAACTTGATAAGTTTCATCCAGACGTTTAGTTATACTTTTTTTATTGATCTCATTCGGTAAAATAAAATAATAAATATCTTAGACCGGAGCCATTGCTCTATTGCGTTGCGACGATGCGACGGAAAAACGCTGCGACAGAATACAGTGGCAATTTTTAAGGGCGCTCGTCCTGAAAAATTACCACAATTGTAGCTGCGTCATCACAACGATGTCGATCAGGGCGAATCACTTTTTCTCCTACTTAGATTCTTCTCAGTCAATATTCTGTTGAAAAATCGTATCCAAGGACACAACGCAAGCGTTGAGGCAACACAACGCAAGCGTTGACAATACGCAACGCAACAGTGCAATGTTTACCTCTAACTGCCACCGAATTTGTAATTTTTTAAATTCGGCCAATTTAAAAAAAATATTTTACCGTCTGAGAATCTCAGATTTTTGATATTTAAATACATCTAGTTAAGACTATACTTAGCTTAATTTTAATTCCAACTCAAACATATCAAGGAAACTTTTGGCCGAAACTGTTTGTACCGATTTACCAACCACTTTGTAATGTTTACCGTTATATTGAGTACCTAGTACATACATTATTTTGATTTGTTATCTATGATATTCTTGGAAATGTGATATTTTAAGTAATATTCTAAATGTAGAAGTAATTTTGAGACGGTGTAGGTATGCAACAAATTGTGAGCGGGAGTGAGTTTAGGCTAGAGAATGTCTACATTCCTAAAACTGAATCATATTCGATATGAAGTTACCAAATTTTATTTTACTGTGATATTTATTGTGAATTTCTTCATCTGTGTTAGTACAAACCGGACTGAGCGGGAGTTTTGGTCACAACTCGCCTCGTAAAGTTAACTACAATGGTAAAATGTCACATTATTTGACCCCTCTCCCCGCGGCCTCCGTACGGTTAACATCGTCTGTCGTCCGGCTCCCAAGACAGTTTTAGCGTGTCCCTCGGGCTCCCTGAGATCATATCAAAGGGTTTTCGTGGTTGGATACCGCTGTCGATCCTGGTGACATAGGGGATACAATGGTGGGAATGTGTGGTGGACCAACGTTGGTTTTTTATCATTTCACACTTTTGTAGTTAACTTTGTACAGGCGCGAAGTGACGCGAGCTCGCACTCAGCAGTCAGCACTAACTACCTGAGTATTGTTATTTTGCCCTGCATAGTTTAAGTGATGTTACATATTTTGTTTAGTCTATGGATATTTGGGAACAAGGCACATTTTACTCTGCACTTAAATTTACTGTAAATTATAGGAAATTTATTCTCAATCATAGCCGTATTTTGAAGAAAAAACCTTATAAAACTTTGTAAACTTTCAGTAACAGATTTCTTTATACTCTGCTCAATTAACTAAGGGTAATCTAAAATATAATAGAACGAGCTATTGCCTGCGGCTTCGCTCGCGTTAAGAAGTATACAAACTTTCATCCCCTATTTTAACCCCTTGGGGTTGGAATTCATCAAAATACTTTCGTAGCGGATGCCTACGTCATAACAGTAGAACCTGCATGCCAAATTTCAGTCCGATCCGTCCAGTGGTTTGGGCTATGCGTTGAAAGATCACCATGTCAGTCAGTCACCTTTGAGTTTTATATATTTCGATTATTTAATACATACTACGAAATGAAATAATTTTACTTACCTTTAGATTAAAACCAGTGTTTTTCAATCTGTTTTTTGAATTCGTTGGGCGAAATGCTAGGCCCCAAATACAATATTTCGCCGTAGTGTTATCTAAAGGGGTCGTGTAATGAAATAGGTTGAAAAACACTAAATTAAAATGAGCAGAGTACATAGCATTAAGTCTATCATAATATTATGAATAAGTTCACCTACCTGTATAGTATATACCTATCTGAATACATAAAATTAATCAATTTATTATTATTATGACTCTATATAATTAAGGTTTCATAATATCAACTACATATATTTTGGGTCCTTATAATATCTAAATATTAAATTACGTTAAGCCAAAAAAATTTGCATTAGGTAGGTAACTTAATTTTCTGTAGTGTGACAACTATATAGTTGTCACACTACAGAAAATTAAATTACCTACCTAATGCAAATTTGCTAAGATAAAAACGCTTAGATATTATGCCAAAGCATATAATATTCCCAAAATATCTAGTAACTAGTTGATTTCACCACACTTATACTGTTCTCTAAGGCGCAGCGTAGACGACAGACTATCCGTGACGCACTTTTAAGTCCGTGAAAATAGAACCAATGCAATTATAATATGCAGTCACACACACGACGCGCAGCGCAGACGTGTGCGTGACTGCATATAATTGCATAGGTTCTATTTTCACGGACTTCAAAGTGCGTCACGGATAAATTGTCGTCTGCGCTCCGCCTATACTATAATATGCCGCACAATATTCAGGAATGTAGAACACCTCTTCGGTATTGTTCGAACTAGATGTTAATACGAGGTATGGCTTGGGCAACAGGAGCTAACGTTTTGTAAGCACATTTTTCTACGCTACCTTTACCGTTAAGGAAAGTTGACATTTTGTTTACGTTTTGAGATGCTCAAGCAATTTTCTATGCTAGTCTAAAATCGAAATTGACGTAGTATGCGACAAATATGGTATGTATATTGTATAATGTAATAGGATTTATGTTTAGTAGCAAGCTACGTAGAGCTACTTTAAGTTTAAACAAAATATTAAAAAGTAGAGTTTGTCGGAAAGTTTCTTGGATATATAACCATGAACCTTTCTTCTTTTAAAGTTGATTGTCAAGTTTTGATTATTGTCTCAACGAGAATGGAGTCTATGCAAGTTTACTATAATTTGCAAAGTTGTTGTCAGCTTTGAATTGACGCTATCTAGCGTTACTTTTATGTGGTTGGGTTTAAAACAGATGTGCCCTAAGTGACATTTTTACGTAGTATAGCACCGTTTTCCCAATTTTGTTCACGCTGAAAGAGTCTTGCAAAGCTGGAGCTAACTACCACCAAATTCTACTCTTTACGATAAGAGTTTCAATTTGCCACCAGGTGCCGCTTTGTAGCATTAGGGCGCATTTTCAAGTCGTTAACTCGTACGGTATACAGCATGCGGGGATATACCGATGACAACTAATTGACAACTAATGGCGCATTATCATTGGCGTGTATCGTGGCATGCGTTTCAGAAATCTCCCGAAAAGAATCAAATGAAAATGCGCCGTTATTCGTGTCAAATAGGTATGATCGTGACACGTCATGATAGCTGTTTGACACGACTAAGGCTACATAGCGGCACCTGGTGGCAAATAGATCAAAAACTCTCACTTTATATTTCTACAATAATAAATTATTCGTACCATATTTATCGCGTACGTGTTATAGCGTACGTAATGCGAGGTTATTCGTTGTCTATTGCTTGTTGGTGCTATAATTTCCAAACCTTCTCCGTGTCAAAGTCTGACTGATGTCGCGATATGCACAAATAGCGGCCAAGCCTAGGCTAAGCTAAAGTGTACTTAACAGTTGCGTTTGCGAATTCAGTTTCAACTTCAAGCTAGAGTGGTAAAGATTAATAAAATATGTATTATTATAATTATACTGTCAGAAAATTTTGAATTTATTCATAAGCCGATGGCGGAACTACGTAATTTGGTGTCGGGTTGTCAAACCTACGATCACCACTTATGGCAGTGACGGATTAATACTACTTGATCCCCTAAGCAATCCGTGCCTGTGTGAATCACGAGAGTGAGACGTGATGCCCTAAGGACGAATGTTTATTTCCTTCTGGTGATGCCCTAGGCAATTGCTTAATTTGATTAAGGGTTGATCCGTCACTGCTTACTGGACCCAACCAAATAGGTAATACTAAAATATGCATCTGTCATCTATGAGTTAACTCTGATTGTACATACCACTCTAGTTAAAAACGTTTTCAGAAAGGAATATGCGATTGTGAATTGCAATGTTTAAAATCTATAGTCAAAACCATGAGACGCTTCAAAGAAATTGTATTTGTCATCATGGCTCGTCTCAGGGTGTCGATTATAGAAGATTGTTTGTACTGTGTAGGTGGACCTTAACTTGTATCAATGTTAGTATTAATATGTTTAATCATAATATTGGATGTAGACATTGTTACCTGCGTCTTAGCGACGTTTAGGTTTTCAGGTAACTCCATAACCATAATCTTATATTGTAAGAAATAACTACTTTGAAATTCGCTGTAATTTCCTTTTATAAATATTATATTTAGGGCGTGTTTCACAATGGAATAAGTGACAAAGTATCACATATATGGATATTGTAAATTCTTTACAAAAATGTTTAATTTTTTGAAAATATTATATAGCTGTAGAAAGCTAAACAATATTTTCAGTAGAGTATTGCGAGACTTTAGCATATTTCTATTTTTCTAGAAAGTATCGTTACATAATATCTAAACAAACTGTATTTTAACAAAAACATTTTATCTACAGCCTAGTGAGCTTCGAACGAAGTCGATGATAAAGTGTGTTATAAAATTAACCAAGTTACACAATATTTGCTGACTTTGATCCATGATCCATGATCTTATGATCCAACTTATAACTGTACAGACAGAGACAGCAATATGAAATAGTCTTAATCTTAGTTAATTAATAAGGCATAAATGTTTTTGGAGTTACACTGAAGATCTCTCTGTAGATAGATGTGCAAATTGTCTGATGTTTTGTAGAATATAATCTAATGTAGTAATAATTCTTTGGATTTAGGCGAAAGATTCGACGAAACTGTATCGTCTATATAAAAATATGACTCTGTAATAATATGTATCTTTCAATATATAGTAATTACATCCCTGTTATATATCGTATATATGAGTCTGGCCTATATATTTATAAGGTTATGTTAGATTGGTTTAAACTTCGAAATTTATATGGGGGAACATATTGGCTTGAATGCAAAATTGTTGAATATACTGTTAATTTACTGAAATATAATTACATATTAGTATTGCATGATACTTATTTACGGGTTCTCTTATTCATTTACTTTTTACTAAGTATATTTTCGAGTATTTTATTGAGTTACAAAATTTTTATTCTAGTAGAAGCAACGACACAAACAGCTGACTTTTTAAAATACACCAAGAAACGAGACTCATACGCAAGAATAATATAAAAGTCACTATCAGATTTGCTGCTATACCTACAGCCTAAGCATTGGAAGAATTTAACATGGTGGTTCCTGCAAGAGACATGAAGATAGAAGATCGCAAAGCTAAGTGAAATATCTCTCTGAAGTTAAAAATACATAGGTAATTTGTCAATGTCCTAAAGGACATAATATTTTTATACCATATAACTACAAAGACAACTAAAAAGAGAAGGTTGATTTTAATCAACCTTCTCTTTTTAGCTGTCGGTTTAAGCCTACTATCGTATCTGAAGGACTAAAATATACCTATAATATTTGTCTAGCGACAATAGACATTGTAATAAAAAATGTAGGTGGATAATATTTAAAAAAAATCAGAGAGATATTTTTAAAATAAATAAAAGTAACTACTTCCTTAATTAAATTATTGCTTGCTTGTAATACACGTCATTTTCACCCAGCCCCAGTATTTCACTATAATTCATTTAGCACAGCATCATCGTCGAGCAGTCATCATTAGAGGTCATCCAAAAAGTATGTCACGCCTAAAGGGGGATCGACAAAGTGTGACAAGGAGGGGGATGATTAAGTTTTGTGACATCACATTATAAGTTTAATGTACCTAAATTGAATAGTGAAATTCGAAATATTCAGGTGGTTGCAATTTTAGACGTAAAATTACAAACTTTTACGTCACACTAGGCTAACCTAATCTAACCCCCCTCGGTTCACCAACTACCTGTGACTAGGAGGGCGGGAAAGGTCTAAAATTATTAAAATAATGTGAAGTACTTTTTGGATGGCGCCAGGTAAGTGCTAGTTTTAAAAAATCTAACTACCGCACACTTACAGGAATATATTATTTTATATTCACAAATTAATTACTTATTACTTCACTGTAATAAAATGAAGATTATGACATTATATAGTCACGTTATTAATATTCGTCTCTAAGTGCGGTAGCTAGCCATAAGACGAGACACCAAACTTGGTAGAAATATAAATATTAAAACCGTTGTAGATGATATTATATAATAATGTAAACCATGAGACAGAACATAAACTCTAAAACTATTTTTCTAACAAGTTAATAGCTGCTAACAATAGGAATGATGTTGTAGCAATGAAACTACGTAGATACATTTTTGAAGTAGTTTTTTTTTTTTAGAAAATAGATAAAATTTCGCAGAAATATTTCGTCCAAAACAGGCACTCCATGACATCATTCACAGACAGACCATTAGGTGTATGTTACAGTAAAATAAGACACCAAATAACATACATTTTGTTATTCTATAAAGAAACAAATATCTAGGGATAAAGAAAGTAGATACTTTGCAGAGATTTACTGAATGTTAATAAAATTCCTTTCTTAAGAGGCCGGGTACCCTTGGAATTTCTCATACATACGTAATACCAAAATCATTTTGTCATACGAAAATATTTAACATATTCGAGTTATTTTTCAGCTTAAAATAGTAATTATCTAGGTTCCTGCACAAAAATTTACTTCAAAATATTTAAACATAAAAAAAATATTTTTTGTTTAAATTTTTTTTAGTATATTTACTACTAAATATTTAAACACTAAAAAATAGAGTAAAACACTAAAAATATATAAATAAATAGTAAATTTAATACACTCTAAAAAATATTTTTAAGTATTTAAATATTTTGTAGTAAATTTACTATTTATTTATATATATTTTTAGTGTTTTAGTCTATTTTTAGTGTTTAAATATTAGGTGGTAAATTTACAAAAAAAAAATTAAAACAAAAAAAAATTGTGTTTAAATATTTTGAAGTAAATTTTTGTGCAGGAACCTAGGTAATTACTATTTTAAACTGAAAAATAACTCAAACATGTTAAATATTTTCGTATGAGAAAATGATTTTGGTATTACGTTTGTATGAGAAATTCCAAGGGTACCCGGCCCCTTAAGCCAGAGACGCGGATAATTTCGAGCAAGTCACATTTTTTAAAAACACTACCAATAGAAAAGGTAAAGTAATTTAGTTTTCATGCAATCCTAAAAGATATAAGTTCAGATCAGCTGTTGGACATGAGTAGATAAAAATTATATTTTAATCTAATGATATTATTATACTCTTATGAGCTTTAGCTTTAAGTACAATTCACAAATCATATTTTAAAAGCTAGGTAAGAATGGCTAAGTAAAACGCTACCCGCTAAGGAAGTAGGTATTAAGACGATACAGTAAGAATAAGCTCTTAATAATGCGTTACTATTAATTTTAACGAATTCTTAAAACAAAAATATGATTAAAACATAGATGGCGCTACAGAACGCACGCAGAGGGCGCCACCGTCGCATTTGGCGGGGGCAATATTCGATTTTTTTTATTGTTTATTTGTGCATCGTATGCAGAATCAATAATCTGGGCCGATTAATGACGATTTAGGTCATAGAATGTAGGCGAGGGAAGGGTGAAGGGAAGGGTGCGCAGACACGAGGCTGGGCGGAGCGGGGAAGGGCGGACATGCGCAGCCCTGCCCGCCCGGGGACCCAGGACATCTAGACATTCGCGGTCTAGACCCAGCACTGCCAACAGTCTGACTAGTCTCTAACTAACTTGTTGAAGTGAATAATAATTTGAAAGTGAGTAAAATTTTTAATATTTGCAGGAGATATTTTACTTAATTAAATTAATAAAATTATTAAGTATAAGTAATTAAATTACTAAACTTAGTTTCCAAGTTTTATTTATATTATTATCAAAATTTATTCAAATTTTTAAAAATATTTTTCAAAGTACAACGAAACAAGAAAATTTAATTCATAAGTACATATTATATTTTTGTCTAGAATTTAAAATAAAAGTTAATTTTGATCACATTTTTTCAAAGTTATAAAGTTAACCAATTTAAAATGATTTCCCAGGAACCCCATTATGTCATCATCATCATCATATCAGCCTATATTCGTCCACTGCTGGAAACATAGGCCTCTCTCAATGTACTGGGAAATAATTTTAAAATTGTTTATACACTTTTTATTGGCACTAAGATAAAGTAATTTATTATTGGCAATTCTTTTTCAAAGTCAATTCGTTTTAATAAATAATTCGTTAAAAATAAATTGTTTAAATTTTTAGGTAGGTAACAAAACTTTTTGTAGTTTAATTAATTTTTATTGAGGACAAAAATATTCTTCTTTTTTAGGTACCACAGCCGTACCCAGCTTTCGGAGACAAGAACAGAGAAGCGTTAATAAGAATCATGGAAGACTGGACTCTGGGCGTTGTTCTCGCTATATTCCAATTCATGTTCAGTTTCAAAATGTTCTATAACTTCTTCTACATGATGAAAGATCTGACGGCACTTGAATGGCGTTACTTCTTCTATGCTTTCCTGAACGGGTTCGCAGTAAGCTTGTGTTACTTCTTAATCTACTCTCTCGTCTTCCCTAAGCTGAGCTGCGAAGCCGCCAAGACCGCTGTGGTGCCAAATTAAATTGCTGAGGCATCTGCTAAATTGCCTCCCTGTTATTGAGTTATGAGTGTCTTATAATATTATGTTACTGTTCACCGATATTTTGGGTCATAGTGCAAAACCTAGTAAGTTCTAATCTTTTGAAATCTTTGCTTTTTAGACTTTTAACTAAATTCTAATTAGGTGGGAGTATAAGAGCAAATTTCCCTTTAATTATGCTAAAACTTAACAACTTTAAATATTATAGCATAGTTTCAATTATAGATGGCGCTGTAGTGACACTTTTTGCGGTACTTGGGAAATACTGCGTATTATAGTATCGTTTCTTATTTGCAATTATTACGCGAAGCACTATTTATTATAATATAATAATTGTTATAAACATGCGTTATATACTAAGGGTCAGGTCACACAGAGATGCTATATGCGGCTTGCAGTTTTTAACAGTTCCACAGATTACATTGCGCACAGCGCACGCTTCTTCACAGAGCTGCATTTTCTGCATATTATTATTATAACATCTATATCTATCTTTAAGCATCGTTGCGTAGCATCCCAGTGTGACTACCCTAAAAGAACTGAAACGTAAGACACTGCCAGTCTCGCTATTGCGACTGATTTATTAATGTATTACCACTCTTTTTAATGAGTTTTTGATAAAATTATACCTTGTTACGCAATGAAAAACTGCCATCTTAAACCATTGCGAGCAAATGTTATGGCGAATGTGTTGTCTGAGTTATTTATTGTATGGTTGTGTTTTGTTTGTCGGAGCAATGGTTTATCAATGTAAAAGTGTCACGACCAATACTTATTGTCTGTACTGTATTAGATGTTACTCATCTTCAATTGATGGTTTTATTTCAAATCCCTGACACCTTTTTGAGGGGAAATGGATCTATGTTTACATACTAAATCACAAGACTTAAGCCGAGTATGTCTACTAAGTTAAACCCTGTGTTACAAACCACTGTAAGATTCTGTGATAGCTATCACAATCGATTTTATGATAAAAATTTAAAAAAGGCGCACAGCACAATAATTATTACTTAAAAATATTATTAGATATTTAATTCAGATTCAGAGTTAGATTTTAGCGTAATAATATGTTATTAATAGTCTTAAAAAAAGAGCCAGCGACATTGAGACTTTCGTGATTTTATAAAAGCTGAAAGTTTACCTGTTTATGGCCCCTATATAGGTAAGCCGTAAGAACGACCGGCACAACTGCTATGGAGTTTAGGTCGCGGTTACTTTAGGAGTATCTAGTTCTGAAGGTCTACCTGCTGGATAGGCTATCCATCACTTAACTTGACAGATAGAGTATGGAGAATCTGTCAAAGAGTTATGGATAGCTTATCCGGCACTTTATCAGGAAGTGGTGAAACAGGCCCTGAATCTTTTATGTAAGGCCAACATATTTGATCACGACTATCCTTAACTTGGCCTGAAGACAAGTGGCAAAACGCTAACGCTAGCGCTACAAAATGTATGCGATTTGACATAAGTCATCGCTTCGCTAGCGAATACTAATGTCAAATCCATACATTTTGTAGCGTTAGCGTTTTGCCACTTGACTACGGGGGGGCTTGACAGCCCAAAAGGTCCGCCTTTTGCCTATAAGTCCATATTTATCTGATTATTCCAATAATCGAAAAGAAGGTAATGTTATACTAAAATATTGTTCGCAAAGCAACAAATAAAAAACTTCGCTAAGTATTATACTATAGGTTCAAGTAAATTCGCTGAGCAAAACACAAGATCATTACACAGCCAGACACGATGAAGCTGAATCTCATTGGGTCGCACTTTAGTTTGAATTGGTTAAAGTAAGTGTAATTTAACACTTTAGAAATTGCACTTACTTTACCGAAGATACTTGAAATAAGAGAAAGCAAAGTTAATTTATTGGGTAAAAAACAAGTCCCAAATGCTGGGCACAATTATTTAGAAAGCATAAAGCAATAAATGATTTTAGCTACGTTCAGAAACTATGCTCAGTTCAAGAACATCTCATGAAGTACTGGGAAGGACTCGGGTACAATAAAAGAATATATTAATGAACCGAATTTTATTAATATTCTATCAAACATGTGTAGTGTACGCTACGCCACGCATCCTCACACCTCACTCGCCACGTGTTAACAGTCTAACATTAAAACTACACATAAATTAATAACACAATACTTAGTTATAATACTTTAAACGAGCGAAGAGCATGTTACGACTACCCACCGATAAATCTCGGAAGTCGACTCGAGAGCCGCGATGGGGTCAAAGTAGACCTTATTTGTTGCGATGGGGTCAAATTGTACACCTATTTCCTACGATGGTGTCAATTTGGACCCCATTTGCTATCGGATTAAAAGGGTTAACTACACGAGCGCTTATTGGGGCCAACATAGAAAGGATTTCTACTTTCTAGAGAATGAGATGGACTAAACGAATATGTTGTTTTTTTTATAACTCAAATCTTCTTTGAATATTCTTTCGAGTTTATACGGTAATCATGCTAAGCAATAAGCATTATGCTGGTCGCATTGCGCTATAGTATGCTTCTATCTTTATCTGTTACTTGGCACATAGCGAGAAAAATCTTTTATTCTTTGACTCAAGTCAAGTAAACAATAGAGAATGATAGAAGAATAGAAATGTTCGCCATGAGTTTAGGTCAACCCTGTTAATGCTCCGAAAATAAGCTTTCGAGTTAACTTTTCCGAGCGGAACGAATATAAAAAATAATCGAATTGTCTAGAATCCATTAATCATTCATTCGTAATTTCATATATTTTCAACATCCGTAAAGTAAAAATTATCTGACAACCTCTAGGCTGCGATTCCACCAGAGATGTGTTTCTATGACATCGCTCAGCGGGCGATGCTATTTATGTATTTATTAAAGTTAATTAAAACGGGTTACCCAAATTACAATTGCGTTAGATTGGATCTTAAAAACATCCTTCGCAACACATCTCTGGTGGAAACACAGCCTAACTGCCCGTAGAGGGAACAATCCTTTAAATATTCAATATCCAGGACAATTATTCATTACCAAAAACGACAGAATTTTAGCAGCAAACTACTGCACGATAGTTTTTCTTTCAGAAATTTTCGTAGCCAAAAATCAAATCCTTTTTATTTACAAATGTTTGATTTTCGGCTGTTTAGTCGCAAGATTATTACGTCAGAACTCTGAAGTCCTATTGGAAGTTAGAATATAATATCGTCTCATTATTTATTCTTATTCATTATTGGATGTCACTATTATAAGAACATCCAGTACCCAAGTTTTAAGAAATAAGGTAAATATAATAAATGTGTAGTTTTTTATTGGTAAAAAACAATGGATTTGGTTAAAATTTGGCACACGAGTAGCTTTAAAGCTGGGCTTACACAGGAAGTTTACATTAATCCCAACAAACGCACCATTCCTAAACACAATCCGACCTGGGAACTGGAAAACTAGAATAATATTACTGGATTTCAATTGCACTATATTACTATGAATTTATGTCATAAAATATTAAGAGTTATGTATAAACAATGAACCCGGAAGCCGGCTGTCGACCGACTGTTGTGATTCCGTCGCCCCGACATCGCCGAAACATCGACGCAACATCGTCAACAACAAATATAAGTACTAAACGAAGATATACTTAAACAATGTCACCTGTCAAAACAAATATACGTTAATCTTTAGGTCATAGGCACAACACTCAATCCGATCCAACGCTTAGGACCTTCAAAAAGCGCGTCTAACCGCGCGTAGTGCCTTTAGGCATACATTGCGCGTATTTAAGGTCTCTCACACCCGATATAAGTCCACGAGCTAGGTTCATTCACTCATTGCACTAAGTCACTCTCACTCGTGGTGTCGTCCTTGGTCTCTGGGTCTGCGGTCTCGTGGTCTCTGGTCTCGTGGTCTCTGGTGGTCTCGTCCTTCTCCTCGATGGGTCCGTGCTCGTTGCGCAGGCTGGCCCCCTCGCACGCGCCGGTGGGCCGCAGGACAAGGTACATGAGCAGATCCGACAGGGATATTATGCCTATCACTTTGTCTTCCTCATCTACGACCACTAAACGATGCACCTGTAATGCAAACATAATGCTAAACAAAATAAAACATATAGAAACCCAAATCTTTTTAAATCTAAATACTATCCCCAAGTGGAAAACTATGTAATATTTTCTGATGACATAATAATTATAGAAATTTCACGGTGAGCTACACACTATTTACATAGTGGCCATTATTATCTATAATCTGTCTTATTTATCACATTTCAAACGAGATAACATTATATTTTTAATTATTGGAATGCAATAAGGATACCACTTTCATTTATGGGAATAAGACAGCAACGTATTTGTACATAAGCGATGAATCTTCCGTATAAGACGGAATCCCATCAAGAGGTTGGGCTGGCTGTACAAGTAGCCTATGAAAATAAGAAGCAATAGATATGTTCGTGAAAGAGACAGACGATGGTTAACTCGTGTGATAGTTCCGGAACCGGTGGTAGGCCTCATGTGGACGTTCTAAAAGTGTTAATTTTTAACCTATTTGGTAATAAAAGAATATTAATTTTGTTTCATTTTCATCGATCGTCCATGGTGTGTACTGTGTAGTGTGTAGACACTGACCTCAGCCCGGACGATCCTCTCCATGACGTCGTACAGCGTCTCGTCAAGGTTGCACTTCTGCACGCCCTCGAACCACTCGTTGCGGTGCTCGTTCGCCTGCTTCAGCGATACGTCCAGGTTGTTGTACGTCTTCTCTGCCGCTAGGTTCTGTTGGGAAATTCATATTTTATTCACTACTAGCGACCCGCCCCGGCGTCGCACGGCTATAAAATATATTATAGCCACTGAAAAAATAGTTAGAATCGATAGCCTATGATGACGACGTGAAGGCACGTGGTCTACTTCTTATCTGTGCCAAATAACATAAAAATTGCTCCAGTAGTTCGCGAGATAGGCCCTTTCAAATAATAATTTCTCCCGTTTTTTCCACATTCTCCTATTAGTCTTAGCGTGGTAAAATATAGCTTATAGCCTTCCCGAATAAATGGGCTAACACTGAAACAATTTTTCGAATCGGACCAGTAGTTCCTGAGATTAGCGCGTACAAGTTAGCCCTTTCAAATAATTCTTCCCGTTTTTTCCAAATTTTCCTCTATTTATTCGCTCCTATTAGTCTTAGCGTGATAAAATATAGCCTATAATAGCCTTCCTCGATAAATGGGCTATCTAAGACTGAAAGAATAAGCAAAATCCGTTGCGTAGTTTTAAAGATTACAGGGAACAAAGGGACATGAGGGAAAATAATCGGCCAAGTGCGAGTCGAACTCGCGCACGAAGGGTTCCGTAGTGGTTCCGTACCATTATAGAGCGAAATAGGCCAAAAATTGTGTTTTTCTTGTTGTTTGGGAGCCCCCTTAATTTTTCATTTTCTAATAATAATAATAAATCTTTATTCCCATTTTCAAAAACATAACACAACCATATTATTAAAACAAACATAAAGTAACAATAACAACTCGGTAGAAAACTAAGAATAACATAATATAAAGAAGAATAAAAAAAAGAACATTAACAAAATACACTTAAAACTAAACAGAGCATGTTTCAGTTTATAGCAGTGCTATGCCAAAAAAATAAGGAAATCACTCAGGTTATGACAGCGACAACGCCGCTGTCCCTGGTCTTCCGTGATCCCTTGCCCCATCAATGAATTAAATGAATTATACAAAAAAGAAACAAAACAAAAAATTTTCCAAGTGCAACTCTCGCAAAACTCCGGTGGAAAAAATGAGATTTGGATCATTAATATTAAAGTTCTGAGCATTTAAGAACAGCCACGACGCGAATTCGTGTTGTGGCCCTAATGAAAACGGCCACGTAACACGGCCTGGTCAGAACGCGTCGTGGCCGTTTTCATTAGGGCCACAACTCGAATTCGCGTCGTGGCTGTTTTTAAATGCTCAGAACGCGTCATGGCTTTACTCGATTACCACAACACGTTGTGGTCGAATAGCACGTCAGCCACGACACGAATTTCGCTTTGTGGTATTTCTGTGATTACCAGAACGCGTCGTGGCCGTTTTCACTAGGGCCACGACGCGAATTTCGCGTCGTGGCCGTTTCACTATTACCACAACGCGTTGTGAGCCATTTTTTCGCTCACTGAGCGTTTTCGGTTTTTGAGCGTAACATATATAATATAATACTTATTTACAAAGATAATTTTTATTTATTTATTTTATTTATTCTTCATGCACAAGGTTAAAAAAACACATTTTAAAAAAGTTTGAGATAATGCATCGGCGTACTTATCTCTTAAAAGAGATCTCTTCCAGCAAACCTTATAATTTTGTGGATGTATTGTAATAGGGGCATGTACACAAAGAGACAAAAAAAAAGAAATCAAACAATCATAAACCTATACTAACTTATAAATCTAAAATTAAAACATAGCTAAAATATACTAATAATAATAATTACTTCCATAAATACGTAAAATACATAATATACTAATACAATACACATACAAACAATAATAATTATTAACAAGTAACAACGTATAACATAATATATAAATATAATAAAACAATACATAGATATAAATAAATATAACAACGGCAGATAGTGTGAAGACAGATGCACATTGGTTAGTTAAATTTAATAAAAGAGAGAGAGAAAAAAAAATAAAAAAAGGATTACACAATCATTTAAAGTATCCGATCAAGGTAATGCCAAATATGTAATTTGATAATTGATAATTACAAAGATTGATAACAGAATAAGTATTATATTATGTTAGTTTATTGTGAACTAGCTGTCCCGGCAAAGTTCTTTTGCCATTTAAAGTATTTCTACTTCATCAGATGATACAAAATCTTATCCCCTCTTTTGTCCCCTAAGAGGTGGGGGGAAAAATTTTAAACACCAGATGTTAAGTTGGAAAAACGGTTAATAATAATATGAAGTATGTCCATTAAAGAAAATAAATTAAATTAAAGTATACATATAATTAAGGCCTTTGTGAAAATTTCAAGTGCCTACCTGTTGCAATTATTGATATCGAGCAAAAAAGGCCGAAAAAATCACGTTTGTTGTATGGGAGCCCCCCTTAAATATTATTATTAAGTATTTTGTTTTTAGTATTTGTTGTTATAGCGGCAGCAGATATACATAATCTGTGAAAATTTCAGTAGTCTAGCTAAAGCGGTTATACGGATACGGAGATACAGCCTGGAGACAGACGGACGGACAGACAACGAAATCTCAGTAATAGGGTCCCGTTTTTACCCTTTGGGTACGGAACCCTAAAAAAGCGACTTTGTTTTATAATATGTATAGATTTATTTTAAAACGGCATGGTAGGGCGAGTTAACTAGACAGATAGAGTATTTTTTTTAATCGGGCAAAAGGCCTACCATACATTCCCACCACTGCAACTCCTGTGTCGTCAGGAGATATCCCTACCATAGAAAAGCGGAAGAGGAACATATAGAGTATGGAGTATGTGTCAGATAAGTTGTGGATTATCCAGCACTTATCAGTAAGTAGTGAAACAGGCCCATTTATTGAATCAGTACTCACGATGACATCAAACTTGGCGTATATATCCTTGAGTCGTCCGTCGGTATCGATGAGCGGCAGCGCAGAGACGCGACGGTTGACGAACTTGCGGAGCGCGTCGATGATGCTGGTGTCCTCTGTGGCCGTCTCGATCCCGCTGAGGGTGCCGATGCGGAGCTCGCGCAGACGGCACTGCAGGTACGCCGGCTTGGGCAGCTCGTTTATCTGTGGGATAGTGGTGCTGTTATAGAGATCTAAAGTGTAAGGCCGTGTTTCCACCTGCAAGCAAACTCGCGGAAGTCTCGGAATTGTTTACATTTCATACTAATAAATTGCCGAAACTAGACCGTATATCTGAGCGTTTTCACAAAATGTTGTACCTGGCCAGATTTGAGGACGGTTTTTTAAAGTGTTATATTTTTTGGATTAAATGTGGTAATAATGTTCTGTGTGCAATTAACTATAATTTTATATGAAAAACAGGTTAAAATACTTCTTAATTACGAAAATATTGAAGAAAATATGAGAGATAGTCACAAAAGGCTTGTCAATTATGTTACCACATTTTCTAGAGTATTTTAGCAGACAGGAAATAAAGGACTGATTTTATTAATTTTAACTGCTATTTGTTAAAAAACATAATAGAAAATTCAACAAGTATTCCTTTTTTTCATTAACCCTGATTTAATGTCAGTTTTGTTACCAAGTATGCATTCCCTTAAGAATTGACTTTAAATTTATTTATTTATTTAGCAAAATAAACTATTTTATTAATATTTAAAATCTTCAAAACCTCAATATTTCTGCACAAATAATAAATATAATAGATTGATTGAGAAAAGGGTAACATAACTGACAGTAACATAATCATAAAGGTAAATTTACATGGGTGGAGTTTTTAGGTGTGACGATGGGTGGATAAGAAAATGTCAAGACTGATGATAGCACCAAGATACAACATATACATGTTAAAATCAAATTATATTCTAGAGATCGAATCGGAAACCTTGACGAAATTGTCAAAGAAAAATCGCATCGTAATTCGTAATATTATGTATTCTGAAATCTTAAACGTATTACTAAAGAAAGTTTAGCTCAAAATGGAAACGAATGCATATTTTGAGAATTATATTAAACGATTTCACCCACGGGCTAAAGATTTTTACATGAGAATGAAGTATTTACCCGCAGTAAAAACTAGTCCATGTGTTATTCCTATTTCCAAACCAAATTTTACTAAAATTATATATAAATAAACATACACACACACAAACATTCGCATTCAGAATATTAGACTGATTTAAAATTTAATTTATCTATGACCATCATGTGAACACAACTTTATCCTGTCAATTATGTTACTTTGCCAGTCATCTTATAGTTACCATCCAAATTGGTAACATAATGGAGGTAACATTATCATCCTCTCCCAGTTTTATAAATTCACTTTTAATTCATTTCTACACCAAAATATTTTATATTTACAGTAACGCTATTTATACTACAGTACGAAACACTTTATAAATATAAAAATAGTTTTTATGTAGTGTAGGCGAAAAAGTTATTAAAATAGTGGTAACTGTCTTGACTTTTTTTTCACGAAACACTGTGTGGACACTTCCAACTCTTGTTGCGATCCCGGAGCAAATCTCCGAATGATTGTAAAATAGCCGACACATAAATCAAGCTAATTTGTTGCCATTTCACAAAGAAAATATCCATATAATTGATTATTTTCTCTCAGATAACATAATTGACATGTCAGGCATATTCAAAATCTGGGGACCGAATTCAAATCGGATTTGTAAATTTATTTGAATGGTAAAAAAAGACTTAATTTGCATATTCCAAGTAAGTAAATTCTTGGCATTGTTGTAAATAGGTAAATATTATAATCTTATAATTCAATAAGTTTATATATATGAGACAACTAGCGCCATTTGTTTGTCTGTAGAGAAATGTATTTTGTATCTGTGCTTGTCACTGTCATAGAATAGTTTTTTAACCTGTTCTCTTGCATTTTTGCCTCCCTTGCAAAAACGTGTCGTCTGGAATAAAGATATTGAAAATAATAAGTAATATTGATTTATTAAACATAAAACCATTTCAACATGGTAGCAGAGCGTGGTTAAAAGAAAAATACAGTGTAATAAGTAAAGTGCAGTGAAAACAAAAAAATACAAGTATCGAAGATTTGAGGTTATGCTATACCGACCGGTGCATGGCGCAACGAAAATAATAATCTTCAAAATTTACAGTAATACAGTAATAATACATAAAAATGGCTAAACAAGCAAAGATAGAAGATATTATGATACCTATTTTTGATGGCACGAACTATTCAAGCTATAAATTACGGTTGTTAACTTTGTTGGAATACAAAGAATGCCATGAGGTCCTCATAAAAAGTGAAAGTGGAGAAGATGCATCGAAAAAGAAGGATTTAAAAGCAAGAACGATTATAATGAGTACAATCACAGATAAACAACTGGAGTATGTGAGTGAATGCAAAACAGCATTTCAAATGATATCAAAGTTTGATAATATGTATTTAACAAAGTCTACTGCGATGCAAATATTATGCAGAGGAAAAATTGAAGAGATTAAATTGAATAATTACAGTACACTAGAAGATTTCTTTGTAGACTTTGAAAAAGTCACTAACGAGTTCAAAATAGCCGGAGGAGAATTAAATGAACAAGAAAAGCTGAGATACTTACTCAAAGCGCTACCACCAAGCTATAGTTATATAGGAGATTTCCTTGACGTGATTCCGGAGGAACAAAGAACGATTGAATATGTGTCTTCAAAAATAAAAGAGAAAAATATGTCCACTAGTAATTATTCGAACAATAAAAATAATATGAGTACATTCACAACAAAAACTATAGCGCAGTGCTTTATTTGTGGAAAGTCTGGGCATCTTCAGAAGGAATGCTGGTACGGTCAGAAACATAATCCAGGACAACAAAGTGTTCGAGGTCAGCGAGGAATACAGAGAGGTTACAACAGAGGCGGATTCTACAGAGGTCCTAGTCAAGACAGAGGTCATAGTCAAGGAAGAGGTCAAAATCAATTCAGAGGTCAAAATCATTTCAGAGGTCAGGGTCAGTTTAGAAGTCAAAGTCAGTCCAATGGTAAATCTTCAAACAACTTTTCATCGGAGTCATGGATAGCTGAGGTATGTAGCGATCCAGAGGTAAATCAAATACAAGGGTATAGTCAAACAGAAGAGTGTTTAAATAATAATAGTGAAGTTACTTGGCTTTTAGACAGTGGGTGTACCGACCACATTATAAATAACGATACATACTTTTATAATTGTATAGATTTGAAAAGTCCTTTAAATGTAAAACTGCCAGATGGAAAATTGTTAAAAGCTACCAAAGTAGGTACTGTCAAAATTTATTTTCAGAACTATTATAACAAAAAATATGTAGATTTAAAAAATGTTTATTTTGTTGAAGGCATTAAGCAAAATTTGTTAAGTGTTTCAAAGATAACTAAAAGTTGCACGATAGTAGCTAAAAATAAATATGCAAAAATTTACAATGAGCATAGAGAATTAATAGTTGTTGCTGAAAAAATGTATAATTTGTACTTTATAAAAGGTTATATAATAAAAAAAGAAATGTATGCACATTCTGTAAATTTAACTCAGAAAGAGAAATGGCATAGGGCACTCGGTCATGTAAATTTTCATTATTTGAATAAATTAGTTAATAATAAATTAGTCGACGGATTGCCTGATAAGATTGAAAGCATAGAAATGAAATGCTCAAATTGTATTCAAAGTAAAATGAGTAATGTACCTTTTGAAAATAACAGAAGAAAGACTTCTGAAGTTTTAGAATTAATTCATACGGATTTGAACGGCCCACATAATACCACTGGTTATGGCGGAGAAAAATACTTTCTCACATTCATTGATGACTATAGTAAATGCACTAGGATATTTTGTATTAAAAGTAAAAGTGAGGTTGCTAATTGTTTTATAGAATTTGTAAATTTAGTAGAGAATAAACTCAATAAAAAAGTTAAGAAAATTCAGTGTGATAACGGTAAGGAATATATGAACAAGGATATTTATAATTTTATAAAGCAAAAGGGTATCGAGTTATTGCCATGTCCACCCTACATCCATGAATTAAATGGAGTAGCGGAAAGATATAATAGGTCTGCTATGGATATAGGTAGGTGTCTAATGAGAGAAGCAAAAATTCACAGAAGGTATTGGCCTGAATTTATAAAGACAGCAGCATATTTAAAAAATCGAACCATTGCAAACACAGTAGAAAATAAAACCCCTTATGAAATATTTTTTAAAGTAAAACCAAATGTTGAACATTTAAAAATTTATGGAAGTAGAGTTTTTGTCAGGGTTCCTGAAGTTTTAAGAAAAAGTAAATGGGATGATAAAGCACAAATAGGAATTTTAGTGGGTTATAATGAAAATAGTTATAGAGTCTTATTAAATAACAGAATAATTAATGCTAGGCATGTAAAGGTAGTTGAAGAAAACACTCAATTAATATGCTTAGAAAAACTAGATGATCAGACAGATGAAAATTTTGAAATTGAGCAAACTGAAAAGGTGAAAACAATTAACTATGAAAGTGATGATAATTATGTAGATGCAGATAATAATTGTAATAATTCCTTAGAGAACATTGAAAATTGTAATAATTTAAATAATAGTAATAATAATTCTTTAAGTGACTGTAACAATAAAAATATTGAAGTAGGAAATAAAAGAAAGAGAAATCCAGTTTTGAGATATGGCAACCTAGTTTCACATTTCATATATGTTAATTATATTGATGCAAATGTACCAAATACGTTTGAGGAGGCGATGAACTCCAATGATTGCCAAAAATGGCAAATGGCAATGGAATCAGAAATAAATAGCTTAAATAAAAACAATACTTGGCAAATTGTTGAAAAGCCAAAAGGTAAAAAGGTAATTGATGTAAAGTGGGTATTTAGAAGAAAAGAAAATAATGATTATAAAGCTAGATTAGTTGTAAGAGGTTTTCAACAAAATGAATATGTCGAAAATGTTTACTCGCCAGTAGGAAAAATGCAAACATTGAAAATTTTATTGTCATACAGTTGTAAAAATAATTTATTTGTTGAACAGATGGATGTCGAAACAGCTTTTTTAAATGCTGATATAAAGTCAGAAGTATATATAAATCAACCTCAAGGTTATGACACAGGCGATAATAAAGTTTACAAATTGCAAAAAGCGCTATATGGTCTCAAAGAAAGCCCTAGAGTGTGGTATGAGTGTTTTGATAAATTTATTTCAACGTTAAATTTTGTAAGAAGTAACTATGATTACTGTTTGTATGTTAATACAGCAAGCAAAGATCCAATATATATTTTATTATTTGTTGACGATTTTTTGATTTGTTGTAAAGATAAAAACAAAATTAAAAGTGTTAAAACTAGTTTAATGAAAAGATTTGCAATGAAAGATTTAGGAAAAATTAAAAACTATGTTGGCATAGATATTGATTATAGTGATGATAAATGTACAATGACTCTAAACCAAACAAAATATATTGAATCTTTGGCTGCAAAATATGGTTTAAAAAATTCTAAGTTGTACGATACTCCAATGGAGACAAATTTAAAATTAGAACAAGCTAGGGAGGTAGATGAAAGGATTAAGTATAGAAACATAATAGGCGAATTATTGTATATTAGTACAGGCACTAGGCCAGATGTAGCGTACAGTGTTAATTATTTGAGTAGATACCAAAGTTGCTATAACCAAACTCATTTCAAATATGCAATGAGAATTTTAAAATATTTGTATAAGACTAAGGATTTAAAGTTAACATATTATGATAATGTAGATACTGAAATATTGGATTGTATGGTAGATTCTGACTATGCAGGATATAATGTCGATAGAAAATCCACAACTGGTTTTGTAATTAGATTGTTTGGAAACTTAATTTTTTGGAAAACCCGTAAACAAAATACTGTAACTAAATGTTCAACTTTTGCAGAGTATACTGCTTTGTCTGAGGCAGTGACAGAAATAATTTTTATTAGAAACTTGCTAAGTGAATCATTTAATGTTAAATTTTGTGAGCCTATAAAATTGTATGTAGATAATTCAGGTGCGATAGCAATAGCTAAGTATGGTAACTTTACAAAAAATTCAAAGCACATTGAAGTGCAATATCATTATGTAAATGAGAATTATGAAAAGAAAATTATTGATATTGTAAAAATTGATACAAAATTTAACTTGGCAGACATGTTAACTAAGAGTTTGGATAAAACAAAATTTATTAAAAACAGATTAGAGTTAAGATTGATTTAGTTTTGTAAAAGGTTTTAGAAAAAAGTTTTCTAAAAGGTTTTAGATTAAGGCACATAAATAATATTATAGATAGATATAATAATAGATAAAGGTTGTAAGGGAAAGGTTATAAATTAAATTAGGTGTTTTGTAATAAGATAAATTATAAGATTATAAATTTAAGGAGGCGTGTTGTAAATAGGTAAATATTATAATCTTATAATTCAATAAGTTTATATATATGAGACAACTAGCGCCATTTGTTTGTCTGTAGAGAAATGTATTTTGTATCTGTGCTTGTCACTGTCATAGAATAGTTTTTTAACCTGTTCTCTTGCATTTTTGCCTCCCTTGCAAAAACGTGTCGTCTGGAATAAAGATATTGAAAATAATAAGTAATATTGATTTATTAAACATAAAACCATTTCAACAGGCATAATAAAAAATATTATATATTTGAAACTGTATAAGCCAATTACGTTAAAATAACGCATTTCATCGGCATTTCGGGGTGGGGACAGTCGAAATTATGAGGTCCCTCAGAAGTATTTTGGTGCAAATGCGTATATATTCATAAATTTACGAAATACTTTAAAATAAAGTTGAATATTAATATCACATAATTACCCAGAAGAGTATAAAATCCCGGACAATAAATATTAGTAGATTAAATCAATGTCTAAAGTCTAGGGACACACCAAACAAAGGGGGTACAACATTTTGTGAAAATGCTCATCTGCGGTGACCCGCAGCGAGATCTGTCGCGAGTCCTCGCAGACGTCATGCTGTCGAAACTACTCGCAGGAAGCGCTTGACAAATTGTCGCGACAGCACTTGCTACGGGGTTTACACTTGCAAGCTGCTGTCAGACAGACTGTCAGACACTTTTCGACAGTTGTCTTGCAGGTGGAAACACGGCCTTATAGTACGAGTGATTTAGAATATTATGTGGTGAAAAAAAACGTCGAGCACTTTATTAAATTGCATCTTTAATATTAAATTACGAGTATTTACGTTTGCATCTTTAATATTAAATTACGAGTATTTACGTTTAGAAATACTAGAATTGCTATTTATTTTATTTCCTGAGATTACGTATATAATATGTCTGCCTTTTACCAATAACTTTTGCGGTTTACCAATACGAGGATGAAGGATCTTACGTTTCAATTTTGTTTTCATTATACAAAGTACTTTAAGAATTTGAATTTATAAGGGTTGTCGCATACTCACGTATAGGAACAGGAATCGCAGGATCCTCTTGTGCGTCAGTATATACAGGACGTTGCCTGTGTTGGGATCGATGACGGGCAGCCGATGTATGCGGTTGGCGATCAGCATCCTGATGGCCTCGTACAGGGACGAGTCTGGGCCTATCGATACCAGCGGCATCACGGAGCCTTTCAGCACCTCTGTGGAGAATGATGATGGTAAAATATTGTTTACGCTAAGCGGGCCCCCGGACGAACATTTTTATTTCACAATATTATTGACCGTCTAGGGTTGATATTGAACATCACGCGCCTTTAATCTAATTGTCAAATAAACTGTTCAATAAAATGGAAGCGTGATATTGCACATTCCAATTGATCGTCTAGGGGCCGGCTTATTTAGACACAGGACTCAGGAATAAGACACAAATACATTGCCATTATTAGTGTAGGTCATCTAGTTGTATACCATTTATACCAGGTTTTTGAGTTATTTTGAGTTTTTTTTTTACTGGAGCTTTTAATTGGCTAACGTCGAAATATTTCCCTTCAGCAACACTGTCGAGTAGTTCAATTCTTGACAAAAAACCTTTAAAACCCAGAGGTTCGTGTCAAGCGGTGAAAAACATTACCAAACACAGAACACTGTGCTTGGTATGACCAAAAATTCCGCAATAATCTTACATCCTGCGTGTAACATACACATATGAATCAGGATTCAGGATGTGAGACTATGTCGGAATTTACGGTAAAGGTGTTATATTATGCGGATAAACATCTTTAACTAATATTGTACTATATTTTATTTCTTAAAGTTTTCAATAATTAATCCCTTCTCCTTGACAGATTTGTGTCTGTAATCTGAAATATTGCCAACTAATTAGCGCCTGCGGCCTGCTAGACGTTAATTCGCAGAACTCTCACAAATCGATGGTTCAAAATAATTGGCGGCGCCGTCAGCTAACTAGCTGTCTGCTTCGATGATCACTTCACATTGTCTCTACGAAAGCATTTAAACATTGCTTAATACTATAATTTTCGGATCTCGTCTTTTAAGATTAGACGTGCCGTATATTTTATTAAAAGTTTAAATATTATTATTTAGAATTTATATATTATTATTGTGAAGCTTGGTAGACCTGTTATACGTACAGTTGATACATAAACGCTAAATAGTAAATATTATACTTAACGATAAGCATAAGATTGCTTACAGACAAAAATCAATATATTTTTTATTTCGTTTAGAATTTATGAGCAGCGACACTGCGGTAGTATATTTCTGGCCCTAATATTATAAAACCTACACCTTAAGTTGCAAATGGTTGCGTTTGAAAGCTGTTTTCCTTATGATTATAATAAAACAATAGTATTGAGTTCGCTGAACTCTACTAGGTATTACTAATTATTATCGTTAACAAAACATACGACATACATACATCTTCACAACAACATACATACATCTTCATTCGTGTAGAATGTAGACGAATGAATATGTAAGTATGTATGTATGTATACAACATACTTACATATTTTATTGATTATTTTATTGAGAACAAGTCCTAAAAAGTGCGCTAAAATTCTTGCTAAGTGAGTGACTGTCAGCTGTTTTCGACGTACCTACGTTATTTGGGACTGCCGACGTTTGCTTGCTAATCGTGACCATTCATATATATTTTTACCATATAAACTTTTATTTACACAATTAAAATGCCAAATTATAAGTGTACCTTATGTGGCAAATTTACCAGTGCCACAGACAGTGTCAGATGTATCACTTGCAAGGGCACGTTCCACCGCAACTGTGCCAGGGGATACGAGTATGACCATAAAAATGCTGCAAAATGGTCTTGTCACACATGTAAAGCTCCAAACACAAGCACACCCGAAACAAATAATTCATCGGTTTACTCGGATACGGACGCGAACTCAGTCAATTCCCCACCTAACCTGCTAGCTGATGAAATAAGACTCCTCAGAGAGGTCATCACAACAGTCCGTGTCGAGATGGAGTCACTTCGGAAGGAGTTTACAAAACTAAACACCAGCGTATGCGAGTCAAACAAGCGTTTGGACGCGGTCGAGCTGCGCGTGGCTGCGGTCGAGGAGCGGCTGGATGCGCGCGCGTCTGATCCCGCGCCCGAGCAGGCGGTTACTGACCTCATCGACCATCTGAAAACGCAACTTAATGAACGCGAGCAGGAGAGCCTGATAAATGATATTCAGATAACAGGTCTACCAGAAAGTTCAGGGGAGAATACTGAACATATTGTCGGTCTGGTCCTAAAGAAAGTAGGCATAGACGTAGATCACCGTGATATTGTAACTGTCACGCGTAAAGGAGCTAAGAAACCTAATATTGTAGGCGAGCAACAGAGGCCCCGACCTATCGTTGTTCGTTTGGCCCGCACGACGGTGAAAGACAGCATACTCAAGGCGGCGCGCGTGCGGCGTGGTCTAGACACTACAGGCATCCTAGAGGGTCCTCCACAGCGCATATATTTGAATGAACACCTTACAAAGTTTAATCGCGTATTATTCTATAAGGCACGGGAGGAGAGCCGCCGCCTTAATTGGCGGTATTTATGGACGAGAGGGGGGCGTATCTTTGCACGCCATGACTCGGGTTCTACGGTATACCGCATCAAGTCAGACATAGACTTAAGCCGAATTTTTGGAGTTGGAACAGTTGGACAATAGTTTGCTTTTATATGTTTAATCTAGTCGTATATTTTATATGTGTAATTTTAGGGTTTCCTGTAATATGTCTTAATAATAGTTTGATTGTTATTTATAGCACTATATTGTGGTCTTGCGTAGGTAAAAAGATATGTCTGATATGGACAATACTCTGTGTAATAGATTTAAACTGTGCTAAAGACGCTGGAATTCTATGTTACAGGATTATTATAATATTAATTTCTGTTATAGTTTACTTGTTTTCAGTATGGCGAGGCCACTACACAATGCACTCATTGTTAAGCGTATACAAACATTTTTGTTTTTTTATTGTTATCTTCAATGTTCTAGGTATGTGTATCGATAGGTATAACTTAGCATCAGTAACAGAATTGTGCACTTATTATTTCAACATTATCAAATTATACTATATAATAATATTATTATTTTTTCTTATAAATCTATATTATATTATCAAATGTTATTATTATCTTACTACATTATTTACATTTTCACAAAATATTACAACATATTATGTTTACAATATTGTTCTAGTTTATGATATATTTTATACTATAAATAATATTATAGTTTTATGTTTTATACATTGTTGTAAGATAAGTGTACAATTAATTATTAATACAGTCTTTACAAAATAAAAATGAATAAAAATAAAAAAATTAAAATTGGCCTAATAAATCCATGCTCTCTGGGAACCAAGCATGAGGAGTTGCTAGTAGCTTTAGATAGACACGATTGTGACATCATTGCTATTAACGAAACCTGGCTGCGACCAGGAGAGGAAGGTCGGGCGCCCAGGGCCCCAGGTTATCGTTTTGTACATGTGCCCAGGCCGGATTGTTCTGTGTGTGTGCGCTCTCGCGGAGGTGGAGTAGGTTTTTATATAAGAAAAGGTTTAAGCGCACATACAGTTAAACATTTCACTTCATCACAGAATGTGGAGCAGATGTGGCTATCCATTAAAGCCAACGGCAAGTTAATTTTAATCGGTACGGCCTATCGTCCCCCTTGGCTATCGCCTCAAATATTCATAGAAGCTCTAACAGATACGATTAGTGCATTACCAAGTCATGACTACTTGTATCTCATTGGTGATTTTAATATTAATTGTCTTAAAACGAACTCAACAAACTATAAACTACTGGAGGAATTCTTGACTATACACCGGTTATGCCAATTCACCAACGAAGCCACTCATTTCACAGCTGAAACTGAAACCCTACTAGACTTGGTCTGCACAAATGCTGACATTGATCGAGTTTGGGTAGATCACATACCAGACCTTAGCAGCCATGCGTTCTTGACATTCGAAATTAACTTACCTAAAGTTAAAATACCACCTAAGAAAACTACATATCGTCCTCTTAAAGATATTGCACCTGATGATTTTGAGTTTATCATGAACTTGGTCGACTGGCAATATATCAAAGAGCAGCCTGATATTGACGCGATGGTTCAAATGTTTAATAACAGCATTCTGTGGGTATTTGACGTATTATCTCCGGTTAAAACCATTCATATTAAGGAGTGTCGATATCCATGGATAACATACAATATCAGGCAGCTGATGAGACGTCGAGATGAAGCACAGAAACGTGCGCGTATTACGAAGCTTGAATCGCATATTCAGTTTTATAAAGACCTTAGGCAGGAGGTATCGAGTGCTATTACTAGGGAAAAGGTGGCTTACTTTGATAACTATATAAACTGTAACATTGAGTCTCCTCAAAGAATGTGGAAACACCTCAAAAATACAATTAATGTACCTAAACAAAATTTCGATTTTACCCTTCCCGACAATCTTCTTGATCCAAATTTAATTAATCGCCACTTTTTGGATGTTCCTGGTTCAAATGTAATATCAGAGTCAATGTTAAACTTTTATAAATCAAACACTATTACTTCTTCTAAATTTAAATTTTCTTTGGTTAGTGATACTGAAGTGCATAAAATAATTAAAACCCTTAAATCAAATGCGATGGGTTCAGATCACATAAACTTAGATATGTTACTAATGGCTATTCGCATACCCCAGTGTCTAAGTGTTATAACGACAATTATAAATCTGTCCTTAACAACCCATAAATACCCTAAGTTATGGCGTTCAGCGATAGTAAGACCATTACCAAAAAAGGATAAAGTGTCGGAGCTCGGGGATCTCAGACCCATTAGTGTACTGCCATGTGTCTCCAAAATTATTGAAAAAGTGATATGTGGTCAATTGAATGTGTACATTGAGGAGAATAATGTGTTGCCCAAGACACAATCAGGCTTTCGTAAGAGACACAGTACAGTTACTACCTTGACTAACGTAGTGGATAATATACTCGCTGCACAAGATGTTGGTCAAGCCACTATTTTAGTGTTGCTTGACTTATCTCGGGCTTTTGAAACTATAAATATAAACCTGCTTTTGGCAAAGTTACACTATTACGGTTTCGATGAAGATGTTATATCCTGGTTCTCTGATTTTCTTAATGACAGATCACAAACAGTAGAAATTGATAATAATAACGGTGAAACTGTACATTCAGATCCTCAAGAAGTTACAAGAGGTATACCTCAGGGCACGGTGGCTGGCCCAAAGCTGTTCTCAATCTACAGTGCTGATGTAGTAAAATATATAAAGTTCTGTAATTTTGATATATTTGCGGACGACATCCAAATTTATATCTCGTTTAAACTGTGTGATGTTAACGTAGCCGTAAAAAAACTAAATGAGGATCTGGCGCGTATACACGAATGGTCGAAAAACAACGCACTGATTCTTAACCCTGCCAAGACTAAGTTTATGATATTAGGTACCAGACATCAGGTGCAAAATCTCACGACTGTTTCACCTATTGTACGAATACATGATCAAGTAATTGAGCGAGTTACTGAAGCGAGAAATTTAGGGGTGCTGATGGATGAGGGTCTTAAGTTTGAAAAACACGTGGCAAAGTCGGTTAGTAGATGTTTTTACCGATTAAAGATGTTATATAAAATAAGGAACTTCATCCCGGAACGTCTACGCATTACCCTGTGTGAATCTCTAGTACTCTCCAATCTTAACTATGCAGATGCTACCGTGGGTCCCTGTTTGCTATCAAGGTCCAAGCGTCTAATACAAAAAGTACAGAACGCATGTGCTAGATATTGTTGTAATATCCCACCACGAGCACATGTGACGCCATTTATAAATGACTTGCGTTGGCTTAAAATGGACGGCCGTAGGAAGTTGCACTTTGCTACACTATTATTCGGAGTAATAAAATCAAAAACTCCCTCCTACCTCTTTGAGAAACTGCACTGGGCTAGTGAGAGACAGGTTATTACCAGAGGCTCGGCATATCTGCTTGATACTCCGTGTCATCATTCTTCCGCATTTAGAGGTAGCTTCAGATACCTGGCAAGTAAGATCTGGAACAACCTTCTTCCGCCATCTTACCGAGCTCTGAGAACAAAAAACACGTTTAAATTAAAATTGAAAACACTCTTGTTACACGAGCAACTACAATCTCTATAATAAAAAGAATTAATCTTTACTTATTTAATATAATTTATGTATAATAATTTAATAAAATTCAATAATATAAAATTATGTTGTATTATAATATATTGATTATATTATGTGTTAATATGTTACTAAATTGTATCATGGACTAAGAATTCCTTGATCTATGATGCAACTTAGTAACATTACCTTAGTCTATGATTGTTTTATTAAAATAACCTAAGATCAACCTATGATTGTATTAATCTTTTATATAAATATAATAATTAATATGTATCACTTACCGTTTGGGGTTTAAGCCGAAACCGGGAGTTATAGAAGTTGCAGATGCTTGCCAGGTATACCAGCTTAAAATTTGGTATCAAATAATTTATGTTGTTGCTGGCTACTGACTACTGAGCCAATGGGTTCACATCACTTTCGGTCCCTGAAATGATCTGAAAATGTTGACGGGTTGTACACTTACAGTTCTATTATTTATATAAAATATCAGAGCAAACAAAATAATAAAGTAGTAAGATATTTCATGTTAGTAATAATAACTATCACTATAATATATTGATATAAAATACACTTACCATACTCTTCTTATAGTATAATCCGCACTTTAAGTAAATCTTATATGTATATCTATTAATAGCACTTTAGTCGGTAGTTGCTATGAACTTGACCTACATAATATATTAAAGTAGGTCACAGGCGGTCGGCGCGAGCGCGTGCTCCCCGTATAACTTCGTCTCAGGCACTGAAGCGCAAAAAATAGGTATCTCGTGATTCCTGAAGCTGGAATGTCGTTGCGTCACAGGACTCACAGGTGCGGTGCATTGTGCTGTGCCGTATCGTAAATAGCAGCTACCTACCGTTTTAAACTTATTTAAGTATTCTTTGATTTTTTATTATTTTATTTTATTATTATATGTATGCTATTAGTTATTTTAAACCCTAATAATGCTGAATCTGTCGTGCGTCATGCGTAATATATAGGAACCACGGAAGATCAGGAACCGCGGTGTAGTGTTCTGTGCCGTGGTAATACACCTGAGTGGAGATCCTTTTCGGCATTATGCAATGCACTGCCTAATGCTGCCATTTTTTTTTGTAGATTTATTTTGTATGCTTTTACTTATTGTTGTTCTCTCCGATGTTGTTGTGTATTTTAGTTAAGCAGTTTTTTTCTTTTTTTTCTTTTGGTTTATTGCTTGATTGTTGTTTAGTGTGTGCTGTGCATTGTTTTAATGTCTGAATAAAGCATTTTATTATTATTATTATTATTATTATTATTATATGATGAAGATAAATAATTATGTTATAAGTTATGACTTTAACATAAAACCGACTTTAACAGTATTTCCTTATGGTGGGACTATCTATGAAGTATCCCCTTTCCACCAAAAAAAGAATCGTCAAACTCTGTTTACAAACTGCAAAGTTAGCCGCGAACATACAAAAAAAAGATATATACAGTCTATAAAAAAAAAGAGTAGCCTCGCCTCGTATTTTCACGGACAACGTTTACACACATCAAATATTATCAATTATCATTCATATTTGGAAATATTTAATGTAAGTAATTTGAAATGTGTATTAGGCGTCTACTCTTTTTTGACAAGCTAGGTATAACGACAAGCTAGGTGTAAACGTCGAAGTCGGTAAAAAGGCTTATAGTACTCACGTCGCCAGGTCTCCAGGCGGTGTTCCTCCAGCTCGTCCATGGCGACGTCGGGGCTGGTGTAGTACATCTGGAGTATCTTGATGAAGTCCGTGATGGTCAGCATACCCACGAACCGCTGACGCTGCGAGTCCCACAGCGGCGCGGCGCGGACACCTGTCGATATAACCTTTACTTACAGAAAGAAAAGTACTATTATAACTATCCAAACCGGCATAGAAGTTTAATGCTTCGAACGTGGATTCTTGGAAATCTATATTGTTATTCTATTGTGTCTCGCTCACCGGTGAGCTTATGGGGCTTGATGGGTTAATATACAGGGTGTAACAAAACTAAGTGATAATACTTTAGGATGCGTATGGGTATGGAGAGTTCGGTGTGAAAATAGCAGCGCTGAAAGACCAACATTTTTCACTTTTGTATGGGGAAACTCGACATTACACTGGGGCGCTTGCCCACACAAAAGTGAAAAAAGTGGTCTTTCAGCGCTTCTACTTTCACAGGGAATTCCCTATAAGAAACACGTACACACCCTATTAGTATTATCACTAAGTTTTGTTACACCCTGTAGAAAATAATCGAATAAGTAAATAAGTTTCTTTTTGGGAATGAAACTTTACTTAAGGCTTAAACTAGGTTGTATAATAGGAAAGTACCAATGATATTATTATTATTCATTCCCATAAAATTCAAAACGTGGTGTTATGCCTGCAGCTTCGTTCTGGAGACGTGTTTATAAACTCACTTGCACTCGTGGTATCTCGGTTTTATGTGATTTTAGTAATATTAAACAACAAAACTATACATTTTATTACCTTATTAAAAATGATATTGAACAATTTTTTTTGGTTATGAATAAATTATTAAATCTAAGTATATAATTATTTATTACATAATTTTTTTTTTTGGTTTCGGTAAAGCTCAAGAATGGCCGAACCGATATGTCTTTTTAGGGTTCCGTAGTGGCAAAAAACGGAACCCTTATAGATTCGTCATGTCTGTCTGTCTGTCTGTCCGTCCGTCCGTCACAGCCACTTCTCTCCGAAACTATAAGAGCTATATTATTGAAACTTGGTAAGTAGATGTAGTCTGTGAACCGCATTAAGATTTTGATACAAAAATGGAAAAAATATTAAAAATTTTAGGGGTCCCCACTCCCCATAGGTACAACTGAAACAAAAAAAAAATATCATCGGGCCTTTGCGTGTGGGGTATCTATGGATAGGTCTTCAAAAATCATATTGAGGCCATTAACCTGAATAATTTGCGAGAGAGACTCTTCCAAAGTGGCAAAGTGTGTGTCCCCCCTCTAACTTCTAAAGTAATGATATAGCATAGCATATAGCATATAGTAAGCATGATAATTAAAAAAATATATATGAGAAAAATATATAAAATACTATAAAAACTACCAACGAAAATTGGTTTGAACGAGATCTAGCCAGTAGTTTTTTTATACGTCATAAATGATAAACCTTAATTTAACTTTCATCATATTAAAAATGAAATATTAAAATAAATCAAAAACCTTATAATTTCATAGAAATAATTCTTATTGCTGCTGCGGAACCCTTCATGGACGAGTCCAACTCGCACTTGGCCGGTTTTTTATTTGAAATATTCTTGGAAATTCAGGGAAGGTTTATATTAGGAGCGAAGTGATACGAAGTCCACCGGGTCATCTAGTTATGTATAATTATAACGAAATGTTTCCGTCCCGCAGGAAAAGCACATACATTTTTCAAAATTGCTTGTGTACCTTATTAACTTTGTTTCTTTGGATTAAATATATTTCAAAAGTATTGGCTCGATTTTGTTATTTTATTGTTTGGTTTAGATATTATAGTGTAAGTGTACAATGAAGTTAGGATACTCTTAATCATAGGCACAGTTTTCGCGGAATTTAATTTCACATCACGGAATCAACACTTATCTAATTTACTAATTATACAAAGTCCAATTATGACACAGACTTCGAATTTTCATAATTCACACAAATGAATTCACGAAGTCTTCATGCAAGTTCACCGTGGGAGGTGAACCGCCTGACTTTGTCCCGACCGTGGCCGGGGCGTAGTCAAATATCAGAGATTAGCGCTGGCTAATCTTTGATGTTTGGCTACGACCTGACGCACATCAGTCACGGCTATAGACCATGACTGAAACTGACTGACACTAGACTAAATATGAGATCGGTACCCAAATTTTGCTATTTTGATCTAACGTTAAAATATCTGCGTTCTTGGTTCGGTTTTGGGTAGGAAACGGTCTTAAGGCTCCTCTCGCGAAAAAAGCGTGCAGATGAAACCACTTTTCATCGGCATTAACAGAGAAATTATATCTGAAAAAAATAATTAGTAATCTACATGATATGATACGTAACGTGGTTTTGCCATATTTTTTCTATCGGTATCACATAATAAAGAAATAAAAAACCAAATCACCTCCAAATCGTTGAATGAAACCTCTTTACTCCTTCATTATTTATCAAAAGAATATATAAAAAATATCCACTGCTTTGCAATACATAAGTTGATAATTTGGTTTTTTTTACTTTTTTGAAATATGTATTATATTAAGCCTTAAAAAGGTTTTTTTTTCTATTTCGCCCTATCATGGACGCGGCGAGCGTCGTAACCGCCACCGTACAAGGCGCGCTGTTATGAATGTTATTTTAATGTCATTTACGTCGATCTTCGCACTGACAGACAATGATCAAGGTCATTGGCGGATATAGAGGCCTTAACTAAATACTAAGTAATATTTTAGTTTTATCGTTTGAGATAGATTGTTACAAAACGCCCCAGGTAAGGTTCATCCATATTGCATTGAAGTAGGATTGGGTCTAATTAAATTTACATAACAGAGCTAGGTGTTATGTAAATTTCGCCAACTACAAAGAAGAAAGCTGAGAGCTTATTTTGTTCAAGTATGAATATCATTTGAGTTAATTCAGACAAGTATTTAAATAAACTGAAGTGGTTCATTATATATTTTTAAAGAGAATATTTTGGTTAGACCTGTATGTCGTTGAAACCTAATAGTGATATTATTCATTCAGTATGCACATATACATACTCGTAATATTATGTATAATGTATATGGCTTGTTCATACACGACCTTCAACTGTGTGAAGACAAAGCCGAATGCAGACGCCAGTTGAGGGGGATGTAAAATCAATAGACGGATGATGGTAGCTGCTGTATTACTGTCAAGTTTATACTCGACAGTAAATAGTAATATAGCAGCTGCATACAATATGAGTGGTTTAGTACAAGGTATTGGTAATATCGAGGCAGGGCCAACAGTTACCAGTCCTAGTAAGCATTCGGAACTTTATTTATATTTAAAGCATACAGTAGTCAGAAGCTATAAGACCAACACTTCAGTCAAAATCTATAAAATCTAATATTTTTTATGACTGTTTAGAAGCTCAAAAACAGTCGCAAAAATGTAAATTAAATGCAGTATGTATAATATTTTCATAAAATATAACTAATACACATTGCGCCGAGTGACGTTGCCAATCTCCACTGAAAGAAACATCTGTTCAGAGTTTTTTACCCTAAACCAACAAAGAGTACACGGGTACGTTAAGTCTGAACTAGTCTGTACAAACTACATACCTTCCGTAAGAAACAACAACAGTGGAGACGGCTTGACAAACATATGAGTTGTATTATTTTTGTTCGTGATTTCTAAAATCTTAGCGAATACACTAACGAGCAAAAAAAAACCGACCCACATACTAATTTTGCGAAGCAAATATTACATTGCATTCCTGGATTCTAAGGGTCTACACAGACGGACTGCATTTCAACTGCAATCCAACTGCAAATCGCAGTTGGATTACAGTTTGAATGCAGTTGACACGACTGCAATACGACTGCAATAGAACTGCAAGCCAAACGCGCAGTCGGATTGCAGTTCAGTTGCAGTCGGCGAGCAGTCGTGTGAACTGTGGTTTGCAGTTCTATTGCAGTCGTATTGCAGTCGTGTCAACTGCATTCAAACTGCAATCCAACTGCAAATCGCAGTTGGCAGTTTGAAATGCAGTCCGTCTGTGTAGACCCTAAATCTAAATCAATATATTTTTATTGATTTGAATAAAATTATTGTGGTAGATATTAATATTTTAGATATTAAAAATTTTAGCTCCCCCAAAAGTTACATTATACAAACATTTTTTGAAGCATAACACAGGCTCAGCCGATACAGAGTTGGTCGATTTTTTGCACGCAAGTGAAAGCAAATTATTAAGCTTTTACATTTTAGAGAAGCCTGTATATTATATATAAGCATATATATAATATACAGGCTTAGAAATTTTGGAACGATATACACCTTAGATCCATGTGTTGTTTCTTACGGAGGGCGACGACTCGTGTTCACTGTACATAAACCAATATGTTATTATAATTATGTTTCATGTTCAACATATTATAGTTCGCAACGCCTTACATTGCTATTTGAATCCTCGTCAATATCCTATCCCACAGAACATTGCATTGCAAAATTATCAGTAGGTAATCTTCGTTTTATTTATTTTTTAAACATATTTTGTAAGGCAAACAATTTGTTTAAACGTTGATAACAAAATGATAAATTAAAAAAATGTTCACGTATATTATATCTAATTTTATGCAAAATAAATAAATCGGCTGCTTTAGTTCCTGCATAAAGATTTTATATAATATGTTACGCTCAAAGACCGAAAACGCTTAGTGAGCGAAAAAATGGCTCACAACGCGTTGTGGTAAAAGTGAAACGGCCACGACGCGAAATTCGCGTCACAAGATAAACATACACAAGAGCACTCTGGTTTCAACGAAACAAGGCCAGTTACGCAGGAGTAATTTTATAGTGCCCAAGTGTGTGTTTTTCATTAGGGCCACAACATGGATTCGCGTCGTGGCTATTTTTAAATGCTCAGAACGCGTCATGGCTATTCTCGATTACCACAACGCGTTGTGGTCGAATAGCACGTCAGCGACGACACGAATTTCGCTTTGTGGTATTTCTGTGATTACCAGAACGCGTCGTGGCCGTTTTCATTAGGGCCACGAAGCGAATTTCGCGTCATGGCCGTTTCACTGACCACAGTCCACAACGCGTTGTGATCCATTGTTTCGCTCACTGAGCGTTTTCGATCTTTGAGCGTAACATACACAATTATTAGGTCTAATTTCGTCAACGACTGGTAAAGTTAATGCTCGAATTAGTATCACGTTACCTTTTTAATTTTTCATATCAATGAAAGAGAAAACATACAGTCATTTTAATATCCTGATTGCTGTCAACACTACCAGACATTGGCGAAATTAGGCCTTATACTACGATTCAAATTGATTAATTATTTAATTTAAAAATGAGTTATTAAATCATTACGTAAAACAACTTATAAAAGGTTTATAACATTATTCTCTGCGGTACCTATATAATGTTTGAATCTCTCACAAATTCGCAATAATTCCCAACCAACAGCAGGGATTTGTGCAAAGCATTAAATTCGCAAAGGCTTGCATCCGAACTAATCAAATACGTATTGAATGCGACGAGAAAATGGATTTGTCAGTAGTTATCTCGAGATTAATATTCGATACTATATTCACAGGTAGAGTTAATGAATATCAAGTTGATAGAGTATGATCAAATTGTAAATGTTACAGAGTTACAGACCTAACAAAGCATAAGTTCATGCTTCTCCGTCTGTTACTTCTTCAAGCCTTCAATTATAATAAATAGGTTCACATTAAAATTACACATTAAAATAGTTTTATCACGAAAAGTTCCCGTTCCCACGCGATATACAAAATTCGGCTCAAAAAAAGTTGTACGCAAGTTGCGTTTACTCAACATCTAGTTCTGTATAAACTCAAATTATAACAGTTTTTTAGAAGGTCGAAAGCCCTTATAATAAAAGCCTTGACCCGAACTCTCCAGACGACAGTAATTAGAGGACTCGTCGGTCCTAATCCGAATTGACCCCTGACCCCTGACCTCACTAAAACCGAGTCAAATGGTGACCTCAGCGCTATGGTGGGTCATTACAAGAGAGCACTGGTTAGATCTGGTTTTTGCTAATTTTAAGATGCGTAGATGATATCAAACTGTCAATATAAAAAAATGTTATTCATCAATAAAAAATCATGTCATCTTTCAACAACGTTACAATTACGCAGTTGTGAAGTGTTCCTGCTAGGCAGCATTGGCGTGTTGATAATATTAAAGTGGTAAACGACGGTAAAAGAAACATAGGAAAATAGCATTCGCAAAATGGTGCAAAGAATTCGCATGCCAGTACTAGTACAGTAACAATCGCAAAAAAGTAAAACTAGCAAGCACAACAAATCGGGTAGGTAACAAAAATTAAAAGGTGCAAAATAATATTATGATTAGGGTACAATGTGTAACATAGGGATCTCTTTCATCATAGACGAGATATGGTGGAAGTATTGGTATCTCGTTTTCACCATAGGTTATAATGCCTAAAACACTGGCTCTGTCCGCTATTTATTTGAGCTCGAATACTGGGCTCGGCAACGCTCCCGCGTGTCTAGATCACATAATATTACATAACATGGTCGCTGTTAAACACGAACTCACATTTTTTTGTTAACATAACTGCACTCATAACTCAATACGTATTTTTTGTGGGATGATAGACGAAATTGAAAGAAAGAAAACGTTATTCATATCAAATACAAATGCTTCACAGTGTTCATAATATAATATATTATAATGTTATTGTGAAAATAGGATACCAAAATTGCTTCTAGAAAAGAGTCTGATCATCGCATTTCTCTCTATCCTTACAGTACTTTAATCACTTACCGTTATATACGAGCGCGAAGAAGGCTTTCTTCACGAGGAGCTGCGTGTCAAAGACCACCAGCTTGGCGGACGTGGGGATCAGGTCGTAGCACTTGTGGAACTTGAAGAACTTCACGAAGATCTGCGACTCATCCTCCTCTGTGGAGAGAGAGGGATATTTAGTGTGTTATTATTGTTAGCAATATTCTGTTAACTAGAGAGAGATATGCTAGTCATCAGTTACTAAGTTAGTAGCTGACAAGTACAGAATAGTCAGTATGACGAGTACGAAAGTATTCGCATACATACCACAGCATGGTATTGAAATGTAGGCATTACTAAGCAGAAGGTAAATACTATACGGGTAAGTATAGAGAGATGGTATTTTACGTCCTCTCCAATTAACTTTTTCTTTTAAATATGTAATAATAATATATTAGTTATGTTACATTTATGCAGTACATAATGTTTCGCCTTGGAGTCAAAGGATCAAACGTATAAAAACTTAAGCGCGTAGGGCTCGTAGACCTGCGTAGAGGGCCTACGCGATACACAATATTCTTGTGGAACAATTGCACAAAGGGTGAAAGATTTTTCGTCTCCGAATTCCAATGTACAGTGGCCAGTGACCAGTGTGAAATATTGAAATTCTCACCAGGAGGCCGCTAACTTTTTGCACGGCGATGAATTATTTACTATGGGTTATTTGCCAGTAGGAGTACCATTTCGATGCCAAAATATACTTAGCACCTTCATAGTGAAATAGCCCGGTGAAAAAACTTACAAACTCAGATTGTTATGAACGTTGTTTACTCTCCGTACGACAGTGAGACGAGCATAATAACAATTAATGACCAATAAAAAATTAATAGCTCGATAAATTTACGTACGTAACCGCGGTCGCAACACTCATGTTTACATATTATAATTAACGAGCTGCAGACATCTTGAGCACTTTTAAACCTTATTGTTATAGAAGTAGGAGCTACAGGGAGTAAGGTGTAGAGTGTAGACTGTACCTCCGTACGCTTGGCACCTCGTCTCTTGGCAAGCGCGACTCGTTCCGAGTTTTAATTTCGTCTGAATGTAAACAAACCGGTAGCTATTTTGTTTACGGAGCGAAAACTTTTAAATAAAACAAACTGCGATCTGGTTCATTTCGCGGCAACTTTCGCACCAGGGGAGTATGAGTTATTTTAGATTATAGCCGATATAACACCACATTTTTTCTGCTAGTCAGGGAAGGCTTGGCCCCTAGAAGGATAACTTAGGGAAACTTACTCTCTAGATCATAATCCTACACTAAATTAGCTTTACCTACCCAAATACTAAGTGGTGTAATTGGAACATTAAAGCAAGCGTCTAGTCTGTAGAAGTCAAGAACACTTTGCCGACTTTTCAAGTAAATAATTTTCTTCATGAGTTGAATGCAAAAGTAGTAATAAAGCTAAAACAAACATCTTGCGTTGGAAAATAAAAGGTTTATGCTGCTTTTAACTCCCTGCCTTCAAGTTGAGCTATATAACTGGGGATTACTGGGAAAGTCTGTTAGGTCAGCTCTTGCACAAAATCGATGTATAAAAAAATGAATGATGTGGTCAAAAGACAAAACATTTTAAAACTGTATCATTCTGTTTTTTATAATGTCGAGGCTATAATATGAAGAGTATCTTTTAGTAGCTTTCTGCAGCACGCGAACGTTTCGAACACAAGAAAAGTTGATAGTCCAGCTCTTTCGGTGTTGAACAAATAGAACTATAAACTGAGCTACTCGAACAAACTCGATACAATTATCTCCGTATCGAGTTTCCGCAAACCAACTTTCAGCTTTATGTTGTTGCTAATATAATAGAAGATAAGTAAATCTTATGCAAGATGTACACTAAATAGCAAAAACGTAGAAGAAGTATAATTCTATTCATCTACAAAAAATCGACATTATTTAGGCAAACTTTTTTATTTTAATATTATATAAACTTTTTTACTTTATTATTAAATGCATCACGACTTGTCGTATCGTGGTCCTGTCGTGATTGCGCGTCACGATGCCAAGCACAGGTCACAGTACGACCCTGACCACCAACAACTCAAGGGCGAGCGATATAAGTCATCGCTCGTAAAACGTGTCAGCTGATTATTGGATTAATATTGGTAATCTATGTCAAAACGTGTCTAGTGGCCGCTTGGATTAGAATACGGAACTCACATTTTATTTTCCACTTATAGATGTGTTTTGCTACGACCAAGGCATCGGACGACAACGTAAGAAATTCGCACGTTCCCATCTCTTAATTAAAAGTTGTGCACTGCACAAAGAGATTTAGAATCGATCGAGTACATTAATATGAATAATTTGATATCGTGATTTTTATCTCGGAGATTGGACTGTCATATAACTAGCACTAGTTGTGAGCCAATGCCACTAGAATACCCTCGCGTGAAATCTGCCAAACCTAAATAAAATAAATATATAGATAAAATCTATCGAATCTCATTTTGTAAAACAGTTTTTGTTCAGGATAAAACCCGGGTAGAGAATTGAACGCTGTGGGGATAGGAGACTTTAGGCGACGTTTGTTATAGTTCCAAAATATTCCAATCGATGAATACAAACATTGCATTGATAACTGCGAGACGGTTTTAACGACCTATACTCATCGATAAGCGTCGAAAAATATATATTATTAATAAAGAAACAGAGTTTTATAAATAACTGGCTTGTGTTAGTACATAAAGATAACATAGATGTATACGATCGCTAATCCTTATTCATTAGTGACATGGAGTATGCGGCGACTAATACACTGTACTTAAGCACATCCCGTGAAATTCTGTAACCGAAAAATATGCCTTGATTTTACCATGATCATTCTGAATGTTCAATAATTAATATTATGTAAGTATTTGCCTGATGAAATCGAATAAATCAAAAATATTTGCGGTACTAGTCGCCTCCTCGTGTAATTTGATCGAAACTGATCTGATCTCTTTCATAAGCACGGAGAGGGACAGAAATTAAAACCCAGGGCTCGCTTTAGCCCCAATTTAACCTATCGGTTTATAGGAAAAATGTCTGAATATGCTGTAAGGGTGAAGCCAAACGAGCGTAATTTGTGAGTTGTGACTTGTGATTCGCAGAATTTCGGCTTGCAGAAATTCTGCTAGATTCAGTTTCATACTTGACGACCTCTGTGGCTCAGTGGTGAGCGCGCGCGTTGGTAGCTCAAGCCCGGGGTCGCGGGTTCGAATCCCGCCGACGTTCCAAAGTTCCTGGGTCTGGATGTGTATTAAATATGTGTATGATATAATAAAAATCTTAAATATATGTATAGTATAAAAGTATTAAATATATTACCGTTGTCTGGTACCTGTAACACAAGTCCTTCATGTACTTAGCACGGGGCCAGACTGACGTGGTGTGAAGCGTCCATAGATATTATATTATATTATATATACAAAATATATACAATATAATATAATATATTATATATAATGCTAGCTGTCCCGGCAAACGTTGTTTTGCCCATATTATTTTATTGAAGTGACTAAAATATAAGTAGGTATAATGGTGCCATAGTCGTCCGACCTGGCTCTCTTAGGCATTTTCAAATATTTAAGAAAATAATTGAATGCGCCAATACGACAGTTGAATGAAAGAAGATGACGAAAATTGAAGGTGAAAGTGCACAGTGTGGAGTATGGACACTGGACATTGCTATTATACAATATGTTTGTGTAAACACCGTTGTCCTTGAAACCATCAAATGAGCCCGTCAAAATGAACAACTTTTTCTATGACAACAATGCTGGGAATTAAAAAGAATCTGTCTTCATTGCCGACCCGGCATCCGTATGGTATGAAGACGGCATTTTTTTTGTGTTCCCAGCATTGTTCTCATAGAAAAAGATGTTCATTTTGACGGGCTCATTCGATGGTTTCAAGGACAACGGTGTTTACACAAACACACTGTATAGATCTAAATACGCCTCTCGCACGCGCACCCCCGCTTTGATGACGCCCACTTCGCAACGGGCCGTGTAGTAGAAATCGTAATATTTTAATTTCGCCATAACTTCAAAACCAAACGCCCAATTTTAGTCATTCTAAGACCAAATATTATCTACATAAACTGTACTTAGTGACGAAATAATTTATTTTGATAAGGACTAATAGTATGAGTGAACTAAACGCGTTTAAATGTAGTCCGAAAAAATTCAAGATTTTTAAATAAAAAAATGGTCTGTGTGGCTCACTCGACATAGATAGGTATAGTGTGTCGCGGATATTTTTTGTAGATATTTATAAGATCTACAACTAATTAGAACATTTTATGGGTCTATCTTTTATAGTTTAGGCAGCGTACGCAAAATAAGTAACTTTTCTGGTTGATTTTTTATACCCAAAACTCAAATATCTTACGAAAACCTATTTTTTCCAAAATAAAAATTAACCTATGTTACTCGTGGATAATGTAGCTTTCGAATGATGAAAGAATTTTTAAAATCGGTCCAGTAGTTTTTGAGCCTATTCATTACAATTATACAAACAAAGTTTACCTCTTTATAATATTAGTATTATTATACAAAAGTCCCGTTTGATTCACATGAGCGTAAATTTTGTGACTCGTGATTTGTATGAAAAAATATTTACGCGACCGAAATTCTGCGACTCACGAGTCACGACTCACAAAATTACCCTAACTGAGTGATCAAAGCAGTGTAGTCCGCCACATAAAGACCGAAATAATCGCGAATCATGACGTGGATAATCGCAACGAAATGGGTCAAAGACATGACCGCTTTTAGCATTCGCGCAGGAGCGGTAAAAATAGACTATACTTATCGCCGGATTATAGTCTTGAGATACCTTCAGTATCACTACCGTGATGTGCTATTTTTCTCTCATTAAGGAAAATCAATTATTGTCTACTAAAATCAATTTTTATCTACATTTTAGTGCACCTTATTTACGTATAATTTAACACGCTTTTATAAGCTTAGGCTGTATAATATGTATGTAATGTAACGGAATCTTTGACTTTTCTATTATGAATCTATCGTTCATATAAATTCTATGAATCTTTTTACCTATCTCCAGTAGTCTAATTAGCATACAGTACATATAATATGATTTTGTATTTCGTAATGCTTGTAATAATTTTTATCATCGGACAAAATGATTACAATTGACTTTTAGATTATTTTTATAACAATAAATTGGGTCACAAGTCAGAACACGATACTGAAAAAAATGTAGAATAAACAAAAAATTCTGCTGATATACTCGTAGCAACAGCACAGCATAGTGATAGCTGCTGCTGTAATCATGTTTTGTTTATAAATATTTGATCGTAATAGCAACAATCAACATATTGCATCAAATTATTATGCCAGAAAATGTAAATATACCTATTATGACGATGATTGCTCGCGGCCTATGTCCATAATTGAGACATTTTTCAGATCATCTGTTAACCTGGTAGGTCTACCTAAGCATCTTAACTCCGTTGCTCCGAAACTCGTTTATCGCGCGGGAAGCGAACATTTTTTCGGGATAAAAAGTATCCTTTGTCCTTTCCTGGGACTCAAAGTATTCTTATACCAAACTTCAGGAAAATCAGTTTAGCGGTTTGGGCGTGAAGAGGTAACAGACAGACAAACTAATACACTTTCGTATTCATAATAATTAGTATGGAAGTCAATCATATCAAGATCCACCTTAAATCACTAGGGACAGTAATTGGCTTGGCACGCCGGGGGTGACGAGAGTTTTACCGATCACATTTCACTGCTTCGACACGTATAGATTGATGGTCTCAAGTCAATACCTACAATTATTAATTACTGTTGGTACTTAGCCGCTATTAAGAATTAAGATTAAATCACCGTGATCCATTATCGTTTTCTAGACCGAAAAAATATTCTTCCAGCTTTTAACAACGGCTTCCTTACATCAGAATGAGAGCATAAGTAACACAAATAATTTCCTAATTGGGTATAAATTTAAACTCTTAGGACGTCTAAATGAGGCCTATTATCTATATATTATGTAGTGATGCTCTATACGTACTCATCAGAAACTGTAGAGCTAACTGTAGTGCAGGATGTTAACAAATTGTTAGTTACACGGTGCGTGAAAAAGGGGGTGAAGGGGGAGGGAATTACAGCCCCACAACAGAACGGGTGGCCGCGGCCAAATCGATCATACGCCGACATGTGTATAGGTCTTTATTGTTCATACATCCCTAACCATCAGAGAGCTACGTCACAAATAGATTAAACTGCATAAAACGATTCCGTTTGTAGATAAAATATATTGTTTTAATTGATTGCTAAAAGCTTTTGCGGTCTAGTGGTTTGGATGGACGGACGGTCAGACACAGCTATAAAAGTTCCTTGTTACTATGGAACAAAAATGGTTTTTAACTTTGGTTATGACAATGCAGGCTATTGACCTGATTGTCTAACAAAAAATCCATGGTCGGATGGGCATGTAAAAAGTCGGCCCTGCGTCAGCGCGCTTCGACTCAAGAGTTTAAGAAAATATAGGAAGAAATAGAGAGTGCATACTTCTGGATTTTGCGCACACACTTGAACACTATAAAACATAACTCCTCTATATAGTGCTCTCAGCCTATCCTGTCTCTAGCGTTTATTCACCCTACCGCTACCATGTTTCAAAAAACCTTGACGTAATTTATCGTTTTCTATCAAATCGTGACAGAAAACGAAGCGATAGAAGTTTCATAATACCTCATCCAAATACGTAGTGTCGTAACTAAGAAATTAGGAATTTTTGAAGTTGGATTTCCTTAATTACGATATTTTTTATAAATATTAGGTTTCTCTTAGTTTTGTGCGTGTTAAATAAACAGTTTGCAAATAATATCATCAGATAAAAGTGAATCATTAATTTTTTACGAAAACTACGCAAAAATATCAAGAAAATAAAAAGTTATATTTTTCACCAGCTGTCATTTTCATAAATCCAAAAATTTAAGTTACTCCTGTTTTGTCCCAAGTATCTTTTACTTACCTTTCACAACAGGGGTACATAATTGTTGGTCACCTTTTTTATGTTTGCATTTGAGCTCGGAATCTCCTTATGCTCGCTATAAAAATTACTTACTTATATAATACACAAAATGTTTTACTTATAAAATAAATTGATTCTTCAGTAAAAGCTGAACGATTCCATTTCATCTTTCGAGCGACGAAACGAAACGATTGTCTAAGTTACAATAAGCGTGGTCGGTACTAATTTGCAGGTTAGTAGGTACTTGGTACTAATATGCCATGATAAGCCAAAATACGTTCCTATTAATTTAGGTAGAATAAAATAGGTAAACTTATTGTGGTTTTAATTTAAAAATATCCCTATAATTATAGCCAAAAAAATGAATGTGGTATACAATAATATGTAAGAAGTGAAAATTCATTATGACATTAATAATAATAATATCTATGAACGCTTCACACCACGTCAGTCTGGCCGCATGCTAAGTACCTGAAGGACTTGTGTTACGGGTACCAGACAACGGAAATATATTTAATACGTCTTTTAAACTATACATAAGTATATTTAAGATTTTTTTATAAGATGTGACACATATTTGATACACATCCATGACCCAGGAACTTTGAACATTTTTTGTTCCGTCGGCGGGATTCAAACCCGCGACCCCCGGCTTGAGCTACCAACAGCCCACCAACTGAGCCACAGAGGTCTTCATTTTATTTTTATATTATATTTACAACTTCAATGAAATTAGGTAGCCAAGGCATAAAGAAAAAAAAATATAAAAGCCGAATAATTGAGTTCTTACGAAATCTTTATTGGACTGTTCCTATGTTTTGTTCTAGAACATTCTACACATCAGGATTCAAGTTGGCAGAAGATTTCACGAATACGCGTAGGCCATAATAATAATTATTTTCACGAACATCAAAGGAGTACTTAAACGAGATGGTGATATTTTGCAAAAAAAAAGATACTTAGTGTAAACAAAAAACCTCACGTTTTTCACATTGCTTCGTTTCTCTCATATATCAATAAAATATAAAAAGATCTACTTCATTAGGTATTTTCTCTTCCCCTCTCGAATAAAGGTTAGTTTTATTTAATATTATGCTCTAAATAGGCAAAGGTAATCGCGCAGGAGCAGCCTTTTCACCGATTTCATATAGGTACTTACATTTTGATATCTACTTAATTACAATTAATTAATACAAAATGTGTTTTTCTTATCGAGTAGCAAAATCTTGTTGTGTCACAAAAAACGTCTTCGCTGACTTCTTATTTCATTTTTAGTTATTTATAAATTAGAAACTAGTAGTAGATGAAACCTAGAATTTGTTCAAATCATTAGCTGGAGAATTATAAAATAATAGTAATAATAGAAATATATTAGTTTCCCAATGAACCTAATAAGTGATAAGTTGATAACTGATAACCCAGCCCCTTTCATACTCCACACAAAATAAAAAATAATGTTTTATAATATTATATGTGTTTAGGTCTCCATCATTTTAAAAATATAAAATGGCCCCTACAAAAATAACCATTGTAAAATGTAAATTATGCTCCGTCGTGGGGTAAATGTCTTATATTTCTATATTAGTGTTATACCTCATCCGTTATAGTCTACAATATTACATATATACTAGTAATCTGTATCCGTTAGTTTATAATATTGAATAGCTCATGCTCGTATCGTTCTAAATTTTTTTGCAATTTTGACAACCGTTGTTTAAGGTCTACTTTCCGTGAATCAATATCTATATTGATTCATGTATAAGCGACATTCTGCAGTCACCAAATAAGAAGCTGACATAGAATATAATATAATAATAATATATTATTTTTTACTCTAAAACATGAGTTGCTTATAGCATGATTTAATTGATAACAATTTAAAAAAAATAACTGATAAAAATAAATAGATGATATTATAATATTAGTGGCTTCATAATTTCTCCGAAAAATATTTCGTAAAAAAAAAGGTTCGTGATACATGGCGGGGTCACGCTTCCTCCTGCTTGCTCTACCACGAAACTCGCGGTCATTTGAATTTAGAAACTTTTTGACAATTATGTGATATGTCATACAAACGATGCGATAGATATCTCATATCGCTAAATCTGTAAAATTAGAATACAATGGTAGACGAGATGCCGATAACCGCTAGAGACAGGACTGAGCGTTTGAACCATAGCTATTATTAATAAATGTTATCCTCACATCATTATGAATGTAATGACCCTGAGCCATGTAAGGCAAATCTAACGGGGAAATGCTTGTTATTAGTTTATTAGCTAAATAAATTAAGAAAACAAATTATCAAGTAATGCTCTGTTTACTAAGGTATCATATTATAAATCTCTTTTTAACCTAGCTTCAATAGCCATTCAATAAACTTAAGTTTTGTTAAGGCACTTCCAAATGGCCTTGCAAGGAACACAGCTCCAAACAAGGCCAATATTATACGTCAATCGTTTAACTTGAAAATAGAGTCACAATTATTTATTTATTTGCTTTTACTAAAACAACATTATAATTTCTTTCAATTAAGCAGCACATTAAATGCTCAATATATTTATATCATCTCAAAAACTATGACGAACATCGCTTGAACATCATCTTATAACTAAGAATATATAAATGGAAACTCTTTAAAAATAGTAGCAATGAGTGCCACATTGACACCTTATAACTAATTGCCAATGCGTTTTATAGTACAAACAAAAAAAAATCTAAAATGGCCTTCTTATGGGCCCGTTCTTTATAAGGCCAAAATGTTCAATATGCGTTTATAATTTTATTAATCCTAATAAATAAAGATATTATAAAAAAACAACATTATTTTAATTGTTACGGTACGCATCTATAACTAAAAATAACAGTTTATATTATGTTAATGATGTTTAGATGTTCCTTGTAAAGTTTATGTTCCCTAGCAAGGCCAACTATCAAATCTTTGTTTGGGCCTTATAAGGAAACACTGGCCTTCCTAGGAACATTACCAATATTTTAACGTAAATCGAGGCATAAGTAGATTTTCTTTTATTAGTACCATACATATATCCCTATACGATAATGCCCTGTAATAAAATTTGAGATAGATATAGGTTATGTAACTAAAAACTAAAGTTTTTCAGGGTGCGGAAATTAAAATTGTAGCTTCGACAACCAAAGTCTACAAACAGTGAGATCTCACTGCCACAATAGCGGCGCGATCGACTCGCCGCCGCGTTTGTGGCCATAAGGGCTGGTTTACACGTATTAAGTAGATAAGTATTAACTAAATTTTAACTTAATTTGAAGTGCCTGCTGGAAATGTGTCAAGTGACAAGCCCCGCCTGCCAAATCTCCTTGTTTAGTACTTAACTAAATTTTAACTTAATTTTAAGTTACTTATTGCATGTAAACTTGTGTGTTTACATGCAATAAGTAACTTAAAATTAAGTTAAAATTTAGTTAACTACTTATCTACTTAATACGTGTAAACCAGCCATAAGTTTGATGGATCTAAGTGTGTAGTAGAAGGAAAATGTCTTTACATGACGATAACTGCGACTTTTTGATAGTTGGCCTTCAAAGGAACATGGCCTTACATGGCTCAGGGTCGTTATAAAATATGTAGGAAATATGAATACATTTAAAACAACTGTGCTTCACAATACTATTATTATTTAAAGCAAGTTATTATTGTTTAGAAAAACATGTTGTTGTGTTTTTTTTAATTACCTACAACATTCTATAAATAACATATTTTTCTATAGAATTTATAAGTAAGGTATTTGACGCACTTACTATGCCTCGGTCAGAACAAGAATGCAAATATTAATACATGCAGTTGTTTGTTTCAACAAATGCACATTTTAATGGCAAAAGTAACCTAGATACATTGTTTACTTAGGTCCAACGGTTGAAAGGTCTATAGAAGTAAATATTTACGATCTTAATACGTACATAATCGCCCATACTGTCTATACAGAAGTTTTGGTTGTACTATCAGAGAAGTTGATTCATAAGCAGATGGCGGACCGACGTATTTTGGTCGCGTTGTGCCGGCTGTACATTCTCGCCGAGACACAGCGAGGCGGCCCGAGTACGAGAGTGTAAATAGGTGCGCTCGCCTCGTCTCGCCTGTCTCGGACCATCTCGGTCCGTTGTCGGTATTTTGCGCCCGAGACAAAGGGTCTCGCGAGGAAAACGAGCGCACTACTGTACACTCTCGCGTCTTTCAGTACTAGTCCCGCCGTTGGACAGTGTAGAACAGAAAAATAACAATAATAAACGTCATTATCAGTCATCATCTGTGAGAAATAAAATTAAATATGATTACAAATCTTTGGATTACAATGATATCTTTCGATGCATGGTGAATGGTGAATGGTCGTTTTCGTCCATCTTCTCTGAGTTCTTATCTGCGATTGAACTAAGCGAGAATGTACATGATCGCACTCGGGCAAGGGGCTCTCGCACGAGACTCTCACCCGAGAGCTCTCAGCGAGAGTGTACAGCGGGCATTATGTCAAATCCATCCGAAAGGTCACAGCTTAAGAGGTCGGGTACCCTTGGAATTTCTCATACAAACGTAATACCAAAATCATTTTCTCATACGAAAATATTTTAGATGTTTGAGTTATTTTTCAGTTTAAAATAGTAATTACCTAGGTTCCTGCACAAAAATTTACATCAAAATATTTAAACACAAAAAAATTTTTTTTGTTTGAAATTTTTTTTTAGTAAATTTACTAGTAAATATTGAAACACTAAAAATAGAGTAAAAGACTAAAAATATATAAAGAAATAGTAAATTTACAACAAAATATCTAAATACTTAAAAATATTTTTTAGAGTTTAAATATTTTGTAGTAAATTTTTGTGCAGGAACCTAGGTAATTACTATTTTAAACTGAAAAATAACTCAAACATGTTAAATATTTTCGTATGAGAAAATGATTTTGGTATTACGTTTGTATGAGAAATTCCAAGGGTACCCGGCCCCTTAATTGAATTGACACAATCCGACCAAATGACGTAGGTCCGTCAACTGCCTATGAATCAATTTCTTCGTTGGTACCATGGACTCGTCCTTAACTGTCTAGCAACTTTTCTGATATTCAAATAAGGACGAAACAAAAACATAACGTCTATACATATACAAAGTGATATTTTTATTAAGGGTGTTACTAATAAAATGAATATAATAATAATAATAATAATTATAATTAATCTCAAACTCAAAAGTCAAAACTGACATCCCATTTAGGCCTCGACTTCCGAAAAATATTCAAAACATATTATACACACATGATAAACAACACTCCTGGCACATTCGGTAAGAATTTTTTTTTTTTTAATTGTATGATAATAATTTATGTTTGTATATCATTAGATCAGAAACTGGAGGGTTCCAGTGGATCAGTAATGTTCGCACATTCCCACAGTAATATACTCATGTTTCTCCCAATCTGATATAATATCTAATATAATTTAATATCTATGAACGCTTCACACCACGTCAGTCTGGCCCCGTGCTAAGTACCTGAAGAAATATATTTAATACCTTTATATTGTACAGAAATTTAAGATTTTTATTATATCGACATACATATATTTAATACACATCCAAGACCCGGGAACATTGAAAAATTTTTGTTCCGTCGGCGGGATTCAAACCGGCGACCCCCGGCTTGCGCTGGCAACGCGCCACCAAGTGAGCCACAGAGGTCCTCGATATTTTTTGACAGTGCGAAAACGTGTCTATTTGTTTCTACTCCTAAACTCCTACTACGTTTTCTCCTAAAGATCAAAACGCAGAACTTTTATTGCAATCTGTTATTGACAAAGTCCTAGGAAAATTGACAAATGGTTCTTTATAATAATTTGTTAAACTTTAGTCTTAATACTTATTTAATACAATTTATAAACAAGTCAACAATGTAACAAGTCGTGAATCTCGGCAAAATCATTACAAGGATGCACAGCATTCACTGTTATCAACGGCAGCGCGTGACGTCACATCTAGATAATAGACAACCTAACCTAGCCCACTATAGGTAGTCTAGACAATAACGCATTGTATACACGCAAGGTCCGAAGTCAACAGTTAAGAATTACAGAGTAACAAGTTAATCTGTAATTCTAACATTATAATCTACTTACATAATAATTATTATATAAAAATAGATGAATCCATATTCGCGTGGTCACGACATCACGCGTAAACGGCTGGACCGATATTGCTGAAATTTGGCATAGAGATACTATGAGCCCCGAAGACGAAAATAGAGGGTTTGCGCGTAAACTATTCAATCGATTTTGATGAATTTTGGTATGGAGATACTTTGAGTCTCGGGAAAGGTCAAGGGATACCTTTTATCACGGAAAACGTACGGTTCCCACACAGTAAACTTTTATGATAAACATCATCGTTAAGACAGAACAATGTCTGTCAGGTCAGCTAGTCTGTAATAATCATGTTAAAATCACGTCGGGGTTTAGGGATATACGTGGTGACTGGTGGCCGAAAAGGAAGATCTTCCGATCGAATAAGATAGCATGCCCAGACAGGCCGAAGCCCCACGTGATTGATTTCATCTGTCGTCTTCTATACTTATAAAATTACAAGTCCTGACTGACTGATTCATCATCGCTGAGCAAAAACTGTTTAAGTTACAGCCACGAAATTTGGTGAGTAGGATTGTTATAGTACGTAGGGGTGCCTAAGGAAGGAATTTTGAAAATTTTACTCCGAAGGGGATGAAAAAGGGGTTGAAAGTTTGTATGAAAGTCCGTCATTTTTTAAGTTAGAAACTTGAAATTTTGTATTTGGGCTACTGATTAAAAATGATTGGATACGTGTTTAAGCGTTTTTGGAAATTCTACCCCCAAGGGGGTGAAATTGGGGATGAAAGTTTGAATGAAAGTCCGTTATTTCTTAAGTTAGAAACTTGAAATTTTATGTTTGGGCTACTGATTAAAAATGATTGGATAAGTGTTTAAGCGTTTTTGAAAATTCTACCCCTGAGGGGGTGAAATAGGGGTTGAATGAATTGAAATTGAAATTAGTCTATATTATATAGGTATACTATGTTAACGCGGACGATTTCGCGGGAAACAGCTAGTATATAATATATTCCGATTTCCGACGCACTTACAAAACTTCGAAATGTGGCGGTAATTGTGGGTACCGTCACTATCGACACAAAAGTAATATTTACATGACAATCTCATAATATTTTCTAAGTGATAGAGTTCAGGAGGACTGCTAAATTGTTCTCTTCAAATGTGCCAAAACGAATGCGATGATTAAAAATAATGAAAATAACTTTTTTACCATGTCAATGAAAAGCAGGCAGAAGCGAAAGTTTGGGTTCTGAGATGATCAAGCAGCTTGACGGCAAGCACGTTTAAGCAAAATATAGCAAATTTATGCTTGCTTCAAGCATATTGACCGTTTATAATTTATATAGTGTTTGCTTGATGCTTGAGCCAATCATTTGCGTGCTCGCTCCGCGCTTGATGTGATTTTATATGTTTTCCTTGACGCGGCGTTTGATCGGCTTGATGAAACATAGCTCAGTCGTGCCAGGGGGTGAAACTTTCAAAAAAATAATGTTTTAAAAAAAAATTTAATGAGCAAACACATGACGCTGAGGAACACACGAACCTTCGTCGCTTCACATGTTTCCATTATAGCTAGTTTTAAAGTGCCAGGATGAATATTACACGTATACTTCTCTTGCCAATCAATTCCACTGGTAAATATCAATGTCACCAACAACCTCTGATGTCTGTACATCAGATATAAAGGAAAGCTTGCCTAATGTTGATATCTGTTTTTTATAAAAGGTAACAACAATGATTCGAAGGAATGGTCATCCATTCGAAGGAAATGCTTGTGATAATTTGGCGCCGGAGCCTGCAATACTCTTTGCAAATGTTCATGGATAAAGCGATTTCTTAACTTGTATCATTCTTGACACCAAAATATACATTTTTTTTCTTTTTCTCTTCGTTAAAACTCAAAGCTAGTGCAAGAGCTAACAACGCTTTACATTTTTTTGAGTCCTTATACGCAAACAATCGGATAAATATTATAATGTAATGGCGCAATTTCACTGGTCGATAGGGACCGCATGCGGGGTGCGGGGAATTTCTGAAACGCATACCACGACCAATGAAAATGCGCCATTAGATTACCACTACGGAGGACGTCAGGTTCGGAATAAGATAAACGCCTCTTGCTGTGCTGGATCAAGCTGCGAGGCGGGCGCATCAAATTTCTTGAGCAAGCTAGACAAGTGTACCTGCTTGCCGTTAAGGTGCTTGATCGTCTTGAAACCCCTAGTATATGTTAATTAATTCTTCACGCAAAACTATTGTTCTCATCTCCGGGCGGAAAACGTCAACTTTCTTCCCGCTGCGCTTACCGATGTTGCCGTGTTCCGCCTCCGTCGATGAGAAAAATAGTATACGCACCATGGGCATTTCTTATTTTCCTGCCCTAGGTGCGTAATGTACTAACGGAGAAGTTGATTCCTATGCAGATCCGGGACCTACGTAGTTTGGTTGCGTTACGTCAAACCCAGCCGACAGATCACAATTAACATTGAATTGACATATTCGACCAAATAACGTTGGTCTATCAACTCCATAGGAATCAAATTCCTCGATGGTACTATTTCATTAAAAGCATATAGTTTAGGCTCCAGGTTAATTCACAGAGAATCTTTTTACGCCAAAAAGTACAGTGTTACCGTGGGGTACGGTTGTAACAAAACTGCCTAGTTGTATAAAATACTAAGTCAAATTTTCAATCCAAACTACCGGGGGATATTCAGTTAAAAAAACTGACGAAGGCACTTGGAATTGATTGGTCTCTGTACAGATGGAAATATTTTTCGATCCTCCTATTATTACGAAAAATCTACGATGAGTTACAGGTGCATTTTCACCGGGAAATGGGGTGGAAGCCTCTCCGGCCGCTGCACGGAATAAGTGCACGATACACCAATAATTTGCCTCGAAGGAAAAGGATTTTCAATTTTTCGCTCCGAATATTAAAAGCCATTTTCGCTTTCGAATAAATTTTTAATAACTCTTCGAGGAATAAACGGAGATAAAAATATTTATTGGAAAATGAACATTGTTTTTATGAATTTGTAACGAAGTTGATCAGAATAGCAGTGTTGTGAATCCTTCCTGTTTGTACCATTACAAACAAACCAGACGTACTAATTAATTAATTATTATGAGTATATTCCCAACATGAATTAATTATCCATCCAGACCATCTTCAACCTAGACCGCCTGAATCGGCCGCACACACACACACAACAACGAGTTTTCAGACATATTGAGGAAGCAAAACAATCATCCCGTCGTATGTTTCAAAATTTATAATATAGAGATAGGTTAGATTAAGTGTACTAGTTACTCTACTCTATTTGTTAATGCAAAAAGGATTCGTGCGGCAATTTAGCATAAAAATTCTGAAAATTTCCTGAAAATTCCCAAAGTATCATTACGAACCAAAATAAAAAACAGTATTGTCGGCTCGAACTATTCTGATGGACCTTAGTCATCGAGTAATTCATTTAATTCACATCTAGGTAACGAGCAGTTTGCGCTATTTTCGTGCTGTACTTGAGATTTTCAGAAACAGAACTCCGGATATTACCTCATCCCAAAGACACGACTATAGAAATCTCGCGAGCGGCCTCCGCAACCGGTCTCCACATTAAAATAATAGTAACGCATCAATATTAATGTTATCGTACCGTACCGCATTAGCATTCGCCGCTCCGTCCGACACGCGACGCTAGCAAACATTACGCTTTATATAACTGGTGCAGTTAACTGCGGCATCACATCACTCATTTAATCTAAGCTACGGCAGACCGATTCAATTCAAACGAACGATGCACTGTAAATAAGCGTCACTTTACAGGTGTGTGTTTACGTTCGTCGTGGGGCTAGCCCGGCACCTTTGAGCAGCCAGTCGGCGAGGTAGGCCTTCCAGGCGCGGCCGACGGCCTCGAACTCCTTGATCAGCTCTATGGAGTAGACTGAGTCGTCGTCGTCGTCAACGACGAGGGCCGGGTGGTCGGAGTAGTAGTGTAGGCGCAGCATGCGGCAGGCGCGCGCGACGCGGCACCCGCGACTGCGGCGCTGCGCCCGCGCACCTAAATATAGCCGCCACCTGCGAGTTATATCACCCGTCGTGTCGATAACATCGCCCGTATATTTAGCCGTCTGGGGGTGAGTGCCGGGGGCAGGTGCGACCCCGATCACCACGCCGAAGCGACCCACTTCGGGTACCATTGTCGAAGCGACACGAGGTATCGCGCGAGTCAACATCTATGAACAGCACACGACTAACGTGTCAGAAATGCGGATGTGTTTTCAGTTTTAGCGGAATCACAACTAGCTAAGTTCGCTCTGAGTATTCCTAGAAGTTTAAATGAGAGCGGTCCTTGTTTCCTTAATGTGACGGTTGTCACAGAGGTAAACTGAATTTGAACCGATTGTAGTCATGATGCGTCTTCAACATGTTTTATCACCGCTGCGACGTAGTGTCACACGGCAGAGGATCTTTAGCGTACATTCCTGTGCTGCTTGTAATATGAGTTTACACTGCAAGGACGTTGCAATAAACTGTTACATAGATATAATACGACGGATGTAATGCATTATGCACTATAAAAGTTTCCTTTACAGATAAATCTTCTATCCACTGCTGGAACTGCAACGATCTAAATTGTAACCTTAAAACCGAAACAACTTTATTTTGAGCACAGATTTTTTTTTTCAAAATATCAATTCTTTTTTTTAAGAGTCTATGCTTTCCCACAGCTGCTGGGCAAAGGCCTCCCTCAAATCCTTCCATTCATCCCGATCCATCGCCACCGTCGGCCAACCGTGCTCTCAGCTCTGCGACCGGACTCTAGCGTTCGTACAATGTAATTGCCATTTAAAATGTCTCAATCGCACACACCAACTAGGACAGAACCTACATCCTCTAGTGTCTAATGTCTAGACTCTAAAGCGTGAATTAAGATCCATTTGGCCGGGACGCCAGAAGAACTAGAAATAAAAGCTATACCAGCTGTAATATAATAATTAATAATAATCTCAGGAACTCTTCATAAACTCCTGATTCAATTCTAAATCGGAATCATCTGGAATTATTATGTATGGTCTGTAGCCTGTATTTAATAAATAAAATAAATGTAATATAAAGGACCTTCCTTTCTTTTTTCATGCCGAGATCGCGCACTCTTACCTCTAGAATTTCTATCAATTACGGATACAACACAATTGTTCGTTAAATTTTAATGGCCGAGGATAATGTGGATACGATCGTCGATAAACCTGGACTTATTACTATAAAAATACGGTTCAATATTGCACCAAGCTCTCGACAACACGGTAACTTGTTGCGATTTATATTAATCCTTTGATATACATTGTAGACATCCGCGGTCCGCCTCGTCTGGGACGTCGTGATTATTATTGAGACGGGTGAAGGCTACATTATAATAACTATGTAACTATGTAGAGAAGTTTGTCACAAGGAAGCTGGATGTTGTTCATTATATCGACGTACTTATAAATAATAATAAATTATAGTTAAAATTTCACAAAAATCCCATAGAACAAGTATCGCTACCAAATACCAATCACACGTGTTATGTCCAAATTAATTAAAATATTTCCAAGCAAATTAATATTCTGGAACCTCCCAAACTGTAACACTGCATCGCCCTCGGGGCTACTTGTCGATGACCCAAATGTCTCGATTGTTTTTTGACCAAAAGATTAATGAACTTGATGCTGCAAATCTGATGGTGATGGTGGATACTTGAAAATTATAAAAATCGTTTGGTGCCCAAATTAATACTCTGAACCATAGACTTATGATATATACTGTCGCTCTGAACATTGCTTCAATCGTGTCACACGCTATTAAGACAATCTGAGATCAGAACCAAGATCGAGCTTTGAAAATTTGACTCAATTGCAATTTGAACCATTCGGTGACCTTGTAAAGGACCCTGGATAGTGACTGCAGTAAAGAAACAGTTTGGGAAACCGAGTTATTGATAATGTCAACGACTTCAATAATTAGGCGTGTTTGTATAAATATCATTAGCCCGGTCGATGTTCTAAACTAGCGGTCAAACAATTAACGTGATCGTTTTGTATTAGCACAATATTATTCTATTAAGTTTTTAGATACGCTAAGGTAAAAAATTATAGCAAAACTCCGTTATATGTTTAAAAAACCGCATAATAATTATGCGGGTATTTAAGCAGAGTTAACTCTGCTGAAATACCTCCGGTGGGCGAACACCTTAAGTCAAAAGGAAGCTTAATAAGAATAATAATATCATGTATAACACTATACATGTTATTAATTTTATTAAGCTTCATGATGCATGAAATAGTAAAGTAGAGAAAGACAAACTTTAAAATTTAAATGTATATTATAGTAGGTACTGCACCCGTGCGAATCTGTGGCTGGTTGTCCATAACCAGTTTTCAGAGAGCAGTAAAATATAAAAAATCAATTTTATGAATGCAGCTTACTCCTATTCTAGCTCTACCTAGAAATCCTAGAGCAGAAAGCTTCGCGGTAAATTGTATTCCCGGGGCTTTTCCGCGAACAATTTATATACTTTAACATAAAATAAATAAAATCTGTTAATATTATAAGCTCTGAGCTTATCAAAAGGAGCTTACGGACGGCCACAATATAGCGATCGATCGTTTCGATACATCGCTAATGATCATAAGTTTCTAGTGGTTTCTGATGTCTGCTTTTTAAGAAACCAGTTCTTAAATACAAAATTTCGTTCGTTTAAAAAAAAACGTTCTAGCTTAATGATGTAAGTAATTTCGATGGATAAGTGGCTTACTAATCTAACCAGTAGTTAATTACATAATATTATAGAGTTTTTAAAACTAAACTAAGTCTTCACATTGACCCATGAAGCCCCGTACGAGCACCGGTGATACAACACCGACAACAATAGAATACAATGGCATTTCCGAGAATCTCCGATCGAAGGATTAATACTTAATTTTTCATATAGAATGAAAAACATGTTACTTCCATCAAGGACACACAAACAATGTTTATAATATGAAATAATTTGTAATAGTAGTTATGACGGGATTACTCACGGTACAGAAGTGTGGGAATTAAGCGTTCACTATTATATTACTCCTGGTAGGTCCTTTATCACTTTTATGCCAACGATATAAAGATCATTGAATCTAGATTAAAGTTTTAATTTCATTTCAGAGTTTATAATGTCGATTTTGATTAGGCTTCGATTTCGCTTTGTGATCGTGATTCGTGTGCGAACTTTTATGTCCTGGTTATAAATCGAGCCAAAATTAAAACTAACCCCCAACTCTAACAACAATCAACTGTAAAATAGTTACTTGCATAGTCACATCGCTCTGCAGACTCAATTATGCATAGACATCAATCTGCGCACGAAATCATGCATAAACCTGAGGCTTTCAGACCTCCATTATCTAGATTATAGACTACAGGTAAATCTAGGCTCAGCTCAGCTGAGAATAATTTATGCGTTTAAGTGACAGTATGCAGCACGGTGAAAAAATAGTATTTCGTAAAAAAACAGCTGTCATTTCGATTTCACTGCAACAAGCTTAGGTTTGCACAATGTCATCTCCTATCACATACATGTCATCTGTATTCGCTTTTAAATTTGCTGTATCAATTTGGATGAAACCGAGTACTGGAAAGAGAAATACACATATTTTTTAACAAAACAAACGCCCGGTAATACCACATAATTATCCGCGCTTCTTTCGTCACAAACCAGTTCTCTGTGTTAGTAAAACTGTTGACTCTATTCTAAAAGTTACTCCTAAAACAATTTGCTTTCAATTAGTAACGCTAACTACGTCCATAATATTAAGATACTTCCGTTATTGTCCTGGCTAACAGCCAAACTATAAACTAGACTATGTAAACTTAAATAACTATATTATGTATTCCGCAACTTGGCTTATCACGTGGGATCTTTTCCCACCAAAATGTACGGGATGTATGTATTTTGGTGGGAAAAACTAATCTACAATCCCTCGCGCAGCTAAAAGTACTCGTATAACCTTTGCTCTTTCATCAAAATCGTTGCAGCGGTTTAATATAATCCAGGAATCGGGAGGTAACAAAGTCTCGCAATGTAAACGTTAGTATTATTTACCTGAGTACCAAAACCACGGGCTGTTGTAGAGACTCGATTTCATTTTAACCGACTTTAAAAGGTTATAATAACGTCCACACACACTTCCACGGCACTACTGCTATCCGACAGCAGAACACGATAAAACAATGCGATAAGGCCGGCGAGTATCGATAAAATTAAATCCGGAAAATATAATAAATACTACATTATACACTACTACAACACTAGTGCAGTGTGTGGCCACGGGAACTGGTATGAGCAATAGTTTTTGCCGCTTCACTCCGTTTGGTGAAAGGGCAATGATCGCTGCCACGTGGTTACTACAAAAAACTCGCCTCTTCTTATTTTCATTCTAAAATCCAATATCGATACTAAGAGTAACATCCTTATGTGTATAATTGTATTTCACGGATTACACGGTATTTTTATGTGTGCCGTGTGCGTTGGTGTGTTTGTATGTGTATGTGTGTGTGTGGTGGTTAGTTACAAGTAAACTTGATTGCTTTTATAGCGCCAAACGCATAACGCAAACGTATCGCATATTGGTTTCTTCTAACTAAATATTCAGTCTTGACACAGGAAAATCCAAGAATAGTTTAGTAGATATTACTTTATAGACTTAGGGCCTGTTTCACCACTTCCTGATAAAGTGCCGGATAGGCTGTCAACAATTTTTTTGACAGATTCCTAATACTTTATCTGTCAAATTAAGTGGTGGCAAGCCTATCCGTTACTTATCAGGAAGTAGTAAGTAGTAAAACAGACCCTATTTCAAGGTTTTTTTCTTATCAGAATCTTAAGTGCGAGCTTTTGTCACCATAATAATATTATGCACGTTAGCTAGATTTTGTGTATGGCGGAGACAGTAGTAATGTTAAAATGTTGTGCATAGGTCATGTCTTCAAACGGACATTTGAGGTATTTTCAATATTTAATACTGTACACAGAATTATTTAATTACCTTCATTTAGAAACTTAATTTGTGACGAATTTTAAATTTTCCATAGCCACAAATTCATACATCAGTTTACTAATTGACGTATTTACTTAAATTATGAGTAAGCTTTGGGGATTTATAAAAGAAACATTTAAGTGTTTGTTGATCCTTTGTTGGCTCATAAACTGTCCGAATTGACAAGGCCAATATTTAAGAACATTTATCTCCATATACAGTCAACATGTAGACGTGTTTGTATATGTGTGGTCGACGACAAGACGTGTGCAATATGAACTTTATCGCTACACGAATTTGTATTCGTTCTTATTACTGTAAAATATAATATGCTCTGTTCGCGATCTCGGTTAAATTATAATTCTTCCATCTTTCGGGGATATATCCGTAACAAGTAACAACTGTATCATTAAATTCAGTTTTGATGTCTAATCATGAAAAGGTAACAGACAGACAAGCAGACACACTTTCTTAATTATAACTTAGTATGACTGTTTCGTTGACTATTTCCCTACTTTCGCGGGTTCTGGATCACGATTCTGGGTCCACCCCTCCCCCCGCTCGCGGCTCGCAAACTTTCTCGATCACTTTTTGTCAGTTTGAGCGGCGACATCGCCTAAAAAAAAGGGTTTGGTGTCAAAATAGGGGTTTTGAAGCACGCCCGTTCGATTTATACGATCCGTTTCTGCGTATTTGCACTAGTTTCAAAGTTAGCTTTTGTGTTTAACCCTCATTATCTACTATTACCACGTTCCATTGTTCCTTCATAATTACAATCGCTACTTATTGCATTGTTATGCTCGCCTCAGTGTCCTATTGTTCGACCTGGCTTATCGCTTACGTCACCTTGCTTTCTTACAAGATTTTAAATAAATATGAATGATAGGATTTTAAATAAATATGAAAGGTAGGTCACCCGATCATTCGATGGACTTCGTAAACATACGACGACGCGGTGCGCAAACTGAGTCTTTTAGATTTTAAATAAACTATGTTTACGAAGTCCATCGAATGATCGGGTGACCTACATAATTAATTATTAGGTACTTTTAATTTGCAATAATTCATTAGTTAATTATCATTCATATTTATTTAAAATCTAAAAGACTCAGTTTGCGCACCGCGTCGTCGTATGTTTACGAAGTCCATCGAATGATCGGGTGACCTACATAATTAATTATTAGGTACTTTTAATTTGCAATAATTCATTAGTTAATTATCATTCATATTTATTTAAAATCTTGTAAGAAAGCAAGGTGACGTAAGCGATAAGCCAGGTCGAAACATAGGACACTGAGGCGAGCATAACAATGCAATAAGTAGCGATTGTAATTATGAAGGAACAATGGAACGTGGTGATAGTAGATAATGAGGGTTAAACACAAAAGCTAACTTTGAAACTAGTGCAAATACGCAGAAACGGATCGCATAAATCGAACGGGCGTGCTTCAAAACCCCTATTTTGACACCAAACCCTTTTTTTTTAGGCGATGTCGCCGCTCAAACCGACAAAAAGTGATCGAGAAAGTTTGCGAGCCGCGAGCGGGGGGAGGGGTGAACCCAGAATCGTGATCCAGAACCCGCGAAAACACACTACTATAATATAGCAATAATATAGCGTCTTATTATTACACATATACGTCATACAATCATACATGTAGCGTTGTAACTTGTATGATGTTGTATGAAGTCATTAAATATATAAAATATATGTATGTGTGTGTAGTCATTCAATACAGTGCGGTGATGTGACCTTGTGCTCGCGGCATCGACCCACACACACCTCTTTACACGACCATAGACAGCCATAACTCGTAGATCTGTCCGGCAGAGCGATTCACGATTCCCGTTCGACAGGGATTCGAAAACTTTACCGTGCGGTCATTGGTCAACGCCTAGCGCGGCGAGCGTTTATTGGATGTCGCGCGATGAAGTTTTTTTTTTATGAAATAAGGGGGGCAAACGAGCAAACGGGTCACCTAATGGAAAGCAACTTCCGTCGCCTATGGACACGCAGCATCAGAAGAGCTGCAGGTGCGTTGTCGGTATTTTAAGAGGGAATAGGGGAGGTTAGGGGAGGGAAAAGCTCCCCTTTTTGGGCTTTGGGATTAATTTTGGGCCTCTGGTAAACTCACTCACTCGGCGGAACACAGCGCAAGCGCTGTTTCACGCCGGTTTTCTGTGAGCCCGTGGTATTTACTAGCCCAAAGTATCCGAGCCCGAGTCGAATTGCGCATTGCGCTAGTATTTAGAGATACAGCATGCTGCAAGGATGATTTTGTGCGTGGCCGATATCAGAAAGAACAACTAGGCAATGCAATCTCGTTTCACGAGGTGTCAACGTTTTCAGTTAGATAAATTTTGCCCAAAAGTAGGCAACATGTTGCTATCTTGAATTTAGCCTGATTGCACTCTAGGGTAAATACAATTAAACACTCTAGAGTTTGTGTAACCCATATAAGGTTGGAAGACAAACGGGCGTAATTCTGTGAGTCGTGTATTACAAAATTTCGGTTGGCTGAAATTCTGCTGGTTCGATTTTATAGGAAATTCTTACTTCATTCACACGAGCGTAATTTTGTATGCCATAAGAAAAATAATATACACGTTTTTGTTGGGAAAAAACTTTTAGAGACTGAATCGAAAGGTGCTGTCAAAACTTTTTGACAAAAGTATGCAGTTTTATTTTGTATTCGATAACCTTACGATTACAACGAAGACCTTGCCTTGTAGTTTACGAATTATGTTTTACCAATTTTTTTTAACTTTTAATGACACATTACCCCGCTAAACTGACTTTACTGGTTTATAAAGCTTAAAATATATTTCGTTTTATCTCTCTCACTTGCACATCCCAGGTGCCATATCTACGCCTCCTCCGATCTACACTAACAGCGGGTTAAATATAACCAGTAGCTTGACAAACATCTCACGGAAGTGTTACTGCAGCAGCATCGTCTGCCATGGTCGTCACCTTGTCGTCGCACATCACACGTCACACATTATGTCATCAGAATATTGCACTTGGCACCCAATGTACTATCAGAGAAGTTGATTCCTATGCAAATCGGGGACCACCGTAGTTTGGTTGCGTTACGTCAAACCCAGCCGACAGATCACAATTAACATTTAATTGACATATTATTTGACCAAATAACGTTGGTCTATCAACTGCATAGGTATCAATTTCCTCGATGGTACCTTGACCAGTACCTTTGACTTCGAATTGCTATTTGCTAAGAGCCAAAAACAGTTTGCCAGTAGCCTTGAGTGACTTTCCGATGCTCGCGGATCGCGATCGCAAAAGATAGGTTTCATTTTCTACCGATATAGGCCTAGCAACTGATGTCGCCACTGCAGCTTTGTTATTAATATTGTAAGTATAGGCTAGGTCACAAAGTGGCCTTTTGTTTGATTTTTTGTAGGTCGCGGTCGCGTTCCGTGTGGATCGGAAAGTCACCTTTATGTCGCCCATAGCATCTCTATTTTCAACTAGATTTCTTATTCTATAAATATTCCTAGAAGTTTTATACAACTCCCTTTCTTAAGCCCGTCACAGACCTAGCTATAATATACACACACCGGCAAAATTAGCGGAACATAAGTAAAAAGGGCCACAACTTGAATTCAAGTGGGTCGGGCTGTGTGAAATCCTTTTTTATAGTTTCTAAGCTCATTTAAGAAATAAAATATTGAACAGAACTGGCAAGTTGACAGATTTTTATTGCAATTATGCCCTACTAAATGTTTTTCGATGATTGACGTTGTAAGTGTTTCTGATAAGAATGGCGTTTTTAGCGGGGTGCAAGGTATGCCAGCTCATTTGATTGTTTGGTTTTTGGAAGAACACATTGCTTAGACACAAAATTAGTGGATTTTCCAGCATCTACGACAGCTAGAGCTGTAACCACGATAGAGATAGGTCACCCCTACCGTTCGGTCAGTCAGGCCTTAGGTGTGTCGGCTTTCGTGGTCCATCGTAAATTTCAACGCTACAGAGAGACTGGATCTTACGTTCGGAGACGAGAACAAGGCAGATATCGGGTGGCAAAGGTTCAGGATAACCGTTTTGTAAGGGTACAAGCCTTAAGAAATCGACCTTAAACTGCTTTGCAGAGATGAAACCTATAGGAACAGGTCCGAGATGTACCTGTAAGTGATTGTACAGTAAGAAGAAGCCTCAAAGAAGTCAAATTAAACTCAAAGGTGCCAGCAAGGGCACCAAAACTTGAGACAGGGCACCAAAGAGCCAGGCTAAGATTTGCGCGTGAACATCAAAATTTGACAAGTGGGTGAAATCGTGTGCTGTACAGTGATGGGAGCAAATTCTGTGTAAATTTTATTGACAGGCGATAAAGAATATGGATAAATCGTAAGGAACGCTATAGACCATCAAACTTAACGGAAACAGTGGTATATCATGCAGGCTTCGTAATGGTTTGGGGTTGCATATGATTTGGAGCCCGCACAGAGCTGATAATTGTTAATGATGGTACTTTGACAGTACAGGGCAATAGCACAGACATCCTAGAACTGCAGGTTGTGCCTTTTACACAGTTTTAGGTAGTAACTTCAATTTTTTGCGCGTCCATAGAGTCAAAAAATCGGGCATTATGACCTAAATGATGCTTGTGTAGCCCAGGTGGAGAGGTCAGCACGGTCTATGGATGTGGATCCGATTGAGAACGTGTGGCACATCAATGGGTGAACGGTACGAATTAAAACTCCAGCTCCAAAATGTGTTCAGGAGCTCGAGTTGGCGCTACTGGAGGAGTAGAAGAATATCCCACAGGAAATGATTGACAATCAAAATGCAAGCATGTAATGGCGTATCCAGACTCTCTTCAGATCCATAGAAGGCATTACACGCTGTTAACATGGCATTTCTTAAGTAAAAATGAAGAATTTAACTTAAAAACTTACTACTGAAATTTCAAAGATTTTTCTTAATTTTAGATTTTTGCAGAGTTTTTTAATTTTACACGTTTTTATGCCCTAAATTTATATAAGTTTTATTTTTTAATCATCAATTATTACATTAATAAATAAATATATAAAAAACAGCGATTAATTTTCAAAAAAAATAAAATTTTATTATGTTCCGCTAATTTTGCCGGTGTGTATATATTAATATGTTTTTAGCTAGGCATATTATTATATATTTTCTATACTAATTTTCGCGTGACCAGTGACCACACACTCAGCTATAATATATATTTCTGTGACATGTGGATTTAGTATAGATTAATATGCCTTGCTATAAATATATTAATATATATTATAGCTAAGTCTGTGACGGGCTTTATCTCCGCCTAGTTGTATATTTGATTTCCGATTAAGAATACCGTGAGATAGTTCGATGGCCATGTATTACTTGGCAGTTAAACAATAAATAGAGGAACTACGTCCAATTATATTCAATACTAAAATTCTAAGAATAGGTATGGATGACTTATGTTACAACCTACATTCGGACAAGTAATCCAGTGATGAGCCCGCTGGACTACTGCAAAGTACCCCGTATAGTAAATAAATAGACGGCAAATATATTGGCAAAATATTTAGCACTTTTCTCGGCAATTCCTTAAAAAAATCTAAGCCCGCACGCACAGAAACAACAACTAAAATGGAGTAAGTATGGTTATTTCTATGCAACTTCAAGTGCTATCGTTTCTGTATAGTCGGAACCTAATTCTCTGATATATATTTTCATTTTGTAAGCCATAGCTGCAATGTCTAACGGCCGTTCCGTAAATATTTAATGTATCTCTGGTTTTGCCCTACTAGAGATAGGAATAGCTCTCATTAGACATTAGAGACATATTTTATGTCAATCCAATGTTAGCTGCGGTCGGTCGTATGTCAAACCAGAGATATATTGAATATTGGGAACGGCCGTTAGACGGTAGACCTAAGATCTAGATTCAATATACGTCATTTCCGTAGTGTCTGTACACGCTGGCACGATAAGCTTGTCTTCTCCAGATATCATGACGACGACGACGACGACCGACGAGGATAGACGTAGATCGACGTAGATATAGCCCGACACGAGGGAGGGACAATATCTATTCAATTTAGTGACCTAATAACGGCACAGGAAATTTATCCCACGTACTCGACACGATGCAATTGAGAGCATACAATTTGAGTTATATTTTTAGTCAATAAAATAACCAGCGCCTCTTTTACAAAAACTAATATTTATTTTTACCTTTAAATAGTAAAAAAAGCGTACTTACAAGGATTCGTCTCTCATGCTGCAGTCTCCCAAGTGACACCTTACAATATCGCGTTGCGATAGTTATGAATTATGATATCGACCAACTTAATCACGTACTGGGTCAAATCGCGTTGGATAATATAAAAAAGACGAGAGTGGATGATCTAGATAACTGGCATTTTATGTAACATAAGGGGAAGAATTAGTAATTGAACTAATTTTACACTTATAATTTGAACGAACCTTGTACCTTGCCTACTTCATCATCTAGCTATCTATCTGGCTATACATGAGAACCACATTTTTTTATTAAAAGAAACTACAAGTTTCGGATTGGCGACACCAGTTCGCGGCACTTTCGTTGCGTTACGGTGCGTCCACATTTGTATCATTTGCGCGATCTGATCTCTGTCGCGATCATCGCGCCGTATCAAGTATGCGTGTCATAGTGTGGACGCCTATTAGATCATTCTGCCGATCATGCGAGTATTTGATACGGCATGTATTAGATACGCGGTTAATAGCGATCGGAGCGTATCATGATACGTGTATCATTTTGACACGCTTCGATGATACGCGACGGAGATCTGATCGCGCAAATGATACAAATGTGGACGCACCCTTATATTATGTTCCCTATGCATTTTTGTTTTGTTTTGTCCTAACGTACCTTAACGATGTAACTTTGTATTATTGACCTTACAGTAGAGCTGTAAGATCGATTCGACTCGATCATCAACTGCGTCGTTAGCGCAAACAAATAAATATGCGCATATTTTACATGTCGGACACACACTGTCGCATACATATTTCCTATTTTCTAAAAAAGATGACGTGACGCGCTAACAGTAGCTAAACTGTAGACAAACAAACATTCGTAATGTAATTTCAATACGTTTGTTATGGTCGAATGTGTATACAGTAATTACGAAAATCACCGTAAAATTGTGAATAAGTATCGTTAGAATGTAATGTGACAAGCGAGTTTACAAAATAACAACTGATGTAACGAAAGTTTGGTTAATCGGAACATTCCCGGCGCCGCCATACTATACAATACTCCGATAACATTAGATATTACAAGATAATTTTCGTTTTTCTTTCTGAGACAAAAACCACTGTTTAGTTAAACCACTTTGCCTCGACTCGGCTCCTTATCAATATGCAACAAAACAAAAGAAACTTACCTAAATCTGAAAGGCTGACCTTCTCCAGGAATGGATCTGCTACCGGCAACTGAAAGCAAAAGAGCAATTTTATTAGGTATCATCATAATATTATTGTTATAGCATTTATATTATCATCAGCACGTCCAGTCAGGTATGCAGAAATTAAGTAGCGATAGCTACAACAATAGCGCTAAGTATATTAATTCTTTCACGTGCTCACGACTATAATTTTTTTATGCTCCAGACTACGTTCATAATAAAAACTTAAAGGGTCCATTCGCTATCCTGCATTGCAGTCCTGCTGCAGTCCGCCGTGCAGGCCTGCAACACCATTCACTATCCTGCATAAGCCGGCGGACTGCACGCAGGATAGTGAATGGCCCGTTTAATGGCGCATTTTCACTGGTCGATAGGGCCCGCATGCGGGGTGCGGGAGATTTCTGAAACGCATGCTACGACCCATAAAGTATTAATTATAGTATAGATGTAATCTTAGCCCGTCATCGCGTGGCCATTTTGTGCTTATTTTCATACAAGTAGTGTACGTGTATTTTCTTGAATATTTTTATTTGTCGATCATTTTGAAGAACATTATAATCCAGAAAAGAAAGTCATTTAGTTCATGATATCGATAAACTATAATTATTTAAGTAATGAGAATCCGTAAACACACGTAAAAAGCTATGCAATTTTTGTAGCCAAATTATCAATTGATGTGACATTTTTAGCACTAATGCCTTATATAGCACGATTAAGGGATTATTAGACTTATAAATTATCTTTTTAGCTTACAAAAATACCGATTGAAAAGCCCAAAAAACGTTGTTCAAAACTTACGTATTTCACGTGTTTGTGGCATTGTTTGGCCGTTCTTATCGTTTATTATTTAGCGGAACCACAAAACTCAACAATATCTAGCATAAAATGTTCACAAAAAACCTTTATTAACACTTTTATTACATGAAATATGCAGACCGACTCCTTTGTTATGTCCGAGTAAGTAGGACATAACATTACACGCTTTTGACGCTTATACACCGATATAAGGCTCTCTCCTAGTGTATATTAACTCAATGCCACGACCAATGACAATGCGCCATTAGTTGTCAATTAGTTGGCATAGACTCTCTGCATGCTGTATACCGCACGAGTTAACGACTAATGAAAATGCGCCCTAAGGAAGAGTAACTGTCTCAAAAAATTTGTTACAATTCTACAAAATATGATCCGAATACATGCATACTTTATGCAAAATGAGATCCGAATACATGCAAGAATTTTATGAAATAATTATAAAAGTGACAATCATTGTCAACGGCTTTATTTGGTCAATTTGAATGTAGTGTTTCGTAGCTATTGCCATATTATTTTAGTGTGCGAAAAGAACCTTGAGAACCAAATTCAAAAACTATTGAAGTATGGGAGTTACGTTTCCTTACTTTTGACTCCAGACTATTTTTGTATCATGAACAGAGGCTAATTGAGTATTTAAAAAAAAAATATTGATCTTTTTAATGTATTTTAAAACCTTTTTATTAAAAATATTGATATTTAATGCAAAAACCTCAAAAAAAATGTTTTTTCAATTAATGATAAGCAATTAAAATTTAAATAAAGTCACGTGACTTATGAACGCGCCATGATTGAGATGTGACGTTAAAATGTTAAATACATTTGAATAGTGTACGGCAATATTGCCCTTATTTCGTTAATAATTAAGGTCAAAATTGTTTGCGCTAAATATAATATTATGCGCTCTGTACGTAGCTAAAGTCCTTTTTAGATTAAAAAAAAATAATTAAATTAACATAATGACGTCACACGCGCTCGTGCCGGAGTGTCGGCGTGTTTTCGGTATTTACTATTTTTATTTTGAAATAACTTTTAAATTATTGAGAAAAACAAAAAAACAAAATTTGTTTCTTATAGAACCTATAAGTATATGATCTTTCCATTTATCAAAATAATTTATTTTTTTTAAATACTCAATTACCTGCCTGCCGGTAGGGTTATGTTTTTTTCCAAATTCGAGTCGTCACGTACAACTATTATAAGTATTATATAATTTACACATCCACCATCTGTATCAACTAACGATCGTTAATATCATTGAATTATCTATCCTGGATAGCGAAGTAAGATATAAAAAATGTGTAGGATTTGACATCCAACTGCGTTTTCGAAGCAAACTATACATAAATATGACAATATACTATCGTAAGTGGAAAGAAGCTATAATACAGCCAATATTTGCGGGTAAATATGATCTGTGATAGCTGATAGCTTATCTATTAAGGCTTCTACTGTATTGCGGCCTTCACAAGAATGTGGACTTTGTTCTACTTAGCAATTGGATTAGAGTGTAGTAAAGTTAAATTTTTCGCAGTGGGAGCTGTGGTAACTTTTAATATCATTTTTACTACCATTTTTAATCCCCAACGAAAAAGAGGGGTGTTAAAAGATTGACGTGTATCTACCGTTGGTAAACTAGCTAATAATTCTATTTTTGGAGTTTACTCCTTAAGAATAGATTTTCATATACACACACCGGCAAAATTAGCGGAACATAGGTAAAAAGGGCCACAACTTGAATTCAAGTGGGTCGGGCTGTGTGAAATCCTTTTTTATAGTTTCTAAGCTCATTTAAGAAATAAAATATTGAACAAAACTGGCAAGTTGACAGATTTTTATTGCAATTATGCCCTACTAAGTGTTTTTCGATGATTGACGTTGTAAGTGTTTCTGATAATGGCGTTTTTAGCGGGGTGCAAGGTATGCCAGCTCATTTGATTGTTTGTTTTTTGGAAGAACACATTGCTTAGATACAAAATTAGTGGATTTTCCAGCATCTACGACAGCTAGAGCTGTAACCACGATAGAGAAAGGTCACACCTACCGTTCGGTCAGTCAGGCCTTAGGTGTGTCGGCTTTCGTGGTCCATCGTAAATTTCAACGCTATAGAGAGACTGGATCTTACGTTCGGAGACGAGAACAAGGCAGATATCGGGTGGCAAAGGTTCAGGATAACCGTTTTGTAAGGGTACAAGCCTTAAGAAATCGACCTTAAACTGCTTTGCAGAGATGAAACCTATAGGAACAGGTCCGAGATGTACCTGTAAGTGATTGTGCAGTAAGAAGAAGACTCAAAGAAGTTAAATTAAACTCAAAGATGCCAGCAAGGGCACCAAAACTTGAGACAGGGCACCAAAGAGCCAGGCTAAGATTTGCGCGTGAACATCAAAATTTGACAAGTGAGTGAAATCGTGTGCTGTACAGTAATGGGAGCAAATTCTGTGTAAATTTTATTGACAGGCGATAAAGAATGTGGATAAATTGTAAGGAACGCTATAGACCATCAAACTTAACGGAAACAGTGGTATATCATGCAGGCTTCGTAATGGTTTGGGGTTGCATATGATTTGGAGCCCGCACAGAGCTGATGATTGTTAATGATGGTACTTTGACAGTACAGGGCAATAGCACAGACATCCTAGAACTGCATGTTGTGCCTTTTACACAGTTTTAGGTAGTAACTTCAATTTTTTGCGCGTCCATAGAGTAAAAAAATCGGGCATTATGACTTAAATGATGCTAGCGTAGCCCAGGTGGAGAGGTCAGCACGGTCTACGGATGTGGATCCAATTGAGAACGTGTGGCACATCAATGGGTGAACGGTACGAATTAAAACTCCAGCTCCAAAATGTGTTCAGGAGCTCGAGTTGGCGCTACTGGAGGAGTAGAAGAATATCCCACAGGAAATGATTGACAATCAAAATGCAAGCATGTAATGGCGTATCCAGACTCTCTTCAGATCCATAGAAGGCATTACACGCTGTTAACATGGCATTTCTTAAGTAAAAATGAAGAATTTAACTTAAAAACTTACTACTGAAATTTCAAAGATTTTTCTTAATTTTAGATTTTTGCAGATTTTTTTTAATTTTACACGTTTTTATGCCCTAAATTTATATAAGTTTTATTTTTTAATCATCAATTATTAAATTAATAAATAAAGATATAAAAAACAGCGATTAATTTTCAAAAAAAATAAAATTTTGTTATGTTCCGCTAATTTTGCCGGTGTGTATATAAGGCGCCCGGTATGAGAAAAATCCGAGGGGTAAAACCTACTAACAAGTAACGAAAATGTGTCACGTTTTTGGTGCGCACCTTTAGGGCGCAACTTCCTAATTTGGCTGTGAGTGTATTAAGACCATAAAGGTAATATACCTATCGGAATATTATATTATTAAATAATTATATTATTATATAATATTATATTCTGATAGTTATATTAACTTTATGATTAAGACGTACATATGGTATGCTGTATAGGCGACTATACCTATATACTATAATATGTTGTGTCAGTGTCGATGTATTTATATTGCTATTTTTGTTATAAATATCAATAATTAATATTGTTATTGTGAAGTTATAATTTTTATCATTATACTGGCTAAAGTGAACTGAAAGTATTTTGAAATAACTATGGCAGAAAGGGATGTAGATAATATTGCCGGAACATCTGATTTCATATGATATTAATCTTTTTTCAGTTGAATAAACTCTTTTTGCGTATGGTTAGATACTCGTACTTAAGGAGTAAACTCCAGTCGTGCGTCGGAGCTGACACACTTTTTTTATTATTTCCATACGTACTCCATACGTTCTCAATCTCCATTAACATATTATTAATTTATTCAGAGCAATATACAAAGTGAAATAAATGGAAACAAACACAGCCTTTGAAAGCAGCTCAGGAAGCTTTTAAAAGCTTATTAAACGTCAATATAATTTATGTTTATTCTTGCAAAATAAGTCTGTTAGAGGAATCATATTTTTTATCATACTATTATTATAATTCAATTTCTTATAAATACTGAACTTAAAGAATAGTTATTATGAAAAATTAAAAATTAAAGAATAGTATTGTGTAAAATTTTAAAATAGAAAATTAAGTATGTATTAAAAGTTTTATAGTGCAGTCGCCAGAGGTTGTAACCTCCGAAAATTGTAATAGTGGATGGATTTTTGTTTTTGAGGTGTCATTTTCTTTTTTACACTACGGCTTGCAAAGTTTACCAAAAAATTTTTTGTGCTTTTAATTTTTTAGTTACTTAATTAAGAATTAAAATTTCACCATACAAAACCAGTCAAGAATTTTTTTTTCTAGTTCCTGTTATTAAATGACTTTTATCTGATTGTTTACATTGTTAATTAACCAAAAACACAATTTTTAAAACAGAAAGTTTGCTTTGCTAAGCTAAATAAAACTATAAGATTTTTGAAAAGTTTTAAGAGATTAACGCTCGTCGTAACCAAGATAAAAGGGTTTGGGAGGATTTCAGGGTTGTAAAGAAAAGTGTATTACACCTACTTATTGTGTGTATTTCATTTTTTGAGAAATAATGAGTTTTAAGTACTTTAAAACGTTATAATATCTCCAAAAACGTGTAAAATAGACCAAATTGCTTTTTCTACATTTGTTGAGAATTTATTTAAGTAAGAGCTAAAACGTTAAATGCATCGATAAATTAAAGACTTTTCCTGGCCTTTGAAATATATTTAAACTTTCTAATTAAAGCCAGAAAAAAATTGGGTGCTACATATCTCACGTACATACTAAAGACGCATGCTGCGACCTATGTTTGGAAAATGCTTACCTGAATACAAAAAATATAAGTTCTTAATCTAATTTGTATTTTTTTACTTTAAGTATGTTTTGGCGAATGTAATAAATGAAGAAAAATTAATAAAAAATAATTTTTATTCTGTTAAAACCTAACCAAAAGAAATAAAATACAGATTTTCTTCGAAATATACGCGAAAAGTTTGTGCCACATTTTCGGAAAAGTTTATAAAGTAAGAGCTAAAAAATTATACACATTAAGAAATATATATATATATATATATATATATATATATATATATATATATATATATATATATATATATATATATATATATATATATATATATATATATATATATATATATATATATATATATATATATATATATATATATATATATAGATTGTTAACAAGTGCCTACCTGCTGTCATTGTCAGTCTAGCTATACTCGTAGCAGCTGTTCTTAAGATACAGCCTGAAGACAGACATCGAAGTCTCAGTAATAGGTTCCGTTTTTACCAATTGGGTACGGAACCCTAACTAAACGGCAAAATTCATCTCAGTTACCACATAATCTGTATTGGCTGAGGCCGTTCAAAGACGATTTCATTCTGAAAGGAAATTGAGTGGGGCTTTTGGCAAATAATATTAACCGATAATGGAACCACCGACGGATAATGTATTTGATGGAGACTCATCCTACTGCTCGCACACTAAAGTTTCCACTTTTATTTATATGTACATATATATGTCGTAGGGTTTTCGCGAAAACACTGATAATTAGATAATGTTGAATACATTTTTCAATCTTACTGAAAAAAGGTAGTGTTTTCGCGAAAATGCGAGTCGCCTTAGTACGATTGCGAAACGGATCGTTAGTTATAGAAAAAAAACACTGATTGGTCGGTTTAAGCGGCTCGCAATAACATCTTCTCTGATTGGTTGAAGACTTGACGTTTTAAATGTCAACTCATTGTCACGCGTTGTTTTGTTTGTTTGTTTTTGTAAGCGAGCTAGCAGTTTTGATATTTAATGCGTTAAAAATTGCAGTTGGACTTGAAAATTAGTGCGAAAAGTTATCTAAAAGTGTGTCTGTAAATACATAATGACTGATACATGTGAAATTAGTGCTGAAAGTTTAACAGAATCAGAAACTAATTCTGAGGTTATGTCCTTCATAATTCTATGGCGTATTACCTCAAAGATACATAGGAAAAGATAGTAACCAATTAGAATAAGAGTAGGCCACTAAGCAAAAATCATAGCCAATCAGCGTTAAGAATGTGCAATGTTACTAAGGCAACTCGCGTTTTCCTAAAAAACCTAATTATTTTAGGATAATTGAAAAATGTAATCACCATTATCTAATTATTCGTGTTTTCGAAAAATCCCTAGAATTTTCGCGTAAATTCGATTTATCAAATAATCCTTACGACATATTATACACTACATTTGACGAGTGTCGAGTAATATTATTTTATTTTAAAGGTTAACTATTAAAGAGCTAAGATCGTATTTTCGGCTGTGATGCCATGATTGTGAACATGATATTGCGAATCTATCAATAGCATGAACGATCAGCGTCGATCAAGCTCATTTTAGACGAAAATATCTAAATTCGCCCTAATAATCGCGCGCTTTGATCTATCATAGAGATGCGAGAAACCTTACTCCCGCAAAAAAAATACAAAATAAAGTAGGCGATTAATATTCTTGAAGTAAGCGCTTTGAAAGCTATTTTGACGAACAAATATCCAACAAACTATAATTTTGTCTTTCCTCACGAGAAAATAGTGTTTCTCATATCGCTATTACTATAACGGTTTACTACCCTGCTGACTGAAACGATATCCTAGGCTCCTAGCCTGTTGCGGTAGGTTTTATCGTTCAAAAATTATTGCCACAAGCAAAGAGTGGAATTACATGAGGATTTAGTGGGTAGACCCATTGGGGAGTCCCTCATATCCCAACCGATGTCCCCAATCCACCGAGCATATTAGAGTAAGAGCCTGCGATAGCCAGACTTTCTCAGTTTAGGAAAGCTGAAAGTTTATCTGTTTGTGACCTTTATAGAGGTAAGAACGTCCAGCAACTATGGGTTCTTACGGTCGCGGGTACTTTAAGAGGTATCCAGATCTCCATATCTGGTCTGGTCTGGATATCCAGATCTGGCCGTCGCAGGCTCTAGGTTTATATGGAAAGCATTCTGCCATGCAAAAAAGCTCCAAGCTTCTTCATGTTACTCACCCCTCTTGAGTCTCTGAACAGTATGGCGGCATGGTGAGGGTCGAGGAAGGCGTCTGAGGCCCGGTGCCTCGCCGCCGGCAGGTGCCCCAGCGACGACCGCCGCTTCTCCGCCTCCTGGGACGCCGCACGACGTAGATACGCACCTGACAACAAACACTCGGGTTAGACAAGTGGAGTAAACGTAAACAAATGCTAGTGATAACAATGGATAATAAATTATAATATTTCAAACGCCATCGACGGATAATTATAAAGGAGTTTATTACAATTCGGTATCGTTAATCCTTCGATCGCGGATTCTTGGAAATCTATTGTTATTCTATTGTTGTCGCGATCACCGGTGCTCTTATGGGGCTTGATAGTTTTTTAAAAACCGGCCAATTGCGTGTCGGGCCACGCGCAATATAGGGTTCCGTAGTACCGCTAGTTTTTGACAATTTTTTATGGTCAATGAACGTACATTTATAGCTTGTTTTACACTACTACCAACATCATCTCAGTTACTTTCAAAGGAATTTGAACGAAAACTTCCTTTATACTTCGCCGAATACATTTTTTTTAGTTGATCGACTATAATTACTCAATAACTTATGAAGTCTTCTTAGCCGTGATAGTTTTCCTTTTAAATTCAGCATATTTCCTACTCCTGTGAATTTTTTCACATTTCCAGAACCAACCGTTTAGCTAGTAGAAGGGGGGGGGGGGGACACGGGACACAAAAAACCTATTCAACGACACCCCACACGATGAGGTGGGCGCGAAAAAAAGTATTCATCCCCGCTTGATGTGTAGGGGAGGTACCATAAAAAATATTTTTTTACGATTTCCCGTACCATTTTTTTGCCATCATTAATATGTGTATTCATGACAAATTACAGCTTTGTAGGTCCTATAGTCTCTAGAGTAAAACCGCGGACAGACAAACAGACGGACAGACAGACGAACAGACGGACGGACAGACCGAAACTATAAGGGTTCCTCGTTGACTACGGAACCCAAAAAAATAGCGAGCAACTAGATTATTTCCATAAATTCTCGTTTGATGACAATACTAATTATTATTATTATTTGTTCGTACCCAATGTACCATCAGAGAAATTACCGTCCACTGCCTATGAATATGGGCAGTGATCGGGCCTATGTAATTTGGTCGGATTATGTCATCTATAATAGCCTAGTAGTGACCTTTCAGCTGGGTTTGACATAATACCACCACATTAAATAGCTCCGCCATCTGCCTATGAATCAACTTCTCTGATAGTAGGTACCTAGATGTACTTTGTATCTGTATTATATAAGCGTACGGCATCAGTCCTCCTATTTCCAAGTTTTACTTGGAGTAGTGTCCAAGCGTGACAGACTTCTTGGAATTGCTTTTTACGCTTCCTCCACTTTTATATTACAGTCTGAGTAACAAGTGCCATTTTCCTCGAAACCTGATGTCATGCACCGAAAATTATGATTTTGGTCTCATTCGATTCGGAATACCATCTAGAACATTCTATCAAAATTCGAAGAGGGGCTGAAAAAAATTGCAAAAGTTATTAACAATAAAGTGAACAAAAAAAGAAGGGTTTGGTTTTTTTTTTTTAATATTTCACAAACTATTTGAGGTAGTCAAAATTTGAAAATAGATCCTTAAAGAGCAGGAAATTTCCTAAAACAAATCCTAACTTTTGGAACTTTACCAACAATCCTTATAACTTTAATTGAGCGGCGAAAGTAACGGTAAAAACGCATAGTTCGCATTTCGCGTGAATTGCCATCTGCCACGTGAACTATAAACATATTTTAACTGATTAAATATTAATATTAAGGAATAAAAAAAATAGGTACTAAGTAGACATATCAATAAACAAGAAACCGTCAACAAAAATAAATTATCACCATTTGTTTAATTGTTATGCTTTTCTTAATTTGTTAATAGTCACTATTTTGAATTGAATTTCTATGTAAAATTAAGTCATGTTCCATTTTGTTAGTCGAGACTTATATTATTTTATTAATATTATAAAGAGAGTATTAGTAAGTTGAAGCTGAGTGACTCTACTATATATGTTATATTGTCATAGTATGCCTCGCCGAGTGTGGGAAAGTTGTACTATCAAGCCTGTATTGTGTTTACACTGCGACAGTGATTATACTGACGTTATCAGATTGCTATTTTAATGCACAATGTGCACTCGTTTAAAGACAGGTTACATCCTTACCTAACTCATATGTTACAAGTAGAAATACCGAAACATCATGATTCATGTTTAATACGAATTAGAGGTGTGACGTGTGACATAAATACAGAAAATAATATTGTCAATTGAGAACGATGACATTATAAAGATTCCACCCAGCAAAGGTTTGTATCTATGCCGGTTATAGAAGTGTTTAGTTAGATAGCTGTTATTTTAGTTATGACATGTGATAACAGATGGCACTATACAAATTTTGTAAACCGCTACATCGCGCTATCGAAAACCTGATGTGAGCCTATATAAGCCCGAGTTAGTTTCGAATAAACCGAGTTCCAACAGCAGTGTGGGTGTTTCATTGAGATTGCCCTACGCAGCAACAATTCATGAGACATGATGTATACATACAAATAAAAAAGTTACTCTTTTAGCGCTGCTACTTTCACAAGAGACACATACACAATGTGAAGTATAGTTCTATATTTTACACCCTGTATATCCCTATGGCCCAAACCACGAGACGAGTCAATAAAACTTCATCACTACTACCCATTACTAGTGGTTTGGGAAAAAGTGCTGTCTTGTTCAAACCAATGTAGAAACGTAATATGCTTTTTCACAAATTTTAAAGTAAACAATTTCAAGGTGAAAATAAAAATTAAACAATCAACGAACCGTATCATGTTTATGGCTATATAACACAGTCGGCATAAAATTTACACAAATAAAATAATTATTATTTATATAATTAATGCCGAGCGAAGAACAAAATTCCGTTCCCTCTTAATATTTTTGTTTCAAGAAGAGTACTTCATTAAGTTAGAATATGATAATAATAATAATAATTATTATTATTTAATTAATTAGCAATTATTCCTATCTTATGCTTGATGTAATTTGTCGGGTTTATGAATTAAGAATTATAAAATATTTAACGTCTTCCATAACAATTAATAACATGAGTATTTATTATTAATTAACCATCATTGAGTTTATTTCAAGGAATCCGTTTATAATATTTTTGATGGAAGATAACTGAAAATAGTACTATAATAAAAAAAATATAATATTTCTTCATTATAAAATGACGTTAATTATCATTAAGTAATTGAATTACACTTTAAATGTATGACTGCATTCATATTTATAATCATGCAAAATATTGCGGTAGTGAGTTGCAACTTTAAGAAAATGATAATAATGACCAAAAACAGTTTTTGTGTCGGACAATCTTAAAAAAGAATTTGACGCGTCACGCAGTTGGAGATTCCAGATATCGGAATTAAAAAGCGGTGAAAATAAAACGAGTAACTCTGGATATAACGCAAACGATAGCATTACCTTCTTTCAATATGGTGTCGAATATTTGGTACGTGGCGCCGCAGTCGTCCAGCACAGATTTAGCGAACAACTTCTGATGATCACCGTCCAAGGACTTGGAGCGCGACCGGAACTCCTCGCTCTGGGTCGCCGGGTCTTTGGCGGTGGCGGGGGCAACGCACGAGCCTCTCCGGCCTTCGGAGTCGTGCCGCCAGTGACCCACCTTCTTCCCGAACGTCCGGATCAGCTCCTGGATGGAGTGTCGGTGGCGGTGCCCGCTCCCGCTCGAGCCCGAACCCCGCCGCTCCGAGGGCGAGCAGGCCGCGGTCGGCGCGCTCCGGCCCTCCGTGGCGCACTCGGTCAGCTTCTGCGCGAAGCTCTTGTTGTCGAAGCTTCTCTTGTAGGGCGTGTGCGCGATTTTGGCGCTGCTGATGTCGCCATACCGGTCGCACTTGCTGTACTCGTTCTCCTGGATGTCGTCCATGACGTCGTTGTACAGCGGCGACACGAACTGGCGGTAGTCGTAGCGCGGCACCTGGTACGAGTTGACGCCGGTCTGGTAGCGGGCGTCGGGGCTGTGGGGCGAGTTGCGCGGCGACGAGTGGTTCTCGACCGCGTCCCGGAAGTAGCTCGCGAAGTTGGGGTAGCGGTCGCGCGGGCTGGACGCGAATTCCAGGGGGCTGCCGCTGCCCCGGTAGCTCCTGTGCGAGCAGTAGCCCCGCCTGTTGATGGGGATGGCCCGCGAGTGGCCGTCGCTCGGGATGGACGAGTTGGAGTCCGGGGAGCTGAGCGTGGAGTACCACGTGTCGGTGGCCTCCACCTTGTCCATGGGCGGGGCGGTGGTCTCCCGGTGGTGTTTGTGGAGGAAGTGCGTGAGGCCATGCATCTTGTATCACCGATTCGACGGAACACTACACTAGCCGCACACTCGTGTTTCGTTCACATCACTCCGTTGTCTTCACCGATGGCAAACTGAGGGTATTTCTGAAACGCGACGCGGAAGTTTACGCTAATAAAAACATTTTTGATATAACAATAAACACTTTGATTGCGTATAAGAAGTCACGTAGTCCGATGTAGATCGACTATTGAATACGAGATGGCGTAAGCGTTCCTACATAAACGCCGAGCTTACAAAAACACGCGCGTTCAAACTAAGTTTTCATCTCGCGGGTAATAAATTAATAATGTGACGTAACTCGATAGTGAACTGGGGCCCTTGGCGAGGGACCGGTTGTTTTACATCTGGTGAAGGTCGACGGGTCCTATTTGGGGAGTGCGATTACGCGGCAAAGGGAATCGTCGACCTTGAAGCCAAATACGCAGCGGAGCTGCACGAGAACGCGGGAAAAGTTACGAGCGACATCGACCGAATGAAGGCATAATTCCGATCGTAACCGAAAATAACTGGACCGAGCCGGTTTTTACCGAGGAGAACTTGTATTTTTCGAGACATATTTGTTGTTTCCTTGTATTTCCAGTTTGTACCCTAGTCCCTGACATAGTTTTGTTTGTTGTTCGGTCAGTGGGTTCATTCTGCGGGTGTGTGGGGTCACAGTGCGCATGCGCGCGCGAGGTCACCTTCAGCGGCCGCACCAGGCCTCGCACCCAAACACCGCCACCGCTTGATTCATACACAAATGGTTATTTATGCATCCGTTGCGACTTGACACACGTGACATTACGACACCAGAGTCAGAGAAATAATTCATAGCTTCATTATGTTTATGCTAAAAATAATGGCAATTCTTTATTGAGACGATACGCTTTCTATGAAAAGTTGGAAGTATGGTGGGAGACAAGTCACAAAATTTCTTTTAAAGTTTTGTTACTTCGTGGTATGGACTTAACAAAGACGTTCTGAGTTTTCTTCTTTTTTCTAGAAATTCTTCAGGTAGATGAGTACGTTACAAAAAATAATGATGAATAAAAAAGTAAGTGACCTCAGGCGGAACGAAGCGACATTCAATTTAAATTTGAAATAACAATAAATGGTTGAAAACAATGAAAAAGTGTCAATATTAGAATACGGAAGTTGCTCAAAAGACAATACTAGAATGTTAGAAACCATTATTAGGTCTAATGGCCTGTTTCACCACTTCTTGATAAGTGCTGGATAGGATATCCACCACTTAACTTGACAGATAGAGTATAGACAATATGTCAAAAAAGTTGTGGATAGCCTATCCGGCACATTATCAGGAAGTGATGAAACAGGCCTTAAATATAAATATCTTGCTGGTATATTCTAGCCATTAGAAGACTTTACTTTATGGTCCATAAAAGCCAAGGTATTATTAACTCTTATCTTTATTACTTACTTCAATTTTTTTTTTCAAATATTTTCGACAGGAATTTAATCTTTTAAATTAGACTTGTTTAAGAATAGTTATTGATTAGTTTACTCAAATGAAAGCAATAGTTAGTTAATAAACTGTCAAAAGGGTCAGTAATCGAACAATACTATGCCATATTAGTTATTACCAGACGTGTCTGTCTGTCTGTAAAGTGTAAACATTAAAGTTTGAAGTAAGCGTACCGCGGATTGCGGAAGCACCTCTGTCGTGCAAATTTTGCAATTTGCAGTAATGTAGCCTACATGGTTCAACGGGAACTACCTACTATTATATAATATAAGTTACTCTATGACGGGAACTACCGCGCGCTATAAGCTGAAGTCCACGCGGACGGAGTTGCGGGCAACAGCTATTATTATTATGTATTACGCAGTAGTCAGTACGCACTATTTTTTAGTATCACAATTGCAGTTTATTTGCTAAAAGAATCAGACCCATTGTTATGTTCTGACAATCAGATTATCATTGTTAAACTTCTTATCGATACGGCGATAATACTCATATCTACGCATTTTAAAATAGCGTTCTTATAACTTAGAAAGCAAATAGTAAGAATAATTAATAACCTACTATTAATAAATTCACTGATTATAAAATGAGATTAGATAAGTTGTGAATGAAAAAGCATTTCATGTATCAGATTGGAATGACAATGAATAATTCTGCACTTTGAACGCAGTATTAACCCTTACTTTACAATCATTGCCTTTCTTTTTCTTTTCCCTTTTTTTAAATAAGGGGCAAATGAGCAAACGGGTCACCTGATGGAAAGCGACATCCGTCGCCCATGGACACTCGTAAGATCAGAAGAGCTGCAGGTGCGTTGACGGCCTTTTAAGATGGAATAGGGTAAGGGAGGGTAGGGGAGGGTAGGGAAGAGAATAGGGTAAGGGATTGGGCCTCCGGTAAACTCACTCCCAGCGCTGTTTCTTGTGCTAAATTCTAGCAAATTGTCGTCGCAGGATGTTGCCGCAACATTCACAAGACACAGTATAATATGATGACCTTACGCCATTCCGGCGGCACAAAAGATGCCATCGTAAAGTTAACAATAAGTATAGGATCGTAAAAATATCCACAAACAAGTGACGCGCGCAGACGGTGCGCAAACATTGGCGTGTGAAAACTGCCGAGGAAAACTGAACGTTTTTGGCTTGTGGCTTTATAAGACCCTGAAACCTTTACCTCAATTGGACTAAAATAGGCAACATTCGTACTGCTTTTTTACTTCAGTCCAACAAACTGATATAGATACTCTTCCTTTCTTTCTCATCAAATGTCAAACCCACAATAAAAATATCCCATGCCCTTATAAAAAGGAAAAACGGAATCTATATTTTTAGCTAATTTGTCCTCCGTTATCATCCCTTGTTTACGGTCCCCTTAGGGGTCGAGTTTTATAAAATCTGTTTTTAGAATTTATAACTGCTACTTATGAGATGAGATGATGAAGGATGACATCGAGGAAATGCTGAGAAACAACAATTCCTGCATTGCTTCCGCAGCGAAATTGATTTCCGAGTAGTTAAGCTTATTAATTGAGGACGCGACCATACTCGTACATCCTATCGGGTAAGATATTTCATATTCCACCCTCAAAAGGCTATGCTGATTTACTATTACTGTCAAGGTCAAGGACAAGATCAAACAAAGTATTGCTCAGCTTCTTCATATATTTAAAAAAAATGTATCTGTCATTGTCAGCGTGTACATTATATATTCTTATCAAGGAGACAGGACTTACCTCCTCATCCATATTTTCATCTATACTTATAAAATTACATGTCCTGACTGACTGACTGATTCATCATCGCTGAGCAAAAACCGTTAAAGTTACAGCCACGAAATTTGGTGAGTAGGTTTGTTTTATTAAGTAGACATCCACTAAGGAAGCAATTTTGAAAATTTTACCCCGAAGGGGGTGAAATAGGGGTTGAAAGTCTGAATGAAAGTCCGTCATTTCTTAAGTTAGGAACATGAAACTTTATCTTTGGGTTACTAATTAAAAATGAATGGATACGTATTTAAGCGTTTTTGGAAATTCTTCCCCCAAGGGGGTGAAATTGGGGTTGAAAGTTTCAATGAAAGTCCGTTATTTCGACTTGAGTTAGTAGCATGAAATTTTATATTTGGGCTACTGATTAAAAATGATTGGATACGTGTTTAAGCGTTTTTGAAAATTCTACCCCCGAGGGGGTGAAATAGGGGTTGAAAGTTTAAATGAAATTAGTCTATATTATATAGGTATACTATGTTAACGCGGACGAAGTCGCGGGAAACAGCTAGTCATATTATAATACCCGATCACAGCTCTATCAAATCGAGTCGGTAAACAAGATTTGGGTTATATGTGACACTTCTCTAAAATGGACTTTAGATCTGACACACGCCTGAAGCGCCAACCCAAATTACTGGACTTTACTACATAAAGTTAATATACCTAGCGGAATAGAGAAACAAAGGCCTGAGCAAGCGAGATGCCACTATCAGTAACACCGCGTGGTAAAAAGAGACGTGTGATACATGACAGCAGCACTCTTTTTTTGACGTCCAGTCGGCACGTGCCGCACGTTGTCAATATAATCTCATAGAATTCATGTTCAATCATGCTTGTGTAAGTGTATACGTACACATATTTTTCACACAGATGAAAACCAATTTTGGTTACGTTTGACAGCTCGAGATTGTTGCTCTATTCCGATAGGTATATTAACTTTATGCTTTACTACGACCTATTTGCAACCTCCGTCGCCGAGCTTCAAATATTATGAATTCACACTCTGCTAAACGATGGGCCATGATGGATTACAATGATTGCGAAACTGTCTATAGCATGAACATGGGCGATCGGAAATATTACTTCACGTACATACGTAATTTCTTGTATTGGTACATCAAGCAAATTGGCTTACGCGTTCCGAAGACGCAACGGAACAATGAGCCTTCTCTTTGATCATTATAAGTTATTCTAAGTTTCTCATAACAAATCTCTTTCAAAGAGAAGATCGTAGAAGGATTAAATTTTTTTGGATTGTAATTAGACTCTACCAATGAGATGTTTTGTAAAAGCATTTTGTTAGATGATTTCAATACGATTCTACTTTTTATACGATTTCAACGATCTAAGAAATGCACATGCTCTTGTTACGGACCCAACAGCACGGAATCACGCTGTCGATGATTTTGAGATAGAGGTGACATATTAATGTACTTATCACAGAAATTACCACCATTTAGCCTGACTTATAATAAAACCCTCTCTAAGCGAAAAGAAACTATAAGTGATGTAACTTGAATGATAGGGCTACTTAGATCTTCTAATATTGTACCACGAGGTCAGAGCCATAGGCATCAATGACACGAGTAATATATTTAGTGTTGCCCTTTAGAGGACTTGAATATTTATATTGAGCTGAGTACATTTTAAACACACTAAGTTAACCTTTTCAAAACCTTCAACGAACATGAAGTTCACATTATAACGTTTTACTTTCGAAAAACAAACACTAATTAGGTATATGTCGAAAATAAATTGCAGGATAAAAATATATTAAAAGAAGAAAAATATTTCGTTATTTTTTTAATATTTTTTTCTGAGATAGGACTTTTTAATTTTTGTCTATACTCCGACATTTCTATTTTAATCCTAAATTATTAGCTTTGATCTAAATTCTAAACTATTCCATATTATGTTTTATCACACCGAGTTTTTGTAGAAATTACATCAAAACTGTACTTATCAATAATTAAATGATGTATTGTTTAGATTTTAGTGGAATCGACCGGGTACCAAGTAAGCTATCTAATATATATATATATATATATATATATATATATATATATATATATATATATATATATATATATATATATATATATATAAATCTCCTGTCACGATGTTTGTCCGCGATGGATTCCTACACTACTTAACCGATTTTAATGTGTCTTTTTTTAATGTGTACTTTTTTCCAACTTGAGATATAGGATAGCTTAGATCTTTAATTATTATAGTCGCAATTTTATTTTATTGCAAATTATTTGTCTATAAAGAGCGACCATTGTTTATGCGACGCGGGTCACGGGATAGCGATGGACGTTGCCCACGGTGACATACTTATTTAGTCACTAATTCAATAAAATAATACGGGCGATATACTCTATTTAATATGGCAAAGAAACGTTTGCCGGGACAGTTAGTAAATTATAAAAATGAGCCAGATTCTCGGCAGCATAATAATTCCGCTATTTCAAATATTATACAACAGCTTAAAATTACACGCAGTGACCTAGTTAAAGCCTTTTCATTTCTGTGTAGATGAATATAAAATACTACCGTCTCTGATACGAAACCCATACTAATATCATAAAAAATTATGTGTCTGTCTGTTCCCTTCTTATGCTTATTTATAATAATAAAATATGCGAAAGCGTTTCAGTCTGTTAATCGTTTGCATATTTACGTCTACGTCGCTGCAACGATTTTGATAAAATTTTGTGTGGTGATATTGGATATACTTTGAGTACGAAAAATGACTAATGTAATATGATAGGAGTGGAGGTAAAAAAACCAGCAAAATGTACGATTCCCATTGTCATAGCCCGGTATGGAATACGTTTCGCAACGTTGCACGTACTTTATTAAGTTATTATCATACGCATATTCATGTTTTCAATTAAAAATGTAGACGGCCTTGTAGCGAAACATTTTTAATTTAACAGTTACAAGTTAATCAAAGCGGTACACTTTTTATTACGAGTGACCGTCTTTGAGGTCGACGGAGTGGAAAAACCGGTGTTGTTCTTAAATTGATAACAGGCAATATGGTCGTAATAATGGGCCTCTATCATTCTTATTAGGCTGATTTTAGTGTTGATTGTAGTGGGCCACCCTGATAGTCGGCGCTAACATTTATTCTACTAGCTGTCCCAGTGACCTTCGCGTCACTTTCAAGTTTAAAACCTTCCATGGATTTATACGAATATTTAAAAGTCCAGGGAAGGTTTCAAAGTGACACAAAGTTCACCGGGACAGCTAGTAAGTAAATAAATAAATAACTCCCACACCGGTTTCGGTGACGGCCGCCGGTTTCATTGAAACCAGGCCAGTTTCACAGGAGTAATGTTATAGTGCCCAAGTGTGTGCGCAGTACACAAGAGCACTCTATTGCTTATACTCTCATAGCCCAGTGGGACGGAAGACCGACACGACTGGCGAAATATCAGGCGCTGGACCGACATGGATCATTTTACTTGTCAGACAATTAGGTGATCAACCTGCATTGTCCTAACCTATCTTGAAAATAAAATGTTTCCAACGCGGGAATCGAACCCACGACCCCCGAGTCAAGAGCCACGCTCTTAACCACTGGATCACGGAGTTAACACTAAAACGTATGAAAAATGCAAGACGGCTACATCATATTATATGGTATTCGAAACCGTTTCCTACAATTCCATAGATCTCGATTCTCGGTCCATCAGCGTGGACGGTCAGAGAGTGTTCAGAGTAATCGTTCTTCGAATACGCTTCCGAGATTCCATTCATCTTAGACCATCAGCGCTGATGGTCAGCGAGTTTTCAGCGTGACCACAGAATACATATTAGTACAAGCGTGACACTAAAACCTACTATGATCTGTAGCAATGCTTACAAACGCTGCATTCTTTAGTATGATATCAAGGACTACGGAGACGATATTCGAGTTAAAACTTATTAGCTGAGATATATCAATACTGTTCGCACTACTGCCAGCGTTATCAATCAATCAAGTAAACACAACCAATCAGACAACAAAAAAGAGATTGATTTACTCTATAATACTAGAGACTACAACTATAGAGTGTTAGTTGTTTACATAGAATCTACGGAAAACCTTTTTGCTGGTGTTTCGGACACTTCACAGTGACGAGCCACTTCCTGTGTCACGTCATTTACCTTCAAGCAAGTGACGTACGCGGTACGAGTGTGGCGGCCACTCCGTTGCGATAGATCTACGAATAAGAAAACCTAAAGAAACGTAACTCCCATACTAATACAGTTTTAAATTTGGTTCCATTCGAACTGTCATGTAACGTCAGCCTTTATACCGCTCAAGGTCACCAAATGTATGAAAAATGAACCTAAGGTACACTTTTTTGACAAGTATTTTGGAGCATGTTTTTTGACGAGTTACTCTTCCGTAGTTTTTATTATTCGTAGCGATAGATAGATTCGATGCATCGCATAATATTATATTAAACTAGTTGTAGTAGACTCAACGTTCAAAAGGTGCAATGAAAGTATTTATTTCGAACAAAAAAAAATACTGCAACTTTCCAATTCTTCTCTGTCTTATATTTGGTTAAGAAACCGGCAATATCGTTTCTATCCGAATACCAGTAGGTGTGAATCGAAACGATCCATCGCAAACGAGTGGGCGCCCTAAAGAATAATTTGGAGATCAATTGGAAGTGCCCTTTGCCCTCGGCACTGCCACTGAACCTAGCCACTGTGAATCACTTGCGAGTTGTGACTAACACACATGTAAATTCATCGCACGGTTAGAGAAATGTTCCTGAAAAAGTTTAATGAAATTATATTGCCAGATTTATTTAAAACACTCTTAGTTAGTAGTGTTCGGCTTTAGATATTTTAGTATCAAAATATCTAAAGCCGAACATAAAACTTTCTCCTCCCTTTTTGAAATCGGTTTAAAAGATGCCCACTTTATTATTGACAGCTGTTTTTATGACCTGCCACTTAGCAATATCTACATCGGCCTTTTCAGAGAGTGATGCGTGATGAGCAAACTAAGACCAAGACTCGCACAGTAATAAAAGACCTGGACAAAGAGAAAGAAAATTTCCCTGTTGCTTGAGGCAAACTTCTAAAACGAAAGTTAAACGAAATAAGCCGTTTCAGACAGTGATGACTGATGGACAAAGCAAGACCTCTAAGACCAAGACTCGAACAGTAAAAGACCTGGATAAAAAGAAAGAAAATTTCCCCGTTGCTTGAGGCAAATTTCTAGAGTAGAGCATTATTTCTACAAATCAGTCAATCATATACTGCATTGTGTGTAGCTATAACAAAAGTATGTCAACAACCCCTTTGCAATAACACCGCTCAGCATAATTCGTCGCATTGATACATTCTGTAGAATATCTGAAGGAGCAGAAATAGTAGCATATTACTTGAGCAACTTGAGCTCGGTTTCAAAATAAAATGCATTTCATATAGTACGGTGATAATATAACTACAGTAGAAAATAGAAATTATTCCTTTTTACATAAAAAAAAAAAACGATTTACGAACTCAAAATTAGCGTTGATTAAATAGAAAATAGGCATAGGCCATAGCAAAAGGTATCACGCCCCTATGTACTGTTTCGAGCTTCATTTCAAGAAGATCAAGAAGACTGCTGAGTTTTCTTTTTTATAGGCCAATTAAAATTATCTAATCCGATTGTGCTCGTCAATATACAAAGTATACGAAAGTCCGAAAATTGCGCCTCAGGTATAATCGGATTAAAGTGGCCCCACTTCAGAGCCAAATTAAAAAGTTTAGTCCAATCTTAAAAGTATACAAAGTTATTTGTTTCGTGTATTCCGTAGATTTTAATACTGTAACAGGTGGTGGCAATCTCTTTGGTATAAGGCGATTCGTTCCGAAATCCCGGGAAATGTTCCGTACGGAAAATCAATTAGTTCTCCTATTTGAATTTATTTCTATTCCATATTTGTACTCGTTGTATATAAACGTTATATACACGGCGTATTGATATTATAATATAATCACGGAAGAGATAAGAAGGAATAGAAAATCGACAGACTTTAAGGACAAAACAAGAAACAAATTAATTCCTTTTATCTGTTTTTTTTTCTTTTTTAGTGTTCCGTACCCAAAAGGTAAAATGGGGACCCTATTCATGAGACTTCGATGTCTGTCCGTCTGTCTGTCTCCAGGCTGTATCTCAAGAACCGCTATAGCTAGAGTTCTGAAATTTTCACAGATTTTGTATTTCCGGTGCCGCTATAACAACAAATACTAAAATAAAAATAAAATTAAGTTTTTGAGGGGGGCTCCCATACAACGAACGTGATTTTTTTGGCCTTTTTTGCTCGTAATCAATAATTTTTTGCTCGTAATCAATAATAGGTAGGCACTTGAAACTTTCACGAAGGCCTTAAATATAATTTTACTGTAATAATTAATAATAATATTTAAATAAAATAAAAATTAAGGAGGGCTCCCATACAAAAAACACAATTTTTGGCCTATTTTTGCTCTATAACGGTACGGAACCCTTCGTGCGCGAGTCCGACTCACACTTGGCCGATTATTTTTAATTAGCCTATAGTGTCCTACTGCTTGGCAAAGGCCTCTATTATTTCGCGGAAAGAAACTCTTTTTCGGTAGCCATACTAGGCATGATGATAAGGGTAATCGCAGACTTTAAAATGAGCGATGGTTAGTGGCTACCCTTACAATGTGATTGTGACTTGTGATGAAGGAGTGTGTAAGGTCATACCGTGATAATAAAGGTGTTAAGGATCATAATATGGAGTAAAAATTTGTGGAGTGGAAATGAGGTGAAAATGAAATAACAATCGAATGATAATGTTTTATTCAAGCCAAATTGAATTATACATGTTAACACTGTGAGCGTTCGTCAGCTAAGTGATTTCTATATTTAATTAGTTTTGGCTCGTTATCGCAGTCCCAATTCCGTACAATTAGTATAAGCGTCATAGAGGAAAATTAATGTTTAACACTTGGATGAACAAAGTAGTATCACATTTTAATCTTTCAGATATAATGTAAACAAGGTATATCTTTAGTCTAATCTACTCTAGTAGATTAGACTAAAGATATCTACCTAGGCTCTAGCCTAGACAATATTATGATCGTATTTTATCTATTTCTTTACTATATGGCGTAAAATTCCTACAACTACCTGTCATCGGCTTGTTTTTCACATTGGAGACCGTCACAAAAATGCCAAGTGTGACTTATAAAACTATGGCATATTATGAGCATTATCGTCTAATTATTTAAGCTATTAAACTATGCAGTAATATTTCAATGATCATCACAATATTTTGTCGGCTATACTACGGAGTTAGGGTCAATTCAGACCGCAAAGTGAAGCGTAGATATGCATTTCTAAATTAGTATGAATTTGACAAACAATTCAGTACAAATTTAGAAATGCATCTACACGTCGCGTTACGGTCAGGATTGACCCTTACAGTGCTATTTGACTAAACATTAATTCCTCGACTGTGCACAATTTATGCGCACGCGCATTGTTTATATCGCGAAGTGACTGTTTTGGTTATTATATTCTGTTTTGATGAATTAGCACTAAACTATAATAGTTATGTTGAGTAATATTATGTTTAGATATTACATAATATCCAACAATGTATTTGCTTACTCGTGGCCTATTTATTCAAGATTTTATTATAATACCTTGGTATGTTGATATTATGTTTACTAATTACTTCATACAGTTGTTTTTTACCTAAACGATAAAAAGATTGCTGTCTCTTTTCTGTGCCAAAAAGGATGCTACAGATGAATAAAAATAATGAAAATAACGTTTTTACGATGTGAATGGAATGCAGCTTGTAGCTACCAAGCTATATCTCAGCTATTAATAGTTATTTGACACCAGTAAGATTAGGTATGTAACCTTGCATGATATGGCACGCAGCGCACTTATCATAAAATAATATAGGTATGATAATAATTTTCAACGTAACTTCCAAAAATATTACGTCACTGACAACAAGACAATGGAGTGTACAGGTTTTTTGGCATAATATCAATTATTGGTAAGAACTTTCTAGTTATTTGATCTCGAAGTTCACATAAAAGAGATCCTTTAGTTATGGACTGCTGGAGGTAGGAAAACTCAGAACGGACCGAAAGAGATCATAAAAAATGTACGTTTTTCCATTTCTGTGTACTTTTCCTTTTACCTTCGCAATGAATTTTGATTTATTAATGAGGACGTGAATTCCCTTTGTCAAAATATGAGATGTTTTAGAGGATGCTGTATGTTTTATAAGCGCTATGTGCTATCGGGTAGCAACAGTAGCTATAAGTTGATAAAAACAAACAAATAGTATCTTATCTATTTCCATTAATTTTCCTTAAACTTTAAGAACAGGTTTAAGAATAATAATCTTGATGATTTACTTTGCCTACTATAGTAAATTTTTTTCAATAGAAAGCAAGCTGATGATAATGATAAAAACAGGTATTTATTTGATGCGACCGAGAGTCAGAACTCTCGGTCGCATCAAATAAAAGGGACCTTATCGAAAACGGTTCATCCATTTGTGAGCCACGAGGGACAGTGATGTGATAATGATGACTGATCGATGATAGGAATGAGAATGAATGACAGAAAATCATACCTACTTGTAACAATAGTCTACACGTTAAGTGCACAAATAGAAACAACGATAACGTCTCACAAACAAATACATTAGTGCCGCATACTACCCGACTTACGAAAACGGGTATATCGTTTTATAAGACCCCGGGTTCAAAGCACTATTCGATACATCCTCGAGTAGATAATGCTACGTGACATCTTATACGCATACGTGGTGTATTGGGTGTAGGGCAATCCTGGGTGGTGTCACACGTGCCGAAACGTAAACACGGGATGCGAGTTGCGACGCACACATTTAACACGCGGCGCGTCGCTCGGTCGCCGCGGCTATCACAACACTAAGCGGCCCGACGCCGCGACCCGCGGCCCGCGTGGCGCACGCGACAAACTGTCACAAATCACAAATCACAATGTAACACGGCTACGTCATCCACTGTCGACGCACCCTCTACTCGGGAGTTTAGACTTTCCGCCGCATTCAGATTGACAATAATTTTAGGTCTACCAGAATCTGATGACTTTTTTTGACAGCAGATTTTCAAGAAATATCCTTGATAATTGGATATTTTTTTATATTTGCATGTTTAGCACACAGAATCAGCCGCTATAAGAAAAAAAAGGATCAAAATGTTTTATTCCAATTACCCCGGTATTGCTAGAGTCAATTTATTTTCTCACTTTTTGCCATCAGATTCTGGTAGACCTATATGTGTTTAACATTCATTTGATGATCTTTTGACATATATATTTTCTACCAAACTTTTGATTCAATTAGTTAAGTAAGCATTCAATGACTCTGAGTGAGGTCATTTAAAAGAGGGACTCCCAAGTCCCAACTATTTCAATGCTGACGCAGTGTTCGAGTTGCGTTGTTATATCTGGCATCTGCCGTGTGATATTTTTAATGTGTTACGAGTATGCTAAGTAATCACATACGGTTTTACTCGATAGTTTTACTCGAAATCGAGCAAAAACCACTGTGTGGACTGCAAAACTCACAGCTCAAAGGTTCGCATCGAGCCAGTTTGAAGGCTCGAATCGAGCCGGCTTGACAAATTTTTTGACACTAGTTTTTATTATTTGTAGATAATTTCCTTCGAATGGAGTAAAACTATCGAGCAATGCTGAATGTGTGGACGAAAGCCCGAGCCGCGGTTTGTGTTGGCGACCGGCTGGACAAACGTGTTTCAAATATATGTATATATATTTTTACCGTTTTATAAATCTTTACCTGTCTTTACTTTTCTATGTCACATTTTTGTATAATATTGACAATTTATATTTTAGACTAGATGATGCCCGCAACTCCGTTCCCGTTGCGCTAAAATTCGATTATCTCGGAACCGTACATTTTTGCGGGACAAAAAGTATCCTATGTCCTTTCCCGGGACTCAAAGTATCTCCATGCCAAATGTCACCAAAATCGGTTCAGCGGATTGAGCGCAAAGAGGTATCAGACAGACAGACAGACAGACACACTTTCGCATTTATAATATTAGGAAGTAAAGTATGGATTTATATTTTAGTGTTATTCCGAACAATACACGTGCCGCATCAGTTTATAGTGTATCATTTAGTAGGTAGAGTTAGTTATCCTCATATTATCATACAGCCCACCTCTCCCGTCGTTATCTGCCTGCATGTCTTTAGAATTAAGACTTTATAGCATAATATTTACCTTCCAGCAATAGCAACAGCATATAATACTAGTATTAGACCCAAACGTTGGCAGTCTTAGAAAAAAGTGAAATGCAAAAATGTTCTTTACCTTTCACACTTACGACTATTCCCTTGATGATAAGTGAAAGGAAGCTGTTCAAGGTTTAGCTTTTAGTGTTATTTCCATGTTTTATGATTCTTCCGTAATCCTGAAGGTTAGAAACGAGCGATTTTGGGATTACTTTAACTAGGGATTTCGTGAAGCGTATATGGTAAGGAGCATGTTGACGGATGGAGAGTCCGAAGTAATTTGCAAGCAATACGGAGTATATTATAATATTATTATGGAGGAGACTTTTCCAAATGTTTTGCAATGAATAACTCGAGATCGCAAATTTCGTCCTACCGTAGGTCGTTAACATGTTAAAGTGAATAAGAGTTTAGAGTACTCTTTCAACTTTCAACTTCAAGCAGAGGACTCATACACACACTAAAGTATTATCACTTTGCGTAGTTTGCCTTTGTGTGCGTAGGTACAGTCGGCCACACACTTCTTTCTTTTACTATGACAAGAAGGTTCAAGTGCAGAGAACAATATTTATACCTAATCGCAGATAAACCTTTATTCCCGAAATCTGCTGAAACTGATATTATCAATCTGTTATCAGATTTTTGACACTTTAATAGAGCTATTTTACTAAAGTGTCAAAAATCTGATAACAGATCAGTTTCGGGGATAAGGCTGCTGATGTAGAAATTATAATTACTACACCAGGTTTATCTGCGATTGTACAATATAATACATTATGCCCCAGAAACTTGTGGTCACTGGTCAACCACAGCATTCACCTACAGCAGAGTTGGGCAAAAACTAATTAGATTAACAATTACACAATTACAAATACTTTGTAGTTGTTAATCTGATTATAAAATAATCAGATTGCTGAAGTAATTGTGCATCTGAAGTTAACCAGTAGTTGATTAGAATGTAATTAGAATAAATTTTAATCTAATTACATTTTATTCGAATCTTTTGTAATTTAAATACATGGAATTAACTTTTTTTTTTCATCTAAGTAATAAGTCCTTGGATTAGTCCTAGTTTGACGTCGGTGTATCGGGTATCCTGGATTGACAGTTCACAATAGTTCTCATTTCGTAAAATAATCATAAAAATAACAAAATATTAATTTCAGAAATAACACTTTTATACTAATAACTATTATTATTTGTGGTTCGAATAAAGGCGACGTCAGGAGACGTACAGCATCATAAATTTTTAATATACATAGGTATCTAATAAGGCAATTAAACCATTTAATTTGATATAATAAATATACATACTTATTTATTAATAATATTTATTATTATTAAAAAATGCTGAACCATACTGAACGCAGTTTTTTGGAAGTTGCCATAAGTAAAATAACAAATACTAAAGTTATTTCATGTACTGAAACGTTTATCATGAATTATTATTAAACTCTTATTCATTTATAACTCATATTGAAAAAAATATATTACATAAAATCACATTACATTACAATTAAATGATATTAATAAGAATGTATTTTTTTCAATAATTTTTTCCATCGATATTTTTTCTTGTCATGGCAATCAGTTATTGAGGGCATTTATAAAGAAGAAGAAGAAGACAGATGGAGAAAAAAATTCAAAAAAATCTCAACTTGAACGGTGAACCGTGAACCACAAAGACCAAAGTACAAACTCATAAAGAAATGCTCATAAGTCATAGCTTATATATTATATTGTTTAAAATATTCATTGTCTTTGTATGAAAATTTAAAGCAATAATCAACATTCAACGGTAGCAGCATGTATTATTTTGCGTTATCCCGCTTAAATGCGACGACAGTGAAGATCTTGTGAATATCGAATGTGGATATAATATCCTAGATATTAGGTAAGTAGTTTACTTCAAATAATTTATAATATTTTACGTGTTAGTCTAACCATGAACTTTTTATTAAGTTTTAAGTGTTGAAATGTTTTCCCTTCCTAGCAAAGTATTAATAGGAAAAAATAGGTAATAATTAACAATACTTCTAATCACTATCATTATTTCCAGTACCTACCTACTGATCATGTTTGCCATGCATGCTGGGAACTTGCTTATTATGCATCTACTGAAAATACGCCCAGCAGACAGGTTGGCCATTATAATATGTGTGTTTGGAGTTTGGACGATCCATTTTAAGAGCAAATCAATGCAGAATTTTAATTGAAGGGGAAAATGAAGAACATAGTATGCTTCTATAGTATCTTCTTGGATTCAAGGACAAAAGGTAAACAAACAAATCTTTATTTTCACTTAGAATTTTTACAGGATATTCTTACACGATCACTGATCTCCGCACTAGGATTCCCTGTGTCGTGGAGACCAGTCAGGTATTAAAATAATTTCATATGTAGTACTGTTTCTTAATTCATTATTGCACTAGGAAATAAAGTAATTTATTTCCTCAGCTTACGCTGATTCATTACAATTTTTTCTAATTATATTTTTTATTTTAGCTTCGGTCTTAAGACGAAGAACTAGAATAATTCAATTAATTGCGGACTTTCAACCCTCCGCACCTGAATTTATGGATTCAGCTTTAATGTGTACTGTATGTGGCCAGAGTCTGGACACCACAACTTCAGACTTAGAGTGGAATCCCAACAAAATAATGTGTTGTTCAATATATGAAGAGCGGCTGCAACACCAAGACATTGCGTTTTTTAAGAATGCATGAATCCTGAGCAAAATGTTGTACCTCGAGTGACCTGTGCCTGTGTTGTGTTATTGTGCTTCAAGCTAAAATAAAGTCCTGCCATTCTTCTGGAAAAACATATTTTGTATTTATTGTAACTGAAAGAAACATGAATGGTCAGGACGCTATCAAAAGCTATTGCTGTAACTGCATTGTAGGCTAAAGAACAGTGGGATGCTGCTCACATGTTTATGAGCATCATTTGGTACCTAAGCTATGCTCGCCATAAGAGCACTCCTGCCCCTGCCCCTATCTTGATAGTTGTAATAAGAATAAATTAATTATCATCAAGTTATAAATTATAATAAAGTATGTTCTTAAAAATAAAGTGTTGTTTTATTACCTACGAGGCTGCGGGTGTAGTACTTATATCTCAATGCCTGCACCCGAATCTTTTGTAATCTACAGAATATGCAGGGAACAAGCACAAAACAGCATAATATGATTATAGGTAAGAAAATGCTCCGTAGTCTACAAAAAATAAAAAAAACTGGAAGTACAATACAAAACACAACAGCCGAAGCTGTCATTCTACGCCATTTTTATGAGAGTGTAGTATTTCCCCGGTTACAGCTGTCCATGTAGACTGCAGGTCTAGCAGCGTGCTGTGTGGCACTACCACTATTAAACTTCATCATTATTGAATTGTTGCACTCCACTTTTATACCATATAACTATACCTAAAGGTATGTCCAAGTTCGTCCCACTGAGTCGTGTTCAAGTTCGTACCATCCTCATCTCAAATTATCTTCAGACTGTTATTATGTAGAACGGTAAAAATATGTATCAGTAGGTACCTACCTACCTAAAGTATGTTGAATATTTTATGAGTATTAGGTAAGGTTAGGTTATAGTCCGTGCGCAACTAGTTGGCCGCTCTGCCCATGCACTCTTATACCGGCAGAGCGGCCAACTAGTTGCGCACGGACTATAGGTTCATATCATAGCGGTAGGTAGGTACATAACCTCAAAATTTTAAACAACAAAACTGGCTACCTACATCTACCTATTACTTTTATATCCCAAGTTTTAAAATCTACTTAGGTATTTAAATATATTATACTTATTATAAATGCGAAAGTGTGTCTGTCTGTCTTTCTATCTGTCTGACTGTCTGTTTGTTACCTCTTCACGCCTAAACCACAGAATGAAGGTGATTTTTCTTGTTTTAATATTTTTATTTTTCTTAGAGAATGTCCTACTTCATGTTGTATGTAACATGTAAAATATATATTTGTATGATATAATAAATTATTAAGTATTTACATTTTCCACTTCTTGTACATCGATCTGAATGCTATTTAATGCTTATCTACCTAATTTATACTTACAATAATTCTCTAAAATTAATACATCTAGATAGGTAGGTACATACTCTGTTTTAACTCCTGACAAGTTGTAAAAATATTAGAGTAAGTATAATTAGTCGCAACCAAAGTATTCAATTACAAAAGTAATTGATTTCAAATTAATTAGATTAGTTTGCAATTGGATTACATATACTTTGTGTGATTCTATATTTAAAATTTGAAGTAATTGAACTACAATGTAGTTAGAATAAAATGTATTCTAATTACTTTGCAATTAGATTGCTAATTAGATTAACCAGTATTTCAATTATGCCCAACTCTGACCTACAGAGCCCTTCTTAAGACTTGTGTCCCAAATAATTGTAGCTATTTTATAATAATATTACTGTTGTAAATGGTAAACGTGAGTGGAAGAAGCAGGTAAGTAACAGTTAAATAATTACCGTTTTTTTTTTTTTAAATAAGTATTTATAAATTGAGGCTTTAGGGCCGGAATAATTATTTGAAATAAAAAACCTGAAGATTTTTTATTTAGATTACCATATTATTTAAAATGTTTAGTATGAACAAAATAAAATTGTAAATATCAACATTTCAGATTGCACAGTTCGTTCAATTCCAATTACGTGATCTGTGTACTTTTGGTCATGATTTTGCCTTTTGGCCACAATCAAAGGTTTGGCCGAACATGATTATTTTGGCCGAAGGTAGCCAAATGAAACTGGAATTTCGGTCGGAACTCGGACACTGATTATACATTACATTGTACATTACCGATCTATAAATTATCGATACACAAAATTATTCCGATATTCAAAAATATTAAAACCAGAGCAGCATTTAATATTATTATTAATAATAGCCGATGCTGTCCCATTGCTGGGAAAAGGCATAGCAACAAGTAAGTACAATAAAAAAAACAAAGTAAAGTATTGTGACGCATTTTGTTGCTGAAAAAAAATTCTGCAAGTCATTTAAACTCCTTCGTTTAGTTCAATAAAACTTTGGAAACCTTGCGTTACAATTTCAACTCGCTCTCACTACAGTATAAACATTATTCAGTAGAATTCTGCTGTGTCCTTGAAAGCAAACTCACTCAACTCAGAGACAATAGTTTCATGGATGTTCGCGATACTAGAATATAAGTTATTCGCCTTAAAATTGTCTGAAATCTCGCTAATGTGCGTAGTGTGTACGCATACAAAGTTGAAAACAGTGATGTATCAGCACATTCTGTGTTTAGTCTTAGACTCGGTATATGGAAGAGTTCTGTTGGCTTTTAGACTCCAAACTCGAGAGTTCAGGGGTTACCTAATGTGTTTTGAGTGTCCTATGAAAGACTTGAGAAAATTGTGCAAATTGCATATTTTTTTAACCGAAACGAGAAATTATTATACTTTGGTTCTGTTCCTACCTGGGGCACCAGCAACGTGTGCGGGTTCTCGAGGATGGGGTTCCTCAAGGTATACTTTCTCCCCTTTTATTTTCAACATTTATTAAATTATCTAATATAATATATAAATCTCCTGTCACGATGTTTGTCCGCGATGGATGCCTAAACTATTTAACCGATTTTAATGTTATTTTTTTTAAATGTGTGCTTTTCCCAACTTGAGAGATAGGATAGCTTAGATCTTTAATTATTATAGTCGCAATTTTATTTTATTGCAAATTATTTGTCTATAATTAATTGATTGACAGTCACAATTATCTGTTAATCCAAAAGATTCCTACAGATGTCGATACTTCTCGACTGGATTGAGTAAGTAACGGCTACTGGGTTTAACTTTATATATTGATAGATGCATTTGTTGAATAAATAATAGTAAATTATTACAACCTGAGACTGACGGCGACTCACAGATTATAGAAGTTGTTCTGAGCGGCGACCATTGTTTGTGCGACGGGATAGCGATCGACGTTGCCATGGTAACATACATATTTAGTCACTTCAATAAAATAATATGGCAAATACATAATATATTATGGCAAAGCAACGTTTGCCGGGACAGCTAGTTAGTTTATATAATAAGCAGTGCGCATCATTTATTTAAATATGCTGACGACTTTTAGCTCTATAGACAGGAAACAATTGAAAATCTCTCGACTATCATCTATGAACCGGGATTTAATGTAATAAACAACTGGTCTGCTAGTTTCGGACTGTCAGTAAATGCGGCTAATTAATGTCAGGCGCTTTCTGTAACTTGTAAGTTCTTAGAAGAGTCGACACTACATCTACTCCGCCTTTATTATTTGACAGCAGTGTTATACCCTATAGCTCTTGTGAAGATATAATTATACAAGAATTGCTCGTTTAAAGATAATATAAGATACCATCTTATATAAAATTTATGCGAGTTCTCTTCTCTTATACTGCCAATAATAGATTATTGTGACGTTTGCTATCTTGACCTTAATCCGGAATTCTTAAACAATCTAATTCGACTTTTAAATAACTGCATAAGATTTACTTCTACTCCTCCTACCGCTCAAAATTACGCTGACTTCCAGTTCTCCAACGTCGATCGCAGCGGGCATTGTGCACGCTCTACTCCATTCTATACTCTCCCTCCGCTCCCAATTCTCTTTTGGAATTCACTTACAGAATATGAAAATAGGATGTCCGAAACCAAAAAATTGTTTAAACGCTAAGTTCATGACCATTAAATATGTCTTTGTAACACCCTAAGGTTTGGCTGGAAGAAAATGCCACAAGGTATCAGAGAAGTTAATTCATAGGCAGATTGCGGACCTATGTAATTTGGCCGTAATATGTCAAACACAGCCTAGAGTTCATGGAGTGATATTATTAATATTGAATTCACATAATCTCAAGTACCGTCGGCTGTCTATGAATCAATTTCTGCGACGGTATACAAACGTGCGAAAAGTTTTGAATAAAAATAAAATACATTAATAAACACCTCTGAATAACAAAGTAGTCAAAATCTACTGCGAGTTATCCTTATTTTTGGCGGAAGCACCGCAAAACACACTTTTTCGGGATAAAAATAGACTACGTAATCCAAAAAGCTCAAACTAGAACCTTTTATCGAAACCCGTTCAATCATTTTGGCATGAGAGAGTATATGCATCCATCCATTAATTTCAAACTTTTAAATGACTTGTCCAATGTTTAGACAATGACAAAATACGAGGGCGGGATGAGAAGTAACTAGCCTCCGCCGGACGTCCAAAAAGCGACACAACTCCGGAAATGGTCGTGAAAGTACATGTTATGGTTTTAGCAGACCGACGATTGAAGTTATCTGAATTAGCAGACACTATAATAGATATCTCAAAAGGACGGATACAACATATCCCAAGTGTGGAATTAAATATGAAAAAGTTACCGGCCCGTTAAATACCGCAATGGGCATTGTCCAAAAAAAATCACATGTACTTTTTATATTTTTTTTCGTTAAAATAGGGTATTTTAAGAATATAAATTAAATAATTTTGAAATTCATTGGCTAGTTTTTTCTCAATAAATTTTTAAAGTTTCGCTCTGACGTCATCATCGGCGGCCAATTGACCTCTGTAGTATGTTTTTTTTCCTTTCAATGTTGTTTATAATGGCTGGTACGTCTAATGCAATTTATTATTATGTGAAAGCTGATACGAGAAGCTTACAAAAAATGGACAATCCCCATTGCTTACGCACGATCAAAAAAGAATTAAAGAAAATCAATGAATTAAAGTTTGATTTCCTGCCCCACCCACCTTATTCGCCTGATCTAGCGCCATCAGACTTCAATTTATTCCCTAAGCACAAAACTTTTTTGGGCGGAGATTCACAGAGACTATATCAAAAAATAAAATTAATTTTATCACGGAAAGTTGTGTAGAAGTATTAGGCTAGTTATTTATCATCCCGCCCTCGTATCTTGTGATTATAATATCTTGAGTATTATAAATTTTTTTTTTTTTTTTTTTTATTTAATTTATTTAAGGTCGCTTGGAACAACAGGGTCATCAGCGACCACAACATAACAACAACAACAATAACTATCTTAGATTAAACTGTACAGATTACAAGACTTTAGAAATTTAAGTACATTATTACACATGTCAGGATCACTCAATAATAGTATTATAAATTATTATACGGTTTTTTTATTAGTTAGGTGGTTCATGGTTGATGATATAAGCACTAAGAAAGGTATTCAAACAATAATTTGAATTTTTTTCCCCCTTTCGGCTTAGTATACCTTATTTAAAACATCCTGTATACTATTGTATATTACAAAATCATCAAAATTAAATTTATTAGAATTTAGTTTATCGTGACAAAAATACCCGCTATCTACTTTATTGACAAAGCGTTTTGCACAACAAATCTTTTGAAAGGTATCGCAGAGCAGCGGTGGATCCGGATATAGTCAAGCTAAAAACTTCATCAAAACTCAGATACCGACAAGGATGTTTTGGCGCGTTGAACATATTATATGGACGTGAATCCAAAGCAGTGGACAATCAAAATGACACAAAAGTTAGTTTAATAGGGAATGCAAAGGTCGGAGCAGAGGGCGCTACTAGAACATACAGTAAATAATCCGATCAAAATCCAACATAATTTACCGTTGCACACGTGAAATCAGAATACTTACTGACAAAAACGTCGTCCAACGTCGAACTTTTTGTTTGCTGTTTGTGCTGCTGCTGCCTGTGGCGTGAAAACGTTGCAGACTGCAGTAATATTTTAAAGTTCGCGAAATGACACTTACCGCCGTACTCAGAGACATTTAATTATGATTTAGCTCCAATTTAATGAAGAGTTTGACAGATAAAGTATGGGGCTTATGTCAAAATTTTGAATTAATTACATTTAACTAAATAATGTTCCACTCTGAGTGCGGCAGTTAGATGACATTAGGAGAGCGTATTTAAGTACTGTGTTCCACATTACAGAGTGGAACAGAGTGGCAGATAATAGGAAAGAATGGGAACGGTTGGAGAAGGCATTTGCCAATTGGCAAACAGATCTGCAAACCATTAAGAAAGTGCAGCTATTAGAATACACTTTTTAGTTTATTCTTTGTTTAAGTTAATTTCTAAATAATGTAATAAGATTAAGTTGATCTGAATAAAATGCTATATTATTATTAATTAAGTACACTCTCATGTGATTTTTACAATATTTCAGCATCAGTTCCATTTTTGATCACGCGCCAAAATAGCCTTGTATGTGGCATTCCGTGGATTAATCCCGTCAAATTGGTTTCGAAGCCTTTGACGGACGCCTGGCGCCCGCGGCTACAGGTATTTTACGGTCTACATACCTTTGCTTAGACCCTATGTACTGGAAATAGTGGCTATTATAGAAGCACCAAAGTAAAAAACTCTGAACAGTCCCCTATACAGCTGCTTTCATATTTAGTGCTAGAGTCGCACAGCTATGGGGGTCTTTTAAAAATGTATAAAATTTAAACCGAGGTTTGATAACGAAGATAATCCGTATTAATATTATAAATGCGAACGTGTGTAAAAGCGTACACATGCAAGCGCGCCAGTAACGCGCGCTTGCATATTGTGTACGTTTCAATAGAATCCGGGGTTCTCAAAACGCGCGTTAGCTAAGCGCGCGCTTCAAAACGCCCAATGTGTACCTGCTCTAAAACTAGGACTACAAATAATATAATTTGACAAGCTTGTGCTAACCAATACCAATGTACTAAATACAAGACTTTAGTACTCAACCAAATAAGTGAGACAGCGTTTCGGTACTTCTCGACAAGAAAAGTAGAGAGAACTGAAAAGCATTAGGTGAATTTTTGCGTGACGTAGGTACATGGATGGTCCCTAAACAAACACGAACGGATGGCATAAAGTTTTCCTTTCTTTAAAAAAGTATAACGTACGTAACAGACTAAGTTCCAACTTATATGATCCTTTGTTAAAGTTCTCGGCAAAGAGTGGGTGTGTAGATATAGCGTCAAGTTACTCTTAGTCCAATGTAACACTTAATTTTCTATTGAATCCTGTATATTTTACCAAAAATTCATTAGGTAAACTCTGTTGAACATGAAATCTAAGCGAAAAGAATCTTGGACTTTGTATAGACAGGCAATATTTAGCGCCTGGTAGTAACACATACTTGCAAAATGCTTCAATACCTGCAGAAGTATGCTGACGACATAATGTACACAGGAAACGACACCAAATAAACTAGATATTATACTAAGTTATGGGACACTAGTACGTTTTTGCCTGACATTAAGAAGAGGTGAGTGGAAGAATCGAACAAGTAACATTTCGTAACATTCGGAAAATAACTAATTTTTTCCCTAATTATTTTAATAAAACTTGTAATTTATCTACTTCATAACCTAGCTTATGTAGATACATACGAAATGTACGTAATGTTACGAAATGTTACTTGTTCGATTCTTGGATTATATTATGTGTATCCAGATGGATACACATAATATAATCCACAGTTTTTCTATTTCAAATAATTTTTCCGGTCCTAAAGCCTCCATTTAAGCAAAAAAACGGGAAGTTTTTTCATGTTACTTACCTTATTCTTCCACTTACGTCGACTAATTTAATATGTCTAACATTAAAAATTAAACTGTAAGCATAGCTAATATTATAATTATAAAATTATGTAGATAAGCTTGTCTTAATAATAATAACACCGGTTTTGGTGACGGTGGCCGGTTTTATTGAAATCAAGCCAAGTACGCAGGAGTAATTTTATAGTACCCAAGTGTGTGCGCAGTACACAAGAGCACTCTCTATTCCTTTACTCTCTCTAATGTCAATTCCATACTTTTTGATCTACGATTCTATGAAGAAGCGATAAAGAAAACGTCTCGGCTACAGGCTCAGAGCAGATTAATGTACACACACGGAAATGGACAATTAACCTCCCTCCCTGTATATTTAGGCCGTTTTGCGCAAACACACAAACTAATCACTGCCATAGTCGCCCGCGGCATAATATGGAAACGTCGAAATTTAACTGATTTCGCTTTAATTAACCAGCCTCGGGGTACGAACAAATTAAATCCATACGTCTGTCTGTGATAATTCAATCAATTTGAGTCGGTGCAAAAACTATCATAAATATCTTTTCCGGGGAAAAAAGTATTTTACCAAAATTAATACAGCAATCAATTTTGGAAACAAATTTGGAAAAAACACTATTTCTTACGCATTTTCTCAAATTACAGTTATGTATTTGAAAATGTTTGATAAACTATTACACATTCATAAACATAGCTTCTCTCATCTCTGTATAATAATTCTAAGCATAAAATTATTATTTCCGTCGGAATTCCGGAAGGGTCATCAACTTTTTATGTAACCTTCAAACAAAACCTTCATGGCCATGCTAAGCGGAAAACTCAAGTAACATATAAAACTTTTAACATACAACATAATATTACATTAACATTCAACCGAGTGAGAATCATAAAATGTCTTAAAATTATGATATACCTTTATTCAAGTACCACTGTAAATATTACTATTGTTGAAAAACTTTGTATAAGAATTGTGAGGCAAAGGACAAATACATCTTCTTATTTATAATATCATACAATGGCTAATTAAATAGTAATCCATTGTATGTTATAAAGCATAGATACTGGAATAAAGCAACCTCATTGCACTGATCATCGTGACAATTAATTTTTTAATCGACTTTCAAAAAGGATGATATAGTTAAAGTAAAATAATACATAATATTCATTGCTATAAGTAAAAATATACAACTGGAAAATAGTCTGACTTCCACCAACCCATCGCAGCGGCAAATAGGAAATCCTAGTTTCATTATCATTAACCGGCAGTTATGGAATTAGGGTTATATATTTTAAATTTATTATTACATATTATTATAGTACAAAATGAAGAGTTCTCTACAGTTTTTGATGAATTTTGATCGCTCAGGAAAGCGGAAATGGACATAGGATGTACAACTTCTTATATATATACTATCGTTTTTACCACAAAAGATTTAAACACCTGATGAACAATCAGCTGGTGAGGGTTCCGTTTTAGGGTACAGTAGTTAACCAAGTTTTGTTGCTTACAGAACCCTAAAACGGAACCCTCACCAGCAGATTTTTTGTATATTAACCTTGTCCTACAAATAAAACAATCCATATTTTAGGACCGTACATTTTCCGGGACAAAAAGTATCCCTTGTCCTTTCCCGAGACTCAAAGTATCTCCATACCAAAATTCATCAAAATCGATTGAATAGTTTAGGCGAAAATCATAAAAGTTTACTGTACGGGAACTGTACATTTTCCGAGACAAAAGTAAGTATCCCTTGTTCTTTCCCGAGACTCAAAGTATCTCCATGCCAAAATTCATCAAGATCAATTGAATAGTTTACGCGCAAATCATGAAAGTATATTGTAGTAACCGTACAGTTTTCCGGGACAAAATGTATCCAAGTTTTGTCTTCGGGACTCAAAGTATCTCTGTGCCAAATTTCAGCAAAATCGGTCCAGCCGTTTACGAGTGATGTCGTGACCACGCGAAAATGGATTCATTTTTAGGGTTCGTACCTAAAGGATAAAAACGGGACCCTATCTATTTATGAGACTTCGATGTATGTCTGTCCGTCTGTCTGTCTCCAGGCTGTATCTCAAGAACCGCTATAGCTAGAGTTCTGAAATATTCAAAGATTGTGTATTTCCGGTGCCGCTATAACCACAAATACTAAAATAAAAATAAAATAAAAATTTAAGGGGGGCTCCCATACAACAAACGTGATTTTTTGGCCATTTTTGCTCGTAATCAATAATGATAAGAGGTAGGCACTTGAAACTTTCACGAAGGCCTTAAATATTAATGTACTTTAATAATTAATAATAATGTTTAAATAAAATAAAAAATAAGGGGGGCTACCATACAAAAAACACAATTTTTGGCCTATTTTTGCTCTATACCGGTACGGAACCCTTTATGCGCGAGTCCGACTCGCACTTGGCCGATTATTTATTTATTTATTTATTTATTTATTTAATTTGGTTTGTCAACAATTGATTACACGTAATACATTTAAGAAATACAATTTTAGCTTACAGTAAAAACGCATATCAATTTCTTAAAGACAAACACCGCATTCACAATATCATAAAAATCAACTAAAAATATAAAATATATTATACCTATATCATGCATTATTATATATATAGATATAAGTATATGTACATCCTACATGCATTTATAAATATAACTTTATTGTGAAACTAGCGACCGGCCCCGGCGTCGCACGGGTTTAAAATATATAGCCACTGAAAAAATTATTAAAATCGATAGCATAATATTATGATCCTTCACGTGGTCTACTTCTTATCTGTTAGCCTAGCAAACGAATTATTCCGGTTGGAAATGTCGAAAGCAGAAATTATAACTACGCCACGTTTCCATGTGGTTTGATCCATGATCCCGAAAAAACATAATATTACAAACTTAAATAATCGGCCAAGTGCTAGTCGGACTCGCGCACGAAGGGTACCGTACCGTTATAGAGCAAAAATAGGCCAAAAAATGTGTTTTTTTGTATGGGAGCCCCCCTTAATTTTTTATTTTATTTAAATATTACTATTAATTATTAAAGTACAATTATATATAAGGCTTTCGTGACAGTTTCAAGTGCCTACCTCTTATCATTATTGATTACGAGCAAAAAAGGCCAAAAAAATCACGTTTGTTGTATGGGAGCCCCCCTTAAATATTAATTTTATTTTAATTTTAGTATTTGTTATAGCGGCACCGGAAATACACAATCTGTAAAAGTTTCAAAACTCTGGCTATAGCGGCTCTTGAGATACAGCCTGGAGACAGACAGACGGACAGACAGACATCGAAGTCTCATGAATAGGGTCCCGTTTTTACCCTTTGGGTACGGAACCCTAAAAATGATCAATGATCATATAAATTGAAGCTGTTAATTGTTATATTTTTATGTCAATGTAATTGCAATAAAAACCGGTGCCACTTGATAATGCTAGTCATCAGAATGTTCTGTCAGCCTAGTTCCACTAAAATTGCTAACGCCAGCACCAACAGTCGGTATGGCCGTTATAAAATATAGTCAGATATATATCTAAGACAATATACTTAAGATGCGACCCGGTCTCAAGAGTCAAGACCCGGTTCGGCTCTGTGATTGGTCCAAATTTTGACAGCCAACCAATCACAGAGCCTGAACCGTGTCTTGAGACCGAGATGCATCTTGAGTACTTACTATTTATACCGGCCTAAATCTTGCTGGTGTAGGTAAGTTATAATAACTTAGTTGGATTTAATAAAATACCGGGAGTCCCAATAAAATCCATGCTAATAATATAAATGAGAATATGTCTTGCCTCTTGTACCTCTTCACGCATAAATGACTCAACCGATTTGGGTGAAATTCGGTACAGATATATATTGAGTCCCGGGAAAAGACATCGAGTATTTTTTTTTAGAATATGCAAGGTTTCCACGTGATAATTGAATTTCTGCACAAAAAAGTTGCCGGACACATTTATTTAGGAATACATGTTATAAAATACATAATATTGTGGATTATATGATGATTATTAAGTAATTATAAAAATGCAAATGCAAGCAAACGTAAAATATGCAAACAATACGTAAAATATGCAAACTAAAAATACGTAAAACGTAAAATATGCAAACTGCACGATGTTTGAAGGTGATCTCAGCAAAATAATTAGATACTTACCTTCTAATTTTAATTAAAAGTAGTTCAAAAATTCTAAAAGTTATTTACTAAAACCTTGCAAAGTTTGTGTGTTAAATGTAAATATATATTTATTAGTAAGAGAGAAAGAGTTACTCGGCGATACACAACATATTTACCTATTAGTTATTACTAATTAGCAATAAACATCCTTTACAAAGTTTGTTTTTGTTTGCTTGTCCGTAAGTCCGTAAGTAATGGACTTATTTTGCCATTTTATCACGAAAAATGTATAACTCACTTGGGTGCTCTATTAACGCGGGCAAAGCTGCTGGAAAACATATTACAAACTTAACCTGGTGAGCTAGTTTCAAAAAAATTGCCACTTCCTTTGTGTTCCTTCCGAGTAACGTAACACAAAAGAATTATAAGGGCTCATACATACCGTAAAATTATAGTCATTTTAGACCCGTAGCACAGAATATATTATATTAGTTGTACCAACCCGCAGTTAGTTTTTTGGACTAAAATAATTTATTATTTGGGAAAATTCAGTTCATGACTTCTTTTACTAATCAACAGCGGGTCTAAAACGACTATAATTTCATGGTGCAATAGACAGTTATGTCGATAATTATTGTAAATAAAAATCGGGTTAATCGTGCCTTTTATTTTATTTACTTTAAAAACTTTGCCTTTTTTGCTTTATAAATTCTACTACTATAAGGGCCTGTTTCACCGCTTCCTGATAAGGCTATCCACCACTTAATTTGACAGATGGAGTACGGAAAATCTGTCAAATAACCCTATCGGGTACCTTATCAGGAAGCGGTGAAACAGGCCATAAGTATTTGGACAGAAAAAGGGAGCATTTTTTTTAAATTAACTCAGGTAAGAACTGATTTCTTAGAAAATAAAATAAGTATATAAGTAATATAAGAGCGCCCATAAAACCAATTTATAACAGATCATTAGCGACGGATCGAAACTATCTATCTCGAAATGAATCCATACCTACTTACTTAATAATAAATGCGAAAGTGTGTATGTCTGTCTGTCCGTTACCACTTCACGCCCAAGGCGCTGAACCAAATTTGCTGAAATTGGGTATGGTCCCCGGAAAATGTACGATAAACGATCGTACGCGCGATAAACTATTTTTGGCGCAACGAAGTTGCGGGCGTCATCTAGTTATATTTGTTGAAGAGTTACTAATACTAATAAGTAATAACCATAATAATAACATTTGGTCACATGAACCTCTGATACCACAAACAATATTTTTATTTCAAGCGTACCACAGTGGAGACGTATAAGTTATGACGCGCGTATAAGTAAGTATATTCAAACGCCTACACAAGTATCACTGCACGACACCTATCCTCATATTTTTTTATTACCACGTTTGAAGCAGTATTTTAACCGACTTCAAAACGAGGGGGTTATCAATTCGACGCGTATATTCCAAATGATTGTAATATTTCCAGAATTGCTCAGTTTTCGTTTATGTTAGTCCATATCAGCGACTGAACAAATGTGCCAAATTTCAAAAGTGTATGTATGTCCTTATGTTTGTGTTCCCATATCACCGGAACTACAAGTCCGATTTAAGTAATTTTTTTTATTGCACTAGGTTTTGTTCAACTTAGGGAATGCTGCAAGTTTCATCAAAATCGGGTCAGTAGTTTTTGAAATACGGAATTTTAATTCTAAATTGCGTACAATTTCGAGTTCGTTTTATCATTTATAAAATTCTATTATTATTAATTCCTTCCAAAAGTATTTATTCTTTATTCATAACTCGTACGCACCAATAGCATGCATACTTATTTAAAACAAAACTGCTCTTTAATATTGTTACGGATACGGACAGTTGTTTACCTCTGCGCGTACTTTCTAGAAAAGTCCAACCGTTGTTTATGTGAATTGCGTGTTTACGTAAACAATCCAGAATGGAACGTTCCAAAAAGCCTAGCACGTAACAATATTTATAACTCTCTGGTAAAATCACACCTATGACCTACTACAACATACTGAAGTTTGGGGTAGTGCAAATAAAACGAAATTAAGTATGTGACAGTGTGTTACAGACTCCAAAATAAACCAGTAAAATAAAATTTCGATACCGATCATAATATTTCAAACAACAACCAACATTTACAGCGAAACTAAAATATGAATATAAAAAACAGCTTTTAACACTTGTATATTAATTACCTACACTTGTATTAGGAAGAATTAATGGTAAAATTCAAAGTAAATCTTTTGTAAACTCATGTAAGTACTTGTAGATATTTTATTTTGAAGAGAATAAATTTCTTACACCTATTATATTTATCAAGCAAATTTTCTTTAGGTGAAAATTGAATGGATTTTATAGAGTAGGTATAGATGATAATATGCTAGTTATGACATATTTTGTTGATCATTTAATCATTATCATCTACACAAAACTTAAATATTATATGAAACACGTTTCATAAAGCTCAAAACCAAGACATAGTCATCTCAATGGACATAGTCATAAAATTATAGAGTGAGTGAAGAAAAATAATGGAATGAGAAAAAAATAGCAATGATTCTTACCAGCGGCATACTGTTGCTGCTGAGAGATCGCCCTCTGAAAAGAAACGAGAAAAATATAACAAAAATATAGAAATGCAAAAAAATATGATGAAAACTAAAAAGAAAGGGATGATCTTTAAAAATGAGTAAAATTTAGTTTAAAATAAAGTCAATATGATATAATAATTCATTTAAATAACACCTTTAAATTCAAGTATACAGACGTTAAACTATAACGTCTGTATATAATGCCACTTTTCTGACATAATATCAAACAAGGACTATTCTTTAACCATTATAATATTATATACCCACAAAAGTAAATTTTAAAATTTTAATTAATCATCTACTTAATGATTAATTAAAATTTTTAAATGCTGCATTTGCAGGTGGATATTACGGCAAAAACTACTTCGCAGTATATAATATAAGGTGTATTAATGATAAGATAAGATAAGATAAGATAAATTTTTATTGTTCAATTCTGTTACAATTTTTACAATGCGAGGAACGAATATATTTATACAAAGTACACTGATATGGGAAAACATTGGCAGCCGTACTAGTATGAACTGTGTCACAGCTGCCTTTGTAGTTTACATCTCAAGGTATTTCAATTTGTAGTTAACACAAAATCAACTGCGCAATGCGCATACTGGTTTACTGTTTAAGCAGAAATAGAAATAATTTTCGGTTAAAGCCAAAAGTTACTACTTTTGAGACTAAACGAAAATAATATATTATAATATATTGAATAATAAAAAAATACAACAAAAATACTACTGTACACGTATAATAATTGTTAGTTGATAAAACCACATCTCACAAATGTTTTTGAATTTAGAATAACTGAAAATAAATACAAAATTAGACAATGACGATTGAATTTGTCATCAACTTGTATTTTAGCGGTCAATTGTTAATTTCATTGCCACACGGTTGTGTAAAGGAGTGTCACACGTGCTACGAGCAACCGCGCAAGAAAAACAACAATTAAAAACATAACAGCACAAAGGTTTGAAAGTAGAATTTCTATTTATAAATTACAATTTAATTTTTCATTCAAAGAATTAGAAGCTGTGTAATATTAGATGTTATGAATATTTATTTATTAAGTACGCAATTAATTCTTATTGAGTTTTTTATTGAAGCTTATTGAAATTTATCTAAGAATTGCCTATTTTTTTGCAAAGGTACTACCGTACTACAAATCAGTCAGAAGTAGACCTCCTGTCATAGGCAAAGCGGAGCCAAGTCCTGCTAAAATTATTGCCCATTATAATTATTGTAGCAAGACTTTATGATCGTGAAATTTAAGTTAGCACTTATAATAATAAAACTGTTCACTTTTAACATATCGGTGTCTATGGACGCTTCACACCACGTCAGTCTGGCCCTGTGCTAAGTACGGTATTAATTATATTTAATACTTTTATTACACTAATACACGTATTTAATTAGGTTAGATTTTTAATTTATCATACACATATTTAATATCACCATCCATGTCTAGAAACATTAAAAACTTTTTGTTTTGTCGTTGGGATTCACCGCCACCGCCACGTCTACGAGAGTAAAAATATATCATTAGCATGAAAGTACTGACAGATTTATAAGCTTCACTGCACTGTATGTAATTGGAATATGCACAAATTCGTAAGCACTGCGACGACGCAGACAGTATGAAGTTCACGAATGACGCAAGTACTGATTGTTCGTGAAATGCTGATTACTACATAAGTAACGTACATACCTCTTACCATATAAAATAATAGAGATAATTACCTCTTATAAAATATCGTTTCATTACAGTAATGTTATTCTAGCAACAATGATTTTAATGGCTTAGTGCTGTTTTATATTATGCATTCAAAATTAAATAATTTTTAAGACAACAGCAAGCGAGGCTAAAGCGTTTATTATTCGAAAGTTTATCTCAATATATTATGAGAAAATTCATTCTTAGGCACATGGAAGATCAACGTTATTTGGTAGGATTATGTCAGGTCCAAGTTATTCGTAATGTGAGGGCCGGGCTTGGCAAAACCCGACCAGATTACGAAGGTCCGCTACCCGCCTATGAATATATTTCTTCAATAGTACTCTTGGACTTCTAATGACAATAATACGAGTATAGGCTGTTCTACAGGCTCTTTAATAAACTAACGTAAGATCACAAGCGACACATTACCATTACAATATCAAACAGAAGACAGTTTTGTTCTGATTTCTGTACAATATGAGACTATGATGTGCAGACAAAAGGCCGCTTTATCATAGTATTGTGTAGTGTGTGTACTTCATACAACGGTCACTAGTTAGCAGTGGCATATTGAAACCGACGTTCCTAAAACATTACCAAAACTACTTATATTATACAAATTTTTATGATTTAACACAAAATATTTAATCTAGACCACGATTCGGGACAAAAGAAAACTTAATGTTAAAGGCCAATAGAGTGGAATTTCATCGTGGCTTGTACCACAGCTATTCCTCGGAAATCCTTATTTCATTACAAACGCGCGCAACTCCGTTGCGCCAAAATTAGTTTATCGTGCGGGAAACGTACATTTTTCAGGTTAAAAACTATCCTATGTCCTTTCTCGGGACACCAAGTGTGTGCATACCAATTGTCATCAAAATCGTTTCAGCGTTTTAAGCTTGAGTAGGTAACAGACACACACACACTTTCGCATTTATAATATAAATTATTATATGACATATGTACATGGATTGTATTTTGCGATTACGAATGGCGTCTATAATGCATTTAATGTAATTTTATGTTATCTTAGATGTCCGTTTATTGCTTGCATTTCTCTTAGAAAAACTTTCTTAGAAAAATATAATGAAAAATACCTCTATATTCATCTCAGTGCAAGATGTAATAACGGTGCGTCGCGTCGTATCTGAGAAGTTGATTCCTAGGCAGATGGCGGACCTAAGTAATTTGGTCGCGGTAAGACAAACTCATCCGACCGATCACAGCTAATATTGAATTTACATAAGGGTGCGTCCACATTTGTATCATTTGCGCGATCAGATCCCCGATCAGATCCTCCAACAAAAGCGGACAGGCTTCGAACATACCACGTGATTCGGACTTCCAAATTCACATAATTATGCATTTATGATACGTCCGAAATCAATTTTATAATATTAGTTTTTATTCTGGAAAGATGTATGATTCTTGCGCGATAAGGGAATTCTTCAATTCGTTTAATTCAATTTAATTCGTTTATTTGCTCTAAAAGTGTTAATACAGTAGATGGCAATCAGGTTCTTAAGGTCTAACCACGGAGGTCTAACGCTTTAAGCTATACATACAGGGTGCAATTAACTAACTAACTTACTAACTTACTCTCTATGAGTTATTTTTATTATCTTTTTTAATTATTATTTATCTGCTATTTACGTAGACAGTATAATTAATCTTATGCAAGTGCTATTTGTCGAGTGTATCTCGAATAATTATTCATCGCACATAATACACAAGAAAGGAAATAATAATTAGATTATTGTTTTATTTACATAACATTTCTTAGGCAAGTATCAGATTATATGGAGGCTGCTTAGGCAAGGAAAACTGTGTTTCAATAAAATTTTATATTAAACTGTAGGAGCTGCTACAGCGCTAACGGCTAACAATTAATGTTTCAGGTGTGAAATGTATCAAAATCTTATTTGTGAACTGAACTAACTTAATCCTTCGATCGCGGATTCTTGGAAATATATTGTTATTCTTTTGTTATCGCGATCACCGGTGCTCTTATGGGGCTTGATAGGTAACATTTATATTTGCATATTAAATATATATATACAAATTTTGTGAACTGAACTAACGCAATTGGAGCCATGATGATCTGTTGAATGTAGATAAGGCGTCCAATTCTGATACTTCGAATGTCCCTACAATCGCCGGCCCGCTCGTAGAAAGAACCTCATGTATGAATGTGTACGATTAAAATTCTTAAACTATACACTGGAAATGCATATTATATTACAGTTTATTGCGTGCTCTATATTTTCATCGGCACTTTCCGATTCCCAGATCTCATTTAAAGCCTCAAACTAACAGGGACAAATGTTTTAAATTGAATGTTTACGGCGTTATTTTACAAAACGAGCAAATTGTTCATGAAATAATGTGTAATTGTGTACATTCTGTAATGCTCATTTAATGTCACTTGTGTTATATCAACAAATACTGGCTGTTGCCGGCGAGACCGATGTACCATAGGTTAGGATGCTGCATAGTACGATACAACATTATTATGAGACTTGGATGAGCACCGATCTTATAGCGTTTGACTTAATAAAAAGTATACGTAAGGGTCAATTCAGACCGCAAGGCGACGAGGCGAGGTGAGGCGCGACGTGGCATAAATTTGTATAGATTTGACAGATTTCAATTGCGTGAGACGTATTGCCAACTACGCGTCGCATTGCGGTCTGAATCAACCCTAACTCGTTTACTGTTCAAATTATAAAATAGTGAAAATTATGGAATCTAAAAGATTAGAAAAGTTGCGTTAAGGCGTTAAAGTGAAATTAACATTTTTCAAACAAGACTGCCAAAATTATTTTTCGGTTTGCTTCGGCTTAGTTGCGTAATATATAAATCTATATAAATGCTAGGACTTTTAAAATACGAAAGTTTCGCAATCGATCAATTATAACAAAATACGAAACCGAGTAACGTCAGAGTGGTATCAATCCATCAAAATCCATCAATAACGCTGCTGTTAGGGTTGACTACTTTTTTACAGTGACACTTCTATGTAACGTCCCTGTGATGGTACCTCGTTATCGTGGCCACGGGTGCTACACGCGGGAGGCTGTACTCGCGTCGACAATGGCCCATATTTCGGCTGTTTACTCGCACTATCGCACGGAGGATCGCGATCACTTTAAATAATAATACGTTTCGATCGTTCGCGACCGTTATATTTATGTCACAAAGAGTTTCGGCACGTGGAAAAAACGAGGCGATTTTAATCTTTTTCGACAATACAAGTCGTGCTCGGAATGTATTTCATATAATATGTATTTGACAGTAAATGTTAAGCGATAGTCGGTGTAGCTGAAAAGTAGAGTCGGTAGAAATAAAATCCATTTAATCCTACGATCGCGGATTCCTGTAAATCTATTATTATTCTATTGTTGTCGCAGTCGCCGGTGTCCTGTGGTTAATAGGCCCACCAACATTCCCACCACTGTATCTCTGTCAACCTTATTTCCGTGGTGCTCTCCCTTAAGTTCTTTGACTTTCGGTCATTACAACTTTGTGCTGTCTCCCGCTTTTATGGGGAGGGAAATTGGAATTTTTCTACTCCTATTTTCTTCTGATTTATTTCGTTACGAGTCCCAAGACAGTTTTAGCATGTCCCTAAAATCATATCAAAGGGTTTTCGTGGTTGGATACCGCTGTCGATCCTGTCCTGTGGTGGTTGATAGATTAAAAACATAAACACTTGACTTAACACACTATCATATCACAGTTTGACGGACAAAGGCAATTTTACAATTCCGCTCGGACTAATCGTCGCCTATTGTCTGAGCGAACTGACCATGTCGACTTACATAATTGTCACTTTGCCAAAGATAGATCATAAAGATCGGTCGTCCTATACGAACCCACCACATTATTTTTTAGAAAAAAAAATTATAGAGCGATATTTACATCCATACCTATTTACATATCTTCTATATCTATACATATTATTATAAAACAAAGTCGCTTTTTTCCCTCATGCCCCTTTGTTCCCATTAATCTTTAAAACTACGCAACGGATTTTGATGATTATTTCAATGTTAGACAGGCCATTTATCGAGGAAGGCTATATTTTATCATTATCACGCTAAGACTAATAGGAGCGAAGAAATAAAGGAAAATGTGGAAAGAAACGGGGAAAATTATTTGAAAGGGCTAAGTTGAACGCGCTAATCTCAGGAACTACTGGTCCTATTTGAAAAATTATTTCAGTGTTAGATAGCATATTTATTGAAGAAGGCTATAGCTAGGCTATATTTTATCACGCTAAGACTAATAGGAAAATGTGGAAAAAAAACGGGGGAAATTATTTGAAAGGACTTATCTCGCGAACTACTGGAGCAATTTTTATGTTATTTCTAGGCTATCGATTTTAATCATTTTTATTGGCTATATTATATTTTATACCGCTAGTTATATAACATTATAAATGCGTAGGTGTGTCTGTCTGTTACCTCTTTCCACCCAAACCAATCAATCAATCAATCTTACCTTGAGTCCCGGGAGGGGGCATAGGATACTTTTTTTCTGGAAAATGTACAGTTCCAGCGCTATAAACGAATCATCTAGCGGCTAGCCATTCATTAAGATGTATAAATATCAAGGCGGGCTTTACTTATCTGGAATTTCCTTATGCGATACATTTTTAATATAAATAATGTATAACGTCAAGACTTCTTTTACATTATTAATTTTATCATAAAACGTTATTAATGAGTAATGACTTTATATGTGGATATCCACTTCATCCGTATTCGGAGATACAGGATATGCGAATTCAGTGTGGTGTCTGGTGGTGTGACATCAACGCTAGCAAACACCTGTGTTATGTGTAGGTTCTAAACGTAATGTTAATAACAATAATATAACGTTCTAAACATTTAAACATCACTAGCTGTTGCCCGCGACATCGTCCGCGTTAACATAGTATAATAACAAAGATTATACTATGTTAACTCGGCGCAGTTTTCCCCTTTTTATGGTTCCTTATACAAAGGGTAAAAACGGGACACTATTTAAGTAAACCTCAAACGCAAAAGTCAATAAACTTTCATGTTTCTAACTCAACAAATGACGGACTTTCACTGAAACTTTCTACCCCAATTTCACCCCCTTGGGGGTAGAATTACCAGAAACTCTTAAATATATACGTATCCATTCATTTTTAATCAGTAGCACAATAATAAAGTTTCATATGTTTCTTACTCAAGAAATGACGGACTTTCATTCAAACTTTCAACCCCAATATCACCGTCTTGGGGGTAGAATTTCCAAAAACGCTTACCTATCCATTCATTTTTAATCAGCAGTCTAAAAATAAACTTTTATGTTTCTAACTTAAGAAATGACGGACTTTCATTTAAACTTTCAACCACTATTTCACCCCCTTGGGGGTAGAATTTCCAAAAACACTTAAAGACGTATCCAATCATTTTAATCAGTAGCCCAAACATAAAATTTAATGTTTGTAACTCAAGAAATAACGGACTTTCATTAAAACTTTCAACCCCAATTGCACCCCCTTGAGGGTAGAATTTCCAGAAACGCTTAAATACATATCCATTCATTTTTAATCAGTAACCCAAAAATAAAGTTTCATGTTTCTAACTTAAGAAATGACCGTGGAAATGACGGACATTTATTCATAATTTCAACCCCTATTTCACCCCCTTCGGGGTAAAATTTTCAAAATTCCTTCCTTAGTGGGTAAAAAATCCTACTCAATAAAACAACCCTACACACCAAATTTCGTGGCTGTAACTTTAACAGTTTTTGCTCAGCGATGATGAATCAGTCAGTCAGTCAGTCAGTCAGGACATGTAATTTTATTAGTATAGATGTAGTGTGTACATACCCCACTCGTATAAAAAGGCAACGAGATATGTATTTCGTTTAGTCGGATCGTCCGCGATAACAAGAAAAATAAAAACATATTTGAAACAGGAATCTTAAAATATTACACTTGCTACATTAAAACCGTTAATAATATGTTCTATAATAATGCAGCAGCTCAAAGACAGAAAATGAAACTTTAAGAAGTTACCTACTAAGAACAATGTAATAAAACCCATATTCGTTAAGCAGAATGCGATTGAAGTGTTGAAAAATTCGTTAATGAAATCCCGGGACTCTTACTTCATCACAATCAGTTTAGAATTTTAAGCGTGGATAAGTAATTAACAATCAGCATCGTAATATAATAATAATAATTAATAATGTTAAGCAACGAAATAGAAAAAGCGATGCGAACCAGAGATCTTTGAAACAAAATGGAATAAAATCGAAACTTAATAACTTTTTCCTAATTTAATATTTCATTTGCAACTGCAAATCAAAATACTTATACAATTATTATTGTATAATTAGAATCGTTGATATTTTAATTATCTTCACGTCCGTTGCAGTATATAGATAATTAATTAACGCTGGCGGGGTTTGGAATAGGGTAATAATTCTACTCTTCTTACCCCTTCGTTTACACTGGCGCTTACACGAGCTACTCAGTTTGGTAACCTTCGATATTATGTTTGTTTGCCAGTGTAGCGAGTGCTTTTCGTCCTCTGAAATAAAAAACCAAGATGTCGCACGGTGTTTTTATATACAGAGAGTATTTTATACGCATCAAGCTACTGATTCATTGATTTCGTGATTGGTCGAGTCAGAGATAATATAAAAAAATAAATTCAATGCCCTGATTTTGGTAATTTTACAAATTTTTGTTTGCCTCTCCTTTAATTTGTTCTTTGCATATTTTGTATCAAAACCCTCCACCTCTACCGCAGATTGTGAATATTGTTGTGGACATTTCAGTAATAACTATCAGCTTTGTATCGTTAATCGAGTCATTACAACGTGCTGTTGACATTTAATTACGTGGCAAAAGGTACGGGATATTAACAGGGCACCCCCTGTTAATATCATCTCATGACAGGCTTTATGAAAACAAAGTGGCAGCACAATATAATATACAGTGGCGTAGTCTTGAAATCAATGTGATAACTGACGTGTTATCAATGACAACACAAATGAGATTTTATGCTCGTGATAATACGTTGTTCTGATGTCTAAAGAATCTGAAATAGATACTTAATTTTTGGGTCCGGAGGCAGGTCTATGAATCCCCCCTAGCCGATCCTAGACGACGATCCCGCCCTTAGACGCTCAATTGTATTGTCAATATCACGCTTCCAATACATTGAACATTTTATTTGATAATTCAAGGCGCGCGATCGCGCGTCAATAATATTACGCAATACGTAATATTGCGCAATAAAATTGCTCGTCTAGGGGGGCGCTAAGGCGTCAGTGAATCAAATGGATCAGTCGTGATGTGAATTAGAATGTCGATGTGATTGGGGTTGTACGAATTTCCTTTGTGGTAGAGTATTAGTAGTGGCCAACGTAGATGCATTGTTTAACGCCTTCGTTCCCAAGCGGTCGCATGCGACCGCGAGAACAAAATATTTCTAAGAATCCGCGATCGAGGTAATAATATTATAATTTATACTATAGGTAATGTACGAGCGAAAAATACGAAGCAGCTTATTGTATGTCTACTTATGTGTGATGTATATCTATTATCTATAGATATATCTTATATCTAAGACGCTTCACACTACGTCAGTATGGCCCTGTACTAAGTATCTGAAGTACTTGTGTAATAGGTACCAGACAACACAAATACACACACCGGCAAAATTAGCGGAACATAAGTAAAAAGAGCCACAACTTGAATTCAAGTGGGTCGGGCTGTGTGAAATCCTTTTTTATAGTTTCTAAGCTCATTTAAGAAATAAAATATTGAACAAAACTGGCAAGTTGACAGATTTTTATTGCAATTATGCCCTACTAAGTGTTTTTCGATGATTGACGCTGTAAGTGTTTCTGATAAGAATGGCGTTTTTAGCGGGGTGCAAGGCATGCCAGCTCATTTGATTGTTTGGTTTTTGGAGGAACACATTGCTTAGATACAAAATTAGTGGATTTTCCAGCATCTACGACAGCTAGAGCTGTAACCACGATAGAGAAAGGTCACACCTACCGTTCGGTCAGTCAGGCCTTAGGTGTGTCGGCTTTCGTGGTCCATCGTAAATTTCAACGCTACAGAGAGACTGGATCTTACGTTCGGAGACGAGAACAAGGCATATATCGGGTGGCAAAGGTTCAGGATAACCGTTTTGTAAGGGTACAAGCCTTGAGAAATCGACCTTAAACTGCTTTGCAGAGATGAAACCTATAGGAACAGGTCCGAGATGTACCTGTAAGTGATTGTACAGTAAGAAGAAGACTCAAAGAAGTTAAATTAAACTCAAAGGTGCCAGCAAGGGCACCAAAACTTGAGACAGGGCACCAAAGAGCCAGGCTAAGATTTGCGCGTGAACATCAAAATTTGACAAGTGAGTGAAATCGTGTGCTGTACAGTGATGGGAGCAAATTCTGTGTAAATTTTATTGACAGGCGATAAAGAATGTGAATAAATCGTAAGGAACGCTATAGACCATCAAACTTAACGGAAACAGTGGTATATCATGCAGGCTTCGTAATGGTTTTGGGTTGCATATGATTTGGAGCCCGCACAGAGCTGATGATTGTTAATGATGGTACTTTGACAGTACAGGGCAATAGCACAGACATCCTAGAACTGCATGTTGTGCCTTTTACACAGTTTTAGGTAGTAACTTCAATTTTTTGCGCGTCCATAGAGTAAAAAAATCGGGCATTATGACCTAAATGATGCTAGCGTAGCCCAGGTGAAGAGGTCAGCACGGTCTACGGATGTGGATCCGATTGAGAACATGTGGCACATCAATGGGTGAACGGTACGAATTAAAACTCCAGCTCCAAAATGTGTTCAGGAGCTCGAGTTGGCGCTACTGGAGGATTAGAAGAATATCCCACAGGAAATGATTGACAATCAAAATGCATGCATGTAATGGCGTATCCAGACTCTCTTCAGATCCATAGAAGGCATTACACGCTGTTAACATGGCATTTCTTAAGTAAAAATGAAGAATTTAACTTAAAAACTTACTACTGAAATTTCAAAGATTTTTCTTAATTATAGATTTTTGCAATTTTTTTTAATTTTACACGTTTTTATGCCCTAAATTTATATAAGTTTTATTTTTTAATCATCAATTATTAAATTAATAAATAAATATATAAAAAACAGCGATTAATTTTCAAAAAAAATAAAATTTTATTATTATTCCGCTAATTTTGCCGGTGTGTATATATTCAATATTTTTATCGTATAAGTACATATTATATTTAAGATTTTTATTATAATATGATACATGGGTGTGTATTAAATACATATTTAATACACACCCATGACCCAAGAACTTTGTAAACATTTTGTACCGTCGTCGGCGGGATTCAAGCCCGCGACCCCCGGCTAGAGCGCTGGCCACGCGCTCCACCACTGAGCCACAAAGGTCGTAAGGAGGCTACGAATAATAAAAACTGTTTATTATTCTTAGTACATAGGTAAATAATCTTAAACAAACATTTGCCTATACTAATGTTGTATTTGGAAGGTTTGTTTTCGTTGGATAGGTTCCGAAACGATCGATGGCGTCTCGATGTCTCGAAGTGAACATTAATGGTATTAACTATTACGAGTGTCATAAAAAACAACCTCAGTATATGATAGAGATAGTTTCTTAGTCGCGTAGTTATATTTACTAACTAGATAGCGCCCGCAACTCCGTCGCGCCAAAATTCGTTGATCGCACGGGAATCATAAGTTTTTCCTGGATAAAAAATAGCACAAGTCCTTTCCCGGGATTATTCAAAATCCCCATAACAAATTTCAGCAAAATCTGTTCAGCGGTTTGGGCGAAACGAGGTAACAGACACGAGCATCACACGAGCATTACTATGCAATCGTAAGACAATTTTACAGCCATTAGGAATATAAATATTATTCTATTTGGGCACAAAATTCTTATAACACCACCAAACAAAAATACAAAAATTTAATATCCGTAAACCGAACATTATATTTCGAACGACGGGAGTCCTATTATATAAAATTTAATATAGCATTTTAAAACCCGTCCACGAGTTAATATCACGACAATATCGCAGAGTAGAAAATATTATTTCTTCAGAAAATTATATTCTGCAAAAAGTAAAAACTATACATAACAATTAAGTACTCGTAGTAATATTATGGTTCTAACAAACTATTTTATCATATTTTATCCATACTAAACACTACTTTCTACACAAAAAAAAAAGTATTTTAACGTGGTGTAAATCAGTGTTTCCCAACCTGTTTGTCTCCATTGGACCATACAGAATCCGGTTCTTTTTGTGTCCACGTGTATTTGAGTACCTATTTCCTAGGGGTCCGTGGCTCAAAAAGGTTGAGAAACACTGGTGTAAATTGTAATAAAAGTGTGCTACTTCACGTTTTGGATTTGGTCATAATCGGGGCTTCACACTAAAACGGTCCATTGACCCCGCCGAATACCTTATCTTATCATGATGTATTGTGTTTGTTATACTCCTAGGTTAACAACATCTAGCTCGAGATAATCTCAATTTCAGAAATTGTTGTAGCGTCTTTTTTAAATCTGAGGGAAGTCCTAATGCAATATTATTTAGGTACTTTAATATTACTTTAAAAGAAATTACCTCCTCCTTTTTGGAAGTCGGTCAAAAATATTTGTATGTAAGTAAACAAAAATATTTTTTTAATTTGTGTGAAATCTGAAAGAAATCTTAAGAAGAAATACTGGTTTGAGACTCTTAGCAGCTTGGTTAGATTATGTTCAACTAAAGTCTCAATTTACATACTAATAAACTAAGTACTTATCTAAAAAAATTGATGATGGTAATGAAAAATCTTTCAACAATATAATTCGTTTTGTTATTCGTAGAATACAATGCAAGCAATAGAACAGCGAGGCTAAAATGGACGCTTTGGAGAATCATAATAATATAATTCATTCATAATTCTCCAAAGCGACCATTTTAGCCCCGCTGAGGAGGCTAAGGACAATTCGTAGCGGTGCTACGCGAACAGGACGCGTCGTAGCACCCTCTACGACGACCCGGCTCTACGTCGTAGCAATGACTCCCAAACGACTTTAGCCACCGCGGTGATCGGTTTCATACAAACCAAGCGATAAAAGTTATTTTGTGACCAAGTGTGCTCGCAATACTATAGCACAGCCTTTCCCAAAGTGGGCGATAACGTCCTCTTGTGGGCGCTGAAGGTCTAAAGGGGGGCAGTGTGGGACCCAGAAAAAAAGGGGGCGTTGTGTAGAGGCTTTGAAGGTGATTTAATTCATCCGGATTCATTTTAAATTAAAACAAAGGGGGCGCTAAAACATAATTTGTTCCCAAAGTGGGCAGTAGACAAAATAAGTTTGTGAACCCTTGCTATAACATTCTCTCTATTATATTACTCTACAGCTGGCCGGCTTACAATATCTAACGATTTTTTTTTAATTAAGTATGCAATTGTGAACAAAAAATCGCTGGATTGGATTAGTTTAGTACCAGATAGATTAGTACCAGTGCATTCTAATGCCGGTTTTGTCATTGGATTGGAATAATATTATAAACTGGCCATGGGACGGATAAACGGAAAAATCCTGAGCTTATTTTTCAGATCAGCATTTTACTTGTCCAACGCGGAACTGAAATTGCGACTTATGAAACAATAGTCAAACTCAAAAACACTCCGCGAAAATGTAATAGACAGATATTATAAAATTAGTTATATTACAGCTGATATAATTATCATATAAATTTATGTTTGTTATAATAAATAGCAGTAATAATAAATACTCTTTATTTTGCACACACTAAAAAGTAAAATTACAACAATTATAACTAGTGTACTACAATGGCGGCCTTATTACTAATTAGTGATTTCTTGCAGGCAACCACAGGCAAAGCACAGTATGTTACTATTTAGTTACTATGTTACTCGTGTCGGACATAATATATAAACATAATATGTTTACGTAACAGTCTGGTGCATGTTTATAAACCTCGTTATGAGAGGTCAGGGCGATACATCAATGATGTTTTACTTCAACTACTGTATAGCATTTATTACATTTGGGCAACCGTACGGACATTTAATATCTAGTCCCAGGCACTACAGTATTTGAAGTTCAAATCATCCACAACGGATGTAATGGCCCTAGTTTTGTATTGTATTTTTGGGGCTCCGTAGTACAATCACAGTATCAATAATATGCAATAGACCATTTTCATTATTAGGCCGTGTTCAAACCAAACTGACTGTCAGCCGCCGAATGTGAGCGAACGGCAGTTTATTGTATTTTCATACATATTCACTTTTTCGTTCACACCTAAACGACAATACGTTATTACGCTAGGCGTGAGCGCGGACATTCGATACCGTTTATTTCCACGTTCACACCGGGGCTCACAGTGAGCCTGCTCACATTCGGCGGCTGACAGTTTGGTTTGAATACGGCATTAGATCCCCAATCACCTGCAAACGCGTCATTAAAGCGTGATTTCGAACAACTCTTAAGTAGCAAAACAATACATTATAACGTATGTGTTGTTGGTGAATTTGATTTTCAAGACATTTCTTAGTTACTATTGATACTTGAAACTTGTACTTAACTAATAAAAGAAAATATGTCAGATTTGTTGAATTTATTATAAGTAGGTAAACGAGGAAAATTACATGGCAAGTACATAGTGTACTTTAATTATAGTTATATTTTTGTAGCAATATAGTGTAAATGAAGTAATAATTTCAAGGAACAAATTTTACTGAAAAGAATAGGCGAGAGATCTGGTATGGTATAGTGAAAATCTACAAATTGATACAAGGTGAAATTGCATGCCCTCATTGTCGTGTAGGGACAAAAAAAGGGTAGAATAATTATTACATGATAGTAATCTTTTATGAAACAACTACTAGGCCTGTAAGTTAACTATAAAGGAAACAAAATCGGCCAGGTACGAGTCAGACTCACGCTCAAAGGGCGTATATTATATAATATATATTTATAGCGGCAACAGAAATACACAATACTTGAAAATTCCAGAAGTGTGGCTATTGCGGTTCTTGAGATACAGCCTGGAGACAGACATACACATAGAAAGTATGAAACAGACACACTTCCACATTCATAATATTAGTATAGAATATGGATGGATATCAATATGCGTGGACCAATCAACGTGACCGTTTGGTCACGTTGATTGGTCCCTAGAGCAGCGGTTCCCAACCTTTTCAATGTCACCACCCCTATGAACAAGTATGGGAATTAAGTTTACCCCTAGCTAATTTAAAATAATTCAACCACACAAATTCGTCCAAAAATACCTTATTATGTAAGAAATTGCACGTTTAGGTAACTAGTAATATATAAATCTTGGACTTAACAGCTAATGTGAAGGTTGATATTGCTTTTCATTCGCAAGTTTAAGAATATTAGGTTCGGTTTCACTACCGTATTTTGTTTATTATTATCATACTTTTTCGTGCCAACTCTGTTACCCCCCTAGAATTGTCGTTTTACCCCCGCGGGGGTAATTACCCCCAGGTTGGGAACTGCTGCCCTAGAGGGATGATGTAACTTCATCACTTGGACGGCAGCTTCAAAGCCGTTGTTTATGTTTCATACTCGTATAACTTATGTGATATACTGAGAATATATGCTTAGCTTGGAGATAGCTTGTATAACGGTTATGTAAAACACGTAAATGGTAAATGAGGGAGTGTCATGCTTCGTCACGGATGTGCCGGCACGATGGAGGACCTACCTAATTTTGTCGGGTTATCTAAATTCTTTACAATTTTAATTATAATTACGTAGGTTAACCATCTGCCTATAGATCGGCATCCCTGAAAGTACTCGAACAGAAATGTAAAACCACATTCACAGTAATGTGTAAATATAAGCATGTTTAGTTTGTAGGTCGACAATTTCCACCCGTTCATTTCAGCTATTCGCATTACTCAATTCAAGTCTACTGGCTGCTATTTGCTTGTACCTACTTATACTACAGACTATAGAGAATAAAGAACACATAGGTACATTTAGTACGCAAGACCTAAATAATGTTTAAGTTTCATATCTAATCGGTGGTAGTGACAGATTTGAAAAAGATTTTTTCTTACCAATTTGGAAATATAACATTTTTATTCGTTTTTCCTATTCCTTTCCCATAGCACAGACTTTGCTTAGTTTCAGGGACGTAATATTTAAAATAACCAAAATTTTATGCCTACTATACAGCGACAAAACAAACATTATTTTCATATAATACTTATAACGAGTATACAGAATTTTAATAAAAATAATATTCGTATTATTATGTGATTAGTTATTTTTCTTCACATTTTATAAGTATAGTTATTACTAAGTATGATGCAAGTAATGTAATAATTATGAACATGGAAATTTCCACCTTTCTGACATTCAAAGTTAAAAATAAATTACTATGCACTATGATAGTATTTATTATAGTAAGTATAAACGAACGACCTTAACTGCCTAATTGTAGATAAAATTATGTACACGTATAAGCCTTTACGTCATGACTGAAAAATGTTTGGTTACATGGTCTAAGTTGTGGGGCAAGTCTAAAATTTCATATTCTTGTGAAAAATTCGTATGGATGACAAGTCTCGTGGTTTGGATCCTCTTTTTCATGTGATTATTAATTAAAAGTCTTACTAGCAATCACGTAGTTACTATTTAGTAATATATTGTGCTAGCATGCTGCTTGTAAGAACTAAATTAGATGTGATATATTTACTAAACTCCTTCTTCAAATTTCGATAATAATCCTGACTTAATGTTTTATTGAAAAAAGTGTATGACTATTATAGTTTTCATTAAATTTCGTATGGAGATACTTAAGAGTTTCGGGAAATGAGGAAGGACAAAAGGTACAGCTATCCCGGAAAATGTACAGTTCCCGCGTGATAAACTATATGGGAGATCGCACACGTCACACTTTTTGTGTGATCGAGTATGTGCGGCTTACATACAATCTGCATGGCGCGCGTCATCAGATTGTATGTAAGCCGCAGACTCGATCACACAAAAAGTGTGACGTGTGCGATCTCCCTATATAATATACAAGCTTCCGCGCAACCAATCTAGTAGTGGATAAATATGCGGGGTGAAATGGTCGCTTTGGAGAATTAATTTTTTTTAAATCACCATAATGGTCACTCTGCTTGCATCATGTGAAGTAATTCGTATTAATTTGACATTCGTCAGTTTGAATGTTTTGACGAATCAGTTTCTGAATTATTGATTTTAGAGGAATTGCAAAATGGGACTGTTTTAGCCCCCCAGAACCATTAGTAGATCCAATTATTGCAGTTATTGCACTGTTTGGCGATTTGTATTCAAATCGATTACTTATGTTTGTCATTGCCGGTATCAGTAGCTATCTAGCAGTGATTATATCAATCACTTAATCAGCAGTCAGCACTCAACTGATGAGTACTAACATGAGAAGCATCAGCATCAGATGCCTTACTACTGAAATTGTCTTTGCTTGTTGTGCTTTGAGCTTAATCCGGAAAAAACTCAAATCAAGAATGATATCGCACTGACCAAACGACTTCTTCTGGAACTCGAGTAATCACAAATTATAGTCCGTGCGGAACTAGTTGGCCGCGCCTAAGGTATGTGAGCGGTGGGACCGAGAGGCGCTTGATTTTGACAGTTCTGGCTAGTTAATACAAAAAGCACAAGAGATTGCAATAGCAAGATGAGTCCGCCGATAAAAAGATAATCTAAGGAAATAATAATATTTAGGGTGCATACGTTTTTAAAAAACGGAAAGCCGATGTCAATAGTTTAGATTTTAGAATATAAAACTGATCAATTGTATTTTATTTATTCTTTTCAATAATTTAATAATATTATTGTTCCGATATCTTGAGATTGGTCGTCATCGTCAACGCTTATGTGCGTTGCGAGCAGCAAGCAACCCGCCCCCTCACCCCCGTCCCTACCTAAGGCGCGGCCAACTAGTTCCGCACGGACTTTAAGATACCGCACGTGCGTAATGTAAATACAGGGTCTAACAAAACTAAGTCATAATTACTTTAGGGTTTGTAAGTGTCCCTTATATTGAGTTCACTGTGAAAGTAGCAGGGCTTATAGTCACATTACAGTTAGAGAAACATTTTTGTGATTTGTGTGGGAAAGTGCCCGAGCGTCAGGAGTTTTCCTATAAAATAAATAAATAAATGTAAAAGATAGTATTCCCATACAAAAGTTTAAAAAATAATAACTTTTTCAGCGCTGCTACTTTCACAGGAAGCTTATACATACCCTTAAAATATTATCACTTAGTTTTGTAACACCTGTATAGCGATTAACGAGCACCGAGCATCCTTCTCTTTTTTTATGCAATAAGGGGGCAAACGAGCAAACGGTTCACCTGATGGAAAGCAATTTCCGTCGCCCATGGACACTCGCAGCATCAGAAGAGCTACAGGTGCGTTGCCGGCCTTTTAAGGGGTAATAGGGGAGGGTAGAGAAGGAAACAGGGAACGGTAGGGAAGGGAAAAGGGTAGGGGATTGGGCCTCCGGTAAACTCACTCACTCGGCGAAACACAGCGCAAGCGCTGTTTCACGCCGGTTTTCTGTGAGGACGTGGTATTTCTCCGGTCGAGCCGGCCCATTCGTGCCGAAGCATGGCATTGTATCAGGAGTAAAGGGACTCAATCCACTGATTACGGATATTCTGTTCAGGAATAATAGTAGACGTAGCTGCCACTTTGTATGGGGATTAGGGCTGAGTAAACTATAGAGCTGTAAAAATTTGGTAGCGCTTGGTTGCACCGCCATGGTATTAAATATACATATTTATTTTGTCGGAACCAGCCTTGGAAAGTATTGCATCTTTTCCTTGAAATGTACGTCAGAACTGCGTTAATAGATTCAAAGAAGACAAAATATTAAATTAACAAGGTGCTAAAGAAAAGTCGAATTGAACACTTCAGATACTTCGTTTCAAATGAGCACATACCTATAGGGGCGACTATAAAACGCTACGAATAAAAGTATATAATACACTAGATAATGCCCGCAACTCCGTTGCGCCAAAATTAGTTTATCGCGCGGGAAACGTACATTTTTTCGGGATAAAAAATATACCATGTCCTTTCCCGGGAATCAAAGTATATCTATACAAAATTTCAGCAAAATCGGTTCAGCGGTTTTGGGCGTGAAGAGGTAACAGACAAACAGACAGACCGACAGACAGACACACTTTCACATTTATAATATTAGTATGGATGTAAGCCGCGCAATAAAGAGCCATGATTTTATGCAATGCGATTTTGTATTCAAATTTCTAAAATAAGATCAAAGAATTATATTATTTAAAACAGTATGATTAGTATCTTATTTTATATTAGCAATCTAAAAACATCATCTAGTACTTAATTAACTAAGGCTCCATCTTAGGTTTAACCTATACATGGAAAATCCTATTACGATTATTACAAACATATCTAATTACTATTTATTACGTGGGTAATAAAATAATATATAAAACGTAATAATGCAGCAGAGAGTAATTTATAATATTATATTATCCGACCAAACAACGCGAAAACAAGGATGTATAAAACAAAACTGCCAACAACTTCCTTGCACCAAATTAGTTTATAGTCCCAGAACCATAGAACCGTACAGTTTTACGGCATAGAAACAATTCTATGGCTTTTGCCTTTCTCGGTATTCCGGGAAGTAAATCCATAATATCCATAAAATCGGTTCAACGTTTGAAAAGCGAATAAAAAGAAAAACAGACGTATTATTGCTTTATGGTATTAGTATAGATTCAATTCAATTAACTTATTAATCACCATAATGGACTCAACAAAGATGGTAATGCTATTGTGATTCCAGTATAAACAGATGCCTTGTTTATTCGTTTTCATTAGAAAACATATGTAAAGTTGATTAATAATTATTATTTTTCTCATTGCAAACCAAGAAACTAGATCAAAGTGGATTTATCTTCTTTAGAGTTAGGAGGGTACAGAAACATAATATTATTAGGGCCAACCCACACGTACCACAACCAAACGACAAACACACGACGTGATCGGGCGTATATTTCGTATTGTTAATGAACTGGACCATTTTGCACTTGTAAAATACCGACCACATCGCAACCACGTCGCAAACTCCCGAGGCGAAACTTTAACGAGAAAGAAAGAAAAATTCCAAGCCTCGTTTCAATTTAGACATTTAAACGAGGCGTGGAAATAATATAGTCCGGGAGCCCTAGTACAATTTTTATTTGATTACCATCAAGCTAATTTTTTGTGAGTAGCTTCATTTTGATAAAACGAACAACATTTTTATTTTGAAAAACCTCGAAAGTGGTAGCTCAAGTCTTCGTTAGTACTAAATTGAAACGAGGCTTGGAATTTTTTCTTTCTTTCTCGTTAAAGTTCCCAACCCCTGAAGAAATAAATGAAGGGGGGGGGGGGGGGAGGAGAAGCAACGTTGTGGTTGCGATATGGTTGCGACGTGGTTGCGATGTGGTCGGTATTTTACAAGTGGTCGACAACGACTGCAAAATGTGGTACGTGTGAATGGTCCAGTTCATTTACAATACGAAATATATGCCCGACCACGCCGTGTGTTTGTCGTGTGGTTGCGGTTGTCGTGTGGTTGTGGTACGTGTGGGTTGGCCCTTAAAATACCCATGTAGTCAAGTTTTTAGAGTTAAGTTTACGTAGCTAGTAACTATTTACTTCATAGTAACCTGCGGTTTAGCGCCTGATAAATAATTTACTATCCCCAATATCCCAAAAGTTGTGGACAACTTGGTTGGGGTGATCAAAATTCTCGTCAAAATAATTAGTTTGGCCGACATTGTATAATGTTCAAAACACTAATACATGAACTAGGCTAGATAACGCGCAAATAAGATAAAACTTAACAAGATGTTTAGGTATTCACAGACAAACAAGACTTATCTATAAAACATAGAACCTACACCTCCAATATTTTGCCACATGTAGGTGCTTACAATAATATCTGTACTTAATGGTCCGCTGGCTACAATTTCTTTTTCACGTAGTCGTGTAATATACGAGTACAATAAATTATAAAACACACGCTGCATAATTGTTTGACTTTGCATGTCTTGTTTTTCACTAGCTGTCTTTGGCTCTGAAAATCGACAGCGGAATTTTTTTGTCAGTGAGGTTTAACGCTCGAACTAGTCACACGCTTGAATCCCGACGAGGGGTTTTTTTTAAACAATTTTCCGAAAGAGTAAACAAATAGCCTCTACTATGTAACATAATATTATTATTAAAGTTGACCGTTCAATAAAATATGAAGATGTGAGTGGATGAACACGATAACTAACATTTTGTAACATACGAATATTTACTCATTTTTTTTCCAACCATGTAACTTATCTACCTCATCACCTGGCTAATATATCTGGCTACACATAATATAATGCACTTTTTTATTTCAAATCATGTGAGTGGAACTAAAGTTATCGTGTACTTTAACTCACGTCTTCAAATTTTGACCAAGACGAATCTAATATTAACCTGTCAATTTCAAATAAAACAAACCCTTTAGGCAGGGCCAAGCCGCCCCTGTGTGCGATGTGTGCGGCGCACACATGCGCCAAGACAAAAGGGCGCCGCGGCCGCTATTGAAATTAGTTTTGTTGCACTTACTCAACAATACTCCTTTTTGGAAGTCGGTCAAAAATTTTTTTTTCCTATTAAGTACTGATTTAATTATATACACAGCCATAATATGACCTCCTCCTTTTTGGAAGTCGGTTAAAAAGAGGCGCTTCATAGATTTCGCACACATGCGATGTGGGGGCCGGCACGGCCCTGCCTTTAGATTCTAAGACGTGCCAAAGATACGAACACCTTTTGATAACAATAATCATTACCCCGTCTGGTATTCCCGTATAATCACTCATACATTGTCACAAAGTTGCATTTTCAGTCATATGTTGCTGTTATCATAAGGTTTAATACATAGTAACATAATATACATTATTGAGGCAGAGAAGATAGTAGCACGTAAACAAGATCACGTTGACCTCAGTAGACTTTAATGGACTACAATCACACTGTTTAAGCTATGCCAGGAAAGTTATTTTATGACAGAAAAATATACCGTTCCTGCAGGATAAATTAAGTTGCGGGCTACATGGTTAATTAGAAACATAATATGAGTGTCTAAGTCTACTTTTAATTTAACAATAGTATGTATGATAAATCAATTTAAGATTACAATAACAATACTCGCGAATACATAACACTTAGACAACACTTTTCTCATATTTTCACTCAATTTGTACTTGAACACTGATTTTCATTTAAAACTATCACTTTAATAATTTTATATGTTAAAACAACATTTAGATAACACTTTTCTCATATTTTCACTCAATTTGTACTTGAACACTGATTTTCATTTAAAACTATCACTTTAATAATTTTATATGTTAAAACACTGGCAGAAAGATATATCTGTAAAGTAACACACTCAAAACAACACTACAATATTATTATTATTAATCTACGAAGACCCGAACAAAAGCCTTATTTACAAAAAGACTGTCTTGTAGACAACCAAAATAACCGACTTTCCAAAAAAAATCTATATTCGGTTGCCTACATTTTTATTCAAGTTACAATTTAAAACGCGTACTTAGCTTTTGTCAGATCCGACCTATAATACTTAGTAAAAACTGTCTTTAATTTATAAATTCGCTACAGGATCAGCACACCTATTAAAGAAACTTTAAAAGCTTTTTAAAGGCCAGCAACTCTCCTAATGTTTTTTTTTTTATTTATTTATTTTTTATTATTTACAATAATAATATAATTAATTAAATATTGATGCCGGCTATGGGCTTTTCCTTCCTTTTAATGTTGCGAGTGTCCATGGGGGACGACAGTTGCTTTCCATCAGGTGACCCGTTTGCTCCCTTATTTAAAAAAAGCTCACTCGTCTCTAACAACATTCCCTTTTCAAGCCTACCTGGCTGAGCTGATGGTACTGCGCGACCAACTTGATCCCGCTGAGCTCGAGGGAGCGCGGGTCCAGGGACCTACTCCGGGGCTTCTCCGAATAGAACACATCCTCGTCCCGCTTCCCCTTCTTCCATCGAAAGTAGTTGGCCATCTCGCGGCACCATCGCTACTGCGCGCGCGCCGATAACGCTGTCACGCGGCCGACTGTTATGCAATGATAGCACGCCTCTTGACGCCGCGCTAATCTCCGTCATTGTTTTGACAGATCGCTTTTGACAGTTCTGTGGTCTGATATTTTACTTCATAAGAGTCCGTATACGAAATTTTGCCGATTTCTCTCATTTAACAGACGTGATTTAACAGTTAAAATACAGTATTTCTATTAGTTTTAATGCACAACATGTAAGATCATTTCAATTATAATCTAATGTTGGAGCTAGATTTTTTTTTTAAGGATCTTTAAATAATGCAACTCAAACCCGCGACAGTTTTGTGTTTTTGTGTGTAAAAGGTTTAGAATATCACCTTTTTATTTTCATTTACTGTTGAGAAAGTCGTCTATACAATGTTGGAATTAGTGTAAAAACTTTAATATAAAAAACCCTTTAAAAAACAGAATACCTATAACTGCCCGCTAACTTGGCGATAGTCCTTTTTCACCTGGCATATGAAAGACGGGCGTGAGTGTGAAGAGAGCAGTAGAAAAGATAGTACGGGCTCTTAAGTGAATTTCCAATCTTTGCTGCGGCTAACCGTGACCGCCAAAAATTCAAATAAAATGCCACTTTATGAAATAGGCTATAGGCGTACTGTAAAACTCTGGAACTAACTGTCATCAGCAGCAGACCTATATGACCTACAAACCTTCAAGAAGAGAGCGTATTCCCTCTTAAAAGGCCGGCAACGCACCTGTAGTTCTTCTGATGTTGCGAGTGTCCATGGGCGACGGTAGTTACTTACCATCAGGTGACCCGTTTGCTCGTTTGCCCCGACATCTGTGTAGCTGACGCAGCTTGTGGCGTAGAGTAAAATTAAACATAAAATATGGCCTATGTCACAAAGTGGCATTTTATTTGATTTTTTGTCGATCGCGGGCCACAGCTAGCGGAACGTTACCTTATGGCCTACTAAGTTTATAAATTAACCTTGGGTAATATTCTACGTGCATAAGAAGCGTATCTGTAATCTGAATAACATTATATATTCAAAACACACCGGCAAAATAAGAGGAACATACTCGTAACAACATTTTCATTCTTTTTGAAAATTATTCGCTGTTTTTGATATATTTATTTCAGAAAATGAATAAATATAAAAAAATATATTATGAATCATAATATATGAGTCATTTTTTTAATCACAAAACGCAAGTCTGCTTGCAATTTGTCTATAAACTCGGCGCGGCGAACCTTGGTCCCTATGACACTGACAGATAATCACACGGCACACCATATATAACATTATAGTGGCGTCACAATTCAATTAGGATCATATTGGAAGCGTCCAAAAATTCAATTTATAAATTTTACGTAAAATGCCATTACAATGATGTTCCGTTGGAATTTTTAATAACTCTTAACATTTACAAGAAATTATCTCAATCTCAAATTACGTTTACGTCCTGCAAAACTTACTTCGTCACGTGACGTGACTTTTGCAGGACGTAAACGTAAATTCAGATTGAGATAATTTCTTGTAAATGTTAAGAATTGTAAAAAATTCAAACAGAATATCATTGTAATAGCATTAAGTTACGTAAAATTTATAAATTGAATTTTTAGACGCCTCCAATACGATCCTAATTGAATAGTGACGCCACTACAATGTTATAATATATGGTGTGATTGACTGTCAGTGTCATAGGGACCAAGGTTCGCGGCGCCGAGTATATAGGTCTACCAGAATCTGATGGCAATTTAAGACAGCAGATTTTCAAAAAATATGCTAAATCATTGGATAAATTTTTATATTCGCATGTTTAATACACATATTAGCTGCTATAAGAAATGGATCAAAATGTTTTAAGTATTTCAATTACCCCGGTATTGCTAGAGACTAGAGTCAATTTATTTTCTCACTTTTTGCCATCAGATTCTGGTAGACCTATAGTAATACGTACTAATTTGACATTTCACATTAATTGTCAGTTTGACAGTTTTGACAATTCATTTGCTGAATTGATTGAGAGGAAATAGCTAGGGTAAATGACTAGTAGATTGGACAGCTGTACTAGTCATTAGAAAAAGCACAAAAACACCATATTCATTAATGTTGCTTTAAAAACTGACTTTTTCTTTAAAAACAGGCGTTATTTTACTTTTAAAACAGGAAATTAATTTTCTACTAGTCATTTACCTTAAATGTGACCATTTTATCCACGCAGATTTTTGCTTTCAGTTAATATCTCTGATTATTTTGCAACATAATGATCTATTTTAAATTATAATTCAGTTACCCACAGTATTATTTCATATAACTGTCTAAATTGTGTTTTTTCTACTTTGTTAAGGTGAGAAATAAATTATTATTATTTATTATTATTATATGTTACAAATTACAATATAGGAGGTTAATAAATTCCATCAAATTCAAAATAACATAAGTGTTTCGTTTTCTTTTGTTTGTAGTGTTTTTCATGACATAATATGCCTTTAAATACTCCGTTAAAATCAATTTTGTTCTAAATTAATCGCATCTCAGTATGCTGCTACAAATAAAAATTTCAGTAAGTACTTATTATAGAAATACAACATATTGTAATAATTGCACATTCTTGGCCGCATTTTTAAAATTACTTACTTAGCTCCATTTCCTCTATCAAAATATTAATTAAATTAAAGTTAAGTATCATTAAATGGTTCTGAAGGCGTACGTAATAGTAGGTAGTAGACAGTAGATTATACATAAGTAATTTCTTTTGCTAGAAACTCAAATATTATATTATTTAAATACGTTAACATAAAATGCTTATTGTATACAATATAATATACGAGTATACTTCTAAATAATAATGAACCAAGGTGGTGCATTACTAAAATAATCATGGAACTTTCCAGAAATGTAAATTCATTTTAACAACCTTCGCATTTCTGTTTTAGTTATTATACAAATTTGTGTACCTATTGTTTATATTTCTTTTTATTTTGACGTACAAAAATTTAAGCTCAACCATAATATTATTAGTGTCACATTGTAATATAGTAAGTATAATTTATAATGCGGTTAAATAATACTTTTTAGTTTTTATGCTAAAAAAATGTACGGTTCCCGTTAAGCATGTAAAACATCGTGCATTGACCGATTTCCATATTTTTCTTATTCGCGTACACGCAAAGATTTATTTATTAAATAATTGGTTATAATGTATTATAACCATGTATTTAATTAAATAAATCTTTAGACTTGCAGTAAGTCTAAGGACCTGTTTTACCACTTCCTGATAAGTGCCGAATAGGCTTAACTTGACCTCTGAAAAAAGTTGTTGATAGGCTATCCGGTACTTTATCAGGAAGTGGTGAAACAAGTCCTAATTTTTTTGTTTGAAACACAGTTAAAAATTTTAGCGCGCTTAATTTTTTTTAGGTTAAGTACATAATATATATTATTAACTAGCTGTCCCGGCAAACGTTTCTTTGCCATATTATATGCGATATATAAAGTATATCGCCCGTATTATTTTATTGAATTAGTGACTAAATAAGTATGTCACCATGGCAACGTCCATCGCTATCCCGTGGCCCGCGCCGCATAAACAATGGTCGCTCTTAATAGACAAATAATTTGCAATAAAATAAAATTGCGACTATAATTAAAGATCTAAGCTATCCTATCTCTCAAGTTGGAAAAAAGCACACATTTAAAAAAAACATTAAGATCGGTTAAGTAGTTTAGGAATCCATCGCGGACAAACATCGTGACAGGAGATTTATATATATTAGATTATACTTACGTAATAATTTTTGATTATCATAATAACATAATAATAATTATTAAGTGAATTACATTTTACATTCGTGTATAATAATGGCGGCTATTACATTGAAATTAATTTAATTATCCTAAATTTAAGTCATGAATATTCAACCTAAAATTGTAAATTAAAAAAAAAATACTCCAGTAAAACTTGATTTTTTACAATAAAAGTTAAATAAGTTACAATTTACAACAAAATATATTAATTATTGTAATGTTATTTGTTCAAGAACAATAGTATGCTGTTCTATCAGGTCTCTATTGTTTTAATCCCAAAATGTAATTTGTACTAATTATTAATGCTTCTTTTTCACTTTACCTACGTCTTCATCAGAGAAATAAATATACTCTTACGTAACAGTAGAAGCTACGTCAACAGCAATAAAGTATTTCGATTGTACTATTAAAGAAATTGATTTAAGTATAGGCAGATGGTGCACCTAATTTGTTCGCATGCAAGTCCACCACATTATGTCCGCCATCTGTCTATAGATCAGTTAACTAAAGCTGGCACGTTCACAGCACTCACACTTATGCAATTTCACTATACAGTATGTTTAAAAATATAATATGTTTGCATCATGATAAAAATTATCGTATAATCTGCGTACGATAATAATATGCTATCGTACATCGTACGTAGGCATAAAATTATCGTATGTGTACGATAATTATTGTACGGTTCCGAACGCTGGCCGCTCGCCGATCATACGTTACTGACTTGTAACATCACGCTGTATTTATAAACAGTAGCATAAGAAAAACAATAACTGTCCCCTTCACGCTCATAAGATAGACCGCGCGCGAGAGAGACGGGCAGAATTTTTATGATGCGTATGCAGTACGACGTCACGCCACGCACTTATTCACAGACACTACACAAGCGCAATGTTTAAATGTGTTGATCGTGCCAGCTCTTGTTAACTGACCTGTACGAGTATGAATCAAATCCTTTAATGATATAACTTCAAGTATATGTACATTGCACATCTCCTTTACATACACACGGCGCGCTTTGTGCCCAATCCAGTTAATGTGCGTATTGTAAGCTTGCACGAGTGAATTCAAATTGACAGCTTACTATGTAGATCTGGGACGGCGAACCGACGGCATTATTGCCACCAGTGACACACTACATAGAAGTAAGATATGCTGTGAAATAGACCCGCCACTTTAAGGGTGCGTTCCACTGGAGTGGAGCGGAGCTTAGCGGTGCCCGAATTGACCAATCGTGCTATTCCCGCGGAATGACAGCGAAGCGGAGCGAAGATTTCGAGCGTGGTGATTGGTCAATTCGGCACCGCTAAGCTCCGCTCCGCGTCAGTGGAAACACGGCCTTAGCGTGTGTTAATATTATTGTCTCAGGGCACCACAACTATTAATACGCAATGATAATAAAAATGTGATTAGAGAGCACGCCTGTGACCTCGCTAAGATTTCTTTTAGAAAAATGGCAAAATGATACGAAAAGGTTTGCAATTCCTGATGTAGATGTTCATCTTTTTATATTTACTAGTCTGCGGTAGGCTAAATACGTGAAAAAAACATGTACAAAAGAAACTCGACTAAGCGGACTAACTGTTGTCGTACGGCATTCGGATATTCGAAAATCCGGATAATTTAATGTATGAAAAAACTAATAAGGCGGGCATAATGTTATGTGTTTGTCAAAAACGCAGAAAATCAATGTTTATTATGAAACTATTCAGTAATAAAATTTCAAAGGGCAGTTTGAATAAACGCAAGAGTTAACAGAACTAACGAGTAAGCCGACTCAGAAGAGATCTCGGAATTTATATACGTCATATCGGCCGGCGCGCGCCGTACTATATAGTCTGTTCGCAACTAGTTGGCCGCTCTGCCCATATACTCACATACCGGCAAAGCGGCCAACTAGTTGCGCACAGACTACCAACGTTTACGTTAACATTACCAAGCATTGTTAAACATGTTGAAATTATTTATAATATTCGCGTTTTTTTGAAGTCGAGGTACTCCTTAGTAGTGTCTACTCTGGTATAACTGAGGATCGGATAATGGAATTTCTACCTGTAGTATCAAGTATGTACTCACAATGCGTCGCTTCTCCGCGGGGTCGGGCGTGGCCGGGGCGGCTCGACCGCGGAATATGTCCATCACCTTCGCCATGGCCGACGGCCGACGCGACGCGGACGCCGTCACCGTGTGATAGTACTGTAAAAAAATATAACTGTATTAAAAAGAAAGAGGGGAGGCCTTTGTCCAGCAGTGGGACAGTGCAGTCTGCTAATAATAGTAATAATAGTCAGTATACTGGAGCTGAATTCTCATGCCTCGAATGTTGCTTCAACATGTGTAAGCGGGCGCCTAGATGATCAATTTTATTGTGCAATATCATTGAACAATTTGTTTGACAATAATATTGAAAGGCGGGCGCGTTCAATATCAACCCTGCCGGCCTTTTTTGCCGTTAAGAAATACTTGATGCATTCCCGACAGCCCAGGGGGGGCGCCTGGATATGTGGGACTCCTCGGGTACTCCTAGGGTGCTACAGGGCATCGGAAAAATATACCTATATTTTGCCCCGTAGTCAATTCTATGTCTATGCTGAGTTTTTCAAAATGGGAAAAGTATAGTTTTGAGCTTTTGTTATAGTTACGTTTAATACGTTTAAAACGTTACAATAACAAACGAAAATATTAATTTCCATTTGGCCAAATCGAGGCCTCTTATGGCTGGTTTACACGTATTAAGTAGATAAGTAGTAACTAAATTTTAACTTAATTTGAAGTGTTTGCCGGAAATTTGTCAAGTGACAAACCCCGCCTGCCAATTTAACAGAAAATAGTCAAAATTCTAATTTCCTCGTTTAGTACTTAACTAAATTTTAACTTACTACTTGCTACTAAATTGTGTGTTTACACGCAACTAAGTAACTTAAAATTAAGTTAAAATTTAGTTAACTACTTATCTACTTAACACGTGTAAACCAGCCATTAGCCGACTCATCAATTTAGTAGAGAACTTCAGAGTGAGCACCACAAGGAACAAAAATTAAATAGTCTTAAAACTAAAGGAACTGAAAAAAATCATGTGTTAAGTAAAAACGAAAAAAGAAATGTTGTTGTGCGAAGAAAGGCTACAAATTACAATCTAAGTTTAGACTAAAAACCTTTAATGCGAGCCCTCTAGTGAGCGATCATTAAACTAACAGTGTCACAAACTCACAACTCACAACCAACTATCGAGAGTTTAGTCATGCTTTCCATAGATGGCGTTGAATGTTATAATTATTTCTATTTTATAAGTGTTGCATCTTGCAAATGCTCTTTAAACTTCGACAGCTAAGGGTTTTTACAGACGAACGGCACGTGCCGGCTGCACGTGTCGGCGGCAGCCGACGGCAGCCGACGGCAGTCGTTGACAGTTTATGACGCTTGCAGGGGGCCTACCACGACCTTTCCTAAAACTATCCTGTTTCCAGAACACTTTGTTGTAAGATTACAATAATTTTACAGACTTTCATTCGTATCATGAGCTTCATAAAGTGTATGAAAATAATATTGTTTTATTCATATTTAGGGTCTAGGGATGAGAGAGAACGAACTATTTCTTTCGAACAAGGTGCAAAATGCAAAAGCATTGTTCGGGACTATTATGTTTCATTTTATATTCGGTGTTTCCGTGATTACGACAATAAGCGAAGATTTTCATGTGTTTTATAATTTTGGGATTACATACTGTACACGTTGTTTAAACTTAACAGGTCTAAGTATATTAACAACTTTGTTCGTGGCGTTTTCATGACATGGCATGTTTTGGACATGCGCAATTTAAAAAGGTTTTGTGGCGCATGCGCCAAAAATTACGCCGGCGAACAAGGCCAATAGCTATGTCCACATTATGTAATTTCATCTTCAATTTTCGTCATCTTCTATTTATTCAACTTTCGTTTGGCATATTCAATAATTGAACCTTAATTGAACCTCCGAACTAACTTAATCTTAACCATTTTATTTATAGTTGAAGTCTGTTGTCAAATTGAGAATGGATTGTAGTTTTTTATTGAATTTTAAATACTGTTAAGTCAATGGTTACATGGCCATTCTGACATCAGTTGAGTCCATCAACTCGAGACTGTTTATAATTGTTGAATTATGGCTACAAAAAATATGTAATGTCCGTATGTATGCCGCCGACTCGTGCCTTTCGTCTGTAAGCGATCTTAGTGTCTAAACACGCCATGCCGAAGATACGCGGCCGAAGTTCGGCAAGATTACGCCTGTAATAATATATTTTAAATTACCGATGACACACCATGCCGAAATAACGTCACGTTACCTATATTGTATGCGTAGCGCATTACAAGCGTAATGCGCTACGCATACAAACGTCATCATCATCATGCCGAACTTTGGTCGCTTATTTTCGGCCGAGTGTGTTTAGAGTTTAGACTTTAGAACTTAAGACACTTAGGAATTGGATAGAACGAACGATATCAAATTATTTGTTCATAATATTTTGCTGTAGGTCAAAGCGAGATATTATAGCACCTAAGCGCTTCGTCCCTCTCGCGTGAATGTGTTAACAAATGAATTATTTTCTAAACAAAATATGTAGTAAAAACTCACTAGAGAATTTGAATGGTTTTATACTACACCTTAAAATATTTCAATAAAATAAATCTAACGGCGTAAAAGATTAGGCTAGTTGACTATTATTTATTTTTTTTTGTTATTGGTAACTAAAGGAACTCTCAAGAATATAAACATCGGTGGCAGAATGACTTATAAGATATTTTATAAATAATAAGGTTTTTTGTTTTAATTTCAGCTTTTTACATTATTTTCTGTTATCATATTACCGTTGTCTGGAAGAAACCGCTGAAAGCGGTAAGGCCGCCTATTTGCTATTCCCTGACTTTATATTGTTTTACTATTTTGTATTGTTAATTTTTTTAAGCAAATAAAGAATTTATAAATAAATAAATAAATGACTCTGAATGTCATACCGTCTTCACTTTTTAATATAATTTTACTAAATAACAGGAAAAAATACAAAACAACGTTAAATCAACTGAGAAATATCAAATTTTTAAGATCGCTAGTTTGACGTGAAAGTATAATAATTAATAATATTGCAAAATGGAGCTCATGGAACGGTGAGACCGATGAAATGGGATGACGTCACAAAACGTCTGGATGAAACATTCTTAAAGTAATCTTACTTTTAAGAGGTTGTGGTACAAAATCTCGAAGTACCGAATAATACTGCTTTCAGAGTTGGTGGTAGGCCCCCAGTTGTGAAGGTAAGCGTCCACAGGTCGATATCGCACGCAACGGACGTCTCACATCAAACGGATATTTTTTTCACAGTACACCCACTGAATCGGCAGCGTACGGATTACCCTTTAGCCTAGTAAATGAATGTTCGTAAGCTTGCTGCTTGCAATGCTTCGGGGGTATGGATGGAATAGTCGAAAGCAGAAATTTTGACTTAGGAACTTTGTTTGGACTAATTTGAAGATAAACATACTAGCTAGTCGGTAATCCGTACGCTGCCGATACATTGGACTGGATATTTAAAATATTATGTTGTCAGTTGTCACCCTCAATATGCAGACAATCCACGCGTGGGTGTCAACACGCATATTATGTCTAGATTGTTAATCTCTTACCCTAGTATCACTGCCTGGATGGGGATGTGCGGATCCATCTCTCGCCTTGACCGTGGGTGTGGGAGTGGGCGTGGGTGTTGCAGTGGGGGTGGGAGTAGGGGAGCCCAGCGGCGTGTCCTTGTCCAGATCCTTCGTCGGCGTCTTGGTCATGCTCTGAAATTATAGTTATTATGAAGTATAAATCCAGTATGTAACGTTCGGGTTGAAACTTTTAAATAGACTTTTAAGTTTCAAAGGAAACTCATTTTAAAACATACGTACGTCTTCCCTAAAAAAACAAAGCGTCGCAAAAGAACAGAGAGAAAACTAAACAGAACCAATTTAAATAACGAATAAAACTTTCCATGTTCATCACAGATACTACTTATTATGAACAGGATTAAAGGTTTTAATGGTAGGTACTAGGTAGGCCGTAGGTACCACGTAGGTAGGTAACTCCCCCGACCGCTATTCACGCTTTCGACTCGACTCGGATTCGAAAACATGTGAGCACTGACCAGTGACACAGTTTTCCGAATCAGAGTCGAAGGGAACAGGAAATATTACTGCAATGTTTTCACGCTAGACGGCAGCCCCAGCACAGACAGAAATATTTGTTCAACGTTTAACAAAGTTTCAGTCTATATTCCGATATGACATAGAATATAGATAATCCGACGACCTCTGTGGCTCAGTGGTGAGCGCGTTGGTAGCTCAAGCCGGGGGTCCGAATCCCGCCGACGGAACAAAAAGTTTTCAAAGTTCCCGGGTCTGGATGTGTATTAAATATGTGCATAATACAATAAAATTTTTAATTTATATGTTTAGTATAAAGTATTAAATATATTTCCGTTGTCTGGTACCTATAACACAAGTCCTTCAGGTATTTCCTAGTCTAACTAAGTCCTACAGGCCAGACTTACGTGGTGTGAAGCGTCCATAGATATTATTATTATTATTAATTATTGTTATTAGCCCGGTCTATTAGACGCAAAAAAATCGTAACCTCGGAATAATTCGCATAGAGCTGAAAATTGTTAGAGACGTTAAATACACCATTATAAATATAACCTCAAAAGTCCCCGGTGATCCTCCTGAAGGTCAAAGGTATGAAAAAGACGTTTTTCCCGTTTTTTTCCAAACTGTACATTTTATCATAAAAATTGGTATGGCAAGAGTGTAGATCATAGAATTCTCTACAAAAAATATTCAGACACTTTCTTCATACGACTTACCATTCCTCATAATTTGTGGGTTTAAACTTTAGGAAAATCATACTTAAGTATACTTAAATTATAAAGTTAAAAATTTGTGGAACTGCAGGTTTGAATTGAAAAATTAGTTTTGCGTTGGATAGTCTTATTTATCGAGGAAGACTTGAGCTACATAACATCACGTTGCCACCAATAGGGGCAAAGAAATGGAGGAAAATGTGGAAAAACGGGGAAAATTATTTGAAACAGCTTATCTCACAAAATGCTGAAGCATTTTTATGTTATTTATCACATATATAAAGTGGACCACGTGGAGGGACATAGGCTTTTTGTTTTTCGGGAAAATGTACGGTTTCCGTGAAATACACAATTAATAGGGCGGAGCGGAACTTCTTGTACTACAGCATACGAGGGCTGTTCACAGCCAAACATACTTCTGCGTGACTTATTACCGTTACCAAATCTTATCTTTTCGAGTCGCGATGAGCAACAGTACGCTTGCAAGGCACTCAGAAGTATGTCAGGCCGAGAACATGTCAAACAACCCTAGTATGGAGTATTAGACGTTAAGCGTGGCTCTACCCGAGTTTATTATAAATTTCACGGAAACCGTACATATTCCTCAAAAACAAAATAGCCTACATCCTTCCACGTGGTCTATTCTATAACTGTGCCAAATAATATAAAAATTGTTTTAGCAGTTCGTGAGATAAGCCGTTTCAAATTGTTTTTGCCGTGATAACGTCTTATGATTCGATATGGGCTGCGCGCCCGAAAAACATGACAGTTCATGCGGCGTTACCTCGCTGACAGCTCTGAGGCGTTCCATTTACACTCTCAAGTCTCTCAACAACCGTAAGGCTGACCTGGGCCGCGCTCTTTGTTTCGATTATATTACGTATATCGATGACTTATACTTTTGTATGAAGAAGTTTAGTTAGTTATGACCTTTGATACATTGACCACACTCTGAATGAAAAATAAATAAACAATCTGTGAGCTATTAGTATTAGTCACTAATTATAGTTTCGAAAGTTTATAATTGAGAAACTAATATCACATCGGACTAAATACTATATTATGATGGCTTGATAGATAGAATAATTTAACATATATTATAATGTAGTTCACACAAACATAAAATATGGATTATATGTAAGGATATTTCATATTACATTAATTTTACAAAGAGGGTAGGCCGGGCGCCATTTTTTTTTGCACATTGACCTGCCAACTTTTTGCATAGATTTTTCCCGGAACTGAGGGGTTAAGGCTATGACGTTGTCACGTTCAACTATCGTCAGTAAACCGACTTTACAGACAACCGATTTTTTTCCGTTTTTTCACATCTTCATCTATTTCTTCCCTCCTATTGGTAGCAGGGTGATGTTATATAACCTAAAGCCTTCTTCGATACCTAACCATAGGGTTAGGTAATATTTTTTCAATTCGAACCAGTAGTTCTACAAATTATTTAGCTTTATTGTATGAGTACATAGATGTGATTTTCCCAACTATAAGCCTGCTATTTATAACGAATGGTAAGTCGTACGAAAAAAAGTGTAAAGATATTTTTTGTAAAGGATTCTTTGATCTACACTCTTGTCCTACCTATTTTTATGATAAAATGTACCGTTTGAAAAATAAACAGGGAAAACCTCATTTTCTTACATTTGACCTTGAATAAAAAATTTTACACAAGGAGGATCGCCGGGGACTTTTGAGATTTTATTTATAATGGTGTATTTAATGTCTCTACCAATTTTCAGCTCTATGCGAATTATTCCGAGGTCAAATGTTTAATTTTCCCAGGGTATATGTTGCAACATGTCCCTCTCATCTGTCAAACGCCCAAAATGGGCGTCGTAATACGACCTAATAAAAATAACCAACATAAACCAGCTTATATTATTTCTCTCCTTATCACACTTCTTACAACGTGAAAAATGAAACAGAGATGCAAATAAATTAGTGTCAGTGTGAGTGTCATGTTCCAAAATCTGATAGAAATTGATAATATTCGTTTAACCATCACGCCATTTTCGAAAATTGAAATTTTTTCAAAAATGGAACAGTTAAACGATTATAATTACTGTATGTGCTAGTAGCGCCCCCTGCTTCGACCTCTGCTTAATATTATCTAGGCCTATTGAAGTTGCCCCAGCTGGTTTTAGAAAAACTACGTGATTATGTATCTTGCGACAAGTAAACAACATGACGTGTTTGACTCAAACAATCGGACGAGAATGACGCGTCCTGCTCTAACAACGTCATTTCACGTTTGTTAAGAGTAGGACGCAGCATTCTCGTCCGATTGAGTCTCAAAACAGTTTCATTGTACAAGGCCTGGGCCCTATTCACAAATGACAATGCGCAATACAACTCAGATTCGGAAACTTCACCGCGCGACATCCAATAAACGCCCGCCGCGCTAGGTATTGACCAACGATCGCACGGTAAAGTTTCCGAATCCGTGTCGACCGGGAATCGTGAATCGCCCTGCTGATCCGCCTGCAAGCGATAACGCGCATGACAGGAAATGGACCCTAATAATACGCGGGCTTCAAGTATTTTTGTATTATAATTTATGACCCAAGCCCCATAAGATCACCGGTGAGCGAGACACAATAGAATAATAATAGATTTCCAAGAATCCACGATCGAAGGATTAACTATTCCAAAATTCCCAATATTGCACTTACATTAATTTATTTGCTTCTTATAAAAACGTATTTTTTATACGCCTTTTGGCTTGAAGTCCGCGATATGTAATGCTAAGTACTCGCATACGGTTTTACTCGATTGAGCAATCACGTAGAGTGCAATCCACGGCTTGGGTCTTTCGTCTACACATTCAGCATTAATCTTTCGAGTAACTCGCGCAGTTTAGTATTCACCGAACCGTTCGAGCCAAAAGATGTCTGTTCAACTAAGGAAATGGTGGTGACATTTAGCAAGTTTCGCAATTATTCGGTGAATACTAAACTAGTTACTCGAAAGTTACTCGCGAGTTACTCGAAAGATTAATGGTGAATGTGTGGACAAAAGACCATGCCGTGGGTTTCACTCTACGTGATTGCTCGATCGAGTAAAACTGTATTCGTACACACGCTTGAGTAAAGCTCGTCGGCTCACGTCGAGTAAGTTCGAAAGAAATAAGATTTTTTTAAATCCATCGAGCCGGCTGATGCGAGCCTTCTAGTTGTGAGTTTTGCGGTCCACACGATAATTTCAAAAGGGTGTGGTCATACCTGCATCGCCGCCATGACCTGCTGCATGATGGAGGGTGGTTTGCGCGTGTCGCGACCGTCCCGCCCCTTTGACTTGAACATGTCGAACAGCGCCGGCCGACGACTGACGCCGCTCGTGCCTGCAACATTATTAATAATCATTTTATTTTATTATTATTTATTTACGAGTGGTCCGCCCCGGCTCCGCCCGTGATACATACACAGCCTGACATCCGGGACATCTTAGCTATACATTGGTGAAAGAAATTTTGAAATTAGTCCAGTATTTCCCGAGATTATCGCGTTCAAGCCAATCAAATAAACAAACTGTTTAGCTTTATGATATTAGTATACGAGTAGATTTATCTTGGGCATCATAGGCCCATTTTTTTTTTAATACTCACCCCCTAACATTATTAGGGCTTGTTATTTAACTTTTATTTATTTCTTCTTTCTTTTCTTTCTATTACATAGCTATTACATAATATTAAGTCATATTTTCTTGATTCTTGTCATTCTTATATAATTTCTAGTTTTCTATTTCGTATTACAATTTTAATATTTTAATTTACATTTTTCAATATTATACAGCAACAATGTCAAAGATAAAATAACGGCACAATGAATGTAAAACTATCCTAATATCACAGCTGACCAATCTAAAACCTAACTATTATTACACAGAATATCACAGTTTTTCTTACATACTGCACCCACAATCTTCCTGCAAAAGGCCAGGAATATGTCCCGCTTTTTCCCCGCAGGATGGATGGCAGATTCTCACCCGTTATCGATGGATAGGCCCATATTATAAATACCACTACATGATGCCCGCCCGAAAGTTCGTTTATCGCACGGGAATAGTACATTTTGATCAAGCTTTAGATTTCTTGGTAAAATTGGAGAAATCGTAGCGTTAGATTTTTAGGTCTCTACTCTCTTTAGTACAGAAAGGTGCGTGTGCCTCCTACAATGGCTACAAATGACACCATGTCCGTAAGGATAATTATAGGTAGATTGTGGTCTGATTAGAACAGGCCTCTATTTGTATTCACAATTAATAATAAAAATTATAATCGTCGACAAAATAAGTATTATACTAATTTTATTAAAAATGCTTGTCAGGTCACATGTGTTTAATTTGATGACGGTATGCAGTAACAAAAACGCGCACTCAGCTGCTATATAATCATTTTAATGCAAAATAAAAGAAATATTTCGCTTCTGTCGCAAAACAAATATTGTCTGTTTCAAACCAATACCTTCCTCAAGTCAGTTATGTTTACATCAATGTGAAGCCGGCTTCTCGTGGCACGTAATAGTACGACTTACGACTCGAGTCACGCGGGGGTTGGTCGAGATGGCGCGGGCTTGCTTGAGCAGGCGCTTCCAATCCGATTGAAGTCGGTAACTTCAATGGCGCGGCTCGGCAGGGCTGTACTCGTAGCGGCTCGTGATATTACGCGCCGCGCGCCGTGAGAACTGAGAACGGATAGCGCGGACTCGCCTGTTGGCTCGTGGTCTCGTACAAATCGACTCGACGCGGCACGGCTCGTCCAGCCCAATACAAGCCAGCATACTCGTAATACAAGAGTGTCAGATGTCAACATAGTAACGATTACCAAACTGTCGAGTAAGCACGGCTAGTGTTTCTCACACTGTATAAGCTTTATCGCTTCTAGATAATAATGACTAGGCGTCTGCGTGTGGTAATATAGTCCGGTTAATATAGTCCGGTCGCAGGATAGAATGGTATAGAGTATAGACTATAGAGTAAAAAGTACATACTTCGAATAAAATGTGAGGCTGGGATAATTTTTTGCAGCAATCTGTTATTTTATTACAAAATAAAAATATTAAAGTAGCGTATAACTCGCTGCCGTTGTCTGTTATAGATAATAGATAACGCCCGCAACTCTGTAGCGCCAAAAAAAAATTATCGCGCGGGAACCAAATATTTTTTCGTATCGTTTTGTAAATTGTATCCTATGTCCTTTCTCGGGACTCAAGGTATCAACATGCCAAATTTCAGCAAAATCGGTTCAGCGGTTCGGGTGTGAAGAGTTAACAGACAGAAAGACAGACAGACAGATAGACAGACAGACACACTTTCGCATTTATAATTTTAAGTCTGGATTTGTAATGTATTAGACAAAGACATGCCAGACCCTATATGCTTATTCACCGTGTAAATATTTTTAGTAAGAAAGTAATACTGTATTATGAATTTGCAAACAACTTAAGCCTATTCTTACTCTGTTTCCAGAATTTTCAATCAGTACAGCTTTAATCGCTTCACAAACATTAAACAGTTCTGGATTCCTAACCGAATTGTCGCCTTAATACCCAGCAGTTTATAAACCGACTATTAGGTCGACTGGATTGCATGTAGTACGCTACTAAACGGATCTTTACAGCGTACTTTGGCTAAAGAGTTATAGTAACCCGAAATAGTGCCTAGGTCAGCTTTGTATTGACTCGAAATAGTGCCTAGGTCAGCTTTGTATTGACTCGTTTCAGAGAAATACAGTTCAAATTGATTCGTAGAGAGATGGACGTCTCGCGTAATTTTGTCCGGTTATGTCAATTCCAACTAGAAACAATTTCTGTAATGGCCTAATCCAATACTTGCTGAATAGAAGTTCTAAAGAAACACAGAGAACGGAATAATTGTTTCATGAAGATACCGTTCTCTCTCTAAATAGTCATAAAAGTCTAACAGTGCACTTTCGCCGTATAATTATTATCTTTAAGATTTGAGGGGACAATATTAAACCGCATTTAAAAGGGAACTATGTATTACTGTGTACACCATTACGTTTATAGAGTAAGAGCCTGTGACGGGCAGACTTTCCTCATTTTTTAAAAGCTGAAAGTTTACCTGTTTGTGACCTTTACAGAGGTATGAACGACCACCAACTATGGAGTTTCGGTCGCGGCTACTTTAGGTCCAGTATCCAGTTCTGAAGGGCTACCTAACCATCGAAAAAGAGTAAAGCCCAGTTTCATAGCTCATATTCACTGCGGTTAGTAGAGGAATCACGTCTTCCAGTGCCGGATACTTTTGGCAATTATTGCTTCCCACTGCCTGACACCCTAAGGGTGTTGCTAATTTACTACAAAATATTTAAACACTAAAATATTTTTTAGTTTTTACATATTTTGTAGTAAAGGAACCTATGCAGGAACCTAGGTAATTACTATTTTAAGCTGAAAAATCATTTCGTATGAGAAAATGATTTTGGTATTACGTATGCATGAGAATTTCGATGGCACCCGGCCTCTTAAAGTTTCTTAAAGTATTAGACTAAGAAAGTGTAAGGTAAACTTTCAGATTTTATGAAATGAGGAAAGTTTGTCACTCGTAGGCTCTCGGTCCATTTGCTTAGCTGCCAATTGCCATAGATTTTTATTCCACAGACGACTCCGTCTCTAAATATATGTGAACGTTCCCATCCTCCGTTGTTTCTGTAACTCACCGTGTATAGTTTGCTGGTACATGGGATGTGCCTGGCCATCGTCGGAACTGCGTCTCTTCCTCTCCCCGACAGACTGTGTGCTGCGCGTGATAGCCGCGTCCAGGCGTTGCTCTGAAAACAGTTTGTAACAATATTAAGCTTCTGATATAAGTCAATACTTTGAATCCTACCTGTTGCTTTAAGTGAAAGTTTGTGAGGATGAGTGTATACGTAGATACTAGATATATGCATTTAGGTAATACTGAACGGACTTTGGTAAATGGTACGAGCACAGGTTCCTTTTTAAGTTTTTACAGTACATTATAATTATAATATTTAATTTATTCATTTAGTTGATGTCAATAAAAGTCGTAAAGTGCGTGATCGCTTTTATTGGTCCATCTTTGGCCAACGTGGAAACTGGACAGAAATTGCATACCTAATATTTTAATTTTGCACATTACAACAGATTAGGAATCGAATGTTTCTAAAATTCTAACAATTTACACATAATAATTATTATTTAATTAATACTTTTAGAACGGATACGCTTATAAGTGCATTTAAATCCGGCGTCTAATGAGATATTAACGTACGCAATAAAAGATTTTGATGATTTCATAATATATTACAAATAAGTAATAATTGAATTCGCCTCTGTTACCTACGCAAAACAGCTTTGACTCTTACCTACTTTCAGAGCCTCATACACTACAAATCAAGTGTCAGAGATTTAAATTATTTACACATCTACAAGAATCTCATGGTACATTATCAGGGCAGTGTGAGTTGTGACTGAAGAAGACACCAGCTTTAGTATTCAGTTACTTTGTAATAAGCAAATATAATTGACTAGCGACCCGTCCCGGCGTCGCACGGGTATAAAATATATAGCCATTGAAAAAATTATTAAAATCGATAGCCTATGATCCTTCACGTGGTCTACTTCTTATATGTGCCAAATAACATAAAAATTGCTACACGAGGGAAAAAAGCGACTTTGTTTTATAATATGTATAGAATGTCAATTAATTTTAAAATCTAAAAACCCGACAGCAAAAAAATTTTACTTAACTAAAAAAACCGAAACAAGACCTAATTGTGACCTAATTCTGCCGGAGGCATCGAATCCATGTTTTTATTGATACGACTCTTGCTTTACGAGTTTCATGCCAAGATGAATAGAAGGCTACGTTATGCGGGTAACATTATTATTGAGTTGGCCCCCATAGCCGGTGCAAGTGAATCACCACATTAATTGTCAATGTGTCCTATGTGTAATGTGAGTTGTGACAGGGGTCATACGCGCTATGCATTGACACTTTAACACAACTTGACGTCCACCGTTCTGTTCCAACTTCCAAGCCTACATCTAGACACAATGAGGTGATTTGGTTTTTTATTTTATTGTCAAATCATCTCTTGTGGGCAGCGAAAATAATTGATAGATTCTTAATCGTAACGTTAGGTATCGAAATGAATGAAAATTAAGACAGCTAGTAGGCCCACACACTGCGACTTTTAACAGCGATGAAACGCGCTACTGCATCGTGACACCAGCAATTTTATGCATCGATGCTGTCGCGCGGTATCGATACAGAACTTGCGCGTAAACATCGATACACACGCGCGACACCAGCAATGAACAGATTTTTGTATTGATTTTGCTTCTGCATCGCTACTGTATCGAAGCTTAAAATAGTGCAAGTGTGTAAAGGTAGACCATTTGCGACTACATCGATGCTGCATCGTGACAACATCGCGACTGCATCGCTGATAAAAGCCGCAGTGTGTAAGTGGCCGTATTCTTTTGACATTCAATAAAAAGAAAAATTTACAGTTATTGGTCATAGTTGCAATTTTATGGCAACTAATAACAATTACTTATACAATGAATGTTTTTCGATGTTTTTCCTGATTATTTTCTGTCTCAGGAAGTCAGGATAGTCTTGACTCTTGACATAATATTATAATTTCTTTGTACAGTATATATCTACAAAACTAACACAGATCTGAATAAATTATCAGTCACATCTAATCGCGCCTAAGCATTCCCGTAATAGAAGAACCGTGTTAAATAACCCACTTGGCATCACGATTCACGTCTAATGTTTACTTGCATAACCACCACCAATCACCATATTATTTTAAGCTCTAGGCATCTGATGTCACTTCCTATTTATATTTATATTCATTCATTAAATCGTAAGTCAGGTTAGTATAATATGTGGCAGCACCTGGAGACTTGGCATGCGGCATGCCTGTTGGCAGAGCGATAACATGACAATGTATCAACAACCGAAATAATGTAGAATGAGTAAGGCCCAATTTATACCGGCGCAGCGCGGAATGGAAGCTACTTTTTGCAACGAAACTGTACATAGCACAATGAACTTTATGTCAACACATTCTGTATAATATAACACCATTCAGCGGCGGTGTAAAATGAGCCTAACCGAGAATGTACTAATGCAGGGGTTGCCCGTACTCAAACTAAGCTCTGAGTCGAATGGCATTCGACAGGATTAACGACTTGGGAATTGGGATTCCGTGTACCTAATCGCATCGCTAATTATCCTCCTTAGGCCATACTCGTACTAAGTTATTGCAATTTAATATAAATATCTCAAGGAAAACAACACATCAGTTTTGGAGTAAGGTTTGATTACAATGCGAGGGGGGTTCGCCCCCCGAGCCCCCCTCCATTGAATATCTCAAGGAAAACAACACATTCAATTTCGCGTGAGGTTTGATTACTATGCGGGGGGCTTTGCCCCCCGAGCCCCCCTCCATTGCATATCTCAAGGTAAACAACACATTCAATTTCACGTAAGGTTTTATTACTATGCGGGGGGCTTCGCCCCCCGAGCCCCCCTACTTTATCAGTTTCTTAAAACAAAACGGCTTCGCGTCGATAGTGTTGCGTTTTTTTCTCATGTATTATGAACATACTAAGTTATTGCAATTTGATGTGAATATCTTAAGGAAAACAACACATTCAGTTTTGGAGTGAGATTTGATTACTATGCGGGGGCCTTCGCCCCCCGAGCCCCCCTAATTTGTCAGTTGCTTAAAACGAAACGGCTTCGCGTCGTTAGTGTTGCGTTTTTATTTCATATATTAGGAACACTAAGTTATTGCAATTTGATGTGAATATCTCAAGGAAAACAACACAATCACTTTTGGAGTGAGTTTTGCTTACTATGCGAGGGGCTCCGTCATCAGAACTGGTCGTCCTATTTGTTATAAACTGAAATAATTAGTAAAAATAGTGAAATACATAATATTATTGTTAAGTGAAATGAAGTACACCGGGTCATTAGATATTAGATTAGATAGAACATCCGTTCTTGAGTTATATATATATATATATATATATATATATAACTCAAGAACGGATATATATATATATATATATATATATATATATATATATATATATATATATATATATATATATAACTCAAGAACGGATGAACCGATTTGGCTGAAAATTGGTGGAGAGGTAGCTTAGAACCAGGAATAGGACATAGGATACATTTTGTCCCGGAAAAATGTACGGTTAATGCACAATAAACTTTTATGATTTTTGCCTAAACTATGTATTCAATCTATTTTGATAAAATTTGGTATGGAGATACTTTGAGTCTCGGGAAAGGACAAGGGTTACTTATTGTCCCGGAAAATGTACGGTTCTCGCACAATAAACCTTTATGATTTTTGCCTAACTATGTATTCAATCTATTTTGATAAAATTTGGTATGGAAATACTTTGAGTCTCGGGAAAGGACAAGGGATACTTTTTGTCCCGGAAAATGTACGGTTCCCGCACAATAAACTTTTATGATTTTTCGCCTAAACTATTCAGTCTATTTTTATGAAATTTGGTATGGAGATACTTTGAGTCTCGGGAAAGGACAAGGGTTACTTATTGTCCCGGAAAATGTACGGTTCCCGCACAATAAACTTTTATGATTTTTGCCTAAACTATGTATTCAATCTATTTTGATAAAATTTGGTATGGAAATACTTTAAGTCTCGGGAAAGGACAAGGGATACTTTTTGTCCCGGAAAATGTACGGTTCCCGCACAATAAACTTTTATGATTTTCGTCTAAACTAAGTATTCAATCTATTTCGATGAAAGGCGACGGGTCATTTGTGACCCAGGCCCGACAGGCCCGAGGCATATCCCATCGTTTTCGTTATAATAAGGGTATCCAGGATATGTGATTTTTATATTCAATATCAGTGGCTAACATGTTATTTTATTGCTTTCCTTTTTCTTCAGGCGCAGTATGAAAAGTGCTAATATGAATAATGAGAATCGTTATTTGCATGTAATTATATTCAATATTAGTGGCTAACTCATAGAAATATACTATTTTGTACCGTCCCTTAAAAGAATAATTTTTACTATCTAATAGTGCCTTTTTCCGAATTCGGCTAAACCTCAACTATTTCTGTACTCAATCTTCATTATTTTGAAGTCGGTACCAGATAGCTGAATCTTCAGTCCTCTGACAGTATATTTAAAATTTTTGGAACTGGCACCGACTTCAAAATTATGAAGATTGAGTACAGAAATAGTTGAGGTTTAGCCGAATTCGGAAAAAGGCACTATTAGATAGTAAAAATTATTTCATACTTTTTAGTTCACATTAATGTTATTATTGTTTTTACCTTGGAAGTCGGTTTTAATTTTTTGTTAAAAATAATAATAATTTCACTCTTTTTAGTTACACTAGTAGATAAATCTTCGCGTATATTTTACGTATCTTATTACAATTTGTTAAGAGTCACAACTCACACTCACAAAATAATTTAATATTATCAGTGAAGTGAACATATTGTGCTAAGTAATTTAACAATTTTAATATTTCAAGCCCGAAGCGGTCACCGGCGATTGCGATAACAATAGAAAGGCTATTGTGTCTCGTTTTTCCACGATCGAAGGATCTATCAGATAAAAAATTGTACAAACTTGCATAGGATGTAGCGTAGCATAATATTTAATATTATCATAATTATTGACAGCTGTTCTTGTTATCAAGAATTCAAATCGATAGGTACTTAGTGCACCATCTATCGATTAATAAGTATAACTAATTAAAAAGACACTTAATGACTTTGTTTTGTTTAAATGCTCTTTTTAAAATAACTTTATTTTAATTCTATTTGTCTATTAAAATTTTATAAAGTAGTCTTTACTACTATTATTCGATCTGTATATTATAAAGTAGTTAGTAAAGTATTCGATATTCTGTCTTCGCGCGGCGGCGCTGGCCGGCGACCGACGCCGACCGCCGTGTATTAAAAACAAACAGGTGTTGTTAATTGTTATACAGTACATCATTATTATTATTAGTATATCCATACCTATGCCTTGTACTATTATCTATTCTGTGCCATGAGACATTCGTGGCCTTAACACGACGTGGTAATGATGATGATGACGATGATGATGATGATGATTATGATGATGAATATGAATTGCATAGTAGTTTATGCTTTCTGTTCTTAAAACAACGCCGAAACTCCCAAACGTGTATCTATAAGGAATCAGGAGTTCTCTCAGCATCATCGAAACCATGGTATACCTTGACCCAATATTTGACTTTTTGGTAGCGTATTCTTAGTACACTTCACATAAAACCAAAATCACCATATGTTTCCATATAAATTTCGAGGAGTTCCCTCGATTACTCATGGATCCCATCATCAGGTCACCACCTTTGTGAAAATGGGACCAAATTGGAGTGAAACCTAATACAACAAAACAAAAATTTCGAAAATCGGTTCACAAACGGCGGAGTAATCGTTGAACATACAAAAATAAAAAAAAAATAATAAAAAAAAAAAATATCCACAGCCGAACATATAACCTCCTCGTTTTTTGGAAGTCGGTTAAAAAATCATAATAAATGTAAATATTCTTTTGTTTACCCTAGGGCCTAGGTACCTACATTAAAAAAGGGTTTTTTTCACTACCTTCTACAAGTATGTCCATTGTCTACAAGTATGTTCATTGTCATTGTCATCATCCGGTCTCTGCAGCATGTTATATCTTATCACGCGTGATAAAACACTGAGGGCGAGATAAACCTATTTAAGTTTTTACCTATATAAGATAGGTCTACATAAGTTTTCTTTAGCTAATGAACATGAAAACTGTATCTCGCGCGAAATATGCGGCAACATACTGCCGAGGTTGATGGTCCTACGAGTACTTAACTAGCATCAAGTTATCAGGGATTGGTGAGTAGAATAGTAATTCTTAATAATACGTTTATTCACTTATTTAGAAATGGGATGAGAAATGAGAGACTATGGGAAATGCGTTACGCATTCCCGACAGCCCGGGGGAAAGGCCGCCGGGATATGTGGGACTCCCCAGGTGCTGCGGTGAGCACCCGGGTTTACCCACTAAAACCCACCGGTGCCTCCTCCTCCGCATGTTGCTGGGCCGCCGGACCCGCCAGGGGCGAAACTGCAGCGGCCCAGTTAGCGGCGTTTGCTTCACAGCAACATCCACCGTGCGTTAGGGTACCTACCTAACTTAAATTGAAAAAATATGTTTTATTCTGGAGTAGTCGAATTTGAAAATAGTTTTTAATAACATTTCTTAGCACTTTTTACATGTTAGCCAATGATATTGAATAAAATTACTTAATATTTTCACTTTTCATACTGCGCCTGAAGAAAAAAGAAAGCAATAAAATAACATATTAGCCACTGATATCTATACTTATAAAATTACATGTCCTGACTGACTGACTGACTGACTGATTCATCATCGCTGAGCAAAAACTGTTAAAGTTGCAGCCACGAAATTTGGCGAGTAGGGTTGTTTTATTAAGAAAACACCCACTAAGGAAGGAATTTTGAAAATATTACTCCGAAGGAGGTGAAATAGGGGTTGAAAGTCTGAATGAAAGTCCGTCATTTCTTAAGTTAGGAACACAAAACTTTATCTTTGAGTTACTGATTAAAAATGAATGGATACGTATTTAAGCGTTTAAGCGTTCTTCCCCCAAGGGGGTGAAATTGGGGTTGAAAGTTTCAATGGAAGTCCGTTATTTCTTGAGTCAGAAGCATGAAATTTTATGTTTGGGCTACAGATTAAAAATGATTGGATACATGTTTAAGCGTTTTTGAAAATTCTACCCCAAGGGGGCGAAATAGGGGTTGAAAGTTTAAATGAAAGTCCATATAGATATACTATAATAACGCGGACGAAGTCGTGGGCAACAGCTAGTTGAATATAAAAATTACATATCCTGGATGCTCTTATTATAACGAAAACAATAGGATATGTTTCCAGCGTGTCGGCCATGGGTAAATTTTGTATGGTCCGTGACCAGTCTCCTTTGGTATGGAGATACTTTGAGTCTCGGGAAAGGAATAGGGATACTTTTTGTCCCGAAATATGTATAGTTCCTGCACAATAAACTTTATAAATAATTTTCGCTTAAACTATTTAATCTATTTTGATTAAATTTGGCATGGAGATACTAATTTTAATCTATTGTTTTCTTTATTATACCAATTCGAATTCAATAATCATCGTTAAGGCAGGACAACGTCTGTCGGGTCAGCTAGTATTACATAATAGTTAATCTACTAGGTACTGTATATGCTTTGCCATAAAATAGGTATTTTAGTTCTATTTCTCTGCGAGTTAGGTGCTCTGATAAATAAACTTATACCTATCAAGAATCGACCTTACTTCTCTCGTTGATATTATTATTATTCGAAAGGCGGTTTATCTCAGTGCTAATTGCATGCTACTAATTAACTTAGCGACATTGGATGAAGTATTAATTAACACAATACAAATAATATACAGTAGATCATTTTATGCTACACTGCTCGTATCGGGCGCACGTCGCACACGGCACACACGTGTTTTAAGATAACTGTAGAAAGTAAAGCCACGATGGCCGATTTTGCCATTTTAATCCAACATTTACACGACTTAGACGAATTTAAAAGAAGTTCGTTAGGTATCTAGACACGCAGTAGAGTGTGAAGCCAAGTTCCAGCATAACAGAATGGCGAGCAGCACCGTGTTTGACCCCCTCATATTTCAGAAACTATTTCACATAAACGTTTCTGAGACTTGCGGGATAAATATATTATGCTCTAAATTTCATGAGCACAGCTCAAACGGTTATTAAGATATTAACACCCGAAAATCTACATTTTTATCATTGACTGTCTTTTATCTATAACAATAATTGATGTTATTTAAACAATGTGAGATCTTAAACTAGATTAGATTTGACTTGGTTAGTTTTCATCACAATTAAAATGTTTAATAACTTAATGAATTGACTGATGTACTGAAAACTGGCCAAGTTAGATCTAATCTACTTTAAGATCTCACATTATTTAAATAACATCAATTATTATTGTTATAGATATTCAATAAAGCAAAGAAATAGACTCATATTATTTGTTCATAATGTTATTTGGTTCCTATACATACATATTTCGACTTTCTATAGAACTAGGCACTCATTTAGATCTCTATCCTTTTTACGGCGAAGTCCATAGACAAGAATAATGTTTGTATGGAACTTGGCTCTCCATTTTTACATTTATGTTTTTGGTGGGATATAAAAAACGTCAAACGTTTGTTCGACGTAGTTATATGAGAATAATATTGATTAATAGAATTTGTAGAACACGGCTGGTTTGCACTACTTACTGTATTTGTATGTGGTATTAAGGCCTAGAGGAAAATTATTATTGAATTATACCACGCACTAATTACAAACTTATTTTTTCTAAGAATATTTTTATTCAAAAGTTTTTGTGTGTCAGCATGAATAGGTAACATTAAAATAATAGCTCCTAGCCATTTCAGGTGTTGTCTTTTTTCCCATATAATTTAAACAAACCTTATAACTTACCTACTTCATTATCTAGCTGTTACGTAACATAAAATAGTAAAAATACTCATTTTTAGGGTTCCGTACCTAAAGGGTAAAAACGGGCCACTATTACTAAGACTTCGATGTCCGTCCGTCCGTCTGTCTGTCTCCAGGCTGTAACTCAAGAACCGCTATACCTAGACTTCTGAAATTTTCACAGATTGTGTATTGCGGTTGCCGCTATAACAACAAATACCAAAAACAATATAAAATTAATATTTAAGGGTGGCTCCCATACAACAAACAAGATTTTTTCTACCCTTTTTGCTCTATATAAGTAACGGCAACAGGTAGGCACATGATATTTTCACGAAGGACCTTATTGTATGTCTAAGTCAATAATTCATAATAATATTAAAATAAAATAAAAATTTAAGAGGGCTCCCATACAAAAAAAACACAATTTTGGCCTATTTTTGCTCTCTAACGGTACGGAACCCTTTGTGCGCGAGTCCAACTCGCACTTGGCCGATTATTTTATTTCAGATAGCATTTTCCTATCAGTCTGTCTGGAAGTTCTATTTACTTAAAATGCAAAAAAAAACGTCAGTTTTACAAATATTAGTTACCCACTTCATCCACTGATGTCTTCAATAATTATATTCAGCCCTTATTACAATTTATGCAAATGAACATAAAGTATCAAAACTTGCGTATAATCTTACATAAGATTCCATTCACATTAAAGATAAGTCAAATAATAACAATTAACAATAGTAACTTGAGTAAATAACAAACAAGCAGTTTATCGTTATCCATCAAAACAAATATTGCGCGAGTCTGAGGATATACCACAGTATAAGTATCATACAGTACTACCACCGTGTTCGTAAAATTAAGCTCGCTAAACGCAAAGACAAGTGCCCCAATTCTGCTATATTAAACAGCTACTATCAGATTCGAATCCTATCAAACAAAAAAAAATACATACTTTGATAGTTACGTAAAGAAAAAAAAGTGTGTCAGCTCCGACGCACGACTGGAGTTTACTCCTTAAGTACGAGTATCTAACCATACGCAAAAAGAGTTTATTCAACTGAAAAAAGATTAATATCATATGAAATCAGATGTTCCGGCAATATTATCTACACCCCTTTCTGCCATAGTTATTTCAAAATACTTTTAGTTCACTTAACATAATACACACACATAATGATAAAAATTATAACTTCACAATAACAATATTAATTATTGATATTTATAACAAAAATAGCAATATAAATACATCGACTCTGATAGAAACAAACAAGCCCAATAACATATAGTATATAGGTATAGTCGCCTATACAGCATACCATATGTACGTCTTAATCATAAAGTTAATATACCTATCGGAATATAATGTTATATAATAATATAATTATATAATAGAATATTCCGATAGGTATTAATATACCTATCGGAATATAATATTATATAATAATATAATTATATAATATAATATTCCGATAGGTATATTACCTTTACGGTCTTAATACACTCACAGTCAAATTAGAAAGTTGCGTACTAAAGGTACGCACCAAAAACGTGACACGATTTTCGTTACTTGTTAGTAGGTTTTACCCCTCGGATTTTTCTCATACCGGGCGCCTTATATATGAAAATCGATTCTTAAGAGGCCGGGTACCCTTGGAATTTCTCATACATACGTAATACCAAAATCATTTTCTCATACGAAAATATTTAACATGTTTGAGTTGTTTTTCAGTTTAAAATAGTAATTACCTAGGTTCCTGCACAAAAATTTACTTCAAAATATTTAAACACAAAAAAAATTTTTTTTGTTTAATTTTTTTTTAGTAAATTTACTACTAAATATTTAAACACTAAAAAATAGAGTAAAACAGTAAAAATATATATAAATAAATAGTAAATTTACTACAAAATATTTAAACTCTAAAAAATATTTTTTAGTATTTGAATATTTTGTAGTAAATGTACTAATTATTTATATATTTTTTAGTATTTTACTCTATTTTTTAGTGTTTAAATATTTAGTGGTAAATTTACTAAAAAAAAATTAAAAAAAAATTAAGTTTAAATAGTTTGAAGTAAATTTTGTGCAGGAACCTAGTTAATTACTATTTTAAGCTGAAAAATAACTCAAACATGTTAAATATTTTCGTATGAGAAAATGATTTTGGTATTACGTATGTATGAGAATTTCGAGGGTACCCGGCCCCTTAAGGAACATTATTTGAGAACGTAATGATTTTTTCGTTTTTGATCCTTAAAACGTTTTTAAACGGTTTTTCCCGTTTCCTCGATGAAAAGTTAAATATATAACAAAAACTATTATTTTTCGAGCATTCGTTTACGGCGAGCAACCGAGGCAATAATAGACCAAGTGCGAGTCGGACTCACTCATGGAGGGTTCCGTACCGTTATAGAGCAAAATAAGGTCAATAATTGTGTTTTTGTATGGGATTGATTTTATCAATTTTTTATTCGTTTTATTAATTAATAAAGAACTCATATAGTCAAGGACTCTATGAAAATTTCAAGAGCCTACCTATTATCGTTATTGATATCGAGCAAAGAAGGCCAAAAAATTACGGTTGTTGTATGGAAGCCCCCCTTAAAATATATGAAATATATCTTGTTTTTTAGTATTTGTTGTTATAGCGGCAACAGATATTATACACAATAAAATCAAGTCCAGCTATATTAGCGGTCGCACAGACGAACAGTCTTCGAAGTCTCAGTAATAGGGTCCCGATTTTACTCTTTGGGTACGGAACCCTAAAAATCAGGTACAGCATAGATTTAAATAAAAATTTGGGATCGACTACGTTTTACCCTTTAATTTAAAATTGTCATACTACGTAATTGCGCTTTTAGGGATGGATTTTTTTACCTGTTGTTTTTAATTTTTTTTACCGCTTTTCCTAAAAATGCAGATTTAACCATTCTGGCTTAACTAATTGTGTTTAATTAGACAAAAAAAATGTTTTTAATATTTGAATTCATGATTTTTGAAGTGAAAACTTCTTTAGCGGCGTTGTGCACTTTTGTGGGATGGGTAAAAACTGTGAAACTCGCGCCAGATTTTCGTGTTGATCGAAAAACCATACAAAACGCGTAGACGGTTGGAGAGTTACTAGTGTTGTAACATTGAACAAACAAACAAACAAACAAATATACTTTATTGTGCACAATATGTTCATATCAATACAAAATACACAGGTACAAAGAAAATAAACTGCACACAAACTGCACACAATTGAAATTAAAATTAAATGATAATTAAAAAGTAATAATTAAAATTAAATAATAATTATAATTAGTAATAATTATAATAATAAAGTAACATTTAAAATTAAAATTGGATTAAAATTAAATGGTAATTAAAATAAACAGTACAGTACTTCATTCCGGACCAACGTCTACAACTCTACAAGGCGCAGGTTCGGCCTCATATGGAATATTGTTCTCATCTCTGGGCAGGGGCGCCAAAATACCAACTGCTCCCTCTTGATCGTATCCAACGAAGGGCCGCTCGAATTGTTGATTGCCATAGTGTTTCAAACAGCTTGGACCCCTTGGAATTACGCCGAGATGTAGCTTCGCTCTGCATCCTCTATCGGTTAATATATCACGGGGAGTGCTCTGAGGAATTGTTCGGAATCATACCACCTGCAACTTTCCGCCATCGTCCCACGCGAAAAACATACCATCCTCATCACCTTGATGAGTGGCAGTCTTCCACAGTGCGTTTTTCGCGTAACTTTCTGCCGCGCACTGTAAAACTCTGGAACGAACTGTCACCAGCAGTATTTCCGGACCTATACGACCTGCAAACCTTCAAGAAAAGAGCGTATTCCCTCTTAAAAGGCCGGCAACGCACCTGCAGCTCTTCTGATGTTGCAAGTGTCCATGGGCGATGGTAGTTGCTTACCACCAGGTGACCCGTTTGCTCGTTTGCCCCCTTATTTAATTTAAAAAAAATTAAGTAATTATTAAAATTAAGTAATTATTAAAATTAAGTAATGATTAAAATTAAGTGATGGTTAAAATTACGTAATGATTAAAATTAAGTAATGATTAAAATTAAGTAATAATTAAAATTAAGTAATGATTAAAATTAAGTAATAGTTAAAATTAAGTAATGATTAAAATTAAGTAATGATTAAAATTAAGTAATGATTAAAATTAAATAATGATTAAAATTAAGTAATGATTAAAATTGAGTAATAATTAAAATTAAGTAATGATTAAATTAAAGTAATTAAAATTAAGTAATGATTAAAATTAAGCAATAATTAAAATTAAGTAATGATTAAAACTAACTAATGATTAAAATTAAGTAAGTATTAAAATTAAATAATGGTTAAAATTAAGTAATGAGTAAAATTAACTAATGATTAAAATTAAGTAATGATTAAAATTAATTTAAATCGAAATTGATTAATCGAACAATCGATTGTTTTTTTTTCGATTGTCGATTTTTTTAAATCGATTTTAAGGGTTTCGATTAATTAAAAATGGTATTGAAAAAAATGCACAACATTAATAATCAAATTTTCACTTCTGCCGGCACTCCCGGAGTGCAACCCGTCTTTTTTTTTATTATATAACTACATACTAGCTTTCTCGACAAAATATTACAATACCCGGCAATAAATATTGCACATCGACCTTTGGAAAGAGACATTCGGCTAATTTCGGTTTCATAGAGCGTTATCTTTGTAGCACACACCTATTTGACATTCTGTCAGTCGTTGTTCAAATTCAATAGAGTGCAGTCGCGTCCACTTCAAAATATATATCTAGAGTTGTTAACACCCCTAAATTTGCTATAGCTGTAATTTTCCAAAAGAATTTTAAATACGTACTTAAACATAATTTGAACACCCTTTTTTATTTTATTTTACCCGAACCTAAAGCCATAACTTATAGAAAATTTGGTGTACCTATTTTATACAAAGAATAATAAAATTGTCAAAAGAAGCAAACCATAATTGTTTTAACAGCTCCTAATATATACCGGACTTTCTGTATTTCGTGCGTAAGAGATAACGCTCTACAAAACCGAAATTAGCCGACTGTCACTTTCCAAAGTTCGATGTGCAATATTTATTGCCGGGTACTGTATGTTGTTTTGCCATATAAAGTGTTTCTACTTCATCACGAATTAAATAAAAAAACTTATTTTTATAAAAAAAAGCTCAGGGAAATTTTAATCGAAATAGAGTGAAAAGCATTAAAAAAAAACATTTAAAATTAAAATAATATAAATATTTGAGGGGGACTCCCATACACAAAAAAACATTTTTTGGCCTATTTTTGCTCTGTACCTAATGGTACGGAACTCGGAACCCTTCGTGCACGAGTTATGCTTGCACTTTGCCAATTTTTTGTTTATTAATAATTACTTGCCTAAAATCAAAATACGTATTGAAATAATATTAGAAGGAATTTCAGAGTAGCAATTTGTTTTTTTTCTTTTTTTATTGACTTTGGTAATACTAATAAGTAATAAACTAATAACATATTATTTTTCGTGCAACTTATAGTTTTTTAGTTAATTATGCAAAACAACTTTAAGACAATAAGTATTTTTCTTACGCAAAATCTTTGATCTTTAATTACCTATAACTCATTTAATTATTGAATTATCAAAAAAATTGTGCATAACAAATTATTTTTTTGTGTCTACTGATTTCTGCGGATTTTTTATTTAAAAAAATTCACCCCCGAGACGGGGTTGCATTCACCCCCAGGGCAAAAGCGCAAGTACATACAAGTCAACTTGACGGACGTTGTTCGTAGAGTCATGAGGATGCTCCGGTGTTGGAGCGAAACGCGCGTCGAGGTTTTCAACCTGCATGGTGGTGAGGGGCCTTGCACGGATTTGCCAACATTATTGCTTGTGTGGTGGTGGTGTTTGCAAGTTCTTGCATGCGAGTGTACGCATAGGCAGTGTGGGAGGAGGGAGGTGCTGTACGCATGCCTATGCGTGCACTCACTCATTTACTTAAAGGTGGAAGTTTATTTCGCGGAATATTGCTAAAAATAATAACAAACTTAATTTTAAGCTACGGATTTCCGCAAAGTAACGCCTGATTCCATTAACTAATTATCCCCTTATACTCACCAAAGAAAATCGATTGAGGTTCAACAAAATCGGTGGTGAAAACCTTTACTGACTGCCCTATGTCCCGCTGTTTGGATTTAACCGTTTTTCGGTTAAATCCAAACATCCAAGCATTTCGGTTTTCAAAACGTTCTCAAATACGTTTTTGTTCCCAAAAACGTTATTACAGTGAACCGTTCCGAACGAATCAAAACCGTTATTAAAAATAACGTTTTCGAGCCCTGGCGTCCACATTTGTATCATTTGCGCGGTCATATCTCCGACCAGATTTCCGTCGCGAAAATCGCGCCGCGCCGTATCAAATATGCGTGTCATGGTGTGGACGCCTATTAGATCATTCTGCCGATCATGCAAGTATTTGATACGGCATGTATTAGATAGGCGGTTAATAGCGATCGGGGCGTATCATGAAACGCGTATCATTTTGACACGTTTCGATGATACGTGACGGAGATCCGATCGGGGATCTGATCGCGCAAATGATACAAATGTGGACGCACCGTTAGCAAATTCGACGAAGAATTTTACGTGCAAGGTAACGTGATAATTAATTGCTACTTCAAGTTATCAGAAATTAGTAATTACTCATGCGCGTGCGTCCGATTCGGGCGGTGGCTACCGGGCGGTCTAATCTAAAGAGGCTAGACAGTAGACACTCTACTGTCTACTATTTTATATTGTAATTTGTGAAACTATCCGATATCTTCGTTTACTTTTTTAAGTAAACACGTGCATAATTGCAGAATATATAAAATTGCATTGTTGCAGTGCAAAATGTAAGCAAACAAAATACACAACGTGTCAGTGACCTTGACCTATACATTATACAAGTACGAATTCCGTATGAGTTATAAATAGATGTAATCCATACTAATCGAAAAATTTATGCGAACGAGTCTTTTTGTAATGTCTTTACAATTAAACCGCTGGCTCGATTTTCATTGTTTATATGGCTTATGGATGTAGGTCTGTAAATTGTTATAAGTATCAGAGAAGTTGATTCTTAAGCAGATGGCGAACCTTCGTAATTTGGTCACGTTATATGAAAGTTCAAACCCATCACATCATAACCCGACTAATTGACGTAGGGCCGTCAACTGTCTATGAATCAATTTCTTCGATGGTACATTGAATTTTGAGAAAGGACGTAAGAGCTACTTAATACTGAACGTGGATTACTTCGAGTCTCGGAAAATTATTTAGAATCTAAACACACATAAGTTCTTTTAAATTTTAAAAGTATTTTTGGCGGTAAAATGCACGATTCCTGCTGACCACATGGTAAAAGAAAGGCGCAACAAAGTGGCCCACAACGTTGCAAGTAGACTTGATCGGGCTAAAAACATGTTAGCGTAAGTATTTCAGAGAATCTATTCAAGATGTGTTATCAATTGCAAGGACGTTTGATTAAATCCTGGACAGAAAGGCTTGTCCATTTTTAAACAACTTCTTTTAAATTCTCATCTAAGCTCCATTGCGTCGGCTTGAGGTAGGAATACTCTTTAGTCTTTTCTATTTATAATATTAGCACAGAATATATATTATAGGACATAGGTATTAGAGATGATTAGCTAAACAGTGCGATCGTGAGGCCACTAATTGGTGATAATGTAACCATCACGATGAGGTACGTTTGCGCATGTACCATCAAAGAAATTGATTATAGGCAGATGGTGAAACTTCCTAGTCATATTTTCTTCTGATTAATTTCGTTGCGGGTCCCAAGGCAGCTTTAGCATGTCCCTCGTGCTCCCTCAAATCATATCAAAGGGTTTTCGTGGTTGGATACCGCTGTCGGTCCTGGCGAGTGGCGACACAGGAGAAGCAGTGGTGTGAATGTGTGGTGAGCCAAAGCACGTTTAAATATGGTAAAAAGTAACTTGCTATGGCTATGTCAAATCAACGTAGTTTGAGATCTGTCAGCTGGGTTTGATATAATCCGAGAAAATTATACAAGTATGTCCTTCATGTGGCTAAGAATCAACTTCTAGATTGCAACCTCTGACTTACTACATCTAGATTCCTCAATCCTCAGCAAAAAATATCAATTGCATTATGTGAATCCAAGTCATCAACAGTTCAGCCCAGATTAAGACACTGCCTACTGGTCAGCGACAATTCAATCAAGATGTGGCACCCCATCCCCGTTACAAAGAAGAATCCCTGAACTCTAACTTCTAAGTTCCATATAAGTTGATTCAACTGGGTTCCGTTTTGCCCCTAATTTAGGTTAGGCTGACCTGGTTGGTCTGACAAAAAGATATGTAGGAATTTCAAGCATGCTCTGCGTCATCATGGGTTCCGCCTTACGCCATTAAGGAAAGAAAGGGTACTATTATGAGTTATGACGTAATGCTCATACACTTGGACACTAGGAATAAAATTTCGCCAGGCAACTAAAAGAATTGATGTAGAAATCTCTGAACTATGAGACGGTGGTCAGTGACAATGAATTGTTTATCTTTAGTAGTTTTAAATCGTTATTGGTTATAAATTAGTAATTACGTAATGCGGTCAGCGTGACGTCATTGTATGTTCAAACTTCAATATACGCACTACACACTCACGACGGAGTGAAGCATGGCGCCGCGGGCCACATTTCCTAAACAGTTTCTCAATTTTCTTACAGAACATTATATTTGTGAAAATGCGTGAATAGGTAACAACCTGCGCTTAAAACGCACAATGAAGTGTGACATGGTGTGACAAGGAGGGGTCCTAAGTTTTGTGACTTCGCATTGACCATGAATATAGTGTGACGTACTTTATTGATGGTCCCTACGTGCGCGTGCGCCTAAACGTATTCGTCGTATAATAGGCCACAACTAGCGCAGATCAGTCGGATAAGCGGTTAGTTTGTTGCATGTAATTATTGCGCGAAGGACGCGAGTGAGCGGCATCCGTAACGCTAAAGTATGGTCCCAGGACTGAGAAATTCCTCCTTTGACCTATCGCTTCTTGTCTCTTTCACTCTGAAATATTTAGTGCATAACATATTATCTTGTTTCGTGATAGATGATACTAATATTTTATTCTTGAGCTAGCTGTTGTCTGCGACTTCGTCCGCGTCAGCATAGTACATCACATCCCAAGTATTATTTGTTGTACAAAAATATTCAATGTACAGAGTTGACTTTCCTACGATTTTATTATAATTATACTAGCTGACCCGACAGACGTTGTCCTGTCTTAACTATGATTAATTAATTCGAATAATAATTGGTATAATTAAGAAAACAATAGATTAAAATTAGTATCTTCATGCCAAATTTAATCAAAATAGATATAAATAGTTTAAGCGAAAATCATAAAAGTTTATTGTGCAGGAACCGTACATTTTCCGGGACCAAAAGTATCCCATGTCCTTTCCCGAGAGTCAAAGTATCTCCATACTAAAATTCATAAAAATCGATTGAATATTTTACGCGCAAATCATAAATGTATATTGTGCAGTAACCGTACATTTTTCCGGGACAAAATGTATCCTATGTCCTTTTCCTGGTTCTAAGCTACCTGTCCACCAATTTTCAGCCAAATCGGTTTATCCGTTCTTGAGTTATAAGTAGTGTAACTAACACCACTTTCTTTTATATATTATATAGATATAGATATAGATATATGCTCCGCGTGGCTTGGCTTCCGTAATTTAGGAATTTCACGCAACCGTACATTTTTCCGCAAAAAATTGCTTATGTCCCTTTACGTGGCCTATTCTTCATGTTTGCCAAATAACATAAAAATTGCTCCAGATAGTATTTCTTAAGATAATAAGCAATTTTATATAATTTTCCCCGTTTTTTCCACATTTTTATCTATTTCATCGCTTCTATTAGTCTTACCGTGATAAAATATAGCCTGTAGACTTTCTCGATTAATGGAGTATCTAACATTGAAAGAATTTTTCAAATCGGACCAGTAGTTCCTGAGATAAGCGCGTTCAAAAAAGCCCTTCCAAATAATTTCCCCCCGTTTTTTCCACATTTTACTCTATTTCTTCGCTCCTATTAGTCTAAGCGTGATACAATATAGCCTATAGCCTTCCTCGATAAATGGGCTATCCAACAGTAAATGATTTTTTTTAAATCGGACCAGTAGTTCCTGAGATTAGCGCGTTCAAACAAACTCTAGAGAATTATAATATTAGTATAGACTAGACGTTCCGCGCGGCTTCGCCCGCGTAAATTAGATATTTCACAGAAAAAATAGTCCACAAAAAAAGCCTATGATCCTTCACGTGGTTTACTTCTTATCTGATCCAAATATCAGCAAAAATGCTCTAGTAGTTCGCGAAATAAACCCTTTCAAATAATTTCCCCCGTTTTTTCCACATTTTCCTCTATTTCTTCGCTCCAATTAGTCTTAGCGTAATAAAATATAAACTATAGCTTTTCTCGATAACTGGGCTATCTAACACTGAAAGAAATTATCAAATCGGACCAGTAGTTCCTGAGATTAGCGCGTTCAAATAAGCCCCTTCAAATAATTTCCTCCCCGTTTTTTCCACATTTTCCTCTATTTCTTCGCTCCTATTAGTCTGAGCGTAATAAAATATAGCCTATAGCCTTCCTCGATAAATGGACTATCTAACACTGAAATAATTTTTTAAATCGGACCAGTAGTTCCTGTGATTAGCGCGTTCAAACAAACAAACAAACTCTACCCAATTATAATATTAGTATAGATAAGAAGACGTTAAGGGTCAATTATTTTTCCGTCCAGAGACCGATCTATAATGTGTTTAAACCAATTTAATCCTTCTGGCCCCGCGCGAGCACCGGTGATCGCGAGAACAAAAGAATACAATTGGAATTAGGAATTCCGAAACCTCCGATCGAAGGATTAATATTATGGTTTCGATGTCTTACGTCAAGTCTACTTGGCCAACATAATTTTATGTTCAGAAATGGTTTCTCTTTTTACCAGAATATATTAGTCTTATCAGGATTCAGGATCCGTGAAAACTAGAACATAATTCGAGATTTTAGGACCGATGCGACTAACAATTATTTACAGCCGGACATAATATAACATCCTCCTTTTTAGAAAGTCGCTTAAAATAAAATAAAAAATGTTTTATTTCTGAATAAATCAAAATTTTTCAGAGTGTCTACCTGATGCCTACCACCGGTTCGGGAACTAAAAATTCATAATTTGTTAAAAATGTAGAACACATTTTGCAGTAAACCCTGACTTTATTATTGATCAGTGATCACCGAGGCAAATCACAAGACGTTAGGATCAAAGTTTATCAGTGCTCTAGGCCATATTTATCTAGCGTATAACTAATCAAGGATTTATTCATCATATCTGGTCAGACGTCGGCTCGCGTACATCAATAGCCGCGTGCTGACCAAGCGAGCAGCCTCGCTGCCTCGCCCGAGCGTGCCGCGGCCGAGCCAAAAATTGTCGGTTATTGGTCGATGCTCAAAGGCGCCTCGGACGTTTGCCGCGCACTAACACGTACTGACCGACCGAGCAACTGCGCGCGAGGCTGCCGCGGCGAGGCGGCTCGCTTGGTCAGTACGCGGCTAATCAGGCGCGTCACCGCTCATTTAACTCGATGGCAGAGAACGGGACAATTTACATCATGTTAATGTCTCATGATCCACCAATTATGATCCATGTGAGGTCGTAAAAAGTGCTATAAAACAATTAGTAATAGCGTTTCATAGTTGGATAAAAGATATATGTAAGTCTGATCTGAAACCGATTTTTATACATAGAATAATTTTTATCCCAGCAAATTAGTAATATTTTAGTTTTAGCCTTTTTTTATAGGTACCGGGTAACTTCTTAGTTCTTAAACAGGTAAAACAGCGTAAGTATAGTATCTAAATTTCCAACAGCCAACTACATTATAATATGAAGGATGTTGGAAACTTAGATTATTATTAATGAATAATGATACATATTATGTATACTTAACAATAGTTCCATGAATGAGCATTCGCACAAATTATGTTAATCAATGAGATACCGCCAGCAATGTGAGTCATTCGCACAATTCGTCGGCATACTATTAAACTACGCTCATTTATGATAAGAGCAGAAAGACGGAAGATAGTCTTCTCACAAGACGGAAAAGTACTTTATAAAAACACTTGCACAAGTGAACCCAGCAGCCAGCAGGATTGGCCGCGTGCCACAAACACGTTATGGCCGTGTTGACATGATGTATCGCCGGTCCATCTATTACCGAGTATGTTACATGAGAGAATAGGCCGGATAACAAGGTGTCACAGAAACCTAGCGCGAAATTACACTTTAGTGCCCGGTTGGTAAAATTTATGGCAGGAGTTTCCCTATTCAACATTGTTGTTTATTGGTTAATATAGACGTTAGCCAAACAAAGCGCTAATTAATAGACATACACTTCAATCAAAAACCTCAGACTCAGTCATAACAAAGGACCTGAATTCACGTTGATTAGTAATAAGTGCAGGTCATTATTGCAGGTGATTAGTAATCAGGAGAAAATAAAGAACCTGCACTAATCAGTCGCTGTCCAACTCCACACTTACTTTCTCCTAGTCACTAATCACCTACCTTAATCACATGCACTTATCACTAATCAAAGTGAATACAGGCCATAAGTTGTTAAACTAATATGTATTCTGTGCCATAAGTGTGGACAGCGACTGTGACTGTGATTGGTGCAAGTCCTTCAATTTATCCGTGATTTCTCCTTATCACCAAAACCTGCAATAATCACCTGAACTTATCACAAATCAAAGTGAATTCAGGCCAAAAGCCCTAATAGGAGACTGAACAAACTGACAACTCATCTGGCGTGACAGCTGCAAATTGCAATCGCTTACCATAAGCGATCCTTATGCTAGTTTTGTGAAATACCTAGTAATTTGTGTCACCACTCTGCCGTATCGTTATAACCACACAATAAGTATGCGTCACGCGTTTTTCAGTAGATAATGGAAATTATAGAGGTCAGGACGGCTCTCTTTAGCGAGAGTGATGTATCCACAGAGAATATCGCTGCCTAACGGAAAACCAGCGTACTACTTGTGTTCTATTGTTAAATTGAAGAAAGATAAGAAACATTTTGGGATGCTGGAATGGGGTCTAGCAAAAACTTACTGATATCCCCAGAAGTTTGATCGTCCCACGTCAAGCAACGCGTCGAGTTGCCCCCAAAATACGTAGGGTATAACGACTTTCGCGTACGAGCAAATGGAATTTTTCGAGATTACTTAAGATTTGTTTACACGAGGACAGCATTTTATAGGACGAGGTAATAACGCTGAGGTATTTATATGAACGTTAATAGCAGAATGAGTTTTCATATCCACGCCTACGCTATAACAAAACTGCAGTCGATAATTTATAAAATAACTGAATAAACTAAGTCATTGCAAGGTTTGTCAAAGTGGAATAATTGTGTTAATGATAAATTATACCATAACAGCTTATTTTTATAGAAACTATTGTAAGTACATTCTTTCGACAACTATGTTAAGGTATAGTCGGGTAATGAATAAGTTCCATGAACTTCATTTTCGAGACCAGAAAAACAAAATTATCTGAAACGAACCCAGTTAGTACTCTAATTAATTGTATTAAAGTCTTTTATTAAAACGGTATTGTACGTATAGAATTATAGATCCTTCTGTGTTTTGGAAGCCGGTGTAAAAGTAAAAAGAATCACGTTTTATCTGTTATAGCTGTCCCGGTGAACTTTGTGTCACTTTAAAACCTTCCCTGGACTTCTACGAATATTTTAAGACTAAAATCAGCCCAACCCTTTCGGCCTTTTTCGAGTTTTAGCGCGACTAACACTTTAGAAAATCCATTTTTATATAATACTAGCTGTCCCGGTGAATTTCGTGTCACATGTCACTTTAAAACCTTCCCTGGACTTCTAAGAATATTTTAAGACTATTTTAAGACTAAAATCAGCCCAACCCTTTCGGCCTTTTTCGAGTTTTAGCGCGACTAACACTTTAGAAAATCCATTTTTATATAATACTAGCTGTCCCGGTGAACTTCGTGTCACAGGTCACTTTAAAACCTTCCCTGGACTTCTAAGAATATTTTAAGACTAAAATCAGCCCAATCCGTTCAGCCGTTTTGGAGTTTTTACGCGACTAACACATTTGAAAATCCATTTTTATATATGTATAAGAAGACTAGCTGTCCCGTTTCTTGTATATAAAGTATTTTTTTTATTTGATCGCAGCGCTAACTGTTGGGACAGACTAAAATTAAAATTCGAATTCGAATATTATTTAAAATTTGACACTGCGATGGTAGCGCCGTCTGTCGGATCCAATGTAAAACATTCCAAAATCAACAACTACTGATAAATTAAAAATTTATTAAAAAAACATTGTCCAGCGGACAAAATTGTGAATCTAAACCATTCCCAGATCCCCTTGAACACACACAAAAAATTTTATCAAAATCGGTCCAGTCGTTTGAGAGAAGTTCAGTGACATACACACTCACAGAAGAATTATATATATTAAGACTAGCTGTCCCGGCAAACGTTGCTTTGCAATAATATTATAAAGTATTTCGCTCTGAATATTATTTTATTGAAGTGACTTAATAAATATGTCGCCATGGCAACGTCGATCACAAACAATGGCCGCCGCCAGTCTCAGGTTCTAATAATTTACTATTATTTAATCAACAAATGCACTTATCAATATAATAAAGTACCCAGTAGCCGATTCTCAGACCTACTGAATATGCATATAAAATTTGGTAAAAATCAGTAAAGCCGTTTCGGAGGAGTTCGTGGACTAACATTGTGACACGAGAATTTTATATATAAGATATATAGATAAAAATGTTATGGTATAACTCACCTCTTTTTTGCCGCCTTTCATCACTGCTCCTTCTAACTTCCTTCTCCTTCTTGATCTTCTTCAAAACTTCCTTGTCTTTGCCGGCAGACTGAGCCCCCCAAGTGCCGGATCTAGCTCGGAATTGTTCAGATTTGTCCAATTCCTCCTTCTTGATTAATTCGTTCTTAGCTGATTTATCATTCGGTTCCTTGTTGAGAAGCGCCTGGAAAATGTTGCGGTAGACGTTTAACATAAACAACCGCGGTGTGGCGGTAACCAATCATTCCTACACTTCCGTTTGTCGGAATAATTATATTTGGATAAATAAACATTTAATAACCAATTTTGATGCAGAATATATAAAACGGCAAGTTAGATTAATTTTATGGCTGATACCGCCCTGAAATTAGCAGGTCGATGTCTGTCAGTACGAATTTCGACGTAAAGGACGTTAAAATAACCCTCCTGGCAGTCGGGTAATAACATTCACATCAGAGCACCTTGTGCAGTGGCTAGTTTTTAGTAGGCAGTGGCGGTTACCTTGTTAGGACGATTAGGAGAAAATTATACTTTTCACATGGACGTGATGAACTGTAGTGTAACTGATACTGTTTTAAATATAAAATTTTTAATGCTCATAGTCAACAGGTTAGGAAATTCATTTATATTTGCAAAATAATCGCTGACCACGGTACATTTTCTTTTTCTGAAAGCCTATTGAGTTTTAAAAAATCCTCGTAAGCAATTGAAGATTAAAGACCAGTCTACAACATATATTTGTTTTTGGTATTGTGCTTTAAGTTGCACCATATTTTATAGAGGTTGAACTTAGCTACACAGACGGACCGCATTTCAACTGCAATCCAACCGTAAATTGCAGTTCAAGTGCAGTTTAAATGCAGTTGACACGACTGCAATACAACTGCAAACCAAATGCGCAGTAGGATTGCAGTTCAGTTGCAGTTGGCGTGCAGTCGTGTGAACTGTTTGGTTTGCAGTTCTATTGCAGTCGTATTGCAGTCGTGTCAACTGCATTCAAACTGCTCTTGAACTTCATTTTGTAGTTGGATTGCAGTTGTAATGCAGTCCGTCTGTGTAGACCCTTAGACGAAATTGCGAGGTACTAGCATGTACTAGGTAGCCCCTTAAGCTTCGTTGCAAATACATAAATGTTCCTAGATAATAACCGTTGACTAAGTCAAAAGTTAAGACCACTTTTATGAAATAGAAAAACATACCTTTTTGTCTTCAGTACGCTTCACCCAAATGTCCTCGGAGCTGGGGGCGAGCCCGTCCACCGTGGATCTAATTTCGATGAGGCTGCTGTCGAAGTAGTTCTTGTCTCTGTGCAGGTTCTGGCCCGCGAAGATGGCCCTGATGCTGGGCCTCTGCTCCTCGGCGCCCTTCGTGCCGAAGTGCACGGTGTGTGCGTTGTTGTGGTGCGTGCGCAGGGCGCGCGCGACGGGCGGCGGCGGGGGCTCCGTCTTCGTCACCAGGAACTTATGTTTGGCCCCCATCACCGTCCTCTTGGAGTCGTCGCCGGTGTCGCTCCCCCTACTGTCTAATTGTGCTTTATCGTTTGTAATGTGGTGTGCGGTGGCGTGGTTGTGCTCGGGCGCGTCGCTGTGGGCCCGGGGTTTGTGATGTGAGTCCTTCCTCTCGTCGTCCTCGTCCTCCTCGCGGCACTGCGACAGCCGGCGGCGCTCGCTGACGGGGAAGGGCGAGGCGGAGTTGGAGTTCCTGCTGGACAGATTGTTGCAGTGGTTCATGAAGTAGTGCTGGAAGAAGCTGTCAGCCTCGGCAGTGTCGTCGCCGTCCCCCTGGATGATGTCCTTGAGCGCCGCCAGCGATGTGATGGTGTTGTAGTTGATGGCGTTCACCAGCTCCTCGCTGTCGGTGGAGTTGCCGGTGCTCTCATCGTCCCCGTTCGCGTTCCCGCCCCCCTCTTCGGCCCCCTTCTCCCTATTATTGCTAGCCATTTTTTCCTTTTCCTCATTTTTTATTTCACTGTCGGCTGCGGATGGCGACGGAGGTCTCGGATCCATGCGTTCGATTAAAAAAAATTGTAAAATTTAAAAATATGAATAGTAGCAAAAAAAAATAAATAATATAAAATATTGTGAGGCACTGAGAGTCACATGGTAGGTAGGTCACTTAGGTGATGTCACAGCAGGCGGCGCGGGCGCAGCGGTCGTCACCGAACATGTGACATGACACAGAGCGCTGTGCTCGACCGCGATACATGCACCTGGAACAACGGAGAACACCATGCTTAAACATCCGATCACATACACGTCCAGCTACAAAACCAAAACACGCCAAATAAGGTAAGTTCTAGGCTGTGATGTCTCGATGAGAAACCGTAATGAAAGTATGACGATTGACGATCGTAATTTAATCAAGATATGACAGAGCGTCTCCGTGCCGCATGACTGTTGATGATCTACGACTAACGAGAACGCTAAATCAATGAAACCATTAAAATCACGCGCACCCATCTAGCAAGCGCATTTTTATTGTATGGTATTGATTCCTATTGATGTCAATTTTCATTTACTATTAAAATATAGCTGAGTTTCTAACTTCCATTCCATTTTCCGCGGAACTTCATCTTAGTGTCTAAACACACTATGCCGAAGTTCCGCAGCGGAATTTCCGCGTGATTCCGCCTGCAATGTATTTTAATTTTTAAATTACCGATGACACATTATGCCGAAATTCCGTCGTGTCATATCGTATGCGTTTGACATTGCTGACGTAATTATATCATGCGTAATTTTCGCCGCGGAACTTCGGCATAGTGTGTTTAAACACTTAATCCTACTTTTTATTTGGAAAGAAAAAGAGAAGGAGACTTCCATTCCATTTTCACCAACTTGTTATATTGCCCTATAGGCTGGTGAAAGCCTACTATAGAGGCCTTTTGGGATCATGGATCTCTTCACTGTCGGAATTTCTATTCCTTCTCATTTTTAATGCTGTTATGCTAAGCCTGAGGGGAGAAAAGGTCCAGTAATAAAAATACCTAAATGATTTAAATGTTATCAGTCGGACATAAGACGATCCCGGCAACGGATTTCTAGATAGCATTGTTTACACTCAGCTATGGTCGCTGAAGGTCGCCCATAAACCGCCGCATAATACATCAATAACGTAATTTTTTAATGATATGCAACAGCACACTTGTTACATTATAATATTGTTTCAATGGTATTTTTTTTTTATTGAATAAGGGGGCAAACGAGCAAACGGGTCACCTGATGGTAAGCAACTACCGTCGCCCATGGACACTCGCAACATCAGAAGAGCTGCAGGTGCGTTGCCGGCCTTTTAAGAGGGAATATGCTCTTTTCTTGAAGGTTTGCAGGCCGTATAGGTCCGGAAAAACTGCTGGTGACAGTTCGTTCCAGAGTTTTACAGTGCGCGGCAGAATGTTACGCGAAAAACGCACTGTGGAAGACTGCCACTCATCAAGGTGATGAGGATGGTATGTTTTTCGCGTGGGTCGATGGCGAAAAGTTGCAGGTGGTATGATTCCGAACAATTCCTCTGAGCACTCCCCGTGATACAACCGATAGAGGATGCAGAGTGAAGCTACATCTCGGCGTAATTCCAAGGGGTCCAAGCTGTTTGAGACACTATGGCAGTCAACAATTCGAGCGGACCTTCGTTGGATACGATCCAGAGGGAGCAGTTGGTATTTTGGCGCCCCTGCCCAGAGATGAGAACAATATTCCATATGAGGCCGTACCAGCGCCTTGTAGAGTTGTAGGCGTTGGTCCGGACTGAAGTACTGTCTTCGTATTGACTATAATTGACATTGTAACTACTGCAATTATTGTAACCACGCCAACCAATTTGCGGTTAAAGATATTTTGGATGTTTAACTTTCATTTACTTGCCACTTTGAGAGGACCATGTCATAGTTACTATGTAATATATACATTTTAGCCCCTTGGTACGTACGCCAAGCTCCCAGAAGTGGACGAGACAAGCCTAGAAAGTTCTGGTCCCCAGGATTATTGGCCTACAAAGACAATTCACTCGCTTGCCACTGAGTACTGACTCAGCACACTCTATAAAATGGATCCGGATTCTGGATACGCCAATTGGTCCATAAAATTAACTGTAAACTTTAGTAGGCCGAAGGCAACACAGAATTTTTAAAACTAACTATATCGGTAAATGATAAAACAAAATCTATAACTGCATTCAGCAATAAACATAAATCAATGTTAGTTATTTCAATTACATAATTACACGAATACAAACATTGAATATAAATTACTATTTACGTCCATGATTGAGCGTGACTCCAATCAAATGGTTCTTGTGAATCCCACTAGGGGTTGTGCAAAAATATTTTAAGGTTCCACTAAACCAAAATTGACAATTTTTTTATTCATTTCTATACTTGAAAATAAGCCCCGAATTGTTTCATTTACTATTTGACATCAAAGCGCACGGAGTGCGCCGCCAAGTTCCAGCAGGCCGCGCGCATGCCGTGCACTATTTACACGAACCGTTTCGACGCACTGTTAGAGCAGCTGTAGCTCAGTGTCTATTGTGCAAAGATAAAATTTTACCTACGTAATTATGTACTAGTACTTAAGTAGTATACCCAATTTTAAATTTAGAAGTATTATGGATCAGGCTGTTGATGAAGATGATTATGATCGGTGAAGTGCATTTGAACTGGGCATTGGATTAGATTTCAACTCTTTTTTAGGCCAATAATTATTAGCCTATAGGAACTAGACCCCATTTTAACAGGTATGTTTTTGGTGGGATTTCAATGCTTTTTTTCAAGAAATCATATCTATCATTTCTTTTTTTGCTACGCCCGATATAAACAATAGTGTCGATAGCTGCCACTAATAGACTATCAATGGAAGCCAAATTTTTTACGTAAGCAGTATTTATTTATTAAGCTATACAGTGTGCATTATACATGACAATATTTTATACCCCCCCCCCTCTCCTCCTCCCACCCTCCTCATCGTATTCTCATTGTATCAGTACATAAGAATTTTTATCTCAAGTTCGTAGCTGAGCCGACTCACGCTTGACCGATTTCTTAATATTCTTAATTTTTTGTTAATATACATATTATAACACACGACCTGTGTGCCAAATTACATAATGCTAGAAGATTTGGAAGTAGCCTCTAAAGTTCGTAGATGAGCCGTCTCACGTTTGACCGATTTCTAAATTTTCTTAATTTTTTGTTAATCTACTACAAATAATATACTTAACACACGACCTGTGTGCCATGTTTCATAACACTAGGACATTTGAAAGTAGTCTCTAAAGTTCGTAGATGTACTGACTCACGCTTGACCGATTTCTAAATTTTCTTATTTTTTTGTTAATCTACATCCAATAACGTCGAAACGGTTCGTGTAAATAGTGCACGGCATGTGCGCGGCCTGCTGAAACTAGGCCTGCGCACTTCCGTGCGCTTTGATTAAATAAATTCTGTTTACTTAAACATTTGGCTTCTATTGATAGTTTAACAAATACAATTAGCGCCATATGATATCGAAAGTATTGTTTAAATCGGGTGTGACACAAAAAGAAAAAATAGGTATTCTAAATTAATACTTCTAAATTTGAACTTGGCAGGTTTACGTGCTATACGTAATTAATTGTATAATTAGATACCTAATATAATACCCATCAAGCCCCATACGAGCACCAGCGATGGCGACAACAATAGAATACAATAGCATTTCCAAGAATCCGCGATCGAAGGATTAAATTAACCTACCACGTTCAAATTAGAAGTATTATGGATCAGGCTGCTGATGAAAATGATAACGATCAATGAAGTGCATCTGAACTTGGCATTGGATTGGATTTCAACTCTTTTTTTAGACCCAAACTTTGCCCATAGGAACTTGGCCCCATTTTTACAGGTATGTTTTTGGTGGGATAGATACTACATTATATTTCCAAGAATTCGATCTGAGTAAAAACACGATATCTTAAAAATTTCTCGATAGAAGAATATCACAAAATCATCTAATTTTCATAAATTTTTCATTTATTGCCATAAGTCATAACTCATAACCGAGCATTGAACTAAGTTAATATTTTACACATTGTATAAAATTATATCATTGAGAAACCGACCTAGCTGATTTTTTAAATGTTGTATATTTATCGAGTTATTGAGATAAAACTAATTTGGCGATGAAACCCCGTCGTCCTTTTTCACCGGGCATATTATGAAAGATGGGCGTGAGTTTGAAGAGAGAAGGACGATGTTTGATTTTTTGGGTTAGTCGCCCGCTTAGACTGCCATTCCACTGAAGCGGAGCGGAGCTCAGCGGTGCCGAATTGACCAATCACCATGCTCGAAATCTTAGCTTCGCTTCGCTGTCATTCAGCCTTAAGGCCGTCCCCCGAGCAAACGACCTTGGCCATACATTTGCCGCGTTGCCGAGGTCGCGCCAAAACCCTATTATTTTTACTTATCTTAGTTCAAAATTGTCCTAAAAAAATTTAAAACGACAAATATGTAGTTTATGATATTGTCGATCTATTGGCGTGAGTTTCAAATAAAAGTAATTTGTAAATGCTAAGGAGATGCTGAATGTATGCTCGAATTTTAACAAATTGGTATTACTTTGGAAGCCGATATCATGGGTATAATAAACAAAAATAGAAAATTTAAAACGACAAAATGAACGTTGATATACTGTATATTATTGCTGTATTTTTATTATAACTTTGTAGCTTTCAGATTATGAGTTTATAAGGTTTTAAATACGGTCAATTACGGAATCTCCGGACGGAACGCCCTTAAGGTTGCTCTCTCGAAAAAAAGCGTGCAGATGAAACAACTTTTCATCGGCATTAACAGAGAAATTATATCTGAAAAAAATAATTAGTAATCTACATGACATGATACGTAATTTGGTTTTGCCATATTTTTCTATCGGTATCTTAAAATAAAGAAATAAAAAACCAAATCACCCCCAAATCGTTGAATGAAACCACTTTACTCCTTCATTATTTATCAAAAGAATATATTAAAAAATATCTACTGCTTTGCAATACATAAGTTAATAATTTGGTTTGGTTACTTTTTTGAAATATGTATTATATTAAGCCAAAAAAAGGTTTTTTCTCCTATTTCGCCCTATCATGGACGCAGCGAGCGTCGCGTCGTAACCGCCACCGTACAAGGCGTGCTGTTATGAATGTTATTTTAATGTCATTTACGTCGATATTCGGACTGACAGACAATCGACCTGATAATTTAGGAAGAGAGGGCCCTTAAGAGGCTAAATAATAAGCTAGTACTTTTCATCTTGTACGCTACTCATCAAAAATTTCAAAAGTTCGGAGCACTTTCTTTATATTTTTTATTCTTTTATATTTTTTATTCATTGATATTTCTAACATCCTCAGATACGAAGAAAAGGATATTAAATCTGGATGTAAATATGCACGGGCATATTCGTCTACGATTGTCCATGAACGACAGCAATTACGCATAAATCGCAATCATAAGGGCAATCGATATCTATGATTGTGGATTGGGATTTGGGGGCCTTTAGAATGTAAGCCGTTGCCGCATACAGCAAGGCTTGAGCTTGTCCACTCGAGATTAATATGCATCGCTAATGCACAAGGACGCACTTATCTATCCGCCGACTGCATACTTCAGCACAGCCATATTATGACTGACAGAGTGTATAATTTTAATATCTTAAAGTAAATTAGATCTAACTTGGCCAGTTTTCATTTCATCAGTCATTTCATAAAGTTATTGAACATTTTAATTCTGATGAACTAGCCAAGTCGTCTAATCTAGTTTAAGATCTCACATTATTTGAATAACATCAATTATTGTTATAGTATTTAAAAACAGCATAGAAATAGACTGTATTATTTGTTCATAATGTTATTTGGTTCCTATACATACATATTTCGATTTTCTATAGAACTAGGCACTCATTTAGATCTCCATTCTCCATCCTTTTTACGGCGAAGTCCATAGACAAGAATAATGTTTGTGTGGAACTTGGCTCTCCATTTTTACATGTATGTTTTTGGTGGGATATTATACACTATATTATGATTTATGTATATAAATATGTATGTATGTATATAATAAAAAATATACAGGGTATGCATTTAGAAATTCGAAAATTTTTTTTTTATCATATAAGGGATACCCTAGTACTATGTCGGTCTACATTAAATTACTAGAACTGCAATAAAAGTAAGTGGAAATGGAACAATTCAATAAGATGAACATTAATATTTAATTAAGGCGCATAGAGTCGTCGATAACCTTGGACGTTTGGGCGTGGCTTAGGTCCCCCTGCTCTGCACTCCCCGCACGAAAACATCGTACATAGATTAAGCGCGCGTATGACGAACAGAAGCACTCCTGACTTATCACTGCCTATTTTACTCGAATCCACTACCTACCTACTACTTGCTTTAAAATGTGCAATTTATATGAAAATGAATTACTATTGTGAATAAATAGATGTTTGACGAATGACTTTAATACGTTTAATGCTACACGAATTACGATTTACGCTTAGTATCAAGTATGATATTTATGTCTAATTTATTAAGAGGCACTGAAAAAAAATGAAAAATTAATCAGTAGGTATCTAGATAATTTTTCAAGTCTTGGCTGTCTTAGTTAGGTCCGTGCTTGTCTTGCCTAAGCTAGGGCATCGCAACCCGGGCCCAATTTTTAAAACCCGGGTTTTTGGGTTTTTGTTGATTGAAAACTGGGTACCCGATTTTTTTTCTTTTTTAACATTAATTATATTTCTTCGCTTCATTCTTCGATATATTAATTAAACAGGTAGTCCCTTGTTTATTTGCTAGGCAATCGCGTTTTTTTAAAGACGTATGTAACGACGTATATCTATCGACGGTCCCTATGTATAAAAGGTCATGTCCATAATAGCAATTTTTTTATTGCATCATGCACTTCCATAATATTATAATGAGACGCATATTCCTAAATTTTTTTTCTATCACAAGTAATTCCGAAGATAAAAAGACGTAAACGACGACAAGTTGGGAGTTTTATTAGATTTTACTGTGGTAGATGCGGACATCTATACTTACCGTCTTGTACCGCGTTGGAAATTACGCGCCGTTCCGCGTCATGTCGTACTTGTCCGTTTCTACCTCTAAGGTAGAATAAGGTAAGGTAGAATAAGCTAAGGTAGAGAATTATTTATAGACTTGTTATCATTTACGTTCAGTTATTATAAGATTTTTGTTCTTTTTTAGTGGGACTAGTGCCACACATTCAATCAAATTTAGACTAATATGAATATTTAAGTGTTATAAATAATCTGCAACGTGATATAATAGCTGCGACGGAGGCTGAGGCCTGAGGCTTCTTTGCATGATGAATTAATAATTATTCTAAACATTGCATACGTATTATGATTTATGAGCCAATGGAAATACAAAATAAATACATCAGGATTCATCAGCTAAAACTTTATACTTCTATTTTTTATAACGACATAGGCATGTAATACTGGGAACTACAAAAAAAGGGTGCGCCTTTTATTATTCTGGCAACGCTGTCTTTACGTCAATGACACATGATGCGGCATGTGTCAGTTTACAGCAAGATGGTGCGTGAAGTTTGTTTGTCAGTGCCATTAGAATTTAACGAAATACTCCATAATACGAATTTTGCGGATATAAGTTGTCGACTCGAAATCAATATTTTCTATTATTCACATAAGGTTTCGATCGAGTCTATCGTACCCCTGCACGAAATCAACAAAAATTTCGAAAATCGGTTCACAAACGGCGGAGTAATCGTTGAACATACAAAAATAAAAAAAATATCCACAGCCAAACATAATATAACCTCCTCGTTTTTTGGAAGTCGGTTAAAATTATGACCTTCATAAATTCTTAAAAGTCAGTAAAAATTTACCTTGCTCAAGACGTATCCGAAAAGACCAATAAGAAGAAAAAGGCAACTTCAACATTATGATGTTTAGTTTTACCCTTTAGTGAAAACAGAATAATTAGTGAATACATATTTTATACTAAAATTTGTAGACTTTTGAAAACTATACAGTTTAACTTATCAAACAATCACATTTTATTAGAATTTTTCACTATGGACCTATAGTTATTGATGACGTGTCTTTTTATTCGTTCATTATAACATAGAAAAAATTTCTTAAATTAGCAGCGTAGAGAAGATATGTCTGTGTTTTTAGTTTTCCTTACTGAAGAGCCAAAATTTCTATTACATAAATATTATAAACTATGACAATAAGATTAATTTTATAAAGTGTTGAATGAATTTAGGACCTAATATAATATTTTTATTCTTACAACGTAAAAACAGACACGTACAACTTACCCGTTTTTACGCTGACAATTCAAGACTCGTCTTGAATTGACAGAGTCTTGAATTGACAGAGCGTAAAAACGGTCATCTTGTAATTTTGGCGAAAATATTGAAAATATTTAAAATTGTGTTATATCATCCAAACGGTAGGCCGTTTGGAGGATATAACACAATTTTAAATTTACATTAGGCTTTACAAATCAACCAATAACTGTGTTCATGTTTAATGATAATCTACAGTAACAGTTTGAATCTTAAAAACACGAATTGCAAAAATCATGAAGTAAATAACAATTTAGGTACTGTTCTTATGAACAGTATGGACGCTCTTATGAGCGTCCATACACCTATACACTTGTTTTATTTAAATACTTAAAATATTAATACTATAACGTCTATACGCGTGGAACAATCAACTTATAACTTTGATGACCTCCGTGGCTCAATGGTTAGAGTGTGTGGCAACTCAAGCCGGGGGTCGCGGGTTCGAATCCCGCCGACGGAACAAAAAGTTTTCCAATGTTCCTGGGTCATGGATGTGTATTAAATATGTGTATGATATAATAAAAATCTTAAATATATTATGTATAGTATAAAAGTATTAAATATATTTCCGTTGTCTGGTACCCGTAACACAAGTCCTTCAGGTACTTAGCACGGGGCCAGACTGACGTGATGTGAGCGTACATAGATATTATATTAGATATTATATTATTTAACTAAAAATAATCATGAAGTAAATAACAATTTAGGTACTCTTCATAAGAGCGTCCATGCGCGAACCACATTACAACCTTTTTACGTTGATTGTACTCTAAGTCTAACTACTCTACATAAACACTCATGCAAATATTGTAGTGATCTAATGCACACAAACAGACGCTCGATAGCACACACACAGGCGCAAGATTTAGCAACGAGTGACACAGCCTCCCCGTCTGAATGCTAGCGGACGACTGCCGCCCGCGCCCGCGCAGACCACCTTTGAACCAAATCGTTCGGAAATACTGTTTTTCGATATATTTTCAAAGAAAATATTGTTTGATTTTTATAAAAAATGCTGATATTCAAGAAAAACAGATTCTAAATATATCTACCCAAAAAAAAACACTGTATATCACAGCCGTTTAGGAGGAGTCCCGATTTCAAATCGAAAATCGATGTCACGTATTAATTTTTTATTGAAGCAAGGGTAAGACATAAAGCAGAAAAAAAATGTTGATATATTAGTTGTTGAACGGATCTTTCACATATATTTTTTTCAACTTTTTCCTGCCAGAAATGAATGAGTAGTTACAAAAACAAAATGACCATTTCACGACTCTATACGCCTTAATAACATACGTTTCTTGCAATCAGACAGGGTAACTTCTTTACCAGATATAGCGGAATCTTTATATTTTCTTTGACATAAAATTTGAAACTTATGGAACTGGCACCGACTTCAAAATTATGAAGGTTGAGTACAGAAATAGTTGAGGTTTAGCTGAATTCGGAAAAAGGCACATTTAGAGAGGAAAATTATTTAATACTTTTTAGTTTTTAGTTCATATTATAAGAATGTTATTATTGTTTTTACCTTGGAAGTCGGTTTTAATTTTTTGTTAAAAATAATAATTACCATTTTCTCCAAACATGATCAATAAATTTCTACACGCAGTTAGGAGTAAATAAACTGACATGTTTACGCACTAAATAATGGAGCAATGATAATCTCAAAAATCTCGTATGAAATTCCAAAAAAAAAACATTTACTTTCAAGTCACAACGCAGTACTTATACATAACTTGTATGAAGAAGTTTAATCTCAAGTCGGCACGGGTTATAGTTTAGGAATCGAACTTATATGTATTTATTTCTAGACAATATAGGGTCATTACGAAACTTTTGAGACGGAGACGGAGACGGTATGCGTAAAAATATATCGAACTTGAAATTTAAGGGACACCCTAATATATACTAGGTAGCTAGGTACGTCAACAGTTTAATACTATGATTCACGAGCATGACCTATTCCACTTTTTTTTAGGCTACTTGACCTACTTTTTTTCTTCATGCTAATCGTTTCACAACAGAAACTAATATTTTTATATTTTACACAGTAGAAACCCATAAAAATGTTTATTGAAAAATATGCCTCATAAATGGCGCCGAAAACACTGTCCGCCATAGTGTGATGTCATACGCTTTGTATTTTAAACTCTCTTTATTAAACATTTTTTTTTATGTGCTAAATGTACGAGTCTAAAAGTGCCCAAAAATTATAAAAGAATTAAATAAGAAATTACAAATCATTTGTAATGTTGAAAACTTTTGGAGAAAAGTTTTGGCCATTTCATTTCCCGTATACAATAAATGTAGATAATATATAAAACTGATGTTTTAAGTGAATTATTTAAGAAAATATATTTTACAAATCTTTCTAGGCCTATTCTTATTATTTATGTACAAATAGACTCACATAATATAACGAGCACGATAAATAAAAGATATTAAATTACTATGAGGATGACGTCACATCCAAATCGGAAGTACCGCAAAAGCGTTTTCGTCAGTACAGTACCACAGTGTAAATAACTACAGTGGTCTAACGCCCTTGAAGTCGCGCGAAATGCCGCTTTTGTGTAGGTATTCGTCATTGCTTCAGGGTTGTCACAATAATGTGTTTTATTATAATCTGTTCTACATTTTATGTATTCGTAGTATTTGTATGTAGAGTACTAGGAATAACAAAAAATAGATATAGAAGTATTATAAGTAAGGAGTTTTATTATAAAAAATACAAATGCGTATATAAAAAAGCTGTGTTTCGCCGAGTGAGTGAGTTTACCGGAGGCCCAATCCCCTATCCTTTTTCCTATTTCCTTCCTACCCTCCCCTATTACCCTATTCCATCTTAAAAGGCCGGCAACGCACTTGCAGCTCTTCTGATGCTGCGAGTGTCCATGGGCGACGGAAGTTGCTTTCCATCAGGTGACCCGTTTGCTCGTTTGCCCCCTTATTTCATTAAAAAAAATTGATACTCAAAAGTATCTTAGATCGTTGATTTTTACTTTATTTGAAAACTTTGAATATCAATAATAAATAAATGAATGTAATTTTACTTCCCTATCTTCAAATTATCAGACATATACAAATTATTTCGAATCAACTATTACGAAAAACCATATCAAAGTATGAAATTTGTATGTAATTTTGAAAATATCAAAAATTTAAAAAAAAATCAAAAATATCGGATATAATATGTATACTTATTATGTATTTAAATAAGTAGATACATACAACTCAAACGAAACACTGTCGGTCGCAAACTACTTAAAACAATTAAATTAAAAAGCCGTATGTGCTTGGGCAACCGGACATATTTTAAAAAACTTGTCCCTAGCCCAGTAGGGTTAGTTCAGCCTTGTATGGGAAGCTGAAATCAATTATAATCAGAATTTTTTTGCACCATTGTTTAGAGGAGGTCACAAATAGCTTAAATTCAAAAACTGGACCAAATCCAACGTGTGCGTTAGCCGCCATATTGGTTTGAAGGTCCAATCTTTTTTTTTAGCTATATCTCCTTTATTTTACTTTTTTAAAGAAAATGATAAGGACTAAATTTGTTGTTTTAATTTTATACATCTTGAATTATTATAATTATCATTGTAAAATCAATATTTACGAACATAAATGCAAAAAACAAGTCAAAGAATAATTTCTCTTGTATGTCAAATATTATCGCATTCCCAAAATGCCCATGTTAGTAACTCGAGGCGCCACCTAGCGATGACTCGTGTAAACGGAAAACAAGTCGGAGCTTCCCCCACCGGTTTACCCTATAAAATGGCGGGAATTATTATTCTAATTTTTAGTGGCAAAATATCTAGTTGTTACTCTGTTGTACTTTGATTATAATTTGTGTGTTCTCAATAATTATATTACTACTAAAATAAACAGTGTTTGAAGTTAAAGTGGTTATAATTATTTAAAACCCATGCCCAAAATTTATTTGTGACCTCCTGTAAACACTGGTGCAAAAAAAATCTGACTATAATTAATTTTAAAAATCTAACTCAACTGTGGTACCCGGGCACTACAGTATTTGAGGATCTAAGATAAATACTAAAAATATTTTTAGAGTTTAAATATTTTGTAGTAAATTTACTATTTATTTATATATTTTTTAGTGTTTTACTCTATTTTTTAGTGTTTAAATATTTTGAAGTAAATTTTTGTGTAGGAACCTAGGTAATTACTATCTTAAACTGAAAAATAACTCAAACATGCTAAATATTTTCGTATGAGAAAATGATTTTGGAATTACGTTTGTATGAGAAATTCCAAGGGTACCCGGCCCCTTAAATCTAACTAGTCTAAGGATTTTTTGTCAAATTATAAAGAATGATAAAGACGTAATCTATAGATTTTTGTTAGAGATTGTAATGGCGTGAAACTAATTAAAAATACCTAATCTAATAATAGTACGGGAGCACTAGAACATTTTTTTATCACTAACAAGCAAAATGTTGTTAGTGGCTTCATTTTGAAAAACTGGTTTCTAACAGATAGAAAGGATTTCATACTTTGAATTGTAATGGTCCTAAAATATGGACTGTTTTATTTGTAGGACAATGTTACTCTTAAATTATTATATTATATACTATCAATATAGATAAAAAATCAGCTCGTTAGGGTTCCGCTAAAGGGTCCTGTAATCAACAAAACTTGGTTGACTACTGAACCCTAAAACGGACCCTAACAAGCTGATTTTTGAAGTGAAAACTTCTTTAGCAGCGTTGAGTTTATGGGATGGGTAAAAACTTTAAAACTCGCGTCAGATTCTCGTGCTGATCGAAAAACCGTAAGACGGTTGGAGAGTAGTGTGGTAACATCGAAATCGATTAATCGAACAATCGATTGTTTTTTTTCGATTGTCGATAATATTTTTTAATCGATTGTAAGGGTTTTGATTAATTAAATAAAATCGATTTTTTAAAAATCGATTTTCATAAAAAATGGTTTAAAAATTTAATCGATTGTAAGGGTTTCGAATTTCGACTAATTAAAAAAATCGATTTTCATAATAAATGGGTTAAAATATAATGCACAACGTTAATAATCAAGTTTTCACTTCTGCCGGCACTCCCGGAGTGCAACCCGTCTTTTTTTTATATATTGATAGGTTAATAGTTATAAATATAATATAATTTAAGAGTAACATTGTCCTACAAATAGAACAATCCATATTTTAGGACCATCAAGTCGAAGTATGAAATCCTTTCTATTTCTGTATGCTACCAGTTTCAAGATTTTTAGCAGATAAAAATGTTGTTTGTCTTATCAAAATGTAGCTACTCACAAAAAATTAGCTTGATAATAATAAAAAAAAGACGGGTTGCACTCCGGGAGTGCCGGCAGAAGTGAAAACTTGATTATTAACATTGTGCATTTTTTAACCCATTTTTTATGAAAATCGATTATAAAAAAACGATTTTTAGGGTTCCGTACCCAAAGGGTAAAAACGGGACCCTATTACTAAGACTTCGTTGTCTGTCCGTCTGTCTGTCACCAGGCTGTAACTCAAGAACGGCAACAGCTAGAGAGTTGAAATTTACACAGAACATGTATGTCTGTTGCCACTATAACAACAAATACTAAAAACAAAATAAAACAAATATTTAAGGGGGGCTCCCATACAACAAACGTGATTTTTTTGGCCCTTTTTGCTCTATATCAATAATGGCAGCAGGTAGGTACTTAACTTTTTCACAAAATCCTTAGTTATATGTGTACTTTAATGTTTAATAATTATATTAAATTAAAATAAAAAATTAAGGGGCGCTCCCATACAAAAAACACAATTTTTGGCCTAATTTTGCTCTCTAATGGTACGGAACCCTTCGTGCGCGAGTCCGACTCGCACTTGGCCGATTATTTTAATTAATCGAAACCATTACAATCAATTCGAGTTCGAGTTCGCTGTTCGATACAAAACACTACTCTCCAATCGTCTTACGGTTTTTTCAAGGTTTTTCGATCAGCACGAGAATCTGACGCGAGTTTCACAGTTTTCCACCACCAGACAGTAGACACCCATCCCACAGAAGTGCTCAACGCCGCTAAAGAAGTTTTCACTTCAAAAATGTTCTAGGGCTCCCGTACTATAATGTTTTGAGACTAGGAAAAATATGAAATATTATAAAGGTAAAGTATTTAAAATTCCACAAAAAAAAACTAAAACGTCACTCGTTGACAAATAGGCATGTCATCATTTTTTGACGCGGACCAACAGACTCACGAGTCACAGGCAACGTTTGCAAAATATATATCTATTATATATAAATCTCCTGTCACGATGTTTGTCCGCGATGGATTCCTAAACTACTTAACCGATTTTAATGTTTCTTTTTTCAAATGTGTGCTTTTTTCCAACTTGAGAGATAGGATAGCTTAGATCTTTAATTATACTCGCAATTTTATTTTATTGCAAATTATTTGTGTATAAAGAGCAACCATTGTTTATGCGACGCGGGTCACGGTATAGCGATGGACGTTGCCATGGTGACATACTTTTTTTTTCTTTTATATCTATGGACGCTTCACACCACGTCAGTCTGGCCCCGTTGTAAGTACTTTTTTTTTATTTTAATACTTATTTAGTCACTAATTCAATAAAATATACTTTATTTAATATGGCAAAGAAACGTTTGCCGGGACAGCTAGTTATATTATATTATAATAAAACATAATATTGGACCTGTAGCTTTAGCATCGTTTATATAAATAGACGGTGATGTCATACTTGTTTGGCAAAGCCGCTCTGCCTCCAAATAACTAGCGTAAACAAAAACACTATTTACATATAGGTTGCCAGGTCATCAAACCTTTAAAAGTACTCATAGTTGCTCAGTAGACAGTAGACACTAAACAGTAGAGTATATCTACTCACTAGTGCAACGTCTGTCAACCTGTGGGTCGCATTATATCGCATCGGATACAATAATAATATGATAAAAATCGGTCAAGTGCGAATTGGATCCGCGTTTAGGGTTCGTATCATTATTGAGCAGAAATAGTAAAAAAAATGTATGATGTCATCGACTAACCAAAATTATTATGAGACAGCATAATATACTTAACGACACTATTTTAGAAAAGAAATCTAGGGCAGTATTTCCCAAAGTGTGGGTCGCGACCCACTGGTGGGTCGTGGGTAGATTTTGGGTGGGCCCTGAAACTATAGGACGATTGTCGTACTTACGTACGTCTTTCTTAATTGAAATGGGTGTGGTGACGAGGCACGAGCTTTAGAAAAGGCCCAAGTTCAGCAGTGAACGTCAGTAGGCTGACGATGATGGTATGTTGGTGAACTACGGCCTACGATAAGAATTAACGGGCTGCAACATATTTTTTTGTCTTCATGGCACAAGGTGGGCCGCGAACTTTAAACTTTCTTGTAGATCGGTCGCGGTCCCGACAAGTTTGGGAAACACTGATCTAGGGAATAAGTTTTAACCGACTTTCAAAAAAAGGAGTTTCTGTGTTCGACTGTGAATATTTTAATGATTTAAACGAACCACATTAGCCGTCACATAATATTATAACCGCATGAAAATAACACATCTATTAAAATCAGGGGCTGATAACAAATACAATTTTAAAACGCGGAACGTATCGTTGTATTCATTGAATTAATTGAGTGGACATTAAACGCGGGATGCCCGCACGAGACTGCTAGAGTCGACAGAACTAACGTGAAGTACACGAACGAATAATATCTGCAAAACTTAAAAATTTACTACAGAAGTTCGGAGTCGGTGGCCACTACTTTTAGGCGAGCGTAACTCAGATTTTAGTTCTTGCCTTAGTGGCCAGTAGACAGGCAGATTGGCCATGATTATTGATTACTATAATATGGATTTTCAACAGAACGGCGCCACAAGCCACAAGGCACGCGTTACAATCGATTTATTGAAGAGCTAGTTTGATGAGCGTGTTATCTCAAGAAATGGATCCGTCGGTTGGCTTAGTTAGTGCCAAAGGCGCCAAGTTAGTGTGATTAACGCCTCTAGATTTTTTTTGGGCCTACGTCAAGTTGTTGGATAAGCCGACGATGTTGGAAGAGCTCCGAACCAACACTCGTGAAATAGCAGCCATTTCGGTCGAAATGTGTGGTAGAGTCATGACTCATGAAAAATTGGGTTGCCATATTATGAGCAAAGTTACCTTACAATCATAAATGTTTGATTGTACTTCAGCCCAATTATAAATACCGTCGGTGGCCATATTATTATACTCACTTGAAAAACAATACGTTTTCGTGTGACTGCGTCCCCATCAGACACGGCACGGCGCCGTTACCGTGTTACGAGTTACGACTTACGGCACGACGCCGCCACCGTAACACGGTGTTGCGCCGTACCGTAACACGGTGCCGCGTACGGTGCACCGCGCGCCCCTATTCGGGGTGAAAGTTCCGAACAAAAATTTTGTCCAAACTTAAACGAGGCACTTATTTGGAACACATAAAAATTGGCCAAGTGCGACTTAGGTTCGCGCACCAAGGGTTTCGTACCATTATTATAGAGAAACATGACCAAAAAATTATATTTTTTGTATGGGAGCCCCTTAATTATTAAGTTTGTAAGTAATTTGTAATAAGAATTTACCCAAAATTTCCTCTGTTTCTGTTTCTTTTTCAATCTTGGTTTTAGTAACAAGAAGAGAATAATTCTTTCGCGATCCATATGCAGACAAGGAATCTCGTTCGGGCGCAAATATCGACTGAATAGGGACGCACCGTACGCGGCACCGTGACACGGTGCGGCGCCGTACCGTATCACGGTGGCGGCGTCGTGCCGTAACTCGGTGACGGCGCCGTGCCGTGTCTGATGGGGACGCAGCCTGTCTCATACGAAAAAAAAATACTTATCTTAAAAAAAAAATGCCTTATGGTAAGGTGCAGAGTCCTGCATACATATGCACTATGCAGGTCCTGTCTGGCTGATATTCAGCCATCTGGGTATGGAGACGACTTTGTAAAACTAGCAGATATTGGTGTTAACGCATGGTTCCTTCAACCAAGTGTAGTCGACCATTTGAGCTAATCTCGCCCCATGTGACGTCATGTCGTAACTGATAAAGGAGGTTTCACTCGATTAATAACACAGCTTTTATAAAAAATTTCATGTCGCCTTCGGTGAACAAACTAGGGATTGTCCTGGAGGATCTGAATCAATTGGGTCATATTAAGGTCACGCCTTTATCTTCATAATTTAAAAAAATGCAATTAAAATAACTTGTTTTCCTCCTTCCAGTATTCCTCAGACCAGTGTTTTTACATTTTATCAAACGCCAATCGCTTAGCATACATGCATCTGGGGTAAACTTAGGTTTTTCGAAGGACGGAAACAACTGAAATTCTGTTTCTTCAGTTTCGCCTTAGCATTCTGTTAGATAAAGCTATGCCAGCATCATCTAACAAAACTATTATGACTTTTAGGGGTTTTTTTCTATTCTCAACAATAAAACGCCATTCCTCTTCTGTTCAAGCAGTCTCAAGACGTGTTTTACTACGAGTACATTTATCAACTGGCTTAGATGGTGACAAAGATTTTTTTAGGTTCATCACTTTTTAGTTTTTTTATATTTCAAACTGTAGAATGGGAAACGCCTGCTTATCTCGCAATTTCTCTCTGGGTATGATTGATATGACTTTAAGGTGTCTAAATTCTAGATTTATTTCTAGCTGAAATGTCTGATTTTTTTTCCCATGGCTAAAACTTTCATTATTTTAACTTAAAATTACATTATCACAAAAAATAACCAATAAAGACTGGAAAATGTGTTAGTAATACCTATTATTTATAAATTATAATAAAACGGATAAGACTTAGGTATTGCTTTTTATACTTAATAGGTTTCACGCTAAAACATTTTTAACACCTGTATCTACTATCTGACTCTCTATTGCACGCACTAAACACTACTAACACAGGAAAATATGGCGTAAGTGACTGTCGTACTAAATGTTACTTATTTTCAATTTATGATAAAGTAAATTATGTATAATTATTAATGTATAAGGTATTATCAGTTATTTTACTACAATCGCTAATCAATCCTCAATATTATGATTAGGCAGTAGTGATTGGGTATTTCTTACTTTGATACTTTACATATTCAAAATATATCATTACATGCAACATTACATGTATTAAACACACCATATTGCAAATAATAAACAGGCACTTTTGCTGCTGTTTTGAATTTCACGCCCACCGGCAAAATAGTGCAATCATTGTGAAAGGTATGAAAATTTTGCCACTTTTAAATTAAGTGCAATCGCCAGAGGTTTTAACCTCAGAAAAATGTAATAGTGAATGGATTTTTTTTGAGGTGTCATTTTATTTTTTACACCATAACTTGCAAAGTGTACCAAAATTTTTTTTGTGCTTTTAGTTACTCAATTAAAAATTAGTATTTCACCATATAAAACCGGTCCAGATTTTTTTTTTCTTGTTCCTGTTATTTAATGACTCTTGTCCGATTGTTTACGTTGAAAATTAACCAAATACACAATTTTAAAAAAAGAAAGTTTGCTTTGCTAAGCTAAATACAACTACATAATATAAGGTTTTTGCAAAGTTTTTAGAGATTAACGCTCGTCGTAACCAAGATAAAAGGGTTTGGGTGGATTAAAGGGTTGTAACGAAAAGCGTGTTAAACTCACTTGTTGTACGTATTTAACTTTTAGAGAAATGATAACTTTTAAGTACTTAAAAAGAAAAACGTTTAAATATCTCCAAAAATGTGTAAAATAGACAGAAGATTTTTTTTCTATATTTGTTGAAAATGTATTTAAGTGAGAGCTAAAACATTAGATGCATCTACAAATGAAAGACTTTTTCTAGTCTTTGAAATATATTTAAACTTCCTACTTAAAGCCAAAAAAAAATTGGGTGCTACAAATCTCACGTACACGCGCATGCATGCTGCGACCTTTGTTTGGAAAATGCTTACCTGAATACAAAAAATATCAGTTCTTAGCCTAATTTGTATTTTTTTTTCCTTTAAGTATGTTTTAGCAAATATAATTAATGAAAAAATATAAATTAAAAATCAATTTTATTCTGTAAAAACCTAACCAAAAGAAATAAAATATAGATTTTCTTCGAAATATCCCTGAAAAGTTTGTGCTACATTTTCAGAAAATTTAATAAAGTAAGAGCTAAAAAGTTATACACATTAAGAAATAGAAGGCTTTGTTAAGCCTAAAAAATCATTTTAAACTTCCTATTTAAAACCAAAGAAAAATAGGAACGCCATTTACCTGGCGAGGCACACAACAAGCACATTTGGAGGTATGCTCATCTATACTTATAAAATTACATGTCCTGACTGACTGACTGACTGACTGACTGACTGACTGATTCATCATCGCTAAGCAAAAACTGTTAAAGTTACAGCCACGAAATTTGGTGAGTAGGGTTGTTTTATTGAGTAGACACCCTTTTTTTTTTTTACGCAGTGAAATTCTGTGACGAATTCAACGCAGGGGATGGGGCTCCCGCTGCGGATATGTGGGGCTCGCCGCGACGGGTGAGAGCCGCGGCCCTACCCACTAAAACACTGCGATGTTCCCTCAACACGCTGGACCGAGTGCGACCGGTAACTGCAACATGGCTTCCGGGACATTGAGTAGACACCCACTAAGGAAGGAATTTTGAAAATTTTACCACGAAGGGGGTGAAATAGGGGTTTAAAGTTTGAATGAAAGTCCGTCATTTCCACAGTCATTTCTTGAGTTAGAAACATGAAACTTTATTTTTGGGTTACTGATTAAAAATGAATGGATATGTGTTTAAGCGTTTTTGGAAATTCTCTCCCCAAGGGGGTAAAATAGAGGTTGAAAGTTTAAATGAAAGTCCGTCATTTCTTGAGTTACAAACATGAAATTTTATGTTTGGGCTACTGATTAAAAATGATTGGATACGTGTTTAAGCATTTTTTCTCAAGGGGGTGAAATAGGGGTTGAGAGTTAAAATGAAAGTCCGGCATTTCTTGAGTTAAAAACATGAAATTTTATTTTTGGTCTGCTGATTAAAAATGAATGGATGCGTTTCTGGTAATTCTACCCCCAAGAAGGTGAAACAACTAATGATTTATTTGGAGTCATTTTGCATAAATAGGATAGCGAGATAATCTTCTTCGGTCTTGGTGATCATTTACTAATTTTGGTGATCATTCTAATTAAAAATGCTAGTATAATGTTGGTGATCATTTATTAATTTTGGTGATCATTTACTTATTTTGGTGGTCTTTTACTATTTTGGTTTTTAAGATGTTAAATCTTTGGTTATCATTTTACATTAATATGGTGGTCTGTATTTTGGTGATCGTTTACTATTTTTGTCTGTAAAATGTTACTATTTCTGGTGATCAGTTAATTATTCAAAGCCTTTTAAAATTAATTATAAAATCTTTATGCACAATATTGGCCGCATGATTTGTGAACAAAAGATTTTGAAGAATCCGCGATCAAAGGATTAATATATTATATTGACTGGTGACAGCGAGTTACCCAGTTTTTGTAGAATCACCGCCTATGAAATATTTTTATCTCATACTATTTAATTTCATAATAATAACTTCCTGCAAACCCATCAATACTTCACTAATAGGACCAGTTCAATGATTACAGAATATAAGTTCACAGGTTTTTATGATCATAATTTAATCATTTTGTTAATTTATTGGAACAGTTTCTCAAAACCAGTACAACGAACATGGTACGCTCAGTATCCAATTGTATTTATTATTAAAAATACTTTTAGAACCATTACGAGGGCTGCTATTTATGTATCCGGAACTCTTTGGTTGAAGAATACATTTTGTTTCATGTGACTGTCAATTATTTTTCCATTGTGGCGTCATTTTGAAAATTGCGTGTCTTCATTTGCCATGGATTTAACGCGTGAACATTTTCGTGCAATGATTTACTACGATTTTCGGCGTGGGCTAAATCAACAACAGTGCTTTATTCAACTCACCGCAACTTTTGGAGATGAAGCACCATCAAAAACCACTGTTTATCACTGGTACAGTGAGTTTAATTGTGGGCGGTCTATGCTCACGGATGAAAATAAAGAAGGTCGCCCAAAAACAGCTGTTGTCCCACAAAATATAGATGCTGTGCGGGAACTAATAATGCGTGATCGTCATGTTACATATCGCGAGATAGAGGCGTCCTTAGGCATAAGTATGACGAGCATACATAAGATATTACACGAACATTTGGCTGTAAAAAAAATATGATCGCGTTGGATTCCGCACAACTTGACAATCGATCAAAAACGGGCTCGTGTCGATTGGTGCAAAAAAATGATAAAAAATATGTGGTACGTCAAAAGCCGTTTATAATATCTACACAGGTGATGAATCTTGGATCTATGCATATGACCCCGAAACTAAACAACAGTCAACGGTGTGGGTGTTCCAAGATGAGCCGAAACCAACAAAAGTTACTCATGCAAAAAGTACTTTGAAGCAAATGGTCGCCTGTTTTTTTGGAATTAATGGACATGTGGCTACAGTGCCATTAGAGAATCGTAAAACGGTTAATTCTGAATGGTATACAACCACTTGTTTACCAGAAGTCTTTGAAGAAATAAGAAAGGACAACCAACAATGCAGAATCATATTACATCACGACAATGCTAGCTGTCACACCTCAGCTGAAACAACTCAGTTTTTGGAGGGTCAAAAGATCGAATTGACTGGTCATCCGCCGTACAGCCCTGATTTGGCACCTAACGATTTCTTTTTATTTCCATACGCAAAGAACAAATTACGTGGTCAACGTTTTTCGAGCCGCGAAGAGGCTGTTGATGCGTTCAAAATGCACCTTTTGGAGATACCCCAATCAGAATGGAAAAAGTGTTATGAAAATTGGTTCCAGAGTATGCAAAAGTGTGTCGATCATCGCGGCGAATATTTTGAAAAGCAATAAAACCATATTAAATGACATATGTTTGTTTCTTTTTTTAATTCCGGATACATAAATAGCAGCCCTCGTATTAAAATTAAGCCTCTTGTTGGTCAAAACTGGCCTCCACTTCATTTCGTTGTACTTAGCTAAATGGGTATAAAGAGTATATTTGTATTGTATAATTGTGAGCAATACAGTATACAAAAATAAAATGAGGTGTACTTACAACGTAGGATTTCGCAGGAGACGTGATCAAATTAAATTATGTGGAACAAACCGTAAACACTTTGAAACCACCAATCCAAAACATCTTACTCTGGCTAATTCATATTGCCGCACAATTATGTCACTTACGTAGCACAAGAGTTTTAAATATTATGTACTTAGAAATTATCGTAACTACAAAAAGTATAAAATCAAATAAAATATAATGCAAAAGTTCCCATTAGTAACGACGATTGACAAGCCAGTTTCATCATTGCCAAATGCCAGATAACAGCACAATTTTCGACTTTGACGTATAGATAAAGTTGCCATGCAACTACTAAGTACTAAAAGGCCTTCCACACGGTCGGGAAAAAACACTTGACCACTACCTCTACTTTAAAGTTCAAACCGGGTGATTGTACGCTAGTTGGGCGCGACTGTTACATTCAACGTGTTAGTAACGCGTTAGTACTGTGTTGACTACCCCAGTCATATTAGACACAAAATTATTATGTGTCTTTAAAGAAGTTGACTGGGGTAATGTGGGGATAATATTATAATATTAGCATTAGTAGTAATTAATTTACACACTTCTGAATACATACAGTAGGTACCTAAATAAATACATACACTTTTGAAACTTTGCACATTTCTTCGGATGCTGATAATATTAATATTAATTATAGACTAACAAAATATTATACACACACCGACAAAATGGGCTGTTTTCTTTTTATCATCTCCACCAGACGGCGCGACGGTAGACACTCACTAATTTTCTATTGGTTCCCCACCGATTTGAAATTATCTGCAGGTTGGCATTACTGACTACATGTTGGTCGTGTTTCTAAAAAATATCAGTGTACTGTCAAGTGTAATATCAATCAAAATATCATACTCCTAAGCGATCATTGGCTTAAGCAATTAGGCCAGTATACTGGTAACAGCTTAGGAACACGCTTGCACTTGTCAAACTGAAAACATGATAACTGAAAGAGTTTTCTACTTCTACTTTTTATTGTCGGTGTGGTTTTTATTATTTTTCCCCAAATTGTGTTATTTGGATTTTTGATATTCATTATTGGTAAAATATTTGCCACTAAATATCTGTTATCTTGCACAAGTGCAGGTAAGATGTTGTCAAAACCAAAATGTATTATTCCTGTGACATTTGTTGTGAACAACGGTAAATAGGGCTATTTCTTCCGCGAGTTTTAACTAAAACATCGTTATTATAACTTTATTATCCTATTCATTGGAATATTATTGTGTCTTTTTCAAATTGAAATGTATCAAGTTTTACATGTTTTTGCCCAGTTATGTAGCAATTATTGATGGTATTCCCTGGTATTACCGATAGTTGTCTACCCAAACGCCATCTAGTTACTAAAATGGAAGCTGTTTGACAATCAAATTAAAAAGCTAAGAAAATTCCTCATTAGCGGAACATAGGTAAAAAGGGCCACAACTTGAATTCAAGTGGGTCGGGCTATGTGAAATCCTTTTTTATAGTTTCTAAGCTCATTTAAGAAATAAAATATTGAACACAACTGGGAAGCTAACAGATTTTTATTGCAATTATGCCCTACTACGTGTTTTTCGATGATTGACGTTGTAAGTGTTTCTGATAAGAATGGCGTTTTTAGCGGGATGCAAGGTATGCCAGCTCATTTGATTGTTTGGTTTTTGGAAGAACACATTGCTTAGATACAAAATTAGTGATTTTCCAGAATCTACGACTGCTAGAGCTGTAACCACGATAGAGAAAGGTCACACCTACCGTTCGGTCAGTCAGGCCTTAGGTGTGACGGCTTTCGTGGTCCATCGTAACTTTCAACGCTACAGAGAGACTGGATCTTAAGTTTGGACACGAGAACAAGGCAGATTTCGGGTGGCAATGGTTCAGGATGACCGTTTTGTAAGGGTACAAGCCTTAAGAAATCAACCTCAAACTGCTTTGCAGAGACGAAACCTGTCGGAACAGGTCCGAGATGGACGTGTAAGTGATTGTACAGTAAGAAGAAGAATCAAAGAAGTTAAATTAAACTCAAAAGTGCCAGTAAGGGCACCAAAACTTGAGACAGGACCGCAAAGAGCCATGCTAAGATTTGCGCGTGAACATCAAAATTTAACAAGTGAGTGAAATCGTGTGCTGTACAGTGATGGGAGCAAACTCTGTGTAAATTTTGTTGACAGGCGATAAAGAATGTGGATAAATCGTAAGGAACGCTATAGACCATCAAACTTAACGGACACAGTGGCCTATCATGCAGGCTTCGTAATGGTTTGGGGTGGCATATGATTTGGAGCCCGCACGGAGCTGATGATTGTTAATGATGGTACTTTGACAGTACAGGGCTATAGCACAAACATCCTAGAACTACATGTTATGCCTTTTACACAGTTTTAGGCAGTAACATCAATTTTATGCGCGTCCATAGAGTAAAAAAATCGGGTATTATTACCTAAATGATGCTGGCGTAGCCCAGGTGGAGAGGTCAGCACGGTCTACGGATGTGGATCCGATTGAGGACGTGTGGCACATCAATGGGTGAACGGTACGAGTTAAAACTCCAGCTCCAAAATGTGTTCAGAAGCTCGAGTTGGCGCTACTGGAGGAGTAGAAGAATATCCCACAGGAAATAATCGACAATCAAAATGCAAGCATGGAATGGCGTATCCAGACCCTCTTGAGATCCATAGAAGGCATTACACGCTTTAAACATGGCATTTTACACGTTTTTATGCCCTAAATTTATATAAGTTTTGTTTTTTAATCGTCAGTTATTTAATAAATAAATAAATATATAAAAAACAGCGAATAATTAAAAAAAATAATAAAATTTTGTTATGTTCCTCTAATTATACGAAAACTGGGCAGTTCTGGAAATATTACATAACCTCTTTTTTTGAAGTCGGTTAAAAAGGAGATCAGTCACCAATTCTGCCGTGCAATCACTAAAGTGCAGTAAGGCGCATTTTTGTGATTTTCCGTTTTTTATATATTCTAAATCTACATTTTTTTCTCTTTATTTCTGGCTTACTCACGTTATCCTACGTTAAATGGAAGTATTTTATTTTTAACCATAAAGTTTTTTGAAAATGCAGTAACAATCCCATATTACCGCCAAAAATACATTATTGCAATATAAACCGCAGTAAAATAACTTGCTGCAAGGACTTTTTTGTGATTCTAGATTAAAACGCAGTAAATACAAATAAAATACTGTTTTTTAAATAGTTCCGTATACACACACAGTCACGTGTCACAATGGGTTGTTTTCTTTTTTAAATCTCCACCAGACGGCGCGACGGCAGACACTTCTAGATTTTCTATTGGTTCCACACCGGATCTGAAATTATCTGCAGGTTGGCATCACTGACTACATATTGGTTGTGTTTCTAAAAAATATCAGTGTACTGTCAAGTATGACATAAATAAAAAAATCTTAAACCTAAGCGATCATTGGCCTAAGCGATTAGGCTACTATACTGGTAATAGTTTAGGAACATGCTGTTAAAATAAAAACTTGTCAAACTGAAAACGGACAATCATTGCTGACAACTGAACGTCCTTGTGGCGGCCATGTTACTTTCAAAACTTCTTCTACTTTTTATTGTTGGTGTGGTTTTTATTATTTTTTCCCAAGTTGTATTATTTGGGTTTTTGATGTTCATTATTGGTAAAATATTGCCCATTAAATATCCGTTATCGTGCACAAGTGCAGGTAAGATGTTGTCAAAACCAAAATTTATAGTTCCTGGGACATTTGGTGTGAATAACGATAAATAGGGCTATTTCTTCCGTGAGTTTTAATTAAAACATCGTTATAATAACTTTATTATCCTATTCATTGGAATATCATTGTGTCTTTTTCAAATTGAAATGTATCAAGTTTTGAATTCATTTGCCCGGTTTTGTAGCAATTATTGATGGTATTCCCTGGTATTACCGATAGTTGTCTACCCATACGCCATCTAGTTACTAAAATGGAAACTGTTTGACAATCAAATAAAAAAATAAGAAAATGCCCCATTAAAACTCAGTAGGTATAATAATTATGTTAACTCCATACAAACAGTTTTTAGATAGATAGATAGAAAATTCTTTATTTGTACAAACTAAACTAAGTTACAATTTAAAATAAACAACAGGAATATGTACAAACAGGCGGTCTTACCGCTAAAAGCGGTTTCTTCCAGACAACCTTGAAATAAAAATACAAAACAATTTAAAATAAAATAAAACAATCTAATGCTTATGGCTAAAAATACTACATATTATACATATATCTTACTTATATACCATAATATTCATTTTAAAGATACATAAAAATATTTATATAAGCTACTCAAACTTTACATAAATATAAGGGAGAAGACCTAATGGCAGACACTTTAAGGAAACATGAAACATTCGAATGTTTTTTATGAAAATAAAGGATTTATAACTTCTTCCATGTCTTCAGTAACTCTTACAATATAAAACTATTATAATTATTCTCTGACAAATCAATAAAAAAATATATTATTGGTCTTTTTGTAAACTTAGTCATAAGTACTAATAGATGACATCACAATAAGCGAACAACACTAATAGTAGACACCAATATGAACTAATAGTTGACATAGAACATTAAATTACATTTTACATTTTTCATATTATTAGGTCTTTATTTGCCGTTTTTCAAAAGATTTCATTTACTTCATCATAGTAACTACATGCATCAGAAATATTATCCACGTTGTCTCCAGATTCTATTCATTTTTCTTCCATGCTGAAACTATCTTTCCTTTTATTTTTATTTTTCATATTTTTTTCCAGCAAATTTATTTTTAGTCTTAAGTCTCCATGCTTCTTTTGCCTCTTCTTTTTTCTTCTTTTTGTTCTCAGTTCTCCTTTTTCTTCTTTTTACTGCTACAAAACTAAAGCATCGATTTTTAGATCAGTGCAAGGTCTAATATTAGACACCATGTCCATTTTTAGGTACAGTAGTTCTAAGTTCTTAGTTTGTTAATAGAATTATATTTTTAGAGAATAGTGATGATATTTGCAGTAGAATAAAGTACAAAATAACTTTAGTATGTATTGAAAAACTAAAAGATGAGATCCATGTCATCTATTAGGTTTTTTTACATTTTCAAGAACTAATAGTAGACACCCTTTATATTGTTAGGGAAAATGGATAAAAGATCATAAATAAACATTAATTAGTGTAAACAACATGACCATTAATCCAATGAAGTCAATAGAAATTACAAAAAATCTAATAAATGTATTCAAAACTTACGTGCAAAATTTCGCCTTCCTTAACCTATTTGCTAAGAAATTGCCGGGTGCGAGTTGACGCGGTCACATCATTTACGAAACTGATCCCATTTTAAAATTTTGTTCCCGAAGGCATCCCTAATATATTTTTTCACATCAACAGATAGCATAAGAAGCTTATAAAATTTACAGTGTTGAGAAATAATTAGAATAATTCTTATTTTTATGGCATTTTTGTCGTAAGTGTCATCTATTAGTTCAGTGTCTACCATTAGCGCCTTTCCCTTAATACAAAATAAAAGAAGTAGAATGCTAGTCAACATGACAGTTTCAGAAAATATTCTTTGACTCGTTTTTTTTAAATATTAATGTTGGTGACAAAGAGAATATAATCACTACGTTTTAGTTGGTGATCTTTGGATGGTTTCGGGAAGAGCGTTCCATAAACGTATGGCAGAAATGGTAAAAGAACAGTCGTACAAGCAAGAGTGAGTTTGTTGGATGAGCGAAGAGTAGGGTTTTTATGTCCAAGGAAGGTGAATTTATCTTATAAATAGTGTGGAGAATTTGGACTGAAGAGAATATTGTATAGAAGATGAAGAATGTGAGTACCGTACCTATTCCGGCGCATCTTGACCGGGAGCCACTTCAATTTGGCCCGGTATTCCGATACATGATCGTATTTTCGAAGACCAAATATGAAGCGGATACACAGGTTTTGAAGGCGTTCGATAGAAGATAAGAGCTGTTCACTGAGATCGCTGTAACACACATCTGCATAGTCTAAGATAGGAAATAATAAGGTTTGAGCTAATGTGATTTTAGTTGGGATAGGAAGGAAATTGCTAAGACGTCTGAGGGAAGGTGGCGGCAGTCAGCTTTTTGCGCAGCGTTTGTACTTGAATGGTCCATGATAGATGGGAGTTTTCTTCTTTTTTATCTCCACCAGACGGCGCGACGATAGACACTTCTAGATTCTGATTTTCTATGAGGGATTTTCTTATTTTTTTAATTTGATGAATTTGGCAGTCAGCTTTTTGCGCAGCGTTTGTACTTGAATGGTCCATGATAGAGATGGGAGTTTTCTTTTTTTTTATCTCCACCAGACGGCGCGACGATAGACACTTCTAGATTCTGATTTTTTATGAGGGATTTTCTTATTTTTTTAATTTGATTGTCAAACAGTTTCCATTTTAGTAACTAGATGGCGTATGGGTAGACAACTATCGGTAATACCAGGGAATATCTACAATACTTGCTACAAAACTGGGCAAAAGAATGTAAAACTTGATACATTTCAATTTGAAAAAGACGCAATAATATTCCACTGAATAGGATAATAGAGTTATTATAACGATGTTTTAGTTAAAAGTCTCGGAAGAAATAGCCCTGTTTGCCGATATTCACACCAAATGTCACAGGAAATATACATTTTGGTTTTGACAACATCTTACCTGCACTTGTGCAAGATAACGTATATTTAATGGCTAATATTTTACCAATAATGAACATCAAAAACACAAATAACACAATTTGGGAAAAATAATAAAAACCACACCAACAATAAAAAGTAGAAGAAGTTTTGAAAGTAACATGCCCGCCAAAACTCTCTGTCAGTTGGTCAGCTGTCAGTTTTCAATTTGACAATTTGCGTGTTCCTAAACTGTTACGAGTATACTAGCCTAATCGCTTAGGCCAATGATGACTTAGATTTATGATATTTTGATTTACGTCAGACTTGACAGTACACTGATATTTTTTTGAAACACTACCAATATGTTGTCAGTGATGCCAATCTGCAGATAATTTCAGATGGGTGGGGAACCAATAGAAAAACTAGAAGTGCCTACCGTCGCGCTGTCTGGTGGAGATTTAAAAAAGAAAACTTTTTTAAATCTCTGGAGCTGATTATTATTCATTCTTACAGATAGATAATAATGATCGGGTTTTTGCTGGAGTAAAATGCAGCTGCGTTTATAACCAGAGCGGCAAGTGCACTGTGCAAACATATTGCTGCTTTAATCAGTAATAAAAATACAAGCAATACTTTATTCTTGAAAAAACGAGTTAAACCCTATAAGAATTTTGAAAATCGAACCACGAACAACTGAGTAATCGTTGAACATACAAAAAAAGATACATACAGTATAGCCGAACGTATTACCTTCTCCTTTTTGGAAGTCGGTCAATAAAAGGTTGAAACCATCTGGCAACACTGTTCAATGAGGGATTTTCTTAGCTTTTTAATTTGATTGTCAAACAGCTTCCATTTTAGTAACTAGATGGCGTACGGGTAGACAACTATCGGTAATACCAGGGAATACCATCAATACTTGCTACAAAACTGGGCAAAAGAATATAAAACTTGATACATTTCAATTTGAAAAAGACGCAATAATATTCCAATGAATAGGATAATAGAGTTATTATAACGATGTTTTAGTTAAAACTCACGGAAGAAATAGCCCTGTTTACTGATATTCACACCAAATGTCACAGGAAATATACATTTTGATTTTGACAACATCTTACCTGCACTTGTGCAAGATAACGGATATTTAGAGGCTAATATTTTACCAATAATGAACATCAAAAACACAAATAACACAATTTGGGAAAAAATAATAAAAACCACACCAACAATAAAAAGTAGAAGAAGTTTTGAAAGTGACATGCCCGCCAAAACTCTCTGTCAGTTGTCAGTTTTCAGTTTGACAATTTGCGTGTTCCTAAACTGCTACCAGTATACTGGCCTAATCGCTTAGGCCAATGATGGGAAAAACTGTACTTTAAAGGACGCGGTTTACGGGGGGGCGGGGGGGGTGGGGGGAGGGGGGGGGGGAAACCCCCCCCACTTGAAGCAAGCTCTTGGTTTCTGAGATATTCATGATTGAAGTTTGAGGTTATAACTGCACTAAAAGTGTTGAAATTCAGTTTTGGATCATCAAATGAAGGGGGGGAGTGGAGGGGGGACTTGCCTATTTCCTACAAAATTGCCTTTCAGGGGTATAAAGAGATTACTGTTGTCTGTTAGAAAAAATAACAACAAAATTCCTAACCTATCACGTGATCTACAGGACTTTGGCAAACTAAATAAAACAAAAAAATTTAGTTGACAATACTTTTAATTAATTTGTATTGTCCACATACACATACTTAATTGCCTTTAATAATTCTTCAAATGGATCGGTATGGTTGACCCTTATTTTTCGCCTCCATAGATATTCGCATAGCCAATCCGTGAAATCTGCTTTATTTTGTTCCTGCCTGAATTGCTTTTTCAATCCCCTCCACTGGCTCTCAATGCGCTGTGTGTGTGTCCCATCTGGTGCCACAAATTTGTTTGTAGGATCACTGTGATTCACCCTCTTATGTGTATATCCATGCTCAGGAAGGCTCATGTAAGCTCTCCAATAATCAGTATGGATGATAGAACCTTCCTGAACATGCTTCTTGATGAGTGGCACCAATATTTCCGCAGACCTCTCATTGTCAGGACACACTTCCAGCCGAAGATCATCGCTCCCATCTTCGATCATCCCTATCACCCAATGACCTTCGATCTGTCGACCATGGTTATATTTTCTTTTGCCAAATTTGGATTCGTCTATTTGTACTATTTTTCCTGGTCCTCCTATTTTCTCACTTGCTTGGTTATTTTCCAGCTCATAAATAACAATTGTTTCTCGGCAATAGCTGTACCAGTCCGCCACGGTTTTCATCGAAATCACAGGCTCATCTTCGGTAGCAAGTTGTTTTTGTACTTGCATATAAGACAAGCCCTCGCTAAAAGCATACATTATTTGAAATGCTAATGTGATGCATAACCTCACATTTTCAAACCAGGTTCCTTGTACCCGGCTCACACTCCTGTTCCTGCAGTTGCTCTTTCTGCAGCGGAATCTGCCAAACTGGGTTTCAGTAGACAGCGTCATTGGCTTGTGGTGTATATGACACATTTTCTGCTTAGGAATAAATCCTCTCTCCTCAGCAAACTGGATACACTGCTGTACCGTCCCAAGTCTTGTGAAGATTTTTTTCCAGTTCCACATAGACCTAAAACAAAAATAAAGCAAGTTGAATGACAAGTTGAAAGAGATTCACACAACTCCCAGCTACCCAAAGTACAATAACTGTTCTTGGGTGTTTACGAAGTGTTTTTGAAGCATCACAAGGCTGTGGTTGAGTGAAGGATGTATATTGTATATATATATATATTACAATATAGAGTACAATTCTTGGGACTATGTCCGTCTGTCACGTCTCCGTCTCATACCTCATACCATCCGTCTCATACATAGAGACCAATGACCCTCAATTTGGCACAACTAGCTTCAATTATCAGTTGACGGAGCCCCGCTGCGCGGGGCTCCTATTTCTGGGTGTTGTGGTCTACGTTCCAACCTAACCTAACCTACTTTTGGACTTTCTGGATTGTTTATTTTTGTTTTGGCGGGGGGCTGCGCCCCCCGAGCCCCCCTTTAGGGGGGGCTGCGCCCCCCCGCCCCCCCGCTGCGGTATCCGTGGCTAAGTAGTTAAGTAAGACTGATGTTTTTGATCATTTTTCTGTCATTTGACAAAAGATGTTTGCCGACTTTTCTCATTTTATCATATGAATATTTGTTGTTAAAAATATTTATATTATTATCATTTAAAACAAATAACATGAAATATATTTATATATGTATTATAAGAATCAATATTAAATTAATTATTACATTTAAACCTACTTAAATTGTTGGGCATGATTGTAAACTTTAGCCTACTAACCTCAACTCTTCCGAGTAATAATGGATTCGCCTTCCCGATGAACCAGAAGGGGTTGCTGGCTCATGCAAGTCTTCAGATGATGTGGAAACTGGCATGACGAGATCTGCCATCCCACTAGGACCAGCGATCCTACTAGGACCAGCGATCCCACTAGGACCAGCCATCCCACTAGGACCAGCCATCCCACTAGGACCAGCAGGCGAAGTAGGCACAAGCGGCTCACTAGAGTCCATCACTTGCGCACTACACAAAGGCACTGAAAAGGAGGCCGTAACAAGCGGCTCTGTTGAGTCCAACACTTGCACTTCACTCAACTTTTCAGGCGATTCAGCGGAACTCGAAGACTGGGGCTTCGGAGACGCCATGGTAGTCATACAAATGTAGTCAGACAGGAGTACGTAAAACGATCTCGACTGCAAGAGCAACAAACGATGACTAACATTTCCAGATACACGACGCATAAAACAAAATGGCGTCGTTGCGTTTCGTTGTTGCACAGTAGAAAGTAGAAACACGATATTTCATTTAAAATTAAATTATTAATATTTTCAACAAATTACACGTAAATACATAAAATTTTACATTTCAAATGTATTTACAACATAAATACCCCAAAAAGACCCCAAAATTTTGTATACATTGACTGCATAGAATTAACTTTCACGTAAAGAAACGCAAATGACAGATCGTAGTGTTATAAGGTTGGTAGTCAGTCATAGACAGTTATAGTAGTGATGGTAGTGACGTAAATTAACACGTTCAGACCGGGGTGTACCACCGGTGGAGCACGGAGTACTCGCTGACAGGGCGGGGTGTACCACCGGTGGCCACGTCACACCTGTCTTTTAATGTACTAAGAAATTTGTGCCGCCTTGAAAGAGAGTATTGCAATTACCGTTCCCGCCCTGTAAAATCGACAAAGATTCATAGTGTAGCTCAGGAGATGGATATTGTTTCGGGAAGTAAAAAAAAAACAGGATTGAAAAATTGTATTGTGAAATGCAAATTATTTCTGCTGAATCACATTTAGACAATGTTTATTTATAGGAAAACTAAATCTTACATGAAAAAATTTATAAAGGCATTGATGATACGATGCCACAAACAATCTCGATGTGAAGTTTGCGGTTTAGGGTTTTTTTGAGGCTGGTATAGTACGAAGCCATCTGATCTGATACATCCACGCGTGATGAGTGATGAGACAAAATAATTGACCTATTATCGGATTATTAGATCGTTAGAAAGAGAGAATGCATAATTCGTGGCTAATCGTTGGCCGTGTCCACCGGTGGCGCACCCCGCCCGGCAGGTCTTTCGGTTTATGGGGCGGTGATGTACCACCGGTGGCCATATGAAGATTTTCCCCGTTTGGATACCACATACCAGTTCATGAGGTCCCGGTCTGAACGTGTTAATCAAAAATTTTGATCTAATTTTGAGATTTTTAATAATTTATTTCTCGAAAACTACTAGGTTGCTTCAAAAACCGACTTCACCGAAAGACTTCTTGCATTGTGTAGTTTCTAACAAATAAATATGAAACGCCAGAGCAGCGTCCCGTAAAGTACAGTTTATCCCAATGATGGCTTAGATTTAAGATATTTTGATTAACGTCACACTTGACAGTACACTGATATTTTTTTAAACACTGTCAGTGATGCCAACCTGCAGATAATTTTAGATGGGTGGGGAACCAATAGAAAATCTAGAAGTGTCTACCGTCGCGCCGTCTGGTGGAGATTTAAAAAAGAAAACTTCCCATTAAGCGCTTATTCCATTACTAAATTTAGACTATGTTCCGAAATTGTACTGCGACCACTGCAGAGTGTGACGTCATTTTAGAATACTGCGAAGCCGTTCCTTTATAGTTAGTATATTGTTGGTATACTGGTTACTATTTTAAACGGAACGCAATCCAGTATACTATCAGCCGCATTTTTGACAGCTCGTATTGAATATTTTCAACACAGTCTAATAAGGTTAATTTTTGCAATTCTTCCAGTGTTTTATTATTATTGATCCAAATTAATTACATAAATTAATAACTTTGGGATTAAACTGTAGGTATTGTTTTAAAACATTAGACATTCGAGTGGTTTTGACACTTGACAGTTGACTTTTGTCAGTTGACTGATCACGTGATCAAAGTACTGCGAGTGCCTTATCTCGGAAACACCAGTACTCACAGTACAATATGGCGACGATGGATGACGTCATATATTTCACTAGGTTACTGCGGCAGTGTACTGCAACTCCATTACGGAACGATTTTTCTACAGTGATAGCACTGTGCAGTGGTCGCAACTCGCAGTAGATTTAGGAACACGGCCTTAGACGTCTAAGTGATTCAGTAACTAAATATCATTTAGAAAGTTAGGATCCTAATTAGTCTACTAAATCGAAAAAGTGTGGCTTCTGACTGACTAAAGAATTTAGACGTCTAAATAATTCAGTACTTAACTAGAAGTCAAGTGAAATAACATTTAGTAAGTTACTAAATGCTATTCAACTTGACTAAATACTAAATATAACTTGACTAAATAATAAAGTTATTGAATCATTTAGACGTCTAAATTTAGTAAGGTGGAATAAGTGCTTAAAATGCATATATCATTTGATATCCTAGTTAGAAAGCTATTTAGCAAGGTGGTAATAAGGTTTAGAGTTTAAGGCCGTCCCCCGAGCAAACGACCTTGGCCATACATTTGAGGCGTTGCCGAGAGCGCACCAAACCCTATTTTTTTTACTTATCTTAGTTCAAAATTGACCTAAAAAAATTTAAAACGGGGAATATGTAGTTTATGATATTGTCGATCTATTGGCGTGTGTTTCAAATTAAAGTAATTTGTAAATCCTAAGGAGATGCTGAATGTATGCTTGAATGTTAATACATTGGTTTTATTTTGGAAGCTGATATCATGAGTATAATAAACAATAATAGAAAATTTAAAACGGGGAAAGGAACGTCGATATACTAAAGATTATTGCTGTATTTTTATTATAACTCGCTAGAAACTTGCCATTCCAGGTAATCCTCGTTTGATAAATTTGAAAAAACTTCAGTTCCTCCTGTAACCTCATAGTCGATTGAAATTATAGATATTTAGCATCAAAAACGCTGGACTACCATAGTAGTCCGCCCGAGTATTGGTGTACTAAATTCAACCATGTATGGTTTTGTTTAATAATGGATTTATAACGTTTTAATTGTTTATGATTGTATATTTTATGCATTTATACTAAAATACATTTATGATAATTTGATTACAAGCACTAAAATTTATTTTTTTAATAAATTTTAGTGCTTGTAACCTGTAGAGATTGACGTCGTAACCATGTTATGACTAACCAGAAACAGGAATTCTCAACAAATCGCAAAAACATAATTAAAAAATTAGTAAAGAATTACATATTTAACTAGTGTTAAGTATTTATTTAATCAATTATAAATTATTTTGTAGTTTTCACAATAAAAACTTAGCTCCATCAGTGCCGGTTTGTCTAATTTCCTCGTCAGGCTTTTGATGTGAATTTTGAAATGGAATATTGTGATATAAGTGACAAATATTGACCAGTTTTGTAAACCCCAGTCTAGTAGTCACACTTGTATAAAAATGAGCTAATCCGGTGACTTCTGAAGCTTAGGGTCGTTTATTTTGAGAAAAAAATTATCAAAATATAAAAATAATTGAGTTTATAAATAGAAGAAATTACTCATAAGAGTCATAAGTATGTTATGTAGTAAAGTTCAGGATTTTTTAAGAATCCAACACAATTTAGCCCCACTGATAAGACGTATGTGCCAATGTCAACGCTGCATATTATCCCACATTTGATCGCCAAGAAAGTGGTGATAGATTTGTCATTTCTGGTTTTATTCTGACTTGTAAGAAGGATTAAATCTCGAATAACATAAAACAAACAAAAGGCTAACTTCATTTATTTTCACGTGGGGAATACACATGTTTGATTTCATCAGTACGATTTTGTCACATTTTCATAGAAATTCACAAATTTGTTGATTTTTGAGTAATTTAATAATTAAATAAATAGTTCTTGATTATAAAAGTAAGCTAATTAATAATATTTTTTATTTTATATGTCATTTTAATTAAATAATAATTATTATGAAAACAATTAAGATTTTTAGATGGCCTACCATGGTAGGCCACGCGAGTACTCGTGTAAAAAAAGGGGCGCGTGTACTGCAGTGTTAAGAATCGATTTTCATATATAAGGCGCCCGGTATGAGAAAAATCCGAGGGGTAAAACCTATTACACAAGTAACGAAAAAATGTGTTATATATATATATATATATATAAACTTTCTGAAATACTTGATATTATATATATATAACTGGAGCCATTAAGAAGACGTCTGGCTGAAGTCACCGCGTGGTCACAACTGCTTTAGTTACTTAAAATAAATTAGGACAATAAATAGTGGAATCAGAAGCATCTAATTAGTCTTCTATTTAGGATCCTAATTAGAACTTCTAAATTTAGTCAAATGGAAAAGCGCTTTACTTAGCACTCCGCCTTCTTTCTAATCTGTGGCTTCTTTTTCAAATCGGAGCCTGAGCAGTGAGGGTAAAAAAATATTTTCAGTGAGCCCTGTCGTTATCACAGAATACTTTTTAGTCGTTATTCTACATTCATACTTGGAGGAGATCGGAGAAAATTCACCCATCAAGCCCGCGACTGAAATTTATATAATGAAGATTATTGTGGCTCTCATTTTGATTTTGTTGGCTCCACTGGCATGCGGTTACGTGAGTACAGAACTAAAATTTGTTTCGGTACTGTTTAATCACGGAGACCGCATGCCAGCGGAGTTCTTTCCGGCTGATTTGCATAAAAATGAATCACTTTGGCCGGAGCCATTGGGCCATTTAACCAATCGCGGAAAAGAGCAACATTTTAAGCTGGGGAAGTACCTGCGCCTGCAATATTCGGTAAGATTTACAGCTTTTTCTAAAATTTGTTCTAGAATGCATGTTTTCTCTATCTACCCTCATTGCAATATTATATATCTAACTAACTATTGCTCGCGACTACGTGGACTTCAGTTTAAAGCGCGCGGTGTCAACAAAATTGGTGTCAAATTTAAAAGCTTTTTAAAGGTGAACGCAGATTTGGCCGCACCGCACGCACCGCAGTCGCCGCATTTCGAATTCTTTATATGAAGTTCTGTAAGCTCGCATACCTACCCGCGCCGCAGTCTTCGCAACTTCTACATTCTTTATATGAAGAATTCGAAATGCGGCGACTGCGGTGCGTGCGTTGCGGCCAAATCTGCGTTCACCTTAAAGCCCTAGTCAAATCAAAATACTCAAAAACAGCTATGTAGTGGGCACAATTTCATTATTTGAAGCGAGCTTTTGCCTGCGGCTTCGCTCGCGTTAGAAGTATTATCATATACAAACTTTGATCCCCTATTTTAACCCCTTGGAGGTCAGGAGAATTGATCAAAATCCTTTCTTAGCGGATGCCTACGTCATATAACATCTACCTACATGCCAAATTTCAGCCCGATCGGTCCAGTGGTTTGGGCTGTGCGTTGATAGATCAACATGTCAGTCAGTCAGTCACCTCTGAGTTTTATATATATAGATTAAACTTTATTTATGCCAAATTTTAAAGCTTATTTAGCCATTACTCAACTTTCTCTTAGCGCCATCTGTTATTAATTTTTGGAACAAACTTAATTTGAACTTTAATCATAAACACCCCCTTACAACCCCTTTTTCCAGCTAAAAAGTAGCCTGTGTCCTTTCTCTGGCTTTAGACTATCTGTGTACAAAATTTCATTACAATCGGTTCAGTAGTTTTGGCGTGAAAGCGAGACAGACAGACAGACAGAGATACTTTCGCATTTATAATATTATATAGTATAGATAGTATAGATTAGTATTTCTATGATATCTTTTATTCTTTTGATTTGGAGTAAAACTATCGAGCAATGCTGAATATATGAAAGCACAAGCCGTGGGTTTTACTCTACGTGATTGCTCGATATATTGCGATAGGAACCGTACATTCTTCAAAATAAAAACTCACAGAATCTCCATACTAAATTTTATTCAAACTGGTTCAGCATTTTACCCTATCAAGCCCCATAAGATCACCGGTGATCGCGATAACAATAGAATAATAATAGATTTCCAAGAATCCGCGATCAAAGGATTAAGTGTGAAAAGGTAACAGGCAGACAGACATACTTTCACGATTATTGTATTGTATAATAGGGTGAACAATATGGACAGTGGGTAAGTAAGTACTAGTAAGTTTGGACCGGGCACAAAAACACAATATTTATTAGGGTTCTTTTATAAATTACCTGTTTTTCTTTCAAATCAGGCATCTATTACTTTAATAATCGGCCAAGTGCGAGTCGGACTCGCGCACGAAGGGTTCCGTACCGTTATAGAGTAAAAATAGGCCAAAAATTGTGTTTTTTGTATGGGAGCCCCCCTTAATTTTTATTTTATTTGAATATTATTATTAATTAATAAAGTAGACATATAATTATTAATTAAGGCTTATGTGAAAATTCAAGTGCCTATTATACCTTACCTCGGTATCAATGTCATCAATCATTATTGATACCAAGCAAAAAACGTTTGAAAAATTACGTTTGTTGTATGAAAGCCCCCTTTAAATATTTAATTTATTTTGTTTTTAGTATAATTAATTATATATGTTGTTATAGCGGCAACAGAAATACATAATGTGTGAAAATTTCAACTCTTCAGCTATTACCATTCTTGAGTTACAGCCTGGAGACAGACGGACAGACGGACAGACATCGAAGTCTCAGTAATAGGGTCCCGTTTTTACCCTTTGGGTACGGAACCCTAAAAACGTACAGTTTTTAAAACAACCTTAATAAATACCTACTTATTTGTTTTTGTGCTTTGTCCAATGACTGCGGTACAGTCCAATCAGTAGTCATTTTACCCTATAATGCTTCGTTCAAACCTACGCGACCAAGCGACTGCGAAGCGGGAGCGTCAATACAAAACACACATTTGACAACTTGACGCAACTTGACGCTCCCGCTTCGCAGTCGCTTGGTCGCGTAGGTTTGAACGAAGCCTTAGTTTGGGTTAAATTTCTTAATAAATTTTTTTAAATAAAATTTATTGCAGGAACTGTTTGTCTTTCAACAATTCAGGCTTTCATTTATCTATGTCGGTTAAACATGCCAGTTGAACGCAGATTTGGGCCGCACCGCACGCACCGCTGTCGCCGCATTCGAATTATTTTTAAGAAGTTATAGACAAGCTCACATACCTACCCGCGCCGCAGTCTTCGCAACTTTATAATATTATAAATAATTCGAATGCGGCGACTGCGGTGCGTGCGGTGCGGCCCAAATCTGCGTTGACCTTTTCTACAGCATGACTGGTGACTGGTGAGACATGTTCAATACTCGAGGACGTGATATTTGGCTTTTATATTAGTTGTAGAATAATAATATAAAAAATAATAATATAATTTGATCACTGAGTAAAATATGTAGCAAGTGACGACCTCTGTGGCTCAGTGGTAAGCGCGTCGGACGCTCAAGCCGGGGGTCGCGGGTTCGAATCCCGCCGACGGAACAAAAAGGTTTCAATGTTCCCGGGTCTGGATGTGTATTAAATATGTGTATGATATAATAAAAATCTTAAATATATGTATAGTATAAAAGTATTAAATATATTTCCGTTGTCTGGTACCTGTAACACAAGTCCTTTAGGTACTTAGCACGGGGCCAGACTGACGTGGTGTGAAGCGTCTATTAAAAAAAAAAAAAAAAAAAAAGTTAAATAAAATTATTTACCTACCCAACGCATGGACACCGCGCGCGGGAGGGGAGCGCGCGGCCCGGCCGCATACTGCATAGTAATTTTACTAAGTGTCCATGATTCATTTATTTAAAGGGAAATTTATTTTTTACATAATTATTACAAATTTATTACATAATTATTAATTAAAATGAGAATCGAATACCGAGTACGCTCCTTAAGTATTGATCATGTCTCACCACCAATGATATTAGTATGTTACCGTGACAGTCATGCAGCATGCTGTATGCTGTATACTTTTATTTGACATTTTGCGGTCATTACATGATATATGAACTAAAATTATTTGTTTGTTCCACAGAACTTGCTCTCCAAAATATATGATCCTGAAGAGGTTTTGGTACAATCGACAGATGTTGACCTTACCTTGATGTCTGCAGAAGCAACCCTAGCAGGTAAGTCATAAGAATTTATATTACTTTACTACTATTGCCCACACAACCCAGGTTCGCCTAAAGTATACAGGGAAAAGGTGGTAATGTGGCCCCTGCACATATATTGGCCCCCCTCAATATTTTAATGTTTCAACAACGCTATTCAGTATAATTTTGGTGGAACGGGATGCTCGCGGCATGTTACTAATTTTGGCACCGTACAAATCCAACAGAGGCTGTCAAGTTCGATTGTCATTCGATCAAGTTAAACTTGCGACCTGCGAATTTTTTTTAGTATGTGTGATTTTATTTCGATAGTTGTTAAGAAACAGAAATATTTGGCTTTTGTGTTCAAAGTTCAAACATCGGATACATCAAACTGTTCTCCTACGGAATTTAAAAGGTAAATATAAAATTATATATTTGATAAATATTTTTGGTACGTTTGTATACGGCACATTGGTCGCAATGTTGTTCCAATGACAGAGCTAGAGAGCCATGGGTACAGTATCAAACTTTTGACTAATGGGCTATGTAGCCTGTGGAAGCTCCAAAGGTGACTATTACATTTGTGATTTTTGCCATGTTTTACTTATGCAATACATTTAATGTGATATCCCCGGGGGGCCACATTACCATCACTTGATCTCAAAATACCAAATGTGTTTGAATAAGAATAATTAAAACTTTCGATTTTCCTGCACGAGTTTTATTTATTCCCTAATAGGACGGACATGTTTAAACAAATGAATAAGAAGTCCCATAATGTATTTTTTAGGTTTCTGACTCCTATATTTTTTAAATAATGCTTGATAAACAAAGTGGGGGGCCACATTACCACCTTCTCATATATTAATTAATAATTAATTTATTAAAATTTATTAATATTTATTAAAAATAAATATTGGTCTCCCATACAAAAAAAAATTTTTGGCCTATTTTTACTCTACAACGCGCAACGGTACGGAACCCTTCGTGCGCGAGTCCGACTCGCACTTGGCCGATGGTTCATAATCAAATTGCTACAATGATGCAGTTCGCTTGAATTTCTTTTAGATTGATAGATTTTATTTAGTAGCCATTATGTGTAAGCTTAGATTTAGTTTATTAATTAAAATATGTAAATAAACACACCGGCAAAATTAGAGGAACATAACAAAATTTTATTGTTTTTGAAAATTATTCGCTGTTTTTTATATATTTATTTATTTATTAAATAAATATAAAAACTTATATAAATTTAGGGCATAAAAACGTGTAAAATAGAAAAAAATCTGCAAAAATCAAAAATTACCTCTCCACCTGGGCTACGCCAGCATCATTTAGGTAATAATACCCGATTTTTTTACTCTATGGACGCGTATAAAATTGAAGTTACTGCCTAAAACTGTGTAAAAGACACAACATGCAGTTCTAGGATGTTTGTGCTATAGCCCTGTACTGTCAAAGTACCATCATTAACAATCATCAGCTCCGTGCGGGCTCTAAATCATATGTAACCCCAAACCATTACGAAGCCTGCATGATAGGCCACTGTGTCCGTTAAGTTTGATGGTCTATAGCGTTCTTTACGATTTATCCACATTACTTATCGCCTGTCAACCAAATTTACACAGAGTTTGCTCCCATCACTGTACAGCACACGATTTCACTCACTTGTTAAATTTTGATGTTCACGCGCAAATCTTAGCCTGGCTCTTTGCGGTCCTGTCTCAAGTTTTGGTGCCCTTGCTGGCACTGTTGAGTTTAATTTAATTTCTTTGATTCTTCTTCTTACTGTACAATCACTTACACGTCCATCTCGGACCTGTTCCGACAGGTTTAGTCTCTGCAAAGCAGTTTGAGGTCGATTTCTTAAGGCTTGTACCCTTACAAAACGGTCATCCTGAACCATTGCCACCCGAAATCTGCCTTGTTCTCGTCTCCAAACGTAAGATCCAGTCTCCCTGTAGCGTTGAAAGTTACGTTGGACCACGAAAGCCGACACACCTAAGGCCTGACTGACCGAACGGTAGGTGTGACCTTTCTCTAAAAAAGGATTTCACACAGCCCGACCCACTTGAATTCAAGTTGTGGCCCTTTTTACCTATGTTCCGCTAATTTTGCCGGTGTGTGTAGTTAAATACAATTGAACATAATATTATCTCAACACCCTCAACAACTCTCATTCTAATGGTAAATTTATCTACAAGTCCCATTTTAAATGTTGCAGGTTTATTCCCTCCTGTGAAAAAAAATATGTGGGACACACATATGCCATTGCAGCCTATACCGGTGCACGCCAGGCCGAAAGAACTCGATGAAGTGTTGGCAATGAAAAGACCATGCCCACGATACAATGCAGAAATGAACAAATACAAGGCCTCTCCGCCCTACCTCAATATGGTCAAAAGCCATGAAAAACTTATGAGGTTAGTTGGAAACACGCACTACCTAATTGATATTTTAAAAATAAAATGTAGAATTTTGCTACTGCACACTGTGGCTTTATAATGTAACATGGTGCAATTGAACCTTCCCGACAATTTTTTTCCAAGTCTTAAGTATCATTAGGAGAGTCCATTTAACCAAAAAAGTTGGGTGTTATTATTTTTTTATGACACATTTAATCCCATTTAAAATCGTTGCAGAACGGTCACTCGTGGCGGTGGGAATGAGCGGGGATGACGCGGGGGGAGGCGCGCGTGGGGCTTATTGTCTAATAATTGTAGTATTTTTTAGGATAACTTTCGGAAGCTATTTCTCAACATTTTAGTACTGAGTGAATATAAAAGAAAAAATACGTGTATTTTATTTTTAATAGGGATCAATATATCAAAATTTGGCATGAAGGTTTAATTGCACCCTGTATATTCATAAGTTAAAGCGAGACCTTTTTTTACTAACATAAAGTATTGCGAAAATTGAGCTAACAATTGAAAATCTATTGTGTCTCGATTCCCACGATCGAGGTATTATCCTATATATTATATAAAATTCTCGTGTCACAATGTTAGTCCACGAACTCCTCCGAAACGGCTTTACTGATTTTTACCAAATTTTATATGCATATTCAGTAGGTCTGAGAATTGGCTACTGGGTACTTTATATACTGATAAATGATAAGTGCATGTGTTGAATAAGTAATAGTAAATTATTACAACCTGAGAGTTGAGACTGACGGCGACCATTGTTTGTGCGACGGGAGACGGGATAGCGATCGACGTTGCCATGGCGATATACTTATTTAGTCACTTCAATAAAATAATATTATGGGCGAAATATTTTATATTATGGCAAAGCAACGTTTGCCGGGACAGCTAGTTACTTAATATCATAAAATTGTGTAGCTATTGCTTTTTAGTTTTTAATGTCCTGTGCCTAATTTTCAATTACCTGTAAATGTTGTTACAAATGATTGTGCTGACTACTGTTCTTATTACAAGTAATAAGTAGTAATAAAATTAATGAAATTACTGGCATAATATTTCACCCTGAAAAAAAAATATTATTATTTACTTTTAGATGAAACTCGTGTGTTATTAATTATTATAATATTATTACTACAATTTCCCGTTTACAGCAACACGCGCGCTGTATCCGTGCGCGCAGAAAACCTGGCTTTTTCTGCATAAATAGGTGTGATGGGTGTGACATTGTTTTTAAACACTGTCACATCTAATCATTCATGCAGTATAAAACGAATAAAATATCTCGATTCCAGCTACCTCAGTACCCACGTAGGCAAGGAGGTGAAAGACTTCACAGACATCATGCAGATCTACAGCTCCCTAAACATCGAGAAACTTTATAACTTCGAACTGCCGGCGTGGTCGGAGAAGGTCTTTCCAGAGCCTCTACGCCAGGCTGCCGGATTTGGGTATAATACTTGGCCACTTTCTAAAAGTGTTTTTTTAAATAATTTTTCATCCCTTAACATGGCTCGGGCTCGTTTAATTTTTTATTGTTATTCTTTTAATACTTTTCTCTTTTTTTTTTGGTCATTTTGATGAGATGAGGACTCAGTTTCACGCCAACCTTTGGTGTAATATCCTTAGATGACGCATTCATTGGCTCATTTGGTCTGTGTAAATAAAACCGCCGTCACTACTATGATTACGAATACTAACATCGTTCAGTGATGTGCGCAAAGTCACAGCAAGTAGTGCGACGTCGTTGGCACTACCTGCTGTGACTACTAGTCGTACTGCGTACAATATACAGCCGGTTTCAGACTATCCGTGTCTGCGGCGACGCCGGGCCTAGCGCGACTGATCGCCGGCCCGCTTGTGCAACAAATGGTGGGGGCGATGGCCGACGTGATGGCGGGCGGGCGGCGCCGCCTCATGATGTACAGCGGCCACGACTTCACCGTAGCAACCTTGCTCACCGCCCTGGGCGTCTTCGACAACGTCTGCCCGGAGTACACCGCAACCGTCTACCTGGAGTTGACGAAGAGGATGAATAAGACAACCGGTGAGTGAAGGTCATCAGATAGGTTAGAATAAGCTGTTGTACCTCCTGTACTATATAATCTGTAACATATTTTAACCTACTTATTCTGCAAATAAATGATTTGATTTGAAAATAGTTTACTATGGTCAGGACTATTTAAGGTGGCACCGGCGGTCATTGACCTTTCTAGTCAAGGAGCTATGTGAAAATACTCGCACTGTATTCTGTTAACTTAAAAAAATCTTGTAAAGAAACAGACTATTATAATATGTAGTTTCATCGCAAAACGTGTTGGTAACTCTTCCTATGATAATAAATAATATAAAAAGTAATATGATATTAAATATAATAATATTATTATCTAATGCTATGGACGCTTCACACCACGCCAGTCTGGCCCCGTGCTAAGTACCTGCAGGACTTACCTACCTTGTGTTACAGGTAGCAGACAACGGAAATATATTTAATACTTTTTATATTTATACCTACTATAATAATATATTTAAGAATTTTATTAGGTATATCATGCACATCCAGACCCGGGAACATTGAAAACTTTTTGTTCCGTCTGCGGGATTCGAACCCGTGACCCCCAGCTTGAGCTGCCACACACTCAACCAATTGAGCCACAGAGGTCGTCAACTGGGAGTCAATGAACGCTACGGACAGAATTCCGCGATTCGAGAATAGACCACGACGACCCTATCGTCGCCGGTGTCCACTAGGGACGGGGGTTCATAAGGTGACCAGGTCGCTCGTTTGCCCCCTAATTATTGACTTGTTATTGCAGATACGGCTGAATGGTACGTGCAGATATTGTACCGGAACTCGGTGGATCCGCTGAGTGACGCGGTGGTGCTGAATGTGCCTTACTGCGGAGCTCAGTGCCCATTTCACGAGTTCGTGAAGCTCTACCACCACCTTATCACCGTCAACTGGGAGCTAGAGTGCACTATGGGCTATGTATGTATATCAATTCTAAGATTTTAATTTAGATTTAAAAAAACTAATAAGTATTAACAATTTAAATTATAGCTTTTACTAATACTTATGTTTATAATAATTATATCTAGATATTAAGTTCATTTAAGTTTTATTTAAGTAAATAACTGTAAATGATCTTTTAAGTATAATTTACACGGAGCCAGTACTGGCTGCAAATAAGACTGGCAGCCAGTATTGGCTTGGTATATACCGCGTGTGAACAGTTTGGCCTGGCTTGAAAAACTGTTCACACGTACAGTACTGGCTCTGTGTAAATTATACTTAAGTTAACTATATTTTGTATTTATAATAATTAAGTATTGTATTTAAATTTTAAGGTTGTAGTTGTCTAAATTAAAAAAAAATAGATGACGCTCGCAACTCCGTAGCTCCAAAATTCGTTCGTGCTGGAACCGTAAATTTTTCCGGGATCCAAATTGCCAAATTTCAGCACAATTGGTTCAGCGGTTTGGATGTGAAGAGGTAAAAGACAGACAGATCCATGTCAGCATTTATAATATTATTAGTACGGATGAAATAATAATATGGAGTGTCTATCTGTTATCTCATCGCGCGGGAACCGGGCCTGTAGCCAAGTGGCAAAGCGCTAACGCCAACGCTAACATAAGTCATCGCTTCGCTAGCAAATACAAGTTCAATCCATACATTTTGTAGCGCTAGCGTTAGCGTTTTTGCCACTTGTCTACGGGGGCTGAACCGACTGAAATTCGGCGTGCAGTCGGTGGGCCGGGAAAGCACTTACGATAGTTTTTATAGCGGAAAAATCGGACATCGATTGGTAATAAATAAATAATACCTGAGATACTATCTAGCTAGTGCCGACAGACAGACGGACGACAACTGTAAAGTAGCGTCATTTTACACTTTGGGTATAGTATGGAACCCTCAATAAGCAAACTAAATAAATAGGCTACTTGCCCTTTTTTTTATCAACGACTTTATTTATCAATCATAAGCTTTTATTTGATGATAAGCGTGAAATACGGTTCCCTAGGTCAAGTTCTACTAGAAATATGCATTTGTTCAATGAAATTGAATTTAGGTCAAGTAGCCTATTGTTTTCTATTAAAAAAGGTCTTTACTCTTTGTATGTAACTTAATAAAAAATCAGTTTGCTTTTATTATTATTTCATTAATATGACATAATAATATAGGAAAAATAAATTAAGAGTGGGCTATGCAATTTTGCTGTGTTTTCCCGGAAGACGATTGACTCAAATGAAATTGAGATTTATTTAATCTAATATATATAAATCTCCTGTTACGATGTTTGTCCGCGATGGATTCCTAAACTACTTAACCGATTTTAATTTGTTTTAAATGTGTGCTTTTTTCCAACTTGAGAGATAGGATAGCTTAGCTCTTTAATTGTAGTCGCAATTTTATTTTATTGCAAATTTTTTGTCAATAAAGAGCGACTATTGTTTATGCGACGCGGGTCACGGGATAACAATGGACGTTGCCATGGTGAAATACTTATTTAGTCACTAATTCAATAAAATATGTATACGGGCGATATACTTTATATAATATGGCAAAGAAACGTTTGCCGGGACAGCTAGGGATTTTATATTTATCTGATACTAGCTGACCCGACAGACGTTGTCCTGTCTCAACGATGATTATTTAATTCGAATTGGTATAACTAAGAAAACAATTGTTTTAAATTAGTATCTTCTTGCCAAACATCAAAATAGATTAAATAGTTTAAGGCGGGATTATAGGCGACTAACATTTTAGAATTTGGGACAAACTAGCTCAATAGATGGCGCTTGAAAGGTACATATTTACATATCAGGCCGTAGTCGATTTTAGTATTTTCAGAAATAATGTGATCACGTGGTAAACTCGACATACAGAGTAATGATTAACAGAGAGGCCATGTTCATAACTTATGCATAACTTGATAAACGAAATCTTTAATGAATTTTGTATTATAATAAAATGATGTATTTATAGATATTTCAATATGATGTTTGTTCTGTACTCACGAACATAAAAAGTATTTCCTCATAGTGATACATATACAAATTACAATGTATAACAAAATAAAGTATTATCCATACATAGTTCATCGCAAATGTTCATGATATTGGCGTATTTTCCATAGAAACATTGGAATTCAAAAGCAAATCTTTTAACGCTGCTACTTTCACAGTGAACTTTATATAAGGGACACATACACATCCCAAAGTATTAATACCGAAGTAGATTTAAAATTCGGTAAAGTAGATTTAAAATTCGGTAAAGCAGATTCAAAAGTTCTTAACTAGAATAAAACAGCTCGCTTACTGCTGGGAAATAGGGAGCTTATTTTATGACCTCAATGAAATTCTTGTGCTTGGGTTTATTGCAATAGCTTTAATAAATAAGATGTAGAGTGAATCAATATACCTAACACCCTCTACAATTTCAAAAACGATAACTCTACTTGCAGTAAAGGTTTTCATAATAATAATAATAATAATATATTCATTATGCGGATGCAGATCATATTCATATTTTTTTTGTCATTTTAAATTTTTAGGAATCTGTTCCCAAAAGAGATATCCGTCTGTCTGTCTCCAGGGTGTATATCACTCGGTAGCTAAAGAACTTAAATTTTCAGGAATATTTTATTATTTTTGCTGTCACCAATCACCATAACAACAAAATATAGAAACAAGATATTTAAATGAATAATTAAGAGGTCTGAAATATATTCAAAATAAAAATACAATTTTTAGGGCTTTTCAGCTCGACATAAATAATGACAACCGGTAGCGGGTAGGTGTTTGAAATATTTACGAAATGTGTATCTTATTAAATTTAAACTTTAATTATAATCTATACTAATATTAGAATAGTCTGCCTGTTACCTTTTCATGCCGAACCATTTTTTTGAAGAACCAACCAAAGAAAGACCAATTTGGTGAAGAACGGACGAAGGATACTTTTTGGTCCGGAAAAAAATTACGGTTCCTGTACATTGCATCAAATTGTCGTGAGTAAAGAATTAATAATTGCATAAATGCAATCTCTTTAGTTTTTACTTTTAAATGCCGTCGCGATTTTTATTCATAAAATATATTTTTTTGATAAAATCAAATAAGGTTTTAGGGCATTTCATTTCGATCACATTATTTTTTCTTAAAGAATTTAGAATCCTTAGTTATTTCCTCCCGAGGTGCACCAAAATCATGGTGTAGTAATTTTAAATGCCGTCGCGATTTTTGTTCATAAATATATATTTTTGATAAAATCAAATAAGGTGTTAGGGCATTTCATTTCGATCACATTATTTTTTCTTAAATAATGTAGAATCCTTAGTTATTTCCTCCCGAGGTGCACCAAAATCATGGTGTAGGTATCTACAAAATATCTAGATCTATCCGCATGATAATATTATTTTTACGATTTCTTGTGCAGATTTTATTACTCCAGTGCTAAGATGTAATAATTCTTTCTATTGCTATGGATTGGACATATCATATATCATTTTACAAAGTCTTGACATGTATACGTAAAATTCTGTCTCTGTGTTGCGGTAATCTGTACATTGTTTTCTGACTAGCTGTAAAGTTTACATTTTTTGACTTTCAAACCTACCAAAACCGTAAAAATGATCGTTTGGTGAATATAAATTATCGAATAGCATCTTATTAGGTAGTCTCTCGCCAAATAATTTAGGTTACAAAGCAATATTGTAGTATTTGTAAACCAAAAATGTTGACTAGGTTCCGGAATAAAACCCAGTCTACTGACCACTGCTCAAGACGTCAAATTACGGCGCTATTTTGTACTGGTATTCCACTAGTATTAGATAAGTATGATATTATAATTACATTACAAGAAACGTATTCGACAACTCACTGGCAAATATTTCGAAACGAATCAACGGTATGGGACCATGGCGATTCTAGACGTAAAGAGCTGCCAGTATACTGGGATATATTTGTGAACATACTCTAGGTTTTCTATGATAGACAATCAGACTCTGGCACACAGATTTAACTGATGTCATTTATTTATTTTCCATCAAGTGCCTGTGGATTTTTTGTACCAAATATTCATGATCAGGCGTTGCTCTCTCATATCAACAGATAGTTCAAATTTGTAAACAAAGCTATTTATCTTTATAATTGGTATATTTTATCAAAAACGAAGCTGATGGGTGCCTCTGGAATCATGATTGAAACATTTTGGCGTAAAAATATTTATTCCTGTATTCGCTGAATTCTAGAAGAAATAAAATTGTGAAAGGATTATTTTTAATGCACATTTTTTTAGTGGTAAATGGATTTCAATCAAAATTTGAAGCTGACCCTAACCTTGGTAAGGAACGTAACTAACTTACAAAAAATGTTTGAATGCTTATAATTATTTGTGGTCAAAGTTTTAGTGAAAATAAAAACACGAAATTTCACTAATCCTCGTTGTATGCGGCCTTAAATAAAAGTTTATTGTACAGGAACCGTACATTTTCCGGGACAAAAAGTATCCTTTGTCCTTTCCCGAGACTCAAAGTATCTCCATACCAAATTTCATAAAAATAGACTGAATAGTTTAGGCAAAAATCATAAAAGTTTATTGTGCGGAAACCGTTCATTTTCCAGGACAAAAAGTATCCCTTCTCCTTCACCGAGACTCAAAGTATCTCCATACCTTTCATCAAAATAGAATGAAGAGCTTAGGCAAAAATCATAAAAGTGTATTGTGCGGGAACCGTACATTTCCGGGACCAAAAGTATCCCTTTCCCGAGACTCAAAGTATCTCCATACCAAAACTCATCAAAATCGATTGAATAGTTTAGGCGAAAATCATAAAAGTTTATTGTGCGGAAACCGTACATTTTCCGGGACCAAAAGTATCCCTTGTCCTTTCCCGAGACTCAAATTATCTCCATACCAAATTTCATAAAAATAGACTGAACAGTTTAGGCAAAAACATAAAATTTATTGTGCGGGAACCGTCCATTTTCCGGGACAAAAAGTATCCCTTGTGCTTTCCCGAGACTCAAAGGATATCCATACCAAATTTCATCAAAATCTATTGAATAGTTTACGCGCAAATCATAAAAGTATATTGTGCAGTAACCGTACATTTTTCCGGGACTAAAAGTATCCCTTGTCCTTTCCCGAGACTCAAAGTATATCCATACCAAAATTCATCAAAATCGATTGAATAGTTTACGCGCAAATCATAAAAGTATATTGTGCAGTAACCGTACATTTTTCCGGGACAAAATGTATCCTATGTCCTATTCCTGGTTCTAAGCTATCTCTCCACCAATTTTCAGCCAAATCCATTAATCCGTTCTTGAGTTATAAGTGGAGTAACTAACACAACTTTCTTTTATATATACACTAGCTGACCCGACAGACGTTGTCCTGTCTTAACGATGATGATTTAATTCGAATTGGTATAATTAAGAAAACAATAGATTAAAATTAGTATCTTCATGCCAAATTTCATCAAAATAGATTAATAAATAGTTTAGGCGAAAATCAAAAAAGTTTATTGTGCAGGAACCGTACATTTTCCGGGACCAAAAGTATCCCTTGTGCTTTCCCGAGACTCAAAGGATATCCATACCAAATTTCATCAAAATCTATTGAATAGTTTACGCGCAAATCATAAAAGTATATTGTGCAGTTATAATTACATTACAAGAAACGTATTCGACAACTCACTGGCAAATATTTCGAAACGAATCAACGGTATGGGACCATGGCGATTCTAGACGTAAAGAGCTGCCAGTATACTGGGATATATTTGTGAACATACTCTAGGTTTTCTATGATAGACAATCAGACTCTGGCACACAGATTTAACTGATGTCATTTATTTATTTTCCATCAAGTGCCTGTGGATTTTTTGTACCAAATATTCATGATCAGGCGTTGCTCTCTCATATCAACAGATAGTTCAAATTTGTAAACAAAGCTATTTATCTTTATAATTGGTATATTTTATCAAAAACGAAGCTGATGGGTGCCTCTGGAATCATGATTGAAACATTTTGGCGTAAAAATATTTATTCCTGTATTCGCTGAATTCTAGAAGAAATAAAATTGTGAAAGGATTATTTTTAATGCACATTTTTTTAGTGGTAAATGGATTTCAATCAAAATTTGAAGCTGACCCTAACCTTGGTAAGGAACGTAACTAACTTACAAAAAATGTTTGAATGCTTATAATTATTTGTGGTCAAAGTTTTAGTGAAAATAAAAACACGAAATTTCACTAATCCTCGTTGTATGCGGCCTTAAATAAAAGTTTATTGTACAGGAACCGTACATTTTCCGGGACAAAAAGTATCCTTTGTCCTTTCCCGAGACTCAAAGTATCTCCATACCAAATTTCATAAAAATAGACTGAATAGTTTAGGCAAAAATCATAAAAGTTTATTGTGCGGAAACCGTTCATTTTCCAGGACAAAAAGTATCCCTTCTCCTTTACCGAGACTCAAAGTATCTCCATACCTTTCATCAAAATAGAATGAAGAGCTTAGGCAAAAATCATAAAAGTGTATTGTGCGGGAACCGTACATTTCCGGGACCAAAAGTATCCCTTTCCCGAGACTCAAAGTATCTCCATACCAAAACTCATCAAAATCGATTGAATAGTTTAGGCGAAAATCATAAAAGTTTATTGTGCGGAAACCGTACATTTTCCGGGACCAAAAGTATCCCTTGTCCTTTCCCGAGACTCAAATTATCTCCATACCAAATTTCATAAAAATAGACTGAACAGTTTAGGCAAAAACATAAAATTTATTGTGCGGGAACCGTCCATTTTCCGGGACAAAAAGTATCCCTTGTGCTTTCCCGAGACTCAAAGGATATCCATACCAAATTTCATCAAAATCTATTGAATAGTTTACGCGCAAATCATAAAAGTATATTGTGCAGTAACCGTACATTTTTCCGGGACTAAAAGTATCCCTTGTCCTTTCCCGAGACTCAAAGTATATCCATACCAAAATTCATCAAAATCGATTGAATAGTTTACGCGCAAATCATAAAAGTATATTGTGCAGTAACCGTACATTTTTCCGGGACAAAATGTATCCTATGTCCTATTCCTGGTTCTAAGCTATCTCTCCACCAATTTTCAGCCAAATCCATTAATCCGTTCTTGAGTTATAAGTGGAGTAACTAACACAACTTTCTTTTATATATACACTAGCTGACCCGACAGACGTTGTCCTGTCTTAACGATGATGATTTAATTCGAATTGGTATAATTAAGAAAACAATAGATTAAAATTAGTATCTTCATGCCAAATTTCATCAAAATAGATTAATAAATAGTTTAGGCGAAAATCAAAAAAGTTTATTGTGCAGGAACCGTACATTTTCCGGGACCAAAAGTATACCTTGTTCTTTCCCGAGACTCAAAGTATCTCCATACCAAAATTCATCAAAATCGATTGAATAGTTTACGCGCAAATCATAAAAGTATATTGTGCAGTAACCGTACATTTTTCCTGGAAAAAATGTATCTTATGTCCTTTTCCTGGTTCTAAGCTACCTCTGCACCAATTTTCAGCCAAATCGGTTTATCCGTTCTTGATATAAAAGTTTATTGGGCGGGAACCGTACATTTTCCGGGACAAAAAGTATTCCTTGTTCTTTCCCGAGACCCAAAGTATCTCCATACCAAAATTCATCAAAATCGATTGAATAGTTTACGCGCAAATCATAAAAGTATATTGTGCAGTAACCGTACATTTTTCCGGGACAAAATGTATCCTATGTCCTTTTCCTGGTTCTAAGCTACCTGTCCACCAATTTTCAGCCAAATCGGTTTATCCGTTCTTGAGTTATAAGTAGTGTAACTAACACCACTTTCTTTTATATATATAGATATAGACTAGCTGTCCCGGCAAACGTTTCTTTGCCATATTATAATATAAAGTATATCGCCCGTATTATTTTATTGAATAAGTGACTAAAAGTTTAAAAAAAAAAGCTACTTACCACGGGGCCAGACTGATGTGGTGTGAAGCGTCCATAGAAAAAAAAATTATGTCACCATGGCAACGTCCATCGCTATCCCGTGACCCGCATCGCATAAACAACATGGTCGCTCCATTCAATGGGTCGCTCTTTATAGACAAATAATTTGCAATAAAATAAAATTGCGACTATAATTAATTAATTAAAGATCTAAGCTATCCTATCTCTCAAGTTGGAAAAAAAGCACACATTTAAAAAAAAGAAACATTAAAATCGGTTAAGTAGTTTAGGAATCCATCGCGGACAAACATCCTGACAGGAGATTTATATATAATAGATATAGAATTGGCTATTATAATCTTTTTGGGCATTTCAATAAATATCTGTTACACTTATTGAGTTATTAATTAAGTATCTTGCTCTACTACAATCGCACACTTTATAAATTAATAATAGCTAAAGGAAATATTAGTAGTGTATTTGAGGAGCTGGCGAACAAAACCGGTTAAGTCCACCAGAGTGCGAAAGTATTTTTTTTTTCAAATCGTCTTCTCTTGACCCATCTGCATCAATCCCTGTTAATATTTTCAATCAAAGCCGGCTGTATGTAGGCTTAAAAAGGCTTTAAAAAGTCAATTTTCAATCAAAACCGGATTAGTTCAATATACAACTAAATTTTAGTTTTTAAGTTATCATCAAAAATCAGTTTTGGGACTTATGACCTTTACTTTCATGCTATAATGCGGGAACCGTTGTTACGCGATATTATTGTCTATTGTGCTATTAGCTGCAGCCTAAAACACATTTACCCCGGGAAAATTAAACATTCGACCTCGGAATAACTCGCATGGAGCTGAAAATTGGTATAGACCCCAAACTCAAAAGTCCCCGGGGATCCTCCTTGTGCAAAAATTTTTATTCAAGGTCAAAGGTATGAAAATGAGGTTTTTCCTGTTTTTTTTTCCCAAACTGTACATTTTATCACAAAAATAGGTAGGGCAAGAGTGTAGAATGTAGATCATAGAATTCTCTACAAAAAATATTCAGACATTTTTTTCATGCGACTTACCATTCCTTATGAATGGCGAGCTTAAAGTTTGGGAAAATCATATCTATGCTTATATTTTTTGCACAAGGAGGATCCCCGGGGACTTTTGAGGTTTTATTTGTAATGATGTATTTAACGTCTCTACCAATTTTCAGATCTATGCGAGTTATTTTTTTATTTTATTTTATTTTATTTAGGAAAACAAACAGTACAAATTTACATATTATAAAACTAGGAATATTACAATAGACCATTTACATGTTTTCACATTTATGATTCTAAGAAAAAACAAAACTTATAGACAAATGACACAAGATAACAAACAAAACGCGGAAAGAATGCACATTTCACCCGGTTTCTGAAAGGTCTGTCAAATCACTGATCAACTAACACTGCTGTTAATTTAGCATGGATGTCAAATCAATTTGAGTTTCTGATACATTGATCAGCCAAAAATTAACTAATCTATGATCATTTTTAATTTAACTAGCGATTTGTTATTTTTCGTTCATTACTTCACTATTAACTATCAAAAATGCCAATGAAATGTCAAAATAATGAATTGCAGACTGTCATTGCTATCAAAAATGATCTGGGAATTTCAAATCTGATGTTTTCTGAATCATTGATCAAACGAAAATTAACTAATCTGTGATCATTTTGATTTGACATTCGATTTGTTTATCTTCGTTCATTTGTCAGAATTTTGATTTTCAATTTTTCAGACGTTTTCGATTCCTAAATTCTTCTTCATTATAGAAATGAAATTCATTATAATATACATTTTTTGAAAATAAAACGAGTATTGCAAATAAAACAGTTTATTTGCATTATCGACGTATTTATTACGAAGTTTTATTAAAACTTCTTATTAAATGTGTTTACAAACCTTATAGTAACGTAGGTTCAAAGAGAAAATGTAGATTTACATAAAAAAACAATTGAATTCATAAGTTAATTCGCCCACAATTACCGATTAGTTGACACAGCTTTTGACAAACGTTTACACCCGGTTTCTGAAAGGCTGATCAACACTAAAATTAACTAATCGCCGGTTAAATCTCTTGTCAAGTACCAATTGGGTTGCTAGAAGCATGATTTGTTAGTTTAATTTGATCAGTGCGTCAGTTGACACGGCTGTTCAATTTGACTCGAGAATCATATGTCAACCGCCATTTTGGGGTTTCCGAAACGTTTGTCAAGCCGTGATCATAGATTAAACGTTTGTCAAAAGCTGTGTCAACTAATCGGTAATTGTGGGTGAATTAACTTATGAATTCAATTGATTTTTTATGTAAATCTACATTTTCTCTTTGAACCTACGTTGCTATAAGGTTTGTAAACACATTTAGTATGAAGTTTTAATAAAACTTCGTAATAAATACGTCGATAATGCAAATAAACTGTTTTATTTGCAATACTCGTTTTATTTTCAAAAAATGTATATTATAATTAATTTCATTTATATGATGAAGAAAAATTTAGGAATCGATAACGTCTGAAAAATTGAAAATCAAAATTCTGACAAATGAACGAAGATAAACAAATCGCATGTCAAATCAAAATGATCACAGATTAGTTAATTTTCGTTTGATCAATGATTCAGAAAACATCAGATTTGAAATTCCCATTTTTGATAGCAATGATAGTCTGCAATTCCTTCTTTTGACATTTCATTGGCATTTTTGATAGTTAATAGTGAAGTAATGAACGAAAAATAACAAATCGCTAGTCAAATTAAAAATGATCATAGATTAGTTAATTTTTGGCTGATCAATGTATCAGAAACTCAAATTGATTTGACATCCATGCTAAATTACAGTACCCGGCAATAAATATTGCACATCGAACTTTGGAAAGAGACATTCGGCTAATTTCGGTTTCATAGAGCGTTATCTTTGTAGCACACACCTATTTGACATTATGTCAGTCGTTGTTCAAATTCAATAGAGTGCAGTCGCGTCCAGTTCAGAATATATATCTAGAGTTGTTAACACCCCTAAATTTGCTACAACTGTAATTTTCCAAACGAATTTTAAATACGTAAACATAATTTGAACACCCTTTTTTATTTTATTTTACCCGAACCTAAAGCCATAACTTATAGAAAATTTGGTGTATTTTATACAAAGAATAATAAAATTGTCAAAAGAAGCAAACCATAATTGTTTTAACAGCTCCTAATATATACCGGACTTTTTGTATTTCGTGCGTAAGAGATAACGCTCTACAAAACCGAAATTAGCCGACTGTCACTTTCCAAAGGTCGATGTGCAATATTTATCGCCGGGTACTGTAACAGTAGTGTTAGTTGATCAGTGATTTGACAGACCTTTCAGAAACCGGGTGCAAATCTATGTTCACGGCTTGACAAGCGTTTCGGAAACCCAAAATGGCGGTTGACATAATATGTCAACCGCCATTTTGGGTTTCGAAGGGTTCAATTTGATTCGAGAATCATATTATGATTCTCGAATCAAATTGAACAGCCGTAACAACTGACGCGCTGATCAAATTAAACTAACTAATCATGCTTCTAGCAACCCATTTGGTACTTGACAAGAGATTTAACAAGCGATTAGTTAATTTTAGTGTTGATCAGCCTTTCAGAAACCGGGTGCTAGTCTGCTTAGTTAGTTATTCCGAGGTTACGATTTTTTGCGTCTAATTAGACCGGATTAATTGCCCGGAGCACGATTCATGGAATTATTGTATTACGATTGGAGGAGAGCGTTGTGTGTAGGCGGGTTTAGCGTTTTCACAGTAGGCTCATAGGCTCTTAAATTATAAAAATATATTATATGTATAGATATTATGTATTAGGTATATAAAAATGTCACTTGATCGTACCTTTAAGCTGTGTTTCTACCTTGGTACATATAGTAGTACAAACACATTCCTCGCAATAAAACATTGCGAGGAATGTGTTTTTGAGAACCAATAGAATTGCTTTATTGACGTGAGCTTGCCATGACATCGCTCAGCGCGACGATGCTATTGGATTTTAAAAACACATTGCTCGCAACACATCTCTGGTGGAATCACAGCTTAACAAGAGATAATGCCCACAGGATCTAAGCCCGCTGACTACAAACTGCAGCATTATTACTGTGCTACTTCTTGCTGTAGTCCCATCTCTCTGGATGTGGAGAAAAAGAATCCGGGTAGATTTTGAAAGGTATTATTATTATTTCTATTTCTTCTAAATGCTCATCATTAATAGAAAGAAAAAAAATAATTTTACTAATTAACTGGGAGCTGTGTCACAGTTTATACTAGTACAGCTTCCAACGCTATAATTACTAAGTATTGATTGTGTTTTCCATATTATTATTATGTAAAATTCCAAGCAAAACCGATTTAATTTAAATAAATATTATTATTATTTGTTGGTCTGTACATTTAACTATTGACAAACCATTATGCCGGCTTCTCGCGGCACGGCGCCAGCCCGAGCCACGCGCCGCGCCGTGTGAAGGGGTGGCTCGTGGCGCAGGCTGGCTCGAGCAGGCGCGTACGATCCGATTGATAAGCGGCTCTTGATATTTCATATTACGCGCCGTGAGAAGCCAGCCTAAATATAGGTACTTTTTCTGTGGTACTTAGTATGTAATTTAAGTATTTTTTTTCAGACGAAGACCTGCACCAAACCCTAATTCGAACTCAGCGGGTGAGAGCTACTCCGTGGAAGAGTTAGTTAATACCCCATCAATTGACATGTACTACAAGATAAGTATATCATTTAAACGGACATTGGATCACATTTCACAATAATCCGAGGTGGATTATTGTGAAATGTGATCCAACGGGTGATCAGTAGATCACCCGTTGCGAGGTGCTCCCTTCCCGCGAGCATTCGTTTGTAATGTAACATTATATACTTAGATTAGTTTTTGAGCATAATTACACAATACACGTGTAATGTAACATAAAAGACTCGGCTTTGAGCATTACATTACAATACTATCTCCCTGAACGGCAGCATTCGCGTGTATGTAACATTCGACTTTGAGCATTCAATAGCTAGTTGATGTTACAAATTGTAGCAAGATAATATTATTACACACTAGGTATATCATTACAAGGTGCGCATTGTAATTTGTAATGCTCTGTTTTGTATGTAACGTTACATTACAAACGAACGCTCCCGGCGAAGGAGCACCTTAACAGAGTACAGAAATAATAAGTAGCTCGACTTCAAACAAACGGGCGAATATACGCGAGTTGGGCGCAAATTTCACTTTGAACCATAAAGTTAATATACCTAACGGAATAGAGAAACAAATGCCTGAGCAAGCGAGATGTCACTATCAGTAACAGTGCGTGGTAAAAAGAGACGTGCGATACATGACAGCAGAAAGTTGTTTCATCTGCTTTGACAGTCAGTCTGCACTTATCGGCACGTTGACAATTTGAGTTCTAAGAAAAATGTACGTGTAGCATCATCATTTTCACGCACACGTAAATAATAGATTTGGACACACAGATGTAAATCAATTTTGGTTTCCATTGACAGCTCCGGATTGTTTCTCTCTTCGGCTAGGTATATTAACTTTATGCTTTGAACATGTTTCACGATGCTTATAGTCTGTCAAGAAAGTGATTGACAGGCGGGAAATTTTTTAAATGAAATAAAAAATATGAGAACTTTATTAATTCGAGATAAAAGTGTGCAAGGTGACAATATTTAAAATGTAATTTATAAGCATTCTTTGTGAAAATACAATGATAAAATACACCTTTTAAGTGTGACGTTTAGAAAATTTTCCCGTCTGTCATGACTAATTTCTTGACAAACTATATAACGCATATTAGTACTGCGCGCGCCGGCCGATGTGAGTTATGACATACTATGCCAAACGTATAAATTTTGAGATCTCTTCTAAAGTCGACCTACTCGTTACTTCTGTTTACTCTGCGTCTAAGTAGTCCGATAGTAGCTGATAGAATATAGGTACTTATGAATAAATGAACATAATATCATGTTCATTTATTTACACAGAACATATTAAGTAATGACAGTAATTGATTTTCTCTAAACTCCGCCAGAGCATTGCGATATAACACTATTTTAACATAAAGACATATTATTTTACACTTAAATTTTAACAAATGTAACATTAAAGCGAATACTTTAAAAAAGAACAGACTTAGTAAGAAGTTTAAGATTGTTGAAAATTAATAAGTACATAAAATATTTGCATACGCCTATAAATCAAATTAATCAGTAATAATAATATAATTCATAATTTAAAAAAATGACATTGTAGAATGTAGAATAATAATTTATTTGATTTAAATTAATTTTATTTAAAGTAAAATTGTGTGCGTAAAACTTATGTTATTAAAAGGTGTAACAAAACTAAGCGATAACACTTTAGGGTTTTTAGGTGTCCCTTAGAGTTCACTGTGAAAATAGCAGCGCTGAACGAGATTTTTTTTGTGATTTGGAGGGGCAAGCGTTATGATTTTTCCATACTAGGTAAAAAAAGTTACTCTTTTAGCGCTGCTACTTTCACAACGAACTTTATAGGTTTGCTGTAACTGTAATTTGACGTCTATCTTTTAAGTACGAAATATTTAGTTGTATTAATAATAACATGCCGTCGTCGATTTCAATAATTTTATAAGTAATGTGATTAAGTGATAAAGACTGACGTGTTAAACACGACATACAAAGTAATGATCAACAGAGACCCTATTTTTGGTGGTGTGTACGTGTCCCTTATATTAAGTAACAAAGTATGTAAGTACCAGCGTTGAAAGATTAATGTTAAATATTTTATGGGCAAACTTATGATGTTGGCACATTTCTCATCGACACATAGAAATTCAGAACTCAGAAGTAACTCTTTCAGCGCTGCCACTTTCACAGGCAACTCTGAGGTGGCACCAGCGGTCAGCCTTTCTAGTCTAGAAGTTATGTAAAAAATGCTCGCACTGTATTCTATTAACTTAAAAAAAATTGAACTCATAAAGACATATTATAAATTCATTGGATAATCTTTTGGTAACTCTTAGAATGATAGTCTCCAACTATTTATGAATTCGAAGTGAATTTCATACTTAGATCACATGAAGAATGCAAAATACGTTAGAATTTAGATCCATCCCAGGTTAGACTAGAAACATTTGTCAAATCGTTATAATACCAGATTTAAGATCAACTTACAGTAGAGTAGAGCCGAAGTGACACTTCATATTTTTACGCCTACATATTCATCTCTATAATAATTATTATTGTTCTGTTAAGGGCATCGAGACCGGGCTTACATCTTGATACTCGGAAACCTGGGAAAACCCGAGTTTCGGGGATCGCGAAAAAACCCGGGATTCATAATGGATACTCAGGTTTTTCGAGCTTTTGGTTTTTTATTTATTACAAAAATATTTATTAATATTTTAAAACAATGAAATTCTACCAAAACTATGCAATGTATTACTTAAATAAAAAAACAAGTCTCTCCAAGCAAAATCATAAAAAGTTTTCAAATCTCATAAAAGCCAAGTTCGGATTTATTTCATAGTTCTTAAGATGCCGGGTACCCTTGGAATTTCTCATACAAACGTAATACCAAAATCATTTTCTCATAGGAAAATATTTTACATATTTGAGTTATTTTTCAGGTAATTACTATTTTAAACTGAAAAATAACTCAAACATGTTACATATTTTCGATTGAGAAAATGATTTTGGTATTACGTTTGTATGAGAAATTCCAAGGGTACCCAGGCCCTTAAGTTCAGTGACGGACAACATATTTCTTTATTTTGTGATCAAATGCTAATAAAATGTCTTGTTTTCAAAATTAAAGGTTCTAAGTCTGGTAAAAGTACTTTAGACACAATACTTTTTTACATGGCAAGTCAACCACTAGTTAGTGACAAAACGTTGTAACTTGTATCGACCGTTACTGATAAAATACACATATCAACAAAGTCTAGGCATATATCTGAAAACCTGTCAGGTATTTTTGGAGACATTAAATGAAAGAATGATGGCTTATTTATGGTCTTTAAGAAAACATCAAACCCTTTTCCGGATTTTAAGCTATTGCATAGATTTTATCGCGGCTACCGAATCAAAAAATAGCTAAACTAAATAAACAACCCAGGCCCCCACTCCGACCGGCAAGGTGCGGCGTTTGTGCGTGCGACTAGACGTATCCGAATTATAATTGCAGTTGATAAAATATGCTATGCAATAGCTTTACCGCGGCAGTCCTCGTGTGCACTAAGCACACGTATTTTTTGTTTAAAAAAATCTCATAATTTTCTACGGCCATAAAAGAACAATGATATTAATTCCGTTTTATAAACTGGAAAATTAATTCGAATAAGACATTTTTATTGCTGATTGTCAAATTATTAATTAATATTTATCATTGCTTGGTATTAGGTTTTTTTACCCAAAGTTACTTTTTTGTGCCTTACTGTGGTAGGTATGAGGCCCAATTTTCTATGCAATTTAAAGTGCCTTTTTTTCATCTAACTTACTGGAAAATCTCTTAAAACTTTTTGTCGTTATTTGTTCATTTCTTATATTCTCTCGAAATTATCCCGAGAGTGTGAAGCGGGCATCTTGCAGGTTCTCTGAAGAAATCTCACCAATATCTCGCGAGAGTGTGGAGCGAGATCAATTAATATAGGCATAAACTAGTCAAACATCAATAATAACAAATAATTCGACAATCAACAATAAAAATGTAAAAAAAATCTCTTTCGATTGAAATGTCTAGTATTATAAAACGAAAAAAAATAATCTTATTTTTTTGCATTTCTTCATGACTGTCTTTAAAAATTCCTTTGTTTTTTTACTAGCCTATATGCTGTCCCACTGTTAGGCAAAAGCTTCCCCCAGTCTTCCATTGTGCTCGCTCCTGCGCCACCTGCTGCCACCTGCTGCCACCTGCTGCCACCTGCTGCCACCTGCTGCCACCTGCTGCACCAGCCTGGCTGGTTGCTTCCATCGCGCCATCTTATTCTAGGCCGGCCAAGGCGGCGGCGTCTATCTTCCCTGACTTTGTTTAGATCCTTGACCAGCGGTCGGAATGCATGCTGCTCACGTGACTCGCCCAATCCCACTTCAGCTTTTCCGCCTTTACTCCTACGTCCTTGATTCCAGTTTCTGAGCGCAGTATGATGTTTCTCATTTTACATATCGAGGAGTTTAACTCCTAGCATATCCACTCCTGCGATCCATCGCTCTTTGGCATATCCCTAGACTTTGTTGATGTATATATTTATTAAACATTTTAATAATACAATATAATGTAATTTGGAGGTGAAGCTTGTTCTAATAATTTTGCTCGGTCAAAGTTAAAGTTTTTGACATAAGGGTCACAGCGTTGCCATAACAAATTATTTTTTCGTATCAATTTGTATGGATTCATTCATTTCTTACACATTCAACCCCATTAACTTTAGCAACAGACATTTGTCAAAATCTGTGGTCATTGCTAAAGCTAAAGTTAAAGTTAACCTTACCTATAAACTTAACTTTGACCATAACAGCTCTAACTATACCAACGCCTTTGGTGCAACCCAAACTTAATTTTTGAATTGTACAATAACCCGAAAAAGCTCGGAAAATCTGGGTACTCGGTTTTCATTTAACAAAAACCCGAAACCAGGGTTTTGAAAATTGGGTCCGGGTGCGGATGCCCTTATTTTATCATTTAATTATTACTATTATTTGATTATTAAAATATTATAATTCAGATGTTGACTAGGTCACAGATTAGCAAATTTTTTTTAATAAAATAAAGATATAGCGGTAAAAATAAGCATTTGTTTATACAGTTTTTGTCCACAAATTACGTGAGGTGTTTTTTTTTAATCATCTGACTCTCCCCGCCCCTGGTGAGATTTCACGAGATGTAAGTATAAGTAAATTAGTCCAATTATCAATTAAATTATTTTCTTTCGAACGAATTAGTGAATGTTCTGATTCGTATTACGATTACGCTTACGATTAAATCTTAAGCATACGAACAATCTGAAAGAAATCCAGGACCAAAATAGTATTTTTTTTGTAACAATGAAAAAAAAATACGTGAGATTTGCCGAGACCCCCTATCTCCAACGTAAGATTGGATGAGATTTGGCTCGACTTCCCTTTAAACGCCTCACGTAATTTGTGGACGCCCTTTATAACTTATATCATTAATTTATTATGTATTTTTTTTTTGTTATAATGCCGTCAAAGTTGGACAGTCAAGTTATTTTTTAGGGTTCCGTACCCAAAGGGTAAAAACGGGACCCTATTATTAAGACTTCGTTGTCTGTCCGTCTGTATGTCGCCAGGCTGTAACTCAAGAACCGCTATAGCTAGACTTCTGAAATTTTCACAGATTGTGTAAGTATATCTGTTGCCGCTATAACAACAAATACTAAAAACAAAATAATATCCTCGGGCCTCGTGTACAACAAACATGATTTTTTAGCCTTTTTTGCTCGATATCAATAATTGCTACTGGTTGGCATTTGAAATTTTCACAAAGGCCTTAAATATAATATGTGTACTTTAATAATTAATAATAATATTTAAATAAAACAAAAATTAAAGGGGGCTCCCATACAAAAAATAATTTTTGACCTATTTTTGCTCTATAACGGCACGGAACCCTTCGTGCGCGAGTCCGACTCGCACTTGGCCGATTATTTTTATTCCTAAGTATTTGTAGATGTATGTATACCATTTAAATCAAATCAAATGAATTTTTTTTATATTTTGCTTATTTTAAAATAATGATATTATACTTAATATTTAGCATTAAGTATAATATATTATGATAAATTTTGTTAAGTTAAAAAAATTTTAAATATTAATGTTTTGAATTGAAATAAATAATTTTATTTTTGTATTTCATAGTTTTATTTGTCCTATTAACATTTTATAAAATAAGGGAGCAAACGAGCAAACGGGTCATCTAATGGAATGCAACTACTGTAGTTATCAGAAGAGTTGTAGGTGCGTTGTCAGCTTTTTAAGAGGAAATGCGTTCTTTTCTTAACACCTTCACTGCGGCAAGTAAAATCTTAAACCTTCGTCTGGTGCGGCGGCGGGCCAAAGTGTGCCCCCAATGATTTTTCCCCCAGTACGGGGTGGGCCTTTCTCGACCCACCAGCACAAGGTTAGATTAAATTACTATAACTTTGCGAAAACATAATGTGGGTGTACAGCTTTTGCTAAATGGTTTCTCAAGCTCCTCGGTCCTCGAGGTCCCTCTTGGGTCGAGGGCCCGTGGCATTTGGTCAGTCGGTCTGTCACCCTCTGTGTATTTCATAAAATTTTAATTAATATTTATGAAGACGTGAGTGGAAGAAGCAGGTAAGTAATTTTTTTCATAAATTAAGGAAAATGGTTTAAAATTTAAAAAAGCGGGATTTATTTATAGCCAGATACATAAGTTACTTAGTAAGTTACAAGGTTTGTTTAAATTATTAGGGAGAAAAGAGCAATTGTTATTGTCCTTATATTATAAAAAGTTAGTTATCTGGTTCTTCTACTCACGTCTTTAATAATAGGCTACTTGACCTAATTTTTTTCTTCATGCTAATCGCTTCATAATCATTCATTTTTACAAAAAAAAACTTATATTTTAATATTTTACACAGTAGAAACCCATAAAAATGTTTATTGAAAAATATGCCTCTTAAATGGCGCCGAAAACACTGTCCGCCATAGTGTGACGTCATACGCTTTGTATTTTAAACTCTCTTTATTGAATTTTTTTAATGTGCTAAATGTACGAGTCTTAAAGTGCCCAAAAATTATAAAATAATTATATTAGAAATTAGAAATCATTTGTAATGTTGAAAACTTTTGGAGAAAAGTTTTGGCCATTTCATTTCCCGTCTACAACAAATGGAGATAATATATATAAAACTGATGTTTTATTTGAATTATTGAAGAAATTATATAATAGGCTTATTCTTATTATCTATGTACAAATAAACTAATATGTAATTTGGTATGACTTTATATTTCTTTTATCTGAATTTGATTTAATTTAATGTAATTTACTTAATAGGCTACTTGACCTATTTTTTTTCTTCATTCTAAGCGCTTCTTAATCATTAATTTTCACCAAAAAAACTAATATTTTAATATTTTAAACAGTAGAAACACATAAAAATGTTGATTGAAAAATATGCCTTTTATATGGCGCCAAAAACACTGTCCGCCATTGTACCGCCATAGTGTGACGTCATGTTTTTTGTATTTTATACTTTCTTTATTGAAAAAAGTTTTATGTGCTAAGCGTACGAGTCTAACAGTGCCAAAAAATTAGAAAAGAATTTAGAAATCATTTGTAATATTGAACACTTTTGTAGAAAAGTTTTGGCCATTTCATTTCCCAACTACAATAAATGGAGATAATATATAAAACTGTGTTTTATTTGAATTATTCAAGAAAATATATTTTATAAATCTTTCTAGGCTTATTCATATTATTTATGTACAAATAAACTTACTAATAACGAGCGCGATGAATAAAAGATATTAAATTACAAATGGGATGACGTCACATCCAAATCGGAAGTACCGCAAAAGCGTTTTCGTCAGTACAATTCCTATTTTCATAAAATCATATTTTCAAATCGACTTTATTTATCAATCATAAGCTTTTATTTGATGATAAGGGTGCAATTTGGTTTCCTAGGCCAAGTTCTATTAGAAATATGCATTTTTTCATTGAAATTGAATATATGTCAAGTAGCCTATTGAATGTAATTTAGTTTCATTTTTAATTTAGTTTAATTTTATTAACAATTTTTACTATCTTAACATTTTTTAACATTTAACATTTTTTTTTAATTTTTTGTAGCCGATTTAATAGCAAGATGTAATAGCCTTTAATTAAAAGTGCAATAACCATGGTCAATGTTTAAACCCTGTTAATGTAATGTATGTATAATTGTAACTTTTGTTGGCTGTTCATAGCAAATAAAAAATAAAATAAAATAAAAAATAAACTTACATAAAGAGAGCGCGATAAATAAAAGATATAAAATTAGTATGAGGATGACATCACATCCCAATCGGAAGTACCGCAAAAGCGTTTTCGTCAGTACAATTCCTATTTTCATAAAATTATATTTTCAAATCGACTTTATTTATCAATCTTAAGCTTTTATTTGATAATAAGTGTGAAATACGGTTTCCTAGGCCAAGTTCTACTAGAAATATTCATTTGTTCAATGAAATTGAATATAGGTCAAGTAGCCTATTATTATGCTCTCATCTACGAATAATAATTTTATCATTTGTAGGCTCTCATCATATTTCTCTATAATAGTAGGTACCGAATATTGTTATTCTTCGACATTGGGAATGCATTTTGTGAGCAATCACGCAATTTTTTAAATCAAATAGGCATTATTATTGAATTATTCAATTAAAATTAGTATCTCCGTGCCAAATTTCAATTAAATAATACTATCTGACCCGACAGACGTTGTCCTGTCTTAACGATGATTAATTAATTCTAATAATAATTGGTATAATTAAGAAAACAATAGATTAAAATTAGTATCTTCATGCCAAATTTAATCAAAATAGATATAAATAATTTAAGCGAAAATCATAAAAGTTTATTGTGCAGGAACCGTACATTTTCCGGGACTAAAAGTATCCCTTGTCCTTTCCCGAGACTCAAAGTATCTCCATACCAAAATTCATAAAAATCGATTGAATATTTTACGCGCAAATCATAAATGTATATTGTGCAGTAACCGTACATTTTTTCGGGACAAAATGTATCCTATGTCCTTTTCCTGGTTCTAAGCTACCTGTCCACCAATTTTAAGCCAAATCGGTTTATCCGTTCTTGAGTTATAAGTAGTGTAACTAACACCACTTTCTTTTATATATATAGATAAGCGAAAATCATAAAAGTTTATTGTGCAGGAACCGTACATTTTCCGGGACAATGGACAGACAGATAGACATAAGGGTTCCGGATTTTGCAATTTGCCACGGAAACCTACAAAACCGCATTAAAATACGTTGCTTGCAAGTTTTAAGATCTAAGCATACCTACTTAAGGAGATATAGCGGGAAGCCACTTTGTTTTATAGTATCAGTGCCGAATTTATATCTTCTTATATATAAAATTCTCGTGTCACAATGTTAGTCCACGAACTCCTCCGAAACGGCTTTACTGATTTTTACCAAATTTTATATGCATATTCAGTAGGTTTGAGAATCAGCTATTTGGTACTTAATATATTGATAAGTGCATTTGTTGAATAAATAATAGTAAATTATTACAACTCGAGAAAAACGACGACAGATAGCGATGGACGTTGCCATGGTAACATACTTATTTAGTCAATTCAATAAAATAATACGGGCGATATACTTTATATAATATGGAAAAGAAACGTTTGCCGGGACAGCTAGTTATTTTATATAAGAGTAGGTCACTTTATTTCAGCCGCCGCATGTACGTACGGCCTCTATGCCGCCCCTAGGCCATGGCCTATAACGGCCTATTTGTAAATCCGTGGCTATATAAGTATTATATTATATACTATATTATGGTATGGATAATATTATGTATAGCTGTGTTCTATTTTTTGTACACTAAAATTAGTAGCATTGTAGGTAATAGCCGCTCATACTTATCTTTGTTTACATTGAAATCAAAATGTATTAGAACGGTTACAAAATTTGCTTAAACAATGCAAATATCAAGTACACCTTCAATTATTGGGCTACAGGTTTTTAGGGATGTGAATAAAATAAGATTATTTTATCGATAAAGCCAAGATCGATAAAATTATCGATAATCTTAAGCCTTAAGTTAAGTGAATTTTTTTCCTCTTAATCTCAATTTTTTACGTCATTACGTTGGTAACGTTAAAGTTTTTTTAACTTAGTTTCTCCATATTGAGCTTTAAAGACCCTTGTCGAGACAAAAGTATTGAATTGAACGAAGAGAAACAGGTAATAGATATGCCATACTTTTAAAATTTAACGTAACAAATCGTTTCACAACGTGCACTGAAGCAAACTACACACACCGGCAAAATTAGCGGAACATAGGTAAAAAGGGGCCACAACTTGAATTCAAGTGGGTCGGGCTGTGTGAAATCCTTTTTTATAGGTAGTTTCTTAGCTCATTTAAGAAATAAAATATTGAACACAACTGGGAAGCTAACAGATTTTTATTGCAATTATGGCCTACTAAGTGTTTTTCGATGATTGACGTTGTAAGTGTTTCTGATAAGAATGGCGTTTTAGTGGGGTGCAAGGTATGCCAGCTCATTTGATTGTTTGGTTTTTGGAAGAACATATTGCTTAGATACAAAATTAGTGATTTTCCAGCATCTACGACTGCTAGAGCTGTAACCACGATAGAGAAAGGTCACACCTACCGTTCGGTCAGTCAGGCCTTAGGTGTGTCGGCTTTCGTGGTCCATCGTAACTTTCAACGCTACAGGGAGACTGGATCTTACGTTTGGAGACGAGAACAAGGCAGATTTCGGGTGGCAATGGTTCAGGATGACCGTTTTGTAAAGGTACAAGCCTTAAGAAATCGACCTCAAACTGCTTTGCAGAGACGAAACCTGTCGGAACAGGTCCGAGATGGACGCGTAAGTGATTGTACAGTAAGAAGAAGAATCAAAGAAATTAAATTAAACTCAACAGTGCCAGCAAGGGCACCAGAACTTGAGACAGGACCGCAAAGAGCCAGGCTAAGATTTGCGCGTGAACATCAAAATTTAACAAGTGAGTGAAATCGTATGCTGTACAGTGATGGGAGCAAACTCTGTGTAAATTTTGTTGACAAGCGATAAAGAATGTGGATAAATCGTAAGGAACGCTATAGACCATCAAACTTAACGGACACAGTGGCCTATCATGCAGGCTTCGTAATGGTTTGGGGTGGCATATGATTTGGAGCCCGCACGGAGCTGATGACTGTTAATGATGGTACTTTGACAGTACAGGGCTATAGCACAAACATCCTAGAACTGCATATTGTACCTTTTACACAGTTTTAGGCAGTAACTTCAATTTTATGCGCGTCCATAGAGTAAAAAAATCGGGTATTATTACCTAATGATGCTGGCGTAGCCCAGGTGGAGAGGTCAGCACGGTCTACGGATGTGGATCCGATTGAGGACGTGTGGCACATCAATGGTGAACGGTACGAGTTAAAACTCCAGCTCCAAAATGTGTTCAGAAGCTCGAGTTGGCGCTACTGGAGGAGTAGAAGGATATCCCACAGGAAATGATCGACAATCAAAATGCAAGCATGGAATGGCGTATCCAGACCCTCTTGAGATCCATAGAAGGCAGTACACGCTTTAAACATGGCATTTCTTAAGTAAAAATGATGAATTTAAAACTTACTACTGAAATTTCAAAGATTTTTCTAAATTTTTAATTTTTGCAGATTTTTTCTATTTTACACGTTTTTATGCCCTAAATTCATATAAGTTTTATTTTTTAATCGTCAATTATTTAATAAATAAATAAATATATAAAAAACAGCGAATAATTTTCAAAAAAAATAAAATTTTGTTATGTTCCTCTAATTTTGCCGGTGTTTACTTTAGGAAAAAGCTGATGACTTTTGTTCGTTTTCATATTGTACCTATTTCACCTCTGTAATGAACATGTACTACACTGGCAGACCTACTCGATTTCGTCGCGTCGTCTAGCCGACCTAGATTACGAGTAATGTGAAGATGATACAACCCGGCCGATTAACGTAGGTCCGCTATCTGCAAATAAATCAATTTCCTCGATGGCACGTCGTACATACCTTTCCTTCTCGACGTGTGCTATTGCACGAAGTATAAGTGACATTCTAAAAACTAGAAAGAAACATAAAACATGAGCAATACTCAATAAAACAACCTAATCACCTATTATGTAACGTCAACAAAAACTTTATTAAATTAATTGAGAGTCAATTACTTTTAAGATTCGTTAATGACCTTTGCTATTAAACGTGCGGGGCCATCGATACCGGGCCGGCCCTACCCTGCGCAGCTAAAAGTTCCCCGGCCGTCGCTGGCGCATTCCAACCGTGGCCTCCGACCGCTCCGGACCTGCGCACACGCCACCCGACCCCGCTACAACACCCGACAACACACTACACAACATGAGGATCCTACCTCTGTGAGTATTACAGCTTTGCGACGCCCTGCGACCTGCTTAGCGATTTTTCATAGTGTTTAATTTTTTTATAGTCATGTGCAATTTTTTATGGATAACAAAAGGTTGGAAAGGAACTCGGTCTCGCCGCCTTTCTAACGTCAGTCGAACGAGGGTGTCGGCTGGTGCTCTAACACCGAAAACTACCAGATATTTTCTTATATCTCATAATTTTTTCAAGCATTTCAATGTCATGTAATAATTATAATTATTGTACATTATAGTTATAATATGATGATAGTGTAGTGAAGCATTTTTTATTAGCGGTTTCGAAATCTTTTTCAGTCAAGCGTTGTTCTCAAGTCTCAGTAAGCGTTGTATAAACGCATTTTTAATTACATTTTAATCTTTTTGATGATTAAGGCATAAGTAGCACATAGGTAGTTTGTAGTCATTATTTCTTAGCTCATTTCATATTTTTATTCTTATTAGATTTTTTCGGTGTCCATAAATTTAATGTAGTCAGTTAGTTAGTTTAGTTTGCTATTCGATTAAAGAATGTGTGAATGAGATGTTATGTAAGATTTCTGTGACTGTGAACTTCTAACTAGAGCGGTGTGGGCTTGCGGCAAAAATGTGCTCCAAATTTCAACACGTGGCTTAAAAACCCCAATAGATTATGTGGTCGATCAACTTATTGATCAATTTATTGATACATAATTGGGAGAAACTCGTTGCGTCGACCAAAGATTGAACAATCGACATGTGCTGAATCCGCAATAGTGAGATAGGCTTAAAAGGGTCAGCGAAGATAGAAAGAGAAACTGCTGTAACTTAACGATGCGCAAGCATAAACGGACTTAATTTCAATAATTTCAAAGTTGATTTTGGAGTACCTAGATAATCTGACTGCACTGAGCTAAGAGGACATTTAGATGTGCGCGTTTTCTGCGCGCGCGGATTCTGCTCGCGTGTTTTCCCAAAAGTAGAAAACGCTCCGTAAGATCGACTAGCGCATATCGGGGTTAAAGCTAACCCTGAATTGAGCTCCACTATCATCTTTCATAAACCCAGGTTTAACTTTAACCCAGTTCCGTGCGGGTTGTTTGTGCTTTCTTCTGTGTTACGGTCACCAATTACTACTTTTTTTGAAAACAAAGTTTTATCATTAAATAGCCCAGAAGATGTGATTCTATTACATACAGTGACAGGAAGCTTTTTTTACAATAATTTGTTTAATGAGCTTTAGACAAAAGTTTTTTTGTCAGCCCTTACCTACTATCCCACCTTTAGGCAAAGGCCTCCCCCAGGGTCTTCCATTAGTCCCGCTAACAGAAGTATTACATAATATATATTTTGTGTTAAGTATATTATATAGATAAACTAAGTTTTAGAGTTTTAAAGTAAAATTCAAATCACGTACAATATATTACTATGTAGGTACCTGTTCGTAGTATTTAATAATCAGAACATGTGCGACACAAACAGAACGCAACAAACACTGAGTTACAAGTAGACTTTAAATTTTGTTATTTGGTAAGTGAAAACTTACATGCATGCGTACAGTAAGTAATGTTATGTCAGTACGATATGCAACTTGGGGGCTAAATTTTTTATGCATCCGTGAGAACGAGCGGTTTGGCCGCTTGTCACATGTCACTTGGCGATTACTTGTTAGTTGTTACAAATACTATACGTTTCTTGTGTCTAACTCTGAAACTTTTTGAAAATAACTAGTCTTACCTAATAATATAATACAAGTTACTTTTTGACCGACTTCCAAAAAGGAGGAGGTAATACGTTCAGCTGTATGTACTTATATCTTTATTTGTATGTTCAACGATTACTCAGCCGTTTGTGGTCCTATTTTCAAAGTTATTTTTGTGTTGTATAGGGTTTAACTCAAATTGTTCACAAAAGTGGTGATCTGATGATGGGATCTATGAGGAATTGAAGGGACTCCTTGAAATTTCTATGGAAACTTATGCGGATTTCGATTTTATCTGAAGTATTCAAGGCATAATAATTTATGACACCAAAAGGAAAGATTTCGCACCAGGCTATACCCGGGTTCCGAAGATACCAAACAAAACTTTTGAATCCTTATAGATACAGGTTCGGGGATTTTGGCGTTGTATGAAAATTGAGTACAGAATTCATTGGAGATTTAGTCGAATTTTGAAAAGGGCACTAATGAAGAAGAAGCATTAATTCATACTTTTTTAAGGTATTTTATGAATATTGTTTTTTTCATTGGAAGTCGGGTTCGATGTTTTGTTAAAAAATAATGATTGCTTTCGAAATTATCGTATGCTTAAGTAAGGTACCATAATTTTTTTTTTGCGAGGAAACAAAACGAATCACACTTCTTAAATCTTTTAAATGCGTAACAGACGTGTATGTGAACGTACTAACATTTAGAAACAGCTAATAGATTAAGTATGATGTAAAAAGCGGAGAAGATAAAACCAATTAATGTGTATGTCGGTTTATTTATTAAACTGGCAATTTTTAGTCGCATAATTCTCTACATTAAATTAACACTAACTTTGATAAACACGAATTAACTGTAAGCATTTTAGTCACTAGTATTATTGTGTAAAGTGTAAACCGTTAATTCTGGTACTACTTTTGTACGTTCAACTTTTGTTTCAAGCAAGGCAAGGCAAGTCTTATCCAAAAGTTAAATCTGTAGTTATTTTGCGTCAAAGCTCAAAAAGAAATCTTAAAAAGAACCCTACAGAAAAACGATGGGTGCTGCCTCAAGCGCCAATTACGTCTTGTCTATCTTTGGGGTCAGTGGGGTGACAATCATATTTTTATCATTACTTCTGAATTATAAAAAAAATCTGAGGCGTTTAAATGAGTTGCACGTAACACCTTATTAAAGATTAGGCTGTAGAAGGGATTAAAATTTTTATACATAGATGGATAGATGCTTTATGACCAGGCCGCATTGAAAAACGTAGTTAGTTTAACTCAAACTCAAAAATACCAACTCAAAATTGAAATCAGCTTCTTTCGTCAAAACAATGTGTTTTTTTAAATTTGAAAATATAACTAAAATTCAAATTTAACTCAAAATGAAAATCTGACCCTACGAATAATAAAAAATCTGAACTTATAAACTCAAACTCAGCTTAACCCGTCTCGACAAATGTGTGTAAGTTTTCCTGTAGCTTCGGATCTCGTGGGCGCCGCGATGTACTTTCCAATACATCACTTGCGTAACCCATTGTCTGGAGACTCGCAATCACATCTAACTCATCATCATCAGCACAGGCTAGAATTGCTCCAAGTTATTTTGTCTAGATTCCTAACCGTGGTCGCCAAATAACTCGCGTTCTCGAAAGTGTTTAAATTAGATAGAAACTCTTTTTGTGTTTTTTTTACGAAAATCAATAAATCAATGTTCTATCAATAAATTACATTTTTAAAAATATTCGTCCTTAATTATTGTAAATCTACTGCACCACTACCTAGTACGTAGCCTTAAAATCCTACATAATATAATAGACGTCAACGACTTGCATGTAATATGCCCTAGTGACCCCTAGTGTCCCCTAGTAACCCCTAGTGAGCCCTAGTAACCCCTAGTGAGCTCTAGAACATTTTTTTTATTAGTAAAAAGCTATTTTTTTGTGAGTAGCTTCATTTTGATAAGACAAACAACTTTTTTATTTGCAAAAAATCTTGAAAATGGTAGCTAACAGAGATAGAAAGGATTTCATACTTTGATTTGATGATCCTAAAATATGGATTGTTCTATTTGTAGGGCAATATTACTCTTAAATTATATAACTATTAACCTATCAATATACAAAAAATCTGCTGGTTAGGGTTTCATTTTAGGGTTCTGTAATCAACAAAACTTGGTAGACTACGGTACCCTAAAACGGATTTACCGTTCAAATAACTTTTGTCCACCATCTACAATGTCTCTTACAAGTTACAGATGTTTATATGCATAGGTATAGCAATTACCCTTTGCGTAGTGGGGTAAAAGTGTCAAAAGTCTTGGGTTTTGACCTTTGTTTATCGACAATCTGCAGCTCTCAATGACAACGTGATCCGGTTACGAAGACGTAAAAACTTCAACTTCTTTCTTCAAATCAGCAAGTCTAATTATTGAATACCTATAAAGAGCCAGCGAATAAATATACTAAGGCTATATATAAATAGTAAAAAAGATTTGTTCGTAAAAAATTAACGAATTAAAAAGTTCTCACACCAATTTTATCAAGGACTAATAATATTTTATTATTCCCGATAGTGTCCGACCGAAGCTTCGGCTCCGGCTTCGGCTTCGGCCGCCTTCGGCCAAAAAAAACACATTCGGCTAAACCTTCGGCTTCGGCCTAAAACCCGGCCGAAGACGAAGCTTTGCCGAAGGTCCGAGCAACCGACGAAATTGAACGAACTGTAAACTGTTACAAATAGTCCGGTCATTTTAGACATAAAAATAGTGATCAAATAAAGAAAATTCCGACAGAGCCAAATCTTCGTAGAGACCTTAGGTTTACCACAAGGAATAAAGTGTCAAAAGTCCCCATCAGTCCCATGTGAGCTTAGGGACTTATTCGGGGCCCAAGGTAAAAATTTTAGGTTTTTTGGATTTTTCTCGAAAACGGTAAGTTTTATCGAAAAAGTATCTCAGAGCAAAGTTGTAGATCTTAAAATTATCTATAAAAATGGTCCCTATGATTTTTTCTCTAAGACCCACTATTTCCCAGATATTACGCTTGTATTCTTATGGCCTGTTTCACCGCTTCCTGATAAGGTGCCCGATAGGGTTATTTGACAGATTTTCCATACTCCATCTGTCAAATTAAGTGGTGGATAGCCTTATCAGGAAGCGGTGAAACAGGCCCTTACAAGCGTAATATCTGGGAAATAGTGGGTCTTAGAGAAAAAATCATAGGGACCATTTTTATAATCACGTTCTACATAATAAATAATGCACACATTTCCACACCACCTGTGAGGTAGTGTACTCGGCGCGTTTTTTTAACGTGGTATCCCCGGTAGGCCTATTCCACGAACTTTTATGACGTTATTTTCAGGAACAATAATTATTTAATAGTATGAAGATTATTGATATGGGTTACTGAGTTTAACTGTCGTTCTAACTTTTTTTTGTTACTTTAATTTGACTCATACTCTTCATATTCAACTTCAACAATCATGTTTTCTTCAATTTCTTCTTGTTCTTCTTCTTCTCCTTCCTGTTGATAAACGCTTGTTGAAGTTGTCTCTTCATCAAAATCACATGAATTTTCCTCTCTTGTATTTAATTGAACATTTGAGCAAGATACACCTTGGCAATTGGTACACGCTGGAGAACACTGCAACCCTACTTTTTTACAGCCACATTTGGCACTACAACCTTTCTTGCAATTGCAAAAAATAGTGTTAAGAAGTTTTTCTGGAGCAGGGGGCAGTAAAGTTCGAATCGGTTCCAAAGTATTATTTATCAATTTCCAACCCCAGTCTTCAGGGTTCAGTTCATTGCCTTGCCATGTCTGAACTTGATAGTATACTCGAAACCACCAAATGGCGGACCGCGGTCCTCATCCGGACCGCCGACCCTTTGTATGCGGACCGAGCATTTTCGAAGGTGAACTTCGTTAAGTAGCCCGCAAACGATCAAACATCAAACACGTCAAACACGTAGTAAAATCCAAATTTTCTTCAAACACGTCAAACACGTAATTTGTACGTGTTTGACATGTTTGATGTTTGATCGTTTGCGGGCTACTTATATAATAAATTTCAGTCTTGACTTACTGATGAACATCCTGGATTTAATTTCAATAGCTTGCATCAATTTCACTCCAAGCAAGCAATAAAATTCTCACTTTTCTTATTGATATGTAAATAAATACCTTTGTAATTTCCATAATTACCTTTGTTTCATAATTTTTTTTTATTATAAAATGTGCGGACCGCGAAGGTCATTTCTTTTCTTAAAATGGACCCCGAGCGAAACTAATTGGTGACCCCTGCCGGTAGCCGGTTTTTGCCGCCTTCGGGCGACAGAGTGGCGCCGTTGCGAGTGCGTGTAGTGACCAAGCTGTACTGAATTAGGTTGGGATAAAATATGTTATGGTAAAAAAATTATCACCCTATTTTTTGTGGTTTAATGGACTCTCCTTATGACACCTAAGCCCCAAAAAAAATTTGGCAGGTAGGTTTAATTGCACCCGGTATACGTGGTATATGTGTGCATACTATGTAGAACGTGATTCTTACAAGCGTAATATCTGGGAAATAGTGGGTCTTAGAGAAAAAATCATAGGGACCATTTTTATAGAGAATTTTAAGATCTACAACTTTGCTCTGAGGTACTTTTTCGATAAAACTTACCGTTTTCGAGAAAAATCCAAAAAACCTAAAATTTTTACCTTGGGCCCCGAATAAGTCCCGAAGCTCACATGGGACTGATGGGGACTTTTGACACTTTATTCCTTGTGGTAAACCTAAGGTCTCTACGAAGATTTGGCTCTGTCGGAATTTTCTTTATTTCAATTGTCTAAAATGACTGGACTAAAAAGACTGAGTGAGTCGTGAGGGAGCGACGGACCGGTCGAGTCGTGTATGCAGAGGCTCTGGGAGTCACTGTCTAATACAATAAACACTAACTTCTTAATAAATCATATAATTATTTATTAAGAAGTTAGTGTTTGTTTATTTTATTTATTAGTCTAGTTTCGGTCTAGTCGAGTAAAAAAGACTGATTGATTGGTTTAATTCTTATTGTTATTAATTGTGAAATAATAAAGAAAATATTATTTTTTTACGATAGTTCAGTCAAAAAAGTAGTTGTAGAATGCGTGAGCGGGAACCTAAGAGATTTCTGCTGGAACTTATTCAGGGTGCTTAAGGATAAAACATACTAAAAGTCCTAAAGTCTAGAAGATGAGCCAGAGTGAGGGGAGAGTGCCAAAAGTTTCAATTTTTGGTTTTTAGCTAAAACTAAAAAACGATGAATTATAGCAAAAACATTCTACGATGAAAAAAAAACTTATCAAATTCTCTATAATTTTGATTCTATACACTTTTTCCGAATTCTCATCCGTTTTCGAACTACACATTTGATTCATTCCTTAAACTTAATTATTTGTAGTCCGCTAATAATTAAGTACTTAATAAATAAATCACGAAATCATAAACTTTTATTACCATCTCTAAATCAGCTTCTCTGTGAGACAGTCAATATAGAGGTAAACCTTCAATATTTAAGTTTTGAAATTTTAATATTAATTGTAGCTTGTAGACAATATTGAACATAACTGTATTTAAAAACTCCGTATCTCTAAAACTACTGAACCGATTTTGTTGAAACTTGCACTATTCCCTAAGTTGAACAGTACCTTACTAGGTACTGTTCAACTTAACAAAAAGAATTACTGAAATCGGAATGGTAGTTCCAGAGATATGCGAACACAAACATAAAAACAATACGTACATACATTTGTAATTTGGCACATTTGTTCAGACGCTGATACAAATTACAGACTAACATATACGAAAATTAGGAAGTTCTGGAAATATTACATACATATGCATCGAATTGATAACCTCCTTTTTTTGAAGTCGGTTAAAATTAATTATTTGGAGTCGAGCGATTATAAACCTTCGGCTTCGGCTTCGGCTTCGGTCGAAGGTTGTGGCGATTGCCGATTAATCGGCTTCGGTTTCGGCCAAAAATAGACCTTCGGTGGTTCGGACACTAATTCCCGATAGAAAGGATCTTAAGCCCGTATTTTTGGTCAGTAATTAAGATGCGTCCCGGTCTCAAGACGCGGCTCGGCTCTTTGATTGGTCCTTTCTATCGGGAATAATAAATTATATTATTAGTCCTTGATAAAATTGGTGTGAGATCTTTTTAATTCGTTAATTTTTTACGAACAAATCTTTTTTAACGTTACATAGGTTTATTTACATGGGTTCCAAGCGCGGCGGCTCTGCATCACATTACGCACACTTATTTAGTGTGATTTCAGATAGATTTAGAGAGCACAACTATGCAGAATGACGTCTCAAAGTTCATGACTGATTTTTTCTACTGTTTATAGCAGAATGGACGATGGCTCCTATTGTTGTATCAAATATTGTTTAATTAAATAAGTATATAATTATGGCGTTGAGAGTTTCAATGAAAATCAACTACTAAGCGATTGTAAATTCAAAAGGAACACAGCGTCGAATACTTGAGTTAGTAATGATAGTTCTGTTGGTTTGTGCTACCTGAGTCCTAGTTAAAAAGAGACAGATACATATACATTTACCGAGTGGCTGGCCTCAATTAATAAAGATTATGTATTATAATTTTGCCAGTTTACCTCTTGTTCGCTGCAGCAGCTATGATATTTGTTGCTGGTTTTATCAAATTCAATTCAACGTATACGCCTTTCGGGGTGAGGACTTGTGAATGCAAAATGAAGGTGCTTGTTGCATAATAGAAGCATATACTTACATGAGCAGACAATCTTCCTCTGAGCATACCGCTCGAGTAAAGCACACTGTAATTTCGAATAACCTTAAAATTTAAATAGCAAAATCAATGTACCATATCCCGTTCTGGTCAAACGTATCTTTGTGTGGTCAAGGGCACGTAGGGCGCGGCTGAGTTACTATTCTCCTTCTGTATATTATACTTACTGTATACAGTATTGATCATATAATATAATGTACTGAATATTTCTAGGAGATGAGTTTCATAAAAACCGCTAGCGGGTGTATACCTTAACCACCTTAACTTTGGTTGGTACGTAGGTTTCAATAGTGAAACCTACATATACCTACCAAATTTAAAATTAAGTTAAAGCTTAGGGCGTCATTTATATAGGTACTATTTAGATGTCGCCCGCAAGTAAATTGCGTCAAAATTACTTTATCGCGCGGGAACCGTTCATTTTTCCGAAATAAGAGTATCCTATGTCATTTCCCGGTCCCGGCTTTCCCTCAAAGTATCTCCATACCAAATCTTAGCAAAATCTGTTCAGCATTTTGAGCGTGAAGTGTTATAGACGGACAGGTAGACAGAAATACTTTCGCATATTTATAATATCAGTGTGGAAGTATGGATTGTGATGGCAACTGGCAAGTAAAGAATGCTTGCTCAAGACTCGATACATGCATAGACATTTGGTAATAAATACAGTTGCGAAAGCGGGATGACATTTGCCTGGAACGCGCTGTATGTTTCGCGCAGCTTTACTTGCGCAAAGACTCGTAAAAAAATAAATTTATGGATTCCAATGCATTGCCCCCGATTGCACAACACTCTCTGATACGCTATCCTATCCAAAAGGATAACTATAGGGAAAGCTAAAGCAAGTGTACGAAATGTAGAAAAGTCACCTGTATATATCAAAGTTACTGAAAATTAAAAAATTATCTCTTGCCAGCTTCATAAAAATACAAAATCTAATTTGCTTCTCTAAAACTGAGCAGGATTTATCACCATACTAATACTCTGAATGTGCTAGTCTGCCTGCCTCTTCACTGTTAAACCGCTGAACTAATTTTGATAAAGTTTGCTGTAGATGTACTAGTCCAGGGTATCTTGGAAACGGAATCATAATACGTGCACAGTTCCACCGTACACGTAAATATTAAGGTCCAGAGTGATTAATTGACGAAAGTCAAAAGAAGGATACGACATCAAGTAGTAAATAATTAAAAAAGCAAAATATGAAGTTCATTGAGCAGGAAATGAAACAAAATGGCGGCTGGTCTGGTGTCAATGACGGGCCTTGTATGGAGTGCCGTGTTAACTGTAACTAGTGCATGGAACACGTGCTTCCCAGTGGCCGCAAGGTCGCTCCATCTGACCTTGACGATAGAAAGTCACTCTTACGGAAAGCACTTTGCGACGGTTCGCAGCGGGCTGCATTTATTTATTTGTAAATACCAATACGTTATTTGCACATAAACATACAAAATGAATAACATGAAACAAGACAAACAATGACAATACATTTTTTTTAAATGTGCGAAATGGCGGCCATTCACTGCAGTCCACCGTGCAGGACTGCAAATGAACATAGCTCACTGATTGGTCCACACTCGGTGTTGCCGGCCGGAAGCACCGAGTGTGGACCAATCAGTGAGCTATGTTCATTTGCAGTCCTGCACGGCGGACTGCCATGAATGGGCCCTTTTACAGCGGCGGTTTCTTCCAGACAATCATCATTATAAAAAAAAAATTGAAAAAATAATAATATAAAAATCATACATAAAATTATATGTACTAGCTAAAAGCCGAGATTTGTGAGGGCTCGCATCGTCAAACCTTGGATGACTGATGATAAAACATCTACAATCTACATATAAATAAAAATTACAATGTTAAAGCAAAAAAAGTAAAGTGTGCCACAAAATGTAAAGGTTGTGGGATATACTAGGGTCTAGGACTCGCTTCGCTCGCCCTGATTATGGAAAAATGACCTTCCACCTTGCGTAAATAAGGTCACAACTCACAATGTGTGCAAAGCTTCACTGTAAGTGTAAGCGTTCCGCGTTTGTACCCAAATTGCGTCTAAGCAGAGGAGAAGGTACGAGTCGCGAAGTTTTATGGGCATAAAATGAAATAAACTACCGATATCGTAATCTTTATTATGACTGAACCATTAGTCAAATTGTATGTATAGTTTCGACAGGGAAGTCAACGCAATTTGACTTGAGCAAAGAACTTCAATCTCGCTTGTCATTCAAGCGCTGTCCTTCTATTCTTTCTAAAGGTAGTCTTGATTTTCTTGCTTTTGTCTCAACGTTTGATGACTTTACGTATAATATGGGTATTGTTATATACAGTAGAAAGGTATCGGAAGCGGACACGGAAGCGTGGCGACCTGTCACCACACGGCCTCACCACGCGGCTGTCACGCGCCCCGGCTGGCTAGCAATATTTGCATATATTCGGCATTAGACAGATTACCCTTGACCTTAACGACTATTAGCATTTTCATCAAATTGACCTATCTCGCTACTTTTGTTGGAGGGAGTGTTGAAAGGTCAGACTCGCAAGGACACCGAGACGCGTATTATCCATCCTTTTTGAATAAATCCCTGACATTTCATATTCAATATTAAATTATGCCTAACAATCTTTTTATATTATTTTGTCTATACCACTAAATAGTTATGGTGAATGCACCCTTTTTGAGCGTATGATGTAGCAACTAATAGTAGGGGAGGTCGCGCTTAGTTAAAAAAGTAATTTCACACCGAGCGAAAATCGTTACAATAATAGTATTCCACTAATACATAACAGCTTTGATTGAGGTGGAATAAAAATTGAGAGCATCTCAAAGTTGATGTTGGGAATCGTATTGAATTGACATTAAAACGATCCCAATTCGTACCCAATAAAGGTTCATATCTAGATTATACACGTTTAGGTTGGGTAGGTGTTATTTTAGATTTAGTATATAACAACAGATGGTGGTGGATACTTTTAAAGTAAAATGTATATAATTCTTCTTCACAAGTATTGACTATCGAATTAATTACTTAAATTTCCTATATGAGATAATTTTATGGTTAATACAAACGAAAATCGCCGTCAGCTGAATATTTGCAGGTGGAAATGTCGTCTACGCGACGCCCTAGGATACATTGAGCGCGAAGTATGGCTATATTAGTCATAACTTATATCGCTGGCTGACGGTTTTTCCACCGTCGTATCAGCGACTGACGGTTTTATTTATTATTTACAAAGTAGAAACATTCACCTGTATAAATTTTACCCGGTATAAAATGACTTTATATTCAAAAATTTTTTACATGTTCAGTAACGCGACTGACGTTGAATCCCCCGTCTGCAATACGGCTGACGGTGATTTTTTGGTTAAATATGACCTCAGTAATCATCCATCAAAGCTTCATTCGGTATAAAATCACTTTTTGAAACTTTTTTTTACAACTTTGAAATACTCTCAGTTAACATTCCACCACGGGTGCGGCGACTGACGCTAATTATATTGATTGATAAATATTAAGCTACCGCTGGACAAAAATTTGGTCGGTATGAAATGGCTTTGCATACGCTACTACTACTCCCACCTACTCCAACCCTTATAGTCCTACTATAACAAGCCAAGGCCAAGATCGGCTGGTATAAACAATTTTTGATACCGACCCGATTTAAGAGGGTCTTGACTCCTCCTCCTGACTCCTACATAGGTTTAGAACGTCTGTTCCTCCGGACCCCAAACATATATAACATTATGGATACGGCCACTGATCTTTGATTATTATTAGCATAAACCTAACTGTTGCATTTTCTGTAAAAAAAAACGCAACAGTTACACACATAAAACATGTTGCAATTTTTATAACAGTTAAAATTAAACATTTGTTAACTGTGTTATTTTTATACTCATTAGCGAATTATGAAAATATCTCAATTCTCAACACTAGAATTGCGAAGAGGCACGCCCGCAAAACTGGTTGCATAAAGTCCTCTTACTGAGTCGTAAGTCGTAACCCCAGGCGGATCTATTGCTGACCTCTTCACATTATCACAGTTGCATTCTTGATGATGAATTATATTTGTTGGTGTGCTAATATTCGATTACATCTTCATAATTGCAAATGCGAAAGTATGATTTTATACAGTGTGTAGCAGCGCTAAAGACTTTTAACTTCTGTAAACTTTTGACTTCTGAATTCTGTGTTTATCTGAGAAATGCCCCAAATGTATTTACCCTTATAATAATTTAAAAGGTAACTCGTTCAGCGTAGCTATACTAGCTAACTTTCATAATGAACTTAGGTGATCATGAAATACCTTAGTATTTCGTGCTCACTAATTTATATATTACCGAATAGATATTTCCAGTAAATCCATTAGAGAAAATACTTTTCTCTTTTTCATGCCATGCTATGTCTCTTACACAACTCTCAGGTATATTACGCCAGTGTTCGATGTCAGTTCACAAAATAAGTATGTATCTCTGATCTTCTGGCTTACTTTTCCAGGATCGTACTCATAGCCTGCGTGAGCTGCGCTTTGGCCAGGCCGCAGGAGGAGGAGGCCAAGCCCGCACCAGCCCGAGGCCTGCTCAAGCGAGGCCCACCACCCAAGTCCAAGACCACCACAACCACACCGGCGCCTGCGCAGGTTCGTTATCCTACATTAAAGCTAATTATATGATAATATCTCGTTCTTCGTGTATATGAGAAATAGTTTATGTTATCTTTAACCCAGGATTAATGACAGCTCAAATCAGGTCAAAATAGTAAAAAGTAAGAACCAAACATCATTTTCAAATATGTAACAGTTAAGTAGGTACTGTAAATTTAATCCGAAGAAGAGTTTTGAATCATGGTACAAGAATTGATAATGTATATTATAAGAAAGCATCTAATATAGATAAGTTTCACAAAGATATAATGTTAAACATGCTTATCACACAGCTTATGCAATACATATAGTATGTTGTATGAAGCGGAGACGCTACAAGTTATACAACCTCACAAAAAGCTAATCGAGCTTAGCTTAGCTCGCAGTAATTGATTGTCGTGATCTCCAATACTTCGCAATTATATCGTTATTGGTTAATCTTTTGCTATTCTGAGAACTTTGGCCTTTAACATGCATGTTACCCGAGTGTGTCAGGAGAATTAGGTTTTTCAAGCGTAAATATGATTATTACTTTTGTATGCTATATGGTTTGGGGAGCTAGTCGTGTTGTTTGAGAGGTATCATTAGACTCGTCTTGATCGTGCGATAGTAATGTTTTTTTGTTTTACACATGGTTAGGTAATTATAAAATAATATGAGGAAGATACTTGCGGACAAACATATTATTCAAATGTAAACATACAATATGTCAAGCTAGGTATAATCATATGAATTCAAAAATTGTAAGAGTTTCAGACAATCTGGGTGCTACTGCCTAGAAAAACTGAAATGAGCAAAAATATGAGAACAAGACGTTCTTGTAGCAGTGATGAAAGTGGTGTGTAACATTCCCACCCGATTGTTCTTGGGATTTACATAGATCTGATAAGAAGCGAATTAATCCGTGCAATAACTTGCGACACTGTTGCCAACATTATTGTGATAACATTATGACGTTCTTTATTTAAAATTAGCTTAATTTACCATTTTGCCAAAAAGTTACTTTTAGGTTATTTTGTTTAGTTAGGCCCTGAGACTTTTCACGCGTAAATAAAAAATCATATTTTAAATATTTTCGCATGCCATTTTATTAATATACTTTCAACTCCCTGAATGATAACCAAGAATAACTTTGAAAACTAATTTTTAAGCAGGCTAGCAACTAGAATGCTTTCCTATGGTAATTTATTATTGTTGTCAATCTCCAATATCATGTGACTTCCGTTAGGCCATGGTTATTAGTGCCACACTTGTGGCTTCGTGGCCGTGAAGTGTGGCGGTAAGAGAATGGCCTATAGGCTGACCACAAGCCGCAGACAGTAGCCACCTTCATTTGGGTCGTGTGATTCAAACTGATCTATATTGAATAAGCCATAAGCCAGTAGACGAAGTGATGGATTAGCAAAGGATATCTGTTAGTTTGTCCACAAAAACTGTCAGAGTTTCTATTCTTTCGCATTTCTACTGTTGCCATGCTTAGTCTGCTGGTATATGTTGGTCTTTAATTAACTCAAAAACTGATAATGCTATTTGAATTGAGTTTTCACCAGTGAATAGGGCATTTATCATGGAGGGGTTTTGCTACACAACGTATCAAGATCAGATGAAGATCTTCAGTAATAAATCATGAAAACTGGTACTATGTAAGGCGTGATTAACATAGTGTTATTACTTATTAGCCTTAACTTTTTTAAATGGTGAAATTATTAGCAAACTTGTTAGATAGCGAATACGAGTATGTTGGTGTTATGGTACAAACGGAGAGGCGACGCGATGTGTTTATATAATCATAGTGAAATCAGCGCATTACCTTTGACTTTAGCTCACAATTGGGTTGCATCACAGCTCCTCGCACCCGTCATAAGAATTATGATGATTTTGAATTTTATCATCATGATAATAAGATTCACCGGTCCGTCTCGTCATAATAAATAGATCGAGCAGAAGATAGATGTATGATATATAATCAAAAGCACTAGACAACTTACACCTATTAAATTTGGTTGGACTATAAAAACCAAGTGCTCACCTTAAAGAGGCTACTTGGAAGTGATCTTCAGACTAGTTTTAGGTGATAATAAAAATTTAAATTTTGTAAGTAACATGTTTTGTTGCAACTACGAGTTCAGAGTAGGTATCACGTACTAAGCTTTAGATTTCCCTGTACGTTGTTTTAAGCACGTATATAATGACATAACTTAGAAGATCCTTGTGACTCCCAAATCCAAATTACTATAATATATGTCTACTGATTAATATTATTATGTTTACAATCAGACTAAAGTAAATACAGAATGATTGCTTTCAGTTTTATTTAAGAATAAAAATTTAGATATTATTACTCTCAAATCTAAATGTGACGTCAAACTAACCCTTTGAGATTCCGCAAAAGTTAGGTTATGTGGTAGTAAATTAAGACAATTAGTAGCAAGTCGTCCATGAATTAGTATAATCTCTCATTAAGAAGTTTTTGAATGTTAGTAATAATTATATATTAAGGCTCGTCGCAAAGATAAAGGGTATAAAATTTTCATAAAGTCGGATAAATTATGGACTGCCCCAATCTTTGTGATAATATCATACAAATGCATGACATTGGGGACAAGAAAGACGGCGCCGCTCCTTACATCCTCATTCTTACAGTCTTGTGATTGATCTTACAATGTGTTCCTACTTTGTTAATAACGACATCATATTTTATCAGATAAACTTTTACCTTCACATTCTTGTTAACCATCAAAAAGTCTGGTTACTTGTCATATTAACTCATGTAGTTAAGCGTTCTACTGAATTGGGATCTAGTCAGTATAATTTACACAGAGCCAGTACTGGCTGCCAATAAAACTGGCAGCCAGTATTGGCTTGGCATATGCCGCGTGTGAACAGTTTGGCCTGGCTTGAAAAACTATTCACATGCGGCATATACCAAGCCAATACTGCCAGTCTTATTGGCAGCCAGTACTGGCTATGTGTAAATTATACTGTCGTCAGACATTATATTGGCTTGTGCGGTACAAAGTCCATCGCCAGTATATAATTTGTCGATATTTTCGTAAATATGTCAGATTGTACGAATTTCGCTGGCTTCGAAGTTCGATGTAGTAAAGGCGTGACCTCAACGTTACGTTTAACCTAAACGTCAATAGACAAGAACCGCTCAACATGTCGTACGAGTATAACGATTTGATTTTGTAAAATGTATCTTTTCGATTGGATGACTCGATTCACATTTTACTCGATCCATATTCGGTGGGTATGATGAAATAAGTCCACGAATATCAACACGTGCGTTGCCTTCAGTTCGACCTCTACTCTCCCTTTCTTCCGAACTGGTTGCACGGTATGTGTACGTCACAGCGCTAAGTGAACAGTATTTCCTAGTTTAATCACCGTCACTAATAGACGTTGCGATATTTTATAAGCTTTGGCGTCTATTTCGTCAGCTCCGATAGGCGGTACAACCCGGTCAAATATCTTGAAACTCGGTATGCGATAACGAGTGTGCCGCAGTCGTCAATTTGAGTCTTAAGTTAATTTTGACATGACACTAGTGTAAATTGTAGTAGTGGTAATATGAATTTTATGTCGGAGTATTTTCACGAACATAATTTTTTTTCTATGTTAAGGGGGCGAATAACCCAAAATTTTAGATTTTATAATTAATTTTTATACTTGAAAATAAGCCTCGAATTGTTTCATTTTCTAAAATTAGATACTACATTACATAATATACAAGAATTCGATCTGATTAAAAACACAATATCTTAAAATTTTCTCGATAGAAAAATCACAAAGATACATCTAATTTTCACGAATTTTTCAGAGAAGGACGATGTTTGATTTTTTGGAGTGGGTGGGTTTTTGGGTTAGTCGCCCTCTTAAAATCTTTTGTTTTACATCAAAGTTAACGATCTTTATTGCTCAATAAAGGAAAACGTGATGAGTGCGTTTTTTGGCCATTTACCGTTTTATAGCTCTAAAGTTTATTGAGGAAAACTTCGCAAATGAGCTTCAAGGAATTGTAAAGTTTGTAGGTCAAACAAGGACGACTTTTTGTGACAGGTATTCAACTTAAATCACAAAAACATTCATATTAAACAATTTGGCATTGAGAATCGTAAATGGAATAATTTTAGCAATTAAATTTAACGGTGAATATTTTAAAAAATAATGCTCATAGTCAGTGACATTGTCCATAATAATAATTGGCATAGCAATACCAAACATTTAAATTCAACAACTTGTAAGCAATAAGAACGAGCGCTGTATTTTCTCTGACTGAATCAAGGGGACCAAATTATTCCTTCAGTCGTTTCCAGCTAAGCTATATCGTGTAGGGGCTAGGTGAAACTGGGAGAGCCAAAATGATGCCTAGATAATTTTTTCTTAAGCTTATGCGAGTTAACACATACCTTATGTTTAATCACTTACGGCCGGATACTACGGCTAACCTGTATTTAGGGCGGTGGAAACTGAAACTAAACGAATACACAGAATATATATTAGTAGTACCAAACGAATCTTAAAAGTAAAAAAATATATATTACCTGGAGTTTCTACTCAAAGAATAATTCAGCCAATGTATGCAAAATGATACATGGACGATATTGACTGTATTGGAGTAGTTTCTTAAGGCCGTCCCCCGAGCAAACGACCTTGGCCATACATTTGCCGCGTTGCCGAGATCGCGCCAAAACCCTATTATTTTTACTTATCTTTGTTCAAAATTGTTCTAAAAAAAATTTAAAACGGCGAATATGTAGTTTATAACATTGTCGATCTATTGGCGTGAGTTTCAAATAAAAGTAGTTTGTAAGTCCTAAGGAGATGCTGAATGTATGCTTGAATTTTAACAAATTGGTATTACTTTGGAAGCTGATATCATGAGTATAAGAAACAAAAATAGAAAATTTCAAACGACAAAAGGAATGTTGATATACTGAAGATTATTGCTGTATTTTTAATATAACTTTGTAGCTTTCAGATTATGAGTTTATAAGGTTTTAAATACGGTCAATTACGGAATCTCCGGATGGAACGCCCTTAAGTGACAGTCTCCAATATGGCGGCAGCTACTTCACTGCACGCATCAAACTAGCCTTATCAAAAATATTCGTCACATATTTTCAATGGTGTTACTATAATGGTTTCAGGAGGAAGCGGAATACGATGACGAGGAATACGAGCAGGAGGAACAGCATGAGGCATCCACGGAGGCGCCACCTTCCTCCACTGAGGGCAAGAAGCTGGTGGGCAACGGCGTGCGGCCCTTCCGCAGCAACACCGACCTGCTCGAGACACTGAAGAGGAAGAGGGCGCAGGCTGCTGAAGGTATGTAAAAAGATGGTAGTGATAATGATAATATACGTCTTGTCCAATTTTGAGGTATCAGAGAAGTTGTGCAGATGGCAGACCGGTGTAATTTGGTCACGTTATATCAAAGCCATCCGATCTGCCTAAGAATCAATTTCTTCGATGGTACATAAGCGGGCCTCTAGACGAGCAATTTAATTGTGCAATATCACGTATTGCGGAATAATATTATTTGGTATATCACATATATAAGGCTTGATATTGAAAATCGCGCGCCTTAATTCTAATTGTTAACTAAGCTGTTTAGTAAAATTGAAGCGTGATATTGCACAATACAATTGATCGTCTAGGGGCTAAGGCGCAGTCGCAACTTGAAATGTTGGGTCACGAATAATAGTTGGTTGAAGTACACAATTACTATAGCCTAGCCGTAATCTAGATTGTAGATCCCATTCAAGCTGCTGAATGGAGGCACTTCACATGGCTATTTGTACCTATTTGCTATTGGCTATTTGTTGCATTTGGCAAAATTATTGACGTATACATAATAAGCAAATAAAGGCAAATACGGCCTTCCACACATGAACGTCAAATACCAAACTTTTACTTGATTTTGTTTACTTGCCTACTTGACTCTTTTGATGTGCGTCAAAAACCGACAAAGGTATGGATATGTATTTTTGGTATTGGTCATATTTGTCAAATAGGCAAATAAGGGCAATACTTTGTCAAACATACCGTCTACACATGATGATTATTTGGCGAATACATCAAATACGCAAATAAAAATAGCCATGTGAAGTGCTTCCATTGAATTATCAAGTTATGCAGTGACGGATTAAAGCTTCTTGATGCCCTAAGCGATCCATATCCCTGTCCGTTTGTCGGTAAGAATCGGTCTTTGAACCTTTACTCTTCTGGCGCCTGCTCAGACGTGATGCCCTAGGGCCTAGGCAATTGCTTAATTTAAGGGTTAATCCGTTACTGAAGTAATGCAGGAGTTGTTTTCATATTGACCAGCTGTTTGTACTGTCTGTGTGCAATACACACACACGTTACACTCATAACCCATTGGGACGTATTATTAAGTCCAAAGAATGGTGAGGAAAGTTAACATGAATGTTGCTTGTTCACAGCGAGACACGCGTCACCTGCTTCTCATTCAGAAGATGGCCAGGCTGAAGGACCAGTTAAAGCCAACTACAGTGAGTATTGCTGTTGAAAATATTATAGTAACTCATAACTGAAACCAGCCCAAGTGGGAAGCTTAACAGTTGACTAAATGTTGAGACAAACTTAGTTCTTTCTCAAAATTGTTTGGTGGGAATTACTTGATCACTTAATCCTTCGATCGTGGAAAAACGAGACACAATAAATAGCCTTTCAATTGTGCGATAACTATTCTCTTGATGGGTTAATGAGATGGAATCTAAGGACTTAAGGAAACATATTATCTAGTGTTCAGCACAAGAAGAATCGTGAAACATCTAGCTCTAGCTAAACAACGCTACCTCCATTTTGGAACCGCTCCAAAAATTACAGTAGCGAATCTTTGGAGTGTCCTGTCACTCCTGAGTCGAACTTATTTCTGACTAACTCTGTGCATATTGATACAGTTACGTCAGCCACTCAATCTCATCGATATTTTTACAGACAAGAAGCGTTTCAACGCCGGCAAGACGGAGGAGTCCGGCAAAACGGGCAAGAGCCGCTTCAGTAGGCGTGCGTATTAACCACACAACACGCGCCTAACCCGCACACCACCAAACACACAATAAACAGAGACAACATCGCTCACTCATCGGGCCCTTTAGCAAAGACGTTTTCTAATCGCTTCTTTATAAAATCGTCGAACAAAATGTATGACGAGATAACATAACTCATAAGTCGAACGTCGACATTTTATCGAACGCTTAAGTCAATTTCATAATTTTTTTAAAAAAGCGATAAAGAGAACGTCTTGGCTTAAGGGCCCGTTTTTGTGATAAGTTATATGCAAGGCTTCAGTTGTAACACGCATAAGTTAAATATTCACCTCGTTTAAGGAATCTCTATGGAAGCAGGTTTAAAGTTAATAAAGTTAACGTAGAAATCTACGTCGTGTTATAACAATTGCTGCTACCGCTTTTGCGATGCCAATTTATAGTTAACTACTTCACTGCTCGCAGTTACAAAAATCGCACCCCTGAGCGCTGTGGAGAGTAATTTCCATATAATATTATGTACATTATCAGAGTTCTTTTGTCTCTATTTATTCTGTGTCCAAAATCGCACTTTTGGCTGTATTTGTTGACTAAATTAATTTATGTTTTTATGGGAGCAAGCGAACTAAATGCCGACGTTGCTTGTAATTGTTATTAAATTACTAATATATTACTACTGTTTTATTTAACCCAGTAACTTAGCACGAGTATCCAGAGGAAGGAAAAATGTGAGTAGATATAATGCACTCAAAGTTACATCGAAAATAGTCAAAACTGTATGGCGATGTACTATCAGAGACGTTGATTCATAGGTGGACCACTACTTTGGTTGCGTTTTGTCCAACACAGCAGACAGCTAACGACCTGGCCATTTAGCCGAGACTTTTTCGTTATCGCTTCGTTATAGAATCGCCGATCAAAATGTATGGAATTGACATAAGCGTTCGTTAATATGACATTGACGTTCGACTCGTCTTATGTCAATTCCATACATTTTAAACGGTGATTCTACATAAAGAAGAGATAAAGAAAAGATCTGGGCTCACCCCCCAGTTGACATAATCCTACCAAATGACGCAGGTCCGTCAAATGCCTCTGAATCGATTTCTTCGATGGTACCTACAAAAGCAAAGCAAAATTGAAATCTCAAATAGCGTGACTCTTGACATTTGAATTTTGTATCGCTGTTAATAATTAATGTTATGCATAGCCTCATAATGTTACGTTTCGGTGTGACTTGACCCTCATAGCAACTAAAACTAATAGACAATAGTAGACTAGAATAACACAGCACTAATATATATATATATATATATATATATATATATATATATATATATATATATATATATATATATATATATATATATATATATATATATATATATAATAATTAATAATAATTTAAAAAATTTTTAACTAAAGTACGCGGTCGTGGATCACGAAGGAAATCGTACATTGACTCATCTTTGCTTGTCACTTTTACGCAAGGTAAGCGGTTAAAGCATGATGCAAAATATGCTTTAACAGAAAAGGGTCAATGGACGATTTTCTGAATACTCTGCAACCATACTATAAGTATTAGAAACATTTAAGGTATTTTAATCCTGCAAAATTAACTTAACAATGTAACATTTTTGAATTTTTAACCTAAAAACACACGCGCGACGCACGACGCACAACATATTATATGGTAATTTTGGACTACATAGCATGTGGAAATTGTACTCAGGTAAGATTTAATTTGCACTTACTAAACATACATAATATTATCTTATATGAAATATATTTTGTACTAATCAGCGTAAAATTGGACACAGGGTAGGTAAGTCTATAGATTAAATTTAAATTAGCGTTAAAGCAGGCTATATTTTTTTGTTTGACAACACGGTATGATACCTACTCCATTTTGTTGTGCCACCATACTGTGGTACCAAATACGAAATGCTGAACACCAGGATTTTAGCATTGACTTGAACCCTTACCTTATGTTTGATACCCTAATTCCTCCTATTAAACAATTTATTAATATATATTATATTCTGACAGCGTCGAAAGCGAGCCAGGAGGTTGAGGCGGAAGAGGAGCCCCCCACCCCCTCCCCCAGGACCGGAAGGACGTTCAGGCGGGGCAACTAATCCCATCACATCCTGCCCCCACTCCTATCCTACTATAATTCCTATCACAACACTTCTTATCCTACCCCAAGTCTTCCTATCCTACTATAATTCCTATCGCAACCTATCAGAACACTTCTTATCCTACAAAAATTATTCCTATCCCATCCAATAAAACATCTTAGTTATTCCCATCAAATGTTCCTTTCCTGTTCCATGTCCCATCGAGGAAATTGATTCCTAGGTTGACAGCTGACCAACGTCATTTGGTCTGATCATTTCAATTCAATGTTAATTGTGATGAACGCGACCAAACTACGTTGGTGCCTCATCTGCCTGGGAATCAACTTCTCTGATGGTCTATTACCTCTTCCATCCTACGTTTAAGGGTCCAATAAATTGTTAGAAATCCCACCCCTATCATCTATCCAATACTGTTACCCTCTTATTAATAAAATATTTACGTAATGTATATTAATCAAGGTCCGCTGTCTATGTTTGTAATGTAACTTTTCCAATGTGCTAGACAACGACAAGCAGACCTTATATAATGTAGTTAGTCGATGTGTTATTTTTTTTAGTAAGGGAGGTAGCATAGATAATTTTCATTTGAGGTCCATCCATCGTACGAATGAAAATTGCTCTTCCCAATCCCACACCATCCCACTCTATTAGACGTCCTTCCAACCTCATATCCTTCCATCCCGTCCTATCCCACTGGTCCTTATCACCAGTGATAAACCAATATTAGGTATTCTCTGAATTTATTAGTTCCGAATCAATAAGGTTCTTTATACGTTTGTAAAATATTATGTGTAAGTAATTTTAAATAAATAATTTAAATGTACTTTCTATGTTTTATTTAAATAATTTTAATCTTTTTTATAGGAGTCGATAGTATAGCTTAGATAGATGAGAATGATACCCATTTAAATGTCACTTATTAGTCTGTCTGCCTGTTTGTCTTTACACTTAAACTGCTGAAGCGATTTTGGTAAAATTTGTTATGGATATACTTTGAGATACTTTGAGACACGGGAAGGGATATAGAATAGTTATTTCGGGAAAATATACGGTTCTCGCGTGATTATTACCATATCTAGAAATAAAATAAAAAAACAGTGCATAAAAAGAAACTTATAATAATATAAAAGCAGTTGTTGTTAAAATTTGATCACTTGAGTACGCGGGTCACTTCGGCGAGCGGCACGGCGAAGGTGTTGGGCTTGGTAATGTTCACGAGCTGCTCAGCTATCTCCTGTCCTACTCGCACCTGAGCCTCCTTCGTAGATGCACCTGAGATAGAAGACAAATTGCTTAAAGTACAAAACATGAGAATCATTGAAATGAGCCACAAAGACACACAAAATAGGTTTTGTGGTGCTTTATGATACGAGTCTCAAAAGTCTCAAAGTTTAGTTTAAGAGGGGTAAGCAAGGAAAGCTGTGGTATTACGTTTTTAAAAGTTTGAAGAAGTTTATTATTAATTCTTATTTCAGGGGAATTTTTCATGTTCACTTTAACTAACGGTCTGCGGTGAGGATCGCTCACATTCAGATTTAAATTGATACAATGGGCCTATTGCCTAAGCACCACTGATTTAGTCACTGATTTAATCCTTCGATCGGAGGTTCGGAGATAATTTAGATTAGACCACGAATCGGGAACGTGCTTTTGCAGTGATAACTTTTTTTTACACAACTATTATAGCTCGGCATACTTTAGGGCCCTTCCACACGATTTGTATCGATACAAACTCAAGTTGAATGCTCAACAAACGCAAGGAAGCCTAAAGTTTTAAACTTTATATATAGTGCCAAAACTCGATGAAAACGCATAGAAGACGTGCGCATCAGAAACGCGCGTCGCCAGCGCGCAAAAAAATACGTTGTGTGGAAGGGCCCATAGTAATAATTCCTCTATGCTATAGAGTCTATGGTGTTACTGGCTGTATGGGCAACGCTCCCTTTGCCTGTACCGACCGGGACGAATTAAAAAAAAAGTCTATGGTGTTACCTAGATGTGGTGTGGCGAGGACGGCGGGATGCTGGATGATCTCCAGAGTGAGGGGGTCGGTGGGGGGCTCCTGCTCGAACACATCCAGGGCTGCGCCACCCACCTGCAAAAAAAAACGTAGAATTTTAAAAAAGGAAGATTCTTTCTTTTTCTTCTTTTTTGGCAACTTGACACAAAGGATGTGTATGTTGTGCCACAGACAAGGTAAAAAGGTAAGGAATATGGCGGGAAAACCATATTCCTCCTATTATAATTTTCGTCATCGTTTTCATGTATCGTCAGGTCTAAAGTGTAGTCAAAGTCTAAGTAAAAGTCAATACAGTCAAGGAATCAAGTCGGTCGATTCAGTAAAGTGGTAGACGCTTTACTGCAACTTTCGATGGAGTTTTGGAGGGAACACAAAATAGCACGTTTCTGGATATTACTTCACTTTCCTACACATGTGCATGAACACTAATATCTAATGGTTAATATTCTACCAATATTACACATTAAAAACCCAGCTAACACAATTTTAGGAAAATAATACAAAAACACAACAGCACTCTTTCACATGCCCGCCAAAACTCCGATAAATATTTGAAAATGTACAGGGAAGTACATTCATAGGCATATAGCGCACCTACGTAAATTGGTCGCGCTGTGTCGAACGCATTCGACAGATCACAGCTATTTGAATTGATATAAACCGACCAATTGACGAAGGTCAGTCAACTACCTATATGAATCAATTTCTTCGATGGTACATGTTTTTTACTGTGTAATATAATAATATTATAACTGGTAGGCTCTGTTATTTGTAGCAATTGCCTATTGGTATTCATAAACTATTTATATTATATGAAACCCTCTTTTCCATTAACTAGACCGGTTATGTTACAACTTACAAACACAGTATAATATATAATTTTATATAATATGTGCCGGGCTGTATCTAAGTACCTACAGTATTTTACAAAGTAAGCAAAATCAATGCTATGTAATAATTTATTTCTTAGGAACGTCTAGTATAAATGATTAGGATTACCAATTGGCGATCAATTCAATAAAAACCAATCAGCTGTCAAAAAAAATATTGAACAAAATATTACATTGAACCTAGTAGAATCATAATTCATAACGTAAACAAATTAATTGTAATAGGTTCAATTTAAAAGTTTACTTGAAAACATTATATTTTTACAAGAGATGCAATCATTTAAATTGTTCATAAAAGTTCTACATTCCAATACAATAATTATCAAACTACTTGTGCCTGGTCTACGGAATTTATTTTAAATTTACTTTTAACTATGCTGTCTGAGCAGTGCAAATCTATGTAAATGTATTCAGCGTAGTGTCAACGGTTAGCTTTGACCTACTGAAGTTAATTACCCTGTGACAGGCGACAAAACCTACTAAGTACTATAAATATTAACTACAAATAAGCCGTCAGTAGGTAATCCTAAAATTAGCTGCTATTAAAATGACAGTACAGGTGATGCTGTATATACCGGCTCCCCCAATATTTCTCGGCAAAATGTCACTGAGAGTCGAAACGAACTTGTATCTAAGGTGGAGAATTCATTGGAGAAGGTCTCTGAATGGGGTAGATGTAACTTAGTCCAATTCAACCCCGCCAAGACACAAGTCTGCGCGTTCACCACTAAAAAGTCACCAATGGTCGTATATCCTCGTTTCGAGGGCACATATTTAACCATCTCCCCTAGCATTGAGATACTTGGCGCCAACATATCGAGCGAAGTCCAGTTCCGATATCATCTAGAGCAGTGCCAACCAACCTTTTTTTCATGCGGGCCACAAACATGTTTTGGTCTTGGTGTCGCGGGCCGCAACAAAAAATTTTTAGGGTTAAAAAATAAATTCTTCAAAATTAACGATTTTAAAGTGAAAAAAATTTAACGATTATCACGTAGACTTTACGTTATTTTGCCGGTGGGCGTGAATTTCAAATTTTTTTAACATCACGCGGGCCACAAATAAAGTCCCGGCGGGCCCCATGCGGCCTGCGGGCCGCGGGTTGGGGATAGCGGCTCTAGAGGGTAAGGCCAAATTAGCCTCGAAGAAGCTTGGTGTTCTTAACAGAGCGAGACAGTACTTCAGTCCGGACCAACGCCTACAACTCTACAAGGCGCATGGTTCGGCCTCATATGGAATATTGTTCTCATCTCTGGGCAGGGGCGCCAAAATACCAACTGCTCCCTCTGGATCGTATCCAACGAAGGGCCGCTCGAATTGTTGACTGCCATAGTGTTGCAAACAGCTTGGACCCCTTGGAATTACGCCGAGATGTAGCTTCACTCTGCATCCTCTATCGGTTGTATCACGGGGAGTGCTCTGAGGAATTGTTCGGAACTTTTGCTACTGCCACCTGCCATCTGCTACTTTTCGCCATCGTTCCACGCGAAAAACATACCATCCTCATCACCTTGATGAGTGGCAGTCTTCCACAGTGCGTTTTTCGCGTAACTTTCTGCCGCGCACTGTAAAACTCTGGAACGAACTGTCACCAGCAGTTTTTCCGGACCTATACGACCTGCAAACCTTCAAGAAAAGAGCGTATTCCCTCTTAAAAGGCCGGCAACGCACCTGCAGCTCTTCTGATGTTGCGAGTGTCCATGGGCGACGGTAGTTGCTTACCATCAGGTGACCTGTTTGCTCGTTTGCCCCCTTATTCAATAAAAAAAAATCGGTTGTCTGTAAAGTCGGTTTACTGACGATAGTTGAACGTGACAACGTATGACGTTGTCACGTTCAACATCCTTAACCCCTTAACCCTCGCTTCCGAATCTCTATAAATAGAAACAAACTTTTTCGAGTGTAACCTAAAGTTATTTCGATGTATTTCTTTCAAATGATTGTCTAAAAATATTTATAATGAGTAAAATAAACTATTCGCAATACAAAACGCTACATACAATCGTGAAATCCAGTAAAATCTTCGAGCAAAGCACAGGTCATACCTTGACACGTAGGAAATAGAGCACAATTTTGAATAGCCGAAATAATACTAATAGCTCACAGATTCTTTATTTATTTTTCATTCAGAGTGTGGTCAATGTATCAAAGGTCATAACTAACCAAACTTCTTCATACAAAAGTATTCTCTAACTTCTAAGTCATCGAAATACGTAATATAATCGAAACAAAGAGCGCGGCCCAGGTGGGCCTTACGGTTGTTGAGAGACTTGAGAGGATAAACGGAACGCCTCAAAGTTATCAGCGAGATAACGCCGCATGAACTGTCATGTTTTTCGTGCGCGCACCCCATATCGAATTATAAGACGTTATCACGTCAAAAAATTGCTCAATATCTTAAATGGGATGTTTAAACAACTGAAGGGATAATGTAGTACCCGTTAAGGACTTCATGAGTTCAAAATATCATAAAGAATAAAAGATTAATTATTTTACCGCAGGATATATTTGCAATGAAGAGAATGATATTATTATATTCATAGTTCATTGCCTTACAAATACTTTAAAGCTCTGAGGAGTGAAGGGAAAGGCTTCCTAACAATTCCTTCATTACTTACTTGCTATTTAATAAATAACAATTTAACGTATACGTTAAATTTATGTAAATTGATGTGACATTCTATTACAAACTACAACTACAAAAAGCACGCAAAGGCAAAATAACAGAGTTTGATCACCTAACTGTAACATCATAATAATATTGTTCTTTATTTCTGCAAATAAAATATGATTTCTATTCTATTTCCATTCTACCATTGGACTTGATTGGATTGGATTTCCATTATACCAATACGTAATGTGAAAAAGAATGGTAGAATACTACGGTAGTGCAGTTTTAGGCACAAACTAAAATATTTTGTATCTTCAAATGGAAAGAAACTATCTATGGTGACCGTGTATAAGGGAGTGTCGTAACTCGTAACCACAGCATAGATCAAGACGTCAATCGGAATTTTAAAAATGCCTAAATGCCTAAAAGTGCTGTATTCAGCTGTAGAAATTCAAGTAGAAACGTTGGGCTAGATAATGAACACGGTTCTTATCATGTTAGTCACAGACGTCACAGTAGGTAGGAAAAAAGTGGCACGCTCGTTTTCATACAAATGGAGCGACATGCGGTATCTATCTTGATCTATGTCTGTGGTCGTAACAAATGTTGGAAACATTACCTGTCCGCTCTTCAGCGCTTCAAGGAACTCCTTCTCGTCGATAAGACCTCCGCGGCCGACGTTGATGATCTTAACACCCTTCTTGCACTGACTCAGGGACCGGGTGTTGATGAAGTCTGAAATGACCAAACCAATATTATAATTAATGCGAAAGTCTGTCTGTCTGCCTGGCGCAACAGAGTTGCGGATATCATTTAGTTCATGATAATTATTGAATTCACGGCCAAGAAGTGAATCAAAGTTTAGGAAAAAGTTGAAATTGATCACATCGTGACACTTGTGAAATACTCGCATACCTACGCGAGTATAAAAGTTACATTCTTATGTAAGTGCCTTCTCGCGCGATGTGGAGACGGTCCATATGGCATGGACTGTGAAATAAACGTATGCGAAATTATTTGGTTGGGCCACAGAGTACTGTAGCACTGTCTTAAAATATGTCTCATTTCATGGGTTGTGCTTTGTCAAGTCCGTTTGACCGTCTAGGGTTGATAATTTGATATTGAATATCGCCCGCCTTCAATCTTATTGTCAAATAAATTGCTCGTATAGGCGGCCGTGCTCTCCTGGTGCGTACTTTTGGTGGAGTCCATGAGGGGCATGTGGAGCGTGATGTAGTCCGCCAGCGGCCAGATCTCCTCCAACTTGTCCTTCTTCTCGGTGTGGAACTCGGCGCACTGAGCTGCTGACACGTACGGGTCGAAGCCGATCACCTGTGGGAATAAAAGATTGGTTTACAAGTTAAATCAGTCTCAGATTACTATAAACTCTTTAAGTTAACACTGTAATGACGAAGCTTGAGAATGAGCAGTCACGCTTCTGACATTGAGTTTTGCGATGATATTCTCGTTTGGTTTTGTTTCACGTAACTTACTGATTGATATGGTAAAGAAGTACTATATAAATCGCACCATAACTCCGTGCCAGATGTTATTCAATTCGATCGAGGCAAATGTGCCAAGAAAACTAATATAAAGCAAACCAGTATCATTGACACAACCTTCAATGGCTTGTGGTTATAATGAGGATATGTTGTTACTTGTGGTATATATTCATTTGCAACACATCAAAGGCTAAAGTGTGGTGAATACCTTACACCACTTGATCTACTGAACATTTGTACGAGGCCTCTCCACGTTGCGTCATGAAAGACAATTAAGCGAGAACATTCGTGTACAGTGGCATATTGTCAATATGATTGCCTATGACCGATATCGACTGTAGGAAATAGGCATCAGGCAGCTACAAACTGACAGGAAATGCATCGCAACGCGAGCTCACGAATGGCAAAGCGGATTCACTCTATACCAAAACCATCGTCATACCTTCATGCCAAAAGCGTGCATGCGCTTGGCGACCTCCCTGCCCACTCTTCCAAGGCCGAGCACCGCCAGGGTCTTGCCGTACAGCTCTGTGCCGGTGTACTGCGCCCTCTCCCAGCGCCCGGCCCGGAGTGCCGACCCGGCAGGCACCACGTGACGAGCCAACGCCACCGCCAGACCGCACGTCAGCTCGCACGCGCTCATCGCGTTCGCGCCTGGAGCACTGTGGATATTGTTGTAAATTATTAAATTATTATTAATTATTATTTGAGAACCAGTCTGGCACGAAATCTATACATGATTTTATTATAACACGAAAGCACCCTAATGCCCTAAACGCGTATCACGTTTAACGAATTGTAGGAGATCAGTGGTTTTTCACCGATCGGGTAACCTCATGAGTAAGTTTTTTTTATCAATTATTATTATATTATTTGTATTAAAAGTAGACAGATTGAAAAATATGCTAACCAGGCAGACTTGGTCTCTAGTCCAAGGCTACCAGACCCTGGTTATTTTACCAAAGCTGAAAGTTGCAGCCACGGCAGACATGGACTGTCGAACGGCGAACCACTACTGGATAACTCACTTAATAACAGCAATTCCTCGTTCCTGGGCGGCGTCGATGTCGATGTTGTCGCAGCCAGCACCGGCTCGGCCGACCACGCGCAGTCTTCTGCCGGCGGCCAGAACCTCGGCGGTCACCTTCGACGCTGAACGCACCACCAGCGCTTCGTGGTTCTGTACAAAAATAAACAATAGTTAAAAAAAAAACTAAAAAAATACGTTCTTAAATGCATTGTTAGTGTCTCTTAATCTTTCGATCGCGGATTCTTGGAAATCTATTGTTATTCTATTTTTGTCGCGGTCGCCGGTGTCCTTATGGGTGTTGATAGGTATGCAAAGTTTCGAATTACCTGGATTACTGGAGATAGGTAAAAATCGTGCTCAAAGATTTTGTCGTTACATAATAAAAGCGTGATATTAAAAAGACTTAGAATAACAAAATTTTTTGGGAAATTTAACGGTTTGTCGAAATAAAGGAAACATATTATGGTATTTTAAGAACGCTCCACACTACGTCAGTCAGCCCCGTAGGTATACCTTGGTACTCTTGGTAGTCAATAACTACCACGTATAGGCTAGATAGTTCGTGCATTGTCCTTTACTACGTAATTTGATTGGATCTTGTCAAGCTTAGCCGACAGATCACCAAGATAGATCCTTAGTAATTAATTTGTTGCTACGTGGTATGAAAAATAAACTAAATTATCCAACTTATAGCTGATAAGAGTTTCATGACACTCACATTGAACTAAACAAACATGATAAGATAACGCTTTCGGTAAAAATGTATTATATTGATCGATTTCCTGTCCTTTTGTGTGGGGTAAACAATATGTTTTATTTGTTCATAATAGCAATTGGTATAATATTTGGAAAACGTCTAATCCAATTACTACTTGCAGTAGTGGCGTTAGCGGGGGGGACCATAAGCGACCGCCCAGGGCGCTGGATAAAAAGGGCCGCCGAAGGCAGTGAAAAGGGTCCTCCATTTTTTAGCACTGCCAGCAACCTGAGAAACCCAATCTCGGCCAGGGCGTTGGTAGTGCTAAAACCGGCACTGACTACTTGAACCTTACCGGGATCTCTTTGAGCAGCTCCTCCTTTGATATCTTGGGTATAGCTTTGAAGCTGATGCCGTGGGCTTTGAGGATCTCCCCGCAGTTCGCCCCTACTCCGTCCACGATCAGTACTGATTTGATGTTAACCATTTTGGATACTGAAACATATACAGATAGATGTTACCAGATTTGTAAGCAATATTCCATATCCTACGAAAACCGCACATTTTTGCTCAGTTTAATTTTGACTATGGATATACTCTATGACTGCCGATTTCAATCAAAATAGGTCCAGTAATTTTGGAGTATCTTTAAAGCAAACAAAGTCTTTCCTCTTTATTTATGTTAGGTAAAGAAAATAATTACGGATATTTATTTCGGGCATCTACTGCTTTAAGCAAGTATAGGGATAATGGTGTATTTTCATTTAAATAAACACTCTTAATCAGTGCTATGAAAATCATTTACCTTAAGCAGCAGATAAATACTGATACTGATGATTTAATTATTATAATTTATGCTATTGATTTATACTCTATTAATTATCTCTATTAATACATAATTCAATGATTTAAGCAAACATTTTTCATACACCGTGATCTACAGGATGTAACAAAAATAAGTGATAATACTTTAGGGTGTGTACGTGTTCCTTGTAGAGAGATCACTGTGATAGTAGCAGCGCTGAAAGAAAGAAAGTATTTTTCACTTTTGTATGGGAAACTCGTGACGCTCGGGCCCTTGCCCATACAAAAGTGATTTTTTTTTGTCTTTCAGCGCTGCTACTTACACAGTCAAATCTCTACAAGAACACGTACACACATCACTTATTTTTGTTACACACTGTATATTGATGATATTCATGATTCATCAGCATCACTTTATTCTTTATTTTACTAAAAAAATATTTTCGATCATGTGAATATAATATATATTTTTGTAGTTCATTGTTAGATTTGTTAGGTCTTAAGCGACATTTAACCTCTCACACTAAACTTTGTTTAAATTTTAATTTGACTGTGACTATAGTTTTACTAACAGCGCATTATTTTATGATGAGTTTGACTTCTAAAATATGTTAATAGTATGTGTATCGTTTGTTGTGAACGACGATCCACACACTATTGTGTCTGGATTTTGCAGTACAGGAAAACCTTGAATGAAAGTGAATTTTGGACTCAGTTGAGTATTGCTGCTAAGATAGTCGTAAAACCTGTTCAGTGTTCATGTTGCTATGATGCTATACTTATTATTATCAGTGTTACCTATAAGAAATTGACTGTGATAAGCAACTCAGCTGAGAACGCTTCAATAATTTCTTATATAAGTAATACAAGGAAAATAAATCGCAAAAGCAGTACAAGGTAAGAAAACTTATATAAAATATAACATAAATTAGTTATAGCATGTAACGTAATATAAGGAGACAAAATTCTTGGACCCTTTGCCCCAAAACAACTTTATAACCGGTTTTAAATTCGCAAGCGTTCGCTCATTTTAAGAACAAGACGCGAAATTAACAAGTGATTTACATTCAACATTGTTTGTGTCAAATTGTTAGAGGTTAAGTACTTACGTGTGTCGTCGCTCGTGGTTTGCCGGTGTCTGCGCCTGCGCATGCCGACTACACTCGTCCGACCGCTTATCGAAAACAAGCGCGTACCCTGTAAAGCGGAGGACACACTATTCTAATCGAATACCTAGTGTAAGAACACGATAAGTAACATTTAAAAAATTGCCGTTTTTTGCATAAATGGAGGCTTTAGGGCCGGAAAAAAGATTTGAAAACAAAAATTGTGCATGTGTAGCCATATAATATATTAGCCGGGCGATGAAGTAGATAATATTAGTTACAAGTTTTGTTTAAAATATAAGGGAAAAAGGAGTAAATGTCTGCATGTTACAAAACGTGTTCTAAAACGTCTTCAATCCTTGTCAGAAAGAATGCAACATACCTACTCAAAAACATTATAAATTATATAATATCATTGCGTATGCTGCAAAAAGCCCGTATTTATGTACCTAAATACAATTAACAAATTTTAATTGAAATGTACCTAAATCTCAATAAATTTTACTTTTTAACCGACTTTCAAAAAGGAGGAGGCTATTTTAGATCAAAATTAAAGATACATGAGTGTGTCCTCAGCATAAAGAGTGGCGTGCGCAATGATGAGTCGATCGCCGTAAGCAAGTCCACGGTGATAATGTTGCTATTGACTGTTTTGCACTCCGGTCTCACAGATAAGGTTTCCAAGACGTCTGCAAGATGCAACGATCGTGTAACGTAGAGGCTACGTTGCATGTAGAATTAGCTGGAACAGGGTTGCATAGTACCTACGTTCACCGTGATCTGATAAGACATGGGTGATGGGAGACATGAAAAGGCTGTCACTTATGACGTGCAATAAAAATCTGTATCTCCCAAAATATTAGGAATAGGAAGTATGTGCAACAGAATTTGTAATGCTTTTTTCCTCATAAAAATTAGAGGGCAAAGAGGTCACCTGATAGAAAGCAACTACAGCTGTTGCCCATGGACACTCGCAACATCAGAAGAGTTGTAACTGGTGCGTTGCCGATCTTTTAAGGCCATCCCCCGAGCAAACGACCTTGGCCATACATTTGCCGCGTTGCCGAGATCGCGCCAAAACCCTATTATTTTTACTTATCTGAGTTCAAAATTGTCCTAAAAAAAATTAAAACGGCGAATATGTAGTTTATGATATTGTCGATCTATTTGCGTGAGTTTCAAATAAAAGTAATTTGTAAATCCTAAGGAGATGCTGAATGTATGCTGGAATTTTAACAAATTGGTATTACTTTGGAAGCTGATATTATGAGTATAAGAAACAAAAATAGAAAATTTAAAACGACAAAAGGAATGTTGATATACTGAAGATTATTGCTGTATTTTTATTATAACTTTGTAGCTTTCAGATTATGAGTTTATAAGGTTTTAAATACGGTCAATTACGGAATCTCCGGACGGAACGCCCTTAAGTGGGAAAACGCTCTTTTCTTGAAGGTTTTCTGGTCGTATTGTTCCGGAAATCCCGCTGACAAATAGTCTGCCATTAGCCATACCCCTGCAGCCATAAGTTGTCTTCTTTTTAACGTAAGTATACATTATTATATCGTATAATCACTTTCATTAGTCAGCAGTCACTAGTCAGAAGTCAGTAGTCACCCATTCTCATTCTTCTGTCTGGTATACGCCAGCCGCCAGGGTTCTACTAGTAACTAGGCCAATATGGAGCCTGTGAGAAATTGGCTCGATGCCTTGGTAATATCAATTAACTAGCTGTTATAGCGCGCGATGTCAACAAAATTGGTGTCAAAAGCTTTTATAAAAAAACCCTGGTAGGTACCCCTTAAATCAAAACACCCAAAACAGCTGTGCAGTGTGCACATAACTTATTTCATTTTTTTAAGTTAAACTTTATTTATGCCAAGTATATTTAGCCCCCCTATTACACAACTTTACCCAGAAACTATTTATCATTGATAGGTTTAAGGTTACGTCACTGCATAGGTAAAGTACTTAGTTATTTAATATCGTAAAAGAGTACATTGATCATTATTACAATCGAAAAATTTTTCATAAAATAGAAAAATTACAATCGAAAAACGAATTTATCACTAGTACTCATGCATTTTTCATCATACAATTCATATAATCTTGGTCTGCTTATTTTAATTCCTGTAGTTGCCCATACTGTAAAATTATTATTATTTTTATGGCTTTTTTTAACCGTTCTAGGAGTAAATACACTATTAAATTGGGTTCTTATCATCTTAAACAATTTGTTAAATGCTTCATCTGAGCTATTTGTCTCATCCAATAATAGTTGAATACTTGAACTAAAGTATTTTTAAACTTCTCAATACGTTTACACGCTACGACTAATAGGAGACTGTCGAAAAAACGGGGGAAATTATTTGAAAGGGCTTATCCCGCGAACTACTGGAGCATTTTTATGTTATTTGGCACAGATATGAAGGTGACCACGTGAAGGATCATAGGCTATCGATTTCAATATTTTTTTCAGTGGCTATATATTTTATACCCGTGCGACGCTGGGGCGGGTCGCTAGTCATAGATTATTATCTATGACTAGCGTCTCCTACTAATGACTAATGTTCTGCGAAGTTTTGGTAGTTTTTACCTGACAAAGGAAGTGCTATGTTGATATTTATAGTGGCACGATTCATGCTCAAACACTAAAGTCTTTTGGAATTTCAGAGATAGAGAGAGAGGGCACTCTCAAGTCTCAGTATCAGTATCAGTATCAGTAGTGTTTCAGGGCACATCGCTTTTCAAATGACTGGCCACAGACGTCCCGTATTAAAGTCAAATAGGCTGGGTTTTCATACAAAATACGAATGACATGTTGCTTACGTAGTTCTGACTTCTGTTTAAACGTGGTGTTACGATTTCGATTGAACTATGTGTGCATGTTTTTTTAACAAACTATCCTTCTAGTGGACATACTATATCTACTAGAACCGCTATACCCAACCCGCGACCCGCCGGGACTTTATTTGCGGCCCGCGTGATGTTAAACAATTTTGAAATTCACGCCCACCGGGCAAAATAATGTAAAGTCGTCTTTAAAGTCGTGAATTTCTTTCCACTTTTAAACCGTTAATTTTGAAGAACGTTATTTTTTAACCTTTAAATTTTTTTGTCGCGGCCCGCCAACCAAGATTTTGATCTTGATGGCATGTTTGTGGCCCGTGTGGAATAAAGGTTGGGGACCACTGTACTAGAACTTTGGACCTCAATTTGATATTCTTGAAAATATAAAAACGTCTTCTTGTAGTATGTCAAGATAAGATTAAGAACATCTGTAGTACTCTTATATTGCACATAACAGGAAAACTACTATAATTCATAGATATAAAATTCATAAGCTTTGTCCACATTGTGCCTTTTTCTGTTCATCAAGGGCATGCCTTATAGCGCTGTCAACGTCAAACGTGAGGCATGCCCGTAACGCGCGTTGAAATCGTAGCGCGCGCTATGATACTTTTCTTTCAACGCGCGGGATTTTGACGTGCGTCACGAGCATGCCACACGTTCACTGTTGACAGCGCTATAAGGCAGTCCTTTGTTGAACAGAAAAAAGGCTCAATGTGGACAAAGCTATAGATTCATGAAAATATTTCCTATTGTGTTGTGAACTACCTACTATGGAAAATACAGTACAAATATCTTTTCCCCAGTAAATAAACATTTTAATACGTATATCCATTATCCAATTATTAATTTATTAATAAAAACCTACAAAGATTTTTTCCAATCCGGGCACATATTATAATAAATTTGTTCCCTTACTAAAGTCTTAATTTGTTGTAACTTTCTATGTAGGTTACAGATATTTTGCTAATCAAGAAACTAGTATTACGTATCCTACGTATCTATTACGATAAATATATCTAACAAGTAACAGCTATCTGAGGGGTTCCGACAGAAAAATATAGCTAAGACGATGCAATAACAACAAAACATATCCCCCACAAACATAGGAAGGAAAACACAAATAAACGATAAGCTATGTTATCTTAATATTTAATTTATTATCACACTTACAAAACATAAAAAAGATATCACGATGGCACTAACTATCAGTGCTTCAGCCGACTCGAGGCCAGAGTCCTCGGCGTTGCGCACACACTTCGGCACACTATAGCAACTGAACATTATCTCTCGAGCGATAACATCATTTTGTTGTTGTTTGTGCCGAGAGGCCGCAACGACGGCAGAGATAGTGAAGGCCGCTCAAACTGAGAACACGAAGCTTCCGAACATTATGACAATAAATATTTAGATAGCGTTACATCTTTGTTTTGTAAGATAGGTGTTCGATAAACGTTAACGAGTGTCAGTAACTTTGGCGATACACTCGACACTGAAATCAACCCTGTCGCCACCGCCGCAGCAGCACCGCAGCAGCACCGCGACAGCGAGGCGACAGCACGGCGACAGATAGGAATCACGTCCCGAAGACTAACATTGTACACGAACTTATTTGTAACCGGCTACATTACGATTTATCCCTAATATGTACAAAAAACAGATGAGTTACGAGTACGGAATGATATTCCTTAGGAGACAAACTAAACTATGTTATAATAAAATATGAACGAATACAGCTATACACCTAATCATAAAGTTTATAAGAGTCGAGAGATTAGATAACTAACTTTCTAACTTATACACAGTTTGGGAATTGAATTGACTAATATTCAGGACGGGCGCCGACGGCGCGCGGACGGCAGGCTGCCGATGATGAGTATTGTGAGCGGACGTCGTCAGCGCCGAGTCGTTGAATGATAACCAGAAGTATATTGGCTATATTACTTGCTCGTGTATTGACAACAAACATGATGCAACAATTTGTGTGACAAATAAATTAATCGGTATCAGTTGGCGATAGTGGCTTGTCAATACACGCGCGGAGCTAGTGCGGTAGGCGCACACAACGCGGTCATTTAAACGCCGATTGAAATGGGGAAGATTTTTGCCTAATTATCCCGATATATGTCGCGATAACCGGTGCGACTTATTAACATTTGAATGGTTGTAAATAGATCGTATTACAAATAGCGTATTAAAAATCTTCCCCAATGGAGACGACAGCTTGTAGTTGACGTTTGAATGACCGCGGGACACTAGTCTAGGGTTTAGGCGCGACGGGCGGGGCGCACGGGTTTAGCGCCCACTCCGGCGGCACGGCGGCGGGCTATGAGGGCGTCGAGGCCACGCAGCGGCGGCGCCGGGGTCGTCTCCACCGCAGCGGCCTCCGTTTCCGCTTCCGTTTCGCTCTTCTCTGCGCTACCGCTGTCGGTCTCCTCCTGCGCTTCCGTCACCTTCTTGGGCGCTTCCGTTGTTGCCTGAAAATGCCATATTTTTAACGACTTCATAAAGTCATCCTCCATTACAAAAGTTTTAGTTTTTAAAAAGTTGCTGCTTTATTACAAAATCTGGCCTAAATTATGGAGGAAGCGTGAGGAATGAGGATATACTAAATTACATAATACAAATGAATTCATTAGTATAATCGATATCGCTCGGTAATGATTTCATAAAGACATCTAATTTTCATATTGTTTAAACGGTCAATTGAACACAAATCGGCGGACGGCAAAACCGTTATGTAAATGTGAGGTGTGAGGTCTGGGAGGGCTGGAGTTGGCCGGTGACGGTCGACGGTTGCCACTGTTGCCACAGACTCCGCACATCCTCGTGCATATCCTCGATTTCTCTAACGTTCACTATACTCAAATCTATGCTATTCAGACAGTTTGAAGACATCTAAAATAAAAGCAGTTGTCTTTTGATGCCCCGTTTGCCCCGTGCGAGTTTCTTACGCCGGTTCTTCTCGCCGGGTTAGTTCCCAAACCGGCATCTTAGTTTCTACGTTCTTTCTACGACGTTCAAAAAGTGTATTCATGATACCTTAATAATTCTATAAGTATCTTTATAATATTTTGAATAAAAATATATTTTCTTTATTTATTTATTGATGCTGTAGAGAAAATCTGCGTCAGCAAAGTTCAGCTCTGCCTGTTCAGCCTAAAAGACTGGCAGAGCCTAACTCGAAATAGTTGACTTTGAGTCACCACTAACACCGTGGAAGATGAAGTCGTTATTTCCGATGTTTATCATCCTACCTCAGTGGTGCTTCTTCCTCTGTTCTTGAGTAGCGGGTTGGGTCTGCGCGGGGCGGCTGTGCCGGCGGTGCGCGGGCGGGGGGAGGGCGACACCTGAAGACGGTTGCGCAGCTTCAACCCACCACGAGGAGCTTCGGGTGCTGGGGTTGCCGCGTTCTAGAACGAAGATAGTTATCTAAATTGTGGTTAAATATTGTTGTAATAAATAGAAGCTCTCCGCAAATTTGTTGCGCCGTAATTCGTTTATGCAACGAAACTTTGGATAAATACTATCCTACGTAGTTTTATAGTACTCAAAACTTTTAAGTACTAAAACGACGTTGGCTTAATAATAGACTTTTGAGTCAAAAGTATGTCCATACAAATGTTCATTTAAATCAGTTCATGCAGCCATTTAAACGAACAGATTGTACCAGTTCTTTTACATTACTCGCTGTACCTTTTGCTGATGTGACAACAAGCACTAAAGCAGAATGAAAAAAACATTTAAGGACTCCCTTTAAAGGAAACCCTAAATATTTTTAGCTCCGATTTAATCGTATCCGAATCACATATTAATCGCACTTTATTTATTTGTAGGAATGTTAGTTCTTCTTCTCTCTGTGGATAAACGTGGTGGCCGAAAAGGGAAGATCTTCCGACCGAGCGAGGTGTTATGCTCGGTCAGGCCGAAGCCCACGTGATACATTTCAGCTGTCATCTATACTAATATTATAAAGGGATGAGTTTATTAGTTACTTTGTTTGTTTGTTTGAACGCGCTAATCTCAGGAACTACTGGTCCGATTTGAAAAATTATTTCAGTGTTAGATAGCCCATTTATCGAGGAAGGCTATATATAGGCTATATTTTATAACGCAAAAATAATAGGAGCGAACAAATAGAGGAAAATGTGAAAAAATCGGGGGAAATTATATGAAATTGCTTATTATCTTAACTACTAGAGCTATTTTTTGTTATTGAGCATACTTGAAGAATAGACCACGTGAAGGGACATAGGCTATTTTTGCGGAAAAATGTACGGTTGCGTGAAATTCCTAAATTACGCGGGCGAAGCTAGTAATATATATATACTGACGCGCTCAGAAAACTTCGATAGCGCGATGCAGGAATGTTAGGCGAAATGTGGGTACCGCCACATCTTCTTACCTCAGCCTCGTCTGCTGCAACTGACACTTCAGCGGGTGCTGACTCTACCGGCGCCTCGGACGCAGTTTCTGGTGCGGCGCTGGACACGCTCGGTCTGCGGCCCACGGGTCGCAGGTTCAACCTCGGTCCGGGTCGGAGCGACGCCGGCCTTTGTCCTGGTTTGCGGCTGTAAAACAACAGAGTTGATAAAATCGCTCAGGACACTTCTTTGCAATTGAAAATCAATAACTTATTTTTGTTACCGACTATAATAATAATTGGGATGGAAGTCGGAAACTGCCTAGGGTATCTGGTAACGGTAACTATAATACTTCCGGTAAGGCTAATGACAATTTGCTTTTTTGCCAACTCTACTCAACTTCAACTTGGCTAAGTGTTTGTATATCTTGTACTTAAATATACCGTTTTAACAGTAGCTTTTGAGTTGTCAATAAGAGGACGATTTACTATGTCACTTTTCTTACCCAATAGTCCTGACTGGCGCAACAGTGGTATCGATGACTTCTCCGGAACCAGTGCTGCCGCTGCCGGTTGGCGCGGTGACGTCAGCGATCTCAGCTGATGATGGAGCAGCAGTCGTGGTCGACGATGGTGTTCTTCTCAGGCCAGGGCGAAGACGAGGTCTGGAGATGATAGTTGAATTGTTTAGTGTGGATAATAAATGTCTAAACTCTTGAGGAATTAAGCAATTTTATATTACGCCGACAGTTTTCTGTCTATTTTTTTTCACACGTCGACAGAGTCAGTAGGTAAGCAATAGTATCTTGCATTATGATGACTAGATGATAGCAGTGCAGTATAGTTTGTTCACTAAGAAGACCCAAGATATTATACTGATATTTAGAAATGACCTGTTAATAGCCTTTATCATAGGGCTTGGTGAACCGGGCCTACATAATATGCCTTTATCAAGTGCTGCTTACCTGGGCACAGGCGCTTCACTGGCTGCGCTGCTTGCCTCCTGCGCGGGCGCAGCGGTGGTGGAGCTTGGACGAGTTCGGGCAGAGAACAGACCGCGCCGGCTTCCACCGAACGCCTAGCGACAACACACGGCAACGTCAGATATGAAAACACTTGTTTGGTTGTAGGCGCAACAAATTAATATACCATCCATTAATGTACCATCGAGGAAATTGATCCCTATGCATTTGAGAGACCAACGTCATTTGGTCGATCATGTCAATTCAATGTTAATTGTGATCTGTCGGCTGGGTTTGACGTAATGCGACCAAACTACGTAGGTCCCCCATCTGCATAGGAATCAACTTCTCTGATAGTACCATCGAGCAAATTGATTCCTATGCATTTGAGAGACCAACGGTGGTCGATCATGTCAATTCAATGTTAATTGTGATCTGTCGGCTGGGTTTGACGTAATGTGACCAAACTACGTAGGTCCCCCATCTGCATAGGAATCAACTTCTCTGATAGTATCATCGAGGAAATTGATTCCTAGGCGTTTTTTTATACGCGTACCTATTTGATACGCGTTAAGTCAAACCTATCCGGCCGACCACAGTTAACATTGAATATATCATATGACGAACATATGGTATGGCTTATGTCAATTATTCAATGTTAGCTGTGGTCGGTCGGATAGGTTTGACTTAACGCGACCAATAAATTACTCAGGTCCATCAACTGCCTAGGAATCAACTTCTCTGATAGTATCACTGAAGTTGATTTCTAGGCAGATGGGGGACCTACGTAGTTTGGTTACATTACGTCAAACCCAGCCAAAATAACATTGAATTGACATGATGCGACCAAATGACGTTGGCCTGTCAACTGCCTAGGAATCAATTTCCTTATAGTACATTGATGTATGACAGAGTGATTAAGTATAGGTAATTTTTAAGTGATTTTTTAATAATGCACAGCAGAGGATTATAAAAGGATTATAAAAATATACAAATCACGAAGCAAATAATAATTACCTACGTATAAATAATTATTTTATGGCCTGTTTCACCGCTTCCTGATAAGGTGCCCGATAGGATTAAATTGACAGATTTTCCATACTCCATCTGTCAAATTAAGTGGTGGATAGCCTTATCAGGAAGCGGTGAAACAGGCCCTAGTGTAATAAAAAGTACGGCATAATTATGTTAAGAATTAATTTCATTCACGTATAGCTTTGAATGTTTTAATGAACTACAACATGATATCTCATTTGAAGATTTATTACACTCCTTTTTTGTTTTTTCGTAAGTACATATAGCTCTTCTTAGTTGAACACAAGATTATTGACGAAAATCGCATTGCAATACTTCGCTGCAGCAAAATGACACAAAGTAATAGGCACATAAAATCAATAGGTTTTCGCGGGCTATGCGTTTAATTAGACAAAATAATTACGTGAAACGTCTTAATTTTTTTAGTACGGACGACGGTATAATAAATCAGCAGTAGCAATAAAGATGTTTCACACTATCACTTATCAGATAGAATAGTATAATTTTAAAAAATCGTAGAAATATCACACCTTAGGTTGTGTGGAGGGTTTCTCTGCCGGAGCGGCGGACGTGGAGGCCTCGACGGCTGCGGCGGTGGTCTTGCGGCCCGCGTTCGGTTTGCTGCCGAAGCGACCTGCCGGCAAGAAAATCTCATTCTATACCTATTGTGATACAGAAGCCCCAACACGCGCGTTATTCGAGATACATTCGCAAAATCGCACAGCAAAAACATCGCCTTAAATCTAATCGCAGTTTATAGAAAGTTAGAAATTAAATTATACTCTTCGGTAGGGTGGTTTTACCTCTGGCTCTAGTGGATGTCTCCTGCGGTGCTTCGGTGGCGGCGCTGGTGGCTGCGGGTGCGCGGGAGCGGGCGCCGGGTCGGCTCCTGAACCTCGAGGGTCGGGTGGGCGCAGCGGTCGTGGTGGTAGTGGTGGTGGGCGCAGGCGTGGTGGTGGTGGTGGTGGTCGTGGTGGTGGTGGTGGTGGTGGTCGTAGGCGTCGTCTGCTCCTCCGTGGTGCTCACGTCCTCGGTGGTCCACGCCTCGTCGGTCGACGTGGACGCGTCGAGAGGCGCCGCGTCGCTCGTGATCTCGTTGTTCAGGTTCTCCCCGGCCAGGTAGGCGTACAGGTCCAGGGCCACCTTCTCCATGGCGGTCATCGTGGTGTACTCGGTCGTGTCCTGCTCGTAAGTAGTCGTCTGCTTGTAGTCGGCCGGCAGCTTGGAGTCGTCGACCTCCTCGAATTTGATGCCCGAGAGGAAGCTGGTTTCCTTCTGCACCTCCTTGGCCGGGAAATCGTTCGTCTGGTACGCGGGTTCCGCCGCCTCGGTGGTGGTTTTGCTCTCGGCGGAGTACCTGGTCGGTGGTTCCTTGTACTGCGCGCGCTCGCCAGAGTTAGTCTTGAAGCTGTCGAGGTCGACTAGCTCAGAGCTTGGCCGTCTGCAACAAACGATACCCCCAGATTAGTCGTTTACATCGAGAGCATTGAAAGTTAATCAAAGATGGAAGTGCAAAACTATTAAAGTCATAGAAATAAAAAACAAATAGCTGAATCGTTAGTGGAAAGTTTATTGTATCGGTTAATTTCTTGTTTTAGTCAGTTTAGTGCAACAGCGCTGAGCAAATAGAATCATAAATAATAATTTATAGTTTATTTTTAATACACTTCCATTTTTGCTAAATAGAGTGCAAATTTCTTTGACCCGCATATTTCAAACGATGAAGCAAACCATTCCCTAAAAAGCAAGCGGCCGTACCTGACATGAGCGCGTGTTCTGCTTCTCGTTTGGCCGATGGACTCATCGGCGACATTGTCGACCTGAGCGCGACCTCGTTGTCTAACAACTTCTGAAGTCGCTTCAGGGGCACTCGTGGTCGAGCTCGCGGCGGCAATATTACGACCCCGGGGTGGGAATCGTGTGCTCGATGGCAGCCTGAAAATATTATGTATTATACGTACAATTCATAGGATCATCCCGCTCAGAGGTTAGATAGTCCGGGCCCCATCCGGTCATCCTGGATCCATTGGACTGGGATAGCTTCTGACCCCCAAAACTAATTCCTCTACATAAAAAGCTACTGTACAAGCTAACTGATAAAGTGACTACTGAGACTACGTTTTATCCATCACCTTTATCCACAAATTATATATCATTTAAATTTCATCAAACCGTTAATAGCATGCAGCTAAAAATTATGTATAAATACCTCTCGGCCTCGACTTCTTCTTCGACAGGTGCGGAGGCGATGTTGCGTCCTCTGGTGCGTGATCTGATGGTCGGCTGGATCACTTCGTTCTGTACTTCGGGGGTCGGTGCAATTGTTGTTGTAGTCGGTGACCTATCAATAGTGCTATACTTATTTCTGGATTTGGTTTCTTTACTTATTTGGTTCTCGATCTCAGTTTTGGAAGGACCGTCATGTGCGTTTGAGAACGTACTCGACGCAGTTTCAGTCGTGGTCGATTTTTCGCTGGCGTCCTTCTTGGCTGCCTCCTCTTCCTCGTCATAATAATAGTAGATGTACTCGTATTCATAGTCTTGCCCGTTGGGGCCCTTCTTAATTTGAATTCTAGAATGCTGCTTCTGTTCTGAACCGGCAGTTTCTAGTTTAACATTTGATGATAGGAGACCACTGTTAATATCATCAATCGTGTCAAAGTTGATGGGAATGTAGTCGTAGCCCTTCGTCGAGCTAGGGGCTGAAGTGGTCAACACGGGCTTTTGCGTCGTGGTGCCCTCGTTGTAACTTAATTTTCCAGATTCCGACATCGCCTCGAGAACTGCCAGTTTGGGATTGATGTCTACATCGTGCACCTTTTCCTTAATTTTGATGTCTTCTATTTTTGAAACTGGAATGTCGATTTCAATAGACTCCTTCACTTTTTGGGTCTTCTTGTAGACGGACTTCTTGTCTTCCTCGATGGAAACGATGCCCTCCGTTGGATGTTTACTTTTTCCATTGTGTGACTTTTTGTATAATCTCTCGTTGACATCCTCGGGCTTGATGTAACGATTGTGGGGGTGTTTCTCTGGTATTTTGTGTGCCGACTCAAAGTTTTTGAGGGGACTGTGCTGTCCCGAGCTCACAATAACATACTCTTCGCCGGGGCGCGGCTCCGTGATGATGTCGACATCACCGGACACACCGAACGCGGCGCAGATCAGAAAACATCTGTAACGATGAAAAAATTCGTAAGTTATGATGTAGTTAATTTATGCAAGACAATGCACGGTATTGTTCAGTGAGTCAGGCATCTGGCTGCTGCGCCTACGGCGCTCGCGCGTGTCACGGGCCGCGTATTCGGCCGCGAGAAGCCGTGACTCGTGAGTCATCTAAACCTTTCGTCACCGTCTCCCGGGCCTACATATTACAAAAGAACGAGGTTCGTACTACGGAAAGTCTGTAAAAAGTTTACAAGTTTCATAACCTTATTGCATTTGCATTGCGAACTCTCGTTCCGAATAATTCAGATAATATGTTCGCTAGTATTGCGGCGTAAAGAGTTGTGTGAAAATGTGTCGCAAATGGTTGCGGGCTGCAATCTGTTATGAGAAATTAGCGAAAATCGGAGCGTGGGTGAGAATTACGCATTCTGATTCCGTGCAAGTGCAGATCGATGGCGTAACCGTAACGATCACTTTCGCCGGAGTCTCTCTCACATCACACGACGTGAACCGATCGACCTTGATTTGAACAACTCGTTTTTTTTAATTTCTAGAGACAACAATCACTACAATGTGGTTCAATGATTCATATCGCGATCGCATTGAAGGAGTGTACAATTACCATAGTCGGAAGGCAACAACTTCCGCACAATTTCTTGGTGCTTCGCCACGCGGAAGCCGCGATTAAGATGGCGAGCTCATTTAAACCATTCACATTCTAAACTTATCGTTAATCTTTTATATACATTCACCATATCTCACCGCCGACATAATTATATTAATGTTGAGTTACGCAATAGCATATTATGTTCACCTTGCCCGATCTTCCTAAATTAGGAGAAACTATTACGGCATTCGAGCGGGGGAGATAACTCAAAAATAATAGCATCATAATCTTTTGTAGTTACGGCTATTATGTTGTTCTCTCAGCTACTTACTCCCAAGGCTCCTAAGCCGCTCGTTGAATCTAGTGTTTGTGTGAATGTAATCGAGCTTCGAACGATTAGTATCGACTGTCGGGTGCCGGCGCGGGCGCAGGCATCGACAGTGCCGGTCCAATTTCACTAGATAAGGTCAGCGCGGCAAGGCTGCTGGCTGCGCGAGCGGCGGCGACCAGCCTAGCCTGACCCCTGCGGTCACTCGGCCCGCGCCAGCCTGACCTATCCGCGTCCTTGTGTCTAATACTGCCGCTAGATATTATATTTACATTGCTGATATTTAGGACAATCTTAGATTGTAAATTGATTTGTAGTGTTTATAAGATCCTTTATTTACTACTGGCTTTTAGCGTTTTGCTTAATCTTTGCCAATAGATTTAACCGTGCTATGTTGCAGATAGTCGATATAGTTTCGAATGTAGGATAATGAGATTTGACATAACGCATCGCAAGTTATGAATATATTATTCGATAACTGCGATAGAATCAGAGTAATTTGAACCGAGCTTTCAGTTTCGGCAGTGTGTGGCGTGCGCGGTGCTCGTGTAATTAGTCGTGTAATGGCCCGCAACAGTTCGATGTCCGTCGGTGTTTCCACATGCCTCTTCCCACACGTCACGACTGAAAGTATTTACTTTATAAACGGCCTCTACATCATTAATTATAGGCCTACTTTACATTTTTATTAATTTTCCTCGTTCGATTTTGATTGATACTCTTTTAGCGGCAATTCCTCAGATATTGCATAAATCCATTCCTTTTCGTTTCACCTTGGCATTCAAGTAGCATTCGGATTAGGAATTTATGGATTTCTCAATTTGATCTTTGGAGATTACTTCGTGCATCGCGGCCACTTTCAATATTACCTTCAACTTTAGTATTGCCCTAGTTTATGACCCATATGACAGTTTACAGTGGACGCCAAACGGGTTATAAATTATAATAGAATAAGTACCACCCACTTTATCCACAGTTCATCGAGACAAAGTCACTCGCAAAATCCATTTATTAATAATTTCGTGACGGACCAATAGTGATGAAAAGCACAGGTTTACACTTAACCAGACATGACCATAGCCTTATGGACATAGACCATCAGCATTTGAACTCATATTTTGAGTTACAGCGACAAACAGTTAGTAAGTTTATAGACCTTTCTGTTGGTTATCCTTACACTAGCTACAAACGCGATTCCGACATTAGTAACCGCGGGGTTGCGAAAGTGTTTGCTCTACAATATTGAGGTTGCGCGCAACCGTCAGTGGCTCGTCTCGCAGACAATAGACAACCGCCTTACGTCATATGTCATGCGTCAGATTGTACCGAGAGTACTAATCGAACGAGAGAGAAATTTAATAATACTTAACTTTAATTAATAAAGATTTTTACGTCTCATTCTCTTCATTAAATTGATGTTAATCATCATTCCAACCGCCGTACTCAGAGAAATTTAATTATGATTAAGTTTCAATTATTTAATGAAGAGTTTGACAGATAAAGGGGCTTAAGTCAAAATTTTGAATTAATTACATTTAAATAATGATTAATGTTCCACTCTAAGCGCGGCAGTAATTGTATCTGAGTGCGACAGTAACTCAGATACCCTTTTTAGGGTTCCGTACCCAAAGGGTAAAAACGGGACCCTATTACTGAGACTTCGTTGTCCGTCCGTCCATCCGTCCGTCTGTCTGTCTCCAGGCTGTATCTCAAGAACCGCTTTAGCTAGACTACTGAAATTTTCACAGATTATGTATATCTGTTATCGCTATAACAACAAATACTAAAAACAAAATAATAATAAATATAAGGGGGGCTCCCATACAACAAACCTGATTTTTTGGCTTTTTTTGCTCGATATCAATAATAGCAACAGGTAGGCACTTGAAATTTTCACAAAGGCCTTTATTATATGTATACTTTAATAATTAATAATAATAATTAAATAAAATGAAAAATTAAGAAGGGCTCCCATACAAAAAAACACAATTTTTGGCCTATTTTGCTTTATAACGGTACGGAACCCTTCGGGCGCGAGTTCGACTCGCACTTGGCCGATTATTTAAATAAATGCATTAGCTTTAAGGTAATGAAGCTTTCACAGAATTATTATTGTGTAGGGTTTACCAAAATTATTCTTTAAATAGAAATTAAGTACTTATTCCTAAATCCTAAGTGCAGTAGTAGTAACTAGATAATAAAAATGACAAAAATTATATTGTCCTAAAAATACGTGACATTTAAAACGGTAGCATTACATTTTTTAATACAAGGCTTTATTTACCTTCCGATCGATTAAAACTAAAACAAATGTATATTGTTAGTAAAGGTTAAAAAATCTTTCGTATTTTTAAAATATACCCTTTTGATTTTACGCACCGCGGACGTTTTGTGCGGTTCAGAAGTGTAGCCTCACCTCATGATGTGCTCTAACTTGCACGTTAAAAAGTTATCGTCGACGGAAATTTAAAAGCGTCTCCATATTATATTTTCAATCATTTTACTTCCCTATGTTATCGTTTTACCGCGGACATCCACGATATTACCGCCACGTCCAAAATAATAAAAGCGCACATTAGAAGAGAAGTCTTGTTGTTTCTTTCATTTGTTATTTGATAGATAGTAGATACGTATGTCAAAGTTTACTACCTACTTAAAAATAATTATAGACAGATACGATATTGATACACAGCTGATATTGAAAATCTTCGTGAAAATGAATGTTAATCTTATAATACTTATAATATTTGTTACTTTTTTTCGTAATTTTTTCAAATATTGTGATTATTTGCAAAAAAAACCCACCAAACTGCTAATCTCGCGAGATCTCGAAATTGGCGAGATCTCACGGTATTGTATGTCATAAACTCGCGGGATCTCGCTTGAGTCCCAATCTCGGGAGATTCGCATTCCCTAACCGCGAGACAGGGCCCTTCTAGTTTTAAATACTCTTTCCACGTTTGGCTTGATTTATTACCATGATTGTCAGCTTCGTACGTAATCAATGTCCATCATGGGCATCAGTGGCGTAACTATAACATCCGGGGCCCGTGGCAAATTGATGGGGCCCTATCAGTAAATATCGTCACGCTAATAATTAAACAATATAATATATAAAAAATTCTGACCTCACGGACTTTTAGGCCTTTTGAGTCGTGGGGCCCGTGGCATTTTGCCAGCCCTGCCACCCTATAGTTACGCCACTGATGGGCGTTTATAACGCATCTTTTCGCATTCATAATTGCCCGTAGAAGTAAGGGCAAAAACAATTATTATGCTGAGCATATTATGTCACTTGCGCTCCTCAACCAAGCGCGACTAATGATATCTGTGTAGAAACATTACCGAACTGTTACAACCGATCGTTAACATTAACAAATACAAGAAACAGTTACAAATACGAAATACGATTAATTATTAAAATAATAAAAAATATTGATTAAAATTACTTATATGATACTTAGGTAGGTTCGTAATTTAATTGTGCAAAGTAGTAATTAATAAATTTTATTCTTGTGTGAGTACCATGTACAAAGTGGAGACAAAGACATAACATGTTAGGTATTTGTCTAATCCAGTCATTCTCAAAGTGTCCGTAACACACTTTGAGAAAGGCTGGTTTAGGGCTTCGCGTGCGATAATATCTAAATAATTCTTTTTAGAAATTTCATCTGACAACAACATAGATATTGAAAACAATTCCTTTAAAGACAAAACAATATTTTTTACGAGTTCATAAAAATGTACACTTCTTATTGTCAAAGGTTTCAAAAGGTTTTGAGAATCGCTGGTGTAATCCATGAAATGTTATTTGTTCATTGATTAATGCGTAACATTTTCATTGATAAGGGGAGAAAGTGAATAATGGATTTATTTGCATGTTACTTTATCAAAGCTGTATATTCTTCATGGACTATTACTTATAACTTATAACTTACAACTTAATTCAGAAACCAAAATAATGCGACACTTCGAAGATTCGTCATGCGATATCTCTCTAACATTATGGGGTGTGCAATTGATATAAGTTTGGGCAACCATCATAAACACTAATTGCCTAACTCGAAATTTCTTAGGAAACACTAGACTTTTACTTTCAGATGTTCGGTTGCCCAAAGACCTGTGAGAGGTCAAACGATTAAAGAAAGGCCGCCTAATAAGTCATGATATTTTACCAACACTACGAGTTACAACACTATGCTAAGTTGACATTTACTTCCAAGCCTGTTGCTGAACTCATCTCTGAGGTAACCATCTTGGCTGTGGTTGTGTGGACTTTTCAGGACTGTCCTGGTACTGCTTTTGAGTCAGTAAAATCTTAGGAATAAAGATAAATAAAGTTATGTACTTACTAACAAAATAAGTTTAAAAGATACGTTAAGTAATAGTATAGTATGCCAGTAAACTCTTACTAAATGAGGAATTCAAAGTTAAATTATACGTTATTATATCATAGCGAAAAAAGGCATACTTATTTTGAATGCCGCTTTTTGTCTTGATAACTATTCAAATTCGCATCCAAAGTACAATTTAATCATACTTCTGATAAAATTTTAATTAGAGAATTCATGAATTTATTATTCAATTAAGATTAATTGGAGACCTCGTAGACCAGTGACTAAGTATTCAATATACTCATCGCTTAACTTTAATATTCAATTTCAAGCTATAAAATGTCTAATGAACTGCGTATTTTGACTAAAATATTCTGTTGGGCGAATTTGGTTTTTTAAATGTCGTTGCATGAATAATAACTAAATGTTATCCATTCTATTCGGTGGATTTGGTCAATAATAAAAGCTATTTAATATTATTAAGTAATATCTACTCGTAATAATAATTATTGTGTAGGTCAATAACATATTATTTTGGCACAATGTCGAAAAGTCCACATCTTACTAGTACTTAATCATAAATTTAAGAATATCAAAATTACTTATAAATGCAAATTTTACTATGCAAAATTTATAAGATTTAATTGGCACTCTGGGCAGATAATTTATGTAACATCTAAACTTCATATTATAAATTTATGTTAAAATTGTGTTTGTGTGTCTCCTGTTTACGCGTAAACTGCTAAACTGACACATACTAGTTCTTATCAAGGATAAATTAACTTCTGCAAGGATAAAGTAGCGAGCAAGAACTAGTAAATATTATCATAGTTGCCTAAACCAGTAAAGTATATAGTACAGGAAGTCATTATTATCTATATTTAATTGTCACCATCTACGGGCCTACGGTTTTGTTTGTAGCATTGGGGAAATACCAAGAAATAATAATGTGAAATTCAAAGTTTTACATTATGTATTAATTTAGTTGTATTTAACAAATCGTAAACGTATGTTGTAATATTTTATCTCGTAGCATGGTGCTACGAAAACGTGTCACAGACAACAAAAATTACTTTTACAATAATTTTTGGGTAAAAACTTGAATATGAATAATTAGAAATGAAATAATTTTGTAAGTGAATAAGGGCTGTTCCTTAAACACATTTTCATTAGGAAAATCAATCACAAACGTCTTAAAAATGTGCATTGAATAGCAATTTATCTTACGAACGCGCGTGAACTTTCCAGTTTTTTCTGTCATCGATAACCGTGTTTCGTTAATTTATATACTTCCAGTACCTTTAAATTAATCTCCAATACAAAAAAAAAATGTTTCGATTTTGTTTTTATTTTTACACAAAATCGTAACTTAAATGTTTGAATAAATCGCTCATGACCGCCTGCGCAATAAGTTTAACTGGATTTTCAAGTTTTCGCGACCAGTTTGGAATATTTCGCAGTTAAGCCATTGACTGCGCCTATAACCGTGATACTCTGTTTGGTAATAGCGCGTATAATCCGACGACTTACTTATAACCCCAGTATAGCTGCTGAAAATGCAACGTGTCGTCATTTCGAAGCTACGTAATGTCTCTTCGTCGCAACGTGTTTCCTACATCGCAACGTGAGTCGTGACGCTCCCTACGTCGCAACGTGACCCTCTCTACGTCGAAAAGTGACGCTCTCTACGTCGCAACGTGACGCTCTCTACAAAGTGACGCTCTCCGTCGCAACTTGACGCTCTCTACGATGCAGCGTGAATCGAGATGCTCACACATTCGCTGCGATGTGATAGGACAAGGACGGACGTAGAAATGCATCCAGACCGCACAAGCTCCATCGACAAAGGCAGTAACAAAACTTTCAGCTCCATTATAACATTTTTATCAACGTCAAGCGACATTTTATATCTCTAGCTTACTATACGCCTTAGAGCCTAGACCTGGTTACCGATAAAAATTAAGATTCTAGGGCTTTAACTACGTAAACAAGACCCTTTTATCAACAACATTATAGTAATAAAGATATTTGTATTTAAATAATTTGAGGCTCAAGTCTTGCCTTAAGTTGTTGGTTACTAGATTGTATTATATCGCGTTGTAAATGTTCATAGAAAATACATAGCTAATGTATTTTCTATGAACATTTTGAATCTAAAAAAATATTTGCCTCATTACAGTAGTGATTATTTTCTTTAATACAGTAGCTACTGGATTTCACAGTATTACATCGCTAAAATCAAGCGATACTATGTGTTTTAGTATTGTTATGAAAATGACACAACAATAACGTGATAACAATCGTGTTTAGTAGAAAACACGTAGCTAATTGATCAGCCAAACAGACGTCGATGTTATCGGCAGAATTCGAGGAGAAATGCGGATGCGTTACATAACGCCACTACACAGGTTTGTCACCAGTGTGTCACACGAAAAGAATTTTTAGGTGAGACCTTCAATACGAAACTTATATTACACTATTTATTATACTACTACTTTATAGAGGTAATATAATTTGAAAAGGTTAGATTCATTTGCATCGCGGCTCCGTAGTCCGTAGCTAAAGGACCGATTTGTATAAAATGTGATACCTACAAATATGAAAAACACTATGAGGACAAATAGGCTGCTTTATATCACGTAAAAACTTCCGGTTTTCTACAATTATTAATGTTGTTAAAATTGGATAGAGTGTATTAAGCGTAAAGAGAAGATTATTCTGTATGTTTGGACAATATGGCAGAGACAAGCCTAGCTCTAATGTTTCATTCCAATATTTAGTCGTCAAGAGTTATTAAATTATAATCTATATTTTACTTTTTTAATGAAAAAACACGTTTTTGCCAGGCGGTAGACAGTTTACATGTAAACATAATGGCGAGACAGCGTTCACACGATTATAATAATTTCTTTGTGAATATTGTGTGATTGATTTTTTTGTTTTCCCACGGTGTCTATGATCTTGCCATGTAAATACATGATTATAGACTTCGGCAATATTGTCGCTAAAGTTCGGTCGTCGAACGCATAGAAATTCGTTCATTGACATCGCTACTCAGTCAGTCACACATTGTGCTCATGGAAAGAAGAGAAAAGACTAAAGAGCCACGTACGAATTTCTGCATATTTTATGACTCTACCACACCGGCGTCGACTCGAAGTTAGGGTCAATGCAGACCGCAACGCGACGAGGCGAGGCGAGGCGCGGCATAAATTTGTATGGATTTCACAGATTTCAATTGCGTGAGACGTCTTGCGAATCTGTCAAATCCATTTAAATTTAAAAATGTATAGTCTACGCGTCGCGTTGCGGTCTGAATTAATTCGAAAAAGGCTACAGACACAACAGCCCAAAACCCCTCTATTGTTTCAACACTATATAATGATAATTCTTTTGGTGAGTAGCCGAAATCTAAAGTATTATGTTATGTTATAGAAGTAATGTATAACATATATTATTGTGAAGAAGAATCTGTGTTACACTCAAAGAAGAACACTAATTCTGTAAGTGCGTTTAAAAGTCGCTTAACTCACTCTAAAGTGAGTTATCATCTTAAACATAAGATGCGTTGCTCTTACGTAGCTAAACCTCGTTAATAAAACAAACTGTAGCTGATTAAATCAAAGTGGCTATTAAGAAGTAATGAAGACGTCGAGAACAACAACGCGCAGTGGGCATGAAAGTAACAATTTTGTTAACAAGCCGTCACGCCTCTGCCTCCGTTTCTCACATAATCTGTGTCCGTAACTGAAAAAAAATCGGTTGCATACAATGCGTATTTTTTAAAATTCTCCTGTCACAGTGCTTGTGCGTGAACTCCTCCAAAACGGCTTAACCGATTTTAATGAAATTGTGAATTCGTTAGGCCTGATAATAGGTTTTTATTTACTGTTTATATTGATACTAGAAATAATTTATATTGCAAAATAACGTTTGCCGGGTCAACTAGTATTTCGATAAAAGTATGTAAACAGTGAAAAAATGTGTTGCGTCACAGCTATGTGGGTCGAAACCTTGCCACTGTCGCCGATGACAGTCACAAAATACAACCTCTAAAATAACGGATAGTTTCATTTTTAAACCCATTTTTTATATTTAAATCCTATTCATCCCAATGTTATGAATGCGAAACTGTGTCTGTACCTCCGTTAAAACTTTACGCTTAAACTGCTGAAGTGATATATATGAAATTTCAAATTTGGTATGCCAATCTCAGTATAACCGAGTTGCCGGCGTATTCTAGTAACTTTTAATTTAAAATTTAATCTAATGAGATTCATCATTTAGCAGTTTAAATAATAAAGTTTTCGACATGTATTAAGATTCGCTTGTCGTCTATACTACCAGTGACGAAGATTTATTTTCTTCAAAACAAAGTTCTGCTTTGTATAATAGTAAATATTAGACATGATGGCGTTCAAATTTTAAGAAAAGTGCAGGCGAAAGACGAAGTAATAATAATTCCACAAATGTCCAACAAGAAAGGTGAAAATATCAACTGAAAATTCTATAGATAAATAAGCATATATTTTTATACAAATAAACATCATTTCACAAACATGAATCTGACATTGACTATAAACATACCGGCTGGATTATTCGCATTCGCTTTCGATAGACACACAGACATACAAACATGGTTCACATGTATAATATGGAGTTTCCTCCCGGCGAGAAAATCATCGCTTTCCAACAACCGGTCCAGCCTCGAGCCGGTAAAAGCCGCCTCGCCTCGCCAAAACAACACCAACTTTACTCATCAATTAATTCACCATTATGGACATGTTATGGTGTTTTTAAATTCGCTTGAAAACGCCTATAACTATACGAGTATGACTGATATAAAAAGAAAACACACTCTCTATATCTATCATTCTCTAAAGTAAATCTGCAACTCTTCGAATGTTGGAGTGTCCATTGGCGACGGTACTTGATTTCCATCAGCTGACCTGTTTGTTCATTTAATCTTTAATTTTATGAGATTAAGGGCTGGTTTACGCGTATTAAATAGATAAGTAGTTAACTAAATTTGTAAACATACAATTTAGTAGTAAGTAGCGAGTTAAAATTTAGCTAAGTACTAAACAAGGAAATTTGAATTTTGACTATTTTCTGTTAAGTTGGCAGGCGGGGCTTGTCACTTGACACATTTCGGGCAGGCACTCCAAATTAAGTTAAAATTTAGTTACTACTTATCTACTTAATACGTGTAAACCAGCCATAAGTAACAAGCGTCAAACTTCCCAAACTTTTTATAATGGCTTAGGAAAAATGAGAGTAATTAAATTGAATGAATCAGCGAGATTCCGTTACAAATGACAAGCCGACATAGAATGTCAATGTCACAGAATCCTCCGGTGACTGTGGACTGGTCGCGATAATTGATCGGGTTTCTGCGTGACCTTACACTTCCTGCGCTAAACTTACACACGCTAACGGCATCCGTTGATTAACATTACATACTGAAAATGTCAATTTAACTTTAATCGCAAAATTTGTATGTTTTTATTTCTAAAATTATTTAAATGTCAGATTACTAAGCACTTTGGAATTTTATGAAACACAAAAATAAAACTACTTTACACGTGTCTAAAAGTTAAACAAGTTTTAGTGATTTTTTATAGTTTATTTTAGTTTTAACTTTTCCTTGCCAGTTTTTCTCGAAGGTTTTCTGGGTATATTGTATACTAACAGGAATGTTTTGCATCAATATAATATTATAGTGGTGAACTTCAAAGGAAGATTTTCCCATCGAGCGGTCTGCTGTTATTGATCAGGCCGAAGCCATTTTGGATGTCTCAATAGCGCAAATCAGATTGTGCGCTATGTTTGCTACAGATATATACCAAATATCGATATCTAGTAATATTATAACGTAAATAGGTATGTATGTATGTACGGACGTATAACTGACAAAGAAGGGAAGAGAGGTGAAGAGCAATGTATCATTGATCCATAAATAAGAGATTTGTTCGAAGGATGTGCGGAAACGAAAGTATGGCCGTCATAGCTTCCTAGTTTTGGTCACGTGCGGCGCGCGTGGCAGTGGCGGATCAAGGTCCGTCCGAGGCCGGTGAAGGGGCGCGCCTGGAGTCCGCTCCTGAGACTTTCATACCGGTGCAATCTACGAGAATCAATCAAAAGCCTGCTTCATAATGTCATACTTAGGTAGAAATCTTTATAGATATGGGTAATATTAAGAATGAAAATCTGGGAAAATGTTATTATCAGTGGTTGCCTTAGCTATGAATCAATATTGTTTTTATCTTTCGTCTGTAGATAGGTTGCTTGGTTGGCAAATTAAAACCCATTTTAGAATTGTGTTTTGGCTTCGTCAACGCTGCCTTTCAACTTTATTTAATTTATAGTCTCGTTTTGCTTTTAATCTTTAACTTAACTTGATACTAAGCATGTAGTTTATATTATAAAATTTGTAAAAATTTGAATATTTGCAACACGCTGTAAATAACTAGCGGGTGTCCTTGGCCGCGTTCGCGACACAATGGCCACACAAAAACTGAGCGCAATTCACACGTTGCACCAGATATCAACGATCATAGAAACGCAATAGGCATAGATAAGGGTCAGCACACACCAATAAGACGTAACTCGACGATTTTGGGATTTCAATTTTATATCGCTTGTTTCATTTCGGTGCAAACTGCTTCTAAAAAGCTACTCTAGATGTTTGGAATGTCGTAATAGCATTATACTATCTATTTCATTCTGCCAACTGGTGAAAATGACAGCCTGGATTTGGAAAGCCCAAGCTTGGAGAAATCATCTATTTCATTGCTAATCCTCCTCCTATCCATGTTCCTAATTTAAAGAAATTCCAACATTCTAGTACTCAATTGTTACTCCCTATTTGGTGTTGCCACGTGTCTGGGAGGTAGAAGAGGAGGGGGAGAGGTATTACACAGGGTTCGTCAACCTGCACCGGCGCAGTCACGTATAATTAACGGCCCGCACGTGCCAAGACTGACAACACCCAGACTGGGTTAAAGGTCGTTGGTCCTGCCTGAGCCTCTGCTTCACAAGGCAAAACCTACAGGAAAATCACGAAAAAATTGACGAACAGTTGACAAGGGAAATCCGTTATTTGATGACACCTTAATGCATTAAATTCACGAAACGCATGTGCCCTGAGAATGTTTTTTTAATTTGGGTTAAAAAAAAAAACATTAAGTATACGTATCACGAATGATACTCTATAATATTAAAAAAAGACGGGTTGCACTCCGGGAGTGCCGGCAGAAGTGAAAACTTGATTATTAACGTTGTGCATTTTTTTAACCCATTTTTTATGAAAACCGATAATTGAAAAATCGATTTTTTTAATTAATCGAAACCCTTACAATCGATTAAATTTTTAACCCATTTTTTGTGAAAATCGGTTTTTTTAATTAATCGAAACCCTTACAATTCGAGTTTGAGTTCGAGTTTTCGATTTTTCGAGTTTTCGAGTTCGAGTTCGACACAAAACACTACTCTCCAACCGTCTTACGCTTTTTCCATGGTTTTTCGAACAACACGAAAATCTGACGCGAGTTTCTCAGTTTTTACCCATCCCACAAAAGTGCTCAACGCCGCTAAAGAAGTTTTCACTTCAAAAGTAAAGGTTATGTCATTAACCATTAAACAAGAGTTCTTCATCAAATGGTCGAAGCTCCACCGATGCATTTATAAGTAACCGAAGAATACCAAAACCGCAAACTCTACGTCCAACACAATGGAAAGTTCTTATCAGTAAAGCACCTAAGATATACATTGAATCGGAATCTACATTTTCATACTGCAGTCAGGAAGCTATTGCTGTTCCTGGTGTATATCATCACATCTTCCATTGCGGGCTCTTACGTCACGTGACGACAATACGCAATTAAAACCCGCGATGGATACGCGATTAAAACGTAAGAAAGACCGGAACATGAAGGAAGATATACTACGTTCTCATTGTTTTTTCAGTAGTGCCGAATCACATTAGGAAATTAGTCGCATCGTGATTTTTTATTTTATTATTTGACTTTCTAAGCGGCAAAAAGCTGCCTGGTTTATGCTTTATCATACTAGAATGAAGAAATAAAACTTTCGAATGTGCAATAAAACGAACCAATTTTTTAATGAATTTATTACTCAAGTTTATTTTATTGACAACTCATTTTGTAAAATTTGTAAATTAATACCATTACTAATAAATAATAATTACTTACTATTATTTTTCTAACTTCCAATATCTGTCTGTATTTCTGTCTGTCTACCTTTTAAACCTTCAAACGTTGAACCGATGAAAGAAAAAAAAACTTTTAGTCCCGGGAAAGGAAATCTAGATACAATGTAATAGGAAGCACATACTATAATTTTCATAGATTCTAAGTGACTCAGGCGTAGTTTCCAAGAGCATACTATAGAGGCGCCTAACAGACGAGACAAACATCCTATTCAAGGTTATTTTCCCTTAGATTTTCTGTGAAAACGATCCTTATTGTAATGACATGAAGGTCCTTGCAAAGTGTTGAATGACACGTGTTTCACTATGTATTCTGTAACGAGGAGATGTCGCGATACGCACCGAATTTCAACCAGCCAGACATAACTTTGATTTTAGCTGGAAATGTTGTAGTGTTTAGCTTGAAAACGCTTGAAGCGTCGTGGGTTCTATTCCAAAGTTGGAAAAGTGTTGCAAGTTTGGTTAGGACAATGCACGCTGATCAGTTGATTGTCTGACAAGGAAGATGATCCATGCACTGGATGGGCATGCGAAGTCGGTCCTACGCCTGATCTCTAACCGCATCTAGTTGACTATCATAATAGAAGAAAATGCTTTTGTCCTGTCACAGTGTCAAACTTGGGCACTATAAAATGACTCAACTCCATGTTTTGATTTTAATTAAACCAGCTTCCATCAATGAAACGGGTGTGGGAGACATCATAATTATAGTTTTAGCTGGAAACATTATAGCTTTTGATGACACCTGATGATGATTTAGTTCGAAACCGGTCGTGTTTTAAAGTCCTTAAATTGTAGTTTATGAATATAGTGGAAAAAGTAATATTGTGTTTCATTTGTGTATTATAGCTTTTAGACTGAAAAAATGTATAGCTTGAAATAATGTGATAGTTTTTAGCTTGAAATGACAATTTTTACAGCAAATTCCCCTTATCCCCGGTGTGGGTGGCGCAAGGTTGCAGTTACCACATGCCAGCGATTCTCCGAGCAGAGAAACAACTTTTACCACAATGCCAGCGCTCAACGAGTTTCGTAAACGGGATTTTTTACATGTAAATATGACAACACGTCTCTCAGCCGAACAATTGTAGTGCAGTACATCATTTGGTCAAGATACAATCGATATTTTCCACAGTGAAGTGCGAAATTGGTAGGCATTGCAAGTTATTACATAATATTATATTGTTTAAACTTTAAATGATGACAATTTTCCATAACAAAATCTATCATATGCCCTTTCCCGTAATTATATTATTCTCAAAGTATCTACATTCTAAGATTCCTTTAAGTCAACTGTGCAGCCGTTAGGCGTGGAGAGGTAACTGACTGACAGAGACACCTGGTCTTAATTGTTAAAAAAATCTAAAGGCTTGAAGTGTACATCAGTTTACTTTTGTATTCATACGAGGTTTAAGCACTTAAATTTAATAACAGGGCTGTCGAGATTACGTTATTTTTCTGTTAATTGGGTGAATTTCAACACAGCATAGTTAACCTGAATCAAGTTATTTGAACCACTTTTAAATTGACAATTGCACGCTCAATAAATGTTTAATAATTATTTAAAATTCGTCACAATGCACAATTACATAGTTGTGTGAACTTGGGACCGCGCCCGCCGTCAATGCGCTTGTTATGTAAGTAAAGCTATTTGGACTATTCTGTTGCTAAGTAGCTTGACTTAAACCGGATCAGAATTGTATTGTAGTTAGTTATATGACTCTACTTTCTTCGTTTGTGTTATTGGCAAGCATACAACTAGGACTATAATATTATGTGCGAATATATTATATTCAAAACCAATTTGATTTCGAGAAAAATGTAAGTAAATCGTACCTCGATATTAAGAATGAAAATAATTTTGAATGAAGCGTTCCTATAATATTAATTAGATTTTACATAATAAGTTTGTCTATCTTATAAAGTTTTTAACAAAAAGTGGTACAAACCCTGCGAGCGCATACTGGTAATGTCAAAGGTATACCTATTACCAATAGTTCAAACGGCAAAGTGAGTGGAGTTGCCAAGGTCACCTGATAGACACATCTATCGACTGTCACTATAACATATAAACTATGTTGCCCGCAACTTCGTCTGTTCATCGTGCGAGAATTTTCGAAATAAATCTCGCTGTACTTTTCCCTGGACTCTAAGTGGCATAGGTACCCATCAAAATCAGGTGAGTTTTTTAAATTTTAAGTGTTAAGAGGTAATAAACAGGTATTTTTTGTTGATTGATTATTCTCTGTTGAAATAGCAGCAAAGAAAGCTATCAGAAAAAAGAGAGGTCACGAGAAAAATGAACCAGAGAATTGAAATACCCACATAATTGTAGAATTTTGGACAAACTATGAGTAATCAAACTCCCACACAAATTCTAAGGATGATAGTTGCGTAACCTTGCTTTATAGGTTATAGTCTATATACATATTAAATGTCAATAAGTGCGAAATGCAAATGGCGCTATCATAAAGGTGATACACCACTAAGCGGCAGCTACGCGACACTCATGTGTCGCGTAGCTGCCGCGTAGTGTGGTTTGTCTCATACGATTTCATACAAATAATTTTGGACCTGGCGACCTCTGTGGCTCAATGGTTGAGCGTGTGACTGCTCAAGCCGGGGGTCGCAGATTCGAATCCCGTCGACGGAACACAAAAATTGTCAATGTTCCGGGGTCATGGATGTGTATTTTTGTGTATGCCGCGTAGTGCCGCTACTGCAGTCACACCTTAAATGTCAATGGGTGCGAAATGCAAATGTCGTTATGATAACGTCACCGTCACATAATACGCGATGTTTTATTCATCCGTTATCTCATCGCGCCGAGAAAGGTCATCGGCAAGAAAGTGAAAACGCAACGCTACGAGATGAGAATCCCCCCGCCTCCCCCGCCGACTTGGCCTTACCAGACACTCATGATAGCCGGCCCCTAGACGATCAATTGCATTGTCAATATCACGCTTCAATTTTACTGATCAGTTTATTTGACAATAAGATTGAAGGCGCGCGATGTTTAATATCAACCCTAGACGGTCAATAATATACGCAATACGTGATAATGCGCAATAAAATTGCTCGTCTAGGGGCCCGCATATACATTGGTGTGATAATGAAAAGTGTATATTATTAAGAACAAACGAGGCTTTACCTCGTTTGTTCTTAATAATATACACTTTTCACATCATGTGCAGGTGTGATAAACCACCAAATTGGAAAAATCCTTCTAGCATTCCTAGTATTTTAAAACAAAATGAAGGTTCCCTAAATAATATAATAGACGACATTTTTTACTTCAAACTAAAGTAGTGTACCTACTAAAATATTTGTGGTTGATCACGGATGTAAAACTAAGGGCCTCAAGAAGGAAATACTATAATGATTTATAAAAAATCTTTGGTAGAAACCATAGTCCAACTTCGATAAATCAAACTAATAAAAAAAGAATAACCGTTTCTGATAACAGTATTGTGTAAAAACAACGTTATTACATAAGGAAAATGTTAGGAATGCCGACGAAAACGTTCGTTAGTGTTAAATTAATTAATGTTCGACAAAAAAAACCATTATCATGTTGGAATTCTTCACAATACGATACGAAGATTCTAATTCAAGATTACAACATTATTTTCAATGTCCGATTTGAGATATTATTATGTTTGTTGTGACAAAAAGGTATAAAATTGAAGTTGGTTCAAATACAAGCACTTAGCACGACGTATGCGCAAAAAATCAGTAGAAACCGTGCATTTTTGCGTAACATGTACCATATATTTCCACGTGGTCATAGAGATACGATTAGATCCATGCCAAATGTAAACAAAATCGATTCAGGACTTCTTGATAACCATCGACCAAGGGAAATCCATACTAATATTATTATAAATGCGAAAGTGTGTCTGTCTGTGACCTCTTTACGCCCAAACCGCTGAACCGATTTTGCTGAATTTTGGCATGTATATACTTTGGGTCCCGGGTAAGGACATAGGCTACTTTTTGTCCCGGAAAAATGTATGGTTCCAGCGCGATAAACGAGTTTTGGCGCAACGGAGTTGCGGGGGTTATCTAGTAGGAAATATTTTTTCATGCTTAAAGCTCTCAGGAGCTACGTTTGACTTCTAAAAAGGGCTTGGAAACAAAATTTCGACCTTGAACAACGTCACTGTTAGGTTGCACCGTACGTTTTTTATTACCGCTGTTTATAATAGGTTGGGGAAAAAGAAATCCATTATTTTTTCGGTAGATGGCTGTAGTGATCGATATCTCGTAAATTATCGATCAAACAATTTCAAATTTATGCTCGTTGTCAAGGTAACAGTTCGCACTAAAAGAATTCGTTTGCAGTTTTTTGTTTTGTCCATTCAGTTCTGAGTTACACGGCGTTAAAGATGGAAGTCAACAAAGAGAAAATTCGGTACATTTTACAGTTTTTCTTTGATAAGGGCGAAAATGCAAGTCAGGCGGCTGAAAATGTGAATAGTGTTTATGGTCCCGATACTGTAACAGCTAATTACGCGCAATTTTGGTTTCGTCGATTCCGTTCGGGTACTTTTGACGTTAAGGATGCCCCTAGCACAGGCAGGCCCGTCGTCGAAAATGTCGACAAAGTCACTGAAATCATCGAAGTGGACCGGCATGTTAGTAGTCGTAGCATCGCCCAGGAGTTAAAGATCGACCACAAAACAGTTTTAAACCATTTGCACAAAGCTGGGTTTAAAAAAAAGCTTGATGTTTGGGTGCCACACCAATTCAGTTCATGTAAAAATAATGGATATCTTTTTCCCCAACCTAATATTTTGAGACCTTGTAATACTTTTGACAAACGAAATCTTGTAAGTTTTCACATGTAATTAAATATATGTAATTCATTAGCTATTCAAAAATGTTGTGTGCAACCAGATAATGGTGTCTCGGGTAAATATTGTGTGACCTCAGCGTCACAGACTGCAGTCTGCGGGTTAACGAATTGTTATTGAGTGGGTAAATTTGGGCCTATAAAGAATAGGCCATTTGAAATATAAATGATTATTGACGTGGATAATTTTTAAGTGGTGCACTTGTTTTGGCATGGGTAATAAATGTTAATTTGGTTGGAGGGACAGTACACTGCCGGCGCGGCATAGAAATGGAAGTTATATAAGAGGAGGATCCTTTTTACCTACTGCAAGGCGTATGCCAGTTTAACAGTTTCGGTATTCCCGTGAACGCATTGGTGTTTTAAATTCTTTTTTTTTTTTTTGTAAATACGAAAACATAAGTATGCGCTGTTATGTTGTATAATTTACATAATGTATCTTACCGTTTTTTTTTTGTTTTTCTCTCTTTTTTAATACAAATGCTTAAAATTTGGTATGTAAAGTTGTACATGGTATATGAATATCGAGGTATGAGCACATGATATCTCGCCTGAGCGCGCCGCAACTGTTACATCACTCACCTACATCAGCTGACATACTGATCGCTTCATATCGTATTATAATTACTACACATACTTGAGTAAAAATCGTAAGCTAATGGAACAAGAGAAAATGAAGATGATTTGCAAAAAAGCTTAAACATGTATGATCTAATAATTAAACCTTAGATTGGGGAAAAACGAGACACAATAGCCTTTCTATTGTTATCGCGGTCGCATGAGACCGCTTGGGACTCGAACAAAGATATCGAAGGATTAAGAGCAAACTACCCGATAGCACTTGGCGGTCATTTCATAATGATGAATGCCAATGGGCTTAGATTTTACAAATAGTGTTTTATGGAGCTTAAACTTTTAAATTGAAATTGGGTGTTTTACTCTGAATACGTCATAACCGCCGAATTTTAATAAAATTAGGTATGGAAATACTTTGGAGTGAATTTCAAAGTAAGGGGAAAAAGAAATAGTACAGCGCACTTAAAATAGTCACATTTTGCAATTCCTCTCAAATCAATTCAGAAAATGAATTGTCAAAACTTTCAAACTGTTGAATGTCAAATTAGTACGAACAAGACAATGACCATGTTGCAATTTTTTTAATGAATCATATTAATATGATTAATAATATGGTTTTCCAAAGCAAAAGTTTCCATCCCGAAAAAAATTCGCTCTCGCGAGTTTTTATCTCTACGCGAACTCATTTCTGCGAGTTGTAGACAACATCAAGTCAGAGTAGACAGAGTGATCAAGTTGTCTAGTCTAGTGATGACACTTTTGGGTGTCAGCCAAATGACAAGGTGGTGATGTGTCATGTATAATGCAGTGTCACTGGCGCAATGGGTCATGACCTGTCGCCCTTGACACGCGCCTAGTGTCACTCTGACGCTGTCACTAATTGATGTCTATTTGAATATCGAAAGTAATAAACTCTTTCGTCACACGATTACAATGTTGAAGTTTTATTGGTGTATTTAAAAATACTAATCTAAATCGGTTACGTTCGATCTAACTTAGCGATGCCTTGTATCAATTTTGATTTTGCGTTTCGGCAATGATTTGAAGCCGTCTTAGCTAAGGATCCATGTTCCTTCCATCAGATACAGCAACAGAATTGGCAAACGATGTGCCCGATAGTCGGAGTCAATGGCGTGCGGTGGGAAACGCACACAATCACAATAATTACCACTAACGACACATAAATTCATGTTAGTTGTGGTCTGACAAGGTTTATGGCTTTGCTGATTAAATCTGAGCTTAATGGGCTCGCTTGGTGGCGCCACTAGCACCAACTTTCTGGTAAGCACTGGTGTTTCTGAAGCACGAAGACTTGGTTACAGCAGCAAATTGTATGCTTGGCGATGGATGTGATATACACTGGTTTCTTAGAAAGAAAACGTAAGAAGCCCCCATAAGAAACCATGCAGTTCATACCTGCGCAGTCAATTTGTGGTGATCGAAAATATTACCGAATATTTCGCTTATTTGATTAGACTCTATCATTTTTCTATTCTTTACGAACATTGTATCCTAATATTTATTTATTGTTATGAGTATAAAATGTAATTGTTTGCTAACTTCTGATGACATCATCTGAATAACGCAGAAATGGAAAGTGCAAGAACATGGCGAACATCACGCGTTCGGCTTTCTTTATAAATTGTTATGGAATTGTAATTGTAAATAGTTATGCAAGCTGTAACATTTGCCAGTCGCCCGCACGCATATGACGATATTGAAAGCGAAAGTACGAGTACAACTATACAACATGACTGCAAATGCACTTTATTAGACAGTGACTGCGAAATTTGGGTGTTTACTGTTTACTATACTTTTACTACAAATTAATATCAATATCATTATGTACGTAGTCGGTGAATTTACGCCGGCCGTAAGTGGCAGCAATCTGCATCCTATACAAGATTTTAAATGGTGTCATGTCAACAAAAATCAAACTTAGATGTAATATTATTTTCATTAATACTGATCTAAGGAAACCGAACACAAACGAACAGTCGTTTAAGCCATAGGGCTAACTTACAGATACATATTATAATATTCCTTCAGTTCAGCTGGAGAGTGGTCATCGTGGATTATTCTTAAAGAAGAATTCTAACCAATGAAGAAATTAAACATTTCTTATGGCCTGTTTCACCGCTTCCTGATAAGGTGCCCGATAGGATTATTTGACAGATTTTCCATACTCCATCTGTCAAATTAAGTGGTGGATAGCCTTATCAGGAAGCGGTGAAACAGGCCCTTAATGTAATAAATACATACTTGGAGAACTTAAAACCTTGGCATAATATAGTCGGGTATAGTAAGCACATCAAATAAATTAACGGTGCAAGCAGCGATCACAAACGAAAACGTGGGTGGAAGAATACAATAACTGGAGGAAGAGAAAAAATTATTTCAAATAAAAAAACTGTGCATTATATGTGTATCTAGTTATATTAGCCAAGTGACGAAGTAGATACGTTACAAGTTTTGTTAGAATTATAAGGGAAAAATGAGTAAATGTTCGCATGTTACAAAATATAAGTTACCGTGTCCTTCGACTCACGTCTTCACAAGAGATGTAACATCGAGTGCGGTTCTCGCAGCGGATTTCTCTGATGAAGGCGAAAGCGAAGGTCAAGTGAAGACGAGACCGGTCTGCCGGGCCGGATCTAGGCTCCGGAACGTCACTTGCAAGTGTTTTCTTCATGGTGTGAAAAGCACATTAAATTTTCTCGTAGGGTAAGAAGATACTTTGGAGATCTACATCTACAATTTTTCTCGCATGCTTTATTATGTAATATTAATATAATAAATAATGTTTATCGTAGCGCAAGCGAGACTTAATTCAGTGAGCGAGCGCGTTGAAGTCTAATGTACGCGATCAACACTCTCACACATTAAGGTGCCGGTTGGCAGCGGACGACATGAAGCAAACGCAGACGACGTGTCGTCGCGACACTACTGGTTTGTATCTATTTCTATAAAATACTCTGCACTGCACAGCTAGCGACACGAAGCTAGCGATACATAAAAATACATAGAACCCAGTAGTGTCGCGGAGATACGTCCTCTGCTGCAACTGCATGTAGCAGGCTTCCAACTTGTACCTTAAGGGTCAATTCAAACCGCGACGTGACGAGGCGAGGCGAGGGAGGGCGTGGCATAAATTTGTATGGATTTGACAGATTGAAATCTGTCTGGATTGTGGATATAAATATGGATTTGACAAAGTATTGCGAATTTGTGAAATCCATATAAATTTAAAAATACATCTACGCGTCGCATTGCGGTCTGAATCAACCCTAACTCGGTGAGCGAGCGCGTTGAAGTCTAATGTACGCGGGCAACACTCTCACACATTGCTCTGAATAACGCGCAACCTTTACATATCACATCCAGTTAGAAAGTAAATATCGATAGTTTTGAACACTTTGTGGTGCTAAGTTTGTCGAGCACGTGGTAACTCCGACCGTCACGGAGACATTACCTAATGCTCTTTCACCGAAACTGTATCGGAGAAATTTTGGACATTTGTATTCGGACGACATCGCAGACAAGTTTCCTTCACACGCCAGAAGCGAAAATGTTCCTGTTATCATGTAACTGTAATAGAGATAAACGCTATTACGGTGTTTTACTGATAAATCGAATAAATCAACTATGGATGCACAGCCGCAATATTATCTTCCACTCAGAGCGACTTTAATCCTTACTAGTCCAGTAAAGTGTCTAGCTGTAACTTATCAGTTATCACTAATTCGACACATGGTCATACAGTTCTGAGAACTTAGTGTTCTATAGATCAAGATATCTCAAGAAGTCTCTATAGTCTTTATACTGTAATATATACTATATTATAGTTTTATTATCGGCTTATCATCTCAAGAGTCAAAATCCTTACTATAATATTAAAAATGCAAAAGTGTCTGTCTGTTACCTTCACGCCCAAACCACTGAACCGATTTTGCTGAAATTTGGTACGCAGAAACTTTGAGTTCTGGGAAAGGACATAGGATACATTTTATTCCGGAAAATCATACGGTTCCCACGCGATAAACGAATTTCGGTGCAACGGAGTTGCGGGCGTACAAAATGAGGGATGATGCGCGCCGTTGCACAACGTCAATCCGGAACGGGCAGACGTCGCCAACCTTTATGTAACTCAGATAAATATTTTAATCTTTACGCATATTTTAATAAGTTGCGTAAGCGCGCGTAAGGCCGGCTCGGCATTGTTAGAGCGTTGGGAAACAGATCCTGTTGAGAACCACTCAAATAAATTAGAGAACAGCTCGCATAATTATGTAACGAGACCGAGTTATCGAATAGATAAGCTCTATATTTTGAGTATTATTATATTTGTACTAGCTGTCCCGGCAAACGTTGCTTTGCCATAATAATAAAGTATTTCGCTCATATTATTTTATTGAAGTGACTAAATAAGTATGTCGCCATGGCAACGTCGATCGCTATCTCGTCGCACAAACAATGGTCGCCGTCAGTCTTAGGTTGTAATAATTTACTATTATTTATTCAACAAATGCACTTATCAATATATAAAGTACCCAGTAGCCGATTCTCAGACCTACTGAATATGCATATAAAATTTGGTAAAAATCAGTAAAGCCGTTTCGGAGGAGTTCGTAAACTAACATTGTGACACGAGAATTTTATATATAAGATATATTTAACTAAACTAAGAGATAATACTTTAGTTAGGGTGTGTATACTGTATGTACACACACGCAGTGCAGTAGTGCATGTACGGAGTCCCTTATAATATAGAGTTTACTGTAAAAGTAAAAACTCTGAAAGAGGAATTTTTGTGATCTGCATGGGCAAGCGCCCCAACGCCATTAATTCACTCATACAAAAGTTTAAAAAGGTACTCATTTAGCACTGATACTTTCAACTGTATATCAAAGATAAATACACATTATAATATCTAAAGTATTATAATCTAGTTTTGTTACACCCTGTATAGGTAAAAACTAAATAAAGAACCGGTTACTTAGAGCATGCCATTTTCCGATTGAAATCAGCTTTTTGCGTAAAGGAAATCTTGGAACGGCATTTGATCAGAAAAATATTGTAATTCGAAGGCCGCGGCGCTCGTGACAAGAACAGCCGTGGCCGACCAGCTCTATACATTACTTGAGCGAAGTCCTTTCTACACCATCACACGTTATAATGTGAAATAATGAACAGTAAGTTAAGATAATAAAAAGTTTTATATCGAGTAAGGGTTGATTCAGACCGCAAAGCGACGCGTACATGCATTTTTAAATTTTTGCATGCATGTAAATTTGTATTGTATTGACAGACGACTGTCAATTCAATACATTTTAGAAATGCACCTACGCGTCGCGTTTTGGTCTGAATTGACCCTAACAAAGCTAGCGTCTGTAAATAGCTAAGAACACTTCATAATATGATGCCAGGTTTTAAAGAAAAAACTATCGTTCTATCCCTTTTGGGAGTTATGATGTGTAAACGCAGGTCAAAATCATAATATTTCTCGCTATTCATCCAAAGTTAAAGTCGTATTGCATCATGTATCGTAATCTAAAGTATCAAGACAGTATCCATTAGGAAGCGTTCATAGTTGGCATAAAAAGGAGGATAAAAAAATCGACTACCCAAAGTAGGCTCCAGAAAATTACGTGAGTTTTTCTGAGATCCATCTTAACATGATATTTTTCTATACCTCCGTCCCCCTGTCCTAAATACCTCGCGTACTTTTAAACCCTCGTAGTTTTTTTTTTACAAATAATTTGTAAAAAAAACCCTAATAGTGAATCGTCTATGTAGTATACTCGGTGGCACAGTGTACACTTCCGATTATGACAACGATTACGACATAAGCCCATAAAATACTAATTACTTAATTATCAATTATTTAAATCGGCCCATAAAATACATAACATTCCGTGGACTCATTTTCGTGGACTGATTGCACATTATTATTATTTAACTGAGATAAGTTATCAACTTTTATGCGCATAATTATTCCTATATACAAATTCTCGTGTTTCGGTGTCTGTTGCCTCCTCAGATACGGATGGACCCATTGTGTTGAATTTGCACTTATCTTGTATGTTTGAGCATCGCTCAACTTCCTTTTTTATTCCAAAAATTAGGAAGACCAAATAACACACAATCCTGTATCGCTCTAGCGAAGTTTGTTTGAAAGTTTGTGGTTGTACTCGTAGGGGATGTCAAAATAACAACTTCTGACTCGGTCGGATTATCTTCCTTTGATACCCTCGAACAAAATTTCCCCGGCGTATAGTTCGGCAAAACAAAGTTTGCAAGCACAGCTGACATATATTTTAGAAACATATATTTTTAACTAAAGGTCCTGACCTTTAGTTCTTACAATACCTGTATTATAAACCAATAACAAAACACTTTCAGATACAGTAAGGCCACGTGGGCCTTTATAATAATCCATTTTATAGAAGGCAGTGAAAACTATTAATTTTATATTTTTGATAATAATAAAATAATACCCAGCCTCACAAATAATATTTATTCATAGATGTCACCAAGCAGTCCAATTAATTACCGAACTTTTAAACTTCAATTACGAAGTTGACGAAATTAACTTGGTTAAATACCTAGGTCGATTGATAAATAGCTAACTAGATTGTTAGATTGTCCGTCTTTATTATTCACTCAAATTCTTAAACCTGTGAATATAAGAACATTTACGTAAGTACGACTGAAATTAAATAACTGGCCAAATATAGTCAAGAACAACATAAACACTGGCCCTTTGTAATACGTTTTTTGTTCGGAAGTGTTGGTCTGGATGAAATGTGTCAGGGAACCGTTAGCGGTGAGGAGTTATGGAGTAACGGGACAGACACACCGACGGAATATTAACCGCCAATACGCACAGGTCATACAATTACAGTATATAATTAAACTAATACGTCTTACTAGCTATTGTCTGTGGCTCCTTCCATTTACGCATATTATATCCAGTAAAGATTATTACTGTACTTTGTTGACTTAATATAGTTGTCTTAATATAGAGCTTCAAAAATTTTTTTTTTTTAATGTTTGATCTGCAATATCCATTTTGTTGATATTTTCGGAGAAAAAGTAACAAACTACACGTAAATAAACGCTTTCGCTCAATATAAAAATCGTGAATCATTGGTATTATATAAAAATCTCCACTAATCATAATTAAAGAGGAAAAGTTTGTTTGTTAAAGTTTCCAAATATAGTGTTGAAACTACAGGAAAAGTTGCAGTACTTGAATGTCATGTCAAAGTTTATAATGCTCCCAGCGTGCGCATGCGCCGACCGAGCTTTCATATTGCGGAATACTTACACACACAACATTATGTCTACGTTGGTCCATCCGTTTCAATTCATGGTTTTAATAAAAATTTGAAATTGCTCAACCAAATGAATGCTATCGCATTTTTTGTATTTGACTACGTGACATTTAAATTGAATGCATCATAAGCTTTGTTTATTTAGATCGAAATTAAAGCTAGAAGTCTAGTAAATCTCTAAAAACAATATATTCGAGAAATGAGAATAGTAGAAAGAGGCAACTTTAAAAGTATCAAGCGAAGTATTCTTATAACTTGGCTTCACAGTTAACTAGGCACAATATTTTTATAATACGTTGTGTCTTTAGAACATGGCGCAGTCTTTACAACAACACAATCTTAGTATTAGTAAACAACACAATCTTAGTATACAAGCCAGATTACAAAAGATTTGCCTATATCTTTTAACATATAAACATGGAGCGATTTTACTGTGTTACGAGCGTTACATTTCGCGTCGTATCCCACGGTATTAACAAACAACGTAACCTCGTCAGCAAGGTATAGCCATTTGACGACAAACAGTAATTATACATTTCGCAAGGCATTAACGCGACATTAGTGTCACATATTTGTGTCGGTGACACCTGTAGTGTGTCCACTTCCTGCCTAATAACGTGGATAACTGCCTAATAACGTAACAGGATGAAGTAGGTAACTAATAATTTCAAAATTTTCATTGGAAGCAATGATGATTTAGGACATGTGTCAAATATTATTATAATATTATAATAATATTTGACACATGTCCTAAATCATCATTGCGTTTTGAACAAACCTTATGCGTTACATATTTCAGCATCTAACTAATATTAGTTAGATGCTGAAATATGTAACGCATAAGGTTTGTTCAAATTAAAAGGAGAAAAATTAGTAATTGTTTATGGTAAGTTGTCCACTTCATCCGCTTATGTCTTCAATTAACAACACCTCCCGCGGCGCAGTCAGTTAACGCGAGATGCGTTACAGCATCGCTTGTGAAAGACGCACCATAAACTGTACATCATGTGAATAAATCAATCGAACTGTTGCGTGTACTTCATTTCGGTTACAAAATGTTTTATTTTCCCATTACAATCAGCTCGATCATCCACTAAAGCTCTTTGTGAGTGATCTGGGACTGTTAATTGAGTGATTGTTTTCTTGTTTGGATACTTGCAACACTAATGTTTAAACGTCCACGTCAGTCACTGTTTTAAGAGGCATAATTGCAATGGCATGCATTTGCTCTTAAAAGAACATTGCTGAACTAAGTTCGAAAAACAAAAAACAACGCGATGAAACGATTAAATTGCTCCAATGAACACAATATTTTTGGATGTTTTTCTAATGTGCACAACGTTGATCAAAATATGTACACAATGTGCTCAAATATACACGATGTGCTCAAACGTACACGATGTGCACAAATGTGTACAACGCAAGGCAATAAAAAGTATTTAGGGCGAGTGGTCGGGAAAATTGCGAGATCTTCCCTACGATGAAAGTTTAGAGACTCTGTGGTCGGAATTCGCTGACGAGAATACCACAAACGTTTTTCAAATACACCATTGACATAAAATCACTCGAGATATCTATAGAATATTTTACTTTACATTGTGGCTGACACGAAATAATTGTTCTCTTTTGGGTAAATAGTTTGGGCCCCTAAATACGCCACTGATTCGGGCCCCGGCGGAGATGAGCCAGGGGCGGCGTTATGTAACGCTCACCACGCACACACATTGAAAGTCACTCCGACTGGTTTCTAAGCTAAATCGTTTTTTATTCTTACGATTATATTGGCCGTTAGAAAGTGATCGTTTTATTACGGCACTATGTTCAGATTCAGTTTCATTTCAATATAAACAAAAACACTGACAAATTAATAACTTTATTAATTGATGCGCTTAATAAATTCAGCTTTTTAATTTGTTTACGTTTAGATGAAATTGCATCTGATTTGTGATCACCGATTATCATAATACTCACAGGGCGATTTTGGCGTCCATGTTTGGGCGGCTGTAGGGCGGCGGTAGGGCGCGCTTTGGGCGCTGAGGGCGGGTGCGAGGTTTGCGCGGCGCGGGGTGGGGCGGGGGAGGCGACGTGACGCCGCGTGCAGCCGTCGGCGACTAACCTCGCCGCCGCGCGCGCGCCTCGTATTTATACCCCCGGTCGCCTGCGCCCGCGCATATCCCGCGCCACCCTCCACCGCCCTTAATGGAGTGCTAAAAAACTGTTTCACCAAAAACTACATAGATAACCCGGCGAACTTCGTATCACTTCACTCCTAAACCTTTCCTGGACTTCCATGAATTTCAAGAATAAAGCCAAATCGGTTCAGCCGTTCTCGAGTTTTAGCGAGACTAACAAGGTTTTTGATTCTTTTTTGTTTCGTTTCGTTTAATTTATATAGATGGGTATCAAGATACACTTTTTCTACATCGAGTCTGCAATGCCTTAATATTCCACCGGTTCGGGAACTGCCCCGGCAAGAACTAAGAAACTTGCCATCTTTTACAAAACAGGTGGAAAATTATTCTTTTTAATATAACATTAAACCCTCTCTTGGGTCCGATGTAGCAGCAGAGATGATGAGCAACCTACAGGAGAAGTTGCCAAAAATTTGCTTTTCATTGACAAAACGTTCTTATGACTACATTCATCTTATTACAGCCCAACAGTCAAAATTCACAAACTACAGTATTTCTGCAGTTTTAAATATTATAGGTACTGATCTCGACGCGACTGACACAGTTGTGAGTGAGTATGTAACAATTTTTTGTGGCTATCAATATGTTATCTGGTGGTCACTGGTCTATAATCTTCCAGGGTGAGTGTTTGAACCATAGCCTGCAGTCACGCAGATCTGGCAGGATCAAATCTACCTTCAAGCTACTGCGTTTAAAGAAATAGAATACTGTGTCTATAAGATCTAAGTTCTATTCTTAGAATTTACGAAAACGATAAAATAATAACACGTTTTCAAAGAAATCCCAAGATGTTGAAAATTACAGTGACAATTTTATCAACTGTTGACTTTTAAGGTCTTAGTTTTTAATCTTACTTTCGTGGTACTGAACCATGTTATATACATAAAATACTATGCTTAAGCCTGAGCCTATAGCAAATACTTTATTTTTATCACTTCTTTAAAAATTGCTCATAAAATGTATGGAATTGACACTGAGATAAAAGACACAGAAAGATAACTTCAATAAGCAACTCGTCGCGCACGCGCTTGCAAAATAGACTATTTTAAAATATGGTAGATGATTTCGAAAATTTCTGAATTTCCAATAAGTCGTTAATACTGACTCACGGGACTTTTGTCGACCACAGAGTACAAGGTCACTAAATACACAATAAATAATTGCTATAAAATAAAAAAATAATTAATATTTTTGGAGCGTAGAAAAGGGGAAGTAATTTATTTTTTTAGCGTGGAATAATACGAGTAAGATTCGAACTTTGAACATTAAAAATAAACTTCAAATGGCCCCAGTATTAAATGGCTCCAGTATTGCGTATCCATCGCTGGTGATTACCATAAGGTGCTCGTTATTTCAAATAAAATGCGTATGTTTTCTGCGTAGTTTTCAAATTTCCCGTCAAGTAAGTAACATTAATACTTATGACATGCTAAATACAAACTACCCATTTGCCAACAACTGGAATTTAGTGGTTTCCTCAAGAAGTATTTAATTGCCAAAATACCTGGAAATTGATTCATTAAACCACAGTAAAAATACATAAAAACAGCCTATCCATTCCAAGATCATATTTAAACATTTGTTGACTATCAAGATAAGTATATTTAATTATAATATATGGTACTTAATTGAATTTGGAAACTATAAAATAAACTTTGCCTGTAATTTGGTTCGCGCATAACCATATTGTATTTCCGTTACGAAAACTGTAAAGGGTTTCGAGGGTTTGAGTTTGAAGAGGTGAGAGTCATATTGTACGTACTTTTGCATATTTTAAAAGATATAAAATTATGTATGTGTGTAATTGCATTTTTGGCATTTCAATTCCATAAAAAATGGCAAAAATAATTTGACATTTTCTTACTTAACTATATTTTGCAATTTATTTGGAATATCACCAAATGTTTTACTATTCTTAGTATATGGTTATATAAGTATAAATTCTGAAGCATTATTGAATTTGTTAGAAAATAATAATATAACGAATAAAGGTAGTAAAAAAGACAAAGCAAGATTTAATTCGCCGAAGAAAAGACATCAGCGCGTAGAGCAGCCGCATAGTACAATATAAATTAAAGAGCACAGTCACATAATTATTATCATTACGCTGTATATTATACCAAATAATATTTAACATTCATTGTTTTTCATTGATTAAATTAAAAGTTTCAAGAGTATATTTTGAAGACTTTAGAAATCTAAGGATCGTAAGTTAAGATTACTTTATTTATATTATGATGTTAAAGTTGGGATTTCTTCATAGTAAAATATTATGTATGTCATGGTGTACAATGTATATTATTTTAATTTAACGAAACGTCACATGAACCATTGTGATATGTAGAACATCAGGCCATTGACAAAGATCGTGGTCATGAGAACCACTTACCATCAAGTGACCACCAATCTTCATCAAGTATATGGACTCTGGACTCTGTCGCCACCCCTAGGCTACCGCCAGACTCAGCTGCCCCTAGGCCACGGCCTATACGGCCTATTTATAAATCCATCTATTGGATGTCTCACCATGGGGAACGTTAAAACTATGGTTTTGGCGTGACATCCAATTTGAAATATGACATTATAAAAGAGCAACAAAATGCGGTATATTGTATGTATTTACATAAAGCGACAAGTATCTACATAATGGTTATTTACTGCCCATTCCAAATAACATTTACTTAAAGACAACATTTTGTAAAACATACTAAAATTCTAAAACTATTCTAACTATTCTAACTATTCAGCTTACTTTTAAGAAAAAGGAAGAGTTTTTTTAATCACTTTACGACTATAATATGCTACAAATAAATAAAAACCACTTTTCTGTATTGTTAGTCCCGCTATAACTTGAGATCTGCTTAATGTTAGAGTTTTAATATTTGTAGAAGTCCAGGGTGGTGATAGTATTATATAGGCCACTTTTATTTTGCCGCCCCTATGTACTAACTCTGCCGCCATCCTAGGACGCTGCCGCCGCCCCAGCTTCATCGGACGTTGTCGCCCATAGGCTATGGCCTATACTGCCTATACTATCTAGAGCTGATTAGACATGTCATCACCAACTACTAATATCTAGTATTCTTTCATTTATTGCCATCTAGTTACGTCTGAAGAAAGCTATTCCGGTAATATATTATGAATAAGCGAGGAATTATAGGTCTACTAGAATCTGATGGCAAAAAGTGAAAAAATAAATTGACTCTAGCAATACCGGGGTAATTGGAATAAAACATTTTGATCCTTTTTAGGGTTCCGTAGTCAACAAGGAACCCTTATAGTTTCGGTCTGTCCGTCCGTCTGTCTGTCTGTCCGCAGTTTTGCTCAGAGACTATAGGACCTACAAAGCTGTAATTTGGCATGAATGCACATATTAACGATGGCGACAAAATGGTACATGAAAACTTAAAAAAATATTTTTTTATGGTACCTTCCATACACATCAAGTGGGGATGAAAATTTTATTTCGCGTCCACCCCATCGTGTGAGGTGTCGTTGAATAGGTTTTTTAAAAATATTATGAGTATTCCGTAGTAACCGGTGGTAGGCATCATGTAGGACATTCTGAAAATATTTATTTTAAATTTATTCAGAAATAAAACAATTTTGATTTTGATTTTGATTCATAGATCATTTTCCGATTTAGGGATCCGTTTGTGAAATATTAAGTTTTAAAGTGGGAAAAATCGTTAGAGTCCAGTGTCCTCCCCTTCTACCAGCTAAACGGTTGGTTCTGGAAATGTGAAAAAATTCACGGGAGTAGGAAATATGCTGAATTTAAAAGGAAAACTATCACGGCTAAGAAAAAAAAATGTATTCGGCGAAGTATAAAGGAACTTTTCGTTCAAATTCCTTTGAAAATAACTGAGATGATGTTGTTAGCGGTATTACGGAACCCTAAATCGCGCGTGGCCCGACACGCACTTGGCTGGTTTTTTTTCCTTATAGCGGCTGATTCTGTGAGTGAAACATGCAAATATTATATATCCAATGATCAAGGATATTTTTTGAAAATCTGCCGTCAAAATTTGCCATCAGATTCTGGTAGACCTATATATTATGTATAATATATTTTAAATAGAAATTTAAATAACTTCGTTGTTTCACTGTTTAATGTTTATTATATAATATAGAGATAGGTACTTTACTACCAAACACAATATACATATTATCCTTTTTCGATCATCTAATTATCGCCATATTAAACTTTATCAAAATCGAAAAGAACGTAGAATAGTATTTTTTTTAAGTTGTACACTAACTGGTTATTAAATTTCTGCGCGAATAAATTGCGGGCAACATCTAGTATTTAAATAAAGTAGATAAGAATACTGAAGTTGCATTTAGATTTTATACTGAAGGTTGATAGCAATTCCTAAACATTGAACTTTCCTTGATGTCCCCGGGCACCCTGGCTTCCCACCGACCTAGAAATTCAACAAGAAACCTAGGTGTAACAGGTTTGTCCTTTCCGCCACTTTAAATAAGGAAGTAAAAATCGATATTGTTTCATCATTCTTCATTTGTTTGTATCTTCGGTATTTAATTATAACTCTTTTCCAAATCACGCGGTGAGACAGAAAAAGTATTTTTAGTGATTTATGTGTCCATGAGATTTTTTTGTGTGTCATTATTTTATAGCAATAATATTGTATAGTACCAAATATTAAGTAATACCAAATATATTGTATAGTACCAAAAATTATAATAGTAGTAGGTATATTGCAAAAAGAAAATGTAAATTATTTAAAAAAAATGATTATTTAGAAATGTAAATATTGTGTTACTTACTTAATAATGACATAAGAAATAAAAACTAAGATGTTATATACAAAAAAATTTTAAACCATGAATGTAATGTATAATATTGTTAAAAAATAATCATAATATAAATACTTAAATAAAAATATCTGTAACGCTATGCAAACTATCATAGTATTGTATCTAGATATTATTGTAATGTAATGTAAATGTAAATTAATCTTTTTTAAGGAATTAATAAAGGCTTATTATTATTATTATTATATTATTATGTGTCCATGACTTCGACATGTAGGAGCTTTTTTATTAATTCAGTTAAATACTTTTCTAAACTACTTAATCAATGAGAAATATATTATGTTTCTATGCATCGACAATATTTGAAAATTACAAACATAGTAAACATCAGCTCTGGATTTATGTATAGCTGCCTATACATAAATCCAGAACTGATGTTTACTACTATAGGCCGACCTATGGGTGGCAGCGTCCTATAGCGTCCTAGGATGGCGGCAGAGTTCGTACATAGGAGTGTAGCTTATACTCATAATAAATATTAATCCGGCCATGGTAAACATAATAATATGACTATAACATCAATACCTATCAACCTTTATTGCGTCCAAAATGCTTATAAGCATCTTGCTGGGGATGGCGGTCCTATCCGCAAGTATGAGGGTCTCTACCGCGTCCGAAGAAAACTCGGCGGTACTCCAATATGCGCCGGACGGGCCGCGGGGTTGATACAGGTACATACATCATATCAAATTTAAAAGTAATTAGTTAAGTGGTTTAAGCAGGATAAGTCATCAGCGTGGTGTGCAGGGCTGTGGGCTGTGGCGTTATTGATGATGTTGTTCTTGAGCGGCGTAACCAGAGCCGCTGTGGTCGCGTCGGCTGACTGTGGCGACCACCGACTACCACGTTCACCAGGCCCTTTAGCCAAGATCTTTTCTTCTCTATAGAATCGCTGATCATTATCAAAATGTATGAAATTGACTTTTAAGCTTTCGTTATTATGACGTTGAAGTTCGACTCGTCTAATGTCAATTCCAGAAGTACATTTTGAACGGCGATTCTATAAAAACCGATAAAGAAAACGTGTTGGCTACAGGCTCTGTTTATTTTACTACTAAATGAAGCCAGCAATTTCTTCGCTCCGAAATTCGTTTATCGTGCGGAAACAATACAATATTTGCCAGGATAAAAGTGTCGTATGTCCTTTCCCGGGATATAGAGATACTTTCTCTATATCAAATTTCAGCAAAATCGCTTTAGCGATTTGGGCGTGAAGAGGTCTAAGATTTATTCGTAGATTTCTTCACAAGCTTCATCGAGATACAAACGCGTAACGCCATCTATTGCTATGATTTAAAAACTTCAGGACAACACCAAGTCCCTCTACACCAGTGGTCCCCAATCTTTTTATTCGTGCGGGCCACAAACATGTTTTGGTCTTGGTGTCGTAACATTCTTCAAAATTAACGATTTTAAAGTGAAAAAAATTTAACGACTATCACGTAGACTTTACGTTATTTTGCCGGTGGGCGTGAATTTCAACATTTTTTAACATCACGCGGGCCACAAATAAAGTCCCGACGGGCCGCGGGTTGGGGATAACGGCTCTTGTAACAATAGTGTAACGGTGTGGTAACGGTAGTGTAACGATTTTGATTTAACGCTAATTAGCCTGTGGGGAAGGACAAGTATAATTTACACAGAGCCAGTACTGGCTGCCAGTAAGACTGGCAGCCAGTATTGGCTTGGTATATGCCGCATGTGAATAGTTTTTCAAGCCAGGCCAAACACGCGGCATATGTCAACGTTTTACCTGGCAAAAAAATGTAGGATATTATATCAGCGTATAAAGTAACGTTACGACTGCGCGCCCATCTATTTTTATTTCGGACTGATATGTCTGTTTAAACAAATTTTATGTAGTATTTATTGCTTTCACTAGTTTCGACAAATTAAGACCTTTCTTCCTGTAACAGTTTTTTGCACTAAGTCTTAAGTTATAAAGAAATAATCAACATTAAAAAATTACAAGTGAAGGATTGCGCGGCCATGACTTCTAAGGTAAATATTTCTTAAAATATTTAACTACAGTTTATAATTCGTTTTTCGACAAATTTTGACAAATTCAGTCTTCATAATATGACAAAAGGAATTAGATCTATGACCCATGTGATTCCCTAGATCTTCATGGCCGCGCAATCCTCCACGTTACGTTCGCGCGGCCAACTTAAAATCCTTGTAACTTTTTTGTTTAAACATTGACAAATTTTTGGTTTGTTCCCTTCGATTTCGACAAATTTCGACAATTTTTTTGGCGAAGTTTTTTTCTGCTTAGATAACTTGGCGGAGCAATCGTAACGCACACACTTTATTTTACTTTTGTATGGAATTCCTGACGCTGGTGCGCTTGCTCATATCAGCTCTATCAGCGCTGCTATTTTCACAGTGAACTCTATATAAGGGATACATACACATCCTTTTAAGTATTATCACTCAGTTTTGTTATACCCCGTATAGTTGTAATGTGTAATAAGTAGTCAAAATAATAACACTCCCCACACCGGTTTCGGTGACGGTGGAAATAGGAGGTCATAATAGCCCACCTGGTCAATGAAACTGTTCATTGACCAGGTGGGCTATTATGACCTCCTATTTCCAGCCAGTTTACGCCCAAAATGTACCGTTTTCGGGCGTAAACTGGCTGGAAATAAGAGGTCATAATAACCCACCAGGCCTGTTACGCAAGAGTAATTTTAATTGTGCCCTAGTGTGTGTGCACTGTGCAGTACATAAGAGCACTCTCTATTCCTTTTGGCTTTTACTCTCACAACCCAGTGGGTCGGCGGACCGACACGACTGGCGAGAGATCAGGCGCAGGACCGACTTTTATTACATGACCATCTGTAATCATCTACTTGTCAAATAATCAGGTGATCAGCCTGCACTGTCCTAATCAAACTTGGAAATAACATGTTTTCAACGCGGGAATCGAACCCACGACCTCAGAGTCGAGACTCGAGAACCACGCTCTAAACCACTAGGCCACGGAGGCGTTAGGAGGATAATAGTCAATGTTTCCCTAGTGAATGGTTACCTATTGACACACATTGTGGCAGCAAAAGTCAAGGACGGCGGACGGGTTTGGTTCCTCCTCGCTGCGATGTGTCACTCTGTCGCGTCACGCCAAAATACCAAACTCGGCGACCTTTTACTAACCTATCTCACGACTTTTCCACAAAATTTAGACAGGTATTTGTTTTAGTGCTTAAGAATCCAAGTGTATTAACCTATAGAAAATTGCCGGGACTATCCTATAAACTTGACCATACCAGATTTCATCAAAATCGCTTCAGTGGCTTAATCCTGAAGAGGTAACAGACAGACAGACAAACTTTTGCGTTTATAACATTAGTAAGGATGGATATTTTTACATTTGCCTGGGCTTTCAACTCTGGCATCCCACAACGATTATTCTGCGTATTTTTTTTCTTTTCGTTGTTGCAGGCTGCATCCATCAATAAGTGCGCGAGGTGATCAATCTCAGTGGGATGCGCATGCGCAGGTCACACAACGGTACACGATAAGCGCAGCTTCTTCCCCGAAATATGATGCATTGTCAAACTCGTAATGATAATAAGAGGAAAAAACAGGCACCAAGATTGTGATATTATAAGAATCTGTACAAATTAATATTCTTCTACCCATTTCAATGTAACAAAACGGTTATCCCGTTATCACCCGTTTTCTGAAGTTTTGTTTATAAGGAATAAATTTTTTATGGTATCTTTTTATTACCTAACGTCCAAAACATTAACAGCTAATTGGCAATGCTGTGCTGTCAAAAAGAAACTGGGCACAACCTGGACCACAAAACGCTTCGCAGATTCTATACTAAGATATAGCGTTCGTAGTAAGGCTTTGGTAAAGTAAGTAATAAGAAGTTTGTCTTACATATCCAGGGCCCGATCTAGCTATTTCAACGGTCCAGGCAAAGATGATTTTCGCCTCCCTTTACATACAAAAAACCATACAAGTCAGGGACTAGTCCTCAGACCGGGCTTTGATCATAATTCATAACTATATGACTGTGAGCTATATCTGACATCATTTTATGTAAAATTAGTGCCGTAAATAGTCTTTTTTGCGCCCTGTGCGAGCTTCTATAACAGCGCCCCTGGTTTTTTAGATATTATAGGTACCAAGAGCAAAGCTATGTTTAGGCCTAAGCTATTTCTCCCGTTCTGGGTGATTAGTCCAGTGATCGGAATCATGGGTGTGATTAATATGAATAATATGGATATGACCACAAAAATCCGGGATTTCCCGGAATTAGATTTTTCGGAAACCAGAAAGGTAGTAAAATAATTAAAAACATTACTAGGATTAGGAACATGCATGATTTTACAGTGATTTCACAAAAAAATCTGTATAAAACTATTATTTTGTTTCTAAACTGGGCAACGAAAATCGATTACTAAAACGTGTAAACAAAATTAAAACAAGGATTTTTGTTGTATATTACAATATTGTTTTCTTAACAAAACTGATCATTACAAATAAACAGAAAAATAATCATTCGAAACATAAAAAAAATTTTCAGAAAGATCTAAGGAACCAAAACTGATATATTGAGCCATTCGCGGTATCGCCTCGCTTGCACTGAGACATGTATGGCTTAATCTTTGAGACAAGCATATTATATTGCTACTGGCAGGATCAACCAGGGAGCTAACCACTAGAGCCGCACGAATCTCTTCGAGCGCTCGAGGTACTCGCCGCCGACACGCATGTTAATTTTCGACTTAGTTTACGGAGAGCTAAAAAAAATAAGTAAGCATTCTTCATTTTATTTACCAGCATAAATTATGTACAATATAATATTATGTAATGTATGTATAATATGTAGAACAGAATTATTATTTTTTTTTCATTTTATGTTTCCTATTTCATTCCGCCCTAATATTTGGAAATTTCTATTCAAACTATTTTATATAATATGAATCATTTTATAAACTAATTTGACTCATTTATAAATTTAAAATTACATACTTGGACATTTTCTGATTTTCCTGGGATTCCCGGGATTACAAGTCTTATCCACATTATTCTTTACACTGAAAATTACACCCAGATTCCGATCACTAGACTGATAACTGATAAAACAAAACTTGGCGCACCAATTATAATTGGGGCATTAGGAGCGCAGCAGGAACTTATCGGGCCTTCTTGCGCCACCCAGAGTCTACGCCCTGTGCCTGGGCACCGGTGGCACTGCCCTATTTACGGCACTGTGTAAAATATACTATTGCTAGGTAAATCAATATAATGAAACAGTAACAAAATTTTAGATCATTTATTCACAATGCAATACAATGAAATTAGCTATTGAAATTTCGAGACGGTCGAACCCTCGTATCAAAAGGTATTTATTACACACGGACAGACGAAACTATATCACATTACACTTACAACTCAAAATTTAAAGTAACATTATTTACATTTATGCACTGCAGTATAACTTTTTTTTACAAACGCACACATTGCACTTTAAAAATAAACGACTAATGAACAGCTGTAGTCCAAACCAGCAGGCGGACGAGCCAACAACTTTTGACATTTAAGTTTTGTGACTCGTTTCGTGATTTAGACCACATTAATGTACTTCACATCAGTTAGTCAAGGGTCAATTCGCACTAAAACGGAACGCAACGAGACCTATAATATATATAAGATACAAAATCGCAGTGGGGAGCGTCGCGTTGTTAACTTTATGCGTTTGTAGTGGCTCGAGGTGCGAACAGACCCTAAACACCCAGCAATGCTAGGCTCCGACTAGTCAGACAAAAAATAAATAAAGTAATTCTCTATATACAATTTTAAATGTTGTATTTTACGTAGTCACAGATTACACTAACCAAAAGTCCGATTTACAAAATAAAACTAAATAATCGAAATAATTACAAATTAAATTCGTTACATCATTACAGTTGGTCGATGATACCTATTTCCAAAAACTACTCATTGCGATGGATTGTTTCGATCTATCGTACTACAATTTGCGAACGATCGAAACCGTATATTATGAACAAGTAGCCGTAAAAAATTAACTAAACTAAACCTAATTTACCCGTAGACAGTAACATAAGCAGTGCAGTATAAAAATAACACTACAGAGTGCCGAAGGACTTAATTCACGTACCTCCGGTCTTTATTTGCGGCATTCGAAATGTAAGAATCTTGCCCCATATGACGTCACGAGCATCAAACCATACTACATGCACTGTATTTAAACATTATACACCGCTACATAATGTAAGGGCTCGCAAACAAAACGCCAAACCGCGCGTACCTAATCCAGCCTAAGAATTTCAAAAACATGATATTTACCGCTTGGATATTTTCTGTGTAATGAAATCGCACCGCAGCATTTCTGTCGCACTTGCCTGCGTTGTGAATATGCATCTTGTGTACGGGCCCTTAATACCTTAATAAAATATTATTATAAAAAACACTAGCCTGAAGCTTAAGCTACCATAATTATCTAAGTTAAATATTTTGGCGTTTTTCAACTACATCTAGGTTTTTTTTTATTTTTCTAGTTTTTGTGATTTTATTGCTTATTCACCTTAGAACACTAAAATAGTAAATATAATTATATTTGCACGTTAAAAATATTTGTACCAGCTCATGACCGATTGTTGTTATTTGCGTTTAATTAAGTGCACTTCCAGATAATTTAGGACCAAACAGAGCCTGTAGCCAAGACTTTTTCTTTATCACTTTTTTTATAGAATCGTCGATCATAATGTATGGCATTGACATTAGAGGAGTCGAACGTCAACGTCGTATTAACGAACTCTTATGTCAATTCCATGCATTTTGAAATTATAAATGTATGGAATTGACATTTTTGTAATTACAACTTCTATCAATAAGCGATGAAGAAAAGATCTTGGCTAAGGGGTCATGGTACTTAGACCAGAGCGCTTTCGATAATTTTGACAACGAAGTCTGTTACCAGAAATATTATAAAATATTATATTATATAGTAGGGATATGACGTACGTCATCGCTAAGCCTATAGTTCATACATTTTGATATCTGACTTCTCCGTCGATACTATCGAATGTATTTGACTAAGTACCCAGTACAATAGGGTATTTGACAGATTTTGAGATCTTGATGATTGATCTTACTTGGTTGAAAAAATGCATAGGTATTACCTTATATTACGTAAGAAACATGCATTTTCAAAATTAAAAATTCAAATAAGCCGCCGAAACGCTTTATTCAGCAATATGGCGTCGCGCCTTGTAAATGACGTCACAAGCGTGTAAACCAATTTATTTTACTATAATCTGTGGTGTAAACGAGTTTAAGCGCCTGTGACGTCATCATGACATTAGCCAATTCGGATCGATTCCCAAAATAAGTGGCGCGAGAAACAAAAAGCCAAACATATTTTTGTGGTGTTATTATTTTTATCAAAACTCATGTTAATCATGATATTGAATGAACTGTCACTTGTTGGTGGAAATTCATGTTCAATTAAATAATTATACACTTTCCATGCACTTATTCCACTTTATCTTATAGATTTACTAGCTGTCCCGGCAAACGTTGCTTTGCCATAATAAAAAGTATTTCGCCCATATTAAGTATTTTATTGAAGTGACTAAATAAGTATGTCGCCATGCCAACGTCGATCGCTATCTCGTCGAACAAACAACGGTCGCCGTCAGTCTCAGGTTGTGCACAAATGCACTTATCAATATATAAAGTACCCAGTAGCCGATTCTCAGACCTTCTGAATATGCATATAAAATTTGGTAAAAATCAGTAAGTAAATCCGTTTCGGAGGAGTTCGTGGACTAGCATTGTGACACGAGAATTTTATATATAAGATTACAAAATTATTATATACCGATTTCGAAAAAAACAACTGATCATGATTTTTTCGAAACCGGTCGTGTTACGTGTATTATAATAATTATGTCATAAATCTATTAAAATAAAATTGAATGAGTGCAGGGAAAGTGTATATAGTTATTATTTTATTGATCATGTAAAACACAAAAAGAACCCTCATTTTAAATGCATTTAAAGCAAAAGATCTCAATCATACTGTCAAATAACCTATTCAGTATATTTCGTGTATGTCGCAGACACCTTACTCGTATTGTCTACTCTGCCTTATTGAAACGGCCAATAAGATACCTAGGCTTGTTCATTGAACGCGTAGTTTATTTTGGAAATTAGATGACAGTTTCTTGATCGTTAGTACACTTAGGTATAAGCGGTGCTAAACTATTTTCTATTGAACTCATGAGCGGCCTAGGCATCTGATTTGTTGGCTTGAAGGAGATGGCGACTACTGGGGCTGTACCACGAAACAGTTTTGAGACTCGAGTCGAGTAGGCCTACAGTCTACACGGGACAACTTTAGGTATTTATATGTTGAGTAACTACATTTTGGATACACCATGAAAGTGTCTTTCCTATACTCACTGCAAGCAACCGCGGCCGACAAAAATCAAATAAATTGCCTTTAAGAAGTAGCTTAGAGGTTTTATTTATTCCGACACTGGTCTAGTGACACATGCCACTGCTTTGTAATGGCGTAGCAAAATTATAGTACTATCAGAGAAGTTGATTCCTATGCAGATGGGGGACCTACGTAGTTTGGTCGGATTACATCAAACTCAGCCGACAGATCACAATTAACATTGAATTGACATCTCAACTGCATAGGAATCAATTTCCTCTATGGTACCTATAATAGCCTAGGACGCCTAGGTCATAATGTGACATTTTATTTTATTATAGATTCGACTTTGAGCATTACATTACAATATTATGTAACATTACTAATTATTATTGTTTCTACTTTGAGCATTCCATAGCAAGTTGACTTCACTGTCGCGTAGCATTGATGTTACATATTGTATCAAGATATTACACATTGTATCATTACAAGGTGCGCATTGTAATGCTCGCTTCTCCTTCCTCACTAATGTAATGCTCGTCTCTGTAACGTTACATTACAAGCTAAGCGAATCAAATGCTCTCGGTGAGGGAGCACCTTTTTTTAGTCGGTCGCGGTCGCTTTCGCCAAAGATCGGAAAGCCACCTCTACGAAACCACTTATGGCCAGTTTTTGAGTTTTTTTCACAGGGGTTTATATATTCATTCGCTTTTGATCGGCTAGCGTCAAAAATAAACTAATCAACAACGCTAGTGAAAGGATAAACTCCTGTCGAAAACCCCCAGAAACCGATCATTAGGCTGTGTTTCCACTGAAGCGGAGCGGAGCTTAGCGGTGCCAAATTGACGAATCACCATGCTCTTAATCTTCGCTCTGCTTCGCTGTCATTCCGCTGGAATAGCACGATTGGTCAATTCAGGCACCGCTAAGCTCCGCTCCGCTTCAGTGGAAACACAGCCTTAATGTAGCATCGGCATAAAATATGACATTTAATATAAATAATGATTTACCAAATACATTAGTATTTATTAAATATAGTTATTCTACATCTATACACACTGGGGTCTGATCCTCATACCTCGAATTTCACTTCGACTAGTCTTTACTCAGAATGATACGGCCTACGAGAAACATCATTCGAGGTATGCAAATCCTCGCCTGCAGTTACAATCGAAATATTTTTACCATCACACGAATTGGTGTTTATATGTAAATAATATTATAATTACTTATTAGTTATTAGGCATATTAGGATACAGTATAAGTGGAAGTTACATAAAGCTAATTTCTCCGAGTGTACCGTAGCTATAACAGCATAATAAGCATGCACTTAAATACCTTATCCGCATTTATAATAGCCTTTTCGAGGCAATTCTATAAAAATATGTTGACATAGCTAAATCTAGCGAGATTAATGAAAAATTATTGCATTTTACAGGATTATGATAGCACTAATGGTATATAATATCTATTAAGAGAAAAAATTACATTCTATGTATATCAGAGAAATGAATTCAAATAATTTAGATAGCCAACATCATTCGGTCGGGTTATATCATTCCCAGGTAGATCACGAGTAATATTAACATAACCCGACCTAATAAATGTCCGCCATCTGTCTATGAACCAGTTTCTCTGATAGTACTTTTCGCTTAACCTACATAAAAAATGAGGTGTTTATTAAAGGCAATAGATGTGTTGTACGTCCCTTGTGACTTACACTATTGTGTTTTAGATAATGAGCATAATATTTATATCCATAATATTTATAGGTTTTTGTTTTTTGTTTAGAAAAAAAAACACCATAATTAACTAAAATACTTAAAAATTCTGATACATAACAGCATATGGACTGTTTTGCCGAACTACGCGAAGCTGAAAATCGTGGGTACAAGAATTGAGTGTCTGATTTGTAGAGCTTGTTTAGTCGATGTTTTTTGTACATGTTGTTTATTAAAATAAATTATACTTTAGGAAGCTGCGGCTCTCTAGCGTTATATTTATCTTGTTGAAAAAAAAATACTGGGATATATTATATGTAGCATAAACTATACAACAAAATGGTGATGACATGTTGACCTCGTGTTACATTCTAAATAATGTCCAGTTCGTACGCCGTAAATGGATAAAAATGAATTATAAATATATTTCTACATATCTCGTATGTTATATGGTCATATATAGTATCAACACGAAATAGCGCAAGATTATCTAGAGCAAAGTTATTATATTATATCTAGCCTAGATAATAACTTTGCTCTCGATTCTGATATTCCAGAAATTCATAAAAAACAACCAAAAATTTGTTTTAATAATAAAATTTAGAGTTTTCGGAAGTCGGTTAAAATAACATTAGATGTGAAATCACTGGCACAAAATACGCTTATAAACAAACTATAAGGGCACAGAAACGATTCTATTTTCGATTACTAACGAGCATAATATTATGCTAACACTGTTTTTACATACAAACGTATACCTCAATTACTCCCAGGACAATGCGTCTAGACTCTAGACAAATGATTTTTATGCAATATTGGGATCTGTTAAAATGCCTCTACCTCTGCCAAAAAAATCTGCCTCTATGTTCGATTTTTTCAAAATTTACTATAATATATAAATATATGACCCTTCATAAATCGCAAAAAAAAGAATGCTCCGTACCCCCCAAATCCACCGGCCGTAAAATAATTTTGAAAGATCTTTAAGATAAAATAAAAACGTAGAGGCATAGACTCACTCTTCCTAAAGGTATTTAACAGCGTTAGTTCCTTTTTTCGCCACATGCATTTAAAACCTTATCGAGCTCTATGGTTATGGTTAAATACGGAGTCTTGATGGCGTCCATTTTTAACTTTAACCAAAGATTTGTCATTTTGCATCGTAGTTAAAGTTATAGTTAAAGTTACAGTTATAGCTGTTAAAGTTAGTTGGAGCAACCCAACCATAGAGTGAAATTATTAATGTATATATTATATAATTATACGATAGCTGATTGCGAATTAACCCCCTTTTTCATATTAATACTAGCTGTCCCGGCAAACGTTTCTTTGCCATATTAAGTAAATAAAGTATTTTTTTTTATTTGATCGCAGCGCTAACTGTCGGGGCAGACTAAAATTAAAACTCGAATTCGAATATTATTTAAAATTTGACACTGCGATGGTAGCGCCGTCTGTCGGATCCAATGTAAAACATTCCAAAATCAACAACTACTAATAAATTAAAAATGAATTTAAAAAACATTGTCCAGCGGACAAAATTGTGAATCTAAACCATTCCCAGATCCCCTTGAACACACACAAAAAAAATCATCAAAATCGGTCCAGTCGTTTGAGAGAAGTTCAGTGACATACACACTCACAGAAGAATTATATATATTAAGATTTATAGAGCGAAATACAAGTCTGTTGTCTTTGTCTGAGACACTGGAAAAGTCACATGACAAAGACTTGTCATGTGACTTTTCCAGTCTGATGACTGAATAGTCATTCGCTTTGTAAATATGTATTTACTAGTAACAGTTTATGTTTATCCAGTAAGACGTTAGGTAAGAATGGCATTTTAACCGACTTCCAAAGTGATCCGTTATCATATATTGTACAAAAAGCATATGTAGACCGTACATATACAACCTTGAAATAGTTCCTTTCCGTCATATTTCGGTAAAATTAACAGCAAACAAAGGTCAGAAGAGAACACGGCGCAACCGGTTTTATGATGCACGCAGATAAGTTTAAAGACTGCACGTTACGGTGTGTCTCGACCCTTACCACGTAACTTTCAGCATAAAATCAGTTTAAGCATGGGAATAAGAGATAAGGCATCTGTTTTAGCATGATTCATAAGCAATTCATTATTGTCACTTTTACAACACAACACTGTTTTTCGGAAGCAATGCTATGTTTATATTAATTTACAACGACTTAATAACAGTTTAATAATTAATTATTATGTAATGAGCCTTCCAGCGATAAGCAACAATCTAAAAATGTATATATAATAGCCTATTTATACGTTAATTAGCTGTTTCCCGCGACTTCGTCCGCGTTATCATAGTATACCTATATAGACTTTCATTTAAACTTTCAACCCCTATTTCACCCCCTTGGGGGTATTTTCAAAAACGCTTAAGCACGTATCCAATCATTTTAATCAGTAGCCCAAACATAAAATTTCATGCTTCTAACTCAAGAAATAACGGACTTCCATTGAAACTTTCAACCCCAATTTCACCCCCTTGGGGGAAGAATTTCCAAAAACGCTTAAATACGTATCCATTCATTTTTAATCAGTAACCCGAAGATAAAGTTTCATGTTCCTAACTTAAGAAATGACGGACTTTCATTCAGACTTTCAAGCCCTATTTCACCCCCTTCGGGGTAAAATTGTCTACTTAATAAAACAACCCTACTCACCAAATTTCATGGCTGTAACTTTAACAGTTTTTGCTCAGCGATGATGAATCAGTCAGTCAGTCAGGACATGTAATTTTATAAGTATAGATGTACAAAATATATATTATATATCTTTTAAAATTCATAAAAATACCTAATGTCAATCCGTGCCTTCAAGTAAATATAGGCCCTACAAGGTTCTTGCGCGTGGCCGAAATCTGAAGTAACATTAAGCGCTACTGGGGAGACAGGTGTTTCATCATTGTCCATCTGTCAATATCATTCATGATGTATCGTGTGACCGAGTTATGAATTATCCCGCGTATAATTTTGAGTGACAGCTATTTCATCCTTGTCCACATGAAAGTGTCATTCGAGTGCCACAAGATCCTTGCAGGCGTGTTTAGTCATAGCTCACTAATCACTATGCATCAATCTAAAATATCTAGTTTCGTCTAGTCTGTGCGCCGACTAACTACTACCTATTGAATAATATCTAGAATGTACTTTTCTAAGGCATTCGTTTCATATGCAGTGGCGAATCTACCCTGACGAGTATGGCCCGGAAGCCCAATTCCAGTTTGTGATAAAATCCTGTCTTATTCCGCTTCTGAGAAAGCGTTGACTCAAATGACCCTTAGCCCAAATTCTTTCTTTAATTTTCAAGTCTTTAGTATTGATATATACTTTGAATTCGACAATCGATTTGACGAATGCATCTTGGCTAACGGCCGCATCACAAAGAGTACCAAGATTAGGGCCTCCGGTTTCAGTGGCAGGTAAAAAAGGTGATCCTTTTCGACTTGTCCTAATTTAACTCCTATCCTACGTAATGAGAAAAGTTTTGGTACGAGGGCCTGCCCCGCTCATGTGACATGTCTAACTACAGCCAGCAAAGATCCTTGAGTGTGTTAGTTGATACAGTCAACGCAACAAGAAAAGCTACTGATGTTTCAACAATAATTGTATACAATAACGAGCTTTTGCCCGCGGCTTCGTGTTCGCGTTAAGAAGTATTATTATATACAAACTTTCATCCCCTATTTTAACCCCTTAGGGTGGGAATTTATCAAAATCCTTTCTTAGCGGATGCCTACGTCATAACTCATAACATCTACCTGCATGTCAAATATCAGCCCGATCCGTCCAGTGGTTTGGGCTGTGCGTTGATAGATCAGATCACCATGTCAGTCAGTCACCTTTGAGTTTTATATATAATATAGATTATAGATTGTTTCAACAAAAAATTTCACAACGTTCAGTGCCCTAGGAACTATGGAACTAGGAATTTATTAACTAATTAAGGAACATATATCAAGTGTTCACAAATGTAACTTCCAAGAGTCATCACATGGGACACTAAAGGTGACACCGCACTAAGCGACACTACGCGACACCAAACGTCAGTTATGTGTCGCGTCGGCATAAACTAAATATTTAATTTCAAACATTGCAATTTAATATAAAGCACATAATAACATTAGTTACCAAAAAAATGAGAAGAAAATTTGCGTAATATGTTAAGTTTTAAAGATTTTTTTGAGCTTTGACTGCGCTAATTAAAATATTAATATTTGACATTGAGTTTCACTAAAAATACATTTTATTAACTTTAAAATTATTTTGAACTTTGCTGACTGCAGTACGTAAGGTCCAATTTTAAGACACTTCTTAAACAGGGTGAAAATCGACCTCAAAATACCTACTATTTGAAACGTAAGCGCATATTCCGCTAAGCTATACTACAATTTTTTCCGAGGATTCAAACGTGATGACTTAGTATAAACCTGTAAATACTTTAATAATAAAATATTTTAAATTGCTTTTAAGTATATAGCGATAAAAATCCACTACAATATTTCACTTTTTGTGCGCATAAGATAAAAAATTTACACGAAACTATGACTACCGTTAATCTATGTATGTACTATCAGAGAAATCGATTATTTAGCAGAAGACGGGCCTACATTATTTGATCGCGTTATGTCAAGCCCGTCAAGTGACATGACGTCTAACATTAACTTGATGTAAAACGTCAAAATTAGGTAGGGCCTCGATCTGCCTGTAAATAAATTTCTCTGATACTGTACTGAACTCTGTCGGCCGAGTACACTTTAGCAAGACACCTTGCGTTTTCATTATTGTTATCTCTTATGTTCCTCATAATAAAGAAGGAGAGGGAATATTTCGACGCACGATTTAGAGCGCGCACGGTCGACATAATTGTCTTTCGCCGCCTTTAGAATATAAGTTCTAGCTGACAGATGATAAAGTCTACTTTTCAATAAAATTATCGTTTACAGGCTAGTTTTATGGAGAAGTAGGCCTTATTTTAGGTGCACGAGAGGTTAAAGTGTATAATCATGTTTAACTGGCGTTATTGCCAAGTATACCAGCCGACTCGTCTCCAATAGCGGGAACTGACTTAAATATTACAAAATATATCACATGGTGTTCACTCTGGCTGCCGGAGCGTCGGAACACGAATCACGATACACCCGACCCCCTCACTATATAATCACTAATTGTCTATAATCCACTGCCGAAAGGTTTTTCAATTTTTTATGTCTATGGATTATTCTTTTATCATAGATTCTTTCATCTTTTTCATTTTTTATATATGGCCTACCAGTTTAGTAAATACACATTACACATAGAAGTGCAATTGAGCCAATATTAGGGTTTTTCGCCGCTAAGGGGCGTACCGACTCATACAAAGCGGCTGGGGGCTGCTTGGTTTCAAAGTTGATAAAAATTTTCTAAAACTATCCAGGCGCCCGACACTAGGCAAAGCTCTGTATCAATCGGGTGCCTTACGTATCTTGCGACAGATTTGCAACAGGCGTTCAACATTAGATATTGCACAATTTTCGCCTGTTTCACCTGTGTGACGATCGTTCTTTAAATCACAATCGTAATCAGAAGACGACAGTTAAATGTCAATTGCAGTTTAAAGGTGAGACCGCACTGTGCTACATTTCACCTCGATAGAACCGGCGTTTTATAAACGTGAAACTGAAGTTTTCAAGTGTCAGTAATTCTATGGAAGTGAATTGTCGCTGCCTGTCGTGGGTTTTGCCTTTACAGTCATAAGTTTCGAGGTAGCGTTATTAATTATATATTATGCTATTTCAGAGTAAAAATATCAAGCAGTGGATTATCCATTTGATACTTTGCGCACGATCACGAGCCCGGAATATATACACGTTGTCATTGAAAAGTATACAATACAGCAAAAATATAACAAAAATAAATGGCAGGTGTCAACATTTCAATGAAATCGTGTATACATTAAAATGCTCGTATCATGCCATATACATATCACAAACTTGATTGCTACAATTGATGTATACTTGTACAAAAATACTGTAATTTAAAATGCGCTAAAATCAAAGATTTATAAAAGATATTATGCTAAAGTGTATTTGATAGAAAAAGTAATATATGTTACTGAAACTCATATTATGTCATTCTGAGTTCTGACCAAGAAACCAAAGAGCTTATGACTTAACAAAACTTCCACACATATTCGTGTTAATTAGTATTTGAGTATATTTTAAGAGAATTTCGTATATTTTAGAATAACATACTAGTGAATTTGCATGTTATTTACATTTATTATGTATCGTTTTCATCGCTTTTTATATTTATTATTATTAATTTATTATTAATATATTGCTATGCAGTATGGCAACAGTTGACATAATATTTAGAAAGTGATTATGAAGGCCATTTTTTACGTGCATCGGTGTAACTAATTGTTCAATAGATACAAAAGTCTGACAACAATATAAGTTGACATTTGTTTTGTCCTGTATTTATTTTTAAAATGTATCTTTTCGAAACCCTGTTTCAAGGAGAAGAGAATTTAGCGCATTTTAAATAACATTACAAAGTGATTTATATCATTTCTCATCTAGAGCTTTAGCGATCATTTTTAACAAACGAACCTGACTCCCGATAGACGACGCAAGAGCCAGGCTCTCTGTCATATAATAACCAACGTCATTTTTAAGGGTTCCGTCCCCAAAGGATAAAAACAGTATCCTTTTAATAAGACTTCGCTGTCTGTTCGTCTGTCTTTCCAACTTTGTCGTCGTCTGTCTTTTGATGGGGGCTCCCATACAAAAGACACATTTTTCTGGCTATTATTGCTGTATGGTACGGAACCCTTCGTTCGGAAGTCCCACTGAGTCACATTACAAGAAACATTTAACACCACTTCGAGTAACACAGTATACATCAGTGGCGGCTATACCCACTCGGGGGGCGGGCGGGGGCGGCGTTAGGGGCGCAGGAGGGGCGTCTGCTCCGTCCACCGACCTCGATCGTCGCGCTCGCTGCACTTGTTGCGACAACACACTACCGATTCGGACGTCGATGCGGTCGGTACTTGTTGCTGAGGGAGAGTTCGTTTGTTAGCAAATTCGTTTTATAATAATTGAAGACGTGAGTTAATGTGATGAGTGTGATAATGTGTGAGCTATACATTAGCCAGGTGATTAAGTAAATAAGTAATAAGGTTTTTTCAAATTATAAGGAACAAAAATATAGTAATTATCCGTATGTTACAAAAAATTCAGGATTTTATGCGTATAGCTACGGCCTACGAGTAGATAGAGATCGAGAGTAGATTTAGCGGGGTTGAGCACTTTTGTGGGATGGGTAAAAACTCGCGTCAGATTCACGTGCTGATCGAAAAACTTTGGAAAAACCGTAAGACGGTTGGAGAGTAGTGTTGTAACATCGAAATTAATTAATCGGACAATCGATTGTTTTTTTTCCCGATTGTCGATATTTTTTTGAAGTGAAAACTTCTTTAGCGGCGTTGAGCACTTTTGTGGGATGGGTAAAAACTGTGAAACTCGCGTCAGTTTTTCGTGTTGATCGAAAAACCATAGAAAAACCGTAAGACGGTTGGAGAGTAGTGTTTTGTGTCGAACTCAAACTCGAACTCGAAAACTCGAACTCGACAACTCGAACTCAAACACGAATTGTAAGGGTTTCGATTAATTAAAAAAAAATCGATTTTCATAAAAAATGGGTTACAAATTTAATCGATTGTAAGGGTTTCAATTAAATAAAAAATCGATTTTTTAATATTCGATTTTTATAAAATATGCATAAAAAATGCACAACGTTAATAATCAAGTTTTCACTTCTGCCGGCGCTCCCGGAGTGCAACCCGTCTTTTTTTTCAATTCATTATTCTGTAATACCCAATAGTTAGTTTCTGAGTCTAGTTAAGAGCGTTACCTGTGAGAGGTGCAGGTCGTATAGGTGCAGCGTGCTGACGGACATGTCTCGCGCCTCGTCGGGCTCGGCGAGGTCGGCGGGGGCGGGGGCGCCGCTGGCCACGCCCGCCAGCATGCTGCTCGCGCCCGCCAGCGGCCCGCGCGCCCCGCCCTCCTCCTCGTCGCTAGTCTCGTCCATGTCCTGAATAGATACAGTTGTTAACATTAATAATCTATACATATTATAAAACAAAGTCGCTTTTTTTCCCTCATGTCCCTTTGTTCCCTTTAATATTTAAAACTACGCAACGGATTTTGATGAGTCTTTCAGTGTTAGATAGCCTATTTATCGAGGAAGGCTATATGCTATATTCTATCACGCTAAATAATATAATACACCCCACACCGGTTTCGGTTTCATGGCAACCAGGCCAGGTACGCAGGAGCAAACAAACGCAAAGCGTGTTGAAGCAAACGTACTATTTTTTCGCACACTTTTTGTGCGGCGCGGCGCAAAGCGGCGCGATGCGGTCTGCCTGTATTATACGGATTTTCAGTGCGCCGAACTTTTTGCGCGTCGTGTGCGTTACTGCATATAATTTGCATAGGTTTTATTTCCACAGACTAAAAAGTGCGTCACGAATAGCCCGTCGTCTGCGATCTCCCTTTAACAGTGTAACCTGATCTTTAGTAGTATAACTAAAGCTCAGGTAACATTGTTAAATACTGATGTCGCTAACACCTAAGGGCGATAGCACCAATCACCATACAACAAATTAAGTCAGAGAGTCATAGTAGTAAGAAATTTCATTTTACATTTTTTTGACGTGACAACGTCTTATAATTCGATAAGGGCTGCGCGCACGAAAAAACATGACGCAATATGCGGCGTTACCTCACTCTGAGGCATTCCATTTAAGGCTATGACGTTGTCACGTTCAACTATCGTCAGTAAACCGACTTTACAGACAACCGAGTTCGAGTCGAGTTCGAGTTCGGTCGAGTTCAAGTTTACACTACAAAACACTACTTTCCAACCGTCTTTTTTTATATTTAAAACAGGAGATAAATCTTTAAATATAGATTTCTTATTTCATAAATATTTCTAGCGAACCTTATTTAGTTTGCATAACACTAAACTCAAAGAAAAGCATTAGGACGGCATTATCGTTTAAACGATAAAGTCCTTTTTTGTATAGATTAAAAAAAAGCATTACTCTAGAGTCTAGTATCACTTACGGGCAGACGGAACTGTGTTTTCTGCTGATAGAAGGAGAGTACGGCGGGCAGTGGAGTGTTGGTGCCGAATATACTCTGCTGGATGTACGAGCCCAGCATCGTCTTGTTCTGAAACACAATATGACTAATGAGTATTTTCCGCAATCTTAAAACTGCGCATTACGCATACAATTAAATGTTGCCTTGCGTTGTAGTGAGGCGAAAAATAGACTATCCTACTCCATGAATAAAAAAAAATCATTAAAATCGGTAAAGCCGTGCAAGCATTTCGGTTTGACGAAGGGAAACAAAGATCTACGTTACGTAGTCATGTCGCGTTACACTGACAGTAGTCGCTGTCCATCAGAGGATGATTAAGACAGTGACAGATTGAAGTTCTATTTTTGCCGACTACGGCCAAGCAAAAAGTAGAGTTATGATTTCGACTAGTATGCATGTGGCTCGAATCGGATCCACACGCCTGCGTTACAGGAAAAGGGTCTTAACTATACTTCCATCTTACTATATATCCTCGCCTTGTACGCATGCAGGCAGGCATGACTGCTGTTAAAACATCAATAGGGTTCTTACCAGCGCGTTGGTTGGCAGCGCGGCGCACATGCTGTGTCTGAGCGACCGGAGGAAGTGTCTCTGCGCTGGCTCGGCGGGCTGCCAGGCGGGGTGGCGGCAGGAGAACGCCACCAGCGACAGCTCCGTCTTACCGCCCTCGCCCTGCAGATATTGGCTGTTCGCTGCTGTAATACGATAAATAATAATTATTGGAACGAAGTTCCTTATGGCGCGTTCGGCGTTGCGAAAGGAGGCTAGATGGAACGACACTTGACCTCGACACTTTTTTATTAGTACCTGCATATTATATTTATTAAATGTATCAACGTTACAATATTCGTAACGGCCAAATTCAATTTCATCAGAGCTTATCAAGAATCAAGATATTCCATAATATTTATTTTATCATCTATTTCGCTCTCTACAATGAAACAGTAACATTGACTTAATTTCGTGAAGTGTGTTAATAATACCTTTTATTTTGTCTCCCATTTTGCCGACCGCCTGCCATTCCGGATGCCCGTGCCTTCTGATGTCCAGCTGAAATACACATGCGTACATACATTGTTAGCATACTCATTAGTCATTACTCATCTATTCTTTAATAACACTATTCTAAGAATTCTGAAAGCTCACATATGTGTTGAACACAACAATATATTATTGTAGACTCTCTGCGATAACGATTCGAGCGGCATAACCAAAATGCCCATAGTCAATTTCGTAAATTTTATAGGGTTCATGTCAAAAGTAACATTTCAACCTACATTTAAACGCAACTATTTTCACAGTTTTTTTTTAATTAGCCTATGCTGTCCCACTGCTGGGCAGAGGCCTCTCCCAGGGTCTTCCATTTTTCTCGCTCCTGCGCCACCGTTGGCCAGCCGGGCTGGTATGCCTCCAGCTCATTGCGCCATCTCTTTCTTGGCCGGCCACGGTTGCGTCGTCCGTCTTCGGGTACCCATTCAGTTGGTATCTTTGCCCAGCGGTCGAGATGCATGCGGCTAACGTGGTCAGCCCAATCCCATTTTAGTTTTGCCGTCTTGGCTCCTACATCCTTGATACCTGTTTGGGAGCGCAGTGTGGTGTTTCTTACTTTGTCGACTAGACGACTCCCAACATACTGCGCTCCATCGCTCTTTGGCATACCCCGAGTTGGGACTTTTGCGAATCGGTCACAGTGAATTCTATTCACTGTGAAAAAAGGAACAAACACCTCCTAAAGTATTATCACTTGTTTTATTACAGCCTATAGATAATATTTTTTTACCATTTATTTAAGGCATCCGTCTGTGTGTCTGTCTATTACCTCTTCACGCCCAAACGGCAACTTTCCAAGAATTCAAAGTATCTCTATGCAAAAATTTGGTATAGATATACTTTAAGTTCTGCGAAAGGACAAAGGACACTTTTTATTCCGGAAAAGTGTACGGTTCCCGTGCGATAAACGAATTTTCGCGCAACGGAGTTGCGGGCGCCATCTAGTCTTATAAGAATGTAAGTACCTGAGCGAAAGAGCAGACATCGCCGATGCCGAGCACCGAGACTGTGAAGTTGCGATAGAAGTCGACGACGTCGAGCGCTCGCGACCGCAGCGACAGCAGAACGAGCGGACACAGCAGCGGGCTTACCACCTGTATACATTATACTATAAGTCTGCTGTCTTATGTTACATTATCATGCCTATGATATGGCTAGAGTCTAGATGTAACCTTACATTAATAGCGTTTCTGTCTATAACGAAACTATCGTTAAGGGGGTCAAAAGTGGCTGCAAAATATGGTTCGTGTAATATTACACACGGTGCTGCTAACCAGTTCTGTTATACTTGAACTTAACTGGACACTCTACCGCATGTCTAGATAGAAAGATACGCTATTGTAAGTAGCAGTACAATTACAAAATTAATGAATGTTAGGGCTATAGTTAACTAGAGACAAGACAATATTCGGACAGAATATTCAAAATTGAAATACAAAATACATACAAAGCGCATACTTTAAAAAATATTTTGTACTCCAGTAGTCTCTTAATACAGTCATGTTTCAAGAATTTGACCATCAAGGTCAAGCCTATATAGTTTCTTTTGATATCCTAACGAATTTACCTCGTGGGCAATATAATACTGCGCTACTGTTCTAAGCCATGGGATGTGCTAAAATTTGATCATCGAGGCCAAGGTCACAACATAGTTATTTTACCTCGTGTGCGATATGCTGTGCTCGGAAGTGAAACAGCTGTTGGAAGTGTGCCGCGGTGTGGGGCTGGTGGGCGCGGCCTCGCCACGCGGCAGGCAGGTAGTGCACGTGTCCTAACACAGCCACTAGCAGCTCCTCCCTCGTGCCCGCGCCCGTGGCCACGCCCTCCTCGCCCGTGAGCGCGCGCGCGCCCGCCAGCACGCAGCCCAGCGCCGTGATCATTGTTAACGCGTGCTCCACCTGACATACGCAGATAAATATGTTAGCCATTATCTATATCTATATCTATACTTATTATAAAACAAAGTCACTTTTTTTCCCTCATGTCCCTTTGTTCCCTTTAATCTTTAAAACTACGCAACGGATTTTGATGATTCTTTCAGTGTTAGATAGCCCATTTATCGAGGAAGGTTATAGGCTATATTTTATCACGCTAAGACTAATAGGAGCGAAGAAATCGAGGAAAATGTGGAAAAAACGGGGAAAATTATTTGAAAGGGCTAACTTGAACGCGCTAATCTCAGGAACTACTGGTCGGATTTGAAAAAAATTTGATGAAATTTTTTGTGTGTGTTCAAAAGCATCTGGGAATGGTTTAGATTCACAATTTTGTCGGGTGGACAATGTTTTTTTAATTAATTTTTAATTTATTAGTAGTTGTTGATTTTGGAATGTTTTACATTGGATCCGACAGACGGCGCTACCATCGCAGTGTCAAATTTTAAATAATATTCGAATTTAAATTTTAGTCTGTCCCGACAGTTAGCGCTGCGATCAAATTAAAAAAAATACTTTATATACTTATTATGGCAAAGAAACGTTTGCCGGGACAGCTAGTATCAATATAAAAATCTATTCTCAGGCCTAAGCCTAACCATACAAAATTTCATTAAAATCGGCTGAGCCGTTTTGGAGGAGTTCGCGCACAAGCACTGTGACACGATAATTTTATATATTAGATAAATGACGGCACTCACAGTGAGCACGTCCTCGTCGTAAACTGACAGTAGCACCAGCACGCCGAGCACGCTGCCGGCGACGAAGGCGACGTTACGCGCCACCACCGCCGATAGAGGCGATGTGAACGCCTGAAGGTACCTGCACATTGAGCGAGTCACGTAAATTAGTCGTGTTAATATAGCCTGTTATGGTTGAGCAAGTCATATAAATTAGTAGTATTGTAGATAGGTAGTATTATAGGCAGGTAGTATTATAGCCTGCGCTGAGCTTTATTTCAATCGCATTGAATCGAATATTTTGTGTGTAAAAAGGAAATACATCGACAGATTTTAAATATCACAGACGCCACTGAAAGTATGCTCCTAGACGATCGATTTTATTGCGCAATATAATTGGCAAGAATTGAACAGTTTATTTGGCAAGAGGATTGAAAGGCGGGCCTTGTTCAATAACAACCCTACATAGTCAATAATATTGCACAATACGTGATAGTACACAATAAAATTTGATCGTCTAGTGACCCGCTAAGAAGGAAATACATAATTATATCGATTATATCGACAGACGCCGCTGTAAGCGAAAAACCGACTGACAAGTCTATAATCACACACGTTTTAATACGAAACTTTTCTACACCTTCAGCTTCCGGCATTCTCACTCGGCCAATAATACAAGCTAAATTGACCCTAAGGCCGATTTCGTGGCGACTACTAGACGTGTGCCCTCCTCATACCTGGCTGCTGGCTTGTTTGCGCGCGCGAGTCTCTCTCGCAGCTCGTGTTCTAGCTCGTTGAAGTGGCGTAGTGCGACGCGCGCGTACAGCGACCACGTGCGCAGACCGAGCGAGCCCGGTGAACGTTTGATCAGCTGAAACCATATATCACACCATTGTTGGCTAATTCATGTCATTGGTGGAACATTATATTTTTGTGACAACAATCACCTTTTAAGCCACTGAATCACGTACGCGTTTATTCATACAAAAGAGCATGTGATTTTTTGTGATTTGTATGGGCCAGCGCTTTAGAGTCATGAATTTTCCCTTACAAAAGTTTAAAAAAAGTCGCTCTTTCAGCGCTGCTACTTACACAGCGAACTGTCTACAAGGGACACGTACACACCCTAAACTATTATCACTTAGTTTTGTTACACCTTCCCCGCGTTCCATTTGAAATGATCAAAAGCTCAAATTGCCTCCTATTTTGAGCGTTTTGATTGTTTTTAACGCTAAAGGAACGCGGGGCTTGTATATATATATATATATATAGGTAAATTAAATTGTTGATTGACAGTACCTCGGCGTAATTGAAGAAGAAGTACAGTATCTGCCAGGCTAGTATTAGCGGCGCCAGCAACAAGTTGACTAGGGCCAGCGCGAGAATCTGTCGCTCCAGCTGACGCGCCAGCACTGTCCTCTTCGACTGGTCCTTGAAGCACTCCCGCAGCTGCCAACAATTCTCCCAAGGAGACCAGGGACTCGCTGCAAATATAATCTAATATATATAAATCTCCTGTCACGATGTTTGTCCACGATGGATTCCTAAACTAATTAACCGATTTTAATGTATCTTTTTAATGTGTGCTTTTTTCCAACTTAAGAGATAGGATAGCTTAGATCTTTAATTATAATCGCAATTTTATTTTATTGCAAATTATTTGTGTATAAAGAGCGACCATTGTTTATGTGACGCGGGTCACGGGATAGCGATGGACGTTGCCATGGTGACATACTTATTTAGTCACTAATTCAATAAAATAATACGGGCGATATGCTTTATATAATATGGCAAAGAAACGTTTGCCGGGACAGCTAGTATGATATAATTTATAAAGGTGGTCTTGCAGAAACTGCTGTTAACAGTAAGACCGCCTATTTGTACTAACGGAGAAGTTGATTCCTAGGCAGATGGTGGGCCTAAGTAATTTGGCCGCGTTACGTCAAACCCATCCGACCGATCACAGCTAACATTGAATTGACATACGCCGACCAAATGACGTAGGTCCGTCAATTGCCTAGGAATCAATTTCCTCGATGGTACATAGTTTTCTTATATTACGTTTTCAAGTTTAAGTTTAGTTTTAAGTTGTATAAATAAAGAATTGTGTTCTATTCTATTATATATGGAACGTGTAATAAGTATAGACAACTTATGTGTGGTAAAGACAAGTGGAGCAAAACAGTAACTCACTGGTACCCGAGAGAAGAGAGGCAGAAAACTGAAAAGTTAGTCGGATGTTTCTGCAAGCAGCTGCAAAGACCTGGCATAGATTAGACGTAAACGAATGGAAGAAACTGGAGGCATTTGCCAGGTGGCATTGAGAATTATTTTTTAACGATTTTATTTGTAACAATAAATGTAACCGAATTTGTATAAATGTCTACCTAAATAAAGAGGCTATAATAAAAATTATGATTAAAAACTATAACTCGACTTTACATAATATTGTTATTATTTAGCAAAATATTGAATCTGCACCTCCAAGATAAAAAAAGAGAAAAACAATAGTAATATTATTAAAACTAGCTATTGCCCGCGACTTTGCTGTGTCAACATAATAATATAAGATGACTTCCCCTTTTGAGCGTTCCCTACCCAAAGGGTAAAAACGGGACCCTATTAGAAGGACTTCGCTGTTTGTCTGTCTCCACTCTCCAGGCTGTATGGCAAGAACCGCGTTAGCTAGATAGTTGAAATTTTGACTAGTTACTAGTTAGTAATATATATTATGAATTTCTGTTGCCGCTATAACATAATAAAAATAAAGCAAATTACAAAGTTTATATTTATTTATAATAGGTATATAATTTGTATATATATTTGTTTTGGTCGCCCCGTGTTGTATCGCACACGTGCGGCCTTCATCTTGCTAAAGTTTTGAATCGAGAGTTACTTTACCCCCACGTGGCCAACGTGAGGTTTTTCAAAAGCCGGGAGATTGCGAAACCGAGAAAAAAATATATTATTTAAATTAATCGTAGTAACTCCGTTCTTTAGGTAGCTTCCTAAAATAATTATATTTTTCTATAATCGCCACTCATTGAACTCGCGTACATGTGGTGTGTGATAGTTTTGTGTGCATTTAAGTAAAATAATATAACAACATTTTTACGCTACTTCTTAGCAGATAACTTTAAATGTTTTTTGTACTGGTTTTCTCAAAGGCCACGGTTCCAAATATGCCTTACTGAATATCACACATACCTACCTACATAATTAACACACCAAATTAGTAATATTGTTTCAAAAAATTGCGTACCTACAGAAATAGTTGAGGATTGGTCGAATTTTTAAAAAGGCACTCATAAAGAGCAATGTCCCATGCCTAGTAGTTACTCAAATAAAAGTATTTTTAAAAAGAAAAAACCGACTTCAAAATTGTACGTAATTAAGAATTAAAATTGCTTATCTCAAAACTACTGAACCGATTTTCATGAAACTTCCAGTATTCCCTAAGTTGGCCAATAATGCCTACTACAACAAGTACTTGTAGTTCCGGAGATATGCAAATACAAACATACATACACTTTTGAAATTTTGCACATAACCTATCAAGCCTCATTAAGATAACCGGTGATCGCGACAACAATAGAATAACAATAGATTTCCAAGAATCCGCGATCGATGGATTAAATTCAGACGCTGACTAGACTAACATACCTATACAAAAAGCGGGCAGTTTTGGAAAATATATGACATACATACGGGTCGAATTGATAACCTCCTTTTTTGGCGTCGGTAAATGATAAGTAAATACTCACAGAAGAGCAGGAACTCGAGGTTCCACTTGAGTCCGCGGGACAGATAGTGGAACTCGCCGAGTAGGGGCGCCCGCAGCCGCAGCGGCAGCAGACTCTTGTTGACCATCGCCACCATGTAGTTGTCGAACCTGACACAAAGTATTACAACTCTTTATTATTGAATGATTCAACTGAATGATAATAACTCCCTCACCGGTTTCGGTTTCATTGAAACCAGGCCACTTACGCAGGAGTAATTTTTATAGTGCCCAAGTGTGTGCGCAGTACACAAGAGCACTCTCTGTTCCTTTTACTCCCATAACCCAGTGGGACGGAGGACCGACACGACTAGCGAGAGATCAGGCGCAGGACCGACTTTTTACATGCCCATCCGACGCGTCAAGAACCACGCTTTAAACCACTAGACCACGGAGGCGTACACAGATGGCGGGTCTAAGACGTGGTCTGTCGGGTACGGGGTAGGTATGACACAGCACAACCAAATTACATAGGTCATAGCCCATAGGTCCACCATCTGTCTGTGAATCAACTTATTTGATAGATAAATGAATAGCTCATTTTGAAATACAAATATATTTTAACATTATTAATCTATGACAAATTATGATAAAATTTTGTTACAAATTACCATTTATCACATAGGCTAATAGAATGCAGTGCTCATTGTGTCAATAATAGTCAGGATTGCAAACAAATAAAAGCTAGTTTCAACAATCAACTTCTAAATTATTAGTATGCAAGTATAAATCACATAAGCATGGTAGGCTGGACTACTGGACTGGACTTGTTAATTGTTTATTTATCATAATATAGTGAGCATGTTGAGGCTTTTCTATCAGATCTTATATAATCGTTTAATTTTTATTGCAGTTGTAGAAATAGGAACATAGTCGCAAATAGAGCACAGAAAATATATTTTGTTAAAATTTAATGTTACATATAACAAGAGTTTCACAGAGAAAGCGCTAAAATGTTATCCTGTCATCATTTCTTTTGTAAACAACTCCAGCCACAACTAAAAGTAAAAAATTCGCAGCATATCATAGGTAAATGTCCATAGAAGACAACACATATAATATGAGATAAGCTTGAATCGTAACTTAAATTGACCTTATGATATCTCTTACATATACAGTCATAATATTATAATAGCTCATAGATCATCAATATGGTATATATCTTTTATTAGCATAATATTAATACAACTTTTTGAAGCTAATAAAAATAACATTACATGTTAGCATAGCAAATTCACAGCACAGAATACACATGCTTTTATAAATATTCAACGGTAGCAACAATAATTATATTTTAAATAATAATAAAAACCATTTATAATAAAAAATAAACACTAATTAAGCCACATCATTAATGTTATGTTTAAATTATCAAGTAACTAGTCATTAAATTTATTGCGTTCTTTCTTAAATTCGCTAAGCCTTCAACTGAGTAGGAAACAGTTTAGTTAATAGCAACCGAAGGCAATTTTGCTGAGTAAAAAACTGCAGGCTAGTCTATGCAGTCACTAAATGTGCTCATGTAAATTAACTTTAGTTATTCCTTCTAGGTTCTTTGAAATTTATAAATGGTCTAGGTAGCCCAGCTTGGCTCCAACAAGTGCAATGTACAGCCATTAATACCTTGATTGTGGGAATCGAAAACAATAGATTTTCAATTGATATGCGGCAGCCAGGTGCTGCCGCATATCAATTGAAGGTGGGATTGATGGGTTAAATGTCTTATAAAATTGGGAGTTATAAGAAATTAGATGATAATCTAAATAGCAGTTTCTTGACTAACATTCTGAACGAACTTAATCAGTTTTTGTTAAATTATTTTCAAGCAACTTATAAACAGATCTCTTTAATGGCTACAATGTAGGGGGGTTTTACCTGAGTATGCGGTGGTAGATGTCGAGATCATTGATTTCCTGCTTGTGAACACACATGTGGTGCTCGGGCTGGGCCTCTCGCACACGCTCCTGCACTGTGGACCAGCTAACCCAAGCCAGCTCGTTCTACACCAAACATTGCATTTTTTATTTATTTTTATCATTAAAATTACTGGCAATGTACTATATTCTGTTAATTTTAAGGACACCATACAGTTTTCCTAAATTATACTGTGTTTTCTGGGGAAGTTTCTTTTAAAGTGTCTCTACAACTTTTATCAAAATCTGTTGAGTGGTTGTGTAAAGTGTGAAGAGGTAACAGATATACAGACAGAAAACTGTTACCTTTTCACATTTAAAAGCCTTGAATAAGTTTATGAAAGTATTTTATAAATAAGTTCAATACTAGTTACTCTGAAAAATTAGTATACATGGTGTTTAGTTTTGTTATGCTGCCTTATTACTATTATGTAATAAAAATATGCTCACCTCACTAATTCTTAAGGCATTATTGTAAAATAGCTTAGTGTCATATGCATAATATAAATTATACAATGATATGAAAAATTTCATACACCAAATTATTATACATAAGACAATTAGGCACCACCTGAAAGTAATAGAAACATTAGTAAGTGCTTACATAAAAAAACTATGATAAGTATAATATGAAAAATTATGATTGCTTATAATAATTGAAAATGTGAATTCAAAAATTGTATATTTTTTGCATAAATGGTGGCTGTTTTTGCTCACCAGAAGAATGATTTGAAATAAAAAAAGGGATTTATGTATAGCTAGACATAATATTAGCCAGATGGTGAAGTAGATATTAGTTAGAAGGTTAGTTCAAATTATAAGGAAAAAAATGAGTAATTGCCCTTGTTCCTCCTTAAATGTTAGGTATCAACTTCATCCTCTCACATCCTCAATTATTATTGTTATATAAAAATATACTTTTAAAAATAATTACATAAAGAAGACACATGTTGCTCTTACCATAACCAGGATATGTTTCCGACACACACAGATGACGAGTATATTACATCATCAAGAGTTAGCTTTTCGCTTCTATTTGCTTTCGGATCATTTCTGAATAGTCTCGGATAGTCTACGCAGTACACCAAAAACGTGGAGAACCATACAATAAATATGAATTGCAGCAAAGAGAACAAGTCGGATAGCAGCATGGGATAGAAACCTCCCCGTACATAGTATCGGTACATTCTTGTGAAGAATGAATCCAAATCTTCTATGTGATTCCATGCTCCTGAAAAGAAAGGTCTATCAGAAGACATAATAATTTTGTCAATGAAAAAAGACTAAGAAAAAACAAAAACCTAGGGAAATTGCAATAAACAGCATGGTGCTTTAATTTAATTGAAGTTTTATTATCATATTAATTTACATTACACAGTTTTGTTGTCATATTAATTATACTGAAAAAGATTGAAAAAGTTACTGTCATAAAAATGATGCTGGAGCAACATCATTTACAAGTGTCAGGGATGATGAGGCAATTTTGAAAACTTGCCAACAGAAAACATAGCTCTGTCATGTTCCTTAGAAGGGAAACATTTACAATGTAGTGTCATAATTAAACTCCATAAAATTTAGTTACCGAGAACAAAGGAAGGTGCAGGAAAGTGGCGCGCTGGGCTAGCGCATGGGGCTAGAGCGTGTCGCTGGCGCGAACACCTTACCTTTGGTCTGGGGCACCTTGTGGATGATAACGTTGGTGGTGTCATCGTGCTCCTGGTCCAGCGTGATGAGCGTGGGGGCCGCCTGCTCCGCGCAGCCCGCCAGCGGGGGCACTGCCTCATTGTTCAAGGCGCTGTACGTGATGTCGCGTCTGTACTGGGACATATTTACGAATGACTAGACCGCCTCATAGCTTTCTACGTCTAATTTTTACGACTGGGCCGTTCAATGTGTATACATTTTTGACTTTGGCCCAGAAACGCAATACTTTTGTTCCGATGGGTACGCGAATATACGCGAATTAATCCAAAATAATATATCACCAGTATCACAAAACTCATGTATTTTAAAACAAAAATAATATGGTTCAAGGATACAAAGAATTTAGTGAGGCTAAACAGTATTTTTATTGAAAAAACTACTACAAACCAAACGACGAAAATAAACCTGAGAGAAAATTGACAACCTAGTATGACAAAGGTAAAACAAAACATTCGAATGCATCGATTTTGTCGAAAAATTATATCGATACTTGTATCGTAAAAATATATTATTATTCAATTACTAATTTTGGGCACTGAAATAAATAAATTATTATTGGTAATTACAACATTCATCGCTACGATGATAAAGAATCCTAAGTTAAAAAACAGAAAAAGTTGCATTTATTTGTAATCGAATTTGTCATAACGATCTATTATTTTAATCGATTTTTATTCGCATAAATACAAAAAAGTAATAATGTCATAATTCTTATGTCAGTGTCAGCTGTTTTATCTTCTGTTGTCATTTGTTTGTCAATTCTGTTGTGCTTGTTTGGACTTTGGGGTAGAAGTTTTGTAGAATGATATAGAATTGTGGTGATTTATTTTATGGAATCAAAGATTTTTTATGACCCAGGGATAAATTTGAATATATAAGTTATTTGTTCATCACTTGGGACGTCAGTGGCGTGGAAACTGTGTGGCTTTCGCAGTCTTAGGTGTTGAACTACAATGTTTATCGTCGGTCTAACTGGGGGTTTGGCGACGGGGAAAAGTACAGTACTTTCAATTTTTCGCGACAACGGCATTGCAGTCATAGACGCTGATGAAGTAGCGAAAAATGGTATGATAATATTATAATGTAGTAAGTACACCATTACAGTACCTATAACTTACCTACATTACAAATTATAATTCTTGTTTTAATAACATTAGGTGTACCTACTTATTATGATAATTCTAAAATGTCTATGATTATGATTATCATTCCAATTTCCAACCCCACCATGAGAGTAGTAGTATTTACTGTATCCATGGTTTTTATAATAATTAATATTCTAAACATGAGTCCCGCCTTTTCCACCAATCCAGCCATCTATATTTCTAGTTCTACAACCTGGCACCAAAGCTTGGAAGGAGCTGAAAGCATACTTTGGAGACAAAATAGTTTATCCGGATGGTCGTGTGAACAGGCTCAAGTTGGGTGAGATTGTGTTTGATGACATCGAGAAGCGGCGAAAGCTGAATGCCATCACACACCCTCGTATACAGACAGCCATGATGAAAACCGCCATCAAGTACTTTTTCTCTGGACACAAGTACATTGTGATGGAGGTGCCGCTCCTGTTTGAGACGGGCAAGATGCTCACATTCATGCACAAAATTATTACGGTTGTATGGTGAGTTGCCAAGTTTGTTACATACCTTAGATATACTTTGTTTTATTAAATAATTAATTATTATTATTATCTTTGAAGTATATTAAATTCACTACCTGACTGCCCGCGGGCAGCCCGGGCACACACAGAACGGGCAAGTCACTTGAATAGATAGAGCTGCAGCTCAGTCGTGGACTCATGAACTCATTCCTCTTTGTAACAAATGATAGATCAGATAGATCATTGAAAAATTTCTTTGGATTTTTCAATAAGTTCGCTGTATTAGCGGCATTACATAGATTGGTGTTCATGTAATCCTTGCTTTTATCTTTCTACAAACAAGGATAGGACCGGAAAATGGAAATAAACAAATGTCAAAATTTAGCACACAGGCCAACAGGCATGTCTGTAGACTTGCCCGTGATGGGTGGCCCAGTAGTCAATTCCCCGCTTTACCTTCTCATTAGTAATTTTTTGTCGTTGCCAAACTATTCCAGTTCACAGGTATTTGTTACAAATCTATTCAGAAATAAAACAATTTTTATTTATTTTATTCTACTCTTTCTTTATTTAGTGATATTATGCTATTTCACTTGGTATATATAATAAAAAGCCTAATTTATGTGACAATTTATTTTGATTCTCAAATATTTTTACAGTGAAGACCACCAGCAGTTGGAGCGGCTCAGGAAAAGGAATGATTTCTCCGAGATAGTTGCAAAGAAACGAATAAACTGTCAGATGCCTCTGGAGGAGAAAGTGGCAAAGTCCCACTTTGTCATTGACAACTCCGGAGACATAGCCAACACACGGCAGCAGACGGAGAGCATCATCAGAGTATTGCGGAGGTCAAAGTTTACATGGCAAGTTCAAATTTTTATACAAGACAATTTACTATCATAGTAGAGATCAACTACGATAACATGGCGCGCCCCTCCAAAATTCAAAACATTTAAAGTGTGTTGTCAAAACGTTTAAAGTGCGTTGTCTTGTGCGGTCGACTAGTTATGATTTTTTTTTTTTTTTTTTAATAATAATTTCTATGGACGCTTCACACCACGTCAGTCTGGCCCGTGCTAAGTGCCTGTAGGACTTGTGTTACGGGTACCAGACAACGGAAATGTGTTTAATACTTTTATACTATACATATATTTAAGATTTTTATTACATCATACACATATTTAATACACATCCAAACCCAGGAACTTAGAAAACTTTTTGTTCCATCGGCGGGATTCGAACCCGCGACCCCCGGCTTGAGCACCAACGCGCTCACCACTGAGCCACAGAGGTCGTCAACTGAGCCACAGAGGTCGTCACTGAGCCACACTTTATTGACGCCAAGTATCTCAATGCTAGGGGAGATGGTTAAAGATGTGCCCTCGAAACGAGGATATACGACCATTGGTGACTTTTTAGTGGTGAACGCGCAGACTTGTGTCTTGGCGGGGTTGAATTGGACCAAGTTACGTCTATCCCATTCAGAGACCTTCTCCAATGAATTCTCCACCTTAGACACAAGTTCGTTTCGACTCTCAGTGACATTTTGCCGAGAAATATTGGGGGAGCCGGTATATACAGCATCACCTGTACTGTCATCCGCATAGCAATGAATGCCGCTGGTCTGCAACATGTCATTGATATGCAGTAAGAATAGAGTAGGCGATAGCACACAGCCCTGAGGCACACCAGCATCAACAGACTGAGTTTCCGAGCATTCGCCGTCAACTACGACCTTTATGCTTCTGTCTGCTAAGAAACCAGTGACCCACTTACATAATTTCTCGGGCAGCCCGTATGATGGAAGCTTTGAAAGCAGCGCTTTATGCCAAACCCGATCAAAGGCCTTCGCAATGTCCAAACTAACAGCCATTGCCTCTCCCTTCGACTCAATTGCCTGAGCCCAACGATGAGTCAGGTACGCCAGATCACCAGCCGAGCGATCCTTACGGAACCCGTATTGTTTGTCGCTTAGTAGTCCCTGGCCATCCAAGTAACGAAGAAGCTGGCTATTGATAATGGATTCCATTATCTTCGAAAAGAGAGAGGTTATAGCGATTGGTCTGTAGTTGGAAGGATTTGAGCGATCACCTTTTTTGGGGATCGGGTGCACCAAGGCTGTCTGCCAGGAAGCCGGGACGATGCCAGTGAAATAGGAGAGCCGAAAAAAACGCGTCAAGACCGGAGCCAACTCTGGAGCACACTTTTTCAACACAATAGGCGGGATTCCGTCAGGCCCACTCGACTTTTGGATATCAAGGGAAAGGAGGGCTTTTCGCACTGAGCGCTGATGAAACCGAATATCCGACATGACGCTCGTGCATCGCGGTATGGTCGGCGGTTTCTGCCCCCCGTCATCCAGGGTCGAGTTTGACGCAAAGAGCTTGCCCAGAAGATCGGCTTTGTCTTTTGCGTCCTGGGCCAACGATCCATTTCCTACGTGTAGGGATGGTAGGGTTGGCTTGCAGAAAGTTCCTTCAATAGCTTTGGCCAGAGACCAGAATGCACGGGTTCCCGAGGGGAGGCGCCCAAGTCTCTTGCCAATTCTATTGACGTGCTGTTGCTTTGCCCGAGTAATCTCTTTCTTGAGGGACCTAGAGGCAAGGTTGTACTCCTTTTTATATGTGCTGGTATTTAAATCCCGAGCAGACACTGCGTTGGCCCAGGATTGGTAAGCCACTTGCTTCCGGCGAGAAGCTTTTTTGGGGGATGAACCAAACCAGGGACGAAATCTGCCGCCAGTTGGCACTACAGAGGACGGAATGAAAAGTTCCATCCCCTGCACTACCACATCGGCAACAGAGTTGGCAGTGTTGTCGGGATCATCCGGCGAGAAGCACACGTGCCCCCAAGGATAGGATGCAAAAAACGACCGCATCCCATCCCAGTCTGCTGACTTGTAGTGCCACACACGACGGTATTTAACAGCACGCTGTCTTAACACCGTTGTAAGTGGCACAGAACTCCTGACAAGGCAATGATCCGATGTACCAAGTGGTGCGGTTACGGATATTTGGTAGTCGTCAGGATTTGAAGTCAGCAGGAGGTCCAACAAGGAAGGATTCTGACCATCCAAATCTGGGATTCGCGTAGGCGTAGTAACCAGTTGTGTCAAGTCGTTCGCAAGGGCAAAGTTGCAGACAGATCTCCCCGCATGATCAGTTTTACTGGAATTCAGCCAGTCGGCGTGGTGGGCATTAAAGTCGCCAAGTATTATGATCTCTGCGGATGGGATCTGCCGCTGCACAAAATCTGAAGCAGCTTGCAGGTGCTCGAAGAGTCGGTCCGTCTCGGGGTCACCTCACCACTATGGGACCTGTATAGGCACGCATAGACGCGAGGGTGGTCGTCGCAGTCTATGCGGAGCCATAAGATCGACAGGTCCATATTCTCAAGATCTGAGGCGGCGAGAGCTGATATCATCTTTGATGTACACACACACTCCAGCTTTGGGTAGAAAGGAGTGCTCGAGATAATACCCTGGGTGGGAAAGGTATGATGTGTCACTCGGAGATGATATCTGCGTCTCGGTTAAAAAGAGCAAAGCCGGCTTTGCCGTCTCCAGGTGGTAATGGACGGCATTAAGATTGGAGTGTAAACCCCTGATATTACAAAAGTCCATGTTTAATATCGAGGGGGGTGCCGTAGTGTGTTTGCTCTCGCCTCGAGCAGATTGGAGCGCAGTTTTGCCCTTCCCAGAATCCCAGGGGCAGCCTGGACGTCCACGTTCAGTTCCAGGGGTTCCTGAGCATGGACGTCCAGTGAGGGATTCTCCAACGGAGTTGGTACCCTACTGGGGTAACAAGTTGTTTTTTAACTGCGGCATTTCTAGGGGGGTAGGGAATTGGGCCTCCGGTTAACTCACTCACTCGGCGAAACACAGCGCGAGCGCTGTTTCACGCCGGTTTTCTGTGAGGCCGTGGTATTTCTCCGGTTGAGCCGGCCCATTCGTGCCGAAGCATGGCTTTCCCACGGACAAATACCGGCATTCAGCCACCCCTCCCGTGTCACCGCGAAGAAGCTCACGATGGCACGGGGGAAGTGCCCAGGGACACGACGTAGACGGACCGGTATCGCCCCCATGCCCCATACAAACTCTTACATAAGGATGTGACTACACACATTGAAACAGTCATTTGGAGGGGCGCGCCATGTTATCGTAGTTTATCTCTACCTTTGAACTGACAGAATTCATGTCTGGTTATTGTTTGGCTGCCCTTCTTCTCTTTAAGTTTAGATTGATTTAGCCAGATTATTGAAGTTTCAGACTCAAATAATCTGTTACTACATAACCATTTAGTACCAGATACATACACATAAACATGTACTACCTAATTAATAATATGTATAAAATTACTAAATGTAAATGATGCAACCAGTAAAAAGGCCTCGAGAAGCGCAACCAACTAGTTCCACAATCTTTTCTTTATGTGTGTGGTTTTCAATGAGTTATGGAAACATATTAGTTTTATATTAGATACTAGATAGGATACTAATCCTTAATATTATACAGTCAGTCAAAGTTTATACATATTATACATGAAATTTAATGTAATTTTAGCAGTCAAAGATAATAATTATTAATTACTAATTAGCTGACCATAAACTCAAATACAATTTTCTTATTTCTGAATTGAATGCTATATTATTATTCTTAATAGTCCGTGTGGAATATGTTCCAAATTTTAAATAATAATAAACATATTTTTAGACAAAAAACAATGATGTTATAATCGTAAAGAAGCTATAACGTATAAGTTTATTGTAGTTTAAAGTTCACTGGTTTATTGCATATTGAAGAATATTTAACCTGTAAGGTCACTGTGCTCACAATATATCCGGTGTTTGAATCTATATTATGATAATGCCTGTATGTCTATCGGTTCGTTCTTCTTGAAAAATATAAATAGATGTAGAATGTAGATCGTCGCGATGAAGCCGCTTTTGGTATTCTTATCACACTGGTGCCTAAGACCGTCGTGTAATAGCATCTGCTTCAAAACGCCCGTGTGATGAGGCTCTTACTCGTATGCCTATTTTTGAACAGGGATTTATCTACTCGCTTTTGATTGGCTAGCGTCAAAAAATTAAGGTGACGCCTTGATAATTTGTCTGCAGCGATATCGATTTTTCTCAACAATGACTAAAGCTAAGAAATTAAACTTCATTGTCAGTATTCATCATGTCTTTGTCTTTGAATCACCCATAGCATAACACGATTGGTCAATTTTTATATTTAATCAAAAAGACCTCTATAAAAACAGGGATTCTAATTTTGCCAGCAGAGAAGAGTAATTTATGCTTCCAAAATTTGTACATATGTAGATTGGTTCAAGCTTATACTATAACTAGATGATGCCCGCAACTCCGTTGCGCCAAAATTAGTTTATCGCGTGGGAACTATACATTTTTCCGGGATAAAAAGTATTCTATGTCCTTTCCCGGGACTCAAAGTATCTCCATGCCAAATTTCAGCCAAATCGGTTCGCGATTCGGGCGTGAAGCGGTTACAGACAGACAGACAGACACACTTTCGCATTTATAATATTAGTATGGATTTGCCCATTGCTTATATGAAATATATTTAGGACCGCGCTACACCGGAATGGCAGCGGCGAGGCGAGCACTTTCAGTGTCATAGGATTTTAAACTTTATCTTCATTATTTTTTTTTCTTTAATTTTTTCTTTATTGTAATATTTAGTATCGCTAAAAAAGTGTACGGCTGCCCATGGACGCTGGCGGCCGCCAACGGCGGCGATTTCTTAAGGGCGTTCCGTCCGGAGATTCCGTAAATGACCGTATTTAAAACCTTATAAACTCATAATCTGAAAGCTACAAAGTTATAATAAAAATACAGCAATAATCTTCAGTATATCAACATTCCATTTGTCGTTTTAAATTTTCTATTTTTGTTTCTTATACTCATGATATCAGCTTCCAAAGTAATACCAATTTGTTAAAATTCAAGCATACATTCAGCATCTCCTTAGGATTTACAAATTACTTTTATTTAAAACTCACGCCAATAGATCGACAATATCATAAACTACATATTCGCCGTTTTAAATTTTTTTTAGGACAATTTTGAACTAAGATAAGTAAAAATAATAGGGTTTTGGCGCGATCTCCGCAACGCGGCAAATGTATGGCCAAGGTCGTTTGCTCGGGGGACGGCCTTAAGCGACATTACGTATTACAAATTACAATAATAAAGATTAAGTTTAAATACCTATGATACTGAAAGTGTTCGCCTCGCCGCTGCCATTCTGTATGTCGCCGCCATTATCGTTTTTAAATTACTCGACAAAAGCCATTTTGTCGCTTACGTCCTTTCCATTTCTTGCTGTTCTATATTTTCTTGAAAACAAGCGAGCTAGCATTAGCAACTTAATATGGTGTGTTTCAACTTTCAGGTACTTCAGGGCGATATTCGCGCTGGCGCTAGTGGCGGTTGCGTGCGGCGCAACGCACCTGCTCGCCGCCCTGTACGACACATGAACACAATAAACGCTGCTGACCCACAAGGTGTTTCATTCATACTAACATCATCCATACGATGTAAGGAGTTTAACTATGGCCGCGTCCCGCGTCCCCACCAAACACGGCGCGGCGTCGTCACCGTGCCACGTTGATTGAAAACGCAATTTTTGTTCGGAACATTCACCATGAATATCGGCGCGCGGTTCACCGTTCGAAGGAATCGGTTAATGAAATCGGTCAAGCGTGAGTTGGCTCATCATTTTTAATAAAAAAAATTATATGAACCAGCGATACAATGAGAATACGATGATGAGGGGGGGGGAGGAGAGGGGGGAGGGCTAAATTGTCATGTATAATGCACACTGTATAGCTTTTTAAATTACTGCTTACCTAAAAAATAGGCTTCTATTGATAATAAATAATTATCAAATACCACTAGCGTCATCTATCGAAAGTATTTTTTATAAATTACTTTCGATAGATGGCGCTTGCGAAGTTTCTCTAAAACGCAAAATGACATATATCTACGACTAGCTGTTCCGCCCGGCTTCGCCCGCGTAATTCAGGAATTTCACGCAACCGTACATTTTTCCGCAAAAAATAGCCTATGTCCCTTCACGTGGTCTATTCTTCATGCTTGCCAAATTACATAAAAATTGCTCCAGTAGTTCTTAAGATAATAAGCAGTTCATATAATTTCCCCCGTTTTTTTCCACATTTTACTCTATTTCTTCGCTCCTATTAGTCTTAGCGTGATAAAATATACCCTGTAGCCTTTCTCGATAAATGGGCTATCTAAAACTGTTTTTTTTTAATTGGACCAGCAGTTCCTTTGATTAGCGCGTTCAAATAAGCCCTTTCATATAATTTCTCCCGTTTTTCCCACATTTTCCTCTATTTCTTCGCTTCTATTTGTCGTAACGTAATAAAATATGGCTTATGACATTTCTTGATAAATGGGCTATCTATCCCTGAAATAATTTTTCAAATCGGACCTGTAGTTCCTGAGATTAGCGCGTTCAAATAAGCCCTTTCAAACAATTTTCCCCCGTTTATCCACATTTTACTCTATTTCTTCGCTTCTATTAGTCTAAGGGCCTGTTTCACCGCTTCCTGATAAGGCTATCCACCACTTAATTTGACAGATGGAGTATGGAAAATCTGTCAAATAACCCTATCGGGCACCTTATCTGGAAGCGGTGAAACAGGCCATTAGCGTGATATAATATAGCCTATATCCTTCCTCGATAAATGAGCTATCTAACACTGAAAGCATTTTTCAAATCGGACCAGTAGTTCCTGAGATTAGCGCGTTCAAACAAACAAACAAACTCTCCCGCGTTATAATATTAGTATAGATATTATTTTCATTGTTAAATGGACGTGGGCGTGGCACGAAAAGAAATGTACGATTTTTTTAAAAGAAAATGAAATTGATATCCCACCAAAAACGTACCTGTTAAAAAGGGGGCCAATCGGCTAAGACGTAATTATTGTTTGCTTAAAAAAGCCAAATCCAATCCAATGCCAAGTTTAGACGTACTTCAAATCAAAATACTTCTGAATTTGAACTTGGCGGGTTTTTGTGCTGTACGTATAACGTAACAACCTGCCAAGGTTACATTGGAAGTATTAAGGATCAAGGTCACAGCATACAGTCACATCAACTCTGAAAGGGATCGTCACCATATCGCCTTTCGCCTCGCCGTCAACCTAACGTATGCATGTAACCAAAGCGTTTCAGCAGCTCCTGTACGTCAACACGGCCACTGCTTGGTGACACCGCGTTTACGGCTCGCCGACCAATGGCCCCAGAAGGGTGGACGAAGAAACGTAAGCTTGGGTACAGAGAGACGTAAGCGCGGGGACGATGAGCCGTAAGCGCGGGAACTGCAATTTGAGAGTTCGGAGCCTTCCGAGGCGAGGCGATTACGTTACGAATTACGATTCCGCTTAGTGTGCGTTGCAGGAGGGAGTTTCATACAAACAATATTGAACGGCTCGAGGCGTCAGGCGATACGGTGAGGACCCCTATCTTAGTTGATATGTGTGCTGTGACCCTCAGGCGGTTGATGAAGATGATTATGATCGATTTGAAGTGCATCTGAACTTGGCACTAGTACCCTGTCAGGCCTAGGTATACCTACAGGATTGTAGCAGATTTCCGTCGCCTATTGATGTACGTAATCTGTAGGGCCTCTATAAACGCTGCCGCCCCTGCCCCCCTAGGCCGTGGCCTATAACAGCCTATTTATAAATATGACTGGATTGTAACACTAGTTGGAGACAGAAGTATTGAATAAAACAACTCCTACTTTTTACTTCACGGTCATATACCATTACTATAGTCGTTAGTTTAATATAAATATGGCACCCTTGTCGGGTTTAATGGTGCTGCCATTCTGTTTTATAATATACTAGCTGTCCCGGCAAACGTTTCTTTGCCATATTAAGTATATAACGTTTTTTTTTTTAATTTGATCGCAGCGCTAACTGTCGGGACAGACTTAAATTAAAATTCGAATTCGAATATTATTTGAAATATGACACTGCGATGGTAGCGCCGTCTGTCGGATCCAATGTAAAACATTCCAAAATCAACAACTACTAATAAATTAAAAATTAATTGAAAAAACATTGTCCAGCGGACAAAATTGTAAATCTAAACCATTCCCAGATCCCCTTGAACACACACAAAAAATTTCATCAAATTCGGTCCAGTCGTTTGAGAGAAGTTTAGTGACATACACACTCACAGAAGAATTATATATATTAAGATTGTTATATTGTATCCTATGCTTAATAATGAAATAAAATAAATAATAAATAAATATTATTTAAAATATTCGTTTTCCCCTGCTGCGTTTGTTAGCTTTGGTGGCAGAGTCGTCTGCTTCAACGGTAGGTTGATGCAACTTCGAGAAGCTTTGCGAAATCGGATCGAACCTCATCGAGCCGAAAATCATTCTGAAACATCATCACAATTTTGAGGTTGTACTTACCTATCTTAGTAGTTAGAATAGAAATATGTGAATTGTGAACAGATTGTGTCTAAAATCTAAATTGACTTGTAATAATTAGGAGCCAGGGAAAGCCAGACTTTCATAATTTTATAAATTATAAGAGCTGAAAGTTTTCCTGTGTACAAGGTGCGTAACAAAACTAAGTAAGTGAACTTTGGGGTGTGTACTGTGTATGTGTCCAGCTTATATACAAAGTAACAGAACGTGACAATTCTTTAAAGTTTTTATATTGTGTCTTAGTTTTATGATTCCTACTAAAGTAAGAACGACCTGCAATTAAGGAGTTTCGGTCGCGGTTACTTAAGGAGGTGGTTACTTAGGAACCTCCAGTTCTGAAGGTCTTCCTCTCGTCTCCCAGTGCTGGTCATTTTTGACAGAGCTGCTTCCCACTGCTAGACACCCCTTTCAGCTTTTATGTAATGACGAAAGTCTGGCTGGCGTTGGCTTTTGAGCAATTAATGGTTGTAATACACAATAAATAGAAATAAATAAGTTTTTGAAAGAACGAAGCAACAATTCTTACGGCTTGTAATATGCATCAGCAATACGGATGCCTTTTTTTTCAGAATGCGCACCAACAACGAGCCTATAAAACCAAAGACATTTAGGCCATCTTTCCACTGACGCGGAGCGGAGCGGAGAGGAGCTTAGCGGTGCCCGAATTGACCAATCGTGCTATTCCAGCGGAATGACAGCGAAGCGGAGCGAAGATTTCGAGCATGGTGATTGGTCAATTCGGCACCGCTAAGCTCCTCTCCGCTCTGCTCCGCGTCAGAGGAAACACGGCTTTAGTATTAAGGGTCCGTTTGCATTGCAAAGTGACGAGGCGATTGCTACTCGTATGCAATTTAAACTGAACTTTATTTACTACATGAGAAGATAAACATTGAATTGGAAGACTTGTAGCCCGCGGTAGGCAGCGGGCGAAATAAAGCAACCGCAGCTATGGCGTGTCGCAGCGACACCACGGTTTTTATATGCGAATTGCGACACGAAGCTAGCGACACTCATTCATATAAATACATAGAAACCAGTTGTCGACACTCATTCATATAAATACATAGAAACCAGTTGTCGACACTCATTCATATAAATACATAGAAACCAGTTGTCGACACTCATTCATATAAATACATAGAAACCAGTTGTCGACACTCATTCATATAAATACATAGAAACCAGTTGTCGACACTCATTCCTATAAATACATAGAAACCAGTTGTCGACACTCATTCATATAAATACATAGAAACCAGATGTCGACACTCATTCATATAAATACATAGAAACCAGTTGTCGACACTCATTCATATAAATACATAGAAACCAGTTGTCGACATTCATATAAATACATATAAACCAGAAATCGCGAAGAAACGTCGTCTGCTGAAGCTTCATGTAGCCGGCTTACAACTTGTATCTTTAGGAGTTTAGGCTTCCTATTCCAATTATTTTTAGCAGCTCATGTTTTCAAAATTACATAGCTTCACTTACATTAGTAACTGGAAAGCAATGCACATACGATGTATTTTTGGCAACATAATACAATATTGTGATCTCACTTCACCTTGAAGGAAAATATAAATAAAACATGAAAATTATAATCTACTTTTGCATTACAATACCTCAATTTTACACAACATATTTTTGTATAGTGTAAAGATAAGTATATATAGGCACACTATTGTTATCCATGCCAAAAATATAAATGCGAAATTTTGTCTGTTGCCTTAAGGGTTAAATAGTTGAACTGATTCAGACGAAATTCGGTATGTTATACTAGATGCCCCGCGCGGCTTCGTCTGCGTAAATTAGGAATTTTTCGGAAACGACTCATGCAAAAACTTACTAGAATACTTCTTACGAAACTGAAGTCACCACATGTTTCCATATAAGTTTTGAGGAGTTCCCTCGATTAAGTAATCGAGGGAACTCCTCAAAATAATAATAAATAATGGATCCCTTTATCAGGTCACCACTTTTGTGAATACAGAATATACCTAGTACCAAATTGGGATAATACCCTATTATCTATCTATACCAAAAGAAATTTTTTGAAAATTGGTTCAGAAACGGCCAAGTAATCGTTGAATATAAAAAAACTTACATAACACCTTCCCCATTTTGAAAGTCGGTTAAAATTGTACCCTATGTGTTATTCTGATGCATAAGCTATATTATTGTAAAGTTTCATTAAAATCTATTCAGTAGCTTTTTCGTAAAAGAATAAAAAATATTCATACATACATCCACACGTCATACATCGTCATTTTTAATAATTTAAGTAGGAAGTAGGATAGTTAATAGTTATTTTGCTATAGGTAGTTCCCGCTCGATAAACGAATTTTGCTTGAACGAAGTTGCGCGCAAAATTTGTATGCTCGTAAAAGCACACACCTATCGTAATTTTATTTACGAAGCAATAAAAAATTTAATGCTTATTGTAGAAACTATAATGTACTTGTACTTACTATGGGAACTACAGAACTAGGGTTCTATAGTAATATACCGCCGTATAATTGGCCGTATATTTATAATAATATTATGTTGTATCAACTATACGGGGCCCCCGGGCCGCCAGTTCTCCCACGTGCGGCAAAAATAAACTTTCCATTTCTTTTATCCAATTCACAAAATATATGAGAAAGGTGTAACTTTTCCGAACGGCCCCTTAAATAAATTTCATATGGGGCCCCGATAAAGCAAGCTTCGCTTCTGTACATGGTTTATTTCTGCTTCTAACAAAATTAAATTGAACCTGAACTGAACCTCCCAGACACAAATCGCAATCGATTTTCCGCGAAAACTGTGATCTAACTAGTAACGAGGGCGGGACTGTGGGCGGGGTTTATTCCGGTCCGCCCTGCGCTTTGACCCACCGCGGCATTATCCTGTGGTATACGGCGCGGGACAAACGTGACCGCTTCCATAGATCAACTATTATACCGTATAAGTATACCATAGATCAATAAAATTATAGAAGTAATGTAGAGACAGTGAAACAATGTTCGGTGACGAGCAGGGGTGCGCACCGGACGCTCTCTACGACGATTCTTCGCTGTCTGACGGTAGCTTATACGCCAGCGATCAGGAGAACAACACTCCAAGCAAAAGGTACGAATAGCACGTATGTGAAGCTAGCATGACAAAATTAGCAAAATAACTCGGGATTGCGTGATTAATTAGGTGCTATTTCAGTGCTATTTTGGTGCAAAAACCGCAAATTTAGTGCTCCTCAAAATTCGGAATAAATGCTAATACTGTTACCTTCACGTGAAGCTAGCAGTGTACATAACCAAAAACCTTTAAAATGATGATATAGCTTCGTAATAAATACTTAGCTAATAAGTGCTAGCTTAAGACTAGAGTTACATGGTCACTCTGTCGCAGCCAACTGGTTTAAGCCGATCAATCAAACAGCTAGCCCTTTGACTGAACAACGCCATTCAATCACACGGCTTTAAGTCGTTTAGCGAATTCACTAACTTAATCTCCATCCACAGTCTGATCCAAACTGACAAAAGTGTGATTGACGGACTGATCATTTTTTATTATGTTTTACTTTCTGGCCATCATTCTAGCGTCAGTCTAAGACTGAGGAGACTGAACTGTAGCCATACTACCGTATAGTCATAGACATGAGATCTAGATCAGGGTGCTTAGCCAGCACCTTTTCTTTGTCGCTAGTTCGTAAAATCGCCTATCAAAAATAACTATATGGTATTCAGTATAAAAAAATAAGATTTCTATATATGATAATATGAAGCCGACATTCGACTCATCAAGTCATGTCAATTCCATACATTTTGAAGAACAAAGAGGCAAAAAAGAAAACGTGTTGGCTAAGCCCTCGTTGATTTTAATTGTGCCGACTGCCGTTTCATGCTTTTGACTGTCGATAAATTGTCCCACTATTATTTAAATTTTTGTTATTTTTTAATATAGCTGCGAAGCCCGTAAAATGCTAGCAAAAGTCTAATGTTTTATCATTTATGTTATGTTCTTATTTTTTTTACCATACAAAATTATTACAGTTTTTTTTAATATCATTCTAAATTTTATTGCAATTTGTTTGTTATTACTTTTAAGTATGTTCGTAGCGATTGTATTTATGTACCTTTTTATATTTAAAATGCGAAGTTCCATAATGTTATCTATGAAGTTTTGACGTTTAATTCTCACAGCTCACTTCTTTTGCAGTTTAAGCAAACACTAGTGTTTCTACTTGCGATTACTTTGCGACCACAAATCGTTAATACAATGGTTTTCAAATTTCATATATTTTTTTATTAAATTATACAATTTTCAATCGCATAGGTACTCTGTCACATACATACTAATTACATACTAATATTATAAAATGCGTAAGTGTGTGTCTGTTACCTCTTCACGCCCAAACCGCTGAACCAATTTTGCTGAAATGTATATCATATAGAGATACCTTGAGTTCTGTGAAAGGACATAGGATACTTTCTATCCCGAAAAAATGTACGGTTCCCGCGCGATCTACTAATTTTGGCGAAACGAAGTTGCGGGCATCATCTATATAGTCTAGAGCTACTGTTGGCCTAATATAAACAATTGAAAGCTAGTGTTTAGAGCTGTTGTCGGGTCAACACCATAAAGTTAATATACCTATCGGAATAGAGCAACAATCTCGAGCTGTCAAACGAAACCAAAATTGGTTTTCATCTGTGTGAAAAATATGTATACGTATACATTTACACAAGCATGATTGAACATGAATTCTATGAGATTAAATTGTCAACGTTGCGGCACGTGCCGACTGGACGTCAAAAAAAGAGTGCTGCTGTCATGTATCACACGTCTCTTTCTACCACGCAGTGTTACTGATAGTGGCATCTCTCTTGCTCAGGCCTTTGTTTCTCTATTCCGCTAGGTATATTAACTTTATGGTCAACACAGACCGCAACGTGACACGTAGAATGTAGATGCATTTTTAAATTTGTATTGAATTGACAGACTTGCATGACGTCTCACGTAAATTCAAAACTGTCAAATCCATTGCGTCGCGTTGCGGTCTGGACTCTGATGCGCTTACACGGGCAATGATTACGGCAATATTAATTGCTCGGCGACACGAATGGAGCGATCTGGAGCAATTAGTGGAGCAATATGGATCAATTTCTTTCATATCGCTCAATGTCATATCTCAAATATTCGATGGCCACATCACTCAATATCGTATTGCGCAATATTGCTGCTTGTTGCTGCAAATTGCTTGACGTAGTCGTGACGAGAATTGACTGGAGTTGAGCAATTTTAGTTGGCCGTTTAAGCGCAATTTATATCATAACTGCAGTGCCTGCACAATTAAGCAACATAACGCTTTTTTAACGTTGTTTAGTGGCGGCCAAAAAGGAAGATCTTCCGACCGAGCGAGATAGCACACTCGGTCAGGCCGAAGCCCAATGACAACGCAAAACTTCCCTGCTTTTCCCTAAATCGTCTCTCGTGATCAGATGCGAGCGGCGTCTGCTGCGGCGGCGCTGCCCGGCGCAACAGCAGCAGCAGCGACAGGCGGCGAACCTGCGCGAGCGCCGCCGGATGCAGTCAATCAACGACGCGTTCGAGGGCCTCCGAGCACACATCCCGACGCTGCCCTACGAGAAACGACTGTCTAAAGTCGACACGCTGAAACTGGCGATCGGCTACATCAGCTTTCTTGGCGAACTGGTACATAAAAGTTTTTTTTTAAATAAAATAAGGGGGGGCAAACGAGCACATGGGTCACCTAATGGAAAGCAACTACCATCGCCCTTGGACACTCGCTATATCAGAAGAGCTTCCTTCATTTATTCCTTTTGTTACTTCTTAACTTCTAGGTTTGGAGTTAGTTGATAGCCTGGATTAACGCGTAGGCTACTTTTTACCGTCGGAAAATATCCAGTAGTTTAGGACGTGACCGGGGCTCTTGACTACAAGCTGATTGTAGTGAGAAGGAAAATAATTAGAATAAGAAAGAGAGTATTAATCATGAGTACAATTAACACTATTAAATCACTCTCAATTTTTAGTTTCGATTAAATCGGCCACCGTCACCTAAACTTGTGTAGGTAGCATTTTTATGTAGGTAGCAATATGTATCATGGAAGAAATTGATTCAAAGACAGACGGTGAACCTACGTCATAACTCATAAGATAGGGCTATATCAATTATTGATCTGTCGGCTGGGTTTGACATAACGCGACCAAATTACCTTGGTCCAATCTGCCTATCGCAAACTAAAAATGTCTAGCATCTATGCCTTATTCTTACCAAAGATACGGTATTAATCAACTTTCCTGATACATCATACATATTATTGTAACGAAGTTATTTATCGCGCGTTGCGAAAGGCTAGACAGAAATTGTAACGACACGACACAAAATTGTCGTTACAACCGCACGGCTTACAACTTTCTCGCCGTCTCTCTCTCTCTCTTTTTATGTGTATACAGGTTTTTTAGGGTTCCGTAGCCAAAATGGCAAAAAAACGGAACCCTTATAGATTCGTCATGTCTGTCTGTCTGTCTGTCTGTCTGTCTGTCCGTCCGCGGTATGTCACAGCCACTTTTCTCCGAAACTATAAGAGCTATACTATTGAAAATTGGTAGGTAGATGTAGTCTGTAAACCGCATTAAGGTTTTGATACAAAAATAGAAAAATTATTAAAAATTTTAGGGGTCCCCATAGGTGGAACTGAAACAAAAAATTTTTTTTTTCATCTGGCCTGTGCGTGTGGGGTATCTATGGATAGGTCTTCAAAAATCATATTGAGGTTTCTAATATCATTTTTTTCTAACCTGAATAGTTTGCGAGAGAGACTCTTCCAAAGTGGCAAAATGTGTGCCCCCCCCCCCCCCCCCTCTAACTTCTAAAGTAGGGGCATGGTAATTCTAAAAAAAATATATGATGTACATTACTATAAAAACTACCAACGACAATTAGTTTGAACGAGATCTATCCAATAGTTTTTTTTATACGTCATAAATGATTAACCTTAATTTAACTTTCATCCTTATAATTTCATAGAAATAATTATTATTGTTGCTGCGGAACCCTTCATGGGCGAGTCCAACTGGCACTTGGCTGGTTTTTTTGTACATATAAAATAACTTCGTTCTATCCGGGTGTCCCTTGTCACCTCTCAAGTTTTTTGTGTATGGTGCAGGTCCGTGCGGACCGCAGCGCACCGGAGTCGATGCTGGCGGGAGTCACAAACGCGCAGCACTGCACCAACAGCCACAAGAAGGTCATCGTCAGAGGTATGTCATACGATGGAACTGCACAGTTCAATCACAAAATTTTCCGATTCAATATTATACACTTTACGTGTGATAACTGATAGATCATAGAAAACTCAAATGCATAAAGAATTATAATAACAGTACAGACCGCCGTGCATGGGTCTATTTTATCCTCGCCCTCTACGTCGTAGCTCTAACGTCTACGTCTTAGAGGTCTACGGGATTTCTTAAGACGTCCAGAGTCTACGGCGTAGCGTCCTGCTACGAGACGTAGTCTGTCACCGCGTAGTATAGTCTAATATCTATACTGAAATGAAATAATAGAAATGCTATAAAATAGTATCACTATATTATATTATAGCATTTATTTAATGTACTACTAGATAGTGCTGTAAACTTTTTGCCTTATATGGAGTAGGAATATCCTTGAGCCCAATATGAATTATTATATAGCAACAAAAATCAATTTTAGTTATAATTTTATTTTTAATTCAATAACGGCCTCACTTATCCAAACCTAATGCTTAAGCTTTGTTTGGACAATTTCGTAGATGGTTTATGTGAAGTAAGCACAAAATCGGTCGAGCGGTTCTTCATTTATGACAATTGACATTTTTTGTAACAGAAAGAATTCAATAAATGGCGGATTATTAATTTAATGGAGATTGTGCTGTTAAATTGAAACTTTTTCAGTGTTGACAATACAAGTAAGTTTCATTTATATTATTATTTAACTTTATACGTAGCGAAGCACGTACCGGGCTGCTAGTATTTTTGATAAGTTACCAATATTAGATGCCTTCAAATTTTTTGACGTGATAATGTCTTATAATTCGATATGGGCTGCGCGCCCGAAAAACGTGATAGTTCATGCGGCGTTACCTCGCTCTGAGGCGTTCCATTTAAGGCTTGAAGTGCAAGTGGGAGCGCGGAACGAGCGACAAGGAAGCACAATCGGCCTTTGCGTTCGGCAGCGTTCGACATCCGTCTCTCTCCTAAGTCCTACTTGAGTGACGTCATACGGTCCGATCCATTCTGTAGGGTTACCCTGGGACGCAAATCCCTCTGGTTGGTAATAATAAATAAAACAACCAGTGAGAGTCTGCGAAAAGAAGAGAGTTTATTCCATTGAATTACATATACCAAATGTTGTCGAGTAAGCGGTAGCGCGATCTAGAGGCCTAACAGCGACATCTGTTATCAAATCGCGGAACTAAGTTTACTTATAAAATATTATGAAGTTCAACTCAACAAAGGTAGTTGTCACGTTCAACTAACGTCAGTAAACCGACTTTACAGACAACCGATTTTTTCCACATACTTTATGTTTCACATTAGCCAGGTGACTATAGTATTCTATATCTCTTTTCGCTATACCTTGTCGAGAGAGGTGTAAGGTGAAAAGGGGGCAGGGGATGGTGAGGGTCACCGCCTGACACTGCACCTTGCGCCCGCGATCGATCCCATTGGAACACACAGGTTCTTACCATCGATCCTTCTATAAAAACATGTTACACAGGTCTCTTCTTATTGATTTAACTGGAAGAAACAGATTCTCCTTATCAAACCTACTGTAAGTGTCTAAACACTAGGCCGAAGTAACGCGGCGTAAATTACGTCCGCAATGTCAAACGCATACAAAATACGGACGGAACGCGACGGAATAGTGTGTCGTCGGCAATAGGCTACTTGACCTAATTTTTTTCTTCATGCTAATCGCTTCATAATCATTCATTTTTACAAAAAAAACTAATATTTTAATATTTTACACAGTAGAAACCCATAAAAATGTTTATTGAAAAATATGCCTCTTAAATGGCGCCGAAAACACTGTCCGCCATAGTGTGACGTCATACGCTTTGTATTTTAAACTCTCTTTATTGAAATTTTTTTAATGTGCTAAATGTACGAGTCTAAAAGTGCCCAAAAATTTTAAAATAATTATATAAGAAATTAGAGAACTTTTGGAGAAAAGTTTTGGCCATTTCATTTCCCGTCTACAATAAATGGAGATAATATATATAAAACTGATGTTTTATTTGAATTATTCAAGAAAATATATAATAGGCTTATTCTTATTATTTATGTACAAATAAACTTACATAATATGGCGAGCGCGATAAATATAAGATATTAAATTAGTATGAGGATGACGTCACATCCAAATCGGAAGTACCGCAAAATCGTTTTCGTCAGTACAATTACTATTTTCATAAAGACTAAAATCATATTTTCAAATCGACTTTATTTACCAATCATAAGCTTTTATTTGATAATAAGGGTGAAATACGGTTTCCTAGGCCAAGTTCTACTAGAAATATGCATTTGTTCAATGAAATTGAATATAGGTCAAGTAGCCTATTTAAAATACATTGCGGGCGTAATCATGCGGAATTTCCGCCGGCGTAACTTCGGCCTAGTGTGTTTTGGACACTAACAAATAGATCATCTGATTATTCTCACTGTAACAAACATTATTCTCCTGATCGAATTCCACTGTGACAAACTTTTTCTTGACCAGTTTTCGAACCGACGATAGGAGATAATGTGTACTTTTCCACCTTTTTGGTAAAAGGTGGACCTGTGCGAGTTTCTTACGCCGCGCCGGTTCTTCTCGCCGGGTTAGTTCCCGAACCGGTGGTAGGCCTCATGTAGACGCGACGTTCTAAAAGTGTTAACTTTGTTAACCTACTTAGAAATAAATATTTTGGTTTTAAATGTGCCACAAAGGAACATCTTCCGTCCGAGTCGGATGGTATGTTCGGTCAGGAATGGACCTTATTCTATATCAACTTCTTTGATCTTTCGTTTGTTGATTATTGATCTGTCGCTTATACAATACTAAGAGATAATACTTTAGGGGGTGCACGAGTCCCCTGTATTGAGTTCACTGTGATAGTAGTAGTGCTGAAAGTGAAACTTCTTTTTAAACTTTTGTATGGGAAAATTCCTGAGGCACAGGCGCTTGTCCGTACAAATCACATATTAAATGCTTTTTCGGCGCTGTTACTTTCACAGTGAACTCTATATAAGGGACACATACACACCTTAAAGTATTATCGCTTAGTTTTATTACACCGCGCTTAGATCAGCAACTGTAGTTGTAATATCGGATAATATGACATTTTGTCTATTTGTATCTTGTCTGATTGCGCGGTCTCTATGTATTCGCTTTACTTGAAGGTATATTATGCCCATTGGTCATTACTATTCGTAACACCCCAAAATTTTAGGTTGGTACGGAACCCCAATCGCGTGCAGAGCGGTAGTTGGGAGTCTGCGATGCAGATGCGACCCGTTTGCGTGACCCAGGTGCGACCCGCGTTTCCCACGACCTGCGTGACGCATCATGTGAATCCACGTTTTAATTACATTCCCAGATCACAGAATCGGTTGTAACTGTTGTTTTTAATCATCGAGCATCATCAATTTATGTTAATACTAGATGACAAAAACTATCCTATGTCCTTTCCTGGTACTCAAAGCATTAATCATGAATCAACTTCTCTGATTGTACAATGTCTCAGAAACTTTGTGTACAAAATTTTTGACAAAGTTATTGAGTTAAAAAAATTTATACGTAGTCGCATTGCCGGTGAGACCTATTTTATAATATTACAGTAGGATGTTATAGTTGGATCGATCAGAAGAAAATGTTTGTTAGCCGGGCCTCTAGACGAGCAATTTTGTTGTCAATATCACGCTTCAATTTTATTGAAAAGTTTATTTGACAATAAGATTGAAGGCGCGCGATGTTCAGCTGTCTACGGCGTAGCCATAGACTTATAATATATACTTAGCATCATACGTTTATGGGCGTAGCGCCCTGACAATACAGACAATGCAGACGATGGACAAAGAAAGTAAACTACGGAATCCTAAAGAATATATACTTATAGTATAAATACACTAGTATACATAATATAATATATAGTATAGTTACTAGGCTTAATAAATTCACCATAAATGCCTTAATTTCGGTTTCGGCAATACAATTACTATCTGAGAACAATCTACTGGGGTGAACTGTGTTTACATTAGAGCTCACAGTGTTGTTACACTTGTCGGCAGCTGCGCTAATCGCGGGGGCGTTGTCTCTCTCCCACATCCCCCTTCTCCCTCGCACCCCTCCAGCAATTTGTTGAGGAGTGTTTAGTGATATTTGCGCGCCCATTGTAAACTAAGTGCCCGTTGAGTGGGCGATCGAATGTAATGTTTATTCAATTAACTCCGAAGATTTTAGCAGTTCACTCCCTTCAGAATTTGGTAGTAATACAATCAAAGTGAGCAACTATAATAATATTTTGTTTCTCAAAATAATATATGTACATACGTGGGAGAGGCATGCTTTGGCACGAATGGGCCGGCTCGACCGGAGAAATACCACGTTCTCACAGAAAACCGGCGTGAAACAGCGCTTGCGCTGTGTTTCGTCGAGTGAGTGAGTTTACCGGAGGCCCAATACCCTATTCCCTTCCCTATCCTCCCCTATTCCCTTCCCTTCCCACCCCTACCCTCCCCTATTAACTTATTCCCTCTTAAAAGGCCGGCAACGCACCTGCAGCCCTTCTGATGCTTGTCCATGGGCGACGGAAGTTGCTTTCCATCAGGTGACCCGTTTGCTCGTTTGCCCCCTTATTACATAAAAAAAAAGATGACAATTTACCAGAAACTCGAATAGAGAATAAGAGAATCTATGTATGTAAGCGAAACGGCACAGTTTAGGTATACTACAGCCCTTACACTAAAGTTCTCTTTTGTGATACATCCCTAAAACTTGTCTAGGGTTATTCTAGAAGTGGCTAATTTTCAAATTTAAAACAAATTAAGCTTTAAAGTTTTCTATAATTTACAAACTAATAATATAAATGCGAAAGAGTGTCTGTCTATCTATTACCTCTTAAGGCCGTGTTTCCACTAACGCGGAGCGGAGCGGAGAGGAGCTTAGCGGTGCCGAATTGACCAATCACCATGCTCGAAATCTTCGCTCCGCTTCGCTGTCATTCCACTGGAATAGCACGATTAGTCAATTCGGGCACCGCTAAGCTCCTCTCCGCTCCGCTCCGCGTTAGTGGAAACACGGCCTTACGCTCAAGCCGCTGAACCGATTTTGCTGAAATTTAATATTGTTATACTTTGGGTCCCGGGAAGGATAGAATTAGATTAGAATTAACGGTTCTCTTGGGATAAACAAATTTTGGTGCAACTGAGTTGCGGGCACCAACTAGTAACTAGTACTATAATAAATTTTGATTTTCATGAGGATTAGTGATTACTGATTACACATACATATTTTCATGATTAAAATTTCAAATTTACCATCGAGGAAATTAATTCCTAGGCAGTTGACGGATTTAGGTCGCGTTTTGTCAAACCAAGCCGAAAGATGACGTCTTACGTTAAGTTGACATAATTCGACCAAATGCCGAAAGGTCCGTCAACTGCCTAGGAATCAACTTCTCTGATAGTATTAAAAAAACTTTAAAAGTATATTAATTCTGAACCCAATATTTTTTTATCTTGCACAAACAACAGTAAAACAACATGAACATTTGAAGTGGCGGGGGCGGCCCCTAGCGCATAATCTTTTTTCAATTAATAGTAACACCTTATCAAAACGCGATGAGGATTTACGCGGGGATCACCGCACGTGCACGCGCCATTGTTGTGTGTCCGCAATCAAAATGCGATTAGCATCATTCAATTCCTACTACAATGTTTGTCTTGGTAAAACAATACCAAGTTTTGATGTCCAGGTGCTTTGTACGAATAAACTTTTCCACTTTATAATTACAGATAATATGAAACACACACTCTGTTTCATATTATCTGTAATTGCTATAGCTTGGCGTATCGAACAGGCTTCGAAACAAGTGGGCCGATTTTGATGTTTATTAGGTGTAGTAATAATAGCTCCCACACCGGTTTCGGTGACGGTGGCCGGTTTCATTGAAACCAGGCCAGCTACGCAGGAGTAATTTTATAGTACACAAGAGCACTCTCTATTCCTTTACTCTCATAAGTCATAACCCAGTGGGACGGACGACCGACACGACTGGCGAGAGATCAGGCGCAGGACCGACTTTTTACATGCCCATCCGACGCATGGATCATCTAACTTGTCAGACAATCAGGTGATCAGCCCGCATTGTCCTAACCAAACTTGGAAATAACATGTTTCCAACGCGGGAATCGAACCCACGACCTCCGAGTCAAGAGCCGCGCTCTATACCACTAGACCACGGAGGCGTCATAGGTGTAGTATACACGGTGTAACAAAACTAATTGATACTACACCTAAATGCGAGATTGTATACATATTACGTGTAATGCGAGGCGTGTATTACGTGTTCCTTGTAGAAAGTTGTCCGTAAAGTAGCGCTGAAAGACCAAATTTTTTTCTTCACTTTTGTGTGGGCAAGCGCCATAGCGTCACGAATTTTCCCATACATAATTATCACTTAGTTTTGTTACACCCTGTAGACAACCGTAGCAATAACGTAGGACATTTTCTGTGGCACAAAAATGTACGGTTCCCCGAGGTCTTACTACAAAAGATTCAAACACCTGTTGAACAGTGATTAGAGAAAAATTCAGTACAAAATGGTCTCAAAACAACTGTTCAACAGATCTTTAGTTTTTTGTGGTAAGACCGATAGTTTTTAGCGGATTCATACCAGTGTCTTTAATCTAGATTTAAAAAATGTTTTAATTTAAGTCGAATATTGTCATATTTTAAATTCACTTTATATTCACACCAGTCGCAAAAATTAGTAAACATGAGCGGGGCGTTTGTATGGGTATTAATTAATAATGATACAACATTATCGGCGAATTAATGGAGCGAAGGGTCAACCCTTCGGCGGCGCCCGTAACGGCGCGCACGTGCATGTGGGGTCCCTCGTACCCCGGCGCTACCGTGGGGTCCCCCGTTACCCCACCGCAGGCCACTGTGCATTTGTTGCATACACTCATCATCACATTATAGAATTGTAATTGTCTGTAATATCTCGAAAATAAGGTGTTTTTTTAGAAATACTATGTTTTCAAGTATTAAGTAATAAGTATATGTAAATTAAGTAAGTACTAAAAAAGGTCTAGTCTATATTGTTAGATGTGAACGCTTTTCATATCTTTTTTATTGATTCAGGCTTATTTTTTCCTTTTGCTTAAACTTTTTGGTACAAACTCTAATTACCATATTCCGGAATTCACGAGGATTACAAATTACAATACATTGCAATTAACAATATCCAATTTCAAGGTATTTCCACTAATTATTACATTTACAAAATAATAAAAATCAAAGATAGTAAAACAATGAAATCAAAGCGAGCGTTAACCACACAGAAACTTGAATAATACATAGGACGGAAGCGAACCCCAGACCCCACTAAATGGAAATAATTCCTCCACGAAATTGCTACAAATTACACAGTTTTCGTCCGTCGCTGTCCCCGCTCGCGACAAACGCGCATATGTTCTATAATAGTCGTCACCCGCTACTTATTACGATATAATTGCTCTCTACAGTGTCTATGTCCGGTGTAGCAGATCTTAATTTATTATTCAAAATTGGGTATCAAAATTACCAAATTATGGGCCTATTGCAGACGTAGAGTTATCTCGTTGTACTGTTGTAGGTACATTAAATTATATCTAGCTATAAGCGCAATACCCATGGAAATCAAATATTCACGTAGGTCGTAGTCGGTAGTACTCTAAATTTTGGGGAGGAATGGGACCCCACTTGAAATGCCCATATCTATTTAAAAGCTATTTTTTATTCTTGCTATAAAACTCGAGAAAGCTTGAACCACTTGAACCGATTTGGATAACCTTAGTCTTGAAATATTCGTGGAAATTCAGGGAAGGTTTTTATAAGGAGGAAAGCAGCGGGGGGTTAAGGAGGGGCGATGCTAGGCGAACGCCCGAAAAAGGAGTGCCTGAGGAAGACAAAAAGGGCCCTTGTTTTAGGGCGCCAAAGAAATCTCGCCCACGGCCCAGGGCGCTAGTAGTGCTAAAATCGGCACTGCATCTAGTTAATATATATAATATATGTCATGTTACAGGCAACAGTTGCCAGCCGCACTCACTGTCGTGGTCGCGTCGGGGTGAGCGGCCGCCGGGCTCCACGCTGCACGCCAAGATCTGGGTCCCTGAAGACCCCAGGATATTCGGCGCCTGCGACACCACCAACGTCATCGACAAAGAGGAGCTAAGATAAAGGACTATGTGATTTCTATGCCTCATTTTCGACCGGCGGAAAATTATTTATACGTATACATACTTGCACTTTGTAATAGGTAATCAACCAGATGATTCAAGAAATACCAGATGAATAAAATACCACTTGTTAGAAAAGGTTGAAGATTATACTTTTTCTGGAAAAAAATACAATAGAAAATAAAAAGAGCCCTGAATGTAGAAGTAAGGGTTATTGCAGCATATTACATAATAATAAATTGTCTAATTTATTGGCCCTAGACAAATAAAATTCTCAGGATCATACCAGTAGAATACATTGAACACTCAGTAGTTCCAAAAAGATTAAAAAAAAACCCACATGTCTGGTTTTTTATAAATCTCTGTATAATTTATAGCGCTCTTTCCTCAAGTCGGCGAGATTTTAGACAAAATGGATCTCTGACTGAAACATTTCCTATTCAGATGCAATAATAAATTTTGTACAGTGTTTACTTATTTAAACTATTTAAGTTTCTGTATCAATTTTATATTATTATAAGGGCCTGTTTCACCGCTTCCTGATAAGGCTATCCACCACTTAATTTGACAGATGGAGTATGGAAAATCTGTCAAATAACCCTATCGGGCACCTTATCAGCAAGCGGTGAAACAGGCCATAAGTATTGTAATTTCTAGTCATATTTATTCTTACTTAAAATTATATTTTATGGTTAAATCAAAAGATTACAGAAAAATCAGGTAGGTTAATAAGATAAAGTCTGTTTCATATTTTATAAGTAAGATTGTGAAGGACTGTAATTTCATCATAACGAAAAAAATATCATAGTCTTTTGTATGTTGTATATTTTAGACTTATGTTTGTATAATTTAAATATTACCTCAAAGTTTTCTCCCATATTATCTCTTAAATATATCTACCTAATTAGAGGCGCATGGGGATTACTATACCTAACTTCATTCCCATCGGCTTCTTAAAAAAAATAGTGGAGACGTAAGTTACCTAGTCCCTACTTAAAGCTCAGTCTAGTCTCTAGTTATTTGCTAATGCTATGTATATATTATTATATATACATAGCATTAGCAAATAACTATATAAATGCGAAAGTGTGTCTGTCTGTCTGTCTGTCTGCCTGTATGTTACCCCTTCACGCTCGAACCGCTAAATCGATTTTGCTGAAATTTGGAATGGAGATTCTTTGAGTCCCGAGAAAGGACATAGGATAGTTTTTATCCCGGAAAAATGTACGGTTCCCGCGCGATAAACGAATTTTGGCGCAACGAAGTTGCGGGCATCATCTAGTAATTTATAAATACGTATCGTACTCGGTGAAATAAATATTTTAGAACAGTATTTTTTCTATCAATTACCTTTAATTTGCTAAACATATTGCAATTGTGCCTTACATATGTATGAAAGTAGCAGCGCTGACGAGGCATTTTGTGATGCTCCATCTCCATGAATTTGCCATACAAATACTTAATATTTAAAAAAGTTTGCCTTTCAACGCTGCTACTTTCATAGTGAACTCTATGCAAGGGACACACCATAAAATATTATCAATTTATCACTTTGTGTTGTTACACCCTGTATATTATTCAGCACGTTCTCTACAAGGAAAGTGATGTCACTAGCGTTTTGAATGTGAAACTTGTGCAGTATAATATAACGATAGTATTGTAAAGCCGGCTGTACACTCTCGCCGAGACACAGCGAGGCGGCCCGAGTGCGAGAGTGTAAATGGGTGCGCTCGCCTCGTCTCGCCTGTCTCGGACCCTCTCGGTCGGTTGTCGGTATATTGTGCCCGAGACAAAGGGTCTCGCGAGGAAAACGAGCGCACTACTGTACACTCTCGCGTCTTTCAGTACTAGTTTCGCCATTGGACAGTGTAGAACAGAAAAATAACAATAAAAAACGACATTATCAGTCATTATCTGTGAGAAATAAAATTAAATATGATTATAAATCTTTGGATTACAATGATATCTTTCGATGCATGGTGAATGGTGAATGGTCGTTTTCGTCCATCTTGTCTGAGTTCTTAACTGCGATTGAACTAAGCGAGAATGTACATGATCGCACTCGGGCAAGTAGTGATGAGCAAAATTAGTCTTGGTCTTGCAGTCTTGGTCTTGTTCTTGCAAAAATTGCAAGACCAAGACCAAGACCAAGACTACCCTAAGACTAGCAAGACCAAGACCAAGACTAGGTGTGCAAGAACAAGACCAAGACCAAGACCGACTATGCAAGAGTCTTGCTCCATGCAAGACTCTTGCTAAAAAATGTACTTAGTCGCAGTGACTATAATATTCATGAGATAAAATATTTATAACAATATAATATGTTACAAATATATTTATAACAATATTTGTCTACTTAACATTAATTTCAAGTTCTTGTGATACAGCCTGGAAACAGGCAACGAATCTTATAAAAATTGTTTCAGTTGTACCTATGGGGACCCCTACAATTTTTAATAACAGGAGAGCTAACAACTTTATGAAAATAGTTTTGAACGCTTCAGTTGTTTACAATAATACATGTAAATTAATATTTTATTTATTATTATGCCCTAGAATGAGTTAAAAATTATTTTAAATACTGAATTCAAAAGTGTGTCATAAAAACGCGGCATTATGGTCACGTGATCACGTGTGACGTCATCGTTCATGAAACAAAACAAGCGTAGATGGAGCAAAAGTGAGTGTTAACAACTGTCAATTTTGTTTGACACTGAACGATGACGTCACTGCTTCAGATTGGCGTTTCCAATCACGTGACTTACAGTTAATAAATCCATTTTTTTTCAATGTAAAATAAAATAAATCAATAATTATTTTTTCGTTATTTGTATTGTTTTTGAGTTTTTATCAATAAATCTATAAAATTTAATGATTATTTTCAAATTTTAACCATACTGTCAACTCCACTATTGTTCTATTTTTGCATCAAAATCTTGATGCGGTTCACAGACTACACCTACTTACCAAGTTTCAATTGTATAGCACTTATAGTTTGGGAGAAAAGTGGCTGTGACATACGGACGGACAGACAGACAGACAGACAAAACGAATCTATAAGTTTTTTGCCATTTGACTACGGAACCTTAAAAATAAAAAAAAGTTCTTTTTTTTTTTCAAAATTTTCATTTTCCTTAAGAACTTTGCCGCTAAAAGATCAGCATATGCTGAGTTAGCTCTCGACTTTTAGTTAGAGCCTAAGATAAGATCATGATTCATGTGGCTAGTCTAATAATTAATTTAGGTTTGAAAATATTTTTTCGAGAAAATTAAAACGTTTACAAAAAGTTTTGAAAAATGTTTGCAAGAGTCTTGCTTTTTGCAAGACCAAGACCAAGACTAGGCATGCAAGACCAAGACCAAGACCAAGACCAGACAGATTTAAGCAAGACCAAGACCAAGACTGCACAAGCAAGAACAAGACCAAGACCAAGACTGGTCGAGTCTTGGTCTTGGTCTTGCTTTGCTCATCACTACGGGCAAGGGGCTCTCGCACGAGACTCTCGCCCGAGAGCTCTCGGCGAGAGTGTACAGCGGGCATAATAAATGTCCCGCCGTAGTTACTGCACGTTCCCATCTAATATAATAAAATTCTCGTGTCACAGTGTTTGTGCGCGAATTCCTCCAAAACGGTTAACAACCGATTTTAATGAAATTTTGTACACAGTAAATTCGTGAGACCTGACAATTAGTTTTTATCTACTTTTAATATTGATGCTAAAAATATTTTATATGGGTAAACAACATTTGCCGGGTCAGCCAGTTATGTATTGAGGTGTATGTATCTGTGAGTATGACAGTGTATTTGAGGGGGCGGGGTGGGTGCTAGGTGGTGATAGGCAGCTGCAACCGTTCACAGGCCCGGGAGCTACCGAATAATAGAGATATACTTTTGAGCCTTAAATATATTCATACATGTACAAATAGGTTCATCAAACGCGTTGAGAGGTAACAGATATAGTTTCGCAAAGTATAATTATTTTAGTAAGGATTGTATTCAGAACATCAGATCGAAAAATGTTCACATATCTACATTCTACGTGTATCAATTTTAAGGCTCTGTGAATTGTGAATAATGTGATACAGCAGAGTGAGGAGCTTTTCCTGTCATGCGTGTTGTAACCCGCGCGGGTCTGGTCCGCAATCCGCATGTGAGTGACAACACGCTCCTGACCAAGCGCGTGTTGCCCGCGCGTGACAGGAAAAACTTCTATGAAATGATAGGATGCGTCATGCAGCATGCTGCATGCGGACAACTTGCATTCAGACCATCTTTGCCTGCGGGGCTAAAATGGTCGCATAGCAATTCCTCTCCATCAATTCACAAAACGAATTATGCGTCCATTTATGCCCCGCTGGGCTTTATCACACATAACAGGAAAAGTCCTCTAAGGCTGTTTTTACATGAGTTTTTGGAAGGTGACGGACAAAAGCCTCACCTATGTCGAAACAAGAGCCTAAGCGTTTGTGCACTGCAAGGAATTTTACCGTCCGGCGTTCATAACTTTCACGTTTGCCATATCAAAACGTAAGAAAACGGGACGCCGCGCCACGCCGGATCGTAAAATTCTGTGTAGTGCACTGTGTACAAAATATGCTCTAACATAGTAATAGATAACCTAGAACATAGATTTTTGAAAACATAATTATCATGATGAAGAATCTTCTTCTTCTATCTAATGTACATTGTCATGTCACAGTGTTTGTGCGCGAACTCCTCCAAAATGGCTCAACCGATTTTAATGAAATTTTGTATGTTCAATCGTTAGGCCTGAGAATAGGTCCTTGTCTTTTAATAATGATATTAGAAATAATTTATATAGCAAAACAACGTTTGCCAGGTCAGCTAGTAGGCCTAGTACCTATTGTCATAAAATTTATTATTTTTTTCACTAAGACCTCTAAGCAGCGGCCTTAAGGGAATATGTATTTTAGGTTTAGGTTTTGTTTAGGTTTTCGCTATCGATAAAAACTCTAGAATGATTCTAGAGTATTTTACCGATAGCGAAAATAAAAGGTAGCAGGGGTGTGAGCCTAGGCGAAGATCGATACGTGGGGAGGGGCGCACCTGACGATTCCCACGCCCACCCGCCCACACAACATCAGAGAAATATAGACATGATGAGTTATTCGAAACCGGACATCAGCATCAGTACATTAACACCTAATACTTTTACATATTTACAAATTTGTGATGTATATATATTATACAGGATTGGAGACAATATCGCTCCTTGCATTAAACTTTTATGTGCAAATTTTGGACCATGTAGTATATCATTAAATTTCACATAGACAAGACGGTGATTCAAAAATCTATATATCCAATTTAAAAACCTACCAGGGATGCCCAGTTCACTTAAAACCTTATTAAGTACAGACAAATTAACATTACCATACGCTCCTTGCACATCTAAAAATACACAAATTGCATTTGAATGAGCCATTAAAGAATTCTTAATATCATTAATAAGTGAAACAAAGCCGTCAACTGTACTTTTTCCTTTACGGAAACCTAACTGAAAATCTAGTAATATTGAATTATTTTCTGTAAAGTAGTCTAACCTAACTTTTATCATATTTTCAAAAACTTTTCCTATGCATGAAGTGAGTGATAAGATTGGACGGTAAGAATTATGATCATGAACTGGCTTATCTTTTTTCAGAATGGGCAAAACACATTGAGTTTTCCACTCGTCGGGAACAACTTGTTTGGACCATGAGTGATTGTAGATGTTAAGAAGAACTGATTGTGCGTTTTTGTGTAAATTTTTAATCATTAAATAATATGGAAAATTATCCAGTCCAGGAGTAGAATCTCTTCTTGGCATTAAGGAATTATAAAATTCATCCCCGCTAAAATCTTTCATGAAAAAGTTGAAATATTCACTATCTATACTTTTAAATATATCTTGTAATGAGCTGTCACATTCTTCGTCATTTGTAAATTTGTCTAAAAAATCTGGTACAAAACTGTCACATTTATTTACTATTTATGCTAAAATCTACACGCTTATATTTTTGATAAAATTCCAAATATTTGTGACTGGGGTGTATCTATTAAATGTAGAGCATAAATTTTGCCAACTTTTACTCTTTTCCTCTTTTATAATCCATTTATTGAATGCATCTAATCTCTTATAATTTATATAATTTTCCATACATCTTAGTTGAATATCATTGCATACATCTCAATGTTTTCCATACTCAAATTACTTCTATATTTTTCCAAAGCTATCACAAATATCATTCCACCACGGAGCAGGTACCCTTTTTTTAATTTTTTAGATGAGTTACTATACTTTATAATTTTTGGAACACATTCATCTCTTAAAGTGTTTAGAAGAGCACAAAAATGATTATAATTTTTTATATTTATTGCTAATTTCTTTAGGAATGTACCTAACTACTGGGGTAGTTAGGTACATTCCTAAACCCTTTCCACAGAGGCAGCTGGGATATATGCTCTTAAGTTGTTCTCTTGTATAAATTGTGCATTGAGGAAATCATTTGCTAGTGCCGCTTGTTTGAATGTTATTTTTATTTTGCGGGCGCTTATTTTAGATCTTTCATGAACTCCTTTAGCATTTTTGAAAATTTTCGATAAATTTAGGGGGTTCATATTCCCTATTTTAGTGTCTTTATTGCAATGCTCTACGAAGACTATGAATTCTCCATTGGAGGTAGTATCGGGATATTTTCTTGTGTAAGAAGGCTTTGTAAATGGTTTATACTTATCGCCTGGGTTGTCTACAATTTTTCTTTTCTTCGATGATAGAATAGAATAGAATAGAATAAACGTTTATTTGCAGCTATAATAAGATAAATAATAATATTTAAAAAAATACTAATTAAAATAGAAATATTACAAAATAGTTAATTAACATAATATAGGTACATTAGCCGCAAATTGGACCAAGCTCGGCATTGTTGGCACACCCAGCAGGCAACCAACGCCGGTCTTCCGCTTGACCCATTCCGTGACCTCACAACCATCCCAACTCCTAAGTAACAAGCCTTACATATGACATAACTCATGAATCATTAATTATTTGCAATAATTTACAATCGAGTGTAAACATGGCTCATTAAACATAAAACAATAACTAATTTGATTTCAGTTTTCACCAACAATTGTATTAATACAACTCAATTTTCACTAGACTAAGATATTATTATAATATAATTATTTATACCTATTCATATTATTATGACAAATAAAACCTAGTGCATTGAATTAAAATAGTAAAAAATAATAAATAATAAGTTCCAAGATATAAAATAAAAAGGGCTGCTTAAAAAAAAACAAAAAGAAGGTGAAGAAAATGACAACAGGCATACTTCCAATAGGTAATTATTGTTTTGATAGATCATAATAATTCGTAGGATACTAATCACAAAAAATAATGTTATTAAAACAATATGTGTTACAGGTTACATAATTATTAATACAAGATATAAAACAGTATTACATTCCTTATTTGTGATGGCAATCGAATAAAATAACATTAGAGTAATTTGCTTATCGTGGACAGAGACAGCTAGGCAAAACAACTACAGTACATGTACATGATGAAGATTTATACTTCGGATCATCTCCGTCGCTTTCATAATAATAATAATAATCGTTTATTTGCATAGAATGTTGTTAACAAAAGATCTTAAAGTATAGGTGCAGTAGCAAACATTCTGCTTTTGAAGCATGCAAAATATATTTTAGCTTATACAACTATTTTACATTTTAAATTTCGTCCTGCATATTATATACTTTTAACTTATATTTAACATATAAAAACTATTAGATACAATTTTTAACAAATTATTGTTCAAAAAAGGCGCCTTCCTCTTCCCGCCAAAAAGAGCAAGTCCTCGAAATTCTACACTCCTTCAGTGTTGCCAACTCTTCAAAACATTTTCTCCCTAAACCAACTTCAAAACCCATTAAATTTCAACCAAAACTCCCTAAAAATTCAAAATATTTAAAATAACTTGGGGTTTATTTTAATTATTAATAAGTGCTCAAAACACTGAAATACACCTTCACCCGGTTTAAATAGCGATCAAGCGTACAAATAATATTAATATAGTTTACAGTGTTATATAGTGATTTTTCTGAAGCTGTTTCAAACATCCGAAATGACGCCAAATTAGTAATTTTATTTTTAAGTTTTTCTATTAGGCATATATATTTTTTTACTTGAAATAGCTCATTACACTATAACCTATAAAAAATTAACATATTAGTGTGAAAAGCTTTAGTCTTTATAAGATTAGGAGTAGTTTTATACAAGTGTCCCTATTTGGGGCCAATGGGCACATTGAATGTAATTTATTCCAATTTTTGTCCATCGATTAATTTCGTATAATCAATGAACTAAAGGATATTCAATAGCTATGATAAATACTATGGACTTCAGGAAGTTGCCATGATTGAAAATGACAGTGGAAAGATATATTTAGTCGTATTTCCTTCGAAAAAATGTGTCTTTTTACCAGTTTTTCATTACTCCAAGGGAAAGCTGGCCATTGAGCAACTGATACTGTTGGCCAAGGCAGTACAGAGAAGTGTCCTCTCGTATCCGTAAAGGATATGAGAAAAAAAGAAAACGATGAGTTTGATTACCGTTTCGTCCAACTAAATTAGAATTTGTTTTACATCGACTGGATTAAAATGTCTATGCGATCGGGGCAAGCCATTACAGCGTTGTTCTTCTGGGAAAAGTAAACAGATGTATTACAGTTGAAATAATGTGGACGGTAGCTTCCTACATTTTTATCAAAGCTATGACAAGGATATGCGTGGGGTCAAGTCGACTGGGCAATCTTCTCGCACAGATATACAAAACAAAAATTGGTGGCAATTGGTAGGTACTGTTTACGCACATGCTGGATGTAGAAGTGGCAAACGCATGGTGGCATGCATCATCAAAGTAATAAAAACAAGGATTGAATCAGCTCCAATGGGATGTTTTCTTTTTATCATCTCCACCAGATGGCGCGACGGTAGACACTCACTAATTTTCTATTGGTTCCCCACCGATTTGAAATTATCTGCAGGTTGGCATTACTGACTACATGTTGGTCGTGTTTCTAAAAAATATCAGTGTACTGTCAAGTGTAATATCAATCAAAATATCATACTCCTAAGCGATCATTGGCTTAAGCAATTAGGCCAGTATACTGGTAACAGCTTAGGAACACGCTTGCACTTGTCAAACTGAAAACATGATAACTGAAAGAGTTTTCTACTTCTACTTTTTATTGTCGGTGTGGTTTTTAATATTTTTCCCCAAATTGTGTTATTTGGATTTTTGATGTTCATTATTGGTAAAATATTAGCCACTAAATATCTGTTATCTTGCACAAGTGCAGGTAAGATATTGTCAAAACCAAAATGTATTATTCCTGTGACATTTGGTGTGAACAACGGTAAATAGGGCTATTTCTTCCGCGAGTTTTAACTAAAACATCGTTATTATAACTATATTATCCTATTCATTGGAATATTATTGTGTCTTTTTCAAATTGAAATGTATCAAGTTTTACATGCTTTTGCCCAGTTATGTAGCAATTATTGATGGTATTCCCTGGTATTACCGATAGTTGTCTACCCATACGCCATCTAGTTACTAAAATGGAAGCTGTCTGACAATCAAATTAAAAAGCTAAGAAAATTCCTCATTTCGGTGGAATTTGGTCGTCAATACTTGAGATATACAAGCGGTAGAATCCTGCAACCAGCAATACATATCTGAACTGCCAAACCTGCAGCATGAAGGGTCACTTTCCCGAAAAACTGTCCCAACAATTGCGTTATTCTGGTGGGCTAGCATTAAGCCATGAAAAAGATCAAAGGCAATTTGAGAAATGTGTGTAAACAACAACAAACAATGTGTGATTCATTGAGAATGTATCGAAAATTTTCACACCGCTTGATCCCATTGGCCCCATTTGAGGGCGGTATTTTTTTTATATTAAAATTCAAAAAAGTTTTTTTGGGTTTTCTTAATCATTTTACTGGTTTCTATAAATTAATAAAGAAATTTCATATTTTCCACGGCTCAGTTTCATTTGGGTCTAAATGGGTTTTAATTTGATTGTCAAACAGCTTCCATTTTAGTAACTAGATGGCGTGTGGGTAGACAACTATCGATAATACCAGGGTATACCATCAATAATTGCTACAAAACCGGGCAAAAGAATGTAAAACTTGATACATTTCAATTTGAAAAAGACACAATGATATTCCAATGAATAGGATAATAAAATTATTATAACGATGTTTTAGTTAAAACTCACGGAAGAAATAGCCCTATTTATCGTTATTCACACCAAATGTCACTGGAATTATAAATTTTGGTTTTTACAACATCTTACCTGCACTTGTGCACGATAACGGATATTTAATGCCAATATTTTACCAATAATGAACATAAAAAACCCAAATAACACAATTTGGAAAAAAATAATACAAACCACACCAACAATAAAAAGTAGAAGTTTGAAAGTAACATGGCCGCCACAAGGCCGTTCAGTTGTCAGCAATGATTGTCAGTTTTCAGTTAGACAAGTTTTTTAAAGACAATATCTTTGAAGTTTTTATTTTAACAGTATGTTCCTAAACTATTACCAGTATAGTAGCCTAATCGCTTAGCCCAATGATCGCTTAGGTTTAAGATTTTTTTATTTGTGTCATACTTGACAGTACACTGATATTTTTTAGAAACACAACCAATATGTAGTCAGTGATGCCAACCTGCAGATAATTTCAGATCCGGTGGGGAACCAATAGAAAATCTAGAAGTGTCTGGTGTCTGGCGTCTGGTGGAGATTTAAAAAAGAAAACAACCCATTAAAAAAATTTTTTTTGATGGTGTGGTTTTAATTTTTCCCCGTCAGTAGTTGTTTACCCATACGCCATCTAGAGTTACTAAAATGAAAACTGCTGGACAATCAAAAAACGCACTCTATCGCTAAAGCAGCCGAATTATAGGGCATTTTCTTTTTTTTTTGTAGAATCTGGAACAGATGGTGTAACGATTAACGACAAACTTCTAGATTTCCTAGTGGTTGCCCACCAAGAACCTTATAATATTTCCCCACCGACCAGGGCTCGGAAACCTGATTAATCTTCACGATCATGTTCGTTAGAAACGTCATACATTTCCTAAAGAGCGTCATAGAGGAAAATAGTACACGGGGCAAAGAGCGTTTTCATTCCGATTTCGCTCTGAACGGATCGAAATTATTCCTGGTTTTGTTCAAAGAGCAAAATGAAACTGCTCCTTCAATACTAGCACGTGCAGTGCACGGCGCGCGCAAAACCTGGTTCACGCGCGTTGTTCGCAGCGCTCTGTCTTGAGTTTTTATTTGGCCTGTTGGTCTGAGTGTACTGTTAAGTGTGACAAATCAAAAAAAAGTTTAAGCTTATTATTATTGAATACCTAGTAAATAAAACTAAATTTAATTTATTTTCACATTTATTTAACCCTTAAGTCCCTATATTATTAAAATGTGTAAATAAACATTTCCTAATATTACACATTTTTTAACAAAATAACGAAATACTTACTTAAACCAAAAACATCTTAGAAGAAAGTCAACACTTTTAGGATGACAAAATGGTTTGTTATAAATTTTGCGATTCAAAAAATATACAGACGAGTAATTTTACCGTATTTTGGCCCTGAAAATGCCTTTTTCGCTTCCACTGTGTTTCATCCTGAAAGGGTCGATTTGTATATGTTGCGCTCAAAGACCGAAATCGCTCAGTGAGCGAAAAAATAGCTCACAACGCGTTGTGGTCACAGTGAAACAGCCACGACGCGAAATCCGCGTTGTGGCTCTAATGAAAACGGCCACGACGCGTTCTGGCAATCACAAAAAGACCATAACGCGAAATTCGTGTCGTGGCTGATATGCTATTCGTTTTTCTTGATATTTTGTTCAAGATTGATTGATTAATCGTCCATACTCCATAGGTATGGAAGATTACCTATATTTGAATTACCACACGTACTACAAAATATTTTTTCTTTTACTAAGTCACTTCATAACGTGTTTTTCATTCTTATTTGTAAAATATCCATAGTTCCATACTATCCGTACTATTATTATTAGTGTCTGTCTGTCTGGCGCAACGTGTTATTGTTTGTTGTTTTTTTTTAATATAAAGTTATCTGATCTTAATAAATAATAAAAATTTAGTTTTATTTTTATTTATAAGTATATGTAATTTGAATATAATACTGCTAGTTGATGCCCGCCAGACAGATAGACAGTAATAATGTTAGCACGGATAGTATGGAACTATGGATATTTTATAAATAATAATGATAAACACGTTATGCAGCGATTTAGTAAAAGAAAAATATTTTGTAGTACGCGTGGTAATTCAAATATAGGTAATCCTTCCATACCTATGGACGATTAATCAATCAATCTTGAACAAAATATCAAGAAAAACGAATAGCATATCAGCCACGACACGAATTTCGCGTTATGGACTTTTTGTGATTGCCAGAACGCGTCGTGGCCGTTTTCATTAGAGCCACAACGCGAATTTCGCGTCGTGGCTGTTTCACTGTGACCACAACGCGTTGTGAGCTATTTTTTCGCTCACTGAGCGATTTCGGTCTTTGAGCGTAACATATATATAAAATTATGACCGGAGATAAATGTCTGTTATAAACCAAAATTATTCACAACATACTTTTCAATAGTCTCGTAAGAACAGAATGGTCGTAGAAACCATAATAATATTAAAAATTGTGGATTTTACGACGTAAATAAAAATAGTTAATTTTGAATTTTATTTAGGTGAAAAAACGTCATAAAAGATGCGTAAAAGCCATTTTGTTGTAACTGTGATAATGTTGTATTGACCATGACACGAAAAAAAATCTCCTGCTACATAAATTCGATGCTAATTATTTCATTTTACAATAAGATAACTGGGCTTAGAGAGTGAATTGGCGTATTGTAAAATGTATAATATCGATAGAGCTCGCAATTCTAAGAAAACACAAAAACAGATTTTGGCAAAAATGGCTTTTACAGCTTTTTATTGCATCACAAAAGTATTTTTAGAACTCATGTATAAAGTGGCCGATTTAGACATAAAAAATCCAAATAGAACACAATCTTAAAATAATTCTAGAACAAACATCTGCTTGGCAGACGCTATTTGCTTGGAAGCTATAATCAAAATAAATATGTCACAGCCGTCTAATTAAATTAGCTCAACGCCTAGGCCGATTATGAGTTTATGGAAACACCAATATTATGATGTTAAAGGATACAGGAGTCGCTATTATTCATATTCATAATACTCTCATGAAACATGTAGCGTGTAGTTGACAAAGAAATGGACGTAAATACAATTTAAGAACCAGCTTATACTGGCTAGGTGTCGGATTGAGTAGCCAATCAACTAGATGGCTGGTTAACGCACACACACATGCGTCCTCGTCACACACACAAACGGGGCATGCTGATTCAGCGCGACTGAACACGAGAGCTCCCGAACTTTTACGAGTCCGAGGGAGAACAAAATACTGGAATTTACTTAATTAAATGAGAAAAGCAATCAGAGAAATGTTTTTCTTTTCTTTTTTTCAGGTGGAAATCAGCATGAGTTAGTACATTTTATCTGTATATATTTCGTGCTATACTTTTAGTTCATGTTTTATTTTACTTGCAGGTTCGGAAACCCGGTTGGATTTCGGTTAGCTTATGAGAAAGTGGCGCTACACCCATTTTTAACATGTGTGCTACAAACTTAATAATACAAGTGTACCGACAACTGGTAAACATTTCACAAGTAAATTTTGCACTCACATAGGTACAAAATGGCATCATACAATAACCCTTAAGCGCCATTTTCTCATAAGTTAACCGTGAGCCAACCGGGATTCCGCAGGCGGGTGATGGTTGCTGGTTTATCATAGATTAGAAATGTTTTTTAAAACAGACAAATGTCACATTGACACAAAATTTTTCGAATACTTCGTCTATAAATCGTATAATTCTATGATAACGACGACATACATAAATATTTTTCTTCTGCACGACACATATTTGTACATACCCACCGCAATATCACTTTCCATATAATCAATATAATATATTATCTTTTTCTTGTACTCGCATATTGGATGTGACCGGCCGAGCCGTCTGAAGGGATTTTAGCGAGCGAGCTGAATGTGAGTTCCTATTACTTCCCAACATGAGAAGGGAAACTATAAGGGCCAGGCCATAACACAGCGGTGCGGCGTCGTATCGCAAAAACAACCTTTGAAAAGCAGTGTAGTTTTTTTGCGATGTGACGCCGCAACGCTGTGTTGTGGCGGCCCTATTTCTTAACACCGATGACAAACAACTGATCGCCAACGCGTTTCCGTGAGAAGTGACAAAACTCCCACTCAGCACAGTAAACCGCGAGAAGAACTTTGGGAGCTAGAGCACCAGCCACTTATTGTCTCAACTGCTTCACACACACACACACACTGCACACACGCACATACACGATCCAAACATCATTAACTATAATATTATTACATACTCCATTCCGACTGATTTCATCAATAATCAACAATTAGGTTGCACCAGAGGTGTTGATATAGTTAATGTTAAGATTATCGTCAAATATGGCGTGTGTTATTGACTTTTACTAGAGATTTGAGTTCATTTGACATTTTGTTATAGTTAAAGTAAGTTGGTGCAACCCACCCTAACACTTCTTATTTCAAATTACCGTGTGGAACGGAGTATGTGATATATCATAATATAATATAGTTAATACAATAATATTCTTATTCTTAAGGTGCTCCCTTACCGGGAGCATTCACGCGTAGTGTAACATTATCATTCGACATTCGGTATATATTCGACTTTGAGCGTTACAATACTACCTCCCTGACTGACGAGCATTCGGGTATAATGTAAAATGTTACATAATATATTTAAACATCAATAGATTAAAATATATAATAGAACATTGACGTTACATTAAGTTTAGCAAAATATTACATACGTTGTATCATTGTAATGCTCGGTTCTCCTCCATCATGTAATGCTCGACTCTGTAACGTTACATAATGGTGAATGCTCCTGGTGAAAGCACATTTATTTAAGTTCACGTTAGCGCAATATCTACTTAGATGCAACTGGCGTAGTGGCAGAGGACAGCATTAAACACGGAGCGAAACACCTAACATATATTCACAATGAGTCGAAAGTCGAAACCTGCCGTCGAAAACACAAAATATTAAGTTTGAAATCGCTTAATTGACTTTCGGTCTCTCCTCCCTGGGCAGGTTTCTGAGGGCTCGCTTCAGCAGGGGTTTGTAAGCGAAAGCCCAGGGCAGGAATATGAGGAAGCCGGAGAAGTACAGGCTCTGGTATATCGGCCACCACTTGCCGAAGATCTTGAGGTCGAAGGGCACCAGGCTCCAGCCCATGAATACGATGGTGTACGTCTTGAGGAGGGCGTAGAGCGGCCAGCGGGCGGGGCCGGCCCAGGCGCGGCGGTACAGCTGTGTGGAGCTCAGCATCCCCTCCACCTCCTTCTCCATGAAGATGATGATAAATTCGTTGAAGAAGGTCATGTAGTAGCCGGAGCGGACGCCGTGCCAGAGCGCTAGGAAGCCCAGGGTGGCCAGCTGGCTGGCCTGGCGGCTGCCGAGGAATTTCAGGCGCTTGTAGACGTATTCGGCGGCGAAGTGGTTAGTGTTGCAGTTGAAGCTGTCGATGTAGTGCTGGAACTTGGTGGCGCCCTCGAAGCGCATCAGGCGGATGTTGGCGCAGGCGTCCCACCGGCCGGGGCCGGCGTACGACAGGCCGAAGCGGATGCAAGCGGCCTCGGTCAGCAGCCAGCACGATATGTACTTGTAGAGCGCGCAGTGAGCCCACATCCCGCAGTATATGTGCCGGTATATCACCGACCGCTCCCACCATTCGTCCGACCGCATGTACTGCACGTTGAACACCGACACTGAAATTACGACAAGGTTTTATTAATATATCTTAGGACGATATTTTTTGTATTCACTCGCCACTCGCCCTACCACAGATTCAACTCGACTAGACTAGTGATACAGTAAATATGTAACGAAAAATTGAGTGCTCTCCGAATAAAGACCTACAGTTATTTGACGTGATGAATCGTTAGGGGGGCATGTCAAGAGGTCACAGAAAAATTAAAAAGGTCGCGTTAATTGCTGTTTTAGAGAAATAAAAAAAAAAAATTTAAATGCTGATTTCTCGGAAACTATTGGTTTAAGGCAAAAGTTTTTGGAATAAAAATTGTAGAGGGCATTGCGAGCTACATTTTTTGTCATTGGAGTGACGTCATCCGACTTAAAATACAAAAAGTAGAGGGCGCTATGTCGTATCAAATACTCGCAGGCGTCCATACTATGACACGCATACTTGATACGGCGCGATGATCGCGACGGAGATCTGATAGCGCAAATGATGCAAATGTGATCGCAGCTAACATTGAATTGACATAAGCCCATAAAATGACGCAGGTCCGTCTAGTGCCTAGGAATCAATTTCCTCGATGGTAACTACATAATATTATATTTGTTAGTTTTGTTAGTTGCAACCTTTTTTTTCAGGCTGAAGATTTTGGAAGCATCACACGAGATTGTCACGCGAGGGATGTCGGATAGTACCATCCAAGAAATTGATTCAGAGACAGTTGACAGACCTACGCACAGTGTGATAAAAACCTCGATTTTGTTTCACCACTTTTTTCTTTCAAAATACTATAGTTGATACCTATATAAACATTAGAGTAAACTACACTCGATATTCTTTGTAGTTATTTTTTTAAAGCGTGTCAAAGTTGGCTTTTTTCCGGGTCAAAAATTTGCATAAAAATAATTAAAAAAAAAAAAGTAATCAAGTTACATTAATTTTGTTTATACCAATTGAACAAGCACTTAATACTTACTTTTTCTCCAAATTTGGTTAACCTACTGTGATCAAGTAGGGATTTTTAATTACGCGATTAGATCGAGTTAGTTTTTTTTTTTTAATTGGATATAACTTCTGACACAGAGGTTATTAGAGTGTGATTTTTAATAACATTGATAAAGGATTACTCACACTATCGTTTCATGCTTAAAACTTTTTCTAAATCGATCCAATCGCGAAATTTAAAAATGAAAAACTAAAATTATTAAATAAATAAATATCTCCCTACTTGATCACAGTTGCAATAGGTTAACCAAATTTGGAGAATAAGTAAAGTATTAAGTGCTTGTTCAATTGGTATAAACAAAATTAATGTTACTTGATTAGTTTTTTTGACGTCTTATACTTCGATATGGGCTGCGCGCACGAAAAAACATGACGCAATATGCGACGTTACCTCGCTCTGAGGCGTTCCATTTAAGGCTATGACGTTGTCACGTTCAAATATCGTCAGTAAACCGACTTTACAGACAACCGAGTTCGAGTCGTGTTCGAGTCGAGTTCGAGTCCGAGTTCGACACAAAACACTACTCTCCAACCGTCTTTTTTAATTAATTTTTATGCAATTTGTTGACCCGGATTCCGGAAAAACGCCAACTTTGACACTCTTTAAAAAAATAACTACAAAGAATATCGATCTCGGAGTTTTACTCTAAGGTTTATATAGCTATCAACTATAGTATTTTGAAAGAAAAACGCGGTGAAACAAAATCGAGGTTTTTATCACACTGTGCTACGTCATCTGGTTGGATTATGTCAATAATTCATGTAATTCGTGATAAGCCAAATAACCACCGAAGAAATTGATTCATAGGCATCTGCCTCATTTGGTCAGGTAATGTCAATTCTGTGTAGGTACAGTTCGACAAGGCTTTAAAATTTAAATGATGTCAATGGGCGCTGCTGGTAAAGGAAAACTGTCAAAAATGACGTTTTTGTATGATAGAAGCGTTAGTTTCTTTTCTCGCCACGTTCATAAGTAGCCTTGTCGAACTGTAATTCGTGATCTCTCGGCTATGTTTGACATAACGCGACCAAAATACATAGGTCCGTCAATCTGCCTATGAATCAATTCCTCTGATAGTACATAGTGGCTGCAATACCTACGTCATTGACAACAACAGAAACTGATGGTAATTACCTAAGTTTTGGCGGGGTCATGTCCTCCCCACCAAAACAAGTATTCATTATAACAACATCATCATGATAAGCGTTGTCATCCATTAACTAATATTATAAATGTGAAAGTGTGTCTGTCTGTCCGTCTGTCTGTATGTCGGTCTGTTACCTCTTCACGCACAAACCACTGAACCAATTTTGCTGATACTTGGTATGGAGATACTTTAAATACTTTTTATCCCGGAAAAATGTACGGTTCCCGCGTGACAAACGCAATCCGGTAGACATATAGTCATAAATATATCAACATGTCATTGACATATATTCGGCACCAATTTTAAAGTCTATATGGATTACCTACATACGACCAAATTAATGTGATATTTTATTACTAATTTCTTTGTTCGCATTAAGATTAAAACGGAACTGACAACGTACCCTTATCAATAATAGTCTTTATTCTTTACGAGTATTAGTAGTCATTTCCCGTGACCTCGTAAACGCTAATTTAAATTCCGCGGTAACAGTCCTTTTTTCTGAAAAATAGTAGTTATGTTTTCCAAAACAACAAGGGGATGAACATGAGCTACTGTCTGTTCCAATGCAAGCAAATCAATGTTTCCTCTAATAAAATATTACTTAGTATAGACGACGCACATAATATTTAACAGCAATAATTGCATGTTAACTTTCTTCTTATAATTTCTTACAGTTGTAATAAATCAATTATAACTCTCTCTTTCTCTCTGTCAACAAATAAAAACACTTTTAAGTTATTATTATTGATTTCCAAAAACTTAAACTTTTTAGTTTAGCAAATATAACATTATTTTTTTGCTGAAGGCAGGTCAAGTAACCTTGATGTCACTGCGACCCTTGAGGATCTATTGTGACTCCTTCGCATTAGAGTCCCGTCCCCAACCCAATGCTGCTCATAAATTGAACGATGTGGTTGGGGTTGGTGCCACGAATTTCCTCTGTGGATGAGTATTCGTAGCAACCAAAGTGTCTGTTCCTGCTCTGTGATAGTAGAGCAGGGCAGTCAAGAAGAAGGTGTATAGGTGTTTCATCCTCCTCGCAGAATCTGCAAATCGTTATGCTACTAACACCTATTCTGTTAAGGTGCTTATTGAGCTTGCAGTGCCCAGCCGGGCTAGCATACGGACCAATAGAAATACGAAAGTATGGACAAACTGTGGAGGTAAACTTAAGGTGCCGTTCCGATCTTTATTCATTCCGAAAAATTCAATTAAAATTCCATTTTATGACAGACTATAATCCTAATATTAAAATAATATCCTACATTATGACATAGACTATAGTTTGTCATAAAGTGGCATTTTAATTGATTTTTTGTCGGTCGCGATTAGCCGCGGTAAAGATCGGAACAGCACCATAAGATTACGTCAACAGTTTGTCCATACTTTCGCATTTCTAGGGGTGGCCGTGCTAGCCCGGCAGTTCGGCTTCTGGTAAGGATTCTTAATTGATTCCTATCCATGGTGAGCACTATTTCTGACAGTAAGTAAAAGAATACTGACTAACTATTAACTAATAATAATAAGTATGACTTAGCAACACTTTATTTTAATTTCGTTTCCGTAATTATTAATTAAACATGCTTGGCGCTACCAAATTACCTACAGTATAATATATCCATACTAACATTATAAATGCAAAAGTTTGTCTTATCTGTTACTTCTTCATGCCCAAACCGCTGAACCGAATGGAATGGAGATACTTTGAGCCCCGGGAAAGGACATTAATAGAATACTGTATATCCTGAAAAATGGACGGTTCCCGCGCGATAAACTTATTTTGGCGCAACAGAGCATCTAGACTCTAGTGTACAATAGTTCATTGTTGTATTATAATATGTATAATATTGTCTTTTGTACGCAACGCTCGTATCGGTCAAACTAATGTCGTGACTTTATCAGTTTCCTAACGGCGTGTCATATTTAAAGTACAAGATAACGAACCAGACAAATTATCTATAAAACATTTTGTACTCTATATCTAGGTGGGGTGTTTCCGAAAAAAAAATTTCTTAGGGCGTTTGTGCACTACACGGAATTTTACCGTTCGGCGTTCATAACTTACACATTTGTAATATCAAAACGTAAGAAAACAGGACGTCGCGCCGCACAGTGGTCCGAAATCGCTAAATGGTGGACATTCGCAAAAAAGTTGGATTTAGGTGTGGAAAAAAATACCATTCGATAGATTTTATGAAGAGTAACAATAAATCCTTAATAAGTTTTTTACAAAAATGTATTTTTTAAGGTGAAAAAAAAAACTTACGAAAATGTTGTATGGGAAAGAATCTATTAATAGGTTTTTTGCAAAAACTACAACGACATACTGGTTCATTTTTGAAACAAGTAAAGTTCTAGTTGTATGTAAGATTTAGAAAAAAATTTACAAAAATTTACGTGCAGCCTTTTGCAGTAGAGGGGTTCAAAATTTTTAAATAATTTTACTAACTTTTTAGGTGTGGAAAAAATACCATTCGATAGATTTCTTAAAGAGTAAAAATAAATCCATAATAATTTTTTTATAAAAATACATATTTAAGGTGAAAAAAAATAAATACAAAAAATTCTATATGGGAAAGAATCTACAAATCGATTTTTTGCAAAAACTACTGAGCCATACTGGATCATTTTAGAAATAAGTGAAGTTCTAGTGGTATACAAGGTTTAGAAAAAAATATTACGCAAATATACGTGCAGCCTTCTGCAGTAGGAGGGGTTCAAAATTTTGAAATTATTGTACTAACTTTTTAGGTTAAAAAAAATACCATTCGATAGATTTATAAAAGAGTAACAATAAATATGTAATAAGTATTTTGCAAAAATGTATTTATTTATTTATTTATTTAAATTGATACACCAGCAACTTATTGCTACAAGATTACAATATTTCTTTACAGGTAGGTATACTTATTCTAAAGCAAAAGTTAATTACAGGTGTACACGGCATTCACAATTAATGTATTTTTTAAGGTGAAAAAAAATTATTACGAAAATTTTGCGAAACTATGAATCGATTTTTTATAAAAATACTGGACCATACTCGATCATTTTTGAAACGGGTAAAGTTCTAGTGGCATATAAGGCTTAGGAAAAGAAGTGCGCAAATTTACGTGCAGCTTTTTGCAGTAGGTGGGTTCAAAATATTTAAATGTTTGTACTAACATTTTAACGATTTTTTGCTATTTCTCTAATGGCTGTTGCTTTAATTTTTTAAGTTTTTAATTATTAACATAAACCATTCTTGTACAGATTTACAAACCAACTTCAGGGTCTTGGGTCAACCCGGATATTTTTCAGGCTATCATGAACACATTGGTGAATAGGCAGATCCATATAACCCCTAATTGAAATCCCCTAGGGAAATAGCAGAGCTGTATGTAAAGTTTTATTTATCTACTTACATGGTGCTGATATTTGTAAGCATTTGGGCTTTATTCCAATTGGTTATTTAAGTGAAGAAGCTTCAGAGGCAAGGAATAAAAAAAATTGAAATACTAGAGATACATACTAGAAATTAGAGTCGAGCAGAAACTAATGAAGATTTGTTACACAACTTTATTATAAGCTATGATCCATAATATATAATATAATTATGTATATATATAATTACATAATATAGTGATTTTGTCTTACATTCGACCAAAGTTGTCTAAAAATAAACATCAAGAATTTCATCCAGGCACAGTCGACCTGTTGCTTAAAATACTTTTTAAGGACTCGTTTATGTATACCTAATACGGTTTTGTAAATGCATTTGTATAGCGGTACACAAAAGAGGTATTATGTATATAATATTTGGTTTTTCTGTTTAATTTTAAAAAGGGGTTGTAGGGATCTGCCTGTTCACCAATGTGTTTATGATAACCTGAAAAATATTCGGGTTGACCCAAGATCCTGAAGTTGGTTTATAAATCTGTACAAAAATGGTATAATTAAATTATTAAAAACCTAAAAAATTAACGCAATAGGCATTAGAGAAATAGCAAAAAATCGCTAAAATGTTAGTACAAACATTTCAATATTTTGAACCCACCTACTGCAAAAGGCTGCACCTAAATATGCGTACTTTTTTTTCTAAGCCACCAGAACTTTACTCGTTTAAAAAATGATCGAGTATGGTCCAGTAGTTTTTATAAAAAATCGATTCATAGTTTCGCAAAATTTTCGTAATTATTTTTTTTTTCACCTTAAAAAATACATTTTTTTAAAATACTTATTACATTTTTATTGTTACTCGTTTATAAATCTACTACGAATGGTATTTTTTTATACCTAAAAAGCTAGTACAATAATTACAATTACATAATTACAATTTTTTTCTAAACCGTATATACCACTAGAACTTCACTTGTTTCTAAAATGATCCAGTATGGCTCAGTAGTTTTTGCAAAAAATCGATTTGTAGATTCTTTCCCATATAGAATTTTTCGTAATTATTTTTTTTCTCACCTTAAATATGTATTTTTGTAAAAGAAATATTAAGGATTTATTGTTACTCTTTAAGAAATCTACCGAATTGTATTTTTTCCACACTTAAAAAGTTAGTAAAATTATTTCAAAATGTTGAACCCCTCTACTGCAAAAGGCTGCACGTAAATGTTAGTAATTTTTTTCTAAATCTTACATACTACTAGAACTTTACTTGTTTCAAAAATGAACCAGTATGTCGTTGTAGTTTTTGCAAAAATCCTATTTATAGATTCTTTCCCATACAACATTTTCGTAATTATTTTTTTTCACATTAAAAAACACATTTTTGTAAAAAAAACTTATTAAGGATTTATTGTTACTCTTTTTAAAATCTATCGAATGGTATTTTTCCACACCAAAATTCAACTTTTTTGCGAATATCCACCATTTAGCGATTTCGGACCACTGTGCGCCGCGCCGCACCGGACGGTAAAATTCCGTGTAGTGCACTAAACGCCCTTAAGTATAGTTTCACAGAGCCAGTATTGGCTGGGTATATGCCGCGTGTAAAGTTTTTCAAGCCAGGTCAAACTTCACACGCGGCATATACCAAGCCAATACTGGCTGCCAGTCTTATTGGCAGCCAGTACTGGCTCTGTGAAACTATACTTTACAGTTAATGATTAGGTGTGTACTTATTTTTAAGGAAATTTTGACTAGAAAAAAATTCTGATAAACGCCTCATTAAATTAATGTTTCTCAGAGCGACAGTTCATTACTCTTCTTTATTGATTGCACTGGTTTATTTTATATTACTTTCAAACATAAAACCTTTGCCCCCTATTACCCATACTGCATACATTATCATGTATAAATAAAAAAAATCATTCGTTATGCTGATAAGTCTATGGTAATTTTGTTTGTGGTGGTTGTGAGAATTATACTATGTAGTATGTAGCCTTCAGCTGTGATAAAATGGTGGTATGTAGGGTGGTATAAAGTTTTGTATAATCTTGGACAAATGGAGCAAACTTTCTCGATCACTTTTTGTCGGTTCGAGCGGCGACATCGCCTAAAAAAAAAAGAGTTTGGTGTCAAAATATAGGTTTTCGGCCATTCCCGATCGATATATGCGATCCGTTTCTGCGTATTTGCACTAGTTTCAAAGTTAGCTTTGGTGTTAAACCCTCATTATCTACTATCTCCACGCTCCATTGTTCCTTAATTACGGTCGTTGATTATTACAATGTAAAGCTCACCTCGGTGTCCCATTGTTCGTAATGAGTACCTGGCTAATCGCTTACGTCACCTCAATTTCTTACAAGATTTTAAATAAGTAAATAAAACTTGATCAATTTTTTATTAATTTCTTTTATTTAATTAAAACATGTAATAATAATAACTCCCATAGTAGTATGATTTCGTGCATTGTGAATCACTATTCATAATATGTAGTTCCCCTCGGTATCTAATGAATATTGACAATGCATTCCTGCTGATAACATTTTGCTGTGTCGCAATCCTCGTAAATAACATTCCAAAGTTTTTTTTAACAATATATTTATTAAAGCTAAGGTTAAAATAAAACTGGTTTACTGTCAAACAAATTATTTATTTCGTATTACATACCACAGTTCATAAAACAAGATTCAAACATTTTATTCAAAAACATATCATTTTTAAGTATGTCACTACCAAATTCAGTCTGAAATTCTAACAATGACTTGTTATGAAACTTGTATAACAAGTACATTAAACAGTACTCTCCACACACAGAAGTCCAATTATTTTGTAGCCTGATAGTATTATAACGTTATTTCCTTTGTGAATAGCTACCCAGTGAGATCCTGGTTTTAGTAGGGGTCGTTATATGCATTGGCAATCGATTCGCAGCATATACGCAATTTTTTAGATATATGAAATAATGAATGAATAAATAAAAGAAACATAGCTTTAGTACTATATTTTTTTCATAATATCCACACACTATTAGGTAAACACTCACACACACACACACACACACACACACACACACGTTACACAATATAACTCAAATATATCATACATGTGACTTTTCTTAGCTTCTATAGTCTACAGTTACATTACGGTTTTATCTATTTTTCTATAATATTATCAAAAATGCAAGGAAATAACGTTATAATACTATCAGGCTACAAAATGATTGGACTTCTGTGTGTGGAGAGTACTGTTTAATATACTTGTTATACAAGTTTCATAACAAGTCATTGTTAGAGTTTCAGACTGAATTTGGTAGTGACACACTTAAAAAAGATATGTTTTTGAATAAAATGTTTGAATCTTGTTTTATGAATTGTGGTATGTAATACGAAATAAATAATTTGTTTGAAAGTAAACCAGTTTTATTTTAACCTTAGCTATAATAAATATATTGTTAAAAAAAACTTTGGAATGTTGTTTACGAGGATTGCGACACAGCAAAATGTTATTAGCAGGAATGCATTGTCAATATTCATTAGATACCGAGGGGAACTACATATTATTATGAATAGTGATTCACAATGCACGAATTCATACTACTATGGGAGTTATTATTATTACATGTTTTAATTAAATAAAAGAAGTGTAATAAAAAATTTATCAAGTTTTATTTACTTATTTAAAATCTTGTAAGAAATTGAGGTGACGCAAGCGATTAGCCAAGTACTCATAACGAACAATAGGACACCGAGGTGAGCTTTACATTGTAATAATCAACGACCGTAATTAAGGAACAATGGAGCGTGGAGATAGTAGATAATGAGGGTTAAACACAAAAGCTAACCTTGAAACTAGTGCAAATACGCAGAAACGGATTGCATATATCGATCGGGAATGGCCGAAAACCTATATTTTGACACCAAACTCTTTTTTTTTTTAGGCGATGTCGCCGCTCGAACCGACAAAAAGTTTGCGAGCCACGAGCGGGGGGAGGGATGGACCCAGAATCGTGATCCAGAACCCGCGAAAACACACTACTTACAAACTTTGGACCTCCTTTACAGTTAAATAGGTCAGCAATTGAGATCCAAAGTTCTGCAAAAACAGGGGTATTGTATATGAATTAGGAAAACTTAGAAATCAAAGTTATCATGCGAAATAACATTGAGCAATAAGCGCTTGTTCCGACTAAGAGTAGGGAATATTACGCAAAGGTCGGTGCCGGCGCCACTAGCACATACAGTAAAAAATTACGACATATTTTATGAATATTCACAGAAACCTTGTCAAACGTCCAACAACATTTTTTGTTCAATGTCTATGCTGGTTGCTGGAGTTGTACTTTTAACATTGCAATTATACTACAGGGTGTAACGAGTTTCCCCATACAAAAGTGAAAAAAATTGGTCTTTCAGCGCTGCTATTTTCACTCTATAAGGAACACATACACACCCTAAAGTATTATCACTTAGTTTTGTTACACCTTGTATAATATATCCTATTGTAAACAATGTAAGGTCAATAAAAACAAAATAGTTACCTCCAACTTGAAAAGCGATCAGGTAGAATATTCCCTGAGCGAGCCGCTTGAGCGCCTGCTCCTGGAGAGTATCGCTCTCCTTGTCCAGAGGGAACTGGTCGCAGATGAAGTCCTTATAGCGGCGGAACGAGAATATGGGCCCGACGAGGAAGCAAGCGGGGAAGTAGATGAAGCCCAGCAGCTCCTCGAGGGTCGGAGGCGCTTCCAAGGCCGTTTTCCTCTGGTTCTCCGAGAGCTGTTCGCCCCTGATCATCTTCTGGCCGTCCCATAGGTCGAAGGAGAGCGCGATCAGCTTGAGCGTGAGGACGCAGTGCGGCATCGTCCACGTGATGTCATAATCTTCGGACTCCGTGACTGCGTACCCTGCCACCAGGTACACCATGTTGAACACGAAGGTTAGGATAGCGTTGAGGTGTCCCGCGCCCAGAACCCGCGTGCTCACATGGATCACCAGAGCCGGGATCACGTTATGGTAGAACGACAGGCCAAAGTTGAACAGCGCGATGTCTACCCCCGTAGCGATGAAGAACAGGTTCCTGTAGATTAGTGATGAGCAAAATTAGTCTTGGTCTTGCAGTCTTGGTCTTGTTCTTGCAAAAATTGCAAGACCAAGACCAAGACCAAGACTACCCTAAGACTAGCAAGACCAAGACCAAGACTAGGTGTGCAAGAACAAGACCAAGACCAAGACCGACTATGCAAGAGTCTTGCTCCATGCAAGACTCTTGCTAAAAAATGTACTTAGTCGCAGTGACTATAATATTCATGAGATAAAATATTTATAACAATATAATATGTTACAAATATATTTATAACAATATTTGTCTACTTAACATTAATTTCAAGTTCTTGTGATACAGCCTGGAAACAGGCAACGAATCTTATAAAAATTGTTTCAGTTGTACCTATGGGGACCCCTACAATTTTTAATAACAGGAGAGCTAACAACTTTATGAAAATAGTTTTGAACGCTTCAGTTGTTTACAATAATACATGTAAATTAATATTTTATTTATTATTATGCCCTAGAATGAGTTAAAAATTATTTTAAATACTGAATTCAAAAGTGTGTCATAAAAACGCGGCATTATGGTCACGTGATCACGTGTGACGTCATCGTTCATGAAACAAAACAAGCGTAGATGGAGCAAAAGTGAGTGTTAACAACTGTCAATTTTGTTTGACACTGAACGATGACGTCACTGCTTCAGATTGGCGTTTCCAATCACGTGACTTACAGTTAATAAATCCATTTTTTTTCAATGTAAAATAAAATAAATCAATAATTATTTTTTCGTTATTTGTATTGTTTTTGAGTTTTTATCAATAAATCTATAAAATTTAATGATTATTTTCAAATTTTAACCATACTGTCAACTCCACTATTGTTCTATTTTTGCATCAAAATCTTGATGCGGTTCACAGACTACACCTACTTACCAAGTTTCAATTGTATAGCACTTATAGTTTGGGAGAAAAGTGGCTGTGACATACGGACGGACAGACAGACAGACAGACAAAACGAATCTATAAGTTTTTTGCCATTTGACTACGGAACCTTAAAAATAAAAAAAAGTTCTTTTTTTTTTTCAAAATTTTCATTTTCCTTAAGAACTTTGCCGCTAAAAGATCAGCATATGCTGAGTTAGCTCTCGACTTTTAGTTAGAGCCTAAGATAAGATCATGATTCATGTGGCTAGTCTAATAATTAATTTAGGTTTGAAAATATTTTTTCGAGAAAATTAAAACGTTTACAAAAAGTTTTGAAAAATGTTTGCAAGAGTCTTGCTTTTTGCAAGACCAAGACCAAGACTAGGCATGCAAGACCAAGACCAAGACCAAGACCAGACAGATTTAAGCAAGACCAAGACCAAGACTGCACAAGCAAGAACAAGACCAAGACCAAGACTGGTCGAGTCTTGGTCTTGGTCTTGCTTTGCTCATCACTACTGTAGATAGACAGCTCATTTGTACAAACTTTGAACTATGAAACGATAAAAGAATACCTACCTACGTCCGAATAGGCAGTCTTAGGCCGGTATAAATAGTCAGTACTCAAGATGCATCTCAGTCTCAAGACACGGTACCAGCTCTGTGATTGGTTGACTGTCAAAATTTGGACCAATCATAGAGCCGAACCGCGTCTTGAGACCGAGATGCATCTTGAGTAGTGAGTACTGACTATTTATCCGGCCTTAGGGCGCTTTTCTTATCGTGCGTGTTGGGGGACACACACACATGACAGGAAAATGGCAATTAGGGCTCCCACGCATAATTGCGAATTTGTGCGAATTCGCATCGCAATATCGTTTTTATTAATATGAGTTTTTTCTCAGATATTTGCGATGCAAATTGGCCGTTTTGTGTGCGAGCCCTCAGTAGGGTATAGTGCGCGAACCTGTAGCGCGTGTGGTGACGCACGTGCGAGTTGTACACCATGCCGAGGGGGAAGCCCAGGAGGATGGACACGAGCAGGTTGAGCGCCGGCTCGGTCGTGCCGATGGCGCTCGCCAGCAGTGGTATCGGGCTGATCCCGACCCACGCCAGCGCCGCTAGGAACAGGCCGATCATTCTCGTACCCTGCAACGATAAAATCCATACTTAATATTAATAATAATGTTTATTTTTCCCCTCACAATAATCAGTTTACATATTTTATAACATTAACAATACAGTGCACATATTTTGTGGGGAGACTTGCGTCTTAAAACTAAGCAGTTTCCTGCTTGTATTGCAAGACACCAGGCCTCCAACCCTCGAGTACTATGTTAACAATATTATAAATGCGAATTGCTAAAGTGTGTCTGTCTGTCTGTAATCTCTTCACGCCCAAACCGCTGAACAGACTTTGCTGAAAGCTGGCATTGATATATCTATCTTCAGTCCCGGGAAAGGACATAGGATACTTTTTCCAGAAAAATGTACAGTTCCCGCGCGAATAACGCGATAAACTAATTTTGGCGCAACGGAGTTGCGGGTCTCATCTAGTATTTAACATAATACAGTACCCGGCGATAAATATTGCACATCGACCTTTGGAAAGTGACAGTCGGCTAATTTCGGTTTTGTAGAGCGTTATCTCTTACGCACGAAATACAAAAAGTCCGTTATATATTAGGAGCTGTTAAAACAATTATGGTTTGCTTCTTTTGACAATTTTATTATTCTTTGTATAAAATACACCAAATTTTCTATAAGTTATGGCTTTAGGTTCGGGTAAAATAAAATAAAAAAGGGTGTTCAAATAATGTTTACGTATTTAAAATTCGTTTGTAAAATTACAGCTGTAGCAAATTTAGGGGTGTTAACAACTCTAGATATATATTCTGAACTGGACGCGACTGCACTCTATTGAATTTGAACAACGACTGACATAATGTCAAATAGGTGTGTGCTACAAAGATAACGCTCTATGAAACCGAAATTAGCCGAATGTCTCTTTCCAAAGGTCGATGTGCAATATTTATTGCCGGGTACTGTATATTATGTATGTATAGTCGCTTAGTATTACCACAATAGACTATCATTCTGTCTACTCTGGTATTACAATGCGTCGTATTTCGTAAGAAGTAAAATGTAATTAAATAGTAATTTATTTAAAATACGCGGTTTGATTACCTAGGTGACGACATCCACAAAATATTTTATGAATAATAATTAACTAGCTATCGGCAGGCAACGTCAAGTTCACATCAATGGCTTTTTACATGATGACGATGACAATGACTAAGAGCTGTATCCAAAGGTCAAACTGTGTAGTCCATGAATTTTAAGTTACAAAATTCTGTACTTAATTTTAAAATTAAATGTGGTAAGTATGTAATTTGTATTTTTATCAAAATGCAAACTCTGTAGAATATTTTAATATTGTAACCTCCTCTGGCTAATTAAAACAAACCATAAACAAGCAATAAGATTTTGAGGTCTTTGTGTGTGAGAATCTGATGGCAAAAAGTGAGAAAATAAATTGACTCTAGTCTCTAGCAATACCGGGGTAATTGAAATAAAACATTTTGATCCTTTTCTTTTTCTAATTTGTGTATTAAACATGCAAATATAAAATTTTCTCCAATGATTTAGGATATTTTTTGAAAATTTGCTGTCAAAAATTGCCATCAGATTCTGGTAGACCTATAGTAATTTCTCTCAGACACAATAGATAAAACGGAGATAGTTGGTGGTCCAAGTGCTAAAAAACATTAGGACCCACAATCACTTTGTGACACACTGTAAATACCACTTATTATGTTATTAGTTTACTTATTATTGATAACAATAACTTCGGAATCAAATGCATGTTTTCGCCAATGCCAAGGCTCAATTTATACCGGCGCACAGTGGTCCGAAATCGCTAAATAGTGGACATTCGCAAAAAAGTTGGATTTTGGTATGGAAAAAAATACCATTCGATAGAGTTTACGAAGAGTAACAATAAATCCTTAATGAGTTTTTTACAAAAATGTGTTTTTTAAGGTGAAAAAAAAAATAATTACGAAAATATTGTATGGGAAAGAATCTATAAATAGATTTTTTGCAAAAACTACTAGGGCATTCTGGTTTCCCGCGCATCGCGACACAAGTAGAGGAACGGATTGTGCATGTGGGGCCTCTGTTCAGTCTGAGGGGCCTTAAAGCCCCCCCAATGTAAGGGCCTGCGCTACAGCAGGTGTCGCCGGCCGAGTCCCGGACGCCATGTCGCAGTTACCGGTCGCACTCGGTCCAGCGTGTCGAGGGAACATCGCAGTGTTTTAGTGGGTAGGGCCGCGGCACCTACCATCTTCGCCGCGGCGAGCCCCACATATCCGCAGCGGAAGCCCCCATCCCCTGCGTCGAATGTGTTACAGCATTTCACTGCGTCAAAAAAAAAAAAAGGGCATTCTGGTTCATTCTTGAAACAAGTAAAGTTCTAGTGGTATTTAAGGTTTAGAAAAAAAAATTACGCAAATTCACGTGCAGCCTTTTGCAGTAGAGGGGTTCAAAATTTTGAAATAATTTTACTAACTTTTTAGGTATGGAAAAAATACCATTCGATAGATTTCTTAAATAGTAACAATAAATTCCTAATAATTTTTTTACAAAAATATATGTTTAAGGTGAAAAAAAAAAATTACGAAAAATTCTGAATGGAAAAGAATCTACAAATCAATTTTTTGCAAAAACTACTAAGCCATACTGGATCATTTTTGAAACAGGTGAAGTTCTAATGGTATATAAGGTTTAGAAAAAAAATACGCAAAATTTACGTGCAGCCTTTTGCAGTAGCAGGAGTTCAAAATTTTGAAATAATGGTACTTACTTTTTAGGTGTGGAAAAAAATATCATTCGATAGATTTATAAAAAAGTAACAATAAATAGACAATAAGTTTTTTACAAAAATGTATTTTTAAGGTGAAAAAAAATAATTACGAAAATTTTGCGTAGGAAAGAATATATAAATAGATTTTTTATAAAAACTACTGGACCATACTGGATCATTTTTGAAACTAGTAAAGTTCTAGTGCTATATAAGGCTTAGAAAAAAAAGTGCGCAAATTTAAAAGCAAAGGTCTTCCAAAAACACACCCAAACACACAAACCCAAAAAATATTGTTTTTTTTTTCTTTTCTCTTTATATTTTTTGACGTGATAACGTCTTCTAATTCGATATGGGCTACGCGCCCCAAAAACATGACAGTTCATGCGGCGTTACCTCGCTCTGAGGCGTTCCATTTAAGGCTTGAAGTGCAAGCGAGAGCGCGGAACGAGCGACAAGGAAGCACAATCGGCCTTTGCGTTCGGCAGCGTTCGACATCCGTCTCTCTCCTAAGTCCTACTTAAGTGAAGTCATACGGTCAGATCCGTTATCCCTCTGGAGTACTAATAAATAAAACAACCAGTGAGAGTGCGAAAGGACGAGAATTTATTCCATTTAATTACATATAGGTACCAAATGTTGTCGAGTAAGCGATAGCGCGATCTAGAGGCCTAACAGCGACATCTGTTATCAAATCGCGGAACTAAATTTACTTATAAAATATTATGAAGTTCAACTCAACAAAGGTAGTAACTATTGACGTTAGTTGAACGTGACAACTGTTGTCACGTTCAACTAACGTCAGTAAACCGACTTTACAGACTCTGACGCTGGCAACTCCTAAGTGGGCTTACGCCAAAAGAAGAAGAAGACAACCGATTTTTTTTTTTGTGGTTGTGTAATGTTCAAAAATTGGAATACAGATTTTATCAATTTATTTTATTTATTTAAAGGCATGGTAGCTGAAAACGGACGTAAATAACGTTAGTAAACCAAACGGTTAGCAAATTTAGTTAGAAGGTAAGCATCTTAGTATAGTAACAATTGTCTCCTGGGTAACGACAGGGGAACTGTTACCCAGGAGACATTTACACATATTTTATTTTTTGTCGATGAATATAAGAAATCTAAAAATTTCATCAATATCCAGGAAAACTAAGACAAAATATCCACATATAACCATAAAAATTTATTGAAATTATTAATATATTTAGTATTTACCTTAATTTCGATGCTACCCCGCAGCTCGACAATAAAACACGCTGCCTCACTCAGAGCCTCAGATGAAATTGCCGATCAATTAGCGAAAATAAAGTAGCGTGACGAGTATCAGGTGAAACCCAAAAAGGTTTCCTACTGGTCCAGCTATTTTAAGGCGGTGTCTGTCGCACTTACCCCACCTTATGTGTCGTATGACAGCGGACCAGTGTATTTTAGTTTTGGTGGGGACAAATTTGTTAAAGTCAAATTATCAACTAAAAAAGAACTTAGTAGCCTATAATTAAAGATTTATGAAGCGTTACACATTCAAATACGTAATCGGAATGTTAAAACAGCCTTCGCTTTGGAACTTTTTCCATAATATTAAATTCAATACATCGATTTGTCAAAAGGACAACAGAAATTTGTATGAAAGTGAATTTTCGTCGGCGGGAACATGTAAGTTATTATATTTTTCAACAGAAAATGTCTATTAATCCCTACGTTAATAAGATGGCACTAGATTTGATATACATATAAAAGCAGTTAATTATTATTATTGCCAATAGTTTTGTGACCAGAGCATTCCAATTGTGAGGGACAGGTTTTGGCAAGGAAAAGTTAATCCACCCAAGTACTAAATTTACTAAAAAAAATTAAAAACAAAAAACTTTTTTTTAATGTTTAAATATTTTGAAGTAAATTTTTGTGCAGGAACCTAGATAATTACTATTTTAAACTGAAAAACAACTCAAACATGTAAAATATTTTCGTATGAGAAAATAATTAACATGTTTGTTATCTTTACTTTAATACAACTTTTATTGGCTCAAAATTTACGACTTGCTTTATCTGCTACTGAAGCAGACGAGTTCATTGATGTAGATCAGTCTATTGCAATTTGTGCACCAGCTACAGTGGATGATATTGTATGTGAAGTTCAAGAGGAAAATGAAAACGAACAGGAAGACTCGGAAGAACAATTATTTACCGTGCCAACTTTGATTGACGGTATCAATGCTGTTAGTGTATTACGAAAGATTGTTCTTTTTAATACTTCGATTGGAGGTTCTAGGAGTTCCCATTGTATTCTTTTGTCCTCGCGATCAATGGTGCTCATGCGGGGCCACATGCAGGGAAATTGTGACGATACACTGATGATAAAATCCAACGTGAATTACAAAATGTGTATGCACAACAGAAGTGTTCCAAACAAACTAAAATTACAGATTTTATGCATACAAAAATGATGGAAAAATGTTGTGATTGATGGTTCTTTTATGTCAAATGTGTTTGTATTAAAGTAAACAAAATGTGGTTTAATTTCCTACATGAATATACATCTTATTCTTCCTATTAATACCTGTCACTGGTTATTACAAGGATCGGTTTTTACGATTTAATATGAGTAGTCCCTTCGATGTTGTTATAACAGATTTTGACTGTAATATCATATCATGTATATTATAAAATGACAATGACTCATCTGTTATTTGATAGTGATAAGAAATAGTAGAATAATGTAGACACAAAGCAAATAGGTTGCTTAATCCTTCAACTCCCAAGCGGCCACATGCGGCCATAATAGCAATAGAATATAAGCTATTGTGTCTGGTTTTTCCAAAATCGAGGTAATATTTTATCTTTGTCTCTCAAGCTTCTTTTTCAAAGAAACGATACATTTTTCAAAACAATAATATTCTAGCCTAGTTTATGTGTAAAATCTATTTTATCACTAAGAAGTAGGAGTTTTAATTTAGACATGCTAATGGTGGGCACAGAAGGTGACGAAGTCTACGATATAAAACCATACCCACACCATACCGTGAAAAATAAGTACATTTTTGGGATTAGTAGTACCTAGGTAGGTGCAAATACCGCGGTATTTGTAATACAGTAGACGTTAAATGTATACAAATTCCAAGTCTTTGCTAGCAATAAACTTAGGAATCCTAAAAAACCGACCTAGATGTTTCGAAAGATTTTACGCTCACTAATTTTTTTTATTGCATGTAAAATTGATTCATTTTTTGATTATTATTATTGCGTAAATTCTTAAGTATGTTAAGATTACCTGCTTTCTATACAGATGGTAGATGCGGAAATCCTTTAGACTACCGAATGATTTCAATACTGAGCAAACGGGCAGTAAAATATAACCCAAATTGTTTAAACCTGGGAGCCCTCAGCACAGACTAATAAGAGAAACTACGTAGCCCTCAGCCCAGAGGTCGACGATCGACCGACAAGGACCGACATAATATTTTAACTGTCATTTAACATTTTGACAAAGACACACAAATGTGTCAGTGCCAAAATCGCACAAAAAAAAAAAAAAAAAGACACAAATGACACAACGGCTGCGTTCCAGATGACGTTAATTTTGACCAAAACGCTCAAAACGTCCCCTTCTGCCGTTCCCTTTGGCGACCGGGGTCGTTTTGATAGCGGCTCTGACGTCACTCATGACGTCATCAATTTCGCTCAAGCAACGCTCAAAACGACCTACGACGAAAATAGGTCGAAGTGGGCGTTCTAGTTTTTTTTTTTGTTTTAACGTAACAATATCGCAAAGACCATATTCGGAACGTTTTCAGGAGCGAGTAGCGACAAAAAAACTTCATATAATTTCATTGCAAAACATAATATTTTTAATTGAAATATATTAAATATAATTAAATAAAATATTTTGATTAAAAAGAAATTGTTTTAAATGAAAGATCAAATATTTTCCTATAAAATACTAAGTTATCGTCTCTCCTGGTCTTTTAAACTCTTCATTAGAATAAAGATTGATTACATTTTCGTAGTCATTGATTCGTGGTCTAAACTTTCGCTTTTCGCGATCATAATTGTGTAAAAATGCATTCCACTGTTCATCTGAACTAGATTCACTAGAAATGTCTGAATCATTATTCCGATGCACCTGCAAAATATGTCTAACTGCCGTAAAAATATCCATTTCGATAATCGATAGGTACCTAAATATTATTGAAATAAAAGCGGTAGACTCGAATTCTAACTTATCCTCTTTCAGCTGTCGTCTGTCACTGTCACCTCGCCAGAGCGCTCAAAACACTCCTTAATTCCGTTCCACTTGGGTTTGTGACATTGACGCTCACATTTGCTCACATGCTAATGGAACGGGAGAAACGAAGGTCTTGAGCGTGAGCGTTATTAACGTCATCTGGAACGCAGCCAACAATTCCTTCTTCTCTTTTTTTTTTTTTTTTTTTCTCTTGTTATGGCTCTCGGCTTTTAAACCATGGCCAGTGTCAAGTAAAATTTTGACGGGAAAAAAAAAATTCGTAAAAAATTTACAAAATTTTCAAGTTGTTTTTCCAGATTATCGTCAAGTCGAAAGTCTAGTCAAAGTCTAAAAAGTAGTCGGTAAAGTCAACGAGTCAAGTCAGTTGTTTTAGTAAAGTGGTAGACCCTTTACTAAAACTTTCGATGGAGTTTTGGAGGGAACACAAAATGGCACGTTTCTTGAAGTTGTATCACGTGCCCACACTTGTGCACGAAAACGAATATTTAATGGTTAATATTCTACCAACATTTCACATTAAAAAACGAAATAACACAATTATAGGAAAATAATACAAAAACAAAACGTCACTCTTTCGTATACCCGGCAAAACTCCCCTTCTTCTTCTATAATATGGCAATAAAGCGGGGAATGGGACGTTTTTTTAGTTTTAATCTCCACCAGACAGCGTGACGATAGACACTTCTAGATTTTCTATTGGTTCCCTTCGATCAAATATATACAAGATACACAGTCTCATACAAAACCTCTCGAAAATCTGTCGCCGAGTAATTAAGTTTAAAAAAGTATACATTTATCTAAAATCAACCTTAATCATAGTAATTATTAAAGATCTTTTTATAAAATAATGTACATTTGTGTTTACAAAGCAATAAATTTTTACGTCCGATGCACGCTTCATACTAAATTCAACCATCCGCGTATATGTCTTAAAGTTCAAATTATTACAGAGCCAAAAAAGCACTCCAATTTTACGACCGAAATTCGCCGCTGGAACAGGGCGAAGTGAAGTATGAGAGGAGTCGAACTGTTCAACATTTTTTTGTTGATTGTAATAATTTTAATAGTCCATTTTTTAATTTTTCCGAAGTTTAATGTATAAAGTGTGGACTAATTATTTTTATATGTAATTTAATGTTGTTCTAATATGTCTATTTTGATAATTAACTAAAATGTAAGTGTAATACATTGAATATAAATGCTTAGAATATACAACGCTCGCTAAAGTCGGCTTGAAAAATTCTTCGCATCTTTGCCGTGCTATAACTGATATCCAATTTCCACATCTAACTGGATCTCGAGGAAACCTAAAAAAATAATAATTCCTCAATAAAAAAATAATAAATAATAGCGACTCCATCAAATGGAACAGAAACACAGCTTATAACCCGAACATTTCAAGTGGGCATGATAAACTACGATAAGTACCTTTAGTATGAGTATTCGCAATTGAGATGGTTTATACCTCGTGTTGATTTATTTACAACTTAATTTTAAAACAGTTTTTTGGTGATTTCTTAACGTAATACTAATATTTACAATACAATTGTAAGAAATATATTGGGATAAAATTAATGCTTACCGGAAATATGAAATTCCATCCTTTTTTTTGCGTCTTAGACGTATGATTTTTACAATAATTGAACGAGCACTAAGGCATGTTTCCCGGCGGAGCGTTCGAGCACTACTAAATCAAAAGTCCACCAGAATGTTGCGTTTGGTGCTCTTTTAGTGAGGTCGTTTTTTGCCGCGGACTGTGTATCTTGTATATTAGTGATCGAAGTTGGTTCCCCACCGATCTGAAATTATCTGCAGGTTGGCATCACTGACTACATATCACAGATTACTGCTACATATGGCCTGTGTTTCCAAAAAATATCAGTGTACTGCCAAGTCACGAAGAGCATGCGCCTAAGCGATTAGGCCATTATACTGGTAATAGTTTAGGAACACACTGTTAAAATAAAAACTTGTCAAACTGAAAACTGACAACTTAGCGGCATTGTGGCGGCCATGTTACTTTGAAACTTCTTCTACTTTTTATTGTTGGTGTGGTTTTTAAATTTTTTTCCCAAATTGTGTTATTTGGGTTTTTGATGTTCATTATTGGTAAAATATTGGCCATTAAATATCCGTTATCGTGCACAAGTGCAGGTAAGATGTTGTCAAAACCAAAACTTATAATTCCTGTGACATTTGGTGTGAATAACGATAATAAGGGCTATTTATTCCGTGCGTTTTAACTAAAACATCGTTATAATAACTTTATTATCGTATTCACTGGAATATCATTCTGTTTTTTTCAAATTGAAATGTATCAAGTTTTACATTCTTTTGCCCAGTTTTGTAGCAATTATTGATAGTATTACCTGGTATTACCGATAGTTGTCTACCCATTCTGGGCGGATTCCCTCACCGTCAAAAACAAAACCCAGTTGCGGAGAGCGCAGCGGGTTATAGCGGTGAGGGTAATTCGGGGCTACCGTACAATCTCCTGGGTGGCAGCCACTGCCCTGGCTGGAGATCCCCCGTGGGAGCTGGTGGCGCCGGTGCTTGCCGAGATGCACCTCTTCTCTTCAGAGAGGAGATCACTCTTCGGCGTGTCGCCGTCGTGGGAGGAGCTATCGCGGGTGCGGAAGCTGGGGCAGGATTGGCTGCTTCGAAGGTGGGGTGAGGCTCTGGCGCAGGCCCAGTACGGTCAACGTACTGCTCAGGCTCTGCGCCCAGTTCTTGCGGCGTGGATGCGTCGTAAGAGAAAACCCCTCACCTTCCGTCTTACACAGGTACTCACCGGACACGGTTGTTTCGCTGCGTACCTGTGTAAGATCGCCAGGAGAGAGCCAACGCCAGCCTGCCACGACTGTGGCGCTGCGGAGGACACGGCCCAGCATACCCTCGAGGTGTGCGATCGTTGGGCCGTGCAGCGCCACGATCTGGTGGCAGTACTGGGCGAGGACCTCTCGCTCCCGAGCATGGTGCGCTGCATGCTCGAGAGCGATGAGGCCTGGCAGGCGGCGGTCTCTTTCTGCGAATTTGTCATTTCGCAGAAAGAGGCCACGGAGCGGGACAGAGAGAATGACCCCACCTCTCTGCCGCTCCGCCGGCGTAGGACGGGAGTGCGGAGGCGTCGCTACGCGAACCTCCAATCCCTCGTCTAACGGGGCTCCGGGTCAGGATGGGAACCTGCCCGGCTTTGTCAGTCCCGGCGTCGAGGGGAACGCCTTAGTTCGCCTAAGCGTTCCCTTACTTTGGTGGAAGTCCGGTCCGAGGTAGACCGGCCGGTCGTGGAGGGAGTCCCGTGCTTGTTAGATCCGGGATATCCCTCCTTATACGGCTGAAGGCGAACCGCAGGTGGTTTTAGTGAGTAGGAGTCTCACATACCCCCGGGTCACCCAACCCGGGGCACCCATGATGGGTTTCCCCTGCGACATCAAAAAAAAAAAAATAGTTGTCTACCCATACGCCATCTAGTTACTAAAATGGAAGCTGTTTGACACTCAAATTAAAAAAAATAAGAAAGTGCCCCATGAGGAATTTTCTTTGCTTTTTAATTTGATTGTCAAACAGCTTCCATTTTAGTAACTAGATGGCGTATGGGTAGACAACTATCGATAATACCAGGGAATACCATCAATAATTGCTACATAACTGGGCAAAAGCATGTAAAACTTGATACATTTCAATTTGAAAAAAACACAATAATATTCCAATGAATAGGATAATAAAGTTATAATAACGATGTTTTAGTTAAAACTCGCGGAAGAAATAGCTCTATTTACCGTTGTTCACACCAAATGTCACAGGAATAATACATTTTGGTTTTGACAACATCTTACCTGCACTTGTGCATGATAACAGATATTTAGTGGCTAATATTTTACCAATAATGAACATCAAAAATCCAAATAACACAATTTGGGGAAAAATAATAAAAACCACACCGACAATAAAAAGTAGAAGTAGAAAACTCTTTCAGTTATCATGTTTTCAGTTTGACAAGTGCAAGCGTGTTCCTAAGCTGTTACCTGTATACTGGCCTAATTGCTTAAGCCAATGATCGCTTAGGAGTATGATATTTTGATTGATATTACACTTGACAGTACACTGATATTTTTTAGAAACACGACCAACATGTAGTCAGTAATGCCAACCTGCAGATAATTTCAAATCGGTGGGGAACCAATAGAAAATCTAAAAGTGTCTACCGTCGCACCGTCTGGTGGAGATTTAAAAAAGAAAACTTCCCAATGGGATGTTTTCTTTTTATCATCTCCACCAGACGGCGCGACGGTAGACACTTTTAGATTTTCTATTGGTTCCCCAACCATCTGAAATTATCTGCAGGTTGGCATCACTGACAACATATTGGTAGTGGTTTAAAAAATATCAGTGTACTGTCAAGTTTGACGTAAATCAAAATATCTTAAATCTAAGCCATCATTGGCCTAAGCGATTAGGCTAATATTGTTACGTAGTATACAGTTTACATCCTCTTTGGCCAATATACTGGTTTAATTAAAAACAATTAAAGTAAAACAATTTTGATGAAATTTTTTTCTTCAAAAATTGTGTGATTTAAGAACTATAGTACCTTTAGTTATGCAAAATATGAAAGTAAAGGGGAGGATTAACAATATTTTATTTGAAATAGAGAACTAAAAACAGAATATAGCGAAAATAAACACATCGTACCAATTAGGACATGAAGATTAATCACCTTTGAAATGTATATTTTTCAGGATCACTCCCATGATTTACACTGCAATCACTCACAGAACAAGTTACCACTGTTATATGTAATAGTATTTGTCGAAAATAATAAAGGATTTAAACAATAAATTGCAAATACCGAAAGGGCATAAAAACGGTTGACGACTTTTGGCCGACCTGTCAAATGAAAGTGGTTACAGTTTTCATGAGACTGCCTCTCTCTTTTTATCTTGTTATAATTCCATAAAGGATTTTCTTCTCTCTCGCACTCTTTGTTGGTCTTTTTCTCATAGAAATGGCTGTATGGGCAACGCTCCCTTTGCCTGTCCCGACCGGGATGAATTAAAAAAAAATCTCTATGGCTCTTCAAAAAACGTCAGAGGAATGGGGATAATTTTTGTCCGCCATCTTGTTGTTTGTTGTTGAAATTGCATGGAAATAGGGAATGTGATAAAATATGAAACTGATAAATGATAATGATTTAATACATAGTGAATAACATAAAATTAAATAACGTTCTATAAAAAGTTTCCAACAAAACCAAAGCGGCATTCAACCTATAACTGCAGTTTAACATTCTAAACTTAGCCACTTTAGTACGACGTGTACTCTATCAAATGAGTGTAAGTAAACTTTTATGTATTAAAAAATTATCGCTTCTTTTCACATAACTCATTTTAAAGGCATGCATAACGTGTAAGTTAATAATTAAAAAATGCATATTTATAATACATTTTTAGATATATGAGAGCATTGCTAGTACTCAAAACAACCAACCTCCACTCCCGGGGCAGCCTCCACGACAAAATGATTCCCACAGTAACCTCACAACGAAAGAGGAAAAACCAGATATATGCAGAGACTTCGTGTGGGGCAATTGTACCAAAGATACACAATGCCGGTTTCGCCACGAGCTCATATTTGAGGAAATGAAAACTATCCTAAAATTTTGTCGCGACTACCAAAACTCGTCGGGTTGTACACGCGAAAACTGTACGTATCTTCATACGACAAAAGAGGAGCAGAACCTGTTCTTCACGGAACACAAGTTGCCGCGGGTGCTCGCCGAGCGCCACGAAGCCCTCCGCATGCCTCCGCCGCTGCCGCGGGCGCCGCCGATGCCGCCTATGCGGCCGCCGCTGCCGTCCGTCAGCATGGCGCCCATGCTGATGATGTCGACCCTGCCGCCGCCCCCGCCGCCGCCGCCGCCCCCCCCGCCGCCGCCCACGCAGCCCTCCGCCCCTGCCCCCGCACCACACAACCCCACCTACACTGGTGAGCTTCGAGCGTACATAATCTAAGCTGTTTGCAATTTACTGGTCTTTTAGGATCTTCATAATTTAAATTTGTTTTAGCTCCAGTCCCCCAAGGCACATCACTCAGTTTCGCCCTCGCGCAGCCCCCACCTGCGGTACCAGAGTAAGATTACATTTATAATTAAAAAATTGACAAATTAATAGTAATTTTAGAAACTTTCATGGAACTCAATGAGGTCTTTATAATTATTAACCGATGTCACAAAATTTGCAGCTTCAATCCATCCGTGCCTCCTCCCATGCCAACGCATGGTCAGCTACAAAATGGTACCATTAAAAGGTTGTCCACCAATAGTGATGGTGAGAGATTGCACATATTGTTAATTTGATCTTGATAGAAAAGAATATCCTTTAGTCTGCAATTGCTAAGCGATAAGAAAGCACTAAAACAATCATAAGACGTCTCAAAGAAAGCTTAAGCGAATATAAAAATTACACCTTAAATATAGATATTGTGCATTGTAAAGTTTAATCTATGCAATTCACAAATAGATTTCTCTAATAAATATAAAAAAAAATATATATTTTCCTGTTTTCTATTTGTTATCTTGTAAATTGCTTACCTATTTCTAAAATTTATTGCTAAAAAGAAATGAGTTTAATATTAGTTTTTAAATTTTATGGTAAATACTTTCATCTACAATTTTCTTTCAATTTTATTCAGTAAAAATAATAAGAAGCAAGAGAAAAGTCAATGATGTTTGTTGCAAAAATATTTTTTTAATAAAAAATTTAAAACAATGTCTGCTACAAACATATTGATTGATTTCTTTGGTTTCCGGTCTTGCAAAAAAAGCATATGTATATTAAATATTAATGTATTGTACTTTGTCTATGGCTCGGCGCTTATTAATTCTGTTCTCAGCTGGAGCATGCAAAAAAAGACGGACAGAGGACGGCATAGGTGCGGACACTCTGTGTGAAAAGTGTCTCCAGTGTGTGCGCAGGTTTGACTATACCGAACTTCTTATGTATCTATTGTTTGCATGGGAGTACACTCAGTACCCGGTCAGAGCTGTGTGGCCGCAACTCTTGTGGCCTTTTTATATTTAATCTGAAATAGTTTAAATACTCGTTCATAAAATTGATTTCGACGCGTGGCGCATTATGAACATTAAATTTCAGCGAATTTTTATGTAAAGTGGAACTCCCTATTCAGTGCTTACTTTTAATTTATTAGGAACAAAAAATATGAGTGTACGATATAGAACACATTATCTCAGATTGAATTAGCTGTGCGAAACGACAAATAAAAACCTTATAATGTTAAATTTTATAATACTAAATATTTTGTTATATTTCAAAATTGTTTATGTTCTTTATCATTTTTGATCCGGTCGCTGCTATGTTGCCATGATTATTATTATATTAACCACATGGAACAGCTATAGAATATGCACAGACACTCGTTCAATCCCAGTGGGGAAACACCATCTGATGTACTCATTAAAGTTCATTACAATCACCCTGCGAAACTGAACTAAAACATTATGGCAAGAAATAAAAAAATCTATAATGATTGACTCACTATTAACCCTCTTACTTTGTTTTATGATACGGAGCGTTAAATTATAGCAATAATACTCTTTTCCTACGACTGCTATTAATATCTACATAATTTATAATTTAAGTAGTATACTGTATTAATATTTTGGTTGAAACCACAGAGCATAGTGCAAGTTAGGCATAAATATATTGTATGTTTATTTGTCGTATATTATATATTATATAATGTAAGGTGCGGCGCTAAGCCGAGGCCGCGGCGCGTGCAAGTTTGCGCGGCGATTTCCCTGTGCCAATTGCATCCACTTTCTCATAGCTCGTGATCGCCTCTTTCGGCCGCCATTACTCGCGTAGTTCTGCGTCAGGAAGTACAAACATTTCAACATATTTTTTGTTGCTTTTTGTAATTTTAGATCGTAATCGGATGCTTGTATGTTTTAGCATCGAAGAGTATAAGGAGGAGATCAATAAACTCTCAGCCGAGGAGGAGTATCTTATGTTGACGTACAAGGAGAAATTTGAGGACTACAGCAGTAAAAAGGAGCTGCTCCGCTCTCTGATCAGCTCGGACATGTTCCGATTTGTTGAGGAGTGTGTGGAGGTTAGTATTAGGGGTGACAAGTACATCTAAAATATACAGGATTTTTTTTTTAAATCCCATGTTAATTTAAAACTATACAATTTAATTATTATGGACATTTCATGATGATACAAATCAAAAATAAAAATATAAAAATGATAATATTACCATCCATTGATTCTATGAAAATGTTTTCAATTATTAAAAAAATGAATTTCTTTTCAGGGTGTTTCACCACTTGATGTATTATCACAATTAAACTTAAGTTCACTACTAACGGTATGTAGTATTCTGTGTATTTAACTTATTCAAACTTTGCTTTCCAATTATTCAAAAATAAATAATAAATTATATCATAGGGTACGTCTTCATTACCGAAGCAGTTTTTGATGCAGCGTATGGACTTCTTTGGCACCAACAGAAGCGTGGATACAGTAAACCCAGTGAGTCAAGTACTGCGTTCCATACTTATTTAATCACAACATAGTATAAACACTTTCTTTTCACAGTATGCCCTTTATATGCCCAGAAAAATACACTGTGCACTTTCGTCTTAAATTTTCGTAATCTTCTTTCATTCAACGTTCGTATTGGCGCATTCAATAATTGAATGCGTCAACGAACGCAACGCCAAAATTGTTATTAAAGAACAAAGTGAAAGATGGCGAAAGTTTTGGATACGGTCAGAGGGCATGCGTCGCGGGCGAGCCTCATGTTCGCTGTTGACTGCGCTATAACGCATGCCCTTGATGAACAAAAAAGGCACAGTGTGGACAAAGCTTATAATTTACAGATGCAGCGACTAGAAGAGTTGTTGTCAGCGGCGGCTCGGCGCAGCACGTCGGGGGGCGTGACAGGAGGCGGGAGCGGGCTGAACGGGGACACCCTGCGCGCCACGCTCTCCATACTAGACCTGCTCACCGGCGGCAGCGGTAACCCCATATTCTCTATTATACGCCTCCTTATTATCGTATCTATACTAATATTATAAAGCGGAAGAGTTTGTTAGTTTGTTTGTTTGAACGCGCTAATTTCAGGAGACCGACATGACTGGCGAGGGATCAGGTGCAAGACCGACTTTACGTGTCGTGGCTATTTTTAAATGCTCAGAACGTGTCATGGCTTTTCTCGATTACCAGAACGCATCGTGGCCGTTTTCATTAGGGCCACAATTCGAATTTCGCGTCGTGGTCGTTTTACTATGACCACTACGCGTTGTGAGCCATTTTTTCGCTCACTGAGCGTTTTCGGTCTTTGAGCGTAAATCACAATCACAGAAATAGATCAAGATAGAAGCCGCACGCTCCCTTTGTATGAAAACGAGTGTGTCACTTTTTTCATACCTACTGTGACGTCACAAGAGCTCTTTAGGGTTGGACCTCATCTGGCAGCACGAAATCGCCTTTTTCCGTTGCCCTTTCTCTTTCTGTCGCTTAGAACTGCCATTTGCTAGACCGAAACAGAAAGCATAATGCGACAGCACGCGGCGGAGTCCTCGAGGCTATCGCATTATGCTTTCTGTCTCGGTCTAGCAAATGGCAGTTCTAAGCGACAGAAAGAGAAAGGGCGACGGAAAAAGGCGATTCCGTGCTGCCAGATGAGGTCCAACCCTTAGTGATGGGAATACCCGTACGCGTACCGCGGAATCGAATATCGATTCAAACGACATTTGACTTTGACTTACAATTATTGGTTATTCGGTAGGTTCGTCATCGTCATCGTCGACAGCGTCGACGACCGTGGACGTGGATTCATGGCTGACGAGTCCCCCGCCCGCCGCGCCCCCCGTCGCGCCCGCAGCCCCGCCCGCAGCCCCGCCGGTAGCCCCGCCCCAAGCCGCGCCCCATTACATGACAGCGCCGCACTACACGCCCGCAGCGCGGTGCGCCCCCGCCCCCGCCCCCTACTACCCTCCCACTCACTATCCCGCGCCGCACTACGCGACCGCCCCCGTCGCCACCCACGCGGCGCCCGGCTACGCGAACGCCCCCGCGGCCGCCGCGCCCCCGCCGCCCCCGGCCGCGCCGAGCTACGGCACCGGTCCGGCCGCGCCCCCGCCGCCCCCCTCCACGCCCGCCTACCAGCCCGGGGTGCCCCCGCCGCGCAACTACGCCAAGTGCACCAACTACGTCCGCCTCAATCCACGCGCACGGGTGAGTTGCCAATTCCATGACACAATTTTTTTAAAGTACACACGTCACGAATGTTATGCCTTCTACGAAAACATTTTGAGACTCAAACAATCTAATGAGAAAGCCGCGTCCTACTCTAACAACGTCACTTAACGTTTGTTAGAGCAGGACGTGGCATTCTCGTACGATTATTTAATCGTACGAGAATGCCGCGTCCTGCTCTCGCTTCAGTCTCAAAACGGTTTCGTGGTACCCTCCCCCCCTGCACCTGTCATATACTCACGTGATGGGGTATAAGGAGATACCGGGTATTTTCCCATCTTTTTGCTAAAAATCCCGGGCGATTTTCTTACGCCGGTTCTCTTCGGCGGGTTGGTTCCCGAACGTTAGTTTTTAACCTTTTTGAAAAAAAAAAAAACAATTTCATTTTATTTCATACGTTCACTGACATGTAGAGACGACTTTACACTAGATTACAATCCAAACTAATAATTTTATTTTACACCTTACAGCTACCCTAGTAAGGAGCACAACGCCGCCTGCCATTCCTAGAGGAGTGTTGCGAGCGTGTGCTAGCGACCGAGAGACTTATCGTGTGGTAAGTCCACAATCCTTACTAATAATATTATGAATGCGAATGTGTGTCTGTCTGTTACCTCTTCACGTTTAAACGGAACCGATTTTGGTGAAATTTGGTATGGAAATACTTTGAGTCCCGGGAAAGGACATAGGATACTTTTTATCCTGGAGAAATGTACGGTTCTTACCACAAATAGTCTTGTTCTTTGCATTCCTAGTATTTTCAAACAAATATCGAATGCCAATTATGTATATATGTATAGGATGAGCGCCAACGTTATGGGAATACCCTATATTATTTTGTAACAAGCTAATTTCTTTGTTGTAGGTAGTGATGATGTGCAGAACAAAATACTTGTGTGTTGCAAAGTGGCCATGAGGGAGGTAAAAGATAGAATGGTGCTAAGTGCAGAATAAGACACTAGTATAAAATATGGTCTTGTTCCATGTAGATATCTTTTTAATTTTTAAAATTCTGACTACTTTTTAAGGTGAGACTTAACAACAAAATAATTGTAGTTTAAATCTTAAAATAATAATAGGTTTTATTTTTTTAAAACACACGTATCGAGCTTATATTAAAATGTGTGTGTGCTATGCTGTATAAAGCTGTTAAGAAAGCTACAAAAACTAAACAAATCAATAATACGTCATAATAATTTTATCACTAAATATTTCAATATTTAAAATAATATTATAAACAAAATATTAGAAAGTAAAGATTTGTCCTTCTTAATTCTTAAATTATTATTATTATAAAATAAGTACACTCGAGGAAGTTGATTCCTATGCATGTCGCGGGTCAACTTAAGCTGGTCAGTGGTCAGTGTTGGTCGGGAAAAAGCAAAGGACATAATCGTATTTCTATATTTCCATCTTGGTCATTTTGTGTTTACTAAAATATCAACATTGCGATCTCCTTGGCAACAATAGGTTTAGGGCCTGTTTCACCGCTTCCTGATAAGGCTATCCACCACTTAATTTGACAGATGGAGTATGGAAAATCTGTCAAATAACCCTATCGGGCACCTTATCAGGAAGCGGTGAAACAGGCCATAATTCATGGTTTATTGGTCGCTATCTGTCGGCTATACTCGTTCACGATAGAATCGTATTTTATTGGTCGCATTGCTTTTGACAAAATATAATCTACTTAGCAACCGCCTGTATACTTCAAAAATGTTTTGCAAAATATATTAGGAATTGATTTAAATAAGTAATATAATATTTTATTTCTCTCATCCGAACAATCTTTGAAAAAAATAATAAGTACCTACTTGCTTATATATTATATAATATTATGTAAGATGTGTTTATTGAAACATTATAACCCATCCAATATGTGCTACAAAACAATGGACTTATTATCAGCAAATCGTTGAACAGATCGAAACTGGCCAACCTAATTCTACTCCTAACATCTTCGTCAAATATCATGACTTGGTTAGTTGGAAAAGGCTACCCCGAAGAATAAGTAAAACTTAAGTTATGTTTTGGAATTAAGTATATTCTCATTGCTGATCATTATAACAACCCAGAGTTCATATTATTATTACCTCAAGAAGAATACCTGAGAGTTCATAATAATTTTATAAGTTTTAAGTTTTTCGATATATTTTTAACGCTCAAATAAAATATTATCACGATATTATACAAGTGTGTTCTGATTTTTATGGTTCTTGTAGATTAGAAAGATGTTGATCTAGAATTCTAGAGCGTTTTTACATTACGCAAAACATAATAATTGCGAGTGCCAAGTGCGAGTCGGACTTGCGCACGAAGGGTTCCTCACCGTTATAGAGCAAAAATAGGCCAAAAATTGTGTTTTTTGTATAGGAGCCCTACCTTTTTTTTATTCTATTTAAATATTATTATTAATTATTAAATTACAATAATATTTAAGGCCTTCGTGAAAGTTTCAAGTGCCTACCTCTTATCATCATTGATTACGAGCAAAAAAAGGCCAAAAAATCACGTTTGTTGTATGGGAGCACCCCTCAAATATTAATTTTATTTTTATTTTAGTATTTATTGTTATAGCGGCACTGGGAATACACAATCTGTGAAAATTTCAGAACTCTAGCTAAAGCGGTTCTTGCGATACAGCCTGGAGACAGACAGACGGATAGACAGAGTTAATATTTCGATTTGATGGTCCCAAAATATGATTGTTCTATTTGTAGGTTAATGTTATTGTTATGTTGTTAAATTATATTATAAGTAGCTACCAACCTCTCAGTATACAAAAAATCAGCTGGTTAGCCGTTAGGGTTCCGTTTTAGGGTTCCATAGTCAACGAGGACTTGTTAATTACAGAACCCTAAAAGCCAAAAGGGGTGTAAAAGGGGTGACAGGCGTGCGTAGAAGTACGCGGACTTATGACTCGACGATCTTTTTCGCCTGTATGTCACATAAGTACGCCTCGGAGTATCTGTGAAAATGATCTTTAAGACGTGGTCAATAAGGTGTGACCTTTATTACCACATATTAAAGTTAATTTCATGAGTAATCGAGGGAACTGCAGGCATCTTCAAGAGGTGACGCGTTTCTGTCGTAGACTGCCAATCTAGTTACGTTAGTAACATACAATATCATTGGTAAAGACAGTAATAATTTACAATTGTGGTCATATAAAAAATTTATGGGATCTTAAACGATCAGCAACACGAAACTAATTTAAAGACAAAATAGTGTTACTTCCTTTCGTGGCTTTTTCCGACTCTTACCATGACCATCAACGAAGATTGTAGAATGAGGGTGTGCTGTTGATATAGACTGGGTTGATCTGCTTAATTATAACCTGTGTATTGTGTATGACTTCATTGTCCTTATAGCACATTTTGAACGTTAGGTTAGTTAATGATTTGAAGCACAAAAATGCTAAGATAAGCTACGTATGAAGTGCATAATATTAAGTTCAGATAGGGGAAATAAATATTCACACCAATAATTCAGAACATGTTCAGAACCTATGATTATGTCGTGTCATACGAGTATAACCGATTAACCGACAGATAACGACCAATAAACTTATCGTCGCTAAGGAGATCGCTGTGTTGATATTTTGGCAAACACGAAACGACCAGGACGGAAGTATATAATTCTGTCCTTTTTCGGGAAAAAGTCCCGACCAACATTATCGCGAAATTGGGCCATAATGGCTGGTTTACACGTATTAAGTAGATAAGTAGTTAACTAAATTTTAACTTAATTTTTAATTACTTATTACATGTAAACACAAAATTTAGTAGCAAGTAGTAAGTTAAAATTTAGTTAAGTAATAAACAAGGAAATTAGAATTTTGACTATTTTCTGTAAGGTTGGCAAGCGGGGCTTGTCACTTGATACATTTCCGGCAGGCTCTTCAAATTTATTTAAAAATTAGTTACTACTTATCTACTTAATACGTGTAAACCAGCGCTAAAGGTAATATACCTATCGGAATAGAGAAACAATCCCGAGCTGTCAAGTTTAACCAAAATTTGATTTACATCTGTGTATACAATTATGTTTACGTGTGCGTGTCAGTGATGTACAAACATCTTGTAATTCGACAAAATATCGATCATGGAATAATAATTGTAAGGTTGTAAACATAATAAAATGGGATAAAATAAAACTGCATAGATATAATATAATAAAATTGTAATTTTGAAGTAAAATGTGACTTTTCTTCAAAATGCTTGCTGCATAATTAAGTATGCATGAATTTTTCTTCGGAGTCCAGTCTGGACGGTTAATTATTTTAAGCCATGAATTTCTGGTGTCTAGGTCAGCAGGAAATCTGAAAAATTGGCCAAGTGTAAGTCGGATTCGACAGGTTACGTCACGTGACAATATCAGTACACGACACAACACGACTTCACTAGACCCTATTAATTTTCAATTCACTCTCAATGAGCCCTTTTATTTGATGCCCATCTTGCAGAAGTGCTTCAACTATTCCCCTATCTTGGATGAGCAGCCATATTGGATGTAGAATGATATTACATCTGTGGAAATTTCAGAAGTCTATTACTATAATGGTTCTTGTTATACAGCCTGGACACAGAGAGACGGACGGACGGATGGACAGACGGACAGGCAACGAAGTCTTAGTAGTAGATCGGGCTGCGGAACCCCACTACTAGGACTTTTTACCCTTTGGGTGCGGAATCTTAAAAACTATGAATTATGTATGATAGTATATTAATATACTTAAACTAATTATAAATGTTATCATTTCAACATTCCTAGATAATTAGTATACTTAACAAAAAAATATTTTCATATCGATACAACTTATCGATAAATTGATGCAGCCCTAGTGTAAAATATATGAAAATTGTTTACACAAATTATCCTTAAATTGTGCACCAAGGCTAGTCAAGTTAAGTTATGTTTTCCATATAATGAACCCTTTAAAGAAGTGAGTTCTCAAAATCAATACCAATAACTCGTAGGGAATTGGCAAAAATAAACTTAAAACTAGGCCCTGTCGATGTAGAATAATTCACCTGTGAAATGAATATTTGCCCGGGTTTTTTCGACGTGTGGATCCAGAATCATTCCACAAACAATTAACCATGTTTCTAGAGCAGTATTTCTAAAAACTATTCATTATTTAACTTAAAATCACAATTTTTCTGAGAGCCCAAATTGACAACGATCGGCCCAGGGCCAGACAGACTGTCAAACAGATGAAAAAAAAGCTATGCAACCTCAAATCACGCTTCTCTTTCTACCACGCAGTGTTACTGATAGTGACATCTCGCTGGCTCAGGCCTTTGTTTCTCTATTCCGATAGGTATATTAACTTTATGAATTGGGCTGACCCGCTACCTGCATAGGAATCAACTTCGCCGAGTGTACATACTCATTGAATTAATAATTATTATTAAACAACATATTATGCTACTTGTTTAATAGTAATTATTTACTACATGTATAAAGTTGGAATATGTTTGTATGATTATTGTAAAGTCCTATTTTAGCTATATGCGACTATTGCCAATGAATTTTTAATTTTTTATTCTAATAATTTTATTGAAAGTATTTTTAACAAAATATATGCCTTAACAAGTCAATATTTCAAATAACTTGAGGCATTCAATATACATTTTTTTCTCATAGTATGTAACATCAATCTAGTCCCTTTTTATCACAATAATACAAAAACCTTTTACACTAACATCTCGCTGCTTTTACTCTGTCCTACAATATAATCTGTGGTTATAATTAACTTTTTAGACGGTAATTTAAGTGACTGGATGTAAAAATCAGAGCTATGAATCAACAGTAACGCAGCAACCGCGCGGTGATTACGTACTTTGCGACAGCTATACAACAGACATCGGATATAAAGCTGAAGTCTCGAAATCAGCGGGCAGCGGGGCGGGAGCGGCGGCGGCGCGTGACAATGTATAGAATTATATGGATAAGCCGTCTAGTAAGCCTGCCGCGCTCCACTTGGTTTTCGGGGCCTGTCCACATAAATATATACATTGTCACGCGCCGCGCCGCTCCCGCCCCGCTGCTCGCTGGTTTAGAGACTTCAGACTTATTCAAGGAGAAATATTCATCCTGTATTTTATTCAATAGTGGATTGATCATACGCTTTTATTATATGACTACAAATCACAATTTAGGTATAAGCTGAAATAATAGTTAAGTCATTTTTTTTATAATGATAAGTTTGTTTAATATTTTATATATCATAGTTGCGCTCGTTGTTAATCCTTCGTTAAGTATGCGGTCAAACTATATTTAACGAAGGATTAAAAATATCATAACTTCTCTTTCTATGTTATAAGGATTTAGAAAAAGAAGGTATGATATTTTTATAACTTATGCAATAAGTTAAGGCTCATGAGCATTTGTATGTAACGATTTATTTAAATTATATAGAATTGCTTGCGCTCTCGTGATGTAGCGGCGAAACCGCTCGGTCGCGCGGACGCAAATTTAAATCGAGCGTTAGGGTCACCGCAGATATACAATTTCAAGTTGGCCGACTATCGTACAACTAAATTGCGTAGTTTCATAATTTAATTAGACAATTTTTTAATTGTGGTTAATCGGAAAGAAATCGCGGATCTGATACAATTGGTGTCCAATTATTTAGTTATACAATTCAGTTGGTGCAATGTGCGAGCTCTCAAGTCGCTATAGCTATTGGTATACTATGCGATTTAGTTGGCCAACTTGAAATTGTAAGTCTGCGGTCGCTCTAAATCTGCGCAAGTGGATCTTATGTTGAGTGTTCACTGCATCGGGATTGGACCGTACGTTTCGTACGCGGTTATAACATGATGCTGTTCAAACTGTACAGTGTACATGTTATATTATATGTTTGTACACACTGACCTCCATTGTACAAGTACGCTAGACTAATGATACCCAGCTGTATTTTGTGCCTATTTGAAGCGGAATCAGCGACCCCAATGCGGGAGAAGAGAACTAAATCTGACGTAACTTGCAAATCAGCGCCGATATGGCGACTTTCAAATGTCATTTTACGTCAAATTTATAATAATAATAAACTATTTGCACATCTTAAGATACAAAAGAGAAAAAGAAACAAAATGAAAGAGTGTAAATTGGCGGTCTTACCGCTTTAAGCGGTTTCTTCCAGACAACCATAGAATTAGTTCTCTTCCCTTCAAATAGGCAGTAGGCACAAAAAATAGCTGTCATTTCAAAGGGTATTATAAGTACAGCGTACTTGTATAATGGACGTCAGTGTTTGTACAGCTGGACATACATACAGACACACCGACGTATGACCCGATTTCGATGCAATGGAACAATTGTACAGTTGTAATTAGTTGAGCAACGAACTGTGTGTGTGAAGTTGTGAACGACTGCTGCGCACTTCAGATATTACAAATTTTCTTATAGCCTAGGATCCCTTCATAGAAGGACCTTCACCGAGCTGTTTACTGGATGAAAAGTATTTTATATTCAATTTCGTATGTCAACAAATTAATTGCAGGTGGGTTGCCTAAAATTTCAGTCCAGAATAAAAAAAAAATAGAAAAAAAAACTTTTTTTTAACATTTCGCTGGTTTGGTTAATATACAAATTCTATACTAATCGAAAGTATGGAGCCCGTAGAGTATGAAAACGTTAAGTTGTCTATTTTTTTCCTGTCACAACTCTTGGGCAGGCAGGTATATCGATACTACTACTAATCGGTACCGGTCTGGTTAATGCTTAATGCATATTCTATGGGCTTCATACTTTCGATTGGTATGGAATTTATGCATTAACCAAACTAGAAAAATGTAAAAAAAATATTATTTTTTGTTTTTTTTTTATTTTTTTATTCTGGACTAAAATTTTTAGGCAACCCACTTGCAATTAATTTGTTGACATACGTAACTAAATATAAAATACTTTTAATCCAGTAAACAGCTCGGTGAAGGTCCTTCTATGAAGGGATCCTAGGCTATTACTATTTCAATGTAATTGTATAGTCTGGTCGCGAATCATCATAAGACGACAGACTATCTGTAACGCACTTTTTAGTCTGTGGAAATAGAACGTGTATATAATTGCATAGGCATGCAATTATATACAGTAATGCACACGACGCACAAAAAGTCCGGCGCACAAAAAATCCGTGTAATTCGGGCGGACCGCACCGCGCCGGATCGCGCCGCGCCGCACAAAAAGTGTGCGAAAAAAATTGAACGTTTGCTTCAACACGCGCTAACGCAGACGGCGCACACTTTTAGTCTGCAATCTGCATTTGTAGTGATGTATTACTATGGCGCCAGAGATCGATGTAACGATGTTAATTCAAGTAATACAAAACAGACTCAGCTATTGATACTTCTAAGGCAGAAAATCATAATTCATAATAGATATTTAAAAAGAATAATAATAAGGTAAGAAGTGTGCTGTAATGTATAATCAGCTCCTGTTTAAACATCGTTGACGTCTAATGAAAAAAAAAATGAAATACGGATTTTACTTACACTGAACTGTCCCTTCAGTAATGTTTCCGAAATTATAGGATGTACCCAAGATGTACCCAACGTTTTCTATTTTTGCTTCTTTTTCTGTACTTCAAGTCCAAAATACTTCGCGATCTCTGCACGATTTCCATAGCGTCTACATCCCTACAGTTCAGCGGACAGAATGATCGAAGATGTGCGTCGTGTGCGTTTAGGCTGTGAAAAATCCGCGAACGACTTTTTGCGCGCCATGCAGACTTTTGTGCGCCGCAGAATCGATCACACAAAAGTGTGCCGTCTGCGATCTCCCTTAAGATTAGCACATTGACCTATCGCTCTGTCCTCTTCACTCGAAGATATTGCCATACTAGAATATCATAGGAACGTTTATAAGTTTTTTACAAAAGAATACAAAACATAGGTCATAGTAGGAATTTATGCTTTGCGATTTTTTTTAACTAACTTTCAATTGTGATGGTAATTTGTCGGTTTTAAAAGGAAGGTTTTGTAATAATTTTAAATGAATGAGGAATCAATGAGAACGTACATTTTCTTAGTATTGTGTATATAGGCAAAGTGTAATAAAACTATCTTTTTAACGCGCTAGTACTGATATTCCTCCGTACCTGGAAAAAAATATTGAAAAAGCGATTTTTGGTCGAATCAGAAACATATTGAATCAACGAACAAGGTCTGCTGCTTGTCTTTATCTGGTATATTAGAAACGTCACACGACAGACATAGACAAGCTAGAAAAGCTAGAAACAAATTATCGGACGCGTCCATAAGTCGCGGCTGATGGATGCGGCTTAACAATGTGCACGGTTCATCCGCTGACGTCATAGACCTTATAATTATGTCAATGGCAGACGTCCGCGGATGCAAAATTCCTTGCTTAAGCTGGAAACAAATTATCGGACGAAAAATACACTAAACTGTGCACATTGTCTGACATAAATCGCGGACGCGACCTTGAGCGTTCGGACGTCCGAACTGAATCTGGCTGGCTGGATGTTTTTGCATCCGCGGACGTCTGCCATTGACATATTATAGGTTAGGTCTTTGACGTCCGCGGATGAAGCGTGCGCATTGTTAAGCCGCATCCATCAGACGCGACTTATGGATGCGTCCGATAATTTGTTTCTAGCTTTATCATTGATTATACTTAGTTTGTCAAAAAAGAGTAGACGCTGAATATATTTTTGTAAATCACAGACATAATGAAATAAACATTTTATCTAAGCGCACGGAAATGCGCAGGCCAAGTTACAGCAATAGTTTCATTTAGCGAAGTTTTCAAGTCAAGGTGATAATATTTAAAGTTTACAAATGTCTTCTGTGGCAAAACGAGATGAAAAAACCTGTATTCCATCGTGATTACGTTTAGAAAATTTTGTTCAGCATCTACTCTTTCTTGACAGACTGTAGTTATATGCGGCGTAAATATTTTTAGGAAGCGCATAATAGAATATTATATATACGTCTTCTTTTGCCACAGTCCCTTATTTCTTATACTTACACGAAATACATCACATCATGAATGATCACAAGTAATTTGCTAATATTCCAAATATTAGCAACATTTCTCAAATTGCAATATTTTTTATGAGAATAGCATGTGTTTCTTAAAAATGAGTTTTGTAGTATTCTTGGTGTGTACTGGCACGAGGAACGCGAGTGAAAGTACAGTACCCGGCGATAAATATTGCACATCGACCTTTGGAAAGTGACAGTCGGCTAATTTCGGTTTTGTAGAGCGTTATCTCTTACGCACGAAATACAAAAAGTCCGGTATATATTAGGAGCTGTTAAAACAATTATGGTTTGCTTCTTTTGACAATTTTATTATTCTTTGTATAAAATACACCTAATTTTCTATAAGTTATGGCTTTAGGTTCGGGTAAAATAAAATAAAAGAGGGTGTTCAAATTTATTTTACGTATTTAAAATTCTTTTGGAAAATTACAGCGGTAGCAAATTTAGGGGTGTTAACAACTCTAGAGATATATTTTGGACTGGACGCGACTGCACTCTATTGAATTTGAACAACGACTGACATAATGTCAAATAGGTGTGTGCTACAAAGATAACGCTCTATGAAACCGAAATTAGCCGAATGTCTCTTTCCAAAGGTCGATGTGCAATATTTATTGCCGGGTATTGTACCTACGTAATGTAATGCAATGCTGAATAAAATTAATTGTTGAATAGTTATTTTATAATCTTATCTGATATGCAAATATGTTTGTAATAAATGTTTTAAATTTTAAATATGTTCATTTTTTATTGTTACCTAGTTTAGAAGAGCTCATCCAATTTAAAATGACGTGCCCCTCTCTCATATTGACGGTACCACATTTTTCATTTATCTAGACACACGGCAGCGTGTCAAGCCAAGTTCAAGTAAAACAGAACTGGCGAGCAGCACCGTGTGTAATATCAATTATTATTTATACTAATGTATTAAGTGGCGGGGCGCGTTATTTAAAGTTAGACAAGCTCTACAACCTTTTTGTCCTTGCATTTTGAATTGTTTTCAGTTTGTTTACCGCATACAACATTGAGATGATTTGAGCATTAAAGGTTCTTTTAGATTATGATACCATTATTAAGAGTACAGGAAACAGACTTTATAGATTCTCCTTTTTCCCAGTCCAATAATAATAATAATAATTAATAATATTAGGGCGACCGCACATTATCTTGTCATCATTATCTTGTTTCACATAGACGAGTCAGCTTTACGATTAAAGAGAAACAGTTGCATCTACCACGCGGCGCATACCAAGACGAAACTGTTTTGTCTACACTCTACGACGATGCAACGCATACATTGAAGACTAGGTACCCCGCTAGCCGCTAGCCGTCGCATGCATTGAAGACTAGGTACACGGCTAGACAGTTTTGTCGTTGGTGTGCGCGCTCCACTGTCCTCCATTATAAAAAATATGGAGGTCAGTGGCGCGCTCGCATACACTTCAAAGGGAAGCCGACAGTCGTTAGTCAGAGTTGTCGCCGTGCAGTTCTTGTACGCATCAGACAACTTTGTCTATGAGATGTTTTGTTTCAAATGTACGAGTCTAGTACTTTTTATTATGCGATAGTCTAAAAACTGTCGTGAAAAAAATATTCATCCCCGCTTGATTTGTAGGGGAGGTACCATAAAAAAAATATTTTTTTACGATTTCATGTACCATTTTGTTGCCATCATTAATATGTGTATTCATGCCAAATTACAGCTTTGTAGGTCCTAGAGTCTCTGAGTAAAACCGCGGATAGACAGACAGACAGACGGACGGACAGACCGAAACTATAAGGGTTCCTAGTTGACGGAACCCTAAAAACGGGACCCTATTACTGAGACTTCAATGTCTGTCCGTCTGTCTGTCTCCAGGCTGTAACTCAAGAACGGTATTATAATTATGTATATCTGTTGCCGCTATAACAACAAATACTAAAACCAAAAATAAAATTAATATTTAAGAGGGGCTCCCATACAACAAACGTGATTTTTTGGCCTTTTTGGCTCTATATCAATAATGGCAACAGGTAGGTACTTGAATTTTACTCAAGTTCTTTAGTTTTATGTGGACTTTAATATTTAATAATAATATTAAAATAAAAAAATTAAGGGGGGGGGTACGGAACCCTTAGTGCGCGAGTCGGACTCGCACTTGGCCGATTATTTTTATATATTTATGATGAATAATAAAATATGTCCGGCTGCTATGTCCGGCTTTTGGGTTTAGTGCAGTGGTACTCAATTTTTAATACGGGCCACAATCACGTTTTGGTATTGATATCGCTAGCAGCGGCCAATTTTTGCAATTTTTTTCGGTTAAAAAATTTGCAAAAAGTGATTAAAATTTCACTTCTACGACGACCTTGCACTATTTGGCCGGTGGACCGTGTACGTAAATTTAAAAATGGTTTAACTTCACGCGGGCAACTGATACATCATACAGTCCTGGTGGGCCACATGCGGCCCGCGGACCCCAGGTTCAGTAACCTCACAACCCTATTCGGAAGTAAAAGTTTTAGCTGGTAAATAATAAAACATTACACACAGGCAGTCATATTTATTTTACTTCTTCAAAAATAATAAGGTACAATAAGCGGACATCGTAAAAAATTTTAATGAAGATATTCTTATGTATTTATTACATTATAAAATTAGTATAATATTATATTATATTGTTTGCACAATCGACACTTTCAATGTCCGGAACCAATTTGAAGTGAAACAATAGTGCCTATAATGCTGCCACTTTAAATGGTATCACTATTATTTACAGTTTTACATACAGCCTATGAAACGAAAGGTGATTTGTCAGTTACTATATAAATTAAATAGACTATAAATTTACAGATAATTTAACCCTGATTTGCTACAATATTGAGTTCATCTTAGTTTCAAAATAACGGCTAACCCAAGGCTAACCAAAGTCTCAATAACAACGTCGAAAGAATCAAGACATTGGTCGAACCAGGTACAATTATGTATTCTGTGGTCGAACGTTGTTTTGGATGAAACCGAAGACGATTTCGGACGGAAATTAGTATTTTTAAATAAAATTGGATCTGAACATGGACAAGGTATGGTTGAGCTACACCACGCCCGCAACATACCGGCGTTCCTTTACGAGTTCCATTATACTGGCCAATTTATCTGTCGTCTCAGTAGTCAATCAAATCTCGTTAAGTCATTGGCCTGAGAAGTGGTAGAATAAAAGAACGTATCTGTGTCATTCAATCCGTCCTTTTCACAAGCCGCAGACCGCAGTGACAGTGCGTATTGCATGAAATAGGACATAGGTTATAGGATTGGACAGAGTGCGTTGGGATCTGGTGACGCGGGCAGGTGTGCCTCAACCTTTATCATCGGTGTGTCGAATGTGCATCGCGGGTTCAGCCACATCACGTCCAAAGAGTTTTCAACTTTTAACCGCCGTATTAGCCTTTCATGTATACCTTTTTCAAGAAATAGATATCGACAATTTAGCTTCATACGCGCTATTTGTGCGTTTAGTATGGCTCCCCTTGTGACGTAACGTGTGGATGAACCAGGCATCCGGGCTAGCACGAGGGCCGAGTCTCACGACTCGGTCCTCTAGGATAGTCCGAATGGACACAGCTTGTCAAAAAAGAGTAGACGCCGGACATAAAATGATCATATAAAAAGTATAAAAACCCTATTAAATCCAAATCAAAAATATGCCAGGCCAGGGCGATAATACTTAAAGTGTAAAAACTTGGTAGAAGTAGAACCAAGGCGAACAGTTACCATTCGATTGTAATTACGTTTAGAAAATTCAGCGTCTACTCTGACAGGCTGTACGAAAGAAGCGCGTGGAGACGATACTATACATAATATACAATTATACAGTACTACAACGTTATGGCAGACTGTGATACTTTTAGGACGTTTCTAGAGTCATGCGAATGATGCGCGCGCAGGGCCGATTTCAAAACATTGTAAATATAGCACTTGCAGCAGGTACTACGGGTTAAAATGTAGATTAGAGCTCCACAAGGCTTTATATGAACGTGGCGAAAAAAGGAACTAACGCTACCATGATACAAAAACGCCATTTTGACAGTTCTCCTTTACCAGCAGCGCCCCCACCCACGTTCATTTAAAGCCTTGTCGCGCTTTAATATAGGCTAAGATAAAAATAGTGACACAAAAAATAAAAGATTAACATAAAAATATATTATTATTTTTTAACAAAAAATTTAAACCGACTTCCAAAGTAAAAACAAAAGTAATTTATTCTTAATCTATAAAGAATCAAATAATTCTTATTTCTTATTAAAGTGGCGTCTTCATACTTCGCCTACACCTCAACTATTTATGTACTCAATCTTCGTACTTTTGAAGTCGGTACCAGCCCGGAAAGTTCTGAGATCCTTGACATAGCAATTACGCTAAGGTAAGCTGGTACCGACTTCAAAAGCATGAAGATTGAGTACAGAAATAGTTGAGGTTTAGGCGAAGTATGAAGACGCCACTATAATAAGGAATAAGAATTATTTGATTCTTTTTAGATTAAGAATAAGTATTACTTTTGTTTTTACCTTGGAAGTCGGTTTAAATTTTTTGTTAAAAAATAATAATTTTACCGTTTTTAGTTACATAATATGAGACAACAAGGCTATAATATTATAGCTTGTTGTCTTAGAGTTGTACATATTATACTAGCGGTCGCCTGCGGCTCTGCCCGCGTGGATGTCGGTTACGGCTGCAAAAAGCCTACCCAGGAAAGACTCGGTCAGCAAAATAATTCCCAGGTCAATTCATAGACTCCGACACTGACATCGACGGCGCGGACGCAGTCTTTATCCGGGTGTGCAGTGTACACTGTACAGTGAACACTGCACAGATTGTCTTCTTCCCGCAAACGCATACCGCTTGGTGACGCAAACTATCGTAATATTTTAATTTCGCCATAATTTCAAAACCAAACTTCCAATTTTAATCACTCAAAGACCAAATTTTATCTACATAAACTGTACTTAGTGATGAAATAATTTATTTTGATAAGGATTAATGGCATGAGTAAAATAACGAGTTTAAATGTTGTCCAAAAAAATCATGATTTTTAAATAAAAAAATGGTTATTGTGCCTCACTCGACATAGATAAGTATAGTGTGTCGCGGACTTTTTTGTAGATATTTATGAGATCTACAATACTTAGAACATTTTATGGTTCTACTTTTTATAGTTTCGGTAGCGTACGCAAAATAAGTAACTTTTCTGGTTAATTTTTTCACCTGGCGTCAGAAAAACCCAAATATCTTACGAAACCCTATTTTTTTCAAAATAAAATTTAGCCTATGTTCAGCACATATAATGTAGGATTTGCTTGGAGTAGTTTAAATAAAGCCAAAATCCTCAATCTTGTATCTATAAGGATTCAAAAGTTCTGTTGGGTACCTTCAGAACCAGGGTATATCCTGGTGCAAAATCTTACTTTTTGGTAGTATATGCCTGAAATACTTCAGAAAAAATTGAAATCACCATATGTTCCCATATAAATTTTAAGGAGTCCCCTCGATTCCTCATGGATCCCATAATCAGATCACCAATTTTGTGAACATGGTACCAACCTCGGATTCAACCCTGTACAACAACAAAAGAATCATGAAAATCGGTCCATAAACGGCGAAGTTATGGTTGAACATACAAAAAAAAATATAAACAGACGAACGTATAACCTCCTCCTTTTTGGAAGTCGGTTAAAAATTATAGTTCCCGGGTAAACTGTACATAAATATCTACAAAAGTGATGAAAATTAGACTTTAAAATTTACATTTTATTGTATGACTTGTATAGACACTGGCGGGCTGGTTGTTAAGGTTCTGTAGCCAAAGGTACCGTCTAAAAGTTTTACAACTATAATACCTATAGTCAAACTATTATAGAAATCCCTAAACGCTTAGACTCCGCATGACTCTAAGAACGCAGACAATCTTTAAATCGTATCATTATTACATAATAAGCGATATAAAGATGCAGCGCATAGATACCCAATGATAGGTATTAAGGTAATACCTAGTAGGTATGTTCTTACCATAGACTTAGAGAATGGAGAGAGAGCTATCCCTAATGTAACGTAAAAACGAGGAGGAAAAAGATGAAAAGAGCGTGCTTCGAATATCTTTGTAAAAATATTTTTATTTTCATTACCACAATTAAAAATTAGAATTGGCCTCACGATCCTTTTCAACTTTCTTATCCATTCTCTGTATCTACGGATTTCTTAATACTAAAAAACTATACACATGGTTTTACATAATATACAAATATTTTGATTCAGATGCAAGCTCCATATAGTAAATATAAAAATATGGTTGTTATAAAAATGGACTTCTTTCAGAATTTTGTAGGATATTAAAATATGCAATGTACAATAGATAAAAGCAAGTCTTTCATATCAAAACGTTTCAAATAACCGCACTAAGAGAAATCTAATGATTAGTAAACTTTAATTTAATGAAGATTTTGACATTGACTCGGCACATTCTCTGTCAAACTCTTCATTAGATTAAAGTTAAGTACTTAATCAAATAATATCTCTGAGTGCGGCGTAAAGTTTAATGAGTAATTACACTGTATTAATAAACATCAGGTATACTCTTCAATTCAATTAATCTAAATGTAAGCCTTCGATCACTAATATACAAGATACACAATCCGCGGCAAAAAACGACCTCACCAAAAGAGCACCAAACTCAACATTCTGGTGCACTTTTGATTTAGTAGTGCTCGAACGCTCCGCCGGGAAACATGCCTCGGTGCGCGTTTAATAATTGTAGAAATCATACGTCTAAAACCAAAAAAAAGGATGGAATTTCATATTTCCGGTAAGTATTAATTTTATCCTAATATATTTCTTACAATTGTATTGTAAATATTGGTATTTCTTTAAGAAATCACCAAAAGACAGTTTTAAAATTAAGTTGTAAATAAATCAACACCAGGTATAAACCATCTCAATTGCGAATACTCATACTAAAGGTACTTATCGTAGTTTATCATGCCCACTTGAAATGTTCGGGTTATAAGCTATGTTTCTGTTCCATTTGATGGAGTCGCTATTACTATTATTTTTTTATTGAGGATTTTTTTCAGGTTTCCTCGAGATCCAGTTAGATGTGGTAATAATATTATGTTCCCATCTTCGATCAAATATAGTTCCCATTAAGGATTTTTTAAGTAGGTTAAAAAATATGGGCGTTGGGTGATGTGAGTTGTCCTTTGTGGCCTATCGGAAAATGTATGTACACTTATGTATATTTTGGTTAATGATAAAATTAGACATAACATTAGAACAACATAATATTACAAGTAAAAAATAATTACTCCTCACTTTATACATTAAACTTCGGAAAAATAAAAAAATGGACTATTAAAATTATTACAAATTACAATCAACAAAAAAAATTTGAACAGTTCGACTCCACTCATACTTCACTTCGCCCTGTTCCAGCGGCGAATTTCGGTCGTAAAATTGGATTTTTTTTTGGCACTATACAAATTTGAACTTAAATCATATACGCGGATGGTTGAATTTAGTATGAAGCGTGCATCGGACGTAAAAATTTTATTGCTTTGTAAACACAAATGTTCATTGTTTTATAAAAAGATCTTTAATAATTACTATAATTAAGGTTGATTTTAGATAAATGTATACTTCATTAAACTCTATTACTCGGGGACAGATTTTCGAGAGGTTTTGTATGAGACTGTGTATCTTGTATATTAGTGATCGAAGATGTAAGCCCAAAACTCGACCAATTATATGTGGCGTAACCGCGTGGTTACGTCATATTTAAATTGGTAGCCCTAAGTTTAATTTTAGATTGAAATGAATTGTAACGAAGTATAAGTATATCTTAAATATAAATTGCCCACGTCAGAAATCAATTCATTATCATACATAATTATTTACATACCCTAAACGATTTCCCCTTTACAGATAAAAATATACGGCGAGTACGAGTCCTTATGTCTTTGTCTGGCACGGAAATGGCAAACCGAACGCACTCTAAATCATTCATTTCAAGATCATCTCAGTTAAGAAGTTAAATAAGTAGGTAGTGTTATTTTCTGTATTAATTAAATTTAATCGAAATTTGGTCATGTAATCATTAACTGACTTCGAAACTTTTCATGAAGTTAGGCATTAAGTACTCATTACGTTTAAGTAAGCAGCGTTGACGACTCGGAGTGCGGCGGAAAAACAACGGATCTCGAATGCGTAAATATTTTGATCAGTAAAAGGCACCTTAGAACTACGTTTATACAACTAACTGATGAAGTTTGTATCAAAACATGAGTAATAAATTAATGAATTGTTGTTGCGTGACGAAATGACGCGCGCAATCTATGTACACCGTGGTGACGCGCGCCGTATTTACATTTGGCACAAGAACTAGCGGCAGCCAAACCTTATCATCTTAATTTCTTGACATGCGCGTGGATCTGGTCCGCAATCCGCATACGGGTGACAACGTGGTCCAGAGCGCGAGTGTTGCTGGCATGATAGGAACAACATCAATGAAATGATAAGATGTGGGCAACTTGCATGCGGATCGGATCCGCGCGCGGGTGATAGCACGCATTATAAGAAAATCGCCCTTATAAAAGCTGAAAATTTTCCTGTACGTAATAGAGGTAAGAACGACCAGCGACTATGGAGTTTAAGGTACAATTCCGTGCATCGCGATCGATCGCGGTCGCGCACGACCTACGACAGTCGTAGGCCGCGCGCGTCAGTCACGGGCCTCGGAAGCGGTGCCATACATTTTCATACGCTGACTATGGTCGCGAGCGGCCGACGACAGTCGTAGGTCGTGCGCGACCGCGATCGATCGCGATGCACGGAATTGTACCTTTAGGTTGCAGCTACTTTAGGAGGTATTAAGTGGTAAGGGTGCTGGGTGAACTTTTCGTCAAAGTGTAAAACTCAATGTTTTTATAATATTTTCTTCGGGTAGGTACCTGAACATCTAGGAATTTCGTCACTCTATCACTTATGACAGTACCCGAACTCCGTAGTTGCCGATCTTTTTAATCTCTATAATAGAGGACATATTGTACAGACCAATTCAGCTTTTCTAAAATTAAGATCTGGCTGCCACTGGCTCTTACTCTAATTGTCATGAGCGGAATTTTCAACCGAATTGCGTCGACCAGCTGCCTTCTATGTTCGAAGTCGCACCGGCTGTTGGGGCCCAATTTTCTTAGCTCCGATCCTCGGATTTGGATCGGAAGTCAAGCAATCGATTTCGATAGCGAAGTTAGAAAATAAAAATGGAGTGAGCTGAGCTCCATATCGTATTATTACTCTGGCAAAATTAATCGAATAGTAATTTGACTACCCACGACATTATAGGACAGCCTTACAAATCGAGGGAGCTAGAAGAATTAGGCCCCTGGACGGAATTACATCCCCGAAAATCGGTAAATCCGCCCATGTGCAGTTATATACAAATACCCCTAAAACCTAAACGGGAACCGGTAAATTCGAATATTTTTTACAGGGTACGAATGAGTTCCGCGAGGGTCAGTTCACACCTAGACGCGGTGCGTAATCTTAACAGCGTTAAAAAGTTGCGTCTCGCTACTCTAACTCATCAAGCATCGTCTCATCGGTGTCGCATCGGGTCTGGGCGTAAACAGAGTACGTACAACGAAACCGTTTTGAGACTCAAACAATCGTACGAGAATGCCCCGTCCTACTCTAACAAACGTGAAATGACGTTGTTAGAGCAGGACACTGTATTCTCATCCGATTGTTTGAGTCTCAAAACCGTTTCGTAGTAGGCCTACTGACCCTGACATATCGAACAGAGGCTGGGTAGTCGGGTGTTACGGGAGTGTGGGGGCAAGGGCAGGGGCTCACGCGCCCGGCTGCAGCCCTTTTGGCTTGATCATCATGGACGCGCGCTTCAGCGTGTAGTCCCAACCTCGCCAACGGAACCACACGATCCCTGAAACACACCACATCGTTGTAAAACACAGTCAGTTATGGTGACGAGGACAGTATTAAACCACGGCCGAGGCCAGATACGCAACTGACAACAAACCAATTTTGATATGGCGGCGGCAATCGCTTACCACCATCGTCGTCTCTGGAACGAACTGTCGCCAGCAGTATTTCCGGAACAATACGACCTACAAACCTTGAGGAAGAAAGCGTATTTCCTCTTAAAAGTCAACGCACCTGCACCTCTTCTAATGTTGTGAGTGTCCATCAAAAACTTCTATTTAATTAAATAGAAGCCTTTGGTGTTTATGGGCGACGGTAGTTCCATTAGGTGACCCGATTGCTCGTTTGCCCCAAGAAAAAAACATGTCTGTTCCTTACCTTGTCTGGCGGTGAGGTCCTGTGGATCGTGCAGGTAGAGGCCGTTGAGGCCGCGGCCGCACGACTTCCACCACCAGCCACCTTTCAGCATAGATGCGCAGTTCAGCGAAGACCGGTCGTTGTCCCTGGAAACATCACGCAAAGTGTTAAACAACGGAAAGTTGTGGTTCATATGGTCGAGGACATCATTTATAATCAGGGTTCTGAGTAAGACTGGCTATAGAGTAATAGACCGTCTGTTATAGACGGACCGCAAGTTGCAGTCGGGACCGACTTAGGATGAAAACTACAGATCGTCGCGCGGCCATGCATTTTACAGTCGGTTTCGACTGAAACACGTGTATGTTTCAGTCGCTGACACGGAAAATATTAACGTAGGCCGCTGTGCATCTTTCAAAAGTGGTCCCAAGTATTCCATACATCTTGGGCCACATGAATTAGCTCCGAAAAAATATTCCTGAATGGGAACCATTTTGGTGTTACTAAATTTACGTGTTTATTGTTATTAGGCTTGTAAAAAGGTGTACCAAATAATTTATTTTTTCTTACCTGTTGTATGTTGAGAAGGGGCTGTTGTTGGAGCCGTACCAGGGGTCGTTGAGGGAGTCACCGGCTGTGCCTTCATACCCGTCTATCTCCAGTTTGTAGTACTCTCCTTCTGAGTAGATCTTGAAGTGCGAGTATTGGGCGTACCTGCAATACACATACTCAGGAGTTAGGGTAACTAGTAGGGCTTATGTCAGTATTTCATTTAATCACACTTAACTAAATAATGTTTGTCTCTGAGTGCGGCAGTTGCTAGGTACAGTTAGCAGGAGGATCAAATTAGCATCACATTATCGCATATTTCCACAGATCCATTTGGCGACATCAGAGCTCTATAGTTCAACCTATTTTGAGTGTAAGCTCATGCATTGTTTAAAGTTTAAACCACAGATGCTTAAACGATAAGTCGCTGTCATTTAAAATTAAAACAATATATTGTTTAGGTAGGTATAGCTGCTATTCTGGAAGTATATCGGCCTTTACGTTCAATTCATTTACTGGACTAAGAAAAGTCATTACTCATTACTAATAACTTGCTAGTCTTGTTGGTGAGCATGTAGAAGTTGTCCACCGATTATACAAAGATACAATCACCTCCCCGATTAAAATTGATCCAAATCGAGACAGAATTAACTGGAGCAGACAGTTACTCATACAGAGCTTGTGAAGAATTCCTAACTTTTTGTGAAGAATTCTTTTGTGTTCCTTCTTCCTGCTCTATACCTTTTATTGCCGTCGAAGTCCTCCAGCTCCACTCGCAGCATGTAGTCATCATTGTTGGTGAGCATGTAGATGTTCTCGTTGCCGAGCCAGAACTCGCGGCTGGGGTCTCCGAAGCCGTTCTTGTAGTCGCTCCAATCCCGGTTGAAGTTCTCCGCCGGCACACCGAAGTCGTCGCGACGGTGGATCACCTGAAGTTAATGAATTAAAAAATGAACGACTACAAACGAAATAATCTTCAAAATCACTTCACAAACGGTCAACATCGAACCTTGAGACACCTCCTCCATTTTTGAAGTCGGTGAATTAAAGAATTCTCTAGATAGTAGCTATACTTGTAGGATTAGCCGGGTCGGAAAACCGACTAATAAATTCAAATTAGTATTATAAACACGAAAGTGTGTCTGTCTATCTATATTCTGAATGTTACTGTTAGATCGATTTTGACGTTTGGTATGGAGATACTTTTGAGTCCCGGGAAAGGTCGTAGGATAACATTTATTCCGAAGAAATGTACGGTTTCCATGCAACAAATGAATTATAGCGCAACGGAGTCCCGAGCATTAACGGCTAATAAACAGAATAATTGAAATATCCAATTAAGAAATTGAAAACATATTATAACAGTAGGATCTCATGAGGTCCACTTATTTACGATTAATCGTGCGCGATCTATCAAATGTCGGATCGCCTTAAGTAATAAACGAGCATAAAACTACATTTTGTAGCTTTCTTGTTGTAGTAGCGCATAAAAGAAGTGTGTCATAATAGTGTTGTAGGCCAAGGTGACGGAAACCGTGTCGACTGACCGACGGACATAGCTCTGTAGTGGCAAATGTCGGCAAGTTTTGGCGGGTGTTAGCCAGTGTCGGCGTGTGTCGGCAAATTTCAGCGAATGTCAGTAAGAGTCGGCAAATGTCAGCAACTGTCGGTGAGTTTTGGTGTGTCGCCGTGTAATGGCAAGTGTCGGCAAATGTCGGCGAGTACTTACAGTCCAGCCGCCATCAGCGATGCTCTGCTCGCAGTAGACCTTGAGGAACCAGTAGGTGGTGCCGCGGATCTGAAGGTAGTAGACCCCTGAGTCACGCATGCCAGCGTTCAGGAGGTCCACGCACGAGTAGCCCTGCAACAACCACACGTTAAACCGCAATCAAATTTAATTATTACTTGCACATATAATACATACTTCTACTAAGTACTACAAAGTCAATTAATCCCATCAAGCCCCGTACGATCACCGGTGATCGCCACAACAATAGAATACAACTAACAATAGCAATTCTTGGAATCCCCGATTGAAAGATTAATTTTACTACTTTAAAAGTTGAAACGTCAAAATTGTGACCTGGCAATGAAGTTCATGTTCATCTAATTCTAAGTTGAACTTAATACCCTTATTAGAAAGGCAAGCTGCTATACAAAAATAAACGGCTAAAGCTTTCGCTCGCAATTGATGCTAGGTAGTAGGTACAATGATTGTGCCTCATCTTAACACCAGCTTATGGTATCATAAAATAAAGAAAATTAATGCTACATCTCCTTCTAGGACCTAGAAGAAGCTGCTATACTATAGCAGTTGCATGCCTATCTAATGGTGAATAAGGCTGTGTTTCCACCAGAGATGTGTTTTTGACAACCAATAGAATCGCAGAACATTGACGTGACCTCGCTCAGCGCAGCGATTCTATTGGATCTTTAAAACACATTCCTCGCAACACATCTCTGGTGAAAACGCAGCCTAGAATCTAGGTTTATTTACCACCAGGCATGGTCGACGAGTCAAAAAATTAATCGTCATGTAAATTATTACGAAAACAAAGGTGTCGATTTTTGCGTAAAGTTTCGGGACTACCAGGTAAACCTAAAATAGTTGTGATATCGTGTTATTTTGGTAAATTGCTTCCAGAGACATATATTTAAATTTTTCCTTTTTGATCGCTATTGAGCGAAAAGATAATTCAAGTTTAAAACTAAGCTTATTTAGGTCGCGGATCCTAGGGCACCTGCTGTTAACTCTCAGATTCTTCTCAACTTTGACACGCTATTCATTATTTTGACATGAAGTCGCCAAATCTCCAGTTACCGCACTCATTACCACAATACAAAATCATTTAGTAGAGTAAAACCGTGTTAGAACTCGGAGACAAGATGTGATGCGATGACGCGGATGTGAAACTGATTTTTCTGAGCTTTAAGTCAAATTGCGTTCGTTAGCCCGGACAGTATCCATACTAATCCATACTAATATTATAAATGCGAATGTGTGTCTGTCTGTCTGTCTGTTACCTCTTAACGGCCAAATTGCTGAACCGATTTAGCTGAAATTTGGTATGGAGACATTTTGAGTCCCGGGAAAGGACATATGATACTTTTTATCCCGGAAAATATAAGGTTCCCGGCGCGATAAACGAATTTTGGCGAAACGGAGTTGCGGGCGTCATCTAGTTGGAACTAAAAATGTATGAAATTTGAGATAGCGCTTCGCATGGCGTCTTATTTATCAAATCTTATATAATTTTATTGAATATGACAAGACTAAATGCTCTCTAAAGTTATCTGTAGGTATTATACTTTATTTATTTATTAATAATTTATTCAATATGGGATCTAGTACGAAGATGGTGTACTGTATACCTCCTATACTATGTCATTACTACGCTTATTGCACAACTCGTATTTGTTTCAATGAGACGCATAATATAAGGTGAAAAATGACGTTAGAAAGTTGATCGTTGGAGCTCGTGGCAGCGTTTAACTCCATTGTGCTATTCGTTGATGGCCGCCAAATTATAAAATGACGCCTCCAACGTAACGCCATGTCTAATGATTGTGTCATATTTTTGTGTTTGTTTTAAATGTAGAGCATTTAAACGTAATCGACTAACTAGAAGAGTATATTTTTTCGTAATCACAACAATATTTTGATGGTGCAACCGATATTGATGATAATGATGTAAGGTTTCAGCTGCTTAAGCATCAAGGGGAACATTTTATACTAGAACATTATAAATATTAAAATTGAAAATGTATTTTGTAAACAAATCACTCAAATAATATGCTAGGCGTGATCCCAGGTCCCAGGTCAACTGGACATACCACCCCCTCTCAAAGTTTATGTACTGTGTTAGCCTTTCGGCATGGGCATTGCACCTATATAATCTCAAGACTCGAGTAACCTCCCTTATGGGCCCTTTTTCCTGTACCCCCACGTGGATCTGGTCCGTAGGAAAATTGCCCGTATCCTATAATTTCATAGATGTTTTTCCTGTTACGCGCGCGGCCAGGAGCATATTGTTATCATCGGCATGTACAGATCCGCGCGCGGTGCATCCGCGCGCGGATCTGTGCGCGCGGATGCACCGCATGACAGGAAAAGATTGCAACCCTTTTGGATGCGCCACTCGAAATTCGAAAACAAGCCCCTAGGCTCTAAAGGTGTCTCTTCACAATGGTCCATGCTGGCCCACTACAAGTCATCGCCATTGCGTAGACGGGGTAATGGTGTACGATGGCGAACGATTTTCAGGAGTGGCGCGCAATGGCGTGGCCTGCAGTGGGACATCGTGATTCGTGGGCCATTGTGTACTGGCTACTTAACAAGGCTAGCATTCACATGAGACACGACAGTCTTGAGTCTTGACACTCTATTTGCACGTGAACATGCGCTAAATTTTAATTTTGCCTGCTGTAACTGCCACACTTAGAAACGCATATAAATTACTTAACTGTAATTTTTAGAGTTTGACGGGTAATGTACGGGGCTTATGTTAAAATGTTAATTTAATTTCAGTTAAGTAATTAATATTCGTTTCTGAGTGCGGCTGTAAGGGCCCTTCCACACGACGTTTTTTTACGCTCGTTTGTGTCGATACAAACGCAAGTTTGACGCTCAGAAAACGCAAGGAAGCCGACACGTTTTAAGCTATATATCTGAAAAAATGCGATGAAAACGCACAGAAGCTGAGCGCAGTCAAAAATGCGCGTCGTTAGTGCGCAAAAAATATGTCGTGTGGAAGGGCCCTAAGGCCGTGTTTCCATCTGCAAAACAACTGTCGAGAAGTGTCTGACAGTCTGTCTGACAGCAGCTTGCAAGTGTAAACCCCGTAGCAAGTGCTGTCGCGACAATTTGTCAAGCGCTTCCTGCGAGTAGTTGCGACAGTAGGACTCGCGGCAGATCTCGCTGCGAGTCGCCGCAGATATACGGTCTAGTTTCGTAATTCGTATGGCATTTATCCACGAGCATCTCGCATGACATTTATTGCAGCAATAAATTGCAGGAATTAGTATGAAATGTAAACAATATTGCAATAAACTCAAGCAATACTTCCGCGAGTTTGTTTGCAGGTGGAACACGGCCTAAGACTTCGGTGTGTCAAGTAAGCGCTAGCCTTAGCAAAGTAAGTGGACTATATTTACGTAACTCTTCCTTATGCCCTGCGCCGCCCTCTTACCAATACATCGTTATGTCTTTAGCTTTCGACACGTACCTACTTACCTTTAAAACGTTTCTTAACGCGGAACCGCGCTGAATGCCTCGAGATCGCTATGGGTATTGCCGTAGGTATTGCCAGTCTATACTTTCAGTTTGATTAATTTTAATAAGATTAATCAATTCTTTTCTAGATAACGAATGAGAGAAACAAAGCAGTCGTATTTCGAGTATGTAACAGTGCAAACGGCGAAACAAGGCACACATAACATGTGTATGAAATTCTATTTTGATTGTTGAGGCAGTAAAAAGAGATTTAAAAATGCAATAATATTAATTGAAATTTTTGGCTTTGGCTGAAAAAAGGGGCAGCTTATTTTTAATTTAAAGGATAATATTATCAAACCTACCAAAACCCATGTTGTTGAAGTTTTCTTTCTTAATTCTTAAAAATATTCACACCCAATCAAAACCGGCTTGATAGTAAATTCTCGAACAATTGTGCCAGACAACGGAAAATGTTCAATAAGTAATAAATAGTATACGTGAACTAGTAATGTGGCATTTACTGGCAGCGGACACCTACAATATTGAACGAGTTGACTTCCGCGTATACCTTGCTCTGTTGCCAATCCAGTAATATTATAGTTGTCTGTCAATTCATAGAAAATTTAGTCAGATTTAGATGAAATTCAGTATGGAGATATAAGTTATCTCCGGATTGAAAAAAGAAAATCCCGGAAAATAACAATATATTTTTAGAGCGTTGAAATTCCCGCGCGATAAAATTTCGATCTGAACTTCTTGTACACAAGTTATAATATAAATAATTTGGTCACATATTCTAGACATATAAAGTAGGTTTACCTTAAAATCTTTATATTTATCCACCTGTTACCAGTTACTGCGTATCAACTTATGATCTATAATAACTGGGCTAAAAAAGCCAACCAAATTAAACCAGACATACCAGACAGTAAATATCTGTCGCAGCCGATAATTAAAATCATTAAATGTAATCATTAATTCGATTCACAAATATAGAGAACGGTATTGAGAGTAAAAGTAAGCCAACCACTTCGGGTCTGAGCAGTGAGCCAATTGTATAATAATATGGTACAAGGGACCGGCGCGGGCGACATACATTCTCTGAAATCGACAAAATCGCTCTTCGAGTCTGTTCACCCCGACAAAACGAGGCGCAACGACAGAAAATTAAACTGTTACTTAATTTTTTAAGTTGTTAATTATATTAAAATTAAGTAATTAAGAAATCTCTCTGAGTGCGACGGCAGACCGCTATAGTATGTTGTGTCCTCAGATATATTAGAGCGTCTTACGTGTTGCCTACCACTAGCCTACCAGGCTAGTAGTAGGCAACACGTAGGATGCTCTAAAAATATTTGTTAAGTTTTAAATTGGTAGCAAAAGTTTTGGTAAACCTTAGAAAAAAACGACAGAGACATAATTCAATTTTATAATATTGTTTTCGACGTTTCTTGAAACAAAGTGTGTAGTTTAGCTTTTAATACTTATATTTTTATTCTTATTTCGTTGTTCGACTAATCAAATTTTTATGTTAAGTGAAGCCACAATGGGCAGGACGACCTTGAAGCCGTCGTCTCGTACAAATAATACAGCCTCAATGTCACGAAATCAAAACGAAGGAATCAACAGCGCGTTATCTATCTCTACCCAAGGCGTGAGAGTACGGTTACACGGCCAGTCTAGCATCAGTTCAGTCCATCAGTCTGAAACTGACGCCAGAATGATGCCCGGAAAGTATATAATAAAAAAATGATCAGTCCGTCAATCCTATGGTTACACGATCACTCTCCTGTCAGTCTGGATCAGACTAATGGACTCAACTGATGCCAGAATGACCGTGTAACCCATGTCTAAGATGGCTAACCTCTAAACGAATCGTCTCACCAGCTTGCATGAAAATCTAGACCTCCGATGACATGAGCCAAGTTCATTATTCTTTGAACATAGAGTTTCTTATCTTGTCATAAAAATTCAGACCCTTTCCGTCACATGCCACACATATAGCCCCCTTGACTTTTGTAGTTTTCTGGTAAATGAGCGAATACTAAAATATTCAAAAAAGATCTGATTTCCAGTGAGCGAGCTGATCATAATGAGTTATAGGTGAGGACACTCTCGATCATATAATTTCAATACAAAATAAGATTATCAAAATCGGTCCACCACATGGTACAATGACACGGACAGACACGTCAAACTTATAACATCCAATCGTCGGGGGTGGGTGGGTGTAATGTGTGTACAGAGTACAGTGCCAGAAGTTAAACTTCTGTCAAAAATCGTGACGCAATATTACTATTTCGAACCTCTTTTTCACGCGACTTTGATAAATGAATGAATGAAATTAACTCTCAACGAGCCTAAAGTAGGTATAGTTAGTGCCTAAAAAAGCCGCACTTCAAAATATTTTCGCTTCACTTCGTCATAATTAAGGAGTTTGAGTCTAGCACCGAAGTAGGGAGTAGCGACAACCGGTCACCTCTTACTCGGTCGACACTCACTTGCTGCTTGCACACTGTGATACCAACTGTAAGGGTTTTACCCCGATATATAGAAAATTTATAAGTTACCCGATAGGTGTTGTTTTAAACCTAGCCTATGAATCTCTCTTTTTATTAAAAAATGCTTCAAAATGCCGTATTGCGTAGTTTTAAAGATCTTAGCAATAATAAACTTATTATATTAATGGGACAGACGCGAAAATAACTTCATTTTATACTTTTTAGTCTTCGTAGTAATAATATTGCCCGTAAATTTATTGTCAGAAAATTATTATATCGCCTTGGGAGCAGCTGTTGATTTTCCAGGGCAATCTCTATATCATTTCCTGCGATAATGTGTAGTTTAAAAACAAAGGGCCAGTTTCACCACTTCCTGATAACTGCCGGATAGGCTATCCACAAGTTAACTTGACGGATTAATGGCCTGTTTCACCGCTTCCTGATAAGGTGCCCGATAGGGTTATTTGACAGATTTTCCATACTCCATCTGTCAAATTAAGTGGTGGATAGCCTTATCAGAAAGCGGTGAAACAGGCCCTAATGGCCTGTTTCACCGCTTCCTGATAAGGTGCCCGATAGGGTTATTTGACAGATTTTCCATACTCCATCTGTCAAATTAAGTGGTGGATAGCCTTATCAGAAAGCGGTGAAACAGGCCCTTAGTGTGAAGAATCTGTCAAAAAAGTTGTAGATAGTCTATCCAGCACTTTATAAGAAAGTGGTGAAACAGGCTCGTAGACTTTATTAGGTGTAAAAACATATACATAAATTACTACGTGTAAAAACATTACAATATTAGTTTTTTATGGTGAATTATTTTATTTTGAGTTGACAACACTGACGCGTTGTACAACCGGCCGTATTTAACTTACGTAACTGCGGCCAAGGGTAACATACATCTACTTAATGACGGCTTATACTCATTGGAAATGTTGGTACTGTACCGACCACCGCGCCGTGCTGATCTAACTTCTTAACCGACTTCAAAAAAGAAGGATATTATTTTTATGTTTGTCCAAAGATAATATCGTCATTTATGAACCAACTTTGATAAATGTTTTTTTAGTCATAAAAATAAAAAATATTGTAATAACTATTTTTGACTACGTATCTAACTAAACAACAACGTATTAAGAGAATACGAAGTTCACGGGTCATAAAGTACTGCATAGTACTAGACACTAGTAATATGTAGCTAAATATAACACTCATACAAAAGACATCAACGCGTCTAGCTGTGTCTTATTATTTTAACAAATGAGAATTATAGTGCTCCCCTTTCCAAAAAGTTGACAAACCATTTCACAGGCAATGATAGGCATATTATGAACAAGATAGTCTTGCCTTAATCAAGGCAGATTTTTAACCGACTTCTAAAAAGGAGGAGGTTCTATGTTCGGCTGTGGTTTTTTTTTATTTATCGAGTTTAGATGGCTAAGGCCTATGATGGCACCAATTTAAATATCATATTTTGCCTATGCTCAATTAAGAAACTAAATGGTAGAGAATTGTACATAACGATTTATGATAAAAATGAATAGAAATTGAATACCTATACTGTATTTAATTTCATTTTGATCTAAATGTAGTACATTTCAAAAACATTCAATGTAAACATGTATGCAATATATCATTATGCTAGTCGCATATAATTCATACGAGATAGCACTGAGAGATAATTTTCGCGCATTAAATTGCTGACTAAATTAATGAAATCCAGTTCTGTGTTCATGGAGTCGGGAATGTTGAGAGTTGTGCAAGCCGATTGTCTGCGGAATGTATTGGCAAGTGGACACAATATACAACGTGTAACAAAACTAAGTAGTAAGGGATTTTATTTTAGGGTGCTACTTTCACAGTGAACTCTCTACAAGGAACACAATATACACACCCTAAAGTATTATCACCTAGTTTTGTAACACCCTGTATATACTGTAGCCGCTACATCTACAGTGTAGCAGACTAAACAGAATTCTGAATCGCGCTATTAAAGTTTTTTAGTCGGCCCAGCTACAAAGTCTGAAATGACAGTGGGCTCCGGTCTGATTGGTCTTACAAAGTCGGTCGATCGAAAAATCTTTTCTTGCAACCTCCACGTAATCTCTCATAATACTAGTAATATAAACACGAAAGTATATCTGTCTTTCAGCTTTCGACAAAAATAAACGAATCACCTGTAGAACCATATATTTCGCTGTTTTACACATACATGTCCTATATTATGCTTCTATGATCCAGCCTTTTAGAACTTATTCTAGGCTCAGAAGTGGAATGATAATTTCCGCTTTGGAACGTACACAAATGCTTCTAAGTTTGGTTAGAAGTCAAAGCGAGTAGTTCAAAACTGAGCAAATTATTAAGTTCGATTTCGTAACGCTCATAAATATATGTAAGTAATATCGTTAGAGAATAGTAATGTATAATTGATAAGGCCATATTCCTTTATGGTATATAGGCTGTCTACGTTTAGGGCACGCATTCAATAATATCGCATTAATAACTCAAAATTAGCGAACCTTGTTACTAATCGCGTTATAGATCGAGTATTAGTACGCGGCCACACTGCTCCGTTGTATTGCGGTGCGTTGCCACATCGCTGCGGCAATTTAAATATCTTATGATATCGGATGCGTTGTTTTGACGGATCGACAGAAGTTGAAATATGAAGGTTATTGCAGTAATATATAATGCGTTATTGTATTGTGCTAACGTGCGTTGCAATGGAGATGCATTCAATACGTTCCGTTCCGACGACGCAACGTACCCGATCAGTGTGGCCTCGCTCTTAGACGATAAAAAGTGGGACCGCCAATACTTACTCAATGTACGAGATATGTATCAGGTATTTGCCGTCTGGCTGCATTAGTGGACTTATGCAACGACCAGACACAAAAAACGCCCAATGTAGACTGTGCATTTTGAGGATTTACATTCATAAAAGGCAACAGGCTTAGTCGAATTGCAATTGATAGTTTTAGCGAGGTTAGGTAAGTACCTATCATAATTAATGTATTTAATAAGACGCATAAGTATACGCCGTTTCTATTAATTAAACTTATTAATCTTGAGTGCATTTTCATACACTCTATCGATCAAATTAACTTTTCACATGTAGCATACTACTACACATTCTAAACTATTATCACATTCTAAGTCTACGCGTAGATCAAAATTTCTTGAGATGGAATATTTTATTTCTCACATAAAGGATTTATTTAGCATTTAACATATAGGTATATACTCTCATATAAACATTATTTATATAGCTTATTATAATAATAATTAAACCACACTACAGTGGGACATATTGTATAAATGGCATATAAAAGCCATAATTAATATGAACTAAAACCAACGCAAGCCACATTGAGAAACAAGCCAATTTGTAGAGTAACAGTAGTAATATTCAGAGATAATTTGCATTGCAATAAGATTTGCAAGATCGCAGCTAGCACACAAAATCGCACAGCAAGCGTAAAATAACGTATACACAGATGGAAAAATGTTGCCCTGAAACAGCGAATTATGCATCAAAATATAAAAGGGTAAAATATTTTTCAAATCATGCCCCCATCGCCATTTCTGAGTGCTTTGCCAATATGTTTTCTCTAGCGTTTCTTCAAAGAATCGTCGATCATTTATAAACTATGGAAAGAGCGTGTTGGCTAAACCCCCTCAACAAAGTAGGCAAAGACGCTGCGAAACACGACAAGCGATATAATATTATATACAATTATACATTATACACGTCATGTATCAATGCGTTTTTCGCATTTCTACGGTTCACAAGGTCAGTGTGCAAGCGGTTTGACTCACTTTGACGTCCTTGTAGTTGGCCACGATCTCGGAAGCGAAGGTGTTGTTGCCGACGATGGGCTTGTTCTTCACGCTGGGGAAGATGATGCCGCCCTTCCGTGTGGTGGCGCGGGTGGCGTTGGGGGCAGCAGTCACACCCGACGTCACCCCACTCGGCGTCGGGCTGCTACCGCTGCACACACACACGATCAGTTGTTATGCCATGCCATACATGGTCCAGCGCAGCTCCGACAAGATTTAGGCGGAATTAGTCTTAACTCTTAACAGCTCGTGGAATCTTAAGGAATGTTGCGAGAAGTAGCGAATCGTAGTCAAAGCAGCCGCATCCTCAATTCCTCGAAGCTCGCGTCGTACACATTCTTTTACCCACCAAAATAATGGTCTGCGACGCTGGACCGTGCGGCGCTTTAGAGGCCAATTGAACACGCACAATAGTATTTGCATGCTTCATTCGCTATGCGTTTTATATAATAGACACAAAGAATTCGCTAATGCTCAAATACAAAAAGTTAGGACCTGGTTGTGGTAGGCGGCGGCGTGGTGATGGGCGGCGCTGCGGGCGGCTCGGTGGGCGGCTCGTCCACGCGGTAGCGGGTGGGTGCGTACTCCACCAGGCGGTCGATGGTGGGGTCGAGCAGCAACTCGGGCGGCACGGGGCGCTGCGCCAACGTCGCCACGTCGTCCTCCTGCTTCTTCAGCCGCTTCTCCACCATGTCCAAGTTCTCGATGATGAGGTTGGTCTTGACGCGTAGGTCGTTGTGGATCTGGCCTATGGCGCGCTCCTGCCGCTGCGTCTGCGTCAGGAGCTCATCGGATTTGGGCACTAGGTCATCCACGGAACTCTTCGTGCCCACAACCACGTCCCAGACCTCGTCCATCTTCTCCGAGACGCTCATCATCGGTATTATCTTCTTCACGAGGGTGTCGATCTTGCTGGCCTTGGCGGACGGCACCGGCGTGCTGGTGACGGTCCGGTTCTTGAAGAGGCCGTTGACGTTGATAGAGGCGGCCTCCGGCTCGACGATGGCGGCGTGGACGTCCGCCATCATGTATAGGACTTTGCCGAGGTTCTCCGACACGAGGTTTATGTGGAACTGCAGTTTTCGGTCAACGGTCGACATGGACGTTCGCAGTTTGTCGACCTCCTTGGTGATTTCGGTGACGACTTCCGTGTTGAGGCCCTTAGCGATCTCTATGACGTTCAAGTTGATGGGCTTGCGCTCGCTCGCCTCGGCATTGATGTCGTCGACGGGGAGGAAGTTGTTGTCAATTTGGGTCTTGAGCCCCACGAGCTTGGAGTCTATATCTGAGACCTTCTGGTCAAGGGACTCCAGCTTCTTGTCGAGCAGCTGGGCGTCGGCGAGTCTCTTCTCGTCCTGCTTCCTGTAGACGTTGTCGGTGACCGAGTCGCCATCGTCCTGGTCCAGGCGACTGAACAGCTTGAGGTCTAGGTTACCCAGTTTAGATATAATAGCATCAGTTTTGTGGATATTGTCATTGACTCTTGAGTCTAGCGCTTCCACTCTTCGCATGAGATGCTCCACAGCCTTGTCCAAATTTTCTATCCTTTGCAGCTTTGTTTCTAATGTGCTCACGATCACTTCAAAAACATTAAATATGTACTGCTCTCTGAAACAAATGAAAAACGAAATTAGTATCGAGTTAACTTCATACAGCTTTAGGCCTAAAGGGCATACAAAGTATTAATTAGTTGACATTATTTCCTATAAACTGTTTATAGCATCTTTTCTTTAGTAGTCATACTCATAACTTAAGATATTAGCTGCATTATCAAAACTATAAGGGTCAGTTTGCACTAAAACGCTACGTAACGAGGCGCAACTTGGCGATGCATCAAACAATACAAATTCAAATGTCAAAAAGCGTGAAATCTTGTTTATGAGTTAAGTTTGCGTTATGACATTATATTTTAATATTTATACCTACGTACCCACGTAATAATTCCTAATGGTAATTGGTAGATCATAAGAAATTATTATGTATAGATCATAAGATCTTATATTAACCCATAAATCATATTCGTCACTTTTATCGTTATATGCACATTAACTAGGACATTGTAGGGTCTGTGCGTGAATGAGCGTCGCTCATTGACAGGGCCTCAGTGACGCGGACGCGGCGTTACGCAAGGCGCGGCCTCCGCCCCGCACAACAGTAGTCGCGGGTTATTCAGACTGATCAGCTGTCGCACACCCAATACAAATGTACAATATTGGTTGCCAGTATAAATTTGCTAAAAATGTCGAAGCTTTATCTTTAATCAAATATATAAAATAGAAAACTGAGATGTGATACCACAAAATTTTGAACTATCCTTAATTTTGTATGTGTACCTAATTGGGTACAGTGGCGATAAATGGGTTAAGTCAAAAAAGCAAGTTTTTCAGAATCCACGAAAAACCATTATCTCGTATAATATATTATATTATATTAGATAATGGTACCTAGAAAGTTGTTGTGGATTCACTGAATAAAGTTAAAGAATGAAGTACAAGAATTATGTAGTTAGTTTTTTTCAATACCCATAAATAAATTATGACTGAATTTAGTTTAGTGTTCGCGGTACAACGCCATATCCTGGTCAGTTTTACAAATATAATAATATGTAAACCTTGTATATTATAAAACGCGATTTTGAGGTTTTTCGACTTATTACACTGTTATCAAAACCAAAATCATCTAAAATCATCTTTATTGGTTTGATTTTAAGGGTTTTTCACTTAATACACTGTTGTATCGGGTGTGCGATGTATAATTGTTGGCCGGCTCAACCGTCCTTTCTAAACATACGCGACACGCCTTGCGCTTGCGCAAGCATTGATTACTAGAATTTATTAATATCGAAACATTATCTAGAAGTGTCCGTTTGATGTGGAGCAGAGAGCACTAAGGGTTAGCTCACACCGAGACCATACGCGACGATGCATAGTGACATGAAATAATGTCAAATAACGTGACGACATTTTAATTTTTATGTAGATATGTAGCTTTTATTCAACGCCAATTCGTACCTCGTTTCATTAGCTTTTGGTGTGCACTGACCCTAAAATTTCATAAACCTGAAACTCATTATATTTTTAACTCTTGTCATCAATGTTTATATGAGTACATATATTATATTATATAAGAACACTGCTCGAAGGGAAAAAAGTGAATATGTATTTGATATTTCCTTTTTAAGTTATTGTCTGTTATAAAAATTTGTATCACGACCTCTGTGGCTCAATAGGTTGAGTGTGTGGCAGCTCAAGCTGGGGGTCGCGGGTTCGAATCCCGCCGACGGAACAAAATGTTCCCGGGTCTGGATGTGTATTAAATATGTGTATGATCATGTATGATATAATAAAAATCTAAAATATATGCATAGTATAAAAGTATTAAATATATTTCCATTGTCTGGTCCCTGTAACATAAGTCCTTCAGGTACTTAGCATGGGGCCAGACTGATGTGGTGTGACCGTCCTTAGATATTATTATTATCCTTAGATATTACATATTCAAGAGATTGGTTAAACATCGTATCACGAGAACTTTATTACATAATTAATATTAAGTGCGAGCAATCCTGTAAAATTAATTGCAACTGATCAAATTAAAGTCAGAAGTGAGGCAAAGGTATTTGAGGCGAAATATTACGGCGCAGGCGCAACAACCTGATAAATAAGATTTATGTACCCAATGTAAGTATAGAGTGCAGTTGCGGTGAGCAGCAAGAGGCTGTTTACTATGTAAACCACAACATTGTTAATCTTTACTTTATATAAGGAATTTTATTATTTTTTTGTTTAAAAAATCGAAATATTTTATTTCTTCTTTGTCAATGCTTTACTAGTGCAGTCGCCAGAGGTTCTAACCTCCGAAAATTGTAATAGTGAATGGATTTTTGTTTTTGAGGTGTCATTTTGTTTTTTACACTGTAACTTGCAAAGTTTACCAAAAATTTTTTTGAGCTTTTAATTTTTTAGTTACCTAATTAAAAATTAATATTTCACCATACAAAACCGGTCCAGAAAACAAAATTATTTCTTGTTCCTGTTATTTAATGACTCTAATCCGATTGTTTACGTTGAAAATTAACCAAATACATATTTTTTAAAAAAGAAAGTTTGTTTTGCTAAGCTAAATACAACTATAAGGTTTTTGCAAAGTTTTTAGAGATTAACGCTCGTCGTAACCAAGATAAAAGGGTTTGGGTGGATTTAAGGTTTGTAACAAAAAGTGTGTTAAACTTACTTGTTGGGCGTATTTAATTTTTAGAGAAATGATAACTTTTAAGTACTTAAAACGTTTAAATATCTCCAAAAATGTGTAAAATAGACCGAAAATATTTTTCGATATTTGTTGAGAATTTATTTAAGTGAGAGCTAAAACATTAAATGCATCGACAAATGAAAGACTTTTTCTAGTCTTTGAAATATATTTAAACTTCCTACTTAAAGCCAGAAAAAAAATTGGGTGCTACAAATCTCACGTACATACTAAAGACGCATGCTGCGACCTGTTTGGAAAATGCTTACCTGAATACAAAAAATATCAGTTCTTAACCTAATTTGTATTTTTTTTTCCTTTAAGTATGTTTTAGCAAATAAAATTAATGAAAAAAAAAAAAAAAATCGATTTTATTCTGTAAAAACCTAACCAAAAGAAATAAATAACAGATTTTCTTCGAAATATCCGTGAAAAGTTTGTGCTACATTTTCAGAAAATTTAATAAAGTAAGAGCTAAAAAGTTATACACATTTAGAAATAGAAGGCTTTGTTAAGCTTAAAAAATAATTTTAAACTTCCTATTTAAAACCAAAGAAAAATAGGAACGCCATTTACTTGGCGAGGCATACAACAAGCACATTTGGAGGTATGCTCATCTACATACGAAAATATTAATTTTAAATCTAAATTATATATTTTTTCAACTTATTTTCTTTCTTTGGAATATAAGCAATGATACAAATAAAAAAAAAAATAATATATCTTATTATTTTGCTATATATTTAAAAGAAAGAAATATGCAAATTTTCTTCAAAATTTTACAGTTTATGAGTTTACTTGAAGTGGAAGAGAATAATTTAAAAATCAAAAGCAAAAATTTTCAAGTAAATTTTATTATTTATGTTATCAGCTACACATTCCTTTTTTTCTTTTCAATTTTCATCCACTATTGCAAAAATCGGAGGTTTGCACGATTGTTACGCTCTGGGAACTCCACTACGAGTATATACACATCCCCGGCCAATTGGCCAGGGTATGTGGAACTCCCCGGGGGTCGGTCTACCCACTAAACTCCTATGGTGCTCCCCTCCCCGCATAAAAGCAGAGTTGAAGGTGCAATAGTAACCTACCACAACTCTAACTGTGGTGTACCCTCTTTACGCCCAAACCGCTGGACCGATTTTGCTGAAATTAGATATGGAGTTAAATTGAGTCCCGGAAAAGGACATAGGATACTTTTTATTCCGGAAAAATAAACGTGTTTTGCGCGTTTAACGAGTTTTGGCGCAAAGGTGTTGCGGGCGACATTTCCAAATAAATTTATCTTTTATTCCCACTCTCTGGAGTTCGGAACCAGATGTTGCCACATCTACTTTATTAATCAACAAGCTTTACCGTTTCGTAACGGACATAATAATTGCGTTTTGGTCCTGAATACGTTAACGTCAGCAATTTATATCCTGAGGCAGGCTGACAGAATTAGAATAAACACCGAATAATCTAGTTAGCCAATACCTGTATTTTCATGACTCTTGCCTACTCTATATCCTGAATATATTATTTATTTTTGGGCGGAACCCGTCCGTATTATGCGTGACAGTTCAGAAATATAATGCGGCAAAGCTCTTGAGATATGTTTCGTGTATCACAAAATTAATAAAACAGAACCAAATTAATGTACATTTAAGCACGATAACTATTTTTATCAAAACTCAGTACTTGTTTAAAATCTAAGCATCAAAGTGCATGACTTCATACGAAATTACAAATTTTTAAAATACTTTTAATAAGTAGACCAAATGTCTAAGATATCGGTTTTAGACTTCTACACCTAAAATACTCCTGTACAGCAAAGTATAATTTTATATACTCAAGTGCAAGACAACTTAGCATAAGAAAACTTCACTCATAAACAACCCGTCGCTGCTCGCGGTCGTAAATACCCACACTCGGACTCCAGGTTCATTAATATCCCATACACCAGGATCATTAATGTCCCACAAACTTTATGGGCATTTGGACGTTCATTTATTTTTAAAAGAACAAGGAAGAAATTCAAGCGAGACAGGACAATAAATTTTTTTTAATTTACATCTTGAATTACCAACTTTTACAGCAGCTCATTAGTTGTTAATATTGATTAAAACGCTTAATCGTAGGCAATAACGTATGCAGTTTTGTTCCTTGTTCGATCCAGCTTTATACATTTATTACTAGCGACCCGCCCCGGCTTCGGTTCTTTCGGTAGCTATATAATATAGCCAATGAAAAAATGATTAAAATAGATAGCCTATAATCCTTCACGTGGTCTACTTCTTATCTATGTGCCAAATAACATAAAAAATGCTCCAGTAGTTCGCGAGATGAGCCCTTTCAAATAATTTCCCCCGTTTTTTCCACATTCTCCTATTAGTCTTAGAGTGATAAAAATTTAACCGATAGCCTTCCTTAATAAATGAGCTATCTAACACTGAAAGAATTTTTGAAATCGGACCAGTAGTTCCTGAGATTAGCGCGTTTAAGTTAGCCCTTTCAAATAATTTTCCCCGTTTTTTCCACATTTTCCTCTGTTTCTTCGATCCTATTAGTCTTAGGGTGATAAAATATAGCCTATAGCCTTCCTCGATAAATGGGCTATCCTATCTAACACTGAAAGAATCATTAAAATCCATTACGTAGCGTGCGTTTTAAAGATCAAAGGGAACAAAGGGACATGAGGGAAAAAAGCGACTTTGTTTTATAATATGTATGTATAGATCACTACACCCGATGTTGATTTGACGGTTTATTAGAATACGATTTCGTAGTTTGATAGAGAACAGACTGAATCGAATAATTGCATTACAAACAAGAAACGAATAAACTAAAAACAATTTTAAAATAAGTTACTGCTTACGATCCAGCGTTACCATCTAGCTACTCGTATATTGACAGAGCCTAATGAACTGCTGTAAATTATGGTCATTCATGAGGTTGTAAATTTCAAAAACAGATTGCACTATCTCGGTTTTTATTCCTCTTACTTAAATAAGTAAAATGGACAAACAATATAGCTTCAGCTACAGCCTACAAAGAGATACTGTGCTGACCAAAAGCTATAAACAGTGTCGGACATAATATTTTGGCTTTGCCTTAGTGTAAGTACTCACATACGGTTTTGCTCGATCAAGCTATCACGTAGAGTAAAAACCACGGCTCGGGCTTTCGTCCACACATTCAGCATTGCTCGATAGTTTTACTCCAGTTCAATGGAAATTAGCTACGAATAATAAAAACTAGTGTCAAAAAAATTGTCAAGTCGGCTCGATTTCGAGTAAAACTATCGAGCACAATCGTATCTAAGTACCATCGAGGAAGTTGATTCCTATGCAGTTGAGAGACCAACGTCATTTGGTCGATTATGTCAATTCAATATTAATTGTGATCTGTCGGCTGAGTTTGACGTAATGCGACCAAACTACGTAGATCCCCCATTTGCATAGGAATCAACTTCCCCGAGTGTACTTAGCTATAAACCAAAATATAATATATTACATATGACGCCCGCTACACCGTTGCGTCAAAATTCGTTTATGTATTTTCGGTAAGGAGAGAAAAGATACTTTGAGTCCCGGGAAAAGACATAGGATATTTTTATCCCGAAAAATTGTTAAGTTCCCGGACGATAAACTAATTTCGGTACAAAGGAGTTGCAGGCGTCATATTATAGTAGTACAATAATATATTATTGGAATACTTGATAATAATTATAGAGTAGTAAATAATTTGTATCACATTTTTTACTACTTGCCACAATACTACATTATTATCTCGTGAATCTTTTTAAGTTTGTTTAGTGAGGGACTGATGTTTACAAGATTTAACAGATTTCACTCATCTTACTGCGTCTAAGTTCATGTCTAATTTGAACTCTATCACCGTAGCAATAGAAGAGTGGTGATACGTCACACCGTGGCGACGTATTGTGTCGTTGACCACATATCATATTATGCACAAATCAACTTAATTGGGATTTAATGCTAATCCAACAAAACAATAATAAAACCAGTTTTACATTATAAATTCAATTTAAATAAATTAGAAATCATGCAAATAGGAAACATATTTTGTTTTTCTACTATTTATATTTAACAATATGTATAATATTTTGAGATTCCCGTTTGGAATTGCACTTAATATTGTTTACGTGTGACTCACTCTGATAAGTCCAATGCCAGTAGGTCCACACTTAAGACCATAAAATTTGAGGAAAACTTCAAAAACCGTAGTCAGTTTTTCTTTTTTTTTTGTTTATATTTCTGCTGCTGGCTGTAAATACTCAAAGGTGCTATTAAACGTACAGAACGTATAATGGTCAAAACTCAAATCTAAAACCAAATCATTTCTAAATTATAAATTTGTACTGAATTGACAGATTTCGCGAGCGTGAGAAGTTTTGCAAATCTGTCAAATACATACAGAAAAGCATCTACGCGTCGCGTGTCGTCCCGTTGCGGTCTGATTAATTGATCCTTTTAATAATAATTATAAACTTCGTTTTAATTCCTTTCGATATGAGTGTAAACATTTTGATCGTAATTTTCAAAATATTATGTAATTGAAACTAACCAAAATAACGTAACTATTTTTGTAGTTTATTTTCCTGACATTGAAATCGTAGTATTAATAAACAGACGAACATATAACCTCCTCCTTTTTGGATATCGGTTAGAAAGTTTTCTATTGTTGGCACTTAGATTAAAATGAATTAAAACGTAGTATAAGGCCGATCTGCACCGGCGCTGTGGTGACTCAGTAATATTTGTATTGAAAGGCCAATAGTAGGAAGTAACCTAATTAAATATGAAATATATTAATGGAGCATCGTTAGCGAAATCCTTGGTAGAGCATGGAAATGTTTGTACAACAAGTAATTTGCGGAAATTTTGAAATCGTTTCGAATTAGAATTCTAGTTCGAGCCGGTTCCTTATTCTAACGACTGGGCTAGAGACAGGACGCCTTACGTAACGTCGTCCTGACAATTTAAGACTCTAGAAACGGCTTATAAGTAATATATAGCTTTTCCGAATGTTTTGTCTCGATTAGAATTCAAAATTTAATTTATTTTATAAGTAAATCAGTAGACTACTAAACCGGAGAACTTCAAGTATTTTACATATTTTGTCGTTCTCTTCTGTAAGAGTGATGTGGAAATAATCACATTCACGTCGAAATTTGGATACTGAGCGATTGCCGAGTCGAAAGGAAATCTATACTAATATTAAAAATTATTCGTAATATTATGACCAGGGCCTCCGATACCATATTATGTGCAATGTGTGCAATGCACACGGGCGCCATACTCTAGGGGCGCCAAAACCAAGGTCCCAAAAAATTTGCCTAAAGGGGCGCCAAAATCCTTTTTTTGCACACAGGCGCCAGTAGCCCTTACGGGGGACCTGATTATGACTGACTGGACTATGAGACTGGTCCTATATTTATGTAATTTAGCACAGGTATAGAGTTATAGACCACAACAAAATCAAAAAGAGATTAGACAATTTTTTGCGGAGAATTTACGGTTCCTTATATTTTATGCGAGGTGAGCCGCATGTGCCGTAAATGATATCATACTGAGAAGAGCATCTTGTGGCAATGGAATTAGCGCGAAGATGCCCGCGTTTACTGAAAGTAAGTGTTGGTACCGCGAGTCCTTGATCGTAGGCCGAGGCTAGACCGAGCGAACTGACGATCGACAGAATGAACCGAACGAAACCGAACGAACCAAAAGAACGAGCGAACCTAGAGAACCGAAATCGACTGAGCGAGTAAACCGAGCAAATCGGGCGAACAGTGTGAATCGAGCAGGTAAGTGAGCCGAGTAAGTCAAGCTTGTAATGCTCTTGTATGGCACAACCTACATCATACTATCGAAGTGTTAGTGCGGCCGTATGTATAATATTATTCAGACTGTAGCTATAATCGATACAGTGTGCCTCGGCTTGACCGAGCATAACACCTCGCTCGGTGAGAAGATCTTCGTTTGCACCCAATTCGGAGTATAAAGATATCTATAATGTAAAAGGATTAGCCATTATCCTCGAAATCACCCGTGTTATCATAAAATACCTCAAAGCCTTCATCGATATATCAACTATAGATCTACTAGAATCTGATAGCAAATTTTGACAGCAGATTTTCAAAAAATATCCTTGGTCATTGGATAAATTTATAAATTTGCATGTTTCACACACAGAATCAGCCGCTATAAGGAAAAAAAAGGATCCAAATGTTATATTCCAATTACCCCGGTATTGCTAGAGTCAATTTATTTTCTCACTTTTTGCCATCAGATTCTGGAAGACCTACATCCAACAAAAAATAAGTTCTAAGAAACACTGTTCAGATGTACAATAATAAGTATTGAATGTGGTACGGTCTACGGACGTAAACAAATCAGTATTCCGAGTCGGTCGTATTTAGGCACGCGTTCTTAACTCATCAACATGCCCAGCGACAGATGTTGCGATTAAAACCTTATTCGTTGAAGGTCTCAATTAACTATAATATTCGTTTGAAGACGAGCAAATGTTGGGCTAGGTTAGGTTTATAATTTAAAAGGGAACTAGGTCTTTCGTCGCGATGCATTCGATTTAAATCTCGAAGATAGAATAGAAACTATGGGACTTGATATTGAATAAGGCTACGTTCAGACGTGCGCGTGCTCTGCGCGTGTTCTACTATAGCGTATGGGAAAAAGGCTCGCGACCTACACGCAGGGTCGGTGCGGATTCTGCGCGTGCTGTGTTAGTGTTTTCCGTGCACGCGCACGTTTGAACGTAGCCTTATGGAGTGGCCGCGGCTCGCAATTATACACATTTGTCAGTTTCGTAACCTAACATAGATATCATTCTATTTCACCTAACGACTGCAGTTAACCAAAAGGTTATAATAAATAGTCTTAGCTATCTAGAACTATAAAAAATTGAAGCTAATTAATCTAATAGTTTTTAAAAATAGGAAGGTGCTGGACGTCCTTACTCGTATCTGGACTAAGACAGTAAGCTTTTCTAATGTTCCATTATATGATAGCCAAAAAAATTGTTTGTATTCTTTCACTTACGTGAATCCATATTTATGTGCGAACTAAATATTAAGAAGATTTTGACATAATATTTTGTCCAAATATTCATAAAATGAAAGTTAAGTAATCATTAAATTTCGCTGAGTACAGCCTTAGACACTTTTCAAATGATAGCTCTGCCACACTCAGAGACAAATATTAATTATAAAAAAATAAAATGAAGATTTTGACATAAACCCCATACTATCTATCAAACTCTTCATTAAATTGAAGTTTAATCATCATTAAATGTCTCTGAGTGCGGCAGTTAGTTCGTTGTCTACGAGACTACGTCGTTTAAGTAAAAGATATCAACGCGTTTTAACGTTTTATATAAATGTAAACCAAGTTTAGTATTTTCTGCTACAATGTCAGGTTAAAGGTTTTACTATGAATTTTTGCTTACATTTTTGTTTAGGGGGCGCCATATTTGTACTACCCGGAATACTTGGAAGGGAGGATCCAGGCTTGAGCCAAATTTCACCGAATCTCAATTAAGAGAGCCCCCTTTTCCTTAAATGAGATTCGGTTACAGAATACAGAAAAATTAAGTAATTTTTCGAGTATAATTTGCGTATTTAGTTTAGATTAAGAGCCCCCTAACTTCTGCGTGTGTAGTGCCACTTTTCGTTGGTAGCATCAGAGTACCATATTATGGAAATGTACCTAAGTCAAAGAAATTGTTAGGTGAAATCGACACCAAGGCGTACTCATAATATTTGGTTTTCATACTTGTGTTCATCATGCAATTGTCATTGCATGATCAACACTTTGCTCTATCAGCTACTTTCATTGTGAACGCTATATACAAATTCAGTATTATCATTTAGTTTTGTTACATCCTGTAGATAGATATAACTTTTATAAATTGGACTGCCATAAACACGTAGGAACGAAAATTGCATGATCAACACAAGTATGAAAACCATACATTATAAGTACGCGTTTTTACTTGGTGTACATTTCGCGGTATGGACTGGTATTTCGATGGCATTTTGATGGTTGGTATAAATACTGGTTAGTGGTTATTGCGTGAACAATTGGTGGATTAGCATTAAATGTCTATTAGACATTTATGGCGTGTCGGTAGCGGCATTAGATCGTAAAATTATGATTGAAATCGCGTTAGGACTTGGCCCTCAATTGTGTTGACAGTGTACGACCATAGCATGGTCCAACAAGGTAACACAAACACGTAACACACACAAGAATATAATGAATTATCGAGTATCTACTTGTCTACTGGGTAATGCCCGCTCTTGTGCCAAAATTTGTTTATCGCGCGGGAACCGGGACAAAAATATCCCATATCCTTATCTTCCGTGACTCAAAGTATCTCCATACCTAGCAAACGCCTTCGTGGTCCAGTGGTTTAGAGCGTGGCTCTTGACTCCGAGGTCATGGGTTCGATTCGCACGTTGAAAACATGCTATTTCCAAGTTTGGTTAGGACAATGCAGGTTGATCACCTGATTGTCTGATAATAGTCTAAGATCCGGCCATAGAATGACCTTCACCCATCGTATTACGGGATGATAATGATTTTTTTATAAAATTAAATATGTTAAAAAATTTATTTACAGGAGGTTGTCTGAAAAATTTGGTGCAAAGTGTAATTAATTAATAATTAAAAAAAATTTTTTTTTAAACATTACACTCATTCCCTTACGCAGAAAACTGTATACTAATCGAAAGTATGTAGCTCATAGAATATGCAAACGCTGGGTTGACTTTTTTTTTCCGGTGCAATTATCAGGTAGGCAGCTATATACAGGTAAATCGATACTAGTAATTTGCAACGATCCAGTTACGCGATAAACCTTATATCAAAATAAAGATAATTTTATTATGAATATAATGACATAAGGTTGGCTGCAAAAAGTTGGTGCTAAATCCCGATTGTCGATTTTTGAAAAACGTAATATTCGTGCGGTTGAATACGTATATATATATATATATATATATATATACGTATTCAACCGCACGAATATTTATGACATACTTATCTTGAAAATTTCGTGTTTTTTACATCAGGAGACTTAATCAAATAAAACAAAGCAAAAAATCAAAAGTTTTTCCGAAAAAAAATTTAAATAAAACATAAATTACAAACATGAAATACAAAGCTATAATTTTGTTATAAATACAATATTTTGATTAATTTTTTTTTAAATTAATTTACATTATTCAAGGTCTGATTCATCGGAAATAAAACTTGTATCTTCAAGTTCACAATATTCGTCACTATTTTCGTCTTCTGTCATTTCAGCAATATCTTGTACTGTTAAAGGCGTTTGGTCCCCAATGAATCCTATTGGTTGTAGATAACCATCAAGATACCAACCACAATTTTCAGGTTGTAATTTAACAGATTGAGGATCCGTCGTATGAAGCCACATAGAATTGACAAAAATTATTCTTAAAATTTTTTGTTGCAGTGATATCCAGCACGGTGGTATAGTATTTGAGTCAAAACTACGGACAACAATATATTATCAAAAAATAATATCGATACGTAGCAGCAACAGTTGCTCCGAAATAATGCTAACACTTACTGTAGTCTATCGCTATCTTCCTCAATTTCACAAACAAAGAGCATGCGCACTCTCTTTCTTTCGACGATTGAGCGACACACAGCTGCAATGTTGCGTCCTTTTCTATCGTACTGGATACGTTCCTCGGACCTCTGTTTCGCACGTATTCAACCGCACGAATATTACGTTTTTCAAAAATCGACAACCGGGATTTAGCACCAACTTTTTGCAGCCAACCTTATGTCATTATATTCATAATAAAATTATCTTTATTTTGATATAAGGTTTATCGCGTAACTGGATCGTTGCAAATTACTAGTATCGATTTACCTGTATATAGCTGCCTACCTGATAATTGCACCGGAAAAAAAAGTCAACCCAGCGTTTGCATATTCTATGAGCTACATACTTTCGATTAGTATACAGTTTTTTGCGTAAGGGAATGAGTGTAATGTTTAAAAAAAACATTTTTAAATTATTAATTAATTACACTTTGCACCAAATTTTTCAGACAACCTCCTGTAAATAAATTTTTTAACATATTTAATTTTATAAAAAAATCATTTTCATCCCGTAATACGATGGGTGAAGGTCATTCTATGGCCGTATCTCCTACTATAAGTAAGATGATCCACGCGTCGGACGGGAATGTAAAAACTAAAAAGTCGGTCCTGGGCCTGATCTCTCGCCAGTCGTGTCGGTCTTCCGTTCCACTGGGTTATGAGAGTAAAAGGAACAAAGAGTGCTCTTGTGTACTGCGCACACACTTGGGCACTATAAAATTACTCCTGCGTAACTGGTCTGGTTTCCATGAAGCCGGTCACCGTCACCGAAACTGGTGTGGGAGTTATTATACCTAGCAAAGTCACTTCTCTGGTTTGGGTGTGAGGCAGACAGACAGATCGGCAGACACACTTTTATAATATTAGTATGGATGTAAGTACTGTTTGTATACAAACCGCTGACGCACCCAACGAATAGGTTCGCGCCTCGCTCGCAGCGTATTTTAGTGTTTGTATAGAAAGTCATACAAATCCGTATTTGCTCCTCATGTGATACGGAAAACGAATTAGGGCCAGTTCACACGAAAATTGACGAAACGAGACGACGAAATTTCGTTGACAATCAACGATTCGACGTTGCATCGCTTAATGCAATGAACTTGGCTCAACGCGATGCTGTGAAACTTCAACAATGAAAAATGGGGTGTAGATATTTTTAATTCATTATAGTTACCCTTCGTACGTACACACATAATCAGTTTTAAGTTTGAGGAACCTTGAAATAAAGTAAAAGAAACTAATAGGTGAAAAATTACAATAATAATATTATCTACATTATATTTCACTCTTGGGTCAATTAATTCCTAGAACTGCATGCATTTTCGGTCATCAGCACGACGGAAGATCAGCCTTAAGTTAAAAAAATAATGCAATAAAAATTATTCCTATTTTTAACGAATGTGTCACACACTCTACACAATATATACTATGAGTACACAGTAAGGTAGTAAAAATCCTGCGTCTAGACTCGTCCTACGCAAAACAATTCATTATTGAAGTTTAAAAACGTGAGAACCTTCTAATTACCTCAGACAACGAAACCTCCAGTTATATCACAATTACGTCTCGGCTTATCTCGACATTGCTTGAATTGCTCCAAGCTTTAGCCTCACCGCGATGGCGCAATGCTCAACCAGCCAAATAACCGACTGTAGGGTAAAAAGGGGTACGGTTGTAAAGTTTTTATTGGTGAAATAAGATCTAGTCTACTCCTCAGAACAAATAGTGGAAATAAGTTCACCCATCAAGCATTTTTAATTGTAAATATAGTAAAAGGGTAAACTTTAATCCAGACGCAAGTCAATCAACTTCTCTGATAGTACCCTATTGAGTTCCTTATGGTACTATCAGAGAAGTAGATTTCTAGGTCCGGGAGTCCTGTAGTTTGGTCGCGTTGAAGTACCACTTTTCTTGAGTTTACCGTATACTCGAAAAGAAGCGGTGCCATGCGATAATAAGTCTACACAGATCTTGCATAAAAACGTGATACTAAGACACCAGTGACAATAATAATTTATAACGACTACATGACAAACGAACTTAATATTCAAAGTCAAAGTTTAGAATTTTAGAATCAATATCAAATGTAATATTATCTTACTACTAGCTACTAATAGAGGGTACCAGCCCTCCGGGTGCTTCTCTCATGCACCCTACAAAAGAGAGCTCAGTATACAACATCAATGTTTATCCAACTTCCAAGGTTATAAGTTATGAACTAACCCAATTTAAATTGTACCTCTGATCGATCGCTTTGGCTCGTGACTTCTATTCTCTCGCAAAATACAACTCTGATCATTATTACCAGTTTTTTATTGCTCACTTGACATTGATACATATAGTTTATTTTATTCATTACTTATTGACATGAATTATATTTCCGTTATTACGTTTTTATTATGTAGTATGTGCGAGAAGGAAAATGTTGGTAATGTTATGTCATTCTTATTGAAAGTTCAAATAGAACTCACAATTTATATGACTCGTTTAAAAAATAATATTTTCCATCTTTTTCGGAAGTAGGTTCCGCGAGGATAAAGTAGAGTCACAGATTACAGCTATTTAGCTGTTATAGTAGAATGAAGTTGTCACAGATTACTGCAGCTATTTAGCTGTTATAGTAGAATGAAGTAGAGTCACAGATTACTGCAGCTATTTAGCTGTTATAGTAGAATGAAGTTGTCACAGATTACTGCAGCTATTTAGCTGTTATAGTAGAATGAAGTTGTCACAGATTACTGCAGCTATTTACCTGTTAAAGTAGAATGAAGTAGAGTCACAGATTACAGCTATTTAGCTGTTATAGTAGAATGAAGTAGAGTCACAGATTACAGCTATTTAGCTCTTATAGTAGAATGAAGTAGAGTCACAGATTACTGCAGCTATTTAGCTGTTATAGTAGAATGAAGTAGAGTCACAGATTACAGCTATTTACCTGTTAAAGTAGAATGAAGTAGAGTCGCAGATTACAGCTATTTAGCTGTTATAGTAGAATGAAGTAGAGTCACAGATTACAGCTATTTACCTATTAAAGTAGAATGAAGTAGAGTCGCAGATTACAGCTATTTAGCTGTTATAGTAGAATGAAGTTGTCACAGATTACTGCAGCTATTTAGCTGTCAAAGTAGAATGAAGTAGAGTCACAGATTACAGCTATTTAGCTCTTATAGTAGAATGAAGTAGAGTCACAGATTACTGCAGCTATTTAGCTGTTATAGTAGTATGAAGTAGAGTCACAGATTACAGCTATTTACCTGTTAAAGTAGAATGAAGTAGAGTCGTAGATTACAGCTATTTAGCTGTTATAGTAGAATGAAGTAGAGTCACAGATTACAGCTATTTACCTATTAAAGTAGAATGAAGTAGAGTCGCAGATTACAGCTATTTAGCTGTTATAGTAGAATGAAGTTGTCACAGATTACTGCAGCTATTTAGCTGTCAAAGTAGAATGAAGTAGAGTCACAGATTACAGCTATTTAGCTGTTATAGTAGAATGAAGTTGTCACAGATTACTGCAGCTATTTAGCTGTTAAACTAGAATGAAGTAGAGTCACAGATTACAGCTATTTACCTGTTAAAGTAGAATGAAGTAGAGTCGCAGATTACAGCTATTTAGCTGTTATAGTAGAATGAAGTAGAGTCACAGATTACAGCTATTTACCTATTAAAGTAGAATGAAGTAGAGTCGCAGATTACAGCTATTTAGCTGTTATAGTAGAATGAAGTTGTCACAGATTACTGCAGCAATTTAGCTGTTATAGTAGAATGAAGTAGAGTCACAGATTACAGCTATTTAGCTCTTATAGTAGAATGAAGTAGAGTCACAGATTACTGCAGCTATTTAGCTGTTATAGTAGAATGAAGTAGAGTCACAGATTACAGCTATTTACCTGTTAAAGTAGACTGAAGTAGAGTCACAGATTACAGCTATTTACCTGTTAAACTAGAATGAAGTAGAGTCGCAGATTACAGCTATTTAGCTGTTAAAGTAGAATGAAGTAGAGTCACAGATTACAGCTATTTACCTGTTAAACTAGAATGAAGTAGAGTCACAGATTAACAGCTATTTAGCTGTTATAGTAGAATGAAGTACCATCGAGGAAGTTGATTCCTATGCAATTGACAGACCAACGTTATTTGGTCGAATATGTCAATTCAATGTTAATTGTGATCTGTCGGCTGGTAGTTGCCGGGAAATAGTCCAAGATCAAAATTTATACTAAATACTTCTAAAATATTAAGTGACATTATTTGCAAGCACAAGCTGTTTATTTAATTTCACTCGTCTGTCTTGTGAAAGGAATATTTCGGTAAGGGCACGGTGCTGAATGAAAGTGAAAATATACTATGATATTGTGAACGGCCTCCGATCATAACTCGTTTTAAGAGCTATGCTTCTTATTTATGTTCCTTATATCTAAAGTAAGTGATAAAAAGTTTTATAAATATTGTACACATTTTTGAGTACTTACATGGCAAAAAGCTATTACATATTTTTCTTCCCTTTAGTATGCGGTCGCTCTCATTTGGCGTTGCTAGTTGAATGCTTTTACCATTTTTATAATATTAATAAATTTTATCGGTAGGATTATGGCAATAAATATGTAACAAATCGACAAACTAGAGGATATTTCAAACATACTGATAAAGAAAGCCTTAAGAGGCTCGTGTCACAGCTTTAGTTAAGGTAAGATTTTTACTGAGATATGGTGTTATTAAGAGACTTACATGAAGTCCAAGGATTTGTAACATAATTTATATTTTACCATTTTGCGAATAACTTCGTTTTGTAAGTGACAGTATATTTAGAAAACCCACTATTGCTAGCATACAACAAAAAATATCCTCAGCCGAACATATAACCTAAAAAAGGGGAGCTTAACTCACAAAGACATTATGTGATTTCAAATGTAGGGACACGAATCGAAAACTATTTGATTAACATTAATTCTTTTGAACGCAATAATTTTAGAACGTCATTTGATCGTATAACAAAAGATGTTATTTTGTATATTTCTGTAATTCGGGACCCGAATCGGATCGTGAGACTAATTTGTGCGGCCTTTGAATACGGTTCATTATAAAAACATCAATTCGTGTTGACGAAATCAATATTGACGATATAATGCGGCAACCTTCGCCGTCAATGCGCAGGCGCAGCGGACAGACGGACGGACCCTCAATACGCGCTCGTTAGCGATCCCTCGCAATATTACAATTGTGCTTTCAAACCCGAGGCTACGAAGACAGTAGGGGGTCAGGACGTGATCACAACACTACTAAATACTAGCACAGAACAAAAATTTACACAGATATACATTTGCAATTTAATTGCATTACTTCAAACACGCATGCGCATATTAACATTAGTCAAGTACGCGCATTTTTGTGAGTGACCACTGCAGCCAATGCCACTGTATGCTTGTAGCAGTGAAATCAAATAAAAGATTACTTTGTAGCTGCTCTGTGTTCATCAGCTGTTCGTCTTTACTTATTTGTGCTCCTAGCGCGTCAAAGACGAAAGGTTAATTAAGAATTTCTATGTTGACATTTCGACAAAAACTTTCCTACGCTAGAAACTTCAAAGTTCAAGTAGACAACATATTATTCAAGCCATTACACATTTATAATTATTATTGTTGTCCCACTTGATGCAGCCGTTTTCGTCAGAAAACCATAGATTTATTACGATAATAATATATACCCTACATACCTCAGAGGCTTCGCATCTCGATATCTTCGCCATATTGAGTGCGACTTATGTCGAACACTCAAACGCTTGATGCTTCTCGAAAGCGTTTAACTTAATTGCCCGCAATTATGAAGATGCGTAAATCGTCGCTATGTCAATTTTATGTTCAAACATCCATGTGCTAAATGGACGAATTACATTTGATATTAGTACTGCACAGATTACTAAATATCTGTACATAGGCGTACCCAGGTGGGGGCAGGGGAGGGGGGGGGGGGGGGGGAAGCTGCCCCTAGAAGGTAAAATAAACGTAAATTTTCCTGGCAAGTGGAAATTAAAAACGTGTTTTACCTACTCTTGCGCAAAATGAAGTGTTGGAAACAAAATATCATTTCAGTCAGTTAAATAAAAGTCAATTTTCATAGGGTCATCATTCATTTTAGGGTTCCGTAGCCAAAATGGCAAAAAACGGAACCCTTATAGATTCGTCATGTCTGTCTGTCTGTCTGTCTGTCCGTCCGTATGTCACAGCCACTTTTCTCCGAAACTATAAGAGCTATTCTATTGAAACTTGGTAAGTAGATGTAGTCTGTGAACTGCATTAAGGTTTTGATACAAAAATGGAAAAAATTATAAAAAATTTTAGGGGTCCCCATAGGTACAACTGAAACAAAAAATATTTTTTTTCATCTGGCCTATGCGTGTGGGGTATCTATGGATAGGTCTTCAAAAATCATATTGAGGTTTCTAATATCATTTTTTTCTAACCTGAATAGTTTGCGAGAGAGACTCTTCCAAAGTGGCAAAGTGTGTGCCCCCCCCCCCCCCCCTCCTCTAACTTCTAAAGAAGGGCCATGACAATTCTAAAAAAAATATATGATGTACATTATTATAAAAACTACCAACGAAAATTGGTTTGAACGAGATCTAGCCAGTAGTTTTTTTTATACGTCATAAATGATAAACCTTAATTATTTAACTTTCATTATATCAAAAATGAAATATTAAAATAAATCAAAAACCATATAATTTCACAGAAATAATTCTTATTGCTGCTGCGGAACCCTTTATGGGCGAGTCCAACTCGCACTTGGCCGGTTTTTTGTTTCAATATATCGACCGACCATCCTCTCGAAACGCAAGCTGCCCCCTAGCTAAAATCCTGGGTACGTACATATATATTTGTATGTGTAATATTTATACACATTACACAAGCACAATTCGTATCCAATTTAAACAAAAATATCTATTGGTTTGTAGGCTATAATATTGTACGAAATGAATCTATTTAATACAGGTAAAATTACAAACTTTAAGAACTATCCTTTGTTGTTTTCCGTCTCTCATAGTATCTCTATACCCATGTATATCGGTCACTCGTTTTAGACAGACAGTAAGAAATATTATATCATATTGTTGTAAATGCAACGTTTATATTAGAACCTTTTTTTTTTTCTAAAACCACCTGCGGTTTGCCTTCAGCCGTATAACGGAGGGAATCCCGGATCTGTCTAACACAGGACTCCCTCCACAACTGGCCGGTCTATCTCGGACCGGACTTCACCAAAGTAAGGGAACGCTTAGGCGAACTAAAGCGTTCCCCTCGGCGCCAGGACTGACAAAGTCGGGCAGGTTCCCATCCTGACCCGGAGCCCCGTTAGACAAGAGTTTGGAGGTTCGCGTAGCGACGCCTCCGCACTCCCGTCCTACGCCGGCGGAGCGGCAGAGAGGTGGGGTCATTCTCTCTGTCCCGCTCCGTGGCCTCTTTCTGCGACATGACAAATTCGCAGAAAGAGACCGCCGCCTGCCAGGCCTCGTCGCTCTCGAGCATGCAGCGCACCATGCTCGGGAGTGAGAGGTCTCCACCTAGCACCGCCACGAGATCGCGGCGCTGCACGGCCCAACGATCGCACACCTCAAGGGTATGCTGGGGGGAACGTTTATATTAGAACCTTACCTTACCTATTTGTAACGTAGTTAACGTTAAAGCTAGCATCAAGATTAAAATAATCTAAAATATTAATCAACAATAATTATTAATTACTTAATATTGAGTGAGGTGATGATACTTGATAGTGTAACTCGGTAACAGGTGCGTGTGGCGCGCGTTCATTAAAAAGTCATCTACATAAACATGCCATTAACTAAACTGTTGATCTCGGACGGCGAGTGATGAGCGATGTGCGACGTGTCGTGGTCGAAAAGCAATAGGCGACGAGAGAAGTACGACTAGCGACGAGCGAGAGACAAGTAACCGGCGATGTGGAAATGGAAAATCGATAGACGACGACATCACGACGAAGAAAGAAGTGTGACGAGCGACAAGCGATAGGCGACGAGAACATACGACGACCTCCACTTATATTATTTATTCGGATTAATCGTGTACATATTGTTTTTATATTAGCTTGATGGCGGTATATCGCTCTATATCGTTGCAGCAAGGCTTTTGGGGTTCGACTCGCATATGAATGCTCTCTCAGTTATTGCGGCCAGCTATGTATTGCGAGCATTTATTGGCTAACACGAAAGTTTTTGAATCCAAACCGTATCCTGAATTTGGGATCTTGACCCTAAAGGTATGATATGATATTTCCCTTTGTAAACGAAAGCTTAAAAAGCGAATATAATGAACCCATACCTTAATAATGTATTTTAAATGTACACAATATCTATGGATAGGGTTGATTGTCTCTACCTACGAGGTGATGATAATGAATGGTCGTGTTAGTGTCTCAGGCCGCCCCGGTGACAAAGTGAAAACAAATTGAGAGGTAAATTACATAATATATCAGCAAAAAGTTCAACGTCCCATTTTAATACGAAAACCACTTATAAAAACCAGTCCTTAACTTGATATTTAAGCGGGCCGAATGTTTAAGGTTAAAAGATTTCGGTTAACTGCGTTTAGACGCAGGAATCGAACTTGCGTCTGCGAGCTCTGGTGTGGGTGACTGAGCCATTGGTGTCTGAGTGCGTCGCGGTGCGCAAGCGCCGCATCCTTACTGTCTGTTACATCTTCACAAATGACACCCAAACCGAAGAACCAATTTTGCTAAAATTTGGTATGGAGACATCTTTGAAGGACATAGGATACTTTTTATCTCAAAAAATGAACGGTTCCCGCGTGATAGATATTTCGGTGGAAGGAGCGCCGTATACAGCGTAAGTATATCAGTATAGAGACATGTCGATATTACGCAATATTGTATTATGTAGTGCGCGTATCGAAAGTGCTCCGGTCACAGTCGTGTGCCATACAAACACACTTGCTTCAAATACGGCCAAGTATGAGCAGTACACTGGGTGTGTTCCGAAATTTAACCCAGTATACTGGATGGTGCTCATATGAATCGACCTCATACTGTTGATTCGTTTCGGAATAATATACTGAGTCAGTACATTGTGTTTGACTTTGTTGGGATGTAATTAGCTGTCTATGTAGTCACCTACCATCTATTACTACTGTTACTTTATAGTTTTACAATAAAGGTTGTCTGGAAGAAATCGCTTGTAGCGATAAGGCCGCCTTTTGTACTTTTTACTCTTAGTTACTAAGTTTTGTATATTTTTATGTTTGTCTTGGTGCAATAAAGTGTTTTCATTCATTCATTCAATTATAATACGTCACACTTATCTCGCCAAAAGCATACCAGTACAATGACATGAGGATTCGGGCGCTGGTTAATATTGATTTCATTTTGGAACCTAAACCATCTCTTCTTTTACCGATTTTCGTAAACAACAACATAAAGCACCGTATTTTGATTCTACGTGTAAAATACCTATACACCTGTTATATATCAACTACACTCTCCTTTTAAAAGTTATTAAGAATCAGAAAATTACGTAACAATATCAGAAGTGGCGCAGGCGCAGCGACATTTTGGTAATTGTGATGAATGTGGTGCAGGCCCTTTCACTCGACCGCGCATACCGACCACTGGCCACCGGCCACCGACCACCGATATAATATATCTGAGATACTATCGGCGCGAGGCCGGGAGGCGGGCTATGTCAGAGGTGAACCATCCTTTCCCTTCACGTCACTCCGCTCATCCTAACCTCAAAAGGCTAATACCATTAAAAGTCATCAATCTTAGTCCACTTCAGGCAATCGCTATACTTAGGCGACTCGTTAAATTCTATACATTTTTGGGTAACAGTTGCTGTCAAAGTTATAGAATATAAGTTCTCTAAGTACCTAGTAAGTACATACTATCTCGCACGCAGACGCACAGTTTGGGGTTCAATGGTAACCGAATCACTTTCAAGTTGAGACTGAAGTCATATAACTGCATTCAGACATTTTGATTTGCAACATATCAAAGGTCAATATATTCGGTTGAATAACACATTTTGTGTAGAAGATATCATGTAGGTACTGTACAAATACTTTTTTGTGTTTTTTTTTCGCCGAATGAGATGGGATGAACTGAAGGGCCGAAAACCGAATACGTCTGCTTAATTGTCTGCTTATGTTGCTCTTGTAAAGTCCACTAGCTATTTGACCGAGCTTTGCTCGGTATTCGGTTAAACACGAACAAAATGACATTTTATAAAAATTATGAATCCTAGCTAGATTGATTTATCGCCCCCGAATTCAATCGTTGGAGCCGATTCCGAGATTCCGAATATAATACAAGAATTGCTCGTTTAACGATATAAGATTCAAATGCATATTCTGATAATTATAACTAAGCCGACGACTCATAACATCTGCAGAATAAGAGATCAGAGATCGATCGAAAAACTGAAAACGTGCAGCATTGGTATTGCGTGTCCTTCGGTGGGGGTAGTACCTTACGATATCAGCTTTTCATATTATGATAAGTTATTGCCAGCAATATGACAACAGAGGGCCAATTCAGACCGCAACGCGACGCGTTTCTATTCATTCTGTTCATTCTGTCAAATCCATATAAATTTGAAATGCGTCTACGCGGCGCGTTGCGGTCTGATTTGACCCTTAGTTTGTAGGATCGTATTGGAAGCCGCAGGCCGCTAGCACGGCACGTGCCTCAAACGTAACACATAAATATTCTTACACCCACACTTATGTTAAATACCCAGCTGAGCCAATATTAGTAGGAAACCACCACTGGGGCCACCATGCATTGCCACATATCCCACCACGTGAGGGGAGGGGGGAAGTGTGGCAACGCGTGCCCCGGTCTCACGGGACACAGTATTAGAACCTCTATGGAGTATACAATTGCAACATGTCCGCTACGCCAAGAATTGTCATGTGATACATTATGTACTTAGAACTATTATCGAGCTACTAGAATTATAGTAGAGATATAATCTGATACTTTATTAATAATATTTCAAAGACAAAGTGAAACATAACTTTAATCAAACTATGTACTAAAATCATATTTTAGCATAGAGTTATTATGTACTACGTACTTATATGTCGGTGGTACGGTTCAAAGATGAGTTGCACTTGCCCCGCCTTGCTAAACTTGTTATTAGTTTTGATAAGTTGGCTAAAGTTTCTGAACAGTGCAGTCATTTGGGAGCTAACTGCTCAATTGGTTTCACGTAACTCGCCTCGCCCGATTAATCTGGAGGATTATCTAACGTTGGAAATGTCCATATATTTGCATGCATGCTTTCATTACTGTATATATAATAATATAGGCAGTAATGTAAAGCTAACATGGACCACATAGGGCTACTCTAATTCACAATAATTGCATCAACCGGCGCATCGATTATTTTTTTAAAGATTTGCTACATTATTTAAAAGTTTTTATAATCCGTAGTTTCGACTAAATAAGGTGTTATAAAACAAGTGATAATACTTTAGGGAAGCTTACAGAGTTTACTGTGAAAGTAGCTGCGCTGAAAGAGTTACTTTTATTAAATTATTTATTGTCAACTATTATACATTATTTTTCATTCGAAGATAGACTTGATATAACACGACGAAATAACGAAGCACTAACAACTACTAATTAATTTCTCTGATTGGTATTTGTAGGAGTTTGTTGAAAAGACAAATAGGTATCTTCTGAGTCACAGAGATAATCTATTCAGAATTATTGAATTCAAATATCATTTATTATAATATTGACGTTTATCTAAAGTCAATGATCTAGGACTTCTAAAACTAGATTTTCTGGAAATACGGGAAAAATTGTTGTACAACAAAGTTCAATGAAAGTGCTATGACCCCTATTTGTCAATCAATCATCAGATCAGTACTGATGATTGGTTGACAAATAGAAATTTTTGAAATAACGGCTTCAAAAAAGGTCTGATATTCAGAGGATTATTGATTACTCTCGCTACGCCATCAAATTACTTAATATAAGTACATACTACATATATTTTATCGTCACGTTGAACGCAAACAAATAGAACACCATTGTCTGTACTGAATGCTATGTATAACTTTAAAATATGTTTTCGAGCGGGGTATATTGAAATACATTACATACCAATACTAATTTATGCACCATTTATAGGTAGGTACTAACTGTATTGTCAGTTTTTAATGTAAATTTCTCAATTCAATTCATTTCCAGACATTCAAATCAGCATTAAAGTACTTACTGCAGGTTTTTCTACATTTCGAACAATGGCAATGTGAATTGTTACATAGAGCCTAAGCGGAAGCAGCCAAGTTCGCGTGGGTCATGCTCGGACGTACTACGATATGAAGTTATTAATCAGTGCTTTCTATAGTAGTGTATAATTGTGTTATATAAACGATCGCGAACTATAAATCAAACAATTACTGAACAGTATCCGCTAAAATTAATTACATTAATATAGCAATTAACAAAAACCGTGACGGGGATATTATCTATAGAGTGTATCGAATTAGGAACTAAGTTTATTAAAGACGAACAAAACATTAGAAACAGTGTAAGTACGAACACAATGATTCACATTCTATTTTCTAAAGCGAAGTTTGATATCGTTAAAATATATCAAGACGCTTATGCGATGCGTTATATCAAATCCCGTACATTTTTAACATTGAATTTCGAAGTTATAAAATTCAATATGAATAGGCGCTTAATCCTTCAAGCCCCATAAGAGCACTGGTGATCGCGTGCACAATAGAATACAATAGCAATTCCAAGAATCCGCGATTGAAGGATGAAGAAACTTTTTACACGGAAACGCGACGTAACCGCGCGACTCTACGGTGCATAATGACGCAAAACCGAAATGTTAAGCCACGTACCTCCTCCGTAGTTACAACCTACCTTATCAAAATCAGTTGAGCGTTTGAAGCATGAATAATCGGCCAAGTGCGAGACGGACTCGCGCACGAAGGTTTCCGTACCATTAAAGAGCAAAATCAGGCCAAAAATTGTGTTTTTTATGCGGGAGCCCCCCTTATTTTTATTTTATTTTAATATTATGATTAAATATTAAAGTACACATATAACTGAGGATTTTGTGAAAAAGTGAAGTATTTACCTGTTACTATTAGTGATATAGAGCAAAAAAATCACGTTTGTTGTATCGGACCCCCTTAAATATTAATTTTATTTTGTTTTTAGTATTTGTTGTTATAGCGGCAACAAATATACAGAATCTGTGAAATTTTCAACCCTCTAGCTATTTTTAATTACCTTTCTCGAGTTACAGCCTAGTGACAGAACGAACAGACGAACAGACAGACATCGAAGTCTTAGTAATAGGGTCAGGGTCCCGTTTTTACCCTTTGGGTACTGAACCCTAAAATGAACAGACGGAGGCGCCCTCACATTATGGAATATGGATTTGAAGCTATTATATCAATTGTGCTAGGGGCAGTCAGCCCTTGACCGCGGCGGTTCCCAAGCGGGGGCGGGGGGGGCGGAGCGCTATCTGATCGTCTAACGCACATTCCATTGTTCACCACTTACCGACATTATATTATAATAAGCAAGGACACCTGATAACATTGAATACAGTATTGCGACACACTGAAACTTCATTAAAATTTCTTGATTTTTTTATAAAAATATCTATGCCATTGTACGCTAGGATAGGGGTCGCGCTAATACACGATTCGTAAATTGAAATAGCGTCACTATTTTAATTTGTGAATCGCGTATCAGTGTCATTTAATCGCGTATCAGTGTCATTTAATTTTGTATCTCTTACAAATATCAGCGTAACCTGCCAGAGACCTGTTGCAACTACATAGATTTAGACTAATTTTAGAGCTGAAGAGTTTGTCTGAAAGCGCTCACCGCCTTTTCGGGCGACGAAATCACGTAGTTTAATTTGTTTGCTGATAAATGGCCTAATTACAAATAACATCGAAAAATAATGTTTAGTTAGTTAAACAGGGCCCTGGTTGGTTTAATGGGATCCTGGTTAATAAAATAGGATATGTAATAATCTCAGATTGAGGACATTATTGGTTAAAATAGGTCCAAGTTGGTTAAACAGGATCCCCCCGATGGTTGCTCGCCTTGACGTGGCGGTGGGGCTCTAGTAACCGCGGCTTGGACAACCGCGGTGAAGCAAAGAGGCAACCAGGGCCGGCCGGTGTCGCCGCCTGGCCCGAGGAGGGCGCTCCCAGCGGACTGGAGGAGTCCGCTGCGGATGCGCACCGAGGTGGGGCCGCAGAGGAAGAGGCAAGTAGGTATTACGGTGCGCCGCTTGCCCTATCCTCTGCGGCCGAGGACGGATCGCGGGGGGGAGAGGCCGCTCTCCCTACCCCCCTGCGAGCTGGCGGGGCCGTTCCGTTTGAACGGCATTGGTGGGGCCGCAGAGGAAGAGGCAAGTAGGTATTACGGTGCGCCGCTTGCCCTATCCTCTGCGGCCGAGATGTGGTCGGTGGCAGAGCCACAGACCTGATCTGCCACATGGCCTCCAAGTAGCAGACTCGGGGGGCGTCTGCTACAGCCCTGGTGGGGGCCGAGGAGGAGGGCGCACGTGTTGTGCGCCCATCGTGGAGTCTTCGGGCCGCTGGCGGGGTCACAGATGTGTGTATCGTTCCTGTGGCCCCGTCAAAAGGCGGCGTGGCGGAAGATGGGGGGGGTTTTAGTGGGTATACCGTGGTCTCATTAGCTACGGGAGTCCCACATCACCGCTCGGGTCGCCCCCTGCGCCGGGGTGGTATGCGTAATGCATTTCCCCCTCCGGAAAAAAAAAAAAAAAAATGGTTAAACAGGATCATAGTTGGTTAATAAGGACTCCCCTCGATGGTTGCTCGCCTTGTCGTGGCAGTGGGGCTCTAGTAACCGCGGCTTGGACAACCGCGGTGAAGCAAAGAGGCAACCAGGGCCGGCCGGTGTCGCCGCCTGGCCCGAGGAGGGCGCTGCCAGTGGACTGGAGGAGTCCGCTACGGATGCGCACCGAGGTGAGGCCGCAGAGGAAGAGGCAAGTAGGTATTACGGTGCGCCGCTTGCCCTATCCTCTGCGGCCGAGAACGGATCGGGGGGGGGTTAGTGGGTATACCGTGGTCTCATTAGCTACGGGAGTCCCACATCACCGCTCGCCCCCTGCGCCTGGGTGGTATGCGTAATGCATTTCCCCCTCCGGGAAAAAAAATGGTTAATAAGGACTATGGGTGGTCAAAATTGGCCGTGGTTGGTAAAACAGGGCCGTGGTTGTCGGTGCCAAGTGCGCGGTTGCGTTAGCCGGCTGTGAGGCTGTGACTATGTGTGGTCTAACATGCGGCGCGCCGCTGCCCGCTCTCCTTGATATTTGCCTCTGTGGCATTACGTCTCGAGTAATTACCGCCACAGAATAAGTACACGCAGAACACAAGTTGCATGTTATGTCCCCAAATTGTAAATAATGTAAGATTGTAATGATTGTGAGATTATCTGTCGATATTTTATAACCTCGCTTGTTATCTAATATATATAAATCTCCTGTCACGATGTTTGTCCGCGATGGATTCCTAAACTACTTAACCGATTTTAATGTTTGTTTTTTTTAAATGTGTGCTTTGTTCCAACTTGAGAGATAGGATAGTTTAAATCTTTAATTATAGTCGCAATTTTATTTTTATTACAAATTATTTGTCTATAAAGAGCGACCATTGTTTATGCGACGCGGGCCACGGGATAGCGATGGACGTTGCCATGGTGACATACTTATATTTTAGTCACTAATTCAATAAAATAATACGGGCGATATACTTTATATAATATGGCAAAGAAACGTTTGCCGGGACAGCTAGTAAATTATAAAGTAAAGGCATCAACAATAATTTTACTGTGAGTCTTTTAGTGTTCTTAAATATTTTTGATCAGAATATAATTATATGTAAAGCTCTGTGTAGGCTATAATGCTACCAATTTAAATATTACTTGTTAATACGATAAAGTAATAAGAAAACAAAGCATAAACTAACACCGAACTAATTTACTAATTGGAATGCTATTCAGACGCTGTAGACCCTGAGCTGGAGCCGCCCAAAGTCGTACATAGTGCTCAAATAATAATGAAACATAAGCATTACCTTCTGTCTGTATTTATTCTGTGGCGACACTGTCCACTTGCTGCCCGAGTACCGTAGCAAGTGCCATGATAATATCAAACTACAATAAATGCCAATTCCACTTGTTTCATTATTTCATAGAAATTTTATGCGTAGAAGGCGTGTTATAAATATCTCCCCTTATCTTGGAAAAAAAAACTGAAAGTAGCGTTAGTTTAGGGCTTTTATGCAAGATGCTTTCTCAGTCGAAATCGACATTTAAAATTTATGGGGTTTGTTTAAGCGATCTCTACATCGGCTCATGTTGGATAACCTTGATTGTAACCATGGTTGCAATCATATGGGAGATCGCACAAGTCACACTTTTTGTGTGATCGAGTCTGTGCGGCTTACATACAATCTGATGGCGCGCGCCATGTGTGCGATCTCCCTAAAGGCGAATTATATACCCCTAGAATAAATACAATCGTAATTATTGCTTTTTCGTCAACGTGGCTTGGCTACAGTGTTTGCAAACGTAATGATACAGTAGGCTTTATCATACGGCGATGTCTTAAATATATCATACTTTTTAGTCTTGCATTTTAAAATAGAATTTAATGTCAGGGTTATTTTTTAATAGGAAAGTAGTGGCGTTATTTGGTCGGCTTATAGCTCAGTCTATATATTAGTTTCTCTGGTGGAGACTTGACTAAACACCTTTGTAGTCGGAGTGTGTAGAAAAAATATGCATTTCTCCATCATTTATCGAATGCATCTTGGCCAAACCTCGTAGAAGGGAAACATAAAATTGAGTACGGATAATGAAGTACAGCCAACAGAAAGTCCAATAATTGTGATCGTAATGAGCGTGTCCAGTGTCCACGTAAGCGCATTGAACATTGACACACATACATACGTAATGCGCTCATTAATTAACTCGACGTTGCAATGAAAGTGAAAAGACAATTCCCTTTTTTTCTCTCTCGTAGTTACGATTGAGGAAATTACGTTGAGGGAAATCGTAGGCTTGGGTGGTTTCTTCTAAGGAAAAAGTAGAGAATCCTAGACACTAGAGATTACAAAGAGAGATATTTATTACAAAACGCGACCTTCATCTAAATCAGCCATTCTCAAAGTATGCAGTGTGGTCCGCGGAACCGTATAGGGGCTTCGCGAGCGATACATAAATTGTTTTTGAAATGTCATCAGACACCAGCAATCAGCATAAAGTCAATTCATTCAAACACAAAACATTATTTTATCAATCCGTCACAAAAATGACACTTCTTGAAAGGGTTCCACCACTTCCACCACCAAAAAAGTTTGAATACCGCCACACTAGCACGTAGCGTAGTTTTATGAATGTGTTCGTGCATGTTTATAAAGTTGCTAAAGTGGAATCATAACGCAGGCTGAGGTCATATTTTATTTTATGTGTGCCTGTCAAAAACTAAGTCAAAAGTAAGTAGTCAAATACATGTTAAGTCATTAGGAGAATACCTAGTTGGACTTATAAAAATACGGAAAATCTATGTTTTGGTTTGTACCTTATGACATAAGCATACACTATCGTTTTTGAGTCGTTATCGCCTAAGCCCGAAGACATTAATCTACCAACAACGCAATTGAAAAGATAAACTCCCGTCGAAAATCTCAAAAAGAAACCAGTAAATAAGCCAAACTAATAATGATGATAATAAATAGTCCTGTTACATGATAAATGCAGGATTTGAACTCGCTTTTTTGTTTCGCAGCAGAGTATTGACCTGCGCCCGCGCATAAACAAGTTTAATATTCCAAAACTATAATAAATAAACACGTTGTATAATGACATCTCATTCTGTTAGATAATAGATTTCGTATTAAATTTATTTCTCATGGTCAATTGCAAAACTACCTTATTTTCCGTCTGATTGCGTACTTTTACACTGTCTGATTTGCGAGAACAAGGAAGAATGTTACTCTCTCTTGTAGCACCAACATGAGAGTAGACCCCTGTCTACTCTCATGTTGAACTGACCGTCAGACTTATTTTACAGCGCGCTAAGTTAGCAGACTGGTGAGCAAGTGGATCAAATTATCGTGGTTTCCTTTTAAAAGGCTGCAGACAAAATATCTGTAGTAGTGGTGCGTGATAATACGAGACTACAGAGATTACTTCTATCTTTTCTTATTATCGATATTTCTTACTATCGATTATTACATGATATAATTTCCCCCGTTTTTTCCACATTTTTCTCTATTTCTTTGCTCCAATTAGGTTTAGCGTGATAAAATATAGCCTATAGCCTTCCTCAATAAATAGACTATCTGACACTGAGAGAATTTTTCAAATCGGACCAGTATTTCCTGAGATTAGCGCATTCGAATAAGCCCTTTCATATAATTTCCCCCGTTTTTTCCACATTATCCTCTATTTCTTCGCTTTTATTAGTCTTAGCGAGATAAAATATAGCCTATAGCCTTCCTCGATAAATGGGCTATCCAACAGTAAAATAATTTTTCAAATCGGACCAGTAGTTCCTGAGATTAGCGCGTTCAAACAAACAAACAAACTCTTCCCAATTATAATATTTTTAAGTAATTAAGTAAATTAAGTAATTAAGTATAGATTTTCTGTGCCCTTGTGCTATACTTCGGGAATGAAAAATAGTTCTGATTCTCAGACAAAAATTCCAAGACAAACGATTCAGCCGAGGCATGATGACTATTTTTTTTCTTATTGATAATTGAAAGACCCTTAAAAAATAAAAACATCGCTGAAAGAATGACTCTGAGAGCTTAAAAAATCGCCAAGATATTATGACAATTCAAACATCTCATAAAATAGACCTGCCCGAAACGCTCCATATAAAGTCCTACGAAATTATGACGTCACTCTTTCGTAGTTTGTACGCATCGGGAGAGAATACAAATATTAAGAAATTTTATTGAAAAAAAAAATCGACTTGAATATCCAACTTTGAAGGCGCATAACAAAAAAATACAAACGCTATTTATCTAGCTGAAATTCTGAGAACACTTATTTTTTACCGTGATTTCTTTATTTTATTAACAAAATTCGCTAAGATTAGTATGGTGACAAACATCGTGACACTAGAATTTTGTAAGTATAATATTATAAGATGTCACAAACAGAATGGGTAGCAAAACATTTATGCAACTTAGTGTGATTTTCTTTTCAAATCCAATTTGTCGGAGATAAAAAGCTGTCCAGTCCACCCCTTCAGGGGGTGAGTGTAGACTACTGGTCGATGCTAGTCTGGCGAAAAATATGTCCATTGATGATTGATGAATCGCCATATAATTATTTCGACTCGATTGGCCTATTCGTTTGCTCTACGACGTCATCAAATCAGGACCAGTGACCACAGATATTTTGATCTGCTTATACACGAGGAAAACGTTTTCATTGATTAACAAATAATATACTCTCACGTCGTATTACAAGGGCCCGAGTTCCACATTGTATGTAGTACAAAGGGCCCGGCTGCAAGTAACGCAACATCCGTGTATTTCTGCCATTTCATCATCATTATCTTGTGATTTGTGAACTTTCAACCAAAACTCCTGCGTCCGGCACACCTCACCTATGAGTCTTAGTCATTTCCTTCCTCGACAAAGCATCCGTGTCCATTTTATTGTTCTAAAGATTATGTAGCTATTATTATGTAAATGTATCAAATGTTTATTATAATATACCTATTGCCTATGAGCAAAACGTGTCTAAAAAACGCAGTCACGTTTATGGGTAGTAGAAGTAACTTTACGCGAACTACAATAAACTGCGAATAATTTGTCAAAAATATTGCGGGCGAAATTAATAAGCACCACTTTCCACGGCGAGGGGACGCTGTCGCCCAACATCACCGAGACCCCGAGTTGGTCGCGATGCGCTAAGTGTTCCGCGCATCGCGTCGTAGTGACAGTGTGGGCCTAACAGCCATGCACTGAAGCCTTTAGGGGCATCTGCTGGCAAGGTCGCGGTTGTGTATTCCGCGTATCCCGTGGCTCTGTCTTAAGCGGAAGAGCAGGAACACCGTTGGGGTTTTAGTGGGTATGCCCGGGCGCGGCCTTCCCGCCCCCAGGGAGTCCCACATACCCCGGTAGCCCTCCCCAGACTGCCGGGGATGCGCAAAAGCATTTCCCCAACGAAAAAAAAAAAAAAAAAAAAAGGTGTAGACATAGACTAAAAGAGGTATATTGTACTCTTTTCTAATAAATGTTAGTTAGGTTAAGTTAGTTACTCAGCGAATAACTACACAAATTCTGCCTTTCTTTGTCTGGCAGATAGACAGTCAAGGACAGCATTTTACTAAGAGAAATATTACACATTGAATATTTATATTATATTATTAGATTTTAGGGTGACTTTGAATTCCCTAGCCCTTGCTACGCATGGGGTACGGGTCTCAGGCCAGTTCTTATCACCATGGAAGTACGTTACGTAACGTAGTCGAGGACGTAGAGTTACGGTGCGGAGATAAATCATGCGAGGTTTGTTTACCGGCGCGTGGTTTCGTCACGTTGCAACAGACACCGCGACACTACTACTAATTACTTACTAATGCTCAATCGACTATTTAGTTAACTTGTTAAACTGTTGGAACAGAGCCCCTAGCCAAGACTCCTTTATTGCTTCTCAATAGAATCGGCGACCAAATGGAATTGACATAATATGAGTCGAATGTCAACTATATTTTATAGAACACTTGTCAATTTCATACACTTTGATCGGCAATTCGCTAAAGAAGCGATAAAGAAAACGTCTTGACTAGGGGTTCAGGTGTGTCATGTGTGTTCCAAATAAAAATTTTACTTATAGAGTAGTTTTTCGATGATAGTCCGGTGGAGGGTGGTAACTGGTAGAGTCGGGAGTCGGGTCTCTGCGAGTTTTCAGTTACATCTCGACTTTTAAAGCTTGACTTTTCAATTAACTTTGCTATAATATTTGTAATAAAGTATTTTATTCATTACAATTCTCATATTTGCTAATACACAATATGTAAATATGATTAAAATTAATAAAATTAAATAACCTTATTACACAATTAATAACACTCGAGTGCCAGGGACCGAGTATTAAAATAGCTCCAAGTTTGCTTTCATGGTTAAACACATACATACACACAATAATTACGGTAGGCATTGTGAAATTTGTCTTAACCGATTACCATAAAATATTCGACTTTCAATAACATTCCACGAAAACCTTATAATACTTAGCAGTTAGCAATGTTAACTAAAACAGTAAATATTTTGTAATAATTATTATAATCTACAATGAATATTATAATTAATACTAAAAATAAATGATGATTTATAATCATTATAATAATATGAATAAGCATACATACAATAAATTGTTTCAAGTAAGTACTTGAAACAATTTATTGTATGTATGAAAGGCACTGGAGACTGGACATAGAGTTAAAAATAGAGTTATATAATTATTATTTTATCACAGAAAAAATCTTGGAATTTTTTTTCTTTAGGAGCACATAGTCGCAAATAACCTCAAGTAATAAATAATAATCAAAGTCAAACATTATAAAAAAACATTGAAATACAATGATGTTATAGAACGACTTTATTATCTTTCATGCATTGAAACGCTTGAACCAAGCCGCTCGAATAAAGCCATGTATCCAGTTGGCTAAACACGCTAAGTAAATAAAATTGTCCCGAGTATAACAACTAACAAAAGGTCTCCTTGATATCTTAATAGATAAGGGTTTCTTTGGTAATCCAAAGAAACCCTGGTATACACACAAATGACAACAGAACAAAAGTTTGTTCTGTTCATAACGAACCGATGTTGAAGCCGAAAAGTCAACGAATGGTTTGTGGAACCATTTGTTGGCTCAGTTCCTTGCCTAAGTGTAACTGAGTCTCTTCTCTTTACTAGAGTTAGTACTCTTACATAGCATGGTATTTCGATGTACAGAATATCATATAACGTCGTCAGAGCCTAAACGCCAATATAAGTGAATATTGAATATCAATTTAGTGGCAATAAATTTTGTCGGTCCGTTTCCTCGACGACACGATTTACGACGCAGTTTTAAAAATCGCGACAAACATTCCTTCATATTATGATTAGATAACGCCCGCAACTCTATTGTTTCGCGCGGGAACCGTGCACTTTTCCCTAACAAAAACTATCTTATATCCTTTCTGTTCTCTCAAAGTATCTGACGACGAATTCTGAACTAAAACGATTCAACTGTTTGCGCAAAGCCATATCGATGTTGAAAATGTGGCAAAATCGGGGTGTTGCCGGATTCTCAAACACTTTGCCGTAATATTTTCAGTAAGCTAAGACCGTGACCAAGACATGGCTATGATTATAAACTCTCGGCATGGCTCTCCCACGGTTTGTGGGGATTATTATTGATTAACCAATTTCAATAGTCACGCGCGTCATTCACGAGACTACCGGACGTGATTCTTGTAGCTCGAATGTCATTTCAATCCCCGATTCTCAAGCGTGAGCAAGACAGTCTAAGATTGAAATGACATTAGAGTTAGGCGAATCAGGCTGCTAAATGAAATTATTTTCCTCTGAAGACAAAAGACTCAAGCTTTGGCAACAAAGTACTACCTACTTTCGGAACAACTCACTAAGATAAAAAAAAAAATCTCTAATTGTTTTATTTCTGAAAAAAAAAATGAATTTAATTACTTTCTGATCCTAAGTGTTGATCTGACCAGTAAGGGAAGTAGTTGAGGCTTAGCTAAAAGGTTCAAGTTAAATTGTGATGATGCTTTTCTTGTTGCACGCGGGTGACAACACGCTCCTGGTCACGCGCGTATTGCCCGCGTGACAGGAAAAATATCTATGAAATGTTAGGATGCAGGCGATTTTCCGGCAGCCCAGAGCCCCACGATGACGCGCTTGACAAAAAAGGCCTACCTTCAGTCTTTAAAGTGCGTTAAAAACCTTAGTTACTGTAAGGGCCACAAAAATAACAAAAAAATTGAATTTACCCTTACGTAGTGCCAATGAACTCACGTGGTGAGTCGATTCAATTTATATTGCAGTGCCGGCAACTCACCTGGTGAGTCCGCCAACAATGTAGGTGGCATCCGAAAAGACATCATGAAAATCGTAGTGGAAACGAACGTGTTAAACTAAGCAACTTCAACAAGGTAGTAAGACTCACTGAGCTGTACTTTGTATTCTGGAAAAGCGCCCTTAAATATATTATGACGACACACACCGCACGCGACAACATATCAAAGTACACGCAACAGACTGCGAGGCCTAAGCCCTCGGGACAGCACCACACTATCTAAGCCTGTAGTGATGTAACCCATTACTAAAGGCCCAGCTAGTTGTAAAGGCTGTTACGTAGTAAGCCCGAAGCCAAACCGCGGTTCGCTTGACACCTGGATTGATCTAAATTAGCTACAGTATGATCTTATTGTTTATTTGATTAACTAGATGAAGTGATCATTAACAGCCATTGATGGAAAAATTACAAATTATATGCGAGTTTTCGGTCACAATCAGCAATAGTTTAAGATTTCGGTTACGGTCACTTTGCGAAATAGAACGCAAACGTTATTTCAAGTCCATCCGTCCTGTCACCTATGGTATCTGAATAAGTTAAACTTTAAAATTAATCGACTCTTTGTTCCAAACAATACGAGACACTTTAATGTCAAAATTACAATGAAAGGCGACGGGTCATTTGTGACCCAGGCCCGACAGAAACGAGACATATACCATTTTTTTCGTTGTATTATGGGTATCCAAGATATGTAATTTCATATTCAAAATCAATGGCTAACATGTTATTTTATTGCTTTCTTTTTTCTTCAGGCGCAGTGTGAAAAGTGCTAAAATGAAAAATAAGAATCGTTATTTGCATGTAATTATATTCAATATTATATTAAAACACAAAACCATAATAAATATTATTTTGGTACAATTTAAAAAAATATTTTTTTACTAGGTACCTTCTAGTATGTTTCAAACATGTTATATTTTATCACGCGTGATAATTATAACACTGAGGGCGAGATAAATATATATAGATACCTACATAAGTTTTTATTTGGCTAATGAACATGAAAACGAAATGTCTACTGTCTAGCCCATCCTAGGCTATAATAATAGCACTTATCACCTGTGCACAACTTCCTAATGTTCGCTTTCTATGATAAAATGTATGTCAGTAATATTCATTAATAAAAAAATCTTCCATCAATGGTGGGATTGTACTATCACAGAAGTTGATTCCTAGGCAGATGAGGGTCCTACGTAGTTTGATCGCGGTGCGTCAAACCGAGCCGACAGATCACAGCTAACATTGAATTGACATAAGCCGACCAAATGACGTTGATCCGACAACTGCCTAGGATTCAATTTCCTTGATGGTACATTACTATGTTTTATATTTTTACGTAAAACATTATACGTTTTTGAAGAAACATGTCGTGTTTGCATTTTACATCTAATAAGTTCATTTACATGTTAGCCAGTGATATTGAATAAAGTGGCTTAATATTTGCACTTTTCATACTGCACCTGAAGAAAAAAGAAAGCAATAACATAACATGTTAGCCACTGATATTGAATATAAAAATAAAAAATTACATATCCTGGATACCCATAACATGACGAAAACAATGGGATACGTTTCTTTCGTGTCGGGCATGGGTAAATTTTGTATGATCCGTGACCAGTCTTCTTTTTGGACCTTCATGGACCATATTATATTATTTTATTTGAACATGCTTATCGTACGAACTACTAGAGCGATTTTAATGTAATTTGGTACACCTGATAAAGAATTAATCCACATAATTGACGCGGAAAAATGTACGGTTCCCTCTAGATTCCCGTCATTCCCGTGGAACGTTCGTTATTGGGATAAAAAAAAACGAGTTGTCAGTACGTCATATTCTAATGGAGTGCGCCCGACCTCGCTTACGACCGCCAGCTTTGCGCCACTTATCGCCAATTAACAGGTCCGTTATCGAGGTGCAACTGGCCGTGGTTTACTTTATATCAGGTGCCGAAACGTTTCCGCTTGTTCGTTGATTCCGCCATTGTGTTGCTGATAACGAGAGCTGGCCTTTCGCGCGGTTTCATCCCGAGATGTATCATAATATCAGGACAATTTGGCTTTGACTCTCGCTACCCTTTTGACGGTTATGTTATAGCTAACTTGCAGAAGTTTAGGATACTAGATGCCGCCCGCAACTCCGATGCTCCAAAATTAGTTTATCGCGCGGGAACCGTACATTTTTCCGGGATAAAAACTATCCTATGTCCTTTCCCGGGACTCAAAGTATCTCCATACCTAGCAAAATCGATTCAGCGGTTTGGTCGTGAAGAGGTAACAGACAGACAGACAGAGAGACTTTTGCATTTATAAGCACTCATAATTAATAATGTATTATGGGCATTCATAGACAAACATACCCTCTACAAGTTGGTAATTGCGTGTATTGGTTCAACATGGACTAACATCGTACAGGGGCCGTAACCCGCATAGCACGCTCTCAGTTTGGTATGATCAAACTTTGGTTACCGATTTTGCCCGGTTTTTTTTTTAGGTTTATTGACAGGTGTTTATTGTATTGAACAGCTTTTCTGATTGGTTAATATTTACACAACAAAAAATCGCTAATGAGTAGATAAAATATACTTATGTCGAAACGATTTACAATGCATTACTCGTTAGGTAAAACTTAAAAGCAACATCGTTTTTAAGTGGAGTAAGGTAAGTAGAGTACGCAAGTGCTAGGCTGAGGACATGATATATTACGTATGAATATTAAATAATATTTCGACATTTCACTTTTATGTAAACACAGAAATACATGAAGGTAGGTAATAATTATGTTAATTGCCTCGGTAATGAATAAAATGTGTAATTTTGATTCATTGGCAGCGAATATAATGTGTGTCGCGGTATGAGGTAAGCGGAGTAGTCGGTGAAGTTGAATTCAGGCCAGCACCAAAGGCAGAACAGTCATTGCCTATGTCAACTAGTGTCATACAATAGGCTGGCAGCCTATGTACAATATAGCCCCATACAAAGTACTAGCAAAGAATTTATTAATAGAAATATATGTATTTTTGGACCCACAATTCCTGGGATGAGGACTCCCCTACCAATGCAACCCCTACCCACTAAAATTTGGTGGTGCTCCTTTCTACACGCTAGGGGCCATTTATAAAGTAATTTATCACGCCTAATGCTTGGGGGGCAAATCTCCACAATATACATATAAATATAGTTCCTAATTGAAATGAAATTGTTTTATTTCTAAATCAATGAAAATTAACACTTTTAGAACATCTATTATGTGGCCTACCATCGGGTTTTCTTTTAATATTAATACAAAATCCTAAGGACGACATTTTAATTTTAATTTTCAAAAGATTATGTAAAGTAGGCTAAAATAATAATAGACGCGCAATATAATTCCGGAAGTTGTATTGAATAACCTAATATATTGACCTTCTGAAAGCTGTTAACTGCGCTAGTGTAACTACAGTATAAGTATAATACAGTAAAGTAACTCAGTCAATGAAAGCAAATAATTATATTGCTACTTAAATAAATAAAAAATAAGTATCTTTGTGTTAGCAGCCTATTCTGGATATTTTTAAATAAGTAGAAAACTTACAGCTAGATTAATATTGTATTTGGAAATAGAAAAAAAAGACTATTTAAATCTTTGTGGTATTTGTGGTCACGATTACTGTTACTTTGATAAGAGCTTTAAATACTGTTAGCAGTTAGACCTTAGAAACTAGAGTTTCTACAGCAGAGCAGAGCAGTTTCTAGAGCAGTTAGAACTGCTAACAGTTTCTAAGTTTCATTAACTTACTTAATTATTTAAAGGTTGTCCTGGCAGAAACTGCTGTTAGCAGTAAGACCGACTATTTGTACATAGTTTTCCTATATTGTGTTTTTTTAAGCTTAAGTTTACTTTTTATTTCAAATTGTACAAATGAATAATTTTCTATTCTTTTCTATTCTATTCTATTCTACTTATGAAATTGCAACAGAATCATCTTAAAAATGTTGAAAATCATCCTAATTAATGGCACCATTCGATTTACTATTAATGCCAATATGCAACAGAATTTTCTGTAGGATGAACTCTTAAAGAGCCAATTAATAGTGTTGCAATACAAGGTAAAACAATACAAGGTCTATGAAGTTGATCTACTGTATGTTATACTGTGGCTCACGCGTAATAGACGGTGACGCTGTTAATTGTTTTAGTTACATACATTACATTGTGTTACATAAAACTAAGTAATATGCGCGAGCCGCCGATCAACTAGGAACTAACGCGCGGGTCACTTAGACAACTTCTATGCGATATTCCGACACCGAAGAAATAAAAAAATGCAATATGTAATAAGGCATCGCAAAAGCCAAGCGATTTAGTGACGTGTTATGTCCCATCCCATATCTTAAACTTCGCTGTCGAAAGTTTGGAACGCAAGTTGACTAAGTACCCAGCTAACTGCAATTACAACAAACTTTGATATTGCAATTTTTATTTCTTCATAATTTTGTATTCATAGTTTCTATTTAGTATTTACATATTTGTAATAGGAGAAAATGTTCGTTTCGAAGAGACACTAAAAGAGTAGTTACTGTATAGGATTTAAGTGGCAATTGGAAGAAGATTACAGTTCTAAAGCGCCATCAAAGGTGTTACAAGATAATATATACATGCGTACGGTGCGGTGCCGTGTTTACAACATTTAAAATGCGGCGCGTACGGCGCGTGCGTTGCTGACAAATGTGCGATCACCTTTATACTGATCCTGTCGATCCAAGATCAAGTGTCACTTTGACGTCATGTCAATGTCAGCCAAGTGCTACATGATCCTTGCTTGTCTGTTTAAAACAATTCTATATTCAGACATATCGTGGCTTGGCCGATTTTGATGATATGGTGTGTATATCACTAGCTGCCGCACGCAAAGATGTATATTAATTAGGTAGTTAATAATTGTAATTAAATGAAGATTTTGACATAAACTCCATACTATTACTCATTAAATTGAAGGTTAATAATTAACCTCTCAGACTTACCGCCGCTCTCAGAGACATTTAATGATAATTAAATGATAATTAAATGTCTCTGAGTGCGGCGGTAAGTCTGAGTATCGGTAAACATCTGTTCATACCAGAACAAACGCACAATATGACAAAACAATATTTGCCGGGTCAGTGTCAAGTAGAATCAGAATGAGAGTAACATGATTCAAAGTATTTAGAGCGATGCTGAAAGCTAGTACCAGGGGCGTAGCTACCTCCCCGCTCCTCAGGGGCCTTCAAAAAAATTAACAATAGAAACTTTCCATTTCCTTTTATTGTACTAAATGTGAGAAATGTAAAAAAGGCAACCTTTCCTAATATAAATAAATAAATAAAAGTTAATATGTACGGGGCCCCGCATATGCACACTACGCTTCTGGCTTGTACATTATACATTCATAAATACGCTACTACATAGCTGTATGTACTTCGGCTAGTACATACAAAAATAAGCTAGTACATAGCTGTATGTACTAGCATAGTGTCATTAGCAATTACAGCAGGTATTTACAGTAAATGTCACCGAGTGTCCAGTCACCTTGATACGCTTTAGCCAGTAGTACAGAAGCTGTAAGTTGTAACGACGGACAAAACAGCAACTGTCATAATTCAAAATGTATGTAGGCTTTGCATCCGTTTCGTTTTTTCCGTCAGGAATTCCGGATACATGGGTTTGCATTCAGGAACAACGCACGGCAAAAAAACCGTACAGAAAGTTATCGATTGTGTGTGACATGTAATTACTTTTTTATGAATTTACTGCGTTCGGAGGTGGTTTCGGAAAATGGATTAGGAAATTGAATCAGAAAAACTGATGTATGTGGCCGCCCTAATCTGGACTAAAATTATGTCTGTCAGTCATTTTTTTTACGGGCAAAAGGCCCATTCCCACCACTACAACTCCTGTGTCGCCAGGATCAACAGGGGTAACCAACCACGAAAACCCTTTGATATGATCTCAGGGATGCCCGAGGGACAAGCTTAATCTGTCTTAGGGCCCGCAACGAAATAAATCAGAAGAAATCTAGGAGGAGTAGGAGATATCCAATTACCCTCCCCAAGCAATGTCTGTCAGTCTGTCACTTCAAGCCATAGTAAAATACGAAGCGAGTCTGTTTGTTATCTCTTCACGCTTAATCCACTGAACGGATTTCAATGAAATTTTGCATTGAGATACTTTGAGTTTACGGAATGGACATAGGATAGTTTTTATTACGGCAAAATGTATAAATGCCACGCGATAATAATTTGTTGTCAACATCTAGATTCACACATAACTTAGGTGATTATTATAATATATAGCCGCGTTCAATTTTTTGATGAAATCCCATTAAAAGAAATCGGTTGTCTGTAAAGTCGGTTTACTGACGACAGTTGAACGTGACAACGTATGACGTTGTCACGTTCAACTATCCTTAACCCCTTAACCCTCGCTTCCGAATATCTCTATAAGTAGAAACAAACTTTTTCGACTGTAACCTAAAGTTATTTCTATGTATTTCTTTCAAATCTACCTATGCAAAGAACAAAGTTCTATTTGAATATATCACCAAAGTACTTTTATTGTATTTTTTACTGCTATCGGACATTTTATAAAAAAAATAAAAATTTAAAAATGTTATAGTTCTTGCAATCTACGAATGCGCGTCGCCCTTAGTTGTGTGAGCGACCATATCTATACACGCGTACAGGGCTCGCTCGCTACTGACTGCTCCGTCGGGTACGCACACTAACGAAAATGTCTATTCACATTTCCAACTACAAATAAAGGCGACGCGCACTCGTAGATTGCAAAAACTATACGTAAAAACAATAGTTACTACAAGTGTCACCTCACTACCAACTTCGAGTAGCAAGATATCGACAATTGCACCACTTACGTCAGCGTCTTGTTGGCCCAGCGGGACAAGCTAGATATCACAGCGCAAAGTTCCAGGATCGCGTCCACGCGGCGGCAATACAAACTTTTCGCTTTCTTTAAAGAACATATTGTAAACTAGATGACGCCCGCAACTTCGTTGCGCCAAAACTCGTTTATCGCGGCGGAGCCGTACATTTTTCCATGATAAAAAGTATCCTATGTCCTTTCCCGGGATTCAAAGTATCTCCATGCCAAATTTCAGCGAAATCGGTTCAGCGGTTTGGGCGTGAAGAGGTAACAGACAGACGGACAGACAGACAGACAGACAGACTTTCGCATTTATAATATGGATGTTTAAAATATATAATATAGCAGCTGTCCACGCAGACGCATCGCTCACTCAAGTAGGACTTAGGAGAGAGACGGATGTCGAACGCTGTCGAACGCAAAGGCCGATTGTGCTTCCTTGTCGCTCGTTCCGCGCTCTCGCTTGCACTTCAAGCCTTATATGGAACGCCTCAGAGCGAGGTAACGACACATGAACTGTCATGTTTTTCGGGCGCGCACCCCATATCGAATTATAAGATGTTATCACGTCAAAAATTAGTTTTAGTAACAAAGAAATAGCACACAGATTATTAAATAGTTACACGACGTAAATAGCACCCTATAATACTACTAATTTAAATGTCATTACATTAACTATATACAATCTACAACGGCGCAATAAAGAAATACAATGTGACATAAATTGGGTCGAAATATAATTTTGTTTGCGTTTCATTATGAACAGATTATAATGTTATTGTATCGTTATATTATTTCATTCTTTACGTTTCTGGAAAATTAGTATTCCATGTATTGTGTTATCGTGTACCGGTACCACAAATCCAAGTAGTCAGAATACTGATCAGTGATTTAAAACGCAACATATTTTCTTGTGTGCCTGCTATCGTCTCTTTTAATGAGCTAGCAAGTCTCAGAAGAAGCTTTCGTTTGTCAATAGAGATTAGTTATTACGCAAATGTCGGCGCACAGGGACGCTGCTAGCGTACAGTAAATAACCCAATATGTTGTGCACGTCACATATTGACAGAAACGTTGTCAAATGCCGCACCAAACTTTTAGTTAATTCTATGCTGGTGCTGCACTCTTGCGTCAAGAGGCTTAGAAGAGCTAATCGAAATTGACCGAAAATTGCATACATTAACAACGCACACGCGTACGGCTAAGTCTACCTGATTGTGGAAAATACTTGATTACTGCTAATATTAAGGATTTATTTAAAAAAAATAAAACACTATAGCAGTAGTACACGGATAGACAAATATTGTCCATAAATTAAATAATTATTGAGTGCAATTTACTACACATTCCGAGCATTTTAAGATTTTATTAGAGGTATGTTTGCGATTTTTTTCTATCGAGAAAAATAAATTGCATCGTGTTTTGAAAACACTATGGAACTGACATAATTAATAATTATATTCTGAATAATATTATACATATATCTTTCTCAATACAAGTACCGCATTCTATCATAAAGATATTCCTCTTCGAAATCTCGGATTTAGGTATTCTAAGCCCCTAACATTGCAGTTATATAACAGATCTAAGTAAATTTACATTATAATAATTATGTGATACACTAAATATATATTTAGTGTATCACATAATTATTATAATGTTAGGGGCTTAGAACACCTAAATCCGAGATTTCGAAGAGGAATATCTTTTCTCTGTTTTTTAATTAAATGAAGACATCCTAAATCTAGAGCTCTACTTGTATAATGTGTGTGTGTGCGCGCGCCTCGACCTTCCGGCGCGGGGGGCGGAGCGGTATGAATCGAAGTCGTAAGTTTCGAACAATCACATTATAGTCCGCAAGGTCGCGCTGCACTCTCCGCTGTCGACATGCACTGGTATCTATACTACTACACTGTTATATATTATATCACAGTGTAAATCATATACAGTAGCTACATCTTAGACAGAATTGCATGTGCGCATGCACGCGATGCAGTATTTAACAGTTCATTGTCAGTGCAGCATCGATCCAAAACTGTTATGGAGCTTTTCTCACAAAAACGTAGCAGTCAATAGTAATTATTTCAGCGCTGCTACTTTCTCAGTGAACTCTATAAATAAATACAAGAGACACGTGCCCTAAAGTATCATTGCTTTTTAACCGACTTCCAAAAAGGAGGAGGTTATATTATATTCGGCTGTGGATATTTTTTGTTACACCCTGAATATTTGGCAAATCGTGAAACCGTCGCCACGTGTGTATGCCACGTAATTGGCAAATGAAATGGATTGTTTTTTACGTTCGGCTGCGGTTTATAGAGCATGTCAGGCCTACGTTACGTCAGGCGCCGGACAATACGGACCTTGTCATTGCCACAACGAAACTACGGTAAATCACTCAAATAGTTCCCAGACGGTTTCGGTGACGATAGCCGGTTTCATTGAAGTCGGGCGTCCGATATTTATAATTTAATACTGTACCATTCAAATACATACAGCCGAACATATTACCTCCTCCTTTTTGGAAGTCGGTCCAAAACACTGGGTGGAGATAGAAAAGGCTTAAGGGCGTTCCGTCCGGAGATTCCGTAACTAACCGTATTTAAAACCTTATAAACTCATAATCTGAAAGCTAAAAATACAGCAATAATCTTCAGTATATCAACATTCGTTTTTTGTTTGCTCGGGGGACGACCTTAATATCACTATTCACTACTAACAATTAACATAGGTACTTATAGCTTATTCTTACTAACTGTTACCAACAAAAATACAGACAAAATTAGTCTGAACACAATCATTTCTCAAGGAATATAATATTAATACTGTGATGCGCTGTGAAGTAGCAATCGAGTCGCTCGCGTTGATGTCTTTTGTTAGCGCACTCAAATTCTGCGCTAGAGACAAGCCTATACGTTATGCTAAGTACTGACATACGGATTTGCTCGATAGTTTTAGATAGATAGGTAGAAAATTCTTTATTTGTACAAACAGAACTAAATTACAATTTAAAATAAAATAATAGGAATAATGTACAAACGGCGGTCTTACCGCTAAAAGCGGTTTACTCCGAATCGAGTAATAATTAATTACTGTGTGGACCGCAAAACTTTGTTGTTTGCTCGATGTGATTGCTCGATCGAGCAAAACCGTATGTGAGTACATACTTAGCATTATATTGTTTTGCAAAAGACTTGTTTATGTATGAACTTTCTATAAATACATCATGTCATTCATGAAATCCTTATATTATGATCTATACATTTTTCTGTCAGATCCTGTAAAAAAGTATATATTGAAATTGTAAAATCTTATATCTTTAAACAAGCCATTCTTGTAATTTGTAATTTTGTATCAATTTGACGAGCAAAGTTCGGCCAAATAGCTAGTATCAATTTTTATTGATACTAGCTATTTGGCCGAACTTTGCTCGTATTTTTTTGTATTTTTATAAACAACTGACGTACCGAGTGTGTATAAGATACTTAGAAATTAAGTTTTAGAACCCTAAAAGTGATTAGAGGAGTAAGAAATACATTTTTATATCGATTTCTAGGGACTGACCTGAGAGAAAAAAGTTATGCTGATAGCTGATAGCTTCGCCTAAAACCTCCAATTAGGCAGGTTCTTTCAGCCGTTGCCAAGAAATATATTATGCCAAATTATCGCGTGTAAAGTACAATTTTGTTATTTTCGATATTTAATTTTATTACCTACTTGGTTAGATGTAAAGCGACAGTAATCTGCGGCCTTGCGGAGGTTGTACTAAATATTAATATTATTATAGCTAAGTACGCCCAATACGGACAGTTTTCGACCCTATCGCAAGTCAATAAAGTTCAAAATTATACACTAATCTCTCGGACACAACAAGTGACTTTTAAATAGTGTACAGGACCAAACTTGCGGATTCCGGATATTAGTTGTATTAAAACTATAATAAGGGAGACCTAATGCTAGACACTGAACTAATAGATAACACTTACGAAAAAAATACCATAAAAATAAGAATTACTCTACTTATTTCTCAACACTGTAAATTTTATAAGCTTCTCAAGCTATCTGTTGATGTGACAAAATATATTAGGGACGCCTTCGGGAACAAAATTTTAAAATGAGATCAGTTTTCGTAAACAATGTGACCACGTCGACACGCGCTCGGCAATTTCTTAGCAAATAGGTTAAGGAAGGCGAAATTTTGCACGTAAGTTTTGAATACATTTATTAGATTTTTTGTAATTTCTATTGACTTCATTGGATTAATGGTCATGTTGTTTACACTAATTAATGTTTATTTATGATCTTTTATCCATTTTCCCTAACAATATAAAGGGTGTCTACTATTAGTTCTTGAAAATGTAAAAAACCTAATAGATGACATGGATCTTATCTTTTAGTTTTGCAATACATATACTAAAGATATTTTGTAGTTTATCCTACAGTAAATATCATCACTATTCTCTGAAAATATAATTCTATTAACAAACTAACAACTTAGAACTACTGTACCGAAAAATGGACATGGTGTCTAATATTAGACCTTGTACTGGGCTAAAAATCGATTGTTTTAGTTTTTAGCAGTAAAAAGAAGAAAAAGGAGAGCTGAGAAAAGAAAGAAGAAAAAGAAGAGACAAGAGAAGCATGGAGACTAAAGACTGAAAATAAATTTGCTAGGAAAAAAATATGAAAAATAAAAATAAAAGGAAAGATAGTTTCAGCATGGAAGAAGAATGAATAGAATCTGGAGACAACGTGGATAATATTTCTGATGCATGTAGTTACTATGATAAAGTAAATGAAATCTTTTGAAAAACGGCAAATAAAGACCTAATAATATGAAAAATGTAATTTAATGTTCTATGTCAACTATTAGTTCATATTGGTGTCTACTATTAGTGATGTTCGTTTATTGTGATGTCATCTATTAGTTCTTTTCACTAAGTTTATAAAAAGACCAGTAATATTTTATTTTATTGTTTTGTCAGAGAATAATCAGGTATAATAGTTTTATTTTGTAAGAGTTACTGAAGAAATGGAAGAAGTTATCAATCGTTTAGATTCATAAATATATATTTTATAACATTCAAATGTTTCCTTAAAGTGTCTGCCATTAGGTCCCTTATTGTTATGTTATATCAATAACATTTTTTGGTAATATAGGTAAAATACGAGATCATTGTATTTTAGGTAGGTATATGGTGGCCCTTAACTTTGTTATCGCGATGTCACCTACTCTTTTAAGATTCTGCTAAAAACTCGTTAAAAATAAGTCCGAAATTTTGCAAATTTTTAGGGAATTAATTATTAAATTAAAATAATTTGTTATCCTTTGAGTAAAAGCTCCAGCTTTTATCGCGGTCTATCTACTTTTGACAGCGAAGTTATATAGTAATAGGGTCTACCGGACCCTAGGCACCAACCCCAAACATATCGTTCAATTTATGAGCATTATTGGGTTGGGGATGATACTTTAGTGCGAAGGAGTCACAATAGATCCTCATGGCTCGCAGTGACGTCAGGGCTACAGCGACCTGCCTTCTTTAAAAAAAACCCTATTACTATTTATAAAGACTTCGCTGTCTGTCCGTCAGTCTGCCTGTCACTAGGCTGTATCACAAGAACCGAGATAGCTTGTTGATTTGATATTTGATTTTTTTTATTTCTGTATAAATAATTGTCTCGCGCCGAAATAATTATCGAAGTAACGCTCTCCATTACTAAACAAGTGCACATCCAATGTTGCAATGCAATAAGAGTATGCATGTTAGAGGGTCGCGGTTGTGTATTCCGCGTATCGCGTCTGCCTAAAGCTGAAAAGCAGGAACACCCACCAGCCTTTTTACTGGGTATGCCGCAGCAGCCTCCACCGCCCCCGGGGAGTCCCACATACCCCGGTAGCCAAGCCTCGACTGCCGGTGATGCGTAAGCCAACATACCCCTCCCTAGACCGTCGAGGATGCGTAAGTGCATTTCCCCAACGAAGGAAAAAAGGGGTTTAGGAGCGTGTGCGCATGCGCGGCCGTGCGTGCGGTATGCACGAGATTTCACGTCTTCACATACTGCTCTACACGACAACATTGGGAAGTACACCACGCAACATTTTCACCCGCCATCACTACATACTCGTAGTTACTACCGTATATAATAACTCCCACACCGATTTCGGTGACGGTGGCCGGTTTCATTGAAACCAGGCCAGTTCACATCAGTAATTTTATAGTGCCCAAGTGTGTGCGCAGTACACAAGAGCACTCTCTATTCCTTTACTCTCATAACCCAGTGGGACGGGTAACCGACACGACTGGCAAAAGAACAGGCGCAGGACCGACTTTTTACATGTCCATCCGACGCACGGACAGTCTTTCTTGTCAGACAATCAGGTGATCAGCCTGCATTGTCCTAACCAAACTTGGAAATAACATATTGTTTTCAACGCAGGAATCGAACCCACGACCTCCGAGTCAAGAGCTACGCTCTAAGCCACTAGACCACGGAGGCGTTACTATATACTAATCCCTATTCTACTACCTACTCATATTTTTCTTGTAAGGAGAACCGTTTTGAGAGTATCTAGCCAGCCTGAGCTTCTACATCCAAACTTCGGACTTAGGCTGGCCAAAGGCTTTAAAAAAGGCCAACGCAGGTCTTGGTCCTTCATAACAATATTATTATGTTTAGTGTTTGCAATATGAAGCTTGGGCGCCTAATATATATAGCTGATATTTGAACTGAGCTAGGAGTTTTAAATTGTCAATAAGTTGAATTAACTTCATAGTCACATAATTATTATTCTAGTACCCTGTAAACGATCAAATTTGTTTGACAAACTTGTTTGATGAAATTTACGTTTTCATCAAACATCAGCGCAGACGAACAAACGTGCATCATGCAAGTTTTTCAAAAGTTTAGTCAGAATCGGTTTGAGATCATGAGATCTTGTTTGGCAAATACAGGAGAACACGTTCAAACACGTTTGTCAAACGCTACGCCAATCCCTTCAAACAGCTCAAACACGTAAGTAGATTGTTTGACAAACGTTTAAACAAAGCTGTACACAATCAAATTGTTTGACAAACACGTAAAGTTTGACAAACAAATTGAATATACAGGGCTACCTACTCGTATCTATATTTTTTTAGACGTGCAGGAGCAAATCCAACAATTCTGAAAACCCTAAATTTTTTTAATTACAATATAATTGCTTACAGTTTACACTTAACTAAGTAGGTTCAATTTCCTTACTATTTCGTATGTGCTAAATGGAATTTTGGGATGCGAAAGCGAAAAGTAGCCTATGATTTTCCTTGTTCGTTTTCACAAATAATCATTTTTTCCTGTTTACAATGTTTTAGGTTTCTATAAATAACCTACCTTTTGCGCTAGAGATAGAATACTAAAGTAATCATGAAGTCATTCAATCAAGTAATCATTTTTTTGTTGCGACAAACAAAATGTTTGCAATACTTAAAATAACTTGGGTATTATTATACTGTTTCTTCTGATTTTAAAGATATAAAACATATTATTATTATTTGTAAAAAATAATATTTCTTCTTAGCAACAAGGTATGTATGTATTTAAATATTATGTAAACAATAAAAACCCAACATATTAATAAATTAGATTGACACAGCACGCAACTATAAATAAGGGCATAAGAGCCGTTTAGTTCAATTATCAGAACTACGAGTAGATAAGGTCGAAGCATGAAATATATTAAAATGGACGAAGAAAATCCAAGTTATAATAGCGTATTTCTCGCTATGCTTACAATAAAGTATAAACGTAATACAGCATACGTTATTTAGTAACATTTAGCATTGCACTAAGGGCCGCGGCCCGCGACGTAAGCTCAACGTTCGGCACAATCGCTGGAGTTAACTTACGTTTAACTGAACAATAAGTACTTGCAAAGTAATTTTCGAAACAGTAAAGTCCACTTGCGCTACTTCGAGTTAAAATTACTATGTGTTGAATTATATATTATCTCGTATTTGATCAATACGCGAGAAATAACATGATATTTAGCCCAGGGTTAACTAAAGAGAGGACCTTATGGTATTAGAGTGGGCAAGTTTGTAAGCAAACCGACTCACCTGTTCCTGACCGACGATCGGGAGGATACGGTATAGTTCCTGGGGAGGCGGTGCGCCTGGGCGGGAGCGTGGGCGGCAGCGGGAGCGGGCGCGGGAGCGGCGGCGGGCGAGGTGCGCGGCAGGCGCGTAGCCGACGCCGCGGCTATTAGCAGCAGCCAGCGGACGAGCATGTCAGACACACGGCGCGGGACACGGCGCGCGAGCGAGTAGCGCCGCGCAGCCCCCACCGCTCGTCAGCGGGGGCGGCCCCCGCCTCGCCCGCCGCGCCGCTTTCACTTCGCGTTATCTCCCCGCCCGGTGATAACGATACGGCCTTATGCGTCACGTGCGACGCTGTGTGATTCTAGATCAGAGTTCAGACTGATCGGGACTTCCTTATCAGGAGGGCTTTTTCAGTTTTATTATTTTCCCCGACCATGGTCAGAAGCTAAACCCCTCTAGGGTTTAGCCCCTGACCATGGTTTCCCACCTGCAGGCCTAATATAGGCAGGCATAACAACAGTAGAAATGGAAAAGAATCGACATACTCACAGATTTTATCGACAAAATGGCGGATTTCCATTATCTCTCACTTTGTCTATTGTTCCGTGCGCGTAGAAAGATACCGTTTCTATTGTGACCATGCTACGCCTGCTGTGGCCCATTCGCGGGCTCTGGCGTGGAAGATACGACATGGCATGGCCTGGCATGGCACGAGTGAGTAGTGACTCGAAATGCGTATACTGTTACAGCAAAACTATAATCTAAAAATCCGAGGACGGAGGAGACTGTTATCTTCTTGAAGCTACTACCACGTACTGCTGGCCATGTTTACATTCAGTGGCACAGCACTAAAATTTACTAGCGCCTACAGTTACTACTGTATCAATGTAAATAAGCACCAAAAACATTTGGTTTTTAGGTGCTTATTGAGGTGGTCCGTAAACCGGCTAAACCTTTTGCCTCCTAATCTTATATAGTTATAAGTAATAAGAAATTTCCGAATAATAAACATAATTAACAAGTATAGAAATTTATTCAATCTGCATTGCAGTCAACAGCTTGTTATATTTGTAAGGGGTCACGGGGGTCTCATATTTTGGCCATATGGCTATGGGTAGGTAAGGCCTTTTTCCTGTCATGAGTGTTACCGCCTGCGCACGCATATCATTTCATAGATGTTTTGCCTGTCACGCGGGCAACTCACGCGCGGCCATGTTGTCACCCGTATGCGGACCAGATCCGCGCGCGGGCGACAACACGCATGACAGGAAAAGGACCCCTACGGGGGTCTCAAGGCTGTGGGCAGGGGGTCTTGCGCAGGTAGGTGCGGTTGGAGGGCAGGGGGACCACCTTCATTTGCGGAAAAGCTGCCACCGCCTCAGCAGCACCAACCGTCGGTAGCACCATACACTCATCGCCCATCTGAAACAAACATACACACATAAACACACATGTACACGCATAAAAGTACATAATCCCACTGTGGGACAGGACGTTAAGGCTGCGTTTCCACCAGAGATGTGTTGTGACTTGTGAGGGATGGATGTGTAATGTGTTTTTATTTTATTCAAAATTTTTGACAAGGCTTAAAAATGCACTTGGCATCTATGCCAGCCTCATAGTATTATTCAAAGTTAATTTAAAAATTTATAAATTAAACTATGCGACCCTTAAATGATAATAAATAGAACCTAATTAAAGTACGGGCCTCTTGCGAAAGAGGCGACGCTTATATTAATTTGCCCCCCCAAACAAATTGGAAACAACTGGCTTCTGAGATCACGATTTTGTCCACAATCCACCAACAAGTGCATTAAGTATTCTGTAACCCAGCTACAGTGAATACAATGAGGGGAAATCTTCTTTCCTATCATATAAAATTTACTTTTTGAGTGGAACGTGTCCCGAATCCTGATCGCATCCTCATAGCCGCATCTAAGCTAGTCCTAGAAATATTAGCGCCTTCAAACCATGGGCTCAAGCAAGGTTCACAATTCAATGTCCTGTACCAGAGATACCTTCGGAGGAAGAACAATTAATAAAAAAATTCATCCACCTATCAATACAAATTTGCTTAGCTCTATGAAAAAATTCTGTGTAGTATGGCTGTATATGAAAAAACATATCCCGACCATCACAGATAGCCTCTTTTGCCAGTTGGTCAGCCATCTTTGTTGTCTAGTAAACCTATATGGGAGGGTATCCATTGCAGTCTAATGCAAGATGTTTAATTGAAGTCATTTAATATTTTAAGAATATCGTATGCAATAGGTACCCCTCTAGCTCCCGAGACGCAACGAATAAGGTGCTGAAGTGCAGACATCGAGTCTGATAAAATAACAACCCGACATAAACCATTATTCTGAGCATATCGAAGTGCTTCTAGAATTGCAATAAGTTCAGCTCTCATGATATAAATGTTTTCACCAAGTTATAATTTGGATGAAACATTCCTTTTTACATCAATGAAAGCGGCACCAACACCCTCGTCATTTCTAGACCCATCAGTAAACAACCCACAGCTTCTAGCCTGGAGATGTTCCAAATGAATGTGTGGCTGTCCTACATGCTACATTGACATTACTTTTAATGTCTACATGCTACATTGACATTACTTTTAATGTCAATGTAGCATGTAGGACAGCCACACATTCATTTGGAACATCTCCAGGCTAGAAGCTGTGGGTTGTTTACTGATGGGTCTAGAAATGACGAGGGTGTTGGTGCCGCTTTCATTGATGTAAAAAGGAATGTTTCATCCAAATTATAGCTGTATGTACCATCGAGGAAATTGATTCCTATGCAGTTGATAGACGTTGAAGTCGAATATGTCAATTCAATGTTAATTGTGATCTGTCGGCTGGGTTTGACGTAAAGCAACCAAACTACGTAGGTCCCCGATCTGCATAGGAATCAACTTCTCTGATAGTACAAAGGTCTATCCTTAAAAAGGATATATATTCCAATTAAATTAGGAGTGTTCCTCCCCCTCCAAAAGTTACTAAAGAGTGATGTTCTAGTATTTCCATTACAAAGTAACACCGACTTTAACCAATATTTACATGCGAGCCAAAGTCGACGAATGTGCAATGGTGCAATACTTAGCTCGCTTTCCATCACATGAATTGGAGTGCTTCTTATGAAGCCACCACAAATTCTCTATGCTCTATTTTATACGGGATGTGTTTTTAAGATCCAATAGCATGACCGCTCTGAGCGATGTCATGGCAAGGTCATGTCAATGAAGTGATTCCATTGGTTATTAAAAAGATGTGGCGGTACCCACAATTCGCCTAACAATCCTACATCGTGCTATCGAAGTTTCGGAGGACGGCAAGATATATACGTCTGAAATGACGACAGTGGGCTTCGGCCTGACCGAGCATGCTATCTCTCTCGGTCGGAAGATCTTCCTTTTCGGCCGCCACTAACAACGTTAAATTGGTGTCTGGTGACCACCGACAAGAACACGCATCCTTCTGGACATCAATCATCATGAACACTCCCCGCCCCTCCAGACCGCGTCAGCAGGCATCAAGCATAACCCGGTCGCCTCGACCATAAGCCGCGTTGGGCGTCCGCGCCGGTCGAACCCACGTCTGGCTTGAACGGGGCAGCCATAGGCTACAAAGACCGGTCCACAAGCAGAGCACGGGAACCTCTCCTGGTCATTGCACGCGTAGCTTTGGCCCACACCTGACAATACAAGCGCATTGAAGAATACGGAAACGCAGCCTAAAAAGCATGCTGGTTAATCTTATTGCTGTTATTTGAAATTTTGTACTTGTAACTTTTTTGTCATACTGGTTCAGGCAAGAGGTTAGTTAGTTTTTTTAAAGTCATACTTGACTTATAACTAACTGATTTGGCAAAAATACTTTTGTTATATTATGTACGACTAATCCCACCAAAAACATGAAATGTAAAAGGAGCCAAGCAAAATATTGCATAGCTATTCAATACTTCGATCGTAAAAAGTTTTCAGATGACGTTCAAGCCAAGCCTTCAACTTATTATGTAATTTAAATAAACATTCAGTAAACGTATCAATAGATTTCTTTATTTTATAATTATTATAGTAGCTTGGCAATGAGCTCTACTCACAAAATATTAGCTTGTTAGTAATCTCAAAAAAATTGTTCTAGGGCTCCCGTACTATCATAAATTTAAACCAAATTTGTTAAAACGTTTTGGTGGAGTTCTGTAACAAACACCCCAATACAATGATATTATATAAAAAAAACTCAAAGCAGATATGTTACTACCGCGCGCGTTGTGAAGCCTCAAAAACGGGCCAACTGGCTCTTTTATTTAGTCTGTCTTTTTTATGTAAATGGCATTTCGTATCTTTTGTTTCACTTATCTGTCAAATTTGACAATTGAAATTGAAAATTGTTCGGAAGCAATTTAAGCCAGAAAATAGTATGAGAGAGTTTCTCAAAAAATTTGTACCATTTTTTTAGAAAATATGATAAAATAAAAATTTGTTTAAATATTACTGATTGTTTTGTTTTAAGATATGGGTAAATGTCTATAAAATTTGAAGTAGGGGTTGTTTTCAGATAGTCCCACATACCCCTGCCTCTTCCCCCGAAGGGGCGGGGCATACGTAAAGTATTTCCCCTCCTAAAAAAAAAAAAAAAGGGTTGTTGTTGTTTTCAGATATAAAATGTTTAAAAATAGCAAAATCTATTATTAACTCTTGTACTATTATACTATTTCCTATTGTGTTACCTTTACTAGATTACGTAAATTCAATGTTGAATTGTGTTATTAGAATTTTTATTTGATTAAATGGGATAGTAAAGCAAAATTTAATTTGTTTTTTAAATATACCTTACCACTCAAAAGTAACAAAAAAAGAAGTAACAAAAAAAGTTAAATAAAGTTTTCAACTTGCAATATGCATAAACTAATACTCGTTTATGATTTGACTTACGAAATCAAAATTGGGAGCTTTAATGGATCTAAAGGCGAAATAATAATAATATTAGAGCTTACCTGCGTTTCTAGGGTAACAAAGACTGGAAAATTTTTTGGACCACTACGCTAATAGACAACCTTCTGTTCGCGTACGTGGAACGTAAAAGAAATATCAAAACGAAAATAAGATGGATACCGAGCTTAACAGTTTTGCCACTATACTAAAACATATTTATACCAAAATAGACTTCAAAATTTTAAAAACTATGGTCACAAAAAAGGACTTTCAAAAAGGAACTTTTTCCGCGATACAATAAAAACATTATTTATTAAATAAATTTGTTCTAATACGACCAAATATTCTTTTTAAATGATTTATGGTCTTGCAGCCCTAAATAAATACATAAGTTGTTTCAAAAATTTCCGCAAGGCCTTACAAATACAATCAATTGTTTGGGAAGGTATGAAATTGGGACACTTCACTTTTCATACAACTAGATTAAACCGATTTTCAAAATATTTTTATAGTGAATAATTTATGAATATAATTCTTATTTGTAAATGTTTTTAGTGAATTTATTTAACTTACTACGTTTACAATTTAATAGAAATGGCTAATGGTCTAATTATTTATAGAAAAACATATTTCAAAATGTGGGACAATGATTTAGATAGAAAGTAATTTTTTTTTTTGAGAAATGCTCATGAACGTAACAGATCTGTATAAGTAGAATATCATTGCCCCAATACAAGCAAGTATATTATGTATAACACATACAAGCATTTGAGTTGCTTCTAAAAACACTTGGTTTAAATATCATGATATGCCTACAATCTCCACATATCATGTTATCAGTAAGAAGATTTATTTATTATTATCTTTTCTAAAGCCCAAAAGCTATTCATGATAAAAAAAATACATAGATAACTACACATTTAGACATTACACTAAAGTAACAAAAACATTCCCAGTCTTTATTATAAGCATTTAACTAATTTATTTTAAACAATACATTTAGAATAGAAATAGAATATAAATCGTTAATTTGCTAAAATAATGCACAATATTATTATGATGTTAGTGAGATAAACAGTTCTCTTATTTTGCCTTATAATTATCCTGCCTTATATAATATATTAATTGCCTAGTTAATTGTAATATAAACTAGTGTTCCTTACCTTCCAATCAACTGGTGTCGCAACTTTAGCTTTGTCTGTCAATTGCAGGGAGTCTACCACACGAAGAATCTCACTGAAAATAGAGCACAATAATATGTTAAGAGCAATAATTATAATTTTTGGTATATAGTAATATATTGGTTCTAAGAATTATATAAAAGGATAAACAAAGATTTATTTTCACAAAAAGTTAGTCTTTGCACAAAACAAAAAAGGTTAAAGCCACAAGTTTATTCCATCAAACAAGTCACTAAGGCCCCAATGGTCAATCGGCTGTTTTTATTACAATAAATAAATATTTCAGCCCTGGATTCAAAAATTATAGGATATAATAGGGGGATGGCAAATTTTGTACATGGGGCGGCAGAAATACAGTGGCCTACACTGATAAAAAATATAAATCCGGCACTGATTATAGGTACCGTTGGTAAAACAAAAGAACCTTAATCTTGAAAGTATTTAGCACATTGTCTTACCAAAGATACAATTTGTCCTGTTTTTTTTGTGAATTTAAATATCAAAACTTACTCAAAGTTCCTTCCAGTTGTTGCTGGATACAAGATTGATAAGCGATACTTCTTGTTGGGATCTACCACGAATACAGCTCGAGCTGTCAACGCGATGCCCGAAGGACTTATCTCATCTTTATCAATCATACCAAGTTTTGTAGCTAATATGCGTTTCTCATCTTCAATTATAGGATATGGAAATTTTTCATCACTACTGAATCCTGCAACAAGTATCAAGGTTAGATGCTGATATATTTATTTTTAATCATTTGATCACGGAGTCTTGGAAATCTATTGTTATTCTATTGTTGTTGCAGTCACCGGTGTCCTTATTGGTCTTGAAAGGTTAAAGAGGCCACCCTGCTCAGGTTTTTTCGAGTGTGTTGTTGCAATAGCAGAGTAGTGGCCTTGCTGTTTTATGTAGAATTGACCATGAACGTAAAAAAGTATGAATGTGTACGTGCGGACTGTGTACATGCAGTCAGCCTGACCGACTCTGAGGACACAGTTCTGTGTATGGTGGGACTCCGTCCGCCTTTTTTATACGTCCATGGAATTGACTATACAATTAAAATTATTACCTCCATAGGACTTAATGTCCTCACACCACTCGTGATGAGATGATATTGAGTCACACGACAGGCCAATAACCTTAATGTTGCGCTTTTTGAACTCCGGCAACAATTGCATCACCCTGGCCAACTCTGTGGTGCATACAGGAGTAAAATCCGAGGGGTGTGAGAAGAGAATTCCCCATCTGTAATAATCACCATAATGTAAGATAAGATAGTTATAGAATGGCTACAGAGAGATGAATGCACAATGCATTAAACTAGTAATAATATATTGCAGACTTACGATTCTCCCAGCCATGAGTGGAAATCAATTTTCCCTTCTGTTGTGTTGGCAGCAAAGTTAGGAAATATGTCACCGAGAAGCAACATTTTCCAATTTTGTAAAATAAAAACAGTACCTACAACAAAATTTTGAGAAATCAGACTTCCAAAATACAGACTTCTAATTTCAAAACTTTGTCAGATATTTAAGAATGAATGAAATGAATAAGGAGGTAAGTTTTTATAACCTTCCTATTGATATAATATAGTGTTAACTGATATGAAAAAATATTTTAAAATGTAAACAAAAGATTGCCAAAAAGAATGCCGTCAACGGAAAAACAAAGAAGATGTAAACTGTATACTACGTAACAAGAGGTCGGACTTAGAAGAAAAAAAATTAACATCCGTTATTTTTTTAATTTGAAACTGAAGTTAAAATTTTTAAGTGCAAAACCTTTCACTGTAAACATACCAAAAATTTTAAAAAAATAAATAAAAAAGAAATGAGCTCAAATAAATGTTTTATTACATTAAAAATTATTGTACATAGCTAAATAAATAGGCTAATAAGGTAAATTAAACAATAAAATAGATTTAATCCGCAAGCTTTTGTTGATTTCTATTATTCAGTATTATAATATTACAGTACAGTTTTATGAGTTTTATTTATAAATATAATAGAATAGCTGCCTATGCTGCTCTACTAACTACTTGATTGGCTTATACAGTAAACTCTATATAGGGAGGGGATTAAAGCTGCGCGTCCACCAGGTCGGAATCGGGACGTAAACGACGGTGCGGACGGCGCGTCGTGTCGTCATATATTTGTCTGGCGCAGAATGACGTTCCAGTACTTCTAGTGCAGTTCACAGTAGTCAGTACCATACATACAAAGCAACAAATATGTCCGCTGCGTACCTACGCTCCGATTCCGATCCAGTGGACGCACACCTTAAAGCGGGGAATTGACTACCGGGCCGCCCGCTGCGGGTAGTGTATTTCAATGTAATTCCTAGGTATGGGCACAGACATGCCCGTTGACCTAGGAACTGACGAGCAGACATGCGACAGACCTGCCCACGACGGGCGGCCCGTAGCGGGCGGCCCGGTAGTCAATTTCCCGCTTTATATATACACACTTAAGTATCATTACTTTGTTCTGTTACACCCTGTATACGACAGCTGAAATCTATCACGCGGGCTCAGGCCAGCTGCATACCACCTCACTTGATCAGAGGATTCAGAGGATTTTTCCTTGGTGGCCGTACCACTCATAATCCCATACCTTCCTTCTCCTCCTAAAATCTTCTTAACAACTATTGCTTGCAGACTAAAATGTTGCAAACTAGTATAGGGACCTAAAAATCTGAAATTAATTAAACATTTTTTATTTACTACATTTCCATACCAGTTCACATAAATTATTAAAGTATAGTTAATATAACCTCATGTATTATTACGTATTACAAAAAAACAATAATATACACATTTCAACATTTTCCAAATTAACTGCATACTGATATACATTATAATATTTTCTATGAAATAATAATCTATATTTTTCATATATAGTATTAAGTTGTAAATTAATGTACAAATATGCAAATAATACTACGACATGTACTTTGTATTAAAACATGGTATGACATACCTAGTTATGTTTTGCTTCAGTTTATCAATTTACGGTTTACAATGGCTTACCTTTCGTTTTTCAATAATTAATCCACTTAATTTACAATTTTTGTATGAGTTGCTACAAATAATTTTTACAAAATGAAAATCGAACTTTGTGTCTTAAACTCCATCTTCGTCTTTTTTCTCATGTAGTTTATATTCTATATGGTCTTTTTTATCAGTCAATCACAGTCGACCTTGCACAGATCAAGCACAGATTATGCGATTGGGTACAGTTGCTACGTTTAAATTTGGAACCCATTTTTTTTTTGTTCGGAACTTGCGTCCACCTGCGGAAAAAGTTAAAACTGGCAGCCACAGATTACCTACCTTTTTATATAGGAAAGCTGGCAGCTGCAATTATATATAGTGGGTTGCACGAACTAACTTTGACTTTGACTTTGACTTTAGCTTTAACTTTGACAACAGTGCGAAATGTCAAATCTCTGGTTAAAGTTAAATATGGCGTCCAAACACCTGTCATCTCATACGACATCTGTAAAATTTCCAGTTAAAGTTAAAGTCAAAGCTAAAGCTAAAGCTAAGGACGCCATATTTGACTTTAACTTTAGCTTTAGCTTTAACTTTAACCATGCTTTAACCACGCCTCTGGTGCAACGCAGCCTTAAGTTTTGAATTTGGCAGTGACATACTACGTCACTCGTCAGTGTCAAAACAATGTGTCAAAATTTGAACTGCCATATTTTTAAATAATATGAAACAAGGCAAAGACAAGGCCATACAGTGGCGAACACTGTTTCATCCGCCAGTCGCCAGTCGCCACTCGCCAGCTGTCTGGTGTCCCCAGACGGGCCAGACCCCAGTCCCCACGTGTACGACAATGTTTAAAACGGCCCATTCACTATCCTGCATTGCAATCCGCCGTGCAGGCCTGCAACACCATTCACTATCCTGCATAAAAGGCCCCATTCACTATCCAGTATCCTGCATTGCAGTCCTGCAGCTGCAGTCCGCCGTGCAGGCCTGCAACACCATTCACTATTCAGCATAAGCCGGCGGACTGCACGCAGGATAGTGCTTGGTGTTGCAGGCCTGCACGGCGGACTGCAGCAGGACTGCAATGCAGGATGGTGAATAAAAGGGCCCAATAGGAACATAGCTCACTGATTGGTCCACACGTCTCGGTGTTTCCGGCCGGCATTTTCGAGAGGAGTACCTCTAAAGCAGCCCATTCACTATCCTGCATTGCAGTCCAGCTGCAGTCCGCCGTGCAGGCCTGCAACACCATTCACTATCCTGCATAAGCCGGCGGACTGCACGCATGATTATTATGATTATGATTATGACGTGATAACGTCTTATAATTCGATATGAGCTGAGCGCCCGAAAAACATCATAGTTTATGCAGTGTTACCTCGCTGACAGCTCTGTCTCAAGTCTCTTAACAACCGTAAAGCCGACTGTACACTCTCGCCGAGACACAGCGAAGCGGCCCGAGTGCGAGAGTGTAAATGGGTGCGCTCGCCTCGTCTCGCCAGTCTCGGACCCTCTCGGTCCGTTGTCGGTATTTTGCGCCCGAGACAAAGGGTCTCGCGAGGAAAACGAGCGCACTACTGTACACTCTCGCGTCTTTCAGTACTAGTCCCGCCGTTGGACAGTGTAGAACAGAAAAATAACAATAATAAACGTCATTATTAGTCATTATCTGTGAGAAATAAAATTAAATAATATTTAATTTAGTTATTAACATATTAAGTTAATAAATGTTTGGATTACAATGACAGCTTTCGATGCAATGGTGAATGGTCGTTTTCGTCCATCTTGTCTGAGTTCTTAACTGCGATTGAACTAAGCGAGAATGTACATGATCGTACTTGGGCAATGGGCTCTCGCAAGAGACTCTCGCCCGAGAGCTCTCGGTGAGAGTGTACAGCGGGCATAAGGCCCACCTGGGCCGCGCTCTTTGTTTCGATTATATTACGTACTAACTGTTGCCCGCGACTTCGTCCGCGTTAACATAGTATAATAATAACAAAGCTGGATAGTTTTCCCCTCTTTGTGGTTCCTTATAAAAAGGGTAAAAACGGGACCCTATTTGAGAAACGTCAAACGCAAACGTCAATTTTCATGTTTCTAACTCAAGAAATGACGGACTTTTATTCAAACTTTCAACCCCAATTTCACCCCCTTGGGGGTAGAATTTCCAAAAACGCTTAAATACCTATCCATTCATATTTAATCAGCAGTCCAAAAATAAACTTTCATGTTTCTAACTTAAGAAATGACGGACTTTCATTTAAACTTTCAACCCCTATTTCACCCCCTTGGGGGTAGAATTCCCAAAAACGCTTAAACACATATCCAATCATTTTTAATCAGTAGCCCAAACATAAAAGTTCATGTTTCTAACTCAAGAAATAACGGACTTACATTCAAACTTTCAACCCCAATTTTACCCCCTTGGGGGTATAATTTCCAAAAACGCTTAAATACGTAGCCATTTATTTTTAATCAGTAACCCAAACAAAAATAAACTTTCATGTTTCTAACTTAAGAAATAACAGACTTTCATTCAAACGTTCAACCCCTATTTCACCCCCTTCGGGGTAAAATTTTCTAAATTCCTTCCTTAGTGGGTGTCTACTTAATAAAACAACCCTACTCACCAAATTTCGTGGCTGTAACTTTAACAGTTTTTGCTCAGCGATGATGAATTAGTCAGTCAGTCAGGACATGTAATTTTATAAGTATAATATAGAAGATAAAGTATTCGTTTATTTCTTCTGAACAAGTCACTAATTATAGTTTCGAAAGTTTATAATTGAGAATCCATAAACTTATAATACTAAAGACCAACAAAGAGTGCGAGAGAGAAGAAAATCCTTTATGGAATTATAACAAGATGAAAAGAGAGAGGCAGTCTAATGTAAATTGTAACCACTTTTATTTGACAGGTCGTCAAAAGTCGTCAATCGTTTTTATGCATTGCGATGTATTTTATGCCCTTTCGGTATCTATATTCTATACTTATTATAAAACAAAGTCGCTTTTTTCCCTCATGTCCCTTTGTTCCCTTTAATCTTTAAAACTAGGCAACGGATTTTGATGATTCTTTCAGTGGTAGATAGCCCATTTATCGAGGAAGGTTATAGGCTATATAAGGGCTAACTTGAGCCCGCTAATCTCAGGAACTACTGGTCGGATTTGAAAAATTATTTCAGTGTCACATAGCCCATTTATTGAGGAAGGGTATTGGCTATATTTTATCACGCTAATACTGATTGGAGAATGTGGAAAAAACGGGGGAAATTATGTGAAAGGGCTTATCTCGCGAACTACTGGAGCAATTTTTATGTCATTTGGCACAGATAAGAAGTAGACCACGTGAAGGATCATAGGCTATCGATTTTATTCTTTTTTTTCAGTGGCTATATTATATTTTATACCCGTGCGACGCCGGGGCGGGTCGCTAGTATCTAATATATTGTTGAATTTGTTTATTATTTTCAATTTAGCCGTCAAATTCCGGATTTCAAGTAGCCGGCTTCCAACTTGTACCTATATTCATATAAATACATAGAAACCAGTAGTGTCGTGACGACACGTGGTCTCCTGCAACTTCATGTAGCCGGCTTCCAACTTGTACCTTTACAGTGAACTTCTACCAAGGGACAAAATATGCATACCATCACTGACATAGTATGTACTACGTACTAGTACTTACTACCTCATTGCATACCATAAAGGCATAAACACGGCTATATAGCGGCACCTGGAATATCAAACACCCTCATTGACTGTGCCGAGTGCGAGTTACATGTGAAAAGTCCGAATGATTTTACTTCGGTGTGCTAAGTGTGAGTTTTTCCATTTGCATTCGATCGTGAGCGCGTTTTGCGTTTACTTGGAATTTGTATGAGATTAGTACAGCGCCACCTAGTTGTAAACGCGAGAAACAAAATATGGTAGTGCGAGTTTTTACGTACAAGTTTAACGAATACGAGGATTGTTTACGCGATCGTAGGTGAGAGCGTTAGAGCCTGTGATTGGTGGGTTCAAGTATTGGGCTAGTGCGAGTTGCATTTTTGACATTTCGATTCCCTAACTTCGGAGTTTATTTCGATAATACCGTAGTAAAGTTATCACTTGTGTTTTTCATAGTGAAATCGTGGAGATAGAAGAATATTTTCAGAGTTAATATATTACTTATATCAAAAACTAGCATAATATCATGGCCGGTCCCTCCTTTTTCGCCTGGAGAATGTTTGCAGCTGCGGAGGCAGACGATAGCCGTAATTATACCGCTTGGAGCAATGCAAGCTCTCGTGCATCATTCAATGCACTAGACCTAGAAACAATTCCGTGATCGATATCGCATTACTAAACAAAATATGTTGAAGTGGTTGTGCAGAGAGCTAGGTGTTTAACAAATTTGAAATCTTCCCAACGGGTTGGCCTAAAGGAAACAGGGCACTAGCCACTATGGGAAAAAGACAGAAAAATTTCGACGAAAAAATGCAACCAGCATCACTCCCATTGGGAAATATAATAGCAATTAATTTGAAGAAGGATACTTTTATCACCATGACAGAAACGGAGTTGCTCCTTTGTTTCAATCATCATTCAGAAAATATGTTATGTCGCCTCAGTAAAGCGGAATATCAACTTAAAGGTAACAAGAGTTTATGCAGGCAAAACAAAGCAGCTAAAAGTTGTCTATACAGTACTTATAGCAGAGTGTGATAACATGTGGATCGACACCCACAGGATCAATACATATTTTTACTTTTGTTGTGAACACTGCTCGTTGAATATATTATGCGACGATGAAATAAGCTCTGCACGATTATCACAGTCAGGATTGTTTAGCGTCAAACAAGGATGCTTGAATTAGTCAAAGGACTTTTCTGTTCACTCGCACAAAGAAGACAGTAGCATGTTACACGTGAACCCTCAGGTTTCCTTTGGAGATATTGCTCCAATCAATCATCTTTTTAATATGTCGATCTCTGAGTCATCACCAGTTATAGCGAACCAGCTGAACAGAGAGAACAGCTACATGCCTTACAGAAGCAACTAGATGATTTAAAGCAGAATGATCCAACATTAGAAAGCTTTTCGTATCATGACATTCATCATTATACCGCTATTTATGTCATTGCAGTGTTAATTTTGATCATTGGATCATTGTTACTATGGAAATGTAGAGCGTTGTAAGAGCAGCACCTCCAATGCAAAGGGAGGCTGAAGGAATAGAGATGACTTCTCGCGGAAATATTATAGTGATGCACCAGCAATCAAAAAGTGATCAGTGTCTTGAGAAAGTGCAAACTATTAGTGATAACGATAACAAAGTGTGTGGCCCTAGCAGGCAACAAAGTCGGGGCACTTCGCCCGTACTTCACTCTTTTGTGTCAATCGATGACAAATAATGTATTAGCATTAAGTTAGTTTAAGGACCTATTGTTTTTCACCTTGTATCACCTTCATCATCTTGCGGCTCGGGAGCATGTACGAGCTAGCATGTACATTGCTGATCCTACATAATTATTTTCCCGGAGTCCCGGCAAGTGCATACTCTCGGGCAGATCGCAACAAGCCGTCATCAATCGCGCACTCATTTTTAGCATTAACATACAGTCAATATATTATCATTTTATATTATCAAGGAATTTTAATTTAATAATCAATCTATCATATCACAAAAAGGGTGTAGTCGAGTAAGCAGCTCCTACACACCCCTTTTTATTATACCAATCGATAGGGGGCGCCAAGGGGAGCAAAAAAGCTTGGATAAACTTTTCTCAAAAATCTACCTCTGTCAAATGACAGGCCGAAATGTATGTAATGTATGTGCCCAAAAAGGAGGAGGTTATACATTCGTCAGGACTTGATTTATTTCTGTTGCCAGGACTGGAGGTTATACAAAAAATCTTCTGTTAACACAACATAATAATTAAGCCTTCGGCTTAGGAATTTCACTCTAGGGATTGACAAACTACTACAAAAGAAAGTCGACGGAGCCCCGCCACACGGGGCTACTATTTCTGGGTGGTTTACAAAAAATAACCAACCAAGCAAACACAAAAAATAACCAACCACCAAGCTACGCTCCCGCCTTAGCCATCTAACCTAACCCAACCATGTCGTATTGGGCAAAATTGCTATTAATTACTGTTACTATACAGTAGGGAATTTTGATTAGTTTTATCTAAATGGGGAGGGGGGGGGGATATCCGGGGGTGGAAGTGGCATAGGGAGGTTTTTCTCACCCAAAATATCCTTCCTCAACCCATATGATCACCAAAACAATTGGGGTAGGTTTGTGAACCGTAGCCCTAACGAGGTTTGTATATCGGCCTCTATCTAGCCGGGGGCTGATTTTTGAGAATAGTTTGTCTGAGCTTTTTTGCTCCCCTTGACACCCCCTATTGATTGGTATAGTAAAAAGGGGTGGTCATAGGGGGTTGAATTTTTTCGTCAAAATTTGTCTAAGTATTTTCGCCATACTAACCAGGGCCACATTTCGGCCTGTCATTTGACAGGGGTTGATTTTTGAGAAAAGTTTATCTGAGCTTTTTTGCTCCCCTTGACACCCCCTATCGATTGGTATAATAAAAAGGGGTGGTCATAGGGGGTTGAATTTTTTCGTCAAAATTTGTCTAAGTATTTTCGCCATACCTACTAACGGGCCACATTTCAGCCTGTCATTCGACAGGGTTTGATTTTTGAGAAAAGTTTATATGAGCTTTTTTGCTTCCCTTGGCGCCCCCTATCGATTGGTATATTCAAAAAGGGTGGTTATGAGAGGATAAAATTTTGACGAAAAATTTTTCTGTCTTTTTCCCATAGTGCCCTTCCCTCCAAGTACAACCTCATATTTTTTTAAACTTACTCCTCCATAAACGAAACCATCAATTATTACAATTATTGAGAACAATAATCACTTGTTCTCATAATATTTGAAGTTTAAAATTATAAGTAGTATCTAGTTTTAAACACGAAAGTTACATAGGTAAGTACCTACCTATTGTTATCAAGAATCAAGATAATATTTTGTTTGGTAACCCATACAACTTAAATAGACCATTCGTTTGGTTTACTTCTCTCTTAAAATAAACACTACTAAAATTAGTTGGTTAATAATTTGACGTTTCAATACTACCAACACTACGAAACAATTGCTCGTCACTCACGATGAGTAAACGCAGATCAAGTGGTTTAGCTCGATCGTAACTCACACTCGCCTAATCTTGACAGTCGATGAGTTAGGAGTTTATTCGGATAAACCGAAGTAAAATCACTCGGACTTTTCACATGTAACTCGCACTCGGCACACGGTTTATCCGAATAAACTCCTAACTCATCGACTGTCAAGATTAGGCGAGTGTGAGTTACGATCGAGCTAAACCACTTGATCTGCGTTTGCTCATCGTGAGTGACGAGCAATTGTTTCGTAGTGTTGGTAGTATTGAAACGTCAAATTATTAACCAACTAATTTTAGTAGTGTTTATTTTAAGAGAGAAGTAAACCAAACGAATGGTCTATTTAAGTTGTATGGGTTACCAAACAAAATATTATCTTGATTCTTGATAACAATAGGTAGGTACTTACCTATGTAACTTTCGTGTTTAAAACTAGATATTAATTATAATTTTAAACTTCAAATATTATGAGAACAAGTGATTATTGTTCTCAATAATTGTAATAATTGATGGTTTTGTTTATGGAGGAGTAAGTTTAAAAAAATATGAGGTTGTACTTGGAGGGAAGGGCACTATGGGAAAAAGACAGAAAAATTTTTCGTCAAAATTTTATCCTCTCATAACCACCCTTTTTGAATATACCAATCGATAGGGGGCGCCAAGGGAAGCAAAAAAGCTCATATAAACTTTTCTCAAAAATCAAACCCTGTCGAATGACAGGCTGAAATGTGGCCCGTTAGTAGGTATGGCGAAAATACTTAGACAAATTTTGACGAAAAAATTCAACCCCCTATGACCACCCCTTTTTATTATACCAATCGATAGGGGGTGTCAAGGGGAGCAAAAAAGCTCAGATAAACTTTTCTCAAAAATCAACCCCTGTCAAATGACAGGCCGAAATGTGGCCCTGGTTAGTATGGCGAAAATACTTAGACAAATTTTGACGAAAAAATTCAACCCCCTATGACCACCCCTTTTTACTATACCAATCAATAGGGGGTGTCAAGGGGAGCAAAAAAGCTCAGACAAACTATTCTCAAAAATCAACCCCCGGCTAGATAGAGGCCGATATACAAACCTCGTTAGGGCTACGGTTCACAAACCTACCCCAATTGTTTTGGTGATCATATGGGTTGAGGAAGGATATTTTGGGTGAGAAAAACCTCCCTATGCCACTTCCACCCCCGGATATCCCCCCCCCCTCCCCATTTAGATAAAACTAATCAAAATTCCCTACTGTATAGTAACAGTAATTAATAGCAATTTTGCCCAATACGACATGGTTGGGTTAGGTTAGATGGCTAAGGCGGGAGCGTAGCTTGGTGGTTGGTTATTTTTTGTGTTTGCTTGGTTGGTTATTTTTTGTAAACCACCCAGAAATAGTAGCCCCGCGTGGCGGGGCTCCGTCGACTTTCTTTTGTAGTAGTTTGTCAATCCCTAGAGTGAAATTCCTAAGCCGAAGGCTTAATTATTATGTTGTGTTAACAGAAGATTTTTTGTATAACCTCCAGTCCTGGCAACAGAAATAAATCAAGTCCTGACGAATGTATAACCTCCTCCTTTTTGGGCACATACATTACATACATTTCGGCCTGTCATTTGACAGAGGTAGATTTTTGAGAAAAGTTTATCCAAGCTTTTTTGCTCCCCTTGGCGCCCCCTATCGATTGGTATAATAAAAAGGGGTGTGTAGGAGCTGCTTACTCGACTACACCCTTTTTGTGATATGATAGATTGATTATTAAATTAAAATTCCTTGATAATATAAAATGATAATATATTGACTGTATGTTAATGCTAAAAATGAGTGCGCGATTGATGACGGCTTGTTGCGATCTGCCCGAGAGTATGCACTTGCCGGGACTCCGGGAAAATAATTATGTAGGATCAGCAATGTACATGCTAGCTCGTACATGCTCCCGAGCCGCAAGATGATGAAGGTGATACAAGGTGAAAAACAATAGGTCCTTAAACTAACTTAATGCTAATACATTATTTGTCATCGATTGACACAAAAGAGTGAAGTACGGGCGAAGTGCCCCGACTTTGTTGCCTGCTAGGGCCACACACTTTGTTATCGTTATCACTAATAGTTTGCACTTTCTCAAGACACTGATCACTTTTTGTTTGCTGGTGCATCACTATAATATTTCCGCGAGAAGTCATCTCTATTCCTTCAGCCTCCCTTTGCATTGGAGGTGCTGCTCTTACAACGCTCTACATTTCCATAGTAACAATGATCCAATGATCAAAATTAACACTGCAATGACATAAATAGCGGTATAATGATGAATGTCATGATACGAAAAGCTTTCTAATGTTGGATCATTCTGCTTTAAATCATCTAGTTGCTTCTGTAAGGCATGTAGCTGTTCTCTCTGTTCAGCTGGTTCGCTATAACTGGTGATGACTCAGAGATCGACATATTAAAAAGATGATTGATTGGAGCAATATCTCCAAAGGAAACCTGAGGGTTCACGTGTAACATGCTACTGTCTTCTTTGTGCGAGTGAACAGAAAAGTCCTTTGACTAATTCAAGCATCCTTGTTTGACGCTAAACAATCCTGACTGTGATAATCGTGCAGAGCTTTTTTCATCGTCGCATAATATATTCAACGAGCAGTGTTCACAACAAAAGTAAAAATATGTATTGATCCTGTGGGTGTCGATCCACATGTTATCACACTCTGCTATAAGTACTGTATAGACAACTTTTAGCTGCTTTGTTTTGCCTGCATAAACTCTTGTTACCTTTAAGTTGATATTCCGCTTTACTGAGGCGACATAACATATTTTCTGAATGATGATTGAAACAAAGGAGCAACTCCGTTTCTGTCATGGTGATAAAAGTATCCTTCTTCAAATTAATTGCTATTATATTTCCCAATGGGAGTGATGCTGGTTGCATTTTTTCGTCGAAATTTTTCTGTCTTTTTCCCATAGTGGCTAGTGCCCTGTTTCCTTTAGGCCAACCCGTTGGGAAGATTTCAAATTTGTTAAACACCTAGCTCTCTGCACAACCACTTCAACATATTTTGTTTAGTAATGCGATCACAGATCAAGAACTAGTTACTTAATGCGATATCGATCACGGAATTGTTTCTAGGTCTAGTGCATTGAATGATGCACGAGAGCTTGCATTGCTCCAAGCGGTATAATTACGGCTATCGTCTGCCTCCGCAGCTGCAAACATTCTCCAGGCGAAAAAGGAGGGACCGGCCATGATATTATGCTAGTTTTTGATATAAGTAATATATTAACTCTGAAAATATTCTTCTATCTCCACGATTTCACTATGAAAAACACAAGTGATAACTTTACTACGGTATTATCGAAATAAACTCCGAAGTTAGGGAATCGAAATGTCAAAAATGCAACTCGCACTAGCCCAATACTTGAACCCACACCCACCAATCACAGGCTCTAACGCTCTCACCTACGATCGCGTAAACAATCCTCGTATTCGTTAAACTTGTACGTAAAAACTCGCACTACCATATTTTGTTTCTCGCGTTTACAACTAGGTGGCGCTGTACTAATCTCATACAAATTCCAAGTAAACGCAAAACGCGCTCACGATCGAATGCAAATGGAAAAACTCACACTTAGCACATGAGCTTGAACATTTTTAATTAGTACCTACTCCTAAAGATCAAATAAAACAAAATGTATTATATTTACGAAAATATATTACCTATAATCCGTAATCACTAATCACAAAACAAAAATAATATTTACATAAACCCTGCAATGTAGTCTGCTCCATAAGGCCCTTTGCAGACAAAAGGGCAGGGCGGGCCGGTCAGTTTCGCCGCGAACGATAGCACAAAGGGAATTCTATATTAACAACGCACATGGCGGGCAAAAAGACCGAGCCGCAGGTGCCCGGCGGGCACTGGCGGCGCATGTTTACATGTAGTAACGCAGACGGCGTGCGCTTTGTGCACGGGCAGCCGCAGACTGCAGACATCGACGGGCGTACGCTGCGAAATGCACCGCCCGCCCCGCCCCGTCGTCTGCAAAGCGTAGGCGTTTTGCAGACTTTGGGACCGAAATATTTATTTCAACCATTAAAAATATATATTTCAAGTATATAAAAATTATTTTGTATTCAAAATAAATCTTGTACGGTCAACAGTTTGTCGACAGTACATCACGTTTCGCACTGTCAGCGTATACGCCGCCACGCGGTATTATAATATACTTTAACTAACCAGTTCGCGTTAAGCCGCCAATCGGTTCGCGTGCTCTCTTTACCATTTAACCATTAAACCATTTTAGCATAAGTTAAGGATTCAATAAACCTATTGAACCTAACTTGTCTTTTACTCTGTACGGGACCAAACCACCGTACATTGTGGTCCTTCGAGCCGGATTTGAACCAGCGACCTATGGATGAATACCAACTTACCACTGTCACTTACGGCACCAAGGCCGCACCTTTCCTAGCCATGATGACATTGAAACGTTTGGCTAAGGATGAAGGTCACCGCTATCCAGAAGCAGCAGAAGCTCTGGCTACCAGGTTCTACATGGATGACCTTCTCCATGGACAGCCCGACCTAGAATCTGCAAGAAAACTAATTTCTGACCTCATAAATCTTCTTAAGTTAGGCGGATTTAATTTAAGGAAGTGGTCGTCTAATAAACCAGAAGTGTTACCAGATAACCAGTCACCATGTGAAGACCAAGCATATGTATTTAAATACCAGGAATCAACCAAGGCATTAGGACTTAAGTGGCATCCAGACCAGGATTATTTTACATTTCAGTTGAAATCTGAACCAGTCCGTAAGCTCACCAAAAGAAGTTTACTGTCGAATATATCGAAAATATTCGATCCGCTTGGATGGCTTTCACCAGTTACCACCTAGTTGAAACTACTCTTCCAAGAAGTCTGGCTCCTAAACCTTAATTGGGACGACGAGTTGCCAGCTGACACAAACACAAGATGGAAAACCATAGAAGCTGACATCACCAAAATTAACCATATTACCATACCAAGGTGGCTACAGTCCTCGAAGAACGACACCATCGAGTTGCATGGGTTTTGTGATTCATCACAAAATGCCTACGCTTGTGTTGTATACTGCAAAGTCAGCAATTCCAACAACAACCAGTCGTCTGTAGTACTAGTAGCAGCGAAGTCTCGTCTCGTACCTGTAAAGAAAAATGTTTCATTACCAAGATTAGAATTATGTGCAGCTGTTCTACTTACCAAGGTCATGAAGATCGCCTGTAATTATTTATCAGATTACAACATAAAAATCTACGGTTGGTCCGACTCGACAGCAGTGTTAGGTTGGCTCAACGGCGACCCAAGCAAATGGAAACCTTTCGTCGCGAATAGGGTGAAGCAGGTGACGGATATCATTCCACTGAGCAGCTGGCATTATGTGTCAACCAAGGACAACCCAGCTGACTCAGCAACAAGAGGAATCACCACGGAACAGCTGATTAACCATTCCATCTGGTTCACGGGACCTCACTGGCTACAATCTTTTGAGGAGTCAAAATTAACCAATTCATCTTATACCACGAACGAAGAGCTGAAAAAACCATTATTAAATATAAATGTTACAACTATTAAATATGAAAATGAAGCTATAGAAAATATAATTAGCAGATACAGCGATTTTACGCGAGCTTCAAGAGTGCTTGCGTGGATATTACGTTTTACACCTAAGTCTAAAAATAAACAACGATACTTAACTATATTAGAAATAAGAAAACTAAATACTTAATTATAAAATATGTACAGCAATTAGAATTCTTAGAAGATACAGAATATATTAAAAACCATAACCAACCTAACCCTAAGAGTAATTTATTAAAACTAAAACCATTTATTGATGACCAAGGACTTTTGAGGGTTGGGGGGCGATTGACCAACGCCAAAATAGAAGATAGAATGAAGCATCCGTGTATTTTACCACATAACCATGTACTTACCAACATGATAATTGACCAGGCACATAAAATGACCTTCCACGGGGGTGCACGATTAACCCTCGCGTGGTTACGTCAAGAATATTGGATTTTAGGAGGAAATAGCGCTGTAAAGAAGCAGCTTCGAAGATGTGTGCTGTGCAGAAGGCACGACCCCCTGAAACATGACCAGTTAATGGGAGATTTACCACCAGCCCGAGTCAACAGGACCCGCCCTTTCTACCATACAGGGGCTGATTTCACTGGTTTTGTTGACGTCAAGTCTGCGAAGGGTAGAGGAGTGAGATGTACCAAAGGATACATCGCCGTCTTTGTGTGTATGGTGACCAAAGCCGTACACTTGGAGTTGGTCTCCGATCTCACCGCCTCAGCATTTTTAGCAGCCCTAAGAAGACTTTCTGCCAGGAGAGGATCGCCCGGTCACATTTACAGTGACAACGGGACGAATTTTATAAAGGCAAATAGAGTCCTGCAAGAAGAGATCGTTAATTTAAAATCAATATTAAATGACCAGTTTTATGCTGAAATAGCAGACATGTCGATAAAATAGCATTTCAACGCACCATCTTGGCCTAGTGCAGGCGGTCTGTGGGAGGCGGCAGTGAAGAGTTTGAAATACCATTTGAAGCGAGTCATAGGAGAACAAAAACTCACGTACGAGGAGTTCTCCACTCTCCTAGCTCAACTGGAAGGCTGCCTCAACTCAAGACCTCTGTGCCCGCTGAGCGAAGACGTAGAAGATCTAGATTTCCTCACTCCATCCCATTTTCTAGCAAGTGGACCAACATTGACCATTGTTGAGTCTGAACACGATCTGCAAACCAGATGGCAGGTAGTACAGAAGATTTACCAAGACGTGTGGAAGAGATGGAGAACGGAGTATCTCACACAGTTGAACACTAGATCTAAGTGGCTACGATCACAATCTAATTTAAATATAGGAGATATCGTTATTACACGACGCTAACCTGCCACCGGGTAAGTGGGCTCTCGGTCGAATCGTGCAGCTGCATCCGGGGCAAGACGGGCTAACTAGAGTAGTCTCTGTAAAAACAAAAAATGGAGTTATGAAACGACCAATAGTTAAGTTATCCCTTTTACCGATTAACCATAACAGTGAAAACGAAAACAGTAACCAAATTGCTGACCATAACCAGCCGAATAACCAGTCGAATGACAATTTACCAAAACCAAAAAGGGGACCTAGAAAAGGCATTTATCATTTATTTACCATGGCACTTATGTTGTTAACGTTTTTAATTTCACCAGCCTCGTGTGCATACAACGTAATAAACTTTAACGACAGCCAAAGTTTATATTTTGACAAAATATCTACCATGCGGTTAGTGCAAGACGAATGGAAACTGGTAGTATATTATGATTTAGGACCATATTGGCAGGGCAGTAAATTATTATCAAAGTATATAAATCACATGGAACATCTATGTCAACAATCACCCGTAAGAAACCATTGTGAATCCATTTTAATACAACTACGGCACAGCTATACAGAGTTTATGCATTACAATAGCATTCTGTCGACGCAGCAGTTCCCACACGGGCACGCGCGGCGCAAACGCGGCCTTATCAATGTCGTGGGTAATGTTGCACACGCGCTGTTCGGTGTACTCGATGACCAATTCGCTGAACAGTATGTTAAGGACATCGATTTAATTAGAGAAAACCAAAACCATCTGGCTGCTCTATGGAAAAACCAGACTTCCGTAGTAGAGGCAGAATATAATGTACTGAAAAGGATGCAAGGTTCTATTGACAAACAGCATAAGATATTTACACATTACATTAACCAGTTACTGCCGATCCACACTCGCGCGCGAAGGCACGCCGCGGACCGCGGCGCGGATCGCGGCGCAAATCGCGGCGCGGATCGCACATTACTACCAAATCCTCTCAAAGTTCGCGACATGTCCGCGCTTTAAGCGTTCTTTATTTGAAAAATTTCCCGCGCGTCTACTTTTTTCATAATATGACACTCGGCTTTTTAAGAATGGCCAGTGTCAAGTAAAATATGGCGGGAAAAAACAATCGTGAAAAGTTTACAAAAAGTTGTTTTTCCAGATGATCGTCAAGTCAAAAGTCTAGTAAAAGTCTAAAAATAGTATTTTAAAAAGATAAAACCGACTTCAACGTAAATAATTACGTAGCATTAAAATTCCCTATCTCAAAAACTACTGAACCGATTTTGATGAAACTTGCAGCATTCCCTAAGTTGAACAATACCTAGTACAACAAAAAAAAGAATCACTTGAATCGGACTTGTAGTTCCAGAGATATGCGCGCACAAACATAAAAACATACATACGTACATAAGAATAAGAATAAGAATACTTTTATTTCCAGCATCACACGAAACATCATAATAATAAACAGTATTGAGTGGTACAGTTATTGTGATCTAGTTACATTAATATCTTAATATTATGATGCTGTGTATTTGGCATCCATATACATACATACATACACTTTCGAAATTTGGCACATTTGTTCAGAAGCTGCTATAGATTAACATATAAAAAAACTGGACAGTTCTGGAAATATTACATACATACGCGTCGAATTATTGATAACCTCCTTTTTTTGAAGTCGGTTAAAAAGTAGTCAGTAAAGTCAACGAGTCAAGTCAGTTGTTTTAGTAAAGTGGTAGACCCTTTACTAAAACTTTCGACGGAGTTTTGGAGGGAACACAAAATGGCACGTTTCTTGAAGTTGTATCACTTGCCCACACTTGTGCACGACATCAAATTTTTAATGTTTTTTTTTATGAAATAAGGGGGCAAACGAGCAAACGGGTCACCTGATGGAAAGCAACTTCCGTCGCCCATGGACACTCGCAGCATCAGAAGAGCTGCAGGTGCGTTGCCAAGGCTGGCAACGCACCTGCAGCTCTTCTGATTAAGGGGTAATAGGGGAAGGTAGGGAAGGGAATAGGGGAGGGTACGGAAGGGAAAAGGGTAGGGGATTGGGCCTCCGGTAAACTCACTCACTCGGCGAAACACAGCGCAAGCGCTGTTTCACGCCGGTTTTCTGTGAGGACGTGGTATTTTTCGGTCGAGCCGGCCCATTCATGTCGAAGCATGGCTCTCCGACGTCAACGCCGGTTTTCTGTGAGGACGTACGTAAATCGTAATACGTAATGGTTAATATTCTACCAACATTACACATTAAAAACCGAAATAACACAATTTTAGGAAAATAATACAAAAACACAACGGCACTCTTTCGTATTCCCAGCAAAATTCCGCGCGTCTACTCTTTCTTGACAGACTGTATTATCTGTTCACTAAACAATGCTGGCATGTCTTGTATGGCAAAAGCCCTTATTAAAATAAAGATTAAAAAAAAACCCTTTGTCGCGGGACAGAAAACCGACAACATTCGGGGAACGGGCCGCGAAGTGCGAGACATATGCGAATCGGATCCACACTCATGCTTCGCAGAAATTTCGCGGCGCCGCGGCGTCGCGCACGGTTCGCGTGCGAGTGTGGATGCGGCCGGGGAACCAGCCGCGAAGTGCGAAAAATATGCGAACCGGATCCACACTCACGTTTCGCGGAAATTTCGCGGCGTCGCGCGCGGTTCGCACGCGAGTGGGGATGGGGCTTTAGAGAATACTACCAACGATGTAAAAAGTCAACTGAAAGACGTGGAAGCGACCAATGAGTTTTTGTTATGCTCCATGGCAGCGTACAGCTTGGAGTCGAATTTAAAGAATATGCAGGATGTTTTACTAGATACAGTTTCGGAGGTGTACTTTGGGAAGTTCAACATACATCTTTTGAAACCGGACCAGCTTTTAGAGGAGTTAAATACTATTTCAGGAAAACTTTCTAATGAGTTAAAATTACCAATCGAAAATCCTCACACGGAATTTACCAAAATTTACCATTTACTTAAGGTTAGAGCTAAGATGATGAAAGATTATTTTATTTTTGAAATTAGAATACCATTAGTGAGTAGAGATAGTTACCAAGTGTATAGAATTTATCCTATCCCAAGACGGAACGACAAAACCATGGTCACCCTAGTTCCAGCTTCGGATTACATCGCGATCAACTTACGAAGAGACTCATTTATGACCATATCGCAATTAGAATTGCATAAGTGTATTCACTTAGATTCTGAAATACAACTTTGTCCACTGCAGAAACCAATTTCACACATGAGTCATAACGACGTCTTGTGCTCCAAAGACCAGGAGACGAAGCGGTGCAGAACCAAAACTGCGAGGTGTCAAGACTGGTGGTCACAATTGAATGATGTAAATACTTACTTTTTCTTTTGCTGCGACTCATGTCCAGTACGCATCATCTGTGGAGAGCAAATGTTTTCCAACCATCTGAATAGCAGCGGTATCATAAAGCTGGGTCCAGACTGCGTTCTGAAAGGAAACGACATTACCATTTATGCTCAGAGACAGCAAAACAATACTTTCACCATGAAGACCGATATACCAGCGATAGACATTCTCCCCATCAACCACATCTTCAACCAGAACAGGACGTCCGCGTCGCTGATTCCAGAGCCGACGTCAGTAGCGGATGGTTACGATCAGGATCTAGACGATATAGGCGTTAAGATAAAACAAATGCGTTCAGTGTGCTAAGTGTGAGTTTTTCCATTTGCATTCGATCGTGAGCGCGTTTTGCGTTTACTTGGAATTTGTATGAGATTAGTACAGCGCCACCTAGTTGTAAACGCGAGAAACAAAATATGGTAGTGCGAGTTTTTACGTACAAGTTTAACGAATACGAGGATTGTTTACGCGATCGTAGGTGAGAGCGTTAGAGCCTGTGATTGGTGGGTTCAAGTATTGGGCTAGTGCGAGTTGCATTTTTGACATTTCGATTCCCTAACTTCGGAGTTTATTTCGATTAAACCGTAGTAAAGTTATCACTTGTGTTTTTCATAGTGAAATCGTGGAGATAGAAGAATATTTTCAGAGTTAATATATTACTTATATCAAAAACTAGCATAATATCATGGCCGGTTCCTCCTTTTTCGCCTGGAGAATGTTTGCAGCTGCGGAGGCAGACGATAGCCGTAATTATACCGCTTGGAGCAATGCAAGCTCTCGTGCATCATTCAATGCACTAGACCTCTCAGAGAAACATTTCCGTGATCGATATCGCATTACTAAACAAAATATGTTGAAGTGGTTGTGCAGAGAGCTAGGTGCTTAACAAATTTGAAATCTTCCCAACGGGTTGGCCTAAAGGAAACAGGGCACTAGCCACTATGGGAAAAAGACAGAAAAATTTCGACGAAAAAATGCAACCAGCATCACTCCCATTGGGAAATATAATAGCAATTAATTTGAAGAAGGATACTTTTATCACCATGACAGAAACGGAGTTGCTCCTTTGTTTCAATCAACATTCAAAAAATATGTTATGTCGTCTCAGTAAAGCGGAATATCAACTTAAAGGTAACAAGAGTTTATGCAGGCAAAACAAAGCAGCTAAAAGTTGTCTGTACAGTACTTATAGCAGAGTGTGATAACATGTGGATCTACACCCACAGGATCAATACATATTTTTACTTTTGTTGTGAACACTGCTCGTTGAATATATTATGCGACGATGAAATAAGCTCTGCACGATTATCACAGTCAGGATTGTTTAGCGTCAAACAAGGATGCTTGATTAAGTTAAAGGACTTTTCTGTTCACTCGCACAAAGAAGACAGTAGTATGTTACACGTGAACCCTCAGGTTTCCTTTGGAGATATTGCTCCGATCAATCATCTTTTTAATATGTTGTTCTCTGAGTCATCACCAGTTATAGCGAATCAGCTGAACAGAGAGAACAGCTACATGCCTTACAGAAGCAACTAGATGATTTAAAGCAGAATGATCCAACATTAGAAAGCTTTTCGTATCATGACATTCATCATTATACCGCTATTTATGTCATTGCAGTGTTAATTTTGATCATTGGATCATTGTTACTATGGAAATGTAGAGCGTTGTAAGAGCAGCACCTCCAATGCAAAGGGAGGCTGAAGGAATAGAGATGACTTCTTGCGGAAATATTATAGTGATGCACCAGCAATCAAAAAGTGATCAGTGTCTTGAGAAAGTGCAAACTATTAGTGATAACGATAACAAAGTGTGTGGCCCTAGCAGGCAACAAAGTCGGGGCACTTCGCCCGTACTTCACTCTTTTGTGTCAAATGTCAATCGACGACAAATAATGTATTAGCATTAAGTTAGTTTAAGGACCTATTGTTTTTCACCTTGTATCACCTTCATCTTGCAGCCCGGGAGCATGTACGAGCTAGCATGTACATTGCTGATCCTACATAATTATTTTCCCAGAGTCCCGGCAAGTGCATACTCTCGGGCAGATCGCAACAAGCCGTCATCAATCGCGCACTCATTTTTAGCATTAAGATAGTCAATATATTATCATTTTATATTATCAAGGAATTTTAATTTAATAATCAATCTATCATATCACAAAAAGGGTGTAGTCGAGTAAGCAGCTCCTACACACCCCTTTTTATTGTACCAATCGATAGGGGGTGCCAAGGGAAGCAAAAAAGCTCAGATAAACTTTTCTCAAAAATCAACCCGTCGAATGACAGGCCAAAATGTGTGTAATGTATGTGCCCAAAAAGGAGGAGGTTATACATTCGTCAGGACTTGATTTATTTGTTGCCAGGACTGGAGGTTATACAAAAAATCTTCTGTTAACACAACATAATAATTAAGCCTTCGGCTTAGGAATTTCACTCTAGGGATTGACAAACTACTACAAAAGAAAGTCGACGGAGCACCGCCACGCGGGTCTACTATTTCTGGGTGGCTCACAAAAAATAACCAACCAAGCAAACACAAAAAATAACCAACCACCAAGCTACGCTCCCGCCTTAGCCATCTATTAACCCAACCATGTCGTATTGGGCAAAATTGCTATTAATTACTGTTACTATACAGTAGGGAATTTTGATTAGTTTTATCTAAATGGAGAGGGGGGGGGGGATATCCGGGGGTGGAAGTGGCATAGGGAGGTTTTTCTCACCCAAAATATCCTTTCTCAACCCATATGATCACCAAAACAATTGGGGTAGGTTTGTGAACCGTAGCCCTAACGAGGTTTGTATATCGGCCTCTATCTAGCCGGGGGCTGATTTTTGAGAATAGTTTGTCTGAGCTTTTTTGCTCCCCTTGACACCCCCTATTGATTGGTATAGTAAAAAGGGGTGGTCATAGGGGGTTGAATTTTTTCGTCAAAATTTGTCTAAGTATTTTCGCCATACTAACCAGGGCCACATTTCGGCCTGTCATTTGACAGGGGTTGATTTTTGAGAAAAGTTTATCTGAGCTTTTTTGCTCCCCTTGACACCCCCTATCGATTGGTATAATAAAAAGGGGTGGTCATAGGGGGTTGAATTTTTTCGTCAAAATTTGTCTAAGTATTTTCGCCATACCTACTAACGGGCCACATTTCAGCCTGTCATTCGACAGGGTTTGATTTTTGAGAAAAGTTTATATGAGCTTTTTTGCTTCCCTTGGCGCCCCCTATCGATTGGTATATTCAAAAAGGGTGGTTATGAGAGGTTAAAATTTTGACGAAAAATTTTTCTGTCTTTTTCCCATAGTGCCCTTCCCTCCAAGTACAACCTCATATTTTTTTAAACTTACTCCTCCATAAACGAAACCATCAATTATTACAATTATTGAGAACAATAATTACTTGTTCTCATAATATTTGAAGTGTAAAATTATAAGTAGTATCTAGTTTTAAACACGAAAGTTACATAGGTAAGTACCTACCTATTGTTATCAAGAATCAAGATAATATTTTGTTTGGTAACCCATACAACTTAAATAGACCATTCGTTTGGTTTACTTCTCTCTTAAAATAAACACTACTAAAATAAGTTGGTTAATAATTTGACGTTTCAATACTACCAACACTACGAAACAATTGCTCGTCACTCACGATGAGTAAACGCAGATCAAGTGGTTTAGCTCGATCGTAACTCACACTCGCCTAATCTTGACAGTCGATGAGTTAGGAGTTTATTCGGATAAACCGAAGTAAAATCATTCGGACTTTTCACATGAAACTCGCACTCGGCACACTTCTAAAGGGTGGTATATCTTATCACGACGTTCACCATTACGTCCGTCGCGATATACGTGGTGGCGGGTGTGCCGGTGTGTGGGGCAGCCGCGTACGCCGCGCGGCGGTGGTGCCCGCGCCGCAGCCGCCGCCGGGACTCCAGCAGCGCGCCGGCAGCAGCTGGCGCAGCGCCTGCGCCTGCCGCGTCAGACCCGCCGCGCCCTGAGCCGCGGGGTCTGGCGAACGCAGCGTTGGTGTGTTAGTGACCAGTGTGCTAAGTGTGAGTTTTTCCATTTGCATTCGATCGTGAGCGCGTTTTGCGTTTACTTGGAATTTGTATGAGATTAGTACAGCGCCACCTAGTTGTAAACGCGAGAAACAAAATATGGTAGTGCGAGTTTTTACGTACAAGTTTAACGAATACGAGGATTGTTTACGCGATCGTAGGTGAGAGCGTTAGAGCCTGTGATTGGTGGGTTCAAGTATTGGGCTAGTGCGAGTTGCATTTTTGACATTTCGATACACTAACTTCGGAGTTTATTTCGTTTATACCGTAGTAAAGTTATCACTTGTGTTTTTCATAGTGAAATCGTGGAGATAGAAGAATATTTTCACAGTTAATATATTACTTATATCAAAAACTAGCATAATATCATGGCCGATCCCTCCTTTTTCGCCTGGAGAATGTTTGCAGCTGCGGAGGCAGACGATAGCCGTAATTATACCGCTTGGAGCAATGCAAACTCTCGTGCATCATTCAATGCACTAGACCTCTCAGAGAAACAATTCCATGATCGCTATCGCATTACTAAACAAAATATGTTGAAGTGGTTGTGCAGAGAGCTAGGTGTTAAACAAATTTGAAATCTTCCCAACGGGTTGGCCTAAAGGAAACGGGGCACTAGCCACTATGGGAAAAAGACAGAAAAACTTCGACGAAAAAATGCAACCAGCATCACTCCCATTGGGAAATATAATAGCAATTAATTTGAAGAAGGATACTTTTATCACCATGACAGAAACGGAGTTGCTCCTTTGTTTCAATCAACATTCAGAAAATATGTTATGTCGCCTCAGTAAAGCGGAATATCAACTTAAAGGTAACGAGAGTTTATGCAGGCAAAACAAAGCAGCTAAAAGTTGTCTATACAGTATAGCAGAGTGTGATAACATGTGGATCGACACCCACAGGATCAATACATATTTTTACTATTGTTGCGAACTGCTCGTTGAATATATTATGCTACGATGAAATAAGCTCTGCACGATTATCACAGTCAGGATTGTTTAGCGTCAAACAAGGATGCTTGATTAAGTCAAAGGACTTTTCTGTTCACTCGCACAAAGAAGACAGTAGTATGTTACACGTGAACCCTCAGGTTTCCTTTGGAGATATTGCTCCGATCAATCATCTTTTTAATATGTGGTTCTCTGAATCATCACCAGTTATAGCGAATCAGCTGAACAGAGAGAACAGCTACATGCCTTACAGAAGCAACTAGACGATTTAAGCAGAATGATCCAACATTAGAAAGCTTTTCGTATCATGACATTCATCATTATACCGTTATTTATGTCATTGCAGTGTTAATTTTGATCATTGGATCATTGTTACTATGGAAATGTAGAGCGTTGTAAGAGCAGCACCTCCAATGCAAAGGGAGGCTGAAGGAATAGAGATGACTTCTCGCGGAAATATTATAGTGATGCACCAGCAATCAAAAAGTGATCAGTGTCTTGAGAAAGTGCAAACTATTAGTGATAACGATAACAAAGTGTGTGGCCCTAGCAGGCAACAAAGTCGGGGCACTTTGCCCGTACTTCACTCTTTTGTGTCAATTGATGACAAATAATGTATTAGCATTAAGTTAGTTTAAGGACCTATTGTTTTTCACCTTGTATCACCTTCATCATCTTGCGGCTCGGGAGCATGTACGAGCTAGCATGTACATTGCTGATCCTACATAATTATTTTCCCAGAGTCCCGGCAAGTGCATACTCTCGGGCAGATCGCAACAAGCCGTCATCAATCGCGCACTCATTTTTAGCATTAACATTCAGTCAATATATTATCATTTTATATTATCAAGGAATTTTAATTTAATAATCAATCTATCATATCACAAAAAGGGTGTAGTCGAGTAAGCAGCTCCTACACACCCCTTTTTATTATACCAATCGATAGGGGAGCAAAAAAGCTTGGATAAACTTTTCTCAAAAATCAACCTCTGTCAAATGACAGGCCGAAATGTATGTAATGTATGTGCCCAAAAAGGAGGAGGTTATACATTTGTCGGGACTTGATTTATTTCTGTTGCCAGGACTGGAGGTTATACAAAAAATCTTCTGTTAACACAACATAATAATTAAGCCTTCGGCTTAGGAATTTCACTCTAGGGATTGACAAACTACTACAAAAGAAAGTCGACGGAGCCCCGCCACGCGGGGCTACTATTTCTGGGTGGTTCACAAAAAATAACCAACCAAGCAAACACAAAATATAACCAACCACCAAGCTACGCTCCCGCCTTAGCCATCTAACCTAACCCAACCATGTCGTATTGGGCAAAATTGCTATTAATTACTGTTACTATACAGTAGGGAATTTTGATTAGTTTTATCTAAATGGGGAGGGGAGGGGGGATATCCGGGGGTGGAAGTGGCATAGGGAGGTTTTTCTCACCCAAAATATCCTTCCTCAACCCATATGATCACCAAAACAATTGGGGTAGGTTTGTGAACTGTAGCCCTAACGAGGTTTGTATATCGGCCTCTATCTAGCCGGGGGTTGATTTTTGAGAATAGTTTGTCTGAGCTTTTTTGCTCCCCTTGACACCCCCTATTGATTGGTATAGTAAAAAGGGGTGGTCATAGGGGGTTGAATTTTTTCGTCAAAATTTGTCTAAGTATTTTCGCCATACTAACCAGGGCCACATTTCGGCCTGTCATTTGACAGGGGTTGATTTTTGAGAAAAGTTTATCTGAGCTTTTTTGCTCCCCTTGACACCCCCTATCGATTGGTATAATAAAAAGGGGTGGTCATAGGGGGTTGAATTTTTTCGTCAAAATTTGTCTAAGTATTTTCGCCATACCTACTAACGGGCCACATTTCAGCCTGTCATTCGACAGGGTTTGATTTTTGAGAAAAGTTTATATGAGCTTTTTTGCTTCCCTTGGCGCCCCCTATCAATTGGTATATTCAAAAAGGGTGGTTATGAGAGTCTTTTTCCCATAGTGCCCTTCCCTCCAAGTACAACCTCATATTTTTTTAAACTTACTCCTCCATAAACGAAACCATCAATTATTACAATTATTGAGAACAATAATTACTTGTTCTCATAATATTTGAAGTGTAAAATTATAAGTAGTATCTAGTTTTAAACACGAAAGTTACATAGGTAAGTACAATGATATTGTATGTTACTAACGTAACTAGATTGGCAGTCTACGACAGAAACGCGTCACCACTTTGAAGATGCCTGCAGGCATATCTGCCATACATAATGACATAATAACATTATGAAGTGACATTGTCTTTTGGGCTATCAAGTGGTTACGCATTTTTTACATCATTTTGTAAGACATTGCCACTCTATAATTTTATAAACTCATTGGGTAAGTACCTACCTATTGTTATCAAGAATCAAGATAATATTTTGTTTGGTAACCCATACAACTTAAATAGACCATTCGTTTGGTTTACTTCTCTCTTAAAATAAACACTACTAAAATTAGTTGGTTAATAATTTGACGTTTCAATACTACCAACACTACGAAACAATTGCTCGTCACTCACGATGAGTAAACGCAGATCGAGTGGTTTAGCTCGATCGTAACTCACACTCGCCTAATCTTGACAGTCGATGAGTTAGGAGTTTATTCGGATAAACCGAAGTAAAATCATTCGGACTTTTCACATGTAACTCGCACTCGGCACACTGTGTGTAAGTGTAGTTGACCATGGGCAATCTAGTGTTAAGTGTAGTGGCAGAGTGAAAGACCAGTCCACTTCTCCCGTAGTGCAAAAGCATAATTTTAGTGATTATTGTGATTAGAGACATTAGGGTGCCTTTAGAATAAGCGGATATTTTTTATCACATTGTCTCACGTCACTCACTAACCATTGAACCATTTATTTTTTGTACCATTTTCATCATCCCTCTTTCTTCTCTCGCGGTGGCAGCATGTACGGTCAACAGTTTGTCGACAGTACATCACGTTTCGCACTGTCAGCGTATACGCCGCCACGCGGTATTATAATATACTTTAACTAACCAGTTCGCGTTAAGCCGCCAATCGGTTCGCGTGCTCTCTTTACCATTTAACCATTAAACCATTTTAGCATAAGTTAAGGATTCAATAAACCTATTGAACCTAACTTGTCTTTTACTCTGTACGGGACCAAACCACCGTACAAATCTTTTCACATTTTTAGGGTCCGGTACCAAATGGCAAAAACGAAACCCTTATAGATTCGTCATGTCTGTCTGTCCATCCGTATGTCACAGCCACTTTTCTCCGAAACTATAAGAGCTATACTATTGAAACTTGGTAAGTAGATGTAGTCTGTAAACCTTAATTAAAGTAAAAATCAATTAATTTTCATTGGGAACAAAATATATAATGACCACCAAAAAATGCACTGATACCCTAAACTAACTTACCAAAAAAATATATTTACCACCAAAAAAAGAAAGTCTAAAATTACAATACTATAGTTCTTGCAATCTACGAGTGCGCGTCGCCTTTATTAACCGACTTCCAAAAAACGAGGAGGTTATATGTTCGGCTGTGGATATTTTTTTTTTTTTTTGTAGTTGGAAATGTGAATAGAAATTTTCGTTAGTGTGCGTACCCGACGACGGAGCAGTCAGTAGCGAGCGAGCCATGTACGCGTGTATAGATATGGTCACTAACACAACTAAGGGCGACGCGCACTCGTAGATTGCAAGAACTATACCAGCTATTTTAGTCACGGCTACACTTCAAATTGTAATCGAACGCCAAATATAGTAAATGATCACCAAATATGGTAAACTAGCGACCCGCCCCGGCGTCGCACGGGTATAAAATATATAGCCACTGAAAAAAATATTCCTATAGCCTTCCTCAATAAATGGGCTATCTAACACTGAAAGAATTTTTCAAATCGGACCAGTAGTTCCTGAGATTAGCGCATTCAAGTTAGCCCTTTCAAATAATTTTCCGTTTTTTCCACATTTTCCTCTATTTCTTCGCTCCTATTAGTCTTAGCGTAATAAAATATAGCCTATATATATTTTATTACGCTAAGACCTAAGAGATATACCTTCCTCGATAAATGGGCTATCTAACACTGAAAGAATCATCAAAATTCGTTGCGTAGTTTTAAAGATGATCACCAAACATAGTAAATGATCACGAAATATAGTAAATGATCACCAAAGCGAGCAAATCACTGCGATATTTCTGTCCAAATAAATCACTACGATTGACAAAAAATGTATGTTATATTCAGCACTTTGGACCAAGAGATAACAGACGGACACCTACCCTACCGTACTTATACTGAGTCCTGACTCCTGTAATTATCATTATTATATTATTATTATTTATTTACCATAGTCAAACAACGAGATTTAATTCTTTTGTTTCTCATTAAAATGTAGTTTAAATTTGGTTTTTATTATTTATTATTTTCCGGTTAGCAATAATTTTTTCGGTTAATTTTTCTTCAAAATGATAGCAAAATGAAAATACTTTGGTTATAATTTTACATTAATTATGATGTTGGTGATCATTTACTAATTTTGGTGATCGTTTACTACTTTTGGTTTAACAATGATTTATTTGGAGTCATTTTGCATAAATAGGATAGCGAGATGTTAAATCTTTGGTGATCATTTTACATTAAAATGCTAGTATAATGTTGGTGATCATTTACTAATTTTGGTGATCATTTACTATTTTTGGTTTTACAATGATTTCTTTAGAGTCATTTTACATAAATAGGACAACGAAATGTTAAATCTTTGGTTATCATTTTACATTAAAATGATGGTCTGTATTTTGGTGATCGTTTAGGTACTATTTTTGTCTGTGAAATGTTACTATTTCTAGTGATCAAACCGATTCATGGCCAATGCCGCGCCCAGCTCGTCATTCAAAAAGTTTTAGTGAGGCCGATGACGCGCCAGACGCTGCATATAAGAATTGTTAAAAAACACGTTAAAACTAATTTATTATACTGTAATTACAATTCCCTTGTCTAAATATACATGTTGAACTCAATTTTATGCGTGGCCGTTTATTTTAGAATTAAAGGCTACTAGTCAGAGATCGTCAATCATTGGTTCACTCGAAGAATCCTTACTTTTCTGCGATTAGCGTATTTATGAAACTTTTTTTTCTTATTAACACTCATCTTCATCAGCGCCAGTAATTTAGCTTCGATGCTACTGTCTGTTGAGTTATTTTTTGCGTCATGACAAATACGAGAACTTTCAATTACTTAATGTCCTTTTCAATGTAAAGTTTTGCAATATTGAGTGACTATATTTTGGAAAACTTTCATTCTCCTTATTGTCGTTTTCCAGGCAATTTTCATTTGAGTATGTTTGTAAATCGTGGCTGGCTATATTCAGGAAAGTCATTATATTCCTGCTGATTATCCAAAACAAACGTATTTTATTTGTTTAAATAAACGATTTTCTGAGAGCTCTTAAATTTTAATACAAATTTATATTGTCATAGCTACACAACTACTCTACGTTATTTATTCTTCAACTAAAATAGATGAAGTTGCTAGTCATAATAAATCCCACAACCTTTACGGAAAAACTATCATGCCTATTGATTTGTGCTTTAACATGTAATTAGGGTTCTAACTTCCGTACCTACCCAAAAGATAAAAACGGGACCCTATTACTAAGGCTGGCCTCACACAGCCGGAACGTCTCTCTGAATAATTCATAATCGGAAATTCATAATCTAAATTTCGGCACCTTGCCTCACACACATCTTTGAAAATAAGATTGATCAGTAGTCTCATGATTCCTGGCACATATTTAAACGTCTTTATGTAAGAAGAATTAATACTAATAAATATTATTTTTCTTTTACTTTCGTTTTCACTTAATGTTTCCCAATTTGGAATTAAACTTTTAAGAATTTCCAACCACGCTATGTTTTTTTCCCTGTCATGGTAATCCTCAATGGATGTGTCCTATATTTCAATGCTTAAGATTAAATTTTCCGTGTCAGACATCACGCCAGCAGGTCACAACACGTCCAGGGGTTAGCTTCTTGCAGTGTCAACTGAAATAATTCATAATCTGATTCCAGTATGTGTGTGCCGCTCTATTAAAATGTATGGGAATACGCGCGTTATGAAATCATAATCTTAAATTTATCGATCCGGAATTCAGAACGCTCGTCAGTATCGGAGCGTTTTCACACGACACACGACCCGACACGACAAAATGCGGTGACGATTCCGTGCGCCATACATTTCTATGTACCGTATTCACACGGAACGACACCGCACAGCACGACACACGATTTTGAGACGACAATCCGCTAAGTCGTCACGTTTTTTGTCAACAGATAATAAATAAATATATATTTTTTAATACCTATATTATATCATTAAGTATAGAACAAAGTCGCTTTTTTATCCCTCATGTCCCTTTAATCTTTAAAACTACGCAACGGATTTTGATGCGGTTTTCTTTAATAGATTTATAAGTATTATAACATTAGTTAAATAGGGGAGAAATACTGTTATTGTTGGGGTTTCTAATGTGAATTACATTTTTTCTGCTTACGTTGATGCAGTTGAGGCTGACCTGCGTGGCCTTCAAGTCAGTAATTACTGGCAAGAGGTAGCGCAGGATAGGGCTCAATAGCGGAAGCTCATTTAGGAGGCCAAGATCCACTTCGGGTCGCTGAGCCAGCGGAGTTAGTTAGTTAGTTAGTTCCGCTAAAATTTGCACACGCAGGTTGAACCCTACAAGATTTACTAAATACTTAAAATACATTATTGATTTAATATAGATCTATATGGCCCTTTACAGCATATGATTTAAATGAATTATTTCGAAGATAATAATATAATACAGATTCTAAAATTGCGCGACGTAGCTTTTGCGACGGTACCGACCACAGAGCTTTGTTTTAGCTCCGTGGTACGTTGTGGTGGTTCCGACCAATGCAGGCCGACTAATCCTACGGGTAGTAATGAACTACTGAATCGATAATCATTTCTTCAGTAAGTGACAAAGGCTATATAATATTATGTATATTTTATACCCGTGCAAAGCCGAGGCCAGTCGCTAGTAATTAATGATAAATTATAATCTAAGTTCTAACAGAATGCCAAATTTTATAGCGATTTGTCGGCGAGCTAAACGCGGTCATATTATTACTATATTATGGCCCGCATTTTTGGTCAGTACTCAAGATGCATCTCGGTCTCAAGACACGGTTCAGGCTCTGTGATTGGTTGGCTGTCAAAATTTGGACCAATCACAGAGCCAAACCGGGTCTTGAGACCGGGTCGCATCTTAAGTACTGACCAAAAATACGGGCCTTAATTACCTACACCTAGTATTATAATTTATAATATTATGGTAATATAATAATATAAGTATATTTTATACTACCATATTCTAATACTTTATTTAATACATAAATAATATAATATTATATTGAGTAAATGACTACGATTTTTATTAAGCTTAAACCATCTTAGTCCTAAGTCCTACTTAGGCCAAGGAACAAAACTCAATAATAATCGTCACTCGTGTGAAAACGTTCAAACGACAGACTGTGTGACGTCTGTCGTGTAATTTATAATTGTCTATGAATCGTGTCGTGTCGTGTCTCGTGTGAAAACGCCGTCATTCTTACAGATCGATCTGAGAAACATAATCTGAAAAAAATCTGAATGTGTACGTGGAGCATACTTACTGATATTGTATGGAATTCCAGTCTTTCTGAATTAATAATATGAATTCAGAAAGACATTACGGCCATGTGAGGCCAGCCTAAGACATCGTTGTCTGTCCGTCTATCTGTCTGCCTGTCTGTCTGTCTGTCTGTCTGTCTGTCTGTCTGTCTGTCTCCAGGCCGCAACTCAAGAACGGTAATAGAATTGAAATTTTCACGGATTATGAATATCTGTTGCCGCTATAATAACAAATACTAAAAACAAAATAAAATTAAATTAATAAAATAAAAAATGAAGGAAATTCCCATACAAAAACATAATTTTCGGCATAATTTTGCTCTATAATGGTACGGAACCCTTCGTGCGCGAGTCCGTGTTATATGTGTTATCATCAGTCAGTCAAGGTGTGACGACGTGAGCCCTCACAAAGCTCAGCTTTTAGTAACCAGCACTAATTAAAATCATTAATACCTACATACTCGTATGAGCAAAATTTGTGCCAAAGGTTGACGACTACTAACACATTTTGTTATCAGTATGAATTACTACTTTTATACGCCATATCAGCTTTGAATTACAACTAATACGAACACTGCACATAAAATTTATCTTTTCCCTCTCTGATTTACGCCTATTTACAATAAAATATGCATAAAACACAATCAGTGGCCAATGCCGCACGTGGCGCGTCATCGTTTAGCAGGGCCGATGACGCTTATGGTGCGTCATCGAACAAAGTACTTGGCCTGTCGTAAGAATTTGTTGAAATGAAGGTGGCAACGAATCGGTTAATTATAAGTTTATTATAATTTTAATTATAATGAAAAATTAAATCAACTGAAACACATAAAATAAATCAAAAGCCTTTTACTTTAATAAAAATAAAGCTTAAAGGCCGGTTTAAATACATTCTAAAGAAATAATTGAGTGCAAACAGAACAGCAAATTTGAGGAAAGAGCTTAATCGTACATACTAGTTTAAAACTAGTTTATTTAACATAATACTGTATCACAGAGTTATCAAACTATTTAACTAGTAATAGGGGAGTTAACAACTTTTAAAAAATAGTTTTAAGCTCTTCAGTTGTTTACAATTATAGGTACCTGTAATATTTTATTCATTATATTATGCCCTAGAATGAGTAAAATTTTTTTAAAATACTGAATTCAAAATATGTCACAAAAACGCGGCATTATGGTCACGTGATCACGTGTGACGTTATCGTTCATGAAACAAAACAAGCGTAGACAGAGCAAAAGTGAGTAAGTGTTTAAGTTTTAAGTTGTCAAACGTGTGTTTTGTATTGACGCTGCCGCTTCGCAGTCGCGTGCTCGCGCACGTTTGCACTAAGCATTAACCTAACAACTGTCAATTTTGTTTGACACTGAACGATGACGTCACTGCTTCAGATTGGCGTTTCCAATCACGTGACTTACAGTTATTAAATCCAATTTTTTTCAATTAAAAATAAAATAAATCAATAATAATAAATCATAAATCTATAAAATAATAAATCTATAAAATTTAATAATTATTCGTACGTTCGTAGAAGACTACGAACGTACGAAGCAATAAGATATTGCAGACCATACGAAATAATACAATATTATATATTCTTTTAAATTAAACTTATGACTAAAAATGTACGCGTTTAGGCTTTAATGGGTATCTGGAGAAAAAATAATCTTCAATTATTATGCTTCAGCTATTGAATTTGATGTCACTCGCACGAAACAAATCTGTTGACCTTTATAATGAAAAGTATTTTCTTGTCACCTTAAATGTGACAAGAAAATACTAAATAATACTAATAATTAAAATAATTGATGATAACATTGAAAAATAAAATAAAATAAATCAATAATAATAAATCATAAATCTATAAAATAATAAATCTATAAAATTTAATAATTATTCGTACGTTCGTAGAAGACTACGAACGTACGAAGCAATAAGATATTGCAGACCATAGGAAATAATACAATATATATATTCTTTTAAATTAAACTTATGACTAAAAATGTACGCTTTTAGGCTTTAATGGGTATCTGGAGAAAAATTAATCTTCAATTATTATGCTTCAGCTATTGAATTTGATGTCACTCGCACGAAACAAATCTGTTGACCTTTATAATGAAAAGTATTTTCTTGTCACCTTAAATGTGACAAGAAAATACTAAATAATACTAATAATTAAAATAATTGATGATAACATTGAAAATACATTTAAAAATTAAACCACTCGCACATTTGCATAAAAAAATGAACTAGGTACCGTAGGAACTACTTCAATATTTGTTGCAGCTAAAAATCTCCATAGATGAAATTAGCTCAATAGGCGTATTTGAAGATTCTGTTCAATTTCTTCCAGTTCAGTATTAGTAAAGAAAATCTCTAATTCTAAGTTGTCTTTGTTTATTCTCTTGTCGTCGAGATCTTTTTTTTTTTCGACGAGGACGCGCACAGCGTGCTGCACGCACAGCGCCGATTGCTTGCCAAATACACCTTTTACCTGCAAAAAGAGTTCCATTAAACTTAGATGCAGTATTTTTTACTTATGGCCTACATTTTCATGAAACTTGAAAATACGGCTGAAAGACTGCACAAATATTTTTTGTGTAGTCAAATTTCCCGTTACTAATAATAAAATACACACTATACAGGGTGCAATTAAACCTTCCTGCCAAATTTTTTCCAGGGCTTAGGTATAATTAGGAGAGTCCATTTAACCAAAAAATATTGGGTGTTATTTTTTTTTCAATGACATATTTTATCCCATTTAAAATCGTTGCAGAACGGTCACCATAAAAGAGTGACCATAAAAGAAAAAATACGTGTGTTTTTATTTTTAACAAGGATCAATATATAACTATATCAAAATTTGGCAGGAAGGTTTAATTGCACCCTGTATAATATTATGTTCTATCAGGGAAGTTGGTAAGCTATGTCCACATTATGCAATTTCATCTTCAATTTTCGTCATCTTCTTTTTATTCAACTTTCGTTTGGAATATTCAATAATTGAATGCGTCAAAATCCACCCGCGTTGAAAGAAAAGTGTCATAGCGAGCGCTACGATTTCAACGCGCGTCACGGGCATGCCTCACGTTCGCTGTTGACTGCCCTTGATGAACTAAAAAAGGCCCAGTATGGACCAAGCTAAATTCAGTTGGAGGACGTAACTTCTAAGTAATTTGGTCGCGTAACGTGTTATAAAAAAAATAAAAAACATAAAATAAGTAAGGGAATTAAGATGTTAAGGTACCTTAGAAAGATATAGGGTGGAGCGACAAATCTCACATTCGTCCTGATGACGAGTCAGTCTTCTCTCACCCTTGGTGCCTTTGTTGACTGTCACCTGTTAAGTAAAAAACCACGAATAAAAATAATACTGTAACGTTATTGACTCGAAGCATTATATTATACTTTGAGCTTAGCGTCGATATCGCGTCGTACCTGGCATACGAGTGACGGGCATAGGTGTGAATAGGGAAGGACGGTGTTTTTTGTACCATTATTTAAAGACTGACCTTCGCAATACGCACCTGCGACCGACAAAAGTTGTTTTATAAACTAGGCTAAATGTAAAACTTGGGTGGTTAATAAAGTGTCATTTTATTTGAATTATTGTCGGTCACGGTTGCGTGTGCGAAGATCGGACAGCTACGTTTACTTAGCGGTACCTGGAGGCCTATGGCGCGCAGGGCGCTGCGGGCGGCGAGCTCGGCGGTAACGAGGGCGGCGAGCGCGGCGTGCGCGGTCTGCAGCACGCGGAGCGGCGCGCGCCCGTCCCGCGCCACGCTCATCACCAGCTGCTCCAGCGCGAACGTCGTCGGCTCGCAGCTCTCTGTACTGTACTGTAAGTAGCGGTACCTGGAGGCCTATGGCGAGCAGGGCGCTGCGGGCGGCGAGCTCGGCGGTAACGAGGGCGGCGAGCGCGGCGTGCGCGGTCTGCAGCACGCGGAGCGGCGCGCGCCCGTCCCGCGCCACGCTCATCACCAGCTGCTCCAGCGCGAACGTCGTCGGCTCGCAGCTCTCTGTACTGTACTGTACTGTACTGTAAGTAGCGGTACCTGGAGGCCTATGGCGAGCAGGGCGCTGCGGGCGGCGAGCTCGGCGGTAACGAGGGCGGCGAGCGCGGCGTGCGCGGTCTGCAGCACGCGGAGCGGCGCGCGCCCGTCCCGCGCCACGCTCATCACCAGCTGCTCCAGCGCGAACGTCGTCGGCTCGCAGCTCTCTGTACTGTACTGTACTGTAAGTAGCGGTACCTGGAGGCCTATGGCGCGCAGGGCGCTGCGGGCGGCGAGCTCGGCGGTAACGAGGGCGGCGAGCGCGGCGTGCGCGGTCTGCAGCACGCGGAGCGGCGCGCGCCCGTCCCGCGCCACGCTCATCACCAGCTGCTCCAGCGCGAACGTCGTCGGCTCGCAGCTCTCTGTACTGTACTGTAAGTAGCGGTACCTGGAGGCCTATGGCGAGCAGGGCGCTGCGGGCGGCGAGCTCGGCGGTAACGAGGGCGGCGAGCGCGGCGTGCGCGGTCTGCAGCACGCGGAGCGGCGCGCGCCCGTCCCGCGCCACGCTCATCACCAGCTGCTCCAGCGCGAACGTCGTCGGCTCGCAGCTCTCTGTACTGTACTGTACTGTACTGTAAGTAGCGGTACCTGGAGGCCTATGGCGAGCAGGGCGCTGCGGGCGGCGAGCTCGGCGGTAACGAGGGCGGCGAGCGCGGCGTGCGCGGTCTGCAGCACGCGGAGCGGCGCGCGCCCGTCCCGCGCCACGCTCATCACCAGCTGCTCCAGCGCGAACGTCGTCGGCTCGCAGCTCTCTGTACTGTACTGTACTGTACTGTAAGTAGCGGTACCTGGAGGCCTATGGCGAGCAGGGCGCTGCGGGCGGCGAGCTCGGCGGTAACGAGGGCGGCGAGCGCGGCGTGCGCGGTCTGCAGCACGCGGAGCGGCGCGCGCCCGTCCCGCGCCACGCTCATCACCAGCTGCTCCAGCGCGAACGTCGTCGGCTCGCAGCTCTCTGTACTGTACTGTACTGTACTGTAAGTAGCGGTACCTGGAGGCCTATGGCGAGCAGGGCGCTGCGGGCGGCGAGCTCGGCGGTAACGAGGGCGGCGAGCGCGGCGTGCGCGGTCTGCAGCACGCGGAGCGGCGCGCGCCCGTCCCGCGCCACGCTCATCACCAGCTGCTCCAGCGCGAACGTCGTCGGCTCGCAGCTCTCTGTACTGTACTGTACTGTAAGTAGCGGTACCTGGAGGCCTATGGCGCGCAGGGCGCTGCGGGCGGCGAGCTCGGCGGTAACGAGGGCGGCGAGCGCGGCGTGCGCGGTCTGCAGCACGCGGAGCAGCGCGCGCCCGTCCCGCGCCACGCTCATCACCAGCTGCTCCAGCGCGAACGTCGTCGGCTCGCAGCTCTCTGTACTGTACTGTACTGTACTGTAAGTAGCGGTACCTGGAGGCCTATGGCGAGCAGGGCGCTGCGGGCGGCGAGCTCGGCGGTAACGAGGGCGGCGAGCGCGGCGTGCGCGGTCTGCAGCACGCGGAGCGGCGCGCGCCCGTCCCGCGCCACGCTCATCACCAGCTGCTCCAGCGCGAACGTCGTCGGCTCGCAGCTCTCTGTACTGTACTGTACTGTAAGTAGCGGTACCTGGAGGCCTATGGCGCGCAGGGCGCTGCGGGCGGCGAGCTCGGCGGTAACGAGGGCGGCGAGCGCGGCGTGCGCGGTCTGCAGCACGCGGAGCGGCGCGCGCCCGTCCCGCGCCATGCTCATCACCAGCTGCTCCAGCGCGAACGTCGTCGGCTCGCAGCTCTCTGTACTGTACTGTACTGTACTGTAAGTAGCGGTACCTGGAGGCCTATGGCGAGCAGGGCGCTGCGGGCGGCGAGCTCGGCGGTAACGAGGGCGGCGAGCGCGGCGTGCGCGGTCTGCAGCACGCGGAGCGGCGCGCGCCCGTCCCGCGCCACGCTCATCACCAGCTGCTCCAGCGCGAACGTCGTCGGCTCGCAGCTCTCTGTACTGTACTGTACTGTAAGTAGCGGTACCTGGAGGCCTATGGCGCGCAGGGCGCTGCGGGCGGCGAGCTCGGCGGTAACGAGGGCGGCGAGCGCGGCGTGCGCGGTCTGCAGCACGCGGAGCGGCGCGCGCCCGTCCCGCGCCATGCTCATCACCAGCTGCTCCAGCGCGAACGTCGTCGGCTCGCAGCTCTCTGTACTGTACTGTACTGTACTGTAAGTAGCGGTACCTGGAGGCCTATGGCGAGCAGGGCGCTGCGGGCGGCGAGCTCGGCGGTAACGAGGGCGGCGAGCGCGGCGTGCGCGGTCTGCAGCACGCGGAGCGGCGCGCGCCCGTCCCGCGCCACGCTCATCACCAGCTGCTCCAGCGCGAACGTCGTCGGCTCGCAGCTCTCTGTACTGTACTGTACTGTAAGTAGCGGTACCTGGAGGCCTATGGCGCGCAGGGCGCTGCGGGCGGCGAGCTCGGCGGTAACGAGGGCGGCGAGCGCGGCGTGCGCGGTCTGCAGCACGCGGAGCGGCGCGCGCCCGTCCCGCGCCACGCTCATCACCAGCTGCTCCAGCGCGAACGTCGTCGGCTCGCAGCTCTCTGTACTGTACTGTACTGTACTGTAAGTAGCGGTACCTGGAGGCCTATGGCGAGCAGGGCGCTGCGGTCGGCGAGCTCGGCGGTAACGAGGGCGGCGAGCGCGGCGTGCGCGGTCTGCAGCACGCGGAGCGGCGTGCGCCCGTCCCGCGCCACGCTCATCACCAGCTGCTCCAGCGCGAACGTCGTCGGCTCGCAGCTCTCTGTACTGTACTGTACTGTACTGTAAGTAGCGGTACCTGGAGGCCTATGGCGAGCAGGGCGCTGCGGGCGGCGAGCTCGGCGGTAACGAGGGCGGCGAGCGCGGCGTGCGCGGTCTGCAGCACGCGGAGCGGCGCGCGCCCGTCCCGCGCCACGCTCATCACCAGCTGCTCCAGCGCGAACGTCGTCGGCTCGCAGCTCTCTGTACTGTACTGTACTGTAAGTAGCGGTACCTGGAGGCCTATGGCGCGCAGGGCGCTGCGGGCGGCGAGCTCGGCGGTAACGAGGGCGGCGAGCGCGGCGTGCGCGGTCTGCAGCACGCGGAGCGGCGCGCGCCCGTCCCGCGCCATGCTCATCACCAGCTGCTCCAGCGCGAACGTCGTCGGCTCGCAGCTCTCTGTACTGTACTGTACTGTACTGTAAGTAGCGGTACCTGGAGGCCTATGGCGAGCAGGGCGCTGCGGGCGGCGAGCTCGGCGGTAACGAGGGCGGCGAGCGCGGCGTGCGCGGTCTGCAGCACGCGGAGCGGCGCGCGCCCGTCCCGCGCCACGCTCATCACCAGCTGCTCCAGCGCGAACGTCGTCGGCTCGCAGCTCTCTGTACTGTACTGTACTGTAAGTAGCGGTACCTGGAGGCCTATGGCGCGCAGGGCGCTGCGGGCGGCGAGCTCGGCGGTAACGAGGGCGGCGAGCGCGGCGTGCGCGGTCTGCAGCACGCGGAGCGGCGCGCGCCCGTCCCGCGCCATGCTCATCACCAGCTGCTCCAGCGCGAACGTCGTCGGCTCGCAGCTCTCTGTACTGTACTGTACTGTACTGTAAGTAGCGGTACCTGGAGGCCTATGGCGAGCAGGGCGCTGCGGGCGGCGAGCTCGGCGGTAACGAGGGCGGCGAGCGCGGCGTGCGCGGTCTGCAGCACGCGGAGCGGCGCGCGCCCGTCCCGCGCCACGCTCATCACCAGCTGCTCCAGCGCGAACGTCGTCGGCTCGCAGCTCTCTGTACTGTACTGTACTGTAAGTAGCGGTACCTGGAGGCCTATGGCGCGCAGGGCGCTGCGGGCGGCGAGCTCGGCGGTAACGAGGGCGGCGAGCGCGGCGTGCGCGGTCTGCAGCACGCGGAGCGGCGCGCGCCCGTCCCGCGCCACGCTCATCACCAGCTGCTCCAGCGCGAACGTCGTCGGCTCGCAGCTCTCTGTACTGTACTGTACTGTACTGTAAGTAGCGGTACCTGGAGGCCTATGGCGAGCAGGGCGCTGCGGGCGGCGAGCTCGGCGGTAACGAGGGCGGCGAGCGCGGCGTGCGCGGTCTGCAGCACGCGGAGCGGCGTGCGCCCGTCCCGCGCCACGCTCATCACCAGCTGCTCCAGCGCGAACGTCGTCGGCTCGCAGCTCTCGCGCAGCTCCTGTACGTGTACAATGTACAAAGTATAAGCCTCGTACGACATTAAGATCGCTCGGCAACTAGTCTAGCAGACGGCGTCGGGAATAGAAGTAACCGAAAATACGCTTGGAGCTCTTATATATTTATTAAATTAAATTTTATGATATATTAAGCGATATATTAAATTAAATGACTTAAAAATTGTGTATCAAAGATAAGTAATTAATATGATAAGCATATACTAAAAAAAAACAAGTTTGGTTTTGACGCAGCCTTGTACGGTATTCCTGATTCTATATTATATCCATGAGCATTCTGCTTTTAAAGAAATTCGCACCGAAGTTACGGGTTATCTAGTAAGTAATGTATTTACTTGGAAGACGCTGGACAAAACAACCAGGCTTGACTGCGTCGCGAAGTACACGCTCTCGGAGATCGTGTAGCCGGTGCAGATAGAGCTCGAGTACGCCTTCGGGAACACTGCCAAATTGTTCATTAATATTTTATTTATTTTTATTTTATTTTTATTTTATGATACTTGGAAAACTTACAGCTATTGTTACAATTAAATTATAAGACGGAATACAAAATATGGAGCCAATTAGAATTTTTCACTGATAGTAATAGTTTACAAAATATTGACTTAAATATTACGTTATGAACACCTAGTACTACTACAACAGTTTTAAACATTTTAAACAAAAAATCATTAAACAATTAATTAATTAAATCAACAAAATGCTTGCATAATGATCTCTTTAGAGTTGAAATATTACACACAGGTACTTTAGAAATCTTTCCTTCAATCGTTTTGACAACAAAGTTATAAAGGATTATTTAAAATCCCTTATGTTAGGCATTGCAGGCGCTATTAGGCCGTGTTTCCACTGAAGCGGAGCGGAGCTTTGCGGTGCCCGAATTGACCAATCGTGCTATTCCAGCGGAATGACAGCAAAGATTTCGAGCATGGTGATTGGTCAATTCGGGCACCGCTAAGCTCCGCTCCGCTTCAGTGGAAACGCAGCCTTGTCGTTAGTTCTGTCTCGATCGATCTGAATTCTACTAGTTAGCTCTGTTTACTTAGCCTGAACGCTCACACAAACTATAAACTCACCTATGACAAACTCGTGCGGTTTCTGCGTGATCTTGGAGAGGGACACGTTGTGTTCCAGCAGCATGTTGGGAGGGATCATGGTGGTGTCAGGCGACAGCCAGATGCCCTTGTTCTGGCAGGCGGTGGGGCACAGCACCTCCACGGCCTTGCGGAAGTTGTCGCTCTGCTCATCCGGGATGCCGTACCTAATAGATAAACCTTGTCAAAAAAGAGTAGACGCCGAACACAAATTTTAAATTACATAAAATATTGAAAAACTGTATCAAACCAGATATAAAATGATAATATTTGAAGTGTACAAACATTGTGAGTGCAAATACGAGGCGAAAAACCACCATTAGATAATAATTACGATTAGAAAATTTAGCGTCCTCTCTTTTTTAGGGTTCCGTACCCAAAGGGACGGGACACTATTACTTTAAGACTTCGTTGTCTCGCCGTCTGTCCGTCCGTCTGTCTGTGTGTCTCCAGGCTGTAACTCAAAAACCGCTATAGCTAGACTTCTGAAATTTTCATAGATTGTGTATATGTTACGCTCAAAGACCGAAATCGCTCAGTGAGCGAAAAAATAGCTCACAACGCGTTGTGGTCACAGTGAAACAGCCATGGTAATTCAAATTTGATCTTCCATACCTATAGACGATTAATCAATCAAGAACAAATCAAGAAAAACGAATAGCATATCAGCCACGACACGAATTTCGTGTTATGGTCTTTTTGTGATTGCCAGAACGCGTCGTGGCCGTTTTCATTAGAGCCACGAAGCGAATTTCGCGTCGTGGCTGTTTCACTGTGACCACAACGCGTTGTGTGCTATTTTTTCGCTCACTGAGCGATTTCGGTCCTTGAGCGTAACATATACATATATTTGTTGCCGATATAACAACAAATACTAAAAATAAAATAAAGTTAATATTTAAGGGGGAGCCCGCCCCCCCCCCCCCCCATAGCTATACAAAAAGCACAATTTTTGTCTACTTTCGCTCTATGTATACCGGTACGGAACCCTTCGTGCGCGAATCCGACTCGCACTTGTCCGATTATTTGACAGACTGTGAAATATTTAAATAAGATGAAATCCACCTATACAAAAATGTTATTTCTAAAGTAGCTGTAAGTAGCCGAAACCTGACAAAGAGATGTGACTTTTTTGCCTTTTAATATTAATCATCTTCGACGCCATACAAATCTTAACGTCTTTCTGGCACATTATTAGACCTATTTACGTTCAAAGCTCTGATCTGATATAAACGAAATTTAGTACGATGAGACCCAGAAAAGGACACAAAATATTTTTATCACAAACCAATGTACCTACCTTCTCTTTAAACGAATTTATGCGCAAAGCACCAACATATCATATTACTCTATTAACAGAAAACACTTCAAAATATTATACGAAATGAGCTGACGCTGACGCAACGGGCCGTGTGGGCAGGCTGCCGCGGCGCGTTGCGTTGACGTAGCGCTGCCGTTGCGTTGTTTTACATACAAATAACCTTAGTGTTTACACGGCGCGCTGCGTCATGACCACAGCGCGCAACGTACACATGACGGACTGCAGCCCCCGAGACTAAGCGGGAGGGGGCTACAGTGTTGACGTTGAGACTGCTTCGTAATAACGCTGCGTCGACGCAACTAAACTAAACGTCGACTGGCTCTAACGCAGCACCTACCATAGCTTCTCAGGTCCCTGGTGCATGTACTCTATCCAGGGTAACGCGTGCTTGTCGCGGTGCCAGCAGCTCGTCGAGAATATCATGTCGAGGTGCAGCGTCGGCACCGTCAGACCTGGCACCGGACCCAGAGGACGGAGCACGTTGCCGTTGTTTTCACTGATCACCTGAATAAAAAAAGCGATAGGCCGATCTACAATTAATCGGAAGCAAATGGGTGTTACGAATTTAAATGACTTAAAGTAAATGAGAAATAATTCAATTCAGTAACATACACAAAAATATAGAAATGAAATATTATCCATAGAATAGCTTTTTGGATAGTATAAACAGTATTCTGCAATTAGAAAGTATGTTTCAAATTGCTAAATTTAGGTTATCAGATCAGAAAATTGATGTACGGTGCGCACAATCTTTTTATGATAGTTTGATATTGATTTGATAGAGAGCGAGAGAAAGTCCGTTTTTGATACTAATGTCGTTTATTGATAGACTGATAGAATGATATGAGTACGCGCGGAATGATTGATGACCGAAAGCGAACTGAAGTTATTGCTAACAATTATTACTAAACTCGTGTAAAATGCTGATGCTACAATTCTGTGTACGCGCTTGCCCGTACAATTGAAATCTACATAAAATTGCAAATAGGTAACATTTTTTTTTCAAGAACCAGTATAATCAATTACTTAACGAGATCAAAATGGCGTCAATTAAAAAACAGCTTTGGTAAAATGGCGGCAACAAGATGGCCGAGGTACCTTCAAATTCCATGGATGTTTACTGTACGGGTTACTCTTGTTTTTAGTAAACCCGTACCCCTTTTCCCCGGTGTCAACGCTTGCACTGTTGACGCACACATGGTCAGCACCGAACAACACCAGCTTCCAGTAGAGAGTCTCTATTGCGTTAATGTTAGGCTCTTCGTTAGGAGGGGTGTACATTTTAAATGCGTTTTCGGCCACCTGTGGATCAAAAATTAACTTCATAAGTGGCAGCTTTGCATAACATATACGACACATTTTTACTTGAAAGGGTTACGTCATGTTGGTAATTTATTGGCTGGACCCAACATACCTCAACCGAAATACATAATATTGTGAATCAATATCTGGTGGTGCTTACGTCGTAGAGTGTAACCTGAATATACTCGATGCTAATGTAAATGAGAATATATATTATCACTAGCTGTCCCGGAAAAATTTGCTGCTTTGCCATGATATAAAGTACCTATTTTTGCCCATATTATTTTATTGAAGTGACTAAATAAGTATGGCACCATGGCAACGTCCAACGCTTTCTCGTCGCACAAACAATGGTCGCTATCAGTCTCGAGTTGTAATAATTTAGTATTATTTATTCAACTTCTATATCTATACTTATTATAAAACAAAGTCCCTTTTTTTCCCTCATGTCCCTTTAAAACTACGCAACGGATTTTGATGATTCTCTCAGTGTTAGATAGCCCATTTATCGAGGAAGGTTATAGGCTATTTTATCACGCGAAGATTAATAGAAGCGAAGAAATAGAGGAAAATGTGGAAAAAACGGGGAAAATTATTTGATAGGGCTAACTTGAACGCGCTAATCTCAGGAACTACTGTTCCGATTTGAATAATTCTTTCAGTGTTAGATAGACCATTTATTGAGGAAAGCTATAGGTTATATTTTATCACGCTAAGACTAATAGGAAAATGTGGAAAAAACGGGGGAAATTATTTGAAAGGGTTTATCTCGCGAACTTCTAGAGCAATTTTTATGTTATTTGGCACAGATAAGAAGTAGACCACATGAAGGATCGTGATAGGCTATCGATTTTAATCATTTTTTCAGTGGCTATATATTTTATACCCGTGCGACGCCGAGGCGTGTCGCTAGTATATTATATAACAAAAAATTAAAACCGACTTCCAAGGTAAAAACAATAATAACATTCTTATAATATGAACTAAAAACTAAAAAGTATTAAATAATTTTCCTCTCTAAATGTGCCTTTTTCCGAATTCAGCTAAACCTCAACTATTTCTTTACTCAACCTTCATCATTTTGAAGTCGGTACCAGATATAGCTGAATCTTTATATTTTCTTTGACAGAAAATTTGAAACTTATGGAATTTTTTGTTAAAAATAATAATTTCACTCTGTTTGGTTACCTAGTAGATAAACCATAATTAGTGCCAATTTAAATTGTATAAAAAATAGTTTTATATTGTCTTCACTATATGTCATTGAGGCGCTCTGTCGGCGCTATCGCTTGTCCGAACTCCGATTGTTGTTCATATAGTTTTAGTTACACGATGTATTCAATAGATTTCGCTGAGGTGCTCCTGAATCGCAGTATCGCTTGTACGTAGGAGTTTTATATAGTTGTATTGGCTGTGTGAAATCAGAAATGTGTCACCATTGGTGTGAGCAGTGAGCATTGAAATTTGAATTGTCAACATTTTGATTGGTAATTATTGATCTCGTATTGTTATTAGAAATATTAATTAACCCTCCAAGATGACCTCCGTCATAGTCCGCGAGTTTATAAGTGGTCGGTGGTAGTGAACTAGTGAGTAGTGACTTAGTGACCATACCACCCTGCGCGTCGAATTACTGCGTTTATTCTACGTATCTTATTACAATTTGTTAAGACTGTTAAGAGTCATACCCCAAGGCCCAAATATCAGGTAGATAAATTTAAACAATACATTAATAAAATCTAAGTGAACACAACCCTATGCGTGCTAGGTAATTTAACAATTTAACGCTTCAACTCTCAAGAGGCCGCCAGAACAATGGATTTCCAAGAATCCGCGATCGAAGGATGAGCCGAATCACACCCAGCGGCGCGGCGAGTATATTTTCAGTGTCATAATAATATTATGATATTAATCTTTACCTTCATTATTGTAATACATAGTACTAACTACTATCGCATGAGAAACTTGGAATGCCGGCCTCGCGGCCGCCTGCGCCTTTCTCAAGCGATACTATATTGTACTACATTAATGAAGATAAAGTTTAAAATCATATTATGACACTCAAAATGCTCGCAGCGCGGCATGCCCTGACATTAGAACTTGAATAGGTACGACGTAATGCCGCGATGTTTACGCACACGCCGCGAGGCGCGCGGCGTGCGGCGACGCCGCACCGACCGCCGTGTATAAACAGCCTATATTAATAATTGGTGTTGTTATGTACATAATTATTATTATTGTATCCATACCTATGCCATGTAAGTTGTACTATTATCTATTTTGTGCCATGAGACATTGGTGACCTTAACACGACGTGGTAATGATGATGATGATGATGATGATGAATTTTAATTGCGTGGTAGCACAATATGCTTTCTGTTCTTAAAACAACGCCCAAACGTGTATCTATAAGGAGTCAGGAGTTCTCTCAGGTATACCTTGACCCAATATTTGACTTTTTGGTAGCATATTCTTAGTACACTTCACATAAAACCAAAATTACCATATGTTTCCATATAAATTTCGAGGAATTCCCTCGATTACTCCTGGACCCCATAATCAGGTCACCACTTTTGTGAACATGGTACCAAATTGGAGTGAAACCTAATACAACAAAACAAAAATTTCGAAAATCGGTTCTCAAACGGCGGAGTAATCGTTGAAACAAAAAAAATATATATCCACAGCCGAACATATAACCTCCTCGTTTTTTGGAAGTCGGTTAAAAACAGTCACTTTTTTCCCCTCATGTCCCTTTGTTCCCTTTAATCTTTAAAACTACGCAACGGATTTTGATGATTCTTTCAGTGTTAGATAGCCCATTTATCGAGGAAGGCTATATTTTATCATACTAAGACTAATAGAAGCGAAGAAATAGAGGAAAATGTGGAAAAACGGGGAAAATTATTTGAAAGGGCTAACTTGAACACGCTAATCTCAGGAACTACTGGTCCGATTTGAAAAATTCTTTCACTGTTAAATAGCTCATTTATTGAGGAAGGCCATAGAGTATCTATACTAATATTATAAATGCGAAAGTATCTCTGTCTGTCTGTCTGTCTCGCTTTCGCGCCAAAACTACTGAAACGATTGTAATGAAATTTTGTACACAGATAGTTTAAAGCCTGAGAAAGGACATATGCTACTTTTGAACTGGAAACAGGGGCTGTTAGGGGGTGAAAATGCGTAAATTTGTTCAAATTAAGTTAGTTCCAAAAATCCATAACAGATGGCGCTAAGAGTTGCCTACATCTCGCTATCGCTTGATGCGGTGGCATCTTTCTTCTCTTTCTATAAGAGGTGGCAACATATTGAATTAGATTTTTCGGTTCTTTCGATTTTTATACACGTAATTAAATAACTCACTACTCAGTACTTTATCTATGCAGTATCGTATCACGTAACCTTAAACCTACCGATTATAAATAGTTTATGGGTAAAGCTAAAGTTGTGTAATGAGGGGCTAAATAAGCTTTAAATTTTGTATAAATAAAGTTTACTTAATTTAAAAAATTAAATATTATGTGCCCACTCCACAGCTGTTTTTGGGTACCTATTTTGATTTAAGGGGTACCAGGGTTTTAAAAAGCTTTTAAATTTGACACCAATTTTGTTGACATCGCGCGCTATAAACTGAAGTCCACGCGGACGTAGTCGCGGGCAACAGCTAGTAGGCTATATTTTATCACGCTAATGCTAAGTACTCACATACGGTTTTGCTCGATAGTTTTACTCCGAATCGAAGGAAATGACATATTATTTGCATAATATTTAAAGCCTTCGAGCTGTCAGATTTGCGGTCCACACGGTGGTTATTGCTCGATTTGGAGTAAAACTATCGAGCAAAACCGTATGTCATTACTTAACATAAGACTAATAGGAGAATAATTTTTATGTTATTTGGCACAGATAAGAAGTAGACCACGTGAAGAATAATTTTTTCAGTGGCTATATATTTTATACCCGTGCGACGCCGGGGCGGGTCGTTAGTATCAATATAAAAAGTACCCAGTACCCGATATTCAGACCTACTGAATATGCAATATCAAATTTGGTAAAAATCGGTAAAGCCGTTTCGGAGGAGTACGGTAACTAACATTGTGACACGAGAATTTTATATGTAATGGAGGCACTTCACATGGTTATTTGTATTTGGGTATTTAATGTATTCGCCAAACAATCACCACGTGTAGACGGTATGTTTGACAAAGTATTGGCCTTATTTGCCTATTTGACAAAGATGACCTGCAATCTATACTTATAAAATTACATGTCCTGACTGACTGACTGACTGACTGATTCATCATCGCTGAGCAAAAGCTGTTTAAGTTACAGCAACGAAATTTGGTGAGTAGGGTTGTTTTATTAAGTAGACACCCACTAAGGAAGGAATTGTGAAAATTTTACTCCGAAGGGGGTGAAATAGGGGTTGAAAGTTTGAATGCAACAAATAGCCAATAGCAAATACAAATAGCCATGTGAAGTGCCTCTATGCAGGGCCCCCGTAAGGCCTCTGGCCCGTGTGTAAAGATTTTGGCGCCCCTTTAGCTAAATTTTTTGGGCCCTTGGTTTTGGCGCCCCTAAAGATGGCAATTTGGCGCCCCTAGAGGATGGCGCCCGTGTGCATTGTACTGCCTCCATGAGATAAAGAAATTGTACACAAACATGTAGGGTACGTTCCGGTATGCACTGCGACCACTGTACAGTGTGACGTCAATTTAGTATACTGTGAAACCGTTCCTTTATAGTTAGTTATACTGGTTACTATTTAAAACGGAACGCAATCCTGTATACTGTCAGCCGCATTTTTTGACGCAGTATTCAAATGAGTGTATTAAAGTTTTCAGTTTTCTAGTTCATTAAAAAAACTATTGTTGGATTACTGTCAAATTAAAAATATTTTAGTTAATATTAATTGTGAATTGAATTTATAATATAATAAAAGTAAGTAGGTCTATAGTTGTCTATAAATCGTTAGATACTCGAGTGGTTTTGACTGATCACGTGATCAAAGTACTGCAAGTGCCTTACCTCGATAACGCCAGTGCTCACAGTAGAATATGGCGACGATTTATGACGTCACAATGACGTCGTTTCCCTAGGGTACTGAGCTGCGGCAGTATACTGGCAGTCCATAACGGAAATAATTTTTCTACAGTGATAGCACTGTGCAGTACTCGTAGTGCATATCGGAACATACCCGTAATCACAACTAAAGAATTTTTAAAATAGGCTCATGACGTGATAATTGATTAATCTAGTTTATAATCAAGACTAAAAAAATATGAGATATTTTTACCTTTTTAAAGTTATTAAAATTCATAGCTCTGCCCGTAACTATGCACTCCTCTGCCTCAGCCAGCGGGTCCGAGTTGTGGCTGCTAGAGGCGACCTGCTCGTCCGAATCCGAACCCGCCTCTAGTTGCGAATCCGAATCGGAATCCGACCTCGAATCGCCGAGCAGGCGTTTCTGTTGCTGCAGAGGATTGATAGCTCTCGCCAGCATCTTTTTATTCCTCTTCTGCCACATCAGTTCTACTTCGGCGATTTTCACATGTCTCTTTCCTATGAAAAATAACATAATGTTCTGTTATACTAGCGGTCCGCCACGGCTCCGCCCGTGGTACATACATAGCTTATAGGACTCAGGGACATCTGATTTTTTTAGTCGGTCCAGTAGTTCCTGAGATTATCGCTTTGAAACAAACAAACGAACTCTTCAGCTTTATAATATGGGAAGTATAGATAATATAGTGCATAATTCTTCAGAGAAAGTATAAAATAGTTTGTTTACATTAAATACACTTTATGGAACCGTTATAATATTATATTCTCTACCTGTTGCATCGATTTTGATGCAATTTGAATTTTGATACAGAGATGAGTGAAATACATAACATAATACTATGCTACGTTTCGTTACGTCAAAAGTTACGAGAAATTTTAAATTAAGTATAGTAAAAAAAAACATACTATTGGTGAGCGTATCATAGGGCAGGAGGTATTTTACGTATATCTCTTCAAGCTTCTTGCTAGGGTTCGTCAGTTGGTAGAAATGCATTTCTTCGGCAACGCGATTCCATTTCTTCTTGTCTGATACATTCTTGAATCCGCCAAGTCTTTGTACCGTATGATACATTTTCGGTAAATTTACTTCAAGACCCTCCAACTAAAATATTGAAATTATGAAAATACTAAATAAAGGACAATATCCAACGTCCATACAATTTTGGGCTAGTTTTAAAAGTGCCGGCCAACGCAAATAAACCCATTATTTAAATAGAACATAATCTAAGGAATAATTTTTATTATTACACCAAAGATCTAATAATATAGATATGTTACGCTCAAAGACCGAAATCGCTTAGTGAGCGAAAAAATAGCTCACAACGCGTTGTGGTCACAGTGAAACAGCCACGACGCGTTCTGGCAATCACAAAAAGACCATAACGCGAAATTCGTGTCGTGGCTGATAGGCTATTCATTTTTCTTGATTTGTTCTTGATTGATTAATCGTCTATAGGTATGGAAGATTATACCTATTTGAATTACCATGCGTACTACATTTTTTTTCTTTTACTAAATCACTGCATTACGTGTTTATCATTATTATTTATAAAATATCCATAGTTCCATACTATTCCTGCTTCAAATAGGTATAATCTTCCATACCTATAGACGATTAATCAATCAAGAACAAATCAAGAAAAACGAATAGCCTATCAACCACTACACGAATTTCGCGTTATGGTCTTTTTGTGATTGCCAGAACGCGTCGTGGCCGTTTTCATTAGAGCCACGACGCGAATTTCGCGTCGTGGCTGTATCACTGTGACCACAACGCGTTGTGAGCTATTTTTTCGCTCACTGAGCGATTTCGGTCTTTGAGCGTAACAGATATAATAATAAGGATCTAAGGAATAATTTTTATTATTACATCAAAGTCATGTCTCCGAGTTGTTATTCAATGTCAAACTTTTTTTATAATGTAAGTTGCTGAATGTATGTAATAAGTAATAACTAATAAAACTTATTTTATTAATTAAAAGCAATAAGTAATCGATCACAACGTCCCTATCTGAGTCATAGAACAGATTGGAGGCCAAATACCTATAAAAACGGTTTGAAAAAACTCAAAGGTAGAGGGTTAGTCTACGTGCTTGGGATACGCACGGCATTCGCCTAGTATTCCAAGTAAGCAATGAGTTGTGCCCTGCAAGCCCCAAGCACATAGAGGTTCCCTCTTCCTTTGAATTTTTCTAAATCATTTGTAGGTTTTGGCCTCTAAAGTCTAATCTGTTCTATGACTCGGATAGAGACGTCGGAATCGATTACTTATTGCTTATTAATTAAAAGCAATAAATAATAAAAGGTTTTGGCCTCTAAAGTCTAATCTGTTCTATGACTCGGATAGGGACGTCGGAATCGATTACTTATTGCTTTTAATTAATAAAATAAGTTTTATTACATACATTATTAAAAAAAGTTTGACCTTGAATAACAACTCGGAGACTTGACTTAGAACTTTGGTGTAAGTAATAATAAAAATTATTCCTTAGCTTAGATAAAGTTATATTTAAACAATGGGTTATTTTGCGTTGACCGGCACTTTCAAAATTAGCCCAATTTGGACCTTATCCTTTAGAAATAATACAAATTCATGAAACAAAACAACCATTGCAAGTCAATGTAGATTTTTGGCTTAGCTTAATACATATTATGTAATTGTATTTGTCAGTAGCGTATAACACACTTTCTGCGTTGCTGATAGCGTTGATGTTTCTTGTGACGTCATAATTTTACTCCGTTAGCAAGTTGCATCCAAGCATTTAACTCCAAATTAGCATTTTAATGATCATAAAAACGACTTACCAACGGTTCTCTAGTAAAATTAACGTTCTGGGACGCCAAATAAGAGCGTATAGCGCACATCTCGCGGAAGGCGGGGCCCCAGCGTGTATACAATCGGGATATGTACTGGTTTCTGACTGTGAACCGCTTGGTAGGGCTAAGTACACACGGCGGCTTGAAGTCCGCTGGTGGCACCACCTTGCAGATCCCGAATTGGGACGCGAGCGGCATCAACTTCTCAAAGTAGATTATTGGATCCTGAAACGTAGATAATGTTGTATTTATGGTATATAATTATATCGTTAAACTGGTTGGCTTTTTAAGGATTTGTGTTTTTAAATTGTTTTTTTTTTGTAATATTTTTTTATTTTGTGTTTCTATAATATATTAGTATATTCCGCGCGGAACTAGTTGGTCGCGCCTTAGGTAGGGACGGGGGTGAGGGCGCGGGTTGCTTGCTGCTCGCAACGCACATTAGACAGTGACGTCCAATCTCAAGATATCGTGAACAATAATATTATTTAATTATTGAAAAGAATAAATAAAAGACAATCGATCAGTTTTATATTCTAAACTATTGACATTTCTTCCGCTTTCCGTTTTTTTAAAAACGTATGCACTTTAAATATTATTTCCTTACATTAATTATCTTTTTATCGGCGGACTCATTTTGCTATTGCAATCTCTTGTGCTTTTTGTCTTAAGTCTTAACTAACCAGAACTTGACAAAATCAAGCGCCCCCGCCTCTCCGTCCCATCGCTCACATTCCTAAGGCGCGGCCAACTAGTTCCGCGCGGACTAAAAACAAGACTTGTCTTCTTACATACCTAATCTTATGACTAGACCGACCAAGACTTTGAAATGATTGTCAAGTATTTCTCTCAATACTTTTAGTGATGTAATTAGAGAATATACTGGGAAGGCACGAAAAGGGATAGTAGGTATATTATAATATTGACAAGACGTTATATATTATTATATTACTCACCCGAAACTCTGCTACTGTGGGATAGAATACGGGCGCGTCTACTAATTTAGCCCGATCTACCCCTTTTGGGAAATGACAATCCGTTTTCTTCTTTTTGCTTTGCATTGGTGGAGCATCTTCTGATAATATATTATTTTCTTGAATTGAGTGACTGCGCCTAGTTTTACGGGCTGGTTGATGTTCATCCATTACTTCAGCAATTTCTTTTGCAAATGAGACCTTTTTTTTTTCACTGGGTGCATTATTTGCACTGTTTGATTTGCTCCTTTGTAATGCGTCTACTTGATCGGCATCTGTCGAAAAAAAAAATATCTCTGTAGATACGGCATATTTGAAAAAAACTACATCTATAAAAGGGATTTGTAATGGGCATTGTCCAAAAAAAATCACATGTACTTTTTATATTTTTTTTCGTTAAAATAGGGTATTTTAAGAATATAAATTAAATAATTTTGAAATACATTGGCTAGTTTTTTCTCAATAAATTTTTAAAGTTTCGCTCTGACGTCATCTTCGGCGGCCAATTGACCTCTGCAGTATGTTTTTTTTCCTTTCAATCTTATTTATAATGGCTGGTTCGTTAAATGCAAGTTATCATTATGTGAAAAGCTGATACGAGAAGCTTACCAAAAGTTCGAAACGTAATGCTGGTCGAATTATTGCTAATTTAACGCCATTGAAGGTCAAACTAAGGTTAAATATATTTGTTCAAAAATATAAGTAACTAATGGGTATTTTTTTCGTTTATATACAGAAAAGCGATCACTGAACTTATTCCTCGAAATGTTTTTGTAATGAACAAAATTAAAAAAAAAATGGACAATCCCCATTGCATCAGCTGTCTAAAAAAAAAATATCAGCCTGATCCGTTGACCTTCGATCTGAAAATTCTTAATGTCCCATTTATTTTACTTTGGGACCAGTGTGTGTCGGGACTTTATTTGTGGCCCGCGTGATGTTAAACAATTTTGAAATTCAGGCCCACCGGCAAAATAACGTAAAGTCTACGTAATAAACGTTAAATTTTTTCCACTTTTTAACCGACTTCCAAAAAACGAGGAGGTTATATGTTCGGCTGTGGATATTTTTTTTATTTTTATTTTTTTATTTTTTTTTATTTTTGTATGTTGAACGATTACTCCGCCGTTTGTGAACCGATTTTCGAAATTTTTGCTTTGTTGTATTTGGTTTTACTCCAATTTGGTACCATGTTCACTAAGTGGTGACCTGATGATGGGATCCAGGAGTAATCGAGGGAACTCCTCGAAATTTATATGGAAACATATGGTGATTTTGGTTTTATGTGAAGTGTACTAAAAATACGCTACCAAAAAGTCAAATATTGGGTCAAGGTATACCATGGTTTCGAAGATGCTGAGAGAACTCCTGACTCCTTATAGATACACGTTTGGGAGTTTCGGCGTTGTTTTAAGAACAGAAAGCATATGCTACTATGCAACTCATATTCATCATCATAATCATCATCATCATCATCATCATCGTCTTCATCATTACCACGTCGTGTTAAGGTCACCAATGTCTCATGGCACAGAATAGATAATAGTACAAGGCATAGGTGTGGATATAATAATAATAATAATAATTTTATACTGTATAACAACAATTTGTTTAAATATACACGGCGGTCAGCGCCACGGAGGCGACGGTATCGCGGCGCCGCCGAATATACTTTACTACTTTATATACAGATCGAATACTATACTAACTACTTTATAAAATTTTAATAGACAAAATATAGAATTAAAATAAAGTTATTTTAAAAAGAGCATTTAAACAAAACAAAGTCAATAAGTGTCTTTTTAATTAGTTATACTTATTAATCGATAGATGGCGCACTAAGTATCGATTTGAATGGATTTGAAATTGAATTCTTGATTACAAGAACAGCTGTCAATAATTATGATAATATTATATTATATTACTAGCTGTCCCGGCAAACGTTGTTTTGCCATATAAATAATTTTTGGTATGAAAAATAGATATTGGCCGATTCTCAGACCAATATCCTCACAATATGCTCACATAATTTCATGAGAATCGGTCAAGCCGTTTCCGAGGAGTATGGCATCGAAAACTGTGACACGAGAATTTTATATATTAGATGAGTAGCTATGCTACATCCTATGCAAGTTTATACAATTTTTTATCTGATAGATCCTTGGATCGTGGAAAAACGAGACACAATAGCCTTTCTATTGTTATCGCAATCGCCGGTGACCGTTTGGGGTTTGAAGTATTAAAATTGTTAAATTACTTAGCACAATATGTTCACTTCACTGATAATATATTATTTTGTGAGTGTGAACTGTGTAATATGATACGTAAAATATACGCAAAGGTTTACCTACTAGTGTAACTAAAAAGAGTGAAATTATTATTATTTTTAACAAAAAATTAAAATCGACTTCCAAGGTAAAAACAATATTAACATTAATATGAACTAAAAAGTATTAAATAATTTTTGCTATCTAATAGTGCCTTTTTCCGAATTCGGCTAAACCTTGACTATTTCTGTACTCAATCTTCATAATTTTGAAGTCGGTGCCAGTTCCAAAAGTTTCAAATATTCTGTCAAAGGACTGAAGATTCAGCTATCTGGTACCGACTTCAAAATAATGAAGATTGAGTACAGAAATAGTCAAGGTTTAGCCGAATTCGGAAAAAGGCACTATTAGATAGCAAAAATTATTTAATACTTTTTAGTTCATATTAATGTTAATATTGTTTTTACCTTGGAAGTCGGTTTTAATAAATCGTTGATTTAAAATGTTTGTTGCGATCCGCGACCGCGACTCCAAGAACAAAACATGTTTGTGGCCCGCATGAAAAAAAGGTTGGGGACCACTGATCTAAAGTGTCTAAATTTTAGATTTATTTCTAGCTGAAATGTCTGAATTCTTTCCCATGGCTGAATCTTTCATTATTAATCATTATAACTTAAAATCACATTATCACAAAATATAACCAACAAACGCCAGAAACGTGTTAATAGTAATACCTATTATAAATTATAATAAAACAGATAAGACTTAGGTTTTGCTTTTTATAACACGTTTCACGCTAAAACCTTTTTAGCGCCTGTGTCTAACTCCCTATTGCACTAAACACAGTTTATGTATGGCTTAGGCGACTGTCGTACGAAATGGTGTTATTACTTCAAGATTATTATTGAATAATAAATGTTTCTGACTCACTAAATGTAGTAGACAGCCTAAAGTAAAAAAATATAATGAAAAAACTAAAACTAACAACACAAAATGACTAAACAATCAACCAAGTACGAACCAACAGAATCTACGTAAAAATCTCACATTGAGTATATTAATTTGGCCACCCACTGTATGTATATATATATATATATATATATATATATACAGGGTGTCAAAAGACCGCTTCCGATAACTTTGGGGTATTATTATACTACATTTTCTGATTACAAAAATGTATTTTTTTTTTAAATTTTTTTTTCAAAAAAAAATTTTTTTTTATTATATTTTTTATAATAAATAACCTTTAGACAAAACGATAAACCATTTACAAAAAATATTTAAAATATTTTTTTTACTTTTATTTTTTTTATCCCGATACGTAATCTAGAAGACGCGAGTCATTGATATCAACTGTAGCGCGCTTAATAACATAAGGTCGTAAACGACCATACTGTACGGTCGCGGCAGTTTTCAACCTTATGCTCTTTCCAACCTATCAAGAGCCATGACATTCAACTCTCTCAAGTAACTCAGAACTTTGACCTATGATCTCTTACCTAGGCTAATTTAATCCTTCGATCGCGGATTCTTGGAAATGCTATTGTATTCTAGAGTTGTCTCGTATGGGCCTTAATGGGTTAAAACTTTAATCCTAACTCATGTACAAAACTGTAAGTAACTTTCTGAGCATGAGTAACAACTTATTTATCGATTAGTTAAAAAGTTATTCGTAAGGAACAAAACCGATATTGTGTGATATGCGGATGCACCAAAATGCAAATTCATGCATGCAAAAAAATAATAACACATTTTCCGTGTTATGCAGAACGATGATTGTGGATGGACAGTACCTAGATCTGCAATTATCGCTTTTTATCTACTACAGACGATACAGTATGAAAAAACTAGCAATTAATTACTTACGTGAAAAATGTTGAATTCTGATTTTTGAATGTGCTCTCTATGCATTTTGAAAATAGTCCATATTATCACCAATCAATAACACCACCAATAACAACACATCTCTTTTTACACGATATCTTACACGACACGTCTTAGTTTTTTAACGCAAACAAATAAGAAATAATAGTTAATTAATTTACATTTTACACATTTAGTTATCACAATAATACGTTTTAAAAAGATCGTAATACGCTTATACGCTCAACGGACAACCTTCAACCTCAAGATGCAAAATGGAACTAAAGTCTAATTATGCGAAAATCGTCTTTAAAAACATGTATCGACTTTCGGTAAATTCAAAGATACCGACGCGACGGCCAGACCGCTTGTCAAAGACGCCGCCGCCGCGCCGGCCGCTCTGTCTAAGTGTTGTACCTTATAAATTCAAAACGATGTAGTCGATATTTAAATTACCATTAAATAATAAAAATTATAACTATTATTTAGTAGATCTACTATTCTCATTTTTAAAATTAACTCTATTAAGAGGTTATAAATTCAGAAAGTTTTTATTGGGATACATACTTAGTCAAGTTGCAAGATAATTTCGATACCGACATTACCGTGATAAAGTGATTGATAAGTCATGGCACGCGTTATGCGCGTCTACGTACGCAATGAAAATAGTTTAATAATACCTAATTAATTAAATAACTTTTAATTATTGTCGCTATTCTTAACATTGAGTAGGTATTTGCTTATTTTTAGTTTGACTACAAATCAAAACGTACTCGTATGTAAAACAATACGATTTATCGATAAAAATTAGCGATACTTAACTCAAAATATGCACAGGGATACATCCCTATTTATTTTACAAAGTTTTTTATTCAATTTTGTTCAGTCGGCTGTAAACACGCGCCGCGCTGTGTACTGTGACGTTTTTGTTTAAGTTTTTTGTGTATTGTTAACTATTTTTTCTATGTTTGTAATTAATAACGTGTCGTGACATGATACGTGTCCGATAAATGTGCGATGAAATGTGAATGAACTTTTAATACTCGTAAACCTTTATGGAACGGGGGTGAACATCGCGTCGTCGTCGATAGACGACTGACTATAGTGCAGTTTAAAAAGTGTGAGTAAAAAGTGTTTAAAGAATTGGAATGTCTCCTGTTTAATTTTTTTTCGTGTTGAAAAACTCTGCAATCTACATTGAGTTAGATGGAGCACAGCTCGAACTGCATTTCATAAAAGCAGACAGCTGATCACAGGTCAGTGAACATGTTATCAAGTATTTTTTCCATAGATAGGTGTAAGTAACTGTGTATTGTATTTTTACAACCTGATTCGGATGTGAATTATGATTTCTTTTCCTTTTTGGCCGGAAGTAAAAACTGAGTATTTTTGAGTAATAAACTAATAACCTAAGAAACGGTAATTAATAAATTCTAACATTATGTTATTTAATAATTATTACAATATTGATGGTTTATTCACTACCTACGGGCTAGGGCCTAGGGCACACCACGATCAGCTGTTTTGTATAGCGCAGGGCCGCGCGCGCGGGACGGCGGGCGGCGCGGGGGGGGCTGGCGCAGCCCCCGGGCTGGCGGGGCTCCACTGACGCGATACTATCGCCCATTTACATCAGCATTATACATTGTGTGTTGAAAATTTTGACTATTTTAAAAACTGTCGATTTAAAGAAAATTACTTGCACCAATGGATATATCTCATGCCCTATAATAACCCCACGAAGTTATCGGAAGCGGTCTTTTGACACCCTGTACATATATATATATATATATATATATATATATATATAGTAGTAATTTATACATAATATAAAAACTATATTGAATGAAGCACAACACAAAATGATAAATAAAACGAAATTAATACAAAATAATGTTTAGTAACAGCATTATTTTCTTCCTTTGTGTGTGTTTGTCTTGTTGGTTCAGGAGTTGGTGTTGATTCTAAAACATTATTTTGTATTAATTTCGTTTTATTTATCATTTTGTGTTGTGCTTCATTCAATATAGTTTTTATATTATGTATAAATTACTAGCGACCCGCCCCGGCGTCGCACTGGTATAAAATATAAATATAGCCACTGAAAAAATGACTAAAATCGATCGAATCCTTCACATGGTCTACTTCAAATCTGTGCCAAATAACATAAAAATTGCTCCAATAGATCGCGAGATAAGCCCTTTCAAATAATTTCTCCGTTTTTTCCAAATTCTCCTATAAGTCTTAGCATGATAAAATATAGCCTATAGCCTTCCTCGATGAATGGACTATCTTACACTGAAAGAATTTTTCAAATTGGACCAGTAGTTCCTGAGATTAGCGCGTTCAAGTTAGCCCTTTCAAATAATTTTCCCGGTTTTTTCCACATTTTCCTCTATTTCTTCGACATTCTAAGACATTAGTCTTAGAAAGAATCATCAAAATCCGTTGCGTAGTTTTAAAGATTAAAGGGAACAAAGGGACATGAGGGAAAAAATAGCGACTTTGTTATATATTAAATGTCCACCAAATATAGTAAATGATCACCAAATCCTTGTAAGCTAATCAATGCGATATTTCTCCGTCTCTCGTCCAAATAAATTACTACGATTGACAAAACATGTAAGCATATTATTAACAAAATAGTCGGCCAAGTGTGAGTCGGACATGTAGAGTTCCGTACCATTATAGAAGAAAATTAAATAAATAAATAAAAGTTTATTTGACTAAATAGGACATTACACTACAACATTGACAATTAGAATTTATACATAAGTACATTAAAACATAACAATACAACACGAATATAACCGGACACATACAATGAGAAACAACAATAAATAGAACTTGAAATAAAGCAGTAAGTACATGTATTACAGTTATATTACATGGGAATGGTAGGCAATGTAATGCAATGCCTTATGTGCCAAAAAGGACACCACTCAGGCGTAACTCTGTAGCGACTTACGAGCACTACAGCGCCTGGTGTTCTGTGGCTCCTGCTGTTGCTGTCGTTGGACGGACAGCTAAACACTCAGCAATAAATAAGTCCAATAATTGTAACGCATTTACGCTACAATTAATAATAAAAATATACATTATTAAATATAAGATAATATTATATTGTACTTGGGATACTAAATAATATATATACTAATATTATAATTGGGAAGAGTTTGTTTGTTTGTTTGGACGCGCTAATCTCAGGAACTACTGGTTCGATTAGAAAAATTCTTTCAGTGTTAGATAGCCCATTTATCGCGGAAGGCTATAGGCTATATTTTATCACGCTAACACTAATAGGAGCGAATAAATAGAGGAAAATGTGGAAAAATCGGGAAAAATTATATGAAATGCTTATTTAGTAATAGTTTGAACGCGTTAATCTCTGGAACTATTGGTCCGATTTGAAAAATTCTTTCAGTGTTAGATAGCCCATTTATCGAGGAAGGCTATAGGCTATATTATATCACGCTAAAACTAATAGGAACGAAGAAATAGAGGAAAATGTGGAAAAAAACGGAGGAAATTATTTAAAATTGCTTATTATCTTAAGAAACTACTAGAGCAATTCTTATGTTATTTGGCACGAAGAATAGACCACGTGAAAGGACATAAAAGTATATTGTCTCACACTATAATTATTATACTTTTAAGTTTTATGATTTGCGCGTTAACTATTCAATCGATGTACGGGAACTTACATAAACTCATAAACTATAGTCCACGCGGACGAAGACGCGGGCAACAGCTAGTAGATACATATAATACATCGATATTATTAACAAAAAATTAAAACCGACTTCCAGGGTAAAAACAAAAATTACATCCTTATAATATAAACTAAAAAGTATTAAATAATTTTTCCTATCTAATAGTGCCTTTTTCCGAATTCGGCTAAAACTCAACTATTTCTGTACTCAATCTTCTTGATGTAATTTTTGTTTTCACCCTGGAAGTCGGTTTTAATTTTTGTTAAAAATAATAATTTCACTCTTTTTAGTTTTTAGTTACCTAGTACAAAAATAATAATAATAATAATCATTTATTTCAAGTATCCAGGCTCATATCCGTACAAGATCAAAAAATTACAAACAAAAGTCACATTGGTTGAAAAAACATACTTACATAATTACATAAATTATATTAAAATAATTATTATTTTGGCCTGTATTTTGCATGCAAGCGACAGCAGTGACCGATATACGGGTTATCAGGGCGTTCACAGAGCGCGGCCAGCATGCCGTTGAAGCTCCCCCGCATGTGCCGCACCAGCGACGATGTTCGCCTGCGCATTGTGGCAAAGAAACAGTCCACTCGTGCGCACGCGAACATCGCCGAAGCGCTGCACCAGCGGGGGAGCCCCACCAGCATCCTGAACGCGTTATTATATTGGACGTAGGCCCTTTGCGTATATGCTGCCCAGAGGCTGCAAGTGTAGAATGATGTACAAAAAGCTCTAAACAATGTCATTTTTACTTCTAACGAGCATCTTGCAAACCTCCTGACAACCATGTTTGCCCTAACCGCCAGCGCCCTTCGCTCCCTTTCGATATCAGTGTCGTCTTTCAAAGTGGACGTCACAATGTGTCCTAGATATTTAAACTCCTCTACTCTAACCAAAGGAACACCATTTAGTAAAATAGTAGGTACTGTATCCACCTTTCTGGTTCCACTGTGAAAGACCATGTACTGACTCTTTTTACTATTGTATATCAGCCCATGCTCCGCTGCGTAACGCTCACAAATATCAAGTAGCTTTTTGAGACCACAGACTGAGGCACATAATTTATGTTATTGAAACATACTCCATCTACATGGCAACCAATATGCTGCTTGCTGAGCTCCTCAATCAGTATCAGTAGTAAACTATCGCGTACCTACTATGTACGTAGAATAATACACCTGTATAATATTATTCTACGTATCTTGTTACAAGCTCAGCGGTGAGCAAGACACAATAGAATAACAATAGATTTCCAAGAATCCACGATCGAAGGATACAAACTAGGTATTAGCAACAAATTATAAGTATCGTGCAGGAAACCGGTCTCGAACGCTTCAACTCCCAAGCGGCCACATTGTGGTGTTATATTATATAAATTCGGACATCTATTAATAACTATTAGATAGGAATAATTATTTAATACTTTTTAGTACATAATATAAGGATGCTATTATTGTTTTTACCTTGGAAGTCGGCTTTAATTTTTGTTAAAAATAATAATTTCACTCTTTTTAGTTACCTAGTAAGCCATCGCGTACTATACGTAGAATAATACACCTGTACTTATAATATTATTCTAAGTAGGTATCTTATTACAGTCACACTTACAAAATACTAGCTGACCCGACAGACGTTGTCCTGTCTTAACGATGATTAATTAATTCGAATAATAATTGGTATAATTAAGAAAACAATAGATTAAAATTAGTATCTTCATGCCAAATTTAATCAAAATAGATATAAATAGTTTAAGCGAAAATCATAAAAGTTTATTGTGCAGGAACCGTACATTTTCCGGGACTAAAAGTATCCCTTGTCCTTTCCCGAGACTCAAAGTATCTCCATACCGAATTTAATAAAAATAGACTGAAATAGAAAAGTTTATTGTGCGGTAACCGTACATTTTCCGGGACCAAAAGTATCCCATGTCCTTTCCCGAGAGTCAAAGTATCTCTTTTTTGGTACACTTTTTTGACAAGTATTTTGGAGTATGTTTTTTGACGGAGTTACTCTTCCTTGGTTTTTATTATTCGTAGATATTTACATATAAATCCGGGCCCTAGTGATAACAATTAAAATCTATTGTCTCGTTTTTTCCACAATCGAGGGATTGAAGGAAAATCTTTATGAGGAAAACAAAACAAACCTGTGAGTGGTTGCTCATCATCGGTGAGGGGGGACACAACATCTAGTTCATTCATTTTATTCACACGTGGCTTAGTTGGAACAATCTTCGCTTTAGCATTAATTTTCTTCTTAAATGTTACAGTCTTTTTGAGCACAGGAGATGGTTTTTTCATCAATTTAATTCCAGACTTCGTCTTGGACGGTGGTGAAACAGAAGAAGAGAACTCAGGTGGTTTCTCTGTTTCACATTTAGCATGAGATCTAGCCCCATTTTCTATGGGTTTGCTCGCTCTATGAAGAGGTGGTTCTCTTTCAGCATTAATTATAGTATCCTCCAGTCTTGTCAGTAATACTATGGGTTGTCTTTGAAGAAGTATATCTGAAAATTAACGATTGTGAAATTTTCTTGCAAAATATGGACTTATCTTTGTAAAACCCTAAAATATGGAAAATAAAACTTTATTTTTTAAAAGTCTAAACATGATAATTCGTGTAAAAAACACATTTTGGCCGAAAATCGCGTAAAATAAAAATATGTATTTACCTACAAATAATAAAAACTAAGGAAATGTAACTCCCATACTATTACCGTTTAAAATTTGTTTCCTTTCAAACTGGCATGTAACATCAGCCTTTATGCCGCTCAAGGCCACCTAATTTTTTTTTTTTTTTTTTTTTAATTCCATCCCCCTAACATAATCAGGGCTTGTTGTTTGCTGTATTTTTTCATTTGCTCTTTTTTATCTTTTCTTTTCTTTTTTAAAAGTACTTATATTAATTATTTCTTATTTTCTTTGATTATTTCCTTCTAATGTTTCATCTAATTACATTGCTTTCTTATTACAGAGTAGCCACCTAAATATTGCAAATGTATTGAAATGTGTACCCAAGGTACACTTTTTTGACAAGTATTTTGGAGTATGTTTTTTGACGGAGTTACTCTTCCTTGGTTTTTATTATTCGTAGATATTTACATATAAATCCGGGCCCTAGTGATAACAATTAAAATCTATTGTCTCGTTTTTTTCCACAATCGAGGGATTGAAGGAAAATCTTTATGAGGAAAACAAAACAAACCTGTGAGTGGTTGCTCATCATCGGTGAGGGGGGACACAACATCTAGTTCATTCATTTTATTCACACGTGGCTTAGTTGGAACAATCTTCGCTTTAGCATTAATTTTCTTCTTAAATGTTACAGTCTTTTTGAGCACAGGAGATGGTTTTTTCATCAATTTAATTCCAGACTTCGTCTTGGACGGTGGTGAAACAGAAGAAGAGAACTCAGGTGGTTTCTCTGTTTCACATTTAGCATGAGATCTAGCCCCATTTTCTATGGGTTTGCTCGCTCTATGAAGAGGTGGTTCTCTTTCAGCATTAATTATAGTATCCTCCAGTCTTGTCAGTAATACTATGGGTTGTCTTTGAAGAAGTATATCTGAAAATTAACGATTGTGAAATTTTCTTGCAAAATATGGACTTATCTTTGTAAAACCCTAAAATATGGAAAATAAAACTTTATTTTTTAAAAGTCTAAACATGATAATTCGTGTAAAAAACACATTTTGGCCGAAAATCGCGTAAAATAAAAATATGTATTTACCTACAAATAATAAAAACTAAGGAAATGTAACTCCCATACTATTACCGTTTAAAATTTGTTTCCTTTCAAACTGGCATGTAACATCAGCCTTTATGCCGCTCAAGGCCACCTAATTTTTTTTTTTTTTTTTTTTTAATTCCATCCCCCTAACATAATCAGGGCTTGTTGTTTGCTGTATTTTTTCATTTGCTCTTTTTTATCTTTTCTTTTCTTTTTTAAAAGTACTTATATTAATTATTTCTTATTTTCTTTGATTATTTCCTTCTAATGTTTCATCTAATTACATTGCTTTCTTATTACAGAGTAGCCACCTAAATATTGCAAATGTATTGAAATGTGTACCCAAGGTACACTTTTTTGACAAGTATTTTGGAGTATGTTTTTTGACGGAGTTACTCTTCCTTGGTTTTTATTATTCGTAGATATTTACATATAAATCCGGGCCCTAGTGATAACAATTAAAATCTATTGTCTCGTTTTTTTCCACAATCGAGGGATTGAAGGAAAATCTTTATGAGGAAAACAAAACAAACCTGTGAGTGGTTGCTCATCATCGGTGAGGGGGGACACAACATCTAGTTCATTCATTTTATTCACACGTGGCTTAGTTGGAACAATCTTTGCCTTAGCATTAATTTTGAGCACAGGAGATGGCTTTTGCATCAATTCAATTCCAGACTTCGTCTTGGACGGTGCTGAAACAGAAGAAGAGAACTCAGGTGGTTTCTCTGTTTCACATTTAGCATGAGATCTAGCCCCATTTTCTATGGGTTTGCTCGCTCTATGAAGAGGTGGTTCTCTTTCAGCATTAATTATAGTATCCTCCAGTCTTGTAAGTAATACTATGGGTTGTCTTTGAAGAAGTATATCTGAAAATTAACGTTTTGACATTTTTAGGGTTCCCCGTACCCAAAGGGTAAAAACGGGACCCTATTACTAATTCGATGTCTGTCCGTCTGTCTGTCACCAGGCTGTAACTCAAGAACCGTTATAGCTAGACTTCTGAAATTTTCACAGACTGTGTATACCTATTGCAGCTATAACAACAAATACTAAAAACAAAATAAATTATATACCTATTTAAATAAATTATATATTTATAACAAACATGGTTTTTTTTTGCTATTTTTTGCTCCTAATCAATAACGGCAACTCATAGGCAATTGAAATGCTCACAAAGTACTTAGTTGTATTTGTATACTTTAATAATTTATAATAAAATTTTAATAAATTAAATAATTAAAGGGGGCTCCCATACTAAAAATACATTTTTTTGCCTATTTTTGCCTATTTTGAGTGTCGTCTTTCAAAGTGGACGTCACAATGTGTCCTAGATATTTAAACTCCTCTACTCTAACCAAAGGAACACCATTTAGTAAAATAGTAGGTACTGTATCCACCTTTCTGGTTCCACTGTGAAAGACCATGTACTGACTCTTTTTACTATTGTATATCAGCCCATGCTCCGCTGCGTAACGCTCACAAATATCAAGTAGCTTTTTGAGACCACAGACTGAGGCACATAATTTATGTTATTGAAACATACTCCATCTACATGGCAACCAATATGCTGCTTGCTGAGCTCCTCAATCAGTATCAGTAGTAAACTATCGCGTACCTACTATGTACGTAGAATAATACACCTGTATAATATTATTCTACGTATCTTGTTACAAGCTCACCGGTGAGCGAGACACAATAGAATAACAATAGATTTCCAAGAATCCACGATCGAAGGATACAAACTAGGTATTAGCAACAAATTATAAGTATCGTGCAGGAAACCGGTCTCGAACGCTTCAACTCCCAAGCGGCCACATTGTGGTGTTATATTATATAAATTCGGACATCTATTAATAACTATTAGATAGGAATAATTATTTAATACTTTTTAGTTCATATTATAAGGATGCTATTATTGTTTTTACCTTGGAAGTCGGCTTTAATTTTTGTTAAAAATAATAATTTCACTCTTTTTAACCGACTTCCAAAAAACGAGGAGGTTATATGTTCGGCTGTGGATATATATTTTTTTTTTGTATGTTCAACGTTTACTCCGCCGTTTGTGAACCGATTTTCGAAATTTTTGTTTTGTTGTATTAGGTTTCACTCCAATTTGGTCCCATTTTCACAAAGGTGGTGACCTGATGATGGGATCCATGAGTAATCGAGGGAACTCCTCAAAATTTATATGGAAACATATGGTGATTTTGGTTTTATGTGAAGTGTACTAAGAATACGCTACCAAAAAGTCAAATATTGGGTCAAGGTATACCATGGTTTCGATGATGCTGAGAGAACTCCTGATTCCTTATAGATACACGTTTGGGAGTTTCGGCGTTGTTTTAAGAACAGAAAGCATAAACTACTATGCAATTCATATTCATCATCATAATCATCATCATCATCATCGTCATCATCATCATTACCACGTCGTGTTAAGGCCACCAATGTCTCATGGCACAGAATAGACAATAGTACAAGGCATAGGTATGGATATACTAATAATAATAATTATGTACTGTATAACAATTAACAACACCTGTTTGTTTTTAATACACGGCGGTCGGCGTCGCCGCCCAGTCCGTCCGTTCAGTTCCGAAGACAGAATATCGAATACTTTACTAACTACTTTATATACAGATCGAATACTTTAACACTTTATAAAATTTTAATAGACAAATAGAATTAAAATAAAGTTATTTTAAAAAGAGCATTTAAACAAAACAAAGTCATTAAGTGTCTTTTTAATTAGTTATACTTATTAATCGATAGATGGTGCACTAAGTACCTATCGATTTGAATTCTTGATAACAAGAACAGCTGTCAATAATTATGATAATATTAAATATTATGCTACGCTACATCCTATGCAAGTTTGTACAATTTTTTATCTGATAGATCCTTCGATCGTGGAAAAACGAGACACAATAACCTTTCTATTGTTATCGCAATCGCCGGTGACCGCTTCGGGCTTGAAGTATTAAAATTGTTAAATTACTTAGCACAATATGTTCACTTCACTGATAATATTATATTATTTTGTGAGTGTGAGTTGTGAGTTGTGACTCTTAACAAATTGTAATAAGATACGTAAAATATACGCGAAGATTTATCTACTAGTGTAACTAAAAAGAGTGAAATTATTATTATTTTTAACAAAAAATTAAAACCGACTTCCAAGGTAAAAACAATAATAACATTAATATGAACTAAAAAGTATTAAATAATTTTTACTATCTAATAGTGCCTTTTATCGAATTCGGCTAAACCTCAACTGTTTCTGTACTCAATCTTCATAATTTTGCAGTCGGTGCCAGTTCCAAAAATTTTAAATATTCTGTCAGAGGACTGAAGATTCAGCTATCTGGTACCGACTTCAAAATAATGAAGATTGAGTACAGAAATAGTTGAGGTTTAGCCGAATTCGGAAAAAGGCACTATTAGATAGTAAAAATTATTTAATACTTTTTAGTTCATATTAATGTTATTATTGTTTTTACCTTGGAAGTCGGTTTTAATTTTTTGTTAAAAATAATAATAATTAGTTACCTAGTAAGCCATCGCGTACTATACGTAGAATAATACACCTGTACTTATATATTATTCTAAGTAGGTATCTTATTACAGTAACACTTACAAAATATAATATCAGCTGCAGCCTGCAGATAATTTTATAAACAATACATAAATAAAATCGAAGTGAACACGTGTGACGTGCTAAGTAGCCGGTCACCGGACTAGTTTCAATAGGGTTCTCACTCGACTTGTCGCACACGCCTCGCACTGTCTAGTACGGTACCCGGCAGACGACAGTTATTGTACCATGAACGCTAAACGCAATGCAAAAGGTTGAAATTAGGTTGTTTTACAGAACATCTCGGCGAAGTGAGACAGAATGTTACATGATCGAAGCAACTGTAATTTCTCAGAAGTAATATCAAATGTGTGCCTTATGCTCTGGAGATAAGGTTGAATTTGGTGACATTGGTGACCCTGACTTGGTAATGATGATGATGATGATGAATGCAATTTGCATAGTAGCATAATATGCTTTCAGTTCTTAAAACAGCGCCTAAACTCCCAAACATGTATCTATAAGGAATCCGGAGTTCTCTTAGTATCTTCGGAACCATAGTATACCTCGGTGCAAAATCTTGCGTTTTGGTAGCATATGCTTAGAATGCTTCTCATAAAACCAAAATCACTACATGTTTATATATAAATTTCGAGGAGTTCCCTCGATTACTCATGGATCCCATCATCAGGTTACCACTTTTATGAACATGGTACCAAATTGGAGTGAAACCTAATACAAAAAAACAAAAATTTCGAAAATCGGTTCACAAACGGCGGAGTAATCGTTGAACATACAAAAAAAACCACAGCCGAACATATAACCTCCTCGTTTTTGGAAGTCGGTTAAAATTGTGAAAGTGTTTATGCTGTGAACAACATTCGTGACAGTATTAATTGTGCAACTTGCATGACATGCCGATCATAATATTGTAAGCATGACAGCACGTAACGCACGTCATGCTGCATGATTTGACGTGGGAGAGTCATGCTTCGGCACGAATGGGCCGGCTCGACCGGCGTGAACAGCGCTTGCGCTGTGTTTCGCCGAGTGAGTGAGTTTACTGGAGGCCCAATCCCCTACCATTTTCCCTTCCCTGCCCTCCCCTATTCCCTCTTAAAAGACAGGCAACGCACCTGCAGCTCTTCTGGCTCGCTGCGAGTGTCCGTGGGCGACGGAAGTTGCTTTCCATCAGGTGACCTGTTTGCTCGTTTGCCCCCTTCTTTCATTTTTAATTAACAAAAAATTAAAACCGACTTCCAAGGTAAAAACAATAATAACATTAATGTGAACTAAAAAGTATTAAATAATTTTTACTATCTAATAGTGCCTTTTTCCGAATTCGGCTAAACCTCAACTATTTCTGTACTCAATCTTCATTATTTTGAAGTCGGTACCAGATAGCTGAATCTTCAGTCCTCTGACAGTATATTTAAAATTTTTGGAACTGGCACCGACTTCAAAATTATGAAGATTGAGTACAGAAATAGTTGAGGTTTAGCCGAATTCGGAAAAAGGCACTATTAGATAGTAAAAATTATTTAATACTTTTTAGTTCACATTAATGTTATTATTGTTTTTACCTTGGAAGTCGGGTTTAATTTTTTGTTAAAAATAATAATAATTTCACTCTTTTTAGTTACACTAGTAGATAAATCTTCGCGTATATTTTACGTATCTTATTACAATTTGTTAAGAGTCACAACTCACACTCACAAAATAATATAATATTATCAGTGAAGTGAACATATTGTGCTAAGTAATTTAACAATTATAATATTTCAAGCCCGAAGCGGTCACCGGCGATTGCGATAACAATAGAAAGGCTATTGTGTCTCGTTTTTCCACGATCGAAGGATCTATCAGATAAAAAATTGTACAAACTTGCATAGGATGTAGCGTAGCATAATATTTAATATTATCCAATGATATAATAAATAATATATTTAGTAGAATATCATTGATATTATCATAATTATTGACAGCTGTTCTTGTTATCAAGAATTCAAATCGATAGGTACTTAGTGCACCATCTATCGATTAATAAGTATAACTAATTAAAAAGACACTTAATGACTTTGTTTTGTTTAAATGCTCTTTTTAAAATAACTTTATTTTAATTCTATTTGTCTATTAAAATTTTATAAAGTAGTAAAGTATTCGATCTGTATATTATAAAGTAGTTAGTAAAGTATTCGATATTCTGTCTTCGCGCGGCGGCGCTGGGCGGCGACCGACGCCGACCGCCGTGTATTAAAAACAAACAGGTGTTGTTAATTGTTATACAGTACATCATTATTATTATTAGTATATCCATACCTATGCCTTGTACTATTATCTATTCTGTGCCATGAGACATTCGTGGCCTTAACACGACGTGGTAATGATGATGATGACGATGATGATGATGATGATTATGATGATGAATATGAATTGCATAGTAGTTTATGCTTTCTGTTCTTAAAACAACGCCGAAACTCCCAAACGTGTATCTATAAGGAATCAGGAGTTCTCTCAGCATCATCGAAACCATGGTATACCTTGACCCAATATTTGATTTTTTGGTAGCGTATTCTTAGTACACTTCACATAAAACCAAAATCACCATACGTTTCCATATAAATTTCGAGGAGTTCCCTCGATTACTCATGGATTCCATCATCAGGTCATCACCTTTGTGAAAATGGGACCAAATTGGAGTGAAACCTAATACAACAAAACAAAAATTTCGAAAATCGGTTCACAAACGGCGGAGTAATCGTTGAACATACAAAAAAAAAAAAAAAAATATCCACAGCCGAACATATAACCTCCTCGTTTTTTGGAAGTCGGTTAAAAATGATCGTCTTGGGTTCGCTTAATATTGGCTAAATGATCCCTGCACGTCACAACAGGACCTTCAGCATAGCTGAAACTTTATTTTCTATTTCTTCAATAATCTTCTTTGAAAACAGAATACCACCATAAAACGCGAGAGGAACGAAATACGCAGCCGCATGGTGGCGGGAACGTATTTTTTTTTGTATTTTAGTGAAAATTTTTTCAACGATTGTGAAATTTTCTTGCAAAATATGGACTTATCTTTGTAAAACCCTAAAATATGGAAAATAAAACTTGGTTTTTCACAGTCTAAACATGATAATTCGTGTAAAAAACACATTTTGGCTGAAAATCGCGTAAAATAAAAATATGTATTTACCTACAAATAATAAAAACTAAGGAAATGTAACTCCCATACTATTACCGTTTAAAATTTGTTTCTTTTCAAACTGGCATGTAACATCAGCCTTTATGCCGCTCAAGGCCACCTAAATATTGCAAATGTATTGAAATGTGTACCCAAGGTACACTTTTTTGACAAGTATTTTGGAGTATGTTTTTTGCCGGAGTTACTCTTCCTTGGTTTTTATTATTTGTAGATATTTACATATAAATCCGGGCCCTAGTGATAACAATTAAAATCTATTGTCTCGTTTTTTCCACAATCGAGGGATTGAAGGAAAATCTTTATGAGGAAAACAAAACAAACCTGTGAGTGGTTGCTCATCATCGGTGAGGGGGGACACAACATCTAGTTCATTCATTTTATTCACACGTGGCTTAGTTGGAACAATCTTTGCCTTAGCATTAATTTTGAGCACAGGAGATGGCTTTTGCATCAATTCAATTCCAGACTTCGTCTTGGACGGTGCTGAAACAGAAGAAGAGAACTCAGGTGGTTTCTCTGTTTCACATTTAGCATGAGATCTAGCCCCATTTTCTATGGGTTTGCTCGCTCTATGAAGAGGTGGTTCTCTTTCAGCATTAATTATAGTATCCTCCAGTCTTGTAAGTAATACTATGGGTTGTCTTTGAAGAAGTATATCTGAAAATTAACGTTTTGACATTTTTAGGGTTCCCCGTACCCAAAGGGTAAAAACGGGACCCTATTACTAATTCGATGTCTGTCCGTCTGTCTGTCACCAGGCTGTAACTCAAGAACCGTTATAGCTAGACTTCTGAAATTTTCACAGACTGTGTATACCTATTGCAGCTATAACAACAAATACTAAAAACAAAATAAATTATATACCTATTTAAATAAATTATATATTTATAACAAACATGGTTTTTTTTTGCTATTTTTTGCTCCTAATCAATAACGGCAACTCATAGGCAATTGAAATGCTCACAAAGTACTTAGTTGTATTTGTATACTTTAATAATTTATAATAAAATTTTAATAAATTAAATAATTAAAGGGGGCTCCCATACTAAAAATACATTTTTTTGCCTATTTTTGCCTATTTTGAGTGTCGTCTTTCAAAGTGGACGTCACAATGTGTCCTAGATATTTAAACTCCTCTACTCTAACCAAAGGAACACCATTTAGTAAAATAGTAGGTACTGTATCCACCTTTCTGGTTCCACTGTGAAAGACCATGTACTGACTCTTTTTACTATTGTATATCAGCCCATGCTCCGCTGCGTAACGCTCACAAATATCAAGTAGCTTTTTGAGACCACAGACTGAGGCACATAATTTATGTTATTGAAACATACTCCATCTACATGGCAACCAATATGCTGCTTGCTGAGCTCCTCAATCAGTATCAGTAGTAAACTATCGCGTACCTACTATGTACGTAGAATAATACACCTGTATAATATTATTCTACGTATCTTGTTACAAGCTCACCGGTGAGCGAGACACAATAGAATAACAATAGATTTCCAAGAATCCACGATCGAAGGATACAAACTAGGTATTAGCAACAAATTATAAGTATCGTGCAGGAAACCGGTCTCGAACGCTTCAACTCCCAAGCGGCCACATTGTGGTGTTATATTATATAAATTCGGACATCTATTAATAACTATTAGATAGGAATAATTATTTAATACTTTTTAGTTCATATTATAAGGATGCTATTATTGTTTTTACCTTGGAAGTCGGCTTTAATTTTTGTTAAAAATAATAATTTCACTCTTTTTAACCGACTTCCAAAAAACGAGGAGGTTATATGTTCGGCTGTGGATATATATTTTTTTTTTGTATGTTCAACGTTTACTCCGCCGTTTGTGAACCGATTTTCGAAATTTTTGTTTTGTTGTATTAGGTTTCACTCCAATTTGGTCCCATTTTCACAAAGGTGGTGACCTGATGATGGGATCCATGAGTAATCGAGGGAACTCCTCAAAATTTATATGGAAACATATGGTGATTTTGGTTTTATGTGAAGTGTACTAAGAATACGCTACCAAAAAGTCAAATATTGGGTCAAGGTATACCATGGTTTCGATGATGCTGAGAGAACTCCTGATTCCTTATAGATACACGTTTGGGAGTTTCGGCGTTGTTTTAAGAACAGAAAGCATAAACTACTATGCAATTCATATTCATCATCATAATCATCATCATCATCATCGTCATCATCATCATTACCACGTCGTGTTAAGGCCACCAATGTCTCATGGCACAGAATAGACAATAGTACAAGGCATAGGTATGGATATACTAATAATAATAATTATGTACTGTATAACAATTAACAACACCTGTTTGTTTTTAATACACGGCGGTCGGCGTCGCCGCCCAGTCCGTCCGTTCAGTTCCGAAGACAGAATATCGAATACTTTACTAACTACTTTATATACAGATCGAATACTTTAACACTTTATAAAATTTTAATAGACAAATAGAATTAAAATAAAGTTATTTTAAAAAGAGCATTTAAACAAAACAAAGTCATTAAGTGTCTTTTTAATTAGTTATACTTATTAATCGATAGATGGTGCACTAAGTACCTATCGATTTGAATTCTTGATAACAAGAACAGCTGTCAATAATTATGATAATATTAAATATTATGCTACGCTACATCCTATGCAAGTTTGTACAATTTTTTATCTGATAGATCCTTCGATCGTGGAAAAACGAGACACAATAACCTTTCTATTGTTATCGCAATCGCCGGTGACCGCTTCGGGCTTGAAGTATTAAAATTGTTAAATTACTTAGCACAATATGTTCACTTCACTGATAATATTATATTATTTTGTGAGTGTGAGTTGTGAGTTGTGACTCTTAACAAATTGTAATAAGATACGTAAAATATACGCGAAGATTTATCTACTAGTGTAACTAAAAAGAGTGAAATTATTATTATTTTTAACAAAAAATTAAAACCGACTTCCAAGGTAAAAACAATAATAACATTAATATGAACTAAAAAGTATTAAATAATTTTTACTATCTAATAGTGCCTTTTATCGAATTCGGCTAAACCTCAACTGTTTCTGTACTCAATCTTCATAATTTTGCAGTCGGTGCCAGTTCCAAAAATTTTAAATATTCTGTCAGAGGACTGAAGATTCAGCTATCTGGTACCGACTTCAAAATAATGAAGATTGAGTACAGAAATAGTTGAGGTTTAGCCGAATTCGGAAAAAGGCACTATTAGATAGTAAAAATTATTTAATACTTTTTAGTTCATATTAATGTTATTATTGTTTTTACCTTGGAAGTCGGTTTTAATTTTTTGTTAAAAATAATAATAATTAGTTACCTAGTAAGCCATCGCGTACTATACGTAGAATAATACACCTGTACTTATATATTATTCTAAGTAGGTATCTTATTACAGTAACACTTACAAAATATAATATCAGCTGCAGCCTGCAGATAATTTTATAAACAATACATAAATAAAATCGAAGTGAACACGTGTGACGTGCTAAGTAGCCGGTCACCGGACTAGTTTCAATAGGGTTCTCACTCGACTTGTCGCACACGCCTCGCACTGTCTAGTACGGTACCCGGCAGACGACAGTTATTGTACCATGAACGCTAAACGCAATGCAAAAGGTTGAAATTAGGTTGTTTTACAGAACATCTCGGCGAAGTGAGACAGAATGTTACATGATCGAAGCAACTGTAATTTCTCAGAAGTAATATCAAATGTGTGCCTTATGCTCTGGAGATAAGGTTGAATTTGGTGACATTGGTGACCCTGACTTGGTAATGATGATGATGATGATGAATGCAATTTGCATAGTAGCATAATATGCTTTCAGTTCTTAAAACAGCGCCTAAACTCCCAAACATGTATCTATAAGGAATCCGGAGTTCTCTTAGTATCTTCGGAACCATAGTATACCTCGGTGCAAAATCTTGCGTTTTGGTAGCATATGCTTAGAATGCTTCTCATAAAACCAAAATCACTACATGTTTATATATAAATTTCGAGGAGTTCCCTCGATTACTCATGGATCCCATCATCAGGTTACCACTTTTATGAACATGGTACCAAATTGGAGTGAAACCTAATACAAAAAAACAAAAATTTCGAAAATCGGTTCACAAACGGCGGAGTAATCGTTGAACATACAAAAAAAACCACAGCCGAACATATAACCTCCTCGTTTTTGGAAGTCGGTTAAAATTGTGAAAGTGTTTATGCTGTGAACAACATTCGTGACAGTATTAATTGTGCAACTTGCATGACATGCCGATCATAATATTGTAAGCATGACAGCACGTAACGCACGTCATGCTGCATGATTTGACGTGGGAGAGTCATGCTTCGGCACGAATGGGCCGGCTCGACCGGCGTGAACAGCGCTTGCGCTGTGTTTCGCCGAGTGAGTGAGTTTACTGGAGGCCTAATCCCCTACCATTTTCCCTTCCCTGCCCTCCCCTATTCCCTCTTAAAAGACAGGCAACGCACCTGCAGCTCTTCTGGCTCGCTGCGAGTGTCCGTGGGCGACGGAAGTTGCTTTCCATCAGGTGACCTGTTTGCTCGTTTGCCCCCTTATTTCATTTTTAATTAACAAAAAATTAAAACCGACTTCCAAGGTAAAAACAATAATAACATTAATGTGAACTAAAAAGTATTAAATAATTTTTACTATCTAATAGTGCCTTTTTCCGAATTCGGCTAAACCTCAACTATTTCTGTACTCAATCTTCATTATTTTGAAGTCGGTACCAGATAGCTGAATCTTCAGTCCTCTGACAGTATATTTAAAATTTTTGGAACTGGCACCGACTTCAAAATTATGAAGATTGAGTACAGAAATAGTTGAGGTTTAGCCGAATTCGGAAAAAGGCACTATTAGATAGTAAAAATTATTTAATACTTTTTAGTTCACATTAATGTTATTATTGTTTTTACCTTGGAAGTCGGTTTTAATTTTTTGTTAAAAATAATAATAATTTCACTCTTTTTAGTTACACTAGTAGATAAATCTTCGCGTATATTTTACGTATCTTATTACAATTTGTTAAGAGTCACAACTCACACTCACAAAATAATATAATATTAACAGTGAAGTGAACATATTGTGCTAAGTAATTTAACAATTATAATATTTCAAGCCCGAAGCGGTCACCGGCGATTGCGATAACAATAGAAAGGCTATTGTGTCTCGTTTTTCCACGATCGAAGGATCTATCAGATAAAAAATTGTACAAACTTGCATAGGATGTAGCGTAGCATAATATTTAATATTATCCAATGATATAATAAATAATATATTTAGTAGAATATCATTGATATTATCATAATTATTGACAGCTGTTCTTGTTATCAAGAATTCAAATCGATAGGTACTTAGTGCACCATCTATCGATTAATAAGTATAACTAATTAAAAAGACACTTAATGACTTTGTTTTGTTTAAATGCTCTTTTTAAAATAACTTTATTTTAATTCTATTTGTCTATTAAAATTTTATAAAGTAGTAAAGTATTCGATCTGTATATTATAAAGTAGTTAGTAAAGTATTCGATATTCTGTCTTCGCGCGGCGGCGCTGGGCGGCGACCGACGCCGACCGCCGTGTATTAAAAACAAACAGGTGTTGTTAATTGTTATACAGTACATCATTATTATTATTAGTATATCCATACCTATGCCTTGTACTATTATCTATTCTGTGCCATGAGACATTCGTGGCCTTAACACGACGTGGTAATGATGATGATGACGATGATGATGATGATGATTATGATGATGAATATGAATTGCATAGTAGTTTATGCTTTCTGTTCTTAAAACAACGCCGAAACTCCCAAACGTGTATCTATAAGGAATCAGGAGTTCTCTCAGCATCATCGAAACCATGGTATACCTTGACCCAATATTTGATTTTTTGGTAGCGTATTCTTAGTACACTTCACATAAAACCAAAATCACCATACGTTTCCATATAAATTTCGAGGAGTTCCCTCGATTACTCATGGATTCCATCATCAGGTCATCACCTTTGTGAAAATGGGACCAAATTGGAGTGAAACCTAATACAACAAAACAAAAATTTCGAAAATCGGTTCACAAACGGCGGAGTAATCGTTGAACATACAAAAAAAAAAAAAATATCCACAGCCGAACATATAACCTCCTCGTTTTTTGGAAGTCGGTTAAAAATGATCGTCTTGGGTTCGCTTAATATTGGCTAAATGATCCCTGCACGTCACAACAGGACCTTCAGCATAGCTGAAACTTTATTTTCTATTTCTTCAATAATCTTCTTTGAAAACAGAATACCACCATAAAACGCGAGAGGAACGAAATACGCAGCCGCATGGTGGCGGGAACGTATTTTTTTTTGTATTTTAGTGAAAATATTATGAACGATTGTGAAATTTTCTTATCTTTGTAAAACCCTAAAATATGGAAAATAAAACTTGGTTTTTCACAGTCTAAACATGATAATTCGTGTAAAAAACACATTTTGGCTGAAAATCGCGTAAAATAAAAATATGTATTTACCTACAAATAATAAAAACTAAGGAAATGTAACTCCCATACTATTACCGTTTAAAATTTGTTTCTTTTCAAACTGGCATGTAACATCAGCCTTTATGCCGCTCAAGGCCACCTAAATATTGCAAATGTATTGAAATGTGTACCCAAGGTACACTTTTTTGACAAGTATTTTGGAGTATGTTTTTTGCCGGAGTTACTCTTCCTTGGTTTTTATTATTTGTAGATATTTACATATAAATCCGGGCCCTAGTGATAACAATTAAAATCTATTGTCTCGTTTTTTCCACAATCGAGGGATTGAAGGAAAATCTTTATGAGGAAAACAAAACAAACCTGTGAGTGGTTGCTCATCATCGGTGAGGGGGGACACAACATCTAGTTCATTCATTTTATTCACACGTGGCTTAGTTGGAACAATCTTTGCCTTAGCATTAATTTTGAGCACAGGAGATGGCTTTTGCATCAATTCAATTCCAGACTTCGTCTTGGACGGTGCTGAAACAGAAGAAGAGAACTCAGGTGGTTTCTCTGTTTCACATTTAGCATGAGATCTAGCCCCATTTTCTATGGGTTTGCTCGCTCTATGAAGAGGTGGTTCTCTTTCAGCATTAATAATAGTATCCTCCAGTCTTGTAAGTAATACTATGGGTTGTCTATGACGATGTATATCTGAAAATTAACGTTTTGACATTTTTAGGGTTCCGTACCCAAAGGGTAAAAACGGGACCCTATTACTAATTCGATGTCTGTCCGTCTGTCTGTCACCAGGCTGTAACTCAAGAACCGTTATAGCTACACTTCTGAAATTTTCACAGACTGTGTATACCTATTGCCGCTATAACAACAAATACTAAAAACAAAATAAATTATATATTTACAACAAACATGTTTTTTTTTTGCTATTTTTTGCTCCTAATCAATAACGGCAACTCATAGGCAATTGAAATGCTCACAAAGTACTTAGTTGTATTTGTATACTTTAATAATTTATAATATGTTTTGAGAGGGCCAGACAAATGGACAAAAATAATAACGTCTTGGTATCCCAGAGGGGCAAAAAGAATAAAGGGCAGACCTCTAAAAAGATGGGAAGATGAAATAGTACAAATGGCTGGCAAAATGTGGACCAGAGTGGCATGTCAGAGAAGTGAGTGGAAGCTGTTGGGGGAGGCCTTTGCCAAGAGGCACACAGAAACAGAGACCGCGCTACCGAAAAATAATTAATTTGAATATTTTGCAATGTATGTAAAATAAGTGTATTTTTTCTGAATAAAGGCTTATAATATATAATAATTTATAATAAAATTTTAATAAATTAAATAAATAAAGGGGGCTCCCATACTAAAAAAACATTTTTTTGCCTATTTTTAGAGTAGTTAGGTTGGAACTAAGACCACAACACCCAGAAAAAGGAGCCCCGCTACTTCTTTTGTAGTAGTTTGTCAATCCCTAGAGTGCAATTCCTAAGCCGGGGTTGATTTTTGAGAAAAGTTTATCTGAGCTTTTTTGCTTCCCTTGGCGCCTCTTATCGATTGGTATAATAAAAAGGGGGTTGTAAATTTTTAAGTATTTTTGCCATACTAACGAGGTTTGTATATCGGCCTCTATCTGGCCGGAGGTTGATTTTTGAGAAAAGTTTATATGAACTTTTTTGCTTCCCTTGGCGATTGGTATAATAAAAAGGGGTGGTCATTGGGGGTTGTATTTTTTCGTCAAAATTCTTCGAAGTCTTTTTCCCATAGTAACCCGTTTCCTTCAGGCCAACCATATTTTCATGCAATTTACAACAATTACAAAATGAATTACACACAAATACTTACTGCTGAATGACGCTATATCTAAAATATTTTCGGTGTCATTGTTATAATATAATACTTTGTTAGAGTTTTGAGCTCCAGTCTCGACTCTTCTCTCCAAGGCTGTGCTGGGGTTGGTCTTTTGAGCATGGACTTGCTTCCTAGAAGAGAGACGTAGATACTTGTAACGGTGGTCAGCTTAACCTTTAAATAGTTTAAATTATTATAACTACAACATATTGTGTTAAAACATTGAGGGTAATCGGAAATATGTGTTTACATACAAGCCAAATGGCTGTGAAAATTAAAACCTAACGAGCAATATAAATTTATCTGCATATAAGAGACAAAATAAACTTACGCTTCCATTGTAATTCATTAACCGAACTTTTAATACTTTAAACTTTTACACAACTTTTACATTTACAAAAAGAGCCGCGAGACGCCGTTCCACAGACTACTTAGCACAGATTACTAGGGATACTACGCGCCGTTCGCTGAGCGCTTTTTTTTTTTATTAATAAAATTTTACGGGCCTGGATTCTAGTCCTTTTAGCCCAGTCCTTAAAATACATTTCATTGTTTTTAATTTAACAACAAGTAACTTAACTTAACATTACACAGGGCATTACGGAATTAAAGTTTTTTCCCAACATTTTTTAAGAAGCTATAAAGCGGACCATAAAAAGTATTTTTTGAAGTAAATCTTTCAAAGACAAGTTGTCTATGTTTATATCACTGTCACTGTCATCTTTGTCCAATGAGGGATTTTCTTAGCTTTTTAATTTGACTGTCAAACAGCTTCCATTTTAGTAACTAGATGGCGTACGGGTAGACAACTATCGGTAATACCAGGGAATACCATCAATACTTGCTACAAAACTGGGCAAAAGATTATAAAACTTGATACATTTCAATTTGAAAAAGACGCAATAACATTCCTATGAATAGGATAATAGAGTTATTAAAACGATGTTTTAGTTAAAACTCACGGAAGAAATAGCCCTGTTTACTGATATTCACACCAAATGTGACAGGAAATATACATTTTGATTTTGACAACATCTTACCTGCACTTGTGCAAGATAACGGATATTTAGTGGCTAATATTTAACCAATAATGAACATCAAAAACACAAATAACACAATTTGGGAAAAAATAATAAAAACCACACCAACAATAAAAAGTAGAAGAAGTTTTGAAAGTGACATGCCCGCCAAAACTCTCTGTCAGTTGTCAGTTTTCAGTTTGACAATTTGCGTGTTCCTAAACTGTTACCAGTATACTGGCCTAATCGCTTAGGCCAATGATGGCTTAGATTTAAGATAAATTTTGATTAACGTCACACTTGACAGTACACTGATATTTTTTGAAACACTGTCAGTGATGCCAACCTGCAGATTATTTTAGATGGGTGGGGAACCAATAGAAAATCTAGAAGTGTCTACCGTCGCGCTGTCTGGTGGAGATTTAAAAAAGAAAACTTCCCATTCACTGATTTCACTCTTGGATGAAGGATCAAACCAAAGAGGATGTAAACTGTATACTACGTAACAAGAGGTCGGACTTAGAAGAAAAAAAATAAACATTCGTTATTTTTTTAATTTAAAACTAAACGACTAAATTTTAAGTGCAAAACCTTTCACTCTAAACATACCAAAAATTAAAAAAAATAAAAATAAAAAGAAATGAGCTCAAATAAATGTTTTATTTCAATAAAAATTATTGTACATGGCTAAATAAATAGGCTAATAAGGTAAATTAAACAATAAAACAGATTTAATCCACAAGTTTTTGTTGATTTCTATTATTAAATATTATAATATTATTACAGCACAGTTTTATGTATTTTATTTATAAATATGATAGAATAGCTGTCTATGCTACTCTACTAACTACTTGATTGGCTTAAGCCATTATTCCACTTATCCTAGCGGCTAGCTAGGTTCCTAGGTAGGATCCTAGCTAGGATCCTAGCTTCTAAATGTTGTTCCACGTCTTGACTAAATCGGAAACGATTTAGGATCTAGGAACCTAGCTAAGATAAGTGGAATAAGCGCTTTATACAGTAAACTCTATATAGGGAGGGGATTAAAGCTGCGCGTCCACCAGGTTGGAATCGGGACATACGGTGCGGACGGTGGCACCACGTGTCGTCATATACTTGTCAGGCGCAGAATGATGTTCCAGTACTTCTAGTGCAGTTCATAGTAGTCAGTACCATACATACAAAGCAACAAATCCGTCCACTGCGTACCTGCGCTCCGATTCCGATCCAGTGGATCGCACCTTTATACATACACACTTTGTTTTGTTACACCCTGTATACGACAGCTGAAATCTATGGCGCGGGTTCAGGCCAGCTGCATACCACCTCACTTGATCAGAGGATTTTTCCTTGGTGGCCGTACCACTCATAATCCCATACCTTCCTTCTCCTAAAATCTCCTTGCATTGAATCTCTTTGCTGCTTTCGTTCCCAAGCGGTCGCATGCGACCGCGAGAACAAAAGATTTCCTAGAATCCGCGATTGAGTTAACAGCTATTGCTTGCAGACTAAAATGTTGCAAACTAGCTGTATAGGGACCTAAAAATCTGAAATTAATGAAACATTTTTCATTTATATTCCATACAGTTTACATAAATTATAGTAAGTATAGTAATTAATAACCTTATGTATTGTTACAATAAAACAATATACACATGATACACATTTCATCATTTTCCAAATTAACTGCATACTGATATACATTATAATAATTTCTATGAAATAATAATCTATCTTTTTCATATTAATATAGTTTAAGTTCTAAATTATTGTACAATTATGCAAATAATACTACGACATACTTTGTATTAGAACATGGTATGATATCGTTATGTTTTGCTTCAATTTATCAATTTACGGTTACATTTACATTTTACAATGGCTTACCTTTCGTTTTTCAATAATTAATCCACTTAATTTACAATTTTTGTATTTTTGTAATAAATAATTTTCACAAAAAAATGGAATTCGAACCTTGAGTTTTAAACTTCATCTTCCTCTTTTTTCTCATGTAGTTTATATTCTCTATGGTCTTTTTTATCAACCAATCACAGTCGACCGTGCTTAAAAATTGTACAGATTATGCGATTTACTTTAGTAGCTACGTTTAAATTTGGAACCCAATTTTTTTTTGTTCGGAAAGTTTCGTCCACCTGGATCAAACTAGATGCTTGGTTTTAGGATTTCACTACACATCATTAGGCGTGCCATATATACGTAGTATCCCTTAGTAGTCTGTGTGCCATATTATGTTTTCCACATCGAAGAACCAGATGATCAAGAGTCTCCTCTTCAACGCCACAGTCACAAAATGAGGTATTCACCATCTTCAATCTGTAGAGATGAGATTTAACTTGGCAATGCCCAAATCTCATCCTGTTCATAGTAACTATAAATGATCTAGACATTTCTTTCAATTTATGGTACCACGGTTTGGCGGGCGGGACCTTTTGTATATCGTAATACCATTTTCCTTTTTCAGACGACGTTTGGGTAAAGTATGCCTTGAACAACTCTCCCAGGCAGTCTTTCATAGGAGCATGTATATCTGTATATGGTATGTGCTGGAGTTGACTGTGGTCTTCGTCTGGATCTCCTCTTGTTGCGGCATCAGCTTCTTCGTTGCCAGTAATTCCAGAGTGAGAAGGTACTCAAATGAATTTAACATTTTTACTATTATTATACATATGGTACAAAGTTTGCTTAATTTTTAATATTAAATAATTTGTATTAAATTTTAAGACCCTATTTTTAAGTGCAGTTATAACACTAACCGCCGCACTCAGAGACGTCAATTAAGACTTAATGCTCATTTAACGTGAAATGTACCTCTCAGAGATGACAATTAAAAATCGCTAATTGTGGAGTTTGATGTTCAAGTTTGAGGTTATTCTTGAAATTTTTTCAGTTTTAATTATTTTTAAAAAGATAAAATTAAGATAAAAATAAAATTTATTTGAAGTGTTATAATAAATAATAATAATATTAGAAATGCCACAGTAAACAATATAGAACTTCATAATTACTGTGATAGTACTAAAGCATTTTTGTGCAATACATGCCTAGTTACTTAGTACAGCTGTTTTTACCTTTTCTTGCTAATAAATAGAAGTATTTCACATGAAAAGTACCTATAAGTCACTTCCATACAAACTAGATATACCTACAAAGAAGTATGAACATTGTCACCAAATTGTGTAATTACGGTATTGAAATTAAAGTATGTTTACTATAGGTATAGTTACAATATTATTACGAATAATTCCTAATAGCAATGGTTTTCTTATATTAAAACGGTAGGTAATAGTAGACATAAGACAGGTTATTCACACAACCCAAATTGTAAAACATAGAAACTTCAAATGTTGCAATAAATACTTAAATACCTAGTACCTATTATAAAAACAATATAAAACATGTTTTTTTTTTCTAACACCTTTTATGTTTGTTACATAACTGTGGTAGGTAGGTACGGTGAAAGGTAGGAAAGAATGAAATTATTTTAGTAGTAAGTATATATTTTATTAATCCTTCGATCGCGGCAAAACGAGACACAATAGCCTTTCAATTGTTATCACTTATCGCGGCCCACTTGGGCCAAGTACGGGAGTTGAAGCGAGCTGCATCAGTTAATTTGATTTCTTGTTATTTTTTTCTGTATTCATTATTCTGCCTAGCACTGCAAACTTTTTTACTTCTTCTTGTCTTCTTGCATTTTTAACTAAAATAAAAGTATGACGTGATAAGAATTGAAACTGGAACAAAACATTATAAGTAAGTACTTTATAGTTTATTTATAATGTAGTATATACTGACCAATGAAATCCTGTTGAAATGTAGTTAAAATAAATTATTATTATGTTAAATTCGCCAACCAAAAACAAAATAAAATTACTATATACCTACTACTACTTCTACTTTTTATTCTTCTTGCCGCTATCACAGATTAATTTAAGGCCGCTATGGAGCGGCGTATGAACACGGAACAAACTACGTCATAGTACGAATGATTTATAGGGGACAGAAATTAATCAGTCAATTAATTTTGTCTCTGAGAGGTATCTGTAATGAAAGCATTAAATTTCAATTTGTTAAATGATGTTCAGCGCTATTTTTTTAATGACCGACTCTGACGGCCGCAGTCACGACTCACGCCCAATAAAAAAAAAATGAAACGAACACGGCTTGACTTTCCAAGACTAGAAAACCGTGTTCGTTTCATTTTTCAACTACGCATGCGCGGCTTTTTTCGTAGTTTGGCAGCTGACTGTCAAGTACTGTCAACTTCATAATAATTGAGTGTCATGTTCTAAAATATTAACAATTTCTGTCAGATTTTAGAACATGACACTGACACTAATTTTTAACTTTGCGCATGCGTAATGTGCATTGAAAAACTAAACGAACACGACTACAGTCTGTGAAAAAAGAGTAGACACAGAACAAAACTTTCTAAACGTAATCACGCTCAAAAGGTGGTTTTTTCTCTCTGTATTTCCACAGAGAACGCTTATACACTGAAATAAATATTATTTGCCTTGCACATTTTTAACTCGATTGAATAAGGTTTTCGTATATTTTGTTACAATATGATTTAAAAATTGCGTAGAGTACACACTCTACGCAATTTTTAAATCATATTGTTTTTAACTATATCGATTTGTTTCGGTAATACCTGTATTTTATTTTGAGGTATTTATTTGCAAAAGCATTTAAAATGGCATCTTTATTTGTGCAGGAATTCGCTAATCGTGCGGGAACGTCACATTTGGCTGATTAAAACTAGTATTTGTCTTTCCCCGGGACTTAAAAGTGGTTTATAAGCAAAGTAGTATAAACAGAGATTAATATTAACATGAAAGCATAGCATACAAAAACATGATTTATTTATTTATTTAGTACGATTCACCAACAAAATATCATCTGGTACATTAAAATAAAAGAAAAACAATGGTAACTTATAGGTTAGATGACTTCAAATGACAGGTGAAATACAGCACGCACGTATTAAATTAATTTAGTAATTTTTAAATCATATTGTAGGTACGGTACTCTTTTTTGTCAAGCTATAAATAAAATCATATAAAAAGAAGAAGAAGAAGATCATGCCCCCCGTGTATTATATTTCTCTATCGGCCTTCACTATCATTCATTAAATAGAGAAAACAAAGAAATGGCTGTATGGGCAACGCTCCCCTTGCCTGTCCCGACCGGGACAAATTAAAAAAAAATCTCTATGTCATACCTCTTTGACAAGCAAAATCCACGATTAGCGAATCAATGGAGTTAAATGGTGCTTCTTCTGTATTTAAATTTAATCGCCATTATAAGGTGTTCATTTATCATTAACTGACTCTGAGAGGGAATTTCATGTTTAATGTGCATTTAGTGTTGCGGTTTGTATGGGCAGCGGATAATTTTAATTTTTTAAATGATGATTTAATGAACGACTCTGAGTGCGGCCGTAAGTGAATCAGTTAAAATCAAACAATTGCTTTCATTAATTGAAGATATATACAATAATGCTTTATATATAGCATAACATTCAGCAGATACTACATTCATACGCTAATTTTATTCATTTTTTAATATTTTTCTGAGGGTCATAATAGGCTGATGTAACAATATTTAAGGTTTTCGACCCATCAGTATAAATTCTGTACTCTTATCTATAGTATTGAGAAGATCATTTTGATTACTTATTTGTTGCTCACATATTGTAACATCATGCATGTATGCATTATATTCAATATTATACATAGGCCAATGATTTTCTCTAAATATATAATTTCCAATATTTAAGTAGATGTTTATCATAATCCTTAATAGTTCGGGCAATTTTCTAGAAATAATGTTAGAAACATCAGTATATGGACCCACTTTCATACTATTTGTTGGAACTATAGGAAGAATTCTATTTAAAAGATGATTATTTTTAGAGGCAAATACCTTTAAGCAAAATTGTTCAGCAATTTTTAGCCTTATAATAGTTAGTGGAGGTATACATGTCTCGGCCTCCATGATATGTATAGGAGTAGAGCACATTGCACCTGTTATGACTCTAAGAGCTTTATTTTGAATAACATCTAATTTTCTTAATAAGTTATAATTACAGTTGTAATATGCTAAGGTGCTGTAATCAAAGTGACTACGTACTAAACTCTTATATAACATGGATAAAGTTTTAGGGTCGGATCCCCAGTGTACTCCTGCCAAAGATCTAATTATGTTAAGACCTCCACAAGCTTTTTTGATAATTTGTTGGATATGATTTTCAAATTTTAACTTATTGTCAAGATATATCCCCAAAAACTTTTTTTCGCAGACCCATTTGAGACTGTTGTTGTGAAGTTTAACATTAAATAAACTTCCTGGATCTGATTTAGAGAAAATCATGGCTGTACCTTTTTCCAAACTTATCCATAGCTTTAATTTTCTTGTATAGTAATTATATACTTTTTCTAATGCCTTATTTAGTATATTTACAGCAATATTTACATCCTTATGACTACTATACACAACAATATCATCCGCATACTGTAGAAATTTTACATTACAACTTAAAAGACATTTACACAGTTGACTTGTGTATATGCTATATAACAGTGGCGAAATAGTGGCACCTTGCATTGTTCCTTTATATATATGTCTAGGTCCATGTAAAATGTTATTAAATTTGACATACATTGTTCTCTTAAATAAAAATTTAAAAATCCATTCACAGACTTTTCCGGGGACACCTATATCTATCAAGACTTCAACAAGGATAGTTGGATCAACATTATCAAACGCCCCCTGAACATCAAGAAAGGCACAAACAGTGGAGGAAAATGAGTGGAATGAATCTTTAATATCCCTTAATAATGCAACATAGCTTTCTACACAACTTTTACCTTTACGAAAGCCATACTGCTCCCTTGGTAAGATATTATTTGATTCAACATACCAGTCTAGTCTCACCTTAAGCATGTATTCAAATATTTTACCAACACAAGATGACAAAGATATAGGTCTATATGAGTTACAGTCATTTTCCGGTTTTTCTGGTTTAAGGATTGGTACAATACATTGTGTTTTCCATAAGTCTGGTATAAGATTGTTTGTCCATAATAGATTATAAATATCTAATAATATTTTTTGGGCATCTTCATGCATGTAGCCTAATATTTTGTAAGGGATATCGTCTAAGCCTGGAGTAGTGTCTTTTCTAGATTTCAAAGCAAATTGGAATTCTTGCCATGTAAAAGTATTACTCAAAAATATGCTACTTCAATTGCCTTCCTGGATAAAATATGAATTTAATAAATTACTATCTATATATTTTTCAGGTGGATCATTGGGTGCATACTTATCAAGAAAAGATGGAATCCATTCACTGTTTTTTGGTTTACTAACAGAAGAAGCTCTTTTAAATCTACGGATATAATTCCAGATGACAGTAACAGGTGTTTGTCTGTTGAATGATTCACAAAGGATTCTCCAACTATTCTTTTTCTTTTCCCTTAATAACTTTTTTTTAATTGCATCTATTTTTTTATATTCAATGAAATTTTCTATAGATGAATGTGTTCTATAAAAATTTAGAGCAGCTTTACTTTTTTTAACTGCTAAGCATTCATTATCCCACCAGGGAACTGGTTTTTTCCTCATGGTTGGGGAAGTTATATTTAGTTTTGGAATACATGATTCTTTAACTGTATTTAATGTAACACAAAATTTATTATAAGTAGATAAAGGTTCGTTGTAATCAATAGTAAATGACCTGAATGCCTTTTCAGTTTCAGATGCGAAGAGCTTCCAATCTGCCTTGTCATACAGAAATCCTTTCGTTGGTTGACCAACTTCAAAATCTTGTGGATGGAGTTCAATAAATGTGAAAGTGGGATAATGATAGCTGCCCATTGGATGATAACGCTCCAATGGCATAGAGGAGCGATTTGTGGGCTAACACAAGTAATGTCAATTGAAGATTGGCTATTACGCAAACTACCTACTGTTGTTGGAGCTCCCGAGTTCAGGATACATAGGTCACACTCATCTAATAAATCGTAAACATCTGTACCTCGAGGCTTGGTTTGAAGACATCCAAAAGCAACATGATGAGCATTTAAATCTCCGGATAGTATTATCGGTTTTGGTAAACTATTAATAATTTGTTTAAGTTGTCTAGATTTGAACCTTCCTCGTCTTGGTGGACTATAACTACATAAGATAGACAAATTACCAATATCAGTTTTAAGAACTATAGCTGCAGATTGTAAATCTTCATAAAAAGGCAGATTGACAGTAATATATTTGAAATTATTCCTAATGAGTATGCCGACAAGGCCATGTTGGTAAATAAAATTATAACCTGTTATTTTAAAATTATGATTTTCTTTTAAATGTGTTTCATTTAACAAACATATATCAATGTCATCTTGGTCCAAAAAAGTAATAAGAAGAGGTTTTTTGCTATTAAGATTTTCAACATTAAATTGGCATATTTTCAAAAAATTACTATCCATGTTTAAGGTTATTTAATAATACTTCCTTTATTACTGATGTTGTCATTTTTTTATTACTGTTACTTAAATTTACTAATGTAGCTACTAAAGACTTTAAAATGTTGTCGCTTTTTATTATACCTTGTATTAATTCCTCATTAGTTATCTCATGTTTTTTGTGTGGTAAAGCCGGGAAATCAGTACTGTAATGTGCCAAACTGTAAGTGTGGTCAGTGTTTTTAGTCACATTTGCGTATGCCATTTTATTTTGTTTATTTTGTTTTTCCAATATTTTCTTTTGCTTAACCGGACAGTTTCTAGATATAGCAAGATGTGGTCCACCACAGTTGGCACAATGCAGTGCCTGATCATCAGGGCACTTAGAATAATGATGTTCCTTTGAACAAATCGAACATTTTTGGACACATTTACATATCTTAGCATGGTGATTAAATTTAAAGCACTTGTAACATTGCAGCAAAGGAGGGTTATATTCATATACTTTATAATTAAACATATCTAATGAGACAGATTGTGGTAGTATATTGGAGAGAAATGTCACAGAAACCGTTTGAAACGGTTTCACTTTGCCATTAACTTTTTTGGTGAACCTTCTCACTCCAATAATTTCATAGGCAGAAGTTAACTTTTTGAATAGGTCTTCATTACTTATCCTAGTCGGTACATACCGTAGTACTCCTATCTTTTCGATGCTCCTAGCTGGGATGAATGCTTTGAAATTATTTTTTCTATGGAAGTTTTCATTGGCATAACTTGCCTGGGAGAATGCTTTTGCTATTTTATTGGCTGCTACTCTTTTTATGCCGGTTATTCCTTTGATTTCTTCTTTGAATATGGATGTTAGTGTTAACGGATTTTTGTTGCCGATATTGCTATCGGTTTGGGTGGATTCGGTATATACGATATACTCCTGAGATTGGGACTTCTCAGGGAATAAGCGTCTGTAGCCGGGTTTACTATACGGGATGTAAAATGACTCATCTAAAACATCCCTGTCTTGTCACCGGTGAGCGAGACACAATAGAATAAAAATAAATTTCCAATAATCCACGATCAAAGGATTATTATACATTATCCAATTATTCTGTTATTTTATCTAATAACTAGCTGTTGCCTACGACTTCACCCGCATTATCATAGTACAATAACAAAGATGGATAGTTTTCCCTTTTCTGGTTCCTTATACAAAGGGTAAAAAATAAAAATTCATTTTTAATCAGCAGTCCAAAAATAAACTTTCATGTTTCTAACTTAAGAAATGACCGACTTTAATTTAAACTTTCAACCCATATTTTACCCCCTTGGGGTTAGAATTTCCAGAAACGCATAAACACGTATCCAACAATGATATTCTACCTAGTATACAGTTTACATCCTCTTTGTATTCTACTAAATACAGATACTAAATACGAAATGCCATTTACATAAAAGAGACAGACTAAATAAAAGACGGGCCAATTGACCCGTATTTGAGGCTTCACAACGCGCGCGGTAGTAACACATCTGCTTTGAGTTTTTTTTTATATAATATCATTGGAATCCAATAATTTTTAATTATTAGCCCATAAATAAAGTTTCATGTTTCTAACTCAAGAAATATCGGACTTTCATTCACACTTTCAACCCCCTAGGGGGCAGAATTTCCAAAAACGCTTAAATAGTATTCATTCATTTTTAATAAGTAACCCAAAAATAAAATTTTATGTTCATAACTTCAGAAATGACGGACTTTCGTTCAATCTTTCAACCCCTATTTCATCCCAATCGGGGTAAAAGGAGGATGCCAAAGTTCCATACAAAAAAAAAACATTTGCAGGCATAATGAGATGTATCTCAAAAAGTTAGTAATATTATCAATGATATTTTACTAAATACAGATCTGTTACGTTCATACTATCTTCCAGCTTAAATTGCTTCCAAACAATTTTCAAATTCAAATACGTACTTACCTCTGTCATATCTAAAAGTTACCATAGTTACAACAATGAATGCGACAGATAATACGTAATGAATGGTATAGAATAGGATAACTACCTATATGTTTTGAGATGGTTTTGAATTATACTTGACAGGCGCATCGGCGCGCATGCGCGACAAAGAATAAGAGAATATTGTTATTGTTGAACAGAAGAGACATTGAATAAAACCATAAAGTTAATATACCTAGCGGAATAGAGAAACAAAGGCCTGAGCAAGCGAGATGCCACTATCAGTAACACCGCGTGGTAAAAAGAGACGTGTGATACATGACAGCAGCACTCTTTTTTTGACGTCCAGTCGGCACGTGCCGCACGTTGTCAATATAATCTCATATAATTCATGTTCAATCACGCTTGTGTAAGTGTATACGTACACATATTTTTCACACAGATGAAAACCAATTTTGGTTACGTTTGACAGCTCGAGATTGTTGCTCTATTCCGATAGGTATATTAACTTTATGAATAAAACTAATTGTTTGTTAGATTATTTTTTATTAAACTACCTATGTGCTATATTCTATACATATTATAATAAAGTCGTAGGAAAACAAAAGTACACATTGAATATTTTTAAAAATATTAGTACTTGGGGTATATAACGTGTAAATTTTTGTTTCTTTGTATTTACATAATATTTTTTTAGAGTAATTACTTTAGGATCGGTCGTATGCCCGGGCTAAATATGTATATTATTAATTAGTAGGTTTTCTTTTTAATTAAATAAGAGGGCAAAGGAGCAAACGGGTCACCTGATGGTAAGCAACTACCATCGCCCATGGACACTCGCAACATCAGAAGAGCTGCAGGTGCGTTGCCAGCCTTATAATAAGGTAAGAAATGAAAGAACATATTATGTAAGAGTTAGTTACTTTTACATTAATTGAAAATTTTATCACCAAAATATATAAGTAATAATAAATATCTATATCTATACATATTATTATAAAATAAGGTCGCTTTTTTCCCTCATATCCCTTTGCTCCCTTTAATCTTTAAAACTACGCAACGGATTGTAATGATTCTTTCAGTATTAGAAAGCCTATTTATCGAGGAAGGCTATAGGCTATATTTTATCACGCTAGGACTAACAGGAGCGAAGAAATAGAGGAATATGAGGAAAAAACGTCGAAAATTATTTGAAAGGGCTAACTTGAACACGCTAACTACTGGTCCGATTTGAAAAATTCTCTCAGTGTTAGATATTATAGCCCCTTTATTGAGGAAGGCTATAGGCAATATTTTATCATGCTAAGACTAATAGGAGAATGTGAAAAAATGAGGGAAATTATTTGAAAGGGCTTATCTCGCGAACTGCTGGAGCAATTTTTACGTTATTTGGCACAGGTACAGGTAAGAAGTAGATCACGTGAAGGATCGAGGCTATCGATTTTAATCATTTTTTACTACATAAAATACATATTTTATGTACCTTCAAAAAGATTTAATTTATTTCTTTTCTGTCTCTTTGAAATTTTTTGTATTTCCGGATTATTTTTATGTGCCAAATGGAGACGAATATTTGTGTATTTATCAATTACTAGATGATGCCCGCAACTCCGTTGCACCAAAATTTGTTTATCGCGCGGGAACCGTACATTTTTCCAGAATAAAAACTATCATGTGTCCTTTCCCGGGACTTAAGATATCTCCATGTCAAATTTCAGCAAAATCGGTTTAGCGGTTTGGGCGTGAAGAGATAACAGACAGACAGACAGACACACTTTCGCATTTATAATATTAGTATGAGATGAGCTCTATGATTAAAAATAGGGGTCTGTTATTTTGAATGTTGTAAGGGGGGTATTAGATTATCATTTATATTGGATCCTAGATCATTGGGTCATTTATATTGGATAATGTAATATAGATAAATGATTCATTTCTTCCTTGATCATAGATTTTTAACATTTGCTGAGAGATTGGATCCAATACGGTCATAGAAATTGGTGTTGCCAGTTATTTAATATAAAAAGAGTTTTTAATTTCTTGTTCGTTAGTATGTTTCAAATAATGTAATGTAATTCTTTTTCTAATTATGTACTTGAATAATCTTGCTGAAATAACAAAAAACAAGCCATATTAAAAATGACGATGTCTTTTGACAAATCGAATTCTCTGAGATCTAGTAACACTGATGTCAATACCTGTCAGCGTTAGCGCTCCCCATTAGCTATTGAAACAACATAATACGTAAAATAGGATTAATGTTATATGATAATGTAATATGCAGATATGATCAAATTATAATTTTTATTGGATCCTATATAATATGATCCTGTAAATGATCCAATATAAATGATAATGTAATACCCCCCTAAGAGCGAGTCAAAAACATTGGAATTCAAAAATGATTTTAAAATGCGATACTTCAATTGTTTTGCTTCATCATTGGTAGCAAAATGTACTCCTCATTCATTTTACATATTTTGCTACTTTTTGATGGAACCCAGTCTGATTCGCTTCTTTGTTGACGAACAATTGCTATCCAATCTTGTAGTTTTACTTGATCACAAGGAAACCTAAAAAAACAGTACAGTACAGTTGCATAAGACATCGCATAGCGTATAAAAATAGAATACAAATAGTAGGCATTTAAGTCACCATCTAACAGTCATGTGGCGAGTCTGCACTAACTACTCTATGGCTGCAGCAGCGCAACCATCCTTATCGTTCTTGCGTCAAAACTATATCGCTGTCACTTTCTTCGCCTGAGCCATGGCGGAAATTCGATTTTTTCAGATTGTTCGAAAAAATAATTGAAAATGTAATCAATCGAGGTATTTATTGCATTCTTATAAGTGGTAAGAGATTCCATGTGTTTTGTTTACTTTGGAGCCATAGTTCGTACAATTTCTAAATACACACGACGGCATTTTCAATTTATTTTGGTACTGACAAGACGCGGTACGTTCGTGAAGTGCGTTCGATGGTTCGATGCAGACTAAATAAAGGAGGGGTCAATTGTCCTGTATTTGAAGCTTCACAACGCGCGCGGTAGTAACATATCTGCTTTGAGTTATTATTTATTATATCATTGAATATTATGTAATATAATAATTACCATACGGGATCATGATTCTTACTGGCAGTCAATCAAAATTGCCTGTTTTATTATTCAGGCGCCCATTTGAAATAATCAACTTTTTTATTACATTTATTTTATTTTCAAAAATGATGTTAAAAGTATTCTTGAAATAATTGGCAAAACTTTACAATATACACAGAAATAAGATCTAGTTAGAAGTGCAATGTTGCTCCATTTGTATGAACACGAGCGTGTCACTTTTTTCATACCTACTGTGATGTCACAAGAACGCTTTAGTGATGGTGTGGTGATGGGAATACCCATACGCGCGGAATCGATTCAAAGGAATCGCTGCGCCCCGCCTCTTGTGCCATTTTAATAGGTATTACGATTTTTTTATCGATTATAATATGTTATTCGAGTTCATAGACAGAGGAATGATAAATCTTATGCCCGCTGTACACTCTCGCCGAGAGCTCTCGGGCGAGAGTCTCGTACGAGAGCCCCTTTCCCGAGTGCGATCATGTACATTCTCGCTTAGTTCAATCGCAGTTAAGAACTCAGACAAGATGGACGAAAACAACCATTCACCATTCACCATGCATCGAAAGATATCATTGTAATCCAAAGATTTATGGCCTGTTTCACCGCTTCCTGATAAGGTGCCCGATAGGGTTATTTGACAGATTTTCCATACTCCATCTGTCAAATTAAGTGGTGGATAGCCTTATCAGGAAGCGGTGAAACAGGCCCTAATAATCATATTTAATTTTATTTCTCACAGATAATGACTGATAATGTCGTTTATTATTGTTATTTTTCTGTTCTACACTGTCCAACGGCAAAACTAGTACTGAAAGACGCGAGAGTGTACAGTAGTGCGCTCGTTTTCCTCGGCTTTAGAGCCGGCTGTACACTCTCGCCGAGACACAGCGAGGCGGCCCGAGTGCGAGAGTGTAAACGGGTGCGCTCGCCTCGTCTCGCCTGTCTCGGACCCTCTCGGTCCGTTGTCGGTATTTTGCGCCCGAGACAAAGGGTCTCGCGAGGAAAACGAGCGCACTACTGTACACTCTCGCGTCTTTCAGTACTAGTTTCGCCGTTGGACAGTGTAGAACAGAAAAATAACAATAATAAACGACATTATCAGTCATTATCTGTGAGAAATAAAATTAAATATGATTATAAATCTTTGGATTACAATGATATCTTTCGATGCATGGTGAATGGTGAATGGTCGTTTTCGTCCATCTTGTCTGAGTTCTTAACTGCGATTGAACTAAGCGAGAATGTACATGATCTCTCTCAGGCGAGGGGCTCTCGCACGAGACTCTCGCCCGAGAGCTCTCGGCGAGAGTGTACAGCGGGCATAAGATACGTGCTTGCCAGGACAGCTAGTAATCTATATCATTATATAAAAGGCTTTGTCCTGAATGACATGAAAATGGAATCACGCTAGGGCCTAAACCACTGATTGTAGATACTTAAAATTTGGAGGGAGTGTTCTTGGTATGACGTAGGCGTGCGATAAGAAGGGATTTTTAGAAATTCCTGAGGGTGTGAAAAGGGGGGATGAAGTTAGTATGGGACAACTCGATTCCATAGTCGGATCTGCTCGAAAATTCGCATCATTATAATTTCATGTATTTTATGGAATATGTAATTCATAGTTTGTTGAAATTTATCCTTATAAGTCGTTAAAAAGCATGAACAGTTTACAGCACTTTACAGCATTTAGAAGCTGCTTGCGGCGACGTAGGGAGTTAGAGACGCCAATCATTGCTTTTTGCCACAATAGACATAATCTGTGTACTCTATTTTTGCCATGTAAGTTATGGCTGGTTTACACGTATTAAGTAGATAAGTACTCAACTAAATTTTAACTTATGACTTTATACTTACTTAAATAAATTTGAACTTGCTATCTGCTACTAAATTTGTGTTTACATGCAATTGATAACTTTAAATTAAGTTAAATTTTAGTTAACTACTTATCAACTTAATACGTGTAAACCAGCCATTAGAGCTCTTTTTGAGTAAATACTCTTTTGCTTACGAAATAAAGCCACCATTCAAGATAAAGCGAACTCATTGTATATGAAGCCTACCTATATTATCGTAACAATTTTTTGTTACATCTAAATATTAACTACATATTTGTAACAATTTATTGTTATTATAATATTATTGTTTTCTTATACTTTTGTAGAATTTAGAAAGATTCTCTTGAATAGAGGGCTTTATATTATGTTTTATATTGGCGTTCGAAATTCAAAATTAATTATTCCTATACAACGAATAACAAATACGAATTGATGTTTTTTTTTCTTTGAGATTTAATTTTATGCACAAAAGGTTGTGTAAAGTGCCAAAAGTTTAAAAATATATTTTTTATAAGAAATGAAGTTAGGTAGGTACACTTTTACTAATCTATTTAATTTAAAATAATAATATATTATACAATATACATATTATCATATTATCAATAAAAGGCTTTGTCTTGATGATAATATATAATATAATAATAAAAAATAATATCTATGGACGCTTCACACCACGTCAGTCTGGCCCCGTGCTAACTACTATGTGTGTTGTTTACCTTCAATGTAAGGGCTGATTTACCAGATAGATAAGTAACTTTATAATGTGTAATGTCATATGTGTATATTATTTACCCCTATAAGAACCTCATGTCATAGTCATATCCGACGATTGAAAAATCATTCCAAACGAAAATGTGTATCTACTTTTCAATCGTCACCTTTTTTCCCAATAATTAAAATTTATGATACCTAATTTGAAATACAAAATCTGTCAAAGTTGCATATTATTTATTTCTAGAAACTCAGGTAAAATAACTCGAACGGACTATACTATCGATAGCAAAATAATAAACTATCGATAGTAAAATATACATAACTAGCATACGCTTACATTGACAGATCGAAAATGGTCACGCATTTTCGGGTTGTCAGGTGGTCTATACGACAGTATATATGATAAGTCTATGTGAGAAACTAATATCACATCGGACTAAATACTATATTATGATGGCTTGATAGATAGAAAATTTAACATAATATATTATAATGTAGTTCACACAAACATAAAATATGGATTGTATGTAAGGATATTTCATATTTTTGTTATTCGTTGTTCATATTAGATTAATTTTACAAAGAGGGTAGGCCGGGCGTCATTTTTTTTTGCACATTGACCTGCCAACTTTTTTGCATCTTATGCCCGTTGTACACTCTCGCCGAGAGCCCTCGGGCGAGAGTTTCGTGCGAGAGCCATGTACATGATCGCACTCGGGCAAGGGCCCGAGTGCGATCGTGTACATTCTCGCTTAGTTCAATCGCAGTTAAGAACTCAGACAAGATGGACGAAAACGACCATTCACCATTCACCATGCATCGAAAGATATCATTGTAATCCAAAGATTTATGATCATATTTAATTTTATTTCTCACAGATAATGACTGATAATGTCGTTTATTATTGTTATTTTTCTGTTCTACATGACTGTCCAACGGCCAAACTACTACTGAAAGACGCGAGAGTGTACAGTAGTGCGCTCGTTTTCCTCGCGAGACCCTTTGTCTCGGGCGCAATATACCGACAACGGACCGAGAGGGTCCGAGACAGGCGAGACGAGGCGAGCGCACCCATTTACACTCTCGCACTCGGGCCGCCTCGCTGTGTCTCGGCGAGAGTGTACAGCCGGCTTAAGATTTTTCCCGGAACTAAGGGTTTAAGGCTATGACGTTGTCACGTTCAACTATCGTCAGTAAACTGACTTTACAGACAACCGATTGTTTTTTGTGAAAGATATTGACTTACATTTATTGCTAAGACCTAATTTATTTGCTATGCAATAATCAGAAAAACTTTCTAAATCGCTTTGAATAATTTTTAGATGATCCTCAACAGTGATAATTTCACGATATATTTTAAGGTCATCAGCAAACAAAAGAAAATCACAATTTTCAAAGCATTCATCTACGTCATATTTTATGAAAATGATAAATAAGAGTGGTCCTAATATTGAGCCTTGCGGCACGCCAGATGTTATGCTTACCATTTCAGCCTACTACTACTACTATAATTGCTACAAAACTGGGCAAAAGAATGTAAAACTTGATACATTTCAATTTGAAAAAGACGCAATAATATTCCAATGAGTAGGTTATAATAGAGTAATTATTATAACGATGTTTTAAATAAAATTCACGGAAGAAATAGCCCTATTTACCGATATTCACACCAAATGTCACAGGAAATATACATTTTGGTTTTGACAATATCTTACCTTCACTTGTGCAAGACCATTAGGATCGACCTTTTATTAATATTTTTATCCCTTTCTGATAGTTTTCCCTTTCTAGCTTTTGTGAATAATTTTTATCTCTTTCTTTATGTCTCTCTCTAATTTGTAACAACCAATAGAAATTAATCTTTTAACTTTTGTACAGAGTTAGAATAATAATAATAATGTAAATTTTTGTATGTAAACAGCACAAATTGTTAAATAAACCACTCCAGTTCACCACAGTAAATCGAGTTTTACTCTTTACTCCTCCGACCTCTAGTGAACTCTTAGAGAGACCAACCGGTCCTCTAAAACTGTATTGACTTTTACTTAGACTTTGACTAGACTTTAGACCTGACGATACATGAAAACGGTGATGAAAATTATAATAGGAGGAATATGGTTTTCCCGCCATATTCCTTACCTTTTTACCTTGTCTGTGGCACAGACTTTTCTACAAAAGACATGGCTGAAAGCGCGGGAATCTTCGAAAAGGGCGGTCGTGTTTTCTGGAATTTTTTTATGTTTTGTTTTATTTATTGTAAATATCTTCGTTAGTTAGTTTTCTTTTTATCTTATTTTTAGTTTCTTTTAGTTTTTATTTTATTTGTGCATACTATTTGGTAAGTTTTTTTGTATATATTCTGTAAATATGGATGAGGACCCAGGGGGGCTGGAAGGCCCCCCTGTTGGCCAATTTATTACTATTCATACTACTGAAAATCTAAATGACTCAAGTATGGACACAGATTCGTCCGTTAATAACAAATCCACAAACCGCAAACGCCCTGCAGCATCTAGGCGAGTATGCAGAAAATGCAATAAAAAGATTAAGAAAAATCCCGACAAAACAAAACCTGATATCAACTGTATGTGCTTGAGTGACACGGAAAATAAAGAAAGCCTGAATAATATCCAAGAAGTACATACAGCTGGCATCATGGAGAAACATCAGGGCTTGGTGAATCCTCGGGTTAGTCGTTTGCTGTACACCGACACTGACTCTACACCTTATGTAGTACATGTGCAAAAAGAAATATCATCTCCTAATGGAAACTGCACTTTACATCCCATTGAATTTGGTCGCTTCCTTAAAAACAATAATATTAAGAATATAGAAAACGGTAGCCTTAAGAGAATTGGCCGGAATAGATTGTCATTGTCTTTCTCTGTATTTTCTGATGCAAATAATTTTATTACTAATGAGAATCTAAAACAGAACAACTACAAAGTTTTTCTTCCATCTTTTCAAGTTTGTCGTGTTGGCTTGGTTAGAGGTATTCCAGCTGATTGGTCTGAAGATGATATTTTGGCCAATATTACTTTACCGTATGGTTGTGGGGACATTTTGAAAGTAAGACGCTTAAAGAAAAAAAGCATTGTAAATAATACTGTACAGTTTGTAAATACAGAGTCAGTTGTTTTTACATTTGATGGCCAAGTACTACCTAAACGAATTTTTATGTGCTATAACTCCTTGCCTGTTGACTTGTACATTTATCCTACCATACAGTGTTACAATTGCTGCAGGTATGGGCATGTTAAGTCACAGTGCAGATCGACTCCCAGATGTTTCCGTTGTGGTCAAAGTCATTCTGGTGAGAAATGTTCTGTAGATGAAGATTCTGTTTTCTGTTGTCTTTGCCAAGCTTCCCATATAGCCACAAGTAAGAATTGCCCTGAGTTCCAACGACAAAAATTAATTAAAGAGTCCATGGCTCACAAAAACTTATCCTATGCCGAAGCATCAAAGCTCCACCCTCCTATTTCTAAATTATACTCAACAGTTTTAACCTCTTCTACTCCATCCTCTTCTTTTATAGACTCACAAAAACAAAATTTCTCATCAGTCATCAAAAATTCTGCAAAGAGGACAACCACAGAGTCATATAAAAAAACAGTCTTCCGACAACCTAGAACACCACCAAAGTCAGTAGGTGGGTATGATAAAACTGCTCATTTAAACTTAATTAAAGATTACAATCCCCCATCGGGTTCAAATGGCACTGCTTTGCCTACAAATGGTGATAGTAATATTTCGGTGCCCGAATTAATTACAGCTATAATTAATTATCTAACTCAGTCAAATATTCTACCATCATCAGTTTCACCGTCCAACGTAGCCTCTGTAAGTAACACACCTCAAACTAACTCCCACTATGGATTATCTGATCCAGTGGAATTGTCGCAGTGCAGTCAGCAAAAAAAATGAAATCATTTATTTAATAAACAAATATCACCCTCTTGTCTTTGCTCTCCAAGAAACATGGCTTAAGCCAGAATCTCTTTTTAAGATTCCTGGCTATGCTTGTTTAAGAGAGGACAGATCTGATGGGTATGGCGGTGCTGCCTTACTCATCAATCATCATCATTCATTTGTACATATTTCACTTCCATCACATAATCCAAATATTTCTATAATAGCAGCATCTGTAAATAACATCTGTTTTGTCTCATTGTATATTCCACATCCATCCTTTTCAATATTTTTAGAAATTAAGAATATAATTAGCCTTTTACCAAAACCTTTTGTGATACTTGGGGATTTTAATGCCCAACATTTGTCTTGGGGTAGTAGTAATAACAATCAGTGGGGTTTTGAAGTATTAGATTTATTAGATTACCATAAGTTATGTATTCTCAACACAGGGTTTCCAACACGGCAAACTGCACCTAATGAGGGCTATAGTGCCCCTGATTTGTCTATTTGTACTTCAAATTTATCTTCTCTTTTACACTGGTCAGTTCTATCATCTAGTCACGGTAGTGATCACTTCCCTATTCTTCTGTCTCTCCCCTGTAAAAATAAAAAACACAATCATTCTACTAATTATTCATCATCATTAAAATATAACTTAAAAAATGCAGAATGGGAAAAGTTTTATCATGCATTAAAAAATAAACTACCTCATCTTCCTAGTATATCACCAGGTAATGAATCTGTTTGTGCTGATGCTCTAGCATCTGCCTTGATCGAATCAGCTGATGAAACTCTTCCTATTAAGAAAACACCTAAACGTTACATTCCATCACCTCCTTGGTGGGATAATGACTGTTCAGTCGCTATACATAAAAGAAAACAGGCTGAAAGAGAATATAACAATAATTCTACCTTTGAAAACTACGATATTTATTGTAAGTCTGTTAACGATGCAAAAAAATTATTTAAGAAAAAGAAGTCTGCTAGCTGGAAAAAGTTTTGTGAATCTATCTGTCCGGACACACATGCTTCTATAGTTTGGAATAATATTAGAAGGTTCAGGTCAGCATATAAACCTCCTTTTCACCCTATGCCAGATTCATTAGCCAACGATTTTTTAAATAGATTAGCACCTCCTTCTGTATCTTTTCTCCGTCCATCACCTTTAGGTGAAGTTAGCCTCAAAGACCTTAACTCGCTTTTTACTCTTCAAGAGTTAAAAGGAGTTATTGCAAATTTAAACGACTCGGCTCCGGGCATTGATGGAATCCCATACTCTTTTTTTAAACATGCTACAGATGAAATTTTAACTTATTATTTAGATTTGGTTAATTCAATGTTATTAACGGGTAATATTCCAAATTCATGGAAAACACAGAAGGTTATTCCCATTTTAAAACCTGGAAAACCTCAGTCTTCAGCTTCTTCCTATCGCCCCATAGTCTTATCATCAGTGTTACTAAAGATTGCAGAACATCTCGTAAAGAATCGTTTAGAATGGTATATTGAAAAACATAACCTCCTTGCCCAAAGTCAATATGGATTCCGAAAAGGAAAAGGTACTATAGATAATATAGCTCTTTTTACCACTGACGTTCGCATTGCTTTTACAGAAAATAAATCAGTTTTAGCAGCTTTTTTAGACATAAACGGAGCATATGATAATGTAAGGATAGATATACTCAAACGAAAGTTAAATTTATTAGGTGTTCCGGAAATTTTAAGTAATTTTATTATAAACGTATTATTGGAAAGATTTATTGCTCTGCCTTTACAAGATGCAACGTCGACAGAAGTGCGGGTTGTTGATAAAGGGCTGCCCCAAGGCTCACCGATAAGTCCACCTTTGTATAATATTTATTCGTCAGATATAGAGGATGTAGTAACTGGCGTGACTTCAGATTTGGAATCGTATATGTTAACAGATATAGATAGTGAATTGTATCTTCTGCAATACGCCGATGATTTAACAATTTATGTAATAGATCAATCTATTGAAAGAGCCTCCATTAGACTATCGCGAGCCCTAGCACGTCTAAAGGTATGGTTAGATGAGAATGGATTAGATCTTTCAGTTAAGAAAAGTTCCGCTGTTCTTTTTACCCGTATGCGATTTCCTCCTCCAGTGCTGGTAAAATATAATGGATTACAAATTCCAGTTGACAAGGAGGCCAAATTTTTAGGCGTAATTTTAGATTCGAAACTTAATGGTAATGCCCATAACGAGTATATTGCGTCGAAATGTGAACGTACGTTAAACATAATTAGATGTTTATCAGGAGTGTGGTGGGGATCTCACCCGTTTAACCTAAAATTGCTGTATAACGCTTTAATAAGAAGTGTTTTAGACTATGGTACATTCCTTTTAGAACCCTGTAACGTAGCTGGTTTGAAACAGTTAGATAAGATACAGGCAAAAGCTATGAGGATAGTTTGTGGAGCCATGGCATCATCGCCAATAAATGCATTGCAGGTAGAATGCGGTGAACCGCCGCTCTATCTAAGGCGGCAATATCTGGCTGACAAGTTTTTTATTCGCTGTTTGCAATTTTCAAACCATCCCCTTATTCCGAAATTAAAAAAACTGTTAGATTTAGTAAATAATAATCAATTTTGGTTGCACAAATCTCGCCCTTGCTTAGTTAATAGTTATATCCGATATTTGTCGCTTGATGCCCCTACACATAGATTACCTGTTTTCCCGCTTTTTAACTCATCCTTTGAATCCCTTGTTTTAAATCCTGATATCCGCTATGACATAGGTATTAAAAAATCTGATAAATATTATGCAAAGCCTTTTTTTAATTACTTAACAACGAACAATTGGCAAGGTTGGCATCACATTTACACGGATGCCTCTAAAATGTCAGTAGATAATAATTATAATTGTGTTGGAGTAGGTATTTACCATCTCCAATACAATATAGTTCAAAAAGTAAAATTTCCACCACAAACTTCTGTATTTACTGGCGAATGCTTTGGTCTTTTTAAAGCAGTTGACTACATCCTACTAGCAAAGCTTAAAAAAACTGTAATTTTTACTGACTCTTTAAGTGCCCTGCAAGCATTGAATAGATTTACGTTTAGATCAAAATGTTTTCCCATAATAATACAAATCAGAAATCTTTTGTACAAATGTATTCTCGGCAATTTGTCTGTTACATTTGTTTGGATTCCAAGTCATTGCGGCATTCTTGGAAACGAGGAAGCAGATAGACTGGCCAAAGATGCGGTTTCTTGTGGAGATGTTTTTCCATATGTGAATTATTGTCACGACTTGCCGTCTCTTGCCAAGAACTTTCTCCAACAGGATTGGAGTAAGGACTGGGCAGTAAGTAGTCAAAGAAAAGGTGTTCATTATAAGTACATACAACCTGAGATTCAGTTTAAGCCTTGGTTCTTCAAAATAAATCTATCGAAAAGTACAACTTCGTCTATAATTAGAATGAGGTTGGGACATGTCACCACACCGGCGCACTTGAAAAGAATTCGGATTCGCAATGATGAAGCTTGCGATTGCGGTTTGGAGGTGGGTGATTTAAATCATATTATTCTTTCCTGTCCTCTGTATGATCACTCCTGTCTATATGATAACCTCTCCTCTATATCTATACCCTTTCCTACTTCTGTTCCAATATTATTAAACTCATGTAATAAATTAGTGTATTCTTTTTTATCCCAATATTTATGTAACAATTCAATTAATATTTAAATCTATATAACTTATTATAAAAAACTTTCTAACTAGATCCAAAATCCTAAATTCCGTACTTACTTTGCTTTTCCGCCGCCTATTCCCTACCTTTTTTTTTTTTTTTTTTTTTTTTTTTCTTGGCAACTTGACACAATTTTGCGTATGTTGTGCCACAGACGAGTAAAAGGTAAGGAACTAGCGGAAGGAATAATAGGAACGGAATTTGGAATAAGTTAATTAATATAGTTTAAAACTCTACATATAAATAAATTACAATAAAATACAAAATCAAATATTAATGTTATTTAAAGATAAGTAATTACTTAAACAAATATATACATTTTTATTATTATAATGAAGTAGAATATTTACAGAAGTAGGAAATGGGATAGGAATCAATGATAAGCTATGATATAAATGGGAATGATCATGGAGAGGACAAGATAAAATAATATGGTTTAAATCACCAATTTCGCCACACTCGCATAAATTATCACGTCGAACGCCAATTCTCTTAAGGTGTGTAGGAATGCACAAATGACCTAGTCTCATTCGAATAATCGACGTTGTTACGTTTTTAGAGAGATGAATTTTAGCAAACCAAGGCTTAGTTGGGATCACGGGTTGGATTTCTTGATAATGAACTGCTTTTGTTTGACTGCTCAGTCTCCATGACTCATCCCACGCTTCTACGAGAGAGTTCCTGGCAAGAGCAACCAAATCATGAGTGTAGTTATGAAAAGGAAATACATCCCCACAAAATATAGCGTCTTTTGCCATTTTATCAGCTAACTCATTGCCTATAATGCCACAATGGCTAGGTATCCATACAAAAGTAATAGAGTAGCCTTTTAATTTACATCTGTATAAAAGATTACGTATCTGAATAATAATAGGAAAACAGTTTTTTAATTTAAAAGGGAACTTATTTAGGGTTTGCAAAGCGCTTAAGGAATCTGAGAATATTAGAGCCTTCTCAAGCCTACCGAGCAGAATGTACTCGATAGCCTTGAAAAGACCATAACACTCCCCAGTAAAAACAGAGGATTCAGGGGGAAATTTAACTTTTTGCACAATATTATATTGTAAATGGTAGATCCCTACTCCTACATGACTGTCTGCAGAATTCTTTGATGCATCAGTGTATAAATGATGCCATCCTTGCCAATTGTTGTTAGTTATGTATTTAAATATATTACTAGCAAAATATTTATCAGACTTCTTGATACCGATATCATAACGAACATCGGGCATAAGAATTAGAGCTTCGTATGAAGATTCAAATAAAGGAAAAGATGGGGAGCGAAAAGTAGGAGCGTCTAAAGTCAAAAATTTACGATAACTATGAATGAGCGGGGGTTTAGATTTGTGAAGCCAGTATTTACTATTATCGTAACAAAGTTGAGATAGAGTGTTAAGTTTAGAAATTAAAGGATGATTTTGAAATTGGTAGCAGCGAAGGAAGAATTTATCTGCAAGATATTGTCGCCGGAGTTGAAGAGGAGGTTCACAACACTCTATCTGAAGAGCGTTTATCGGAGATGAATTCATAGCACCACAGATTATGCGTAAAGCTTTGGCTTGTATTTTATCAATTTTTTGTAATCCACTCAAGTTACATGGCTCTAAGAGAAAAGTCCCATAATCTAATATGCTTCTTATCATTGCATTATAAATTAATTTCATTGTAAAGGGGTGGGATCCCCACCAAACACCGGAAAGACTTTTTAACATGTTTAGGTTTCGCTCACATTTTGAATAGATGTATTCAAAATGTGCGTTACCATTCAATTTTGAATCTAAATATAATCCTAAAAATTTTACATTTTCTTTTACAGGAATTAAAATCCCATCATAAAAAACTGTAACAGGCGGAGGCATACGTAGCCGTGAAAATAAAACCACAGAGCTTTTATTAACCGATAACTCTAAGCCATTCTTGTCCATCCAGATTTTTAATTTTTTTAAGATATTTGTCAGATCCCTACAAGCATCACGTATAGAGTTAGAAATTATGTAAATAGTCTTATCGTCTGCGTATTGTAACAGTTTTATTATATTATTTAAGTCTAAGTATTTTTCTAAGTCAGCAGTGTATAAGTCGTACAATAGAGGACTTAAAACAAATCCTTGCGGAATACCTTTACGGACAACTCTCGTTTGGGTACAGTCATCTAAATTTAAACTTATAATTCTTTCCAACAGTAGATTTATTATAAAATTAACTAAAATTATTGGCACACCCAAAAGAATTAACTTTTCCTTAAGTATAGATAAATTTACATTATCATATGCAGAATTTATGTCCAGAAAACATGCAACGACAAATTTATTATCTGTTAATGCAATGCGAATGTCTGTGGTCAGTATGGCAATGTTGTCTATGGTCCCTTTACCTTTCCGAAATCCGAATTGTGAATTTGACAGCAGGTTATGTTTTTCAACAAACCATTCTAACCTATTTTTGGCTAAATGTTCAGCAATTTTTAATAATACTGAAGACAATATGATTGGACGATACGATGTGGCGGAGGATGGTGGTTTGTTTGGTTTTAATATGGGTATCACTTTTTGTATCCGCCATGAAGTTGGTATATTCCCTGTTAATAGAATTTCATTTACTAATTTCAGGTAATACTGTAAAATTTCGTCGGTTGCATGTTCAAAGAAACTATAAGGAATACCATCCAGTCCAGGAGAAGAGTCTTTTAAATTCTTTACTACCCCTTTAAGTTCTTCCAGAGTAAAAAGAGAGTTTAAGTCCTCGAAATTTTCATTTAGCATAGGAGATGGAGATAGACAGGAAACTGAAGGAGGAGCTAAGTTATCAAGAAAATTACTAGACAGAGATTCAGGAATGGGAAAGAAGGAAGGTTTAAATGCTGACCTATATCGTCTTATATTATTCCACACTGTGGTAGGGTGTACATCCGGACTTAGAGATAGACAAAATTTTCTCCAGCTTGTTACCTTTTTTGTCCTGAATAGTTTTTTTGTTTCCCTAACACAATCAAGGTAATGCTGATAGTTAATTATATTTGGGTTTCTATTATACCGTTTTTCACTTTCTTTCCTGTTCCTAATAGCAACTGTGCACTCTTGATCCCACCAAGGTGGAGATGGTGGATGATTAAATAATAAATTCTTTTTTGGAAAAGTGTCATCAGCTGCTTTAATGAATACCTTGGCTAAGGCCTCAGCACAAATAGATGTATTTTCTGACTTTATATCAGGGAGGAATGGCAACTGATTTGAAAGTAAATTTTTAAATTTATCCCAATCAGAATTATTGTTTAAATGGTATTTTTTTGAGGACTGATTATGATTAGGAGATTTATTACTGTTTCTGCCTGGAAATGAAATAATGATGGGAAAATGGTCACTACTGTGACTTGAGTCTAAAACATTCCAGTGAAAAGTAGATGAAAGATTAGGTGAACAAATGGATAAATCTGGAGCACTGCAACCTTCATGAGGAGCAGTACGACGGGTTGGCTGGCCGGAATTAAGAATGCACAGTTGATGATAATCTACCAAGTCCAGCAATACATTCCCCCATGAGTTGTCTTTATGACTACCCCATGCTTGATGTTGAGCATTTAAATCTCCAAGTATTACTATTGGTTTGGGTAATGAACTGATCAGATTATTAATGTCAGAAAAAATTCTATATGATGGATGGGGAATATACAATGAAACGAAACATATATTATTTACAGATGCAGCAATGATTGAGAAATCTGAGTGATGTGGAGGGAGAGAAATATGATGAAATGTTTGATGATGTTTGATGAGCAAAGCTGTACCACTATGCCCATCAGATCTATCTTCCCTAAGACAGGTATATCCGGAAATCTTAAAAAGAGATTCCGGTTTTAGCCATGTCTCTTGTAAGGCAAGAATAGATGGTTTATATTTATTAATTAGATATATGATTTCATGTTTTTTGCTTATTACGCTTCGGCAATTCCACTGTATTATGTGGTCCATTATTGGATGTATTGTTACTATTTGTTTCTGTATTCAATAAAGCTACGTTGGACGGTGAAAAAGTGGATAGCAATGTTATTAATTTGTTTAAGGCTAGAACGGTTTCTTGGATAGAGTTAACATCAAAATTAGGCATAGGATAGGCTGAACCATTATTACCTAATGGAGGATTATAATCCTTTACTAAAGTGTTATGAGCTTGTCTATCATACCCATACTCCTGTCTATGAGGAGATTTAGGTTGTTTAAATACTGTTTTTTTGTATGACTTTTGACCTAAACTACTATTATTTCTAATGTTGTTATTTACAAAGCTTGATTTTTGTATATTTACAGGTGTTGACATAGTATTGGAGGATATAAGTACATCTGAATATAATTTTGATACAGTTGGATGGAGTTTGGAGGCTTCAGAATACGACAGGCAATTATGAGCCATTGATTCTTTTATGGACTTTTGTCTTTGATACTCAGGACACTTTTTGTCTGTAGCAATATGTGAACCATGGCAAATACAGCAGTACACAGAATCCTCCTCTACTGAGCAGTTTTCTCCAGCATGACCTTGACCACACCTGTAACACCTAGGTGTGGATCGACATTGACTTTTTACATGACCATACCTGCAGCAGTTATAGCATTGTATGGTAGGGAATATATACAGATCTACAGGCAGAGCATTGTAACACATGAACACCCTCTTGGGTAATACTTGTCCATCAAAAGTTATTACGACCGACTCAGTATTATTAAATTGAGTTGTACCATTGACAACCGTTTTTTTCTTTAACCTTCTTATTTTTAAAATCTCCCCACAACCAAAGGGAACTGTTATATTATTAATAATGTCCTCATCGGACCAATCAGCGGGAATCCCTCTGACTAGGCCTATTCTGCTAACTTGGAAAGACGGTATAAAAATTTTATATTGATCTGCACTTAATTGTTGGCTATTTATAAAGTTGTTAGCATCAGAATACACAGAAAATGAAATAGATAGTCTATTTCTAGCGATCTTTTTTATGCTACCATCAATTATATTTTGTATGTTATTTTTCTTTAAATAATGGCCAAAAACAATCGGATGAAAATTAACATTTTCATTAGGAGATTTTGTTACTTTCTGTATGTGAACTACATATGGAGTCGAGTCAGTGTCTTTATACGTTAACCTACTTACCCTAGAATCAACTAAGCCTTGGTTTTTCGTTGTATTGTCAATTGTCTGTGTCTCAGCTATTATATTATTGTCTTTACAAGCTGTGTTATTTTCAGAATCGCTAGAACACATGCAATTAACATCTTTTTTAGCTTTTCTTGGGTCACTTTTAATTTTTTTCATACATTTCCTACAGCGCTTTTTAGATAAAGCTGGACGTTTACGTGGGTTTGTTGAGTATGAAGCATCTGTATCCATACTCGATTCATTAGAAATGGTCACATAATGACCAACGGGGGGACCAGGTCCCCCCGGGTCGGGCTCCTCCATGGTTATTCTTATAAACTACAAAATAAAAGAAGACTTACCTAAATAAAACTTAACTACACTACTAATGAGAGAAAATATGACTAAAAATAAACTATATAATTAACTATTTACATATAAAAATTAATTTTAAAATTTTAAGAAAAAATACCGCGACCGCCTTATTCAAGTTCCCGCGCTTTTTCCCCCTACCTTTGTTTATGGCAAAGTACACCCCTGTGTCAGTGCCAAAATCGCACACAAAAAAAAAAAAAAAAAGACATGGCTGTATGAGCTTTGTTCCCTTTGCCTGTCCTGAATGGGACGAATCCGTAGATAGAGTAAAAGTATAGATTGCTGGCAAGAAGTTTATAGGTAAATGTGGAGTGCGAACTTCAAACAATGAAGTGAAGACAATAAATTTGAACTCTGTTGACCCGACGTGTGTATGCCATCTCTTTCTATGGATACCCTCCTAGAATAAAAAACAACCTGTAATCAATAAAAAACATTTAAAGAAAAATATTGTACCTACATTAGAACCATCGCTCGTTTTGTGATCATAATTTAATCTCATGAAAAACAAAACTGTATTTTTACACTACATATTTTAGGCAGTATATTATGTTTTTTTTAATTGAAATTAGAGTTCTCCGATTTACCTATTTTACCCTAATTTTTGACATCTTCAGAGTTATTTTACTGGCAACATTTAATAGAAACGTCATTCTACGTGACTACTATAATGGCGGATGTTTTTGTCGATTCAGGTTTTCATACGGCTTTTTTTGTGAAAGTTTTAAATGAAGAATAATAAATGGTGCATGTATGTGTTGTACATGGATGTGGAAGTGAGTGGTATCCAGGCTGTGCCGTAAAATTTCACGCGTAAGTTCACAAATTTGGTGATTCTTCATTTGCTTATTTTCAATGTTTTCGGTCACTTCTTTAACTAATATTGTAAGTTTTGCTATGTAAATACCAGAAATAATTCACTGGTTTTATGTTCCGTAAGCTATTATTGTGATAAAGTGGTGATAAATATGAATAATTTTAATTTATTTCCAACATTACTTATTATTGTGAAAATTGCTAGGGTAACCATAATGTTTGCAAAAGGTAGGACATATCCGATGGCTTTTATACATACATAAGAAATTATCGACTGTAGAAAGTTTTATGAACATTTAATCCAGTTTAGAACTTTATTGTTTTAGATTTCCGAAGGAAATAACACGTAGAAACATGTGGTTGTCCATCATGCCTTTGAAAAGTCAATTTCAGGAAAAGGCAAAAAATTGCAGTCTACATTTAAAAACAAGTGATTATGACCACACTGGCAGACGCTTACATCAAACTTACCTTTTTTTGATGACAAAAGTTTGGTGATGGTAAGTGAATATGCATGAATTTATACTCAAATTTTATACTGACATATAAAGAGCAAGTGGAAGGAGGTTTAATGTTCTGGATAATCTCTTATCAGATTAACTAATTACTAATAACTCACAGCTAGTAATGAAATGGCAAATAATATCTTGTGGCATACATCCGGCTGTAGACTTCAATGCGATGATGTGATGAGATCATGAGACATGCATAATGTTAATAATTGTGCATTACCAATTTATTTTTCTAGAGTTATATGCACATAATATTATGTTGTATTGCATAATCAAAGTAGGTATTTAAATGTTGAATGTGACATTTTCAGGAGCAAGATGAAATAAATAATACATCTGCCTTAGCAATGTCTTCGCCTAGTTGTAGCATTCACAATGAATATTATGTTTCAAGCGACACACAAATGCCTTTAGCAACATCACAAATTAATTAAAATTTTCAGGTACAGCAAAAGTTACTTGAAGAAACCATCTGAGAATTTGACCTTATCCATGCCTAGTACTAGCTCTGGATTTCCTGTAAGTAACATAAACCATTAAAAATATATATTTTGGAAAATTAGGGTGTGTATGTGTTAATAACTTTAATATATTTTTTTGTTTACAGGACAGTCAGGAGTTATATAAACAATTATGTGGACCTTCTGATTCATTTCAAATCACAAACAGACCACGTATTTTACAAAAATGTAGAGAACCAAAGAAACATTAGCCAGGTAAATTAAACTTCATTCTCATGATAATATAATCATTTTAATGACCTACTTTATTCTGAATGTAGTGTTCTTCAAGGCCGCTAGGTGCATTTAAACATCCTGCTTCTAAGATAATATGGTATCTGGGACTTTCTGATCAATTCTGTTGTATTATTGTTGTGATTAGCTTTTATGCAGGTACTCGCCTGTACCTACACAAAAGTCAATATAATAGATCAGCTATCGCCAATCCGCGGCCCGCGGGCCGCTAGCGGCCCGCCGGGACTTTATAATAATATGTGACCCGCGTGATGTGAAACCATTTTTAAATTCACGCCCACGGCAAAATAATGTAAAGTCGCTTAAAGTTGTGAATTTCTTTCCACTTTTAAATCGTTAATTTTAAAAAACGTTACTTTTTAACCCTAAAAATTTTTTGTTACGGCCCGCGACACGTCACGTCAAGATCAAAACATAATCGGTCTTACCACAAAAGATTAAACATCTATTGAACAGTCGTTTGAGACCATTTTGTACTGAATTTTTCTTTAATCAACTGTTCAACAGGTGTTTACTGTTTAAAAATCTTTTGTAGTAAGACCGTAAATATTTTGTGGCCCGTATAAAAAAAGGTTGGAGATCACTGTACTAGATGATAGTGGCATAGGAGTATGTAATTGCATATTTTTTTCCTTTTAGGTTGTTAAGGAAAATATTGAAACCATGATGCCTACATACATAAAAAAAGCATGCAAGATCTGTTCGAGAAAATTTGTTGGTAAAAAGAAATTAGGTATTATATCAAGCTGTCAAACGAAAAACTGCCACTTTTTCTGTTCATTCACACAAGACAAAAATTATTATGCCCGCTGTACACTCTCGCCGAGAGATCTCGGGCGAGAGTCTCGTGCGAGAGCCCCTTGCCCGAGTGCGATCATGTACATTCTCGCTTAGTTCAATCGCAGTTAAGAACTCAGAGAAGATGGACGAAAACTACCATTCACTGCATCGAAAGATATCATTGTAATCCAAAGATTTATAATCATATTTAATTTTATTTCTCACAGATAATGACTAATGATGACGTTTATTATTGTTATTTTTCTGTTCTACACTGTCCAATGGCGGGACTAGTACTGAAGGACGCGAGAGTGTACAGTAGTGCGCTCGTTTTCCTCGCGAGACCCTTTGTCTCGGGCGCAAAATACCGACAACGGACCGAGAGGGTCCGAGACAGGCGAGACGAGGCGAGCGCACCCATGTACACTCTCGCACTCGGGCCGCCTCGCTGTGTCTCGGCGAGAGTGTACAGCCGGCTTTAAAGATTTAGCCAATTCATTTTTTAATTTGCGGATACGATCAGATCAATTACTGATAAATCACTAAGCCATGGGGCAAGCGTCAAAAACTACATAAGACTGTACTTTACAGCCATGTATAAAAACCTTGTAAATTTTAAGAGTTATAAAATAAATTTAGTTTCTTTTGTTATATTAAAATATCATTAATAATGTAAGTAGTAAGTGTATGTGAAATGTAAAATAATGTAAAAAGTGCGCATGTATCTTTGATCGATCACTATTACCCTTTATTATATTATGCCAACATCTCGTTTTATTTGTTTGGTGATGCATGTTTTACAATTTTTAATACTAAAGGGTTACACAAATTTGTAAGTCTTAAGGGTTGGATCATGTTCATATCAGGTGCTGGATAGAGTCTTGTTATATACAAAACTGTGCCTTCACTTTTCTTCAGAGTCGGCCACGCACACATTCTGACGCCTGTCAAATGGTATGGAATAGCGCAAGAATGTGTGCGTGCGGACCTTGTACATGCAGCCAGCTGGCCGACTCTGAACGACACAGTTTTGTGTATCGTGGGACTCCGTCCTCCTTTTTTATATAAATTATTGTTTTATTATAATTGTTTTTATATAAATAAAAGACTTCATAGTTACCTAAATGGCGTTTTATTTTGTTTCACTGGTAAAAGTCAGTCACGACATTAGTATGTCCCCCCCGTAGCTAAAATCTCGTGATGTTTTGTAATGGTTCTCTTCATTTGATCATGGGCGACAATTACATTCAATTCACCACGAATTACGACGAATCTCCATCGTGTCGTAGTTTATTACGTTTGTTACGTTCCCATCACAGTCTTCTCCTTTTTAGACTCACCTTCTCCTTCATAATTATTAGAATCATAATTTCAATACTTTTGTTCTATCCACGACAGAAACTGAATGAGTCTGTGAATTTGTGAAAATTTACATGACTCTTAATTCGAACTTTGTTGAAGAAGGGTGATCAGTTCAAGGAAAAAATCTATTATTTCCATAAAAATAATGCAATTCTATACAGATAGAAAGTGATATTTTCAAAAAAAAAATCATTTCCTATATTATGTGAAACCATCAAACTAATTTGTAAAATGCCCATCGATACAGAAAAATGTCCAATAAACATTGATCATTATGGATACCCTATGTTAGAGAAAGAAGGCATCCACACCAAGAGTGAGACAGCGTTTCAAGGTCAAATTAAGGCCGTCCCCCGAGCAAACGACCTTGGCCATACATTTGCCGCGTTGCCGAGATCGCGCCAAAACCCTATTATTTTTACTTATCTTAGTTCAAAATTGTCCTAAAAAAATTTTAAAACGGCGAATATGTAGTTTATGATATTGTCGATCTATTGGCGTGAGTTTCAAATGAAAGTAATTTGTAAATACTAAGGAGATGCTGAATGTATGCTCGAATTTTAACAAATTGGTATTACTTTGGAAGCCGATATCATGAGCATAATAAACAAAAATAGAAAATTTAAAACGACGAAAGGATCGTTGATATACTGAAGATTATTGCTGTATTTTTATTATAACTTTGTAGCTTTCAGATTATGAGTTTATAAGGTTTTAAATACGGTCAATTACGGAATCTCCGGACGGAACGCCCTTAATTGTCTTCACTTTTTTATTACAAGTAAGCACTCCATCTTTCATATAAACTTCTTGGATTGCTGGATATTTTCTTTTCACTCACACAAAGAAAGAGATAGTTAATTACGTATTGCTTGTGGAGAAAAGAGATAAAATAATTATTTTCTGTCCCTCACCGCGTGGCCATTTTTTCCAATGTGATGCTTCTACAGAAGCAAACCAAAGTTTGACGTTTCGTAAACAAACAGCTGGGATTTACAAATTTTGTTTGATTTAATTAATTAATGTAACGTTAGAAGTAGTGGTTTGTGTTTTTCTTTGATGTGTATGTGAACTATATTAAAGTAATGTTGGGATGTAGTGTTATGGGCTGTAAAAGCAATACTATTAGGAAAATTGAGGGAATATGTTTTCACACGTAAGTTTTCAAAAATTTCGTTTTATTTTATTAGCATCACAGTTTTTATAAATTAACTTTCTTTAATTATTAATATTGTTCACATTAAAGATATATTTTACTAAAATTAGCATCTAATATATTGTATTTTATGTATTTTGTTTTTATAACCTCAAATGCCAGTGTTGTCAGTTGTTGCTTACATTAATTACCCTGCTAATGGGGAAATTTAAGTAAATATGTTTTTTTCAACATTTTCTTGCTTTTAACCGACTTCAAAAAAGGAGGTTATCAATTCGAAGCGTAGGTATGTATGTAATATTTCTATAACTGCCCAGTTTTTGTATATGTTAGTCTAGATCAGTGTCTGAACAAATGAAACAAATTTCAAAAGTGTGTGTATTTATGTATGTTGTATGTTTTTATTTTGCATATCTCCGGAACTACAAGTCCGATTTCAGTAATTCTTTTTTTGTTGTACAGTTTCAAGTTTGGTATTGTTCAACTTAAGGAATATTGCAAGTTTCATCAAAATCGGTCTAGTAGTTTCGAGATATTTTAATTCTCAATTAATTAAGTACAATTATTTTGAAGTCGGTTTTATATTTTTAAAGTACTATTCCAATACAATGGGCATTGTCCAAAAAAAATCACATGCACTTTTTATATTTTTTTTCGTTAAAATAGGGTATTTTAAGAATATAAATTAAATAATTTTGAAATTCATTGGCTAGTTTTTTCTCAATAAATTTTTAAAGTTTCGCTCTGACGTCATCATCGGCGGCCAATTGACCTCTGCAGTATATTTTTTTTCCTTTCAATCAATGGCTGGTTCGTTAAATGCAAGTTATTATTATGTGAAAGCTGATACGAGAAGCTTACCAAAAGTTCGAAACGTAATGTTGGTCGAATTTATTGCTAATTTAACGCCATTGAAGGTCAAACTAAGGTTAAACATATTTGTTCAAAAATATAAGTAACTAATGGGTATTTTTTTCGTTTATATACAGAAAAGCGATCACTGACCTTATTCCTCGAAATGTTTTTGTAATGAGCAAAATTAAAAAAAAATGGACAATCCCCATTATCATGTATCCAATTTTTTTCCAGATTTCCTAATGACGCTGAAATCCTTAAATTATGGATAACTGCAAAAAATAGACTGAATTGGGGCCCACCACGTGGTTCAAGAATATACAGTTAACATTTTAATAAAGAAGATGTATTAAATGTTGGAAAGAATACATTTATTTTTCTGTGCCTGTCAAGATATGTTGCTGCGTAGGGTAACCTCAATGAAACCACCACACTGCTGTTGGAACTCGGTTTATTCAAAACTACCTCGGACTTATATATGCTCACATTAGGTTTTCGATAGCGCGATGTAGCGGATTACAAAATTTGTATAGTGCCATCTATTATCACATGTCATAACTAAAATAACAGCTATCTAACTAAACACTTCTATAACCGGCTTAGATATAAACCTTTACTGGGTGAGATATTTACAATGTCACACGTCATACCTCTAATTCGTATTAAACATCCCGCCCACCAAAAGGACTCGTTCCTTTTCAAACTTATAAAAGAAAATAGTTAACTCATATCTTGTTAACATTACTGTAACATAAAAATGCTTACTTTCTCAAACATATACGCACTAAACAAAACTTAATATGAATAATTATAAAAATATAACTGAATGATACATGGAAATAGCGACACAACTACTGTAGTCCATACTCATTGGACGTAATAATAAACTAAATATAAGTTATAATAATCTCATTTCTCATTTCATGAAAATTTCAATAGATATAAACGAAAAATTAGGCTAGTAACATAAATCAAGTAAACAAAAACTTATTCGGCCTTTGGCAGAAAACACAACTTATTACATGGACGCTTACAAATGCCATTTTTGGTTCTAACACTAACTACTCTGGTAACATTGTCTTTACCTGCATGTTTTTCAACTATTTTACCTAAAAGCCATCTAGCTGGTGGGATATTATGATCTCTAATAACCACAATATCATTAATTTCTGGTTCGGTCTTTTTAGTGAACCATTTATATCTATGATTTAAAGTAACTAGATATTCGTCAGACCATTTGCGCCAAAAATCATTAACCATTTTTTGAATAAGCTTCCATCGCTGAAGGCCAGTAAGACGCGTTTCAGTATAATCTGGTTCTGGAATTGTAACCAGTGGTTCACCGACCAAAAAATGACCGGGCGTCAAAGGCATTGGGTCATCTGGATTCTCACTCAAAAAAGAAATTGGACGTGAATTTAGACAAGCTTCGACTTGGGTTAAAACTGTTGTCAATTCTTCGAACGTAAGTGTTGCGTTTCCTATTATTCTTTTAAGGTGCGTCTTTGTGGATTTTACACCGGCCTCCCACAGGCCGCCAAAGTTCGGCGCATGTGGGGGTATAAAATGCCATGCAGTTCCTGCTTCTGCAAGGAGATGGGCAATTTCATCCGGGAGCTGAGATGTAGCTCTATTAAACAACTCTCGGAGATCCTTGTCAGCTCCCACAAAATTGGTGCCATTATCGCTATACATATGTTGGCATCGTCCTCGTCGGGATACGAATCTCTTAAACGCAGCAATGAAACCAGACGATGTCAAATCAGACACAGCTTCTAAATGTATAGCTTTTGTGGCCATACATATGAAAAGACATATGTAACCCTTGTATGAGCGTGCTCCTCTACCAGGTGAAAATCGTATGTCTATGTGGCCAGTAAAGTCGACTCCTGTGGTAAGAAAAGGTTTTGTAGGTGTTAGTCTAACCTTAGGAATTTGGCCCATAAACTGATTGTTATTCTGACGTGAATAACGAACACATATTACACATTCACGATAACACTTTTTGACTTTCTCTCTTGCTTTTATAATCCAATATTTGCTTCTCAAATAATTCAACATAATTTGAGGTCCACCGTGAAGTGTCTTCTGATGCGCATCTTTAATTATTAACTTCGTAATATGAGATTCACTTGGCAAAATAATAGGATGTTTTTTATCGAAAGATGAAGAACATTGCGTAATTCGGCCGCCCACCCTTAACAAACCATTCTGATCCATGATGGGTGATAAGGTGTGTAGTTGATTTTTCTTATTAACACCTCCTGTAGCTTTTAAATTTTTTATATCCTCTTCAAAATACAACTCTTGCGTAGCCTTTAGACATATATTTAATACCTCATTCATTTCGTTAACCGTTACTAACTTCTTATTACCCTTTGTTTCAGGTTCCCGAATCTTCAAGAATTTAATGCAATATGATAATACTCTTAGCATTCGACTTAAATTGGAAAATCTTAGCCATATAAAATCTTCTTTAGGATGAATTGAAGTTGCCAGCACTTTGATCGGTCTTGCTTCTATGTCAGTATTGACATCTAACTTATTACAGTAAATATCACCTTTTAATATGTCTGGCCCATGCCACCACAAATCGTGCTCTCTCAGTTCTCTGACCGAAATGCCTCTTGAGGCACAGTCGGCGGAATTTTGATCTGTGGAGATATGATTCCAATGGTCGTAGTCAAGAATGGTTAAAATTTCAGAAACCCTATTACTCACGAATGTTGTCCAACGACTTGGTTCTCCCTGAAGCCACGCCAAAACTACAGTCGAATCAGACCAGGCAAACAAATTCTCTTTGGATATCTTCAGAATCTGTGACACTTCAAATAACAACTTTGCTCCAAGCAGAGCTGCACATAACTCTAATCGTGGTATAGTAATTTGCTTTTCAGCGGGTGCGACTTTCGTTTTAGCTGTAACGATATTTACATAAGTGTTTCCGCTTTTATCTCTAGATTTCAGATATACAACTGCAGCATATGCCACCTGAGAAGCGTCAGTGAAAACGTGCAACTCTACAGAATCGTCGTGCGTAGTCGACATCCATCTAGGTAAGTATATCGACTTTATATCGTTTAACTCATCTCTAAAACTCATCCATTCTTTCAACAAGTCTGGTGTTAAATTATCATCCCAATTCAATCCAGACTTCCACAACTTTTGTATAAATATTTTCGCAGTTATTAAGATCGGAGCTATCCAGCCCATTGGATCGTAAAGTCTTGCAACTTCGGATAAGACTCTGCGTTTCGTGATTGGTTGAGTAACGTCAGGTAAGTTGTATGTATATTCAAATTCGTCCGAGTTTTTATTCCAAGAAATACCTAAAACCTTGATAGTATCATTAATTTTGAATACGAAAGTGTCTTTAATATTTTGATTGTCTTTCTCTATATAACTTAACAACTTCCTGCTATTACTACACCATTTTTGCAATTTAAATCCACCTTCTTCCATTAATTTATTAATCTCTTTATAAATATCAATAGCTTCTTCCTCTGACTCACAACCCGTTAATAAATCATCGACGTAATAATCTTGCAGCGTTATTTTTGCAGCCACCGGATATTTCGATTGTTCATCCTTTGCCAGCTGCTGAAGAGATTTTACCGCCAAGTATGGTGCACAAGCTGTTCCAAACGTAAGTCGTAGTAGTCGAAAATGTCTAATAGGTTTCTCTGGATCATCACGCCAAACGATACGTTGAAAATCTGCATCTTCTAGATTTACAGCCACTTGCCTGTACATCTGTGTTATATCAGCTACTATACAAAATCGGTGTGTTCTCCATCTCATCAATATGTGGCGTAAATCTTGCTGAAGTCTCGGTCCTATTAGAAATGTCTCATTTAATGATATGTTGTTTACCCCTTTACATGATGCGTCAAAAACAACTCTGACTTTTGTAGTTTCTTTATCTTCCCGTACTACAGCGTGGTGTGGAAGATACACAGCATAAGGATTCTCTATTTCATATTTATCAATCACTTCCTCCATATGATTCTGTTCTAGATAGTCATTTATGACCTTCGTGTACTCATGTCGTAAGTGTGAATCTCTACTAAGTTTGCGCTCCAAGAACATAAACCTTTTCATTGCGATCTCTTTGGATTTACCATATATACACTGTGGATCAGAATCTCGAAATGGCAACCTTACAACATATCTACCTTCTATGGTTCTCGTAGTTGTAGTCTCATATATTTCTTCACATCTTTTTTCCTCTCTTGTTATTTTCTTTTCCATCATAATATCTGGCTCCCTCTCGATCTCCCAAAATTGTTTTAGTATACTATCTTCTTGTGATTTCAGATGACAGCTAACAACTCTTGGTGTTGACTCTGCAGTCGTGCGACCTGTATTGCCTGATATTATCCAGCCTAGCTGGGTATTCTGAGCAATGGGACCACTAGGCGAAGGATGTTTGAGAAGCCCACTTAATAATATTTGGCTATAGCCCTCTACTCCTAGAATAACGTCTATTTTTCCAGGTGAACCATAATAAGGATCTGCTAAGGGTAATTCATGGAGGTCTGGCCAATTCAGAATGAAAGCTTTACAAGATGGAAGAAATGATGTCAATGAAGTCAAAACAAATGCATTAATTGATAAAGAAAAGTTACAATTATGAAGTGACTCTAACTCAAAATTAACAATGCTCTTAGACACAATCTTTCCTTCACCAACACCTGTCACTAAGCTATTAACTGGTGTGCGTTTGAGACCAAGTGATTGGGCTACACTTTCAGTTACAAAAGATGCTTCTGAGCCTTGATCAATTAACACACGCGCTCTTTGACAGTAGCCATTTTGCGATTTAAGTCTCACTAAAGCTGTAGCTAACAATACTCTATTATGCTTTTGATAATTCTCATTGGTAAAATGAGCTACTACTTTCTTCTCATATTTTGAAGTTTCTCTCTCATGACTGGAAACTGCATCTACTGCGTTGGATGCAGCACCAGTGGATGAAGTTGACGCTCTGGTAACCTCTTGAGGCCGACTTCTCTCTAAATGCAGCAGTGTGTGATGTCTTCGACCACAACGTCGGCAACACGTAGTTTGATGGCAGTTCTTGACGTTGTGGGTATGTGAAAAACAATTGAAACAAAGCCTCTTGGACTGTATAAACTCTGATCTCTCTTGGGGAGACTTAGATTCGAATTGTTTGCATTGGTATAACAAGTGTGGTTTCTCGCACATAACGCAGCTTCTCTCATTTTGGACAGTTGAAGATTGATGGGCTTTAATCTCGTTGGATAGTGCAAAGCGTCGACCGGACTTGGAATCGGACAACATCTCTAAGGTTCGGAATTTCTTCTCTAAAAATGTAACTAACTCATTCCAGGTTGGAAAATCATCTGTCTCTTTACGGCTTACTTCCGACTCCCAGTCCGTCCTTGTTTCGTAATCTAGCTTGGAGACAGTAATGTGAATAATAATCAGATCCCATTTATCCGTCTCAACTCCTAAATTCTGAAGCGACTTTAAACAAACGGCCGTAGTGTCAAGTAGATTCTTAATAGTGGTTGCAGACTTATTATTAACGGATTTCAATGAAAATAGTTTTTTCATAACCTCATTCGCATTATATCTCTTATTGCTGTATCGCTTAACTAGTTTGTCCCAAGCTTCCGTGTAATTTGATTCAGTAGTAGTCATACTTCGCAATAGCATTGCAGGCTCGCCTCTTAAGCCGCACTTCAAATAATGCATCTTTTGCACAGCACTTAACGAATCATTGTTATGGATGAGTGAGAGGAACATATCGTGAAAGCTTTGCCACTCTTCATATGTTCCCGAAAATGTTGGAAGCTGGATTTGAGGTAATTTAACCTCTGGCTTGGCGGGATTACAGCTTTGGTTACATGCTGACATCGCAGGTGCATCTCCTATCTCGCTTTTCTTACTCATGTCTAACTTTAATCTAGACTTGTATTCAATGTATTTCTCTCTTACAGTATAATACCAGTCTTCTTGAAAATAATCTACTTGTGATCTTTCGACTTTAGGTATAATATTCACAATCTTATAATGGTTTTCATTAAATTTTGTCCATAATTGTTCTAAACTTTCTAATCTTGTGTCTATATAAAACGAGGTTAACTTATCTTTGGCTGTTTTTTTGTAATTGGTAAAATCTTTATTAATCTGTGTACTAATCTCCTCTTGTTCCACCAAAAGCAGCTCCATTGTGACAATCGCAAAAGCGCCAATATAACTGTCATAAACTTCGTAGACTCTAATTCAAAGACAATTCGCACAGCTTATACAAGTCCAGGTCACTTAACTTGAAGAGTCTACTTACGGTCTATTGTCCTTTGCACCTACTACTCACTGCAATCCAATTTTCCTGTCATCTGCACGCACTGTCACTGCAATCCGAGGGTCCTGTCACTGCGATCCGAGGGTCCTGTCATTTGCACTCACTTGTCACTACTCACTTGGGTCCTGTTCACTGCACTCACTATTCACTGTTCCTACTTGTCCACCGCACTCACTTTTCACTAGTTTCTTACCTTGCCCGCCGCACTCACTATTCACTATTCACTTCTTCACTGCCCACTACACTTACTACTCACTTACTCACTTAGTTCCCGGGTTTCGGCACCATATGTTGCTGCGTAGGGTAACCTCAATGAAACCACCACACTGCTGTTGGAACTCGGTTTATTCAAAACTACCTCGGACTTATATATGCTCACATTAGGTTTTCGATAGCGCGATGTAGCGGATTACAAAATTTGTATAGTGCCATCTATTATCACATGTCATAACTAAAATAACAGCTATCTAACTAAACACTTCTATAACCGGCTTAGATATAAACCTTTACTGGGTGAGATATTTACAATGTCACACGTCATACCTCTAATTCGTATTAAACAAGATAATTTATTTATAATTCACTCGATGTACCGCGCGACTTCGCCTGCGTAATTTAGGAATGTCACGGAAACCGTAGATTTTTCCGCAAAAAAAGAAACCTATGTACTTTCACGTGGTCTATTCTTCATGTGTGCCAAATAACATAAAAATTGCCCCAGTACGTTCAAATAAGCCCTTTCAAATAATTTCCCCCGTTTTTTCCACACTTTCCTCTATTTCTTCGCTCCTATCAGCCTTAGTGTAATAAAATATAGCCTATAGCCTTCCTCGATAAATAGGTTATCTAATACTGAAAGAATTTTTCAAATCGGATCAGTAGTTCCTGAGATTAGCGCGTTCAAACAAACAAACAAACTCTTCCCGATTATAATATTAGTATAGATTAGGTCTTTTTTGTCTGTGTACAGAAATTAAATTAATATTTTTTATTACAGCTCCTAGATTCTAAGAGCGAAGCATCAGGTAACCCATCGTGTGAAACCTCCTGCTTTGTATGGAGAAGGAAAATGAGAATATTTCCTACTCCGCCTATGACCTATCTTCTTCTGATTAATTTCGTTGCGCGTCCCAAGATAGCTTTTGGGCTCCCTGAGATCATATCAAAGGATTTTCGTGGTGGTGGGAATATGTGGTGGGCCAAAGCCCGTTGAAAATACTTTTTTAAATACTTACTGCCCTACTCAGAGAAATTTGATGATTAGGTATTAAGCTTCAATTTTATGAAGAGTTTGACAGATAAATAAGATAATATAAAGACAAGCCCCATGGCTTGACTCAATATTTTTATTCAATCACAGTTAAGTAATTATTGATACTCGTCTCTGAGTGCGGCCGTTAGCTAGTTAGTAGTTACCCTTTATTTGATACGCATATCAAATGTATGTTAAATAAATATGTTAATGATTGAATTGTGTTTTTATTTATTGGTCAGATTTTACCCGCGGGTTTGCCCACGTAAAATTCTTATTGATTGCTAGTCTTTAACGCAATAAATCATAGTATTATACTTAAAAACTGGACCTCATAATTCAAACTTGTAAGTTTGAAGTAGTTTACGACCGGAAAAATGTCACAATATATATTTTTTCCTAATAAACCGCGGGTAACACCGCGGGCCACTGCTAGTATTAATTATTAAATGTTGAATAATAATATTAAAAAGGATTATTCACACGATTAAACTATTCAGTGTATCACATTTTACAATTATTACTAATAAGTGAGGGAGTAATTCCTAACGTAAGTTATTAAAAAGTAAAACAACAACAACTTTTAGTTTTGGATAGATGATGATTACTGAATGCATCCGATAGACGTCAACAGTATGTAATAGGCCTTAATATACGCAGCTGTAGTTGCGGTAAGTAGCTAGTTTATAATAATTATGAGATCCGTGGGTAATCTTTTCATATTCCTCGTTACTGGTAACACTAACTACTTTCACAGTATAGCAATATTATGCTACTTTTCTTCCTGTCCCTTTCAGTGACACGCTGACTAAAGTTCTACCCATTCCTTATTATTTGGACGAATCAAACCAAAAAAAAAATGTCTATGCAAATCCCTTTGCCTGTCCCGAGTCCCGACCGGGACGAATTAAAAAAAAATGTCTAATTGTCTATGCAAAAATCAATGGCGTCACCGTCAAGAGCCCAACCCGCTGTTTGGTGTTTGTGATAATTCAGCGATATTTTTGTATGAAACAAAAATAAAAGTTCTTATTGCAAACGATAAAATTATTGCGGTAAGTAATATCGATTCAAAGATACATTTTACCCTCTTATTTCATATTTATGTCGGCGTTTGTTCTACTACGACACAAAATGGACGTCAAATGAATATGTGACGTGATTATGTAAAAAAGGCACACAAAAGGTGAATTTGGGCTTGGAGGAAACGATAGGAGTGTAAGCTTTCGTATTATCAGTAACTTCAATGCGTGGCGTATAAAAACATCTTTGCAAATGCACATGAAAATTATGCGTATGGATGAAACTTTAGATAAAAGGAACGACATTGCAATGTGTAGATCGTCAAGCAATTAACATTCGCTCAAGTCGATTGTAACGGAACACGTAGGCATGAGTCCTGAAGTAGGATTTCTGGCAGTTGGTGTGTTTTGGATCTGGTGTTAGTTTTGGTGGCTTGATTTATTTACCTGACAAAGGTCATTGGCCCCTTTTCATTGCTAAAACATCTTGCATGCTTGGCCTATTATTCTGGCCGTATGTTAATTTGTTTACAATATCATGGTGAATTCAACTATTAGTTGAAAATAGTCAATATTCTCTAATAATATTCTATTGAAAAATGGTTGTGTTTTATTTAGGTGTATAAGTTTTTATGACATCAGTACTATCAAATATTTTGCAATAGCGAAGTGACTAAAGCATTGAGAATATTATAGGTTTATTATACCTTTCCTGCAGTTCACTTGAAATATTCATAAACATTTTTTTAAAATCCTTTCCTGCTGATGAAAACTATGAGAGCTAAATATAAAAACCTTGTGATGAAATTCTCTTGATCATGAAATGTTTATTATACACTCAATATAAAAAACATTTCTGGCGCCTGTTACCTGTATCTAAAGTATTTTCGGTATTTACCAAGATTATGATTAACCTATCAAGCCCCATAAGAGCACCGTTGATTGCGACAACAATAGAATAACAATAGATTTTAAGGAATCTGTTATCGAAGGATTAATTAATATTTGATTTCCACATTCTTTTCTGGTAAAAAGAGCCAGTGTAAGGAATCCACAATGACATAGCATTGAGAATAATTATTATATATAAGGAGATAAAAAGTTTAATTAAAGATGGTCAGAGTTATAATAAATATAATAGGTAATTATTTTAAAGTCCCATTACAAGTTATGTATTTATTTGAACTAATTGAAGTAAATTTGTTAAGTTCTTTATTTAATCCTTCGAGCCCCAAACGGTCGCATGTAACCGCGATAACAATAGAAAGGCTATTGTGTCTCGTTTTTCCACGATCAAAGGATTAAGCGTAGTAACTACTTCAAACTGCAGAATCTTTGTGCTGTGATGGTAACTAAATATGCTCTACAAACATCATAACTAGGAACTATCCATCAACCCCTATAAGGACAGCGACAACAATAGATTTCCAAGAATCCATGATCAAAGGATTAAGTTCTTTATTTAAGCATAGTAGCTACTTCAAACAGCAGTCTTTGTGCTGTGATGGTAACTAATTAATCCATCGATCACCAATTCCTGGAAATCTTTTGTTATTGCAGCCCATATGGGCCTTACGTGGCTTGATGGGTTAATATGCTCCACAAACATGATAACTAGGAACTATTTTTGCTTGCGACTGGTAAATTTGCATTAGAGCAGCTGTACATAATAAAAAATGTAATTTTAAAATTATTTTTCTAGCTCATTAGGAGCTACCAGTAACCAGTTTGACATTATCAGTATTTGTAGCTGTAAATCCGGCCAGAACTATATAATTTAATAAATTATAGTTTCCACATCAGTACTTCCATACTTAATATTATAAATGCGAAAGTGTGTCTGTCTGTCTGTCGCCTCTTCACGCCCAAACCGCTCAACCGATTTTGCTGAAATTTGTCATGGAGATACTTTAAGTCCTGAGAAAGGACATAGAATTTGTATCCCGAAAAAAATGTGCGGGTCCTGCGCGATAAACGACTTTTGGCGCAACTGTAACTTATAATATTTTTCTTGTAATGCGTTGCGATTATTTTCTTCCCATTTAGGCTATTATAATGTTTTATACTGTTATAAATTCACTTTAATAAGTTTGACTTACAATGTATAGTTTATTTTTATATTTTGTCATGTAAACCTCACCTTAATGAAACTTATAAGCTAGCTATAATACCATAAGTGTTTCATAGAATTTCATAATATTATGTGCCTTACTACGTGGCACTATTTTAACTCCAAAATTCTGTGCCATGGCAAAATTTTAATTGTAACAAACTTAATGAATTTGATAATTTATGTTATTTTCTTTATCTTACCATTATATGTTACTGTTTTGTTTCAGACCATTGTGTGCAGGCTATGCACCATAGATTGGGCTTAAAAGACGAAGATTGAAGCTTGAACAATGCAGACCATTAAATGTGTAGTTGTGGGCGATGGAGCCGTGGGCAAGACCTGTCTGCTCATCAGTTATACCACCAACAAATTCCCTTCCGAATATGTTCCTACGGTCTTTGACAACTATGCCGTCACTGTCATGATTGGCGGTGAACCATACACCTTGGGTCTATTTGACACGGCTGGTAAGTTTGGCTCCGAAAGTAGATATAATAGTACTAATAAAGAATTGATGCGGGAAATGGAGAATTTTTACCACTGACTGAGCATTGCTTGTCCCTTTCACTTGCGTGTTTATTTAGCTATCTTATATCGGCAGAAGTATGATTATAGTAGTGTTATGATAATTCAAAGCAAGTAATTTGAATTGACACCCATTCATGGGCGCCGGCTGGGGGGTGCCAGGGGGTGCACTTGCACCCTTTTGGAATCTCGGGATTAACAGGAATTATTGAAATAAAAAGCATTTTGTAACCCTATTACCATGCCGTACAAAGTACGAACTACATTTCGGCACTAAATGTATTCTATTGACGTAAATAGACAAAAATTAGACAGTCACTGTTGTTCGTAAAAAGAAAAGAAAGAAAACTGTAATCTGCACTCCTTGGAAATTATTTCTGCCGGTGCCCATGCACCCATTTTTGCATTTCTATATTGTACAATCAATATCAGAGTACAAAGCGTATAAATAAAATATTTGTAGTCAACCTAGAACATATATTGATGATGATTATTTTGTACAACAGGTCAGGAGGATTACGATAGACTCAGACCTCTGAGCTACCCACAGACGGACGTCTTCCTTGTTTGCTTCAGTGTTGTGAGTCCAAGTTCATTCGAAAATGTCAAAGAAAAGGTAAGACAACACACTTTTTATCAGTAGAAATTCTATTATATACAATTATGTTGTGTTACTGTTTGCTATTTTTTACAACCTAAAAATTCAGTTTTTAACATGAATAAAAAAAACCTACTAGATGCAAAAACTCGTCCTAATTTGATTGCATTTATAGTGGGTGCCGGAGATCACTCACCATCAACAGAAGACTCCGTTCCTGCTTGTGGGCACACAGATTGACCTTCGGGATGATCCAGCCACCATGGAGAAGCTCGCTAAGATCAAGCAGAAGCCCGTCTCTCTTGAGCAGGGAGAAAAACTAGCCAAGGAGCTCAAGGCTGTCAAATACGTTGAGTGCTCTGCTTTAACGCAGGTTAGTCCCTTCTGTCTATGCCCACTACAGGTTCAATCCACAAGGCGAATACGAAGGTTAGCTGTCTAGGCTGGCCTAGTGGCTTGACCTATTAATTTTTTAAAGTAACTTCTGAAAAATCCACACTGCATAAAAATGGAAAGTACTGTCCCAGTCAGGCAAAGATCTGGATATTATATTATGTTGTGGATTTTTTTAAGACTGTAGAACTCATATCTTATATCAATAAAATTTCCCTGTCACAATGTTAGTTACCGTACTCCTCCAAAACGGCTTGACCGATCTTTATGAAATTTTATATGCATGTTCAGTAGGTCTGAGAATCGGCCAACATCTATTTTTCATACCAAAAATTATTTATATGGCAAAACAACGTTTGCCGGGTCAGCTAGTATAAAGTAAATCTATCAGTGATCCTAATACAGTATGGCCTTGTTAATCCGGGATTGAAATTTTGTATACAGATAGTCTAAAGCCTGAGAAAGGACATAGGCTATTTTTAACTGGAAAAAGGGGTTGTAAGGGGCTGAGAACGCGTAAATTTGTTGAAATTATTAGAGTTCCAAAAATTCATAATAGATGGCGCCGTGCCGTCTACTACATTGCACAACCGCTTAAGGCCGTCCCCCGATCAAATGACCTTGGCCATACGAGGGCTGCTATTTATGTATCCGGAATTAAAAAAAGAAACAAACAAATATCATTTAATATGGTTTTATTGCTTTTCAAAATATTCGCCGCGATGATCGACACACTTTTGCATACGCTGGAACCAATTTTCATAGCACTTTTTCAATTCTGATTGAGGTATCTCCAAAACGTGCATTTTGAACGCATCAACAGCCTCTTCGCGGCTCGAAAAACGTTGACCACGTAATTTGTTCTTCGCGTATGGAAATAAAAAGAAATCGTTAGGTGCCAAATCAGGAGGTCCGTCAGGGTAGCATAGTCACTTTAGCAGAATTAAAAAAAAAATACCTGAATTTGTAGCTAATAAGTTGCTAATTAGTTGCCAAAATTTCGATTTTGTTGCTCAAGCCGTTTACGAAATATCGTAAATTATGCTACCTTGATATCAAGGTAGCAGGGTAACATAGGTACTTTAGCAGAATTAAAAAAAGCATTACCTGAATTTGTAGCTTATTAGTTGCTAATTAGTTGCCAAAATCTCGATTTTGTTGCTCGAGCCGTTTACGAAATATCGTAAATTATGTTATCTTGATATCAAGGTAGCAGGGTAACTTATTTATTTGCATGTTTTGAGCTTAATTATTATGCGTGTAGATTTTGTTTCTAATTTGTTGCTGTATGAAAAGAGAATCGGAAATAAAAAATATATATATTTTTAATTTTCACGCCTATGCTGCCTTGATACTGGTCTTGCGAGGAACCAAGAGTTGTATGATTTTGTTGCTGACCAGAACAGTACTCGGGCACTGTTGTAGAACCAGCAACAAAATAGATAGAAACGCCCCAGTGGTTTTTTTTTCTAATTTTCTTAGTTCTATATTGTCAGTTTTACGTAGAAATTAATAAAAACGCCGTCTGTTGTCATGTATTAGAACTATAATGCGTATTCAATATTCATTTCATCAAAGTTCCCAAGAGTCCACCACGGAATATATATTATAACACTATATATATATTCCGTGAGTACCACGGTCCACGGAGAGCTATTTATTATTAATTACAGAGAGTCAGACTATTGATGTAATTACTGCATTTTTAACAAGGAAAGGATGAAGTACTTATTGTATTTTACAATGTCAAAGTTACTCAGACAGACGTTCTGGTAATATAAATAAAATCAAATTTTATCTGTAAATAATTTTAAATATAATTTAAATAAAATATAAAAGTTCTAGAACATTTCAACTTTCAGCGTTAATAATAATTATTGTGCTACTCGATAACTTGACACTAGATGGCCAAACCTTTGGAAGAGATAAAATACATATGACATGATAATTTACGTAAATTGCGTACTTACTCGTATAATTTTGCATAAGTTTATTGCAATAATCATACTTGAATACTGATAACCGTTATATGTAAGTGTTAAACACATTTAATAGCTAAAACTGTGAATATATTATTATAATGTTATAGCTTTTATTATTATATTACGTATAAACCGCCATCTGTCGTCATCTAGGATAACTATTTCGAACGTAACAAATATCCAGGGCCGTGTTTAGAATAAGGGAGTGCCTCTGCTGCCGGCGCCGGCTCCCAAATATATCAGTATTGGGAACCGGCGGTAAGTATACTTCCGGCAGCCGAGATATAAAACAACGGCTGCCGGCGCTGGCACTCAAAATGGGAGCCGGTGATAATATGCGTAAAGCGCTAGGTTCCAGTGCCGATACACAAATTTTAAAAAGAAATAATTATAATAATCTCAAATATATTCGATTTTGCCGACTTCAAAAAGTGAAGGTTAGGTACCTATTTGTTCGGCTGTGGATATTTTAGTAGTTATGACCTTGTACTTTCCATTATAGTCCTTTAGCTCAGGACTGATGTTTTTGATCATTATTCTGTCATTTGACAAGCGATGTTTGCCGAATAGGCGCCAGCAGTCTATTCGGCAAACATCGCGTGACTTCGGCATACTTCGGAGTTCGAAAAACGGCGCCGGCAGCCATTTCAGCAACCGGCGCCGGCAGCGGAGGCACTCTCTTAGAATAATAATTATTAAATTATTTTATTAATTAAGTATCTCAATGACAGTTTTGTTTGCTAATGTTGACGCGCGCTGACATTTGACCAGCTAAAGGTTCGACAAACAAAAACGTTTTTGTTGGCGGGCATAATTATTTTCTCATAAGTTTTTGTTTAAATTTTTTTGTGATAATAATTGGTAATAAGTAATAATATTATAGTAATTGATACCTACCCACCCTATTCCCTCCCCTACCCTATTACCTTCCCTACCCTCCCTTACCCAATTACCTCTTTAAAAGCCGGCAACGCACCTGCAGCTCTTCTGATGTTGCCAGTGTCCATGGGCGACGAAAGTTGCTTTCCACCACTTTCCACCATGTGACCCGTTCACTCATTTGTCCTCTTATTTTACATTAAAAAAATCGCTCAAAATGCTAACCCTAATTTTATTTATTGACCTAATATTATTATAATTAATAATATTTAAATACATTTTTTAAAATTCTGAGTACGTCCCACAATAGTCAAGATTTTTGACATCTAGTGTGAGATAGCTGAACTACGTAGTAACATCAACATCGATCTAAGCTAGTAGTTTTGCTTTTAGCCGATAGGTGAAATATTGTAAGGTGGGCGGAGCTTGACACCCCCTCACCCCGCAAATCGTCAAGCGTCGGTTCATAATAAGAAAATTTGATTACGACACATTCCTCTTTGTAATTTTAGCTCCGTGGGGGTACATAGAAATTAATAATTAAATACAAGGATGAGCGGCGCCGCTGCGGCGCGTACTGTAAACAGCCAAGGTGTGGTGTGCTCAAATTAATGAACACGCCATCTGTTTTCACATATTGGAACTACAATGCGAATAGAAATATTTATTTTGATATAATTGACGGACCTCAAATAAGGGCTGTACCGTGTACGGCGGATGACCAGTCAATTCGATCTTTTGACCCTCCAAAAACTGAGTTTTTTCAGCTGAGGTGTGACAGCTAGCATTGTCGTGATGTAATATGATTCTGCGTTGTCGGTTGTCCTTTCTTATTTTTTCAAAGACTTCTGGTAAACAAATGGTCGTATACCATTCAGAATTAACCGTTTTACGATTCTCTAATGGCACTGTAGCCACATGTCCATTAATTCCAAAAAAACTGGCGACCATTTGCTTCAAAGTACTTTTTGCACGAGTAACTTTTGTTGGTTTCGGCTCATCTTAACACCCACACCGTTGACTGTTGTTTAGTTTCGGGGTCATATACATAGATCCATGATTCATCACCTGTGTAGATATTATAAACGGCTTTTGACGTACCACGGTTGTATTTTTTTATCATTTTTTGCACCAATCGACACGAGCCCGTTTTTGATCGATTGTCAAGTTGTGCGGAATCCAACGCGAACATATTTTTTTTACAGCCAAATGTTCGCCTAAGGACGCCTCTATCTCGCGATATGTAACATGACGATCACGCATTATTAGTTCCCGCACAGCATCTATATTTTGTGGGACAACAGCTGTTTTTGGGCGACCTTCTTTATTTTCATCCGTGAGCATAGTCCGCCCACGATTAAACTCACTGTACCAGTGATAAACAGTGGTATTTGATGGTGCTTCATCTCCAAAAGTTGCGGTGAGTTGAATAAAGCACTGTTGTTGATTTAGCCCACGCCGAAAATCGTAGTAAATCATTGCACGAAAATGTTCACGCGTTAAATTCATGGCAAATGAAGACACGCAATTTTCAAAATGACGCCACAATGGAAAAATAATTGACAGTCACATGAAACAAAATGTATTCTTCAACCAAAGAGTTCTATTTTCAAATGTTGTAAGGGAAAGGCGCTAATGGTAGACACTGAACTAATATATGACACTTACGACAAAAATGCCATAAAAATAAGAATTATTCTAATTTTTTCTCAACACTGTAAATTTTATAAGTTTCTTATGCTATCTGTTGATGTGAAAAAATATATTAGGGATGCCTTCGGGAACAAAATTTTAAAATGGGATCAGTTTTCGTAAATGATGTGACCGCGTCAACACGCACCCGGCAATTTCTTAGCAAATAGATTAAGGAAGGCGAAATTTTGCACGTAAGTTTTGAATACATTTATCAGATTGTTTGTAATTTCTATTGAATTCATTGGATTAATGGTCATGTTGTTTACACTAATTAATGTTTATTTATGATCTTTTATCCATTTTCCAACAATATAAAGGGTGTCTACTATTAGTTCTTGAAAATGTAAAAAAACCTAATAGATGACATGGATCTCATCTTTTCGTTTTTTAATACATACTAAAGTTATTTTGTACTTTATTCTACTGCAAATATCATCACTATTCTCTAAAAATATAATTCTATTAACAAACTAAGAACTTAGAACTACTGTACCTAAAAATGGACATGGTATCTAATATTAGACCTTGCACTGATCTAAAAATCGATGCTTTAGTTTTGTAGCAGTAAAAAGAAGAAAAAGGAGAACTGAGAACAAAAAGAAGAAAAAAAACCGGCCAAGTGCGAGTCGGACTCGCGCACCGAGGGTTCCGTACAAACCTGCAAGGTTTACAAAGTTCGTTTGATATGAATTTCAACTTGATAGCTCTACGCGTTCATGAGGAAAAAAGTAATAAGTTTATATTTATTAAAAAATATATATTTTGTAATGTAACTAAAAATTTAAGGTTTTCGGAATTTTTCCTTTATGTGTGCTATAAAACGTTGCTTCATGCCAAATTTCAAGATTCTAGGTCGACTGGAAGTACCCTTTAGGTTTTGATTCCCTTGCGAGTACTTGCGAGTTTCAAAATATGCAGCTTAAATTGCTGTTTCTTTTGATTGCGTTGACATAGAAGTTTGATTTTGTTACAGCTTAAAGGTATTATAGACCTGAGTATTTGGTATGAATTTCAATTTAATACCTCTACGCGTTTATGAGGAAATGGGTAGTAAATTTAAAATTTTAAAAAAACAATATATTATGTGATGTAACTAAAAATTTATGGTTTTCGTAATTTTTCCTTTATCTATGCTATAAGACGTTGCTTCGTACCAAATTTCAAGATTCTGAGTTCACGGGAAGCACCCTGTAGGTTTTGATTCCCTTGCAAGTGTCGAAAATTTGCGGCATAAACGGCTGTATCTTTTGATTGCGTTGGCTTAGAAGTTTGATTTTTTCACAGCTTCAAGGGACAGTAGACCTGAGTAATTGATATAAATTTCAGCTTCATTCCTCCACGCGTTCCTGAGAAAAAGGGTCTTGACAGACGGACGGACAGACGGACAACAAAGTGATCCTATAAGGGTTCCGTTTTTTCCATTTGAGGTACGGAACCCTAAAAAAGAAGAGGCTAAAGAAGCATAGAGACTTAAGACTAAAAATAAATTTGCTGGGAAAAAAATATGAAAAATAAGAATAAAAGGAAAGATAGTTTCAGCATGGAAGAAGAATGAATAGAATCTGGAGACAACGTGGATAATATTTCTGATGCATGTAGTTACTATGATGAAGTAAATGAAATCTTTTGAAAAACGGCAAATAAAGACCTAATAATATGAAAAATGTAAAATGTAATTTAATGTTCCATGTCAACTATTAGTTCATATTGGTGTCTACTATTAGTGTTGTTCGCTTATTGTGATGTCATCTATTAGTACTTATGACTAAGTTTACAAAAAGACCAATAATATATTTTTTTATTGATTTGTCAGAGAATAATTATAATAGTTTTATTTTGTAAGAGTTACTGAAGACATGGAAGAAGTTATCAATCCTTTATTTTCATAAATTATATATTTTATAACATTCGAATGTTTCATGTTTCCTTAAAGTGTCTGCCATTAGGTCTTCTCCCTTAATTACTTTTTAAATATTGTTCTTGTAAGTGGCCAGTTCCGGATACATAAATAGCAGCCCTCGTACATCGCGTACTCGTACATTTTGGCGCGATCTCGGCAACGCGGCACGTTGCCGAGATCGCGCCAAAACCATATTATTTTTACTTATCTTAGTTCAAAATTGTACTAAAAAAATTTAAAACGACAAATATGTAGTTTATGATATTGTCGATCTATTGGCGTGTGTTTCAAATAAAAGTAATTTGTAAATGCTAAGTAGATGCTGAATGTATGCTCGAATTTTAACAAATTGATATTACTTTGGAAGCCGATATCATGAGTATAATAAACAAAAATAGAAATTTTAAAACGACGTAAGGAACGTTGATATACTAAAGATTATTGCTGTATTTTTATTATAACTTTGTAGCTTTCAGATTATGAGTTTATAAGGTTTTAAATACGGTCAATTACGGAATCTCCGGACGGAACGCCCTTAAAACGGGTTTCTATAAGAGGTGGTAATGGATGTACTATGTAGACTGTTGATGTTCGACTTTGACCCACTCCTCAGTTTTTAACCCCCTACGCAAAAATAACTAATAATCGAACTACCGAGCGCTATAAGCTGAAGTCCACGCGGACGAGGTCGCGGGCAACAGCTAGTATAACATAAAGATAAAATGTTCATATTCATAATTACAACCATGACGTAAGATACCTAGGTAACACTGAAAATGTTTAGAAAATGAAAAATGGCTTAATGCAGAAAGTTGCCAATACTTTTATTGTTTTTAGAAGTAATCTCCGATCCTTTCTACGCATCGTCGCATTTGATGGAACCCCCGAGAAAAGCAGTGGGCCCACTCTTCTTTAGGGGTCTCTTCTATGGAGCATCGCATCTTCAGGATTCGTAAAGCGAATACCTCGAATTTTATCTTTATGTCTTGGGAATAAATTAAAGTCGCAGGGCACCAGGGCTGGACTATATGGCGTATGACTCAATATCTCGACACCTGCCATAGTCAAACAATCAACAATCCGTCTTGCGGAGTGCGCTGAGGCATTGTCGTGGTGAAAGTCGAAATTTTTCCAAGACAACAGGCAAACAGCGATTGATATACCATTCTACAGTAACTGTCCTTTCATCTTCTAGCACAACTGTCGTAAAATTACATTTCGGACCAAAGAATGAGGCAATCATCTTTTTGCCTTGACTTCTTCCTTTCTTTACCGTAGCTCGCCAAACCTCGGAAGGAAACACCCCTTGAGCTGATTGTCTTTTGTTTTCGGGTTCAAAGCAATATATCGAGCTTTTATCACCTGTGAGGATGTCAAATACAGTATTTGAGTTACCGCCGTTAAACTTATCTAACATATGGCGACACCAGTCCATGCGAAGGCGTTTCTGGTCGTCGATTGAAGTATGGGGAATGCATCTGGTACAAAGCTTCCTGACGCCTAAATGTTCATGTAATATTTTTTGAACTTGCACTTATAGCAATGCCTAGGCTCGCCCGTATCTGCTGATAGGTCACTCTTTTATCTCCCTCTATCATGCGTCCCTCACGCGGATCATCACTGAGATTGCTACGTCCACGCTTACACTCGTTAAACCAATAATTATTGTAAATAGCGGCACGGGATGAGGCTTCATTATGAAATAGTAATAGCAGCCTATCAAAGCTTTGTTATTAAGTAAGCCCACAACGAAAGTCATAAAAAATCATTAACTGAAAATTTTCTCGCGTTGAGTAAATTTTCATGTGTATTATAACAACAGTTTTAGATTTGCCGCCAATTCACCAAAACAAATGACAAATGAATGCAATATACCACATTATGTTACCAAAGAGTTCTAGAATTGTAATTCAAAAAAAGTTTTCATTAGTAATGTTTCTAACTAACTAGTTCTAAACACTTTCAGTGTGACCCACGTATCAGTAAATTAAAATAAAACATTAGATAATTCTTCTTGAAAAAGAATGTTACTCTTCTGTTTATAATTTTCGCACTTCATTTCTTTTCTCCGAAAGCCTGGTCAGTATCGAATGCTTACGTGGCGGCGCCATGATGATAGAGAACGCGCTAAATTGACACTGTACACTGTACGTATTATACGAAAGGCAATAAACAAAAGACTGAATTTAGACTTAGACATAGATTTAGACATTGGCTCATGAGTCAGGACTCATGAGTCATGACAGCCCGCACCTACACTCGCTGGCCTCCCCCGCGATTCGCGAATCCCATTGGCCGGCCGGATACATTTCTCTCTTCCCGCCATTTCTCGAAAATACCCTTTCTGTGAATGCCGAAGTGGCGGGAATAGAGAGCAGGAATGAGATAATTTTAGTGTTGAAAATATAGTATTTTTGCGTACTATATAAATAGTTCAACAGTATATAGTACGCAGGCTCGAAATATGGTATAATACTATATATTATAGTCTGTGCGCAAATAGTTGGCCGCTCTGCCGGTATGTGAGTATATGGGCAGAGCGGCCAAATAGTTGCGAACAGACTATATGGTACGGTTGGCAACCCTAGGCCCACCACACATTCTCACCACTGTATCTCCTGTGTCGCCAGGATCGACAGCGGTATCCAACCACGAAAACCCTTTGATATGATCTCAGGGAGCCCGAGGGAAATGCTAAAACTTTCGCAACGAAATTAATCAGAAGAAAATAGGAGGAGTAGGAAGATTCCAATTTCCCGGCCGGCCGGATACAGCGATCACCGAACAAGCGGGAGTTCGGATTACCGAGACCCTATTGTAATTCTATTGGTATTTCTGGGATTTGAAACAAATAAGTTACCAACAATAGAACGACCAATCAGTTTGTAATTTTTTTTATTTGCAGAAGGGACTGAAGAACGTGTTCGATGAGGCTATCCTGGCAGCGTTGGAGCCCCCGGAACCCGTCAAGAGGAGGAAATGCGCCCTGCTCTAAACATCATATACCACACACACCTCTGTACTATTCATGTTGTTTAACCCATGCCTCTGTATACCAGACATGTGGCCTGACAAGTTCATAGCGATAACGTCTAGCGCCTGTTATTACCGTTAGCCATTGAATGTTAGCTCAATATCAAAGCGAAATAACAAATACAGTGAAATACTGTCAGGTATCAAGCAACCACACGTTGCGCACCATCTGCAACTCGCTGCAATATCGCGTCACAGATTGTCTGTAGCGCTAGCATGGCGACCAGCGGAAATGCGAAAGTATAGACAAACAGTGGAAATAAACCTAAGGTGCCGTTCCGATTTTTTTTTAGTTCCGAAAAATACAATTAAAATGCCACTTTATGACAGACTATAGTCTCAAACTGTGGAGATAAACTTAAGGTGCCGTCCCGATTTTTTTTAGTTCCGAAAAATACAATTAAAATGCCATTTTATGACAGACTATAGTCCTAAAAATTCAAATAATATCCTACATTATGACATACCTATACCTTTAATTTTTGTCGGTCGCGATTAGCCGCGGTAAAGATCGGAACCGCACCTTAGGTTTATTTCCACAGTTTGTCTATACTTTCGAATTTCTGCTGATCGCCGTGCTAACGCTACTGGTGTTATAAGAGGCTTAAATGTAATATAATGCCATAAAAACATGAATACTGCAGCGGCTTAGCTCGTGCGGCGCGCTGAGCGTTTTCCTGTCTATTTTCTAACGATATAACTGAATGGGATTTTATACGATGTCACTTGTTGATTTTTAATTCGTAACGACTTTATCATCTGTACCTTCTACTCGCTGTCATATCGATATAGGCTGCGGAGATAACGGCTTTTATTTACCATCGTATCGTACTGAGATGGTTAAATACGCTTTTAACCTAGACCTACTGTGTATTCTTTTAAATCTTATTTATTAATATAATTTTACAATTTTGTATTTTTTCTTTATTTGGAGGCGTGTCGTCGGTGGGCGGAGTTTTGTAATACGTACTCGCGCGTTGAGTCGCGCGTATCGGCGACTAGTCGCGCTCGGGGTCGCCGGCGACACGTCGCCTCGTGCGGCAGAGTGAACAGGAGCGGCGTCACAAGTAACTAACAATTAAATATCAGGTTATTTAAATTTTTTACCGCTTATTAATTTTCACGACTATCCGATTGAATCGTAAATATACAATGAAATGTATAAATTATTCGCGAGCTGTCACATCGCTCACCGTAAACGCCTGACGCCCTCCACCTCGGCAATCACAATATTTTACATTAATATAGTCTGTATTTTACCACCAAATTTGATGTTTATATTTTACTATATGTTGGCTCGTGTGCAGAGTATACCATGAGAATTCAATTACTAGAATTTAATATATAAGATGGATTTTATATGTGGTGCGGCGGGGGCGGCCCTTACGACGGCTCTGCATTTATTTTGCTCTGATTACCCGTTATAATATAATATACGCGATTTTACACTTTGTAAGCAATATTTGAACAAAGCTACTAATAATGGGGAAGTGTTTTGGCGATTGAGAGTCGTTTAAAACGCCGAGTTTTCCGGTGACCGTGCACCGCAGCCCCCGCCGCACCGCGACTATGTATCGTATTTTAAGTTAAGTATTAATAATAATTTGATAATCATTTAATTAATGTGCGTGTATTATTTTACGATTCGACATTTATTATTTGTCATTAAGTAGTTTTAGGTGTATATTAAAAAATAAATATAAGATTTTTATTATTTTATTTTTTGTCATATTTTATACATCAAAGTAAGTAAGCTCTAGGAGGCTCTAGGACACGAAAAAGTAAAGATTTCATTTGGTCTGATCTCATAATTGATTTCTCTTATCTAACGATTATTAGATTAAAATTCTGTTGCAATTACAACAAAAAATCGCGCACGAAGGGTTCCGTACCGTTATAGAACAAAAATAGGCCAAAAATTGTGTTTTTTGTATGGGAGCCTTAAATTTTATTTTAATCCTTCGATCGGGGATTTATGCTATTATTTTAATATGCTACTGCTAGTATTTTAATATTATAGTAAATATTAAAGTACAGATATAAAGGATGTTGTGAAAAATTCAAGTGCCTACCTGTTACCATTATTGATATGGAGCAAAGAGCCCCCCTTACCTAATTATTTATTTTATTTCGTTTTTAGTATTTGTTGTTATAGCGGCAACAGAAATACATAATCTGTAAAAACTTCAGAAGTCTAGCTATAGCAGTTCTTGAGATACAGCCTGCAGACATAGAAGTCTCAGTAATAGGGTCCCGTTTTTACCCTTTGGGTACGGAACCCTAATACTAGACACCCTCATAGTTTTGCTCTGTGTTCGATCTTGAGTTACACATGAATATATTTTAGCGTACGAAGTGGCAAGAAAAAACAATAAAGTGCTTACTACGAATAATAAAAACTATTTATTATTCGTAGAGTGCTTATCAATAATTCTGATGAAACATTGTAAGACCACTCTTCAAATATTATACTATAGAGTATAGTCTATACTACTCAATATCATAATTAGAAGATCATACAAAAGTAGTACTAGTAGACTAGCACTAGGTACTTGTGTGGCGAATCAACTGAGTGCGAACGTAACTATTTGTGTGTAAACCACAGCTGTAAACGAAACTTGGCACTCGACTCGTTCGTTTTTTGCGCATGCGCAAAGTTAAAAATTAGTGTCAGTGTCATGTCCTAAAATCTGTCGAAAGCTGCACAGACGCAGTGAAAAATTAAACGAATAGGACTTTATTCTATGGTCTACAGGAGGTAAAAAAATCGGCCAAGTGCGAGTCGGACTCGCGCACGAATGATTCCGTGCCATTCGCGTTATAGAGCAAAAGAAATCAAAAAATGTTTTTATCACCTACTACACCTCGGTTATTTGTATGTAAAACAACGCAACGGCAGCGCTGCGTCGAGGCAACGCGCCTTGTGGACTGGTTCTGAACATCTATTCTATTTCATTATTAATTATTATATATATAATATTATATTAAAGTACAAATAAAATACGGATTTGATTTAGTGAATATTTTAACTTTCAAGTGTCTACCTTGTCTATTGATAACGAGCAGCAAAAAAGGCCAAATAAAATCACGTTTGTTGCATGGGATGGGAGCTTGGGATAAAATAAAATCTATACTAATATTATAAATGTGAAAGTATCTCTGTCTGTCTGTTTGTCTGTCTGTCTCGCTTTCACGCCAAAACTACTGAACCGATTGTAATGAAATTTTGTACACGGATAGTCTAAAGCCTGAGAAAGGACATTGGCTACTTTTTAACCGGAAAAAAGGTTGTAAGGGGGTGAAAACGCGTAAAATTGTTCAAATTAATTTAGTTCCAAAAATTCATAATAGATGGCACCGTTTGTCTCCTACATAATAATAATAATAATGATAAACTTTATTCTCATTTTAAAACATTACACAACCTTACTTAAAACAACATAAAATTTCAGCTTAGTAAAATATAAAATAAGAAACAGAATATGACACAGAGAAGGAAAAAAAAATAAAAAAAAATATATATATTGAACTAAAACTAAAAGTAAAATATTTTTTGAATGTATGGCAGTGCAATGCCAAAAATGAAGAAAAGGGGACCACTCATGTTATGACAGCGACATGCGCCGCTGTCCCTGGTCTTCCGTGATCACCTACGTCCTACCCCCCATCAAACAACATAAAACAAACAATACAAAGAAAAATATATGTTCAAAGTGCAACTCTCGCACAGCTTTATAGTTTCAAGTATTATAATCATATATTATTACTATATAGGTGGATGTTAACGTGAAAGTTAAAATATATTTTATACACACTATATTTTTTATGTTATCAATATAATACATATATATTTTATTGATAACATAAAAAAATATAGTGTGTATAAAATATATTATTTATAAAGTTATTAAGTTATTTTAAAAAATATACGTATAATTTAATACGAATTAAATACTATTTATTTGAAGTTGTAACAAGTGATGCTTGTAATGACGTTTAAAACTATTGATGAACTTTAAAGATCGTAGTGGTGGCAGAATGTTATTCCATATTTTACTGGCAACATATCGAAAACTTCCTCTAAACGCGGCAGAGTGGTGAGGTTGATTAATAAGCAGGTAGCTCGAGCCCCTGGTGGTCATTGACAGATGACTGTCGCCAGCCCACTGCAGTTTATTATAGAGATAGAGGGGTGTTTTAAGCTTAACGACTCCAAAGAGGAGCGTAGCAAAGTGTAGTTGCCGACGATGCTCCATATTAAGCCATCTCTCCTTATTTACGTAAGGAGAAACATGAGTTCTAGGAGGTATGGACAGACAAAATCTAGCACAAGCGTTCTGAACTTTTTGGATCATTTTTTTTGATCGAGATAGTAGACATGTCCCAGTAACGACGTCCGCATAATTTAATTTAGACAAGACCAGTGATTCGCAGACAGTTATACGCAATTCTTTAGGTAAAAAGTTTCTTATTTTGTACAATAATTTTAATCTGTAAAAGCAACTAACTATTTTTACCGTGTGCTTTTCGAAACGTATGTTTTCGTCCATAATAATTCCCAAATTTTTTGCTTCACTAACTCTCTCTATTTCCCTATTACCTTTGATGTTAACTGATAAATGAGAATTACAAACTTTATGTATTTGAGCTTTAGAACCGAGAACCATATATTTTGTTTTAGATGGGTTTAATGCTAGAGCGTTAGCTTCCGACCATTCAAATATACGCCTCAAATCGTCATTTAACATATCCAACGCCTTTTGCAGATTGCCTGGCTTGAATGAAATGTATATTTGAATGTCGTCAGCGTATATGTGATATTTACAGTGACGTATGTGCTGTGTGATGTCTGCAGAGTAAAGCGCATCACACACGGTGAAGATAATATAATATTTTATCTTAAGATGCCCAAATATAAAATATTATAGTATCTTAAGCTATAACACACGGCTAAGATACGATAATATTAAAAATATGTTCATTTCCTTACGAGTCTGCGTTGGTGCCACACGTATTCCTTGTTAGAGTTCTATATACAGGATGATTGACTATGAGTGATAACTAATAACTGATACTGTCTTACTTCTTGATTTGTTAGACAACTTCTCAGACGATGATTCTGATATAGAATGTGAAATGCAGATTGCAGTAGCACATTCCAAAAGGAGAAACATTTGGATAGAGCCTCACATAAAAAAGAGAAAAACCTGCGGCGAATTTAACTTTTAGGGTTTACACAGACGGACTGCATTTGAACTGCAATCCAACTGCAAATTGCAGTTTGAATGCAATTGACACGAGTGCAATGCGACTGCAATAGAACTGCAAACCAAACACGCAGTCGGATTGCAGTTCAGTTGCTGTCGGCGTGCAGTCGTGTGAACTGTTTGGTTTGCAGTTCTATTGTAGTCGCATTGCAGTCGCGTCAACTGCATTCAAACTGCACTTGAACTGCAATTTACAGTTGGATTGCAGTTGAAATGCAGTCCGTCTGTGTAGACCCTTATCAATATCTGTCAACGAAGAAGTTTCAGGAGTATTTTAGAAATTCAAGAGAAACATTCATTTCGATTCATGAGCTTTTTAAGCAATAATAATAATAAAGCAATAAATTATAAGTCAATTTTATTTCAAATTATCCGAAATGTTACTTTTTCCATCAAAATGTTACTTTTCGAATGAGAGTAGGTATGTAACTTTCTAACATACAGCACTGGCAACACTGCATCTACTAGTGCGTCCGATCACCGATGATCCCGCTGCTCGACACAAAAACACCCTGTAGGTTACGAAATATATATTTCGTATCTTAAGATAAAATATTAAGGTGCGAAATATATATTTCGTATCTTAAGATAAAATATTAAGGTACGAAATATATATTTCCATATCTTAAGATACAAAATATAAAATATAAATTAACTACGTCGTGTGTGATGGTTCATAGGATTTGTATGGTGAGCGATATTCTAAAATATGCTCTAAGATAATATATATTTTATATTATCTTCACCGTCTGTGATGCGCTTTAATGCTAAAGGATTTTGGCCCAAGCACTGATCTTTCTATAAGACGTGGTACCATGTTGAGGTAAGTTTTTCGATTCTTAAACACGTCGATAATGAATAACTCAGTACTCAGTACTTTATCTACGCAGTGATGACTTGATGAGTGACGAAACCTTAAACCTACCAAGGCTAAATAGTTTATGGGTAAAGCTACGGTTGTGTAATTGGAGACTAAATAAGCTTTAAGTTTAATTAAAAAAAAAAGATAATATGTGCGCACTGCACAGCTGTTTTTGGGTATTTTGATTTAAGGGGTAGGTACCACGGTTTTAAAAAGCTTTTAAATTTGACACCAATTTTGTTGACACCGCGCGCTATAAACTGAAGTCTACGCGGACGAAGTCGCGGGCAATAGCTAGTAAAAAATAAAGAGGCAATAGAAATATGCAACCTGTTCAAATTTTAGAAGTCTAGCTAAAGCGGTTTTTAATAAGATACAGCATGGATACAGACGGACAGAAATCGAAGCCTCAGTATTAGGGTCCTGTTTTTACCCTTTGGGTACGGATTTGGTACGGATCCCTATAAAGTAATAGAGATAAAGGTAATATACCTACCTATCGGAATAGAGAAACAATCCCGAGCTGTCAAGCTTTAAAAAATGTGATTTACATCTGTGTATACAATTATGTTTACGTATGCGTGTCAGTGATGTAAGTACCATCGAGGAAGTTCTTTCTTTTCTTTCTTTTTCTTCTTTTTTGGCATCTTGACACAACGGATGTGTATGTTGTGCCACAGACAAGGTAAAAAGGTAAGGAATATGGCGGGAAAACCATATGCCTCCTATTATAATTTTCATCATTGTTTTCTATCGTCAGGTCTAAAGTCTAGTCAAAGTCTAAGTAAAAGTCAATACAGTCAAGGAGTCAAGTCGGTCGATTCAGTAAAGTGGTAGACGCTTCACTGAAACTTTCGATGGAGTTTTGGAGGGAACACAAAATAGCATGTTTCTGCATATTACATCACTTTCCTCATAGACTTATCATATATACTGTCGTATAGACCACCTGACAACTCGAAAATGCGTGACGATTTTTGATCTGTCAATGTGTGCATGTGCTAGTGATGTATATTTTACTATCGATAGTATTGTCCGATCGAGTTAGGTATTTTACCTGCGTTTCTATGAGAAATAAATAATATGCAACTTTGACAGATTTTGTAATTCAAATAAGGTATCATATATTTTATTTGGCAGTAAAAAGGGGACGATTGAAAAGTAGATACACATTTTCGGTTGGGGTGATTTTTGAAGTGAAAACTTCTTTAGCGGCGTTGAGCACTTTTGTGGGATGGGTAAAAACTGTGAAACTCGCGTCAGATTCTCGTGCTGATCGAAAAACCTTGGAAAAACCGTAAGACGGTTGGAGAGTAGTGTTTTGTGTCGAACTCAAACTTGAATTGATTGTAAGGGTTTCGATTAAATAAAAAAATCGTTTTTTTTATAATCGATTTTCATAAAAAATCGGTTAAAAAATGCACAACGTTAATAATCAAGTTTTCACTTCTGCCAGCCCTCCCGGAGTCAACCCGTCTTTTTTTCAATCGTCGGATATGTTATAACATGAGGTTCTTATAACGGTAAATAATATACACATTTTAAAGTTACTTACTTGTTATTCAGGTAAAAACTATCTGAAAAATCAGCTCTTACATTAATAGAAATGCAAATATAAAGTTGAAAGTAAACGACAAACATAGTATGTTATTTATTCTTAAATTAAATACATATCATAATACCCTTACACCCCCATTACATTTTTAGATTAGTTTTATGTTCTTGTTAAATACCGATAGGCATATCGATAAATTTGATTCAAGCCTTAGCGTACCTATATGTAAACAATTTTAATGAAAAATGTTTCTTTAAAAATTGTGTAATTTAAGAACAATAGTACCTTTAGTTATGCAAAATATGAAAGTAAAGGGGAGGATTAACAATATTTTATTTGAAATAGAGAAATATAGACAGAATATAGCTAAAATAAACACATCGTAGCAATTAGGACATGAAGATTAATTACCTGTGAAATGTATATTTTTCAGGATTACTCCTATGATTTACACTGCAATCACTCACAGAACAAGTTACCATTGTTATATGTAATAGTATTTGTCGAAAATAATAAAGGATTGAAACAATAAAATGCAAATACCGAAAGGGCATAAAAACGGGTGACGACTTGGTGACGACCTGTGAATGAAAGTGGTTAAAGTTTTCATTAGACTGCCTCTCTCTTTTCATCTTGTTATAATTCCATAAAGGATTTTCTTCTCTCTCGCACTATTTGTTGGTCTTTAGCATCATACGTTTATGACTTTCCTACACTTGTGCATGAACACGAATATCTAATGGTTAATATTCTACCAATATTACACATTAAAAACCCAGCTAAGGGAAAGGCGCTAATGGTAGACACTGAACTAATAGAAGTACGACAAAAATGCCATAAAAATAAGAATTATTCTAATTATTTCTCAACACTGTCAATTTTATAAGCTTCTTATGCTATCTGTTGATGTGAAAAAATATATTAGGGGTGCCTTCGGGAACAAAATTTTAAAATGGGATCTGTTTTCGTAAATGATGTGACCGCGTCAACACGCACCCGGCAATTTCTTAGCAAATAGATTAAGGAAGGCGAAATTTTGCACGTAAGTTTTGAATACATTTATTAGATTTTTTGTAATTTCTATTGACTTCATTGGATTAATGGTAATGTTGTTTACATTAATTAATGTTTATTTATGATCTTTTATCCATTTTCCCTAACAATATAAAGGGTGTCTACTATTAGTTCTTGAAAATGTAAAAAAACCTAATAGATGACATGGATCTCATCTTTTAGTTTTTCAATACATACTAAAGTTATTTTGTACTTTATTCTACTGCAAATATCATCACTATTCTCTAAAAATATAATTCTTTTAACAAACTAAGAACTTAGAACTACTGTACCTAAAAATGGACATGGTGTCTAATATTAGACCTTGCACTGATCTAAAAATCGATGCTTTAGTTTTGTAGCAGTAAAAAGAAGAAAAAGGAGAACTGAGAACAAAAAGAAGAAAAAAGAAGAGGCAAAAGAAGCATGGAGACTTAAGACTAAAAATAAATTTGCTGGGAAAAAAATATGAAAAATAAAAATAAAAGGAAAGATAGTTTCAGCATGGAAGAAGAATGAATAGAATCTGGAGACAACGTGGATAATATTTCTGATGCATGTAGTTACTATGATGAAGTAAATGAAATCTTTTGAAAAACGGCAAATGAAGGCCTAATAATATGAAAAATGTAAAATGTAATTTAATGGTCTATGTCAACTATTAGTTCATATTGGTGTCTACTATTAGTGTTGTTCGCTTATTGTGATGTCATCTATTAGTACTTATGACTAAGTTTACAAAAAGACCAATAATATATTTTTTAATTGATTTGTCAGAGAATAATAAATAGTTTTATTTTGTAAGAGTTACTGAAGACATGGAATAAGTTATCAATCCTTTATTTTCATAAATTATATATTTTATAACATTCGAATGTTTCATGTTTCCTTAAAGTGTCTGCCATTAGGTCTTCTCCCTTAACACAATTTTAGGAAAATAATACAAAACACAACAGCACTCTTTCAGATGCCCGCCAAAACTCCCCCATCGAGGAAGTTGATTCCTATGCAATTGACAGACCAACGTTATTTGGTCGAATATGTCAATTCAATGTTAATTGTGATCTGTCGGCTGGGTTTGACGTAACGCAACAAAACTACTTAGGTCCCCGATTTGCATAGGAATCAACTTCTCTGATAGTACAAACATCTTGTAATTAGACAAAATATCGATCATGGAATAATAATTGTAAGATTGTAAACATAATAAAATGGGATAAAATAAAACTGCATAGATATATAATAAAATTGTAATTTTGAAGTAAAATGTGACTTTTCTTCAAAATGCTTGCTGCATAATTAAGTATGCATGAATTTTCGAGTCCAGTTTGGATGGTTAATTATTTTAAGCCATGAATTTCTGGTATCCAGGTCAGCAGGTAATCTGAAAAATTGGCCGAGTGTGAGTCGGACTCGCGCATGAAGGGTGACCGGTTTTACCCTGGCATTTTCTAAAACCCAGCACGATACGACACGACATGTCATGACACGATTCGACACGACAGGTTACATCACGTCACATCAGTACACGACACGACACGATTTCACTAGCCCCTTTTAATTTTCAATTCACTCTCAATGAGCCCTTTTATTTGATGCCCATCTCGCAGAAGTGCTTTCAACTATTCCCCTATCTTGGATGAGCAGCCATATTAAATGTAGAATGACATTACATCTGTGGAAATTTCAGAAGTCTATTACTAATAATATAATAATAATATCTATGGACGCTTCACACCACGTTAGTCTGGCCCCGTGCTAAGTACCTACCCAAAGGACTTGTGTTACAGGTTCCAAACAACGGAAATATATTTAATACTTTTATTTATAGTTACTATACATATAATTATTTAAGATTTTTATTATATCATACACATATTTAATACACATCCAGACCCGGGAACATTGAAAACTTTTTGTTCCGTCGGCGGGGTTCGAACCCGCGACCCCCGGCTCGAGCGTCCAACGCGCTTACCACTGAGCAACAGAGGTCGTCAAGCGATTACTATAGCGGTTCTTGTTATACAGCCTGGAGACTGACAGACGGACGGACGAATGGACAGACGGACAGGCAACGAAGTCTTAGTAGTAGAGCGGGACCCCACTACTAGGACTTTTTACCCTTTGGGTGCGGACTGCGGAACCTTAAAAACGATAAATTATGTATGATAGTATATTAATATACTTAAACTAATTATGAACTACGGATGAGTATGTTATCATTTCAACATTCCTAGATAATTAGTATACTTAACAAAAATCGATACAACTTATCGATAAATTGATGCAGCCCTAGTGTAAAATATATGAAAATTGTTTACACAAATTATCCTTAAATTGTGCACCAAGGCTAGTCAAGTTATGTTTTCCATATAATGAACCCTTTAAAGAAGTGAGTTCTCAAATCAATACCAATAACTCGTAGGGAATTGGCAAAAATAAACTTAAAACTAGGCCCTGTCGATGTAGAATAATTCACCTGTGAAATGAATACCTATTTGTCCGGGCTTTTTCGACGTGTGGATCCAGAATCATTCCACAAACAATTAACCATGTTTCTAGAGCAGTATTTCTAAAAACTATTCATTATTTAACTTAAAATCACAATTTTTCTGAGAGCCCAAATTGACAACGATCGGCCCAGGGGCAGACAGACTGTCAAACAGATGAAAAAAAGCTATGCAACCTCAAATCACACTTCTCTTTCTACCACGCAGTGTTACTGATCGTGACATCTCGCTTGCTCAGGCCTTTGTTTCTCTATTCCGATAGGTATATTAACTTTATGGTAACTACTGTTTAAATATCTTTGTAATAGACCATTATGAATTATTATCTATGACATTCTATGATTGCATATCCGGTGTGTTTATATTTCTCTATTGCACCTCATAGATTTTTAAACAATGAGTTTCTAACATACAACATCATTGTTTTTAAATCATTACTGACGGTTAGCCGTTTGATAAAATGGTCGTAAGGTGGTCGTAGTAAGTTGTAACCTATTCACTAGTTTTAATATAGTTTTTGTTTTAGGATTCATTCGGGTGCAAAATTTTTAATAAAGTTATGAAAATGGGCGATGCAGTAAAAATATCGAATGGTAAGTGAGATAACGTTTTACAATTTTATTGTAATGGCGACGGCTTTTTACGTCTGTGGCGACGGCATTGTTTTTTGTAGCATAAATTTGGCCACATTGGATCATGTTATTCGTGCATGGTAGTCTAAAAGCGATTACGAACTTAAGTGTGTATATTCGTATAAGATTTCTGGGTTATGTCATGATATGCATGCTAAAGCTTCTCGATCTCGATCACGATTCACGAGTCATGACTATCTAACGTGGCTAACGTGACCCTATAATATTCTTACCAAAGCGGGACATCTAGGCAATCGTACAAAAAAAAACTTCTATTAGGACTTAGAATTTTATACCTAAAAACGAAATTTATAACATATTGCCTATGTAAGCGTAGTCCACAAATTCAGCTATCAAATGAGACCTTTTTTATCTTCATAGGATATTTACATGAGAAGTACTCAATGGAAGTACTGGTCAGATTAGTGTGAAAAATTAAAATGGCTGCCATTTTACAACCGTGAGAGAGAGAAAAAATTTTAGAGCCAATTTGTCGATAAAATATGCCATAGATAATGACATTAAAGGATCGGACACCGGTGTCGGGACACATTGTATAATCAAAGCCTAAAAATACTGTATATTGTACAGTTTAGTATAAAAGTTTGTCTAATTAGAAAACTGACCAACTGAAGATGATTAAGACCAACGTTGTCTTAGTAGATTTTTAATCAGTTTGATTGAACAGAAATGTGGCACCGCAGCTGCTGTAGTGTTGTCGACGGCTTGCGCTCCGAGTGGAAGCTCGACGCACGAGGTTGGTTCACTAAAATTTAATATGATATGGCCATGATTGGCAGAGGTGTTCCAACGAGGACATTCGGAAAAATACGGTCGGATGGCAGCCCTACTCAAACTCAAAGCTCATTTTTAACCGACTTCCAAAAACGAGCAAGTTATATGTTCGGCTGTGGATATTTTTTTTTGTATGTTCAACGATTACTCCGCCGTTTGAGAACCGATTTTCGAAATTTTTGTTTTGTTGTATTAGGTTTCACTCCAATTTGGTGCCATGTTCATAAAAGTGGTGACCTGATGATGGGATCCATGAGTAATCGAGGGACCACCTCGAAATTTATATGGAAACATATGGTGATTTTGGTTTCATAAGAAGCATCCTAAGCATATGCTAGCAAAATGCAAGATTTTGCACCAAGGTATACTATGGTTCCGAAGATACTAAGAGAACTCCGGATTCCTTATAGATACAAGTTTGGGAGTTTAGGCGCTGTTTTAAGAACTGAAAGCATATGCTACTATGCAAATTACATTCATGATCATCATCATCATTATCATCATCATTACCAAGTCAGGGTCACCAATGTCACCAAATTCAACCTTATCTCCAGAGCATAAGGCACACATTAACTGATATTACTTCTGAGAAGTTAAAGTTGCTTCGACCATGTAACATTCTGTCTCACTTCGCCAAGATATTCTGGATTGCATCGCGTTTAGTCGCGAGAGCCGCGGCTCGGCGGCGCGGCGCGGGCCGGGTACCTACCGTACTATGTAACACTATCACTGACCTCCATTATACAAGTACGCTGGACTACTGATACCCTTTGAAATGACAGCTATTTTTTCTGCCTATTTGAAGCGGAATCAGCTCCCCCATTATTCGGGGTAGGAACTAAATTTGACGTAAAAATGAAATTTGAAATTTGCCTTATTGGCGCTGATAGCAGTAGTGGGAGTATTTGGAACTAATACTAGTGATGTACAACTGTCTTTTCTATTATCGATGAAATGTTTCCAGATTCAGATAATGTCGACCATTAGGACAAAAATTTTAAATTGAATAATACAAACGCTATATATTTGTATTAAAGATTACAGACTTCCTCACCGTAATTTAGAAAGGCGTAATAAATTAACAACGATTTCATACGTAGATAACGTGAAGTAGCAGTACGCCAGTACCTTTCTATAATCCATTTATTTTTACCAGTTAGCACTAAGTACGAAAAACTAAAAACAAAACTGAAGATAAGCTTCTAACAAAAACTTTGTTGTATTGTATTTCCTATTTCATTTCTAATATTATCAAAGTAGTGCTAAAGTGTATCAATCTTCATAATTTTGAAGTCGGTGCCAGTTCCAAAAGTTTCAAATATTCTGTCAGAGAACTGAAGATTCATCTGGTACCGACTTCAAAATGATGAAGATTGAGTACAGAAATAGTTGAGTTTTAGCCGAATTCGGAAAAAGGCACTATTAGATAGGAATAATTATTATTTAATACTTTTTAGTTCATATTATAAGGATGCTGTTATTGTTTTTACCTTGGAAGTCGGTTTTAATTTTTTGTTAATTTTTATTCAGAATACATTTTTTCAAATGTTTCTACCTACCTACATGCTTTTTACCATTAGCCAACGTGGTTAATATTCTACTTTTAAAATCCATATTGTCGACAGAGTCCGAAGCGGAGGTAGGTGAATTTGAAGGTGAGCAGCAGAAGAGCAGAGTCCTCAAGATTTGGAAAAATAAAAAAACTACGTTGAAGCGACGCAGGTACTTTTTTAGCGATGTATGCGGATGTGTTCCTTATACCAGTGTTTCCCAACCTTTTTCAGCCACGGACCCCAAGGAAGTCAAGCACAGTTTTCACGGACCCCTGTCCCTTTTAATAAAATCAACAGTAAAAAATCGGATTATGTATGGTCCACCACAGGTCGGACCACAGGTTGGGAAACGCTGCTTTATACGGTATCCAATTTTTAATACCTACTGAATATTTTTGACATTATGCAGTTTTTAGTATCGTCTTTCTAAGTTGTTCTGAGCTGTTTTTGTATGATCAATGTCCTATGATATCGCTTTTGTTTTCTAAATTAGAAAAAATCGACCAAGTGCGAGTCGGACTCGCGCACGAAGGGTTCCGTACCATTTAAGAGCAAAATTAGGCAATTTTTTTTATAATAAATATTTATTTTAATTTTATTATTAGTTATGTAAAAATACTATTGCGTATTTTATGAATGTTTTAAGTGCCTGCGTATAGCCATTATTGATATTTAAAGCAAAATAGGCCAAAAAATTACGTTTGTTGTAAGTATGACAGCCCCCCTTAAATATTTGATTTATTTTGTTTTTAACCCCCGACAAAAAAGAGGGGTGTTATAATTAGTATTTGTTGTAATAGCGGCAACAGAAATACTTAATCTGTGAAAATTTCAACTCTCTAGCTATCACCGTTCTCGAGTTCAGCCTGAAGACTGTGCTGAAGACAGACAGACATCGAAGTCTTAGTAATGGGGTCCCGTTTAGTCATATTTTTAATTAACCGACTTCCAAAAAACGAGGAGGTTATATGTTCGGCTGTGGATATTTTTTTTATTTTTTATTTTTTTTTTATTTTTGTATGTTCAACGATTACTCCGCCGTTTATGAACCGATTTTCGAAATTTTTGTTTTGTTGTATTAGGTTTCACTCCAATTTGGTCCCATTTTCACAAAAGTGGTGACCTGATGATGGGATCCAGGAGTAATCGAGGGAACTCCTCGAAATTTATATGGAAACATATGGTAATTTTAGTTTTATGTGAAGTGTACTAAGAATATGCTACCAAAAAGTCAAATATTGGGTCAAGGTATACCATGGTTTCGAAGATGCTGAGAGAACTCCTGACTCCTTATAGATACACGTTTGGGAGTTTCGGCGTTGTTTTAAGAACAGAAAGCATATTATACTACCACGCAATTAAATTCATCATCATCATCATCATCATCATCATCATCATCATCATCATCATCATCATCGTCATCATCATCATTACCACGTCGTGTTAAGGTCACCAATGTCTCATGGCACAAAATAGGTAATAGTACAACTTACAAGGCATAGGTATAGATACAATAATAATAATTATGTACATAACAACACCAATTATTAATATAGGCTGTTTATACACGGCGCGGTCGGTGCGGCGTCGCCGCACGCCGCCGCGCGGCGTGTGCGTAAACATCGCGGCATTGCGTCGTACCTATTCAAGTTCTAATGTCAGGTAATGCCGCGCTGCAAGCATTTTGAGTGTCATAATATGATTTTAAACTTTTTCTTCATTAATGTAGCTTCATTAATGTAGTACAATATAGTACAATATAGTATCGCTTGAGAAAGGCGAAGGCGGCCGCGAGGCCGGCTTTCCAAGTTTCTCATGCGATAGTACTATGTATTACAATAATGAAGGTAAAGATTAATATCATAATATTATTATGACACTGAAAATATACTCGCCGCGCCGCTGGGTGTGATTCGGCTCATCCTTCGATCGCTCATCCTTTTTAATGTATTATTAAATTTATCTACCTGATATTTGGGCCTTGGGGTATGACTCATAACAGTCTTAACAAATTGTAATAAGATACGTAGAATAAACGCAGTAATTCGACGCGTAGGGTGGTATGGTTACTAAGTCACTACTCACTAGTTCACTACCACCGACGACCACTTATAAACTCGCGGACTATGACGTAGGTCATCTTGGAGGATTTATTAATATTTCTAATAACAATACGAGATCAATAATTACCACTCAAAATGTTGACAATTCAAATTTCAATGCTCACTGCTCACACCAATGGTGACACATTTCTGATTTCACACAGTCAATTCAACTATATAAAACTCCTACAAACAAGCGATACTGCGATTCAGGAGCACCTCAGCGAAATCTAATGAATACATCGTGTAACTAAAACTATATGAACAACAATCGGAGTTCGGACAAGCCTATCGCTTGTCCGAACTGACAGAGCGCCTCAATGACATATAGTGAAGACAATATAAAACTATTTTTTATACAATTTAAATTGGCACTAATTATAGTTTATCTACTAGGTAACTAAAAAGAGTGAAATTATTATTTTTAACAAAAAATTAAAACCGACTTCCAAGGTAAAAACAATAATAACATTCTTATAATAATTATGAACTAAAAACTAAAAAGTATTAAATAATTTTCCTCTCTACATGTGCCTTTTTCCGAATTCAGCTAAACCTCAACTATTTCTGTACTCAACCTTCATAATCTTGAAGTCGGTGCCAGTTCCATAAGTTTCAAATTTTCTGTCAAAGAAAATATAAAGATTCAGCTATATCTGGTACCGACTTCAAAATGATGAAGGTTGAGTACAGAAATAGTTGAGGTTTAGCTGAATTCGGAAAAAGGCACATTTAGAGAGGAAATACTTTTTCGTTTTTAGTTCATAATTATTATAAGAATGTTATTATTGCTTTTACCTTGGAAGTCGGTTTTAATTTTTTTTATACAAGGTTTATTGTATAGAATATACTAATATAATATGTGTATACTGTACATATCTACCTAAGAATTACTGCATACTTGCTAATAAATGTTGCATTTCATTTCATGACTATTCACGACTAGGCCCTTTTCAAATGAATACGGTTGCGGCACGATCGCCGTGCCGTACAAATTAGAAATGTATGAGCTACGACAGCTTTCACATGGCACGGCGACCGTGCCATGACCGTGTATCACCCGTGTTTACTGTTTACGGTTACCCACTACAAATAGGGCTTAGGCAGTGAGTGAAAGAAGAGCCATATTAATCCTTCACTCCAGGTACTCGCACACTGTAACCGGGTTCAGCGGGGGGGCGGGTCGCATTTTTCACACAAGTGTGATGAACGCGTGCGCGATGCGTCCTAAAACTTAATACCTTTAAAGCTTGGATACTTATTAAAAATATCTTAAGCTAGTGACATCGAATTTACTATCGTTTAAATTCGAAGCCGAATTCCGAAGGGAGGTTTATTTAAATGTTTTATATCTGCTTCTAGCTCGCAAATGGGGACTTCGGCTGTAAGCATTCCTGTGTCCACAAAGACACCCAAACCCAAAAGAAGTAAGTTATCCATGCTATAATCTATACTTATAATATTATTATAAAGCGAAAGAGTTTGTTTGTTTGTTTGAACGCGCTAATCTCAGGAACTACTTGTCCGATTCGAAAAATTCATTCAAATCGGACCTGATCGAGGAAGGCTATAGGCTTTATTTTATCACGCTTAAGACTAATAGGAGCGAAGAAATAAAGGGAAATGTGGAAAAAACGAGGGGGAAATTATTTGAAAGGGCTTATTTGAACGCGCTAATCTCAGGAACTACTGGTCCGATTAGAAAAATTATTTCAGTGTTAGATAGCACATTTAACGAGGAAGGCTATAAGCTATTTTTTATCACGCTAAAAGTAATAGCGAAGGAAAGGAGGAAAATGTGGAAAAAACGGGCGAAATTATTTGAAGGGCTGGGCTTAGGGGCTCACGAACTACTGGAGCAATTTTTCTGTTATTTGGCACAGATAAGTAGACCACGTGAAGGATCATAGGCTATTTTTTGTGGAATAATTTGTCTGTGAAATATCTAATTTATGCGGGCGAAGCCGCGCGGAACATCTAGCACATATTATAATAAATGTGTTTGTTCTGTCTGTTACCTCTTCACGCTCAAACCGCTGAACCGATATTGCTGAAATTCGGTATGGAGATACTTAAAGTCCCGGGAAAGGACATAATCCCACCAAAAACATTCCTGTTAAAATAGGGCCTAGTTCCTATAGGCTGATTTTTGACCTAAAAAAAGAATTGAAATCTAAGCCAATGCCAAGTTCAGATGCACTTCATCGATCATAATCATCTTCATCAACAGCCTGATCCATAATACTTCTAATTTAAACTTGGCAGGTTAATTAAATTCTATAAATATTAAGTATCTAATTATATAATTATTAATCAAGTGTTACGTATAGCTGGCTTGTCTCTGGTATAGCACAAAAACCTGGGAAACTGAAATTCCCCAGTCGGAATCAACATATCCAATCAAATCAGTACTTTCATTACTATGGAAAGTTAACTTCAGGTCAAGTGTAGCATTTACATACCTAAGTACTTTAAACAAAGTTTTAAACAAAGTTTCATTTGCACAATTTTGAAATCGACTTAAATATGCTACAGTAGTACATAAATCAGGTCTAGTACATAATACAGCGTACATTAAAGATCCAAGAATTTGTCTGCATTGATTTTCTAACTTAGGATCTGAGTTATTTGATTGAAACATCTTAAATTTAAATTCCATAGGAGTAGACATAGGTTTTGACTCACACATATTAAACTTTTCTAAAATCTTTTTTAAATAGGGTTTTTGTGACAATTCAATATTACCATTTTGCAAATCTTGCTCAACATGAATACCTAAATAATCAGTTACATAACGCGCCAAATTTCGTTTATCGCGCGGGAACCGTACATTTTTTCGGGACAAAAAGTATCTCATGTCCTTTCCCGGGACTCGGAGTATCTCCTTGCTGAATTTCAGAAAAATCGGTTCAGCGGTTTGGGCGTGAAATACAGAAAACCTTATAATGTATGCTTGCTATATTATGTCACAGTTTTAAATTCGTAGGTAACAACCCTAGCGACGATTTTCGTCATAATACGTCAAGTTTAAAAATTTCAACATTAGTTCTAAGTCGGCATACTTCTGTCTACTCTGGCGTTGTTTTGGGTATGATTTATGAAGAATAGACGTTGGCCTTTTCTCAGATCTAGAGGGACTACAAGCCCGTCTACAGGACATGCAAACCAAGCAATTGGTCCAGCGGTTTCGAAAGGCAACAAACAACCGACGAAGAGGAGACAGGAGTGTGACGTGCGGTACTCGGTCTGTCTGTGTGTCTATTGTGTACGCATATTCGTCGCATAGTAGTCCAAACGGGTGGACCGATTAAAATATAGCTTTTTGTTTAAAGTTGTGCCAGTCGGTGCAGCGAGCATCACACCCCAGCCACACAGCCACACAGCCAATCACACAATCACAGCCGAACTGAAACGACTTTAGACGAATGTTAGGTGTTTTTCGTCTCTCTTGATTCAGTCGCTCAAAGCCTGCGATAAAAGCTGTGCAATAGCTTAAAAAGTTGAACAACTAATAAGCCAAATGTCATTTGTTTCATTTTAGAATCTACGGCGCGCGGCGGCAAGCGGAGCACTGTAAAAGTTGGCGAAGAAGGCACTACCGATCGAGCTGCCGAGAATCAGGTAATCTAATGTTACTGATATTCCGTAATATTCCCTATATTACGGAAAGGTCGGACCAAAGGGACTTGTTTTTTAATTTGATCGAGCTATGTCAAACCCAGTCGACAGATCTTATCCAATATTGAATTGATGAATGATGTCATAATAATCCTACCACATGAAGTAGGCCCGTCAATTTATTACTGCCAATTAATATTTTTATACATAATTCATATTGTAATACACGTGGTTTGCAATTTAAAGTGTGCATTGGTGTGCAATTTTTTTTTTGTTTGCCTTCGCCCTATAGCTTTGTCCACATTGTGCCTTTTTCTGTTCGTCAAGGGCATACGTTATAGCGCAGTCAACAGCGTCGCGGGCATACTTCAAAAATGACAATGTTGGCGTTGCGTTAGTTGACACTTGACGCATTCAATTATTGAATGCACCAAAACAAAAGTTGAATGAAAGAAGATGACGAAAATTGAAGACGAAAGCGCCTAGTGTGGACATAGCTAATGGTCGAAATTCGACCTTACTTTCAACGATATTAGGACTACTACCTATATTTTGTAAGAACATATGGAGATTATCATATTTTTTTTCAATTCTTAGCTCTGGGAGTTGGGACTCAGCTGATGTTTTCTGCCATTGACATATACCTAGGTTAGGTCTTTCACGTCCGCGGATAAACCGTGCACATTGTTAAGCCGCATCCATCAGCCACGACTCATGGATGCGAACGATAATTTGTTTCTAGCTCGTATGTACACTGTATCTAAGGCTTGTCACTCAAAAATCTGTCATCTTTCATAGTGTGTGTTGTAGTGTGTGTAACGTTTTATTTGTTAAAAAATGTATGTGTTACGCTCAAAGACCGAAAACGCTCAGTGAGCGAAAAAATAGCCCACAACGCGTTGTGGTTACAGTGAAACAGCCACGACGGGAAATTCGCGTCGTGGCTCTTATAAAAACGGCCACAACGCGTTCTGGCAATCACAAAAAGACCATGACGCGAAATTCGTGTCGTGGCTGATATGCTATTCATTTTTCTTGATTTGTTCTTGATTGATTAATCGTCCATAGGTATGAGGGCAGTAAGATTATATTTGAATTACTACGCGTACAACAAAATATTTTTTCTTATTACTATATCACTGCATAACGTGTTTATCATTATTATTAATAAAATATCCATAGTTTCATGTATTAATACATTAATACATTAATAAAATATGTATTTTGTACTTACTAATATGTAAGACAGTAATGTCTGTCTGTCTGTCTGGCGCAATCTGTTGTTTTTTTTTAATATAAAGTAATTTGATCTCAATAAATAATAAAAATATATTTTTATTTAATTTATATATTTAATTTGAAATGAATCGACAGTAATAATATTATTACGGATAGTATGGAACTTTGGATATTTTATAATTATAATAATGATAAACACGTTATGCAGTGATTTAGTAAAAGAAAAAATATTTTGTAGTATGCCTGGTAATTCAAATATAATCTTCCATACCTATGGACGATTAATCAATTAAAAACAAATAGCATATCAGCCACGACACGAATTTCGCGTTATGGTCTTTTTGTGATTGCCAGAGCGCGTCGTGGCCGTTTCACTGTGACCACAACGCGTTGTGAGCTATTTTTTCGCTCACTGAGCGATTTCGGTCTTTGAGCGTAACATAATATGTAAAAGCATAATCTATACATATGTTACGCTCAAAGACCGAAATCGCTCAATGAGCGAAAAAATGGCTCACAACGCGTTGTGGTCACAGTGAAACAGCCACGACGCGTAATTCGCGTTGTGGCTCTAATGAAAACGGCCACGACCCGTTCTGGCAATCACAAAAAGACCATAACGCGAAATTCGTGTCGTGGCTGATTTGCTATTCGTTTTTCTTGGTTTGTTCTTGATTTTGTATCAACTGATGAGGTAGAAATACTTTATATGGCAAAACAACTTTGCCGGGACAGCTAGTTTAAAGATAATTTTGGCTCGATGCACTCCTTCTCCATATAAACTATAACTGTGCGAAATTTCATGCACCTACGTTTCCCCATTTTTCGTATAAAGGGTTACAAAGTTTTTCTCTCGCGTATTAATCTAATATGTATATATAAATCTCCTGTCACGATGTTTGTCCGCGATTTGTCCGCGATCGATCCTAAATTACTCAACCGATTTTAGTGTTTTTTTTAAAGGTGTGTTTTTTTCCAACTTGAGAGATAGGATATCTTTAATTATAGTCGCAATTTTATTTTATTGCAAATTATTTACAACCTGAGACTGACGGCGACCATTGTTTGTGCGACGGGATAGCGATCGACGTTGCCATGGTAACATACATATAATTAGTCACTTCAATAAAATAATATGGCAAACACATAAAGCGTCTCCTAGACAGACGCGGCCTGCGGTGGCGGTGGCGGTCGGTTGGATGGCTTGGTCGCGTGGCCGCGTGTGTCTGTGTCGTTCCTAGAATTCTCAAGTCATCCAACTGACCGCCACCGCAGGCCGCGTCTGTCTGGGAGACGCTTAATACTTATATTATGGCAAAGCAACGTTTGCCGAGACAGCTAGTATATAATAGATTGTAATTGCATATAAACCTGATACTGAGATTCAATTGGATATTTTTGTTTTCATCAGGAATCTGTGGTGGAGGCGCGGGAGTCCGAGCTTTATCACACGGATGGTGATGGTGAGTACAAAACGTTGTAAGTTTTTGTGGCAAAAAATATCTAAATTAAAACCGACTTCCAAGGTAAAACAATAAGTAATATTAAGAAGTAAAAAGTTTTAAATAATTCTTACTCTTTAATACTGCCTCTTTCAGAATTCGTCTAAATCTCAACTATTTCTGTACATACTATATAGTCTTCATTATTTTGAAGTCAGTACCAGCTAATTTAATCGTGAGTTAATCAGTCAATGTCAGAATATATGAAACTTTTGGGACTGGTACCGACTCCAAAGTAATGAAGACCATAGTATGTACAGAAATAGTTGAGATTTAGACGAATTCTGAAAGAGGCAGTATTAAACAGTAAGAATTATTTAAAAGTTTTTAGTTCATAAAAGGTCTACACTGCGATTGTAATATAATATGTATATCTCGCGACACAATATACCATCGCAAAGGTAACTCTGCGATGGTATAATGTCTATCTCTTATGGATATCCCACAATAACATTTTATGCCATTTACTTTTAACTTTAAATAATGGCTAATTTTCGAAGCGATTTTAACCAATACGGCAATAATCCTTATTCAATTAAATACTTTAAATACATTATTGATTTAATATAGATCTATATGGCATTTACAACATATGATTTAAATGAATAGTTTCGAAGATATTACAGATTCTAAAATAATTGCGGGACGAAGCTCTTGCGGCGGTACCGACCAATAGTTGCGTGTGTACGGTGAATTATACGGCTATTAATGAACCAAAGATTTCCTTTGGTAGGATTGGTCCTTATGGTACAAGGGCTTAATTTGTTCAATACCTGTGACAATTAATATCAATATTTTATTCAAATATACACAAAAACTCAACAACTTATCCATACTAATATTATAAATGCGAAAGTGGGTCTGTCTGTCTGTCCGTCTGTCTATTACCTCTTCACGCCCAAACCGCTGAACCGATTTCGCTGAAATTTGGCATGGAGATATTTTGAGTCCCGGGAAAGGACATAGGATACTTTTTATCACGGAAAAATGTACGGCTCCGCCGCGATAAACGAGTTTTGGCGCAACGAAGTTGCGGGCGTCATCTAGTACCTATTATAATCTTAAATATATATAATTCTTCTGTGAGTGTGTATGTCACTGAACTTCTCTCAAACGACTGAACCGATTTTGATGAAATTTTTTGTGTGTGTTCAAGGGGGAATGGTTTAGATTCACAATTTTGTCCGATGGACAATGTTTTTTTAATTAATTTTTAATTTATTAGTAGTTGTTGATTTTGGAATGTTTTACATTGGATCCGACAGACGGCGCTACCATCGCAGAGTCAAATTTTAAATAATATTCGAATTTTAATTTTAGTCTGTCCCGACAGTTATCGCTGCGATCAAATTTAAAAAAAATACTTTATATACCTACTTAATATGGCAAAGAAACGTTTGCCGGGACAGCTAGTATATACCTAAACCTTTTGGAAGAATCTTTCTATTGTCTGACGTCTGGTGTGAACCGCATGAAGATCCGTGCAGTAGGACAGACAAACAGACTTGCGGCCAGGGACTTTGTTTTATAAAATGCAGTGATAGTGATTCCTGCACTCTCTCAAGGAAATAAATTCTATAAGATCATCCAATCATCCAATACATAACTTTTCAGAGGCCGGTACGCCCAAGATAGAGGTGCTAGACGGAAGAAGTCTAGACGCGCCTCGAGCAGCGTCGGCAGACGGTGGTGAGCCCTTGCGGCAGGTAAATTGCATGGCCAGTTCTAGCGCCTCCGTGGTCTAGTGGTTTAGAGTGGCTCTTGACTCGGAGGTCGTGGGTTCGATTCCCGCGTTGGAAACATGTTATTTCTAAGTTCAGTTAGGACAATGCAGGCTGATCACCTGATTGTCTGACAAGTATGATAATCCATGTGTCGGATGGGCATGTAAAAATTCGGTCCTGTGTATGATCTCTCGCCAGTCGTGTCGGTCGTCCGTCGCACTGGGTTATGAGAGTAAAAGAAGGCATAGAGGACTATAAAATTACTTGTGCGTAACTGGCCTGGTTTCAATGAAACCGGCCACCGTCACCATAATGGTTTTGGCCCCGACTGGTCGTTGATGACAGTTCAATGTTAGTCGTAATCTGGCTTGGCTGGACTTATCTGCTTATATTGCCAAAAACCAATAAACTACGATTAAAAAATTAGTTATTATCAAACTTTTAACTTGTTTTCCTTACTAATCTGATCCACCATCACAGGTCGTTTGGGTTGAGCCTGATTCAACCCAAACGGCCGGTCACTCCAAGGTGGGAAGCGAGTCGACGCGCGTGCGCCAGTCATCGCGCGTCGCAACGCAGCGCCAAAACCTGCCGTTCACCTGCGGCAACGCAATGACCTCCCACAATGTCGCTGTCAACGTGCAGAAGGTGAATCTTCTTCTATAATTATTTCATACTAATCTAGGTATACTATAAAATCGGCCAAGTGCGAGTCGGACTAGCGCACGAAGAGTTCCGTACCGTTATAGAGCAAAAATAGGCCAAAAATTGTGTTTTTTGTATAGGAAAATATTCGTTTAAATATTCGTTTTATTTTGTTTTGACTATTTGTTGTTTTAGCGGCAACAGAAATACAAAATCCGTAAAAATTTTAGATGTCTAGCTGTAGCAGTTCTTGAGATGCAGCTTGGAGACAGACAGACAGACGGACAGACATCGAAGTCCTAGTAATAAATAAAAATAAAAAATTAAAAAAGTCTTTATTTCCATACCCTTGTTTTACATTTTCTGATTCTTAATTGTTAGTACTTGTTAGTTATTATACTTAATATCTAAGTGTTAGTAATATGGGTTAGTTAGCTGGGTTGGATATGGAGCCCTTCTCGGGTGAAGGCCTCCTCCAGTTCCTTCCATCCACTTCTGTCCTTGCCGATTTCTTGCCAGTCCTTTCCTGTTATGTCCGTTATATCGTCAATCCAACGTCGTTTTGGTCTTCCTACTCTTCTTTTGCCTATTGGCCCTTTCCATGTTGTAGTGTTGACTGTCCACCTGTTGTCCGTGTATCTCGAAACGTGTCCTGCCCATTGCCACTTGAGTTTTAAGGCTTGTTTAGGGGATCTGTTACCTTTGTTTTCTGTCTGATAATTTCGCTCCTGATTTTTTGTATTTTCCTTATGTTGAGAATGCTTCTCTCCATAGCTTTTTGTATTGTTGTTAGTCTTTGTTTTGCTCTTGCCGTGTAAACCCAAGTTTGGCAGCCATACAGTAGACAGGGTAATATGCAGGTGTCTAATATAGTTTTCTTTAGGTTTATTGAATAATATCCTTTCAGGATTTCTTTCAGTGACCAAAATTTCTTCCAGGCTAAGTTTGTTCTTCTTTCGATTTCGTCTTCATTTTGTGTTTTCATAAATGATAACTGTTTTCCTAGGTATATAGCTCTGGACATATTGAGTTCTCTTTTACGGTTATGGGCCATTCAGTGCTATTTGTCATTATTTTAGTTTTTGAAGCGTTCATTTCTAAACCTATTTTACTGCTTTCTTGGTCAAGGGAGCGAAGCATGTTTCGTAGTTGTTCTGCGGTTTCTGATATTATAACTGTGTCATCCGCGAATCTGAGATGGTTCAAATAGCTGTTATTTATTTTTATGCTTCACTCACTTGTTTACCAGTCAATCTTTTCGAATATATCTTCTAAAACAGCAATGAACAACTTGGGTGACAGTGGGTCTCCCTGTTTAACTCCCCTTTCGATTCTTATTGCATCGCCTCTACATTCTAGTATAACATTACTGAAGCTGTTGCTGTATATTATGTATTTTATAATATTTATAGACTTAAAATTTACATTTACATTTTCTAGTGCATTCCAGATAGAACTGTGGCTTATGCTGTCAAATGCTTTGCTGTAGTCTATAAAGCCGAGGTAGAGTGGCTGGTTATATTCTTCATACTTTTCTATAATCTGTCCAAGTGCCTGTATGTGGTCAAGTGTACTAAAACCAGAGCGAAAGCCAGCCTGTTCTATCGGTTGCGCATGTTCAATATCTTGTGTTATGCGTTTGAGAATTAAAGATGAGAATATTTTATACGTCTTAGCCAGTAAGCTTATCGGTCTGTAGCTGTTAATATCAAGAGGGTGCTAATACCTTTCTTATACAACAGTATGATGTCTGATTTGCACCATTGGGTTGGTACAACTTCAGTCTCAAGTATAAGGTTAAATAATTCTGTAAGAGGCCCCAGTAAAATCGGTGCTCCGATTTTCAAAACTTCATTTGCTATTCCATCTGGACCGGGACTTTTGTCTGACTTGAGTTGTTTCAGTTCTGCGTACACATCTTTTTCTTCTATTGGTGCAACCGATACCGTGTTGTCATAGAGGAATGGTGCGTTGGCTTTGTCAGTTGATTTCTCTCTGTTTTGTATAGTTCTTGATAGAATCTAGTTGCTTGCTGTATTATTTCTTGTCTTGTTTTAGTTTCTTTGTTCTGGCCTTCTAGCTTTTGTATCCATGGCTTTTTAAGTTTAGTTCTTTAAACGTTCTCTTTGTGCTTCGAAATTTATTTAAACTTTCTGTTATTATTCTTTGTCTGTATTTACTGTAGTCTCTTTTAATTGCTTTACTAGTTTCTTTGTATAAGTTGCTTAATTCTTGTTTTGCATAAGCGTCTTTGTTTTTTCTTGTACTTAATTCGCTGCGCTTGTTTATTAAATCTATTGTTTCTTGACTGAATACTTTGTGCCGTTTTTTTGTTTCAGGATTATTTTTGCTAGTTAAACTTTTTATTATAATTTCTTCTAAAGTATCGTAGAAGGATTGCACGTTTCCCGCGACTAGTTGCTTATTTTCGATGTTAATTTTAAGGCTTTCTTTAAAATATTCTATTTGCTCTTGAGTTTTCGGGATTTTAGGTAGTGGCTTAAAATTTCTTCTGCATTTTTTCAATTGACTCAATTTGATTGTTGCTCTTAGCAATCTATGGTCTGTTCGAAACTTGACATTATTGAGAACTTCACAATTTTGTACGATTTTTGGGTAGTTGGTCATAATATAATCGATTTCGTTTTTAATATTCTCGTCTGGTGACTTCCAAGTCCACCTCCTGCCAGGTCTTTTTTTGAAATAACTATTCATTATTGATAGTCTAAATTCAAATACGTATTGTATAAGTTGTTCTCCTCTGTTATTTCTTTGACCTAGGCCGTACTGCCCCATGACTAGTTCTTCGCCTTTTTTGGGTTGCCCTACTTTTGCATTAAAATCTCCTATTACAATTAGTTTTTTGTCTGCTAGCGTATGCGCTTTTCTCAGATCCTCGTAGAAGTTTTGTATCTGTGTATCATCTGATCTTTCTGTCGGTGCGTAAGATTGAATTATTGATATGTTTACGATGCCAAATTTCATTTTTAATAGCGCAACCCTTTCCGAAATGCCAGTGAAGTAAGAAAACCGACCCCATGCAATCCTTTTGTTTCCCCTATGTAACAGAAAATATATTTCTGGTACTCTTCTATATGGCATCCCATTTTTCTCGTTTCTGAGAGTCCTAGTATGTCGAAGTTTATGTCTTTTAGTGCGTTAGTAAGTTCTAAGTATCGTTGTATGGATGACAGAATCCTGACATTAAAGGTTCCTATTTTTGTAAGATTTTGGTCTTTTTCCCGTTCTGAGGTTTTTTGTAGATGTGTTTTTCCTGGAGGGTTGTGGTCATACTCTTCCACGGGGTCCAACCGGCTTGGAAGATGGTTGTTGCATGTTGTTTTTCCAGTATGCTTATTGGTTTTGCTTTTTTGGAGAGGCTGGCAGGCTCGTTGTTATATGGTTTTTATGTTTGCTTGTGTATTTGTTTTGTTGCTATTGTTTTTACTTGTTACGTAATTAAGCATGCTCGTTTTTGCTGTGCCTTCGGAAAAGCTTGAGGACCTGTGTGCAGAGTGGGCGGGTAAGGTTTTATTCTTTTTAGTTGCTTGGGATATCGATTCAGTTATGTTATTTGCCTTTATCTCTGGCGAATTTGATAAGTTTCTTTTATTATTTTTTGACTCATTAGGTTGTTTCTTCAGTATTATAAGTTTGTCATATTTAATTATTTCTGTATTGCCCTTCTCTCTTTCATGAGAGGCACACGAAATATAACCGTTGAAGGGATATTGCTATACTGTGCCGTTGACAATAATAACTGCCACTTCTATATTTACACAAAATTGTGTACACTTGGCCGATTTTCTTTTTATAGAATACTAGACGTTTCGCGCGGCTTTGCCCGCGTAAATTAGGAATTTCATAGGCAAATTATTTATTAGCCTATAAAAATAGTCAATGATCCTTCACGTGGTCTCCTTTTTATCTGTGCCAAATAACATAAAAATTGTTGCAGTAGTTTCTTAGATAAGCCCTTTCGAATAATTTTCCCCTTTTTACCACATTTTCCTCTGTTTCTTCGCTCCTATTAGTCTTAGCGTGATAAAATATAGCTTATAGCCTTCCTTGATAAATGGGATATCTAACACTGAAATAATTTTTCAAATCTGACCAGTATTTCCCGAGATTAGCGCGTTCAAACAAACAAACAAACTCCTCAGCTTTATAATATTAATAAGAATATAGATTAATTGCAGTACGAGGATTTGTTGTGACGGTTGGTGTTCATGTTCACAGCTGTTAAGCATCCTGAAGAACCAGCATGTGCCGGTGGGAATACCGCCAAATTTCGCGAACCACAGGGGTGAGGAATTTTCTTATTAATGCCATACATTTAAACACTACGCTAATGCTCGTGTGAGTGAGAGAATCTGCAATAGCGCTTGTGATTTTTTTAATTCAATGTACAGTGTACTTTAACGGCCGTTCCCAATATTCAATCTATCTCTGGTTTGACATACGACCGATCACAGCTAACATTGAATTGACATAAAAATGTCTCTAATGTCTAATGAGAGCTATTCCTATCTCTAGTAGGGCAAAACCAGAGATAGATCAAATATTGGGAACGGCCGTAAGCCGATTCGCAAGCAGATAGCGGACCTACGTAATTTGGTTGCGTTACGTCAGACCCACCAATTTGGCTGGCTGCCTTGCTATATTATATGAGACTTAATGCCGTGTTCACACCAAACCGACTGTGAGCCGCCGAATGTGAGCGAATGTTACGCAGTTTATTGTATTTCCATACATATTCACTCTTTCGTTCACACCTAACCGACAATACGCCATTACGCTAGGCGCAGACATTCGATACCGTATATTTTCACGTTCACTTACGTTCACACTGGGGCTCACAGTGAGCTTGCTCGCATTCTGCGGCGTATAGTCAGTTTGGTCTGAACACGCGCTAAAAGATCCGAAGTCCGAACGTTACTCGTTCAGCAACTTTTGCATTTACTTTGTAGCGACAAATTAGTTTAGTGCATGCTGTTATTTGTATAGGACATAGGTGGCCCTATAGATATTTTGATATACTAAAAGACATCCGACTTATCAAATCGATGGCACAATTTTTGGGTGAAAGTAGACGTTTTGTTTATATACCAATAATATTGATACTGTAATTTCGTCGTTTTTAGGTGTGAAGAAGTTCCTGGACTTCGTCCTTCCCAACGCTCCCATGGTGAGACAGTTTTTTTATTATTACTTTACAATGATCTTGACAAAATAAGGGATATTACCCAACAGTCAGAGCAGAGGGCTCTACTAGCACATACATTCATAATCCGACCAAAATCCGACATATTGCGAACGTCATATCAGAATATTGATAGATCATACGTTGTCAAATGTGGAACAAAACTTTTTGTTAACTAATAACTCTCTATGCCGGCGCTACCTCTAGCCGCTAGCGTGAAGTGTTACTAGCTCAGAGCTCAGTCGAGTTTGTTCAAAAATATACTATACTTACAGTAATCTGGCAGATTTTTATACGCTTATATTTAGGGAAAGGCGTAAATCGCTTAAATCCATTAAATGCTCGGAAAATCCGTCTGTTGATGATGGTGTCCCTCAGGGCTGTGTGCTATCGCCTACCCTATTCATACTGCATATCAATGACATGTTAAGTGACCCGCATACGATCAAACATCAAACATGTCAAACACCATATAAACTACGTGTTTGACGTGTTTGACGCGTTTGAAGAAAATTTGGATTTACTACGTGTTTGACGTGTTTGACGGTTTGATGTTTTGATATTTGATCGTTTGCGGGAGACTTTAGGCATCCATTACACGATCATGCAAGCGACAGTCAATTCCGTCAATCTTGAATTATGTTTGACTGATGGTGACTGATGGACTGAAGAATGGTATTAGACGGTCACTCAATTCTCTTCAGTTTTATGTCAGTCAAAGCCAAAAATTTCAACGGTATACGTTTCTAATTTTTTTCCTATTTTGTTAGATGTGACAACACTCACTCAAAATTCGTGAGTCGTGACTGGTGGTTGCATGAAGCAAAAACCAAGATATCCAGATTTTCGTCAGTCAATTTCATGCAACCATCAGTAACTGCATTCGGTACCAAGTCGGTACCAGATACAGCTGAATCTTCCTCTGCCAGAATATTTGAAACTTTTGGAACTATTACCGACTGTAAAATGATGAAGATTGAGTACAGAAATAGCGATGTTTAGCCGAATTCGGAAAAAGGCACTATGAGATAGGAAAAATTATTTAATACTTTTTAGTTCATATATTATAAGGATGTTATTATTGTTTTTACCGTGGAAGTCGGTTTTAATTTTTTGTTAAAAATAATAATTTTACTCTTTTTAGTTACCTAGTAAATCATCGCGTATATTTTACTTATTAAAATTTGTTAAGTGTCACACTCACAAATATCAAGTAAATAATTTTAAACTATATATTTAAAAAAATCGAAGTGAACACGTTCTAGGTAATTTAAGGGAGAAAATGAATGTAATTTGCATAGTAGCATATTCTGTCAGTTCTTTAAACAGCGCCTAAACCCACAGACTTGTATCTATAAGGAATCCGGAGTTCTCTTAGTATCTTCGGAACCAGGTATACTAAACCAGGTATTAAGGTATACTAATACCTTGGTGCAAAATCTTGCGTTTTGGTAGCATATTATGCTTCTTCTCATAAAACTAAAATCACCATATGTTTCCATATAAATTTTGAGGAGTTCCCTCGATTTATCATGGATCCCATCATCAGGTCATCATGTTTGGGAACATGGTACCAAATTCAGACTTTATCCTATACAACAAAAAAAGAATTTTGAAAATCGGTTCACAAACGGCGGAGTTATCCGCGAACAGACATAAAAAGGAACATACATACGGTCGAATTGAGAAACCTCCTCCTTTTTGGAAGTCGGTTAAAAAGTCGCAATGTGCTTTCAGCCGGGGCGATGTGCGTACAAGGCGTCAGCGGGGGCAGGGGCAGTGGCGGAGACTACGGGGGCGAGGGTTGGGGGGCGCTCGTTCTACAGGGCCCTCTCGCTGCTGTGTGCCGGCGACGGCCCCTTCCCGCGACAGTCGCGCTCGCGACGAACTCAAGCAACCTGTAAGCCGGATTTTTTAATCTATTGCTATAACATATTTTAATTTGACGACCTCTGTGGCTCAATTTGTTGAGTGTATGACAGCTCAAGCCGGGAGTTCGAATCCCGCCGACGGAACAAAAAGTTTTCAATGTTCCCGAGTCTGGATGTGTATTGAATGATATATAAAGGTCTTAAATATTATATGTATAGTATGGTATAGTATAAAAGTATTAAATATATTTCCGCTGTACCTGTAAAACAAATCCCGTGCTAAGTACCTTCAGGTAGGTCAGGGCCAGACTGACGTGGTGTGAAGCGTCCATAGATATTATATTATTATTATATTAATGCTTCAACTCCCAAGCGGCCACATGCAGCCGCGATAACAATAGATAAACTATTGTTTTTGGTTTTTCCACGATCGAGGTATTATTATATCAAATTCTCGTGTCACAGTGTTTGTGCGCGAACTCCTCCAAAACGTATCAACCGATGAATGTATTATCAGAGAAGTTGATTCCTAGGCAGATGCCCCCATCTGCCTAGGAATACAGGAATATTACGAATGAATTATATATTAAGAATGAATACCTACACACTCACAAATGTGACAAGAAGGGTGGAGGGGTCGGAGTTAATGTTTCTATCTCTATCTATAATGTTTCTACGTTTATGCGCATGTATCACTTCGTCTATCCATTTTGCTAAAACTATAATATTATGTTTGTTGTTTTTCAGATTCTGTTAAAGCTCGAGAAGAAGGCACGCCCGTCGAGCGAGAGAATGTACGCTGACAAGTGACAGTTCGCGCTCGCCTTCGCAGATTGATGATCATCACCTAAGCCCTATGTCCTAATACAACAGACTTAACTAGTAACTACTATTCTCAAATCGCGAAAATTTGTCGGTAGTGACAAGCGGTCATTGTCTCCCTGCCTAAAAACTTGTCATATTATTACGTTGTTTTCTATACAAACCACCATTGACAATGAAGTGAAAGATGTTTCTAGTCTAAGAGCGATATCGTATTTTGCATACACGATGTGAACACAGTACGAAGTATATCACTTTAAACTCATAAATAGTTCGAGATTATCATACGAAGAAATAACCAAAACGTTTTCCGATTAAAATATAATACTCTATATCTTTACAATAATTCAATTTAATTCTTAAGTTAACAGAATGCAATGCGAGTTTTTTCACATAGCTCCTAGATTAGAAAGGTCAATGACCGCTGGTGTCACCTTAAATTGTCATGACTATAAATAATTGCATGTGCTATGTGCTCTGTGTAAATCAGGTGTGTTCGGGTAGGCCTATATTATGATTAAAAATTTTAGTAAGCATTTAAATTCTAATTGTTATGTTATGTTGTATTCGCGCAATCTAATTGTGTTCATTGTTATTTATTTTCAAATTCTAATTTATGCATTAAAAAGGTGCGCCCGCACCCGGAGCATTCGCGTGTAATGTAACGTCCCAGAGTCGAGCATTACATCACTAAAGGAGGCGAACTGAGCAATTACAATGCGCGTAATATTTTGATACAACTTGTAACTGAAAATCAATGTTCTTTTGTAAATTGTACTTGTAAGTGTAGCAATTAAAGTGATAACATTTCTGGGTGTGAATGTGTCTCCTGAATAGTGATGACTGTGAAAGTAGCAGCGCTGAAAGACTCTCAGTTTGTCAACAATCATTTCGTGATCATGGTAATGACCGAACTTGTAAATTTTCATGAATCTCTCATATCTTTTGATAGGCCCTAGGGCCCGGGAGTCTAGGGGCTTGCTTACATACCGCTTAATAAAATTGATTGCCTAGGCTTTTAGGGCCTAGACGAACAATTTTACTGTGCAGTAATTTATCATGTATTGTACAATATTATTGTCAGTCTAAAGTTGATATTGAACTCTATCTATCTAGGGTCCTTTATATTTCTTCCGGTTTCAAGATATCTTAAAGTACTTAACAACCAATTTTTCTTCTGCAGTTATGGACTTTCGCATACAAGTATCTTGTTTCGTGAGGTAAGGTTTTAACCATTGCCAATAAATGATCCTAGCACTCGTCTTTCATACGAAAATAATTTTCGTGACCTTCTTCCTTATCTGTGTCTCTGATTTCTTTCAATGAATTTAAATGAGTTTACGATTTGTAGTGTGTGTATTGACAGATTGATGATAAACTGCTCAGTTTATGTTATAGGTCGGTAATAGGTTAGGCGCTCGCCTAACCTATTACCTACGTGTTATGCACAAAGTCGAATCCCATAAGTGACAATATTACCTACGAGTGCTTCCGGTGTGAGAGCACCTTTATTGTTTTATTTTGTAGTTGTTTTTTGTAGTAATTTCGTTGATAATAATAAAACTATGTTATAAAACTACTCAATACTTTTTTTTGCTGTATCGTAACATCACTTGGGCAAATAATATCAGAAAATTCGGGCTTGTCATCTAAATGTTGCTGGGGCCTGGGTTTGACATAGCCCGACCTAAATTGTCTTTGAATCATTATTTAACTGATAGTACGATCCTATTTTCCTCAGATTATTTATTTGTCTTGGGCTCCCGTAATAATATTATCAAAGGGGACATTGACAAGGACATTTGTTGTACCATTATATTATATTTTTAATACCCTAAAAAGAGTTTCGTATAAAACAGAAAGATAACATTTGAAATGATTATACGTCACGCACACTAGCACAGTTTCGTACTTGCACGAGGCGTATTTGAGCGAGCAAGTTCGCGAGCGGCTCGGTCGCGTCGCCGAGTATGAGCCACAGGGGGCGGAGCGCATCGCGCAGTGCGGCGTTGACGCGCGCGACGCACAGGAGCGGCGGCCGCAGCGCGTCTTGTAGCGTCACTAACGCAGGCGTCAATGCCAACTCCGATACTGAACGTGCTGCTTCAGACAGCACGTCGCGCGCACTTAGCAGCACACAGCTGTAACCAAACGACCAATTTTATGAGCTTACTATAATATATTAGACTTTCACACTGGGGGTTTATGGGCATAGTAAATTTTTAGGTATCAGAAGATCCATGGGCGTCGTGTAATCACCTAATTCTTTTAGCTAGCTATTAGCCGCGTACTGACCAAGCGAGCCGCCTCGCCGCGGCAGCCTCGCGCGCATAATGGGGTGATTACACGACACCCATCACGGATCTTCTGATACCTAAGAATTTGCCCTGCCCACAAACCGCCAGTGTGTATATTTGTGCTTTAACTTTTTCATGTTGATCAGCCTGCTCAGTGCTAGACAATCAGGGTTTATCTGGTTCATGAAAGGCCGTTAGCAACTTGTAGTCAATTGATGGCTTTTTAACCGACTTTCAAAAAACGAGGAGGTTATAATATGTTCGGCTGTGGATATATATTTTTTTTGTATGTTCAACGATTACTCCGCCGTTTGTGAACCGATTTTCGAAATTTTTGTTTTGTTGTATTTAGTTTCACTCCAATTTGGTACCATGTTCACAAAAGTGGTGACCTGATGATGGGATCCAGGAGTAATCGAGGGAACTCCTCGAAATTTGTATGGAAACATAATATGGTGATTTTGGTTTTATGTGAAGTATACTAAGAATATGCTACCAAAAAGTCAAATATTGGGTCAAGATATACCATGGTTTCGAAGATGCTGAGAGAACTCCTGACTCCTTATAGATACACGTTTGGGAGTTTCGGCGTTGTTTTAAGAACAGAAAGCATATGCTACTATGCAATTCATATTCATCATCATAATCATCATCATCATCATCATCATCGTCATCATCATTACCACGTCGTATTAAGGTCACCAATGTCTCATGGCACAGAATAGATAATAGTACAAGGCATAGGTATAATGGGTATAACTAATAATAAAAATAATTATGTACTGTATAAAAACACCTGTTTGTTTAATACACGGCGGTCAGCGCCGCGCGGCGCGTGGCGGCAGACGATAGATCGAATATACTTTACTACTTTATATACAGATCGAATACTTTACTAAATACTATATAAAATTTTAATAGACAAATAGAATTAAAATAAAGTTATTTTAAAAATAGCATTTAAACAAAACAAAGTCATTAAGTGTCTTTTTAATTAGTTATACTTATTAATCGATAGATGGCGCACTAAGTATCGATTTGAATTATTGAATTCTTGATTACAAGAACAGCTGTCAATAATTATGATAATATTATATATTATGAGTAGCTACGCTACATCCTATGCAAGTTTATACAGTTTTTTGTCTGATGGATCCTTCGATCGTGGAAAAACGAGACACAATAGCCTTTCTATTGTTATCGCAATCGCCGGTGACCGCTTGGGGCTTGAAGCATTAAAATTATTGTTAAATTACTTAGCACAATATGTTCACTTCACTGATAATATATTATTATGTGAGTGTGAATTGTGACTCTTAACAAACTGTAATAAGATACGTAAAATATTAAAAAAAAATGTAAAATATACGCCAAGGTTTACCTACTAGTATAACTAAAAAGAGTGAAATTATTATTATTTTTAACAAAAAATTAAAACCGACTTTCAAGGTAAAAACAATAATAACATTAATATGAACTAAACCGACTTCAAAATAATGAAGATTGAGTACAGAAATAGTTGAGGTTTAGCCGAATTCGGAAAAAGGAACTATTAGATAGTAAAAATTATTAAGTAAATACTTTTTAGTTCATATTAATGTTATTATTGTTTTTACCTTGAAAGTCGGTTTTAATTTTTTGTTAAAAATAATAATAATATATTTCATTCTAATAGTGCGTGACATTTGTGAATATACAATATAAGTATTCACATTATAATGGAAAGTTGGCAGAGGTTTGTAGGGAATGGGAGTAGGTAGAGGTTTCGTGTTTGGGCTCATTTTAATTGCGACAACCAGTAAGAAGTATACAAACAGTAAATATTACACGCTGCTGCTGCAGCATAACCTGGATTCTATAGAAACCGAGCTTCGTATGGACTCAAAGTGGAGGTTTCGTATTTGGGCTCATATTAACAGCCTCATCGAAAAGGACATTGATAGATGGTAATCAATACTTATGATTCTGTTGATAGGAATTATTCTGCACTATAACCAACACAAGTTTAAAAAGTATCAAATAAAATAAAATTAAGAAATTTAAAAAAACCCCCGCAAAACAACTTTAAAAAGTAATGAAATAATATTTACTGTCTTTAAGTTCAAATAGTTCCTAACTTGTGTAAAGTAATATTTTAGTACATAATTTTAATTGTTGTCAAGGTGTGTCGGGGAACCGCTAATGTAGACGTTTGATTTCACAATCAATTCATAGCGAACTGAATCGAGATAGTCAGCGACTTGGCGGTTGTACGTTGTAGTTTACTTGGCGGTCCCCCGACACACCGTGACAACAATTATGGACTAAAATATTACTTTACACAAGTTAGGAATTATTTGAACTTAAAGACAGTAAATATTATTTCATTACTTTTTAAAGTTGTTTGGCGGGGTTTTTTTTAATACAAGTACCTCTGGACTTGCAGTATAACCAGTATCGGCAGCGGCAGCAGTAGCCGTGGCACGGCGAGCAGCTCGTCGAACAGTGCGGCGAGCCGGCGGCCGAGCGGGCGCGCGCACCGCTCCACGCGCGTCTCGCTGCGTCGCGCGACCACCGCCGCCGCGCCGAATTGATACACCTCGATGCGATCCGGCCCTGGCCATATCCTTACTAATATTAAAAAGGCGAAAGTGTGTCTCTGTCTGTTACCTCTTCACGCCCAAACCATTGAACAGTTTTTACTAAATCAGACAGGACATAGGATACTTTTATCACGGAAAAACGTACGGTTCTCGCGCGATGAACAAATTTTGGCGCAACGGAGTTGTGCAAAATAATAATAATAGGTCCCGAACCGGTTTCGGTGACGGAGGCCGGTTTCATTGAAAGCAGGCCACATACGCAGGAGTAATTTTAATAGTGCCCAAGTGTGTGCGCAGTACAAGAGCACTCTCTATTCCTTTACTCTCATAAGTCATAACCCAGTGGGATGGACGACCGACACGACTGGCGAAAGATCAGGCGCAAGACCGACTTTTTACATGCCCATCCGACGAATGGATCATCTTACTTGTTAGACATTCAGGTGATCAGCCTGCATTGTTCCAACCAAATTTGGAAATATCATGTTTCCAACGCGGGATTCGAACCCACGACCTCCGAGTCACGCGCTCTATACGAGTACCACTAGACTACGGAGGCGTTAGGCGTTGTGCAAAATAATTGACGTCGATTGGCGTTCGTAATCGCCTTAAAGAGGTCCATCTCAGCCCAACGCGACGTTGAGAGGTCGTATATAATAATAAGTAATAACGAAATAGAATACACAGAGTAGGTACAGGCCTACCACAAGGACCTGAGTAATTCTCCGAGGCCCCTCAAAATGTGGTCACACGCTCTTTACTACTACCCTATTAAACATACAGCCTTAGGACCAAACACACGTTCATTTTTCCACCCTCAAGAGTGAGGGTGGAAAAATGAAGGTAATATATTGACGCCAAGAACAATTATAGACGACTTACCAGCATCTGAGGCTTTACTAAGAACAATATTTTGTCGCTGCAAACAGAATTAGAAAGGAATACGTACATATTGAAAATAAAGCTTTTCCTGAGCGTGTAGGTCGAAAACGGATGAGAGTTTGGAAAAACTGTATAGAATCTAATTTATAGAGAATTTAACAAGCTTTAATGTCATCATAGAATATTTTTTGCTATAACGCATAGTTTTTTAGTTATTGACGTAAAACCAAAAATTTTGACCTTTGTCTCCCTCTCCCGCCGGCTCATCTCCTAGACGTCAGGACTTTTAGTATGTTTTGTCCTTAACCACCCTGAATACGTTCCAGCAGAAATCGCTTAGGTTCCCGTTCAGGCGTTCACGCAGTCTACAAATACTTTGTTGACCGAGCTATCTATAATTATTTAGTTTTTGTTTAATTGATACTTTAATGTCGAAATCGGGGGAAAAATCGGTGTTCTCCGGGCGTCACACTCTGTTCGCGCTTACGGAAAGCTTTTATAACTTTTGTATTCTATTCATTGTACCATAGAGTGTGATACATCAAATTAATCTAGATTAACTGAACTACCTAATTACTAAAATAAAATAATGTTTAAATATCTTAAGGGCGATTCCATTATCGCGGGTACAACAGTTTGACTCACTTAAAGCTTCCTACAGGCAAAATGAAGCATATTTATTAATAAAATATCCCGTGATGGGATACATTTTAACTAGTTTAACAATGATTTATAAATGAAAACCTTCATCAAATGTATGAAGGGCCACAAACAGGTCTGAAGTGCCATCGCGGGTGCAACCAATTTGACCCTCCATTAAGAACTGTGATGAGTTCATATGTGAGTACTGGTTATTGCGTAACTTTTACAAAATAACTTGCCTATATTTCAAAAGAGCATAAAACAAAGAAAGTATGTAACAAGATAAAAGTAATTATAGTAATACGTACTAGAAATTATTAACCATTTATAGGATCGCGGGTGCAACATCAAAATTTTCTAATCTCTTAAAGGTGAATTAAATCGTAATTCTCTAACTTTTAAAATTTTCGATATTGAATATATAATTATACTAGTAATTTGTAATAAAACTGCACCAAATTGTAGTCTTTTTTTTAATTTTCAGTTGTTTATTGGCCTGACAAAATTAATCGTCTCAATCACTAAAAAACGGTTGAATAGTGTAATTTATAAAAAAAATTCGACGTATTACTGTATAACTATACTACAACTAAACATTCATTTGAATTAAACGTTATTTTAATTTAAAAATATGGGAAAAAACATCGCGTCCCTTAAATGATAATGTTAAGCATTATACGCTCTAAATTATTCGAATTCCATTTTTTTCCGATAAAAGTTGTTTTGTTAGTAGATCTTCTTACGTATATTCCAATTAAAAATGTAACTAATAACACGTTTTTAAAATTCTCGTAAATTTTCTTTGTAGCGGAATGGTCCTTAAGTTAAAAAAGATAATAGGTATAACTCTGTCACACGATTTTGCTAGTTTCACGAGCGGGTAACAAATTTGCACCTATCTTCCAAACGCGACGACTTGTGGTTACACATTTTAGCTGCACCAACGCTCAGTGCCGTTCTGGCATCAGTACAGGGGACACAAACGCTCGTCGCTTAAAAACAAAGAAAATACAAGGAAAAATATTCCTTAAATATTATGAAGATGCTGTAGTCACTTAACTTTTGCGTGCATGTTTTGAATGATAATAATTTATAATTATAACACTCATATCAAATTAAGGAATAAGGTATATGATCAAGATTATTTCCTAGTACTTTGTTTGTTTATTAAAGGTACAATTCCGTGCATCGCGACAGTCGTAAGCCGCGCGCGACTGACGACTGTTGTAAGCCGCGCGCGGCCGTGTCATATAACTTTGACACGGTCGCGCGGGGCCAAAGACAGTCGTCGGTCGCGCGCGGCTTACGACTGTCGCGATGCACGGAATTGTACCTTTACCCATTACTTTTTTCGTAATTATAAAAAATGTGAAACATTCGTAACTTTCGTGGCACAATTTTCGTGGATTTTCATCCACGAAAGTTACCTAGCGACCTACGAAACCTACGTAGGATGTTTTGTACACCGTTTTTCTATATGAATTGGCTACAATATGGTATTCCCAGCTTCACTTTTCACTCTACTAGATTTTTTTAGAAAAAAACAAAACATAATATTATGTGGCCTTACATCAATCTACCTTCAGATCTTTTCCCCAAATATATTGGGTCTGCTTTTAGTCTAGCGGATTTACCTGAATATTAGTATTTTACATGAAACAACTGATATTACATCTTCAAAAGCAACGCGATACTCATTAAAACTTATCAGAGCGAGCGAAGCGAGCCCTTTTATATCCTACAACCTCAACATTTTGTTTAGTTGAATAATATGACCTCCTAAATTACCTAATCTGCAAGTAGGGGAGAGGGGGGCTAGAATTAACAGGGGTAAGTATTAACAAGCCTATAGCTACTAAATTAAATGACGATACGGTAAGACGTTTAATGTTATAAGTTCAGGCAACGTCGGCGAACGATTTGCGACAAGATTGTTGCCCATCGGTCGTCCCGTTGTGAAGTTATGGTACGTCGGTGCAAAAATACACGTAAGCGGACATTTTTAGGTCTCGAATTTTTTGATTCATGCTTTAATTATTTGGTTTTGCGATTGCAGATTTTATATAATTAATAGTTATTTAGTTGTAAATTACATTTCCGTGTTATTTTATTAAATATACCTATAGTTTTTTAATAATAATTATTTATATCCAAAAAGGTCCTCGGGGGCTAGTTTTAACAAAAGGAACGGGGTAAGTATTAACCCGTATTATTTGGTATTACAAGCAAGTTGGAGCTATCACATCTGCCGAAGAAGGTGCGCCGATCACTCTGGCGGCACTCCGGCAACACCATATCCACCGATGTTCATACATCGCAGGATCAGATTCAATTTTTGTTGCAAGTGGAATCCATAGGGGCTGAAAACAGCTCAGGGTGGATGACATAAAAGGAAATTAATATTATTTGACGGAAGTTATTATTGTTCTTTAATATTTGTATGTCAAAAAATAAATTGTCGTCTTAATATTGTTATGTTTTTTACTTCCATGGTTAAATGAAATTCTAATAAGTATACTACCGTTAATACTTACCCCGTCACTGTTAATATTTGCTCCCGAAACGGGGCAAGTATTAACCGCTGACTTTTAAAAAAAAATGCGTCTCCCTTCGAATCGAAGTAATGTAGATGAATTTTTAGCTAAGTATATGCAAGCCATATAAATTTCCGTTACTCGGGTATAAAAATAATAACATAAAGTTTTCAAATTAAGAAGATAAATGACAATATTCAAAATCTGTTAGTACTAGCCCCCCTCTCCCCTACTTCAAATACCATCACCTAAACCTCGAAAAAGTCACAGCATTTCAGGAGATCTACCACGAAAAGAAGCATTCAAATCTTCGGTCCTGACCGAGAGCTGACCGGTTACTAGACAGTTTTTTTTTATGCAATAAGAGGGCAAACGAGCAAATGGGTCACCTGATGGAAAGCAACTTCCGTCGCCCATGGACACTCGCAGCATCAGAAGAGCTGCAGGTGCGTTGCCGGCCTTTTAAGGGGTAATAGGGGAGGGTAGGGAAGGAAATAGGGAAGGGTAGGGAAGGGAATAGGGTAGGGAAGGGAAAAGGGTAGGGAAGGGAAAAGGGTAGGGCATTGGGCCACCGGTAAACTCACTCACTCGGCGAAACACAGCGCAAGCGCTGTTTCACGCCGGTTTTCTGTGAGGACGTGGTATCTCTCCGGTTGAGCCAGCCCATTCGTGCCGAAGCATGGCTCTCCCACGTGAAATTTTGAACAACAAATTAAAGTTCCATAATCTTTAGTATTGTTGATCTTAATAAATGAAATAATAATTTCTTTTATTTCACATTTTGTTCCTAGAAAATGCAATCGTAACTTTCGTAGAGTCTGTCGCAACTTTCGTGGGGACCGAAAACTCAAATTAGATTATCTCAGTAGTTTATGGACCGATTTATATGTCTTAAATATCGTATTTATTATTTTTACAGTGCCTTAAAGGTATTTGCATTTTGCATTTGTTTAAACATAACTCTAAAATAAAAAATCCCCACGAAAGTTACGCGGAGAATCGATTTTGAAGAATTACTCATCTATTTACCGTCTAACTCTTTGGTCTGTGTCAGCTGGGTCCAAAACGCTCTGCTCGGCTTCTGTTGAAGAAAAATAATTTGTTGAGAGACATTGTAACAAATATACCTATTATAATGCTGCTCGCACACTTAATATCAACACTGTACGCGCCGTACGAGTCGAACGCACCTCATTGTACACGAAATGCGGCGCGTGTAATGGGGCGCTTATAATTATGGGCAACTAAAATTGCTCAACTCCAGTCAATTCTCGTCAATTTTGACGTCACGACTACATCAAGCAATTTGCGACAACAAGCAGCAATATTACGCAATACAATACCTATTGACAGTGATGTGGCCATCTAATATTTGAGCGTTAAGACATTGAGCAATATTAAATAAATTGCTCCATATTGCTCCACGAATTGCTCCAGATCGCTCCATTCGTGTCGCCAAACAATTATTGCCGAAATTATTGCAAGTGTAAGCGCTTCTTACGGTGCTGATAAAATATGTGCGAGGTTTCACATCATCTCACACATAGGTACAACGAAACGTGCTGATTTTGTGACACCATAATATTAATAAGTAGTTGCGAAACAATTATTGTCAATCAAAATGGCGCTAGCGTTAACGTTGACTAGAAAGCGTAGGTATGTGCGAAAGGTGAAATAGGATGGAAATGAATCACAACTGACAATTTACAATAAGGCGGCGGCGTTAGCAACTTACATTCCCGTATTTTTTGGGATGCGCATGCGCAGGCTGCGCTGCGCTGCCTCCTTCCGCGTCCCCCGCTCCCGCCATGTCGCTAAAAAGTTATAAAAACTTAAAAAGTTTATCAGACGTAAGTTTCATTTTCATCAGATATACCTCTAAGTTACTTTTAACGGGCACTGGCCCACCCAGCCCCGGATTTATAAATAGGCCGTATAGGCCGCGGTCTAAAGGCGGCAGTGGTCTAGGGAGGGTAGCAGCGTCCATATTACGGGGCCGACAGACCGACCGGCGACCACACATTCCCACCACGGCTACTCCTGTAAGCCAGAGTCGACAGTAGAAGGAAGCAAGTAACTATTCAAAGAATATCCAAACTAATATTAATATTATATAAAATATGCGAATGTGTCTGACTGTCTGCCTGTAGGTATGTGTTCTCTCTGTTACTTCTTCACGCCCAAACCGCTAAACCGATTTTGCTGAAATGATTGTATATAAGTACGAGATACTTTGAGTCCCGGGAACGGACATAGAATACTTATAATCCAGGAAAAATTATTGGTTTCCGTGCGATAAACGAATTTGTAGCAACGCCGGAGTTGCGGGTACCATCTAGTTAATAATATTTATTGTAAAATACCAGTTATAGCTGATGTCAATTTGCTTGTTATGATGAGCGACACAGGAGTGAAGCGTCGCGTAGCCCCGATCCAAACCCGCCCCGTAAGCAGCCGCGCACTACAAAGTACGAGACAAAAATAAAGTTCAAACGGTGAATGGAGGGACAACACTTGATATCAAATTTAAAAATTAATTATTCTGTGCTTCGTTGTTCCGATTGTACCTTATATAATGCAATGTTTTGCTCCTATTGCGATGTCGGATGCTGAGCCAGAATTTACTATGTGCTTTTGCTAAGATAGGAATTAGGATACTGGATATATTATAATACAACTTAGGTACTTGTACTAATAGGTATTATTATGACAAGGCGTGATTGCAACTTCATACGTTATATTGGCAAAAACGCGCTTCGTAAATGCACGTTATCAAAACACGCGTTGAGCGTTTTTCTGAGCAAACTCTAGCCTCGCCTAGTTTTTATTTTTGAATAAACTTTGTTTTAACCCAACAATCCCCAAGCAGCACCCGACTGTTGCATATTACAATAATTGAAATTCTATTGTGTCTTCCCACGGTGGACTGTATTACACTGGATGAAAGTGTAACTGCCGTTTCCTCTTAAAAATATATTATTTTCAAGCTATCGACATGGGCATATTCTTTTCACCTGGCATATAGGAGGACGACAAACGCGCTCTGGCTGTCGAGGCTCAGGACTGGAGGACGAGGGGAGCCGCGCCCCCCGCACCCCCCGCACACCCCCATGCTTCTTCACCACCACCTACAAGAGAAAAATGTCTAGTTTCTGAGGTTTTAACAGGGGTCTATTGAACAGGCCACCTATTTAAAATGTTTTTGCCAGTTTCGATTTTTTTAAGCACACACACACACACACACACACACAGTTTTTTTATTTCAAATAATTTTTTCGTCTCAAGAGCCTACGAGTATTATGCAAAAAAACAGCAATTTTTTTACTGTTACTTGTCTGTCTGTCATTTTTCCAATACTAAAGCCTTAAATATTTTGGAATATTGTAATACTGTGCTAAAGCCTCCATTTATGCAAAAAAAGACAGTTTTCAAATTGCTAGTTAGGTACCCACTTCATCCGCTCATGTCTTCAATAATAATAATAATTAAGAAGCAGTAGCAAAGTATTCAATAGCTCGAAATAACCTGCAAATAAGATGCTGAAGTGTCAGCGGACCCCGCTCTCTCCATCCTCTTCTCTGGAGCCTCCACTGTCCGCAGTGTTAATAGTGATGCTAGAAGCAATCCATACTAATATTCTAAATGCGTAATTATGTCTGTCTGTCTTGTTGTTACCTTTTCGCGCTTTAACACCGCTGAACGGATTTTGATGAAATACAGATAAGTCGACGTGGTGTCCGGGGAAAGGCCATAGGAAAATGTACGGTTCCCGCGTGATAAACGAATTTTGGCGCAACGGAGTTGCTGGCGTCATTTAGTTAGTAATCAACTGATTACATTACAAATAGATACCTATCGCTCTGCTGTCGGTGCAGAATTTCATTATGAAAAGGAATAAAATCAGACAGTCAGTGACACGTAATTAATAGCTACTCTGGTAAAGATTCGGAAACAACCCACATCACAGACATAGATCAAGACTATGTCTGTGACCCACATCAACAACATCCTTCCTCAACCCATGTGAGCACCAAAAAATTGGGGTAGGTTTCCGAACCTTATAGCCGCTACCTACTCGTCAGATTCACCAAGTTTCGCCGAGCAAATTAAAATTGTGCGCGGTCCAGTGACGTGACCATCTGGGGCCCGAGGCAAATTCGATTTTGATTGTGCCTTAACAGTAAAAATCCAATAAATTCAGATTTCCGGCACAAATAAAAAAATCTGAGCTCGCGCCTCTTAGGGCCAGGGGCTTTTAGCCAGCCCTGTCACCCAAGTGTTACGCCACTGGCGCGGGCTATACCTACTTGGGAATTTCCAAGGAATTTCCTATAATTAGTGGTAGTGGTAGATACAATTACAGTGTTTGCTTTCCTTGGCGATATTGTCAATATTATCCAATAATATTATAACTGGAGTTCGACAACAAATTACGAACTTTTTGCTTCGCTGAAACTTCTACCGATCGCCGAGCGTAAAATGCAAAGAGGCAAATAAATAAACTTTGAAAGTAAAACGTAGTGATTATATTCTCTTTGTTTGAAAGTTCAGCTGTTCAGTTACAGCTGTCAGTTTCACTATTGTCGATTGTCATGCGATTGCAAATGCGATTGTCAGTCTCAGAGAAAAAAAAATCTTCCCTTTTTCACTTTATCAAAGAACTTTTATGTCAATGCTTTTAATCAATAATAAATGTTTTTTTTTTATCTATGGGTCAATTAAGTATACAGTTGTTTAAAAATCCTCCTCTCCCTGCCACCCTGGAGCCAGTGGAGCTAAACGAAAATTATTTTTGTTGAGTTACCTCATCATATTGTAATTGAAGGTAATTGTAGTACTAATATCATGTATTCTGTATTGTAGGTATACCAGAATCTGATGGCAAAAAGTGAGAAAATAAATTAACTCTATAGCAATACCGGGGTAATAGGAATAAAACGTTTTCATTCCTTTGGCGGCTTATTTTGTGTGTGAAACGTGCAAATAAAAAAATCCAATGATCAAGTACATTTTTTGAAAATCTGCTGTCAAAAATTGGCATCAAATTCTGATTTTCCATTTTTCACGATTACGATTTTGTCGGTAGGTTTATTAAAGGTTTAAAAATAATAAGACAAATTATTGTGTTATAAATATATATTGCATAACAATAATAATTATTATATTACTTCACTTGTACTTCACAAAACTTGTACATATTATACTAGGTATATTATTAAAATTGACAAATAAAGGAAAGTCCACTGATGAAAAATTACGTCTATTATCTGTATTCTCATGAAACTTCATTAGCTTTGTCCACATTGTGTCACAAGGGCATGCTTTATAGCGCTGTCAACTTCAAACGTGAGGCATGCCCGTAACGTGCGCGTTGAAATCGTAGCGTAATAGAGCAACAATCTCGAGCTGTCAAACGTAACCAAAATTGGTTTTCATCTGTGTGAAAAATATGTGTACGTATACACTTACACAAGCATGATTGAACATGAATTCTATGAGATTATATTGACAACGTGCGGCACGTGCCGACTGGACGTCAAAAAAAGAGTGCTGCTGTCATGTATCATACGTCTCTTTTTACCACGCGGTGTTACTGATAGTGGCATCTCGCTTGCTCAGGCCTTTGTTTCTCTATTCCGCTAGGTATATTAACTTTATGGGCATGCCACACGTTCACTGTTGACAGCGCTATAAGGCATGCCCTTGTTGAACAGAAAAAAGGCACAATGTGGACAAAGCTATTAGGATTGGTTCACAGTTCACACCGAAACCTGTAGCATTGGAAACTGAAAAATTCAGCATAATACTCGTATCTAAATATTTAACTCTAATTTACTAATAATAACAAAGAAAAAAGGTTTTTTGTTAACATACTCCTTATGTTAGGTACCTACTTGCGTTTGGGAGACAATGACACAATGATAGAAAACAATGATTTATGATTATACTTCTTATAATATTCTTAGGAATATCTCATTAGGTATTTAAGGTAGCCTTTCCATAACAATAATAACTTGAGTAAGTCTGGATTATCGCTGAAGCTGGATTTGGCGGCTGTACCGCGATGTGAGAAACAATTATTGTATTTAAATGACAGCACCACCGCACCGCTACTTATTTAAATGTTGTTACTAATATTTGCTTATTAATTTATCTAACGGTACTTACAGCTGCAAAACCTCGCGATTGGGCGGGCGATTGCATATAGGTAAATCCAGCCTTATCGTTAGTCAAAATATTTTGAAAATGCCATATCTTTTGTAAACGAGACCATTATATCATGATATGGCTATATATATATGATTAAACATCATATATATATATGATGTTTAATCTTGTTTAATCCATTTTTTACTTAGGGAGGCCAAATACTTAGATTAAAGTCTAAATAACTATACATTCATGTGGAAACACAAGTCCGCGAACGGGAGCGGTGGGACAGGCTGAAACAATAATAACAACATTAATAATTAATCATTGAAATTTAAATAACAATAATTTCATTCAACTTCACAATAATATTGTTTAATAATAGCTAGGTAAATGTTGCTCGCAACTTTACATTTTTATCGTAACAAGTTTATTGCGCGAGAATCGCATACACTTGTAGTGTTATGTTAGTAACACACAATATCATTGCTTGTAGTTATGTATGTTATCGGGATAAATCATAAAAACTATCTGTTGTTGTGGGAACTGGGAAGAATCTTTATACCCAACAAATGTTTTGCCGTTTTGCCGTATAGGCACGAAGAACTAATAGACAAAAATACTAAATAATCGGCCAAGTGCGAGTTGGACTCGCGCACGAACATTGACATAACGAAAGGTTCCGTACCGTTATAGAGCAAAAATAGGCCAATTTTTTTTTATGGTATGGGATTAAAATTTTGTTTTACTTATTTAAATTTTTAAGGCTTTTGTGACAAGTGCCTACCTGTTGCCAGTATTGATATTGAGCAAAAAAGGCCAAAAAATCACGTTGGTAGTACCTATGGGAGCCCCCCTTAAATACCTATTAATATTATTTTGTTTTTTGTATATTTTGTTGTCATAGTGGCAACAGATATAAGTACACAATCTGTGAAAATTTTAGAAGTCTAGCTGTAGCGGTCCAGACAGACGGACAGACAGACAGACGGACAGACGGATAGACGGACAGACAACGAAGTCTTAATAAGGGTCCCGTTTTTACCCTTTGGGTACGAAACACCCATGATTTTAAATATATAAATGTATAATATAATCAGTCAGATAACTGATGCTTAGTAAGATTCAAAGGATATTATCGCTCCTACCTTTTTCGCACCTCTGACCATAGTAACCAGTGCCTTCACACTTGCACAGGTACCCAGGATCCTGCTGCGTCTGGAGACAGTTGCCCCGCATGCACGGCAGACTGTTGCAGATGTTGGAGCTCCTTTCTGTAAAATGGCAAAGCTCAATCAAAATCGGTCCTACAATTTTTAAAAACTATTAAGTCAAAATACCCAGTTATTGTCACTTTAAAAAAAATAAACCCTATTGTTGGAATTCATAGAACCTACAAAGTAAAATCTAAAGTGCGAATATGTCAATAATAAGATACCAATGATTAGTATTCATTGAAAAATGCTAACAATCTAATCACTTTACAACCAACCATCTAAATTCTAATATGAAACAAAAACAAGACTGCGTATTTATTGTATCCGTTGTCAGTTGTCACACTCCCCTCTCTCTACGGTGCTCCTAGCCACCGCTTCCTGATGAAGTCGCGGGAACTGTGCGACACCACAGCTTCATCAGCGGACGTCTGCCTAGTGGGCTGCAGACTCCTCTCGATGGGAGCGTTTTACTCGCTCCTCAGGCCGAGCAGGCTTGCTTCTAGGCCATTCCACTGCGTTTTGTCGCGATGCGCAGGAGCACACTGCACATCGCGACCCTCTCTGGGACTCAGTGCAATGGGCGACGGCATCCCCTTACCGCCGCCCTGAGCACCCCGGTTATGGCGGGACGTTGTTGTCGCCATTGTTGGCACGACGTCTTCGCCTTGGCCGTCTTCTGGGGTCGAGCGCCTCCCTTTCTCTTATGCGCTCGGCCTCCTCTTTGGCGGAGATGACTTCTTCGGCGAAGTCTTCCACCGCTTTCCATTCCGGATCGCCGCGCAGCAAGGCTCGCACCAATGCTGGCAGCGTGATCTCAGGTCCGATTGCGGCCGTCAGGGCCGCGCGTTGTCCAATCCAGGCGGGACAGGCCGTCACGGTGTGATCGGTTGTATCCCTGTCCGCGTCACAATGGTGACAGCGTGTGTTCTCCTCCCTTCCGACGATCTCACACAGGTACCGACCGAAGCACCCGTGCCCGGTCAGCACCTACGTGAGGCGGAACGAGAGTGCTCCTGTCTTCCTGTCGAGCCATTCCTTGAGTACCGGGCGGATCGCCAGCACCACTTGCGGGTTCTCTAGCCGCTCCCTCCACATTACAATACTCGTCTCTCTAGCGTCATTCCTCCACCGACGTACGACGTCCGGTGGGGGGTTGCTGCCCCCCGCGCGGGCTTGTCACACTCCCCTGTAGTACCTATATTGATAAATATAGACAGGCCCGTCCACAAGTAGTGGGGATGATATCAGGAGATTGTCGCCCGGGCAGAGCGACTCTCCCTTGTTCTGAATCATTAACCAGCCGGAGTGATCGTGCTTAGTGATATAGTAGGTATTATGTGTATAATTTACTCGCCCTACAACAGCATACGAATTCTACATCCCCCATTACCTACATTACCTATACAGCCATCATACAGCCATCATAAGCTTTGTCCACACTGGGCCTTTTTTTGTTCATCAAGGGCATGCGCATGTTATAGCGCAGTCAACAGCAAACGTGAGGCATGCCCGTGACGCGCGTTGTAATCGTAGCGCTCGCTATGACACTGTTCTTTCATCGCGATTCGCGGGTGGATTTTGACGCATTCAATTATTGGATATGCCAAACGAAAGTTGAATAAAAGAAGAGGACGAAAATTGAAGATGAAATTGCATAATGTGGGCATAGTACTCGTATAATTATTAGCAATGTAACTATACAATATGATAATTACAGTTTAGTTAGGTCTAGCGCAGAGAAAGACCTCTAGTAAGCGCGTCTTCGCGCCGACTAACTTGTATTTCATTATTATTGTCATATTTTATTGTCTATCCTGAATAATTGCGGACCGTGGGAAAATTTGCCGCCCTTATCTATTAATTGTCCATTGTCCAGTGTCTATGTATGTATGTGTGTGTTGTAACGTTTATAGTAGTTAACTTTGTAAGAGTGCCGGTTGTGGGATCGCAGACTGTCAGGGGGCCACGGAAGATCAGGCACCACGGCTTGCCGCGGTCGATGCCTGAGTGGCTTTCCCTTTAAACATGCGGTGTGTGCATTGCACAGCCATAACCAATCACCCATTAGTTTTTAAGTACTTCAATGTTATATGTTACAGTGCGTCATGTCAAATTGTTGTTATTCGTTTGTGTTATAAACTCTGGCTGTGCTCTGTCCTTGTATGTTTAATAAAGATATTTTTATTTTTATTTATTTATTTTATTTAGTTATTCATAGCCATCATCATGTACTCGTAACAAAACTAAGTTTTAGGGAGTGTATTTTTTTTAAACGGGCTTTGGCCCACCACACATTCCCACCACTGTAACTATGGGCGCCAGCAGGGAGGTGCCAGGGGGTGTACTGCAAGTTGCGCACACACTTAGGCGCTATAAAATTACTCCTGCGTAACACGGCCTGATTTCAGAACGCGACGTGGCCGTTTTTATTAGGGCCACAACACGAATTCGCGTCGTGGCTGTTTTTAAATGCTCATAACGCGTCATGGCTTTTCTCGATTACCACAACGCGTTGTGGTCGAATAGCACGTCAGCCACGACACGAATTTCGCTTTGTGGTATTTCTGTGATTACCAGAACGCGTCGTGGCCGTTTTCATTTTCATAGTGAAACGGCCACGACGCGAAATTCGCGTCGTGGCCGTTTCACTATGACCACAACGCGTTGTGAGCCATTTTTTCGCTCACTGAGTGTTTTCGGTCTTTGAGCGTAACATATACATATAGATAGTCACTGTTGTTTGTAAAAACTAAAAAGAAAAAAAACTAAAACTGCACCCCTTGGAAATTATTTCTGCCGGCGCCCATGACTGTAACTCCTGTGTCGCCAGGATCGACAACGGTGTCCAACCACGAAAACCCTTTGATATTATGATCTCAGGGAGCCCGAGGGACATGCTAAAGCTGTCTTGGGACCCGCAACGAATTTAATCAGAAGAAGATAGGAGTAGGAAGTATACAGTTTTTCCCTCCCCATAGAAAGCGGGAGACAGCATAAAGTTGCAATGACCGAAACTCAAAGAACTAAAGGGAAAGCACCACGGGAATAATTAATGTTAATTATGACTACTAAGCTAGATCTAAGTTAATGTTGGGATTTGTTGTGTTACACTGTTTCCAGTAATAATTATGACAAAAAACGCTTTTATGTGTATGTGTTCCTTAGAATAATATAAGAGTTTACTGTGAAAGTAGCAGCGATGAAAGAGTTAATTTTTTATGCGATATGTGAATTTTCCCATGCAAAGGTGAAAAAAAAGTTACTCTTAGCGCCGCGCTGCTACTTTACCCTATTATCACTTAATTTTGTTACAATCTGTACAAATATGGGGAGTCCGATTGATCCACTCAATATAGGTATTAGGTATTATATGAAATGCTTGTAGCATACCTAATCCAAAAACATAACCATCGGTGCAGACTGCTGACCAGAGCCTGTAGCCAAGACCTTTTCTTTATCGCTTCTTTATAATATAATAGCCCATCAAAATGTATGGAATTGACATTAGACGAGTCGAACGTCAACTTCATAATTATATTAATAACAACCGCTTACATAGCTTACGCCAAAAGAAGAAGAAGAAGAACCGCTTACATATTATGTCAATTCCAATGGGATGTTTTCTTTTTATCATCTCCACCAGACGGCGCGACAGTAGACACTCACTAATTTTCTATTGGTTCCCCACCGATTTGAAATTATCTGCAGGTTGGCATTACTGACTACATGTTGGTCGTGTTTCTAAAAAATATCAGTGTACTGTCAAGTGTAATATCAATCAAAATATCATACTCCTAAGCGATCATTGGCCTAAGCAATTAGGCCAGTATTCTGGTAACAGCTTAGGAACACGCTTGCACTTGTCAAACTGAAAACATGATAACTGAAAGAGTTTTCTACTTCTACTTTTTATTGTCGGTGTGGTTTTTATTATTTTTCCCCAAATTGTGTTATTTGGATTTTTGATGTTCATTATTGGTAAAATATTAGCCACTAAATATCTGTTATCTTGCACAAGTGCAGGTAAGATGTTGTCAATACCAAAATGTATTATTCCTGTGACATTTGGTGTGAACAACGGTAAATAGGGCTATTTCTTTCGCGAGTTTTAACTAAAACATCGTTATTATAACTTTATTATCCTATTCTTTGGAATATTATTGTGTCTTTTTCAAATTGAAATGTATCAAGTTTTACATGCTTTTGCCCAGTAATGTAGCAATTATTGATGGTATTCCCTGGTATTACCGATAGTTGTCTACCCATACGCCATCTAGTTACTAAAATGGAAGCTGTTTGACAATCAAATTAAAAAGCTAAGAAAATTCCTCATTATTTTTAAGAGTTTTGCCGGAAATGTTAAAGTGTGCTGTTGTGTTTTTATATTATTTTCCTAAAATTGTGTTAGCTGGGTTTTTAATGTGTAATATTGGTAGAATATTAACCATTAGATGTTCGTGTTCATGCACAAGTGTAGGAAAGTGATATCCAGAAACGTGTTATTTTGTGTTCCCTCCAAAACTCCATCGAAAGTTTCAGTAAAGCGTCTACCACTTTACTGAATCGACCGACTTGACTCCTTGACTGTATTGACTTTTACTTAGACTTTGACTAGACTTTAGACCTGACGATACATGAAAACGATGATGAAAATTATAATAGGAGGAATATGGTTTTCCCGCCATATTCCTTACCTTTTTACCTTGTCTGTGGCACAACATACACATCCTTTGTGTCAAGTTGCCAAAAAAGAAGAAAAAGAAAGAATGAATTATTTTTAAACCATAAAGTTAATATACCTATCGGAATAGAGCAACAATCTCGAGCTGTCAAACGTAACCAAAATTGGTTTTCATCTGTGTGAAAAATATGTGTACGTATACACTTACACAAGCATGATTGAACATGAATTCTATGAGATTATATTGACAACGTGCGGCACGTGCCGACTGGACGTCAAAAAAAGAGTGCTGCTGTCATGTATCACACGTCTCTATTTACCACGCGGTGTTACTGATGGTGGCATCTCGCTTGCTCAGGCCTTTGTTTCTCTATTCCGCTAGGTATATTAACTTTATGTTTTAAACAGCCATTCTATAGTGGGATAAAGAAAATGTACCTTTCATGCTGTCCGAGCAAGCTCGTCTGGTTCTAAAGATGAACTCGGAGGGGCAGCCGTAGCCACAGGAGCACACGTTGCCTACTATCTTGCAGCCCGTGGTCATCTCTTGGGGAGAACAAGACGGTGCCACCACATCTGGATTATAAATAAATGTTGCTTGTTATTTTGTAATAATACACTAGTGACTAGGCTATGGGCATTCGCTTTTAAAGTGAAGGTCAGTGCACACAGCAATGCGATGAGTTCTTTTTCAGATTGTATGGAGAATTTTTTACGCGAGTTTTGAAGTATGATACCTATCTTGAAAAGTTTTTAAAGCTAAAATAGTTTCTTTCACCGATGTTTCTATTTTTGAGTGGCAATAATAGTTATTTATCAACAAGAAAAAAATGGTCATCATATTGTCTAGATACTGAACTGTGCAAATTTTATATTATGCATATTCAGTAGGTCTGAGAATCGGCTACTGGGTACTTTATACTCGTCAAACATTGCTTGGTTTTATATGGTTTTTAAATCCTATTAATGGTCACACAATCTAGTCTTACTTATAATATGAAAATGTTTAATTATATGCATCTTTGATTACTCAAAGGCCAAAGCCTCTAAAACAAACCAGGTACTTCGATCAAATATTATATTTGATCGAAGATTAAGTGGAAAATATTATTACCACATAATATTATGTTGATCTCCTCTGTTTGATCTACTTAGGTACCTACCTAAAAAATATAATTTGCTTTTTGTATGGCTAATAATAATTATTTAGACCAAAGGCTCAACACTTTTAATTAAAATATTAAGTTATATTTGCTAAGAGATAATATTTATTATTAAATAAAATCCACAAAAAATAAAAAATTAATCTGTGTTGTGATTGGTTTCGACACTAATTGTTTTACGGAGCAAAGCCTCTATCGAAAACCCATTATAAAGCTTCAATCAAATTTAGGGTAGGTCGGACCGACGAATAATGTTATAATTTTGATACAGAGCAATATATTATAATAATATTACTAGCTGTCCCGGCAAACGGTGCTTTGCCATAATATAAAGTACCTATTTCGCCCGTATTATTTTTTTGAAGTGACTAAATAAATATGTTACCATAGCAACGTCTATCACTATCCCGTCGCACCAACAATGGTCGCCCTCAGTCTCGAGTTGTAATAATTTACTATTATTTATTTAACAAATGCACTTATCAATATATAAAGTACCCAGTAGCCGATTCTCAGACCTACTGAATATGCATAATATAAAATTTGCACAGTTCAGTATCTAGACAATATGATGACCATTTTTTTCTTACAACTCGAGACTGAGGGCGACCATTGTTGGTGCGACGGGATAGTGATAGACGTTGCTATGGTAACATATTTATTTAGTCACTTCAAAAAAATAATACGGGCGAAATAGGTACTTTATATTATGGCAAAGCACCGTTTGCCGGGACAGCTAGTAATATTATTATAATATATTGCTCTGTATCAAAATTATAACATTATTCGTCGGTCCGACCTACCCTAAATTTGATTGAAGCTTTATAATGGGTTTTCGATAGAGGCTTTGCTCCGTAAAACAATTAGTGTCGAAACCAATCACAACACAGATTAATTTTTTATTTTTTGTGGATTTTATTTAATAATAAATATTATCTCTTAGCAAATATAACTTAATATTTTAATTAAAAGTGTTGAGCCTTTGGTCTAAATAATTATTATTAGCCATACAAAAAGCAAATTATATTTTTTAGGTAGGTACCTAAGTAGATCAAACAGAGGAGATCAACATAATATTATGTGGTAATAATATTTTCCACTTAATCTTCGATCAAATATAATATTTGATCGAAGTACCTGGTTTGTTTTAGAGGCTTTGGCCTTTGAGTAATCAAAGATGCATATAATTAAACATTTTCATATTATAAGTAAGACTAGATTGTGTGACCATTAATAGGATTTAAAAACCATATAAAACCAAGCAATGTTTGACGAGTAACTAATAGCAGAGTAAGCAAAAAGTACAAAGTAGAAAAAAAACAAGAAATCGTATTGCATTATTGCATAGCTGCAGTAGGCATGTCCATATTTTGCTGAAAATTTTCCATTTACCAGCTTTAAGTTTTAAAAAAACAATTAATTATCTTGGGGCACGGCAATACCCTAGCTAAGTCTCGTTATATTCAAGACGAATGTACCGGCGCTTAGTTCCATACGTCCAGTCGATACTACATGTACCTAACATTGATTTATTCTTTCTTTTTGTGGACGAATTTGCGTTTGTTTGTTATCCGGCAGTTTGATGAGATTAAAATTAAAACATTCTTGGTACCTAAGCGTCTAGATTTAAGCAGGGGATCATAAATCATAATAAATGCCCAAAATGTGCGGTTTTTCCTTCCATTTTCATAAAAGTATCAAAAATATTTAAATATCACATACGCACGACACGTAGGTATAGTTTTTCGTAACAGTATTTTCGCAACAATTGCAAACAACACCAAAAACCTAAAAACTAACTTAAAAATATACATTTGACTAATAGTAGGGGAGGTCGCGCTCAGTTAAAAAAATAATTTCATACCGAGCGAAAATCGTTACAATACTATTATTGTAACGATTTTCGCTCGGTATGAAATTATTTTTTTACAGTATATATTATAAGTCTATGAGTGGAATACTATTATTCCACTCATAGACTTATAATATATACTGTCGTATCATACGTTTATGATTCCACTAATACATAACAGCTTTGATCGTCAGCCACTTCATAATGGGTGGAATAAAAATTGAGAGCATCTCAAAGTTGTTGTTGGAAATCGTGTTGAATTGACATTAAAAAGATCCCAATTCTCGCCAATAAAGGTTCATATCTAGATTATACACGTTTAGGTTCGGTGGGCCGTGGGTGTAGTTTTAGTTTTAGTATATAACAAAAGATGGCGCTTTTAAAGTAAAATGTATTTAATTCTTCTTCACAAATATTGACTATCGAATTAATTACTTAAAATTGCTATATGAGATAATTTTATGGTTAATTCAAACGAAAATCGCCGTCAGCTGAATGTTTGCAGGTGGAAATGTCGTCTACGCGACGCCCTAGGATACATTGAGCTCGAAGTATGGCTATATTGGTCATAACTTATATCGCTGGCTGACGGTTTTTCCACCATCGTATTAGCGACTGACGGTTTTATTTATTATTTACAAAGTAGAAACATTCACTTGTATAAATTTTGTACGGTATAAAATGACTTTATATTCAAAAATTTTTTACATGTTCAGTAACCCGACTGACGTAACAATTTTTTTTACAACTTTGAAATACTCTCAGTTAACATTCCACCACGGGTGCCCCCCCCCCCCCCCCCCCTATTATAACAACAGTATTCATTTTGGAAAAAACATATTATTTACAATGAAAATAAAATACTTTTTAAAACAATATTATAAACTCGCTGAGCCTTAAAACTAGTCGTAGGATACAATTAATACAACAAAAAAATCAAAATAAAATATAAAAAAACTTACGGGCGCAGTAAGCGAAAACAACGATGGCTGCCTGTATGCGCATGATGGTTTCAGCAATCGGCGCGCGACTGGTGCCAGAGATATAGGGACTTCCTCTTGTGGTGTGAATGACCCCATATCAGCCCTATCACAGGCACCCAGGATCCGCTCGGATAATGTTTTGTTTTGTCATTCTAAATTTTATAGAAATAACAAATAAATAAGTTGTGAAAATTTGTGCCTATTTATCACAGTTCCCGAGACACAGCCTGGACACACACAAAGGGACGAACAGACAGCGAAATCTTACTAATAATAAAACCGTTTTTACTTTGCACGTAACCCTAAAAAGGATTTGAAAAAACTAAAAATGCTACTTCATTTTACTGAACCCAGTACCAAAATTTTTATTAAGCTATTTAGGATTCAGAGGCCAGACCGTACCAAACATACATGAATCCTTTAAAGAAAGTTAGGAAACATAACCTTTCTTCGGGCACAGTCAGAAAAGAATAAGACATCTTTGCTCGACTCTTCAATAATAAAAGGTATATCAGTCGATCCGTTGGTCAGAATTCAAAAAGCGTTTTCCTGAAATGGAACATAGGCAAATTATTCTTAAAGAATAAGGTAACTTCCAAGTTCCATCTATTCCATTTGTCCTTCCTGTCAGGGGCCAAGGGCATATATTATAATGCGTGGAAAATACGTCGAACTTGGCCGGATCACGTTTTGATTTGCACGTGGCTATAGTTACAAATTGAGGTAGTGATCAAAATTGCTCGCCCAGGCCTAGCGAATAATGTCGATAACAGCAATGTAGGGGGCAATTTACCCCCCGTGGGGTGGCATTGCAACTGCCGACTGCGAGTGCGTTTACGTCATATTATCTAGGTTCAATTCATCCCAATTGTCTATCCATTACCTTTCTTCCACATTCAACAAACGTATTGATTTTCAGCGAAAGGTCAGATTGGATTGGTTCTAGTTACATTCTGAGAGTTGGATGTACCATCGAGGAAATTGATTCCTATAGGCATTTGAGACCAACGTTATATTTTGATCGGATCATGTCAAGATCATGGTCAATTCAATGTTTTTGTGGTCTGTTGGCTGGATTTGACGTAAGGGCCGGGACACAAAAACACGACGCGACGTCGTGCAACGTCGTGTCGTGGGAATCTGCAACGCGCGTCGTAGGAAACCGCGACACGGCGCCCCCAGTTCGAAAAGACAGATTTTTAAGCTTCAAATCTGAAGAAATTATGTGGAATTCTCTTACACCAAAATTAATGTAGACTCAAAAAGGAACAAATTAAAAAAATAACCGAACAGAATATTAAAAAATGGCATGGTAATTCTGTAAAAAAATCTTGAATATCACCATAAAAATACACTTCAAATTCGAATATCTCGTAATTTTCAATGACAATGATATTATTTTTTTACAAAAAGGATATCTTTTTTATAGTTCTAAGGAAATAGCCAAATAATTTTTTAATAGGTAACTGATTCAGTCATTAATAAAATAAAAAAAATCGATTGTCTGTAAAGTCGGTTTACTGAAGATAGTTGAACGTGATAATGTATGACGTTGTCACGTTCAACTATCCTTAACCCCTTAACCCTCGCTTCCGAATCTCTATAAATAGAAACAAACTTTTTCGACTGTAACCTAAAGTTATTTCGCAACGCAAAGGCCGATTGTGCTTCCTTGTCGCTCGTTCCGCGCTCTCGCTTGAACTTCAAGCCTTATATGGAACGCCTCAGAGCGAGGTAACGACACATGAACTGTCATGTTTTTCGGGCGCGCACCCCATATCGAATTATAAGACGTTATCACGTCAAAAATCTCTTTAGAGAATAATGATAAGCAGTACCTGTTGTGTCGTCTTTCTTTATAAGTATATCTTGTTAAATGTTTTTGTCTACAAGAAATGGTTAAATAAATAAATAGATAAAAACCTCGTGCTGCCCTTCCCCCTTCCTGGGTACGCCCATGTATATTGTGCAGAATCCCACATAATAAGTTTTAAAACCCTTTACCGTGTCAGATGCAGGTGGCTTTATCAACTCTGGACATTGGTCTAGTGAGGCGAGTGGCAGCAAATTGAACCTTAACTGTATCATGCAAAGTACATTTTCGTTTGCGGAAAATAATAATTAAAGCCTTTGGAAATTGGTCACGTGGTTTGCAAATTTTAATTATGACCAAATTTTTCGGTTCACCGCGACCAGACGACCATAATTATTTCGGACAAAAAGTTTAATTTGGTCGTATGAGCGGTAAGCGATTTTGTCTGGTTTTATTTAAAGTTTGGTTATGGCATTAGATAAGTTATATTTTGCATTTTATAAGTACTTACCTAAATGTGATCATTATTCCATCAATTTAAAACAATATTTAGCGTCTCTCTTTTAGAAGATAATTATGCGAACAAATACATTAAAACAAATATACATACACTAGATGTTCCGCGCGGCTTCGCCCGCGTTATTTAGGAACTTCACGGAAACCGTACATTTTTCCGCAAACGATTGCCTATGTTCCTTCATGTAGTCTACTCTTCATGTGTGCCAAAGCCCAAATAACATAAAAATTGCTCCAGTAGTTCTTAAGGTAATAACTATAATAAGCAACTATTTATATTAATGTTATAAAGCGGAAGAGTTTGTTTGTTTGTTTGAACGCGTTAATCTCAGGAACTACTGGTCCAATTTGAAAAATTCTTTCAGTGTTAGATAGCCCATTTATCGAGGAAGGCTATAGGCTAAATTTTGTCATTCCAAGACTAATAGGAGCGAGGAAATAGAGGAAAAGGTGGAAAAACGGGGTTAAGTTAAGACTGTTAAGGACAAATGCGTTAGGAGACTCATCGATCATAATATCGAACTGATAGCAGGCCAATCTGGCCGGAGTCGTTTTGTGCATTCCCGTGTGTGGTGGCTTTGCGTGTGTCAACATGGCTCGAGCCATGTTGACACATACCGACATATACCAAACGTATATTATAGTCTCGAACCCCTTATATAAATACCGAACGTCAATGCACAGAACTTCACATAAAATGAAATTCGTATGAAATTATGTGTCTTGTTAGCCGATTTTTTAAGTATTTATAATTTTTCTCTGTATCATTTTTTTCATTAAAAAAGAAGAATTGAACTTACATTTCATTTATATTTTCTTCCTGAGAACGTACGTCAAATTGTCCGAGAGAGGACACAGACTGGTAATCGGCATGTAACGATGTTGGAAGGTGCTTCTTTTATTCTCACATTTCAATGAAGCATATTTATCTGTTAGGTAGCTGTACCTGTGCTTATGTTTTCAGTTTTACTGTGCGAGTTTCTTACGTCAGTTTTTGTCGCGGCCTTTTTTTTCCGGTGATGATACCTATCTGATATATTACAAAAAATCAGCAGGTTAGGGATCCGCCTTAGGGTTCCGTAGTCAACCAAGCTTTGCTGATTACAGAACCCTAAAAGGGGAGTGTGTAATGTGTCGAGCTAGCGGACGGTCACGCCCCACGTTATGCACACGCAGCTAATAAATAAAAAATATTAAATATTAATTAATATTTTCGCGAATCGCGCGGCTGATTGCCGCTGCACGTCACCATGGCGCTCGTGGCGAATGAGTTGCTGGCGTTCATCCAGCACGCCATCGACACAATGGACGAGATCGGCATACTGCATATCTGCAAATCCTCGTTCACCAGCGAGGAGATTGCCCAGGGAAAACAGTTGCTGTACGAGACGCTCGGCCAAAGCGCGAATATGCCATCGCGTCGGAGGGATGGAACCGAAAGAAGCGTGCAGGATATAATATCCTTGCTGAAGCAGACGGATCTTCTTGCCCCCCGCCTCCTCCCCCGCGTTCCAAAAACAAAGGGAAAAAGGAGGCTCCCGCAAAAGAGTGTCCTCTCTCCAAAAAGGACCGAAAGTGCGATGATGACGGGTTTATAAGAGTGGGGAGGAAGAAGAAGAAACCCGTCGTCCTCAACCATCGCGGCACCGCACCAGAAGGACCCGAGCAGCTGTTGCGGCGTGAACTCCCGCGACGCCGCTGTACGTGTCCAGGCTGCACTGGTCTACGACGGTCGAGCAGGTCGTGGACTACATCAGGAGCAAGACCCACTTCGTCCTGAGGGTCGAGCGTTTGGAGTCCCGCCACAAAGTCAATTTCAGCTCCTTTGTGGTGAGGGTCCCGACGCATCATTTACCGACCTTCGAGAAGGAGGAGTTCTGGCCGATTGGAGTCGTCTACAGGAGGTGCCGAGGACGACTTCCGAACACGTCGCGCCCCACGTCGCAGACAATACGTGTTTAGTGCTTAGTGTTAGTTTTAGTTTATATATTGTTATGTATGTTAGTCCATAAGGTATATATAAAATGGGCCAAGATGCCTGATTTAAATAAATAAATAAATAACAATAAAAAATGGAACAATAACCAGCTGATTTTTGTATATAATTAATAGGTTACTGGTAATATAATTTAAGAGTAACATTGACCATTGTCCTACAAATAGAACAATCCCTGCACAGACATAGATCAAGATCTTGATCTATATCTATGTCTGTGAACAATCCATATCCCACCAAAACATGAAATGTAAAAGGAGCCAAGCAAATTAATGCATAGCTATTCAATACTTCTGTCGTAAAAAGTTTTCAGATCACATTCAAGCCAAGCCTTCAACTCATTTTGTAATTTAAATTTTAAATCAACATTCAGTAAATGTTTCAATAGATTTCTTTATTTCGAATTATTATAGTGGTTTGGCAATGAGCACAAGAGAAACACATATAAAACTGCATATTTGGAGGAGTTCATACTTATACAGACGGCAAGCGTAAAGTGTTTACGCATCATGTGGCCGATGGTACCCAATTGGCATCAAATCAAAGTTTGAAATCCTTTCTATCTCTGTTAGCTACCACTTTAGATATTTTTCGCAAATAAAGTTGTTCGTCTCTTGGAGATGGAGCTTCTCACAAAAAATTAGCTTGACAGCAATAAAAAAAAGTTCTAGGGAACCCGGACTAATAGTTTTCATCCCGAAAAATCTGCCAAGTGCGAGTCGGACTCGCGCACGAAGGGTTCCGTACGGTTATAGAGGCAAAATAGGCGAAAAATTGTGTTTTTGTATGGGACTTAGGAGCCCCCCTAAAATATTTATTTTATTTTAATTTTATTATTAACTAGCTGACCCGACATATGTTGTCCTGTCTTAACGATGATTATTTAATCTGAATTGATGTAATTAAGAAAACAATAGATTAAAATTAGTATCACCATGCCAAATTTCATCAAAATTGATTAAATAGTTTAAGCGAAAATCATAAAAGTTTATTGTGCAGGAACCGTACATTTTCCGGGACAAAAAGTATCCCTTGTCCTTTCCCGTGACTGAAAGTATCTCCATACCAAATTTCATCAAAATAGATTGAATAATTTAGGCAAAAATCATAAAAGATTATTGTGCGGGAACCGTACATTTTCCAGGACAAAAAGTATACCTTGTTCTTTTCCGAGACTCAAAGTATCTCCATACCTTTCATAAAAATAGATTGAAGAGTTTAGGCAAAAATCATAAACGTTTATTGTGCGTGAACCGTACATTTTCCGGGACCAAAAGTATCTCTTGTCTTTTCCCGAGACTCAAAGTATTTCCATACCAAAATTAATCAAAAACGCTTGAATAGTTTACGCGCAAATCATAGAAGTATGTTGTGCAGTAACCGTACATTTTTCCGGGACAAAATGTATCCTATGTCCTATTCCTGAATCCTGGTTCTAAGCTACCTCTCCACCAATTTTCAGCCAAATCGGTTCATCCGTTCTTGAGTTATAAGTGGCCTAACTAACACAACTTTCTTTTATATATAACTAGCTGTCCCGGCCGATTCTCAGACCTACTGAATATGCATATAAAATTTCATAAAGATCGGTCAAGCCGTTTCGGAGGAGTACGGTAACTAACATTGTGACAGGGAAATTTTATATATAAGATAAGATATAGATTATTATTAGACTACAGATAAAATAAAGAATATTGTGAAAATTTCAATTGCCGAGCTGTTGGCATTAAATATTACGAGTCAAAAAAGTAAAAAAAAATACGTTTGTTGTATGGGAAACCCCCTTAATTATTAATTTTATTTTGTTTTTAATATTTGTTGTTTATAAAGCGGCGACATTCTGTGAAAATTTCAACTCTCTAGCTATTGCCGTTCTCGTGTTAAAGCCTGGTGACAGACAGACGGACTGACATCGAAGTCTCAGTAATAGGGTCCCGTTTTTACCCTTTGGGTAGCCCTAAAAAGTATGGTTGCTACTTGCCGCGCTATAATAATATACAGTTTACTGATAAGTATATATTTTTTTACTTCACCCAGCTTGAATGACCTCTCTCCACTTCGAGCGCAACAAAAGCGCAAAATCTGCTCCCAAACCTCAAAACCCAACATACTCGTAATATAAAACAATAATTATTACTCCAAAAGTGTTCTTTTCCAACAGATCATATTATTTGGTTATATAACTGTAAATAATAGATTTTAAACGCGGCAGGTTATCAAACACGTGCTGTTATGTGTTATGTGTAGGTTGTCCTAAAATAGGATTGCGAGGACACGTGCTGTGTAATGTGTATTGCCATAACAAAAAATTAAAACCAACTTCCAAGGTAAAAACAATAATAACATTCTTATAATATCGACACTGGAAATATCACATAACGTAAGGGACATTTTGGCGAAAATGAGTTATATATATTATTGGATTCAGAATTTCGAGCTCTATCATTTTGCATTCTTGAAATCCTTCTATCGTTAAAAAAATGTCCCTTACAGTACACATTTTTTAGAGTCAAGATAGGATTTTTCCTAAAAACATTGATTTAACGGACGTAAATATTTTTACGTGTTAAAAAAAATAACGTAAACGCTTTTAAAATAAAATTCAGTCCCTTACGTTAACCTTTAGCTTAGTACAATTCTCTTAGCATGTCCTTTACGTTAAGAATTGATACAATATAATAACTGTCATAGCTTCACTAAAATTTGCCCCTTACCTTAATCTTAAATACTTATCATTTTTCAAGAAGATAAATTTTTTGGCACGGTCTACTCAAAAAGTATTATCCGTAAAAGTTTAAAATTTTCTATAAAGTTTTAGTGTTTTAGCTAAACCTTAAGCCTTTAGGTACGAGTATACTCTCCTGGCTGCAAATGAAATCGAGACGCAAGAACTGTTTTAGAGAATGAAGCAAATGATCAATAACTTGGGCTGCTCAATTAATAAAGGGAAAACTAAAAACATGGTCATAGACAGAAGCAACACTCTGCCTTTGACTGGCGCGCTAAAATTGGAAATGGTTAGCAAATTTGTCTTTGATCTTTACGAACAACGGCTCCTATTAACCAAATATACATAGAAGAATTGGGATGACTAAGAGCGCCATGTCTCAAATGCATAAAACCTGGCTTGACAGGAAGATTTTGTTAAAAACCAGGAGGAAATTTGTGCACATGCTCATATTCTTCATCTGTCTATAAGGATACGAGACATGGACTCTGAAGTCTGCAGACCGCAGACGTATCAACGCCGTCAAGGGTGCTGGAGGAAAATGCTCTGAATTCCATAAACTGCTTACAGAACCAACTCATCCAGGCTGGCTAGTGGCTAAACTAAACATAAAAACAAGGCTCTCTACCATCTGTCTAATAATGCATCTTAGAATATTTCAGACACATTACCATGACAAAAAGAAGAAAACCTTGAAACCATGGTATGGAAAACTCATGCTAATTGGCAAGATTGAGCAGAAAAAGACCGCGAAGCCGCTGTCTCATTCGTTGGTCTGATCAAATCCGTACCAAACTTGAGTTGACTGACTGTCTACGACTCTCTTCGAATGGCCGATAATAGAAATAGCTGGCGTAACACTATAAAAAGGAACGTCATAGAAGGGGAAGGTCATGACTGGGCACTGGCGAAGCAGCTCTGACAGTTGCGATAAAAGAGAGCAGTAGCTCCTGATAAGGTGAAATGAGAAGCTTAATGCCAGGTCAAGAACCAATATTTAGACTTGTGTTGTGCGATCACTAGTTCAGATTCACAGAAAGAGGCCGCAGCGCGGAACAGGGAGGAAGATCCATCTTCCATTCGGCTCAGGATACAGATTGCGGTAAGACAACAGAGCAGAGACGTGGTTTTGCAAAGTTCCACCTTGTCTAAAGGGGCTCTGGGTGTAGATGGGAACAGTCCCGGTGCCAAGGGTAATGTTTCAGTCTGCCGAAGTTCCCTTATTTTGCTGGAAATCCTATCCCTTATGTGGTAGATCAGCCAGTCGTGGTGGGCTTATTGTTTTAGATTTTAATATATTACATCAAACTTACTCCAAAGCATAGTTTTTTATGTCCTTTACAGTAGATTTGTGTTGCAGTTTCATATTAAACTTGGTGCTTACTTTAATATGGCATAGTTGATGTTGAAAATTGTAAGGGACAAATAAGCAAAAATTTTTAATGTAAGGGACATGCTATTTTCTAAGCGCGTAAATTTACGAAAATATTTTTTTTATAGTTATATAGCCGACAAAATTCCAAGAAGCTTTGCCGTAAACACCTTTAAGATCGGACTAAATGATAAAAAGTTACAGACGAATTTGTAAAAAAAAAAATGTTTTTTCGCTTTTCAGGAGAAAAGTCGTGTTTTGTCCCTTATATTAAGTGATATTTCCGGTGTCGATATGAACTAAAAACTAAAAAGTATTAAATAATTTCCTCTCTAAATGTGCCTTTTTCCGAATTCAGCTAAACCTCAACTATTTCTGTACTCAACCTTCATCATTTTGAAGTCGGTACCAGATATAGCTGAATCTTTATATTTTCTTTGACAGAAAATTTGAAACTTATGGAACTGGCACCGACTTCAAAATTATGAAGGTTGAGTACAGAAATAGTAGTTTACCTTGGAAGTCGGTTTTAATTTTTTGTTAAAAATAATAATTTCACTCTTTTTAGTTACCTAGTAGATAAACTATAATTAGTGCCGATTAAAATTGTATAAAAATAGTTTTATACTCGTATTGTCTTCACTATATGTCATTGAGGCGTTCTGTCGGAGCTATCGCTTGTCCGAACTCCGATTGTTGTTCATATAGTTTTAGTTACACGATGTATTCAATAGATTTCGCTGAGGTGCTCCTGAATCGCAGTATCGCTTGTACGTAGGAGTTTTATATAGTTGTATTGGCTGTGTAAAATCAGAAATGTGTCACCATTGGTGTGGTGTGAGCAGTGAGCATAGAAATTTAAATTGTCAACATTTTGAGTCGTAATTATTGATCTCGTATTGCTATTAGAAATATTAATTAACCGTCCAAGATGACCTCCGTCATAGTCCGCGGACCGCGAGTTTATAAGTGGTCGTCGGTGGTAGTGAACTAGTGAGTAGTGCAAACCACAGTGACCATACCACCCTACGCGTCGAATTACTTACTGCGTTTATTCTACGTATCTTATTACAATTTGTTAAGACTGTTAAGAGTCATACCCCAAGGCCCAAATATCAAGTAGATAAATTTAAACAATACATTAAAAAAAATCTAAGTGAACACAACCTTATGCGTGCTATGTAATTTAACAATTTAACGCTTCAACTCCCAAGCGGCCGCCAGAACAATGGATTTCCAAGAATCCGCGATCGAAGGATGAGCCGAATCACACCCAGCGGCGCGGCGAGTATATTTTCAGTGTCATAATAATATTATGATATTAATCTTTACCTTCATTATTGTAATACATAGTACTATCGCATGAGAAACTTAAAAAGCCGGCCTCGCGGCCGCCTGCACCTTTCTCAAGCGATACTATATTGTACTACATTAATGAAGATGAAGTTTAAAATCATATTATGACACTCAAAATGCTCGCAGCGCGGTATGCCCGGACATTAGAACTTGAATAAGTACGACGCAATGCCGCGATGTTTACGCACACGCCGCGCCAGCCTATATTAATAATTGGTGTTGTTATGTACATAATTATTATTATTGTATCCATACCTATGCCTTGTAAATTGTACTATTATACCTATTTTGTGCCATGAGACATTGGTGACCTTAACAGGACGTGGTAATGATGATGATGACTATATATGTAGCATAATATGCTTTCTGTTCTTAAAACAACGCCGAAACTCCCAAACGTGTATCTATAAGGAGTCAGGAGTTCTCTCAGCATCTTCGAAACCATGGTATACCCAATATTTGACTTTTTGGTAGCATATTCTTAGTCCACTTCACATAAAACCAAAATTACCATATGTTTCCATATAAATTTCGAGGAGTTCCCTCGATTACTCCTGGATTCCATCATCAGGTCACCACTGTTGTGAACATGGTACCAAATTGGAGTGAAACCTAATACAACAAAACAAAAATTTCCAAAATCGGTTCACAAACGGCGGAGTAATAGTTGAACATACAAAAAAATATATATATCCACAGCCGAACATATAACCTCCTCGTTTTTTGGAAGTCATCAGGTTATCAAACACGTGCTGTTATGTGTTATGTGTAGGTAGTCCTAAAATAGGATTGCGAGGACACGTGCTGTGTAATGTGTATTGCCAAAATAGGATTGTGATTTGTGAGAACTTATGCAAAGAGCATTGTGACTTGTGTAGAGTCCCTCAATCATTATTACAATTACGGCGCAAAATCTGACCCAACATACTCGTAATATAAAACAATAATCATTACTCCAAAAGTGTTCTTTTCCAACAGATCATATTATTTGGTTATATAACTGTAAATAATAGATTTTAAACGCGGCAGGTTATCAAACACGTGCTGTTATGTGTTATGTGTAGGTAGTCCTAAAATAGGATTGCGAGGACACGTGCCGCGTAATGTGTATTGCCAAAATAGGATTGTGATTTGTGAGAACTTATGCAAAGAGCATTGTGACGTGTGTAGAGTCCCTTAATCATTATTACAATGTGTAGTAAACAATGAATAGTAGTGAAATTCCATACTAATCATTCGATATAAATTATAATAGAAGAGTAGCTATTTACATACTGTTTTGATCTAAATTCAAACAAAGGAATACAGTATGTAGTATACAAATTATAAATAATTGAATAATTATAATAATATTCATAATTTGATAATATAATAACGCTGCGTACTTTTCAAAATCAAAATCAAAAATATTTATTTCTAAAATATTGATTAGCAAAGTTAACACTTTTAGAACGTCGCATCTACATGAGCCAACCGTTTCGGAACCGTTCGGGAACTCGCACGGTTACCAACAAGGTGGAAAATAACAATGATAGCTTAAACTACTTAATTTACAGTATTATATAATATTTTATCCCTCTTATTTATCAGGACGAGCGAAGCGAATCCTAGTATATCCCACAACCTTAACATTTTATGGTACACTTTACGGAAAAATTTCGTGCAGTGTTCTTTAGCACGTTTATACTCGTATGTGCCACGAACTGCCTTTACAAAGCTCGGCTTTTAGTCAGTTTTTAATCTTTTTATACCTCGTCGCATAGACTTCCGTTTCGTTGAAAAGTGAGCAAGCATCGACTTAGTTTTTAATCAACTTCATTTTAAACTGGATGAATATGTAACTGCCGTGAATATATTTGCCGCCGTTCGTTTACTGTACCTAAATGTATTTTTTAAATTTTCCACTTAAAAGCTTAGCAAACTCCGCCATACGCCTACGCTCAGGGGCCGTACCAGGAAACCGTTTTGAGAATCAAAGAATAGTACGAGAATGCCGCGTACTACTCTAACAAACGAGAAATGAAGTTGTTAGAGCAGGACGCGGTATTTTAATTCGATTGTTTGAGTCTTAAAACAGTTTCGTAGCCTACAGTTTCGTTATATTATAATAAAAATCTAACGAAGTGGCTCGTTCTAATAAACGATAAGAGATATCGTTAAAACGTTAAACATTTAACGAGACTTTATTTAAGGAAAATGCGTATTGGGTGTAAAAATGTGAGATTGATCTTTATACGTTTTTGGAATGAAAAAAGTGGAGTAGTCTTTTTTTGTGTGGACAAAAATATTTTAAACAGATCGAAATTCGTAAGACGTAGAGAGTGGCGTAGGAGAGAATAATATTACTATCCCCAGTCCCCACTCTGTCTACCGCGCGGTTAAATTAATGTATGCCAGCATAACTACTTCTACCAGCGTAAGGCCGTGTTTCCACCTGCAAGTAAACTCGCGGAAGTCTTGCGTGAGTTTCTTGCAATATTTTTTACATTTGGTACTTATTCCTGCAATTTATTTCTGCAATAAATATCTTACGAGAAGCTCGCGGATAATACTATCGCAACTTATCACACACGAATCATGATAGCTTACGAATGTCGCGATAGGAATTATATCATTATTTTAAACAAAAACACAAGTCGTGCGATAATTTGCTTGCTGAGATATAGCAGCGAGATTGACAAATTGTCGCGACAGCATTTGCTACGGGGTTTACACATGCAAGCTGCTGTCAGACAGACTGTCAGACACTTCTCGCGACAGCTGTTGTCTTGCAGGTGGAAACACGGCCTTAGGAAATCGGCTACAGAATAAACTCCACGCTCTTTCGTAGAAAGCTTAACTACTAGCTATTGCAGCAGTAACACCTTGAAGCTTTAACTTGTAAGCTCATTATTATCTTCCGTTCCAATACATTTTTATCCAGTTACGACTTACGACTTACGGCCCATGACGTAGGCCGTGTACAACTTTAAGGGTCAATGCAGACCCTTAAAGTTGTTTGGAATGTGGATGAATTTTTAAATTTGTACTGAATTGACAGATTTCGTGCATCGATGTAAATATTAGTAACTAGCTGACCCGACAGACGTTGTCCTGTCTTAACCATGATTGTCTAATTCGAATTGGTACAATTAAGAAAACAATAGACTAAAATTAGTATATCCATGCCAAATTTCATCAAAATAGATTAAATAGGCGAATTTAAGCGAAAATCATAAAAGTTCATTGTGCGGGAACCGTACATTTTCCGGGACAAAAAGTATCCCTTGTCCTTTCCCGAGACTCAAAGTATCTCCATACCAAAATTCATCAAAATCGATTGAATAGTTTACACGCATACCATAAAAGTATATTGTGCAGTGACCGTACACTTTTCCGGGACAAAATGTATCCTATGTCCTATTCCTGGTTCTAAGCTACCTCTCCACCAATTTTCAGCCAAATCGGTTCATCCGTTCTTGAGTTATAAATGGCCTAACTAACACAACTTTCTTTTATATATATAGATGTAAAAAGCATTATAATATAACATGATTTCGTGAGCGTGAGACGTCTTGCAATTCCGTCAAATCCATACTAATTTAGAAATGCATCTACGCGTCGCGTTGACTTGCGTGAGACGTCGTGCAAATCTGTCAATTCAATACAGAAATGAATCTACGCGTCGCGTTGACTTGCGTGAGACGTCGTGCAATTCTGTCAATTTAATACAGAAATGCATCTACGCGTCGCGTTGACTTGCGCGAGACGTCGTGCAAATCTGTCAATTCAATACAGAAATGAATCTACGCGTCGCGTTGTCTTGCGTGAGACGTCGTGCAATTCTGTCAATTTAATACAGAAATGCATCTACGCGTCGCGTTGACTTGCGTGAGACGTCGTGCAATTCTGTCAATTTAATACAGAAATGCATCTACGCGTCGCGTTGACTTGCGTGAGACGTCGTGCAAAAGAGAGGTCTTGCAAATCTGTCAATTCAATGGGCTGTTCGCCCATATCCTTTTTTGTTATTTTATTATTTAGATTTTTCGCACCAAGGAAATTTGATATAATATTATTAATTTTAATTAATTGCAGTCCATCACGCCATGGACTTTTTTTATACATATATAATAGAGTAGATTATATATAATATGACATATACTTATAATAACTAAATATAAAAAAATACATAATTATAATATTAATGTTTTGAATGGTGTGGTCCCAGTGTGGCGGCCGGTAGATCCTACATTTTTCGATTTCCTTAGATTTTATGCAGCTCCACAGAGCAGCCTTTAGATGTTGTGACATTAGCTTGGTGGAGAGGGGTCACTCAAGCTGGGTGGAGTATCTAGGGTGTTAAAAGGATATCGTTCTGTGTCGAATCTACCAGATGCCAGCCAGTGGAATCGCCAGGTTATATAGGTATAAGGTTTACGTTTTATTAATTGGTATTTTATTTTTGCCGATCTCTGAGAATCACAAGTCACGACCCGCTATGTGGCTTAGGACTTTATCGTTTCTGTCTTTTATAGCCATTTTTATGTTGTAATCTTTTATGTGTTCGGTTGACACCTCCGTGGTTCTTTTTATGAAGCTTGCCACAGCGTCTCCGTCAGTGTCAGTGTAATAGACACAGGTGTTAGTGTGTCGGGATCATAAAGTTAATAATATACCTATCGGAATAGAGCAACAATCTCGAGCTGTCAAACGTAACCAAAATTGGTTTTCATCTGTGTGAAAAATATGTGTACGTATACACTTACACAAGCATGATTGAACATGAATTCTATGAGATTATATTGACAACGTGCGGCACGTGCCGACTGGACGTCAAAAAAAAGAGTGCTGCTGTCATGTATCACACGTCTCTTTTTACCTCGCGGTGTTACTGATAGTGGCATCTCGCTTGCTCAGGCCTTTGTTTCTCTATTCCGCTAGGTATATTAACTTTATGGTCGGGATATAGCTACGACTGCATGAGGAACGCTGTCATGGATTGCCAGCTTTCGGGACTTGGTCTGTATTATGATCACTGAAGGACTCGTTAATCCCTGAGCGTCATGGATTGTGAGGACGCGAGAGTCCGTTCCCGATCCATAGCCTGTACTAGTGAGGGCTGCTTTCGCCTCCTGTGTGTGGACAAGATACAGGGTATTTAGATCGTTTTTATGTATTCTCGCTCCTGTATACTTCATTAGCTTTAGGGACCGCACAATTTCCTTCGATGAATAGATGTTATTATAGACCATGCTGAGGGCGTATGCCACATCCATAGGGCTCCTGTGTGTGCAAGACAACTCCTGGGTGATGCTGGTTACCAGGTTTGGACGAGTGTAATTAAGTTTAAAGAGGTTTTCACGCTCTATAAACGGAAGTTGGTTAATATCTCCAATGAGGATGACATCGTTGGCGCCTGTTAACTGATTCACCATGACGATTGAGCCGAAATGGTTCATGACGGCCTCGTCAACTATTAACCTTTTGTAGGCTCCTTTTGTACCATTTACCAGCAAATAGCCATGGTACGAACTTTATCTTTAACTTTGTTGCCAGTTCGTAGCGATAGCCTTTGCTTTAGATCCTCGGCTGCTTCGATCGTCGTTGTTATTATAACGTCTGTTTCCTCAGCTCAGTCAGAAGTTATTAACGATCCAAGTTGTCTTCCCACATCCAGGAACCCCATTGACCCACGAGTAGTTGATGGGTCTCGCGAATATGTCCCAGTCCATGCTGGATTCAGGGTCCCCAGATAGGACTTCTGCCATTTCTAGTATCCTGTCTTCCAGCATTATTCTGGTACATTCCGCTATTACCACTATTGGATCCTCAGATAGTGTTATAAATTTGAGTGTTCCCGTGCGTTTTGTCTCATCCTCGTCCAGAACCACGAACCCACAGTCGGCGCTTAGTAGCGCCATATACTGCCCTGTCATCGCCCCGGCAATTACTGTGGAGGTGACATTGTCGTATATGGCAGCCTTTGCATCCTCGAGTCCCACTTCTAACAGCTTTTGACTCTTTCGCTGATAGGCCTGCATGATATTATTGCACGTCAAGAGCTTTATGGTCTTATTTGCTCTTATTATCGCCTGGAACTCGAGGAAGGCATTTATTATGTGATCTTCGGGGCTCTGGGCCAGTCTGAGTTTTGTCGGGAGCACTTGCCTGAGATCGGCCCTATATCTTTTGTTTTTATTTGCGGGTTTTTGTGTAGATGGTTCTCTCAAAAAAGCCTCCATTGCTAAAGCGTGCCGATTTGTTTGTGATGAAACCTTGATCCGAGAATGGGTGTTTTTATCCTCGATCATGTCATTTTTTTCACGATGAAGTACTTTTTGATGGAGCCCACAAACGCTTTTAATTTGGCCATTGAGTTTTGAGACTTCTTAATTTCATTTTTTTTCCCTCTCTTTCTCATCCTCTTTTTTGTTCTCTCGTGATGCTTGGAGTCGTTCACTTGCGGAGGATGAGTTCGCCTCGTTGCTGGGTTGGGACGCTGCTGGCTGATCGTCACGATTCTTTTTAAGGAAGCTTAGGTCATCCCCTCTGTTCTCGTAGACGATTATCTCATGATGTTCTGAGGCTTTTACTATTCCATAGTAATTTGCAGCCCTGCCTTTGTCCTGTCCCAGTGACATGGCGTCTACGCTGATTATGCGTGGGGTGGTACTGTGTCTTATCCCCATTGCTCCCAACTCCTTCAAAGACGAACATGCCCGTTCAAATGCTGTTTGCGCGTCCCATTCGAATACTATTATCGTTTTGGTGTCTGATTGCAGTATTCTGCATGGTTGGCCAGCGAAGTTAGATGTTGGGAGAGCTAAATATATGCTGATTTTCATGTTCGTTTTTGATGTACTCCCGTTTAGGATTGCTGCTAGTCCCGGTGAGATGTTGACGTGGTTGGGAGTGGTAAGACGGCTGTATGTTATACCCAATGTTTCAGTTGGATTTGACATAAAGAGAGGAATCGGCCTTAATTTAATTTTCGGTTCCCCGTTTTGTCCGCGGGCTAGTAATTGCTGGGTTTGTTCTAGGATCGGCTGGGTTACAGTTGCGGTTGAAACTACCCGTTGCATTTCTGTGTGCGCCTGTGATTGTGTTGGCGCGTGTATTTCTCCTGGCCTGTGGGTTGGTGTGATGTGTGTCTGTATGGACTGTAACTTTTAAAATGTAAAATTTATCACAAAATCGACTTATATTATTGTTATAAAGTCAAACTTTCATTTGGTATGTTTAGCATAGTAGCATAGACTGCCATATTATGGCTATTTATTTTTGCAGGTTAAGCTGGAATGGTACTTGGAAGTATACAATTTTTTTTTATAGTACAGACATCTTGCTGTAGTACAGTTTTTCTTGCAAAGGCACTTTTTAAATCCCTGGACGGTTTCGATGGATTGTAGGTTAGCAACTGACCGTAGTACTATCGCCGTATTCGGTACATCCTATGCCTCAAGGAGAACTCTTGAACACAATATATTAATGTAAGATTGAGAATTATATTCTCAGTCTTACATTATAATTTTAAAGTTCCGTTCTTAGTACCAATTTGATAGAGCTCATTATCGGTTTTATTCAAAACTACACCTATACTATTTCGGGCATCACCATTCACCACGTCGTCTATCAACCTGTTCGTACAGAAGTTCCAATACGTACAGGGGCAAACTTCTTTTCACTCGATTTTAGCATTTTTTCAGTCTGTTGTAGGTTTTTCTTAGCACTTTGACAATTATCTAGCACTATACATTTTTTGAACATAAGCATAACAGTTTACACAACAGGTAATATTGTTGTTATGTACTTTCCTAATTATCTTTGTTTGCAAAGCAACAAACATGTAATAAACAGTTAAGAATGTTGAGTTCTGACTTATTGATTCAGTCATCACTTAAACCAATTTACAAGCTATCACTTTATATTTTTTATTTGTTTGTTTCGTCGATATTATTATTGTTTTATTTAAATTACACACATTATAAAATATATAAGTATGCAAATTTAAATCATATTATATCATTACATATTCTAATATTTTACTATATTATTATTATGATAATAATTATTCACACAGTGTGCCCGAAGTAGTCTGTCCAACGCTGACAAAAATGGGTCCACAGAATATCAGGGGCTGTGAAACCCACGGTCATGAACCTGAGAGGATTCCATTTCGACGGTTTGAGCATTACACTACCTACCAATTTATCTCTAAATGCGCCTTGTGCTTTTTCTGTTTTTGTTTTTCAATTTGTTGTTTTTTTTTTGTTTTTTGTGCTTTTGTTTTACCTACCATCATAGTATTTGTTTGTATCCTGTAACATTGTTTTAAAAATCTTGATGTATTGTGTCGTATCTTTCTTCTTCTATTTTAAATGTATGTACTTTGTGTAATGTTCAAATTTTTTGTTGAATAAACGTTTATTTATTTACGCGGCACTAGCGCGATTGCCTGATCAGACCCTGCCATCTCGCCCCGCTATCCCCGTGTAGCCATTGATATCTCAAATATTTTACATTTCCGATTATTATTTAGGAAATGTATAGATTTCCTAGGAAATATGTCTAATATAATTAATTTTACACATTTCCGTGCGATTTTAGGAATTGTATACAATGACGGATTACATACATTTCCGGTAAAATAGATATAGATTGTGTCAGCGAGGCTATGTGGTCGCTGTAGTCAGCGCGGCTTGGCCCCTATATCAGCGAGAGATTACTAGCAAAGTATGTACCTAACAATTTATTTCAAAAGCTGCAAAGTATGTACCTAACAATTTATTTGTTTTTTACTTGACATAATACATAATAAAGTAAATATATACTATTCTATCTATAGTAGTAAATATTAGCCTTTCATGCAAGTACTTGTGATCTCGCGGTGAATACCGCCAACGCGGCGGACGCATATTAGGCTGTCTTTCCACCAGCTGAGCGGAGCTGTGTTGCGAGGAATGTGTTTTTGAAAACCAATATAATCGCTTCATTGACATGACTTTGCCATGACATCGCTCAGGGCGGCGATGCTATTGGTTATCAACAAGATACGCGCTAAAAACGTAACCCTCCTGACAGTCGGGTAAAATTCCTCGCACATTCCTCGCAAGTCGCAACACAGCCTAATTCCAGCCAGATTACTCTCGGCGCGGCGAACCTTGGTTCCTATGAAACTGACGGTTAATCTCACCATATCACATTGTAGTGTCGTCAGTCGTCACGATTAAATTAGGATCATATTGGATTCGTCTAAAAATGACATTTATAAATTTTACGCAGCTTTATGCCATTACAATGATGAATATCATTGTCGTTGGAGTTTTTAACAATAATTTTTAACATTTAAGTACGAGTAGGTACAAGAAATTATCTCAATCTGAATTTACGTTTAAACGTCCTGCAAAACTTACGTCGTCGTTACCTACTTGGTGAGATTAACTGTCAGATAAAAACGAAAGGGGAAGGCGCAATAGGACCATTTTCACACCCTAAAGTATTATGACATTGTTACACCCTGTATAAAAAACAAATATTTTTTGGGATTTGTATGGGCAAGTGCCGCATCATCATGATTTTGCCCAGACAAAAGTTAAAAAATTTGTCGCTCTTTCAGCGCTGCTGCATTCACAGTTAACTCTCTACGGGACTCATACATACCCTAAAGTAGGTATTATTTATGTTACATCCTGTATATAAAATATATATATAATCGGCATATTATATTATATATAAAATATAATATAATATTGTGCCGATTGAGCCCTTGACTTTCGCGGAGTGCTTTTAGGGCCAATTCAGACGGCAACGCGACGCGGCTAGGCATTGCTAAATTTGTATGGATTTGACAGTTTTGCGGAGACTTCTTACGCAATTAAAATCTGACAATTCAGTAGGTACAGAATACAGATATCAGAAATGTACCTACAGAAACGCATCGCGTTGTGGTCTGAATTGACATTTGACCCTTAGAGTCTTGTCATTTGACCCCTTTTTTTTTTTTTTTTACGTAGTGAAATGCTGTGACGCATTCCGCAGGGGATGGGGACTCCCACTGCGGATATGTGGGGCTCGCCGCGGGCGAATATGTTGTGTGCCGCGGCCCTACCCACTAAAACTCTACGGTGCTCCACCGCTTCCTGACGAAGTCGCGGGAACTGTGCGACACCACAGCTTCATCAGCGGACGTCTGCCTAGTGGGCTGCAGACTCCTCTCGAAGGGAGCGTTTTACTCGCTCCTCAGGCCGAGCAGGCTTGCTTCTAGGCCATTCCACTGCGTTTTGTCGCGATGCGCAGGAGCACACTGCACATCGCGACCCTCTCTGGGACTCAGTGCAATGGGCGACGGCATCCCCTTACCGCCGCCCTGAGCACCCCGGTTATGGCGGGACGTTGTTGTCGCCATTGTTGGCACGACGTCTTCGCCTTGGCCGTCTTCTAGGGTCGAGCGCCTCCCTTTCTCTTATGCGCTCGGCGTCATTTGACCCCTAGAGGATGCTTACAGGCTAAGTAGCTATTTACCCTTATTAGAGAACACTTTCATAATTCATACCTTTTTACTTTACTTTTCCTTTATTAAGTTGCTGGACTATATTTAGAAAAGAAATTTCTTCATGAAATTATTTTTAATGGAAAAGCTTTGTTCCTTTAGAAATAAAAAGAATCTTGAATGTTAGCGTATAATAATTATTTACCTTAATAATAGTATCCTGTATCATCATAAAGAAGACTAAAATCAAAATTAAAACGACAGTAAAAATAAAATGACATTTATTTATCGTAAATTATCACAAATAAATTTGTTAGTTGTATCACAATACATTTGGTTACTGTGGTATAATATGTTTAAACTATTAAAATAACCGCTTCCTTTTTGAATGTTGGTTAAAAAGTCTCTTTCATTACGATTTAAACAATGATTGGTTACAATGTAATCCTATAGAAACATTCGTACAATTTTTGAATTTTTATTCAGTATTATGTACCTAGCCAATTTTTACTATAAATATAACTATTCAAAATTGAAACGTGGAAATTGAAAACTACATTAATTATTTACAATTTTCCTTTTATTTAATTAAGGTCACCCAGATTACGTTCAATATTATAGTATTCCAAATGAGTATTTCGCTATTTTATTGATTTAATAATCTTCCTTCGCAATATTTTAAACTATTTGCCTAGCTAGTGCAACATTTTTCTATTTTATAAAGTAGGTAAATAATAATTTGACTATGAATAATGGTAAAAAAATAAACCATAATATCATCATAATATTATGATGTCGTTTTTATAAATTAATAGCTTTCAAAGTCCTGTATGTCCCTTTTTGTCCTGTATCTTACCTAATTGCTAAGTAGCAACAGGAAAAATATCTTTCCTGTTACCTATAATCAAAATTTCTGTAGTCTAGGTCTCAAATTGAATAATATAACTATAGGTATATCTTATTATAATTAGATCGACTGAATTATCTAATTAAATATACAGTAATTGTTACGTATCACCAAATTTTGTATACAGTAATTGTTACGTATCACCAAATTTTGTATTACTTTTGAATATTTTTAACCTATCAAAATAATCATTCCATCTGCGGCGTATTGTAGACGTTGAGGAAGGGGGCGCCGGGGCCCTCCTGCAGCCAGTTGTCAGGGGAGTATTTGTTGTCGTGTTTCTCTATGACATGGAAGGTGTAGGCGTGACGACTCTTGTCTGACTTGTTGTGGGCACTCTTGTGGATTACGTTGCCGTGAATTAGGATACAGGTACCTGGAAAAAATTATTGTGGCAATTTTGACATGACATCTCTAAGGGCGCATTTTCATTAGTCGTTAACTCGTGCGGTATACCGTATACAGCATACGGGGAGTCTATAACAACTAATGGCGCAATTTGATTGGTCGTGGCATAAATTTTAGAAATCACCCGCACCCCGCATGCGGGCCCTATCGACTATCGACCAGTGAAAATGCGCCATAAGGGTCAATTCAAACCGCAACGCGACGAGGCAAGGCGAGTAGTACAGTAAATGAAGGCAAAAATCAGGTGCAACCTCCGATTTCGTTGAACCTCCATCGATTTGGATGAAAATTTGGGATTAAGTACATTAAACCCTCTACTTTAAAAGTGACATACGCTAGTATTCCGATTTTTTATTTTAGGGGTGAAATCTACCCCTTTTGTTGAAATTAGAAAAAATGTAGATTTAACCATTCTGGCTTAACTAATTGGGTTTAATTCGATAAAATAAATGTTTCAATGTTTTTTTCATGATATTTTATGATTATATAATTAATTTTTCAACCCTTATGGCAACCATCCGTGGAAAACACTTTTTGTATTTCTGAACTTTAAAATTGCACATTTACATTGAATAAACAGTTTGTTTAATATTTATGATATAATTTTTGGATAAGACTGAAATATAAACCCCTAAAAGTAGCCCTTTATTGCGGAATCACGGTAAAAATTGGGTTCAAAAACTTAATAGGTTTATGTTTTTTAACCTAATTTTTTTCAGTTTATTTACTAAGTATTAATTTCTTATTAAGTTTTTTTTGCGAAATTTTTTCAACCCTGTACCTAAACTACCCAATGTCTGAAAAATAAGCTTTAAGTTTTTATTTTAAGTTTTTTATCAGCAATAATGAGTTCGAATATTTTTTCATAGTTTAGGTAATTTTTTTTTTATAGCGACCAATAAACCATGAATAAACCTATTGTTGCCAAGGAGATCGCAATGTTGATATTTTGGTAAACACAAAATGACCAAGATGGAAATATAGAAATACGATTATGTCCTTCTTTTTCCCGACCAACACTGACCACTGACCAGTTTAAGTTGACCCGCGACATGCATAGGAATCAACTTCCTCGAGTGTACAGTACCCCATATTATAACTAATTATAACTACTTTTCGAAGTAATCTCAAATCACGCTTACATCAAGCGTACAATTAGGACAATCTAAAGTCTAAAACAAAGACGATCAGTTCTACTGTACATTACTAAATACTAATTATACTGTGTACATAATTTATCAGAAGCTCGATATTTCCGATATTCCGACACTAGATACATCAATGCTGCGCTTTGCATAATATGACGTACTGTATTGGGTATCTATCATAATCCATTACTTGCCTATCGTGTAACTGGGATAAAGTGTAGTTGAAATATGCATCTCTGCAGGACTGAACAGATTCCCTAGTTCCCTACAGAGGCCTTGGCAATACTGCTGAGATAATATGACGTGATCATACCTCAGCAGTTTTGTTATGGTCTACCCAACAACGTCTTCAAATGGGCCTCTTTATATCTCTATTTATTATAATTTCATTCTACGCCACTATAAAGGCGGCATGGGCCGCTAGACCAGCGGTCCCCAACCTTTTTTCATGCGGGCCACAAACATGATTTGGTCCTGGTGCGGTGTAGCGGGCCGCATAAAAAATAATATTATAATAAAAATAATATTAGGCATGAATATCAAAATTCTTTAACATCACGCGGGTCACAAATGAAGTATCAGCGGGCCGCAGGTTGGGGATAGCGGCTCTAGACCAATGTCGGTAGAAAATGAAACCTACGAAGACTATAATATATGTATGTCATAAAGTGGCACTTTGTTTGCCTTTTTGTCGGTCGCGATCGTTTACGGCAACAATCGGAAAACTATCTTCACCTTTACTGACAGGAACTGGTGTGAAACTGGACTCCCGGTACACGGGGGCTGGTCTGTCATACACCAGCCCCTGCTTTGCCTCCTTTTCAGGGTTCCGCTGCAACCTCCTGTGCACCCCCGACTTGTGGGAACCCGGCGACATCCAGAGACAGCCGTTCTGGATCGTCGCATCTTCTAGAGCGATCCAGAAGCCCACGGGCGAGACTGGCTCTGTGTGTAGGTAAGTTGCGTCTTGGTGCGGCACAACTGAAATTGGAATAATAAATATTCAGTCTTCAAAAATAACGGGAATATTTTTTTATATTATGTATTCAGGTCCAATTGGAATTGTTTTACACGTATACACTAGATGGCGCTAGTAATCACAAAATTTACTCTTATGCGAATGAGTCACAATAGATCATCAAGGGTAGTAGTGACGTCTAGCGTCTGGACTGCAATTATGACCTTCCTTCGGAGGGAACAAAAACACGCTGAATCAGCAAAGCAAATTACATCATCCAATGTACGTACCATCGAGGAAATTGATTTCTAGGCAGACGGGCCTACGTCGGCTGCAGATGTCGCGTCCAAATTACTTAGGTGCGCCATCTGCCTAGGAATCAATTTCCTCGATGGTACATTTTCAATCCAGACTAGCAAGTATCAGGTGGCAATCATATGATCATCACATAGACAACTAACCTTCCCCACCCAATCCAGGGTTCTTGTAAATGTACATGCTCTGCACCACCGCTGGTTCCTTCAAGCCCAACTCTCTGCATACCGCCTTCACTCTGTCACTGTACGTGTAGCATCTGAAGATCGGATGTAGGAGATGTAGGGCATGGCCGACCTGAAATAAGAAATGATGTAGGTGAAACTTTAAAAATTCCTTACTATGGTTCAATCGCTCAGTCCTGTCTCTAGCGGTTATCGGCATCTCGTCTACCATTGTATTCTAATTTTACAGATGTAGCGATATCTATCGCACCGTTTGTATGACATAATTGTTAAAAAGTTTCTAAATTCAAATGACCGCGAGTTTGGTGGTAGAGCAAGCAGGAGGAAGCGTGACCCCGCCATGTATCACGAACCTTTTTTTCTAACGAAATATTTTCCGTAGAAATTATGAAGCTACTAAGTAATATTATAATATCATTTATTTTAAATTACTTATTTTCCTATTTTTTTATTGTTATCAATTAAATCATGCTATAAGCAACTCATGATTTAGAGAAAAAAATAATATATTATTATTATATTATATTCTATGTCAGCTTCTTATTTGGTGACTGTAGAATGTCGCTTCTTTAAGCTAAGTTTATACATGAATCAATATAGATATAGATTCACGGAAGGTAGACCTTAAACATCGGTTGTCAAAATTGCAAAAAAAAAAATTAGAACGATACGAGCATGAGCTATTCAATATTATAAACTAACGGACGGAGATTACTAGTATATAATATTGTAGACTAATAGATGAGGTACCTATAACACTTACATAGAAATAATATAAGACATTTACCCCACGGCGAAGCATAATTTACATTTTACAATGGTTATTTTTGTAGGGGCCATTTTATATTTTTAAAACCGGCCAAGTGCGTGTCGGGCCACGCGCAATATAGGGTTCCGTAGTACCCCTAGTTTTTGACAATTTCTTTATGGTCAATGAACGTACATTTATTTTTCAGCGAGTTTTACACTACTAACAACATCATCTCAGTTACTTTCAAAGGAATTTGAACGAAAAGTTCCTTAATATACTTCACCGAATACATTTTTTTAGTTGATCGACTATTATATCATCAATAACTTATGAAGTCTTCTTAGCCGTGATAGTTTTCCTTTTAAATTCAGCATATTTCCTACCCCCGTGAATTTTTTCACATTTCTAGAACTAACCGTTTAGCTGGTAGAAGGGGGGACACTGGACTCTAACGATTTTTTCCACTTTAATACTTAATATTTCACAAACGGATCCCTAAATCGGAAAATGATCTATGAATACTCGCAATATTTTTAAAAAACCTATTCAACGACACCCCACACGATGGGGTGGGCGCGAAAAAAAAAATTCATCCCCGCTTGATGTGTAGGGGAGGTACTATAAAAAAAAATTTTTTTTACGATTTCACGTACGATTTTTTTGCCATCATTAATATGTGTATTCATGCCAAGTTACAGCTTTGTAGGTCCTATAGTCTCTGAGTAAAACCGCGGACAGACAGACAGACGGACGGACAGACCGAAACTATAAGGGTTCCTTGTTGACTACGGAACCCTAAAAATGATGGAGACCTAAATATACATAATATAAAACATTGTTTTTTATTTTGTGTGGAGTATGAAAGGGGCTGGGTTATCAGTTGTCACTTAATAGGTTCATTAGGAATCTTTTTTTTTTTATTGAATAAGGGGGCAAACGAGCAAACGGGTCACCTGATGGTAAGCAACTACCGTCGCCCATGGACACTCGCAACATCAGAAGAGCTGTAGGTGCGTTGCCGGCCTTTTAAGAGGGAATACGCTCTTTTCTTGAAGGTTTGCAGGTCGTATAGGTCCGGAAAAACTGCTGCTGACACTTTGTTCCAGAGTTTTACAGTGCGTGGCAGAAAGTTACGCGAAAAACGCACTGTGGAAGACTGCCACTCATCAAGGTGATGAGGAGGGTATGGAGTTGAATATGGAATTTTAAGATGACTAACAACATTGAAAATCTATTTATATTTATATAAATATAATAGACAGGCGAATGAACGTGTGGCAAGACTTTGAATTATTAGTCTTTAACACAGACATTTAATAATAATTATTATTAATAATCCATGGACCATGACAGATGTCGTGATTGTTATTTCTTGGTTTACCATCATCCAACGTAAAGATGAGTCTTTAACTGTCATATTTTTTGGTATATATTTCAATTCCAAAGGCCCTTACAAAGATGATTAGATTGGTTAGTAACTGAGACTACGAATAATGAGATAATAATATTATGAAAAAACTGATATTGGAAGGTGAAAAATCAATGTCAGAACCTTTAAAAACCTTTGACGTTAAAGTGTTTTAGGCGGCCGAAAAAGAATATTTTAGTGCCTTAACTAAGTCAGCGTTTCATTATTCTGAGATACTTTATGAATATTACACAAAGGCTTCGTTAAAAGGAAATTTCAGATTAGTAAGAGATACTTTATAAATTCTGAGCATCAGTTGCCAGTAGTTGATAATTATAGTTCGCGAGCTTCGCCTTTATGTAATAGAATGAGTACACAGCCCCTAGCCAAGGCGTTTTCTTCGTAGAATCCTCGCTTCTTTATAGAATCGCTGATAAAAATATATGGAATTGGCATAAAATGACTCGAATGTCGACTTCAGAACTGAGGCACATCCCCAACCCGGGGCACCCATAAAGGGTTTCCCCTGCGCATCAAAAAAAAAGGCCCTTCCACACGACGTTTTTTACGCTCGTTTGTATTGATACAAACGAAAGGTGAACGCTGAGCAAACACAAGGAAGTTTAAATATCTGAAAAAACGCGATGAAAACGCGCAAAAGACGAGCACATCAAATAGGCCAGTCATTAAAGCCAAAACCCGAAAGAAATTAGTAACTTGATAAAATTTTAGGGGGTTGTTAAAGAAGGTAAAATAACTTACCGTGTGATTTTGCAGCGTTCTGGGGTATACGGAAAGGATTGAAAAGGGGTGAAAAAGGTTATTTGTTAATAACATTGCGTAAAAAATTAGTAACACGCTGCAAATTTGGAATTAGGTTGTTCTTACCGTTTTGTAACGTGTATTAAATTTGCAGCGTTTTGCAAGATACGGAACATTGTTTATTATAAAAACAATGAAATTTGTTATTAACAAGGGTAAAAAATGTAGTAACACGCTGCAAATTTATAATGAAGTTGTTTTTACGTATATCAAATTTACAGCAATTTAGTAATAAACAATGTTCCATATGTCGCAAAACGCTGCAAAATTAATACACTTTACAAAACGGTAAGAACAACTTAATTCTAAATTTATACCGAGTTACTAATTTTTTTTTACCCCTGTTATTAACAAATTTTATTGTTTTATAATAATAAACAATGTTCCGTATGTTGCAAAACGCTGCAAATTTAGTACACGTTAGAAAACGGTAAGAAAAACCTAATTCCAAATTTGCAGCGTGTTACTAATTTTTTACCCCTGTTAGTAACAAATTTTATTGTTTTTTAATAATAAACAATGTTCCGTATGTTGCAAAACGCTGCAAATTTAATACACGTTACAAAACGGTAAGAACAACCTAATTCCAAATTTGCAGCGTGTTACAAATTTGTTACGCAATGTTATTAACAAAAATCCTTTTTCACCCCTTTTCAACCCTTTCCGTACACCCCAGAACGCTGCAAAATCACACGGTAAGTTATTTTACCTTCTTTAACAACCCCCTAAAATTTTATCAAGTTACTAATTTCTTTCGGGTTTTGGCTTTAATGACTGGCCTAAAAAATGAGCGTCGTCAGTGCACAAAAAGTACGTTGTGTGGAACGGCCCTTAGATCATTTTCTGAGAAAATAATTTTACCTTGTTCAGTGATATACTTGGGTCGACTTGTAGCTTGCCGTCTGGAGTCAAAGCGTCAGATTCAAAGAAATATCTGATTTTGTCGTTGCTCTCCATAAAGTATTTGTCCTTCAGTTGCTGAAATTATACAGACGTAGTTTAAGATATATTATACAATTATAATAAAATTATTCGATAATAATATTGTCAGTAACCAAATAAGAAACCAAATAATAACCAGTAAAATTCATGCTTCATGAAAAATAAACCGCGGAGCTAGATAAAAAATTTATTTCCAGGTCAATTTAATTTTTATTTTGTGGTGTGCACTATTTTCGATGGTTTTCACCATCTAGGATTCAGAACATTTTAATGATAATAATAATTAGAAAACGCTTATAACAACAATAATAATTAATCAAACGGGAATCGAATCCGAGTCACGTGCCACGCTCTAAGCCACCGGACCACGGAGTTACGCCTATAGGGAACTTCTTGATAGTTGATATCCACAAGTCACAACAAAGTTACGCAGAAATTCGTTTATCGAATGAAAACCGTACATTTTTTTAAAGTATCGTATGTTCCCGGGGGCCGGGACTCCGAAGTATTTGTAAAATCGGTTCAGCCGGGAAAGGACATAGAATAATTTTTATCCCGGAAAAATGTACGGTCCCCGCGCAATAAACAAATTTTGGTACAACGGAGTTGCGGGCGTTATCTAGTCTATAATACTAGTAAGGTTAAACTGGTATGCATTCCGAATGCTGGGCAAAGTTAACGACTGAAGGGGTAGGTACCCGAAGACGGACGATGCAACCGAGGCCGACCAAGGAAGAGATGGTGCGATGAGCTGGAGGCATATCAATGCTGGCCAACGGTGGAGCAGGAGCGAGAAAAGTGGAAGATCATCCAGCAGTGGGGCAGAAAAACAAAAGTTAAACTACCTGTTTCTCAGTCTCGAGCGTAGAGAAGACAGCTCTGTCCTCTATATCCGCCGCCTGCTTGGTGAGCTCCAGACCGGCTGCTCGCAGCTCGTCACACTCCGCTGGACGGAGGAAGTCCTCCAGCACCACGTACCCATCTCGGTCAAGCTGGAAGTAAATCACTGTTTTAGGCTGCGTTCCAACCGAAGATGAGCTAATGGCTGCCACATTCACCGCAACGATTCTATTGTTTCTTGTAAAACATATTCCTCGCAACGCAGCTTAGCTCATCTCCGGTGGAAAAGCAGCCTAAGGCAAGGCAAACTTCCTAAACAAAAGATTTTTAGAGAAAACTAAAGGTGATCGCACATTAATTGTCCGCGCCGCACACGCCGTACGCGCATCCCAGAATTCGTTGTACGAAATGACAATGTCACGAAATGCGGTGCGTTCGGTGTGGACAAAATAATATTTGCGATCAGCTTTGATTTGTCAAAATAATATGATCGTAACTACACATTCCCTTTAGCCAAGATGTTTTCTTTATCGCTTCTTCATAGAATCGCCGATTAAAATGTACGAAATTGACATTAAGCGTTCGATAAAATAAAGTCGACATTTGACTCATATTTAATGTTAACTCCATAGATTTTGATCGATAAAGAAAACGTCTTGGCTAGGGCTCTGATTTCATACATAGTACTGCAGTCCGTACAAAACTACTAATACTTATCGCTTCAGAATCGCAATGATCCAACGCAAATGAAAATAAACGAATTTTTGCCACTAATGGCGCATTTTCACTGGTCGATAGGGCCCGCATGCGGGGTGCGGGAGATCATGCCTCGACCAATAAAAATGCGCCATTAGTTGTCATAGACTCCCCGTATGCTGTATATACTATATCGTACGAGTTAACGACGAATGAAAATGCGCCGTCTTCTAACATTATGCTGTCAGCTGATTCAAACTTGAGCTGATTTTCTTTCAATCAGCAAAGAAAAAAAATATATGAATCAGCAAAGACAGACAAGCGAGGGGCAGAGCGAATTTATAAGGGTCTTCCGTATTTTACTCATCCTAATTTAAGAGAGCTAAATTATAAAACTTCTGTTGCGGGCGGTAGGCAGCTTTCCCGAGAATCTTAATTAATTTTTATCACAAATCTCTTTGTTTTAGAAATATTTGCAGTTCAAAACCAACATGCTTTATTTGCAAGCAAAATTAAATAGTTATTGAAGAAGACACCAATTATAAGACAGCTATACATTTATTCACAGTTAATCACACACAGCTCTACATCACATTCTTACTTGAGACACAACCATTTATATTATGTCATATATGTTCAACAGTTATTTCAAACAGAATAATAAGTATTTACTTATCCTATTTTTATTACAGTATCTGAATATTTAATTTCATAGAAAATTGAATTTTGTAAATCCTATTTTAACGATGTTCTTTTATTTTTAAACGGATAGAGTTACGAAACAAGATATTATTATGGCTCTTTAAGTCTTTACTTATTCTAAATTCTTTTAAATACCTAATATTCTGTAGTAATCATAGACATAAATATTACTAGCGTAATATATTCCTCGTGTCACAGTGTTTATGCATGAAATCGTCCAAAACGGCTCAATCGATTTTATTGAAAATTTGTATGTACATTTGTAAGGCCCGAGGATAAGTTTTTATTTACTTTTATATTAATACTAAAAATATTAATTCATATGGCAAAACAACGTTTGCCGTGTCAGCTAGTATTGTGTATATTGTATAATATTATAATGCACGAAGCGTTGTACTAATACCTCTGTGGTTGTACTCGATCTTTAACTATTGTTCCTGTTTTCCCATAGTCAAAACTCTGAGTCGATTTTAATGACTTCATTAAAATTGACTCAGAGTTTTGATTATGGAAAAACAGGCTTCAGATAATTACGTGAACAGTGGCGAAGATTTTTACCTAAAAAATTTTTTTCAGGTCTTTCATTACGATTACGACTTTGCGCTATTTTGCCGGCTACTGATAAAGTCCCGGCGGGCCGCAGGTTGATATAGCTGAAGTGTTTACATATCACCGCTCGCCCCCACACGTAGGGTATTCTCGGCTCTATAATCATTTTTGTGTATGCGTTGGCCATTTTATACAAAATTATTAATAGACGTACCTACCTACTGATTGATCACAAGAGGTATGAGATTTCATGATTCATCTAACACCTGGGAACCGTACATGTTGGTTCGTTATGATAGTATTCCCGGGTACCTTACAATAAATATTGGAGACAAATTGTTATCTAATTATTAGTAATTATAATATAAAATTCTCGTGTTGGTGTTTGTGCACGAACTCCTGCAAAACGGCTCAACGAGTCACGACGGTAGGTAATAAAATAAAAATAAAAATCTCTTTATTCAAACCGTTAATTAAAAAAGTCAGTTTACAAAAGTTACAAAGAATGAAAACAGTTTGAAATGGCGGCCTTACTGCTGGAAGCAGTTTCTTACAGGCAACCATACATATATAGGTACGCGAGAGTTTGTATCTAATTTTTATATTCATATATTTTGATACTAGAAATAATTTATATGGCAAAACAATATTTGTCGGGTCAGCTTGTTATTATAATAATATTATCGATCAATAATCAAATCGAAAATAATTTTTATCTTGGAATGAATTGTCTCCACCGTGGTGTCTGTTATTTCTTAAAACAATATTTATATCGCGTGCAGAGTCCCTACAATGCGTTTGCGAAGCCCCATGGCTCCGCGAAGCTTGCCTTAAGAGGGCGACTAACCCAAAAAATCAAACATCGTCCTTCTCTCTTTACACTCACGCGCATCTTTCGTATGCCAGGTGAAAAAGGACGACGCGGATTCATCGCCAAAATTCGCATAAATTGTACAACATTTTAAAAATCCGCTAGGTCGGTTTCTTAATAATAATAATAATAATATCTATGGACGCTTCACACCACGTCAGTCTGGCCCCGTGCTAAGTGCCTGAAGGACTTGTGTTACAGGTACCAGACAACGGAAATATATTTAATACTTTTATACTATACATATATTTAAGATTTTTATTATATGATACACATATTTAATATACATCCATGACCCAGGAACTTTATAAACTTTTTGTTCCGTCGGCGGGACTCGAACCCGCGACCTCTGGCTTGAGCTACCAACGCGCTCACCACTGCGCCACGGAGGTCGTCATTAATGATAGAATTTTATACATTGTGTTAAAATATTAACTTAGTTCAATGCACGGCTATGACAAAAAATTAAAAATTCGTGAAAATTTGGTGCATCTTTGATATTTTCTTCTATCGAGAATAAATATTTTAAGATATCGTGTTTTTCAGATCTCAGATCGAATTCTTGGAAATAAATGTAGTAAGTATCTCATTTTAGAAAATGAAACAATTCGTGGCGTATTTTCAAGTATAAAAATGAGTTATAAAATAAAAAAAATCGGGTTAGTCGCCCCCTTAAGAATGGCTGATGATGATGATGATGAAGAAGTGATGAAGAGTCATTGAGAAGTTGACGCAGTTCTGTACAAAGAACCCCACGATGACAAGTTACTTCCCTGTTTCGAATTCCGGTGTCTTTGTTCCAGAATATTCTATTCTAAATAAAGCGGATTAGTCGTTAAAATTATTTATTGCACCACGCAAACTCACCTTTTGCCAAATATAATAATACCTGGTGCATTTAGTCCCTGTTGAAAGTGTTAAGGTATGTGCTAACAATATCTTAACTGGGATTTTGGATCCCGTATAGCTCAGCAGTGGCGGCCTTAGGGGGCGGCGAACTGGGCAATCGCCCGGGGCCTCGCTCTTTCAGGGGCCCCGCGTCAAGAAAATAAAAAAAACTGATTTTTTATATATTTGTATTAAAAATTGCGAAACGAAAACGAATACCTTTAATTATTTAATACAACCAGCATTTTTCGCATCAAAATTCAAATATATATATTTTCCGTAAGACTATGGTAAGACTAAGGGCCTCGCAAACAAATGCCACCCGGGGCCTCGCAAAAACCTGCCACCCGTGGCCTCGCAATGAGTAAGACCACCACTGTATAGCTGTAGCACTACATCAAAATTGATGTTATTTGCCAATTTCCAGATTTTCCACTATGTATCGATCTCGGCCCATAGTACAGTCACAGTATAGCAATAACAAATATTGCTATACTGTGGTACAGTATGGCGCTGGACGCCACCCTTCGACAGTATTTTCAGTCTAGCTCCTAATCCACTTCCCGGCCCATTATAGCAGTTGTGCAGGAATGTTCTATAGAATATTAGCTATTTACACAAAAAATATAAAAAAATCAAAAGTCAAAGTCACTAGCTAACAGAGATAGAAAGGATTAAATATATCGATTTTATAGTTCAAAAATATTATGGATTAATGTTCTATTTGTATTACAATGTCACTCTCAAATTATAATTATAATAATTAACCTATCAATATAAAAAAAAATAGATGGTTAGGGTTTTGTATTCAACGAGGACTTAATGTTGATTACAGAACCATAGAAGGAAATGGAACATGTTAGTATTTGTGACGACGAGTCGCTAGCAACATTTGATTATGACAACGCATTTGTACCTCCAATTATCTAATGCACCATTAGTAAATTGGATTCCACCAATAATCAATAGCAAAGACTATTACGTCCATTAAACCTCTATATTAAATATGTACCTAGATGATCCGACTTCTCAAGTTACTGCTGTAGATTTTACTTTTACTAAAGAAAAAAAAATCCAAATAAAAGTAAACTTTTTCCAAGTTCCAACCTATGAGTACATGCATGCATTGATACAAAGTTTCATGTTAATCGGTACAATATTGAAGTTTCACCATTCTAATACTTTTTTTTTATGTCGCAGGGGAATTCCACCCATCATGGGTACCCCGGGGGTATGTGAGACTCCTACTCACTAAAACCACCTGTGGTTCGCCTTCAGCCGTATAAGGAGAAATATCCCGGATCTAGCAAGCACGGGACTCCCTCCACGACCGGCCGGTCTACCTAGGACCGGACTTCCACCAAAGGTAAGGGAACGCTTAGGCGAACTAATGCGTTCCCCTCGGCGCCGGGGCTGGCTAAGCCGGGGAGGTTCCCATCCTCTCCCGGAGCCCCGTTAGACAAGAGTTTGGAGGTTCGCGTAGCGACGCCTCCGCACTCCCGTCCTACGACGGCGGAGCGGCAGAGAGGTGGGGTCGTTCTCTCTGTCCCGCTCCGTGGCCTCTTTCTGCGACATAACAAATTCACAGAAAAAGACCGCCGCCTCATCGCTCTCGAGCATGCAGCGCACCATGCTCGGGAGCGAGAGGTCCCCGCCCAGCACTGCCACCAGATCGTGGCGCTGCACGGCCCAACGATCGCACACCTCGAGGGTATGCTGGGCCGTGTCCTCCGCAGCGCCACAGTTGTGGCAGGCTGTCGTTGGCTCTCTCCTGGCAATCTTACACAGGTACGCACCAAAACAACCGTGTCCGGTGAGTACCTGTGTAAGACGGAAGGTGAGGGGTTTTCTCTTGCGACGCATCCACGCCGCAAGATCGTTTGTGGCCCTCATGGATGAGCCGCACCTTACTCCATCCAACGCGAATCGCACCAAGCTTTATGAGCCGCTTGGCAGCGACCACAGGGCAAGAGGCACGCACAGCGCCCACACCTCTGATATTAAATTGTGGTTCGCCAACCCACACTTCCTCACGGGAGCATCCGCCCTCAGCAGCCATAGCCGCCCTTATACCCTCCTTTGTGGCAGTCTCGTCCAGACCCGTCAACCTAAAGTCGGTTTTCATGACTGGCCTGACCACATCCGCAACCTCACCCAGGAGCTCTCCCATTTTCTTTGCAAGGGCGTCTGCCTGCTCACCACTGGCGCGACCTGGCACCTCTATGAGGCGAGCTCCTGTCGCCGCCGTCTTTACCCGAATGGGTCCAATCCCCATCTCCTGAAGGTTCATCTGCTGTTGGGCCCGAATGAGCACAGACCCATAGGTCTCCCCTTTAGCCACCGCCTCTGGACGCAAGGACCAACTTTGCGTCCTTTTTCTTTTGGGAGACAGGTGGCACCGGTGTCTTCTTCTTCCTCGGCGCCCCACACCTAATAACCTTGGTCCATGCTTCGTTAGGCGCCGAGGAAGGAGCTGGTGCTGCAACCTCCGCCGACTTCTCCACCACCACAGACACTTGGGACCCAGTGGAGGCGACCGGACCAAAGTTGGACCAATCTCCTCCCTTCTTTTTCCTTTCTGGGGGATGTCCTTGCCGCATCGGAGGACGAAAATGAGACGTAAATCTGGAAATTCTTCACGGCTCTTTTGAGCCGGATTTGGAGTCTTTTCGGGCGCCACGGTTGCCACCTAGGCCGATCGCATCGGCAAAACCGGAGATCTTTCCCTCGGCGTCGGCGATACCTTATCCTTTTGGGCAGCTCTCTTTTCTCGAGCTGCCTTCTTCTTGTCACTCGCCAATGGCGGGCGAATAATCGGAGGAGGCAGCAGACGCGCCTCCAGCGACGAAAGACGACTGTCAATCATGTTGCCAACGAGCTTAGCAACACTTTTTTCCAAAATGCCCAGCTGCTCGCTGGACAATTGGTTCGGCACCGACGGCTGGCCTTTCGCCGCCACTTTGGCCTCCTCAAAATCCCGTCTATAGGCGCGCACCTCTTCACGGAGGTTCTCCACCTCCCGCCGAAGCCTTCCATTATCAGCACGGAGGCGACGTGTCTCTTGTGCCTCTGTGCGGGACACCAACGCTTCCAGGACTGTTTTCACAGCCCCAGTGGCCTTTTTTATTTTATTGGCATACCCGCCCTTCAGGTTGGTGGATCTGCCAGCAATGCCCAGGATCTCCTGGAGGTTAGCCATGGACCATTCTAATACTGTTTTACTGTTTTAACTTTTACCATCCAAACAGTTAGCCGATTGGATGGTAAAACATAATATTAAAAAACCAAAATACATATTATAATACTCGAACAAACTAAGAACTCCGGGATAGAACTACGCAGCCCTAAAAATGTGATTCTTCTAATTTATTATGTAGTTAATTATAAAGTATGTTGCCACCACAAGATGTAATATTAATTAGTAATAATTAGCATAATATTATACAGAAAAACTTAGCAAAATAGTATGCATGCTATTCTACTAAGTTTTTATGACGTGTATACTTTCAAATTCATTATTATTAACATCACCAAAGTTTTTAAAAAAAAAGCTCCGCAGTAAATAATTAAATTCATTTCATAAACAAAAATAGATTGTATACATTTTGGAACTTTAAAAAAAGCTCTTCTTTTGCATATTTAATAGAGGAAAGCTTTTGTATGTTCCGGCTTTTAATTTAACAGGCAAGGGAATAAAATTACAGTCATCAATATACATATTTGTAAATGAAGTAAATTTTTTAATTACTTAAGTGGATACATAATAATGGATAGATAATAATTAATAACTCCTCTGTTTATATTTAAATTACAATAAAATCTTATATCTTTAAACAAGCTATTCTTGTATATAATTGAATGCCTATATAATTGGAATCTCGGAATCGGCTCCAACGATTTTCATGAAATTTAGTATATAGGGTGTTTTGGGGGCGATAAATCGATCTAGCTAGGAATCATTTTTAGAAAATGTCATTTTTTTCGTGTTTTATTGAATACCGAGCAAAGCTCGGTCAAATAGCTAGTTATTATTATGTAAGTATAGATAAATATAATTTTGCTATATTACAATCAAAATAACACGGCATATTTTATATACATCTTTTGACATTTCCTAAGTTAATTTTTATACTCGTATACTACATTCGCCGTTTCAAACATGTATGTTTATTATTATAGCTGCTTTAGAAAAGGTAATTGCACTTTGTTGTGGGAAGATGATGATTGTTTTGTTTTTGTTTGTAAATGTTTACAAGAATGTTTTCTCAGACCTTATTACTTCAGATAATCCTTTTTTAATTGGATGAATTGCGATTTGCGAGAGAAAAGTATTTTCTATTTTTGTTATGAAAAGAAAATATAACAATTAGCTGTTAAAGCTATTATATCACAATCATTTGCGACGATGTAGGCTACTTTTCATTACACTAAAGTAGTCTTTTGTGAAGTGCATACTCAGCATAGGTATCCCGTGCACTGCAGTGGTAGTAGGCCTCATGTAGACGTTCTAAAAGTGTTAATTTTAACAGATTAATTATAGGGCCTGTATTTCACCACTTCCTGATAAACTGTTGGATAGGCTATCCACAACTTATTTGACAGATTCTCCATACTATCTGCCAAGTTAAGTGGTGGATAGCCTATCCGGCTCTTATCAGGAAGTGGTGAATCAGCCCCTTAGAAACACAAATGAAAAACATGAAAATTAGATACATTTTTGTGATTTTTTTCTATGGAGAAAATTTTAAGATATTGTGTTTTTTTGGCTCAGATCGAATTCTTGGAAATATAATGTAGTATCTTATTTTAGAAAATAACAATACGATACAATAATTTTCAAGTAAGTATAAGAATGAATTATATAATCGAAAATTTTGGGTTAGTCGCCCCTTTAAGGAATTTCAGCGCTACAGGGTTGCGAGCATCAATAGCATAAAACCCTTCTTAAATCTTCAATTCACGATGTCATTAGTAGCAAACACTATTAAATATAGCTAATAATAGCTATCCTAGCTCTTAGTTCAGGTGTACCTCCCTAGGGGGTAACTAAGGGGGTGAAAGCTTACCCCACTCCTGAAAAGCTTCTATCAAAGCATTTTAAGCTTACATGGCCTTTGATTGGGGAAATTAGATTGCTGGCATTCGATACCTGGTAATTGATATTAATTTGTATCAGGTTTCTGATGTTGACATAACTTCTACGAACCAGTTTATTTTAGTATTCAGTTTATGGCTCCCATTGATAACCAGCTTTGCGGATCCATTCGCAATGAGAACTAATTAGGTATTACGAGTACTTAATTCAGTATAAATTATTACTAGCTAAATAGCTAGTAATAATGTCAAATGACCGAGCTTCGCTCGGTATTCGATAATACACGAATATACTAAATTTCATGAAAATCTTTGGAGTCGATTCCGAGATTCCAATTATACAAGATGTTTGTGTAAACTGCACCGTTGTCCTTGAAACCGTCAAATCAGCCCGTCAAAATGAACAACTTTTTCTATGAGAACAATGCTGGGAATTAAAAAAAATCTGTCTTCATAGTTCATACCCATACAAATTGATGATCCGGGCATCCGTATCGGTATGAAGACGGCATTTTTTTTGAGTTCCCAGCATTGTTCTCATAGAAAAAGTTATTCATCTTCACGGCCTCATTTGATGGTTTCAAGGATAACGGTGTTTACACAAACACACTGTATACACGAATTGCTTGTTTAAAGATATAAGATTATTATTAGGTTTAAGATGTTTATCCCAAATAAATTATTTAACTTTCTTTCTTCTTTTTTACAACACCCGGGTTTACCTACTAAAACCCACCGGTGCCTTCCTACGCTACGCTGCTGGGCCACCGGACCCGCCTTCGAGGGTGATATCTGCGGCAGCCCAGTTAGCGGCATCTGCTTGACTCCTCCGCAGCAAGCTATTAAATGGTCAAATGGCTCCGAGAACTCTCCGACGAATACAGGTTGGAGTGTGGAGTGAGACAAAGGGGGATAACGTCTCCTTCTCTCTTCAACCTGTACACGGACAGGCTGATTGCTGAGCTGAGCGACACCAGAGTAGGCTGTTTTATTGATGGTCTCTGTATTAACAGCATCAGTTACGCCGATGATATGGTGTTGCTCAGCCCATCAATAGCCGCCCTCAGAAAAATGGTCAGTGTGTGTGAAAGTTATGCCAGGTCGCACGGTCTTACATATAATGTAAAAAAAGCGAGCTCTTGATATTTAATTCAAGGGCTCGTAAAATCGGAGATGTAGCACCAGTGCTTCTCAATGGTGTTGCGCTCCGAAGAAAAAGAATTTAAATATCTCGGTCACGTGGTCACTGAGGATTTAAAAGACGATGGAGACATTGAAAGGGAGAGGAACGTCCTGAAAGTGCTCAGCGTCAAGCTGGACAGACCCTTCTGGGGCACTGGATCCATACACATGTGCATGTGTCCGGAGCGCCAGAAGGTGGCAAGTACTTAAACTAACTTTTTTTTTTAACTATTATTAACTTAGTCTTTTATTGTTTAGTAACTTAATATGGGTTGAAAAGCCTGAAATAAACATATTTTATTTTATTTATTTATTTATTAAGCTGCTGAACTTTCGAGGAGCAGCCTGTCATTAATTGTATAGTACTTTATTAACTTGAAGTTTTGCGCGGCTCCGCTCGCCTGTTTGGGCTACCTTCACATTATGTCGCGAGCCGGGCGGCTGCCGCACTACTCGCGACTTAATATGAAGGCAGCCTTATCTGTGTAGGCTGGTCTGTAAAGTGTGTCTGTCTGTTACCTCTTCACAGTCAAATTTTGCTGAGCATGACATTCGAGCCCCGGGAAAGGCCATAGGCTACTTTTATCCCGGTTCCCGCGACATAAAAAATGTTTGGCACGATGGAGTTGCGGGCGTCATATAGCTTAGTATAGACAGATAATTTAAGAAAGAAATTACTCTTAGCGGAAGAATCACCAATTATAAAGAATATTACTAACTAGATGATATTCTAGTAACTATGCATCAACCCTATCGAAGAAATTGATTCATGGTCAGATGGCGAATCAACGTCATTTGGTAGGGTTATGTCAATTCAATGTTAGTCGTGATCTGTCGACTGGGTTTTGGCATAACGCGACCAAATTACTTAGGTCCACCATCTGCTTATGAATCAAATTCTCTGATAGTACCATCGATTAGGCTACTTGACCTAATATTTTTCTTCATGCTAATCGCTTCATAAGCATTCATTTTTACAAAAAAAACTAATATTTTAATATTTTACACAGTAGAAACCCATAAAAATGTTTATTGAAAAATATGCCTCTTAAATGGCGCCGAAAACACTGTCCGCCATAGTGTGACGTCATACGCTTTGTATTTTAAACTCTCTTTATTGAAATTTTTTTAATGTGCTAAATGTACGAGTCTAAAAGTGCCAAAAAATTATAAAATAATTATATTAGAAATTAGAAATCATTTGTAATGTTGAAAACTTTTGGAGAAAAGTTTTGGCCATTTCATTTCCCGTCTACAATAAATGGAGATAATATATATAAAACTGATGTTTTATTTGAATTATTGAAGAAAATATATAAAAGGCTTATTCTTATTATTTATGTACAAATAAACTTACATATAGCGAGCGCGATAAATAAAAGATATTAAATTAGTATGAGGATGACGTCACATCCCAATCGAACGCGTTTTCGTCAGTACAATTCCTATTTTCATAAAATAATATTTTCAAATCGACTTTATTTATCAATCATAAGCTTTTATTTGATAATAAGGGTGAAATACGGTTTCCTAGGCCAAGTTCTACTAGAAATATGTATTTGTTCAATGAAATTGAATATAGGTCATGTAGCCTATTCCTAGGCAGTTGACGGACCTACGTTATGTGGTCGGTTTATGTCAATTCAGGCTGTGATCGGTCGGATGGGTTTGACTTGACGCGACCAAATTACTTAAATGTCCGCCATCAGCCTAGGAATCAACCTTCTCTGATAGTACATAATATTATGAGAAGGTCAAAGGTTATCGTAATTTGATAACGTTTGTAAGTACAAACAATTATATCCCCTTATGTTACTGATTCAGAGACCACAATCAAATAATAATTGTTCTTATCGCGTATTGAATACCACGTTATGCGATACATTTCATCAGGTTATGAAACTAATCTATTACGATCGTGTTATAGTTCTTGCAATCTAAGAGTGCGCGTCGCCTTTATTTGCAGTTGGAAATGTGAATAGACATTTTCGTTAGTTTGCGTACCCGACGGAGAAGTCGGTAGCGAGCGAGCCATGTACGCGTGCATAGATATGGTCACTCACACAACTAAGGGCGACGCGCACTCGTAGATTGCAAGAACTATACAATAGAACTACATAATATTAAAGAAAAAATGTAGCGGCAAGCGAAATATTGGTAGGTAACAAGTAAATGTACTATCAGAGAAATCGACTACTAGGCAGATGGCGGACTTAGGTTATTTGGTATGAATATGCCAACAGCTAGAGGAATGTACATTGAGATCTATCGTCTGGGGTGACAGTCATTTTATAAAGTACACACTAGTCACTACATAGTTTATTCTTGCAATCTAAGAGTGCGCGTCGCCCTTAGTTGTGTGAGTGACCATATATTCTATACACGCGTACATAGCTCGCTCGCTACTGACTGCTCCGTCGGGTACGCACACTAACGAAAATGTCTATTCACATTTCCAACTACAAATAAAGGCTACGCGCACTCGTAGATTGCAAGAACTATACATAGTGCAGTATGAAAATTTTATTGACACTAGATACTAATTACTACTAGCTTACATAGAATACATACTAATATTACATACGGAAAACCATAGATTTAAAACGTCGGAAAACTACACAGGCAATACTTTTTGTTGTAGAATACCTTGAAAAATGTTTGCTATTAATGGCATAACAATTAACAACAAAACAAAATACGACAAAAGTAATACACAATCGCTTAAAACATTGTCAACTTAGATTCATGTTGTGGAATACAACATAATACATATAATAGATTTATGTACAAGCCTTTACAAACATAGACATGGTATAATAGTAAGGATGAGGTTGATGATGATCTTTGAATAGACAAATATTCACTTTAAACAGTAAAATATAAAGCTACGGCAGTACAAAAATAGTTCTCTCTGGAGGTCATAAGATCAAAACCAAAACAAACAACGGCGATGCGGCATGCGCACGTGAACAAAATTGTGATGGAATAAGTTTCCAATTGCCTTAATAAAATTATTAAAATACAGAAAATATAACAGATAAACAATAACATTCATGTTAAAACTTAAAGAAAATCGCAACAAATTGTTTTAAAGCGTTTTTTAAAAGGTTACGTTTAAAATTGCGTCGAAAATTGGCCTATAAAGGGCGAGTTATGTAAAAATCGCTAAGCAAAACTTACCTGACTACGTATTGTTTCTCTCATTTTGTGTGTGTCTGCCACAAAAGTCACCGCACGACTGTTCTACACAGCGGCGTTGATCAAGTTCATGGTACTCGTATTTTTAGCACAGCATCATACAGTGCCGGTTTTGTTTGTTGTGTGTGTACACCTGTGTGGGTAGCCAGCAATGTATGCCGTTAAAATGGGACGCGAGAACAAACCATGCGCCCGCGCAGTATACTCGATGACGCAGCGCGAGACGGGGGCGCGTTTGACACATCTGTACGCAATTGAAGTGATTCAATCTATTTTGAACCCTATAATTATTCTGTCAAGATTCAATTTCAACTTTTACACTATTTTACAAATATGGATCTGAGTAATCGTTGACTGTTGAGATGTTTTTACTTTTTGTGATATTCATTTTACGGACATTGTTGAGATTCAGATGTACTTACCTCTTGGGGCTTGCTTTTTAGGGTTCCGTAGCCAAATGGAAAAAAATGGAACCCTTATAGATTCGTCCTGTCTGTCTGTCTGTCTGTCCATCCGTATGTCACAGCCACTTTTCTCCAAAACTATAAGAGCTATACTATTGAAACTTGGCAAGTAGACGTAGTCCAGCGTTGCCAGACGTCCCGATTTTGGCGGGACGTCCCGACTTTTTCATCAAAATTAAATGTCCCGCGCGGGACAGCTTTTCGGGGAAAGCCCAAACGTACATGCAGCGTGCTGAGAAATAAAGGGGCATGTGGGTGTGGGAGGTAGAGGGGGGATTTTCTTTGGCTACTTTTGCTATCTATTGTCACGTACTCGTTATTTTAACGCAAATAAAAAGATAAAAATTCAAAAAACTTTTGATTTTATACCTTTTTTTACTTTGTCCCGCTTTTGACTGAAGAATCCCGCTTTTTCACTCAAAAAGTTCCAAAGTCCCGACTTGGCACAAAAAAAATCTGGCAACGCTGACGTAGTCTGTGAACCGCTTAAGATTTTGACACAAAAATGGAAAAAATATTTAAAAAATTTGGAGTCCCCAAGTACTATTATGTATTCTGTGGTACAATTAGTTACAAGTTACAACTGAAACTTGAGGTTTCTAACATCATTTTTTTCTAACCTGAATAGTTTGCGAAAGAGACTATTCCAAAGTGGTCAAATGTGTGCCCCCTCCCCCCCCCCCCCCCCCTCTAACTTCTAAAGTACGGGCATGATAATTCTAAAAAATACATATATAATAATATAATGTGCATTACTATTTAAAAAACTACCAACGAAAATTGGTTTGAACGAAATCTAGCAAGTATTTTTTTATACTTCATAAATGGTAAACCTTAAGTTTAACTTTCATTTATCAACTGAAATATTTATAAAAATAAATCAAAAACCTTTTAATTTCATAGAAATAAAACTTATTGCTGCTGCGGAACCCTTCATAAGCGAGTCCACTCCTCGCACTTGGTCGGTGTTATATATTTATTATGTATATATTTCCTGTATACAGGTTTATTAATTTATTAATTCCAGAATTAAAGACATGTCTGGATAAGGTGGCCGCTGGCCCCAGTGGGTAACTAACAATTTGACAACAGCTGTCGATTTTTGCATAAATGGAGGCTTCGGGAGCGGGAAAATGATTCTAAAAAAATTAGAAGTAGATTCGATGTATAGCTAGATAATAGATATATTATCTAGATTCTAGAGTCTAGACCAGGGGTCACCAAATCCGGACCGCCGACCCATTGTGTGCGGACCAAGCATGTTCGAAGATGATACTTCGTTAAAAATTAATTTCGGTCTCGACTCTCGACATACTGATGAACATGTAGCTCAACAAAAATTGGCACTTTTCTCACTGATACAAATAAATACCTTAGTAATTTCCGTTATTATAATAATAATATAATAATAATATCTATGGACGCTTCACACCACGTCAGTCTGGCCCCGTGCTAAGTACCTAAAAGACTTGTTGTCTGGTACCTGTAGTACCAAACAACGGAAATATATTTAATATTTTTATAATATAAACATATTTAAGAGTTTTATTATATCATACACATATTTAATACACATCCAGACCCGGGAACATTGAAAACTTTTTGTTCCGTCGGCGGGATTCGAACCCGCGACCCCCGGCTTGAGCGTCCAACGCGCTTACCACTGAGCCACAGAGGTCGTAATTACCTTTGTTTAAATTTTTTTTTAAATGTGTGGACCGCGAGGGTCATTTTATTTCTTAAAACGGACCCCGGGCGAAACTAATTGGTACCCCTGGTCTAGACGATGAAGTACCAACTTAGATAATTTACAAGGTTTTTTCCCTACGGGCAATATCTTATTCTTACTAGGACGCTGATAAACTGTATACAGTATTAGCTGATCATCTTTATTTTCCCTCTGCGGGCTTAGCATGGTCACCATAGAAGCGGTTTCTTTCTACGAAAGAATAGACAAAGTGGCAGTTAGACAAAGGAAGTCCTCCATTTTGTCACTAAAATCACGAAAAAGTTTATTCTTTCCCGTTTCGTTGTTAAGCTAAGCCTGGGGGTATGGGTCAAAACTCTGGGTGAAATTGTAGTTTTGACCCATACCCAGCTGCATTAAAACAAGACCTTTGCATCCGTTGGGAATTTTGTTTCTTGACGGGCTTTGGCCCACCACACATTCCCACCACTGCATCCCCTATGTTGCCAGGATCGACAGCGGTATCCAACCACGAAAACCCTTTGATATGATCTCAGGGAGCCTGAGGGACATGATAAAACTGTCTTGGGACCCGCAACGAAATTAATCAGAAGAAGATAGGAGGAGTAGGAAGTATACAGTTTTTCCTACATAAATTACAAAATTTTAAAGGTCCGTATGTTATCGCATACGTGATACGGCATTCTCGCAACAGTCTAGTAATCCAGAAGAATGAACAGGCGACAGGCCAATGCGTCTGGGACCGACCGGACCGCGTACGGGTTTTTGACCGATTTCCAAAAAGGAGGAGGTAATACGTTCGGCTGTATGTATCTTTTTTTTTTGTATGTTGCACGATCACTCAGCCGTTTGTGGTTCTATTTTCGAAATTCTTTTTGTATTGTATAGGGTTTATCTCGAGTTTGATACCATGTTCACAAAAGTGGTGTTCTGATGATGGGATCCTTGAGAAATCGAGGGGACTTTTTAATATTTGTATGGAAGCATTTAGTGATTTTGATTTTTTCTGAAGCATTCAGTAAATGCTACTAAAAAGTAAGACTTAAGTACCGAATAGAACTTTTGAATGCTTATAGGTACAGGTTCGGGGATTTCGGCGTTGTTTAAACAACTGAAAGCACAAGCTAACACATCAATTTGATTGATCATTATCATCACAACCATAATTATACCATGGGTCACCACACTATGACCCAATTATTGGTACTTTTCGTGATATTTTGCATCGAAGCAGTTGTTTTTGATGATGGTTTCGCTGTTTGTGGACCGATTTTCATAATTCTTGTGTTAATCTTAATTTTTTATAACAATTACGAACGTGGTGAGCTGATGATGGGATCTATGAGCAATCGAGGGAAATCCTTGAAATTTATCAAAACACTCATAGTGGTTAAAATGTTGTTTCTAGTAAGTTAAACATAATTATGTTACATACGTAGATGTCTCTTGGTCTAAAGGCACTGAACAGAACTCCTGAACCTTTAAAGATAAAAGTTTGGAAATTGCAGCATCGCTTAGATAACTGCAAGCATTTATCACAATTTCGCTTACAGTAACTTAATGTGAATAGTTAACATTCGTATTGGTTATTTACGCATAAAGCCTTATTTTGTAGATAACTAAAAAGAGTGAAATTATTATTTTTAACAAAAAATTAAAACCGACTTCCAAGGTAAAAACAATAGTAATATGAACTAAAAAGTATTAAATAACTCTTACTCTTTAATAGTGCCTTTTTCAGAATTCGTCTAAATCTCAACTATTTCTGTATATACTACAGTCTTCATTACTTTGAAGTCGGTACCAGTCCCAAAAGTTTCATATATTCTAAGTTCTGTTCTGACATTACTGAACTCACGATTAAATTAGCTGGTGCTGACTTCAAAATAATGAAGACTGTAAAATAATGTTGTAATGTATAGAAATAGTTGAGATTTAGACGAATTCTGAAAAAGGCACTATTAAAGAGTAAGAGTTATTTAATACTTTTTAGTTCATATTACTATTGTTTTTACCTTGGAAGTCGGTTTTAATTTTTTGTTAAAAATAATAATCTCACGATGTTTTCCTTCACCGTACGAGCGTCTGTATTATGTACTTGAGATCTGAAAATGTCTCTTTGGTATATAAATTATTTTTATATAACACACTGCACGCCTCCACCCGGGGTCGAACCTGCACCCTATCGAGTTGCGAACAAAAACACTTGGACATATCTTACAGCATCTAGATACAACTCGATATACTATAGTTCTTGCAATCTACGAGTGCGCGTCGCCTTTATTTGTAGTTGGAAATGTGAATAAACATTTTCGTTAGTGTGCGTACCCGACGGAGCAGTCAGTAGCGAGCGAGCCATGTACGCGTAGATATGTAGATATGGTCACTCACACAACAAAGGGCGACGCGCACTCGTAGATTGCAAGAACTATATCAGAAAATTGATTCCTAGGCAGATGGCGGACCTAAGTAATTTGGTCGCGTTACGTCAAACCCACCCGACCGATCACAGCTAACATTGAATTGACATAACTCATAAGCCGATAAAATGACGCAGGTCCGTCAACTGCCTAGGAATCAATTTCCTCGATAGTACAAAATTGTTATCTCAATCAAATAATCCAGATTGAAATGCATTCGAGTAATAGGGGATTATTATCTAACGTCAGTACTACCGATACCAAGAGAAAGCTTTGTTGTGGTTGAGTTTATGACATAAAGGTTACAAAGGATTAATATCTAAATTGCGGCACTAGATTTCCAGGTATTGGGCCTGTCCACAATATGTCCACGTTACGACGTCGTCAACGTGGAACGGTGCGGTAACGTGGCACGGTACGTTATCGTGACGTAAAAATTTACGTCAACATAACGTAAAAATAGACGTCACGATGTAGCAATGTTGTACGTCATTGGTACATCACGATGCCTTGTAAAACTGCTACATTCTTCACTATTTATCTAAATATCTATATATGGGCCGCACAGTCTTCGATCACATAATTAATAATAATTATACTTATATACTTACTAGTGATCGAACTGTACCTACACTCCAAACGGGAGTCTTCGCAAAAGTGAAAACGCAACAGCAGAAGCACACTGTATAAGTACATTTATTGATAGGGTTTTGTCACTGTCTCCCAAATCCCATATTCGAAAATCAAAATACATCAACGCGTAGCGCTCCGTTTCGTCTGTGTGTTGACTGAAACTAGACAGTGTGAGACTGTGACCTTTAATGTTAATTTGTGTAATTTCAACTGGAAATCATATTTTCCAGGAAATACTAATGAAGCGCCCGGATTGAAGTAATATTATTAAATCGCAGCTAGCATGAGGTCTAATTTACGTAGTAATAAACAAACTCGATACTATCAACCCTGTTGCTATAGAAATAGGGTTTAGAATGTATTGTAAACGCGAGAATCCGTACAACTGTATGATGCACTAATTAATTCACATCCATTTTGCATATCGATTTCGGTTGCGGTCAGCTCGATACTAATGGTGTGCATTGATTGAACGTTTAGACGACTATCCAACGAAATAAAATACAAACATCATGACTGGCTTCCATGCACGACACGTGTCGACTGCAGTAGACAGCAAGAGCCGTTCGTCTGTAAAAAGCCTCAGAAGTCAGAATTCAGGAAGCCCAAATGGGAGTACTATCGAATAAACAAGATGATTTTCTCGCGGTCAGGTCGAATCCCACACTTATTCGTATTTCATAGTAATACGATCAAATTAATAAAATCAGCGGAAATATTTCGTGTAGTTTTGAAAATCGCTACAGTTATTCCTTGTGATATCCAGATAAACATGTCAAAAGTCCTCAAGGGTGGGGGGTGAGCTAAGAGTGTAGGGGGGGGTCAAAGGACCCTTTTTTTAGGTTTTTGCTCATAAGTAAAAAACCTGCACAAATAGCATTACGGTTACTTCTAGGAAAATTTTCTACATAAAATTTCCTCTAAATTATGTTCTATAATTTTTTTTGTACGGTCGATACTTCAGGAACTACAGGGGGGGTCAAATTCCTCAAAAGTGCGAATCGCGAAAATAACACGCATCGAACGTCCGAGACTAAGAAAACAACTTATTCTGATTCAAATACCTGCTATTCACAGATAATTATTTGTCCTAGCTGCTATTATTACAAAACGTTAGACTAGTCACCATGGAATTAGGAAGTACTATACAGCTGGAAGGCTTACTTCATCATTTTGAAATATTAAAATGAACCTTACTTCCATGTGCTAAAGTATTATTTTTATTAACTAATATCTCCTTATAGTAGCGAGCACGAGCGAGAAATCGATTTTCTTGGTTTGTCCCTTTCGCACAATTGCCATGTAAAATATACCATAATACATTGGTAGTAAATTGAAAAATGCATTTTTCGTAGCAAACGATAAAATAAGGCATAAATATTATATAAACGACATGTTTTAATACTGCGCTTTCCTGCTTCAGTTTAATATTATTTAATTTCAATAATTGTTACTAAACTGAGCTTTTCAGTTGTGCGATTTTCTTTTAAAATGTCTTAAGATTTACACATAGGCAAGAAGCATGGTTACACTAGTTTGAAAGGGACAGACCAAGATTAATGACCTCTCGCTCGTCGCATGCTTAATGCACAGTAAGATTTCCAGCTGTACGAAGTTATTAGTGCAGTAGCTTATGGCTCTGTCACCACCAGATAAGCAAATATTCTTTGTGAAGCCAGGAAGAGGTAAAGTGGAAATGCAAATATTTTCCTCACAAGAACTCCAAAAACTCTCATTTTGCTCTTCCATTCTTTTCCTACATAGCTTCAGCGGTTGCGACACAACTTCAGCTATTTACAGGAAAGGCAAAGTGTCAGTTGTTAAGCTATTTGATCAAAAACCAAAAATCAAGGATATTGCCGCCATCTTCTACAATCCAACATCAACATCTGAAGAAATAGCAGAGTCAGGAGAAAGGATGTTTTTGACGATGTATCGTGCAGCTACTGATCAGCTTGATCTTAACAGACATCGATACTCAGTTTTTGTCAAATCCAGCACCAAATCCAAACCAGATCTTTCCTCTCTCCCACCTACAAAAGGATCAGCAAAATTTCACTCATTCCGAGTGTTCCACCAAGTACAAGAGTGGTTAGGTAACGCACTGCCTCCTGAAATGTGGGGATGGAAGCGAGGAGCTGATGGAAACCTCGAGCCTGTTACCACTCATGATCCTCCAGCTCCTGACACCGTGCTGAAGTCAATATTTTGTCGCTGCAAAAGTGATTGCACTGGTAATTGTGGATGCCGAAAAGCTGGTATCACGTGCAGTCTAGTATGCAACGGCTGCTTGGGTTCGTGTACAAATGGCGTACCTGTAGATTTGGTAGATATAGAAGGTGAAGATGATGATGATGTAGTAGAAGAAAATTATTGATTTAATTAAGACTGTCTAATTATTATTTTCTAGTTTTGAATACATTTTGAAAACATACCAATTTTATTTTATTTATAAAACCGTCTCATTTTTTATACCTATATAAAGTTGAACACTCTGTAACTTCTAAAGTATCGACCATACAAAAAAAATTATAGGATCAAATTTAAAGGAAATTTTATGTAGAATGTTTTCCTAGAAGTAACCGTTACGCTATTTGTGCAGGTTTTAGACTTATGAGCTAAAATCTAAAAAAAGGGTCCTTTGACCCCCCCCTACACCTTTAGCTCACCCCCCACCCTTGGGGATTTTCGATATGTTTATCTGGATATCTCAAGGAATAACTGTAGCGATTTTCAAAACTACACGAATTATTTCCGCTGATCGTCCATTTTCGGCTTAATTTTCTTAGGCTATAGTCTGTAGAGCCACGAACATGATACGAACTCAAAAAAATTCAGCAACGCTGAAATTCTGAATGCAGAACAACAGCGCTAAACGATACGCCATAAAAAATAAACAACTTTCGTTGTAAAAACGCAACGGCGCTACATCGTTAATCACAATGCGTTTTAAGACTTCTTATTCGAAATATTTGCTTGACAACGCAAAAAATACGCACAGTACCTACCACAGGTCTTCAATTTTCAAATCCTTGTCGAACATCAATTGATGCGTCGACTTGACTTTTTTACAAAAGCTTAAAGCATAGCTGCAGCTAGGTGAATTAGAGCTGAGAGGTCCTCTAATTCCTCTAACCGCTAACTAGAAATTATGTAATATTATGTTTAATACGATCGTAGTCCGTCGTCATTTATGTGTGAATCTTGATGATTATAAGAATAATAATTTTATTAGATATAGTGAGTAGGGTTGTTGAGGAAGTGATTATGAGGAAGAGGAGGAGGAAGAGGAATTGTCACGCGCAAATTTAGAGGATGCGGATGAGGAAGAGGATATTTTATGAGGAAGAGGATGCGGATGAGGAAGCGGATGAGGAATAGGATGATAGGAAATTATAAATACTAGCGGACCCAACCCAAAAGCCTTTGTCCTGTCTGTACATAACAATACACAAAAATAATTAAAATGACATTTTTCAGTGGACCAAACTATGAATCTAAAATCTAAACCATTCTCGAAACACACAATAAAGAATCATCAAAATCGGTCCAGCAGTTAAGGAGTTCGTGTGCCGAGTGTGAATTTTTTTGTTTCACATTCGATCGTGAACGCGTTTGGCGTTTACTAAGAGTGGGTTGCACCAGAGGCGTGGTTAAAGTTAAAGTTATGGTTATAGTTAAATATGGCGTCATTTAACTTTAACCTTAACTTTGCGGAGAAATTGACAGATGACAGCTGGTCCAACAAGGTTATAAATGAACGTGGGCGGGGGCGCTGCTGGTAAAGGAGAACTGTCAAAAATGGCGTTTTTGTATGATGACAGCGTTAGTTCCTTTATTCGCCACCTGCATTTAAAACCTTGCTCTATGGTTATGGTTAAATATGGCGTCTTGATAGCGTCCATTTTTAACTTTAACCAAAGATTTGACATTTTGCATTGGGGTAAAAGTTAAAGTTAGTTCGTTCAACCCACTCTAAGAGTGGATTGCACGTACTAACTTTAACTGTAACTTTAACCTTAACTTCGACAAACTTAACTTAACTTAACAGTGCAAAATGTCAAATCTCTGGTTAAAGTTAAATATGGCGTCCAAACACCCCATAATCTCATATGACATCTGTCAAATTTTCCGGTTAAAGTTAAGGTTAAAGTTAAAGATAAAAGGACGCCATATTTAACTTTAACCTTAACTCTAACCTAAACTTTAACTTTAACCACGCCTCTGGTGCAACGCAGCCTAAGATTTTGTATGGGATTTGTACAGCGCCACTTGCTCACGGGAGCCCAGCCCAGTGAGTAATCCCATACAAAATCTTAGTAAACGCCAAACGCGTTCACGATCGAATGTGAAACAAAAAACTCGCACTCGGCACACAGTAACAAACACAACACACACACACTCATAAAAAAGATGATAGTGAATGATTGGACACGCGACGCGCATGGGCAGTGAAATTCCTCATAAATTCCTCTCAAATTTTGAGGAAGCGATAGCGGAAGAGGATTTTTTTATATTTATTTATGAGGATGCGGTAACGGTTGAGGAACCCAAAATATTGCGGAACTTCCTCATTATGAGGAAGCGGAAGAGGAATCCTCAGCAACCCTAATAGTGAGTGTGGCAAAGTGCGCCTATCCGGCAAGTGCGCCATACAGCTATTTTTGCATACTGCTGATTAGAGATTTCCAATTAGCGGTATGGAAAAATAGAGCTGTATACGCACTTGCTGGATAGGCGCACTTTGTCACACTCACTATTTAATACTATAAGAACAGCTAAATAAGAATAATTATACAAGATGTAACAAAACTAAGTTAAATTAATACATTATGGCGCATTTTCACAGGTCGATAGGGCCCGCATGCGGGGTGCGGGAGATTTCTAAAATGCATGCCACGACCAATCAATATGCGCCATTAGTTGTCATAGACTGCCCGTATGCTGTATTATACCGCACGAGTTAAGGGCGCATTTTCATTACTTAGTCGTTAACTCGTACGGTATACAGCATGCGGGGAGTCTATGACAACTAATGACGCATTGTCATTGGTCGTGACGTGACATGCGTGACGACCAATGACAATGCGCGTGACAAAATGCACCCTTAGGGTGTGTATGTGCTAACGTGCCCCACAACGCGTAACAATACGAAGTGATAATATTACTTTAGGGAGTGTAAGTGTTCCTTATAGAAATCGCTGTGAAAGCAGCGCAGCGCTGAAAAAGAAACTTTTTTTTAAAAACTTTTGTATGGGAAAGATATCCATGACGCTCGAGCGCTTCTCCATATAAGTCACAAAAAATTTTGCTCTTTCAGCGCTGCGACTTTCATAGTGAACTCTAGTATAATAATAAGGGACACGTACACACCCTAAAGCACCCTAAAACTATTATCATATATATATATATATATATATATATATAATACATATTATATCATATATCACTTAGTTTTGTTACGCGTTGTATAGCTATGTCCACATTATGCGCTTTCGTCTTCAATTTTCGTCATCTTCTTTCATTAATTTTTCATTTTGTAGGTTTTGGCGCATTCAATAATTGAATGCGTCAAAGAACGCAATGCCAACTGACATTTTTCATATCAAAGTGAAAGTTTTGGACGGTCAGAGGGCATGCGTCGCGGGCATGCCTCACGTTTACTGCGCTATAACGCATGCCCTTGACGAACAGAAAAAGGCACGGTGTGGACAAAGCTAATGAGGGGCACATTAGCACATAGTACAAACCCTAAAGTATTATCCTTATTTAATGATTTCTTTTTTATTTTATATTATCCTTATTTTATCACTTAGTTTTGTTTCACCTTGTATAATAATGGGCTTGAGAATCCCCTGATCCTCACCGTGTGTGGGTGCACTGTTAAAGTATCCGGCTTCCTATGTAACAGGCTAGTGCCGGATTTGGCCTGGGGCTTACAGCTGTGTTCCGAATATGGGTTAAGCTGAACCATTGTGTTGCGTTATTCAGGTAAATGCTCAAACGATGTTAAAACGTATGCTGTATGCGAAAATAACATGAAGAGCTTAATTTAAAATGTTTTTTTTTTATAAAAATAAGGGGGCAAACGAGCTAACGGGTCACCTAATGGAAAGCAACTGCCGTCGCCCATGGACACTTGCAAAATCAGAAGAGCTGCAGGTGCGTTGCCGGCCTCTTAAGGCGGAATACGCTCTCTTCTTGAAGGTTTGCAGGTCGTATAGGTCCGGAAAAACTACTGGTGACAGTTCGTTCCAGAGTGCGTGGTATGTTTGAGGTTGTTATGTTTTAAATCCAAGCTTGTTAGTGTTAAGTATTAATTTATTCAATTTGCCTTTGAGAAGTCTAACTTTAGGCATTAAACTCAGACTGAAACGAAACAAAAATATACTCGTTTACCAGAGATTCGGTAAACTTTGTACAGACTTCCAAAGCCCAGTATCGATTTCATCGACTCCAAAGCCTTAAATATTAATTTTTTATTATGTTTTAATATTTCAAACTTTGAAGAAAAGTATGATTGAGGTCATTGAAGAAACACAAGACTCCAAAATTTAAATGTGCCTCCGCATTGTTTGAAATAAAATATTTTGTTTGCATCAAACAGGTTCTGAAACGATTACCTAATTATAGACCGTATTTGATGAAATGTGATAAAATAGGGTGAATTAGTCTGTAAGAACATACTGACCTCTCGAAATTATGTTGGTCATCTCACATGCATACCAATATTATAAATGCGAAGTGTGTCTTTCTGTCTCTCTGTTACCTATTCACGCACAAACCGCGGAACCGATTTTGCTGTTTGGTATGAAAATACTTTAAGTCCCAGGAGAGGACATTATAAGGATCCTTTATATATCGGAAAAATGTACGTTTCCCGCGCGATAAAAGAATTTTGGCGCAATGGAGATGTGGGCATAGTGGGTGGTCTAGTATTCAATAAATGAGATAATGCTCTTTCTTTAGGTCTATGAAACTAGCTATAGTCACCGAAACGTGGGAGGCAATTAGTCAAAATGTCGAATTCTAGGCAACAGTATTTGTATGGTGCTATTTACTGACTGATAAAACTAAAAGTGCTCGAGGCGTCTCATATTAAATGATATCTATGCTCAAAGTTTTTATTTGTACAGAGTTCTGAACACTTGTTTACTGAAACTTATTTAGAGGTAATATTTTTACCTAACAGAGATGACAAAAGGGTAATGTTCTAGAGGTAATATTTTTACAAAACGAAGGATAATGATTTTGTTAGTCTATGTATGTTTAATTATATTTATTATTCAGTATGTTTGCTCGACCACAATTTGTTGTTTTGACAAAGTGATGTAACTAGTTTAGATAATAATATATTATTTTAGCTTAAAATTATCCGAGTGACATTGTCAATATTATGTTAATGTAGATTGTAGAACAAGGATTAAATAATGGTACGGGAGGTTTGAAAAAAAGTATTTCAGGTCGGCTGATTTTGTGATCACATTTTAAAATACTAAAATGATTTTAAAATCCATGAACCTGGACAAAAAGATTGCGTTCATTTTATATATTATTATAATAACATATTATTATAATAATAATATCACAAAATAAGCCGACCTGAAATACTTTCTCGAAAACGTTGCTACGAGTACCTCCTTAGATACTATAATAATATGAGAAAACATTTTGACGTTGAATAGTTTCTGTTTATATACTTAATACTTGTTGATGTCCACAACAACGTTGCGCAGAAATTCGATCATCGCGCTGGAACCGTACATTTTTCAGGAATAAAATGTATTCTATGTCCTTTCCCGGGACTCAAAGTATTTCCATACCCGTCAAAATCGGTTCTGTGTTTAAGCGTGAAGACATAATAGACAGACTGACAAACTTTCGCATTTATAATATTACTATCATCGGCAATTTAAAACTGCAAACAAATAACTTTATTTCAAAATATACCTCTTCGACAAGCATCGTACAGACTTCATTAAAATAAATGCTCGAACAAAATAATTGCTATGGACTCGAAGCCCTGTAACAGGTGGGCCTTGGATGAGGCAGTTTCCCCCTCGAGTGGGGCAGATGCCTCCCCCCTAGTGGGGCAGATACTCCCCGAGCTCACCTGGCGGGAGATACGCCCCCTTCGATCGAAATACCAGCTCATAAATATCACAGAACTCATACAGTAAAACATTATTCTTAGTGCTTCGGTTTGGGTGCATTAAATCGGGATTTCAGGAAACTTAAGGTTGCAAAACATCAGGGCCATAAGCTGTAAGCTTCAGAAATAGCTGGTAGCTATTTTTATGGGGCTAAAAGTGATGCTACCTCGACGCGTCATAAAAATCTAACCTCAGAAAAATTAATTCAAAGGCAGATAGGGGATCGACTTTAGGTATTTGTTTGGGTTATGCTTATATCAAGAGTCAAGCCCATGCTAACAGATCATGACTAACATTACCTTGATATAATCCGACTGAACAACTATCACAGGCGCGTAAAAATGGAGAGAACGCTAACACTGTTATCCATACAAACGTATTCCCCAATTTAGTCCCTGGACAATGCGTCTAGACAAATGATTTTTATACAATATTGGGATCTGTTGAAGCTCTAAGTTCGATTTTTTTCTAAATTTACTAATTAGTAAATATGACCCTTCAAAAATAGCAAAAAAGGGATGCTCTGTACTTACATTAAACGAATTTCAAAGATCTTTAAGATAAAATAAAAACGTAGAGGCATAGACTCACTCTTTCTGAAGATATTTTAAAATCATAATTAGATAGGCTCTATTTAGGAGGAATCCTAGGAATACGTTACCACGACTTACTGTATCTGTCTCTATCACAATACATATATGCCGGCGCAGGGTGAAGTATGATGGCAATAGTTTCTTCGTTTAAATTCTACTCTCCGCGTTCCCTCCAAGTGCGTTTGATCTGAAGGCAGAGTTACTCTACTGTATCTGTATATACTTGTATAATCCGATCATTCGACAATACGCTTCTGTCTTTGTGTATGAGGTAACGATGCAATTCATAATTGGATACGAAGCCCCCTCGTAAATCGCGTTGTCGAATACACAAACAGATAAAGGGGTTAAGAGGTATCATCACAAAGGTTCTAAGTGATCATGTGCCTGGCCCCTTAGGCAACACGTTTAGTCATTCGTCTGATAGTCATACAATTATGTTTCACGATTACGTACGGTAATATCATTATGCTGCTTGCCTCATTTAACGTTTACTCTTTCTGTTTAATGTTCTTCAGTAATCGGTAAAATTTGATGCATAACAATTTGGAGTTCAATTTTAAAGTCAAGCTCAACAAACTTAAAAACAGTTTTTGAATTATTGCTCCTCCTCAAGTCTTGTTTCTCATGTCTGAGGGTCGTGACCTTCTATTACCTTCCTTCTTATGGTGTTACGCCAGCTGTTCCTATCTTCGGCCACTTGAAGAGCGTCGTAGACGGTGGACTCAAGTGTGATCAATCTCGCCAGTTACTATGAGTTTTTCAAGGTTGTCTCCTCTTTTTCTGGCTATATTGTATCCAAAGTATTCTTAAATGCGTTTGAGGCAGATGGTAGAGCCTTGATTTTTTGTTTAGTTTAACCAGAGTTTTTAATTATTAATTACTATTTTAATATGTAGTGTTATATGTATTTTCTTCTGTAGAAATTATTGTACAGCTTTGGAAAGGTACTATTTAAATTTATGTAAGCTGTAGCCTGTCAGCTGCAGGCTGTCCTTGAAAGTCTTAAACACTAAAATACAATTAAGTGGTGTCGAGCACAGTGTTTGGATGCTTTTGACAGTAGACAAACAATATGTTTGACGTAGGTTCACCAGCACACATTGATATACTCTATGTAGAGATATCGCATTGTATTCCTGAATCAGACTGAAGGATCTGATTGAAATTGTTAAAACCAAGGCTATGTTATCTATACTTTAATTACTTTAATAATATTATAAAGCGGAAGAGTTTGTTAGTTAGTTTGTTTGTTTGTTTGTTTGAACGCGCTAATCTCAGGAACTACTGGTCCGATTTAAAAAATTCTTTCAGTGTTAGATAGCCCATTTATCGAGGAAGGCTATAGGCTATATATTATCACGCTAAGACTAATAGGAGCGAAGAAATAGAGGAAAATGTGGAAAAAAAAGGGGGAAAATTGTTTGAAAGGGCTTATTTGAACGCGCTTATCTCAGAAACTGCTGGTTCGATTTGAAAAATTCTTTCAGTGATATATAGCTCATTTATCGAGAAAGACTATTAGCTATATTTTATCTCGCTACAACCAATAGGAGCGAAGAAATAGAGGAAAATGTAGAAAAAACGGGGCTTATTTGAACGCACTAATCTCAGGAAGTACTGGTCCGATTTGAAAAATTATTTCAGTTTTAGATATCCCATTTATTGAGGAAGGCTATAGGCTATATTTTATCACATAGGAGCGAAGAAATAGAGGAAAATGTTGGAAAAACGGGTGAAATTATATGAAATCTTAAGATAGGAGCAATTTCATGTTATTTGGCAAACATGAAGAGTAGACCACGTGAAAGCACATAGGCTATTTCTTGCGGAAAAATTTACGGTTGCGTAAAATTCCTAAATTACGCGGGGGGAGCCACGCGGAACAGCTAGTTTAAATATAATATTATTTAATCACGCATAATAATGATTAGTCTCATGAGCCGTTGGCCCGCCTTTAAGTTATTTGGCATAGATATAATCATAATAAAGAGTAGAACGAATAGGATATCTACTTTTTTGCGGGTTACAATATGTACGGTTTCCGCGTGAAATTTCTTATTTACGGGGGCGGAACGCCTAGTTATATAAAAATAAATCTTATATATATAAAATTCTCGTGTCACAATGTTAGTCCACGAACTCCTCCGAAACGGCTTTACTGATTTTTACCAAATTTTATATGCATATTCAGTAGGTCCGAGATCGGCTACTCGGTACTTTATATATTGATAAATGCATTTGTTGAATAAATAATAGTAAATTATTACAACCTGAGACTGACGGCGACCATTGTTTGTGCGACGGGATAGCGATCGACGTTGCCATGGCGACATACATATTTAGTCACTTCAATAAAATATTATGGGCGAAATACTTTATATTAAATGGCAAAGCAACGTTTGCCGGGACAGCTAGTATTATTATAATAATTAATATAAATATTATATGAAATACTTTTCAAAAAATAAACCGCTCGATGAAGATCGTCCTCCTGTGGGATCATAAACTAATAGTGTTTTCACCTTTGACGTTCTTATATGTGGTGCGATATCCCCACATCCCGTATATCGTGTGGCTCTATTGGATTATGGAGTGTAGCTGGGAACAAATTATCGGACGAACGTCCGCGGACGTTTTCATCGGATGCGGCTCTGTGCACATTGTCCGATAATTTGTTTCTAGCAGCTAGAAACATATTATCGGACGCGTCCATAAGTCGCGGCTGATGGATGCGGCTTAACAATGTGCATGGTTCATCCGCGGACGTCAAAGACCTAACCTATATATCAGTGGCAGACGTCCGCGTATGTAAAAACATCCGGCCAGCCAGATTCTGTTCAGACGTCCGAACGCTCAAGGTCGCGTCTTATGTTTTTAGTTTTAGTTTTAGTTTTAATATAGTTTATGTCAGACATATATATAGACAATAATTTAGTTTATGTCAGACAATGTGCACAGTTTAGTGTATTTTGTATTTTTCAGATAGATGCAAGCCGCATCCGATGAAAACGCCCGCGGACGTTCGTCCGAAAATTTAATTTTACTCCCAGCTCTATGGATATAATATTGCCTATAAGTGCCATAAATTATAGTTATTGGATGTGGTCAAAATGCGTATTTCTTTTGTTTCCTCTTTCCTCTTACCGCTGATAGGATTTTGATGACATTTAGTATGGAGTTACTTGAGGTCCAAGAAAAGACATGTAAGGGTCAATTCCGACCCCAACGCGACGCGTAGATGCATTTCTAAATTTGTACTGGATTGACATATTTCAAATTTCAATTGCATGAGACGTCTTGCAAATCTGTCAAATCATCACGCATCTACGCGTCGCGATACGTTTTTGTAATTAAAAAGTTTGTGCGAATGAACGACATTCCGGGAAATATCGAATGCTAATATTAAAAGCTTAAACTTAGGTAAGTTTAAGCTAGACACAGGCTACAACATGTAAAACCTCACATAGAATAATTATAAGGCTATATTTTCTAATTAAGTCGACTATGTAAGGACCTTAGAACCACAGTTTCAAACACAAATTATCACACAGTAGACCACCTCGTACTCGACTGAAAGAATTGGGTGCACGCACACAGAAGTGTGATTTGAAATAACTTGCACAGCAAATTTCGCAGTGTAATATTATTATGGTCGCGCGAGTTTGAAAAATAGCTTACATGTTAATAAATTATAAGTAATAATTAATATACTATAAATACAGTCTAAAGGGGATTATCGTTTTGTTATTTCCAATAGTAAAAACTCTGTTTTAATCTGTAATATTTGTAAGTTTGCTCTTAACCTACAATAAAACAATTTTATAAAAAGTTTGAAAGGTGCGGCAATGTTCAATAATATTAACCCTAAACCGTCAATAATATTGCGTAATTCGTAACATAGGACAATAAAATTTATCGTCTAGGAAGTATACGCGAGTGTAGAAGTTATCTTTATGCTTGTTATATTTCAAGGACTCAGCTAATGTTACTGTACAAACTTATACTGTAGTTGAGGTGTAATATTTTAATAAGAGGGACAAGGCCGTCCTTCTCACTTAACTGTACGGGCTGAAATTCTTTCCCAGTATTTTCAACAGGTATTTCCCGACTTAATATCATTCTGTGAGGAATGTGTGTGGCCATCTTGGATTTAAAGTCAATATATTTTAAAATAAAAAGATCTTATATTATGTTGCTGAGCAGATGTTGATGAAACCGTACTTTTTTACGCAATAAAATCCATGCTACGTTTTATCATATCAAAATTTCATCAAAATCTGATAAGCGGTGCAAGCGTGAAGAGGTTTGGCAGTACATTAGTACTAGATGGTGCCAGCAACTTGGTAGCGCCGATATTCCTTAGGGGTTCTCATCATCATCATCTCATCTCCCTGATCCTCCATGATTATCGAAATCCACGAATATTATCATCAAAGGTGCCTATTTATTTTGACTTTATCATTATCATCATTATCAAATAGCTAGCTAGGGTAGGGCGACGTCCCTGCCTTAGCCGGAATACTCGGAGTAGCAGTGTGGGGACACTGCTGCCGATTGCACCGAGTTCCAGAGAGAGCCGTGATGCGCCTGGTGCTCCTGCATATCGCGGCCCACGTCTAGGCCACCCCGTGGGATGACCTAGAAAAATCTACATGCTTTGATGAGTCTGCGAGACGCGGACAACCGCTGGTAGAGTTGCGGTGGGTCAATCGTGCCCGTTACTGTGCCTAGGCGGGGAGTGGAGCACCATGGGGTTTTAGTGGGTAGTTCCTCGGAGAGTCCACATACCCCGGCCGATGTCCCCAACCGCCGGAGATGCGCAAAGCATTTCCCCATAATATAAAAAAAAGGGTAGGGCGCCGAGTACTTATATGCATGACTTTTTTACATGGACGACGGGGGACGTAGGCCGGGGTATGTGTGAGTCCCCGTAGGATCTACCCACTAAAAACTGCACCTAAGCGGGGAGTGGCCCCGCTTAGGTGCAGTTACGGGCACGATCAACCCACCGCAACTAAAAAAACACCCATCCATGACCCAGGAACATCGAACACTTATTGTTCCGTCGGCGAGATTAGAACCCGCAACCTGAGAGCTGACCACGCGCTCAACCACCGAGCCACAGAGGTCGTCGAAGAAACATAATTTATATTAGAACAGTGTGTAAAAACTAAAAAGCCTCGTGTTCCAGTAAGCTATAACATTAATAATTATGTTGTTAAATATGTTGAACATATGTATACAATGTAGATATTATAGTAACGCAATCACGGCTGAAATTGAACCGTTTGTGGTAATAGTAGTTCATCATCATCATGGACCTTTTAAGGTCTTAATTAATTCGAAACAAGTCTGTCTTTCGTAATACAATGCGAGATCTGACTTTTTTCTTTTCATAATAATTGTACTTTTCTTATTTTCTTGTTCTTATTTCGCTTCCTTTCACGTTTCTAAAATAATAACGTTTAAAATTGGTATGATAACATTTTGGAGTCCTGGGAAAGGACATCTACAATTTAATTACAAGCGGTTTAAGAGTTTAAGCGTGAAAGGGCAACAGACAGGCATGGTAGCCCAATGGCATCATATTATAAGTAAAATGCGTCGCATCGATTCGTCCCGTTGCTATGTGTTCTGACCCTAAAGCTGGTATTTTCAGTGTGATCACATGCAAAAATAATGTTTTATATTTCTGATGGCATCACCTGCTATAGTTTTAAATAAATTGCATTATAAAATGGTTGTTGGTTTGCAGCGCTAAATGGTGAAAGCATCGATGAAAATTGGTTTAACAAATGGGTGGTCAATAGTTATTTTATAGGTCATCTGGGCTCTTGTTTATTGGCTGTACGGTCCGGGAAAATAATGTTTAGCGTGGTCGTAAAATATCACAATGTTATTTTACATGCGACTGTAAATATTGAACTAGATCATGCTCGCAGCATTGATGCAAAAAAAACGCATGGAACTGAACATTTTGCTACGGCAAAAACTATTGTATGTCCTTTCTAAGGACTCAAACTAATTCTGTATAAAATTACACCCAAATCGGTTTAGCCGTTTGAGCGCAAAGACCAAGGAGTATTTTTAAATGCAAATCTATGATTTTAGGATTACGACATTTCTTATAGAAAAATAAAAGTCAAAACTCGACTTTTAGATCAGCTACTTTTATTTTTTAAAGTAATATAAGTATACAAAGGAGCACATACACACCCCAAAGTATTATCACTATTTTATGCCTTATATGAATCGCGCAGACGACGTACGAAGTTATTTACTCATTAACATACAAACATAATATTTTTGTATATGTTCCTCATTAGTGTCATAAACTTACTCACTTGACCCGCCAGTGAGATCGTCATTTGCTAAAGGGGTTACTCTAGTATGTAAAGAAACTAGTCTTATGAAGTTCTTAGGGTACCTTAGTACATTTCCATACTTTTTAGATCATGAACTCCTAAAAAATATTTGTCATTTTGTCGATTTTTTGCTAGATGTACGCAACTTCATTTTGTCGGTATCTAATGTCCTAAGTCCTTTCTCGGGACTCAAAGTACCTAAATGTAGCAGTAGCAGACAATTATCGGCCATTCTCAGGAGAGCAAAATTTAAGTGTCCCGGGCTTGTATACTCTGCAATATTATCTTATTCAAGTATGCAATATTTTTAAACGGTAGATAGCATCCGTAACTAGCTACAAACTTAAACACGGGCTCCTAATTTAAGTAATTCAGACTAAATTAATTTAAGTCGTGTTCAAAAACCGTGTTTTTCTGATTACCGTAACGTGTCCCCACGCCAACTTGATCTCGAAACTTGCTTGTAATTTTTATAACGTACATATTTACTTTGATCTATTCATCTTTTTAAATGCTCATTAACATTGGTTATCGCATTGGAAGATATCGACTCAATAGGCCCATCCTATAAATAGTTATCATGAAATAATCGCTTGTCCTATCAAAAGTTTTAAATACCGTAATGCATTATATTTTCGGGTACCCACCCAAAAATAACAGGATTTGGCACATTACAAGTGCACGAGTCACTTCTCTCTAGCGTGTGCCACGGCCCTTTCGCGGTCCCACGTCGTTAATGTTAGTGTGCCGCTGATGGAGCACGTAAGTATCTAACTACCATAGCTTTGGTTTCGAATTTTTCTAATTACCATTATTTTATTTTGCTACTTGATTTTTAAATTAAATAGTACGTTGATCATGTCAATCTATAAAGTTATTTGGTCTACGTACTTTGCCGTAAGCTAGTTTTTGCAAACTATGTCGGTTTTCAAAATTTTCAAGAAAATCTAACTTTTTATTATTACCATATACTAATTACTATATGTTCCTAATTACCGTTGTATGAAAAACTGATACGTACTTTTTTATCAATTGAAGTTTTCTCGCGGTTTTCATAGATTATTATTATCATGAATGAGTCTTCAATGATACTAGCTATTGCTCGCGCTTTGCCTGCGTTAAAAAGTATTATTATATTATACAATCTTGAATCCCCTATTTTATCCCCTTAGAGGTAGAATTTATGAAAACCCTTTCTTAGGGGATGCCTACGTTATAGTTGCTTTATGCATGGAAAGTATTAGCCCTATCAGTTTTAAATTGACAAAGTTTCATAGTCCTTTGGGGGTAGAATTGATAAAAAAACTTTCTTAGTGGATGCCTACGTAATAACATCTACCTGCATGCCAAATTTTTGCCTGATCCGTCCAGTGGTTTGGGCTGTGCGTTGATACATCACTATGCCAGTTAGTCCCTTTGTGATATATATAATATTTAGATATCTATATACTGAGTATTCATAAGACTATATATTATTTTTTTGGATGGAAATGACCAGAGAAATTGGAGAAAAGAAGGCTTGTTCCTTGGAAACGTTTAGTAAAAATTTGAATTTACCCAGTTTTAAATCAAAGGCAAAAGTGAAAGAAAGGTATACTTAATAAAAGAAAATACTGCTTATCAGCGAAATTCCAACAAAACGGCGGAAGAAAACTCAAAAAAGAAATGAGTTAAACTTTAGAGCTTATTACAAAAGACAAAAAAAAGGAAAAAATTGAGAAATAAGTGTTCATAAATATAGAAAATTACGAGAAAACTAAAATAAGTAAATTTCGAGCTGTAAAAGCTGTAATCTACATTTGAGTTGCTATTCTGGCCAAAGAGATTTAGAATATAATTATTTTTAGGTTCATCGTACCTGGATCTTAATAATTATCTACCGATTAAAACAATGTTTGTTGTTATTTTATCATTTTTCAGATTTTGTTTGAAAGTGATTTTTTACTCTTGGCAGGTTATGGTTCTTGCAACTTATTAATCAGTGTTTTTATATGATGTTTTAGATAGAATTATAATGCTTTCTAATTACCGTTACATAACATTTTACATTAGTATAATTACCGTACCCATAAAAATTTTAAGTCTTATTATCTAAAAAACTATAATGAATTACTGTACCACGCCAAATTTATTATTGTATTGGTATCTTTCATTACTTTCATATTTTAATGAGTTTAAGTCAAATCAACGAAGAAAAAAAATGGTAACGGTAATTAGGCAAATAATGCCAAACCTGAGAATGGCCGTTATAACCTACTAGATGACGCTTGCAAATCCGTTGCGCAAAAATTCGTTTATTGAATGTCCTTGCTACGTAACCGTTAATTTTCCCAGTCCTATTTCCTTTCCCGCGACTCAAAGTATCTCCATACTAAATTACAGGAAAATCGGTTTAGGGGTTTGGGCGTGAAGAGGTTACAGACATGCCGCTATAACAAGAAATACGTAATTGAAACAAAATAAAATTAATATATTTTGAGGGTATATTTTACTCCCATATACGCAATTTTTTGGCTTTTTCACTCTACTTAGGTATATCAATAAATTTATTGCAACCGATAGGTACCTTTATTTACAAAATACTTCATTGTGTTTAAACTTTAATAAATTAATCCTTCGATCGGGTATTCTTGGAATTAAGCTATTGTATTCTATTGTTGTCGCGATCACCGGTGCTTATACGGGGCTTGATGGGTTAAAATAAAATAAATATTAGGCTCTCACAAGAAAAACACAATTTGCCTATATTTACTCAACAGTACGGAACCCTATGTGCGCGAGTCCGACTCGCACTTCGCCGATTATTTAAATACGAATAAAAGTCAATATTCAAATCTTAGATGTAAACGATATCCATGGTTGAAATAACTGAGTGAATTCCCAACTCGAAGATCTGAGTTATAAATTAATTATTTGTTGTGAAAGTGCGCATTCTTGTACAAAGAGTAAAGACGTTCTATAATACTCAGGACGTCACAATTGTAGAGGTACGTAAGATACTTTTTATGTAGATACCGGGGTGAAATTAGTGACTAGTAAATACGCTCAATTTACACCGGCGCGGAATGGAAGCTTCAATTTCGTCTCCCGACGCGGGAATTCGCTGGAATGCTTGAACATTCCCGCGAATTCCCCATCCCATTGTTTAGTCTGTATATTTTACTTGCCTAGTTCGTGCCATTTCCCGTGGATTTCACGTAACGTACGGCACCGGCGAATTTTTAATTTGTATGTTATCCTGTTGATATAAAGGATGTAAGTAAAATATAATTATTGCTACGAGTATGTACAGTTTCATTGCAAAAAAGCCGCTTTCGTTCCACTCCGCGGCGGTATAAATTTAGCCTTAGTGAGTTAATTTTCGTATTCCACTCGAAATTATTTAAAAATTAATAATCATGAGATTTAAAAAAAGAGCGCGGTGGAGTTATGAAATCACGATTCACGACTGACGTTATCAACCCTTGTGGGATTTTTTTATCTTGCTTAAAAATTGCGGCACCCTCATTTACAATAATTACTTATAAGTAACACCAGAAAATAAAATAATATACTTATAGACAGTTATAGACTTTAGATCTAAAAATAATACTTACAATAATTTTTTAAATTATTTTTAGACATAATGCTTTCTTATTTTTATGGTGCGAGGTCCTACATATTGTACGTCAATGTATAATGACTTGTGATACTGTTTTCAAGAACTTGTAATGAAAACTTCCGCTTGATCTACAATCTACAACAACATTTTGTAAGACTGTGTTAGTAAAATATTTCATGCTTTTCAAGTGTAAATCACAGTAATTTTATATTTGGTCTTTATTCATGGTGCAAAAGCGACAGTGTGTGTCGTTATCCTTTCAAGCTTAAACCACTGAGTCGATTTTGCATCTACCGCGTGAAAGTCGCGAAAAACCTACCCATTATAGCTGACCTCAAACATAAAGGTAAACAAAATATGAAAGCGATTTAAATTGAATGTTTTCAGCGAATGTATGACAGAAACATGAGTGAAAATAGTCGGGCTCAGGTCCTGGGAGAGGCACGGGGTGCGGGGAGGTTACCTATATAAGGCTTAGCCGGAGCCGCCCTGGCTCACTTCGCAGCTTTCCGCCCTGCGAACCGCTGCGCCCTCCGGTCTCGGGAAATTTTACCCTCTCGATATAACGTTGCCAGCGAATTATTTAAAATGCGTCCGGCTTAAGTAAATTATGTCATTGTCCTTACACGTTCATTACATAAAAGTTTTGAAATGTAGAAACGAAAAATTTCTCCGTGCCAACTTCAGAGGTGAGTTTTGCTGTTTTTTTGTGAGTTTTTCTTTGTTTTGTCATTTTTATATTGTTTTGTACATTTTTGAGCAGTCAAAATTATATTATATTTATGTATTTATTTATAGGAGCAATATATATTTTATACTTTTCATTAACGTTAGTGTTGTACCCACCTTTTAAAACATTTGCAATGCGAATCTTACAATATTAATTATTGCTTATTTCTGCGAATGTATGTCTTTTAATCAAAGCGATTTTCTACCAAGTGCTTTATACTGCTTATTACAAGAATCTACAAGTATATAACATAGTTTTTAACTACGAAAAATTCGTAGTTTTTAATGATATTTGAGATAAAATTTAAAATTATCAATTCAAATAATAATTATTATTGAAACTTTATAGTTTATTATATATATTATATATATTATATGAGTTAAAATATCACTTGTAAGACGCTTCTCGCTAAAAAGTAAAATATGTACATATATTACATTTATTACAATTGGCAAATACAATTTTTTTTTTCTTACGTGGACTTGTTTTCACTCAATTTTTTTGTATTTAGTTTTAATTTTTTGAACGCATTATTGATCAAATTTTGAGATAAGGAACGAGAGAAGCTCGTAGTTACTTTTTATTGCGCGCAATTGCAATTGCAAAAGTTTTCAATGACGGTGTTTGACAAGATTACAACTTACAAGATAAACTCAATAGGCGCTATGCAGATTTTTCACAGCTACAAGGATCATTTGGCGCCAAATTAAAAACTGACCCCGCCATCTTGTATCATTTGACGGAAAGATTTGCCCTACTTACTCCTGTCAATGTCATCCAAACTGCATGTCACAAAAAATGGAACCAGAGTTCCCGTCAATTTGAGTGACAGCTAAGTGTCACATATACGTCCTCTTGTCAATGCCCTCCAAATTGCATGTCTAGTCGTAATCGTTTCATTTTTCAACGCGCATGCGCAAAGCTAAAAATTAGTGTCAGTGTCATGTGCTCAATTTTTATCAATTTCTGTCAGATGTCACATGACACATGACACTGACACTAATTTTTAAATTTGCGCATGCGAAATGCGTTGAAAACCGACACGAATACGACTACAGAAGGAGTTTTGGCGGGCATCTGAAAGAGTGCTGTTGTGTTTTGTATTATTTTCCTAAAATTGTGATAGCTGGGTTTTTAATGTGTAATATTGGTAGAATATTAACCATTAGATATTTGTGTTCATGCACAAGTGTAGGACAGTGATGTAATATCCAGAAACGTGCTATTTTGTGTTCCCTCCAAAACTCCATCGAAAGTTTCAGTAAAGCGTCTACCACTTTACTGAATTGACCGACTTGACTCCTTGACTGTATTGACTTTTACTTAGACTTTGACTAGACTTTAGACCTGACGATACATGAAAACGATGATGAAAATTATAATAGGAGGCATATGCTTTTCCCGCCATATTCCTTACCTTTTTACCTTGTCTGTGGCACAACATACACATCCTTTGTGTCAAGTTGCCAAAAAAGAAGAAAAAGAAGAAAGACTACAGAAAACGGAACTAGACATCGCGTCAATTTGAGTGACAGCTAAGTGCCACGTCCACGTCCTCCTGTCAATGTCATCAAAATGCCAAAGGATTCTTGTAGGACTGTTACATATAAATGTGCAGATTTGTCAACAATAATTTAATTCTTAGTTAGAATTTAGAAGATACTATTATCTTTAGGTGTCTACGGCTTAAAAAACAATAATGCGTTCTTAGAATATTTGTTGCATATTATTTTAATGATATAGTCAATAGGCATCTACATTATTTGTATTTAAAGACTAAAAAGTCTAAAAACCTCTGAAGTATCGATATAGGTTCTATGATATATCATTATTACAATGATGGTTAAAACATCACATACATAAAGCGTGAATAAATTGTTTCCATTATCCAAATATCAGATAAACGCTTTTACATGAAAAAGCACTGAGCGCCTGAAAAGCACTCTAGATAATATTAGTAACTGAAATAAATTGTATATAATGTAGGAAGTAATTATACTTCGCTTTGATAATAGCCTTTCTAGAACTTTGTTATTTTAATTAAAATAATATAATTTTTAGTCAGGGTTCTCTAGATTATTTTTTTATTACTATCAGGTATCAAGATATTTTTTGTGAGTAGCTTCATTTTGATAAAATGAACAACATTTTATGCTTGATGGCTTAAATTATATTTAACTATTAATCTATCAATAGACAAAAAATCTGCTGGTTAGGGTTCCGTAGTCGACCAAGTTTTGTTGTTTACACAACGCAAACAGAACCCTAACCAGCTGATTTTTTGTCTATTGATAGATTCATAGTTATATGTATAATTTAAGAGTAACATTGTCCTACAAAAGAACAATATATATTTTAGGACCATCAAATCAAATTATAAAATCCTTTCTCCCTGTTAGCTACCACTTTCGCGATTTTTCACAGATAAAAATGTTGTTCGTCTTACTAAAATTAAGCTACTCGCAAAAAATTTGCTTGATAGTAATGACCCAAAAGACAAATAAATTTTTGGTCAATGATTTCTTCCCGGGCGAAACTTTGTACAATGCTTAAGAGACTTATGCTATGAATATTAGTGACCGTCAGCTGCGACTCCGTGGGAGGGGTGGGCACTGGGCAGAGGCAGCCTCCCACCCATGAAAAAAAATTCAGTCGTTGAAAATTTATCAGAGTATAGTTTATGTAGTATTTTGAAAGAAAAACATAGTCAGCTGACCATAACACGGTGGATTATACGCCAGCTGAACATGAAAAAAAAATTATATTTTCAATAATTTCCTCTCAGTTAAAAATTTGCCTGGTGATCGTTTATATTCTACTATCAATGAAAATTAATGTCAGCTTGCTGTATCTCAGTGGAAAGTTTGTCAGCTGGTAGGTACCTTGAAAGGTGTAACGCAACAGCATCTATATACCTACTAAAACTTATCAGCTGACGACTTTTCCACTGACTTACCAGCTAGCTGCTTTTTTTAATTGTTTACTTGAGTATTTTAACAATGGCTGCATCTATTTATCCGGGTACCGTACGAATAATTTTTAATTATTCATCCGGGTACCGTACGAATAACTTTAAATTATTTATCCGGGTACTATCTCTATCTAATGGTCTAAGTGTCTATTGTGAAAAATTCAAAATTAAAAAGAAAAATATGATATATTACTACAAACTTTTTTTCTTATATCTAAATCTTTTCTATTTTATTGCATATAATATAATGGTACTTTCCATTTAGCTCAGTTATCTATATCATCATCATTTTAATATAAAATCCTTTGTCCTGAAAGACATGCAAATGGTATCACCGTAGGTACAGCCTCAACCACTGATAGTAGAGACTTGAAAGAGGGGAGTTGTTATCCGTACGACGAATGAATAAGATGGGATTTTCCGAAATTAAAATAAGCCGTGATCGAGCTTTACTCAAGCGTGTGTACGAATTGCGAGACTTGCTAAATGTAGCCACCCTCCATAGTTGGATAGTCATATTTTGGCTCGAACGGTTCGGTGACAAAACGGCGCCTATCACTCGATACATTAATGCTGAATGTGTGGCTCACGTGTGGACGAAAGCCCAAGCCGTGGGTTCTACTTTACTTGATTGCACGATCGAGATTCGAGTGAAACCGTATGTGAGTACTTACTCGTAGCATCACGGGCGTCAGGCGTGATTTTCCGCTATATTACATATCAAAACTCCTTCGTTCATTAAAACTACATTTTATTTGACACATTTGACATGATGTTTTAAAATTATAATCCGAAGTTATTTATGCTAGCCTATGTTACGTGGGAGAGCCATGCTTCGGCACGAGTGAAACCGGAGAAATACCACGTTCTCACAGAAATCCGGCGTGAAACAGCGCTGGCGCTGTGTTTCACCGAGTGAGTGAGTTTACCGGAGGCCCAATCCTTTTTTATCAATTCTCTATTTTATGTATACTTTAATAATTAATAATAAAATTGAAATAAAATTAAAATTTGAGTGGGGCTCCCATACAAAAAACACAATTTTTTGCCTACTTTCGCTCTATGACGGTACGGAACCCTTAGTGCGCGAGTCCGACTCGCACTTGGCCAATTTTTTATAAAAAACCAATATACCCGTACGAATAAATAAGAATTATTCATACAGTACCCGGATAAATAGATGCAGCCGTACCCGGACTAATAGTTACTTCGTTTAACAATACTCTGATAAATTTTCAAATGAGAGGAAATGACTGAAAAAAAAATTTTTTCTTCATCTTTGGGAGGCTGGCACTGCCCACCCCACCCACGGAGTCGCAGCTGACGGTCGCTAATAGGTATTCATAGTATAAGTCCCTTATTCATTTTACGAAGTTTCTGTTGGGAGGGACTTGGTCATGAAAATCTGTCACTGGCTCCAGGTCTATAATACAAAAAATAGTTCTAGGGAACTTTGACTATAATGATCTACAATTCCTTGTTTGACTCGGAATTGACAACTATCATGCGCGAGAGCCAATAGACGCGCCAATAGACGCGTGCCTCGTCTCGCGTTGACCAATAGCGCGCAGGAAATTTCCGATTCCGAGAATTGTGAATCTATGCGCTAGAAGGAATAAGTAAAATATAATAATTAATTGATATTTTGTCAGGCAACAAAACAACCAGAAGCAGTCTATTTAATAAATTTAGACCACATTACGTAGAGGATCAGAGTCCACCCAAAAGAAAACTATGTACGTTTGTGTAAAGGGTGTATGGATGCCTTATATTGTATTATTTTGTTTACACGATCGGCAGACAGACATAAAAAATATTGAATATTAATACAAAAAACTCACGCCAATGTGGGTATTTCACAAAACATTAAAATGTAAGTCTTATTTTTCATAAAAAAAACAAGAAATAGAAAGTACGAATTTAAATACTCGTATCACGATAAACATCTTATAATTTCGCTAAATAGCTATTTAACCGAAAACTTTAATAAGGTTAATGTAAAATCTACTGTAAAAAGGTTTTTTACTTACCTTTCCCTCGATTTTCTTACTTAATTGCGAAAACTATTTTCACATTAAAATTTTCCATTTGACGAAGGGAAGGCAGATGAGGGTTGACAAAGTGACTTTTGCTTTTATTGCTCTTTCCTTTTGTTGTGCCATTTTTAGGGTTCCGTATCCAAAAGGTAAAAACGGGCCCCTTTTACTAAGACTTCGATGTCTGTCTGTTTGTCCTATAAGGGTACGGAACCCTTCGTGTTCGATTTCAACTCGCACTTGGCCGATTTTTTACTGTAATAAGTTCTAGCAATTTTTCGACAACTCTCTGAAACTGTAATCATAATCTCAAAATGATTAACATTATTTAACGATAGCTGCCGATCATGTAAACGAAATTAAAGTTAAGATCGTCTTGTCAATGGTTTAACTGTCTCCTCTCTGTGCGCTTTCATTTCTTTGTATGTGGATTGATTTATTTTATAAATCTGAAAAAACTATTACACGGTAGGTGTCGCTAACCACAAGGCGAGTCATAAATAAACAAAAACAATACTTGATCATTATGTTTGGCCATATTTCGTCGGGATACCATGGCGGTGCAACTAGTCACTGCTACCATTATTACATTGTACTAGCTGTTACCCGCAATGTCCGCGTTCACAACATATTTTTTTCCTATTTTAGAATATAAAATAGCCTATGCTACTTCTGATACCTCCAAGAGTATGTGTACAAAGTTTCATGATGATTCATCAAGTAGTTCTTGCGTGAAAGCGAAACAAACATCCACGCTTTCACATTTATAAGTATAAGGATGCAGCATCTAGATTGGACCCGATCTAGCCGCTCCGGGTGTGGTGGTTGTTTGTTTGGGCTCTATCCATTTCTGCGCCATTGTCAATAGTAGATCTCTAAAATCTTTACAATATAATATTGGCTACAATATTATATTTTATAGATTTGTTGTTATACGTCTCGTCTTGCGGTTATGCTCATAATTCGTCATAAACTATCTACTACATACTACTATCTCTTAATTACAAAGTTAATGTGCAATTCTTCCTGTGTTGTAAAGATAGATGCTGGTCTGAAATAAAGAACTGTTAATTTCGATCAGTCGCAAATAGCGTTTCTTATGTTATCGTAACTAGTTCGCTCAACATCATTTGCGGATGGATCGAAATCGTAAATAAGTAACTGCACTGAGACATCACAGCTTAGAAATTCAACTCCAGTGAAGCTTTTACCTGCCTCACATGGCCATAAGCTGTTTAAAGCTCTCACACAACTTTTATGAGATTCCTGAATTCTAAAATTAACCCTTTGATACAAAATGTCAGAGTTATACACTGCGGTGGTGCCTCAATGACCATAATATTACTTTGTCATAATAATTATTATTTTATTGTATTAAAGCTTATTATATTTATAGTTTTCATTTTCAGTGGTTTTACATTTTTTTAATATAAACCATAAAATACAAAATTACATTCTCTGTGAAAGTGGCGGTAAACTTTTAAAATAATTTCACTGTTGGAAAATTTTAATATCTGCAGACAATAAGCTTTTATTACCATTATACCAATAATGTATTTAAATGCGTTATTACTTATTATAATAATTGAAATGGCCAATTATTGTTGTTGTTCCACAGGTTGTAACTTGTTTCAATATCAATTTAAATGAACTTTTACTACAGAATGTCGCCAATTGCCAGGCATTTTAATTTAATTTTCATATATTTATCGTTTATGTAGAACAAACAGAAACGCATAAAAGATTTCAACAAAGAAAATTTTCAGTAATAATAAAAATTAATTCTGAGCAATTCGATTAACATATACTCAATATTATAGTAGTAATATTATAGTAGCTAATATAATAATAAAATCATTCTTTTTACCAACTTGTTAAATAAAAATGTTTTGCGGAAAGGGGTAAATTTTTAACCACGCATGGTGTTAAAAATTTACCCCTTTCCCTATTTTATAATCATGGGTAAATGAGTGAAGACACTTGAGTTATTTCATACAATATGCATGACTACGTACCCTTAAGCCCTAAGGTTGAGTACTTTTGGTCAGCAACTACCTTACTGGTTTCGCATGAATATGTTAAGCAAGCATGTATAAAAAGCTGCTTATATATTTTAATTTTTAAGTGTAATGTGTTACCTACTTATACCATGTTGCTTTGTATATGTATTATGTACATAACATATATTTACAACATACTATCTTGTTTTAAAATAAGAATATATATTTTTTTATTTTTTCTTAATTAATACAAAGTCCTACAAATTCCGTTGAAAAGAAAAGCAAATTAACTTAAAAATCAGTGACAAGGAGTATTTTTATTAAAGTTAGAAAGGTTGCTACGCGTTTTAAATAATCATGATAAAGTCCATTGTATGTTTTTATATCAACCCAATTTCATTAATTGTTAATAGATATGTATGGCTTTTTATTCAATAAAATTATATTTTGTATTTATCTATAACTGCAAGGCGAAAAACATAATTTTTGTTGCATATGTTTCCCATATTTTGTTTTCCTATATTTATACGAATAATGTAATTTATACAAATACTTAAATTAAATATAATTATTAATTACACTAACATAACATACAAAATATACATGTATATTGTATAGCATGTGGTGTTGTGTGGTTTATGTATAGTTTGGAATGAATTATTGTCGTTTTAACGTTAAAATTGCTTGCAGGTGACATTAAAAATTCATGTTGTCTCATCGATAACGAGGAGATTATTTTCATTAATGAGGTAAGTTAAAAAAAAACAAGCCCAAAATTAATTTTGTAATTCTGTCAAAAAAAAAAATCATTAATTATCATATACATAATATTCACAATTTACGCGAGTTGTATGGTTAATATCTAAGATGTTATATTTTTTTATCGTGATTTTAAAATATGTATATTATTTTTTGCTAAATCTCACGTGAGATTGATTGGGTATAGGTTCCAACCTATACCCAATCAACCTCACGTGATCCATCTCACGATACCTTATTTTTTTTAATAATTTGAGTAGGGGTCGAAAAATCGTCAACAACGCCTCACCCACGACTTGAAGCGGCCTAATAAAAATACTATTAAATACAAGTAGCTATACCAGTATCAGGAGGTTAACCCTCGCAAAGTTAAAATATTATAGGAAGGTCAAAAAGACCCGTAGTCTTTTTGACTGGTAGCTCTACCAGTAATAATAATAATAATAATAATATCTATGGACGCTTCACACCACGTCAGTCTGGCCCCGTGCTGAGTACCTAAAGGACTTGTGTTACAGGTACCAGACAACGGAAATATATTTAATACTTTTATACTATACATATATTTAAGATTTTTATTATATCATACACATATTTAATATACATCCAGACCTGGGAACATAGAAAACTTTTTGTTCCGTCGGCGGGATTCGAACCCGCGACCCCCGGCTTGAGCGTCCAACGCGCTTACCACTGAGCCACAGAGGTCGTCAAGTGGTGGGTTAAAGTTTAATACTCGACGCAATCGTTCAAATTGAAAGTATTGCAATGTCAAATTAGTTTCTAACGACGTTCTCAGCATACTGACTAATATTGTAAAAGCGACTGTCTGTCTGTAGTCTAATAACTCTATAGATACTCTATTTATCTATCTGTTACCTCATCATGTTTAATGGCTGAACCGATTTAGATTAAGGGCCTGCCACTTTCTGATAAAGTGCCGAATAGGCTATTCACAACTTTTTTGACACATTTTCCAATCTCCATACTTGTGGCCTGTTTCACCGCTTCCTGATAAGGTGCCCGATAGGGTTATTTGACAGATTTTCCATACTCCATCTGTCAAAATAAGTGGTGGATAGCCTTATCAGGAAGCGGTGAAACAGGCCCTTGATCTATCAAGTTAAGTGGTGAATAGCCTATTCGGCACTTTATCAGAAAGTGGTGAAACAGGCCCTTAGTCTGGTATGCGACTTTGAGACACTGGAAAAGACAAATAATAGTTTTTATTTCGGAAAAATGTTTGTTACCCCGCGATATGCAAATTTCGGCGCAACGAATTTGCGGGCGTCGTCTAGCACATAATATAAACGAAATTAATTATCCATGAATAAATAATGACTGGAGGTAATGTTTGCTGTGCGTGAGTTGTATTAAATTACTCCGTTATTATCAATATTATCTTTTTATAACAATTTTATCATTTATGTTTCTTACAAGGTAAGCTTTTTAGCAAAGGCACGGCCGTACCATACTTTTCTCGAAGCGGTTCGCGGCTATTTCACACCCTCCTTATCTTCGATGTTAACAAAGCTAGAGATTTAGAATTTCGATGACTAGGCTCAAATTTAGTATTAAAACTAGCTTAACCTTCGAATTACATTATATTCTGATTAATAGTTTACTAGTTACGGATGGTCAAAGTTACTACGTTTTGTCACTGACTGACAGATCATCCAAATTCTAAGGTACTTCTAGCAGACTTAGAACCTTGAAATTTGTACCCGAATAGGTCTTTTTTCAATATAGCTATATATTGAAAAAAGACCTATAGCTATGCAATATTTTGCTTGGCTCCTTTTACATTTAATGTTTTGGTGGGATTTAATATTTTGTTAACAACACTTGCAAGTCACGCAGACGGCAGAAGTATATTAGGCCGAGAACTTTTCAAAGGGCCTATTTAGTACTGGAAGCTGTGCTCCACCCGCGTAAATTATGAATGTCACGTAAAGCGTACATTTTCCCGAATAAAAATGCCTGTCTATATATAATTATGTGGTCTAGTCTATATATTGTGACAAATAACAAAAAAAAATGCTTCAGCAGTTCGTGAGATAATCTCTTTCAATATAATTTGGAAATGCAAATCTCGAGATTGGGCTCAAGCGTGATCTTGCGAGCTTATGAAAATTAATCTCGCTTGATCTCGCCAATTTCGAAATCTCGCGAGTTTAGCAGCTGTTTTGTATGTTTTTTTCCTTAAATAACAATATTTGAATAAATTAGATAAACAACATTATGTGTGGTTCATAAAGGTTAATATTTTTTTATTACTTACTTTAAGGTGCTTACTGAAAATCAGCGTTGCGATCACGGTCGCAACACACGCTCAATCAGTAAGCACCAATTTGGTAGATACGGGTTTTTTTATTTTAATGTACAATTACTTTTACCAAATAAAGTTTCTTTCCTTCTTTCTTTCAATCACAAGAAACATAAATATTTAAACCTAGTTAAAAGGAAACATTAATTTTTGAGAAGTTTAATAAGTAGTTTATTATAGTGTCACGTCGATCTCAAAGACGTTAATAGTTGTGATTAAAGACTAAAAAAACGGCTAATTCTCAGACGTACTTCGTATGGAATAAGCACTAACAATTTCAACAGTGATAAAATTACGCGGTTCGCAACAGCGCGGACGTTTTACGATAATATTAGCAATCGTATTTTTTAACAAGTACGACTAATTTACTTATTTCTAACGGGCATTTAACCATTAATAATTATTTTTACCGAAATTATTTTATTCTTATTTCTGATTTTGTTTTAAGTATACCTATTACCTAATACTAGATGTTGCCCGCAATTCTGTTATACCTACACTCTACAGGTTAATAGCGCGAGAACCGGTATACTATAACTCAAAAATAGCCAATTAACCATCCTCTATTCCTGGGCCCGGCCTTAAAGTCATACAATATACATACCAAATTTTATATAAGTCGGTTAATGGAGATCTTAAAAGTTTGTCTCGCGGGAACCGAGTTTTTTTCCAGAAATAAAGAATATTTCCGTATCTTTTCTCGGGTCTCTCAGTATCGGCATATAAAAATTTCATTTAAATTCAAGCTACTTAAGCGCGAGGACATAACAGACAGGCACAATGGGGATTGTCCATTTTTTTTTAATTTTGCTCATTACAAAAACATTTCGAGGAATAAGGTCAGTGATCGTTATTCTGTATATAAACGAAAAAAATACCCATTAGTTACTTATATTTTTTAACAAATATGTTAAACCTTAGTTTGACCTTCAATGGCGTTAAATTAGCAATAAATTCGACCAACATTACGTTTCGAACTTTTGGTAAGCTTTTCGTATCAGCTTTCACATAATGATGACTTGCATTAGACGAACCAGCCATTATAAATAAGATTGAAAGGAAAAAAAACATACTGCAGAGGTCAATTGGCCGCCGATGATGACGTCACAGCGAAACTTTAAAAATTTATTGAGAAAAAACTAGCCAATGAATTTCAAAATTATTTAATTTATATTCTTAAAATACCCTATTTTAACGAAAAAAATATAAAAAGTACATGTGATTTTTTTTGGACAATGCCCATTTCGCATTTATAATATTACTAGCTGACCCGGCAAATATTGTTTTGCCATATAAATTATTCCTAGAATCAATATAAATAGTAGATAAAAACCTATTGTCAGGTGGTGAGGCCTAACGAATGTACCATCGAGGAAATTGATTCCTAGGCAGTTGACAGACCAACCAACCCAGTCATTTGGCCGGATCATGTCAATTCAATGTTAATTGTGATCTGTCGGCTGGGTTTGACGTAACGCGATCAAACTACGTAGGTCCCCCATCTGCCTATCAATCAACTCCCGTGATAGTACATCATATTATGTCGTAGGATTATTAGATAAATCGAATTATCGCGAAAATCCTAGGGACATCGCGAAAACACGGATAATTAGACAATGGTGATTACATTTTTCAAACTTACTGACAAAATGTAGTGTTTTCGCGAAAACACGAGTTGCCTTAGTAAGATTGCGAAACGAATCGTTAGTTATTATCGAAAAAAATCACTGATTGGTCGGTTTAAGCGCCTCACAACAACATCTTTCCTGATTGGTTGAAGAGTTGACATTTTAAATGTCAATTGATTGTCACGCGTTGTTTTGTTTGTGGTTGGTTTTGTAAGTTTTTAATATTTAATGTGTTTAAAATTGCAATTGGATTTGAAAAGTGTGTCTGTAAATACAAAATGACTGATGCAAGTGAAATTAGTGCTGAAAGTTCAACAGTACCAGAAACTAATTCTGAGGTATGATTCCCATAAAGAAAGATTCGACATAGAGCTAAGAAAGTTTTACGCTAATAGACAGAACGGATGTACGAAACCTGAATTGACATAAGAACGAATAAATATTGAAGCTATTAGCTTCAATTGAAGGATTCAACTCTGCTAATATACCTACTTAAACAACCAAAAACACAACGTAATCGTAGTTGCGTTTATATTATGACTAGTAACTTTTCTGTGATAGATATTTACCCAAGAAAAAGGTTAAATAAAAAGTAAAGTTCCTATGAACAGGCATTGTCATTTCTTACCCTTTATAAGCCTATGGTGTAATACTTCAAAGATGCATAGGGAAAGATAGTAACCAATTAGTATAAGAGTTGGCCAGTAAGTAAAAATCAAGCCAATCAGCGTTAAGAATGTGCAATGTTACTAAGGCAACTCGTATTTTCGCGAAAACACTACCTTTTGTCAGTTAGTTTGAAAAATGTAATCAACAATGTCTAATTATCCGTGTTTTCGCGAAGTCCCTAGAATTTTTGCGATAATTCGATTTATCAAATCATTCTACGACACATACGAAATTTCGCTTGCACTGTTTTGGAGGAGCTCGCACACAAACACTGTGACACGAGAATTTTATATATTAGATGGATAGAACACAAGTTGGTATTGTTCCAGAAATTCGAATGGCCGCTGGCCTGTCCACTCCGGTATGGGGAGACTCTCACCCTTGAGCTGCTCATCCGTTGTCGTTGGGGTCCGCCGCTCATCATCGGCTCCTTCCACATGTCCCTGGTGCCAGTGCTGCGAGATGGTCAAGTTTCTGTCACCGACACTATGCTGGATGATCGTGAAAAGCCTGTCCCGGTAAGTCTTTGCGTTTGTCTTATTAGCCTATAGTGTCCCACTGCTGGGCAAAGGCTTTCCCCAGGATTTTCCACTGTTCTCGCTCCTGCGCCACCGATGGCCAGCCTGGCTGGTAAGCATCCAGCTCGTCATCGGCTTTGTGTTTTAGTTTCATTAAATGTGAGCAAGCCGACAATATTTCCGGACCATTACGTCCTACGAACCTTTAGGAAAAGAGCGTATTCCTTAAAATACTGGCGTTTTAAGAGGAAACACGTTCTTTTCCGGCGTTGCAACGGCAACGTTCAAAGTGAAAAAAAGTTACTCTTTCAGCGCTAATACTTTCACAGCGGGAACTCTGCACAGGGGACTAATTCACAGTTATAGGTACACACCCTAAACACCCTAAAGAATAATCACTTAGTTTTGTTACACCCTGTGGTCTGTATAATGCCATATTTTAGGCTGTTTTTTACTTCTGTCAGTTGTACACTCCATTATAGAATGCAGAGTGTAGCTGCGTGTTACGTGTTAACTTACAAACATAGAGATACGCGTTTTTCGAATTTTGAACGCTACTTCCAGAATCATAAGGTTGAAATGTGTGTAATTCGTACATGTGTGTATGTGTTTTGTATGGAATAAGGCAATTACTAAGGAAAATGAATTAGTATTCATACTCACGCTTACATTGAGTAAATATGTTCGCGTGGCTGAATAGGACTGATTTAAGTTAAATAGAGGCATGATTTTTATTTCTTTCATAGCATTCTTTTATTACGTGAAGGCAATAAAATTATGAAATGCACCCACACTTCATAAAAAACGTGTTTTTGAACTGAAAACTGTATTTCATAAAGGACACTTTAAACGCAACATACTTGATTTCGTGCTATTGTTTCTAATTAAATTGAAACATGGAATTAGTTATAACAATGTTAATAATTCAATGAGTAACATATTTTATGTTTTAAGGTTGAAGTTGGCTCTCCAACCAATCTCTTTTAATGCGTGGTGGAAATAAAAATTGACGCCGCCATATTGTAAAATATCAGAGACAGAATATGTTTTACACTTACGCCCATCTGCTAATCTGATCTCGAATCTCGAATTTGAATTCACATGAATTAGAAATCATCATTTGCTGCACTCTTAATAGAGACCTATCAGACAGAGAGCGTTCACGCGGTCAAGCACTGAAGCGGTCAGTTTTGCGTTCTATCATGTTCCATAGACCTACTCACAAGTCACACAGGAAGCGTTCTGAGTTCTGACTACGTCAGAAAGCCTTCTGTGTGACAATAATAAGAACATAGAACGCTTCAACGCTTGACCGCGTGAACGCTCCGTCAGATAAGTCCATTATTCAACGGCCGCACTCAAATAACTCACATTTAACTCGTTGAAAATGTAAAAATATATTGACATTATAAATTTTTTGTCAAATTCATTAAATTAAAGATAACATAACTTTACTTAACTAATAATAAACATGCGAATATATTTCTGTCTCTCCGTCCGTTTGTCTATATGTCTGTTACCTCTTCACGCTCAAACCGCTTTACCGATTTTGATGGGTATGAGGATACTTTGAGTGCCGGGAAAGGACTTAGATACTTTTCATCCCGGAAAATGTACGGTTCCCACGCGATATACGCACTTTGAGGCAACGGATTTGCGGGCGTCATCTAGTAATTAAATATATATGAGTGATAAAGGATAAAGGACTTATACGAGTACGTACAATTAGAATTTAGACTCCACAAAAGAGTGTGTTGGTACACAAAGTATGAATAAAAGCTTGATTCTTGCGACTCACAGTGCTAAATGGAAATAGAAACTAATCAGAAACATGAAAGAAATAATTCACAGTTAAAGAATATTAAACGAATCAGCCATACTTGCAAAATTTAATTTCTCGCACTCACCTACAAAATGTAAACATGCATGCGCTCGTATAAAAGTATACAAATAGTGGACACAATTATTTTTGATTTTAATAAGATCGCTATAACCTTCGTTTGAAAATATTAAAGGAACATTTGCTAATTCGTGCATATTTTTAATTTAATAAATGAATTATGTTGTGGGTAAAAACTTTTGAACGATAGTGTATGTATAAGTAGCTGAAGTATATACCAGGCAAACATAAGGATATAAGAGGTAAACCGATCTCGTTGAGAACAACAAGTGCAATTAGTGGTTGGTCACGTAACATACTCATTTCAACTATTGCCTTATACAAGTTCTTATTACTATTCGTCATCACCAGGACTAACACAACTGTATTATGCTTTGTTAGCTCCTGACAATCATAATTGTTATAATTTGTATCAAATTTTTATGTGTAATTTTTTTAAACCTCTCAAAATATCCTCTCAACTCTAATAATAAAGATATTATCAGATTTCTTAAGATTGCCTTTGAGTGAGTTACTTACTTTGTCAACGATACAGTAATTAGTATAATATTTATATTACTGTTATAACATAATATTTATATTGTTCCAGCAAGCAACGGGATAGTAATAGAGATGAAATTCATAAATTCCATGACTGTAATTCATTTTTCAATTCATTTTGAATAAATAATTAGATTCAGAAACAGTAAAAAAATAGTCGATAGCAAGTTTTCCTTTTGAAAGACCTATCAAATCCAAGTTCGTATTAGGCGTATCGTTTGCTCCTTTGCTTGCTGTGAATTTAATAAAAAAGTACTTACACAGAAACGGCACTACTGCATTTGGGAAAATGGTTTTCATCTGAAAATGCCTTACACGAAGTCACGCTATACATTAACATAATGTTTTTCATCACTTTCAAGTAGATCTAAGGAATCGGGAGAAAAGTTGTAAATAAAATCGATATTCCACCCGCCTCCGCTGTCACCAATTCTCGTTACAAGGTGACGCGTTTTGGATATTAAACATACCAAATACAAAACCAACAATACTTAAACCAATATAAGTGGTTCATATTGAGTACTTGTTAGAGATTTACTCTGGTTTTTGGTGGGTAAAAATGCGCGGTTTCTGAGTGCTAATTTTATTTTGTTTATTTGCTGGCTGGATTAAGCTACAGACAGTTAAAATTCTACAAGAGATGGTGCTAGAATCCTCTGCGGTTCAATTCTCACCGGTGATCGCGGCAACAATATAATACAATAGAATTTCCAAGAATTCCGCGATCGAAAAATTAAGGTTCCGGTTGGCAGTGGGCGACTTGAATCAACCGCAGACGACGTGTCGTCTCCACACTACTAGTTTGTATGCGTTTTACTATGAAATACCCTCCGCAGCTAGCGATACGAAGCTAGCGACGAATAACCAGTAGTGTCACGACGACACGTCGTCTGATGCTACTTTATGTAGCCGGCTTCCAACTTATACCTTTAAGTATAAGACAGAAAATGCACATATACGAAAGACACGTGTGTTCGAATTGTCGAGCTATTAGAATCGGACCCGAGCTATTTATTTGAGAGTGGTGAAATTCTTGTCCGTTATTTACTGTGAAATTATGACCCAACGTTAAGAGGCAATTCAATTCGAGGCAAATAAAATGACCGCAGGCGAACTGTTTACGCGCTGCTAATTCTGTTTCGTCTTCCCAATTATTATTTAAATGTTAAATTACGAGTAGGTACAAAAGGTTGCATACAGCTACTGTTTAGCATGACGATTTCTTTTTAATTTTTTCTTAAGTTTATACTTAGTTTGTTCTAAACAACGTTCTATAGCTAGACGCGAAAGAAGAGTTTCGTTTTCGGCTACAAGTTGTCCAAAATAATAATTTGAAGGAGTTCGTCTGCAAAACTAATTTAAAATACTTTTCCGTTGGCCGACTGCTGATTTTGTGGCCCAGACTTGTAAGGATCGTTAACATTGTCCTTTGTTTGACACTATTTTAACAACACCGCATTGCTTCTCCGACAAGGAGCTGTGTTTTCTACAAAACATCTCTAACAATCGCGTTTGGCGAGTTTTAATGAAAAAAGTTAAAAAATACAAGATTCTCTGAAAAAATCTCGACGTTATTGAGTTTAATATAATTATGGAGGAACTTTTTTCACGCGAAATCTTTGAAGTCGCGTAATATACATAATGTAGGCAAATCAACATCAGCATTGACAGTGTATAAATTACAATATTCTTACCTTTTCTTGTTTTACGGAAAATGACACTGTATAAAAATGATGGTAGGCCCTTTTATCTCTTGTGAGAAGAAAACTCTTTCTTCTCACAAGAGATAAAAGTGTATATCCTTATGCATTAGGGTTTGTTCACAAAAAACCGGATGTAACGAGACGCGACTTGAGCTTACATAAAGGCAAGTAGCGTGACAGAGCCTTACAAAATTTAAGTTAAATTAATCTTATTTCCAGTAACCTTTCTCATGTAACGTTACTTGGCAAGGTACTTAAAAGAGCTTCATAAGCACGCAGGTCACATCTTAGTCAGTAGTCACCAAATAACTTCTCCAAATTAGTAAAACCCTAACAGGTTAAAGGTACAATTCCGTGCATCGCGACAGTCGTAAGCCGCGCGAGGCTGACGACTGTCGTCGGCCGCTCGCGACAATAGTCATTGTATGAAAATGTATGGCACCGCTTCCGGGGCCCCCGACAGACGCGCGTGTATAGTATAAAAGCATTAAATAGATTTCCGTTGTCTGGTACCCGTAACACAAGTCCTTCAGGTACTTAGCACGGGACCAGACTGACGTGGTGTGAAGCGTCCATAGATATTATTATTATTATGTTATATTATTAATATTTTCATTAGTATTCGTGTAATATTATACTACTTTAATAACGGTCGAGGCTGGGTACGCTCAGGTATCCAATTTCATTGTGAAACGTCCCTTAGTTTACGAGGTTTCTTTCACTATCCCGATGAAAACTAAAATATTGCTTTGTAATTTTCGCCATAACATTCGATTATTATTTTGAGGAAGGATGTATTCGAATTTCATACTAACATTATTAACTGCTAAAGTGTCTCTTTTTTATCTACAGAAAAGATACACTTTCTGTAATCCCGGAAAAAGTTACGATTCCCAAATGAAAACGCAACGACGTTGCGGACAAGTTAATTGCGGTTTTTATTTAATACATATTTTTACTTGTTTTCATACAAAATACGAAAATAATAATATTATTATATTTCTCATATAAATGAATATAAACTAAAAACTTCTGAATATTATAGCGGCGTAGCTCTTGCTATGTGAGGCGTAGCTTCGTAGCGGCGTAGTACTTTCGTAGCCGTTCGTAGCGACGCGTCTACGAAACTTCCCTAGCTTACTGCCGCACTCAGAGTCGAACATTTTTTACTAACATGTACTTACTTAAAATAAATAGTAATTAATTTTCAATTTTAACATTTAAGCCTCATAAACACTCAAACGCAAACGTAGTCCAACTCTTAATTAAATCGAAAGTTAATTATAATTAAATGTCTCTGAGTGTGGTAGTTAGGGCGCTTTTCCTATCATGCTTGTCACCTGCACGCGGATCTGGTTCGCATGCGGGTGACAACATGGCCGCGCGCGTGTTAAACATCTAAGAAATGATAGGATGCGGACCACTAGAATGAGGACGAAATCCGGGCGCGGGCGCGGGCGCAGGCGTTTACACGCATGACAGGAAAACCTTTATTACCGTACTAGGTGTTGAGTCGCAGTTTCGTTCGCAGAAATCACCTTACTTCTTGGGAACCGTACGTTTTAACGAGACAAAAACTATTCTGTTTCCCTTCCTCGAAACCAGGCATTTCCATGACGAATGAATAAACCATTTTATTAATGATATTTGAACACTCAATTTCTAGAAACTACATTTAAATCCATAAATAGCGGAAGCTTAATTCCTTGTCAAAATTTCTGACTGAAATTCAACCGGAGAGTATGAAGTACATCGTAACTCGTATCAGCCGCGACTGGAAATGACATCAATAATAACTGAGCTCATGTCATATGAGAGACTGGCGCATGTGGTAATAAATATTATAATAATATAGCCCTAGGTGTTTGTTTGTGTATTTATTATAATTATGTTCTGTTTTCGGGTGTGCTTATTTCTTGGTTAAATTGTTTTTTCGTAATACGTAAAATAAGTGTCAGTGTTAATTGTTGATGTGATATTATATTCTATAAGGTTTATTTTAATTTTTATAGTAGGTATATATATATATATATATATATATATATATATATATATTATATATATATATATATATATATATATATATATATATATATATATATATATATATATATATATATATATATATATATAATATCATAATATCATATTTTTTTAAATTTGGTCAAAGCGCTAACTGTCGGACAGACTAAAATTTAAATCCGAATTCGAATATTATTTAAAATTTGACACTGCGATGGCAGCCGACTGTCGGATCCAATGTAAAACATTCCAAAATCAACAACTACTAATAAATTAAAAATTAATTAAAAAAACATTGTCCAGCGGACAAAATTGTGAATTTTAAATTTATTCAGAAATAAAACAATTTTGATTTTGATAATCTAAACCATTCCCAGATCCCCTTGAACACACACAAAAAATTTCATCAAAATTGGTCCAGTCGTTTAGGAGGAGTTCAGTCACATACACACGCACACAAGAAATATATATATTAAGATAATAGGTATTTGTAGTAAGTAGATACTTAGAAAGATAGATAGAAGTTGATCATAAAGAGGCAAAGTGGTAAGTTTTAAAATAGGTTATTTAAACCACCAAAACCCGTCTTTGTAAGTGTTTATTTAAGTCTATAAAAGTTTAACAAAATTACACCGCCGAAAATGCAAAATTGTAAACAAAGGTATACTATATACATTTTATAATACAACAAGATAACAAAATTTCATATAACTTTTTATATTTAATGACGTTATTTGCCTCGATTCACCGTTTAGACTTAGGTAATAAATAAGTGAGCAATATAAAGTCTGTACCCAACCTTGAAAGTTCCACGTATCAGTGACAGCCGACAGGATGTATAAGGGTGTTACAAGTGTCTGGCGGACTGCCAACTGACGCAACAAGTTAACTCACACCCTCTATAATATACTTGTTGATTTGTTCGCACACCGATTCAACAATTTTATCAAATCGACATCCGACTTTTTAACACGCTTTTATTAGCTTGGGCTGTATGTAAACGAATCTTTGAGCGCGATTTTATCGTATCTCATATACATACATACGTATTAACAGCCAATGACAAGGCAATAATTTGTTTAAATTTTAGAAAAAAAAAAAAAAAAAAAAAAAAACCTGTTTTTTTTAGTTTATTATTTATTGTAGGGCTAGGACTGATAATAACCGGACATGATTAGCATTTTATATTATTGCCGACTGATTACTGATTAGGCTAGACCTTTGTTTTGCACTTGAGAGGGTGCAGGTTTGATTCCGGGTGGATGCGTGTACCTATGAGACATTTTCAGATCTCAAGAACATAATACGAACGTTCGTACGGTGAAGGAAAACATCGTGAGGAAACAAATTCCCAGACGTATTGACCTGCTCTTTCCTCTGGACAAGACCGACTATGTTGCGAGAATGCCGTATGTGCTTGGGCAACCATTAAGGACATTTAAAATCTTGTATCAGGCACTACAGTATTTCAAGAGTGGTTGGTTCTTACTTCACTTAAATTACTGTAGGTATAAATCATCCACAACGGATCCAAAGGGCTTATCTTTTTTGTATGAAGTTTGCAAAATCGTTTCGTCGTTTGAACTTGTGTTCTATTTTTCTCCGGCAAAAATCGATCAACGAATGTTATTATCGGACGTGGGCGGGCATTTTTGAAAAGCTATTAAAATTAATCTCTGTAATCACTAAAATTTGATGAAAACAGTAAATTGAAAATCTTCATTAATTACTATCTTCATTGATTTAAAAAAAATTTAAGCTATCTTTTGTGTTGAAACTCTCACAAATTAAAAAAAAAACCCAGTAACGAGACATTATTTCATAGACGTTAATGAAATCCATGTGAGTTGTAAACAATGGGGATTGCATAAATTTGAGGTGAATCATTAATCGGTAATTAGTTCCTGCTCATTATTCATAGCCATGTATGCATAATTAGTAAAGTAAACTGCAGTTACTGATGTTTCTATTATTTCGTAGCTGCGTTGGTTTAAAATCAAACTATAATTGAAACCACAAAGCTAACTATAATTCAAAGCACAAAGTAACTCCAACAAATTTTGACATTTAATTAACTGAATTTCAGAAAATTTTACATTTAAATTACTTACTTAGAAATAATAATTAAACATTTTATAGTATAAAAACCTACATAAATAAATAAATAAAATAAAATAAACCTTTATTCCTCACAAATTTACAATTTTTAGGTTACCGTTACACATAATAGCTATTATCTAATCATGATTATTGAACTAAACAGAATGACAATTCTAACATACAGTAAAATTTTTAAATGTTTTATTTATTATAAGTATAGTAAGTTTTGAGTTTAGTATCTAATTCTCTCTTGTTTGGTTTGCAATGACCGGACCGCTAATTACCTTTAATAAATAAAAACCTACCCATATACTGCAGTATAAAACCTAGGTACTCATATTATAGCTCTCAAGCGCAAATCCGAAAAACTTTAGAGCTTAGTCTAAAAATAGTCACAAAGAAAAGCATACTACATACTTGAAAAACATAACCAACCTTGAGCAGTCGGATAACGCAACAAATTCTTAAGAAATATTGTGTGAAGTATAAAAGTAACGATACTCGGGATGCACTCTTAAGAGACTCCAGAGTAACATAAACAGGCTATAACATCGTCTTTACTGCTATTAGGGCAATAACAAACACGGTTCCAACTTTACTTCACTTCTTGTTGGCTTCTTTATACTTGCAGGATGATTATTTGATGCGACAGGCAAGCAGCAGACGATTAACTATGTCCACAATGTGCCTTTTTTGTTTATTAAGAGCATGCATCATAGCGCAGTAAACAGCGCACGTGAGGCATGCCCTCTGGCCGTATCTAAAACTTTCGCTTTGTTCTTTTGTTTCTGGAATTTCTTATGACCAAATAAGGCGCACATATTCCACCCAGTAAAAATATATTCTCGTCGCACATGTTACAAGCTGACAGACACTGCAACTGAACAAAAATGACAATGTTGGCGTTGCGTTCGTTGATGCAGTCAATTGTTGAATGCGCCGATACGAAAGTTAAATGGAAGAAGATGACGATAATTGAAGACGAAAGTGCAAGTGTGGACATACTCGTGTACTTCCATACTTCAGTCACAATAGATCATCAAGGGTCGCAGTGACATCAGGGCTACTTTTTTGTGCTGAAGGCAGATCGCCTTCAGCACAAAAAATCTTCCATACTTAATATTTTAAATAGGAAAGTGCGTCTGTCTGTCTGTCTGTTATCTCTTGACGCTTAAACCACTAAACCTGAATTTTGACGCACCGGAGTTGCGGGCGTCATCAAAAATATCGTAATGAAACATATTTTTGAGGAAAATGTATCAGATGTTTCATGTTTACTGTTGTCAAACTTGCTTTGTGTAATATTCCCTATTATTGCAAGATACGTAATCACCAAGCGGTTCTTGGAATGATTTGTGTGTGTAAGCTGTTTACAGAGCAACCCATTTAGTGGCTCGAGCAGTATTTGTTAATGCTGTTTACTCCGCTTCAAGGTCAGTGGTATTTACGCCACGTTTATAAGCCTCAACCAGCTGGGAGACTCTCAAAGGCTAATCCACAGCTAACGTTTGCCGGCTAAAATCACAAACCTCCAATTCAGCTTAAGCTCTTAAGCCTTGTGATGTTGTTACTAATGTTATACTAAAGCGTCTTGCCTAAACCACTGAATAGATTCAAGTTCTAAAGTATTTCTCAATATCTCAACTTCTGACCTCTGTAGACAAATAATTTTTAAATATAGCGTCTTTTTAGAGCGAAGTGTCATTGCTCCGTCGCGTTGTAGTGCATTGCATCGTCTCGTCTTGTATTATGGTTCAACTAGCTGTCCCGGCAAACGTTGCTTTGCCATAATATAATATGTATTAGCCATATTATTTTATTGAAGTGACTAAATATTATGTATGTTACCATGGCAACGTCGATCGCTATCCCGTCGCACAAACAATGGTCGCCGTCAATTAATTATAGACAAATAATTTGCAATAAAATAAAATTGCGACTATAATAATTAAAGATCTAAGCTATCCTATCTCTCAAGTTGGAAAAAAGCACACATTAAAAAAAAAACATTAAAATCGGTTAAGTAGTTTAGGAATCCATCGCGGACAAACATCGTGACAGGAGATTTATATATATTAGATAGGGATGAAAAGCTTCATTGTTTTGTTTCTATAATACAAATTGACCGATGAAGCCTTCTTGTTACAGTGGTGGACAAAATATAGTTAAATACCATCGAGGAAATTGATTCATAGACAGATTGCGGATCTACAATATTTGGTTGGATTATATCAAGCAAATGCTAGCCGTGATCTGACTGGCTGGACTGATAGAGCCCGCCCCAATAAGGAAAGTCCGCTATTTTATTATATACTAGCTGCAGTTGCCCACGACTCCATCCGCGTGGACTTAAACTAAGAGCGCGGTAGTTTCTGTTTCAGTCAAAAGATTCATCATCCTTACCACCACTTATAGAAACACGTATGAGTAAGCACTTGTGCGATGTAGACGACGCACAGCGCCATCTATTATGAATTTATGGAACTAACTTAATTTGAACAAATTTATGTAAAACACCCCCCTTTTCCTGGTAAAAAGTAGCCTATGGCCTTTCTCAGGCTTTAGACTAGTAGTGTACAAAATTTCATTACAATCGAGTCAGTAGTTTTGGCGTGTAAGCGAGACAGACAGACACTTTCGCACTTATAATATTGGTATAGAATATAGATGATTCAATTCTTCCGAAGTCCGATTGAATGTAAGTCCCGTTGTCAACATATTCAACTCACAAAATTAATCCAAAGCTTCTTCTAATATATTTTATTGAAGTCATTGTTAACATCGAGTTATTCTCACAAGACTCGAAGCAATCACATTACATGTTCCCGAACTTGGGACGTGGTTGGGATTGTGTAAAATTCAAACAAATCGTTAGACGCTATTCATACAAACTCTTGTCAAATGAAAGAGGTATTTGGATTGTTTACGATTTTTTATGCGCCAGGAGGGTTGCGTTTTTGAGTGTATTTACCGTGATATCATAAAGTTAATATACCTAGCTAGGTATTTTAACTTTAAGTGTGATATTTACTATTGGTAAAGTTGATTGACCAGACAAGATGCAATGTTGAATCATTATTGTTTTATATGTAATTCTACGTCTGTACAGTTCTAGTGGAAACATTATTGTATCTAAATATTTTGAGACGTAAGCAGTACAAAAGCAAAAACAAGATGAGAATGAAGTTTGTCTATATTGTATTGTTTCTTATGAATCAATCGATCAATTAACATTTTTTGCCTTAAAACTCTCTATTAGCCATGACCCATTTAAGCTTGGATGATATACGAGTATATTAGCGTAAATCGTTTAATTTTGAATTTCGACTTTCCGAAAGTGTCCTGGCAAAATCCCGGAATATTTTCCGCAGCATAGCTCGCATTACCTCAGAGCAAATTCCGTAATCGTTTGCCGTTTCATTAAAACAAATAACAAGCTTTACACAAACTGTATGTTGATACTTCTAAAATTATAAGTAGCTTGCTAGGAGTTGACGTGGAACACTCGAGTTTCATATGCATAACTCAACAGCCAGCCAATTAAAGGACTATCAGAGAAGTTGATTCCTAGGCAGATGGAGAACCTAAGTAATTTGTTCGCGTTGTCAAACCCATCCGGCAGAATTTCGGTTGGAAGAAATTCTGCTGCATTAAGTTTCATAGAAAATTCCTACTTCATTCACACGAGCGTAAATAGTAAGTCATTAGTATGAAAAACAAACTACGCTACCGATATTCTGCGACTCACCACTCACAAAATTACGCTCATTTGGCTTTACGATAAAGAAAGCGCTTGACAATTATTTGGCCTTAGTACGGACTACGGACATACAATTTTCTGGTGTTGATAAACATTTTAGACAGGGTGCGATGATGACGTCCCACAGGCGCAGAGGTAATAAACAATGCATGCTCCGGGGTCTGTTTGTTCGTTACTGACTCTCAGCGACTGACCTTCAAGAAAGTGGGTCACCATTTTGTTGCTTTCACTTTAATCACCTATTTAGGATGTCGGTAACGAGTCTTTAACAACCTAGCTTCATTTTAGGATTGGGCTTAGTCGTAAGAATATTATGCAATCATTTTATTGATGACTTCTTTTTTTATGCAAAATGTTCTAAGGCTGGTTTTATCGCTAAGCGTCGCCGTTGGAGCGCGCGCGTCCGATGATGTATGTAGTAGGTAGATGGATAGATGCTCAAACGATAAAACCAGCCTAAGTAATTTTTTGATGCAAAAAGTCATAAGGCACAATGAACTACAATATGATTAAGTAATAGAATAATAATAAATAATAAATAATTAATAATTCCTCGGACAAAATGGCTACAATAGAGATAAAACGCCCGTCATTCATATATTATTTACCAGGTGAATAAGAACGCCTGAATCAATTATAGTAAAAAAACTTTAACTACCCTTTTTAGATTCGCTAAGATATCGATTAAAAGGTATCTTCAACCAATAAGGTAATTAAGCTGGTTAATCATAGTGAAAGTTCTATAATAATATGTAACATATTATTATGTTATCTTTTACATTGACGTCCATCATGCCTATGAACCATCTCGACTTAAAATTTGGATTGGTAAAATGATATAGACACATAGACACATGAAACACAATTCTATTTTTCTCGAGAGTAAAAAGTATCCAAAATAATATACAACTATGCTGAGTTTCATTAAATTCGGTCCAGTAATTTCGATAAATGCAATTATTCTTAGTTGTAGCCATACTGAAAATATTTTGCTGTTCCTAGTAGCAACTTCTACCCAGTTTCAAATGCTTTAGCTCCGATCTCAGCAAACTACAACCGACGTAATAACATCAAGCTTAACTTATTCCAGCTTGGCTCCCAAGTCCCAGTGTTTGCTCTGAGCTGGAATGCTAATAGTGCTTTAATATTCTATTTTATTTCCGGTGTTGTTTTTGTCAACGCTCGTTTTTGAGGTTAAATTGCAAGAATCAAAATTATATTGAGTTATCTTATATATAAAATTCTCGTGTCACAATGTCAGTCCACGAACTCCTCCGAAACGGCTATACTGATTTTTACCAAATTTTATATGCATATTCAGTAGGTCTGAGAATCGGCTACTCGGTACTTTATATATTGATAAGTGCATATTTTGTTGAATAAATAATAGTAAATTATTACAATCTGAGACTGACGGCGACCATTGTTTGTGCGACGGGATAGCTATCGACGTTGCCAACATACTTATTTAGTCACTTCAATAAAATAATATGGGCAAAATACTTTATATTATGGCAAAGCAACGTTTGCCGGGACAGCTAGTAAATACATAAAAACAACGGGTTGCAATCCGATGCAAAAGTAAAAAGTAAATAGCAAGACAGGCATACAATGTGTTTAGTTCGTTGTGCGGTAGGAAAAAGATAACAAGATAAATATTTTTTTCTCTCCTACGTCCAGTAGTCTACCCTCTCCAAAACATTATATTCAAAACCCAAAAAATTACTGTGGCTATATTTTTAAACTTGCTTAAAATGAATTTGACAACAATTTTTAATTGGCAGCTATTGCAGATCGTGGTAAAATTACGAATTATGAAACCCATAATTTAGGTCCTACATTACTTTTACGCTCTTATAATCTTTCGTACTCGTAAATCATAATGTATGTACCTAATAAAGTCTCAAGCAATGTAATGAAACATAAAATATTATGTAGATGAAGCCCGGAACTCCTTTGAGTCAAAATTCGTTTAACGCGCGGGAACCGTTTATTTTTCCGGGATAAAAGTATCAAATTTTCTCGGGACTCAAACTAAGCTGCTAATTTCGGCAAAATTGGTTTAGTGGTTTGGGCGTGAATACGTAACAGACAGACAGACACAATCGTGAAAATCGTGTGAAAGTGTGTCTGTCTGTACGTCTATAATATTTTATGTTTCATTACATTTTTTAAGATAGGTTAGTAAGGATAGCATTGAGGTAAATAATAATTGGCCGGCAATAATCTTTATGATGTAGGGCCTTTATAAAATAAAGATTTGAACAAAAATATGTAAGGATTAAGGAAACCTAAAATATAGCCTAAATTCTAGCCCTTATTCTTAAAAACAGATAACATAAACTTTGTGGAACTTTCCAAAGTTCAACCTTATCGTGATAATTCGTACCCAAAAACAAAAGAACAAATATTTTATGTGGGTCGTCTGAAGGCTGAAAACTTATTATAAACCTACACGGACGTTTTGGCGCGTGACAAATTTATGTGGGCGTGGATGTGAAGCTACTGTCGCATGTCGGTCAGAATGACGCTTTTATTTCCGCTACAAAATGTGTTTGGACATTGAACTGAGAGTGTCATGACACTCATGGTGTGAGCAATTTTATGGCGCACAATCACGTATTGCGTAATATTATTGACCACCTAGAGTCTAGAGTCTAGAGTTCTAGACTCTAGGGTTGATATTGAACATCGTGCGCCTTCAATCTAATTGTCAAATAAACTGTCCAATAAAATTGGACAGTTTATCGCGTGATATTGCACATTTACAATTGATCGTCTAGGGCCGGCTTACACAGTCTCTTAAATTTCGCGTTGTGACGAGCCGCAGCGCGACGGGCTACATTTTCCACACATGTTTTAAAAGAGTGTTCGATGAGTCCTAAAACTTGTATGATAATAGCATTTTAAAAAGACAAAACCGACTTCAAAATTGTACGTAATGATAAGAATTAAAATTACCTATCTCAAAAACTACTGAACCAATTTAGATGAAACTTACCTACAGCATTTCTTAAGTTTAACAATACCTAGTAAAATAAAAATTACCTATCAACTTGTAGTTCCGGAGATATGCGACAAATATGAAAAGTTAAACATGCATAAATAAATATTATCCACTTTTGCAATTTGGCACATTTGTTGAGACGCCAACATAGGACTAACACATTATACGAAACCTGGGCAGTTCTGAAAATACAACATACATGCGGGTCGACTTGATAACGTCCTTTTTTTAAAGTCGGTATTAAATGTTACTCGACGTTGCGCCCCGCATCAATGTGCGCGAACCTTAACAATTTACAATATGGCGACGTTAGTTCTGATTTGGGTCACGTACCAAAACAGCTTTTAATTCTGAATTTTAGTTTGAATAGGTCTGAATGTCTAATTAATCTGTGAAATTTAACTAGGACTAGGTCCCTACGCGTTTTACATTTAAGTTATTCAAGAAGTCTTAATGTATTCATTTCATTTGAATAAACTTTGAAATAATCTTTCGAAATTAAATTAAACCATTTGTGTTAGTGATGTAATACCCTATAGGCTTTCATTTATTTGTACGTGTCAAAGTACTAGCTAGTTAGTAAGAATTGAGCAAATAATCATCAAACCATGATAATTAAAATTTGTTGTATGAGTAGTTGAGATTACTTTAACCCATCAAGCCCCATAAGCACACCGGTGACCGCGATAACAATAGAATAACAATAGATATGCAAGACTCTGCGATCGAAGGATTAACAAAGAATATTACAAAAAGGACACAACAGATGACGCTACTAGCACGTACAGTAAAAATCCGACATAGGACACACGTCATTTTATCAGAATATTGACAGTTCAAACGTTATCAAACGTCAATCAAACTTTTTGTTTACTGTCGGTGTTAGTGCTGCACTTTATCGTGAAAACATTGCAGCAATATATTCATAAATTAATGTATTACGAGTATGTATAGGAACTATACTTTCACAGTGAACTCTGTAAAAGCTACGCGCGCCCACTAAAGTATTATCACTCTGTTTTTTATACCCTGTAATAGTATTATCTATGAAATTCATTTCCCAAACTTGATTTTCGTTATTTTTCATAAAAATATCCATTATTTTTCCGTACAGTGAATAAATTCGTTCCGGGAATGTACGCTGGAATATTTATTGAAGATATTTCCTGGAAATCCGTAAAAGCGCTCGGGCAACGGATAGAGGACCTGTGTTCAAATACACAATACAAACACCGGGACATACAAACATTATATACGGTTTTTATTTTAAAACTAAAATTGTAAAGTATCATCATCAACTAACCTTACTAGTTACTAGTATAAGTATAGCTCCACCCCACTCATGTAAAGATTCCTTGTCTTTAATTTAATGGAGACTGTGACTTGACCGGATAATACCTTGATACCGGATCCAAGGTTGAGTGGGTTTGTAACGGAAACGCGCTTATAATATTCTCTATTAAGCTTCACGCACGGAACGGGCACAGAAGGCGGGTCGAATTTTTCGTACTAGTTATATTATGAGTTATGACCTATTGCTCAATCGCAAATTGATCGTAACAGACAGACAGACACATTTTCGAATTTATAACATTAGTAAGAAAGTAAAGATGGCCTTCCAACGCGTGGTTCCCACTTCCCGGCATCCGCTACTTGACAACCGGAAGGTGTGAAAAGGCTTTGCGGTAATATTGCCATGAGGGGCATGTATCTACTCTTTTTCTGGTCCATTTCATAAAGAAAAGTGTAATTGGGCCTCCATGGGGCCTCCACGTCAAACTGGGGTTAGTGGTTACACGCGCGTCTTTTATTGCTTTACACCTCATTTCACATACACCGTTTTAATAACGGAATAATGAATGTGTAATCCGGGTTTTGTGAATGTAAAACAAACCCGGTTAAAACTTAAAACCTTTAGTTTTTTTTAATACAATTTTGATTCGTCTATATATGCTTTCACCCTATATTCTTTTAATTGTAGCTTTTAGAAAATCATTTCTTAGTTTTAATAATAAAATAGAATATTTGTATTTCTTCATACTCGTCTCCGCTTTATAACATTTTTATTAATATTATCTTACTTTATGTTATCATCTATATTTATTATAAAACAAAGTCGCTTTTTTCCCTCATGTCCCTTTGTTCCCTTTAATCTTTAAAACTACGCAACAGATTTTGATGATTCTTTCAGTGTTAGATAGCCCATTTATCGAGGAAGGCTATATTTTATCACGCTAAGACTAATAGGAGCGAAGAAATGGAGGAAAATGTGGAAAAAACGGGGAAAATTATTTGAAAGGGCTAACTTGAACGCGCTAATCTCAGAAACTACTGGTCCGATAAGAAAAATTCTTTAAGTGTTAGGTAGCCCATTTATTGAGAAAGGCTATATAGGCTATACCAGTGGCTATATATTTTATACCCGTGCGACGCCGGGGCGGGTCGCTAGTTACATAATATATTTCTAATTGTTGATGAATAAGTTATTCAAGGTTTTATTCCCACGTGAAGCTTACGAAAAATTTTTGTCTGACGACAGTGCTAAAAACACTTTGTTAATGCATAATTTAAACTGCGTAAACACAGTACCTGTAGAGACTAGAGAACCACTTGTCAAAACAAACTCGATTTTATTCGGTCGCTGGTATTTTTTTTAAACGGGCTTTGGCCCACCACACATTCCCACCACTGTATCTCCTGTGTCGCCAGGATCGACAGCGGTATCCAACCACGAAAACCCTTTGATATGATCTCAGGGAGCCCGAGGGACATGCTAAAACTGTCTTGGGACCCGCAACGAAATTAATCAGAAGAAAATAGGAGGAGTAGGAAGATTCCAATTTCCCTCCCCATAAAAGCGGGAGACAGCACAAAGTTGCAATGACCGAAAGTCAAAGAACTTAAGGGGGAGCACCACGGAAATAAGGTTAATAATAATTGTGACTCCTAAGCTAAGCTAAGTTAATATTGGAGTTTATTGTGTTTGACTGTTGCCAATAATAATTGTGACAAAAACGCTTGAAGGCACGGAAGTTCCTAGCGCTGTCCACGAGATCACCGTAGTATGCGACTCCAGATGTACAGAATAGGTTATTTAGCATATTAGTTCTTTCGTCCTGCCAGAGACTGCACTCCCAGAGAACATGATGAGCGGTTTGTTCAAACATGTTGCCTTCGGTCGAGCACTCGCACATGGGTGAAGGCACTAGTTTAAATCCGTAAAGTTTGGCCTTAAAATTTCCATGACCGGTCAGGAATTGAGAAACGCAGTGATCAATATCCATCCAATGTTTGGATAACCGTTCACGAATATTAGGGAAAAAATTATAAAGATGACGCCCTTTGGTGGAACAGTCCCATCGCGACTGCCATTCGGAGATTAGGCTTTGCACAGAGTTTTCTAAAGGTTCAAACAATCTTGCTATTTTAATTTTATCGCGAGCGTTTAAAAAGCACGGGTTGTCCATGTTTTTGTTATGATAATACATTGTCGCACGACGCTGAATCTCAAGGTCAACGGGTAAAACTCCGTCTAACACAGGCAAGGCTTCAGTGCTTGTGGTCCTGTAAGCTTTGCACAAGAATATAAGAGCAAGACGTTGGCTTTGTAGCAACTTGCGACGAGCCGCGCCGATAGTTGCTCTGTCGGCCCACACGGGGGCCCCGTAGCAAATGCTGCCTAGGTAAGTAGCGGTGTAAATTAATTTTAGGGTTTTGAAAGAGAGGCCCCATGTCGACGTAGATATTTTGGTAAAGGAGTAAAAATTGCGCTTCGCTTTCTCTCCAGTTTGAATTATATGTTCTAAAAATGTAAATTTATTTTCCAAGTAAAAACCAAGATAACAGAGCGACTGTTTGCGTTTAACGTTAATATTGTCAAGTTTAATGCTAGGGGAAGATTTAAGGGAACCTTTTAAAAGAATTTGGTAAGTTTTATGCGCGGCGAATTTCAGGCGATTACGTTTACCCCAGCACGATATTAAATTAAGACTATCATTGGCTTTAGATTCAATTTCGGAACGTGAATCTGCTTGAACGATGAGAAAACCGTCATCGGCGTAGCCAACTAGTACGCACAGCGGTGGTAGGGGAAGACTTAATAAATCATCAAATCCGAAATTCCATAGTTTTGGCGAAATAACAGAGCCCTGAGGGCAGCCGCAGGTTAAATCTTTGGCGTGTGTACAATGTCCTAGTCGAAGCTTAGTTTGACCATTAAAAAATTAAGAACGTACTATGGCATAAATATTAGAGTAGCAGCCTCGATTTTTTAGTTTTAATAATAATATCGGCCACCAAGCATGATCGAACGCGCCGGAAATATCTAATGAAATGGCGACCACGTATTTCGATTCCGAAAGATTTACTATTTTTCTAACTTCCATAGCCGCGTCAACAGTCGATTTCCCGGCGGTGAAACCGAACTGATGACTATGAAATTTAGGGCCACCGGGTAGCAGGCGAGGTACGATGAGACGTTCTAGTAATTTACCTAAGCAAGGCAGTAACGTTATCGGACGGTAAGATTTTGGGTCGTCTGGAGGTTTGTTTCCCGCTTTAGGTATTAATTTTAAGCAACCGGTGCGCCAAATTTTTGGAAATATACCTTCTGCGATACATCTGTTGTAAACATGTAGAATCGATGAATTGGCCGCTAAGCACGCTTGTTTTATCATAATATTCGATATTTTATCCTCGCCCGCAGATTTTCGGTCGCTGGTATGTTAAGGAACATAATTAATTGTCATCTAAATTGAATTAAGGTGATAATTTGTCAAACAGATCATCTTGTGTCCTTGTTTGAGTACGGCGTTGAGCCCACAAACATAACCTAAACAAACACGGACACTATCAAAGGGTTGTCGCTTTCACAAACTGGGGCTGTAAATTCAGAGTTTTTTCTCTTTGGATCTGTAATCATCATCACCTGAAGAAGATTTTATGAAGTAATTAGAGTAATAAAAATTATAAGCGCTGAAGTTTATACTATCATGTATGGACGTTGTTGCACTTACATTTTACAAGCTAAGATTACTTGACGGATTAGTGACTACTTTTTTACAGTAAAAGTACAGCTGTTATTCAATGATATTTTGATTCAATTTTGATGGGTAGAGTGGAGCGAACGACATTTTTAGAAGAGTTACAGACTAAAAATGATTTTATAACTAAAGCAATTTTCATTAAGCACAATATTATAGTCTATTAAGCCTCGAATCCAATTACAAGTCTATAAAGTTCATATTATCGCCTAACACCTGCATATGAGATCAATAGCCCGGTACAAACTTTTAGTTTAGTTTTGTAGTTGTTGGCTGACCACAAGTCTCATTCAACGAGCTTTTAAGTGCGAAACTTTTAACTACTTTTTGTTCAATGACAAATAACCGTTTTCAAATGGATAAGTATCTAGCAATTATAACATAATCCAATTACAACCATGAGGCCTATAGAAATATGTGTAGGTCAAATTGCATGCTAAGCCTGGATTAAATATTGTGTTATTTCTCTCGTTTCTCGTATTTAAGATAAAAAGTTAGTTAGAATAAAGACGATATTATATGTAACTAGATGACCCCCGCAACTCTGTTGCGCCAAAACTCGTTTATCGTGTGGGAACCGTACATTTTTTCGGGACAAAAAGTATCTCCATACCAAATTTCAGAATGATCGGCTCAGTGGTTTTGGCATGAAGAGGTGACAGACAGAGAGACGGACAGACGGATAGACATACACACTTTTGCATTTACAATATTTGTAAGTATTGATTAAGTTATCCCAACTTGAACTTGGATTGGCTCAAGTGGGCATGAGTTATGTAAGCACGTCCTCATACGAGTACGCCATGTGACGCGTAAGTCGTGACATCCACACGTGAACAGACTTTAATCAGACGAAAATACAATTTCGTCTAAAACATCCTTAACACGTGTTCGTGTTTTATAAGATATTATTTCATTACCCTAAATTAAAAATCTTATTATTAGTTATATAATTAAATTGAATACAGAATAATAATTTCTGTAACACCAGAATATGTTTCCCGCAACTTTGTTTCGTCAAAAGTCTCTTCACGATAATATTATGCGTAATATTAAGCCTTTTTTCTTGCATGCATGGCATGAGTTATGTAAACGTATGTAAGCACGTCCTCGTACGAGTACGCCACGTGACTCGTGACATTCACACGTGAACCGACTGTAATCACACGAAAATACAATTTCGTCTGAGACATTCTTAACACGTGTTCGTGTTTTATAAGATTCTATTACTCTAGATTATTAATCTAAATAATCTTATATAATATTATTAAATTGGATTAAGAATACTAATTTCTGTAACAACTTGTTGCCCGCAACTTCGGTTCGTCAAAAGTGTCTTCACGCGAGAACTTGGGATGAAAACAATCATTTATTTATTTATTTATTTATTTAAATATACACCAACAACATATTATTGTGAAAACATTAATAACTTAAAACTAATACATTTTTGTTTAAGACTAGCACAATAGTTAATTACAGGCGTATGCAACTGTTTTAGAGGTATTTGCTCCTTACATTAAAAAGTGTGTCATAAGAAATGCTTAACTTACAATATTTTATGTAATTAATGATAACGAACTTACAATTAATGAGAAGAACTAATATTTAATTTTATTTCATTATAAGTAATTAATAAAAAAAGAAAAACAATACAATTAAATTTTTGTCGGAATAACTACAAGTTTAGTAACAAGATGTCATAGGTAAAACTTTATACATTAGCAAGAATAATAATACAATTAAATTTTGTCAGAGTAATTACTAGCGGAATGTCACGGGTAAAAACAAAATACATTAGGAATAATAATAATACAATTAAATTTATGTCAAGATAATTACTACCGAGATGTCAATTAAAAACAAAAAAACATTAGCAATAATAATAACATTAATAAAAATAAACAAGTATGTCAAAATCATAATGAATTATAAATTTACAAGTTATTGTTGGTATTTTATATTCTTAGGTCTGAACAATTTCATACAACGTTTCCTTGAAATTGACAAGAGAGTCGTGGAAGATGTCGATGTCGTGATGGGCTAGTTTGTTGTAAGAGTCTAAGAGTCTGTTCATGGTAGAGTATTTTCCCAAGTTCGTTTTAGCAGAACTGGGTACAAATGTTTTTGTGGGGTACCTGGGAACACATCGGGGTACATATAAGTTGACGAGACCTAGTAAATTTGTTGAGTCCAGTGTACTGTTGACAATTTTGTGGAGAAAACAGAGATCAGCAATCAGTCTACGCTGCTCTAGGGTGTGGATTTTGAAATGTTTAATGCGTCTGTCATAGTTGGCTCTGTATGGACAAGATTTGTCTTTATAGGAAAGGTATCGTGTGAAAGATTTTTGAACTCGCTCTAGTCTTTGGATATGCGTTTCATAATGAGGATTCCAAACCACCGATGCATATTCAAGTGTAGAGCGTACTAGGGCGTTGTATATTGTAATAATGCAGTCTGGGTTCTTAAATTCCTTGGTGTTTCGTTTGATAAATCCTAACAGTGACCATGATTTAGCAAGAACTTGATTTTGGTGTTCCAGGAATGACAATTTGCTATCGAGCATGACGCCCAGATCTCTAATTACTGAGGTTTCTTGAAGCTGCTGACCTTCGATAGAGTAACACGTGTTCAGTTTAATTCTTTTGCGGGAAAATTTTATATGAGCACATTTTAGAACATTGAGGGACATTTTATTGTCGCTGCACCATTTCTGGATAGAGTCGAGGTCTTTTTGCAATAGGGCACTGTTTTCGATCGATTTTATTACCCGGTATATTTTAAGATCATCAGCGAACAAGGAGCATTTACTGAAACGAATTTTTAAAGTGATATCGTTAATGAAGCCTTGGGGGACTCCTGACGTGGCGAAAAAAGGTTCAGAGGAATATCCATTAACTCTAACCGTCAAAACTCGTTTTTCTAGGTAGGATCTAAACCAGGAGAGTAAGGGATCGTGAATGCCGTATGCTTGTAGTTTTTCTATTAGTATTTTGTGGTCTACCCTGTCGAAAGCACTGCTGAAGTCTGTGTATATCGCATCGACTTCCTGTCGGCCGTCTACACTTTTTGTTATATCGTTTAAGTAACTTAGTAAGTTTGTAACTGTAGAGCGTCCTTGGCAAAAACCGTGTTGATCTTTGGTGATTATACCTTTGAGGTAGCGAGTGAGAGTTGGGCAGATCAGGCTCTCAAATACCTTCGCTAGCACGCAGAGCATTGATATAGGTCGATAATTACATACGCTGTGTCTCGAGCCCTTTTTATGTATTGGGAATATATTTGCCGATTTCCATGTGTTGGGGAAAATTGAGGTTTCTAAAGATTTATTAAATATAATCTTCAGGGGTAGAGTAAGGTGTTTATACGTTTTTTTAATAAAGATGGGTGGGATACCGTCAGGTCCGGCGCCTTTACTCGCATCGAGTCTTTTTAGGGCTTTACATATTTCTCGTTCAGAAATGTATAGTGAAGAAAGACAGGTCTGTGTGTAATTTTGTGTCGTAATTGATACGGTGCTCTGGTTAGGAGTTGGCTCTGAAAACAGAGCAGAAAACTGTTTAGAGAACAATTTACTTATGTCTCTACCTGATTTGGCCACTCTATCATTGAGAGTCATTTCAGAAGGAATTGACGAAAGCGATGCTCGTCTCTCTTTTATATAGGCCCAGAATTTCTTCGGTTCACTTTGAATAGCATATTCCGTGTTTGATATGTAATCTAGGTAGCAAGATTTCATAAGAGCCTCAACCCTTGATCTAGCCATTTTGAATTCGATCTTGTCTCTGGGATTATTTTGTGCTTTTAGACGTCTCCTTATTTTTTCTTTCTCCGTGATAAGCCTAATTAAATTATTTGTGAACCAAATCGGGTATTTCCTATTTCTTGGCTTGACTTTGGGAATGCATGTATCGATAATATTTTTTATAATTTGGTAGAAAGCAGTAATCATATCATTTACGTCATTGTATTTTTGTAACTCGTGACTCCAGTCTATAAGCCGGAGCTTAGCGTTAACAAGATTGTAGTCCGCTTTTCTAAAGTTATGGGTAGCGAAGGTTTTGTTGCATAGTGGTTTTTCCGAATCAAATGAGAGTTCGATGTCTAGCGGAGGATGGTGTGGGTCCAATTTGCTTAATGGTTCACAGGATTTTTTTACTTTGATATTAGACGAATTGGATAACACCAAGTCTAGGATGCGCCCATTGTGGTTGGTTATACTGTTGTATTGTACAAGATTATTTAGAGACATAAAATCTATTAGTGAGAAGCCTAGCGTACAATTATAGTTATTCGGAGTAGTTTGTGACGTGTTTTGATGTGTTGTGGTATTGTCTGGTGTCCAGTTTATAAAACCCAAGTTGAAATCACCGAGTAATAAGAAATCACCCTGATAAGACTGTAAAGTATTGCTAATGTTATCTAGAACAGAATTAAATGTGATATTGTTTACTGGCGGAGGTAGATAGAGCACACAAATTAATAAATTCTTATTTCCTAACTTAACGCTGATCCAAAGGTCTTCCAGTTCACTTTCATACTGTTCTATTCGACGAGAATTATATTTATTTTTAACAGCAAGCAGAACGCCTCCACCTGACTTGGAGCATGATGAGGTTGTTTCTCGATCTCGCCTATATGTGGTGTATTCACTGGTAAAGAGTTCGCTATCGAGTACATTTTTATCGAGCCATGTTTCAGTCGCTGCTATAATGTCGAGTTCGCATTTTAGAGTAGCCAGTCGAATATCTTGGAGTTTAGAGTTCATACCGCGAAAGTTTTGGTAGTAGATATTAGCCATTTAGATAGATTTGTAAGAGTCAAGGTCTCGGTCTGTCATTTTGAGGCTTAAATATTATAAAGAGACTCATAACATTTAATTTGCTTGGCTGGAGATTGATCGTCTTTTCTGATGTATATGCGGCCGTTTCTAATCCAAACGTATTTAATGCCTTTATCTTTTGCTACCTGACGGGTTCGTGCGTGTAATGCCTTATAGTGAGGGGAAAGATGCTCGGATACGAATATGTTTGACTTCGAGGTGCCGTATCCCAAATGACTTGAGCTAAGCCGATCGTTGGGCTTCCTTTTGTTAAATTTATGGACAGCGGCGATCACAGTATCTCTAACCCTTGTGTTTCTAAATTTGACTATTACTGTTCGTGGTCTCTTATTTGTTTCGTCTAATTTTCGAACTCGTGTACAGGATAAGATGTCAATTTCTTGGATGGGGTGTGAAATTGCTGTGCCGAGTTGTGTGATGACAGAATAAAGTTTCTCAGATTTTGATTCAGGAAGTCCATGAATTTCAATATTATTTTCGCGAGAATATTGTTCTATTAGGTTAAGTCTGATAGATAGAGTTTCAACTGATTTTGTGAGGTTTAGGTTTTCTTTTGTGAGTTGCCGTATCTGTTCTTCGGACTCTTTTAAGGTGGAGTGCATTCGGTCGTATTCGGCATTGAGGAACTCTACAGATTCTTTTAAGTCGTTCAGTTTCTTCAGTTCGGATTTAATTTGATTAAACTCCTTAGAAAAAAATGAGTCGATGGCTGTTTTCACTGAGTCGTTTATTGCTAACTGGATTTCTTGTTTAATGATCGACAGTAATGTGGGGTCAGCGGCTGAGTTGATCTTTTTACGGTCTGTAGTTGAGGATTTTTTAGAACGGAAGGTGATGTTGCTCGAGTGGTCGCTGGAATCTCCATCAGAGGCCGGGGAGTTAGGACCATTATTGTTACTGTGCGGACGTATTGGAGTATTGCTGTTGTCGCTTTTAGGTTGTTTGCAACGACAGACATGACAGGTCCACGCTTTTTTCTGTTCCTTAGACATGACTTTGTAGTTTTTTTCGCTGACGTTGGCGCAAAGTAAATCGAAGGTTGATTTGCAATTGAAGCAAGACAGGAATTCTCGGTCTTTTATAATATTGGGGCATCCCGCGCATTGTTTCGCAGAGTTTTTGGTTGACATGGTTGTTTATTATGCGCGGACCTTTTCTGTAGTTTATAAAATCGTGGTTGCTTGCGCTCTCTGTTGGTGAGTTTCGGAACTAATCAGGCCTAAAATCAATCTCGTCGGTTGGTTGTCGTTTTAGTTTCGGTGTTATCCGCTAGATGACGGCTGCTCTGCGGTTGATAATTTATTGAAGGGCGATAAAATTGAATTTAAAATTGTGATTGCTTGCGGCCTCTGCTGGTAAGTTTCTGAACTATTAGGTCTAAAATCAATCGTGTCAGATGGTTGTTGTTTTTGTTTCACCGGTATCCACTAGATGGCAGCGGCTCTACGGTCGATATATTATAATAAATTATTGGGCTTGATAATATATTAATGAAATTGTGATTGCTTGCGGCCTCTGCTGGAAAATTTCGGAACTTTTAGGTCTAAGATCAATCTCATCGGACGGTTGTCGTTTTAGTTTCGCCGATGTCCGCTAGATGGTGGCGGCTGTGCGGTCGTTATATCGAAGGGCAATTTGAATTTTGGTGATTTTTATTGTTTTTTGAAATTCACTTTTGTCACTTGGTCTATTGTGACTAAAGAAGAGTCTACTCACTTGTTAGAGTGTAGCACTAGTTGAATTTTGAAAACGATGTGTCCGTATTCGTAAATTGTCACTGAAATGTCCACAGTTTTATTTGTACATTGCTTGCTTAATCAGCGACAAACACTTTGAATAACATTTACACCGAGAGTTCACTAACTATGCTTCAGTTTTTTTTAACTTTTTCACTGGTTTAAGCTATTTGAACTTTTTTAAAGATAAAATAAGTACGGAGCTTATGTGCACTGCGGCGAGAGCGCCATCTGTCCATTTCCAATTACTCAAAGTATTTTGATAGGACATTTCAATCAGATCGGTCCTGCGGTTTGAGGTTAGTTCTTAGGCGTATCATGGATTTTGGGCGCTTCGTACAAAGCCGATTGGCGGTTAGGCTTTGGCCAATGAACTGAAGATAACCGATAAAATCGGCTTAACCTGTAAACCTACGGTAACAGTTGACCAGCTAACAGCTATTCTCATCCTCACTAATATTATAAAAGTGTGTCTGTCTTTCTGTTACCTCTTCACGACTTAACGCTTGAAACGATTCAGGTCAGTCAGAGCATAGCATAGTTTCGGCATCGGAAAATTGTACGGTTTCCGTGCGATAAACGAATTTCAGCGCAAGGGGGTTGCGGGCATCATTCTCATTTATAATTAATATATTATTAAACCTTACGCAGTCAATACAGTTCTAGTACCATAATATTAACTTGAATAAGCGAGCCCGTATGTTTCAGTCAAAGTTTTATCTACTAACCCCGTTCGGGCCTGATCCCTCCCAGGGCCGTTTTGGGAACAGATCGATGGCCTAGAGATTGATCTTTAATCTTATAATGTATTCCAATATTTACAATATAAAATTGGCCTTTTTTTCACCTGGCCTCGTTTTTAAACTGTTTGTACACTCGCGCGTAAAAATATTGATGAGTTAATGAGTATTTAATGAGTATTTAATGATAATAATCGATAAATCTCCGGAGGTTTAGTTATTTTTTTAACAGAAAAGTATTGAATTCGGTACCTACCTACTTACCTACATATCTAGTCAATTGCTTCAATACAACCGATAGGTACTGTCTTTGCGAGATATGATGACGTAGATTTGACCACACGTGACACGTCATCATATCTCGCAAAGACCTATCGGTTGTATTGAAGCAATTGACTAGAGATGTAGGTAATCCATACTAATATTACAAATGTGAAAGTGTGTCTGTCTGTTACAGCGACCACATAATATCCTGTCTGTTACCTCTTCGCGCTCAAACCGCTGAACCGATATTGCTGAAATTTGGTATGGAGATACATTTAGTACCGGGAAAGGATATAGGATACTTTTTATACCTAAAAATGTTCGGTTCTAACACGATAAACGATTTTTGCCGCAAAGGAGTTGCGGGCGCCATCTAGTAACTAATAAATAAGAATAAATCACGTCTGTAGTATTGCAACAATAATACAAGTTCCTTGTATAATACGAATAAATGATGAGAGCATAGAGTTCCTTGTATAATACGAATAAATTATGAGAGCATAGATTCATCGTAGCGAGTGGGATAACCGGAGGATTATAACCCGGCGAGCGTGTTCCAGACTAATTAATCGTTACAAGCCGCCTGTGACGTCACTAATTATCCATAAGCCACGTGAAGCTTACCCTGCGGCGAGATGAAATCGGCAGGGACGTATATTGCGACAGCAACGCAACAGGCGATTGACAGAATCACATTAACTGCTGTTTTGAAAAAAAAATAATACAAAACTCCTGCTTTTGCATTGTTGTCGCAAAATACATACTCACCTTTTTTTTAAGCCCATCATGGGTGCCCCGGGTTGGGGATGTGTTCGGGTTAAGCTGAAACACCTCGGGGGTATGTGGGACTCTTACCCACTAAAACCACCAGCGGTTTGCTTTCAGCCGTATACGGAGGGATGTCCTGGATATGGCAAACACAGGACTCCTTCCACGACGGGCCGGTCTACCTCAAAAGGGGACCGGACTTATACGAGGGCTGCTATTTATGTATCCGGAATTTAAAAAAGAAACAAACATATATCATTTAATATGGTTTTATTGCTTTTCAAAATATTCGCCGCGATGATCGACACACTTTTGCATACGCTGGAACCAATTTTCATAGCACTTTTTCCATTCTGATTGAGGTATCTCCAAAACGTGCATTTTGAACGCATCAACAGCCTCTTCGCGGCTCGAAAAACGTTGACCACGTAATTTGTTCTTCGCGTATGGAAATAAAAAGAAATTGTTAGGTGCCAAATCAGGGCTGTACGGCGGATGACCAGTCAATTCGATCTTTTGACCCTCCAAAAACTGAGTTGTTTCAGCTGAGGTGTGACAGCTAGCATTGTCGTGATGTAATATGATTCTGCGTTGTCGGTTGTCCTTTCTTATTTCTTCAAAGACTTCTGGTAAACAAATGGTCGTATACCATTCAGAATTAACCGTTTTACGATTCTCTAATGGCACTGTAGCCACAAGTCCATTAATTCCAAAAAAACAGGCGACCATTTGCTTCAAAGTACTTTTTGCACGAGTAACTTTTGTTGGTTTCGGCTCATCTTGGAACACCCACACCGTTGACTGTTGTTTAGTTTCGGGGTCATATGCATAGATCCAAGATTCATCACCTGTGTAGATATTATAAACGGCTTTTGACGTACCACGGTTGTATTTTTTTATCATTTTTTTGCACTAATCGACACGAGCCCGTTTTTGATCGATTGTCAAGTTGTGCGGAATCCAACGCGAACATATTTTTTTTACAGCCAAATGTTCGTGTAATATCTTATGTATGCTCGTCATACTTATGCCTAAGGACGCCTCTATCTCGCGATATGTAACATGACGATCACGCATTATTAGTTCCCGCACAGCATCTATATTTTGTGGGACAACAGCAGTTTTTGGGCGACCTTCTTTATTTTCATCCGTGAGCATAGACCGCCCACGATTAAACTCACTGTACCAGTGATAAACAGTGGTTTTTGATGGTGCTTCATCTCCAAAAGTTGCGGTGAGTTGAATAAAGCACTGTTGTTGATTTAGCCCACGCCGAAAATCGTAGTAAATCATTGCACGAAAATGTTCACGCGTTAAATCCATGGCAAATGAAGACACGCAATTTTCAAAATGACGCCACAATGGAAAAATAATTGACAGTCACATGAAACAAAATGTATTCTTCAACCAAAGAGTTCTATTTTCAAATGTTGTAATTACTTTTTAAATATTGTTCTTGTAAGTGGCCAGTTCCAGATACATAAATAGCAGCCTAGTACCAAAGTAAGGGAACGCTCCGGCAAACTGAAGCGTTCCTCTCGGCGCCGGGACTAGCTAAGCCGGGCAGGTTCCCATCGTTGCCCGGAGCCCCGGATTAGACGGAAGTTTGGAGGTTCACGTTTCGACGCCTCCGCACTCCCGTCCTACGCCGGCGGAGCGGAACAGAGGATTTGTCATCCTCACTGTTCCACTCCGCGGGCTTCTACGGAAGGACGGTTTCGCAGAAAGAGAACGCCGCGCCGCCTGCCATGCCTCATCGCTCTCGAGCATGCAGCGAACCATGCTCGAGAGCGAGAGGTGTCCCGCCCAAGTAGATAGATACGTATACGCACCCGCTGTAATCATAGCGAATCGGTCGTAGTCGCAGGCCGCAGCCCAAAATTTGGAGATAAGATAGCGGATCTCAACAAAGACCAAAAATAAACTTAAAAACAAGCATACTAACATAGTTACGTTGTTTAATGCTTTAAGCCCCAAGCGGTAACCGCGGTGACCGCGATAACAATACAAATCTCTTGTGTCTCGTTTTTTCCACGATCGAGGGATTAACACAATAATTTAGCTGTATACAGTTATTATTGTATCGTTAATCCTATAGATTTTTCACAAAATATCAAGAGAGCCTAGTCTATTTGGGTCGCCTTTATTTGACCTACTTTCGCTATTAAACGATATCAAAATATGCTTTTAGATATTAAATATTAATATAACTCTGAATTCCTTATAGTTAAGGCTAGCTAGCTTACGCAATAAAAGATGTACCCCAATCCTGGCAATTTACATTTATAATTCAGGAGGCCATCTCTTAATTAAGATATGTGCGGAGCCTTAACGAATATTCGTTACAAGATTTTCTGGCTAATATAAATAATTCGAATCTAAATAGAGTTCCGAAATTAAAATGGATGTATACTTTAATGATTTCTTATATTATTACAGTTAACACTTAACAGTACCGATGTTCCATTACTATAAAAATGTGTTTTTCGGGAAAAGAAAACAAGGAAAACCCAAAATTATACGTATATTTAATTGTTTGACTTATTTTGTTTCTGTGGGAAAATTGGTTTATGTTTGTTTTGTACTGTATTTAATGTTACAATTTCGTTATAGCTTTTGAAAATCATCAACTTTTGTAAAGGCAGCAACTACCAACCGAACTTTTTTCAACTGAGGTCCGTAATTTTACAACTTCTTACTCCTTTTCCAAGAGGTCCAAGGTTGGACTTCACTCACAGAGAATTGTAAATGAATATGAAGGTTATGTGGTAATGGCGACGTAACACAAGCTTTCCTGAGGAAATGGAAGGTGTTTATCATGAGTTTTTACGTGCATTTTGCTACTAAATACTAAATAGTGTCCGCACCGTAATCTAATCTAATATTATATATAAATCTCCTGTCACGATGTTTGTCCGCGATGGATTCCTAAACTACTTAAACGATTTTAATGTTTCTTTTTTTTAAATGTGTGCCTTTTTCCAACTTGAGAGATAGGATAGCTTAAATCTTTAATTATAGTCGCAATTTTATTTTATTGCAAATTATTATTTGTCTATATAGAGCGACCATTGTTTATGCGACGCGGGTCACGAGATAGCGATGGACGTTGCCATGGTGACATACTTATTTAGTCACTAATTCAATAAAATAATACGGGCAATATACTTTATATAATATGGCAAAGAAACGTTTGCTGGGACAGCTAGTGATATTATAAATTATTGTCACTTAACTTTCGCCCATGTAAATTCTAAGATTGGCCTCATGAAAAATGGTGTAGTACCAGTTTCCGAACCCATTTATTATAAAGCAAGTATTTTATTTTTATTTAACTTTAATTTACCTGGAATAGTATTTCCATAGAAAAAGTAGTAATATCCACTACTTTACAACCCTGCATTTAACGCATTTCAATTTTCACGCTAGGTTATAACTTACAATTAATCAAATTTCAATTAATTAAAATCGAATCGAGCAAATTCATTTTCACAGCGATGTAAAACGCAACCTAACGTGATGTTAATTAATCACTAATTACCAGACAAGCTCTAGCGTACATTTGGTTTCAGGTGTTCATGGATTTCGATGTACACTACAACCCGCCTCCACAATCTACACTAATGAATACTAAAGAGAATGATAAGGGCGGCAAGCCGGCTGGCCAGCGGAAACCTGATCTGCCGGCTGTCCATGGCCCCCGACCGGCCCCCGCGCCCGGCCCCCACAGGCCTTCCACTCCCCAACCTTCCACCTCCAAGCGCGGAGGCCATGGACAGAGCCAGCCAGCCAGCCGCTCGCAAACCCCCGCGCAGAGCCACGGCATGACTGTCCACAGACAGTCCACAGTCAAGCAATCGTCCCCGCAGAGTTCGCCGCAGAGCCATGCATACACTGTCGTGCAGACGTCTGCCCTGGTTCATGGATCGAGCCGGCAGACCTCCGACCAGAGCTCCGCGGCCACGTCCAGACACGGCTCCATACAGAGCTCCCGAAGCTCGGGCCAGTCTGACGACGATGAAAACGTTCTAGACAACCTGGAGAAGAATATCCAGATGATGGAAATGTCGCTGAAGAACAAGGAGACGGTGATAGACATGGAGTCGGGAGAGGATGAGCCCTCGCGAACTAGGCGACTAAAGATCGCCGGGAAGCGTATTTTAAAGTGAGTCACTATTGAAGTTTGTTATACTCGTAGAATAATGTGTCCACGATAGGACTAAAAATATAAACAACCCGACTAGTTCCCAGTTGAAACTTGAAAGTTCCCTGACGTAATCATTTTCTTTCAATAACATCTAAAAAGGTATCCCAGCGCTCACATCCAATTTGACTCGGATACACAATAATCATCCCATTTTGTCGGATCGGGTATCTGATTTACGATCACTATTTTCTGTTATTTTTTACCTGCTATACTCGTAAAATTCAATTCCATTGAGATCGTAATCTTGTTTCAGACGCGGTTTCTCTATGGGTGGAGAGAAGGTTGTGACCATATCGGAGGATCATAAGAAACGAACCTCCACTTTCAAGACGGTGAGGAGTTTCATTCGTTTCGGAAGATATCGGCAGAGGGATAGCAGTGGAGATGAGGAGCAGGGGCTGATAGAACTGCCGGGGACATCTTCCGAGCAAGAAGGTCCCGTCAGTCACACGTCAGTGTCTTCAGAAGACGCCATTCTGGTTGATACAAGGTCACCGACTTGCTCTTCAAAGTGCAAAAAAGTGTAAGTATAAAGTTATGATTTAATTTACTGAAATAATATGTTTGAAGCCCACTTATGTCAGTCTTTTTTATTGGAAATAATATTATGTGGCTCCTCTTTGCGACTGTCTCCCGTGTAATATTCAAGCTTTTTTATCTAAAGTGTCGCACTCAGCCGCACTCAGAGACATTTAATTATGATTAAACTTTAATTTTATGAGTAGTTTGACAGATAATTAATGGGGTTTATGTCAAAAATATATCATCATTTAATTACAATTGATGTAATTAATATTTATCTGAGTGCGGCAGTCAGCTATCATTATTGCTTGTCACGGTATCTTACGTCAGCAATTCATCAGTTACCTTGCATCGGTGATCGGCCTACTATTACCTTTCTTTTGTCTCTCATAAATTTTAAATCTGCTGTCAGACGTCTGTTGCATTGTCGTCGCAAGGATGAAGGACCACCTTTAGTTACGGGTTATTTTTTTCCCAGGCCGTTCGTGCTAGACTTTGCTGGCTCATCGGCGCTGAAGGCGGCAGACTTTCAGGTCTGCGTGAGGATCATCGAGGCCAGGCAGCTGGCTGGCCTGAACATGGACCCAGTCGTGTGCATCCAGGTGGGAGACTTGAGGAAATACACCAGCGTAAAGGAGAGCACCAACTGTCCTTACTATAATGAGGTAAAATGGTTTTTATTGTAATTGTAAATAATTTATTAGTAATTATTAGGAGCTAGATTATAGCCCTACTTTGATATTGTCTCCTCCATTTTTGAATTGAGCGAAATATGCTACGGCGAAACCAAAGGATGATGATCAAGGCAGTCTGTGTACTTTGTTTCATCGGAACACCTAAACTAGCTGTCAAAAAGTTCGCAAGCCCTCATAAAACATAATAAAATAGACTTAATTTCCATAGTTGGGCTAGTCGGTTCTTAACATTGGTCATTGCTGCTTATTACCAGCCTTAGGGCCTGTTTCACCGCTTCCTGATAAGGCTATCCACCACTTATTTTGACAGATGGAGTATGGAAAATCTGTCAAATAACCCTATCGGGCACCTTATCAGGAAGCGGTGAAACAGGCCATTAATATCGTTTGTAGTAAATTAGAGAATCTTAGCACTAAGGGTCTGTTCACACTTTGAAATGTAAAAGCATGTAATAGCGTTTTGTCACGTCTCGTTTCCGTGTAAACTAATCTTTAGCCTTATTTCGTTCTGAGACTGGTAGTAAATTTAAGAATGTTAGCACTAAGAAAACAGAGGAAACAACGTAATAAATGTCCGTGAATTTACGGTGACATTACATTGGGCAGGTGCTAGCAAATAGGAGCCTTATTCATTGAAGGATCTGTTTTAGGATAGCCTTACTTTGATCGTTTTTTGTGAAGATAAGTCGTATAAAACGCCCACTACCTACTTATCTCGCGTGGGAAATTACGCAGTAAGCGTAGATAGTACCTAATAATTATAGCACTACAAAAATACAAAAAATACCAATTACTTCGTGAATCACTTAAGGCTCCTCTCGCGAAAAAAGCGTGCAGATGAAACCACTTCTCATCGGCATTAACAGAGAAATTATATCTGAAAAAAATAATTAGTAATCTACATGATACGTAACGTGGTTTTGCCATATTTTTTCTATCGGTATCACATAATAAAGAAATAAAAAACCAAATCACCTCCAAATCGTTGAATGTAACCACTTTACTCCTTCATTATGTATCAAAAGAATATATAAAAAATATTTACTGCTTTGCAATGCATAAGTTGATAATTTAGTATTTTTCCTTTTTTGAAATACGTATTATATTAAGCCTATCATGGACGCGGCGAACCTCGTAACCGCCACCGTACAAGGCGCGCTGTTATGAATGTTATTTTAACGTCATTTACGTCGATATTCGCACTGAGACAATGATCAAGGTCATTGGCGGATATAGAGGCCTTAATATTTGTCCGTAAAATCGGAATCAGCTTAGTACATAACATACATATCTACTATTGTATTATCGGATCAAATTTGAAGTACAATAGGATGAAAATCTGCTGAATTTTCTGTATTCTTCTCCCGTTTCCTGAGAGCTCGCGCCTAAAATACCTACGTCTTGTTTGTGATTTGAGCGTCTAACAATAATGATCTTTGTTTCAGTACTTCGTGTTTGACTTCCACATGCCTCCAGTGATGCTGTTTGACAAGATCATCACGCTCTCGGTAAGATTAAATTCACGAACACAATTTTATGGCTTCTGCAAGAAATACAGTTTTATCTGCTCTAACGAGCAGATTATGCAATACGAGTATGGAGCTGAAAGGTAGGCGGCCCACAACACGAATAGCACTATGTATTTGGTTTTTCTGTGATCGCCATAACGCGTCGTGCGCGTTTTAAATAGAGTCATACATAACACGAATTATTTCGCGTGGTGGATGTTACTGTGACCACAACGCGTTGTGACTTGTGAGCTATATTTTTGCTCACTGAGCGTTTTCAATCTTTGAGCATAACATATAATATACAATAAGTAATAAGTAATTACTATAAACTAAAAAGTATATGAATCTATACAAATAAAAATGAATTTTAAGTTTTGTTAGTCTCACTAAAACTCGAGAACGGCAGAACCAATTTTGCTAATTTTAGTCTTGAAATATTTGCAGAAGTCCAAGGAAGTTCATGCGTTTCTTTCTAAAATACCAAAATTAGCCTGAAGACGAATTCTGGGTGTAACAAATCAAGTTTCAGTTTAAAATAGTTTAATTATAGTTTAAAATAGTTTAAAATCTGTGCAGCAGGCAGGTTGCAATACAAGCTAAAATGGGTGAAACTGGAATCTTAAATATCTTAATACAACATTATGCAATCTCAAAGCGAAAAGTGCTAAGCGAATCTTGAAACTGAGTTTTGGGATATTTAGATTGGCACACATCGGGGTGAATTACAATTCCCGTTCCACTTCTAGCTTTGCGTTTTTATTGGTCAATGTTTACCGAGGCGAGCGTTTATTGGCTGTCTGCATCGTGCCGAATTCAAATCAAAAAGCGATGTAAATAAGGCCCCAGGTTTCGTTTTAAGCTCTCTGTAATTATTCCTTTCAAACTTCTGTGCTCAACGAATCGTTAATATCACCACGATAAAAAACGCAAAGCCAAATTTCTCCAGTAGAAACTTAAGCTTATCCTAGTGCGAAAGGATAAATATAATGGTGTATTTTATTCGGACCCTTATAATAACTGGCCATCAATTTTTGCTACAAATATTTTCATAAGAAAACCGCTTCGGAAAATATTTATCGGTGAGGATAATGTTTAGATAAGCTGCTTAGTATCAAAGCTAATAATATTTTATAAAGTAGGTAAAGTCTGGTCGCCGCATAGAGAGAAATTCGTCCATTCGTCTATAGCTGTTGGTCTCTTTTCCCGCATGAAAATATTGATATCTTGTTTTCATGCACATACATACACAGACGCCCGCAATTCCGTTGCGCCAAAATTCGTTTATCACGCGGGAACCGTTCATTTTCCCGGGACTCAAATTATTTTCATACCAACTTTCAGCAAAATCGGTTCAGGGGTTTGGGCGTGAAGAGTATAACACTTTCGCATTTATAATATTAATATTATATTATGTACTTAATTTCATAGACAATTACAAGAGACAAGTAGAAGAGCGTTTCATCTTAATATAGCTAACGTCCTCTTTTCCTGGTATTTCGTATTGCAGTCCATTTCCAATGCATAGATCATGCATTGGAAATGAGATTTGAATTACCTATACATTATACAATGTGTCCCGACACCGGTGTCCGATCCTGTAATATTATGATCTATGGCATATTTTATCGACAAATTGGCTTCCTAATTTTTTCTCTCATTCACGGTTGTAAAACGGCAGCCACTTTAGTTTTTCTCGGGTTTTCACACTAATCTGATCAATACTTCTTATGTAAATATCATAACAAATATTCTGTCCCTTCCTATCACCTGGATCCTCAACAATTCTATCCGAACGGGTAATTTTCCTACTGCGTGGAAAGATGCTGACATTATACTCTTCCCGAAAAAATCAAACCCTTCCCTTTTTTCCGATTTCCGCCCCATATCCATCCTACCATTCCTTTCAAAAGTATTTGAGCGCCTAATCTATCTGCAGCTTAATCATTTTCTCCATAGAAATAATATCCTTGATCCCTTTCAATTAGGCTTTCGTTCAGGACACAGCACAACCACGGCATTATTGAATATTCTGGAAGATATTAGCTCAAATATGGATAATCGTCGTCTTACTATTCTCGCTCTTTTAGATTTCACCAATGCCTTTGGAACGGTTGACTTTGACGTATTGCTCGCTTCATTAAAATCAATTAATGCTGCTCCTAGCGTCTTAAGATGGTTTGAAAGCTACCTTAGAGGCCGAAGACAGCGTATTCGTGGTGATAACGACTACTCCATATGGCATGACCTCTTAGCGGGCGTTCCACAAGGAGGTGTGCTATCACCTTTGCTCTTCGCTCTGTTCATCAATACCATTAGCAGTCGCTTGTCGTCTCTTCACCATTTATATGCCGATGATATGCAAATCTATACTAATTCCGATATTGACCGTCTCAAGGAGGCGATAAAACGCATCAATGATGATTTGCACCTTTTAGAAGAATGGTGCAAGTCCTTCGGTACTTCTGTTAATCCCAACAAAAGTCAAGCCATCATTATTGGAAGCCCTAAACTTCTGTCTAAAGTAGAGATTCAGGCACTTCCATCTCTCACACTCAATGGCACCATAATCCCGTTTGTGGATACAGTAAAAAACCTGGGTGTAATTTTTGACAACCAGCTTTCTTGGAAACCACACATAAATGCAGTCAGTAGTAAGCTATTTCGAGCGAGTGCATCTCTTCGTCTGTTCGGTAATTTTCTTCCAATAAAAACTAAAATTGCATTGGTTCATGCATTGCTTATGCCAATTTTTGATTATGCAGACATATGTCTCATCGATATTACGGAAGAACTTTTAGATAAACTTGATAGACTGCAGAATGTTTGCATCAGATTTGTCTTTGGCCTGCGAAAATATGATCATGTCACAGAATTTCGAAGGAATCTTCGCTGGCTTCCTATCCGCCTGCGTCGAGATTGTCACGTCTTCTCCCTTTTGTACAGCATCCTGTTTGTTCCATCCTCTCCTTCTTACCTTAAAAACCGTTTTAAATTTTTACATAACACTCATTAACCCGGCGAGGATGTGGAGGGGTCAATTTGACCCCAACAGTTTTTAGTCGAGTGCGGTTTTTTTTTCCGCGACGGTAGTAGTTTGGACGTCTCAGTAGCTGTAGGTAAAGGACCCGCCCGCACGCCGCACACCGTCGCTCAGTCGGCCGGCGCCTGCGACGGGAGACAGACGTGCGCGAAGACAAAAAGGGTAAATATGACCCTACCACAACCGCGATGTAATACTTTTGTGCATCGTATCAAAAGTATTTTTTATTAAATATATTGTATTTTCAGGTGGTTTTAGGCACAATGAATAACCAGGCTGAGCTCATACGTCAAATTTTGTTAGAACCAGATAGTGAAGATGACTTATTGTCCGACGGCAGCGAATTAGAAGATCATGTGAGTGCTCGCAGTCAAGATAGTGGCACTGAACAGGATTTAAGTAGCGATTACGATAGCGAGGATGATGTACCGCTATCTGACTTGCAATTTCCGAATCAACGCTTACCAGAGGAAGAACAATCGGATAGTCAGGTAACAAATTTGTTTTTTGTTGGCAAAGATGGAACAAAATGGTCTAAAGAACCCCCTGTACAACAAGTTCGAACCCGGTCTGAGAACATCATCAGACAAACATCTGGAGTAAGTCAAGTAGCAAAGCTAGCGCAATCGGAACTGGAATGCTGGAGTTTGTTTTTTCCCGAAAGTATGCTCACTATTATCCTGACTCATACTAACTTGCAAATACGAGAAAGGAATACTGGTTGTGAATCCATCCCTCATTTCAAGAAAGAAATAGACATGCCTGAATTTAAGGCTTTTATTGGTTTATTGTACATCGCCGGCTTTTACCGGTCTGGAAGGCAAAATACCGTTGACCTTTGGGCTTCAGACGGCACTGGAGTTGAAATATTTCGGTTGACTATGTCACGGCAACGATTTCATTACATTCAAAGCTGTCTCCGTTTCGACAATAAAGATACACGCGACGAAAGAAAACTATTGGATAACATAGCACCAATACGGCAAGTATTTGAAATGTTTGTCGAAAATTGTAAACAATCATATATCCCGGGAGAATACGTAACCATAGACGAAATGTTGCTTGCATTTAGAGGCAGATGCAAATTCCGACAGTACATACCGTCAAAGCCTGCAAAATATGGTGTAAAAATATTAGCCATGGTTGATGCAAAAAAATTTTATATTTTAAACCTAGAGATTTACGCCGGAAAGCAACCAGTAGGACCGTTTGCAGTAAGCAACAAACCCTTTGATGTGGTGAATCGTTTAGTACAGCCTATTTCCAAAACTGGACGCAACGTGACTTTCGACAATTGGTTCACCAGTTTCGAACTTGTTTCTCATCTGCTCAATGAGCACAAGCTGACTTCTGTGGGTACAGTGCGCAAGAACAAGAGACAAATACCAAAGGAGTTTATCAATACTCGCAGTCGTAATGCACTTATCTATTCATCGAAGTTTGGATTTCAAAAGGACGTGACCCTGGTAAGTCATATACCAAAGAAAAACAAAGTTGTTATACTCATGTCAAGTCTCCACCATGATGCTGCAATTGACGAATCGACTGGCGAGAAAAGAAAACCTGAAATCAACACGTTTTATAATTCCACTAAAGGTGGAGTAGACGTTGCAGACGAGTTGTCAGCGACCTACGATGTTAGCCGCAACTCAAGAAAATGGCCTCTGACCGTATTTTATGCAATGTTGAATATGGCTGGAATCAACGCAAATATTATACATGGGTCTAATACACAAGCAATCCAGAAACGTCGCAACTTTATTAAAACATTGGGCCGTATGCTTGTTACTGAACACTTGAGAGCACGAAAAGAAATACCACAACTGCCGAGACAGCTACGTAAGAGAATCCGAGAATTCAGTGGAGAACCTGATGAAGAACCGCCTATCAGAGTTCCAGGAGTGCGAAAAAGGTGCCAGGTTTGTCCTTATGCTCGACATCGTAAGACTAGCAACGTTTGCGAAGATTGCCATAAGTATATATGCCCAGAACACACTGTTTCGTTCTGCCAAGATTGTGCTACAACAGCAGAAAATAATAGCGTGTAGTATATAACAACTGATAATTTAATTATTGAAAGTGATTGATCTCATATTAATATACCAAATTATCTTGATTAGTAAAAGAAGTTTTGATAAATTTTAATTTTTTTAAGGTAAGAACGAAAGGCCTTGTTAAAGTTGATTGTTTTTTAGTCTTTCGCAATAGTTAAAAAAAAAAAAAATATTTCGTATTTATACCATTGTTTTTAATCAATATCCAATAAATAATATATAATCTATCCAATCATTATCAAAGTTGCGTTAAATAAGGTGAATTTAGGCATTAAAATGGTAGTAGAAATACAGGGTCAAATATACCCTCCACAACCTCCACGTAACTATTTTCACCACATCCTCGCCGGGTTAACTAACATTGCGCTCTTGAAGCAATCTCACTCTGGAAATCCCTCTGCACTCTACTTCCTTATATTCCAAATCTTTTGCTGTGCGTGCTGCTACTCTTGCCTCTAGATATTCGACGACCCGGTTCAATAAATATTTTTAAACGTAAACTTAGATTATATTTCCTTAATATGCCCAAGTTCATTACTTGTATATCGTTGCTTTATGACCATCAACATAGTTGACTGCCGTTTATTATTACTACTATATTATATTGTCCTAGTTCTAGTTATAGTTAAGTCTAGTAATGTATACACTAAGATTAGTTTGTGCACCTACACGATTTTCTTTTATCCTTATTTTAAATCTTCTCTACAAAAGGTTGACTGGTAGAGATTGCTTAGTAGCAATAAGTTCGCCTTTTGTGCATCATTATGTATATTAGTAATATTTATTAATTTATCGTTCATATTGTATGTTTATTTTGGTGTGCAATAAAGAGTTTTATTATTATTATTATTATATGAAGATAAAAAATGTCTCCTTTTGATAGCTAAACTTGTGTACTACTAAATGAATGGCTTTTTGTGAAAAATGTTGTGCAACTGGTTCTTTTTTTATTTCAAATGTTAGCTGCGATCGGTCGTATGTCAAACCAGAGATATATAGATTGAATATTGGGAACGGCCGTAAGTCAGATAGTTAAGTTAGAAGTTATAAAGATTTTCTTAAGAAGTATTGGTCAGATTAGTATGAATTAGCCACACATTATATTTCGCCATACAGACCTTTGTTTGAATTTAAATCAAAACAGTATATAAATATTAAACAGCTAAACTTCTATTGTATCAAAATGAATAATATGGATATTCACTAACTATTTACATTGTTTATAGTTTGTGTTTAAAATGAATGAGGGACTCTACACAATATAATGCTCTTGGCATAAGTCCTCACAAATCGCAATCCTATTAAAATTTAGGACTACACATAACACAGCACGTGCTCGCTAAGCTACCGAGTTTAAAATCTATTATTTACAGTAAAACGTACTTATTACTTCAATTTGGGATTTTATGAAGTATAAATTTGTTTGGGACTTATTAAAATATTTACTAGCTAGAGTTTTGCAGTGGCAGAATGTAAAGCATTATTTACTAATGGTGTCTGTTAAAATTCAAGAAAAGAGAGTACTTTTAATTACAATACCCCAGAATTTACTTTAACCCTAAATTATTAGATTCTAATTTCCAAGTCTACTGTAAAGAGTGTAGAGGGCGCCACAGCGGCAACAGTGTCATATCGTTCTCGTATTTCAATAAGTTTTAAAATTAAACAAGTGGATAAAATCGTATAAACAGTGCATTAAAGTAAAAACAGTGTATAAAAACAATAGAAAAATATAAAGGACTAAGTGAAAAAACTGTAAAACTACGAAAATAGTGTAAAAATACGTGAACTGAAAAGTGCATTTAAAAACTGCTAAAAGACAATTAATAAGTTTTACCCAGTGAAAAAACCTATTATTATAAATGAATACTGCTGTTACATCCAGATCAATATAAGAAAGTGTCCATAATCAAACTTGCAGAAAGTATAACCTCAAAAGTGCCAAATAATGACTCAGTAATTACCCATAATAAGAATATCTAAATACCGACAACGCCATCTATTATCATATACCTGAACTTCTGTGACAAGGAGGTGGTGAATATCTGAACAACGTAAGTGGTCATTTATAGAGGTCACTAAGTGATATCGAATCATGGACGAAATAAAGCAGATGTTATTAAAAATGCAACAAGATATGGCACAACAAAAACAAGATATACTAAACATGAAGGAGGATATTAAAAACACCATAAACAACAACATAAACGAAAAATTTAATATTTTAGATAAGAAAAATGCTATTTTGGAGAAAAAAATTGAAGAACAAAACGCAAAAATTAGTAGTCTAGAAAGACACATCAGAAATAAGAATTTGGTCATGTTTGGAGTGCAAGAAAATGAAAAATCATACCACGAATTAGAGAGTACTATAATCAACATAATAAATACCTACTTTAACCTCTCATACGATAGATTCCACTTCGAAGAAATCAGGAGACTCGGTAAAAAAGGCGAAAAAATTAGGCCGGTTGTAATAACATTCTCTACTGTAGGCCTAAAGCTGAAAGTTCTGAAAAATAAATCTTGCTTGCAAAATACAGCATACTATATCAAGGAAGATTACCCGATAGACGTTTTGAACAAGCGCAAAGAACTTCAAGCTCAATTACAAAAGGAAAAAGAAGCCGGCAATACAGCTTTTATAAAATATGACAAGCTTATAGTACTAAACAAAAAGAAGGAAAACCATCGCCAACAATTAAATAAAAGAAACCTGTCAGAATCACCAGAGACAAGACCCCCTCAATATGGGAACCAGACAGCTCATGAAGACAATAGACAACCAACAAAGAAAAATAAATCTTCAAATTTGAGAGATTATATAGTTCAAAAACCTAAACTAATCTGCACTCAAACTGAGACCCCTCAAGCGAGCACATCACAAACTAACATAGCATAGCAGCCACCGCTGGACCCTCTACAGCTCTACACACATCTCCCAACACGGCTGGTCACCGCGGGAGAGAGAGACCGCAACCCTCCAAAAAATCATAGTTCCAAGGAAAAAACTTCAATAAATATTTGTACCCTGAACGTGAGATCATTATCGACCCCAGAAAAACTAATAGAATTAACAACAGCACTACGTAACATAAAATATGATATCCTCGGACTGTGCGAGGTGCGCCGGTTTGGGGAGAATATAATAGAAGATGAAAATTATATTATGTATTACATAGGACAAACAAAAGGCCAATATGGCGTAGGTTTCCTAGTAAAGAAACACTACAAAGAAAATATTATAAAATTCTCTGGCATATCAGAAAGAGTTTGCCTGTTAGAAATATACCTAGGAAACTTGCACTTCGCAATTATACAAGCATACGCACCAACAGAATGCTCTACACAAGAGGACTTAGACACATTCTACAAAGACTTGGAAAAAGCGCATGGTATGATATCTACACAATTTATAATATCAATGGGCGATTTTAATGCTCAAATAGGCAAACCTAAAAGCTATGAGAATAAAGTAGCGGGCACATATGGATTCGGAAACAGAAGTAAGAGAGGAGAAAGACTAATTCAGTACGCGCATGAACATAATCTGAAAATAATCAATACAATGTTTAAATCAAGTTTCAATCAAAGATGGACATGGATATCACCCGACAAAACCACTAGAAATGAAATTGATTTCATAACGACAACAAAACCAAAAATGTTTACAAAATTCGAAGTGCTGGGCTCTCTTTCTTTTGGCACGGACCATCGACTTCTAAGAGCAACACTTTGCCTAGATATTAAAAAGAAGAGCAGAAAAAACTTTACCAGTTACAGAAACCCTCTAAAAACTCTCGAAGAAAGGGACATGTATTTAGAAAACTTAGATAAATTTATACCTGAATTAATAAAAAATCACGAAAAATATAAAGTCAAAGAATACTACGAAAAGATAGAGCACTCTTTAGTAGCAAGCCTAAAACACAAGAAAGTTTTAAGTAAAAAGACTATCCTATCAGAAAAAGCAATTCAATTAATGGAGGCGAGAAGAGCCCTACAAAACAAAAATAAACTAACTAAAAAGGACAAAGACGATCTAAAAAAACTATACAAAGAAACCAACAAAGAAATTAGAAAATGTTACGAAAATAATAGAATACAAATATTAGAAAAATACATAGAAAATACAAGATCTGCAAAAAAGGCATATAAGGAACTAGACAGGTCGAAAAAATGGATCCCATCACTTAAAAAAGGCTCTAAAATTTGTAAGTCACGACTAGATATTATTGACATTGCCAGAAACTTCTATGCAAACCTTTACAGCTCAACACCGGATTCATCAGAAAATAAAGGACAAGAACAACCAAGAAATACACTGCAAGTACAAAATTTTAGTGAAACCGAAATCTTACAGCAAATAAATAAACTAAAACCAGATAAGAGCCCGGGACCAGACTGTATAACCAATGAATGCATCAAACACGGTAAGAAACTTTTATTGACACCCCTTACATTACTATTTAACAAAATATTAGAGGAAGAAACTGTGCCACAACAGTGGACAGAATCTGAAATAATTTTTAACCGACTTCCAAAAAACGAGGAGGTTATATGTTCGGCTGTGGATATTTTTTTTTGTTGTATAAAAAGGGAGATCCCAAGGACATAGGAAATTATCGCCCAATTAGCCTCATGTCTAGCCTATATAAACTTTTCTCATCCTGTTTACTAAACAGAATATCCTCGCAAATAGACTCATGCCAACCCATGGAACAAGCTGGATTCAGAAGTGGATTCAGCACTATAGATCATATTCATACAGTAGAGCAAGTCATTGAAAAACATATAGAATATGAAAACCCGCTCTACATAGCTTTTATAGATTATAAAAAAGCATTCGACTCTATTTCACATACTAGCATCTGGACAGCATTAAACAACCAAAATATAAACATAAAATATATAAATATCATCAAAAATATATATAGCAACTGCACTAGTAGAGTCAGGTTAGATAGAGTCAGCACCAAGATCAGTATTAATAGAGGCGTTCGACAAGGCGACCCCATCTCTGCGAAAATATTTATAGCGGTCCTGCAAAATGTAATGGAAAACTTACCATGGTCAAAACAAGGAATATATGTGAATGGAAAATATTTAAGCCATCTTCGATTTGCGGACGACATTGTCTTGTTTTCCCAAAGTCCATATAAACTCAATAAAATGATTCAGGATCTCCAAGATGCTAGCGCTCGCGTGGGCCTAGAAATAAACCTAGAAAAAACAAAAGTCATGACCAACAGCGAGTTGACATCAGTACGGGTTAGTGAGGTACCTCTCGAATACGTAGAGAACTATACGTACTTGGGAAAACAAATTTCATTTAGTAAAGATCGAAATTTAGAGGAAATAAAGAGAAGAGTAGCTATTACATGGAAGAAATATTGGGCCCAAAAAGAAATTATGAAATCTAAACTTTCATTAAAATTAAAAAGCATTATCTTGGATACGACACTTCTACCCTGTCTAACGTATGGATGCCAAACGTGGACTTACGACCAAGGCAAAAAATCCAGACCACTCAAAGAGCAATGGAAAGAAGTTGTTTAAGCATAAAATTGAAAGATAGAGTAAGGAACACAGAAATACGTAAAAGAACAAAAATAAAAGATGCTCTGCAGTTCGCTCAAAGACTCAAATGGAAGTGGGCTGGTCATCTCGCCAGATACGATGATAATCGATGGACTGTCAACACCACAAAATGGAAGGGACCGCATGGCGTGAGAAAGAGAGGCCGACCGTGCGCCCGGTGGCAGGACGAAATTGTAGCCAGCGCAGGAAGAAATTGGCTTATCACCGCAAAAGATAGAGAACAATGGAACAACTTGGAGGAGGCTTTTACCCTGAGGGGGTCCACATCTAACTAAAAATTTAATTACAAAACTGTTTCGTAGTATGTACTTAATTTACACTGTGGAATCAATAAAGCTATTTTATTATTATTATTATTATTATAATTTCCAAGTATAAATAAATGCGAATTCCTATAGTTAGATTTGATAATTTGAAAATTTTAAAAAGTTTCTTTTTAACAACAGCTCTGTTAATTGAATAAAAAACGAAATATTGACGTTCTTTTCTAAGAAAGGAACATTCTGCCTTCAGTTTCTTCCGTAGCTTTTGCCAAAGATTTCGCTGAAACTTTGGTCGGACACTTTCAAATAGAGCTTATTTATAAGTTAACTCGAATAACCTTTCTCGACGTTTCTATTGAATTTTGTATGACTTCTGTTATAGTTCTATACCCGGCGGGTTTATCGTTTTCAATTATTTACTTAAATGTGAAAAGGGATCAAAGATATGTATTGTTAGTCACAGTATAATATTATTTCACTATACTGAATTACTTAAGTGTATGAAGTGGGTATATTAGGTGACTAACAATTTGAAAATGTTTTTTTGCATACATTGAGGCTCAAGGACGTAGAATTGATAATTTGAAATAAGATAATGTTATAGAGTAAGAGCCAGCGAGGGAGAAATAAAAAAATATGTATTTTATGTAAGTATAGCCAGATATATAATTGTTTAGATGATGAAGAGTTTTGCCCTTAAATTATAAATTAATGTTAAATAAATAAATAAAAAATCTGTTTATTTCAAGTAACAAGAAGATAAATTAATACAATATTCAAGTCTTATGATAGTAATCTCAAGTGACATTTTATACAAAGGGAGTTGCTTGTTTTTAGGGTTCCGTACCCAAAGGGTAAAAACGGGACCCTATACTGAGACTTCGATGTCTGTCCGTCTGTCTGTCTGTCTCCAGGCTATATCTCAAGAACCGCTATAGCGAGACTTCTGAAATTTTCACATATTGAGTATATCTATTGCCACTGTAACAAAAAATACGAAAAACAAAATTAATTAATGTTTATGGGGGGCTCCCATACAAAAAACACAATGTTTTGTCCACTTTCGCTCTATACCGGTACGGAACCCTTCGTGCGCGAGTCCGACTCGCACTTGGCTGATTATTAATTAAGTAGTTAAATATGGAAGTTATCCGCTTCAACCACTTACGTCTTCAATTATCACAACGACTATTAATGATGACTGCTTCTGAGAGGAGTAAAGGGTAAACTATTCGACATAATATTCCGAAAAACCACGATTAAGTGGTTAGAATATTTTGGTACTTAAAACGATTGCTGTAATATCTAAATTGGTTCGAAATGAACACTTTCGGAATAATAATTGTTTTAGATCATGTTGGGTCAGATTTTGCCAGAAACTTCGTTGAAAAGTGAAGAGGGGTTACTAAAGCTGTGTGAAGTAAAAAAATCAGGAAACTATTTATACAGCGGGAACCGTACTTTTTTCGGGATGAAAACTATCCACTTAGGAGGACTTACTATATAAATATATTTTTCTCACCTCCGGGCGGAACTTCAACTTTTTTCCCGCTGCACTTACAGATGTTGGCGTTTTCCGCCTCCGTCGATGAGAAAAATAGTATACGCACCATGGGCAGTAAATAAGAAAGCCTCAGATCACATGTTTGTTGATGTGCGTATAATGTACAATTCCCAGTATTTATAAGACAGTTCTGTTCTCATCACGTGGAAAAAATGCCGGCGACAAAAACTGAAGAAAGAAACTAGCACAATAAAATATTATAAGAACAGGTGCCAAATAGATGAAAATTTAAAATGATTTATTGAAATGTGAGCAAGGGAACACCTTTGACTTCCATCGTTACATCCAGGGCCGTGTCCGTTCTCGGGACAATTTGACACTCGTTTTCAGGAGGAAAATATTAATAAAAAGTTCAATTCTTTCTTTTTTAATGAAATAAATTGTAATGGGAATAATGATAAATATGTAACGGCTGCCATCGATGCGTGCCGTCGACAAGTGCTGTTCGTCTGTAAGAAACCTAAGTCGATTTTTAGTACTTACATATTTATCATTATTCCCATTACAATTTTTTACATGTGAGTACGGCAGTACCTGGCAGTACCTGGCGGCTGGCAGTACCTAAGTGCGGCCTTTAACTATAGTTTGCGTTTTCATTGGGTTATACTTGTATTAATGGGTCAAATATTTCCATGTCAAATATAAAGAAATTACTCCGTTACCACAAACGTAGAATTGCATAGCCGTGTAATTTTTATAATTTCTGCCACGCCCACTTTAAAACCCCTCCGATATAAACAAAATCGCGTGACGCACGCAGCAAACAACTAGTTAGACAAAATATGTGTAAGGACTAAAGCACTATTACCACTCAAATTCTAGCTAAAATGAGAGATTAAATTATGTTGACGCGTCTTTTTCGGCTACTTTATAGCAGAGCGCGAAGTGGCGAAAGTCGGCTACTTTGCGGTAAGTGTTGAAATTATTATGAATATTCGCGATTTTTTAAGATTTTGTCTTTTCATATTATAATTGACAACTTTGTGTGTAATATTTACTTCCCCAAATCCCAAATGAAAATACGGAAGAGTTTGTTTGTTTGAACGCGTTAATCTCAGGAAGTAGCAGTCCGATTTGAAAATTTCCTTCAGTGTTAGATAAGACTAATAGAAGCGAAGAAATAGAGGAAAATGTGGAAAAAACGGGGGAAATTATTTGAAACGGCTTATCTCATGAACTACTGGAGCAATTTTTTTGTTATTTGGCACAAAATATAAAAAGTAGACCACGTGAAGGATCATAGTTTATTTTTTGTGGACTAATATTTTGTCTGTGAAATATCTAATTTACGCGGGCGAAGCCGCGCGGAACGTCTAGTTAAACATACTAATATTATATTATGCGAAAGTGTGTCTGTCTGTCTGTCCGTCTGTCTGTCTGTCTGTTACCTCTTCACGCCCAAACCGCTGAACCGATTTTGCTGAAATTTGGTACGGAGATACTTTGAGTCCCGGGAAAGGACGTAGTTGCGCCAAAACTCGTTTATCGCGCGGGATCTGTACATTTTTTCGGGATAAAAAGTATCCTATGTCCTTTCCCATATATATATATATATATATATATATATATATATATATATATGGGATTGTGTCATCTAAAATACCACAATTTGTCTGCAGGTGCTTCAGTCGCGGAACATTCTGCGCTCGAACAAGCTGCTGGGAAACTTTAAGCTGGACGTCGCCACTGTATGGAACCAACCAGGTATGTATTAATATTTATCTCTTTGGTTGTATGATTTTAACAAAGAATTATTAGTTCTTCGTTCTTTCCTCGTTCAATAACAAAACAGAGGGTACAATGGTAAAACTGGACTTTCACGTTACAAGAGCCGCGAACAATAAACAGAATACATTTCCTTCCAAAGTATTACAGACTCAAATTACCGTCCGTTTTATATTTTAAACACGCCACTTCCTTGTATACTCCCTGGTATTACTTTGTTCTCCACAAAACCACACTACAACTTTGTACAGTAGACTACCCGGATCAATTTCAGTGGGAGTTCCAAGAAATTCAGTTTGTGCCTCCCTGAGATCATTGGTTGTTCTTATCGATTGACCTGACTTGCAATAGTGGGAATGTGGTGATAATCATAATATGGGAAATAATGATTATGGCGATTGGTCGTACTTAGAGAAATTTAATTATTATTAATTGACCTTTGATTTAATGACAGAAAAAGTGTGAAGCCTATCCCAACATCTTCATTAAAGTTAAGTAGTTAGTAATAATAATGAATCTGAGCGGCCCGGCTGATAGTACCAACCTACGCGCGACGTGATCATTTTTGTGACATCAAAAGTTATCTGAAAATGTTGAAGCTGTAAAATGTGTGCCTTCATCTGGGCTCAGAGCCTACTGTATATAATTTATACTTTGACAAAACCTTGGCGTATTAATAATTAAAGGAAGTCGGCCAACCCCGAAACTTTCTTTAGGTCATTTAAGAAGCAATTAAAATAAGTTATTATCTCAGGACTCAGACGTTTTGGCCTACATACTAGTACATACATACGGTAGGTTTTTCATTAACTTCACAAATTACTAATTACAATTAGGCTTTTAATATAATTTATTTTTTTCATTTCAAAAATGGGAAGATCATAAAATGATAGAGAGTGATCTTAGTCATAATTCATCATTATCAGCTCGCTCACTTTAACTTAATTTTTTAGATTCTTTTTTCAATTAATTGTAAGTAAGTAGATAGTCCAAATTGTAACAGCTTATTTCAAAAAGTGTACCTGGGACAAAGATGTTTTTATAATAACTTTCGCCTTTTTAGTTGAAAGACTTTATTACGGCTTCACAAAAGAAATACTGGTTTTGGAAACTGGTGTTTATTAAATAAGCACTGAAACCAGAGTGTTAATTAATGTGGGCTGTGCGAGCGCTCAAAATGAATAGAAATCATACTCGTAATTAACACATGAATATGTATGTCTATCAATCATTGTAGTTACGACTAACGAGGGATATGTTACACACTACAATAGAATACAGAGTTTCGAAAAATATTCTTGCCTAAGAAGATTTTTACAAAAATCCGCTATTGTTAAAAATATGTCTTTCTAAAACGGTTGGTCCTATGGGAATGGTGTTATATTAATGTAGATTGTTAATTATCTGCTACGATACTACTTAACTCATAAACTAATCAATGTTTAAATAACATATTAATTTACCCAAAGTAAGTAAAAAAAAACCGGCCAAGTGCGTGTGGGGCCACGCGCAATATAGGGTTCCGTAGTACCGCTAGTTTTTGTCAATTTTTTTGTCAATGAACGTACATTTATAGCGTGTTTTACACTACTAACAACATCATCTCAGTTACTTTCAAAGGAATTTGAACGAAAAGTTCCTTTATACTTCACCGAATACATTTTTTTTAGTTGATCGACTATTACTCAATAACTTATGAAGTCTTCTTAGCCGTGATAGTTTTTCTTTTAAATTCAGCATATTTCCTACGTCCGTGAATTTTTTCACATTTCCAGAACCAACCGTTTAGCTGGTAGAAGGGGGGGACACTGGACTCTAACGATTTTTTCCACTTTGAAACTTAATATTTCACAAACGGATCCCTAAATCGGAAAATGATCTATGAATACTCACAATATTTTTAAAAAACCTATTCAACGACACCCCTTACGATGAGGTGGGCGCGAAAAAAAATATTCATCCCCGCTTGATGTGTAGGGGAGATACCATAAAAAAATATATTTTTTGACTATTTCATGTACCATTTTGTTGCCATCATTAATATGTGTATTCATGCCAAATTACAGCTTTGTAGGCCCTATAGTCTCTGAGTAAAACCTCGGACAGACAGACAGACGGACGGACAGACCGAAACTATAAGGGTTCCTTGTTGACTACGGAACCCAAAAAGAAAGAAATATTTCAATATTTCAACGTGGATCATCATTATTTTAACGCCCATGTCCTAACGTACATCCATACTTCCATACTAAGTAAAAACTATATGTAAAAGTAAAGTGTGTATGTCTGTCGGTCTGTATGTCTGTTACTTCTTCGCGCACAAACCGCTGAACCAATTTTGCTAAAATTTGGTACAGAGATATTTTGAGACCCGAGAAAGGACATAGAGAAAAAATGAACGGTCCCGTGCTAGCGAATTTTAGCGCAGTGCAGTTACGGGTGTCATCAAGTAAAACATTACAGAAAGGTTTTAATGGCAACATTATAGGTCTTTGTCCTGTCATTTTCCGCTGATGCAAATTGTATCACAAAAACTGTCAATTAGTGTAAAATGCCCGTTCCCAGGGGAGGTGGGAATAACGGGTAATGTATCGGGATGAATAATAGTTTTCCCTCGTCATGTCATATTTTATACAACTCTCCGTGTATACAATTACTTTATTAGGCTGAAATTTTATAGATGACTATTATAGCTGTCCCGGCAACGTTGTTTTGCTATAATATAAATTATTTGCAGTAGTAATTGAAGTGACTAAATAAGTATGGTACCATGGCAACGTACATCGCTATCCCGTTGCACAAACAATGGTCGTGTTAGTCTCGAGTTGTAAAAACATACTATTATTTATTCAATAAATGCAGTTTATCAGTACAAAAAGTACCCAGTAGCCTATTCTCAGACCTACTGAATATGCATTTAAAATTGGGTAAAAATCAGTAAAGCCGTTTCGGGGGAGTACGGTAGCTAACATTGTGCCACGAGAATTTTATATACATGTTACGCTCAAAGACCGAAAACGCTCAGTGAGCGAAAAAGTGGCTCACAACGCGTTGTGGTCATAGTGAAACGGCCACGACGCGTTCTGGTAATCACAGAAATACCACATTTGTGGTAATCTTTGGTGTATTGCGCACACACTTGGGCGCTATAAAATTACTCCTGAGTAACTAACCTGGTTTCAGAACGCGTCGTGGCCGTTTTCATTAGGGCCACGACGCGTTATGAGCAATTTTTTCGCTCACTGTGCGTTTTCGGTCTTTGAGCGTAACATAATTATGCATATTCAATAAGTCTGAGAATCGGCTACTCGGTACTTATTATATTGATAAGTGCATTTGTTGAATAAATAATAGTAAATTATTACAACTCGAGAAAAACGACGACCATGATAGCGATGGACGTTGCCATGGTGACATACTTATAAGTCACTTCAATAAAATAATACGGGCGATAAACTTTATAATATGGCAAAGAAACGTTTGCCGGGACAGCTAGTATGTATGTTACACTCAAAGACCAAAAACGCACAGTGAGCGAAAAAATTGCTCACAACGCGTTGTGGTAATAGTGAAACGGCCACGACGCGTTCTGGTACTCACAGAAATACCACAAAGCGAAATTCGTGTCGTGGCTGACGTGCTATTCGACCACAACGCATTGTGGTAATCGAGTAAAGCCATGACGCGTTCTGAGCATTTAAAAACAGCCACGACGCGAATCCGTGTTGTGGCCCTAATGAAAACGGCCACGACGCATTCTGAAACCAGGCCGTGTTACGCAGGGGTAATTTTATAACGCCAAAGTATGTGCGCAATACACAAGAGTACATTACGCAGGAGTAGTTTTATAGTGCCCAAGTGTGTGCGCAATATACAAGAGCACTCTGGTTTCAATGAAACCAGGCCAGTTACGCAGGAGTAATTTTATAGTGCCCAAGTGTGTGCGCAATACACAATAGCACTCTGGTTTCAATGAAACCAGGCCAGTTACGCAGAATTTATTATATGGTGCCCACGTGTGTGCGCGTGTCAAAGTCGGTCCTGCACCTGATCTCTCGCCAGCAGCCAGTCATGTCGGTCTTCCGCTCCATTGGGTTATGAGAGTAAAGAATAGTGCTCTTGTGTATTGCGCACACACTTGGGCACCATAAAATTACTCCTGCTTAACTGGCCTGGTTTCATTGAAACCAGAGTGCTCTTGTTTATTGCGCACACACTTGGGCACTATAAAATAACTCCTGCGTAACAACCAGAGTGCTCTTCTGTATTGCGCACACACTTGGGCACTATAAAAATAACTCATGCGTACCTGGCTCAGTTTCATTGAAACCAGAGTGCTCTTGTGTATTGCACACACACTTGGGCACTATGAAATGACTTCTGCTCAACTGGCCTGGTTTCATTAAAACCTGAGTGCTCTTGTGTATTGCGCACACAAATGGGCACTTTAAAATTACTCCTGCGTAACGTGCTCTTGTGTATTGCGCACACATTTGGGCACTATAAAATTACCCCTGCGTAACTGGCCTAGTTTCATTGAAATCAGTGTGCTCTTGTGTATTGCGCACACACTTGGGCACTATAAAATTACCCCTACGTAACTGGCCTAGTTTCATTGAAATCAGTGTGCTCTTGTGTATTGCGCACACACTTGGGCCCTATAAAATTACTCCTGAGTAACAAACCTGGTTTCAGAACGCGTCGTGGCCGTTTTCATTAGGGCCACAACACGGATTCGCGTCGTGGCTGTTTTTAAATGCTCAGAACGCGTCATGGCTTTTCTCGATTACCACAACGCGTTGTGGTCGAATAGCACGTTAGCCACGACACGAATTTCGCTATGTGGTATTTCTGTGATTACCAGAACTTCAGACATTTCGCGTCGTGGCCGTTTCACTATAACCACAACGCGTTGTGAGCCACTTTTTCGCTCACTGAGCGTTTTCGGTCTTTGAGCGTAACACATATAAAATTTGGTAAAAATCAGTATAGCCGTTTCGGAGGAGTTCGTGGACTAACATTGTGACACGAGAATTTTATATATAAGAGATAGAAAGATTATGATAGGATAAAGGCAACTTGCATGCAGTCCATACCCGCCATAAGAGGTTTTAAAGAAATAGTTATATTATAATATGTTAAGTTCAAAAATAAGTAGACTATAAGAGAGACAGGTCGAAACGACATAGGACGAGGCACTGCGTTGTAATTACGATACAAATGCGAATATGTAGCGTCACTCTTTTTTCCCTTTTGCATTGCTATTAGTATCATCATGTCATGTCAATTTTCGATTCGTTGTGACCTGACCCGTAATTTCCAAGTACGGGTCAACAGGGTGGAAAAAGGTAAGCCGGAGCGATCAAGTTTAATCGTCTGTATTGTAAGTCTTTTATAGTTTAAGTAGCCACTTATGTCAGGCTGGGCTATCGTTTGTTAAAAGGTCATACCTTTTATCTTGTATTACAGCAGTATTCAGTAATTTCCTAGCATTTGCTAGGTAATTACTGAAACATTCACACAGTAAAATATATTATAGAAGTTGTGTTCTACTGATTTCGAGGTTCTGCGGTCAATTTGTCGGTAGCTTATTCCATTCAATCAGGTACGCTATTGAATTACCATTCATGAACCTTGTTTTGAACTATTTTCAATAAAGTTATTAAAGTTTGAAAAATGTCTTGACAATGGTATCCTATGTCCTTTCCCGGTATCTCCATACTCCATACCCAGCAAAATCGGATCAGCGGTTTGGGCGTGAAGAGGTAACGGACACACTTTCGCATTTATAAATTTGATCATGTCATGTCTACCTGGGCTTGTCAAAGACCACATTACGAGGGATTTAATGGCCACAATTACACTCGTATACCTACTGACTTTTATTTAAACACAAACACTAAACTCTAAAGTGTTATTTATAAAGGATTTCAGCATATCTTCGAGGATGCAAGCATTTTTGTAAGGGTCTTTACTCTAATAATTTTAAAGTTTATTTTCAAGTGCGTTAATAAAATTCTGGTCATGTTAATGATATAACATTAGCAAAATCCAGCAAGAGGTGGTAAAAGTATCGTTGTTTTCAGAGCGTCAGTTCTACCACAAGTGGGCTCTCCTGACGGATCCTGACGACATGACGGCGGGAGCGAAGGGCTACCTCAAGTGTGACATCAGTGTCATCGGCAAAGGTGACACCATCAAAATACCACCCAAGAGCGAGAAGGATGAAGACGATATTGAAGCGTGAGTATTGTCTTATTAAGATATACTTCATGATAACTTTTAAGGGTTGATTCAGACCGCAACGCGACGCGTAGATGCATTTCTAAATCTGAATTGACAGTCAAAGAAGAAATCTGTCAAATCCATACAAAATGCCGCATCGCGCCTAGCCTCGCCTCGTCGCGTTGCGGTCTGAATTGACCCTAAGGGTCAATTCAGACGCGAGGCGACGCGTAGATCATATTTTCTAAATTGAAATGGATTTGACAGACTTCAATTGCGTGAGACGTCATGCAAGTATGTCAATTCAATACAAATCTAGAAATGCATCTAAGCTGTACGCGTCGCGTCTAGGTACGCGTCGCGTCTAAATACGCGTCGCGTATTAGTTATTGGAGGTTTTTTTATACTTACACATTTTTTGGAGTTCTTGTCAAAGTCTATTAAATTAAAGTTAAGTTATCGTTACATATCTTTGATTACCCGCGCAAACATTGCCGTACGGCCGTAAGCGTTAGCATTTTCAAAACGGCAATCAACAGTACCACTATAGACCAGCATTAATTGTTTTCGGCGTGCGCAAAATTTTGTGAGGATAGCTTCGAGTATTTTCTTATATATATTTACGACTAGCATTCGCCATCTGAACAATTACGGCGCGTTCAGACGTGCGCGTTTTCTGCTGTAGCGTTTGGAAAAAAACAAGCGAGCTGAATCCACGCGCGTAGAAAAACGCACATATACACTTTTTTTGATGAGTCCTACATTATGCCACAAATCACACTTGTCTTTTGTGCTTAATATACCAAGAAGCATCATAAAATATTTACTCATACTTACTAAAACAAAATTTAATCGAAAGCCTCACTGGACGAAGTTGACTCAAAACTTTCTTGATAAATACAATACTCTTAAGTCACGCGCGAGTTAATTATATTATTGTAGATTAAATAAAAGCCAAGTAACATTAAAACTAGCATCGAAGCGCAGATGAAAGTGGAACTTTGCAGGTGTACGTACTGAAGATTTCACTTCGTAATGAAAGAAGTTTTCTGAAGTGCAACTTCCGTTCGCTTACTAAGTTTGATGTTGCTTTTTCATTAATTATTATGTAATTTAGATGATCATTAAGATATTATGACGCTTTCATGCGTTTCAAAATAAGTATGTTTAGGGTTTTCATAATAATAGTATTTAGATTTGGATAACAGTTTCGGTCAGCAGACCACGGGGAACAACAAATGTTACTTTTTGGGGGAAAATGCACAGTTCTGCGACATTAATATATCTCACGTGTGCCTGAGAAAAGTACTCAATACTTTAAGGTATCGATAATTTTATGTCGATTACGATTACGATACTTTTTCTCGATGCTACTCATGAGTAAAGTATCGATACTTCTATTCGATACCGTGTCCCTACCTGCCTGATATGAATTCGTTGGCATTTAGCAATCTCCTGTTGCCCCACGGAGTGCCAATCGAGCGCCAACGAGCGAGATTCATCATCTCCGTATACAAAGCCGATGGGCTGCCCAAGATGAACTACTCCATCATGGCGAACGTGAAGAAGGCCTTTACGGGGGAGAGCCAGGACTCCGTGGACCCTTACGTCCAGGTCTCGTTCGCGGGAATGACTGTAAGTATCTGTCAAAAACTCGAGAACAAAGTGCTTGGGGCTCCCACACAAAACTGCGAATTCGCATCGCATCGCAAATATCTACGACAAAACTCATACTAGAAATTACATTGCGATGCGAATTCGCACGAATTCACTATTATATGTGGGAGCCCTTAGTCAAAATGAATTCGCCATTTCGAGCGAAGTGATAAACCTTTTGAAATGATAAACCTACTTATCAATATCAATATTATTCAAAAAGCTTGAAAACCGGACATTAAAATATATTCAAATTACAAAACGTTATCTGAATTGTCGAAAACGGTCGCTTTAGATCCCGTGAGCACTTATTATGAGATTAAATTAATGAAGTAGGTAAGCTTATTCGGAAAGGTCTAATGGTCGGACAACATAAGCTTCATATTTGACTATCGATTAGCTAATCGTACTATCGCTATTCGCTATGCATATCCATATAAATAAATAATAGTATGTAATACTAGACGTTCCGACTACTTCTTATGTGTGCCAATTGCCAAATAACAGAAAAATTGCTCCAGTAGATCGTGATATAAGCCCTTTCAAATAATTTCCCCCGTTTTTTACACATTTTCCACTATTTCTTCGTTCCTATTAGTTTTAAGTTTTAGCGTAATAAAATATAGCCTATATCCTTCCTGGATAAATGGGCTATCTAACACTGAAATAATTTTTCAAATCGGACTAGCAATTCCTGAGATTAGCGCGTTCAAATAAGCCCTTCCAAATAAATTACCCTGCTTTTTCCACATTTTCCTCTATTTCTTCGCTCCTATTAGTCTTAGCGTGATGAAATGTAGCCTATAGCCTTCCTCGATTAATGGGCTATTTAACATTAAAATAATTATTTAAATCGGACCAGTAGTTCCTGAGATTAGCGCGTTCAAATAAGCCCTTTCAAATAACTTCCCCCCGTTCTTTCCACATTTTCCTCTATTCCTTCGCTCCTAACCTAACCTAACCTACGCGTATTAGCGTAATAAAATATAGCCTATAACCTTACTCAATAAATGGGCTATATAACACTGAAAGAATTTTTTTAATCAGACTAATAGTTCCTGAGATTAGCGCGTTCAAAATATATGCCATTTCAAATAATTTACCTCGTTTTTTCAACATTTTCTTCTATTTCTTCGCTCCTATTAGTTTTAGCGTGATAAAATATAGCCTATAGCCTTCCTCGATAAAGGTACTATCTAACACTGAAAGAATTTTTCAAATCGGACCAGTAGTTCCTGAGATTAGCGCGTTCAAACAAACAAACAAACTCTTCCGCTTTATAATATTAGTATAGATAAATGCGAAAGTATGGCTATCTATTTGTCTATTACCTCTTCACGCCCAAACCGCTGAACCGATTTTACTGAAATTTGGTAAGGAGATACTTTGAGTCCCGAGAAAGGACATGGATACTTTCATTTCGAAAAGATGTACGGCTCCTGCGCCATAAACGAATTTTTCTTTTACGTTTTTTAACTACGTTGCGGGCATCATCGAGTAGGGCATTTAATAGTACTCGTAGGTACTTAGTAGTAGGTACAGTACAAAATATAATTATGAGTTCTCGAAAACAGCGGCGGCGCGGCGTGGCGAGTCTATTTATATGGATAAGCAGTCTAGTAACTAGACGGCTTAGACCCAATTTCACCAACCTCTGTTTGTTAAATCCTAACAAGGCATTTCTTAACGGACCTTAGAAAATTAAACAGACTGTTAAAATACTTATGTTCCACAGTAAAAAATTTAGCAGCGGACTAGTAAATGCAATGTTAAGTGAACAACGAGTGAACAACTACCTATTAATTCGTTCATTCTTGTTATAAGGCGACGAAATTGCAATGTACAAGTTTAATACGGCATGTTTGCTGCAATGTGTCACTTTCTTACTTATTCGTATAATAGTATATAGGTAATGCGACCAAATTAAAATATCACTGATCGCATATATTTGTTACGCTATAATAGTTCTTCTTAATTTGCCAGGTTAATAATTATTATCTGTCAAAGCTGAAAACATGAATCATATTACAAACTTTCATTTACATATTTCGGTTTGGTCATTTTGATACAAGTCAACAATGATATTATATTTAGTTGAATATCATTGCAAGTCAAGGAAAATCCGAGGGCTGAATTTTTGACGAAGTGAAAATAAATAATTATTCATAACTATGCAAAATCTATACTTATAAAATTACATGTCCTGACTGACTGACTGATTCATCATCGCAGTGCAAAAACTGTTAAAGTTACAGCCACGAAATTTGGTGAGTAGGGTTGTTTTATTAAGTAGACACCCACTAAGGAAGGAACTATGAAAATTTTACCCCGAAGGGGTTGAAATAGGGGTTGAAAGTTTGAATGAAAGTCCGTCATTTCTTGAGTTAGAATCATGAAACTTTATTTTTAGGTTACTGATTAAAAATGAATAGATACGTATTTAAGCGTTTTTTGGAAATTCTACCCCCAAGGGGGTGAAATTGGGATTGAAATTTTAACGAAACTCCGTTATTTCTTGAGTTAGAAACATGAAATTTTATGTTTGGGCTACTGATTTAAAATGATTGGATATGTGTTTAAGCGTTATTGGAAATTCTACCACCAAGGGGGTGAAATAGGGGCTGAAAGTTGAAATGGAAGTCCGTCATTTCTTAAGTTAGAAATATGAAAGTTTATTGACGTTTGTGTTTGACGTTTGCTTAAATTGGGTCCCGTTTTTATCCCTTTGTATAAGGAACCACAAAAAGGGGAAAATTATCCATCTTTGTTATTATACTATGTTAACGCGGACGAAGTCGCGGGCAACAGCTAGTAATTAATAATAAGGACGTAGCGCGGAAACATGGCGGAAACACTCGAAAGTCAAAAGAGATTCTCTTATTTATATTGCATATTATTGTCTTTGAAAGTTGTTGTATTGACTCATATAACAGCCTGTTATATTATATTTAACGGACCTTCACAGCAGGAATTAAATTTAACACCATGTTAGGTGATTTAACATGACATTAGGGCATGGTGGAACGCTCGAAAGCTCTAACAGGCCATTAACTGATTTAACAAGGAATTATTTATTTAACATTGCTTGATGAAACTGGGTCTTATCCATATAAATCTATACATTGGAATGCGCCGGTCCCACTCCGCTGCCCGCTGATTTCGGGTCTGAAGGTTTACTTGCTTGTTATGTCAAGTCAAACTTTTCTCGTCAACTGCTGGACTAAACCCGACCAATTAACATAGATCTAATACAACTCTCTCTGAGTGCAAACATAATCTAACAGGGTAGCACATCAGTGAAGAAGAACAATTGCGCGCCGACGTGGAACGAGCAGATAGTGTTCTCGGAGATGTTCCCACCGCTGTGCCAGCGTATCAAGGTCCAGTTGAGAGACAACGACCCTGTGCATCCCAACATCATTGGAACACACTTCATAGACCTGAAGACCATATCCCATGATGGGGAAAAAGGTAAGTAACACTTTAAGATTTATAAACGTAGTTAGTCTTGCCAGTAAATTATTAAAGATATTATGCTATCTCACTACTAAGCTTTTCGTTCCGATTGAGACTTGACTTTCAAACAAGGATGGATTTAAAACATTATTATCACAAATAAATATTCTTATCACAACAATATCAATTCTGCTTGTACAAGGACTAAAACCATGTCTCAAACTTATTAAACTGTGTACAACGCAGTCAGGGCCGGATCTACCATATGGCTATTTGGGCTTTAAGCCCAGGGCCCCATGAGTTCAAGGGCATCCACTAGTCACTACCCAGCTAAGTCAAGTCAAAAATAGACGATAACGCGAAAGAATTCATAATTTTATTAATTTTTGTTAGTATCCCTTAGAATCCTACGATCAAGGTTTAAATATACAATTTAGGTGTTAGTACTACGACTGACAGTTAAAATGTACTAGCCCTAAATAGTATTAGTGAGCCCTTAAGCTCACGGTCCGGCGGCCCTGACAAAACTTCACTATAACAATAGCTTTCTTTTACACAATAGATACGTAATATAATCTATATTCTCATTATCTAGCAATCATTTTCATTAAACGCTTTTATGCGTTGACTTCCGGTAGCCCATTACAATGAAAATAATAACGATAAATACATATATACCGAGGAAACCAGGGCCCCTAGCCAATACGTTTTCTTAAAGCTGATCGCACATTATATTATTTTGTCAGCACCGTACGCGTCGAACGCACCGCACAGTACACGAAATGCGGCGCGTATGCGGGCCGCGGCAGTGGCATTTTGTTTCAATTTTTGTCGGACGCAGTCGCTTGAGGCAAAGATCGGAATGTCACCTTTAGGGCGTTTTCACATTATCCGATCCTATATCGGTGTCGGACGCCAATTCGATACCGGGGTAAGTAAAATGTATGAACCGATATCCGATATCGGACCGGACAATAACATGAAAGACAGGTACATATTTCAAACATTTTACTTACCCTGATATCGGATCGGCGTCCGACCGATATCGGATCGGATAATGTGAAAACGTCCTTAGGGATAATCAACAGAACTAATAATTGAACGCGTCAGACTTGTTCAATACTACAGCTGATTCAAGCCGCCGCCGTTTGATTGAATTAGTTCAGCGCTCACCACCGCGGCGCTAGGTGCGTTTTGTTTACATTATGGCGTCAACTAGCCGGTGTTTTGTGATTGTATTAAGACATTTTTCGTAAATATACGTTACAAATGTTATTAAAGTGACAGAAATTATGGGGGCACATGCCACATACGAGTGAATCAAAAAAACAAATATTCAAATTTCGAGGAGAAATTACGGGATTATGAAATGCATCACAAAGGTATTAATTGCAATTATTGTGTTCAAAATGAGTTAGGATACAATTTATTCTGCTTATTATCATTGCGCTTGTGTAATAATAAAACTAAACTAATGGTCAGCTTAGTTAATTTGCCATTTAACACAGTTAGCTAAGCGTCGTCTAGTTGTAGTGTTGAACGTTGCAGTCAACAAGTCGGCTAAACGACGTATAGCCGTGTGATCGAATGGCGTTGTTCAGTCAAACGGCTAGCTGTTTGATTGATCGGCTATTTAATCCAGTTGGCTGCGACATATAGATATGGTCACTCACACAACTAAGGGCGACGCGCAAGAACTATAGTAATTAGTAAGCTTTGAAATTACTAAGTCGATTTCGGTGAAATTTGACGTAGATATGTCCACGGGGAAGAATATAAGCTACTAATCACGGAAAATGTATGATTTCTGCGGGTTTTGTTTTGCACAGAAAACACCTAGGTACTCTAAAATATTTAACATCAACAAGAAAATTTCTTGAAGAAACCAACTTTAACCTACGTCAGAGAAGGTTCCTAGGTGTGTGGATCGCTTCAAATCTTTATGTACCTTTCCTGTAATTTATGGCCTGTTTCACCGCTTCCTGATAAGGTGCCCGATAGGGTTATTTGACAGATTTTTCATACTCCATCTGTCAAATTAAGTGGTGGATAGCCTTATCAGCAAGCGGTGAAACAGGCCCTTATGGCCTGTTTCACCGCTTCCTGATAAGGTGCCCGATAGGGTTATTTGACAGATTTTCCATACTCCATCTGTCAAATTAAGTGGTAGATAGCCTTATCAGGAAGCGGTGAAACAGGCCCTTATGGCCTGTTTCACCGCTTCCTGATAAGGTGCCCGATAGGGTTATTTGACAGATTTTCCATACTCCATCTGTCAAATTAAGTGGTGGATAGCCTTATCAGGAAGCGGTGAAACAGGCCCTTAAACTTGTAAATTATTATCATAAAGCAATGAGTTTCTAAAATACTAGAGTGGCAATGTCTTACAAACTGATGCAAAAAATGCGTAACCACTTTATGGTCCAAAAGACAATGTCACTCCATAATGTTATTATGTCATTATGTATGGCAGATATGCCTGCAGGCTTCTTCAAAGTGGTGACGCGTTTCTGTCGTAGACTGCCAATCTAGTTACGTTAGTAACATACAATATCATTGTCATAAAGTTAATATACCTATCGGAATAGAGAAACAAAGGCCTGAGCAAGCGAGAAGTCACTATCAGTAACACTGCGTGGTAGAAAGAGAAGCGTGATTTGAGGTTGCATAGCTTTTTTTTCATCGGTTTGACAGTCTGTCTGCCCCTGGGCCGATCGTTGTCAATTTGGGCTCTCAGAAAAATTGTGATTTTAAGTTAAATAATGAATAGTTTTTAGAAATACTGCTCTAGAAACATGGTTAATTGTTTGTGGAATGATTCTGGATCCACACATCGAAAAAACTCGGACAAATATTCATTTAACAGGTGAATTATTCTACATCGACAGGGCCTAGTTTTAAGTTTATTTTTGCCAATTCCCTACGAGTTATTGGTATTGATTTTGAGAACTCGCTTCTTTAAAGGGTTCATTATATGGAAAACATAACTTGAGTAGCCTTGGTGCACAATTTAAGGATAATTTGTGTAAACAATTTTCATATATTTTACACTAGGGCTGCATCAATTTATCGATAAGTTGTATCGATATGAAAATATTTTTTAGTTAAGTATACTAATTATCTAGGAATGTTGAAATGATAGGTATATTACCTTTATGATTATTATGGACCAACGCTATCATAAGCCAGGGGTGGTGAACTTTTTCGTATAAACATGCCATTTTTGTACAGAAATGTTTGGTGCACTGTGCAGTCATGGACACGCATTGTGCCCTAAAAGAACAACTTAATTCGTGATTTAAATCGTTGTCTCTGCCAATAAAAATTTGACGCCTATAATTATGCAGTGGCGGATCCATACTTTTAAAAAGTTTGGTAATAATTATTTGTATGGTAATGGCACGCGTGCGAAAATTCGCCATTTCCGTCGTAAGCGGTATATTCAGGCATAGTATTATTCTAGTATGTAAGATGTAAGTATTTAAATTGGTGCCCCTGCTAATAGACGCCTATTAAGCAGTGGCGGATCCATACTTTCAATAACTTTGGTGAAATATCGTCAATTTTGCATCGTGCCCAAAATATTGTATAGCCCAATTACCCGTGCCATAATTCATCATCCCTTTCGTAAGCGGTATATTTAGGCATATTCGCGTGTGTAAGGTGTACGTGTTAAAATTGGTGCCCCTGCAAATAAAAATTGGCGCCTATCAAGCAGTGGCGGATCCATACTTTCAAAAAAGTTGCTGAAATATGTTCAATTTTAAATCGTTCCCAAAACATTGTACTTATTACTGTTGATGGAACCCGTGCCATAATTCACCATCCCTGTCGTAAGCGGTATATTTAGGCACGTATGTAAGGTGCGAGCCCCGGGCGATATAAATTTCGAATGAACCTCCGACCTTGTGTCAACAGTTCAACACTGGCTTTAGATTTAATAAGGTTAAAAATATAATTACAAGGGTTGTATCTCATTATTTATAATTGGTATATCTTGTTTTTAAAATTTGGGTTTTCATTGAAATCCGATTTTGAGGTTTTTCACTTTGGTATTTTGGGCCACTTTGCCACTCTGGGTTAGAATTGGTTATCTTTGAATAATAATAATAAATAATATAACGACTGCAACTTTAGATAGACTGGCCGCTGGCGCAAGTAAGGTTTTGGGGAAGGGAATATCCCCAGGGCAAAATGGCCGTCTGGTGGGAATTATATTAAACTTTAAAACTTACGTCTTAATCTTTGACAAGGAACATTAAATACTAAGAATTATGGTCTCTTACGCAAAGTGTTATGGCTATATGAGGATCACAAACATTCATTATTTTAAGTTTCATCCGAATTCGCCAGGATCGTTGTGCATATTACTTAGACACTATAATAGCCTGTCGGATTTACGCTTGAGAAGTATAATTAGATTCATTATGTATAGTCGAGAGATTGATCCTGTTTTTTAGCTGTTTGGACTTTGGTTATTTTAAAATTATTTGTTGCAGGTTTCCTCCCTACTTTTGGTCCAGCGTACATAAACTTCTATGGATCAACGCGAGACTACAGTCTGATCGATCAACACTCAAGTCTTAACGTTGGCATGGGGGAAGGGGTTGCTTATCGTGCAAGGCAAGTGTAAAATAGGGAAAGAAATTTTATTAAAATTAGTATATAATCGAGTTAACGAGACAGTGATAACCTGAACCAGTAACTGCCAATATTGAGATTTAAAATTATTTATAACTCTCTTAGAAATATTACAATAGAAGCATGCGTTAAAATGACATGCAGAATGCCATGCCTGATGCCATTTAGCACAACACGAATTCACTTTCAAAGAACAAATTATGCATTTTCGTAGGCTGCTGATGTCGATTCGGACAGAAATAATGGACATCGTAGAAAACCCGTCAACAGAAGTTGAAATCGAGCCAACGCTGCCCGTGAATGAGATAGCGTTTGAGAAGAACGCAGAGTTCTTCCTCTTCTCTTGTATTTTCGAGGCCAACATGATTGACAAGAGATTGACAGACAAATATCTGCAGTTCGAGCTGAGTGTTGGGAACTGTGGGAACGCTGTGGACGGGTATAGAGAGTCTGTGAGGAGACCACAGGATTTGGCGGTTCCGGAACTAGGCAAGTTACTTTGCTATTCTTAATTAATAAGGATCTTGGTTTGTTAAAATGCCATGGCCTCTTTTTCTTAAATACGTTGAAAGGATGTAAGTTTTAAAATGTTATTTAAAATTGGCGAGAGTGGGCCTAAGTGTTCTGACATATTCTATAGATACATGCTAATTTGACTTACGATAATGGGATAAAATATTATAAGCTTTCCTTCCTAAAAGTTGTATTTGTATACCTACAGTGTGTTTCTTCTTAACGAGGAGAAGTTTAATAAAAAATTCGCTACCTGGTTCTAGCATAATACTTTTCATTTCTAGATGACCTAAGCGCCGATTCAGGATATTGGCAAAGTCAAACTCAGCCTGCCAAGGCATCATCGGCAGACAAGACGTACTACTTTCTACCCTATTGGGACACGAAGCCGTGCTTGCATGTTCGCAGCATATTCCCCGACCACAGGCGCCGACTGTACAATTCCAATTTAATATCCAAAATCATCGAGCATTTTGTACGTATTTTGTTAGTATTCTTGGGCTGGGTACACATATGCAAAATGTTTGTTTATTCGTCGAGTGAGTTATGATACATTAGCTGAAAATTCAGGTCATAATAATTACCACCGAAACATCAGCTGCTGAACGTTACGAGTAAGCGTGGCAATATAATTATGTTCTGCATATGTGACCTTACGCTTTAAGCTCACACGACTTTTAACCTTAATCAGTACCATAGATCATGTACTAAAATATAAGTATCTTCAAATTATAGGAGGATGGCCTAGCAGAAACTCAAATCTGCCTTGACTTGGATGCGACATCAATCGATGCAGTTACAAAATTGAAATTAGTCTTAGAATCTATCAGTGCGGAGTGTGCCAAGTATGTAATATACATGGGCAAAGCACCACCTCTCGGCTGCACGAGGCTCGATAGAGAGAGACAGAAGCTATGCATTGCTGAAGTTGTAAGTATTGAATCCGAATCCTTCTTTGATTCGAATGACGATAATGATGATTAAGCAACACTAATATTTTACAGGACAACGTTAGCTCTATGACGAGGCATCTGAAGGCTTTGATAACAAAACACTCCATAAAAGACCGTATGCGAACAGCGTACACATATCTAAGAAAACTGAAGCATTTATGTGAAGATGTAAGTAAAAAATCAAAACATATGAAAATAGTTTTTGACGTGACAACGTCTTATAATTCGATATGGGCTGCGCGCACGAAAAAACCTGACGCAATATGCGGCGTTACCTCGCTCTGAGGCGTTCCATTTAAGGCTATGACGTTGTCACGTTCAACTATCGTCAGTAAACCGACTTTACAGACAACCGAGTTCGAGTCGAGTTCGAGTTCGACACAAAACACTACTCTCCAACCGTCTTTTTTTCCTTTTCTTAGTCCACGTTGATAAGTAAGATTTGTATGTCTTTTCAGCCCCAGCACTCTCTGCCTGATGTCTTTATATGGCTCATCAGTAACGGAAAAAGATTAGCTTACCAGAGGATACCAGCTAGAGACATAATGTACTCAGAGAACAGCGAAGAAGCGGGTAAATTCTGTGGTAAAATGCAGACATTGTTTTTGAAGGTAAGCATAACCTTAATGTTTGGGCAAAGTGTGTTTTTGGAGTAGATTACATAAAAATACCTTGTGATGCAGTGGCCTGGCAAAAAAGCATCTACGCCTAGCGGGTGGAGCATCCCTGCGAAAATAAGCATCTATTTGTGGATGGGTCATCTCAACGACAAGGTTCATTACACCGAAGGCTTACCTCCGGGCTATGAAGTGAACTTGGGAATAAAAAGCGCTGAGAAGTCAAGGGTATCGCCTCCTGCTTCTATTTACTATGCTGAAAAACATGTAAGTAGGGTGATGTCATAGTGTAAAAATGAGTTTTCACTGCACGACAAAATGCAAGCTGATAAAAAATAAGACTGACGAATGAGTTTTTATTTTCAGACATTCCAAATGAGAGCCTACATTTACCAAGCAAGATCTTTAATAGGTTCTGACTCGTCGGGATTATCAGATCCATTTGCGAGAGTCATTATTGGAGAATGCACACAAACAACACAAGTTATAGATGAAACTCTTAGTCCAACATGGGACGAACTACTAGTTTTTGACGACATTCTGCTTTATAGCACTATGGAGCAAATAAAAAAAGATCCACCAACTGTTGTAATAGAAATATTTGATCAAGATAAAGTTGGGAAGTCAGAGTTTATTGGCCGTACTCTAGCAAAGCCATGTGTTAAGTCATGTGAAGATATTTGTCAGGCCAGCCAATTGCCACCGGCTCTCGAGTGGTTTGATATTTCGAGGGGTGATGATCGAGCTGGAGAGCTATTAGCTGCATTTGAACTTCTAGAGTTACCCGCTAAGAAGGAACCTGTAATATTACCAGACCTCCCATCGCCGAGAGAAGGTAACGGAAAACCACCCATTGATATTCACAAAGGCCCAATACTACCGATACCAAAAGGTATACGCCCTACATTATCGAAGTATCGCATCGAAGTATTGTTTTGGGGATTGAGGGATTTGAAAAGGGTACATTTCTTAACCGTCGATAAGCCAAGAGTAGACATTGAATGCGCTGGGCATATAATATCTTCGTCTGTTATACAAAATGCCAAACGAAATCCGAACTTCACTAATCCTATTAAATATATTGATGTGGAGTTGCCTGATCAAGATCTATATCGGCCACCTTTAACGATTCGGGTGGTTGATTGCCGAAGTTTCGGAAGAGTTACGCTTGTAGGAACACATACAATTAGTTCCATCAAAAAATATATTTACACGCCGAAAAGTAGGAGGGAAAGAGAAATGGAGGAACGAAAGAAATCTTTATTGCAATTGCAGGAGGTCGATATACGCACCAATTGTATGATACAGGATGACACGACGTACTCAGTTGAGAACGAAAAAGAAAATTGCCCTCTCTTACCCGTGGAACCCCAACCGTCGACTTCATATGGAACAGGCATGAGACCAACGCGCAAAAAATTTATAAAGCAAGATAGAGAAAGGAGAAGAAAAGTGAGTGAAGATTCTGCCCTCGATGACGACGAAAGAAGCAAGGATTGGTGGACCAAATACTTTGCTTCGGTGGAAGCCATGATTGAAGATGAGAAAGATAATAAACGTGAAATACAAGGAATTTTACAAGGTCACAGGCAGGAGCCAACTGAGTCAACGCGTGAAGAAGCATATTCACCGAGACCGGACTGCGATCGAAGTAGGTACAAAAGACCTCCAATGTCACCCTCAAAGATAGATAGAAAACAAGCGAGTCCGGCCATTGTCAAGAAAAACCAATTACCGAAATCGTCATTGACCAAGGTGTGTAAGCAATATTTTTTATTGTTATTCGCAATGCTACCTCAATTTGAACAGACACCTAAACCTGTATATTGTTTGCAGATATACCCACATGAGCTCGAAGCGGTGCCAGAGTATGATGAATTTAAGGAATGGCTTCACTCCTTTGAACTATATCGTGGGAAGAAAACTGGCGATGATTCAGAAGACGAGAAGCGTGTAGTAGGGGTTTTCAAGGTCAGGCTAAAATACTAATAATAGTAATAATATATAATATTTTTTTTATTGTTTCATAAAATATATTTGAGGGTAGAAGTTTTTCAGAACTGTCTTCTTTATTTTCTTGTAGGGAGCGATTAAAGTATACAAATGGCCATTACCGAAAGGAATAGACGACCACACAGTGATGGGATTCGATCCGAACTATGGATTTTTCCAAGGCGTTCCCAATAACGAGCCGATACACGTTTTAGTTCGTATTTATTTGGTGAAAGCTACAGATCTACATCCGATGGATATGAACGGCAAAGCGGATCCCTACGTTGTCATGCATTTGGGTAACAAGAAGATTACGGATAAAGACAACTACGTATCCAAACAACTTCATCCAGTCTTTGGAAAGTGCTTCGAAATAGAAGCAACTTTTCCGCAAGATTCGATGCTCACGATACAAGTTTACGATTGGGATTTAGTTGGAACCGATGAGCTCATCGGGGAGACTAAAATTGACCTTGAGAACCGTTTCTACAGTCGTCATAGAGCTTTATGCGGACTTCCCATGAAATACGAAGAGTAAGTGAAGTTTCGTGAATTGTCTTATACCATTATCTACTTTACGACTTATTTAAACATTGTAATTATATTACAGAAGGGGATTTAACCGCTGGCGCGACGCTATGAAGCCAACACAGATCTTGGCAAAACTATGCAAGGAGGGTAAATTAGAACCCCCCATGTACGAATACGGCCGCGTGCGAGTCGCCAGAAAAATCTTCAACATGCCAATGGAGAACACGGAACTGTTCTCCAATCCAGACACTTACCAAGAACAAATGGCACTGTTGGTGCTTCGGCGCTGGCATGAGGTGCCTCGTGTTGGCACCACATTGGTGACCGAACACATTGAAACAAGACCACTATACAACCCAACCAAACCAGGTATAATGATACTTAATGTTTAGTCTACTGCCATTGTCATCCTAATAATGTAACGGGATTAATACGTGTTACTGAGAAAGTTAAAGATAAAAAAATACTATTTTTCTATCACAGGAATTGAACAAGGAAGGTTGCAGCTATGGGTAGACATGTTCCCAATGGACATGCCTTCCCCGGGTCCATTTCTAGACATATCTCCACGTAAGCCGAAGGCCTATGAACTCAGAGTCATTATTTGGAATACCGACGATGTTGTTTTAGAAGATGACGCATTTTTCACTGGGGAAAAAATGTCCGATATCTATGTGAAAGGGTAAGCTTTTTTAAGTTTTTTCTTCAAACTGAATTCGAAGTGGAATTGGATTGAAATTAATAACTGGTTTAATTAATTCCTAGATGGCTGAAAGGTCCAGACGACTGCCAGTGCACCGACATACATTATAGATCTTTGACCGGTGAAGGCAACTTTAATTGGCGATTTATCTACCGGTTTGACTATTTGGAAGCTGAAGAACGAATTGTAATAACTCGCAAGGAATCCGTGTTTTCATGGGACGAAACAGAGTGTAAAATTCCAGCACGATTGGAATTACAAGTTTGGGACGCTGATCATTTTTCTTCGGATGATTTCTTAGGTAATCGAATATACCTAGAATACTGTTGTTTTTTTTTTGGTCTTAAGCTTTGTAAAAATTAATCTAATAATCAATTCTTCACTGCGAACAAAACTAATCATTACATTGATTGCAGGGGCTGTAACTTTGGACTTAAATCGGTTCCCTCGCGGTGCAAAAACATCTAAATTGTGCACTTTGACCATGCTAAGGAACGATGGCTCCGTACCGATGATAAACATTTTCAAACAGAAGAGAGTCAAAGGCTGGTGGCCGTTCTACATAAAGCGGGATACAGAGGAAATGGAGCTGACGGGAAAAGTGGAAGCTGAAATACATCTTCTTACCCGTGACGAAGCAGACAAGGTCCCAGCTGGGATGGGCCGCAGCGAACCCGATCCGTTGGAAAAGCCCAAGTCAGTGTCATCAGAACCTGTAACGTTTGCAAAGAATTATATTATTTTTAATGGATTAGATACGTCCATGTATGGTATTGATTGAGATGAAAATTAATATTAACATAATAATCATTTAATATCTATGGACGCTTCACACCACGTCAGTCTGGTCCCGTGCTAAGTACCTGAAGGACTTGTGTTACGGGTACCAGACAACGGAAATAAATTGAATACTTTTATAACTTTTTGTTCCGTCGGCGGGATTCGAACCCGCGACTCCCGGCTTGAGCTATCAATAGCCCACCAACTGAGCCACAGAGGTCGTCAAAATTAAAATGTGCTGAAATAGGGTTGCCTACAGCAAGCTGTGAATGTTAAAATAGCTTCTCAATTGATGAGATGATTGAGCGATAATCATACTTACCAAATATATTTTTCAGCCGGCCGGACTCATCATTCATGTGGTTCCTCAACCCCCTGAAGTCCATGCGCTACATCATGTGGCACAACTACAAGTGGACGATCGTGAGGACGTCGTGCGCTGTGGTCGTCCTCATTGCGATTCTGCTCCTCATCTTCGCCTTCCCTGGTTACCTCGTCAAGAAACTCCTTGGCGTTTAGATATATGACCTCTAAGACCCACTGTAGGGCAAGGTCTTTCACCTCCACGGAGGATAGGTGTTAGTTGACGCTCAATGTTGGCAAACATATTACGCTGATCTCAACCTTTAGATGTAAACGCAGACAGAGAAGCGCAGGGAAGATTTTATTAAAGGACCCCAAAATGAATTTCCTGGTTATTGAGATAAAGTGTATGCTCGAACCGGGCAAACATGTTATGAAGATGAAAAAGAGGAGGGAAAACGAGCCCTGATAAAAATCTCTTAGCTGCTACACTTCTGTCTGCGCTGACCCTAGCACTGTCGACGAAGTCGCGACGTGAGATTTACGATAAAGCCTCCACTAGGCTTTGTCGCACATGTATACCACTCACGTCAACGTGCTTATAATATATCATCGTAAATTAAAATTATTTCTATCTATGTAAGGAAAAGAATCTTTGAGAAACGGTTCTATGTGATCTTTTTGAAATTAACTCTTGTGAATATAGTTAGACGCGCCTGGCGCGAGGCTCGATACTCTTAAACAAGGCCTGAGCCCCTAACCAAAACTTTTTCTTTGTCGCTTCTTTGAAGAATAGCCGATCAAAATGTATGGAATTGATTTAATTTTAATGTTATGTTTAATTTGTGTTTAATGTAATAAGATATCTTTTATTCTAGTACTTTTATAATAATTATGATGTTAATGCCATACAATTTAAAATTATTTTGCACGCCACTTATTAGGCAGAATGTTGGAACCATTTCAGTAAAATTTTAAGACATTTTTGTACCACATTTTATGCAATAAATCATTCTATTCTATTCAACGTTCGATAATATGAAGTTGACGATGGATTCATGTAATATCAATTCCTAATAAGTATTTTGATCGGCGATTATGTAAAGAGGCGATAAAGGAAACGTCATGGCTAGGGGCTCTGTTTATTTGCATTTTCTCGATCATTTTCGACATTTGGCGTGTAGTTAGGAAGATTTTAAAAAGAATATTTTTCTGACTTTCTGGATGTTTAGTGAGATGGTTGCCACAACCACGTAGCCGCTGCTGTCGAGTGTCGACGCAGCATGCTCTTGATGTATTTACTCATATAAACCCCATATTTACCCGATTAAATAAATACTTATTTCTGTCACTGACTAGTTTTATTTAAAATATCCCAAAACCTTGTAAATTATGTCTTTAAAAATATATTTTTTAACATCTAACGGTGCGTCCACACTTGTATCATTTGATCAGATCTCCGTCGCGATCATCGCGCCGTATCAAGTATGCGTAACATAGTGTGGATGCCTATTAGGATGCCGATCATGCGTGTATTTGATATGACACGTATCAGATATGCGGTTAATAGCGATCGGGGCGTATCATGATACGCGTATCATTTTGACACGCTTCGATGATACGCGACGGAGATCTGATCGGGGATCTGATCGCGCAAATGATACAAATGTGGACGCACCCTAAGACTGCCATACAGTTTCGCCAAGAAAGCAGTTTTACTTTGAAACTGAGAATACAGAATCGGATATTTTGTGAATTGTGATACTTGTCACGATAGTCTGATAGCAGCAGATCTTATTATTAGGATTTACCATGAAAAAAAAAGCAAATTAAAATCATCAATTGTTTTATTATAACTCTAAAATATTATTTACACATCTTTAAAACATATTCATATAGTAATAATAATTCAAAACATTTAACATTCATTTAGGAGTTTACCACTTTTAATACACTTATTGCTTTTCCACACAACGCTCGGGCGACGGACGCGGGTTTACTACTAGGGTGAGGACTGTCGGAGCTACATGGTACACAACATTCAAATATTGACATCTACACTATAATGCTATTACACCGCCTCTACACGTCCACGCATGCCGAAGTTATCTGGTGACGTAAGGAGGCCATGCAGATCCGCAGACGTGTAGAGGCGACTTTCGGCTGGGTTAAAGTTAACTCTCGTTTCACATATTCATGAAAGAGAAGTCACGATCGCACAGACTAGCCAAGATGGCGTCAGGTTTCTTACATTCAACTACACAAGTATTATGCGAAAAGATTGAAAGTCCGACAGCCTCCGGACAGGCCAAATGACTCCCGGTACGGCGAGTATTAAAGCTATCCAGGGTTGCAACATTAACAATTGTTTATAACTTTTTCGAACGTATTTACAACGCGCATATTAAAAAATAATGCAAAAAAATGTATTTATACAAATTCAATATTTAGCTAGATACACACGGTTAAGATAATTTCAAAAAAACATTTCGATAAATTATATTTACACTAGTGATCGAGTTAACAACCCCGGCGGTAATAAATAAGAAGCGTTATGACACAGCGTTTGTTTGTGGGCGTATTGTCATGGCGTTGTAGGACAATCGAGATCCAAATCTAGATATTACAAAACAGTTGAATCACATTAAAATCGTAAAAACATAAAACTACATAATAATTAATAACAAAAACACGGTACAATTAATTGTGTAATAAATTTGCCTAAAATAGTAGAGACCCGCTCATCATCCTGGTATTATTATAAATGCGAAAATATTGTGTCTGACCGATGATCCGCTGAACTAATTTAGATGAAATTTCGTATAGAACGTAGTCCCGGAAATGACCATTAGATAGCGCCATCGCGGTAAAATGCACATACCCGCGTGACATAAGAATTTCCACGCGAAAATCTAGTAATATAATTAGTAATTATAATCGTCCATTAATGTTTAAAATTCACATAACCATAGCATGCTATTAAAATTTTATCACATTCAAATTGATTGCAGTCTAGATTTGGATCAATTTTAATCGGGCAGTTGATTTTATAGCATTTGTATAATCGGTGGACGTATATACGAGCCGAGAATGTATACAAGTTACCACTGACACGTATACAAAATATTTGTATACATATTAATGTCAACTTGCAATGCCAAAGCTCATAATATACACGCCACTTGTGTACTTACAGAAGAACACATTAAATTTTTAAAATCATATCAGTGAACAATGTTAATATGCATGAATCAGCGACCACTCAAATCAAGTCAGGTCTAAAAGAGTGGTCGTCTAGACCCCAAAACAAAACATTCCAAGTGATTTGTATATAATTTATCGGGAAACATAAATATACCATACATTATACAAATAACGATTCTAGAACAAATCAGTTACAAAATACAAACTCTTAAAATTATAGTTCACGTTAGAGGATAGTGCTTTTTTTAATATGCCGAGTATGCCACATTGCTCTGCTGCGATGAGTCGCAAGTCGCGATGTATGTAGCATATCAAGAGATATGCTACATCAATCATCATGTTATACTACATAATTATGTAACATAAATGATGATATGCTACATTGATGCATCGGACGAGATGTTATGACGCAACGGCAGATGGGAGATAAAGTAGGAAGGTAAATCAATTAGGAACGCGTTGTATGCGCGTTGCGTTAACGTTATTTTGACATACAATGCGTTATTCACCGCAACGGAGCAATGTATAGAAAGTTGTACCGTTTAAGCGGCATTTCGCAACAAAGCCCCGCTGCTATGGCGCTTAAAATTTCGAAACACAGTATACAAGTAAACCTCTAGTAACAATAAAACATATCGGGTAAGTTGCATCTTGCGTCAGATTGCTCACTGTACTTTATCAATTCGGGATAATAATTACTAGCCTATCTATTAACAAAATTGAAGCTTGCCCACAGAATGCGCAATCACGATTAGGCCGCGGTATTAACTCGTAGACAATTTAAAAGAGAGTCCGAGTTGATTAGTATGCCGTGAATAGTTAAAAAGGGTGACATAAAAATGTTGTGACACAAAATAGTTTACCAGTCAAATGGTGTCAGACCTACGGACCTACGTTATTAAGATGCGTTATGTCAAACCCAGCCGATTCATCATATTCATGACTAACATAAAATTGACATAACCCAACCAAATGATGTAAGTCCGCATCACTCTATAAATCAATTTCTTTGACAGTACATAAAAAGTGTCGAGAAAAAAGCATACACTAAATACATTTGTGGGGAAGATTAAATCTTGTGTAACGTCACATTAACATAATATTGTGCAATTTTAACATAATACCTACAATCTACATCTACCCAGCAAAGTGTCAGTTTGTTAAATAAACTAGGACCGATAATTTGAAAAAAAAAACAGTAGGATGAAACCCATTAGAAAAGGAGGAGAATATTATAAAATTAAGGGAAAAATAATTTACGGGCGATCTGCGTTCGGGAAAAGTGTGGGGAGGTTTTAAGGGGGAAAAATGGTTTATCTCGATTTCTGGCAAAACTAATATTCCTATGAAAAAAAGTCAAATGGCAAAGTTTTTTTTTTATTTAAATTTAAAGTAAGAAAAAGATCTAAAACTTTTGTATTTACACTTTTTTTCCATAACCTCAAAATGTATTCATGATAAAATTGATAAATTAAAAAAAAAACATTTTTTGGTTTTTATTTATTTAATGTACAAAAATTATTTTTGTTACGAAATTTGGCAAAAACTTACATTTTTACGTCCCAAATACGCTGTCATTTATTTGATTAGAAATATTTATTTTTCCGCCTTATTTTAAAGGACAAAGCTAAAAAAAACCAGAGTGAACAGATACAGGATATAGCTCAGAATTTCAGTGATATTTAATGAAATTATTCTGTATATATTTCAACTTTAGATTTGATGGCTAAAGGGGAGATATTGCTATTAACTTGCGATGGTGAAAAATAATTTATAATATTATAGTGTATGCAGTAAATCTTCTCAGAAAATGCAAAAAATCTAAAAAAAAAACACAAATTCGAAATTATTTCCCCCCACACTTTTCCCGAACTCAGATCGCCCGTAAATTATTTTTCCGTTTTTATAATATTCTCCTCCTTTTCTAATGGGTTTCATCCTATTATTATTTTTTTCACTTTTCATTATTTTTGAAGGTATCGGCACTGGACTAAATACCCAGTTTCTGAGTTTAACCGGAGATTATCTTTTTACTATAGCTTCGGCTAGCGTCAAATATTAACTAATCAACAACGCTAGTGAAAAGATAAACTCCAATCGAAAAATCCCAGAAACCGGGCACTAACCAGGAGCAGGGGAAACTAACCAGCGGCAATGCCACGAAACCGTTTTGAGACTCAAACAATCGAACGAAAATGCCTCGTCCTACTCTAACAAACGTGAAATGACGTTGTTAGAACAGGACGCGGCATTCTCGTTCAAGTCTCAAAACAATTTCGTGATACGGCCCCAGAGCCAGATTTCAAAATAAATAATAGTTAAATTAAATATTTATATACATAAAATTATTACATTGCCATTTGTTCAAGACATTTTCGACTAGTATTTTATTATTGAAGTTAATTTTAGTAGAAGTCAGTATATTGGTTACATTTTGCTAGCTCATTCTATTTCAATGCTTCGACCTCCAAATGTGCGTTTATATACATTAAAATATTGAATTTGATGTTCTTATGTGAGCTAAACAGAGGCGAGACTCACGCACACACAGTAAACTAAATGTAAACATAGATCTTCCATCGAAAACGAAAGGCACAATATCATTACCGAACACTAACCAGTTAAAATTACACTGAGTATATTAATGACACAGCTTAAGTCATTTCACCGGCGCTTGTAAAAGTTAATCGTTGATTAAATATCACTGTCTCCCTCTTCGTAATAATGAAAGAGGGAGCATGATATTTAAAAGAGAATACAAACAGCGATTCCGACTAAGACTTTCAATATCAGCCAGAAACATGCCCGTCCCCCGTTTAAACTGATGTCAGAGGGATCATTTCTGTTCACTTTCGTCTTTTACTTTTGCACTTTAAGCGACGCGTTTTAAAACCAAAACGAATTTAATTCTGTCGCGTGAACCGTCTGATATCACCTTAACAAAGGAGGAAAGACGTCTATTTTACTGACTGTTACTAAAAGTAGATAGTGATTACTCTCGAATAGAATTGACTTACCATGCGAATGTGACAGTCAACCGTCGATGGATACCATCGAGCATTGTCACGTTCTACGCACGCACTAAACGACACATAAGTTTTATCCTACAGATAACTGACAGATATCTTAAAGATCCGCTGCCAAAATATCGGGATAAAATTACACTCGTTTAATGCGAAAAAAATTGGGACACCATTTATACACTGATACCACAGAGTAAAATAATAGATATAAAAAGGCTACATAGTTTAATTTGATTGTACTGCTATAAGCATACATATCATGTTACTGCCCTGTTTATTATGAACACATTTTATGCTTGTAGTAGTGAAATCAAATTTAAAGCTTACTATGTAGCTTGTCCTCTGAGTGCTGATAACCTTGACTATTTGGTTCTATATTAGTTGTAGTATTAATCTTGTAGACTTTCTAGAAATAGTAGCACAAGCCAAATGGAAGACAATAGAATGTTATTCTACTAGTTTTATACGGTCTCACGTTTTAGATGCTACGCAAAATATTATTGCCGTGGAATATTAAATAGTTATAAAGTGACATCGAAAAATGCACAATTAATATAAAATTTTAAAATTACTTGACATAATATCTGAAAGAGGTACGAATTTTAAAGAACACACAATACAACTGTTGAATAATAATATTATTACTTAACCAGTATGTAATAATATTATTTCTTATTTTTATACGATCAAATCGAAGTATTCTACTATAATATAAAGACAGCTAGCTAGCTTTACTAAACTACGGTTTAATTTTATTCCCAGTATAGTTAAGGTAAAGACGGTTTGGTTACAAATTACAGATAAGTATTATAGAGGTAAATACTCGGTTGTAATCGATTAAGTTACATGGAAGAAAAAGTATTAAGGAAAGAGCGTAAGTCAACAGTCGTGTCTTTGTCCGTCATGAGACTTTTCCAATGTGCCAGACAAAGGAATATAGACCAGAAGAAAACGAGAGAGAGCATAACTATTCGCTGTGGGCATATTTTTTGTATGTGACTTTATACCAAAAAATTTGAAGTAATAGTTTTATGATAAATAGCCTAAACTCCGAGGGTGGCAAGAATCAAGATATTATATTTTGAAGTAGATAGTTTAAAATATTAATTAACTGGAAGACAGTTTTTGTAAAGGATAACCTTAAAGAAAAAGTTATTGATGATTCGACGTTTTTGATCAAGAACAAGACATGCCATACAGAATAGTTGTTTTTGTAAATTACTGCATATTTTAAAGTGAAGGTGTGGCGTTGAGTGGATGTATCCAGTGAAATCAGTGACAGCATTGCACCAAAACAACTATGGTAACCCAAGAAGAATAATAACCGATAGAGGCAGCTTTTACAGGAAAAGAGTTGAGAAATATTGCAAGTATGTTAGCAAGCGTTTTCAAAACTCATATTTATAATTATTAACTAAATCACCGTGACAACAATATATTATATGTAGTACCAGATCGAGTTAAAGGTAGTATTTAAAAATTATTCTGGAAATCCAAAACACTTTCATTTTTTATCCAAACAAAGTAACTATTTTAAGTAAGTAAGATTTCTTAGTAATTAATTTAGAAGATAATCAGTCCACGACTCCTTACGATATTTTTATTTGATACTGCATGCATGTAAAATATAATAATATGAAAACTAGTTTAAAAGGCTCATAGTGTTATGATGAAAATCAATAAAAAAATTAAATGTATACAACTTAATCCCTCGATCGTGGAAAAAACGAGACACAAAGGATTTCTATTGTTATCGCGGTCGCATGCAACCGCTTGGGGCTTGAAGCAGTTCGATCACTAGGTACAAAGATAGTCGGCTGTTGATATATAATTTTTGTCACTTTCGCGCGCGTAGAAATGATACAAATTTTTTCGCGATAAGACAAAGGAGTTTCTCTCCTGCGGCCGTACTATATAAAAATTTAAATTTAATTTAGCAAATAATCAAGGTCATCCGCGATCAGTGTATAAAGGGTGCGTGTTCACTTCATTGACAATTTTTTAATTTGACGCAATAGCAAAAACACGGGATTCTAGGGTGAAACTGTAGCTACTGTGTAAAAACAGTCAATTTTGGGTAAACTAAATTTTTCACACAGTAGCTAATTGAAGATAAAATGTGACAGCTATCGCATTATCGCAGTAGCTGTAGGAAGCTACAGTTGACACAAGTCGAGGCGGATATCACATGGCGAGTTACACACTAATAACGATTCACACGGTGTCAATGTCACCGACGTTAATTCGGTCCTCGGAGGCGGTTACCGAGAAGCCGAGTATGCGCGCGTCCACTTTTAGCATCTTATTCTTTTTCGTCTTCTTCCCTTTGCCCTGTAAAGTAATACATGCCCACATCATCTATTTATCATTATAAATATGAAAGTTTGAATGTTTGTAGTAGTGTACACGCAAACATCAGTGGCGATTTGTATTAGTGTAACTGCGTAAAACCGTTTGCTGGTCTGCATCGAAACACGATGTCGAATACTGGATATGTTTACATTGATAAAGTAAATGTAGAAAATGTGGTACTTGATAGTAGCAAACATTGGATTTTTATTGAGAGGTATTATTTGCCATCTACACGGGTCTGACTTACAGAGCGTAGGGCGCCTCAACTTTTACGCCTTATCTATAAACCTCCCGTATCATCTTCTTAATCCTTGCTTTCTTAGACTCGAATATATTACGACTAGAAGTGAAGAAAGTATTATTCAATCCATGCGCAATTTCGAATAGATTCCCATACATTTTGCATTCGCGCAGTTTCAGTAATCGCCGTTTATGGACCAGGGGCAGTACCACGAAGCCGTATTGAGACTCAAACAATCGAACGAGAATGTCGCGACCTACTCTAACAAACGTGAAATGACGTTGTTAGAGCAGGACGCGGCATTCTCGTTCGATTGTTTGAGTCTCAAAACGGTTTCGTAGTAGGCCTCCAGGTGTAAGTTGACCTCAACTGACCTTCACCTCTTGGTATTCGGAGGCGGAGTTGCGCGGGTTGATCGCCATCGCCGGCGAGCAGAGGTCATCCGACGGGGTCACCATGCCGACACGAAGCAGCTTAGACCTGTCAACAAGGCGTCAGACTTTTTCTCGGACCTTTGTCTAGTGATGCTATAATATGTTTGTACCAGTTAGTTAAGTTTGGTTTAGATGTAAGAAATTATTAAATTGTAATTTTGTAGCCTTATGAGAACAACAATCAATGAGCTGGACACATCACTCGCTTTAAAGATAAGAGGTGGACCCACGGGCAAAATAATAGTAGGCAGACTAAAACAAAATTGGTCGCATGATATTATATTTCAAATAGCTGGAAAAGACTGGATTAACCAGGCCATGGACAGAGTAGGCTGGGGGAGGCCTATACCCTCCCCCAGCCTTCTCTGTCTTACACACACCCTAAAAGCCTTATCATATTTTAGTTTTGTTATTTTGTATAAATGTTACGCTCAAAGATCGAAATCGCTCAGTGAGCGAAAAAATTGCCCACAACGCGTTGTGGTCACAGTGAAACAGCCACGTCGCGAAATTCGAGAAATGCCAGAACGCGTCGTGGCCGTTTTCATTAGAGCCACGACGCGTTCTGGCAATCACAAAAAGGCCATAACACGAAATTCGTGTCGTGGCTGATATGCTATTCGTTTTTCTTGATTTGTTCTTGATTGATTAATCATCCATCATAGGTATGGACGCAACGTAGTTGCGGGCATCAACTAGTAGTAGTTATTATATTTAAATTATATAAATTAAAATAAAACTAAGTATATTTTAATTATATGTTATTGAGATCAGATTACTTTTAATTAAAAAAAAAAACAACAAATCGTTACGCCTGACAGACTGTAATAATATTAGTACGGATAGTATGGAACTATGGATATTTTATAAATAATAATGATGAACACGTTATGTAGTGATATAATAAAAGAAAATATATTTTGCAGTACGCGTGGTAATTCAAATTTGATCTCCCATACCTATGGACGATTAATCAATCAAGAACAAATCAAGAAAAACGAATAGCATATCAGCCACGAGACGAATTTCGTGTTATCGCCTTTTTGTGATTGCCAGAACGCGTCGTGGCCGTTTTCATTAGAGCCACGACGCGAATTTCGCGTCGTGGCTGTTTCACTGTGACCACAACGCGTTGTGAGCATTTTTTTCGCTCACTGAGCGATTTCGGTCTTTGAGCGTAACATAAACACTTACCGTCTCTCAAGGAACTGGCGCGCGAAGTCACTCGAGTCTTTGGACTCGTCGAGGTAACACTTGATGTAGTCTTTCACCTCGTACGGTGACTCGATGTCCTTGAGGAAGCCGATAAATGTGGGCACTGGAATAATTATATAATAAATAAAAACTTAAGAGGTATCAAGGGACACACGGATGGAACGAAGTTATAAAAAAAATAAACGCCATATATAGGCCCAGGAATACTAACAATGACACTTTCACTCTCACTGTTTATTCTCATCTCATCAGTTGACGCACTGGAATACTATCAACGCCCTCTGGCCCTATTATGCAGGTACTAATAAAAAAGTGTCAAGGTCAAGTGCCGTTCCGTTTAGCCTCCTTGCCAAACGTGCCATAAGGAACTTCGTTCCAATAAAAACATATTTATTAAACATACTAGATAACGCCAGCAACTCCGATGCGCCTAAATTAGTTTATCGCGCGAGAACCTTATATTTTTTCGGGATAAAAAGTTTCTGATGTCATTTACCGGGACTCAAAGATTCTCCATACCAAATTTTAGCAAAATCGGTTTAGCGGTTTGGGCGTAACAGACAGACAGACAGCCACACTTTCGCATTTATAATATTATATTAAGTGTGAACAAGGGACAAAACACAGCCAGAGTTTATAACAACGCAGAACAATATAAAACAACTTACATGATACAACATATTTTAACTATGTATCAAACGTAAAAGGTATATGGGCTATGCTATGACCACATCGCAAGTTTAGAGGACAAGCCAAACCTTTAGAAAGGGGCAGGCCGAATTTTTATAACTTCTTTCTCTATGTTGTATGACACGTTTGGCATGATCCCTTGATATTAGCCATCTGTTCTGGCCTGCTAAGCGCATACCGTCATTTGACTTAGTTCATTCGATGCATGAGAAACAACTAAGTTAAATGGCGGTATGTTTTTTAAAACATCGAAAGTTTTCTCTGCCCATTTTTGTCAGAAATCTATATTTACAAAACCTTAATTTTCTCAAAACTTATGTCCACCGAGATACCGTTTTTGCGCTTAGCAGGGCAGTATTACCTCCAGAAATACGTGTACGGTTACCTTAACGAATTTTTAAGACAATAATAATTATATACAGCGTTCGCGAATCTTTATCCATGAACGTGATATGTGTGGATACTTGGATAGCCTATTCGGCACTTTATCAGAAAGCGGTGAAACAGGCCCGGAAAAAACGGGGCCGAAATCCACATTGTTACGCCTGCAATGTATTTTAAATTATCGATGACACATCATGCCGAAATTACGTCGCGTTATATTGTATGCGTTTGATATTGCTGACGTAATCATGCCAAATTTCAGCCGCGTTTTTGGACCCAGTGTGTTTAGACACATGATATAATAGCTCCCACACCGGTTTCGGTGACGGTGGCCGGTTTCATTGAAACCAGGCCAGCTACGCAGGAGTAATTTTATAGTGTCCAAGTGTGTGCGCAGTACACAAGAGCACTCTCTATTCCTTTAGTCTCATAACCCAGTGGGACGGACGGCCGACACGACTGGCGAGAGATCAGGCGGAGACTTTTTACATGCCCATCCGACGCATGGATCATATTCTTACTTGTCAGACAATCAGGTGATCAGCCTGCATTGTTTTAACCAAACTTGGAAATATCATGTTTCCAACGCGGGAATCGAACCCACGACCTCTGAGCCAAGAGCCGCGCTCTATGCCACTAGACCACGGAGGCTTTATAAAGCGAATAGACTATACATAACTGACCATCAATCTTATAACTCCAGGACGCAAGCATGTTATTGCACCAGGTTTCGAATTCCGCGGCCGGAGTGGTCTCCTTCTTGTTGGTTGCGACAACCGCTGGTTTTTTCTTCGGCTTGGGCGGTTCCACCGCTTTCGGTGGTTCCGCAGGTTTCTCCTGCTTCGGTTGCGCGACGTTCGGTTGCGGGTCCCAGAAACCTGACATAAAATATGCAACTTTTACCTTTCAATACTCATACCGCCGTACTCAGAGACATTTAATTATGATTTAGCTCCAATTTAATGAAGAGTTTGACAGATAAAGTATGGGGCTTATGTCAAAATTTTGAATTAATTACATTTAACTAAATAATGTTCCACTCTGAGTGCGGCAGTAAAATTGTAATCTTTAATTATTAATTATAGGAATTTTGCAGAGTGCGAGATCTATAAAGTTAATATATTCCGCTAGGTATATTAACTTCATGGCGAGATTGTAGTATTCGGGCACGCTTAGTTCTTCGGGGATCTAACTATAATACACAAAAATTATGTTCACCCGTCCAGGGCAAGTGTAAGTATGTAGTATGTACGTATATATCTCTGGCATGGTTTCGGGCCATTAGATTCCACTTGCACTGTGAGAATATCACTAACGAAATTTGCTTTTTCAAGCTGTATCTCGAGCGCCAAGTTGTACTCACCGCCATTGTGTGTGTTGGCCCAGGGGGCGTGGTTAGTTGTGGGCGGGGCGACGACTTGCGCCTCCTCCACCGCAGCAGCAGCCGCTGTCGCAGCCGCCGCCGCCGCCGCCGCCTGCCGCTTCGTCTCCGCCTGTATAAACTCATACTGTATCTAGGGGCCTTAAGTATGCAAGCATCACGTAAACTTATTCCTACGCCGAAGGCGGACCTGTCAACAGATTAAGATTAAGGCTGGCCGCAAGCACAACTTTTCAGTATACGGAACACATGTGTATGCGGTCAGCCTAACTTTGAAATGACATACCCCAGCCGAATGAGGTAGGCCTGTTAACTTCCATCCAATTTCTCTGATAGTATCTACTATGGAAAAGAAATATTCAGGCAGATTTGATTTATAGCCAGACCTTTATTTTAGTCGGGTTATATGAATTCAATGTAAATCTTGATCTGTCGGCGTGGTTTGACGACCAAGTTACATAGGAGGGCCTATCTATTCATCTGCTTTTGAATGTGGAGGAAAACATCGCGAGTGATCTCACACCTAGATGTATTGACCAGATTGTGGTGAAAACTATAACAAAGATGACCTATGTTCTAAACAGGAATATCTATATTAATATTATAAATGCAAAGTATCTCTGTCTGTCTGTCTGTCTCGCTTTCAGGCCAAAACTACTGAACCGATTGTAATGAAATTTTGTACACAGATAGTCTAAAGCCTGTGAAAGGACATAGGCTACTTTTTAACTGGAAAAAGGGGTTGAAGGGAGTGAAAATGCGTAAATTTGTTCAAATTAAGTTAGTTCCAAAATTCATAACAGATGGCGCTATAAGTCGCCTACATCTCGCTATCGCTTGCTCATAAGTATTTCTATAAGAGGTGGCACCATAATATTGTATTAGATTTTTCGATTCTTTCGATTGTTATGTACACGTTATTAAATAACTCACTACTCAGTACTTAAACCTACCGGCTACCAATGATAAATAGTTTATGGGTAAAGCTTAAGTTGTGTAATTGGGGGCTAAATAACCTTTTAATTTGGTATAAATAAAGTTTACTTAATTTAAAAAATGAAATATTATGTGCACACTGCACAGCTGTTTTTGGGTATTTTTATTTTAGGGGTACCAGGGTTTTAAAAAGCTTTTAAATTTGACACCAATTTTGTTGACACCGCGCGCTATAAACTGAAGTCCACGCGGACGAAATCGCGAGCAACAGCCAGTATAATTTATATTTCTCAAAAAATGCAAGGTTTCCCATCTCACCTGTATCTCTGCCAGACTCTGTCCCAGAGTATTGTTAGTCGTTTTCTTCTTAGCCCATCCCACCGCAGCTTGCATCTCCTAAGAATTTTAACACATAAATATCCAGTACTAATTAATTGCGTATTCATACATGATTCATTTTATTATTATTATTTCTAGCCTAAGCTGTCCCACTGATGGGCAAAGGCCTCCCCCAAAGACTTCCATCTGTCTCTCTCCTGCGCCACCGCTGGCCAGCCTGGCTGGTATGCCAGCTCATCACGCCATCTTTTTCTAGGCCGGCCTCGGCGGCGGCGTCCGTCCTCAGGTGCCCACTCTGTTGAGATCTTTGCCCAGCGGTCGGAATGCATACGGCCAACGTGACCCGCCCAATCCCACTTCAGCTTGGCAGCCTTGACACCTACATCCTTGATACCTGTTTTGGAGCGCAGTGTGGTGTTCCTTATTTTGTCCAGTAGTTTTACTCCTAACATACTGCGCTCCATTGCTCTTTGGCAAACCCCGAGTTGGGACTTTTGTGATTCGGTAAATGACCAAGTTTGTGCACCGTAGGTTAGGACAGGCAGAATGCACATATGTGTCGAGTCTGCGCTTCAGGGAGATCGGTAAATTTCCCTTCATCAGCGGCTTCATGAACCAGTAGCTCTTCCAGGCGTTTTCGATTCGACGATCGACTTCCTTCCCTTGTCTATTTTCAAAAGAAACTAACTGGCCCAAGTAGATGTACTCGTCGACATAATATTGCATTTGTTGATCGTCTACCTCGACCCTACGCTTCGTGCCATTGGTCATTATTTTGGTTTTGGACCTATTCATTGCCAGTCCCACCTCGAGGCTTGCAGTGCTCAGGTCTTGTAGCATTGTTTGTAACTCAGAGGCTGTGGAAGCGAACAGGACAATGTCATCAGCAAAACGGAGGTTTGTTAGCCGTTTTCCGCCAACTTCAATGCCCTTCGCCGCCCAAGGATCTTTCAGTTTTCTGAAGACTTCTTCAAGCACACAAGTAAAGAGTTTAGGAGAGAGCGGGTCACCTTGTTTGACACCCTTGAGTACTCGGAAATTAGGACCGGTAGTATTAAGTTTTATATCAGCGGTTTATCATGAAAACTAAAAAATATTTCGTTACAAAAACGTGCATATTTCTCTCTCTTATTAATTCATCACGATCTACGATGTTGTCGGGCATGTCCACACGGCGCGTTGCGTCGACGCAGCGCTGCCGTTGCGTTGTTTTACATACAAATAACCAAGGTGTTCACACGACGCGCTGTGTCGTAGCAACGCACACATGACGGACTGCAGCCTCCGAGACCAAGCGGGAGGGGGTGTTTACGTCAAGACTGCTTCGTAATAACGCTGCGATGGCGCAGCGCCCGTGTAGCCGGCTACGCGTCAAACGGCAGCGCTGCGTCGACGCAACGCTGACGCAACGCACCGTGTGGACAGACTCTTACTTGTTCCCTGGCGACAGCGGCCGCCTGCTGCTGCGCGATGATCTGCATCATCTGCTGCTGCTCCCTCATCTGCTCCAGCTTCTTCTCTCGCTCCAGCCGCTGTATCTCCGCCAGTGTGAGCCCGTCCTTATTCGTGGAGACGGCCTGCGTCGCCGACCACGGCGCCTTCTTGATCAGGCTCTCTATTGGCTTCGGTTGCGCCTCCTATAGGGTCAATTTATAAACATCATAAGCGCACCTTCGACAAACACAAAGAGAGACAGGAAACATTAGACTGGACATAGACGGACCGCAAGTTGCAGTTATGACCATACAATTAACATACCTAGCGGAATAGAGAAACAAAGGCCTGAGCATGCGAGATGTCCCTATCAGTATCACTGCGTGGTAAAAAGAGACGTGTCATACATGACAGCAGAACCAATTTTTTTTTCTTCTGTTTTCACATTCAGTCTGCACTTATCGGCACGTTGACAATTTGAGCTCTAAGAAAAATGTATGTAGGAACATCATTTTCACGCACACGTGATTGTAGTTTGTACCTACACACAGATGTTATTCAATTTCGGTTTCGATGGACAGCTCGGGATTCTCTCTAGTCCGCTAGGTATATTAACTTCATGGTCGGGACAGACCACTCAAGAACTGCTCGAGCGGTCCGTGTATTGCAGATATGAATTTAGTATAGAAACTACAAATCGCCGTGCGGCAACCGCATCTTGCAGTCGGTCTTGACCGCACGATGCGGTCCGTCTATGGCCGGCCTTAGAGTAGATGCTTTCTTACCTGTGGTTTTTTCGATGCCTCCATATTCCTGCGTTTCTTTTCCTCTTCGGCAGCAAGTCTTTCTTCTTCCTTCCTGTTTATGACATTTTAAATTTAGTCTAGTATCATATTGTTATATTACAGCGGAAAGGTTCGATTAGGCTTCCGAGTTTCCGGACCGATCGTGAATTTAACACAGACGTAAAGTAGACCACAGTCCAAAGGGAATAACGGAGTCTTTATTCCCTTTGGACGCGGTAAAATGTACGGTTTCCACGGGATTCAATTTCACGCGCAGGGTCAACGGAAACGTTGTTTTGCAAGGACGACACAAGTCTCCGATATGTCAGCATATCAGACGGCTCTTTTTTTAACGTACGTTAAATGAATTTTATGAATTTACTAGTATTTTTATGCAAGGTAATCAATGAAACATGAAATAACACCATAAATAATAATCAAACTTTGAAACGGCCATAAAATTCCCATGCGAATTCCGATAACACACTGGCCGAGGTAAAATTCGCTGCAGTACTGTATTGAAAAATAACAACGTTAAAATATTACTAGCAATTTCCTACCTTCATCAGATTAGCAGGAATACTATGCTGTATGCTTTGATAAAAACCTATCCTCCCTTATAACCTTATTCTTAATAGTTTTTGTGGTCTGTTTTGTGCCAAATTTTGACTAAATGTGCTTTGCAGTGCTCAGACCATTCAAACAAACAACATATTTGAATAATCACATATTTAAATAAACTGGTATGGCATTATGTTTTCAAAGATCTGTGACGTGTTATGCAGTTTATGACAGCCATTTTGACACTACGTCATAGAATCATTATAGAGCATGGAGACCTACGAATAATAAAAACAAAGGAAGAGTAACTGTTTCTGAACTGAGGAACCAAATTTAAAATGGTTGAAGTATGGGAGTTACGTTTCCTTAGTTTTAATTATTCGTAGCATTATAAACATAAATAGAAGAGACTGTAGTTACGTACTTTTTCCGTTCGACTTCTTCTTGAGCGCGCATTTCTTCCAGTTTCTTCTTGTTCTCTTTAATAACACTCTTCTCTGGCCCCTTAACAATGGTGAAGCCTTCTTTCACCCACTCCTGTCAAAAATAATTATTTTTAATCCTTCGATCGCGGATTCTTGGAAATTTTTTGTTCTCGCGGCCACATGTGGCCGTAAAATATCAGTACAGTTGTTTAACCTTCTCTAACAGAGGCACTTGGAGACATTTATCGATTAGTTTATTTTAATTTAATGCAGGTTTTGACGTAAACTCCGTTTATCCAATTAAAGTTAATCATTTAATGTATTCAATTATGAGTTCCTTATGTCAATAGAAATTTGCAAATTTCTATCATTCCGGCGCGACAAAATAAAGATAATTATAGTGTGTGCGTTCTAAGATGATATGGGTGACAGTTCTCATATTCCTTGCTACGGATTTTTTTTTACAAGAAAACAAAAAAAATCAAAATGTAATAAATTATATTCCATCTACAAAAAACAAATGTTTCCTATAATTGTAAATGAATAAAAATGAAAAGTTGCTAAATGCTAACTTATTAATATAAAATTATAAATATTAATGTGCAATATGCATATTAAATTATTATTACAAAAATATTTGAAAAATGTCAGATGCATGAAACGGAACTTATGTCAATAGAGATTGAAACTGTTGAATCGAAATCAAATCGATAAAAAGGGCGGCCATCTTAAATCGCCGGCGACACTCTGAAACGTCAGTACGAAATCGATAATTTCGATTGCAATTCCTTTACGAAGTGATTCGATATTTTTAAATTATCGATTAATTTTTTTAGGTTACTTCCCTACAATTGTCAATTATTATGTGTCACCCATATCATCTTAAAACGCACAAACTATAGCAAAAACCTTGCCTGTCTTTGATTATTTATTTACCAATAAATAATCAAAGACATTTTTGTCAAGCGTGTTAGATTCTATATCCTCATACTAACCTCTTCTCCCAATTTTAAGGTACAGACCTAAACCACAAATACACATATAAATTGATAGTATACTTTAGTCTACTCGCGTTGAGTTTGAGGTGAGTCTAAAAATTTATGAATGACTCATCGTTAATTTCAAATTTTACTTAAATCGTTCACTTTAAAACTCATAGAATTTCGTGAGATATTATGATATTGAATATGTATTGACTATTGCAGAATATTCGAGTAAAAGGAGACCAGCAATATTTTTTAGATCACGCCTAACGTCTTATTATTAGGAGATCAAATCAAACCTTCTTTTCTCGTTCCAATTCTTTTTTGCTCGGCTTCTCTTCTTTCTTGCTCTTTGATGGCGACGATTCAGCCGACCGCTTCTGCAAACAATTACAGACGAGTGTTAATAAGAAAATCCTCGAGAACCGTATATTTGCATTCCAGAAAAAAGTAGCCTAGGTTCTTTCCCGTAGCCTACTCTATGGCTGACGTTTCTTGTGTGACTTTGATGTTTCTGATTTGAAGGGTTTGACAGCTGTCAAATCGACTTTGAAGTTTCCAATGTCACGAAGCACTGACAGCTGCCACTCAGCTGTCAGCGCTGCCGTTGGCGTCACGTCCTCTTGCTGCAGCAATCCACTGCGAGGGCGCGGGAGAGGGGTGTTCGGACCCCCTGGGCTACCGGTACTCAAAAATTCGGCCACGAAGGACCAAAACGAACTAGTCTTTGACCCTTATGGCTGGTTTACACGTATTAAGTAGATAAGTATTTAACTAAATTTTAAGTTACTTATTGCATGTAAACACAAAATTTAGTAGCAAGTAGTAAGTTAAAATTTAGTTAAATACTAAACGAGGAAATTAGAATTTTGACTATTTTCTGTAAGGTTGGCAAGCGGGGCTTGTCACTTGACACATTTCCGACGGGCACTTCAAATTAGATATGAGCGCCGCGCCGGCGCGCCGTCGTCGCCGCGAATTCTCACGACGCGCCGCCGCCGAGGAAAAAGAACGACGCGCCGCCGCGGTTCTTGTTAGGCATTTTCTTTAGATATTTCGCCAAAATGTATGAATAAATTAATTTTTTAGAAAATTGGTACTTTTGAAAGTTTTATAACTACTTTAGTTACTTCGCAGAATTTGTTCCTTGCTAGCAACACGATCGAATAGTGTAATAAAAAAACAATGTCCACGAATTCTGCCAATCCCGGATTTTTTTAAGTCATAGAACTAAAAAGTTCCACGGGTTAGGGATTTGGCATTTTTACCCGTGGTAGTGGTAATGATTAGCTGTCCTATAAAGCAACATGCGCTTTCGGCATCGACTTAGTTTAGTCAGAAAAAAAAACTGAAAATCGATTTTCTTTGTTTTTATGGCCCCCATAAGTGATAGCGGACCGAAAAAGGGTTCATAATGTAGCTTTTTGTATGTCCTACAAACATTATATAACGTGTTTTTGTCTAATCTGTACCAATTTTGAAATATAAAAACTATTCACTTTTTCATGAACGCGGGATTGGGATTTTCTTTTTGAGATAATTCAAAAACTATTTAAGTGAGACACCTGGGTGTTTTACTCGGGGATTCGTAATTAAGTACCCTTTCGATTTAACTAATAAAAAGACGATGTCCGAAATTTTGGTCGAAAAAAAAACACTGCGCCGCGACAACAATAGAATACAATAGTATTTCCAAGAATCCCCGGTCGAAGGATTAATATAAAATTAAAAAATATATTATACTTATTTATTTCTAAATCTTTAAGTACTTACCAAATATTAATACAAATACTGCATTTATAAATAAAAAATATTTATTGTTCAATGAACACAGTTTCCTAAAGATTGAACACATGATTATTGCAGTGAGACCTTTACTTAATATTTCAAACAAGACACGACTAACTAAGTATTAATAACTGCTTTGTTTTATTCTTATTTCTTATCATTAATACACATAATAGTTTCCTCTAACAATATTCGCCATGACACGGTTCTCGAAGTGAAAAGATTTCACTAGTCTCGGAGGTGGCGGTAACATTCCGCGAAAACGGATCTAATCCTCGGATAATTTTCCGTCGTCGGATGTCAAACTCCCATCCGCGGTCAGCGGTGGCCGGTGAGATGTTTTCGAATCCGTGGTGGAAACTATTTCATTCATACAAAAGAAATGTCAGTACTATCAAAATGACATCAAAATCGGAAAGTATTCACTTGTCATTTGCTTGAAAGTGAAATAGTTTCTGCAATCGGGAAGATTCCGCGCGGAAACGCTTAGTGAATCGCCCCGCAGGTCACGCCGCCGACGCCGCCGCCGCCGTAGTAATTTTGGACCGGCGCCGCCGCCGTGGAATTGAGTGACGGCGCTCATATCTACTTCAAATTAAGTTAAAATATAGTTACTACTTATCTACTTAATACGTGTAAACCAGCCCTGAACGGTACTGCACTATGGGATCGCCAGATAAAACTTGCTACCAGAGTTAACTTACGGTTTATTATACCAGGAAAGGGTCGTTAATTAACAATAATTTGCATGGCATGGCGCAGGAAACATTGCTAGCGCCATCTATTGAGAACATTAGGAACTAAATATACATAGATGTTTTTAACACTACGATAATATTACGATCTAGCTACCGACGACCACGGCGCGGAGCTAGCGACATCTTTTGATGACATTCAGAACTTAATTCTTAACAGTGCCAAAGAACATAAAATCGGACCAGTAGCTGCGGGTTCCAATAATATGTCTGTTTTGTAGCACCTCTATCGTGGATCTCGCAGACACAATATAATATTTTCAATTGTTTTGCGGCAGCCGGCTGCCACTTGGGGATTGATGGGTTATACACTCCTAAGTTCTAGCGAACCAGACGGACGTGGTTCTGCCGGGCTGATGTGCATAGGTACAAACCATCTGGGACGTCACTCCAATGCGCACAGATTCAAATCGATCCAGCTGTTGAGGAGAAATTCAGTGACAAACACACATACAGCAGGATAAACTAATGTATAAAATTCTCGTGTCACGGTGTACATGGTTGAACTCCTCTTAAACGGCTCGACCGATTTTCGTGAATCTTAGCCAGCATATCGGCTAGGGTGGAGAATCGGACAACATCTACTTTTTATATTGTTAAGTTTAAGTTGAATAATTTAGTAAATTATTACAACTCGAGACTGACGGCGACCATTGTTTGTGTGACGGGATAGCGATGGACGTTGCCATGGTGACATACTTAGTAACTTCAATAAAATAATATGGGCGTAATACAGTGTCGTATCACAGTGTCCTCCAAAACCGCTCAACCAATGTTAAAGAAATTGTGTATGTATGTTACGCTCAAAGACCGAAATCGCACAGTGAGCGAAAAAATAGCTCACAACGCGTTGTGGTCACAGTGAAAAAGCCACAACGCGAAATTCGCGTCGTGGCTCTAATGAAAACGGCCACGACGCGTTCTGGCAATCACAAAAAGACCATAACGCGAAATTCGTGTTGTGACTGATATGCTATTCGTTTTTCTTGATTTATACTTGGTTGACTATTCGTCCATAGGTATGGAAGATCAAAATTGAATTACCACGCGTACTACAAAATATTTTTTCTTTCACTTAATCTCAGCCGCGTTTATCATTATTATTTATAAAATATCCATAGTTCCATACTATCAAGTAAGTAAAAGAAAAAATATTTTGTAGTACGCGTGGTAATTCAATTTTGATCTTCCATACCTATGGACGAATAGTCAACCAAGTATAAATCAAGAAAAACGAATAGTATATCAGTCACGACACGAATTTCGCGTTATGGTCTTTTTGTGATTGCCAGAACGCGTCGTGGCCGTTTTCATTAGAGCCACGACGCGAATTTCGCGTCGTGGCTGTTTCAATGTGACCACAACGCGTTGTGAGCTATTTTTTCGCTCACTGAGCGATTTCGGTCTTTGAGCGTAACGTTTTTATCTGTGGTTTTTATCTACTTTTTATAATAATAATAATAAACTCTTTATTTGCACATCTTAAGATACAAAAAGAGAAAAAGAAGTTGTACAAAAATATTAAATGTTCAGAATTGACCTTCCTACGATTTTATTAAATTTAGATGTTCCGCACGGCAATTCGCGGCACGGCACGGCTCTATTTCTTCGCTCCTATTAGTCTTAGCGTGATATAAGCCTATAGCCTTTAAATGGGCTATCTAACACTGAAAGAATTTTTCAAATCAGACCAGTAGTTCCTGAGATTAGCGCGTTCAAATAAGCCCTTTCAAATAATTTCCCCCGTTTTTCCCACACTTTTCTCTATTTCTTTGCTCCTATTAGTATTAGCATAATAAAATATAGCCTATAGCCTTCCACGATAAATGGGCTATCTAACACTGAAAGAATTTTTCAAATCAGACCAGTAATTCCTGAGATTACCGCGTTCAAATAATTTCCCCCCGTTTTTTCCACATTTTCCTCTATTTCTTCGCTCCTATTAGTCTTAGCGTGATAAAGTATATATCTAACACTGACAGAATTTTTCAAATCGGACCTAAATACTAAATAAGCATTTCACATAATTTTCCCCGTTTTTTCCACATTTTCCTCTATTTCTTTGCTCCTATTAGTCTTAGCGTAATAAAATATAGCCTATATCCTTCCTCGATAAATGGGCTATCTAACACTGAAATAATTTTTCAAATCGGACCAGTAGTTCCTGAGATTAGCGCGTTCAAACAAACAAACTAACAAACTCTTCCGCTTTATAATATTAGTATAGATTTGGGGCCGTCTATGGGCTATTCACCCATACCCGTTTTTAGTATAAAAATTGGTATAGATAAAACGGTAAACTAACCTCAATTTTTTCCTCTTCTTTCTTAACTTCTACGGCATCCTCTTTCTTGTCTTCTTTATTCTTCTTACTCTTAGTCTTTGTTGCTGCATTCTCTTTATTCTTCATCGCCTTGTCTGCCTCCGGCTTGGTGGGTTTGGCTTGCTTGGTCTCCGTGATCTTCTGAACTTGTGGGGGTGGCTTCGTCACATCGGTGGTACTGATGGGTTTGGGTTTGGGTTTTTCCTTTACCTGAGTAGAATAATTTAATTATGATTCCACGTTCCACACAGCTGACCGTCGCTGCCCCGTAATGTGCCATAGCCACAGACATAGATCAATATAGATATCGCGTATGTATGTACTTCGCGTGCCATATCGCATTCCCAAACGACGAGCAACGCTCGTCTTTCGAAAGCCTATTCTTTCGTCTGCGCTCCACCGTTATCGGTTTAGAGCTGACTAAAGATTATGTATGTGTGTATGACTAGAATAAGTGTATATTCTAGATAATGGACACGTGTCATCATCATCATCGGCACGTTACAGAAAAAGTGACACGCTTGTTTTCATACAAATGGAGGGACATGCGGTATCTATCTTGATCTATGTCTCTGGCTTTAGCCAATATTTGTTTATCGGGAACCGTTCATATTTTCGGGATAAAAACTATGTCCGTTCGCGGGACTCAAGGCGCCAAGCCATACTTAATTTGATCAAAATCTGTTCAGCGGATCAAGCGCGAGGAGGTAACAGACACACTTTCGCCTTTATTACCATGGTTCTTTATATTACCACGATCACACTTTCCGATTTATATTAGTATGGATTCTTTATTCCTTACCTCAATCTCAGGCGGCTCAGTCTTCATGTCAGGCGGCGGGGCAAGCAAAGACTCATTCTGTATTAGTTTCTGGAGCTCCTCCAAGTCTGGCGTCGCTTTGACCGCATTCGCAAAATCATCGCTCGTTATTATACTCGTGGGCGTGGGAGATTCCGTGACGAAGGGTTGGGCAGTCTGTATAGTCTGGTTAGCCCGCAGCTGCGCCAGTATTTGGTCCTCCGTCTTCATCTCCTTAGCGATGTCCTCTGGTAGCAAAGTGTTGGAAGAAATGGCCGAAGTAGGCTGCATAATCACACGAAAACGGTCACTTATAATATGTATGACGTAACAAAAAAAAATTATGAAGTTTTGGAACCAGAACTTAATAAACTACTGATATTTTTTATTTTTACAAAGTTGGTAAAAAATAATATAACAAAAAAATGTGACGTTTTGGAAGCAGAATTAAACTAGTGATAATTTTGAATTTTATAAAGTTGGTGAAAAATAATAAATATATGAAAATAAATATGTAAAAGGTGAAACCTACCTCAAGAAGAATAGGTACACTCCAATACTTATATTTATAGGTGTTTATCTTTTAGGTTATAATATTATTATCTATTTTCTGAATAACGTTATTGGTCGCATAAGCTTAGATGCTTCACCCATTTACCGCCGCTGTACTCAATTGGGTACACCTACAAAATCAAGGATAGTGCAAAATTTTGTGGTATCACATAGCAGTTTTTTATTTTATATATTTAATTAAAGATAAAGCTTTAACTTTTTTAAGCAAATTTATACTGGAAACTAATATTTTTAGTCATGAGGTAGGTTTGAAACTAACAGTTTTGCGACCTGCAGGAGTAAGCTCATAAATTCGCTCTTTATTTTAATCGCATAATATTTAACCACTTTATGTGTTTGTTTTTTTATTCAATACATTGTTATCTATATAATAAATAACAAGTTAGTGGTAGATTATTGAAATAGAAGGAAAAATTGTGATTTAAACACTACTGTACCTAGTTGAGTACAATGGCCGAATCCACTAGCAAAATTTTCCTTTTTTCAGAATTTTTAAACATTGAGTTTGATTAATTTTAACATCTTATATCGTTATGAATACTGAGGAAAAGCTATTTTGTGCTCCTTTTGTAAATAAAAATTATCATATACATTCAGAAAACTCATAACATAGTGAAAATGTCCGTTCTCTTATACATTTCTGTGTCCTGAAATTACAGACGTTGTAGACAGAAAAACGCAGGTAAAATAGCAGCTAAAAGATTTGACAGTAGCTAAACCTTGTAAGAGGATTCTATCTTGTCAATAAAAATGAAGCAAGTATCAACTAGAATAGATATTATAATATCTAGTAAATTGTCATTTGCAAAGTGTTATGGTAACATAAGCTAATATAGACACTCCTTCGTAAGTAAGAAATATGACTCCGGAAATCACCCTGTATACTTTTTACTTCTTATACCTATTAGTGGATATCAAGAACGAAAATATACTAGCTTCAGCTACAGATACCACTACTACTTATGAGAAAAGACGGAACGCAAATCACCTTTTTGGGTATAGATGATGACGGATTTTATTTTCTTATTTGAATTATGTTTTTTATTTTGTGATTGCTAATGATTAGCGTTTGCATTGACCACTTACGACTCTTGATGATAGCATGGTTAGCGAAACATGGTAGCATTTTACTTGTGTCAGAAAATATAATGAAAAACGAGGTTATCCTCCTCGTCAGTCTCTAGTTTACCTCTAAATAGTATCGATCACTACCCCAAAAATGTTTCTGAATAGTGTCAAAATGTAAAACATCATGTAGGAGTTCGTTGTCAGTGCAAAAAATGTAATAAAAAAGTATGTATCAAAAAAATTAGTTCTAAACCTTATCACACCTAAGTACCACATAACACGCCGTTGTGCCTATCTGAGTACACCCCATATCTATCTGAGTAAAGAGGAGGATTTAAATTTTTTTTTTAATTTTTCTTTAATTTTTCATTTATTTAACATATAAACTGCAGATAAATTCAAGTTTTGTTAAAAAAATACTATTGGTTTCATTTTGGCGGTTAATGGGTTAAGCGACCAATAACGTTATTCAGAAAATATTATTATACAACATTTTTTTATTTATGCATGCAGTCTTGTTCTAAATGATATAAAGAACATTTAACATTCGTATCTGAATAAATATTTATTTTTTTGAAAATCCGAGACTATAGCCCCAATTTTCTACTACATTCGTAATATACACAGTGCCATAAATAGCCTTTTTTTGCGCCCTGTGCGAGCTTCTATAACTTAATCCTATACATTTTCATACGACAGGCACCGTTGTATACCCTCGTGCGCTGCAAAAATTAGCGCGAGGTTTTGTCTCATTTTCTGATGTTACTGGCATGTTGGTATGTATTGTTAGAATCGAGCACTAGGGGCGCAGCGGGAGCTTATTAACCCTGGAGTGGTCGCGTGGACTACATAATATGTAGTCCACGTAAACAAAATCAAAAATTTCTCAATAACTATAAGCGTGGCGTCTCTTGCGCCTCAAGGTACTTTCAAATGAACTATCGAGCTACACATTCAGTGCAGCTCAAGCCCCTGTTGCGTATTTTCGTGAATCGTGACGCAATAGCCCCTCAAATATCGCGGACTACAGGTGTAGTCCGCGCGGGCGCGACCCATCACGTAAGTATTTTTTTTGGTTATTTTTTACTTTTTTATATTATATTACTAAGTATATACTAGTAAAATAAAATGTTTAATTAGTGGAAGTGAGTGTTAGGTGACATCCAAACCAAAAAATTAAGCAAATTATTAAGGCCAGATTTATATGCACGAGCGCGCGGAAAACACAAGCAAATGTATTAACGATTTATATCATTTGTACATACCAAATTTAGCCAAAAGTTTGTATTTTCAAACCAAAAGTTTATATATTTAATAATAATTATAAGTTTAAAAAAAATAATAATAAGTCGATTTTATCTATTCGACAAGTAAAAAAAAAAGTCGTGTAACTTCAAGATAATTTATTTAACGTAAAAAAGAACAAAATAAACACAATATAAGTAGAGTAAAAGTAAATTATGAAAAAAAAAACAAGATGTCATTCAACTCGTTAAAAAAGCTCGTTCCAAAAGCATGTTAGCGAATAATATCGTGCGAATAAACCTTAGGGTCTTATCACACTGGCGGTTAGCGAGTGATTTGAAAGCGACGCGATTGCGCAGCACGCACGCCGCGATTGCGCGACGTCCACGCCGCGATTGCGCGACGTCCACGCCGCGACAGTGCAGCGTGGCATGGACGCCATTCTGTACACTCGTCTAGGGAATTCCCTAGGCGAGTGTACAATATGATGTCCACGTTTAATAGGGAATTACCTAGATGAGTGTACAAAATGGCGTCCACGCCACGCCGCGACGACGTTGCGCTGTCGCGGCGTGCACGCTGCGCAATCGCGTCGCTTTCAAATCGCTCGCTGATCGCCAGTGTGATAAGGCCCTTAAGGTGGCCTTCCGTTACTTAACCGACAATCATTCGAATTTTTTGTTGATCGCGGTCGCTTTGATCGGAACGGTGCCTTTATTCGAACGAGCTGAACAAAGCATCAAAAAAGTCAATCATAATTTATTTTGAGTTAAAATGTATTCAAGCAATATGTATTTTCCGCCCTCGTCTCGTGTGCGTGTTAATATTTTTTAATGTCTATGAGACTCATACAACAATTTAGAGTTAAAAAATATAATATTTTATTAACATTTATATGCCTACAAAAATTACTAAACCTCAGCAACACGAGTGAAAGGCAAACGAACCCGAAAAAATATGAAATAAATGCTCAAATCAAAAAAGCGGAATGCTTAAAATAATAACCTAAAACTACATAAAAGAATGAAGAAAAATCTATAAAGCACATATTATTTTAACAATGGTAAAAAATCAGTTTGTCTTAAAAACTATGAAATGTACTTTATAGTAAATTGTTACACAGCCACTTTTAACTTTAAACACTTAAGGGTATCTCCTCTCCCGCTGCAAACGTGATGCCTAGATGCCCTTCTGTATTAAATTAAAAAAAAATGCATCTACGCGTCACGTTGCAGTCTGAAGTTCTAAACTGAGCCATAACAATAATCAATAACAAGTAGAACTAACTTTAAAAATCCTACACCTCTAATATCACATAATATTACTATGTGGAAATAATAGCCTCCACGCAGAGGTTTCTAAAGTACAAAAAGATAAACTTATTTTTGCATGATAATAATGAAATATTATATTTTGTACTAAATATAATATCATCACTGGAAAACCTGGTTTAAAAAGAGAAACAAAAGAGTAGGCAGCTGTTTAGAAGCATTTTCAACTATATCATAATTTTTTATAACTATTATAACACAATTATTGTCCATCTGTAAGTCCAACTGTTGGACGTTAAAATAACTCTAAAACAAAAGTAAATAACCTAGCCTAAACATAATAATACCTATATTAATGTAAAATCAAAACATATAACTCTTTCTACCTATCACTGTATAGTCTTTTGTACAAATCCTTTTCCTATAAGGCGAAATATTAAACAAGGAGTGCAGTTATATATTTATAAGGGCCTGTATTCACTTTGACTATTGCGAGTGCAGGTGATTAGTGAATAAGCGAAAATAAAGAACTTGCACTAATCAAGTCGCTGTCCACACTGGCTTTCTCCTAATTACTAATCACCTGCACTAATCATACATTTTGATTACGACGTACTTTTACAATTTGATTACTATGTATGTTACCGTTAATGTGCGGAAACCAGTTAGATTGCAGTTTAACAAGATATTCTGCAGATTTAATCTGGGTCAGACAGTTAAAGTGCAAAAGGTTTATTCTATTCTCATAAGATTACATTACATAAAAGGTTCTTTTTTGAATAAATCATGTTATTTAGCTGCAGAGAATTATTTAATATATTTTTTGGACATAAAGGAAGAAATTATTAAATTTGAAAAATAGTACTCCACCAAATAAAATAAGTATAACAGATCGTATCAACTAGAAAAAAAACCAATCTAAACAACAACAGTTTTAGGTCGACAAGCTTAAGTCAATGTTTTACAACTTTAAGAAGGAGGGGGAAAAGGAGAATGCAAACAACTAGGTAAAGGGCTAATATAGGCTTTTGTATTTTAAAAATTCACACTTTAACGGATGTTATCAGGAAATTTGCAGATTACCTGGGCAATGTGCACGTTAACGTGTTCTGCATTCTAACGGTAACATGTACACTAATTAAAGTGAATACAATATCGCTACATAATAATAATAATATATCGTATTGTATAAAAGATCAAGTCACATTTCTTGACTGCTTGAAGTTCGGGCGTTTGTGCATAAAGCCCGCTGTATTATACATTCGACCAACATTGGGCCAACGTATTGGGTCAACGAGTCCGGAATGTCGCCCTCGACTTTGGCCAAATAGACCTCTATGTTATAGAGGCGCTTTACGTAACTTAAAGTAGGCGCAACTTGGCCAGCGCGACTAATTGTGTAGGCCTAATGTTATCAGTCGGCTTTACACGGAATTTTACTATCCGGCGTTCCGGTTTTTAATTTTGATGTGGTAAAAAATTGATTATTTGTGCACTTGTCAGTCTTTTTACTCGATAAGTCTTTTTACTATTCGTTTTCGAGTAGCTCTCATTGAAAGTACACGCCATGAAGCCCCAAAGTTTCTAGAGACGTCGTCAGTTGCTTGCTGTAACACCCAACGTGCGAAGACAAAAACAACTTTGGGTGCATCCATCATGACAGAGCCATTTTACATAAACCATTTTGTATTTATTAAATTATTGTCTTTCGTTAATTAAAAAAAGGACGAAAGGTTGTTTTTTAACAAATATCGGATGTTTACAACTACTAATGCTCATGAACATTACGGATTCCGGACGGACCGGAAATAGAAAAGTAAAAATCGGACGGCAAAACTACGTATAGTGCACAAACTATTTAGTACATTTGCATGTGTCATCTGCCATATAGAAGCTACATCGGAGCGCCGGAGAGTAAACTTGCGTGCAATACAGAAAAGTTTTAAGAACCTAATCCGTAATCGTTTCGGGTCTTCGTGGCTTAGCGCAAAGGAAATGGACGAAATGAGGAACTCTGAAATAAATAACGAAAAGTCAACATTTCACTAATCCGGCAATTCGATAGATCGGCACGACCTATAATCCGGCACCTTTATAGGTGACGGACTACGAATAATAAAACCAGGAAAGGTAACTCCCATACTAATACAGTTTTAAATTTGGTTCCATTCGAACTGTCATGTAACGTCAGCCTTTATACCGCTCAAGGTCACCTAAATATTGCAAATGTATGAAAAGTGAAGCTAAGGTACACTTTTTCGACAAGTATTTTGGAGCATGGTTTTCGACGGAGTTACTCTTCCTTAGTTTTTTATTATTCGTAGGTGACGGATTATTATATTAATCTATGATTTTCTCACGATTTTCTCTTTGAAATGCTTTAATTTATTATGACTTTTTTATTATTTGTCAGGGAGCCCTAGAACATTTTTTTAGACAAACTTTTTCATCTGCGAAAAATCTTGAAAGTGGTAGCTAACAGAGATAGAAAGGACTTCATACTTTGCTTTGATAGTCCTAAAATATGGAATGTTCTACTTGTAGGACATTGTTACTCATAAATATAATATAACTAGGTACTAGCTGTCCCGGCAAACGCTGCTTTGCCATAATATGAAGTATTTCGCCCATATTATTTTATTAAATAAATAAAAATAAAAAAGCCTTTTATTTCTTGTCAATTACAATTTGCTCGATCAAATCACATTCTAATTGGGGTAATTAAATCAATTTAATTTAAATAATAAATACAAAATTAAACATCAACAAAATTAATTAAATTAAATTATAGTATTAAAATATAATAGTTACAAAATTATTAATTAAACTTGTCATAACAATAGTCATATCAAATTATAATAAATAATAAATCTAGAATTAAACCTAAGTTATGACATTAGTCAAGTCAAATTATTATTATTGGACAGATTTATTATGTCATGTAATTTGATAAATTTTGACGTGATAACGTCTAATTCGATATGGGGTGCGGGCCCGAAAAACATGACAGTTCATGCGGCGTTACCTCGCTGACTGCTCTCAGTAAGGCTCACCTGGGCTCTTTTTCATTTTTAATCAGTAACCCAAAGATAACTTTGGGTTACTGATTAAAAATGAATGGATACGTATTTAAGCGTTTTTGGAAATTCTTCCCCCAAGGGGGTGAAATTGGGGTTGAAAGTTTCAATGGGAGTCCGTTATTTCTTGAGTTAGAAGCATGAAATTTTGTTTGGGCTACTGATTAAAAATGATTGGATACGTGTTTAAGCGTTTTTGAAAATATTACCTTCAAGGGGAAAGTTTAAATGAAAGTCTATATAGGTATACTATGATAACGCGGACGAAGTCGCGGGAAACAGCTAGTAATTTACTATTATTTATTCAACAAATGCACTTATCAATATATAAAGTATGTAGAGTAGTCGATTCTCAGACCTACTGAATATGCATATAAAATTTGGTAAAAAACAGCAAAGCCGTTTCGGAGGAGTTCGTGGACTAACATTGTGACACGAGAATTTTATATATAAGAAGATTAAGTATTAACCTACCAATACAAAAAATCTGCTGGTTAGGGTTCCGTTTTAGGGTACCGTACAAATAGAACAATCCATATTTTAGGACCATCAAATCAAAGTATGAAATTCTACCACTTTCAAGATTTTTCGCAGATAAAAAAGTTGTTTGTCTTATAATAGCCCAGTAGGGGGGACTTTTTTTAGAAATCAATATACACCTATGGTAAATGTACCGGGACCTAACTAAAATCTGACTATAATTAATTTTAAAAAATCTAACTTTACTGGGGTATTATCAAAATGAAGCTACTCAAATTAGCTTGTTAGTAATAAAAAAAATTGTTCAAGGACTCTTTCACTACATTATGCGAACATTCCAATAATCCCTCAGGGTGTTAATAGTGCCGGATTAAAAAATAATATCAACAATATTGAATACTATAGATCCCCCTATCATAGAATAGTAATACTGTACTTTATAATAAGTGATGTATTCCCTGTTAGAAGACTGGAGTTTAGGAGACTTTTTTATATAAATAATTATATTCAATATCGTTGTATACAGGTGCAATTAAACCTTCCCGCCAATTTTTTCCAGGGCTTAGGTATCATAAGGAGAGTCCATTTACCAAAAAAAAAAATTGGGTGTTATTTATTTTTTTATGACATACTGAAATGGGATAACCATTTGAAATCGTTGCAGAACAGTCACTCGCGGCGCGGGGGAAAGAGCTGGGGTGACGCGGGGGGAGGCGCGCGCGCGTGGGATCTCGTGTCCACTAATGTAGTGTTTTAGGATAACTTTCGGAAGCTATTTCTCATTATTTTAGTACTGAGTGATTATAAAAGAAAAAATGTATTATTTTTATTTTTAACAAGGATCAATATATCAAAATTTGGCAGGAAGGTTTAATTACACCATGTACATATATAGAAAACAATAAGACAAAAAAAATATAAACATATCGAAGCTCGCGTCTATACGATATACCTAGGCCGTATACCTAACATGACCATTTTTCAACTAATCAATGTCTTTCATCAATACGGGACGTCAAAATTCCGATATTATAGTGACTATTGATAAGCATATAATATTATGTTTTCCGATTTCAAATGCTGTTCTACAAATAATGCCTTTGACATAGAATCTATATCAAAAGCCACGCCATGAAAAACGCTAAAATCTGTATGGCATTTCTCACAGCTCACGGCCTCGGGATTACTTTGGCTTCTATATTAATAAGAAAGGGTATTTTGTTTGTAAGTTGACATTAAAGATACGCGCACATTTTGCTGGGCAAAGGCGGTCATAACAGTTTTATGACCAAGTGCGCGATAGGTTTTAAAAAAGTGTATGAAAAATGCGACCGCGTTACGCGCAATAGTGCAATGCAAATCGTGACAACTCGGTGTCCCGACGTCTGCGAGACAGAGTAATAAGACTTTCCCGTCCAAATCAGACGTATAGTCAGTGGCCACGTTAGGTATACCCCGTCAGTCGTTATAGACACTAGCTTCGAAATAATGCTAAAGTACAAACAAACCCCTTTACAAATAAAAGTATGTTTACCCAACTTATTATAACTACTGACATACGGTTACTGAAATCAGCGGGCAGCGGGGCGGGAGCGGCACGTAAATCGTGACTATGTAGTATGTATATTAAGCCGTCTAACGGCGAACGGCGCGCGGCGTACTAGACGGCTTATCCATATAAATCTATGCATTGTCACGCGCCGCCGCCGCCCCGCCCCGCTGCCCGCTGATTTCGAGACTGAGGGTCTACACAGACGGACCGCATTTCAACTGCAATCCAACCGCAAATTGCAGTTCAAGTGCAGTTGACACGACTGCAATAGAACTGCAAAACAAACGCACAGTCGGATTGCAGTTCAGTTGCAGTTGGCGTACAGTCGTGTGAACTGTTTGGTTGAAAGCAGTCGTGTCAACTGCATTCAAACTGCACTTGAACTCCAAATTGCGGTTGGATTGCAGTTGAAATGAGGTCCGTCTGTGTAGACCCTGAAGCCTTGGCTGGATTTATGCGGCGGCGCGAACACGCGGTTAGGCCGCTTCACCGCGAGATGACACACAAAGTATGTAACGATTTATTTTATAGCGGAGCGGTCGCGCCGTCATTTACATACATTTGCTTATCATTTGTCGTCATTTGTGCACGGTGTAGCCGCCAAAGCGCGCGTCTGAGCGAGCGCATATAAATCCAGTCCCGTCTTCGTCTGTCATGTGATGCTCCCAGTAAAACAAAGACAAGCAGATCACGTTCGCTCTATAAATATTTCTATTTGTAAAGGGGTGAATGTAGATACTGCACAAAACAAATAGACTACGGGACAGCACAAATTAAAATAATAAAAAGGAATCAAGAAATAAAAAAACAAAAAGGAAACAACACATTCCTTAACCCAGACTCATCTACATTGAAATGTTGGCATGGAATTCATTTCAAATGTAGTATCACCATCAAACACGAAATTGCAAATCAAAAACTTCTAAAGAATCGTACGTCCGAAATCTACGTAAATTAAAAATCTATAGGGCGTTTTCATGTTTAATGGCATTTGTTGGCGACCCAAATATGCCAATAAAAGGCATATTTGGGCAAAACATTTTCATTTCTTTGCTGTGAAATCTGAGAAAATTTTCGACTATATCTCACTATTCTACGAAACTAACACGTAATATAACCATACATAATACATAATTTTCACTTAAACGAAGCCTATTTCTAATCAAAAAAGTACTAAAGTTACATAATAGGGGATATTACCCAAAGATCGGGGCAGAGGGCGCTACTAGCACATACAGTCATAATCCGACCGAAATCCGACATGCTGCACGTGTCATAATATCAGAATCAATGATATTATATAAAAAAACTCAAAGCAGATATGTTACTACCGCGCGCGTTGTGAAGCCATTAAAATACGGGCCAATTGACCCGTCTTTTGTATAGTCTGTCTCTTTTATGTAAATGTCATTTCGTATCTTTTGTTTCACTTATCTGTCAAATTTGACAATTGAATTTGAAAATTGTTCAGAAGCAATTTAAGCCGGAAAATAGTATGAACGTAACAGATCTGTATTTAGTTGAATATCATTGATCAGAATATTGACAGAAATGTTGTCAAACGTCGAAATAAACTTTTTGTTTACTGTCTGTGCTGGTGCTGCCTCTAGCGTGAAAACATTTCAGTACTTAATATAATATCCTATTAATAAGATAAATGTATAATGTTTTGTACTTGTCAGCTAAGCGTTTTTAACAAGAAAACATGGTAACGCGTTTCCATTGTGTAAATAATTAAATTAGTAGGGAATACGTATAAGGCCGTGTTTCCCCCTGCAAGACAACTGTCGCGAGAAGTGTCTGACAGTCTGTCTGACAGCAGCTTGCAAGCCCGTAGCAGGTGCTGTCGCGACAATTTGTCAAGCGCTTCCTGCGAGTAATTACGACAGCAATCAGCATGTCTAAACATGTCTGCGAGGACTCGCGACAGATCTGGCATTTATCCGCGAGCTTCTCGTACGACATTTATAGCAGCAATAAATTGCAGGAATTAGTATGAAATGTAAACAATATTGCTAGAAACTCACGCAAGACTTCCGCGAGTTTGCTTGCAGGCGGTGGTTGGCGGCCTTAAATACACACCTCTTACTAATAAAAAGATCCTTATTGTATACAGACCTTGTAGTTACAATGTTTGTCTGTTCAGCGACTTTTCTAGCGATCAGGCAAAACATTACATAAATACAACGTCAGCTCACAGTGTTAATCTATTTATTAGTAAAAAAAATGTTTGTTGCATCGTGTGAGGATAATTAACAATACAAATGTTTAGTATAATATAACTTACAATAAAATATAATAAGTATATCATATATCAATAATAATTTAAATATGTATGTTTTAATACAAATCGGGGCGAAAACCCACAAAATAAACTATAGGAGATAGCGGCAAATGCTGAAAATTTGTTGATTGGTGTAAAAAATTAGTTTTTTGGAAATCGATTATTTCGATTCTAATCGAAGTAATCGATTTCATAATCGATAATGGAGTGTGAAGAAAGTGGCACCAAAAAGTTTCACGCCTCAAGATTAAAATAATATAGATAATATATAGTAAATATTTTCTAATTTTTTCCGACCTTTATAAGGTCTATAAAATATGATTCGACAAAAAATCAAGTAGAATTAATAAGATTAGCTAATTACTTAAATAAATTAAGTGCCATGCGAGCTCCGAGAAATTAAAAACAAAATAAGAAAGTTGCAGAGTACTTATAAAGAATAAGGAGGAACTACCCTTTCATTCCCAGACATCCCATTGCATTGTTGGCATTTAAATATTTGTTGGAAAACACTACGAATGCCAATAATAGAATTTTCTGTTGTATGAATTCTAAAGTGCCAATATTGGGTGTTTTCCTTTTCAGGGAATATTGATTTTCAAGCTTTCAACCTACATGCCCGATCCTCGGAGGATATAATATAATATGGTTGCTTAATGCTGTAATACTTTTTATGCTTAGTTATTATTGTAAAAGGAATAGTTAACTAGCATTAACTACTCTAAATATTAAATAAATTAAATCAAAGTGTACCTTAAAATCTTTAAGATCTTAAATTCTGCTTCCAAAAATCTATACTAAATTATGTATTTAAATGTTAAAAAAATCCGACTTATGGATAACTGGCAAACATCTTATGAGTAAAATGTATGACATTCGCTTCAAGCAATCGCCCTTAATTACTTATTATAATAGTAACGCAGCATAACGTGTCAGTATTCAATAGGCTATAATATGTATTTGTCTGTCAAGTGATTTTTCCAGTGTGCCAGACAAAGCTAAACAGAAAATGTATAGTTATTCGCTGTGTTAATATTATTATTAGTAAATAGGTACATTTACGTATGCGCTAAAGCATTGTGTTCGAGAAATCTTGAAGTCCTAAGAATTTGAAAAGATTGAAATTTCGCATTGCATTTTCACATGGCAATTGGGAAGCGGTGCAGTAAACAAAAGTGCATTTCAAGCGAGACATTAATATTATAAAATATAATATATTCACCATAATGATTATATAATACAGAGAATAGGGTGCATAGAATATAATGTTTTAATAGATTATGTATAGTGAAATATAGCATGTGTTATAATTTGACTTGAAAAGGTGAGCGAAAAAGCTTGAAAGTGGTAGCTAACAGAGATAGAAAAGATTTCATACTTTGATTTGATGATCCTAAAATATGGATTATTCTATTTGTAGGACAATGTTACTCTCATAAGGACAAAGCTAGGAAAAACAATAACATCTGGATACACATATATTTTTATTTATTAGTAAGGGGATAAATAACGAAGAAGCCACCATACTTATGTGAAAATTATGTATAGCTTAGCTGTGAATAGTGAAAATGTTTCATGATTATTTTTCAAGATTCCTTATAAGCAGAAGCTTAGTTCAAAGCACCAAAACAAAATATTATATATTTTTTTTATTTCATGCATAATAAAACATTAATGTTATAGAAATTTTAGAGTTTTTTTTTTATTTTGTTTTGGTGCTATTGAAACTATTATTACAAAGATTTTACAGATGATGAACTGAGATTATTTTATTTTCATTACCTTAAATTTCTGCACAAATTATGATTCTCTCTGGTCTGCTTGACAAAGACAGCGGACCATGACTACATACATACCACTATGTAAATATATTTACTGGTAAGAGGGTATACATATAATATATATAGGTCTACCAGAATCTGATGGCAAAAAGTGAGAAAAGAAATTGACTCTAGCAATACCGGGATATTTGGGATAAAACATTTTGATCCTTTTTTTCCTTATAGCGGCTGATTCTGTGTGTGAAACATGCAAAATATATAAAAATTTATTTAATGGGGGTTGTCCATTTTTTTTAAATTTTGCTCATTACAAAAACATTTCGAGGAATAAGGTCAGTGATCGTTTTTCTGTATATGAACGAAAAAATACCCATTAGCTACTTATATTTTTGAACAAATATGTTTAACCTTAGTTTGACCTTCAATGGCGTTAAATTAGCAATAAATTCGACCAACATTACGTTTCGAACTTTTGGTAAGCTTCTCGTATCAGCTTTCACATAATGAGAACTTGCATTTGACGAACCAGCCATTATAAATAAGATTGAAAGGAAAAAAAACATACTGCAGAGGTCAATTGGCCGCCGATGATGACGTCAGAGCGAAACTTTAAAAATTTATTGAGAAAAAACTAGCCAATAAATTTTAAAATTATTCAATTTATATTCTTAAAATACCCTATTTTAACGAAAAAAAATATAAAAAGTACATGTTATTTTTTTTGGACAATGCCCATTATCAAGGACTAGACGTTCCGCGCGGCTTCGCCCGCGTAAATTAGATATTTCACAGACAAATCAGTCCACAAACAATAGCCTATAATCCTTCACGTGGTCTACTTCTTATCTGACCCAAATAACAGAAAAATTGTTCTAGTAGTTCGTGAGATAAGCCCTTTCAAATAATTTCCCCCGTTTTTTCACATTTTCCTCTATTTCTTCGCTCCTATAAGTCTTAGCGTATTAACATAATATAGCCTATAGCCTTTCAAATCGGATCAGTAGTTCCCGAGATTATAATAATTTATGTGCGTTAAAATAAGTATTTTCAAAAAAACTTCCGCCGTTTTTTCCACATTTTCCTCGATTTCTTCACTGCGTGATAAAATATAGCCTATAGCCTTCCCCGATAAATATACTATGGTTCAAACGCTTAGTCCTGTCTCTAGTGGTCATCGGCATCTCGTCTACCATTGTATTCTAATTTTACAGATGTAGCGATATCTATCGCATCGTTTGTATGACATAATTGTCAAAAAGTTTCTAAATTCAAATGACCGCGAGTTTCGTGGTAGCAAGCAGGTGGAAGCGTGACCCCATGTATCACGAGCCTTTTTTTCTTACGAAATATTTTTCGGAGAAATTATGAAGCTACTAATATTAATATTTCATTTATTTTAAATAACATTTTTTTATTATTTTTTAAATTGTTATCAATTAAATCATGCTATAAGCAACTCATGTTTTAGAGTAAACAAAATATATTATTATTATATTATACCTATTCTATGTCAGCTTCTTATTAATTGGTGGATCCAGTCTCTCTGTAGCTTTGAAAGTTACGATGGACCACGGAAGCTGACACACCTAAGGCCCGACTGACCGAACGGTAGGTGTGAACTTTCTCTATCGCGGTTACAGCTCTAGCTGTCGCAGATGCTGGGAAATCACTAATTTTGTATAAAAGCAATGTGCTCTTCCAAAAACCAAACAATCAAATGAGCTGAGCATACCTAGCACCCCGCTAAAACGCCATTCTTATCAGGAACACTTATACAACGTCAATCATCGAAAAACACTTATTAGGGCATCATTGCTATAAAAACCTGTCAACTTGCGAGTTTTGTTCAATATTTTATTTCTTAAATGAGATTAGAAACTTTAAAAAAGGATTTCACACAGCCCGACCCACTTGAGTTCAAGTTGTGGCCCTTCTTACCTATGTTCTGCTAATTTTGCCAGTGTGTGTATTAGTATAGATATTTTTTGAAAATCTGCCGTCAAAATTTGCTATCAGATCCTGGTAGATCTTTATACTTTATTTTGTAAATACTTCACTAACCAAACACTATTATGGGTTCGTACTACGTGGAGGCGCAGTTTTTAATTAAAACAGTCAACTCTTTAAAAATAAATCTCATTTCATCAAATGTATAACACAGATACGTGAGATGCACGAACAATAACGCATGCATGAACAATTTTTACTGCATCCTGATTCTATGTAATAAACAAAAATAACAATTAACATAATATTATGATATACTTAATCGAATATTTTTCCCTTTCAACTAAAATATCTGGCTTGATTTCATAACAATCGGTCGGGTTCAGAGGCTATTTAGATACAGAAAAAAATAATCTTTTCTCGTGATATTATTATGATGTAAATTTTTCTACTTTTCTGAGATGAGAAAAGCACAGTCAAATGCCACATTATTGATGTTCATTTTATTGTTAGCACGTATCTTGCATGTTTGTTACATTGTATCAGAATGCAGTAAAGAGGATGCAAACATTAAAAGCATTAGATACTTTAATTTTACCGTCAAATTGTAAATATCTTTGGATTTTAAATTGATTTAATTTGCGAATTTAAAATTTGGAAATACTACTAAACACGAAATTAATTCCATCATCACAAAAGGAATATTACAATCTAAGAGTGCGTTTCCACTGACGCGGAGCAGGGCAGAGAAGAGCTTAGCGGTGCCGAATTGATCAATCACCATGCTCGAAATCTCCGCCCGCTTCAATGGAACAGCACGATTGGTCAATTCGGGCACCGCAAAGCTCCTCTCCGCCCCGCTCCGCGTCAGTGGAAGCGCACCCTGACGGTATTTACAATTTGACGGTGAAATGTCGCATTTAATACAGCAGAATCTCGAATATCCGGATTGCCTTCGGAAAATCTCTTAATAATTTCTTAATAAAGCGTTTTTGACAAACACATAATATTATGTACTCAGCAATATGCAGCAATCCCGAATTTTTTTCATACATTCAATTATCCTCGAAAATCCGATTCCCTATAGGCAACAATAATTATAGTCCGGTTAATCGAGGGTCTACTACACGTTAGTGTCACAACTCACATACCTGTTGATCCCAGAAGTAGACGGGCAGGTTGTTAACACTCGACTCATTGCGAGCGTTGTTCACTGGTTGCTGCATCCATAACATATCACGAGAACTCGTTGGCTGACTCCACAAAGTATCCTGTGAAAACATACAACGAAAATTAAGTGTCCATGTGAATCAAAATGAACTTTTAATTTTGGGTCTCGCTAAAACTCGCAAACGGCTAAACTAGATTTGGCTCATTTTACTTTTGTGGTGGAAGTCCAGGGAAGTATTATATCAGGATACGAAGTTCACCGGGTCGTCTAGTATGAAATAGAAATCAAACAAAAACGTTTTATAGGAGATACTGAAAAATATCACAAAGCTGAGACTAATGTGGTTGGCTACACGAAATAGGTTTATAATTATGTTTAATTTGGTTTTAAATGCTCAGAACCTGCTTATTGGTCTTTTAATATAAAAAATATATGCTGTCGAACGCCTGTTACATAGCTGTCTCACATACGATGCCAGAGCTTCGGGCATCCTCGATCCATAGGTTCATTCGGTTTCTGTACCAAAACGGTTCAACGGTTTTAGAAATTTACCGTTACGTGAACAGGGAACAGACAGAGAGACAAACCGACAAACAGACTGACAGTTATACTTTTAGAATATTCGTATGGATATAGAAATTTAATATTTACCCTCCCCACGTCAATGCCGAGCGAGGGCTGTGGATTCAACATCTCATTAGCCGGCGGTCGAGCATCAAACCCGCTCATTCCAAATTGTGACATCATGTTCTGTAACAAAATTAATCTATAGATTAATTATAAGTAGACATCGGATTATATGCATTTGCATACTTGCATATACAAATGCATATAATGGGGCTTTTTAGGCGATAGTGCATATTTTGGCATTTTTTCGTTGATAGTGCATATTTCAGCCATATAAGGCCCTCGTAGTCCCCAAACTAACTATCATAATACACACCGAGACCACGAAATAGAGGTATGATAGATCAAAATACATAGATAGATCAAATATGTGGCCAAGACTTCCGCAATACACCCGATAGGTACAATATCTTCCTAGAAACAAAATGTTTCTTTGTAGTTGGCCACATTTGAAAAAAAAAATTGAATAAAGTGGGTTATGAACTTCCATGGGCACTAAGATTGTAATCGGAAAGAAGAAAAACATCCTGGATTTAATGGAATTATGATGAAAATTGGCGCATTTATTATGGTTAATGGAATCAGGCGTTACTTTGCGGAAATCCATAGCTTAAAATTTAGTTTGTTATTGTTTTTAGCAATATTCCGCGAAATAAACTTCCACCTTTAAGTAAATGAGTGAGTGCACGCATAGGCATGCGTAAAGCACCTCCCTCCTCCCACACTGCCTATGCGTACACTCGCATGCAAGAACTTGCAAACACCACCACCATACAAGCAATAATGTTGGCAAATCCGTGCGGGAGGTGCTGTACGCATGCCTATGCGTGCACTCACTCATTTACTTAAAGGTGGAAGTTTATTTCGCGGAATATTGCTAAAAACAATAACAAACTAAATTTTAAGCATTTATTATGGGCAACACCGAAAAACTCTAATTATAAGACTAGTGAGCTTTATTTCTTTAAGGCTGTGAGCTTCATAGGTTTATAAAAAATGCTGACAGATTTCAGATTTTGTACAGTATTGAGTATAATAACTAACAATATTAAAAAGTAAAAAAGTGACAGAGTGTGCCTAAATCTCTTTCTTCTTTCAAACCATTGAGTCATTTTGCATGCAACTGACACTTTTATAGACCACTAGATGACGCCCGCGCCAAAATTAGTTTATCGCGCGGGAACTGTACTTTTTCCGGGATAAAGAGTATCATATGTCCTTAGCTGGGATTCAAAGTATCTCCATACCTTTCAGAGGTAACAGATAGACACACTTTAGCATCAACAATATAAGTATGGATTGCGCACGGTTTGGCCACGCGTGCCATATCTCCGTAGCATAATATATCTTATTTCTAATGTTTGCTTACCATAGCAGGCGACGCGAACGGTACCATCGGTCCGTACGACCCGAGCGGTCGCAGGTGCGTGTCACACCCGCGCCGCACCATCAGACTAGAGTTGAAGAAGCCCGCGCGATACCACGTGTACATGTCGCGAGATGTGAACGGCCCTTGGATGGTTTTCTGTAAACAAATATAATAATATCTATGGACGCTTCACACCACATCAGGCTGGCCCCCTGCTAAGTACCTGAAGGACTTGTGTTACGGGTGCCAGACAACGAAAATATATCTTAATACTTTTATACTATACAATATTATACATATTAATTATTATATTTAATGCACATCCATGATCCAGGAACTTCGAAAACTTTTTGTTCCGTGGGCGGGATTCGTGCCCGCGACCCCCGGTTTGAGCTACCAACCCGCTCACCAACTGAGCCACAGCAGTCGTCGCAATTTGTTATGTTACCTTTCAAACGAGCGTAACCACATCAAAATCGGAGATTTCGTTTGATATTTACGATGCATACACCGTACACACAGGTAAAACTTTGTGATGAAGGTTAAATAATATTTTTATATATATTTACGCAGCCTGCAACAGCAGACCAACAATACATTCGGATTTTCGACAATAGAAAAATATCCCGAAAAATCGTGCATATTCATTATTTATGGATGTATATAACATTTACAAATTCAAAGATTTTGAGCAAAATTTGAAATATATAGTAGAATAAAACATCCTGCATCGATTGATACCAAAAAATCAATACCTTACCGATAACTTATGTGAAATCATTAATTTTAAAATTTCCATGTATCATACGTAATTTTTGCCGGAAGTCTTACAATTTTTGAGAATTCGTGAAAATTGGGAACTTTGTATTAAAGATAAACGGCTAAAAAATTGCATATCAATATCTTTGTACGATTTGCGATTTTTTAAGCCCAAAAAAGTGGGTTCACCGGTAATCCTGAGGAAATATTTCAAATTGCAATTTATGAAAACTTTCCTTCGAAGGGTGTGACAAGGCTTTAAAATTTAAATACCTTTATATAGAGACTTTAAATAAACGTGGGCGGGAACGCTGCTGGTAAAGAAGAACTGTCAACAATGTCGTTTTTGTATTTATTATATATATTTTATATATATTTTATCTTGTATGTTTTTCTGCATCAGTACCTAAGCAAAGCTTGGTCTCCCAGGTACTGGACATAATATTAAAAACACAAAAATTGAAAATTACTTACGTTGGGGTCCTCATAGAACCACTGTTCGGCCAGGTTGTTCGGATTCGGCGTACTGGGTATATTTGGCATGGCATTTCCGTACATGGACCTGAAGCCTACTTGAGAACTCGAGTGTTGAAGACCGAGCATCGGATACATTGGGTTTTGTGGCACGTTCGGCATCGGATCTGTCGTTGACGACATCTGCGGCTGTAAAAACACCAAATCATTAGCTACTCGCTTTTCCAATATGATACATAAACACTTTTATGTTTTGGGATAAAAAGTAACCTACATTTTACTTTTCATGTAATCACTCAACTACTTGTACACCAAAGACCAACATCTGATACATAGCATGAACAAATTTTATGTTGCACTAGCTGTTGCCCGCGACTCCGTCCGCGTGGAATTCAGCTTATAGCACGCGGTAGTTTCCGTCATAGGGTAACTTATATTATATAGTAGATAGTTCCCGTTGAACCATGTAGGCTACAATACTGCAAATTGCAAAATTTGCACGACAGAGGTGCTTCCGCGGTACGCTTACTTCAAACTTCAATGTTTATACTTTACAGACAGACAGACAGACACGTCATACATAAAACTCCCCTATTTTTGCGTAGGGGGTTATAACTGGGGAGTGGGGTCGAAGTCGAACATCAACTATTCTTAATACAACTTCAAAAAAACGCAAAAGGAATCTTCATCCTTACCACCTCTTATAGTAACATGTTTATGTAAGCGCTTATGTGATGTAGGAAACGGCACGGAATTTTTGGAACTAACTTAATTTGAACTTTACGCATTTTCACCCCCTTACAACCCTTTTTCCAGTTAAAAAGTAAGCTATGTCCTTTCTCAGGCTTTGACTATATGTGTACAAAATTTCATTACAATCGGTTCGTTTGTTTTGGTGTGAAAGCGAGACAGCAAGACAGTCAGACAGTCAGAGATACTTTCGCATTTATAATCTTATATATAAAATTCTCGTGTCACAATGTTAGTCCACGAACTCCTCCGAAACGGCTTTACTGATTTTTACCAAATTTTATATGCATATTCAGTAGGTCTGAGAATCGGCTACTGGGTACTTTATATATAATTGATAAATGATAAGTGCATTTGTTGAATAAATAATAGTAAATTATTACAAGCTGAGACTGACGGCGATCATTGATTGTGCGACGGGATAGCGATCGACTTTGCCATGGCGACATACTTATTTAGTCACTTCAATAAAATAGTATAGGCGAAATACTTTACATTATGGCAAAGCAACGTTTGCCGGGACAGCTAGTATTAGTATTAATTTTTTTTAGATTTTTTTAATCATAACAACTATTAATTACAATACAATAATTAATTAAACAGTTTGAAATCATAACAAAGAATAAAACTAACAAACAGTTAACTTTATTTAGCAAAATGGTATCAACTTACTTGGGAACTATTTTGATTCATGAATAATGAACTTGTCGCGTTCGGCTGATTTTGGATAACTGGTATTCCATTATTTGTATGAAAACCTCCGAGGAGTGAACGAGACGGCATGGTGCTACCGATGGGGTTAGCCATTTTGTTCAGTTGAGTATTTTGCATAGCCGATGGCATCCTTTGCATGGGCATACCCATACCGTTGCTGCCCGTACCAATCGGTAGACCGAGACTCGAATTTAGAGCGGAATTGGACATGCCAATATTCTGCATGGGTGCTGGCATCGGTGCTGGCATCGGTGCTGGCATCGGTGCTGGTATCGGTGACGGGTTATTCATAGGCATTCCATTGTTAGCAGACTTAATAATCATGGCCAAATTTGAGGTGGAATTTTGTGTAGACTCCGAAGTCTCGGTCAGTTGCTCCAAGTCGTTTAGGCTACCGAAAAACGACATTAGCTCCCCATTACCCCCCAGATCATCTAGTGTTTCACTCGAAGTACTAAAAATTAAAGCATTGTTTAATATATAGTTTGAGCACACAATTAATATACAACGTTTTGTATGATTAAAAAATACAAAATATAACATAGTGAATGCTTAAGTTTGAGACTAAATTCATGTAACAGTATAATATGGACAATAATTATAACATTAAGATATTCGTAAATAATTAAATATTACCTGTCCAGCGGTGGAATTGGGATTTTGTTCAAGGTGGATCTGGGTATGTCACTGAGTTTCAGCCGATTCTGATGTTTTTGTCTTAGCGAGTTGTTCTTTGTTATGATGACAGATGAAAATAGTTGCTCGTCGCTCTCATTGAAATCTTCACGTTCGTCGGACTTTGTTGGATTTTCAAATGTCTGTGTGTCGGAATACTTTTCCTTTACAGTTTCTGTGGTGGAGCTCGCCTCAGCCTTAACATGATCTTGTTTCTCAGGCTCCTCGTTACTTTTTGAAGTGGAGGGGACTGGGTCACCCGCGTTCGCGCTTTGGGACTAAAAATAGATTTGGGATTTAGAAACTGGAATTTGAAGCTAAATAATAGCAAGGATCTGCCGGTTAGATAATAGCCTTCTTCTTGTCGAAATCGGTTAATAATAATATTTGAGCTGAAGAACATGATAAGTTGATAACTAACATTTTGTAACATATTGACAACCGGTGGACGGTGGTAGATATCTTAGTTTCTGCGTTCTATCTACGACGTTCAAAAAGTGTATTCATGATACCAATTTTGAATAAAAAGATATATAATTTATTTATACTCATATTTTCCCTTTAATAATTTAAACAAACCTTGTAACGTATCTACTTTATCACCTGGCTAATCTGGCTACTCATAAAATGCACAATTTTTTTAATTCAAATCATTTTTCCGGCCCCATAAAGCCTCCATTTATGCAAAAAAACGGCAATTTTTTACTGTTACTTATTGTGTTCTTCCACTCACGGCTTCAATAATTCTTACCCGCTTAAATCTCATATCGGTGTCAAATCTCTTCGGGGACAGCTTTTTTGCTTTCTCCGAGGCCCACCACTCGTCAGAGCCTTCATCGATGGAGGATTTTCTTGGAGCAAAGCTGCCATGAGTGTGGGACCTAGTCAGCTCTGTACAAGAGTAAAAGCTAGATCGTATATTAAAAGAAAACATTATCATGTGGTTCATTGGAATGGAGTGAAAATTGCAATTTTATTTTCGCATAACTTTATTCTAGACCGCGTGGAAACTTGAAAATAGTTTAAAAATAGATACGCTATAGTGTCCTTGTCTATCGAGAACCTTTTCCAATATTGCATACGAGGACTAAATTGTATCGTTTAAATATTTATTAGTAAACGTAATATTTGTTAGTAATACAATAAAATCTATACTCTATCCATATGGAAATCACAGCAATATTTAAAGCCGGCGCCAGACATGTGTTCAAAATCAGGGCTCGAAAAACGTTATATTTTTCGAAACGTTATCGCCTTAAATACCTAAAGAACGTTTCATTTCGGTTTCGTTCGGAACGTAACGCTATTCGGAACATTATTTGAGAACGTAATGATTTTTTCGTTTTTGATCCTTAAAACGTTTTTAAACGGTTTTTCCCGTTTCCTCGATGAAAAGTTAGATATATAACTAAATTAACTATTATTTTTCGGGCATTCGTTTGCGAGCACGCCGAGGCAATAATAGACCAAGTGCGAGTCGGACTCACTTATGGAGGGTTCCGTACCGTTACAGAGCAAAATAAGGTCAATAATTGTGTTTTTTGTACGGGATTAATTTTATTAATTTTTTATTGGTTTTATTAATTAATAAAGAACTCATATAGTCAAGGACTCTATGAAAATTTCAAGAGCCTACCTATTATCGTTATTGATATCGAGCAAAAAAGGCCAAAAAATTACGGTTGTTGTATGGGAGCCCCCCTAAAATATATGAAATATATCTTGTTTTTTAGTATTTGTTGTTATAGCGGCAACAGATATACACAATCAAATCAAGTCCAGCTATATTAGCGGTCGCACAGACGAACAGCGTTCGAAGTATCAGTAATAGGGTCCCGATTTTACTCTTTGGGTACGGAATCCTAAAAATCAGGTACAGCATAGATTTAAATAAAAATTTGGGATCGATTACGTTTTAATTTTTTTTACCCCTTTCCTAAAAATGCAGATTTAACCATTCTGTCTTAACTAATTGTATTTAAGTAGATAAAAAAAATGTTTTTAATATTTGTATTAATGATTTTTGAAGTGAAAACTTCTTTAGCGGCGTTGAGCTCTTTTGTGGGATGGGTAAAAACTGAGAAACTCGCGCCAGATTTTCGTGTTGATCGAAAAACCATACAAAACGCGTAAGACAAGTTCAATGTTACAACACTAGTAACTCTCCAACCGGAGACTTACTAGTGTTGTAACATTGAAATTAAAATTAAAAGATAATTAAAATTAAATAATAATTAAAATGCCGTTGCCGTTCCGTGCAACAAGCAAATGTTGTTGCACGGAACGGCAACGTCGCGCGGTCGTGAAAATCGACAAATTTTGGCGGCTGAAGTGTTTTTCGCTGATAGCGCGTAGAACCTACGATTTTGATCTATTTGGAGCATAGTTCTCTGATTCTAAGCTACGATTTGAGATATTTTTGACTACTCTCCGTTCAGTACTTTCCACGCTCCAAATGGGCTTGCTGACGGGACGCGACGTCAGGAAGCCCGTTTTCAAAGGCCTGTAACTCGAGAACTATTGAAGCTACATTAATATTTTTTTTGGAGCAGAGTGCTCTAAATAGGGCTCTATTGTAGAGTTTTTAATCATAATCCAAATCATTACCGTTTCGGAGATCTGCGTGGGCTTGCTGACGGGACAGGACGCCAGCAAGCCCACCGGTTAATCACGTCTAACTCCTTTCACATTCTAGTTTCGAAGTTGATTTCACGGGAGCAGAGTGCTCCAATTTTGCTCTAAAATTTGAACCATAATACACGATAGTACTGTCAACGGTTCCCGAGATCTAGCTTGGGCGTGCTGACGGGACAGGACGCCAGCAAGCCCACGGTTTTTAGCTCGCAGCGTCGTTCGTATTAATGCTCCAATTTATTTACTTGACTGTAGAGGTGCTCCATTTTTGCTCTAAATTCTGATATATTGAAAATACACCTAGCTCGATTGGGCTTTCTGGGGGGACGCACACGTTTAGTAAAAAACGAACCGAATTAGATGCCGAGCCAGATTACTCGTTAATGTAGCATACACTTTAATAGTCATGATATATTTTGTATGAGTAATCAGACCGAAAATTAAAGAGATTACGAAAATCTGCATTTGCACTGTAAGATTCCGTTCGTGGAATTGATAAAAGCTATAAAACATGTTTATAAAGTCGAATAAACAATTTTTGTACAAATTTGTTTTTTTTCTAAGGAAATTAAGTATTTCCGGCGGGTGAAAATGGTGCGGGGGGAATCTCTCTCTCTCTGCTCTAAGTTGGTGAGGAGTTGGGTATCCTATTGATTACCAGGTGATGCTGCAGCACCAGGTCAACATTCCAATAATGTGTATTATATTCACCAGTGTCACGAACCAGAATGCAAAATATAAAACCCATCAAACGACTGCAAGTTGCTGATCGGCCTATCACGAACCAGATAAACAGTGATATTTCAGTAATGAGCAGGCTGATGATGATGAACTATAGCTAAGAACACTCTCAGTCGTGTCAGCTTTCAAACAAAAAAAACTAGATCAAAATCGGTCCACCCGTTTGGATGCTGCTATGCCACAGACAGACAGACAGACAGACAGACCGACAGACAGACCGACAGACAGACACGTCAAACTTATGACACCCCTCTTTTTGGTCGGGGGTTAATAAAATAGATTGACAGCGTCCACAAAATCGTCGTTCAATCTGTCAATCATCTTTGAAATAACTGTGCCGTAAAACATTTGAAAACAAGTCTGGCAGGCATATTTGTGGTCCTGTTTGCGCACGTCAAAGTTTTCAAAAAGTTTGCTCAAACTTTGAAGCACATGTCTGGCGCCGGCATAAGATGTTCATATTATTATACAGGGTGCAATTAAACCTTCCTGCCAAATTTTGATATATTGATCCTTCATACAAATAAAAATACACGTATTTTGTCTTTTATAATCACTCAGTACTAAAATGTTGAGAAATAGCCTCCGAAAGTTATCCTAAAAAACACTACGTGACGTACCCACTCGCGCGCGGCTCGCCCCACGTCACCCCCGATCATACCCACCGCCGCGAGTGAGCATTCTGCAACGATTTTAAATGGGATAAAATGTCATTAACAAAAAAATAACACCCTATTTTTTTGGTTAAATGGATTATCCTAATGATACCTAAGCCCTGGAAAAAATTTGGCAGGAAGGTTTAATTGCACCCTGTATATATATATATATATATATTAAATATACGGTTAAAAATAACAAGTACTGACCAAACGGCGGATCCTGAGTTCTCGGTAAGCTGGAGTCATCGTTGCTGCACCCGTGAAATGCTCCACTTGAATCAAATGTGCCCGCCCCTCCACCTTCAGTGCTATCCACAGCCCTAGGATATAAGATAGGAAATAACAAACTTTATTACACATTACAAAATACATTTTTGTATTTGCTTGTAATAATTATTAAGCTATATTAGCCGTTAATATGTAACTTAAAAAATTGTTTATAAAAATAGTGAATGGAATAAGATTGTATGATTAGGTAGTAAGCACTTATTCATTTTTGAACGCAGTTATTATTGCCTAAAGCCAGGCCATTATGACGCAAAATACATGTATATTGCACCTAAGAACACTTTATAAAAGTAATTACTGTTCAATCTCCATATTTCACATTGGCTCTTGTAGTAGGGGAGCCCTGAGTGCTATTCGTGTAGTTACTCGAGCGTCATGGTGAACTTGTACGTTTTTTACATGAGGTAAAACCACTGACCTCCATTACACAAGTAGGCTGGACTTATGATACCCAGCTGTTTATTGTGCCTATTTGAAGCGGAATCAGCGCCCCAATGCGGTGGAAGAGAACTAAATCTGACGTAACCATATTACATTTTGTATTTTTTTTTTGTTTTCTTGTAAAAAAAAATCAGTAGCAAGGAATATGAGAACCGTCACCCATATCATCTTAAAACGCATGAACTTTAACAAGGACTAAATCATTTAGTTTAGTGCAAATTAAAATATCTGCAAAACTTAGGAAAATATGAAGATTTATTTTTTAGGGTTCCCGTACCCAAAGGGCGAAAACGGGACCCTATTACTAAGACTTCGTTGTCTGTCATTTGGTCTAGTTTTGATAAATAGTATTTTTCTTTATTTCCTGTTCCTTGTAAAAAAAAACTTCATTGTAATATGTTAAATAAAAGACTGACCCCTTAGCCAAGACTATTTCTTTATCGATTTTCTATAGAATCGTCGATCAAAATGTATGGAATTGACCTAAAAATTCGCGAATATGACGTTGACGTTCGACTCGTCTAATTTGTCAATTCTATACATTTTGATCGACGATTCTATAAATAAACGATAAAGAAAAGTCTTGGCTACAGGCTCTGGTTAGTAGTATCAATGTTTTTATCAAGAAAAATTAAATATTTATGATATATTATCAAGGAATGATCATCAGAAAAAAATTGATTGTTTGGTATTAAATTGTTGTTTTATTTCACAATTAGGCATTTGAAACAAAAAACTACTTTAGTAGTTTGTTAATTACTTCTTCCATAAAACGAATAACATCTTTGAAAACAATATTCACAACTGTACCATCACAGCTACCTTTTCTACCATCAAAATAATTTCTGCGTATACTTTTATAATTGCGATCTACAGCGTGTGTGCTGATCTGTTTTTCATTATTTCTCATCGCATTTTTAACGATCAATGACAGCACTAGAAGCCTTTGATGTAATAATACCAACAATCAACATCTTTTAACACAGACAAAGAAGCAGATACAGCTATAATAGCAGCTGCTCTGTCAGAGACTCAGGTACGATCGCATACGAGAGCTAATGATGGAAAATTGAATCTCTTTCTCTTGGGTGGCTGAGCAGCTACTTATTATGGCGATTGATTAGCTTGTAAAAGCTACAAGAAGAAGCTACAATTGCTTGAACTCGTTCTTTCGGTTGTTAAGTCAACATGCAAAGAACGCGAACGAGACGTCTGGTTAAGACCCATTATCTCTTTGTTACGCAGTGATTTTTTTCTTGTAATTTCATTTTCTTTATATTTTTACAGACGCATTTAAATCTACACGGCCTATCATCATTTTTCTTGCAGTTCTTTAATCAAGTAAATAATATACTTCTTCCCTGTTCCTTGTGCGTGTTATATGACTATGTTTTCCAGTATCCACCTATTACTATCTCAACTTTTTCATTTTGATTCTTGTATTGTAAATAGTTAATATATTAGACTGATTAGCATCATAACAATAATTTATATGCCACGTCACAAAGGCTAAAGCGAACCACATGTTTTTTATTTTTATCCATCCATAGATTATAGACCCTTGTTGTCAAACAACTTTTTTTTTTTTTTTTTTTGTTTATACATAGGCTTATAATGTACACCATTTATTACTAGCATTAGTTTTTTTTTGTGTTCTTTTTGTCTATTAATGTATTATTTTTATTTTATTGTTGTATTATTGTTTTTTTTTTCCTGTCTATTATGTGGTGAAGTCACTCCTTGGCCCCTGCAGAATACCAGTGCAGCGGGCTTACCTGCTGCGTATAGCTGAGCTGGGGCCAATTCTGACATCACATAATATACATGTAGCTTAAGTCCTTTTTTATTATTTTTTTTTGCTCTGTTTTGTGTATGTTGTGTGTTGTCAAAATAAATGTTTTCTTATCTTATCTTATCTTATACTTCTTTTTTTTGGGAAGCGGCGCTTTTCGCCAGATATGTAAAATTTCCGTAGCCAGTCTTTAGGATATATCATGAACTGTCGGCTCTTTAGTTGTTTTGTCAAGCTTTGATTCATATGAATGTGATATTAATTAATAAATAAGTAATTTTTATAACAGAATTATTATGATTTGGTAGTTGACACACTGGTAACTTCTCCGATAAACCAAAAACGGGACAACATGTCTCTTTTCGCGTTTTGACGACATAATAAAGACATAATAAAAATACTAGGTATAAATTATATCGCAAATAGTATTTTATCAACAATCATTGAACAGGAAATTAAAAATATTACTTACAGGGGTTTATTTTCTTGTGGGTAGTGCTTAGAATCACTGTTTCTCACAAGCAGAATTACATTAATAGCGCGCACTTTATGGCGTTCGAACAACAATTGAAAAGTGCAATGAAATCACCTCTTCTGCCTCAATCTCCCCATCTATCTTCGCAATATTCAAGCTTAAACAGTTACGAACGTAACGGAATACACATAATATAAATCAGAGTTAATTTGGCAATATTAGAAGTTGGTGGTTTTTGACGAAGTTTTTCGAATTTCTCTAAAGTTCATGACGCTGGGGGCACCTCTAAATTTGTTATGATTTAAATAAAATTTTGTATGTATATTTGTGAGCAGTAACAGCAACTTTTTACAGGTATGCCGAAACGAATATCAAAAAAAAAGTTTTTTCGCTCCACCCTACTATACAAGCTTAATCTGACACGCTCGAGCAAGTCGCGAAATCCCCTCTTGGGCTCCCCTACTATTACACACTTTTCCAATTTAACGCTCTTGTAATATCAGTTTCTGCGAGACTTTTGTTTACACTTACCATTCTGGTAGATTGTCCTCGTCTCCTCCCCGGCGCCGGTTCGGATTCCAGTTCTGTGGGCGATCCGTAGGCCGGTCGCCCCACTCTCGATCTACGAAATATCAGCTATCTTAAAACACATACATGGCGGCCATCTTAGTTCACATACATTGAATAAGGCAAAATAAATTGAATCAGGCAAAAGCGGCTGCGAGATTTGGTCGCTTTATCCCTCAGCCGACAAGATCACATCGAAAACTGAATCGAAATAACCCGACCGAATAACAAAGGTCCGGCATCAATGTCTTCAAAGGTACGTAGACGGCCATCTTAGTACACGTGACTTCCATCTCAACTAAATGACGTTCGCAACTTGGTGGCGCCATAATTAGTTTACGCCTTCACCGACACTGCGAAACGCGAAATATCTGCGAAATAGGAATAGAGCGAGATGCCATATAACGCATTACCGTGTGGCGAGTGAAACAGCAAATCGGTTCGCCGCTGTTTCGCGTTTCGCAGCGTCGGTGTACTAGAGGCGTTATCGCGCGGAAAATGAACAATTCTTGAGGAATTCGTCATTTACGAGGAAGGAGTCACGATGTAATTTCTAGTTGTTTATAACAGACTGTGGCGGTACCCACAATTCGCCTAACAATCCTGCATCGCGCTTTTGAAGTTTCGGACAACGGCAAGATATATATACAACGTCTGAAATTACGGCAGTGGGCTTCGGCCTCACCGAGCATACTATCTCTCTCGGTCGGAAGATCTTCCTTTTCGGCCGCCATTCACAACGTTAAAAGACCATCGAGTTTCTACGCCGGTTCTCACCGGGCTAGTTCCTGAACCGGTAGGCACTGTAGTCATGACGTTCAAAAAATTTATAATACCCACCGTTTTAAGATGATATGCGTGACACATAATAATTGACAATAGTAGAGAAGTTACCTAAAAAAAATTGAGAGGTGTCAAGGGACACCCGAATGGAACGGAGTTATTTCTTATGTTCAAAAAATCTGTACATAATACATATGTATAGTCTAAAAAATTATTTTAAAAAAACGCCATCTGTTGACGCCCAGGAATACTAACAACCCGTCGCTGTTTATTATCAAAAACGCCATCTAGTTGACGCACAGGCATACTATCAACGCCCTCTGGCCCTACCATGCAGGTACTAATAAAAAAACGACATAACAACGCGTCGCTGTTTATTCTCAAAAAAATGTCATCTAGTTGACGCACAGGAATAGTATCAACGCGCAACACCCTCTGCCCCTAACATGCAGGTACTTATAAAAGTGTCGTTATAATTTTTTCGGTCTAGCCCCCTTTCGCGACGCGCGAAAAGGAACTCCGCTCCAATTAATCGATAATTTAAAAATATCGAATCACTTCGTAAAGAAATTGCAATCGAAATTATCGATTTCGTGCTGATGTTTAAGAGTGGCGCCGGCGATTTAAGATGACCGCCCTTTTTATCGATTTGATTTCGAATCAACAGTGGCAATCTCTATTGACATAAGTTCCGTTTCACGAATCTGACATTTTTCAAATATTTTCGTAACAATAATTTTATACTCCTATTTCACAGTTAATAATTATAATTTTATATTAATAAGTTAGTATTTAGCAACTTTTCATTTTTATTCATTAACAATTGAAGACGTGAGTGGAAGAATCGAACAAGTAACATTTCGTAAAATACGGACAATAACTCATTTTTCCCCTATTTATTTTAATAAAATTTGTAACTACTACTTTATAACCTAGCTAATATATCTGACTACACATATAATCCATAGTTTTTCTATTTCACATAATTTTTCCGGCCCTAAAGCCTCCATTTAAGCGAAAAAACGGGAAGTTATTTTTTTATGTTACTTATCTTATTCATCCACTCACGTCTTGAATTATTATTATAGGAAACATTTATTTTTGTATATATGGAATATAATTTATTACATTTTTATCGTTTTTTTTTTTGTTTTCTTGTAAAAAATTCCATAGCAAGGAATATGAGAACTGTCACCCATATCATCATAAAACACACACAAACTTTAAATGACCCGGTGAGCTTCATATCCAATTTCTCCTAATATCAACCTAACCTGGACTTCCATGAATATTTCAAGGCTAAAATAGGTTTAGCCACTTTCGAGTTTTAGCGAGACTAACAAAATTTGAAATTTATTTTTATTTATACAGAATGTTGTAACAAAACCAAGTGATAATGCTATAGGTGTATAATATATGTGTATGTGTTCTTTGGTGGAAGTCCGGTCGCTTTTGAAGTAGACGGGCCGGTCGTGGAGGGAGTCATGTGTTAGACAGATCCAGGACATCTCTCCGTACACAGGTGAAGGCAAACCGCCGGTGATTTTAGTAGGTAAGAGTCCCACATACCACCGGGGTGCTTCAGGTTTTAACTGAAGCACATCCCCCAACCTGGGGCACCCATGATGGGTTTCCCCTGTGCACCAAAAAAGGGTGTATATGTGTTCCTTGTAGAGAGTTTACTGTTAAAGTAGCAGCGCTGAAGGACGAAAGGAGGGGCATTTCGTACCCACCAATGTAGCACGTTGAGACATATACCAAATGAAAGAGCTTGAAAAGTTGAAGTTTATTGTATGACGAAAAATCTCTAAAGTCTAAACCATGGGAGGAAAAAGTTAATGAGGGTAGAAGGTAAGAAAAAGTCACAATTAAGAAATTTAATAAAACCCCCGCCAAACAACTTTAAAAAGTAATAAAATAATATTCACTGCCTTTAAGTCCAAATAATTCCTAACTTGTGTATAGTAATATTTAAGTCCATAATTGTTGTCAAGGTGTGTCGTGGGACCGCGCCGTCAAGTAAACTACAACATACAACCGCCAAGTCACTGACTATCTCGATTCAGTTCGCTATGAATTGATTGTGAAATCAAACATCTACATTAGCGGTCCCCCGACACACCTTGACAACAATTATGGACTAAAATATTACTTTACACAAGTTAGGAATTATTTGGACTTAAAGGCAGTAAATATTATTTTATTACTTTTTAAAGTTGTTTGGCGGGGGTTTTTTTTAATTTCTTAATTTTATTTTATTTCATACTTTTTAAACTTGTGTTGGTTAAAGTGCAGAAATATTCCTATCAACAGAATCATAAGTTTTCTCATGATTACCATCTATCAATGTCCTTTTCGATGAGGCTGTTAATATGAGCCCAAACATGAGACCTCCCCTTTGGGTTCATACGAAGATCGGTTCCTATAGAATCCAGGTGATGCTGCAGCAGCAGCATATAAAATATATTTACTGTTTATCTACTTCTTACTGGTTGTCGCAATTAAAATGAGCTTAAACACGAAACCATCTACTCTAAAATGCTAAAGCGAACCACATGTTTTTTATTTTTATCCATCCATAGATTATAGACCCTTGTTGTCAAACAACTTTTTTTTTTTTGTTTATACATAGGCAAAAACCTTATAATGTACACCATTTATTACTAGCATTAGTTTTTTTTTGTGTTCTTTTTGTCTATTAATGTATTATTTTTATTTTTTTATTGTTGTATTATTGTTGTTTTTCCTGTCTATTATGTGGTGAAGTCACTCCTTGGCCCCTGCAGAATACCAGTGCAGCGGGCTTGCCTGCTGCGTATAGCTGAGCTGGGGCCAATTCTGACATCACATAATATACATGTAGCTTAAGTCCTTTTTTATTATTATTTTTTGTTCTGTTTTGTGTATGTTGTGTGTTGTCAAAATAAATGTTTTCTTATCTTATCTTATCTTATCTAAGTTGGTGAGGAGTTGGATATCCTATTGATTATCAGGTGATGGTGCATCAACCAGGCCAATTTTTCATTATTATGTGTATACGTATATTGTATATTCACAAATGTCACGAACTAGAATGAAATATGAAACCCATCAAATGACTACAAGTTGCTAAAGGCCTTTCATGAACCAGATAAACCCTGACTGTCCAGCACTGAGCAGGCTGATGATGATGAACTATAGCTAAGAACACTCTCAAACATGTCAGCTCTCAATCAAAAAAAACTAGATCAAAATCGGTCCACCCGTTTGGATGCTATGATGCCACAAACATGAACCAGATAAACCCTGATTGTCCAGCACTGAGCAGGCTGATGATGATGAACTATAGCTAAGAACACTCTCGATCCTGTCAGCTTTCAAACAAAAAAAACTAGATCAAAATCGGCCCACCCGTTTGGATGCTACGATGCCACGGACAGATACACAAACAGACAGACAGACAGACAGACAGACAGACAGACAGACAGACAGACAGACAGACAGACAGACAGACAGACAGACAGACAGACAGACAGACAGACAGACAGACAGACAGACAGACAGACAGACAGACAGACAGACAGACAGACAGACAGACAGACAGACAGACAGACAGACAGACAGACAGACAGACAGACAGACAGACAGACAGACAGACAGACAGACAGACAGACAGACAGACAGACAGACAGACAGACAGACAGACAGACAGACAGACAGACAGACAGACAGACAGACAGACAGACAGACAGACAGACAGACAGACAGACAGACAGACAGACAGACAGACAGACAGACAGACAGACAGACAGACAGACAGACAGACAGACAGACAGACAGACAGACAGACAGACAGACAGACAGACAGACAGACAGACAGACAGACAGACAGACAGACAGACAGACAGACAGACAGACAGACAGACAGACAGACAGACAGACAGACAGACAGACAGACAGACAGACAGACAGACAGACAGACAGACAGACAGACAGACAGACAGACAGACAGACAGACAGACAGACAGACAGACAGACAGACAGACAGACAGACAGACAGACAGACAGACAGACAGACAGACAGACAGACAGACCTTAAAAATCGAACCTTTTCTGGATTTTACCGTATATTGTTACTTTGGAAAAATTGTTTTTAATAAGCAATACTAGCGAATGGTGCAATTATACAGGGTGTTTTATTTTTTCCTAAGTAAAAAAAAAACATCCCTTTATTATTGCACCATGCGATAGCATTGCTAATTATAAGCAACCCGTGCGACCCGTCCCGGCGTCGCACGGGTAAAAATATATAATAGCTACTGGGAAAATTATGCCTATAGCCTTCCTCAATAAATAGGCTATCTAAAACTGAAAGAATTTTTCAAATCGGACCAGTAGTTCCTTAGATTAGCGCATTCAAGTTAGCCCTTTCAAATAATTTTCCCCGTTTTTTCCACATTTTCCTCTATTTCTTCGCTCCTATTAGTCTTAGCGTGATAAAATATAGCCTGTAGCCTTCCTCGATAAATGGGCTACCTAACACTGAAAGAATTTTTCAAATCGAACCAGTAGTTCCTGAGATTAGCGCGTTCAAACAAACAAACAAACAAACAAACTCTTCCCAATTATAATATTAGTATAGATTTGTCTAAAGTGATTATATACAATAAAATCCAGGAAAGGTTAGATTTTTATGGTTTTATTGTTTTCTCATACATTTCTTTAAAATATGAAACAATATACTAAAATATAACACTTTCCATGGGTTTGTCATATACGATTACTTTCCAGAAATGATTCCTTACCAGCGACACTATAAATTGATGCAATAATATGGAGTGTTTTTTGTGATTTTTTCTTACCTTCTACCCTCGTTAACTTTTTTCTCTCACGGTTTAGAGATTTTATGGCATACAAGAAAATGTACAGCTTTTCAAGCCCTTTCAATTGATATATATGTCTCAACGTGCTACAGCTTGGGTACGGGTCCCATACAAAAATGCCCCTTGTTCTTTGATCTTTCAGCGCTGCTACTTTCACAGCGAGCTCTAGGTAAGGAACCCATACACATCCTAAGTTTTATCACTTAGTTTTGTTACACACTGTATAGATTTTGAATAAAATGATATTTAATCTTAATTTTATTTATTTCATCTCATATTACTCACCCCATTTCTCAGTGTTATTTCGAGGCAGCGCACGCGCAGAATCCTGACGCCATTCCTCTTCGTCACGGGCGGTCTGCTGCCTCCAATTTAGGCTCGTGTTTTGCCGTCTGTTATACATAAACCATATTAATCGTCGATAAGAGAAGCACTTACTGTGAGTAATACTGTTAGTTCCGGAGATTCGTCAAACGTGACCCAAACATCTGCGTAACTGCGTAAAAGTATTACGGATAGGTCTATTTACTGTTTTTTATATTATTGAATTCGGGCTAACATAGCGAGGCCATTCATATCAAAATCGTAAATCTCAATATTATGTATGACGCCGCTAAACAACATTTGATTCGCTTTTTAATCCTTCGATCGCGGATTCTTGGAAATGCTATTGTATTATATTGTTGTCGCTATGACCGGTGCTCTTATGGGGCTTGAAGGACTAAATACAAATTTTCTTTCGCCATTTGGAACGTTTGTATCGATACAAACGAGCGTAAAAAAACGTCATGTGGAAGGGCTCTTAGGGTGCGTCCACATTTGTATCATTTGCGCGATCAGATCCCCGATCAGATCTCCGTCGCGTATCATCGAAGCGTGACAAAATGATATGCGTATCATGATACGCCCCGATCGCTATCTGGTACATGTCGTGTCAAATACTCGCATGATCGGCAGAATGATCTAATTGGCGTCCACGCTATGATACGCATACTTGATACGGCGCGATGATCGCGACGGAGATCTGATCGGAGATCTGATCGCGCAAATGATACAAATGTGGACGCACCGTAAGGGTCCTTTTCCTGGCGTGCGTATTATTATCGTCCGCACGGGGGCGACAATATGCTCCCGGTCGAGCGCAAGTTGTCCGCACGGCAGAAAAAATATCTATGAAACGATAGGATACGGGCAACTTGCACGCGGAACAGGGGGCCGTACCACGAAACTGTTTTGAGAGTCAAAAAACAATCGAACGAGAATGCCGCGTACTACTCTAACAAACTCAAAAAGCTACGTACCTGCGGAACATCTTGCTCCAGTCTGTCTGCTCGGTCGGCGGTCGCTGGACGCCCGCGCCGTTGCTCGCCGACCAAGCGCGCGACGTCGACGGCTCCTCCTCCCCAGTGTACGGCATACGGGGGTTCCCGGTGACCGTCATGCCCCTGTCGACAACGTGCTGGGATTTATGGCCTGTATTCACTTTGATTAGTGATAAGTGCAGGTGATTAGTAATCAGGAGAAAGTATGTGTGGATATCGACTGATTAGTGCAAGTCCTTTAATTTCTCCTAATTACTAATCACTTGCACTAATCACCTGCACTCGTACTAATCAAAGTGAATACAGGCACATACACCTATCTATCTATATATATGTGCCACCGCACATGATAATATGTTAAAGCACTTAATTCTTCACTTGTATTTATTAATATTTAATTAAATCTATACTATGTGCACTTGCACAGTACACAAAGGGCGGACCACTTGAACTCGTTACACCCGTAATCTGACCTATCAGATTTCAATCCGTCTGATAAGAATGGTGTTCTCTGACCAAGGTCCGTCAGACTTTCTAGAGTCCTAGTTGCCGTATGAGTCCTATGCTCAAATCCCAATCCCAAAATTTGGGATTGGGATTTGCATAAAAAAGCATAAAAATAAATAAGTAGTAAATATTTACTCCAAGATATTTAAAGTCTGTTTCACCGCTTCCTGATAGGGTCCCCGATAGGCTTATTTGACAGATTCTCCATACTCTATGTGTCAAGTTAAGTGGTGGATAGCCTTGTCTTATTATGTCCACTGGAGATTGTCGCTTTTGTTTAACAAGTTCAAATTTTTACAAGACATCAATGAGTTGAAAGTTTTCGAATAACGTGCAAAAGTGCAAAATATAAATGAAGCTAAAGGCTTGCGAAGTACCTTCAAAACCAAGCAAAAAATAAAAACATTTTGTTAATTTCTAATAATGCCTGTTATTGAAACAAAATCAGCAATATCCATTAGAAATTGTGTTACAGTGAACAAAATATATACATACACGATTACAATATTCTTATTTTTATTATTAAAACAGCAATGTCCACATGAGGGAAACAAACATAGAGCCTATCTCCACTTGTTTATTTAACACTACACAAAGTTTTTTCTAATACTACACTTTTAAGGTGAACGCAGATTTGGCCGCACCGCACGCACCGCAGTCGCCGCATTTCGAATTCTTTATATGAAGTTATAGGCAAGCTCGCATACCTACCCGCGCCGCAGTCTTCGCAACTTCTACATTCTTTATATGAAGAATTCGAAATGCGGCGACTGCGGTGCGTGCGGTGCGGCCAAATCTGCGTTCACCTTTAAAGATAAAAATTAAAAATGGAAACTTCAAAAATATTTGTGTCTTTAAAGATGCAGGTTTTTAAGTTTTTCTTAAAATCTGTAAAAATGGAGTCACCTCTGCTTCTATATTCCCCTCAATTAATAATTATAGGTATCATTTGTTTATGAAGATGGAATATAATTACATAATTTTTTTGTTTTCTTATAAAAAATCGTAACATGGAATATGAGAACTGTCACCCCATATCATCTTTAATGCCCGGGACACACGAGGCTAGTTTTTCAAGCTAGGATAGCAAGCTAGTTTTTTACCAAACTGTCCTGGATTCTGTTAGTTCTGTTTTACAAATGAAGATAGTTTTGTCTACACGAAGCCAGAAGTACTAGCTTGCTAGCTTGCAAACACTAGCTTGCTATCCTAGCTTGAAAAACTAGCCTCGTGTGTTCCAGGCATAAACGAATGTTAGGCGAATTGTGGGTACCGCCACAAACGCATAAACTATAGTTTACACATATTTTGAAACACATAATCAAATAAATAAATCTATCATTTCAGAACGTCGCCGTCGTAGCTACTGCTGCCCACCACCGGTTCGGGAGCTAACCCGGCGAAAAGAACAGACGTAACGCCTCTAGTACTCCGACGCTGCAAAACGCGAAATATCTGCGAAACAGGAATAGAGCGAGATGCCATATAACGCATTGCCGTGTGGCGAGTGAGACAGCAAATCGGGTCGCTGCTGTTTCTCGTTTCGCAGCGTCGGTTTACTAGAGGCGTAAGAAATTCGAAAATCTCTGCCCTATCCTATGACGTCGGTTACACGATCAGTTTTTCATCAATTTGATCCATCAATCTGATTGACGGAATCCTAATGTTTATAAAAAGTACATATTGAAAAAATTATCAGTCCGTCAGCTTTACGTCAATCTTTACCAGATTGATGGATCAGGATGAAAAACTGATCGTGTAACCTACGTCTTTATCATTAATCTCACCTGCCAGCCGGCGCGCGCGTGAAAGGCGGTCGCATCTTGAGCCGTGCGTCGTTGGCTCCGCCGCGCATGTTCGTACCGCGGCCCGCAGTGAAGCGATCACCCGTGCCGCTTGCCCCACCTCGATCACGCTGGAACAGTACTTAGGTTTAATATATTTGTTACCCTTAGGCTGCATTTCCACCAAAGATTGTTGCAAGGAATGTGTTTTTAAGATCCATTAGCATCACCGCGCTGAGTGATGTCACGGCAAGCTCACGTCAATAGCCGCATACTGACCAAGCGAGCCGCCTCGCGAGGCATCCTCGCGCGGCAGTTACTCGGTCGGTCAGGACGTGCCTCGCCCGAGCGTGTCGCGGCCCGAGCCGAGCGTTGTCGGTTTTTGTCAATGCTCAAAGGCAAACGTACCGAGGCGCGGTACTTTTGCCACACTCACTAGCCACGTCCCGGCCGACCGAGCAACTGCCGCGCGAGGCTGCTGGACACGAAGTCTGGCCAACGCGACGCGGCGACGGGCCCTTAACGGAAGGGCCCTTCCATACGTATTTTTGCGCGCTACCGACGCGCGTTTCTGATGCGCTCGTCTTCTGCGAGTTTTCATCGCGTTTTAGCACACATAAATAGTTTAAAACTTTAGGCTTCCTTGCGTTTTCTGACCGTTCAACTTGCGTTTGTATCGATACAAACGAGCGTAAAAAAGTCGTGTGGAAGGGCCCTGAATAAAATAAAAAATGTGTTTCATACATTTTCGTCTTCGTAATTATTCAATGCGGCGGGTGGCTTCCCCCGCGGTTGGTACAACACATCGAAGTGTTTGAGGTCGTCAGGTGCCTCCGAGTTTCTGTCGTATAGAGCCAGCATCTCCTCTCTGCCGTACCTAATAAACAGAGAACAAACAGTGTTAGGACAGCGTCTTACCACAAGATTATTTTAATAATTAAAACAATTATCTTTTACCGGAACTCAGTATCTGCATATCGAGTTTCATCAAAATCGGTTGAGGGTGAAGAGGTAACAGATAGACAGAGAGAGACAGACTTTCGCATTTATAATATTAGTATGGATTACCGGACAGCTAAATCACAAGAGGTTTATCGCGAAAGAGAAATGCTTGGTTTACAATAAATTAAATGATGGCATACAACTTAAGATGGACCCTTCAGCTTAAATTGATCCACTTTCCATTCAACAATATTAGGAACTTTACTTTGAGTGGACCCGCGTTACAAGTGAATGATTGGCCGGTTACAGCAATTGTTACTTCTGCACTTCTGCACTTCAATTGTACATAAAATATTACACGGCCTCTCAGTGGGACGGTCCCTTTGTGATGCAAAATGCAAAGTCTATGATATGAAAGGTCCTTGTACAACAAGGCTAGTGTAAAAATCAACATTGTCTCTCTCAAGAATTTTACCTATAGTCAAAATATGTTTATGGTTTAACCTAGATAGGTTAAACAGATGTTAAAAAAACAAAGCATCCAAACGAAAGCCTAGTTCTTATTTCTAGTCTAAATAGTAACTCCCCCAAAACCTAGATGAATGAATATAAGTAATATGTTTTACGGCATATTATTTATATTGTAATGAAGCCATGAACATCTTATTTAATTAAAAACAAATGATTTAAAATACAAATCCTTTGAACGCGGACTTTTGGAAATCTTATGTTCTCGCGGCCACAGCGTTAAAATGTTGATATTAATAATATATTAATATTAATATCAACATTTTATAACATATTATTAGCGCAAAGTGTGAGTTTCGGTTACATGTTCTTCCTTAAGGCTCCTCTCGCGAAAAAAGCGTGCAGATGAAACCACTTTTCATCGGCATTAACAGAGAAATTATATCTGAAAAAAATAATTAGTAATCTACATGATGTAACGTGGTTTTGCCATATTTTTTCTATCGGTATCACATAATAAAGAAATAAAAAACCAAATCACCTCCAAATCGTTGACTGAAACCACTTTACTCCTTCGTTATTTATCAAAAGAATATATAAAAAATATCTACTGCTTTGCAATACATAAGTTGATAATTTGTTTTTTTTTTTACTTTTTTGAAATATGTATTATATTAAGGCCATCCCCCGAGCAAACGACCTTGGCCATACATTTGCCGCGTTGCCGAGATCGCGCCAAAACCCTATTATTTTTACTTAAGTATCTTAGTTCAAAATTGTCAAAAAAAAAAATTTTAAACGTTTATGATATTGTCGATCTATTGGCGTGAGTTTCAAATAAAAGTAATTTGTAAATCCTAAGAAGATGCTGAATGTATGCTTGAATTTTAACAAATTGGTACTACTTTGGAAGCTGATATCATGAGTATAAGAAACAAAAATAGAAGATTTAAAACGACAAAAGGAATGTTGATATACTGAAGATTATTGCTGTATTTTTATTATAACTTTGTAGATTTCAGATTATGAGTTTATAAGGTTTTAAATACGGTCAATTACGGAATCTCCGGACGGAACGCCCTTAAGCCTTAAAAAGGTTTTTTCTCCTATTTCGCCCTATCATGGACGCGGCGAGCGTCGTAACCGCCACCGTACAAGGCGCGCTGTTATGAATGTTATTTTAATGTCATTTATTTCGCACTGACAGACAATGATCAAGGTCATTGGCGGATATAGAGGCCTTAAGCAGATGAACTTTCTTCAAAATTGTTGAAGAAAGTTATGGAGTTACTTTGAGTCCTAAGATAGGAATAACACATATTATAATACAATACTTTTTATCCTGGTCTTAATGAAATACTGGCATAGTATTTCATCCCAAGAAACGAAACAAAAAACGAAACAAAAAGTCACAAAGTTACTAATTACTATACATATATATGTATAGGAGGTAGCAAAATTTGAAAAAAATGTATTTCAGGACGGCTGGCTTTGTGACAGATCGTAATTCTTGCTCTTCTGGTTACAGTCTGGCCGGTTTAGCTGTTGGTAGTCTTTAACATGACAAGAGCCAATTGCCATTTCTTTTTATCAGGCGCTCCTTATATTAATAGAAATACCTGGATAAATGAAATGCGCACTAATGAACACAACAACTACCAGCAACCAGACCGCCTAGACTTTAACCAGAAGTACAAGAATGACAACATATCACAAAATCAGCTGTCCTGAAATACATTCTCGAACATTGCTACCTCCTATATGAATACTGAACTTCATTCGATCATTGACTCCCTGTCAAAAACTTGTCATTTTCAATATAAACCGCGATTGACAATGTGTCAGATGTTGTCAATCGTGGCTTTGTATAGAAAATGACAAGTTTTTGACAGGGAGTCAATGACCACTACTGCCATGTTTCGCCGAGTACAATAATATCTACGAATAATAAAAATCTAAGGAAACGTAACTCCCATACTAATACAGTTTTAAATTTGGTTCCATTCAAACTGTCATGTAACGTCAGCCTTTATACCGCTCAAGGTCACCTAAATATTGCAAATGTATGAAAGTGAACCTAAGGTACACTTTTTTGACAAGTATTTTGGAGCATGTTTTTTGACGGAGTTATTCTTCCTTAGTTTTTATTATTCGTAGAATAATATAATAGCTAAAGATAAAACAAAACTCACCTCAGGCTTGCGAGGAGAACCCTCGGAACTTGGTAGTGGTTTGTATTTCTTGTGTTGATGCCTGACGCGCCAGTTGTGCTGGTGCCCCTCCCCATGCCTCCCCCAGTTGTGCCTCCACCACGGGGTCTCTGGGTCACCCCTCGTGTGGGGGGTGAGGAAGCCAAAGACCCCGAGACTTGTGAACCCGACCCACCAGGCTGGGACCCGGTGGGTGGAGCCGAGGTGGGGGAAGTGGCACTGCTGTTTGCCCTCGTAGTGGCCTGCTCTCTTGACAAGTTACGAAGCCATTCCGGCCCAAACTTTATTGGATTATTACGATCGCCCATTTTCTTTTTGAATGTGAAAAGCAACTGTAAAGATAATACAAAAAGCATTATTTTATGCAAAATAAAATATACTATAAATAATAAAAATACTTGTGAAAGTATGTTTTTAAAATTTAATAACCAAACACAGGATGTTGTTCTTACTTGAGATATTTTAACAACTCACAGTTGGATACTCAATAATACTAAATAAAAATACTGAAGTAAATAAAGTATGTTGTCGTTGTGCCTGCCAAATCCTCTGTGTTTTAGTCAAATTTTCTGGGGTAGACAGCAAACTATTTTATTTAATAATGGTTGGTTCAATAATCTAATTACTTTTTATTGCAAAGTCTAAATGTAACTTACATTGATGTATTATTTTCTTAAAAATTAATTTTTTATTATTTTTTAACATTATTTAAATATTCTGACATTATTATACAATCGCATTGCTTAAACCCTTAGATTTCATCATGTAACCATAACTATAAATATCAAGGTACATAACAAACAACAAAATATGCACAAAAGAACATATTCATCAAAATGTTCAATCAAAGTAGTATTTTGCAAGCAATAAAATTACCTATTACCTACATAGTTTAGCACAAATAAGAAAATACTATTAAATGTCTAATATAATTTATTATTTCTAAAGATGAGTCAATTTTATGGTTACCTTCTAAAACTTTAAGATTCACCAACAAATTATTCCCTCGATCACCAATTCCAGGAAATCTTTTGTTGTTGCGGCCTATGTGAATTATTATAGATTAAACAATTTCAATATCAGTATTTGGAACTCTATAGTGAGATAAACAAACCTACACAGTGAAAAAATTGCAAAAACCTTCCAATTACCTTTGCAGCGGATAAAAGAAATTAATACCTCGATTGTGGGAATCACAGACACAATAGCTATTCAACTGTTATGAGGTACCCGGGGGCCGCTTGGGGCTTGATGGGTTAAACTTAATTCCAAACATATTTTATTGTTTTATGTGCAAATTGTAAAATGTTTATTAAATAAAGTCTTTATTTTTAAATATAATAATATTTTAGACCCTCCATCATGGAAAAACGAGACAATAGATTTCTATTGTTATCGCGGTTGCCGGTGGCCACTTGGGGCTTATTTAATTGAGTTTCTGTTGTTTTAAATAATATTTCTTTAGGATTTATAATGCTTGCATCTCATAATATTAAATTTTATAGAAACTTAAAAACATGGCTATATAGTCACTACTAACTTTCATTTAAAACATATAATTTATTATTGCAATGAAAAGTTTTTTTGTAAACTTAACACAAAATATGTCATAACGAACATCAAACTAAATGAAAACAAATTGCAAAGCAACATAACATTCACCGAAGTATTTCGCCAAAGCACAAGCTTCATGAAAACGCACAAAGATATTGAAAAAACAGGGTAGATTGAAATTCAAATTACACATTTTATGCTTAACTAATTAGAACTTCCCTCGATTTTGCTCAAAATAAGTAACCCATATAAACAGTTTTATCAATAATTTCATAAGTTTCGTATTTTCGTCCTTGATAACTAACATAAATAAAATTGGGTAACTCGATTTACACAAAGACCAAAAGATTTCGATCAACCCACCCACAAATTCTTGTTAATCGAAGTAGGTATACCAATTTTGTCACTTCTTTAAAAGTTAGCCAACTTTTCCTAGAAAATAATTTATATAAATAAAAACAATACGGTTCTAAACTTTATCAGAGGCGCCTCGTGTTTGTAAAGACCCCTCCAGGCTGATATACCTACATAATCTTACAACCGAGACTCAAGGTAGCCGAGGTACTTTCTCACGAAAAAACACACGATCTAACATTTTTTATATATAATCGCAGGATTAATATTCCAAAAAGATAGTTTTATATATTTCACAAGAACTTACCCAGAAACAGGAATTAATTTAGCACCACGAAGAGCTACCAGCATTCAGCAATATGGCGACGAAAATGTATAGGGGAATGGGGAACTGGAACGTCAGTCGTCAAGTCGTCAACGCATGCAGTATTTTTTTTTAAACACTCATGGAGCATAGTGTCGCTGGTCGCAGGCATCGAGTTATTATAAATAATGGAGGGTGCCTATATTTTGACAGTTGATAATGTTATTCTTTCTAACTTACGATGCAATAAGTTGAGTGAAAGAGATAGCTCATATCTGATATCGGTGAGGTGTATAAAGGACTTATTCTACCTTACTAAATTTAGACGTCTAAATGATTCAGTATCTAAACTTAAACAAGTGGAATAACATTTAGTAACTTTCTAAAGGTACAATTCCGTGCATCACGATTGATCGCGGTCGCGCACGACCTACGACTGTCGTTGGACGCGCGCGTCTGTCATTTAAACTTCAAGACACGATCGTGCGCGGGCCGCCTACGACATACAGTCGTCGGTCGCGCGCGTCTGTCGCGGGCCTCGGAAGCGGTGCCATACATTTTCATCTATGACTATGGTCGCGAGCGTCCGACGACAGTCGTAGGTCGTGCGCGACCGCGATCGATCGCGATGCACGGAATTGTACCTTAAAATATGTTATTCCACTTGACTAAATTTAGTTATACACTAAATCATTTAGACGTCTAAATTTAGCAAGGTGGAATAAGTGCTAAAAAGGGCCCATTCACGGCAGTCCGCCGTGCACCTGTCCTGCCATTATAGGTACTTCTAAAGCGCTTATTCCATTTCACTAAATTTAGATATCTAAATGATTTAGTGACTAAATTTAGTCAAGTGGAATACCATTTAGAAAGTTACTAAATGTTATTCCACTTGACTAAATTTAGTCACTAAATCATTTAGATATCTAAATTTAGTGAAATGGAATAAGCGCTTTATTCCACTCCTAGCTAGACAAATATATACCTACTTGTAATCTTTGGTACCGACATTACTTGGATGAAGGATCAAAATGGATTGGACAAGCAAATAATAATACCGAGATTGACAAAGACGCAGCTAAACATAAACTCATAAGAGTAATAGAGTCAGTAACATTTTTTTTGTCCTTGTCATAGTTTCACTTTTTGTTGTTGGTCAAGAATCGCACTTTTGACCAACAAAAGATTTGCTCATATTGTACTTTGCGATATTCGTTGATTAGGTGTTTTTTTAGCGAAAAACAATATTGACAGTGTTAAAGTGTGTGTTAAATTTATTGCAAAACATGGGGATTTGTTACGTTTTAGGCTGTAAGCGGAAATATGAAAACATAACATTTCATTCGTAAGTACGATATTTTGCATTTAACATCTCTCAGTTTGCAGTAATATTGACTGTATGATTATCTAAGAATATTATTACACGAGGAATGATGTGTTAATTATATTATTACAGAGTAAAATAGTATTTAAAAAACATTGTTATTGTAGTAATACACAACCAAATTCTATAGGTCGTTATTTCAACAGCAAACCAAAGCTTAATAGTACTCTTTGATTTTGTCGCGTTAAACGATTGCAAGGGTTGCCAGCGCTAGTGTTGGAGAATTGCCTAGAATTGTTATTTGTTCATGTTTAATAATTATTATTTTTACAAAAAATATTATAAGTTTTAATACTTAAAAATCATTCAAGAATAATATTATATTGAATTGTCAATTGTCATCCAACATGAACTTAAGCATACTACTTCAGATAACATAATATTATTATCTTTCTATTGTAAGATCAAAACATACTTTTAACTTACATTGTATGTTTTACATTCTATGATTTATAATAAAATAAATAACTATTTATTTTAGATTTCCAAAGGACTCCACAACTAGAAATTTATGGATTCAGTCAACAGGACGAGGCAACTGCTGGACTCCAAACAAATATGCAAAAATATGCTCTATACACTTTGAAAAAAAGTGTTTTAAAAAGAGAACTGAAAATAATATCTTGGAAAAATTCTCAGTGCCAACACTACACATTTGTACTGATCAGGTAAATTCTTTCGTTCGAGTATTATAACTTCACATTTCAAGTGAAGCTGTCGCTGTATTTTTTTTAATTTAATTTGAGCCTTTGAGGCTTGAGCCAGACCAGAATCCTTTTTTTTTTTTTGATTTGATTCGTCCCATTCAGGACAGGCAAAGGGAACAAAGCCCATACAGCCATGTCTTTTGTAGTAGGTACGTTTTCATGTATCGTCAGGTCTAAAGTCTAGTCAAAGTCTGAGTAAAAGTCAATACAGTCAAGGAGTCAAGTCGGTCGATTCAGTAAAGTGGTAGACGCTTTACTGAAACTTTCGATGGAGTTTTGGAGGGAATACAAAATAGCACGTTTCTGGATATGACATCACTTTCCTACACTTGTGCATGAACACGAATATCTAATGGTTAATATTGTACCAATATTACACATTAAAAACCCAGCTAACACAATTTTAGGAAAATAATATAAAAACACAACAGCACTCTTTCACATGCCCGCCAAAACTCCCAGACCAAAATCCAGATACAAATAGACATAATATTATGTGGCCTGCGCATTTACTTATAAAATTTATTCTTGGGCCTGCGCTATATTTTGACGAAATTTTGACATTGTTGCAAACAAGTTTAGTCCATACGACAGTATATTATTAGGGGTCGCAATACCGGATCATTTAAGCAAAACCGGTATTTTTGGTATTGGCTCCAGAGTCCAGACCAATACCGGTAATCCGGTATTTTCGATATTTCCGGGATTTAAGCTAAAGTTGTTAAGATATCACATATTTTAAATAACATGAACTGTTAGTATAGGTATCCAATAGGTAAAGCAAAGAAATAGTCTTTAATACTGGCTTATAATAATATTTCGATTTTGTATAAAACTTGGCACTCATTTAGATCTCAATTCTTTTTGCAGCGAAGCCCACAGCCAGGCTTAATTTTTATATCGAACTTAACTGTCCTTTTTAATTTGTTATATAAAATAAGGGGGCAAACGAGCAAACGGGTTACCTGTTGGTCTCGGGCCCATGGACACCTGCAACACCAGAAGAACACCACTGTAGGTGCGTAGCCGACCCTTTTAGAGGAAATACGCTCTCTTCTTGTAGGTTTTTAAGGCCCTATAGACCCAATTTTACATGACTTTGAATAATTAATAAACAAACAAATAGTGACTTTTAAAAGCCAAAAAAAATACACATTGTTGTTTACTTGTACTTTGACAATTTGTGGTTCGAAACATAATATTGCAAACTTCACTCGATCAAAAATAACTCCGAAGAGGAGGCTAAATTCGAATATTTTGCGATATTTTTCTTATTTTTCATGAAGCTTATGATAGTTTTACTTTCAAAAATCATATCTACGAAAAGCTTATAACTTAAAGAAGAATAATTTGTGGTTACATTTTGCATTTTGGTTTAATTATCAAAGAAAAAGGGTTTTTTTCTCCTATTTCGCCCTATCAAGTACGCGGCGAGCGTCATAATCGCCACTGTACAAGGCGCGCTGATATGAATGTTATTTTAATGTCCTTTACGTCGATATTCGTACTGACAGACATTGACCTGCTAATTTTCGGGTCTATAGGACCTTAAATCGTATTGGCCCGGAAAATGGGCTTTGTTCCCTTTGCCTGTCCTGAATGGGACGAATCAAACCAAAAAAAAAATTCTCTTTGGATATCTGTTGAGTGTTGACCACAGAGTACTCTATTATATGCACAGAGTACTTTTTATATATGGAAAATTATAGGTATGTGTTGACCAATGCTATTATATAAAAAAAACTCAAACTATTTAGTTGAATACAAATATATACTAGTAATCTGTGGTTGAATATCATTGGATTCATTGGTGTTGACTGTTGATAATTGCATATTTTGGATTTTGCCGAATCTATTTTTGTTTGTATTTTTTACCAATTTGAGTATAAATACGCGTTAAACTTCGACATTACAAAACTATAGGTAAATCCAATAATATATAATAAGTTTCAAATACTCATTTAGATAGAATTGCAATGGAATTGCATCTTTATTTTCTAAAGTAGGTACTTGCTTCATTTGACTTAGATTTGACATCAATAAAAATGTTGCATTTTCATATTTTAGGATGGAGAACAGATTAGCAAATCCTCTGGTAAAGTGTCCTTTTGACCCTCTACATTACGTAAAAAGATCACGTCTACAGATACATATTGTAAAATGTGAAAAGAAACATCCTGGATTCGTAGCGTGCCCTTATAACCATAGCCATAGATTCAAAAAAGAGGATATGAGGTTCCATGTAGTTAACTGTCCTTCTGCAGAGGCAACTAATCCTGCGGATGTTGGGCCTAAAATTATTGATTCAAAAATACCCTATCCAGTTGACTTAAGACACTATTTAGTTGATCGCCCTTTTCAAGGGCCAACATTCTCTACCCTTAAAGATCAGGATTTGAGAGAAAAACAGAAAGCCGAAGGACTGGAACCGAAGGAAAGGAGACCCATTCCATTCAATGTCACTAATCCCAATGACTCTGATGATGAATGCTGGGATTAAAAAAAGTAACTTAAATAATGTTATGTCCCATTGAAAAAATTGATTCTTAGGCAGATAGCAGACCTATGTCAATTGGCTAGGTTTTGCCAACTCAATCATCAATGTCAGTCTAGATCAGTTAGTTCTAGGTTAGGCGGTTCATAACAAGTCCAAATTACGTAGGTCCGCAAAACTGCCTATGAATCAACTTTTCTGATACTTAGTACATTATTTAAGTTTTTTTGTTTACAATTTTGAAACATTTATTATTCATAAGTCTGATTAAAATAGATAATTAGTATATAAGTTAAGTCATATTTACTCTCTTTTATTATTGTTCATAATATGTAATATGCACTAATCATGATGCAGGACAAGAAGTTAGTGTTCATTTTTGTAGTGGGTTTGTTATATTATGTATATGTAGTTGATAAGTTAATTTTGTACTGATTATTATGCTGTACTACTAAATTTTGACGGGCAAGTCTATCCAGTCACTTAATTTTCCTTTAGTATCAAGTATTCAAATACTAGGTACTTTAGTTTCTTATAATGAATGTAAGAAAAATAGTAAATTATATTCTAATAATTATAAATATGACTTATACTAGTTTCAAGACTTCCTTAAATATGTTTGTATGATTATCATTGTAAGAAAGAACAAAGGCCATCCGCCTAACATGCTTGGACTATAAAAATCGTATAAAATGTAACTTGATGAAACATCTGTAATTTCAATTGCCTATTTAAATGTAACATAGCACGGCATTCAATATATATTTAAAAGCTGGGAGTTTCAAGTAATAGTGTATTAAGTTTTTGAATTTTGAGGTTATAAATATAGTTAATAGTAAGCTGTACTATCATTTTGAGTTATGGGTTTAGTTTAAATTATGTGAAACACACGTCAGTTTTTTTAAAATAAAATTAGGAGGCAAACGACCATACAGGTCACCTGATAGGAAGCAACTACCGTCGCTCATAGACACTCGCAAAATCGGTATACGCTCTCTTCTCGAAATCCTCAAGAAGAGAGCGTATTTAAGCAGGTCGTATGGGTCCCTATGAATGACAGAATATGCGTTCAATATATAAAAAAAAACATTATCCTGCGTTAAAAACACAAATTCAATATTCATATTTTTAGAGACAATTATCTTTGTTTTCCCAGCTTCTAAAAATCAACTGTTTTTATTTAATTATAGCATTTTACCTAAACTTTTAGTAATAGTTCCACCTAGGTAACAAGAACCTTATTTTTTAGTCCATTTTGGCCATTGTTCTATTAAAGATTGTTTTTTCTTCAGTAATAAATACTTATTATGTTATTATAATAGTTGTTTTTCATTTTTTGTATAGATACCTATACTATTTTAATAATTAAATGTAATATATAAATAGTAAATTACGCATCTAGGGCAGGAAAATAAGAAATTTCTCAGATCACAATATGTTTGTTTGAGTGTTTAAGAAATGTCTCAGATTACGTGTGATCGGAGGCTTTCTTATTTACTGCCCATCATAGAGTAACTTATATATAGGGGCACTGCCCATGATGTGTATCCAACCCCAACCATATCGTTCAATTTATGAGCAGTATTGAGTTGGGGATGATTCTCTAGTGCGAAGGAGTCACAATAGATCCTCATGGGTCGCAGTGACGCCAGGGCTATAGCGACCTGCCTTCTATTATAAAAAAAAAAAAAAAAATGGTGTGTATACTATTTTTCCCATCGATTGAGGCAGCAAACGGCAACATCTGTAAGCCCAGCGGGAAGAAAGTTGATGTTTTCCTCCTGGAGGTGAGAAAATAATATTTCTTAATTATTTGTATATGGAGACATCTAGGGACCCTATATCAAGACTGTAAATCTTGCTACGTTTAATAATTATTTATTATTAACTAGCTATTTGACCGAGCTTCGCTCGGTATTCGATAAAACACGAATAAAATGACATTTTCTAAAAATGATTCCTAGCTAGATCGATTTATCGCCCCAGAAATCCCCTATATACTAAATTTCATGAAAATCGTTGGAGCCGATTCCGAGATTCCAATTATATACAAGAATTGCTCGTTTAAAGATATAAGATTTAATGAAGATTTTGACACAAGCTTCAATACGTTTGGTTAGGTTGACCTCTGGCTCTGTGGTTGAGTGCGTGGTATCGCTGAAGCCGTAGGTTTGAATCCCGCCGACGGAACAAAAAGTTTTCTAGGTATGGTGTATTAAATATGTGTATCATATGTATATAATAATATAATTATGTACTTAGGATAATATAAAAGTATTATAATTTAAATATAATATTTTTACGTTGTCTGGTACCCGTAACACAAGTCGTTTGGGTACAGTTACCACGGGATCAAACTGGCGTGGTGTGAAGCGTCCATAGATAATCTGAGTGCGGCAGCTATGTAATTATCTACTATTAACTTAAGTAATCACTTGGTAACCACTAATCATTAAAAATCTTTGGTGGCTATTCCTTTGATGGCTATTCCCGTCAGTGATGACATAATAATATTTAGATATAGTTCTTGCAATCTACGAGTGCGCGCATAAAGTTAATATACCTATCGGAATAGAGAAACAAAGACCTGAGCAAGCGAGATGTCACTATCAGTAACACTGCGTGGTAGAAAGAGAAGCGTGATTTGAGGTTGCATAGCTTTTTTTCATCTGTTTGACAGTCTGTCGGCCCCTGGGCCGATCGTTGTCAATTTGGGCTCTCAGAAAAATTGTGATTTTAAGTTAAATAATGAATAATTTTTAGAAATACTGCTCTAGAAACATGGTTAAGTGTTTGTGGAATGATTCTGGATCCACACATCGAAAAAACCCGGACAAATATTCATTTCACAGGTGAATTATTCTACATCGACAGGACCTAGTTTTAAGTTTGCTTTTGCCAATTCCCTACGAGTTATTAGTATTTTTACGTCCGTGTTCTCTTCTGTATATGTTTAATTATATGGAAAACATAACTTGACTAGCCATGGTGCACAATTTAAGGATATTTTGTGTAAACAATTTTCATCTATTTTACACTAGGGCTGTATCAAGTTATCGATAAGTTGTGTCGATATGAAAATATTTTTTAGTTTAAGTATACTAATTATCTAGGAACGTTGAAATGATAACATACTCATCCGTAGTTTATACTTTATAATTAGTTTAAGTATATTAATATACTATCATACATAATATTTTATCGTTTTTAAGGTTCCGCACCCAAAGGGTGAAAATTAAGTCCTAGTAGTGGGGTCCCGCAGCCCGCTCTACTACTAAGACTTCGTTGCCTGTCCGTCTGTCCATCCGTCCGTCCGTCTGTCTGTCTTCAGGCTGTATAACAAGAACCACAGTAATAGACTTCTGAAATTTCCACAGATGTAATGTCATTCTACATCCAATACGGCTGCTCATCCAAGATAGGGAAATAGTTGAAAGCACTTCTGCAAGATGGGCATCAAATAAAAGGGCTCAGTAGGCTCTTTGAGAATGAATTGAAAATTAGTAGGGTCTAGTGAAGTCGTGTCATGTCGTGTAGGTACTGATGTCACGTAACGTTACCTGTCGTGTCGAATCGTGTCATGACATGTCGTGTCGTATGACGTATCGTACCGGGTTTTGGAAAATGCCCGGTTGAAACCAGTCACCCTTCATGCGCGAGTCCGACTTACACTTGGCCAATTTTTCAGATTTCCTGCTGACCTGGATACCAGAAATTCATGGCTTAAAATAATTAACCGTCCAAACTGGACTCCGAAGAAAAATTCATGCATACTTAATTATGCAGCAAGCATTTTGAAGAAAATTCACATTTTACTTCAAAATTACAATTTTATTGTATTATATTATCTATGCAGTTTTATTTTATCCCATTTTATAATGCCCGCTGTACACTCTCGCCGAGAGCTCTCGGGCCGCGGGCGAGAGTCTCGTGCACAGATTAATATATGTAGCAAGCTAGTCTCGTGCGAGAGCCCCTTGCCCGAGTGCGATCATGTACATTCTCGCTTAGTTGAATCGCAGATAAGAACTCAGAGAAGATGGACGAAAACGACCATTCACCATTCACCATGCATCGAAAGATATCATTGTAATCCGAATATTTATAATCATATTTAATTTTATTTCTCAGAGATGATGACTGATAATGACGTTTATTATTGTAATTTTTCTGTTCTACACTGTCCAACGGCGGGACTAGTACTGAAAGACGCAAGAGTGTACAGTAGTGCGCTCGTTTTCCTCGCGAGACCCTTTGTCTCGGGCGCAAAATACCGACAACGGACCGAGAGGGTCCGAGACAGGCGAGACGAGGCGAGCGCACCCATTTACACTCTCGCACTCGGGCCGCCTCGCTGTGTCTCGGCGAGAATATACAGCCGGCATTATGGTTACAATCTTACAATTATTATTCCATGATCGATATTTTGTCGAATTACAAGATGTTTGTACATCACTGACACGCACACGTAAACATAATTGTATACACAGATGTAAATCAAATTTTGGTTAAGCTTGACAGCTCGGGATTGTTTCTCTATTCCGATAGGTATATTACCTTTATGAGTGCGCGTCGCCTTTATTTGTAGTTGGAAATGTGAATAGACATTTTCGTTAGTGTGCGTACCCGACGGAGCAGTCAGTAGCGAGCGAGCCATGTACGCGTGCATAGATATGGTCACTCACACAACTAAGGACGACGCGCACTCGTAGATTGCAAGAACTATACTGTCATATCAATCAATAGAAGCGTTCAGACTCCAGGCTACATTAGCACCTCGTTCTCATACTTGTTACTTGTTCCCCTTTGATCTAAATTATTTAACAAGGCGTCTATTACTTGATAATACGCAAGGACAGTTCATTTATTCAAATCATTTTGCATTATGCTTCTATGTAACTATATCACTATTCACTATATTGTAGGTTATAACTATGTAACTATACTCCACTCGTGCTAGCTTGTCGCTAGCGGTCATAAAAACTTATCATTTTCCATATAAACCGCGATTGACAATTAAGTGTCAGATATTGTCAATCGTGGTTTTATATGGAAAATGACAAGTTTTTGACAAAAGGTCAATGACCGCTAGCGACAAGCTAGCCTGAGTGGAGTATTATGAGTATACTAACTACACACTGATCCTATACGTTAGTTTTTAGATAGCGTATAATTTTTTAAATCGCTCTACCAGGTCTATTCAGGCTCTACTGTATGGATATACTTACCTACTTTTAGAACAGTGGTCCCCAACCTTTTTTTCATGCGGATAACATTTACATGTTTTGGTCTTAGTGTAAGGTGTTGCGGGCCGCAACAAAATTCATTTAGGGTTAAAAAATAATGTTCTTCAAAATCATTGAGATGTATGGAGTTGCTATTGCCAACAAAAAACATGTCGCACTTGAAGAATGAGCGGGGTGAGAGGCGGGGCGGTGATGGCTATAGATCAGTACCGCAGAAGTGACAAAGTTTTGTGCCTACACTCGAATGAACGCAGACTCTATTAAATTTGAAAGTGGATAAAATAAAACAAATATTTTTACTAAACATTATTAAAAGCTTTTATTTAACTTGCTCTGTATATTATTATTTAGTTATTTACATTAATAAGTAAGTTCGGGTGGAATTTTTGAACTCAATTTCGAAGTATGTATGTACTGTGTACATATATTTTAACCGATTGAGCTGAAATTTTGTATACACGTTTGGTTAGAATGACAATGCACGATACGCTATGTGACATCACTATAAATAAAATATAAAATGGCCGACCATCCAAGATAGCGGAATAGTTATTTAAGAACTTTTTGAGAATAACTCGAAAACCAATGTAATGTCATTTTAAATCCAATATGGCGGCTCATCTAAGATAGGGGAATACAAACAAAGTTTCGTTTATTTTTGCATGACTAAAGAATTGGATTTGAGTGAAAAATAGTTAAGTGAAATCTAACTTTTAAGTCATGCGGAAATAAACGAAATAATAATATTATAACAAGTCGCCAAATATAGGCACGGTTTTTTCACTAATCAACATTAAGTACGAATTTTCAAGGACCTCGAAGTTAATTAGATTTTTTATATAAAATAACGGGGCAAACGGGTCATCTGATGGAAAGCAACAACCGTCGCCCATGGGCACTCATAATGTCAGAAGAGCTGCAGATGCGTGGGAATATGCCTTCTTCTTAAAATGCTTCTGGCGATAGTTCGTTCCACAGTTTTGCAGTTCGCGGATGAAAATTACGCGAAAAATTCACGGTGGAAGACCGCCACTTATCAAGGTGATGGGATGGTCCTCAGAGCACTCCCCGTGATACAACTGATAGAGGATGCATATAACAGCCAAACGTATTATCTCCTTTTTGGAAGTCGGTCAAAAACCAAAGTATTACATATCAAAATTTTGCAAAGCCGTTACAGCGGCTCAGGCGTGAAGAGGTAACAGACACAGAGAGAGACAGACAGATAGATGAACGGACAAACCGACAGACGGACGGATAGACAGACAGCCAGACACACTTTCGCATTTATAATAATTATATTATAATAAGTATGGATCGAAAGTCCACGACATACTTACTAGATTCAAATTACTTATATATTTATAAATACAATTATAATGTACGCATGTATAATGTACACGTAATACCGTATTTATATTATATATATTACCAAAATACAAACTCGTTTACGTGAATACTTCATTCATCGTGGTCTCATCATAGATATATCTGTATTCTGCCTACATTCCCCTCTGAAGTCTGAATCTACTACTCTATGACAATGCGAAATGGCGCGCGTCTTCGCCTAGTAATTGAATGTTCGTATTTTAATTTAAAATAATTAAATAAGAATACTAACCGATGAAATGTTATGCCGTCGCATTTGGAAGTGTTTTGGAACTATTTTTACAATATCCTAAGACACACCAAGGCATTTTTGTGACTTTTATTTTGTTTTTTTATAATTGTCATACGTCAAGCGCGCAGAAGAGCTCGCGGCCGACTAAGTGCACTGCGGCTATATATAATATAGCGTCTCTTGAATGTGACCAAGCACTGCGTTGCGGTGTCAACTCCATACATCTCAATGTTCAAAATTAACGATTTAAAAAATATGAAAAAATTCACGACGACTTTACATCATTTGAAAATGGTTTTAACATTTAGTGACGTAGGTACTATTATATAAAATAAGCAACTCAAATTATAATACACTTGGCTTGACAGTAATGAAAGAAAGGATAAGGATTACTAGTTTGTGTATGATAGAAAGGGCAATACTTTTAAACAAACGTTTTCCTTGACGTATTCGGACCAGCGTAAGTTGAGCTCTGAAGAAATTGATTCCTGACAATATAAATCTTAAAATTGGCTTACCTATGAAAAGTTATGCAGTCTTTGCTAAAATTAGACGAGTGGCTACATTTTCCACACCATTTTACTGTACAGGGAGCCATATTTCGCCTTTATCGTATTTTATTTAGTAGTAGACGCATGAGATGTACATAGGTCACGGAAGTGGTCGATAATGAGACAGATTTCGCTGTCATTGTCTCAAGTAAGACCTATTAGTCTTACATGTTGCCAGACAGTATTTGCCTTGCATTAGGCGTCTATTGGGTTATGTGGTCGCTGAGTCTACTACACAGAGTACTTTATTATATATAGGAATAGATATATAACTCAACGGAATAGACGGGAAACTACTAGTGGCGCCGTCTGATAGTAAGTGTCTGAACTACATCCGTGTATCGATTATCGAGCGGCAGCCCTACATACATAATATTACATGGCTATATATATTTAGGTATATCTAGCTATTCCTACTTACAATCGTAACACATAAGAAACAAAATAAAACACGTAAATGGTATAAGCTTTTTATTTTTTGTTAGGTACATAACAGCCTTTTGTTTTTATCTGATTGCATCAAATGCAAATTCACTATCACACAATTTTCAGAGCACTAAAGAACGGAATGAAAAGCACACGAAACGGAGGAAGCTCAACTCAAAGTTAACACACAACACACAGTTTAGTTATTGGGAATTGAGATAATTAAAAAGGAACGGGATTACAATAAATAATTCCCGCAATGGCAGCAGTGTTGCCAGAGTATACTCAGCCCAGGTTGCCATTTGTAGGTTCAAATGTTGCCATCTGAAACCAAATGTTGCCATTAGAAAAAAAAACCTGTAAAAAAACGTTCTGTGTCTTTTAGTAATATAAAAATATTTGTACCTACCCATTGAGTACTGTTTTATTGCTCTGCATTTTGGTTGATAAAAATTTAAATCGAAAAAAATCATGTTTTCAAAAAATGTTAATCCTTTTGGTTGATAATTTATATAATTGATTCCAAATTTTTTTTTCTTCATAAATTTAAAATCATGTTCTGCTGAAAATAAAAGTATTATAAAATATAAATAAAAAGATAAAAAAAATTTAGACTCCATTTTACAACAATATTAAAATCCATCCAGAAATCCAATATTAAAACATGCAAAAAATAAACATAAATTTCCCAGCACCTTAACTTACCTTAGTGGTTAGTATCTAATATATAAAATTCTCAGGTCACAGTTTTCGTTGCCATTGTAGTGATGTGATGTACTACTTATTATAGACTTATTATAGTGGTGTATATTTAGAGGTAGATACGTATTGAAACACCAACGATCGGAATAGGAATGTTATATTTATTTACACTTTTCAGGTCGGAGCTATATTTAGATTACAAGAAAGGGACATGGTTTAAGTGCGTGTGAGCGGGACGGACGACACGGTAACGTTGCGTCTCTGTCTGGCTGTAGGTCAAGGTCGTCGTAGTGCAGCTAAGTAGTGCAGCTACAGGACTCCCCCTCAAGTGAAACGTACCGGTGTTCTGATGATTCGCCCGGATCGCGATTGTTTCACGTCGTCTCGCGATTGTCCATCCTCTTCTTCGTTGATGATGTACGCAGGTTTCAAGCGGTCGATTGATACGACGGCTTCTTGTCCGGATCGGAGTATCGTATAAAACTTGCTATTTCGCTTAAGTACACGATACGGCCCTTGATACGGCGGCTGCAGTGGTTTTCTCACAGCGTCGATTCGTACAAAGACATGTTCACATTTTTGCAGGTCTGGGTGTACAAATGTGACACGGCTGTTGCTGTGATGCTGTTCTGGCTGTGGCTTCAGATTGTTGATGGTGCGGCGAAGATTGGAAACGAAGTTGTAGTCCATAGTTGTCTGGACTCTTGGCTCGGTGAAAAAGTCGCTAGGTAGTCGCAGACTTTGACCGTAAGTAAGTTCAGCGGCGCTAACTCGCGTGTCAGCGCGGATTGCGGCACGCAGACCTAACATAATAGTAGGTAGTTCGTCGATCCAGTTCTTGTTTGGTGTGAGTCGAGCTTTCAGTGCTGCCTTCATACTGCGATGCCATCGTTCCACTAGGCCGTTGCTCTGAGGATGGTAGGCTGTAGTTCGTGATTTTTCAGCGCCTAGCATTTGTGTGAGAGCAACGAATAGTTGACTCTCGAATTGTCTTCCTTGATCCGATGTTATCTTGGTTGGACATCCAAAGCGGGAAATCCAGGTTTCGTAGAGTGTCTTCGCTGTAGTTTCTGCTGATATTTCTTCTACTGGCGTTGCTTCGGGCCATCTGGTTGCGCGGTCTACCATAGTGATGAGGTAGCGCTTTCCGTCGGGTGAAGTGGAAAGAGGTCCGACAATGTCGATATGCAAGTGAGAAAAACGATCCGTGGAAGGCGGGAAAGTAGATACAGTACTTGATGTGTGTCGCTGTATCTTTGCCTTTTGACATGCGATGCAGGTTTTCGCCCATTTTCCGACATCAATGTTCATTGCGGGCCAAAAGAAGCGGTCTTGAATAAGTTTGCGTGTCGTTCGTATACCAGGATGACTGAGTTCGTGGACGGCGTTGAATGCTTTTCTACGAAGTTCTTCTGGTATGTATGGACGAATGCGAGAAGTTGAACATTCGCAGTATATTTGTTTCTGAGATGTCGGCAGGCTGATTTTCTTTATTTGAATATTATGTTGTTGACTCATTAAATCTTGTAAAGCGCTGTCCTTTTCTTGAGCTGCGGCAAGTTTGTCGTAGTCGAACGAAGTTGGAAAAGTAATCGCATCGACTCGTGATAGTGCGTCGGCTACGATATTATCGGCTCCACTTATATGTCGTATGTCCGTCGTAAATTCGGAGATGAATAATATTTGTCGCGTGCGTCGGGCCACTTCATTATTGCTATTTATCTTCATGAAGGCGTATGTGAGAGGTTTGTGGTCCGTATATATTATGAGATGTCTTCCTTCGAAAATTTTTCGGAAATGTTTGACGGCCATGTAGATTGCAGTGAGCTCTCGGTCGAATGCGCTGTACTTCGTTTGTGCGTCGGAAAATTTCTTCGAAAAATATCCAAGTGGCTGCCATCGGTTGTTTAAGTGTTGTTGTAGCACGCCTCCCGCGCACTTATCAGAAGCGTCGCACATGAGTGCGAGTGAGGCAGAATGATGTGGGTGAGCGAGAATGGCGGCTTCTTGAATGCTTTGTTTGCATTTCATGAAAGCTTTATTTGCCTCTTCGGTCCACTGAATTTTCGTCTTGTCTTTTTTCTTGCAGTTGTGTAGATATGAGTTGAGCGGGGCTTGTATGTCGGCGGCTTTAGGTATGTTTTCCCGGTAATAATTTAGCATACCGAGAAAACGTCGGAGTTCTTCAATATTAGATGGTTTTGGGTAATCGATAATAGCTTGAATCTTGTCTTCCGGCGGTTTGATACCTTCTTGAGAGACTGTGTAGCCCAAAAACTTGACTTGCGGCTGACCAAAAACACATTTAGACGGGTTTATGGTAATGCCGTATTCTTCGAATCGCTGTAGTACTTCACGTAGGTGTTGACGATGTTGATGCTCGTTATCGGAGGCTAAAATGACGTCATCGACAAACGGGAACGCGTAGTCGAGTCCTCGGAGTACTTCATGAATAAATCTTTGGAATGTTTGGCCGGCGTTTCGTAGTCCGGGACACATTCGGGGAAATTCGAAGAGTCCGAACGGCGTTGTGATTGCAGTTTTCTCTATGTCCTTTTCCGTGATAGGTAATTGTTGGTAAGCTCGGTTTAGGTCGATCGTTGAGAAAATGACCTTCGAAGACAGTTGATTGGTGAAGTCACGTAGTCTTGGGATCGGATAGCGGTCGGGTGTAGTGACTGAATTTAATCGACGATAGTCACCACAGATGCGAAGATCACCATTTTTCTTCGATACTACGTGCAGTGGGCTCGCCCAAGGACTTTTGCTTGGCCGGCATAATCCTTGCTGCATCATGTTGATGAATTCATTCTTCACGTCGTTGTATCTGTGCGGCGGTAGTGGTCTCGTTCGGCAAAATATTGGCGGTCCAGTCGTTTCTATGACATGTTCTACGTTGTGCTTGTTGTTTAGCTTCATGGCGGACAGACGAGTAGTACCAGGATAGTCGGCCAGGATGTCGTGGTAAGACTGATGCTGGTCGATGCTTCTTATGGTAGGTATCTTCGTGCTGGTCGCTGGAGCTGCCACAGTGAGGTTGGTGATATTATCTATTAGTCGACGGTTTTTTAAATCGACTATTAGATTGTGGAAATTGAGAAAATCTGCGCCAAGGATTGGTTTTGTAACATCTGCTACGACGAATTTCCACTTGTATGGTCTTCTCAAGTTTAGGTCGAGTTCGAGCGTCTTTTCTCCGTATGTTGCTATTGTTGTATTGTTGGCGGCGTATAACTTGAATGGGAGAGATTGAACTTTTGATCCTTTTTTTCTCGGTATGACGCTAATATTTGCGCCGGTATCAACCAAAAATTGAAGCCTTGTTCTCTTGTCAGTGATAAATAGGCGGTAGGATTTGCTTGATACGTTAGGTTCCGCCGCTGCTAACGTTCTCCTTAGTTTTCCGACGACTTGTTATCTTCTTTAAATGTACACGGAGTTGTACATCTTCTTGCATTAATTCCGAAGCGGCGATGATAGTAACAGTACGGCGATGGAGTACCGCACCGTTCGCGCGAGCGAGATGGCAGGCGCTGTTGTTTATTGTTTCTATCGCGTGAGTGGAAGCGATAAGAACGGCTCGGTCTGTACGGCGAGCGGCCTCTGTAGTAATGTTGCGACGACTTGAGTTCGGCGATTTCGTTTGTTAATTGTTTTATGATTTCTAGGAGTTCCGGATCTCGGCTTGCAGGTGAACACGACGATGACGTTGAGGCGACGGCGGAGATTTCTTGATTTTGTTCCAGCATTTTGTCGGCGAGAAGTGCTAATTCGTCGAGAGCAGCGGTCTTGCTGATAGTATCACTTACTACAAGTACGGAGCGGACGTGTGCGGGAAGATGATTCATCCACATTAGACGTAATGTTGAGTCAGGTACTTTGTCGCGAGCGAGATTGCGCATGCGACGAAGTAATTGAGTAGGCCTCTGGTCTCCAAGTTCCATTTCTTGTAGTAATTTTTGGAATTGACGTCCTTCGCTTTCTTCGTAGACTGATATGAGGCGTTCTTTCAGGATTTTGTACTGGTTCTGGGCTGGCGGACTGTAGAGAAGATCGGCGATTTGTTCGACATCTTGTTTGTCTAGCTGAGCGATTACCATCTGGGAAAGTTGGGCTTGACTCTTCTTCAGGTCGTGGGTTGCGGCTTCGAAGCTGATGAACCATAACCTGGGACGGTCGCGCCAGAATGGTGGTACTCTAAGGCTTAGGGCGATGGAACCGAGCTCGTGGGTCTCTTGTGACTGCGGAGGCTGCGTCGGTGGGTTGACGTTCTCGTGGGCTTTGGCGGCTTCACTTCCTTCGGACATTGTTCTTTTTTCTGATTCCTATTTCTTGCTCGGGGTCACCAATGTAGTGATGTGATGTACTACTTATTATAGACTTATTATAGTGGTGTATATTTAGAGGTAGATACGTATTGAAACACCAACGATCGGAATAGGAATGTTATATTTATTTACACTTTTCAGGTCGGAGCTATATTTAGATTACAAGAAAGGGACATGGTTTAAGTGCGTGTGAGCGGGACGGACGACACGGTAACGTTGCGTCTCTGTCTGGCTGTAGGTCAAGGTCGTCGTAGTGCAGCTAAGTAGTGCAGCTACACCATACTCCTCCGAAACGGCTTGACCGATTCTCATGAAATTTTGTGAGCATATTGAGTAGGTCTGAGAACCGGCCAACATCTATTTTTCATACCATAAATTATTTATATGGCAAAACAATGTTTGCCGGGACAGCTAGTTAATTATATAAATTGGTTTTTCAAATACTACTTCAAATAGGTCTATAGGTAGCTTCTTCGATTAAAACAATAAAGAGGACTTACCAATAGATTTAAAAACAAAAGTATTAGAAAACCACGAAAAAAATTCCTTTGCATCGCACTACACATTACACAGTGCACACAGTCACACACAAAGAATTTATTTAAAACACGTAGGGTAAATTGACTAGTAAATTGGATAGTACTAGTCATTGGAAAAAGTACAAAAACACTATAATATTATTAATGTTGCTTTAAAAACTGACTGTTTTTCTTAAAAAACAGGCATTTTTTTACTTTAAAAACAGGAAACTTTTAAAGCAACATTAACAAATATTGTTTTTGTGCTCTTTCCAATGACTGGTACTGTCCGATCTACTCGTCTTTCAAGTACCTTATTAATTATTATCTGCTCTGTGGTCACAAAATTACTTTTATCTCTAGCTTCACCAAAATACACCTTTTGCTGGTAGAAATATGGGTGCAATTTGTTTGTTTATTATTATAATATAAGTATTGATAGATAGATAGATAGATAGAAAATTCTTTATTTGTACAACTTAAAACTAAACATAAAAACAATAACACAATATAAGAAAACTTTGTACAAATAGGCGGCCTTACTGCTTACAGCAGTTTCTGCCAGGCAACCTTTCATATTATTGTATTGTTTTCATTTGGGAATAAAAATACGTTCAAGTTTTTAAATTTGTTCAATTCGATGAGTTCAGTTCATCTGCGGAATATATTCGATATTAAGTACGCGCAACAAGTCGAAAAGTTGCCAAAAAGTTGCCATTTGAGCTCGGTTGCCATTTGGTTGCCACGAAGGGTCAAATGTTGCCAAAATGGCAACCAAAGTTGCCAAATGGCAACGCTGAATGGCAGACATTTTTCTTGTTATGACACGTAGTGATTATATTCTCTTTGGTTATGACAGGTGAAATCATAGAACAGTATTTTTTTTTTTTATTAATAAAATTTTACGGGCCTGGATTCTAGTCCTTTTAGCCCAGTCCTTAAAATACATTTCATTGTTTTTAACAACAAGTAACTTAACTTAACATTACACAGGGCATTACGGAATTAAAGTTTTTTCCCAACATTTTTTAAGAAGCTATAAAGCGGACCATAAAAAGTATTTTTTTGAAGTAAATCTTTCAAAGACAAGTTGTCTATGTTTATATCACTGTCACTGTCATCTTTGTCCAATTCACTGATTTCACTCTTGGATGAATAGATGCTTGGTTTTAGGATTTCACTACACATCATTAGGCGTGCCATATTATGTTTTCCACATCGAAGAACCAGATGATCAAGAGTCTCCTCTTCAACGCCGCAGTCACAAAATGAGGTATTCACCATCTTCAATCTGTAGAGATGAGATTTAACTTGGCAATGCCCAAATCTCATCCTGTTCATAGTAACTATAAATGATCTAGACATTTCTTTCAATTTATGGTACCACGGTTTGGCGGGCGGGACCTTTTGTATATCGTAATACCATTTTCCTTTTTCAGACGACGTTTGGGTAAAGTATGCCTTGAACAACTCTCCCAGGCAGTCTTTCATAGGAGCATGTATATCTGTATACGGTATGTGCTGGAGTTGACTGTGGTCTTCGTCTGGATCTCCTCTTGTTGCGGCATCAGCTTCTTCGTTGCCAGTAATTCCAGAGTGAGAAGGTACCCAAATGAATTTAACATTTTTACTATTATTATACATATGGTACAAAGTTTGCTTAATTTTTAATATTAAATAATTTGTATTAAATTTTAAGACCCTATTTTTAAGTGCAGTTATAACACTAAGTGAATCAGTTAAAATCAAACAATTGCTTTCATTAATTGAAGATATATACAATAATGCTTTATATATAGCATAACATTCAGCAGTAAATATACTACATTCATACGCTAATTTTATACATTTTTTAATTTTTTTCTGAGGGTCATAATAGGCTGATGTAACAATATTTAAGGTTTTCGACCCATCAGTATAAATTCTGTACTCATTATCTATAGTATTGAGAAGATCATTTTGATTACTTATTTGTTGCTCACATATTGTAACATCATGCATGTATGCATTATATTCAATATTATACATAGGCCAATGATTTTCTCTAAATATATAATTTCCAATATTTAAGTAGATGTTTATCATAATCCTTAATAGTTCGGGCAATTTTCTAGAAATAATGTTAGAAACATCAGTATATGGACCCACTTTCATACTATTTGTTGGAACTATAGGAAGAATTCTATTTAAAAGATGATTATTTTTAGAGGCAAATACCTTTAAGCAAAATCGTTCAGCAATTTTTAGCCTTATAATAGTTAGTGGAGGTATACATGTCTCGGCCTCCATGATATGTATAGGAGTAGAGCACATTGCACCTGTTATGACTCTAAGAGCTTTATTTTGAATAACATCTAATTTTCTTAATAAGTTATAATTACAGTTGTAATATGCTAAGGTGCTGTAATCAAAGTGACTACGTACTAAACTCTTATATAACATGGATAAAGTTTTAGGGTCGGATCCCCAGTGTACTCCTGCCAAAGATCTAATTATGTTAAGACCTCCACAAGCTTTTTTGATAATTTGGTGGATATGATTTTCAAATTTTAACTTATTGTCAAGATATATCCCCAAAAACTTTTTTTCGCAGACCCATTTGAGACTGTTGTTGTGAAGTTTAACATTAAATAAACTTCTTGGATCTGATTTAGAGAAAATCATGGCTGTACTTTTTTCCAAACTTATCCATAGCTTTAATTTTCTTGTATAGTAATTATATACTTGTTCTAATGCCTTATTTAATATATTTACAGCAATATTTACATCCTTATGACTACTATACACAACAATATCATCCGCATACTGTAGAAATTTTACATTACAACTTAAAAGATATTTACACAGTTGACTTGTGTATAATATGCTATATAATAGTGGCGAAATAGTGGCACCTTGCATTGTTCCTTTATATATATGTCTAGGTCCATGTAAAATGTTATTAAATTTGACATACATTGTTCTCTTAAATAAAAATTTAAAAATCCATTCACAGACTTTTCCGGGGACACCTATATCTATCAAGACTTCAACAAGGATAGTTGGATCAACATTATCAAATGCCCCCTGAACATCGAGAAAGGCACAAACAGTGGAGGAAAATGAGTGGAATGAATCTTTAATATCCCTTAATAATGCAACATAGCTTTCTACACAACTTTTACCTTTACGAAAGCGATACTGCTCCCTTGGTAAGATATTATTTGATTCAACATACCAGTCTAGTCTCACCTTAAGCATGTATTCAAATATTTTACCAACACAAGATGACAAAGATATAGGTCTATATGAGTTACAGTCATTTTCCGGTTTTTCTGGTTTAAGGATTGGTACAATACATTGTGTTTTCCATGAGTCTGGTATAAGATTGTTTGTCCATAATAGATTATAAATATCTAATAATATTTTTTGGGCATCTTCATGCATGTAGCCTAATATTTTGTAAGGGATATCGTCTAAGCCTGGAGTAGTGTCTTTTCTAGATTTCAAAGCAAATTGGAATTCTTGCCATGTAAAAGTATTACTCAAAAATATGCTACTTGAATTGCCTTCCTGAATAAAATATGAATTTGATTCAACATACCAGTCTAGTCTCACCTTAAGCATGTATTCAAATATTTTACCAACACAAGATGACAAAGATATAGGTCTATATGAGTTACAGTCATTTTCCGGTTTTTCTGGTTTAAGGATTGGTACAATACATTGTGTTTTCCATGAGTCTGGTATAAGATTGTTTGTCCATAATAGATTATAAATATCTAATAATATTTTTTGGGCATCTTCATGCATGTAGCCTAATATTTTGTAAGGGATATCGTCTAAGCCTGGAGTAGTGTCTTTTCTAGATTTCAAAGCAAATTGGAATTCTTGCCATGTAAAAGTATTACTCAAAAATATGCTACTTGAATTGCCTTCCTGAATAAAATATGAATTTAATAAATTACTATCTATATATTTTTCAGGTGGATCATTGGGTGCATACTTATCAAGAAAAGATGGAATCCATTCACTGTTTTTTGGTTTACTAACAGAAGAAGCTCTTTTAAATCTACGGATATAATTCCAGATGACAGTAACAGGTGTTTGTCTGTTGAATGATTCACAAAGGTTTCTCCAACTATTCTTTTTCTTTTCCCTTAATAACTTTTTTTTAATTGCATCTATTTTTTTATATTCAATGAAATTTTCTATAGATGAATGTGTTCTATAAAAATTTAGAGCAGCTTTACTTTTTTTAACTGCTTCTAAGCATTCATTATCCCACCAGGGAACTGGTTTTTTCCTCATGGTTGGGGAAGTTATATTTAGTTTTGGAATACATGATTCTTTAACTGTATTTAATGTAACACAAAATTTATTATAAGTAGATAAAGGTTCGTTGTAATCAATAGTAAATGACCTGAATGCCTTTTCAGTTTCAGATGCGAAGAGCTTCCAATCTGCCTTGTCATACAGAAATCTTTCCGTTGGTTGACCAACTTCAAAATCTTGTGGATGGAGTTCAATAAATGTGAAAGTGGGATAATGATAGCTGCCCATTGGATCATCACTAACGCTCCAATGGCATAGAGGAGCGATTTGTGGGCTAACACAAGTAATGTCAATTGAAGATTGGCTATTACGCAAACTACCTACTGTTGTTGGAGCTCCCGAGTTCAGGATACATAGGTCACACTCATCTAATAAATCGTAAACATCTGTACCTCGAGGCTTGGTTTGAAGACATCCAAAAGCAACATGATGAGCATTTAAATCTCCGGATAGTATTATCGGTTTTGGTAAACTATTAATAATTTGTTTAAGTTGTCTAGATTTGAACCTTCCTCGTCTTGGTGGACTATAACTACATAAGATAGACAAATTACCAATATCAGTTTTAAGAACTATAGCTGCAGATTGTAAATCTTCATAAAAAGGCAGATTGACAGTAATATATTTGAAATTATTCCTAATGAGTATGCCGACTCCACCACGGCCGTTAAGGCCATGTTGGTAAATAAAATTATAACCTGTTATTTTAAAATTATGATTTTCTTTTAAATGTGTTTCATTTAACAAACATATATCAATGTCATTTTGGTCCAAAAAAGTAATAAGAAGAGGTTTTTTGCTATTAAGATTTTCAACATTAAATTGGCATATTTTCAAAAAATTACTATCCATGTTTAAGGTTATTTAATAATACTTCCTTTATTACTGTTGTTGTCATTTTTTTATTACTGTTACTTAAATTTACTAATGTAGCTACTAAAGACTTTAAAATGTTGTCGCTTTTTATTATACCTTGTATTAATTCCTCATTAGTTATCTCATGTTTTTTGTGTGGTAAAGCCGGGAAATCAGTACTGTAATGTGCCAAACTGTAAGTGTGGTCAGTGTTTTTAGTCACATTTGCGTATGCCATTTTATTTTGTTTATTTTGTTTTTCCAATATTTTCTTTTGCTTAACCGGACAGTTTCTAGATATAGCAAGATGTGGTCCACCACAGTTGGCACAATGCAGTGCCTGATCATCAGGGCACTTAGAATAATGATGTTCCTTTGAACAAATCGAACATTTTTGGACACATTTACATATCTTAGCATGGTGATTAAATTTAAAGCACTTGTAACATTGCAGCAAAGGAGGGTTATATTCATATACTTTATAATTAAAAATATCTAATGAGACAGATTGTGGTAGTATATTGGAGAGAAATGTCACAGAAACCGTTTGAAACGGTTTCACTTTGCCATTAACTTTTTTGGTGAACCTTCTCACTCCAATAATTTCATAGGCAGAAGTTAACTTTTTGAATAGGTCTTCATTACTTATCCTAGTCGGTACATACCGTAGTACTCCTATCTTTTCGATGCTCCTAGCTGGGATGAATGCTTTGAAATTATTTTTTCTATGGAAGTTTTCATTCAGCAAGTAATTATTGGCATAACTTGCCTGGGAGAATGCTATTGCTATTTTATTGGCTGCTACTCTTTTTATGCCGGTTATTCCTTTGATTTCTTCTTTGAATATGGATGTTAGTGTTAACGGATTTTTGTTGCCGATATTGATATCGGTTTGGGTGGATTCGGTGTATACGATATACTCCTGAGATTGGGACTTCTCAGGGAATAAGCGTCTGTAACCGGGTTTACTATACGGGATGTAAAATGACTCATCTAAAACATCCCTGTCTTCGTCAGTATCAGGCCCTCGCGGCCTTTTTCTGCCGGGTTTCCCAGGGGCTGTCCCCCCAGGATCCTCCATTTCAACGTCTATTATTCCACCGTTTTGCGTTGTTTTATTATTAAAATGCTTTATATAAACTATTTTAAACAATTAATTTCGCAAAAATTGAAAAAATACGACTTCTCTTTTTAAAAAGCCCGCCAACTTCCTCATAGAACAGTAAATACCAGTGTTGCCAGAGTATACTCAGCCCAGGTTGCCATTTGTAGGTTTAAATGTTGCCATCTGAAACCAAATGTTGCCATTAGAAAAAAAACCTGTAAAAAAACGTTCTGTGCCTTTTAATAATATAAAAATATTTGTACCTACCTATTGAGTACTGTTTTATTGCTCTGCATTTTGGTTGATAAAAATTTAAATCGAAAAAAATCATGTTTTCAAAAAATGTTAATCCTTTTGGTTGATAAATATAATTGATTCCACATTTTTTTTTTCTTCATAAATTTAAAATCTTGTTCTCCTGAAAATAAAAGTATTATAAAATTGAAATAAAAAGATAAAAAAAATTAGACTCCATTTTACAACAATATTAAAATCCATCCAGAAATCCAATATTAAAAGATGCAAAAAATAAACATAAATTTCCCAGCACCTTACCTTACCTTACCTTAGTGGTTAGTATTAACTGGTATTAATTATATAAATTGGTTTTTCAAATACTACTTCAAATAGGTCTATAGGTAGCTTCTTCGATTAAAACAATAAAGCGTCTCCCAGACAGACGCGGCCTGCGGTGGCGGTGGCGGTGCCGGTCAGTTGGATGGCTTGGCCGCGTAGCCGCGTGTGTCTGTGTCGTTCCTAGAACTCTCAAGTCATCCAACTGACCGCCACCACCACCGCCACCGCAGGCCGCGTCTGTCTGGGAGAGACTTTAAGAGGACTTATCAGTAGATTTAAAAACAAAAGTATTAGAAAACCACGAAAAAATTCCTTTGCATCGCACTACACACTACACAGTGCACACAGTCACACACAAAGAATTTATTTAAAACACGTAGGGTAAATTGACTAGTAGATTGGACAGTACTAGTCATTGGAAAAAGTACAAAAAACCATATTATTTAAAGCCGGCTGTACACTCTCGCCGAGACACAGCGAGGCGGCCCGAGTGCGAGAGTGTAAATGGGTGCGCTCGCCTCGTCTCGCCTGTCTCGGACCCTCTCGGTCGGTTGTCGGTATTTTGCGCCCGAGACAAAGGGTCTCGCGAGGAAAACGAGCGCACTACTGTACACTCTCGCGTCTTTCAGTACTAGTCCCGCCATTGGACAGTGTAGAACAGAAAAATAACAATAATAAACGACATTATCAGTCATTATCTGTGAGAAATAAAATTAATTATGATTATAAATCTTTGGATTACAATGATATCTTTCGATGCATGGTGAAACGTGAATGGTCGTTTTCGTCCATCTTGTCTGAGTTCTTAACTGCGATTGAACTAAGCGAGAATGTACATGATCGCACTCGGGCAAGGGGCTCTCGCACGAGACTCTCGCCCGAGAGCTCTCGGCGAGAGTGTACAGCGGTCATATTAATGTTGCTTTAAAAACTGACTGTTTTTCTTAAAAAAACGCGATAAACGAGTTTTGGCGCAACGGAGTTGCGGGTGTCAACTAGTTATAAGTATTGTTTTCATTTGGGAATAAAAATGCGTTCAAGATTTTGATTTTGTTCAATTCGATGAGTTCAGTTTCTATGGTTTCTACCGATGATCGCGCGACAAGTCGAAAAGTTGCCAAAAAGTTGCCATTTGAGCTCGGTTGCCATTTGGTTGCCACGAAGGGTCAAATGTTGCCAAAATGGCAACCAAAGTTGCCAAATGGCAACGCTGGTAAATACTCCTACAGGGTGAAAGGGGTGCCCAGTTTAAAAAATTAGGAGTTTTATGTAATTATTATACTGAAAAACATTATTTCCATGGATTTGAGCTTTCAGAATTACATTATTTAACTTAAACGTTAATTTTATTGAATTACTATGTGTTTTATTATGGTTTTATTTAATAAAATTAATTACAAATTTTCATTAATTGCACTGGTAGCAATAACAAAAACTTAGGTTTAAAAACGCCATCTTGCACATAATTTCCAAACTTCGTTGTACGCACTGCCATCTATATTTGAGTGAAGTAGTCTAGTAGTACTACGTAACGCTACCAAATTAAAAGGTCGGTTATAGCATTACAATACAATGCTTTTTGATTGCTTCATTACTTAGCATACTAATAGTAGTAAAATTTCCAGTTTCATAGTACTTGCATAGTACTAAGATTGTCGACCCTGGTCTACTAGATGCTTGGTTTTAGCGACATTAGATATTTACTTGACAGTGACACATGTCTTTGACAGTTGACACTGACATTTTGTTCTTTTTTTTTTTTGGCTACCTAGGTGGCATTGGCCACAAGTCACAACACTATAATCATTATATTAATTTATGATTGATTCGAGACAAAAAAGGTAAGTTTTCTGTGCCGATATTATTTGTGTATTTTTCTTTTTATCTCTTTTTGTATTTTAAATCCTGCTTTAAGAAATCATATTTTATACCTAATATATTTTTATGCATTTTAAGCATGGCATTTATGCTGATTGCTGTGGTGTTTGTTATACATTGCTTTCTAATTTATTTCTAATTTTATTTATAATTTATGTATTTTTTTAAAATATTGTCGGTGGTGGTAATGTGTGGGTTATTAGGTAGTTTTGTTTTTTTTTTAGTTTTTAATTAGTTTTATCTAATATACTGAGTGCTTGTTCTATTACGATGGCAGAAACTGATGATGAATATTTTAATTATAGTTTTGTATCAGCTCTGAGCACGGCAGAGTCCCAAACTAGCATTGGCAGCTTGCATAGTATTCCCCACAGATCTAGCAAGGTTCGCGCTCGTACATTCTATATTTATGGTATTCCCTCCCTTAACGAAACACTATCCTCGACATTTTTTAACCTTTCAAAAAAATTTAATGTGACTCACATTAATGCTCAAAACATCCCAGGACATTATAACGAACTAGCCTCTTCTTTCCATAACCAAAATATTCATGCTATTCTGGTTTCAGAAACATGGCTCAGGCCATGTCACAATTCTGAGACATACTCTCTACTAGGATACACCTTAATTCGTCATGATCGTTCATGCAGAAGTGGTGGCGGTGTTGCCATTTACCTCCAGTCGAATATACAATTTAGTGTAATACTAACATCCTTGTCACTGGATAGCGGCGCTGAGTACCTATTAATTGAAGTTATTCTCGGTCATTCTAAAATCCTACTTGGCGTGCTTTATAGCCCCTCTCTTCATATAAATTACTTCGCTGACTTTGAAAACATTACAGATAAACTTATACCTGTTTACGACAAAGTCCTAATAATGGGTGATTTTAACACGTGCCTAATAAAAGATGATTGGCGCTCCGCACGGCTTAGGTCCATTGCAACTGCTGCTAATTTGCAAATTTTACCTTTGTCAGCCACACACTTTTTCCCTAACTGCGAACCCTCCTTGCTTGACCTAATTTTGATATCATCATCTTGCGAAATTGAAAAATATGGTCAATGTGGTGCTCCTGAATTCTCCTATCATGATTTAGTGTATGTCTCCTTATCCATTTGCCCACCTAAGCGCAAGGCAAAAATCGTGATGCAACGCAATTTTTCCAAAATCGACCTGCCTAAGCTGCGTGATGATGCTCAACTCATTGATTGGTCTGCAATTCAATCAGAGCAGTCTGTTGATAAGCAAGTTATGATGTTGAACGCAGCAATAACTAAATTATATGATACCCATGCCCCGATCCAACCTATTCGTATTCGCCATCGTCCAGCCCCCTGGCTCACTAAAGAAATTAAGATATTGCAATTGAAAAGGAATAGGGCGAGACTTAAATATAGACTTAACCGGAGTGAAGTAACTAACTTGTTAACTTAATGTAGAGTCGTGCCTGATCGGTCATGCTCACCGATTTTAAATAGTTAATGGAATCAGGCGTTACTCTGCGGAAATCCATAGCTTAAAATTTAGTTTGTTATTGTTTTAGCAATATGCCGCGAAATAAACTTCCACCTTTAAGTAAATGAGTGAGTGCACGCATAGGCATGCCTACAGCACCTCCCTCCTCCCACACTGCCTATGCGTACACTCGCATGCAAGAACTTACAAACACCACCACCACACAAGCAATAATGTTGGCAAATCCGTGCAAGGCCCCTCACCACCATGCAGGTTGAAAACCTCGACGCGCGTTTCGCTCCAACACCGGAGCATCCTCAGGATGTGGACCCTACGAACAACGTCCGTCAAGTGCCGCCGCCGGCCAAAACACCGCCTTTTATACCCTATCAAGCCCCGCTACTATCCCCAATACCCCCACTGTACTGTCAGTTAGTACAGAAGATTTACCAAGACGTGTGGAAGAGGTGGAGAACGGAATATCTTACACAGTTGAATACCAGGTCTATAAGTGGCTACGTTCACAACCTAATTTAAATATAGGAGACGTCGTTATAATACACGACGCTAACCTGCCACCGGGTAAGTGGGCTCTCGGTCGAATCGTGCAGCTACATCCGGGGCAAGACGGGCTAACTAGAGTAGTCTCTGTAAAAACAAAAAATGGTGTTATGAAACGACCAATAGTTAAGTTATCCCTTTTACCGATTAACCATAATTACAGTGAAGACGAAGACAATAACCAAATTGCTGACCATAATGCTGCTGAGAATAACCAGTCGAATGACAATTTACCAAAACCAAAAAGGAGAACTAGAAAAGGCATTTATCATTTATTTACCATGGCACTTATGTTGTTCACGTTTTTAATTTCACCAGCCTCGTGTGCATACAACGTAATAAACTTTAACGACAGCCAAAGTTTATATTTTGATAAAATATCTACTATGCGATTAGTACAAGACGAATGGAAGCTGGTAGTATATTATGATTTAGGACCATATTGGCAGGGTAGTAAACTATTATCAAAGTATATAAATCACATGGAATATCTATGTCAACAATCACCAGTAAGAAACCATTGTGAATCCATTTTAATACAATTACGGCACAGCTATACAGAGTTTATGCATTACAATAGCATTCTGTCGACGCAGCAGTTCCCACACGGGCACGCGCGGCGCAAACGCGGCCTTATCAATGTCGTGGGTAATGTTGCACACGCGCTGTTCGGTGTACTCGATGACCAATTCGCTGAACAGTATATTAAGGACATCGATTTAATTAGAGAAAACCAAAACCATCTGGCTGCTCTATGGAAAAACCAGACTTCCGTAGTAGAGGCAGAATATAATGTACTGAAAAGGATGCAAGGTTCTATTGACAAACAGCATAAGATATTTACACATTACATTAACCAGTTAGAGAATACTACCAACGATGTAAAAAGTCAACTGAAAGACGTGGAAGCGACCAATGAGTTTTTGTTATGCTCCATGGCAGCTAACAGCTTGGAGTCGAATTTAAAGAATATGCAGGATGTTTTACTAGATACAGTTTCGGAGGTGTACTTTGGGAAGTTCAACATACATCTTTTGAAACCGGACCAGCTTTTAGAAGAGTTAAATACTATTTCAGGAAAACTTTCCAATGAATTAACATTACCAATTGAAAATCCTCACACAGAATTTACCAAAATTTACCATTTACTTAAGGTTAGAGCTAAGATGATGAAAGATTATTTTATTTTTGAAATTCGAATACCATTAGTGAGTAGAGATAGTTACCAAGTATATAGAATTTATCCTATCCCAAGACGGAACGACAAAACCATGGTCACCCTAGTTCCAGCTTCGGATTACATCGCGATCAACTTACGAAGAGACTCATTTATGACCATATCGCAATTAGAATTGCATAAGTGTATTCACTTAGATTCTGAAATACAACTTTGTCCACTGCAGAAACCAATTTCACACATGAGTCATAACGACGTCTTGTGCTCCAAAGACCAGGAGACGAAGCGGTGCAGAACCAAAACTGCGAGGTGTCAAGACTGGTGGTCACAATTGAATGATGTAAATACTTACGGTCTTACCACAAAAGATTTAAACATCTGTTGAACAGTTGTTTTGAGACAATTTTGTATGGAATTTTTCTCTAATCAACTGTTCAACGGGTGTTTAAATCTTTTGTAGTAAGACCGTTACTTTTTCTTTTGCTGCGACTCATGTCCAGTACGCATCATCTGTGGAGAGCAAATGTTTTCCAACCATCTGAATAGCAGCGGTATCATAAAGCTGGGTCCAGACTGCGTTCTGAAAGGAAACGACATTACCATTTATGCTCAGAGACAGCAAAACAATACTTTCACCATGAAGACCGATATACCAGCGATAGACATTCTCCCCATCAACCACATCTTCAACCAGAATGGCACGTCCGCGTCGCTGATTCCGGAGCCAACGTCAATAGCGGGTGGTTACGATCAGGATCTAGACGATATAGGCGTTAAGATAAAACAAATGCGTTCAGAGAGTGGTCTAAAGGGTGGTATATCTTATCACGACGTTCACCATTACGTCGCGATATACGTGGTGGCGGGTGTGCCGGTGTGTGGGGCAGCCGCGTACGCCGCGCGGCGGTGGTGCCCGCGCCGCAGCCGCCGCCGGGACTCCAGCAGCGCGCCGGCAGCAGCTGGCGCAGCGCCTGCGCCTGCCGCGTCAGACCCGCCGCGCCCTGAGCCGCGGGGTCTGGCGAACGCAGCGTTTGTGTATAGTGTTAGTGACCAGTGTGTAAGTGTAGTTGACCATGGGCAATCTAGTGTTAAGTGTAGTGGCAGAGTGAAAGACCAGTCCACTTCTCCCGTAGTGCAAAAGCATAATTTTAGTGATTATTGTGATTACATTTAGATTTACATTGTGATAGACATTAGGGTGCCTTTAGAATAAGTGAATATTGTTTATCACCTTGTCTCACGTCACTCACTAACAATTGAACCATTTATTTTTTGTACCATTTTCACCATCCCTCTTTCTTCTCTCGCGGTGGCACCATGTACGGTCAACAGTTTGTCGACAGTACATCACATTTCGCACTGTCAGCGTATACGCCACCACGCGGTATTATAATATACTTTAACTAACCAGTTCGCGATAAGCCGCCAATCGGTTCGCGTGCTCTCTTTACCATTTAACCATTAAACCATTTTAGCATAAGTTAAGGATTCAATAAACCTATTGAACCTAACTTGTCTTTTACTCTGTACGGGACCAAACCACCGTACACCCACTACCCTCACCAGTACCCCCGAACATATTATTAATAAGCGGTGACGTAGTCAAGCAAGTTTGGTCATTCAACAATGCAAATCTGTTATTTTTCTTTTCTTTTATGATCTCTAATTGTTCCAACACGCTCAGCCGAAAGCCTTTTTCGCATTTATGTAAAACTTTATAGGAACAAAATTACATCGTATAGCCGCTCAAAATGTTTGGTTCAATCAACAATATTTCTATCAAAAAAGCCGAGACTATCTGGCTTAACGAAGAGACACGTCACTGGTTTACCGTTAGGGATAATTTAAAATTACATCTCAAAGTTCTTTATACCGAGCTCTCTTTAATCTAGGGCTAATACGAGTATGAGGTCTGCGGGCTGCGGCCTGCCTTTAGTTTGTTTTGCCACCTTGTGGCCCTTGCCTGCCAAATGGTTGCCGACTGCTGCTGTAGAGTGTAGTCTTCACGCAGACGGCGTTAAATAATGAAGGGGTCAGGAGTGTCATCTCAGTACCATAATTTTAATCAAAGTCCGGTCCATTTTGAGTCAGACCGGGCATTCGTAACGTTTACCGTTTAGAGTTTAGACAGATCCGAGACCCACCACCCCCACCTTTCAACGACTGATGGCAATTCGTACATAAAATTCATTCAAAACGGTTCAGCCCTTAAGGAGTTCAGTGATGGACATACTTACAGTAGAATTACTTACATAAGGATAGAAAAAATAAAACTACACTAGTACTTACAACTGATATATAATTATATTTTAATACTGTGACTAAACAATCACTACATCTTATATTGGTATTTCGCATACCATAAAACAGCATCATTATAATTCATACATACCTACCTAATTAGGAATGATTTTCTTACAACAAGAAAACCTAAACACGCTTTTCATTTTAACTAAAAACATGATTTATTTCAAGAAAAACAAAAAATTATTACAGTAAAAATTTCCAAAATATCGTTATAAATTGACTCACAAAATCTTTCGAATAGTGGCAGTCAAATTTTTAAGAACAGTTTTTGAATACGAAAATAGAATATTCATTATTCAACCACTTTTAAGTTAAATTGCCAAAAGGGCTGATCTGTGGAGTAGATACAGTTTGTGTTTATCTAGGTCTACCAGGATCTAATGGCAAAAGATTTTCAAAAATATTTTGATCATTGGATAAATGTATTTGGCATTTGCATGTTTCACACACAGCATCAGCCGCTATAAGGAAAAAAGGATCAAAATGTTTCATTCCAATTACCCCGGCATTGCTAGAGTCAATTTATTTTCTTGCTTTTTGCCATCAGATTCTGGTTACTGGATACTTAGTTTATTGATTTAAAAAAGTAATTTTTTGTATAAAAGTTTTGATTTAATCACAGCTAGCATGTTACATGTAGCTTACTCTAAAATTATAATTGTCTAGTAAAATTTAACAGAGCAAAGAGAAGGAACCACTTTCACGTACGTAACCTATGTCTGACTGATGGTTAATTCATCTTTGTTACAGGTACCTGTCAATTAAGTAATGTTTGTTAGTCAAAATTATTATGTAGCAATTATGTAGCAATAAATTTTGTTTTGATCGAGAAAGTCTAAAACCGCTTGCTTTTTTTAAAGTCAGAAAATTAAATCCGGTAGATCCGTAATGGCTGGTTTACACGTATTAAGTAGATAAGTAGTTAACTAAATTTTAACTTAATTTTAAGTTACTTAATTGCATGTAAACACACAATTTAGTAGCAAGTAGCAAGTTGCAACTAAATTTTAACTTGATACATGCTACTGAATTGTGTGTTTACATGCGATTATTAACTTAAAATTTAGTTAAAATTTAGTTAACTACTTATCTACTTAATACGTGTAAACCAGCCCTAAGTCTCTGACTAAGTAAAGTTATAATTCTATCTACTCTGAAGTATATCTATCAATTATTGACAATTGGTGTTAACTTTTTAAAATAAGAAAAATTGTCAAAAGTTTTTTAACTAAGTAAATTAATTCAACCAAGTAATTTTTAACTTTTCTCAAAATAACAGTTACTTAACAATAATGTGATATGATTTTAATTCTTAAAAATAAGTGATTCGATAGCTACGATCAAGTGGTCACATTCAAACAAAGTAGCTTTAAAACATACTTAGGTACGTTAATTACTACTTGCGTTACTAAAAAAAGACGTACTAAACGGAAAAAATTCCTTCTCGGCCAGAAAAATCAAAACTTTGAATGTGCTAAGAGTTAAGACTACTATTTAACAGCATCGACATGGATAAACTTCTGCTGCGCTAGCATGGCCTCAGTGGAAATGCGAAGGTATAGAAAAACTGTGGAGATAAACTGAAGGTAGCGTTCCGATCTTTACACCAACCAACCAACTTTTTTACCAACAAGAAATCAAATATAATGCAACTTTATGTTAGACTAAAATACAAATAAAATCCTACTTTATGGCATAGACTATTAATTCATAAAGTGGTATTTCATTTGAATTTATGTCAGTCGAAGGCGTCGAAGCTAGCCGCGGAAGATCGGAATTTCTCCTTCAGTTTATTTCCACAGAGTTTCTATACTTTGACATTTCTACTGTGGCCAATATATTATAATCACTACGTTTGTTTCAACGGCGCTATCAAAGTAAATACAGAACTAAAGAGTAGGCCGACTCAGACGAGATCATACTAAAGCCCCTGATCGACGGACGAATAAGACCGCGGTTTTATGGCTCGTCGGTAAAGCTCGCCGGTTTATCATTGCAAAACCACGTGCTATATTTTTTACTCGGTCCGCCATGCAAAACCGCGTGTCGATCACGGCCGGCGAGCCGAGCCGTCACTTTTCGGCGACAGCGCTAGAGGACGGATGTGCGCCAGAAGAGCTGTGTAGGTACCTACTACAAACTTCGTAACGTGCGTGCTCAGTCCGTGTCACTATAATGGATCTATGTACTTGCAGCCACGATTTTATAATAGAATTTATAAATGCCTTTCGAGACTGTCCCTGTTTATGGCAAACTAAATCAAGCGAGTATAAAAACAAAGCAAATAGGCTTGCAGCGTATAATAAACTTGTGGAGATTGCAAAAAAATATGAACCAAACTCGGATATAACCGATATTAAGAAAAAAATTCAGTCACAAAGCTTGCCTTTTTTCAATCCAACTTTTAACCCAAACTTTAGGGCGTTTTCTTTTTTTTTCATAACTGCGTAATATCCTATGGCGAGATAACACAAGACTTCAGACTCGGAACAAGACATGTTTGCGACTGTTTTGCTTGCTAATCGATCAGCACCAACGAGCCGCGAGCCAGGTTCGTCGGTATTTAAAACCACGGTCTTACTCGCCCGTCGATCACCCACTTAATGCATAATGCGACTCAGCAATCAGAATTGTGAAACATGTCGAAAGTGGTACTCGCGCCCGTTTGTTTGAAGTCGAGGCACTCTCTTAGTTCTGTCTACTCTGGCGCTATACAAGGCGTCTGGTCGAGACAGAACTTTATAGTAGGGGAGGTCGCGCTCAGTTAAAAAAGTAATTTCATACCGAGCGAAAATCGTTACAATAATAGTATTGCACTAATACATAACAGCTTTGATCGTCAGCCACTTCATAATGGGTGGAATAAAAATTGAGAGCATATCAAAGTTGATGTTGGGAATCGTATTGAATTGACATTAAAACGATCCCAATTCGCGACCAATATAAAGGTTCATATCTAGATTGTACACGTTTAGGTTGGGTAGGTGTTATTTTAGTTTTAGTATTTAACAACAGATAGCGCTTTTAAAGTAAAATGTATGTAATTCTTCTCCACAAGTATTGACTATCGAATTAATTACTTAAAATTCCAATGTGAGATAATTTTATGGTTAATACAAACGAAAATCAGCTGAATGTTTGCAAATCGAAATGTCGTCTACGCGACGCCCTAGGATACATTGAGCGCAAAGTAGGGCTATATTGGTCATATCTTATATCGCTGGCTGACGGTTTTTCCACCATCGTATTAGCGACTGACGGTATTATTTATTATTTACAAAGTAGAAACATTCACCTGTATAAATTTTGTACGGTATAAAATTACTTTATATTCAAAATTTTTTACATGTTCAGTAACGCGACTGACGTTGAATCCCCCGTCTGCAATACGGCTGACGGTGATTTTTTGGGTAAACATGACCTCAATAATCATCCATCAAAGTTTCATTCGGTATAAAATCACTTATCGCAACTATTTTTTTAACAACTTTGAAATACTCTCAGTTAACATTCCACCACGGGTGCGGCGACTGACGATGATTATATTGATTGATAAATATCAAGCTACCGCTGGACAAAAATTTGGTCGGTATGGAATGGCTTTGCATACGCTAGCACTACCTCCCCTACTATTACCAACTGTTCTCATAGCTCCTAGTAGCGTACCCAGATTGTTTAGAACACACATTTAAAAAGTAAATAAAAAATAATACAAACACGACAATATTTCTTACTTCTAAATTAGGGTATGCTCGAATTTAACATTCAATAACCCTTAAACTTGTTATTAGCCATACCTACTTAAAAACAGTAAGGAGATACGAAGGTTTCCAATGTAGACTGTACCTAGTTTTAGATGGTAATAGGCAACGAGAACGGCAGGTACTGTACCTAAAAATAAATCTTTAATTTGTGACACATAATTAAGCATTTCAATTTTGAACTTAGTAGGTATAATATTTTGACTTTGTAGTATCAGTTATAAAAATTAAGGGGTTCTAAACTACTGCCCCCGAACCATACAAACACGCTATGATAAAAGGACCCCAAAAGTTTTGATACCGCGCTCCCTACACCACTACTTTTAACTTTTGAGACCACTTCTCAATGAGACTCGTTGAAATGTACTCTTGCTTAGCCTCAATCCTCATGAATTTTAGAGTAAATCGTAGAAGGTACTCGAACGAGATTAGAGCATCTATACAAGATGTTTGTGTAAACACCGTTGTCCTTGAAACCATCAAATGAGCCCGTCAAAATGAACAACTTTTTCTATGAGAACAATGCTGGGAATTAAAAAAAATCTGTCTTCATACAAATTGCCGATCCGGGCATCCATATGGGTATGAAGACGGCATTTTTTTGAGTTCCCAGCATTGTTCTCATAGAAAAAGTTCGAAGTTGTTCATTTTGACGGGCTCATTTTATGGTTTCAAGGATAACAGTGTTTACACAAACAGACTGTATTTTGTAGAATCTAGGCGACGCTACTAGTTTATGTAGATTCACAGTATAATAATACATAATATTAAGTATATAATATTCATTTCTTTGTAATCAGAGCTTTGATAGGCAAAATGATAGAGACTTACGAAATAACTTACATACCTACATATTCAAATACCTATGGCGGATTTTATCGCGCCTCAACATAAAATTGAAATGCGATTCGATTTTGGGTATTTAATGGCGTCCACGCCAATATTAAACACACTATAAAAATACACATTTTTAATGTATTCATAAATAGCATAAATATTAGATTACGTCCTCACTCAACATTCTAAAATAATCTTACTCAAGTACCTACCTAAATCACGAAGGTACGCTAAATGCCATTTTCCCAAACCTCGATATGGTTTAATAGGGTTTAGTACTATAAGCTGCTGTTCTGTTTGGTTACTGAAATGCCATCGTGTGCGAAACCCAAATAAGGGCCGTTTCATTTAGGTACCAAAGACGTATTATGCCCAGTTTTTAAAACCTTACGATGATGGCTTATTTTCCAATCATTATAATCTAACATTTTATCACATTTCAATAATGCACTAGAAATATTCTCACACTTGTAAAGATAGGAAGAAAGAGGCGGCATCTATCACGAACTATCACAAAACTTGCTTCTGCGCACGAAACAAAGCTTTGAACCAAAATTGGTTCAAGTTAATCGTCATTAAGGCCGCCTCCAAACAGATATACATAATATCTTATTGTATTCCTTACGACTACTTATAATATTATATTTAATGCAAATGTCTACAGAGATTCGGGGCTAAAGAAAATTCTAACAAAACAACCCGCGTCACACTCACTAGCTCGTTAATACTAATCTCAAACAAAAATATTTGAGCATTTTCAGAAGTCAAAAAAAAATTAGGAATCTCTACTATAACAGTATAAAATGGTTATAACGATACCAAAAGCATAAATAGGCCTAAAATTGAGCCTCTGTCTAGTCTTTTGCTTAATCTTCACCCTTGATTATATCTAAGATACTGACGTATGAACCGGTTAGGAAGCCGACGATACCGAACGCGATCAGGAAAATATTTTTACAGAGAACCCAGTTAAAGCGGCCGAGTCCGTTGGGGCGGTCCCAGTAAGTGACAGTTTCGATGACAGCGGGGAAGATGAGTCCCAAAAATGAGAGACAGACAGCACCAACGAGGGAAATGAAAGGTCCTAGATTTGGGATAGCGATAGCCGTACATAGGGTCATAATGATAATAGCAATTCTAATACTGTATTCAGCGATGTTCTTCTTAGCTCCGAACCAGTGGCGGACGTTCTTCCAGATAATTTCCATCGGGACGTAGAACTGGAGACTGTAGGTGAAGAAGATAGCGACGGCAATCATCAGCTTCACGCATTGACCCAACCTGAAAATTATAATATTGTACTCGCATTAATTTAGCTTAGATAAAACTAGGACAAACAGAATGATAAAACCATTAAGTAACGTATTTTGTACTACAAAGATAGTTTGAATCATGTTACTGACGCGAGGTAATAAAAATATTGCTTGACGATAAGCGGTGTCTATACTGCATTGCAATGAGTCTGTTTTTTATATTTAACTGTTTTATTTTAGCAAAGTTACTTAAAGTACAGCTAAGCAACTTACACTTCATCTTGAGGAAGATTTAGGGTAATACTGCCGGAAGTAGCGTCTCCATATTTAAGATAGCCGAAGAATCCAACCAGCGCGTACAGGGAGACGACAAAGAACATTCCAGTGTTGAGTACACCGGGGCATCCGATAAAGTGGGTAGGAGTCTTCATGTTGTTCTCCAACGGCATGACCACGCCAATACCTTCCAAAGCGAAGATGGCCGTTCCGAAGAATGTGGGAAGGCGTGCAACTTCCGCGATCGGCTGTCTCTCGCTCAGGCTCGGAATATCTTGGAAGAGGTAGTACAGAGTGATACCCATGCCGGTTCCGACCAACAGGTTGGCGATCATTGAGAAAGGAGCCAAGTATTTGAGATTCCTGATCAGGTTCATAGCAATGAGGAATGGTAGGAGCACCGCCATGTATATCCGAAGATTCATATCATGAGGCAGCCATTCGCTCTCTTTGGCATGGTAGTCGACGACTTGCTTCACGTTTCTGGCGACAAACACGATGTACACGCAGCAGCAGCCCAGGAGATCAATCACCAGGAACCAGTTGACCATAGCCCTGAAAATAAATAAAAAAACATTGAATAATAATAATTGTAAAGATGCTTGGATTATGCTAAATTGTTATTGTAGAGATATTTGCGAAAAGTCATCATGTATTTATTACTTTGTCGTATTATTGTACTACTTTGTAGCTTCAAATAATCTTCAGCTTTATAATAAAACTTACTTAGCAAGTCTGGAGAATTTGTGCACAGCTGGTGGTCCTGCGAGGAAAGCCGCTTCGGCAGTCTCGGCAAATCCCAGCGATGGCTTCTGAATCCTTCTGCAGAGCTCATGCGAGGTCTTCACAAGTACGTGGACGCAATAAGTACAGATGCCGCCTATGAGGAATGTCGCAACGAGACCGAAGTATAGACCGGCGTTCATAAACGCCATTGGCATAGCTAAGATACCGCTACCTAATGAGCCCTTAAGTAAGTGGATAAGGGTGTCCATGTCCCTGGAATGAAGAAAGATTCGTTTTAATTTCAGATCACAATACATCCGGCTTTATATCAGAGATATAAAGCCGGATGTATTGTGTGTCTTATGGGATTTGTCTATGGGAGGTCGTAAGAGACAAGAAGGTGACCAAAATAAGAACGAAGTTTAAATTCTGCCAATCATGACCCATTTGTGGATGCATTGAATGTATCAAATGATAAAGGTAATTCTGTGATTAAAATGATCAATGTGACAACTTACGAAGTAGGATGAGCAAGTTTCCTGTGCTCAAATGGATTGTAATCCTCATCAGCCTCGATATCCCGGCCCGGGATCTCCATGAGGGGCAGGGTGGATCCCGCCTGTTGTTCCACAGGGATCTCATTGGGATCAACTTTGTATCTGAAAGTTTAGTCATAAACACTGTTATAGCGAGCGCCAACACTCAAAACAAACTAATGTATAATGTGGATGGTTTAAAAGGTGAGTGATCAAAGTGTTTTCAATCAAACGCTTTTTTCAAGCAAGAAAATGGTGGCCTATTGTGAAAAAAGAAAGAAGCACATCAAAGCGGACTGGTGAAACGATTGTGACCCGATATGTGTGCACGCGCGCGACTCTACATGTCTTTACTCTACTTTACTGACTTGTCTCATACTGAATTTACATCGTTATCAGTGTTATATCATATATGTAAGTGTATTGAGTGAAGTGTGATACATTCATTATGGTCTCCAAAAATGTATAATTTCTTAAAGTACGCTTCACTCTGTTAAGACTCGGCATTTACAAATGAGTGGCCCAATCTTAAAATTTAATGCAGCTTTACGTGTTGGTTACGGACGTTTACTTGAAAATTTTGAAAACGATCGCTCATAGAGTAGCTTTGTTACGCTACGAACCGCCTGGGGTAGAATTGTGTCCCACCGAGGAGATAGAATGTTTCGAAGTCATCGAAATAGAATCTGTATTTAAAAATAATAATCGAACGAGAAAAAACATAAAGCTAGATCAAATTTGTACAAAACTTGAGATCGTGGGCCATCCCGAGCCTGAACAGAGATGGCGCGAGGAGGTCGCGGCAGCTGGGACCGACACGTCGCAGTCTGCGCCGCGGCCTCCGGAGGTTCGTAGACTAACTTAAATGTTACCAGAACCAACAAAAAATAAAACAAAATAAACAAAATTGAAACCATAAAATGGAATGATGTACCGGTGTATGAGTCCATTGCAAGTTGATCAAGGTCGTCGTACGACTTTAATCTGGTGGAAGCAGCGCACGTCTTCCCGGATCGTCTCCGAAGGCTTCGAGCGATAATAATAGCTCGTAATAAGGAGCGAGTACTTAACAGTCAACATACAATATAAAATACCATTTTAACGACAAAATATTTATTGTAAAATAAAAAAAAGCCTGGGCCGAAGCGACCCCACGCTCTGTCGAGCGGTATTCAAAGCTCACGTTCTAAAATAATGTCGTTTTACGTGAAACATTTTACTGTTAAACAACATTTTCTTTTCGAATTCCTGTTGAACAAAAATGTCATGATTATTAGTTTAAGGGCTTCGACATAAAAACCACACATTTCAATTCAGCTTGCCAATTAAAGTGACGAAAAGCTGTGATACATGCTTAACATTATAACAACTATATTATGCAGTACAAAATGTTTGATGTGGCATCGAAACAAAATATTTATTAACACAACATTCAAAGCTGGTCGACTCGATGAAGGAGACGGTGAATATCGGAACATGTGTCACTTACTTGACCATAACGACATCAGACAAGTCATTTTTGACTCCTTTTTTCCTGGGGTCATACTCGGCTATCATAGGCCGCATTTGAGGTTTCTGTAAAGAAGAAAATACTTTGTTAATAATCGCTTAAAATAACAACTAATAATAATTGCTTAAAATTCTAAAAATTGCTTTAATTTAATCAATGAAATCGCACAGCAGATCATCGCAGTTAAGTTTACAAATGTGTGACATCACAATATCAACAAACCAACCTCTTCCAACAACAAAAATGTTTTCAAACAATCGTGGAATGGCTAGTAAAATGTGCATTATCGCAAATACTTTGGCAAACCCTGAAGGTCGGTCTACAGGAAGAGTTCCTCTGGCGCGACGTCACCAACTGGCAAGAACAGGGGCTCGCTCACCACGTGATGGGCTATTTTTGGCAACAACACGCCTATGTGTTACAACAGTTTTCCTTTTCTACGTGTTTTGGCACATTACTTCCGAGACGCAAATGATGATGGTACATATTTGTATCGGTAATGATTTATGATCAAACCGACTACAAGTTTACTGTTATCACTTCTGGAGAAAGATTGCGATCTACTCCAAAAATGAGCCTTGAGCCTTGACCTATCAGATCTTTCAATAGTGAATATTACTCAAAGGTAGGAACTTGGTGGGAGAAGGAGCTTCTAGCACATATTATAGTAAATAATAAAAATCATCACAGACAGTAGTCAGTAAACAATTTTTGTTTAGTCTGTCTGTGCTAATGCTGCCGTCTAGCTTAAAAATATAACAGTAATATTATACCTTCTGATGAAAGGGCACAACATGATATTAATTTATAAGACAGCTTTACTAATTCTGACGCGATAAGTACTTAAGTAATTAGCGGTCCATAATATAAGTAACATGATATGTGGGTGCGACAGAAATAGCTGAGGGTAGGTGAAATTGGGGTTAATACAGTAAAATAGAGTAATAAACTATGTATTAGGTTCATAGTCTCCTTTTGCACTGTTCTTTTTTTTCATCTTAATTTTTAGGATTCGGTAGTCATTAAGGAACCCTTATAGTTTCGGTTTGTCCGTCCGTCTGTCTGTCCGCGGTTTCGCTCAGACTATACAGCGGCCATTCTCAGGTTTGGCATTATTTGCCTAATTACCGTTACCATTTTTTTTTCTTCGTTGATTTGATTTAAACTTATTAAAATATGAAAGTAATGAAAGATACCAATACAATAATAAATTTGGCGTGGTACATCTCATTACAGTTTTTTAGATAATAAGACTTAAAATTTTTATGGGTACGGTAATTAGACTAATATAAAATTTTATGTAACGGTAATTAGAAAGCATTATAATTCTATCCAAAACATCATACAAAAACACTGATTAATAATTGCACATGTATAATTGTCACAAAAGGGGTAGAATTAACGATGTTCTATACAGCCATAACCTGCCAATAGTAAAAAATAGACACTTTCTAATAAAATCTGAAAAATGAGAAAATAACAACAAACATTGTTTTAATCGGTAGATATTTATTAAGATCCAGGTACGATGAACCCAAAAATAATTATTTTCTAAATCTCTTTGGACAGAATAGCAACTCAAATGTAGCTTACAGCTTTTACAGCTCGAAATTTACTTATTTTTGTTTTCTCGTAACCCCAAAGGGCTATTAAACTTTGTCAATTTTAAACTGATCGGGCTAATACTTTCCATTCATAAAGCTACTATGACGTAGGCATCCCCTAAGAAAGGGTTTTGATAAATTCTACCTCTAAGGGGATAAAATAGGAGATGAAAGATTGTATATAATAATACTTTTTAACGCGGGAAAAGCGCGGGCAAAAGCTAGTATCATTCTTTAATGATACTAGCTTTTGCCCGCGCTTTTCCCGCGTTAAAAAGTATTATTATATACAATCTTTCATCTCCTATTTTATCATTTTTATTATTATCATTATATATATTCATTATATATATCATTTAGATTATTATTATCATGAATGAGTCTTTACTCATTCATGATAATAATAATCTATGAAAACCGCGAGAAAACTTCAATTGATAAAAAGTACGTATCACTTTTTCATACAATGGTAATTAGGAACATATAGTAATTAGTATACGGTAATTATAAAAAGGTAGATTTTCTTGAAAATTTTTAAAAACCGACACAGTTTGCAAAAACTAGCTTACAGCAAAGTACGTAGACCAAATAACTTTATCGATTGACATGATCAACGTAAAATCTAATTTAAAAATCAAGTAGCAAAATAAAATAATGGTAATTAGAAAAGTTCTAAACCAAAGTTATGGTAGTTAGATACTCACGTGCTCCATCGGCGGCACACTAACATTAACGACGTGGGACCGCTAAAGGGCCTTGGCACACGCTAGGGAGAAGTGACTCGTGTACTTGTAATGTGCCATATCCTGTTATTTTTGGGTGGGTACCCGAAAATAGAATGCGTTACGGTAATTACAACCTTTGATAGGGCAAGCGATTATTTTATGATAACTATTTACAGGCTGGCCCTATTGAGTCGATATTTTCCAATGCGATAACCAATGTTAATGAGCATTTAAAAAGATGAATAGATCAAAGTAAATATGTACGTTATAAAAATTACAAGCAAGTTTCGAGATCAAGTTGGCGTGGGGACACGTTACGGTAATCAGAAAAACACGGTTTTTGAACACGACTTAAATTAATTTAGTCTGAATTACTTAAATTAGAAGCCTGTGTTTAAGTTTGTAGCTAGTTACGGATGCTATCTACCGTTTAAAAATATTGCATACTTGAATAAGATAATGTTACAGAGTATACAAGCCCGGGACATTTAAATTTTGCTCTCCGGAGAATGGCCGACAGGACCTACAATGCTGCAATTTGGCATGAATGCACATAATAGACAAAATGGTACATGAAATCTTAAAAATATAATTATTACTTTTTATGGTACCTTCCCGGGCTTCCCTACACATCAAGCGGGGATAATTTTTTTCGCGCCCACCCCATCGTGTGGGGTGTTGTTTAATAGGTTTTTTAAAAACATTGCGAGTATTCATAGATCATTTTCTAATTAAGGGATCTGTTTGTGAAATATTAAGTTTTAAAGTGGAAAAAATCGTTAGAGTCCAGTGTCCCCCCTTCTACCAGCTAAACGGTTGCTTCTCGAAATGTGAAAAAGGTCACGGGAGTAGGAAATATGCCGAATTTAAAAGGAAAACTATCAAGGCTAAGAATACTTTATGAGTTTTTAAGTTATAGTCGATCAACTAAAAAAGTATTCGGCGAAGTATAGAAACTTTTCGTTCAAATTCCTTTGAACGTAACTGAGGCGATGTTGTTATTAGCGTCAAACACGTCGTTATAAATGTACCATACAAAAATTATCAAAAACTAGCGGTACTACGGAACCCTATATTGCCCGTGGCCGACACGCACTTGGCCGGTTTTAATTAAAATATAGTAAGTAAGTACATATTTGAAACTTAATGAATGAGATATATGTCTTTATTTGTTTTTGCTTCTCATCATGCTGTATTTTTCATTAATATAGAGTAATAATAAAAAAGCTTTGGGGAAACTGGCTGATATATCGATCCTGTCGGCATGGTCCTAGTAGTTGGTACACCTTTGGCCAATCCATCGCAGGTGCTAGGGTACAACCCTTATGAGTTATGACTCACATGTTTGAATACTATTAAATTCCCCTTTGCTCAACCCTAATGGAAATATTTTTAACAATTTTGAACTTTAAATTGAAGAGGTTAACGCATGTTGTCGACTGATCAATTGTACCGGAATGTTCTGGATCAAATCGGGAGCCGGTTACGTCCAAGTCACAATTGTATTAGACCTACAAATACATATATACTGTACCTGCTAAAGTAATTTTTGAGGCATATTTTGATTAAATATTTTAATCATTTAGGAAACAATATTAGTCTTCGATTTATTACTATTTTTCTAAGAGCCTATGCTGTCCCACTGCTGAGCAAAGACACATTAAAGGTTTTCGTAAAATTAAAGGCACTAGTACCAAGTTATATTGAAAGCAGAGTTAAAAACCGAGTTAAAATTGTTAAAAAACCTATACATTAAAGTCACATTTACCAGTTTTAGTATATAACGAGCCAGGTTGGCCTACGGCTGCGTTGGATCGAGACAACTGGAAGGAAAGAGGCCTTTCCCAGCAGAGGAACAGCATAAACTCTTAAAAAAATACTGTATTGGAAAATAAGTGCAAAGTTAATAGCAATGAGCACCTAAAGCTAGAGCTGGTAGAGTCTTGACTCTTGAGCCTACTGCGCGACTGTGCTTTCACTGCGACTTTACTGCATAAAGATCTCTTGGATGTTAAATAGATTATAATTTGTACATACATGTAATAGGAACTGTCTAGGTATAGTGTTAATAATTTAAATACACTTGACGTGCTGTTTGTATTTGAGCGCGTTGAAATTGTCCCCCAAGGTTGCGTCTTCAAGACACACCTTCTATAGAGTGATCACGACTCTCACGACAAATCAACAGACTAATAGAAATTATAACGCAAATAAACATTATTTTCACTAGAAGTCACGAGGAAAAGACGTGGTAACCAATTATTTTGCAAGTGATTTTTTTCAGCAAGATAACAGCAATGCTTATGGAATATTATGGTCCAAATGAGCTTGACATCCTACACTAATACATAATATTGTAAATGCGAAATTGTGTCTACCTCTTCACACCCAAACCGCTGAACCGATTTTGCTGAAAGTTATGAAGATAGTTTGAGCTCCGGGAAAGGACTTAGGATACTTTTCAAACCGGAAAAATGTACGGTTAATATTTTTTATGACTCGCCTCTTAGTTCCGATCATAGTAAGTATATTCTGTGTCCACGTAGAAGAAAAATCGATAAAAAATCTAGCTTTTGAGTTTAAATTATACGTAAGACGGTAAAGGCGGAGAATCGGAGATGATTAACTAAGATAAGGTAACTGCTTTCTAGTGGCCCCGAAATTCGCCCATCCGCTCACTCGCGACTCGCGAGTCGCGTGTCACAAGCTATCTCACTAGTCTACAGGGTCCCACACATTAACAGTCCGCCTGCAGGCTCTGGTCGGCAGGCCGCCTGACAGTCATTGACTGCCGATACAAAATCTACAAAATCGTCCGGGGAACTGTGAGTCTGTGGTCTTTTGGGCGACGGCCTGCCGGCGAACTGTTCATGTGTGGGGCCCTGGCCTCGGCCGCGGGCGGCAACGCGGCAGCCGGCACACTGCACCGCACCGGCGCGGCGGCGCGGTGCCCGGTGAGACAGTCAGAGATGCGATATTCGAATTTAGAGGTGGAAGAATCGGGTCCCGGGAAGTTTAACAATCTAAAGTTTTTAACATACTTACATACTGAATTTATAATGTTAAAAACTTTAAGTTGTTAAACTTAAGCTAAAAAGTTTAAGTTGAAACAACATCGTTATGTTAAGAAAGAAGTTAAAAAGATAGTTGTATAGTAGACGTGGCTACTAGGACAGCATGAACTGTAGTCGCTTCGTTGGCGGATAAATCAATGTCTTGATAGTGCATGTATCGAATAATTGCATCAACAAAATGGAAAGTCACATGCGCATTGCAACCGCCGCGCCGCGTGGCTGAAGCTAGACCGAAATAACTCTCTTTCTCTCTTAATTTTCTCTCTCTTCTTAAATATTATGTCGTCTCTCTCTTGTTTAATGTTGTTTTGCTCAAAGTTTAATAATAATAATAATATCTATGGACGCTTCACACCACGTCAGTCTGGCCCCGTGGTAAGTACCTGAAGGACTTGTGTTACAGGTACCAGACAACGGAAATATATTTAATACTTTTATACTATACATATATTTAGGATTTTTATTATATGATACACATATTTAATATACATCCATGACCCAGGAACTTTATAAACTTTTGTTCCGTCGGCGGGACTCGAACCCGCGACCTCCGGCGTGAGCTACCAACGCGCTCACCACTGCGCCACGGAGGTCGTCAGTAAAGTTTAAGTTACTTAAAAAAACAATTCATAAATATAAAATACTAGCTGACCCGACAGACGTTGTCACGTCTTAACGATGATTATTTAATTCGAATTAGTATAATTAAGAAAACAATAGATTAAAATTAGTATCTTCATGCTAAATTTCAACAAAATAGATTAATAAATAGTTAAGCGAAAATCATAAAAGTGTATTGTGCGGGAACCGTACATTTTTCGGGACCAAAAGTATCCCTTTCCTTGTCCTTTCCCGAGACTCAAAGTATCTCCATAGCAAAATTCATCAAAATCGATTGAATAGTTTACGCGCAAATCATAAAAGTATATTGTGCAGTAACCGTACATTTTTCCGGGACTAAATGTATCCCATGTCCTATTCCTGGTTCTAAGCTACCTCTCCACCAATTTTCAGCCAAATTAGTTCATCCCTTCTTGAGTTATAAGTGGCGTAACTAACACAACTTTCTTTTATATAGATAGATTGTAACGTGTCTTCTTCTTCAAAATGCCATAGACCCATTACTTATATTTATAAAATTCTTGAAGCCGTACCGGTACCTAACATTGCAATAATTATTATTATTGTATTCAAAACTGTCATGAGACAGTTTTTGGATTGATTTTTTGGACAGAGTTTTGGATTGGTTTATTTTTGTTTTACAGGTTTATAATAACCCAATCCAAAATTCTATTAAAAAAGAATAAAAGAAAAAAGAATATTGAAAAGGTAAACTCCTGTCAAAAAATCCGTTTCCTTGCGATTAGTAAAGAAGTTTTTTTAATGATTTTTTGTTGCTACCTTTTTTTAATTTTGCTTTTACAAATTACTCCTACAATTAATTTTTTGCTTTTTTTATTATTTTTAAGTTCCTCCCTGCAAAAAAACTTAATTTTTAACTACTTTTAAATTAATTAAGGAATCGATAGGTATTTTATTGAGCGGAAAATAAATTTGAATACTAGGAGCGAAGGAACTTGTAGGAGGTAGTGCCAGATTCGATGTGCGCAGAAATCTAGACATGCGCTGTTGGTGGTGACTTTCAGTCTAGACTATTGACTAGATTTAGCCTGGAGACACTAGGAGCTTATAAATCCTAAGATCAAGAAGTTAAAAAGTTTAAGGTCGAAACTAGAACCATATAGATTTAAGAAAAAGTTTTTTATTTTAATTTCTAAGGTAATTAATGAAAAACGAGAGCTTAAAACTTTTGCGCTGATTTTAAACAAAGCATAAATTAAAATTCAGTGGAGTATATTATTTTTTTTGTCGCTGTAACTTTATTGGATTACATTGCCTATATTGAGTTATATTTTATACCTACTTTGAGGGTAAATTAAACCATTTATATTCCTCATCGGCTGTCGTATCAGTTAGGTATCGCATGTTTAGTGTTTACACGAAAAACTTCGCATTTTATAACTTAATGTTTCTTTGTTTTCAGAGACAATTAGGAGTTTCAGTATTCATTATGATAGCCATGCTAACTCGTGATATCATGATGATAGTGCGAAGCTTCGGTCAGTGATACTGGAATGTTCTTGTAACTTATGTTGCCTTGGTACCTGCCAAGTCAAACGAGGACTAAACTAAGCATTCGTTAAGGATAGCAGGACTCAGGATCATTATTGCCTTCATCAGGTAGGTATGCCATCTTATAGTTGAAATATTATATGTATTTTTATTTTGCGTAACAATTTTAAATGTGAATTTTTGCTGTTATGACTGAAAATAAAGAATGTAAAAATAATAAGTAGAGAACAAAGTTCGTGAAATATTTCAGTGAGTGCGACACAGCTCGTGAAATATTTAAAATTTCTAGACATGACTATAGTGGACAAAGCCGAAGTCGAAACTCCAGTCGAACAAATTACCCCTCAAACGTCACCAACTACATCGCCTGACTGAATTAACGCCAACTCCGCTTCAATCAGATTCAGTGACTGATTTAATAAGCGTACTCCCATTGCAAAATTGGTTAGTGTCAGTGAGCCGGATCATAGCGATTTGCCACTTACACTAACCAGTCTGTGGGTAGGGGACAAGTCATAGACTCAGAGAATGGACTGACCTTATCGAACTGTAAAGAAAATACGTGAGAAAAGAAACGTCAGAAAAGTGTTAGAGATGAAGCGAGCGGGCAGCGGCCGATATATTTGTCTGGTCGGTTTATATAACAGCTTCGTAAAGGCTTTTCATGGATAGATTTAAAATGAGATCTCATGTAGAGCCAAGCTTCTGAATCTACACGGTCTCTTTTTTCAATTTTTAAATGTGTGCTTTTTTCCAACTTGAGAGATAGGATAGCTTAGATCTTTAATTATAGTCGCAATTTTATTTTATTGCAAATTATTTGTCTATAAAGAGCGACCATTGCTTATGTGACGCGGGTCACGGGATAGCGATGGACGTTGCCATGGTGACATACTTATTAAGTCACTAATTCAATAAAATAATACGGGCGATATAGGTACTTTATAAAATATGGCAAAGAAACGTTTGCCGGGACAGCTAGTCTATATATATAAAAGAAAGTTGTGTTAGTTACGCCACTTATAACTCAAGAACGGATGAACCGATTTGGCTGAAAATTGGTGGAGAGGTAGCTTAGAATCAGGAATAGGACATAGGATACATTTTGTCCCGGAAAAATGTACGGTTACTGCACAATATACTTTTATGATTTGCGCGTAAACTATTCAATCGATTTTGATGAATTTTGGTATGGAGATACTTTGAGTCTCTGGAAAGGACAAGGGATACTTTTGGCCCCAGAAAATGTACGGTTCCTGCACAATAAACTTTTATCTCAAGAACGGATAAACCGATTTGGCTGAAAATTGGTGGAGAGGTAGCTGAGAACCAGGAAAAGGATATAGGATACATTTTGTACCGAAAAAATGTACGGTTACTGCACAATATACTTTTATGATTTGCGCGTAAACTATTCAATCGATTTTGATGAATTTCGGTATGGAGATACTTTGAGTCTCGGGAAAGGACAAAGGATACTTTTGGTCCCGGAAAATGTACGGTTCCCGCACAATAAACTTTTATGATTTTCGCCTAAACTATTCAGTCTATTCTTATGAAATTCGGTATGGAGATACTTTGAGTCTCGGGAAAGGACAAGGGATACTTTTTGTCCCGGAAAATGTACGGTTCCCGCACAATACTTTTATAATTTTCGCCTAAACTATTCAGTCTATTTTTATGAAATTCGGTATGGAGATACTTTGAGTCTCGGGAAACGACAAGGGATACTTTTTGTCCCGGAAAATGTACGGTCCCTGCACAATAAACTTTTATGATTTTCGCTTAAACTATTTAATCTATTTTGATGAAATTTGGCATGAAGATACTAATTTTAATCTATTTTTTTCTTAATTATACCAATTCGAATGAAATAATCATCGTTAAGACAGAACAACGTCTGTCGGGTCAGCTAGTATTATATAAATATACTCTACATTACAATTTACATTGAAGTTTAATTTAAAACAGAATTATAATATTATGTCTCTGAGTGCGGCTCTAAGTCACATTAACAAATAAACTTCCGAAAACACTCTACCTATACTTGTACTATTATAAATTATTCATTCTGTGCCTGTACCTAAGTAGGTATTCATACGTCAGTATTATTTGTTATCTAAGTATCTTTTATCTAAATGTAGGCTTTCTACAATACATATAACAATGTGAAATGCCCACATGAATATGTGGTTAAATTTAGAATGTGAACGATAAACTTTAGTTGTCAACACACCGATCGGTCTTCCGTCGTAAACACCGCCAAATCCCAAAATATAATGCGAAGTTTAGCTTCTTGAATCTTGTATAATAATCTGTGTGCAAACATTTTTATAAAGGTGACGCTGTTCCAACAAAACACGTTTATCGCACGGAACCATACATATTTCCGGAATAAAAAGTATAACTAATATGTTCTTTCCCGGTGTTCAAAGTGTCTCCATACCAAATTTTAGCAAAATCGGTTCAGCGATTTGGGCGTGTAGTAGTATGAAATAATGACGCCACTTGGTGCAAAAAAAGTTTGTATTATACTACCCCCTACCCTCTTTCTAATTTTATCAAAATTGCTGAAAACGAAAGATAGAAATAGATTTTGAAAAAAGCCCGCTAATTATCTTTTTCAGTCGCGCATAAAGTAGTCAATTATTCACCAACTGATAGTCGGAGAAACGAAAATCTTCGTGTAATAATTTATATTGTCTCTAATGCTATATATAGCATGAAATAATATGTCAAATTGTACTAGGGAGTCATAGCATTACAGCAAAGATACAGGAGCCGATATTAAGAGTGATTCATACTCAATACAGGAGCCAAAACGAAGAAAGGTTGTAAGGTCCACTATCCAATACTATTTGGGTTTCGAACGGCCTTAAAATAGGGGGAAACAAGGGGAAAGAAACAATCCATAAGCATCCTTAATTTTTTTGTCAATGAATGGGCATTGTCCAATGTCACATGTACTTTTTATATTTTTTTTCGTTAAAATAGGATATTTTAAGAATATAAATTAAATAATTTTGAAATTCATTGGCTAGTTTTCTCTCAATAAATTTTTAAAGTTTCGCTGTGACGTCATCATCGGCGGCCAATTGACCTCTGCAGTATGTTTTTTTCCTTTCAATCTTATTTATAATGGCTGGTTCATCAAATATAAGTTCTCATTATATGAAAGCTGATACGAGAAGCTTACCAAAAGTTCGAAACGTAATGTTGGTCGAATTTATTGCTAATTTAACGCCATTGAAGGTCAAACTAAGGTTAAACATATTTGTTCAAAAATATAAGTAACTAATGGGTATTTTTTTCGTTTATATACAGAAAAACGATCACTGACCTTGTTCCCCGAAATGTTTTTGTAATGAGCAAAATTTAAAAAAAATGGACAATCCCCATTGGGTCCAAAGATATTTTAATACCGAGCGGCTGCGCTTTATGGGTCAGTTTACACTGCAACGTGATGCGGTGAAATTTTAAATAGGTAAGTCATTAAAAACAAAAAAAATATTCTTAATTCAAAATTCAGAAAATTTACTAATATTTTCTCAAAAAGATACGCTTTTATTTGACTGGCATGCCACTCACGACGGATTCGCGCTGACTAATCCAAGAATAGTTTTAAGCCTAAACGCCATGTTGCAATTAATATTACGTAAAAACTATTGAACCTATACTATAACACCGTATAATTTTAAAATATTTTATACTTATATTTTATATCATACACGTCATCTCTCCTAAGTTATAATTTACGAGCTAATAGGACATTAACATCTAAGGTAAATTTCCTCAAACATAATATTTAATAGTACATTAATTCCGTTTGAGTGGTCATTTGGGTTAAGTCTAATTGTTGTTTACTGTCGACTGCTCCTCGTTATTTCCAGTTGTAACGTCCTTAACTATATCAAAATGTATGATCTAAGTTGTAAGTTGTAACAATCAAATATTTTCTGATGATGAAAGAAAAGCTACCCAAATCACGAGATGAGTTTCCATAATGACTGCCAAATGTGACGAGTAGGATGGCTGATTGCAATTTGCAATGCTATATTGTTTTCCATACAGTTTAGGTTCGTTTAGTTAGGTTAGTCCTGTAGGTTGTAGAACATACAAAAGCTTATAAAGTATATTATGTTTATTGCAAACTTTAACTTATGTTGCGCTTCAAATGTTGTCGTCTTTTTTTGGAAGAAAGTTTAGAATTAAGTAAGTATATCATGGCGGCCTCTCAAAGGTGATGAACTCAAAATTAGCTTGTAAACATCGATGTAAACACAGTTTAAATATAGAACAGAAGATAACCGTGGAAAATGGCGAATCCGCGAGATGTGCCAAAACTCTCACACGTGATGTTGTAGGCTCAACTTATGTAATTAGTTAGTTAAATTAGTTGGCAACTATCTACGAATAATAAAAACTAAGCAAAATATTTTGTATTTGGTAAGTATTTTCGAAATTATTGTTTTGTCTCTTACATTGTTTTTTTTTTTACTTTATGGTTTGAGGGCTACGGAAATGTTTGGAAATGTCATTTGCAAGACTTATTAGTTATTAGTATGATAAAAAGACTTGAGACGAAATACACAAAAAAGCAAATGCGTATGTCGATCAATTGACCATGGACAAATTAAAAAAGTAAAAAAAAACATCGCGAATCAATGGCGCCAACGTTCGAATTTCGAATCTCAAATGACGTCTCGACCAAAACAATTTAGTTTAAAAACATCCTATCAATTCCGAGAACAAGGTCGAGTGGGGAACAAATACCCTGGAGGTACAATGGTTGGTCACGCTATCTGCTCCCAGCCTTGATCTAACGGACGAAAGCACTCAGACAGATTTGTATCAGGATTACTGTAATCACATAGAGATCATCCGCATAAAAACGCCCCTTAACTTGATTAGGTCGTCATGTTTTCATGTTATTATGTAGAAGTACCTAGTAATGTACCTAAGTACAAATAGTCATTATAACCAGGATATACGATGCATATTTGAAATATGCCTCAATTATAATATGTTACCTATTTAATTTCAACACCAAAGTTTCCATTCGATCCCGCTTTTTATGTCTAATTATTAAAAAGCGTATTTTTTTTAATTTGGCGTCGATAATTTTTTTACGCTTATGAGAATAACTGCCGTCTGCCGCACTCTGAAACATTCAACAATTTACTTATCTTTAGTTTGATTTACGCCATTATTATAGTAGTCTGTGGTTTGATAAAGATTTTCACTTATGCTTCACACAACTTTATCTGTAAAAACCAGCGACCACGTCATATCCTAAAAACTATTTATTAAATTAAAGTTGAGTAAGCATTTGAGAACTCTGAGTGCAGCCGTAAGATGCGAACGGTAAACGGTCGAATCATAGAAGTTTGTAGGTAAGACCGACTTTCTAGAATTTTGAAACAAGTGACTGAGGTGAAGACAAGTGAAACATTTTGAAATGCATGTACTATTCACGCATTGGAAAATATTTAAACGTGCTTATGCGCGAACACGTGAAAATAGTAATAGGGGTACTATTTTCACGTATTCGCGCAAAAGCACGTTTAAATATTTTCCAATACGTGAATAGTACATGCATTTCCGAGGTGAAATTAAAAGCTTGACCTACATAGAATCGATTATGCATAAGAATTTTAAACGAACAATTGAATTGAACATTGAAGCATTACAAGTTATTTTTGCTTTGATAATTAAATAAACGCATAGTTTAATACGCTGAAAAATTTTAGATAACTTCTCTACTTATACTTAAATTTTAAGTAGGTATAAGTAGAGAAGTTATTTAAATATTTTCAGCGTATTAATTTAATTTCACCTTACTACTTATACTTTTTTAAGTATAAGTAGTGAAGTTATTAATTTTCAGCGTATTAAACTATGCGTTGTCTTAAATTCACATTTATTTCTGCGACTTTAAGCCACTGAGCAGATTTAATGATACGTACTTGGTATAGAGATATTATGAGTCTTAACTCTCAGCCCTCAGGAAAAAACATAAAAATGATACAGTTTTTATAGTAAACAAAGATGCACGGAACACCTAGTAACAATCTTAACAAATGTTTTGTTAAATAACCTCCTCCTTTTTGGAAATCGGTTAAAAAGTGATATCTAGAGTCATTTTTAGTCCTAACAGGAATGAACAGTGTGTCCTAACAGAAATTATATCTAACAGAGGTTAAAAATATGTGAATCCAGTCAGCAATAGTGTCACCTAGATGACTAAAATACTAGATTGGCGCTAAACTGCGGAAGGTACTCTATAGATCACGACCTCTGATCACTTCCTACTAGCCAAGGCTGCGTAATCTGTGCAGATTCTGTTGACACCTAGCTATTTACAGATTCCTAATATTAAATATTGGCTTTAGTATTGTTCTCATCCAATGTTAATTCAGCTTCGATGCAATCTGCACCCTACCAAATAGCAAAATCCATACTAGTACTCTGATACTATACTTTATAAATGCGAAAGTGTGTACTCTGTCTGTCCGTCTGTTACCTCTTCACGCCCAAACCGCTAAACCAATTTTGATATAGAGCTACTTTGAGTCCCGGGAAAGGGGAAAGGATACTTTATCCCGAAAAAATTTACGATTCACGCGCGATAAACGAATTTTGGCGCAACGGAGTTGCGGGCATCATGTAGTGCTCAAATATTTTTATGTGCAACTAAAACGACTAAGCACTTAATTTTTAACCGACTTCCAAAAAGGAGGAGGTTATATTATGTTCTTCTGTGGATATTTTTTAAGAGGATTAGAACGTTATAGTAATATTATATTACTAGTGATTTTGCAGTTGTGTATATATGGTGATATTTTAATGTTACTATTTTTTAGATTTATTATAAATAAGAAGATTGCATCAAAATCATAACGAAAATGTAAAAGTTATATTATATCAATTAATATCGCCTACTGTTCAGAGTTATAATATATTGGTTTTCGTGAGTTTCTGTGCCAAGACGCTTTTTGCATTGATGATGTCGAAATAAAAATGACAATGATCAAAATATAGCAATATTTTGTTATTATATTATTAATAAGTATAAGTAATATATTTTTTGTATTGTCTTTCTCCGCTTTTACTATTTTCTTATGTATTTTGAGGAATGCAATAAAGTATATTATTATTATTATTAATATAAAAATTAAAAAAATAACTTGCCTTAAGTGACATAATATTTCGATCCCAGTATTGTTTCGATGAACTTCAGTGCAATATTAATTAGCAGGTTTACCTATAACATTTACTTTTAGCTTACCTATTATTTACAAAGTTTAGATACACCATATTTTAGCACATTTTTCCTTCGCAACTTCTAAAAGCTAAGAAATTTAATTTCTCCGCACGTACTTTGTTGCAAGTACTAAATTACAGAGTGTCTAAATATAGAGACGACAAATTGGCATTAATGCATAATTCACTTCTGCTTATTATGATATCGGATGCAACTTGTTTATGTAATAAGACAAACCTACAATAATCATTATCAACACTACCCAGTTATATTGGACAAACAAACTTCAAAAAATTTTTTATGAGCCTATGCTGTCCTACTGCTGGGCAAAGGCCTCCCCCCATGTCTTCCAGTTCTCTTTTTTTCAAAATTATTACCCTAAGAAAAAAAGCAGAACGTTGTTTTTATTTATTAATTACGTAAACAATATTTGTTGGACCCGGAAAACCTTACAAATATTTTTATAAACTCAAATTGTATCTGTCTGTGTTTCTGTTACCTCATGCTTAATCCACTCAACCGATATTGACGAATTTTGGTAAGCAGATACTTTGTGTCCTGTGACAGGACATCCATGTAGTATCAATTTCTTTTAGGAAAATGTATGGTTCCCACACTTTGATACCCACATTCTGACAACACAATAAACCCAATTTTATCTTTAACTTACATTATAATGTTTTATTATAACTAAATTGATAAGGTTGTCCAACGTCATTTCATGGAAGGATTTGCTTCGGAGGAAATCAAAACAATAGCCATGTCATAAAGACGTCATGTTTATGCCATTTTTTTCGTACATTTGTGATAGCGTTACTTATACAATTAGGATTATAATAAGCGTCATTCACGAAGTCGGAGGCAAGTTATGCAGAATAAATAAGGACAGAAGACTAGCCCTATGACCTAAATAACGCTTTAGCCTGACGAACGAACGCCTGATTCCAGAACAAAATATTATGTTTATAATTACTTACTAATATTATAGAAATGTTTAAACGTAAAATAACAAAAAGTTGTTTTACATTACGTCACGTTATGCTATTTTACATAATTAATAAGGAAAATAGGTTTAGATACATAATATTATTATTTATAGAAAACTCCGACTCTGATGTATCTACCTCATGCTACTCTCACGACTAGGACAAATTATAAGTTTACGTCCTAAAGCGCACAAAAGAAATATACAATACATACAAGATACACTTTGAAAACAACCCTCCAACGAGATAGAAAAATAATTTTCCTTCTGTATGTGTGTATTCTGTGCAAGTGACGCAACAGCCAAACGCCATTGCTGGCGCCTGGGAAGGTCACCCTGGAGCTAACGGGAGCTTCAGTCTCTATTGCTGCGTTAGTCTGTGCAAAACCGTCGCCAAGCTAATTTTAACTCTATTATTATAATAATTGTGAGACTGAAATAAGCTTGAGTTAGAGTAGTAGGCTAGTAGCTTCTCTTTTTGGTCTCTCCAACGAAGTACCATAATGAAAGAGTAGCTGATTGGAATAAATGTTCCAGTTTCCACGAAATGCACATCAAGGCGTACTTTTAGTTGGTTGTTTTACTCAAGTCAGTCATACAATTTTCGTTACTACTTACTTATGTGTATTAGCTACATAACAATACGTCTTATGACAGTATCTAGAACCATATTTGAGCGGTCAATGTAGCAACTAGCAAGCAATGTATGACAGTTATCGTTCTATCAGTACTGTATTTCGACTGTATTGTAATTTGTATTTCGATGCTAATATCAATTTTCTATTAATATCTGGGACAGTTCACTTTGCAACGAGGCGAAGCGATGCATAGGCAGCCCAACACCGGGCGGGCGGGCAGCATGACAATATGTTCTCCCCGAAAAAGTATGTTCATTACTGATTTTGACATAATTACGCTACCCTCCAAAATCTTAGGGGTGACATTTACAAAATCTTAAAGGCGACTCCTCGAAAATCTCAGAAGTAACTCTACAAAAACTCGGGGGTAGCCGTTTTTTTCCGCATTGAAACCGCGTCTGGTCGGAAAATTCCCCTTTTAACACGAGACGCACTTACATTATATTTTCCCCCAAAGGCCGGCTCCTGGCCTCGCACCTTGGCCTATATCTGGCCCAGAATGAGACATCCTGGCGGATTCGCAACTTAGCATTGATTTCACGACCTATTTGGCCTCGCCCTAGTTATCTTTCGCGTTTTCCGAATTATTGAACTGATTGAGACTAGATATAGATACTTGTGTTTTTATCATAAAGTCTGTCTCTTCCCGCGCATTTTCTTTTTGAACTTTTGCACAGCTTTTATCGCGCGGCGACCGAATCAAGAAATTCCGTAACGAAAAATACCTAATACACCCTACTCCGACCAGGCGTTACCAGACTTCGGCACGGTGTTTGTTGACGACGAGACATAATATGCGAATTATAATTATTGATTTAGTACATAAGTTGAATAAATGTTATGCAATAGCTATACCGCGGCATTCCCCAAGTTCCACACGTATTTTTTTCATTTAAATAGGTTAGGTAAGGTACTGAACCGATTCAGAGGAATTTTAGCAGTTAAATAGTTTTTATTCCGGATATGCACGGTTGACGCAATAAAAATGAACTAGTATTTTAATTTTTCGTCTTAAAAACTTCATATAGAGTGAAAAATAGGAATATAATTAAATTGTCACGAGTCATGACTTAACAGAGCCCAGCACCTATTACGAAATACGAATTAGTAATCTATAAATACTTCCAAGTAAAATTCTACTTGTTACTGTTGCGTACAAAAAATCAGCAGAGAATTAGTGGACTGACGAGCAAAAAATGCCAATTTCGACCAAACCAATTGATCTCTACTACGTCTACAAATAATTATATTATTATTATTCTCTAATAGGGAACGTGCGCAATGAAGGTGCTGCGAACTGTGTCTTCATTCTGTAATTTATTTGACAATTGTGCTGCCATCTGAACTCAATATAAGGGACACTTACAAACCCTTTAGTATTATGACTTAGTTTTGTTACACCCTGTAGATTCTGTACTTTCTCTTACCAAAAAAGCTCTGCCGCTTTACAAATCCAAAAAGTGCCACCTACACAGCCCCGGATTTATAAATTGGCCGTATAGGCCGCGGCCTAGGACTGGCGGATTTCACACATGGGGCGGCGGAAAAAAAGTGACATACACTCCTAAAATATAAATTCAGCACTACCTAAAGACCTTAAATATAACCTTCGCTTGACGCTTGTACTAGCTTGTACTGTATTTTTTACTTGACTGGTGCTGCCACATATGCCTAGTTGCTGCTCGTTCCCTATACCCTGTTAATATACGAACAAAACACATACGGACAATTAAATTCTTATCTCCATCATGGCCACTTTAGTATTCAGACTTCACGGTCAAGATGCGTCATTTTATAGGACTCATAAAGATTATCGTCAAAATTTATACTCGGTTTGATTAGGGACTTGCAATGAGTATCTATTCAGAGAACATCGTTGGTGTGCATTGGGCATTTTAAATTGACCAACAGATGAATAATTTTAGGGCAACATAAAATATTTAGTACATTACGCACCCAGGGCAGAAAAATAAGAAATGTTTCAGATCACATGTAATTGTTAGCCGAGGCGAAGCCGATGTCCTCAAACATGTGATCTGAGGCTTTCTTATTTACTGCCCGTGGTATGTATACTATTTTTCTCATCGACGGAGACGGAAAACGGCAACATCGGTAAGCGCAGCGGGAAGAAAGTTGACGCTTTCCGCCCGGAGGTGAGAATTTTTTTTTTACTATTTATTCCGATTTCCGACTCGTATATTATTATGACCGATTTTTTAATGGACATGCCAGGTTTCTGAGGTTTTTGAACAGAAGTTTATCTATTTAATAAGCTTTTTCGTAATGTCAAGATATAAACCAATCAACAACGCTGTTGAATGGATAAACTTCAGTCAAAAAACGAGAATTAGAAACATAGTTACAATTACTTAGTAGTTAGTGCAAGTTACCTACTGGTGTTAACAGCCGTGATAATTGCTAATAGAGTTCTCGTGTGAAATTAGTCTAGAGTTTTGCACGCACTCATGCTAAAACAATTTTTGTGAAGGCAAGAATTAATTTTGATTTCAGTACTTTCGCTAATAAAAACTAAAACCATGTAACAACCTTCAAGTCTTTTTTGAATAAGCCAAAAAAGTCACATGACAGACAAAAACAGAATACCTATATAAAATAGTTTCTAAATATACCTTCGGCCCCCGAAAGATAGGTGATAACTGATAACTATTATACTGCCTTAAAAAAAACTAGGGTTGAACAATAAAAATTGATAAAAACGATAAAGTTTAGTCATACACAAACAACAACCACAGCCAGGGGGAAAATTCCATACGACAACATGACCTCGTCCGAAACTGAAGTGTATTATGAATAATGATTTGACTGACTGCGAATTTGGAAACCCAACATTTAGGATCAGAATTTTGCTGTAAAGTTCATAAATGCCATTTGTCAACGCTTGTAATAATATTTGAGAAAACAGTCCCCTCAGACTTAAAGTTAATTTTTAAGCTTTTCTCGCGGGCGGGCTTATAATTCCGTAACGAAAAAACCTAACCCCGCACTCAGTTGATAAAAATTAAAAAGCTTTACCGTGGCAATCCCGTGGTGTGGCAGTGCCACACGTATTTTTTGTACCATTGTCCATTTTACAGGTTTACAAACATCTAGGTAGGTAGTAGCATACGCTTTACTTAACTCGATTTTAATTATATCTTATATTTTCTACATTACATTCTTAGAAACCGACAAAGACAGATTATAATTAACATTATTTTGCATGTATGAATCCGTTTTCATTCTTGTAAGACTGTTCTTTATGCTATTGTACAACGAAAATCAAAAACAATTAATCTTAAAACCGAGTAGCCAAGAGTTGATTACAATTTTTCCGTCAGTATTTTCACTAATTTCCCATTTTCACATTCTAATTTTTTTTTATATCAAACAAGCGTTCTTTAATTCTTAAATGCTTATTAAATTAAGGGGTACTCAAGTCACAAGACGTGTCCTCGTCGTTCAACTTAGTAAAGTCGACATATTTTAAGACACGTTTGGGACTCGGTCGATATTGGTAGAAAAGTGAAAAGAAGAATTATTGCAATTAAATAAATAAACTGTGAGAATATTATAAGCATCCTCTTTTTTAGGTTGTCCCAATTTAGGAGCCCGAAATTGCTATAAGTACCAAATTGCAGTATTTCCGGACCTAGACCTGCAAGCCTTCAAGAAAAGAGCGTATTCTTTCTTAAAAGGCCTGCAACGCACCTGCAGCTCTTTTGATGTTGCGAGTGTCCATGGGCGACGTTAGTTGCTTTCCATCAGGTGGCCCGTTTGCGCGTTTGCACTCTAATTGCATAAAAAAAATTGAACGTGCTTCATTTACTGCAATAACGTAATAACTCCAAGTCGCTATAATACCTGAAGAGACTCCAGTTCTATTTCCATGCTACACTCTTTGAGGACAGTGGAATCAACACAGCTTGCAGCTTTCTCGCGAGTTTCTGACCGTCACATAAAAGGCACGGCGATTGGCGAGATGATTACAGCGAGCAATCTTTAAAATTATAGTGCACGTAATGACGGCAGTGTAATTTGCACCTTCCACGCACACCCGGAAGTATACTGATTCTGCTATAACGACCCTGTGATGACCGCAAGATTTTTTGCATTTCATTCCCCATAAATAAAACGTAATTGTGTCACAGACTTACAAGGATATTGATATTGAGGGGGCAATGACAAGTGGGAATGGAACAGAGGGCGCTACTTGTACATACAGTAAATAATCCAACCAAAATCAGACATGTCATATCAGAATATTGACAGAAACGTTAGTGTCGCCACACACGGCCACACGCGACAACCACAAACGCCGTTTTATTAAGCTAGTCTATTAAAGTGAATCGCTGTAGCGTGTGGCGGCCACCGGCGTCAAAATGTATGAAAACTACAGGAAATATGCCAGCGGCGTTTTGTGGTTGTGGTCGGTGGTGGCCCGTGTGCGGGAGCCCTTAATGTCTAAATTGGTGCTGCCTCTAGCGTGAAAAGCAATAGGTATTCTAAGTTTTAGCCAATAAAGCTGTCAATCAAAATGATGTTGGTATTTTATTTGGCAGCTCGTTAAGGTGCCTCTCCACAATGGCCCACGCTGGCCCACTGCAAGCCATCGCCATTGTGTAGACGGGGTAGTGATGTATGATGGCGATGGCCAGTGTATTGCCTGGCAGTAATGAGCCATGCGCCATTGTGTTTAACACCATGCAATCATGGTCTCTACAGACTCTACAGTAGGTATACAATAGTCCACGATGGCTCAGGGTGGGCCATTGTGTACTGACTAGTTTTCATTTTGGAAAAATAATGAGTATCTACTTAATTGATCCCAGGGCATACTCGGGCCGAGTATGGTCTCTCAGGTGACATTTACAATACGATTACGGCGGTAGGTAGGTGTAAGATTTTATCATTTTTATGGTTAGTTATAACTTATAAGTGTGTAGGAGATTTATATCTTTCTATAGGTTTATTTCCTAGAATCTAGGACACAGATGACACAAAATACTCGTAGCATCGACTTAGGTGTCAATTAAGGGGACGCCCCGACTAGCGTTTTCCTTTTCTGAGATTTTCTTACGGAAAATTACAGTTAAGTAATTAAGGCCGTCCCCCGAGCAAACGACCTTGGCCATACATTTGCCGCGTTGTCGAGATCGCGCCAAAACCCTATTATTTTTACTTATCTTAGTTCAAAATTGTCCTAAAAAAAATTTAAAACGGCGAATATGTAGCTTATGATAATGTCGATCTATTGGCGTGAGTTTCAAATAAAAGTAATTTGTAAATGCTAAGGAGATGCTGAATGTATGCTCGAATTTTAACAAATTGGTATTACTTTGGAAGCTGATATTGATATCATGAGTATAATAAACAAAAAAATAAAATTTAAAACGGCGAAAGGAATGTTGATATACTGAAGATTATTGCTGTATTTTTATTATAACTTTGTAGCTTTCAGATTATGAGTTTATAAGGTTTTAATTACGGTCAATTACGGAATCTCCGGACGGAACGCCCTTGTTCGTGTGTAAGTAATTAATGGCCGAGTGCAGTAGGCCTATAATGTCTAGACTCTAGTTATATTATTTATTTTTCCGACCTTTGATGTAAGCAGAAGTCAGTACGATTAAGTTCGTAGCCATTTACCTACAATGAATGGCGTCAAATGACCAATGCCAAGAGCACATCACCAAATGCAGAAATCTCAAGGTCTAAATCTTAACAATGTCTTATTTAACGTATTTAATTATAAGGAACTCGTCTTCTGGGAATAGGAACTATAATATTCGTAGGATATCATCAATAGTCAATACACTTTAAATATTTTATTATGTGCTATTAAAAATACTACCAAAATATAATATACAGTTTATAATTATAATTTACAAGGAAACTAAGACAAGAGAGAAAAGTTAAAATCTATATAAAAGAGCTTTCCTAGATTGACCCATTAGGATGGCGAAGAACTTGAAATATGTGATCCAAAGCTTCTTATAGTAAATATTGAAGAAAGAACTATGCTTGATGGGGATGGCTCTACTTATGACTCTTTGGTGTGACTATAACCTTAAAGTCCAAATGACATCTTTTTCGAACATGCTTGCAATATGCATTCGCTTTCTATGTTGGCCTGGGGCCACCATAGGGGTCACTGCCAAGCGATTCACCAGCTACAGTTAACTTAAAATACTGAATAGCGAATGGAATAATGTATAAGAACGTTGAAATAAATCCTCAAATGATTTTCGGTTTATTTCTTCATTTCTATCTTATACTTACACTCAGAGGTAAAACAGCCACTTATTTATTACCTAAATATATTTAGGTACCTATATAAAAAAAGCAAAATGCAACTCCTATCACCATTCCAACAAACATAACTGATGTTGGATCTGACTGACTGACTCTTTTTGAACGAATCATCTAATTACTGACTTAAAGTAAATTAAAATCGTCAGCAAAGCAAAAAATGTGTGATCGTGATATCCCGCACTAAAGAACCACGTGCGATGCGCGTGCGCACAAGTCGGTGGACTTTACCTGTATGTACGCTAAAGGAAATTGTACCATAAATTCAGAAGCGTATAGTTCAAATTGACCAGTCGAATCAGTAGGCACAGTACGTGGCTTTGATGTTTAGCTGATAAGCCTACATGCACCTATAGGCTGTTAAGTTATTAGAACCTATAGTTTAAAGGCCTACCAGATGGACTCACAGAAAAGTTTACTTTTCGCAGAACAAAAAAAAAATCTCCTTAAAATCAGATTTTTAAACAATAAGGCCATTACATTATGAGCTGTGGCATGTGGGGCAAAATCATTAACAGCAGCTACGCGGTACACTGATCGCAAACTAGCCAATATTCGTAAAGTTCACAAAAGAGTTAAGGTACATTTGGGCAAACTCACTAAATACGAATTATCTCTCCGTATAGCCGTTCTCGTATTAGTCCACTCATGATAAAACGATAACTAATACCGCTCATTCATAGTTGCCCACCTTCACAGGTTACAACTTTAACTTTCAAGAGTTAAAGTTGTAACCTTCAAGAGTTAAAGTACCACCCGTTATCGCAAAAGAGTTTCAAGAAGGATCATAATAATTAATATCCTTGGACAACGATGATGATGAATGACTACAATGAAAGTATATTTTCTAACCACAATTACTCAATAACATATTGTAATAGCGGAGGCAAGGCCGCGGTACGTCATCCATTGTTCAAGACTACTCTCCTACGCTGTTACAAAACTCAGGATAGACATTAGACATCCTTTTTGACCCTGTTCTAGTATCTATAAGTTTAGAGTGATTCTAATATAACTATGGCGCGGGCGTAGCGAGGGAGGGTGGGTACTTTTATGGGCCCTTTGCCAAAAGGTTTGAGTTGACCTCTATTAGACACGTTAGACGCAGAAGAAGAAACTGAAAAGTATTAAATCTGACCTTCTTTAAGAAAGGCTCTATCTACCTCTTTGGAACTTATATGAGACGATGCATTTATTTTTAACATTAGCTAACGAATATGGAATGCAAGTTGTGTGAGTTTATGATCGAAACGTGATAAATTCGAAGTACTTACATAATTATAATCATTGAGAAGTACGTACCTACTACTAATAACTCAATTATTATAATCGTCTTGATATATGCCGCGTAGAGCTGACTCTACGTTTTTGGTAAAAGTACGCCAATAAATTACCTAACATAATAATAAAGTTTACTTAGGTATAAGTATTATGTATGTAACTATCATGAAATAAATATTATCGGTAAAAACGTGATTTATCACGAGTTTATTGCATAGTAAAATATTATAGTTGTAAAAGTTGTAACCAATGAAATTAAAGGAAAATGTAACAAACATGAAATAAAACGCATAATACATTTTCTTTATCTTGTATTGTATTTTCAGAACAGAGAAACAGACAGGGCAAGCTATAAGAACCTCCTTTTATAAAGACGGTGTCTATAAAATGGTATCAGAATTCATAAGTTCAAGCTTTAAAGGGAGTCAAAGTACTTTTGAAAGTTTTCAACACTGATTCTGATTAAAATCAAAAAGAAGACACCATATTGTTAAAATTCAAAATTTAAACAAACATAACGGAAGGGGTAGGAAACCCACAAAATATTCTAGAAGGAAACGAAGACGCCATGTTTAAATTCAAAATTAGAATAAATTAAAACCTCTATGGTATTGAATGTGGAGCGATCACGTCCTCCTTTCAGCCGGCCACAATTGCCCACTCATTGTTTAAGCAATTGTTAAGACCCTCTCTAGTCTCAATAGACCACGTGTGAGCATTAGGTACTTTGAACATTTTAACGATAAACAAACAAAAGGTAAAAAGTATTTGAGTATTCAGAATCGGAGGTAATATTTAAGTTTTTTATGAACCAGCAAATGGGCAGACGAATCGCCTGATGGTAATTTAGCTGCAGCTTATGGAATAATTTTGAGAAAGAGAGTATTGATTCTGTTGTGCCAAGATTGGTGCTAATACATCTGAAGTAGCAATTATGTTGGTATTCTATTAAGTTAGTATCTGGTAACTATAAAGTTATAGGTATAACAAGACATCATATTTAAACTTTTCCAGTTAGGAAAATTATAATAAACTTGTCAAACAGAGCGAGTTGCAACTATAGTTTTTCACGTGGAAGTTCTAGTTAGCGAGGCAAGCTTCGGGCCCTAATTATCATACTTTCGAATGTCGCTTCGATCAGAGGCTGCATCACAGAGGCACGCCCTTTCTGAAGGCATTCCGCCTGATTTACGTTAAAAAAAGACAACTTCATCTTAATATCAACAGAAAATAAAGAGAAAAGGATATAAGGAAAAAAGAGCAAGTGACATGTTTGACCTTGATATTATGTAAAAATATATCAAGGTCTGTGCCTTTTTATTATGGTACAAAATGGGTGTTAAATATATGAAATATCAATTTCACATGGTCGCATCAGAAATTGACCAGCAACAAAAAACGACTAATTATTTTCCATACAACACACGAGACATGAATCCAACCTTGACATACAATGATATACAACAATATTATACTAAAGTCTTGTCTCAAATTAATATGACAGATTGGTCAATGGGCCATGCTTTATTGATCTTCGAACTCAAATTTTAAATATCATGGTTTACTGCTCAAGTGTAAAACATATCGAAATATCCATACAAAATTTTATAAATGCAAAAGTGTGTTATCTTCATGCTTTAACCCAAGAATCAATTTGACTATGAAAAACCTCAGAGTTATGGGAAGGACATAATATTACTACGTACCATACGTTTTTATTTAGAAAAAATATGCTTTTTGCGAGATTTTAAATAAACAATCTAGTTAAGCCCTAACGAACAATTTTTTTAATGAAAAACTAGAGCTGTCTTCACAATCTGAAAAAGTCGCAAGCGTTCATTTTCAATCACCGCGAAACTAAATTTTTGAATCTGTTTTAGTTTTAGTCAACTTTACCTAGTTTAATATACATTAAATGGTATGAAGGCACATTAACCCATATAGACCCCCCGTGCCCAAACGAGGACACTTTTGAAATTACTTTAATTTTTTGGCATTCGAGTTTATATATAATTTTATTGTAAGTATCAATTTGCTAAATTTTCTTATACTTAGAAGGTACAAATGATATAAATATAGTTTACAGTGTTTTATGGTGATTTTTCTGAAGCTGTTTATAATTTCCGAAATGACGCCAAGTTAGTAATTTTTATTTTTAAGTTTTTCTTTTAGGCATATATATTTTTTGACTTGGAAAAGCTCATTACACTGTAACCAATAAAAAATATACATAATAGTGTGAAAAGCTTTAGTATTTATAAGATTGGGAGTAGTTTTATACAGGTGTCCCTACTTGGGGCCAATGGGCACATTGGATGTCAATTATTCAAATTTTTGTCCAACGATCAATTTTGTATAATCAATGAACTGAAGGGTATTCAATAGCTATGATAAATACTATGGACTTCAGGAAGTTGCCATGATTGAAGATGACAGTGGAAATATATATTTAGTCGTATTTCCTTCGCAACCATGGGACTCTTTACCAGTTTTTCATTACTCCAAGGGGAAGCTGGCTATTGTGCAACTGATACTGTTGGCCAAGGCAATATTGAGAATTGTCATCTCGTATCCGTCAAGGATATGAAAAAATATGAAAACAACGAGCTGACTACCGTTTCGACCAAACAAATCAGATTTTGTTTTACACCGGCTGGATTGCAATGTCTGTGCAATCGGGGCATGCCATAACAGCCTTTTTCTTCTAGGAAAAGTAAACAGATATAATATTACTGTTGAAATAATGTGGAAGTAACCACCTCTACATTTTTATCAAAGCTATAACAAGAATATGCGTAGGGTCAAGTCAACTGGTCAATGGATTTTCTCGCACTATACGATACGAAAATTAGTGGTAGCTGGTAGGTACTGTTTACGCACTTGCTGGATGTAGCAGTGGCAATCGCATGGCGGCTGCATCATCAACGTAGTAAAAACAAGAATCGAATCAGCTCCAATATCGGCGGCATTTGGTCGTCATTACTTGAGACATACAAGCGGTAGAATCCTGCCACCAGCAATACGTCTGTACTACTAAACCTGCAGCATGAAGGGTCACTTTTCCGAAAAACGATACCAACAATTGCGTTGTTCTGGTGGGCTAGCATTACGTCATGAAAAAAGTCAAAGGCAATTTGAGAAATGTGTGAAATGATCCCATTGGCCCCATTTGAGGACGGCAATTTTTTATACAAAAATTAAAAAAAAAATAGGTTTTTTTGTGTTTTCCTAATAATTTTATTGGTTTCTATAAATTAATAAAGAAAATTCATATTTTCCACGGCTCAGTTTCATTTGGGTCTAAATGGGTTAAAAGTATTAGATCGATATCATACACAAATATTATCGAATCCGCTAATAAGCGTCAGGGCTAAACGTTTCCTAGATGATAAGGCTGTGCTAATTTTAATACAACAATTACCTCAATGTTGACACAATGAGTCGGTCACACCGGTGCTTGAATCACAAGATTACACGCAATGAATGGGGATTGTCCATTTTTTTTTAATTTTGCTCATTAGAAAATCATTTCGAGGAATAAGGTCAGTGATCGTTTTTCTGTATATAAACGAAAAAAATACCCATTAGTTACTTATATTTTTGAACAAATATGTTTAACCTTAGTTTGACCTTCAATGGCGTTAAATTAGCAATAAATTCGACCTACATTACGTTTCGAACTTTTGGTAAGCTTCTCGTATTAGCTTTCACATAATGAGAACTTACATTTGACGAACCAGCCATTATAAATAAGATTGAAAGGAAAAAAAACATGCTGCAGCTGAGGTCAATTGACCGCCGATGATGACGTCAGAGTGAAACTTTAAAAATTTATTGAGAAAAAACTAGCCAATGAATCTCAAAATTATTTAATTTATATTCTTAAAATACCCTATTATAACGAAAAAAAATATAAAAAGTACATGTGATTTTTTTTGTCAAGTCAAGTGCGAGTTGGACTCGCGCACTAAGGACTGGCTATAGCGGTTCTTAAGATACAGCCTGGAGACAGACAGACCAACAGACAGACAGACGGACAGACATCGATTTAGTAATAGGGTCCCGTTTATACCATCTGGGTACGGAACCCTAAAATAACCAAGTTACTTGCGGTATTTAAAGATGAACAACAAACTTTGAAACTCTACAAAGAAGTGGAAACTTTTGTATCTTCTCTTTCATATAAGTACTTATTATTAGATTGCTATAATATAGTCATTACAGCTTTACTAAAGAATAAACTAAAGATAGACAAAGATCTAAAGATATACCTGGATCTAAAGATACATCTGTTTTGAGAAACAAAGACTACGAGTACGTATAAGAACGTAATAGTAATTTAGACAATTCTAAATTATTTATAGCACACATTAAATTGTAGATTGATGCAAGGAAAGTGAAAATTGAGAGAACTGCCAATCACCCGTGCCAAGTGATTCATACGGGAATTAAAATGATATCAATCAACTTAATTTCTCTCATTATGTCAATTGAAAATAGTTTTGAAGTGCATATAAATCATGATTAGATTTATCAAGCACTTAAATCTAATCGATATTTTCTAGTTTATTGATAACTAGATGACTCCGTCAAAATCGTTTGTCGCCAAAAACCGTACATTTTTTCTAGGATAAAAAGTAGAATATGTCCTTTCCCGGAAAATAAAGTATCTCCATGCCTTTAAACAAAATCGGTTTGGTTTAGTCATGAAGAGGTAACAGACAGACATTCACATTAATTATAACATTAAGCATCTGTATTAGTAATTAGTATGGATAATACTTAATAGTTTGTGAAAATGCTATCTCTTTCAAAATTCAATGTAACGAGAGAGACTAAAGACTGAAAGTGTAGCAAAAGTTGCCTAAATGGCCATTCAATGTTGCTAACATTCAAGTTTTTTCTGCCCACAGACCAGGTCTCTACCTGGAGATAACAATGAAGCGCCAGGGAAACAAAAAACTCAGTGGTGGGGCAACACAAAAAACGAGAACCATTTCTGCCAATTTAGCCTGGAACCGTTACATTCTAATCGCCGTATACGAATCGGTTCTAGAGCCTTCGAGAGTTGTGTTTATGACAAAAAGAACCATGTTTTAAGCGGAGCAAAAGTAAGAGCCCTAATAGAAAACAATTCTCTTTTGTGTTGGCTATTATATTTTATGATACATTTGAAATGAAACAGACAAGGACAAAAGCTGCTGCCAACAAGACAAATTTTTCAAAAGAGTAGTTTTGACAATTTATGGCACTGAGAGAGACTTTAATTGTACTTTACACGTTTTGATTAAACACTAAGTCGAACTTTAGTGTTTAATCAAAAGGTATTAGCCAGTTTCAATAGCTTATTTAGATGTCAAAGATGTATGGGATATAACATAATATTATTACATAATATAACGTATCGCAAGCACCATATCAAAATATGATAAACAAAATATGATATATTAATATTATCATACATTTTTGACATAATATAAAATTACTTTCGAAACTGGCGAATGCATTTTGACAAAGTGCTCTGTGAGTCTGTACTACAAAGTTTTGCAAAACCGACCTACAGTCAAGATGTGCTGGCGCATTAGAGAACGCAGTACAATTTCTATAACCAAGTGTTTGTCAACCTGTGGGTCGCGACCACCTGGAGGGTCGCAAAGCTTCTGTCGGTCGCCAGAAGTCGAGAGAACTATTTCAGTAAAAAGAATAAAGCTTAAAAAGAATGATATTAAACTAAGTAAGAAAATTTAAACTAAAATATCCACAGCCGAACATATTATAACCTCCTCCTTTTTGGAAGTCGGTTAAAAAAAGCAAAGGATTAGGATGTCGCGAAATATTATTTTTCACACCATGGCGGGGTCGCATCACAAAAAAAAATTGAAAAACACTATCATAACCCATGTGTGTTCATGTCGCTGTAAGCCCGCGGATTCTATTTATAGACAGACCGACAGACCAACGACCCGAGAGATTTACGACTCTGTGTTTAGAATAATAAAGTCTTCCTCAAACCTCGGATGAAATCTTGAAAAATGTAACTGGGAGTCAGGGAGTCGATTAATGGACTACCGGGTTCAGGGTTGCGTCTAGTTTTTATTGACTACTAGACATAATATATGTGAAAACGGTAGGTGATACGACTCTTGCTTACGAGTTTCATGCCAGGATAAATAGAAGGTTACATAGAAAAATGTAGAAGAAGAAGGTGGATAATAAAATGCAGTCGGAGGCATAATATTTTATGATTTATGAATTAATGTTAAACTTGGTGCGACATGCCTCCGACTGCATTTTATTATCCACCTTCTTCTTCTACATTTTTCTATATAACTTTCTATTTATCCTGGCATGAAACTCGTAAGCAAGAGTCGTATCAATTAAAACATGGATTCGTTGGCTCCGGCAGAATTAGGTCTTGTTTCGTTCTTTTTAGTTAACATTTTTTGCAGTCGGGTTTTTTGATTTTTAATTAATTTATTTTATTCTCTCATAAAAACTAGAATCCAGATACAACATACAACATACAGTTACTAAAAAGGCAAAAGGATAAAGAAAAAACTGTTTAAACTCTTGTTTTCTTCTCTATTGAGGTAGAGCTCAGTGTGGGACTTAAGAGAGACTGATTCTTCAATCTTTATAAAGGACTTGGGTGATGACTGATGAGTAATGACTTGATGACCTTTTCAAGGTAGGAACTAGGAGGTAGAGAGAGCTAGGAAAAATCATGTAAGAGGAGCTATCTAGCTTTACTGAAACAGACTGAAACAAAAATAATTTTCACAAATAACAATCTAAATATAACAAGTGCGTGTGGGTATGTTTGAAATATTGCCAATCTCTGTAAACGACGATAACGATTCGACCTGAAACAAGGAGTGGCTGGACTCTACGGCGCCAGTGTCCCGCTTGATGGGCGAGTAAAATATTCCGAATACATGAGACGGGTAGGTTCCGAAATAAAACCCAGTTTACCACTAGGGGCGCTATATGTAATAATTGAGAAAAACTGACACTCATGTAGCCTAATTTATAACGCGTAAGTTCTGAAATATACTGGCCAGTGTTTATGACGTTAAGAAGCGACGCCATAATGTTGATAAGTTCCAAAATATAAGTAGGTACTGACTAATATATTTTATTTGACTTTATTTTGATATTATCGTTGCAAAATATATTCCCTTTTCTACCAATACGACATAGCTAGTTTATCCAGTACAATATCACATCGTATTCATGACGTCACGAGCAGTGACCAGTATACTGGGTTTTATTTTGGAACTTACACCACATTAAGTCAAGCGGAATCGACGGGTGAGTTAACCCCTATGTGACGTCATAAGGACGAGGTTGAAAAGTGAAACTTGGAGGAACTAAGCAGAAAAGACAAGAAGTGCGTCAAATAAATTATTCTGATTCAACTGATTCTGACAACCGTATCAAAATCAGCATAGCAGCAATATGTCTCGCAGACTTTTAAGATCGGTCGGCGAAACTTAGGGCGAACCGCGAACCAAACGACATGCGACAGTAATTTTATTAGTCGTGAGTCGCAGAATTTCGGTCGCGTAAATTATTTTTCATACTAATCTTGAATTACAAAATTACGCTCGTATGAATGAAGTAGGAATTTTCTATGAAACTTAATGCAGCAGCATTTCTGCCAACCGAAATTCCGACTCACGCCTCACAAAATTACGCTCATTTGGTTTTACCCTTAAAAAGTTATAACGCTTTTAACTGCCAATATAAACTGTCACCGTCCGATCGAGATTTACCAATGACCTCTCCCTTTCCTTAATCTCTTTTCTGATCTACTTCTCCCTTATTTCCTCATCTTTCTAAGTATAGCCTGGCTAATACATTCCCCCATGCCATACAGTATCATGTTATCATAAGCAAATAACTTTTGTCGTATCTATTTGTTATCTTATCACCATAATCGATGGCGTGAACTCGTGAAAGAGGTGGCTGAAATACCTCCATTTAATCCATCCACCATCTATTCTCTTTTTTTTTATCGGGCTTAGGCCCACCACATATTCCCACCGCTGTATCTCCTGTGTCACCAGGATCGACAGCGGTATCCAACCACGAAAACCCTTTGATATGATCTCAGGGAGACCGAGGGACATGCTAATAGCTGTCTTGGGACCCGCATCGAAATTAATCAGAAGATAGGAGGAGTAGGAAGTATACAGTTTTCCCTTCCCATAAAAAGCGGGAGACATCGCAAAGTTGCAATGACCGAAAGACAAAGAACTAAAGGGAAAGCATCGATTTTTTCCATACAATATCCATTATATCCATCTAATGGCCATTTTTGTATCATTCTTAAATGTGAAAGCTCAGTTATACGTACTAGAATTTAGATGATTCATCATGCATGATAAACGAAGTTTGGAAAAAAGGTGTTTTTCCGGGAAAAAAGTATCGTATGTCCTTTCCCGGGGCTCAAAGTATCCTATACCATATTATTTCAGCTAAATCGGTTCAGGGGTTTGGACCTGAAGAGGTAATTGACAGACAGACATACACTTTCGCATTTATAATATTAGCATCGATATGGATTTTTATTATAAACAGAAACGTAATCAGAGATTAAATAAACAGAATTGTGCGTAAGTTTCTACGAACGCTGAATATAATAATTATGAAGTGGGTCATACGAAAACTGATTATTGTGTTACTTGTATGAAAATGATTTACATGTAAAATGCTAATGTCATGAAACATTGGAATCAAGTTGCGACGGATGGTGTTTGAAAACCTGAAGCTACAAGGAATTAAAATAGGACTGCTGTACAACCTACAGGTGACAATGAGATGAGAAAATACCATTAGTATTGTGTCGTCCATATTAATAATTTAAATGCGAAAGTGTGTCTGTCTGTCTCTTTCCTCTTCACGCCCAAACCACCGAACCGATCTTGCTGAAATTTGGTATGAAGATACTTTGCATCCCGGTAAAGGACATAGGATACTTTTATCCCGAAGAAACGTTCGATTCCCTGCGATAAACAAGCTTTTTTAGCGCAACGGAGTTCTGGGCATCATGTAGTATAAAATATAATCGGGCACAAGACAACATTAGATATATTATGTCAAAAGCAGGAAATTCTGTGCATCTTCCTCAGCCCCAAATTCCTCGGAGCTGGCACTCAGTGTTCCAGATACTTAAGAAGCTAAAGGCTTTTATAGAGTTTAGGTGCCTTTCACACTGATTGCGTCCCTGCGCGGAGGTAGAGTTTGGCGAGCCCAAATTTTGAAAATGAATATGTAGCTATATGTAATTGCAAAATAAACTGATAATATATTTTTAAAATTAGCAAGTAAGTAATATGAAATCACAAGCAAGTAATATTTTTCAGTTTTTTCATCTTTCTCTACATTTTATCCGAATTTGTTTGAGATTTGTTGCGAGTTTATTTGATAAATCTCTTACATTCATTCATTCTTTACGGAAAAAGTACCTATATTATAATATTGCTAATAATTAACTTATTAGTTATTACAGGAAAATAATCATTATTATTGTTTTATTCAACGTCTCTGTCATAAGTCATAAGATTTAATCACGGAACCGTTGAACGGAACATTATGGTTAATTATTATTAATTTTCCTCAGACGCTGAATTGCCTGTGTACAGAATACAGTAACTTTACTTCAATTACTTCCAACAGCTCAATCGCAGCCATTTCAAATGTGAAGTGACGTAAGAGTAAGGAGATATTTTCGAATTTCGACCATAAGCGCGGGCGCATACATAGACTTTAACGGGCGCAACACAGACGCAGCGGACTGATACACAGACTTAAGCGGATGACACACAGAGGCAGTGGACGTATTTACAGACGTTAGCGAACGCTCGCGCTTGCGTGTGTGCGTGCACCACCAGTAGGGTACCTCGGGGGGAGCGGAGTGCGGGCGCGGGCGAGGCGCTAGCGGCCAGTGGAAATTTCCGTCGCCCAAGCTGAGTCGAGCGCGGACTCGCTCCGCGCATAACTCGAGTCACGACAATATTATAGCAACAGCCAAGCACAGTTTACTTTCGTGACCGTAAATACAGATTTCGGACAGGGAATAGAGATGCATTATGGTTTTTAGTCAAAAATATGTCTGATTTCAATTGATTGAATAATCTGAGCTAAGCTCTTTAATCAGTTCGATATAACAATCTTTTATTATTAGTTATTTGAGATATTATTTAGTTTGTTTTAAGAATAGAATTATAAGTTAAAACCTAAAACGTTTTCTTGTACCGGGGCCCCGGCCGCGGGGTCTCTAGTCTCTACATTTTGCATTTCTTGACAAAAGATACCAACGCGCGCGGAGGTACGATATTCTGAGTGAATATTACTATCTCTTTCTTATTCGTAATGTGTGAATGAGAAGGTATATATAATATTTTCAGTGCCAGTTTTGTAATAAATTGTTTTCCATGTTTTCCTGCCGTCTGAATAAAATATTTGAAAAAAAATATTTGTTTACTTTCTAAAAACCAAACTCTAGAATCTAGATACTTACATGAAAAATGTTCTGTTTAAGCACCTATAACTACTTACTAATATTATGTACAATGTACATACATATTGTTATATTAAGTATTTTGTGATTTAAATAAACATTAATAATTAGAAGGAAACACCAAATCTTATAATCTATGATATTTAAATATTCTTCGGAAATACAAAAATAAACTTTATTTAAACTAAAAAAATAGGGGACAATGTAAATTCGCGTTTCAACTTTCAAGACATACCTACGGTCTGAATCCTGAATCCTGATACATAATATTATGTTAAGGTATGTAATATCTTAAGCAGTTTTCCCTATGTGTATTTAGTACTGGAATGTGCATTGTACAAAACAATTAATTAATTTAAAAATTACAAAGAATAGACGCATTACAGGCGTACAAAGTACAATAGCAAGATAAAAATGCCTACAAGCTGTGGTCAACTGAAAGGCTCCACTTCCCAAAGTACCCCAGTAGGTATAGTTTCGGTCTATTTTGCCGCGTAATATGCCACTATGGTAAATGGTAAGTACATAATATATTATCTTGCTTGAATATTTTTCAGTAATCAAGTGATTTAAACACATTTTGGTGACTACTCTGAAATCTGTACATAATATTTTAAAGCTGGACAGTTTACATATTTGCCTGAACTCGCTTTCAGCAACTTATGGTCCGATTTGAAAAAATGTTTCAGTCTTAGATAGCCCATTTATCGAGGAAGGCTTATAGTCAATAATTCTATATTATCAGTTATCACTTATCACAGTCTGATCAATCAATCAGATAGACGGAATAGTGAATACTGATGGTTATAAAAAGTACCTAAGTACATACTTATTTAAAAAAATCATCAGTCAGTCAGTCAGAGTTTAGACGATCAGTTTTCCGCAATGGTTTTCCGTCAATCTTAACCAGACTGATGGATCAGATTAGATGAAAAACTGATCGTGTAACCTACGTCTATAATCTATAAGTATCATGTGGTATGTAGGATATCAATCGAAATTCTAAAGGCTATTGTTGGAAAAATTAGCGTTCACGGTTCACATAATAAGCTTCTGTATCATAATACTAACGTAGCAATGTTTATTAGCTGCAATTTGCAAATGATTTTTGAGTCTACTCTAACTAAATAAATTAGCTCTCTAAGTAAAATCATCTTACTACAAAAGACTTAAACACCTGTTGGACAGTTAATTAGAGAAAAATTCAGTACAAAATGGTCTCAAAACAACAGTTCAACAGATGTTTAGTTTTTGTGGTAAGCCGTAAGACCGATAGTATCTATAATAAGGTTTAAAGTTTAATATTTCGATCGGAGGTTCTAGGAATTCTCATTGTATTCTTTTGTTTTCGGACTTTGTCGCGGCCGCGGGGCACTTTTGTTATTTCTGACGTTTCGCAGGGCTTTTCAGCGGCTGAAACGTTGGGATTTACAAAGTGCCCCTCGACAAAATTCGTAAGTGTTAAACCATATAATATGAGAGGTACTCACGTATACTTAAGAAATCATTATTACATAGTATCTAATCAAAAAAGGTTATTTAATATTTCGAAAAGTATGTACATGGCCTGTCATGAAAACATTTTATTGTTAGCATTTTTGTAAACAATTTATATGCATTTTATTGCATAAATACGTCAAGTACTTACGATATCACATAATTACATTATATGATATCTACATACATTTCCTTAATAATAATTAGTGGGATATTTTATGACTTGCTTTTAAGCCATCCAGATTTTAACATTGAAAACGTATGTACCTAATTTGTTTTCGAATACACATCTTCAATTTATTTACCAAACAAATTGTGCAGTATTTGCCAATTTGTTAACAAAAATGGTTCAAATAACTGACGCGTTGTCACGTTATTGTGAAATTCAACGTCATACAATTGATATAGTAGCCTGACGTCAGCTCAGTTAAATATAAGTGCCACTTTAGATTTAATTTTTCCAGCTAATGTAATAGGAATATTTATAATTTTATAGCTTGCGAATTACAGCAAACTATAACTCTGTTAACTAATTTCAATAAGTGCAAAATCATGTTTGATTTTGTTTTAATTTAATGTAAAAACTTTGAAAGAAAACTTTGTATTTTTTAATTGCGGCTTATACGTAACAATGTCAGTATTAGCGACTACGCTACCAATTTAGGTAGCATATAAAACTGAGCTTGGTTTACTTTTTATTAAAAAGCTGTTTATTAATTAATGTCTCGAGAAAAAAAACATAAACATTCAATATTTTCATTATTACTCACATAAACCTAGCACAGAAATATTATTGATGTAATCGCCTCTTTTTAAACCCAACTTGATTTCAAAAACATGGCCATTGTTCTTTTAAGAACTGAACACGCTCACAATATGTCCCACAGGTTTCTCAGAAGTCTTTTATTCTGGTAACCCCTTTTGGATGTATAGTGCTGATAAAAATCAGGTTTTACTAACAATATACCCGCATTCGATCGTTCCCCTTTTTTTAGCAATAGATGTTGTGCGCACATTAATTGGTTTGTAGTGAGAAAACCGTATATTTTTTTTGGGTTGAAAGCTATGCTATAGTATGGCCTTCTCCAAGTTCTTAAAGTATCTTCGAATTCAGCTAAATCAGCAGTTTACTTGTGGGAATATCAGAATATTATAAATCTCGCATAATATGGCTCTACTTTTCACTTTCCAGTCATTTCAGCTTCCGAAAGCTTGAAATTTTTTTATATGAATCTTTAACTGTAATTGATAAATATCATAGTACGAAATTATAATTATTTTTGTGTGAGTAATACAAAAATAATTATAATGTCGACGATAAGTCACAAAATGAATTGACTATAACATTGGTTTAAATTGTAAAGGATGTTTACTACTTAAAAATGCTATTGTAATATTATATACATAGAGCTACATAATCATCTTGATGATTATGTATTGCGACACATTGCGAGCAAAAAATCTCAACATGATTGATATAGTCAAGGACACATCTGAAAGTTAATGATGGCTAAACTACTGCGCAATTTTCAGAACGTTAAATCCGCGTCATCAATTTCTAAGTCATAAATTAGTTGGAGTACTTCCATAAAGTACTTTTAATGATTCCTATCGGTTATGAGAAGCATTAAAATTAAAGTTCAGTGTAAGAACGCAGGGTGCAAAATCAAATGGGAAAAAATATGGGATTTCGAATTTTGCAATATATGTGCGAATAAAAAATTAAAATAATATAAGTAGTAAGTACTCAATTAAGGTAAACAAATAACAATCATTATTCTTATTTTAAAAATATTCGGATGTATTTTCAGCACCTCATAATATCTCGAATTCTCGAACGCACTTTCAACGGAAAGTGAGTTTGGGCAATTTTTTGACTTTCTCAGACTTGTGTCGAAACAACATCTGGCGAGCCGCCAGCTGTCTTTGATACTCTCCATGTACTCTATCAGTGTTCATTCAGCGTCTATTTTCATATTACGTGTTGATAAATATCGACATACGAGTTTCGCTATATTATCCTAAAAGCTACTGAAAAAAATTATCCGGCGCCGAACATAGAAACTTTTCTTTTTAGTTAGTAGTCGGTTAAAAACTGCTGTAACTGGCGTATTGAAAAAAATATATGGCCTTTAAATTAATTAACCATATTTTATCTCTACCGACGCAGCGCTGAACTCTACCAAGGTGATTTTTTCAGAGATAATTTAAATACGGTGGTCTCGGCTTCAGGGTCGTGATGATGATCACCGAGGTCTTCATATTATATTGAGGCTCGCGTTTGCACGATTAGAAAGTGTGAACTGCGAATAATAAGGCAGCATGACTTTAATGTAGGTAACTTAAGCCTACAATTTTACCTTACAGTTTCACGTGTTTATGCGGTCTTGGTCGTTTCCGTGAAAACTATAGGATGTATTGGTGTATTTTATAAATTATTTAAATTTAGATTAATTGAGTTTTAATCATACTATACATACATAGATTGGCAAATTTTTATCATTTTACTAGATAATCTACGGTAAAAGTAGAAACACGATTAAGCTCAGCTAATTCATAAATAATTACAATCGCATAGCAGGAACTCTACCTAAAATTATCATAGGAACTTGCCTAGCCGATCTGCTAGTTTTTCCTATCGAGGAAAACCTAGCGGTCAAACCGTGAAACAGGAAAATAGCGCAAAGCTGAAATAGGAAATTCGGAATAAATGACAATAATTCGCCGAAGAAAACTAAACTTACCTTAAAGACCGCTGGCGCGAGCGGTATAGCAGCTTGGTTGTGCAGATGTTTTTTCGACATTTTCGTCGCTTCCCGTAGCTAGAGTAGATGGTTGATTTTCCGAAGGAAAAGAATAAATTTTTTGGTATCCGTCTTGATTACAAAAGTTGGATTGGCACGTATATCGTAGTAAGTACGCGGCAGCGCGCGCACGTGTTGCCAGTGCTGCGGGTGAGTAGGCAATGAGCGCCGCGACCGCCGACGGCCGACCGAGCGGCAGACGGCGCCGCAGGAAGCTAGGGTCACCACCCATTGTAGCCACACCTTTCTTTAATACCTGGGGCTAGCCTTTATTACCTACTTCGCGTAATATGTTTTGGTTTTGAATTTGTTGTGTATTAGCTAGGGCTTAAAGCAATAGGCAAAAAATATGTAGAGAATCACCTTGCTGAAAATTAATTTGTTAATACCATAATTGTTTAGGTTTCGCCCAAACTTTTGAACGGTCTATCAAGCATTTTTAAAACAGGCACTATACTCGTAAGTGTATATCCAGTAATATCCAGCAATAATTCTTGTTTAAAAAGGCACTTAAACTGCATAGAGAATTTCGGTGAATGTCTACTAGAAATGCAACTGAAAACTTGGTTTTATCCGCAAGTTTCACAGATTAGTCAAACGTCTGATAAAATTATATCTTGCGGCTGTAAATTGATTCGTTTCAGCTGATAGCCGCCATTATTCGTACATGGAAACCGCCGAGTGAGAACCCTAGTGTAGGGTAAAGGGTTGCATGTTCGTTGGTTTGTTTGCAAAAAAGAGTTGTAGGTATGACGTCATATTCCTTCACAGACACAGTTAACTAAATTTTAGTCCAGTGACCACTATCCGACTACAGCAAACGAAATCCATTTTGTTTTCGTACTGCCGTTGCGCCTAAACCACCGATTAAATTTTTTTGCATGAAATGTTAATGGTTTTGTTAAAATACCACTTTTATTAAACCACTTACCGCCTACCACTTTTAATGAAGCCAAATATTTTGCATAGTCGACAACGTTCCTAGAATAATTATTAAGGTTCAGTAAAAACTAAAATGTGGTGTGTGGTAAAGCCTACTGTAATCAGCAAATATTTTGACCGAGGCCTTCGTTGCGATAAGCATAACTTCAAACAATATCCTACTTCCAGTCAACGTTATTACGGTACACAACTAAACTCGGTTTCAGTTCTTTTTGATAGAAACGTAAACAAAATTAGAACTTTACCGCAGTGCCGCAGACGATTTTAATTACTCAACTGTAATTAAAGACGAATATTATTTAATTAACTGTCATTAAATGTATGTACCTTTTACATAATCCCCCTACATTACTGTCAATCGCTTTATTAAATTGAAGTTTACTCAACTATACAAGATGTTTGTGTAAACAACGTTGTCCTTGAAACCATCAAATGAGCCCGTCAAAATGAACAACTTTTTGTATGAGAACAATGCTGGGAATTAAAAAAAATCTGTTAAAATTATAAAATTAAAAAAAAATTTGACGGGCTCATTTGATGGTTTCAAGGACAACGGTGTTTACACAAACACACTGTAGAGTGCAGCCACGTATATGTCACACCTCCCTCCTATATGTCACACCTCCCTCCTATATAAGGTAACTGTAATTAATTATTAAGTTAGTTAATATACAATATTCGCGAATATCTACTATCTAGTACTATCTAGAAATTCACTACACCGTACCTAAGTGTCATCAAACTTGTTAGCATTATATTCTATAATGCTTAAGGCCCAGCCCGCAACACTGCGTTGCGGCATCGCATCGCAAAAACAACCTTAGGGCCAGGCCACAAATACTGTCCCACAACACAGGTTGTTATTGCGATGCGACGCCGCAACGCAGTGTTGTGGCCTGGCCCATACTCTGTTTTGTTTGTATTTAGATCGAAATAAAATGAAAGAAGTTACGCAATTTGTATGAAATGTATTAAAATGTATGTAACGTGTCAGTCAAGTTTCTAGAGCTAAATAAAACATCTATAAGATTGTTCATGACTTACAACGAAATCTGGTAACTGATAGAATTTTAAATCTGTATTCTGTAGAATCGATTCAAATGCGACATCTTGTACTTTATTAAACACTAGCTGTTGCCCGCGACTTCGTCCGCGTAGACTTCAGTTTATAGCACACGGTGTCAACAAAATTGGTGTCAAATTTAAAAGCTTTTTAAAACCCTACTTTAATCATGAACTATTTATCATTGATAGGTTTACAGCATAGATAAAGTACTGAGTAGTGATTTATTTAAAAACGTGTGTAAAAATCGGAAGAATCGAAAAACCTAATCTAAGATGGTACCACCTCTTATAGAAACACGTTTGAGCAAGCGCTAGTGCGATTTAGGCGACTCTTAGCGCCATCAGTTATGAATTTTTGGAACTAACTTAATAAGAACACATTTAGGCATAAACACCCCCTTACAACAACTTTTTCCAGTTGAAAAGTAGCCGATCCCTTTTCAGGCTTTAGACTATTTGTGTACAAAATTTCATTACATTCAGTTCGGTAGTTTTGGCGTGAAAGCGAGACAGACAGACAGACAGAGATACTTTCGCATATATATATATTAGTATAGATTTATACAAGGTGTAACAAAACTAAATGATAATACTTTAGCATGTGTACGGGCGAACTGTGTGTATTATAGAGTTCGCTGTATCTCATCTTTGTATGGTAAAATTTGTGACGCGCGGGCGCTTGCTCATAAAAATCGTGAAGAAAATTGCTCTTTCAGCGCTGCTACTTTCACAGTGAACTCTATTATAAAGTACACATACACACCCTAAAATATTATCACTTAGTTTTGTTATACCTTGTATTTAAAGCTTTAAATGTAGAGACTAAACAGGCCCTTCTTATTGGGCTATGAGTTATATGGATAAACAGGATTGTCACTGTGATTGCGATCGACTATCAAATAATAATATTATACTTAAGTTCTTGATCTAGTTATCAAATGTATGACATCACGTTTAGGGGTAGAAATTACCCAAATTCGTCTTTAATTTACTGGCGATGTTTTCTCGATAGGTGGCAGCATAGGTGGCAGCTGTCAATATTCTGATGGGGCGTGTGCTACAATTCAGATTTTGGTCGGACTACCTCTATTTACTGTATACGTGCTAGTAGCACCCTCTACCGACCTTTGCGTAATAACTATTTCCTTTTAATCATGATCTATGCCAATGGTGCAAAGTTACGCAATCATCACCCATGTGGATCTTTACTATTTTTTTATTATTATTAAGGACGGCATGTCTAGTTCAGCTACTCTCAAAGTGTGCTCTACCGAGTATCCGAGCCCTAGGAGATGGTCGGTCTAGTAAGTAAGTATGTATTATTGAAACAAAAAATCTAAATATCTGACTGAAAACTGAAAAGATATTTTGTTTCCAACACTTCATTTTGCGCAGAGTAAATAACACGTTTTGAATTCCCACTTTCCAGTTTCCAGGAAAATTGACGTTTACTTTATCTAGTATCTACCCCTACCTGGGTATGTACGCCCATAGCAAAGTAGCATGGCGTAGAATGTTTGAATGAATTTTAAAAAACAATTAAAGTATCGCTATACTTCGATTGTTTTTTGAAATTAATTCAAACATTCTTTTGGGGTCCGTCAAAAATGTCTCTTCTTAAATGGATTCCATCACCAAAAAAGTTTAAGAGCCACTGGTATATGGTTTGTAACAATATAGTACGTAATAATTGTTTGGAATTTTACTAATTGCTAATCGCGTCGACTCAACAACTCTGGATTTCCCGGTTCGTTAGTTATAAAATATTTGTCACGCAACTAAACAATTTACGCCAGAACAGAAGCGCCAGACTGGCTTATTACTACTTTAAATATATCGTGATTTCTCTTTCATAGATAATATGAAAAATTAGGGAGATAAAATTATTAAAGCTTAAATTAATTAGAGCAGACTGATTAAAGTAAGCCAATCATAAAAATATTTTCAGGGATTTCATTCAATGGTATGTTACCGAAACAGTGCTTAAAATTACATTATTTTTATTTGTTATCCATAACTCAGTGTTACTTATCTATACATATAATAATAATAAATATGCTCATAATATTTTCAGCTTTGCATTCCATAACGCTCGTGTAACGCGCAGAAAGGAACCTGTTAACTACCAATTAAACTTTGGTTAAAGTTTATAACTTGTAAAGAACTAAAGATAGTAAGTTAAAGCTAACAGAGTTAAAATAAAATATGTTTTCTTTAAACCTCTTAGTTTTAAATAAGCATGGATATATTATGTAATATATTATAGAAGCAATAAGCATACATGTTTGTTGATGGTAGAGTTTGGCAGGATGCATGTTACTTGTACAGCTATTTTGAATGCCCTAAAATGTTAAGAATATGACACTTATTTAAATGGAATATCCGAACTAACAAAATACTCGACAGCGTGCAATATTTAAGAGAGAACGCGGGTACAATATAATTTAAACGAAGAAACGATTGCCATCACACTTCACCCTGCGCCGGCACGTGTATTGTGATTTGTGATGGAGACAGATACAGTAAATCGAGGTAACATAGTCCTCTGATTCCTCTTTCAAAATAGAGCCTATCTAATTATTTTTTGTAATTCAATATCTTCAGGAAGAGTGAGTCTATGCCTTTACGTTTTTATTTTATCTTAAAAAAAATTCAAAATTATTTTAGGTCGGTGGATTGGCGGGATACGGGGCATTCATTTTTTGAGATTTTTGAAGGGTCATATTTTTTATATATTAGTAAATTTAGAAAAAAATATAGAGGCATAGTTTTAACAGATCCCAATATTGCATAAAAAATAATTTTTCTAGACGCATTGTCCTGGGAGTAAATTGGTTTATACATTTGTATGGAAAAACAGTGTTAGCGTATCCTCTTATGGTGGAGGTAAGCTAATGGCACGACGAGTTGCGGGCTTCATCTATTCATATTTAACCGACTTCCAGAAAGGAGGGGTTTATACGTTTGGCTGTACGTGTGTTTTAAAATACTTAACTATAATTTTTAAGAAAATCATGTGGTAATCGTGAGCTAAAACATTTTCTAGAAAATTCCATTATTATCCAAATTCAGGTACGATGTTAGTCATAAATATTCATACAGTTCCGTCGGCAACATTAAAATTATTTAAAACAGTAATACCAGTAAGGTTAATGTAGATAGAGTTAAGTAACTACGGTTATACTTAAATACGGTTCATAATAAGTTATATAAAATAAGTTCATAATTCTTTGATTATGAACCGTATTATAGTTTTATGTTAATTTGTAGCGTAGCCTATAATATGTAACCTATTTATTTTACTCGACAAAAGCGAAAAATCCAGTCTAACGTTATATATTTTGTTCGTCAGTATAAAGCAATAATAAATTAGTGGTTAATCATATTTTATAATAGGAAATGTAACACATATTATTATCAATCAGAATGAATAATAGGAAATAGTTTTCACATAGATAAACTTATCAGTTTTATAATTTCCACTATGAATTTTCATTTGGTTTTGAAACGTACACGTGACGAGTGCGTGATCGTAGTTCGTATGGCGCCTTTACACGATTCGTTGAATTTCAAATACAATCGTAAAACGTTAATTAAAGCTAACTCACAGTGACATAATATTTTGCATAAAACTAGCTGTCCCGGCAAACGATTGTTTTGCCATATTTTCTAGTATCAATAAAAAAAGTTGATAAAAACGTAGGTATTCTCAGGCCTAAGGAAACCCAATGTATATAATATACAAACATTAAAATCGGTTGAGCCGTTTTGGAGGAGGTCGCGCACAAACACTGTGACACGAGAATTTTATATAATATTATAGATTATAACGTAAAATATTCGTGCATATCGTCAATCAAAAGCCCCCACTTTTGGGGTTGTTTTGGCCTTTGGGCTAAGGCATAATGGCGTATTTTCACTGGTCGATAGGGCCCGCATGCGGGGTGCGGGAGATCTTGCCTCGACCAATGAAAATGCGCCATTAGTTGTCAAAGACTCCCCGCATGCTGTATACCGCACGAGTTAACGACTAATGAAAATGAGCCCTAAGTGGCGTTAATTATTTATTTAAAAAAATATTGCGTTCATTCTATCATTTTTCTCTGCGCAGGTTCGGCCTCGTATGGAATACTTTTCTCATCTCAGGGCAGGGGCTCCAAAATAGCATTCAAACAGGCTGGCCCCTTGGAATTACGCCGAGGTGTGACTTCACTCTGCATCCCCTTAATCGGTTGTGTCACGGGGAGTGCCCTGAGGAATTGTTCGGAATCATCTCCTGCAACTTTTCGTAATCGATCCATGCGAAAAATATACCATCCTCATCATCAAGGGATGATGGCATTAGTATGGCAGTCTTCCACTGTGCGTTTTTCGCGTAACTTTCTGCCGCGCACTGTAAAACTCTGGAAAGAACTGTCACCAGGTGTATTTCCGGACCTCTACGACCTGCAATGACCACGACCATGCTAGATATTTATTACTGAGTAGGTTTTATAGAGTTGTGTTATGTGTAAGTCCTACTAAGTAGTTAGCGGTAAGACCCAGATATTTCAGATACTTATAGAGTGAGAACCTTAGAAGTCATAAGATTTGGTAACAGTTTACACAGAGGTGTTATACATAATTTGGACGTGTCTATTTGCGTGAACCAATTACCAACGGATGGATCTATTCTGATTTTTTTTGTTTGAAAGCTGACATTACCTTAGATACTAGTGTGCTTAGAAATATGTAGTTCAGCATCATCAGCCCCCTCAACGTTGCAAAATTTAGATATAATTGAGTACAAGTACCGTATGACGAACCACGTGCCGAACAACTTGCCTTTGTTATAAGTCAATGTACTCAAACATGTTTGATCATTGTCTTTATAAACTGACTTTCTGAACTTAACGAACATAATACATATCTCGATAAAAATCCATGAAATTATGAAATGAATAAAAAACAACGCAGGGAAAATCACAATATCTAAGCACACACAAATAGTTAAAAAATAATGTATTATCTAAGACAAAAATTTATAACTTTTACTTCGTTGTCTGGTACCCGTAACACAAGTCCTTCAGGTACTTAGCTCGGGGCCAGACTAACGTGGTGTGAAGCGTCCATAAATGTTTTTCAATCTACATTTAAATATATAAGCCATTAAAATAGACAGGAAATAGTCAATGGTAGCCTGCAGCTTAAAATAACAACCCAATTTTATCATCTATTAATTAAGGCAGTGCAACCGTCGACCACTCTAACGAGGTGGTTAATACTTTATTACTCAAAATCTATATCTGGTGTGATAAAATATATTAAGGATAATTTAGGCGTAACATCGTAGTAATTGTCTAAAATTGTTTTTTTGTCTAAAAAACTACAAAAAAATAATTGTCACATTAAAAAAAACTAAAAAAAAACAAACTTTACATTTTGCGAAAACTCCGCCAAGATTATTGTTTTCTTCCTATTATATTATCTGTTCATGTAAAGACACTGGTCTTTAAATGAACTGATATTATAATAATCATCATAACACAATCCCACCTAAAAAGTCCTTAATTGTTATTAGGGTCATTTCCATTGGTACATAATATATGATAGATAATTCGAAATCGGATCCTCGGGATACTTAGATCCTGGGCCCTCGTTGAAAAGTAATGTATGCGGTATGCCGGTACTAAATACAGTAATTTTTGTGCATTACTTCCATATGGTATAGAACTGAAAACCTCATTCATGTGACATTTCCGGAAACAGTAACAACACGATCGCGATGACAATGGGATCGTTTTGTAGATCGTAACACAACCACCGGAATAGCAATAAGAGATACCATATTGTGCCCGAATACAGTGATACAAGGCCGGAAAATATGGTTGGCAAGTGAGCAAATATAAGGATACAAAACGACAGGCCAAAAGGCGTCAAAAATGCTCAGTGTTTTAGGTCTCCTGGGTGGTGGTTGAGATAATATGACTCACACCTCAATCCACCTAGGAGACCTAAAAAGGTGTGAGTGGTGCCGTTGTGCGATATTGAAAGATATATCTGTATTCGGTATTGTTTTCACAAATAATCATAATAACTAATTTATTATTATGCACAACTACGAGCTCACGACAAAACATCCAATATTAATTAACCACCTAGACTTTTTAGTTTTTAGAATATTTATTTTTCCAGTTCGAATTTAAATAGCTTGTTGGTGGAAGTCTGGTCCCTTGTGACTTGTGAGGTAGACCGGCCGGTCGTGGAGGGAGTCCTGTGTTAGATCCAGAATATCCCTCCGTATACGGCTGAAGGCAAACCGCAGGTGGTTTTAGTGGGTAAACCCGGAGTCGGGAGTCTCACATACCCCCGGAATGCTTCAGATTAACTGAGGCACATCCCCAACCCGGGGCACCCATAAAGGGTTTCCCCTGCGCATCAAAAAAAAAGATTGAACAGCATTGAAGAAATATATTGGTCTTATCGTTATTTTTAAGTAATTAAAAATATAATATGTACTTTGCTAAGTACTTTTGAGCACTCTTCTGCTGACTAATCAGAGAATGGACTCCTACCTCCTACCAAATAAAGACTTCAAACAGGAGGTTCTGAAAGTTAAAACTATAAAGTAGGATTTAAAGATACAAATCCAAACATGATCTTATGTTTTGATTTTTGAAACATTTGCTCAATATTATCTGATAACTTATATCATGTTATCTATACCTAAAGAGGTGCTAATTAATGACGTATAAATTAGGATAAAATTAGATAGCAAACAAGTTCCTCCTATAAGCTTCAACTGCGCAGCATCTTTGTCATTTACTGAACTCTTATAAAACCTCTAATTAATTTTTCACGACATTCAAAATGGCGGAGTGTGAAATGGGCGGGAGACTTGCTAACTCGATGTTTGTGACTTTTTGGTCCTGAAAGGTTAATATACATTGGTGTTACCACTTATACTTGCATCTAGATATAAAAGACTATGTAGTTTTAAGGGAGCAAATAATAATTACAAATGCATGCACTATGCAGCTTAGCCAGGGCCCCCGCTACCATTTTATGTGCAATATGTGCACTGTGCAATGCACACGGGCGCCATCCTCTAGGGGCGCCAAATTGCTATGTTTATAGGGGCGCCAAAACCAAGATCCCAAAAAATTTGCCTAAAGGGGCGCCAAAATCCTTTTTTTGCACACAGGTTCCAGTAGCCCTTACGGGGACCCTGAGCTTAGCTCACCTGCCGAAAAATTAAATAATTCTCACTTAGAACTTAGAAGCACTTGAGACTTGAATAAAGGATTGTCTACCTAAACTTTTAAATAGAAGCTAATATTTTGTTCATGTTAAGCAAATAAGACTTATTTTGACAAAGTATGTCGTGGTATAGCTACGGAGACTTCTCCTCCTCTTAAGTGGTATTGATGACATTCAACTAGACTCGCTCTAGAGGCCTCTTATATCACTGTTTATACTGATAAACTGAAACCACCTAACACCTTCTGAAACCACCTGGGAAGCATCTGAAATGTGTTTTCACTGAATTATTTCAAGAAAGTATCCTACTTACTCAGGCTTGGTGTATTTTTTCCCACTAGGGTTAGCTCTAATAGCGCATTAAGAAACTAAAGTAATGTCAGTCGTTTCGTCACAGCTACCGTGATTTTCCTTAACCGATTCATGGCCAATGCCGCGCCCAGCGCGTCATTCAAAAAGTTTTAGTGAGGCCGATGACGCGCCAGACGCGGCATATAAGAATTGTTAAAAAACACGTTAAAACTAATTTATTATACTGTAATTACAATTCCCTTGTCTAAATATACATGTTGAACTCAATTTTATGCGTGGCCGTTTATTTTAGAATTAAAGGCTACTAGTCAGAGATCGTCAATCATTGGTTCACTCGAAGAATCCTTACTTTTCTGCGATTAGCGTATTTATGAAACTTTTTTTTCTTATTAACACTCATCTTCATCAGCGTCAGTAATTTAGCTTCGATGCTACTGTCTGTTGAGTTATTTTTTGCGTCATGACAAATACGAGAACTTTCAATTACTTAATGTCCTTTTCAATGTAAAGTTTTGCAATATTGAGTGACTATATTCTGGAAAACTTTCATTCTCCTTATTGTCGTTTTCCAGGCAATTTTCATTTGAGTATGTTTGTAAATCGTGGCTGGCTATATTCAGGAAAGTCATTATATTCCTGCTGATTATCCAAAACAAACGTATTTCATTTGTTTAAATAAACGATTTTCTGAGAGCTCTTAAATTTTAATACAAATTTATATTGTCATAGCTACACAACTACTCTAAGTTATTTATTCTTCAACTAAAATAGATGAAGTTGCTAGTCATAATAAATCCCACAACCTTTGCGGAAAAACTATCATGCCTATTGATTTGTGCTTTAACATGTAATTAGGGTTCTAACTTCCGTACCCAAAAGATAAAAACGGGACCCTATTACTAAGGCTGGCCTCACACAGCCGGAACGTCTCTTTGAATAATAATTCATAATCGGAAATTCATAATCTAAATTTCGGCACCTTGCCTCACACACATCTTTGAAAATAAGATTGATCAGTAGTCTCATGATTCCTGGCACATATTTAAACGTCTTTATGGAAGAAGAATTAATACTAATAAATATTATTTTTCTTTTACTTTCGTTTTCACTTAAGGTTTCCCAATTTCGAATTAAACTTTTAAGAATTTCCAACCACGCTATGTTTTTTTCCCTGTCATGGTAATCCTCAATGGATGTGTCCTATATTTCAATGCTTAAGATTAAATTTTCCGTGTCAGACATCACGCCAGCAGGTCACAACACGTCCAGGGGTTAGCTTCTTGCAGTGTCAACTGAAATAATTCATAATCTGATTCCAGTATGTGTGTGCCGCTCTATTAAAATGTATGGGAATACGCGCGTTATGAAATCATATTCTTAAATTTATCGATCCGGAATTCAGAGCGCTCGTCAGTATCATTCTTACAGATCGATCTGAGAAACATAATCTGAAAAAAATCAGAATGTGTACGTGGAGCATACTTACTGATATTGTATGGAATTCCAGTCTTTCTGAATTAATAATATGAATTCAGAAAGACATTCCGGCTGTGTGAGGCCAGCCTAAGACTTCGTTGTCTGTCCGTCTGTCTGTCTGTCTGTCTGTCTGTCTCCAGGCCGCAACTCAAGAACGGTAATAGAATTGAAATTTTCACGGATTATGAGTATCTGTTGCCGCTATAATAACAAATACTAAAAACAAAATAAAATTAAATAAATAAAATAAAAAATGAAGGGGGCTCCCATACAAAAACATAATTTTCGGCATAATTTTGCTCTATAATGGCACGGAACCCTTCGTGCGCGAGTCCGTGTTATATGTGTTATCATCAGTCAGTCAAGGTGTGACGACGTGAGCCCTCACAAAGCTCGGCTTTTAGTAACCAGCACTAATTAAAATCATTAATACCTACATACTCGTATGAGCAAAATTTGTGCCAAAGGTTGACGACTACTTACACATTTTGTTAACAGTATGAATTACTACTTATATACGCCATATCAGCTTTGAATTACAACTAATACGAACACTGCACACAAAATTTATCTTTTCCCTCTCTGATTTACGCCTATTTACAATAAAATATGCATAAAACACAACCAGTGGCCAATGCCGCACGTGGCGCGTCATCGTTTAGCAGGGCCGATGACGCTTATGGTGCGTCATCGAACAAAGTACTTGGCCTGTCGTAAGAATTTGTTGAAATGAAGGTGGCAACGAATCGGTTAACGCTATCACTGTTCCAATAGTTGCGTCACGATGTTTGAGTGGGTGTGTTATAAGCACCTGAGTCACCGAATCCTTAAATAGGAAAGTAGATTTGTAAGTACCTAGCAGGTAGATAAGTGCTATCAGAGCAACAGCTAGCCTCGCCTTTGCCACTGAAACTCCTGTGCAGTGAGTGACGTTTTTAGGGTCAATCAGATTTCAATATCCAGGAGTGCTTGAAAGGACGAATGTGCTACGTAGGTATCTGAATAATATGACTTCAGCCATTTTTTGCAGCATTGTATATGTCTATAAATGCACGTATCTTGATACTTCAAAGTTCAATCTATACCTCCCTATTATTGTAAAGTGGTAGGTACTCTGCTAAAAACTATTTAACTTATTTTGATGATATTGTGAGACCATTTTCTTACGAGAATATCATGTACTTACACAGTAGGTACAATTCCGGCGAAATTTTATTTCATTTGGGTATTGCGGGAATCCTCTAATAGACCTGCTAGAATAGATCCCAAAAGCGTAAGACATAACTTACTTTCTGATGGATGAAACCATAGGTTCTTGGTAGTGCCTCGTGTACTTAGAATACCTGCGAATTTGTGTAGCTCTAAGTGTGACAGCGGGCTGATTCTGTATCGTACATTTGTGAGTTAATCACCGAGTTAGTAACGAAACGGAGGAGTGAACAACCGAAAGTCTCACTTTTGTATGCAAGTGAATACAAAAAGTGACACTTTCCGTTACTCACTCCTCGGTTTCGTTACTAACTCAGTTATCAACTCACAAATGTACGATACAGAATCGGCCCGCTGGTCAGGTACCAGGTACCAAAGTGGACAAAAAATGACTCTTACTTTACTCATTTTCTGATGGCTAATATTTATATATAATTTGTAGATTATTGTTCTGAACTAGTATCATGTACTCGTAGTGTAAGACACTTTTCAAATCAGACGTTTTAAAAATAACTTTGTTGCTATTTTTTTTCAAAGGCTTTATTTTTCTTTTATAAATTAATATAACACCTTAGAAAACAATACGGTATTACAAGAATTTTTTTTCTACTAGCTGTTGCCCGCAACTTTGTTCGTGTCAGCATACTGCATAGTATAATAACAAAGATGGATAATTTTCCCCTGTTTCCTTACCCAAAGGGTAAAAACGAGACCCGATAATAAAGATACTTCAGCCTGTCCGTCTGTCTGTCTGTCCATACCCAGACTGTACCTCCCCTTTCTAACATAATAGTGAATATTATTAAAGTATATGGATACCATTGAGTATTTTTTGGTCATATACCTAGTCAAGTGCCTACCTGTTAGACCCAGATTCCAGAGCGATAAGACAACTTACTGTCACAATATGGATGAAACCTTATGTTCTCAGTAGTTCCTTATGTACTTAGAATATCTTCGAATTTGTGAAGATCTACATGGAGCTATACTCACTCTCACTCACTCACTCATAATGTGTAAAAAATGTCTGTCTGTCTGTCTGGAACCTCTTCACGCCCAAACCGCTTAACCGATTTTGCTGAAATTTGGTACAGATAAACTTTGAGCCCTGGGGTTAAAGTATACCTATCCGTTTTTTCCGGGATAAAAAGTATCATGATATAATTATGTCCTTTCCTGGGAAAGCACATATTATTATAATATTATACTTTTTGTCTCGGATTTTTTTTTCGCAACAAAGTTGCGGGTTATTATCTCGTATTTAATAAAATATATTGAAATAAAGGGGTATGGGTGGAATCGTCCCCACCCATCAACATAATTAGTGTAATGTGGCTCAATGGATAGATCTTGGCAAGATTATAATATTTTTATACTATGGCGACTTTGCCCAAATGCATGGGGTTCTCATGGTATCTTACGTTTAAACAAATATTTCGTTAACGTACTTATTGACAACTAATTCCAAAATACATGCTCATTTATGTATTCATTAGTGCACAGCACCGTGGGAGAGCCACGCTTCGGCACGAATGGGCCGGTGCGACCGGAGAAATACCACGGGCTCACATAATATGTACTTTCCCAGGAAAGGATAGGTATACTTTAAACCCAGGGCTCAAAGTTTATCTGTATCAAATTTCAGCAAAATCGGTTAAGCCGTAAGCAGTTTGGGCGTGAAGAGATTCCAGACAGACAGACAGACATTATTACACATTACGAGTGAGTGAGTGAGAGTGAGTATAGCTCCATGTAGAGCTTCACAAACTTTATTAATATTCACTACATGTTAGAAAGGGGAGGTACAGTCTGGATATGGACAGACAGATAGACGGACAGGCTGAAATATCTTTATTATCTGGTCCCGTTTTACCCTTTGGGTAAGGAAAGAGGGAAAAATTATGCATCTTTCTTATTATACTATGCAGTATGCTGACACGGACAAAGTCGCGGGCAACAGCTAGTAGAAAATAAATTCTTGTAATGTCGTATTGTTTTCTAAGGTGTTACCTATATTAATTTATAAAATAAAAATAAAGCCTTTGAAAAAAAATAGCAACAAAGTTATTTTTAAAACGTCTGATACTTAATAGTTTTGGTCATTGAAAAGTGTCTTACACTACATAATACTAGTTCAGAACAATAATCTACAAATTATATATAAATATTAGCCATCAGAAAATAAGTAAAGTAAGACTCATTTTTTGTCCACTTTGGTACCTGGTACCTGACCAGGTGTCACTTAGAGCTACACAAATTCGCAGGTATTCTAAGTACACGAGGCACTACCAAGAACCTATGGTTTCATCCATCAGAAAGTAAGTTATGTCTTACGCTTTTGTTATCCAGGTGTATAAAGTATAATCGCTACTATAATTATAAATGCGAAAGTGCATCTGTGCGAGTATGTTACCTCTTCACGCTAAACCACTGAATTGATTTTGATAACATCTGGTATGGAGATACCTCGAGTCCCGGAAAAGGAAATATGATACGTCTTATCTTCAGTGCTTTTCCCAAAAAAAGTACGGTCTCCGTGCGTCATCTAGTTTTTTATAATTCTGGCTAATTCAGGCGCGGTCCGAAGGGGGGGGGGGGTCACAGGGGACATGACCCCCCCAAAATCTAAGGTCAAATTGAAAAATCTCAAATCTTGCCAAGTAATAAAAGGAAATTTTTGCCAATAAATTTTTTGTCTAGTGAGTGACCCCCCCCCCCCCAAATTTGTTTTTATAGTGAGTGACCCCCCCCCAAAATGTCAGGCTGCGACCGCGCCTGGGCTAATTTGCGTAGTCGGGTTATTTTTACTTTCTACCGGAGTCTGAGAGGAACCCGCAGAGTGATCCAATTCCAACCCTCTGTAGGTATGTTGTTCCCAAGGATGTTGACGTCACAAGGCCAGATGTCTGCCAGAGAGGATCGATGGACCGGCGCCTCACTGTCTGCACTGCCACTGACGTCAAGTGAAAGTGCTAGGGGGAAACACAAATACTCTGATATATGATCCACGGGACGCACATCAATACTAGTAATAGATTATCCATACTAATATCATAAATGCGAAAGTCTGTCTTCGTATAGCATATCAGCCACGACACGAATTTCGCGTTATGGTCTTTTTGTGATTGCCAGAACGCGTCGTGGCCGTTTTCATTAGAGCCACGACGCGAATTTTGCGTCGTGGCTGTTTCACTGTGACCACAACGCGTTGTGAGCTATTTTTTCGCTCACTGAGCGATTTCGGTCTTTGAGCGTAACATATACATAATACAAAACTTATGATAGTAATCTCATGTGAGATTTTATACATAGGTACTTAAGTAAGGAGTTGCTTATTTTATATAATAGTACGTCACTAAATGTTAAACCATTTTCAAATGATGTAAAGTCGTCGTGAATTTTTTCATATTTTTTAAATCGTTAATTTTGAAGAACATTATTTTTTAACCCTAAATGAATTTTGTTGCGGCCCGCAACACCTTACACTAAGACCAAAACATGTAAATGTTATGAAAAAAAGGTTGGGGACCACTGTTCTAAAAGTAGGTAAGTATATCCATACAGTAGAGCCTGAATAGACCTGGTAGAGCGATTTAAAAAATTATACGCTATCTAAAAACTAACGTATAGGATCAGTGTGTAGTTAGTATACTCATAATACTCCACCACAGTATAGCAATATCCCTCAGGTAGGGATATTCAATATTGCTATACTGTGACTCCACTCAGGCTAGCTTGTCGCTAGCGGTCATTGACCTTTTGTCAAAAACTTGTCATTTTCCATATAAAACCACGATTGACAATATCTGACACTTAATTGTCAATCGCGGTTTATATGGAAAATGATAAGTTTTTATGACCGCTAGCGACAAGCTAGCACGAGTGGAGTATAGTTAGGTACATAGTTATAACCTACAATATAGTGAATAGTGATATAGTTACATAGAAGCATAATGCAAAATGATTTGAATAAATGAACTGTCCTTGCGTATTATCAAGTAATAGACGCCTTGTTAAATAATTTAGATCAAAGGGGAACAAGTAACAAGTATGAGAACGAGGTGCTAATGTAGCCTGGAGTCTGAACGCTTCTATTGATTGATATGACAGTATAGTTCTTGCAATCTACGAGTGCGCGTCGTCCTTAGTTGTGTGAGTGACCATATCTATGCACGCGTACATGGCTCGCTCGCTACTGACTGCTCCGTCGGGTACGCACACTAACGAAAATGTCTATTCACATTTCCAACTAAGTACAAATAAAGGCGACGCGCACTCGTAGATTGCAAGAACTATATCTAAATATTATTATGTCATCACTGAAGGGAATACCCATCAAAGGAATAGCCACCAAAGATTTTTAATGATTAGTGGTTACCAAGTGATTACTTAAGTTAATAGTAGATAATTACATAGCTGCCGCACTCAGATTATCTATGGACGCTTCACACCACGCCAGTTTGATCCCGTGGTAACTGTACCCAAACGACTTGTGTTACGGGTACCAGACAACGTAAAAATATTATATTTAAATTATAATACTTTTATATTATCCTAAGTAGGTACATGATTATATTATTATATACATATGATACACATATTTAATACACCATCCCTAGAAAACTTTTTGTTCCGTCGGCGGGATTCAAACCTACGGCTTCAGCGATACCACGCACTCAACCACAGAGCCAGAGGTCAACCTAACCAAACGTATTGAAGCTTGTGTCAAAATCTTCATTAAATCTTATATCTTTAAACGAGCAATTCTTGTATATAATTGGAATCTCGGAATCGGCTCCAACGATTTTCATGAAATTTAGTATATAGGGGATTTCTGGGGCGATAAATCGATCTAGCTAGGAATCATTTTTAGAAAATGTCAATTTATTCGTGTTTTATCGAATACCGAGCGAAGCTCGGTCAAATAGCTAGTTAATAATAAATAATTATTAAACGTAGCAAGATTTACAGTCTTGATATAGGGTCCCTAGATGTCTCCATATACAAATAATTAAGAAATATTATTTTCTCACCTCCAGGAGGAAAACATCAACTTTCTTCCCGCTGGGCTTACAGATGTTGCCGTTTGCTGCCTCAATCGATGGGAAAAATAGTATACACACCATTTTTTTTTTTTTTTATAATAGAAGGCAGGTCGCTATAGCCCTGGCGTCACTGCGACCCATGAGGATCTATTGTGACTCCTTCGCACTAGAGAATCATCCCCAACCCAATACTGCTCATAAATTGAACGATATGGTTGGGGTTGGATACACACCATGGGCAGTGCCCCTATATATAAGTTACTCTATGATGGCAGTAAATAAGAAAGCCTCAGATCACACATAATCTGAGACATTTCTTAAACACTCAAACAAACATATTATTGTGATCTGAGAAATTTCTTATTTTCCTGCCCTAGATGCGTAATTTACTATTTATATATTACATTTAATTATTAAAATAGTATATACCTATACAAAAAATGAAAAACAACTATTATAATAACATAATAAGTATTTATTACTGAAGAAAAAACAATCTTTAATAGAACAATGGCCAAAATGGACTAAAAAATAAGGTTCTTGTTACCTAGGTGGAACAGTTTAGGTGGAAAAGTTTAGGTAAAATGCTATAATTAAATAAAAACAGTTGATTTTTAGAAGCTGGGAAAACAAAGATAATTGTCTCTAAAAATATGAATATTGAATTTGTGTTTTTAACACAGGATAATGTTTTTTTTTATATATTGAACGCATATTCTGTCATTCATAGGGACCCATACGACCTGCTTAAATACGCTCTCTTCTTGAGGATTTCGAGAAGAGAGCGTATACCGATTTTGCGAGTGTCTATGAGCGACGGTAGTTGCTTCCTATCAGGTGACCTGTATGGTCGTTTGCCTCCTAATTTTATTTAAAAAAAACTGACGTGTGTTTCACATAATTTAAACTAAACCCATAACTCAAAATGATAGTACAGCTTACTATTAACTATATTTATAACCTCAAAATTCAAAAACTTAATACACTATTACTTGAAACTCCCAGCTTTTAAAAATATATTGAATGCCGTGCTATGTTACATTTAAATAGGCAATTGAAATTACAGATGTTTCATCAAGTTACGTTTTATACGATTTTTATAGTCCAAGCATGTTAGGCGGATGGCCTTTGTTCTTTCTTACAATGATAATCATACAAACATATTTAAGGAAGTCTTGAAACTAGTATAAGTCATATTTATAATTATTAGAATATAATTTACTATTTTTCTTACATTCATTATAAGAAACTAAAGTAAGTACCTAGTATTTGAATACTTGATACTAAAGGAAAATTAAGTGACTGGATAGACTTGCCCGTCAAAATTTAGTAGTACAGCATAATAATCAGTACAAAATTAACTTATCAACTACATATACATAATATAACAAACCCACTACAAAAATGAACACTAACTTCTTGTCCTGCATCATGATTAGTGCATATTACATATTATGAACAATAATAAAAGAGAGTAAATATGACTTAACTTACATACTAATTATCTATTTTAATCAGACTTATGAATAATAAATGTTTCAAAATTGTAAACAAAAAAACTTAAATAATGTACTAAGTATCAGAAAAGTTGATTCATAGGCAGTTTTGCGGACCTACGTAATTTGGACTTGTTATGAACCGCCTAACCTAGAACTAACTGATCTAGACTGACATTGATGATTGAGTTGGCAAAACCTAGCCAATTGACATAGGTCTGCTATCTGCCTAAGAATCAATTTTTTCAATGGGACATAACATTATTTAAGTTACTTTTTTTAATCCCAGCATTCATCATCAGAGTCATTGGGATTAGTGACATTGAATGGAATGGGTCTCCTTTCCTTCGGTTCCAGTCCTTCGGCTTTCTGTTTTTCTCTCAAATCCTGATCTTTAAGGGTAGAGAATGTTGGCCCTTGAAAAGGGCGATCAACTAAATAGTGTCTTAAGTCAACTGGATAGGGTATTTTTGAATCAATAATTTTAGGCCCAACATCCGCAGGATTAGTTGCCTCTGCAGAAGGACAGTTAACTACATGGAACCTCATATCCTCTTTTTTGAATCTATGGCTATGGTTATAAGGGCACGCTACGAATCCAGGATGATTCTTTTCACATTTTACAATATGTATCTGTAGACGTGATCTTTTTACGTAATGTAGAGGGTCAAAAGGACACTTTACCAGAGGATTTGCTAATCTGTTCTCCATCCTAAAATATGAAAATGCAACATTTTTATTGATGTCAAATCTACGTCAAATGAAGCAAGTACCTACTTTAGAAAATAAAGATGCAATTCCATTGCAATTCTATCTAAATGAGTATTTGAAACTTATTATATATTATTGGATTTACCTATAGTTTTGTAATGTCGAAGTTTAACGCGTATTTATACTCAAATTGGTAAAAAATACAAACAAAAATAGATTCGGCAAAATCCAAAATATGCAATTAACAACAGTCAACACCAATGATATTCAACCACAGATTACTAGTATATATTTGTATTCAACTAAATACCTAGTTTGAGTTTTTTTATTTAATATCATTGGTCAACACATATAATTTTCCATATATAAAAAGTACTCTGTGCATATAATAGAGTACTCTGTGGTCAACACTCAACAGATATCCAAAGAGAATTTTTTTTTTGGTTTGATTCGTCCCATTCAGGACAGGCAAAGGGAACAAAGCCCATTTTCCGGGCCAATACGATTTAAGGCCCTATAGACCCGAAAATTAGCAGGTCAATGTCTGTCAGTACGAATATCGACGTAAAGGACATTAAAATAACATTCATATCAGCGCGCCTTGTACAGTGGCGATTACGACGCTCGCCGCGTACTTGATAGGGCGAAATAGGAGAAAAAAACCCTTTTTCTTTGATAATTAAACCAAAATGCAAAATGTAACCACAAATTATTCTTCTTTAAGTTATGAGCTTTTCGTAGATATGATTTTTGAAAGTAAAACTATCATAAGCTTCATGAAAAATAAGAAAAATATCGCAAAATATTCGAATTTAGCCTCCTCTTCGGAGTTATTTTTGATCGAGTGAAGTTTGCAATATTATGTTTCGAACCACAAATTGTCAAAGTACATTAAGTAAACAACAATGTGTATTTTTTTTGGCTTTTAAAAGTCACTATTTGTTTGTTTATTAATTATTCAAAGTCATGTAAAATTGGGTCTATAGGGCCTTAAAAACCTACAAGAAGAGAGCGTATTTCCTCTAAAAGGGTCGGCTACGCACCTACAGTGGTGTTCTTCTGGTGTTGCAGGTGTCCATGGGCCCGAGACCAACAGGTAACCCGTTTGCTCGTTTGCCCCCTTATTTTATATAACAAATTAAAAAGGACAGTTAAGTTCAATATAAAAATTAAGCCTGGCTGTGGGCTTCGCTGCAAAAAGAATTGAGATCTAAATGAGTGCCAAGTTTTATACAAAATCGAAATATTATTATAAGCCAGTATTAAAGACTATTTCTTTGCTTTACCTATTGGATACCTATACTAACAGTTCATGTTATTTAAAATATGTGATATCTTAACAACTTTAGCTTAAATCCCGGAAATATCGAAAATACCGGATTACCGGTATTGGTCTGGACCATAGATATAGAATATACTGACGTATAGATCACCTGACAACCCGAAAGTGCGTGACGATTTTTGATCTGTCAATGTGTGCGTGTGCTAGTGATGTATATTTTACTATCGATAGTATAGTATTTTGCTATCGATAGTATAGTCCGTTCGAGTTATTTTACCTGAGTTTCTATATGAAACAAATAATATGCAACTTTGACAGATTTTGTATTTCAAATTAGGTATCATAAATTTTAATTATTGGCAAAAAAGGCGACAATTTAATAGTGATACACATTTTCGTTTGGAATGATTTTTAATCGTCGGATATTATGTTATGACATGAGGTTCTTATAGGGGTAAATAATATACTTACACATATGACATAACACATTATAAAGTTACTTATTTATTATTCAGGTAAAATCTATCTGGTAAATCAGCCCTTACATTGAAAGTAAACGTTGAAAGTAAACAACACACATAGTACTATATTATATTTTATTTTTAAAACACTACACGTACACTATTAAAACCTATCGCTATAGGTGATGTGTGAAAAGTTATTGATAAATAGCTTAGAACCTATTCTTGTTTATTATTATGCAAAATTTCATAAAAAAAATGTCAAGCTGTTTTGATGAACTTTTCCAACAATGAGACTCAAGAATTTTATGCAAAAGACAAAAATAATTGCTTCAGTAACAAGTGCAACAGTATGTCAAACTTACTGGTACGAATAATGTTGGGATAGCTCCTTTAGCCAAAATTGTATTTATTCTACTTTTTCTTTTAAAATTTTCAATGAAATGTTTGCTACATATTGTTGAATTTTTCGTGGGACTCCAACCAACACGCCCAATCAATTTTAGCCATTTTCCTCTAATTAGGGGATCTTGAGGGAATCTGTAAAACAAATGATTATGAACAAGCAAACAGCTTTGCATGGGTGCAATTTATTTTATATTAATGAAAGCTGCATTCAATGAGTATTAGATTCAAGTGACTGATCTGTGAAACCTTGATTTTATACTAGGTATGTCAAAAGATTAATAATATTTAAAAATAATCGTTAAAATAAGATAATATGTCCTTTTAAGGTGATAAATATAAAGGTAAATGATTTTTATTTTAGTTTATGTTATTGTGAAATATCGATAAGCATATCGATAAATTTGATTCAAACACTAGCGTATATGTAAAAAATTTTAATGAAAATTTTTTCTTCAAAATTTGTGTAATATAAGAACAATAATACCTTAAGTTACGCAAAATATGAAAGTAAAAGGGCGAATTCACAATATTTTATTTGAAATAGAGAACTAAAGACAGAATATAGCGAAAATAAACACATCGTAGCAATTAGGACATGAAGATTAATTACCTGTGAAATGTATATTTTTCAGGATTTTTCTTATGATTTATACTGCAATCACTCACAGAACAAGTTACCATTTTTATATGTAATAGTATTTGATGAAAATAATAAAGGATTTAAACAATAAATTGCAAATACCGAAAAGGCATAAAAACGTGTGACGACTTGTTGACGACCTGTCAAATGAAAGTGGTTAAAGTTTTCATGAGACTGCCTCTCTCTTTTCATCTTGTTATAATTCCATAACGGATTTTCTTCTCTCTCGCACTCTTTGTTGGTCTTTAGCATCATACGTTTATGGTCTGGACTCTGGAGCCAATACCAAAAATACCGGTTTTGCTTAAATGATCCGGTATTGCGACCCCTAATAATATACTGTCGTATGGACTAAACTTGTTTGCAACAATGTCAAAATTTCGTCAAAATATAGCGCAGGCCCAAGAATAAATTTTATAAGTAAATGCGCAGGCCACATAATATTATGTCTATTTGTATCTGGATTTTGGTCTGGGAGTTTTGGCGGGCATGTGAAAGAGTGCTGTTGTGTTTTTATATTATTTTCCTAAAATTGTGTTAGCTGGGTTTTTAATGTGTAATATTGGTACAATATTAACCATTAGATATTCGTGTTCATGCACAAGTGTAGGAAAGTGATGTCATATCCAGAAACGTGCTATTTTGTATTCCCTCCAAAACTCCATCGAAAGTTTCAGTAAAGCGTCTACCACTTTACTGAATCGACCGACTTGACTCCTTGACTGTATTGACTTTTACTCAGACTTTGACTAGACTTTAGACCTGACGATACATGAAAACGTACTACAAAAGACATGGCTGTATGGGCTTTGTTCCCTTTGCCTGTCCTGAATGGGACGAATCAAATCAAAAAAAAAAAAAGGATTCTGGTCTGGCTCAAGCCTCAAAGGCTCAAATTAAATTAAAAAAAATACAGCGACAGCTTCACTTGAAATGTGAAGTTATAACAAAACAAAATGCATTCTAAAATTTTCAACATGGCTTGTGCTTAGTAAGATATACCTATTAAACTGTTTTTTTTATTAAAACATACATAATTAAATTAAGATTCTATAATTTTATTGCGTATTAATTTTGACTTAACATTTGAATCTAGATAATGTGTGTTATTTTTTGTTCGTAAATGTTAGAAGCAGGTGAGGCGAAACGCTTGTCAATAATTGAAAAGATGAATGAATGAATAATAATCGGGATATAAGTAGTCTACAGTATCTGCAGTAAACGGATTTATTTATTATTGGTAACTATTTACTGCATTTTATATATTCACATCGAACATTTCACTATCATTCAATTGTTCATTGCAAATCTTCTTTCGAACATTTCGGATTGTTATACGGTATTTAATTCAAAGGCAAGTATTGATTTTAAATGATTTTCTATTCAAATTGAAATTAATAACCCATGTTCATATGCACCCTTCAACTTCAATGTTACATGAAGGCGATAAGTTAGAGATAATAATATTAAATCAGTAACATTAGAAAAAAAACTACCAAGCCAAGCAGACAGCCGACAGGTTTCATTTACTAGGATTCCCGATTGTCATAACATCTACCTACTTTATTTAGTACTAGTTGTAGCCGGATACTTGGCTTGTGCTGTGAATGTTTGTGGTGTCATAAAAAAGATTTTATTTTGGTATGAATACAATCATAATACGTTATTATATCATTTCCTGGGGCTTCACTACTACTACTGGTACTGGACTATAATATCAAATATCATCCAAATAAGATGGTATTTGATTGCAATAGGGTTCTGCAGTTTATGTATGAAGGGGAAGAACTTAAAACTGTACATCTTGTGGCAATGTTGGATGGCCTGATGTCCTTTACTACTACTTAGGGCCTGTTTCACCACTTCCTGATAAAGTGCCGAATAGGGTATCCACAATTGACGACCTCTGTGGCTCAGTGGTAAGCGTGTTGGACGCTCAAGCCGGGGGTCGCGGGTTCGAATCCCGCCGACGGAACAAAAAGTTTTCAATGTTCCCAGGTCTGGATGTGTATTAAATGTGTGTATGATATAATAAAAATCTTAAATATACGTATAGTATAAAAGTAATAAATATATTTCCGTTGTCTGGTACCTGTAACACAAGTCCTTTAGGTACTTAGCACGGGGCCAGACTGACCTGGTGTGAAGCGTCCATAGATATTATTATTATTAATAATTTATTTGACAGATTTTACATATTGTCAAGTTAAGTGGTGAATAGCCTATTCGGCACTTTATCAGGAAGCAGTGAAACAGGCCCTAAGTATCATTATACCTGAATAATTACTTTGGTAACCATGACATAGGTAGTTAATTATGTTGTGCCTGTCACTGTTGTAAAACAGTCCAATTAAGCAATTTCTCATAAATATATAGCTTTTATGTAAGTATGTGGTAAAATTAAGAAATGAAATGCACCAGCAATATATTTTCTTTATAACCATCCTAATAAAATTGAATTATTGTTTAGTTATATATATTTATTATCATTAGACTAGTCTAATGATAATAAATATATATAACTAAACAATAATTCAATTTTATTAGGATGGTTATAAAGAAAATATATTGTGGCTTAGTTTACTACTGTGTTCCCCTTGGTTAAGGCCTCCTCTGTTTTTCTCAATTTCTACCTCTTTTATACAAAGGGTAAAAAGGGGACCCTACTACTAAGTCTATCATGTCTGTCCTGTTTGTCCATGAAGGACTGGAATAATAGTATAGGTAATGATATAGAACCCTCTGTGCGCAAGTCTGACTTGTTGACTTGGCCTATTTATTAGGATTTCATGCCTAAAGGGTAAATTGGGACCCTATTAAGGGCTATTATTTTATCTGTCTGCCGGTACGTACAAGAGCATGAAACGAAAAAAAATGAAAAAATATTATGTCTCTAAACTAACATAAGTTTCTGGATATTATATCAAATACATTGTCTTTTAAATGCTAAACTATTCCGTTGGTATTTCGAGGATAAATATTTCTGCTTGGCTTGGTATTTTAGCATTAAAGACATAATAATTAATATTATAACAATATTACCAAAAAAATACAAGAAGTTACTTAATTATAGAACAAAGCACTCTAGATGTGTATTTAAAACTAAAATGTAGTGAATATGAAGTCAAAAGTATAAAATATTTTGAGTATTATATATGTATATTATGAGAAATGAGAATATCAATCGGAAATATTGTTTCATTTTTGAGGTTACTTTACAATAGTTTTATACCTTTTAACGAGCCATTCTTGTATATCTTATATAATTGGAATCTCAGAATCGGCTCCAACGCTTTTCATGAAATTTAGTATATAGGGGGATAAATTGATCTAGCTAGGAACCATTTTTAGAAAATGTCATTTTATTTGTGTTTTATCGAATACCGAGCAAAGCTTGGTCAAATAATAATGTATCATTAGACATTTAATTGGTAATTTTTATTAATGTTGAATGCAAACCTATTTCATTTGGAAGTTATCATTATGATAGATTTATCAATGTGTAAGACAAAGACACTCATGGATTAGTAATACCAATTAAGAATACCAAGACTTAAGTACTATGGCATACTTAGTTTCATGTTTCATACATAAATCTGCCCTTATATGTAACATAGGTGTCAAGGCATTTTATTACTAAAATCTAATATATATAAATCTCCTGTCACAATGTTTGTCCGCGATGGATTCCTAAACCGATTTTAATGTTTCTTTTTTTTTAAATGTGTGCTTTTTTCGAACTTGAGAGATTAGCTAGCAACTTGAGAGGATAGCTTAGATCTTTAATTATAGTCGCAATTTTATTTTATTGCAAATTATTTGTCTATAAAGAGGGACCATTGTTTATGCGACGCGGGTCACGGGATAGCGATGGACGTTGCCATGGCGACATACTTATTTAGTCACTAATTCAATAAAATAATACCGGCGATATACTTTATACAATATGGCAAAGAAACGTTTGCCGGGACAGCTAGTAAAATTATCTCTTATATATAAAACTCTCGTGTCACAATGTTAGTCCATGAACTCCTCCAAAACGGCTTTACTGATTTTCACCAAATTTTATATGCATATTGAGTAGGTCTGAGAATCGGCTACTGGGTACTTATATATTGATAAGTGCATTTGTTGAATAAATAATAGTAAATTATTACAACCTGAGACTGACGGCGGCCATTGTTTGTGATCGACGTTGCCATGGCGACATATTTATTTAGTCACTTCAATAAAATAATATGAGTGAAATACTTTATAATATTATGGCAAAGCAACGTTTGCCGGGACAGCTAGTATAACTATAAACTTTTCATTCCATATTTGAATTTCAAAATCAACCATTGTCGACTGTCATATTATATTATTAGAAAAATGTTGCAACATAATATTTCACAGTAATAAATTAATAATATACACTTTTCATGCACTTTTTCACTTTTATTTATGACTACGGTTGAACCGATTTGGCTTATTTTAGTCTTAAAATATTATTCTCTTTTGTCCGGGGAAAGTTTATATGGTGCGGTGAGAACATTTTGGTCATCTGCAGCGACACACAGTTCATGGGTCATCCAGTATTCATTAAAAATTTTATTCATTCATCATTTCATTCAATATTTAAGTACTTATTGTTTTTCACAAACTTTATGCTAAAGTTGAAAACTAAAGGCAATAGGCACTAAACTACTTTTTCAACTTTATAATATATCTATACTTTATGTTTGATTAGTACAGAAGCCTGTTTTTGGTTTATGGATATTATAGTCTGTCTAGGACTTCATCCATAATACAATTACTGTTTGTTTAACATGCAAATGTTTGTTTAACATGCAAAAAAAAATGTTTTCCTTAGCAAAAAAGACTACATTTTGAGTATTACAAGCAATGTAATACAATGTTTTGACCTTCATAGAAAAAATTACTACACAGACAGGGTCAAAACTGTAACTAGGTATAACAATTCTTTAAAAACATATATTATTATAACATTTGTGTGTAATGGCAGGCTCAAAGAAAGAATGATTCCTTCAATATGAAGGAGACTATGAAGGAGATGGTTGGCGGTTGCTGTGTGTGTTCAGACGAGCGTGGTTGGCCCGACAACCCGCTGGTCTACTGTGACGGGAATGGATGCACTGTTGCTGTCCACCAAGGTAATTTCTAATATAACTATAAAAATTCTCGTGTCACCAGTGATATTTTGTTTACAACTTATGCAGATAGTCTCTGCATGTCACAGTGTTTGTGCGCGGACTTGTCCAGAACGGCTCAACTGATTTTAATGAATTTTGTAAATATGTACATTTGTTTGCTTGAGAATAGGTTTTAATTTACTTTTCATATTATAAAAAGTAAATTAAAACCTATTATACTAGAAATAATTTATATGACAAATATTTGCCAGGCAAAACAATATTTGCCGGGTCAGCTAGTAAAACTATAAATAATTCTTTATTTCTGAACCATTAATACATAACATAATATAATACAATACATAATATTACTTTTTACTTTTGATCGTTTTTTATTGATGAAGATGAGGGTTTTAAAGTCTGCACTCTGAGATATTTGAAGATTGCTTTACTCTTGATAGAAAATATAATAATATAGAGCTTGTATCAAAATATTTATTTATATATTAACATATCAACCCTTATAAGGACACCGGCGACCGCGACAATATTAAAATAACAATATGTTTCCAATAATCCGCGATCGTAGGATTAAATTAACTTAACACTAATTATATATTTATAAAGTTAAGTAATCATTAAATAATAAATTATATCTCTGAGTGAAGATATTTAGCATGTTCCTCAGGCACTTGAACCGCCGCGCCGCTGTTGAGTTGTGCTAGCAAGGCTTGAAAACTGTGCTCATATTAAAAGGTTTTTTTTTCTTGGTTACCACTTCTTATTTTTGTTATTTATCATAATATGTATAAAATAAGCTGACTTGAATATTTCATTATTTTCAGCGTGTTATGGCATCATTGATGTTCCAACTGGACCGTGGTACTGTAGAAAATGTGAAAGTCCAGAGACAAAAGGAAAAGTTGTGAGTATTTAAAGCATATTTTTAACCGACTTTCAAAAAACGAGGAGGTTATATGTTCGGCTGTGGATATATATTATTTTTTTATTTTTTATTTTTGTATGTTCAACGATTACTCCGCCGTTTGTGAACCGATTTTCGAAATTTTTGTTTTGTTGTATTAGGTTTCACTCAAATTTGGTACCATGTTCACAAAAGTGGTGACCTGATGATGGGATCCATGAGTAATCGAGGGAACTCCTCGAAATTTATATGGAAACATATGGTGATTTTGGTTTCATAAGAAGCATCCTAAGCATATGCTACCAAAACGCAAGATTTTGCACCAAGGTATACTATTGTTCCGAAGATACTAAGAGAACTCCGGATTCCTTATAGATACAAGTTTGGGAGTTTAGGTGCTGTTTTAAGAACTGAAAGCATATGCTACTATGCAAATTACATTCATCATCATCATCATCATTATCATCATCATTATAATCATCATTACCAAGTCAGGGTCACCAATGTCACCAAATTCAACCTTATCTCCAGAGAATAAGGCACACATTAACTGACATTACTTCTGAGAAGTTAAAGTTCCTTCGACCATGTAACATTCTGTCTCACTTCGCCGAGATATTCTGGAAAACAACCTAATTTCAACCTTTTGCATCGCGTTTAGTCGCGAGAGCCGCGGCTCGGCGGCGCGGCGGCGCGGCGCGGGCCGGGTACCTACCGTACTATGTAACACTATACAGTGCGAGGTGTGTACGACAAGTCGAGCGAGTGCCAGCCTATTGAAACTAGTCCGGTGACCGGCTACTTAGCACGTCACACGTGTTCACTTTGATTTTTTTTAATATATTGTTTAAAATTATCTGCAGGCTGCAGCTGTAAGTGTGACTGTAATAAGATACCTACGTAGAATAATATAATATTATTCTACGTATAGTACGCGATGGCTTACTAGGTAACTAAAAAGAGTGAAATTATTATTTTTAACAAAAAATTAAAACCGACTTCCAAGGTGAAAACAATAATAGCATCCTTATAATATGAACTAAAAAGTATTAAATAATAATTATTCCTATCTAATAGTGCCTTTTTCCGAATTCGGCTAAAACTCAACTATTTCTGTACTCAATCTTCATAATTTTGAAGTCGGTGCCAGTTCCAAAAGTTTCAAATATTCTGTCAGAGAACTGAAGATTCATCTGGTATCGACTTCAAAATGATGAAGATTGAGTACAGAAATAGTTGAGCTTTAGCCGAATTCGGAAAAAGGCACTATTAGATAGGAATAATTATTATTTAATACTTTTTAGTTCATATTATATGGATGCTATTATTGTTTTTACCTTGGAAGTCGGTTTTAATTTTTGTTAAAAATAATAATTAAAAATTAATAACAACATGCGTTGCGTTGAATCTCGTTTTTTACATGGGAACCTTTCACGGGATTTTTGTCTGGTACAAAAATTATCCTACGTCGTTTCTTGGGTAGGTACTCATTGTATCTTTATACCTTATGGCTTATTCCATCAAAGTAATTTCGGTGCTTGCATGCAAAGGTAAAAAACAATCGGACGAGAATGCCGCGTCCTACTCTTACAAACGTGTAATGACGTTGTTAGAGCAGGACGCGGCATTCTCGTCCGATTGTTTGAGTCTCAAAACGGTTTCGTAGTAGGCCTACTGGACATAGACTGACATGCATGCACACTTTAATCAGATACTTGTTATTGCATAGTAGAAATTGATGACGGATCTAAGTTTTTTAAGATTTGGTTCTGTTAAGTCAAACCCATCCTACCAATCACAGCTAACATTAAATTGACATAAGCCAACCAAATGACGTATGTCCATCAACTGCCTAGGAATCAATTTCCTTGATGGTACTCAAACTCAATTTTTTTTTATTCAGAATAATTTTTTTCAAATATTCTCTGAATGTTGGGACTATACAAGTGCCTACCTATGAACTATACGGTTCGGGAACTAGCCCGGCGAGAAGAACCTGCGTAAGAAACTCGCACGGGGCCTAATTATGTAAAGTTTTTTTTACCTCTAACGATGTAAAGTTTTTTTAAGCTTTTGTTCAACAATGTTTCCCTCAAGAGTCACGACTCAAGAGTAATATAATACTTTCAGCGCTGTGACCTCTGCCCGTTCAAGTCCGGTGCCCTGAAGCGCACCGACACCGGTGGCTGGGCGCACGTGGTGTGCGCACTCTACATCCCCGAGGTGAGGTTCGGTAACGTCACCTCCATGGAACCCATCGTGCTCCGTCTCATACCACAGGAGAGATACAATAAGGTGAGGTTTTATATCATTTATATATATATATATATATACACACATATATATATATATATATATATATATATATATATATATATATATATATATATATATATATATATATACAGGATGTAATAAAACTAAGTGGTAATACTTTAGGGTGTTTATTGGTCCCCATTTAGAGTTTGATGTGAAGGTAGCAGCGCTTAAATATAAACTTTTTTAACTTGTGTATGGGAAAATGAATGATGCTGGGGCGCTTGCTCTTTCAGTGCTGCTACTTTCACAGTGAACACTATATAGGGGACACATGATACACATTGCACACCCGGCCTAAAGTATTATCACAATTTTTTGTTACACCTTGTACCTATACAAAGGCAAAGGAGCAAACGGGTCATCTAATTGAAAGCAACTGTCGTCGCCCATGGACACTCGCAACATCAGAAGAGGTACAAGTGTGTTGCTGGTCTTTTGAGAGGGAAGACGCTCTCTTTTTGAAGATTTGCAGGTCATATTGTCCTAAAATACTGTTGGTGGTAAATTAATGTCATTATGCAGTAAAATTTACACGAAACAAACAAACTTAGTTAGATTTTTTTCTGAAAAATCTTCTGCTATATATATCTCAATGTGCTTAGGTATTTAAGTTCATTTGCAATAGATAAAAATTGTTTATTTAAAAAGTTTTTTAGGATTTATATATATGTACTTGTTTTCAGACATGCTACATATGTCAAGATTTAGGCAAAACCAACAGAGCAAGTGCAGGAGCTTGCATGCAGTGTAATAAGTCAGGTAAGCTATACACTTAAATCTGTTAGACTTTCGACTATACACTCTAACAGACTAAGTTCTAACAGAACTCTAGATAATATAGATTCTAAAGTCTAAATTTAAACTTACCATATTTTTTACGTGCACATTAAAAAGTTTAGAGTGTATAATAATTTGGGCAAAACAACCGACAATACTCTCTATTGTCGGAATGACTTATCCAAGATAAAATGTATTATGATATGGAGCCTTACCTGTTATGCGTGTGGGACGCATTTGGTCCTCATGCGGGTGACAACGTGATAAGTTCAACGTGCGAAGATGTGGGCAACTTTAAGGCTGAAGTCTCGAAATCGGTGGGCAGCGGGGCGGGAGCGGCGCGGCGCGCGGCGTGGCGCGTGACAATGTATAGGTTTGTATGGATAAGCCGTCTAGTACGCCTCGCGGCGAGCGATTTCGAGGCCTGTCCATGTAAATGTACAACGTGTAACAAAACTAAGTGATAATACTTTTAAGGTGTGTATGAGTCACTGTGATATGTTCACTGTGAAAGTAGCAGCGCTGAAAGGCCATTTTTGGAGTTTACTCCTAAAGAATCGATTTTCATATATAAGGCGCCCGGTATGAGAAAAATCCGAGGGGTAAAACCTACTAACAAGTAACGAAAATGTGTCACGTTTTTGGTGCGCACCTTTAGTGTGCAACTTTCTAATTTGGCTGTGAGTGTATTAAGACCATAAAGGTAATATACCTATCGGAATATAATATTATATAAAAAAATATAATAATATAAGTAATAATTATATTATATTATTATAAAAAAAGTATGTCAGATCCGACGCACGACCGGAGTTTACTATATATATATATATATATGTGAGCAAGCGCCCGCGTCATGAATTTTCCCATATAAAGGTGAAAAAAGTTACTCCTTCAGTGTTACTACTTTTACAGTGAACTCAATGTAGGGAAGCGATACACACCCTAAAGTATTATCACTTAGTTTTGTTACAGCCTGTATACATTGGAACGCGCCTCCACCGCTCCCGCCCCTCTGCTCGCTAATTTCGAGACTGAAACCTTAGGGCCTTTCCACGTGACGTATTTTTTCACTGAAGACGCTTCTGATGCGCTCGTCTCATCGTGTTTTGGCAGATATAAAGTTTAAAACGTGTCGGATTCCTTCCGTTTGCTGAGCGTCCAACTAGCGTTTGTATCGATACAAACGAGCGTAAATAAACGTCGTGTGGAAGGGCCCTTATGCAGATATTCTCGCGCGGGGTATGCCACACAGGAAAAGCGCCCTTATTTCCATGTAATGTTGGTGCAGGTTGCAAACAACAGTTCCACGTAACTTGTGCTCAGAGCCTGGGTTTGCTTTGCGAGGAGGCCGGGAACTATCTCGACAACGTCAAATACTGCGGCTACTGCCAACACCACTACAGCAAACTGGTGGGTATATAATACATTATATAGAAAACTCCGTTATGGCATACTTTTTTTGATACATTTTGATCAATGTAAGTAAAAATTTAACTTGCTTTAACTTAAAAAAGTTTTTTAAAGTGGATTTCTAATATGAGTTATTTAATATAACTTGAATCATTAATTGGTATATGATTACAATTTCTGTCATATTACAACATAATTTGATATTGATGATAATTCTCTTGTCGTAAAAAATCACAGGTTGTGTTTGACATTTTTTAAACATTAATTATGGGCTTTGAGTGTCGTACCATTTTTCACTTGTTGTGTTTGATCATTAAATGTTTCACTTTCATAATCATAACATCATTTGTTATATTTGATAGACCGACACAAACATTCATAATAAAAAAATTATTCAAAAACTAAGAATAAAAGCCAGTACTGGTTTTATCTTATTTTATACTAATTAGTAATTATATTTCATTAAGTAATAGTACATTCTGAGCATATTGCTACGGGATATAAATTAGCAAAAAGCGTAAAAATATTTTTTCAAAAGTGTCGTATTTTTTTAAATATCAAAAAATAGTTATTGATTGAAATAATTTATTAAACGTACCTTTTAAATTAGGGGATAGATTTACAGTTTAAACATTCAAATTATTATTAATCATTAAGATTTTTTTACACTAAAACGATAATATTACAAAAACTTAGTAATATTTTTAGAAGCACTAAATTTTTTATTAAGTTAAAATACCTTCTGTCATCACCATTAATGGGTTTGCCTGTGACCATAACGTTGTATGGGGAAGTCAGATTATAGACGAAAAACTATAAGCCTAACATCGTATTCATACACCACCTTATCAGCATTCCTGTTTCCTTCGTTTGCACGATATCGCTCACAAGGGCACTTATGTCACTGTGTTGCCAGATTTATATCAGCAATTTGAGTATTTGACCACTTTGGTGACTTGGTGTAATTGGAGCTTCAAGTCTGACCAGGAAAATAAAAAATATGAACTTTTTTATTTATAACGGCACTAATAAAAGTATCGATGTAATAATTCAGTCTCCTGCTGCACTTCTATGTTCCTGGTCGGGCTGTAGGTAAATCAATCTGTGTCGTGACGTCGCATGAATAAAAAAAATCTGGCAACACCTGCGCGTGGGACGTCAGACTGACAGCTGTCAAATTTAAAAATGGAATACTACGGTGATTGTGCAGAAGAAAGGCGGCAATGTGAAGACAATACCGCCGTATAAGCCGGTCGTCGACCAATCGAGCGACTCGAGCGAGCGGGAGCCGTCGCCCATGGCAACGGGCGGTGGGACGCCCACGCACGCGGCGAAACCTAAAGGGGTACGTGTATAGGAATAAAGCTCCGTACACACATCTACTTGAGGGTAGTTTAAGGTTGGCTGTTAAATGACTTCGAATGAGGAGGAGGTTTTTCTGTTTGTTCGCGGATAACTTCGTCGTTTGTGAACGGATTTTGATTTTTTTGTTGGACAGAAGACGTTTCCAAGATGACATAATATAAAAAATAGTACGAATGATGCCTTGATTTATGTGAGCAGGGAGAATTTCACGGTTTACTTTACTGTATTTCAATAAATTGTGTGTATGCCGCCGAGAAATTGTGAATACTAATAGATTGTTACATAATGAAAAATGAAATTCAACTACTGAGTGGTGTCACTCTGATTGGTTGAATAGCCCAAGTTAAAATCTGTCGATAGTTTATAATATTCCTAGTAATATTACAATCTAATAGTATTCCCAAATTAACGGTAACAAATACACTCGTTGACCTAATTGTGTATATTATATAAGTAACTGCCATTAACTCGATTATCCTGTTGTACAAATAGCAATAATTTAATTACAATAACAAGTTATAACGAAACGGAATGCTGTAAATTTTGTTAATATTTAAAACTTTCATATAAAAGTACAAGTAGTGAATTTTGGATTGGAATATTAAGAGCCACTACAAAAATGAGTGTAATACCCTTATGTATAGGTCGTGTACAATTTTATGATCGCTTGGCAATATAAGGCACAGTGTTCGCTTTTAGGGTTTCTTTGGCGGGGCGAGGAGTGGGCAGGGCGCGCGGGGACACGCTATTAGTCGATCAGAGACCAGATGAGTCGTTATTGGTTGATTCTGCTTTTTAAACGTTCATGCGTTACGCGTACTTTATTGGTAGATATTACTAGTCTTCCAATTTCGCCTGGCTATCTTAAAATTGTATGCTGCCTATATCTATTACTTAATTCAAGTGTGTATGGAGCTTGACCGAAATTTTTATATGCTAAGGTTTGAATACGGTTTGAATAAATGTTACGCTGGGCTTTTCGATGTAATCTTCTTTCCTATGATCGCGGTTATTAATAAATTAGACTATATATCTTGAGTTATTAAGGTAAGCGTCCACATGATCGCAAGGAACGCAGTGACGCAAAGCGCTGACGAGATGTCAGTGAATAATAAAAAAAGTATGTTGTATTTGAGTCAAGGAAAAAGAATCGGGAATATTAAAAATGGCTGTCAATCCATAACTCTTGGATTGGCTATTGCATCTCACTATATTAAAATACTGTTACACTGTTCTTGCGATGTGGACGCTTACAATTCAAAGATTACTACTAACGTTTATTTTATATTTGTTTTCGTTATTTGCAGCCGGGAAGGAAGTCTTCACACTCGAGTTCTGGAGGTGGGAAAAATACGCCCAACTCGTCCAAAAACACGTCCAACACCAACGCACCGGGAGGTTTGTTTCATAAGATATCTTTACTAACATAGACCGGATACCGATATTTACTAAATACCGATATTTTGAAGGAAATATCGATAATGGAACCGATATCTGACAAATACAGATATTTGTATCGCTAGTACCGATATAAAACAATCGATATTTTTATCGATACTATATCGATACCTGGGCTGCAACGCGACGTTGCCAGGTCGTACGTCACGTGTACCGCGATGAGTGGCAACAGCGCACATGCAGCGAGCTGCTCGCGAGCAAATGAGTTGGTGTATTTTGTTTATTGTCAAAATTTTCCCATCCATACTTCCTTCCATACTATAATATGTATTATAAATTGGTATAGAGATACTTTGAGAATTGGGAAAGGACACTTTTTATCCCCGAAAATTGTACGGCTCCTGCACGATAAACGAATTTCGTATATGTAGTTATTTTATCAATACGTTTTTGACGTGAAAATTATTCCCAAGACACCGTACATTTCTAAGAAAAAAGTAGCCTACTCCCCCATGATCTATATCAGTGATAACCGTTGACGCGTTACGCAGCAGCTAAGCTACGCGACGCAGCTTTGCGGCATAGCTGAGTTAGAGAGCTTACAGACGAAAGGCATTTGTCGACGGCAGCCGTCGACGCGTGTCGTCGACATTTGTGTTGGTCGTCTGTAAGAAGCCTTACTATGAAACATAAAACGTTGCGTCGCTCTTCTGTAGTGAGTAGTGACGGTTTGTGTGCTCCGTCTCACCTTTGTCTGTGTTGAACAGAGAAGAAGAAGTCGTCGCCGTCGCGTCGCGGCTCGTCTGCCGGTGACGCGGGCAGCAAGAACAGCACGCCGGCGCCATCGCCGCAGCACACCACAGACGCACAGCCGGCTAAAGGTACCAGGGGCCGTACCACGAAACCGTTTTGAGACTCAAACAAGCGTACGAGAATGCCGCCTCCTACTCTAATAAACCAGAAATCACGTTGCTAGAGCAGGACGCTGCATTCAGTCTCTAAACTGTTTCGTAGTAGGCCTACAGATAATTAGAAATATACTATCTGGCTCGTTAAACGTTGTTTTGTCATATAAAATATTTCTAGTATCAATATAAGAAGTAGATAAAAAAACTATTTTCAGGACTAACGAATGTACCATCGAGGAAATTGATTCCTATGCAGTTGATAGACCAACTTTATTTAGTCTAATATGTCAATTCAATGTTAATTGTGATGTGTCGGCTGGGTTTGACGTAACGCAACCAAACTACGTAGGTCCCCGATCTGCATAGGAATCAACTTCTCTGATAGTACATACAAAATTTAAATCGGTTGAGCCGTTTTGGAGGAGTTCGCGCACAAACACTGTGACAGGAGAATTATATATTATATTAGTTCAGATCAAAATATATGGTAGTTAAACATTTTACAAACCTAATTATAACAAGGTATACCAAATTGGTTAACCAGCAATGTCGCGAACATATCGACAAAGCTGGTTCTATTTCTTGGTCAAATTGAATAAAAAAAAAAAACCGGCCAAGTGCGAGTCGGACTCGCGCACCGAGGGTTCCGTACAAACCTGCAAGGTTTACAAAGTTCGTTTGATATGAATTTCAACTTGATAGCTCTACGCGTTCATGAGGAAAAAAGTAATAAGTTTATATTTATTAAAAAATATATATTTTGTAATGTAACTAAAAATTTAAGGTTTTCGGAATTTTTCCTTTATGTGTGCTATAAAACGTTGCTTCATGCCAAATTTCAAGATTCTAGGTCGACTGGAAGTACCCTTTAGGTTTTGATTCCCTTGCGAGTACTTGCGAGTTTCAAAATATGCAGCTTAAATTGCTGTTTCTTTTGATTGCGTTGACATAGAAGTTTGATTTTGTTACAGCTTAAAGGTATTATAGACCTGAGTATTTGGTATGAATTTCAATTTAATACCTCTACGCGTTTATGAGGAAATGGGTAGTAAGTTTAAAATTATAAAAAAAAAATATATTATGTGATGTAACTAAACATTTATGGTTTTCGTAATTTTTCCTTTATCTATGCTATAAGACGTTGCTTCGTACCAAATTTCAAGATTCTGAGTTCACGGGAAGCACCCTGTAGGTTTTGATTCCCTTGCAAGTGTCGAAAATTTGCGGCATAAACGGCTGTATCTTTTGATTGCGTTGGCTTAGAAGTTTGATTTTTTCACAGCTGCAAGGGACAGTAGACCTGAGTAATTGATATAAATTTCAGCTTCATACCTCCACGCGTTCCTGAGAAAAAGGGTCTTGACAGACGGACGGACAGACGGACAACAAAGTGATCCTATAAGGGTTCCGTTTTTTCCATTTGAGGTACGGAACCCTAAAAAATACCTGTTGTGTCGGTTTTTTTCTAATATATTACTTATTAAGTTATTACTTGTTTTTGTGTGCAATAAAAAAGCCCCGCCAAACTGCATGACAGTGTCAATTATCAGTGAAATGTGGATGCATTAGAGCTCGACAATGCTTTAAATGAACGTTGCGAAAAAAGGAACCATGCCATCATATCATGCCATTGTTGACATGTTTTTGACAGTTCTCCTTTACCAGCAGCGCCACCGCCCACGTTCATTTAGAGCCTTGTCGCACTTGGTTTGGATTGATTGATGCAGAACTGTTTCCAGCGTCAGGCGGCTCCACGCCGAGCGGCAAGGTGCCGGCGCCGGCCGCGTCACCGAAGCCTCCGGAGCCGGCGCCCGCGGTCGCAGTCGTAACCACCGCCCCGCCCACGCCGCCGGCCAGGTGAGATAGAGGGTGTGGTAGAGGGAAATATAGGTGCAAAAACATCAGAGTTAGGCTGTGTTTTCACCCGAGATGTGTTGCGAGGAATGTATTTTTGAGAATCAATAGAATCGCCTAGAGAAGATCATTTTATGTTTTCTTTAAAAATTAAAAAAAAATTGTAGTCATAATTCCATTTTCTTATTGTTATTTACTTATAAGTTGTAAGCCGCAAACAATATATTTTGTTGTAATCCAAGAAATTCCTCCACAAGTCGGCTGCGCCTAGTTTGGAGGATTGAAACGCTCACCTGTATTCAATTTATGCTAATAAAGATTTTTGTTTTTTTTACTTCATTGACTTGACCTTGCCATGACATCGCTCCTGAGATGCTATTGGATCTTAAAAACACATTCCTCGCAACACATCTCTGGTGGAAACGCAGCCTAAGGGTCAATAATTCAGACCGCACGCGACGCGTAGATGCATTTCTAAAATTGTACTGAATTCATGAATTCAATTGCGTGAGACGTCTTGTCAAATCCATACAAATTTAGAAATGCATCTACGGGTCGCGTTGCGGTCTGAATTGACCCTAATGATTTATAGCGTAGAGAATAATGTACTTTAGAAATTTCGATAGCGCTATTCAGAACGAGGAAGATTTTATGACCAGAGATCGCTATTTATAATATGATCTATACACAACCAATCAAACATTTTTTTGTCGCACCGGTGATACGTCACACTTCGAAAAATCAGCTAATTGCAAGTTGCGTGATGGGTTCCGACATACCATTATAAAGCAGAGACAGGTGAAAATTTGTGTTTCATATGAAGAAAAGAGTCACGGGTAAGCGAATCGGATCATAGTAATAACGACACCTAGCGGTATAATTCGGCAAAAATCTTCCCCATTGGGACTGTTTACTTCGCTACAATGTTCTATAAAAGCTAGTACGCTGTAATATAACGCTTTTGTATTAAGAGGGCAACTAACCCAAAAAATCAAACATCGTCCTTCTCTCTTCACACTCACGCCCGACTTTCATATACCAGGTGAAAAAGAACGACGCGGAATCATTGCCAAGTTAGTTTTTAGGGTTCCGTACCCAAAGGGTAAAAACGGGACCCTATTACTACGACTTCATTGTCTGTCCGTCTGTCTGTCTCCAGGCTGTAACTCAAGAACTGTAAAAGCTAGAGAGTTGAAATTTTCACATATTGTGTAATGTGTATATCTGTTGCCGCTATAACAACAAATACTGAAAACAAAATAAAATTAATATTTAATATTTCCCATACAACAAACGTGATTTTTTTAGGCCTTTTTTGCTCGATATCAATAATGACAACAGGCAGACAGATGAAAGTTTCACAGAATCCTTAATTAAAAGTAGTGTGTTTTCGCGGGTTCTGGATCACGATTCTGGGTCCACCCCTCCCCCCGCTCGTGGCTCGCAAACTTTCTCGATCACTTTTTGTCGGTGCGAGCGGCGACATCGCCTAAAAAAAAAAAGAGTTTGGTATCAAAATATAGGTTTTCGGCCATTCCCGATCGATATATGCGATCCGTTTCTGCGTATTTGCACTAGTTTCAAAGTTAGCTTTTGTGTTTAACCCTCATTATCTACTACCTTCACGCTCCATTGTTCCTTAATTACGGTCGTTGATTATTGCAATGTAAAGCTCACCTCGGTGTCCTATTGTTCGTTATGAGTACCTGGCTAATCGCTTACCTTACCTCAATTTCTTACAAGATTTTAAATAAGTAAATAAAACTTGATCAATTTTTTATTACATTTCTTTTATTTAATTAAAACATGTAATAATAATAACTCCCATAGTAGTATGATTTCGTGTATTGTGAATCACTATTCATAATATGTAGTTTCCCTCGGTATCTCATGAATATTGACAATGCATTCCCGCTAATAACATTTTGCTGTGTCGCAATCCTCGTAAACAACATTCCAAATTTATTTTTAACAATATATTAAAGCTAAGGTTAAAATAAAACTTTGGTTTACTTTCAAACAAATTATTTATTTCGTATTACATACCACAATTCATAAAACAAGATTCAAACATTTTATTCAAAAACATATCATTTTTAAGTGTGTCATTACCAAATTCAGTCTGAAACTCTAACAATGACTTGTTATGAAACTTGTATAACAAGTACATTAAACAGTACTCTCCACACACAGAAGTCCAATCATTTTGTAGCCTGATAGTATTATAACGTTATTTCCTTGTATTTCTATTCAAAAATATTTTGTGTATCCCCGTAGGGAAGCGACCATATGTATCAATATATTCACCGATACCATGTTTGTCTTTGTGATATAAAAAATTATAAAATATAAAATAGAATAGAAAGATATAATATTATCTCATAACAAAGTACAATACTTATGGGCGTATACGGAATATGCTATAGGATTAAGAATATAATTAGTTTATAGAATTATCGTATGTTTTTTTTTGTTATAGGAAAACTTAATAAATATTATTTTACATTTTTTAATTTAAAAATGATATTATGAGGTTTTGCAATCTTATCTAAATATGTCCCAACCATTTCCAGTTATCCTGTTCTTTTAGCGACTCACAGGAATAATTATTAGTAAAGAATGTGAAAGTGTATCTATTGTATGGTTTACCATTAAATTGATGCTAAGGATGGCTCAATAATAATAATTGTGAATAACGTTTATGATATTACAACTTTCCACTGATAAGAAAAAAAAAGCTTGATAATATTCCGGGGGCAAGTACTCAAAAGATTTATCATAGGATTTGTAAATAATGCAACATAATATTTTAATCATTAGTAAGAATCCTTTTAATTTTGAAACTTATGGTATGAATTCGTTTGTATATACAGAGAATATGGACAGCAACAAGTGCCTTCAAAAACTCTACAACCATCCTTCAATGGTATCTAATATGTTCACTTCAACCTATCATACATAATTTTCTGGCACTGGTATACATTTCTTTAATGAAGGAAATGGCATATCAATTGATTCTAGTCTCTCTCAAACGGTTAACTGTATTGTATTTGCAGAGTTTGATAATATTATAGAAAACTAGATAAAACCGTAATGTAACTGTAGACTATAGAAGCTAAGAAAAGTCACATGTATGATATATTTCAGTTATAATGTGTAACGTGTGTGTGTGTGTGTGTGTGTGTGTGTGTGAGTGTTTACCTAATAGTGTGTGGATATTATGAAAAAAATATAGTACTAAAGCTATGTTTCTTTTATTTATTCATTCATTATTTCATATTTCGAATCGAAGATGGTTGGGTGCTGCCATCTAGTTGGGATCCAGTAATAAACAAACTCAAGCACAAATCCATGACACCTCGGCTTCAAGACACTGTGAGTTCGTTCTGCGTAGATCGGAACGCAAACAAAAATTGATGAGTCGTCGGGTAGTTGGATAACTTCAAGAAATTGGTCACCTTATTCTCCCGTGACCACGGCCGCTGCAAAGTAGCCGAAACGTCGGGATTAATAAAAGTGCTCCGCGACAAAATCCGTAAGTGTTTAAACTTATAATATCATGAGTGATACTCGCGAAAACTTAAGAAATCATTATGTTTGAATCTTGTTTTATGAATTGTGGTATGTAATACGAAATAAATAATTTGTTTGAAACTAAACCAAAGTTTTATTTTAACCTTAGCTTTAATAAATATATTGTTAAAAAAAACTTTGGAATGTTGTTTACGAGGATTGCGACACAGCAAAATGTTATTAGCAGGAATGCATTGTCAATATTCATTAGATACCGAGGGGAACTACATATTATGAATAGTGATTCACAATGCACGAAATCATACTACTATGGGAGTTATTATTATTACATGTTTTAATTAAATAAAAGAAATGTAATAAAAAATTGATCAAGTTTTAATTACTTCTTTAAAATCTTGTAAGAAATTGAGGTGACGTAAGCGACTAGCCAGGTACTCATAACGAACAATAGGACACCGAGGTGAGCTTTACATTGTAATAATCAACGACGGTAATAAAGGAACAATGGAGCGTGGAAATAGTAGATACTGAGGGTTAAACACAAAAGCTAACTTTGAAACTAGTGCAAATACGCAGAAACGGATCGCATATATCGATCGGGAATGGCCGAAAACCTATATTTTGACACCAAACTCTTTTTTTTAGGCGATGCCGCCGCTCGAACCGACAAAAAGTGATCGAGAAAGTTTGCGAGCCACGAGCGGGGGGAGGGGTGGACCCAGAATCGTGATCCAGAACCCGCGAAAACACACTACTATTAAATGTGTAATTTAATAATTAATAATAAAATTAAAATAAAATAAAAATTTAAGGGGGTCCTCCATACAAAAAAACACAATTTTTGGCCTATTTTTGCTTTATAATGATACGGAACGGAGTTCGACTCGCACTTGCCCGATTTTTTTTATTTCTTAATAACTCGATAAATGTACAACATTTTACAATTTTACAGCACAATGGCAACATCGGTCGTCCAAGCGCCGGTGTATCAGGAGTCGGTGATCATGAACGCGGAAGCGATGGACACAAAACAGACGAAGAAGCGGAAGGCGGTGGCTAACGCGGCCGCGCCCGTCGACTACACGCCACCAGTTACGGTCACGCCTACTCCGGTAAGAGCCCACACGCCGTGGCGCATTACCTCTTCACGCCCAAACCACTGAACCGATTTTGATGAAATTCGGTATGGAGACATTTTCAGTCCCGGGAAAGTACATATGATACTTTTTATCCCGGAAAAATGTACGATTTCTGCACTATAATCGAATTTTGGTGGATGTAGTTGCGGGCATCATCTAGTAATATTTATTATTGCATGCTGCCGCATCAATAGTTATTTTAAATGAAAATTGTTTTAGCCAACGGAGTTGAATCCACAAAACTCTCTGTGGGACGGCGGACATCCGATGACGGAGGCAAATGTGGAGGGACTTGAAAAGATCATTAAAAAGGTATACACATATACGTGGGGCTACCAACCAACTAGCGCCACAATTTAACCTCGCTCTGTTCGCTAGTCCAGCGATGCGGTAGAGAGCTCTTAAGCTCTGGTTTCTTCCAAAAGCGGCGCCGTCATGCAGCGGCCGTAATACATCGGTGAATGACGTCACTATAACGTTGTTTAATATGTAAAGGTTCTCCCAGACAGAAGTTGTATAACATTGTGTAACACGATACCATTTTATAACATCGTGTAACACAACATGTCAAAAAATAAACGTATCTTTTGTTATAATTTGTTAAAAAAATATATACAAAAATGTTATCTAACGTTATATAACTTATGTCTGGGAGCACCTTGAGCAATATGGCGCGGTTTCCTAGAGAACGGTAATTGACAAAGAAACCGCGCCATACCCACATAGACAACGTTCTAGTGACGTCATTCACCGCTGCATCACGGCCGCCTCACGACGGCACCGCTCTTAGAGGAAACCAGAGCTTAAGAGCGATGCTGGATCTTGTGTTGTTGGTTAAAGACCGAAGTTAACAATCTTGATCTAATTTTAGCTATCTATCTTTGCACTGCTGAAGGAGCATTTTTTTGTGATTTGTATGGGCTATCGCCCCAGCGACAGGAGCAGTTTGCCCATACAAAAGTAAAACAAAAGTTGCTCTTTCAACGCTGCACTTTTACAGTGAACTCTATACATGGGACGTAATCCACGCGAGGCCGTTTCATATAACTTTGACACGGTCTGACTGTCGTCGGCCGCGCGCGTCTGTCGCGGGCCTCGGAAGCGGTGCCATACATTTTCATACAATGACTATTGTCGCGAGCGGCCGACGACAGTCGTAAGTCGCGCGCGGCTTACGACTGTCGCGATGCACGGAATTGTACCTTTAACTACACTTTCCCATTGAATATCTTTGACCAGGCGAAGACAGACACCCCGGAGATGACGATGTCCGGCCACTTCTCTACCAGCTCAGCGCCGCCGCCGCCGCCGATGCCGGCATACACCGCCGCCAATCAGCCCAGTCCCAGGTTCGATTCCCGCTTTTAACAAGACAACCTTATAGATTAATAGCCTCTTGGCAACGGCTACTAGTAGGTTTACCGCGATCTGATGGCGGATGCCAGATTTTCAAAAAATATCCTTGATCATTGGATTAATTTTTATATTTGCATGTTTCACACACAGAATCAGCAGCTATAAGGAAAAACAGGATCAACACGTTTTTTTTTTCCAATTACCCCGGTATTGCTAGAGTGAATTTCTTTTCTCACTTTTTGCTATCAGATCCTGGTAGACCTATAGTAGGTCTTAGATAGAGGTCTCAAATAGAGTTTTGGAGAGAAAAAGCGATTAAGACAGAAAAGGATTCTAAAGCTGCGTGATCACCGGGTCGGAATCGGAGCGTACGGTGCGGACGGAGCGTCGTCATTTATTATTTTTTCAGACGCACAAATGACGTTCCAGTGCACGCAATACCATACAAATCAATACTAAGCAACAAATCCGTCCGCTCCGATCCGATTTTGATCCGGTGGACGCGCACCTTTATATTATATCTGTGGAGTCTATAATATGTCTGTCTGTTACTTACATTACATTTTACCGCCATAAAAAACTGTTGTTAAAATGTTGTTGCGGAAGTCATCTAGTTTGATAATAAATATATTTTCCCCGCAGACATCTCCCAAGTCCAATGCCCGGTACCAGTGGGATGAACACCATGTCAAACATACGTTCCCCGTCGCAGCCCCAAGTAAGAGTACACACTGGCTATTGCACGCGGCTTCGCTTACGATTACATATCATTCATTCGCTTCGCCGTAGGGTGAAACCACTGTAAACAGAACTAACGAATAGGCCGACTTAGAAGAGATCTCGAAAATACTTTTGACATAGGCCGGCTCGCGCCGTACTAATGCGGCTCAGCATTGTGAAACATGTCGAATGTGACAGTCGCGCCCAACTCGCGTATATTCGCCCGTTTGTTTGAAGTCGAGGTACTTCTTAGTTCTGTCTACTATGGTAAAACGATAGCGAATTTTGATTATCGTTCTACAATCGTCCTATGCTTGTCGAACTTTGTTATCGTTTCGATATTGTATTTGTAAGGTCCGCGCGCGTTACTGGTCCGCATGCGTGTGGCAACGTTCTCCAATCTGCGCGCTTGAGAGGAAAAACTGCTATGAAATGATGGGATGCGGGCAACCAGTGCCCTGATTCACAATGCGTAATGGGGATTGTCCATTTTTTTTAAATTTTGCTCATTACAAAAACATTTCGAGGAATAAGGTCAGTGATCGTTTTTCTGTATATAAACGAAAAAAATACCCATTAGTTACTTATATTTTTGAACAAATATGTTTAACCTTAGTTTGACCTTCAATGGCGTTAAATTAGCAATAAATTCGACCAACATTACGTTTCGAACTTTTGGTAAGCTTTTCGTATCAGCTTTCACATAATGAGAACTTGTATTTGACGAACCAGCCATTATAAATAAGATTCAAAGGAAAAAAAACATTCTGCAGAGGTCAATTGGCCGCCGATGATGACGTCAGAGCGAAACTTTAAAAATTTATTGAGAAAAAACTAGCCAATGAATTTCAAAATTATTGAATTTATATTCTTAAAATACCCTATTTTAACGAAAAAAAATATAAAAAGTACATGTAATTTTTTTTGGACAATGCCCATTCGAGTCGGATTCGGAAACGACATCGCGCGACATCCAATAAACGCTCGCCGTCCTAGGCGTTAACCAATGACCGCACGGTAAAGTTTCCGAATCCGTGTCGAACGGGAATCGTGAATCGCCCTGCTGATTCGCCCGCGGGTGCTGACACGCATGACAGGAAAAGCGCCTTAAGCCCTTAAGCAAAATGAGAGGCTTAGCAAAACGATAGCTCCTTTCGACAAGAAATAAATGGATCGATGATCGAACTTCGCTATCGGTTCGACATTTTTTCGAGCCAGTTGAAACATGACGGTTCTACTGAACCGCTTTCTAGGCAAACGAAGCTTTCTTAGCGATTATTGGGAAGTATCTAAAGGGTTATCTTTTACGCCAAATGCCTATTCTGTTAGTTTTGTAGCTTCTTAGCTGTCGAGTGATACGAGATGAGAGAAATTATGGTTTTTGTAAACAAGTTATTGGCAATAAAATATTTAATAAGAGTTACTTATAAGCAAAAATTTTTTACTAAGTTGTGTGTTCTAAAACTACTGGGTTCACTTGGGTACAATAATATAGGCAAAAGTTTTGTTATCGAGTACTGTGTGCTATGGCACACAGTACTCGATAACAAAATTTTGTTAAACATAATACTGAGTTCACTTGGGAACAATCATAGGCAAATTTGTTATTGCGATAAAGTCCTCAATAAAGAGCTGTGTTAACTTAGGTAACTTATTTGCTTACAAAAGTTGTTTTTCCGGGTGTAGTTACAGTCATAGCCAAAACTTACTCGTGTAAAGTCGTGTGTTAACGTGATAGGTACACTGTACACTGTACAGTATTAGGCAAAACTCACTCGCGTATGCTAACATGCTAAGTACAGTCATAGACAGAGCTTAGTGGGGTACGGTCGTGTGCTAGGTACAATCATAAATTGTTACTCGGGTACAGCCGTGTGCTAAAGTGCTGGGTGTGTATAGGGCAAGGAGCGAGAGCCCGCCTCGCTGCTCGTCTCCGTGCCGCTGCCGTCCTCGAGCCACGGACTCAACCTCACCGCTCACTCACAGGTTCATATCCGGACGCACAACTCTTTATACGCCCAGTGTTGGGCTTTATTACTATGATGATAAGGTTCATATTTCCACGCCTCTAATATTTGGGTTTAACGACTGGGTAAAAGAAGAGCTTGCTAACTACCATGTAAAGTTAGAAGTAGAAAATCTCTGAATGCACTAACTCAACTTTATCTATGAGTTTGGATAAAATGGCGGCCATAAATAAAAAGCTCCATCTGTTGAATTTTCCAGCAAATTTAGTTTATTATACGTTTTTATAAACGACACTTTTATAAAGAGTTGTGTTCCGGGGCTTTCATATCATTTTAGTGACTAACATAGTATATACTATATAGCTTAGTTGCAAGAAATATAATAAACCTAACGTTGAAATATGCATGATGTTTGTGCGTAACAGCATGAAAATAACTCGATAAAATATAATTATAGTAAGAGGAAAATAATTTAAACAATATCAATTAATTATTATAGTTTATGTATAATATGAATTCGCCACAATAGTATCAACACAGCAGTGCACACTCAGGTTGGTTAAAATTAATGTTATTGACTGTTAACAATATTAAAATATGGAGTATATATAATTGTAAACAAGTAATTAAAATTCTATCAAATACTAGCTGTCCCGGCAAATGTTGTTTTGCCATATGAGTATTTTGCGGTTCGCCCATGTTACTTTATTGAAGTGAACTTATGACACCATGGCAATGTCCATCGCCATCCCGTCGCACAAACAATGATCGCCGTCAGTCTCGAGTTGTAATAATTATATGCATATTCAGACCTACTGAATATGCATATAAAATTTGGTAAAAATCAGTAAAGCCGTTACGGAGGAGTACAGTTACTGACATTGTGACACGAGAATTTTATTATATATAAGATTATTTATAATTTATGTATAATGTACTTTTATTATATATTTTATTCTTAATGAATTTTAAATTTGATGGTAGAGGAATAGACTTGACGTTTTGTGAAAAGTAGACTCTATAATGCTAATAAATTTTTGATTTAGACTCTAGCATTATTAGTAATAATGCTAGAGTCTAAAATCAAAATGCAACTGATGGAGACATTTGGTCAACCCATCGTGCAAGTGAGACATAATATTATATACTGTTACTGAAATCGAACTTCAAATCCATACTAATATTAGTATTTATAATATTATAAATGCGCAAGTGTGTCCGTCTGTCTGCTACCTCCTCACGCCTAAACCGCTGAACTGATTTTGCTGGGTATGAAGATACTTGGAGCCCCGGGGAAGGATGTAGGATTCTGTTTATCCCGGAAAAATGTACGGTTGCCATCCGAGTAACTACTTTTGGAGCTAACTAATTTGGACTAATTTTGGAGCAATGGAGATGCGGACGTCATGTACTTAGTTGAATATACAGGGTGTAATTAAGTAACTGTAAATAAATAAATTTACTAAGGCGACTTCGGCCCGTTTTAGTATAGAAGTCGCACTACTCGCGACTTAATATGAAGGCAGCCTAAGTGATAATAATTAATAACTTTAGGGTGTGTATGGGTCCCCTATAAAGAGTTCGGTTTGAATGCCTTTGAAAGTGGGAGTCCTGAAAGAGTAACTTTTTTGGCTTTTAACTCCAAAGTTGGAGAGTTTCATTATAAGAGTTACCAAGAAGTATTCCGATAAATTTATAATAGTACTTATTTAATTTTTAGTTTTATAAAGTTAACAGAATACGGGGCGAGTTTTTTCACACCGCTCCTAGATTAGTAATGTCAATGACCTCTGGTTCCACCTTCATTCATTTTATCTCTATAGATAAAATGAATGAAGGTGGAAGGTGGAAATAAAAATAGGTTGACTGTATGAATATGACTATTCATACAGTCAACCTATTTTTATTAAAATTAGCTCAAGAAATGTGATGTTTTAGCAGGCCGGGCCGTCGCAGCCAGAATTGAGCGGTTCTTCACCGCATATATTCCATCAGCCACAGAAGCAGGTAAGTTATTCATATTATGTTATAGTTTTATGTTATAAATACACAGTATTTAGTTTTAGTTTATGAGGCCCATGAACATTTCCGTGACAGATAACAATAATTGACAAACGTAGTGAATTTACTTAAAAAAAAAATGTTTTTTTTTTAATATCGAATTTGTTGGTAAATATAAAATGAAACTATCATTATAAGAACGTTAAACGTGGGACGTAGACACTTTATGTCAATCTATATCAGGGGTTCCCAAACTTATTTTGTCTACTACATTGAGAAAAATTTTATGTTTTAGCGCCCCCATTGTTTCAATTTAAAATGAATCCAGATGATATAAATCACCCCCCCAAGCCTTTACACAATGCCCCCATTTTTTTCTGGGTCCCACAGCGCCTCCCTTTAGAGTTTAGACCTTCAGCGCCCACAAGGGGGCGTTATCGCCCACTTTGGGAAAGACTGAAGGCCGCCGCCGTGGCCGGCCTCGAAAAAGATGGTGCGATGAGTTAGACAAATACGAGCAAGTTTGGCCTACGGCTGCGTTGGATCGAGATAACTTTGGGGGAGGCCTTTGACCAGCAGTGGAACAGCATATTATGCTCTTAAAAAAAAGACGGGTTGCACTCCAGGAGTGCCGGCAGAAGTGAAAACTTGATTGTTAACGTTGTGCATTCTTTTTTTAACCCATTTTTTATGAAAATCGATTTTTTAAATTAATCAAAACCCTTATAAATTTTTAACCCATTTTTTATGAAAATCGATTTCGATGTTACAACACTACTCCCCAACCGTGTTACGGTTTTTCAATCAGCACGAGAATCTGACGCGAGTTTCAGTTTTTACCCATCCCACAAAAGTGCTTAACGCCGCTAAAGAAGTTTTCACTTCAAAAAGTGTAAAGGGCTCATAGTTCATACACATACGCAATAAACGAATGAATACTATAAAACCATTCTGCTAATTTCTCTATTAGTACCCTAATGCTACAACATGGGATTCAAATCTCCCCTAAATCTAGGTTTTAGGTCTATATAATAGTGCTTAAGACTTAGAGTGATCATGTAGAAGAAATTAGCGGCTTGATGAACTAAAATGAATATTAGTTTTATCTATACATTTACAAACTTATATTTTAAACAATATGTTTTTAACAGTGGTACCCATCGTAGATTTAACTACAATTTTTTCACAGTATGAACTTAAAGTTAAGTCATAATATTATTATATATTACTAGCTGTCCCGGCAAACGTTGCTTTGCCGTAATAAGTATATTTGCCATATTATTTTATTGAAGTGACTAAATAAGTATGTCACCATGGCAACGTCGATCGCTATCCCGTCGCACAAACAATGGTCGCCATCAGTCTCAGGCTGTAATAATTTACTATTATTTATTCAACAAATGTACTTATCAATATATAAAATACCGAGTAGCCGATTCTCAGACCTACTGAATATGCATATAAAATTTGGTAAAAATCAGTAAAGCCGTTTCGGAGGAGTTCGTGGACTAACATTGTGACACGAGAATTTTATATATAAGATAAGATATGAACTTATGAAGTACTATAAAAATCCTATTATTTGCATTCACAATTTTTTTAAACAAAAATCTTAGAAATTAATAAATGGACGATTCCCAACGATGAATTTTGTAAAATATAGAATCGAAAATGTTGTGTTTAGATTCAATCCGAAATTGGAAAATGTTGCTTGTAAATTGGACAACCTTTTTTGGCGCGAGAAAAAACAAAGTTGGACGTGAAAATTGAAAATTGTGATTTTTGAAATATTTGGAATTCCCTTTGTTTCAGTTACACTCAATTCGATTAGAAAAAAGATACACGTGACGAACGAATCTGTTTTAGCGGTATTCCGACGTTCATATTTTTACAAGAGCTTTTTTAATATCCACAGGATGTAACAAAACCGTGTGATATATATTTTAAGATGACGTGTATATAATATTATGTTTTTATGCACATGTACACATGTCACTCACTCAAACCATTATATAACCTAGTTTTCTATATATCCATCTGAAAAATTGTAATTTTTATTTCTTTTAATTATTTCGACATAACTATTATTTGGCATACAGTTGGGTAATAATTAATAAAACATACATTTTGCCTACAAATTATCAGAAAAAGTTGATCACAAGTTACAAATGAACTCAAGTCCTATCCCTTTTGATGCAACCCTCAATCATCCGTTGGAGACCCTTACTAGGTATCGGTTTTGTCGCTAGCCTAGTCTAGACACCCTAGATGAATTTCGGCGCACCGATTACAGCTGTCCGTCATGCCATTCAAAACGTCCCCTTTCCCTGTCATTTACCCCATCGTCCCCCATCTACCCCATAGTGGACAAAGCGTGAAGCGTCACTATTGTGACAAGATACATACCAATGTTCTTAATTGTGCTATTTTGCGAATGGGGGAGCGATATCGCTGTTTGCTCTCGGATATTTATTCTCGGTTAGTGCCAATTTCACCACCTGTTCTCTTCAACCGCATGAGGTTTAATGATTATTTACCAATAATTTAATGGAGAGTTGGAAATTGTGAGCGCTATGCCAAAATCTTCATTAAAGTTATCATTAAGAGGGCGACTAACCCAAAAAATCAAACATCGTCCTTCTCTCTTCATCATCGTCTTTCATATGCCAGATGAAAAAGGACGACGCGGATTCATCGCCAAATTATCTCAATAACTCGATAAAAATACAACATTTTAAAAATCAGCTAGGTCGGATGATGATTTTCAATGATATAATTTTAAACAGTGTGTTAAAATATTAACTTAGTTCAATGCACGGTTATGGCAATAAATCAAAAAAACCGTGAAAATTAGATGCATCTGCGTGATTTTTTTCTAAAGAGAAAATTTTAAGATATCGTGTTTTTGCTCAGATTGAATTCTCGGAAATATAATGTAGTATCTAATTTTAGAAAATGAAACAATTTGGGGTTTATTTTCAAGTATAAAAATGAATTATAAATTTGAAAATTTTGGGTTAAAGTCGTCCCCTTAAAATCGCCATCTACTTTTGACCTCTACCTGTGTCGTAGCTGGCCATTAATGTCGAATTTTTTTCATTCCATCAATCAATCAATCATTCCAACGCCGAGACATGCTTTAGGACTAATTAAGTATTCTAATTATTAGAATATTTTAATAATTATTCTAATAATTAGAATACTTATTAGAATATAATATGATACCAATTATTAAAATTCAATGTTCATTATTTCAATATCAAATGTGTAATTTTAAAACTTTTTTCACTTTTTAATCCAAAGTAACAAGGAGTATGTTCGGAAATATAAGAGCGTTTCTCAAAAAAATTGTACCATTTTTTTAGAAAATATGATAAAATAAAAATATGTTTAAATATTACTGATTGTTTCATTTTAAGATATGGGTAAATGTCTATAAAATTTGAAATAGAACCCCTATCGTTTTCAGATATAAAATGTTTAAAAATAGCAAAATCTATTATTAACTATTGTACTAAATTATACTATTTCCTATTTTGTTACCTTTACTAGATTACGTAAATTAAATGTTGAATTGTGTTATTAGAAATTTTATTTGATTAAATTGGATAGCAAAACAAAATTTAATTTGTTTTTTTTAAATATACGTTACCACTCAAAAGTAACAAAAAAGGAAGTAACAAAAAAAAGTTAAATAAAGTTTTTAACTTGTAATACGCATACAACTAAAACTCGTTTATGATTTGACTTACGAAATCAAATTTGGGAGCTTTAATGGATCTAAAGGCGAAATAATAATAATATTAGAGCTTACCTGCGTTTCTAGGGTAACAAAGACTAGAAATTTTTTGGACCACTACGCTAATAGACAACCTTCTGTTCGCGTACGTGGAACGTAAAAGAAATATCAAAACGAAAATAAGATGGATACCGAGCTTAACAATTTTGCCACCATACTAAAACATATTTATACCAAAATAGACTCCAAAATTTAAAAAAATATGGCCCCAAAAAAGGAATTTCAAAGAGGACCTTTTTCCGCGATACAATAAAAACATTATTTATGAAATAAATTTGTTCTAATACGACCAAATATTCTTTTTAAATGATTTATAGTCTTGCAGCCCTAAATAAATCATAAGTTGTTTCAAAAATTTCCGCAAGGCCTTACAAATACAATCAATTGTTTGGGAAGGTATGAAATTGGGACACTTCACTTTTCATACAACTAGATTAGACCGATTTTCAAAATATTTTTATAGTGAATAATTTATTGATATAATTCTAATTTGTAAATGTTTTTTAGTGAATTTATTTAACTTACTACATTTACAATTTAATAGAAATGGGTAATGGTCTATATTATTTATAGAAAAACATGTTTCAAAATGTGGGACAACGATTAAGATAGAAAGTACATTTTTTTTGAGAAATGCTTATAAATTAGTATCCTGGCCAGTTCTTTAGACGTCTAGAATAAACGCCATATTGTTATTTCGTTCCGAAATTGACGTCTCACTTGTCTCACACCAGTACAATATAGCGGATACATACGTGTTGAACACTGGCCAGTATACTGGATCATATTTCGGAACCTAGGCAAGGTATAATTTATTACGAGCTCGGTATGAAGTACGACCCGTGTCAGGGCTCAGGTTTCATTATAATTGGACCTACACCAATTAGTCCAAAGCTAAGGCATGTTCTATCGTCTAACATGTTCACAGTAATTTGAAAGTAATCAATATTCTCTGTGAATAATGGCCAGTTTCTGAGGTGTTTGATAGTTTATCTGTTTAGTAGAGCTTGAAATGGGTTGTCAAAAAAACAAAGTGCTGAAGAATCGATAAACTTCTCTTCAAAAAACCGTAGAAACTATTAGATTTGGTTTTTCGTCTTATTATGGTTTAAAACCGTATACCAAACAAATATTAAAAACTCAAACCGGTTACCTATTGCAGGCAAAATAGAATTAATTTGAGACCATTTTTCATGTTTCTAACTAATTTCACCCTCTTAATTGCATTATGATGGCCCTTTGTACAGTTTGTATCAATTTGTCCGAGTTAATCTTATTATCAGGCTGCACCTGCTTACTGAGCATCCTTGGTTCTTTTAAAGTATAATTAAAATTTCTATCGTTTAAAAATAGGGAATATTACGCAAAAGCCGGTGCAGAAGGCCCTATTAGCACATACAGTGAATATTCTGACCGAAATCCGACATGTTGCACACGTGACACGTCATAATATCAGAATATTGATAGAAACGTTGTCAAACTTCGACTCAAAACTTTTTGTTTACTCTTGAAAACATTGCAGTAATACTAAAGTTCTTGCAATCTAGGAGTGCGCGTCGCCCTTAGTTGTGTGAGTGCCCATATCTATACACGCGTACATGGCTCGCTCGCTACTGACTGCTCCGTCGGGTACGCACACTAACGAAAATGTCTATTCACATTTCCAATTACAAATAAAGGCGACGCGCACTCATAGATTGCAAGAACTATACCAGTAATATATTATATCCTATTGTATCTGGAGCATCGAACAAAGGGCTATGGACATAGGGCTAAACGTATTTAAAAATTTAGCTTTCGAAGGCTAACTGTGCCAATCGATAAAGTGTAAAAATTGACACATATTTACCTCTTGAATTTTATACACCCCAAGGCATTACACCTTACGCGTACGGTACGTAAGAACTACTTTCTTTAAAAAATTCAGAGCAGGTTATGTTCGTTCGTTGTATAATGATTAGTGACATACGTGGCGTAGAGGGATGGGCTTTAGTTATGAGTTACTAGCGACCCGCCCCGGCGTCGCACGGGTATAAAATATATAGCCACTGAAAAAATTATACCTATAGCCTTCCTCAGTAAATGGGCTATCTAACACTGAAAGAATTTTTCAAATCGGACCTGTACTTCTTTCTTTCAAATAATTTTCCCCGTTTTTTCCACATTTTCCTCTATTTCTTCGCTCCTATTAGTCTTAGCGTGATAAAATATAGCCTATAACCTTCCTCGATAAATGGGCTATCTAACACTGAAAGAATCATCAAAATCCGTTGCGTAGTTTTAAAGATTAAAGGGAACAAAGGGACATGAGGGAAAAAAGCGACTTTGTTTTATAATAAGTATAAATATAGATGACCTAAGTATAAATATAATGCACTATCAGAGAAGTTTATTCATAGGCAGATGACGGACCTACGTAATTTGGTCGCGTTTTGTCAAACCCAGCCTCAAGATGACGGCTAATATTGATATGACACGACCCGACCAAATGACGTTGGTCCGTGAAATACCTATGAATCAATTTCTTCGACGGTACAGTACTCCCCGTTAAAATGTTCTCGTAACTGGGAGAACTCGTACGGTTATGATTGCAAGGAAATGGAAAATTAGAAAGAATAAAGCGTGTTGTTGACAGGTGGCTGTAGGTAGTAGGTATGTACATCACTAAGAGCCGCGGGCTCCGCCAAATTTCCTTATTTTTATTTTCAATCAAACCCAAAACCTATGAAATAAACTTTACATGTACTGAGCACTGATGTGCCATACCTACCCGGATAAATCACTATTATGAACGAATATTGGTGAAAAGTTGTTCTTATTGAGTAATAACTCTTTAAATAAATCTTCATTACTATTGCGCAATGATCTAACAAAGCCGGGCAATCGCGTTATTTCTAAACGTTTCAAATCAGGGTTCACATCTACTTTGGTTGTGTTTCAGTTACGGTTTGGTTCCGCTGCGTCTGAACAAATTTCAGTATCGTGCTATCGTTTCAACCGTAACCTTAGATGGAACTCGAGTCTCGAACGAAGCGCAATGTTTGACCTTTAGACAGACATTGCAGCGGACCAATCAGCGCCCTTCTGATTTAATTTCCATTGGCTTAATTATGAACAAATTTTTTCCGATGCGTTAATTGGTCAATTGACAAATTGTTTATTTACATATGGATGAATGTGAGTTGTGACACGAGTGAAGTTGTTTTCATAGTTAAGAATACGAACGATTATTTTTCCGACCCAAATATCGACCAATAGAATTGCACCATTCGACGTCACGTGGTACAACCTACATGGTATTATACTGATTATTTTTCCGACCCAAATATCGACCAATAGAATTGCACCATTCGACGTCACGTGGTACAACCTACATGGTATTATACTGATAATTTTTTGAAAATTTTCTCTGGTTACCACGTGACGTCGAATGGTGCAATTTTATTGGCCGACATTTGGGACGGAAAAATAATCCCCCGAATACCACACGAGCTTCAAAATTATCTGGCATTTCCCTCAAGGTTCCCTGCAAACAAATAAAGTCGTCAAGTTTTTCAGGAAAAATCACTCGCGCTTCGCGCTCGTGATTTTTTAACCTGAAAAACTTGAATCCTTCATTTGTTTGCAACGAACCTATCGGGAAATACCCGATAATTTTGAAGCTCTTGTGGTATTATAAGTGATAATTTTTTGAAAATTTTCTCTGGTTACCACGTGACGTCGAATGGTGCAATTCTATTGGCCGACATTTGGGACGGAAAAATAATCCCCCGAATACCACACGAGCTTCAAAATTATCTGGCATTTCCCTCAAGGTTATTATTCATTGAAGGTATTAAACTCTGTGGCTTCCACAAATGAACCTGTCTGGAAAATATCCGTTCGATGTTCTGCGCTCTGATTGGACGTCGATGTCGTAGGCAAGAGGCTCCAAACTTTTAATCCGGTGACAATGACGCCGGGTCATATTTACCCGAGCCATCTTTAATTGGATATATTTTGTCTTTGCGCCAACCGAATGTTTTCCAATCTTCGTATAGCTGGAGATACAACCCCTTTCCATCCGCCTATCTGTTACGGCTAGAGCCATACCTAGTGTGCAGCAAGATAATTGCGCGTCAAGTTAAAACGGATCATTATGACCCGGCGTCATCGTCGGTGTAGTATTTTCATGACTAACTTTTATTAGTATTAAAATATTGTTTTGCCTTATTTTTACGTTTTAAAGGAGAATATTATTGACAAATAGCACAGAAAGGATTTAAGAGTTGTTACAAGAGTACTTTGACGATGACGAGTCTCAGGCTGCCTTGGGCATTGAACTTGTGGACCACGTGTCTAGGTAAAAGAAAAAAATCCTGGATCTTACAAAAGACGTGAAGTCTGTTCATCTAAAAACGATAAAAAATACTTCACACATGCACAGCATGTCCAATTTTTATATGCCAGGGCATGATTACATATTATATGATAACTGTAGTAGTTCTATTACTCTGAATCAGAAAGTAGAAGACTGATTTCATTTTATTTTTATGTTAGTAAGTTATAACAACCTACCTCTCTTTGAATTCATCAGTATTTTTTTTCCTTCATAGGTAAGAAAATTTTGCGAAAATATAAAATTAACGTACACGTTAAGTTTTCAAGGGTGATTTTGCATCTGCAGTGAAGAAAGCCAATAACAAAAATATTTATTACATAACACAGGGGTTTTTTAATTTTATGCATAATTAAGGTCCCCTTTTTAAATAAATAATAAACAAAATTGTGGTAGGTTACTTAGTTTCATTAAAAATATATCTACGAAATTCGAGTCAAAATGACCCGACGTCATAGTCCATGTAATTATTTTCACGTCAATGACGCCGGGTTAAGATAATGGAGTGGGAAATTAATTCGGAAACTTTGGTTACCACTGCCACCACTGCTCTGTATTAGATGTATCGCTACATTAAGGGCCGTCTCTTTCTAAATTAGCAGGTCGATTGTCTGTCAGTGCGAATATCGACGTAAATGACATTAAAAGAACATTTATAACTGCGCGCCTTGTACGGTGGCGGTTACGACGCTCGCCGCGTCCATGATAGGGCGAAATAGGAGAAAAAACCTTTTTAAGGCTTAATATACTTAATACATATTTCAAAAAAGTAACCAAACCAAATTATTAACTTATGTATTGCAAAGCAGTAGACATTTTTTATATATTCTTTTGATAAATAATGAAGGAGTAAAGTGGTTTCATTCAACGATTTGGAGGTGATTTGGTTTTTTATTTCTTTATTATGTGATACCGAAAGAAAAAATATGGCAAAACCAAATTACGTATCATATCATGTAGATTACTAATTGTTTTTTTTCAGATATAATTTCTCTGTTATTGCCGATGAAAAGTTGTTTCATCTGCACGCTTTTTTCGAGAGAGCAGCCTTAATTATTGGTGTGTAGTAGTAGAAAAATGTATTCAACATATTATCACTAGAATTTCTATTAAATACATACTTATTCTAGTTTCTTAGTACTGGCAAGTAGAAAGCTTGTTTGCATCCCTAAATACAACGATTTTGTTTTTTTTTATCCGCTACAATTCTATTTTTTGTATTTCTCTCTCTCTATGCGAAACTTTTTATTAAATTAAGCGGTTAGCTATTTGCGGTTGAAAAGAACGCCATTTGACTTACTTTAAAGACTAAACTGTTTATCTCGAAGACATATCGAGCGCAACCGACATTCCGAAGATATTGGTCCCCCGAGGAATCCTGGAAATGTTTTAAAGTTTTGCTGCATTATATCTATGTTCTGAAATAAAAACCAGTATACTGGCCAGATGTCACGTATCCGATTATAGTTCTAGTGTGTGATATTATAATTTATAATGACTATATAGTGATGAGTAATGAAGTTATGATATTATAATCTCAAAATAGTCTTTTAAGTCGTATACGTCATTGTACTGACGTATTTTTCGGAGCGAAGCAACTGTCGTCTTCTATGACGTCATAAGCACTGGCCAGTATACTCGGTTAAAATCCGGAAGTTCGGAACTTACCCTATGTAGTTTGTACGTTTATGCGCACTGCGAACATTACTCCGTCGACTGTGAGTTGTGACAGTTCCATTTTTAAAATGGACCCTGCCAGCTTGAATTCATCATCGACACTATAGGGTGGGTCCACAATAGATAATTATTTGCGTATATTACCCAGAAAACTATGTTTTATCAGTTATCACATACGTTATTTCCGGTTTCCGGATGTCACACCTACACGGTAAGCACACAAAGTTTATAATACGGAACCCTAAAATGGGTCCAGCTGTGGCGGAGGAGCAACAAACACTGGGATACGAGAATTTTACATGTTATACCCCAATTTAAGAGGGCGTAGAAAGCAAAATTAACGTTTTTATAATTAATACTTCGTTCGGAGGTTCTAGGAATTCCCATTGTATTCCTTTGTTGTCGCGATCACCGGTGCACGCGCGGGGCCTGAAGGATTAATTTTTATACTTGATAATAAGCCACTAATCGTTTTGTTTTGTAAACTTGGATACTACATATATTATGCGAGGGTCTGAACTAACGTAAACACGATATCTTAAAAAAAATTCGATTGAAAAAAATCACAAAGATGCAACTAATATTAAATTTTTTTTTAATTAATTTCTAAAACGGTGAAATTAACTGAGTCAATATGTTATTAATACATAATATAAAAAATTATTACCGAAGGACTGGACTAGCAGATTTTGAAAATTTTGTATACTCGAGTTATTTAAACGATTTATACGAAAAAATTACTTTGGCGCCGATTTTGCGTCTTTCTTATTCAACTGACATATAATTATGAATGACGGGTGTAAGAGTGAAGAGACAAGAACGATGTTTTATTTTTTGCTTTATTCGTCCCCTTAAGATTTTTAAACGCCATAAGACTTTTCCAATGTGCCGGATGAATACAAGCTGTCCTTGCATAGTTATTCACTGAGTTAATAATTTAATTAGGAATATATTATTATTTCTTATGTATCTAAAAGAATTAAAAAACAAGACTACTAAAAATGCGAACGGTCTAACAAAAAATACGCACGACTGACTAAGCAGGATCGAGTTTGCGATACATTTTGTAATCCTATCTGTTATTGTTTTGACTTATTCTCGGGTGAACAAAACCAAAAGAGCACATTCCTCGTATCTAGCGCACCCTAGTATTGCGGTGTACCTGCTTGGTGCCCATCCCCTTTACCTGATGGATTGTGTGTGTGTGTGTGTGTGTCCCATTATGCACATGCTAATCACTTTACTCTCCCAGCTCTCTGATATTTGTTAGGATTTTTAGTTTTTTTTTTTTAGTTTAGACTAGCTGTAGTCTATATAGTATTGATGACTATGTTCAATACTACATTTTTAACTATTTTTAAAGGATTATAATATTTTCTCAAAAGTCAAGTCTGCAAATTTCGGGAGTAATTCTAAAGGAAATCTTGTAGCGAATTAAAAAATGTTATACGTAGATATTATATGCAATTGTTTGCATTTAAAATATTTCACTTATTCCAGAACTACGCAAACGCTCAACCTCCTTACTCGCATTAATAATACATAGTACCTAAATATATATAATAACAACAACTAAAAAATTGCAAGATACAGTCAGTAATACCGAAATCTATAATTACAAAAAAAACGCAAGTTCTGTTTACTAAAATTCAGCATACGTCGACCACGTGGTGTTTTCGTCGCACACACACACAGATAAGAGACTAGTAGCATATGCCATTCATGGGTTAGTCTCTTCCTAACGTCGGTTAGGGACGCATCTGCTGGGGGCAAAATATACCCCTGTGAAACTGTCGGGCCGCTCTATGGTAAGTTATGTTATTTTATTCTTTAACAGTTTTGCGTGCGACTTTACTTTTACTTTTTAAACGACTTTCAAGGAGGTTTTAAAGAGGTGAATATGTTTTGTACCCGCTAAAATGTGTCGTTAATCGTTATGCCTCTTAATTTCTTGAAGTTTATCTGTTTCTGATTGGTTTATAATATTTTGACGATAGACAATCTGAAACTGAATGTGAGATAAATTTCTGTCAACATCTCAAATCTCAATATTTTAAATAATTCAATTTAAACTAGATTGACCGCTGTTTTGAATTGTATTTATGAATTAATTGCTGTGCGTTCATTCACATTTTGGTAAAATTTAAACTAGTTCAATATATTGAATACAGGATAACTTTAAAATCAAGTAGGTATGTAATGCTATGCTTAGTTACTTTTGCGTTGCGATTTTTATAATTACTCTGTATTTTGGCTGTGCTGTAAAATCTTATTTAATCAGATGAAAAACAATTTGAAACTATGATAGTTCTTATGAAATGTTTAATATGTAACTACTCTACTTCACAGTTAAAACGTGACAATTCAATTGGTAGAATTATACACGTATTATATTACATTTAGATCAAAATGCATCGAAACAGATAAATATTACCACGCTATCTCCTAAAAGCTTAATGCTCGTGCTAAGTGATTGACCAACCCCATAAGCACCATAAAGCTTAAGATAAGCTCTACCTAGGGAATGTTTAATCACGAACAAGTCCAGGCTTTCTAGATACAAGACATAGGTCGTAGGAATTTTGAACCCCTTGGAAATTCGAATCTTGAACCTCTTGTAAACGCATAATATACTAACATAGATCTTTTATATTGAAATCTTTGCTGTGGATAATATTATTATATATACTTACTGTATTTCACTTAGACAGTGAACTGTTTTTTTGCTGTGCATATAATTTTTAATGTTTTATTGATATAACACGAAAAAAAAATCAATTACTATAATTATTGTGCCAGCGATTGTTATACATTTTAAATTTAAGTTAATTTTAATGGCGATTTTTATGTGTAACATGTGAATAAATAGGAAGAAAATGAAGAAATCAATTTAGTTTTACTAATTAGTACTCGTTCAGAAACCTACAACAATGCAGACTATCACTCACACTACCGTGCCTCTACTAAGTCATATTCCAATTGACGTTTTTATTTTTTCTAATTTAGAGCAAAGGGCCCGTATACAGTTCACAGTAAAAAATTAAACAATAATTATGTGTATGCATTGTCAATACAGTTGTGGTATGGCACACACTTTGGCACTATAAAATTACTGATGTGAACTGGCCTGGTTTCAATGAAACCGGCCACCGTCACCGAAACCGGTGTGGGAGTTATTTTTATATTATTATGGTCCCTATATTTAATGTCAAGCTACACAAAAACTAACTTTCTATAAGCTACAAAAGGCTTCCTATTGTTTCTTTAAAATAATTACCTTGTTATTTAGCACAAAAAGGTTACATTGAAATTATAAAGCTACCCCATGCAATTGTTAAAAAGTAAACAAAGGCTTGTAAAGAATATTGGGTTTGTTAAAATCAATAGGAAGTAGGAACCTTCAAAAGTCTGGATACTTCACGGCGGATTCGCCTTCTACTTGAACAGATTCAAGTTGAAGGAGGATCCGTCGTGTTCGTGTCAGCCCGGAATTGAGACGGTTCCTCACCTGTTACTCGACTGCCCAATTTTTGCTAGCAATAGATATGATATTGAGCAGAAATTGGGCATATCGATGACGGGTGAGAACCTGCCTTCCATCCTGGGGGGTAAAAAGAGGGAAATATTTCTCTCTTTTTGTAAAGAGATTGTAAATTTGTAAATAATATAAACTGTAGTAAATTGGTGTGATGTTATGAGTAGTAATTGTAGGCTTAACTGTGATATTAGGGTTACTTGAATGTTGTGCCGTAGTTTTATCGTTTTACCATTGATATATTGAATTTTTCAGATTATTGGATTTTAATTGTTGAATTTTATTAATTATTGTAATATTTGTTGGCTTTTAATTACTGGGTGTTATTAATTATTGTAAATTATTTTATTGTAGTTAAGAAAGCAGAAAACAAGCCCTGATATTGTTAGGGGGATGGTATTAAAATAATAAAAAAAGTCTGGACATATTGAGAATGTGTTGTTTTTCGAGTGTTTCAACAGTTATTCGTCTTCACATAAAATATCATAATTAGAATATGTCCCGTATGCCTTTGATTTTACCAAACGTATAATAATTCATATTAGTACCAGTAGGTATATAGTAGCAGCATGTCTATCAGAGCAGTAAATATATAACATACTTGACTCCGCAACTTCGTTGTGCAGAAATTCGTTTATCGTCATTGAGATGTATGTATTACACTACATACTACAATATGTATGTAGTGTAGTAGTACTGTATTTATCGTGCGGGAACTGTACATTTGTCCGGGATAAAAAGTATCATAAGTCTCAAACTTACCATACCAAATTTTGTCAAACTCGGTTCAGCGGTTTAAGCAATGAGTTTCTAAAATACTAGAGTAGCAACGTCTTACAAAAGATTCTCAGAAATGCGTAACCACTTGATAGTTCAAAAGACAATGTCAATTCACACTGTTATTATGTCATAATGTAGGTCAGATATGCCTGCAAGCATCTTCGAAGTGGCAACACGTTGCTGCCGTAAACTGCCAATCTGGTTAGTGGTTAACTGGTTACGTTCGCGTTAGTAACATAATATAATATCATTGGGTTTAAGCGTGAAAAGGTGACATACAGGCACACATTATTTATTGCTATGGTACAATTAAAGATTCAAAAAAAGAGTAAGAAAAACGAATAAATTCACCACAGGATAGTATACGTAGTAGGTGTATCACATTACAATTTAAATTGACTTACAATGTTCAAAGCTGTACCTCTGTTTGAGTAATAGCTTTACAGTTATCAGGTAGCGGGCCGATAATTGAGCTACGGCAAAAGATAAGCTGCTTACAGCCTTCGGTCGAAAGCTTCATATAGGCTTAAATCTATGTAAATTTTTTAGAGATTCGTATAGCCCTATCCACCCAACCCTACAAATTAAACCCTAAACGAGTACGGTAATTATGCACGAGAGACAAAGTTGTCTCCGTAGAATCGTCCGATGTTTACATTTCGATATAATATTATGTTATTATACAAGATGAATCATGACTCCCGCAACTCCGTTGCGCTAAAAATCAAAATTCGTTCATCGCGCGGGAACCGTACAATTTTCCGGGATAAAATGTATATCTTTTGTCCTTTTCCGGGACTCAAAGTATGTCCATGCCAAGTTTCAAAATCGGATCAGCGAGTTTGGGAGTGAAGAGGTGACAGACAGACAGATAGACACACTTTTGCATTTATAATATTACTTAGTATAGATATACTTTTTTATTATTCCTGAAGTTTCATTCTCTGGAATAAAATTTAGCTGGTACTTCTCTGTAATGATCTATCGTCAGCAGGATTTCTCGATCATTATGCAAACGTTTAGGGGAGCGTACCACTTTAAAAAGCCTGCAACGCAATAATTAAAATATTCGATGCTAGGTGCAACACCTCTGATGTTAGCTTTCCATCAGGTGATCCGTTCCCTCATTGCTAGTATCATAAAAGTGTTTACGCTAGGTCTGTTGTCAGCGTCTTTTTCTTTAATGTATTGCCTTGTCTTTAGAATGAAAATCTTTCATCGTCCGACGTCCACGGTGCGCCGCCGTCACCGTATAACGTAACGACGCCGGTGCGCGCCCCTATTCATCAGGGGGGTAAAACTTACGAATAAAAAACGTCTTCCAAAGTTAAAAGATTCTTAGGGTATATTTTTTACATAATGAGCATTTCTTCTTCTTCCTAGTCGCATCCTCATGGCTGAGGGACGTGACCACCAAAAGTAGCTTTCCGGGATAGGGCTCTCCACTTGTCTCTGTGTTTTTGGCTTGATGCAATCCTGGAATGTGCAGTGAGCATTTAACAGAGATAAAACTTGTCTTTTAGAGCACGTACGTTGCCTAGGTAATTTTGTATAGAATACTGTCTGTCTGAATACCGGATTATATAGATTGACCATCATCATCTTCCTGCCCTTATATTACCTTTCTTTTATTACCATTATCTTATATTACCTACTTGGGGTCCGGTCGGCGCACATGAATTTTTTAAATTCACATTCTGAAAATCTCACGCGAGTTTGGAGGTTTAATAAAATCTCACGAAATCTCACTAGGAGGGGAATTTTTGGGTCAGAAAATTTAAAAAAAACACCTTACGTAATTTGTGGACGCCCCCTAGGTCCTAACCCCCGACAAAAAGAGGGGTGTATAAGTTTGACGTGTCTGTCTGTGTGTGTGTCAGTCCGTGGCATTGTAGCATCCTAACCGGTGGACCGATTTTGATCTACTTATTTTGTTTGAAAGCTGATACTATCGAGCGTGTGCTGTAGTTTGAGCTGTAAGTTCATCATTGCTCAGTGCTGAGTTTGATCTACTTAAAATTATTGAATCGGGGGTTGTTTTTAAATTAACGTAATTTAATCTAAGTATTCATTTAGGTTACCCGTCACACCATCATTATTAATATTATTTATTTGTTTTGGGTCACATTATTCTAACCGCTGCTTTAAAATTTCGCAATCTATTGATTGAATTCTTACAAGCACGTTCGAGCGCACTAAGGGTGAAACCAAACGAGCGTAATTTGTGAGTTGTGAGTCGTAGAATTTCGGCTGGCAGAAATTCTGCTGCATTCAGTTCATACTAAAGTCCTGTTTGATTCACACGAGCGTAATTTGTGCGCCCGAAATTCTGCGACTCACAAATTACGCTCGTTAGACCCTAACAGCAAAATATTGACGGAATAGTGGGTAGTGTCACGGGGCAGCGCACGTGCCGTGTCGCGGTGTCGTCGTAACGTTGCACGTTGACAACGCCGTGTCGTGAGTCGTGAGTCGTGACTCGTGGATGATCATCACGCGGCCTCACTCATGTAGAGCGTACTAAGTGAACACTTGAACGAAAGAAAATATATATTTTCTCCGTATGTTTTTCATATCTGATGTGGATTTACGCTGAGAAGTGTCTCAGAACTAAACGGCTCAATTGAAAAATATGGATTAAATACCAAGCTGATATAGGAAAGTTATTTTTTATCCATTTGCTACTTTCATTTGTCATATATCTCGTAGTGTCTTAATACAAAGTTAAATATTAGTGACGAATTAAAAAGAATAAAGTAAATTCAATAAATGTTGGAGTGAGGCGTCGGATATTCAGAGCTTAATGTAGTAGCAAGCACGAGAAGTATGAGTACGTAAGTAAATAAATAAATACATGGTTTAAAAAAAAAACTATTATGTGTTAATAATTAAGTTATAATAATAATAGGGAAGTATGTGTTCCTTGTATAGAGTTCATTGTGAAAGCAGCAGCGCTGAAAGAGCAATTTTATTGTGTTTTTATGGGCAAGCACCTCAGCGTCCTGAGTTTGCCCATACAACAGTAAAAAAAATATCTTTCAGCGCTGCCACTTTCACAGCGAACTCTATAGGTATAGGGGACTCATACACATCCTTAAGTATCATAATATCACATAGGGCTGGTTTACACGTATTAAGTAGATAAGTAGTTAACTAAATTTTAACTTAATTTTAAGTTACCTATTGCGTGTAAACACACAATTTAGTAGTAAGTAGCAAGTTAAAATTTAGTTAAGTACTAAACAAGGAAATTTGAATTTTGACTATTTTCTGTTATGTTGGCAGGCGGGGCTTGTCACTTGACACATTTCGGGCAGGCACTTCTAATTAAGTTACAATTTAGTTACTACTTATCTACTTAATACGTGTAAACCAGCCCTATGTGATATTATGATACTTAAGGATGTGTATGAGTCCCCTATACCTATAGAGTTCGCTGTGAAAGTGGCAGCGCTGAAAGATATTTTTTTTACTGTTGTATGGGCAAACTCAGGACGCTGAGGTGCTTGCCCATAAAAATTAGTTTTGTTACACCTTGTATATCCACAGCTGAACATATAACTTTTTGGAAGTCGGTTAAAAACTATATTGGTGCACACGTTTATACAGATTATTATCATCAGACTCGCACGTTGCCGGTTATCTTAAAAACTGTTTTACATATTTTTTAGGTCAAAAAATGGAGGGAATAATTATAGATCTATCTATACGGAATAATATTGTATACTGTCTGTCAAACAGAGTGGTGCATTTGTGCACAACGAGGGTGGTTTATAAAGGGATGCCGCTAAACACTAGGCTAGGCTTCAAACATGTCTGTCCCGGCGCCGCGCCGAGGGGAACGCTTCAGTTTGCCGGAGCGTTCCCTTACTTTGGTGGATGTCCGGTCCCTTTTGAGGTAGACCGGCCGGCCGTGGAGGGAGTCCTGTGTTAGACAAATCCAGGACATCCCTCCGTATACGGCTTAAGGCAAACCGCAGGTGGTTTTAGTGGGTAAGAGTCCCACATACGCCCCGGGGTGCTTTAGCTAACCGAGGCACATCTCCAACCCGGGGCACCTCATCTTACACCTCATCCTCATTTACCCTGCGGGCTGCGCATCAAAAAAAAAAGGTTCCAAACATGCCTAATACAGTACTCTAGTTACAGTTAAACCATGTTGATTAATGACTCGAGTTTTTATGGAAATTATAAGAGAACGATTACCGAAAGACTTGTTTGTTCGCAAGTGTCAAGGAGGTAATTTGAGAAAGAAATAACATGGGATATTTTTTATCTTTGAAAAAATAGTTTTCATATATTATATTATAATTTTATAATATGTTATAAAACTAATTTGGCAACGATCTTGGTGGTTTCGTTTGGCCTAGGTACTGAAATGATACCTAGTATACTAGTATTCAAGACGCCATGTTTTATAGTGCTCAAGACGTCATGTGCCCGACGCCGTATTGCATGGGGTGCTGGTGAGATAAGTATAACGTAATTATAATGCCATTCCAAAAAGTCTTATTATTTATTATACGTCAATGGGCTGGCGTATATTTTGGAACAAAACAACGCGTTGTTTTGTTCCAGCACGGTATGACGTCGTCGATTCTAGACGTCAATTATTATTTATGTTGGTTAGTTATATTTCGGAACATACCCCTTTTGTGTCTAATTCAGTGGTACTCAACCTTTTTTATATGGGCCACAAACACGTTTTCGTCTTGGTGTCGCAGGTCGCAACCAACATTTTTTAGGCATAAAAAAATCACGTTCTTCAAAATTAGCGATTTAGAAGTGGAAAAATGTTCACTACTTTCACGACGACTGCTCTATGTTGCCGATGGGCGTGACTTTTAAAATGATTAATCTTCATGCGGGCCACTGAATATGTCTCGGCGTCCCGCGGGCCGCAGGTTGAGTATAGCTGGTCCAATGTTACATCTATCATCTCTGAATGTTATCTAATAGCAAAACGGTGTATTGTCAACCCGCAACCGACATCCACCTTGCTCATTAGTTTATAATATATACCAACACAGCATAATTCGCTAATGAATTGTTTTGTTTTGGTGTAACCGGAAACATATATATCATGTGATTGAACCGATTTCGATGCAATTTTAAATAGGCCACAGATAGACAGAGTTTAGAAATTATCTATGTATAGTCGGATCGCTGATAACACAGAAACACCCGACTTCAAGGACTCATAATATTAGTATATTCCTGAGTGTGAAACTGGGTGATTTTCTGTGGTGTAAACTCTCTTCAGGCATGTCCTAACCCAGGGGTTCCCAATCTTTTTCAGCCAACAGCGCAGTAATAAATTTTGTATTATGTCACGGCGCCCTACCCTAGCTAGCTAATGAAAATGATACAGTCAAAATAAATAGGCACCTTCAATGATAATATATTTTGTGGTTTCGCATAATCATGAAGATGAAGAAGATGAAGGATCTCGTCACGGCGCCCTACAATACTTTTTATGGCGCACCAGGGGACCGCGGCGCACACTTTTTGAACCACTGTCCTAACCCATGGAAAACATTCTATGAAAAAATAGTCGACAGTTCCCGAAAGTTTCCATATTATTTGTACGGTTGCAATTTGCAATCAAAAAGTCCCTTTTAATCAAGGACTGCGCTTAATGGAGCCAAAAGGCCTCTAATAATAACATTAGTGGCAATTTAAACATCACCTACAATGACGTCCACCCTTTCACTTTGACCCTTTCAAAAGTTGCGCCCTACGCAGGGTTGTCAAGTTTCAAGCAATTTGTCTACATAACCAATTTTTGTTGGACAATCATATAAACGTCGGTTGTAACCCTATCCTAGCGTCACGTGGCTAGATCATTTCCAAACAGTCACCAGTTATCGGCTAATAACAACTTTTTGGAAGGTCTTTTATATAAGAGATTGATTGATTTGAAGTTTCCTTAGGTTGTGTCGCTTGTGTTCGTCAGAGAAATTGATTGGGGGATAATTATTTCAATGTCAGTTGTAGTCTATGAATTTGGTTGTACTGTATGTTCTTGGTGGATATTCATGTTCGACATTAATGAAACACACTTTTCTTGCACTGTTTCCACTATTGTCGAATTCCGTCGTGTAATTTGTTAAAAATGTATTTATAAAGTAAATATTATATAGTAGAAATAGTGCAATAAAATTATTCATTAATTCCGTAATCTGTTGACTGGATTCCACATAACCCTTAAATTATTTAGGTACGTCAGCCATTTGTCTGAGTATATTTATCTTATCACTTTAATTATAGGACTTTGCTGAAAAATTTCAAAGTACGTGATCAATAAAATATATACTTTGAGATAATTCGAATTTCGAAAACTTTCTGACATATCAACTGACAGTTTGTTTTTCTTTGTTACAGGCGGCCATGGACAACGTGGCAGGGCACTCGCCACATCCCGTGCCAGGACGCAGCGCGTGGGGAGGACTCAACGTTGCATATGAGATGCAGGACCCGAGTAAACCAGGGTATGTATTTAATGATTGCTTAAGTTTTATTTAAAAAATTGATATTATAAAAAAATATAGACACAAAAACACGGCAGTGATATTCTAGGACACGACGTCGTACGGCGCCGTGCCGTGGTTTTTTTACGACGCGCGCCGTGAATTCCCACGACACGGCGCCATACGACGTCGTACGTCGTCGTGCCGTGGTTTTTTTACGACGCGCGCCGTGAATTCCCACGACATGGCGCCATACGACGTCGTACGGTGCCGTGCCGTGGTTTTTTTTTACGACGCGCGCCGTGAATTCCCACGACACGGCGCCATACGACGTCGTACGGCGCCGTGCCGTGGTTTTTTACGACGCGCGCCGTGAATTCCCACGACACGGCGCCATACGACGTCGAACGACGTCGTGCCGTGTTTTTGTGTCCCGGCCCTAAGGCTTCAGTTTCGAAATCAGCGGGCAGCGGGACGGGAGCGGCGGCGGCGCGCAATGTAAAATTTTATATGGATAAGCAGTTTAGTACGCCGCGTGCCACTCGCCGCGCGTCGTTTCTTTCGAGGTCTGTCCACATAAATCTATATATTGCTGGATTGGAACGTGCCGCCGTCGCTCCCGTCCCGCTGCTCGCTGATTTCGAGACTGAGAGCCAGTCCACACGGCGCGTTGCTTCAGCGTTGCGTTGACGCAACGCTGCGGTTGCGTTGTTGTAACTACAAATAACCAAGATGTTCACACGGCGCGCTGCGTCGTCGCAACGCACACATAACGGACAGCAGCCCCCGAGACGAAGCGCGACTAGGTGTTGACGTTAAGGCTGCTTCGTAAAAAAGCTACGATGGCGCAGCGCCCGTTTGGCCGGCAATGCGTCAAACGGCAGCGCTGCGTCGACGCAACGCTGATGCAACGTGTGGACTGGCTCTGAAGCCTTAGTGAGACAGACACACTTTCGCTAATATTAGTATGTATAATGTATATAAACTTTATCTGTCCAACAGTGTAAGCGGCGTGAACAACCAGGGTCCCAGCAAGGACGCCATGCCCCTCCCGCCGGCAGCCATCAGGAACAAGAAACGCGCGGCCATGGCCACCTCCGTCGTGTCCATGGGAGCCCAGCAGCAGCAAATGCGTAAGCCGCCGTGCTCTTGAGAAAACTTAAATCTAATATCTAATACATATAAATCTCCTGTCACGATGTTTGTCCGCGATGTATTCCTAAACTACTTAACCGATTTTAATGTTTCTTTTTTTTAAATGTGTGCTTTTTTCCAACTTGAGAGATAGAATAGCTTAGATCTTTAAATATTTTCAATTTTATTTTATTGCAAATTATTTGTCTGTATAGAGCGACTATTGTTTATGCGACGAGGGTCACGGGATAGCGATATGGACGTTGCCATGGTGAAATACTTATTTAGTCACTAATTCAATAAAATAATACGGGCGATATACTATAATATGGCAAAGAAACATTTGCCGGGACAGCTAGTAATATTATAAAATTCTCGTGTCACAGTGTTTGTGAGCGAACTCCTCCGAACCGGCTCAACCGATTATAATAAAATCATGCCAAACTTCGTCCGCGGATTTTCGGCCTAGTGTGTTTAGAGTTTAGACACAGGGCCTGTTTCACAACTTCCTGATAAGGTGCCGGATAGGCTTATTTGACAGATTCTCCATAGTCTGTCATGTTAAGTGGTGGATAGCTTTATCAGGAAGTGGTGAAACAGGCCCTAATTCTTGTTATGGCGGTCAAAAAATGAAGTGTACTGTATATGTTATAGAAGCGAGCGGCGCGCAGAACCTGTCCAACGTTCGTCGACAGCCGCAGCCGACTCCGCCACCGATATACCAGGAGACCATCAAAGACTCACCACCTAGCTCGCCTAGTAAGTATTAGTTTAAATTATAAGTATAAATTAATGACTGTAACGTACCACGAATGGAACGTGCAGGAATTATAAGACGTGGAAGCACTTGTCCAGTTAATAATTAATTTAATTTCGGATTTGTGTCAAAAGCAGGCATCTTTCTTTGTGAAGGAAGTACAGATGGCAAAAGATGTCAAGTAAATAATTGAGTACAATATGTTTCGAATCGGCAATACTAATTAATTGCAGCACTTAATTAAGTTTTCGTTAAAATAATAATTACTGACATACCTGTATTGAATAACTATCATTTAAACGATAGTTCCAATTGACGAACTTTAGCGAATATACTTTTTATTTTGCAGATTCTGAACGACCACTGAAGCCGAAAATGGAGAGCAAGTGAGTAATTCAATTTATTAGCAATATTTCCGCTCATAGCGATTCAAACACTTCCACTTTAATTTTTACTCGATTGCGCCAAAATTATGTACGTCTGTATAATTGTTTAGTTTGCTCTGCAGCCTGAATGAATAAGAGGTTGTCGTTAGATTCGTGTTTAGTGTGAGTCCAACACTCAGTATAAAAAAATTTATGAGTTGAAAAATAGTATGGGCAGCGCAGGCGCGTGTGATGGAGCGCAGACGTGGGCGACGACGCTGCCAATACTATTTTTCATTTATACATATGGGAGCGTGCGCCCGCGTGAGTTTTACCGTTAGCCCTCACAATACAGTCGGTTGTTTTTTACTTGTGGCCGTTGTTGAGCGTTGCCTATAATGCAGTCTATCTCTCCAGGATCGGCGGCAGCTGCACGGCCCCACACATGTTGGGCAACGAGCTGAACCCCGAGAGCGGAGCCGCGGCGCGCCTGCAGGAGCAACTCACCGCGGAACTAGCGGCGCACGCGGCCGGCGCGCCCGCTACAGACCCGCTAGTGCCCCCGCCACTGATCAACAAGGCCACTTCTGTAAGTATACAATATAAATCATATTTTATTGTAAGGTACCATCGAGGAAATTGATTCCTAGGCAATTGACGGACCTACGTCATTTGGTCGGATCATGTCAATTTAATGTTGATTGTGATCTGTAGGCTGGGGTTGACGTAACGCGATCAAACTACGTAGGTCCCCAATCCCACTGATCTCTAATATACAAGTACGCTGGATCGATGATACCCGCTTGATTTTTGTGCTTCTCCCACGTAAATATATAAATTCACAGACAAATTGGTCCACAAAATATAGCCTATATCAGGGGTTCCCAATCTTTTTCAACCTGCGGTGCACTTACAAGTCAATATTTTGTCACAGCGCCCTACTCTGCCTAGCTATTACAAAAAGATACATAAATAAATACCTTTAACGATTATAGTTAGGTTAAGCAAGTAAATAATAATAAACAAATATTTCATCATCTGCCTGCATTGTATAATTCATATTATTATAAATTTATATTTTTGGTTATGGACGATGATGGAGGATCGACTCACGGCGCCCTCTTACCTTTCTACAGCGCACCAGGGCGCCGTGGTGCACAGTTTGGGAACCCCTGGCCTATATAATCCTTCACGTTATACATTCCCCCGTTTTTTCCACATTTTCCTCTTCTTTTTTTCTTAGCTCCTATTAGTGATAAAATATATAAAATGGGTTATCTAACACTGAAATAATTGTTCAAATCGGACCAGCTATTTCTGAGATTAGCGCGTTGAAACAAACAAACTCTTCCGCTTTATAATATTATATGGTATACATTAGTTAGGGTCTAATCACACAGAACTCTTATTCAGCTCTATTCAGCTTTAATACGATACACTTTAGCACTACTTTGATAATATTAGAAATGAAATTAGAAAATACAATACAACAAAGTTTTTGTTAGAAGCTCATCTTCAGTTTTGTTTTTAGTTTTTCGTACTTAGTGCTAACTGGTAAAAATAAATGGATTTTAGATAGGTACTGGCGTACTGCTACTTCACGTTATCTACGTATGAAATCGTTGTTAATTTATTACGCCTATCTAAATTACGGTGAGGAAGTCTGTAATCTTTAATACAAATATATAGCGTTTGTATTATTCAATTTAATATTTTTGTCCTTATGGTCGAAATTATCTGAATCTGGAAACATTTCGTCGATAATAGAAAAGACAGTTGTACATCACTAGTATTAGTTCCAAATACTCCCACTACTGCTATCAGCGCCAATATGGCAAATTTCAAACTTCATTTTTACGTCAAATTTAGTTCCTAACCCGAATAATGGGGGAGCTGATTCCGCTTCAAATAGGCAGAAAAAATAGCTGTCATTTCATAGGGTATCATTAGTCCAGCGTACTTGTATAATGGAGGTCAGTGCCCAATCCCCATCTGCCCAGAAATTAACTCTGATATAGTTCTAGCAATCTACGAGTGCGAGTCGCCCTTAGTTGTGTGAGTGACCATATCTATACACGCGTACATGGCTCGCTCGCTACTGACTGCTCCGTCGGGTACGCACACTAACGACATTTCCAACTACAAATAAAGGCGACGCGCACTTGTACATTGCAAGAACTATAGTTGATTCGTAGGCAGATGGCGGACTTACGTAATATGGTCGCCGTATGCCAATCGAATTGATATAACCCAACCACATGACGTGGGCCCGTAATCTGCCTATGAATCAATTTCTTCGATGGTACAAAAAGTATCACACCCTTGTCCCGTCGCCCTTCATTAACAAAGTTGATGTATAACCGCCGCTGTAACAATAATAATAATAAATTATTTATTTGCACATTTTTGTCGGGGGTTAAAACAAAATCACAACTTAGATTCTACATAGATTACATGGTATGTCAACATACAAGTTTTGAAACGATTCAACAGTATAGCGTCGATTTATTACGTCGTGAGCATTGACCGCTACGCTAAATATATTTGATTGTAAACTTTTCCACAGAGCTCAAGCGGTAGGGGCGGTACCTCCAGTGCTCAGAGCCTAGACCAGCTGCTCGAGCGGCAGTGGGAGCAGGGATCCCAGTTCCTCATGGAGCAGGCGCAGCATTTCGACAGTGAGTAACACATATATTGTACAGATGAATAACGGTCATATTGTGTATGAAATTACTCGGTCGGATTATGTCAAGCCAAATTCAGTCGAGATAGAGTCGGCTAGATTACGCAATGTCTCTAGTCCACCGACGCTGCGAACTGCGAAACAGCGGCGAACCGATTACTGTCTCATCCGCCACACGACAATGCGTTATATTACATCTCACTCTAGCGTTATATTGCATCTCACTCTATTCATGTTCCGCACTGGTTTCGCAGATATTTCGCAGTTCGCAGCGTCGGTGTACTAGAGGCGTAAATCCCCAATAGCCCACCAAATTACGTAAATCAGTCTGCATTGTACTGACCAGAGAAAACAACAACACGGCCTACGAATTGAATGCGTCGTTTATATTCAGAACTGTTGGGCAGCGCGTGAATGTAAATAGTCACTTGCGCTGCCACTCGTCATGCCGCTGCCGCTATGCGACGCGGCAAGTATGTAGGCTGAGTGTGAACGCTCACTCTCGTCGTTGCTGCCGCAGATGTATTCAGGGCAATATTGCCGGCAATGAGAGGAGTAGCGGCAGGGGCTGAATATAAACTTTACATTAAAAATTAAACAAATAAAATTAAAAATTGTTTTATTTCTGAATAGATTTCAATCAGATACTTTCAGAACGCCTTTCAGAAGTGCCTACCACCGGTTTGGGAACTAACCCGGCTAGAAGAACCGACGTAAGAAACTCGCACAAGGCCACTTTTTACCAAAAAAGTGGGACAATTCATAACGTCACGTAACACGTTAGGTCACGCTTTAACCACTGAACAACGGAGTTTTTATCGTGTCTCATATTCCAGTCGCGTCGCTACTCTCCTGCTTACACCAACTGCGGACTGAGAACGTGAGGTTGGAAGAACACGTCGGTAACTTGCTGCAGCGTCGAGACCATCTGCTGGCGGTGAACGCGCGACTCGCTATACCGTTGACTACAGGTGTGTTGACAGGTAAGAAAAAAACGATATTATGTTTTGTAATGCTAAGTGCTGACATATGGTTTTGCTCGATAGTTTTACTACAAATCGAGCAATAACCACCGTGTGGACCGCCTAAACTGACAGCTCGAAGGCTCGCTTCGAGTCGGCTCGATACAATAAAATATGTCAAACATGTCATTTCCTTCGATTTGGAGTAAAACTATCGAGCAAAACCGTATGTGAGACATGAGTACTTAGCATTAAATTTGGAAAGACGACTATATGACCACCATGACAATATTTATTACTGGATTAGTTGCACCAAAATTCGTTTATCGCGCGTGAACCGTACATTTTTCGGAATTAAATGTATCCTATGTCCTTTCCCGGGACTCAAAGTATACCAAATTTCAGATCGTTTTAGCCGTTTGGGCGTGAAGAGGTAGCAGACAGACAGACAAACGCACTTTTACATTTATAATATTAAAGTATGGATTTAATTAATAGACATCCCCGTGAGCGGTCCCCCCGACGCGGGCCGGTGTCCGCGTGACAACGGCGCGCCCCGCCCCCCGCCGCCCCGCCCCGCGGAGACCATGACCTCGGAGCGCGCACACCAGGTAATACTGAAAAAACTGCGTAGTCGGTCACTGGACCCATTACAATCAGAGAAGTTGATTGATAGGCAGATGGCAGACCTACGTAAATTGATCGCGACCCAGTCAACTCAACATATTATCACGAATTACAGTACAGTGACATGATCCGATCAAATGACGTAGGTATGTCAACTGCCTAAGAATCGATTTCCTCGATGGTACTCAATTGTATTACTAAGCCACAATCTGTACATTTCAGCTTCTAATACGCGAGGTGCAGCAGAAGCCCAGCTGAAATGACGTGGGGGGCGGCGGCGAGCCCGCCCTGCGCACCGTGCAAACGTACATAGTGCTAGAGCAGCGCCGCCGCCCGGACTTCAGCATCGACTCCATCCTCAAGTTCGATCACTAGTTTGTACGCCAAGGCCACGCCCACAACATCGAGCGCCCATACTAGCTCCTACGTCGAGGCCACGCCCACAACATTAAGTGCTCACACTAGCTCCTACGTCGAGGCCACGCCCGCAACATTGAGCGCTCACACTAGCTCGTACGTCAAGGCCACGCCCACAACATTGAGCGCTCACACTAGCTCGTACGTCAAGGCCACACCCACGAAACTATCTCGTGTTCAAGTGACTATACTAAGCGCTGACTTCGTACGTCAAGGCCACACCTACAACATTGAGTGCTTACACTAGTTCGTACGCCAAGGCCACGCCTACAACATCATTGAATGCTCACCTAGATCGTGCGTCCAGGCCACGCCCACAAAACTATCACGTGTTCAAGTGACCACTAAGACCTGACCTCGTACGTCAAGGCATTACTCAAATTCGACCATTCGTTTGTACGTCCAGGCTACTCTAAGCGACGATGCCAGAGTAAACAGAACTAACGAGTAGGCCGACTCAGAAGAGATCTCGATACGTTTGACGTAGTATGTCATATCGGCCGGCTCGCGCCGTACTAATGCGGCTCAGCATTGTGAAACATGTCGAATGTGACAGTCGCACCCAACTCGCGTATATTCGCCCGTTTGTTTGAAGTCGAGGTACTTCTTAGTTGTGTCTACTCTGCTACTATGTCTAAGCGATGATATTATTTAGATGTTAAGGCCACGCCATTCCGTTATTTGTAAACTATGTCATTACTTTCATGTCGTAAAATATGTCATTATTTGTTAACATGTTAAGTAAGGTACTCATTGTTGTCGCCATGTGAATTGACTCATCATCACTCGTCTAAACTAGGATTTGTAAACTAGACTCTAGTTCAGAACTAGAGTCTAGTAGTCTAGTTACTAGAGTACGTGTAAATATAACTAAGCGCGGTTCTGGTGCGTTGCGTTTGCGTTGGTGCGTTGCGACATAGCACGTTAACCCAATACTCGTGTCCTGATCAAAACTCCACTTCCGACGACTAATAATGTTGTATATTATCATAAATACATCATATAGTGTCATTACATCGCTATAGAAGCCAAAAATGTGGTTATATTTTTGTCTGTCTGTCTGTCTGTCTGTATGTTTGTTCCAGCATCACACGAAAACCACTGATCCGATTTGAATGCGGTTTTCGCAGATATATTTGTCTTCTTCCAACTTAACATCTGGTGTATAAATTTTTTACCCTCCACCCCTCTAAGGGTACAAAAGGGAGGGTCAAATTTTGTATCAAACTTTTTTCTTTAACATGAAAACTACTGATCCGATTTGCAAACGGTTTTCGCAGATGCAAAAGAAATCCCCCCCACTCCTCTGAGGGGGGTCCGATTTTGTATCAAACTTTTTTCTTTAATGGACTTACTTCATATTATTTACTGTGTTTTTCAACTTAACATTTGGTGTATTACATTTTTCCCCCCAAAAAAATTTTACATGTTCAGTAACGCGACTGACGTTGAATCCCCCGTCTGCATTACGGCTGACGGTGATTTTTTGGTTAAACATGACCTCAATAATCATCCATCAAAGTTTCATTCGGTATTAAATCACTTTTCGCAACTATTTTTTTTACAACTTTGAAATACTCTCAGTTAACATTCCACCACGGGTGCGGCGACTGACGCTGATTATATTGATTGATAAATATTAAGCTACCGCTGGACAAAAATTTGGTCGGTATGAAATGGCTTTGCATACGCTAGCACTACCTCCCCTACTATAACTTGACGCACCGCTGGAATACATTAACATGCGAGCTCCCTAATGACGTCATCAAACCGTGCGTCTAGTTAATTTGACCGTGTTATAAACTAGTAATTTAACTAGGTGTGAAACGATCAAAATCTAGTCAGATAGAGTTTCGATGCAGTTTAAAGTCTTATTATATTATATTGTGCACTTTGAAGACGTTGATGTTATTATAGAACAAAATATCTTTTCAATTCTAGTTATCACATAAAAAAAATTCAATTACAAAAATACGTAAATGTCATTTTAAAGCTTTTGCTCATTATAATGTTATTAATACTTTCGAAAACTAAAATCGTTTTTTACAATAATTAATGGTAGGGTAAAGAATCCAATTGTCGTTTGTGATATATTGAGATTTTAATAATAGTGTCACAATAAGTACTATTTACTATTTTTCTGCTCAAAATAAGTGTTGATAATAATCGAAATAAGATTGTAAGGGCCCTTCCACGCGACGTTTTTTTACGCTCGTTTGTATCGGTAAAACGCAACTTGAACGCTCAGCAAACGCAAGGAAACCGACACGTTTTTAACTTTATATGTGCCAAAACGCGATGACAACGCGCAGAAGACGCGGGCATCAGAAACGCGCGTCGTCAGTGCGCATAAAATATGTCGTGTGAAAAGGCCCTAAGCGTTGTTGATTGGTCAATGTTTTGTCGTAAGGCTTGATTATGTCAATGGGCGCTGCTAGTAATGACGTTTTTGTATGATAGAAGCGCTAGTTCCTTTTTTCGCCACGTTCATAAACATCCTTGTCGAACTTTATATGCCGCGTCCGCGAGACAGAGTTTTTCAGCCGCTACACTACGAACGAGAACACAAAAATGTCATTATTTACATGATTACATTAGTGGAAACTTTTAATTGGCATATCGCTGTGTAATATATATCTTATTGGAGTTGTAAATAGCTGTAAGTTTTCCTAAGAAAATAAAAATAAAATAAAATGAGCAGCGGCGCAACCGCGCTGCTATTTAGATACAATTGCTTGTGATTTTGTTCTGTAGCGGCCAAACCACTCTTTCGCGCGGACGCATATGTAAATCGAGCCTTAGAGCAAGTACAGCGCGTCGCGACGACGTAACGAGAGGGGGTGTAAGACTGCTTCGTAATAACGCTGCGACGGCGCAGCGCTCGTGCGTATGGCCGGGGCTATGCGTCAAAGAGAAACGCTGCGTCGACGCAACCCTGATGCAACGTGCTGTGAGGACTAGCTCTAAAGTCTAAGCCAATGAAAAACGGTAGTAAATAGTTCAACTCCTGTCAAAAAATCTTAGAAACTGGGTATGGAGTGTAGATAGAGGAGGAATATCTCTGTATGTAAAAAGTGTCCGCGGAAATGCGTTAAATTAGGGTGAAACTAATGGTGAATTAATATAAATAAGGTGGCGCTACAGTAGCAACAAGGTAAATTTTAAATCATTTAGCAACTTGTATTTCAGCTATTTTAGGTTATATTGGTATCAACCCAGTAATTCTAGTAATTATTTATATTCCAGTAATAATTTATATTTTGTCACCAACGTCTACATTCATTCCTACACTCCATAATTCATTCCATACCCTTTGGCTGCAGCTAGCGCCACTCGTGGAGGATTTTTCAACTGGAATTTACTGCGTACAGCTGGACACTTTTTCAAATATCCCCCATATAAGATAGTTCTCCTTTCATCCACACTCCATAAAACTGGGCTTTAATTACAAATGAGTACTATGTCAAAAGGCAGCAACCATGATTATAATTTCAACGACAGACGTCGGTGTAACCTAGTCTTATTGGTGTTTTAGATCCAATAATATACCTTATTGGCAGTAGCCAATTTGTATTAATGGTATTCTTTTTAATACCTCTAATGTTATAATATTTTGTCTTTAACACATATTATAACACAGAGATAAGTTATACCTATATGTCGGTTTCTCTAGAAAGAGAAACCGACATATAGGTATCACGTATCACTTATCACTAAACCTTGACAGAAGTCAAGGTTTTTCTACCATTAGGTAGTATTAGAGCTACCTTACAAAATAATAAGGGTGTGTGTGCAATATCTTGATATTGTTAGATTACCATCTGAAAAATAATTTGATTTCACTGCTACAAGCATACCTAAATGACATATTGTGTAGAAGTATGCTTGTAGCTGTGCATTCTAATAGACAGCTCACTAAGTGGCTGTTACTCTGTATGAAGAATGAAGATGTATGTTGTACGTCAAAGCGTTATGTCTTTTAAAGTTGGGAGAGACCTCAGAACAGGAAAATAAGGGAGAGACTTGACTTTCTAAGGGTAGTTTTACATCTATCAAAGATTTTTATGTACAGTCTAAAACAAATTCGTTATACAAGTTTTGGGCGTTTACAGTTGGGATACTAATTTTCAGTTGGCTGTAATACAAATAATATTATGATTAAATAAGCTTATAATGTATATTCAGAGAAGTTGATTCCTAGGCAGAATTACCTAAAGTAATTTGGTCGTGTTAAATCAAACCCATCCGACCGATCACAGCTAACATTGAATATACATAAATAACGTAGGTCTGTCAATTGCCTAGGAATCAATTACCTCGATGGTACAATCAGAGAAATTGATTGCTGAATTGGGTTATGTCTAGTTAACTGACAGATCGCGACTATCAGACCAGACCAGACCGAAGTAAGTAGGTCTCAGGTCGTAAGTAGGTGCCCATAAATCGATTTCTTTCGTCTTAAATGAAGACGTAAGTGGATAAAGTGGTTTACAATTTGAAAATATTCGTTTTTTTTTATTGAATGGAGGCTTTAGGTAAAAACAATGTGGATTTTATGTATAGCCAGATATATTAGCTGAATGATAAAGTAGAAGGTTTGTTTAAATTATAATGGAAAAATGAGTATTTGCCTTTATGTTATAAAGTACTATCCACTCATGTCTTTTAATACTATTCATCAAAATATGATGAAAGGAGACGAACGTGTAAGACGATTGATCAAATTCTATACCTATTTGATCATATTTCCGTCAAGTTCTCTCTTTTCCTATTTATTGTTAAAATATTTTTAATAAGTGTTTCCATTTTTATATAAAGCAAATGTGACTAAGATCTTTGATGTGTGTAATACCACTCTAATATCCAAGTCTTAATAATTTTAAGCTTTAAAACGTATCCCAATTGGAATAAAAAATTGTGTTAGTAAGGAGTTATCATAATAAATATTCGGGCCAAATGTTGTAAGAGTGAGTTGATCGCATCTCACGGGCACTCGGAAACCCTTGGTATGTTAGAGTCATTGAGAATAAAAATTGCACATTGATAAACTTTAAATGTGATTTCACTAATACAGGCTGTCAATGTGATTTCACTACTACAAGCATGCATGGGTCAACGATGTTTAATACTTGGATATGTCTTACGCCATCAAAACTGTAGCAATGTTTTTATATGCAAAATGTGTATCGAGAAAATATTGTCGTCCTTTTTGTCTTACAGTAATAGCATATACTACTTTCTCTTTCACTCATTTTACGCTTTCAATGCATATTAAACGTAATCAATGCATTAAACACCGCGTCGTATGGCACACAGCTCTCAGATGAGTGAGCTCACTCATTTCGAGGGTGAAAAATTTTCGCTTGTATGGAATGTCTTTTCTAAAGGTTATAATTCTATGGCATAGGTACTATCAGAGAAGTTGATTCCTATGCAAATTGGGGACCTAAGTAGTTTGGTTGCGTTACGTCAAACCCAGCCGACAGATCACAATTAACATTGAATTGACATATTCGACCAAATAACGTTGGTCTGTCAATTGCATAGGAATCAACTTCCTCGATGGTACCATCGAGGAAATTGATTCCTATGCATTTGAGAGACCAACGTCATTTGGTCGATCATGTCAATTCAATGTTAATTGGCATGGGTACATTGACTGTGCCGTAGGAGTTTGAACGTATGCTTGTAGTCCTGCAATCAAATTGACAGCTCACTATATAGCTGTCGTGTACGTAAGTGTACTTTGTGTTTTAGCTTAGCTAAAAAATGGTTTAAACAATTTTGTCTAGTTGTTACTTGTTTATTTTCAATGATTCTGCGGAAAAAGAACTGAAAATGTTTGATTGAAAGTATGATTGCTAATGTCGAAAAATGATGTGGATTTCTGGGCTGATTGTTAGGCTTCTTTCGCACTGTTTCGATTAAATCCTAGAAAATTGAGCCAATGTGATAGAGGCTAGAGCTTAGGTCATGTCTAACCGAAACGAGACGTAACGCGATGCGAATGTAAAAGTAGCATTCCAAAGTGCGCAGCACGCGATTGCGATCCACAAAAAATCAAATAAAATGCTACTTTACGAAGTAGGCTATAGGTGTTATTTAGGCCTACGACACTGTAAAGCAGCGGTGGCATGGGTCGCTAGAAAATGAAACGAATAGTCTAGTTCCGCTATCCCCAACCCGCCAGACTGACCGCTAGATTAGAAGGGCCAGGCGCAAAATTAATAATCTTCGTAAATCTGGCCTCAATCGTTCGGATGATAATTACATAATTAGTTTAAATAACCTACGCATCTCAAGGTCACGTTATCGCGCCGCCGTTACGCAAGCAAAAAATAATATGTTGAAGAATGCCGCGAATAGACTAGATAAAGAGGGTCCCTGGTCCTCGTTATATCACAAGCTTAAACCCAGTAGTAGTAATGAGCCAAGCTTTTTCTCAAATATTAAAATTAACAACTCTTACACTTGTAGTTTAGACGAAACGGCGAAGGATTATCTAAACGTTCTCATCCCAGACGACGAGCCCTCCTTGGATGATGAACACCACCGCGACATTAGGAGTAGAATGTTAGACGCCATTCATACACCGGTCTCAGATTTACCAACTTCGGAGGAGTTTAGTAAAATAGTAAACCTTTTGCCTATAAAAAAATCTGCGGGCGAGGATAAAATATCGAATATTATGATAAAACAAGCGTGCTTAGTGGCCAATTCATCGATTCTTCATGTTTACAACAGATGTATCGCAGAAGGTATATTTCCAAAAATTTGGCGCACCGGTTGCTTAAAATTAATACCTGAAGCGGGAAACAAACCTCCAGACGACCCAAAATCTTACCGTCCGATAACGTTACTGCCTTGCTTAGGTAAATTACTAGAACGTCTCATCGTACCTCGCCTGCTACCCGGTGGCCCTAAATTTCATAGTCATCAGTTCGGTTTCACCGCCGGGAAATCGACTATTGACGCGGCTATGGAAGTTAGAAAAATAGTAAATCTTTCGGAATCCAAATACGTGGTCGCCATTTCTTAAGATATCTCCGGCGCGTTCGATCGTGCTTGGTGGCCGATATTATTATTAAAACTAAAAAATCGAGGTTGCTACTCTAATATTTATGCCATAATACGTTCTTACTTTTTTAATGGTCAAACTAAGCTTCGACTTGGCCATTGTACACACGCCAAAGATTTAACTTGCGGCTGCCCTCAGGGCTCTGTTATCTCGCCAAAACTATGGAATTTCGGATTTGATGATTTATTAAGTCTTCCCCTACCACCGCTGTGCGTACTAGTTGGCTACGCCGATGACGGTTTTCTCATCGTTCAAGCAAATTCACGTTCCGAAATTGAATCTAAAGCCAATGATAGTATTAATTTAATATCGAGCTGGGGTAAACGTAATCGCCTGAAATTCGCCGCACATAAAACTTACCAAATTATTTTAAAAGGTTCCCTTATATCTTCTCCTAGCATTAAACTTGACAATATTAACGTTAAACGCAAAGAGTCACTCTGTTATCTTGGTTTTTACTTGGAAAATAAATTTACATTTTTAGAACATATAATTCAAACCGGTGAGAAAGCGAAGTGCAATTTTTACTCCTTTACCAAAATATCTACGTCGACATGGGGCCTTTCTTTCTAAACCCTAAAATTAATTTACACCGCTACTTACCTCCCGTGTGGGCCGACAGAGCAACAATCGGCGCGGCTCGTCGCAAGTTGCTACAAAGCCAACGTCTTGCTCTTATATTCTTATGCAAAGCTTACAGGACCACAAGCACCGAAGCCTTGCCTGTGTTAGCCGGAGTTTTACCCGTTGACCTTGAGATTCAGCGTCGTGCGACAATGTATTATCATAACAAAAACATTGACAACCCGTTCTTTTTAGCGCTCGCGATAAAATTAAAATAGCAAGATTGTTTGAACCTTTAGAAAACTCTGTGCAAAGCCTAATCTCCGGATGGCAGTCGCGATGGGACTGTTCCACCAAAGGGCGACATCTTTATAATTTTCTCCCTATTATTCGTGAACGGTTATCCAAACATTGGATGGATATTGATCACTGCGTTTCTCAATTCCTGACCGGTCATGGAAATTTTAAGGCCAAACTTTACGGATTTAAACTAGTAGATTCACCCATGTGCGAGTGCTCGACCGAAGGCAACATGTTTGAACAAACCGCTCATCATGTTCTCTGGGAGTGCAGTCTCTGGCAGGACGAAAGAACTACTATGCTAAACAACCTATTCTGTACATCTGGAGTCGCTTACTATGGTGATCTTGTGGACAGCGCTAGGAACTTCCGTGCCTTCAAGCGTTTTTGTCACAATTATTATTGGCAACAGTCAAACACAATAAACTCCAATATTAACTTAGCTTTAGCTTAGGAGTCACAATTATTAACCTTATTTCCGTGGTGCTCCCCCTTAAGTTCTTTGACTTTCGGTCATTGCAACTTTGTGCTGTCTCCCGCTTTTATGGGGAGGGAAATTGGAATCTTCCTACTCCTCCTATTTTCTTCTGATTAATTTCGTTGCGGGTCCCAAGACAGTTTTAACATGTCCCTCGGGCTCCCTGAGATCATATCAAAGGGTTTTCGTGGTTGGATCCTGGCGACACAGGAGATACAGTGGTGGGAATGTGTGGTGGGCCAAAGCCCGTTTTATCCCCAACCCGCGGCCCGCCGGAACTTTTTTTGTGGCTCGCGTGATGTTAAACAATTTTGAAATTCACGCCCACCGGCAAAATAACGTAGTCTACGTGATAGTCGTTAAATTTTTTCCACTTTAAAATCGTTAATTTTGAAGAATGTTATTTTTTAACCCTAAAAAATGTTTGTTGCGGCCCGTGACACTAAGACCAAAACATATTTGTGGCCCGCATGAAAAAAAGTTTGGGGACCACTGGTCTAGTTCATAAAGTGGCATTTATTTTAACTTTTATCAGTCGCGGTCGCGTGCTGCGCAGATCGGAATTAACTTCCTTAGCCGGCCCCTAGACGATCAATTGTATTGTGCAATATCACGATTCAATTTTGTGAACAGTTTACTTGACAATTAGAAGGTACGCGATGTTCAATATCAAGCCTAGAGGGTCAATAATATTACGCAATGCGTGATATTGCGCAATAAAATTGCTCGTCTAGGTGCCCGCTTAAACGTCACGTTATTTGACATTTGTATCGCTTTTATCCATCGTTTCGTCTCGTTTTGGTGTAAACTGATGAGGTGCAAGAGTTGTGTATAACATGGTTTAAGGGTACTTGTACACTGAATTAAGTTATGCTTAAGTAGTATAAAGTAGGCGTTTATTTTTGGTGTATTTCAATATTTGTTCGTTCGTACTGTCAATTACCAAACATCTTAGTGTCGTAAATAAAATGTATAAATCTAAGTTTGACTTTTATTTAATTTCGCAGAATTCAAAAACCTATTACATATCAGTAAAAAAATATACAATACTTACTATATTGTTTTACTGTTTTGTGGTTGTGACCGGTGGCCCTATACGTTATAGAATTTTGTATATTATTCCAAGTATGCCAAATATTCGTGAATACTTATTATTATATTAAAACAAGGATTCGACGACGGCGATCTTGCGGTGTCATAAACTTTATAGTTAATTGAAGACGTAAGTGGATGAAGTGGGTAACTATAAATTAAAAATATGGAGGCTTTAGGACCTTGAATGTGGTTTTTATATGCAGCCTGATGATGAAGTCGATATGATAGAAGGTTTCTTCACATTAAAGGAAAAAATGGGTAATTGTTCTGATGTTGTAAAATGTTATCCACTAATAAAGTGTTTCCCAACCTGTTTTTGTGGGTCCGCGGCGCGGTGTCATACTCGTATTATGTGAGCCATATATACTTAATATTTTTTTTTAAGTTTTTATTTTATTAAGGGGGTCCGTGTGCTTGAGTTCCGACTTCCTAGGTGTTCGTGGCTGAAAAAAGTTGGAAAACACTGCACTAATACCCACATTTCTATCTACCTAATAACCTACGTTTCAATGATTGTTTTTATCCATCTATCACTAATTTAATCAACACGCCCAAATTCTAAATAGTGGACTGTAGTTGATGATCATTATATAATTTCATTCATTAGCGTTATCAAACCGCCAATCTGATAAGATTGGGTTATGTTAAGTGCAATATGTAATTGCATTTATTTATCATTACCAAAGAGCTAGCGACAGTCAGACTTTCGTTATTTATAAAAGTTTGTATGACATTAGAATTTAGATAAATACTTACATTGTTATAAACTTATAGGAGACTAGCTGTTGCTAGCTTCGTCCGCGTGGACTTCAGTTTATAGCGCGCGATGTCAACAAAATTGGTGTCAAATTTTAAAGCTTTTTAAAACCCTGGTATCCCTTAAATCAAAATACCCAAAACAGCTGTGCAGTGTGCACATATTAATATTTCATTTTATTAAATTAAACTTTATAAGTTAAGTTACATTACACAACTTTAGCTTTACCCATTAACTATTTATTATTGGTAGGTTTAAGCTTACATCATTGCAGTGAATAATTTAATAACGTGATACTCGTAACAATCGAAAGAATCGAAAACCCGAATTAATATGGTACCATCTCTTATAGAAAGACGCATGAGCAAGCAATAGCGCGATGTAGGCGAATCTTAGCGCCATCTGTTATGAATTTTTGGAACTAACTTAATTTGAACAAATTTACGCATTTTCACCCCCTTACAACCCCTTTTTCCAATTAAAAAGTAGCCTATGTCCTTTCTCAGGCTTTAGATATCTGTGTACAAAATTTCATTACAATCGGTTCAGTAGTTTTGGCGTGAAACGAGACAGACAGACAGACAGATATACATTCGCATTTATAATATTAGTATAGATCGCACACGTCACACTTTTCGTGTGATCGAGTTTGCGGTTTCCATACATTCTGATGGCGCGCGCCATCAGAATGTATGGAAGCCGCAGACTCGAGCACACAAATAGTGTGACGTGTGCGATCTTCCTATAACTTATAAAACTAACTGATAATATTTTAGGGTGTCTACTGTCTTTAGAGATCGCTGTGTCAGAAGCGCTGTGAAATGACTATTTTTTTTACTTCTGTAGGGAAAAATTCATGAGTCATGAGTCATGACGCTGGGGCGCTTGCAAAGAAATACAAATCACAAAAACATTTTGCTCTTGCTACTTTCACAGAGAACTCTATATTATAAGGGACACATACACACCCTAAGGTATTATCGCTAAGTTTTCTTACCTACATCTTGTATTATGTACTTAATAACAGTTCAACTACACAAGGTGTAACAAGACATAGCGATAATACTTTAGGGTGTGTACGTGTTCCTCATAGAGAGTTCAATGTGAAAGTAGAGCTGCACTGAAAGACCAATTTTTTTTTCTCTTTTTTATGGGGAAACTCATGACGCTGGGGCGCTAGCCCATACGAAAGTTAAAAAAAAATCGGTCTTTCCGCGCTGCTACTTTCACAGTGAACTGTGCATATGGAACACATACACACCCTAAAGTATTATTCACTAATTAGTTTTGTTACACCTGTGGAATGATAGTCGATAGAGGTAAGAAGACTAGGAACAATTAGTAGAAGATAGACGTCCGGCAGTGGGAGACGAGATTTCTACAGTTAAAACAAGGAAAAAAAAAGAAAAAAATTGAGCTTTATAATTATTTTATCGAAGCTCAGGTAGACCTTCAGAACTGGACCTAAAGTAACCGCGACCGAAACTCCACTGTTCGTACAGTTTACCTCTACAGGGGTCATGATTCATGAACAGGTGGGCTATTATGACCTCTTATTTCCAGCCAGTTTACGCCCAAAATGTACCGTTTTCGGGCGTAAACTGGCTGGAAATAAGAGGTCATAATAACCCACCTGGTAAACATTCAGCTTTTATATAAAATGGCGATATTTGGCTGGCGCTGGCTTTCGGGTTAACTTATTTATCGGGTAATCTCATCACTCATGGGGAATCACAAAAATTGGCATACGCAATATTTTTCCCTGTTTTAGTGAAAATATACCCATGGACGTGTAGCTAGTTAATAGTTAATTTTAATATTGAATTTATCTATTTATTTGTGATTTGGTATAATTTTATTTTGTGGGACAAAAATTGAGTTTTGATCATGATTTTTAATATTTTGCAAATTCTACGATAATAAACCACAGGAAGAAATGAAAGGTAAGAAAATGTTGAAATTATACCTAATACAAGTAGGTAACTGTATAATAACTACATGACGTCAAAGATTTCTATTAAAAACTGAATATATGTCTTTGCATGACGTCCCCAACTCCGTTGCGCCAAAACTCGTTTATAGCGCGGGAACCGTACATTTTTCCGGGATAAAAAGTATCCTATGTCCTATCTAAGTACCTCACTAGTATCTAAGTATCTCCATACCAAAATTCAGTAAAATCGGTTGAGCAGGTTGGGCGTGAAGAGGTAACAGACAGTTTTGACAACTTTTTATGGTCAATGAACGTACATTTATAGCGTGTTTTACACCACTAACAACATCATCTCAGTTATTTTCAAAGGAATTTGAATGAAAAGTTCCTTTATACTTCACCGAATACATTTTTTTTAGTTGATCGACTATTACTCAATAACTTATGAAGTCTTCTTAGCCGTGATAGTTTTCCTTTTAAATTCAGCATATTTGCTACCCCCGTGAATTTTTTCACATTTCCAGAACCAACCGTTTAGCTGGTAGAAGGGGGGGACACTGGACTCTAATGATTTTTTCCACTTTAAAACTTAATATTTCACAAACGGATCCCTAAATCGGAAAATGATCTATAAATACTCACAATATTTTTAAAAAACCTATTCAACGACACCCCACACGATGGGGTGGGCGCGAAAAAAATATTCATCCCCGCTTGATGTGTATAATCGCAGGTACCCTAAAAAAATATTTTTTTACGATTTGACGTACCTTTTTGTTGCCATCATTAATATGTGTATTCATGCCAAATTACAGCTTTGTTGGTCCTATAGTCTCTGAGCAGACAGACAGACAGACAGACGGACGGACAGACCGAAACTATAAGGGTTCCTTGTTGACTACGGAACCTTAAAAATGAATACTTAAATGAGGTAATATCACTCTGAAAGTATAATAAAGCCATCCTTGTTGAATTGTTGATAGATATCGGTTTCTTGTCTTTTAATCCAAATCCAAATCCTTTAATCGTTCGATCGGAGGTTCTAGGAATTCCCATTGTATTCTTTTGTTCTCGCGATCACCGGTGCTCGCGCGGGGCCTGAAGGATTAATAAGGTTAGGTACAAGTTTATTTTTGTGACTAAGGAAAAGGGAAAGAGTAAACCACGAAGTAAACATATTTTATACAATTATACAAACCACAAGGTCCTGACGCCTGGTTCATGTTTATTCTTATACTAGATGGCGCCCGCAACTCCATTTCGTCAAAATTTGTTTACTGCTCGGGAAACGTACATTTTTGTGAAATGAAAAGTAGCCTATGTCTTTTCCCGGGACTCAAAGTATCTCTGTATCCAGCTAAATCGCTGATGAATTTAGCTGTTTGGGCGTTAAGAGGTTGGAGAACAGAGACACACTTTCGTATTTATAATATTGGCATGAATAAGTTGTCCGATGTCTCCGATAAAAGGTTTCATATAACAATATGACATTAATCGTAACTTCAGTTTTAAATGGCTCATTAAAAATGCATCGTGTTACGTCGACGCGTCAAGTTACAATGTGATCAGACCCTTAGAGAGAGGGCCTCGATGTGCCAATAGGTACCCATGCCAAAATCACTAGTAGTAGGTATATCTAGATATTATGTTGTACTGTCAGAAATTCCCCTGACTAACACCTCTAACTCATGTACCTATATATGACGAACCTACCTAATTTTGTCGGCTTATGTCAATCTCACCCGGCAGATCTAAACTCAAGTTCAAGTCAATCTTACTTGTGACTCACAACTCACAAGTAAGTAGTAACATAGGCTTGACATAATGCGAATAAATTAAGGAGGTCCACAAATGCATTGCGTCCACCACCATCTTCGTACGCAGCAGAGACCCTTTTTTTTCAGGAGGGGAAATGCATTACGCATCCCCCGCCCCCTCAGGGGAAAGGGCAGGGGTATGTCGGACTCGCGCCGCAGAGGTTTACCGACTAAAACCCCCCCATGCCCTCGTCAACGCTACACGCGGAGGAGCGGGAACGCGATGCATTCTACCGCGTCCTCCGCAGCGCTTGCCGCTTGCGGCACCACAACATTGCAGCAGCCTATGCCGCCGCCTGTCTTCACCGAGAGACTCCCCGGGCATCGAGGGAGCCTTTCTCCGCGGGGCCTATAATATTGTGGACGGTGACCCCCGATCAACCGCCCACAGGCCTAGGCTTCTACCTCCATGGCGGGGGCGTTTTGACTCGCCCCTGCCTCATCTGCTCCAGGCCGCTTACGCGGCCACGCAGCAGAGACCCATATATATTAGGTGTAACTATAGCATCCGGGGCCCGTGGCAAATTGATGGAGCCCTGTTAGTTAAACTCGTCACGTTAAGTATAAAAAATTTCTGACCTCACGGCTTCTTGGGCCGGGGCCCTGACACTCTATAGCAGTGGTTCTTAAACCTTTTAGTCGTGAGGGACCATCTGACCAAAATATGTTTTTCTTGCCGGGGACCGCCATTTAGTTTGCCTAAATTAAGAGTAGTTTGGTAAAGAAAACAAGCAAAACTTTATACCTAATTAGCACTAAGTCTTTCATTTGGCAAAAGTCTAAAAGTTACAGATTTTAATTTAATGTGATTTTTGTGACTGCAATAACTGCATACTCTTTACTAACTTCTAAATTCTCAGTTCTCTCATATTCTTAGGATGGCTTCGCGGACCACTTGGAATGCCTTCAGGTACCACCAGTGGTCCGCGGACCACAGGTTAAGAACTACTGCTCTACGCCACTGCCCGCAAGATACATTTTCTCGGCGCAAAAAAGGTCCACATCTGCCTATCAGTGAAATATGAATCAACTTATCTGATAGTAAGTACATTGAAAAATGGCAGTGGTTTAGATCTTTTGATGATGAATCATCGATTTCGGTAATAATATGGCTAATTTCTGAAGAGGAAAATAATTTTAATCGACCATGCTATCAGATATGTAAAATATACCTATTACAGATACGGCCATGATGCAGATAATTCGCATTTAGATAGGTAGATACATAATAACGTACTGTTATTAAAATAAAATATTAAATAATCCAAAATACTAAATTTACGCTTTCAGAATATACTTTGTGTAGTTCACTCTGTTAGGTACTATCTAATAGATCTATCGTATATAATAGTATCTATCGTAGCTACTATCCATATCTATTATCTACTAATAACATTAATTCAAATTCTTTGGAAATAAAAAATAAATTATCCGCAAAATATGTGTCTGTCTGTCACTCAACCATGTTAAACCATTGACCCGATTTTTTTTAAATTTGGTATGGAGCATGTATGGAGTATATTAGTTTGACTCCCGGAAGGGGTAATAACTAATAAGATAGATCCTTTTATCCCGAAAAAAGTAAAGTGCGACTACATTTATTTTTTATAAATAAATGCCAATAAAAAATAAATGCCAAAGTGTGATTGTCAGTCCGTCGGCAGTAATTGGTCTCTCTGTTCTCTTCACGATTAACCCCTTCCAATTTTGATGAAAAGTACAGGAATGTTTTAGATCGGCAGTAATTGGTCTCTCTGTTCTCTTCACGATTAATCCCTTCCAATTTTGATGAAAAGTACAGGAATGTTTTAGATTTCGGGAAAGGACATAGATTGGTTTTTACCTCCCCGTACAAGTACAAATGTGCGATTTCTACGTGGTTTAATTTGTTCTTCAAAAATGAGACTTTGGAGACCGTCACGTCGGGGTCACCACTTTGGAGACCGTTGAAATGATAGACAGATATTTCGAAATCAAACTACCACATATTAAACTCTACTAAAATATAATATTTAAAAATGCGTGTTCACAAAATCTACATTTAGCTGAATCCTTAACATAGAGGAAAATAATACACGATCCTTAATAACCATTTTTCTATCATTGATGTTTTCTATCCAATTTTTACAGCAATCTGTCAACCAAATGTTTTTCCAATCATTTTGTTCAATGATATTGTATGTTACTAACGATTTTGTTTCTCTCCAGCCTACGAATAACAAAACTACTTAAAATAGAATATAAGCAAAATATAAGCGATATTGACATAGACTATAAACAAAATTGATAATTAAAATTAACAAACATTAATATTAATTAACATTAAGCTAACAGGTCCTGTGTTAGACAGATCCGGGATTTCCCTCCGTTATACGGCTGAAGGCGATCCGCAGGTGGTTTTAGTGAGTAAGAGTCTCACATACCCCCGGGGCACCCAACCCGGGGCACCCAACCCGGGGCACCCATGATGGGTTTCCCCTGCGATATCAAAAAAAAAAAAACAGGTGCAACAGAGATATTATCATTTTATCAAGTGTAAATTACTATTATCATAGTATCCTATCATTTAATCCTACTTTGCATCAGTTATACCACGTAGCCACCTCAATAATCGGACAAAGTGTTGCCTAATTTTATCAAAACGTCATTAACAAATAAATAAAATATTCGTTCCACTGCATTATTGCTCTGATAATGATATGATACTGATATATTTGAGTATTCGGCTATTTCGGGGTTCCGTACAAAAAGTTATTAATATAGCTGATTGTTGTCTGGTTCTAAGGGGCTAACCTAGCTAGCATATAGCCTAGGTATAAGCTATGAAATAAAGCTTTACTCTTTCTCGAACTTCGAGACTCGAAGGTCAGGTAGACCTTCAGAACTGGATACCTTCTATAGTAACCGCGACCGAAATCCATAGTTGGTGGTCGTTCATACCTCTGTAAAGGTCACAAACAGGTAAACTTTCAGCTTTACGAAACGAAGGAAAGTCTGGCACTCGCGGGCTCTTAGGCTGCGTTCCCATCAGACACGGCACGGCGCCGTCACCGTGTTACGGCACGACGCCGCCACCGTGACACGGTACGGCGCCGTACCGTAACACGGTGCCGCGTACGGTGCACCGCGCGCCCCTATTCTGGGTGAAACTTCCGAACCAAAATTTTGTCCAAACTTAAACGAGGCACTTATTAAAAAAAAACTCTTTCTCTCTCTAAAAAGTTTGCTAACAATTATAATAATTCTGTAAAGACTGAAATCCATATTAATATTATAAATGCGAAAGTTGTCTGCAGTCTGTCTGTTACCTCTTCACGCTCAAACTGCTGAAATGATTTTGCTGAAAGCTATGGAGATACTTTAAGTCCTGAAAAAGGGCATAGGGTACCTACATTTTAACCCAGAAAAATGAACGTGTGGCGGTACCCACAATTAGCCTAACATTCCTGAATCGCGCTATCGCAGTTTTCTGAGTGCGTCGGTATATAATATACGACAGCTGAATTAATGTATCACGTGGGCTTTGGCCTGACCGGGCGTAACACCTCGCTCGGTCGGAAGATCTTCCTTTGGCCTCCACGCATACCTATATCCCACAAACGGTTCCCGCGTGATAAACGAATTTTGGCGAAGCGGATTTTTTTTTTTATCACAAAATCCTCCCCCTAACATTATCAGGGCTTGTTAATTCACAATTCAATTTTTTTTTATTTTTCACATGATTAATTTTAATACCTATTTAAATTAATAATTACAAATAAAATTTCTAAAATTAAATACAATATCAATAGTATAAAAAACTCAATAAAACAGCGGCACAATACAAAAACTATCCTAATATCACAGCTATCAATAGAACCTAATTAGTATCACAGATTATAATATTGCTATTTCTCTTATAAACTACATCCACGATCTTCCTGCAAAAAGCTAGGAAGATGTCCCGCTTTTTCCCCCCCCAGGATGGATGGCAGATTCTCACCCGTTATCGATGTGCTCAACTTTTGCTCAATATCGTATCTATTGCTAGCAAAAATTGGACACTCGAATAGCAGGTGAGGAACCGTCTCCTCGACTCCGGGCTGACACAGACACGACGGATCCTCCTTCAGCTTGAATCTGTGCAAGTAGAAGGCGAATCCGCCGTGGCCGGTCAGCGAAGCAGAGTTGCGGGCGTCATCTAGTAACAAATATCCTACGGGAATAGGACTCCAGATACATTGTAATTTGTAACATTAATTCGACGCGTCCTATATCTAAGCTTGTGTCTTATTTAATCCAATTCAGTCCAATTTACGTGCAAATCCGAGATATTCAAGATGGACTAATCTGATCGCAGGACGCTGCTAATATGTGTCGTGTTGTCACTTACGATAAAGCTGCGTATGCACTTGCAACTGATGCGCAACTTTGCAACGTTGTAAGCGACCACATCTATACTAATCTACACTAATATTATAAAGAGGATAACTTTGTTTGTATAATTGTAATGAATAGGCTCAAAAACTACTGGACCGATTTTAAAAATTCTTTCACTATTCGAAAGCTACATTATCCACGAGTAACATAGGAAAAATTTTATTTTGGAAAAAATAGGTTTTCATAAGATATTTGAGTGTTTCGGACACAAGTTGTAAAAAATCAACCAGAAAAGTTACTTATTTTGCGTACGCTGCCTAAACTATAAAATATATAACCATAAAATGTTCCAATTAGTTGTAGATCTTATAAATATCTACAAAAAAGTCCGCGACACACTATACCTATCTATGTCGAGTGAGGCACACCAACCATTTTTTTATTTAAAAAATCTTGAATTTTTTCGGACTATATATAAACGCGTTTATTTTACTCATGCTATTAATCCTTGTCAAAATAAATTATTTCGTCACTAATTACAGTTTTAATGAATATAATAATTGGTCTGTAAATGACTAAAATTTGACGTTTGGTTTTGAAGTTATGGCGAAATTAAAATATTACGATTTCTACTGCACGGCCCGTTGCGAAGTGGGCGTTATCAAAGCGGGGGTGCGCGTGTGAGAGGGGAGTTTAGATATATATGTATGCTATAGCTATGTCCAGTGTCCACACTCCACTTTCATCTTCAATTTTCGTCATCTTCTTTCATTCAACTGTCGTATTGGCGCATTCAATTATTTTCTTAAATCGGCCATTCTATGAAGCCAATTAAAAAAATAAATAAAAACAAAATTAATGATTCGGTGGTTTTATTGAGGTAGGACGAATTAAAATATATCTTAATTAAATCTAAAAATACTTTTAGAGATCATCAATCACAATATGACCATTTTTGGCACTTTTCTGTCGACAGGCGTGATGCCATTGTCGACAGAAAAGACAATATTACAAAAATAACGAAAATGAATACAATCCTTTATATAAAAAAGTAATAACATAAAAAAAATATTGCCTTCTCACTTTCTAGAACATAATCAACATAAAAATAGCCAACGGTTGCACAATAAAAAATGTTATAACTATGTCCACAGACGTGACTTCGCCTCTGTAGACATTATAATATAATAGCAATTAAAAAATATGTAATAAGAAATAAGTCAGTCAAGTAGGATAACCAATCAATAAGAAAAATATATTTTATTATATATCTATAGTTTGTTCTTTAATCGTCTTGATCTCTCCCTGTCTTTTCTGCGCCTTTCCTCTAATTCAGCTTCCGATATTTTCTGTCTTTTTTTGTAGATATCTAATTTTCTGTTCTTTGCGACGCTCCTTTTTTCTTCTTCAGTCATTTTTTTTTAATTCCTCGCCATTCTTGTGGAAAAAAATGACAGTGTCAAATCACATCTGTCGACAGATGTCATTTCTGTAGACAAATATTGCTTAGCATATTTTTCGCACAAAACCATATTAATTAAGTATTAATAATGTACTTCAAGTACACGATAAATATACAAACATATGAATAAGGGTTTAGTTAAAAATAAAACTGTGATCACATTAAGAAAAAACAAAACAACATCACATCTGTCGAAATATGTCACTTCTGTATACAATTTTTTATTTTGTACTTAATTAAGTTAAAGAACGCATATTGAGCTAAAAAATAAATTATTTACGAAGCAAAGGTTTTCTAAAAATGAATTTGAATCTTTAATTAATAGCAATAAGATGTATATTTCTTAAAAGCATCACATCTGTAGGCATTCGTCACATCTGTAGACAACCCTTTCTACAGAAGTAAGTTCGACATATGTGATGTACAAATACTTTAGTCCATGTCGAAGCGAATATTTGAGGCTATAAGCCGTGGCCTCAATCACGTTCTGTCATTTTACATCTAATTAACAAGACTAAATGAAAATTATAATTTTTGATTAAGTACTTTCTGTTTATTGGCCACTTTAGAAGTGACGCAGCAACTTTTACACTTCGTAGAATCACTCAATCTTATTAAAAAATCTCTGCCAGCGAAAACGGTTACACAATGACAACTACTGTTCCAGTGTTGCTAGCAACACAAAACAGTGTTGTTGTTGAAAATATTTATAAAAATATCAGTATTTTTATGTTTGTCTACAGGTGTGATTAGTTTTTTACGAACACTGTAGAATATTTTGTAACTTGTAATAATGAAATTAGTTTTTTTTTAAATTACATGATAATTTACTTTATTATATTTGTAATAAGACAGATTCACATTTAATACTTCAAACATAAAAGAGTATTTTTAAAAGATATCCGAATCTGGCAGCCTATGCCGCGAACAGTCGACAGGACGTGATTTGGTCTACAGGAAAAGCGCAAAATTTTAATAAATAATTGAGAATGGATATTAGTTGAATCATGTGGTGATAGGAAACTGAAAATAAAGCAAAATACACACTATTGTTATAATGTGACTATGTTTAAAAAGGAGATAAATAAAGCGAACAGGATTTTGGCCACTTCGTAGAATGGCCGAAATATTTGAAAATGCCTAAGAGAGCCAGGTCGGACGACTATTATGGCACCATACTTATATTTTAGTCACTTCAATAAAATAATATGGGCAAAACAACGTTTGCCGGGACAGCTAGTCGTATTATATATAAACACCTCTTGGCGATTATAATTCAACTGTTTGCCTCAAAAAATTCAAGTGTCAATTGAAACTTGAAAGGACCACCCTTTTCGCACTCACTCCCTTCTGTGGATGACATATTGCTTGTGCCCAAAATAAAAGCAGGTAACTTTTACGAATAAAATCTCCGATTCTTCGAATCTCGCACGCGGGGAACACTTGTGCATACGAGTACTTGTGTTGCGTTTTTGATTCTTTGCAGCGACCTTTCTGCGCTAGTATGTAATCGTCCTTTTACAATTTACATGAATGATAGTTGAGTTGCCACTTATAGTAGTTGGTACGAGTATGTTGTATCTCGTCACTAGACTGCGCGAAATTCTTACATTAAGTAGGTATTCAAAACTTTATTTACTACACCAGTAGATTGCATATTCCGAATCGCAAAAAAGAAACGGATGTTGTTCTATCAAACCTTGAAAATGCAACGCATCGCGCGTTGTTAAGACCTTTAAGTACACTGAATCAGTAACTACTGCATTTAATTCAAAAGTAACTAAGTTAATTAAGTACATTGACAATGGCAAGGATTTACCATTGTTTAGGTACGATTGTTTTTATAGTAAACAGCAATAATTTTATAGTGAGCTGATCATTGCTATTACAGAGGTTTTCCTAGTGATGTTAACTTGTAAGTACTTATAGATTTTATTATAACTTTCTCTAAGAACTTATAATGATTGACGTAGTTAAAAGAACTTTTAGGAAGTAAGTCAAGCTTACTTTATACATCACAATCAAAGTGAAGCGAAAATCAGAATAAATTTTACATATTATAACAGGTAAACTGTATTACATAAATCGCTAAAAACTTACACAATTATTTGTTTCGAAACATGGGCACCGGCAGAAATAATTTCCAAGGGGTGCAGATTTTAGTTTTCATTCTTTTCTTTTTACTTTTTAGTTTTTACGAACAAGAATGACTGTCTATTTACGTCAACGGAATACGTGCCGAAACATTACGAACTATCTTTGTACGGCATGGTAATAGCCAATAAGGCTTTTTATTTCAATAATTCCTGTTGATCCCGAGATTCCCAGGGGTGCAAGTGCACCACCTGCCGCCCCCCCTATCGGCGCCCATGTTTCGAAATTCTAAAAGTTTCAAACGTAAAGAGCTTTTATTTTGTAAAGGAAATTATTATGAACTTTTTATCACTGCACGTCATAAACTCTATTGAAAGTGTGCTTTGTCCTACGAGAGAAAACTTTTCACCTGCATACTGTTAGTTGGCCTACTGTCAAAGTTTGACCCGTTTGTATGAACTGATGAAAATATCAGTGACACTCAGCTGAGCACCCGTTAAGCCGCTTCTACATGTCGGTGGATGCATCTACACAGACTTTATTTCAAATCTAGAGCGGACATCTGCAAATTATACATATTATATTATGGGTAGAAGTCAAAATAATCGACCGCAACTCACATGAAATCCGGTTAGTAACGTTACTCACCGGACAGAAATTGTTACTCACAGGAAAATTAGGATGCTTCCACATTGAAACAAAAAATACGCACCTACATATTTTTATTTATTGTTAGACTAACATAACTGGTAACATCGATAAAATAATTATGATGTTTTAACAAGTCTTATTAAAAGCCACAAAGTACAAATACATGATTTAAAAACTTTTTCTCGGTACTTTATTTGTCGCTTAGCATTAGTGTTTGGTGCCATGTAAAAGAAAATATTTTTGAAGCTTTAATTTATACACAAATATTCCAAATCCCAAAAAAATACAAAATTTCCATGAATTTATATACAGACCAACAACACACACACAGACATGACTATCTAAATAGGAAGAAAATTTTCTACATAGGTAACTTCCTCAAAAACAAACAATGTTTTAAACTCATAAGTTTTCGAGACAATCATGAAAAAAAGACGGGTTGCACTCCGGAAGTGCCGGCAGAAGTGAAAACTTGATTATTAACGTTGTGCATTATTTTTTAAACCCATTTTTTATGAAAATCGGTTTAAAAAATATAAAAAAAGTAATAATAAAAATAATAAACGATCGTTTTAATTAATTAATTGAAACCCTTACAATCGATTAAATTTTTAACCCATTTTTTATGAAAATCGATTGAAAAAAAATCGTTTTTTTTAATTAATCGAAACCCTTTTAAAAAATATCGACAATCGAAAAAAAACAATCGATTGTTCGATTAATCGATTTCGATGTGACAACACTACTCTCCAACCGTCCTACGTTTTTTCCTTGGTTTTTCGATCAGCATGAGAATCTGACGCGAGTTTCACAGTTTTTACCCATCCCACAAAAGTGTTCAACGCAGCTAAAGAAGTTTTCACTTCAATAAACAAATTTAAAAACATGAAACTTTATTGTGAGACCGTCATTGGGGGTGAACAAGTTTCAGACCAATACGACCTGCAAATTTTGAAGAAGAGAGCGTAATTCCTTTAACAGGCCTTCTGATGTTGCAAGTGTCCGTGGGCGACGGTAGTTGCTTTCCATCAGGTGACCCATTTGCTCGTTTGCCCCATTATTTTATAAAAAAATTAGTTATTAATTGCAGGTACATATTTTACTATATACAAACTTATTCAATTTACACAATAACAATAATTTTATCAATATGAATTAGCCCTAAGTCGTGTTACGTTATCTACAGGAAGAAAAAATTTGAATTTTAACATCTAAAATGTATCGTCATAATATCAAATATCTTACCTTGAAAACAATTTCTCTGTGTTTATGATCACCAAAACATACTATTTCAGGCTGTGTATCCAAACTCGCGTAATTTACTTTAGAATTTATCTAGACTCAACGTTATTCACTGGAATATTTTAGGCATTTTCTTTTGTGCGTGCACTTTTTCCACCAAAAATAAATGAAGTGATATGCTGGCGTTCTAAAAGTTACGTGATGTGATCCAACAGTTTTGTTGGAATAAAATGTAAAACTGACACAGTAGAATTCCTTTTCAGGAGCGCCTAAAACACAGTTATCTACCGGAGTTACTCACAGGAACGATATTTGGGATTTTATTATGAACAGTAATTTTATAATAATAGGCATACTAAATAATGGTTTTAATAAATGAAAACAAAGACCTGGGCACCGTTTTTTATTTTATAGTCTATAATATTGCAAAATAGTACCTAGTTTTGAATATTTTATAATGTTTAAATTTTCATTACGCAAGAGGACACTTTCATTTTGTATGGAACTGAAATTACTGACTTTAGTTTGATGATATTTTTTTCGGTATATTTATGTTCTTAGCATTACGAAAATGTCTTGGTTTACTGAAAATTAATTGTTCTTTAAACTTAGTAGGTTTATAACTTGTTATAACCCGACATTTTTTTTAAATAAGCTAAAAACGGCAAGGACACATATTTTTTAAGTCATGTACGATTATTTTGACTTCTACCCTTATACGTTCGCCAAGTGCCAACGCTTAGTCTGCTTTTCTCTACTTTGATAGAGTGTATAGCTTACGCCTTACACTAATATTTGCACAGTTATTTAAGCGTATTCGATGTCAAAAAACTAAATTAATTAGGACGCTGATTGATAGCGGAGGTGTATTTTTTCCATTATTATTAGTGTTCTCGCGGAGACTCTAGAAACCTTAAACGTGGATGGTCTACAGCAAAGCTCATAAATATTGCTTTTTTTAATGCACAGGGGTAACCCATCATGAGTGCCTCTGGTTGGGGATGTGACTCAGTTAGCTGAAGCACCCCGGTGGTATATAATGAGGTGGACTCTTACCCACTAAAACCACCTCCGGTTTGCCTTCAGCCGTGTACGGAGGGATGTCCTGGATCTGTCTAACACATGACTCCCTCCACGACCTATTTTAATTTATTGTGGCCTAAATAAGAGGTACTCAACCTTTTTTACACGGGCCACAAACACGTTTTGGTCTCGCGGGCTGCAACCAAAAATGTTTCTATGGAAAATAACGTCCTCCAAATTTGCGATTTAAAAGTGGAAAATTTTTCATGCCTTACGAAGTCCTGACACCATTTTGCCAGTGGGCGTAAAATATAAAATGGTATTACTTCACTCGGCCCACTAAAAAAGTCCCGGCGGGCCGCAGGTTGAAAATAACTCACAAAATTAACTCTATCTTCAAACGTCTAGTCTTATTAAAATTGGCCAATTCTTTACGTGTAGCTGATTACAAAAATATCGATTACTTATTAGCCGGTCTATCTCTAAAGATATTTTTTATCAGGGGTTAAGTGTTGTGTAAATGTAATTGTTGTCATTGTGTCACAGGTGTTCCCAACCACTGGAGATGTGCAACATAGTGGTCGGCGCGGTTTTGGCAGTGGTCGGAGTGGTTTTAGTGGGTGTTAGCTCGTTCGTCGGATATGGAGTCATACCGGGGATAGTGGAGCGCATGATTATTGATGTAAGTGTTGTGTTGTGGCGAAATTCTCACTTTTTTACAGTCAGTACTTTGTTTCAAGTTAAAGTCGAATCGAGGTTATTATGTACCTGGAATATACTATGTTTCATGACTGACATTATTAACTTATATAACCACCATGTATAAACCAGCATTAAAATATATGATCACAACTAAGCCGGCGCGGCGCAACTTAAAAGAAGATAGAAAAAATACAACATCTATAAATAATTAATATATAAACACTATTTATAAGTAAAAAATTAAATCTAAATCGGAGGCTGCGGGCAAAGTACCAATTAGGCTGGCGGCATTACCTCGCTGAATGGCCAAACTAATAAGTTGGCCGAGGTAAGCGCCAGCCCTGGGGTCATTTGATTTGGCGACCAGTCTTTTGGACATATCTTTATAGAGGGCTTTTGCGTCAGGCCCCCACTTTAGTACTTACCTCTCTGTTCAATTTTTTATAATTTACCTAACATACCTACATAAGCTTAAAATTGTTCTACGTAGTATTCATCACAATATATTATAATTATCAAATATAATATTATTAATAATAAAAATATATAAAACATAATTTTTATATATGTTTATGAAAATAATATGTAATGATTGAAAACTTTTGGTAAAACAGAAATGCTGTTCGTCGTATATTATGATTACATGCAAATGATGCTGTCGGTTATAAAATCAAAAACATATTTTAATGATTTGTTACTGGTCGAAGCAAAACGTTACCAATGTTAAATAATAATCTATGATTAAAAATAACAAAATGATATCAGAAATCACAGTAGATACGACGTTTACGTATTAATAATTTACATTCAGATGTGAATAAATAAGGTAAAAAAAGTTTTAAGAGGCAAAGTATCTACGTTTTACACTTTTTACCTTCTTAACTTTTAACTTAAACAACTTAAGAATCACTTTCATATAAATTAGGAACTCAGAGGCAGCATTACTTTATACAGACTAGGTACAAGTTGGAAATCCGGAACATCCCTCCGTATACGGTTGAAGGCAAACCGCAGGTGGTTTTAGTGGGTAAGAGTCCCACATACCACCGGGGTGCTTCAGGTTTTAACTGAAGCACATCCCCAACCCGGGGCACCCATGACGGCTTTCCCCTGCGCAAAAAAAAAGGTAGAGATTGTCTAAACTGAAATGACGCGCCCCACTACTTAATTAGTCTATTTAAATGTGTGAGTGCAAATATTAACAACAACACTTCATCTGTGTGGGAGCATCGATTTATTAGTAAACTACGATCTCTGAGTGTACAAGACTGTTGACTAGTCGGGCAATAAATCCGATAACGCTCGCGCTATCGAGCAGCGCCGTGTCATTGTATGAAACAATACGTCTTCTCCTCTCGCGCGTTTAACATAAACTAAACTAGTTAGACAACAAATCCGAGAATAACGTTTCTTAGCAAGTATCTATTTAGCATATATCTAAGCTACTGAGCGACCAATTATAATAGCATGTAATTTACGTGTATTGCGTCCATATTTGAGTTGGGCTTGTGTGTGTAAATGCAGAGGTGGGGCGCGTCATTTCGGCTTAGACGAACTCTATAAGCTGGAAGCCGGCGACATGAAGCGGCAGCAGGCGGTTCGCTAGCTGCGCAGGGTATTTCATAGAAATACATATAAACCAGTAGTGTCGCGACAACACGTCGTCTGCTGCCGCTTTATGTTGCCGGCTTCCAACTTGTACCTTTAAGGTACAATTCCGTGCATCGCGATCGATCGCGGTCCCGCACGACCCACGACTGTCGTCGGCCGCTCGTGACCATAGTCAACGTATGAAAATCTATGGCACCGCTTCCGAGGCCCGCGACTGACGCGCGCGGCCTACGACTGTCGTAAGCCGCGCGCGACCGTGCCATATAACTCAGTCACGGGCCTCGGAAGCGGTGCCATACATTTTCATACGCTGACTATGGTCGCGAGCGGCCGACGACAGTCGTAGGTCGTGCGCGACCGCGATCGATCGCGATGCACGGAATTGTACCTTTAATGTCAATTGATTTTAATTTAGCCTACGAGTATCAAGCCCCATAAGAGCACCGGTGAACGCGACAACAATACAATAACAATAGATTTCCAAAAACCCGCGATCGAACGATTAGTCTAGAACTCTAGCTAAATATTATACCAAATGCCACTTTTTTCGGTCCAGTGATAATGCATCATAACAACCTTTGCAATTTCGGTTCAAACCCCTCTATCTTTAAAGACAGTAACGACTGCTTAATAGATAATATAATATGAACTAATCGTTGACTAGAAGTCAAAAATTTTAATAAATCTAAAAAATAAAAAGAATTACGGCCATCCCTACTAGCATCCGCTAAGCTGTATCTATGTAAATTCGCCTTAAACATAATATTTTCCATTTTGTTAGTCATAATATAAAGTAAGGGAGCGTTGTGATTAAATCCTATGCTGGTAAATTGAATTTGAATTCGTTTCATAAAGTATAATTAAATCCAATGTTCGTAAAAATTGAATTTTAATTCATTTCATAATGTAAGGTTTAGTTATGTAACTGAGTACAGTGCAAGCTGAATGAAAATACTAATTACTTAAGTATTACTGTCACTGCAAAGCTTTCAGACATTTTCCTGAATAACATCGGTCGCGAACGTTGAATAAAAATGATAGAAACTGTAAACTCTACGGAACCATTCAACGTGGACTTACATTTCTATTTTATCAACATTCTCACCGGCTGCATAAATTTAAGCTCTCGTATTTCCAATTTTAGTATGGACAAAGCAAATCGCGCTTGTTGCTGGTTTGTAAAGCTTTGATAATAATAATAATATCTATGGACGCTTCACACCACGTCAGTCTGGCCCCGTGCTACCTGAAGGACTTGTGTTACAGGTACCAGACAACGGAACGGAACTTTTATAGTAAACATATATTAAAGATTGCTATTATATCATACACATATTTAATACAAATCCAAACCCGGGAACATTGCAAACTTTTTGTTCCATCGGCGGGATTCGAACCTGCGACCCCCGGCTAGAGCTGCCAGTTGCCACACACTCAACCAAATGAGCCACAGAGGTCATCGAATTTTGGAAAATTGGATAATAACTTTAGAAAATAATAAGTTAAATTAGAGATTTTTTTAAATCTATTTATTTCAAATTCAAAATCTTTCAATCTCACCAGAAAAATATTACTGCTTGAATTGCTACGTTTCTCTAAAACCGCAGAATATCTGTTACGTCGCAGCTCTGCTTCGCAAGTTTTTTGTTGGTTGTAAGTTGTAATTAAGTATTATATAATATTTTCATCATATTTAAACTTAAAATCGTACAATGGAAAGGATTAAGGAATACTATATTGCTACTAGTAATATTTTGTGAACATCTTGTAGTAACTCTTTTCCGAAGTTATGCTAAATATTAGATAAACGCTTATGATTAAAAGGAAAATGGTGATAATTGTTATCCTCCGTTTTTTTTTTTGCAAATTGACTATCTATAATCTATATAGATAACAAAATGATGATATTTTCACGACATAAGGAAATTACAACAGATAATAATATTGGCGAGTTATCTTATATCTTCAAAGCGATAATTATAAAATACTGGTTTTAATTTGGGTACTTTTAGTGGCCATGAATGCGCTTAACCTGTCAGCTACCAAGCAGTCGAATTCGACCACGATATAACAATAGATTTCCAAGAATCCACGATCCAGGGATTATAAAGATATTTAATTTATTACATAAACTGACGACGACGCGACTCGGCATCTTGTTTTTTAATAGGGATTAAAAATTATATAACAAAATACATATTTGATAATACGCATACCAAAAAGTGCCAAGCTGGGTTAAACAATTATTCTACGTAGTTATAATACCTATTTTTATATATTATAATAACATCAATATAGAATTATTACTATAGAATATTATAATATAGAATTATTGCCTTTACGGTCCGTAGCTCGTAGGCCCGTTGCGTCGTTGGGCCTATGTATGTAGGCTCTACGTCGTAGAGGGCGCCTATGTCGTAGACTTACGGGATAATCTACATTGTAAAAAATTAACTGCAGACTTTGCTTTAGTTAAAGTAAAATGTAAATTATTCATACATAATATTAATTATATCCTGACTACTATAATATGATCCTTGAATAATGCTAAACTAAATTGCCTTTACAGGAGGTATATACATAGCTTGTGATCCACAATATTAAATCATCCGACTCTGACTTTTCCTAAACTAAACCCATGCTAACAACCCACACATCTGTGGACTGTGCCCATGCACAACTTTAAATATTATACTCTGATCATAGTAACCTTTGACTTTTACTAAACTATTTTTGTTTTCACAGGAGGTGGCGTTACAGAATGACACGGAACAGTTCGAGAGGTTTGAGCGGGTTCCGTTCTTCCTGACCTTCAAGGTGTTCATGTTCAACATCACCAACCCCGCGGAGGTGCTGGCGGGGGGCATACCTGAGCTCCAGGAGCAGGGACCTTATGTTTATAAGTAAGCTATTTTCGTAAACATAAGCTGAGTACTATCAGGGAAGTTGATTCAGGCAGATGACAGACTACGTTGTACGACCAAATGGTCGAATAAGTGTCAAAACACATCATGTCGAAGTTCCGCGGCGGAATTTCCGCATGATGCGCCGTCGACTGCTGTCGAACAACTGTCCGCTTGTCCACATCGCGTTTGTCGCAAAACGCGACCAAAATAAGTAGGTCCGTCACCTGTCTATGAATCAATTTCCTCGATGGTACATATAATTGGGGACTGTGATAACAAAGCTGGATCTTGCGTTTGCGTTGCGTTTTGCAAACCCTATGACACAGCTGTGACCTAGGGGCCTTGCCGACTCTATTATTATTGATAATCTAGAGTTAAAACGATAATATTATATGCCCATATAAGAATTATCTTTAACTATTGGCGTGAGTGTCACATTATCCCATACAAAATTTAAGTGCATGATGTCTCATTCCAGGCTGAACAACTCTCGTCTGATAGAGAACATGAAGGAGGATATCCTGACTTACCGTCGCTGGGAGAGTTTTGAGTTCGATGCTGAAGCCTCCTACCCATACACGGAAGATGACGTGGTCACCGTCGTTAATGTTGCGTACCATGTAAGTAGATATTATGACGAAATTGAGGATTTATGTATAGAGTAGACGGTACAGGCCATGGACAGTGGCGTAACTGTACTATCTGGGGCAACTTTTTATTGCCCCATTAGAAAAAATACAAATGTCCTGAAATACAGCAAACATGATCATTATAAAGATCGTCATTAATCAACCATCAGGTTAACCATCTGCTCGTTTTTGGTTTATTTTACGACAGAAATATATTATATATTAATATATTCTTATGGAACATCTTTAATATAATTTTACTTGTACCTCCAAAAGTTACAAGTCTAAAATGGGATTTCAGCTTGCATTGCGATGTTTTCAAGCTAAGCGAATACAGGAAAATAATAAGCTAGTGCTTGCGATTGGAAATTAAGGTGGTTGCGTTCACCTTAATATCCACACACACATTATACCTACGCTACATTGGTGTCCAATTATGCGTTTACCTTTATACATTTATTGATTTCGCTTATTTTGGCTTGCGAATTTTATTACATCCAGCTATGCGTTGCGGCAAAAACTCCAAACATGAAAAGCTTATGTCCAAAACTGATGGAACACGCATTGATCGGTGTCCAAATAGGCGCGGTGCAACATTCAGGGGCGTATTCAGACCACAGTTATAAAGACGGTATTAATATTAACCCATTGAATACTTGACACAAACGAGGCAAATCAGTTTCCATGAAGAAAATAACATATAAGAGGAGTGCGGACTTACCTAAATAGGCTCCAAACAACTGTGTCGATTTTTATGGTCATAGAAATAGAGTAGGGGTTTGGAAATAGAATGATAAAAATCATAGTTTTAGTACCTAAATAATGAAAATCCTGCAAAATAATACTTGCTGAGTTTTGTCAATATTTTTTTGTGTATTATCATTTTTTTCGAGATAAGTAAAACAGTGGTACTTATATTTAAAAAACCCCCGACTTCAAAATTGTACTTAAAATTCCTTATCTCGAAATTACTGAACCGATTTTGATTAAACTCGCAGTATTCCCTAAGTTGTATCATACCTATTAGGTATGATACAACATAGGGAATACTGCGAGTATATTTTCAAAAAATCATTATATTTCAACAAAAAAATAATCAGTCAAATTGGGCTAGTTCCGGAGATATACGAACACAAACAAAGTATACGCTTTTAATAGGCACATTTGTTCAGACGCTGATATATAGACCAACATAATATACGAAAACCTGGGCTGTTCTGGAAATATTCCATAAACGTCAAAATGATAACCTTCTTTTTTTGAAGTCAGTAAATTACTAAAATAAAAGTAAATACAGGTGAAAATATAGAAAACATTACACAAAGTTGAAAATATAAATGTAATTTTAAGCTCTACATTCCGACATGATATTCAGATGAAGTTAATTACAAAATATTTTAAATGTGAAAAGTATGTTAAAGGAAAGCTCGCATTTAAATACGTTATTTATTGATGGAAAATCAAATAAATCATTGAAAATTGGCAGAAAAAAAATTATATTTTCCTATCCATACTAATAATATAAATGTGAAAGTGTGATTGTCTGTCTGTTTGTTACCTCTTCACGCCCAAACCGCTGAACTGTATTTGTTGAAATTTCGTATACTTTGAGTCCCAGAAAAGGACATAGTATACTTTGGACATAGTATACTTTTTATCCCTGGAAAATGTACGGTTCTCACGAGACAAGCGAATCTCGTCACAATGGAGTTTTTTTTATTTAATAAGGGGGCAAACGAGCTAGCGGGTCATCTGATGGTAAGCAACTACCGTCGCCCATGGACACTCGCAACATCAGAAGAGCTGCAGGTGCGTTGCCAGCCTTTTAAGAGGGAATACGCTCATTTACAGTGCGCGGTTCATCTAGTTCTAGTTTATAATAGGTACTACGAGTATATGACGCCCGCAATTATACGTTGCGCCAAAACCCGTCCTTTCCCGATACTCAAAGTATCTCTATACAAAACTTCACCTCCGTGGTTTGACGCCTCCGTGGTCCAGTGGTTCAGAGCTCGGCTCTTGACTCGGAGGTCGTGGGTTCGATTCCCGCGTTGGAAACATGTTATTTCCAAGTTTGGTTAGGACAATGCAGGCTGATCACCTGATTGTCTGACAAGTAAGATGATCCATGCGTCGGATGGGCATGTAAAAAGTCGGTCCTGCGCCTGATCTCTCGCCAGTCGTGTCGGTCTGCCGTCCCACTGGGTTATGAGAGTAAAGGAATAGAGAGTGCTCTTGTGTACTGCGCACACACTTGGGCACTATAAAATTACTCCTGCGTAGCTGGCCTGGTTTCAATGAAACCGGCCACCGTCACCGAAACCGGTGTGGGAGCTATTATTATTATACAAAACTTCAGCAAAATTGGTTGAAGTTATTCGTTTACAGCTCGGGAATCTTACATATTTCCGTTACAAAAAGTCCTCTCCAAGGACTCAAACTGCCTACATAAAAAATTCATCAAAATTCACCTGTTTATTGGCGTATGGAAAACATAGTATATCTATATCTAGCGATTATTATGAGGAACAGTAACGGATTAAGACTACTTGATGCCCTAAGCAATTCATGCCTTGTCCCCCCCTCCCCCCCTCCTATCCGTATGTCAGGCCTTTAAACTTTTACCACCTTAAACATTAGTTTTTTCCTAGAAGTTTATTTTGGTGTGGTTTTTGGTGACTTGAGAGATGATGCCCTAAGGACGGATGTTTTTTGTCCTTCTTCTCGGACGTGATGTCCTAGGCAATTGCTAAATTCGATTAAGGGTTAATCCGTCACTGAATTGAGTAATAATTGGAATTAACTTAAATCAATTATTTTTAAAATGCTGGGCAAACGCTTAAACTTGTTTACTTAACCGTTTTCCTTATTATCTTTTTTTTATTGAAAGGGGGTTTTCTGTGAGTCACAATATCTGTTAGCATTTTCTTAAAATTTTCCTTATTCTTTCCATATTTGCGTAAATCAATTACAACATTATAATCCGTATTCGATTAGATATCTTGTTTTTTAATTGATAACACAAATCGTAAACAATTTACTATGATTGCAATACCTATTTGACCTTGTTCTTTTTAAATTTTATGTCATTGATTTTAATTTAATATATTTAATTTAATATATAACATTTGCTGGTGACTTTGCTTATAGCCCAGAAAATTAAACTTTCGACTTCCGATTTATCGCGCGGGAACCGTACATTTTTCCGGGATTTAAATGATCCTATGTCCTTTCCCGGGAATCAAGGTAACTCCATGCTAAATTTCAGCAAAATCGGTTCAGCGTTTTAAGCGTGAAGAGATAACAGACAGACAGACAGACGGACAGTCGACATACAGGCGGACAGACACACTTTCGCATTTATATTATTAAATTTTGATATTTATTATAGTAAGTATATAGCATGGATTCGCAATATACTTACTTGAAAATTTGTAAAGCTGTTACATACTGAAAACTGTTATCTGAGACGTAGTAAACACCATTATACTACAGTCTCCGAAAGCGTACAATATACTGAAAAGAAATTTCCCATATCCACTCACGTGGTCTACTCTATTATGTGCCAAATAAGTAAAAATTATTGCTTCAGTAGTTTGTGAGATAAGCCCTTTCAAATAATTTTCCCCGTTTTTCCACATTTTCCTCCGCTTTATACTAAATCTGCTATTTATAAGGAATGGTAAGTCGTACGAAAAAACGTTTTGTAGAGAATTATAATATGATCCACAATCATCACAATCTTGCTCTACTTATTTTTATGATACAGTTTGAAAAAAAAAACGGAATAATGCCTCATTTTCATATATTTCACCTTGAATAAAAATTTTACCACAAGGAGGATCACCGAGGACTTTTGAGGTTTTATGTGTATAATGGTGTTTACAACGTCTCATCTTCAATGCGAATTATTTCTAGGTTACGATATTTTTGCGTCTAATGATTCCGGACTATTGTGTTCTATTCTACACAATACATGTTTTGACGTTTAATGATGTAAACATGTTTTTATTAAAATTGGAGAAGATTGAAATTGGAGTTGCGAGCTCTACTGGCTCCAGAGGCGTAAGAGCCTGTCCACACGGCACGTTGCGTCAGCGTTGCGTCGACGAAGTGCTGCCACTCCGTTCTTTAACAAATAACCAAATAGTAGGGGAGGTCGCGCTCAGTTAAAAAAGTAATTTCATACCGAGCGAAAATCGTTACAATAATAGTATTCCACTAATACATAACAGCTTTGATCGTCAGCCACTTCATAATGGGTGGAAAAAAAATTGAGAGCATCTCAAAGTTGATGTTGGGAATCGTATTGAATTGACATTAAAACGATCCTAATTCGCACTAAATAAAGGTTCATATCTAGATTATACACGTTTAGGTTGGGTAGGTGTTATTTTAGTTTTAGTATATAACAGCACATGGTGCTTTGAAAGTAAAATGTATATAATTCTTCTTCACAGGTATTGACTATCGACTTAATTACTTAAGATTCCTATGTGAGATAATTTTATGGTTAATTCAAACGAAAATCGCCGTCAGCTGAATATTTGCAGGTGGAAATGTCGTCTACGCAACGCCCTAGGATACATTGAGCGCGAAGTAGGGCTATATTGGTCATAACTTATATGGCTGGCTGACGGTTTTTCCACCATCGTATTAGCGACTGACGGTTTTATTTATTATTTACAAAGTAGAAACATTCACCTGTATACATTTTGTACGGTATAAAATGACTTTATATTCAACATTTTTTTACATGTTCAGTAACGCGACTGACGTTGAATCCCCCGTCTGCAATACGGCTGACGGTTATTTGTTGGTTAAACATGACCTCAATAATCATCCATCAAAGTTTCATTCGGTATAAAATCACTTTTCGCAACTATTATTTTTACAACTTTGAAATACTCTCAGTTAACATTCCACCACGGGTGCAGCGACTGACGCTGATTATATTGATTGATAAATATTAAGCTACCGCTGGACAAAAATTTGGTCGGTATGAAATTACTTTGTAAACGCTAGCACTACCTCCCCTTCTAAAAGTTGCGCAACGCTGCGGCGTCGCAACGCACACATGACGGACAGCAGCCCCAGAGACGAAGTGGGAGAGGGTGTTGACGTCAAGATTGCTTCGTAATAACTAGAGACCGGATTATATGCACTTGCATATTTTAGCCATTTTTAGAAGTAATAGCATATTTCACCTAAGGTCTTATTATTGGTTATTACAACATTTTTCACTAATGCTGCTTTTCGAAATGCGACCAAAAACAACAATAACAGAAACTTTACAAAACATAAGAGCTATCGACATGCTAACGAGTAATAGTTGTGACTTTTTACTGCATTTCGAATGCAGTCTGTGGCCGTGCGCATCTTTCGTTTTGACAGTTACGATAATAAAATTAAAGAGACAGAAGAAAGTTCCAAGCAAAGCACCCAAGATCAAATTCTGCTCAGTTTCCTCAGTGAATGTGGAGCGAACCTTTTCTATTTACAAAAATATTCTAAATAATCGTAGACTTGTATCTTACTACTGAAAATTTAGAAAAATATTTGATTGCTTATCTTAACAAATTTAAATAATTTTAATGTCATATTATAATGTTACTATAATATATTTTATCACCTATCAAAAAATAATTTATCTACTAATTGTATGCAGATTTTGAATTTGCATATTGTCATATAATTTTGCATATTCTGCCAATTTTCGTGCATATTTCATGCATTTTTCATGCATATTTACATGCATATAACAAGCTTTTTATTCAGACCGCAACGCGATGCATTTCTAAATTTGTACTGAATTGACAGATCGAAACAAGAAACGAAGCTACATTTAATATCAATTTATTGACAGCATTAAAGTAGTAGATTCGAGGTTCGGGAATAACGTACGCAATACGGAACCCTTTGTGCGCGAGTAAAACTCGCATTAGGTCTATTATTTTTTTCGCGTGCAGTTAATTTTTTTACGTCTGGTCACCTCGGTCATAGCAATAATAGGTACTAGAGCCTAAAATAATACAGCCTTAGAGTAGCTGCTTGCTTTCCCAGCTTGAAAAACTAGCTTCGTCTAGCCCGGGTATAATATTAGCTGTACCTATGCCCGGAGGCGTTTCAGTTTAGGATAGTTTAGGGTTTTATTTGACTTTCGAACCTGCGGGCACTAGACTCTTGGTTTATATGCGAAATTTCCAATTTCATCAAATGTTTATGTCTTAATCCATGGTAGTAGGTACACATTGTGACGTGTCACCGCATTTTTCGTATGTACAATTATAATAATGTACATAATCATGCACTCGGACTCGGTTATACTAAATATTATTATCACAGTGATGAAATATGCGTAATGCGACCCGTTGCGCCATAAGGGCTCGTCACAATGTTCGCGAACCTTTACCTTTATATTATCTTAGTAGGTAATAAAATCTTATAAATATAAAGTTTACCATATTTCTGCATATTTTGTATTCCATGTCATAATTCATTACTACGAATAAAACAAAGTGACTTCCCGCTGTGCGTCACGTACGTGCGTGCGTAGAATGTACACCATGACTAGTGAGACATGTTCAATACTTAAGGAGAGTATTCTGTACTCGATTCTCATTATAATTATGTAATAAAATTAGGTACTAAATTTCCGAATTTCCCAAAAATAAACGAATCACGGATACTAAGAAAATTACGCGGCTAGACAAGTACGAGTATAATATATAGTGTATACTAGGTATGTGGCCGACGCGGTGGCGTGCGCCACCAAAGAAACACCTAGCCGCTACCATTCCCGCACGCGGTTTCCCTGCGTTTGGTAAATAATTATTTAACTTTAAGCTACATTTACTCAGTGATCAATAATAATTAATTGATATATGAAGTATTTTTTTAATATATATTTTTTTCATCTAATATAATAGCCAAATATCACGTCCTCTAGTATTGATTATGTATCACCAGTCACGAAGTAGATTTAGACGTAACAGATTTTGACGCGGTTTTTATTAATGAATAGAAACGGAAAGAGTGACTCCAGAACCCGTAGCTTGGCTATATAGTAGAAATACGAAAGTATAGACAAACAGCGGAGATAAACTAAAGGTGCCGTTCCGATCTTTACCGCGGCTAGCCGCGCGATCGCCAAAAAATCAATTATAATGCTAGTTTCTGACATAGACTATAGTCCAAAATTTTTAATGAAATCCTATTTTATGACGTAGACTATAGTCTATGTCATAAAGTGACATTTTAATAATTGAAATTTTGTCGATCACGGCTAGCCGCGGTAAAGATCGGAACGGCACCTTCAGTTTATCTCCGCTGTTTGTCTATACTTTCGTATTTCTACTGTAGCATGCTACGGGTGCAGAGGAAGGTTCTTGCCCATAGTACATGCATAATAATAAAGTACATAATATAATGTAAATGACAGAACAATATTTGCGGGGTGAACTATTATAAATTCCTTTCCTACCCGACGGCATGCAATTTTACCCTGTATTATTATACCCGCCTCTGCTCTATTTAATTGCGTTACATATAATTACAGCTACGAGTACAACTAGCTACATTTCTGCCATTTCTCAGAATTCCCTCAAAATCAATACCACTACAGTGCGATGGTATCCATTAGCCGATTATCAATGGTACAATTATTATAGAACACTAAATTGTAGCTCACAGTAAAGCCACAATCCATACTAATAATTATAACTTGCGAAATGTGTATGTATATGTGTTAACTCTTCACCTTCGTGCCACCGAACTGATTTTGCGAGGTATGACAACACTTTGAATCCTGGGAAAGGGCATAGAATATACTTTTTGTCCCAAAAAAGTACAGTTCCCGCGTAATTAATGCATTTTGGCTTCAACTAGTATTAATAATTAATATACAGTCATATTAGACGGCTAAATAATGCGTACGCACACATTTGCGTCATTTCAGATAACTTGAAGAAGCTAAATAATAATTGAATGTAGGCTGTAGGCTGTAGGCTTTAGCATGTGCCGTGAAATGCTGCTGTGTTTGATTGCTTTGATCTTCTGCGAGTTTCTATTTAAGTGTTTTGAAATTAATAAAGTGAAAAAGATTTCACTAAAATGTTCAGTATTCGTTACTTGAAAATTAGAAATAGTGCTTTAAACAAACGACGAGTAGAAAATAAAGTGTTTCTCAACAGCAAGAATAAAAGGATTAAATCTCGATCACACTAAAAAATGTTAAAAAGGACTCTACATTGTTTAATCTCTAGATCAGTCTTTCCCAAAGTGGGCGATAACACCCCCTTGTAGGCGCTGAAGATCTAAAGAGGGGCAGTATGGGACCCAAAAAATTGGCGCGTTGTGTTAGAGGCTTGGGTGGGTGATTTATTTCATCTGGATGCATTTTAAATTGAAACAATGGGGGCGCTAAAACATAATTTGTTCTCAAAGTGGGCAGTAGACAAAATAAGTTTGGGAACCCCTGCTCTAGACAATAGGTGCGGAGAGAATCAGAAATAAAAGAGTGTTGAATCGGATTAGAGAGCAGTGTTTGTTTAAGCCTCGATAGACCGAACCACATTATCAAAGAAATGATTCCACTATTCACGGGAACGAAAAATCCTGTTAGGAAAATATGGAGTCGGCATTGTTTTTCTCTTGTTTCAGGATAGCACGTAGCGTAAATTTAGGAATGCAACTACTCATCGCATTGCGTATGATTGAATTGATCTGTCGTTAGATGGATCAATCTTGTTTAAAATAAAATATTTAATTTGATTTAATGTATATTTATAAGAGGGCTTTGTGATTTGTGGCTTAGGTAACAATGAATTTTATCGTATTTTTGATGGACTTTAATGTGTTTTGCAATTATTATTTGTCACTTTATTTTATTTCATTTCTTTCACTTTGAGCTGAACTTAGCTTTACGTGAATATTTCATGGAAAAGCCATTTATCTAACATTTTGTAATAAAAAATAATAAAAAACATAATATTTATTAAAAGGGACAAAACACAATCATAGTTTATAACAACACAAAAGAATAATAATAGAACTTAATACTTAACTTAATACGCACTATAAATTATAAGTTATAACATACAACATGACAACGTTATAATTCCAAGACACAAGTTAAATGGTAGTCATATCAGGTGTGCCATGAGTCACACTGCTCAGTGCTAACCCATATTTTTTTTTTTTAATAAGGGGACAAATGTGCAAACAGGTCACCTGATGGTAAGCAACTACCGTCGCCCATGGACACTCGCAACATCAGAAGAACTACAGGTGCGTTGCCGGCCTTTCAAGACGGAATACGCTCTCTTCTTGGAGGTTTGCAGGTCGTAATATACAAGAGAAGTGCTTTTTTGGTAACTTGGGCACCCACTCCTGTAGTACCATCGAAATTGATTCCTAGACAGTTGATAGACCAACGTCATTTGGTCGGACCATGTCATGTTAATTGTGATTGAACGCTGGGTTTGACGTAACGCGACCAAACTACGTAGGTCCCCCATCTGCCTAGGAATCAGCTTCTCTGATAGTACGTAACGTATCCTAATTAATTTTTACAGGGTATCCTTCAACGTGCCGAGAAACTCTTCCCCTTGCTCATGTTCGCGATCAACCAGGCCCTTTCGAGCATATTCGGGTCCAACAACTCTCCCATCATGACTGTCCGAGTGAGGGATCTACTGTTTGATGGCATCCGCATATGCCAGAACCCGGGTATCGTAGGTATGATAATGAAGATATAACTAACATTTTTCAACAGGTTAACTAACATATCAAAGGGCTTCCTTTTTAAAAACATACAAGGGACAAAACACAATACTAATATAATGTACAATAATCGGCCAAGTGGGAGTCGGAACGCGCACGAAGGGTTCCGTAACATTATAGAGCAAAATTAGGCCAACAATTGTGTTTTTTGAATGGGACCCCCCTTAATTTTTTATTTTATTTTAATATTATTATTAAATATATTGAAGTACACATATAACTAAGAATTTTGTGAGAAAGTCAAGTACCTACCTGTTGCCATTATTGATATAGAGCAAAAAAGGCCAAAAAATCACGTTTGTTGTATGGGAGCCCCCCTTAAATATTTATTTTATTTTGTTTTTAGTATTTGTTGTTATAGCGGCAAAAGATATACACATTCTGTGAAAATTTCAACTCTCTAGCTATTACCGTTCTCAAGTTACAGCCTGGTGACAAACAGACGGACAGACGGACAGACAACGAAGTCTTCTAGGGTCCCGTTTTTACCCTTTGGGTACGGAACCCTAAATACCACAATTTGGTCAAACTATCAGCCGACCAAAAGTCTCTTGTCTGCCCCTGCAGATTCCCGGCCAGTCTTAATTGTATCACGTATTTCGAATTAATATTTAAATGATATTGTTATTAACATAACCTACAGGTTTTAGTTTAAAGTGGTACCATAATATAATTAAACTTTTAAATTTATTTTCATAGGCAATGTAGCGTGCTCGCAGATCAAGACCATTGGACAGGACGTTCAGAATCTGGAGGAGTTAGCAGATGGGACGCTGCAGTTTACTCTGCTGAATTATGTAAGTTTAATATAATTTGATAATCCTGATTAATTCGTAATTATTGAAGACGTGAGTTGAAGAACACGATAACTAACATTTTGTAACATATGGGCATTTGCTTATTTTTAGGGTTCCGTACCCAAGGGTAAAAACGGGACCCTATTACTAAGACTTCGTTGTCTGTCCGTCTGTACGTCTGTCCGTCAGTCCGTCTGTCCGTCTGTCCGTATGTCTGTCACCAGGCTGTAACTCAAGAACGGTAATAGCTAGAGAGTTGAAATTTTCACAGAATGTGTATATCTGTTGCCGCTATAACAACAAATACTAAAAATAAAATAAAATAAATATTTAAGGGGGGCACCCATACAACAAACGTGATTTTTTTGGCCTTTTTTGCTCTATATCAATAATGGCAACAGGTAGGTACTTGACTTTCTCACAAAATTCTTAGTTATATGTGTACTTCAATATATTTAATAATAATATTAAAATAAAATAAAAAATTAAGGGGGGATCCCATTCAAAAAACAATTGTTGGCCTAATTTTGCTCTATATCAATAATGGCAACAGGTAGGTACTTAACTTTTTTACAAAATCCTTAGTTATATTATTTATTTTAATATTTGATAATAATATTCAAATAATATAAAAAATTAAGGGGGGCTCCCATACAAAAAACACATTTTTTTCTCTATAATGGTACGGAACCCTTCTTGCGCGAGTCCGACTCGCACTTGGCCGATTATTTCCGTTATAATTTGAGCAAACCTTCTAACTTATCTTATTCACCTGGCTGTTTGCACCAGAAAAAATGCACAGTTTTATGGTTTCAAATCATTTTTCCGACCCTAAAGCCTCCATTTATGCTAAAATTTGCTTCTATCGAAATGAAAATTTAAACTAAAGCGTGAGTGTAGATTATATATTATCATGTTAAAATATTACTACTAATACAATTTTGCCATTGTCCACCAACCTATGCAACTTTATAATATATTAACTTTTTTAGTACTTAAGTACTTTCGGATACAGTTTAAAAAAATAAGTTTAAATAATATGTTTACCTGTAGATATATTTTATATATATTCGAACAATTACTAAGATCTAATATATCTATTATCTATCTAATAAATCTAGAATAACTTTCAATAGTTGGCCTACAAAGGAGCGTGGCCTTCCATAGTCAACCCCAGTTATGAGAATTTTAATCAAAATCTACTTTTGCGAACAGAAATGGCATTTCAATATTCGTCCGTATGGCAAACCCTATATATCTAATAAATATTGAAAATTTTCAATATTTATTATTAGGACTTCAGTGAATTTTGATTAAAAATTTTCCGATTGCGAAATGCACATGACAATTGAATGAAAATCTATGAACGAGACCAGAAATTGATGTAGGAATATAGAATATCCTTACTTATATTATAAATGCAAAAATGTTTCTATCCATGGGCGTACCCAGGTTGATAAAATAAACACCAATTTTCCTGGCAAGTGGGAATTACCTACGTGTTACCTACTCTGCGCAAAAAAAAATTGTGTTGGAAACAGAATGTACCTAATATTTTCAGCCAGATTAATAAAATTCAATTTTCGTGTCTATCTGTTACCTCTTCGAGCTTATATTGCTAAACCGAGATAGGTGTGGAGATTCTGTGAGACGGGAAAGGATACGGCATACAATAAAAGGGCATTGGATAATTTTTATAACGGAATGTCTATCTCTACATAATTTAGTTACAATTACGCCGCCAGTGTTTTCGGTAATTCTGAGTTAGCGAGGTTTGTCAAGGTGAGACGAAATATAAAGCTGGCTGCATACACACGTTTTCCGTATTCGATTTCCCAATTTGTTTTCCGTATCCGGAAGTCTGAATGCATGGAATCAGAAGAAAATGCATTAACTGACGCAAACGTTCGATTTTTTCCGCACGTTCGTTTCAAGTGCAAGCCGGTGTGTTCGCGCGTGAAATGACGAACGATTGCGCTAGTCTCACGGAATTCCGAATAGCTTTGTCCACATTGTGCCTTTTTCTATTCATCAAGGGCATGCCTTATAGCGCTGTCAACGTCAAACGTGAGGCATGCCCGCGCGCGTTGAGATCGTAGCGCGCGCGCTATGACACTTTTCTTTCAACGCGGGTGGATTTTGACGCCCGTCACGGGCATGCCACACGTTCACTGTTGACAGCGCTATTAGGCATGCCCTTGTTGAACAGAAAAAAGGCATAATGTGGACAAAGCTAATCGAAATTCTACATCAAAAAATCAAATACGGAAAATGCGCCAGCCTTCAAATTTTTTAAACTTTTTCGATACTTTAATTCAACAGAAGGTTTGAATATGGAGAAATTGTTTCGACAAAACTTCATATACTCGTAACGCCCGCAACTCTATAGCGCGGTCCGCCAAAATGTATATAACCGTGCATTCTTCCTAAAGTGTCCCATGTCCTTTCCCGGAACTCAAAGTATCTCCAATGGGCATTGTCCAAAAAAAATTACATGTACTTTTTATATTTTTTTTCGTTAAAATAGGGTATTTTAAGAATATAAATTCAATAATTTTGAAATTCATTGGCTAGTTTTTTCTCAATAAATTTTTAAAGTTTCGCTCTGACGTCATCATCGGCGGCCAATTGACCTCTGCAGAATGTTTTTTTCCCTTTGAATCTTATTTATAATGGCTGGTTCGTCAAATACAAGTTCTCATTATGTGAAAGCTGATACAAAAAGCTTACCAAAAGTTCGAAACGTAATGTTGGTCGAATTTATTGCTAATTTAACGCCATTGAAGGTCAAACTAAGGTTAAACATATTTGTTCAAAAATATAAGTAACTAATGGGTATTTTTTTCGTTTATATACAGAAAAACGATCACTGACCTTATTCCTCGAAATGTTTTTGTAATGAGCAAAATTTAAAAAAAATGGACAATCCCCATTATCTCCATATCAAACAGTAAACTCGGTTGAGCAGTTCGGGCGTGTAGAGGTACCAGGCAGAAAGACAGACAAACACTTTTACATTAGATTATGTATGTATAGCTACGACCTATTACATTGCAAGAGCAATAATGCGTTAAAGAAATACATTTTGCGATACCGTTAGTTCTAGGTTCATCCGTACACCACGAGCATAATTCATTTTCTGAATAAAAATTCAATGCTTATTTCTCTATCTGCACCCTGAGCTTAATTAAACAAACTAGAAGGGTTTTATATAATGTTTGTAAACAGCTTGTGTGCACGTTTTCACTAAAGCTTCGTCCTACGTAGAAATTTCTTAGCAAACAGTTGCATTTTAAAACGGTTTTTATGTTCGTTTTTAGGGATAGAGTAAAAGCGGGACCCTATTACTGAGACTTCGATGTCTGTCTGTCTCCTCTGTACAATGTCTGGCTGTATCTCGTGAACTGCTATAACAACAAATATTTTAAAAAACGTGATATTTTTGGTCTATTTTGCTCGTAATCAATAATAGCAACATTTAGGCCTTGAAATATTTACAAAATCCTTACTTATATTTGTTTTTTAATAATAAAATAAAGTAAAATAAATATTTAAGGGGCTTTCCTTACAAAAACAGAATTGTTTCGCTCTACAAAGGTACGGAACCCTGCGTGCGTAAGTGCTACTTACACTTGATTTTTATTTTTAATATTTGCCGTGGCAAATATTAAAAAAAAAACACACGTGCTTAACACGTTCAGACCGGGACCTCATGAACTGGTATGTGGTATCTAAACGGGGCAAATGTTCATATGGCCACCGGTGGTACATCACCGCCCCATAAACCGAAACACCTGCCGGTGGACACGGCCAACGATTTTGCACGAATTATGCATTCTCTCTCTTTCTAACGATCTAATAATCCTATAATAGGTCAATTATTTTGTCTCATCACTCATCACGCGTGGATGTATCAGATCAGATGGCTTCGTACTATACCAGCCTTAAAAAAACCCTAAACCGCAAACTTCACATCGAGATTGTTTGTGGCATTGTACCATCAATGTCTTTATAATTTTTTTGATGTTTGATTTAGTTATCCTATAAATAAACATTGTCTTAATGTGATTCAGCAGAAATAATTTGCATTTCACAATACAATTTTTTAATCCTTTTTTTTTTACTTCCCGAAACAATATCCATCTCCTGAGCTACACTATGAATCTTTGTCGATTTTACAGGGCGGGAACGGTAATTGCAATACTCTCTTTCAAGGCGGCACAAATTTCTTAGTACATTAAAAGACAGGTGTGACGTGGCCACCGGTGGTACACCCCGCCCTGTCAGCGAGTACTCCGTGCTCCACCGGTGGTACACCCCGGTCTGAACGTGTTAAAGTTACTTTAAGCGCGTGTGCTTAAAGTAACTTTGCAACGTGAGTTATTCAAAATTGGCGGCCAAACACCGTAGGTGGCAAGTCCGTCAATACAATGCAGTGTGTGTATAGTGTATGTGACTTAAGTAAATAAAGTTCAGTTTTGAATGGCTCATTTAAAAACGCGTCGCCTCACCTCGTCACGTTGCATTGTGAACTAACCCTAATCACTTAGAATTAGGCTATTCGTTTTTATAGGCTTTATTACTCAGTTTTACTACAAGCCGTGTTCGCCGACTTTCTGTAGTTTAGAATTATTTTAAGGTACCTACTTGCATTGACACTTTATTTTATTTATTTTAGGAAAACTTATAGCTAGGCTAGATTATATTTACATATTGATAATTAAAATAATAAGGCTTATTAAATGTTTTGACAGTACTTACGAGTACTTAGAGGGCTCCCCTACAAAACTGCGAATTCGCATCGCAAAAATCTGCAAAAAAACTCATACTAAAAATTACATTGCGATGCGATGCGAATTCGTAGTTTTGTGTGGAAGCCCTGAGCTACCGGCTAGTCTTTGATTTTTTTTTAGAAACAAGAAATCCCCAGCAAGGAGTTCACGGTATACCGTGGTATAAACGAGCCCAATGACCTTGGCAGGATCATCACCTACGACAACTCCACCGCTTTACCCTACTGGCAGAATGATGATGATGCCACCAGTGTCTGCAATACCGTCAGAGGAACTGACTCCGGTGTCTTCAATCCGTTTATCGACAGAGATGAACATCTATACGCTATCAACACTGATATCTGCAGGTAATAAAAACATACAGTTTGCAGTAAGTCAGTGCATAACTTCTCAATCTAAATGTTAAATAATAATTTAGGCGCTTGTTTTGGAAAAATCTAGTCTAAACATCTCTCGATCGTAGGTACAGTTTTCGCTACCGCGTTCAATTCAGCCTTTAATAATATTATTGTGTGTTTGTTTGAACTCGCTAAAGGTCTTGGCCTGTGGTCTTGGCATTTCAAGTTTTCAACGCCTTCGGATAGTTAATCCCAAACCAAACCAAAACCAAACACGTCTCCGTAAATGTCATGTAAAGTGACCCTTAGGGTCGATTCAGACCGCAACGCGACGCGTAGATGCATCTCTAAATTTCGTCATGCAAATCAGTCAATAATCAATTCAGTACAAAATTAGAAATACATACGTTGCGGTCTGATTTAACCCATTATACTTACTAAAACCAATTTCCTGAAATAAACGATTCTGATTCTGATTCTAATTCTAAAAATCCTATGTACGAGTACTATCAGATAAGTAGTACCCTAGGCAAATGGCGGACCTAAGTAATTTGGTCTCGTTAAGTCAAACCCATCCGACCGATCACAGCTAACATTGAATTGACATAAGCCGACCACATGACGTAGATCCGTCAACTGCCTAGGAATCAATTTCCTCGATGGTACCAATTTCCTGCCTGATTAACTTTCTCATTCTTCCTTACTCCACCTCGTCTCTAGGACAGTGGAACTGCGCTACCAGCACGAAGCGGAATACAAGGACATACCGACAGCGCGCTTCGCCGTCAACGAGTGGATGTTCGACAACCACGAGGGTTGTTACTGCCTCAACGCCACTGACGGCATCACCGCGCCAGATGGATGCCTGCTGAAGGGAGCCATGGAGCTGTACTCGTGTGTTGGTGAGTTTATTTTGTAATATAGATCGCGCTCGACGTGGTTGGGGCACTGCTGTGCCCCCAGGGCAAGGAATGAGTTGTCTTCGTGTTATGAAATGTTAGATATAACTCGTTCTTCCACTCAAGTCTAGGAGACATATTTAAAAAAATAGCAATAACTTAGATTGGCGTGAATGGAATTATAAAGTGTAATAGATCTTTTTATTTTGAGGTTACTTTAGTATTATAATATTATTTCAAATTAAAATCCAACAATCAATTAGCAAAAGTCACAACACGCAAAAAATAATTTGTCACGAGCGAGCTTATCAAATTTAGAACGAGGTGCCTAGTTAAGTTCTGTGTATTCTACTATCTACTTAAAATTAGCTTGTTAAAGCTGATCCCACATTAATTGTCGCACCGCACTGTACACGAAATGCGGCGCGTACGGTGCGGAAGAATGTGCGAGGTTTCATCATTTCATACAACGAAGTCTAAATAGGAAATTCTAATACGTCTGAAGATTATTTTCCTGTATGGAGCAGACCTTTAAAGGACGATAAAATGATGACACTTAAAACACAATATATTTCTGACATTCATTAATACCACACCTCCATTATGTAAGTACGCTGGGCTTATGATACCCAACTGGGGGGGGAATCTAAAATAAGCTAAAAGAAACGTAAATTTTCTTGGAAAGTGGGAATTCAAAACGTGTTACTCTGCGTAAAATGAAGTGTTGGAAACAAAATATCTTTCGAAAAGTTCGAAAAGATTGATTTTTAAGCTTCCAGTCTGAAGAAATTATGTGGTAATGGTATGGTAATATATGTGTATTCTTTTACACCAAAATTAATGTAGAATTAAAAAAGGAACAAGGTAAAAAAATAACCGAACATGATATTGAAAACTTATTTGTAAGGAAATAAGTAATAACCGAAAAGTTTTTTAATAAATGATTCGGTCATTAATAAAATAAAATTTACACCTAATTTTCTCTTATTTCGCCCTATCAAGAGTATCAAGGTCGCGGCGAGCGTCGCGTCGTAACCATCACTGTACACGGCGCGCTGATTAATTATGAATGTTATTTTAATGTTCTTTACGTCGATATTCACACTAACAGACATCGACCTGCTAATTTTAGATTAAAAAGTTGAAGGTTTTTTCTTTCCATATACCAGCGTGCGACCTTAAACACCTGTACCCCTTAGAGCTTAGAGAGCCCCCTTGCAGATTTTTTTGGAAACGCTAATGTCAATTGATGGCTACATTTTGCCATCTCAACTTCCACAAATTTCCACAAAGAGCTATAGCTGATAATATACTATATACGCCTGGCTATGCATATATTTCAGCTTCTTACTTTACTTAAAATGTATGGTTTCCGATCGCGCAAAAGTTCCGTCATCTAGCCATTTAAAACAATTAACGTGATCCTGTCTGGTTTTACTTTGACGTAGATGCAATCTGCATCGAGTGGGAGTTTCAGGAGGAAATCGCAGTCGTTAGGCGGTAATTAAGACTGTTCACCGGATGTATGGTTGCCCTTGTACTCGTATTGACTTCGAAGTTCAACTAATTACACCATATCTATCGTTATATATAATGTACTAGACGTTCATCGCGGCTTCACCGTAACTAGGAATTTCACATACAAATTAGCCCACAAAAATAGTCTATCCTTCACTTCTGTGCCAAATAACAAAAAAAATCTCCAGTAGTTCGTGGGATAAGCCCTTAAGCCCCAAATTATTTTCCCCGTTTTTCCACATTTTCCTCCGCTCCTATTAGTCAGCGTGATAGCTATCCTAAGAATGAAAGAATTTTTCAAATCGGACCGGTAGTTTTTGAGATTAGCTCGTACAAACAAACAAACAAACTCTTCAGCTTTATTATATTAGTAAATAAACTACACCAGGCTCCGATCTAGCTATTTAGCCGCCCCGGGCATAGATCATTTTCGCCGCCAACCACCATTTAAGTCATGAGCTAGGTTTGTTGTAGGCTAGGGTAATGGGGGAACATTTAAGTAAAAATACTTAAACGTCTCCACTATCCAACCTGAATAAGGTTGGAAGGTAATATTCTTAAACGTGGTGGATTGATAATGGCTAGGTTAGAACTTGGAAAAATATCTATATCAATTTTGCCGCTCCTCATTTTTTGCCGCTTTGGGCGAGCTGGCACGGCAGGGCACGGTACGCTTCTGGAAGCGTAACGTGCCTTGGCGGCGAATAAAAATATGTAGTGAGGACAAAGAAAACAATCGTATAATTGAAACGGCAGATACGTCGCCGCGTCGGTAGCTACGCCCCTGTTATTACACGATAGCAAAATTTTCACATTTCATTAGGAAGTTTGACGCAAAAAATCGTAACGTATGAATCGCTGAACATAGAGCTGAAAATGTGTAGAGACGTTAAATACACCATTATTTAAATAAAATCTCAAAAGTCACTAGCGATCCTCCCTGTGTACGTCTCCACAAATTTTCAGCTCTGTGCAAATGATTTCTAGGTTGAAAGTTTAAATTTCCTCAATTATTAGCATGTCAACAACCAAATTATTCAAGAAAAAGCAACGATTTTCAACTTCGAACGTTACCTTCGTCAATAGTATAACAGTCATCATATCCATTAATTACTTTGGGGGCGTCCACAAATTACGAGAGGTGTTTGGGGGGGGCGATGTAGTCGAGTCAAATCTCATCTAATCTCACGTTGGGGAGAGGGGGGTCTCACGTGAGATTTGGGGGTTGATTAAAATCTCATGAAATCTCACCATGGGGGGAGGGGGTGTCGAAAAATTCAAAAAAACTCCTCACGTAATTTGTGGACCTTTGGTATTCATTATTCAGCAAACACTCGGAAAATAGTCTTTACTATCGAGCCGGCTCATTGAAGCCAAAGTGAGGCCGTATCTGAAAAGCGATAGTTAATAAAATTAACAAGTACCTAATCGAACTCGATCCAGAAATAAGAAACTTTGCAAGGAAAATTTAAACTCAGTTGAACTTTGACTCGGGTTCTCGGGCGGTCATTATATTTCAGTAGAGAACAATCATTTCTAACTCAACCCTTCATTGCAAAATATTGTGATAATAAATATTGTGAGAATCCATACTCATATTATTGTAATCAAAAGTCTATAATATTTTGTATTTTACCTCTTCGCGCCCAAACCACTTAGCCGATTTTGCTGGAGATATTTTGAGTCAAGGAAGGACATATTAGGATACTTTTTATCCCGGATAAATGTACGGTTCCCGCGCGATAAACGAATTTTGTCGCAACAAAGTTACGGGCGTCATCTAGTCAGTAATATAATATAACCGAAATCATATCATATTGCACACAGTAAAACCGAACATTCAATTCGTGTGGTCTGATGGAAAACTCGCATAAAATGTAATGAATTTCATATTAAATATGTTTCCCGCTGCTATAAATAGTTAGATCATGCATCGAGCTAGCCGCTATCCCGGGCAGTTCCACCCACGCCTCACCCCACCCCTCCCATTTCACCCCCCACCTTCACCACCCGTTTTTACCACCCGTGTTAACCCCTCGCCCGGCACGAGGTGACGCATTGAGCTACGAGCGACAGATTTTAAAGCAAATATGAAATGTCTTTTATTTTTAAATTCGGTTTTGAAATATTTTTAAGTTTATTTTTTTTTACAAATAATAATGCTTGCATGTAAAAGTAATAAATCGAGAAGAGTGTAGTACATGAATGATAACAACTGTATGGACTTTCACAGTTTTGTTAGGTGAAGAAAATTATTTTTACAAAATTATTACAAGAATAATATTGTGACTGCATTGCGGTGATATTGTGACGGCTTATTTTCCAAATCTAGCAAACTATATCATTCATCCCTCAACCACTAAAAGGTTAAGGGGTCCCATGCAATTAAATTACGATATTCATGAAAATGTCTGTTACCTATTTAAATCGCTGAACCAATTGTTGTGATTACAATATTATGTTGACATTTCGAGCCTAGGGAAATGACAATAGGTTTACTTAATTATAATTTACTAGCGAACCGCCCCGGCGTCGCACTGGTAGAAAATATATAGCCACTGAAAAAATTATTAAAATCGATAGCCTATGACGTGAAGGATCACGTGGTCTACTTCTAATGTGTGCCAAATAAGATAAAAATTGCTTCAGTAGTTCGCGAGATAAGCCCTTTCAAATAATTTCCCCCGTTTTATCCACATTCTCCTATTAGTCTTAGCGTGATGACTGATAAAATATAGCCTTCCTCAATATATAGGCTAAGTGCTAACTGACACTGAAAGAATTTTTCAAATCGGACCAGTGGTTCCTGAGATTAGCGCGTTCAAGTTAGCCCTTTCAAATAATTTTCCCCGTTTTTTCCATTTTTTCCTCTATTTCCTCGCTCCTATTAGTCTTAGCGTGATCAAATATAGTCTATAGCCTTCCTCGATAAATGGGCTATCTAACACTGAAAGAATCATCAAAATCCGTTGCGTAGTTTTAAAGATTAAAAGGAATTAAGGGACATGAGAAAAATTTATAATATGTATAGATATGTCACCATGGTGACATACTTATTTAGTCACTTCAATAAAATAATATGGCAAATATATTATGGCAAAGCAACGTTTGCCGGGACAGCTAGTATAGTATATGATTTAAGTCTATACACATAGAGAACAGCGAATCATTTACGGATTACTGAACGACTAAGAACACTAAGCTTTGCCATGAGGCGGTGTCCATGCAATCGGCACAGAGAACAGGCTTTGATTGTTCAATTTTGACATTTGGCTGATGACGTCACTATATTAATGGTCTAATAGATTGACCACAATCGGTGTCAATCAAAAGCAATCTTAGACAAAGAAGGGTATCATAATTGCTTGGTTGGTTCATCATAGGCCAATACTACTTAGTAGTTCTTCGTTCATTGTTCAAACTGTTCAGTTTAATTATAGATATAAATAAATTTCGGAAGGATCGCCCGTAGTAGATTAATACATTCGATGAGAAAATATATTTTGTCTTTCATTGTCTAATGTCTATAATCGACAACTGTTGTGAATAGATCATAATGTAGCCAATTGCTGTAATCATGGAGACAATCATGGCTTTCCAACATGGCTCGCATATCCCGATTGGGCTATATTAAGCTGTATTTACACGTGTTTTTGGTTTGAATGTCACTTAATAGTATACGGCGTTAGCTGCAACTTGCAAGTAACTTGATTACATAAATATCGTCAAAGTGAACGACGCAGGTCAGCCCTTTGATATAGACTTTAATATATTTAGGGACGCGTTAGTAACCCATTTATTTTGGTCCAATATTATCATCAACTATTTTTCAGTACCCAAATTCTCTTTATTTTGAAGCAGTATTATTGTAGTGCTATCGGTCCTTGTTCGTAAACTAGAAAATGGTGGATTCATGAAGACTCCGGTTATTCATTTTTGAACCTATATAATAGGCATGATGACTATTTTTTTGTTATTGGTAATTAAAATACCCTTAAAAAATAGAAGCATCGCTGAAAGAATGACTCTGATAGCTTAAAAATTCACCAAGATATGGCAATTCAAACATCTCATAAAATAGACCTGCCCGAAACGCTCCATACAAAGTGCTACGTACGTATGACGTCACTCTTTCGTAGTTTGTACGCATCGGGAGAGAACTTTGTGTTGAAAAAGCCAAATAATTTTGAATAACGCATCGCATTACCCCTAAATTATTGACACAACGATGTTTCCAAATTAGATTAGAATTTAGATTTTAATAACAGTAACATTGTTGCATAAATCGATTACATTTCTGATTAAGCGTGCAATGTTTGGTGCACACTTGCATTGGGTATTTGACAATCGGTATACGATCCAGAAGCTGAAATGACAGGAAAATTCTTTTTGATAAAATTGGATCTAGTCTATAGCAGGGGTCACCTATTAGTTTCGCTCAGGGTCCTTATAAAGAAATGAAATGACCTTCGTGGTTCACACATAAAAAAAATTTAAGCAAAGGTAATTAGGTACGGAATTTACAAAGTTATTATTTATTTATATCAATGAGAAAAGTGAAATTTTTTGTAGCTATTTATCTCTCTGAATGATGTTTTGAGTGAAATTGGTGCAAGCTATTGATATGAAATCCTGGAGATGTTAATTAGTACCTAAGTCGAGACCGAAATTTATTTTTATCGAAGTTCATCTTCGAAGATATGCTTGGTCCGTCCACAATGGGTCGGCGCGCGGTCCGGATGTAGTGCGTCATTTGGTGACCCCTGCAGGTCGATAGGTTTCATTACCCGATGTATTAATTGCTTATATAATTATAGGTTTCATTTTCAACCGACCCATGCCTCCGTTGCTTTGTTAGTGGCGTAGAGCAAAATTAAAAATTAAACCTATAGAGTATAGACTATAGACTACTATAGAGCCTATTTCATAAAGTTGCATTTTGTTTGAATTATTATCTGTAGCAGTCGCTCGCCGCGTTAAGGCCGTCCCCCGCGCAAACGACCTTGGCCATACATTTGCCGCGTTGCCGAGATTGCGCCAAAACCCTATTATTTTTACTTATCTTTGTTCAAAATTATCTTAAAAAAAAATTAAAACGGCGAACATGTAGTTTATGATATTGTCGATCTATTGGCGTGAGTTTCAAATAAAAGTAATTTGTAAATCCTAAGGAGATGCTGAATGTATGCCCGAATTTTAACAAATTAGTATTACTTTGGAAGCTGATATCATGAGTATAATTAACAAAAATAGAAAATTTAAAACGGCGAAAGGAATGTTGATATGCTGAAGATTATTGCTGTATTTTTATTATAACTTTGTAGCTTTCAGATTACGAGTTTATAAGGTTTTAAATACGGTCAATTACGGAATCTCCGGACGGAACGCCCTTAAGGTGAACGCAGATTTGGCCGCACCGCACGCACCGCAGTTGCCGCATTTCGAATTCTTTATATGAAGTTATAGGCAAGCTCGCATACCTACCCGCGCCGCAGTCTTCGCAACTTCTACATTCTTTATGCTGTTCCGATTGAAGGTGAACACCTTTAATCGGAACAGCACGGCGGCATAATATATTTATGTAAAAAACCTAGCCCCTATGCTATGTATCGACCAAGGTTGTCATAACAAGACATCGCCATGAAAATGATAGACACGTAAGGTAACAATCATTACAATTTATGTTTTCACCTGAATACCGTGTATAATATGATTATTGTAAACAATAATATTTTGCACGCGTCTTCGACCTTCGTGCGCGCAAATAAAACTTGGAAACCATACATTTTTAACCTGGCTGGCTGGTATGACGGATGGTAAAAGTTCTTATTCTCTTTTCTTCTTGCCCTAAGAAACTAATAGTTTCTTTCATTTCGTTTATATGAAATGAAAGAAACTATTAGTTTATTACCCTTATGGGTCAGTTCTCACCGAAACGACGATTGACGATGCATATATTATAAGAACACACTTATAGCACAATAGACATAACTACCAGTACTTCGACTTCAAAGAGACGAATAGGTTTCAATTATATCTGTCAAATTTGTCGGGTTTCAGTCGGATTATGAACGGAATGTGCCTCGCGGTGGCTGTTATAATTTATTTTTAAATATTTTAAAATATAGATTTCAAAATTGGAATCTGAAAATTTTAATAGCATGTGCCAAAACATAAACAACATCAATACTTGATCAATACGACCAAGAAGTACACGCCGAGCGATCCACTTTTCTTTCCCGTCGAGTTTTTAATTAGTTAAATTTAAATAATGCCGGGAAAATACTGCAGCGTCTACGGGTGCCTTAATTCAACCTTGTTGAAACCGACATTGGTATTGTTTAATCTTCCTACTCGTACTAATGCTGAAAGGTGAATATGTTTGTTTATTGTATTAGTTCGAATATAAATGTAAGATTTTGTTTTTCCTTCATTACTCATTATTAGATAAAGTTAGTGGACCGTAAAGTGTACCACAAAAGTGGTAAGGTTATGGGATACACTAGGGCTCGATTCGCTCGCCCTGACTAAACGCCTGTAACTCCATTGCGCCAAAATTCGTTTATCGCGATGGAACCGTACATTGTTCCTTAAAGTACCTATCTGCATTATACCAAATTACAGCAAAATTGGTTCAGCAGTTTGGGCGTGAGGAGGTTGGTTGAAGAGGTTTGGAAGAACAGACAGACAGACACACTTTTGCATTATATTATTATTAAATTTTATATTATTATCTAGATTACGCCCGCAACTCCGTTGCGCCAAATTTCGTTTATCACGCGGGAACCGTACATTTTTCCGGGACAAAAAGTATCTCATGTCCTTTCCCGGGACTTAGAGTATCTCCATGCTAAATTTCAGCAAAATCGGTTCAGCGGTTTGGGCGTGAAGAGGTAACAGACAGACAGCATACTTTCGCATTCATAATATTAGTATGGATGTTTTTTTTACAGACGTTCCGAGTATGTCGAGAAGATTTACTACGTAAGCCACATAAGAGCTACTTAGTTTGCGAATATCAGTTTGCTGAGCACAATATTCTTACGAACTCTCGTCGAAAACAATTTAAAAAAAATGCAATACCGGTTCCGTACCGTAATTATAGAGCAAACATAGACCAATAATTGTATTTTTTGTGTGGGAGCCCCCCTTAAATGTTTAGTTTATTGTAATATTATTAGTAATTATTAAAGTACATATATTATAATTAAGGACTTTGTGAAAATTTAATGACCCAACCTGTTACCATTATTGATATCGAGCAAAAAATGCCAAATAAACACGTTTGTTGTTGGTTGTTTATATATTTTTAGTATTTATTGTTGAGCGGCAATAGAAAATATACAGAATGTGTGAAAATTTCAGAAGTCTAGCTATAGCGGTTCTTGAGATACGTACAGCCTGAAGACAGACAGACAGACGGACAGAGTAGTTTTGAGAAAGGCAGTAATTTTTAAATAATATAATATTACTTTAAACAATATGAAGTCGGTTTTATTTTTATTAATAAGTATACAACTTGTTTTTTGTAATAACTAGTTAGTGTGTAAATATAATAAATTTAAAATTAACATGTTTTATTTATACATCCAGAAATACAGAAAACCTTATAATGTATGCCTGCAATATTATGTCATAGTTTTAAATTCGTAGGTAACAACCCTAGCGACGATTTTCGTCATAATACGTCAAATTCAACATTATTTCTAAGTCGGCGTACTCTATAATTCTGTCTACTCTGCTTATAGTGATGTTTCAATTTCATGTCGCTATTATTCAACTCTATTTTCTGCGTCACACCTCGTCTCGTCTCTATGTTAGTTGACCCTCAAAGCTAATGGCCTAACGTCTATTATGATTAGTGCCATTCTATATTATCGTCTATTTGAGTATATTTCTACCTGTTGCCCTCCTGGCGTATCCTTCTATCAGTCAATTAGTGACACTCGGAAAAGCTTTTGAAGATCGCTATTCGCTTAAAATATAAATACCACGTTAAATATTAAATGTATGTCTTGAAAATTTTATGTAAGTAAACATATGGAGTTAACATATCGAGCGAAGTCCAGTTCCGATACCATCTAGAGGGTAAGGCCAAATTAGCCTCGAAGAAGCTTGGTGTTCTTAACAGAGCGAGACAGTACTTCAGTCCGGACCAACGCCTACAACTCTACAAGGCGCAGGTACGGCCTCATATGGAATATTGTTCTCATCTCTGGGCAGGGGCGCCAAAATACCAACTGCTCCCTCTGGATCGTATCCAACGAAGGGCCGCTCGAATTGTTGTCTGCCATAGTGTATCAAACAGCTTGGACCCCTTGGAATTACGCCGAGATGTAGCTTCACTCTGCATCCTCTATCGGTTGTATCACGGGGAGTGCTCAGAGGAATTGTTCGGAATCATACCACCTGCAACTTTTCGCCATCGACCCACCCGAAAAACATACCATCCTCATCACCTTGATGAGTGGCAGTCTTCCACAGTGCGTTTTTCGCGTAACTTTCTGCCGCGCACTGTAAAACTCTGGAACGAACTGTCACCAGCAGTTTTTCCGGACCTATACGACCTGCAAACCTTCAAGAAAAGAGCGTATTCCCTCTTAAAAGGCCGGCAACGCACCTGCAGCTCTTCTGATGTTGCGAGTGTCCATGGGCGACGGTAGTTGCTTACCATCAGGTGACCCGTTTGCTCGTTTGCCCCCTTATTTAATAAAAAAAATATATATTATTTGGTACTAGTACAACATTCGGGCAACAGCGGGACACAAAAAAAAGTATAATCCCTCAGTACGTTGGACACTGGTATGTACATTACCATGATAATGCCTCCGCGGTCTAGTGGTGTAGAGCGCGGCTCTTGATTCGGAGGTCGTGGGTTCGAGTCCCGCGTTGGAAACACGATATTTCCAAGCTAGGTTAGGACAATGCAGGCTGATCACCCGATTGTCTCACAACTCACAAGTAAGATGATCCCTGCGTCGGATAGGTATGTAAAAAGTCGGTCCTGCGCCTGATCTCTCGCCGGTCGTGTCGGTCTGCCGTCCCACTGGGTTATGAGAGTAAAGGAATACAGAGTGCTCTTGTGTATTGCGCACAAACTTGGGCACTATAAAAATTACTCCAGCGTAGCTGGCCTGGTTTCAACGAAACCGGCCACCGTCACCGAAACCGGTGTGGGAGAGCTATATTACCATGATTGTCACGAAAATTGCGAAGCTACAAGTCATGTTATTACTTATTATACAGGTGTAACAAAACTAAGTGATAATACTTTAGGGTGTGTACGTGTTCCTTGTATAGAGTTCACTGTGAAAGTAGCAGCGCTGAAGGACCAATTTTTTTCACGGCAAGGGCCCGAGCGTCACGAGTTTTCCCATATAAAAGTGAAAAAAAATTGGTCTTTCAGCGCTGCTACTTTCACAGTGAACTATATACTTACAAGGATCACGTACACACCCTAAAGTATTATCACTTAGTTTTGTTACACCCTGTATACCAATGTTTGCCCGAGATACAGACTGTTTCAGTCGGTGTCTATTAACTTACGCACAAGACGAATATACTGTAATTAAATGAAGCCTTTGACAGATAAATGATACTGGGCTTAGGTCGGCCGAGTATTTAAAAGTTAATAATGTCAACTTTTGTAGATATAAACAAACAGATTTGATGCTAAGTATACTCTTAATTAAATTAAGACTATAATACTTTTTTCACACTACTTACTTTTTACAACTTTTTTATTTTTAATAATGTATGATGATATACAACATAAATGATCTGATAGAATATTAGGAAAACTCTAAAATAAGGAAAAAAGGTAAGATTTACGTGATTGTCCATTTTTTTTTAATTTTGCTCATTACAAAAACATTTCGAGGAATAAGGTCAGTGATCGTTTTTCTGTATATAAACGAAAAAAATACCCAACTAATGGCTACTTATATTTTTGAACAAATATGTTTAACCTTAGTTTGACCTTCAATGGCGTTAAATTAGCAATAAATTCGACCAACATTACGTTTCGAACTTTTGGTAAGCTTCTTGTATCAGCTTTCACATAATGATAACTTGCATATTTTGACGAACCAGCCATTATATAAATAAGATTGAAAGGAAAAAAAACATACTGCAGAGGTCAATTGGCCGCCGATGATGACGTCAGAGCGAAACTTTAAAAATTTATCGAGAAAAAACTAGCCAACGAATTTCAAAATTATTTAATTTATATTCTTAAAATACCCTATTTTAACGAAAAAAAATATAAAAAGTACATGTAATTTTTTTTGGACAATGCCCATTGTGCATGCTCATATAGTGTGTTTGCAGATCAATGCTGGCAGGTGTTCACAAATTCTAGATATTTTTTCAAGCGGTAAACGGTAGGTGATCTCTAGTTGTGATTATTTTTTCAAGCGACAAACTGTTGACCTGGATTTTATATAGCCTAAAATGTGACTCCGGCAGTCAGAGAGGAGACCTACTCCGAAACGGCGCATTCAAATCTTCGGATTCGACCTTACTCCTAAGGTAAATCAGGCGTCCCTATCGTCTATCGTAGTCACGTGACAGGCTTCGGTAGACTCAAACCAGAGTAGATAGAACTAAGGAGTACGTCGACTTCAAACAAACGGGCGAATATACTTACGCGAGTTAGGCGCGACAGTCAATTTCAACATGTTTCACTGCTGAGTAACGCATTAGTACGGCACGCTCTGGCCGATTAATATGACATAACCACTATGTCAAACGTATTTTCAAGATCTCTTCTAAGTTCGCCTACTCTTTAGTTCATTACTCTGCGCGAATTTTCGAACGAGCGTATTTCGGAGTAGAATGCCCGATCATTCGGCCGAAACATTGAAAGCACTTCGGAGTAGACCTCCAGGCTCTGAACATCATTAAACATCATGAACGATTCCAAATAATTATTATTTTAGAGAGAGTGCCTTCAAGGGGAGATGAAAAAGTGGTTTCGCCATTTTCAACCGACTTCCAAAAAGGATGAGGTTAATATATGTTCGGCTGTGGATATTTTACAGTATTAAATAATTATAATTTATAATACTAGACGCCCGCAAATCGGTTCATCTCGCAGGAACCGTACATTTTTTTCGGGATAAATAGTATCCTATATCCTTTCCCAAAACTCGAAGTATCTCCATACTAAATTTCCACAAAATCTTTTCAGCTTTTTGGGCTTGAAGAGGTATCAAACAGACAGACACACTTTCCCATTTATAATATTAGTATAGATAATATTATATAAGCATTAAGCACCTTAAAGATATTAATAATAATTATGAACTTTTTCTTTGTTAGGTTTTGCACCATCCCAAGCCATAATTAAGTTGTTTGTAAACACGTGACGGCGATTAATTAGTAATGCGACAATTAAACCAATAACAATCTATTAAAAGTTTTTACTTTGTTCAACACAATCATTTATTATTTATGAGCCAATTTGTTACAACTGTCAGTAATACAGCTATGAAAACATATAAGTAATGTACTTAATACTTATAGTACCTAATGAGTTATTACTAAGTAACTGCTAGGTTTAATTGCCCATCGTTTATAATATTATATTCGGAAAATTTACAGCTTACAGTAAAAGTGCAATTAATATAGTAGAAATCATAAAGCCAATAATTATTTTAAAGTTAAGAAAATATGATATATTATAATATAATAATTAATATACTACATTGTAATTTTATATAACATAGTTATTTATATATTAGACAATACACCGTTTATTATAAACGGTGTATTGTCTAATAAAAGCTCTTTGTAGAATTTTGAATATTATTTAAAAAAATTGAAATTTGTGTCATCATCAGCAATGCTTCGACACAGTTAGGGTCAACTCAGACCCAGACCGCAAGGCGACATCCACGCGTCGTGTTGCGGTCTGAGTTGACCCTTATATTACAAATTAGCCTGACGTTTGCACTCTGACTAGCTGTTTCAGATGTATATTGATTATTAATTAAATGTTAATTATTAAGCTTATAATACAAAGACAGACGCAAAGCATTGTCTCGGAATTCGGAAGCATAGACTGCCGTCGATTAATTTGATATAATTATAGTTAATAAAGTTATTAACTATAATGCTCCTCATTAAAATGACACGTGATCGCACAAAAATGGTACAGCAATAATTGGTTTATATGAAATATTTTAACGAAAATTTTTCATGAAGAAATCACTTTTAAGGTTTCTTAATAAGTGAAACATTATTAATTTACTTCAGTGATGCGGATAAGAGAATCAAACTCGTTTCTTCCACCTTAAAAAAACTGTTTACTTTTTTATACCAGAAATATTGAGAATTATCTTGTTCCATAGACATCTTTTGTCAAAGTTGGTAACTACCTACTTATACTTAATGTTAACAAGGATGTGCGCGAAGTCGATCGAGCTTAGTACCTAATTTGACGATACTTTTGCCAAACAAACATTATATTCAGAAACTAGCTGTCCCGGCAAACGTTGTTTTGCCATTTAAAGTATTTCTACTTCATCAGTTGATACAAAATCTTACCACCTCTTTCGTCTCCTAAGGGGGGTGGGGGGAAAAAATTTATACACCAGATGTTAAGTAGAAAAAAACAGTTAATAACATGAAGTAAGTCCATTAAAGAAAAAAGTTTGATACAAAATCTGACCCTGAAAAAGGGGGGGGACACAGATTTTGAGTTGGAAGAAGACAAATATATCCGCAAAAACCGCATTCAAATCGGATCAGTGGTTTTCATGTTAAAGCAAAAGTCTTATGCAAAATCTGACCCCCTCTTTCGGCGCTTTAGAGGGGTGGGGGGAAATTTTTTTATACACCAGATGTTAAGTTGGAAGAAAACCGCATTCAAATCGGATCAGTAGTTTTCGTGTGATAGTGGAACAAACATACAGACAGACAGATAGACAGACATACAGACAAAAAAACTAACCACATTTTTGGCTTCTATAGCGATGTAGTTACACCCCTCGCTTATTATTTTTTGAATATCTTTAATGTACAGAATTTTCATTTCTACAGTTTTATTATATGTATAGATTTCTGTACTAAGATCAAACTTCCGGGCAAGCTTATGGATTGTCCAGTATTATTTTCGACTAGATGAACTCCGTTGCGCCAAATTTCCTTTATCGCGTAGGAACCGTACATTTTTTCGGGATATAAAGTATCATATTATGTCCTTTCCCAGCATAATCGGTTCATCAAATGCTCGCATATTTATGGCCTCGTAGCTCGTAGCAAATACTACAAACAGTAGTGTAGTAACTCGTTTATGGGTGTCAGACGACATTGGTTCTGTTGGCTGTGATAACGTCAGAGGCCGACTCACCTCCTGACCCTTGCGGTAAATGCCAGCGCCTCCCAAACTGTTTAGAGTAGGAAAAAAAGAAAAAATAAAGTTCAAAAGTTAAGATAAAATTCTTATGATATACATTTTTATGTCGAGGAGACGCTTAGCTTTGTTTTATGTGTCGTAAGACTATAGCACTAAATAATGTTTAATCACATAATATAATAAATATCATAATTACTTCAATTTTAAAAAAGCTGTTTCTTGTTTCTTAAATATATAGAAATAGTGAAGTCTATAGAGTTTATTTTCCAACAATAATTCTAGTGACTGGTCAATTTAGTTTAAAAATGTAAGGAAACTAATATAACAAGCTAGCCAGAATATTCGTGACTAGAGCTGGTTTTCAGGAATTAATAAACATTAGGTTTTAAAGGAAGGTAATTTGCGAGCATTACTATTATAATTCGCTTGTTCGAAAATTAGAGCAATCAATACACATTGTCCAATGATCAAAGCTTTACCTGTGGGAAATGAAAAAATCTCACAAGAAAATTAATTAGTGGAAAATTTATTTCCCCCGACGCGATCTGATTTCTGCAAATTATTCTATACATGTAAATTAACATTTCTTTATTTCTTAGAAATTCAGATCGATAACAATTAAAAAATGTTGACAACAGGTGTAAATTAGCACGCAGTCAAGGTGAACAGCCAGAATGTCGATGTTTGTGATGTCCGACTCGACGGCCGTTCACGACCAGTCGGTCGCGTGGCGCTCGCGAGTTCATCTCCTCATTAAAATGTCATAATTATTTCGATTTTCATACGGGCGTGACACAGATCGCGGAGGGAGTTAAATACGTAGCGGCCAGGAGCGCTAGCGTAGAGATGATTCGCGTCGCGCTGCTGCTGAGCGCGCTAGTGCACGCGCACGCGCACATATACGAGCGGTGCGAGCTGGCCCGCGAGCTCGCCGGCCTGGGGGTCCACCGGGACCAGCTGGCCACGTGGGTGTGCATCGCCTACCACGAGTCCCGCTTCGACACCTCGGCGAGGAACTACGGCAGCGGCGACCACGGCCTCTTCCAGATCAGCGAGCTGTACTGGTGCGGCCCCGGGAAGGCGTGCGGCGTCCCGTGCACCGCCTTCCGAGACGAGGACATCTCCGACGACCTGCAGTGCGCCCTCAAAATACACAGGGAACACACCGCGCTGCAAGGTGACGGATACATGGCTTGGGTCGTCTATCCGTATCACTGCAAGAACATCAATAGAAAGAAGTATCTGGCCGATTGCGAAGCGTCGCTCAAAAATGTCACAGTCGATCCGGACCGATCCCGAGGACAGAAAAGCTTGTCCACTACCACACTGAAGCCCTTCGACGCCGACTTTTACGCGAAAAATTTGCCTTCCTTTCTCGCAATAAATTCCATATTTGAAAATAACCAAGTTAAGCAATTCAAAGGCGACGATGAAAAAGTTGATTGGGTCAATTTTAAATTCGATAACATTGACAACATAAAGTTACCGAAAGTCAGCAAGGAGACGATTATCGACTTCGTTAGGCCCGCATACACGACGACGACGACTGAAAGTTACGAAGAAAACTATCCTAAGCCCAACTACAAAAATGATTGGGTAAATTATAGGTTTGATAATATTGACAATCTAAAGTTACCAGCGAAATCTTCAGCAAACCGAAACAACGGCCTCCCGAGTTGGTTGAATATTAAAATAGATAGTAGTGTTGACGACCTTAAGCTACCGCCGGTTGTTAAAAATGCAGTTAAGTATGTGCCAGTTACGACCACACCGGCGTATACCTATTACGATGAAAATATTCCGAGACAAAAATACAAGAATGACTGGGTCAATTTGCGAATAGACAACATAGACGATTTACAACTGCCAGTGTTATTACCCAAAATTCAAGGCAGTCGCCGTAACAATGGACTTAATTGGCTTAATATCAAAATTGATAATAAAATTGACGATATTGATCTTGATGAATTGGCAGAGAAAAATAAAGTAGAAAAAATAGTGCCAGTACAGATAACTACAAGTACCGTAAGAACGACGACGATTGATCCGGAATTGATCGGAATTAAACCTCCTATGCCTCGGAAAATAGAATCAAATCAATTCCGACGTAGAATGATGAGTCTTATGAACGCAATGATGACATTGCACAACATTGCCAAAGAAGAATCACCTGATAAGGTAGTCACTGAATCAAGTTCAATTTCAAACAGGATACCTCTAGAAGTGTCAACTACTAGACCTAAGCCAGGAAGGTACCCAGTGTATACAGAAATCAGAAGAAATAAACCAGTTACTGAAACTCCTTCCACCACCTCATCAGTTTTTAGTTTTCGATGGAATTCACCTCGCTCAGAGGCAACAACACAAAAAACTACAACCCAGCAAAGTACAACATTCAAGGACAACTCACAGTATGAAAATGTTAACAGTACAACAGAGAAGAATATCTTAAAGGAATTAGAAACAGTCACTAAAACTACTACCACAACAAAACAATCACCACGTTTTGAATATAGATTTAATGACGAAGTTAGTGAAACTACCAATAAACCTAAACCGAAGGGAGATGATATTCCAGCTAGAAGACTTCCGTCTTATTCTCTAGAACCTTTAAAAACCACAACGTCGACCGCAAAACCTTCGTTTGCCTACACCTCTAGTACTTTGAAACCTGAAACTACTACGTCGTCAGGCGAAAGATTTAGTTTCGGCTGGAATAAACAATCCCAAAGTGGATTCACATTTAAACCATTCACATTTTCAACAGCGAGATCAACAATTACGACCACAAGTAGACCAGAGTTTAGCTCGACCATCAGGTCTTACTCAACTAAAGCATTAGAAGAAACGAAGAATGTTACCCAAACTACTATACCTTCGACAACAACAACCGTCAGACCTTGGAGTTGGAACAATCAAAGATGGACACTGGCGTCATTGAATACTCATAAAACATCCGTGACAAACTCTAGCTCTACAGGAAGTAGTGTTTCAAGTACAACAAGACCCCAAATTCAAAGACAAAGATGGTCTTTTGGGACTGATTTTAATAGGCAGACAAGTTCTTCACGACCTGCAATCGTGCAGACTACAACTACAACCGTCAAACCAACAGTGACACGAACTACTTCAAAACCCGAAGAAACAAATGTTACTTCAAGGATTGTTACATCCCAAAATGTTACGCCAAAACCATCAGAAGCAAGCACCAAAGTTGTTTTTACGTTCAAACCATTTACGACCACTGTGAAACCTGATACTTCAAAAGAATCGCAAAAAGTTGAATCAAAAACTTCAGTAGCATCTGACACAGTTACAAGAACTACTCCGTCCATATTTGACTTATATTTGAGACCCGAAAAGTTTTCTACTGTCAGACAATACCAATTCCCTACATTTAAGCCTAGTGGTAACAAACTGACAATCTTTTCTGGTGGTACAACTCCACGGCCGGCCGCCTACGTCAAGCCTTAGTGAAATACTTAGATAAGTCTCCTTCACTGCCATTATTATAGTTACTGAACATTTGGATAGTACCAAAAAGCATTTACGATTAATATAATTTAGGTAATTATTGTGATAATTTATGTTCAACGTTCTTGATATATAAGACTGTATTAAAAATAAATTGTTTAAATAATTTACGACTTTTTATTTATCCTTAATCGCTGCGAAATGTTCATGTTGCTATGCGAATATCATCTTTACATGATCTGAAGTACTACTACAAGCTATGCGAATTCTGAAGGAGTAACATACCAAAACTTTGAAAAAAATCTTAATTTTAATCTAATTTACCCTTATGTCCAAAGCTCGAGGCATACACGAAAAGGAATAAAATGTTATAGCAATGTTTTATCTGGACTGCCGCGCCGTGACCTACTGATTTTGTACACCGTGTCAGTATAATATTATTATGATCGATAAATTTTATGTGTCACATTGTCAAAAATTCGTTTCGCTTGCTTCGACTTTGCACGACTGTGAAAAACCCTGTGGAAAAACCTGTTAAAATATTATATTTATTATAATTATTTGAGTCCTCGTCTGGCGCTTGCAGCTAATAATTTAAATTCACTCCAAACCATTTAATCTTATTTAATGCAGAATAATTTGTTACTATTATAAATAAACATAAAATTATAATATCAATGTCGTTTAGATCGCAACAATTTAATAAATATAACAATATATTATTATAAAAAAACGATATAATGTGTTAAGTGGCTTGCTTTTTTCGATGTGTAAAATAAATAATTATGATTGTAATAAAATGTATATTTTTATTTCTGGTTAGTGGTTCGTGACCTCTCGGGCTTAAGGTTTTAGGTTATTAATGAGTAATTAATATTCCTTCGTGTAACCCGTCCTACTGGTCACAACTCACATATGCGTTGTTTTTACATGACCACATCACTACAGTCTGTTCACTCTTAATTTACCTCGGAGTTTCTACGAGTGTTTATGTTGTCGGCGTAGAGGTGATGTTAGAGGCAAAATAACTTTGAATGAAGTGTATGTCTACGCCAAATGAAAAGATTATTGACTTTAGATACATCATACAACACCTACAATACACATTAGAGTACCTAAATATGATTTAATAATAAATAAACTACATGTAGCTCGCAACTTTGATGTCCAGTTAAGGGCGTTCCGTCCGGAGATTCCGTAATTGACCGTATTTAAAACCTTATAAACTCATAATCTGAAAGCTACAAAGTTATAATAAAAATACAGCAATAATCTTCAGTATATCAACATTCCTTTTGTCGTTTTAATTTTTTTATTTTTGTTTCTTATACTCATGATATCAGCTTCCAAAGTAATACCAATTTGTTAAAATTCAAGCATACATTCAGCATCTCCTTAGGATTTACAAATTACTTTTATTTGAAACTCACGCCAATAGATCGACAATATCATAAACTACATATTCGCCGTTTTAAATTTTTTTAGGACAATTTTGAACCAAGATAAGTAAAAATAATAGGGTTTTGGCGCGATCTCGGCAACGCGGCAAATGTATGGCCAAGGTCGTTTGCTCGGGGGACGACCTTAAGTAATAATTAAATTATTACGCGGAAACCGCATAATATTATTATTATTTTTTCACACCAAAACTATCCATAAGTTATTCTTTAGGTACGTGGGCTCAACGTTTCGCCTTTCATTTCATAACCGCGTACCATTTAGCGTTAAAAACGATCAAAACGCTCAAAATGCCTCCTATTTTGAGCGTTTTTATCGTTTTTAATGCTAAATGAAACACGGGAGAACGCGGAGCATGATATTTTTATCACTTGATCCTGATGATGGGATCCATGAGTAATCGAGGGAACTCCTCAAAATTCAAATGGAAACATATGGTTTTTTTGGTTTCATATGAAGTATTCCAGGCATATGTTACCAAAAAGTAAGATTTTGCACCAGGATATACCTGGTTCGAAGGTGGTGAACAGAACTCCTTACTCCTTATGGATACATGTTTGGGGGTTTCGGCGTTGTTTTAAGAACTGAAATCATATACTACAAAGCTAATTACATTAATCCTCATCATCATCATCACCACCATTTCACCATACACCTTCACATTATGACCCTATTATAATTGGTAGGTATTTTTCATAGTATTTTTAGATCAAAACGGATCACGGATGTCTTTAAACATTGTTCTGTAGAAAGTTAAGCTATTTTTTGAAAATTATTTTATTATTTCGACCTGATGATAAGGTCCATGAGCGATCGAGGGAACTCCTCAAAATGTATATGGAAACATATGGTGATTTCGATTTTATGAGAAGTATCCTAAGCATATGCTACCAAAAAGCAAAATTTTGCACTAAGATATACCTTGGTTCTGAAGGTGCTAAGAGAACTCCGGATTCCTTATAGATACAAGTTTGGGGGTTTCGGCTTTGATTTAAGAACTCAAAGCATATGCTACTATGCAAGTTACATTCATCGTCATCATCATCACTACTACCACCACACCATGAATCATTAAATCATAACTCTTAATTTGTCGAACTATTACAAAAATTATATGTGTGTTATATTGTTATATCAAAGTAAATGATTCAAACTTGGTGATCAGATTACCAAGTTAGCATATATGAATTATGAGGTATGTCCGTATGTAGGAAACTCCTTGTTATTGGGACAAAATAAATAGTTGTATTAACGTAGTTCTAAGTAGTTTTTAAGCATAATATTATATGAACAATAATTATAGTGAGCTAATGACTTTCCAGGAGTGTTGTGATAGAAAGATTTTTAGAGCCTTTAGAGATAGGCGCATGAACATTAATTTTATCATTGCTTGATTAGCGCCAAGCTTATATTATTAATTATACAGTGATACGAGTATATTCTTGGAGTTGCTTATGCAATTCTCTATTCCGAGAGGGCGCTAGGTAATATTAATATAACTTTATAGTTCTCATATCATAAATGTGTATCCTGGCTCCAAAGTCACTTAGTAGAACACATTAGTATATTTTACAGAAAACCTTATAAATTACTTAAATTACTAAAAAGAGTGAAATTATTATTTTTAACAAAAAATTAAAACCGACTTCCAGAGTAAAAACAATATTAATTATTATTATAATGAACAAAAATGTATGAAATAATTCTTATTATTAATAGTGCCTTATGCAGAATAATCTTAAACCTCTACTATTTCTGTACACCATCTTCATAATTTTGAAGTCGGTACCAGTCTTTAAAATTAAAAATATTTTGTCTAAGAAGTAAGAACTCACCATTCTTAGCTGGTATCGATTCCAAAATAATGAAGATTGTGTACAGAAATAGTAGAGGTTTAAGATTATTCTGCATAAGGCACTATTAATAGTAAGAATTATTTCATACTTTTTTGTTCATTATAATAATAATTATTGTTTTTACTCTGGAAGTCGGTTTTAATTTTTTGTTAAAAATAATAATTATACATCATATCAATTTTTATGTAATAATACTTACGTAATAATAATTAACCTTCACCACATATCTTTGAAATATACATAACTAGGTATATATGCGGTAAACGATTTTGCATATTGAAATATTTGCTGCAAAGTTCATGGTTTTTAGCACGATGCATTCTTGATGGGGGCCGACGAATGTATAAGCCAGTCATTAAAGCCAAAACCCGAAAGAAATTAGTAACTTGATAAAATTTTAGGGGGTTGTTAAAGAAGGTAAAATAACTTACCGTGTGATTTTGCAGCGTTCTGGGGTGTACGGAAAGGGTTGAAAAGGGGTGAAAAAGGTTTTTTGTTAATAACATTGCGTAAAAAATTAGTAACACGCTGCAAATAGTAATTAGTGGTCCAGTCATATCGTATGAAGTTAAAATTGTCAAAAGCGCACCGTGAGTTCCGGGAAAGGACATACAGATACTTTTCATCCGTGAAAAATGTACGGTTTCCGCGTGATAAACTAATTTGGGCGCAACGGAGTTGCGGACATCATCTAGTTTTATAATATACTACTAAATATTATTTAAAATGCGAAAGTGTGTCTATCTGTCTGTCAGTTACCTCTTCACGCCAAACCGCTGAACCGATTTTGATGAAATTTGAAATGCAGATACTTTGAGTCCCGGGAAAGGACATAGGATAGTTTTTATCTCGAAAAAATGTACGGTTCTCGTAATACTTATAACTATAATATAACGGCTACTGAATATAATATAATGATCCTATTATACAGGGTGCACATGTTAAACCTTCCTGCCAATTTTTTTCCAGGGTTTAGGTATCATTAGGAGAGTCCATTTAACCAAAAAAAAATTGGGTGTTATTTCTTTTTCAATAACATATTTTATCCCATTTAAAATCATTGCAGAATGGTTACTCGCGGCGCGGGGGTGACGCGGGATGAGGCGCGCGCGCGGGGGATAAAAAACACTACAATTAATGGACACGACGCGTCGTGTCCATTAATTGTAGTGTTTTTTAGGATAACTTTCGGAACCTATTTCTCAACATTTTAGTACTGATAGACTATAAAAGAAAAAATACGTGTATTTTTATTTTTAACAAGCATCAATACATCAAAATTTGGCAGGAAGGTTTAATTGCACCCTGTATATTATTTTAATTTCTAAAGCGATTTTCTAAATAAAATATGAAGTCATAACCCAACAAAACTGTTTGTCCTAGATATAAATCCTTGATGGCCAATTATTTTAAATTGGTTCGTTGAAAAATAAGAGCCTATTTTTAAATGCTTTCCTGTCCTACTTCTAAATCTAATAAAACATTGCCCACGTCTCCTCTTATGGTATAGGCATCCATAAAATGTCATAAAGGATTTTTTAAACGTTAGCCCCAGGGAATGTAAAATTGCAAATTGAGTATGAAAATTTTAATAAAGAGTAATAGTCAGCATGGAAAATTAAATTAGCGAGCTATATTAAAACATTTTAAACGATTGCGTCCTAATAAAGTGCCCTCAATCACGAATCGCGAAATTATCTACTGAGCTGGATATATTGCATGCCGCGTGCCCATCCTACCAGCAATACCAACAAACACACAAAACTAACGAGTACACTTCGGGGAATAATGGTTTTACACAAAATATGGAATTTACAGTGTTAAAGAATAAATTCAAACTACATATTTCTGCCTTAAGGTGACGCCGCGTTAAATTAAAAAACCGTGTTGGATATTATGTTTTAAGATTGCTTATTTTATATGAGAGTTGTTTTCAATTTCGTCGGATATACAAATTTTGGAAGCTTAAATGACTCTTTTCTGTTGGCAAAATTAGAATCCCTTTTTTTACTGAGGTCTTTTTGATTGATTATTCTGTGTTATAAAAGTTGACCAATCATATAATTCTATGGGTAATTTAAAGACATGATCTTTAATTTCTTAGCTTTAGTCATTGCTAAGAAAAATCGATATCGCTACAGCCAAATTATCAAGGCGTCGCAAGCGCAAATCATTACGCAAACGCTAAAAAAGTCTACATATAATAATAATTATAATAAAGAGCTAAAGTTTGTTTTTGTTTGTAGGAGGTAATTAATATCTGAAAATACTGGTCCGATTGCAAAAAAATTAACACCGATAATAGCTGGTGTTATTCCTGAGTGACATAGGCTATATTTTATGACTAATGAAGATTGGCAAAGGGCAGATATCAACATTGTACACAGGAAAATTACGGATGTAGCTAAAATGTATTTCCCCGACTGTACCCTAGTTTGTGTAGTAGCTACATTGATTTAATGGTAGCCATGTAAACCTGTGCGCGTATAGAAAACAAAACCTGTAAAACTTTTGACAGAATTTAAAAGGTTTTTAAAAGGTTCGCTCGCAAATTGTATCTAAAATCTAAATAATTGAAAACTCATATTTTACTCTACGAATTACGATGTATTTACCTGTAAAGTTTACTATAAAGCTTTGCCAAGATATACCTGGATCTGCACGGTGCACAGGTATATCTAACTATTAGTTGTACAGGTAAACTGGCAGTTTTTTAATGACTATAACAGCTAAGGGTCAATTCAGACCGCAACGCGACGCGTACATGCATTACTAAATTTGTACCGAATTGACAGACGCCACTTAGGTCCTGTTTCACCACTTCCGGATAAGTTCTGGATAGGCTATCCACAACTTAACTTGACGTATAAGGTATGGAGAATCTGTCAAATAAGTTGTGGATAGCCTATCCGGCACTTTATCAGGAAGTGGTGAAACAGCCAGTTATTGCCATTTCATTTCCTATCGCTTATATTTTCAACGCGCCTTGTCTCGTGTCGATCGGTGTGAAATGACCCGAATGAACTTTACACTTAATTAATTAATAGCTTTTAGCATGTTATCAGTTATGTAATAGTTTTAGAAAATATAAGAAATCTGCCAAAAAACAGCCTGAAACGTAATAATTAAGCATTTAGCATTAATAATGAATTTTATTTTTAGGCAAATGTCAACAGATTTAATCAGGTTTATCTGGCATTAGCACTTCTATCTTGGTTTTACGAACGTTTTATTGTGGTTCATAAAACACTGTCAAATGTGCACTTTGCTATGGATAAAACTTCGATTCTACTATGCAAAATGCAGCTTCGCTTATTGTTTTTAATTCAGTCCGCGTTAGCTACCTCTAAGATGCAATATCAAAAGAAACTAAATGAGAATAAAGTTTATTATTATTATTATACATACCTATAGGGAATCTTACGTCAAGATTACTCCGGAGCAGAGGGTGCTACGAACACATACATACGGTAGTCCTAATATTCTAAAATTGAGAAATTGCATTGGCTAGTTTTGAGAGCAAAAAATAGTACGGTACTTTACGCACAGTAGGGCAGGAAAACAAGAAATGTCTCAGATCACATGTAATCTCATCAAATGCATCAACAATTACTGGGGAGTCCCACATATCCCGGCGGCTTTTCCCGGGTTGCCGTAATGCATTACCCACTGTTACAAAAAATAGAAAGGTACCTAATACTTGTTAAATGCTACCTGATTCCTGCAGATGTTACCTACTAATTATTATAAAAACAAGTTTGAAAGAGATATTATAGCAATGACAAGGGCAAATAATTATTTATTTTTAAAATAATTTATTTATTGTAAATTGTTCTTTGTTTACGAATAATATTCTCGATTATTCGATGGACCGGTTAATAAGTGTAATTTATAAATAAATTGTTGCAAGATCATCAATTAACGAGGTTATTATAAAAATAAGTCTCTTAATGTTAGTTCGAGTTTATGTAAGAAAAGTCCTTGTTTCAGAATTAATTCGTCAAAATCAGCATTATATATAATGTCGTAGGATGATTTGATAAATCGAATTATCGCGAAAATTCTAGGGACTTTGCGAAAACACGGATAATTAGACAATGATGATTACATTTTTCAAACTTACTGACAAAAGGTAGTGTTTTCGCGAAAACACGAGTTGCCTTATAACACGAATTGCACATTCCTAACGCTGATTGGCTTGATTTTTACTTACTGATCAACTCTTATTCTGATTGGTTACTATCTTTCCCTATGTATCTTTGAGGTATTACACCATAGACTTATGAAGGGTAAGAAATGACAATGCCTGTTCATAGGAACTTTACTTTAAGCTATTGCAATATTTATTACCATTGTTTACCATTGTCTAATTATCCGTGTTTTCGCGATGTCCCTAGGATTTTCGCGATAATTCGATTTATCAAATAATCCTACAACATATATAATATTTAATATGTTTGCGATAAAACATTTAAACAAACATTCTTATAAGAATGTTCATATTATATTATGAACTCCTTATGAATATAAAAGTCGGATTTTTATCCTGCGTGGGAGTAAAATAATTTCATAAAATATAATATTTAAGAACAAGCGAAGTGAAAATTGTTTTCCTGTGAAAAGAAAATAATAAAATAAGCACATCAGAACAAGCAAATCCTGCTTGTTCTGATGCGCTTATTTTATTATTTTCTTTTCACAGGAAAACAATTTTCACTTCACTGTATTTTGAAATAAATGATGCAGACTGATATACGATTATTTGATTTAATTCTGTTATTCCTTAAAAATAAAAATATACTTATTATAAAATCGGTTAGAGACTTTACGGGTAGCTTCGGAAAGCTACGCGTAGAGCCTTAAAAGTACACAAATGCAGAGTAGACCACGGACTAAGGATATTTATTATTATGTATTGTGTAATAATGGGGATTGTCCATTTTTTTTTAATTTTGCTCATTACAAAAACATTTCGAGGAATAAGATCGTTTTTCTGTATATAAACGAAAAAAATACCCATTAGTTACTTATATTTTTGAACAAATATGTTTAACCTTAGTTTGACCTTCAATGGCGTTAAATTAGGAATAAAGTCGACCAACATTACGTTTCGAACTTTTGGTAAGCTTCTCGTATCAGCTTTCACATAATGAGAACTTGCATTTGATGAACCAGCCATTATAAATAAGATTGAAAGGAAAAAAAAACATACTGCAGAGGTCAATTGGCCGCCGATAATGACGTCAGAGCGAAACTTTAAAAATTTATTGAGAAAAATCTAGCCAATGAATTTCAAAATTATTCAATTTATATTCTTAAAATACCCTATTTTAACGAAAAAAATATAAAAAGTACATGTGATATTTTTTTGACAATGCCCATTGTGTGTTTATCTGTATATTATATAAAAATCAACGCCACAGGCCCGCCTATCTAGACCAAATGTTCAGGGTTTGTTCGGACTATTTAGTAGATAGTTTGTGAAGTTTGCACAAAATCGGTCGAGTTCTACATAATATATTTTATTGCAATTTTTGTAACAAATGAATTTAACTTATATGGTGCACCTCGGGTGGATTATATTTTTGTTTACTGTCCTACGAATAATAAAAAATAAAGGTCTACCCAATGATATAATAAATAATAACTCAAAGGGTCTACCAGATTCTGATGGCAATTTTTGACAGCAGATTTTCAAAAAATATCCTAAATAATTGGATAATTTTTTATATTTGTATGTTTAATACACAGATTAGCTGCTATAAGAAAAGGATCAAAATATTTTACTTCAATTACCCCGGTATTGCTAGAGACTAGAGTCAATTTATTTTCTCACTTTTTGCCATCATATTCAGCGGGGTGATTCACTAAGCGATTCCGCGCGGAATCTTCCCGCTGGCGGAAACTATTTCACTTTTAGGCAAATGACAAGTGAATACTTCTCGATTCCGTGGCGGAAACTATTTCACTCATACAAAAGAAATGTCACTACTGTCAAAATGACAGCAAAATCGGAAAGTATTCACTTGTCATTTGCTTAAAAGTGAAATAGTTTCCGCCAGCGGGAAGATTCCGCGCGGAATCGCTTAGTGAATCACCCCGCTGGTAGACCTATATTATTCGTAGTTGCTGTCTCAATGGAACTTTTTTCAGTGTTGACTGCAGTTGCCACTAATTGACATTACAAGCAAGTTCCAATAATTAAAATTTATTATTATTTTATTGTATATGTAGCAAAGCACGTACGCCGCTATAGACCTGGATCCCAAAAGCGTAAGACATAACTTACTTTCTGATGGATGAAACCATAGGTTCTTGGTAGTGCCTCGTGTACTTAGAATACCTGCGAATTTGTGTAGCTCTAAGTGTGACACCTGGTCAGGTACCAGGTACCAAAGTGGACAAAAAATGAGTCTTACTTTACTTATTTTCTGATGGCTAATATTTATATATAATTTGTAGATTATTGTTCTGTACTAGTATCATGTAGTGTAAGACACTTTTCAATGACCGAAACAATTATCAGACGTTTTAAAAATAACTTTGTTGCTATTTTTTTTTCAAAGGCTTAATTTTTATTTTATAAATTAATATAACACCTTAGAAAACAAAACGATATTACAAGAATTTATTTTCTACTAGCTGTTGCCCGCGACTTTGTCCGTGTCAGCATACTGCATAGTATAATAACAAAGATGGATAATTTTCCCCTGTTTCCTTACCCAAAGGGTAAAAACGGGACCCGATAATAAAGATATTTCAGCCTGTCCGTCTGTCTGTCTGTCCATATCCAGACTGTACCTCCCCTTTCTAACATGTAGTGAATATTATTAAAGTTTGTGAAGCTCTACATGGAGCTATACTCACTCTCACTCACTCACTCATAATGTGTAAAAATGTATGTCTGTCTGTCTGGAACGTCTTTACGCCCAAACCGCTTAACAGATTTTGCTGAAATTTGGTACAGATAAACTATGAGCCCTGTGGTTAAAGTATACCTATCCTTTCCTGGGAAAGCACACATTATGTGAGCCCGTGATATTTCTCCGGTCACGCCGGCCCATTCGTGCCGAAGCATGGCTCTCCCACGGTGCTGTGCACTAATGAATACATAAATGAGCATGTATTTTGGAATTAGTTGTCAATAAGTACGTTAACGAAATATTTGTTTAAACGTAAGATACCATGAGAACCCCATGCATTTGGGCAAAGTCGCCATAGTATAAAAATATCATCTTGCCAAGATCTATCCATTGAGCCACATTACACTAATTATGTTGATGGGTGGGGACGATTCCACCCATACCCCTTTATTTCAATATATTTTATTAAATACGAGATAATACCCGCAACTTTGTTGCGAAAAAAAAATCCGAGACAAAAAGTATAATATTATAATAATATGTGCTTTCCCAGGAAAGGACATAATAATTATATCATGATACTTTTTATCCCGGAAAAAACGGATAGGTATACTTTAACCCCAGGGCTCAAAGTTTATCTGTACCAAATTTCAGCAAAATCGGTTAAGCGGTTTAGGCGTGAAGAGGTTCCAGGCGGACAGAGATACATTTTTACACATTATGAGTGAGTGAGTGAGAGTGAGTATAGCTCCATGTAGATCTTCACAAATTCGAAGATATTCTAAGTACATAAGGAACTACTGAGAACATAAGGTTTCATACATATTGTGACAGTAAGTTGTCTTATCGCTCTGGAATCTGGGTCTAACAGGTAGGCACTTGACCAGGTATATGACCAAAAAATACTCAATGGTATCCATACTTTAATAATATTCACTACATGTTAGAAAGGGGAGGTACAGTCTGGATAGGGATAGACAGACAGACGGAAAGGCTGAAATATCTTTATTATCGGGTCCCGTTTTTATCCTTTGGGTAAGGAAACAGGGGAAAATTATCCATCTTTGTTATTATACTATGCAGTATGCTGACACGGATAAAGTCGCGGGCAACAGTTAGTAGAAAATAAATTCTTATTCGCAGGTATTCTAAGTACACGAGGCACTACCGAGAACCTATGGTTTCATCCATCAGAAAGTAAGTTATGTCTTACGCTTTTGGGATCCAATTCTACCAGTAATATAATAAAAATTATAGGTCTACACTCTACCAGAATCTGATGGCAAATTTTTACCCAGATATTGCTAGAGTCAATTTACTTTCTCACTTTTTGCCATCAGATTCTAGTAGAACTATAGCTTCACAAACCATAACCCGATAACACAAAAAGGACCTAAAAATTGCAAAACATAAAAGTATTCCAGAATTATATCCAGAAATGCAACAACATTTGGTAGAGCTGATAAACCGGTCGTCCGTCGCAGATAGTAGTATAGAAAACGAAAACGTCCAAAACAATTGACTTTTTTAACAGTTTACAGTCGCTTGACCCCTGTCAACGCCAGCGATGTGGTCATAAATAGATTAGCCAAGCATATAGGTACCCATTATCAAAGAATTCTATTTAAACTGAGGTTTAGAGTATAAAGCGAGCACGAACATAAATAATAGTAGTTTTAAAACCTATCAAGCCCCATAAGAGCACCGGTGATCGCGACAACAATATAATAACAATAGGTTTCCAAGAATCCGCGATCGAAGGATTAAAAAAAACTTTATTTATTTAATTATTCGAACTCTTTTTTTTTCAAAATTTTAACAGTTCAATTACTTTATTCTATATAATACAAAGTTTTTAATGATTTTACAATTTACATAGGTATCATTGACATGATATTATTATCTAGATATTATATCGATGGTAAACAGGCTCCTTGACATTAGAGTTCTCTAGAGGACCTTGCTAGATCGTTATTATTAAATGTGATCCGACAAGCGTTCAATTTTAATTCTGCGGTATGCCTTTTACAAATAAAAATAGCCTTATTCTCAGTTCTAAATTCAGGATATAGTTACGAATATCATATCCGGAAATTATTTCCGGATAAGATAAATCGACAAAACTTCCGGATAACCGATAAGTTATTAATTATTATTATTATCAAAAGGTACTTTGTCAGCTTGCCATGCATTTATATTTTCCGATAAGTAGTACATATAACGTTAGAAATATAGATAGAAATCTAAAATTTTACAATTAGGTAGTAGTCACAATTGGCAAACGCCATGTCAAAATACTCACACACATTTTTTCCATTTCTATCTTCGTCATCGAAATAATTATTAATTTATGCGATACCACAATTCCTTAAAACACAAAATGTACTTAATATTAAGTTTGTTTTGTGTAAAATTGTAAATGAGCACTAATTCTTGAGATTTCCTGTAGCGTTTCAATAAAATAATAATAATTAATACATTGACATTTAAAATTTAACGAAGATGTGATAATTTATGATTAAAATTCATGACATAAATCTAAATGATAATGATTTATTTTCGTAGTAGCTTTTGCCCGCGTTTTGGTTCTTCGTTTATCATTCATATTAAACTTACTTTCTGAAGGCGCAGCGCAGACGACAGACTGTCCGTGACGCACTTTTTGTCTGTGGAAATAGAACAGCTATGTAATTTTAAACGGACTTTTAGCGCGTCGTGTGCGTTACTACATAATATAATTGTATAGGTTCTATTTCCCACAGACTAAAAAGTGCGTCACGGATAGTCTGTCGTCTGCGCTGCGCATAAATATTAATAATTTGGAATATAATAATACCATGACCTAGCCGTTTTTGATACAACCCAGACTACCTATGCCACTCTGACGACCAAGACGAATCAGATGATACATCACAAACTCGAATCCCAATATAATACTCATAGTTATAGTAAAATATTAAACTCGCACAACAGAGAAAGTAACACAAATAGCGTAACGGCGTTTTAGTTTGGATTTTTTTGCTTCCCGTATAAATTGAGTATTACATTTCAACTTTGTATTCCTATAATATTATGCATAGCCAGTAGTCACATAGTACTTCGTCTCATTTCGTTTTAGAGTTAGCTTACCCTAAGGTAAAGATTCTACATTGACATTTACTTCTGGGTTCAAGATCTCAATTCGGGGAAAATGTTACGCATACAACTAAGTATTGGATATTTTACATATTCGTCTTTTCCGAGAACTTATGAGGTTAATTATTACTTAGTTATTACTTAAACAACATTTTAAAAGACATTGCGTCGCGACGCCAAAATGTCTTTATAAACCCACAATTTGAAAATGTATAATTTATTAATGTAAAAAAATTAGCTCAAAATTCAATGCAGTTGATTAATTCATGTTCCAATTAAATTTTTCGTGTAACTATGAATTTTTTTCGTATCAGTAAAATTATTTGATGGGCGGTGTATTAAATTGGGTTAATATGCCAATCTCGGGAGTTATAGCAGTTTGTGAGAATTGCAATATGTATAAAACGACAAATTACGTAGGTCCGCTATCGCGATTTCTTTACCACCATGTACCATCGAGGAAGTTGATTCCTATGCAATTGACAGACCAACGTTACTTGGTCGAATATGTCAATTCAATGTTAGGGCCCCTTCTTCCTAAATTAGCAAGCAGGTCGATTGTCTGTCAGTGCGAATATCGACGTAAATGACATTAAAATAACATTCATATCAGCGCGCCTTGTACTGTGGCGGTTACGACGCTCGCCGCGTAGGGTTGGCGATCTGAGACTCATTTTTAATTAATTATTATAAAAAATAATACATATTTCAAAAAAAGTAACCAAACTAAATCATTAACTCTTGTATTGCAAAACAGTAGATATTTTTTAAATATTCTTTTGATAAATAATGAAGGAGTAAAGTGGTTTCATTTCAACGATTTGGAGGTGATTTGGTTTTTTAACCGACTTCCAAAAAACGAGGAGGTTATATGTTCGGCTGTGGATATATTTTTTTTTTTGTATGTTCAACGATTACTCCGCCGTTTGTGAACCGATTTTCGAATTTTTTATTTTGTTGTATTAGGTTTTACTCCAATTTGGTACCATGTTCACAAAAGTGGTGACCTGATGATGGGATCCATGAGTAATCGAGGGAACTCCTCGAAATTTATATGGAAAAATATGGTGATTTTGGTTTTATGTGAAGTGTACTAAGAATATGCTACCAAAATGTCAAATATTGGGTCAAGGTATACCATGGTCTCGAAGATGCTGAGAGAACTCCTGACTCCTTATAGATACACGTTTGGGAGTTTCGGCGTTGTTTTAAGAACAGAAAGCATATGCTACTATGCAATTAATATTCATCATCATAATCATAATCCTCATCATCGTCATCATCATCATTACCACGTCGTGTTAAGGTCACCAATGTCATGAATGTCATGACACAGAATAGATAGTAGTACAAGGCATAGGTATGGATATACTAACTCATAATAATAATTATGTATTGTTACATAACAACACCTGTTTATTTAATACACGGCGGTCGGCGCTACAGAGGCGACGGTGTCGCGCGGGCGGCGCGTGGCGGCAGACGACAGATCGAATATTTTACTACTTTATATTATACAGATCGAATATTTTACTAACTACTGTTCACTTCACTGATAATATATTATTTTGTGAGTGTGATTTGTGACTCTTAATGTAAAGAAAAGAGGTCATACGCCTAAAACTGGTCTTATGGTTCTGTAGGGTTACCCTGGGACGTTAATCCCTCTGGCGTAATATCAATTAAGACAACCAGTGAGTGAGAGCGAGAAGAAAAAAATTATTGTAGCGAATCAGTTATATCAAATGCTGTCGAGTAAGCGATACCGCGATGCAGATGCTTAACAACGACATCTGTTGTTGAATTGCGGAACTAAATTTTCTTAGTAAATATAAAGTTTACAAATCTCAACACTTAACAAATTGTAATAAAATACGTAAAATATACGCGAAGGTCTACGTACCAGTGTAACTAAAAAGAGTGAAATTATTATTATTTTTAACAAAAAATTAAAACCGACTTCCAAGGTAAAAACAATAATAACATTAATATGAACTAAAAAGTATTAAATAATTTTTACTATCTAATAGTGCCTTTTTCCGAATTCGGCTAAACCTCAACTATTTCTGTACTCAATCTTCATAATTTTGAAGTCGGTGCCAGTTCCAAAAAGTTCAAATATTCTGTCAGAGGACTGAAGATTCAGCTATCTGGTACCGACTTCAAAATAATGAAGATTGAGTACAGAAATAGTTGAGGTTTAGCCGAATTCGGAAAAAGGCACTATTAGATAGTAAAATTATTTAATACTTTTTAGTTCATATTAATGTTATTATTGTTTTTACCTTGGAAGTGGTTTTAATTTTTTGTTAAAAATAATTATATCTTTATTATGTGATACCGATAGAAAAAATATGGCAAGACCAAATTACGTATTATTACTAATTATTTTTTTCAGATATAATTTCCCTGTTAATGCCGATGAAAAGTTGTTTCGTCTGCACGCTTTTTTAAGTTTTTTTCGAGAGAGCAGCCTTAAGGGCGTTCCGTCCGGAGATTCCGTAATTGACCGTATTTAAAACCTTATAAACTCATAATCTGAAAGCTACAAAATTATAATAAAAATACAGCAATAATCTTCAGTATATGAACATTCCTTTTGTCGTTTTAAATTTTCTATTTTTGTTTCTTATACTCATGATATCAGCTTCCAAAGTAATACCAATTTGTTAAAATTCAAGCATACATTCAGCATCTCCTTAGGATTTACAAGTTACTTTTATTTGAAACTCACGCCAATAGATCGACAATATCATAAACTACATATTCGCCGTTTTAAATTTTTTTTAGGACAATTTTGAACTAAGATAAGTAAAAATAATAGGGTTTTGGCGCGATCTCGGCAACGCGGCAAATGTATGGCCAAGGTCGTTTGCTCGGGGGACGACCTTAATTGTGATCTGTCGGCTGGGTTTGACGTAACGCAACCAAACTACTTAGGTCCCCGATTTGCATATGAATCAACTTCTCTGATAGTACATTACATACAGGGAAACCGAGCCATTTTCATAATTAAAATATTAGAAAAAATATTACCACAGTCAATAACACGTTTACTTTGTAGTAAATCTAGCAGGTATAAAACATTTATGCTTAAACTAAAGATACAATTTCCACTATGCGCTACGCTATGGTGATGATTTTTTTTCATTAAATGCCGTTTTATAAAATATTTCTTCCTATGCTATTCCTATGTAATAAGTAAATAACTAATAAGTCTGTCGCATATTATATTGTTTTCAAGGTTCAATGACCGTCGTATCAGAGCCGCCATCTTTAATTGAAATTAATAAACAAGTAATAATTAATTAAATCAATCATTAATTTTTATTCATTCTCAAAGATGCCGAAGACGTGACTCAACTCAAAATTTTGGGTATCATATCAATTATGGAGAGTCGTAAGGCCTGGGAAAACAACAAAACCTATACGTATTATAAATTATGACCCGGTAAACTTCATATCACTTCTCTCATAAATCCTAATATAAACTGGACTTCCACTAATATTTCAAGACTAAAATTAGCCAAATCGGTTTAGCCGTTCTCGAGTTTTCATTAAAAACTTACAAAATTTTAAATTCCTTTTTTAAAGATTTCATTTATGTTGATAAAGGTACGACATTTTTCCGGTTAGGCTCTAAATCATTTCCAATTAGAATCTACAATCTAAAGAGCTGCCCTGGCCCCTAGGTATCAGATAATCACAATTACCTCCACGGAGCCAGAGGTCTCACAAAAGCGTCCAGCTTGACTAGCTTTTAATTACAAGCTATAACAAAAGACCGTCGACGGAAAGTCGGCCACCGAGGAATTGGGGGCCCAAACGAATCGACGGAAATTAATTATGAGACAAAGAAAATAACGAAAATAAAATGATTTTTATTATTTCGATATAAACTGTATTAATAAGAAGTATATTTCACTAAATCCGCATCTCCGTTGCGGTGAAATTAGTTTATTGCGCGGAACGACCTAAACTGATTTTGCTGAAATTTGATGTGGATAATACCAAATTTTAGCAATAGCGGTTTAGGCGTGACAGACAGAAAGACAGACTGACACACTTCACATTTATAATACACTTTCCTACCGCCTTTTCTGTTTTTTTCTATTTTTTAGGATTACCACGGAACACGGCACATTTATAATTAGAATTCCTTTTGGTCTGATTGAAAGCCCTACTTTCTCAGCAGTAGCGTGCTATTGATGTAAACCATAAAGTTAATAGACCTAGCGGAATAGAGAAACAAAGGCCTGAGCAAGCGAGATGTCAATATCAGTATCACGTCGTGGTAAAAGGAGAAGTGTGATACATGATAGCAGAACTCTTTTTTTACGTCAAGTTGGCACTTATCGGCGCGTTGACAATTTAATCTCATAGAAAGACGCTTGTGTAAGTGTATACCTACGTACACATACTCGTATGTAAATCAATTTCGGTTTCGTTTGACCTCTCGAGATTGTTACTCTATTCCTAGGTATATTAACTTTATGGGGTAACCCTATTGAATTACATAATTACTAGCTATTTGACCGAGTATAAGTGGTATTCGATAAAATACGAATAAAATGACATTTTCTAAAAATGATTCCTAGCTAGATCGATTTATCGCCCCCGAAACTCTTTATAAGTACTAAATTTCATGAAAATCGTTGGAGCTGATTCCGAGATTACAATTATATATAATAGATATATAAATATATATACAAGAATTGCTCGTTTAAAGATATAAGATTAAGATATATTTTTTTTCCATTCAACTTCAAGCTACTTTGGGCTCTACATTTCCGCATTTCAACAGTATAATATCGTTATTTATAAAGTGGCATAACCCTGTTTATTTAGTTTGTAAGTGAGATCATATTTGCAAAAAAAAAAAACACTTGACATAATCTTTGCGTATGACATCAGAAATTGCGTAGATCTCAGTCCATCATGTCGCGTGTCAAATTATTATTAGCGGGACCCTAGACGATCAATTGTATTGTGCAATATCACGTATCAAGCAATATTATTTATCGTCTAGAGTTGATATTGAATGCGACTGCCTTTCAATGTTATCAAATAAATTTTATTCAATACTATTGTTCAATGATATTGCGCAATAAAACTGATCGTCTAGGGGCCCACAGCTATTAATGTCCGACAGAAGCTTTGGCTTTGACCAAAATAATGGCCAACAATGGGACGGATGACCAACACGACTGCGGAGATACTCGTATCAGGCGCATAATATTATGTACCGACCTCAATGGGCGTTTGCACACAGCACGATAACGACACGACACGATACCACCGAATAGAGGGCCACCGCATATATTATACAATTTCAAGTTGGCCGACTATCGTACAAACTAAATTGCGTAGTGTCACTTTTGTAGTCTTGCATGCACCCAAAATATTCTCCTTTCTTTTCGCCTTCGTTTTATTAGTGCCACAATAAAAGCGTGCTTTTTACGCATTTTAACACGCACGTCGCTAGGCTAGCAACACCGTCACCAAATCTAAAAGTCTGCGGCTGGCAGCGTACACGATGAAGTTGTCCAATTAAATTGTGACACTTCACACTACGCAATTTAGTTTGTACGATAGTCGGCCAACTTGAAATTGTACATGTGCGGTGGCCCTTATCTATTCTGTGGTATATTATATCATGTCATGTCGTTATCGTCGCAGTGTGAAAACGCCCATTGAATGAATGAAATATTCTTTATTTTATTATATTATGTATATTGTATAGATTGTGCTCGCAATACAAAAAGAATATTTATTTATTTATTTATTTATTTATTTATTGCTATGAATAGCCAACAAAAGTTACAATAGTACATACACATTTTAGGATTACAATATTTATCACGGTTATTGCACTTTTACTTACAGGCTATTACATCATGCTATAAAAAAACGGCTTAATAATACGTAAAAGACAAATAAAGTAAATTTAAAATTGAAGCAATATCATTAAAATTAGTAAATATCCGGGCAAATCAGAAACCATTTCAATAGTATTAACAATTAATAAAAATAAATTAAATTGATTAGATTACAAAACATTTAAATTAACAATATAAAGCAAATTCATTAAAATTAATTAGAATACATTCACATTATAAAAGTTTAACAACTAAAGATAAAATTCATTATTGTGTATACAAAACAAAAAGAAATACATAGTTGTCACAATGGCGACCATAATATAGGTAGCAATCTAGTATCATATGCCCATGATCGCATGAACAAACCATACGTCGCGTCGCATTGACATGTTTGCTAATGAAAAATGAAAATGAAAAATATTTTATTTCTATATCGGTTAGATCAGTGGTCCCCAACCTTTTTTCATGCGGGCCACAAACATGTTTTGGTCTTGGTGTCGCGGACCGCAACAAAATTTTTAGGTTTAGAAAATAACGTTCTTAAAAATAATGATTTAAGAGTAAAAAAAAATCACGACTTTCACGATGACTACATTATTTTGCCGGTGGGCGTGAATTTCAAAATGATAAATGGTTTAACATCACGCGGGCCACAAAGTCCCGGCGGGCGCGGGTTGGGGATAGCTGGGTTAGATAGTAATTAGCACTTTTATAACGTGGCGTGAGGCCTGCCACCTACACAAAGGGTCAATTCAGACCGCAACGCGACGCGTACGCGACGTCTGTCAAATCAGTACAGAAATTCATCTACGCGTCGCGTTGCGGTCTGAATTATCCCTTAAGGCCTCTATATCCGCCAATGACCTTGATCATCATTGTCTGTCAGTGCGAATATCGACGTAAATGACATAATAACATTCATAACAGCGCGCCTTGTACGGTGGCGGATACGACGCTCGCCGCGTCCATGATAGGGCGAATTCGAAATAGGAGAAAAAACCTTTTTAAGGCTTAATATAAAACATATTTCAAAAAAGTAAAAAAAACAACTTATCAACTTATGTATTGCAAAGCAGTAGATATTTTTTATATATTCTTTTGATAAATAATGAAGGAGTGGTTTCATTCAACTATTTGGAGGTGATTTGGTTTTTTATTTCTTTATTATGTGATACCGATAGAAAAAATATGGCAAAACCACGTTACGTATCATATCATGTAGATAACTAATTATTTTTTTCTGATATTTCTAATTTCTCTGTTAATGCCGATGAAAAGTGGTTTCATCTGCACGCTTTTTTCGCGAGAGGAGCCTTAACTGACAATGGGGCATTTTCTTATTTGTTTAATTTGATTGTCAAACAGCTTCCATTTTAGTAACTAGATGGCGTATAGGTAGACAACTATCGGTAATACCAGGTAATACCATCAATAATTGCTACAAAACTGGGCAAAAGAATGTAAAACTTGATACATTTCAATTTGAAAAAGACAGAATGATATTCCAATGAATAGGATAATAAAGTTATTATAACGATGTTTTAGTTAAAGCTCACGGAATAAATAACCCTTATTATCGTTATTCACACCAAATGTCACAGGAATTATAAATTTTGGTTTTGACAACATCTTACCTGCACTTGTGCACGATAACGGATATATAATGGCCAATATTTTAGCAATAATGAACATCAACAACCCAAATAACACAATTTGGGAAAAAATAATAAAAACCACACCAACAACAAAAAGTAGAAGAAGTTTCAAAGTAACATGGGCGCCACAAGGTCTAATATTAGACACGTCCATTTTTAGGTGCAGTAGTTCTAAGTTCTTATATTGTTAATAGAATTATAATATTATTTTCAGAGAATAGTGATGCTTTTTGCAGTAGAATAAAGTACAAAATAACTTTAGTATGTATTGCAAAACTCAAAGATGAGATCCATGTCATCTATTAGGTTTTTTTACATTTTCAAGGACTAATAGTAGACACCCTTTATATTGTTAGGGAAAATGGACAAAAAATCTTAAATAAACATTAATTAGTGTATACAACATGACCATTAATCCAATGAAATCAATAGAAATTACAAAAAATCAAATAAAAAAAAAGGCGAAATTTTGCACGTAAGTTTTGAATACATTCAAAACTTACGTGCAAAATTTCGCCTTCCTTAACCTATTTGCTAAGAAATTGCCGAGCGCGTGTTGACGCGGTCATATTATTTACGAAAACTGATCCCATTTTAAAATTTTGTTCTCGAAGGCGTCTCTAATATATTTTTTCAATTCAACAGATAGCTTGAGAAGCTTATAAAATTTACAGTGGTGAGAAATAAGATAAATATTCTTTATTGTGCACACATATTTACAATTAAAAAACAAGAAAAACATAAAACACAAGTATAACACAATGGCACAACACAAGTATAATAAAACACAAGTATAACGAAATAATTAGAGTAATTCTTATTTTTATGGTATTTTTGTCATAAGTGTCATCTATTAGTTCAGTGTCTAGCATTAGGTCTCTTCCCTTAGTTGCAGAGGGCAAAAAAACATACACTTCCATACATTTTTTTTACAAGAATAAAAATTATTCGAAAAAAGCTGGCAAAGTTGGCATGTTTCGCGGTATCTTTTCGGCTATTGTGCGTTATTTAGTGTGTGTTGCTATAACGTGTACTTTTTCGAAGGTTTTTTAATGGATGTCACGAATGTAAATAGTGTTTTGGATACATTTTTTTAATGAGTAGTTTTTTAATATTCAATGAAATACTCAAAATCATTCGTTGACTAAAACGCGAAATAAATTTTTTTGTAAGGTAAGACTAATCTTAGTTTTAAAAATTTTGTTCATTAAAATAAGAAGTGCAGGAAAAAAAGACAATTATTTAGCTGTCTGATGAATAACCAAGGCTATATATGCCGTAGCACTTATTGCCAAAAAAAACTAGTGTCAATTATTCTCTCTGTCTCTCGTATCTCTTGTATCTCACGATAACTAGCAAGTGATTATATTCTCTTTAATAACTAGTCCAAAGTTTAAATCCTATGGACACATGACTACGCTCTAAGCCTTCAGCAAAGTGAATTATTATTAAGTTTACAGTTTAAACGCCTCTTAGTTAATGAAAGTTTTAATCGTTTGCCTCGAGTAAAAGTTTCACGGAAAATCTGTTTTACCAATCCTTGTAATATGCGAAATAATTTTACAACTGAAATGATGCATATTTTTACACAACATAATCAACATACAGTAGGCGATCTCTGGTAACTAAGGTCTGAAATGACTACGGTGGACTTCGGCCTGACCGAGTAGAGCAGGGGCTCCCAAACTTATTTTGTCTACCGCCCACTTTGAGAAAAAAACATTTGCGCTCCCATTGTTTCACCTACTTTCAAATCAAAGACTCTACCCAACGCTCCCATTTTTTTCCGGGTCCCACACCGTCCTTTAGGCCTTCAGCGGCCACAGGGGAAATTGTCCACTTTGGGAAAGGCTGGAGAAGAGAGAGTAGAGTAGGGAACCGCTCAGTTGAAAGTTTTTCTTTTGAAGCCTTAACTCACAAACACGACATATTTAATCAGCAATTTTCCACAAAGGTCGCAGAGGGCGCTACTAGCAAATACAGAAAGTCGTCTGACATGTTGCACACGTCATATCCGAAAAAGTGACAGAAACATTGTCAAACATCGAACAACATTGTTTACTGTCTATACCTATGCTGGTGCTTGACTCTAGCGTAAAACCATTGCATTAAAACATTTTAATATGACAGTAAAATTAAGTAAGTCGTCGATTGTTATCAATAATGTAACTTATATCAAAGTAAGAACTTAATACAAGTCTACCGGTCTCTAGACGAAGAGTTACTAGCTAATAGACTTAGTATTCCGTAGTATTGGAGTAAATATACAGAGCTGTACAAATTTAATAACGATTCTATCGAGTTACTACGAGCCAAGTTCGCAGAAGCCACAGAGTTACAGAGAATAGTTATGCCAAAACCTACGAATGGTCAGGCAAAGAACTCATTTCGAAAGGATGGAGCTTTGACGTCATTTTGTGTTGATAGTCCATGATTGAGGAAATAGCTGTTCATCAGGTGAACTGTTGGGCTGGATTGCAATCTCCTCCCGATCTTAATTATAAAGAGTACCTACTTAAATTTTTGGAGTTAGGACATACATATTGAACTTCTTCGTAGCATTTATAAGAAATAAGAAAGTAAAACATACGTTTGTTGTACTATTTTTAATAAGGTTTTTTGTCTGAATAGCGATGAACTTTTTCATGAAATATTAAAACGAGAGCAATAATTATTTTACAACGACAGCTCTGACATTCTTAGATCTTTGGCATCGGAGTTTATTGAGATCGTAAGTAACTATAGATCTAGATCCTAGAATCTCTAGATTCATCTTCGGACAATTAAACGCTAGACCATTGTCGTTTAAATTATTTCTCTATAAGTAATTACGGAATACCTCAATATCTAATCTAATATTATGAAGCTGTGTGTTTGAAAGAATGCTCTTAGTAGGTATACTTAGTCAAAATGCATTCGCCAATTTCAACATTGGACAATTTAAAGGACGACGGGGTATGCGGTGAGCCAATACCAGATTTAAATGTTGTAAAATGTTATTAAACATAAGTAAACATTTTCTATTCGTGTAGGCCGTAGAGGCACTTATAACATGTAACAGTTCCTAACAGAATGTAACAATTGACAACATTTGTTAGTAAATGTTTTTATGTTAGTATTCTTAAAACTATAACAAAAATAGTAGGAATTGTGTTATTACTCATTACTAAAATTAAAATATTATCAGTTATCACATACTTAGGCAATCAAATTCAAAATAATAATTATAATAACGCTTAGTTAGAATTAAGATAAGAAAAACAAAAAAGTATACTCTAACACAAAAATTAAATAAATGGCAAAATCTTAGTAAAAATTTAGTAACAATAAATTTATTATTTCATATGATTCAATCTCAGTTTCGGTACAGCTAGTTTTGTTTCTATAAATGTGGCAAATATCGCAGGAATCCCTTTTTGGGATGTGAAATCCAATATTAAAGTGTTTTAATTACTTAATAATATAATCAGGCGTTAGTTTGCGGAAATCCATGGCTTAAGTTTGTTATTATTGACGTGACAACGTCTTAAATTAGGTTGCGGCTGGGAGTCACTTATGAAAAAGTGTAACGCTCGGTAACGTTACGATGAGTCACCGAACGAGAGAGAGGCCCGCCGAATGCCTTGCGTCTCTCTCCCACACGTTGTCACGTAAAATCTTCGCCCGTAAAACCGACTTTACAGGCAACCATTTTTCTTAGCAATATTCCGCGAAATAAACCTCAACCTTTACCACTTGTCAAGTCGCAAGTCAATGGCGGACGTTGTTCGTAGAGTCCACATCCTGAGGATACTCCGGTGTTGGGGCGAAACGCGCGAGGTTTTCAACCTGCATGGTGGTGAGGAACCTTGCACGGATTTGCCAACATTATTGCTTGTGTGGTGGTGGTATTTGCAGGTTCTTGCATGCGAGTGTACGTATAGGAAGTGTGGGAGAGGAAGGAGGTGCTGTACGCATGCCTATGCGTACACTCACTCATTTACTTAGTTTGAGGTTTATTTCGCGGAATATTGCTAAGAATAATAACAAACTTAAGCCATGGATTTCCGCAAAGTAACGCCTGATTCTATTAACTAATTAAAACACTTTAATATTGGATTTCACATCCCAAAAAAGAATTCCTGCGATATTTGCCACGTTTATTGAAACATAAGTAGCTGTACCGAAACTGAGATTGAATCATATGAAATAATAAATTTATTGTTACTTAATTTTTATTAAGATTTTGCCATTTCTTAAATTTTTTATGTTAGAGCATACTTTTTTGTTTTTATTATCTTAATTCTGACTAAGCGTTTTTATAATCATTGTTTCTTGATTTGACTGCATAAGTGTGTGATAACTGATAATATTTTAAGTTTAGTAATGAGTAATAACACAATTCCTACTATTTTTGTTATAGTTTTAAGAATATTCACTGAATTTACAAGTGGCTAAAAGCTTTGCGAAAGGTGTGTTTTTTTTTTGTTTTTTTATTTTTATGTAAAATAAATATTGATTTATTTTTATATTTTCATTTCGTAGGCCTCGAATTTTACCGATTCAGTTTAATTGTAATATTTTAATGGCCTGTTTTTGAGATTTATAATTATTTTTGCTAACTCTTATTATTCCTGTTTATGACTTTGTTAAGACATATAAATTATTATTAAGAAACCTTGGATAAGACAGATCGATGCCATAATATTATCATTTCCATTAAAATAACTGTTAAAATTTTCCATTTATTTTGTTATAGGTTTTTGTCAATTTGGTAGACTTAATAAAAAATATCTTTGGATAATATTATATTGTTTTAATTTAGCGTCAACTACATTTATGATACTCATCATAAATTTTAAATTCCGTAGAGCAATGTAGCATGCTCACATTCGTCTTAGTAGTTACCGTAGAATAACGCCTCAAAGTTACATCAAACCAAACAACGCACGCAACGCAGCGAGGTACAATGTCGCATGTTTACATAAAACAGCTTTTTTTTAAGATTAATCAACAAAACATAAAAATTTTAATGCATATACAATGATTTTAATACTACAAAAAGCTATTATGCAATAAAATGTTATTTTAATTGATAAGTAAAAAGTTACATTGAAAAATATGAATCGTAAACTTTAAACAGCTCTCCTGTAAAGTTGATATTTTGCAGATCCGTCTTTGTTCGACGACAGTGTCGAAATGTTTACTAACGTTACTAAACATTTTCTGACTGCGGTGTGGGAGCACCATTATGTCAATAGTATTGACGCCTCCGTGGTCTAGTGATATAGAGCGCGGCTCTTGACTCGGAGGTCGTGGGTTCGATTCCCACATTGGAAACATGTTATTTCCAAGTTTGGTTAGGACAATGCAGGCTGATCACCTGATTGTCTGACAAGTAAGTAAAAGTCGGTCCTGCGCCAGATCTCTCGCCAGTCGTGTCGGTCGTCCGTCCCACTGGGTTATGAGAGTAAAGGAATAGAGAGTGCTCTTGTGTACTGCGCACACACTTGCGCACTATAAAATCACTCCTGCGTAGCTGGCCTGGTTTCAATGAAACCGGCCGCCGTCACCGAAACCGGTGTGGGAGCTATTGATATAAAGCAACGTATTGTCTCAATGATTGATTCAGAAAAAAATTGATTCAGACCGCACCGCGATGCCTAGATGAATTTCTAGTCCATTGAAATGTTACATTTGCTTTGCATTTATTAGAGGACGCAATTTTATTTTTGGAATATGTTGGGGGGCTCAATGGAAGCTTAACCTCAAGTTTGTGGGGTCGCCACTCTTGTCCCCCGGCCGCCATCTTGAAAAAAGGGGTGACAACACTGTTTTCGTGATATCTCGGAAACTATACGTCTTATAAAAAATTTGTAAGAATATAATTTGTTGCAAATTATGATGCCTATAAATATGCTTATATAACTTATTACCCTAAATAAAAAATTTAAAATGTTATAAGCAAAAAAGTGAGAAAATTTTTGATAAGGTTTATTTTCACTTTTTAACTTGGTTTAACATATTTTACAAAAAAAAAAACCTTAGACCAACCTTGTAGATGATCTTTTGAGAAAAAGATCCCCCGATCCCATGAAATTAATTTTCTGCACATACAAAGGAAACTGTGGAACCATGTGAGGCTGCAGAAAAGCAGGCCTGAAGCAGGGGGGGGGGGAGGGCTTGGGGGGGGATTGGGTATCTTTTTCTCAAAAGATCAATATAACAAGGTTGTCCTAAGGTATTTTTTTTGGAAAATGTATTAAACAAAGTTAAAGAGCGATAATAAACCTTTTAAAAAATATATCACTTTTTTGCTTATAATTTTTTAAATTTTCAATTTAAGGTAAAAAGTTATATAAACATATTTGTAGGTAAAATAATTTGCAACAAATTATGTTCTTAAAAATTTTCTGTAAGACTTATAGTTTCCGAGATATCATGAAAATAGTGTTGTCATCCCTTTTTTCAAGAAGAGTGGCGACCCCACAAACTTGAGGTTAAGCTTCTATTGACCCCCCAACATATTCCAAAAATAAACTGGACTATTCTAAATTTGTATGGATTTGACAGATTCGCAAGACGTCTCACGCAATTGAAATCTGTCAAATCCATACAAATTTATGCCGCGCCGCGCCTCGCCTCGTCGAGTTGCGGTCTAAATTGACCCTAAGGCTTCTTACAAATGAACGGCACTTGTCGACGGCACGCGTCGACGACAGTCGGAGCGTGCCGTCGATAAGTGCCGTTATTGTACGGTAAGTGCCGCTACTGAAACTGGCAAATGCATTTTGACTGATACTCTATTGTTGCTACAAGAAAATAATAGAAAATTCTATACTTAACCTTTATTTAATTACTATCTATTATTTGCCTAGTTTTATATTTTGAGCCTTTTAGTTTTTATACAAAGTCAGGAAGGCGATGCTAATACATCCAGTTTGGTTTGCAAATAAATATTATTAAGATTTTATATGAAGTGAACACTAAGATGTTTTTCGATAATAAATAACCATAAACCGGTCGTATAATGGAATATTTAGCATCCATATAGTTAATTAAAAGCAAGATTATAAAGCTCGAATAATTAGTAATATTACTTATATTAAATTGGTAATAATGGAATTAATAGGACTATGCCAGATTTAAAACGTCGAAAGTTGTTTGCAAAAATTATTTCGTGAACAGTAAGAAATCAAATAAAAAAACTAGACCAAAATCGGTATATCTGTTTAGGAATTACTTGTTGCGTAGACAATATAAAATGCAATATTACGTAATGTTGCCAACAACTTCTTCGCGAGGTAACCCTGCAATTGTCCGATCTAAAAAAACTATCCTTCATCATTTCTTGAAAATGGAAGTATGTATTTGCATACAAATTATCTTAATCGGTTAAGCTATCTTAGCGTTTTAGCATAGGGGTTATGAGAGTAAAAGGAATAGAGAGTGATTTTGTGTACTATGCACACACTTGGGGCACTATAAAATTACTCCTGTGTAACTGGCCTGATTTGAATGAAACCGGCCACCGTTTTCAAAATGCAAGAGAACTGGCGGAGCTGCAGATACAAAATGTCACTGAATCCACTGAAGTATATTTCAGCGGTAAAATAAAAGCATGTATTTAGTACAGGTGGGCACTCGAGGCGACGACAAAGCCACATTACCCCCTTGCATTGCGGAGCGTTGCGTTGGAAATGGAATAACGCATTGTATACTACAACATAAGGGTCAATTCAGACTGCAACGCGACGCGTAGATGCATTTCAAAAGTATGGATTTAACAGACTTGAATTGCGTGAGACGTAGTGCAAATCTGTCAATTCAATACACATTTAGAAATGCATATACGCGTCGCGCTTCGGTCTGAATTGACTCTAAGTTGTGTTTACGCGCGACAACACAATACAAAACGCTGACTGCACAGCGCGGTATACCTACTGGCCAGTGCTCATGACGCCATATACTGTCAAAAGTATTGCATCGATGCTAGTTAATTTTTCGGAACACAACCTTTATCAATTCGTTTTTCCGTCGAAACAACACACAATGTACGGTACCTATAATAAGTCGATGCCTCGACGCTGCACAACGCAACGGAGCAATATGGCCTCTCACGCTTGACTTCGACACTGCAATTTCATAAAATTGACAGCTCTTCGATTTTGTTTTTTGTGTGAAAATTCCGGCTTTGACGATTCTTCTCCTTATTTGTATGAGCACGAAATATAAATTAAGGTTTTTCCTTTGTTCCTGAAGTCTGAATCATGTACGCCTTTTACTACTATCTAATACTACCGTCGCCCATGGACACTCGCAACGTCAGAAGAGCTGCAGGAGCGTTGCCGGCCTTTTAAGAGGGAATACGCTCTTTTCTTGAAGGTTAGCAGGTCGTATAGGTCCGGAAATATTGCTGGTGACAGTTATAATCTGACTGAGTCCGTCATCAGCCCATTTTTACCTTTTCACGGAGGGAGTCTACCCCACTCTGATCTGTCTCTCCCCAGTCTACACTCACCCCCTGAAGGGGTGGACTGGACAGCTTTTTATCTCCGACAAATTGGATTTGAAAAGAAAATCACACTAAGTTGCATAAATGTTTTGCTACCCATTCTGTTTGTGACATCTTATAATATTATACTTACAAAATTCTAGTGTCACGATGTTTGTCACCATACTAATCTTAGCGAATTTTGTTAATAAAATAAAGAAATCACGGTAAAAAATAAGTGTTCTCAGAATTTCAGCTAGATAAATAGCGTTTGTATTTTTTTGTTATGTGCCTACAAAGTTGGATATTCAAGTTGATTTTTTTTTTCAATAAAATTTCTTAATATTTGTATTCTCTCCCGATGCGTACAAACTACGAAAGAGTGACGTCATAATTTCGTAGGACTTTATATGGAGCGTTTCGGGCAGGTCTATTTTATGAGATGTTTGAATTGTCATAATATCTTGGCGATTTTTTAAGCTCTCAGAGTCATTCTTTCAGCGATGTTTTTATTTTTTAAGGGTCTTTCAATTATCAATAAGAAAAAAAATAGTCAACATGCCTCGGCTGAATCGTTTGTCTTGGAATTTTTGTCTGAGAATCAGAACTATTTTTCATTCCCGAAGTATAGCACAAGGGCACAGAAAATCTATACTTAATTACTTAATTTACTTAATTACTTAAAAATATTATAATTGGGAAGAGTTTGTTTGTTTGTTTGTTTGAACGCGCTAATCTCAGGAACTACTGGTCCGATTTGAAAAATTATTTTACTGTTGGATAGCCCATTTATCGAGGAAGGCTATGGGCTATATTTTATCTCGCTAAGACTAATAAAAGCGAAGAAATAGAGAAAAATGTGGAAAAAACGGGGGAAATTATATGAAATTGCTTATTATCTTAAGAACTACTGGAGCAATTTAAGTATTTGGCAAACATGAAAAAGAGACCACGTGAAGGATTTTTGCGGAAAAATGTACGGTTATGGGAGTGGACTTAATAAGAATAATCAGTTGTTACCATGAGCCATGACCTTAAGTATTATTTTAATTAAAGTAAAATTTTATTCAATATTTCTGTTTGATGATTTGAGTCCAAAACAGATTCATTTTGCCATAATAGTTCATTTTCGGTGCAATGCTCGATTATTATTATCCTGAGGCTTCTGTAGTGGACATGGGCTACGTTAACAAACGTTTGATTGCGAACAATGTTACAAATACGTTTTGAATACGTTTCATATGAATTTGTAATGAAGGGTTACGCGTATGTAGTCGGAATTTCAAGAACAATGTAGCATCTGTTTTGTTGTATACTCTGTAATTCTAGGTTACATAAATTTCACAAACAATAAATTAGTATGCTGTTCGCTCAACCGTTTTTTGATGAATTTTGATATGAAGATACTTTGAGTTCCGAGGATATTCTAGTGCAAACAAATATCATATAGTATTGTTCTCGCGCGAAATTATTAAGCTTTGAGAAATAATTTGATGATGAAAAGATAGAAAATAAATGAAGACGAAAGGACGAAGTGGATAACTAACAATTTGAAAATGTTCGTTTTTTGTATGAAAAGAGGCTTTGGAACTGGAATATTATTTTTTATTACAATATTAAAGTATAGTTCTTGCAATCTACGAGTGCGCGTCGCCTTTATTTGTAGTTGGAAATGTGAATAGACATTTTCGTTAGTGTGCGTACCCGACGGCCGACGGAGCAGTCACTAGCGAGCGAGCCATGTACGCGTGTATAGATATGGTCACTCACACAACTAAGGGCGACGCGCACTCGTAGATTGCAAGAACTATACTATTATGTCAATATATTCAACATAAATCTTAATATATATAATTCTTCTGTGAGTGTGTATGTCACTGAACTTCTCTCAAACGACTGGACCGATTTTGATGAAATTTTTTGTGTGTGCTCAAGGGGATCTGGGAATGGTTTAGATTCACAATTTTGTCCGCTGGACAATGTTTTTTTAAATTAATTTTTAATTGCTGTTGAAACCTTGGGTCCGTGGGGGCCTGACGCAAAAGCCCTCTATAAAGATATGTCCAAAAGACTGGTCGCCAAATCAAATGACCCCAGGGCTGGCGCTTACCTCGGCCAACTTATTAGTTTGGCCATTCAGCGAGGTAATGCCGCCAGCCTAATTGGTACTTTGCCCGCAGCCTCCGATTTAGATTTAATTTTTACTTATAAATAGTGTTTATATATTAATTATTTATAGATGTTGTATTTACTTATATTATAGATTTTTTGTTTTCTCTATACTTAGATAAAACACAGGCACTATTAATAGTTAGAATTATTTCATACTTTTTTGTTCATTATAATAATAATTATTGATTTTTAATTTATTAGTAGTTGTTGATTTTGGAATGTCTTACATTGGATCCGACAGACGGCGCTACCATCGCAGTGTCAAATTTTAAATAGTATTCGAATTCGAATTTTAATTTTAGTCTGTCCCGACAGTTAGCGCTGCGATCAAATTAAAAAAAAATACTTTATATACTTAATATGGCAAAGAAACGTTTGCCGGGACAGCCAGTATTATTATATATTTCTTATTAATATTATTGTTTAAAATATTAAGTATATGTTACAGATTTCACACCCACTCTTATGTTCTATTATTTATTTAAATAAACTTGGGACGAACACGTCATCAATAATAATTATAATAATATGCATAAGATATTTAATATTACACACATACCTAATAATATTAAGTACATTCATATGCGGAAGCGTGGTACTTTGGAGAATATATATTTCTTATTAATATTATTGTTTAAAATATTAAGTATATGTTACAGATTTCACACCCACTATTATGTTCTATTATTTATTTAAATAAACTTGGGACGAACACGTCATCAATAATAATTATAATAATATGCATAAGATATTTAATATTACACACATACCTAATAATATTAAGTACATTCATATGCGGAAGCGTGGTACTTTGGAGAATCATAATAATATTGTGAATCATAATATGATTCATTTTTTTAAAATCGCGAAATTGACACTCTGCTTGCAATTCAGATTAACCTATGTCTAAATTCATACTAATTTGACATTCGTGAGTTTGACAGTTTTGACAATTCATTTTGTGATTTGATTGAGAGGAATTGCTAAATGTGCCGATTTTAGCCCCGCTGTCGACTGGGTTTGACATAACGCGACCAAACTTCATAACTCGTAAGTCCCCCATCTGCCTAGGAATCAACTTCTCTGATAGTACATATTAGATATAATATCAGCCAGATATATTATCGAGATGATGAAGTAGGTTAGTTTTAAGGTTTGTTCAAATTAATAAGGAAAAAATTACCTAGTAGGTAATTGTTAAAAAATTTACTTATTCACTTCATCCCTTTACGTCTCCGAATGATAAACGATAATAGTTTATTGTGCCGCATCTAATAGTTAACGACGTTGCATAAAACTAATTACACTGAACCACTGAACTAAACTCATTTGCAACTCCTCTTTGATGCACATTGATTTCATTTCTGCAAGACCGGACGATGTAATAGAATGAAACCACAATGTAATTTCTTAGTGGTAATTAACATTTCCCAGACTGATTTGACGACCTTTGTAGCTCAGTTGGTTAGCGAGTCGGCGCTCCAGACGGTGGTCGCGAGTTCGGAGCCCACAGATTTAAAAATGTTTTCAACATTCTTGGGTCATATGTGTTTGAAAAAACATAACGTGATTTGAGTATGATAATTGATAATAATAATATCAAAATGTTAGAAATTATACTTATTTTTAGTTATTTAATTAAGTGCCCTTTTTTGGGCTACAATGTTTTTTTATTATATTTAGTGTCCGACCGAAAATTCGGCTTCGGCTTCGGCCGCCTTCGGCCAAAAAAATCACTTTCGGCGAAGCCTTCGGCTTTGGCCTAAAACCCGGCCGAAGCCGAAGCTTTGCCGAAGGTCCGAGTAACCGTCGAAATTGAACGAACTGTAAACTGTTACGAAAGACTGAGTGAGTCGTGTAAGCAGAGGCCGCTGGGAGTCACTGTCAAATACAATAAACAAACACTAACTTCTTAATAAATCATTATTTATTAAGAAGTTAGTGTTTGTTTATTTTATTTATTAGTCTCGTTTCGGTCTAGTCGAGTAAAACAAAGACTGATTGATTGGTCTTGTAATTATTTGAACTATTGTAAGATTTTTTTTACAATAGTTCAGTCAATAAAGTTGTTGTATAATGCGTGAGCGGGAACCTGAGAGATTTCTGCTGGAATTTATTCAGGTTGCTTAGGGATAAAAGTCCTGAAGTCTAGGAGGTGAGCCAGAGTGAGGGGAGAGTGCCAAAGTCTCAATATTTGGTTTTTGGCCAATAACTAAGAGACGATGCGTTGTAGCAAAAAACATTCTACGATGAAAAAAAACTTATTAAATTCTCTATAATTTTTATTCTATACACTTTTTCCGAATTCTCATCCGTTTTCGAACTACACATTTGAGTTATTCCTTAAACTTAATTAATTATTTGTAGTTCACAAATTATTAAGTAATAAATAAATACAAAATCACAAACTTTTATTACTATCTCTAAATCAACTTCTCTATGAGACAGTCAATATAGAGGTAAACCTTCAATATTGAAGTTTTGAAATACTTAATTTAATATTAACTGTAGCTTGTAGACAATATTGAACATAACTGTATTTAAAAACTCCGTATCTCCAAAACTACTGAACCGATTTTGTTGAAACTTGCACTATTCCCTAAGTTGAACAGTACCTAGTAAAACAAAAAAGAATTACTGAAATCGGAATGGTAGTTCCAGAGATATGCGAATACAAACATAAACGGATACAAACATACATACGTTTGACGACTTCTGTGGCTCAGTGGTGAGCACGTTGGTAGCTCAAGCCGGGGGTCGCGGGTTCGAATCCCGCCGACGGAACAAAAAGTTTTCAATGTTCCCGGGTCTGGATGTGTATTAAATATTATGTGTATGATATAATAAAATATAGTATAAAAGTCTTAAATATACATACATATATCCGTTGTCTGGTACCTGTAACTAAACTGGTACCTGTAAAGTCCTTTAGGTATTTAGCACGGGGCCAGACTGACGTGGTGTGAAGCTTCCATAAATATTATTATTATATTATTATACATACACTTGTAATTTGGCACATTTGTTCAGACATACAAATACAGATTACAGACTAACATATACGAAAATTGGGCAGCTCTGGAAATATTACATACATAATTATACTCGTCGAATTGATAACCTCCTTTTAGGGTTCCGTAACCAAAATGGCAAAAAACGGAACACTTATAGATTCGTCATGTCTGTCTCTCTGTCTGTCCGTCCGTCCGTATGTCACAGCCACTTTTCTCCGAAACTATAAGAGCTATACTATTGAAACTTGGTAAGTAGATGTAGTCTGTAAACCACATTAAGGTTTTGATACAAAAATGGAAAAATTATTAAAAATTTTAGGGGTCCCCATAGGTACAACTGAAACAAAAATTTTTTTTTCATCTGGCCTACGAGTATGCGTGTGGGGTATCTACGGATAGGTATTCAAAAATCATGTTGAGGTTTCTAATATCATTTTTTTTTAACCTGAATAGTTTGCGAGAGAGACTCTTCCAAAGTGGCAAAATGTGTGTCCCCCCCTCTAACTTCTAAAGTAGGGGCATGATAATTCTAAAAAAAATATATGATGTACATTACTATAAAAAATACCAACGAAAATTGGTTTGAACTTATTAATTATTAACTATATTAATTATTAGATCTATCTAATAATTATTAGATTATTAGATCTAGCCAGTACTTGTTTTTATACGTCATAAATGATAAACCTTAATTTAACTTTCATTATATCAAAAAAGAAATATTAAAATAAATCAAAAACCTTATAATTTCATAGAAATAATTCTTATTGCTGCTGCGGAACCCTTCATGGTCGAGTCCAACTCGCACCTGGCCGGTTTTTTTGAAGTCGGTTAATAATTAATTACTGAAAGTCGAGCGATGAATAAATTATAAACCTTCGGCTTTGGCTACGGCCGAAGGTTGTGGCGATTGCCGATTAATCGGCTTCGGCTTCGGCTTCGGCCAAAAATAGACCTTCGGTCGAACACTAATTATATTACATTTTTTTAGGAAATCGGATACATTAAACCATATATCACTTTTGCAGTGTCAATAGATTCGTAGATAGATTCATAAAAAGTGCCGTCACAAAATCGAACACTTGCCATAATATGATACCATCTGCTTCACCGAAGTCTTCTTTCTTTTCAGGTGCGTTCCTTGTGCTGTCATACCCTCACTTCCTGTACGCTGACTTCACTTACCAGAACGGAGTCATCGGCATGAACCCTAGTGAAGAGGATCATAGAATTATACTTGACCTGGAACCGGTGAGATATTTTCTAACATAAAGGACAACGGCAAAAATGTATGGATAATGGGACCACCTTAAATGGCTTGGCGGATTTTAGCTTGAGACACCTCGTTAGCAGGCCCTAGAGCCTGCTAACGAGGTGTCTCAACCCTACGGCTAGGGCCTAGAGTCTAGAGTCTAGACGATCAATTTTATTGCGCAATATCACGCATTGTGCAATATTATTAACCGTCTAACGTTAATATTGGAACGCCTTTCATCTTATTGTCAAATAAATTGTTCAATAATATTTTTGAATGATATTGCACAATAAAATTGATCGTCTAGGGGCCCACTAGATTCGTGATTGTTATAAGAGTGACACTGGGTATATCATGATGCAGTTAGGTTTTAAGTTTTTCAAATTACCGTTTTCACTTGTTTCAAATTTCTATGACTCTATGTATAGACAGCAAGTCCTGGAAAAATATGACTTCGGTCTTAGCCATGTATGTTTTTTTTTATTTTTTTAGTGACTGTCGGGTGTTAATTATCCGACAACCTTATGACTTAGGTATACTAAAAGACTTGCCTCTTTTTGACCTACAAAATTAGTTTCAATTTACTTTTTCCCAATTTCTCAGGGATTTTGACGACAGTTTATCTTTTAAATAATGATTAACGTTATTGATAGTTCAACACTTTCAAGTTTGCCAACCAAAAAGTGAATAGAACTGTCAAAAACTCTCAGAAACCCATAAAGTTAATATACCTATCGGAATAGAGCAACAATCTCGAGCTGTCAAACGTAACCAAAATTGGCTTTCATCTGTGTGAAAAATATGTGTACGTATACACTTACACAAGCATGATTGAACATGAATTCTATGAGATTATATTGACAACGTGCGGCACGTGCCGACTGGACGTCAAAAAAAGAGTGCTGCTGTCATGTATCACACGTCTCTTTTTACCACGCGGTGTTACTGATAGTGGCATCTCGCTTGCTCAGGCCTTTGTTTCTCTATTCCGCTAGGTATATTAACTTTATGCAGAAACCGGACGTTAAATCATTCAATTCAATTACCGTACAAGACGTTTTTACGCAAAACTTCAAACTTGAAATAACCATGTCCTTTACCCATGGAGACCTTCTAAAAAGTTCATGATTTAACCTTATCGGGTATGATGCGGTGATTACCGCTGGTATATATATCATGTTTTTGATGAGATGACAGATGCTCACGCGTTAACTGCCGACATTTATAATTAACTGTAACTACGAGTACCCACAACTGCCCACAAGATAATGAAGTGTAGGAAGTTGAAAAAAGGTTACTTATTTTTTGTTCTCAGTTTTTGATTACATGAATTATTGGGCTACGATCTTACAAAAGAAAATGATTACGGTGCGTCCACATTTGTATCATTTGCGCGATCAGATCACTGATCAGATCTCCGTCGCGATCATCGCGCCGTATCAAGTATGCGTATCATAGTGTGGACGCCTATTAGATCATTCTGCCGATCATGCGTGTATTTGATTTGACACGTGTCAGATACGCGGTTAATAGCGATCGGGGCGTATCATGATACGCGTATCATTTTGATTTTTGACACGTTTCGATGATACGCGACGGAGATCTGATCGGGGATCTGATCGCGCAAATGATACAAATTTAATGTGGACGCACCCTAAAGATCGCACAGAGGAGGACATGGGTGTAAAATAGCTGTTTTTGAAATGATATCTACTTGCAAATTGCAATACGAGCCTCCTAAAATTGGGCAACGTGCCAAAGCAGCCGTGTAAGCCTAAACACTTAAAGCGACACTTTTAATGCTGTTAAGTACTAACGACAAAATGTCGCGGCGACTCACAAACATTTTCAGTTTATTCGCGATTGTATGTTGTCACTCTTGCTAGGCCTTTTGAGTAATTAGGTCGAAGTAAGTTGGAAGCTTTCTAATTTACTTTGACCCAAATCACTGAAAGACCAAGAGCGTGAAGCCACATTCGTTGCATTAATGCGATACGTCACCGCAGCGTTCTCACATTTCACTAGGGTATGTTCCAAAATATAACACAGTTCATGGCCAGCACTCATGACGTCTGGAATCGATGCTATTGATTCGTTTCAAAATATATGCAGACGTTTGTGACGTTGTTGGAATGCCATTAAAATACATTACATATACCTCACCAGTGGCATACCAGTACAAAATGGCGTCGAATTGAAGACGTCGTGAGCACTAGCCAGTATGCTGGGTAAAATTTCGGAACTCGCGCGTAATTAGATGCACCGCGCCGCAACGCACCGACGCAGTGTGGCTTCGTTCTACAATCTACATGCAACATACTTCGAGCGACTGGACTGAAAGATTTAAGAACCATTACAGAATTAGCTTTCCCATGCATATAAAAGCTTCGGCACGAGTAGAAAATTATGACGCAAATGGAAAGACTCTAACTGAACTAGGTTGTATAACTTTGTATAGTAATAATTATTATAAAGAGGAAAGGTTTGTCTGTATTTTCGTTTGTATTGAATATACCCAAAAACTACTGAACTGATTATAAAAAATATTTTACCTACGGAAGGATACATCATATTTTGTGATGAACATAGGCTATGTTTTATTCATTCCGAAAATGGCAAAAATTTGTCCTAAAATTACATTACTTATTTCAATTGCAGTGCGAAAAGTAGGTATTGATGATCCATAAAATAAAATATGATCTACATTTTTATATTAGGTATTCCGTATTCATCATAAGCTAAATCTGCGACAGCATAATATTTGACATCGTTGATAATGACTTCTTAAGTTTTCGCGAGTATCACTCATGATATTATATTTAGTTTAAACACTTACGGATTTTGTCGCGTAGCACTTATATTAATCCCGACGTTTCGGCTGCCTTACAGCTGCCGTGGTTACGGGCGGACTGAGGTGACAGGTGTCCAATTTCTTGAATTTATTCAACTACCCTACGATTCATCATTTTTGTTTGCGTTCCGATCTACGCAGAATAAACTCACAGTGTCTTTAAGCCGAGGTGTCATGGATTTGTGCTTTAGGTGCACTCTCTATTCAGGGTAAGTTCGAACACAGGGCAAGTCCGGATAATTCAACTTATCACTAAATTTGTCAGTGGTTTTATTTGGCTGGGGCTACGGACATGTTACATGTACGCCATACTGCACTGCAACCGCAAAATGTAGACTATACTCTGTAGTACCGTACCGTAACTGTACTATAATTTAGCGTTAACTTGAATTATCCGGACCTAGACCTACCCTAGTATCCGAACTTACCCTGATTAACTATATATTTAGGGAGTTAAATAACACGTCGCGCTGACCTCAGAAACTTCGATGGCGCGATTCAGGATTGTGCTCTGTTGGTTCCTAACGATTTCTTATCATTTTTTTCAGAATACTGGCACCGTGATCCGTGGCTTCAAACGCGCCCAGTTCAACATCTTCCAGAGACCAATCACGTCGATATCAGGGTCACAATCCCTCAAGACCACGTTGGTGCCCATATTTTGGGTTGAAGAGGTAAGTACCCACTATGGTTCAAACGCTCAGTCCTGTCTCTAGCGGTTATCGGCATCTCGTCTACCATTGTATTCTAATTTTACAGATGTAGAGCGATATCTATCGCATCGTTTGTATGACAAAGTTTCTAAATTCAAATGACCGCGAGTTTCGTGGTAGAGCAAGCAGGAGGAAGCGTGACCCCGCCATGTATCACGAACCTTTTTTTCTTACGAAATATTTTTCGGAGAAATTATGAAGCTACTAATATTAATATATCATTTATTTTAAATAACATTTTGTTATTTTTTATATAACAAAATGTTAATGTTTAATCAATTAAATCATGCTATAAGCAACTCATGTTTTAGAGTTAAAAATAATATATTATTATTATATTATACCTATTCTATGTCAGCTTCTTATTTGGTGACTGCAGAATGTCGCTTCTTCTAGAACGATACGAGCATGAGCTATTCAATATTAAGTATAAACTAACGGACACCCGACACAGATTACTAGTATATAATATTGTAGACTAACGAATGAGGTTACATAGAAATATAAGACATTTACCCGACGACGAAGCATAATTTACATTTTACAATGGTTATTTTTGTAGGGGCCATTTTATATTTTTAAAATGATGGAGACCTAAACATACATAATATAAAACATTGTTTTTTTATTTTGTGTGGAGTATGAAAGGGGCTGGGTTATCAGTTATCATTTAATAGGTTCATTGGGAAACTAATATGTTTCGATTATTTTATAATTCTCCAGCTAATGATTGATGAATAAATACTAGGTTTCGTCTACTCCTAGTTTCTAATTTATAAATAACTAAAAGTATACAGTGAAATAAAAAGTCAGCGAAGACGTTTTTTGTGACACAACAAGATTTTGCTACTCGATAGAAAAAACATATTTTGTATTAATTAATTGTAATTAAGTAGATATCAAAATGTAAGTATATGAAATCGGTGAAAAGGCTGCTCCTGCGCGATTACCTTTGCCTGTTTAGAGGATAATGTATATAAAACTGACCTTTATTCGAGAGGGGAATAGAAAATACCTAATGAAGTAGAGCTTTTTATATTTTATTGATATATGAGAGAAATTTCGAAGCAATGTGAAAAACGTGACGTTTTTTTGTTTACAGTAAGTATCTTGTTTTTTGTGCAAAATATCACCATCTAGTTTAAGTACTCCTTTGAAGTTCGTGAAAATAATTATTATTATGATCTACGCGTATTCGTGAATGTATTAACGTATTCGTAATCTTGATATGTAGAATGTTCTAGAACAAAACATAGGAACAGTCCAATAAAGATTTCGTAAGAACTCAATTATTCGGCTTTTAATTTTTATTTTCGGAAGTTGTAAATATAAAATAAATATAAAATGTCATAATGAATTTTCACTTCTTACATAATATTAATGTATACCACATTCATTTTTTTTTTGCTATAATTATAGGGATATTTTTAAATTAAAACCACAATACGTTTATCTATTTTATCCTACCTAAATTAATAGGAACGTATTTTGGCTTATCATGGCACATTAGTACCAAGTACCTATACTAACCTGCAAATTAGTACCGACCACGTTTATTATAACTTCGTTTCGTTTCGTCGCTCGAAAGATGAAATGGAATCGTTCAGCTTTTACTGAAAAATCAATTTATTTTATAAAACATTTTGTGTATTATATAAGTAATTTCTATAGCGAGCATAAGGAGATTCCGAGTTCAAATGCAAACATAAAAAAGGTGACCAAAAATTATGTACCCCTGTCGTGAAAGGTAAGTTAAAGATACTTGTGACAAAACAGGAGTAACTTAAATTTTTGGATTTATGTAAATGACAGCTGGTGAAAAATATAACTTTTTATTTTCTTGATATTTTTGCGTAGTTTTCATAAAAAAATAATGATTCACTTTTATCTGATGATATTATTTGCAAACTGTTTAATTAACACGCACAAAACTAAGAGAATCCTAATATTTATAAAAAAATTGAAAACCGATTTTATCAGAAAAATATCAATTCTTATCATAATAGGCTTGATGACTAATTTTTTTTCTTATTGGTAATTGAAAGACCCTTAAAAAATAGAAACATTGCTGAAAAAATGACTCTCATAGCTTAAAAATTCACCAAGATATGAACAATTCAAATATCTCATAAAATAGACCTGCCCGAAACGCCCCATACAAAGTGCTACGAAAGACTGACGTCAGTCTTTCTTAGTTTGTACGGATCGGGAGAGAACTTTGTTCGATAGGTATATTAAATATTGCGTTTATGAAAGTGGTTTCATACCAAAAGTTGCTTTTAATTGCATAAGTTATCGAATGGTATACAAATATTAAGAAATTTAATTGAAAAAAAAAATCGACTTGATTATCCAACTTTGAAGGCGCCTAACAAAAAAAATACAAATGCTATCGAGCTGAAATTTTGGTAACGCTTATTTTTTGCCGTGCTTTCTTTATTTTATTAACAAAAGTCGCTAATCTTTGACCTTGTCATCATCCCTATTGTGATAAAAATAACAAGAATTTGCTGACAATATCGTAATTAAGGAAATCCAACTTCAAAAAATCCTAATTTCTCAGTTACGACACTACCTATTTGGGTGAGGTATTGTTGTAAATGAAACTTCTCTTTTAAAATGCAACGACGTATATTTTCGGATATGCATGTGTAGAGAGGCGCCAGAGCAGGGAATACAAAAGGAACTGTCAGGGGTGACATTGACATAAGCATTGACATACTATGTTGCGTTCCAATTATTAATATCCTAACAACCACCCCTGGAACGCAAACCCATATTTGCTATACAATACAAAAGTTTATACTCGGTTGTACCCTTAGTGAGAATATCAGCAACCATATTGTCACCTTTACAATAATTAAACTTTATCTTAAAATTAAGTACATGCTCTCTCAAAAAATGATACCTTATATCTATATGTTTAGTACGAGGCAAGTAGCAATCATTAGTTGACAATTTTATAGCACTTTGGTTATCGCTAAATATACAAAGTGGTCCGGCAAGGGGCTGGCCGAACTCAATGTGCAGCTGTCGCAGCCACAGAGCTTCCTGTGCTGCAGATGACATTGACATGTACTCTGCCTCCGCCGTCGACAGAGCCACTGTTTGCTGTCTCCTTGAGCACCAGGACACTGCGCCTCCCTGAGAAATAAAAACATATCCTGTGCAGGATTTACGGTCAAAATTGTCACTAGCCCAGTCTGCATCGCAGAAGCCTCTTATATCTGAATCACCATCTTTGGTATAGGTAAGCTTCAGATCCTTAGTCCCTTGTAAGTATCGTAAGACCCTCTTGACAGCTGTCCAATGTTCAGATCTCGGCTGTTTATTATACCTACTAAGGGTATTAACAGCAAAAGAAATATCAGGCCTTGTGCTTTGCGCAATATAAAGAAGACAACCTATTGCTTGTTGATAAGGAAAATTTGTTTCTTCTATCTGGTCCTCAGTTATTTGAGAAAACTTTAAACCTACTTCCATTGGGGTCTTACATGGTTTGCAGTCAGACATACCAAACTTAGCAAGAACTTCTCTAATATATTTTTCTTGGTCTATCATAATAGTGTCTTCATTTCTTGTTATGTTCAGACCCACACACTGACTAGCATTTCCTAAATCCTTCATCTCCAAACATTGCATTAGCCTGTTTTTGATCCTGTCTCTTTCTATATTATTAGGAGTAAATAACAAAAGGTCATCGACCCACACAGCAATGTAAGTATTCCTATCTACATTAAAATAAACACAAGGATCTGACTTAGACTGTGTCATGCCAACATCCTGTAATACAGTATTCAGTTTAGAATTCCATAACCTGCTTGCTTGTTTTAAGCCATAGATAGATTTATGTAAACGACATACCTGGGGACCTTGTTCGTAAAGCTCAGGTTGATGCATATATATATCCACATCAATGTCTCCCTGTAGAAATGCTGACACTGCATCCAACTGGTCAATCTGAAGTCCCAATCTCGCAGCTAATGATATCAGGTAGCGTATGGTACTGTACTTGACAACAGGAGAAAACACTTCCTCGTAGTCTGTACCCTTCCTCTGAGCATATCCCTTAATGACAAGTCTAGCCTTAAAACGAATTATGTTACCTTTTTGATCCGTTTTTGTTTTAAAAACCCATTTACAGGGTAAAGCCTTTTTATCTGAGGGTAATTTTTCTAAGCTCCAGGTGTTATTTTTCATCAGTGAATTGTACTCCTCATCCATTGCCTGTCGCCACTGCTTGGCATAAGGTGACGACAGTGCCTCCTCAATCGTTTGCGGATCACTAAAACTAGTAAGAAAACAATACATACTGTTTTCTTCTGTGTGTACTCTTTGTGTTCTATTCCGAGGCCTCAGTGTGATGTTCCGCTCACACTGTGGGTCTACATACACAGGTGGGACATATGTTTCATCTGAGTCCCCTGTCTCATACTCGCTAGATACCCGCTCACAATCCTCAGTTACACCTGTAGTTTCTTTATCAGTTACTATTGTGAGGTCTTCTACATCAGACGGGAGTGCTTCAGTAGACACGGGAACACTGTTAATGCTAGTGTTAGTGTTTTGACTGTCTGATGACTGTATATTTGTAAGTGATTTCTGACAGTTAGTTAAAGTTGAATCTGAAAGATTAGTATTATTAGTTAAATCAGAAATTCCACAGTTTTCTAAAAAATTGACATCTCTGCTTTTAATAACTTTGTATGTTTTATTGTCTAATAAACGATATCCCTTTGTATTGTCACAGTATCCCACTAAAATCATTTTCCTTGACTTCTTATCCCATTTTTGGCGTTTTTCCTTTGGTATAAATACCATGGCCTCAGAGCCAAATATTCTCAGATGAGACAGGTCAGGCTTATATCCATTCCAAAATTCAAAAGGTGTCTTACCATTTAAAGCTTTATTAGGAGATCTGTTATATAGATACGCTGCAGTCCCCACCGCCTCTGCCCATAATCTCTTATGTAAGTTGGCATAAAACAACATGCATCTGGCTTTCTCGACGAGTGTCCGATTCATTCGCTCAGCAAGTCCATTATGTTGTGGGGTGTAGGGAGTGGAGGTCTGATGTACTATTCCACTGTTGGATAAAAATTGTTCAAAGTTAGTGTTGCAATATTCAGTACCATTATCTGTTCTTAATATCTTAATTCTCTGAGAACATTGATTTTCAACCTTATTTTTATAGTCCTTGAATACCTCTAATGCTTTAATTTTACTGTCCATGAAGTATACATACACCATTCTCGTGTAGTCGTCTATAAAAGTAATACAATACTTCATACCTGAGCAGCTTAAATTCTCCATAGGTCCACAGAGATCAGAGTGAACAAGCTGTAAGGGTGCGGTTGCACGAGTGCCAGTATTTTTGAATGGCAATCTTGATTGCTTGCCCTCATGACACGATACACATCTACTCACATTATTCTCTGTAGTGTTCAGTGTCACACCCCTGACACAATCAGGCAGTCTGTTGACATCTGTAACATTAAGGTGGCCCATGCGCAAATGCCATAAATAAGTATCAGTATTACAATTATTATTCCCACTGGAACTAAAATTTGCAATTTCAGGACTATACTCAGTGTTCAATGTATATAATTTATCATTTAAAGTTGCTGAGCATATAAATTTACCATGTGAATCATGAACACTACAGCCTCTTTGAGTAAATGTTACTCTGTAACCACTATTAGCAATAGTACTCACTGAGAGTAAATTAACAGCTAGGTCAGGGACATATAACACATTTTTTAACTGAATTCGCTTACCCTGGGCTAGTTTTATATCTATGTTTCCGACACCTGCAACTGTAAGCGGCTCCTTGTTGGCAACTGTGATTTTGTTTACCGGTGGCTCTGTGACATTATACATCCATTGACTATTTCCGGACATATGCATGGATGCGCCTGAGTCCATAAACCATCTCTTGTCAACATGGTCTGAAAATGCTGAAAAAGCTGCAATAAAACCGGAATCTTTTATGTTTTTCTCACTTTCAGACGTCTTCTCCCTCCTGCCTGACTTGCAATATCTAGCAAAATGTCCATATCCATTACAATTATAACATCTTGGCCCTTTTGAATGCTGCGGCTGATGTTGATACTGTTTCCTCGACTTAGATCCAACAAATAACGCTGTATTACAGTTTTCCGATCTAACTTCTTGCAAAAGTTTGGTTTTGATTGAGTCTGCACTTATTTTAATACCGGAACTTTCCAGTCCCATAATCATGGGCTTATAAGATTCGGGAAGTCCAGCCAACATTAGCGTTCCCAGCCATTCATCGTTGATGTCAAATTTAATGTTCCTCAGCTTATGAGCGGTGGACATAATCTTATTCACGTATTCTTCTACATTTTGAGTGTTTTCCAATGAGGTTGTTATTAAATCTTTTAACAAGGCTACTCTCCTGTACAACCCGCTGTCATCAAAAGCCTGTTCCAAACGCTCCCAGACTTCCTTACATGTATTTGCATTCTGTACATGTACATAAATGATTGGGTCTAGTAATAAAATTACCTTTGATTTTGCCTTAACCTCCCTTTTAGGATCTGTATTGGTACCGGTCACACAACTCCAAAGATCCTCTAGTTCAAAATGTGCTTGCACTGCGAACTTCCAGGTAGCATAGTTGTCCCTTCCAACTAATCTGTCAATATGAAACGGATTGTAACCTGTGTTCGACATATTCTATTAACTTTACGTGATTTCGGTCCGATGACGCCACGCCGCTTAACCTCCAAATGTATGACGGACAAAGTACGCCGGCCGGTTTTCTGGATTATCACTGGTTTTACCTTTTCTTCTGTATTTCCACAACTAGCAATGAACCACGCTCTGCTACCATGTTGTAAATGAAACTTCTCTTTTAAAATGCAACGACGTATATTTTCGGATATGCATGTGTAGAGAGGCGCCAGAGCAGGGAATACAAAAGGAACTGTCAGGGGTGACATTGACATAAGCATTGACATACTATGTTGCGTTCCAATTATTAATATCCTAACAGGTATTATGAAACTTCTGTCGCTTCGTTTTCTGTCGCAATTTGATAGAAAACGATAAATTACGTCAAGATTTTTGAAACATGGTAGCGGTAGGGTGAATAAACGCTAGAGACAAGATAGCCTGAGAGCACTATAGTTTCGTTACTTCCTAACTTGCATGCGATGACCAACTCCACCAACGTCTCTTAGTGTTAACAGCTTGTTAAAATGTCATGTTTTCTCTTTCATTCATAAATGAAGAACGAAAGAGGTAACTTAAGTACTAATTCGAGCATTAACTTTATCAGTCATTGGTGAAATTGAGCATAAATGTGGAAGAACCATGCCTCGGAGTTCGGCATGATGGGACGACGCAACCGTGTCCACAGCCTACTATTTAAATACGTCTTAGTAGTTACTCCGTTAATAAGAGCCTGATTACACCTACCGACTGGTACTCAACCTTTTTAGAGTTCCGTAGTCAACAAGGAACCCTTATAGTTTCGGTCTGTCCGTCCGTCTGTCTGTTTGTCTGTCCGCGGTTTTGCTCAGAGACTATAGGACCTACAAAGCTGTTATTTGGCATGAATGCACATATTAATAATGGCAACAAAATGGTACACAAAATCTTAAAAAAATATTTTTTTTATGGTACCTTCCATACACATCAAGCGGGGATGAATTTTTTTTTTCGCATCCACCCCATCGTGTGGGGTGTCGTTGGATAGGTTTTTTAAACTATTATGAGTATTTATAGATCATTTTCCGCTTTAGGGATCCGTTTGTGAAATATTAAGTTTTAAATTGGAAAAAATCGTAAGAGTCCAGTGTGCCCTTCTACCAGCTAAACGGTTGCTTCTGGAAATGTGAAAAAATTCACAGGAGTAGGAAATATGCTGAATTTAAAAGGAAAACTATCACGGCTAAGAAAACTTCATTAGTTATTGAGTAATAGTCGATCAACTAAAAAAAATGTATTCGGCGAAGTTTAAAGGAACTTTTCGTTCAAATTCCTTTGAAAGTAACTGAGATGATGTTGTTAGTAGGGTAGACTGGTAAGGATGTGACAATTTTGGTTTGGAGGCCAATAATTTTGTTTTTTTTTCCAAAAATTTTCCCAGCTAACTGTAAAACTATTACAGTTAGCTGGGAAAATTTTGTCACAAACCATAGTTTATTTATTTGGCTACATAAAAACACCATTATATCATGCCAAAATACGATGTATTAGTCACGGAATCAAATTTTAACGAAAGAGGGAACTTGTCACAACCGACCACAATCCAAAGTCGGTTGTGACAGTGGTTGGGGTCAGTGGTGACATCTACAAAAAATTGTTGTAGCCTAAGAAAATTAAGCCGAAAATGGACGATCAGCGGAAATAATTCGTGTAGTTTTGAAAATCGCTACAGTTATTCCTTGAGACATCCAGATAAACATATCGAAAATCCCCAAGGGTAGGGGGTGAGCTAAAGGAGTAGGGGGGGTCAAAGGACCCTTTTTTTAGATTTTAGCTCATAAGTCTAAAACCTGCACAAATAGCGTAACGGTTACTTCTAGGAAAACATTCTACATAAAATTTCCTTTAAATTTGATCCTATAATTTTTTTTGTATGGTCGATACTTTAGAAGTTACAGAGTATTCAACTTTATATAGGTATAAAAAATGAGACGGTTTTATAAAGAAAATAAAATTGGTATGTTTTCAAAATGTATTCAAAACTAGAAAATAATAATTAGACAGGCTTAATTAAATCAATAATTTTCTTCTACTACATCATCATCATCTTCACCTTCTATATCTACCAAATCTACAGGTACGCCATTTGTACACGAACCCAAGCAGCCGTTGCATACTAGACTGCACGTGATACCAGCTTTTCGGCATCCACAATTACCAGTGCAATCACTTTTGCAGCGACAAAATATTGACTTCAGCACGGTGTCAGGAGCTGGAGGATCATGAGTGGTAACAGGCTCGAGGTTTCCATCAGCTCCTCGCTTCCATCCCCACATTTCAGGAGGCAGTGCGTTACCTAACCACTCTTGTACTTGGTAGAACACTCGGAATGAGTGAAATTTTGCTGATCCTTTTGTAGGTGGGAGAGAGGAAAGATCTGGTTTGGATTTGGTGCTGGATTTGACAAAAACTGAGTATCGATGTCTGTTAAGATCAAGCTGATCAGTGGCTGCACGATACATCGTCAAAACATCCTTTCTCCTGACTCTGCTATTTCTTCAGATGTTGATGTTGGATTGTAGAAGATGGCGGCAATATCCTTGATTTTTGGTTTTTGATCAAATAGCTTAACAACTGACACTTTGCCTTTCCTGTAAATAGCTGAAGTTGTGTCGCAACCGCTGAAGCTATGTAGAAAAAGAAAGGAAGAGCAAAATGAGAGTTTTTGGAGTTCTTGTGAGGAAAATATTTGCATTTCCACTTTACCTCTTCCTGGCTTCACAAAGAATATTTGCTTATCTGGTGGTGACAGAGCCATAAGAAGGACTATTAAATCTATATCTTCCCCAACAACAGCAACCTCAGGATAGTTTGCGACTTTTTCAATTGCACTTTTTATAATTGTACAATCAGCATCACTAGGTGCCACTCGTGTTTCAATTTGCTCTGCCTGCATTTTTTCTGTGAGGAGTTGTATAAGTCGAGACTTGTTTTTCGCATTAGCAAGGAAATGCTCTTGTTGAACTGTAACTTTCATATCAAGACTGAAATTATGTATTATCGTATATTTTACATGGCAATTGTGCGAAAGGGACAAACCAAGAAAATCGATTTCTCGCTCGTGCTCGCTACTATAAGGAGATATTAGTTAATAAAAATAATACTTTAGCACATGGAAGTAAGGTTCATTTTAATATTTAAAAATGATGAAGTAAGCCTTCCAGCTGTATAGTACTTCCTAATTCCATGGTGACTAGTCTAACGTTTTGTAATAATAGCAGCTAGGACAAATAATTATCTGTGAATAGCAGGTATTTCAATCAGAATAAGTTGTTTTCTTAGTCTCGGACGTTCGATGCGTGTTATTTTCGCGATTCGCACTTTTGAGGAATTTGACCCCCCCTGTAGTTCCTAAAGTATCGACCGTACAAAAAAATTTATAGAACATAATTTAGAGGAAATTTTATGTAGAAAATTTTCCTAGAAGTAACCGTAATGCTATTTGTGCAGGTTTTTTACTTATGAGCAAAAACCTAAAAAAAGGGTCCTTTGACCCCCCCCTACACTCTTAGCTCACCCCCCACCCTTGAGGACTTTTGACATGTTCATCTGGATATCACAAGGAATAACTGTAGCGATTTTCAAAACTACACGAAATATTTCCGCTGATTTTATTAATTTGATCGTATTATTGATATAATTTTTATTTCAATAAAATTATACCATAAAACACCATAAACATTATTCTAAACAAATTCATCGAGCGTATCAAAACATATTCTATTTTGAAACATATTTATCGACCAAAACAACGACATCCGATTAATTTGATGTATTTCGCCGTTCTCTGTAAATAAGTCCTACATTTGGCTTTTTCGTAAGTATTTTCGTATTGTCTAATAATATTCTGCGCTCGTTTGGCCTTTTGTAAGCGTTTTTAGGACATCTAAGAAAAAAGATAGGATAAATGTATGTCACAACCGTACCCATAAGATTTGTCACAACCGTACCCAACACAGAATTTCAATTATTAAACAATCGCCACGAATCGGCTAAACGATTTACGTAACAAATAATTACTCGCAGTTAACTACGAATGATCAACTTGTCACAAGAAAATAAGCGACATAGGTTATTTGTATACAAAAAATAGTAAACATAAAAATAAACCAAGCGAGAAAACCTACTGTTAAAAAGCCTGTTAAAAAGCAATGTAGGCCCCTGATAACGTTATCGTCAAGTGCTGGCAAAAGCAATGCTAGGAGAAGCATTCAGACTTGCAAGACGCGTCTTTCTCTCTTAGTACCCATCCCCATATTCCGTATAGTTTCGCTGTTATGACGACTGTCACAACCGTAACCTGGCACAAACGTACCCAGTCTACCCTACTGTAAAACACGTTATAAATGTACATTCATAGACCACATAAAAATTTTAAAAAAACCTAGCGGTATTACGGAACCCTATATTGCGCGTGGCCCGACACGCACTTGGCTGGTTTTTTATACGGGCAACAAACACATTTTAGTCTTGGTGTCGCGGGCCACAACCAAAATTATTTAGGGGTAAAAATAATGTTTACTTCAACTTCCCACTAATCTAGAAGCAAATGATGTTAAATTTCAACTTCACGCGGGCCACTGATAAAGTCGGCAGGTAAAAATAATGTTTACTTCAACTTCCCACTAATCTAGAAGCAAATGATGTTAAATTTCAACTTCACGCGGGCCACTGATAAAGTCGGCAGGCCAAATGCAGCCCGCGTGTCGCAGCTTGAGTATAAGGAGTAGAGTGACGACTGACGAGACAGTGCAAACAATTTGTTTTGCCGAGAGCACTGTCTCGTCACTGTCTACGCCACTCTACTCGGTATGTGCAACTACGCCCTAGTATCTGCATGAAGTTGAATATTTTATCACTTGCATCGAATTTTAAGTGAAGACCACACGGGGAAAACAAGGAATGTCAAAAAAGTAGAATTAGCAGAAAAACAGTTTTTAAAGTTTTGAAAGTCTACATTTTTTTCATTTTAGACGCTTTTATGTGAAATATTGAAGCAACTTATTACTAGGTTAACAAATGCTTTGCATGTACTTCTAAAACTTGATTTGTTTAAATAAGTTTTAAGTAGAGATGTGCCGACTAGTCGGTAAAGCCGACTATCCGGCCACTTTTGTAGTCGGCGACTAGTCGGCGAATAGTCGGCAAAAAGCGCCGACTAGTCGGCTTTTTACTTTTTTACTATTGTTGAAATTACATTAAAGAAAAACCTTGATTAATATTTATAATGTGTACATAACACACTTAGTCAGTGTTACACATTTTAAAATTAAATGAAGTGTTTCTGAAATTACTTGCTAGTAAAGAAATTATTTTTGTAATTAATATAATTTTAACATAATATGGTCGCCGTCAGTCTCGACTTGTAATAGATCACAATTATTTATTCAACAAAATGCACTTATCAATATAAAAAGTAGCCAGTAGCCAATTCTCAGACCTACTGAATACGCATAAAAAATTTGGTAAAGGTTTCGGAGGAGACAGGAGTACGGTAACTAACATTGTGACACGAGAATTTTATATACTTATAAGATTTTATACTGACTTGACGGAAACGCGGTCGAACAAGATTAACAGTATCCTGTCTGTCTCCTGGTTCTAAGATACCTCTCCATCAATTTTCAGCCAAATCGGTTCATCCGTTCTTGAGTTATAAGTAGTGTAACTAACACCACTTTCTTTTATATAATACTAGCTGACCCGACAGACGTTGTCCTGTCTTAACGATGATTATTTAATTCGAATTGGTATAATTAATAAAAAAGTGTGTATATTTTTGAGTGCCATAATTGTGCACTCATCCCAAACTATTCCGAAAATCATCGATCGCGGTCGCGCACGACCTACGACTGTCGTCGGCCGCTCGCGACCATAGTCAGCGTATGAAAATGTATGGCACCGCTTCCGAGGCCCGCGACTGACTGACACGGTCCCGCGGGACCTACGACTGTCGTCGGTCGTGCGCGACTGTCATAACTTCAAGACACGATCGCGCGCGGCTTACAACAGTCGTAGGCCGCGCGCGTCAGTCGCGGGCCTCGGAAGCGGTGCCATACATTTTCATACCCTGACTATGGTAGCGAGCGGCCGACGACAGTCGTAGGTCGTGCGCGACCGCGATCGATCGAGATGCACGGAATTGTACCTTTAATCGACTTGTCATTATATTCCTAATTCCAATTCTCTGAATTTTGTCCGGCTTACATTCTGGACTATCTTGCAGTGAAGGTAACTTTTTTTTTTCAGGGCATGGAGCTTCCAGACGACTTTGCAGACATGGTCAAAGACCGTCTCCTATATCCACTGAATCTAGTAAAGATCCTAGTGCCAGTTTTAATAGCTATCAGTGCCTTAGTCGCTGCGATTGGACTTATCATTGTAATTAAAGTAAAATGCTGTAATTAATATTGTTTTAAATATACAAAGAACTGAACTTATCTATCGTTAATTTTTCATTGCTCCTAATTGTTGTTTTTAAATAAAATACTCTGATCAAAACTGTTTTTGCTGCGTATCATTTACCCACATATACATAAGCACTTATTATAAGGATTCTACAGGGTGTAACAAAACATACTGTAGTGATACCTAATTCTTTGTATTGTGTACGAGTGTACCTATGTGCCCCTTTAATATAGAGTTTACTGTGAAAGTAGCAGCGCTGAAATACTAAAAAATGTTTGTTATTTGTATCGGTAAGTGCCCCAAATCCCAACGCGATTAATTTTCCCATACAAAAGTTTAAAAAATGTTTCTCTTTCAGCGCTGCACTTTCACAATAAGCAGGGGGCATACACAGTACACACCCGGAAGTATTATTGCTTAGTTTTGTTACACCTTGTATATTTCAGTTAGCTTAACTTCAGGGAACGTGCGTAAAAATTTGCTGCGAACAGGACATTAATTAGCCAAGACTTTTTCGTTATCGCTTCGTTATAGAATCGCCAATTCTATAAAGAATCTTGGCTCACCCCCCAGAACCATTCTGAAACATCTGTAATGTGCGCCACCTGCCATCTATTAATTCCTACTCTCTCTTATTACGAATAAAGTGCCTACTGGTGCGGTGACGCAGTAACTATTCAGTAATCTGTGCTACATCCAAAATGTGTACACTATTATTCACTTATAGTTCATGTACGTTCCATATAAGGCAATAATGTGCAGTAGTAAATGTTTGAAATACGCCTTATAGATCATTTTAGCAATAGCTTTGGACCAACTTATAAGGTGCATTGCAAAACGATGTGTTACGAGGAATGTGTTTTTGAGAACGTATAGAATCGCTTCATTGACGTGACCTCGCTCAGCGCAGCAATTTTTTTTTATTAAATAAGGGGCACACGAGCAAACGGGTCACCTGATCGTAAGCAACTACCGTCGCCCATGGACACTCGCAACATCAGAAGAGCTGCAGGTGCATTGCCGGCCTTTTAAGAGGGAATACGCTCTTTTCTTGAAGGTTTGCAGGTCGTATAGGTCCGGAAATACTGCTGGCGACAGTTCGTTCCAGAGTTTTACAGTGCGCGGTAGAAAGTTACGCGAAAAACGCACTGTGGAAGACTGCCACTCATCAAGGTGATGAGGATGGTATGTTTTTCGCGTGGGACGATGGCGAAAAGTTGCAGGTGGTATGATTCCGAACAATTCCTCAGAGCACTCCCCGTGATACAACCGATAGAGGATGCAGAGCGAAGCTACATCTCGGCGTAATTCCAAGGGGACTAAGCTGTTTGAAACACTATGGCAATCAACAATTCGAGCGGCCCTTCATTGGATACGATCCAGTTGGTATTTTGGCGCCCCTGCCCAGAGATGAGAACAATATTCCATATTATGAGGCCGAACCTGCGCCTTTTAGAGTTGTATAGGCGTTGGTCCGGACTGAAGTACTGTCTCGCTCTGTTAAGAACACCAAGCTTCTTCGAGGCTAATTTGGCCTTACCCTCTAGATCAGTGGTCCCCAACCTTTTTTCCATACGGGCCACAAACATGCCATCAAGATCAAAATCTTGGTGTCGCGGGACGCAACAAAAAATTTTAGGGTTAAAAAATAACGTTCTTCAAAATTAACGGTTTAAAAGTGGAAATAAATTCTCGACTTTAATGACGACTTTACATTATTTTGCCCGGTGGGCGTGAATTTCAAAATTGTTAAACATCTCGCGGGCCACAAATAAAGTCCCGGCGGGCCGCGGATTGGGGATAGCGGCTCTAGATGATATCGGAACTGGACTTCGCTCGATATGTTGACGCCAAGTATCTCAATGCTAGGGGAGATGGTTAAAGATGTGCCCTCGAAACGAGGATATACGACCATTGTATGGACCAATTCTATTGGATGTTAAAAACACATTCTTTGCAACACATCTGTGGTGGAAACACAGCCTAAAACGTGTGTAAACACACCGAGACTTTAGGCAGCGTTGTATTTCAAGACGTGTCTCTGAGCTGCACTAGGCGTCGTCATTTTTGCAATTAGTCCGGTCTAATTAGACGCAAAAAAATCGTAACCTCGGAATAACTCGCATAGAGCTAAAAATTGGTAGAGACGTTAAATATATCATTACAAATAAAACCTCAAAATTCCCCGGGGATCCTCCTTATGCAAAAATTTTTATTCAAGGTCAAAGGTATGAAAATGAGGTTTTTCCTGTTTTTTTCCCAAACTGTACATTTTATCACAAAAATAGGTAGAGCAAGAGTGTAGATCATAGAATTTTCTACAAAAAATATTCAGTCATTTTTTTCATACGACTTACCATTCCTTATGAATGGCGGGCTTAAAGTTCTATGATCTACATTCTACACTCTTGCCCTACCTATTTTTGTGATAAAATGTACAGTTTGGGAAAAAACAGGAAAAACCTCATTTTCATACCTTTGACCTTGAATAAAAAAATTTGCACAAGGAGGATCCCCGGGGACTTTTGAGGTTTTATTTGTAATGATGTATTTAACGTCTATACCAATTTTCAGCTCTATGCGAGTTATTCCGAGGCCGAATGTTTAATTTTCCCGGGGTAAACATAATATCTTAAATATTAGTTCATACCAAGTTGCAAAGCAGCATTGCATAATATTTAAGAGTGTCTGAATTGACCCTAAGTCATCTTAGGGTCAATTCAGACCGCAACGCGAATGTAGATGCATTTCTAAATTTGTTCTGAATTGACAGATAAATCTGTCAAATCCAAACAAACTTAGAAATGCATGTACGCGTTGCGGTCTGAATTGACCCTAATGCTTTAAAAATTCGCAAGTGCACACATGAAAAATTATATGACATCGCATCTGCAAAAAATATGAAATAAAGTAGGCAAGGCATTATTACAAAGCCTGTTTGACAATGTGACGAAAAAATTAGCACCCTAAACTACGAATAATAAAAACTATTTATTATTCGTAGAGCCTAAAGGTCAATTCAGACCGCAACCGACACATCACACAACGTACATACATTTCTAAATTTGTATGGATTTGACCTACGAATAATTCAAACCTAAGGAAACGTAACTCCCATAATAATACAGTTCCATTCGAACTGTCATGTAACGTCAGCCTTTATACCGCTCAAGGTCACCTAAATATTGCAAATGTATGAAAAGTGAACCTAAAGTCTCCCGCAAACCATCAAACATCAAACCGTCAAACACGTCAAACATGTAGTAAAAGTATTTTGGAGCATGTTTTTTGACGGAGTTACTCTTCCGTTTTTATTATTCGTAGGATTTGAAAGATTTCAATTGGGTGAGACGTCTTGCAAATCTGTCAAATCCATACAATTTTAGAAATGTATAAAGCATAAACTTAAGATGCAAGTATATATTATAAGTCTATGGTATAAAGTATAATTTACACAGAGCCAGTACTGGCTCTGTGTAAATTATACTTAAACGCTACGACTGCTACGAGTCGTTTTGCGATCTGAATTATTGACCTAGTGTAAAAAGCTAAGGCCTTTTGCCTCCAAAAGATAGATGGTACCTAATAGCTCAGTTCAAATTTTACTAATAGTAACTTAAATACTAATTGGGTAGCCATTTTAAAATTAGAAATAAAACACGCATGAATTATTATACCACATATATTTAAAAGTATATACTTTAATAATTCTTAAATCACCTTAAGAAATAACACAGATTTCGAAGAAACATTCATGCGCTTGTCAGCAATAAAATGGTAAAAAGCATAAACTTCCTCGCGTCATAGGACAAAGCCGAAATGTACATTCACTCCCTTGTAAAGCGTTAAATTTTGAATAGAAAGCTCCAAACATTAACAGCGTTTAGGCCAAAACAAGAATTCTGTCCTCGACAAACAAACATACAGCTCTTTAGGGGATCGTAGTTTATATCATATCCATTTAGACATACACCGATCTGATATACCGTACACGTACATTTGAATATTATAATTTTTAAACAAATTATAAATTAATCTACCTTACACTAATACATTTAGATTGGATACTATAATATGGGTCAGCTATCGGTTCCTTTTACTCTAAAAACTATTCGATCGATAAAAAGTATTGCCGTATATGACGTAGAAAGTAACAACACATTATTGAGCTTTTCTATTGAAGAAATCATACTCTTTGACCGAACTAACCGACTTCAATCGACTCAGTACAATTAGAAAACAAGCAAAATCATTCAGAAATACTCTCAACTAAGAAATTATCAAGTCTTTGAATAAATAAGCACTATGAAGCCGGTCGAAGCCAGGAAACTCATACAAAAAGTCCAAGTCAAATCACACAAACAAACAAACATGAATATAGTCACAGTGAGGCTGACAACGGCTGTCGAACATACATGGACTAGATAAACGATAACTAAAGCTGCGATTTCAACTGTTAATTGACTAATCAAAATTATCTAATGTATAAAAATAGTTAACAAATCCTACAACGCAAATAAGACTCACACGCCCTTCGTCAGCCCCAGCGACTATCGCCTGCGGCCTGAGATACCAGAGTTGACGACTGAACAGTAGTCCACTGTATTTCCTAGATACCCGATTGCCTCAGATTATATTATGCAAGGAACACATCGATAAATCATGGTTTAAAATATATATACGTAAAATGGCATTGCATTCTATATATAAACCTAATTAATTTTCATCGTAAAGAAATCGTTACTCCATAATTGCAAAATATTATGAGGAATTACATATTTTCATTAAATACATTAAATTTCATTATTAACAAATTGAAAATTGAACTAAACATTTACAAATCCTAATGATCTAGGATATAAATGTGTTATCGTCTAATTAATAAGTATTTAATATTATTTACTCTGTATACTGAATTTCACGTATTTGAAAAAAAAATGATAATGAAAAATAATGTTATATTTTAAAGTATAAAAACATGACCGATTCGTTTCCTCTACCACAAACGGTAAAATAAATAAAATATTCATATAATATAGAAAAAATAATTTGTGGTACGTCAAAATATATCAATTTCGCTATAATTCCACTGCAAGGCCACAACACAAAACATTCTGTCCTCGCAGCGCTAAAATTTAACTAAACGAACTATAAAAAGATGTACATTATTTACAAAAACTCAATTCATATAGCGTAAGGTTCTGGTCGACGCCATGGAGAGTGGCATTCGTAACGAACTAAATTATTATTTACAAGATATTTACACTTGGGAGGGTTCACTCGAGCAGGGGCCGCTTGTCGTCGCGCTTGCGGCCCTTTGCGTGCGCGAGCATCGTGACGAGCTTCTTGTGGCTGTCGCCGACGATCCAGCCATGCTGCTGCACGTGCTCCTGCTCCTCCTCGCCCTCCGACCAGAACGAGGGCGCGGGCCGGCCCTTCCGCACCAGCCCCTGCGCGGTCAGACTCGGCCCCGGCCTCGCGAAACCACGCGCGCTGCTCTCGTACTCTCTTTCGCCTTTGCTCGTTCTCTCGACTTCGGTCCTCTTCGCCAGTTTCGGCTTCTTCCCGGAGTGACCCTCCCTCTTGCGACCCTTCCGTCGCCGGTTGGTGCCGACCACGGACTCCGCGCTGTTGGGCCGCGGCGGCATGCCGTCGGGCTCCGACTCGGAGCTCCACGTCTCGGCCAGGATGTTCTGTTTCCCGACGGTGCACTTCCGCCTCACCCTCTGCCGCGCGACCCCCGCGTCGTCCGACATGTTGGCAGCGTCCAGGGACTCCGAGTTGCAGTCGAAGCTCACTCGTCTCTCCGTGTCGTGCGACTTCACCGGTTTCATCTTCCTGCTGTCCCGTGACTTCTCTGTGGACTTGCGTCGGTTGTAGGAGGCGTCGTCGGAGTTCGATTCATCCATGAATTCCGGTGAAGCGATCGTTTGTTTTCTTTTCAAAAATGAGTCGAATACATCACGTGGGGGCGTGATATTTTTTGTGGTAGAGCGTTCGGAGTTAAGGCTACCGAGGGAGTCCTTGTACTTGTTACCGGCTTCTATTGCGTCCGGGTCCTCTGTCGGCGGTATTGCATATAAGCTGGGCTGGACTGGCCTTTTAGTCGGTGTGGTGGACTGACGTTTCTTACTGAAGCTCGTACTTCTTCTGGCAACCTTCGATGCCTGCATTTCGATATCATCTTCTTTTGCAGTCTCCCTATAGAAATTATCGTCATCGTATTTGGGAGTGTCAATATCATATTCATAGTCGTTATTGGATTTATTCGCTTGTTTCGGAGAAGGAACCTTCAAGTGTTGTTGTGTTGGAATTTCATTAGATTTAGAAGTAAGTGTCTCGTTTGGTTTCGAGCTTTGTGGTTTTTCTTCTAACAAGCTGTCAAACAATTGATCTAAATTGGCTTTGGGCTGTTCGATTTCGTTGCTTTTAGGGATTTTCTTCTCAGTCCGTAGTGCATTATGCTTAAATATTTTACCCATTACAGCACTTTTCTCTGTTGTATCTTTTCTTTTGTGCGGCGATTTCTTTTGGTCAACAATATTTTTAATTTCACATGATATTACGCTGTTTTCAGTTTCGTCATCGCTGCATACGTAATCATCAGACATGTACACAAAGTCATCGCCGTCGGAAGCACTGTCACTGGATACATCAGCTTCGTTATATTTCGCAATATTTTTTGATGTACTCGGTATTTCTTTGTTACTGATACTTTTAAATCTTTCCATAATCGTTGACGGGCGGAAATCGAATATCTCAGCGTCATCTGTATCCATAAATTCATAAATATCCAATTTCTTCTGCGGTGGATCATCTTGTCGGCTATCATAAGTCTTGCTACTTACCTCAGAAGATTTCCGTTCTCGTTTTCTTTTAGACTGGTTCTTTTTCTTTTTCTTAGATGACTTTCTTGCCGATGACATTATTCCGGACATATTGATTTCGGTGGTTACAATAGATACTTTTATTCCATCGAAACCTTTTAATGCAGCTTTGGTAAGGACTGTGTTTTGGTGATTCCTTATCTTCTTTTTTCCTTTCTTTTTATTTTTCCGTATCTTGTAACTGCAAAAAAAAATACAATTTTGAACCAAAAGTAAATTGTATATTTTATAAATACACTAGCTGACCCGGCAAACGTTGTTTTGCCATATAAATTATTTCTAATAAAAAGTACATAAAAACTATTCACAGGACTAACGAATGTTTGTAACATACAGAATAAATAAAAAAATGGAAAATAAAATGTTGACTTGATATTTTTTTATCAACCGACTTCAAAAAATGGAGGTTATCAATTCGACCCGCATATTAAGTATGTAATATTTTTATGCTAGTCTATACTCGAATCTATATTAGCGTCTGAACACATATTGTGGCAAATTTCAATAATTTATGTTTGTTTTTATTTTTGTGTTCGTATATCTCTGAAACTACAAGTCCGATTTAAGTGATTCTTTGTTGAAGTTGTTACCTAGGCAGATGGGAGGGACCTTTGGTCGCGGTACGTCAGACCCAGCCGACAAATCACAATTTACATTGAATTGACATGATCCGATCAAATGACGTCTGTCAACTGCCTAGGAATCAATTTCCTCAATGGTACTAGGGTATTGTTCAACTTTAAATAATACTGAAATTTTCGTCAACATCGGTTCAGTAGTTTTTGAGATAGGGAATTTTAATTCTCGATTATGTATATACTTTGAAGTCGGTTTTATCTATATGTATTATATATTTTAAAATACTATAATGATTACCTGGCATTTGCCTCTGGAGTGGCCTGTGGCTGTTTGCTAGCTGCTGCCGCTTGAGATCTGCATTTTCTTTTAATTTTATCAAACTTATCTTCAAACATATCAATACTTTCAATGTTTATATCTGGATACATCTTTTCTTTGTATTCTGGGCTTCGCTGTTGCATCTTTTGTTTGCATTCCGGGCTTCGTTTAGGAGCTATCTTTGGTTGGCATGATTTTTCATCTTTCTCTTTTTTGCCGTAATTGGCATTTACTAAGCCAGATGTAGCTAGCTTTATTATTCCGTCAGGTATTATCTCCCGCAAATTATCAAAATTAAATGTAGCTATATTTCGTTTAGTAGCTTTCGCTGCTTCTTGTAGCCCAGAAATAAGATCTTTTTCTAAGTTCCGAACTTCATCACTTTCTAAAATATTGCGAGCCGTAATAGAATCAACATCGCCATCATTCTTGTGATCAGTATCATCAATGCTTCTAGAAAACCAGTCCAACTGATTTGTAGAAGATTGAGTGCAATTTAAACTACTGCAATGTCGAACTCTTTCTATCTTTCTTACATTTTTATTATGAGACCCTTTTAAAAGTTCACAACAATCAATAAACAAAGCTTCATCTCTGCTTAACCCGCGATTGTTAATCCGCTTTTCTCTGACCGATCTCTTAGCATCAGCTAACATTTCCTCAAGATTTGGTATAATAATATCGTAAGTGGGCAATGACAACATTTTTCTCGTAGCTATTTTCTCATGAAGCATTTTTACCCTATCAAGTTGTAGCTTAAATGCTACCAAATAGTTAGGCTCTTCGTCTGCAATCGGAACCTTTACATTTAATTCAATTTCTGATATTTTAGATACATGTGCTACTGACATCTGATGCCTAAGGAAATTATCTGGTCTTCGAAATTCTTTTTTGCATAGTTGACAATATGAACATTCTATCAAAGTGCTATTTTTCTTTTTCCGTCCACGTTTAGCAGCTTTCTTATCTTGCTTTGTTTCTTTTGAATTTGAATTACCTTTACTTTTTTCTTCATCGACATGACGTTTCTCGGATATTTTCTTATTACTTCGTTCCTTTAACCCAAAATAAACGTCATCTGTTTCATTAGCAATGATGTGTAGTGTCTCTGATATTTTCTTCGTAGCCAACAAATTGGATTTTCTAGGTTTCCTTTCTGAAAAGAATCCAAAACTTTCCATAAACTGCTCAGATCGCAGCTGTGCCTCATTTTCTGCATTTTGATTCTTAGTTTCCTCAGTTTTGTTATTTAAAACACTCGATCGTTTTACCTTTTTCTTTGTTTTCGAATTGGTTGTTGTACTAGAGTGTTTGATGTTATCAACTTGCTTACTGATATTTGATTTTTCTATATTACCTAACATCTTCTTTTCTTTTTCTTCTACATACTTTTTAAGAGGAACATCACTTTTTGAAGAATCATCAGAATCACTGATGCTCTCTTTGGTGTCAACTAATGTTTTCTTTAAGACTTGTAAATCCTCCTTATCTTCTTTATTTTGTGTCTTTTCAACTTCCACTTCAGTTTTACTTGTTGAAGGTATAACATCACAGCACTCAGACAGGCGTTTGTTTTTAACATGAGATTTATTAGAGAGATTTGCTGCAGGTGTTTTTCGAGTCTTCGAAGGTTTCCTCAATGACAGTTTCTGATTTATGGATTTTGGTGTTTCGTTCATTTCTTCTAAGTCAATGTCATAAGGATCATAGTAATCTGAAGAATTGACAAATACAGATTTAGACCGAGGTCTCTTTGCTGCGATAGGCTTATTATAACAAGTTGTGCGTGTTTTCACTTTATTATCAGCAATTTTAGGGTCTAGGTTTATTAAAACTTTTTTAGTTTGAATATCTTCTTGATTTTTAGGGATTACTTGTACTTCTTCTTTATTAGTATCGTTTATTTTACTTTTTTTAGGCAAAGTCATCGCAGAATCACTGTCAGAAGCCTCATCCGGTTTTCTTTTTTCAACAGAACTATTTTTACTTTGTAGTTTTTCAACTTCATTCAAAGTTGCGTCTAAGGTGTTGTCAATTAATATTTTAGTTTTTTTAACTAAAGAATCTTTTTTATCTGGTGTTGTTGAAGAGCTTTGCTCAGAATTGTGTTTTTCTTTTGATAGATCGATGTCGTCTTTAAATGTTTCAATCAATTTTTGTACTACAATTTTTTGGTCCTTTTTGAAAGTTGTAATGTTATCATCTTTAAGCTGATTTTTATGTTCAGATAACGTAGAACACTCTTGTTGTAACTTTTTCTTTTTATTTTTCTTTTTTACTTGTACCGATTTTTTACGCTTATTCGTTTTAGCTAATGAATCCGATGTTTGCTGTTCAATTTTACTATCACTTACATAATTTTGTACGATATGGTCTTGCTCAACGTTCGGTGAACTAATTGAAGTTGGTTCGGCTACTGCCTGATTATCTAACTTTTCACAATTATTAGAAACATTGGGTACATTATGTTCTTCGTCTAGTAAAAGTTTTGAAAATATAAGCTGTTTTTTGGTTAACGGCATTTTTTGCTCTGAAATAATATCGACAGATACAGAAGATTCCTCAGCACTTACCACGTTGCTATCGATAAAAAGTGATTTACCCCGTCTACTTCTTCTCAAGGGAGTAATAGTATTTTGTTGTTGTTTCAGACTTTCAGTGATACTTTTTGTGCCGTCTTCAGTTAATTTAAGTGGCTCATCTTCAATAGCATCAGCACAAGATATTTTGTCAATATTATCTGTAGAAGGTATTTTAATTTCAACTTTCTTGCTAACCACTTTTGTATTCAATGACTTTTGCAAACCAATAATATCAGGTTTTGCAGTTTCTTGCGATGAATTATGATTAATATTTTTGATAGACGTTTGAACATCAGCTGTAAGTTCCATAAGTTTTTTCTTGTTTAACTTATCTAAAGAAGAATCAACCTGCGGTATGTCATTTGCAAGTACATATTTTTTTGGAAAATCTTGCCCTTCATGGATTTTATTTTGCGTATCATCTGAGTGTGATGCATTGGTTTTTATTATATCCTTTTCATTGTTAGAAGACGAAACACACCCATTTTCAAGTTCGTTATGAGTTTGTTTAATGTCATCTTCTTTATTTTTTGTATTTTCACTATGCAATATCTTCGTATTTTCTTTATTTATATCAGAATCACTATCTGTTGTATGCTGAAAACTTTTCAAAACACTTGAATTGTTACTACGACGTGTTTTACGACTCTTCTTCTTATTTTTTACATCAGTGATTACTGGATCGGTATTAGTATTTTTTAGAACTTTTAATTCAGACTCTCCAGATATATGAACATCAGTTTTTGAAGCGTCTGACGTATCCGTTTTTATTTCAGCACTACTGACAGACGATGTTACAGAATTGCTATTGGTGATGACATCATTGTCCATAGGATGTATATCAATTTTGAGATCCAATTTGTCACGATTTCTCTGCTTTACTATGACAGCTAAGGAAACATCATCATCGGAGGAATCATCGTCGGAACTTTTTGTAATATGTTCAGTTGAAACGTCTTTTACTTCACTTGATAACATAATATCATTATCTTTTTTAGATTTTAAAACAACGTTGTTATTATTCGATATAATGTTATCCGATTGTATAGGCGGGGAAACTGTAGAAACTTGTACGTTGTCTTTGCTATCATCAGAATCATTGCTTTTATCTAAAGTAGTGCTACAAACATCATATCGTTTGTAGGTAGGTGCTCTGTCTAAGATTTGGTTAGTTCCCACCTCACAAGATGTCCCAACAATCATGTTTGGTTGTAATATTTCTTTTTCACCAGCTTTTAAATATTCATCACTTTTAACTTCGTGTTCCGTATTTAAAAACACAGATGACGTAATTTCGCATTCTATATTTTTGTTAATACATTGAGAGCTGCTTATTTCTCTTTGCTGAATCTTTAAGCCTTTTGTGTCCACCTTATCTCTTGTATCAATATGTTGTAGAGGAGTAACAGGAACTTCACTAGAGTCCTTTCTTCCTTTAATGTCTGGAAAAATTGACCTCTGTCTTTCAGATTGTGTTTTAATACGAACTGCCCGTAAGCTCGCTGTTTTATCATTGTTAGTTTTTGTAGCATTTGATTTTGGAGGAATTGACTGTATGTCGTTTCTCGACGTAAATGTTTGCATGTTTGTTATTTCTGTAGTAGTATGTACTTCTGCTTCAGGCATTGTTTGTGAATTGTCATCTTCCGTAAGGTCTATAATATTAGAACTAATATTCTTAGAGGATTCACAAACAGCAGTTTTTAAGTCTCTTTGTACATTTATCACCTGTCTTACTATATTTGGAGTTGGTGGTGTCAACAACAATGAACTACTTATTGATGTTGGTGACAGCTGAGACGACGGAGCGGGTAATGTCGATGGAGGTGTAGTGGGGACGTGTAGTTGTTGTCTTTTATCAACCGTCGCATCTAAATTAGAATGAACCGTTTTGTTTAAATCTGGTGATAATGAACTTTTTAAAGTCAGGGATTTTTGTGAATAACTTTGATCAATATTCGATAACTGTGTTGTTGATTTACTTGCAGTAGATACATACTGCGGTAAGACATTTAAAAGCTGTTTACGGTGATCTACAGGCATCGTACCCAATATTTCTACGAGTTCCTTAGGCAATAAAGCTATTTTCTTAGCAATATCTGGGTCTTGATCCAAATTCTCTTGTTTTCTTTCCGTTTCACACTGTAGTTTATCTTCTATAACAATAATCTCTTCAGATTTATCAGTAGTTTGATATGGCGATTCCATAAAATCATTCACACTTTTCAAAGATTGCGATTGAATATCAATACTTATAGCATTGCATTCCGCAGCGTAGTTAATCGGATTACCCGTGGTTGTTCCTGCTAATGTATACACTGAAGTCGTATTAGTTATAGTATTTCCAGGAATACTCATGAATGAATTGGTTAGAGAGTCGGAGTTATTAGTCTCCACTTTTGAAATGGAAATGCAAGCGTTAGCGTGAGTATAAACTGGCGTAGTGCTTTCATATTTTTTAGTTGACGTTACAATAACACGATTGCTCAAATTATACTCCGGTATAGATGTCTTTACACTTTCCGATATGCAAAGTGGCATTTTAGTTATAGATGTGTAGTTTTCCTTCGTATTTGTCAGTTGCTCGTGACTTTCAGATATGATAATTACATTTGTTCTTGTTGGTAAATAATAATCTTTTGTTAGTTCTTGTGCAGCAATTAGGTCTTCCGGTTCAAGGTAAGTATTGCGTTTTAAAAGATTTATCGCAGGTTCATAGCTATCTTTTGGTATATGCTCTGAACTTATTATAGGGTTTGGGTTTATATAGGTGCGATCGCTGTGATTTATCATTCCTTCGGCTGCTAGTTTATTATAAGCCCCATACGTGTTCATTCTAGAATTATTGTAGTTCAATGTATTGCTGATATTTGATGTTCCGGAAACGTGCATATTGTTACTTTCTATAGTACTTCTATTTTCTATGTGAGAAGATGTGGACGCTAGTGGTTCAATTCGACTTTCCCTTTTTCCAGATAAATCAGTTGGATGGTTAATACGCGCAGTCTCTTTCAAACTAAAGTCTAGACATGCATTTTCATCATACGTTTTCGACGTACTACAAGACTCGTAATTACTTCTGTTAGGGGCCATATTCGAATAATCGGCACCTTGCATTGCACATATTCTTGAAGAACTACGATTTGTGCTTTTTAAGGATAAATCTTTAGGCAGTTGCTCATTTGTTATCGATAAATCGGTTGCTTCCTCCGGAATCGACTGCATTGAGAGATCGGATTCATAATGCATATTATGAGAAGGGTACTTGACGCGAAGATCAACAACCTCTTCATCAATGAAATCTCTATTAAATGTCGATTCCCTATTAGGATTTTTATTCGACAAGTCCAGTGTTTCGTAAGTATCGTCATAGTTGGAAATAGGATAGGGCGCTGGCGAGTCTGACTGCGTTGAAGAAATTTTTCCCGATAAATCTAAAGGAATAGGTATAATAGAATCCATATGTATATTACAATGAGCAGGCGGGATATCCGGATGTAACTCAGTTTGCTCTTTCATAGATAAATCTTCGCATGAGTCCTGAACAGTTAAATTTTGAGGTATTTGTTTAAAACTGTATACGCTACTAGCGTCCTCTTTAGGTGTTCTATTTTCTGTATTAGACTCAACAAACGAAGCTTGTGTTTCCATCGTACTATTTGTAGCAACGGCAATTACAGGTACAAGGTTCTTGTGGCATTCATCGGATTTTTGTGACTGAATTTCTATTTTTGTACCATTTTCCTTTTCTATACTTTTAATGATACTATCAGTCTTTGTAATTTCAGGCGGTAAATTTTCAGATACGTGAGGCTTAGGTTCAGACTTCTTATCTTCCTTGTCATGTGTTCTAGGAATAACAGCGTCACTTTTTTGTTTGCTAGGAATATTTTTTTGAGGTTCGGACAAAGGAGTATTTTTAGGATTTTTTAATTCATCTTTTGGAACTTCGGTAAAATCGATAGGTATGTCTAAAGCTTTTTTTAATTTTGGATTTTCTTTTGGTAATGGTTTTTCTGCACTGATATCTAGCACTTGAGTAGTCACAAGTTTCCCTTGTTGACTAGTTTCTAGTTTGGTTTTATTTCTTTTTGGATATATTTTTTTAGTTTCAATTACAATGGCATGTGAAGCAATTGTTTCTGGCAAAATTGATTTCTCTGAAACGATTGGTTTTAAATTAGCGACCTTCTTGTTTTCGGTGTTGGAAAGTTTCTTGCCAATTCCTTTATTTTTCTTTTGAGTTTCTTTGGTAACTTTTTCTTTCTTTTCCACAGTGGGCTTGCCTTTGAGAGAAGGGGCTTTTTCATTTTTTAAATTTTCCTGATGTCCTTTGAGATTCCTTTTCTTTTTTGGTAAAATATTCTGCGATGGGCACTCAGGGCTTTCAGGGATAGCATTAGATTTCGCTGTCTCTTTATTTTTATTATTTATATTATAATTACTTTGACATACATTTGCAATAGAAACAACAGCGCTATTGTTAGATTCTGCCAGTTGCACCTTTTCTTTGTCTTCCTTTGTTTGTTCCTGTTGACAATCATTTTGGCCATTTAATGGTAGAGAAGGTGTGACGTAATTTTTTGCTCTAAGAACTTCAATCTTTCCTTTATCTTTTTCCAAAGTGCAATCGTTATTATGCTTATTTTTTGAAATGGATTGTGCAGCTATTTCAATTTTAGGCGTATTAGTAACTGATGTCTTTGATTTAGCCTTTGTTTGATCCTGTTCACAATCATTCCGGCCTTTTAATGGTACAGAAGGTGTGACGTAATTTTCTACACTCAAAACTTCAGTCTTTCCTTTATCTTTTTCCAAAGTGCAATCGTCATTTTGCCTATTTTTTGAATTGGATTGTGCAGGTATTTCAGTTTTAGGCGTATCGGTAACTGGTGTCTTTGATTTAGCTTTATCTTTTTTAGGAGACTCCTCGACTTGGCCTTCTTGTCGTTCTTGTGATGTAGATTGTACATTTCCATCACGTTCTGCTTGTTTAGCAATATTGGCCAAGGCTTGCTGTCGTTGACTTGCTCTTCGTTCTCTCATTAAGGCCTGAGCTAATGGTTCGTCGCTGTCAAGATCAGCACATTGTATTGCTATTTCATGGGTCACTTTACTTTTTTCGCTTGCCTGGTTAGGCGGTTTATAATTTTCAGCTGGAGCTTTTGAGGTAGACGGGCTTTCAATGTCACACTGTATAGAAACTTGTTCTTGTGAAGATGGCTCTACCAATTTGTTTTTTAGCATTGCAATACAATCATTCAAGCCCTTACGAGGCTTATTTAATTTGCTTTTTTGTGATGTGGGGTCCATAGTTCCTCCGTGATTATTATTTAATGGTGGCTTGTCTAATTTTGTCACAGCTGCTTCGTTTTCAAAAAGAATTCTTTGTCTAGTCGGTACATGTTGCGGTATGTTATTGCATTCTTGCTGAACAAGAAATAGATGGTGAAATTGTACAGATTTATCATGAGTTCCAGTGTTAGCCGTTAATCTTGCTATTGAATGTTTCAACGGGACATTAGGTGGTTGGCCTGACGATTCACGGTTATTGTCATTTTGTCGGCTACACCCAGGCTGTTGATTATCATGTCCATTTGAATTGTTTGATTGATTTCCATTTTCCCGCGTATTGAACGGAGATTTTCCTGAACCACCACTGCCGGATCGTGTGCTACCAGATTTGTCCTCAGTGTCAGCACATTTTTTTCCATCAGTACCCTGATCACTTGTTCCTTTAGTTTGTCTTAATCGTAGGGTCCTTTTGGTGTTCAAAGGAGAATTTCTTTTTGATGTACTGTTTTGGCGGTTAGAGGGCTGGTTAGTATTACTTTTTGTCATTCTGGAATCGGCTTCCTTTTGATTGGCAGCTTTCAGTTTCTCAATCCCAACATTTAAGGATGAGGATTGGACATTACCCTGAGATTTCTTAATGACATCATCTGTGATAATTTTCTTCATTTTTAATTTGTTCCTTTGTTTGTCAAATTTTCTTCGTGGTCGTAAGTTGGAATTCAATGGATTTACCAAAACTCGATGTCGTTTGGCTGGTAAATCTGCCAACATTTTCCTTATAGTTTCAGCTGCAAAAAACAAAGGTCACGCTATAATATATTATAACATTATAATTTCTCTACTACACTTTAAAACTAGAATATAAGCTTTGGGCAGATTGTTTGCATAAACTACAGTGCCATAACTAGCTTTAATATTATGATATTTAATGCATTATAATAAAAAATATGACCAATAAAAAAAAAAGATTATTTAGTTCTACATCTATTTGTCTACTAGCTAGGTTTTAAAATTACGCGTAATGATGGGGCAAAAAATTATAACGAAGTGTTCACAAATTTTTTAAATTGAGGATTACTTGAGGAATTTAGAAGTACGGGACATTCATAATCAACGAAAATAAAATAGTCATTATGCTCCTTAGGTCTGTAATTTTATTATTATATTATAAATTTGTGTCTTGGCACTAAACAATAAAACCATACTATCCCTTTTAAATTAGCATTTTTGAACACTTCAATAGGGAATATGCATATATTTTTATTTATACTGTATAATACTCTTCATCTAGAGATCCAATGGTTAGTCTAGAGGTCCAAAAAATTAGGGTCTTTACGATTTTCAGCAAAACGAAAAGTTTTGTCATAAAAATACCTCAGACTTTGTAAGTCATAAAATTATCTACAAAAAATACACTAATTGGGTATTTTCGTTCTCTCATGGTTGTATTTTTTTTTCTTGGGCTCTTATTTTAATTTGACCAATACTAATCATGTAAATTATCCTAGGAAGTTAAAAAAGGTCGCATTTGATAGATAAACTCATAGACTACAATTATATACAGGCAATATCTTTTAATTTTATATGCAATACAACATAGAAAAACAAGGATAAATGGAAAAAGTAGTTTTTGTGTATTTTTTATTACTGGCTTTTTGCGGTAAAACTGGCTTATCATGTTAAATGATAGAAGAGGTTTTCTTCTTAGCTCTCAGTCAGATTTTCAACGAATTACTAATGAGTATTGATTAAAATAATTAAAAATAAATTTTGAAAGTTTCCCACTAGTTTCCCAGAATGTATGATTCCCACTGTATGGAAAAAAATATCCAAGGTCAAAGGTAAAAAAATGAGATTTTTGCGATTTTCTGCAAAACGATAAGTTTTTTCTTAACAATTTCATAACAAGACAAAAGATGATCCACAAAAAATGATCCACAAAAAATGTATTGACAATATTTTTTTCTCTACGAGCAACCGTTTTTTGAATTATAACGATTTAAAAAGTTGTTAAAGTTGTAATCGTCGTTTGGATATTTTTTTTCCATACAGGGGAATTACGAGGAACTTTTGGTCTTCAAAACAATTTTACATCTTAGTGGGAATTTATGCTACCTTACCCTTTTTGGTCTTACTTGACTGTATCTTGTTTATTATTTAACAAAATATAATATTAGTGATTCTGACGGCATTTTGTTCTTATTTTCTTATCTATGCATATTCACTATTTTCAATCGTTACTATTACGGTATTATTACAAATGATATTAATAAGTAGATATTTTAATAATTATTTAAGTTAGTAGTTAAACTTGAGTATGTAATTATGTTTGTCTACAACTAGACAGAATATGTATATATTTATACTTTTGGTCTCATTTCCTCTCGAGGAGACTTTGTAAAGATATACCATCAACATTTAACATGCAATATAAGCACAAATACACAACATTTTATATAAACATCTAAATTCAATTCTATAAGCGGTACACATATACAAAAGCTTCAATATAAACATATAATATGTAAACGGATAATAAAAATTATTATTTTTAAAAGATAGACAGTAAATAAAGTTATTATTTTATTTATTATCTAGTCTCGCGTTTTAATTATGTATTATATCTAATAATAATAAAACCTAGGTAATAATAATTACAATACATACCATCACCAACGTCAGAACGATTCTTTTGTCTGGGTCTCATGAGGGTCTTTCGATGTCGGTCTCTCGTCCTGATGTCTTTACGTATTTTTTTGCGGATAGTGTTGTCGGGTAAGCGCGTCCGTCGCTTGCGAACCCCGAACGGCCTGGCGCGACACTTCCTGCGCACCGTCGGCGTATCGCCCGCGCAGTCCAACATGTGCTGGTGCAAATCCTCCAGACTGATGGACTTCTTACACTTCGTGCACTCCCTGAAGCCTCGCAAAGGACGCGTCCTGTTACCGTTCACCTGGCTCGGCGGCACGTACAGGTGCTTCGAAATATCAGAATTGAGCAGGCGCTCCCCCACGATCTCGTAATGTTGTATTTGTGCATTGGGATGTTGGGTTGTGATATGCGACGTGAGCGCTCTGGAGTCCCTCGCCTGGAATCCGCAGGCGCAGCATATGTAGCATCTTGGCCGCACCCATTCTCCGCTCAATACGGCCGGTTTTATGTCATGGTTCGGCGTCGCCGGGGCTAGGCCCAGCGATGCCGGGAACTCCAAGTCATCGCGCCGAGTCACCGATGGATTCACGTACTTCACCACCTGGGACGACGGCGTCGGTAGTTCCCTCTTTTCGAGTATTTCTTTGAGCTCTTTACCGATGATATTCCGCTTCTCAGCTTTCTTCTCGATCGGAGCAGTCTTAAATTTGTCCTCGAATTTTTGCCTCATACACAGTTGAGTCCAGATATCCAAACTCGACACCAGCGTAATTATACAATTGTTGGCGTGCGAGTCGCGTTTTATTTGTTCCGGACTGAGAATCTTGTCGTGTTCCAGATTGTCCCACTTCCATTTGTGCTTCGGTGCGATAGATCGGGGCATGTAGCCGTCGAACACATTTCGCGAGTACTGCTCGAACGCTAACAAGATCGGGAAACCTTCCGCGGTGTTGATCGCGACACTATTCTTTAACTTCCTAGTTTTGATAGTATTGTCGGGATCAGGGTTAAAATTACAGGACCCGTCGAGGAATTTGGCTAGATTCTCCTGAACGTTGCTCGCGACTTTGGAGTAGAAACTGGTATCGAAGCACCTCTCAAATTTTTGGTTCGTTTCGTCGATAATCTTGAGCCAGTCTCGTCTGTTGGGTTCGCCGGTTCGGGGACCCCGGTGGACCACCCCCAATCGCGATAATATTTGATCAGCATCGGTGTTGTGAAAGTTGAAATTCGTGGGAATTCTTTTGTTCCACTGCAGATTTGCAGTTGAAATCTGCAGTGGATTTGCAGTTGAAATCTGCAGTGGATCCAGCACGATGACTGCATTTTTCTCAATCACTGGTGCGTTAGCCAAGCTCTTGCTGGGCGGAAGGATCAGATTGGTCGGTATATTGTCTTCAATGTCAGCCTCGTGCACATGGGATGGCTTCAATTCACATGAGATCACGATGCCATTGAACCCATGGTTCTCCGCGAACTGTTTGCTGTCTTGTCGAAAGTCGTGCCTACCGTCGATCTTGTGCGATTTAGTCTTTTTTGGCGATTTTTGGCGAAGTTTATTTCGATAGTGCGGCTTCTGTTTCTCGCACACATTTAGCTTGTGTTCGGCCAAATCACTCGTAGACGAGAATCGAGATTGGCAATTGAGACATGCGAAGTACTGATTTGGATGGCTGTCTATCATGTGCCGAATGATATCATTTGGTTCGGTTTCAGAGTGGTTGCAATAGAGACATTGAATGGAGAAGTCATGTTTTGATGTCGAAGAGTGAACGCGTTTGACATGTTTAGCGACTGCCTGTCGGCTCCCGAAAGTCTTGTCGCAGAAGGAGCAGAGGACTTGTGAAACGGGCGATACGGCAGTTTTGTTTGAAACATCATCTGGTTTAGCGGGTGAAACTTTGGACGGGGTACTGGTTCGTTTAGGCTTTTCGTTAAGCTGTTTCGTTTCCGGTTTTTGTATAATTGGCGTTGTTTTTGGGCTGGCATTAGACTTCCGTGGTCTCAATCTTCCATTTAAACCAGACGATGGTTCATCTTCACCCGTACTCATCGTGTCCGGTTCCTCAGACCTGGGGAAATAGAAGTAACACTTTAAAACTTTTGTTTTTATTCTTCTCTAAGAAAATTTTAATAAAATATCAATTATTTTTATAAATTTTTAAACTGAAATCTCTCATTCTGTCTATAATATGCTAATATATGATAAGTGTACAAAATATAGGGCAGTCAGTGAGCAGTACAGGAGATGCATAACTTACGTAAAAAATATACTATGAGACTTTTAGATATTGATTTATGTAATATTATGGAACTAGCTACTAAGCAATTAACTCATTTTTTGTGAATATGAAAGTAATGCAAAATATATTATACTCACTTGATTTCCAGGTATTGACGATCCTTGGCTAAGACATCTAAGTTATCGTCTGATGCTAATGGGTCGGGATCGATGATCAACGGTTTCCAGTCTACATCATGCTTATTATCGCTCGTTGTCAATAAACCATGAGGTGGGTATCTAAACCAAAAGTTTCATACCGATTAACGAAACAGCCTGATCTCTAAGAAAAACTCTAAAAGAGAAAAGAAAACAAAAAGTTTAATAAAATAAAGTTTGTACAGAAAACCTTATAAAATAAACAGGACTGCCGCCAGGATAAAATAATTTGGAAAGAGATAGTGAAAGGAAAACTAGATAAATCGCAGTGACACAGAAATCATAAAAATTAATCATTCAATTATCATAAAATCAATTATCGCAGCGAACCTGAAATAACGTTTAGCCTGCAAAATATACCAGTAAGACACACGACACAGCATACACAATTACATAATTTCATCACTAATAAATCAGAGAAAATAAAAGTCAGCAATGTGCTAAATGCTAATAGTTTTATATCGTAGCCATTTTCTTTTTAAGATACGAAAAAAAAACTTACAAGCTGAAACTAAACTAGTGATAGACCTTGGCCCTCGGGGGATGCCTATAATACCCAGCAGTGGAACAGCATATGAAGCTAATGTTAGGCTTCAGAGGTTAATGCTGGAATACTTGCTACCTCTCTCACGTTGTAGGTTGTGTCTACTATCTATGGGCAGACGATTACAGATTTGGAAATTCATCAATTCAATTTAAATTGAAAGCGTGCGAGACCAGTATTTTTTTAACAATTTAAAGTCAACAAGAATCCCACCAAAACATGAACCCCCTTACTAATAAACGTTGTATAAGCTTTGAATAGTTATACAGTGTTTTGTTCCTGTCACACAAGTGACATTTTTAATTGGATTGAAGAAGACAAAACACTGTATTACTATTCAAAGCTTATACAGTGTTTATTAGTAAGGGGGGAAATGTAAAAGGAGCCAAAGTGCAAAAGTACAAAATGTAGTAACTTTGACCATCCGTAACTATTAAACCATTTATCGAAATTTCATGTAAATTGGAGGTTAAGCTAGTTTTAATACTTGCTCCTAGTGACCGAAATTCTAAATCCCTAGCTTTGTTAACATCGAAGATAAAGGGGGTGTGAAATAGCCGCGAAACGCTTCGAGAAAAGTATGGTACGGCCGTGCCTTTACTAAAATGCTTGGCTGGGGCACTGCCGTGCCCCCAGATTAGCGATAAAAAATAATGTCAACAGTGAAACTCATTATTATAAGCTTACGTATAATAAGATTGTGTTAGAAGTAATATATTTTTCCAAATCAGTAAATTTAATTAAGACCATGATGTTTGTTTGCTGTGTCCTTGAAGAAATTTTCCGAAAATTGGATAGCCAGTGGTCAGAGAAGGGCATCGAAATTAATAAGAAAAGGCTGATCAATCTCCGCTTTGCCGACAACATAGTCCTTTTTGCTCCTACAGCCGCAGATCTCCAAATTATGCTCCAAGACCTCAGCACTGCAAGCCTCGAGGTGGGACTTACAATGAACAGGTCCAAAACACAACTGATGACCATCAGCACGAGACGTAGGGTAGATAAGCAAGAAATACACCATGTCGACGAGCACATCTACTTGGGCCAGTTAGTTTCTTTTGACAATAGACCAGGAAAGGAAGTCGATCGCCGAATCGAAAACGCCTGAAAGAGCTACTGGTCCATGAAGAAGCTGATGAAGGGAGACTTACCAATCTCCCTGAAGCACAGACTCGTCGACATGTGTATTGTGTATTCTGCCCGTCCTAACCTACGGTGCACAAACTTGGTCATTGACCGATTTGCAAAAGTTCCAACTCGGGGTTTGCCACAGAGCAATGGAGTGCAGTATGTTGGGAGTAAGTCTTCTGGACAAAATAAGGAACACAATACTGTGCTCACAAGCAAAAATCACGGACGTAGGAGTTAAAGTGGCTAAGCTAAAGTGGGATTGGGCTGGCTACTTTAGCCGTATGCATCCCGACCGCTGGGCAAAGATATCGACAGAGTGGGCACCTAAAGATGGAAGACGCAACCGTGGTAGGCCTAGGAAAAGAAGGCGCGATGAGCTGGAGGCGTACCAGCCGGGCTGGCCAACGGTGGCACTGGAGCGGGACAAGTGGAAGACCCTGGGGGAGACCTTTCCCAGCAGCGGGATAGTATTGGCTAACAAAAAAAAATGATGTTTGTCTCTATGTAGCTCAGTAGTTCAAAGATCTTGGAGAGGAGGCAGGTTTGAATCTCAAAGGGGACTTTGCATTTGTTTAGGTATAAAAAAATAATAAAAATCTTTAAAAAATATGGGCTCGCAATTCCCATACAACAGGCGTGATATTTTTAAATTATATTAATAATGGCAACAGGTAGGCACTTAAAATATTCATAAAATACTCAAGTTGTATTTACACTAATAATTAATAATAAAATTAAAATAAAATATAGTAATTATGGGGGGCTCCCATACAAAAAACACAATTTTCGCCAATTTTTTGCTCTATAATGGTACAGAACCCTTAGTGCGCGAGTCCAACTCCCACTTGGCCGATTTTTTTAAAATATTTTTGTGTTCAACGATCACTCCGCCGTTTGTGAACCGATTTTCAAATATATTTTTTGTGTGTATAGGGGTATCAGCCCAATACGGTACCATGTTCACAAAAGTGATGACTTGAAGGGATCCATAAAAATCGAACAACACCTCAAAATTTTATATGGAAACATGTGGACTTCAGTTTCGTGAGATTAGAGATAAACAAAGAACAAGACGTAACATTTTGCACCGAGGTATTCCACGGTTCCGAAGGTGCTGAGAGAACTTCCGACTCTTTATAGATACAAGATTGGGAGTTTCGGCGTTGTTTTAAGAACGGAAAGCATCACATTATGTTCCATGAGGTATGTTATATATGTATTATGTAGGTAACTTCTCAAAATGTATATGGAAATTGGAAACTCACGATGATTTTAGTTTAAGAAGTATTTTAAGTTTATGCTACCAAAAAGTAAGATTTTGAACCTAATAAATGTAATAATAATAGTCTCGAAGGTGCTGAGAGAACTCCTGACTTCTTATACAGGTTCTAACAAAACTAAGTTATAATACTTATAGGGTGTGTACGTGTCCCTCGTAGAGAGTTCACTGTGAGAGTAGCGGCGCTGAAAGACTAATTTTTTTTTCACTTTTGTAAGGGAAAACTCGTGACGCCGCGCTGGGGAGCTTGCCCATACAAAAGTGAAAAAAATGTTTTTTTTTTATTGAATAAGGGGGCAAACGATCAAACGGGTCACCTGATGGTAAGCAACTACCGTCGCCCATGGACACTCGCAACATCAGAAGAGCTGCAGGTGCGTTGCCGGCTTTTTAAGAGGGAATATGCTCTTTTCTTGAAGGTTTGCAGGTCGTATATGTCCGAAAAAACTGCTGGTGACAGTTCGTTCCAGAGTTTTACAGTGCGCGGCAGAAAGTTACGCGAAAAACGCACTGTGGAAGACTGCTACTTTCACAGTGAACTCTCTACAAGGAACACATAGACACCTTAAAGTATTATCACTATGTTTTGTTACACCCTGTAGATACGAGTTTGGTTTGGCGGTCTCGGAGTTGTTTTAAGCATCTTCTTAATATTATGTAAATCACATTCATCCTCGTCATCACTACCATTACAGCATGCATATAATCACGGTGTGATCCTATTATTGGTAAGTACTTTCCACATTTATTTTACTTATTTATATATTTCACTTAAAATCGAACATTGAACCTACGACATCTAAATTCTAAAATAAAATTGAATATAAGTATAGTTTACACAGAGCCAATATTCTTGGCGCCAGTCTTGCAGAAGCTAGCATTGGCCTGGCCCCCGTTTTTTAGACGATGCCATCGAATTTCGGATTTTTTTCGGGTGTCCACAAGTTTGCAATTAAAAAATGATACATTAATTGCGGCTAAGTTTGTTGGAAAAGAAATGTTTTAGCAAAATCTCTGCACTATTATAAGAAGAGTTAATTACAATATTAGAAAAAAGAAAACGAAACTATAGTACAGGAGGGGAGGGTGCTATCTGTGTAGTCACTCGAGCGTCATGGAGACCTAGTAGGTTTTGTACATTAGGTAAAGCTGATAAAAAAATAATATGAGCTTTTTTTTTATTTTACCGGTAGGTTTAGAATCTGCAGCCATTTTAAAGTTTTGAAAAAGAAAATATATTCAGAAAATTGCTTACTTCTAGGTAAATTATAAATATATTTTCTTTTTCAAAATTTTAAAATGGCTGCAGATTCTGAACCCACCGCTAAAATAAATAAACGCTCTTATTATTTTTTCTACTAAATCATTTAGTTTAGAGCAAAATAAAATATCTGCGAAGCTTAGTTAATAAAATATGAAGCTTTATTTATTTTTTTATTTTAAAAATCTTGGTGTTCTTAACAGAGCGAGACAGTACTTCAGTCCGGACCAATGCCTACAACTCTACAAGGCGCAGGTTCGGCCTCATATGGAATATTGTTCTCATCTCTGGGCAAGGGCGCCAAAATACCAACTGCTCCCTCTGGATCGTATCCAACGAAGGGCCGCTCGAGTTGTTGATTGCCATAGTGTTCCAAACAGCTTGGACCCCTTGGAATTACGCCGAGATGTAGCGTCGCTCTGCATCCGCTATCGGTTGTATCACGGGGAATGCTCTGAGGAATTGTTCGGAATCATACCACCTGCAACTTTTCGCCATCGTCCCACGCGAAAAACATACCATCCTCATCACCTTGATGAGTGGCAGTCTTCCACAGTGCGTTTTTCGCGTAACTTTCTACCGCGCACTGTAAAACTCTGGAACGAACTGTCACCAGCAGTATTTCCGGACCTATACGACCTGCAAATCTTCAAGAAAAAAGCGTATGTAAGCTCTTCTGATGTTGCAAGTGTCCATGGGCGACGGTAGTTGCTTACCATCAGGTGACCCGTATGCTCGTTTGCCCCCTTATTTAATAAAAAAAATGTCCCTACAGGCTTACCTAACCTTTGAATCGTCAGTGCTTTATATGGAAGCTTATTTGGGGTATACTAAACATCCCCTATCTTAATCTGCCAGATCCGACGACATTTCAATATTTAAAAAAAACGTTTCTTTTTACCCACCACGTGAGAAATCTAATTTCTATACAACGGTCTGTCACTAGATGGCGTAACGATTACATCGAGCTCCGTATTTTTTATCATAAAAAAATAGTAAAACAGTGTGAAAAGTCCTCAATCCTATAAAACTAAGTGTAAATAGTGCCAACTCAAGTCATAAAATGTTATCTTAGAAAGTAGTGCAAGGACAATAAAAATATTAACGTTTTACAAGTGCTACAATAAAAGTGATTTTAAACAGATAATCTTGAATAAAACTGAATTATGTTAGTGTTGTGAGTGAAGCATATTCATGAAGGTACTGTAACGCATAAAATTACGTATCTAAAAACGACCTATGCGTAGAACAGAGTTCTATGTGATCATAGGACAAAAATGATTTTATTGTATAAATGAAATAGGAAATCAAAGCTCTACAGTCTCTCATTTTCAGAATTTTTATATCTTACTTATTTTCCGAGATACAGAATCGTAAAACGTCCTATTTGAAGTAAGCTCCGTCTTAAAATGCACCAAGTATACATTGGACGACGAGAGGGGAGCGCGCGTGGTGCGCCATTGCATTGTCACAACGAGCGTTGTTGTGCGAAGACAACGTTGTTGTTGCGTCATATGCGTAGAAATTTTCGCTTGGATAAAAGTTTGATTATAGTAAATATTGGCTACTAAAAGTGTTTTGAAGTCATGGGAAATCTATATTGATATCAGACGTTGTTTTATGGAGGGTTAGAAAAATACGTTTCTAAGCGTAATTATTTTTAACAAAGATTTAAAACCGACTTCCAAGGTAAAAACAATAATAACATCCTTATAATATGAATGAACTAAAAAGTATTAAATAATTTTTCCTATCTCATGGTGCCTTTTTACAAATTCGACTAAAACTCAACTATTTATTTTGAAGTCTGTACCAGATATAGCTGAATCCAGGTGCCAGAATATATTCTGAAACATTTGTAAAGCTGGCACCGACTTCAAAATTATGAAGTACAGAAATAGTTGAGTTTTAGTCGAATTCGGAAAAAGGCACCATGAGATAGGAAAAATTATTTAATACTTTTTAGTTAATTCATATTATAAGGATGTTATTATTGTTTTTACCTTGGAAGTCAGTTTTAATTTTTTGTTAAAAATAATAATTTCACTCTTTTTAGTTACCTAGTAAAATCATCGCGTACTATACGTAGATTAGGGCCGATTCACACCGAATGGCAGAGGCGAGGTGAGCAGTTTCAGTGTCATATGATTTTAAACTTTGTCTTCATTATTGTAATACATAGTATCGCTTGAGAAATCGACGCCGCCGGCGGCCGCAAGAGGCCACGAGCGTCCACGGGCGGCCGTAGATTTCTCGAGCGATACTATGTATTACAACAATGAAGATAAAGTTTAAAATCATATGACACTGAAAAGTTATTACAATTCGTTAACAGTCACACTTACAAAATATAATATCAGCTGCAGATAATTTTAAACAATACATTTAATTAAAAAAATCGAAGTGGACACGTGCTAGAGCCGCGCCAAATCGGAATTTTAGCAGCGGCGAGGCTTTCTGTGTCATATGATTTTAAACTTTATCTTTATTATTGTAACACGGAGTTACTCTTCCTGTAGTTTAAAGTTCACTGTTTTTACCGGAAGAATTTAAGAACCTACCTTTCAAAGTATTTAAAAGAAATTTGACATTATGGCTAATAGAAAAATGTTTTTATAATACGAATGAATATTTTGCGCACAAAAGAATAATATAATTTGTAGGATTGATTGGACTTATTATTATAATTATTATTAATTTACGACTTATGTGTGTATGTAATTGTGTAATTTATTTATTATTTATTAATTATTGTGACATGTTTCTATTATCTGGCATTAAATTGACGTTGTATAATATGAACTTTAATAGCAATAAAATTCACACACCATTGTTATGGTAGAATGTACAGAATCTTTTGTTATGACTCTAATACTATCTTGTAAATACTGCATTCTTGTGAATAAATAATTATGAATTATACTATTAGTACGGGAGGTAGTGCTAGCATTTGCTAAGTCATTTCATACCGACCAAATTTTAGTCCAACGGTAGCTTAATATTTATCAATCAATATAATCAGCGTCAGTCGCCGCACCCGTGGTGGAATGTTAACTGTTTCAAAGTTGTAAAAAAAATAGTTGCGAAAAGTGATTTTATGCCGAATGAAACTTTGATGGATGATTATTCATGATGATAGGTCATGTTTAACCAAAAAATCACCGTCGGTCAACGTCAGTCGCGTTACTGAACATGTTAAAATTTTTTGAATATAAAGCCATTTTATACCGTACAAAATTTATACAGGTGAATGTTTCTACTTTGTAAATAATAAAGAAAACCGTCAGTCGCTAATACGATGGTGGAAAAACCGTCAGCCAGCGATATAAGTTATGACCAATATAGCCCTACTTCGCGCTCAATGTATCCTAGGGCGTCGCGTAGACGACATTTCCACCTGCAAACATTCAGCTGACGGCGATTTTCGTTTGAATTAACCATAAAATTATCTCACATAGCAATTTTAAGTAATTAATTCAATAGTCAATATTTGTAAAGAAGAATTATATACATTTTACTTTAAAAGCGCCATCTGTTGTTATATGCTATAAAACTAAAATAACACCTATCTAACCTAAACGTGTATAATCTAGATATGAACCTTTATAAGGTGCGAATTGGGATCTTTTGAATGTCAATTCAATACGATTCCCAACAACAACTTTGAGATGCTCTCAATTTTTATTTCACCCATTATGAAGTGGCTGACGATTAAAGCTGTTATGTATTAGTGGAATACTATTATTGTAACGATTTTCGCTCGGTATGAAATGACTTTTTAAACTGAGCGCGACCTCCCCTACTATATGATAACTAGACACATGTCGGAAGCCTATGCAAGCTTAATCTGACACGCTCGAACTACTCCCGAAATCCCCTCTTCCTCTCCCCAACTACTACTTTGGATGAAAAAATGGTTAAGCGATAAACTTATAACTAGAGCTTCTGCCTTGTCTCAACTAAGATTAGAAGATCCTTTTGAGATGATCGTACACGAATTGATCGAATGCCGAAGCGCCAGTCTTATTGGCAGATAGTACTGGCTCTGTGAAAACTAAAACTCGAGAGTGACTGAACCGATTTGGCTGATTTTAGTCTCGAAATAATTATTCTTGGAAGTCCACTAGTCCAGGGAAGGTTCATATTGTTAGAAGGGAGGTGGTACGAAGTTCGCCGGGTCATCTCGTATTTTACTATAATATGATAACCGTAGTATAAGTTTTTCTAGAACTTACCGCGATATGCGACGTCGTGTAGAGCGTCCGTAGATAATAAATACAGTAATTTACTTAAATTCGGTATTTGAAAAACGAAAACAGTTTGACACAATTTTAAGTGCTGATTCAAGGCGTAGGTAACTATCATAGAGATACGTATTTACTAGAAATAATAATATTGTATATTAAGTAGAGTAGCAAATATTTACTTGTTGTAATTCAAACGTTTGCACTTTTGAGGCAAATTGAAATCTAGACACGCGGTAGCGTGTCAAGCCAAGTTCAAGTAAAACAGAACTGGCGAGCAGCACCGTGTGTAATATATTTAACTTTGCTCATTTAATTCTAATAATAATTTAATTTAATTCTAAATATAGGAAACTAGATTACGCCAGCAACTCTGTTGCGCCTAAATTCGTTTATCGCCCGGGAACCGAACATTTTTCCGGGATAAAAAGTATCTTATGTCCTTTACCGGGACTCAAATCCCAAATTTCAGCAACATCAGTTCCGCGGTTTGGGCGTGAAGAGGTAACAAACAGATATACACACTTTCGCATTTATAATATTAGTATGAATTAGTATAGATACGAGGGCTGCCTTTTAAGTCGTGTCGTTTGAAATGAATACTGACAATCTAATAGATTATCACCATTTATTGTGTTTTTAAGAATTTTCTGCGATTTTCAATTTGCTTTTGCATGCGTTCAAAGCAGTTTTTAAAACATTTATTTTACTTCGTAGTGGGGTAGTCAAAATGGCCGATTTGTACACGTAAATAGTTTCTTCAGGTGAGCTGAAACGTTGACCACGAAAATCCTTAGGGCTCAAGTCAGGGCTATAAGGCATATGAATCTAAAATTTCAACGTTTTGAGATCACACATACATCTTTGTTTGACCGGCGATGTGCGAACATGCATTGTCAGGGTCAGGATCATTCGACGCCTTGAATTGTTTTTTAGAAATTCGGTGATGGCTCATGGCAAACCAGCTGTGGTATACCAGGCCGCAGTACCGTTTTACAATCTACTAGTACAATAGTGACGATGTGACCACCCTTTGCCACAATGGAGGCAAACATTTTTTTTGAAGTGCTCAGTAAGCCCATGACTTTTGTCGATTTTGCCTCATTCTAGAAGACCCAGACAATTGACTGCTGCTTACATTTTGGATCATAAGCATATATCTAAGACCCGTCACTATTGACCAATTTATAAACGTGCTTTGGCTCTCCTCGGTTGAATCATTGCAGAGTTTTGCGACAAAAACTAACACGGGCTGTTTTTTGGACGTCTCTAAGCAATTAGGTATCTAACGAGAAATTAACATTTTTACTCCCAAGTTTTTCGTGCAGGATTTTTTAGTCAGTGGTCCCTGAAATGCCCACGGATGCCTGTATTTCACGGTATATAACATGACTGTCTTCCAGGATAAGCTGCCGAACGGCTTCGATATTCTTTTGCGTTATGGCGGTTTTCGGACGACCTTCACATGGCTGGTCACCGAGGCTAGGGTTTCCACTTTAAACTTCTAAATACCAGCGTTCTATAATCCTAAGACATGGTACTGCATCACTAAACACAGAAGTGATCTCCTTGATATGTTAAAGTCGCGATAATCCCCTTCATAAGTTGTAAAAAATTATCGCACGAAAATTTCCCTTTAACATTAATTCCATTTTCACAACCGACTTGTCACCTTTGAATGGACGATACAAAAAGACTATTCGACCAATCTAAAAAAAATGTTTTGTTTTTGAAATCCAATTACAAGGAGATTAAAATCCCATATGGTATTTTTTTAAATGATCGCGGGAAATTTACAAACGACACAACTTAAAAGGCAGCCCTCGTAGTAGTGGAACATCAAAAACTTCTTTATAACTCCCTATCATGAAGTTTCTCTAAGGTAAATAAAAATCCTCTAGTCGAGTCGTCTGTTGTCCTAATCGTCCAAAACGACTGAACAGATTTTGATAAAAAAATTGTGCTTATCAGGTATCTAAGCGGGCCCCTAGACGACCAATTTTATTGTGCAATAATATTGACCGTCGATGGTTGATATTGTATGATTTCAATGTGTCAAAATGTATAATAGAAATAGCATCTATACTTATTATAAAATGAAGTCACTTTTTTCCCTCATGTCCCTTGTTCCCTTTACTCTTTAAAACTACGCAACGGATTTTGATGATTATTTTAGTGTTAGATAGCCAATTTATCGAGGAAGGTTATAGGCTATACTATTTTATCACGCTAAGATTAATAGAAGCGAAGAAATAGAGGAAAATGTAAAAAAAACGGGGGAAATTATTTGAAAGGGCTAACTTGAACGCGCTATAACCTCAGGAACTACTGGTCCGATTTGAAAAATTCTTTCAGTGTTAGATAGCCCATTTATTGAGAAAGGCTATAAGCTATATTCTATCATGCTAAGATTAATAAGAGAATGTAGAAAATTATTTGAAAGTGTTTAATCTCGCGAACTACTGGAGCAATTTTTATGTTATTTGGAGATAAAAGTAGACCACATGAAGGATCGTGATGGGCTATCGATTTTAATCATTTTTTCTGTGGCTATAAATTTCATTCCCGTGCGACGCCAGGGCTGGTCGCTAGTATATTATAATATGGTGAAACAACATTAGGTTAGCTAGTATTTTATACGATACTGAAGAGAAAGTGTACCTTCAGTGCATTAGGTATTCTAGCGATTTTGTTTCCGATAAACAAATGAGTCTCAAAGAAAAACAAAATCCATTTTGTGCTGTTTGTCTGGGTAAGTAAAGTTACAGTTCCTTCAATATTCCGGGTGTCTAGGCAACAGTATCTGGGGGCACGGCACTGCCCCCGCCGAGACGAGCCAAGCGAAGCGCAAGGGCACTACCTACCTTTTCTCGAAGTGTTTCGTCCGTTTCCGATGTACCAGATAGTTCATATAGTCCAGCACGAATCGGCGCACGAGTACCGAAAACTATTCCACCTCAATTTTTTATGCGATCCTCTTCAAATTGCCTTACTGATGATATAAATGCATGTTGCCATGGTGCAACAAGGTGTCATATTGTTTAAACAAACATTGTTTAAACAATTGCAAGGAATTGTTATTTTTCAACCGGACAAATTTTTTTTATATTCTTTACTATCTATACCTTGTGCGTTTTAAGATGATATGCGTGACACATAATAATTGACAATAATAGGGAAGATACCTAAAAAAATTAATCGATAATTTTAAAAAAATCTAATCACTTCGTAAAGGAATTGCAATCGAAAATATCGATTTCGTACTGACTTTTCAGAGTGGCGCTGGCGATTTAAGATGGCCGCCCTTTTTAACCGACTTCCAAAAAACGAGGAGGTTATATGTTCGGCTGTGGATTTTTTTTTGTTGCGTCGCGCCGCGCGGCGCGTGTATAAAAAGTGTTAGACTTCCTATTTAAAACCAAAGAAAAATAGGAACGCCATTTACCTGGCGAGGCATACAACAAGCACATTTGGAGGTATGCTCATCTACATACAAAAATATTAATTTTAAATCTAAATTATATATTTTTTCAACTTATTTTCTTTCTTTGGAATATAGGCAACGATATAAATCAAAAAAATAATAATATATTTTATTATTTTGCTATATATTCAAAAGAAAGAAATATGCAAACTTTCTTAAAATTTTACAGTTTATGAGTTTACTTAGAGTGGAAGAGAATAATTTAAAAATCAAAAGCACAACTTTTCAATAGGTAAACTTTATTATTTATGATATCAGCTACACATTCCTTTTTTTCTTTTCAATTTTCATCCACTATTGCAAAAATCGGAGGTTTGCACGATTTTTACGCTCTGGGATCTCCACTAATAATAATTAATAATATACCAAAATCTAGTAATGCCTCTAGCAGAACTACATCTTTGGGCCACAATAAATTCAATCAGTTCATTCAAACAAACATTTTATTTTGAAACTTTACAAGTTTTTGCATCATGGTAATTCGTAAATATTGCAATCAACAACCTCATTTTTAGGGTTCCGTACCCTAAGGGTTAAAAAACGGGACCCTATTACTGAGACTTCGATGTCTGTCCGCCTGTCTCCAGGCTGCAACTCAAGAACCGTTATAGCTAGACTTCTGTAATTTTCACAGATTGTGTATTTCTGTTGCCGCTATAACAACAAATACTAAAAACAAAATAAAATAAATATTTAAGGTGGGCTCAGACAGACAGAAGCGGACAGACATCGAAGTTTTAGTAATAGGGTCCCGTTTTTACCCTTTGGGTACGGAACCCTAAAAAAGATAAAACCGACTTCAAAATTGTACGTATAATTGATTAATTTTGAATTGAATTTCGATTTAATAAATTTCACTTTCTCAAAGCTCCTAAGCTGATTTTGATGAAACTTGCAGTATTCCCTAAGTTGGGCAATACTTAGTACCTACTTACAACAAAAAATTACTTAAATCGGACTTATAGTTCCGGAGATATGCGAACACAAACATTAAAACAAACATACATACATATACAGGGTGTAACAAAAACAAGTGATAATACTTTAGGGTGTGTACGTGTTCCCTGTAGAGAGTTCATTGTGAAAGAAGCAGCGCTGAAAGACCAAAAAATTTTTTTACATTTGTATGGGCAAAGGCTCGAGCGTCACGAGTTGCCCCATTAAAAGTGAAAAAAAATTTTGGTATATATACATACATGAATGTAGAGATAAACTACGATAACATGGCGCGCTCCTAATTATTAAGTAATTAATAAGTAATAAATATTAATATACAAAAACTGGGCATTTCTGGAACTATTACAATTTACATACATACGGGTTGAATAATTGATAACCTCCTTTTTTGAAGTCGAAAGAAGAAGGTTAAAAATTATATTATTGGGGTAAAACGCACGGTCCCTAAGATATTTTATTTCGCTCTAAAGATGCGCTTACACGAGCAATAATTGTGGCAATAATTGCTCGGCAAAACGAAAGGACAGATCTGGATAAAATATTAGTGGAGCAATATGGAGCAATTTCAATAAATTGCGGCAATTATTTCGGCCATATTGCTTCTAATTACTCCAGATATTTCATATGGCTTAATGTCGCAGATACGAAATGACGTAGGTATATCCGATGGGGTTGGAAATTCCAATTGTAGTGCGCAATATTGCTGCTTGTTGCCGCAAATTGCTTGATGTAATCGTGACGTTATAGATGACGAGAATTGACTGGAATTAAGCAATTTTAGTTGCCCATAATATAAGCATACTTTTACGGAGTCGCGGATCTCGGTGTTACCCATGAACACAACATGTAATATTGGTCGTTTGACCTTGGTTGCTTCGGTACAAATGGACCAGAATGATCGTTTTTCCCTCGACTGACGGTATCAGACACACAGAATGTTTGAGGTTTTAAAGATAGATGGCACTATACTGTACTCGGCGAAACATGGCGGTAGCGGTCATTGGCTCCCTGTCAAAAACTTGTCATTTTCTATACAAACCGCGATTGACAATGAAGCGTCAGATGTTGTCAATCGCGGCTTAGTAATATAGAAAATGACAAGTTTTTGACAGGGAGTCAATGACCGCTACCGCCATGTTTAGTCTAAGATCCCACTGCAGAATTATGCAGGTATCGAGTACACGCTTTATGGCCGTTCCCAATATTTGATCTATCTCTGGTTTTGCCCTACTAGAGATAGGAATAGCTCTCATTAGACATTAGAGACATATTTTATGTCAATTCAATGTCAGCTGCGATCATATATGTCAAACCAGAGATAGATTGAATATTGGGAACGGCCGTTAAGGGCGTTCCGTCCGGAGATTCCGTAATTGACCGTATTTAAAACCTTATAAACTCATAATCTGAAAGCTACAAAGTTATAATAAAAATACAAGAATAATCTTCAGTATATCAACATTCCTTTTGTCGTTTTAAATTTTCTATTTTTGTTTCTTATACTCATGATATCAGCTTCCAAAGTAATACCAATTTGTTAAAATTCAAGCATACTTTCAGCATCTCCTCAGGATTTACAAATTACTTTTATTTGAAACTCACGCCAATAGATCGACAATATCATAAACTACATATTTGCCGTTTTAAATTTTTTTTAGGACAATTTTGAACTAAGATAAGTAAAAATAATAGGGTTTTGGCGCGATCTCGGCAACGCGGCAAATGTACGGCCAAGGTCGTTTGCTCGGGGGACGGCCTTAAACCACATTTTTACAAATATTTATGATAAGGAGAACATATTTCTACTGGGGTGCCAGTCAAAATGTAGCCGCAAATATTTTTAAAATTTTTTTTGAAAAATTGAGTTTGCGGGATAAAATGCAATCATCTGCTGCGCTAGCACGGAGATTGAAATTTATTTCCGATCTTCGTAGACAAAATATAACTATTGTTTTTTTGATAAGATTCTACGTCTAAAATAAATAAGGTCGTAGATTTATTGTCAATGTTATTTTATTTTTAAGTGCATTTTGTGAAGTGTTTTTATTACCCATTGTATAGCGTGGGAAAATTGATAATTCCACCATCAATGAATCTACATCGCCAAAGTGCTAGACAAATTTTGTAACATTTTATAAAATCCGAGCTCGCAAAACAATAGGTCGTAAAAGTTGCTCGTAAAACTAACATTAAAAATGCATTAAAAATTATTTCTGTTGTCGATGAATCTGCGACCTTATTTTCTTTAAAACAGGAACTATTATCTAAGAAACTATAGTTATTTCTTGTCGTTATCTATGTCTTCGAGATCGACAATCCCCGTGCTAGGGCAGCAGGTATTGAAAGCAAACATCGTTCATTTCATGGCAATGAGTATAGAGATTTAGAAAAATCCGGTGTGCCGTTGGGCACCTGGCCGCAACCCTATTGTAACCAGGTGTGAACAGGTACCATTCCGATACGTTTTTGCATCCATAACGTATATTGATCTTTTATACATCAAATGGAAGCTTATTTTCTTCTTATTATTATAATATAGGTGTGCCTAATTAAATCTTTTTTGTATGGGCGCCGCCCTAATAGTTTAATTTTTCTTAAATTTTATTATTAGTAGACCGTAATTAAATTGCACATATTTTACTTGAAGATTTCGTGAAATTTTAAGGTGCTCATCTGTTGCCAGTTGCCACTATCGACATGGAGCGAAAAAGGCCAAAAAATCACGTTTATGGTATTCAAATTCAAATGTCTTTATTGACAGAATGTTATAGTTATTGAATATAGTAATTAATGTAAATTTAAACATACTTAAATTTTATTTTGTTTTTAGTATTTGTTGTTATAGCGGCAACATATTATTATATATTACATAATCTGTGAACATGTCAACTCTCTAGCTATTACCATTCTTTAGTTACAGCATTGAGCCTGGAGACATACAGACAGACAACGAAGTCTTATAAGTAATAGGGTCCCGTTTTTGCCCTTTGGGTAAGGAATCCTAAAAACGACCAAATAAATTAATACTCTACAAGAATTTAAAAGTTTATTCAATTGTTTGTTACATAAAGATCAAATATTCATAATATTATGTACTAGCGAACCGTCCCGGCTTCGCACGGGTATAAAATATATTATAGTCTATGTCACTCACTGAAGAAATGATTAAAATCGATTCAGTAGTTTTTAATTACATAATATTATTATATTCATTACTACCCGCCCGCATTGTACTGCCATGGTACAATGCGGGCGGGTAGTTATGGTATTGTACATGGTACCGCCACAAAAGCTACGTCCCGCAATTTTAGAATCTGTAATATCTTCAAAAATATGGTCAGCCAGACGGGTTGAATCGCCAGACGGTCTATGTGTAACACTTTGAATATGCCGTAAAGGGCCAATATAATCTATAAATAAATCAATAATGTATTTAATAAAGTATTTAATTTAGGATAAAGGATTATTGCCGTATTGGTTAAAATTGCTTCGAAAATTAACCATTTAGCCAAGTTAAAAGTAAATGACAAAAAAATGTTATTGTGGGATATCCGAGATAGACATATACCATCGCGGAGTTTTTGTAGACCTTTTCATAGTGTACAATACATAGTGTACAATACATAGTGTACAATACTTATTTTTTACCAATTTCACCAAATACTGTTAAAGTTAATGCTCGAATTAGTATCACGTTACCTCTTTTGTTTTTCGTATGAAAGAAAAAGAAGACATGACATTTTAAGAAGCTGTTAACATTAGCAGACATTGGTGGAATTGGGCCTTGGTACATTATTTTGATAAATCTCGTAGGAAGCCTGCGTTTGCAATGTTTGAGCGGAAAAAAATGAAATTAAATGAAAAATGAAATTAATTACTAATAATAAGTAATCAAATTAAAGTAAAATTAAAATATAAGGACGGCTCCCACACAAAAAATACAAATGTTGGCCTTATCTTTACACAAATCTATACTAATATTATAAAGCGGGAGAGTTTGTTTGTTTGTTTGTTTGAATGCGCTAATCTCAGGAACTACTGGTCCGATTTGAAAAATTCTTTCACTGTTTGATAGTCCATTTATCGATGAAGGCTAGAGGCTATCTTTTATCACGCTAAGACTAAAAGGAGCTAAGAAATAGAGGAAAAAGTGGAAAAAACGAGGGGAAATTATTTGAAAGGGCTTATCTCGCGAACTACTAGAGCAATTTTTCTGTTATTTGGCAAATATAAGAAGTAGATCACGTGAAGGATCATAAGCTATTTTTGTGGACTACATAATTTGTCTGTGAAATATCTAATTTACGCGGGCAAAGCCGCGCGGAACATCTAGTTTTAAATAAATTTTATATAAAACTTTAATAATTCGGAACCCTTCGTGCGCGAGTCCGACTCGCACTTGACCGATTATTACTATTGTTTGAACCGATGTTTAAGTACACTAACATGATGTACTATCACTATTCCGTAATGTTTCGCGCTAGCTCCCTTTCCCTCAATCTTCGATACTTTGCCATCTTTGACAGCCAGCACCCCTTATTTGCGGCCAGATTTAATAAGGCACAACTATATTATAATAATAAGAGGAAAATAAGTTTCCATTTGATATATAAAAGATCAATATACGTTATGGATGCAAAAACGTATCGGAATGGTACCTGTTCACACGTGGTTACAATAGGGTTGCGGCCGGGTGCCCAACGGCACACCGGATTTTTCTAAATCTCTATACTCATTGCCATGAAATGAACGATGTTTGCTTTCAATACCTTATGATTACATTTTATCCCACAAACTCAATGTTTCAAAAATTTTTTAAATATATTTGCGGCCACATTTGGACTGGCATGGCACCCCAGTAGAAATGTGTTCTCCTTATCATAAATATTTGTAAAAATGTGGTTTTAAGCGTGTACTCGATACCTGCACAGTTCTGCATTCGTATCTCGTCTTCGATCACTAAAATACAAGATACACAATCCGCGGCAAAAAACGACCTCACCAAAAGAGCACCAAACTCAACATTCTGGTGCACTTTTGATTTAGTAGTGCTCGAACGCTCCGCCGGGAAACATGCCTCGGTGCGCGTTTAATAATTGTAGAAATCATACGTCTAAAACCAAAAAAAAGGATGGAATTTCATATTTCCGGTAAGTATTAATTTTATCCTAATATATTTCTTACAATTGTATTATAAATATTGGTATTTCTTTAAGAAATCACCAAAAGACAGTTTTAAAATTAAGTTGTAAATAAATCAACACCAGGTATAAACCATCTCAATTGCGAATACTCATACTAAAGGTACTTATCGTAGTTTATCATGCCCACTTGAAATGTTCGGGTTATAAGCTATGTTTCTGTTCCATTTGATGGAGTCGCTATTACTATTATTTTTTTATTGAGGATTTTTTTCAGGTTTCCTCGAGATCCAGTTAGATGTGGTAATAATATTATGTTCCCATCTTCGATCAAATATAGTTCCCATTAAGGATTTTTTAAGTAGGTTAAAAAGTATGGGCGTTGGGTGATGTGAGTTGTCCTTTGTGGCCTATCGGAAAATGTATGTACACTTATGTATATTTTGGTTAATGATAAAATTAGACATAACATTAGAACAACATAATATTACAAGTAAAAAATAATTACTCCTCACTTTATACATTAAACTTCGGAAAAATAAAAAAATGGACTATTAAAATTATTACAAATTACAATCAACAAAAAAAATTTGAACAGTTCGACTCCACTCCCTGTTCCAGCGGCGAATTTCGGTCGTAAAATTGGATTTTTTTTTGGCACTATACAAATTTGAACTTAAATCATATACGCGGATGGTTGAATTTAGTATGAAGCGTGCATCGGACGTAAAAATTTTATTGCTTTGTAAACACAAATGTTCATTGTTTTATAAAAAGATCTTTAATAATTACTATAATTAAGGTTGATTTTAGATAAATGTATACTTCATTAAACTCTATTACTCGGGGACAGATTTTCGAGAGGTTTTGTATGAGACTGTGTATCTTGTATATTAGTGATCGAAGTATCTCGTACTAGTTTCGCCGAGTACAGTATAGTACCTACCTCCGATGATGTTATGAGTATCCATGATATAGACAATTGCATTCAAACGTCTGACCATTTTCCAGGCATTACCATATTTTAAAACATAATAATTCAAAAAGCCAATTTAAACAGCATATTATATCTCATGATGAGTGACGCGACACTTTAATCCTATTATTGCATCGCACTCAACGAAATGAAAAGTTTAAATCATCTGTTTCTACATGAATTGCCGCAATGAATTAGCCGGTCTGGATTTCAGGGCCCCGATTCTCATTCCTCGAATGGGCGTTTTCACATTGCGATGATAACGACACGACACGATACCACAGCATAGAATATAAGGGCCACCGCACATAACGTACAATTTCAAGTTGGCCGACTATCGTACAAACTAAATTGCCTAGTGTCACAATTTAATTGGACAACTTCATCGAGTACGCTGCCAGCCGCAGACTTTTAGATTTAGTTGAGGGTAACGGTGTTGCTAGCCTAGCGACGTGCGTGTTAAAATGCGTAAAAAGCACGCTTTTATTGTGGCACTAATAAAACAAAGGCGAAAAGAAAGGAGAATATTTTGGGTGCATTCAATACTAAGTGACAAATTAGAATTAGGAAAACATAATGATGTTTCATCAATGGATCATACCTTGCATTTTAAACTTCGATATTATCCAGATAAATTTTAATGAAAATTTAATCCAGATAAAAAGGTGATAATAATCCATATTCATACTTCCATACAATTTTTTTTTATTATGTAATTCGGGGCCGTCTATGGGCTATTCACCCATATCCTTTTTTTTGCTCTCTTTTCATATTAGTTTTTCGCCATCGTTTTATTAGTGCCACAATAAAACGAAGGCTTTAATACGCACGTCGCTAGGCTTGCAACACCGTTACCAACTAAATCTAAAAGTCTGCGGCTGGCAGCGTACACGATTAAGTTGTCCAATTAAATTGTGACACTATGCAATTAATAGTTTGCCAACTTGAAGTTGTATATGTGCGGTGGCCCTCTATTCAGTGGTATCGTGTCGTGTCGTTATCGTTGCCGAGTGAAAACGCCCATTCGCACATGGAACACAGACTGTCTTAGGGCCGCGACAAACCGGAATGGCAGCGGCGCGGCGCGGCGAGCACTTTCAGTGTCATATGATTTTAAACTTTATCTTCATTATTATACCTATACTCCACTCGGGCTAGCTTGTCGCTAGCGGTCATTGACTCCCTGTCAAAAACTTGTCATTTTTCATATAAACCGCAATTGACAATGAAGTGTCAGATATTAGTTAATGGAATCAGGCGTTACTTTGCGGAAATCCATAGCTTAAAATTTAGTTCGTTATATAACAATAATGAAGCTAAAGTTTAAAATCATATGATACTGAAAGTGCTCGCCGCGCCGCTGCCATTCCGGTGTGGCGCGGCCCTTACTCGCCTTTGTCACAACCTACTATCGAAATAACATTCTAATGATGAGAATAATTACGCCCTAGATAGACCCCAGTCCCCAGCCATATGCAAACTCCCGCTACAAACCTTTTTCTGTTTCATCCTGATTTTACTGAGCTAAATGCACCTTTTCTCTTTTGTTGTTTAATTAGAGCTTAATTCAAAGATGCACTAATGATTCCTTTCAATGTTTAGGTGACAACCTAATGCTGAAACATCCAGCAATGTCTATTGAAATCAGCATACTGCCTTCCACAGATGTTCACTTTATTACTTCTAAGTTCTATTAGCCAGGATCGACAGCGGTAACCAACCACGAAAATTATTTGATGATCTCAGTGGACATGATCAACTGTTTTAGGACCCGCAACGAAATTATTCCTACGAAATAAACGAGAAGGAAACAGTAGCTCATATTTCACAACTGCAATCATACATGCTGCAGCATGGAATATCGATCAATTAAAATATTCATTCATTAATAAATTAATAATTGACATACAAAGCACCAATTGTTCTTGACATTAGACTTGATCAATCAAGCTAGATGTGCCCCGGTAACATTTAGACATTTCAAAGCCGACATCAATTCAGTTACTGAATATCTGACATGAATCTAGCAACGTTCCTGAATTGAAGTGGATTTTAATTTCCCGCGTGGCGGCTTAATGAGAAAGAGCACTTACTGACCCATTTCGGTTAAGAAAATTGAATCTGACTTGCCGCAACTTCTGGCAACCGGACGCATAGCTTTCAGAAATAAGCGTCATCATCGGCGAACCTTGATGTAAGCTTCGGCGTTTCCCTAATATGAGAGAGTTTCGGCTGTGACAGATTGTTGTATAAATTGTATATTCGTGGCTATCAATTTAAGTCATATAAAACGTTGGATCTTCCTATGGTGAATCACAGCTGGGCATAAGGCATTTAAGGCCTATCACTTCTAATGGTTAAATTAATCTTTTTAAATTCAAGTCGAGAAAATCCTACCTAAGACTGCTTTCCTTTATGTAAAAGCAAAAAAAAAAGAAAAATGTCGCTTTGTTCAAGAAATCAAATGTACAAAATATAAAAAATCTGCGGGACTAAAATAGGTCGCTTTGGAGAATCATAATATGATTAATTTTTTTAATCACAAAATGGTCACTCTGCTTGAAATTCATATCTAGTAATTCGCACTAATTTGACATTCGTCAGTTTGACAATTTTGACAATTCATTTAATGTGACCAATTTTAACCCCGCAGATAGCCATTATCCAATGCTTTTTAATTTCCCAAGAGATTTAATACAAAACTACCAAATATTGTCAAGTATATTTTTTTTCTAAATATTTGATTCTTGAGACAATCTGAATTAATTTTGGTAGGAGACAGTCAACTTGTTTTTGTTGTGAACGCGACCGGTTGTCAGGACGATATTCTCATGTCGGAGTGCGCAGCTCAAAAATGGTTAATTTTCATTTTTAAAGTTACACTTGTAATATTAATAATTTGTAAGTAATTTCATTTGGAAAAACAATTCGCCAAGATAGTAACAACATAGCAGAGCAATATATTTATTTATTTGGGATAACAACAGCCATTTTTACAATGATCATTATGTATGTATCAGAAAACAATGAGTCCATTATTTTATTATTTATATTATAATATCCACAACTTATAACAATTTTGCCAGAAGTAATCAACATTGAACTAGAAATGAAAACATGTTTGACACTTAATGCTAATAATTCTTATAATGTCATGTATAAAGTACCAGTAGGTCATTCACTTAGTTTCTTTCGCGCACGCTTTCAATTTAATATTTATCGCTTGACCGAGGGCTTCAAGCGACGGATATCGCTGATTTACAATACAATTATGTCTAACATAACACCATCATCATCAACACGGCATTTGGTGTGAAGCCAACGAGCTGGATGGAAGAAGATGGAATGTCCATGGGCAAATATTTACATGGGCATCGAGTCCAGCAGTTTATTAGTTTATCGCCAGCAAAGTTAACTGCATTTCATATTTCCATTCAAATCTAGCCTCCATAAATTTAGAGTCCAATGAATTTCATAAATACTAATCAGGCATCAGCATCGCTCCGAAATAGACATCCTCTAAATAAACGTTCAATACCAAATCATATTTCTATTTCATTTATTGTACGAAGTGCACTCGGAATGAAATCGCTGTAAGTTTGCCTGTTTAATAAATCATTTCAACGCAGCGCTCCAGGACAATACAAAAAATAACCACCCACTTAGCGAAACTTCGAATAAATAAAACTAGACAGCGTACAACGCTCATTCGAGATCGCTCTCCAGCTCAAGTAAGATTCGCAAAGCGCATTGTGTAACAAAATAAAGAAAATAATGAAAGATACAAACAAACGGGATCGAAGGCAACAATTAAATAAAAAGAAAATAATATTATGGTAAATGAAACTCATAATATCGCTATTGCTTATATTGTGAATTTATATAAAATTTTGAATGTGCAAATTGCTAAGTATCACAATAATAATTATCGCAATTAATTTAACTTTACTAAAAATTAATTAATTATAATAAAATTAGAAATACTTAAACTACTAACGCACAGCCTTATAGGATAAAATATGAAACAAAAGGAAAGAATTATAAAATAAAAAATAAAAAGGGGGAATTGTTGAAAAGTATTGTTGTGGAGGCAGAATTAATTTCAGCGTAAATACTCAGACGTTGAAAGAGAAAAAATCGATTATAGCACTTCTCGCCGAGGTCTTGGAAGTTCTCAACTGGGTCATTTATCACGAGTTGTTCCGACGTAATAAGAATATAACAATAAACATGCGCCATCGACGACACGCACAACATTGACGACAACAACTAATATTAAAACTACCAACAGAGATGTTCATCAGATGCACTTACTCGACCACAGAGACGAGATAATACTGTATGACAAGCTACCGAGTAGGCTCGTGTTAAAAGTGCATCCAATTTTATAAATAAAAACATTGATATTAAGAAACAAATGGTGACAATATCCGAATCTCTAGTCACCATTTATTGCTTTACATTTAAAGGGCCGTTTTGGACTTACACTCCAATTTTACTAAACGCTTCACGGGTAACTCGTATCAGTTCTTTTACAAATGACCATCTGTCAGATGCAAATATTATAGTTTTAATAGTAAAATATATGATACGTGTTCCGTTTGTCGCATAACGTTGTAGTAAATTGCAGTGGCTGGTTCAAAGGCGGTCCCTTATGTGGCACTTGATTACTTACGTATGTAGTTGTGGGGCGGCGCAGAGCGCCCGCCCCCGGTGGAACGCAGGCCCGCACGTGGCGCCTTCTCGTCTCTTTGACTAATATTCAAAAATCTGCTACTTGTGCCCTCACAGGTGGCAAATGTATTGGCAGCCAGCCTGGAATTGGCCCTGGCTGATGTCAACCAAAAACACCTGGAACAATACGCTGCGTTTACTACTAGGACTTGAGATGCAATAAAAGGGGTTGTTGTTGTCTTTGCTTATTATAAAGTTTTTTTTTGTTTATTTCACGGCAATGCACAAAAATTTAATATAAAATGATTTTTTTGTTATAACAGGCAGGTTTAGATCAAATTAAAGATTTTTTAAAGTTTATTAATATATGAACTTGAAAAAAATTGGTTAAGTGCGAGTCGGGCTCGTGCACAAAGAGTTCCATACCGTTCGCGTTATAGAGTAAAAATAGGCCAAAATTGAATTTCCTGTAATCTGCATGGGAGCCCCCCTTGAATATTTATTTTATTTTTAGTACTAGACGTTCCGCGCGGCTTCGCCCGCGTAAATTATATATTCCACAGTCAAATTAATCCACAAAAAATAGCCTATGGTCATTCACGTGGTCTGCTTCTTATCTGGCCCAAATAACAGAAAAATTGCTCTAGTATTTAATTTTATAATTTCCCCCGTTTTTTCCACCTTTTTTCTCTATTTCTTCGCTTCTATTAGTCTTAGCGTGATAAAACATAGCCTATATACAGCCTTGCTCAATAAATGGGCTATCTAACACTGAAAGAATTTTTCAAATCAGACCAGTAGTTCCTGAGATTAGCGCGTTCAAACAAACAAACAAACTAACTAACAAACTCTTCCGCTTTATAATATTAAGTATACCTAGATTTGGGGCATTTCACGCCAAGCGGACAGGAAAAAAGTCAATGTCTCCAATTTTGATAATATTTGATTATGTTATACGGATTATACCTATACTTGGCTAGTTGCAATAATAATAATTGATACCTGTGCCAAATATTTTAGTAATATTATAATTATAATGGCTAGATTAAGAATTTGATAGGACTTTGGAAGCTAGACTTTTTTTTTCGGCATTCAGTGCTTCAAAGCTGATTATAAATTGAAAATTTTAATATTTTAATAATTAAATCACTGTGCTGATTAATTTATTTAATACGTATTTAAATTGTACCTATTTTTGAAATTTAAAAAAAAATCTTTAAAAAAACAAATTAAAATAATTTGTTTTTTTAAAGATTTTTTTTTCATTGGTTCCATTCTTGGTTTTCTCAAAGAAGGAAACCGTTTTGATTTTTTAAATATTTTTTGTGTAAATAGCTAATAATCTATGGAATATCCCTGCATTATTTCTATAATGGGCCGGGAAGTGGATTATAGTAGGGGAGGTAGTGCTAGCGTATGCAAAGCCATTTCATTCCGACCAAATTTTTGTCCAGCGGTAGCTTAATATTTATCAATCAATATAATCAGCGTCAGTCGCCGCACCCGTGGTGGAATGTTAACTGAGAGTATTTCAAAGTTGTAAAAAAAATAGTTGCGAAAAGTGATTTAATACCGAATGAAACTTTGATGGATGATTATTGAGGTCATGTTTAACCAAAAAAATCACCGTCAGCCGTATTGCAGACGGGGGATTCAACGTCAGTCGCGTTACTGAACATGTAAAAAAATTTTGAATATAAAGTCATTTTATACCGTACAAAATTTATACAGGTGAAAATTTCTACTTTGTAAATAATAAATAAAACCGTCAGTCGCTAATACGATGGTGGAAAAACCGTCAGTCAGCGATATAAGTTATGACCAATACGCGCTCAATGTATCCTAGGGCGTCGCGTAGACGACATTTCCACCTGCAAACATTCAGCTGACGGCGATTTTCGTTTGAATTAACCATAAAATTATCTCACATAGGAATTTTAAGTAATTAATTCGATAGTCAATACTTGTGAAGAAGAATTATATACATTTTACTTTAAAAGCGCCATCTGTTGTTATATAATAAAACTAAATTAGCACCTACCCAACCTAAACGTATACACGTTTAGATATGAACCTTTATTGAGTGCGAATTGGGATCGTTTTAATGTCAATTCAATACGATTCCCAACATCAACTTTGAGATGCTCTCAATTTTTATTCCACCCATTATGAAGTGGCTGACGATCAAAGCTGTTATGTATTAGTGGAATACTATTATTGTAACGATTTTCGCTCGGTATGAAATTACTTTTTTAACTGACCGCGACCTCCCCTACTATTAGGTTAGTAGGAAAAATAATACTCCTTAACGCAGGCGAAGCCGCCGGCAAAAGCTAGTTACATTATTTAAATATGGGTGTTATGAGAAATAGTAATATCTGGAATCTGGATGTTAAAGATCGTCGAAATTTTTATTCAATGAATGGAGTTAAAGGTCAAATGCAATTTCTCGGATCTCCAAGTCGGATTCAATACTTCACGCGATTAATGTACATTTTCAGAGTTTTTCAACCTAAACTACGAGGGCTGCTATTTATGTATCCGGAACTGGCCACTTACAAGAACAATATTTAAAAAGTAATTACAACATTTGAAAATAGAACTCTTTGGTTGAAGAATACATTTTGTTTCATGTGACTGTCAATTATTTTTCCATAGTGGCGTCATTTTGAAAATTGCGTGTCTTCATTTGCCATGGATTTAACGCGTGAACATTTTCGTGTAATGATTTACTACGATTTTCGGCGTGGGCTAAATCAACAAAAGTGCGTTATTCAACTCACCGCAACTTTTGGAGATGAAGCACCATCAAAAACCACTGTTTATCACTGGTACAGTGAGTTTAATCGTGGGCGGTCTATGCTCACGGATGAAAATAAAGAAGGTCGCCCAAAAACAGCTGTTGTCCCACAAAATATAGATGCTGTGCGGGAACTAATAATGCGTGATCGTCGTGTTACATATCGCGACATAGAGGCGTCCTTAGGCATAAGTATGACGAGCATACATAAGATATTACACGAACATTTGGCTGTAAAAAAATATGTTCGCGTTGGATTCCGCACAACTTGACAATCGATCAAAAACGGGCTCGTGTCGATTGGTGCAAAAAAATGATAAAAAAATACAACCGTGGTACGTCAAAAGCCGTTTATAATATCTACACAGGTGATGAATCTTGGATCTATGCATATGACCCCGAAACTAAACAACAGTCAACGGTGTGGGTGTTCCAAGATGAGCCGAAACCAACAAAAGTTACTCGTGGAAAAAGTACTTTGAAGCAAATGGTCGCCTGTTTTTTTGGAATTAATGGACATGTGGCTACAGTGCCATTAGAGAATCGTAAAACGGTTAATTCTGAATGGTATACGACCATTTGTTTACCAGAAGTCTTTGAAGAAATAAGAAAGGACAACCGACAACGCAGAATCATATTACATCACGACAATGCTAGCTGTCACACCTCAGCTGAAACAACTCAGTTTTTGGAGGGTCAAAAGATCGAATTGACTGGTCATCCGCCGTACAGCCCTGATTTGACACCTAACGATTTCTTTTTATTTCCATACGCGAAGAACAAATTACGTGGTCAACGTTTTTCGAGCCGCGAAGAGGCTGTTGATGCGTTCAAAATGCACGTTTTGGAGATACCTCAATCAGAATGGAAAAAGTGCTATGAAAATTGGTTCCAGCGTATGCAAAAGTGTGTCGATCATCGCGGCGAATATTTTGAAAAGCAATAAAACCTAAAAAAAATATTAAATGATATATGTTTGTTTCTTTTTTAATTCCGGATACATAAATAGCAGCCCTCGTATAACAGCTAGATTTAGCAAACATAAGATTACCGCTTCGATAAGATTTTGACACAACCTCGGTGTAATGAAACTAAATAATGGTATTCCCATAAAATATACATAACCCTCGGTTGGTCACGACTCACTCACTCACGTGGGTTATAAGAGTCCGTATACGAAATTTTGCCGATTTTGCCGAAATTGCAAAGGTTCGCTACAGAAATATTATTAGGTTTTAGCCCCTTATTAGACTTAAAAAAATATGTATTAATTATTAGATTTAAAATATATTTAAGCGCGGAAAGCCGACTCGAACTTGCGGCGAATAATATATGTGAGATTTAGGTGTTTTGAATCGGGTTTTTTTTTTTTTTTGGCACATTTTTTTTTTCTTTTTTCTCGAATTGGATAGAATTTTATGTAATGATTATTTCTGTCGTTTTCTTTTTATGAATTACAGCTCCAAGTTTCCGAAAGTAACAGCAATTCTTTGCCCGTTTTCTCTAAAATTTTGCCGAGTTACATATTTTTTACTCAACTGTTTCATATTAAAGTAGTAAAAAGTAATTCCAACATTTTATAGACGACTTTCTCAACAGTACATTGTATTTTTTTCATACCGTTAAGACGTTATAGGTTAGGTGATATTCTAAACCTTTTACAGCAAAAATCACAAAACTGTCGCGGGTTTGAGTTGAATTATTTAAAAATACTTAAAAAAATAAAAAATCTAGCTCCAACATTAGATAATAATTGAAATGATCTTACATGTTGTGCATTAAAACTTATAGAAATACTGTATTTCAACTGTTAAATCACGTCTGTAAAATCAGCGAAATCAGAAAATTTCGTATATGGACTCTTTTTTTTTTTTTTTTTTTTTTTTCTTATTTATTAGGCTTGTGTCGAAACCGACAATGCCAGCCTCATAAATTACATCCAATTTATACACTTCATTGTTAACAATTTGCAAACAGATACTAATTAGCTCTACACTTAATAAAATTCAAATACAAATTCACTAGCCCCCAGCAAACAGGATCTTTCGGCTGAGCGAGAATGGCGCTCACACAACCGAGCTGTGTCAGCGCCACCCCCGCATCAGCCTCAAACCTGCGCCTCTCTGACTCCACCCGGGCACACTCCACCAAAGCATGGTAAAGATCTTCCCGCTTCTTACACAAACTACAATCTGGCGACATGCAAACTTTCATCATATATCCAAATGCATTGAGTGGAACGTGCCCGGAGCGAAGTCTCATGAGCGTCGTTAGCCTAATCCTATCTGCTTTTATAGAAATGAACCACGGGATCTTAGGTGGCTCATTACACAGAGTTCTGTACCAAATGCCCTTCTCCATCGACCTTTCATCAAAATGAGTTTTCCATAGGCTGTGACAATTATTTTTTAGATCCGGCAATAAGTCCGTGAAGAAAGGCGGTTGATGCACTACTATACCCGAGTGTGCCCCCAGCAGCGCCAATTCATCCGCCTGTTCGTTCCCGGTCAAACCTATATGCGAAGGCACCCACTGAAATTTGACATTCACATCGATTCTTTGTAATTCCAAAAGCGAGTCAATTATAACGTAAGCTATGGGTAGCCCTCGTATGGACGAGGAACACCGAGCTAGATGTTGCAAAGCGCTTTTAGAATCACAAAGTATCACATAATTACTGTAAGAACAAGTTTTAATATACGAGAGACTTTCGGAAATTGCATGCAATTCAGCTGACATAATAGAATGTAGCAACTCTGTCTTTAGGCACCTTTCTAAAAAGATTTTATTTATATATAATCGCCACTCTTCTGAGCTCGCGTGCATGTGTTGTGTTACAAATGTGTTTATCTACGCTGGGATCTCAGACCCCATGTCACCGACCGCGTTTATAAATTTTATTTGATAACTATTTCCATTTTTAACCGACTTCCAAAAAACGAGGAGGTTATATGTTCGGCTGTGGATATTTTTTTTTTTTTTTTTTGTATGTTCAACGATTACTCCGACGTTTGTGAACCGATTTTCGAAATTTTTGTTTTGTTGTATTAGGTTTCACTCCAATTTGGTCCCATTTTCACAAAGGTGGTGACCTGATGATGGGATCCATGAGTAATCGAGGGAACTCCTCGAAATTTATATGGAAACATATGGTGATTTTGGTTTTATGTGAAGTGTACTAAGAATACGCTACCAAAAAGTCAAATATTGGGTCAAGGTATACCATGGTTTCGATGATGCTGAGAGAACTCCTGATTCCTTATAGATACACGTTTGGGAGTTTCGGCGTTGTTTTAAGAACAGAAAGCATAAACTACTATGCAATTCATATTCATTATCATAATCATCATCATCATCATCGTCATCATCATCATTACCACGTCGTGTTAAGGCCACCAATGTCTCATGGCACAGAATAGATAATAGTACAAGGCATAGGTATGGATATACTAATAATAATAATTATGTACTGTATAACAATTAACAACACCTGTTTGTTTTTAATACACGGCGGTCGGCGTCGCCGCCCAGCGCGTGGCGGCAGAAGACAGAATATCGAATACTTTACTAACTACTTTATATACAGATCGAATACTTTACTACTTTATAAAATTTTAATAGACAAATAGAATTAAAATAAAGTTATTTTAAAAAGAGCATTTAAACAAAACAAAGTCATTGAGTGTCTTTTTAATTAGTTATACTTATTAATCGATAGATGGTGCACTAAGTACCTATCGATTTGAATTCTTGATAACAAGAACAGCTGTCAATAATTATGATAATATTAAATATGATGCTACGCTACATCCTATGCAAGTTTGTACAATTTTTTATCTGATAGATCCTTCGATCGTGGAAAAACGAGACACAATAGCCTTTCTATTGTTTTCGCAATCGCCGGTGACCGCTTCGGGCTTGAAGTATTAAAATTGATAAATTACTTAGCACAATATGTTCACTTCACTGATAATATTATATTATTTTGTGAGTGTGAGCTGTGACTCTTAACAAATTGTAATAAGATACGTAAAATATACGCGAAGATTTATCTACTAGTGTAACTAAAAAGAGTGAAATTATTATTATTTTTAACAAAAAATTAAAACCGACTTCCAAGGTAAAAACAATAATAACATTAATATGAACTAAAAAGTATTAAATAATTTTTACTATCTAATAGTGCCTTTTTCCGAATTCGGCTAAACCTCAACTATTTCTGTACTCAATCTTCATAATTTTGAAGTCGGTGCCAGTTCCAAAAATTTTAAATATTCTGTCAGAGGACTGAAGATTCAGCTATCTGGTACCGACTTCAAAATAATGAAGATTGAGTACAGAAATAGTTGAGGTTTAGCCGAATTCGGAAAAAGGCACTATTAGATAGTAAAAATTATTTAATACTTTTTAGTTCATATTAATGTTATTATTGTTTTTACCTTGGAAGTCGGTTTTAATTTTTTGTTAAAAATAATCCATACAGTTCTCACACCGAAATGGATTTCCTTTGTGATTTTTATTGTATTCTAATAATAATGCAACCAAAATTATCGGTTCTTTTCTCTAATACCACTTTTCTTTGTAATTTTATAACTCAAAGAAGGGGTCACTTAACCAAACCAAATGTTTAGACTTTGTTCGGACTATTTAGGAGATGGTTTATGTGAAGTAAGCACAAAATCGGTCGAGCTATTCTTCATTATCACATTTTTTGTAACAAACGATTTAATAAATGACGGATCATTTTAGTAAAGGTACCTAGAACATTTTTTTGACCTAATGACTATCAAGCTAATTTTCCGTTTTAGGGTATCGTAATCAACGAGGACTTGTTAATTAACAGAGATGTGAGATGATGATGGATATTAATTATGGTTTAGATTTTTTTAAACATTAAAGTTAATTAAAATATTTATTAATATTTTTAAAAAGCTAAGTCTTTCCAAGCAATATTTCCAACTTAAAAAGTTTTTAAATCTCATAGAAGCCAAGTCATTATTCAGGTTTTGGACACGTCTACGTGGTTTTCTGGCATGTAAGGGGGTGTTTACGCGTAAATTTGTTCAAATTAAGTTAGTTCCAAAAATTCATAACAGATGTCGCCAAGATCGCGCTATTGCTTACACATACGTATTTCTATAAGAGGTGGTACCATGTTGAATTTGGTTTTTCGATTCTTTCGATTGTTATACACCCTGTTTAATAAATCACTAATCAGTACTTTATTTATGCAGTAACGTAACCTTAAACTTACCAATGATAAATAGTTTATGGGTAATGCGCTACGCTAAAGTTGTGTAATGGCGTAAAAATAAATAAGCTTTAAAATTTGGTATAAAAGTTTAATAATTGAAAAAAATAAATTATGTGCACACTGCACAGCTGTTTTTGGGTATTTTGATTTATGATGTAATAAGGGTTTTAAAAAGCTTTTAAATTTGACACCAATTTTGTTGACACCGCGATCTTTTTTTTTTTGTATGGGATTAATTATTTATTTTATTTTTATTTTTAAGTATCAGTTATTAAAGTACAAATGGGCGATTCCATTAGCGAGGTGCAACAGTTTGACACACTTAAAGCTTCCTACAGGCAAAATTAAGCATATTTATTAATAAAATATCCCTTGAAGGGATACATTTTGACTAGTTTAACAATGATGTATAAATGAAAACCTTCATCAAATGTATGAAGGGCCACAAAACAGGCCGAAATGCCATCGCGGGTGCAACCAATTTGACCCTCCATTAAGAACTGTGATGAGTTCATATGTGAATACTGGCTATTGCGAAACTTTTACAAAATAACTTGCCTATATTTAAAAATAGCATAAAACAAAGAAAGTATATTACTAGATAAAAGTAAATATAGTAATAAGTACTAGAAATTATTAACGATTTCTACGATCGCGGGCGCAACATCAAAATTCTCAAATCTCTTAAAGGTGAATTAAATCGTAATTCTCTATCAAATTTTTAAATTTTCAATATGGAATATATAATTATACTAGTAAGTTTGTAATAAAACTGTACCAAATTGTAATTATTTTTAATTTTCAGTTGTTTATTGGCCTGACAAAATTAATCGTCTAAATCACTAAAAACGATTGAATAGTGTAATTTATACAAAAGATTTCGACGTATTACTGTACAACTATACTACAACTAAACATTTGTTTAAAATATATGCTATTTTAATTTAAAAATATGGGAAAAAACATCGCGTTCCTTAGATGATATTGATTAAAAACGCGCTAAATTACTCGAATTCCATTTTTTACCGATAAAAGTTGTTTTGTTAGTAAATACACATCTTCGCGCGTATATTCCAATTGAAAAATGTAACTAATGCCACATTTTAAAAATTCTCGTTAAGGGCTGTCTGTAGCGGAATGGCCCAAATACAACTGAGTATTTTGTGAACATTTTAAGTTCCTAGCTATTGCCATTATTGATATCAAGAAAAAATACAAAAAAAAATACGTTTCTTGTTACATGGGATATTTATTAAATATTTATTTTGTTTTTTGTATTTGTTGTTAAAGCGGCAACAGATACACACAATCTGTGAAAATTTCAGAAATCTAGCTATAGCGGATCTTTACATACAACCTGGAGACAGACAGACGGACAGACAGACTTCGAAGTCTTAGTAATAGGGTCCCGTTTTTAAAATGGCGTATCAATTTCTTTGTAGGATTTGTGGCTTTTTTAAGCCCAAAAAAAATGGGCTGACCTATAATTCTGCGGAAATATTTCAAATTGAAATTTCTGAAAACTTTCCTTCGAAGGGTGCGACAAAGCTTTAAATGGACGTGGGCGGCTTTAAACGGAAGAAGAACTGTCAAAAATGTCGGTTTTGTATTATGGCAGTGTTATTTCCATTTTTCGCCACGTTCATTTAATGTTGTATAATGTTGTATAATCTTGGTCGACCGAAAATCTATATCCCTAACTTTCATATCATCCAAAATATAGGAAGATTAAAATAGTCGTTTCGATAAAAGTATGATACGTCCGTGCCCGTTTAATGATTATAAATTATAATAATTAATGTTAATACTTTACATATTACTTTCTGCAATTGCCAGCACCCATCAAGGCAATCGCAGAAAGTAATATGTGAAGTATTAACATTAATTATTATGATTTAAACTGTAAAGCATTGTTAATTTTTGAATTGTAAAAAAAACTCGAAAAAGTTAAAAAACAGATACCGAGTATTTATTTAACACCCGGGTATTGAAAATTATAAATATCCTAGTTATTTGGAGTTAGTTTCTCAAAGTTCTGGCTATGTTATAGGAAATTTAACTATGATTCCTGTATTTTTAGAATTTTTCAATTTAACATATTGTTGATTTTTTTTATCATCCCCAGTTGCAATTTTTTACTTATATTTTTTAATTGGAAGTTTGAGTTAAAAATCGTCAAAAAATAATTAATTTCTTTATCTGAATCTGGTTGATATTCAATTAAATAATATAAATAAAATAAATAAAAATAAATGAATACAGTATGTCATTTTTGTCATTTAATTTTCGGGGTTTCTAAGACCGACGACGATGTTATTTTATGCACGACCAACCGAGGGTTATGCGAACAAAACGTTAGATTTAAGTTACTTTGAATTAATATAATTTATAAATAGCTATTATAATAGTAAAAACTTAAAAAAAAAACGTTTTATTTATTTTAATTTTTTATTACAATCGGGATTGTCCATTTTTTTTTAATTTTGCTCATTACAAAAACATTTCGAGGAATAAGGTCAGTGATCGTTTTTCTGTATATAAACCAAAAAAATACCCATTAGTTACTTATATTTTTGAACAAATATGTTTAACCTTAGTTTGACCTTCAATGGCGTTAAATTAGCAATAAATTCGACCAACATTACGTTTCGAACTTTTGGTAAGCTTCTCGTATCAGTTTTCACATAATGAGAACTTGCATTTGACGAACCAGGCATTATAATAAGATTGAAAGGAAATTTAAACATACTGCAGAGGTCAATTGGCCGCCGATGATGACGTCAGAGCGAAACTTTAAAAATTTATTGAGAAAAAACTAGCCAATGAATTTCAAAATTATTTAATTTATATTCTTAAAATACCCTATTTTAACGAAAAAAAATATAAAAAGTACATGTGATTTTTTTTTGGACAATGCCCATTATTAGAATTAAGTTTCAACACCCGTCTACTTTGTGTATTTGTTGCCACTAAAACAAAAACTAAATAAAATTAATATCTAAGGGGGGCTGCCATACAACAAACGTAATATTTTGCCTGAATATCAATAATGACAGCAGGTAGGCACTTCAAATATTCACAAAATCCTCAGTTACGTATGTTAATGTTTATACTTTAACAATTAATAATAAAAATAAAATAAATAAATTATCTAGATGCAGTGGTGTTTGAGATACGGTTGGAGATTATCAGAAGACATCGAAGTGTAATGGGGTCCCCTTTTTTTCTTTGGGTACGGAACCCTAAAAATAAAAAACAAAAGTGCAGTCCAAAGTAATATTATCACAAAATTGAATCTAACACCAACTTAAACACTAAGGTTTTTTACCCGACGGTCAAAAATGGAATAATTGTTTGGGAATTAATAATAATAATAATAATTTATTTCATACAATAGGTACATCCATAAATATTAGTTATTAGGTTAGTAACAATTTTTCTTAGGCTATGTTAGTAGTGTTAGTGGTAGTGTTAGTATTGTTAGTTACAATTTGTCTTAAAAATTATGTTAGTGAGGTTGGTTGTTTCCATAACATAACATTAAGCATCCTGTCTGAAAACACGCGAAGTATTGATAAAGAAAAGCTCAACAGGTTACCAAACAAAGACTCGTACACAAACGCAACAATGTCATAGAAAGCCGATTTAGATTGTGTTACTAAATAAATAATAAATTATTATAGTTACAATTATTTAAATATTATTTATTCATCGATTTTAAATATTAATATTTTTACTTTATTCTTTATTCAATTTATTATTTTTATTCTATTTAATTTTAAAGCTCTCTTCTATATATATTTTTTAATTTTGATATATAATTAAATTATTATTATTAAAACTTTGATTAAATATAAATTTATTTTTTATCACAGTTAACATAAAAGGTCCTATTTAATTTCTATACTACTTATGTTAAAATAATTTTTAATGTAATAACTTTTAATTAATCATAATAAAAAACCCACCTGCCCGGTGGCGCACTGAGTCACTCGCGACACAAGCGTACTCGCTTGCAGCCCGAAACGAACTGAGCTCGCAGGCTGCATGGGGGTAGGTACAGTCAGAAAAATAAACCACGCGCGTGTTCAATAAACCACGCGCAATTTAATGTATTCCCGTGTTGCCTCCCTCTACGTCTTTGACCTTTAAACTTTACAAGATCGACCTGTTCGTGTAGGGAAATTGGAATACTCTCTACTTTTTAATGATACTTTTGACTAATCTCGCTTTGGATCCATAGATAATTTTAGCTCGTAGTCTCGTGCTGTTTGTATGCATGGTTGGTGGACGCTGTTGATCCTGGATTACTCCTGTAAGCAACTCCTGTTGCAGTGGTGGGAATGTGTAGTGGGCCAAGTCCAACATAATACCTATATGAATTATGGGAGTAGGACCGATAGCCTAAAATCACGCGATATGTTTTTGAAAGCGAGTCGAACAAGAATGGCAATGAATATAGAATTTAAACATGTATAAGGGAAAACGTATTATGTATGATAAAATAGTAAATAACTTTTTTGCTGATCGTACAACCAGTGCAAGGGATGCGCAATATCTAGTTCCGCGAAACCTTTTAAAGGGTTTGTGTACGTTCCGTGCTCTCAATTTGATGTGAATTCATTTTATACGGCCGTTGCCAACGGCGACAGTATTGCCATAGTTTAATTAATGTAAGTACAGTAGGCCATCTAGTATGTTATTTAGGTACACTGTTTTATTGTGTTGATAAAACGACAATTTCTGTTATTATATTATAATATGAATCCAATATGAATACACCTCCAATATGGTTTCGAAGCAGTCTCGGTAAAAAGGACTACAATATACTTAATTACTAGCTGTCCCGGCAAACGTTGTTTTGCCATAATATAAAGTATTTCGCCCGTATTATTTTATTGAAGTGTCTAAATAAGTATGTTACCATGGCAACGTCCATCGCTATCCCGTCGCACAAACAATCGTCGGCGTCAGTCTCGAGTTGTAATAATTTACTATTATTTATTCAACAAATGCACTTATCAATATAAAAAGTACCCAGTAGCCAATTCTCAGACCTACCAAATATGCATATAAAATTTGGTAAAAATCAGTAAAGCCGTTTCGGAGGAGTACGGTAACTAACACCAACACGAGAATTTTATATACATACTAGCTGTCCCGGCAAACGCTGCTTTGCCATAATATTATAAAGTATTTCGCTCATATTATTTTATTGAAGTGACTAAATATATATGTCGCCATGGCAACGTCGATCACAAACAATAGCCGCCGTCAGTCTCAGGTTCTAATAATTTACTATTATTTATTCAACAAATGCACTTATCAATATATAAAGTACCCAGTAGCCGATTCTCAGACCTACTGAATATGCATATAAAATTTGGTAAAAAATCAGTAAAGCCGTTTCGGAGGAGTTCGTGGACTAACATTGTGACACGAGAATTTTATATAATATAAGATAAGATATATATAAGATAATTAAAAAAAATGACAAAGTAACATCAAATTATGCTATCCGATTGGTCAAAACTCTAAATTCTAAAATGACGTTTCTTTAATGTGTTATGAGAATACTATTTGATCGAATTCGTCCTATTACATATTATTATTCGAATATTTAAAAATATATTCCAATATTTTAATAATAACATTCCCTAGGCCTATAACAAAATTGTATCTACACAGTACACTCATATTCGACGAAAATGCCAGTACACTAATTGATTTGAAAATCAAAGTTTACAAAAAGCTTTCGTATCTAGGTCATGTAGGACATTCAACGCATCATTCGTTCTATGCAGGGAACGTTTTTTAATTTTTTGTTAAGGTTACAATAGAACAACAAAACAGTCAGCTAACGAGGATACACGCACAGAACTATGTTTTCAAAATTCGAACATAGCAATTTGCGACTATAAATAAGCATAAAGAGGTTTTTTTTTTGTTCTTTTTGCTCATTAGGTTGCGTTTTTGCCCTTATTTGGAAGAAGGATAAACACATGACAACTGTAAAACAGTTAACTTTTGTATCACCATGGAAGTAAAAATTATTGGGAATCCCACCTCCTAACGAGAATACGATGATGTGCCCGTCCGTCACCTCTTCTCGCTTAAACCGCTTCGATTTTAATGTTTGGTAATGATACTTTGAATCCTGGAGAAGGTCAAGGATGATTTTTATTCCGGAAAATGTACGGTTTCCGCGAGACAAACCAATTTTTGTGAAACGAACTAGCAAGCAATATCTACCGTTAAAAAACGATCATGGATTTTACATTTTCAAAACCGGCGTGTTCTATTTGACGTTTATTTATTTTTTTCAGTATTATTTTATTGGACGCAACATTTGTATGCAGTCCGTTTTTTATCTCGACCGCACCCTGTCGGTCCACTCCACCCGCGGCGTTATAATTATTTTAATTCACACAAATCCTTTTGTTTCGAAAAATTACGTTTCGGGAACTATTGCGGGCGTTAGCAGATTTTAGTGCGATTTTATAAAACGCATTTCTACCCCATGTCCAATTCATTGGGCGTTAGAACTCGTGATGATGATAAGAAAGAGATTTTGGTAGTTTCTAAGGTATAAACTATAAGCTATCTAACAACAAAAAATCTCCCCGAAACTGTCCAGCCGTTCCAGGCATTTTAAAAAGATAATAAATATCTTTAAGTTTTGGTACGAAAAGGAGAAAGGTATTTTTTTACCCGACTACATATTTAAATAGTAAGGTAATTTAAAAATACAAGAAACTATTCTATTTCAAAATAATGTAGTTGTAGACAACTTATTACTCACCGGGAACATACAGTGTACACGTGTAGTAACTCTGGCACTAAGCTGGACAAAGCTACTTATAACAACACAAGCCCCTTACCGAAGTAACACTGAAAATATGAACGCGAACAAACCTTTTCTCTCGCGTAGCTGAATTCAATTTTTGTTTATATATACTAGAGTTTGTGAGCTAAGAAGATTCAACTAAAGTCGCAGATCTGGACATAAAAGGATGGAACATATTAAATCGAGAGTTTTCCATGCAGGGAAAAAAGCTTACGAAGCTGCACAAAAAATATTTCTAACTAGCTGTCCAGGCAAAAGTTTCTTTGCCATATTATATAAAGTATATCGCCCGTGTTCGGTCAAATATGCATCCTCTTTGTATTATAAGAAACATAGTTAATGACAGGTGAATTGTCAGTATTGTTAGTTACAGAAAATGGTTGTAATAGCAATATGTAGGAGTCAATAAATATAATTTATAAAGCATTGCAGCCTTTCAGTAGTTTATTCAGCCCGTATCAGCGAGGTAACGCCGCATGAACTGTCATGTTTTTCGGGCTCGCATCCCATATCGAATTATAAGACGTTATCACGTCAAAAATATTTAAGTTGAATTGTTTGTATGACAATTTCCGGCTTCTATGCATAATTTGGGATCGCCGTATGTTCAGGAAAACCGGAGTGCCAGTTTTGAGTGTCGAGTGGTTGCAAACATTCCGAGTTTCCGATTCGGGATATTCACGCACCGGGGCCTTGAGTAACAAATAAGGGGGCGTCCATGCATTACGTGAGGTGTTTAGGGGGGGAGGACTATCAAACCTAACGTTTACGTAAGAAACCCACATTTTGAAAAATCTCACGTGAGATTTGGGGGGAGGGGTGTCAAAAAATTAAAAAAAACACCTCACGTAATTTGTGGACAATAATATAACAGACATGACTTTTAGAAAAAAAAACAGCTTTTAATGCCTGGAAGGAATGGAATGGAAAACTCTTACCGTCTTTATCGTATTAGGCTTGGGAGGCTTAAATGACCCGTTCTTTAAAACGATCGAAGGTAGTCATGAAGTCGAGCGCTAATAAAAAGGGAACACTCGACGATCGCGATACTTGCACAAGTTCCGTATGCAACGTATAAAAAAAGTAAGGTAACGTGAACGAACGCGCACAGTAGGAGCTTATGTAAACAACCTTAACCTTGACACGCGTTGAGAAAGATCTCGAACGATTGCATGTAAATTTATATTCGATTTGAAAAAAACACTCTTGTTTTTTCAAATCGAATGTGGGACGACGGAATATCACAAAATCTTATTTATGAAATCACGGGGACAGCCATGCTCGGGGTGGTTTGGGTGTAAGTTACGTGGAGTAAACGTGCAGCTAATAATATATATAGTTACGTGGAGTAAACGTGCAGCTAATAATATATATAATATCTATCCTGACCGATTTCGGCCACAGCGACTTTGGGTCTATGGCTATTGCAAGCGCCGTTCGTGTGCTCGCAGGTGACTGACGTAAGCGATTTTTGCACTAAACGTGCGAGAACATTGAGCGCAAGTCAGTACCCCTCCTACATAATGATAGTGTATGGCTACAGGTGGTCGAGCCTTAAGCGCGTCGCGTTTAGCATCTAGCTCGGCTATAATATATTATGTATGAGGATAACATCCTTTTCCAACACGGGTTTATAACTCCGCCAACGCCGCGCTGTAGTGTTCAGGAAAAAGTATATTATTTGCCATAATATAATAACAACGTCACAAGAATCTAACTTGAAAATCCCTAGGAGGCAAATGCTAAATGCTCCTCCCTATTAAAAAAAGAAATCCTAACAGCCAAAAAACATCTGATAATATAACGACGTCGATAGCAGATTACAAGAATAAAAAAAATGCCATAATATGACATGAGATCCTTAAATACTCTTATGCTGCTACTTCTTCAGGCTTAAAACATTGAACCGAAGTTGATGAGATTCGATGGAAAGATAGTTTTGAGTACCGAGATTCCGGAAAATGTATGGTTCTCGCTCTTTTAATTTCTGCGCGAACAAATACAGGAAACATCTAGATTTTTCATATTTTAAGTTAGTTTCCATGACTATACCTAAAGAGACTATTCTTGGGAGTACAATATGCAATGACCTTAGATTGTGGCAGCGACAACTTCTTACAATCTACCCTATGAATAAGTGTAGGAAACGCTATTATCCATAAAAGCAGCCGAGATGCATCCATAATTCCGTTCCTTCAGCATAATTGGGAAGATATTTCAGTCAAGTACTCACGAACAGTACGTAAATCAGGTCTTTTATTCAACCGGATACCAAGTTTTTATCCTATTTAAAAAATACTGTATGTTTGTCCAAAATTTTGTCCGGTCTCGGATACGATTTGGACGATGTTTTTACCACGAAACTCTTAAAATAATATTATACACCTAAGCTTTAATTTTTTTAGACATCTTCATCGTTACATATATATATACTACAGGCCCATGTCGAAAATGGATGGCTCGGGCTCACGGCTCACCTATCCAAACCGATTAATGTTTAGGGTTTGTTCGGACTATATAGATGGTTTACTGTGAAGTTTGCACAAAATCGGACAAGCGATTTTTCATTTATTAGTTATTACATTTATTGTAACAAATAAATTCAATAAAATATGGCGGATCATTTTGCTAATGAGGAGTTTACTGTTAAATTGCAACTTCTTTTAGGGTTAATAATAAATAAAAAATAATTGCATGTACAGTACAAGGATTTTCCAGTTATTTTTTATTATTTCACGGAGCGCGTACCGGGCCGCTAGTTAATCTAATATACATATATAAATCTCCTGTCACGATGTTTGTCCGCGATGGATTCCTAAACTACTTAACTGATTTTAATGTTTTTAGGGTTCCGTACCCAAAGGGTAAAAACGGGACCCTATTACTGAGACTTCGATGTCTGTCCGTCTGTCTGTCCGTCTGTCTCCAGGCTGTAACTCAAGAACGGTAATAGCTAGAGTTGAAATTTTCACAGATTATGTATTTCTGTTGACGCTATAACAACAAATACTAAAAACAAAATAAATTTAATATAATTTAAGGGGGGCTCCCATACAACAAACGTAATTTTTCAAATATTTTTTACTCGGTATCGATGACAACAAGACGTAGGCACTTGAAATTTTCACAAAAGCCTTAATTATATGTATACTTTAAATAATTAAAAATAATATTTAAATAAAATAATAATTTAAGGGGGATTCCCATACAAAAAACGCAATTTTTGGCCTATTTTTGCTCTATAACGGTACGGAACCCTTCGTGCGCGAGTCCGACTCCCACTTGGCCGATTATTTTTTAAATGTGTGCTTTTTTTCCAACTTGAGAGATAGGATAGCTTAGATCTTTAATTATAGTCGCAATTTTATTTTATTGCAAACTAGCGACCCGCCCCGGCGTCGCACGGGAATAAAATATATAGCCACTGAAAAAATGATTAAAATCGATAGCCCATCACGATCTTTCATGTGGTCTACTTCTTATCCAAATAACGTAAAAATTGCTCCAGTAGTTCGCGATATTAAACCCTTTCAAATAATTTTCTACATTCTCCTATTCATCATAGCATGACAATTAGTCCGATTTGAAAAATTCTTTCAGTGTTAGATAGCCCATTTATTGATGAAGGCTATAGTCTATATTTTATCACGCTAAGACTAATAGGAGAATGTGGAAAAAACGGGGGAAATTATTTGAAGGGGCTTATCTCTCGAACTACTGGAGCAATTTTTATGTTATTTGGCACAGATAAGAAGTAGACCACGTGAAGGATCATCTATTTATTTTATATTTTACATTATCGTGAAGGCTATCGATTTTAATCATTTTTTCAGTGGCTATACATTTTATACCGTGCGACGCCGGGGCGGGTCGCTAGTACTTTATATAATATGGCAAAGAAACGTTTGCCGGGACAGCTAGTCGATATAAAGTTTTGCGACTTGCGGTTGGACCGTAGCTTTGGACATAAAAGAGACCGAAAACAAAAGGAGAGCTGAAACAAACGTTTTACGTAAAACAACAATCGTTGCAGTGTCCCTAATTTTAATTGGTCGGAGGGTAGTTTTGTAAAGCTATTCATTTATCGCCATTCACATGGATGGACACGTGTGTATGTGTGAGGAATGGAATTATTAATACGTGGGCTCTCGCAGGTCAAAAGGCATAATAAAATATAATTCAGCATTCGGCGACTAATTTTGTATACCGTTTGAGCATGGTCAAATGAATTTTGATAATTGGATGGAATATGTAGCTTATTACCGTTGCAGATGTCAATGGCAATTTTTAGGGTTCCGTACCCAAAGGGTAAAAACGGGACCCTATTACTAAGACTTCGATGTCTGTCCGTCCGTCTGTCTGTCCGTCTGTCTGTCTCCAGGCTGTATCCCAAGAACCGCTATAGCTAGAGTTCTGAAATTTTCACAGATTGTGTATTTCCGGTGCCGCTATAACAACGAATACTAAAATCAAAATATAATTAATATTCAAGGGGGGCTCCCATACGACAAACGTTTTTCTCTTTTTTTGCTCTTAATCAATAATGGCAACAGCTAAACGCTTTAAAATTTCACAAAATCCTTAATTATATTTTAAATATAATTATTAATAATAAAATTTAAATAAAATAAATTTTTATTCCCATACAAAAATGAAAAAACACATTTTTTGCATACTTTCTGATTTTTCTCTGTAACGGTACGGAACCCTTCGTGAGCGAGCACGACTCGCACTTGGCCGATTTTTTGAATTCCGTTTTAAGCTTGAATCATTATGAGAATATAAATTCTACAAATTGCAGTTTGTCAATATTATATTCTAGGTAATTTTCGTTCAACATTGTTTACCTAGATACCGTGAGTTAATTAGGACTCAAGCTGTTATTCATAAAATGTTTACGAGTTATTAAAGCTTTAAAAATTGTCAAAAACATCGGACAACACATCCGTTTCTTGGGTCATTTTTATGAATTTCTTAGCCGAGACACTACGAATAATAAAAAGCCGAGACATCTGAAAAATGCATAAAATTGAATTCACGATTGACCTTTTCGATTGTTTTTGTGAGTATTTCAAGCCGTCGGTAATATTACTTCGCAGTTTATTCCATCTGAATTTCCATTCCAATGTTCCCAAACTTTTTCAGCCTGCGGCGCACTTACAAGTCAATATTTTGTCACGGCGCCCTTTTTTTTGAGATGGGGATTGCTGTTGCGCATGCCGGAGGGTTTGGGGACAACTTCCCCGGGTAAGTAGGACGTAAAGATGGTGAATTAAGCGCAGCCCTACCCACTAAAACTCGTCTATACTCTTCCACTCGTCGCACGCAGGATTGCGAGAACGCGCGAGCTCTTTCTGCGGCTCTGCGTGCGCGCCTGCTTGTCACCAGCAGGCCCTCCTCGAGCCCATACAGGCTCCGTGGCCAAACAGAGGCCCTTCCAGGGCTTGTGTAGGCCTGACACTTTAGTGTCGCAATGCGCGAAGAATACGCAGCGCATCGCGACCCTCTCGGGGACTCGGTGCAATGGGCGGCGGCATCCCCAAACCGCCGCCCTGAGCTCCCTGGCTAAGGTGGGACGCTGTGGTCATTTGGGTTGACCCGACCTCGCCTTGGCCTACTTCTGAGGGTTGAGCGCCTCCCTCTCTCTTATGCGCTCGGCCTCCTCTTTTGCGGAGATGACATCGTGAGCAAAATCCTGCACCGCTTTCTACTCTTGTTCGCCGCTCAACATTGCACGAAACAGTGCCGGCAGCGAAAGGTCCGGTCCGATGGCAGCACTGAGTGCCGCTCGTTGTACTATCCAAGAGGGACACGCCGTGGTGGTATGTTCGGCCGTGTCCCTGTCACAGTCACAGTGGTGACATCGCGTGGTTTCTTCTCGACTTACGATCTCGCACAGGTACCGACCGAAGCAGCCATGCCCGGTCAGCATCTGTGTGAGTCGGAAGGAGAGCGCGCCGGTCTTCCTTGTCAACCACTGTTTCAGCACTGGTCGAATGGCCTGCCTGGTGCACATTTACGCTAACTTGAGGCTCTTGCAGCCTTTCCTCCCATAGTTCTAAAATAAACACCTTTTATGATTATATTTAGGTAAAGCAAGTAAATAATAAACAAAATATATCATCTGCCTGCTTTACATAATTCATATTATAATTTTATTTTATAATTATTGTGGTTATGGATAATGATGGAGGATCGACTCACAGGCCACGGCGCCCCTCCTGACTTTCCGCGGCGCACAGTTTGGGAACCCCTGCTCCAATGTAATAATATCAATCCTTAAAATGACTGTCAGTCTAGACTCTAGACAGAGTTAGGTTCTACTTTATTACCAAAATTATTGTATGATTGCTGATCCATTTCTGAATTCACAATAATAATTAATAACTCATGTATAATAATTTTGTTTACAATTTTTAGGATTCAAAGAAAATCGGCACCCCGTAGCTTCTATAAAAATGTTACTTTCAATAACTATATTTATTTTAATTATATACCCTAATTTGTTTATCATATAAAGCAAACATTAATCTACTCATTGAAAATATGGTAAACATACAAAATTACCGAAATTACGTAATAGATTAGGTACGCTAAAGCTGCGGGGGTCCACCGAATCCAGCAAATGTTTAAAGTGGTCTATGAGAAAAAAAAGTTTGGGAACCTCTGCTATAGAGTATAGGGTTTATGGCAAATAAGATTAGTCTAGACTAGATTTAATAGTTCATCTAGAATCGAATAGAATACAGCGTTGGAAACATAGTATTTCCAAGTTTGGTTAGGACAATGCAGACTGATCACCTGATTGTCTGACAAGGATGATCCATGCGTCGGATGGGCATGTAAAAAGTCGGTCCTGCGCCTGATCTCTCGCCAGTCGTGTCGGTCTTCCGTCCCACTGGGTTATGAGAATAAAAGAAATAGAGAGTGCTCTTGTGTACTGCGCACACACTTGGGCACTATAAAAATATATATATCTACAAGAGCGAAGACATACTCGTTAGATTTTTATGGCAAAACTCAAAAGAAACGTTAAAGGCAAAAACTTAATCATAATGTGATAGAGTCACAAAAATACCATTTCAAAGTGATGTTTCCGAGTAAAGCTTGAAAACTGTATGATTTTCAACACAGTGAACGCGGTCAGAAATAAATCGGAATATTATGTTGCTTCAAAATATAAAAGGGAAATTAGTATCCGCGTGATAATTTTATAGGGAACTAGCTGTGCCCCGCGGTGCTACCCGCGGATTATTAGGAAAAATTTTGTGATGTGTGAGTTGTGACTAGTAACATAAAAATTAGGGTTTTAAAGTTAATAATTATATTGCAAAATATCGTGCCTTGTCTGTCATAAATACGAGGAGCGATTGAAATTACATAATATTTAACCCAGGGTTAACTTAACCCCGGACGGGTGCAAGAGAGCCTTAAGTTCACAACCTAACCTAACATTAGTACATTATTTATTAATAGTATTAACCTTTATAGTCCGAGTTCGGAGGAACAATTTTTTTTTATTACTATCAAGCAGAGTATGAGTAGAGCAGCTTCATTTTAATAAGACGAATAACATTTTTATCTGCGAAAAATCTCGAAAGTGGTTGCTAACAGAGATAGAAAGGATTACATACTTTGATTTAATGGAGTCTTAAAAATATATGGAGTGTTCTAACTTCTAATTCTAGGACAATGTTACTATAACCTATCATTGATATACAAAAAATCTGCTGGTTTAGGGTTCCGTTTTAGGATTCTGTAATCAACAAAACTTGGTTGACTACGGAGCCCTAAAACGGAACCCCAAGCAGCTAATTTTGAAAACGAAACTACTCACAAAAAATTTGCTTTTTTAGTTTATAATGAATTGTGATATCCATGTCGTCACTTATGGCTCTCGCGGAAGACCGGCGCTGAATATGCCTTCGGGTGTACCAGCATATGCCGAGCGTGGGCCAATTTGCAACTGCTTGAATTGCTATATATTATCAGGTTGTGTAAATATGTACCGTGTTTGTAGTGGCAAATAAAGCTTTTTTATTTATTTATTTAATAAAATAATTGTTCTAGGGATCCCTGACTATTACCATAGAATATATATTAGTTGTACCAACAGAATTCCCACTGGCGAAACCCGTTTAAAGAATTAACAACTCATGCTACGGATACTATAGAGTTCAAATTCCGACCGCGCAGTGCTAGGTGCCTACAATTATATTTGCCTACATCTCCGCTCTCTTTCTATCGCATAAGTCGTACCTTTTCTGAAGAAATTAGGGTTGTCTCTTTTTAAAAATAATATTATTATCTTTATATTTATTTAACTACATTTTAACTCATAATAATCTAAGATAGTATGTCATACTACGTAGATTTAAATATCATAAATTCGCGTGTAACTAGTTACGCGTACTTAGATTCGATAAGTACCGTTACTTATTCTTAATCTTAATTATTATTCTTAATAATTGAAACCGGCCTTATATTACCTACTAATTAAAGTGTTTGTATAACTAAGTTATTTTTGTAAACAAATGAGGTTTCGAATAGTACACCAACGATGCTTACTATTGGTAATAATAATAATAAATAATATCTATGGACGCTTCACACCACGTCAGTCTGGCCCCGTGCTAAGTACCTTAAGGACTTGTGTTACAGGTACCAGACATATATTTAATACTTTTATACTATACATATATTTAAGATTTTTATTATATATTTAATACACATCCATGACCCAGGAACATTTTGAAAAACTTTTTGTTCCGTCGGCGGGATTCGAACCCGCGACCCCCGGCTTGAGTTGCCACACACTCTAACCATTGAGCCACGGAGGTCGTCCATAACTAATAAGTAATAACTAATAATCTTATTAATGTGTTTTTTTACAATGAAATACCTTTAAGTATTAATTATACGTCTACTAATAAAGGTAGGTACCTACTAAGGTAACCCAACTAATATATTCTACTTCAACTAGTATTTAAAACTATTGAAATCATAAGTAATCGTAATTTTACTCTATAATAAATTGTACAAAATTAAAATCTATAATAAATAATAATAATAATAATAACAATTTAAAAAAGTTCTTACGGAGTTTAAAGAAAGTTAAATTTGGTTCACATTCCATGTTAAGAAAATTAAACACTGCGCAATATTTCTTTGCCCTTTTTTATTGTTCATTGTGATCTGATTAATTTATCAATTCTGAAGTGCCCCCCTAGCGGGGTACTTACAGTTCGATGCCTACAGGCGCGAGTGGGACAGGCCTGCTATTACAGACGGACCTACGTTTGAACTTAGGTTCAACAACGTACCGTGCAAACAAAACAAAATAATCACGGATTCATACGGAATAATTAATGGCACAAGTGTCCGTGACACGCCTACGACATATTCGTGGGAAAAATACAATTTGTTGTGTCCAAGCCTGTACAAGCAGTGTCTACTTGACACTCTGTAATTTTTAATGAATCTAAAATGGCCGAACGCCCTTGCTCCGTGTAGAGTCAGCATAAACCATAGGACGATACGAGGATTGAATATGAATTCCAATATGTTAGATCCTTAACTATCACATATATTTTTTCAGAATTTAAATTATTATATTTTTATGTCTTCGGATCTAATTTCGGATAATGTGCGTCCGGGCTTAGCCTCCCTAGCAGGTATTACAATTTACAATACATTTATGAGGTTTATGAGGTAAAAGTTGACTACTTGCATAACCCTAACTTTTTTGTATGTAAGTACTATAGTTTTTCGCATCGATTCCGAAGGTTAACATCATTAAAAAATTATATTTGCGTTTAAAAAATCGATAATGAGCTCGATAAGTTTAAGTAGGTCACTTAAGTTGTGTCTTGTGACTAAAGCATGATTCCAATAAAATATGATTATTACGAAGATATCAAGTGATTTGAGGATGTGCATTTACCGTACGTCCATACAAACAAAATTAATGTCCGATCAACACTCCAAAAATGTACGTACATTTGTCCATTCAGAAGGCAGCCGGCCATTTTTGCCTTACATTTCGTTGGAAAATTTTCTAAACGGCCAATACACACCACAATTTAATACAATACTGCCAAGATCACCGCCGCTGGAAAGGTTTTCCCAAGGAAAGGTCCCATTTACCAAAAATCATCGTTTACTTTCAAACATTTATTTTCTAAGCGTTGGTAATTTTGCAATAAAATGATGATGATGATTGTGTAGTCCAGTTTTTTGTTTGCACGCACACGAATACAATATGCACTGAGAGTTGAGACCCCCTTCTCGCTACTGAGAATCGTACTAACAAGAGACATCCTGGCTCGTGCATTTTTTATGTAACATACAATGCCAAGATTTTAGGGACCCGTTTTAAAAGGAAACATGGTTAATTTTGTCCTTTTGACAAATTGAACTTTAACGCAGAGTTGAGTGTCAATCTTCGTCGCTACTCGCTTCTTACCGAAAATTCGTTTTGCTACGAATTAGTTACTATCAATTAGCGCTAGAGGCGCTGTTTCCAGTAGCGGCGTTAGGAGGGGCGACGACAGGCGACCGCCCAGGGCGCCGGATAAAAAAGGCGCCGAAAGCAGAAAAAGGCGCCCCTTTTTTCTGTTCTGTACCAGGTTCCTAAGCGCCGAAAAAATCTCGCCCAGGGCGCCGGTAGTGCTAAAACCGGCACTGACTGTTTCGATCTTACACACATGACACAATATTTAACCTCTAGTTTACGCCCTTGTGGTAAAAAGTGATCAAGACACTCAGCCCTTTGAACCGTTAACCTATTTCTGAATCGGGTTAAGCATAGAAAAGTGCGGTTTTATGTGCTTAACTTGGTTTAGTGTGAACACTGTTACAGAAAGCCTTTGTATTTTGAAACAAAATGTGTGCAGTTAAAACGCATGTACATCACAACCGCGCGGTTCCCACTATGTCTGCAGAGCATACTGCACATTAAGGCGAAGACCGCTGCCAATTCAACATCTTTGTGCAGTTTTCTAGACGTATGTATCTCATTGATTGGCACAAAGAAATATATGTGATTTTTGATTATATTTGGAAAATCTTGTCGAATTTAAAATAATGACACTTGACTACTGGATGGAAAAAAATACCAAAGTCACATCTTTCAGGAACTTTAAACAGTTCTAACTAAAGTAATAATACAATATATGCTTTAAAATTTGTTTATTTGATACCTTTTACAAAAATCCAAAGATTGTCCGATTTAATTTTCGGTTCTGACATCTAGATTTCCCATAATATTTATTTTTTCCTCTAAAAAAAGAAAAATGTATCCACGCTACCGAGTGAACACTTCACATCTCTGTCTCTCTGGCATGAAAATCGACAGTGGTGCGAGAGTAATGCGAGATCAAGGTCATTGGCAGTTGTCAGCGTCTTAAGGCAGGGATCAATCTCAATCCAAAACGATAACCTTGCATACAAACAAAGACCAAGCGTATACGCATCGTATTAAGATTCATTTTAGCTTAGCATAAAACTGTAGTTACTAGGGGCGGGTCTTCTCTATTTTTCATGTTTTTTTAAAATATCTTTGGAAATAAATATTAAGAAACAAAATTGTTCGGTTAAGGATATTTTAATATAGATTAACTAACAATTTATTCAAATAAAATGTATAATTATCCTAGTTAATACTTATATTTCGATGAATTAGATTTTTTTCGGAGGTGAGTTTGTAAATTAATTACAGCCAAAGTATTACGTTTTATTAAAATGTTTATGGTTTAAAGTCTTTTCAATATTGTGCTTTAAATCTTGTATTTTTTACATTTCGTTATTATATTGGAACTAGGTAAACCGGGAGTCACGGAATAACAAATTGGGGTTTATGCCCGCCATAAGCTGATCGCACATTTGTCAACAGTCAGCACCGTGCGCGTCGAACGCACCGCATAGTCACGCATAGTCCACGAAATCCGGCGCGTACGGTGCCGACGAATGTGCGAGGTTTCGCATCATTTCATACAACAAATTCTAAAATGCGGTGCGTTCGGTTCACACAAGTTTCAGAGACGGTGGCGGGATTCACTGAAACCAGCTCGACGACCGACGTACATGCTCATCTAAAGTTGGATCATCTTTCTAATATCAGAAAATTAGAAGATCAGCCTGCACTATCCTTACTAATCTCGGAAACAACATTTTTCGGACGTTGGAACCTAACCCACGACCAGTCAAGAACAAAGCTCACTGGCACTGGACCATTGAGAGACGTTAAGGGCGTTCCTTACGGATATACCGTAATTTACCGTATTTCAAGCCTTATAAACTCATAATTTCAAAGCTACAAAGCTATAATAAAAATACAGCAATAGTCTTCAGCATATCAACATTCCTTTCCCCGTTTTAAATTTTCTATTTTTGTTTATTATACTCATGATGTCAGCTTCCAAAATAAAACCAATTTGTTAAAAATCAAGCATACATTCAGCATCTCCTTAGGATTTACAAATTACTTTTATTTGAAACACACGCCAATAGATCGACAATGTCATAAACTACATATTTCCCGTTTTAAATTTTTTTAGGACAATTTTGAACTAAGATAAGTAAAAAAAAAATAGGGTTTTGGTGCGATCTCGGCAACGCGGCATATATATGGCCAAGGTCGTTTGCTCGGGGGACGGCCTTAATTAAGAGTAGTTAGTGGAGATGTTTGTTACCTGCGGGTCAACAACTTTTCGTTAACATTTATATAAAACAGACTGGACAGTGGGTTCGCTACGTCAACAGGACAAGATGTATAATTCATGACTGTCGCACACGCTTTTTCTGGACTCTATAGATACTCAAGTACAATACTCGAGACCTTGGGAGTTGAAACTGTTTTTTATAAATCTTTTAAAATTTTAATATTTTGTTGATTTGTATCTGGTTTGGCAACGACCTATTTTGAACTATTTTTCCGCCGCCTTAGTTAACCTTAGTAACTTGAATTTACTTAATCATTATATTTTATGTTACCAAATTACTTTACCTAGATTGTTCCTTTGTACTAATATAACGTACAAATGTAATTTTTGTGGGGATGGATGAAATGATCCATAATAATATACAAACGATCCATACCTACTGACCGGATTTCGATTAAATTTGGTAAAACTAGTAATTTAGAGTGCAGACTAAAACAGGCATTTTACCTCCCTAAAAGTCATACAATATAGGTACTGTTTTTCACAGGCAGACCGCGTTACCAAAAACTTGAAATAAATCGATATCACTTGGGGGGGGGGGCAAAGAAGGTCCCGTTTTTTGGTTTTTTGCTTACTCATCAAAAACGGTGCTTCGTACGAAATTCTCTTGTACTACATAATAAAAGCTAATTAAATTCTCTACAACTTCGTCCTTTACACTTTGTATCTATATCCAATCATTGCCTCGCTATGAGCTTCTAAAATTGGCCGATTTTCAAAAGTGTGCTTTTTTGGGTTTCGTACCCTTTTTTTTTTTGGATATCGCAGGGACTCCCTCCACGACCGGCCGGTCTACCTCAGGGACCGGACTTCCACCAAAGGTAAGGGAACGCTTAGGCAAACTGGGTTTCGTACCCAAAGGGTGAAAACGGGACCCTGTTAGTGAGACTTTGATGTCTGTCCGTCTTCCTGACCGTCTGTCTGTCCATCTGTCTGTCTGTTTGTTCGTCTGTCTGTCCGTCTGTCTGTCTGTTGTCGTAACTCAAGAACGATAATAGCTAGAGAGTTGAAATTTTCAGAGATTATGTATTTCTGTTGCCGCTATAACAATAAATACTAAAAACAAAATAAATTAAATATTTTAGGGGGGCTCTCATACAACAAACTTGATTTTTCTCATACAAAAAACAATAAAATGTTTAATATCGAACTTTTTTGATTGATTTGATTTTTTCGTTAAATATCACTTTGGAGAAATTGTTTATAATTAGCAAAACTAGCGCATGGTGCAATAATAAAGGGTGTTTTTTAGAGTTCCGTAGTCAACAAGGAACCCTTATAGTTTCGGTCTGTCCGTCCGTCTGTCCGTCTGTCTGTCTGTCTGTCAACGGTTTTACTCAGAGACTATAGGACCTACAAAGCTGTAATTTGGCATGAATACACATATTAGTGATGGCAACAAAATGGTACATGAAATCGTAATTTTTTTTTATGGTACCTCCCCTACACATCAAGCGGGGATGAATTTTTTTTCTCGCGCCCACCCCATCGTGTGGAGTGTCGTCGAATAGGTTTTTTAAAAATATTGCGAGTATTCATAGATCATTTTCCGATTTAGGGATCCGTTTGTGAAATATTAAGTTTTAAAGTGGAAAAATCGTTAGAGTCCAGTGTCCCCCCCCCCCCTTCCACCAGCTAAACGGTTAGTTCTGGAAATGTCAAAAAATTCACGGGAGTAGGAAATATGCTGAATTTAAAAGCAAAACTATCACGGCTAAGAAGACTTCATAAGTTATTGAGTAATAGTCGATTAACTAAAAAAAATGTATTCGGCGAAGTATAAAGGACCTTTTCGTTAAAATTCCTTTGAAAGTAACTGAGATGATGTTGTTAGTAGTGTAAAACACGCTTTAAATGTACGTTCATTGACCATAAAAATTATCAAAAACTTGCGGTACTAAGGAACCCTATATTGCGCGTGGCCCGACACGCACTTGGCCGTGTTTTTTTTATTTCTTAGGAAAAATAAAACACCCTGTATTATTGCACCATTCGCTAGTATTGCTAATTATAAACAATTTCTCCAAAGTGATATTAAACGAAAAAATCAGGCAAAGGTTCTCCTAACTAGTCTAAACAAAGTACCAAAGTCAAAATTTCTGCTTTCGACTTTTCCAAGCAGACTCCCATTTTGGGCATTCGTTTACTAGGCTATACACTCAGATCTAACGAATGTAATTGTACATCTTGTACATAATATGTCTTTAAAATAGGTTGAGCCGTTTTGGAGGAGTTAGCAAACAAACACTGTGTGTGACACGATAGTTTTATATTTTAGAGAACAATCAATAGTACAGAAAAATATCCACAAGATTTTTTTATTATCCACACATTGAACAGACGATATTTAATTACATTTTATTATTTTAAATGTTTTCGCGGTTTCTTTGTTTCAAAACTTTTTGTTCCAATCAGCTGACTATTGTTGTCATAGATTACTATCAGAATTCATAATTTTATTACTTTTTCGAATAAAATGTTGTACAGTCATTAAAACACATTGTTTCCAGTAAAAAACTGTATGTAAAAAATATTCCAGAGGCTCCTGACTTTTTAAGTCCGGCCAAGTGCGTGTGGTAGTACCGCTGGTTTTTATGCATTTATAACGTGTATTTAAGGGCGTTCCGTCCGGAGATTCCGTAATTGACCGTATTTAAAACCTTATAAACTCATAATCTGAAAGCTACAAAATTATAATAAAAATACAGAAATAATCTTCAGTATATCAACATTCCTTTTATCGTTTTAAATTTTCTATTTTTGTTTCTTATACTCATGATATCAGCTTCCAAAGTAATACCAAATTGTTAAAATTCAAGCATACATTCAGCATCTCCTTAGGATTTACAAATTATTTTTATTTGAAACTCACGCCAATAGATCGACAATATCATAAACTACATATTTGCCGTTTTAAATTTTTTTTAGGACAATTTTGAACTCAGATAAGTAAAAATAATAGGGTTTTGGCGCGATCTCGGCAACGCGGCAAATGTATGGCCAAGGTCGTTTGCTCGGGGGACGGCCTTAAACACTACTAACAAAATCATCTCAGTTACTTTCAAAGGAATTTGAACGAAAGGTCCTTTTAAATACATCGCCGAATACATTTTTTTTTGTTGATCAACTATTAGTCAATAACTTATTAAGTCTTCTTAGCCGTAATAGTTTTCCTACCCGTGAATTTTTTCACATTTCCAGAAGTCCGTCTAACTCTAGCTGGTAGAAGGGGGACACTGGACTCTAACGATTTTTTCCACTTTAAAACTAGAGATGTGCCGACTAGTCACCAACTAGTCGGTAAAACCACAGAATACATAATAGTATGGTAAAACCGACTATTCGGCCACTTTTGTAGTCAGCGACTAGTCGGCGAATTCCTCAATCAAATCAATATCAAAATATTTATTTCTAAATAGGTTCACTTTTAGAACGTCGCGTCTACATGAGGGCACCTTTATATTTTATACATATAGAAGCGGTCAATATTGTAATATATATTTATGTAAACATTTAATTAATACGCGAGCGAAAAACTTTGGATCCTTTTTGACGAAAAATGCGAAAACATAGGTAATTAACATATCAAGCCCCATAAGATCACCGGTGATTGCGACCACAATAGAATAACAATAGATTTCCAAGAATCCACGATCGAAGAATTAAAATTTTGCACAGTTATAGTTTATATATTATTTATGGTGAATGAGTGAATCAAGCTAATATTATTTTGTAATTTTGCTTTTATCATACATTTTTTTAACAAATAAAACATTACACACACTGCAAGTGTGTGTGTTACACTAGGAGATTTTGACTGACAAGCCTATACACACGAATATTGTACTTTTTGGTTGAAGTCTGTTGTCAAATTGAAAAAAATAGATCCCACCAAAACATGAAATGTAAAAGGCGCCAAGCAATATTTTGCATAGCTATTCAATACTTCTGTCGTAAAAAGTTTTCAGATCTCATTCAAGCCAAGCCTTCTACTTATTTTGTAATTTAAATCAACATTCAGTAAATGTATCAATAGATTTCTTTATTTTATAATTATTATAGTGGCTTGGCAATGAGCACTAGATAAATAATCAGCTACTAATTGGATTTATGCTTTGTTCAAACCTAGGTTTGAACAAATCATTATTGGGTACCATCGGCTACATGCGTCGTTACATAATATTATTAAAACACTCGCTTGCTGTCTGTGTAAGTATGAACTCCTCCCAATATGCAGTCTTATATATTTGTTTATATTGTGCTCATTGCCAAGCCACTATAATAATTATAAAATAAAGAAATCTATTGATACATTTACTGAATGTTGATTTAAATTACAAAATAAGTAGAAGGCTTGGCTTGAATGTGATCTGAAAACTTTTTACGACAGAAGTATTGAATAGCTATGCAAAATATTGCTTGGCGCCTTTTACATTTCATGTTTTGGTGGGATTTCATTTGTTTTTGAAGGTTTTTTTTTCTTTTCTTTTCAGGTCACGTTATAACTTTTCTGTACTTAGCTTAGCACCCATTCCCTATCTCCTTTATATTTTAACTTTGAGGCTTCGTTAGTTATATAGGTAGACAACGTAACGTAAATACTTCTGAGTTATGAGTCGATTATTAGGTATATTCATATTTATATAATTGACTCTTAAGCTAACACTTGAAAGTGGTTTTATTTTATTTAATAAAGTATTATAATATTATTATTAGATATTATTTTTCAATTTCAGTTTTTAGGTTTCCCTGCCCAAAGGATCAAAACGGGGCACTATCATTAATAAGTCTTCACTGTCTGTCTGTCGTCCATCCGTATGTCACCACTCACCATGCTGGATCTCGAAAACCGCAATAGCTTCATAGTTGCGATTTTCTCAAATAATGTATTTCTGGTGTCGTTATAAAAGCAAAAAGTCCCATCAATATAAAATAAATTATTGATTGGGGGCCTCATACAACAAACACGATTTTTTCCCCTTTTTTTGCTCTCATGTCCATAATGGTAACACTAAGTTTTTTGAAAATTTCAGGAAACGCTAATTGTATGTTAAATTCAATAATTCTGATGAAAACTAGCCAAGTAAAATCTAATCTAATTTAAGATCTCACATTATTTAAATAACATCAATTGTTATAGATATTCAATAAAGCAAAGAAATATACTCTATTATTTGTTCATTATGTTATTTGGTTCCTATATACGTACATAATTCGATTTTCTATGGAACTTGGCACTCATTTAGATCTCCATCCTTTTTACGGCGAAGTCCATAGACAAGAAATATAATGTTTGTATGGAACTTGGCTCAGCATTTTTACATTTATGTTTTTGGAGGGATATCACTACTTTTTGTTAAGAAAACTTTCCGAGCAAGTGTAGACACCTTCATCTTCCCAGTTCAAACATCCATAATATTCGACTATAAGTATTCAATCGCAATTTGCAACCTTAAGGTGTCGTTTCACCACTTCCCGACAAGTGTCCGCTATATACACTATGCTATCCGCAACTTATCTGGCAGATAATTCATCTATCAGATAAGTTGTGGATAGCCTATCTGAAACTTATCAGGAAGTGGGGAAACAGCCCCTAAGCCTTGTTGAGACTTGAGTCTCAGACGAATAAAACAAAGAAAATCCAAGCGAATGGAAAATTCAGCTACCATCAGCAGGCATTGGAATAATACGGTATAACACAAGTGTATTTCCAACCATTAACTATAGTGTACAACTTATTGTGCGGAAGTTAAGTAGCTATTATTATAGCTGTCTAACAGACGGACAGACAAACGGACGGACGGACAGACAGACGGACAGACATATTGAAATAATTCTATCTCTATTCTCGGGACTCAATTACTATATCTCCATACCAAGAACAATCGGTACAAGCAGTTTGGGCGTGAAGACGTAACAGACATACAGACACACTTCATAAAGTCACCTTCTATTCATTTCAAGTTTTTTCAATTCACAAATAAATGTTTACAGGCAGCTCCCATACAATAAACGTGATTTTTTGGCCTTTTTTGCTCGAAATCAATAATGGCAGCTGATAGGTTCTTGAAATTTTCACAAAATCTTTAATTGTATTTCATCTTTCATAATAAATAATAAAAATAAAATAAAATAAATATTTAAGGGGGGGTCTCCATACAAAAAACACAATTTTCGCTCTGTACGACTCGCACTTGACCGATTTTTTTTGTTTTCGGATTTTTCCCTACGCTTACACACAATTGCTGAGCTGGATTACAAATTTCAACCTTCTAGGTCTTTTGGAAGTGGGTTAGAATTTTGATCTATAGGTCAGTCAGTCAGTGATAAAAATTTAGATTTTCGGACGTGATTATCTAAATAACCGTTTGAGATTTGTTTATGAAATTTAGAGCATATAATTTCCTAGCAAGTCTCATTATATGAGCCAAATTTAAAATGTTTATGATAAATACTTTTTGAATTATGAGGGGTTCAAAAGTGGGTCCAAATGGTTCATGTAATATTACATACATAATGTTACACACGGTGCATGCTCGCCATTCTGTTATGCTGGAACTTGGCTTGACACTCTACCGCGTGTCTAGATCGTACTTGTACCATAATAATTAATCATAAAATTAAATTGAATTAAATGTTTATGGGAGCCCAAACAAAAAACACGACATTTTGCCTATTTTTGTTTTGTAATAGTACAGAACGGACTTGGCCGATTTTTAAACAAATTATGTTTTCAGACTTTGACACTTTCACTTTTAAAGTGAGCATAATTTTGCCACTGCGTGAACATTGTCCAAACTCAATCCGCCCAAATACTCATATATTATGATACGGCATACCCACTGCACCTTTTGTAAGGATGGCAGCATTTGCCCAGAGGCTGTGTTTTGACTTAATGTGCCCAACACAAATGTTAAATGTGTTTTGGAGCGAATTTTCTTCAAGTTGTTTTTATGCTATAAATTATTATACATATTTCAATACAAAATACTTCGAATTTCACGGTAACATATAACAAATACCTAATTAGAATATTATTTTTAATTTTTTTTTTTTAACTTGCAAACATAGACTTAGATCGAAGTCATCGAACTTAAGGTAAATATGCGAATAATTGGTTCAATTTTATTATTAATAATTATATTAAAGTATAAGTCCAACTGAGTATTTCGTCAACATTTCAAGTGCCTACCTGCCATTATTGATATCGAGCAAAAAATAGCAAAAAAAATATGTTTGTTGCATAGGAAGCCCCCCCTGAAATAATTATTAGTATTTGTTGTTATCTTCAACAGATATACACAATCTGTGAAAACTGAAAATTTCAGAAATCTAGCTAAAGTGGTTCTTGAGATACGGCCTAGAGACAGACAGATGGACAGACAGACATCGAAATCTTAGTAATAGGGTCTCGTTTTTACCTTTTAGGTATGGAACCTTACAAAAGCTTATAAGCCGCTTATTTTGCGTAATAAGTTGTATGTATCCCACCCGTGACTGTTTTAGTCCACCAGTGACACCCTTTATTTAATTTTTGTAAAATATGTTTTAACTCATCAAGCCCCGTATAAGCACCAATGATCGCGACAACAATAGAATACAATGGCATTTCTGAAAATCTCTGATTGATGGATTAATATTAGGGCATTGCTTTTTATTGAAATGTTACGTTCAGTTTATTGTTTCAAACAAATGTTGTAGTTTGCTTTAAAAAGTTTAATAAGAAAGCAGAGTTTTATTGAATATTATGATTCATGTATAACAAGAATGTCCATTTTTTGTTCCACCTGTAGCAAACATTTACTGTCATTTTGATTTAATTTTACATGGTGCAGTGTTATCCCCGCCTCCAATAGTATACAAAATATTTTGTTATTTTTTTATATTATATAATATAAACGAATTTGATATGATTGATACAATTCGTATAAATTAGTCACACATACTGAAATTAAGGTAGAGGTGTCCCACCCTCTATGGTAGAATTCCCCCCATTTTGTTTCTAGTATTTGCTGTTCTTGCGGCAACATAAATTATACACAATCTGTGAAAATTTAAGATGTCTAGCTATAGTGGTTCTCGAGATACAGCCTGAAGGCAGACAGACGGACAGACAATGAAGTCTTAGTAATATGGTTCCGTTTTTTACCTTTTGGGTATATGGAACCCTAAAAAGTACTTGGTTCCTTTCTTTCTTTATGACAGTTAACCATTTACTACACAAGGTACATAGTACTTTTAATCCTTCAAGCCCCATAATTCTGGTCCCTCAAAGAAATACTAAAAGGAGACTACTCAATAAACTTGAAAAAAATTGTACTGGATACCTGCGTGCTACCCAGCCTGCTTTACGGTTGCCAAACATGGGTTTTGTCATCAATAACAAAGCAAAAAATAATAAAAACCCAAAGAGCTATGGAAAGGAGTATCCTAAATATAAGGAAAATACAAAAAGTGAGAAGCGAAACAATTAGACAAAAAACAAAACTAACAGATGCCCTAAAACAAGCTCTAAAACTAAAATGGCAGTGGGCTGGACATGTTTCTAGGTATACCGATAACAGATGGACAATAGAAACCACTGAGTGGGAGAAGCCTACTGGAAAAAGAAGAGTTGGCAGGCCAAAAGGAAGATGGGCCGATGACCTAGTAAAGACAGCAGGCAAAAACTGGCTTAAGACAGCTAAAGACAGGGAGAAATGGAAGAACATGGAGGAGGCCTTCACCCGACAAGGGGCCTATACTACACAAGAAGGCTCGGCAGGGCACAGTGGAGGTTCCGGAGGCACAGGTACTGACGGGCTAGGGCGTCAGGGTGACAGATTACCAAACCTGCCACTTTACTCCCAGGGTCCGTCTGGGGCTCTGGGCTTGTGTTACCTCGAGCATCCACTGTGCCACGCCAAGCCACGTGAGGTTAATAAGTAACAAACATGTAATTTTAGAACGGCAGTGTAATTTATAGGAAATAAAAGGCTTTTTTATTTTATTATTTTATTATTTGCTGTTCTTGCGGCAACATAAATTATACACAATCTGTGAAAATTTAAGATGTCTAGCTATAGTGGTTCTCGAGATACAGCCTGAAGGCAGACAGACGGACAGACAATGAAGTCTTAGTAATATGGTTCCGTTTTTTACCTTTTGGGTATATGGAACCCTAAAAAGTACTTGGTTCCTTTCTTTCTTTATGACAGTTAACCATTTACTACACAAGGTACATAGTACTTTTAATCCTTCAAGCCCCATAAGAGCACCGGTGATCTGACAACAATAGAATACAATTGCATTTCCAAGAATCCCTGATCGAAGGATTAAGGAAAATTATTATATTTAATGGATTTTTTTCCAATACCGCCAACTCATCTTAATATATATATTTTTTGTGTGCGTGTGTATGTGACTGAACTCCTCCTAAACGACTGGACCAATTTTGATGAAATTTTTTGTGTGTGTTCAAGGGGATCTGGGAATGGTTTAGATTCACAATTTTGTCCGCTGGACAATGTTTTTTAAATTAAATTTTAATTTATTAGTAGTTGTTGATTTTGGAATGTTTTACATTGGATCCGACAGTCGGCTGCCATCGCAGTGTCAAATTTTAAATAATATTCGAATTCGGATTTTAATTTTAGTCTGTCCGACATTAGCGCTTAGACCAAATTTAAAAAAAATACTTTATATACTTAATATGGCAAAGAAACGTTTGCCGGGACAGCTAGTTTACTAATAAATTAAATGAAAGTTATTAATTACCATCAACTAATTATATCCTGCTGCTTGAAAATTTGAAATTTTTAGTACTGTCATTTTTTTTTTTTCAACATATTGGGGTCAATGAACTAACAGAAGTGGCCTTCTAGACCCAAACTTCTTTAATTAACCTGAGTTTCCAATTTTTTTTATATTTTATGAAAACTGTCACAACAATTTTTTGTTCATTCAAGCCAAGAGTAAAAGATATTTAATTTTTACGAGTATTTTCAAGAATACATTATAAATATGAAAATTTCATCAAAGGAGGTTGCTGATGATGAAAAGGTGATCATGATAAAAACTCAACAATTTCATTTCGTATAAATTAAAAAGAGCACAAAAGTAATAAAATTAACGAGATCTAGAACAACAATACACACTACATAGATCATGATTACTGTTGCAACATTATGAAGGTTGTATTATATTGCATGTGCAATGAAAATACCATGGCCTATTTTTTTTTTGTCTCCAAAATCATTCTTAAAACATTGCACAAAGAAAGTATGCGAGATTCAGAGAACAAATTATGGACAAAACGAAACGAGGTTGTGGATGGTCGCTATAGGTGTACATTGTATAGTTGGTACCATGCACGTAGCAGTAAAATATGGAGGATGCATACCCGAAATCGACAAAATACACCTCGTTAAGCACCGTAAAACAGATTTAACCCCTGGATAAGCGTTTACGTAGCTATATTTCGTAAAAAACAACTATTTTTAGTGATAAAAAGTGTATCATAAGAAATTTTTCTGTCAATTTCTCTCTTTTGTACCGCCCTTAGGTGATGTTGATGTAGTACAAATTTCGTACTTACCACGTTCAGGAATGACATATTCCGCACATAAAACCAATATTTATAAACAAATTAATAATCGTCGATAGTTTTTCAATGAAATTATTAGGAATTTAGTCAAGTTTCACAATTTTTTCTCACAAAACAATAACACTACGCGCAATCACTATCGCACCACCACTCTGAAGTTCGTGACAATCGAGTTCAAAGCTACCAACATGCACAAGAAAATAATCAATTAAAATAATTATTTTTGTTACATACTTTATTAATCCGTAAGTTCTTATAAACATTTTGCAATAAAATAAATTCGTTGAATAACATAAAGTTAAACATACATGTTTAAAGCAATTTTATTTCATAAAACAGTCCATCTGTCATTGTAAATAAGGGGTGTGTTCTCTTACTCCAATCTCTTACTCGATCTAACGCGGACGCGTCGCTTCCCGGGCAAATAAAATAAAAATTAATTAATAAAAGTACAGAAATTTGTATCGCTTAGCATATTTTTTAATGTAGTTATTATTAAAATTATATATTATATTTAATTAATAAATAAATATAAAGTGAAAACTTTTTTCTAAAATTTTCAATCACTGTTTGTGTCACAATTCACGAATCGATGGGAACTTTGGGTGATAATCGTAGTTATGTTAAAGTACGTGTCCACTGCTTAAAAAAACACTAATTTCTAGTAAAAACAACTCGTGCACATATTGAGGCAAACGGACTTAACGATAAAATATCATACTATAGTCTATACTAGGCAGTACATTGGTGGAGTAAGAGAACAAGCCCAAAATATATATTTTTTTCACGCATGCTCGATGTATTGATTTTTTAAAAGTTGTTGTCAAAAGTATTTAAAAACATAATCGAACGTAAACTTTAATTCTTTAAAAAAACTAAAAATACATTTAAACAGTACTTAAAGATAGAGGTAGGTACTATGGTTCAAACGCTCAGTCCTGTCTCTAGCGGTTATCGGCATCTCGTCTTGGTAGACGAGATTGTATTCTAATTTTACAGATGTAGCGATATCTATCGCATCGTTTGTATGACATAATTGTTAAAAAGTTTCTAAATTCAAATGACCGCGAGTTTCGTGGTAGAGCAAGCAGGAGGAAGCGTGACCCCGCCATGTATCGCGAACCTTTTTTTCTTACGAAATATTTTTCGGAGAAATTATGAAGCTACTAATATTATAATTTATTGCTATATGAGAGAAATTTCGAAGCAATGTGAAAAACGTGACGTTTTTTGTTTACACTAAGTACCTTGTTTTTTGTGCAAAATATCACCATCTCGTTTAAGTACCCCTTTGAAGTTCGTAAAAATAATTAGTATTATGGCCTACGCGTATTCGTGAAATCTTCTGCCAACTTGAATCTTGATCTGTAGAATGTTCTAGAACAAAACATAGGAACAGTCCAATAAAGATTTCGTAAGAACTCAATTATTCGGCTTTTATATATTTTTTTCTTTATGTCTTGGCTACCTAATTTCATTGAAGTTGTAAATATAATATAAAAATAAATTAATGTCATAGTGAATTTTCACTTCTTACATAATATTATTGTATAAGTATTAAGTACCACATTCTTTTTTGTCTATAATTATAGGGATATTTTTAAATTAAAACACAATACGTTTACCTGTTTTATCCAACCTAAATTAATAGGAACGTATTTTGGCTTATCATGGCATATTAGTACCAAGTACCTATACTAACCTGCAAATTAGTACCGACCACGTTGATTATAACTTAGACAATCGTTTCGTTTCGTCGCTCGAAAGATGAAATGGAACCGTTCAGCTTTTACTGAAGAATCAATTTATTTTATAAAACATTTTGTGTATTATATAAGACGTAATTTCTATAGCGAGCAAATGGAGATTCCGAGCTCAAATGCAAACATAAAAAAGGTGACCAAAAATTATGTACCCCTGTTGTGAAAGGTAAGTTAAAGATACTTGTGACATTATTATTTTTAACAAAACATTAAAACCGACTTCCAAGGTAAAAACAATAATAACATTAATATGAACTAAAAAGTATTAAATAATTTTTACTATCTAATAGTGCCTTTTTTCGAATTCGGCTAAACCTCAACTATTTCTGTACTCAATCTTCATTATTTTGAAGTCGGTACCAGATAGCTGAATCTTCAGTCCTCTGACAGAATATTTGAAACTTTTGGAACTGGCACCGACTTCAAAATAATGAAGATTGAGTACAGAAATAGTTGAGGTTTAGCCGAATTCGGAAAAAGGCACGATTAGTTAGTAAAAATTATTTAATACTTTTTAGTTCATATTAATGTTATTATTGTTTTTACCTTGGAAGTAGGTTTTAATTTTTTGTTAAAAATAATAATTATTTCACTCTTTTTAGTTACACTAGTACGTAAACCTTCGCGTATATTTTACGTATGTTATTACAATTTGTTAAGTGTTGAGATTTATAAACTTTATATTTTCTAAGAAAATTTAGTTCCGCAATTCAACAACAGATGTCGTTGTTAAGCATCTGCATCGCGGTATCGCTTACTCGACAGCATTTGATATAACTAATTTCTCGCTCACACTCACTGGTTGTCTTAATTGATATTACGCCAGAGAGATTAACGTCCCAGGGTAACCCTACAGAACCATAAGACCAGTTTTAGGCGTATGACGTCTTTTCTTTACATTAAGAGTCACAACTCACACTCACAAAATAATATATTATCAGTGAAGTGAACAGTAGTTAGTAAAGTATTCGCCACCACGCGCCGCCCGCGCGACACCGTCGCCTCTGCAGCGCCGACCGCCGTGTATTAAACAAACAGGTGTTGTTATGTAACAATACATAATTATTATTATTATTAGTATATCCATACCTATGCCTTGTACTACTATCTATTCTGTGCCATGAGACATTGGTGACCTTAACACGACGTGGTAATAATGATGATGATGACGATGATGATGATTATGATTATGATGATGAATATTAATTGCATAGTAGCATATGCTTTCTGTTCTTAAAACAACGCCGAAACTCCCAAACGTGTATCTATAAGGAGTCAGGAGTTCTCTCAGCATCTTCGAAACCATGGTATACCTTGACCCAATATTTGACTTGTTGGTAGCATATTCTTAGTACATTTCACATAAAACCAAAATCACCATATGTTTCCATATAAATTTCGAGGAGTTCCCTCGATTACTCATAGATCCCATCATCAGGTCACCACTTTTGTGAACATGGTACCAAATTGGAGTGAAACCTAATACAACAAAACAAAAATTTTGAAAATCGGTTCACAAACGGCGGAGTAATCGTTGAACATACAAATAATAATAATAATAATAATAATCCACAGCCGAACATATAACCTCCTCGTTTTTTGGAAGTCGGTTAAAAACAGGAGTAACTTAAATTTTTGGATTTAAGTAAATGACAGCAGGAGAAAAATATAACTTTTAATTTTCTTGATATTTTTGCGTAGTTTTCGTAAAAAAATAATGATTCAATATTATCTGATGATATCATTTGCAAACTGTTTATTTAACACGCACAAAACTAAGAGCAACCTAATATTTATAAAAAAAAATTGAAAAAAGATTTTTTCAGAAAAAATTCAATTCTTATCTTAATTGTGATAAAAATAACATGAATTTGCTGACAATATCGCAATTAAGGAAATCCAACTTCAAAAATTCCTAATTTCTCAGTTACGACACTAGGTATTATGAAACTTCTGTCGCTTCGTTTTCTGTCGCGATTTGAGAGAAAGCGATAAATTACGTCAAGGTTTTTTGAAACATGGTATAGTCAGAGTAGACAGAATTACGAGTATGTCTATTGTGGTATAGTTCTTGCAATCTACGAGTGCGCGTCGCCCTTAGTTGTGTGAGTTACCATATCTTTGCACGCGTACATGGCTCGCTCGCTACTGACTGCTCCGTCGGGTACGCACACTAACGAAAATGTCTATTCACATTTCCAACTACAAATAAAGGCGACGCGCACTCGTAGATTGCAAGAACTATAGCGGTAGGGTAAATAAACGCTAGAGACAAGATAGGCAATATACCGATACGGTACCTAGTTTTAATTTTTATGTTTAACAAGAATTTTTTAAACATTAGTAGGTAGTAGGTACTTATAATAATTATTATTTAAAAGGGCAATTTAATTCGTATTTAGTATGGTTAGAGCCATGCAGTATCTGTTCTTAGTCTGTGGAGTCATGGTCAGAGCATATTGAAGTTATTATTATTAACTATAATATGGGTTAGCAGTTAGAGCGCTGAGCGACCGCACACCAAAGAAAGGGGCTTAAAATATAATTTATTTACTATTCACTATGCCGCAGACTTACAATAATTATTTCAAGTTGGCCAACTAAATGAGAGCTCGCACATTTTTCCAACGAAATTGTAACTAAATAATTATTTGACACCAATCGTATAAGAACCGCGAATCTTTTCCGATTATCTACAATAAAAAAAGTTGTCCAATTCAATTGTGATAGTTGCTACTTACTAGGTACGCAATTTAGCTTTACGATAGTCAGCCAACTTGAAATTGTATATAATATCTGCGCTGAGTGCTGACCCTTAGTATACAGCAACCAATATGTAATTTTTCCCTGTAATTTTTTTCGTACCAGCTCTTGCCATGTTATTTAGTTTGTTGCGCCAAAATTCTTTTATCGCGCGAAATTACGAGTTACTTGAAATTCGGTACACAATACTCCACACTAAAAATTTTCATCTATATCGGTTCAGCCGTTGAAGCGTAAAAACTAAAAAGGTATTAGGTAGGTAACAGGCGGACAGTTTTGCATATTATTATTTTATAATTTTAGCTGTCCCGGCAAACGTTGCTTTGCCATAATATAAAGTATTTCGCCCACATTATTTTATTGAAGTGACTAAATAATGTATGTCGCCATGGCAACGTCAGTCGCTATCCCGTCGCACAAACAATGGTCGCCGTCAGTCTCAGGTTGTAATAATTTACTGTTATTTATTCAACAAATACACTTATCAATATATAAAGTACCCAGTAGCCGATTCTCAGACCCACTGAATATGCATATAAAATTTGGTAAAAATCAATAAAGCCTTTTCGGAGGAGTTCGTGGACTAACATTGTGACACGAGAATTTTATATATAAGATTAAATAAGGATTACGTTAAAATGAGATAACATTACAGGTATCTTGAGTTAGAACTCAGGAAAAAATGCTTTGCCCATGATAGGCTCTATATCAACAGCTTTTTGAAATTGCGCCATTTACTCACTAACTAGGTACTTCAACTGCACTCAACGAACACTAATATTAGTCCATGATTGAAATGTTACAATTTTAGGACCGAATAATATTGCATTTATTAGAGGACGCAATTATTTTACTTTTGGAATATTTAAACCGAACGTCACGACTCACGGCCATGGGCCACGGCCAGCGTTGCCAGATTTTTTTTGTGCCAAGTCGGAACTTTTTGAGTGAAAAAGCGGGGTTCTTCAGTCAAAAGCGGGACAAAGTAAAAGTAGGTATAAAATTAAAAGTATTTTGAATTTGTATCATTTTATTTGCGTTAAAAGAACGTTTACGTGACAATAGATAGCTAAAGTAGCCAAAGAAAATCCACCTCTCTGCCTCCCACACTCCTATCTTTATTACGCGCCTTTCTTTCTCAGCACTCTCCACGTACGTTTGGGACTTCCCCGAAAAGCGGGACTGAGCCTGTCCCGCGCGGGACATTTAATTTTGATGAAAAAATCGGGACGTCCCGTCAAAATCGGGACGTCTGGCAACGCTGGCCACGGCCCACAGCCCACGGCTGGGGCTTGGCACGTCACACATGGTTCAGCTTTTTAATCGATAACACCAAAAGAAGGATTTTTTCAACTGTATGTATGTATACAGACTACAGTATATTTGTTTGGCACGCTCTGAAGTCTGTAGGCACGGTTGCTACAGAGACGTGTTGTCGGATGAATATTAATTTATATTTTACAAACGTGACTGACAAAATATTGTCTTTTACCGTATACATTAAAAATTGAAAAAAAAACGTGAAAAAAACTATTTTTATCTGCTGCAAAAATCCAAAAATCTGTGGTTGTGGAGTTTTGGCGGGCTGTTGTGTTTTTTAACCTAGCTAACACAATTTTCCTAAAATTGTGTTAGCTGGGTTTTTAATGTGTAATATTGGTAGAATATTAACCATTAGATATTCGTGTTCATGCACAAGTGTAGGAAGGTGGTGTAATATTCAGAAACGTGCTATTTTGTGTTCCCTCCAAAACTCCATCGAAAGTTTCAGTAAAGCGTCTACCACTTTACTGAATCGACCGACTTGACTCCTTGACTGTATTGACTTTTACTTAGACTTTGACTAGACTTTAGACCTGACGATACATGAAAACGATGATGAAAAACATAGAAATGGCTGTATGGGCAACGCTCCCTTTGCCTGTCCCGACCGGGACGAATTAAAAAAACTGTGGTATCATCATAGGTTGTCATCTGTCACCCTCTGTCACGTTCAAAATTTTTGACAGCTGTCCTGTTCTGAATTCTCAATGATTCTCAATTCTAAAATCTCTTCTATCGTTCCTTGTTTGCTAATATTGTAATGTAATGATAAAATTTTTAAATAAAATATGCATTTAGTTTCAAAATGAAGTATTTTAAATTACTCAAAAATTTCTTTGCTATGGCTTTATTTTTAAGTGCGATTTGGTTATTTGTATCATGGAGCAACATTGGAATTGTAAGGTAAATATAGTGAATAGTATTGAGCAAAAAATTAAATATCAGGATTTTTCTTTAAATTTCCGTGAGTATAATAGAACAATTTATAGAGCAGAATAACTCGTTAAGTCCTTTATGTACCTACGAAGATATACAAAAAATGTTAGAAATGAGTACACAGGCAATAATATATCTTTATATTATGTACTGCCGACTGCAGTGGCACTGCAGTAATTTAGTATTTTTTTTTTTATTGGATTAAACAAAAAATTAGTCCTATTACCCACGACTCACGAGGCTAAATAGAAAACACTATTAAAATTAACAATAATAAGCAACAAAAATATGAGAGTTAATAAGTTTGGAGAAGTTACAATGTATTATTTAAAATATTATTTTAGCTTTAATCCATAATACTACTTAATAAATTACTGACTATGTAATTTGTTTTTAAATTTCTTTCTGGTACACCTTCTGTGATTTTTCCAAGTACACCACTGTTCATTATTATAGTAGTGATATTAAGTATAATTAACAGTGGTAAGCTTGGGTCATCTTATTTTAAGTAATAACTTGAAAAAAGCCAACAGCAATAATTGATGTCTGCATTATTGTTTGTTCAGTGCTTTTTTTATGAACAATTTTGTTTTTTTATTAAATCAAGGTTATTTGCTATTAATTTTTAGAACTTCTTTTAATAATAAAATGTGTAGAAACAGTTATAAATTATTTTAGTTGAATGCAAAGTAACATATACTTACTATAATATTATGTTAAGTATGTGACCATTGTGAGTATAACTCAACACTAGTTCAATACTGTTTTGCATAATTAACTGTATGATAATGACATATAAACTAAGAATGTATCAACTGTCAGATAATACCTCAAATTAATAATTATTAAAATGAATGATCTATGGTCTATACTCTATACCATAGGTTCTCAACGTGGGCAATTTTCGGGGGGGCAGTAGAAGACCCAGAGAAAATTAGGGGGCATTGAGATGGCGCCGATGGGGCGTGGGTAGATTAACCCATCAGTCGTGGCAAAACGAGACACAACAGCTTTTTCATTGTTATCGCGGCCGCATGTGACCGCTTGGGGCTTCATGAATTAAAAAATATAGTCTAAAAAGGCGAAAAATACACGCTAATCACGTACCATACTAAAGTAAAATAAAAATTAATATCGTTTAATTTTTGTTATTGTAGGTATTGTATTAAAATTATTTTTATCACGTGTGCACATATTATTAATGCAAAATATTGCTCAATATAACTAAGCATGCGTTTTAATTCCTCCCATTGAAACATTCTTAGTCCGTGAGCCCGGCCCCGAAATGCCTACGTCACATGACATCAACTTAAAACGCATGGCACACGGTCGGCAAATATATGCCGAGCGAGGATCAGACGACTTTCGCATCTGAAATTGGCCGGAAGTCAGAAAAATCGCCTCACTTCCGGTCAAATTTTTAGTGTCTATTTACGTCACGTGACATCAACGTGAAACATGTGGCAGCATATAGCCCTATAGTTTTAGAGAATGGAAACATAAGTCTGTCAGTTTTAAAATGGCCGGAAGTACTTGGCAGACGGCGTCAAAGTTGGTCCTTGGGTACCCTTTTTTACGTCACGTGACATCTTGATGAATTCTTTTTTAAATGTTTTGAAATAATAGTGTCTTATAGAATAAATGATGCTGCCAAGCCAGATCCGGCCGGAAGTACCAAAAAAAGTGATTTTTAAACTGTTCGTGAATTATGAGAAATTCGCATGATTTAGCAAATTATAATCAATTTAAGTACAGGAATTATCGAGTCAAAGTACCTAACCTGTTACAATAATAAATCTAGGGTAAATAAGTGTGTTACTGTACTATAGCCCGGTCACATTAACTTGACGCATGGCTAGGATGCAAAATGTATTCTAACGACGCGTTAAGTTGATGTGACCGTGTTATAATATCTTATTCCAATTTGTTTTGAGACACACTAACAAATATCAGGTAGATCATTTTGTTATTTAACATACCGGCTCCATAATAACGTCATGAATGATCAAACCATGCGTCGAGTTAATTTGACCGCGTTATAATTGATGAGCTCCTAATAGTCCGTGAACTCGGTCCGAAAATGCCTACGTCACGTGACATCATTATAAAATGCATGGCACACGGTCGGAAAATATATGCCAAGCGAGGATCAGACGACTTTCGCATCTGAAATTGGCCGGAAGTCGGAGAAATCCCCTCACTTCCGGTCAAATTTTTGGTGTCTATTTACGTCACGTGACATCAACGTGAAGCATGTGGCAGCATATAGCCCTATAGTTGTAGCGTAGGGGAACATAAGTCTGTCAATTTTAAAATGGCCGGAAGTACTTGACAGACGGCGTCAAAGTTGGTCCTTGGGTACCCTTTTTTACATCACCTGACATCTTGATGAATTCTTTTTTAAATGTTTTGAAATAAAAGTATCATAAAGAATAAATGAGGCTGCCAAGCCAGATCTGTCCATAAAAGTGATTTTTAAACTGCTCGTGAATTATGAGAAAATCGCATAATTTACCAAAATATTATAATCAACTAGCTGTCCTGGCAAACGTTTCTTTGCCATATTATATAAAGTATATCGCTCGTATTATTTTATTGAATTAGTGACTAAATAACTATGTCACCATGGCAACGTCCATCGCTATCCTGTGACCCGCATCGCAACAATGGTCGCTCTTTATAGACAAATAATTTGCAATAAAATAAAATTGCGTCTATAATTAAATATCTAAGCTATCCTATCTCTCAAGTTGGAAAAAAGCACACATTTAAAAAAAAGAAACATTAAAATCGGTTAAGTAGTTTAGGAATCCATCGCGGACAAACATCGTGACAGGAGATTTATATATGTCACAGGGAAAAGAGGATATCAGGGATTTCACTTTATCCCTAGGGATATCACGAACTCCCGGTAGATGCCGAATATTCTTTTTTGTTAGTTGTTACGTCTTCTTACTAAAAATATCTAGTGATAATATGTCATTTCACTAAACTAAATCTAGTGAAACGTCAGATTATTATTATTTTTAACAAAAAATTAAAACCGACTTCCAAGGTAAAAACAATAATAACATTAATATGAACTAAAAAGTATTAAATAATTTTTACTATCTAATAGTTCCTTTTTCCGAATTCGGCTAAACCTCAACTATTTCTGTACTCAATCTTCATTATTTTGAAGTCGGTACCAGATAGCTGAATCTTCAGTCCTCTGACACAATATTTGAAACTTTTCGAACTGGCACCGTCTTCAAAATTATGAAGATTGAGTACAGAAATAGTTGAGGTTTAGCCGAATTCGGAAAAAGGAACTATTAGACAGTAAAAATTATTTAATACTTTTTAGTTCATATTAATGTTATTATTGATTTTACCTTGGAAGTCGGTTTTAATTTTTTGTTAAAAATAATAATAATTTCACTCTTTTTAGTTATACTAGTAGGTTAACCTTCGCGTATATTTTACGTATCTTATTACAATTTGTTAAGAGTCACAATTCACACTCACAATATAATATATTATCAGTGAAGTGAACATATTGTGCTAAGTAATTTAACAATAATTTTAATGCTTCAAGCCCCAAGCGGTCACCGGCGATTGCGATAACAATAAAAAGGATATTGTATCTCGTTTTTCCACGATCGAAGGATCCATCAGATAAAAAATTGTATAAACTTGCATAGGATGTAGCGTAGCTACTCATAATATATAATAATATCATAATTATTGACAGCTGTTCTTGTAATCAAGAATTCAATAATTCAAATCGATACTTAGTGCGCCATCTATCGATGAATAAGTATAACTAATTAATAAGACACTTAATGAATTTGTTTTGTTTAAATGCTATTTTTAAAATAACTTTATTTTAATTCTATTTGTCTATTAAAATTTTATAAAGTATTTAGTAAAGTATTCGATCTATATATAAAGTAGTAAAGTATATTCGATCTATCGTCTGCCGCCACGCGCCACGCGGCGGCGCGGCAATGCCGTCGCCTCCGCGGCGCTGACCACCGTGTATTAAACAAACAGGTGTTGTTATACAGTACATAATAATTATTATTATTAGTATATCCATACCTATGCCTTGTACTATATCTATTCTGTGCCATGAGACATTGGTGACCTTAATACGACGTGGTAATGATGATGACGGTGATGATGATGATGATTATGATGATGAATATGAATTGCATAGTAGCATATGCTTTCTGTTCTTAAAACAACGCCGAAACTCCTAAACGTGTATCTATAAGGAGTCAGGAGTTCTCTCAGCATCTTCGAAACCATGGTATATCATGACCCAATATTTGACTTTTTGGTAGCATATTCTTAGTACACTTCACATAAAACCAAAATCACCATATGTTTCCATATAAATTTCGAGGAGTTCCCTCGATTTCTCCTGGATCCCATCATCAGGTCACCACTTTTGTGAACATGGTACCAAATTAGAGTGAAACCAAATACAACAAAACAAAAATTTCGAAAATCGGTTCACAAACGGCGGAGTAATCGTTGAACATACAAAAAAAATAAAAAATAAATCCACAGCCGAACATATAACCTCCTCGTTTTTTGGAAGTCGGTTAAAAAGCGGACACCGCCGAATAACAATCAAGCCACGCATTTCTCTCACTTGCTCACTAGAGTAAGTTGTTTCACTAGAGCAAGTGACGTTACACTAGAGCAAGTGAGAGAAATGCATGGCTTGATTTTTATTCGGCGGTGTCCGCTTTTCTGACGTTTTACTAGATTTAGTTTAGTGAAATGACATATTATCACTAGATATTTTTAGTAAGAAGACGTAACAACTAACAAACAAGAATATTCGGCATCTACCGGGAGTTCGTGATATCCCTAGGGATAAAGTGAAATCCCTGATATCCTCTTTTCCCTGTGACATATATAAATCTCCTGTCACGATGTTTGTCCGCGATGGATTCCTAAACTACTTAACCGATTTCAATGTTCCTTTTTTTAAATGTGTGCTTTTTTCCAACTTGAGAGATAGGATAGCTTAGATCTTTAATTATAGACGCAATTTTATTTTATTGCAAATTATTTGTCTATAAAGAGCGACCGTTGTTGCGACGCGGGTCACGGGATAGCGATGGACGTTGCCATGGTGACATAGTTATTTAGTCACTAATTCAATAAAATAATACGGGCGATATACTTTATATAATATGGCAAAGAAACGTTTGCCAGGACAGCTAGTTGATTATAATATTTTGATAAATCATGCGAATTTATCATAATTCACGAGCAGTTTAAAAATCACTTTTTTGGGACTTCCGGCCGGATCTGGCTTGGCAGCATCATTTATTCTATAAGACACTATTATTTCAAAACATTTAAAAAAGAATTCATCAAGATGTCACGTGACGTAAAAAAGGGTACCCAAGGACCAACTTTGACGCCGTATGCCAAGTACTTCCGGCCATTTTAAAACTGACAGACTTATGTTTCCATTCTCTAAAACTATAGGGCTATATGCTGCCACATGTTTCACGTTGATGTCACGTGACGTAAATAGACACTAAAAATTTGACCGGAAGTGAGGCGATTTTTCTGACTTCCGGCCAATTTCAGATGCGAAAGTCGTCTGATCCTCGCTCGGCATATATTTGCCGACCGTGTGCCATGCGTTTTAAGTTGATGTCATGTGACGTAGGCATTTCGGGGCCGGGCTCACGGACTATCTCCTTTCATTCTTCATTTTAAACTCAGAAATGGGATAGGGGTCATCTTCCTACCTTACGACTATAATATAATATCTTACGTTTAAATATAATCGTGGCAATAGCTGTTTTAAAATACTTAAACTCTCATCGTCTCCTGCGTATTTATTTGACCGATTCTCTTATACTGCTCCAAGTGATAGGCCTGCACGCTCGTGCCATCAAAGGAAGGTATTAGACACTCCGTGGTACAACACAATTTTTTATGAACACTAATTTACAGTTAGAGCTGCCCAGTTATGGAATGCTCTGCCTGAAGATATTCAGCAGAGTCCAACAGTGGGCATCTTCAAAACAAGATTGAAGAGTCACTTTATGTCATCTATGAACATAAATAATATATAATTATACTATGTAGGTTTATTTATAATGTTATATATTTATTTATATTAAAATATAGTTTAGTCGTATAGTATGTAATGTTTTATATTATTATACATCAATAGATATAATATCTTTGTAAATATTAATTGTATGTATGATGCTATTTTATGTAAGTAACTTATTTTTAGTGCATGTTTAGTTTCATTAAGTTTTAATTATTCTCTTGTGTACTATCTGTAACGTCTCTACATTTCTCAATATCTTGTGGTAGGTCTGCTGGCAGAGATCTCTTCTAGAGATAAGCACACCGATGTACTCTATTAATGTATTGTGTATATTAAGCTAGTTTTAAAAAATATACATAAAGAATAAATAAATAAATAAATTCGCGACAGATGGTAAGTAAAATTGAGATGGGGGGCGCTAGAAAAAAACATATTCTCAAAGTGGGTTGTGAGCAAAATAAGGTTGAGAAACTATGCTCTATACCAACCAATAGATCTAACAATATCGAAATTTCATAGATGAAAGTACTCTTAGATATAGAATAAAACATAAATATATATTATATAATAAATATGTGTATTATTAAAAGTCTTAAATATATATGTATAGTATAAAAGTATTAAATATTACGTTTCCGTTGTCTGGTACCTGTAACACAAGTCCTTTAGGTACTTAGTAGAGATGTGCCGATCATGACTTTGGCCGACTAGCCGACTAGCCGACTAGTCGGCTGCAAAGAAGCCAACTAATCGGCCGACTAGTCGGCCAAGCCGATCATGGTTTCGGAAGTTTCCGTATTGCAGATTGCTTTTTTACTGCTGTTTGCGCACATGCCGCCTGCAAACGTGTCGAATCATGTTTGGTAGGTATGTTTACTTCGCGTACATTATTTTGTTTCTATGATAATGATGGTTTTCACTAAATATTTCATGTACATGAAATCTCGATTTAATCTTTTTTGAGTCTCGGGAAAGGACAAGGGATACTTTTTGTCCTGCAAAGCCCAAAACCTTTACCAAATTTTATATGCGTATTCAGTAGGGCTGAGAATTGGCTACTGGCTACTTTTTAGGGTTCCGTAGCCAAATGGCAAAAAACGGAACCCTTATAGATTCGTCATGTCTGTCTGTCTGCCCGTCCGTATGTCACAGACACTTTTCTCTGAAACTAATAGTTTCAGAGAAAAGTGGCTGCGTTTGAGTGCCATTGTGCACTCATCCCAAACTATCCCGAAAATCATAAAAGTTTATTCTGCGGGAACTGTACATTTTCCGGTACAAAAAGTACTTATCCCTTGTACTTTCCCAAGGGCCAAGACTCAAAGTATCTCCATACCAAATTTCATCAAAATAGATTTAATAGTTTAGACTTAAGGCGAAAATAATAAAAGTTTATTGTGCGGGAACCGTACATTTTCCGGGGCAAAAAGTATCCCTTGTCCTTTCCCGAGACTCAATAAGATTAAATCGAGATTTCATGTACATGAAATATTTAATGAAAACCATCAACTGTATCATAGAAACAAAATAAAGTTAAATTATTACGCGAAGTAAACATACCTACTAAACACGATTCGACACGTTTGCAGGCGGCATATGCGCAAACAGCAGTAAAAAAGCAATACGGAAACTTCCGAAACCATGATCGGCTTGGCCACAGTATAGCAAAATTATATCCCTACAGTAACGAAACGCCTTTGATGTCGCACGATGCCGCCACCGGTGTAGGTACCGAGCAGATATGCCAGGGTTGCCACGAAACGGGAAATAAAATAAAAATAAAATATTGTGCTTGTAATGTTATCATATAATATATAATCTGTATAAATTTGACGACCTTCGTTGCTCAATGGTTAGAGTGTGTGGCAACTCAAGCCGGGGGTCGCGGGTTCGAATGCCGCCGACGCAACAAAAAAGTTTTTCAATTTTCCTGGGTCATGGATGTGTATTAAATACGTGTATGATATAATAAAAAATCTTAAATACATGTATATTGTATAGTATAAAAGTATTAGGTAAATATATTTCCTTTGTCTGGTACCTGTAGCACAAGTCCTTCAGGTACTTAGCACGGGGCCAGACTGACGTGGTGTGAAGCGTCCATAGATTTTATTATAATCAGCGTGTTATATTTACATAAGTCGTACTGCCAGATATTTACGTGAAACTTTATTTTTAGATGATTTAGTTCTCTATTTAAAAATTTAATTCACCCATCAAGCCCCATAAGCTCACCGGTGAGCGAGACACAATATAATAACAATAGATTTTCAAGACTCCACGATGGAAGGATTAAAATAATGAAGACGCATTCTATAAAATATCCAATAATTATTTATAAATCACATAATTGGTAGGTACGGTAGGCCACCCGCCAGGCCGCCACACATCAGGTGTAACAGAACTCAGAAACGCTTCTCAAAACTCGCTCATATTACGTGCGCGGTAAGGGCGGTCCAAAGGTCAACATGTTACACTTGATGTGTGGCCCTGTGTACCTCGCTAGGTAGGTACTAATTAGTATGTAAGTTGTAACAGGGTATTTGACAAATTTTTAATGTATTCTCTATTGTTTCTCTTCAAGTTACACTTTTTACAACGTGAGTTACAATAAAACAGAGATGCAAATAAATGCCGCCAAGATCAACACAATATTAGTGTTAACAGCTGTGAGCCGATATTTATAAAAATTTAAACCCTTTTTGTTTTTTTAATCAGATTTACATCCCTACACTGAAGTCTGAACCCTTATAATATCCCATGTTTATAAGATAAGTTATCGTTTTACAATAATTACCACACAAAATTCGTAGACAACGCGCCAACGTCACCCCTGTGCGGGCAGGTACACAAACTCCGCGAGTTTGTGTACGCGGATCCGCGCCGCCCGCTTCCCCGCGGGTACCCCTCCGTTGCTCTGCGCAAGTACATTCGTTTCACTACTGTAGGGATATATTGCTATACTGTGGCTTGGCCGACTAGTCGGCTTCTTTGCAGCCGACTAGTCGGCTTGTCGGCTAGTCGGCCAAAGTCATGATCGGCACATGTCTAATTATGACTACAATATTCATTGAATGTTACTATTCTTTCAGTACATAGGAGGTGCCACTGCAGTGTATTATCCTATTTGTCAATGGAATCAATTTATGTCAAGTATTAATGATATTAGGCCAAATTAGGTTAATATAGGTAGGTATAAATGGTAAAATAGTCATGATAGGTTCCAGGAATCCGTTTTGAGACTCAATCGAACGAGAATGCCGCGTCCTGCTCTAACAACGTCATTTCACGTTTGTAGAGTAGGACGCAGCATTCTCGTTCGATTGTTTGAATCTGAAAACAGTTTCGTGGTACGGCCCCAGATCGCGACCGCGATTGCGACCTCAGAGTTCAGACCTCTGATCGCGCGCTCTACACCCTCTATCTCGAAAACAGTTCAAGGTATAAAAAATGTGAAATAGAAAAGTTGTAGAGAATTTAACTCTCTACAATCTACAGTAATGAAAATGAATACAAGTAGTGTAAAACCATTTCAGATACAAAAAAGTAAAACCATTGACATAAGAAACTTAGGTCTTTGTGTAAAACCCATAGAAACAGAAACAAAATATTTAATTTTGCAAAAAATGTAAAAAAATACGATTTTGTGACTTTTAACCCCTGATTTTAAAACTTGCGACCATCCAATTATATGTCAATTTTGAGAACTGTTTTAGGATGCCCAAAATCAAAATACAAGTTTTTACGTGGTAAATTGTAATATTATACTGGGTATGTCCATATTTCGAGGTCAACCCCCTATTATCACTGGGTGTTGTTGATGTTACATGGGTCATTTCCATTATAACGGTAGGCCATTGCCAATTATTGTTGTTGTTGTTTGTGTACCATCAAAGTATTCAGATTAGATATTTAAGCTGCGTCAATAAAATAAAAACCATATTTTGATGAATAGGTGTGATAAGTTTAATCGATTGATAAATAATAATAATAATATTCTTTATTTGCATAAGGGCCTGTTTCACCGCTTCCTGATAAGGCTATCCACCACTTAATTTGACAGATGGAGTATGGAAAATCTGTCAAATAACCCTATCGGGCACCTTATCAGGAAGCGGTGAAACAGGCCATAAATATGGTACAATAAGCTAGATAAGCTACTTTGCAAATATTTAGAAATTTTGTGACTAATCTTTCTTTATCCATAACTCCAACTCCATAAATCCATACTTACATACTAATATTACAAATGAAAAAGTGTTTCTGTCTGTCTGTCTGTCTGTCTGTTATCTTTTCATGCCCAAGCCGCTAAACCGATTTTGCTGAAATTTGGTATGGAGATACTTTGAATCCCGGGAAAGGACATAAGATATTTTTTGTTCCGGAAAAATGTACGGTTCCCGCGCGATGAACGAGTTTTTTCGCAACGTATTTACATATTTATTTATATATTTTTAGAGGTTTACTATAAGTATTTTTTACTGTTTAAATATTTAGTAGTAAATTTACCACAAAATATTTAAACACAAAAAAATATTTTTTAGTGTTTAAATATTTTGTAGTTAATTTTTGTGCACGAACCTAGGTAATTAATAATTACTATTTTAAGGGTAGTATTTAATCGAGTGACTGTAAATTACCATTTAAAGCAACTTACAAATTATTTATTTGAGTTACTTAAAATACAAAATTCGTATGAGAAAATGATTTTGGTATTACGTATGTATGAGAATTTCGATGGGACCCGGCCTCTTAAAGTGCTAGAATTCATCGACTATATTGAATGCAAATTGTCTAAGTACTTGTCCCACTGCAGGATGCTTCAGCATGAATCTACTTGAACTGTTATGCGATTGATTGACATGTAATTGATATATAGATACGGCAATCATGCGACAATGGATCGCAGGATGATAGCGCTAGATAGCAGCTTACATAACTCGACATTCGTTACTGAGCGAGATAAACACATCTCATCAAAAGCATTTCGATTAGAGACGTTCCAAACATGACTTTACCCGACTAGCCGGCTAGCCGATTAGTTAATTGATTGATTGATTTTGAAATAAAAGTATTAGTAAACAATCAAGGTTTTTTAAAAAAAAACTAAGATTCTTGGATGTCTATTGTTATTCTATTGTGTCTCGCTCACCGGTGAGCTTATGGGGCTTGATGGGTTAATGTTATTCCAATAAAAGTAAAATTAAAAATACTAAATAGCAAAAAGCTGGATAGTCGGCTTAATCGACTAGTCGGCACATCCCTAATTTCGATGTACATAATACATATAATGGCTAATGCGGCCTATAAATGGCACTTGCATTACGAATGGGTTAAAATATTCATCTATGATTGTTCGTGATCGATGTCGCAAGATCGATAAGCAGCGACGGCACCGGCGGCAGTCGGTTGTCCATCATGGAGTTACGTGAAGCCTTTAAATAAAGCCAAGACCGGAATATGCCGGCAACGCACCTGCAGCTCTTCTAATGTTGCGAATGTCCATAGGCGACGGTAGTTGCTTTCCATCAGAGGAGTCAGATGACCCGTTAACGTTGTTCATTTGCCCCCTTATCTATTATATATAAATCTCCTGTCACGATGTTTGTCCGCGATGGATTCCTAAACTACTTAACCGATTTTAATGTTTCTTTTTTTTAAATGTGTGCTTTTTTTCCAACTTGAGAGATAGGATAGCTTAGATCTTTAATTATAGTCGCAATTTTATTTTATTGCAAATTATTTGTCTATAAAGAGCGACCATTGCTTATGTGACGCGGGTCACGGGATAGCGATGGACGTTGCCATGGTGACATACTTATTTAGTCACTAATTCAATAAAATAATACGGGCGATATACTTTATATAATACTAGCTGAGACGGCAAACGTTGTTTTGCCATATAAATAATTTTTGGTATGAAAAATAGATGTTGGCCGATTCTCAGACCTACTCAATATGCTCACAAAATTTCATGAGAATCGGTCAAGCCGTTTCGGAGGAGTACGGGAACGAACATTGTGACACGAGAATTTCATATATGTTGCAGTCAAAACTCTTAACCAGTCAAAAGTACTATTGACTAACAAAATCAGTCAAAACTACTTTTGACTAAACAGGTTGGTCAAAAGTGAATTTGACTGAATATTATTGGTTAATAGAAGTACTATTAACCAATATTAACTGAAAATTTGCGGTCAAAAGCACTTTTGACTGACGTTCTTAGTCAAAAGTAGTTTTAACTGCAATAAAGCATTAGTTAATAGCACTATTAGTGTATTTTTTGGCATTTCATTCTTACACGAGCTGTTTGAAATGATCTCGGCCTAACATATTATTATATTGATGTGTGGCATTACAAGCGTATAAATTATGACATGTCATATACACCATTCTTTCAGTAGCTAACGCCTTTTGTAAATTCCTTCGTTGGAAAAAATATATAAACAACCGTTTTATTCCGAAATTATTCCGTGGAAGAGCCATGCTTTGGCACGAATGGGCCAGCTCGACCAGAGAAATACCACGGACTTACAGAAAACCGGCCTGAAACAGCGCTTGCTCTTAGTTTTGCCGAGTGAGTGAGTTTACCAGAGACCAAATCCCCTGCCCCCTAGAAATGCCGCAGTTGAAAACCAATATTTTGTGACCCCAGGAAAAAAGTAGAATTTGGTTCCCATCTGCGTAAACATGGACTTCAGTAATAACAGGGGATTACAGTCCAATCTTTATCCCGCCCATTGCCACCTTGAGAGTTGAGGTGACAAAGCCAGCTTATCTCTTTATAACCAAGACATATATAAGATGGCAAAGAAACGTTTGCCGGGACAGCTAGTTTTATAAAAAACCCTTGCGATTCTGTAATTTTGAACTCGTCATTTTCAGTTTAGAGAGCATCAACCCTCGCAGCATCCCCATAGCAGTCAAGAACAAGCTCTGCGCCGTCAACTTCAACGATGACAGACCACACATCAGCAACAGCACAGAACTGAAGATGATTTACTATGTCACCCCGACGTACCCCCGACCGGAACAAGTGCCTGAGATGACTAGGCTGGCGCATACCCTGATGCATGTGCCGAGGCTGCACTGGATCGTTGCTGATGATCAGCCTGTGTGTTCGGATCAGGTGCTGAGTGTATTGAGGTGAGTGGTTTTAAACTTTAATTTTGCCGCCCCTATGTACGAACTCAGTCGCCATCCTAGGACGTTGCCGCCCCCCTTAGGACAACATAGGAGCTGCCGCCCATAGGACATGGCCTCTACTGCCTATATATAAACCCAGAGCTGGTTCTAAACCAATAAAAGGTTGGTCACTTTAATTTTGTAATCGTAATATATCAGACATAATCATTAATCACGGTTAATGGATAGAGAGAAATTAAGGCATTTACCTACACATACTAGCTGGAGGTCACTGACCGAATTTCTCAAATGAGTAACCACACTTTAGAATTTAGATAAGTTATAACTATATTTATCTCCTCGGTCGGTCTTCGGAGAACCGGGGGTTTGACTGGGGCCTGAGACCGCGCTGCGACATTTCTGACAATTCTTCAGAGTATTAGAGTAATACAATTTGATCAAGCTAAAAGAATACATCAAAAATATCGATAGAATCACTCTTAAAAGTCTAAAAGATCAAAATTCGTCAAACGCGTCCCTTTTCAAGCCGTCGGCAAATCTGTAAATATGTACTACACCAACTTCTGAACCTTACTGATTCTTTTTACAGGCGGACCGGACTCCCCTTCACTCACCTATCCAGTCCCAAGCCGTTCATATACAAAGTCTCGAATTTTCCACGCGGCGTCGCCAACAGAAGAGCAGCATTGGCCTGGCTGAAAGAGAACGTTCTAGAAGGAGTTCTCTACTTCGGGGACGATGATAACACAGTAGATCTTCAACTGTTCGATGAGATAAGAAACACTAAGAAAGTGTCCATGTTCCCCGTTGGACTGATTGGGGATTTCGGTGTCTCTTCGCCCATCGTGAAGGAAGGAAAGGTATGTTTATCCGACTGTGCTAGCAGGGTTAGAGTAGGTTCACACGGCATTATCCTGCACGTTTTTTGCAGTATACGTTGAATCATTCATACGCCGTTTGTACTGCAACAAATCGTGCAGTACAATCGACGTGTGAATGGTTCTATATTACGTGTGAATGGTACATTGTATGTGCCACTATTCATTCGTTAAAGCGTATACTGCAAAAAAAACGTGAAAAAAGGTGAAGTATTGTGCCGTGTGAACCTGGCCTTATGTGTTTGCTTTGTCGGTAGAGCTTTAACGACTTGGCTCATTTGGACTTTAAAGGTAGGTATAGTTAGATTCGCTTTTGTCCTGGTTATGGTAAGAAGATTGCAGCATTTTCATATAACCCTGCCAAATAACGTTTAATTTCTCTGACGGTGTAGTTACCACCTGTAATTTGTTATAATGTAGCAAAATAATAGACATGCTAAGTGCATGTTTGTGAGCCGTGAATACTATATTTTTCATGCTTCTGTGAGAATGAGCATAAAGGTAAGACCGTATTACGCAACGCTTCATATATTTTCATAGAACTGACGTTTTGTGTCGCGTTGCTGCCGCGTAGTGCGGTTTGCCCGTATGAGGCATTTCATGACATTTCATACAAACAATATTTGGCCGTAACGTTAGTTTTGGCTGCAGTTGACGTCACGGCATATCTAATATATATAAATCTCCTGTCACGATGTTTGTCCGCGATGGATTCCTAAACTACTTAACCGATTTTAATGTTTTTGTTTTTTAAATGTGTGCTTTTTTCTAACTTGAGAGATAGGATAGCTTAGTATTTAATTATAGTCGCAATTTTATTTTATTGCAAATTATTTGTCTGTAATTAATTGACAGTCACAATTATCTGTTAACTCCAAAAGATTCCAACAGATGTCGATACTTTTCGACTGGATTGAGTGAGTACTACGGCTACTGGGTACTTTATATTATATTGATAGGTAGGTGCATTTGTTGAATAAATAATAGTAAATTATTACAACCTGAGACTGACGGCGACCATTGTTTGTGCGACGGGATATCGACGTTGCCATGGTAACATACATATTTAGTCACTTCAATAAAATAATAAGGCAAATACATAATATATTATGGCAAAGCAACGTTTGCCGGGACAGCTAGTAATATTATATTTTTGATACCCACAGGATGTTGGCTAATTAGTGATTTTAGATAATTACCAACTTATTCGTCACCATTCTTTGGGATATTTGTGCCAGCGAAACGAAAAAAAAATGAAAAATGTTTCAGACATGAAATTCCGACAGAAATTGATTACTTGTTCTTCAGAATTTGTCCTACACATCCTATCGTCATCATCATCATCATATGATGATGATGATGATAGGCTGATGTCAGCCTATATTCGTCCACTGCTGGACATGGGCCTCTATCAATGAACGCCAAGATCCTATACTGCGTAAGAAATTAGCAATCTCTAGTTTTGGGCTATAGCTAATAATAATTGTTCGTGGAAATATCATGCCCCTAAACACATGTAAAGAAAGGTGAGCTCGAAACAATAATTTTAGACTAAAACTTAACACATTCCAAATGGTTGTTTCAGGTGGTTGGGTTCTTCGATTCTTGGCCTGGCTCCCGAACATTCCCAGTCGACATGGCCGGCTTCGCTGTCAACATAGAGTTCCTGAAGAGCACAGCCAACATGCCCTACATAGCTGGCCACGAAGAAGACAGGTTCTTAGTCAGCCTTAACCTCAAAGTAAACGATATAGAACCACTAGCTGACAACTGCACCAAAATACTCGTATGGCACACCAAAACCGTCAAACACAAGAAACCAACACTCCAAGTTAATATTAACCATCTTGATGAAATACCGAGGTATCAGAATTTTGCTAACTTACTGAGGGAGATATCGAACTTAGGTATGGCGGATTTCGATGCGAATGATGGCAAAGTTCAACCGTTTATAACGAGAGATCGGAAGACGTATAAGAATATATATGATCTAGAGTAAATTGCCTTAACCCGAGGGTTCTGCTACGACGATGGAACTGTACAGTTCGATCGGAGTAGACGTGTGAGTGAGAGATCTAGTTTGAATGTGTGGTATTCGGTTATGGTTTGATAGAATCCATTACTAAGGATATTTGGGGCTAATATGAGCTACAGCTATTATAGGTCATTTCGGTAAAAAAAGGTAACTTGAAAGAAAACGATCGCTATATTATGTATGGGTGACTCCGCTAAATGCGTATTCGCTGTAACTGTTACGCTCAAAGACCGAAATCGCTCAATGAGCGAAAAAATAGCTCACAACGCGTTGGGGTCACAGTGAAACAGCCACGACGCGAAATTCGCGTCGTGGCTCTAATGAAAACGGCCACGACGCGTTCTGGCAATCGCAAAAAGACCATAACGTGAAATTCGTGTCGTGGCTGATATTCGTTTTTCTTGATTTGTTCTTGATTGATTAATTGTGTGATATTTTATAAATAATAATGATAAACACGTTATGCAGTGATTTAGTAAAAGAAAAAATAGTTTGTAGTAATATTCCAAATAAATATAATCTTCCATATCTATGGACGATTAATAAATCAAGAAAAACGAATAGAATATCAGTCACGACACGAATTTCGCGTTATGGTCTTTTTGTGATTGCCAGAACGCGTCGTGGCCGTTTTCATTAGAGCGAAACAGCCACGACGCGAAATTCGCGTCGTGGCTGTTTCACTGTGACCACAACGCGTTGTGAGCTATTTTTTCGCTCACTGAGCGATTCCGGTCTTTGAGCGTAACATAACTAATAATTTATTATTCTTTTCATTTCCCTACCAAAATGTCTTAACATAGATCAAAATATTTTGCCCAATATCCTCGATTGATTTTGCCAAAACATTTTATGGTCGCTGTTAAAAATTTGTGTACTAACCCACATTTTTTTTACTTATGAATGCAGCTAACTAACTAAAGAACATAAACTGCATTCATTTTTTGTGGGATGGTATCATGGTACACAAATGCTTTGCAGCATTCAATTATTTACTGTCGGCTGCGATCAAACTGTACAGTTAAATCGTCTGTAGCGGGCATAAGGATGTGATTCTCAAAGAAAGGTGCTTAGATGATAGGTCCATGGTTAGGGTGTGATATCGTTTTAGGTTTAAGCGGTGTGTGCAATGTTAATTTATTGTGTTATATGTGTATGTGTGTTACGTCTTTATATCTAATTGTTTAGGGTAACAGGCTTGACCACTGTAGAAATATGTCTTGGAATAAGGGTGTTTAATTGGGGATAATAATTCCAATGCTGAATTAACGTTACATCAAATTAGCATTTAAAGTAATGTAAAGTTAATTCAACTTCGTTCTTTGTAACAATACGATTGCAATCGATCACTATAATACATGACACCATTGTTTGTGACATGCATGACACCAAGCAATCGCTCGCGCGATTATTGCTAGTGGATTGTTGATCGCTATTTTTACGTGATAGCCCTGCCGTTTTCTATCAAATTGCAAAATTGTTCGCTCATTAAATGACAAATCAATTAATTTGCCTACATTGAATGAGAATACTAATTTACTGTCTGATAGGAAACAGACTAGATTGAACCAAAGAATTCTATTCAAACTGAGGTTAAATAGAAGTCTTTGGATTGAACAACTAACGAAGCATTGATGTACAGAATCGTCGCCATCTTGAAAGCTGTAAAATGTGGCTAGAGAGTTGAGAGGGCAGCTAAGTGTCATTCAAGAAACATGCATGTGGCTGAATATAGGGAATATTATACAAAAGTCAGAGCAGAGGGCGCCACTAGCACATACATTAAAAAATCCGACCCAAGTCCGACGTATTGCGCAAGTCATAATATCAGAATACTGAATAAGGGTTGGACCTCATCTGGCAGGCGAGCACGGAATCGCCTTTTTCCGTCGCCCTTTCTCTTTCTGTCGCTTAGAACTGCCATTTGCTACGCACGCGACGGAATCTTCGAGGCTATCGCATTATGCTTTCTGTCTCGGTCTAGCAAATGGCAGTTCTAAGCGACAGAAAGAGAAAGGGCGATGGAAAAGGCGATTCTTTGCTGCCAGATGAGGTCCAACCCTAAACGTTGTCAAACGTCGAACAAAACTTTTTGTTTACTGTCTATGCTAATGCTGCCGTATAGTGTGACAATTTTGCTGTAATATATCCTATTCAAAATCAACCCCCATGATAATGTCCAGCAATTATTGCCACAATGTCTATTTCTAACCAAAAAATAGCAATGACAGTAATTTGTAAAGATATGACAGGTTGCCATACTTTATATCCGTAGAAATATTTGTATGGTGGTCATATTAAGCCTGCAGGTAAAAATTTACCTGTGAAAGTTGAAACGGTGAACAAAGTTAAGTGTACTGTCCATATTTAATTCCTAACTCTCTTCCTAGTTGTTTAAGATAAACAGTTCGCGATATTAATAAAAAATAAGCTATTAAAATCTAATCAAACTCAAAATCGTTATAAAACTTTAGACTTAAATTAAAAAATCGCCTTTACAGGATGTAACAATACAATGTGTACTCTAGGGTATGTTGTATGGAGTTCACTGTAAAAGTATTTAAAATGAATAGGTAAATAAAAAAGTAACAGAACTGAAAGAGTTACTTTTAACTTCTTTGTTTCTGTGAGAAATTTTCCAACGTTATGAATTTGCCCATACAAAAATTGAAAAAAAAGTTTCTTTTGTTAGTTCTGCTACACTGCTTAAAGGTTTATCACTTTGTTTTGTTACATCCTGTATAATAAACGTGCAATACAATAATTTTTATCGTCAATATTATAATCAATTAAACAATTAAAATTTAAATCAGAGAAGTTGATTTCTAGGCAGATGTGAGATGGGTAATTTGGTCCCGTTACGTTAAACTCATCCGAACGATCGAGAGTCATGCTCATGACTCATGAGTTATGATGAGTCATGACTCATGACTCATGACATCTAACATTGAATTGACATAAGCCGACCAAACGACGTAGGTCCGTCAACTGCCTAGGAATCAATTTCCCCGGGTAAATAATATTTAGTCCGATTTATAAATTGCCTTATAAGAATCCAATAGATTTACAAGAACAATAAAATATAATGCTCAAATTAATGTAGTCAGAAATAGTTTTTTGTCGGACGATTTCAAATAATATAATTAATTACTAATAGTAACACCAAATTGGATAATAAACATACCTATTATCAATATGTCTGCGACCCCGCAACGCAAGGACCGTACGTTTTACCGCAGAAAAACCTAGCCACTATTTTAGGTACTCATCTTAAATAAGGTTAGTAATAAAAAGATTTTTTTCAAGTGCGTTAACAAAATCCACTGCTGCGCTTCTGTCAGCGCTGACCCTTAAGTTTCTTCAAAGTATATGTTACAGTTTAGTTGCGGAAAATGTACGTCTCTTTTGCATTGAAAGTTGTTTAAAAAATATAGGTTTTTTTTCGTTAAGTAAAGTATAATATTATAAGACATTACAAAATGCCTTAGTCCCATTTAGTCCGAAAGTCCTATTGTCGTTTAAGATACATAGTTGTGTAAACGTAATATATTTATTGTCACACTCAGAGACATTTAATGATCACTGAAGTTTAATTTAATGGGGTTTAGAACTCCAGATATTTTCTGTCAAACTCTTATTAAAATTATCATTAAATGTTTCTGAGTACGGATGTTAGTGTTGTGTTATTGTCGTTATGTAAATGTCACAGTGTATGTCATGTAATTATAAAGTTTATGTAAAAGTGTGCATGATATTGATGATTAATGTCTATTTAAAAATTCCGTGTATAAGTGCTTTTCAAAGTGATTTTTGTGTAAGCGATGCTTGTCATTATGTATTTGTACCTTATTAACAAATTAAGGTGAGGTAATTTTCAATATTACTTTTAAGCTCCGTTACGAATCATTTTGACATTAATTTGAAATAGCTGCTATAATGCTACCAATTTAAATGACGCTTAGGAGAAATACAATCTCACATTAAATTGGTCTAGTTTAAATTATTGAAGTGAGAACTCCATTTAGTGGCGGTGCTTAAAGCTGTTTTTTTTAGTTGGTCTAACTCTAAGCCCTAAGGGCTCCCAGTGTGAGCCTCCCACACATAACTGTAAATTCGCATCGCAAATATCTGCGACAAAATTCATAATAAAAATGAAATTACGATGCCAAACTCGTCAGGAAGGGAGAAAATTTATACTTATCTGCACCTGCTATTTTGTCATCACTTCTGTCGGTTTTTTTGTTTAAACCAAAATGTATCGAAACGGAGTATTTCTAACATAGGTACATAACATCACTGTTATAAAGATCTGAACTCTAAAATAGCTATTACAAGTTACATATTAATTCCCAAGTAAGGTTTAATTATAATATAATTTAACACTGTCCAACCATAGTTGCCTTATATTTTACTTTTAGTATAAGATGTTGATCATGTCACTGTCTTTAGAACGCTTTGCCCTTTTGTTTATTAACCCTTTGATCTAAGATCAGACCTTCACCGAGCTGATAATAGAATAAAAAAATATTTTATAACAAATTAAGTATGTATATTGGAAGATAAATCAAGAATAGTGGACTAATAAAACCTGGACTATTTTTAATTATATGTATTTAAAAAGAAAATGAATAACATAAACAACCCAGTATTATTGCGTTAATTTATAGTGTTGCTTGTAAGGAATCATTTCTGGAAAGTATTTTAGAATAATATAGATTTATATTTTAATAAATGTTTCTTTTTTTAATACAACACTTTACAAGTTTTCCATATAAGTACGATTACTTCCTAGAAATGTTTTTTTAGGGAACCAATTCTTGATCTTTTTTCTTATAATATAAAACATTTTTCTTTCTATTATCAGCTCGGTGATGGTCGATCTAAGTTCGGATCTTCTTCTACTTGCTAATAAAAATATATTATGTACAATGTCTACTTGTTTTTGTCTGACATTATTAGAAACGTCACATCACACATAGCATTCAAAGACAACGGACCTTGAATAGATATACAGGATGTTAGGTTTAACACCGTTATCCTTTAAAACCATCAAATGAGCCCGTAAATGAACAACTTTTTCTATGAGAAGAATGCTGGGAACTATCCGTCTTCACACCCATACAAATTGCCCGGATCGGCAATTTGTATGGGTATGAAGACGGCGTGGTTTCAAGGATAACGGTGTTAAACCTAACACCCATATTTTTATTTAGTATTAGGAGGGATTGTTGATAAAATTTTATCAAAACGTTTTGTTCTTTTACTGGTTTGTTCTATTCGTATTCTATTAGTAAGGTAAATCTGCTCTTAGCATAAGGGTAAATTAACAATTTTAAATAACCAAAGTGCGTATGTTCCAAATCATCCGGCTAGCCAAAAAATTTCTACGACACAAAAGTTTTGGGAGTCGTCTCATGGTTTGGAGCATAGATTTAACAAAATCTCACTTGCACCAGCCTTGGTTAAGTTACTGTTAATTTATCATATTGTTATATGACACCTTCATAGTATAAGACAATATTATTAAAACAGAAAATTCATATTAGAAAAGTTTATTTAATAAGACTCTGACTGGTGCAACAGTCTAGGCCGGTATAAATAGTCAGTACTCAAGATGCATCACTGTCTCAAGACACGGTTCTGGCTCTGTGATTGGTTGGCTGTCAAAATTTGGACCAATCATAGAGCCGAATCGCTTCTTGAGACCGAGATGCATCTCGAGTACTGACTATTTATACCGGCCTTACAATTCCATCAACATCTGTTAGAGTTAACTGTTTGTCTATCATTCCTTTCCTTTCATTAATGCGATAAACGAAGGAGATATAAGAAGTTATCAGACGTTGGTGGAGTTGGCCCGTAGCTGTTTCTAATATAATGCTCACCAAGGCAAGAAGAAACTAAAAAATTTAAAGAATTTCCGATTCTATATTACACCTTACTGTTTTTGCATTCGCTAGATGGCTCTGCTTTATTATATTCTTAAACTTAGTGCAGGTCTAGTTCCTTTGTGAGTGAAATCTCTTATCCTTCTATATTACGATATTAGAACAAAGAATTTCCTTAATCTACGATCAACTGAATCGAGTTCAAAGTAGTTTTTAATTGATCCTTTTCCCTATTATACCCTGCAGCAATATACATGATCTAACAAAACGAAGTGATAATACTTTGGGGTGTGTGTGGGCTTCCTATAATATAGAGTGCGATGTGAAAGTGCCAATGCTGAAAAAGTTAACTTTTTTTAAACTTTTGTATGGAAAAATTCATTACAATTACAAATAAGAAAAAAATTTGCTCTTTCAGCGCTGCTACTTTCACAGTGAACTATATGGGGAACCCATACACACCCTAAATATTTAGGGTGTATACTTAGTTTTGTTACACCCTGTATAGACAATGTAATTACTAATACCTCAATTTGTTGTTAATAATAAAGACTGAATGGGAGTCCCTCAAGGAATAAAACTTGTCCAACATTCTTTATTATCTTTAATGTTGCTCACATCTAACATTGATATACAATCAAATACTACTAATAAAGATTTAATATTTATATAAGACATTTAAATCTTTAACTTTTAATTGAATACTCATCTAATAATCATGCTTATATTCTACGGAGCACATAACCAATAACCATAATAAAATAATAATTTTGTGATGTGAAAAAAAACATCCACTGCATCTCTAAATGCTGTCTGATTGGTTTAAATTGATTTCAAAACCCTCAATTTTAGTTACCTGCTGGAACCCGTTATATTTTTAAATAAATGTGCAAATATAAATATGTCTTTAAATTATGCACAATAATTCTTTTACTCTAATAAACTCAATAATCTAGAAATCAATTAAATCCTTAAAACATAATAAGTAGTACTCAAAATGATATCATGTTGGCTGGTTAATATGCTATAGCATCACAGTTACTTAGAATGTCATTCACATAATGTTGTAACCATAAAGAAAATTATGACAATGACAATAAAATCTAACACACAATATGTTGTTACATATTAAACTTTAAAGTAGCTTTGGCCCAGTTGCGCAGATCTTGCTTAGAGTTAACCATCTAGATTCTAGGTTAAAAAATATAATAAGATGTTTGCACATCCTTGTATTTAATAAGTAATAACATCATAATTCATACTTAAACCAGGGCTACCTTAATCCAGATCAGTGCAAATTGGCCTTACAGAAACATGATCAGCTAATAACAATGCTAATAACATATTTTTATGGCCTTGGAAAATATGTTTAATTTGACTCTACTAACATTAATTTCCATATTATGCTAGTAACGGTATTCCAAATTTTATATTAAATTAATAACGTTAATTTTAATTAAAGATCTCTTACCTTATTTTCTAGTTTAGGCCAAATAACAAAAATAATAAATATACTTACTTAAAAACTGAAAATTACTAAAATATAAAAACACGTGTTTGTAGAGACTAACTGCCGCACTCAGAGTGGAACATTATTTAGTTAAATGTAATTAATTCAAAATTTTGACATAAGCCCCATACTTTATCTGTCAAACTCTTCATTAAATTGGAGCTAAATCATAATTAAATGTCTCTGAGTACGGCGGTTAGCAATTATCATGCTTATTAATATTAAGACTAATTTCTATATAAATCGGATATAGCATAAGCGATAGGCCGATATATTATCAGAAAAGTAGTTTTATTTCCATATTTACCTATATTTAAATACATACCGAATGGTGATAATGGGTTATACTTTAATAGATTGAAATATATCTTTTAATGAGCGTTGTAATACACAATAATTTTAACTACTTAAGTATGTTAATTTCTATATTACCTTATCTCTAAATAGACACATTTAACAAAATCTTACAAAATTCCTTTGACATAAAATGTGATAATAGTTACACCTATAATTAAAATATATATATTTGCCTGTTCTATGTAATACGAAATAGTCGTGTTAAAATAATGTAACACCAATGTTTTAAAATATAGATACTAATGTATCGGATGATGTAAAGAAAACTGTAATTTAGTCCTAATTTCATCAATAATTTATTATAATTATCATGAACATGTCTAAGATAGCATAATATTATGAAATCGATAAGTAACTTTAACTAGACGTTGCCAGTAAAGCTTTAAACTTGATTTTGAACAATCAATAATAATATTATTGATGAAATGATTGGCAATTCTCGATCAATTAATTTTTTTCTGTTGTCAGAAAGTTTTAAAAGAATAAGTATTAATAGATCTTAAATATTGTGATTTACTATGCAATAGATTTATCTGGTTGGCTTAACTTTTAAGTTTATTTTTTTTATTTCCTCAATTATAAATGGTTTTAAATAGTTTGTAAAATAGATTCTTATACTCTTTGTTTTGACTAGTTTTAGTTTTGTTTCTTGAATTGTATTACTCTACATTTTTCTAAATACTAAAAGTGTCCTTTTCATTTGAAGCCTTGATATAATAATAATAATAGCAACAATCAAATTACTCGCTACACAATATAATTATTTTAAGTGTTTGGTATATTATAGTATAGATAATAAACATTTTTGCTGTTTATTATGCATTTAATTTACTTGGTCCACCTACGCCAATCTGGGTAACTGTAAGTTTTGTGAAAGAGTCTTCCCTCCCTTTCTGTTATACAAGGAACGAGAGAGACTACATTTTTAATTTAGATTAACTTATACCTAAATTAGCGCTAGTGGGCCTTAGTTTTGAACTGCAGTAAAAGTATGTACTTATAGTCCAGACGCATTTTCTAACAACATAATATATTTTGAAATAGGAATAGGATAAAAATTTACAATATAACAAAAGCTAAAGAACTAATCTAACACAAATTAATAACTCCCACGCCGGTTTCGGTAGCGGTGGCCGGTTTCATTGAGCCAGGCCAGTTACGCAGGAGTAATTTTATAGCGCCCAAGTGTGCGCGCAGTACACAACAGCACTCTCTATTCCTTTACTCTAATAACCCAGTGGGACGGACGACCGACACGACTGGCGAGAGATCAGGCGCAGGACCGACTTTTTACATGCCCATCCGACGCATGGATCATCTTACTTGTCAGACAATCAGGTGATCAGCCTGCATTGTCCTAAACAAACTTGGAAATAACATATTGTTTCCAACGCGGGAATCGAACCCACGACCTCCGAGTCAAGAGCCACGCTCTAAACCACTGGACCACGGGGGCGTTATTTACACAAATTACAAGAAGTTTAAAGCAAGTTTAATTAGAACTTTATTTATATTATGTACAATGTATGTACTATCAGAGAAGTTGATTCCTATGCAGATGGGGGACCTACGTAGTTTGGTCGCATTACGTCAACCCCAGCCGACAGATCACAATTAACATTGAATTGACATGATCGACCAAATGACGTTGGTCTATCAACTGCATAGGAACCAATTTCCTCGATGGTACATTACAGGAAATACTACATTTAGGATGTCTACATCAGTTTTTGCTCGGGTAAGGTGGTTACTTATGCTTATTATTAGCATTTTACAATATTATGTCGTCCAATTACTGATTTTAGGCACGCGCCAATAAGCCACGTAGAGTTATACCTAGTTTTGTTTATAAACGTTAAGTCCACCTCACCTGAACAACAACTTCAACATTTAAAGATTAATAAACACTCTGAAACATCAACATACAAGATTATATCCCTGTCTCAAATTGACCTGTACCAACCACATACCTGTAACAATACCCTGATACATTAAAACAGTCCACGAGACGTAAGCTAGACAATAATAATTTTCGACCAAACCTTAGGTTTTCGGCCCTTACACTCTAACTTTAAATACCTAAATAATAAACAAAGATTAAAACAGAACTGTTACATGTTATGGATAATAATTAATCGACGTTGCTTTATTTAACAGATAACTAAAGCATAGGATTACACAAGGCCGGAAACGCACCTGCAGCTCTTGTGATGTTGCGAGTGTCCATGGGTGACGGTAGTTGCTTACCATCAGGTGACCCGTTTGCTCGTTTGCCCCCTTATTTCATAAAAAACAGTACGAGCATCTAAAGTGACAGTAGCCAGCTACTGTGCCTGTGTACTCGCACGAGAGCAGCTCGACTCGCCTTCCTGGGTCACACCATGCAAGCTGCTAACGTCGCAGTAGATAGGTCGTACTGCCCCGGTCAATTCGCCTAGTCAAGTTGTATCTGTGGAGGCGAAGGCGAGCCGCGAGTGGCGAGTGAAAACAAAAAGTGTTGTAGTAACTCGCACCCAACCAACCACCTACACATGAAGGTAACTCGCATGATGCGTTCACACTTCACACGGTGCAAGTAGCTGCACCTCAGTGACTAGGCCAGCTCGCACAGTGTAACCCAGGCATAACACGTTGAAATAGTTATTTGATAGACAATGCCAGCTATTATGGATTAGTTAAGGTGCCGGTTGGCAGCGGGCGAAATGAAGCAACCGCAGACGACGTGTCGTAACTCGTAGCGACACTATAACTGGTTTGTATATTGTATTTCTATGAAATACGGAATACTCTCCGCAGCTAGCGACACGAAGCTAGCGACACATATTCATAGTAATACATAGAAACCAGTAGTGTTGCGACGACACGTCGTATGCTGCCGCTTTATGTAGCCGGCTTGAGGCTTCCAACTCGTACCTTTAATCTTCTGTGCAAGCCCCAAAGGGGTCTTGCCGAAGCCATATCTTAGGTTGTTTTTAACTGAGATATAATTACTCGCCCAGAAAATTTCGATAGTGCGATTGTGGCGCTTTTTGGTCTAGACCAAACCGACCGGTCCTAGGACCGCGATCATCAGTAAGGTCGCTTGAGCTAACACCTCGTGGTCTGCAACAGAGGGAAGGGGACACAAACTATTTAAGAGATCAAGTAAACTACAGATTTACTCGGGTGTCTTCTGCAGTTTTTCCATTTCGGCCTTGTACGCGGGCAGCTCCACGTCATCCCAGTGCAGGGTCACCTTGTCGAAAAATCTGGAAAATAAGGTTTGATTAAGGGTTCGACTAAAGCAAATAAATGATTTTATAATTCATTTTTGCACAAACATAGAATATACTACATTATATTTGCAAGGGTCTGTGCTACCGATATCTTAAAATTTTCTCGATAGAAAAAAAACAAAAAGATGCATCTTTTCACTATTATTTAATTTATTTTCAAAACGGTGTATACTGTATTCAACTGTGTCAATATTTTAATAATTAATATAAAATTCTATGGTCGAGGGACTGGACTAGCGGATTTTTATTATATTATATATTTTATATTTATCTTTAATCTTGTTAATAAGAAATAAATTAAAATCAAAAAACTTTTTGAAGAAAAGATTTTATTTAAACATCTAAAAAGAAAAAAAAATCTCCATTTAAACATTTAGGTAACTATAAAGTTAACCTCATTTAAATATCATATACAATGTGCCTGATAATAAAAGCTTGTCTATAAAAAGTAAATTTCTAAAATCCGGGTAGATTCTACATGATATGACATAACATGACATGACACGACATTACATGACACGACACGACACGAAACGTCACAAACTCATAACACGACACGATACGACACGTCACAACACGACACTCTCTGACTCTGACTCTCAATGAGCCCTTTAATTTGATACCCATATTATTGCAGAAGTTCATTAAAAATATCTATTACAGTACCCGGCGATAAATATTGCACATCGACCTTTGGAAGGTGACAGTCGGCTAATTTCGGTTTTGTAGAGCGTTATCTCTTACGCACGAAATACAAAAAGTCCGGTATATAATAGGAGCTGTTAAAACAATTATGGTTTGCTCCTTTTGACAATTTTATTATTCTTTGTATAAAATACACCAAATTTTCTATAAGTTATGGCTTTAGGTTCGGGTAAAATAAAATAAAAAAAGGGTGTTCAAATTATGTTTACGTATTTAAAATTCGTTTGGAAAATTACAGCTGTAGCAAATTTAGGGGTGTTAACAACTCTAGATATATATTTTGAACTGGACGCGACTGCACTCTATTGAATTTGAACAACGACTGACATAATGTCAAATAGGTGTGTGCTACAAAGATAACGCTCTATGAAACCGAAATTAGCCGAATGTCTCTTTCCAAAGGTCGATGTGCAATATTTATTGCCGGGTACCTACTGTACCCTATCGGCTATCTTGGACGAGCCACCATATTGGATGTAGAATGACATTTCATTAGTTTTCAAGTTACTCTCTATTCCTTATAGCCCCTTTCATTTATAATATCCATATTCCGCCATCTTGGAGGGTCGGCCGATGGCCATATTGGATTTAGACTTTAGAGTTTAGAGTGATGTCACTAGCATATCAATCTCTATTTTAAAATTGATATTTGATTTCCACTTTCGAACTTACATTACACTCTGAATAATACGAGGGCGGCACTGAAAATTTCGGGAATCAAGGAAGTGACACAGCATTACTATTTAGAAATGTGTTTATTGCTTTTCGAAGTATTCTCCGCGAAATTTGACACATTTTTCCATACGATGGAACCAATCATTGAAGCAACCATTCCATTCGGAAGTTGGGGTCTCCAAAATGGCCGTTTTGTAGGCGTCCACAGCTTCTTCAGGTGATGAAAATCTCTGACCACGCAATTTATTCTTTATTTTAGGGAAAGTATAGAAATCATTAGGGCTTAAGCCGATGCTGTAGGGCGGATGGTCTAATAATTCTATGTTTTCTTGCTCTAAAAACTCTTTTGTTCTGTGCGCGGTGTGAGAACTGGCGTTGTCGTGATGGAGGATGATGCGGCGGTTGCAGTTCTCTTTACGGAGTTCAGAAACGACCTGTGGCAAACAAATGCTAGCATACCATTCTGCATTAACCGTTCTTTGTCCCTCAAGAAGAATAGTCGCAATATGGCCGGTTTTGGAGACAAACGTGGTCACCATTTTTTTTAAACACTTTTACGATATCCAGGATTCGTCACTTGATACGATATTGTATACAGCATTTGAGGATCCTGCGTGGAATCTTTCGAGAGTTAACGCACCAAGTAACGCGAGCCGCTTTTTGCTCTTCACAGAGCAAATGCGGTATCCATCGGGAAAACAAAATGTTAAACCTAATTGTTCATGCAATATTATATGTACTTGACTCATGCCAATGTCTAAATTTTCCTGAATTTCGCGGTATGCCACATGTCGATCTTCCTCAACCAGCTTACGCACAGCATCAACGTTTTCTTGGGTGACTGCAGTTTTTGGACGACCTTGACGGGGATCATCACAGAGCTTGACACTTCCACGTTGAAATTCAGCAAACCAGCGATAAATTGTTGTTTTGGATGGGGCTTCATCGCCAAATGCAGAAATCATCCGGTCAACACACTGTTTTTGTGACACACACCACTTCGAAAGTCATAATAAATCATCGCTGTAGAATTTTCTCGAGTCAATTCCATTTTCTCAACGACTACACAAGTTTGACAAGACCTTGTGACAAGACCGATAATCTTTTTTAAAATATATAAATGGTATTTGATTTTTAAAACCAAGGAGTTTTTAATTAAAAAGATTTTAATATGACAGGAACAGTGGAAGTATTCCATTCCCGATATTTTCAGTGCAGCCTATGTATGTATTTAACTAACATACATAAGTATTATTCAGAGCAAGTTAAATAAAAGCTTTTGAAAACTAACTTGGCACTGATTCCGCGTCGTCCCCTTTTCACCCAGGGATATGAAAGACGGGTGTGTGAAGAAAGAAGGACGATGTTTGATTTTTTGTTTTTTTTCGCCCTCTTAAGTAAGATTAAAACGTAAAAGTTTTGTGAACTTCGTTGGTATATATTATAGTACGAGAACTGTACAAATTTTATCCATGATAGAAACTATCCTCCGGGGACTTAGAGTGTCTCCTTGATTTCATTTCAGAGTAGGCATGAACATTGAACACACCGACAGAAACACTCGCATTAATAACACTAGGGGGACCATCTATAAAGTACGTCACACGATTTTCATGATTTTTAGAACCCCCTTCCCCCCTTGTCACAGGTGGTCACATATGTGAGACCCCCTGTCCTTCTAAATTTAAAGTTTTGCTTATTATTATTTTTTTCATTTAAAATGTGATTGCACTGAACTTTTGTATGTGACATACTTTATGGATGAACTGATTAAACCCTACCGCGGCTCTCCGCATACAGTAGACTACCTTTTAGGATAAGTACCTTACACGTATATTCCAAAAACTACTTAACACTTTTTTGTTATTAAGTTAAAAACTACTTACTACCGAAAACTATCCTGTATGTTTAGCATAAAACTGAAATAAACATAGATGTTAGTTAGGGACTGTTCACATCTCCACGTCACGACGTCGTCAACGTGGAACGGTCCGGTAACGTGGCACGGTATGTTGACGTGACTTACGTCAACGTAACGGAAAATGCACGTCTTTTCTCTTCTCTTTCTCCGTTTTTAAGAAGAGCAAAAGCGGAACATGTATAATGTGCGGTCCACATGTAGATCAGAGTGAAGAAGTCTATGTAGCAGTCTAACAAGGTATGGCGACGCACAATGTTGCTATAGGTCTTGTGACAAGCATTTTATGTTACGTTAACGTAAATGTTCATGTCACGTCAACGTGCCACGCTACCGCACCGTTCTACGTTGACGATGTCGTGACGCGGTGATTTGGACAAGCCCTTATATTTTGTCGTCGATGGATAGCTAACGTCAGGGCCCGATCTAGCGAACTATAGCCGCTCCGGCAAAGATCATTTTCACCGCCCTTTAGGCACATACAGAAACCCAAGTAAGTCATGAGCTAGTTATTTTGGGGGTAAATGAGGGTGTTATTTAAGTAAAATACTTGAATATTTTCTATATCAGCTGAAGTAGGTTGGAATGTAGAATTCTCAAACTTGGCTGGCGGACCGTGGATCGCTATAATGGCTATGCCGCTCTGGGCAAATACCCGCGCGGCCTTTAGATCAGGCCCTGGCTATCCTCACAAGTCACGAATCTTTGTTCCCAATAACAGAAAATTTTATGAGATAAAGCAGTGGTTTTCAACCTTTTTAATGACGCGACGCGATTGGTGTTAAAATATTACGCGATAATATGTATACGTCCTAATACCTGCTGTTAAATTTCTCCTACTTATTATAGGGAAAATGACTAGTGATTGTACAGTACCAGTCAGTATTGGACAAAGCATGAAACACAATATAAATTATTAAGGTTGACTTAAAAACTGCCTGTTTTTAATGTAATAGAACGTCTGATTTTAAGAAAAACAGGTAGTTTTTATAGCAATCTTAATAAATTTTGTGTTTTTGTGCTTTGTCCAATGACTATTACTGTCAAATCATTAGTCATTTACCTTATTATATTTTTTATCTTTATAATTATTTTTGCTCAAATACTTTCTCAATCTCTGGCGAACAAAATCCCCTGGGGGTCGCGACGTACAGGTTGAAGAACACTGAGATATTTCTGGTTAGTGGTAGCCACAGTGATCACCGCTTGACACACCCAGCCTACGTAGTCGGATATAAATAAATAAATAAACAGGCACTCACCGAACTTGTATCTCCTGTAGCACATTCTTCTCAACATCAGTCAGTCCCTTGTCCAGCACGTCCAGGGTATCAGTCAGCTGGTCCACGTTGTAGAACCCACAGATGTTGGTGTCTATGTCGGGCTGGTTGAGAGAGAACCAGGTGGCAATGCGGGCCAGTTCCACGTCCTTGGTCTGAAATGGACGGAAGAGGAACTAATCAATGACGAACGAAGGAAACCTTAACTTTTTTAGATTTGTTGGGGAAAAACAAGCATAAAGTCAGCCCTGGTGGGTTATTATGACCTCTTATTTCTAGCCAGTTTACGCCCAAAAACGGTACATTTTGGGCGTAAACTGGCTGGAAATAAGAGGAGAGCTAGGTAGGTAGGTAGATAAACGGGATTCCTATTATTTATGTGTTCACGTAAATTACAGGCCACCTTCCTAAAGGTTTGTTTAATGTTTTACGTGAACACATACTTGTTTAACTTGTAAGAACCTCGTAAGAACTCGTAAGAACCGTATTACTTTCGCGATAAAAACCATCCTGGCCTTACTCATTCCCTTGGATGTAAATATTATGTAGTATAAATGCAACATTAACCAGCGTGAAGAGGTACCAGATAGACACACTTACACATTTTTAATATTACTATAGACAGGAATAAAGCAGGGCTCTACACATCAAAACTGAAAGTGAACCATTTTTTAAAGTGCCACAACATGAAGTAACGATTTCTAATATTTGCGGGTAGGCTAAAAAACACGCGTGTTGGTTTACCGCAAACATTTTCCGGACTTTGATCAACGCCAGGTTTCGACGTCCAAACTTTGCACTTCATAGTTTACATTTTACACTCACTGTTATTTCTATTTATAACACGTTTTTTTAAGCTTGGACTGCATGAAACAGAATCTTTGAGCACGATTTTTACAGTTCTCCAGTAGGTAGTCTTTTTAATACGAAACTTTGCATACACGGTATTAAAAGCCAATGACAATGCAATAATATTAATGGTTAACTTTTTGGAAAATGAAATAATTCGCATAATTGTAATAATAAAAGATGAGAATAAGTAAAGTGCGTTTTTTAGGTTTTTTAAACGAATTATTATTATTCTTTTGCTATGCTAAAATTCATAACAGGCACACTGAGCAGCACAGCAATTTCAGCGTGAGATTACAGATAGAATTCGCATTTATCTTTGAAAGTATGTATTTTTGGCAAACGTTATTCAAGGATTTTTCTTGTGATATTTTGTGACAGTTTTACTAAATTAACTGCATTTGTATTGAAGGTTTTATTAAGTGCTTTTTCCGACGAGGCGACGGACCTAAAATCTTAAATTATCTTACTCGAAAAATGGCTTTATGCCAACTTTTCTTTGGTTCCTATTTCTAGTCGTGTCCGGTGTCACGAGACTTTACCTTGCAATAGTCGGAGGCTTTGCGGCAGATAGCCTTGATATCATCACTAGCTGGATGCCAGATCTGAGGCCCTTTGCTGGTCAGGAGACCCATGCCTGTAGCTGCTGCGTTGATGACTCCGATACCCTTGTCCTGAAAAGAAAAATATTTCTATTAAGCTATTGCACAGCTTTTATCGCTCAAAAAACAGAAGTGGAAATGGGCGGGATACGTAGCAAGATTAAAAGACGATCGCTGGACACTGAGGGTGAAATCTATAGAGCGATCTTAGACTTAACTCAGACTTTACTTCAAACTTTACTTTAAAAAATCTTAGCTAAGCTTTAGCCTAGCAAAATCTTAAGTGAATAGGAGGACCTAACAATGGATGTTGCGTCCTTCTATTCACTTAATATTGTGGTAAGCTTTAAGCTTAGCTAAGATTTTTTAAAGTAAAGTTTGAAGTAAAGTCTGAGTTAAGGCCGTCCCCCGAGCAAACGACCTTGGCCATACATTTGCCGCGTTGCCGAGATCGCGCCAAAACCCTATTATTTTTACTTATCTTAGTTCAAAATTGTCCTAAAAAAAATTTAAAACGGCAAATATGTAGTTTATGATATTGTCGATCTATTGGCGTGAGTTTCAAATAAAAGTAATTTGTAAATCCTAAGGAGATGCTGAATGTATGCTTGAATTTTAACAAATTGGTATTACTTTGGAAGCTGATATCATGAGTATAAGAAACAAAAATAGAAAATTTAAAACGACTTAGGAATGTTGATATACTGAAGATTATTGCTGTGTTTTTATTATAAGTTTGTAGCTTTCAGATTATGAGTTTATAAGGTTTTAAATACGGTGAATTACGGAATCTCCGGACGGAACGCCCTTAAGTCTAAGATCGCTCTATAGATTTCATCCTAAGAGTAACAAAGTGGAACGGTCCAAGTGGCAAACCGTAAACACGAGACGGGAAGACCACTAACAAGATGGGTATTGGCAAAAACGGCTAGATCAAACTAGATGGAAATAGCTAAAGATAGAGAAAAGGGGCATTCCTTGGAGGAGGCCTTCACCTGTGGAGGGGTCCTTGCAAACCAAACAAGAGAGAACTAGATATTAAACTCAAAACGAATAAATAACATTTAAACGTTAATCTAAAAATTGTAAATTTGTAAGGAATAAAGGCTTTTTTATTTTGTTTTATTTATTTTATTATAGCTTCTATCGCGAGCTTTGAGCGCGGCGAACGAATCAAGAAATTCCGTAACGAAAATAAACCTAACACCCCCACTTCGGTACACCGCGCCGGTGCGACGTGCATCGTCAGTTTCAGTTCGGGCGACTTCAGCACGGTGTTTGTGTGCATCCGACTAGACGTATGCCTGTAGACTAGATGTTATGCAATAGCTTTAGGTAACCTCGAGCGCTTCATGTATTTTTAATACACCAAAAGCTTTGCTTGGTCGGTAGACGAACGCACACATCGCTAGCAGCAGTTTGCAATTTAGTGTTGGTAAAAATAGCATTAGCAATAATAATTAATTGTTAAATGCCCATTAGCAATAATTAAATTAATCGTACTTGCTAAAAAATACGATTGCTAATATTATCATGCGTAGTAATAGTCTGCGATCATGCGGTGCGAAACAGCGCGGACGCGATTTTCATTCGCGTCCGCGCTGTTTCGCACCGCGCGCGGTGCTAATGAATTGCTATTTTTCACTCGATGCGAAATAATACTCGACGCGAGCGGTGCGATGCGAATCGATAGCAAATAGCAAAGCAATAATACTTAGCATTCTGTGACATTAAAATTAGCATGTTAATGAAATTAATAGAAAATAGCATTAATTCCCATTTCCCATTACTAGTTTGCATCGAATAAAGTAGAAAAAAGTTAAAAGACGCAGTTTTGCAGTCAGGTTAGATCTGAATTTTAAATCATTAGCAATTTCAGAAAGTTAAATAATAACTTATTCTGCAATTTTTCAATTCATTTGTTTTAAAATTTTTTTAGCTTAAAATGTAAAATTTGAATTAAGTACCTAAATTAATGAGAAGTTAGTTTTCATTATACAAGGTGGAAACTAAATGATAATGCTTTAGGGTGTGTATGTGTTCCTTGTAGAGTCCACTGTAAAAAGTAGCAGCGCTAAAAGACCAATTTTTTTTTCACTTTTGTATGGGCAAGCGCCCCAGTGACACTGCAGCGTAACGAGTTTCCCATACAAAAGCGATAATAAATAAACATCTATCACAGTTGAATGCTGATCCATATTTCTAATGAATTGAGGATTATGTTTCTAATGCATAATTGTTAATGCATTCCCCCGTTTTCTCCACATTTTCCTCTTATTTCTTCGCTCGTGATAAAATATAGCATATAGCCTTTCTCGATAAATTGGCTATCTAAAACTGAAAGAATTTTTTAAATCGGATCAGTAGTTCCTGAGATTAGCGCGTTCAAATAAGCCCTTTCATATAATTTCCCCCGTTTTTTCCAGATTTTCCTCTATTTCTTAGCTCTTATTAGTCGTAGAGTGATAAAATATAGCCTATAGCCTTTCTCGATAAATGGGCTATCCAACACTGAAAGAATTTTTCAAATCGCACCAGTAGTTCCTGAGATGAGCGCGTTCAAACAAACAAACAAACAAAACTCTGCAGAATTATAATTATAATTATTAATATTATTAAATAAAGTATAGATTAGTACAGATTGCTTATTATCTTAAGAACTACCTACTGGAGCAATTTTTATGTTATTTGGCAAACATGAAGAATAATAGATCACGTGAAGGGACATAGGCTTGTTTGCGGAAAAATGTACGGTTGCGTGAAATTCCTAAATTACGCGGGTGAAGCCGCGCGGAACATCTAGTTATAATATAAAGCAGTAAATACTGCTATTATACCGACCGAGTTACACAGCTTGTGGAGTAAATGTGATCCTTTGAAAATACGAATACATAAAAATGCTACTTGGGAATTTCTACCCACCTTAAAATACTTGGTATAGTTCTGCAAGCGGTTATCGAACAGCGTGGACTTGGCGTAGCTGAGTATAGTGGAGATCTTCACTTCAGACTCCTCGACGATTTCCTGCATCAGGTCTATGTCGTAGTCAGCTAGGCCGATGTAGCGGGCCTTTCCGTCTCGCACCGCACGCTCCAGAGCTGGCAGAGTCTCCTTTAAGACGACAGAGATGTCTGGCGCGAAGGTTGCATCGTGAACCTGTGGGAACAAGAGAAGTGTTTAGCTTGGGGTCAACACGCTTCGCAATTTTCCAGACTTTATTTCGCTTGCCTAGCCATCTTTGTAATAGAACATGTTTACAGCTGAGTAACCCGTGGTTATATGGAATTGTAACGTTATTATATTACGAATGTATGGAAGCTGTTAAGAAGTTTAACGGTCTAGACTCTAGAGTCTAGACTTTAGAGTCTAAACGACTCATTCCGTTTTGCATTTTTAATACAATATCAATTATCACCTAAGTATCATCATCGCTCTCATCGAGACAATATGTGAGCCACTTCCCTAAAATACATCGTCATTATTATAGAAAGCCATCAGCTGAGGGCTTCCACACATTACTGTAAATTCGTGCGAATCGAAAAATCGAGCTACAAATCGGAGCTGATAAATGTTGGGAATTACTAGACGAAGGTCGTATACGATTACCTAATGCCTAGTGGCCCATACTTATAGAACAAAAAACTAGGGCGGATTTTCTCAGGCGCATTAAACGCTCGCTAATTATTATTTCATATAACTTTATGTAGCAACTAGCAGGACAATGCAGTAAAAAGCAGCATTTCTGTCAGTTTCAGTCTAAGGACACGAAGTCTCTTTACTGATTGATATTTTTACTGCGCTATCAAGCCGCCTAAATTTTTGCATAAACCTAATCTCAAACATCCTGACATAACTAAATATTATGTTAGTAGTAATACCTACTTACTACTAACATAATATTTAACGAGGCCAAAGCGAGTTGCATAATATAAGGTTGGGCAGCTTTAAAATTAGTTTAAACTAGTTTAAATTATATTAACTAGACATAGTTTAAGTAGTAACTATTAAGTAATCTGTGACACAGACCACAGTGCACCGAAATTCCGGAACACAATGATATTATATAAAAAAACTCAAAGCAGATAATATGTTACTACCGCGCGCGTTGTGAAGCCTCAAATACGGGCCAATTGGCTCGTCTTTTATTTAGTCTGTCTCTTTTATGTAAATGGCATTTCGTATCTTTTGTTTCACTTATCTGTCAAATTTGACAATTGAATTTGAAAATTGTTCGGAAGCAATTTAAGCCGGAAAATAGTATGAACGTAACAGATCTGTATTTTGTAGAATATCATTGCCGGAACACCAAATAGATCAAAGTTTTTAATAGATATTAAATAATATTATAATTTAGTCGGGACTTCATATAATTATGTTATTTCTTTTCACAATAATATTAGGGTTTTCAGGGTATCAGACTGACGTTACATGACACATGCAAATACAATATTTATGAAAAAGTTATTAAAATGTTAAAAAAACATAAAAGAAAGGCCACTGTAAGGTTATTATTTTATAAAATGTTGTTTTCTTACAAAAAATATGAATTAAAAGTAGCTTGAAACGGAACGTATTTCAAAACACCAATCAGCCTTCAGTGACGTCACACGTGCTTTTGACAACCATAGAGATATTTTTTTTGGTTTGATTCGTCCCATTCAGGACAGGCAAAGGGAACAAAGCCCATACAGCCATGTCTTTTGTAGTACTATTGTTATGTTTTTCATCATCGTTTTCATGTATCGTCAGGTCTAAAGTCTAGTCAAAGTCTAAGTAAAAGTCAATACAGTCAAGGAGTCAAGTCGGTCGATTCAGTAAAGTGGTAGACGCTTTACTGAAACTTTCGATGGAGTTTTGGAGGGAACACAAAATAGCACGTTTCTGGATATTACGAGTACATCACTTTCCCACACTTGTGAAAAAAAGTGAATAAACACGAATATCTAATGGTTAATATTCTTCCAATATTACACATTAAAAACCCAGCTAACACAATTTTAGGAAAATAATACAAAACACAACAGCACTCTTTCACATGCCCGCCAAAATTCCCAACCATAGAGAAATGTAATACATTTAAAGTTGTAATACCAAAGAGGATGTAAACTGTATACTATGGTAATACTTTTTGAGAGGTTAAGGTTCACGAAAGTTTAATTATTGCATTTTTCCAATAAAATCCAAAGAGAATGTAATTACTACGTTTTATAGAAATCTTCCAAAGTCACTGTTGACATTGTAGTACTTAACATTTTTTGTTGAAAGTGCAGAGTAAGTATTCCAGTGTAGAAATGAGAGGGATTAAAATATGTTTTATCATTTATTTACCTTCATTCAGCGGCTTCTATATACATAATATTATAGCAGTTATTTTATTTCAGCTCAACAAGAGAATCTTATAGCACAATGCCATCTGAATGTTCAACTCAAAAGAGAAAAAGAAACTTTTGGAATTACTCCAGAACACAAAGTACGTAAAGGAGGCTACGGTATCGCGTTATAGCTATTATAAATGAAACTCAAGGCTCGGTTCAGGCCTGCAAATGCGAGATCCTGCAAAAGGAGCCTCCGATTATATCCGTCACATGTTATTGGAAGAAGTCTAAATTATGATTTTACCTCTTTACAGTGCCAGTGAGCACGCCTAGCGTGCTACGTAATTTCATCCTGCAGTGCCGAGAGCACACCTAGCATGTTTGCGTTTTTTATAAGGCGGCATCGCTGGGAACTATTATAAAATAGTGGTGGTAATGAAGGTGTTAATAGACGATGCGGCTAGCAACCCATCACTATTCTGGTTTCATTTTCCAATTATATATGTTACGCTCAAAGAAAGAAGCGAAAAAATAGCTCACAACGCGTTATGGTAACAATGAAACAGCCACGACGCGAAATTCGCGTCGTGGCTCTAATGAAAACGGCCACGACGCGTTCTGGCAATCACAAAAAGACCATAACGCGAAATTCGTGTCGTGGCTGATATGCTATTCGTTTTTCTTGATTTGTTCTTGATTGATTAATCGTCCATAGGTATGGAAGATCAAATTTGAATTACCACGCGTACTACAAAATGTTTTTTCTTTTACTAAATCACTGCATTACATGCTTATCATTATAATTTATAAAATATCCATAGTTCCCTACTATCCGTACTAATATTATTACTGTCTGTCTGTATGTACGGATAGTTAAATGGAACTGGATATTTTATAAATAATAATAATGATAATTTACACGTTATGCAGTAATTTAGTAAAAGAAAAAATATTTTGTAGTACGCGTGGTAATTCAAATATTATAATCATCCATACGTTCTATGGACGATTAATCAATCAAGAACAAATCAAGAAAAACGAATAGCATATCAGCATGACACGAATTTCGCGTTGTTGTCTTTTTGTGATTGCCAGAACGCGTCGTGGCCGTTTTCATTAGAGCCACAACGCGAAATTCGCGTCGTGGCTGTTTCACTGTGACCACAACGCGTTGTAAGCTATTTTTTCGCTCACTGAGCGATTTCGGTCTTTGAGCGTAACATATACACCACAAAATCCTAAATGTGGCCTTTGGATCTTATTAACTTAGGTACTGTCTAACCCGTAAGCATGGACGTATAAAAAAAGGCGGACGGAGTCCTACCATACACAAAACTGTGTCGTTCAGAGTCGGCCAGCTGGCTGTATGTACAAGGTCCGCACACACACATTCTTGCGCTAGTCCATACCATTTGACAGGCGTCAGAATGTGTGCGTGGCCGACTCTGAAGAAAAGTGAAGACACAGTTTTGTATATGTTACGCTCAAAGACCGAAATCGCTCAGTGAGCGAAAAAATAGCTCACAACGCGTTGTGGTCACAGTGAAACAGCCACGACGCGAAATTCGCGTCGTGGCTCTAATGAAAACGGCCACGACGCGTTCTGGCAATCACAAAAAGACCATAACGCGAAATTCGTGGCGTGGCTGATATTCTATTCGTTTTTCTTGATTGATTAATCGTCCATAGGTATGGAAGATTATAATATTTGAATTACCACGCGCACCTCAAAATATTTTTTCTTTTACTAGGTAAATCACTGCATAACGTGTTTATCATTATTATTCATAAAATATAGTTCCAAACTATCCGTACTAATATTATTAAAATTTTGTAGTACGCGTGGTAATTCAAATATTATAATCTTCAATACCACGATCAATCAAACGAACAAATCATGAACAAGAAAAACGAATAGAATATCAGCCACGACACGAATTTCGCGTTATGGTTTTTTTGTGATTGCCAGAACGCGTCGTGGCAGTTTTCATTAGAGCCACAACACGAATTTCGCGTCGTGGCCGTTTCACTGTGACCACAACGCGTTGTGAGCTATTTTTTCGCTCATTGAGCGATTTCGGTCTTTGAGCGTAACATATATAACTAGACTCCATCCGCATTTTTTTCTACGTTCATGCCCGTAAGTGATATAGACGTGGTTTATGTACATTATTTTCTAAAATGTTTGAGATAATAAAACTATATCGTTTTGTAAATACAGTTTTTTATTTCATTTTAATCAAAGGTGATTGTATATTGACAAGTGCACACCAAATGATTCAGAAAAGAAAATTCGTGTAGTTTTCTGACCACTCTTTCAATGTGAATTCGAAGACTTGCAATCTTCTTTGACCTGAGTAGGTACATCATCTCTTGAACTTTTCTTAGCCGAAAAATAATGCAAAATTAGGAAAGCCTTTGGGAAAGCCACTGAGGACAAGTACGATCAGGCCGCACAGTCTATGGGCCGCACAGCACGAAGTGATTATATTCTCTTTGGTGCACAGATTATGGTATATATTGATCAGGTGGGAGTTGGGACCATTGTCAATAATTGTCAAACAGTAGTGACGTCATACAGACTATAGATCCGTTTTGGCGCCAAAATTTAAATTGACAATTTTAAACCACATTTTTTGCAGTAAATTCCAGTGTTTATTTTTTTTAAATATACTTGTGGCAGAGTAAACAGAATGATAGAGTATGCCGACTTAGAACTGATGTAAAAAATTTTAAGTTTGACGTATTATGACAAAAGTCGTCGCTAGGGTCGTTACCTACAAATTTAGTTGTTTATATTTTGGCACATGCAAAGAAAACGCAAAAGAATTCAATTTCAAAATCTTATTTTTAAAAATAAATTATACCAGCCAGCGCGACAGCCTCTAACTTATCACCCCCAAACCCGACGAATTCGACAGATATTGAAACCTGTCCATTTCTTTGCAGTCGAACTACTGGTAGTTATGTCTATTGTGCTTGTGGTCTATTCTAGATGGGGTTCTTTAAAATAAACACAAAAATAAAAATATCGCATCTTCCCTATTCCGTGCATCGCGATCGATCGCGGTCGCGCAGGACCTACGACTGTCGTCGGCCGCTCGCGACCATAGTCAGCGTATGAAAACGTATGGCACCGCTTCCGAGGCCCGCGACTGACGCGCGCGGCCTACGACTGTCGTAAGCCGCGCGCGACCGTGCCATATAACTTTGACACGGTCGCGCGGGGCCTACGACTGTCGTCGGTCGCGCGCGTCTGTCATAGGCCCCGCGCGACCGTGTCAAAGTTATATAGTACGGTCGCGCGCGGCTTACGACAGTCGTAGGCCGCGCGCATCAGTCGCGGGCCTCGGAAGCGGTGCCATACATTTTCATACGCTGACTATGGTCGCGAGCGGCCGACGACAGTCGTAGGTCGTGCGCGACCGCGATCGATCGCGATGCACGTAATTGTAATTTAATAGTGTGGGATTTACGTTTCCTTAGATTTTATTATTCGTAGGTAATTATTGTGTTAGGAAAAAATAATTAAAGGGATCTTACTGGGAAATGACCCCTTACCCCATGTTAGTTCTTTCCTAGTACGATGCCATTTCCAGTACAACCCCTTTCCCAGTAAGACCCCTCTAAATGTAATGCTTTTAATATTTTTTTCCTAAATAAATAATTACTTACTCAGAAAATGCAGTTACAGGGTTGTCTTTATATTTTTTAAGTTCTTAATATGGCCTTTTTTTTAGCTATTTTAAATAATCCTAGGTCTGGCCGCGCAGCTTTTTTTTAGACCAACAATGTATGGAAATTGGTTGATGTCCTTTGAATCTCTATTAATTTAAATACGCAGCGCTGTGTCGCGTCCCGTCTTGTTATGATATTAATTACCCTAATCTCGTTTCACTATGGTAATATGTATTCAAGTATCTGCAATAATAAATGAAAAATAATATCTCATATCTGGCAAATGTCCACCACGGTCCATGATCACGCTGACAGAGCACTTCATGAAAAAAATGTCCCACACGACTCCAGGCCACATAGCGCACCACACCACACACTTTGAGCATGCAAAGGCTTCTGAGATTTTCAGAAGCCCAAATGCGACAATTTGGCGCATTTTCAAGGGGTGTAGGTACCACCGTATCTGCCGTATTAATTATAGTCATGGCAAATGGCAAATATTAATAAAGACTTTAGACTTTCCTAATATTATTTGATTAATTCACAAAAAAGAAATTCCTTTGTTACTTGCGTAAAGTGTGAGTTCAAAAGTTGGCAACACCCTATACGATTTTTTATTTTGTGAAACTTTTGTGAAAAGTTTAGCTTTCCTAAGGGCCTTCAAAAAATTTTTTATACGGGGGCGTAGGCCAGGGCATGCTACGCTGCTACTTTATAACAAATAAAATGCGCTTCGTCTGATACTGGAGCAATTACGGCGATTTGAATGATCTGTCGGCTTAACCCGTCAAGCACCAAGCCCGCGATAACATAGAATAACAATAGATTTGAGATTTCCAAGAATCCGCGATCGAGGGATTAAATTCCTCCAGTTGAATATAAGGCTTCAAAGCTAATTCCTTTGGCAAAATTCGTCATATTGTGCTTTTGTTGTGAACTTCGTGAAATAATTTGGAGCTTCTTCATCAAGGAGGGTTTACACGGGTCGATACGTCGTGCGGCTTATCGCTTCCCAAGTCGCCTGAGCACGCCGCATCACCTGTCCATTTACACTGGTGACTGAAATCGCATGTTATTCAGCCATTTCCTTCGACACAATTCAGTCATTTTTTTCCTCTGATCGTAATACACGGTCGATTTTAATCACCAGTCGCATGCGCAGTCCGCACGAATACTTGGATTACTTGGTCACCTGCGATCCAGCCGAATTGCCATTCAGACGGTCGATTTTTTCCGTGCGGCCAAAGTTGTGCTGCTTTAAAATACAAGTTGGAAACCCGCTAGGCACACGGCAGGCGGCAGCAGACGACGTGTCGTCACGACACTACTGATTTCTATGAATTAGTGTCGCTAGCTGCGGAGCTTGCATAGAAATATGTACGGAGAAACCACTAGTGTCACGTCGTCTGCAGTTGTCGCGTGTCGCGCGGATCCAACTTGTACCCAGCCTCCCGTGTAAACCCCTCATTAGTCATTACGACGGCGATGTTTCCTGTTGATCGACCCGGGTCGGGCACGTGTTGTTGTTGATAGATTATAATGTTATTATCTACCGAGCCTGTCGACTCAAATTTCAGGACCATAATTCGTAAGAGTTGGACAATAGTTATGTTGGCCGAAAATGTTCCGAAATATTACGTAATTTAATTTAAACAGACCGACCGTTTTCACAGTGGAATGTGGATTGATTTAATGTGAATTTCGAGCAAATTTGAATTCATTCACTTCACTCAAGAGTACTAATTATTAATAAAGTTAATAATTATTAAATGTTTAAATATCATTGGTTTCACTCTGGACATTATTCATGTTTTATCCACAATACAATGACATAAAGTTAGGTTTAACACCGTAATATCTTACCATTAAATGAGCCTGTCAAAATGAACAACTTTTTCTTTGAGAATAATGCTGGGAATTAAAAAAAATGTCGTCTTCATACCCATACAAATTGACCAGCAATTTGTATGGGTATGAAGACGGCATTTTTTTAGTTCATATTATATACCTACAGTAGCGAAACTCAGCCGTTTTTTAAACTTGGATTGGCTAACGTCAAAATATATCCAATCAACAACGCAAAAACAAACTGCAACAACGGGCGTAAGTCTTTTATTTTTACATAGCTATTGTACTTTTTCCCGTTTGCGATTTGCGACCTCTTGAAAGTTTCAGTTTGTCTGCGCTACTCGTACATGATCATGAACAGAATCACAATCAGAAGCAAAATAAACAAACTTTACAAAAACAATGTAAGTACAAAATAATTTTCATCACAAAAACAAAGTTAACCCAAGCACAAATTACGTAATTGGATTTTTTTATCTATAAAATAAATTGTGAAATCGAAATAGAACGTAAATCAATGCTTGCGAGAATTACGAGTTACGTTACGACTGATTATAATAGAAACTAACAATACCTACAATACAAGACGCTCTTTCAAGACCAATTTTTATTTATTTATTTATTTGGAAATTGGAATGCATTCCTAATTCCTATGCCTGGATTTCACCTTTCAGGTTGGAAACTTCGAGTTTTTATGGGACAAGCAAGGGGTTTTTACGGTCGCGGTCGTCTCAGCTCATCCCAAGCTCATCTCAGCTTTAACATTGACCCAAGACCATTCCTATTGTTATTTACATCTATAGCATCAAATCACTATAGTAATGAGATGGATTTGGCATTGGAACTACGACCGCCAGTTTATGCTTCACTTGACCGATTCCTTTGAACCCGCATTCTACAGGCATCTCATCGTTTGGCTTATTGCCTATCTAGTAGTAATATCACGTAGTATCAAAAACAAAGTGAAGTTTCTACAGCTAACAGCAATCATTGTATACTTGAATATAAAAAATCGGTCAGGCGTGAAGTCGGACTCGCTCGCGAAGGGTTCTGAGTTCTGACTTCTGTGTTGTTTATTGATATCGAGGAATAATAGTAAATAGGCCATGTTTGTAGGGTTCCCTAGCCAAATGGCAAAAAACGGAAGCAAAGAGCCTTTCTTTGAAACTATAACAACTATTTAAAGTAGGTATTAAAATTTGGTAAAAGAAACAAGTAGTTAGTAGTAGATTGGAATCAGTGGTACCATGCGGTACTCAACTTTTTTTCATACGGGCCATAAACATGTTTTGGTGTTGCGGCCTGCGGGCAACAAAAATTGCCGCATGCGGCCTGCGGGCCGCGGGTTGAGGATAGCTGATTTAAATTATAATAAGCTATCTATTAATGCTTTATGGTAAATATACGCTTATTTGAGTAAAGTAGATGTAAAAATTCATTCTTAGCGGGTATATCCTATAAGTTATAGGATATACCCGCTAACTTATAACACCTTAAAGAACCAACCAACCTACCTTAAAGAATATATTTAATTATTTAAGTCGCTTAAAGCCTGAAAACTTATTTAATAAGTGACTAGATTTTACCTGAATGATGTCGACGTAATCCAGCCCCAATCTGCGCAAGGTATTGTCGACTCCCGCTTCAGTTTTCTCGGCGGAGAAGTCAAACATCTTCTCCATCTCCTTCTCATATCTTCCCACTTTGCTGCCGACGTAATAGGTGTGACGAGGCACGTCGCTTAAAGCCTGAAAACATACTTCTTTTGAGCGAAGAGGAAAGGTGATATTAACAAAGCGAACAACTTTACAAGGTGGCAGGTGCATGTATTTGGCTGTCACATTGGAGAAGACAAATGGCAGACAAAGATAGAGAACCTAAGAATATGATTATATTCCCTTTCATAAAAGACCTGTTAGAGTTCAGAGAGAGAGCGGTCACACAGGTGACAGGAGGAATTCTGATGCGGTCAAACCGGTATATAACGCGGTATATAACGCTAGACATAACCACTGAATGCAGAACTGACCGCTTGAACGCTTGACCGAGTGACCTGTCATCTCTGTCTGATAGGTCCCTAAGTAAGGGGGCAAGAAGGGAAATATACCACCACATAATATACTACATTAACTACATAATATTATCTTGTGTAGTCAAGACACGATAAAATCCCTGATAACCATATTTAAAACATGATCTCAGGGGTGCCCAAGGTAGGATCAACAGTAATAACCTTGATTAGAAAAATCTGACCAGATGCAGATGCTACAGCTGTCTTATGGCCAGAATTCACAGGACAATTCACAGGACTTCATGAGGATTGGAAACAAAAGGAATTGTTTCCGACGTGTCCAATGTCCAACTCGACGTAAAGCTGATGAAGATAGAACAAAAATGTCAAAGATTTAGACTGTATATTTCGTTTATTTTGTCTTAGGAACTTTACTACAGATGCTATTTTATGTAACGAAGCGTCAATTAATTCTTTTGTTGAGTAAAATTCACGACCTCTTCTGCATAGTACTAGCTGCAACCACCAGTATACTTCGTTCTGTTTGAAAATCCTATTACAGAATACTTTAAAAACTGAATTTTGTAACAAAGTCTGTATTGTACTGTATATTATACTTGTAACTTTTACAAGATCAATCTTTGCTCTGCGGATATTTTTTGGTTAATTTTACTCTATTTTTAATGGTGGGCTTTAACTTATAATTAACTAGCTGTTGCCCGCGACTTCGTCCGCATTAGCATAGTATAATAACTGTCAACCCCTATTTTATACCCTTGGGGGTTGAATTTCCAAAAACGCTTAAATATATTCATTTATTTTTATTCAGTAACCCAAAAACAAAGTTTCATGTTCCTAACTTAAGAAATGACGGACTTTCATTCAAACTTTCAACCCGTATTTCACCCACTTCGGGGAATTTTTTTCCAAATTCCCTCCTTCGTGGGTGTCTACTTAATAAAACAACCTTACTCACCAAATTTCGTGGCTGTAACTTTAACAGTTTTTGCTCAGCGATGATGAATCAGTCAGTCAGTCAGTCAGGACATGTAATTTTATAAGTATAGATTTTATTTTATTATGATCCAGTATCTACTGGCTGGATGTGCGTATTTTATGTATGATTCCCAACCATCTACATCGTCACCTTGCCAAGTTAATTTCTTCTGAAAATAGCATTTTAAGTCTGCCTTGCCAGTTGCCCCTAATGAAGTCCCATATGAGTCCTCAAAGCACAAATTATTGGATAGTAGCTTATTAAGTCCTTTGAGCAAGCAAATTCAATAGAATTTCAATACTGGAAGCTGCAAGGAAATTTCAAAGCATAACTAATATGTCATTTTACATTTATCGATTGGTTGACAATTAACATCGAATTTATGTTTCTTATTGCAATTTTGAATAAGTAATTTATTTTGTAGTTAAAATCTGCAAATAATAAAATATACAAAGTAGACATTGATTGAACAAATGATAGCAAAAAGGGCTACGAATTTTTTAAACTTTAGATTAGCAACTGAGTCAGAAAACTGGTTCCATGAAATGCACACCTAGGCGTACTTTTAGTGTTGTCAAACTCCGATCGGTCATACATAGTCCGGTCTAATTAGACGCAAAAAAATCGTAACCTCGGAATAACTCGCATAGAGCTGAAAATTGGTAGAGACGTTAAATATATCATTACAAATAAAACCTCAAAAGTCCACGGGGATCGTCCTTGTGCAAAAAATTTTATTCAAGGTCAAAGGTATGAAAATGAGGTTTTTCCTGTTTTTTTCCCAAACTGTACATTTTATCACATAAATAGGTAGGGCAAGAGTGTAAATCATAGAATTCTCTACAAAAAATATTTAGTCATTTTTTTCATACGACTTACCATTCCTTATGAATTGCGGGATTAAAGTTTGGGAAAATCATATCTATGCTTATATTATAAAGCTAAAGAATTTGTGGAACTACTGCTTTGAATTGAGGAATTCGTTTTTTGTTGGATAGTCTTATTTATCGATATATATAACATCACGATTTATCGAGCTATATAACATCACGTCGGCACTAATAGAAGCAAAGAAACAGAGGAAAATGGGGAAAAACGGGGAAAATTATTTGAAAGAGCTTATCTCACAAACGGCTTAAGCATATATTTTTATGTTATTTAGCACAGATATAAAGTAGACCACGAGGAAGGACATGGGCTATTTGATTTCTCGGGAAAATTTACGGTTTCCGTGAAATATATAATTAATAGGGCGGAGCGGATCTTCTTGTACTACAACATACGAGGGCTGTTCACAGCCAAACATACTTCTGTGTGACTTATTACCGTTACCAAATCTAAACTTTTCGAGTCTCGAAGAGCAACAGTACGCTTGCAAGTCACTCAGCAGTGTATCAGGCCGAGAACATTTCAATTTTTTCAAACAACCCTATAGTATGTAGCACTAGATGTCGCCCACGTTAATTATAAATTTCACGGAAACCGTAAATTTTCCTGAAAATCAAAATAGCCTATGTCACTCCACGTGGCCTATTCTATATCTGTGCCAAATAACATAAAAATTGCTTCAGCCGTTTGTGAGATAAGCTCCTTCAAATAATTTTCCCCGTTTTTCCCAATTTTCCTCTGTTTCTTTGCTCCTATTGGTGGCAACGTGATGTTATATAGCTCAAATTTTCCTCGATAAATAAGACTATCCAACAAAAAACGAATTCCTCAATTCAAAGCAGTAGTTCCACATATTCTTTAGCTTTATAATATAAGCATAGATATGATTTTCCCAAACTTTAAGGCCGCCATTCATAAGGAATGGTAAGTCGTATGAAAAAAAATGACTAAATATTTTTTGTAGAGAATTCTATGATCTACACTCTTGCCCTACCTATTTTTGTGATAAAATGTACAGTTTGGGAAAAACCTCATTTTCATACCTTTGACCTTGAAAAAATTTTTTTCACAAGGAGGATCCCCAGGGACCTTTGAGGTTTTATTTGTAATGGTGTATTTAACGTAATGTAACGTAAAATTGGTATAATTTTCAGCTCTATGCGAGTTATTCCGAGGTCGAATGTTTAATTTTTCCGGGGTAACAATTTTGGTTGCCGAATCCCGTATCTAGGGCGCCTGTAAAATGTACATGTATTATTATTTATTACAGTAACTGGAGCCATATTTTATGATGATGAGAGCTATCGTTCTATACTGTAATTTCAATTATTGAGTCTTGAGAGCAACGCACCTGCAACTCTTCTAATCTTGCGAGTGTCCATGGGTGACGATAGTTGCTTTCGATCAGGTGACTCGTTTGCTCGTTTGCTTCCTTATTTTATATAAAAAGGGTGACCTTAGGTACCCCTGCAACTGAGAATTGAAACCTCAAGGTTAGTTAACATGAGGGTTCAATCCATTGATTGAACCCTCATCGCACCGTGCCAATGATGCTTCCGTTTGATACAGAGTACAGAGTACAGACTACGGAACCCTATGGGGACTACACCGACTGGCGACTACTGAATGGGGATTGTCCATTTTTTTTAAATTTTGCTCATTACAAAAACATTTCGAGGAATAAGGTCAGTGATCGCTTTTCTGTATATAAACGAAAAAAATACCCATTAGTTACTTATATTTTTGAACAAACATGTTTAACCTTAGTTTAACCTTCAATGGCGTTAAATTAGCAATAAATTCGACCAACATTACGTTTCGAACTTTTGGTAAGCTTCTCGTATCAGCTTTCACATAGTGATAAATTATATTTGACAAACCAGCCATTATAAATAAGATTGAAACGAAAAAAACATACTGCAGAGGTCAATTGGCCGCCGATGATGACGTCAGAGCGAAACTTTAAAAATTTATTGAGAAAAAACTAGCCAATGGATTTCAAAATTATTTAATTTATATTCTTAAAATTCCCTATTTTAACGAAAAAAAATATAAAAAGTACATGTGATTTTTTTTGGACAATGCCCATTACGGAAAAAAATCGGCCAAGTCCGAGTAGAACTCGCGCACGAAGGGTTCCGTTCTAGACTCTAGAGTCAAGGCTGTAAAGAGCGAAAATAGGCACCATTTTTGTTTTTTGTAACTTACCCCCTATTTATTTATTTTTATTTTATTATTGAGTAATTAATTATTATTTAAGTGTAAATTATACAACTGAGTATCATCTATATATCTGACTATATATCTGAGTAGCCTACCAGAATATTAATAATATTATTGATATTTGATATCGAGCAAAAATACAAAAAACACGTTTATTGTAAAAAAGTGTAACCCTAAAAAGATTTTCTTTGTGTTTTTTTTTTAGTTTTAAGTCGGAGTTTTTGATGTCTCTTGATTCTTGAACATCGAAAACGTTATGAATTATGATTGTGTAGACTCAGAGGTTTCACAAACTTTTTTTTCTCATTAACCACTTTAAACATTTTGCTGGATCCGGTGAACCCCACAGCTACCCGTAAGGCCCGTCTAAAAAGCGTATTCATCCAACAGTTGGACCTTTACTTTATTGTATTCTAAGTTTGACTCACAAGTCACACCAATAACCTTCACTTCGGAGTGGTAAAAAGTAAACGCAAATATTTTCTTGTTTTGTACCTATTTAACACAAAAATTACCACACTTTTACTTATTTCTAAATCTCCTCGCTCTGTAATATTTAATCTGCTATTAATATAATATTTTCTGCTTATATTCATAGGAGAAGTCAAATCGGGTCACCTAATTTTTAAGTATAGACCCCCGTTAACGACTCGTGGACTTCCATTTTTTTTTTCCACGCAAGCGTAGACCCCTATCGGGCTCCCGTGGACCACTTTGGGAATCAATGGTGTAGCTGTAGACGAATGAGAGGCGAAAATCACATTTCAATACTTATTTGTATCGATTTATAACATTTTTAAATCTTTTCTTTAACTAGCTCTGTATGTTTGTAAGGATGTAGGTAAGTTCGGGTGGAATTGGAACTCAATTTTTTTAACGTCATGGCAGTAACCCTAACGCACATAGTAACCTCTAGTGAAGCACCTTGAATTAGTGATCATAACTACTAAGTATAGTTGTTGTCAATTGATTGTTAGTGTATTGTATCCAGATAATAATAGGAGTACTACTGAAATATGATACCACATCCGTTTGCCTTTAGTTAACTTCTATGTTTAGAACTCTAGATTTTCTCGTTATATTATATTTATTCTACTTTTTCTCGTTTTCCCCTTTTTTAAATATAATGCAAAAAAATCTATGTTAGCTCTACATACAACATTATATTGTAAGAAGCATTTCATTGGTTTAGGTAAGTATAGGTCCAAACCAGAATCAGACGGCAAATTTTGACGACAGATTTTCAAAAAATATCCTTGATCATTGGATAAATTTATAGTTATTTTTGCATGTTTCACTGTTCACACACAGAATCAGCCGCTATAAGGAATAAAAAGGATCAAAATTTATTCCAATTACCCCGGTATTGCTACTTGCTAGAGTCAAATTACCTTCTCACTTTTTGCCATCAGATTCTGGTAGACCTATAGTCTATACCCATTTAAAAAGCACTACGTGATACGTAATACGTACATATATTATAGTACAAGCTGTTGCCCGTGACTTCGTCCGCGTGGACTTCAGTTTATAGCGCGCGATGTCAACAAAATTGGTGTCAAAACTCAAAAGCTTTTATAAAACAATCCTGGTACCCCTTAAATCAAAACATCCAAAAATAGCTGTGCAGTGTGCACATAACTTATTTCATTTTTTTAAATAAAACTTTATTTAAGTATGCCAAATTTTAATTTTTAAAGTATATTTACTATTTAGCCCCCCCAATTACACAACTTTATCCATAAACTATTTGATAGCCCATAGGTTTAAGGTTGCGTCACTGCTTAAAATAATATAAAGTACTGAGTTATTTAATAACGTATAAGAGTACATAATAACAATCGAAAAAAATCGGAAATCTAAGATGACCTCCTCTTATAGAAAGACGTTTGTGTAAGCAATAGCGCGATGTAAGAGCCGCACTACGCCATCTATTATGAATTTTTGGAACTAACTTAATTTGAACAAATTTGCGCATTTTCACCCCCTTACAACCCTTTTGTCTAGTTAAAAAGTAGCCTATGTCCTTTCTCAGACTTTAGACTATCTGTGTACAAAATTTCATTACAATCGGTTCAGTAGTTTTGGCGTGAAAGCGAGACAGACAGACAGACAGAGATACTTTCGCATTTATAATATTAGTATAGATAGTACTAATTCCAAAAGCTTAAAGAATTTTTAATGTTCTCAAAGGCTTTTTAATCATAGCTTTAAATTTAAATACAATTTGTCATACAAGGCGCTCAAGCCGTTGTACAACTTTAACTTGTACTAAAAATGTTCCTAATAAATTCTATAACAGAAAGTTGGAAAAGTGTTAGAATTATAAGACTAAGGGTGGGTTGCACCAGAGGCGTGGTTAAAGTTAACGTTATGGTCAAAGTTATGGTTATAGTTAAGCCTAACTTAACTTTAACCTTAACTTTGACCACAGAATTTGACAGATGTCTGTTACTGGTCTGACAAAACGTGGCCGGGGCGCTGCTGGTAAAGGAGAACTATCAAAAAGGCGTTTTTGTATGACGACAGCGTTAGTTCATTTTTCGCCACGTTAATTTGAAGCCTTGTCGAGCTCTAAATTCTTATGGTTATGGTTAAATAATATGGCGTCCATTTTTTGACTTTAACCAAAGATTCGACATTTTGCATTGTAGTTATAGTTAAAGTTACAGTTATAGTAAGTTGGTGCAACCCACCCTTAACTCATTATTCCGATGAAATTCCTTGTAACTTGTAAAGTGTTCATTATGTATGGAAATCTTTTCATCTTTTTTAAAATTGTATGTTCATAAAAAGGTTCCGAGACGAACAGCTTGGTAAGCAATAAGCATGTAGACTAGGTGCATCAAGCCAATATCGTAAACGCCCAATATTATGATTGAAGCAAGCAAAATTCTACGAGCTTGCCGCCAACCTGCTTGATCGTCTCGGAAACTCTTAAGTAATATTAATAAGTAATATATAAAAAAATAAAATAGTGTGCCAACACTAATTGTGTATTAATTCCAAATGGACGACTTTGTGCAAAAATCTGCCCATGACGCGCGGCCTGTGATCGGTCCATGCAGATCGTTTTTTATTGTTCTGCGGGGCTCAAATGGTCACATAGCAATTCCTCTCAATCAATTCACAAAATGAATTACATATTCACACGGCATCACGTTTTTTTTTGCAGTATACGTCTCAACATTCATAAGCTTTGTCCACACTGTGCCTTTTTAGGGTTCCGTACCCAAAGGGTAAAAACGGGACCCGATTACTGAGACTTCGATGTCTGTCCGTCTGTCTGTCCGTCTGTCTGTCTCCAGGCTGTAACTCAAGAACGGTAATAGCTAGAAAGTTGAAATTTTCACAGATTGTGTATATCTGTTGCCGCTATAACAACAAATACTAAAAACAAAATAAAATTAATATTTAAGGGGGGGCTCCCATACAACAAACGTGATTTTTTGGCCTTTTTGGCTCTATATCAATAATGGCAACAGGTAGGTACTTGAATTTTACTCAAGATCCTTAGTTTTATGTGCACTTTAATATTTAATAATAATATTAAAATAAAATAAAAAAAAATTACAAACACCCCATACCAAAAACACAATTTTCGGGCTAATTTTGCTCTATAATGGTACGGAACCCTGAGTGCGCGAGTCCGACTCGCACTTGGCCGATTATTTATTTTGTTTATCAAGGGCATGCGTTATAGCGCAGTCAACAGCGAACGTGACACGTGACACGTCAGAGGGCATGCCCGCGACGCTCTGACCGTATCCAAAACTTTCACTTTGTTCTATGTTGGCGTTACGTTTGTTGACGCATTCATTATTGAACACGAAAGTTGAATGAAAGAAGATGACGAAAATTGAAGACGAAATCGCATATAGTGTGGACATAGCTATTCGTGGATTGTACTGCAACAAATCGTGCAGTACAATCGACGTGTAAATGGTTCTATTACATTGTTTACGCCACTGTTTATTCGTTAAGACGTATCGTATACTTACTGCAAAAAACGTGAAAAAACGTGCAGAATTGTGCCATGTGAATTTAACCTTAAGGCCTGTATTCACTTTGATTAGTGCGAGTGCAGGTAATTATTGCAGTTGATTAGTGATTAGGAGAAAATAAAGGACTTGCACTAATCAGTCGCTGACCAAACGTCTTGCTTTCTCCTGATCACTAATCACCTGCACTTATCACTAATCAAAGTGAATTCAGGCCATTAGGAAGACAGAAAAAAGGAAAGTTACCTTTCCGATGGTTAGTTCTGAGGTCCCTTGTCCATACCATGGTCCAGTTTCTACGTAGTTGATGCCATGGTCTAGAGCTGTCTTGATGAGTCCGATCCCTTGCGCCTCATCAAACGTTCTAAAATCATTGAGGAATTGAGAATTTCAGTTTTAAACGTGTAGCTTATACTGAGAAGATCTCATTGTTTATTCGCTTGCATTGAATTATAAAAATGACTAGCTCGATTTTCATGAGCACACATAGGTATGAATATAAAGGGTAGACCATATCGTCGCGTCGATAAGGAATGAGTTTGATTTTTTAACAAAACGTCTGTAAAATTAAATTCATATTGTGGCGTGGGATTCGAACTCCGAATCCATCGTTCGAAATTCGTACGTGAGATTTTCGAATTTCTGACACCTCATCGTCATCTGAATCCCCATATATTATTACCCAAGCTGAGGTTTCCCTCTGAAGAAGCCCAGCCCTTGCCACTTTTAGCTTTTTTACTACATGTTAACTTTTATCTTTAAAAACAACTTGCTCAACTTTCTTATGATTCAAAACATACTATTAAAACATTTAGATAAGCTATGGTCAAACAATGTCTGTTTTTGCGCCAGCCGTTTTAGTATACCATTCAAAACCAAGAGTTGAATAAAATCGACATCATTCCATCTAAAAACTTGTTTCTTCTATCTAACTGACATTCTCACACAAGATATAGAACTACAAATTCCGACCGTATCCTATTAGCAATGCTATTAAAATATATAATACTTATCTAGAAATCATGATGTCATTAGAAAAAAAAAATCAAATCTTGTCAGTTGTCACTGATGACCCCTGATAATATAATAATGGACAACCTGTGTGGACAGCATTATTACGAAAATATAAACAGACGGACATAATATAACCTCCTCCTTTTTGGGAGTCGGTTATAAATAGATAAATAATTTATACCTGCATTTCCAACTTTCCGACAGCTGATGAAACGAAAACAAAAAATAACCAATCTACAATGCATTGAACATAAATCCATCGAAAAACATTGAATTTACCAAACAAAGAGAAATAATAAAGAATATTTCCGCTAAAAACTCTAAAATTTTTAAGCCTCGATCTTAATGACCACAGACCACAGTATATAACAGTAGAATATATTCATACAAAATGTCTGAATGTGTATTGTGAACGCTGTGCGTACTGCGTACGCGTCGGGCGCTTGTCCGCCCCCACGCAAACTTGTTCGCGGTATGAATTCTGTTTTTGCCTTAGTTTTAAGTTTTAACCCCTGACGAAAACAGAAAGGTGTGATAAGTTTGACGTATCTATCTGACAATCTGTGTGTGTGTCTGGCCGTGGCATAGTGGCATCCAAAAGGGTGGCCGATTTTGATCTATTTCTTTGTTGAAAGCTAACATGATTAAGAGTGTTCTTAGCCATAATTCATCGTCAACAGCTTGAACTACTGAAAAATTTTGTTTTTATTTCTTGATTTATAATATACTTATTCGTTAGAAAAAAAAAGCTGTGTGAGTGCGTACGATAGTTGGCGCATTGATCGATCGCGGTGAGTTTGTAATTTTGTATGAGTATACTCTACTGTGGTATTATGCTGTGATACGTAAAATTCGAGGGCGCCAATATTAGGTCGAGGGGGTGGGGGATACGTAACGTATTTCCCCCCTTCAACAAAAAAATGTATAGGCAGGTATGATACTGTATATTTTAGGTAGAAGAATAAGCCTCAAACTACTGCATCACTTGAAATTGACACATTCGAAGTCAACCCGCGCATTTCAAGGAAAGAGTAGGTACGAAGCCAAAGACAAGACAATAGAAAAAAAAATCAAAGAAATCGTCATTGCGTAAAATAAAATACATCTCACATCTAACTTACCCTCCCCTCATCAAATATCTGAAAATTATTAAGTCCAATTAGTAAAAAATGTTGAAAAACATCCTTACAATTAATATTATTCGAAAGTGTATCTTTTGGCTTGTCTGTACCTCTACACAATATGTTGCGTAGAGGTATAAACAGACAAGCGGATGTACCGATTTAAGATAATTACTATAATATACATTGTGTTTAGACAGCAACTTGCGATATTTTAATCACTCATGTGTATGTACTTGTTTTACAAAAAAACACTAACTACTCGTACTAAGGTCTATACTCTATCCCCATTCGCCTCTGTGTGGCAGGCACTTTATTATTGACTCTACCCGGTTAGCAAAAAACATTCTTAATTTGCGAGGTTTGGTCCCATTGTGATAAAAATAGCCTTAAATGAAAGGTAATTAGATAGTCTACCATTAAAAATACAACCCTTATAAGTGTTTTTTTGAATAACAAGTAAATACACATGAGTGATTAAAATATCGCTAGTTGCTGACCAAACACACTATAGTAATTACCGTACCGTAAATAGTTAAAACTCACTACAAAATATTTACACACTAAAAATATTTGTAGTGTGTAAATATTTGGTAGTAAATTTTTGTGCAAGAAAATAATATGTAATTTTACTATTTTAAGCTGGAAAATAACTCAAATATTTTAAATATTTTCGTATGAGAAAATGATTTTGGTATTACGCATGTATGAGAATTTCGATGACACAATTATTTGTCTTTCGTTCAGTATAAAAATTACCTGAAAATTCCAAGTAATATGAACATTACTTGGAATTTCGTTAAAAGAAGAGGTAACTTCGGGATTTTTTTCTATCGAGTGAAGTTCATATTGATATTGTGTAATGGAATATAAATTCCAATGTGTTAGATCCTTAACTAACACATATTTTTTTTTCAGAGTTTAAATTACTATATTTTCATGTCTCCTCGTCACTTTTAAATCTTGAAAATCGTCCCCTTCTGGAAATACAGGGCCTTAAGAGCGTTTACACCTTTCACGCCCAATTTGGCTTAAAACTGTACTTTTCAAACTTGAAAAAGTCATCAACTACTTACTTATCTTCCTCTATGATTATGATAAAAATGTTGATAACTTATTTTTATAGGAAATTTCACTGTCGATATAGTTAGCAGAGAAAAAATAATATGATTTATAGAGTATTTGTACATTAAAATATCGATACCTTAACCACAGTATAGCAATATTGAATATCTATACTGTGCCTTAACAGAGGTTTTAGTATCAGTTTCGAAGCTTAAAATTTACGAAACTAGCGACATATCTAATTAAAAAATAATAATAACCTATTGACAAGATTGTTAAGCAAATAGTTAGCAGAAAAAATATTTCGTTTAGGTATTTAACTTTATGTAATTTAAATTTAAAGAATGAGAAATATCAAAGAAATATCAAGGAATTAAAACTTTTTTTAACAATTTATTTAACTTAATTTAATATAATAATAGCTTCATATCATAGAAGAACACTTTAATTTATAAAATTGTTCTTAAATATCAACAAATCTTTTGTAAAAAAAAAATCTACGAATATTAATATTTAAAACTACTATAAATCGCTACGCGCAAAGCAATTCAAATAGTCCGCCGCATGGAAAATTGAAATTAGGTGTAAACGCTCTTAACTTAGATTTTATATTTTTCCTACGAAAGACACCTTTCCTGCACGTTAACAAGGGAAAATCAAAGTCATTCTTATTACCTTTTCACAGACTTAGCAGAAGCGATGAGCGATCTTGACCGATAGATTATTATTTATAACAAAAAAATGAAAACCGACTTCCAAGGTAAAAACAATAGTAATATGAACTAAAAAGTATTAAGTAAATAACTCTTACTCTTTAATAGTGCCTTTTTCAGAATTCGTCTAAATCTCAACTATTTCTGTACCTACATACCTACTACAGTCTTCATTATTTTGAAGTCGGTACCAGCTAATTTAATCGTAAGTTCAGTAATGAATTGATAGAATATCTGAAACTTTTGGGAGTGGTACCGACTTCAAAGTAAAGAAGAAGTAATTCAAACTTCAAAGTATGTAGTAGGTATGTAGGTACAGAAATAGTTGAGATTTAGACGAATTCTGAAAAAGGCACTATTAAAGAGTAAGAGTTATTTAATACTTTTTAGTTCATATTACTGTTGTTTTTACCTTGGAAGTCGGTTTTAATTTTTTTGTTAAAAATAATAATTTCACTATTTTTAGTGTTGTCTACAAAATAAGGCTTTATGCGTAAATAACCAATACGAATGTTAACTATTCAGATTATGTTACTGTAAGCGAAATTGAGGTAAATGCTTGCAGTTATCTAAGCGATGCTGCAATTTCCAAACTTTTATCTTTAAAGGTTCAGGAGTTCTGTTCAGTGCCTTTGGGCCAAGAGACACCTTTGTATGAAATTTCTCTTATTCGTAATATTTGTTTAACTTACTAGAAACAACATTTTAAACACTATGAGCGTTTTGATAAATTTCAAGGATTTCCCTCGATTGCTCATAGATCCCATCATCAGCTCACCACTTTCGTAATTGTTATACAAAATTAAGATTATATCCTATACAAAAACACGAAAATTTCGAAAATCGGTCCACAAACAGTGAAATCATCGTCAAAAACATCTGTTTCGATGCAAAATATCATGAAAAGTACCAATAATTGGGTCATAGTGTAATGACCATGGTATGATTATGATTGTGATGATAATGATTAATCAAACTGATGTGTTGGCTTATGCTTTCATTTGTTTAAACAACGCCCAAATCTCCGAACCTGTACCTATAAGCATTCAAAAGTTCTGCTCGATACCTTCGGATCCAGGGTATAACCTGATGCGAATTCTTACTTTTTGGTAGCATTTACCTTGAATGCTTCAGAAAAAATCGAAATCACTATTTGCTTCCATACAAATTTCAAGGAGTTCCCTCGATTCCTCAAGGATCCCATAATCAGATCACCACTTTTGTGAACATGGTACTAAATTCGAGTTAAACCCTAAACAACACAAAAAGAATTTTTAAAATCGGACCACACACGTCTGAGTAATCGAGGAACATACAAAAAAAAAAGATACATACAGCCGAACGTATTACCTCCTCCTTTTTGGAAGTCGGTCAAAAATCAAGATCAATAATTTTTATAAACGAATAAGTATAACAGATTTTTCGCTGTCTACATTAGAATTACTCATGTATATTGTATACTATTATTATGCAGCCTACACGATATATTTTAAAAATATTGAAAAACTAAAATATAGATCAATGGCTCAACAAGTTCACTCTATTAATATTTTCATCGAAATAACACGAACTGCTTCAAACATGAAAATATTTTGAGATTTATTGAAAATGTGATTTTCCAATACATATTTGCAAACTTTTATTTTTCATTCAACCCTTAGTTTTTTTACCACCGACCTTGTTAACGTAGTACTTTCAGTCTTTTGAGGGCTAATTATTATTATTATTTGGGGTCAAATACACACAGACAGACAGATCCGCTGAATCGATTTGGATTCATTTGGCAACCTCTTCATTCAAACCAAGTTTCATTAAAAAAGAATAAATTTTAATGAAACTTGGTATGGAGACATGACACTTTCAGTCGCAGCGTGCAATAAAAACCTGATTTTGGTACATCTTCAATTCTTGAAAAATTGTGGAGCAACTGGACTTTTTATCGAATTCCTTCTACAAATAGCCCAGAAGTATAAAAAGCCCATTATTTCCCACAGTCGTTTTGACAATAATCTTTAAAAACAAACGAATCAAATGAGTAATGAAAAACACATTTTCGCTAATTGGCCAAGGATAGACGATAAAACATTTAGACCTTCATAAACTCGCGGAAGCAATTGTTTCAATTAGGATTGTCTGTATGTCACGCTATGAGTCTATGGTTGAGGTAATTGATACATGCGAAGTAGCAGCAGAGTAGACAGAACTAAGGAGTACCTCGACTTCAAACAAATTAACGGGCGAATATCGCCGCCCCCACCGAATAGTATCGTAATCGACTATTACTATAGAAGTGCTTTTATAACGGATTATTGCTTTTGAAGGCCAATTCCACCTCGTGAATTTTTTTCATAGCGGTCGGACTGATAGTTTTTGAGATAGATATTTTGTAATAAACATACATGTATTATTCGCCTACGCATAAGCAACAAACTTTACGACGAACACTATGACAATAAAATATTACTATTTTCTGAATGACCAAACTAATATGGCTAACTGATATCGCGATCTTATTCCGGTACCAAAAAACAAAAGGCGGCTAAAAACATTTGTCAGTCAGGACATTACCATATTATTCGGGTAAAAAGTACATTTCATATTTTTAGTAATTATATATTGCGATTTTATGTTCTAAAAGTAATAATGGTTATTATAGAATACTGTCTAAAGCGGACCTACATAAATGTAGTAATGCATCTCACGATAGTACTTTGCGTACATTGCGACAAGGGTTTACTTTACAGGTTGCGACAATTTGCTAATGCTTACATCAAAAAGTACTATACATTGCTCTCGCTTTGTCGGCATATAAAAGAAAGTGATAGCCTTAACCTCGTCACGTGTTTCGAAGGTCAAGCAATAATAATTGTTTACATTATCTTTATTTGTGATTTTGTTTACGGAAGTGCGAAAAAAAATGCAAAAGTTATAAACAATTAAGTAAACATAAAAAGAAGAGCTTGGATTTTTTTAATATTTCGAAAACTATTTGAGATAATCAAAATTTAAAAATAGATCCTTAAAGAGCAGGAAATTTCCTAAAAAAAATCCTATATTTTGGAACCTTACCAATAATCCTTATAGCTTTAATTGAGCGGCGAAAGTAACGGTAAAACCGCGTGGTTCGGGTTTCGCGTGATTTGCCGCAATCTGCTACGTGAACTAAAAAAATATTTTAAGTGATTAAATATTGATATTAAGGATTAAAAAATTTGGGTACTAAGTAGACATATTATGAATAAACAATAATCCGTTAACAAAAATAAATTATCACAATTTGTTTAATTATTATGCTTTTGTTCATTTGTTAATAGTCACCATTTTAATGTTAACATATAAACGCTGATTATTTCAAAACAAGAAATCTAGATTTTTTATTATTCTTTAGAACTAATCTTAATAGGCCATATAAGAGATTCCCGTTGAAAAAATTCACTTTTTTTATTTTTCACTTTTTTATTAACATTCAAAGTCATTCCAAAATTATTCATGTAAATAAAGCAATTACGGTACTTTTATATCCAATTATTGTTACTATTTTGTTTTGTTACTGTTAGAAGCCAGATAACAATATATATTTTTTTATTTATAACTAATAAAATTTAAATAATCATTTTTATTGATGAAAAACCCCTAATTGCTATATTTACATGAAAATTTAATGAATGCCTTTGATTGTTCATAAAAAAGTGAAAAATCAAAATTGTTGAATTTTTCCACCGGATATCTCTTTTAAGCCCTTTTAAAATTAGCTCAAAAGAATAATAAAAATTTATAGATTTCTTGTTTTGAAATAATCAGCGTTTTTGTATTAACATTAAAATGGTGACTAATAACAAATGAACAAAAGCATAACAATTAAACAAATTATGATAATTTATTTTTGTTGATGGATCATTGTTTATTAATATGTCTACTTAGTACCCATTTTTTTTTATTTCTTTATATTATTATTTAATCAGTTAAAATATATATTTTTAGTTCACGTGGCAGATTGCGGCAATTCACGCGAAACCCGAACTACGCGTTTTTACCGTTACTTTCGCCGCTCAATTAAAGTTATAAGGATTGTTGATAAGGTTCCAGGATCTAGGATTTTTTTTAGGAAATTACCTGCTCTTTAAGGATCTATTTTTAAATTTTGATTAACTCAAATAGTTTTCGAAATATAAAAAGAAAACTAAACCCTTCTTTTTATGTTTACTTAATTGTTTATAACTTTTGCATTTTTCTCAGCCCCTCTTGGAATTTTTATAAAATGTTCTACATGGTATTCCAAATCGAGTGAGACCAAAATCATAATTTTCGGTGCATTAGATCAGGATTTGAGGAAAATGGCACTTGTTAATCAGACTATTAGTTAAAAAAGTTTTTAAATGTTGTTTTCGGTGTTTGGACCTTTTTAGTTATTAAACCTAGATGAGGCTTCGGACACAATAGACATAACTACCAGTAGTTCGACTGCAAAGAAATGAACAGGTTTCAATATCTGTCAAATTCGTCGGGTTTGGGGGTGATAAGTTAGAGGCTGGCGCGCTGGCTGGTATAATTTATTTTTAAAAATAAGATTTTGAAATTGAATTCTGACAGTTTTCTTTGCATGTGCCAAAATATAAACAACTAAATTTGTAGGTAACGACCCTAGCGACGACTTTTGTCATAATACGTCAAACTTAAAAATTTTTACATCAGTTCTAAGTCGGCATACTCTATCATTCTGTCTACTCTGCTTCGGAGGTATAAAAAAAGGATAACTGATTGTTATATTACTGTAAAATTTTATATACTTACCTTTTGTTATAAAATTATTAAAATACCTATAAAATAAAAATAAAAAATGGTTTTATTTAAGAATCCAGTTAATTATTACAATATATTTTAAGTTTTTTAAATTCTGTATTATATTTTTACATATATAAAGCATGTTTCGCTTGCCATGGAATAATAAAGTTAATATATTTTACGATTAACATGTGACATACTCTTAGCGTCGAATATATTGGTAACAGTCGATTACAGAGCCAGTAAACATGTCTGTAAGACAGCCAATAGGATCGCATCCAACTATTACTGTGTAGTTCGTTGTCGACAACTTACCCGAATAATATCGTATTGATGTGTTATGGACAAAAATTCTATTTAAATTTCGGTATTATACTTTTTGACTTATAATCTCAGTAAGAAATATCATTATATTTTTTAAAAAACATTAAGATATCGCAAAAAAAATTAGCTTTCTTTTGGTATAAAAATAATTTTCCTGTGTGAACCTGTTAAAAAGTTATGAGCCAAAAACCGTTTTTATTTTTTCCTGTAAAATTTAGATTTTTTGATTACGATTTTATTCGGTGGGGGCGGCGATATGTACGCGAGTTGGGCGCCAATGTCACGAGATCTCTTCTGAGTTGGCCTACTCGTTAGTTCTGATAAGGGCTCCCGCACACGGGCCACCGGCCACAACCACAAAACGCCGCCACCGGCATATTTCCTGTAGTTTTCATACATTTTTGACGCCGGTGCAGGTGGCCGCCACACGCTCCAACGATTCACTTTACGACCAATAGAGCCTCAAACTACCCGTGTGGCCCGTGTGCGGCGACATTCACTCTGGTAGCAGCATAATCCTAAAGGTCAGTTCAAATTGCAACGTCACGCATGGATGCAATCTGAATTGAACCAAAAGGTGGCTTTTCGATTCATACCGAGTACAGACGTTGGTCGGTAGAAAATTAAACCTAGGTTTCAGTGGTTATAGCCTATGTCACCCATACTAATATTATAAATGCAAAAGTGTGTCAGTCTTTCTATCTGTCTGTCTGTCTAGGCAGACAGGCAGACATGAAGTGAGCCACTTCACGCCCAAACCGCTGAATCAAATTTGCTGAAATTTGGCATGGATACTTTGAGCCCCGGGAAAGGACATAGGATACTTTTTATCCCGGGAAAATGTACGGTTTCGAGCGTCATCTAGTCTATATATATAAAAGTCAAAGGTAACTGACTGACATTGTGATCTATCAACGCACAGCCCAAACCACTGGACGGATCGGGCTGAAATTTGGCATCCAACCCCAAGGGGTTCAAATAGGGGGTGAAAGTTTGTATACAGGGTGTAACAAAAATAAGGGATATAATACTTTAGGGTGTGTACGTGTTCCTTGTAGAGAGTTCACAGTGAAATAGCAGCGCTGAAAGACCAATTTTTTTTTTCACTTTTGTATGGGGAAACTCGTGGCGCTCGGGCGCATGCCCATACAAAAGTGAAAAAAAAATCGTCATCGTCGTCTCTCAGCACTGCTACTTTCACACTGAACTCTCTATAAGGAACACACAGCAACACACACCCTAAAGTATTATCACTTATTTTTGTTACACACTGTATAATAATTAATAATACTTCTTAACGCGAGCGACGCCGCAGGAAAAAGCTCGTAACTCATATAAAGTGGCATATATTCAACATGAATTTTTGTTCGTCGCGGGCACTTGCGGCAAAGATCGGAAAGTCAGAGCCTATTTGCTCAAGACAGAATAAAGTTAGCCAATGGAAGTTGGTTAAACATCGCAAAGCAATTTAAGGTTTTTAGAGTCGCCAGCATAGTACATGTACCTGTCAAATTCCATGATCCATATTTGAAGACCGCACGGGAAAAACAAGGAATGTCATTTTTTTTTGTGAAACTGATTTTTAATGCCATCTGTTAGCTTTTTAGGGAAAGATTCTATTACAAAAATCAGAATTGGGTAAAATCATCGCAGTCAACTGTTATAGTTCAATTTGTATTTGTTGGTCCATGACAAGAAACGGTTATGTCCGCGCGTCAAACGTTAAAAACCGTCGTTGTCATTTACACTTTGTTTCTTTTAAAGAAATTAAGGCCAAAATATTAAAAAAAATTACTGGCCGAGTGCGAGTCGGACTCGCGCACGAAGGGTTCCGTACCATTATAGAGCAAAAATAGGCCAAAAATTGTGATTTTGTATGGGACCCCCCTTAATTTTTTATTTTATTTAAATATTATTATTAATTATTAAAGTACAATTATATTTAAGGCTTTCGTGAAAGTTTCAAGTGCCTACCTCTTATCATTATTGATTACGAGCAAAAAAGGCCAAAAAAATCGCGTTTGTTGTATGGGAGCCCCCCTTAAATATTATTTTTATTTTAGTATTTGTTGTTATAGCGGCACCGGAAATACACAATCTGTGAACATTTCAGAACTCTAGCTATAGCGGTTCTTGAGATACAGCCTGGAGATAGACAGACGGACAGACAGACATCGAAGTTTCATGAATAGGGTCCCGTTTTTACCCTTTGGGTAATCTCTCGAAATGTTAAATATTTCTAATGTTATTTTTATAACTGAGCTGTAATAGTGAAAGTCAATGCAATGCAAAAACCAGGAATGTCAATTGACATCGATGGTTTCAGCTATGGAATGTAGTCACTAATTTCAGATTCTGAACCATAACTTAAAACTTATTTTAACAAATCAAGTTTTAGAAGTACAGGCAAAGCATTTGTTAACCTTTCAATCTTTTTCTTCTTTTTTGGCAACTTGACACAAAGGATGTGTATGTTGTGCCACAGACAAGGTAAAAAGGTAAGGAATATGGCGGGAAAACCATATTCCTCCTATTATATTTTTCATCATCGTTTTCATGTATCGTCAGGTCTAAAGTCTAGTCAAAGTCTAAGTAAAAGTCAATACAGTCAAGGAGTCAAGTCGGTCGATTCACTAAAGTGGTAGACGCTTTACTGAAACTTTCGATGGAGTTTTGGAGGGAACACAAAATAGCACGTTTCTGGATATTACATCACTTTCCTACACTTGTGCATGAACACGAATATCTAATGGTTAATATTCTACCAATATTAAAAACCCAGCTAACACAATTTTAGGAAAATAATATAAAAACACAACAGCACACTTTAAGGGCGTTCCGTCCGGAGATTCCGTAATTGACCGTATTTAAAACCTTATAAACTCATAATCTGAAAGCTACAAAGTTATAATAAAAATACAACAATAATCTTCAGTATATCAACATTCCTTTTGTCGTTTTAAATTTTCTATTTTTGTTTCTTATACTCATGATATCAGCTTCCAAAGTAATGCCAATTTGTTAAAATTTAAGCATACATTCAGCATCTCCTTGGGATTTACAAATTACTTTTATTTGAAACTCACGCCAATAGATCGACGATATCATAAACTACATATTCGCCGTTTAAAATTTTTTTAGGACAATTTTAAACTAAGATAAGTAAAAATAATAGGGTTTTGGCGCGATCTCGGCAACGCGGCAAATGTATGGCCAAGGTCGTTTGCTCTGGGGACGGCCTTAACATTCCCGGCAAAACTCCCATTTGTTAACCTAGTAATAAGTTGCTTCAATATTTCACTTCTTCTCCTTCTTATTCTTTTCTCTTAATTCTACTTTTTTGACATTCCTTGTTTTTCCCGTGTGGTCTTCATTTGCATTCATAGGGCGTTTTCACACTGCGACGATAACGACACGACACGATACTGTTGTGTCGTCTACTTGGACGACAACGATATCGTCCGACGATATCGACACGGTATAAACCATTCAGCTTGTCATGCGGTTGAAACTTTCACGAAAGCCTTAAATATAATTGTACTTTAATAATTAATAATAATATTTAAATAAAATAAAAAATTAAGGGGGGTCCCATACAAAAAACACATTTTTTGGCCTATTTTTGCTCTATAATGGTACGGAACCCTTCGTGCGCGAGTCCGACTCGCACTCGGCCAGTATTTTTTTTTAATATTTTGGCCTTAATTTCTTTAAAAGAAAGAAAGTGTAAATGACAACGACGGTTTTTAACGTTTGACGCGCGTACATAACCGTTTCTTGTCATGGACCAACAAATACAAATTGAACTATAACAGTTGACTGCGATGATTTTACTCAATCCTGATTTTTGTAATAGAATCTTTCCCTAAAAAGCTAACAGATGGCATTAAAAATCAGTTTCACAAAAAAAATGACATTCCTTGTTTTTCCCGTGCGGTCTTCAAATATGGATCATGGAATTGGACAGGTACATGTACTATGCTGGCGACTCTAAAAACCTTAAATTGCTTTGCGATGTTTAACTAACTTTATTCTGTCTTGAGCAAATAGGCTCTGACTTTCCGTTCTTTGCCGCAAGTGCCCGCGACGAACAAAAATTCATGTTGAATATATGCCACTTTATATGAGCGTTAAGAAGTATTATTAATTATTATACAGTGTGTAACAAAAATAAGTGATAATACTTTAGGGTGTGTGTTCCTGTGTGTTCCTTATAGAGAGTTCAGTGTGAAAGTAGCAGTGCTGAAAGACGACGATGACGATTTTTTAACCGACTTCCAAAAAACGAGGAGGTTATATATTCGGCTGTGGATATATTTTTTTTTATTTTTTTTTATTTTTGTATGTTCAACGATTACTCCGCCGTTTGTGAACCGATTTTCGAAATTTTTAGTTTGTTGTATTAGGTTTCACTCCAATTTGGTCCCATTTTCACAAAGGTGGTGACCTGATGATGGGATCCATGAGTAATCGAGGGAACTCCTCGAAATTTATATGGAAACATATGGTGATTTTGGTTTTATGTGAAGTGTACTAAGAATACGCTACCAAAAAGTCAAATATTGGGTCAAGGTATACCATGGTTTCGATGATGCTGAGAGAACTCCTGATTCCTTATAGGTACACGTTTGGGAGTTTCGGCGTTGTTTTAAGAACAGAAAGCATAAACTACTATGCAATTCATATTCATCATCATAATCATCATCATCATCGTCATCATCATCATTACCACGTCGTGTTAAGGCCACCAATGTCTCATGGCACAGAATAGATAATAGTACAAGGCATAGGTATGGATATACTAATAATTATAATTATGTACTGTATAACAATTAACAACACCTGTTTGTTTTTAATACACGGCGGTCGGCGTCGCCGCCTAGCGCCGCCGCGAGGCGCGTGGCGGCAGAAGACAGAATATCGAATACTTTACTAACTACTTTATATACAGATCGAATACTTTACTACTTTATAAAATTTTAATAGACAAATAGAATTAAAATAAAGTTATTTTAAAATGAGCATTTAAACAAAACAAAGTAATTAAGTGTCTTTTTAATTAGTTATACTTATTAATCGATAGATGGTGCACTAAGTACCTATCGATTTGAATTCTTGATAACAAGAACAGCTGTCAATAATTATGATAATATTAAATATTATGCTACGCTACATCCTATGCAAGTTTGTACAATTTTTTATCTGATAGATCCTTTCTATTGTTATCGCAATCGCCGGTGACCGCTTCGGGCTTGAAGTATTAAAATTGTTAAATTACTTAGCACAATATGTTCACTTCACTGATAATATTATATTATTTTGTGAGTGTGAGTTGTGACTCTTAACAAATTGTAATAAGATACGTAAAATATACGCGAAGATTTATCTACTAGTGTAACTAAAAAGAGTAAAATTATTATTATTTTTAACAAAAAATTAAAACCGACTTCCAAGGTAAAAACAATAATAACATTAATATGAACTAAAAAGTATTAAATAATTTTTACTATCTAATAGTGCCTTTTTCCGAATTCGGCTAAACCTCAACTATTTCTGTACTCAATCTTCAAAATTTTGAAGTCGGTGCCAGTTCCAAAAATTTTAAATATTCTGTCAGAGGACTGAAGATTCAGCTATCTGGTACCGACTTCAAAATAATGAAGATTGAGTACAGAAATAGTTGAGGTTTAGCCGAATTCGGAAAAAGGCACTATTAGATAGTAAAAATTATTTAATACTTTTTAGTTCATATTAATGTTATTATTGTTTTTACCTTGGAAGTCGGTTTTAATTTTTTGTTAAAAATAATAATTTTCACTTTTGTATGGGCATGCGCCCGAGCGCCACGAGTTTCCCCATACAAAAGTGAAAAAAAATTGGTCTTTCAGCGCTGCTATTTCACTGTGAACTCTCTACAAGGAACACGTACACACCCTAAAGTATTATATCCCTTATTTTTGTTACACCCTGTATACAAACTTTCACCCCCTATTTGAACCCCTTGGGGTTGGATGCCAAATTTCAGCCCGATCCGTCCAGTGGTTTGGGCTGTGCGTTGATAGATCACAATGTCAGTCAGTTACCTTTGACTTTTATATATATAGACTAGATGACGCTCGAAACCGTACATTTTCCCGGGATAAAAAGTATCCTATGTCCTTTCCCGGGGCTCAAAGTATCCATGCCAAATTTCAGCAAAATTGGCCAAGAGGCCATCGTTCCGTTCAAACTGAACGCAGGCCAAACCGTGCAATGTACGCATACAAGGGTACACACATGACACAAAACGAGTCCAACCAGAACGGCCTGCGATCAGTCTGACCTATATTGGATCTCGGATTCAATCGGACCTTTAGTAGGTAGTGTTGAGTAAAAAAATAATAACAGGTAGGTAACAGAATATTCAACAAAAGGACAAAAAAACAACAAATGCACAATACAAATAAAACTCTTTAAACACGGCGCACGAGAGAAATCGGTAGGTAGTGTATTGGCTTGTAAAACTGTCCTCTCGTGGACAATCAATAATAGAACAAAGGACATTTTCCCTCTGTCCAATGTCCTGTGACCGGACTAGAGGGCACTTATAAAATATATTATAATATATATAGAAACGGAACCTTATCCGGAATTTAGTCAAACGTTTTATGCAAATAATAACAATCATTGGGTTTCATGCTCCGATACTCCGATAGTAATAAATGTGTTCGGATTTCAGAATAACCTCGCCTCAGGGTGACAAATAAATTCAAGAGAGATCAGTATCATGATTTAATTTTAATCCATCAACAAAACAGCTGCGATGCAGTCTTGGCATAAAAATATCCACAGCCGAATATATAACCTCCTCCTTTTTGGAAATCAGTTAAAAATGCAAAACTTTCTGTTCACTAAGGGCACAGAATACACATTAGTTTAACAACTAAGGGGCTGTTTTACCACATACTTACTGATTAGTGCCGTATAGCCTAAAGGCTATCCACAACTTATCTGACAAATTGAGTATAATGGAGAAACGTCCTAAACAAAAACCGTTAATTTGCGCATAATAAACCCAAAAATTAGTTTAATTCATGTCGTCGAATTATAAGAAAAAGTATTTTGCTGTGTGATGGGATCTGGGCTGGATTGAAAGTGTATTCAGTACTAACTATTAACGTTGTAAGAATTTAAGCTTTACAATCGGGCAACTCACCGACCACACAACCACGTTTGTGTGGTCGGTGGGGGAACTGAAGAACCTATGCACATAATATTATTATTATGAAGAACCTATCTTCATTCTCCAGGGATAAACTTTTAGTGTGGACTGCACGAACTAACTTTAATTGTAACTTTAACTTTAACCTTAAATTTGACAACAGTGCAAAATGTCAAATCTCTGGTTAAAGTTGAATATGGCGTCCAAACACCCCATATTATGCTCATACGACATCAAATTTTCCGGTTAAAGTTAAAGCTAAAAGAACGCCATATTTAACTTTAACCTTAACTTTAACCACGCTTCTGGTGCAACGCAGCCTAATAGATTCATTTTTTAACTTTTATGAGTCTACTAGCCCGCATGTCCGTTGCGCAATAATTCGTTTATCGCGCGGGAACTGTACATTTTTCCGGGTTAAAAAGTGTCCTATGTCCTTTCCCGGGATTCAAAGTACCTCCATCATGGGCATGAAGTAACAGACATACAGACACAGTTTCGCATTAATCATAGTATAGGAATGGAAGTATATACTATATAGTATGGAAGCATGGATGAGTATCTTATCTGTAAAGAGAATTCTTTAGTTTAACAGACTTAACTGATAGTGGAGATCAATGACTTGAAAAGGAAATTGTGAATCACAGCGACCACTCAGACACTTTATTATTCAATTCAAGTGGTCTTTTCTTTCAAGTGGTCTCTTTCGTTCTTTGATGCGTTGGTATTTTTTTCGGGATAAAAAGTATCCTATCTCCTTTTCCGTTACTCAAAGGAACTTTATACTCAAAACTTCATTTAATGAAGAGTTTGACAGATAATGTATGGCTTACCTTACCGCCCCTTACTTAAAATAATCCTTTAATTTGATACAATAATTTTATAATTATTAAGTAATTAATATTCGATAAGTAAAGCTTGGGTTGGCTTTGTATATAATATGTTACCGTTAATGTGCGTAAACCAGTTAGACTGCAGAATAACAAGGTTTTCTGCAGATTATCTGGGTGAGTCAGTTAAAGTGCAAAAAGTTTATTCTATTCTCATTAAATTGCATAAAACAGATTCTTGTTTGAATAAAACATGTTATTTAGTTGTAGAGAATTTATATTTTTTTGGACATAAACTAAGGAAAGGAGATATTACTCCACTAATAAAATATAACAGATCGTATCAACTAGAAAAAAACCAATTTAAACAACAACAGTATTAGTTGGACAAGCTTTAGTCAATTTTTTTAGATTTTTACGAAGGAAGAGAATGCAAACTATAACTAGGTATAGTGTGAATATAAGCTTTTTTATTTTTTCACACTTTAACGGATGATCTCAGGGAATCTGCAGATTATCTAGGTAATGTGCACGTTAACGTATTCTGCATTCTAACGGTAACATATATATTTTTATATTGACATGTTTTTCAAGTAAAAGTAACATTTTCTAAAGCCGGCTGTACACTCTCGCCGAGACACAGCGAGGCGGCCCGAGTGCGAGAGTGTAAATGGGTGCGCTCGCCTCGTCTCGCGTGTCTTCGGACCCTCTCGGTCCGTTGTCGGTATTTTGCGCCCGAGACAAAGGGTCTCGCGAGGAAAACTAGCGCACTCTCGCGTCTTTCAGTACGACATTATCAGTCATTATCTGTGAGAAATAAAATTAATTATGATTATAAATCTTTGGATTACAATGATATCTTTCGATGCATGGTGAATGGTGAATGGTCTTTTTCGTCCATCTTGTCTGAGTTCTTAACTGCGATTGAACCAAGCGAGAATGTACATGATCGCACTCGGGCAAGGGGCTCTCGCACGAGACTCTCGCCCGAGAGCTCTCGGCGAGAGTGTACAGCGGGCATAATGTTATATCACATGTAAGCATTAGGCAGCACCAAAAACCGATGATGATGTATGTGATCATTTCACGTATATTGGTACGTCTATGTTATAGTCAATATCAATATTTGCGAGGAGTTGCAGCAGTACAAACAAACTACGTAATAGTTTGAAATACAATTATTTCTAGTAATTGGTGTATGTTTCAGTTTTGTAAAGGCTCTAGGGTTAATCGCCTAAGGCAGGGTAGCCATCATTAACGTGCGTCCTTCTATAGGGGACCATCCATAAAGTAGGTACGTCACACGGTTTTCATGATGCCACCCCCACCCCCGCCTTGTCACATTTTGAGACCCTAGACAACCCCTCTAGTTGCAATTTTACATCTACTGCGTGAAATTTTAATTGTTGTTTTCCCGCAGTAAAATGATTCTTAGTAGTACAATAAAATGTCACATTTTATATAAATAAAAAATTCTCCCATGGTAGCCATGGTTGTAATCAAAAAGTAATTCGAAAATCTTATATACCGAAGGCGGGATCCATAGTATTCCTCTATAAATTGGATTGAAAATTGTAATCAAAATCTCATCAATGTGGTCAGCTCTGGGGACCGTACGTATGTGCGTCCTCTGAATGCCCAGTTCCCACACAAAACTGTGAATTCGCATCGCGTCGTAATGTCATTTTTATTATGAATTTTATCGCAGATATTTGCGATGCGATTCCGCTGTTATGTGTGGGAGCCCTTGCAATTTTCTCTCAGTTTGTCAATTTAAAGCACACAAGCACGACCAAGAAGTGAAAGGTGAAAAATAACTCCTGAAGAGTTATTTTTCACTGTAATTTCTACAGAAGTATTCCGAGAACTATTATAGCATATCGTGTAACTGAATCGTAACAGAGATCCATTAATTAAGTTTTTGAGGATTAAATGAAGATTTTTTTGATATATTTGGTGAAAACCCCAAATAAATGTGTCTTTCTGATGAGTATAAACGATAAACTATAAGCTGTTTATAGGTGTTTTAGACGTGTTTTAGATGTTTTACTTAGATTCAGACGTTGATATAGACTAACATCTATACTAATATTATAAATGCAATAGTATCTCTGTCTGTCTGTCTCGCTGTCTGAAATTTTGTACACAGATAGTCTAAAGCCTGAGAGAGGACACAGGCTACTTTTTAACTAATGATGAGGTGAGGTGTTTTAACGGGTGAAAAATTTGTTCAAATTAAGTTAGTTTCAAAAATTCATAACATAATTTATGTAGGTACTTAATATTATGTAAGTACTATGTATGTATGTTTTTATATTTGTGTTCGCATATCTCCGGAACTACAAGTCTGATAGTGTTTTTGAAGTGAAAACTTCTTTAGCGGCGTTGAGCACTTTTGTGGGATGGGTTAAAAAAACCAAATTATCAACTTATGTATTGCAAAGCAGTAGATATTTTTTCTGACGCGAGATTCAGATTTTCATGTTGATCGAAAAACCATAGAAAAACCGTAAGAAGGTTGGAGAGTAGTGTTTTGTGAACTCGAACTCGAAAACTTGAAAACTAGAAAACTCGAAAAACTCGAAAACTCGAATTCTCGAAAACTCGAATAACTCGAAAACTCGAAAAACTCGAAAACTCGAACTCGAACTCGAAAACTCGAAAACTCGACAACACGACAACTCGAAAAATCGAAAACTCGAAATCTCGAACTCGAACTCGAATTGTAAGGGTTTCGATTAAGTAATTAAAAAATCGATTTTTTTAAAATCGATTTTTATTAATTAAAAAAATCGATTTTTGAATAATCGATTTTCATTAAAAAATGGGTTAAAAATGCACAACGGTAATAATCAAGTTTTTACTTCTGCCGGCCGCGGCACTCCCGGAGTGCAACCCGTCTTTTTTTTTGCTGTACGGTATTGTTCAACTTAGGGGATACTGCAAGTTTCATTAAAATCAGATCGGTAGTTTTTGCAATAGGGAATTTTTCTAAAGGAAGGAAAGGAACTAGGAAGAAAGGAACTATTATTATCGCTTGGAAATTGAATTTTTACGTTTTTATGGACGAGTTCTATTTTTAAGCTTTACCTTCGACTATAAGGTTTTCTCGAAAGTTATTGTTAGCAGTTCCAAGAGTTGGAAAAGCTTGGAAAATACAGATATTAAATGCAGGAAACTGTACCGTAGGCGTATACTAATAAGGGTGCTTGATTTGTTTACCATTTTGATTTTGTTTTAGTAATTTTAATTGTCTATCGGCTTTTCGCCGCTTTTTTAAATAATTTGTTCACGTTTTGTAGTTTATAATAAGTATTTCATTTTATACTCTACACTCGACAATCTACATAGTAGTTAAGCTGCGGTTTTAGTTACAAAGTTAACTATCTTGATCCATCAAAGACAAGTATCCCCTGAACTGACCGCTCGGTGGAGGCGTCAGGCGCGCATAATTATAATGCGCGCCTGTGAGGACCGGATGGCAACACCAACGGCTGGAAGCGCAGTAGTGGCAGCGTTTCGCCCGCACCTGCAGACGTGGGTAACGCACTGCAAAGGCGTCCTCACCTTCCGTATGGTGCAGATGTTCACCGGGCACGGGTGCTTTGGCCATTACCTGCACCGTACGGCTAGGAGAGAACCGACGACGCAGTGCCACCACTGCGATCACGGAGATAACACAGCGCAGCACACGCTCGAGGACTGCCCGGCATGGGCAGAACAACGAGCGGTGCTCTGCGCTACTATCGGATTTGACCTAAGCCTCCCGGCCATAGTGACGGCTATGGTTCGGTCGAGTGAAGGATTTGACGCAATAGCCAACTTCTGCGAGGCCGTCATCTCGCAGAAAGAGGCTGTCGAACGGGAGAGAGAAGCGGACGTGGCCGCGGATCCCGTTCGAAGACGGCGCGGAGGTCGCAGGCGCGGCATACATGAGCGCCAGCTCCCGCCGTAATCAAGGCTCGGGCGGCGGATTGGGGAATCCGCTGCCCATTGCACGAGCCCTGCCCGGTAGAAGAGCGCCCGGTGCCTCGGGCCGCTCTCCCAAAGGCTCAACAGCTTTACAGCTGCTGCGATGGAGTCTGCACAGACAGATGCCGCTAACTGGACTGCCGCAGATATCGCCCTCGTCGGCGGGTCCGGTGGCCCAGCAGCATAGCGGAGGAAGGAGGCACCGGTGGGTTTTAGTGGGTAACCCCGGGTGCTCCTCCTTACCGCAGCACCTGGGGAGTCCCACATACCCCGGCGGCCACTCCCCCGGGTCGCCGGGGATGGGTAACGCATTTCCCACCGTAAAAAAAAAGGTCACAGGACACACTTTTATTTTAACCTGAATCAAACTTATGAACTTTTAAGCTTTCGCGTTGCGAAAATATTTAAAGCTCTAAAGTATGTAGTAGAATTACTAGTAGAATAAGTCATGTTTAGTCCCGAATAATAAGTTTCTGAATAAAACTTATTTAACAACTAGTTGACCCTGTGAAGTGTGAACTGCGAATCACACTTTGGAAAATATAAAAAAAATTCAATTCACAAATTTCCCGTCAGTTGACGTCATCACCACATCAACGCCCTCTGCCCCTACTTAATTGCAGCTTGTTCCGTCCAGCACTCCAGCCCCCTTTTGCAACGCGCGATAAGGAACTTTAAGTTCACACGTTGTCAAGTGTCAATTCCAAACCCTTATTTTAAATAGATCTACGACGGGATGAACGTCAAATATATAAATATCTGACAGGTGAACAATTACAGTTTGTCAATGGTTTGCTGGTGATGGTTTGTCATGGGAAAATAAAATTGTCGCTATTAGCATGGACGTATAAAAAAAGGCGGACGGAGTCCCACCATACACAAAACTGTGTCGTTCAGAGTCGGCCAGCTGGCTGTATGTACACGGTCCGCACGCACACATTCTTGCGCTAGTCCATACCATTTGACAGGCGTCAGAACGTGTGCGTGGCCGACTCAGAAGAAAAGTGAAGACCATTGAGATGTAGAAGACACAGTTTTGTATATAACAAGACTCCGTCCGCCTTTTTTTCTACGTTCATGGCTATTAGCATGTTACTCGACTCGCATATAATTTTAAATGACCTGCAGTTAAGGGGAGTTTACACGGATGAATAAATCCGCACAACAGTCACAAATCGACCGTCTTAATGGCAAAACGATGGCAATTTCTTGTCATTTAGACGGTCGATTTGCGATGTGCGGCTTAAAAACTAATTTAGAATAGAATAGAAAATTCTTAAGGCTGCTCTCGCGAAAAAAGCGTGCAGATGAAACCACTTTTCATCGGCATTAACAGAGAAATTATATCTGAAAAAAATAATTAGTAGTCTACATGATATGATACGTAACGTGGTTTAGCCATATTTTTTCTATCGGTATCACATAATAAAGAAATAAAAAACCAAATCACCTCCAAATCGTTGAATGAAACCACTTTACTCCTTCATTATTTATCAAAAGAATATATAAAAAATATCTACTGCTTTGCAATACATAAGTTGATAATTTAGTTTTTTTACTTTTTTGAAATATGTATCATATTAAGCCTTAAAAAGGTTTTTTCTCCTATTTCGCCCTATCATGGACGCGGCGAGCGTCGTAACCGCCACCGTACAAGGCGCGCTGTTATGAATGTTATTTTAATGTCATTTACGTCGATGTTCGCACTGACAGACAATGATCAAGGTCATTGGCGGATATAGAGGCCTTAAATGCAGTGCAATACGGCCAATACATAAACCAGCGAAGCGAAAACAAGCCTGTTGTGGTCTCCAGTCTCCAATAAACTGTCAAACGCATTTATAATAATCCTAGTTAACGATTGACGCCCGCAACTCCGTTGCACCAAAATTCGTTTATCGCGCGTAAATCGTTTTTTTTCCGGGACGAAAGTATCCAATGTCCTTTCCCGGGACTCAAAGTATCTCCATGCCAAGTTTCAGTCGGTTCAGCGGTTTGAGCGTGGAGAGGTAACAGACAGGCAGACAGACAGACACAATTTCGCATTTATAATATTACTACAGTAATACTATATTATAGTATAGAAACACATGGAAGTATGGATGTATATTTATTTAGTAACTCTATGATATTAGTAAGTACTAAGTACGGATTTTAGGAATTTGGGAAGACGCAACCTCTCGATGATAATTGATAATACATAAAATTGCGCTTGTAGTATGTACCTAATTATTACGAAATTCAACATTGTACAATACAAGATTCCTTGTACAATTCAATTGTGAAGAGAAATGGATTTTAAGAAATTGTGTTAAAAATATTTCATTTGAAGATTTTGCTTTGAAGTTTGAGTATGATCCGTGGTATATACTTTTAGTGAGAGGCCATTAAAAAACCTATTTTAATTTTTAAGAGAACCCTTGGGCCTTGATGAATGAAATTTTCTTTCTTTATAGACATCTGTAAACTTACGGTACTTATTTAAAAAACTTACTATACTGTACTCGGCGAAACACGGCGGTAGCGGTCATTAACTCCCTGTCAAAAACTTGTAATTTTCTATATAAACCGCGATTGACAATGAAGTGTCAGATGTTTCTGACAGGGAGTCAATAACCGCTACCGCCATGTTTCGCCGAGTATAGTAAAGCCTAAAATGTTTCAGTTGCAATTTGAAGTTAACTTCTAATTTTCCGCGAATTATGTCTCAATGCCAATTTGATTATTTCGATTATTATAGGAATGTAGGAATGGCTTGGTTGATTTAATTCAAGTCCAGAATGTTATATTCCTTATGCCTCGGAGCAGATGCCGCTACTAGCACATAACTATTTACATCGATGAGCACATACAGTAATTAATATTCCGGACAAAATTCGACATGTTGAACACGTGACACGTCGACACGTTTTATTAGAATATTGACAGGAACGTTATCAAATGTTACAATAATATGTTATGCTGGCTTCTCACGGCGCGTAAAATTACGCGCCGTGCCGCGTCGCGCCGAGCCGATTTGTACGAGCGAGCACGAGCCAACAGGCGAGTTCGTGGTACCCGTTCTCAGGGCGCGTAAAAGGAGTGACAGACGTACGTACTTAAAGCACGCGGGTTTTAAGTTCGCGAACTTACTTGGCTCGCGTCGGTGACACACGAGAATCTTTCACACTGGATTACCGTACCCCCAGGTCGTGGCTCGCGGCTCTTTGCTGACACTCAGGCGATTAAGATCGTCGAGCCATAAGTCCGCATACTTACTCGCACGTCTGTCACCCCCTTAAGGCTGCTTTCTCGAAAAAAGCGTGCAGATGAAACAACTTTTCATCGGCATTAACAGAGAAATTATATCTGAAAAAAATAATTACTAATCTACATGATATGATACGTAATTTGGTTTTGCCATATTTTTTCTATCGGCATCACATAATAAAGAAATAAAAAACCAAATAAATAAATATATTTCATACCACGGGCTTGCATTATAAAGAAGGTTGAAAGACACTGGTCTTAATATTATTGTTATACGCTGTGTAAATAATATTGTTTAAGGGGGCTCGGCGGTCCCCCGACACACCGTGACAACATTTATGGACTAAAATATTACTTTACTCTTAGGAATTATTTAAACTTAAAGTCAGTAAATATTATTTCATTACTTTTTAAAGTTTTTTGGCTTGGTTTCTTTTTTAAATTTCTTAATTTAATTTTATAATTATTATTATAAGAACACTTTTCACTTATCCCGCGCGATAAACTATTTTTGGCGCAACGGAGTTGCGTTCGGCATTTAGTCTATCTATACTAACATTATAAAGCGGAAGAGTTAGTTTATTTGTTTGAACGCGCTAATCTCAGGCTCCGATTTGAAAAATTATTTATTTTTAAATAGTACATTTATCGAGGAAGGCTATAGGCTATATTTTATCACGCTAAGACTAATAGGAGCGATTCGAAGAAAAAGAGGAAAATGTGGAAAAAATGGAGGAAACTATTTGAAATTGCTTATTATCTTAAGACCTACTGGAGCAATTCTTATGTTATTTGGCACACATGAAGAATACACCACGCCCAGCCAACACATAAGCCAGATAGTAGCGAAAATATACGACAATAAGCAGTGTCAAGCTTTATTACTTTTGTATTACAGCTGACGTTATGGCTTTATTTTGAATAAGAGAGTTCTTAAGGCTGCTCTTTCGAAAAAAGCGTGCAGATGAAACAACTTTTCATCGGCATTAACAGAGAAATCATATCTGAAAAAAATAATACATGATATGATACGTAAATTGGTTTTGCCATATTTTTTCTATAGGTATCACATAATAAAGAAATAAAAAACCAAATCACCTCCAAATCGTTGAATGAAACCACTTTACTCCTTCATTATTTATCAAAAGAATATATAAAAAATTTCTACTGCTTTGCAATACATAAGTTGATAATTTGGTTTTTTTACTTTTTTGAAATATGTATTATATTAAGCCATAAAAAGGGTTTTTCTCCTATTTCGCCCTATCATGGACGCGGCGTGCGTCGTAACCGCCACCGTACAAGGCGCGCTGTTATGAATGTTATTTTAATGTCATTTACGTCGACATTCGCACTGACAGACAATCGACCTACTAATTTAGGGAGAGAGGGCCCTTAAATTAAAATATTGTTGTAAGCTTACTTAATTCTGTATAAAGTTCGCGGTATTTCTTGAAGCTGAATAGTAATCAAGAGTAGAATCTGCTAAACAAGCGATATTCAAATAAAAGTAATTGAAACAGCTATTAGCTGCACAGTAGCTGAAGTTTTTGCATTGTCCTGTATAAAGCGGTTAAACAGCAAAGCGCTGAATATTAGACGAAATATTTTCTTTACGGTGCATAGTGTACGAAATGGTACTAATTTATTCAGAAGCGGAATACTTTAGATTTTTTCTTCTTGACACAGCAAACTTCTACTTAATTGAAAATAAACTGCTTGTTTTACCTAACTTATAGCGCTATAAGCGAACAATTGTCTTTATGTTCAGCTTAAAACAATATCAGTTACAAATATGAGTATCTTAAGCAGCAAATAACTGATCAGTCGAAGATATCTATGTTTATATCCAGATATTTCACCATTTTGTATCAAAACTTGATAAGTGCTGTATCAACTACTGCGCATGCCTCCTCAGAAAAATAATAACAAAAGCGTAAAGAAGTATAGTTCTGAGAAATGTATAGTTATTGTACTATCAGAGAGGTTGATTCCTATGCAAATCGGGGACCTACGTAGTTTGGTTGCGTTTTGTCAAACCCAGCCGACAGATCACAATTACAGTCTGTCTATAAAGTCATGAAATTAAAAAGTGGCAACATCATCCCTTTCAAATCAATCTAAGAAAAAAGGGATGACACTACGATGTTGCCACTTTTTAATATCATGACTTTATAGACAGACTGTAACATTGAATTGACATATTTGACCAAATAACGCGTTGATCTATCAACTGCATAGGAATCAATTTCCTCGATGGTACTTTTAACCAAATAATTTCTGGATATGTAGTCGTATGTGAACCATTATGCAGAAAAATGCAAAATAATCACCGAAACTGACACTTTTATTCAAATTGGCCGTCCTCCATTAACTAACGTTTGACATAACCTTTTTTTTTATAAAAATCCTCAACATTTATCTTATGAAACACTTGTTTAGTGAGTAGCAAACTTTAGCGGTTATACAAAATTTTATTCTCATTATTTGCCGGGACTGAAATTTGATAAAAAGTATTAGATAATTTAATTTAAATATTATTTTACATATTTTGTTTACATTTTAAATTGTAGCTTTATCTTAAGGCGCTCAAAAAAATATGTACAATTATCATATTGATAATTCACAGTAAAGTGCCATGCGTTTATATAATTCACCTTAAACTTATTTAAAATGTATGAAACAATTTACATAAGACGTGACGAAAATTACCACCATTACAATTTTTTTACTAAGTATATCACAAAATAATCTCGTCCCGATGAAAAATGACATGTTTATTTTTTTACTTGCATAATTTCTTTATAAAACTTCTCTTGATATCGGATTTTTGAATATCATTTGAATATCTGAACTCACAAATTATCAACTGCATAAAAGATGTATAATTTCTGGACTAAAGAATAATCAGAATTTATGCAGAAGATATTCAGGGTGTTGTACATTTATTCAGCTGCTATGTGACTAATAATCAAATGTTATCCAAATTGAAGCAAGATATTTTGTGCACAAATTGCTTGAGTATCATCTGTATTTAAGCACTTACACAGAAGTTATTCAAATATTTTATCCAGCTTAAAGTCAAAAGAATTGCTTTTACGCAAAACTTATTCAGCTAATCTGTGTTGATTGGGCGTGAAGGGACATAGGCTATTTTTTGAAGAAAATGTACGGTTTCCGTAAAATTCCTAAATTACGCGGGCGAAACAGTGCGGAACATCTAGTAATAACTAATAAATAATTATTAGTTTGTAGTTTAATCCGCTTGTTTAGTTGTGAATTGCGAATCACATTGACGAGTGAACACAGATAAACTCAATATTGGATTAGGTATTTCGATTCTATTTCTTGCGTCAGTGCATATTAATTTCGGTGGAATTCTAATACCTACTAGAATTATTCATATTTACTTACATTTTATATATTTAGTTTTGAATTTACAGCCATATAGTGTTTTATAGGAATTATAAATTAATAATTATTAATTACATTATTGAACTTCTCATCACCCAGAAATCAGAATGCCTCGACGTTGTATTTTAACTCTCTTACGGGCTACAGCTTAGCGGGCTTACCTACGATTTCTTTTTTATTGATCCTACATCCTAATGTAGTATTTGATCATTATAGCCATTACAATTCCAAATTCTTTTACTGCCACACTCAGATACGACCATCAGATAACTGTAATTAAATGAAGAGTTTGACATAAGCCCCATAGGCCATACAATCTGTAAAACTCTTCATTAAATTGAAATTTAATCATCATTAAATGTCTCTGACTAAGGTCTAAGCCCCAATTTCACCAACGTTGGTTAGTGTTAACACATAACAGGTTGTTAAAATATAATGTCTTCTCTTTCATTCATAAGAAAAACGAAAGAGGTAACTGTTGGAGAAATTGGGGCTTACCTACTGAAAACACTGAAAACCTGGTTAACAAGGCTGTCGCATTCGCACGTATCACGACAAAAAAATGGTGGCATTCGCAGAGCAAGGACATTCCGCTGTCAATCAATAGCCGTAAATTAGACTGACATAGGTGTTGTTCCTGCCAGCAGACTCAGGGACCATCCACATAGTACGTCACGAATTTAATGATTTTTAGACCCAATGTTACATTTGGTTGCATTTTTCACAAATAAATAGACGACATCTAAAAATTGAAACCACCGCGCCGCAATATTTCACGAGATTCAATTTATTTAATTTGAAATAATAATATGTATTGTGAAGTCACTAATTCAGACCCCTCCACTCTTTGTCACACCATGTCGACCTCCTTGACGTGTAGTACTACTTTATGGATGACCCCACAACAAAGACAGACATAGATCAAGACCTATGTCCTAGTACCTGTGGATGATCCCTAAATGCGCGTTCAGACGTGCGTGTTTTCTGCGCGTTTTTTGCTCGCGCGGTTTCAGCACGTGTGAAATTACTATAGTATAGCGTATTGAATCCGCGCGAGCAAAAAACGCGCAGTAAACGCGCCCGTCTGAACTCGCGCTAAGATGTGATTGGTCCAAAGCTGTGGTAGAATTTTTTATACGGGCCACAATTTTCGGTCTTTGTGTCGCGGGCCGCAGACTTAAAATAGTTATACTGTAAATATTATTTTGTAATAAATACATACTTTTAACATCAAAATCTGTATTATTACTAGGTAGGTACCTACTTCTTTATTAATTAATTTGCAATAAAATTGCGACTATAATAATTAAAGATCTAAGCTATCCTATCTCTCAAGTTGGAAAAAAGCACACATTAAAAAAAAAGAAACATTAAAATCGGTTTAGTAGTTTAGGAATCCATCGCGGACAAACGTCGTGACAGGAGATTTATACATATTAGATAATAATAACTGATTTATCACCTTTGCATTCTGCATCAGCGCTCACGGTTCATAGGGTTTAAATACAAAATTCTTACATAAAATTGACATTAAATAACTTTATTAGATTATAGAAGCCTATTGCTTTGAAAACCCTGGAAAAAGCGGGGAAATAGGTACTTAAGCACAATCTTGGTAGCCAAGCTAAAGCTATTAATAGTTACTTTATATTTATTTAATTTTCTAAAATCTAAGTAAATCAAGCCAGTACCTAGTACGGGAGCCCTAGAACAATTGTTTTTTACTACTATCAAGCAATTTTTTTGTGAGTAGATTCATTTTGATAAGACGAGCAACATTTTTAATGTGAAACATATTGGAAGTGGTAGCTTACAGAAATAGAAAGGATTTTATACTTTGATTTGATCGTCCTAAAATATGGATTGTTCTACATATTTGTATGACAATGTTACTCTTAAATTAAATAACTATTAACCTATCAATATACAAAAAAATCTGCTGGTTAGGGTTACGTTTTAGGGTTCAGTATTCAACCAAGTTTTGTTGATTAATGATTACAGAACCCTATAATAATAGAATAATAAAAACTAAATTGAAGAGTAACATTGTCCTACAAATAAAACAGTCCATATTTTAGGACCATCAATTCAAAATATGAAATCCTTTCTCTGTTAGCTACCACTTGCGAGATTTTTCGCAAATAAAAATGTTGTTCGTCTTATCAAAATGAAGCTACTCACAAAAAATTAGCTTGATAGGTAGTAATAAAAAAATGTTCTAGGGCGTTGCGTTAGCTAGCTAGCCTAGCGTTTGACATTTCATATAAATAAACAATGTTTACCGCAGGCTCTGGTTATATACAATATCCATATTCAGTCAAAATATTTTATTTATAGTGTTGCTGCAGTTGTATGCGGTTTATGTTAAAGTAATATGTTAAGTAGGTAAGTAGGTACTTTTTTAACACTCAAGCAAAGTGTAAAACAATGCATGTGATAAATACTTGATAAACAATTAGATTATAAATTATTTTATCAGTTGAAATGAGGTAAATTTTACCGGCAAAACACAACAATACATTAATAAATCGCGAGCAAATAAATACGGATAATTTTTATACAATATTATCACGAGTCGCGGGCCGCGGCTCACGCGCAGAAAAGGTATTTTGAAAAAAAAAATACACTATGCAATTTTAAATTTCGAACTCACCCATAGATATTGCTGAAGGATGCTCCTCCTAAGCTGATGTGGGAGACATTGATATCGGTGCCGATTAACTTGTTGTATCGCATGTTGAAATTCAAAACTCGAACGACCGAACAGCGCGAACTAAAGTTGGCAACTGAACAGAACCGCGGACGGCGGCGCGCCGCGCGGGGCGCGTAGCGACGATATTTTGTGTTTACTACAAATAAACATTTCCAGTGACCGAATCACCTTTTGTTATTCTCGTTTATATCATTTGCTAAATTATGGAGTACTGAAACTGATTAGTTACAGAGTTAATTGTACATCTATCTGTTACGTATTATTTATTGTTATCTGTTACGTATTATTATGTATTATTCGTTACTATCGGGGTTAACTGTAGTCTGTAACTGATAAGTGATAACTGATAGCAAACAATAACCCATCTTCATTAGGACAATGACTTTTTATTCAGATCATATTATTATGTTATTATTCTGGTGTGCGTTTTTTCAGAATTCGTCTAAATGTCAACTATTCCTGTACAAAATATAGTCATACCTGTACTGTGCCTGTACTATGTTATAGTCTTCAATATTTTGAAGTCGGTAGCAAGTTCTAGCAGCTATTATATTTTAATCATGAGTTCGTTCAGTCAATGTCCGAATATCCGAAATTTTTGGGACTGCGGTAGGTACCAAAATAAAAATGAAAGTATTTATTTCTAAATAGGTTAACAAAGTCAACACTTTTAGAACGTCTACAATCTACATGATATGCCTATTGCCTACAGCCGGTTCGGAAACTAACCCGGCGAGAAGAACCGGCGTAAGAAACTTGCTCGGGGCCATCTTTTACTAAAAAGATAGAAAATTACAATAGTAACTTAAACTAATTTACAAAAAGCATGTAAAATGTGTTAAATTTAAGTAAGTGTGTAGAAGTAGCTTGCAGTCAGTCAGCTTATTTTTCCCAGCGTGTGTCATTGAGAAAATCAGTCTTATAATAAGCCCTAGCACACAAACGTTCTTTAACAACTTTTTTAAATTTACCAACTGAAAGATTTTGGACGTTTTTTGGGATTTTAATATATAGACGTCTACATTGACCTTTGAAAGATTTGCTCACTTTGCTCAGCCTGGTAATAACCAGGTATACCAATAGGTATATGAATCTAACTTGTGCTTATATTCCTAATATAGTGTTCCTGCAGTGAATGTCACTTTTAGTTTTAAAATTATTTACTTTTTTCTCACGTACTTAAAACACATTGTCCAAAATGTATTGAGAGATTACGATCAGAATTCATATTTCTTTAAACTTTTCCCTGAGAGATGCAAAGGAAGACATTTTATAAATTGATCGAATAGCGCGCTTCTGCAGCACAAATATTGTTTTAACATCAGCAGCACTTCCCCATAATAGAATGTCGTAAGACTACTACTATGGAAATAACTAAAATAAACTAATTTTGCCTATCTTCATCACAAATTTCTCAAATTTTTTTGGCTGCATATGCTGCGGAACTGAGCTTATCGGCTAGTTTGGCAATATGAGGACCCCACTGCAGTTTACAATCTAGTGTTACTCCTAAAAACACTGTAGTGTTAACAGATTCGTTTTCTCATCATTTAATAGCAAATTGGTTTGCAAGATCGAAGGCAATTCCTTAACATTTGGCAAGGTAAATCTTAAACATTTTGTTTTGTTACAATTTAGACGAAAGTTATTTGCATTAAACCAATTTACTATTTTTGAAAGAGTACAATAATTTAACTCGTCATAATTCGACAATTTTTTTTTATTATTTTTTTTATGCAATAAGGGGGCAAACGAGCAAACGGGTCACCTGATGGAAAGCAACTTCCGCCGCCCATGGACACTCGCAGCATCAGAAGATCTGCAGGTGCGTTGCCGGTCTTTTAAGAGGGAATAGGGTAATAGGGGAGGGTAGGGATAAGTAGGGAAGGGAAAAGGGGAGTGTAGGGAAGGGAATAGGAAAGGGAATAGGGTAGGGGATTGGGCCTCCGGTAAACTCACTCGGCGAAACACAGCGCAAGCGCTGTTTCACGCCGGTTTTCTGGCTCTCCCACGTATAAATTGTCGCTACACTTTAAGGGCGTTCCGTCCGGAAATTCCGTAATTGACCGTATTTAAAACCTTATAAGCTCATAATCTGAAAGCTACAAAGTTATAATAAAAATACAGCAATAATCTTCAGTATATCAACATTCCTTTTGTCGTTTTAAATTTTCTATTTTTGTTTCTTATACTCATGATATCAGCTTCCAAAGTAATACCTTGTTAAAATTCAAGCATACATTCAGCATCTCCTTAGGATTTACAAATTACTTTTATTTGAAACTCACGCCAATAGATCGACAATATCATAAACTACATATTCGCCGTTTAAAATTTTTTTTAGGACAATTTTGAACTAAGATAAGTAAAAATAATAGGGTTTTGGCGCGATCTCGGCAACGCGGCAAATGTATGGCCAAGGTCGTTTGCTCGGGGGACGGCCTTAATAAACAAAAAATTGAAACCGACTTCCACACTAAAAACTATGGTGAATAAACTAAAAAGTGTTAAATAATTCTAATTCTATATAAGTGGCTTTTTTAGGATTGGTTTAAGCCTCAACTATGCCAGTACTCAATCTTCATACTTTTGAAGTCGGTACCAGCTCCTAAAATTTCTGAGATTTATTTTTTGACATAGAAGTTAACTGGCTGGTACCGACTTCAAAAGTATGAAGATTGAGTACTGACATAGTTGAAGCTTAAACCAATCCTAAAAAAGCCACTAATACAGAATTAGAATTATTTAACACTTTTTAGTTTATTCACTATAGTTTTTAGTGTGGAAGTCGGTTTCAATTTTTTGTTTAAAAATAATTATTTTTTTCTTTTTAGTTATGTATAAAGTGTAATATGTCCATTATGCATATCATATCAATGGTAAATAATGCATAATGCGAAATACCAATAATAGGCTCATAATATGATGGTGATGGATGTGAATTTTTCACCAATGTATACCCTGGTTCCGAAGGTGCTGTACAGAACTCTTGACTCCTTATAGATAGATGTTCGTGGATTTCGGAGTTGTTTAAACAAATAAAAGCAAATGCCAATACATCAATTTCATCAATCATCATCAGATGATTGATGAAATTGATGTATTGGCAGCATACAGCACCTTCGGAACCAGGGTATACATTGGTGAAAAATTTTACTTTTTGGTAGCATATACTTGAAATCCTCCAGAAAAAGTTAAAATCACTATATGTTTCCATATAAATTTTAAGGAGTTCCCTCGATTCCTCATGGATTTCATCATCAGATCACCACTTTTGTGAACGTGGTACCAAATTCCAACTATATCCTTTACAACAGCAAAAGAACTTTGGAAATCGGTCCACAAACGACGGAGTTATCCGCGAACAAACATAAAAAAAAAAAAAAAAAAAAAGAACATATTATGTACGGTCGAATTGAGAAACCTCCTCGTTTTTGGAAGTCGTTTAAAAATAAGTGAAGTGTCATCAGCAAAAAGTACTATCGCGTTATCATTAACCTTTACTAGATAAGGTAAGTCATTTATGTCCCCCCGATGGTTGCTCGCCTTGTCGCGGCGGTGGGGCTCTAGTAACCGCGGCTTGGACAACCGCGGTGAAGCAAAGAGGCAACCAGGGCCGGCCGGTGTCGCCGCCTGGCCCGAGGAGGGCGCTCCCAGCGGACTGGAGGAGTCCGCTGCGGATGCGCACCGAGGTGGGGCCGCAGAGGAAGAGGCAAGTAGGTATTACGGTGCGCCGCTTGCCCTATCCTCTGCGGCCGAGGTGTGGTCGGTGGCAGAGCCACAGACCTGATCTGCCACATGGCCTCCAAGTAGCAGACTCGGGGGGCGTCTGCTACAGCCCTGGTGGGGGCCGAGGAGGAGGGCGCACGTGTTGTGCGCCCATCGTGGAGTCTTTGGGCCGCTGGCGGGGTCGCAGATGTGTGTATCGTTCCTGTGGCCCCGTCAAAAGGCGGCGTGGCGGAAGATGGGGGGGGTTTTAGTGGGTATACCGTGGTCTCATTAGCTACGGGAGTCCCACATCACCGCTCGGGTCGCCCCCTGCGCCTGGGTGGTATGCGTAATGCATTTCCCCCTCCGGAAAAAAAAAAAAAAAAAAAGGTAAGTCATTTATGTAGATGAGAAAAAGAAACGGACCCAAAATGGATCCCTGTGGGGCACCTAATTCTATTTTGGTCTCAGTGGACCTTTTTCTACTGACATCAACCCTTTGAGTCTTGGTTCCTCAAATAAGATGTCAAAAGATTGAGTGCCGAGTCCCTTAAGAGTTATGACATAGTGGTGCAGTTTCCTGCTGAATGTAGCATGATTCAAAACCACCTCGATACCGACTTCAATTTTCGAAGTAACGAAGACTTTAGTATACAGTACCTAGGTACCGTAAAGAAATAGTTAGGATTTAGATGAATTCTGAAAAGGCACTCTTAAGGGGCCGGGTACCTTCGAAATTCTCATATATACGTAATTCCAAAATCATTTTCTCATACGAAAATATTTAACATGTTTGAATTGTTTTTCAGTTTAAAATAGTAATTATCTAGGTTCCTGCACAAAAATTTACTTCAAAATATTTAAACATTAATTTTTTTTTTGTTTTTAATTTTTTTTTAGTAAATTTAGTATTTAATATTTAAACACTAAAAAATAGAGTAAAACACTAAAAAATACATAAATAAATAGTAAATTTACTACAAAACATTTAAATACTAAAAAATATTTTTTAGTTTAAATATTTTGTAGTAAATTAACTATTTATTTATATATTTTTTAGTGTTTTACTCTATTTAGTTAGTTGTAGAGAATTATATTATGATATAATTTATTGTACATAAACAAAGGAATAAATTATTAAATTGTAAGTAGGTAAAATGTTACTCCACTAATAAAATATATATAAACAAAAACAAAAATTCCCTGTAGAGAGTTCACTGTGAAAGTAGCAGCGCTGAACGACCAAAAATTTTTTTCACTTTTGTATGGGAATACTCGTGACGCTCGGGCCCTTGCCCATACCACAGATATGTAGTATAATATTGGCCCATACAAAAGTGAAAAAAAAATTTTTGGTCTTTCAGCGCTGCTACTTTCACAGTAAACTCTCTACAGGGAACATGTACACACCCTAAAGTATTATCACTTGTTTTTGTTACACCCTGTATAAGTAACAGGATAGTATCATCTAGGTCCTAGGAAAAAAAACAATCAACACACACAGTCTTAAATTGACAAGCTTAAATGTAAGTTTTAGGACGAATTAGGTAAAGTACAAATATAAGTTTTTTTCACACTTTAACGGATGGTATCTGGGAATCTGCAGAATTACCTAGGTAATGTGCACGTTAACGTATTCTGCATTCTAACGGTAAGATAATTGAGTATAAGGAATCAGAACTCAGCTGAAGTTCTGTCCGTGCATCGTACTCATCCAAATCATGGAGTAAGTGATCATGATTCATGAATCATGATCGAGTGTTCTAGGAAAAAGCTTATCTGCTCGTTCTCTGCTAGAGAATTAAAAGCTTGTCTAGTTTGTATTAATCGAGGGTCTTTGGACAAAAATGTTGACTTACTTAGATGCATTAGGTAGCTTTGAACAGAAATAATCATACCTTTTATTTTCATTGAAAAGAACGTTTTACCTACCTACTTGAACATAACCATTAAACGTTCTTGCATAATTTTATGAGAATAACAATAGCTTGAAGTTTCCTTTCAAAATAAATTTTCAAAGAAATTTTATATACAATGTAGCTCTGTGAAATACGATGCAAAAGCTTGTTTATATAGATATGCCTCTTATTGATATTATAAGATTTCACAACTTTCTTAGAAAATAGCTTCAAGTTTTCATTACTTATCGTCTTTTAAAATCAATCTTTGTATATGCTCAAGATAAAAAAGCTACAAAGCTATTACATTCTTAAAAATGGTCGTAGAGATAAACTACGATAACATGGCGCGCCCCTCCAAATTACTGTTTCAATGTGTGTAGTCACATTTTTATAAAAGAGTTTGTATGTAGTAAGTATTCGACCAATCAAACAGTACTCGTAATATATTTTTTTTCCCGGAGGGGGAAATGCATAACGCATACCACCCAGGCGCAGGGGGCGACCCGAGCAGTGATGTGGGACTCCCGTAGCTAATGAGACCACGGTATACCCACTAAAACCCCTCCTCCCCCCATCTTCCGCCACGCCGCCTTCTGACCTCATGAATTTCATCATCAGATCACCACTTTTGTGAACGTGGTACCAAATTCCAACTATATCCTTTACAACAGCAAAAGAACTTTGGAAATCGGTCCACAAACGACGGAGTTATCCGCGAACAAACATAAAAAAAAGAACATATGTACGGTCGAATTGAGAAACCTCCTCCTTTTTGGAAGTCGTTTAAAAATAAGTAAAGTGTCATCAGCAAAAAGTACTATCGTTATCATTAACCTTTACTAGATAAGGTAAGTCATTTATGTAGATGAGAAAAAAAAACGGACCCAAAGGGATCCCTGTGGGGCACCTAATTCTATTTTGGTCTCAGTGGACCTTTTTCTACTGACATCAACCCTTTGAGTCTTGTTCCTCAAATAAAATGTCAAAAGATTGAGTGCCGAGTCCCTTAAGAGTTATGACATAGTGGTGCAGTTTCCTGATCAATGTAGCATGATTCAAAACCACCTCGATACCGACTTCAATTTTCAAAGTAACGAAGACTTTAGTATACAGTACCTAGGTACCGTAAAGAAATAGTTAGGATTTAGATGAATTCTGAAAAGGCACTCTTAAGGGGCTGGGTACCCTCGAAATTCTCATACATACGTTATTCCAAAATCATTTTCTCATACGAAAATCTTTAACATGTAATCTGTGGCTCTGCCACCGACCACACCTCGGCCGCAGAGGATAGGGCAAGCGGCGCACCGTAATACCTACTTGCCTCTTCCTCTGCGGCCCCACCTCGGTGCGCATCCGCAGCAGACTCCTCCAGTCCGCTGGGAGCGCCCTCCTCGGGCCAGGCGGCGACACCGGCCGGCCCTGGTTGCCTCTTTGCTTCACCGCGGTTGTCCAAGCCGCGGTTACTAGAGCCCCACCGCCACGACAAGGCGAGCAACCATCGGGGGGGTACTCGTAATATTTCACTTAATGTCACTTATGTATTACCAAGATTTGTTAGTCAACTAATCATAACTAGCCGACCGCGCAAGACAACGCACTTCAAACGTTTTGAATTTTGGAGGGGCGCGCCATGTTATCGTAGTTTATCTCTACATGTTACCACAGCTATACAGCCTGCGACCTGCCCGCCGGGACTTTGACCGTGGCCCGCTTATAAATCGATAATCACGTACACACTACACGGTACAGTTATCAATGCACAGCCCAAACCACTGGACTGGTAGATGGTATGACGAAGGCATCCGCTAAGAAAGGATTTTGAAAAATTCTACTCCCAAGGGGATAAAATAGGGAATGAAAGTTTTAAGTTTGTATGAAACTTTGTCTTTGTCTTTGTCTCCTCACCCTTAAGCGGCAGGACAAACTGTACTTGTACTTTGTAATCTGTAGTCTGTACCAATTTCATTTTAACCGCGCGCTTGCTATAGGAGCGCAAGGGTAATATTTGCACACGGGCAAAGAATATATACACTACGCGACCGGGCACGGGCACGGGCGCCATATGGGCTAGAGACGGCCCTGTTTGATATGTACCCGGGTTAACGCGAGCGAAGCCTCGGGCAAAGGCTAGTTTCCATAAAAAAAAAGTAATTTATTTAGCTGCAGACGCTGCAGTGTTATACAAAATATGCATCCAAATGACGAGAACACAATAATGCCATGATGTAAAAAATGATTTTACGTATTTTATAGCCGTATTTTAAAACGTATCAAATAAATAAGTATTTCAAGTATGGCAGCACTTTTTCCCCCTACTAGAAGTATGGGAAAAATAATAACGGTCATATTTTGTCAAATACTTCCCAAAAATTTAAATGCAATACTGGTAAGTACAAATCGTTTGGCGAAAAAAAAGACGGGTTGCACTCCGGGAGTGCCGGCAGAAGTGAAAACTTGATTATTACGACGTTGTGCATTTTTAACCCATTTTTTATAAAAATCGATTATTAAAAAATCGTTTTTTTTAATTAATCGAAACTCTTACAATCGATTAAATTTTTAACCCATTTTTTATGAAAATCGATTTTTTAATTAAGTAAACGAAACCCTTACAAATTTTTTTAACCCATTTTTATGGAAATCGATTTTTAAAAAATCGACTTTTTTAATTACTTAATCGAAACCCTTACAATCGATTAAATTTTTAACCCATTTTTTATGAAAATATATTTAAAAAAAATCGATTTTTTTAATCACTACTCTCCAACCGTCTTACGGTTTTTCCAAGGTTTTGCGATCAGCATGAGAATCTGACGCGAGTTTCACAGTTTTTACCCATCCCACAAAAGTGCTCAACGCCGCTAAAGAAGTTTTCACTTCTTGAAAAAACCTATTCAACGTTAAAGGGTCCCACACGATGGGGTGGGCGCGAAAAAAAAATATTCATCCCCGCTTGATGTGTAGGGGAGGTACTTACCATAAAAAAAATATTTTTTTACGATTTCATGTACCATTTTGTTGCCATTAAGTATTAATATTATGTGTACCTATTCATGCCAAATTACAGATTTGTAGATCCTATAGTCTCTGAGTAAAACTGCGGACAGACAGACAGACAGACGGACAGACGGACGGAAAGACCAAAACTATAAGGGTTCCTTGTTGACTACGGAACCCTAAAAAAGATTAAATTATGTTTAGCGAGATATACTAACCAGATGATTAAGTTGGTAAGTTATGTTACAAGGATGTACCATCGAGGAAATTGATTCCTATGCAGTTGATAGATCAATGTTATTTGGTCGAATATTATGTCAATTCAATGTTAATTACATAAAGTTAATATACCTATCGGAATAGAGCAACAATCTCGAGCTGTCAAACGTAACCAAAATTGGTTTTCATATGTGTGAAAAATATGTGTACGTATACACTTACACAAGCATGATTGAACATGAATTCTATGAGATTATATTGACAACGTGCGGCACGTGCCGACTGGACGTCAAAAAAAGAGTGCTGCTGTCATGTATCACACGTCTCTATTTACCACGCGGTGTTACTGATAGTAGCATCTCGCTTGCTCAGGCCTTTGTTTCTCTATTCCGCTAGGTATATTAACTTTATGGTTAATTATTGTGACCTGTCGGCTGGGTTTGACGTAACGCAACCAAAATACGTAGGTCCCCGATCTGCATAGGAATCAACTCCTCTGATAGTATCTATAATGAAATAATCGGTCAAGTGCGAGTCGGACTCGGGCATAAAGGGTTCCGTACCGTTATAGAGCAAGCATAGACCAAAAATTGTGTTTTTGTATGAGAACCCCTCTTAATTTTTTATTTCATTTTAATATTATTCTTAAATATTGAAGTAGACATAACATAATGGGCGTTTGCACACAGCACGATAACGACACGACACGATACCACAGAATAGAGGGCCACCGCACATATTATACAATTTTAAGTTGGCCGACTTTCGTATAAACTGACTATCGTACTAATTCTAATATTCTGTCACTTAATATTGAATACACCCAAAATATTCTCCTTTCTTTTCGCCTTCGTTTTATTAGTGCTACAATAAAAGCGTGCTTTTTACGCATTTTAACACGCACGTCGCTAGGCTAGCAACACCGTTACCAACTAAAATATCTAAAAGTCTGCGGCTGGCAGCGTACACGATGAAGTACGTCCAATTAAATTGTGAGAATACGCAACTTAGTTTGTACGATAGTCGGCCAACTTGAATTTGTATTGTATGTGCGGTGGCCCTTATCTATTCTGTGGTATCGTGTCGTGTCGTAACCGTCGCAGTGTGAAAACGCCCAATTAAGGCCTTTGTGCAATTTGCAAATATCAAGTGCCTACCTATTGCCATTATTGATATCGAGCAAAAAAGGCAAAAAAATCACGTTTGTTGTATGGGAGCCCCCTTTAAAAATTTAATTTTATTTTGTTTTTAGTATTTGTTGTTATAGCGGAAAATTTCAGAACTCTAGCTATAGCGGTTCTTGAGATACAGCCTGGAAACCGACAGACGGACAGACAGACATCGAAGTCTCATGAATTGAATAGGGTCCCGTTTTCATCCTTTGGGTACGGACCCTAAAAATGTGTACTTAAATGTCCTTATATTATACTTAATTAAATTTATAAAAGTTTAATTGCATGGCGTATGCGCCATGATTTGATTTTTAATCCGCCTTCTTGGATGTCCGCCGACCGCCATGTAAGATTTATGTAACGCAACCATTTTTTCGTATTCCTGACAGCAAACCCTCTCATTTGAAACCCACATCATAGGGCCTACTGCCTAGGGGTGCATTTCAAATAGCCTGTCCGCCATCTTGGGGAGGCCGCGCGCCATATTGGCGTGGATTACACGCATCAATATTATCACGATTCCGTTATAATATTGATGGTGTAATAGGCCGAATCGCAGTATCGCAGTACTGTTTGTGAATCCCGTGACACTAGAATCGTGATAATATTGACCGTGTAATCTATGCCATTGGATTCGTAATGACTAATGACGTTTCTTAGCTAGTCATGTATTGTCATCAGTCATCACTCATCAGTCATCAGAAATCATATCAGAGCGTGTGCAAAATCGTCCTAATCGAAGACGGTTTATAACATTATGCATTATGCTCACGTCTTAATTTCTTTTAGGACCTTCTTGTCGAATATTACGTACTTATTCGGACTTTAGAAACATTATTCAGGTAAAACTACAGGCTTGTGACTGCACGATATCCAAAATATGCGATTACAAAGGTTAATTGAGACGACAATGTTTCATTTGTTTACGGAAACGAGATCTCGTTAATGCTATAATAACAGACAGTATGCTGTATGTAGTATAATGAGGTTTACTGACCTAAATATCTTTCGCTTCGAATTACCGAAAGTTTCCTATACTCGATAGACCTTGTAGTCCAAGAGCTGGCAGCAATTTTGGGTAGGTATTTGAGGCAAGCTGAAAACTTGTTTTCACCTCTCCTTTTATACCCCAACAGGCCAACACGAAACTGCAGACCTGGCTGGTGCATAAATAGTAAAAAAATTGCGGGCTCTGATCAAAGACTTCTATTTAATTTAAATACAAGACTTTTATTTAATTTAAATACAAATCAAGTCAAGCCGTAATTTAATTACGGCTTTGATTGATATTCAAATATGCGAAAGTTTGTCCGTCTGTTACCTCGACGAAATGATTTTTTTACGAAATGAAGTTTCGGGCGTCGTTGTCGTAAATCAATAAACTTCCTTCCATTGGTCTATAAATATACCCAAAAATTTTTACTCCTTAAAAACCCACTAGGTAAACTATGAGAATTTCCCACCAGTGGGAAATTCTCATAGTTTTCAACACTGCCCAATGCAATGGCCCAATGAGGGTGTTTGAAATTTTATTTGCCACCAGGTGCCGCTATGTAGCTTTGGGTATATCGTGTCAAACTATCACGATAATATGCCTATTTGACCCGATAGCAGATAGACCCTAACAGTATACAGAGCGGCACCTTTTGGCAAATAGAATTTCAATCAGACCTCTTGTGTAAACACCACAGGCCACTCTGCGCCGCGATTCCTTTGAAGTGTGCCCGTCTGGCCATCCTCCGCCATCATACACCATTACCCCTTCCACACAATGGGAGGGCTTGTAGTGGGCCAGCATGGACCATTGTGAAGAGTATATTTCCGAACCATACGACTTGCGAAGATTCAAGAAGAGAGTGTACTCCCTCTTAAAGGGCCGGCAACACACTTGCTCTTTTGATGTTTGGTCTGAGGTGACCCCTAAGGCCAAACCTTATAAAAAATACAAAAATATTGATGATGCCAAACTTGCACCTTTATGCCAGTTTGTAGTTATTCTGAAATCTGATATGGAACACAGCAAAATATCTCATCCTTTTCTTCCACATTAGAATTTTGCTGCATGGGGTTGTTATTAAACTAACGTGTATTGTGCATGGGGGTAAATTGAGACGAACCAAAATATATTGTACCTTATGCCAATATGTTCTTATTTTATAATTATTTTTTATTTATTAAATTTAAATATTTTACTTATTTTATAATGGAAAACCAAAGCATTGAATTCATTTATGGGGCACAACCTACGAATAATAAAAACTAAGGAAGAGTAACCCCGTCAAAAAACATGCTCCAAAAAACTTGTCAAAAGTGTACCGTACACATTTCAATACATTTGCAATATTTAGGTGGCCTTGAGCGCTATAGTCCGTTCAATCCACGAAGACGCGCCCCACCAATTTTTGGGTGAGGGGATCGCGGGGTACGGGGAGTTTCACCCGAGCGTCAGTCGCGAACCGCCAGCGGTTCGAGGTTCACGAGTAGTACAATCTATGTTGCAAAAATCCAGACTTGAAGCGAAAGTTGCTCTATTTCATTTTTTTTAAATATGTTGAGAAAATTTCAAGTTTATGTTTTTTGTTAAAAATAATCTCTGAGATATTGTGATCTTGATTTCAGTTTTAATATAAATGTCGGTGATTCATCAGGCTCTGAATCAGATATTTCTGAAACGAGTGATTAACGATTTTGATTTTTCAATAAAGTTCAATAAAACTTTTTACGTATTTCATTTATGTCTATTATTACAATTATATCTTATATTATAGAAATGGTAAAATCATCATATTATATTAACTAATAATAACATAAAATATCCACACCTAAATATAATAAAAAAATAAGAAATTGAAGTAGAGCATCTTTCCCTTTGACCGTGACGCTTTCTCTCAATTGGTCTATTTATTGTAGTGTGCGCGTGCACTCATCGGTAATTAGTGTGTACCGATAACACTCAAACATTGGCGAAAGCTTGCACACATATACTATAAACGATTAGGAGGAATAGTGGGGCGCGTCTTCGTGGATTGAACGGACTATATAAAGGCTGACGTAACATGACAGTTCGATAGGAACCAATTTTTAAACGGTAATAGTATGGGAGTTACGTTTCCTTAGGTTTTATTATTCGTAGGGCACAACCCACATGGTTACTCCCATAAAGGTAATAGTAAGGGAGGTCGCGCTCTGCTAAAAAAGTAATTTCATACCGAGCGAAAATCGTTACAATAATAGTATTCCACTAATACATAACACCTTTGATCGTCAGCCACTTAATAAATATTGTGGTGTATGTGTGGTGGAATAAAAATTGAGAGCATCTCAAAGTTGATGTTGGGAATCGTATTGAATTGACATTAAAATGATCCCAATTCGCAACCAATAAAGGTTCATATCTTTTTTTTTTTTTGATATCGCAGGTATTCGCTTGCGTTAAGGAGTATTATTAAAATTTTTCCTACTAACCTAATAGTAGGGGAGGTCGCGCTCAGTTAAAATAGTAATTTCATACCGAGCGAAAATCGTTACAATAATAGTATTCCACTAATACATAACAGCTTTGATCGTCAGCCACTTCATAATGGGTGGAATAAAAATTGAGAGCATCTCAAAGTTGATGTTGGGAATCGTATTGAATTGACATTAAAACGATCCCAATTCGCACTAAATAAAGGTTCATATCTAGATTATACACGTTTAGGTTGGGTAGGTGTCATTTTAGTTTTAGTTTTAGTATATTACAACAGATGACGCTTTTAAAGTAAGGTGTATATAATTCTTCTTCACAAGTATTGACTATCGAATTAATTACTTATAATTCCATTGTGAGATAATTTTATGGTTATTTCAAACGAAAATCACCGTCAGCTGAATGTTTGCAGGTGGAAATGTCGTCTACGCGACGCCGTAGGATACATTGAGCGCGAAGTAGGGTTATATCGGTTATAGCTTATATCGCTGGCTGACGGGCTTTCCATCCGCATATTAACGACTGACGGTGGTCTTTATTATTAAAAAGGTATCAACATTCACCTGTATAAATTTTATACGGTATAAAATGACTTTATATTCGGGACACGACATGTCATGACACGATTCGACACGACAGGTTACGTCACGTGACATCAGTACTTACACGACACGACTTCACTAGACCCTATTTATTTTCAATTCACTCTCAATGAGCCTAATGAGCCCTTTTATTTGATGCCCATCTTGCAGAAGTGCTTTCAACTATTTCCCTATCATGGATGAGGAGCCGTATTGGATGTAGAATGACATTACATCTGTGGAAATTTCAGAAGTCTATTACTATAGTGGTTCTTGTTATACAGCCTGAAGACAGACAGACAGACGGACGGACGGATGGACAGACGGACAGGCAACGAAGTCTTAGTAGTAGAGCGGGCTGCGGGACCCCACTACTAGGACTTAATTTTTACCCTTTGGGTGCGGAACCTTAAAAACGATAAATTATTGTGGCGGTACCCACAATTCGCCTAACAATCCTACATCGCGCTATCGAAGTTTCGGAGAACGGCAAGATATATACAACGTCTGAAATGACGTCAGCGGGCTTCGGCCTGACCGAGCATGCTATCTCGCTCGGTCGGAAGATCTTCCTTTTCGGCTGCCACTAGCAACGTTAAATTGGTGACCACCGACAAGAACACGCATCCTTCATCATGGACATCAATCATCATGAAACTCCCCGCCCCTCCGCACCAAGTCAGCAGACATCAAGCATAACTCGGGTCGCCTCGACCATAAGCCGCGTTGGGCGTCCGCGCCGGTCGAACTCGTGTCTGGCTTGAACGGGGCAGCCATAGGCTACAACGACCGGTCAACAAGCAGAGCACGGGAACCTCTCCTGGTCATTGCACGCGTAGCTTCGGCCCACACCTGACAACACAAGCGCATTGAAGAATACCACAGGTCTTCGGGGGGGAGTGATGTGGCGGTACCCACAATTCGCCTAACAATCCTACATCGCGCTATCGAAGTTTCGGAGAACGGCAAGATATATACAACGTCTGAAATGACGTCAGCGGGCTTCGGCCTGACCGAGCATGCTATCTCGCTCGGTCGGAAGATCTTCCTTTTCGGCTGCCACTAGCAACGTTTAAATTATGTATGATAGTATATTAATTTACTTAAACTAATTATAAACTACGGATGAGTATGATATCATTTCAACATTCCTAGATAATTAGTATACTTAACTAAAAATATTTTCATATCGACACAACTTATTGATAACTTGATACGGCCCTAGTGTAAAATAGATGAAAATTGTTTACACAAAATATCCTTAAATTGTGCACCATGGCTAGTCAAGTTATGTTTTCCATATAATTAAACATATACAGAAGTGAACACGGACATAAAAATACCAATAGCTCATAGGGAATTGGCAAAAATAAACTTAAAACTAGGTCCTGTCGATGTAGAATAATTCACCTGTGAAATGAATATTTGTCCGGGTTTTTTCGATGTGTGGATCCAGAATCATTCCACAAACACTTAACCATGTGTCTAGAGCAGTATTTCTAAAAATTATTCATTATTTAACTTAAAATCTCAATTTTTCTGAGAGCCCAAATTGACAACGATCGGCCCAGGGGCAGACAGACTGTCAAACAGATGAAAAAAAACTATGCAACCTCAAATCACGGTTCTCTTTCTACCATGCAGTGTTACTGATAGTGACATCTCGCTTGCTCAGGCCTTTGTTTCTCTATTCCGATAGGTATATTAACTTTATGGTTACTCCATAGTCCATACTAGAAAGAAAATTGTATGTATGTATAGGTCTACCAGAATCTGATAGCAAAAAGTGACAAAGTAAATTGACTCTAGCAATACCCCCGGTATTGCTAGTCAATTTACTTTCTAATAATTAGAATAAATTAAATAAAACATTTTGATCCTTTTTTTCTTCTAGCGGCTGATTGTGAGTGTGAAACATGCAAATACATAATATATTATTAATTTATCCAATTAACAGCGATATTTTTAAAAAATATGCTGTCAAAATTTGCCATCAGATTCGGGTAGACCTATACATGGTGAAATTACTGGATTTTTATGAATTGAACAAAGATATTTATTTAATGTTTGCACTCTCTGTTGCTAATTCAGCAAATAAAGATGTATAGGGTTCGTAAACAAAGAGTTTGCAGAAATGATCTTGGAAACATAACTCTGACTATCCGATCTAATAGGTATTATAAATTCGAGAGTGTGTCTGTTAGTTACTTCTTCACGCTTAAACTGCTGAGGTGATGAAGCTGAAATATGGATGGCAGGCATGGAGACACCTTGAGTCCCAGGAAGAGACAAAGTACTTACACTTTTTATCCCGGAAAACTTTTACGGTTCCCGCGGAATAACGTATTTTGACGCAACGGAGTTTCGGGCGTCATCTAAGTACTGCCAGGAAGGGTTATTCTTTTAGTAGGAAGAAAATCCTTTTACAAACTGTGAACTTGCGATTCATTTTAATAAGACAGAAGTAAAACGAAGCGCTTATTATATACTTAATTCAGGTAAAGCTGAGAAGATAAGATGATAGTATATCACTCATTATATTATACATTATTGCATAGGTACATAATAATATTTTCTATTGTAAAGTAAAAACTAAAAAGTTACGCAGGTTACGAAATAGCAGATAGGTTATCATTGTGAATAATTGTCATTTGTCATTTTTCAAATACCATCAACTGTCACGTGTCATCTTCAAACCTTCTTCTTCTTCTTTCGACATTATTTCGCAATGAAAAAAGGGTAATAAATAATTAATAAATTCAAACGTATGTAATATGAATGCATTATTATTTATTACAATAGGTAAACGGTAAACTATTGACTAAAATAGAAATTGTGACCATATTATGCAGCTTTTGTTTCATAAAACATAATATTATTGTTATTCTGTGCCTACGGGAAGATACCGTAGCCCGTAGGCATGATGAATAGTTCTTTCAGAACTATTCATTTTACTGTTAGTGTCTAAACACCATAAACTTAAGATGCAAAAGACCAACAAAGAGGGCGAGAGAGAAGAAAATCCTTTATGGAATTATAACAAGATAAAAAGAGAGAGGCAGTCTCATGAAAACTGTAACCACTTTCATTTGACAGGTCGGCCAAAAGTCGTCAACCGTTTTTATGCCCTTTCGGTATTTGCAATTTATTTTCGACAAATACTATTATATATAACAATGATAACTTGTTCTGTGAGTGATTGCAGTGTAAATCATAGGAGTAATCCTGAAAAATATACATTTCAAAGGTAATTAATCTTTATGTTCTGTGTTTATTTTCGCTATATTCTGTCTTTAGTACTCTATGTCAAATAAAATATTGTTAATCCTCCCCTTTACTTTCATATTTTGCATAACTAAAGATACTATAATGTTCTTAAGTCACACAATTTTTGAAGAAAAAATATTCATCAAAACATACATTTACGCTAGGGCTTGAATCAAATTTATCGATATGCCTATCGGTATTTAACAAGAACATAAAGCTAATCTAAAAATGTAATGGGGGTGTAAGGGTATTATGATATGTATTTAATTTAAGAATAAATAATATACTATGTTTGTCGTTTACTTTCAACTTTATATTTGCATTTCTATTAATGTAATGGCTGATTTGTCAGATAGCTTTTACCTGAATAATAAGTAAGTAACTTTAAAATGTGTATATTATTTACCCTTTTAAGAACCTCATGTTATAACACATCTGACGATTGAAAAATCACCCCAAATGAAAATGTGTATCTACTTTTCAATCGTCACCTTTTTTCTGTCAAATAAAATATATGATACTTACCTAATTTGAATTACAAAATCTTTCAAAGTTGCATATTATTTATTTCTCATAGAAACGCTGCAGGTAAAATAACTCGAACGGACAATACTATCGATAGTAAAATATACATCACTAGCACACGCACACATTGACAGATTAAAAATCGTCACGCATTTTCGGGTTGTCAGGCGACAGTATATGTATACGACAGTATATATTATGCTAAACATACTAGAGGCCGAAGTTATTGGCATGATTACGTCCGCAATGTCAAACGCATACAAAATACGGACGGAACGCGACGGAATAGTGTATCATCAGTCATCGCTCATCGGTAATTTAAAAATATACATTGCAGACGGAATCATGCGGAATTTACGCCGCGTAACTTCGGCCTAGTGTGTTTAGACACTTAAATAATATTATAGAAGAATAATAATTAAGTACGCTATTCGGTAGAAAAGTAAGGATTTCTCCTAACTGTTTCTTGGCACACATAATATGACGTGTAAAAAAAACTAAACGTCAAATTTCCCCGTTTTCTGTCAAATTGTTGGAAATGGGTTAATTTATGGCCACACTGAACCTAACTTCCCCATTCATAGTGCACCAATCGGTATTTTGCATCATTCGGCGTGCTATTTCCTAGTGAAGAGCATCCGTCGCGGTACATTTCGTGTTAATAAACTACAAAAAGTATTATTTACAACTTTGCACACTTTTTGAATTAACAATGAGAGTGCTTGTGTTATTCTGAGGAGAAATTAATGGTGAGATAGTGTGTTTCGTTTTATTCTTTCACGTTTTCGCGTAATGTTCGAATGGTTTACGAGTTTTCCCAAAGACGAAATACTTTACGTAGAGTTTATGTGAAATTATTCTTTCGTTTTTTATCTTTTAAGTTTTGTATTTAAGTTAAATATAAATATCCTATGACGTGCTGTTTTAATGCTTTGCGAAAGTTTATTTATTTATGTATGTTTAAAAGTTTGTTTACTTGTACATAATGCAAATGTTGTGACTTGTGATACGAAGCGATATTTTGGGCGTTTTATTTTGTTTTGCGAAGGGGTTCGTCAGAAAATGTTAAGAATAACGATTATTGGACAATTAATATCATTTATAGAATAATGAGGTTGATCACAATAATATTATATTTATTGTAAAATATAACTAATTTAAGTAGTTTATTTGCATACTCCTTTTTTATTAATGTTTAATATTATAAGTAATATTTAAAATTATATTTACTAACTCACATGTCACCTTAGTCATAGGTAATTTTAATTGTTTAATTAACTCATACACATGATTTATCCATACCATAAATTAAAATTTTAATTACATCACTATCATTTTAGGGTCCTAAATTCTTGCTGTTTTCATAAATTACCCAACCTGGCATTGTTAATTATTTTATTTTTTAAGAAAAAATGAATAATATTATGTTCACTTAAAAAAATGTGTTGCTGATCATAGACATTTCTTTCTTGGGAAGTTGATTAAAGAGATTCAAACATTAATTATTTCATTAGACTGAACTAGTAATAGGGTAATTGGATTATTCAAAAAGTAGTTCGTTACCTTATAGTAAAAAATATATAAAAAAGTATAAAAAAAAAGTTTGGCTCCATACTTTTGGTCAAGTAATTTTATTAAAATAATATTATTACTTTATCATTTAATTTATGTCATGTTGTTTTTTAATATACCCACAATATTTTACAAAAATGTAATTCATTATGATATTTTATTTTGACTACTATTAAAAAAGCATTCTGGCAAAAGGACCCGTACTAATTTGTGTTCTTTGTAGGAATTAACTAATAAAGAATCAATATGACATAAAAATAAATATATGCTTAGCTTGTATAAAACTACAGTTTAATTAACTACAATTATGCATAATTTATTATATTCTTATAAGTAAATACACTCATGAAAAAAAATCAAACATGTACCGCTATACGGTACGCCATAAACCATATTCTCTATTTCATGTTTGTTTAAAAGGTAACTAATAAAATATACTGCATGAATTGCATATTTTAATATTATATTTTAAACTTCACAACTAAAAGCAAAGCTAACAATTTCATATGCAATATGAGGCTTACAACTTTTGCATTATTTGCTCACCGTTTGAAATTTTATGAAAATATTTGCTCAAAGTTTCATTAAACTCGTTTTTTTGTTACATCGCGATTTGTCAAGTTATGTTGCCGACTTCATGATAAAATAAAAAATACCACCTATAAATTATAATATGATAATATTTATAATAATCATCATCATCATTATCACGCACATTGTTGTGATGAATTTTACCCACAAATTACCATTAATTTTTACCATTAATTAGGGTTTTTTGCCCTACTTGTTTAATCATTTTTCTTACACGTTAATAATTACGATAATGATAATAGTAGGGGAGGAGAAGGTGCTAATTTTGTAGTCACTCTGCGAAGTTTAGTTAGGAAAATATGAAGGTTTATTTTTTAATATTTTAAAATGTTCCTACAGGCTTACCTTATCTTTGAATCGTCAGTGCTTTTTATGGAAGCTTCTTTGAGGTATACTAAACATCACCTATCTTAATCTGACAGATCGGATAACATTTCAATATTAAAAAAAAAAAAAAAATTTGATCCACCATGTGAGAAATTTGATTTCTATACCATGATAACTAACCACATGTCGAAAGCCTATACAAGCTTAATCTGACATGCTCGAGCTACTCCCAAAATCCCCTCTTCCCCTCCTCTACCATAAGCTTAGCACAAACCTAAGCGTCAGTGACAGAGCGTCGAGTTGCGTCAAGTTGTATTTTTTTCTGTAAATATTATAGAAGCATACGCAAAATTATAATAACGTAACCTTATTTTGCTAAAAGCGATTGTTGTAGCTGCGCGTGCCTAAGCGTTCCCTTATTTTGGTGGAAGTCCGGTCCGAGATAGACCGGCCAGTCGTGGAGGGAGTCCTGTGTTAGACAGATCCGGGATTTACCTCCGTTATACGGCTGAAGGCGAACCGCAGGTGGTTTTAGTGAGTAAGAGTCTCACATACCCCCGGGGCACCCAACCCGGGGCACCCATGATGGGTTTCCCCTGCGATATCAAAAAAAAAAAAAAAAAAAAGCTGCGCGTTGCTTGAACTTACAATAAAATTAAGGAGAAAGATTATCTATTCTGTACTAGACTGTATCGCAAGGCGCTATTTGCTGTTTTAAGTAGCCTATATCTTACCCGCTTATTACCATTTTTAAAAACTAGCGAAATCTGGGCATTCTGTCGCAAAAATGGTTCTACTGGGATTCGAAGCGCCTCCATAAATTTTTTATCGAAATTGGTTCAATGGTTCAGCGGTAAGATGTTATAATAAATAAACAGATGCAAATACACATATTAATATACATATTAGGCATGGATACCAGAACAAGTTTGTACCTAATTTAGGCTCGTTTTTTTCTTAACGCGCAGCAAAAGTTAAAAAAGAAAAAAAAACACTGCAAACGCCCGCTCGCCGCGCGGCACTGAAAAAAGTGAACGCAAAAGCTAACAATTCCACTTTATGGTATGGTACTATTCCAAAGGAATCCTAATTCCATTTTGCACTTCGAATAAAAAAAGTTGAGAATGAAATTGCAGCTTAATGCCTGACCCTTTCCACACTGCCGAGTATAGTGAGAGAATACAATTCTGTCCTTGTTTGATACGCTTGAAAAGTCGTCTATGACTAGTACAAATATTGCATAATATTACGTCTATAAACGCAATGTGCATTTAATTTGTAAATGGGTGAACAGCAATCATCAGAATAAGTTAACAATATCCATTTTCATAAAATTACCTTTGAGCCAAAATCTAAATTAAAAAAAAAATACGCGAGAAATTTTGTATATTGACATATTTTGAAGGATGACATTGACGTTTTATTTTTTTTAGCTTCAAAATGCGCTTGATGCGCGTGTTCCGCTGTCGGCCGTTCTCGAAGCGGTTCCTGGTACTTCTGGTCTTGGTGATCGGCCTGGGGGTCTACTGCTACTACTACAATATCGCGCCTTCAGCATACCCTAAGCCAAGTAAGTGATGCGCAGGTCCGGGAGAAAGGTGACGGCAGAGTAAACAGAACTAACGAGTAATGGAGTAGCCAGTAGGCCGACTCAGAAGAGATCTCGAAAATTCGTTTGACATAGTATGTCATATCGGCAGTCGCGCGTCGTACTAAATGCTACAGCATAGTGAAACATGTTGAATGTGACAGTCGCGCTCCCGGGCAATGTATTTTAGGCTGCAGCTAATAGTGAACAATATCGCGTAACAACGGCTCCCGCATTATAGCACGAAAGTAAAGGTCGTAAGTCCCAAAACTGATTTTTGATGATTACTTAAAAACTAAATACAATACTAATATTTCCTTTAGCTATTATTTTATAAAGTGTGTGATTGTAGTAGTGCAAGTTATTTAATGATAGTAACTCAATTAGTGTAACAGATATTTGTTGAAATGCCGAAAAAGATTCCTTATTTCGAAAAATAAAACTATCGAGTCAATTTAAGTGAATTGTGTTTTCCGTTAGCTAAGTATCAGATAAATATACAATGATTAAATAAATCTCAATTTCATTTGAGTCAATCGTCTTCCGGGATCGTAATAGGTACTTATTGGAAAAACACAGCAGAATTGCACAGCCTGCTCTTAAAAGTATACGCCCGTTTGTTTGAAATCGAGATACTGCTTAGTTCTGTCTATTCTGGTGACGGTGTACGGCAAGGTAAGTAGGTAAATAATAAGTCAGCATATACAGGATGTAACAAAATTAAGCAGTCATACAGGATGTAGTAGTAGCGCTGAGAGGTTGAGAGTAACTTTTTAAAACTTTTGTATGGGAAAGCTCATGTCGCTTGTCCATGGGCCATGCCTATGATTGCCCATATTATCATATATAAAAAATGCTCTTTCAACGTCGCTACTTTTACAGTGAACATAAGGGACACACTCTAAACTCTAAAGTATTATCATTTATCACTTAGTTTTGTTACATCCTGTAGATTATATTGGCGATATTAGAATTTAATATTATACTCTGCAGGTCGACTAACTAATAAGAATAACTATAGAGGTACATAATATTATCTTAGTCCCGACTTCTGTCTTTGATTATTAAAAGGGCGAACTTAAAAATATGTACCAATAAAACTAAAAGTAACAAACCCTGTAACTCAGTATTTGCCGTTAAATTAGTGACCATACTATTTACAAAATATTTACCACCACCACTTACCACTTTAGGTCTGCTGTCTTTGTCTTTTATGTGACTTATCTGATATGCCAGGAAAAGACAAGCAGACCGTTTATTTTTTTTTATTAGTAAGTATTATATTAATTACTAGCTGTTCCGCGCAGCTTCGCCCGCGTAATTTAGGACTTTCACGCAACCGTACATTTTTCCGCAAAATAGCCTTTGTCCCTTCACGTGGTCTCTATTCTTCATGTTTGCCAAATAACATAAAAATGGCTCCAGTAGTTCTTAAGATAATAAGCAATTTCATATAATTTCCCCCGTTTTTCCCACATTTTCCTCTATTTCTTAGCTCCTGTTAGTTGTAGCGTAATAAAATGTAACCTATAGCCTTCCTCGATAAATGGGCTATCTATGACTGAAAGAATTTTTGAAATCGGACCAGTTGTTCCTGAGATTAGCGCGTTCAAACAAACAAACTAACAAACTCTTCCGCTTTATAATATTAGTATAGATTTTTAGTGAAAATCGGAGCTAGAAACATTGAAAATTCGATTAACTGCATTTTGGTATTGCCGGTAGTTTAATTAAATTTTTTGTGTCCCCGCTATCATTAAACAATGGGGTATAGAGTGACGTTTGTGGTGTGATAGGCTTCGATGCTCATTGAGCGATCGCATTCATATTGAAAACAAAAAGATAACAAGCCTTTTAACGGTAGATAAGATAGAGACAATATCATTTTGATCCCATCTGAAAAATCCTATTTTTATTATGTACTAGCTGTCCCGGTGAACTTCGTGTCACTTTAAAACCTTCCCTGGACTTCTACGAACATTTTAAGACTAAAATCAGCCCAATCCGTTCAGGCGTTTTGGAGTTTTAGCGCGACTAACACATTTGAAAATCCATTTTTATATATAAGACTAGTTGTCCCGGTGAATTTCGTGTCACTTTAAAACCTTCCCTGGACTTCTACGAATATTTTAAGACTTAAATCAGCCCAATCCGTTCTGCCGTTTTCCGAGTTTTAGCGCGACTAACACATTTGAAAATCCATATATATATGTATACCACGGTAGACATTACACAGTTAACAAAAAGTTTATTTCAATATTATAATTTCTGTGCCTCATCTGTTAAGCTATGTCTCTGCTAATATTAGGATTAGCAAACCGTTTGCTTCAAAGAATGCATTTGCAAAGAATTCATCGAAAGGCGATTTGCATCGGTCACAAAACACGAAAAATTAATTCCAATATCCATGAGTCCATATATATATATATATATATATATATATATATATATATATATATATATATATATATATATATATATATATATATATATATATATATATATATATATATATATATATATATATATATCAAAGCGCACGGAAGTGCGCAAGCCTAGTTCCAGCAGGCCGCGCGCATGCCGTGCACTATTTACACGAACCGTTTCGACGTACTTTTGACCCCCCCTGTAGCTCAGTGTCTATTGCGAGTGCAAAGATAAAATTATACCTACGTAATTATTTACGAGTACTTAAGCAGTATACCCAATTTCATAGATATAGCTTCAGTAGATCCTGAGATATGTCCTTGTAAAAATAGCTTATTTTGGCACTGACTCACTCATTCACTCACTCACTCACTCACTGACCGGTAATCAAAACCTCTAGGCCACTTCCAATTGTCCTAGCGTTATGAAATTTGGCACACAGGTCGTGTGTTATATGTAGATTAACGAAAAATTAAGAAATTGTAGAAAATGGTCAAGCGTGAGTCGGTTCATCTACGAACTTCAGATTCCACTTCCAATTGTCCTAGCGTTATGAAATTTGGCACACAGGTCGTGTGTTATATGTAGATTAAAAAAAATAAGAAATTTTAGAAATCGGTCAAGCGTGAGTCGGCCTATCTACAGCCCATACAAACTTTAATGTCATAGCGTTATGAAATTTGGCACACAGGTCATGTGTTAAATGTAGATTAAAAAAAAATAAGAAATTTTAGAAATCGGTCAAGCGTGAGTCGGCCGATCTACGAACTTTAGAGGCTACTTCCAAATGTCCTAGCGTTATGAAATTTAGCACACAGGTCGTGTGTTATATTATTATGTATGTGTTATGATAAATTAAGAAATTTAAGAAATCGTCAAGCGTGAGTCAGTTCATCTATGAACTTTAGATAAAAATTCTTATGTACCAGTGATATAATGAGGCATCTATTGAAAGTATTGTTTATATCGGGCGTAGCACAAAAAGAAAACATAGGTAGGATTTCTTGAAAAAAAGTATTGAAATCCCACCAAAAACATACTTGTTAAAATAGGGCCTAGTTCCTATAGGCTAACTGTTGGTCTAAAAAAAGAGTTGAAATCCAATCCAATGCCAAGTTCAGATGCACTTCATCGATCATAATCATCTTCATCAACAGCCTGATCCATAATACTTCTAAATTTGAACTTGGCAGGTTTTTGTGCTATGCGTTACACTTGATTAATTATATAATTAGATAATATTAATAGAATTTAAATAACCTGCCAAGTTCAAATTAGAAGTATTATGGATCAGGCTGTTGATGAAGATGATTATGATCGATGAAGTGCATCTGAACTTGGCATTGGATTGGATTTCAACTCTTTTTTTAGACCAACAGTTAGCCTATAGGAACTAGGCCCTATTTTAACAGGTATGTTTTTGGTGGGATATATATTCACGCTAGAGGCAGCAACACGATAGACATTAGACAGTACACAAAAAGTTTATTTCAATATTCAGATATGACGTGTGTGCAACATGTCGGATTTTGGTGGTTTTTTTACTGTAGGTGCTAGTAGCGCCCTCTTTCCCAGTTTACGCAATATTCCCTATACTATAAGCGTGTACTGTTATTTTCATTATTTTTAAATATATATAATATAAGCAAATGATCTTAGTAAAGATCATAATATCATTAAGTAAACGTTAGTTTTTTTGGTCATTGTTCTTTTGACCTTGTGTTGAACCGGTAGTGTTCTTCCGTATGAGTTATTTGTATAATCATCTTGAAGCACCTAAAAATACTTTGCAATTAAATGTACTGAGCAAAAACCTTGAGTATCATGTAGGTATAGTTCTTGCAATCTACGAGTGCGCGTCGCCTTTATTTGTAGTTGGAAATGTGAATAGACATTTTCGTTAGTGTGCGTACCCGACGGAGCAGTCAGTAGCCAGCGAGCCATGTACGCGTGTATAGATATGGTCACTCACACAACTAAGGGCGACGCGCACTCTTAGATTGCAAGAACTATAGTGGTGTTGCGGTAGTGTAGTTCTCAAACTATTTGGTGGCAAAACCTTTTTAAGATGTGACATTTTAACGGCCCCTAAACAGGATGTGTTTTTGATCGTCTTTCAATGAATTGCCCCCATGCTGGTATCTGATGATATTTCTAAAAAACAATTTATTTATCGCTCGCGGAGCTCCTACAAGCTCTATGGGAGCCCCAGGGATCCGCGGAGTTTCTCAACTAAAATCGTAGAAGCGGGAACACGTTGCGTTGGCAAACGGCACTTGTCGACAGCAGCCGTCAACGCGTGCCGTTGACAAGTGCTCTTCGCCTGTAAGAATCCTGAGCCATGCCACACGACTTGGTGCGGCGCCGCAACGTTTTGCAGTACAGTAGCAGCGACGGCTCGAGCTTGAGGCTCTTAGTGGTATGCCATAACGGTGCGTTCAGATGTGCGCGTTTTCTGCAGTAGCGTTTGGGAAAACGCGCGCAGTAAACGCACACGTGTGAACGTGGTTTCCACCGAAGCAGAACTCCGGGGAGTCCCAGATATCCCACTGGCTCTCCCCAGACTACCGAGGATGCCCCAAGAAAATAAAGGGAGTGAGACACAATACAAATTAGTTCCAAAAGACACCTGACATTTGGAACTAATTTGTCTTGTAAAGTGCCACAAAAAAAAGTAGAGTAAGACCCATGATGCTCTGTCTGAAATGACATTTGAAATGAATGATGTTTGAAAATTTCATATCAGCGTGCCATTAAATACGTGTAGCGCTCACGTCTAATCAAACAGTTATACAGTTAGAATTAACGGTGTAAATTGTTCCCGAATTTCGGCAACAACTCTACTGTGACTTGACTTCGACTTTGACTGAGTTTGGTAAAGCTGGAGCCGTATTGTTTGACCTAATATCGACTATTATTGCGTACTAGCATTATACATTAGCATAACACATGCTTGTTCTTGAAATAAAATTCGTGCAATATAAAGACAACTTTAAGCGTGCCTCTAGAGAGCTAGACCAGAGGTTCCCAAACTTATTTTGTCTACCGCCCACTTTAAGAACAAATTATATTATAGCGCCCCCATTGTTTCAATTTAAAATGCATCCAGATGAAATTAAATCACCCCGCAAGCCTCTACACAACGCCCCCATTTTTTTCTGGGCCCCACACCGCCCCCAGATCAGAGATCTTCAGCGCCCACAAGGGGGCGTTATCGCCCACTTCGGGAATGGCTGGTCAATTTTATTGTGCAATATCACGTATTGTGCAATATTATTGACCATCTAGTGTTGATATTGAACGCCCCCGACTTTCAATCTTATTGTCAATTAAAATGATCAATAATATTGTTCAATGCTATTGCACAATAAAATTTATCGTATAATGATGGCCTACTGTGTAATGTGTATACAACTGTGGCAGAATCCTGTAGGTACCTCTGAGGCAGTGGTACTCAACCATTTTTTAATACGGGCCACAAACACGTTTTGGCCTTGGTGTCGTGGGCCGCAACCAAACTTTTTAGGGTTAAAAGAATAACGTTTCTCAAAATTAGGGATTTAAAAGTGGAAAAATTTTCACGATTTTCACTACGACAAGTAATTATTTTGCTGATGGGTGCTGATGGTCCCGGCGCGGTGGGCCACATGCGGCCCGTGGGTCGCAGGTTAAGTGTAGCTGCTCTGAGGGCTTACAGACAGTTACTCATTTAGCTCTAATTGATGGTAATAGGTAAGCGTTTGACCTCATGCATCACTTTCAAGTTTCAACGAACAGTCAACGAGATGATTCTTTTAAATCCATACTAATATCATAAATTCAAAAGAGTTCCATAATTATTAATAATATTTATTTAATTTCCATAATAATTAATAATTAATAGTTGGGGAGGGGAAGAGGGGATTTCGGGAGTAGTTCGAGCGTGTCAGATTAAGCTTGTATAGGCTTCCGACATGTGTCTTGTTATCATGGTAAGTATAGAAATCAGATTTCTCACGTGGGGGGTTAATTTTTGCAGATATTTTATTAAACTAAGGGCCTGTTTCACCACTTCCTGATAAAGCTATCCACCACTTAATTTGACAGATTGATGGCCTGTTTCACCGCTTCCTGATAAGGTACCCGATAGGGTTATTTGACAGATTTTCCATACTCCATCTGTCAAATTAAGTGGTGGATAGCCTTATCAGGAAGCGGTGAAACAGGCCCTTAGTATGGAAAATCTGTCAAATAACCCTATCGGGCACCTTATCAGGGAGCGGTGAAACAGGCCATAAATGATTTAGTCCTTGTTGTCTAAAATATATTTACAATTTACATAAATAAGTAATTTTTTGAATAAGTATATTTTCTTTTTCAAAACTTTAAAAAGGCTGCAGTTTCTGAACCCACCGCTAAAATAAAAAAAACGCTCTTATTATTTTTTTATCTATTTTACCTAACGTAAAAAACCTACTAGGTCTCCATGACGCTTGAGTGACTACACAAATAGCACCCTCCCCTCCCCTACTTAAACCGTTCATTTCTCCGGGATAAAAGTATCCTTTCCCTAATCAAGATATCTATATACCAAATTTAAGTAAAATCGATTCAGCGGTTTAAGCGTGAAGAAGCAACAGACAGACTCATGAAAAAACAGACACACTTAAATTTTTGTATATTAAGGGCCTGTTTCACCGGTTCCTGATAAAGAGCCAAATAGGCTATTTGACAGATAATGCAAAAAATTCTGTTCCACACGTGTCTGATAAGCCAATCAAGCAGATAAAATCATTGATATCCTATCAGCCCGATCATGTGGCTTTAACAGGTTTTATTTGTCAGATAACAAAACTTTTTTTTTGAGATCGCGAAAATATTTCCAGCCTGTTATATTTTTGCCAGTTTTCGTAATGATGCAGTTCAGTTTTGTGTGAGATTTCTTCAAGTTAATATAATATTATAATGATATTTTGAATAAACATGGATCTTTTAGAGATTTTAGAAGACGAATTAGATGATTTTTAGGGTTCCGCACCCAAAAGCCGAAGGGTAAAAACGGGACCCTATTACTGAGACTTCTTTTTTTTTTTTTTTTTTTTTTTTTTTTTTTTTTTTTTTTTTTTTTTTTTTTATTAAATAAGGGGGCAAACGAGCAGACGGGTCACCTGATGGTAAGCAACTACCGTCGCCCATGGACACTTGCAACATCAGAAGAGCTGCAGGAGCGTTGCCGGCCTTTTAAGAGGGAATACGCTACGCTATACTTCGTCAACGATATTCTATGTTACTAACGTAAGAAACTCATTGGACGTCTGTATGTCTTTATCTGTCTAGCCAAGTGTGAGTCCGACTCGCGCACACGTGGTTCCGTAAAAGTAGGCCATAAATTGTGTTTTTTGTATGGGAGCCCACTTCGAAACTTAATTTTTTATTTCCTTTTAATATTATTATTAAAAGAACACATATAATTAAACTAGCTTTTGCCCGCGGCTTCGGTCTTATTAAGAAGTATTATTATATACAATCTTTTATCCCCTACTTTATTCTCTTAGCGGTAGAATTAATAAAAATCCTTTATTAGCGGATGCCTACGCCATATCATCTACCTGCATGCCAAATTTCAGCCCGATCCATCCATCCAGTGGTATGGGCTGTACGTTGATAGATCACCATGTCAGTGTTTTTTGTCGTTTTCGAGTTACGAATTTTTTAATGATTTTCAGAAAAAATGCGACCGGGTCAGTTTAATATTTATTTTTTTTAAAGTCTAGTGAGTTTTTGTAATTATTTTTTTTGTATTTTCAAGCTCATGAATTGTACTTTTATGCATAAAAAAATCAGCTTCCTAACATAATGGCAAGTAATAAAAAAATTGTCGAATGTGATAAATTTTCAATCCACCTGGTCAGTCTTGATTTTTCAACTTTAAAATTAAAAATCTAAAAAGGTGGTCCAATGAATTCTTAGTAATTTAGAAAACTTTGTGGTATTCTAAGCTTCCATAATAATAATAAAAAAGTGGTACTTAATTGGAAATTATTCGCTTAAATCTGCCTTCAAAGGTACCGAGGTGGAAATTTCCTAAATCAGTAAATTGATAAAAAAAAATTAAATTGCTTATTTTGTCATTCCTAAGGCTAATTAAAGTAAGATATGTATCAAACAAACAAAAAAACCTTTTAGTAATACTTAAAAAAACGATGATTTATTTGAACCAGTCCGGCAAACTTTGTTACATTGAAAAATGTTATGTAAAAATTGTGATACATTTAAATCTAAAAATCTTTTGAAATTATTCATTCCTAGTTAAGATTTTGAGGATTATCTTAAAAATAAAACACAAAATAAAATACATAAAACATTTAATTGTTTTTTTTATCATTCAATTGAGTAAATGTTCAAAATTGCGACCTTCTACAGATATGCACAATCGACACCTACGTAAAAACCTACCTACGTACTGTCGATAGTAACAAATGGGAACGAAAACGAGCAGCAGCAAACACAAGTTGAGAGCGACTGAGGTGTATGATAGCTCATTGCGATTTTGGAAATTTCCACCTCGGTACCTTTGAAGGCAGATTTAAGCGAATAATTTCCTATTAAGTACCACTTTTTTATTATTATTATGGAAGCTTAGAATACCACGAAGTTTTCTAAATTACTAAGAATTATATTTGTTATATATTTATATATATATATATATATATATATATATATATATATATATATATATATAAAGGCCCTTTCCCGAGCAGTTTTTGCTTATATAATTATTAATTACGCTTAGATATTTAAAAGATAGATATTATACAGTTCACTGTGAAAGTTGCTGCTCTGAGACAGTAATTTTTTTTGTGATTGGTATGGGCATGCGCCCCAGCATCAATTATATTTGCTTATATTAGTAGAGGTAGGTACGTAAAAGTAAAAACGTAAATATTGCCGCGCCTCTTCTTTTACAGTGAACACTGAACTCTAAACAACGGACTCACACACTCTAGACTTCTTAAGTATTATTGACTTTGTTCTATTACGCTCTGTATACAGTAAAGAAAATGCATCATATAATTATAGTACTTAAAGTATTATATATATTATATAATATAATATAACGTAATATGTATAGTTAAAAATAAATATTTGTTGAATAAAATAGTAATTCTTCATAGCGATGATAAAGTAATTTGGCGGTCGGACAAGGTTAACAATAATTATTTATTAAACAATGTTATTTTGTATCATTATTATTATCACTACAGGATGATATTATAAGTTTAAACACTTACGGATTTTGTCGCGGAGCACTTTTATTAATCCCGACGTTTCGGCAACTTTACAGCGGCCGTGGTCACGGGCGGACTGAGGTGACAGGTGTCCAATTTCTTGAAGTTATCCAACTACCCGACGACTCATCAATTTTTGTTTGCGTTCCGATCTACGCAGAATGAACTCACAGTGTCTTGAAGCCGAGGTGTCATGGATTTGTGCTTGAGTTTGTTTATTACTGGATCCCAACTAGATGGCAGCACCCAACCATCTTCACGGTTAAAATTAGGGTGTTTTTTAATTTCTATGGCCTCGCGTATCATTCTTGGGCGGTATCGTGCTTCTTTTGCCAGTACTTGTGGCTTATCATTATCACTACAGGATTTTTAGTCATTTTCCATTTGCAAAAAAGTGGCCCAGACCCGCGGCAAAAGGAACACGGCGGGTACATTTTTGAAGAAGGGTTAGGTACAGTTCTGAAAATGTTTGTTTTTACAAAAAAATATGGCAAACTATCCCATCCTTGACAGACATGTTTGTACAAACATGGCTGTACAGTGTACACTGTACAGCCATTCGCTGTGTTTCTGTATTTCTATATTTTCCTTATTTTTATATTAGGAAACTTATTATATGATAAGAATTAACACTCGGGGTTTTCTGAATCCGATAATAATATAATATTTGTATAATGTTGGCTTGTTATAAAGTTGTAAACGTTTTAAATGCTTCTCAGAAGTTGCCTTCAATTCGTAATCATACCTTATAGAAGTCGTTCGTGAGAATACTTTTCGTGATTTCTTTTTGTTACGTTTAACAATATAATGAGTATAATAATTTTGTTATATTTGATCCTTTTAAAGTAAGATCAGATCTGTATAAAGTTTCTTAGGTTTTTGACAAGAGTTAATTTCTTCAAAAGCGTAGGTAGTTTGTATTGTAATGTATGGGCTAGCTCACGACGCGACGCCAGGGCGCTTGCTCATACAAATCACAAAAAAATATTGGTTCAGCGCTGCTACTTTCACAGGTTATTCTATACAATAGACACATACACCCTGTATATTACGCAAGATTAAGACGTGAGGGTAACTGGGAAATATTGGTGAATGACTTGCACTAATCCAGGGGTTCCCAATCTTTTTCAGCCTGCGGCGCAGTTACACGTAAAATACATTTGTCACGGCGCCCTACTCTACCTAGCTATTACAAAAAGATACTTATATAAATAATTCATTTAATGATTATACACACACTGGCAAAATTAGCGGAACATAGGTAAAATGGGCCACAACTTGAATTAAAGTGGGTCGGGCTGTGTGAAATCCTTTTTTATAGTTTCTAAGCTCATTTAAGAAATAAAATATTGAACAAAACTGGCAAGTTGACAGATTTTTATTGCAATTATGCCCTACTAAGTGTTTTTCGATGATTGACGTTGTAAGTGTTTCTGATAAGAATGGCGTTTTTAGCGGGGTGCAAGGTATGCCAGCTTATTTTATTGTTTGGTTTTTGGAGCAACACATTGCTTAGATAAAAAAATTAGTGATTTTCCAGCATCTACGACAGCTAGAGCTGTAATCACGACAGAAAAAGGTCACACCTACCGTTCGGTCAGTCAGGCCTTAGGTGTGTCGGCTTTCGTGGTCCATTGTAACTTTCAACGGTACAGAGAGACTGGATCTTACGTTCGGAGATGAGAACAAGGCAGATATCGGGTGGCAAAGGTTCAGGATAACCATTTTGTAAGGGTACAAGCCTTAAGAAATCGACCTCGAACTGCTTTGCAGAGACGAAACCTATCGGAACAGGTCCGAGATGTACGTGTAAGTGATTGTACAGTAAGAATAAAACTCAAAGAATTTAAATTAAACTCAAAGGTGCCAGCAAGGGCACCAAAACTTGAGACAGGGCAGCAAAGAGGCAGGCTAAGATTTGCGCGTGAACATCCAAATTTGACAAGTGGGTGAAATCGTGTGCTGTACAGTGATGGGAGCAAATTCTCTGTAAATTTTGGTGACAGGCGATAAAGAATGTGGATAAATCGTAAGGAACGCTATAGACCATCAAATTTAACGGAAACAGTGGCCTATTATGCAGGCTTCGTAATGGTTTGGGGTGGTATATGATTTGGAGCCCGCACAGAGCTGATGATTGTTAATGATGGTACTTTGACAGTACATGGCTATAGCACAGACATCCAAGAACTGCATGTTGTGCCTTTTACACAGTTTTAGGCAGTAACTTCAATTTTATGCGCGTCCATAGGGTAAAAAAATCGGGCATTATGACCTAAATGATGCTAGCGTAGCCCAGGTGGAGAGGTCAGCACGGTCTACGGATGTGGATCCGATTGAGAACGTGTGGCACATCAATGGGTGAACGGTACGAGTTAAAACTCCAGCTTCAAAATGTGTTCAGGAGCTCGAGTTGGCGCTACTGGAGGAGTAGAAGAATATCCCACAGAAAATGATTGACAATCAAAATGCAAGCATTTAATGCCGTATCCAGACTCTCTTCAGATCCATATTGCATTTCTTGAGTAAAAATGAAGAATTTAACTAAAAAACTTACTACTGTTTCAAAGATTTTTCTTAATTTTTGATTTTTGCAGATTTTTTCTATTTTACACGTTTTTGTGCCCTAAATTTATATAAGTTTTATTTTTTAATCATCAATTATTAAATTAATAAATAAATAAATTAAAAACAGCAAATAATTTTCAACAAAAAATAAAATTTTGTTATGTTCCGCTAATTTTGCCGGTGTGTTTAGTTAGGTTGAGCAGGTAAATAGTAATAAACAAATATTTAATCATCTACCTGCTTTACATAGTTAATATAATAATTTAATTTTATAATATTTGTGGTTTCGGATAATGATGGAGGATCGACTCACGGCGCCCTTCTTGCCTTTCCACGGCGCACCAGATCGCCGCGGCGCACAGTTTGGGATTCCCTGCACTAATCAGTCCAGCTGTCCTACTAATCAATAAATAAATCAGTCAGCCTGCAATAATTACCTGCACTAATCACTAATCAAAGTGGATTCAGGCCATACTTCGCAAAAGATTTAAGTGTCTAGTGTCATCCGTTGTCATATTTGCACTTTGCATATTCCATTAAAAAGTTCAAAATAATCACAGCAACAACATTGAAGATTAACCGCTTGAAAGCGATAACCCGACCTCGAACTTGACCGCGGCCCGTTGATACGACCCGCTCAATATCAATTTGTGTCATTTTAAATTTCGAACGTTACGAGTATACCACAGGTTATACAGACAATCGATTTTGTTCGATTTAAAAATCGATTCTAATTTAACATTTAATGAGGAAGTTGGGTGAGAGTGAGACTTAATTATTATGTGTTTTTGTCATCCTGTAATATTAGAAAAATAATTATGTAGAGTAGGTACTCTCCAGTATGCGAATATTAGGCTAACTGCCACATAGATTTTTAAATAACACGCGAGATAATCTCTTAATTTTAATTTAAAGTTTAAGCTAGAGTTTTGCATGGGTTGTCTGTTTTTAATTTAGAGTTTAACAGAAAATGTATAGAGGTCATTTTAAAATGTTCCATATTATATTAAAGTTAACTAGTGGCCAGGTTCACACGGCATTTTCCTGCATGTTTTTTTTGTGTTCGTTTGGCGATGGCTTGTAGTGGATTTGTTGGTACACAATTTGTTGCAGAACAATCGACGTGTGAATGGTTTTATCATATACATTGTATGCGCCACTACGAGGGCTGCTATTTATGTATCCGGAATTAAAAAAAGAAACAAACATATATCATTTAATATGGTTTTATTGCTTTTCAAAATATTCGCCGCGATGATCGACACACTTTGGCATACGCTGGAACCAATTTTCATAGCCCTTTTTCCATTCTAATTGAGGTATCTCCAAAACGTGCATTTTGAACGCATCAACAGCCTCTTCGCGGCTCGAAAAACGTTGACCACGTAATTTGTTCTTCGCGTATGGAAACAAAAAGAAATCGTTAGGTGCCAAATCAGGGCTGTACGGCGGATGACCAGTCAATTCGATCTTTTGACCCTCCAAAAACTGAGTTGTTTCAGCTGAGGTGTGACAGCTAGCATTGTCGTGATGTAATATGATTCTGTGTTGTCGGTTGTCCTTTCTTATTTCTTCAAAGACTTCTGGTAAACAAATGGTCGTATACCATTCAGAATTAACCGTTTTACGATTCTCTAATGGCACTGTAGCCACATGTCCATTAATTCCAAAAAAACAGGCGACCTTTTGCACGAGTAACTTTTGTTGGTTTCGGCTCATCTTGGAACACCCACACCGTTGACTGTTGTTTAGTTTCGGGGTCATATGCATAGATCCAAGATTCATCACCTGTGTAGATATTATAAACGGCTTTGACGTACCACGGTACACTGTATTTTTTTATCATTTTTTTGCACCAATCGACACGAGCCCGTTTTTGATCGATTGTCAAGTTGTGCGGAATCAACGCGAACATATTTTTTTACAGCCAAATGTTCGTGTAATATCTTATGTATACTCGTCATACTTATGCCTAAGGACGCCTCTATCTCGCGATATGTAACATGACGATCAGGCATTATTAGTTCCTGCACAGCATCTATATTTTGTGGGACAACAGCTGTTTTTGGGCCACCTTCTTTATTTTCATCCGTGAGCATAGACCGCCCACGATTAAACTCACTGTACCAGTGATAAACAGTGGTTTTTGATGGTGCTTCATCTCCAAAAGTTGCGGTGAGTTGAATAAAGCACTGTTGTTGATTTAGCCCACGCCGAAAGACGTAGTAAATCATTGCACGAAAATGTTTACGCGTTAAATTCATGGCAAATGAAGACACGCAATTTTCAAAATGGCGCCACAATGGAAAAATAATTGACAGTCACATGAAACAAAATGTATTCTTCAACCAAAGAGTTCTATTTTCAAATGTTGTAATTACTTTTTAAATATTGTTCTTGTAAATGGCCAGTTCCGGATACATAAATAGCAGCCCTCGTAGTCATTCGTTAAGAGTTAAGAGGTATACTGCAAAAACACGTGCAGGAAACGTGCAGGATTGTGCCGTGTGAACCAAGCCTAAGAGTTACGAGATTTGGCGAAAACTGGTGTAAACTAAACTCAATTCGATGATTCTCACGCTCGCGCTACTTTGTCACTTTGAAAGTAATTGATACACCGGATGTCATCTCGCGTGGGATCTAACAAAGTCGCGCAATATTATCTTTCATTCTAAAGATAGCGATTAAGAAAATTATCTATTCTCGTATTGCCGAATCTTGTCCGTAGCGGTCATTGACCCCCAGTCAAAAAACTTGTTCTGCACACCTCATTTCGAACTCATAAAAAAATTGAGATTACCATTCTACCATTCAGGAGTTCCCAAGAGGTTTTCCGGTCTCTCTATCTATAATAGTATGTCTTTATAAGAGTTAATTTTTTTCTTAAGGCCGCATACAACGAGGATTAGTGAAATTTCGTGTTTTTATTTTCACTAGAACTTTGATTTAAATTGAATTTAAATCAAAGTTCTAGTGAAAGTTTTATTTTCACTAGAACTTTGATTTAAATTGAATTTGATTTAAATCCATTTACCACTAAAAACATGTGCGTTAAAAATAATCCTTTCAAAATTTTGTTTATTCTAGAATTCAGCGAAAACAAATACAGGAATAAATATTTTTACGCCAAAATGTTTCAATCATGATTCCGGAGGCACCCATCAGCTTCGTTTTTGATAAAATATACCAATTATAAAGATAAATCGCTTCGTTTACAAATTTGAACAATCTGTTGATATGTGAGAGCAACGCCTGATCATGAATATTTGGTACAAAAAATTCACAGGCACTTGATGGAAAATAAATAAATGACATCAGTCAAATCTGTGTGTCAGAGGCTGATTGTCTATCATAGAAAACCTAGAGTATGTTCACAAATATATCCCAGTATACTGGCAGCTCTTGACGTCTAGAATCACCGTGGTCCCATACCGTTGATTCGTTTCGAAATATTTGCCAGTGAATGTCGAATACGTATTTCTTGTAATGTAATTATAATACGTCATACTTATCTAATACTAGTGGAATACCAGTACAAAATAGCGCCGTAATTTGACGTCTTTGGCAGTGGTCAGTAGACTGGGTTTTATTCCGGAACCTCGTCAACATTTTTGGTTTACAAATACTACAATATTGCTTTGTAACCTAAATTATTTGGCGAGAGACTGCCTAATAAGATGCTATTCGATAATTTATATTCACCAAACGATCATTTTTACGGTTTTGGTAGGTTTGAAAGTCAAAAAATGTAAACATTACAGCTAGACACAAAACAATGTACAGATTACCGCAACACAGAGACAGATTTTTACGTATACATGTCAAAACATTGTAAAATGATATATGATATGTCCAATCCATAGCAATAGAAATAATTATTACATCTTAGCACTGGAGTAATAAAATCTGCACAAGAAAAAATAATATTATCATGCGGATAGATCTAGATATTTTGTAGATACCTATTACCTACACCATGATTTTGGTGCACCTCGGGAGGAAATAACTAAGGATTCTACATTATTTAAGAAAAAATAATGTGATCGAAATGAAATGCCCTAAAACCTTACTTGATTTTATCAAAAAAATATATTTTATGAACAAAAATCGCGACGGCATTTAAAAGTACTACACCATGATTTTGGTGCACCTCGGGAGGAAATAACTAAGGATTCTAAATTCTTTAGATCTGGGATATCCCTCCTTATACGGCTGAAGGCGAACCGCAGGTGGTTTTAGTGAGTAGGAGTCTCACATACCCCCGGGGTACCCAACCCGGGGCACCCATGATGGGTTTCCCCTGCGATATATAAAAAAAAAGGATTCTAAATTCTTTAAGAAAAAATAATGTGATCGAAATTAAATGCCCCTAAACCTTATTTGATTTTATCAAAGAAATATATTTTCTGAATAAAAATCGCAACGGCATTTAAAAGTAAAAACTAAAAAGATTGCATTTATGCAATTATTAATTCTTTACGCACGACAATTTGATGCAATGTAGTTGTACAGGAACCGTAATTTTTTTCCGGACCAAAAAGTATCCTTCGTCCGTTCTTCACCAAATTTCATAAAAAATGGTTCGGCATGAAAAGGTAACAGATAGACTATTCTAATATTAATATAGATTATTATTAAAGTTTAAATTTAATAAGATACACATTTCGTAAATATTTCAAATACCTAACCGGTTCTCATTATTAATGTCGTACAGAAAAGGCCTAAAAATTGCAGTTTTGTTTTGAATATTTCAGACCTCTTAATTATTCATTTAAATATTTTGTTTCTATATTTTGTTGTTATGGTGATTGGTGACAGCAAAAATAATAAAATATTCTTGAAAATTGAAGTTCTCTAGCTACCAAGTTTACTTGATATACACCCTGGAGACAGACAGACGGATATCTCTTTTGGGAACACATTCCTAAAAATTTAAAATGACAAAGAAAATATGAATATGATCTGCATAAGTATAATGAATATATTATTATTATTATAATGAAAACAAAAACGTTACCTTTACTGCAAGTAGAGTTATCGTTTTTGAACTTGTGGAGGGTGTTAGGTATATTGATTCCAGGTGATATAAGGGATCATCATGGGGCTACACTCTATCTTATTTATTAAAGCTATTGCAATAAACCCAAACACAAGATTCTCATTGAGGTCATAAAATAAGCTCCCTATTTCCCAGCAGTGAGCGAGCTGTTTTATTCTAGTTAAGAACTTTTGAATCTACTTAACCGAATTTTAAATCTACTTCGGTATTAATACTTTGGGAAGTGTATGTGTCCCTTATATAAAGTTCACTGTGAAAGTAGCAGCGTTAAAAGAGTTGCTTTTGAATTCTAATGTTTCTAAGGAAAATACGCCGATATCATGAACATTTGCGATGAACTATGTATGGGTAATACTTTATTTTGTTATACATTGTAATTTGTATATGTATTATTATGAGGAAATACTTTTTTTATGTTCGTGAGTACAGAACAAACATCATACTCAAATATCTATAAATACATAATTTTATTATAAAATTCATTAAAGATTTCGTTTATCAAGTTATGCATAAGTTATGAACATGGCCTCTCTGTTAATCATAACTCTGTATGTCGAGTTTACCACGTGATCACATTATTTCTGAAAATACTAAAATCGACTACGGCTTGATATGTAAATATGTACCTTTCGAGCGCTATCTATTGAGCTAGTTTGTCTCAAATTCTAAAATGTCAGTCGCCTATAATCCCGCCTTAAGTGAACTGAAAACAATGCGAGCATTTTTCATATAGCTCCTAGACTAAAAAGGTCTATGACCGCTCGCGACACCTTATTATATTATCAAGACTATAGAATATCATTCTATTTTCATTTCAATTCAAGATCATTCTATTTTTGTAGCTGTTATGAAAAGTTAGAACAGAAATACGTAGTTAATTTATTTTTAAAATATTTTTGTTTATATTCAGTCTTCGACGCCACTTACATTGTCTCCATACCAAATTTCAGCAAACTTGGTTCAGTGGTTTGTGGCGTAAAGAGGTAACAGATAGACATACTTTCGTATTTATAACATTTAATATGGATATTGATAAAATTATTTACCTCTGTACAACAATTTAAAAGATAAAATGATTCAAGCAACGTCCCATTGGCCCCAAGTCCTGTTAATAGATTTAACTTCCGTCGGGCGTCCGTCCCGACATCAAAAACGGCAAATCCAATCAGCGTTGGCAAAGTTACAGTAATTATGTCGTCATGCACAGGTCACGACAGGGAAATACGATTAATACTCCCACAGCCCACTAGAATGACTATAGTATAGTGTAGACTACTAGTGGTTTTCGTCAACTTCGATCGTTTTTATAAGTGGCAGCGCTCAAAGACCATATTTTTTTTTGTTTTGCATGGGCAAGCAGCACAGCACCACGAGTTTCCCCATACAAATTTGCTCTTTCAGCGCTGGTATTTACACTGTAAACTCTATTATAAGGGACAATAAACACCTGAATGTACACTTAGTTTTGTTACACCGTGTATTTCAATCAAAGATTAGACTGCACTTTTAAAAGTCGAAAACGTGGGCTCAAAATATGTCGCTAAAAACGGGCAAAACTGCGAGTGACTGAATTCTTTGTTAAAATTGAGCAATGTGTTGAAGACTACAATGTACAGACATGTCGAAAAGTCGAGAGCGGCCATTTTCTTTTTGCTCACCTGTCCTCCGTCTGCCCGCTCGGCGCTTATCCGCTACGTCTAAAACTCTAAACGGACGTAAACGACTTTGGAAAACCGATAGATTGTTTTTGTTTCAATCGTTCTTTAGAAATTTTAGAGCTTTTGTATGAAATTCGGTTGTAATTTTAAAATTGACAGCAGAAGGGAGGAGATGATCGGTTGTTTTTGTCGATATGTCAATAGACGATAACTAATCGAAATCCTTAACATTGTTTTATTAAGTACTTCTAATCTTCATCGAGTTAATAATGTACTACTTTAAATCCATTTTGATCTAGATAAAGCAGTCCTAGGTTGTACTATAACTAATTTAAATGTCACACGGTGTCAAACGCGTTACACGCCACAAACAAATATGTACAAATTAATTTGGAAGAGTTACCGTTTTAGGTTTACTTTTAGGACAAAACTAAACGGTGTGTATATTTAATAGTTAATCCGTCAATGGATGATGTGTTATTTTAGGCGTACCTAGTCGTGTACCCGGAACCGACCGACAGAGCGGGGTGTTTCCTCAAATTGCATCAACGGGCCCGACAAACTAGTGGCGGGCTCGATATCCACGAAGTTAATTATAATTATATGGAATTGACAGATTTCAAAGTAACTTGCATGGCGTCCCACGCAATTGAAGGTCAATTAGTACAAAGTAAAATATTAAGCTTTTTGTTTATACTTATTTATACAAGTTAATAAAAAAGTTCACTCTTAAATCAAGAAATTAATAACTAAAACCGGAAGAAACTTATAGAAAAAAAATACAATCATAAGTGAAGACCTAATGCAAAAGAGTGTTTAATACTTGCGCTAATTTGCGTCAAATTTCATCAAAATCGGTTAGCGGCTTAAGCGCAAAAAGGTAACATACAATACTAGGAATATTGTAAGTTACCTTTTTAATAGAGTTTACAAACAGATGGATTTCCGAATATTTTGAAATATTAGCATAGATGTATTAATGCAGGGACTTGAGCCGTCAATAACGAGAATATTATGCTTAGGAGGCCCTAACAAACAAACAGGCCTTTCACCACTTTCTGATAAAGTGCCGAATAGGCTTTTCACAGATTTTTGACAGTTTATCCATACTTGATCTGTCAAGTTAAGTGGTGGATAGCCTATTCGGCACTTATTAAGAAGTGGTGAAACAGGCCCTTAGCCTCGTCTGTAATAGGCTGAAACTTAGCAGGTGTATGGTGGCATCTGTGTAAATGTATCACACGTTTCCGACACGTGCTCCAAGTTTCGAGCATCGTTCGCCACTTCAAAACGCAATTTCTGAAGGGACGCGAATTTCGATACTCGATACTAATTCGATCCCATCCCTAACGAACTAATGGAATTTTTAATTCTTCACTTTTTCTCTTCACTGTACTTTGTGCATTAATTTTAATTTTCGCTTTTTCTGTTCACTGTACCTAATTTTGTGTTTTCTATACCATAGTAGAGCTTGTCTAATTTGAAATGACGCGCCCCACCACTTGAAAGTTGATATCAATAAATAAAAAAACCGGCCAAGTGCGAGTCGGACTCGCGCACCGAGGGTTCCGTACAAACCTGCAAGGTTTACAAAGTTCGTTCATTACGACAATCGAGTATGAGGAAATGGGTAGTAAGTTTAAAATTATTAAAAAAAAATATATTATGTGATGTAACTAAAAATTTATGGTTTTCGTAATTTTTCCTTTATCTATGCTATAAGACGTTGCTTCGTACCAAATTTCAAGATTCTGAGTTCACGGGAAGCACCCTGTAGGTTTTGATTCCCTTGCAAGTGTCGAAAATTTGCGGCATAAACGGCTGTATCTTTTGATTGCGTTGGCTTAGAAGTTTGATTTTTTCACAGCTTCAAGGGACAGTAGACCTGAGTAATTGATATAAATTTCAGCTTCATACCTCCACGCGTTCCTGAGAAAAAGGGTCTTGACAGACGGACAGACGGACAACAAAGTGATCCTATAAGGGTTCCGTTTTTTTCCTTTTGAGGTACGGAACCCTAAAAATGTACTGTGAATACGAGGGAGGGGCGCGTCATTTTAAGTTAGACAAGCTCTACCACAGCGTAATAAAGTAGGTATTCATACTGTGATATGTGCATGCCCATATAAATTACTATATTATATTATTACTAGCGACCCGCCCCGGCGTCTCACGGGTATAAAATATATAGCCACTGGAAAAATGATTAAAATCGTTAGCCTATGATCCTTCACGTGGTCTTACTTCTTAATTCTTATCTGTGCCAAATAACATAAAAATTGCTCCAGTAGTTCGCAAAATAAGCCCTTTCAAATAATTTCCCCCGTTTTTTCCACATTCTCCTATTAGTCTTAGCGTGATAAAATATAGCCTATAGCTTTCCTCAATAAATGGGCTATCTAACAAAGAATTTCCAAATCGGACCAGTAGTTCCTGAGATTAGCGCGTTCAAGTTAGCCGTTTCAAATAATTTTGCGACTTTGTTTAATAATAAGTATAGAGTTATTAGTTAATACGCTTTTGTAAAATTTCACATTGACTGCTGCTATCTTGTTTTATTTTAGCTTTAATCAATGCATATTCATTATCCATATTAATATAATATGTATAATGAATTACATAAAAGCGATAACAAATACATAATCTAGCAATTATTAGGTTTTCCTTATTTTATAATAGACACAACAGGACAATACACATTGCTAGCGCGAATTTATTATTTTACACTACGTCTACAGTCTACACCGACCAGACTGATAGCAGTCTTAGGCTGCGTTTCTACTGAAGCGGAGCGGAGCTTAGCGGTGCCCAAATTGACCAATCACCATGCTCGAAATCTTCGCTCCGTTTCGCTGTCATTCCGCTGGAATAGCACGATTGGTAAATTCGGGCACCTCTAAGCTCAGTGGCAATTATAGCTATTCATTTTGGCCCAAAGTAAAGCAGGACCTTAACACAACAGTGCCTACTAGATCATTTTCAGATTTAGAGGGATCCATTTGTGAAATATTAAGTTTTAAAGTAAAATCGTAAGAGTCCAGTGTACCAGTTAATGGTTGTTTCTGGAAATGTGAAAAAAATTCACGGGAGTAGGAAATATGCTGAATTTAAAAGGAAAACTATCACGGCTAAGAAGACATCATAAGTTATTGAGTAATAGTCAATCAACTAAAAAAAAATGTATTTGGCGAAGTATTTAAGGAACTTTTCGTTCAAATTCCTTTGAAAGTAACTGAGATGATGTTGTTAGTAGTGTAAAACACGTTATAAAATATGTACATTCATTGACCATACAAAATGTTCAAAAACTAGCAGTACTACAGAACCCTATATAACCCGACACGCACTTGGCCGGTTTTTTATACTCTTATCCCCATTAACTTCAACAATGGTCACTTGGACATTTGTCAAGTTCTGTGGTTATTGTCTATAGTTATTGCTTATAATAACTTTAACTATAACAAAATATCAAATAAACTGTCAAATCTCTAGTTAAAGTCAATAATGGACGCCATAATATTTGACGCCTCCTCTGGTGCAACCCACCCTTAGTGTATGTGTTACGCTCAAAGACCGAAATCGCTCAATGAGCGAAAAAATAGCTCACAACGCGTTGTGGTCACAGTGAAACAGCCACGACGCGAAATTCGCGTCGTGGCTCTAATGAAAACGGCCACGACGCGTTCTGGCAATCACAAAAAGACCATAGCGCGAAATTCGTATCGTGGCTGATATGCTATTCGTTTTTCTTGATTTGTTCTTGATTGATTAATTGTCCATAGGTATGGAAGATTATATTTGAATTACCACGCGTACTACAAAATATCGTTTTCTTTTACTAAATCACTGTATAACGTGTTTTTCATTATTAATTGTAAAATAGGTAGGTATCCATAGTTCCATAATATCCGTACTAATATTATTACTGTCTGTCTGTCTGGCGCAACGTGTTATTGTTTGTTGTTGTTTTTTTTAATATATGGTAATCTGATGTTAAGAAATAATAAAAATTTAGTTTTATATTTATTTATGTATGCAATTTAAATATAATACTACTAGTTGATGCCCGCAACTACATTGTGCCAGACAGACAGACAGACAGACAGTAATAATATTAGTACGGATAATATGGAACTATGGATATTTATAAATAATAATAATAATAAACAGGTTATGCAGTGATTTAGTAAAAGAAAAAATGTTTTGTAGTACGCGTGGTTATTCAAATATAATCTTCCATATCTATGGACGATTAATCAATCACGAACAAATCAATAAAAACGAATAACATATCAGCCACGACACGAATTTCGCGTTATGGTCTTTTTGTGATTGCCAGAACGCGTCGTGGCCGTTTTCAATAGAGCCACAACGCGAATTTCGCGTCGTGGCTGTTTCACTGTGACCACAACGCGTTGTGAGCTCTTTTTTCGCTCACTGAGCGTTTTCGGTCTTTGAGCGTAACATATAGACAACTATACTGTACTCCGCGAAACATGGCGGTAGCGGTCATTGTCTCCCTGTCCAAAACTTGTCATTTTCTTAGATATAAACCGCGACTGACAATGAAGTGTCAGATGTTGTCAATTGCGGCTTTGTATCGAAAACGACAAGTTTTTGACAGGGAGTCAATGACCGCTACCGCCATGTTTTTCCGAGTATAGTATACAGTATAGATCATAATAAATTTATGATTAATTAGTCTCTTGGTAAAAACTATACTGTGTCCATTCCCGTTTCTCAAAGTTTATACCCAGCATTTGTTAAGTCGTTTAAGGGTGAGCAGGTAACAGACAGACACACATTTTCGCATTTATAATATTCGTATGGATTAAGGATAGACGGTGTCTTATTATTTCAATAGACGTGAGCGAACCTATTGTTTGCAGATCACATCTACCGTTAATATTGAGATGGAAAAGGAATATTTTATGAGGACACTATTATTTCGCATCAGAAAATGAGCGAGTTAAATATTTATATACCGTATCGTATTATATAATATTGAGACGATGCTGCCACAGTTTAATATACTGTAGAGTAGACTATTTAATCGGTTATCGGACGCATGCACACAAAAACCTGACACTTGCCACGAGGACTTATAAAAGTGTTACCGATTAGTGATTACTTGGGCGTTTCGCACAAAAAACTTGTTGTTGTTGTTTTAACTATAAATAAAAAAGAAATCAATTTTTACACAAAATTTTAACATATTAAATTAATTTTATGAATGGTTAGGCCCCTGATTTCATAAGTATAGATACTAGAACAATATGTAATAGGTCCACTAATTATTGTTTCTGTGTCGGGGAATTTTCAAGGTCATTGCTCACTATACTGTATTGTGTATTTATACTGCATATAGTTCTGGACATTAAAATTATACATGTGAAGAATTTGAGATATACAAAAAAAAAAAACCACAGCCGAACATATAACCTCCTCGTTTTTTGGAAGTCGGTTAAAAATATAAGTAGTCCTCTTCGCAAAACAAGCTATAGTTTGATCAATTTTGGTTCTTGCCCTGCAGGGCAATCGCGATAAATTTATTCAACTGAAACGCAACTGAAACTCGGACGTTGATCGACTTTTGGAACGATTCGGTATCGCGCTAACGTTTTGACAGCTAGTTGAGACGTTACTGAACCTCAGCCCGAGCGCAAACGCTGTCAAAACAAAAAGTTGATACAATGCAACTTCTACTCGCACGTTTCTGAAACGTTTCTTATTTTGGTGTATTAAATTGACAAAAATCGATGGAAAAATATAACATAGGCTATAATTAAATTATAATTTAAGCTTATGTTTTACTTTAAAGCTGTAAAATAACATGCTACGGACTATGTTTTGTTATTTGAGTTTGTTAAAAAGTGAATTGAATTTTGACATTACTACTTTACGTAAATGTTTTCTGCGCCACATAAAACTTTTGTCACAAGTCACAACTCACACTATGTGTCACTATTCAACACTTATATGCCGTTTGTAAAATATAGTAAAACAATATTAAGAATTCATCTACGTAAATTAAAAACTCCAAGTAATAATCATTCACATCATTGATCATAACTACCAAGTACCAAAACAACTTCACTCGTGTCATATTTATCCATATGTAAATAAACAATTTATCAATTGACCAATTAACGCATCGGAAAAAATTTGTTCATATTTAAGCCAATCAAAATTAAATCAGAAGGGCGCTGATTGGTCCGCTGCATTGTCTGTCTAAAGGTAAAACGTTGCGCTTCGTTCGAGTTCCATCTAAGGTTGAGTTACGGTTGGAACGTTAGCACGATACTGAAATTTGCTCAGACGCAGCGGAACTGAACCGTAACTGAACCACAACCAAAGCAAATGTGAACCTGAATTGGAACGTTTAAAAATAACGCGATTGCCCTGCTGATTCTACTTATGTTATCCAACATCAGCTTCGTGTCTCTTTCAATGCAGTACAGAATCCAATTATAAATATCAATATCAAACAGAAAAATAATATTCTCGTATACCGAAACGATTTTCTAGTTTTGACCATTATTACTTGATAAACTTATGAATATCATTTTGTACTGCTTGCCGAACCCCGCGGCATGCTACCGCGAACGACAAGCATTCAAATAATACCTAGGCCATAGGTTTCGACATTTCGCTCTAGGCCACTACGAAACAGCGGCATAGGTAGCAAGATCAATGTCGGGTAAAATAAAATCTAGAGCCGATGTCATGAAATGGCTTTTTATTTAAATTGTTGTCGGTCGCGGTCGCTTGCTCACTGACTGGATCAGACAAGCAACGAAGCTGCATTAATTTTGCATTAACATAGAAGAATCTGGTGGTAAATTTTTACGAATGACCCGTTCTAATTGGGAAGGTCGAACAAGTTAGTTTTTTCGGATGTCGTCCTCTCGGTAATTAAAATGGTAGATGTTCGTTACAGACTTTATTTCCTGCTAATATATTTTTAATTACAAACGTATGTCTGTCTGTTACCTCTTCACGCCCATACCGCTGAACCGTTTTTGTTATTAGGCATGGGTTTGAGTTCCTAAAAAAAATTACTTATATGCTAAAATAATAGAAATATTATTTTTCTCAAAATATCCTTATTTGATTTCCACTTTCCTCGCCTTTCCAGCTACTATACGTGTATTCGGTGTTCGGTCGGTCCAGTAATTGATTCTGCGAACCAATTAGGATTTTTATATCATAATAACCGTTCTATGATATAAAAATCTTAGTTTCCCCACCACTTTTTGATTTGTAGTGGCATGTTGAAATCCCCCACCGCTGCCACCAAAATGAGACTCATCAAAAGCCGTTGCTTTTGATGAGTCTCATTTCATAAACACAGACAAAACAGAAAATACGAGTAGTTCTTCGACGAATTTTTCAACGCTTTTCCAATTACAAGCTCATATGACCAACTAATCAATACTTGAAATAGGCTTTGATAAAAACTTGTCCTATTAAAGGAGCGGAGATCGAAAATCCTGAAGTTACCTTACTCAATTTAAATTACATTCTGGTTTGCCGTAATAGTTAAGAGCTCAAAAGCTATGGAAGCTTCGGACTTATATTTCTTTGAAGCCGTCTCGAATATGCTGATTTAATTTTATGCAAACATGAAAAATATTAAAGGCAATTTGCTACAGAGCAACTGCTTGGAAAACTGCAGTGGTTAATATCGGGATTGTATCCTTGAAGCTGGAAAAGCGAATGTATTGTTTGCGAATGTTTCAGCTTAAATCGGTCAAGCGTCTCGTTTACTTAGAAGTCCTTGTGAATTTAATTTCAAAGTTAACGACACTTAGTGGAGTTCCCAGAGCGTAAAAATCGTGCAAACCTCTGATTTTTGCAATAGTGGTTGAAAATTTAAAAGAAAAAAAAGGAATGTGTAGCTGATAACATAAATAATAAAGTTAACCTATTGAAAAGTTCTGCTTTTGATTTTTAAATTATTCTCTTCCACTTCAAGTAAACTCATAAACTGTAAAATTTTGAAGAAAATTTGCATATTTCTTTCTTTTAAATATATAGCAAAATAATAAAATATATCATTATTTTTTTGATTTGTATCGTTGCTTATATTCCAAAGAAAGAAAATAAGTTGAAAAAAATATATAATTTATATTTAAAATTAATTTTTTTGTATGTAGATGAGCAAACCTCCAAATGTGCTTGTTGTGTGCCTCGCCAGGTAAATGGCGTTCCTATTTTTCTTTGGTTTTAAATAGGAAGTTTAAAATTATTTTTTAAGCTTAACAAAGCCTTCTATTTCTTAATGTGTATAACTTTTTAGCTCTTACTTTATTAAATTTTCTGAAAATGTAGCACAAACTTTTCACGGATAGAAAATTCATTCGAAGAAAATCTGTATTTGATTACTTTTGGTTAGGTTTTTACAGAATAAAATTTATTTTTTATTTATTAATACTATTTGCTAAAACATACTTAAAGGAAAAAAATACAAATTAGGTTAAGAACTGATATTTTTTGCATTCAGGTAAGCATTTTCCCAATATAGGTCGCAGCATGCTTCTTTAGTATGTACGTGAGATTTGTAGCACCCAATCTTTTTTCTGGCTTTTAGGAAATATTAATTTTTAATTAAGTAACTAAAAAATTAAAAGCACAAAAAATTTTTGGTAAACTTTGCAAGTTATAGTGTAAAAAAGAAAATGACACCTCAAAAACAAAAATCCATTCACTATTACAATTTTCGGAGGTTAAAACCTCTGGCGACTGTAGTAACTAGAGATTACTAGAAACGGCTTAGAGAACATAACTAGCATGCATTAAATTGGTAATTCGCATAGTAAGTTTAAATATTAAAATGTTTCATTGGATTTTGGATCCAATTCAGATTTTTTATGGTATGGCTTTTTACTCTTTTAGATGTTTGAGATGGCTAATCTTTATATATATAATTCTTCTGTGAGTGTGTATGTCACTGAACTTCTCTCAAACGACTGGACCGATTTTGATTAAATTTTTTGTGTGTGTTCAAGGGGATCTGGGAATGGTTTAGATTCACAATTTTGTCCGCTGGACAATGTTTTTTTAATTAATTTTTAATTTATTAATAGTTGTTGATTTTGGAATGTTTTACATTAGATCCGACAGACGGCGCTACCATCGCAGTGTCAAATTTTAAATAATATTCGAATTTTAATTTTAGTCTGTCCCGACAGTTAGCGCTGCGATCAAATTAAAAAAATATATACTTTATATACTTAATATGGCAAAGAAACGTTTGCCGGGACAGCTAGTTCACAATAAAATAAGAAATTGCGTTTTAACGTAACGATTAAAAAGCTTCGCATTTTGTTGTCTTACTGTAGCCTCATCCATAGACCATATCTTACATGACACAGATTTTTTAACCATATAATAATAAATAATATGTATAAATTTTGTCATGGCATTATTACGACTATAAAAGACCGGCTCTAATGCTGCTCTTTCATTATCCCTTTAATAGCGTTTGACCTATCATTATTGCACTTGTACTTGCTGTACCTAAAGCTTGTTATTACTTTGATTAGGGAGACTTAGTAAGCCCTTTGAAAGTAAGAGCAGTTCCGCACTAAGTCCTGATCTCAATCCGATCCGTAGGTACTCGTGAACGTACTTTGCGGAGTAGCTGTAGGACTATTCCATGATGACATATGTAATAATTATGCAACTTAGAAAGCTTTTTTTTTATAAAATAAGGCGGCAACGGCCAACGAGCCAACGGGTCATATGATGGAAAGCAACTACCCATGGACACGCTCTCTTCTTGAAGGTTTGCAGGTCGTATTGGTCCGGAAATACTGCTGGTGATAATTCATTTCAGAGTTACCCGTAAGGTCTTTGATGTCAAAAATCGGTCATATTATGTCAATATAGCTTTGTCCACATTGTGCCTTTTTTTCTGTTCAACAAGGGCATGCCTTATAGCGCTGTAAACAGTGAACGTGTGGCATGCCCGTGACGCGCGTCAAAATCCATCCACGTTGAAAGAAAAGTGTCATAGCGCGCGCTACGATTTCAACGCGCGTTACGGGCATGCCTCACGTTTGATGTTGACGGCGCTATAAGGCACGCCCTTGATGAAAAGAAAAAGGCACAATGTGGACAAAACTATATTGACATATGATCGATTTTTGACATCAAAGACCTTACGGGAACATAGCTCTAACTGGTGGCAAAAATAGAAAACCCTCATTGTATAATATGACCTATTATTTTCAAGCCAACCCTGATATCTTGGGACCGGGGGCGTACTTAGCAGTAGATAAGTACGAATCATAAACCAAAGTACCCCCAAAGTTTATAAAGCGACAAACAAACTTAGCCAATATCAGAGTTAAATACTTTACGATAATAGCATTAGAGCCCGATAGATGATTTAACTTCACACAACTTGAATTAACTTCATACAACTTAATACTACGCTAATCTGTGTTCAATAACTTTTAAAGTCGAAAAGGTATTCGATTTGACTTAACATTTATTTGGAGTCGGTCAGTCGGAGAGTTAAAAATGTATCTTTTAAATAGAGTTAATTTTAAACTTTACGCAGATTATTTTATTTGTGCTATGTTATCCAGGTCATTTTAAAGTCGGATTGCTAATCTATCGTACAGTTTCCTGTTCCAAAATGGAAAAACTGCTTGTTCACCAATGACATGCCAATGACTGATAGCGCTGAATTTGGCGCCCCTTTTGTTTGCATTCAGCGCCCCTTTTTATCCTAATCCACCAAAAATATCTGCTGAGAAAAACACTGCATTTTTCGAGCGACCTTAAAGATATGCGTGGCCTGCATCATAGCTTGTCGACAGTAAATAGCAACAATAGTTATGCGTTTTGGCTAGGGGCGTTGATAGGAGACTTCCTTGTTAGAGGTCTATAAAACAGTTGCCACTTTAATTCGCAAATAAATTGCCAACTCTATATAAATTCTCTTTCGTGTTTTTTACATGTGGAAAAATGAGAAGATAATTCTTGTATGTTTATATCCATTTTAGTACTGAGTCAAATAATTGCATTCGCCTTTCAAAGATGTATGGGTTTTGACAAAATGCATCGCGTGTCATGGCGCTGGAGATGCGTAATGTCAAATCCCGTACATTTTTGACATGTAATTTCGCTGTCGCAAATAGCGTAGCAAATAGCGAATTTTGACTAAGTACTCCGATGTAAGTCTTGATTTAGTTTCGATCATAACCTAGACTGAAATAAACTCGAATTAAATATAGATTGGCTGGAAGAAAATGCCACGAGGCATTGAAACCCGCCTTTGTAGTTTGTACAACAATATGCAAAATGTAAATATAAATAAATAAATATGACTTTTTCTCCTTGATCGATTTCGATAAGATCTAGACTCTAAAGGCATACTATATGGAGGATTAGGTTTAGCTACAAAGAAAAAGTCTTTTATGTCGCGCCGTCAAATAAAACCAACTGTACATTTCACACGCAATAAAAGATAATTAAAACCTTCAATATTTTTTCTCATTATGTCATAAATTCGGCTTCGATGTGTGCATGCAGAAGAATGTCTTTTTTTACACACGTCAAAGAAAGAAAGGAGGGTGCTGTCTTACAATTCATTTATCAGGTAATGTGGGTCCTATCTCCAGAATCCTGAGTGTTTGCGCCAATTTAACCTTTTGACCCATCTCAAAAAGCGTACAAATGAAGTTTGCACTTCAAAAATACTTTTTTCTATTCGTCTATAAAAAATCCCTATTATTACTAGGGTTCCGTACCCAAAGTGTAAAAACAGGACTGGACTACTAAGACTTCGTTGTCTGTTCGTCTGTTTTGAGGCTGTATTTCAAGAACCGCTAGAGCTAGGTTGTAGATTTTTTTTACAGATTGTGTGTAATGTATGTCTGTCTGTTTTCAGGCTGTATCTGTTGCCGCTGTAAAAAGAAATACTAAAAACAAAATAAAATTAACATTAAAAGGGGGCTCCCAGGGCACAAACGTGATTTTTTGGCCTTTTTTGCTCGATATCAATAACGGCAACAGGTTAAAGCATTTGAAATTTTCACAAAGTACTACAATAATTATTAATTAATAACAATATTAAAATAAAATAAAAATTTAAAGGGCTTCCAGGCAAAAAACAATTTTTCGCATATTTTTGCCCTATGACGGGTCACGGGACGGAACTCTTTGTGCACGAATTGGACTCGCACTCGGCTTTTTTTATTATTAGGTACTAGCTGCTTGTGTCCCACTCCTAGGCAAGGGCATTTCCTTTCAAAAACTCCCTTATAAATTATAATCATTTATTTCCTTATACTTCAACGTCTCGTATCATTTATGATTTCATACAAAAGGTTTTCGCCGTTTTATTGATATATTTTCTGATAATCGAATTTCGTACTTCATCGGACTCTCATACAACCCAACACTCATGTTAGACATTTCCGAGTAATTTTCAATTGAAATATATTTACGTAAATGTGGTTTGTGGAATCATTTGATAAGCTATATTTCACGGAATCCTTGAATCTATCCTAATTCCATACTAATGTGATAAATTCGAATTTTTCTGTTTGAATCTACTATCAGAGAAATTGATTCTTTAATAGGCAGATTGCGGGTTTACGTTATTTGGTCGGATATTACACACTGATTGATCTGATAATACACACACACTCAAAAATGAACAAGAAAATTTCCCTTTTTAGGGTTCCGTACCTCAAAAGGAAAAAAACGGAACCCTTATAGGATCACTTTGTTGTCCGTCTGTCCGTCTGTCAAGACCCTTTTTCTCAGGAACGCGTGGAGGTATGAAGCTGAAATTTATATCAATTACTCAGGTCTACTGTCCCTTGAAGCTGTGAAAAAATCAAACTTCTAAGCCAACGCAATCAAAAGATACAGCCGTTTATGCCGCAAATTTTCGACACTTGCAAGGGAATCAAAACCTACAGGGTGCTTCCCGTGAACTCAGAATCTTGAAATTTGGTACGAAGCAACGTCTTATAGCATAGATAAAGGAAAAATTACGAAAACCATAAATTTTTAGTTACATCACATAATATATTTTTTTTTAATAATTTTAAACTTACTACCCATTTCCTCATACTCGATTGTCGTAATGAACGAACTTTGTAAACCTTGCAGGTTTGTACGGAACCCTCGGTGCGCGAGTCCGACTCGCACTTGGCCGGTTTTTTTTTAAATTTGGGAGGTCAGTGGCCTTTTACCTACGTGTTCAATGACCAAGCCTAGCAAAAATGTCAGCATCTTTAAACAAATTGAATAGAATACAAGTTTATTTAAGAGATGTAATTTTCTAGCTACTTCTAGTCTAAGATCTGATAGGTCTTTGCTACGTAAATTGTAAAAGGGAGGAAAATCAAATTTTATATAATTATATCTGTGCTGTAAAACGTTTTCTGAAGGAAGCTGAGAATAAGATGAAAATATATTTTAAGGAGCCATTCAAAGGTTATTACGGTGGTCAAAGTACTCGCGTACCTACTAAATAAGTAAATTAACTAAACGCAACTTCATTCGTGCAAAGAATTGTTTATCGCGCGGTAACCTTACGGCAACCGTACATTTTCTTACAAATAACTTCTCTCCACGATGGACTGTGATGACTGATGAACAAATAACCACGATTACACGAATCACAATCTATCGTGGACAATAAGTCAATCACAGATCGCTTGTGTTGATCCAACATTTTACGAACGCAATTTTAGTTTTAGCACAGAATATATATTAGTTGTACCAAGTTTTAGTTTCCGTGTCGAATATTTATTAAGCCTGCAGTGAACGTGGTTAAATCTAATATGCACCAATAAAATGTGTTGTTTACCACTAATTAGTAGTTTATTAAGTTTACCGGTGGTTTAAATACAATTATCTATGATAGTTTCATGTCATGGTAAAATTGTATTTTGCCGCGATTCAATGTGTATATTACTGATGTTACTTAGTTTTAGACTATGATCGATCAAAGTAATCAAGAACGTGTAGGGGTGCATTTTTGTGTATGTGCATGCTTGATGCTATGGATAACTTCGCAATCGTGGTTAACAATCATAGAAACTAGCAAGATAGATGAACCATTGTATCTTCTCTACACATTTTCCCGCTGAAAGTACCAACCCGATGAACAGCACAGAAATGCATACATTCATTTTTAATCATTCCGCTCGCCTTGGCTCGGTAATGATGGAAAATTATAAGTCTTCCATTGTGCGAGTTGGTGTTTTTGTACAAATCTGAGAATCGGATATCTATGAAATTACACAGGTAATAATATTATGTTGTTCGATTACTTTTGTCTTGTGTTGTAGGTAATTTCCTTCTCAGAAATGATTGTTAATCTGTATTCTACAACATTAAAAAATGACGCCAACTCCGTTGCGCCTATTTGGGCTATCGCGATTCGCGCGGGAACGGTACATTTGTTTGGGAAATAAAGTATTATTTGTCCTTTCCCGGGATAAAAAGTATCTCCAGACCAAATTTGATCAAAATCTTTTCAGTGGTTGGGCGTGACAGACAGACAGTCCAACCTTCGCATTTATAATGTGAGTAATATTGACAACCCCTTACTAGTAAAAGATAAGTACACAAGATCTGCAGTTATTGTCATGTTTGTCTGTCCTAAATAATCCACACCACACCTCTATTATATATTATAGTCATGGGTCTATCCGTCTGTTTCTCGCTTAAACTCTATCTTCATTACAGCAAAAATCGCGCTGATCCGTATAAAGTTATTTATGAAGATACGCAAAATGCTAGTTCCGCAAATCCAGTGCGAACATATTATTATTATTTGCGTACAATTTCAAGTTTGACTTACATTAAACAAAACTAGATTTTGAGGCAAATGTTTTTGTTGTAATCCATGTTCCTAGGCGTAGGCCAAGTCTTGTAAGAAAATTGTTTAATCATGTACATAATGTATGCATGAGACAGAATAATGTAGGAAGCCCCACGGCCTCCGTGGTTAAGCCGAAAACTTATTAACGTTAAGGGCGAATCGATATTAACAACTGTTTGTCGACAAATTGGCACTAAGCGAATAATCTTCGGGAAAAATTATCAAGCACGTTCCGTAGATTTCCATAAGGGAGGCGGTTTTGCTCGATTGTGAAGATTAAGGCCCGATATACCCCTGTATAAATGTAAACGATTCCAACACCCTAGTTGGAATCGTTCGGACTGATCGTAGGTCGGTCTGATCTGATATCATACACAACATAAAACTAGTCTATTCATTGTTTCAAACATTTTTTATTAGAAAAGAGGTATAGATTATATACATACGTCCTTCTACTAAACCTATGAGAAGACATAGGCTGCGTCCCCATCAGACACGGCACGGTGCCGTGTTACGGTACGGCGCCGTAACACGGTGACGGCGCCGTGCCGTGTCTGATGGGGACGCAGCCATAGTCTTGGCAAGTCACAACTGTGCCCCCAAAGCCAGTCATAGCAACCACTCTTCTTAGTATTCAAATTAAGCTAATTAATCCAATTAGCGTCCAAAACTCGCCAGGGCTTCATGCAATGTACACTTAGATGCTTTCATGCACTAAGAACCCTTTCACATTAGCGAAAGCAAGCTAAAGTTGAAAGTTGTCAAGACCATTAAAGTTCCTTTTTTATTTGTAAAACCTCTATAAAGTTCTTAGATGCTAAGAATGTTTAGGAGCTAAAATGTAAACACTAAAGAAGTGGAAATCCTAATGGTTTAACATCAGGGTTTTTACTCCTTTAGTGTTAGGTTGGGTAAAAAGAGCAGAAGATATATATATATATCTATACGAAAATCCGAATTGTAAGAAAATCTGCATATATGCAGATTTTCTTAAAATACGGATTTTCGTGGTGCGTTAATTTTTTAGTTTTTGCGACAGATTTTTATTTCTGTTTAATTAGGTAAAAAGTAGTAACAGAGGAACAGTTACCCTAGTTAAGTTTTCATCATTAAGGGCCTGTTTCACCGCTTCCTGATAAGGCTATCCACCACTTAATTTGACAGATGGAGTATGGAAAATCTGTCAAATAACCCTATCGGGCACCTTATCAGGAAGCGGTGAAAGAGGCCATTAATATTTTATACACATTAACGTTGTATTAAAACTGTAGTACCTATTAAAACTAATAATAGTCGAAACTTGATTAAATATTTGTGTATATAAATTATAAAATCAGCAATCCAGGCCAATATCGACAGGTATTGTTGAGTGGAAATTAAAATATATAATGCTCAACTCGGTTGTTGGTATCGTTTTCAAAATTTAATGAAATATTTCATCAAATTTTCCATTATCCACAAGAATATTAAAGCTTAATCAACCGAATAACGCTTGTTTATTTACAATTGAATATTATAATTATGTAAATGTACTCTAATTTTACAATGGTCGATCGCGGTTTAGTATGGTAATACATCTGAGCATCTATTGTTGGAGTCGGTAATGGGTTATTCATGACTATTTGTTAACCGCTCGAATAATTTAGGCAGAGTCAAAAATAGGCATCCCTCTTTAATATTGTTAGTCAAAATGCACTGATCATCATGTGTACAAGGTGTCCGCAACTTCGTTGCGTCAAAATTCAGTTACGGTCTAAAAATTTTAAATAAAAAAACTACCGGTTTTCAGGGACTCAAATATCAGCGAAATTCATCTTCCACCTTGCGATTTTCGCGTAACTTTTTGCCGTGTTCTATAAAATCTGATTTGAACTGTCACCAATAGTATTTCCGGGCCAATACGACCTGCAAACAATCAAGAAAACAGCGTATTCCCTCTAAAAGTCCGGCAACGCATCTGTAGCTCTTGTGATGTTGCGAGTGTCCATGGGCGACGGTAGATGCTTTCCCCGGTGACCCGTTTTCTCGTTTACCCCCTCATTAATTTTTTTTGAAGTGAAAACTTCTTTAGCGGCGTTGAGCGTACTTTTGTGGGATGTACACAAAACTATTTACAGTGAAAGACTTATAACTAAATATGTTTTTGGTACAAAGGTACTACTTATTCCTATTGGAATCTCTTCCAGTAGACCTGCTACGGGAAATTTAGAAAAAAAGGTAACAATAATTAGTCCACACAACAATTGAGTCTTAGATAAAAAATAATTATAATTAGGTACTTAAAAAAATAAAAATAAAATAATCATGAATTAAGTAATATAAAGGTAAACTATAAATATATGAATGTAATACTAATATATAATTATATCAATAATATACATACAAAATATATTTAAAAATATACAAATACACAAATATTCAAATAATAATATTTTATAGTATTATAGGTACTTAAGGGGTTTGTTGACGTAGGTGACATTATTAGGAGAAGCTTAAATAGTGCTCATACAGTCTTTTCTTAAATAGTGCAAGAGTTTCACATTCACGTATATAACTTGGCAAGGAGTTCCAAAGCTTAGCGGCATTAACTGTAAAGGAGTATGCAAAGAAGTCAGTACGATGAGGAGGGATATCTAAAAGATGCGTCTAAAGGATCTACAGGATGAATTTTGCAAGCAATTTTTTGTGTTGATCGAAAAACCATAGAAAAACCGTAAGACGGTTGGAGAGTAGTTTTGTGTCGAACTCGAACTTGAACTCGAAAACTCGAACTCAAATTCGAATTGTAAGGTTATCAATTAATTAAAAAATTTATTTTTTAAAAATAGATTTTCATAAAAAATGGGTTAAAATTTTAATCGATTGTAAGGGTTTCGATTCATTTAAAAATCGATTTTTTAATAAGTAATCGTTTTTCATAAAAAATGGGTTAAAAAAATGCACAACGTTAATAATAATCAAGTTTTCACTTCTGCCGGCACTCCCGGAGTGCAACCCGTCTTTTTTTAACATTTATTAAAAAATGTTTTCAGTGGAAGCCGTTCAGCAATTTCAACCTCAATAGTTTACTGCCAGACAGACAGACATACACGCTTTTGCATGTGATGCAAAAGTGATGTGTACAATGGATTGTGATTTGTGTCTCACAATTTATATTGTCGTTTAAAAACTAGCATCCAATTTGGCGTTCTGCATCTCCAGTGTGGAGGGTCCGTTGTCTAAACTTTTCGGTGGCTCAAATTTCAAAGGGATGTGTACATTGTATGGAATTTGTATCAGAGTGCGGGGCAAATGTTTTTCGCACGTCCGAACAGAGCGAAACAATGAAATAGTCAGTGACGGCGAACACGTAAAAAATGTACGTGACCTAGGCCGGCTATGGATGGACAACAGTTTTTGGATTAACTTCTTTTACAGTGTTTTTTGGTGAAACGAATTACTACTTCATATAAAAACTAGCTTTGTGCTCTCATTTTTAACTTATATTTAAAGTTACTCTCCAGCTTTTAAATAAAAATATGAGAATTGAAATCTAAACGTGTATTTTTTGTTTTCGCTTTTTTTCGCGGTAAAGCACTAAACCGCTCAAGCTTGAACCGCTAAATTGTTTTACATGAGTATGGAGATACTTTAAGTCCCTTGGAAGGGGACTGAATAGTTTTAACTTTTATTATATAAAAGTGTACGGTTTCTGCGCGATAAGCGAACTTAGGTGCAAAGGACGAACATGTTGTACTTCATATTGCACATACATGATACAAAGAGATAACCCTTTGCTAGTCACCCGAAAAAAAAGACCCAAAAATCGTCAAACAAAGACCATGCTGTGTGCCATCACCTCTTGAAGGAAAACACGAGCACAGCTTTGCGATTCCCTTTGAGGGTTACAGCAAAGTAACGAAACGAAACCTGGATTATTTTTGGAAAACTTTAACATCGAATTCGGCTTGGTAAGCGTCGATTTTTAACCCCCGATGAAAAGGAAAGGTGTTATAAGTTTGACGCCTTTCTGTGTGTATGTGTCTGTCCGTGGCATCGTAAAATCCAAACGTGTGGATCAATTTTGGTTTTGTTTGGGATTTTCGACCAATAACCTTCTTTCGTCTCTTGTACTTTTGTAAGCGTCGATTTAAAACTGTGCGAAATAAAAATTTCTACAATTGAGAGGTTAAATGGGGTGAAATAAAATATGGCACAAACAATAATTAAAAGCGGGTGACCGCGGCTTCAGTTATGTCAGATTTAATTATTTTTACCCGGTTGCAGACACAGGGTTATTTTACGCGTAGAGTTTTCGATCAAGTGATAAAACGAGTAAAGGATCGCCTGATGAAAATGTCACTAGTGCTAACAGCTGTTAGCACTAGTGGTTGCACTGCATTATGGCCGGTTTACATTATTCCATTCCAGTGATCCAATCCAGCCCTGGATTGCTACTGGAATAATCTATTAGCGCTGGATTCGATCACCGGATTGGAATAATGCAAACCCTCTATTAGTATTTTTTCATTTACGTGGCATTCGAAATAGTGAAATATTTTATGTTGGATGGTTGGATACCGCAGCTCCTAAATTGAATTTGATGATTCGATTTTGTTCTTACTTTCAATCCCACTCCATACACATTTTTAACGTCATCGATAGCTTTTCAACAATAACTCAACCCTAGAATTTTAATACCCATTTAGCCCCCCTTTCGTAGTTTCTTAATCCCACGTCATCCCCTTTCCAAAACCAGTACCGTTTTTTTTCAAATTTCTTTCACTTTTCTGTCACTTAAACTTTTGTTCATGATAAGGGTAAAAATATTTTTCGTCTCCACTTGTGTCGCGCCGCCCTAAGCCAGACGTCATTCAAATAAGATCGGGGTTCATTAACCCCGGTACATGTGTTAATACGTCCACAATATCTGGATCGATAGCCACTGACAATTACTGTTTTAAACGGTGCGATTAAGCTACAGTCAAAACGGGGAGGCGAGGCAGAGAATTAATTATTATTGGTGACTGATGAGTGTTGACACTTGCCAGGTCAGTGATATTGCCCATGGTTCTCGATTTTGACTATAGCATATTATGACAGTCATTATTGTAGAGGTATATCTTAATGGGCATACGTCGTTGGTTAACTTTGTATTGTTTTAATTCGTTTTCATAAAAATTCAAAATGGTGTCTTTTTATAGCCTGGAGATACAGTCCCAGAAAATGATCTACGTTAGCTTACTATTCGTAGCTTACCTACTTTATTTTCTGGGACTGTACCTACTGTGCCGCAATACTTCGCGGTGTGCAGTTTCCTCTCGTATAAACGGCTTTTCGGCGCTCAATGCTCATTGGAGGCAGGTCTTTGTTCAGTAATGGACGGTGGTCGGTGCTGCATTTTACATTATTAATTACAAAATTAAAGACGTGAGTGAAAGAACCAGATAAGTAACATTGTACTACTTACATAAGGACAATAACTTATTTTTCCCTTATAATTTAAACAACCCAACTTACCTACTTCATAATTTAGCTAATATATCCGGTTATACATAAAAACCACAGTTTTTTTTTTTAAATTCATTTATAAAGCCTTCATTTATGCAAAAATTAAGCATGTTACTTACGGCACAGAATATATATTAGTAGTACCAACTTACGGTCTACTTCTGTCACTTACGTAATCAATTATTTCCTTTTGCCTTCGTAGTCGTATATATTAATAGAAGTCAAGTAATCACAAAACCGAATGCACTGAGAAACACACAAACCCTGCATTGCGTTTTCCGCTTAGGTACTTACCTAACTCACTTTCTATTTCTAGGAAACCTTCTAGAAACTAATAGATATCATGATTAACATATTTTTATCAATCGATCGAAGCAACAAAATTATAGTGTTTGAAAGAAAAAAGGTTTTCTTGGTAGCAACTCTACATAATTACAATGCATTTTCTTTATTACTCATAACAAAACATTACATAATATTACTATGTTTTCTATTAATTATTATGCTATGTTCTCGTTGCCGTGTGCAGTGAGTGATATGACATAGTTTTTTACTGACATACGCTCAGCACACGCTCCTTGTAAAATATAAACTCTACCCCATATTCACTGCTGCATTTCAGCAAATTTTGTTTAAATTATGAAGCTAGAGTTACTTAAAATACCTTTGTAAAATTCCTACCAACTACTTGCAAGGGATAAGAGTCAAGACTTTAATCAGACTTATTGTATTTTTTGATAATAAGTGAAAACGATACTTCATACTATCATGTCCAGCGCACATACTTAGGCATTATAGTATTTGTTACAAATTTTAAAATTGCGGTAAGCTAGTATCTTATTAGTTATCATATTAAATAGTTTTTTTTTTGGATTCTGAAACACCACACCCGAACTTACATATTATAACCTCCTCCTTTTTAGAAGTCGGTTAAAAAAATATCCTTATGGTAAGTTCACACCGCAACCGGACTAAGCGAGGCGGGAGTCGGGACGCGTGCATAGCGATACAAAATTGAAATGTCAAGCGACGACGTCAGCGTCCTGTTCTTTGACATTTCAATTTCGTAGAGCCTTCTCACATCGTCACGTCGCGCAAAGTTTTGTCTCGATTCGGTATGAACTTATCCTGAACAAGATGAAGTCCGCAACTCCGTAGCGCCAAAATTCGTTTATCGCGCGGGAACCGTTCATTCGTCCGGGATAAAAAGTATCCCATGTCCTTTCCCAGGGCTCAAAGTATTTCCATACCAAACCGCAATGTCGCGTCAGCGCTTTGGGCTTGTAGAGGTAACAGACAAACATACTTTTGTATTTATGACAATGAAACTGTGGATAGTTCTAGAACGGCGCACCCCAGTTTGTCTCGATTCTGTGTGAACTTACCACAAATATGTAGCTAGAACGTTTCGTCTCATTTAGGTGTGAACTTACCCTAAACAGTTAACTGCAATAATTAAATTATAATTAGTCTTTACAAATTAATTCCCTTCCGTTTAAAAATTGAGCCAATTTAGCTGAGTTGGTGAATTGTGTTGAGATAGTAGGGCGCTACTTGACCCTTGTTTGTACCTGCCCTTAGCGGGAGACGATAAAAGTTCGGCTTACTCCACCTTTAGGACCATTTCGGCAGTAAAAATGTAAGTACTGTTGTATTTTATCCCCCTTTTATAGTTACTTAGGTATTAGTCAAAAAAAGAAGTATCTACCTACCTAGAGAAAAGTAATAGAAATAAACAGTTTTCTATAATTGCTGTGGAGTGTCCCATTTTCCTTTATTTAACCCTTTATTCTTTAACAGTCTTGGAAAAATCTACGTCATACAATACCGGGGCCAAAACAGCCCCAAAAATATTTAATTGTGTTTTGGAGGAGGAAAATCAACTGCTGATGCTTGTGCACCTACATTATCTGCGTATGTCTGGACTCTGGACACTTAGGAAATATAGTTTTCTCACCTCCGGGCGGAAAACGTCAACTTTCTTCCCGCTGCGCTTACCGATGTTGCTGTTTTCCGCCTCCGTCGATGAGAAAAATAGTATACGCACCACGGGCAGCAAATAAGAAAGCCTCAAAATTTAGTTTGTTATTATTTTTAGCAATATTCCGCGAAATAAACTTCCACCTTTAAGTAAATAAGTGAGTGCACGCATAGGCATGCGTAAAGCACCTCCCTCCTCCCACACTGCCTATGCGTACACTCGCATGCAAGAACTTGCAAGCACCACCACCATACAAGCAATAATGTTGGCAAATCCGTGCAAGGCCCCTCACCACGACCACCAAACCACCACCAAAAACGAACAACGTCCGGTTGACGGACGTTGTTCGTAGAGTCTACGTCTTGAGGATGCTCCGGTCTTGGAGCGAAACGCGCGTCGAGGTTTTCAACCTGCATGGTGGTGAAGGGCCTTGCACGGATTTGCCAACATTATTGCTTGTATGGTGGGGGTGTTTGCAAGTTCTTGCATGCGAGTTGCATTTGCAGATCACATGTGATCTGAGACATTTCTTATTTTCGTGCCCTAGGTTGGTACTACTAATATATTTTCTGTGCCCTAGGTGCGTAATGTACTAAATTGTAAAATAAATACTCAAAGTAAAAAAAATATCTTGTATAATTTTGCATAACGGTTAACCTAATCTCTACAAACGAAGATATTTTCTCAAGTATGCCAATAATTTTTCTGCTTTGACGTAAATACTTACGTAGTGTAAATTACATATGTGTTAAAAATATGAATATTGTTATAAATACAAGCCAAAGCAGGATTAGCACAGTTAACACAGGATCCTCGCGCGTCATGATTGTCGAACAACGCAATAATTGGTGCACCGATTTTCCACTACCGACGCGTCATTTTATACTTTATCATCATTGGCTGGTACGACGAGCATTCTGTTTTGATTTTTGTTACTGGAAAAACGATGCACTCAATTGTTTAAAATGTTTGTGCAATGGCATTGGTATATCTTTAGGTTGCTTTGTCGTATGTGCTACAAAATTAGTCTATATATTTTTTTGTAAGAATGGCTGTCGCATTTTAAGTGTCTTATGATCGGCTTGTGAGGTATTTTGACAAGAGTTTTATCTATTTAACAGCTTTGTTGCTTAGTTAATGTTCTGTCGTTGACCAACCAAATGCGCTAGTGAATGGACAAACTTCAGTTCCAAAAACAGCGGTCAGAAACTGGGCATTCATATTCCCTAAACAAGCTCTTTCACAACAAAACTTTATAGGTTCCATCCACGAATACTTAGTTAATTTGTGCGCGTTATAAACAAAACTTTCTTTTTGATAAGTTTAAATGATTCCATTAACATAAGGTATGATCACTTATTGCATGAAACGACAAAAATTACATTTTCATTTCCTGTATTTAGGAGCACTAAAGCCTAAATGCAAATTTCGAAGCTAATTAAAGATAGTTGGATGTTAAGCGTTACATCCTGTTGATTGGACGGTTTAGCCCGCGTGAGTCTGCGTGGCGTAATTGAAAATGGGCGGCCATGTGGACCTAGCTCACTTACAGGTTAATGTCAATAATCGTTATCGAATTAAATGTATTTTATTTATTTATTTATTTAACATTTATTGCACACAAGAGACTATTTACATATAAATTGACATAGAAAGACGACACAAAGGAACTGCTTATTTCAGAAGAAATTTCTTACAGCAGCCCTACGGAGAGAGATGTGATACAAGACATCAGATAGAGCGTGCACAATTACAAAATTAAACTTTAAATCTACATACACTAGATAAACCAAACATACATATATAAAGTAACCAAAATAAATAATAAATAATACAATATTAATAATCAATATGATATATTATAACCAATACGTCTATAATAAATAAATACTATATGTATATTTAATAACGGTATTTAAATGGATTGAGAGTCTTGAAGATAATGCTCTTTTAAGCGTTTCTTGAAGACATTGATGGAGGAGCTATCACGAACTGTATGGGGAAGCGAGTTCCACAATCTGACCGCATGGACGGTGAAGGAGTAGGAGTAAAAGTTGGAACGATGGAGTGGGAGTGAAAGGTTTGTTCTAATATTGGACCTACATGGGGTATGGAGTGGTCGGGAAAAATTAAAACGGTCAACAAGGTAGGAGGGAGAGAGGGGGTTATGCAGGATATTGTACAATAGACAAAGGATATGGGAATTGCGGCGGAGATGGATAGGAAGCCACTTAAGCTTTGACCGATGAGCTGATATATGGTCGAACTTTTTTAAGCCGAAAATAAAACGTATGCAAAGATTCTGCAAACGTTCTAATTTTGTTAAAAGCTCATCAGTCAAGTCCAAGTAGCAGGAGTCAGCATAGTCAAGGATGGGAAAAATTAGAGTTTGGACAAGGAAAATTTTGGTTTGGATAGGTAAAAAGTTTTGGAGATTCCTCAGCATGTGCAGCGAGTGGTGTACTTTTCTGCTGACTTCATTAACTTGAGGCTTCCAACAGAGGTTGCTGTCAAAAATTAAACCTAAATTTTTGGCCGTCTCTGCATAATCGATAGTGATACCGTCGTATATCACATTAGGTACATTACGTAATTGTTGGGTCATATATCGGCTTCCTATTATAATGGCCTGTGATTTTTTAGGGTTGACAAGCAGGCCATAAGATCTAGCCCAGTCTGCAATGCGCTGTAAATCCGAATTAATTGAGGCAACTGCAGAATCAATGTCATTTAAATTACAGTGGCGGTAAATTTGGAGATCGTCTGCATAGAGATGAAAATTAGAAAATATCAGAGAGACTATCATATTAATAAAAATAGAAAATAAGAGAGGAGAGAGTACACCACCTTGGGGTACACCCTACATGTATCAGATGATTTGGTGATTTTAGTTCTAAAGGTTTGTGTAATTTTTGGAAAATATTATGTTATTAATTTAAATATTATTTCTAGATGACGCCCGCAACTCCGTTGCGCTAATACTTGTTTGTCGCGCGGGAACTGTACATTTTCCCGGGACAAAAAGTATCCTATATCCTCTCCCGGGACTCAAAGTACCTCCATGCCAAATTTCAGCAAAATTAGCTCAGCAGTTTGCGCGTGAAGAGGTAACTGAAAGACAAACAGACACACTTTCGCATTTAGAATATTACTATGGATAGCGATGTTATTCGTCTCTTATTAGTTATTACTTACTCTATGATAGCAGTGTGTAGGTTTTTACAATTTATTTTCTTTTCTTTCTTAATTAATTTCTTACCTAATTGTGTTGGTGATTTGTACAGTATTTGCGATTATACAGATACGATTTATTAGGATTTATTATTTGTTGAGTTTTATTAATCTGGTACAGCCTACATTCGTCAAAAATCATATTTTGGCATTATATGATATTATATGTATTATAGCGTACGGCCCGATTCTGATAATTATGTAATGGACGCATAGTGTAGAAGCGGAATTGTGATAGAACTTAGAAGTTAACCTCTATGATTAGGGTTGCGTGCTATGCCAAATACGGTTCCAGCAACCGTCAGAATTTACTCGTAAAATTACTGATGACTTCGTTGAAATTAGCTGACGGCTTAATAAAGCTTTCAATACTTTTCTTTATACAATGAAACACCCCCCCTACCCTATTTACTGAATCCGCACTCAGTTAAACTTTTAATGATTATAAATATTTAATTCAATAAAGATAACTTGTGACAAAGTCTTCATTAAATTGAAGTTAAATAATCATAAACTCGAAGCAAGTTTATTTGAATAAACTAGAGTTACTTCATAAACACGAATAAATAACGCAGACCAATTTTCAACTTTTTGGTGTTTTCATTCGAATATAATTTCTTTGTAAGTTGTTTTATGTTGACTGGTGTGAACCGACAGTCTCGCGTTTAATTGTTACCATTTTGGGCGTGTACAGACTATGGAATAACGGGAGTTTATATACAGAACTATGGAGGATTCACCATAAAACGATCAATATAATGTGTCCCGACACCGGTGTCCGATCCTGTAATGTCATAAGACATAATGTATGGCACACCGCATATTTTATCGACAAATTGGCTTATCGTTTTATGGTGAACCCATTGCAGAATATATTTTGTCGTTAATAAGAGTCGTAGCGATTCGCTACACAATTTTTATATACCTAGTGGCTGTTTTGGCAGACGTTTCTTTGCCAGACAAGGAAGTTGCTCGAGAGCCTCAATGTAAAATCTCACAAGCAAGCGAGGTGGGATGGTAGGTCCAGCCATAGCCTCCGGTCGTTATTTTTGGCGTTGTTACAAAATTATTATGTCGCACCGATCTCAAAAACTGCGATAGCGCGATTCAGTAGGCCTACCACGAAACTGTTTTGAGACTCAAATAATCGGACGAGAATGCCGCATCCTGCTCTAACAACATCATTTCACGTTTGTTAGAGTAGGACGCGGCATTCTTGTCCGATTGTTTGAGTCTCAAAACAGTTTCATGGTACAAGGCCAGAATTGTACGCTGTCAAGTACGCTACGACATTAATAATAATACTTAATTATTATTATTATCATTATTACGGCCAGCAGTTGAGACAACCGATGTTGCCTGTATTTTTCTCTGTGGACTGTGCATAATAATTGTTGTCTGCTGTAATTGTTTCGGATATGAAAAAATCCCAAGCACACAAAATTTAATCAAAATGTATCCAGCCGGTCCGGTGTTAAAAAAATGTTCTATTTCTATTCCCGGACCCAGGTGGTAAAATCGGATTCCTTCGGATTCATAACGAACTTGCGGACATAGAAGTCATAGTTAACGAAGTTAAAATAATATTTTTTGTGCATTTTTTGCAACTTCGATCTCAACCCCAAAACGTTGGTGTGAGGTGTTGTATTATGTACACACCGTTGAAATAACGAGCGACGTGTTTTGTCACGGAATTTGATCGCCCAAAAATATTGTAACGCGAATCTCTACAAATTGCCAATTATTGTTCAACGTGATCTTGATTAAAATTGAATATTTTAGTAGATATTGTATTGTAAAATATGGCATATTAGATGATGATGATGATGAGAAAATTAAGGAATTCAAACCGAATAATTCGTGTAGTTTTGAAAGTTGGTACTGTTGTTCCTAAAGGTGTCCAGATGAATATACTTAAGGCGTATAGAGTCGTGAAATGGTCATTTTGTTTTTGTAACTACTCATTCATTTCTGGCAGGAAAAAGTTGAAAAAAATATATGTGAAAGATCAGTTCAACAACTAATATATCAACATTTTTTTTCTGCTTTATGTCTTACCCTTGCTTCAATAAAAAAATAATACGTGACATCGATTTTCGATTTGAAATCGGGACTCCTCCTAAACGGCTTTGATATACGGTATTTTTTTTTGCGTAGATATATTTAGAATCTGTTTTTCTTGAATATCAGCATTTTTTATAAAAATCAAACAATATTTTCTTTGAAAAGATATCGAAAAACAGTATTTCCGAACGATTTGGTTCAAAGGTGGTCTGCGCGGGCGCGGGCGGCAGTCGTCCGCTAGCATTCAGACGGGGAGGCTGTGTCACTCGTTGCTAAATCTTGCGCCTGTGTGTGTGCTATCGAGCGTCTGTTTGTGTGCATTAGATCACTACAATATTTGCATGAGTGTTTATGTAGAGTAGTTAGACTTAGAGTACAATCAACGTAAAAAGGTTGTAATGTGGTTCGCGCATGGACGCTCTTATGAAGAGTACCTAAATTGTTATTTACTTCATGATTATTTTTAGTTAAATAATATAATATCTAATATAATATCTATGTACGCTCACACCACGTCAGTCTGGCCCCGTGCTAAGTACCTAAAGGACTTGTGTTACGGGTACACAACGGAAATATATTTAATACTTTTATACTATACATAATATATTTAAGATTTTTATTATATCATACACATATTTAATACACATCCATGACCCAGGAACATTGGAAAACTTTTTGTTCCGTCGGCGGGATTCAAACACGCGACCCCCAGCTTGAGTTGCCACACACTCTAACCATTGAGCCACGGAGGTCGTCAAAGTTATAAGTTGATTGTTCCACGCGTATAGACGTTATAGTATTAATATTTTAAGTATTTAAATAAAACAAGTGTATAGGTGTATGGACGCTCTTATGAACAGTACCTAAATTGTTATTTACTTCATGATTTTTGCAATTCGCATTTTTAAGATTCAAACTGTTACTGTAGATTATCATTAAACATGAACACAGTTATTGGTTGATTTGTAAAGCCTAATGTAAATTTAAAATTGTGTTATATCATCCAAACGGTAGGCCGTTTGGATGATATAACACAATTTTAAATATTTTCAATATTTTCGCCAAAATTACAAGATGACCGTTTTTACGCTCTGTCAATTCAAGACTCTGTCAATTCAAGACGAGTCTTGAATTGTCAGCGTAAAAACGGGTAAGTCGTACGTGTCCGTTTTTACGTTGTAAGAATAAAAATATTATATTAGGTCCTAAATTCATTCAACACTTTATAAAATTAATCTTATTGTCATAGTTTATAATATTTATGTAATAGAAATTTTGGCTCTTCAGTAAGAAAAACTAAAAACACAGACATATCTTTCTATACGCTGCTAATTTAAGAAATTTTTTCTATGTTATAATGAACGAATAAAAAGACACGTCATCAATAACTATAGGTCCATAGTGAAAAATTCTAATAAAATGTGATTGTTTGATAAGTTAAACTGTATAGTTTTCAAAAGTCTACAAATTTTAGTATAAAATATGTATTCACTAATTATTCTGTTTTCACTAAAGGGTAAAACTAAACATCATAATGTTGAAGTTGCCTTTTTCTTCTTATTGGTCTTTTCGGATACGTCTTGAGCAAGGTAAATTTTTACTGACTCTTAAGAATTTATGAAGGTCATAATTTTAACCGACTTCCAAAAAACGAGGAGGTTATATTATGTTTGGCTGTGGATATTTTTTTTTATTTTTTATTTTTGTATGTTCAACGATTACTCCGCCGTTTGTGAACCGATTTTCGAAATGTTTGTTGATTTCGTGCAGGGGTACGATAGACTCGATCGAAACCTTATGTGAATAATAGAAAATATTGTTTTCGAGTCGACAACTTATATCCGCAAAATTCGTATTATGGAGTATTTCGTTAAATTGTAATGGCACTGACAAACAAACTTCACGCTCCATCTTGCTGTAAAATGACACATGCCGCATCATGTGTCATTGACGTAAAGACAGAGTTGCCAGAATAATAAAAGGCGCACCCTTTTTTGTAGTTCCCAGTATTACATGCCTATGTCGTTATAAAAAATAGAAGTATAAAGTTTTAGCTGATGAATCCTGATGTATTTATTTTGTATTTCCATTGGCTCATAAATCATAATACGTATGCAAAGTTTAGAATAATTATTAATTCATCATGCAAAGAAGCCTCAGGCCTCAGCCTCCGTCGCAGCTATTATATTATAACGTCGCAGATTATTTATAACACTTAAATATTCATATTAGTCCAAATTTGATTGAATGTGTGGCACTAGTCCCACTAAAAACGAACAAAAATCTTATAATAACTGAACGTAAATGATAACAAGTCTATAAATAATTCTCTACCTTAGAGGTAGAAACGGACAAGTACGACATGACGCGGAACGGCGCGTAATTTCCAACGTAAGTATAGATGTCCGCATCTACCACAGTAAAATCTAATAAAACTCCCAACTTGTCGTCGTTTACGTCTTTTTATCTTCGGAATTACTTGTGATAGAAAAAAAAATGTAGGAATATGCGTCTCATTATAATATTATGGAAGTGCATGATGCAATAAAAAAATTGCTATTAACGACATGACCTTTTATACGTAGGGACCGTCGATAGAAATACGTCGTTACATACGTCGTTACATACGTCTTTAAAAAAACGCGATTGCCTAGCAAATAAACAAAGGACTACCTGTTTAATTAATATATCGAAGAATGAAGCGAAGAAATATAATTAATGTTAAAAAAGAAAAAAAAATCGGGTACCCAGTTTTCAATCAACAAAAACCCGAAAACCCGGGTTTTAAAAATTGGGCCCGGGTTGCGATGCCCTAGCTTAGGCAAGACAAGCACGGACCTAACTAAGACAGCCAAGACTTGAAAAATTATCTAAATACCTACTGATTAATTTTTCATTTTTTTTCAGTGCCTCTTAATAAATTAGACATAAATATCATACTTGATACTAAGCGTAAATCGTAATTCGTGTAGCATTAAACATATTAAAGTCATTCGTCAAACATCTATTTATTCACAATAGTAATTCATTTTCATATAAATTGCACATTTTTAAAGCAAGTAGTAGGTAGGTAGTGGATTCGAGTAAAATAGGCAGTGATAAGTCAGGAGTGCTTCTGTTCGTCATACGCGCTTAATCTATGTACGATGTTTTCGCGCGGGGAGTGCAGAGCAGGGGGACCTAAGCCACGCCCAAACGTCCAAGGTTATCGACGACTCTATGCGCCTTAAAGCCCCCGAGGGTGGGACAAGAGCCGGCGGTGGGGGAGGGGGAGAAAGGTCTCTTTTTCATGGTTTTTGCTTGTGACTCGAAAACTATTTGTAATATCTCTTTAGTTAGTTCTACATTAATTATAAACATTAAATTTCCTATAAATTACGTCCAAACATTTTTACTGTACGATCATTACTTTAGGAAATACAGAGTATTAAAAGGGTACGCTCGCACTGTTTTTCAATACAAACGTATTCCCCAATTTACTCCCTGGACAATGAGTTTAGACAAATGATTTTATATTATTGTTATTACCCATTGAGATGTATGGAGTTGCTATTGCCAACAAAAAACATGTCGCACTTGAAGAATGAGCGGGGTGAGAGGCGGGGCGGTGATGGCTATAGATCAGTACCGCAGAAGTGACAAAGTTTTGTGCCTACACTCGAATGAACGCAGACTCTATTTGAAAGTGGATAAAATAAAACAAAGACTTTTACTAAACATTATTAAAAGCTTTTATTTAACTTGCTCTGTATAATATTATTATTTACATTATTATGTAAGTTCGGGTGTTTTTATTGTATTTGAACTCAATTTCGAAGTAAGTATGTATGTACATATAATATTTCAATCGATTGAGCTGAAATTTTGTATACACGTTTGGTTTGAATGACAATGCACGATACAGTATGTGACATCACTAATAAATATAAAATAGCCGACCATCCAAGATAGCGGAATAGATATATTTTCTTTGCCGTCCTATAATAACAGTATGGATATTAAATGAAAGAACTTTTTGAGAATAACTCGAAAACGAATGTAATGTCATTCTACATCCAATACGGCGGCTCACCTAAGATAGGAGAATACAAACAAAGTTTCGTTTATTTCTACATGACTAAAGAATTGGATTTCAGTTAAAAATAGTTAAGTGAAATCCAACTTTTTAGTCATGCAGAAATAAACGAAATAATAATATAACAAGTCGCTAAAATATATAGACACCGTTTTTTCACTAATCAACATCAAGTACGATTTCTCAAGGACATAGAAGTTAATTAGATTTCTAAACTTATTATAAAACAAAGTCGCTTTTTTTCCCTCATGTCCATTTGTTCCCTTTAATCTTTAAAACTACGCAACGGATTTTGATGATTCTTTCAGTGTTAGATAGCCCATTTATCGAGGAAGGTTATAGGTTATATTTTATCACTCTAAGACTAATAGGAGCGAAGAAATAGAGGAAAATGTGGAAAAAACGGGGGAAATTATTTGAAAGGGCTAACTTGAATGCGCTAATCTCAGGAACTACTGGGCCGATTTGAAAAATTCTTTCAGTTTTAGATAGCCCATTTATTAAGGAAGGCTATAGGCATATTTTTTGTGGCTATATATTTTATACCCGTGCGACGCCGGGGCGGGTCGCTAGTTTTATATAAAATAACGGGGCAAACGAGCAAACGGGTCACCTGATGGCAGTGTTGGCATTAATCAATTAATTTTTTAATCAATTAATTAATTTGATTATTTTTAATCAGATTATTTTAATTATGATTAAATTAATCATAATTAAAAAAGTAATCTTAATCATGATTATTGCCTTTAATCATTAATTATTAATCATTAATTGATTAACTTCATTAAAAACCTAATACATCTATCAATGTAATTAATCCTACGGTAAAGAAATGATGTTAAATAAAGACACAGATTTCTTAAAATATTTCTATTAATTATTCAAAGAACAAAAAGATATTTTCTAAAAAGAATATAGTCAAAAACTGTTATAACGACATCGAAGCCTCGAAGGGACTACTCATAATATTTAGTCGTGAAAACGGTTTTTACGCATTAAAAATGTATTTTCGAAAATGGCCCGACGGTTAAACGAAGATTAAGGCGCTTTGCAGACGATGGGGCGGGGCGGGCCGGTCAGCCGAGGACATGCCGCGTTTTCAGTGCGCGCCGGGCACCTGCAGCGCGGTCTTTTTGCCCGCCGTGTGTGTTGGTAACACAGGATTCACTTTGTGCTATCGTTCGCGGCGCAATTGACCGGCCCGCCCCGCCCCGTCGTCTGCAAAGCGCCTAAACGAATATCACCAATAGGCTTGATGACTATTTTTTTTCTTATCGGTAATTGAAAGACCCTTAAAAATAGAAACATCACTGAAAGAATGACTCTGATAGCTTAAAAATTCACCAAGATATGGCAATTCAAACATCTCATAAAATAGACCTGCCCGAAACGCTCCATACAAAGTGCTACCTACGAAAGACTGACGTCACTCTTTCGTAGTTTGTATGCACCGGGGGAGAACTTTGTTCGATAGGTATATTAAATATTACGTTTATGAAAGTGGTTTCATAACAAAAGTTGCTGTTAATTGCATGAGTTATCGAATGGTATACCATGCAATTAAAAGAGAAAAATATATAAAGAAATTAAATTGAAAAAAAAATCGACTTGATTATCCAACTTTGAAGGCGCATAAGAAAAAAAAACAAATGCTATCGATCTGAAATTTTGGGAACACTTATTTTTTACCGTGATTTCTTTAATTTATTAACAAAATTCGCTAATCTTTGACCTTGTCATCATCCCTATTTCTATCAGATTTTAGAACATGACACTCACACTGACACTAATTTCTTTGCATCTCTGCTTTATTGTTTACGTTGTAAGAAGTGTAACAAGGAGAAAATCAATATAAGCTGGCTTATATTGTTTATTTATATTAGGTCGTATTACGACGCCCACTTTGGGCGTTTGTCAGATGAGAGGATAAGCTGGTGTTCCAGAAAATAAATAAAAAAGTAGTTAATAAATACTTAATCAAACAATCAAATTAACGATTAATGATTATGATTGTTAATCTTAATCATTTAAAATTTGATTATGATTAATTAATCTTAATCATTTTTTTGATTATGATTTTTAATCATTAATTTTTAATCGTTAATCAGATTAACTTTGGGCCAACACTGCCTGATGGAAAGCAACAACCGTCGCCCATGGGCACTCGTAACGTCAGAAGAGCTGCGGAAGCGTGGGAATATGCCTTGTTCTTAAAATGCTTCTGGTGATAGTTCGTTCCATAGTTTTGGTGATGACACTTATCAAAGTGATGGGATGATCCTCAGAGCACTCCCCGTGATACAATTTATAGAGGATGCAGAGCGAAGCTACATCTCGGCACAATTCCAAGAGGGCCAGCCTGTTTAAAACACTATGGCAGTCAACAATTTGAGCGGCCCTTCGTTCAAATTCAATACTCGTACAATAATACACAATAGCACTTATAAGCAGCGTACATCGTTGGATACGATACAGAGGGAGTAGTTGGTATTTTGGCGCACCGTATGAGGCCGAACCTGCGCCTTGTAGAGTTGTAGGCGTTGGTCCGGACTGAAATCCCTACTGTCGCGCTCTATTAAGAACACCAAAATACTTCGAGGCTAACTTGGCCTTACTTTTAAGCTAGTTTATTAATAAGTGCATTTGTTAAATAAATAATAGCAAATTATTACAACCTGAGACTGACGGCGACCATTAATTTTGCGCGACGGGATAGCGGTCGACGTTGCCATGGTGACATACTTATTTATAGTCACTTCTATAAAATAATATGGGCGAAATACTTTATATTATGGCAAAGCAACGTTTGCCGGGACAGCTAGTTATAATAAGTATGGATCCAAAGTCCACTACATACTTACCTTATTTAAATTACTTAAATATTTATAAATACAATTATAATGTACGCATGTATAATGTACACGTAAAAACGTATTTATATTACCAAAATACAAACTCGTCTCCGTGAATACTTCATTCATCGTCGTCTCATCATAGATATCTGTATTCTGCCTACATTCCCCTCTGAATCTACTACTCTATGACAATGCGAAATGGCGCGCGTCTTCGCCTAGTAATTGAATGTTCGTATTTTAATTGAAAATAATTAAATAAGAAAACTAACCGATGAAATGCTATGCCGTCGCATTTGGAAGTATTTTTGGAATTATTTTTGCAATATCTTAGGACACACCAAGGCATTTTTGTGACTTTTATTTTGTTTGTTTATAATTGTCATACGTCAAGTGCGCAGAAGAGCTCGCGGCCGACTGAGTGCACTGCGGCTATATAGCGTCTCTTGAATGTGACCAAGCATTGCGTTGCGGTGTCAACTCCTTACATCTCAATGTTATTACCAGATATAGCTGAATCTTTATATTTTCTTTGACAGAAAATTTGAAACTTATGGAACTAGCACCGACTTCAAAATTATGAAGTTTGAGTACAGAAAAAGTTGAGGTTTAGCTGAATTCGGAAAAAGGCACATTTAGAGAGGAAAATTATTTAATACTTTTTAGTTTTTAGTTCATATTATAAGAATGTTATTATTGTTTTTACCTTGGAAGTCGGTTTTAATTTTTTGTTAAAAATTATAATTTCACTCTTTTTAGTTACCTAGTAGATAAACTATAATTAGTGCCAATTTAAATTGTATAAAAAATAAATTTATATTGTCTTCACTATATGTCATTGAGGCGCTCTGTCGGCGCTATCGCTTGTCCGAACTCCGATTGTTGTTCATATAGTTTTAGTTACACGATGTATTCAATAGATTTCGCTGAGGTGCTCCTGAATCGCAGTATCGCTTGTACGTAGGAGTTTTATATAGTTGTATTGGCTGTGTCAAATCAGAAATTGTCACCATTGGTGTGAGCAGTGAGCATTGAAATTTGAATTGTCAACAATTTGAGTGGTAATTATTGATCTCGTATTGTTATTAGAAATATTAATTAACCCTCCAAGATGACCTCCGTCATAGTCCGCGAGTTTATAAGTGGTCGTCGGTGGTAGTGAACTAGTGAGTAGTGACTTAGTGACCATACCACCCTACGCGTCGAATTACTGCGTTTATTCTACGTATCTTATTACAATTTGTTAAGACTGTTAAGAGTCATACCCCAAGGCCCAAATATCAGGTAGATAAATTTAAACAATACATTTAAAAAAATCTAAGTGAACACAACCCTATGCGTGCTAGGTAATTTAACAATTTAACGCTTCAACTCCCAAGCGGCCGCCAGAACAATGGATTTCCAAGAATCCGCGATCGAAGGATGAGCCGAACACACCCAGCGGCGCGGCGAGTATATTTTCAGTGTCATAATAATATTATGATATTAATCTTTACCTTCCTTATTGTAATACATAGTACTATCGCATGAGAAACTTGGAAAGCCGGCCTCGCGGCCGCCTGCGCCTTTCTCAAGCGATACTATATTGTACTACATTAACGAAGATAAAGTTTAAAACTTCGATCAAATATATTAGTGATCGAAGGTTTAAAATCATATTATGACACTCAAAATGCTCGCAGCGCGGCATTACCTGACATTAGAACTTGAATAGGTACGACGCAATGCCGCGATGTTTACGCGTTCAATTTTTTCTAAATTTAGTAATAAATAAAAAATATGACCCTTAGAAATTGCAAAAAAATTGCAAAAAAATTAATCTGGACACCTTAAGGAACAACTGTACCAACTTTCAAAACTACACGAATTATTCGGTCTGATCGACGATTTCGAAACTAATATTCTTAGAATAATAGTTGAAGAAGCTTCGCCTGCGTGATTTTGTCATCCTTTGAACCTCGGTGGAATTTTAAAAAAATTTAAAGAAAAAAAAATGCTTTCAAAAGAAGGTTTACAAATCAGAAGACTAGAATTTTTCTGCCGATGCTTTGGTTTTGACGTGTTTTTGCAGTATTTTCTATGTTGAACAATACCTACTAGAAACAAAAAAAAAATATGCGAACACAAACATAAAAACATACGTACTTTTGAAATTTGGCACATTTGTTCAGAAGTTGATAATATTATAATATAGACTACATAATATTACTATACGAAAGCTAGTTCTGGAAAGACAACATAATATTTATTAAATACATGTCGAAATGATAACCCTTTTTTTTGAAGTCGGTTAAAAATCAATTCAAGGCTTGGAAAAAACCAGCAGTCTTATTTTGAAGTCATAGATTTATCATATTATTTTTCAGGCAAAATTTTCCGAGATTGTATACCTACTTAACCTTGCCCCAAGGTTGTCTGGAATCTGACGAAATCCTTTATCTACACCCGGCACGTGTACAAAATATTCTATTTTCTCATCTAAGCAATTTGAAGATGTTTTTGTCAACATCCTGATATTGGTTAACTGAAGACAAAGGGGTAGAAGTGCGTAACTAACAATTACAAAATTGTCCTTTTTTGTACGAAATAAAATGAATAATTGCTAAAAATGTTAGGGAAGTGGAGAACTTCATCTACCTACGTCTTCAACAGCTATCAATTCATCAACAATTCTTAGGGCCTGTTTCACCACTTCCTGATTAAGTGCCGGATAGGCTATCCACAATTTATTCAACAGATTCTCCATACTGTATCTGGCAAGTTAAGTGGTGGATAGCCTATCCGGCACCTTGTCAAGAAGTGGTGCAACAGGCCCTAAGACAATTTAGGGTTAATCTCCAAGATTTCATACAGTGGGCCCGGTTCGCATCGGTCGATTAGACCCTTTTGTGTCGGTATCTGGTTAAAGCACAATGGTCTTACATAACCTTACCTAAGTTGTAATTACAGCCCTATACATAGTTGTCAATTCCTTTGAATCGAAAGACGCTTTGTAATCTGTAGATTGTGTGTAATCAGTAAATTATCTTGCATCGAAACGTTAACATAATAAATATGGTGCAGTCTCGGTATAGTAAACTACAAAACAGTATTGTCATATCCATGCCAATTGGTTAAATTCAAGTCCAAATAAGTCAACTATAGGGTGCAGTTTACATCTAAAAGTAAAGCTAAAGTATCTCCAAATTAATTTTTATCAAAAACGGTTCCGCGCTTTTACCCCTTTGGGTACGGAACCCTAAAAACCGTCAACAACGTCGACGAACCTTAAGGGGCCGGGTACCCTCCAAATTCTCATACATACGTAATTCCAAAATCATTTTCTCATATGAAAATATTTAACATGTTTGAGTTGTTTTTCAGTTTAAAATAGTAATGCACAAAAATTTACTTCAAAATATTTAAACACAATTTTTTTTTTGCTTTAAAATTTTTTTTGTAAATTTACTACTAAATATTTAAACACTAAAAAATAGAGTAAAACACTAAAAAATATATAAATAAATAGTAAATTTACTACAAAATATTTAAATACTAAAAATATTTTTAGAGTTTAAATATTTTGTAGTAAATTAACTATTTATTTATATATATTTTAGTGTTTTACTCTATTTTTTAGTGTTTAAATATTTAGTAGTAAATTTACTAAAAAAAACTTTAAAGCAAATAAAAAAATTGTGTTTAAATATTTTGAAGTAAATTTTTGTGCAGGAATCTAGGTAATTACTCTCAACAACTCAAACATGTTAAATATTTTCGTATGAGAAAATGATTTTGGAATTACGTATGTATGAGAAATTCCAAGTGTACCCGGCCTCCTAATTTCTATATACTGCAGAGCAGACTTTCCTCAATGATTGGTTATAAGTATTTTATGTGTATTACCTAGCACTCCCATTGACTTCAATAGGAATAAATTGCAAATCATATCAGACAAGTATGTCGCTAAGGGATAGATGTCTAGACTGGAAATTGCTCTAACATCTTTAATATCTTTCACCATTCGATAAAGCTTATTTTTACACAAGACGAAGCGAAGACGATGTATGCGCAATGTAAATTACATACAGTAAGACTAACTAGGCAAGCGGGCCGAACTGCATGCACCTACTGCACTGGCATTATTTCGGATACCCTTGAAAGTTGAAGCAGCAAAACGATGTGATGCGTATCTCGCGCATGAACCCAGCGGGCTGCGAGGAGTGACTTTATTTCAAGCACTCGAATAAGTTGCTCTACTGAATGATATATTAAATATTGTGGTATTAGCGTTAAGGGTGTGCTTGTTATTTTTAATGTTGCTCTACGTATTTTCAAAATTACTAAACCGATTCTTATTGTCTTTTCGAAAATATTGGTTGAATCATGTCGAATGGATAATCAATATAAAATGCAACTACGCAAAATATCAGTAATATAAAAGGCATTTTATTGATTTCGATGTATTAATATAGTACGAGATACGACTGCAGAACTGTGCAGGTATCGAGTACACGCTTAAAACCACATTTTTACAAATATTTATGATAAGGAGAACCTATTTCTCAGTAGAAATAGGTTCTCTAGGTGGGTGCCAGTCCAAATGTGGCCGCAACTATTTTTAAATATTTAAAAAAAAATTGAGTTTGCGGGATAAAATGTTTTCATCGGGTATTGAAAGCAAACATGGTTCATTTCACGGCAATGAGTATAGAGATTTAGAAAAATCCGGTGTGCCGTTAGGCACCCGGCCGCAACTCTGTCGTAACCAGGTGTGAACAGGAACCATTCCGAAACGTTTTTGCATCCATAACGTATATTGATATTTTATATATCAAATGGAAGTTTATTTTCCTCTTATTATTATAATAAAGGTGTGCCTAATTAAATCTGGCCGCAAATAAGGGGTGCCGGCTGTCAAAGATGGCAAAGTATCGAAGGTTGAGGGAAAGGGAGCTAGCGCGAAACATTACGGGATAGTGATAATGCATCATGTTAGTGTACTTAAAAATCGGTTCAAACAATAGTAATAATCGGCCAAGTGCGAGTCGGACTCGTGCACGAAGGGTACCGTACTATTTTTGTGTAGTGTAGTGAGCAAAATTAGGCCAACATTTGTGTTTTTTGTATGGGAGCCGACCTAATATTAATTTTTTTATTAGTAGGTAGTTAAATTACACATATTTTACTTGAAGATTTCACACATTTTATTTGTAAAAATGTGGTTTTAAGCGTGTACTCGATACCTGCACAGTTTTGCAGTGGGATCTTAGACTAATAGTGTCCATATCTCAATTAAATAATATGAATTTGCTTTTATGTCCTGCGCACATATTTGGGCACTCACCACCGACATGTAATAAAACCAATTCTGGTAACTGAAATTGAAGTTTGAATTTACTTTATTTTCAATACGTACATTCAATAGTAAATACCAATAATGAAAATTTAATAACATTTTTAATTTTTCTCAATATTGCCATTCCGAAGCATCGATGTTATGAGTAGACGGTCTCGGCATTACAGACCTGGAAGCATCCCAGTTATGCCAACGGTTTATCCAGCGTGGATCGGTGCGAACGAGCGACAATAATGTCGTGCTGCATCGCGACACGACTTGTCTTTACATCTAGGTTTGTCGCTCAAATCCCCCTTACTTATAAAAATATTTACTCAGGGTATAACTATGCAGGGTGTGCCTACCTTTGTGTAAGCTTTAAAACAACACACACCGGCAAAATTAGCGGAACATAGGTAAAAAGGGCCACAACTTGAATTCAAGTGGGTCGGGCTGTGTGAAATCCTTTTTTATAGTTTCTAAGCTCATTCAAGAAATAAAATATTGAACACAATTGGGAAGCTAACAGATTTTTATTGCAATTATGCCCTACTAAGTGTTTTTCGATGATTGACGTTATAAGTGTTTCTGATAAGAATGGCGTTTTTAGCGGGGTGCAAGGTATGCCAGCTCATTTGATTGTTTGGTTTTTGGAAGAACACATTGCTTAGATACAAAATTAGTGATTTTCCAGCATCTACGACTGCTAGAGCTGTAACCACGATAGAGAAAGGTCACACCTACCGTTCGGTCAGTCAGGCCTTAGGTGTGTCGGCTTTCGTGGTCCATCGTAACTTTCAACGCTACAGAGAGACTGGATCTTACGTTTGGAGACGAGAACAAGGCAGATTTCGGGTGGCAATGGTTCAGGATGACCGTTTTGTAAGGGTACAAGCCTTAAGAAATCGACCTCAAACTGCTTTGCAGAGACGAAATCTGTCGGAACAGGTCCGAGATGGACGTGTAAGTGATTGTACAGTAAGAAGAAGAATCAAAGAAGTTAAATTAAACTCAAAAGTGCCAGCAAGGGCACCAAAACATGAGACAGGACCGCAAAGAGCCAGGCTAAGATTTGCGCGTGAATATCAAAATTTAACAAGTGAATGAAATCGTGTGCTGTACAGTGATGGGAGCAAACTCTGTGTAAATTTTGTTGACAGGCGATAAAGAATGTGGATAAATCGTAAGGAACGCTATAGACCATCAAACTTAACGGACACAGTGGCCTATCATGCAGGCTTCGTAATGGTTTGGGGTGGCATATGATTTGGAGCCCGCACGGAGCTGATGATTGTTAATGATGGTACTTTGACAGTACAGGGTTATAGCACAAACATTCTAGAACTGCATGTTGTGCCTTTTACACAGTTTTAGGCAGTAACTTCAATTTTATGCGCGTCCATAGAGTAAAAAAGTCGGGTATTATTACCTAAATGATGCTGGCGTAGCCCAGGTGGAGAGGTCAGCACCGTCTACGGATGTGGATCCGATTGAGGACGTGTGGCACATCAATGGGTGAACGGTACGAGTTAAAACTCCAGCTCCAAAATGTGTTCAGAAGCTCGAGTTGGCGCTACTGGAGGAGTAGAAGAATATCCCACAGGAAATGATCGACAATCAAAATGCAAGCATGAAATATAATATCCAGACCCTCTTGAGATCCATAGAAGGCATTACACGCTTTAAACATGGCATTTCTTAAGTAAAAATGAAGAATTTAACTTAAAATCTTACTACTGAAATTTCAAAGATTTTTCTTAATTTTTGATTTTTGCAGATTTTTTCTATTTTACACGTTTTTATGCCCTAATTTTATATAAGCTTTATTTTTTAATCGTCATTTATTTAATAAATAAATAAATACGTAAAAAACAGCGAATAATTAAAAAAAAAAAAAAATTGTTATGGTCCTCTAATTTTGCCGGTGTGTTTACATGCTGCGTAAATATTTTTAAGTAAGGGGTTATATTATATGTGTATTACAAGCGACACGTCTTCACTCCTAGGTCTGTCAAGGCTTTATCACTCTTATAAAAATCTCTCAGGGAATTAGTATGCAGGGTCTTCCTATCTTTGTCTAACCTTCAATAGTTAAATGGTGCGTAAATCTTTATTAGTAAGGGAATTTATGTGTATCAAAAACGTATTGCTTTATGAAAGTAAAGAAACACGCTTATTTCCAGAGGAATTATAACGTATCCGTTGGTACAGTGGCTTATCGGATATTTACTAAGAGGCCTTACCATGGTATCTTACTACTTTTAAGTTTCTAAGAAACAAGCATGAAAAAATCTTAAAGTAATTCGGCTATTCCTAAAAACGTACCGAGCTTGGTAAAAATTATAACTATCGCCCGTCTGGCGACAAAATGATAATAATAATTATTAGTTTGTTCCCATATTATTATAAAGGTGGCTAAGCCGTCACAACACTCAAATTGGAAAATTGTGCAGCGGTATCACGCGACATAAACTGCAGTCGCTCGCTTGCGCCTAATGTGCCAATAAGTTACTTATCGAATAGTTCATTAAATTTCGTACATCCGAATTACTGAAAATAGTTTATTAAATTCCAAACCATAAAACTAGTCTCGAAACTTTGCCATATTTAATATAAAGTTTTGTGAACCATAATAATAATTGTCAATGCTTTTATTTTTAATACTAGATGACGCCCGCAATTCCGTTGCGCCAAATTTCGTTTATCGCGCGGGAACCGTTTATTTTTCCGGGATGAAAAGTATCCTATGTCCTTTCCCGTGACTCAAAGTCCAAATCTACGTACCAAATAAATCGGTTCAGCGGTTTGGGCGTGAAGAGGTAACAGACAGACAACTGACAAGTGAAACAGACCCTTAGGGCCTCTGTCCACAATTTAACTTGACAGTTAAAGTATGGAGAATCTGTCAAATAAGTTGTGGATATCCGGTACATTATCAGGAAGTGGCGAAACAGGCCCTTAGCCTTATCATTAGTATAGTCTATTGAGTCTAGATAACATTATTTGTGAAATTGTGACCGTTCTTTATTTGACCACTAAACATTTCATCCATTTTATGCTGCTGCAAATCTGCAATCGTAACTAGTCAAATCAGATAGGTTTTATATTTCAACTTTTATATATTGCCCATGACTATTAACAATGTCGGATGTGAAAAACAGCAACTTTACAGGAGAGCGATTCAAAGTCTAAATTGTGAATAACTTTTTACTTATTTCAAGTAGAATCATGAAATTTCAGGGTTGTGCTCTATAAGTTATTTATGTTTAGTATATTATTAGGAGTATTCCGTATTTTATGAATAAATATGAGAAAAGTCACTTCCGACCTTTTTAACGGAGTACGAGTAATGCTGATTTGTCGGAAGTGCCAAAACCGACATTGGTGCTTGTTTTTGTTGTTAAAAGGTGTGAATTACGTTACCAAATTGTAGCGGCTGGGTTGTGGAAGACGAGACTTATTTTTCGAGTTGCAGAGGCGAATCAGGAAGCGTGGTCAGGTCGCCGGCCGCCGGAACTAGAATGTGTCGCTAAAACGTCACTTGTGTTGTTATACTTGTTTTAATTTTAATTGTTAAGTGTATAAAATCAATGATTGCTTGTCGGAAATGACACTTACGCCATTGTTAAGTGATAAATTTACTTTTAAAATAAGTCGCATGTAGAAATAACCAACAAAAATTACAACAATTTAAAGAAAAAAAAAAATATATATATATATATATATATATATATATATATATATATATAACTTTTTGATACCATAACTTCAATTAACTTAACAAAATCAATACTTTTTTTATCAATGATTAAGAGGAAAAGTTTATTTCGTGTTTGGAAAAGTCTTCATGTTATTGTTTGTATTGAATAGGTTCAATAACTACTGAACTAATTTTAAAAATTATTTTACCCTTGCTAAGCTACATTGTTTGCAAATAACATAAATAGTGTATTATTCAGAAAAATATCATACCGAAAATCGCAAAAATATAACCCAAACTGGTAAAAATTTTCAATAAATTACATTATTTCGCTTGCGCTGCGAAAAATACAGCTGATTCATAGAAATATTATTACAAATACCTATAGTGTTTATCATTATCTACAAAAAAGTCCAGAACAGCATATATGTATCTTTTATGGTTAACGAATAATAACCATTTCCTTCATTAACAAATAAACTTCAAATCATCTCCTACTAGCGTGGTTTTTTTGCATATTAGCAATTGATCCTTACCTAAATAAATATCCAAATAATAATTGTGATTCTGTAAAGAATAGAATTGTCTTTTAAATTATTACCATGGGGCAAATATTTTAGAAGTTAGGGCAGTTTGATTAAAGCTCAAAACAAGGCGCTACAATGGCGGTGGCTACCATGAATTTGTAATGCAAAATATTATATTTTCCAAGTGGAACAACTTGCTATAGATCTTATCAACATCTGCCAAATACGCTGGAGAGATGAATTTGCCCAAATACATATGTGGGAAATATAGAAAATACTGACGAAGGACTGACTGTTTTGCAGGTCCATTAATTTGTCAGCGAAACAAAGTTTGCGTAATCAGGTAGTTCTTAAAAATCTCTACATTTTTAGGGCACTTACGTACTACCATAGCCTTCATTTTCATGAAAAACATAGATGAATATTTATTAGATTAATTAATCAAAAGCTGTCTTCTTCATCCGAGATTCTCTATTTATTCTATGATATTTTTTAAATAATAATTTCACATTTACATAATCTGAGTAAATCTATATGTTTGTTAAGACAAATTGCAAGCTCTGCATTTTCAATGTCTACAAGATCAACAAGGATAATCAAACCAGCTGCTCAACGAATTTGAGAAAGTTATAATAATAGTATAGGAAAAAATTGCTTATGGAAATCTTGTGACTGAAGTTAAACCTAGTGTGAAAAAAGGTCCTTTTAATACCTTTTTTTAAGCCGGCTGTACACTCTCGCCGAGACACAGCGAGGCGGCCCGAGTGCGAGAGTGTAAATGGGTGCGCTCGCCTCGTCTCGCGTGTCTCGGACCCTCTCGGTCCGTTGTCGGTATTTTGCGCCCGAGACAAAGGGTCTCGCGAGGAAAACGAGCGCACTACTGTACACTCTCGCGTCTTTCAGTACTAGTCCCGCCGTTGGACAGTGTAGAACAGAAAAATAACAATAATAAACGACAATATCAGTCATTATCTGTGAGAAATAAAATTAATTATGATTATAAATCTTTGGATTACAATGATATCTTTCGATGCATGGTGAATGGTGAATGGTCGTTTTCGTCCATCTTGTCCGAGTTCTTAACTGCGATTGAACCAAGCGAGAATGTACATGATTGCACTCGGGTAAGGGGCTCTCGCACGACACTCTCGCCCGAGAGCTCTCGGCGAGAGTGTACAGCGGGCATAACGATTTTTAACAGTATAGATTATGTTTTATTGCTATTATGTATTTAAAAAATGCCGAGAAAATCAGCTATTAGATACCAGATCGTCAAAACACGATTATTTAACTAAAAATTATATTCATTCATTGTGTATGTGTGCCAACAAAAACTTAATTTTCATACAAAAATGACCTACTTTGAAGCCTTCTGAAAATTGTTTAAAGTCGGTAAGCACCGACAGATATGAAACAAACTGCAAATGGCATTAAACCAATTAGAAAAATAAGTGAAATGATTATGATGTAATACTACCGACATTTTGCCAATTTAGAAATCCCCATATCAATGTCGGAAGTGGTAATACCGACAATTTAACCATTTATAAAACCGATTAAAAATGTCGTATGTGGTACAACCGACATTTAACACATTTGAAAAACCGCTTAAGGACGTTGGATGTGGCACATCCGACAATTTTAAATGACCTACGATACAATTTTAATGAAGATAAATGTTTTTCTTATACTGAAATCTAAAACAATAAAAAATAAGCTGTACTGTTCAAAATCTTTAAAAAATATAATAAAGAATAGTAAATACCATTTTCCGCACTAGTATTAGCTTCGATCATAATATTTCCATCAGCATTTTTCCCCTGTGCTGATCTTGTAGACATTAAAAATGACGTCGAAAATTAAAAATATATAACTAAGATTGCAAAAAAAAAACAAGTGACAGCGCGACGTCCATTTTCTCCGTCAACATAGTCGGAAGTGGCACATCGAGCGCTCTCATTCGCCCCCGCGTCCCGTTAACAACGTAGGTAGTGACTATCCGACATTGTTAATAGTCATGGGCGATTTTGTTTATAACTGCGGCTATAAAATACATAATGTTGCGGTAACGTCAAAATTACTGGACATATTTCAATTTTCTCTAAATATTTAATATTGCATTTTGTATTAGGATGAATTTATAAAATCAATTGCCGAGATATTCTGCGTATCTACGATTAACTAAAAATGTCTATCGAGTTGCGGACGTGATTTAAAAAATTAATTAAGGAAACACAAAATCCATAAACAACAGAAAAAAACGCAATCGGTATTGAAATTGTGGAATCTCATTTACCATTACATTGCTAAGGTTTGCTCACAGAAGTTCGAATACGCAAAGGAAAAACCACGTCACATCGCTGTTGATATAAAATTTTTGTTTATTGACCGTTAAACAGTTTTATGTTACCAGCGACTTTTCGCATATTAACTGCTTTCTTCAAAAAAGTAACCCTTTTCTTCCTATTCCATATTTCATCAAAAACGGAGCGCAACTTTTGATCTCTTTGATGCAAAACAGAAAAAACTTTTTCGCGTTAAAATGTTATTTCTTGTTCTGTAAGATGCAATTTTGCGTGGTTTAGTTTGTAAAATTGCACCAAAAGTGCTTGAAGGCCGTCGTTGAAACAACACTGGAAAATTCCCTCTCTCTAATCGCACCGCGGCTTTCTGCGTTGCGTTGCCGATACGGAGTTGTGTGTGCAAGCCCCGAGATGACAGTAACGTGTAGGAAATGAGCTGCCTGGAACAGTTTCATTGAAAAATCGCGTTGCTGTAGGTAGCAGGTTAATTAATACACCCTTGGTGGGTTTTTATCTTCGCTGTAATTACAAATGTTCGCCCAGGTTTATTCAGATCTATTTTGAAGCAACTTATTTTAGTCCTGGTTTATAAATAAGGTACAAATACTATATTCAAGCTTTGTTTATCTGTGCAACGTGAAGGCCTCTCGAAAATTAGAAAACTTCACGGGGATCCGAGTATGACCCACCCCAAAATCTATTTCAACATACCTCGAGACGTGGCTCCCTCCAAAATATAGTATGTCAAACTTCAAGCTGCTTTCTGCGCCTACGTTGGCATTGGAATAATAATAATAATATCTATGGACGCTTCACTCCACGTCAGTCTGGCCCCGTGCTAAGTACCTAAAGGAATCAAATTGAATAAAGATAATTAAAATCATAAAACAATTATATAAGTACTTTTTAAATTATTACTTCTGCCCATAATATGGTGAGTGTCGTAAGTCAGTAGTATTTGTGTTTGGGTTTCAACATACTTTTTCATGGAACGTGCATACTTTGGCCATGCTCCAACTTTTAGCTGTCAATTAAAAAGACGTTCTCATTTAACACTATTTATCGGAAATCGAATAAAGCATTTCGATTTACTTCGATATAAATAATATCAGCTCTGCCATTATAATAATGTTTTCTCAAATACTGTCCCAGTTGAGCATTTAATTAATTTTGTTCAGGCTTGGCTTGGGGTTTTTAACGATGAGATATCACAGGTTAAGTTCTAGTAAAGGTAGAATTTGAATTTTCTTTGCGCAGCCTCTTGCTAAATCAATTTCGACTGTATATCTCAGTGATAAAGTTTACGTTTGACTGCAATTTCCACTTGATTCCACGCGTCGACCGAGGTGCGAATTTGAGGCTCTCACCAAAATATGCCTTCCTGTTCAGTGACTTGTGACATGCCCTGGGGCTTGAGATCTAGGCCTTATTGCTTTAGTAATATAGTTCACGTAGCGCTTATTGAAATGTAGCTTTATGCCTGGGTTACTAGGTTGTAACTTGCGTAGTCGGTATTTTTTGTTTTACCTGAACGTTAAAATTTATATTTAAATACGTTTAAATTTTTGATGTGAAAGTAAATAGTATACTTAAAACAACTATGTATATCAAAATTGTTGGCAGATTCAATAATCGCGTCATTTATGGCGCCTCTGCAAGATGGCCCAGCGCTGGCCCATCAAATGGCGATGTGGTGCCTCTACAGACTACAAGATGCCCAGCGCTGGCCCATCAAATGGCGATGTGGCGCCTCTACAGACTACAAGATGCCCAGCGCTGGCCCATCAAATGGCGATGTGGCGCCTGTACAAGATGTCCAGCGCTGGCCCATCAAATGGCGATGTGGCGCCTCTACAAGATGCCCAGCGCTGGCCCATCAAATGGCGATGTGGTGCCTCTACAGACTACAAGATGCCCAGCGCTGGCCCATCAAATGGCGATGTGGCGCCTCTACAGACTACAAGATGTCCAGCGCTGGCCCATCAAATGGCGATGTGGCGCCTGTACAAGATGTCCAGCGCTGGCCCATCAAATGGCGATGTGGCGCCTCTACAAGATGCCCAGCGCTGGCCCATCAAATGGCGCATGCGGTGGCTATGCAATGGTCGCAACGCCTCTACATGATGGTTTCGACTTAGTCCATTACCTGTCATAGTACAAAATGGCATTCTAATAAAATGTCGATTTCGTTGGTTCTCACTAGAAAAACATTGTTGTGGGCAGGAAACGGACTATATTGAAAAAGGATTGAAGCTGCATTAACATTGCATTGTAGAATATGGGTACTCGATAACAACTGTCGGGGAAGTAAGTTTCAGATAAGCCTGTCGACATACTCCATATAAAAGTTTGCGTTGGCTAGCAATGGGATTTTCTATTGCAGTTCTCAAACTATTGAAGCTTGACCGCGTGAGAATATGTGTTGAAATACTATACACTACTTATACTATAACAACTAAATTATATAATTTTTTGCCACTAGTGGGAAAAAATAAATCACAGGATTTTTAGGGGGTAAAAGTTTTTTGGGATATTTTTGGGGGTAAAATTTCTGTAGCGTCGTTTTAATAGGTACTACGAGTATTATTATATTTTTTCTTTTCACTTTTATTTTATTAAAATTTTATTATTATTTTAATTATACTTTAATATAATTATTCAAATTTATATGAACCACTTATTTTGCATGACAAAGGTCCACTTCGACCAACCTTTTAAGATGGGTCGATTTGAGCGTTGCATAAGCGAAAATATGCTGACGTTTTTGCCGCGATCACGACAGTAGCTGTGGAACGGCTGAAGTAGATTTTCAGCGTTATGGTCTCTTAGTGGAACGCACCCCAAGTGTTCCAAAAAGTGCTATATTATGGGCAAATTTTTTGAAGAGTTGACACCACTTGCACTGGTAAAGCCACTAAGTAACGAGATGGCGATGTTGAAAAAAAAGTATTTTCTTCTTTTTAGGGTTCCGTACCCAAAGGGTAAAAACGGGACCCTATTACTGAGACTTCGATGTCTGTCCGTCTGTCTCCAGGCTGTAACTCAAGGATTATGTATATCTGTTGCCGCTATGACAACAAATACAAAAAACTAAATAAAATTAATATTTAAGGGGGGCTCCCATACAACAACGTTTTGGCCTTTTTTGCTCTATATCAAAAATGGCAACAGGTAGGTACTTGAATTTTTCTCAATGTCCTTAGTTATATGTGTACTTTAATATTCAATAATAATATTAAAATAAAATAAATAATTAAGGGGGCTCCCATACAAAAAACACAATTTTTGGCCTAATTTTCCTCTATAATAGTACGGAACCCTTCGTCCGCGAGTCCGACTCGCACTTGGCCGATTATTTAAATACCAAATTAGTAAAAGTTAGTACCAAGGAGTAAGACAAACCTTAGAATTAGATAGATATGCCATAATTATTATAGTAGAGGAGGAATCCGGTCTTCAATATCCTTTGAAAGCCTCGAGACTCGAGGTTGATTTGATCAAGTCTTGTAAAAGTTTAATAAAGTCCGTCTAAAGTTATTTTGCCTGAAATATGGGAATTTCTCTCTTCAGTGTTACTAAACACACCGGCAAAATTAGAGGAACATAACAAAATTTTATTTTTTTTGAAAATTATTCGCTGTTTTTTATATATTTATTTATTTATTAAATAAATGACGATTAAAAAATAAAACATATATAAATTTAGGGCATAAAAACGTGTAAAATAAAAAAATCTGCAAAAATCAAAAATTATGAAAAATCTTTGAAATTTCAGTAGTAAGTTTTTAAGTTAAATTCTTCATTTTTACTTAAGAAATGCCATGTTTAAAGCTTGTAATGCCTTCTATGGATCTCAAGAGGGTCTGGATACGCCATTCCATGCTTGCGTTTTGATTGTCGATCATTTCCTGTGGGATATTCTTCTACTCCTCCAGTAGCGCCAACTCGAGCTTCTGAACACATTTTGGAGCTGGAGTTTTAACTCGTACCGTTAACCCATTGATGTGCCACACGTCCTCAATCGGATCCACATCCGTATACCGTGACTTCTCCACCTGGGCTACGCCAGCATCATTTAGGTTAATACCCGATTTTTTTACTCTATGGACGCGCATAAAATTGAAGTTACTGCCTAAAACTGTGTAAAAGGCACAACATGCAGTTCTAGGATGTTTGTGCTATAGCCCTGTACTGTCAAAGTACCATCATTAACAATCATCAGCTCTGTGCGGGCTCCAAATCATATGCCACCCCAAACCATTACGAAGCCTGCATGATAGGCCACTGTGTCCGTTAAGTTTGATGGTCTATAGCGTTCCTTACGATTTATCCACATTCTTTATCGCCTGTCAACAAAATTTACACAGAGTTTGTTCCCATCACTGTACAGCACACGATTTCACTCACTTATTAAATTTTGATGTTCACGCGCAAATCTTAGCCTGGCTCTTTGCGGTCCTGTCTCAAGTTTTGGTGCCCTTGCTGGCACTTTTGAGTTTAATTTAACTTCTTTGATACTTCTTCTTAATGTAAAATCACTTACACGTCCATCTCGGACCTGTTCCGACAGGTTTCGTCTCTGCAAAGCAGTTTGAGGTCGATTTCTTAAGGCTTGTACCCTTACAAAACGGTCATCCTGAACCATTGCCACCCGAAATCTGCCTTGTTCTCGTCTCCAGACGTAAGATCCAGTCTCTATGTAGCGTTGAAAGTTACGATGGACCACGAAAGCCGACACACCTAAGGCCTGACTGACCGAACGGTAGGTGTGACCTTTCTCTATCGTGGTTACAGCTCTAGCAGTCGTAGATGCTGGAAAATCACTAATTTTGTATCTAAGCAATGTGTTCTTCCAAAAACCAAACAATCAAATGAGCTGGCATACCTTGCACCCCGCTAAAAACGCCATTCTTATCAGAAACACTTACAACGTCAATCATCGAAAAAAACTTAGTATTGCAATAAAAATCTGTTAGCTTCCCAATTGTGTTCAATATTTTATTTCTTAAATGAGCTTAGAAACTATAAAAAAGATTTCACACAGCCCCGACCCACTTGAATTTAAGTTGTGGCCTTTTTACCTATGTTCCGCTAATTTTGCCGGTGTGTGTATAAGAGTAAGTAAATCTGCTCAGCTCTACCAGCCTTATTAATAAAAACAGACTAGAGCAAGAATAACTTTACTCCTAGGCTTAAGGTAAGAGTAATAAAATTCAGTATTAATAAACATGGAATAAGGAAGGAGTAAACTAATCCGAATCTACTCTCGGAATAAAAGTTAGTCCTTCACACTACCTAGTTTAAGGAGAGATTAAGTATAGAACAAAGGTGTATTTTGACATTTGAATGAAAAAAAACACTGGAACAAAAAATCGACCCAACATTTTATAGGTACCAGATGTCTAACGCGAACGTTATCGTAAAAACTTACTTTTTCATCTTCATCCCAATTACTGGAACTAATACATTTTGTTTATTCGCTCATTGTATTTGATAATTTGTAATAATAAATATTATTATATTTAAAATATTATGATAATATTTATTGTTGTAAATTATCAAATAAATATAATAATGTTTAATTATAAATTATCAAATAAATATATAATAATATTTATTATTATAAATTATCAAATACAATGAGCGAACAAAAAAAAGTTTATCCCAATTACTGTAACGAAAACGCTATTTGTTTGCTCATTGTATTCGATAATTTATACATTTTATTTCTTTTCAACACATATTCGAAGTACAAAACTTCAAAGAGGTAACGTTGCAAACTTGCACAAAATAACAGTACTTACTAACAAAACCAAAGAACAAAACAAACTAAACACCTTAGCACCCCATGCACGGCATGCACCACAGCAAAACCCGCAAATATTTTGAATTTTGAAATAATAACAGGCAAAGTATGTTGACTGTCAGTGTCATAAATGTCATTTCTGACGTTAGTTCATTCCCTCAGTGACACTTTTTACTTTTAAATTGGAAGGGTTGCCATAATGCACTCTTTAATCCCGATGTAAGGAATGTATTGTTACTCCAAACTTACTCCACGTTTATAAATAAGAATTTAATACCAGAGCTAAGTCGGCCTTACTCCTGGATTAACAACTCCGAGTGTAAGGACGGATTGTGCTGGGTGTAGGCCATTTTTATTAATAAGACCGTACAAGTTTACAGAGTTAGCTGTGAAAGTAGCAGCGCTTAGAGTTTTTTTACTTTTTAACTGACTTCAAAAAAGGAGGAGGTTATATGTTCGTCTGTTTATGTATTGGAGAGACGCTGGAGCCATAAAAATTATTAAACAGGCAATCAAAAATTATATTTCAAGATTACAAATTTGTCGTCGGACCCGCTGAGAAAGAATATAACCCTATGGCCTATACCTATAATCTATTTATAATATAAAGCTGAAGAGTTAGTTTGTGTTTGTTTGAACGCGCTAATCTCACCAACTTTTGCACCGATAACTATGTTATTTGGCACAGATATAGAGAAGATCACGGCAAAGGGGGAAGGTTATTTTTTTGGGAGAAAAACATACAGTTCCCGCGAAATTCCTTACGTAGATATTTACTTTGTGAGCATCGCGAAATGTCCAAAATTAAATTCCAAACCATGAAACTAGTCTCGAAACTTTGTCATATTTAATACTAGACGTTCCGCGCGGCTTCGCACGCGTAAATTAGATATTTCACAAAAAAATTGGCCATAAAAATAGCCTATGATCTTTCATTAGGTCTACTTCTTATCTGTGCCAAGTTACATAAAAATTGCTTCAGTAGTTCTTAAGATAATGAGCCCTTTCAAATAATTTCCTCCCGTTTTTTTCCAAAATTTTCTCTATTTCTTCGCTCCTATTAGTCGTAGCGTGATAAAATATAGCCTATAGCCTTCCTCGATAAATGGGCTATCTAACATTGAAATAATTTTTCTAATCGGACCAGTAGTTCCTGAAATTAGCGCGTTCAAAGAAACTCTTCAGCTTTATAGCTATAAAATGACAATGCGACCAATTTACTCAGGTCCGTAAATTGCCTATAAATCAATTTCTACGATGGTACGTCAGCTAAGGGGCTTACAAGACAATACATTTTGCCATGTCTACATTTCTCTCAATGAAATATTTAACACTTTCCACTGTAGTCAAGTTTATTTTCGAGTGGCATGTTTTATTCAAGCTAAGTCTGTCTGACAAAGTACCTGTATCGTTCTCCACGCTCAGCGCACGTTATACCATACTCAGATATTGTGTAGTCAGTTTTGTCTGTTCGAAAGCTGACATGATCGAGAGTATTACCATCCATAAAGTACGTCATATGATATTTATGATTTTTAAACCCGGGGTGGGTTTAAAAATCATAAATATCATACTCCGGACACATTGTGAGACCCCCCTCCCTCCCTAGTGTGGCGTCACAAAATTGTACATCAAAAATTCCAGATCATATTAATAATTACAATTTCGCTATTCAATTTGTTTAACCCATCAAGCCCCATAAGGACACCGGTGACCGCGACAACAATAGAATAGCAATAGATTTACAAGAATCCGTGATCGAAGGATTAATTTAAAATGTGGCGTCACAAAACTAAGGACAACCAGTCCTTGTTACACCATGTCACACTACGCCGACCCCCTCCTCACCTCTTTTTGGGTGACATACATTACGGATGATCCCTGTGTTCTTAGTAATAAATAGTTCATCAGTTGGCTTTTGGGTTCCTCTATTCATGGAAAGTTGTAAATAGGCATGATGACTATTTTTTTCTTATTGGTAATTGAAAGACCTTTAAAAATAGAAACATCGCCGAAAGAAGGACTCTGATAGCTAAAAATTCACTGCATTGGCATTTGCAATTCTATTTTATGAGATGTTTATCTCATAAAATAGAATTGCCCTAAACGCTCCATACAAAGTGCAACGAAATTATGACGTCACTCTTTCGTAGTTTGTACGCATCGGTAGAGAACTTTGTTCGATAGGTATAATAAATATTGCATTTATGAAAGTGGTTTCATAACAATTGCATAAGTTATCGAATGGTATACAAATATTAAGAAATTTAATTGAATAAAAATCGACTTGAAAATTTAACTTCGAAGGCGCTTAACAAAAAAAATACAAATGCTTAGATCAAGCTGAAATTTTGGGAACACTTATTTTTTACTATGATTTCTTTATTTTATTAGCAAAATTCGCTAATCTTTGACCTTGTCATCATCCCTGTTATTGTAATCAACTTTCAGTTTGATCGCTACAATATTTTGGATTCTAATTGACACTTGTTTTTTGTTTTAAATTCTTTTTTTAAATATTATTACAAACTTATGTTTGAGTGAGTGTAGTATCGTTTTGGTGGTGTTTAATTTAACACGAATTTCAGTAGAGATTTTCACGAATCGCATTGGGAGGTGATAAGGGTACAATTGTTATGTTTATTGTCATACAATGTATCGCGTGATATATGTACCACAATATAATAATATACAGTAGTATCTACATGCTAGGATCGCCCACGCAAACAGTTATTTCCGTGCAAAACGTATTCCATTGCACGCGTACCACTTGTCACTGTGTTGAGCATTATAAGGACATGACTGGGCTCATTAAGAGGATTTCGCCTACCACAACGTTTTTATTAAATATTCACTCAATAGATTAAATGACTACCCTTAATTATTACCATAATCAATTTATTCCAAATTGTAGTATGGTTTACGCGGTAATTCGAGGCGACAATTCATTGACAAAATGTTAATGAGGTTCGTCGTTTTCTGTACAAACCAAGATTAGTGACAGATGTTTCTGGTAAAAAAGCGATCGTATAGTGTGTATTATGCACCATGGGTAGTCGAAATTCTAGGAACTGCATAATATATATTATATACTAACTATATACTATACTATGGATTATTCCACGATTATACAACAGGTAATCTGATCATGCCCTAATGAGATTTCGGTCTCCTTTGATGCTGCACTGATTTGAATCACACTGAGACGATTGTTGAAACCAGAAGCTGTGGTCTGTGGCTTTCAATAACATAATTGTATAGTAACTTGAGTTTCAATTATCGAATAATTATTGCGCTACACATTTAGGCTACGATCTGCAATGTCCAACACTGTAAATCATTACTAATATTATAAATGCGAGAGTGTGCCTGTCTGTGATCTCTTCACGTTTAGACCGTCGCGCGTCGGGCTGATTAGGATGAGAATAATGCTTCGTTCAAACCCACGCGACCAAGCGTCTGCGAAGCGGGAGCGTCAAGTTGTCGAATGTGTGTTTTGTGTACAAAAAACACTTTTGACAACTTGACGCAACTTGATGCTCCCGCTTCGCAGTCGTTTGGTCGCATAGGTTTGAACGAAGCCTTAACGACATAGTTTTATAGCGACAATAGCGAGCGAGAATATAGCGAGTTTATTTGTGTGACTATCTTTAAGCCCCATGCGGGCAGGTGTGACTGAATGCAGGCCGAACCAAGGGCTGGTCGCATGTAACGCGTCATGTTTTCCGTTGCTAATGAGTAATAAGGAATTTCGATTTGAAATTCCGTGAGACTAGCTTTTGCTAGTAACATTCGTTTTTCTTTATTCGTTCCGTTTGGAAAAAACGTGCGTTACCTAATGTATTTTTCGCTGATTCAATTCATTCGGAAAACTTGTGTATGTTGCCGACCTAACTCATGCGCATACACTATCTCTATCATCTACTGCTGATCAGTTCTACCGGATGCAATCAGTCACCTCGTATTTGAAACCACAACTCCAGCTGAGTGATTCGAGGTATAAGAATCAATCCCAGGTTGCAAGTAGTCGGAAGTTTGTAGAAGTTTCTGTGGAGGGTACAAACGGAAGGTGCAAAAGTTAGGACTTCCGGTTTCTACCGATCTCCTTTGATGCGAATCCCGATGTTGAAGTGATGCAGTGCGTACGGGTCCGTATTTGAGGATGTGATAATACGAGTATATAGCAAGTTATCTGCTTTGAAATTTGCTGCACTATATTATTGGATTCCATTTTTAAGGGTATACGGTATACCTGACCTAACTCGGACGACCTCTGTGGCTCAGTGGTAAGCGCGTTGGTGCTCAAGCCGGGGGTCGCGGGTTCGAATCCCGCCGACGCACAGTGGTCCGAAATCTCTAAATAGTGGACATTCGCAAAAAAGTTCGATTTTGGTGTGGAAAAAAATACCATCCGATAGTTTTTAAAAGGAGTAACAATAAATCCTTATTAATTTTTTTTATAAAAATGTATATTTAAGGTGAAAAAAAAAATAATTACGAAAATGTTGTATGGGAAAGAATCTATAAATAGATTTTTTGCAAAAACTGCTAAGTCATTCTGGTTCATCTTTGAAGCAAGTAAAGTTCTAGGGGTATTTAAGGTTTAGAAAAAAAATTACGAAAATTTACGTGCAGCCTTTTGCAGTAGAGGGGTTCAAAATTTTGAAATAATTTTACTAACTTTTAGGTGTGGAAAAATACTATTCGATAGATTTCCTAAAGAGTAACGATAAATCCTTCTAAGTTTTTTATAAAAATGTATTTTTTTAGGTGAAAAAAAAATAATTACGAAAATTGTATGGGTATAATATTATTATATAAAACGAGTCCGAACGACGTCCGTAACGAAAAATAGTTTTTGCAAAAAAATCAATTTATAGATTCTTTCCCATACAACATTTTCGTAATTATTTTTTTCACCTTAAATATACATTTTTATAAAAAAACTTAATAAGGATTTATTGTTACTCCTCTTAAAATCTATCGGATGGTATTTTTTTCCACACCAAAATCGAACTTTTTAGTGAATGTCCACTATTTAGCGATATCGGACCACTGTGCGACGGAACAAAAAGTTTTCAAAGTTCCTGGGTCTGGATGTGTATTAAATATGTGTATGATATAATAAAAATCTTAAATATATGTATAGTATAAAAGTATTAAATATATTTCCGTTGTCTGGTACCTGTAACACAAGTCCTTTAGGTAGTTAGCACGGGGCCAGACTGACGTGGTGTGAAGCGTCCATAGATATTATTATTATTAACTGCCGTAGGTAAGTACTCAGGCATTTAATTATGATTAAATTTCAATTTAATGCAGAGTTTGACATCTGTCAAGATGAGCCCCATACAATCATCTGATTGTATGGGGCTCATCTTAAAATCTTTATACAGTTACATTTATGTTGTATAATATGTAGTTATGTGGCAGTTAGTCTATGATATGATATCAAGTCTTCATACTCACGTCTTATTGACATCGTTGCCTAAACCAATATTTCGTTCTTAACTTAAATTCGTGTTCAGCTTCAAATCTAAATGTCAAATTAATTAACAAATTGAGTAAACAAAAACTATTTATAAAATGGTCTAAAAGTAAAAAATAGAATTGAGTAGGTAAATAATGTTGTTTACAAAGTTAGATAATAAAAAGTAATTACTAATTATAAAATGGTCTAAAAGTATAAAAGAATTGAGATAAGACGTATTATTGCGATAAAACAATAGACTGTCTAGATATAAAAGCCTTATAAATAGGCAAAGATTCAAGTATTGAAAAGAAACCTGTGTAGTATCTACTTGAGTCTAGCCGTCTCATGAAAAGGACTACTTAGGACTAATGCGAATTGTAAAGCATCCTTTCAGTACTACAAATGGATTTTAACGTCCAACTTAACAAGTATGGAAACTCTTTATCGGGTCCTTCGTTGTATAACCATGATTGACATTGCGAAGCTGTTTATATATGAATATGGCGAATATCTTTCATCATGGGCCAACGCTGCACTCCACTGCATCCGACTGGACGGAAAATATTATGTCAATTTTTTGAATATACTATGCTTTGTTTAAACTCACGTAAGATCAGATGAGTAGAGGTAAATCTTACGATGTCCATATTTTTACTAACACATACATATGCAAAAGTGCGTCTTTCTGTCTATTTGTTTGTTACTTCTTCAAGTCAAAACCGCTGAACCGATTTTACCTGAAATTTGGCATGGAGATACTTTGAGTCCCGGAAAAGAACATAGGATACTTTTGATCCCGGAGAAATTTAGGCGCAACCAATTTGCGGGCGTCATGTAATTATTATAAGGCCGTGTTCACACAAAACTGACTGTGAGCCACCGAATGTGAGCAGGCTTACTGTGAGTCCCAGTGTGAACGTGAAAATATACGGTATCGAATGTCCGCGCCTACGTCTAGCATAATAGTATGTGAATATATATGGAAATACAATAAACTGCGTAACGCTCGCTCACATTCGGCGGCTCACAGTCGGTCTGGTGTGAACACGGCCTAAGGGAGGAGGTCAAAAATCGTCTAAAACGTATCACGCATTATATGAACCATGATATACGAACAATGAACATGTAAGCAAATTAACCCTCTGCGATTTGATATTTTCATACAGAAAACGGATACCAACTATCAGCCGAGCTGATGATAATGAGAGATAAGTTTTAGAAGAACGCTGATATTGATAACCCAGTTATTAGGTCAATGGATCATTGGATCTTGGCTGCAGCCCAGCGCCTGAGGTAAGGACACGTTTAGAATTACATAGCATACCGCTACTATCTACATTTCTCTTTAAAAATCTTATTCTTTTACAACTGTCCTTAAATCTACCACTATAGGCTTTGACTTCACGCTCCTAACTAATTTTTGTATAGTTTGGCGTTTGTTTAACATCTCTATGCGATTTGATTGGCCCAAAATAAAAACTCTACAATGTCTGTCATTTTAAGACGAGTAATTCAAAGGTAGAAAACTTTAGTCAGAATTGTGCGGCAGTAGAAAGCCAATGCCTGAAAGACTGGCCCCCCTTGGTTGGTAAAATGTCCCTTGTCTTTATTTTACGTAACGTTTTTAATAGACCAGACAAATACCTTTAAAAGCCTCACCAAAGGAACATAATAGTTTTACTCCGAATCGAAGGAAATGACATATTTGACTTCGAGCTGTTAGTTTTGGCGGTCCACGCGGTGGTTATTGCTTGATTTGGAGTCAAACTATCGAGCAAAACCGTATGTCAGTACTTATCATTATGGTAAATACTCACATATTACGGATTGCTCGATAGTTTTACTCCAAATCGAAGGAAATTACATATTTGACATATTTAATTCCATCGAGCCGGCTCGAGCCTTCGAGCTGTCAGTTTTGGCGGTCCACGCGGTGGTTATTGCTTGATTTGGAGTAAAACTATCGAGAAAAACCGTATGTCAGAACTTAGCATTACAACAAGCATTTCTTTTTGATGAAAAATCTATCATGCAAGTTGCAACGCTTATTTCTTTATCGCGGGCTTTTTGCGCGACGACTGAATCAAGAAATTCCGTAACGAAAGTAAACCTCACTCGTCTAACGATGTTTCAGTTTGGCAGACTTATTTGCGTGCGTGCGATTAGACGTATGCGTGTAGTCTGTAGACTAGCTATTGCTACGCAATTGTTTTACCGCGGCAGTCCTCGAGTGCCAAACGTATTTTTAGGGTTCCGTACCCAAAGGGTAAAAACGGGATCCTATTACTAAGACTTCGATGTCTGTCTGTCCGTCTGTCTGTCACCGGGCTGTAACTTTTAAAGAACGGTAACAGCTATAGTTGAAATGTTCACAGATTGTGTATATCTGTTGCCGCTATAACAACAAATACTAAAAACAAAATAAAATTAATATTGAGGGGGCTCCCATACAAAAAACACAATTTTTGGCCTAATTTTGCTCTATTAAATGGTACGGAGCCCTTCGTGTGCGCGTCCGACCCGCACTTGGCCGATTATTTCTACTATTATGTAAGTATTGTATTGTAAAGTCACGCAATCGAGTACAATGGCGAAATTGTCGCCACTCACACTATTGTCTTGTTTAATAATTCCTATACACGGTAAATGCCATAAGTTTATTCCTTTAGAAAGTTAAGGCTCAATTTACACCGCCGCGGAACGGCATTTACAGCGAAACTATACATTGAAGAAGAATTACAGTGAAAATATACATTACTATACATACAACCAAAAAAAAGCACTGACTGCCGCAGAAGTCTCGTCCAAATTAGTTCTGGAATGCATTGAGACGTTAAACATGCTGGGAAGGAACAACAACATCCGCCTAGTATGGGTCCCTGGCCACAGTAACGTCCCCGGCAATGAAACCGCTGACGAACTGGCTAGGCTTGGGGCCGAGAGTCTCATATATGGCCCAGACCCAGTCGGTGGTATAACTCCCAGTACCACAAAACAAGTGCTCAAGGAATGGGGTCACAGACTATGCAGGAAGCAATGGGCTGAGACCCCTGACCTTGAACATTCCAAGGCACTAATTCCTGGCTTCAACAAGAAACTATCAGAATTAGTGCTCACCCTGGGTAGGAACCAATTAAGAATCCTTACCAGAAGCCTAACTGGGCACTGCAAGCTCAACAAACACCTAAACAGAATGGGTATTTGTAGCATAACGACTTGCAGATTCTGTGAGGAGGAGGATGAAACACCTATTCACCTTCTCCTTGACTGTCCTGCTCTACTACAGAGTAGCCACGCCTTGGTCGCCACGAATACTCATCCACAGAGGAAAATCGTGGCACCAACCCCAACCATATCGTTCAGTTTATGAGCAGTATTGGGTTGGGGATGATTCTCTAGTGCGAAGGAGTCACAATAGATCCTCATGGGTCGCAGTGACGCCAGGGCTATAGCTACCTGCCTTCTTAAAAAAAAAATACAACCAATAGACTGATGCTTTCTACGTAAATAATTGTATGTTCAAAACCCAGTTTTACAAAAGAGCCTGTAAAACTGGGATTTTGTATTTACGATAGTATAATTTACGAAAAAAAACATCGAAACCAATCTCCTGTAAAACAAAACATAATGTTATATGTGGCTCCTTTGTATAAAGTGCCTGACAGACGTACGAACTTAATGCACGCGGGTTTTAAGTTCGCGAACTTACTCGACTCGCGTCGATGACACACGAGAATCGCTCACACTGGTGACTGGATTACCATGCCCCCTCGCGGCTCGCGGCGCGCGGCTCTTTGCTGGCACACAGGCGATTAAGATCGTCGACCCATAAGGTCGTGTTCCACTGAAGCGGAGCAGCTTAGCGGTGCCCGAATTGACCAATCGTGCTAATCCAGCGGAATGACAGCGAAGATTTCGAGCATGGTGATTGGTCAATTCGGCACCGCTAAGCTCCGTTCCGCTCCGCTCCGCTTCAGTGGAACGCACCCTTAGTCCGCGTACTTACTCGCACGTCTGTCACCCCCTTAATTGTGTTTTTGAACATACGATTATTTACGTCGTCGCGTCGTAACAAAAAAAAAACCTACGTAAGTTGTACGCCCGGTTTATAAGTTTCATCTTTTCACTATCTTTATATATTAATTAACGTCATAGTTACAAATTACAATAGCATTGAATAGGTAAATTGCAGTTAAAATAACTTCAGAAAATGTACAATAATGTCACTATATGATGGGACATTTTGCACACTTCAAAGCAATTACAGGTGCTACCAGGTACTACAAAGGCATCACTCCCGTCAGCTCCCTTTAAACTGTCCATTCATTTTTATTTTACCACTGAAAAACTCTTATGCGCTCGACATAAGGTACACTCTCCGAATTCCGAGGTTGACACTACCATGCAGCTGGCACTTTACACTTGATGTATTAATCTGATTTGAGATTGCTCTTTTGAAAGGTGCGCTTTTTTGGTTCTGTTTTGTTCCCTTACAAGAACAAGGATGTACCTAATTCTTATAATAACCTGACTGCGTAGTGCGTACACAATTCAGTGTCTTGACTCTTGTGTTACGAAAAAACTCTCTTCCAAAATCCATATATTAAAGACTGGTATAACGTAGGTGTAAGGCTGCCAAGCTGAAAAGGGATTGGGCGGGTCGCGTTGGCCGTATGCATTCGGACCGCTGGGCAAGGATCTCAATTCTCAACAGAGTGGGCACCTGAGGACGGACGCCGCCGCCGAGGCCGGCCTAGAAAAAGATGGCGTGATGAGCTGGAGGCACACATGCCAGGCTGGCCAGTGGTGGCGCAGGAGAGAGACAGATGGAAGTCTTTGGGGGAGGCCTTTGCCCAGCAGTGGGACAGTTTAGGCTTGTAATAATAATATAATTATAATACAGGTCAAACGTCTGTTGAGACCGGTAGTTGTATTACAATCAACAGAAAGAACTGCGTATTTCATTAAGAAGGTCTAAAATGAACTTGTGGTACATTGCAGAATTTTGTTTCTTTTTTCAATCGAACCTTTTTCACTGCGTTTTTTATGGAACCTATCGCGAAAGTAGAATTGTTTTAAACGCTTTTTGTTGTAAAATGCACGTAATAGGTAGATATATTAATATACATAAGTATAGATAAAAGGATAAAATGTATGAATTAAGGCGAAATTAAGAACATTGTTTAGATAATAGTTCCAATAAGTCAATTGAAGACTTAACACCAATATTAAGCCGTAATTGCTTATGTTAAATTAATAATAAAAACACCTTTTGAATTGTAAGGAAAGACTTATAATGTAAGGTACCTAGTTTATATTTAAAGTATTGTCTCTTATTTATTTTATGAATAATATTATGTTAAGATTTTGTTTAACTGTATGTAGATAGAATATAATATTTAGGTAATAATAATTCTAGTACCAAACTTTGGAAAATGTGGGTAGTAGAATTATTATTACTTAAATATTATATTCTATCTACATACAATTAAACAAAATCTTAACATAATATTATTCATAAAATAAATAAGAGACAATACTTTAAATATAAACTAGGTACCTTACATTATAAGTCTTTCCTTACAATTCAAAAGGTGTTTTTATTATTAATTTAACAAGTTAAGTCTTCAATTGACTTATTGGAACTATTATCTAAGCAATGTTCTTAATTTCGCCTTAATTCATACATTTTATCCTTTTATCTATACTTATGTATATTAACATATCTATTACACGCATGGCGGTAGGCATTAAATTGGCAAGCATTAAACTCGTCCGGAAAGTGTTCGATTTAGATAAATCAGTTTCACTTTGTTCTGTATAAATTTTTATCACGGTTCACTGAATTTCAATATTGTAAATTCTAAATCCTTTTTAGTACATTTGTAATCTATGGTTTTATTTCATAGATTCATTTCAATTTTCATTTTAAAAGCACAAAATTATTATTTGCACATAAAATACTGCACATTGATCACGTCCATCGTTAAAACCGTGATAATGATTGTCTAAAGGTTTAGAGCTTCAGAGAGAAAAGAAGCTATTGCTTGGAACCGAGCGACACGCGACAACTACAGCTGACGACGTATCGCTGCGACACTACTGCGGGGCTAAAATGGTCGCATAGCAATTCCTCTCAATCAATTCACAAAATGCACTGTCAAAACTGTCAAACTCGCGAATGTCAAATTTAGACCAATTCAATTGATCTAAATTCGTACCCCGCAGGTTTCATTTTCTACCGACATTGCATTGTAGTTCCGTACTTTAGTGTAACGATTTATTTAAATAGCGGCACAGTCGTGCATATTTTTTTTTACATATAATAAGGGGGTAAACGAGCAAACGAGCCACCCGATGGAAAGCAACTACCGTCACAACACAATAATACAACAATAGAATACAATAGCATTTCCAAGAATCCCCGATCGAAGGATTAATATAGCCTTATCTATGCTATAAGTTATAACTTATAACACTGATGTGGACCGTTCTTGGAAAAAACTTCAGTCTTCACAAAGAATAGAATCACTAATAAAACTAATCTTAATTGAGATGTTTCCGGTTAATAACTATTTCTGGATTGATCTAGATTCTAGATAATTGTTTCCCTTTGACGGCTCAGGGGTTGCCAACTGTGGTTTATTAGTGCTAAATGACGCGTCACGCGCGCAACTCCGTTACGCCAAGATTCGTTTAAAAAACAAAGCGTTAATACTTGGGGTACGTATGGAGTTCACTGTGAAAGTAGCAGCGCTGAAAGACGTTTTTTTGAGATATGATAGAGCAATGCGCCCTGATGAATTTTATTTAATATATTACAAAAGTTTTTAATAAAAAGTTGCTTTTTCAGCGCTGCTACTTTCACACCTTGTATACTGTCAAAAGGCTGTTGAATTGCTGTCGCAAGATACATATCCTGCCGATTGCTTTAGCGGCAAATCTTTGATGGATTTAAAAGTTGGCCTCCGCTGGTAATATTTTATTTACGATACGCGGTAGACACGTAAAGTTCAAATCGATTTGAACGTGAATCCATTGATCGTTTACGTGGTTTATACGTGGTATAGTGACGGCTTTTTCACTGTCATATCTATACTAATCTATATTCTATATAATATTATAAAGCGGAAGAGTTTGTTTGTTTGAACCCGCTAATCTCCGGACCTACTAGTCCGATTTGAAAAATTCTTTCAGTGTTAGATGAACATTTATCAAGGAAGGCTATAAATTATCACTCTAACCGCCGTACTCAGAGACATTAAATTATGATTAAGCTTCAATTTAATGAAGAGTTTGACAGATAAAGTATGGGGCTTATGTCAAAATTTTGAATTAATTACATTTAACTAAATAATGTTCCACTCTGAGTGCGGCAGTAAGACCAATAGAAGCGAAGAAACAGAGGAAAATCTAGAGAAACCCGGTAAAATTATTTGAAGCAGCCCTACTGGATGAATTTCTAAGTTATTTGGCACTTTTTTCATTTCGGATATTATCATTTCACTACGAGTAATGAAAAATTAAGCAGTGCCGAATGTAATTAATAAAATGTAATGACTAATGATTTTTTTTTTATTGAATAAGGGGGCAAACGAGCAAACGGGTCACCTGATGGTAAGCAATTACCGTCGCCCATGGACACTCGCAACATCAGAAGAGCTGCAGGTGCGTTGCCGGCCTTTTAAGAGGGAATACGCTTCTTCATATATATGAAGGTTTGCAGGTCGTATAGGTCCGGAAAAACTGCTGGTGACAGTTCGTTCCAGAGTCTTACAATGCGCGGCAAAAAGTTACGCGAAAAACGCACTGTGGAAGACTGCCACTCATCAAGGTGATGAGGATGGTATGTTTTTCGCGTGGGACGATGGCGAAAAGTTGCAGGTGGTATGATTCCGAACAATTCCTCAGAGCACTCCCCGTGATACAACCGATAGAGTATGCAGAGCGAAGCTACATCTCGGCGTAATTCCAAGGGGTCCAAGCTGTTTGGCAATCAACAATTCGAGCGGCCCTTCGTTGGATACGATCCAGAGGGAGCAGTTGGTATTTTGGCGCCCCTGCCCGAGATGAGAACAATATTCCATATGAGGCCGAACCTGCGCCTTGTAGAGTTGTAGGCGTTGGTCCGGACTGAAGTTTGTAGCGTTCAAACAAAGAAACTCTTCCGCTTTATAATATTATAAAGTATAGATGTCCGTAGTAGCCGGCATTCGGCAAACCGCGCGTTCGGGCAGACGCATCTAAATCAAGCCTTATTTTTATCCCACGTTCTTTCATCAGTAGAAATCAAGAACTATCTACTCTTTATATTGTCGCATTATTAATATATTGAATTGAAATCTTTCTTTCAACAATGAAAGTGAGAGAAAAAAAATACTTTTCATATATTATTTTCTTCAAAGAGATCACTCTCCAATATTTACTGTGTGTTTCATATAAGATAGTATTGACTATGAATAAAATATAGAACGAATGTATGAGCGCTATCAAGACGCAATTGTATGTGGGGTGTACCAATAGGGTTGTATCCAGCGAATGTAAAATATTTTTTTCGACCGTATAAGAAGGGTTATGTTGGTAATATTATATGTTTTATACACGCTTTTAAGTTTAAATGGTTTGTTGAGTTTGACGGGACGGAGTCAGTTGTAGAATATGTTGCTCTCAGAGTCAATCGAATCCATTGGTTTTACGATTAGTTTTTGGTACTAGGTTAAGTACTGGTTAAGTGTTGAGGTAGGTTGTACCCGCAACTCTGCCTATGGGGTAGTAGTGGGGAGACCCTACGTCTGGTTAGTTCCACATACCCTGGCCGATGTCCCCAATCCATTTATTATCAAACAAGATGTTCCGTGCGGCTTCGCCCGCGTAAATTTAGAATTTCACAGACAAATTAGCCCACAAAAAATAGTGTATGATCCTTCACGTGGTCTACTTTTAATACGTGCCAAATAACACAAAAATTGATGCAGTACTTCGTGAGATCAGCCCTTTCAAATAATTTTCCTTATTTTTCCACATTTTCCTCCATTTCTTCGCTCCATTTGGTCTAATATATAGCCTTTAGCCTTCCTCGATAAATGGGCTATCTAATACCGAAAGAATTTTTGAAATCGGACAAGTAGTTCCAGAGATTAGCGTGCTGAAAGAAACAAGCTCTTCAGCTTTATAATATTAAAATTATAGATTTATCATTGAGTATTTATTTGGTAGAAGCTACGAATAATAAAAACTAAGGAAGAGTAACTCCGTCAAGGAACATGCTCCAAAATACTTGTCATAAAAGTGTTCCTTAGGTTCACTTTTCATACATTTGGTGACCTTGAGCTGTATAAAGGCTGACGTTACATGACAGTTCGAATGGAACCAAATTTAAAACTGTATTAGTATGGGAGTTACGTTTCCTTAGGTTTTATTATTCGTAGGGTAGAAGGGTAATGTATATATTTTTTTAATTTAATAATAACGTTGTTTTTTTGAAGAATAATATTAAAATAGTCTGAGAAATGTGTTGTTTGTATTGCCTGGAAGTTGTAACACCCCTACTTGGGAAGTACAATAAAACTAAATTATTGTCCTGTGTCTGACCTTCCTCCTGGCACGAACTTGGACTATTAGATAAATTGGTTCATAGGCAGATGGTGGACCTCCGTTATTTGATCGGATTAACACTGTCTTAGATAGGTCATCATCTTTCTTAAAATCAATGTCATCATATCGATATTATTGAAGTGAAAACTTCTTTAGCGGCGTTGAGCACTTTTGTGGGATGGGTAAAAACTGTGAAACTCGCGTCAGATTTTCGTGTTGATCGAAAAACCATAGAAAAACCGTAAGACGGTTGGAGAGTAGTGTTTTGTTTCGAAGTTTCGAACTCGAAAACTCGAACTTAAACTCGAATTGTAGGGGTTTCGATTAATTAAAAAAAAAACGATTTTTTAAAAATCGATTTTCATAAAAAATGGGTTAAAATTTTATCGACTGTAATGGTTTCGATTAATTAAAAAAATAGATTTTTTTTAATACCTAATCGATTTTTATAAAAAATGGGTTTTAAAAATGCACAACGTTAATAATCAAGTTTTCACTTCTGCCGGCACTCCCGGAGTGCAACCCGTCTTTTATTTTCGCGCAAGTCCAAGTGTGTTTGTCTGTCTGGTACCTCTATCTTAGCTGCTTATTAAAGGCCGTTCCCAATATTCAATCTATCTCTGTTTTGACATACGACCGATCGCTGCTAACATTGAATCGACATAATAAGATAGATAACTATTCCTATCTCTAGTAGGGCAAAACCAGATATAGATCAAATATTGGGAACGGCCGTTAGTGTCTAAACACACTATGCTGAATTTCCGCGGCGGAATTTTCGCTTGATTCCGCCTGCAATGTATTATAAATTACCGATGACACACCATGCTGAAACTCCGTCGCGTTATATTGTATCGCGTCGCGTTTGACATTGCTGACGCAATCATGCAGAATTTCCGCCGCGGAACTTCGGCATAGCGTGATTAGTGATTAGACATAAGTTTTAAGACTTTAAGATCCGAACGTGAAAATTAAAAAAAAAATACCTGTGGCGCTCGTGCACTACCGGGGTAAAGCTATTGCATACAATTTTTATCAACTTATGCAATTATTATAATTCGCATACGAGTGTGTGGGTGTGTTAGGTTTGCAATGTTTCGGAATTTCTTGATTCGGTCGCCGCGTTAGAAGCCCGCGATAAAAGCTATGCAGTAGCTTATTTAAACAATTAAAAGTAAAAATTCTCTAGCGGAGCTGTTGTACTCTATTAATGACTTTAACTTGTAGTTTAGTTGTCCCCAACCTTTTTTTCATACGGGCCACAAACATGTTTTGGTTTTCGTGTCGCGGGCCGCACCAAAATTTTTTAGGGCCAAAAAATAATGTTCTTTAAAATTAATGATATTTTGTGAATTAGCGTTGGGTGGTGGGCGGGTTCAATATGGTTTAACATCACGTGGGCCACGCAAAGCCGTGGGTTGGGGATATCTGTTGTAGTTTTAATACCGAGACTGCATCAAAACTATGTCGACTATTTTATGGCTTTAATACAGAAACTACTGAGCATACTACTCGGCGCGTATCTCAACATCACAACTACTAACCGTAACTTTGTTATTAAAATGATTTGTCGCGGTAGAGGTGCAAGAACTACGAATAATAAATACTACATTTGTAGTGTTAGACCGAACATAAATCTATACAAAATTTATCTTGACCGTATATTGTAAAATATGATTTGCTACTGCTAACTAATGTTTCTGTAGGTAGGTGGTATAGAATAAAAAAAGTGGTATAGAATATTAAATACCTCAAAGTAATACCTACTCGTACGTATGAAGCTACATGCTACATCTGCTGCAGCTATAATATTATGATAGTGATTATTCACTTCTGTTGGCACTCCCAAAGTTAAATCCGTTGTTTTATAAGGAAAGAATATTAAAAAAGGGGTCTTTCTGGAAAATGACCTCTTACCCCGTATTACCTCTTTCCTAGTACGACGCCATTTCCAATAAGACCCCTTTCCGAGTAAGAACCCGCTACGAGTAATACATAGTTTAATGCTATTAAGTAATATTTTTTTCCTAACTATTTAGTTAGGAAAAAAATTCTAAGTAATTATTTAATTACTTAGAAAATGCAGTTGCAGGATTAAGTCCATAATTATATTTTTTTAAGTTCTTGACATTATGACCTAGCTATCTGGGGACACGGCAGTGCCCCAGCCAAGCTTTTTAGCAAAGGCACGGCCGTACCATACTTTTCTCGAAGCGGTTCGCGGCTATTTCACACCCCCTTTATCTTCGATGTTAACAAAGCTAGGGATTTAAAATTTCGGTCACTAGGAGCAAGTCTTAAAACTAGCTTAATTTCCAAATATGTAATTTGGAAATTAAGCTAGTTTTAAGACTTGCTCCTAGTGACCGAAATTTTAAATTATATAGTTTCTATTGTGCTTTATATTGCCAAGCCACTATAATAATTAAAAAATAAAGAAATCTATCGATACATTTACTGAATGTTGATTTAAATTACAAAATAAGTTGAAGGCTTGGCTTGAATGTGATCTGAAATCTTTTTACGACAGAAGTACTTATTGAATAGCTATGCAATATTTTGCTTGGCTCCTTATACATATTTTCATGTTTTGGTGGGATTTTAAATATACCTAGGTCAGGCCGCGCATATTTTTTTATACTTACCAGTTACCAACATTGTACGGAATTTACCTGATGTCCTTTTACATGTTGTTACACTTATTTTAAAGTCTCTAATCTGTAAAGTAGTGTTTATAGAATGTTTAGTATAACCAGTGCAGTCGCATGCCTGATTGGTACGAGGTACGAGCTCATTGAATAGTTCGCTTACACGGTGCATACCATCCATTCCCCAAATTCAGCGCATACACTGAAAATCCTATTAGCGCAATTAACACTAATTGCGTTTGCACCGAAGAATTTACAGCTTTGCACACCTCTGTGGCAGATCAGCGCCCGATGAGCATCACTGCCAGAATACGAGCATTCTGAATATCTAAAAATATCTATGTTGTGCATTTAGGACTTTGTAATGGTGGGCTTACGTTTATGGACGAAAATTTTTTGGAGTGCTGACCGGCCATTTGGTTGATGGTACCTACAAGACGTGGACATATAGCAACAGTAGAAATAAGCAAACAAACGGAGATAAATTACTGAAGGTGCCGTTCTGATCTCTACGGCTAGCCGCGATCGACAAAAAATCAAATATAATGCCACTTAGACTATAGTCCTAAAAATTCAAATAAAATATTCTATGTCATAAAGTGGCATTTTAATTGATTTTTTGTCGATCGCGGCTAGTCGTGGTAAAGATCGGATCGGCACCATTAGTTTATCTCCGTTGTTTGTTTCTACTGTAGCCAATATGCTACGGGTGCTGACTGCTGGCTGGTGTAAGCTATAAGATACAACTAAATGACAGTACTTTTATTACCGGTAGCATGCAATTACAACTCTATCGAATAAATTAAAAAAAAACCTGTTCATAAAATAAACGTTTTGGAAGGATTATGAATTTGCGTAATGGCATCTGAATCGCGTTTGGTGAATCGCCGGTTGAATCGTTTAAACGCAATTTCAAAATGGAAACTATTTGAGCGTATGTGATGTAAATTGTAATGCTATGTCAATGGCGTCACGTTTTGGAAAAATATTTTTAAAAACTACTTTTTAAACTTCATAACAGAACTAGTTATTGCGTACAATACACCATTACAATCTGGCGTCGAAAACATATTTAGCCATTATAGTGTGGGTTTTCTATCAAATCTTCCACTCCTTTACAACTGCATAATTTTATGTACCATCGTAGAAATTGATTCATAGGCAGTTGAAAGCAATTTCTTAGGTCTGTACCTACGTGATTTGGTCGGATTATGTGAATTCAATGTAAGTCATGATCTGTCGGCCTGGTTTGACATAACTCGACTAAACTACGAAGGTCCGCCATCTGCTTATGAATCAAGTATCAACTTCTCTGATATAATGCTTAGCACAAACCTACGCGACCACGCGACTGCGAAGCGGCAGCGTCAATACAAAACACACATTTGACAACTTGTCAAATGTGTGTGGTCGCGTAGGTTTGTGCAAAGCATTACTTTGTCAAGCTGTGTCCCTCAGGCCTCAAGTTGTAGTTTACATGCGTGGTTGCTTACATCCTTGCAGGATTATACCATCTACGGAAATCAGTAAAACGTCAGTCTCACGTTCCATTAAGAATAGAGGAAGACATCGTCAGTTTAACTCATTTAGCTCATTATCGTGAAGCTTAGTGTTTAAGCTGTCTATTAGGCGATCTAGATTCAAGACTGCCTTGGGAGAGAGCTCCTTAGTTAAGCGCTAATACATTTAACCCTAACTTATAAAGAAAACGCAGCGTGTAACGTGCAATTTAGCTAAAAACTTCAGAGGAAACTTTCATAGCGTGATTTAGGATCGCTGTTTGGGCCGCAACGTCCGCAAAATATTCAACCGATCAAATCATTGGAAGTAGATTGTTTTTTCATGAAATAGATAAACTTACATTTTAGAAAACTCTACAGAACTTATTACCTAGAAATTAAAACACTATCGAACCTACATTTTTCAAAACTATGATTAACTAATTGCCTAGATTCTAGAAGATCACTCTCAATACTGTCAGCTTTAAAACAACAAAAAAATCAAAATTGGTCAGTTGGATGCTACGATGCCACGAACGATACAAACATAGACAGACAGACAACGTCAAACTTATAACACCTCTGAGGGGAGGGGTGTATGTTGGCTGATTCTCAGACAGCCTCAAACACCGCGATACGTGAATTTTATATAGATTGAAGTCTAAATAGTGTAAGTCTTTATCGAAGGGTGGCGGCCCTCCGATGCCCGAGTAAGTAGGGTCACATTGATCCGACCCTTCCATGGATGATGATATTAGAAGATGCCGAAACTATTGCTCGAGTACGATGAATTCATTGAACTTGAGCTTGTGTTAACAGTACAGTTAATAAAAAAAAATAGAAGTAATATAGTTTGAAGGTATTTATAGAAATAACTAGCTGTCCCGGTGAAATTCGTGTCACAGGTCACTTTAAAACCTTCCCTGGACTTCTACGAATATTTTAAGACCAAATTCAGCCCAATCCGTTCAGCCGTTTTCGAGTTTTAGCGCGACTAACACGTTTGAAAATCCATTTTTATATACAGGGTGCAATTAAACCTTCCTGCCAAATTTTGATATATTGATCCTTGATAAAAATAAAAATACACGTATTTTGTCTTTTATAATCGCTCAGTACTAAAATGTTGAAAATAGCCTCCGAAAGCTATCCTAAAAAACACTACAATTAATGGACACTACGCGTCGCCCGCGCGTGACCTGCCCCCGCGCGCGCGCCTCGCCTCGCGTCACCCCCGATCATACCCACCGCCGCGGATGAGCATTCTGCAACGATAAAATATGTCATTAACAAAAAATAACACCCATTTTTTTATATAAATGGGTTCTCCTAATGATACATAATCCCTGGAAAAAATTTGGCAGGAAGGTTTAATTGCACCCTGTATAAGATAAGAAGATTTAGATTTATGAGCTTTTTACGAACTTAGAGATCTTTTCTTAGAGAGGCCTCAGATAAGAAAACACAACAATACAAAACATAACTGTTTACATATTATATACGTCATAATATACGAAACTTATAAAACATGAATTTTGATTAGCTTTTGTCGTCTACACAAAATCGATTCAGCTGCATTATTTGACATGATATCAATAAAATTTATAAACGAACTTTAGCGCAGCTTTGAAACGCTTTTTGCAATACTTTTTGACACGCTAAATATTTTCGTACCGTTGCGCGTTACAAACTTACAACCTAAGGCCGTGTTCATACCAAACTGACTGTAAGTTGGTACAACGAATATATATTCTGTGCTGTAAGCCGCCTAATGTGAGCAGGCTCACTGAGCCCCAGTGTGAACGTGGAAATAAACGGTATCGAATGTCCGCGCATACGCCTAGCGTAGTAACGTGTTGTCGGTTAGGTGTGAACGAAAAAGTGAATATTATGTATGGAAATACAATAAACTGCGTAATGATCACTCATATTCCGCGGCTGACAGTCAGTTTGGTTTGAACACGGCCGGGTTGTGGCGTCCTCGTAACTATATCTCTGTGGATTCATTCACGCTCTACTCTACTGTGGCGAGAGTGTACGCAGTGTACCGTAGTCCGTACGTAGTAGTGCGTACTATTACTGTCTATTACCTTGATTAAACTCTTGTTTTCCTCCTCATTTCTTTGACCTATTTATTTGTGTAAGAGCGTGTTTAATGACTCTGGATTGGATACATTCTCTTAATTACTGTTCATTTCATGTACGAGACAATCTTGTAAATATATTTGTATTTATTTTGTAAGAAAAAGCGGTGCGGCAACAAGGAGTATCTTCTATCTAGTCTCTTCATAAAATATTATTTATAATTTTTACTTTTCTTATCAAAATTTTAATCCCAGTTAGAGCCTTAATTATTTAAATAATTGAGGAAAGCTGTTGTTTATTTGTAAATCGTATTCAGTAATTTATTCAGTCGTTCTAAAAATAAAAGAGTTTTAGCCTCATTTTGTTTTGTTTTCTCAGTCTTGTTTACCTAACTGTTTTCTGTTAATAATTTATTACTTTCAGATTATTTTATGTTATGCTTGTGTTCCACATGTTCTGTATCCTTTACACTTTACAGTACCACAACAGCTACTGAAGATCCGCTTAAGGCGACGCCTTGATAATTTAGCTGTTGCGATATCGATTTTTTTTCAGCAATGACTAAAGCTAAGAAATTAAAGTTCATTGTCAGTATTCATCATGTCTTTGTCTTTGAATTACCCATAGCATAACACGATTGGTCAACTTTTATTTAACACTGAATAATCAATCAAAAAGACATCTAAAAAAAGGGATTCCTATTTTGCCAGCAGAGGAGAGTGATTTAAGCTTCCAAAATTTGTACATAGAATGGTTCAAGCGTATACTTTGATTTGCCTATCTAATATATATAAATCTGTCACGATGTTTGTTCGCGATGGATTCCTAAACTACTTAACCGATTTTAATGTTTTTTTTATTTTAAATGTGTGTTTTTTTCCAACTTGAGAGATAGGATAGCTTAGATCTTTAATTATAGTCGCAATTTTATTTTATTGCAAATTATTTGTCTATAAAGAGCGACCATTGTTTATGCGACGCGGGTCATGGGATAGCGATGGATGTTGCCATGGTGATATAATATTATTTAGTCACTAAATCAATAAAATAATAGTACGGGCGATATACTTTATAATATAATATGGCAAAGAAACGTTTGCCGGGACAGCTAGTAGCTTATACGAGTATGAAATGTATTTATGGTTTTTAAATTACGCGACAAAAACCATTTTGTCGCTACGCCCTTTCCATTTTTTGCTGTTGCCGGCCCGGCGTCTCATAGAAATAGAAGCAATCAAAACATATCCAACACGGTTTTTTTAATTTAACGCGGCGTCACCTTAAGCGTCTGAGCGCCTTAGCTTTTAAGATCGATACAGATAATAAAGTGATTTTATTTGAATACCTCTAAAATACTTTCATTAAACGTTAGAACCTTTCAAGATTCTCGTTAAGAATCAAGTCGATTCCAATTAGGGTGATAAACAAGCAGCTTAGAATTAATAGTCTGAAGTTATAAAAACAGATTCATCGTCTAGCTTTTAATATAATTGCGTAAATCCTTTAAAGACTGCCTGGAGCCGGAGAAAAAATCAACAATACTGAAGTGTATACTTTTTTTTTCTAGTATATTTAATAACTTGATGGTATTCGCCATTGTAAATAGTACTGCCCTGTTTTGTTTCATAAAAATAATATGTTTTGTATAATACTTTGAAAGTTTGAACTACATAACTGTATCCAGATTTAGGACTCCTGGGAAACAAACGTTATTTCCCCATTCACCTTCGATAGAAGTGTGAAAATTTTTAGAATATTGTACATACACAGATACTGATACTGTAGATTTTTTAAGGTGTCACGGACCGTATGGTAGCCTCCTCATTAATTGCTATCATAATCATTCTTAAGATTCGTAAGAATCTCAAGGAGTTTATTCTACAAAAGAATTGTGCTATAATCCTTCGTTCAAATCCCTATTATCCCTATAATCGTAGAGTCTCCCCTTTCCCCTATAAAATAATCGAACGTAGACGACTTTGACCCGTTTTATATTAATTAACGAGGTTATGATTTAACGAGCTATTTTGGCGACCGCGATTCGCACCCTGACATGACGAATGCCGCAATGCTTTTGAAACACGGTTAACAGGATAGGTATTCGGATAAATACGCGTTCAATTTTGTTTTAAATTTCTTGTTAGATAGCAGCGACTAGGTTAGAATGCTGATTATTTTAAGAATAAACTTTCTTAAACTTGAACTTTCTTTTGGAATGGTTTTAAATGTTCAACTGGTCTTAGGACCACGTGACCTGATCGTATTCTGAAGACGGAGGCGATAGATCGATAGCCCAGTGTAAAAGTCTAATATCTCTCTTTTTTCGCGCGTCGAATGTGTGCCAACTCACGATTTGGTTTTGCTTACTCCTGGCCTTCACGAAGTGCGACCCACCCATTGCCGTGTAAAAACTGTGGCACCGCCTATTTTTGATGCCTTGATTACATGTACCTTGTAGAGTGGCGAAACAGTGCTCTGAGCCAATCAAATCAATTTGCACTGTCTCGCAAGTAAGTAAGTAAGTAAACATTTATTCAGTACAAACACATTACACCACATTACAATAAACATTTCACAAAAAAGACACTAAGTATAATATTTTAAAAAACAAAAATAACATAAAAAAGGGACATTAACAAATAAGTGCCAGATGAACATAATATACTGTAGGTAGGTATCTATTTGGGTAAAGATATCAAACGACAATGTAGTGCAATGCGCATTCCACCGAAAAGGACCCCACTCAGGTGACGATCACGGTATAGTACCTACACCGCGATCCCTGGTGTTCTGTGGGGCCTTGTCAATCGCTCGACAGATGCACACTGGCGCCAGCGCAAAGTGAACAATAAGATAGTAAATACTTACTTAACTTATAACAAATAAATAAGTAGATAAGCCTAAAAAGGGTTTGAAAGAACATGTACATTAATAGGCATATTATGCATATATACATTTTAAAGTGTAAAAATAAAATAGTGTATAATATAAGAATTCCCTCACATCCCATCTGTAATATGACGTCACGTCATAGATCAAAACAGGTGGCGCCCGGCTGGCGACTGACCTACATAGCGACGAGATAAGGGACGCGCGCGCAGCATACCGTGAACGAAGCCTGACCGAGGCAGTCCGTACACCTGTTATTTGTTATTAAATTATTATTAATAATTATACGATATTTTACCGTGCACGTAACAACTTAAGCAATGTTGCAGTTTCAACGATAGGGTAAGTGTGTGATCAGTACAATAATAACGTGATAAATATATATAATAGATTACACATTTGTGTAATATAAGTTTACTTTGTAGTGTATATATTAAACAGATAAACATTTCTTTTAGAGACTAAGATGACGAGTAAACGCAGGTGTACTCAGGATGCACGGCGCATTTACTGGACCACAAGATAATATATAATAATTATTATAGAATATGAATCATGATATTATCCAGCGAACCAATAAAAATACCACCCCGCTTCGGCTTGCAAAACGAGAGGTAAGAAAACTGTTCTCTTATAAGGCAATACCTAGTGTTAAATAAAGCTATGATAACTATATACTTGCTACTAATATTTGATATCAATTCTCATAACAATTTTAATTAGGACCTAGAAGAAAAATATATACCTACGCAAATTAAATGAAATATTTAGAATTTATAAAATAATGATAAGTAATAATTAAAGTGAATGCAATAAATAAGTATACAAGTTATATAATAGTCAATGAATTAATAATATTATTAAATATTTATTTAGGCAGAATATCGATTTTGTCGTCAACGAGTATAATTTATGAGTTGTTCTCAATTTGCTTACTAAGCAGGTGAGACTTAAGTTTTAATTTAAAGGAGTTATTTGTTCGCAGAGCACGAAGAGGTGGTAAAAGATTATTCCAGATTTTGCTGGCGAGATATCTGAAACTACCCCTGAAGCTGGATGTGCGGTGAAGCGGCGTGACCATCAGGAAGGACGAGCCTCTAGTGGTGACAGTCAGCTCATTTTCACTAGCCCACTGTAGTTTGTTGTAGAGGTAGGAAGGAATTTTAAATTTAACCACGCCGAATAAGAGAGTAGCAAAATGTACCTGCCTGCGTCCGTCCATCTTAAGCCAGCGTAGACTATTAATATACGGTGTGACGTGTGTCCGTGGCGGAATGTTGCAGCAAAATCTCGCACATGCGTTTTGCACTTTTTGTACTAGTTTTTTAGACCGCGAAAGTAGACAGGGACCCACGACTGCGTCCGCATAGTTTAAATTTGAGAGAACAAGGGACTCGCAGAGTGTGCTACGCAGCTTCTCAGAGACTAAGTTTCTAATTTTGTATAAAACCTTTAAACGGTAGAAGCAGCGGCTCACTACATTAATTATATGTTTTTCGAACTTGAGTTGCTCGTCCATTAGGACTCCCAAATTACGCACCTCGCTTACTCGCTCAATAACCGTATCCTGTATGCGTATTGGAAGCGGAATTTCGGATATTTTTTTTAGTTGATTTTTGGTACCTAGCACCATGAACTTCGTTTTGTCCGGGTTGAGTATCAAGGCATTTGCTTCAGACCAAGCCTTAATTCGTTGCAAGTCTTCATTTAATTTACGAATGGCAACATCAGTGTCACAGGTCTTAAAAGTTATATAAACCTGTATATCGTCAGCAAACATATGAAATCTACAGTGCTTGATGTAATAAGTAATGTCTGCGCAGTAGGTGGAGAACGTTGATGGGCCCGCGACGGTGCCCTGAGGGACCCCTCGGTCTACGTCGCGTGCCTCAGAATATACTATTTCACCGTTACCGTCAACTAGCTCAACCACTTGCGAACGGTTGAGTAGGAAACTAGAGAACCACTTAATAACACTTTCGTCAAATCCGTATTGTTCTAACTTTAAAAGGAGCAAAGGTATATGTATAGTGTCAAATGCGCGTGAAAGATCTAATAAAACTAGAATAGTAACCTCACCCGAGTCTTGTCCGGTAAGAATATTATCCACGACGTCCAGTAAGGCAGTAGTAGTACTGTGGTGCTTACGAAAGCCAGACTGCATGTTAGGTAATATGTTGTTCTGTTCAAGATATAAACTCATTTGGCTGCACACTACCTTCTCAAGCAGCTTCGACATACACGGCAGGACACTAATTGGCCGAAGGTCTTTTAGCTCCCGTACTGAGTCTTTTTTTGGGAGCGGCTTAACTATAGCTCGCTTCCATAGTTCAGGGAACGTACTCGTTGTAATGGACGTGTTAATTATATGCGTAATTACATTAAGGCACATAGGAAGACGACAAGCAAGTAGAAGCATATCTAAATTAATGCCGTCGGCACCCGTAGCGTTAGATTTTAATGTTTTCAGGATTTTAAGTACCTCACTATCACTAACCGTCGACAACCTGAACGTGGATGGAACAAAATTCTGGGGATTCAAAATTGGTGGAGGTGCCGTGGGTAGCGAGTTACCACCAGGAATATCCAAAAAGAAATCATTAATAAGATTAGGATTAAAAAGATTGTCCGGTATTATTGTGTCTGACTTAGGTTTGCGCAGATTAATATTTTCCTTTAGATGTTTCCACATAGTACGTGGCGAATTAATATTAGAGTTAATATAGTCATTAAAGTAGGCTACCTTTTCGCGAGTCAGGGCACGTGACACCTCATGTTTCAACTCCTTATAATAATTGACGTGAGAATCTAATTTAGTTTTGCGCGCACGTCTTTGCGCAGCATCCCGTTTATTCATCATCATTTTGATATTGTGAGTTATCCAAGGATAGCGACGTTCCTTAATGTAACGTGTTTTGAGTGGTGCTAAGCAGTCGAAAACACATAATAGACTAGAGTTAAACACTTCTACCATTACATTTATATTTGGTAACTGTTTAATGTAATCCCAGTCGATTCTATTCATTAGGAGATTGAATTCATTATCGTCGATATCTTTCAGGGATCTGTACATAATTTTCTTTCTTACTTTCCTTGATTTAGGAGAATTAATTTCGAACGAAATAAAAGCGTGACTGCTAAGTGCAGGTATATAGTCAACCCAGACACGATCTAAGACTGTGTTAGTGCATACAAGGTCGAGCAAAGTTTCGGTGTTAGCAGTGAAGTGAGTGGCTTCTGTTGTACGTTGACGCAGTCTATGTACAGACAAGAAATCAGAAAGAATTTTGTATTGTGTACTGTCAGTATTCAAGCAATTTATATTGAAGTCTCCAAGTAAGTATAGGTCATCGTATCCCGTCAAATTGCCTATTGTATCACTGAGCTCATCTAAAAAGGTTGTAACTGATAGCCAAGGTGGACGATACGCTGTGCCTATATAAATAAGATTACCGCCGGATCTGAAAGATATCCACATCTGCTCGACGGAAACGGTGGAGCTGTGGTGTTTTATAGTTTGCGTTTTTAGCTCTTTAGATAAATAAAAACCTACGCCGCCACCACGCGAGCGTACACTTTCATGTCTCGGCGTATGTATCAAACGATAGCCCGGAATACGCGGCGCGCGCGCCTCCTCACCCTGACGCAGCCAGGTTTCATTGAGCGCGACAAGGTCACAGTTGTGCCGGCTTAAAGCCACTATGATCTCGTCGTGCTTAGAGCCCAATGATCCAGGGTTGAGAAATCCAATTTTTAATTTACGCGAGTTAATCATTGTTGTGCTTGAATAGTGTTGTAAATACAGACAAGTAAATCATATTATAAGGTTTATAACACACAAATATACTATAAAATAACTGGTAATATAATATTATACAGGTACACAGATTATAATGAGTTAAATATATTGGATGCCATATTGCAATACTTGAACTTAAATAATAATATAATAATGCAATCGATATGACTAAATAATATTCATAATTAGATAATAGAATATCAATAATATACAATATAATATAAGATATTCTTTGCGCTGCCGAGTGTACATAGCCAATAAGATAAATGTGAAAAACTAGATCGATATTTAACGGTTCTCGCAATGCACAACATTTGTTACGTTCATAATATAATAATAGGCACATCTCAAGGTGACACATTACTAATTTACAGAAATTTAAAAGAGAACGATGACAAATAACTATTAACAGACAATAACAGCTTATAAAAGGCTTCAACAAACAAAGATAGTGTTTACAATTATTATTATAGTTAATTTTACCTAATGAGTTTACTGTGTCAGGCCAACATGAGCAGTACCAAAAACCTTTTCAAGGTCATTGACCGTTCTTATGCGGTGAGCCCTAGACCCTGTGTCCTTACGAGCAAAGATAGATCCTCCGCGAGTCCAGACGTACCGCCAGCTGAGCCGGCGGCACTCCTCTCGGGCCCGGTAGAACAGCGCGCGATTAACTCCGGTCAGGTGCTCGTTTACATAGAAGCGTTGTGGGGGGGTATCCAGGATGCCTGTGGTGTCCAGCCCTCGCCGAACGCGAGCAGCATGCAGGATGCTGTCGCGCACCGTTCTCCGAGCAAGACGGACGACAACGGGTCTATATTTCTGCTGCTCTCCAACTGCCGCTGCGGCTCGCCTCGGTCCCCTTCTCGTAACATGAATGATTTCGCGGTCGTCTAGGTCCACACCGATTTTCTTGGCCACCAGACTCGCCAAGTGGACAACATTTTCGCCTTTTTCCTCTGGTAATCCTGTAATCACGATGTCATTCAATAGGCATTCCTGCTCGCGATCGTTCAGTGTGGCCTGCAATTCTGCGATGCGCTCAGTCACCGCCGCGTCCTGCGCGCAGTTAGACGCGCGTTCATTGAGCCGATCTTCCACCGCGGATACGCGAAGCTCCATGTCGTCCACGCGTTTCTTAACTTCACCTATTGTGTTGGTTATGTTTGCCATCTCCTGCCTCATAGCCTTCATCTCCGTGCGAACATCAGTTATAATCTCCCTAAGGAGCCTGATTTCCTCGGCTAGGAGGCTCGTTGGTGAGCCAGGAGTCGCGTCAGTAAACGTATCAGTTGGTGATGAGTACGTGGGACAGCTGGGAGGAGTGGTGCATGCGCGACAAGTCCAAGTTTTAGCATACTTCGGATCGAAACCTTTGGCACAGGTGCGATGTGTCACACCTGTGCATTTGTTGCACTTAATACCATCGGAGATGCTCACAAATTTTGGGCAAGAGGTACATCTATGGTTTGGCATTATTTGCGTTGTTTTTATTGAATAAATGTGTTATTTAATAGTTTATTGTAAAACGAACGTTATGCTTTGAATAACAGTGGGTACGTTGATCAGCTGACTGTCACTCGCGATGTAGATATTGATTTTATTCTTGAAAATCACTGTTTACGCAATAAACTTTTTACTGTACTTGTTCACTGACACTAATTGTTCAATATTATATATATTTAGTCACTGTTATGGTTGTTTAAATTTATAAAATAGATTAATTTTCGGAGCTCAATGTGACATGTCAAAAGCGATTTGAATTAAAAAAAAAAAAAAAAAAAAAAAAAAAAAAAAAAAAAAAAAAAAAAAAAAAACTCTACTCGGTAGGTATAACTTGATAATTTGGCTGTATCGATATCGATTTTTCTCAGCAATGACTAAAGCCAAGAAATTACAATTCATTGTCAGTATTCATCATGTCTTTGTCTTTGAATCACCCATAGCATAACACGATTGGTCAACTTTTATAACACAAAAAAAAACTCTGTAAAAAAGGGATTCCTATTTTGCCAACAGGAGAGTGATTTAAGCTTCCAAAAGTACATAGATTGGTTCAAACATACACTTGAATTTGCCCATAGTATAAACGAAATGTATTTATGGTTTTTAAATTACGCGACAAAAACCATTTTCTCGCTACGCCCTTTCCATTTTTTCCATTGTTGTTCCATTGCAATCTATAACAAATCCAACTCGTTTTTTTACTTTAACGCGACGTAATGTAACCGTTTAGGAGAGCGCTGTGGCCTAGCAAGTGAACAAGCCCATCGTAATTTCCATATAGCGACGATTTCTACAGATTTACTGTCCTTTCCACTAACACGCGTGAATAATAATTAAGTTGCTGTTTAATATACACCGGGGCACCATGGTAGTGCAACCAGCGAATTGCATAGAGCTAGAGAACAACCAAACAGACATCTGAAGAAGGAACTCTATAATAGAGCTGTATAATTTATCGGTAACATGATATCTCGATGTAGTCTGTATCCCTATTCCTTTCCCATTGTCTTCTCAATGCAAGTTTCTTCGTTAAAATCGCTCTAGTAGTTTACATCCTATTGTTCTCATATCGCCAGTATCGCTTATTATAATGTAAACCACGAGACTAACAACAAAATTTCATCCTGACAAATTATGTAAAATTTTCTCCTGAAATTTTCGACTGTATTCAGATATCTGAATTCAAAATCAGATATATCTTAATTTTCATCTATGACAGATATCTCAGTGGTTTCATACATAATAATTGATGCATGGATTTGCGGCCCCGGGCAACTTCGACTAAAAGTTACCGACTATTGGCCATCATAAATTCATACTGAAGCATCGTACTCGGTAAATCTGTTAAGCTAGGTTTACACGCTAACGATTTATGGATGGAATTGGGTTAAAGTAGGGGTACAGTTTTTTGGAAAAACCTAAAAGACTAAGAAATAAATAAACTCCCACACCAATTTCAGTGGCGGTGGCCGGTTTCATTGAAAAAGGCGCAGATTCGGCCTCATATGAAATATTGTTCTCATCTCTGGGCAGGGGCGCCAAAATACCAACTGCTTCCTCTGGATCGTATCCAACGAAGAGCCGCTCGAATTGTTGACTGCCATACTGTTTCAAACAGCTTGGACCCCTTGGAATTGCGCCGAGATGTGGCTTCACTCTGCATCCTCTATCGGTTGCAACTTTTCGCCATCGTCCCACGCGAAAAACATACCATCCTCATCACCTTGATGAGTGGCAGTCTTCCACAGTGCGTTTTTCGTGTAACTTTCTGCCGCGCACTGTAAAACACTGGAACGAACTGTCACCAGCAGTTTTTCCGGACCTATACGACCTGCAAACCTTCAAGAAAAGAGCGTATTCCCTCTTAAAAGGCCGGCAACGCACCTGCAGCTCTTCTGATGTTGCGAGTGTCCATGGGCGACGGTAGTTGCTTACCATCAGGTGACCCGTTTGCTCGTTTGCCCCCTTATTCAATAAAAAAAATACAATATATCATATTTTTAAATGAATAAGGCCGCGTCCCCATCAGACACGACTAGGGAATCGAGACCGGGTTTTTCCGAAACCCGAAAACCCGGGAAACCCCGGGTTTTGGGGATCATGAAAAAACCCGGGTTTCAAAAATGGAACCCGGGTTTTTCGAGCTTTTCGGGTTTTTCGTTTTTTTGATAATTATTAAAGGCCAGACCTGATAAAAAGTATTTATAACAAACTAACATACAAATTATTTATTTTTATATGGTCATAATTAAACAAAATATAATATTTTAAAGGAAAAGTTTCGCTTTAAGAACATTAAGGACTAATTGTCATAAAAATATTTATAAATAATAATTAATAATACATATTTTTAAAATCCTACCAAAAAGTATGATACGGCCGTGCCCGTTCACTCGAGACTTGGTTGGGCACTGCCGTGACCGCACACTATGGTATTTAAGTAGTATTTTACTGGAAAGGTGCTGGCAATCGCTGAAAATCAAATTAAAAGTATTTTCGCATCGTTAATCATTGAATTTCAAGAAAACCCGAAAACACCCGGGTACCCGGGTTTTCATTAAAAAAAACCCGAAAACCCGGGTTTTTGAAAATTGGGTCCGGGTTTCGATGCCCTAGACACGACGCGGCGCCGCCACCGTGTTACGGCACGACGCCGCCACCGTGACACGGTACGGCGCCGCACCGTGACACGGTGCCGCGTACGGTGCACCACGCGTCCCTATTCTGGGTGAATCTTCATTCTTCACAACAAAAATTGTGTCGAAACTTAAACGAGGCACTTATTTGGAACAGATAAAAATCGGCCAAGTGCGAGTTAGGCTCGCGCACGAAGGGTTCCGTACCATTATTATAGAGAAAAATAACCAGAAAATTATGTTTTTTGTATGGGAGCCCCCTTAGTTATTAAGTTTATTTTAATTTTAGTTTCAATTTTTAAAGTATAAATACAATTGAGTAGTTTGTGAACATTTTAAGTGCCTATCTGTTGTAATTATTGGTATAGAGCAAAAAATAGCAAAAATAAATTTAATGTTTCTGTTTCTTTTTCAATCTTCGTCTTAGTAACAAAAAGAGAATAATTCTTTCGCGATCTTTATCCAGACAAGCACTTTCGTTCGAGCGCCAATATCGACTGAATAGGAACACGGGTCGGCGCACCGTACACGGCACCGTGCCACGGTGCGGCGCCGTACCGTATCACGGTGGCGGCGTCGTGCCGTAACACGGTGGCGGCGCCGCGCCGTGTCTAATGGGAACACGGCCTAAATGATAGCCTTTAAGGATATTCGCTAATCCACACCGCATGTAAGTTACACTGGGTCTTAAGGGCCTTATCACACTGGCGATTAGTGAGCGATTTGAAAGCGACGCGACTGCGCAACGCACACACCGCGGTTGCGCGACGTGCACCGTGCACGTTGCGACAGCGCAGCGTCGTCGCGGCGTGGCGTGGACGCCATTTTGTACACTCGTCTAGGGATGTGACGTCAGAATCTTTTTTGCTACTGAGTGTCCAAAACGCGGAAGGCAAGCTGCGTGCACGCCGCGCAATTGCGTTGTCATTCGCGTCGCTTTCACATCGCTCGCTAATCTCCAGTGTGATAAGGCCCTAAGGGATATGCGCTAATCCATGCCGCATGTAACATTGTACTTATAAACCTTACAAATGCGTCTGGTGCATGCTTAACAAATTAGTAGCCTAGTTATTGATAAACAGGCCAGCTGTGAAGGCTCGTAATGATATTTTCTAACTAGTGACCCGACAAACGTTATTATGCGCGTAATTATAATTATATAGACCTGATGAACCTGATTAAAGTTACTTAATCAGGTTCAGGTCAAATTGTTGATCGTAGAAAGCTCTTAGTATAATACTTTGTAACGCTGAAACCTCAGACGAAATAAAAAAAATTTTATTTGGTCTGAGGCTGAAAAGATAAAAAAAAACTATTTGCCTTTCATGAAAGTAGCTTCGGAACCTAAGTTTAAACATAAAACCTCTATATTATAATATGTACCACATTGTGAGTACTGAGTACAGTATCTATCTAAAATCAAAATCTTTGTCTAAGTTTCCATTACTGATTTATATGCATTTTAAGAGGGCGACTAATGCAAAAAATCAAACATCGTCCTTCTCTCTTTACACTCACGCCCGTCTTTCATATGCCAGGTAAAAAAGGACCACGCGGATTCATCGCCAAATTTGTTTTTTCTCAATAACTCGATAAATATATGTTACCGGCCAAACCCGATTTCAGGACAAACCAGTTTTGCCTAGGCTCAACTAGTTCTTCCCATACGCGATAGGATTAACTAGTAGGGCCTAGTCCAAATTAATTTGTCCTAAGCCCGATATCCTAATATCAATACGTACACTCTAGGATAAACTGGTATGGCCTAGTCTAAACATTATAGTTTATCTAGATTGTCTAAATAAATAGATAAACTGAATAAAATACTCCGTAATTGAAAAAATAATGATTTTTATTAAAGTAGTAGCTTTCATTTTCTTAGTCTGTTTCACAAGATTTTGTGCTGCAGTTGTTCTAGCTTTGTGAATGTATGTTTCAGATAAAGAAACTTTTTCTTGGTTACTAACTTAGGCAACGTTATTATCACTGTCTTCTATCAGGGTAACATTGCGATCATCTACTATTACCTTCCTTAAATCATCTTCATCCTGAATATTATTTATGATTTCATCATCATATCAGCCTATATTCGTCCACTGCTGGACATAGGCCTCTCTCAATGAACGCCAAGATGACCGATCTCCTGCTACTCGCATCCAACATGGACCCGCGACTAAACGGAGATCGTCGTCCCACCTAGTTGGAGGTCGACCTACACCCCGATTTCCCAGCCTTGGTCTCTATTCCAGAGTAAGTTTACTCCAGCGATCGTCTGTTGTTCGAGCTACGTGACCAGCCCAGTTCCACTTCAGCGTACTGATTCTCTGCACTATGTCGGTGACTTTAGTTCTTTGACGAATTGTTTCATTTCGAAGCTTATCCGCCAAAGAAACACCGAGCATAGCGCGCTCCATAGCACGCTGAGCAACGGAAAACTTATGAGCTAGCCCTGCTGTAAAAGGCCAGGTTTCCGCCCCGTAGGTCATGACAGGAAGCACGCATTGATCGAAGACTTTCGTCTTCAAGCTCTGCAGAATTTGCGACGTGAGAATGTGGCTTAACTTCCTGAATGCTGCCCAACCCAACTGTATCCTCCTATCGGTTTCTCTCTCGAAGTTATGTCTACCTACCTGCAGTATGTGCCCCAAGTAGACATATTCCGTTACGACTTCGAGAAAGGCACCGTTAACTACAACTGGTCTCGGGAGAACATGTTCGTTGAACATGACTTTCGTCTTGTCCAAGTTCATCTCGAGACCAATCCGCCGGGAAGATTCATTTAGGTCGTTCAACATTTCCTGCAAGTTCTCCAACCATTCTGCCAATATGACGATATCGTCGACGAAACGAAGGTGTGAGAGGTACTTGCCGTTAACGCTTACGCCACGTAATAGTAAATTTATGATTTACTTGCGGCAAATAGGAAGTCGAAAGTCCTACTCTGGGTTCTATTACAAAATAATATAATACCTTGTATTGTGATTGTTTTAAATCCCTGAATGGTAGGCGTGGTTTTTTATGCATTGGACATTTATTATCTTAAGCCTTCTGACCATTTCGTTGAAATTTTGTCGTTTGTCCAAGAGCCTATCATATTCTCAATGTCTTGATTGACACGTTCAACAGAGCCCTGGCTTTGACTGTGCCTGGGTTTTCAGTGCACAATTTTGAGTTCTGACCACTGACTGGCAAGACCAATGACCTCACAATTTTTTTACTGTTTAGACTAGGCCATACCAGTTTATCTTAGAGCGTGCGTATTGATATTAGGATCAACTAGTTTGGCCTAGCCTAAACTGGTATATCCTATCGGGCTTAGGACAAATTAGTTTGGACTAGGCTATACTAGTTAATCCTATCGCGTATGGGAAGAACTAGTTGAGCCTAAGCAAAACTGGTTTGTCCTGAACTTGGGTTTGGCCGGTAACATATACAACATTTTAAAAATCCGCTAGGTCGATCTCTCAATGATAGAACTTTATACAATGTGTTGAAATATTAACTTAGTTCAATGCACGGTTATGGCAATAAATGAAAAATTCGTGAAAATTAGATGAATCTTTGTGATTTTTTTCTATCGAGAAAATTTTAAGATATCGTGTTTTTGCTCAGATTGAACTATTGGAAATATAATGTAGTGAGTATCAAATTTTGGAAAATGAAACAATTTGGGGCTCATTTTCAAGTATAAAAATGAATTATAAAATTCACAATTTTGGGTTAGTCGCCCACTTAACCGAAACCGAAAGTCAAAAAGTTTTCAGCAAAGCTTGAACTGAGCATAAATTGTCCAAAATTGTAGTATTTAAGTGCGGTATAGTAGTGGATTTAAGTTTGCATAGTAAACGGAATCCTGTGTTTGATAGTTTGGAACTCGGAGATTTAAGAGGCGATTGGAAAGTTGTGTTAAATATTGCAGTTCATTAACTAATATCGGATTAGAGACCTATTTTGAAGCTACCACGCTGATTTCAGTAACTTCATTCATCGATATTGCCTGAGTGTGGTCGCAGTTCACAGATACCTAGGCTGCGTTTCCACCAGAGCTGAGCGGAGCTGTGTTGCGAGTTTTTTTTTTGTTTTTAGTATTTTTACTACTGAATATTTAAACACTAAAAAATAGAGTAAAACACTAAAAAATATATAAATAAATAGTAAATTTACTACAAAATATTTAAATACTAAAAAATATTTTTTAGAGTTTAAATATTTTGTACTAAATTTAATATTTATTTATATATTTTTTAGTGTTTTACTCTATTTTTATAGTGTTTAAATAAAAACAAAAAAAAAAAGTAAAAACAAAAAAAAAATTGTGTTCAAATATTTTGAAGTAAATTTTTGTGCAGGAACCTAGATAATTACTAATTTAAACTGAAAAACAACTCAAGCATGTTAAATATTTTCGTATGAGTAAATGATTTTGGTATTACGTATGTATGAGAAATTCCAAGGGTACCCGGCCTCTTAAGAAGAGAGCGTATTCCCTCTTAAAGGGCCGACAACGCACCTGCAGCTTTTCTAATGTTGCGAGTGTCCATGGGCGACGACGGTAGTTGCTTTCCATCCGGTGACCCATTTGCTCGTTTGCCCCTTTATTTTATAAAAAAAAGGTTACATGCGTAACGTGACGTTGTTTTCTATTTCAAGTTATTTGCGACCACGCGTCCGGTTGAAAATGCATTGGTCTAAAGTTATTTTACTGTATATCACTTACACTGTGTCAGAAGTTTGCAAGTCATTTTCGATAGATTTTCCTTTGAGTCAGCCGCAGGTAGAAGTTGTACGAGAGTTGTAAGTCAACAACTCCTGAGGTAGTGGACATTAGTTTAATATTCTTAGTTTACATAACCTCGGGTTTGTTTGACGGTGTATAATATAAATAACTTCCAACAAAATTTGCTACCAACATAAAATACGACGTGACTACTTGACTAGTCCGTAAAGCAGCGCTTTCACAGCTCTACATTATACACCCTTGGTTTTGACGTGTGCTGAAAAACAGAACGCTATCTTTGGAAATGTCTGCTGAGTGGCAGCTGTTTAAAAGTCGTTTAGCATGACAGTGACAGGAGTGACTGTCATGCGTGTGAGTGATCCGCATTGCCAGGACTGTCATCCAAGTGCCACAAAATTCTTGTAGGTAAATGATGAAATTCGTATGTCGTTTATTTCTTGCTTTAAACTGGAGAGAAGCGACCCATTTCTTTGTCTCTCAGTTTAATCCACACACGTATCATGTTTATGTGCATAGACATTCGTAGTTACGCGAAAAAGATCTAGGTAATTAACTCTGAAAATTTTAGTCTCCGACCAAGCCTGGCTTGAACTGACTACAATTAAACCAGGACAATTCTGGGTACCTCAACCATGCACGTTTTTCAGCGTATGCGAAAAATATCTACGTAATTAACTTTGAAATGTTCAGTTTACGACCAAGTCTGGCTACAACTGAGTACAATTAAACCAGGACAATTCTGGTTACCTCAACCATGGACGTTTACAGCGTACGCGAAAAACATCTAGGTAATTAACTCAAAAAATTTCAGTCTGTGACCAAGCCTGGCTACAACTACAATTAATCCAGGTATTACGCATTAAAGTCGCCCTAAAATACCCAGAAACCTTCAGAAAGCAGGCTTTAGTAATTTATCTACGGAATCAATTGTAGGCATTCAGCTTGGCACGGCAAGTGACATAAAGGTGTAGACGCGCCCACTGGGTGTGTAGGGATGAGGGTGATAAATAGGGACGGGCGAATTTTTGCTTTGCCGAATATTCGGAATTCCGATATGATCTATTAATCTATCAAGCCCCATAAGAGCACTGGTGATCGCGACAACAATAGAATAACAATAGATTTCCAAGAATCCGCGATCGAAGGATTAAAATAAATATTATGATTAATTTCAGACTTAAATTACAGATATTATTAATATTACTGGCTGAGTTTGACTATCTGCTCTCGCTGGGTTACTTTAGGTATTTACTGGATAAGCATTACACAGCGGTAGGTTCTTTTGCGTCCAAATTGTAGAGCAAAAAGTTATAGAGCGTAATGTGACATTTGAAGTAAAAAAAATAAAGATATTCACTATTCAAGTTTAAAAGTTTCAAGTTTAAAATATTCGATATTCCGTCGAACTGAGTCCCATCCCTAGAGCTATAGCCACGAACGGCACTCCTTTTTATGGCAATATTGAAGTTTTTATCAAAAGCCGTCGTTCATACCCATAACACTCACTCGGTAAAACTTGGCTCCATGTATATTTTTTAAAAATCTTTAAGGTGAGTTATCAAAGTAATGTTACTAAAGTTATGCAGTCAGGTGCATATATTTTTATCCTATATGCAATTCATTAAGTATCGTACATGTGGTAATGTTTAAAAGACACACAAAAGACAGTTTTGTACCCGAGAATTTTCACAAAATGTTGTACCCCCTTTGTTTGGTGTGTCCCCAGACTTTAGACATTGATTTAAGCCACTAATATTTATTGTCCGGAATTTTATACTCTTCTGGGTATTTATGTGATATTAATATTCAACTATAATACATTAAAGTATTTCGTATGTTATTGTGGGTTCCACAGCAGCATTATAGATCATCTTCGACACATTGGCCTTCAGCCCCCAGCTGACTCTGGCCGCTCGTGAGAGCTGGGAGTGTAACTTCACGGCTCTCTGGCAGACATTGTCTATATGGGCGTTGAAGGTCAACTTGTCATCGATGGTTAGGCCCAATAACTTGATTTTGTTGGTCATAGTTATTGGGACCCCTCCCATGCTCAGTCTTGGAGTGTCATATTTGAGCCTGCGAGTGATAATGCCCTGTGCATGGGCGGACTCAGCGAGAAAGCTGGGTGCACGAAAGCAGCTAAATGCAATACAAATGGGCTTTGCCCAAAAAGCATGTTATGCCTACAGAACTGTTTCCTTGCACTCGGCTCTCGCTATTTCAGGGATACTCCCGCTTGATCTACGAATCAGGGAGGCGGCTAACCTCTACTTAGCCCGAAAGGGAAAAGCCGAGAATATTATCCGGGACTTGAAGATCGAAACGGTGGAAACTTTTAATAACACCCCCCACCCTGCACAAATACAACGATTAGACTACACCTGCCTGATGGACCAGAGCGAGATAGATAATACCAACATTCCGATAAAAATCTTCACGGATGGTAGCAAGCTTGAGGGTAAGGTGGGCGCAGCACTGTCAATATGGACAGGTGATCAGGAGATGCGGCACCTTAAGCTCAAGCTTGCAGACCACTGCACAGTCTATCAGGCGGAACTTCTTGCGCTGAGCAGGGCCTCGGAAGTTGCTCTGGATACATCGGATCACAAAATTGGTATCTACAGCGATTCAAGAGCGGCAATCGAGGCCGTGTGCAGCGCCGGAACTATCAATAAGGTTGCCTTACAAACCAAGAAGAACATCGCATGTGCCTTGAACCAGAACAGAGAGATATCTCTGTTCTGGGTCAAGGCACACGTGGGACTAACGGGAAACGAACGCGCTGACGAGCTTGCCAAAGAAGCTGCAGTTGGACTGAGGGTTAAACCCCATTATGACCTGTGTCCGGTCTCACACGCGAAGAGCCTAATCCGTGAGGAAACTCTTCGTGAGTGGGATCGAAGGTATCAAGAGGGTACTACTAGTGGTGTCACTAAAATGTTCGCACAGGACATAGGGGCAGCTCACAAGGTCTTTAAGGAGATTAAACTTAATAAGGAAATAACACAGGCACTGACCGGGTACGGTGGGCTCTCTGGGTATCTGTACCGCTTCAAGTGCAAAGAGAGCCCATCGTGCAGGTGTGACCCCAGTAAAATAGAAGATGTACCACATCTTCTAACAGAATGCCCAATATATTCGAGGCCAAGATATGATCTGGAGATGAAAATAGGACAAGATATAAATGTTGATAATATAAAGGAAATCGTAAATTATTATTATTTTTAACAAAAAATTAAGACCGACTTCCAAGGTAAAAACAATATTAACATTAATATGAACTAAAAAGTATTAAATAATTTTTGTTATCTAATAGTGCCTTTTTCCGAATTCGGCTAAACCTCAACTATTTCTGTACTCAATCTTCATTATTTTGAAGTCGGTACCAGATAGCTGAATCTTCAGTCCTCTGACAGAATATTTGAAACTTTTGGAACTGGCACCGACTTCAAAATTATGAAGATTGAGTACAGAAATAGTTGAGGTTTAGCCGAATTCGGAAAAAGGCACTATTAGATAACAAAAATTATTTAATACTTTTTAGTTCATATTAATGTTAATATTGTTTTTACCTTGGAAGTCGGTTTTAATTTTTTGTTAAAAATAATAATAATTTCACTCTTTTTAGTTACACTAGTAGGTAAACCTTCGCGTATATTTTACGTATCTTATTACAATTTGTTAAGAGTCACAGTTCACACTTACAAAATAATATATTATCAGTGAAGTGAACATATTGTGCTAAGTAATTTAACAATTTTAATACTTCAAACCCCAAGCGGTCATCGGCGATTGCGATAACAATAGAAAGGCTATTGTGTCTCGTTTTTCCACGATCGAAGGATCTATCAGATAAAAAATTGTATAAACTTGCATAGGATGTAGCGTAGCTACTCATCTAATAATATATAAAATTCTCGTGTCACAGTTTTCGTTGCCATACTCCTCGGAAACGGCTTGACCGATTCTCATGAAATTATGTGAGCATATTGAGTAGGTCTGAGAATTGGCCAACATCTATTTTTCATACCAAAAATTATTTATATGGCAAAACAACGTTTGACGGGACAGCTAGTAATATAATATAATATTATCATAATTATTGACAGCTGTTCTTGTAATCAAGAATTCAATTTCAAATCCATTCAAATCGATACTTAGTGCGCCATCTATTGATTAATAAGTATAACTAATTAAAAAGACACTTATTGACTTTGTTTTGTTTAAATGCTCTTTTTAAAATAACTTTATTTTAATTCTATATTTTGTCTATTAAAATTTTATAAAGTAGTTAGTAAAGTATTCGATCTGTACCTATATAAAGTAGTAAAGTATATTCGATCTGTCGTCTAACGGATACCGTCGCCTCCGCGGCGCTGACCGCCGTGTATATTTAAACAAAGTGTTGTTATACAGTATAAAATTATTATTATTATTAGTATATCCACACCTATGCCTTGTATTATTATCTATTCTGTGCCATGAGACAATGGTGACCTTAACACGACGTGGTAATGATGAAGACGATGATGATGATGATGATGATGATTATGATGATGAATATGAATTGCATAGTAGCATATGCTTTCTGTTCTTAAAACAACGCCGAAACTCCCAAACGTGTATCTATAAGGAGTCAGGAGTTCTCTCAGCATCTTCGAAACCATGGTATACCTTGACCCAATATTTGACTTTTTGGTAGCATATTCTTAGTACACTTCACATAAAACCAAAATCACCATATGTTTCCATATAAATTTCGAGGAGTTCCCTCGATTACTCCTGGATCCCATCATCAGGTCACCACTTTTGTGAACATGGTACCAAATTGGAGTGAAACCAAATACAACAAAACAAAAATTTCGAAAATCGGTTCACAAACGGCGGAGTAATCGTTGAACATACAAAAAAAAAAAAAAAAAATAAAAAAAAATATCCACAGCCGAACATATAACCTCCTCGTTTTTTGGAAGTCGGTTAAAAACAAGAAAAATAGGGAAGAATTTTTGATATATTGTGTTAAAGTAATAAAAGAAGTAAACAGTATGAACAGAACAGAAAATAGAAACAGAAGATATTAAGTGTGTAGACATAAGATAGTATAAATTATTGTATTCGGAACATAAATCCCTCGAATGAAAATCAGGGACACGAGTAATGTTAAAAAAAAAAAAAAAAAAAAGTATTTCGTAAAATGTAAGTATACAAACTTACTGACAAAAGGTAGTGTACGGTGCTTTGGTTCCGTACAGAGTAAAAGACAAGTTAGGTTCAATAGATTTATTGAATCCTTAACTTATGCTAAAATGGTTTAATGGAGAGCACGCGAACCGATTGGCGGCTTGACGCGAACTGGTTAATTAAAGTAAATTATAATACCGCGTGGCGGCGTATACGCTGACAGTGCGAAACGTGATAAGAATAAGAATAAGAATAAGAATATCTTTATTTAGATACCACACAACATATTATGTAAAGCAAACAATAATAATTCGACGTACTTAGTATTAATTTCTACAATTACAATACATATTATATTGTGTGACGTCAAAATTGGCCCAGGCTCAGTTAAACGCAGCAAGCTAGCTCGCTGCACTGGTATTCTGCCAGAGCCAATGAGTGACTTCACCCCAAAATAAGGCGTAAAATCTATACTATACTTACTCTAATAAAATTAAACTAAACAAAAATAAGAAAAAATAAATAAAAAATAAACAATAACTAGCATGCAAGGAATTTATCACATTAAATAACCACTACATAACAATAATATTAATTAATAACAAAATAAAAACTAATGCCTCAGTCCTACAGTTGGCTCTTTGCTGTATGCAGCTGTAGCCATCCTGCGTTGGCAATTTGTTAAGGCCGCCATGATGAAAGGAAGAAGAAGAAGATATGATTTATGGTGTAACTATTTGTAAACAAACGTTTGCTTACTAGTTTCTACAATAGTGATTTGTGAAATAGAGTTATTCAACTTTAAAATGGTGACTAATATATTATGAAAAACAGTTTCGATATGAGTTATATAAGTAATATATTTATAATTTAAATAAAAATGGTTGGTGCAACCCACCCCAAGAAATATTATAGCAAATAGATTCATTAGGTAGACACAGGATAGTTAAGATATTATCTCAAAAATACAATAGGTACAGAACACCAATAAGCTTGTAAAGAGTGGCATCGTCTGTAAACAAAGATTAGTAAGATCGCCCCGCCGTTGGATAACTAAACAATGCAGATCGTGGTGCATAAGTTTCAGGTATTGTATTCGCTTGTTTTTGAGAAGTAAGTAAGTGAATTTTGTAGTGGCGACTAAACGAAGCTTTTGTTTTCAGCGCCCGTAGAGGAGGAGGGAGGTTATTCCAACAGCGGGAGGCTGCATATCTAAACGATCCACGAAATGCTGCTGTTCTATGCTTTGGTGTTATGATCCGATACTGGGAGGCTCTGGTACGCATACTCACATCACTAGCCCAAGATAGTTTTTCATACAAGTAAGAAGGCGTTCGTGATAGTATAATATCAAAAAGCAGTGAAGCAAAATGCAACTTCCTACGCTCCTTCATCTTCAGGAGATTTGCATTATTGATGAAGGGAGTTACATGAGCACGTGGAGGGACTGTAAAGCAGAAACGGACACAAGCATTTTGAACTCTCTGCACAAGCTTCTCTGTTCTGGATAGTAGGTTTACTCCTATAGCAGTGTCCGCATAGTTTAACTTCGAAAGTACAAGTGTCTCACAAAGTCTGATCCGTAAGTCCTCACTGAGATATGGTCTGAATCTGTAAAGACTTTTTAGACGGAAGAAACATGTGCTGACAACATCCAAAATGTGTTGTTCGAACTTAAGTTGTGAATCCATTATGACTCCTAAATTACGAGCAACATTTACGCGTTCAATTTGCTGTCCGTTTATTGAAACAAAAGGTTGTTTATCCAAGATATCAGCAACTTGCTTCTTGGAGCCTAAAATCATGAATTTAGTTTTAGTTGGATTTAGGACCAGCCCACAAGACTTAGACCACTCTGATATATTTTCTAAATCATCATTGATCTTATTAACAGCTACTCTTGTATCTTGTGGATCGAAACTAAGATAAATTTGTGTGTCATCAGCATACATATGGTGTTTACAGTGAACCACCTTGTGAGACATGTCTGCACTAAAGAGTAAAAATAGTAGAGGGCCCAGAATAGATCCCTGAGGTACACCTTTGTGTACTTCCGCGCAATCAGAGAATGTCCTAGTACCATCAGTAGCTGTAACTTCCACCTTTTGTGACCTCCCAGTTAGATAACTCCGGAACCATTGGACTACGGATGGTTCGAAACCATAATATGATAGTTTAGAAAGAAGAAGTGGTATGTTAACAGTGTCAAATGCCCTGGAATAATCCAGGAGTACTAGGATAGTCCCCATGCCCTGATCTTGAGCAGAGATAACATTGTCAATAACATCAAGTAGAGCAGTATTTGTGCTGTGCTTACGTCTAAAGCCAGATTGATACTTAGGAAGAATTTTATTGGTCTCAAGATAGTTAACAACCTGGTTGTAGACAGCTTTCTCAACAATTTTAGAGATACATGGTAAGATACTAATAGGGCGTAGGTCACCAGGGGAGGTAGGGTTAGGTTTCTTCGGGATTGGCTTTATCAGAGCTGTCTTCCATATAGAGGGAAAGGTAGATGTTAATATAGATCTATTTACTATATTAGTAATGGTACTTAGGGTATTAGGTAGTGTTAAGGTCAACATCTGCAAGGATACATTATCAGCACCAATAGAATTAGATTTAAGCCCTTGTATAATTTTCAGCACAGTAGTTTCAGAGACTGGGGAGAGACTAAATCTGGTCTCACCTACTGTGCATGACTGATAATGATCCATCAATGATGTACAGTTTAAGGGATCACCAGGTACATTGAGAAAATGCTGATTTAGGATATTAGGGTCATTACAGGAGTCAGGTAAAAAGGATTCATGGGATTTAGTTAAGTTTAAGTTGTTTTTTAAATTTTTCCATAAAGTTTTTGGGTTATTGATATTTCTATTAATATTTCTATTATAATAAGCATGTTTCTCTGAATTAATGGCCGACGCAACAAGTGATTTTAGGTCTTTGTATACTTTTTTGTGGGCCATAGTTTTAGAAGTTTTCCATTTGGAGAAACTCTTATCTCTGAGAATCATCATTTGTTTGACTGTATCAGTCAGCCAAGGCGGGGATTGTTTTTTTATACATATTTTTTTGACTGGGGCATGAAGGTCAAAAAGTGTGATAATGACTCTGTTAAACTCAGTGACCATTTCATTGACGTCCTCTATGTTTAGAATATATTCCCAATCTATCCTATCTAAGTCGCGGCCAAAATTATCCAACAAAATGTCCTTAAATGGCCTGTAGGAAGTCACAAAAGGTGCAAGTTTAGGCTTCTTAAAGTTAAACTCTGCTGAGACTACTGCATGATTGCCTAACTCAGGGATATGGTCAACTAGAACAGAGCGCACCGCTGCATTAGTACACACTATATCTATTAAAGTTTCCGAATGCTCCGTGTAGTGCGTGGGCTCCATAACAACTTGTTTAATATGCAGAGAGTCCAAAAACTGTGTCAGTAATATTGTTTTATTATCAGAGGGTTGTAGTACATTGATGTTGAAATCCCCAACTAAAATAATATAGTCAAATGTGGCTAGAGAACACCAGGATAGAGTCAGTGCGTCAATGAACAAGTTAACATCCATCCAAGGTGGCCGATAGGCTGTCCCAACTGCAATTTTAAAATGATTAATTTTAAGACTCAGCCACATTTGCTCAACTGAAGGTGTCTCAGGAGTTGCAATCCGCCGTACATTAACACCATTCCTTATGTAGAAACCAACACCGCCACCACGACCTCTTCTGATGTTGATAGGTCGTGGACTGTGTCTAAGCTAATAACCATGAATGACTGGCGCTTTCCCGTCTTCACCTTCCCTGAGCCAGGTCTCATTAATGGCCATAATATCGACTGATAGACGTTCCATCATAACTGTGAACTCGTCATGACGGGTTCCCAAGGATCCTGCGTTGAAAAACCCTACTGAGAATCGTTTCTTATGGTTATTTGCCATTTATAGTATTTATAGGATGAATAAAAATAGACAATAAGTTACAGTGTAATATAGTGTGCATACAGACCAACAAAGATACTTGGGTAATATCATATGAAAATGGACCTTTAGCAGTGTATATTATGTTAAAATTAGTATAACAATCAGTAGCGATTTTTATAATAGAAAAATAATATAAAGTATTAATAAAATAACAGTATCCACATATAAACATATTATAAACCTTCTCCGAGTAAAAGTGAGGATGCTTCCAGGGCCCAGTGTCAGATCTGCCAAAACTTACATAACAAAAATATTGTGTGTATTGAAACCTTAGTCTATAATAAAATATAACTAAACAAAATAAATCTTTTATTACAGAATTACTGCGACCCAAAAACACGAAAAATGTCCGATTCAGTGCGAAAGTGATGGGCTGGCCCGCCATCAGATTGCCGAGCATAGACGCGGCCACGCCTGGTCCACGAGTAGCGCCACTTCTTTTCAATGCATGCCTCACGCACCCGGCGGTATAGCAAACGATTGTGACGCGTGAGCCTCTCGTTGACGAAGACACGCGCCCCACCGTCCGAAGCGAGGCCACGCCGAACACGAGCCGCTTTGATCAGTTCGTCCCGGAGATCACGGCGTGCTAAGCGCACCACAACACGGCGCGGACGACCGCCCTCAGCAGGGGGCACTCCTACGCGCTCAGCGAACACCACGTCCCGACCCTCCAGCATAACACCCAGCCGAGACGCAAGCACCGTGACCGTGTGTGTCACGTTTTCGCCTTTCTCCTCTGGCAGGTGTCCGATGTCCAGGTCCGCAAGAAGTGCGTCTTGATCCCGGTCATTAAGGTCGAGTTTCAGCTCGGCCACGCTGCGCTCCAGTTCATTAATTTTTTCTGCGCCCGGGCCGCCGACGCTGCCCTGCTCAAGCGCATCCAGTCTCTTTTCGGCGCTGATCAGCCGCGAGGACAAGTCCGTAATGGTCTCTCTCAGCATTGCCATCTCTTGGCGACAGCAGCGAAGCTCAGTGACGAGATCGGCAAAATCGCGCCGAAATATCGCCAGGTTGTCCAGACTGCTGTCACTTATGCCAGCTGAAGGCGATCTGTTATGATCCTCAGGGGAGCTGTTAGTGTGACGGTCGATTACCTCAGTGGGAGTGGAGAGTCCGGTGTCAGCAACAAGACCTCTGACAGGCGTATGACTGTTGTCGCCACGTCTTTTGTTCTTTTTACAAATTGGACAGACCCAGTCCGCCCCTACGTTCGCCTTTGGTGTTAAGGCGAGACACCCCTTGTGGTATTTGATGTTACAGGCACTACATGGCACTATAATGTCAATCGGGGTCTTTCTCAGAGACTTCTCGCAGCCGCCACACTTTGTGGTTTTATCCATATTTTCTGCGGAAAATGGTACAAAAATCCTTTAAGAGATGGCGCTATCGAGGAGAAGTTCAAGACTACTTCAATAGATGGAGCTGTACAGGTCGATGGTCGAATGTTTTAATTTAGCCAACAGGTGATCGACGTGATACAGGCACTCGACGCTAGATGTCGCTCCCAGTCACGAATATATCAGCATTGATACGTTAGTCGTTAATTTATAATTCACCGACACTACCCTCACTGTGTGTGTAAAAGTACGTACGTGCTGTGATGATAAGTTGATTTATAAGCAGATGCGCGCTTGTACAGCCTCACAAACACTCACACATCGGCGACTGAAAGTTACGTTTAAAGTGAACCACACCAACTGAATAAATACTGTGTTTTAACTATAAAAACAAATTAAAATACGGACAGGTAATCTAGATGCTTTGACGTTTGTGATGTACTGTCGACAAACTGTTGACCGTACAGTAGCTCTACCATGAGTTTAAAGCTATAGTATTTATCGATACTCGATATCGACTAACGTAAATTTTTAGTATGGAAAATTGTACAGCGCCTCTAGCAGTCACTTGTGGAACTAAAATCGCTACCATGAGTTTACAATAAATACGTATCGAATAAGAACTCGCTAGCGACTATAGTTTTTAGCTGTTTATGTTACACAATTGGTACCATGAGTACACAATTTGACAGGTGGTATCGTAAAATACCGTTACTACAGTAGTAAAGTAACTCACTAGCCAATTGTAGGGTGAAAGAGTTTCACGCAAAACAATATTTATTAATTTGCGTTTAATACGGTGCATTTATATGTCCGGTAAAGCATATTTAGTGTCGAATTAAAAATATTTATTATTATGTTAGCGTTGGCTGCACGAGGAGACGAACGACGTGAACAAGGAAGTTTTCAAGCTAGTGTACGTGTACGAAAGTGTTTCGGACTTCGGTCATCCACTTGAAGATTTTAAAAGTGATACTAATAAATTAAAGAATATAGGGTAAATAAAGTGGTTTTCGAGCATTTGTGTGGTGTCCTAAGAGCTCACATGGATTTGAAATCTTCACAAAGAGTTTCCCTTCAAACGAAGGTAAGTTAGTACTTAGGTATATACCATTTCTACTTCGTTTATTGCGCGGGAACCGTACGTACCTTTCCAGCGCCGTATGTCCAAACCAAATTTCAGCAAAATCAATTCAGCGGTTTAGGCATAAAGAGGTTACAAAGATACAGACAGACACACTTTCGCATTTATAATATTAGTATGGATATTATTTATGAACTTATATATTTTGTAGACACAATTCTTAATAAAAAACAATACTATATTTAGGTCTTATGTCTTCATCAAGGTCATCATTTTTCCCAAAAAGCAATGAGTGTTGTTATTCATCAAGTTACACGTCTTTATTTACATTCACTATACCTGCTATAATGCATACAAGTAAACGAACGTATTTGTTTCTTACATTTACAAATAACAAATCGCTCTTTCAAATTGGTGGGGTTTTAAGGCCATATGCCGTCTCTGCCTTATACTCGAGCTAGAAAGAGAGAGAAAATTCAGTTGTGAAGTTAGCTACATTATGATTTTATACTATTATAAACACACGAGAACTACATAAACAATCGAGTTGTCGCTAGCGAGTCTGTATGACTCATGGTACGGTTTTTATTGAAAACTATTCGACGCACGATTGCTCGCTATCGAGTACGGTAAAATCGTATACTTTTTCGATAGCAACTCATGGTAGAGCTACAGGTAGTGTTTTCGCGAAAACACGAGTTGCCTTAGTAACATTGCACATTCTTAACGCTGATTGGCTTGATTTTTACTTACAGGCCAACTCTTATTCAGATTGGTTACTATCTTTCCCTATGTATCTTTGAGGTATTACACCACAGACTTATAAAGGGTAAAGAACTGACAATGCCTGTTCATAGGAACTTTACTTTTTATTTAACCTTTTTCTTGGGTAAATATCTATCACAGAAAAGTTACTAGTCATAACAATCTTCTTCTATACTGTTGTTGTATTTTTGGTTGTTTAAGTACATTAGCAGAGTTGAATCCTTCAATTGAAGCTATTACAATATTTATTCGTTCTTTAGTCCATTCAGGTTTCGTACATCCGTCCTGTCTATTAGCGTAAAACTTTCTTAGCTCTATGTCGAATCTTTCTTTATCGGACATAACCTCAGAATTAGTTTCTGGTTCTGTTGAACTTTCAGCACTAATTTCACTTGTATCAGTCATTTTGTATTTACAGACACACTTTTAGATAACTTATTGCACTATTTTTCAAATCCAACTGCAATTTTAAACACATTAAATTTTAAAAACTGCTAGTTCGCTTACAAAAACAACCACAAACAAAACAACGCGTGACAATCAATTGACATTTAAAATGTCAACTCTTCAACCAATCAGAGAAGATGTTGTTGTGGGGCGCTTAAACCGACCAATCAGTGATTTTTTTCGATAATAACTAACGATTCGTTTCACAATCTTACTAAGGCGACTCGTGTTTTTGCGAAAACACTGCCTTTTGTCAGTAAGTTTGAAAAATGTAATTGTGTCACCATTGTCTAATTATCCGTGATTTTCGCGATAAATCGATTTATCAAATAATCCTACGACATATATATCAAATTTTACATACTTACATTCAATGTTATCACAATTATTTTACACCATTTCTTTAGGATGATTTGGTATCTCCTTGGGACTCTAATTTCTAGTCCACTTTATTCTGCTGGGTCCTGCTTTTATAAAAATGCACATACAAACACCATGCATTCTCCGGCTTCTGGCATTTTGGCTTCGATATCCGCCAGTTAGTCTACCTCTTCAACCAGTAGACAAGAGGCTCACCAAAGAGTCCTAAAATCGGACATACAAATCTCTACCATTTTTATAAGCGATCTAAACATTACATGGCCTTTGCCCTATAAAAATCATCACCACAACGTTAGCGTAAATTTTTATGTTTGCGTGACATTTATTTAGTGGGAAAAGCTTGGGAATAAGCATGTGTCAGTTTATAGAACTTTTGTCTGCATTCGAGCCTCATGAATAATGCTCAAAACAAACGGAACTCCAGGAACCATAGACAATGTGACTTCAGGCATTATTTGTAGGGTATTCACATGCATAGCAATTTCATGTGTGTGGATTTATTGTTTACGTATATCCAAAGTGGTATTATACATAATATACTAGGTGTAACAAAAAGTCATAATACTTTAGGGCTTGTATGTGTCCCTACTCCCTTCTATATAGACCTGGATCCCAAAAGCGTAAGACATTACTTACTTTCTGATGGATGAAACCATAGGTTCTTGGTAGTGCCTCGTGTACTCAGAATACGTGCGAATTTGTGTAGCTCTAAGTGTGACGCCTGGTCAGGTACCAGGTACCAAAGTGGTCAAAAAATGAGTCTTACTTTAATTATTTTCTGATGGCTAATATTTATATATAATTTGTAGATTATTGTTCTGAACTAGTATCATGTAGTGTAAGACACTTTTCAATGACCAAAACTATTATCAGACGTTTTAAAAATAGCTTTGTTGTGATTTTTTTTCAAAGGCTTTATTTTATAAATTAATATAACAACCTTAGAAAACAATACGATATTGAAAGAATTTATTTTCTACGAGCTGTTGCCCGCGACTTTGCCCGTGTCAGCATACTGCATAGTATAATAACAAAGATGGATAATTTTTCCCTGTTTCCTTACCCAAAGGGTAAAAAAAAGGATATTTCAGCCTGTCCGTCTGTCTGTCTGTCCATATCCAGACTGTACCTCCCCTTTCTAACATGTAGTGTATATTATAACCATTGAGTATTTTTTGGTCATATACCCAGATCCCAGAGCGATAATACAACTTACTGTCACAATATGGATGAAACCTTAGGTTCTCAGTAGTTCCTTATGTATACATACTTAGAATACCTTCGAATTTGTGAAGCTCTACATGGAGCTATACTCACTCTCACTCACTCATTCATAATGTGTAAAAATGTCTGTCTGTCTGTCTGTAACCTCTTCACGCCCAAACCGCTTAACCGATTTTGCAGAAATTTGGTACAGATATACTTTGAGCCCTGGGGTTAAAGTATACCTATCCGTTTTTTCCGGGATAAAAAGTATCATGATAATTATAATTATGTCCTTTCCTGGGAAAGCACATATTATTATTATAATATGATACTTTTTGTCCCAGAATTTTTTTTTTCTTAACAAAGTTCCGGGTATTATCTCGTATTTAATAAAATATTTTGAAATAAAGGTCAGAATAGTCCCCACCCATCAACACAAGTGTAATGTAGCTCAATCGATAGATCTTGGCAAGATGATATTTTTATACTATGGCGACTTTGCCCAAATGCAATGGGTTCTCATGGTATCTTATGCTGATTCCCCATAATATAGACGAACGCACTGCCAACGCGTTGGCCACAGCGTTGGCGGTGCGCTTGCAACGGCGTTTGTGAGTAATCCACACATTGGAAGGTCGTTCAGTATGCTTTGGATTCAAAATGGATGTTGAGTCGCTAACAGCTGCAGCTGTATATTTATCCACAGTTTATAATTACTTTATAAATGTGGACAACAAATAGTTTTTAAAGGGTTTTCTCGAAATAAATAAGTAAAAAGCGAAAAAACGTAACCAACAAAGAAAGAGTTACATATTTTATAATATAAAAATAATATAATTATTTTATTATTTATTATTTATTATAAGTATATAATAATTATTACCTTATAATTATAATTATCATGATTAATATATATTTATTATTTATTAAATATTTAATTTATTTTGTTTTTAGTATATTTATTGTTAATGGCGACAACAGATATAAGTACAAAATCTGTGAAAATTTCAGAAATCTAGCTATAGCGGTTCTTGAGATATACATCCTGGAGACAGACAGACAGACAGACAGATAGACAAACAGACAGACGGACGGACAAAAAGGCAGACAGAAAGGCAGACAGACATTAAAGTCTTAGTGATAGGGTCCCGTTTTTACCCTTTGGGTACGGAACCCTAAAAAACATCGTGAGGAAAAAAGCATGTCCAAGAACCTTATTTTTAGCACTTTTGATATGATTTTTTTGTTCCACAGGCAGATTTACTCTGATAGTTAACTCAATAAATTTAAATGTTTACTCGATACTTATATTGTTCACTATTTCGTCAAGTTAGATGTTAATTCGCTACAAGAAGGAAACGTGCACTCTACAGCGCTGCTCCGGGCGAACTGATCGCGCGGCCTATGTGTGGATGGAACGCAAGCCTTGCGACAAATTTCCTTTGATCATTCCGACACCGCGCGGCAAGCTCGCAAACACGTTGGCCAACGTCTAAATACCTACCGCGAACGCGCGAACGCCTGTTCTACACATTGGGCCGACGCGTCGGCCGACGCGTTGGTTATGTATTCATTAGTGCACAGCACCGTGGGAGAGCCATGCTTCGGCACGAATGGGCCGACGCGACCGGAGAAATACCGCGGGCTCACAGAAAACCGGCGTGTAACAGTGCTTGCGCTGTGTCTCGCCGAGTGAGTGAGTTTACCGGAGCCCGGAGGCCCAATCCCCTACTCTATTCCCTCCTCTATCCTCTTCTACCCTATTAACCTATTCCCTCTTAAAAGACTGGCAACGCACTGGCAGCTCTTTTGATGTTGCGGATGTCCATGGTCGACGAAAGTTGCTTTCCGTCAGGTGACCCGTTTGCTCGTTTGCCCCCTTATTTTATAAGTAAAAAAACAGCGGTGCTTTCAGCGCTGCTACTTTTACAGTGCGCGGCAAGTGTACATTTTTCCGGGGGATGAAAGGTATCCCATGTCCTTTCCCGGGACTCAAAGTATCTCCATACAAAATTCAGCAAAATCGGTCCAGAGGTTGGGACGTGAAGAGGTAACAGCCAGACAGACAAACACACTTTCGCATTTATAATATTAGTATGGAAGTGTGGATAATTCATTAACAGCAAGTATTTGTTTATTTTTTAGTCATCGTAATCATCAATAATCGTAATACTCAATGGTATCCATATTTTAATAACATTCACTACATGTTAGAAAGAGGAGGTACAGTCTGGATATGGACAGACAGACAGACGGACAGGCTGAAATATCTTTCCCGTTTTTACCCTTTGGGTAAGGAAACAGGGGTAAATTATCCATCTTTGTTATTATACTATGCAGTATGCTGACACGAACAAAGTCGCGGGCAACAGCTAGTAGAAAATAAATTCTTGCAATATCGTATTGTTTTCTAAGCTGTTATAATATTAATTTATAAAATAAAAATAAAACCTTTAAAAAAATAGCAACAAAGTTATTTTTAAAACGTCTGATAATAGTTTTGGTCATTGAAAAGTGTCTTACACTACATGATACTAGTTCAGAACATTAATCTACAAATTATATATAAATATTAGCCATCAGAAAATAAGTAAAGTAAGACTCATTTTTTGTCCACTTTGGTACCTGGTACCTGACCAGGTGTCACACTTAGAGCTACACAAATTCGCAGGTATTCTAAGTACACGAGGCACTACCAAGAACCTATGGTTTCATCCATCAGAAAGTAAGTTATGTAATACGCTTTTGAGATCTAGGTCTAATAAGCGTTTGCTGTAATATTAGCAGCGCAGAAACATCAACTTTTTTTTCACTTTTGTATTGGCAAGCGTCCCAGTGTCATGATTCATAGTCTAAGATCCGGCCATAGAATGACCTTCACCCATCGTATTACGGGATGAAAATGATTTTTTTATAAAATTAAATATGTTAAAAAAATTATTTACAGGAGGTTGTCTGAAAAATTTGGTGCAAAGTGTAATTAATTAATAATTAAAAAATGTTTTTTTTAAACATTACATTCATTCAACCTTATGTCATTATATTCATAATAAAATTATCTTTATTTTGATATAAGGTTTATCGCGTAAGTGGATCGTTGAAAATTACTAGTATCGATTTACCTGTATATAGCTGCCTACCTGATAATTGCACCGGAAAAAAAAAGTCAACCCAGCGTTTGCATATTCTATGAGCTACATACTTTCGATTAGTATACAGTTTTTTTGCGTAAGGGAATGAATGTAATGTTTAAAAAAAAAACATTTTTTAATTATTAATTAATTACACTTTGCACCAAATTTTTCAGACAACCTCCTGTAAATATATTTTTTAACATGTTTAATTTTATAAAAAAATCATTTTCATCCCGTAATACGATGGGTGAAGGTCATTCTATGGCCGGATCTCCTACTATCATGAACGGTCCCATACAAAAGTTTTGAAAAAAGTTTTTAATTTTGGAACATCGGAAGTCACATGACGAACATAGACAAGCAGACCACGTTGTGTAAATATTTTTATTAGTAACATGCATTATGTTAGTAGTTTTAAATCCCATTTAATCCGTACAATAATTAGCAATTAAATTAAACGGCATGGGAAAATTGGGACGAGTTTTCCTGTACCGGACGTCGATATTGACTATTTTATATCCACAGTTGATAGGTTAACCGATTTTAGACTTTACACTGTCGGAAAAAGGTCGAATGGATAGCCTACCTGATTAACGTGCGGGTTCATACGAAACCAATAAAGCATTTAAGCGGGGTTTACGCTTTACATACGGTTAATAACGGCTTTTAAGGTTGATAGTGTATAATTTAACACGTTCTCATACCGCTCATTAATATTTCCAATACTTTGTGGGTTAAAGGTTTTTCATTTTGTACGTTTTTCATCGGTCGAGGACTTGGAGTTTATTATATACTTACATAGGTACTTAATGAAAATGTTTATATTTTTATCCGTACTATGGTTAATGATAAGTTTACTAATTAACAAAGATTATTTTTTGTTCGTCCATACAGAATGAGCTATACATAATTTTGATAAGAACATAATCTGTTCTTATCAAATGATATAAGTAGTCTGCAGGTCACGGGGAAGAGCATAGGCTACTTTTTATCGCAAAAAAATTGTAATCATCGGGGCTGAGCCTCACAAAACACTAAGATCACATAAAAATATTTTAATGATTATATATTTTAAAATGGACAGAAAGGAAATAAAAATTGGCGCATATATTTTCAATTTTCTCTCGGATAAGGTACGGATTTTGATTACCAACAGAAATTCAATATCTGTTGATTTCGATGTATCGAAATACAGTATTTCGTCGGTGAATTTTCGATATTTACGGGACTGTACGATTCGTTGGTTCTTTTCTACGCGACACAATAGTCTATCGGATTGCGTCGCGCGATTTATCCGTGGTAAATTTCCAACGATCCTCTGCGCGTTTTGTCCATCGCCGCCGTCGACGGGACCTCATCGGCAAAAATAAAATGTCACTTTATGACCTACGCCAGAAGGCTTACTATTATCACCATATACGCGGTTCCTTTCTATATACGCGGTTCCTTTCTACGGAAGAATAGACAAAGAGACAGTAAGACGTAGTTATGTCTATTGTGGAAAGACTAAGGAAATCTGCTATATTGTTACTAAAATCTCTGTACTTGGCGAAACATGGCGATAGCGGTCATTAATGACTTCCTGTCAAAAACTTGTCATTTTCTATACATATAAACCGCGATTGACAATGACGTGGGGGTTTTTTGGCGGGCATGTGAAAGAGTGCTGTTGTGTTTTTGTATTATCTTCCTAAAATTGTGTTAGCTGGGTTTTTAATGTGTAATATTGGTAGAATATTAACCATTAGGTATTCGTGTTCATGCACAAGTGTAGTGTAGGAAAGTGATGTAATATCCAGAAACGTGCTATTTTGTGTTCCCTCCAAAACTCCATCGAAAGTTTCAGTAAAGCGTCTACCACTTTAATGAATCGACCGACTTGACTCCTTGACTGTATTGACTTTTACTTAGACTTTGACAAGACTTTAGACCTGACGATACATGAAAACGATGATGAAAAACATAGAAATGGCTGTATGGGCAACGCTCCCTTTGCCTGTCCCGACCGGGACGAATTAAAAAAAAATGACAATGACGTGTCAGATATTGTCAATCGCGGCTTTGTATAGAAAATGTCAAGTTTTTGACAGGGAGTCAATAACCGCTACCGCCATTTTTCGCCGAGTATAGTATAGTATGTTCATTCTTTCCCGTTTCCAATGTTGTTATGCCTGCTGGGGTTCGCCGTGGCGATCTGGTGTGCGGCAGAAAATAAAGAGGCGTGAGTCAATCCTTCATGTTAGTATTCCAAATTTACTGTGCAAACTATACAGGGTGCAATTGAACCTTGCTGCCAAATGTTTTCCAGGGCTTAGGTATCACTAGGAGAGTCCAATAAACCAAAAAAGTTGGGTGTTATTTTTTTTACAATAACATATTTTATCCCAATCAAATTCCTTGCAGCATGGTCACTTCATACGAAATACGATTTGACGCCGACCGGTCTGTCGCCAACTCGCCACTCGGGCGCATCTAGGCAACGTTGGGGTAGAGAGGGGGTGACGCGGGGGGGCCGGCCGCCATCCGATGACCGGTCGGTACTCGGTTGCAGTCGCAGTCCGCGCACCGTTGCATAATTACGTAATTTTTTGTTTGTCACCGCCCGCCGCGCGTGTAATTAGTGTGTACTGCAAACCTATGTAAGCGGTACAAATATGGTGTCCGGTAATCCTCGTGTTCCGCTTCAATAATTCCAGATATTCTGCAGGACGTTGTCGTTGTTCGATGTAAAACACCCTGTATTTCAGGGCTGTGCGGACGGGCTGCTCTAGACTTGTTTTAGTTACATTCCTCTGACTCTAACCACTGAGTCTCCTGTGTCGCCAGGATCGACCATTGTATTACCACGAAAACCTATCAACTTATGCAATTATAATTCGTATACTAGTCGCAAACACCGCGCCGAAGTCTGACGAACTGAAACGACGTTAGACGGTTAAACGGTCGGATTGGGGTGTGAGACTTTTTTGTAACGAAATTTCTTGATTCAGTCGCCTCGCTCAAAGCCCGCGATAAAAGATACGCAATTGCTAACTAATAATATTAAAGACGAAAAAGGCGGAAAGCCCATGCGACATAAATTGCGTGGATAGGCAAACTAGCTATGATCTAATAGGCATATATTATAGGCCAATAGTAACTTAGTCTTAGTTTAGTCGCTCGTCTGCTCATCAAAGAACTATTGATTAATTTGTATCACGGAACTAGTGGGTCGTAATTGGCGATATTGAGAAGAGCTGGCCGCGGTTCCGGACTGTCAAAATGTCCGCTACGGGGCGGAATTGCCTTAATTAAGTTGTCTATTGCCTATTATTGTCTATTGCGTTCCGTTGCAATTTGTGGTATACATACAAATAATTGCTGCGACCTTTGAAGGACTGGATGATTCCCATATTGTCAAGTAGCGGATAGGTTTGATGCTCAAACTTAAACCACTTCTTTTTTATATCGAGGGCTATTTTAATTGAGAAATTTCCCGACGTTCGAAAGACGTTCCCTGTGAGCTTAATATGTGCTATTTAAGTTGGACGCATTATACATAAAGCATTATAGCCGATACTAAGATTTGCTTATAAATACCTTATAAGAATAATGAATATTTACACAGCGTTTAATTCATTTCATCAAATCAGTTCAGTGATTTAAGGCGCTGACAACTGCCAATGACCTTGATCTCGCATCACTCTCGCACCACTGTCGATTTTCATGCCAGAGAGACAGAGATGTGAAGTGTTCACTCGGTAGGTCGGTAGGTAGATACATTTTTCGTTTGTTAGAGGAAAAAATAAATATTATGGGAAATCTAGATGTCAGAACCGAAAATTAAATCGGGCAATCTTTGGATTTTTGTAAAAGGTATCAAATTGTTACGAAAAAGGACACGTAGTGCCATCTAGCGTCAAGCTAGCGCAACATAAAACGCAAACGAATCCCCTAATCGACACAAGATGGCGCAAGGTGTACGATTGCATGCTCGAACATTCCGCACATGTTTACGTAAACAAGTGTTGTTTACGTGTTTATGTGAATGTTCTCGTACAGTCTAGCGTTCGATCCGGCCCGTATAAATAGTCGCAGACAGTCGAGCCGGCAATTCAGTTTGATCTGAGCTATCTTCGAGGTGACTTCGGAGCGAAAACAAGTGATCAATAGTGAGTGATTGTGATTGTGATAGTGACTCGGCTACGACCTAGGACAGTGATAGTGCTCAGTGATTTGGATCTAGTGCTTAGTGTTTGGACTCAGTGATTAGTGTGAGCTAGTGTTTGTGAATAAAGTCTTCAAGAGAGTCACCAGGTCTTTCTCTCTGAATCCAAAGAACCCTAGCACGTAACAACTGGTGTCGGAAGTGAGATTTGGAGATGCCATTGACTCCGAGAGAGGACTTCAAGGGGAGTGTCAGGACAAGGGCGCAGCGAGCTGCTGCCATTGACTCCGAGAGAGGAGTTGGCGGTGGAGCTGCGGAGGCCACACCCACTGGGGACCAAGCTCCGCCCACTGCGGGGCAGGCCCTACCCGCTGGCCCCGCCCACCAGGCTCCACCCACTGACCACGCCCCCCAGGCTCCACCCACTTCGGGTGAAGCCACGCCCACTGGCTCCGCCCACCGGGACCCGCCCACTGACCACGCCCCCCAGGCCCCGCCCACTCTGGACATGGCCACGCCCACTGGCTCCGCCCACCAGGCCACGCCCACTCAGGTCACGCCCACTGGCCCCGCCCACTGGGCTCCGCCTGCTCAGGCCCCGTCGACTAGCTCCATCCATCCTGCCACGCCCGTAGTTTCTACGGCCCCTCAAATGGCTCCTCAATTGGAAAGCATAATTGGATTAATTCAGGCTTTGCAAGATTCTCAAAGGGCAATGATGGAGGCACAAGACCGCAAACTCGGCGCTTTGCAAGAGTCACAAGACCGCAAGCTCGGCGCTTTGCAAGAATCACAAGAGCAACAAAAGGACCTCCAAGAGAAAGCGCTTCTGGCCATAAAGGATGTCAGTGACACGGTAACTAACCTTCGTAAAGATGTCGACGTAATGGACGAACGAGTTACCGGGTTAGGATTGGATATGGAAAATGTGAAAACCAACATCACCGAACTACAGAGGAAAGAAGTGCGCCTTGAAACTACGGGAGCTGCGGTGTCTAGTGGAAACACTGTAGTGGTGCAGGGACCAAGAGTAAAAGTACCGCCATACGACGGCACTACTTCTTGGAACGCTTACCGTCAGCAATTCCAGGCGGTTGCTTCTGCCAACGGATGGACTGACGAACAGTGCCTGACCGCTCTTACTGTTGCGCTCAGAGGGCAAGCTTTGTCGGTCCTGGAAGCACATACAGGAAAAGGGTTCCAAGACCTGATGGAGGCCCTTGAATCCAGATACGGCGAGCGACACCTGGAGCACGTGTTCCGTGCTCAACTTCGTGACAGAGTCCAACGCTCAGGAGAGGGACTACAACAATGGGCGTTGGAAATTGAAAAACTGGTCAAGAAGGCACACCCAGGAGCCGATTCCAAGATGATCGACACGAATATTGTACAAGCATTTGTCGACGGAATCAGGGACCTTGAGGTCAGAGCTGCAGTGAGGCTACGTCACCACACCTCGCTAAAGAAAGCATTGGCGCATGCTTTAGAGGTCGAGGCTGTTCGCCGTGACATACGACAGACCCATAAGATCCATGAGGTCTCTGAGGACGTTAAGGAGGTCAAGGCTCCCACAAAGAGAAGTTTTGGAGCCATGTGCTACAAGTGCGGTGAGAGGGGTCATCTTCAGCTCAACTGCCCGCAGAAGGAGACCCAGATGGCAAGGATGAAAAGGCTCGAGGAACAAGTAGAGGAGCTGAAGAAGCAAGGAGCTTCGTCCCCTGCCCGGGATCAGGGAAACGAATAAAAGCCAGGACTACGGGGCGAGTACTGGCTGACGCGGAGGAAGCCCCGATAACTGTTATCTCCCAAGCATGCAGCGGGAATAGTCTTGTGATTCAGGGGACTATTAACAGGACGGATTGCAAAATTACTCTAGACACAGGAGCCTCTAGAACGATAGTGAACCCAAATCTGGTAAAAGCCGCAAGGAGACAGAAGAGGAGAATTAACTGTCGGCTTCTTACTGCCTCCGGTCAGCCAATACCCGTCCTGGGAGAAATGTCAGTTACGATTAATGTAGGGGGGTCTTCATACCCTCACGACGTTATCGTAGCTGAGATTATGGATAATTGCATCTTGGGTTTGGATTTCATGAAGAAGCATAACTGCAGAATTAATGTCGCTGACGGAGTTTTCAAGTGTGGTGAAGAGGAAATTTTCATCCTTGGAGGCGCCTGCGGGAAAGTTGAATGTGTAAAGAAAGTCATTATACCTGGACGTGCGGAAGCTCGGGTGCTGGTTAAACTACCGCCAGCTGGAAAGAAAAAGTCAAACAGATGCGTGTTGATCGAAGACACGGCTACCAAGACATCTGCGCAAAAACTGATGACGGCGAGAACCCTTGTTAGTGGAAACAGTAACGCTGTGGTCAGGGTTTTGAATCTTGGTGATCGCGAGATCTGCTTGAACAAAGGTGACGTCATTGGAAAGTGCGAGGAAGTTGTCTGGATGAGAAAGTGTAGTTCGATCACAGGCTCAGACTCAGCAAACAGCAGCAACTATGGAATAGTGACTGAGCTACTCGATGACTGCAAGAGTAATCTGACTTATTCGCAGAGCATGAAAGCTAAGAAGTTTTTAGAACGCCACGCGAATATCTTCTCCAGTCAGGAAGGCGACCTTGGAAGAACGTCGATGGTTCAGCACAGGATAGATACCGGAAGCGAGAACCCAATTCGTCAACGAGCAAGACGGATACCCATTGCAAAGGAAAAAGAAGTTGAAGGCCTTTTGGAGGACATGAGAAGGCATAAGATAATTGAACCGTCTGCAAGTCCGTGGTGCTCACCTGTTGTGTTAGTGAAGAAGAAAGATGGCAGCACAAGATTTTGTGTGGACTACAGGCGTCTCAATGATGTCACTAAGAAGGACAGTTATCCATTACCTCGAATCGACGACACTCTGGATACCTTGAGTGGCATGAAATGGTTCTCGACCCTGGACCTGAAATCTGGATACTGGCAGGTGGAAATTCATCCAAAAGACAAGGAGAAGACAGCTTTCTCCACCGGTAAAGGTTTATGGCAGTTTAACGTCATGCCCTTTGGATTGTGTAACGCGCCTGCCACATTTGAGCGACTCATGGAGTGTGTACTGGCAGGCTTAGTTGGAGAGGCTTGCTTAGTCTACTTGGATGACGTCATCATTGTTGGCCGCGACTTCGAGGACCATTTGCGAAACTTAGAACGTGTTTTCGCTAAAATAGAGGGGGCCAAGTTAAAGTTGAATCCGAAAAAGTGTCGTTTGTTCAGGAGTAAGGTCAATTATCTCGGCCATATTATCTCCAGTGATGGAATCCAGACGGACCCGGAGAAACTGGAAGCAGTTCAAAATTGGCCAACCCCTAAAAACAAAACCGAAGTGCGGGCATTTCTCGGCCTATGCTCCTACTACAGGCGTTTTGTTAAGGGATTCTCAGAGATAGCCAAGCCATTACATCGGCTGACAGAAGATAAACGACAGTTTATTTGGGACGAGACTTCGGAAGATTCTTTTCAGAAACTGAAGCAACATCTGTGTGAAACACCAATCCTGGGGTATCCACAACCTGAAGGTCAGTTTATAGTCGACACGGACGCAAGCAACACGGCCATTGGAGGGGTGTTATCTCAAAAACAGGGTGAAAGAGAAGTTGTAATTGCATATTTCAGCAAGTCTTTATCCAAGCCAGAGAGAAACTACTGTGTGACAAGAAGAGAACTCTTGGCTGTTGTAAAGACGCTACAACATTTCAGCAAATATCTCATCGGCAGACAGTTTTTACTGCGAACTGATCACGCAGCCTTGAAGTGGCTACTGCAATTCAAGAACCCAGAAGGTCAAGTAGCACGATGGATTGAACAGCTCCAGGAGTACGACTTCAAGACCGAACACCGCAGCGGAAAGTCGCATGGGAATGCTGACGCACTTTCACGAAGGCCGTGTTCAGAAGACTGCAAACACTGTGTTAAGCAGGAATCTAATGAAGTAACATTAAAGTTAACGAAAACAAGTCCTTTGGGTCCATGGGAGAATGATGCTATGAGGGAGGCTCAAGAAAGAGATGACGACCTTCGGCACATCATCACATGGAAGAAACGGGGTGACGTAAAACCAATCTGGAGTGAGGTTGCACCCACTGGCGCTGCCACTAAGGCGTACTGGGCGCAATGGGACAGTCTGATACTTCAAAATGGAATACTTTACCGGAAATGGGAGAAGACTAACGGCAGAGAGTTCCATCTTCAGATAGTTGTCCCAAGGACGAGAGTACCAGATGTTCTCCGTGAAATACACGATGGCGTATCAGGAGGTCATCTAGGTGTCAAGAGGACGTTAACAAAAGTGCGAGAACGATTCTACTGGTTGCATTGTCGAGATGATGTGCAGGATTGGTGCCGCAAATGTACTACTTGCGCTGCAGTGAAGGGACCACAGACAAGGAGCCGTGGGAACCTGCGCTTGTATAACGTTGGCGCACCGTGGGAACGAATTGCCGTTGACGTAGCTGGGCCATTTCCTGTAACGGAATCGGGAAACAAGTATTTTATGGTGGTCATGGATTACTTCACAAAATGGCCCGAAGTGTTCGCCATACCAAATCAGGAAGCTACAACAGTTGCTTCTAAGCTAGTCGAAGAAGTGATATCTCGCTTTGGTGTGCCTCTAGAAATCCATTCCGATCAGGGCAGGAATTTCGAATCGCAGGTCTTCCAGGAAGTATGCAGAATTTTGGGAATGCATAAGACGAGGACCACCGCGTATCATCCACAGTCTGATGGAATGGTTGAGAGATTTAACCAGACCCTTGAGAGGCATTTGGCGAAATTGGTAGATGACAAACAAAAGGATTGGGACAAGTATATACCGCTCTTCCTTCTGTCGTACCGTACCGCCGAGCATGAGGGCATAAAGGCTACCCCGGCGTATGTCAATTACGGTAGAGAACTACGAGTACCAGTAGACCTCTTGACAGGAGGGTCACCGGAGGAACCAAAGACCTTACCAGACTATGTCTGCGATTTAAGGGAAAAGATGCGCTATATACACGCCACGGTTCGGGAAAATGGGTTACAGTCAAGTGAGAAGATGAAGACCAGATACGACCGGAAAGCGAACACGAGCGGCTTCGAAGAAGGGTCACTGGTGTGGCTGCATAACCCAACTCGCCGAAAAGGGAAATCTCCAAAGTTACAGACCAAGTGGGACGGCCCATACAAAGTGGTTACCCGATTGAATGATGTGACTTACAGGATCCAAAAGCAACCAAGAGGGACATTCAAAGTGGTACACATAGACCGTCTGGCGCGTTACCATGGCAGTAACAACGATGCTCGGGACGAGCATCTCTAAGAGGGGAGTAGTGTTACGAAAAAGGACACGTAGTGCCATCTAGCGTCAAGCTAGCGCAACATAAAACGCAAACGAATCCCCTAATCGACACAAGATGGCGCAAGGTGTACGATTGCATGCTCGAACATTCCGCACATGTTTACGTAAACAAGTGTTGTTTACGTGTTTATGTGAATGTTCTCGTACAGTCTAGCGTTCGATCCGGCCCGTATAAATAGTCGCAGACAGTCGAGCCGGCAATTCAGTTTGATCTGAGCTATCTTCGAGGTGACTTCGGAGCGAAAACAAGTGATCAATAGTGAGTGATTGTGATTGTGATAGTGACTCGGCTACGACCTAGGACAGTGATAGTGCTCAGTGATTTGGATCTAGTGCTTAGTGTTTGGACTCAGTGATTAGTGTGAGCTAGTGTTTGTGAATAAAGTCTTCAAGAGAGTCACCAGGTCTTTCTCTCTGAATCCAAAGAACCCTAGCACGTAACAAAATTAACAAATTTTTAAAGCATAGATTGTATTATTACTTTAGTTAGAACTGTTTAAAGTTCCTGAAAGATGTGACTTTGGTATTTTTTTCATCCAGTAGGAGTACATTATTTTTAACCGACTTCCAAAAAACGAGGACGTTATATGTTCGGCTGTGGTTTTTTTTTTTTTTTTTTTTTGTATGTTCAACGATTACTCCGCCGTTTGTGAACCGATTTTCGAAATTTTTGTTTTGTTGTATTAGGTTTCACTCCAATTTGGTCCCATTTTCACAAAGGTGGTGATCTGATGATGGGATCCATGAGTAATCGAGGGAACTCTTCGAAATTTATATGGAAACATATGGTGATTTTGGTTTTATGTGAAGTGTACTAAGAATACGCTACCAAAAAGTCAAATATTGGGTCAAGGTATACCATGGTTTCGATGATGCTGAGAGAACTCCTGATTCCTTATAGATACACGTTTGGGAGTTTCGGCGTTGTTTTAAGAACAGAAAGCATAAACTACTATGCAATTCATATTCATCATCATAATCATCATCATCATCATCGTCATCATCATCATTACCACGTCGTGTTAAGGCCACCAATGTCTCATGGCACAGAATAGATAATAGTACAAGGCATAGGTATGGATAATAATAATAATAATTATGTACTGTATAACAATTAACAACACCTGTTTGTTTTTAATACACGGCGGTCGGCGTCGCCGCCCAGCGTGGCGGCAGAAGACAGAATATCGAATACTTTACTAACTACTTTATATACAGATCGAATACTTTACTACTTTATAAAATTTTAATAGACAAATAGAATTAAAATAAAGTTATTTTAAAAAGAGCATTTAAACAAAACAAAGTCATTAAGTGTCTTTTTAATTAGTTATACTTATTAATCGATAGATGGTGCACTAAGTACCTATCGATTTGAATTCTTGATTACAAAAACAGCTGTCAATAATTATGATAATATTAAATATTATGCTACGCTACATCCTATGCAAGTTTGTACAATTTTTTATCTGATAGATCCTTCATTCGTGGAAAAACGAGACACAATAGCCTTTCTATTGTTATCGCAATCGCCGGTGACCGCTTCGGGCTTGAAGTATTAAAATTGTTAAATTACTTAGCACAATATTGAATATGTTCACTTCACTGATAATATTATATTATTTTGTGAGTGTGAGTTGTGACTCTTAACAAATTGTAATAAGATACGTAAAATATACGCGAAGATTTATCTACTAGTGTAACTAAAAAGAGTGAAATTATTATTATTTTTAACAAAAAATTAAAACCGACTTCCAAGGTAAAAACAATAATAACATTAATATGAACTAAAAAGTATTAAATAATTTTTACTATCTAATAGTGCCTTTTTCCGAATTCGGCTAAACCTCAACTATTTCTGTACTCAATCTTCATAATTTTGAAGTCGGTGCCAGTTCCAAAAATTTCAAATATTCTGTCAGAGGACTGAAGATTCAGCTATCTGGTACCGACTTCAAAATAATGAAGATTGAGTACAGAAATAGTTGAGGTTTAGCCGAATTCGGAAAAAGGCACTATTAGATAGTAAAAATTATTTAATACTTTTTAGTTCATATTAATGTTATTATTGTTTTTACCTTGGAAGTCGGTTTTAATTTTTTGTTAAAAATAATAATAATATTATTTAAATTAGACAAGCTTTTCCAAATATAATCAAAAATCACATATATTTTTTTTGCCAATCAATGAGATACATACGTCTAGAAAACTGCACAAAGATGTCGAATTGGCAGCTGTCTTCGCCGTGTAAAGAGCTAAAAAGACAACTTGCAGTTATAATATTTATATGGATGCGCAATTTCGGAAATCATATTACATTTCAAAATTAATTATCCAAGTTGTATAGAACTTCGTATGTAGAAACATACGGCTAAATCAACTTAGTGATTCGAGGCGGCGGTCCTTCATAATAGTGTTACAAACTTTGATCCTCAATTTACTCTGCCTCGAGTTTCCTCTTACAAAAAAATTTCTTGTAACTTCTACACGTATTAGGGTGGGTTGCACCAACTAATACTTTACTATAACTGTAACTCTGACTATAACTACAGTGCAAAATGTCAAATGGTTAAGGACGCCATAATATTCAACGATAACCATAAACCGCTCATACAAATCGAAATTTTTTCGTGATAACATGTTGTTATAACAAATTTCCTGTCGACCCTTTGATATGGTTTTAATTTTGGGCTTAATTTAATATAATAAAACAATAATTTAAGTATTAAGTTCAAATCTAAAGATATTACCTTGATTTTTTTTTTATGTTATGAATAAAGCATCGCGAGAAGTCTCCTTAAATTTATTGTAGAGACAGTTGAGTCTCCAAAAGGCAACTTAAAATTGTCTTCACACTTCATCGCTTGAATTAGTCTAAATCCCATTTGATTGAAGTACCTAAACCCCTTTGCTAAATCCTCAGACAACACAGAGAAGGTGCTTCACTTCTGACATCGGAAGTGATGCTTAGAATATCAGAAGTTCTGAGGTTTATAGAATAACAGAGAGAGAAAATCGTTTGTTTTTATCACCAAAACTTTTAGCCAAACACCGATAGAAGCTACTTAAGGTGACGCCGCGTTAAAGTAAAAAATCGTTTTAGATATGATGTTGATATGTTTTAGGCCGATACGGCCAAATTCATATTCATAGAAAACAAGAAAAAGCCAAATTATCAAGGCGTCACCTTAAGAGATATACGCTAGCCACTGGACCATAGAGAATAGAGACGTTTTAGTACTATATCTAATATTCATAATTTAGCACAAGGCTGCATTTAGCTTTACAGTATTATGTACTGGCTTCTAATATTAATGTGTGCATTAAGGGATTATAAAGTTAAGTCCAAACTAATCTGTGTTAGGAATAGGATACGAGTAGGTTTATTATAAGTATTAAGTATTGCTAGTTTTGATATAATACTCATCCACAGAGGAAATTCGTGGCACCAACCCCAACCATATCGTTCAATTTATGAGCAGTATTGGGTTGGGGATGATTCTCTAGCGCGAAGGAGTCACAATAGATCCTCATGGGTCGCAGTGACGTCAGGGCTATAGCGCCCTGCCTTCTATAAAAAAAAAAGTCCAAACTAATCTGTGTTAGGAATAGGATACGAGTAGGTTTATTATAAGTATTAAGTATTGCTAGTTTTGATATAATATTATGTTCCTAAAGACGCCATGGCGACGTGGCCAGCGGCGTCGCTAACTAGTTAACGGATAACTCACCTGGCGACAGACTGGCGACGTTGTCAACTAGCCAGAGTAGCCAGAGTCGACCGCTCCGCATGCGGCGACTGTTGACGTTGTCAGTTGTTTGCACGTCTTTGTATGCTCCGTCACTCAATCAATCGCTGATTTTAGTTATATCCTCTGATAATTAAACATTTTTTCAAGGCATTTTCTTAAACCTTCATAGAATTTAAGAAAAACACCGCTTTGCGGCGACGTAGACGTTGCCATGGTAACGTCACTGGCCACGTCGCCGTGGCATCCCGGTGAGGTACTGATCATGGCTCTAACCTGCATCGCTCTATAGTCTATTCAACATCATCTAGTGCCCTCTTCGTATCGAAGTTCGGCGGTCAGCAGGTTGAATTTTTTCCGGTCTTGGGCTAATTCCTTTAATTGTGGGTAGCTGCATCTATAGTCTATTACAACTAATGATTTCTAACGCTGAAAAATAGAGGCGCTATTATTGCCGTTACTAAAACGTCACTATTAACCCCAGCAATGTGTTCTGAGAGTTCAATGAAAGGACAGGTCAAGCTCAGAACTGTAGCGTCCGAGAACTTAGTCTTGATTAATATAGTATTGCGGTTTCCGACCGTCCAATACTTCCTTCATATTTTGTTAGTTTCTAACTAGCGGTTTGCGGTATTGCCTGTGGTCGTAGTTATGTTTTTGTATCAAATTATATCGAAAATTTCAGCGCTTTGAGCATAAGGAAACATAATATTTACCCAGCGCGAACGTTTTCGGGTTTACCCTTCGATCAAATATTTCGAAGGGTTAACCATACTAGGTATGCTGTCATGTGACTTTTCTTATGTATCAAATAGAAAATGCAACCATTGGTTCTTTTTTTTAATAAAATAAGAGGGCAAAACGATCAAACGGGTCACCTTATGGAAAGCACTACCGTTGCCAATGGACACTTGCAACATCACAAGAGCTGAAACTTTGTCATTTGTATACTTATATCCTGCATAATTAATATATTTTCTAGTAGTAAGGAGGTAAGGCGCCTAAGTTTTTAAATAGTAGCTCAAGGGGGAGCGAGGAACTACATGTTGAAGGTATTAAAAAAAGCGTAACAAGGGCAGGGTTCAAAAAATAAATAAATTTTGTGTGACGCTATAACACGATGTTCCATAGTAGATCGAGCTTGGTATTTCAGATAGCTTGCATCGAAAATCCTAATATTATTGTAACCAGCGACCGTGCCGAAATTCGACCGTGATTCGTTTATCTGTTGATGATGTGAAGCATTTTGCCGCTGGCGTATTTGACACTCGTGTCCAAACTCCAAACACAATTTACGGTTTATCTTATCGGTGAGCAAATGTTTTCAGTTTCATCATCATCAGCCTACACTGCTGAGCAGCCTCACTCAACGAGCGTATCCTTAAAAGTGCATCTATCGATATTATGAACTTGATTATTATTTATTACAAACTAGATTTTTGAAAGTTATGTGACAGTTAATACTGTACCACTCTTTCTAACTTTTCTTGATTTTTGAAACTTCTTTAGCGGCGTTGAGCACTTTTGTGGGATGGGTAAAAACTGTGAAACTCGCGTCAGATTCTCGTGCTGATCGAAAAACCGTAAAACGGTTGGAGAGCAGTGTTGTAACATCGAAATTGATTAATCTACCAATTGATTGTTTTTTTTTCGATTGTCGATATTTTTTAATCGATTGTAAGGGTTTCGATTAATTAAAAAAAACGTTTTTATTTAAATTGATTTTCATAAAAAATGGGATAAAATTTAATCGATTGTAAGGGTTTCGATTAATTAAAAAAATGGATTTTTTAAAAATTGATTTTCATAAAAAATGGGTTAAAAATTTAATCGATTGTAAGGGTTTCTTTTAAGTAAGTAATTAAAAAAATTGATGTTCATAAAAAATGGGTTAAAAAATAATGCACAACGTTAATAATCAAGTTTTCACTTCTGCCGACACTCCCTGAGTGCAACCCGTCTTTTTTCTAACTTTACCGATTTTTTCTCACATAGTAGATGTGCATTTTGTGCTGTCAAACGCTTGTTACTTATTTGTCGCAACCGATGCCGTCGATACTATTTATGGAATTGAAGGAGCAAGAGCAGAAAGTTACTAAAGTTCTTTTAGTTACCGTTCATTCAAAGTTATCATTTTTACGGTTTCGTACATTTCTGATGGCAAAAGCTTATTAGTTAGTACGAAAAGTCATGAAACTGGTTCGTGGTTATAGTTTTAAAGAAGTTATTCACAATTTTGTTTCTCAAGTAACGATTTATACGGCATCAATAACGAGACTCAAAGCTCGCAAGCCAGAGGGGTAGGAAAACTCCTACCCAGAGAAACTTGCGAGCTTTGAGTTAGTCAATCTCTTTTCCCTTTCAAAGAAAACTCTTTGAAAGGGAGAAAAGATTGACTATTTCATTTCTCATCAAACTGCTGGATGAATCATCTAAACATTTTTGAAAATGGTGTTTTTCAGCAGTTCCCTACTATAAAATTAAAATTTGAAACCGTAACCGTATTAAAACTATGTAAACATTTGAATATTTACATAGTTAATGGGTTCAATGTGTATAGAACTAGAAAATGGTTTTCATACAAATCAACGCATTCTGATTACTGTTATGTGTTATTAGAATTATCATGAAATATTTAGATAAACCCAAATTTTCCAGTACTTACCGAGCGGGCTGATGAAAATATGAGCTATTGCTTAGAACTTTCTTGATCGTGTCAGCTTTCAAGCAAAACAACTAGATTCAAACCGGCCCAACCATTTTTATGTTACGGACAGACTAACACACACTACACAGAAAGACAACTGAAAATGATCACACCCCCTTTTTGTCGGGGATTATAAAATGATCAGTCACGAGGTGACGAAGACAGACACTGAAATGTTGCGACGCCGTTTTGCTCATTTACATGTTTCACAATGAAGTTTAAATCGCCCGGGACTTAATTTAGGAGCTGACGAAGGAACTGTTTAATAAATGATGACAAATCTCGTACATCTTGCATTTATTATTAATGCTTCATCATGGCCAATAGGCATCCTGATGGGATCACTTGTGGAATAATAAGAGAAAAATGTAATTAAACGGGCGTCCAATATGATTAAACTTCAATTTAATGCAGTTTTTCAAAATGAGAAGATTTCAAAATCTTAATTTAATTACAGTTAAGTAATTAATATATTTCTCTGAGGGCAGTTAGTAGCTGTAATATACTTTATAATATATTAATATACTTCATAATTAGGTGTATAATATACTTTAAATCTTCAATTAGGCGTCCAATGATCTTCAATGCAGAGTTTTACAGATTTCAAAATATTAATTTCATAACAATTAATATATTTCTCTGAGAACTGTATCATAATATAGTTTTAAATCTTCAATAAGATAAAAATAGCTGTTAGCGCGCAACATATTATTATAATATGGAACATAGAAATGGGTCCAAAAGCTTTTACATAATTCAATTTATTTTTTCTTTTCCAGGACCAGGCGCGATTGTCGACAACGATCTCAAATCCAGGTTCTACGATGCCAAGAAAGTAAGTATTAACTATTACTTATTAGTTATTATTATTAGCAATAACAAGTATTATCAGGGCGAGCGAAGCGAGCCCTAGTCCACAACCTGACCACTTTTGTGGTACACTTTACGGAAAAACTATCACGCCTATTGATTTGTGCTTTAACATAAGTAGTAATTTTTATTTATATTTAGATGTGTTATCATCAGTCACTCAATGTTTGGTTACTATAAGAATATTAAAATACGGAACCCTAAAATCTGCCTTAAAGATTATTACCACGCAGAAAAACGACGCGAGCCCTCACAGAGCTCGGCTTTTAGCTAGTATTTACCCTTTACCTTTAATCTTTATTGCCTTTATGGCGAACTATACAACTACAAGGTTCAGCAGTAGACGGCAACAGGCTGATGATGATGAACATGATGATGATGATGATGATTATAATACAAGGACTGCTGATGATTATAATATCATACAAATACAGCGGACCTAAAATAGTTATCGTTAAAATTATTTGTTTTGGTATGAGGAATAATAAAAAACATTCTAGTGTTTGTTGACAAACTACTCGAAAACCACTGAACTAATTTTGATGATTTCAATACTTATTAAGTTATTACCCAATAGGCATTTCATCATAATCGGACCAGCAGAGAATCGATGCAATTTTTGAGATTTTCCTATACATTATTATAATTGAGTTATATCTAAGCCCTTAATGTATTCAGTGATTGAATCAAAGCACTAATAGATAGATTTAGGCTCTGCGTCTATTGACTCTATTTGCAGTAAGGACAGGCCGCGTCAAAAAATTTGAATGTCTACTACATTCGTAATATACCATTAAATATGGTAATACGGAGGTACGAAAATTCAAACTAGACAATGTAATATTAATTTAATATTATTTATTGCATTGTTTTGAATGTTTATAATATGTATTATACTTTATGTTAGAGTTTAGAGTTTAGACCATAGATGAAATCTGCAATATTATATTATGTCATAATGTTATATCGATTGCGCTTGACAGTATAATGTATATCGCGATACGCGCGGTAAGTTATAACTTTTAATTCCGAGTAAAATCTACCCTCTATTCTTTCTCGGCATAAAGTATTTCATAAAAATCGATTTAGCGTGAAATGGTGACAGGCAGACAGACGCATTTATAATATAAGATTTCCGTAGAGCTCATCCTTACTTTGAAAATCAATAGCGACAAGCGTCCCTTTCAAGACTAGATTGACGGAATCAATCTAATAAACACAACGGAGCTACGCTGTGGTAATTTCGACTTTATCCTAAGATAATAAGGTTCAATAAACAGGTGTGAACGGTAAGTCTATGTAGTAGATAGTTTACCTAGGTAATAAGTAATAACTAATAGGTTTATGTTTATTACGCTTTGGCACTTGCAAGACCTAAGTAGACCTCGTAGCCATAGTCGCTGTAGAATAAAAATTCTTAAAAGTGCAGAGTGCTGGGGCTCCGTAAAATCTTTTTAGGGGCTCCGCGAGAATACTAGAAGTAGTGAGAAATTAAGTGTCCCAATTTTGTTTTTTAAGGATTCGATTTCGCTTAAATAGCTACGAAAATATTAATTTCAAATTGTACTACAACTTTTTTAATGTAGGGTTCCGTCAAAGATTTCATTTTTCAAAAGGGTTCCTACGAAAAAAATTTGGAGAATATACCTATCCTACGTGTGTACGCAGTGACGTCAGGGCTATAGCGACCTGCCTTCTTTAAAAAAAATGAAGAAAAACCTGTCCTGTACGCCACGATAGCGGTGTACTCTCCCTCCGTCTTACGAATTTAAGATTTGGTCACATGTCCTGAGTCCTGGCGCGACTTTTAATTGCATAGCTTCTATCTTGGGGTTTAAGCGCGGCAACCGAATAAAAAAAAAACGCGAAATTCCGTAACGAAATAACCTAACACAGACATAAAATGCTATGCAATAGTTTTACTGTGGCATTGCCTGAGTGCATTTTATTAAGCATTGATTTCAAAAAGCATAAATTTAATAACAAATTCTAGCGCTTTCAGTATAAAAATATCCTTTCCATACTTTGTTGAAAACTACATTGATGATTTCTCAGTATTTATTATTTGCCCATCAACTAAATGAGTAAGCTAAAATATAAGTTACTTTCAAAGTTGGTAATATAAAATATTGTAATATTGGTATTAATACGTGAATGTCAATATTATCTGTCACATATTTTTAGGATCCCGTAGTAGGTACAAGGAACCCAAACTCTCTGTTCGTCCGTCCATTTCAGTCAGTCCTTGCAGTCAGAACTCAGAACGGCTGAACATTTGAAAACAACGATCAGTTTGAGAGATTAATTAATTTTCAACTATAATTGAATAAGGATTTTGACAGTATAACAGGCGCCATAATATTTATCTGTTAAACTCTTCATTTAATTAAAGTTAAGTAAACATTAAATTAAAAAAAAATACGTGTCACTCTGTTATTGCCGCGGTATAGCAAACAAACGCACGCACCGGTCGGAGTGTTAGGCTTATTTTCGTTACGGATTTCTTAATTCGGTCGCCGTGCTCGAAGCCCGCGATAAAAGCTTTGCAATAGCTTAATAAAAAATCGAAAATCTGTTAGGAAAATTGTGTACGTTACGCTAACACTCGAACTGTGTGAAATTTCATAAAATCCGTCAAAAACTGTTTGCCCATTTGAATCCGATAGTGACGAATATTCGAACAAAAATGAGTGACGAATCGCGAATAAATGGAATTCGATAACTGTGAAATCTGATTGGTTCAGACGCTATCACAGACATTTACTATGTCACAGATCTCTCAATATAAAGTCTAGTTGTTTCATAAACATCTTCCCGCAACGTGTGTTTCCCGTGGTCTACTCTGTATCTGTGTCAAATTATATAAGTATCGGTCTAGTAGTTCGTGAGATTAGGCTTGAAGAAGCAAATAAACGCTGACTTTATAATTTTAGCATCTAAGATAAACAGTAAAACCGGTGTCAATCGCACATATTCTGGTATTTTTAGTAAAATTGTAGTAGAGCTCAGCAAGGCTCTAAAATCTAAATGAACGTGACGAAAAACATGAAAAAAGGAACTAACACAACGCTCCCATCATACAAAAACGTCATTTTTGACAGTTCTCCTTTTTTAAAAGCTTTGACAGCATTTTGACAGGCTTTACCAGCAGCGCCCCCGCCCACGTTCAGCCTTGTCGCACTTTAGCACAACAGGTAAATCAAGGACACTCTACGGTTTTTATACTATGTAGATTGTGGATGTGCAGTAAAAGCATTCAAAATTGCACTTGTAATTAATTTTTTGCCCAAAAATCTAATATTATTTAAAATTCTCGTGTTTGTTCGCGAACTCCTCCAAAACGCTTCAACCGATTTTAATGAAATTTTGTATGCCCTATCGAGGAAGTCGATTCCTAGGCAGATAATGATCTTTAATAATAATAATCATCATCTTTATTAACATCAAACATTTTTTTTACAAGATCCTACTAGGATCTAGGGAGTCTAGAGAGTCTAAGACTCCCAAACTAGGCAATGCCTGTATCTGGAGTCAAAAGATGGGGGACCTACGTAGTTTGGTCGCGTTATGTCAAACCCAGATCACAATTAACATTGAATTGACAAAACTTAAGTACGAATCAATTACTGTAAAATCTGATCCTGATGAGTTGATGACTTACGGCCGCACGCAGATATACAGTTTATGATTACTTAGCATCAATTTAATGAAGTCAGAAAAGTATGGAGTTTAGGCTGGCGGCATACACACATTTTTCGTATTCGATTTCCGAATTCGTTTTCCGTATTCGGAAATCCAAATGCATGGATCATTCATCACAGGAAATTATTGAACGAACGAACGACAGGTATTTTTAGAACGGGATGAATAATTCCGTACGTACGTTTTGAGTGCAAGCCAGCGCGTTCGCGAGTGAAGAAAAACGCCAGTCTCATAGGATTGCAAATCGAAATTCCACATTAGAAAATCGAATACGGAAAACGTGTGTATGCGGCCAGCCTTTTTGTAAAAATCTTTGTTAAATTAAAGTTAAATAATATAATACTTATTACATATTAATATTAAATATCTGAGTGCCGCAGTAACACTTGTGTGTGCACGCGAAAATATAAAGATCCCACAGACAAAGCTACTACACGAACTCCATCGAGCGGTAAAGAATAATGTAATCAATAAAAATTAAATTGACAATCCAGTTTGGTTCAGCCGCCGACCGCTAGAGTGCGCTCGATGGCTGCCAGGATAATCGAATATAAAAATCCATTTATACCGAAGATTTATACCTGTAATACTGTTACTTGACTACATTATGATTTATGCTACTGCCTCAAAACTTTTTGTAGAAATGTTTTTTTTTGTTGTTTTGTTTTACCTACATTGGTTTACTGTTGTGTGAGTATATTGTATGATTTTTCCTTGTCTACAACATGACCAAAAATCGCGAAGTTTCTGAGAACCATAAAAAAATTTGTATCTTAAGATTTGAGCACCGTCTACTTCATAGCTTACTGTAGCCGCAAATGATAGATATAGCTGTTAATATGTTTAAAAAAACCTTTAGATCTCTGTTATTATGTTTAAAAAACCTGGGTACTTTAACGCCTTCTCTTATCTCCTACATTTTGAAGGTCATCATACAAATCTGAACCAAATACCAATTCAATTGAGTACTTTCCTTTGAAGAAGATATCTCTGAGATCATCTTAATAAAGCCCAGAGTGCTTAGTAAAATGCTATCGCCCAGTTTCGATAGCGAATTCGATAGTGAAGTTGACATCAAACTTCACTATCGAATCTGGCGAATGCATTTTGCACATTTAAGCACCTTGAGCCCCGAGCCAAGACGTTTCCTTTATCGCTTCTGGCGGAATTATCGGAACACTTATGTCAATTTCATACATTTTTATCAGCTAAGCGATAAGGAAAACGTCTTGGCTAAAGGGACTGACCTGACCGGCGATGGCTATTTTACTAACTACCCTCCTATTTGTGTTTAAGGTGGGACCAGACCAGTGTCCGGCGGTGTGGGAGAGCGCTGCCGATATCGACACCCTCATAACATACCATTCCTTCGATTTTCAGGTAATTATGGTTTATTTCTCTGACTTTTATATCCAAAGAATTGTGAGAAATCTGCGCGGCAGCGGAACTACGCAACTATACCTTCTACCGGTTACCTACTTATACTACTACATATAATAATATTATGACTGTTCCTGTACAGATAACGCTAGGCGGTTTTCATACGGGCCACAAACATGTGTCGGTCTTGGTGTCACGGGCCGCAACAAAAAATTTTAGGGCTAAAAAATAACGTTCTTCAAAATTAATGATTTATAAAAGTGGAAAAAATTTCACGACTACCTACTTTACATTATTTTGCCGGTGGCCGCGAATTTCAAAATGGTTTTAACACGGGCCACAGATCCCGGCGGGCCGCGGGTTGGGGATATCTGGTTTATATGAATAGAAGTTTAGATGAATGGAAATTCTGAACGCAGTAAAGTGATGAATTGGTAGGTGATAATTAGGAATTGGATGATTGAGGACAGGTTGGAATTGCTAGTCATTAATGGAGTTGATTTGCGTCGGCAATTCGTGCTACAATATTAATTAAGTGCGGGCTGCTGTTGCCAAAAACATAATATTGGATCGATATAAGGGTTGTCCCTTATTTGGGATAGATCATAGATCGTTTCGACCTATCCATACTAATATTAGAAATACGAAAGTGTGTCTATCTGTTACCTTTTCACGTCCAAACCGCTGTACCGATTTTGCTGAAAGGCATGGAGATTCTATGACTCCCGGGAATATAGGATATTTTTTGTCCCGGAATAATGTAAGGTTTCCGCGTGATAAATAAATTTGAGCGCATCGAGGTTGCGGGCGTCATCTAGTTACATTAAGAGGCCGGGTACCCTTGGAGTTTCTCATACAAACGTAATGCCAAAATCATTTTCACATACGAAAATATTTAACATGTTTGAGTTATTTTTCAGTTTAGAATAGTAATTACCTAGGTTCCTGCACAAAAATTTACTTCAAAATATTTAAAAACAAAAAAAATTTTTTTGTTTAAATTTTTTTTAGAAAATTTACTACTAAATATTGAAACACTAAAAAATAGAGTAAAACACTAAAAAATATGTAAATAAATATAGGATTATTACGACATATAGGAGGAAAAATATAAACAATTTTGTTTCTCTGTAAAAATAAAGAACCTATTATGCTCTAAACCAATATTAGAGATTTATGACAGAAATTTACGATTTTTTTTTTTACATTTTTACATCTACCTAAATCTAACTTAGATCTAGCATAGGTACAGGAATCATTTTTGTCAAATGAAATAGATTTGATTCTGCTTTCTTATGACCTGTGTCTATCTTATATATAGAATTCGACACTTTATTATGCGAAACGGTCCGATATAAACTTCGTCTAATTTAAATCTATTCAGTCTATTTCCATTTTCAACATAGACTAGATCTCCCACATTAAAATCACAATGCTTTCGATTTTTGTCAAATATTTTTTTGTTGTAATCATGAGACTTTTTTGTATTCTCCAAAGCAATTTTCTTGTCATTTATCCAATTCTCACTTGATATGCTATTTCTTAATTCCTTCGGTAAAATCGTTACATTCTCTGTGCCATATAAAAGATAAGATAAGCTTGCCTCGTTTACATTCCTTGCTTTATTTTTTATTTTAAGTAATTTTGAATTTATCAAAGAAACATTAGAGCCTGAATCATAAATTCCATATATTTGTAACTTCTCATTTATAGATAATTTTATAGTTATTAATGGTGTCACTATTAGTTTTTTTGTTCAGTTTCATTTAATTCCGCCTCAATTTCGGAATTATTCACATGTCTTATTAAATTTCTCTTTGCCTTATTATCATCTTTTCGGTTTGAACCAAAATGTAGCTTCTGAGTGATAACGAGCTCCTTTATTTAAAGTTTCACAAATCTTACATGTATTTCGAGTAGCTTCATTATACTCATTAGCTCGCCAGATGGTCTTATACATTTTCTTTCCATTCATAATATTACTTTTCTTTGTACCATGTGCTCGTGTTTTCTTAGTACATTGAACAAATCTATCGTATCTGTTAAAATCTCTCTATCAATCTTATGCAATATATTATCTGGTAAGCCTGCTGCTATCATGTGGTGAAAATGCAAATCTTTTGGATGTTTAAACTTACATAAATACTAAATTTACTACTAAATATTTAAATACTAAAAAATATTTTTAGAGTTTAAATATTTTGTAGTAAATTTACTATTTATTTATATATTTTTTAGTGTTTCAATATTTAGTAGTAAATTTACAAAAAAAAAAATTAAAACAAAATATTTTTTTTTGTGTTTAAATATTTTGAAGTAAATTTTTGTGTAGGAACCTAGGTAATTACTATTCTAAACTGAAAAATAACTCAAACATGTTAAATATTTTCGTATGTGAAAATGATTTTGGTATTACGTTTGTATGAGAAATTCCAAGGCCCCTTAAATAAACCGTATTTCTGGATATTTCTATATTTACAAAACCAGCTTATCCCAAATCCTTTGCGACGAATTGATACATCTATTTAACTAACCTATCGAAAAGGATATGCTCTTTAACTAGCTTTAAAGAGTACAAGAAGGGCTAAGAATTTTAGAAGTATTTTATTGAAAAAAAAAACTTTTAAAATGATTGCTTGACTTCAGCAAAATAATTATTGTCATACCTGTAAGCATAAGCAATGGAATGTCATTTAAAGTTATTATTCCATAAAGATTAAAGTTAAGAAAAGACATGGGAACTTAGGCATAAAAACTAGGTTTGCCGTTGAACGACTTTGGCTATAACTTCACTTTCATCTACATGTCATATAATAAACGTACATGTCATTTATTTATTTATTTATTTCTTTACAGTTAATTAAAACGGGTTGACCCCAATTACATTAATTAACCTAGAACTAAGATAATATTATTACATAATTAAAATAACAACTTAACTAATAGACAATAGTAGAAGCTCTTGCATACTTTCCCTCGCAGAATTTCACACATACTCTCTTTATATCCATCCACTTGTCAGCAAATATATCACACTCGGGGTTAGTAGACAGGAGAGCGTTGAGCACGTCTAAACCACGACACAGTGGGGACTCAGCTCTCGCGACTGAATTGCAAATAGGTAAGGCAAATAGTTTAGGCCGACGGCAAGTGCGGTACCTGCGGTAATTGTCGGGCACGAACAAACGGCAAACGAGGGTGTGAAGTTCTGGACAGTCTATAAGTCCACGAAGAACTTTTAAAATTATTAGTACTAGGTCCACACCTCTCCTGACCTCTAGTGAGTGGTATCCTAGGGTACCTAAAAGGAAGTTCGTGGGGTACATATAAGGATAATATCCATGAACTCTTTTGTACAGGAATCTTAAAAATGTTTTCTGTACTTTTTCAAGCATCAGTGTTGATGCATCTGTGTGAGGGCTCCAAACACAGGCATCCGTTTCTAATTTACTGCGTACTAATGAATTATACAGTAACTTAATTACATTGGAATTTTTAAAATCCCTCACATTACGGAGAACAAATCCTAAGCGTTTGAAACTTTCTTTGGCAATAGCTGTAATATGGTCTTTAAATGTAAGGGTTTTATCAAAGTATACTCCTAAGTCTTTTGTGTTGTAGACTCGAGTCAAGGGTTGCCCGTCCATTGTGTAATTAAATACAAGAGGCCGTAACTTCCTTCCATATGTCATAACGGAACACTTACTCATATTAAACAGCAGATTGTTCGAGATACTCCATCGGTAGACAGCATCCAAATCTTTTTGGAGAAGTAAACAATCAAGCAAGGATTTTATTACCATTATAATCTTCAGATCGTCGGCATATAATAAGAATTTAGCATACTTTATCATTGCTGGGAGATCATTTATGAAGATCAGGAATAAAAGAGGGCCTAATACCGATCCCTGACTAACACCAGAGGGTGTGCTATAAGTAGTACTTTCAAAAGAACCGTATCTTACAAATTGCATCCGGTCACGTAGATAGCTCGCGAAGAATCTAACAAAGTCAGACGAAAACCCAAGAGATCTCAGCTTGCTGAGGAGAATATCATTGTCGACTTTGTCAAATGCTTTACAGAAATCAAAATACAAGACGTCAACTTGATATCCGGAGTCGAGGGCTCCAGAAATTATATCTCCGTGTAACAAAAGATTAGTGCTGACGGAACGACCCGGTCGAAAACCATGCTGAGCGTCTGAGAGTAATGCACCAATCTTTTCCATTAAGATATTATGAAGCGCCAGCTCAAACACCTTTGCAATAGTGGGTATGACTGCTATAGGTCGATAATTTTCAACTGATTGAGTGTTACTTGTTTTGGGAACTGGAACGACTCTCGATAGTTTCCATTGCCTGGGATATATTCCAGAGCTGAGCGATCTGTTAAATAGGTGACATAGAGGAGAGGCTAGTATACTTTTACACGCTTTCAAAATATATGGAGGTACGCTATCAGGACCAATCGAGCTTTGGGCTTTGAGTTTGTTAATTGCCTTTTCAACATTAGCAGGAGTCAAAGAGGGGAGAGGAATGTCGAAACCCTCACCTACATCACTCAAGCAATTTGGATCTAATTTTGGTACTTGAGGCAGAAAAACACTCGAAAAGTACTGAGCGAATGCTTCAGCACTTTTTGTTCCAGTATGGTGGATACCCTTAAATGACACTATTGGTTCGAAACCTCCTTTAGATTTAAGGTTGGTTATGTGCTGCCAGAACTGCTTGGGATTCTTGAACAATCTGCTCTCAATAGAAGAACTTAGAAACTAACTAACGTCATATAATATGACGCATTACTGCACTCACTTAACCTCACACTTGAACTGCAAGGAGTGAGGCTCCTTACTCCTCGGTTAAGAGGCCGGGTACCCTTGGAATTTCTTATACATACGTAATACCAAAATCATTTGCTCATACGAAAATATTTAACATGTTTGAGTTGTTTTTCAGTTTAAAATAGTAATTACCTGCACAAAAATTTACTTCAAAATATTTAAACACTAAGAAATAGAGTAAAACACTAAAAAATATGCAAATAAATAGTAAATTTACTACAACATAATTATTATTTAAATACTAAAAAATATTTTTAGAGTTTAAATATTTTGTAGTAAATTTACTATTTATTTATATAGTTTTAGTGTTTTACTCTATTTTTAGTGCTTAAATATTTAGTAGTGAATTTACTAAAAATATTTAAAACAAAAAAAATTGTGTTTAAATATTTTGAAGTAAATTTTTGTGCAGGAACCTAGATAATTACTACACACACCGGCAAAATTAGCGGAACGTAGGCAAAAAGGGCCACAACTTGAATTCAAGTGGGTCGGGCTGTGTGAAATCCTTTTTTATAGTTTCTAAGCTCATTTAAGAAATAAAATATTGAACACAACAGGGAAGCTAACAGATTTTTATTGCAATTATGCCCTACTAAGTGTTTTTCGATGATTGACGTTGTAAGTGTTTCTGATAAGAATGGCGTTTTAGCGGGGTGCAAGGTATGCCAGCTCATTTGATTGTTTGGTTTTTGGAAGAACACATTGCTTAGATACAAAATTAGTGATATTCCAGCATCTACGACTGCTAGAGCTGTAACCACGATAGAGAAAGGTCACACCTACCGTTCGGTCAGTCAGGTCTTAGGTGTGTCGCCTTTCGTGGTCCATCGTAACTTTCAACGCTACAGAAAGACTGGATCTTACGTTTGGAGACGAGAACAAGGCAGATTTCGGGTGGCAATGGTTCAGGATGACCGTTTTGTAAGGGTACAAGCCTTAAGAAATCGACCTCAAACTGCTTTGCAGAGACGAAACCTGTCGGAACAGGTCCGAGATGGACGTGTAAGTGATTGTACAGTAAGAAGAAGAATCAAAGAAGTTAAATTAAACTCAAAAGTGCCAGCAAGGGCACCAAAACTTGAGACAGGACCGCAAAGAGCCAGGCTAAGATTTGCGCGTGAACATCAAAATTTAACAAGTGAGTGAAACCGTGTGCTGTACAGTGATGGGAGCAAACTCTGTGTAAATTTTGTTGACAGGCGATAAAGAATGTGGATAAATCGTAAGGAACGCTATAGACCATCAAACTTAACGGACACAGTGGCCTATCATGCAGGCTTCGTAATGGTTTGGGGTGGCATATGATTTGGAGCCCGCACGGAGCTGATGATTGTTAATGATGTTACTTTGACAGTAAAGGCCTATAGGGCTATAGCACAAACATCCTAGAACTGCATGTTGTGCCTTTTACACAGTTTTAGGCAGTAACTTCAATTTTATGCGCGTCCATAGAGTAAAAACATCATTTTCAAAAAAAAAATTTTTATGTTATGTTCCGCTAATTTTGCCGGTGTGTTTAGTTTAAGCTGAAAAATAAATCAAACATGTTAAATATTTTCGTATGACAAAATGATTTTGGTATTACGTATGTATGAGAATTTCGAGGGTACCCGGCCCCTTAAAATTTTCATCGCATCTTCAAATCCTTATCCAGTTTTACTCGACAGCTACGAGGTATCGGAATCAAATCAAATATTAACGCAATGTACTTAGATATTACGTGTAGTAACTATTTTTGTCATTGTTGTGCTTAAATTTCTGCAGTTCTTACTATAGAAGTCAAATATAATTTCTCACAGATTGATCGTTTGAACTGAGTTCACAGAAAAAAATATATGATTTAGGTAAATCATCTAAGTTAATCGCCATGCCAAACATCAGAATCCGTTCAGCAGCCTCCGCATTGGCGAACTTGGAGATAACAACAATCCATAATAGTTTTACAATAATGGTACCCAGTACCCACGGAAGAAAGTAATGCAATACAAAACAAAAAATATACTCACGATTTCAGGAACACAGAGCTGCATAAAGTGCTTTTGTTCGAATCCCTTCACAGTACGCGGGTTTTGTTTTTTAAATTCAACTCTTTACGCCACCAGGATTTCATAACTTTTTCGATGGAGATTTTTCGCTGGACTTTTAACAGTCAATTAAATCGTGTGACGGAGTGTGACAGTGTGACAGAAACGCGACAGAGTCCATCAAAGGGCCAGCTTTGGCTCAACGGACGCCTTTATTGCTTTGGTGTAGGTACTTCACAGGATGTTCACAGGACTTTTTTCGGTTCGAGATTGAAATGAAGTTTTGCCTGAATAGGCATGCAAAATCCCTTTTCCCCCGTGGCACTACAGCTTGTCTAATTCTCTTTCAGCAACGTTACGGACATGAGACATGAAACTGATTCTGAACATAACTTATAATTTTTATCGACATCTTAATAATAATTATTAAGATGTCGATAAAAATTATAAGTTTTGGCCTCGCTTGCCAGTTGCTAGTCTCTACTACGCTAGCTCGGTTAACATAATATTGTAATTTGTATTCTATTATATCACAGTGTTTGATGACGAAATGCATATTATGTTTGATATTATAAATTTTCCTGACATTTTCCTGAAATATTCATGACATTGCAATTAAGTATCAATTTATTGACTTAGGTGGAGGTTCCCAAAATATTTTATGCAGGGCCTCGGGGCGTGTAAAGACTTGCTATGATACTAGTATTTGCTAGTAGATAAGAGACAACTTGATTGTCGCAGTAAACTATCGAGGTGGCCCGGGCCAATTTAAGGTGAACGCAGATTTGGCCGCACCGCACGCACCGTAGTCGCCGCATTTCGAATTTTTCATATAAAGAATGTAGAAGTTGCGAAGACTGCGGCGCGGGTAGGTATGCGAGCTTGCCTATAACTTCATATTATAAAGAATTTGAAATGCAGCGACTGCGGTGCGGCCAAATCTGCGTTCACCTTTAGGCTGCGTTTCGACTGAAGCGGAGCGGAGTTTAGCGGTGCCCGAATTGATCAATCGTGCTATTCCAGCGGAATGACAGCGAAGATTTCGAGCATGGTGATTTGTCAATTCGGCACTGCTAAGCTCCGCTTTAGTGGAAACGCAGCCTTACACCGCACCGCGACGCGTAGATGTATTTCTTTTGTACTAAATTGACAGATTTAAATTGCGTTGACAGATTTGCAAGACGTCTGTCTTGCAAATCTGTCAAATCCATACAAATTTATAAATGCATCTACGCGTCACATTGCGGTCCGAATTGAGTATTGACCAAGGCCCAGGTCGCAGCAGCAGGAACAAAGTTTTTTAATCGATCTTTTTCACAAAGCCCAAAATTCCAGCAAAAACGAAGCTGCCGAGCTGAAATTTTCCCCAGTTAGGGTACTTTACTGTAATACTGTTATAACAGCCAGTCTAACTTTCCTATTTCATTACGGATTTTCGGTTAAAGTGGCGTATTCCGTAAACGCAGCACATGAAATACGAGGAATGTAAAGTACTTAGAGCCAGATTAGCGTGAGCCGCATTTAGAGACCTTTAAGGACTATTTAACTTCAATCAAATGAATATTTTGATAGTGTACCTGAGGATTTCAAGCCAAAGTATATTTTATAAAATTAAAATTATGTTATCTTTAAGGCTCCTCTCGCGAAAAAAGCGTGCAGATGTAACCACTTTTCATCGGCATTAACAGAGAAATTATATCTGAAAAAAATAATTAGTAATCTACATGATATGATACGTAATTTGGTTTTGCCATATTTTTTCTATCGGTATCACATAATAAAGAAATAAAAAACCAAATCACCTCCAAATCGTTGAATGAAACCACTTTACTCCTTCATTATTTATCAAAAGAATATATAAAAAATATCTACTGCTTTGCAATACATAAGTTGATAATTTGGTTTTTTTTTACTTTTTTGAAATATGTATTATACGAGTATTAAGCCTTAAAAAGGTTTTTTCTCCTATTTCGCCCTATCATGGACGCGGCGAGCGTCGTAACCACCACCGTACAAGGCGCGCTGTTATGAATGTTATTTTAATGTCATTTACGTCGATATTCGCACTGACAGACAATGATCAAGGTCATTGGCGGATATAGAGGCCTTAAGGGGCCGGGTACCCTCGAAATTCTCATACATACGTAATACCAAAATCATTTTCTCATAGGAAAATATTTAACATATTGTTTGATTTATTTTTCAGCTTAAAATAGTAATTATCTAGGTTCCTGCACAAAAATTTACTTCAAAATATTTAAACACAAAAGTTTTTTTTGTTTTAAATTTTTTTTAGTAAATTTACTACAAAATATTTAAACACTAAAAAATAGAGTGAATCACTAAAAAATATATAAATAAATAGTAAATTTACTACAAAATATTTAAACTCTAAAAAATATTTTATTAGTATTTAAATAATATGTTGTAGAAAATTTACTATTTATTTATATATTTTTTAGTGTTTTACTCTATTTTTTTAACCGACTTCCAAAAAACGAGGAGGTTATATGTTCGGCTGTGGATATTTTTTTTTTTTTTTTTTTTTTGTATGTTCAACGATTACTCCGCCGTTTGTGAACCGATTTTCGAAATTTTTGTTTTGTTGTATTAGGTTTCACTCCAATTTGGTCCCATTTTCACAAAAGTGGTGACCTGATGATGGGATCCAGGAGTAATCGAGGGAACTCCTCGAAATTTATATGGAAACATATGGTAATTTTAGTTTTATGTGAAGTGTACTAAGAATATGCTACCAAAAAGTCAAATATTGGGTCAAGGTATACCATGGTTTCGAAGATGCTGAGAGAGCTCCTGACTCCTTATAGATACACGTTTGGGAGTTTCGGCGTTGTTTTAAGAACAGAAAGCATATTATACTACCACGCAATTAAAATTCATCATCATCATCATCATCATCATCATCATCATCATCATCATCGTCATCATCATCATTACCACGTCGTGTTAAGGTCACCAATGTCTCATGGCACAAAATAGGTAATAGTACAACTTACAAGGCATAGGTATGGATACAATAATAATAATTATGTACATAACAACACCAATTATTAATATAGGCTGTTTATACACGGCGGTCGGTGCGGCGTCGCCGCACGCCGCCGCGCGGCGTGTGCGTAAACATCGCGGCATTGCGTCGTACCTATTCAAGTTCTAATGTCAGGTAATGCCGCGCTGCAAGCATTTTGAGTGTCATAATATGATTTTAAACTTTATCTTCATTAATGTAGTACAATATAGTATCGCTTGAGAAAGGCGCAGGCGGCCGCGAGGCCGGCTTTCCAAGTTTCTCATGCGATAGTACTATGTATTACAATAATGAAGGTAAAGATTAATATCATAATATTATTATGACACTGAAAATATACTCGCCGCGCCGCTGGGTGCCGCCGATTCTTGGAAATCCATTGTTCTGGCGGCCGCTTGGGAGTTGAAGCGTTAAATTGTTAAATTACCTAGCACGCATAGAGTTGTGTTCACTTAGATTTTTTTTAATGTATTATTTAAATTTATCTACCTGATATTTGGGCCTTGGGGTATGACTCATAACAGTCTTAACAAATTGTAATAAGATACGTAGAATAAACGCAGTAATTCGACGCGTAGGGTGGTATGGTCACTAAGTCACTACTCACTAGTTCACTACCACCGACGACCACTTATAAACTCGCGGACTATGACGTAGGTTATCTTGGAGGGTTAATTAATATTTCTAATAACAATACGAGATCAATAATTACCACTCAAAATGTTGGCAATTCAAATTTCAATGCTCACTGCTCACACCAATGGTGACACATTTCTGATTTCACACAGCCAATACAACTATATAAAACTCCTACAAACAAGCGATAATGCGATTTAGGAGCACCTCAGCGAAATCTAATGAATACATCGTGTAACTAAAACTATATGAACAACAATCGGAGTTCGGACAAGCGATAGCGCCGACAGAGCGCCTCAATGACATATAGTGAAGACAATATAAAACTATTTTTTATACAATTTAAATTGGCACTAATTATAGTTTATCTACTAGGTAACTAAAAAGAGTGAAATTATTATTTTTAACAAAAAATTAAAACCGACTTCCAAGGTAAAAACAATAATAACATTCTTATAATAATTATGAACCAAAAACTAAAAAGTATTAAATAATTTTCCTCTCTAAATGTGCCTTTTTCCGAATTCAGCTAAACCTCAACTATTTCTGTACTCAACCTTCATAATTTTGAAGTCGGTGCCAGTTCCATAAGTTTCAAATTTTCTGTCAAAGAAAATATAAAGATTCAGCTATATCTGGTACCGACTTCAAAATGATGAAGGTTGAGTACAGAAATAGTTGAGGTTTAGCTGAATTCGGAAAAAGGCACATTTAGAGAGGAAAATTATTTAATACTTTTTAGTTTTTGGTTCATAATTATTATAAGAATGTTATTATTGTTTTTACCTTGGAAGTCGGTTTTAATTTTTTGTTAATAGTGTTTAAATATTTAGTAGTAAATTTACTAGAAAAAAATTTAAAACAAGAAAAATATTTTTTGTGTTTAAATATTTTGAAGTAAATTTTTCTGCAGGAACCTAGGTAATTACTATTTTAAACTGAAAAACAACTCAAACATGTTAAATATTTTCGTATGAGAAAATAATTTTGGTATTACGTATGTATAAGAAATTCCAAGGGTACCCGGCCTCTTAAATCTCTGAGTGCAGCAGTGCTTAATTCGTTATTTAATACCATATTTAAGTTGTAATAAATATAACTAAAAAAGCATTGCGACATGTAATTTTAATAAACCATTTAGTCGGCTCTTTTGTCCATAGCAGGTATCCTTGGCAATAAGTATAAACCATAATAACGGAGCATTCAGACGTGCGCGTTTTCTATGCGTTTCTGAATCCGGCATCCGCGCACATCTGAACGCGCCCTTATGATCACTTCTATAGAAAATACTTGCCCCTACCAAAGTAGTAATTAAAAATGTCCCATTTAGTGTGTCCTTAACGATGTGTTGCAATTACAGCCGAGCTGGCTCCGGACCAAAGAGTTCTGGGATCGATCGTTTGAAGAGCGCTACGAGAAACTACACAATGAAAGCCGACGACCAATGCTAAAGGTAAGCCTTAATTTTAAAGGCTCAATTACACCAACGTCTGTTAGTATTAAGAGCTTGTTAAAATGTCACGTCTTCTCTTTCATTCATATGAAAAACGAAAGAGGTAAGGTAACGTGATACAAAAGATATTATGATCATTAAGTTTAACAGTCGTTACTCGTTGGTGAGTTTGCAGTTTCATTTGCGATTGGGAATCAGACTGATAAAATAAACGATTGGTAGTAAAATAAACGGATAGACGAGTAATTGACATCCAACATATTTTCTTCAACAAGGCAGAAACCTTAGATCTAAGTTCTTACACTACCTTTATAATAAGTTGAAGTAACGTTTTTTTTACTTTCTGACTAACGCAATCTTTTTAACTCACGGAGCTTCAGGGCTTACTGATTGCTGAAGGTTAAATCAGTGTTGCCAGTAAAAACTCACCCCATTCCAGGTAATAGTCGTACCACATTCCCACAACGATCCAGGCTGGCTGAAGACATTCGAGCAGTACTTCGATTGGAAGACCAAGAATATCATTACCAACATCGTCCAGAAACTCCACCAGTTCCCCAACATGACGTTCATATGGACGGAGATATCTTTTCTGAATGCGTGGTGGGAGCGATCGCATCCGGTTAAGCAGAAGGTTAGTAAGTTTTTTTTAAATCTGGATAATTATAAAGCATACTAAGGGGCTGTTTCACAATTTCCTGATAAGTGCCGGATGGGCTATCCACAACTCATCTGATCATCTGTCAGATAAGTTGTCGATAGCCTATCCGGCACTTACAAGGAAGTGGTGAAACAGGCCCCAATTTTCAATGACGCGGAGCGGAGCGGAGAGGAGCTTAGCGGTGCCGAATTGATCATAATGCTCGAAATCTTCGCTCCGCTTCGCTGTCATTCCACTTGAATAGCAAGATTGGCCAATTCGGGCACCGCTAAGCTCCTCTCCGCGTCAGTGTAAACACGGCCTAATAGTATAACTCTATCATGTTGTAATGATGATAATTCTATTTGATTTAAATTCAGACCTTGTGTACCTACTAGCTAATCTTTGGTCCAACCACGAGACTAATCACTTGTACAAAATTTGGACATTCAATAAAAAAGCTTATCAGTTATCACTTATCAGCCTATCTTGAAACTTGGACCTTTTAAAATAACTTACATTGCTTTTTCTTTTCAGTCTCTGAAGAAGTTGATCAAGGAAGGTAGACTGGAGATTACCACTGGAGGCTGGGTGATGCCGGACGAAGCTTGCACTCACATCTATGCGCTTATTGATCAGTTCATTGAAGGTATTGTCTTTTAGTTGCTGTACAAAATAAACATACTTCACATACTCATACTTGAGTATCACCAAATTTGATTCCCGATATTAATCTTATATTATATCACTTAATTTATTACAAATTATAAATAAAAGTCTAGTATTTTTTTGTAAAATGGAGCCGATAATAAAATACGTCTTCCTTTTAATTGATGATGAATTGTTTTGATTTTACAGGACATCTGTGGGTAAAAAACAACCTTGGAATCGCGCCGAAGACGGGTTGGTCGATTGATCCTTTCGGCCACGGACCGACCGTACCATATCTGTTGGACAAAAGCGGTTTAGACGGAACCATCATACAACGAATCCACTACGCCTGGAAACAATATCTGGCTGAACGACAAATCGAGGAGTTCTACTGGATACCAGGCTGGGCTACTAAGAAACCAAACCTGGTAGTCCACAACCAACCCTTCGATATCTACTCCATCAAGAGCACATGCGGGCCTCATCCATCCGTCTGTCTCAGCTTCGATTTCCGGAAAATTCCCGGAGAATATTCCGAATATACTGCGAAACACGAGGAAATAAACGAACATAATCTTCATAGTAAGTCCAAGACGTTAATCGAGGAATACGAACGTATAGGCTCCTTGACTCCTCATAACGTAGTGTTAGTTCCCTTAGGTGACGATTTCCGGTACGAATACAGCATGGAGTTCGATGCGCAATACATCAATTACATGAAAATGTTCAACTACATCAACAGCCACAAAGACCAGTTCAATGCTGAGGTATCATTTGGCACACCTCTTGACTATTTCAACGCGATGAAAGAAAGGCATACTAACATCCCAACGCTCAAAGGAGATTTCTTCGTCTATTCTGACATATTTAGCGAGGGCAAACCTGCTTACTGGTCTGGATATTATACTACGCGGCCGTATCTAAAAATCCTCGCTCGTCAATTTGAACACCAGTTGCGTTCCTCCGAAATCCTTTTCACCCTAGTCTTGAATTACATTAAGCAATCCGCTATCAAGAATCTGGAAGGAGCAGAAAGGATGTTGGAGAAATTTTACGAGCAGTTGATCAGTGCCAGACGGAATTTGGGGTTGTTCCAACATCACGACGCCATTACTGGGACTTCCAAATCCAGTGTCATGTACGACTATGGCACGAAACTGTTCACCAGTTTGTACCACTGCATTCGACTTCAAGAAGCCGCTTTGACTGCGACTATGATAGCTGACCATACCTTGCACTCCCAGAGGATAATCCAGAGCGAAGTAGAATGGGAGACATACGGAAACCAACCCAAGAAACTCCTTATCTCCTTCATCGATAAGAAGAAAGTGATTCTCTTCAATCCGCTGGCAGAAAAACGAACCGAAGTGATAACTCTCCGATCTAACACCACCAGCGTACGCGTCTTCGATACGTACAGAAAGAAATACGTCCCGTACCAAATAACTCCAAACATTGAGATGATAGACAAGAAGAAGTACGTTATAAGCGACGTCAATTTCGATGTGATGTTCGTAGCCACGTTACCCCCTTTGAGCGCAGTGACGTACAACTTGGAGGAATACACCAATACCTCCCACAACAGCGTCATCTTCTGTAACAATTGCACCGAGAAACGAAACAGCGACAACGAAAGAGTTGACAATTTTAGCATCAAGAAAATGATGCCTGGCGACATACAGTTGGAGAATACTGTTCTGAAACTGCTGATCGATAGGAACACTGGATTCCTACGGCAGATTCAACGGAAAGATTTGCGAAAGAGAATAGTAGCTGAACTACAGTTTGGTGCCTACCAAAGCGCGCAAAGGCATTCAGGGGCATACCTTTTCATGCCTGACTATGATGCTCCCGAAAAAAGTGTATTGAATCCTTACACAAAGTCCGACAACCAGCAGGACGATAACATTGTCATAGTCTCAGGGCCTCTCTTCACCGAAATAACCACCATGTACCTGCCATTTTTGATCCATACTCTCAGAATATACCATGTGGATGACCCGGCTCTCTCTCACGGTATCTTCATCGAAAACGTCGTAGACTTCGAAAGTCCGCCTAAGAACCGAGAAACCGAACTCTTCATGAGGTTCCATACCAACATCCAGAATGGGGATGTACCCGAATTCTACACGGACCAAAACGGCTTTCAATATCAGAAACGGATTAAGGTGGAGAAACTAGGCATCGAAGCCAACTACTACCCAATAACGACGATGGCTTGGATTCAGGATGATGAGAATCGTTTGACTTTGGTCACCAACCATGCCCAAGGCGCATCTTCTTATGAGCCAGGGAGGTTAGAAGTGATGTTGGACCGACGCACCCTTTACGATGACTTTAGAGGTGTAGGGGAAGGAGTAGTAGACAACAAACCCACCGTTTTCCACAACTGGCTGCTTTTCGAACCCTCTTCGAACATAAGAGAGAAGAGAGACACCCAGGAGCACGTGTCCGGCCGAATCGACGAAAGACATTTCAATCCGAACCAGAAAACAACAGTCTTTGAGCTACCCTCGCGCATGGCGAATTACTTGAGTCGAACTCTCAACTACCCAGTGAACATCTACTTGGTTGATACCAGCGAGGTTGGTGAAATCGAGGTGAAATCCCAGGAAATTTACGCCCAAGGTTTCCCACCTGGTGTCCATCTCTTGACACTTAGGACGATCACTGATGAAGAGCTAGACCAGTTTCCGAGTGCGACATGTTTCATGGTGTTACATAGACCGGGGTATAGCTGCGCCGTAGGCGAATTAGAACCAATCTCAGCGCGATTCACGCCAGAAACTAGATTCAATAATCTGACCATCAAAAACATCACTCACGTAAGTTTGACCGGACTTAAAAAGTATAAGGAACTAGCCAGCTTAGCCGGAATAAAACTAGATCCGATGGAAGTAAAGACTTACAAACTAAAATTTTAAAATGCTTATCAAATTTTAAATTCAATAGGTGTTAGGTTAAAAAATTGGACTGACTGACTCTTTTGAGGGTTTAAGATTAATACATTGACCAGAAGAACTTAGCTAAATTATTAGGAACAAATTTTATCACTTACAACTGTTAGGATATAACTTAGACGTCCGAAGGAGCGAAAGCCTCCAATATACCCGTAAATGTTATTACTTATTAAATGTAATAGTATTAAGTGACTTAAATCTCTTACATTCCGCATAATATTATACCTAGTGATGTTACGTTACCAAATGATTCAATATTTAAAAATTATTTCAACAGTATGTCTCCTCATATTGTTTTTATTTGGGAATCCATTTATAAATAGTTACTGTTATATTATAGTTATATCTACCTCAGGACCAAATGTTTTAAAATCTGATGAAATCATAAGATCTTTTAATATTACGTTAATGAATCTCTAACCTAATTTTAGGGTCAGTTCACACCTAATTACGACGCAACAAAACACGATGCATATTGCATAGTTTAGAAATACAAAACGAAATGGCTCGGGGCGAATCTCTACGCAACGTTGCGTTTTAAGCATAATAATAACATTAAATCATAATTTTCGCGTTTCGTTTCTGTGTGAACTGACCTTTAGTTGTACAGAGTCACACGCGTTGTATTGAATAACATTTATTGATAAGTTGTACAATTTCTGTTGTAAGATCTCATTGATATAACAGATTGCTGGACACAATATATACACAAATCTTACATCGATGTCACAAATTGGCTAGTCTAGGAAGTGTCATTGTATCGAATCTAGTATTTTAATTCAACATCAATGCAGATTTCATCTCTATTCTATCCAGTTTCTTATACCTACATACTCGTAAAAGGATACATTACAGCGATATCAAATGACGCTAGAGGCAGCACCAGCATGGACTGTAAGCAAAAAGTTTTGTTCGGCGTTTGACAACGTTACTGTCAATATTCTGATATAACGTGTGCATCATGTCGGATTTTGATTTATTTACTGTATGCGCTAGTAGCGACCTCTGCGTAATAGGGTATATTACGCAGAGGTCTGAGAGGAGAGAGAGATTGTCATGATTTGAATTCATGATTTTTCAAACCAACAAGTAGTCTGATAAAAACAATATCCACAGCCGCAGCAGCAGCAGCAGCAGCATATAACCTCCTCCTTTTTGGAAGTCGGTTAAAAAGAGACTGGATCGAAAAAGCATACAATATGCTGCATGCCTGTTGCATTAAAATACTACAATCGTGGTTTAACTATTCCGGCAATCATCACAATCTGCATTTTTTATTTTGTATATTTAGTTTGGTTGTGTTTAATTTGTGACTACTAATGTGATATTAATTTTGTATTTATTTATTTACACATTGATTTATTTTTAACACTTATATGATAAGTTATTTAACATTATTGATGTGTGAGTGAGGAAGTAGTTTTGTTATATATTTTAATAGGCGGGTTCACACGTAGCGAATGTTGCGCGTTTTTCATCGCGAAATCGCTTGATATAAAATAATTGTGTTTCAGCAGAGGAGCACATTAACAATGTAGCAGAATATAACTATGTACTTTCTGCTTTAAGTGACAAAATAGCAGGTTTTCTTCGTCAATCTTTCACTTTTTCATTCAGAAATAACTTTTAATCGCCGGTCTCGCACGGAAAATACACAATATTGTTTGCTACGTGTGAACCTACCTTCATCGTATTTGAAAAATACATTTTGTAACAATCTAGATTACGAATTTCTATGTATGTATTTACACATAGCCTCGCAGACAAATCACTCACGCAAGAATAATATGTTGTACAATGTTAAACATTCAGGAATATTCAATATTGATTTGAATCAAAACGAGTCAAAATAACAGTCTTTTATACGTTATTTATATTTATTTGTAAATACCTTGAGTGTAAATAACATTTAGTTCTAATTATCGATAGTTAACACAGTAATAGATTTAAACAGTCAAAAGTTTTAAAAGATAATAGCCATCTAAATGTTTAAAGTAATAGACATAATTTGAATTTATTGTAGTCGTTCACTATTGTACTCAGACATAATATCAAACTAGAAATTGTACTGTTTCATTTTTAGTCAAAAATAAAGAAATAAAATTAGGTCATTTTTTATTTTAACCAAGTCCCGTTCCGAGTTCCGATCAACGCGGCAAGTGACCGACAAACATTCAAATAAAATGTCACCTACGACATATTATGCTATAGGTTCCATTTTGCTCTGGTCAACTACAAAGCAGCGGCGACATTGTGACAGGAGTTGCTAGACCAGTGGTCCCCAACCTTTTTTTCATACGGGCTACAAACATGTCTTGATCTTAAAAGTTTTTGGGCTTAAAAATAACGATCTCCAAAATTAACAATTTAAAAGTGGAAACTAAAAATTTATTTCTACCGCTTTAAGTGTAAAATTCTAAAATTAACGTTTTTAAAGTGAAAAATTAAAAATTTCACGACTTTCACGACGACTTTACATTATTTTGCCAGTGGGCGTGAATTTCAAAAAGGTGCATCATGCGGGCCACAGATAAAGCCCCTACGGGCCGCATGCAACCCGCGGGCCGCGAGTTGGGGATAGCTGTGTAGACCAATGTAAAAAATAAAACCTATAACGTAGGTCATAAGGTGCTTTTTGTTTAAATTTTTGAGATCGGAAGTTCAAGTTAATTAGCTACGTATTGGAAGGAGCTAGTACATTAATGCAAATAATTCGGCACTGTAAGTACCCATCGGATAATATTCACTAACCAAAAAAAGTGTTAATAACAACTTAGTCTAGAAAATCAAAAATCTTTTCACTGAGCGGTCATTTCTTTTTGATTCTGCTCGCTATCCATTCGAGTCCCATGTGCAACCTGAAAGAATTTAATACTATTAGCATAGAATACATTTTAATTGCTATTAGTTAGCTGTTAGAGATACACCAGGGCCTGTTCAACTACTAACTGATAAGTGCCGGATAGGCTATCCAGAACTTTATTTGACAGATTCTCCATACTCTATCAGTCCAGTTAAGTGGTGAATAGCCTATTCAGTGGTGAAACAGGCCCCTAGAATAATATTTAGACAGTTGTCAGAAGTTTACTAAATTTAGAAATGGCATAATATAGTGTGTTTCCTGCGTACATAAATTGTGATTAGGCATTGACCTATCTTTACTTGTCTATAGCGTGCATTAAAAGCTTTGTCCACATTGTGCCTTTTTCTGTTCATCAAGGGCATGCCTTATAGCGCTGTCAACGTGCATGCCAAACGTTCACTGTTGACATCGCTATAAGGCATGCCCTTGTTGAACAGAAAAAAGACACAATGTGGACAAAGCTAAAGGATGGTATCACTGGTCACTGCCATATACCATTACCATCATATTAACAGGCTTAAGGCCGCGTTTCCACTGAGGCGGAGCGGAGCTTAGCGGTGCCGAATTGACCAATCAACATGCTCGAAATCTTCGCTCCGCTTCGCTGTCATTCCACTGGAATAGCACGATTGGTAAATTCGGGCACCGCTAAGCTCCGCTCCGCTTCAGTAGAAATGCACCCTTACACTAATGGCGCATTTTCACTGGTCGATAGGGCCCGCATGCGGGGTGCGGGAGATCATGCCTCGACCAATCAAAATGCGCCATTAGTTGTCAAAGACTCCCCGTATGCTGTATACCGCACGAGTTAACGACTAATGAAAATGCGCCCTAAGCGGTAGAAATAAAATTTTCACATAGAAAAGATGCTTTGCTCATCAAATTAGACTCGTAGAGGTCAGTAGAACAATTCCGTCCATTTTTCCTAATATAAAGAGGAGTCTAGTAGTCAAAAATTAAAATAAAATGTCAAATGAATAAATAAAATGTTTACTTTAACGCAAATTCCAATGGCGTTATTTTCCGATACTTTGGAAAAGCCATCTGAAAGACAGTGCCGCAAAGCGAAAATATTTTAGTCTAGAATTCTAGACAACGCCTGCAATCCGTTGTGCCGGCGTCCGTCTATCGAGCGGGAACCGTACATTTTCCACAACAAAAACTGTCCTTTTTATCCTAACTTCATGTAAATCTGCTCAGCCGTTCAAGCGTAAAAACAGACAGTACTGCATACATAGGTACTTTGGCATCTTTCATAACTATGATAGTGATAGGGCCCTGCATGTAAGCTTAGTGGACCCAAGACGATAAATTTTATTGCCCAATATTACGTACTGTACACTATTGTTGACCGTTTAGGGCAATGAGTTTCTAAAATACTAGAGTGGCAATGTCTTACAAACGATTCTCAGAAATGCGTAACCACTTGATAGCCCAAAAGCAGAGTAAACAGAATGATAGAGTATGCCGACTTAGAACTGATGCTAAAAAATTTAAGTTTGACGTATTATGACAAAAGTCGTCGCTAGGGTCGTTACCTACAAATTTAGTTGTTTATATTTTGGCACATGCAAAGAAAACTGTCAGAATTCAATTTCAAAATCTTATTTTTAAAAATAAATTATACCAGCCAGCGCGCCAGGTTTCACTGCCTATATTAACTTATAGGCAGTGAAACCCGACGAATTTGACATATAATGAAACTTGTGTAGCGCCACCTATATTTCCGTTGCCGCAAACTACTGCTTCGGGAAGGCAAGTTCGTCCGCCACCGCGGTAACTTTAAGTTTTATCGCTTGATGGCGACGCGTGAGTTTAAAAAGGGAATGTACGGGGCGCGCGTGGGAAATGGCGGGTTGACTTGCGTCTCCCGTTTTATTTTATTTTAGTTTTAAGTTTTTAACTCATGTGGAAACGTGAATAAACACAGTTTCTGAAGTATAAACGCGAGTGTTTACGAATTGTGGTGCAAGACCCACGTCTCCCCTACACTTGTCCATTTCTTTGCAGTCGAACTACTGGTAGTTATGTCTATTGTGCCAAAAGACAATGTCACTTCATAATGTCATTATGTCATTATGTATGGCAGATATGCCTGCAGGCATCTTCAAAGTGGTGACGCGTTTCTGTCGTAGACTGCCAATCTAGATTGTTAGTAACATACAATATCATTGGTTTAGGGTTAATGTTGAAACTTGCGCGCCTCTATATGGGTCGTTCTATTTTTTCGGTCTCATTTGGCCATTTTTGTAGAATCATTTTTTTTAAGATATTACGACAAAATTTTGTATTTAGGCTTGTGTACGTATACTTACTCTGATCCCTGAATTGCCTTAGTCTGCTATTTATATTTACGATATAAATAGATGGATGGTAATGATGCAACAGACAGAAATTAAAATCGATAAGATGGAAATTTAAAGGATTGGATGGAAATGAAAAATAGTTATATGAAAGCGTAAAAAATTAAGGAATTACATGTTAGATAAACAGAATACTTATTATTGTTTTATTTTCATGAGTAATAAGGCCAGTGTTAGTTATTTAAATCTACTAAAAAAATTAACAAAAATATAAGACTTTTATTAAAAAGTAGGAAACAGGTCAGACATTATTATTTTATTTAAAAAAAAATGCAACCAATCTTTAGTTATACTATTTTATTTACAATCAACATTCCATGTACTTTACCTCACTATTAACTTACTAGAGTTTTTAAGGAAAACACTATTTTAAGTTAAGTTTCACTAATCGCAGTTCTATGCAATTTAGCGCCGACTAGTTTAGTAAACTTTAGTAAACTCTTGAAAATAATATCCCAATTTGTTACACACCACTTTATACATTAACAGGCATTAGATATACTGATGTTTAGCAACGAAAATATGTATTATGTTCCTGTAACTAATAAAATCTTAAATTATTAAAAAAACAGTTTAAAATCTTGAATATTATGCTTAATCACTTAATTATGAAGTACTAGCTAGATTAGTACTACATGGATAGGTACTTATTAAAAGGAAAATATACAGGGTTATCCGTGTGTTACTAAAAATACTGGTTATTTGAAAATAATCACAAATTTAGTTTCATTATGAGATTAACATGAATAATACTATTCGAAGATATATATTCCATATTTATTTGTCAGAAATGTGTGCTCGTCGGTTCATTGAAGGCTCCAGACGCATATCTTTGACAGGGCGTTAATCTACAATATCGATATAGAGTTCCACAGTCCACATGCTAGGTAAAAATCTTTGTTTTGAACGTCAGTGACTTCTCCTAAGTAAATATTGTCTCAGACGTAATTAAGCCCCCCTTTTCTATCTAATGGCAGATAACAGTGATGAGACAGACAAGGAACGCCCAAAATAGAACCGTTCAAGTGAACCAACTGATGATGAAGCAATCCATTCTCTGTTTTTGAGATTAGCGGTAATTTGGTACAAAATGACTCGCAGCAAGAAATATTAAAAATGGAATGTAATATATAGATAGGATTTGGACAAAATCTGTTATAAAATACTAAATAATACCAAAAAACCGGTTTAAATATCGGAAGGAATGGATGGGAATGAAGTGGATGGAAATTAAGTTTTGGCATTTAATTATAATTTTTGTTGCATTCTTATATTTTTCAAAAGCCATGCAACATATCTTTAGAAGGTATTTCAATAGCCTTTATCATAATGTATTTAAAAAATCACTAGCAACAAAAGTCGTTTTAATAGGCAATGGATGGTAATGGAGGCTTACCCGTGACAAAATGAGAATTTGCAACTAAAAATTAAATTTTCTCCGAGAAACAATGCGCACATCTTATCTCGCCTATAATGTATGGCAGACATGGGCCGGGGGGTTCCGAAACATGTTTGCACGTAGATCTACAGATGCAGATTTGGTCAAAAACATAAAAACCATTTGCTCGGAACGATATGAAAAATTTCGCGTGACAAAATTAAAACCTGTTTTCTCTCAATGTTGCACATGCACGAATTCATTCTTATGTTTAAAATGGTTAATATGAGTATTTAAGCTAATGTTCCAGTACAAAACATGATAAGATTAATTACGAAAACTCTAAGAAAATTGTGTTTAAGCTAAGCAATCTGGGAACGTACGGGGGTTGGAAATGAAATTTTGGCTATTTGTTGTTAAATATCGTTTTGATTAATTATCTTACGGAAATACACAATACGTGGCAAAGTAGAACACTATAGACTTAACATTTCAAAAGTATTTGATCGAAGAAATTTATTTCGTAAATATAAAATTTTGACCTTGAAAGCAAATGGGACCGAAAAAATAGAATGACCCATATTCATTTCAAACATAAATTTTTAAATGAATATTTATTTAGCATGGAATTTAGCCTGAGAAAATTAAGGAATTCAAACTGAATAATTCGTGTAGTTTTGAAAGTTGGTACAGTTGTTCCTAAAGGTGTCCAGATGAATATGCTAAAAACCCCGAGGGTGGGACAAGAGCCGGCGGAGGGGGTGGGGGGGAAAGGTCTCTTTTTCAAGGTTTTTGCTTGTGACTCGAAAAGTATTTATAATATCTCTTTAGTGAGTTCTACATTAATCAACATTAAATTTCCTATAAATTACGTTCAAACATTTTTACTGTACGATAATTATTTTAGAAAATACAGAGTATTAAAAGGGTACGCTCGCACTGTTTTTCCATACAAACGTATTCCCCAATTTACTCCCTGGACAATGCGTTTAGACAAATGATTTTTATATAATATTATTATCTGTTAAAGTCACGTACGATTTTTTCTAAATTTACTAATAAATAAAAAATATGACCCTTAGAAATTACAAAAAATTTAATGCCCCGTACCCCGCCAATCGACCGACCATAAAATAAATTTGAAAGATGTTTACGATAAAATAAAAACGTAGTGGTATAGATTCATTCTTCCTGTAGATATTTAAAAAGAATAAATTTAGATCAACTTTGGAGGAGGAATCACGAGAATACGTTACCTCGATTTACTGTATCTAGAGACAGATACAGTAAATCGGCGTAACGTAGAACCCCTGATTCCTCCTTCAAAATAGAGTCTAACTAATTTTATTTATTTTTTAATATTTTCAAGAAGAGTGACTCTATACCTCTATGTTTTTATTTTATCTTAAAGATCTTTCAAATTTGTTTTATGGTCGGTCGATTGGCGGGGTACGGGGCACTCATTTTTTGTGATTTTTAAGGGTCATATTTTTTATTTATTAGTAAATTTAGATAAAATCGAACGTAGCTTTAACAGATCACGATATTGTATAAAAATCATTTGTCTAAAAGCATTGTCCAGGGAGTAAATTGGGGAATACGTTTGTATGGAAAAACCATGCGAGCGTACCCTTTTAATACTCTGTATTTCCTAAAGTGATGATCGTACAGTAAAATGTTTGGACGTAATTTATAGAAAATTTAATGTAAATAATTAATGTAGAACTCACTAAAGAGATCTTATAAATAGTTTTCGAGTCACAAGCAAAAACCTTGAAAAAGAGGCCTTTCTCCCCCTCCCCCACTGCCGGCTCTTGTCCCACCCTCGGGGGCTTTTAGTATATTCATCTGAACACCTTTAGGAACAACTGTACCAACTTTCAAAACTACACGAATTATTCGGTCTGATCGACGATTTTGAAACTAATTTTCTTAGACTAATTAGATCTACGCACCTAGCTTTTATTCCATTGTATATGCTTAATAAGAAAAAAATTGTTTGATACAATATTGCTCAATATTATTGTAGGTTCAAGGCAGGCCTTACCCTTCGCCAGTGAGCGCGCAGCAGCCCTGAATATGCCACGGGTGTTGCTTTATAGACGTCAGGTCGAGCTGCTCAGATATCTCTGCAGCCGTCATTGATCCTTTCACGTCCTGAAATACAAAAATACATTGATTTAGTTACAAAGCTTGAGTGTCATTGTGATAGGGGAGCCGGGAGTGGATACAAAGGTTTTGAAATATACTCTTCACAATGGTCCATGCTGGCCCCACTACAAGCCATCGCCATTGTGTAGACGGGGTAATAGTGTATGATGGCGGACGATGGTCCAGTATCGTGTGCAGAGGCGGCGCAAAGCGTGGGCGGTGGGCGGGCTCGCGGTTTAAGGGGCCTCGTGGTCGACCACGAGGTTTTTTAAGGTTTTACGAGTTGTGATACTCAAATATTCATCAATCAAAAGTTTTATAAATAAAATTTTGAGTATCCAAAATTATTTCTCTCAACAAACCCGTTCTTTAGCGTCATACGTCAAGGGGCATTGCAAAATATATTTTAGGGGGCCTCGCAAGATTTATCTTGCCCACATAAAATTTAGGCCTTGCTCAGCCACTGATCGTGTGTCCATGGACCATTGTGAAGAGCGCCTTAAGACTCATTTTATATTGTAAGAAGATCCTTACTAATGAAGATATCTACACTATGCATACAAACGTTTTACTTATAGTTTCCTTGTCCAATAGTAAGAAAAGAAGAGAAAAGCTGTACCTACAGACAAGAACAGAATTTTGTATTTATTATACTTAAAAATGTGTGTGTACTCAGTGTGGATCATTTAATTATATTTATTAGTACAAGGATTACATGTTACATTTATTAGGTCCGTATTTTTGGGTTTTAAACTAAGTGGCCCCGTTCGCTCCGCGCGTTATAAATTTATTCTCGCGAATTTATTCATAATATGATTTTTTCATCGACAGTGCGGATACTCTAAAATCTAGAGATTCAATGTGTAACAGAATAGCGAGAAAAAATCCGCCCGGCTCAAATTCGCAGGGCCTTGGATAGTATTTTTTTTCCATGGGAGCAAATGACTTAGTCTTAGGCCGTGTTCAAACCAAACTGACAGTCAGCCACCGAATGTGAGCGAACGTTACGCAGTTTATTGTATTTCCATTTTCCATACAATATATTCTCTATTTCGTTCACACCGACAATACGCTATTACGCAAGGCGTAGGAGCGGACATTCGATACCGTTTATTTCCACGTTCACACCGGGGCTCACAGTGAGCTCTCACATTTGGCAGCTCACAGTCAGTTTGCTTTGAACACAGCCTTACTTTGGTATAAAATGTTCTGGTAGTAACAAATTTCACTGACGTTACACAAAGTGTTTTATCATAAGCTAATATTTACCGTCGCGGCATATATTAAATCAGCTGTAAATATTGACTATCAAGAATAGTACAATATTATCTTACACCAATACGCGACACAATACTTTAAGATATTCAAATTTGAACTTTATTTACTACACAAGACGGTACACGTTTCAAGAGCGATGCGGCATTACACAGAAATTTGTAGCTTAAAGTTAGACACGAAAGCTGCTGTCTATTGACACTCGCAACACTAGAGGAGTTACAGGAGAAAATGTTTAGTATTGCTCTTATGCGGGCTCTACACTCGCGGCGCGAAACCCCGCGAAGGCCGCGAACCACGAGTGTGGAGGGTTTCGCAGCTTCGTGTTTGCGCTTCGCGGCTTCGTATTTGTTCGAATCGTGTTCACGGCGCGTATCACGGCCGCAATTCATGTTGCGAGTGTAGAGCCCGCATTAGGGTCAATTTATACTAGCGCAGAGCCGAAGCGCATCGAAGCGAATTACCAAAACTGAACATTATATAGTTAAGTGATATTATAACAAATTCAACTTTCAACTCCAGAGCGTAACGCACACATTACTTCTGAGAATTTAATAAGATGCGCGCATTCTAGCTACTTCTAATCTATTTTTAATTTCTAATCTAGCTATAATTTCTAATCTAGCGAAAAACGCTGATTGGTCTCGCAGAATTATAATGTGAGCATTACGTTGTTATGTTCGGTTTTTAAGAATTGCTTCGACTCTGCACTAGTATATTTCACCCTTAAAATTCCATTAATATGCCTCCGGTTTAACCTCAGTCGACATAAGTGATATTTAAGGCTCCTCTCGAGAAAAAAGCGTGCAGATGAAACCACTTTTCATCGGCATTAACAGAGAAATTATATCTACGTAACGTGGTTTTGCTATATTTTTTATATCGGTATCACATAATAAAGAAATAAAAAACCAAATCACCTCCAAATCGTTGAATGAAACCACTTTACTCCTTCATTATTTATCAAAAGAATATATAAAAAATATCTACTGCTTTGCAATACATAAGTTGATAATTTGGTTTTTTTTTACTTTTTTGTAATATGTATTATATTAAGCCTTAAAAAGGGTTTTTTCTCCTATTTCGCCCTATCATGGACGCGGCGAGCGTCGTAACCGCCACCGTACAAGGCGCGCTGTTATGAATGTTATTTTAATGTCATTTACGTCGATATTCGCACTGACAGACAATGATCAAGGTCATTGGCGGATATAGAGGCCTTAAAGCGTTTTTTCATGCCGGTTTTTTAGGCCTTGTTATTCATTCGTTCGATCATATTCGCGCATGGTTCTTATCTTATACTTACTTTTATAACCAATATAACAAATCGGCGCCGCGTTTAAACTAAATTGAAAGAATTGATATTACCTATACCAAATAATTGAAGACGTGTTTATGTAAAAACACACATTTACCGTATGTACGATCGAGGACTGATTTGGTGGACTTTTGTACCTTATTACAGACCATTAAGGTCGATTAAGATCCGTTTCGACAGTACATGACCTGGTTGGCCTACATATAATTACATAACTACTGTATCGCCATTTAAAGGCATTTATTACGTGCGTAGTTACATAAATTGGATACATAATGTTAAATACTTGAGAACGTTATTATGTATTTAGGTAAACGTATGCTTGTTTTGTCCATATGCTAAGATTGTGCGTCATAATAAATATTTCATACTCGACGTATGTTTTTGTCACGTGCAGTTTTTGTGAATATGATTACATACATTTGAAAAATAAACATGTATCGGCAATATTATAATGGCAATTTATGGCATTTATTGAACGCAAAAAAAGTATATTTACAACAACCTATTTTTAACCGATCGACTTCCAAAACGGAGGAGGTTATAATATGTTCGGCTGTGGATATTTTAGGTTATACACATTAAGCGAAAATAAGTAGCCGAAAGAATAATAGGTATAAAAAGTGTTTTCAGTCAGATTATTAAAAGTCTATTGTTATATGCCTCCGGTTTAACCTCAGTCGACATAAGTGATATTTAAGGCTCCTCTCGAGAAAAAAGCGTGCAGATGAAACCACTTTTCATCGGCATTAACAGAGAAATTATATCTACGTAACGTGGTTTTGCTATATTTTTTATATCGGTATCACATAATAAAGAAATAAAAAACCAAATCACCTCCAAATCGTTGAATGAAACCACTTTACTCCTTCATTATTTATCAAAAGAATATATAAAAAATATCTACTGCTTTGCAATACATAAGTTGATAATTTGGTTTTTTTTTACTTTTTTGTAATATGTATTATATTAAGCCTTAAAAAGGGTTTTTTCTCCTATTTCGCCCTATCATGGACGCGGCGAGCGTCGTAACCGCCACCGTACAAGGCGCGCTGTTATGAATGTTATTTTAATGTCATTTACGTCGATATTCGCACTGACAGACAATGATCAAGGTCATTGGCGGATATAGAGGCCTTAAAGCGTTTTTTCATGCCGGTTTTTTAGGCCTTGTTATTCATTCGTTCGATCATATTCGCGCATGGTTCTTATCTTATACTTACTTTTATAACCAATATAACAAATCGGCGCCGCGTTTAAACTAAATTGAAAGAATTGATATTACCTATACCAAATAATTGAAGACGTGTTTATGTAAAAACACACATTTACCGTATGTACGATCGAGGACTGATTTGGTGGACTTTTGTACCTTATTACAGACCATTAAGGTCGATTAAGATCCGTTTCGACAGTACATGACCTGGTTGGCCTACATATAATTACATAACTACTGTATCGCCATTTAAAGGCATTTATTACGTGCGTAGTTACATAAATTGGATACATAATGTTAAATACTTGAGAACGTTATTATGTATTTAGGTAAACGTATGCTTGTTTTGTCCATATGCTAAGATTGTGCGTCATAATAAATATTTCATACTCGACGTATGTTTTTGTCACGTGCAGTTTTTGTGAATATGATTACATACATTTGAAAAATAAACATGTATCGGCAATATTATAATGGCAATTTATGGCATTTATTGAACGCAAAAAAAGTATATTTACAACAACCTATTTTTAACCGATCGACTTCCAAAACGGAGGAGGTTATAATATGTTCGGCTGTGGATATTTTAGGTTATACACATTAAGCGAAAATAAGTAGCCGAAAGAATAATAGGTATAAAAAGTGTTTTCAGTCAGATTATTAAAAGTCTATTGTTATGATTTTTGTTCCACAGGTATCATGCCCCCCCCCCTCCCTAGTTAAAATCCTGGGTACGCCCATGTACTATCAGAGAAATTGATTCCTAGGCAGATGGGGGACGTACGTAGTTTGATCGCGTTACGTCAAACCAAGCGGACAGATCACAAAATTTACAATGAGTTGATGTGATCCGACCAAATTACGTAGGTCCGTCGACTGTCTAGCAATCAATTTACTCGATGGTACATAATATAGGTTTATTGGGGCTATTCCGATACGATTTTTCTTGAGTTGATAGGTAGTGTTAGCTTTTATTTATTTTTAAAAGATCTGTAATTGTTTTTTTAAAACTGATTTTACCTCTGTCTAGTCAAGGAAATTATCTATTAGCGTACACTTATAGAATCATGATATGTATTTTAGTTAATGAATTAAACTTATTTAAAAAAACACACTTTTTTTTTCTTCTCTTGGGGATATTCCGAACTATGTCGGGGTTATTCCGAACTCATTTAAAAGTGTGTTTTAAAACCTAGTATTCACAGTGCATATTTCTTTTTCGTTCGGAAAACCCCCGGTAACAAAAATATTAACGTATGTGTCAAGTATATCGCTCAACCGAATTTTCATAGATTTGAAATTCGGAATTACCCCATCCAGTGACAGAGGTCCTCAACATTTTGGTTATACAACAACACTCATCAAAGCGTTGTAAATTTTGAAATTAAAGACAATATGAAATTTATACCAAACTTTATTTTTGTTTCTCTGTTAGCCGCGCACTTGTGTTTATTAAAAGCTAAGGCTGGCCACAACACTGCGTTGCGACGTCGTATCACAAAAACAACCTTTGAAAAGCAATGTATTTTTTTGCGTATCTTCTGGCGTATATGCTTTAATTTTCTTACGGACGTAGGTAGGTACGGGGCATGTTTGACCTGAAAAAATAAGATGGGGTAAGTACTTAATGCAGTTTTAGACAATGTAAGTTAAGTGCCGTATGGTCTTCATATCTTCCTACATAATATTAATCCTTCGATCGCGGATTCTTGGAAATCTATTATTATTCTATTGTTGTCGCGGTCACCGGTGTCGTTATGGGGCTTGATGGGTTTACCTCCCGTGGATAGAAGGCGAAAAATGTAAAGGGTTTGTACATCATGTACCTACTTGAAGATACACATAAATTAAACTAGAGAAATTATTAATTGTCGTACCTAAAGTAAATGATTTTTTTTGTCAAGTAGGTATGTGTACATGTTATTTTATCTACATATAATAATTAATAAGTGAATAATTTCGTCATTAGGTTCACAAATAATATTTTACATGTACGTGCGTGCGTCTTTTCCGTTTGACCACTAGCCTATCAAGTCCCATAAGGTCACCGGTGACCGCGACAACAATAGAATAACAATTATAGATTTCCAAGAATCCGCGATCGAAGGACTAGCTAAGCGAGCGTAAACCGGTTTTATCCAGTTGCAGGCCTCTGTACCTTTTCGCTACTACCTACATAATATTTTGAAATGTTGAGAACCTCTACAAATTACTATGAGAAAACAAAATGGGTTTATTCCGAACAAAACATGTCGGAATATCCCCGTCGGGTTTATTCCGAATAAAACTAATAATTAGGGATAGAACGTCCTGGCACATTTAATTGTCTTTAAAAAACGACAAATTACCATATAAACAAACAATAAATTCATTTACTTACCTACTTTAGACACAATCCAAGTTGGGGTTATTCCGATTTTCTAAAAATGGCGCGAAATCGTCCGTTGGCACAACAACTGTCACTGCACTCGTCCAAAACGCGCTAGCGACGAGCGTCAACTGGCGACCGATAGCCAAATCAACGTGGCACCTACGTAAATGTTGCCAACATAAAAATATTATTTCGTTTGGTAGATTTTTCGGTTGTTCGGAATATAACCAAATTCGGAATACCCCCAATTAACCTTACCTGTTTATTGGCAAACACCAGTAAGCACGCTTTGCTGAGCTCCTCGTGTGACAGCATCCGATGGAGTTCCTCACGACTTATGACCAACCTCTGACGATCGGTCGAGTCAATTACCATTATCACAAACTGGAATTATATAAAATATAATGTTAGTACATACAAGTAAACAATTAGGTTTATATTATAGAAATTACAATTACCCTCTAATTACTACTAAAAAGATACACACTATGTATAGTCCGTGCAATCCACGAAGATGCGCCCCACTATTCCTCCTAATCGTTTATATGTGTGCAAGCTTTCGCCAATGACTGAGTGCACACTAATTACCTATGAGTGCACGCGCACACTACAATAAATAGATCAATTAAGAAAAAGCGTCACGGTCAAAGGGAAACATGCTCACCCAAAAATTGGTGGGGCTGCGTCTTCGTGGATTGCACGGACTATAATATGGATGTTATAATCAGACAATGTTTGTGTCTTTGTCTGTTCAAACACTTTTGTAACATATCTGACAAGGACAAAGCACTATATCACTATATCTCACCGTACTAATATTATAAAGGCGAGTTAGTTTGTTTCTTCACATCTAAACGGCTGAATCGATTTTAATAAAACTTGGTATGGAGCTAGTTGATACCCTTAATACATAGGCTACCTTTTACTTTAGGAAAATATTTATTCCCTAATAAACCGCGGGTAACAACGCGGGGCACAGCTAGTTAAGTATAATTATTGCTGTTTACGAAGCAACTTTTTATTAGCAAGGAGCTTAAAGATAGTTTTATCTTATTAGTAATTAAATTAAATTTTATTATTTAACTAACAAGAGCAATAATTCTGATATGGTGCGTGGGCCGTGGGCCGTGGCAGAGACAAGGACATATCAAAACAATGGAGCATTGCAATTACATTGGCAAAATGTACAGTTTTCAATAACGCGCATGCAGTCGCAGGCAATAATATTAATATAATCGGCCAAGTGCGAGTCGGACTCGCGCACGAAGGGTTCCCTACCGATATAGAGCTAAAATTGACCAAAAATTTTGTTTTTAGTATGGGAGCCCCCCTTAAATTTGGTTTATTTAAATATTATTATGAATTATTAAATAACACATATATTTAAGGCTTTTGTGAAAATTTCAAGTGCCTACCTGTTGCCATTATTGATATCTAGCAAAAAGGCTAAAAAAATCATGTTTGTTGTATGGGAGCCCCCCTTAAATATTAATATTATTTTGTTTTTAGTATTTGCTGTTATAACGGCAACAGATATACACAATCTGTGAAAATTTCAAGAAGTCTAGCTATAGCGGTTCTTGAGATACAGCCTGGCGACAGACAGATAGACAGATAAACAGACGGACAGACAACGAAGTCTTAGTAATAGGGTTCCGTTTTTACCCTTTGGGTACGGAACCCTAATAATTATTTGTTCATAATAATTGTTAGCATAATTTAAAATAAAATAACAAGCTTGTTATGTTATAATAACATCTAATTGTTTGTGATTAAGAACAAAAATATGCTAGCCTTATTGTTTGTTCTATTGTGATACTCAATTAGTTTTGAGCAGGATGTTATACAAACATATTTATTATTTAGAAATTCTTAAATAATTTAATAATAATTAGTATAAAATCTTAATTATATTATGTACTGCATATTAGCTACTCATGGAAAAAGCGCAATTTATAGAAATTTGTTTTAATAAGAGCTATTTCGCTGAAGCAAGTCGAATTCTGACAGGTTTATGTATTTGATTTTGAACCCCAGTCAATGTTTCATTTATTTGTTTTTTTCCGCATCTATATATTTTTTCATACAACTAAAATGCCAGCAAAGCTAGGTCTTTTCCAGGTATTTATTATGCACTTGTTATGCCATTTCACATAAGATAAAATATTAAAGCAGCATAATTTCACAGACACATTATAAAACATTTGCAGAGCATTTTATAACAAACAAATTTATTGTTTCCTCCTTGGCATTGCATAATAATCTACAATTTACTAGCATATACAGTGATTATAATATTATGTTATAACTTATAAGTAATTGAACTACATAGCCACCACTGCAAAAGGCAAGAGGAAATTTTTGCCAGAAATTAATAAAGATGCAACAACATATCAAAATACTTTTATCATTCAATTTGCATTTATTTACATTCTCCAATTATTTAAATATATATTTTTTCAACTGCTTCCTAAACATTAGAAAATCGATATATAATATAATTTTTTTCAGGTTCATTTTAAATCACATAATCCACATCTAACTAACATGCTTACACCTAACATAAATATGCCAAGTAGCATCCATTATAATTATTGTTTAATATTTAAATATCATTAAATAACAATATAATTTACCTCGCTGTTTGTGTAATAAGTATTCCAAGCTGATCTCAAGCTCTGTTGTCCTCCAAGATCCCACATTACAAATCTTAAATTCCTCCAGACAACCTCCTCGACGTTCGAACCAATAGTCGGTCTGGTGTGGACGGCCTCCCCCAGCAGCAACTGATACAGTATTGTCGTCTTCCCGGCATTGTCCAAGCCCACAAGGACCAGTTTGTGTTCTACAACATTTTTTTTTAATTATAAATTTGAGTGTACACACAATTTCATTGAGATATAATGTATATTGGAGTAAGGTAAATAAGGTCTTCCATAATGGTAGTTTTTTTGTTTATTTTGTATTACTTTTTTATAAATTTGATGTGTGTAGGACGTAGGTACATAAAGACTATATTTTCATTCATTCATCGTTTTAGATTGTAATTGTGAAGGGCAGGGACCAGGGTAATAATAATAATAATAAATTCTTTATTTGCACACAAAAGAAAAGACATATAAGAGACAAAAAACAAAAGACATAACAATAACAAAAAAGTATAGAAAAATTACAAAATTGTGCTAAAAGGCGGTCTTAGTGCTTTAAGCAGTTTCTTCCAGACAACCGATAATAAAATTAAAAATATAAATATTAAATATACTAATTACATACAATATTAATAACATAATATATAATAAACTAAATAAACTTTAGAATAGAATAGAATAGAATAGAATAGAATATCATTTATTTGTGAAATGCAGGTAAATACATGTAACAGGTGTTAAGCTTAATAATGGTTTCACTACATTTCCACCTTCGTCAAGGTATACAAATATTTCAAAGTAAGTAAGTACATCACTATTTCACAAACTAACAATAATACTTAAATAATTAAAACATTTCATATAAATTTATGTCAATGTGGATTAAATAAAATAACAATAATTATTAGTTTGGTATCAATTAAAAATACATGTCAAATTATTTCAGGGCCTCGTCATTTAAAAATTCGGTCACTGTGTAATACGATTTTTCAATTAATAATAATGATAGTCGTTTTTTAAAAGTTTGGATTGGCAAAGTTTTCATTTCATTCGGAATTTTATTAAATATTCTGTATGCCATACCGAAGAAACTACTATTCAACAATTCCGTTCTACATGATAAGGCACATATTCTATGCTCATTTCTGTGCTTTCTGTTGGGATTCATTTCAGGAAAAGACACAAATCGGTGTTTGTTTTGAAATACATACAGTGCTACTTCATAAATGTATAGACAGGGCAAGGTCAAGATATTCATTTGTTTGAAGCTTGGTATACAGCTCTCAGTTTGTTTAAGTCCTTTCATAGCTCTAATACATCTCTTCTGGGTTTTAAATAGTAGAGTCTTGTTAGTTGAATTGCCCCAAAAGATAATTCCGTAACGCAACACAGACTCAACATAGCCACGATAAGCTGTTATCACAGTTTCTATGCTGGCTATTTTTGATAGCTTACTTAAGGCAAAGTGAAAACTACTTACTCTACTACATAAATTTTCGATATGGGGCTTCCAGTTGAGTTGGTAATCAATGAATAAACCAAGGAATTTTGTAACATCGACAGGTTCAATAACTTCTTCTTGGTATTTGACTGTGACATTCGGCATTGGAGTATTTTGTCTAAAATGCATAATTTTAGTTTTTTTCGGGTTTAGTATTAACTCATTTCTTTCTAACCATATTTTGAGATTATTCATTGCGGTATTAATTTCATTTTCGTAGGTCAATATTTTATTACATTTAATTACTGCTGTACTGTCATCTACAAATAATATTAGAGGATAATCAATTGCATTTGGAAAGTCATTTATGAAAATAATAAATAGTAGAGGGCCAAGTATGCTTCCTTGTGGAACTCCTGACTCTATGTCTCTACATGCAGACATGTACTCTTTTTTAGTTTTAGTTTTCTTACAAAATTTGGAGATAGCCGTATATTGTTTTCTATTAGTTAGATAACTTTCAAATAGTTTATACGCTATTCCCCTAACTCCGTAGGCATAGAGCTTGGATAATAATATTTTATGTGATACGTGGTCGAAAGCACTCGTCATATCCATAAGTATTGCACATATGTGTTGTCTTTTATCGACAGAAGTCATTATTAAATCTAAAAAGTCATGTATCGCCTTTGTTGTGTTTTTATTCTTGCGGAAGCCAAATTGTTGCTTTGTAAAGATTTCAAATTTTTCAAAAAAGTTGTATATATTTTCATACAGTATCTTTTCAATTATTTTTGAAAATATGGGTAGTTGGGCGATCGGTCTGTAATTTGTAAGTCTGGTTTTATCTTCTTTTTTATAAATGGGTCTAATTATAGAAATCTTTAGATCATCAGGAAATGTGCCCTTTGATATTGCCAAATTTATAATATGATTCAATGGACTAGCGAAATACTGGGCAAATTGTTTCACTATCTTTGTAGGTATTCCATCGATACCGACGCTTTTTGAATTTTTTAAAGATTTAATGACTTTAATTATCTTTTCAGGTGTAGTTGGTGAAATAAATATAGAGTTTTCAGTCTGAGTTAACCTTGAACTTGAGTATTCCGTCTCTCTTTTAATTTTTTTTACAGAGTCCACAAAGTGATTGTTAAAGAGATTAGCTAAGTGTTGACCGTCAGATATTACATTCCCTTCATTCACAATATGCTGCACAGTTTCTGTAGGATATTGCTTTTTGTCTTTATTTATTACTTGCCAAGTTGCCTTCGATTTGTTCGTCGCATGTTTTATAAAGTAGTTATTTTGTATTCGTTTTGTCTGGTTGATAATTTTTTTATACCGGCAAGAAAAATTTTTAAGGACTTTTTTATTTATTTCAGTCGGTGATAATCTATATGCCCACAGTAGCTGTCTTTTCTTTTTGCTGCATATGCGTATGCCTTTAGAAACCCACTTTGGTTTTCTTTTATTATTTATTTTTATTTGCTTAAAAGGAAAGCATAAATCGTGTAATAGTGTTACAGTGTCAATAAAAGAGCGGTAGGCTATATTAACATCGTCAGTCCTATACACCTCCGCGAAACTAATTTGCTCGATAGCCTCTTTAAATTTCAGCATGTTTTCTTTAGAGTAGTCTCGCATTTTTATTCGCCATGAAGTAATAAGACATGTTTTCTTTACAGGACATTGTACAATCTGAGCAGTGTGATCAGACAACGCTAGTTCCTTTACATTGTTAACGCAGCCGCGAAAATTCGCAGCAAAGTTGTCGATACACGAACCACTACTTAATCTAGTTGGTAGTCTAATTTGTAGTTTTAAATTAAAATTTGACAGTAAGTTTTCGAAATCTATAGTGAGTTTATTTTTATTCATTATATTTATATTAAAATCTCCACAAACTACAATTTTGCAATTATTTCTACTCAATTTATTTAATAATATTTCTAGCTTATTCATGAATAATTCAATGTCAGTATTAGGCGGTCTATAAATACATATAACAGTTAGGTTTTCATTGGTCAATTTTACAACACAACACTCAAACACACATTTTACACAGAAAGACGATACATTAATTGTTTCGTGTTCAAGACCATGTCGTATCAATATACATGAACCTCCTCTCCGTACATCTCTACAATAGCTAGTAACCAACCTATAGTTTACAAGATTTAAATTTTTTTCATCCTCTTTGGTCATGAAATGCTCGGTAATACAAATAATGTCAATATTATGCTTATTATTTAATGTCAAGTTTTGTAGAGCTACAGTCAAAATATCTACCTTATTTAATAGTCCACAAATGTTTTGGTGCATTATAGTTAAATGTTTAGTCACGAAAAAGAGTATTGTCATTACTTATATTAACTTTGTCACTGCTCATAAAAGTATCATTATTTACATTATCATTCTCAAAGTTCATTGATTTATAATTATCAATGTCTATAAGCAGTTTACTTAGGCGTAAGAAAATATTTTTGAGTCCCAGATTGTTAAGTGTACCATTTATGAAGAAAAAATGTTTTTTATTATAGTAAAGAGTGTGGTTGGAATCTAATAAATATGCGTAATTGTATTGCATATTATTTAGATACAGAAGATTATTAAATGTTTCAATCCTATAGTTATACAGGTTAGCTCTATTATTTATCCTAAAAGTTGGTAGCATAATTATTATATTTGTGTGTTGCAATTTCATCAGCTTTTCTTGCATTGATTTCACAATTTTAAAGTAATTATTGGTCTTTTGAAAGTCATTTTCACCTATAAAAATAACACAATAGTCTTTACAAGTTAAACCGCTTACTTTATTTTCTATTCCCGCAAGCTGCTGCTCTATGCCTGCTCCCGGTGTAGTGTAGTGGCAGACATCATAGGTCTTGTTGAATATTTTTTTCATAGTTTGTAGAATGTTATTAGTTTTGTTACAGCTTAGGATAATCAATTTATTGTTTTCGGATCGCATTTCGTTGATTTTCAGAGATTCCATTTGTCTGATTTCATTATCTGGCTGTGATAGTATTATACTTGAAAAACTAGAATGTTTCTTTATATTGTTTTCCGGTGAATTGTTAGTAAGATGTAGAGAACTGGTGCAATCGCTTATTTTTGGAGTTTACACAGATATAATAAGACAAAAAAGTATACTTATAATATAAAAGAACCTACACACCAATAATTTTATATAGAGAGGTCTAAGTAATATTGTTTTACACATTTTTTGAATATATTTATAGATTCAGATTTTTTAATGAAATCGGGTAAGGAGTTCCAGAGTCGAATAGCGGTGATGGCGAAGAATCATAGAATGAAGTTTTATGAGATGGAAAAGCAAGAGTAAGTTTGTTTGCAGAGCGAAGAATAGGATTGTTATGACCGAGGAAATTGAATTTTACTTTTAGGTAGTCAGGAGTTGAAGGATTAAAGAGGATATTAGGTATATAGTAAATGCAGGACGTGAGAACTTCGTCGCATCTTTATCAGAAGCCACTTCAGCTGAAACCGATATTCAGACACATGATCAAATTTGCGAAGGCCAAAGATAAAACGGATGCACAAATTTTGGAGTCGTTGAAGGAAGAGAGAAGATTTTCATTTAAATCACAGTAACAAACATCAGCATAGTCTAGAATCGGGAAGAGTAAGGTCGTAGCTAGATTAATTTTAGTTGCGACTGGCAAGAAATTGCTTAATCGTCTGAGGGAAGCGGTGGCAGCATTCATCAGGCACGTGGCAGGGTAATTAGTAAAAAACAATTAATATACTGTATACAAATCATTATAAGGAGAATTAATCAGCTGTTTATATTCTTTGATTATATTCAGTAGCAGTAACGACGTCAAATTTATTAAAGATAAGAAATTCGGTCATGAGATAAATGTACAGAGTTGCTGTAGATTTAGTCTTATTATCTTATCAATGTAGAATATGCTTACCTTCATTACCAAACAGACTCCAAATCTTCGAAATGAGTAAACCCATTTTAGAACAAGAACACGCCCAAATTACAAAAATAACGAAGGATGCTTTATGCCATTGCTTTACTTTTTACTCCAAAAGGTTAAAGTTCAGTTCCTTTGCATTTTTTTGTGAATTACTACACAATGCGCATAGTGATAGTTATTGCGATAGATTTTGCACAATTTATCGTTTTTTTTCTGCTAACTTTTAACACAAATATGTTATGAAAAGGGTACTTTAAAAAAGTCGAAGATCGCTGACTTGTGGTCAGGATGAACTGACTTTATAACACCAAGAGATAACTATAGCATTCTTTATTGTTTTTAAAATAAACTTAAATTGATTTGTTACCACATTTATAACTTTTTACACAATTTTTAGATTGCAACTTGCAACAAAAGATAGGTACCCAAGGAAATCACTTTGTTCATTTCACAGATTACAAGTATAAATTTGGTTCATTTTTATTATTTTTTTAATTTCTCAGAGGCAGCTACAGCTTCAACCTACAGCCTGTGGGAATGGGATTAATAAACATTTTGTATAAATTGTATTGATAAAATATGGATAAAATAAACAATTATGTTATTTTTCTATAAAAAAAGGTTTCGCCAGCATATTTATGAAAATTTTGTTAATAATTTATAACTTTTCTGTTCATTACTTACTGCTTTTAACTTCAGCCTTAAAAAATAATTAACATCAAGTTGACGTTGACATGAGGAACTAGTGTGTTCCGAAAAGTCAGAACAAAGCAATTTGATGAGATATGAATTATTATGATTGGCTGTAGAGTCGTCAGACGGCACTTCTCAATATACTGCTTAGAATTTAGGAACATACTCAAACAAACAATGGCGTTTGCCCTCTAAGCAATTTTAGGAATATTGCTTTTTTTAAGTCTTAATTTATATCTAAATTTAACTATTCTTTATTTTAATAAATAACAATAGAATGTTGTTTATGAAACTGGCACACAAATATTTAAAATCTCAGTCCTAAAGGAGTGAAATATGTCGTAAGTATTGTCACAATATGAATCTTACGCGTAAACAAACACTTTAAACTAGAATTTGGCTTATTTCCTTTCAATTATAAATGAATACTTGCATAATGTCTCTATCTACAGATGATCATGCTTGAACGTTCTAAAGTGCAGGCATATTTTATTAAAAAAAGGGCCATTGTCGTGCAAGAAAAACAATGACTAAAAAATATGGTAAAACTTTATTTTTACTTTAAAAACGCAATTCGTGTAAAATTCATTACATTTCAAAATGAACTTTTAAATTTATAACTTCCAATGGTTTAAAGTCCAATAAGTTTACCTATAGAAGAATGAGTGCTCCCTCGTCAGTTCCGAGTAAATTCGTTTTGTACACTTGACGAATATTGAAAAATGTTTGTATCAAATTTTACTGACTGAGACAAGAGTAAGTAACTATTTCTTTGTAAGGTCAAAAGTGCAATGTCATAAACTTGATTTAACCCATCAAGCCCCGTAAGGCCCATATGGGCCGCGATAACAAAAGGTTTCCAGGAATTAGTGACGGACGGATTAAATACTGTATTTTCTGTCCAATATTCTGTAATTTATTACACAAGGAAACCGGGAGTGTGACATTTATGGTCACATTAATGGTCTTTATTAATGAAAGGAAGCAGAAGTGGCACATTTGTGCACATTTGTGTTAAATTGTGACAAACTAAGAAAACATCTGTTAGATAGTTCATAGCATTAGCAAAGTAGTTGGCACGTATAGTAAGTAAACAGAGAGGAGAAATAGGTGTTTCCTTATTAATCCTTCGATCGTGGATTCTTGGAAATATATTGTTATTTTATTGTTGTCGCGATCACCGGTGCTCTTATGGGGCTTGATAGGTCATAGTTAGCCACTGGATACATAATATTTGGTTCAATGTTTCTGCTTAAGCCAACAAAATGAGATGTGTATTAAAAACCATTGTAAATATTGGGTTTATTTGTAACTTAGCATCTTTATTTTCATGTTCTACTAACCTGTGGAGAGCGAGAGATAAACTCTAACATTTGTACCCTTTCCCGACTAAGGATTAAGAATGTCAAGTTGATATGAATTGCCTATTGCCTTATATGGGGAAATAAGATTACCGTCTTGGTATATGTTTTCACAAGGTACAATTTCTGTACTGGGTTTGGTGCTGAGAAAGCTAGCAGCCTCCTCTTGTAACTGCCAATAATCCCTTATCGTGCTTAGAATAAGTGAATAAAGAACAAGGGGCATTTTTGTATGGAACCCGTACCCAAGCTGTTACACATGCAGACATAATATGTCAGATGAAAGGGCTTGAAAAGCTGTACATTTCATTGTATGACATAAACTCCCTAAACCATGGGAGAAAGTTAACGAGGGTGGAAGGTATGAAAAAATCCCAAAAAAACACCCTCATAAATTTTTTTCTCCCATGGTTTAGAGATTTTTCGTCGTACAATAAAATGTTAAACTTTTCAAGCCCTTTCATTTGGTATAATATGTCTCAACGAGCTACATTAGTAGGTACGAAATGCCCCTGATTCTTTAACGTCTATTCGAAAATGTTCCCGTTATAACGTGCCGATCTTGGAGAACTGCTGTAGTCGTATATAGCACGTTTCTGGATATTACATCACTTTCCTACACTTGTGCATGAACACGAATATCTAATGGTTAATATTCTACCAATATTACACATTAAAAACCCAGTTATCACAATTTTAGGAAAATAATACAAAAACACAACAGCACTCTTTCACATGCCCGCCAAAACTCTTCCATTTGAATTGTGGATTTATTTCGTATTGTTTCTCCCCCTGTTAGGTCGCGCATGCGCGGTGTTGTCCCTTGAAGTTCGCGCGCTAAACATGGGGTGGGATTTTATTGATTGCACCCCTTCCCACGCAGCCATTTCGTAACACTGAGCTCAAAATGGTAAGTTCTTATAAACAAAGTTGAGTAATACTGGTAATATTATATCATCGGTGATTGTAGGTTTTGAAATAAACATGCGATTTTGTTTTTAACTTTTTCCTTTGAAGCACTTGCGATATAATATTTTTAGAAATTATTTTATGCTACGTTAGTGAAAGTCTTTTGTGTTTTGAAAGTGCTCATTCTTTTTAACCGACTTCAAAAAAAGAGATTATCCCTTAATATGTAGAGCAATATTTTCAGAACTGCCCAGTTTTCGTATAAATATCTACATATTATATTGGTTTGATATTGGCCTTAGATATCAGCGTCTGAACAAAATATGTTCCAAATTTTAAAAGTGTATATTATGTATGTATGTTTTTAATTTTTATGTTTGTGTTCGCATATCTCCGGAACTACAAGTTAGATTTAAGCGAATCTTTTTTATTGTGAGGCATTGTTCAATATAAGAAAAACTGCAAGTTTCATCAAAAACGGTTCTGCTGTTTCCTAGATAAGGAATTTTAATTCTTAATTATGTACAATTTTGAAGTCGATTTTATTAACCGACTTCGTATAAAAAGGAGGTATCTCAATTCCACCGTAAAATAATATAATATGTTATCTTTTCTTTTAAGTGTTTCTTCGCGGATAAAAATTATAACTCCGCCGTTTGTGGAACAATTTTTAAAATTATTTAGTTGTTGAATAGGATATAGTAGGAATTTGGTACCACGTTCAAAAAAGTGGTGATCTGATGATGCGATATCTATGAAGGATCGAGGGAACTTCTTAAAATTTATATGCAAATAATATATATTATACTATAATGATTTTGACTTTTTTGAAGAATTTCAAGTGTATTCTACCAAAAAGTAAGATTTAGCACCAATGTTTACCCTGGTTCCGAAGGTGCTCTACAGAACTCTTGAATCCTTAAACTCTTAAAGATATAATATGTTCGAGAATTTTGGCGTTGTTAAAACAACGTAATTTCTAATAACTCAAACAAAATATTCTATCAATAATTTAAAGTGGAATTCCATACGAAGGTGCACGCTTAATCCATAGGCACTGAACAGAACTCGTGAGCCTTTAAAGATATAAGTTTGGAAACTTAATCAGCAACCAGCGCGTTGCAGATTTTGACTACCATACACTTCTTAAAAAATTTATATTATATCATAATATTCGTAACCTTGAGATCTACACATTAATATCTTCATCAGGAGACGAGTAGTATGACCACGTCGGGTCTGCTAGAATGGGAGCTATCACTGCCGTCGGACCAGATCATATCCCATGGATGGTACCATGGGGCACTCAGCCGGACGTCCGCCGAGAACCTTTTACAGCAGGACAGGGAGTTTCTCGTCCGGGAATCCTCTTCGCAACCGGACAATTTCGTGTTGAGCTGCCGGTCGAATGGACAGCACCTGCATTTTGTTATACAGAGGGTAAGTGCTGAAATAAGAAGTCTGGATAAGATCATCATAAATGGGAACAATATGTTCTCGAGTTTTCTAGGAAAGCTGCTTTCGTCTCAGTACCCGAATATGTTAATGCAAACTGCACTTTAAACACAGAAAATAGTACAAGATATAAAATATTATTTTTCAGATTGTTGTCCACCCTGAAACAGTTTTTGAACGATACCAATACCAGTTTGAAGATGAAGCGTACGACACAGTTGCCGATCTCATCACATCCTATGTTGGCTCCGGGAAGCCGATTTCAGCAGCTTCGGGCGCCAGAATACAATATCCAGCGAACAGAATGGTTCCTTTGAGTAATTTCGTTTCTGGAGACGCGAGTATAACAGTTTCTCCGAACGGCGAAGGGAACTATGGCAACCCGTACAGCCTCTACAGCCATTTCGCTGCGAAACCTGGCATGCAGCTACGCGTACCCTTCAAAAAGCAACGATCACACTCCCTAACGCCCATAGATATGGCGCAACATATCAACCACGGAAAAAGTGCGAGCGCAGACGGCGTAATCCAAAGCCAATCAAACAAGCAGACCAAATCCTTTTCTGGCGAATCAGGATCCAATTCGAACACCTGGGATGCAAACCTACCTACCAGTCCGCCTGCAAAGCCTGCTAGATACGACGGACCCAAGACAGATGATAGGCGCCTAGAGTTACAGAGGCTCTACCATGTTTCTGGGTCGGATTCTGGCAACGGCTCTGGGGATTCCACCCAGAGTTCCGCACACAGCGATCCGAACAAGTCAAGAATCGATTCTGACTACAACATGGCAAGTACGCCCACAATGCGACAACAATTTGACTACGAACTAACAGAAGCAAAGTTGCTGCAATTGGAGAATTTGGATTACACGGTCGAGTCGAGGATTAACTTGGAAAATTTCCACTCGCAAATCATTTTGCCTTCTCTTAACAAGCCCTTGGAATCGGAGACGCTGCACAATATTAAGCTGTTGTTGAGAACGTCGGGACCTCGTATTTTAGCTAATCACATGACTAAAGTGGATCTTCACTTCTTACTAGATGACTCTATACAAATTGACGGTTTGGACAAAACTGCTTCAGGTTTGGAGTTGCTGTTTTTGCCTCAAGGAAGATTGTTACGACTGGATGTGATAGAGAGGTTGGTTGATCTTTTTTGGCGAAGTGTTTTATTCTCCCATTTTTGATTTATGTAGTACCTACGATGTTCTTTTGGAAGTTCATAGTTTTGTTTTTCCAGGATAGAAACGTTCCGACTTCTCATAGCGGTGACGATACTGACATGTCAGACAGACAGACAGCGTGCTGACATGATAAACGACTGGATACTGTTAGCTGTGGAAACTAAAACAGCCCTGGGAAACTTGTATGGATTCTCTGCTATCATGTTCGGGTTATGTATGCCGCAGGTAAGTTAATAATCTTAAAAGATTTCTCCTTTTTTACACGATTTTTATGTTTCTTTTTCGTTACTTTATTTCTAAATTTGTGGAAAAGCCGTTTATGTTTATTTTTGTCCTTTTTATTATTCTTCATTAATCCCTTTATTCTAAACCACAGATGCACATAATTTATTGTACTCTTTGCCAAGCCTCGTAGTTTGAGCTCTATTCTCTCACGGTTAAAACACGTTCTTTCTTTTAGGTGGAGTGTTTGGAAAATGCGTGGAACATTCTTCGTCGGGTATACACAGATAACGCGTTTATGTTCGAAGCGAAGTTACGGCCGTGCTTCAAGAGTATGAACGAAGGCACCAACCCTCTACCACCCAATACGACTACGCCATACGTCTTCCCGCCTGTGCTGTGCTTCCATTTGTTTGGTAAGTTAAATACGCCTTGACCCAATGGTCAAGGCGTATTTAACTGCGGAAAACGGATAAAAAATGTAGTTTAGTGTAGAACTACATTTTTTATAATCACGATCGAATGGAATTTAAGTAGAGACGAATAAGACATGATACTAACTTTCTCGATCATGTCAGCTTTCAAACAAAAAACTACATCGATATCAGATCCATCGAACGAGTGAACTCCTTTTCTGTGCTTCGATGCGGACAATAATGATTAATATTTATCAAGGATTATGTCAATACATAATCCTAAATAAATAAGACATGATACTAACTTTCTCGATCATGTCAGCTTTCAAACAAAAAACTACATCGATATCAGATCCATCGAACGAGTGAACTCCTTTTCTGTGCTTCGATGCGGACAATAATGATTAATATTTATCAAGGATTATGTCAATACATAATCCTTGATAAATATTAATCATTATTGTCCGCATCGAAGCACAGAAAAGGAGTTCACTCGTTCGATGGATCTGATATCGATGTAGTTTTTTGTTTGAAAGCTGACATGATCGAGAAAGTTAGTATCATGTCTTATTCGTCTCTACTTAAATTCCATTCGATCGTGATTATAAAAAATGTAGTTCTACACTAAACTACATTTTTTATAATCACGATCGAATGGAATTTAAGTAGAGACGAACGTCTACTCTTTCTGCATAGACTGAAATTATTATTTATATCTATAAAATAAATAAAAATCTCTGTCTAATCTTACAAGTGGTCCGCCCCGGCTCCGCCCGTGGTACATACATAGCCTGTAGCACTCAGGAACATATAAGCTATACATTGGTGAAATAATTTTTGAAATCGGTCCGGCAGTTTCTGAGATTATGGCGTTCAAACAAACAAACAAACTCTTCAGTTTTATAATATTTAGGGCCTGTTTCACCACTTCCTGATAAGTGCCGGATAGGCTATCCAGCACTTTACTTGACAGATAGAGTATGAAGAATCTGTTAAAAAATTTGTGAATAGCCTACCCGGCACTTTATCAGAAAGTGGTGAAAGAGGCCCTAATGTATACTTTGATATCTTATCTCTGTGCTCTTTTTTCAGATGGAGACGGAGGTGGTCTCCTGCCACCTGACGAGACCTTTCCCACTAGTCTCATGAACACCCTTGATTTCGACTTCCACGCCACCGCCGCTCATTTAGACGCCGCCCGTCACTTCCCCGACCAAGTCGACATGTTCAAACGCAACGCTAGAACAGTTGTCCAGGAGATGTCATCCCTAGGACCTATTCTAGACCCTATATTGCTCGAACTCTTCAAAACCGAGTTCCACATCAACTTTTTGTGGGGCGAAAGAGGACAGCTGACGACGCCGAACCAAAGATTCGCAAGACTGACTGACATTTTGACAGCAATGGCCGCCAAACTGTCAAACCAACCCCCCGATGATGACGTAGTGTAAATGTTATCAACTCATAGGTAGAGATAAACTACAATAACATGGCGCGCCCCTCCAAAATTCAAAACGTTTGAAGTGTGTTGTCAAAACGTTTGATGTGCGTTGTCTTGCGCGGTCGGCTAGTTATGATTAGTTGATAATATGTGACATTAAGTGAAATATTACGAGTACTAGTTGATTGGTTGAATACTCACTACATACAAACTCTTTCATAAGGATATGACTACACACATTGGAACAGTATCGTAGTTTATCTCTAGTGTCTAGACTAGGCTTTATATTTAGCCGAAGCGTTGTCAATTGCGGAAAACGGATGAAAAATTTTAGGCGATTTAATAGAAGCGAAAAATACTTACATGTTAAAATTTTTAGGGTTGATCCACCCGTCGCCAACATTTTCTCTCGTTTGTTTCTCTGTTTTCAAAGAAGAAATGGGAGAAAAGAATTGACTAGACAAGATATCAAGGGACATGCTGTCTTTGTTAAGACAGTAACTGCCAACTGATAACAGCATTTGGTTTAGAGATCTTAAATATGTTGTATGGAGCGATCTCTGAAATTAAATGAAATTAGTACGTGTACGGTGTTATACGAATAAAACATTTTTATAAAAACCTCCTTTTTGGAAGTCGGTTAAAAAGAGACCGCTGTATGTGTACAAATATGTAACCAAAACTAGGTGTATTATTTATTTATTAATGTTAACTTATAATGAAAAATATATTTTAATAATAGTGGGACCGCTTTCTCGATAAAATGACTACATACAGCATAGCGCTTGTGTGAGACAAAAATGTCACTGCATCTTACATTTTGATATTCTGAGGTTATATTGACAAATATTAAGGGGCCGGGTCCCATCGAAATTCTCATACATACGTAATACCAAAATCATTTTCTCATACGAAAATATTTAACATGTTTGAGTTATTTTTCAGCTTAAAATATTTTCGTATGAGAAAATGAGTATGGTATTACGTATGTATGAGAATTTCGATGGGACCGCGGCCTCTTAATAGTAGGTACAGGAAAACAATTAAGTTTTATAAAGTAACAAACTCCCCTACGAGTTACGAATAAAACAAGTCAAACAAGGTGATAAGTAATACATTAATGTTTTGTAATATCATTGCTTTTCAACGTATTAGACAAGGATTTGACATTGCATAATGTAGCCATTTTATACAATTTCTTTTTTAGTAATTTCCGTTTTGCGCGTCCTAAAGTATATTATAATCGCAAATCTTAAGTGACGGAGACATTTTTTAAACCCATATGCGCTATGTCCAACTTAAAACTGTAATAATTGTAACCAATACTCAAGCCAAAACTTTGTGAAACTTCCATACATAATCTCTCATAGTTTTAGTTTTAAACGTAACTGCCATTTGTATACTAAGAATTGAACATATTGGACATTTATTTACCCGAATTTAAATAAATTATTATTAAAATAACATGAATTATTATTTAAAGCCACAACATAAAAACTGAAATCAGTGCTAGCTTGTCAAAAAGCGATATTGTCGCAATATTATAACTTCCCAACTTCTGCTCTTTTGCTGCGGCAAATGTAGGCTATGTAATGCGGCTTAATCGCATGTTAAGGTAAGAGTTGGAAGCAGGCTATATGAAGCGGTAGCATACGACGTGACGTCGCGATACTACTGGTTTCTATGTATTTCTATGAAATACCTACCCTCCGCAGCTAGCGGCACTTTTCGTAGAAATACATAGAAACCAGTAGCGTCGCGACGACACGTCGTCTGCCGGCTTCTTCTTCTTCATGTCGCCCGCTGGCCAACCGGCACCTGGACGCGTTTCCGCTGACGCGGAGCAGCCCCCTTAGACAAAGTATATTTCATTAAAAACTTCGTTATCAAAATGTATGCGGTTTGACATAAGTCATCTCTAAATAACATTTCGCTTGCGAAGACTAATGTCAAATCCCATACATTTTGATAACGAATTCCGTCATCGTTTTTAACGAAAGGGACTTTGTCTACGGCCTCAGGGCGGAGAGGAACTTAGCGGTGTCGAATTGACCAATCACCATGCTCGAAATCTCCGCTCCGCTTCCGCTGGAATAGCACGATTGGTCAATTTGGCACCGCTCAGCTCCTCTCCGCCCCGCTCCGAGTCAGTGGAACGCACCGTTAAGCAGTAAGCACGATCGACGACTGCAAAATGGTATTCACTCTGCCACAGGTAAAATAAAACGATTAATTTCAGATAGTAATCTTTTATTCAGTAATAAAATTATAAAGGTGCAAGGTTTTGTCTTACTCTCATAAAGTCTTATAACATACCTACTTATAATAGATACCAAACCAAATTATACCTAACTTGGTATAATATATTTTTTTCCTCTTTTTTTGACTAAAGATACAAAGTATAAATATATTATAAATAAAAATGTATTTATATGACATAAGCTACTGTTTTATATATTTTTTTATATTATTAACTTTTATTTACCCATACTGCATACATGGTAATTATTATCTTATTCACTCAAATCACTGACATAAAGGCTAAACGTAAAAAAACTACAGTTTTTTATAGATTTGGACTCAGCAGAACTACATTTTTAATTTTTTAATCAGAAATAAAAATATAATATTATAATACACACTAGTCTTGAATTATGTCGATACATATTATGTTCCTTTCAAAGGATATAAATAGTTAAAACTTATTAAAATAAAATAATTTATTTCATGCAGGTAAAATACATAATAAGTATGTAAATATGTAATATAAATAATAATAAATATGTGAGCAATCGTGTTCAGGTTTTTTTGTGTGATGCTGATGACTGATGACTACTGTTTCAAAATTTTGTTCAAAATACTCGAGTACCTAGTAATGCATAATTAGGCATTTTAAGTATCGTTAGACTAAATAGGCACAGAGTAGAAAGACCCAGAAGTATCAATTTTGTGCCACGTTGTTTATAGGTAAAGTGTGAACCATGTTGGACCAATATTAGCAATTAGCTAGAGACACATCCATGCTCGATTGTGTTTAATAAAATATTGTCTTTATAAAGATTTTTTGACGCAAGGCGCGATAATGATTGTATCCTGTAGGCCTACTACGAAACCGTTTTGAGACTCAAACAATCGCATGAGAATGCCGCGTCCTGCTCTAACAACGTCATTTCACGTTTGTTAGAGTAGGAGGCGGCATTCTCGTACGATTGCTTGAGTCTCAAAATAGTTTCGTGGTACGGCCCCAGGCTTTTATAATTGAACCGGATGTTAGGTTAGTTTTTAAGAAAGATGATATTAAAGAAACGTCTGAGTGTAAATACACAATCACAATAATAATTATAATACAAAATGTGAAAATAATCTATATTAAGTATTTGCATATTTTTAATCTTTGAAAACTTTATTTTTCACATCCTGTATAAACAGACAAATTGATATGTCAAAAATCAGAGTCCTTATAATACCTTGAATTAAAATGTAATTCACGACAAATGTAACTCAAAATGCCAAAACAAAAAATACATACACAAAAATGTATAAATGTATAAACAGACAAATTGATATGTCAAAAATCAGAGTCCTTATAATACCTTGAATTAAAATGTAATTCACGACAAATGTAACTCAAAATGCCAAAACAAAAATGTTTCAATACAATATACTAAGTCTTTCCAAGTAACCTTTAACTATATTATTATTATGAATAGCGTACTTATTAAATGTTACATGTTCTTAAAACGTGATTAGTAATAGGGGAAAGCTACAGTTTTTGAGTAGTTAATATTACGCAAAGGTCGAAACAGAGGGCGCTACCAGCACATACAGTCATAATCCGACCGAAATTCATCAAGTACACGTCATAGGTATCAGAATATTGACAGAAAAGTTGACAAACGCAAAACTTTTTATTTAAGCCGTCCGTCCACCGCGGCGCACGGAGAGACTACACACGTGCGTCAAGCTTCACTTTGCAAGAAAATATATGTGACTGTGTCCACTGCAACCCACGGACACGCTACGCGCAAATTGACGTAGTCAAAGTAATAAAAACGTGCGCCGCGTAGCCGTGCACCGCGGTGGAATGACGGCTTTACTGTCTAATGTCTATTGCTGCGGCAATGCTGCGGGGCTAAAATGGTCGCTTTGGAGAATCATAATAATATTATGAATCATAATATGATTATTTTTTTAAAAGCCGCAAAATGGTCACTCTGCTTGCAATTCATGTCTAGTAATTATTACTATAAATTTGACATTCGTTAGTTTGACAGTTTTGACAATTCATTTGCTGAATTCATTGAGAGGAATTGCTAAATGTGACCATTTTAGCCCCGCTGGCACCGTAAGGGCTACTGGCGCCTGTGTGCAAAAAAAGGATTTTGGCGCCCCTTTAGGCAAATTTTTTGGGGACCTTAGTTTTGGCGCCCCTAAAGATGGCAATTTGGGGCCCCTAGAGGATGGCGCCCGTGTGCATTGCACATATTCCACATATGGGCATGGGAGCCTGCCCGCTGTTGTCTCCTCTAGCGTGAATATGTTGCAGTGACCAGTGATATTATATCTTGTTATCAATATTGACTTCTAACTTAGACCCAACGTAACCTGCTAAAAGTATAAGGGACAAAAAACAAAAAAAACATGCAATTAATAAACTCTTAAAAAGTTGTCACGTGGTATGGGTATTTTAAAATATAATATACTTAATTGTGTTGATATTTTACGAAATTAAATACACTAGGTTTAAAATAGAAAATTCTATTGCTTTCATATAAAATACAATCAACGCAGAAATATGTATGTTTTATTTTGGACATTTTAATCACATTTTACTTTAAATAATAAAATAACAAACTCATTACTTATATCACGATATAAAAACTTTTGTAGTAAAATATACGAAAACTAACTTTCCATACTTCTACGTTGATTGCAAGTTTGTTTTCAGTCTTTCAAATAATTTATTTTCACCCCATGAGTCTTATAGTTTTCTGTGCTTTACAAACTGATACGTTTAGGGCAGTTATCCCCAACCCGCGGCCCGCCTTTGAATAGTGAAATTTTGAAGAATTTTATTTTTTAACCCTAAAAGTTTTTGTTGCGGCCCACGACCAAAAAGTTTGTGGCCCGCATTAAAAAAAGGTTGGGGACTACTGATTTAGAGTTAATCTTTAATTGCAAGTGCCACTTTGAAGAGTGTATGCATAATAATTGAATGAGAATAAGTATTTTTAAGAGTTAGAATAAGTTTGTATGGAACTAATGGGTGCAACATATTGACTATCCTGTGGATAAGTGGTAGAAGCGCGCGGTAATTCAAGCCGGAGGGGTCGCGTGTTCGAATCCCGCAGACGGAACAAAAAGTTTATCAATATTTCTGGGTCCATGGATATGTATTAAATATACTTTTTTAGAACATATATTATGTATAAAGTTTTAAATATAATATATATTTCCGTACCTGTAACACTTGCACTAGTAGGTACATAGCACGTGGCTAGACTGACGTGGTGCGAAGCTTCTATAGATATTATTATAGTAAGGAGATATTATGATGGGACGTCATACTCATGGGGCTTATAAATTATTTGATCATAATATTGTCATATACTTAGGATCAGAATTTGAGGGATTTTGCGAAGAGAGCGACCGTCGCATGCGTCTTGTCGCCATTGAATCGCCTGAGCTCGGTGATAGCCTGAAAAAAAAATGAAAAGGTATTTTGTTAAAAAAAAAGTATAGTCTGAGGGATAACTTAAAAATCTGTTAATTTTGTGAATACCGAGTACGTTTCGAGTCCAAGCGTGTTCGCAAGTCAAGAAAAACGAACGTTTTAACTAGTCTCTCAGAATTCCAAATCGAAATTCCACATAAGGAAATTGAATACGGAAAACGTGTTTAATGTGTATGCGCCAGTCTAAGTGGGCCCCAAGACGATCAATTAAATTGTGCAATATCATTCAACAATATTATTGAACATTTTATTTGACAATAAGATTGAAAAACGGACGCGTTCAATATTAACCCAAGACGGCCAATAATATTGCACAATACGTGATATTGAGCAATAAAATTTATCGTCTAGGAGCCCGCTAAGCCGTAAATACAAATTACCTGTTCCCTCGTAAATCCTAGCGCCACAATTTCTTCAACATCGGACTCGCTAAATCTATCAGTCGGTAAGATTGTTAGGTTCGGGTTGCCGAGACCTGAAAATAAACATACGTTAATGTCATCCATATCTAATAATAAAGTGTGTCTATCTGTCTGTTACCTCTTCTCACCCAAACCACTGAACCAATTTTGCTGAAATTTGTTATGGGGAAACTTTGAGTCCCTGGAAAGGACATAGGAAATTTTTTATCCCAAAAAATGTACAGTTCCCGCGCGAGATACGAATTTTGGCGCAACGGAGTTGCGGGCGTGATATATCTTGTCGTAAATACGAATTTTCACGATAATTCGATTCATCAAATCAACATCCTACGACATATACATAATAATATAATACCTATTACATATAGCGAAGCGATTATGAAAGTGTAGATGGGGCAGAACGATATGTTTTACTCTTCTCTTTGCCCGAGACTCAAAGCATCATACCAAGTTTCATCAAAATCGGTTCTGCGGTTAAAGCTTGAAGATGTGACAGACGGACACAAGTACGTTCGTCGTGCTTAAGAAATATTTTAAAAATTTATTTACCTACATTCTTATTCCAAACTTCGAATGTAAATACGTAATAAAAGATTTGGCAAACGAAACTTTTTGTGACGTGACTCGTCTTAAATATTTTTACTGGATATATTTTGAGTCAGGTGAAATAGGGGGCAGAGTACACTCACCCACTCTTTGGTTGCTGCTCTGAGCGGGGCTTGCAGGCGGTTGGGACGATCTAGAAGACTGGCCGAATGTCCCGGCATCTGAAAAAAATTGGTAACAAACAACCATTGTAACATTTTTATCAAAAACTATACGACTACTTAAAAATGCAACATTAAAAAATATATCCTTTGTCATTTAGCACCGTAACTAAACTATTGCAAGCTTATTAAAATTGGACTAGTAGTTGAGCCCCTATTAAGGCACATAGAACATATAGGGAATCAAATTCCTTTTTCAGAATTTCTCTTTAACTGGAAGACTTTATTGCTTTTAAAAATTATTTGGTACAATTCGATTGCTATGATACCCTATCATACTATTACTTTCGCGTTTATCTAGGTACTACTAACTAAAGATATAACTAACTAAAAAAACATGAAAAATAGTACCTTAAGCATTTCAAAACAATACACATTACACAATCACCACATGATAAATAGCACGGCAACAAGAAAAACTTATATTATGTTTGAATTGAGCGTACTGATAATAATAGATAGATCATTTGTTTATTTTTAAATTCTTTATCAAATTTATTGCTATTGAAAATAACGTATTGTTTTATACACTCTTCCTAAGACCAATATCACGCTTCAATTTTATTCAACAGTTTATTTGACTAAGATTGAAGGCGCGCGACGTTCAATATCAACCCTAGATGGTCAATAATATTACGCAATATGTGAATATTGCGCAATAAAATTGCTCATAATATAGAGGCCCGCTAATAATAAAAATTAATAGACAAAGACAGAAAGATAATTTTCTTTTGACTGGCAGAAAGATAATATTTTTGTTCTGTGAACCATAAATTGTTGCACTGCAATGGAAAATACACATGGAAAAGCCAAAGATGCTCATTTATGGTGATTTTGTGTCAATTTTTTATACCATTTTATTCAAGTTACAGTTGTTATTTTATATTTGTTTGTTGCTTCTTTATGATAAGCTTGATTGCCCTTTAGGCAAAAAACTAAGTACTTAATATGGCAAGTAGTAAGTGCTTTACAGCTTACTAAAATTAAAACTTTCACAGTCCACCATACAAAATCTAGTCCCTCGAGTGTGGACTCGACTGTGGATTGGAGTGCTCCAATATTCATTGTAAAGTATTTATTTATAATGGACTAGCTGTCCCGGCAAACGTTTCTTTGCCATATTATATAAAGTATATCGCCAGTATTATTTTATTGAATTAGTATTTAGTGACTAAATAGTAAATAAGTATGTCACCATGGCAACGTCCATCGCTATCCCGTGACCCGCGTCGCAATAAACAATGGTCACTCTTTATAGACAAATAATTTGCAATAAAATAAAATTGCGACTATAATTAAAGATCTAAGCTATCCTATCTCTCAAGTTGGAAAAAAACACACATTTAAAAAAAAGAAACATTAAAATCGGTGAAGTAGTTTAGGAGTCCATCGCGGACAAACATCGTGACAGGAGATTTATATATAAGGATTATAAGGAATATTATATTATTAAGTAATTTTTATATGCTTCTTACTGAAGTGAAAACTTCTTTAGCGGCGTTGAGCACTTTTGTGGGACGGGTAAAAACTGTGAAACTCGCGTCAGATTCTCGTGCTGATCGAAAAACCTTGGAAAAACCGTAAGACGGTTGGAGAGTAGTGTTTTGTGTCGAACTCGAACTCGAATTGATTGTAAGGGTTTCGATTAATTAAAAAAAACGATTTTTTAATAATCGATTTTCATAAAAAATTAGTTAAAAAATGCACAACGTTAATAATCAAGTTTTCACTTCTGCCGGCACTACCGGAGTGCAACCCGTCTTTTTTTTATATTTCTATGCTTTTTAGTGCCAATGCATTCTTTTGGATACATGGACTCCACGGTAACCACTTTTTTGTATCCATTTGGACTTTAGATAGCGTGGACTGTGAAAGTGTAAAAGTTATTCACAAATCTACACAGAAACGCACATGAAAAATTTGCAATATTTATTAAATTATTTTCGTTTGCCTCGCCCACCTTGCCTCGACTTCTCCAGAGCTTCTTTAATCTGCCTCTCCTCATGTTCCTTGACTGACTGGTTCACGAGCTCGTCCTCTGAGCTGCCAGACAGTCTGGCACACTCTGGCAACTCCGCCTCTGGCAGGAACGGTGTCTCAGTGCCAGTCGTGCCAATCACCAGACAATTCCGCTTCAAGTCTATGTTGCACTGTAAAGTATATACGGTTAAAACTATGCATTCAAAATGTGAGTCACAAACTTTTAGAAAATTATGATTTTTATATAAAATTTTGTGGCTTGATTTCGTGTTTTTGTTTCCGAATAAAATAGATTTCATGTAAGCTATATTACGATCTTATTGGCACCTCATTTATTAAAATCATATAAATATTAAATAGTTTTGACACTATGATGATACAAACATTCATCTATACATATAGTAAAACTGTAGAAATGACGATTCTGTACATTAAAGATATTCAAAAAATAATAAGCGGAGGGTGTCACTACATCGCTATACAAGCCAAAAATGTGGTCAGTTTTTTTGTCTGTCTGTCTGTATGTTTGTTCCACTATCACACGAAAACTACTGATCCGATTTGAATGCAGGTTTCGCAGATATATTTGTCTTCTTCCAACTTAACATCTGGTCTATAAAAAAAATCCCCCCACCCCTCTAAAGGGACGAAAGAGGGGGTCAGATTTTGTATAAGACTTTTGCTTTAACACGAAAACTACTGATCTGGATTTGCATACGGTTTTCGCAGATATATTTGCCTTCTTCCAACTCAACATCTGGTGTATAAAAATCCCCCCCAAAAGATGGTCAGATTAAGTAAACTCTTAAAGTAAAGTAAATTTTATATTAAGTAAACTTTTTTCTTTAATGGACTTACTTTATATTATTATTAACTGTTTTTCCAACTTAACATCCGATGCTACATAACATTTTTTCCCCCCACCCCTCTTAGGGGACAAAAGAGGGGGTAAGATTTTGTATGCTGATGAAGTAGAAATACTTTAAATGGCAAAACAACGTTTGCCGGGACTGCTAGTACATAATATTATACGGCCAAATCGTTCTTTTGCCTTTGGTTTTGTAAAAATAATATTTTTCGGCGTAGTAAGACCTTGACCTTGTTCATAATATTTTATTTATGGTTTAAACATTTCCACAAACGATACTCGTAGACATAAGCAATGTGACTTAGATTTATTTGCCTACACAATATGAAACATATTTGACTTTCAAATGTAAGTTTAGTGCTTGGTAAAGATTTTCAAATCAATGTTGACGGAATAAAATTTTATAGCCTTGAAAAGACCACGAGTTGAATCTATGTATACTTACAACCAATGATATTGTATGTTACTAACGTAACTAGATTGGCAGTCTACGACAGAAACGCGTCACCACTTTGAAGATGCCTGCAGGCATATCTGCCATACATAATGACATAATAACATTATGAAGTGACATTGTCTTTTGGGCTATCAAGTGGTTACGCATTTCTGAGAATCGTTTGTAAGACGTTGCCACTCTAGTATTTTAGAAACTCATTGCTTACAACACAGTAAAATTGTATGTCGTTAGTTTTTACTAACTAGTCGTGTTCGTTACGTTTTAAAACTGCGCATGCGCATGGGCGGCGTTTTTGTGTGTCAGTGTGAGTGTCATATTCTAAAATACCTTGTCATGTTCTAAAATACCACCAATTTCTGTCAGATCAGAGAGAAATCTGACGGGTATTTTAGAACATGACAAGGTACTATTTTAGAATATGACACTCTTGACACACAAAAAAGCCGCGCATGCGCAGTTGAAAAAGCAAACGAACACGACTACTGACTTTTGGAGTTGAGACTAATAGCTGGTTTACACGTATTAAGTAGATAAGTAGTAACTAAATTTTAACTTAATTTGAAGTGCCTGCCGGAAATTTGTCAAATGACAAGCCCCGCCTGCCAACTTAACAGAAAATAGTCAAAATACTAATTTCCTTGTTTAGTACTTAACTAAATTTTAACTTACCTACTACTTGCTACTAAATTTTGTGTTTACATGCAATAAGTAACTTAAAATTAAGTTAAAATTTAGTTACCTAATTATCTACTTAATACGTGTAAACCAGCCATAAGGGCTTGTTTACACGTATTAAGTAGATAACTAAATTTTAACTTAATTTTACGTTACTAATTGCATGTAAACACACAATTTAGTAGCAAGTGGCAAGTTAAAATTTAGTTAAGTACTAAACAAGGAAATTAGAATTTTGATTTTGATTGATGAGAAATTTGGTTTTATCAGAATACTCTTGTTTCATTTTATTATACCGAGACTTTATCAATACTATCTTGAAACAATCTAAGGACCTATTTCGACACTTCCTGTTATCTGCTGGATAGGCTATCTACCACTTAACTTTACAGATAGGGTATGGAAATCTGTCAAAAAAGTTGCGGAAAGCCTATTCGGCACTTTATCAGGAAGTGGTGAAACAGGTCCTTAATGTTGGATTTATCTATTGATTTGTAGTTGTTTACAAATTACCTGGTGCCGCTTCAGCATGTCTAGTCCAAGAAGCATATCCATCGGTTGTTCTTCTAGAACTGAGAAGGATGTGGTGAGGAAATCTTTCTCAATCCTCATCTGGACCATATGGATACGTCCTATAATCCTCTGCACACCGACACCTTTGGCAATGCCTGCCCATCTGTTAAAACATGAAATCAAATTAAAAAATATTCAATTATTGGCCGTTTGAAGTTTGAACACACTTAACAAAGAAAAATAAATAAATTATCTTTTTAGCACTCTACAATGGTGTCGTAAATAAAACAAGAACTATGCAGTCACATTTTATCAATATCTTAAAAATGTTATCAGTATAACTTAATGAGTTAAACAACAACTCATAATCAGGTCAGATTAGGCTGGCCTCACACAGCCGGAATTTCATAATCGGAAATTCATATTCTTACAGATCGATGTAAGAAATTCATAATCTGAAAAAATCAGAATGTGTGTGGAGCGTACTGATATTTTATGGTATTCCGGTCTTTCTGAATTAAAATATGAATTTCCGACTATGAAATTCCGGCTGTGTGAGGCCATCCTTGGTGTTCTGGCCTCACACAGCCGGAATTTCATAATCGGAAATTCATATTCTTACAGATCGATCTAAGAAATTCATAATCTGAAAAAATCAGAATGTGTGTGGAGCGTACTGACATTGTATGTTATTCCGGTCTTTCTGAATTAATAATATGAATGTCCAATTATGAAATTCCGGCTGTGTGAGGCCAGCCTTGGTGTTCTGGCCTCACACAGCCGGAATTTCATAATCGGAAATTCATATTCTTACAGATTGATCAAAGAAATTCATAATCTGAAAAAATCAGAATGTGTGTGGAGCGTACTGACATTGTATGGTATTCCGGTCTTTCTGAATTAAAATATGAATTTCCGATTATAAAATTCCGGCTGTGTGAGGCCAGCCTTGGTGTTCTGGCCTCACACAGTCGGAATTTCATAATCGGAAATTCATATTCTTACAGATCGATCTAAGAATTCATAATCTGAAAAAATCAGAATGTGTGTGGAGCGTACTGACATTGTATGGTATTCCGGTCTTTCTGAATTAATAATATGAATTTCCGATTATGAAATTCCGGCTGTGTGAGGCCAGCCTTAGTGTTCTAGCCTCACACAGCCGGAATTTCATAATCGGAAATTCATATTCTTAGAGATCGATCTAAGAAATTCATAATCTGAAAAAATCTGAATGTGTGTGGAGCGTACTGACATTGTATGGTATTCCGGTCTTTCTGAATTAAAATATGAATTTCCGATTATAAAATTCCGGCTGTGTGAGGCCAGCCTTATAAATAGTGTCATTTGAATCTCATGTTAATGATATCATTTAATACATCTGAGGAAACCTATTATAATTACTATCTAAAAGCCGAGCTTTGTGCTTGCGTCGTCACACCTTGACTGACTGATGATAATTGATAAGTGATAAGTAATTGATAACACATCTACATATAAATAAAAATTACTAAGTAAGTATGTGAAAGCACAAATCAATAGGCGTGAGTTTTTCCGTTAAGTGTACCATAAAATGTACATGTTGTGGGATATACTAGGGCTCGCTTCGCTCACCCTTATAAACAACAGAGATGGGAATAAATAATTTTATATCAAAAATATCTTTTACAGATACGCAAATAGAAGTATAGAAGAGTAGCAATATTTATAAATCATCATCATCATCATATCAGCCTATATTCGTCCACTGCTGGACATAGGCCTCTCTCAATGAACGCCAAGATGACAGATCTCCTGCTACTTGCATCCAACACGGACCCGCAACTATATTTATATATTTTTAATTAATAATTATAATAAATATGTACAATTATTATTATAACATTACACACAACATAAAAAGGTGTAGTCTTGTACTCACCTAGTATCAACAAGGCGCATAATGTTGCATCTCTCAGCGCAGGCAGCGGACATGATAGTTGTTTGTGCCCCAGAGTCAATGAAGGCCTTCACGGGGAACCTACATAAAGACACATCACACAATCATTTACATTGGGTAATAAAGTAACATAATTTTAATGAAAAAAAAATCTTTAAGATACGACCACTAGCTGTGAGATGTTTTCTTTCCCATTAAAAAATTCTTATCAAAATTGGTAACACACAGAACAATAATTTAAAAAACTCCTTCTTATTTGATGATGTTTAAAATATCTCTAAACTAAGTTGCTTAGTTCTGACAAGCTGTATAATATTATGATAGCTTAATGTATGTTTTAACCCCTTTAAAAAAACACACATTTGACAAGTTGTCAAATGTGTGCTTTGTATTGAGTATTGACGCTGCCGCTTCGCAGTCGCGTGGTCGCGTAGGTTTGTGCTAAGCATTACACTGAAGACACACAAGACTCTGAACACAGTGCTGTGCATAATAAGACTCCGTCCGACTTTTTTTCTATGTTCATGACTGCAGACATTTTATAAGCCTTTCTCTAATAAGTTGGTTGACCGACATCTGACAGAAAACTATAAAAACCTTGTTAGTTGTTACACCTAACACTATGTAAACATGTTTATGAGTAGGACAGTAATTAGTTCCTTACTTTTATTAGATTTAATTAAGAATAACAATAGTTGGCCTCAAAATGTTCAAATATCTTATTAAAGACAAGACATTCTGAATATATCTTATGTGCATCTGAGATAAAAGAATGTTTTATCTGAAGAGACATAAATGATGAATTTGGATAGCTATGTCCACATTATGCGCTTTCGTCTTCAATTTTCGTCATTTTCTTTCATTCAACTTGAATGCGTCAACGAACGCAATGCCAACATTGTCATTTTTGAAGTTTTGGATACGGTCAGAGGGCATGCGTCGTGGGCATGCCTCACGTTCGCTGTTGACTGTGCTATAAGGCATGCCCTTGATGTTGATGAACAGAAAAAGGCTCAGTGTGGACAAAGCCAATGAAAGATGAATGACAGATAGAAGACAAAATATTATTAAAACATTTTTATATGCAGGGCAATTGTAAAACAACTTTTTTTTATAAATGATGTTGAACAACTTACCCGTTAACATGGCAGTTTATGTACAGCATCACAACAGTCCCGAATGTCTCAGGGTTATACTCCATGGCAGCTTCCATATTGGCTTCAATATTCTTCTGTCGGATCTCTTCCGCTATCATCCGCTGAGCCTCCGTATCAAATGGGTCTGAATTCATCATCCTACAAAAATGAAGTCAATACAGCAACTGAATATACTGTTTATAACACATATTGAACATTTAATAAATAGTTTTTGAGCTTGAAAATTATATAGATCCATTAATAAATAAGGGTGATTAAAATGCAATAATTACCAATAGTAATTACCAATAATTAGCAGTTGTTGTGACTAGAAAAGTTATGATAATGATAGTAGTGTCTTGTGGAGTTCTTGGGAGGAAAAAAATATTATTTTATTGATATACAACTTATTATACTGTTTTAAAACTCCTACATAAAGAACAAAGGTGTATAAAAAAGTTGTGGTTGTGATGAAAATTTAGTGAAGTTCGAATAAGATTTTTTTTATAGCTTATGAATCATAATTCATAATGCTTACACACATACATGATGCTGCATTTTACCTGATTCTTTGTTGCTGACGTTCTGTTCTTGCAGCCACTTGTTCTCGAAGAACAGAGGAGAATGTATCTAAAACAAATATCAATTTATAGAAGATACGTCCATACTTTAATGATAAAATTATAAATAAAAATGTGTACCTCAGTAGGTAGGTTTAAAGTGAAGTAGTTATACATAGACCAGTGTCTATGTATAACTACTTCACACTAAACTAAACCAATTTAGATAAAATTTGGTATGGATATAAAACTGAAAGAAAATAGGATAGTTTTTATCATGTCAAACTGTACAAATCCTATATGATAAATGGGAACATAATTAGTATGTCTAAATGTATACCCGAGGATATTGATTCCTAGGCAGTTGACAGACCTACGTTGTTTGGTCGTCCTATGTCAATTCAATGTTAGCTGTGATCGGTCGGATGAGTTTGACTTGAACTGAACGCGATCAAATTACTTAGGTCTGCCTTAGAACCAACTTCTCTATGACTACTTTTGGCAATAGCTTACCAATATTTCCACTAAGCAAAGCATCAGCCAGCCGAGGATTGTTTTGTTTGAGGAGTGCCAACTGATCAGGATTAGCAAGGAACATTTCTCTGATGATACGAGGATCTTCCTCAACTGGTGGGCTCCTGACGGACATTGCGCTGCTTGCTCCTTTCGGCACTTGAATGCTACTGAAGTCTAAGTTGGCAATGCCAGTGGGCAAGGCTGTAAGAAATTAGAAAGTCATTTACAAGATATTTTGTGAAAAGTGTATTTTTGTGAAAAGTGTATTTTTTTTACTTTTTTTGTTTGTGAATTTTATTGGCCTTCAATTTGAATTGACCAATAGACCTCAGGAGTTGTTTTTTAATTTTTTCTTTCTTCTGTGCAACAGACATTGTGCATTGTCATGAATGACATGAAAACACGCATGACAATGCATTTTCTACAGAAATGAAACGAGTCTTACCTTGGCTGGCATCGTTTGATTGTAAATTGGAGGCGGATTGCAGCATGTGGAGAAGGACGACCACGTCGCCATCATGAACCCCGTGGTCTTTCAAAGAAAGTTTATCGTCCAAAAGGGGTTTTCCATTAAAATTAAGTATGATGTCTTTCGCCGGAAATCCAGACTCTATTTCACAAAACGCCTTAAAGTTCTCCAACTCGAGATCCTCAGAAACGTCGAGAACGAATATTTCGTCGTTCAAAGTAGTCACTGTAACTTTCATCGTGTTAATTGTAACGAGCACTTACACTGAAAATACTACGGTTTACGGTTTGTACGAAAACCAAAATACTTGTTTTATATATTTTATGTTTACGGTGTAAGTGGCGTGACTGTCCAAAACATTGTAGGGTATGCACACGTTTTATAAAGTATTATTTTAATTTTTAAAGCGGTACACGAAAATAAAACTTTTGGGGTCGTTTTATGAATGTAAAATATTCTAAACACAAAGGTGGCAGCTGCTAGGAATGTCCTCAAATATAAAAACTGATTGTCATACTCACACACAGTCTACTGTCCACACTCCACAGACCACAAAGAATAAAGCGTTTATTCCATTTCACTAAATTTAGATATCTAAATGATTTAGTGACTAAATTTAGTCACTAAATCATTTAGATATCTAAATTTAGTGAAATGGACTTCGATCACTAATATACAAGATACACAATCCGCGGCAAAAAACGACCTCACCAAAAGAGCACCAAACTCAACATTCTGGTGCACTTTTGATTTAGTAGTGCTCGAACGCTCCGCCGGGAAACATGCCTCGGTGCGCGTTTAATAATTGTAGAAATCATACGTCTAAAACCAAAAAAAAGGATGGAATTTCATATTTCCGGTAAGTATTAATTTTATCCTAATATATTTCTTACAATTGTATTGTAAATATTGGTATTTCTTTAAGAAATCACCAAAAGACAGTTTTAAAATTAAGTTGTAAATAAATCAACACCAGGTATAAACCATCTCAATTGCGAATACTCATACTAAAGGTACTTATCGTAGTTTATCATGCCCACTTGAAATGTTCGGGTTATAAGCTATGTTTCTGTTCCATTTGATGGAGTCGCTATTACTATTATTTTTTTATTGAGGATTTTTTTCAGGTTTCCTCGAGATCCAGTTAGATGTGGTAATAATATTATATTCCCATCTTCGATCAAATATAGTTCCCATTAAGGATTTTTTAAGTAGGTTAAAAAGTATGGGCGTTGGGTGATGTGAGTTGTCCTTTGTGGCCTATCGGAAAATGTATGTACACTTATGTATATTTTGGTTAATGATAAAATTAGACATAACATTAGAACAACATAATATTACAAGTAAAAAATAATTACTCCTCACTTTATACATTAAACTTCGGAAAAATAAAAAAATGGACTATTAAAATTATTACAAATTACAATCAACAAAAAAAATTTGAACAGTTCGACTCCACTCATACTTCACTTCGCCCTGTTCCAGCGGTGAATTTCGGTCGTAAAATTGGATTTTTTTTGGCACTATACAAATTTGAACTTAAATCATATACGCGGACGGTTGAATTTAGTATGAAGCGTGCATCGGACGTAAAAATTTTATTGCTTTGTAAACACAAATGTTCATTGTTTTATAAAAAGATCTTTAATAATTACTATAATTAAGGTTGATTTTAGATAAATGTATACTTCATTAAACTCTATTACTCGGGGACAGATTTTCGAGAGGTTTTGTATGAGACTGTGTATCTTGTATATTAGTGATCGAAGGAAATGGATTATGCTTCTAAATGTTATTCCACTTGACTAAATCGAAAACGATTTAGGATCTAGGAACCTAGCTAGGATAAGTGGAATAAGCGCTTAATAAGGATTGCAGACCACCACCAGGCCACAGACTACTTGACTCACAGATTAAGATAACCTCATTGACTTGACTACACGGTCTATTATCTATATTTTTGAATATAAGGCCCAGTCTACATTTAATATATATTTATTAGAGTATTTTAGTACATCTTGAACAAAATATTATCTTGAAAAGCAAGTTCTTAAGCGCTTATTCCATTTGACTAAATTTAGAAGTTCTAATAAGGATCCTAAAAAGAAGATTAATCATTAGAAGCTTCTGATAGTCAGAATTCCACTTGTCCTAATATTATGTTAGTCACTATAGTCTATAACCAATGATAATATTCTACTAAATACAGATCTGTTATGTTCATACTATCTTCCAGCTTAAATTGCTTCCAAACAATTTTCAAATTCAAATACGTACTTACCTCTGTCATATCTAAAGGTTACCATAGTTACAACAATGAATGCGACAGATAATACGTAATGAATGGTATAGAATAGGATAACTATATGTTTTGAGATGGTTTTGAATTGCACTTGACAGGCGATAAGAGAATATTGTTATTGTTGAACAGAAGAGACATTGAATAAAACTAATTGTTTGTTAGATTATTTTTTATTAAACTTTGTGCTATATTCTACACATATTATAATAAAGTCGTAGGAAAACAAAAGTACACATTGAATATTTTTAAAAATATTAGTACTTGGGGTATATAACGTGTAAATTTTTGTTTCTTTGTATTTACATAATATTTTTTTAGAGTAATTACTTTAGGATCGGTCGTATGCCCGGGCTAAATATGTATATTATATTAATTAGTAGGTTTTTTTTTTAATTAAATAAGAGGGCAAACGAGCAAACGGGTCACCTGATGGTAAGCAACTACCATCGCCCATGGACACTCGCAACATCAGAAGAGCTGCAGGTGCGTTGCCAGCCTTATAATAAGGTAAGAAATGAAAGAACATATGTAAGAGTTACTTTTACATTAATTGAAAATTTTAACACCAAAATATTTAAGTAATAATAAATATCTATATCTATACATCTATATATATAAAAGAAAGTCGTGTTAGTTACTTCACTTATAACTCAAGAACGGCTGAACCGATTTAGCTGAAAATTGGTGGAAAGATACTTGGAGTCCCGGAAAAGGACATAGGATACAATTTGTCCCGGAAAAATGTACGGTTACCGCACAATATACTTTTATGATTTGCGCGTAAACTATTCAATCGATTTTGATGAATTTTGGTATGGAGATACTTTGAGTCTCGGGAAAGGACAAGGAATACTTTTTGTCCCGGAAAATGTACGGTTCCTGCCCAATAAACTCTTATCTCAAGAACGGATAAACTGATTTGGCTGAAAATTAGTAGAGAGGTAGCTTAGAACCAGGAAAAGTACATAGGGTACATTTTGTCCAGGAAAAATGTACGGTTACTACACAATATACTTTTATGATTTGCGCGTAACCTATTCAATCGATTTTGATGAATTTTGGTATGGAGATACTTTGAGTCTCGGGAAAGGACAAGGGATACTTTTGGTCCTGGAAAATGTACGGTTCCCGCACAATAAACTTTTATGATTTTCGCCTAAACTATTCAGTCTATTTTGATGAAATTTGGTATGGAGATACTTTGAGTCTCGGGAAAGGACAAGGGATACTTTTTGTCCCGGAAAATGTACGGTTCCCGCACAATAAACTTTTATGATTTTCACCTAAACTATTCTGTCTATTTTTATGAAATTTGGCATGGAGATACTTTGAGTCTCGGGAAAAAAATAGGGATACTTTTTGTACCGGAAAATGTACGGTTCCTGCACAATAAAGTTTTATGATTGTCACTTAAACAATTTAATCTATTTTGATGAAATTTGGCATGGAGATACTAATTTTAATCTATTGTTTTCTTAATTATACCAATTCGAATTATATAATCATCGTTAAGACAGGACAACGTCTGTCGGGTCACCTAGTATTATTATAAAATAAGGTCGCTTTTTTCCCTCATATCCCTTTGCTCCCTTTAATCTTTAAAACTACGCAACGGATTTTAATGATTCTTTCAGTATTAGAAAGCCTATTTATCGAGGAAGGCTATAGGCTATATTTTATCACGCTAGGACTAATAGGAGCGAAGAAATAGAGGAAAATGAGGAAAAAACGTCGAAAATTATTTGAAAGGGCTAGTAGTTAGGGCGTTCAAGTTATTGAACGCGCTAACTACTGGTCCGATTTGAAAAATTCTCTCAGTGTTAGATATTATAGCCCCTTTATTGAGGAAGGCTATAGGCAATATTTTATCATGCTAAGACTAATAGGAGAATGTGAAAAAATGAGGGAAATTATTTGAAAGGGCTTATCTCGCGAACTGCTGGAGCAATTTTTATGTTATTTGGCACAGGTACAGGTAAGAAGTAGACCACGTGAAGGATCGAGGCTATCGATTTTAATCATTTTTTACTACATAAAATACATATTTTATGTACCTTCAAAAATATTTAATTTATTTCTTTTCTGTCTCTTTGAAATTTTTTGTATTTCCGGATTATTTTTATGTGCCAAATGGAGACGAATATTTGTGTATTTATCAATTACTAGATGATGCCCGCAACTCCGTTGCAACAAAATTTGTTTATCGCGCAGGAACCGTACATTTTTCCAGAATAAAAACTATCATGTGTCCTTTCCCGGGACTCAAGGTATCTCCATGTCAAATTTCAGCAAAATCGGTTTAGCGGTTTGGGCGTGAAGAGGTAACAGACAGACAGACAGACACACTTTCGCATTTATAATATTAGTATGAGATGAGCTCTATGATTAAAAATAGGGGTCTCTTATTTTGAATGTTCTAAGGGGGGTATTAGATTATCATTTATATTGGATCCTAGATCATTGGGTCATTTATATTGGATAATGTAATATAGATAAATGATTCATTTCTTCCTTGATCATAGATTTTTAACATTTGCTGAGAGATTGGATCCAATACGGTCATAGAAATTGGTGTTGCCAGTTATTTAATATAAAAAAAGAGTTTTTAATTTCTTGTTCGTTAGTATGTTTCAAATAATGTAATGTAATTCTTTTTCTAATTATATACTTGAATAATCTTGCTGAAATAACAAAAAACAAGCCATATTAAAAATGACGATGTCTTTTGACAAATCGAATTCTCTGAGATCTAGTAACACTGATGTCAATACCTGTCAGCGTTAGCGCTCCCCATTAGCTATTAAAACAACATATGACGTAAAATAGGATTAATGTTATATGATAATGTAATATGCAGATATGATCAAATTATAATTTTTATTGGATCCTATATAATATGATCCTGTAAATGATCCAATATAAATGATAATGTAATACCCCCCTAAGAGCGAGTCAAAAACATTGGAATTCAAAAATGATTTTAAAATGCGATACTTCAATTGTTTTGCTTCATCATTGGTAGCAAAATATACTCCTCATTCATTTTACATATTTTGCTACTTTTTGATGGAATCCAGTCTGATTCGCTTCTTTGTTGACGAACAATTGCTATCCAATCTTGTAGTTTTACTTGATCACAAGGAAACCTAAAAAAAACAGTACAGTACAGTTGCATAAGACATCGCATAGCGTATAAAAATAGAATACAAATAAACTGCAATTGTAGGCATTTAAGTCACCATCTAACAGTCATGTGGCGAGTCTGCACTAACTACTCTATGGCTGCAGCAGCGCAACCATCCTTATCGTTCTTGCGTCAAAACCATATCGCTGTCACTTTCTTCGCCTGAGCCATGGCGGAAATTCGATTTTTTCAGATTGTTCGAAAAAATAATTGAAAATGTAATCAATCGAGGTATTTATTGCATTCTTATAAGTGGTAAGAGATTTCATGTGTTTTGTTTACTTTGGAGCCATAGTTTGTTCAATTTCTAAATACACACGACGGCATTTTCAATTTATTTTGGTACTTGACAAGACGCGGTACGTTCGTGAAGTGCGTTCGATGGTTCGATGCAGACTAAATAAAGGAGCGGTCAATTGGCCTGTATTTGAAGCTTCACAACGCGCGCGGTAGTAACATATCTGCTTTGAGTTATTATTTATTATATCATTGTCTATAACTAAATCAGTTGTGACGATTTTGACCAGACGCCTTCATATTATAATGGCTCCAGTTCTGTATGCAACAAAAATTGGTCTTCTCATGCTTATCTGTTGGCTCAATGAAAATAAAAATAAATTAAAGACGAAAAAGATGGTTGAAAGGATTTTTGCTCCACGAAAAATTATCAAACGTGAACTTTCTAAACAACTTCGAAGTTGGATCTTGGAACTAGTAGACTTTAAAAATTACCTACGAATGGATTCCAGATCGTTTATCCTCTGGTATAACTGATAACATAATATTATTACATTAGATCTTGTAACATCTTTAAAATAAAAATAAAATATTCATTTTTTTTTGGAGTTTACTCCTTAAGAGGCCGGGTACCCTTGGAATTTCTCATACAAACGTAATACCAAAATCATTTTCTCATACCAAAATATTTAACATGTTTGAGTTATTTTTCAGTTTAAAATAGTAATTACCTAGGTTCCTGCACAAAAATTTACTTCAAAATATTTAAACACAAAAAAAATTTTTTTGTTAAAAATTTTTTTTTAGTAAATTTACTACTAAATATTGAAACACTAAATAATAGAATAAAACACTAAAAAATATGTAAATAAATAGTAAATTTACAACAAAATATTTAAATACTAAAAAATATTTTTTAGAGTTTAAATATTTTGTAGTAAATTTACTATTTATTTAACTATCCTTAACCCCTTAACCCTCGCTTCCGAATCTCTATAAATAGAAACAAACTTTTTCGTCTGGTACCTAAAGTTATTACGATGTATTTCTTTCAATTGATTGTCTAAAAATATTTATAATGGGTAAAATAAACTATTCGCAATACAAAACGCTACATACATTCGAACAAAGACAAAATCCAGTAAAATCTTCGTACAAAGCACAAGTCATACCTTAACACGTAGGAAATAGAGCACAATTTTGAATAGCCGAAATAATACTAATAGCTCTCAGATTGTTTATTTATTTTTCATTCAGAGTGTGGTCAATGTATCAAAGGTTACAACTTACCAAACTTCTTCATACAAAAGTATTCTCTAAGTCATCGAAATACGTAATATAATCGAAACAAAGAGCGCGGCCCAGTACCCTGAGAGTGTAAATGGAACGCCTCATAAGAGCTGTCGGTGAGGTAACGCCGCATGAACTGTCATGTTTTTCGGGCGCACACCCCATATCAAATTATAAGACGGTATCACGTCAAAAACTGGAATAAGTGGTTAAAATAATGCTAAAAAGTGTTTTGTTAAAAACAATAAAATATAATATTAAAAAATTGCGGGTGTCTAAACATTGGACTTTGGACTGCTAGTTCAACTCACTATAGTAAACAAGCAACCCGGAGCAGCTGCAAGTGAAAGACAATTGCGACATTTACGTCATCGCTCCAGTGGCGCAGGTGGACGATACTAATGACTCCAACCGAAGTCGTAGGATCGATCCTCACCGGAGGCCGTACAAAAATTTCTGAATATCGAGAAGTTTTTCACGAGATTACTAGAATATTGATTCAACTTCAAAGATCGAAGAGGTAATGGCCGCTCTTCGAAAAATTCAAATGGATATAGACGAACAAAAAACATTTATACAAAATTGCGCCGAAATAGTTACAGAAAAAGTTAACGAGAGTGTCAACAAAATAATAAGTGAAAAATTTAAAGCATACGAACAAAATCAAGAAGAAATAAATAAAAGGGGGAGTTCCCCTCATTGTGGAAACACTGCTTAGGAGATAGACGGACCGATGTCGAACGCTGCCGAAGTCTGCCGAACGCAAACGCCGATTGTGCTTCCTTGTCGCTCGTTCCGCGCTCTTGCTTGCACTTCAAGCCTTAGATGGAACGCCTCAGAGGTAACGCCGCATGAACTGTCATGTTTTTCGGGCGCGCACCCCATATCGAATTATAAGACGTTGTCACGTCAAAAAACGGTTGTCTGTAAAGTCGGTTTACTGACGATAGTTGAACGTGACAACGTGCCTCTTTGTCGCTCATACCGCGCTCTCGCTTGCACTTCAAGCCCTAAATGGAACGCCTCAGAGCGAGGTAACGCCGCATATTGCGTCATGTTTTTTCGTGCGCGCAGCCCACGAGCACACGGGCGCCGCGGTCCTAGGGGCGCCGAGCACCGATTGCAAGGGAGCGGGGAGTCCCACTCGGCGCGCGCCTGCGTTGGCCGGCCGCAGACGGCCGCGAATGACCAACGTAAAAAGAACTCCAGTTTGCATAAATTTTGTGTAGCACCTTGAGCTCTTCTTATATTTGTCATATTATACAGCAAAGCAAGGCGCGGCACGAGCGGCTCAGCTTTTGCAATATTTTATATAAACTATTTTTCAACGTTCAAATGAGATTATATTTTTCGTAAATATGGGCGCCAAAATGAGAGCCGCGTGGCTTACGTCGGACTTGATTTATATGCGTCCGCGCGTAAATGCGGTATCGCCGCTAAACCACAAGAGCACAAGAAAATGTACCTTGTGATCGCACCGGGCGCCGTGCAGCCTACGCCCTCCGTGCCTCCTTCTCATGGGATCTGCGTATTAATTTGCTTCCCGATCTCTTTAAGCAGCCTCCGTTTGCAACATAACAGTTTCGCAGAGGGTACAAGCTACTACCTCCCAATATTAGTAGTAAGTTCCAATCTAAGGACGACGCAAAATTCAGCCCGTTGCTCAGCCCAAGCAGAGCGTTCAATGAGCGTATGCTGCGCCGTATCGTCTTATTCAGGATGTGGTGGCACCTAGGCGATGGTTTCCTTCTGTCCATATGGCCCAGCTAATGACCGAAGGTAAGGGCACCCCTTGAATGACCCATCCACTGTTGCAGACTGCAGTTTCAAGCGGATCGCTTTCACAGTTCGGCGGCCGGTAGTTGGGGACGTCATCTGGTCTTGTCTGGTGCGTATTGTAAAGATATGCGCCTGGTGACGCCATCAGGTTACCAGCTCTGGTAGCACCCGCTCTTCTCGCTTTTTAAACTCGGCTGTGTGTTGATACACCCTCCGACAACACGCGAGCCTCCAGATCCCAAGGAGGCCCACGTCCAAGCACCGTATCAGCGCCAACGCCGCTTTGCCAGCTAACGGTTCGATAGCAGCGTAGTATCCGCAGCGCTAAATCATCCTGCGGGATTCTGAGCAGCTGTCTATTCTGGGCGCCTATGTGTTCCGACCAAACAGGACTGCAGGATCCCTGTATATACCCATCTGCAAATGGGCCCTGGATCACAGATTTTGGCAGAAGGCAATTCACGGCCATGGCCAGCTTCTTCAGTTTTAGTGCCGATCGAGGAAAATGAGAGGTCAAGATCCATTCAGAATCCAGGACCAAACCCAAGTACTGCATTCCAGCGCCGATCGGCACACTCTCCTCCACATCTCTGCGGTGCGCAGTGCGGGGCGGGGTTTCCGGGGGCCATAGAAAAACATGCACTACGACCTACGTCTTTTCGAAACGGCTACACGTATTCACAAAATAATTAATTGTATTTGTACTTAAATAAACATCTAAGGGGCTCCCAAAAAAAATACATTATTTTTTGTCTATCTTTGCTATATAATCATACGGAACCCTTCGTGCGCGAGTCCGACTCTCACTTGGCTGATTATTTTTTTATTTAGAAAGGCGCCACCATGGAATTAATATATACTATGTATATTTATTATTATACGTTATACGTGGTATATATTAATTCCATGGGCGCCACATACAGAGCAATGTGAGTATGTTGAACAGTGTACAACATACTCACATTGTACTCTGTACTCATTTCATTTTGACCGCGCACTTGCGCATTTGCACACGGGCGCCACATGGGCTAGAGACGGGTCTGGTTGTCACGTCAAAAACATTAGTGCCCCATGATTGAATGAAAATTGAAGGTAGCACTCTTTGTCTTCACAAATGACAGCTCACACAGTGACAATAGCACAGTGAGGTGCGCTATGCGAATGTAGCTATCGTTATTGTAATCTTTAATTATTGAGAATACAAAAAAATAAAAATCCTTGCATTGCACAGCGCAATAGGCTTTTTTAAACCTTCGGATATATCATAAAGTTAATATACCTATTCCGATAGGTATATTACCTTTATGGGATATATCGACACTTGATCGACTCTTTAAAACATAGCTTTATAATATTTTACTCTATGGTGTATTTTGAGCAGGCTTTGGCTCATCACTATTTCTACAAAAAAAAAAGTCTGTCAATTTCTATTTGACATTTATCGAGATAGTTGACAGTTGTTGTCTGTGGGTGTTCTGCGGTCCGAGAGTGTCGCTGGTTGCTGCAGTCGAGTGTTGATCTTTGTTGTTCATCTGTTATAAAGGCTAAAAAATCAATAGATATGCGAATTAATTCTTATATTTAACTAATATGGTTTTGGAAAAAACGTTCTTATAAATATTAATGGCGACATACTAAAATATCTCAGTGATTTTTAATTTTTACGATGTGAAATCGACAGTCTGACGACCAATGGTGAGTAATTTTTTGTATTCAATTTCTCGTACTATCTTAATATTTATCTGAATAATAATAATAATACCGGCAATATTTGAAAATTAAATAATTTGAGTAGTATCATTTTTAATTATTAGCTTCCAGTGAAAGTTGTCCTCATGCAAAACTGGTCGATTGAAAGATACGCGACGCGCTAAACACTGCATTTGAGTGATCCAAAATGAATATTTCATTAGTTTAGAATTTAGCAACTTTAAACCGGGTAATTTAGTAACCTATAGACGTATAATTTTAAGAACTAGGTATTATTGTTCAGGGTAGATGTAAAAAAATAATAAGTTTGATTCATACATAATAGTTCATTAGTAATAAAATAAATTTTTTATGGTCATGCAGTCAAATTACTATGAATTTATTTTACTGTAGTTTTCTTTGTTATTATTTTGAATAAATTACATATAAAATAAAATTTTAAAGTCCGCAACCCTTTGTCATGGGCCATCTCTCTTACAGACCACCCAGTAGTTAAGTGTCAAGGATGTCGTCAGTGGGGCAGCTGGTGCCCCGGGTGACCAAAGGTCCGCCCAACATAACCATCCCGTACAATGGGCCTCAGGTTGAGGGCTCCTTTTGCTTAGCTCTCAATTTCAACTTTGATCCGACCATCAGCGTGATATGCGCCATGTATATTGTCTTTGGACTTGTATATACAATATTCGGTAAGTTTGCTAAATAAGATGCAATGTTAGGGATTTCCACTGACACTTTTACGTATTCTGTTCTGTTTTGTACCAGTAAATTCAGATTTTGATGCTAATAAATTTTGTAGTTTTGACCAGCTGTGCTAAACTTAAATGCAATGCAAAAAAATATTTATCTGCACTTGGCAAACGTAATAATTATAATGAATTATTTTGAAAATATTTTTTTTTTTTTTATCTAACACATATTGTTTTCGTAGGTTACCGATGCTTCAAAGCTAGCATGTTTTTGACTGGATTCACATTCGGCTCTGCGATTGTTTACCTCATCTGCCTGCAGGAACATCTGTTACCACCGTACGGAAATGTTGGTGTGTATCTCATGTATTTTACTTATTTACCTCATATAATTTCGGAATGAAGCGCGCGTCACGTCGCCGACAACTAAGTGACAAAGTGTAGTTATTAAGTGTATTTTATATGTATGTTAGTCATTAAGGTATATATTGTATAGGCCTATGTAGCCTGAAATAAATAAATAAAAATAAAATAAAAAGATAAATAAATAACTGAATGTTCCGATATATTTCATTTTATATTCATTCATGTTCTCATTTACGTACTAAACAGTAGCCATGCTACTCTAGTCCATACTTCTGTCAGGACTATTTTGTCTTCACATATTTGCAAAGTAGTTTTAGCTTGTCTATTTTCACACTTAACTGCAATTATTTAAGGATATATTTTTAATTAACAGCTGTTGCCGTTTGTGCTGGCCTCCTCTTCGGTCTAATCACGATGCTCATCCAGTACGTTGGGCTGTTCATGACGGGATTCCACACTGGTCTGCTGCTCGCTCTAGCTGGGCTGGCGATCTACGACCACTTCCTGGACAACAGACCTACGACGGTGAGTACTTTAAGTCTTAAGCTCATACGGTGCGGACTGCGGAGAATGACAACCAATTTTTACAGGTAAGTACCTCTTTTTTAACACACATAATATGTAATTACTTTAAAAACTTGAGAGGTATCAAGGGATACCCGGATGGAAACGAACGTGGAAATGGAAACAGTCGACGTCATCGCCACATCAACGCCTAAGTACTAAAATAGTTGTCAGTCATAAAGTGTCATTACAACTTTTTCCGTCTAGCCCACTTTCGCAACGCGCGATAAAGAACTTCGTTCCAAAAGTAAATTTTACAAATGTATATTGTGTTACTGATGTAACAAATTAGTTTTCATATTAGGGTTTCATAATCCATACCCAAAGGGTAAAAACGGGACACTATTACCAGAGAGCTATTACTAAGACTTCAATATCTGTCCATCTGTTTGTCTCCACTTCCAGGCTGTATCTCAAGAACGGCCATAGCTAGACTTCTGGAATTTTCACAGTTAAATAACAACATATACTAAAAACAAAATAAATTAAATATTTAAAGTGGGCTCAAAAACAGGATTTATTTGATATTTTTTGCTCGATATCAACAAATAAATAAATGTCAACAGGTGGACACTTGAAATGTTCACAAAATACTAAGTTGTATTTATACTTACTTTAATAATAAATAATAATTGATAGTAAAATTAATATAAACTATGTAGACTTAATATAATTAAGGGGGGTGGGAACAACACATTTTTTTCTAAATTTGGTCTAATAGACCGCCAAATAATAAGAATAAGAATAGCCAAAAGTAGCCAACTCGCGCTGCGCGAGTCCAACTCGCACTTAGTGATAAAGTGCATTTTATATTACGACCATAGCTTTTTAAAAGAGCTACACATGGAGTACCTACTCTAAAAGCAAAATCACTAAAAGGAAAACATTTTATGAACATTAATTGAATTCTCAAGTTCAATAAATGTCTTATAAGCACTTGCGACGCAACATGTCTAACGTATTTCATTCATACGCAGCCAATCTAGTTATTAAAAATTAATTATTTCAAAGTACTAAGCTTCATTTAATAAAATCTAGACCTGACCTTGTCGAAAGCTTTGATAAAAAGTATTAGGACTTTGACATCTTTTCGATTAAGACTGAAATTAAGCTACTGAAATTCAATTCTAAAGCGAAAACTTAAATTGGATTGAAAAGCAATTTAAAATCTATTTTAATCATGACAAAATAATTTCTACAAGCACTATAATAGAGAAAAATCAATAGGAGTGCTTGTAGAAATTATTTATTTCTACAAGCACTCCTATTGATTTTTCTCTATTATTAATAATATTAATAATTACTAATTAGTATTAGTATGGATAAGTAATAGAGATAGTCTATTACTTATCTATACTAAGAGATAGTAGATTTTAATAAATTCCAACCCCAAGGGGTTAAAATAGGAGATGAAAGATTGGATAGATAATACTTCTAAAAACGAGCGAAGCCGCGGGCAAATGCTCGTTTTATATAAATCAGAAAGTGTGTATCTGTTATCTCTTCTAGCTTAGACCATTGACTATAGCTGCATGAATATATTATTTTGATCTCCGTGAAAGAAGAAAAAACATATTTTATTTATCTCGGAAAATTTTTCGATTCTCGCGTGATAAACGAATTTCTTCGCGAAAAAACTTGCTATCTGCTTTTCATTAAAAGTTAAGGACTACTACTAAGAAGCCTAAGCGATAAGCATAAGGAAGGAAGTTAAACGATTGTGAGTAATCATTATATAATCCACCACTCTGACAAACCTATGGTAGTGTCAACAATATGCATCATTTACATGCACCTAAAATACTTCCTACTTAGTTTATTGTTATAAGTTAGAGACAAAGTATACTTGATTATACCGTGTTGTCAAAATTGTAGCGAGAAATTCCGAAAAAAGGAAGAAGAGAGGAAAAAAACATTTTTTCCGTTATTATTTAGCTTCTGAACTCGGACAGCTCCAATTAGACTGTTTTTTAGGTTTCATATTCCTTTTGCTATGCATACATGCTATGCCCAGGATCGTAAATCTAATTACTACTATTATATACTACTACTAGCTGTCCCGGCAAACGTTTCTTTGCCATATTAAGTATATAAAGTTTTTTTTTTAATTTGATCGCAGCGCTAACTGTCGGGACAGACTAAAATTAAAATTCGAATTCGAATATTATTTAAAATTTGACACATGTCGGATCCAATGTAAAACATTCCAAAATCAACAACTACTAATAAATTAAAAATTAATTAAAAAAACATTATCCAGCGGACAAAATTGTGAATCTAAACCATTCCCAGATCCCCTTGAACACACACAAAAAATTTCATCAAAATTGGTCCAGTCGTTTAGGAGGAGTTCAGTCACATACACACACAAGAAATATATATATATTAAGATTATATTCGCGATTTCGAGTATCTTAAATCGATTTTAAGGATATCATTCGAGTTAGTAACAAGTTCGAATGAAAACAGCTTACTTAAAAAAATAAGCAATAACATAACAATCAATAGCAATTGTACAATTTTCTTCACCTTAATTTCTCGGTAGTTTGTGTTTATCTTGAGAGAAAATAGAGGATCGTTCTTAATGATACAAGTGGTAACCTAGAAAAAGACAATCCGTACGTTTCTCACATTTTATATGAAGTGTATACTGTACAGTATTACGGAAATAGTATAGAAGGTCGAGTGTATAGGAAATTCAACCGGTGATGAAGTATTGTATTTACATTTTCTAGAATCTAGATACTTCAAGGGTTTTCTTTTGCTGTATTTTGAGGTGTTTTACTGTCTTGTCCTGAGTATAGCAACGATTGTAGTTCGTAGGTAACACGCTCAATCTGGCACAGTTCAGTCCATCAATCTGAGATTGACGCCAGATTGATGGCTAAAAAGTACATAATAAAAAATGATCAGTCCATCAATCCGTGGGTGAGACGTTCGGTTTCGCGTCAATCTTTACCAGATTGATGGATAAGATTGATGAGAAACTGAGCGTGTAACCTCCGACTTAATATTAATAGAGGCCTTCATATTTTTGCATTTTTAAGAGGCATGTCAAAAAAAATGCTAATAATGCATATTTCAACGATGTGAACCTTACCTCGTTAAATTTCATACTTCTCCTTTGCACAAATCTTACAAATATCTGCATTCAAAGCTTTTGCTTCAAAATTACATTTATTTTAATTAGTTTCCGTACTTTTATCAGACGCAAAATCTGCTTTTTTCGAAATTCGAGGATATTCCTTCCAATTCATAGGGCGTATTATAATAGTAATAATAATAATTTATTGACTAATCAAAATTAATTACATAATATATAGCACATAGAAAACACTTACAAGTAAAAGTTTGACATTATAATAATTTTGATATTCAAAAATGTACACTTAAGGTAAGTCATCTGTGTCCGAACTAGATCAAGTCTGTATTTCGGACCACAGTGCTCTTCAGTTTGCAATGAGTAATGACTCTATAATTTAGTAGAAACAAGTTGTAAGCTACGTTATTTCGACTCATTTTACAGTAATTAAATTAATTTACTAAAATATTACAACAATACAATTAAATAAATTATTATGCATATTATAACTTATCATTACTTAAATTTCAGGATCATACTAGGTATTTAATTTTACAAAATGAAGGACTTAAAATAAAGCATTATAAACTATCTGAATACAGAATTAATTATAAAAACATTGGAGAGTAGTATAAATTGACAAAAACATGTGCTTAGCTTTAATATACAATTTTTTTTTAAATAATTACATATTATTTCTTACTTAATACTAGTTGTTCAGTCTCATCATACGTTAGTTGGTGTAGGTATTTAAAAATTTTTTGTTTGCATCTTGATTTGCTTAAAGGGTGTATATTTATTTATTTATTTTATTATATAGGAATGGACCTAGGAAACAGTAGTATCTGTTAACAAAGGCATGTCTATATTTTGGGACTTCTGCAATATTTTTGTTTCGTCTTTTAGCGTATAGATCTTTAAGAAAAAGTTGTTTAGTGTGTTGTCTCAAAATTGTCTGCATTATGAATAACTGGCGGACTGATAGTACTTCGGAGTTGGTATAGTAAGGAAGTGGGATACAAGAATGGACGAAAGCTGCTTACCTTTAATAGAGATCTCTGATCTCTTCAAGTGGCTTCATCTTTGTTTTAAAAGTGCCTCCCCAAATCGTAATGCAATATTCGATTATAGACTGCCCTAGTGCTTGATACACATGCTTCATAAGACTTTTATTAGCGATGAGTCGTAGATTTTTAAAAACATATGTCAATTTTCTAAGTCTTGACGTGAGCATATCAATATGGGCACTAAAAGACAGTGCACTGTCAATGATGACACCTAAATACTTTAGAGATGATACCTGGTTTAAAGGGGAGCATGGACACTTATTTTCATTGCAACAAGAGTGGGCGGTTAAATTTATGGTGGTATCTAATTCTTTTTGCTTTTGGATAGAGAAGGCTATGAATTGTGTTTTATTTGCATTTAGTGTAAGGAAGTTGTTCTGTAACCAATGGGTGACAAAGTTGAGGCCACATTGAGCAAGCTTAAATAACATATTTTTGCTTTCTGCAGAAAAAAGAAGGACAGTATCATCCGCGTAAGATATAATTTTTCCGCCTAGTAAGCTAAGATTACAAAGGTCGTTTACAACGAATAACAAGTCGTTTAAGTATATCAAAAATAAAGTTGGACCTAATATACTTCCCTGAGGAACGCCATAGCTCACAGGCAAGTCATCGCTTAGTTCATTTTCAATTTTTACTCTTTGGGATCGATCCGTGAGATAATCTGTAAAGAGTTCTAATTGTTTACCTCTAACTCCTATAGCTTCCAGTTTATTACCAAGCAGCGTTGTAGAGACCGTGTCAAATGCTTTTGCGAGATCTAAAAATATACCTAAACTTGGTCTACCCACATCCATATTATTAATTGTAAAGCTTACAATTTCATGAACCGCATCAGTAGTCGATCGGTTAGCTCTAAAACCAAACTGATTTGGAGACAGAATATGATTATGTTCTAGATATTTTATTAGTCGTTCTAGAATTTTAGAAATCGATGGTAATATAGTAATAAATGTGTCTGTAATTTGTGACACGGTCTCTCTCGCCCGCTTTATATATTGGATGGACCACTGGCTTTTTCAAAACCTTAGGAAACTGAACATAAATTGAAAATGTGTGCGAGCAATGGCGAGAGGATATGTATATTTTCTTTAAGAAGAACATTCGGAATACAATCCCATCCCACAGCGCAAGCATTCTTTAAACTCCTTATTTTTCCCAGAGTTTCTACCTCATTGATATCCGTTTCAAGCAAAACAAAATAATTGATGGGTGTACTACAATTATTTTTTATGCGATAATTTATATGTTCTTTATTTTTACATTTAGTTGTGCTGCCAGCCAATTTTTCACCAATGGATACAAAATAGTCGTTAACTTTGTTTATTGATTCCTTACAATCTTGAGAATTTAGTAGGTAAGATGCATGCTGTTTACATTTACTTGTGTGTTGTGTATAATATCTCGAATGTAGATATATCGCAAGCTGTCTCTGTCATAAAACGCCTGTTGTGAATTGTGATCGATTCGAATTTCATATTATAAGAATCGGACCCCTGGATTTCCATCTTTGAGCGTTATTCAGGGCTAGTGAGCTTAAAATCGATTGTGGTTAATGCGATTGTAGGATACACGTTTATTCCAGTCTGTCGATTTCTTTTCTATAGATATAATATATCCGATACGCCCAATATCTCTTCTAGGAAAGGTATCAAAAGATAAAAATTCGCTTCACTATGTTTGTAGGCTTTTCGCAATTCCTTGACCGATTTTAATGATACAATTGGAAATGAGTAATATTTGCCGTTAGATATACAGTGTAAACTCCATGTAACGTCACTCTATTTAACGACAAACTCTATAAAGCGTCGAAATCATAGTTTGTGTTTACAGGAGTTTACTAAAAATCTTTACTGGAATAACTGTTCAATAAAGATAAACTCTTCTTAAGTTAAAACCGCCGCCCGCGCCGGGTGGTTAATATTAGTAACAGCTCGGACGTGGTTTTTTTCATGATCGCATCATCGCATAATCGATCATGCGCACGATTATATATAAGCATACGTATTTTTAGCAAGTACGATTATTTTAATATTTGATAATTGGCATAATTAACAATCAATTATTATTGCTAATGCTATTTTTACCAACACTACCTAATATAGCGCGAATAGCAGTTTGACAACGAACAACAGCATTGCTTTTGAAAGATACCAATCAGCCTGCCGGATATCAATGTAATAAACATAGTGAACACAAATACTCACTAACGCAATAAAGTGTATCGTATATGGAAGTAATAAGTAGATTTTCTTTCACGGACAATGGTTAGTGGTTACACAGCGTGACACGAAAACAGTGAAATGCATCGGAAAACCGGCCAAGGTTGAGACGAAACTAGAGTATTGCAGATAAATAAATACAAAGCATCTGTTGCTGGCTCGCTGGCATAGACGCCGAACATTGTGCAGAAAATGTACGATCGATGTAAACGGTAGCTTGGCCTTAATTTTGATAAGCGTATCCCAGGAGTGCACCTAAATTTTTTTTGACAAAACAGGATTTAGCTCTAGAGCAAAAGTAGGTGTCGAAACTAAGAGCGGGTGCTCGTTGCGCGTCTCGTCAACCACCTTGAGAGCGTCGGGCCAGACCTGAGCGAGAACCAGTTTGGGTTTCGCTCAGGCCGATCAACGATTGGGGCGGTTGCTCGTTTAAGGGACATCGCAGAGGATGAGGTTTCCCAGGGTGGGGTAGTGCTGGCGGTGTCGTTAGACATATCCAACGCCTTTAATTCCCTGCCCTGGGGGACGATCAAAGCCGGATTGAGACACCACGACGTTCCGAGGTACCTGCGCTGCACCATTAGCAGTTACCTATCGGAACGCTCCGTGCAATTCCCGACCCAGGACAGCTGGGAAGAATGGGAAGTGGATTGCGGAGTTCCACAGGGGTCGGCTGCAGGTCCAACCCTATGGAATATTGGATTTGACCCCGTGCTCAGGGCCGTCAACCTTCGCGGCGCAGAGGTCATTTGCTACGCTGACGACACCGAAGTTGTCTGCTGTGGCAAGACCTATCGCGAAGCATTGATCCTGGCGACTGCAGCGGTCGCGCAAGTGGTCCGCCGGATCCGCGCCCTGGGCCTCAGCGTCGCACTCGGAAAATCTGAGGCTCTATTCTTTCATGGGCCGAGGAATCCGCCGCCGCCTGATATGGCCGTGGTGGTGAGCGGCACAAGAATTAACGTCACCCGGAACATGACGTACTTGGGTATGACATTGGATGGAAGGTGGTCCTTTAAGGAACATTTCCGCCGGCTCTCCGAAAAGGTCTCCAGGACAGCAGGAGGCCTAGCGTCACTCCTCCCGAATCTCGGGGGGCCGAGCATCGGATGCCGGCGGCTGTATATGGGGGTCATACGGTCAATGACCATGTATGGCTCGCCGATTTGGGCCAACCATCTTTCGCCCCAAAACCGGACTATACTTGGTAGGTTGCAGCGGTTGATGGCTACCCGAGCAGTACGTGGATACCGACAGTATCCAAGGATGCGGCATGCCTGCTCGCGGGAAGCATCCCGTGGGACCTTGACGCTCGAGCCCTCGCCGACGTATACTGGCGCTGCGCAGCTGTCCGCGCGGAGGGTGGCAACCTTTTTCCGGACGCCGTACGCCGGTGGAGGAACTCAGCAGAAGAGAGGGCGATAGACCTCTGGGCAGAACGGCTCGAAGAACCGACCGTTAGTATTGCCCTAGTGACGGCGATCCGCCCCATATTCAGGGAATGGATCAAACGCACACATGGTGCGCTATCCTTCCACCTCACGCAGATGCTGACTGGGCACGGCTGCTTCGGTCGGTATCTGTGTGAGGTGGCGCGTAGCGAGGTCACCACAGAGTGCTACCACTGTGGAGAGGAACGGGACACGGCCGAGCACACCATCACGGCCTGTCCCGCCTGGGCGACTCAACGCGCGGCGCTAACTGCCGCTATCGGCGAGGACGCGACTCTCCCAGCCCTCTGCAGGGCCTTGGTCGAGAGCGGAGAAAAGTGGTCTGCGGTCGAGACGTTCGCACATAGCGTCATCTCGACCAAAGAGGAGGCCGAGCGCATCAGGGAGCGAGAGGCGCACGACCACCGGCGAAGACGGCCAAGGCGAAGACGTCGCAACGGGCGCGACATTCCGCCTTAGCCAGGGAACTCGGGGTGACGGTATGGGGATGCCGCCGCTCATTGCACCGAGTCCCCGAGAGAGTCGCGATGCGCGTTGTGTTCCTGCGCATCGCGACATAAAGAAGACGACCGGCCTATGCAAGCCCTCCATGTGGGGCCTCTGTTCGGCCTAGGGGGACACGAAACCCCAACAGCGTGGGCCTGCTTTGGGTGAGCAGGCAAGCGCGGACGGAAGCCACGGAAGACATGTAATAGACCCTCGTGTCTCCGTCCTGCGCGGTAGTAGGAACACGGTCGGGTTTTAGTGGGTACAGCTGCGGCCACTTACCATCTCTTCGGCCGTAGCAAGTCCCACATACCCCGGTGGTCCTTCCCCAATGCTGCCGGGGATGCGTAATTGCATTTCCCGACCAAAAAAAAAAAAAAAAAAAAAAAAAAAAAAAAAAAAAAAAAAAAAAAAAAAAAAAAAAAAAAAAAAAAAAAAAAAAAAAAAAAAAACACCGCGTCGCCTTAATTCTGATAAGCGTATCTCAGAAGTGCAACTGTTATTGTTTGATAATCATGTTTAATTTATTGTTTAACTCTTTGACTAAAGAATACTAGTAATTTAAGACAAGAAAGAGAAAAATGTCCTTTATCAGCCTTTATCCAAAGGATTGTGAATGTTAGGACCTAAGTTTAGATGTATAGTGCGTTTCATCAAATAGTTCCTTTGCCGTCATGTTGGCACTAATGCAAATTAATGTTGCCACATTATCCTTACTGTGCTACCTTGAATTAGGGGAGATAATATGTTATCACAAAATGCACTTAAAATTGTACATAATTGTAACAGATTTCGCCCGCGGCTCTGCCTACGTTAACGTCTATCCCCCGAGTACCGTTCAGCGTTCTTTTTCTCGGGATAAAAGGTACCAGTATCTCCTTCTCCATCTTCCAGACAACGTGTACCTATGAAAGTTTTATGATGACCCGCTTAGTACTTTATGTGTGAAGGCGTAACCAGCAAAGTCACTTTCGCATTTACTAGCTAAAAGCCGAGCCTTGTGAGGGCCCGCGTCATCACACCTTCACTGACTGATGATAACACATTTAGTTACATCTAAATACTATGTTAAAGCACAAATCAATAGGCATGATAGTTTGTAAAGTGTACTACAAAATGTACAGGTTGTGAGAAGTACTAGGGCTCGCATCGCTCGCCCTGATAATATTTTTGTATTAGCTTTTACCCGCGCCTTTGTTCGCGTGTATGTAGTTTTCGTTACTAGAAATGCATTTCATCAAATAGTTCCTTTGCGATCATGTTGGCATTCTCTGTTAATAACGTAAACACGGTAGACACGCTCTGCATGTATTCATAAGTTTTAATGTGTTTAAGGGTGATTAAACTGACGCTGGTAACCCTATTTCACTAAGCCGTAATGGCGGCAACCCGAGTTTAATGGAATTATTGGGGCCTAGTTACGTTTTTCACGTTCACAAAATTCTTTCACTCTTAGCACCATCATTCTTTCACCACTCCTTGATGTTTTCGGAATGATTTTCTCACGAAATCACAGTAAAAATATGAAAACTCGCAGAGCATGTCAACCTTGTTTACATTATTGACAGACAGGAATGCCAACATGACGGCAAAGGAACTATTCGATGAAATGCACTCTATGTAATGCTCGAAACATCTGATTCGTCTCTGCTTAATCGATCATGATTTGTATCTGCTTTATTTAAAGCATCGCACGTGATAAAATAATAATAATCTAATTTTTCCTAAAGATATTTGAAATCTAACTTTTTTTAAATCTTTATTTAGGAAGTCCTAAATAAAGGTTCACAAACAGAAGCGACCATGTCGTCCTCATAAGGTTATAAAATGACAACTTAATAATTTCTAACATCTTAACCAAACTTAACTAACTTACGTACAAACATATGATATCTAACTATTATATTGATATCTAGCTTATCCGTCGAATTTGATAGTAGTTAGTATCCGGTATCGAATGTGACTGAGTACTCAGTATCGGCTAAAGCTAAACATATTGCAGAACACTCTATGGACAAATTGACTTGCGAACCCTAACGAATTTTTTGATCATATTCCTAGTTTTCTCTGCAATTTGACACATTGCAAATACTTCATTACAATTTCAACAAAATATGATGATTGATGAGTAAAACAAGCCAAATGTTAGTTCATCCCGAGTCCCGACCATACAAGTGCAATATCAGATGCGCGTCCATTAATGCATTTTAATTGAATATCCACGCTTCCCGTTCTGATGGATGCTGATGGATGGATAACGAGATCATTGTGATCCGGATAATGTTAATGTATTACACACGGTGAATCCAAAATATACTGCAAATTCCACGGAAACCGTATTTTTTTCTCATAAAAGGTACCCTACGTCCTTTCCCGTGGTATAATCTATATCTGTGCCAAATAATATAAAAATCGGCCCAGTAGTTTCTGAGATTAGCGCGCTCAAATAAACTCTTTTGAAATGAAACTTTTATCTCGGACAAAAGTACTCATTGCCAAGACGTACCAACACTCAACAGTCAGCACTTAGCATGACCGCCGTGGATAGGATTTTTCTAAAGTAGAATAGACAAAGGAAGTCTGTCAATATGTTCCTTATTCTCTCATCTGTCATAGTTACTATTCTTCTTCACTTCTATTGTGATTTGTGGCTATGTTAAGTACTGTGGTAACGCCACGTGACTATGCATATTTTGGTTCTCCACGTGTTTCCGAAAATCACGTTAATGTGTGGGTGCGGCTAATTCGAGCGGTTTATGCAGCCCCGGATTTATAAATAGGCCTTTATTAGGCAACGGCCTAGGGGCGGGAGCTTCCTAGGGGGGCGGCAGCGTCCATAGAGGCCCTGCAGATTACGTACATGGGGGGGGGGGGGGGGGGCTAATTAAATGGCCTACTCTCTTGAAAAATATAATATATTCAGCACTGCTGGTATATTAGTCTATAGTGGTATGGTATGGGGTATAATATGGTACTAGAATATTATTAAAAAAATATACCATATTGGTGCTCATTGCTCAAATGCTCAGTAATCTTCGTTTTTTATACGTCACCTGTCATTTCCATTGAAAAACCAAGATTGAACTATTTGCAAAATGATACTGTAGTACTCTTGTGATTTTTTGTTTGTAACTGTGTGGCATAGGTTATTATTAGTTATTACATAACTGATCTATGATAATATTATGCAGATAATATCATTACCATCATAAGTGATAGATCGACAGCTGGCAAACTTGGCTGGAGAGCTCCGCACTTAAGTTTAAATATGCATGTACATCTCATGGAAAGAGAGAGTATGGGAGATCGCACACGTCACACTTTTTGTGTGATCGAGTCTGCGGCTTACATACAATCTGCATGGCGCGCGCCATCAGACTGTATGGAAGCCGCAGACTCGATCACACAAAAAGTGTGACGTGTGCGATCTCCCTATACATGAGAGGTAGACATTATCCTAATATTATGTACATTAATACATAATATTAGGATAATGTCATGTCATGTACATTAATACAGCAGCGCTGAAGGAGCAATTTTTCTGTGATTTGTATAGGCAAGCGTCCGACCTCATGAAATTTCCCATAAAAAATACTCTTTCAGCGCTAATACTTTCACAGCGAACTTGATATAGGACACGCATCAGCGTTGCCATAGGGCACGCATCAGCGTTGCCAGATTTTTTTTGTGCTAAGTCGGGACTTTGGAACTTTTTGATTGAATAAAGCGGGATTCTTCCGTCAAAAGCGGGACACAGTAAAAAAACGTATAAAATTAAAAGTTTTCGAATTTTTATCTTTTTATTTAACGTAAATTTACATTCACGTGACAATAGACAGCAAATTAAGTCCACCCATCTATCTCCCAAACTCTTCTATTTATTACGCACCTTTCTTTCACAGTTATCACAGTTATCCCCGAAAAGCGGGACTGAGCCTGTCCTGCGCCGGACATTGAATTTTGATAAAATTATTTTTAACAAAAAAATGAAAACCGACTTCCAATATAAAAACAATTGTAATATGAACTAAAAAGTATTAAATAACTCTTACTCTTTAATAGTGCCTTTTTCAGAATTTGTCTAAATCTCAACTATTTCTGTACATACTACAGTCTTCATTATTTTGAAGTCAGTACCAGCTAATTTAATCGTGAGTTCAGTAATGTCAGAATATCTGAAACTTTTGGGATTGGTACCGATTTCAAAGTAATGAAGACTGTAATATGTACAGAAATAGTTGAGATTTAGACAAATTCTAAAAAATGCACTATTAAAGAGTAAGAGTTATTTAATAATTTTTAGTTCATATTACAATTGTTTTTACATTGGAAGTCGGTTTTCATTTTTTTGTTAAAATTAATAATTTCACTCTTTTTAGTGTTGTCTACAAAATAAGGCTTTATGCGTAAATAACCAATACGAATGTTAACTATTCAGTACATTATGTTACTGTAAGCAAAATTGTGGCAAATGCTTGCAGTTATCTAAGCGATGCTGCAATTTCCAAACTTTTATATTTAAAGGTTCAGGAGTTCTGTTCAGTGCCTTTGGACCAAGACACCTTTGTATGAAATTTCTCTTATTCGTAATATATGTTTAACTTACTAGAAACAACATTTTAACCACTATGAGCGTTTTGATAAATTTCAAGGATTCCCTTGATTGCTCATAGATCCCATCATCAGTTCACCACTTTCGTAATTTTTATACAAAATTAAGATTATATCCTATACAACAACACGAAAATTTCGAAAATCGGTCCACAAACAGTGAAATCATCGTCAAAAACATCTGCTTCGATGCAAAATACCACGAAATGTACCAATAATTGGGTCATAGTGTGATGACCATGGTATAATTATAGTTGTGATGATGATGATTAATCTAATTGATGTGTTGGCTTATGCTTTCAGTTGTTTAGACAACGCCGAAATCCCCGAACCTGTACCTATAAGCATTCAACAGTTCTGTTCGGTACCTTCGGATCCAGGGTATAACCTGGTGCAAAGTCTTACTTTTTGGTAGCATATACCTCGAATGCTTCAGAAAAAATCGAAATCACTATATGTTTCCATACAAATTTCAAGGAGTCCCCTCGATTTCTCAAGGATCCCATCATCAGATCACCACTTTTGTGAACGTGGTACCAAATTCGAGTTAAACCCTATACAACACAAAAACAATTTTGAAAATCGGACCACAAACGGCTGAGTAATCGAGGAACATACAAAAAAAATACATACAGCCGAACGTATTACCTCCTCCTTTTTGGAAGTCGGTCAAAAATCGGGACGTCCCGCCAAAATCGGGACGTCTGGCAACGCTGGCACGCATGTACACATCCTACAATATTATCACTTAGTTGTGTAACATCCTGTATGTTTTGTTACATCCTGTACACGAAATAATGGAATAATTAAACATGTTCAGTCTCCTCTTCGATTTTCCCTTCGTCGACGGCGGAAATTCTGGTCTAGACTGACGCACTCAGGCAGAATTAAAATCGGGAGGTCTACAACAAAGACTCATCAATTTGTTTATTAGAATGCAGCGGTGATGAGGGTATCGGTAGCCTTTTAAAGGGCTGTTCGGTGACATTTTAATTTTGTTGTCTTATTGAGACGCAAAAGATTTTAATTTAACTTTGTTAATTATAGATTCAAAGTAGCCATTTTGAAAGGTTATATTGCCGTAGAAAGTTAATAGCCTATACTTATCTCGTTCAGTTATCAGAAGCAAATTACAGTAGAGTATGAATTATATTATATTCGAACTAGTTGAAAATAATTTGTGTAGAAAATCGATTTTTCTCGGATAACTGAGGTATCATATTGAAGTTCACAAATGGCTTATAAAATTGGCGTGAGACGTTTTCCATTTATCTTAATTCGGATAATATACACTCCACTGCACTGTATATTTTAAGAAATGGTTATAAACAATAATAAGTCATGAAAATCGGTCCTGAAAATCTGAGGGTTCCTTACATTTCTATTGCCGTCGTCCAAAACAGGGTAGATTTTTCTAAAATGTTGAACATTGCTGAACACTATCATTCGATTGGTTTCGATAACCCCACATGACCCCACTTCAAAGGAGTCCTGGTTTTTTCAACTCCACAATCCGCCTGTTTGTCTGGGCGTTCACCGACTGCAAACTAACTTCCCCCACCCGCTTCGTTGATTGAATATACTTATTAAATTTAATATTTAAATAAGCAGTTTCTTTGGTAAATATGTTATTTACCGCGTCCAATCGCGCTTTGGATATTTATGTTAACTTTAATTATCGTCTTTTCTTTGAGATCTCTTTACGATTCTTTCACCAGAGTGGATACGGAATACGGATTAAAAATGTCTGTTGCATCAAAGCATTCTTTCTGTCGGTACTAAAATAAAATTAATATCATTGTTGATGGGACAGTGCGTCTGCCTGTTACCCCGTCACACAAACGCTGGATCAAAAATATAGCATGATTATAAAAAATAAAATAAAATTTAGCATGATTGAAAAAATCGATATAAAGTAGAAGTTCTCTGGAAAAAATACTGTAACCAAGTTTTTAATTAAAGCTTTTACGACACATCATATTCCCAGTTTGCCGTCATTCGCCACTCAATCATTCGTATTCGTTAAAACTGAGTGAGTGAGCGGAAATCGATTTGACGCCCGAGAAGAGTGAAGTAGTTTTACCGGAATAATGCGCTAGTCAGTTCGCATTACCCAATGACGTTTTAGAAAGTCCGGGAAGGTTTAAAAGGTGGTCTGTTTTCAACAACCGCCCTTTAATGCAAAGTGTCTCCTAGCGGTTTTTAGCATCATGAATCACTTGCATTAACAATATTAAATAATAATTCGTCTTATTTCTCATAGTACGATTTAGATATACTGGGAAGCCGGGGCGTATATTAATTACTAGCTGTCCCGGCAAACGTTGTTTTGCCATTTAAAGTATTTCTACTTCATCAGTTGACACAAAATCTTACCCCCTCTTTTGCTCCCCTTAGAGGGGACGGGGGTTATTTTTATACACCAGATTTTGAGTTGGAAGAAGACAAATATATCTGCGAAAACCGTGTGCAAATCGGATCAGTAGTTTTCGTGTTAAAGCTTTTGCTTTAACAAAAGCTAACTTTTTTTTTCGTGTTAAGTCTTATACAAAATCTGACCCCCTCTTTCGTCCCTTTAGAGGGGTGGGGGAAAATTTTTTATACACCAGATGTTAAGTTGAAAGAAGACAAATATATCTGCGAAAACCGCATTCAAATCGGATCAGTAGTTTTCGTGTGATAGTGGAACAAACATACAGACAGACAGGCAGACAGACAAAAAAACTAACCACAGTTTTGGCTTCTATAGCGATGTAGCAACACCCCCGCTTATTATTTTTTGAATATCTTTAATGTACAGAATTTTTATTTCTACACTTTTATTATATATGTAATATGTATAGATGTATAGAATGTATAGATGTATAGATGTGTAGGCAAATCTGTCAGGCACCTTTTGAACAGTCCCCACTCCCCGATCATAAGTCATAACATTCGATGATACCGATGATGGTGATGATGATTGTGGAAACAGTAATACGGTAGACTACTCGTCTGTCTATCAAATGCACCTCGGCTCTGTTTGTAGTCGATCAAATTTGCGGTTGGCAAGCGATTATTCACCGCTTTTGAAGAGCCGTTACGCAATAAAGTTGTTTTAACTTTTATGTATATTTCGAAAACCGTATTCGGAATTTTTGAACCGTTTGTTTGGTGACAGCAATTTTGTCGCACACAAATATTGGTTTTGTAGCTTTTTTGCCAAGTTTTATTACGCTCTTTTTGGGTTGCATAAAAATGTTCCCTAATACCTTGTAGATTGTACTCAATCCGCCGTGCTGCGCCAAAAATTACAGCTGGGATGGTGCTCCAAAAGTAAAAGTTTCGTGCCGCATTAACTTTTCTGGGGCAAACAATAATAGACTGGGACACTCCTTTTGTTCTCGCTTTAAAATAAGTACAACGGTCTGTAAACGTGACACCGAATTGTCTAGTTGGACACTACATGCTGATTTATTGGCGCATGCCATGCATGTGACCGTAATGGGCAACGCCAAGGATTTAAAACATCAGATAAGTCTGTGACAAACAGTGCTTTTAGGCTGGTATCAGACGGTTAAATTATTTTTTTTTCGTTCGGCATCTTTCTGTTTAAGTGGAAAGTCTGAAGCCTAAACTCATACCCCGAATGTTTTCAAAAGAAAATGAAGCATTTGAATGAAAAATGACTCGAATGAACTGTCTGATATCAGCGTTTTACCTCGGAAAATTGTGTCAATTAAATTGATAAGTACACGTGCACCGAATGTACCGTACTCAATTTGTAATTAAAAGGAAATTCAATTACGTAAATTTCAGTGCACCTACGAGGTTGTTCTAGAATCTAGATTCCATACTGAAATATACACGCCAGGACAAAAACAATCGTATACGGAAGAATATAAACGTAAAACTATGGCATGCTTATAATTACTTAGTTTATTTAAAAAATGCATTTTTTTACAAAACTGCAAAAAATATGATGTTGGATATTAAAACCATAATTTCTGAAAATATCATGTCTTCATGATTGAATTAAATCTTCGGTAGCCTCAGTCAATAAACAGTGGCATATCTAACGATGTAGATCTTTGGACATAATTGGAACGCCGCGGTGGTGCGCTAGATAACTGTTTAAATATAACGATTAACGCAGTAACAATATATTCACGTTACGTAACGTAATTGCCGCTTCTCACAATATAGCGACTTTTTAACTTACTTGCAAATAGAGAGGTTATAATATGTTCGTGTGTATGTATTTTGTACATTGACAGACGACAGTAGGTGTTGGGCAAAATAATAGATATGCTAGCGGACTTTTGGTGATCTTGTGGATGCTTAGGGGCTGGAGTACACATGAGAAATAAATTTTGCTCTCTGAGACATTAAGAAGCTGATCAAACTCAAGAAAGCATAATGACCCGCTCAGCTCAGTGCTTGAGAGAAAGGTCGTGGTTTCCTTTCCCTAAGTTCTGATTGTTTGTTAGCGAAACTGATGTGCATTAATCCTACTCTCACAATTCGCCACTTTTTTGAGTTATCAAATAAGCATCCAGGGTTTTCGTTTGATGCTTCGAAGAATGTTTGAGGTTTTCTAAAAGCCGGCGCCCCTGACTGTGTGATTAGCACAAAAGCGCTCTTCCAATTAGCGAATAAATGGCAACCTAGGACTCGAGTATTAAAATGAGCGAGGGGACTTACTAATTCGATTTACGAGTTTCGGTGTCGATCTTGATGCGACTCGAAAATTGAAATCGATATTCCGAGATTTTAAAATTGAACTTGCACAACATATTGACAAGTTTTGTACGTGCATGCATGATATTGCATTGCTTGCCACCTCAAATTATCTGAAATAGCACTAATGTGTGCGTGAGCTAGATTCGGGCGGACTAGTATAGAAGTCTACTGTATTACTTAAATTGTGATAATAGGATGATTGATGATCCGACACCAGGGTGTCAATTGGCTAATTTAGCACAAATTCTTTCAGTTTCAGTGTATGTTACATGTTTGTAGATATATTTCGGAGTTGTTCTATTGATGTATATGACCCACCACTGGTTTGAAAACTTACCCAGGGATAAAAACTAGCGTTCAGCGCTGTTCTGTATGTTCGAGTTTCCAAGTCTACATAGCTCTAGTTGTCCGGGTCAGCAGCAGGACTACTAGACTAGACTAACCTAGTTTTGATAGCACAAACATGGGAGCCCTAGCAGAAAATGTTCTGCTATAGCAGGAAAGCCCGCTAGTGTAACCCCGCTAGCAAAGCTACTATCCTACTAGCAAAAAGATCCTGCTTGTGCAATTCCGCTAGCAAAACAGTTCTGCTAATGTGGCCCTACTAGCAAAACAGTCCGCTCGCGCAGTCCCGTTAGCAACAAAAGCTGAAGTGTAATGTGTGTATCACCGCTGTGTAATGTTCCGCGCTACTGCACTCGAAAATGCGAATCCACATCGAGATCGGAGTGGGAAATTCAAATTAAATTTTCACATTCAAATCGAATATTCAAGCATGTTTGAAAATATTTTCAATGTTCGCTAAATTAATGTCTAGTTCTGAGTATTCCTCTTTAACGGGACAAGCTACAGTACAGAGCCAATTAAAATTTGTTTGTTTTATGAAGTTATTGGTATTTCTATCATAGTTTTCTTGTAAATAGCGTATTTTAGAATTTCATCTTTATTAACTGAACTTGTATTTACAAAAGGAAAGGTACGTCTTTCCTGCGAATACCTTTTTGTGATTTTAGTTTTATCAGTAATTTACGTACAAGAAATCAATCATAAAAAACATGTATAACATAAACCCATATTATTATCTCAAATAGTCTTACCTAATTCTAAGGTTCTATTCATCAAGGCTTCAAGAACAATCTACTAATTACTATGACGTCACGGCTACGTCATGTGCCATGTCAATATTGCCGGCGCTCAGAATTTGCTTAGTTGCGGTTATGAAGCCAACATCAGCTTCATTATCAGTTTACGGTATATCAGAATTAATCCCCTCAGACTCTATAGAGTCTTGAATCTCAGATCTCACGGATAATATTAAGATGCACTCAATATACGAAGAAACTCCGAGGATGTAGATGGTAATCAACTAATCATGCATTATATTATAAAAAAAAATATTTATGTATATATTTAATCGATACAGTAACAGACAGCAAAGTAAGTAATACAGTTAAACAAAAATTTCCAAAAAGAAGTAACATTTTACCATGCAGTCCAATAAATACTATACACAACATTAAAAAAAAAACATTATAAAAAATGTGCTATTTTCTGCGTAAAACAAGTTGAATGGAATATCTTGTAAGGAGTAACAGAAATCTAAAAACGTTAGCTTTTTGAGTGTTTTAGTTTGACTTTTCAAGGAAGAATTATAGAGACCATTTAGGTCTTTAGCTCATCTTCGACAAGGTTTCGTGAGAAGGAAGTCTTCCCGAAGATTGCTTAGAAGATTCTTTAGCTTTTTAATCTCGGCCTCAATAAAAAAATTCAAAACGCGTAGGCAATCTTTCGCCTTCTCTCACATATTATACAATGTGTCCCAACACCAGTGTCCGATGCTTTAATGTTATGAAATATGACATTTTATCGATGAAATGGCTCTTATTTTTTTCTCTCACTCACGGTTGTAAAATCGCAGCCTTTTTATTTTTTACTCGGGCTCTAATAAGTTGACCAATACTTCTCAAGTAAACGTTCTATGAACATAAAAAGGTGACATTTGAGCTAAACACGTATAATACAATTTCGTGATATAAAACATATAAAAACAAACATTTATGGAAAAAATAAGGGTTTATTTTGTGTATTTTTTTTGGTTATTGCTTTGATGTAAAAATCCAGCGTTAATAAATCTGGTTCTGGTTAAAACGATAGACGAGGTTTTAGTAGAATAAATTCCTAAGCTTCTTTGTTCTCAATATATTAGATAGTTTAAAAGTTATAATCTCAATTCCCGGTATTTTATATAAGACCCATGAATTGTGAATATTGAATACCTTCTCTTTTTGATCTTGTGTAGTTTCTCGGCAGACACGGGTTCACGAGATACTAAAGTCTAGACTCTAGAATGTAGATACTAGATATATCCATCGATACTTCCATTCTAATATTATAATTGTGTGTCTGTCTGTCACGCCTCAACCGCTGAACCGATTCAGCTAATATGAAGATACTTTGTGCCCTGGGAAAGGACAGGATACTTTTTATCCCGGAAAAGTGTACTTTTCCCGCGCGATAAATGAATTTTGGGCGTAACGGACTTGCGGGCGTAATCTAGTTATGAATAAATGTAAAGTTTCTGTGCTGGTAGCCGGATATTCTCGACTTAATGAAGCACCACAAATTAATGAAAAATTTCGATACCTCTCAGATCCAAAATGAAGAAATATTAAAAGTTTGTTAAAATTATTATAGTACTCAACCTTACCTCAAGTTAGTGAAGTAAAATAATATTGTCATTCGCGTTCTTTTCATAAATGAAAGAGAAGCTACAACATTTTGTAAAACTATATACTTGGTTCTGATATGTATTTTTTTTACAGAAGACGTTATTAGTTAATTACAAAATATTAAATAAGTTATTGAATTCGAAAACATTTTTCTCTTCAGAATTCTTGATATTAATTATAGAATTTTATTTAATACTCTAATTGAGCATTGAAAATATATTAAATCTTGTCTGAGCTCGAATGTGAACCGCAAACGAAGACGTGAATGAAGTGGGTAAGTAATAATTTGAAAATGTTCGTATTTTGTTCGTAAATGGAGGCTTTACCTCCATTTACGAAAATGATTTGCAATAAAATATAAAGTGGATTCTATGTAAAGCTAGATATGCAGGGTGTAACAAAAATAAGTAATAATAGTTTAGGGTGAGTACTGTGTATGCATCCCTAATATACAGATCACTATGAAAGCAGCAGCGCTGAAAGACCATATTTTTGCGATTTGTATGGACAAACGCCCCAGCTTCATGACTCATGAGTTTGCTCATGCAAACATAAATTAAGTAGGTACGTTACAAGGTTTGTTAAAATTATAATGGAAACAATGAGTAATTGCTCTTATGTTGTAAAATATTAGTTACCCACTTCTTCCACCCATGTCTTCGAATGTCAACGGCCCGACACGGGGGTCGATCGTTGCGACCCTCAGATCTCGGTACCAAAGACCCGAAGAAGCCTGTCAGAAGAGATTATTATTTTAACCCTAGCAATTTCTACAACTAAAGGAACTATTGTTTTAAGTTTTAACCCTGAATATACATTGTGTAACTAGCCACGTCCTTACAGTTTTCAGTGACTAGCGCAGGCATAAAATTTTGACAGGGTAAAACGATTTTCATTATTTTAGAGTTCAATATTTCTATGAGACCAGATATTAGATAGACTATATGCGAAAAAAAAAACATTTTAACTACCGAATATTGGTAGTGAAAATGGTTTTCTTGTCACATACCTAATATTGTGGTGCAGAAATAAACGTAACCTCAAGGGAGAAAAAATTACTAAAATCTTCTCTATCGTTAAAAATAAAAGAACCAATATAATACGTTAGATTTTTCACAAAAAGCCAATAACCAAAAAAAAAAATAAAAAACCCTTTCCTTTTTTCCTTTATCTTTTGTTTTTCTATGTTTTATTCGACGGAAAAATTTATACTTATTGTTTGTATGATTGTAGTCTACGTGTTATGCTATCAATTGAGATTTTTTTATGTTCAGAGAACATTTACATGAGAAGTATTGGTCAAATATAAGAGCTCGTGTTTAAAAATAAAATGACCGCCATTTTGCAACCGTGAGAGAGAAAAAAAAGTAGAGCCATTTTGTCGAAATTAAAATGCCATATTTCATAACATCAAAGGATCGGACACCGGTGTTGGGACACATTGTATATTAGTAAGGGGCTCAATAATTTTAATTAATCAAATTACCAACCAACCAAGTGCACCTTCAGTGCTGTTCACTTTTTTCATTGTAAAAATGTTCTGTACGTGATTCCCATTACCCATATGAATTAATTTTCATCTTGCAATATTTAACATTTTTAACTGATTTCCAAAAAAAGGGGAGGTCCTTTATTTGGCTGTATGTGTATACAATCTTGTTCATTTTCTTTTCAATCGTATTTTTATATGAGAGTAGAGAAACAAGTAAACGGATCACCCGATTGAAAGCGACTGTCGTCACCTAAAAATTCGATACATAAAAAAGTCGCCATTGCCGGCCTTTGAGAGGAACACGCTCTACTCTTAAAGGTTCTTTTTTTAAAGGTTTGTAGGTTATAATGGAAATATCACTAGCAACAGATAATTCCAAAGTTTTAAAGTGCGCGGCAAAAAGCTTCGGATAAAGCCCGTCACAGACCTAGCTATAATTTATATTAATATGTTTATAGCTAGGCATATTAATATATATTTTCTATACTAATTTTCGCGTGACCACACACTCAGCTATAATATATATTTCTGTGACATGTGGATTTAGTATAGATTAATATGCCTTGCTATAAATATATTAATATATATTATAGCTAAGTCTGTGACGGGCTCAAATCTCTACAGAGTCAGAGTCAAATCTCTAGAGAGTGTCTAAAGACACTTAGTCTATTGAAATGTTACAATTTAAGGACCGAGTATTGCATTTATTAGACGACGAAATTTTATTTTTGGAACATGTTGGGGGCAATAGAAGCTTAAACTCAAGTTTGTGGGGTCGCCGCTCTTGTCCCCCGGCCGCCATCTTGAAAATGGGGGCTACAGCACTATTTTCGTGATATTTCGGAAACTATACGTCTTACAAAAAAATTGTGAGAATATTATTTGTTGCAAATTATTTTGCCTACAAATATGTTTATATAACTTTTTACCCTAAATTAAAAAATTTAAAAGTTATAAGCAAAAAAGTGTAAATTTTTTTAAAGGTTTATTATCACTTTTGAGCTTTTATTATATTAATACATTTTATTGTAAAATGTATTAACATTTTACAATAAAATTACCTAAAGCCAACCTTGTAGATGATCTTTTGAAAAAAAAATCTCCCAATGCCCCCCGATTTCACGAAATTATTTTTCTGCAGATGCAAAGGAAACTGTGAAAGCATGTGTGGCTACAAAAAAGCAGGCCTAAAATGCTCTATAGTATGCATACTATTCTGTAAAGCATTTCAGGCTTACTTTTCTGCAGCCACAGTCTAAAGTATGCCTACTGCACTACATAAATATGTGCAAACTATATTGTAGTATGCCTACTATACTAGTCTGCACATGCCTACTATACTATAAAGCATTTCAGGCCTGCTTTTCTGCCACCACACACGGTTCCACAGTTTCCTTTGCATCTGCAGAAAAATAATTTCATGAAATCAGGGAGATTAGGATTTTTTTTTTCAAAAGATCATCTACAAGGTTGGCTTAAGGTAATTTATAGTAAAATGTATTAAACAAAGCTAAAAAGTGATAATAAGCCTTTTAAAAAAAATCTCACTTTTTTGCCTATAACTTTTTAAATTTTTAATTTAGAGTAAAAAGTTATATAAACTCATTTGTAGGCAAAATAATTTGCAACAAATTATATTCCCACAAAATTTTTGTAAGACGTTTAGTTTCCGAAATATCACGAAAATAGTGTTGTCGCCCCCTTTTTCAAGATGGCGGCCGGGGGACAAGAGTGGCGACCCCACAAACTTGAGGTTAAGCTTCTATTGACCCCCCCCAACATATTCCAAAAATAAAATTGCGTCCTCTAATAAATGCAAAGCAAATGTAACATTTCAATGGACTAACTGCCGAATTTCCGCGGCGGAAGTTCGGCATGATTACGTCAGCAATGTCAAACGCATACAATGTAACGCGACGGAATTTCGGCATGCTGTGTCATCGGTAATTTAAAATACATTGCAGGCGGAATCATGCCGAACTTCCGCCGCGGAAATTCCGCATAGTGTGTTTAGACACTAACATTATAGGCGTAGCGGGCTTCCCACAAAATAACTAGCTTCCGCCACTCGTTTCCGACTCGTATTTTTTCTTTTTTATCGACTCTACATCGCCTGGAGGATGCAACAGATTCGTGTACCATCAGCAAATATCGAATAAATACGTTAGCTTCGCAGTTAACACTGCATACAGCGCAAGGGTGGCGAAGAATGAATAGAACGAGAGGCAACATAACGCATACTGCTTGATGTTTGAGACAGAAAATCTTTCAGCCTCCTTTTGCAGATTTTAATGTGCGATACATACTTATAAGCCAGCTATGGTTTGGTTTAGGAGTTTCTGACATAGTGGGTAGACCTCACCTTCGATCACAGTTTTCTGCGTGAACCAATGAAGGCTTTTTCAGGTTTTGAGTGCATTACGAATGCTCAAACGCGGTACGGTGTAGACACACTGCACACATGGTTGGGCCCAGACATATTGACCTCATTTCCTCTGAACTTAACTTTATGTCAAAAGAATCCTGTATGTATACTAGCTTGGGAAACCTTAAAGATTTGAAAAATTGATAGTTTTGAGAATATTGTATAAGTCATCCACAACAATCTTCTTCATGTGTTGTCTGCTTTGGAAGGTTGAAATAATTGTAGCTATAACAATGACGCTGTTCTAAATTACTATTTGCTGTTACAACTATGTACCTAGTTTTGTTTTCGACGGAACTCTACTACGAGGACACGACAAAGTCCTGTTTGATTTTTCATCTGAAGTCGCAATAAATATTTTCCCGATGCAAACATGAAAGCTCTCTCTGAATTTTGAATATTTTATCATGAATCCAATATAAACTTTATGAATTGTTTTATACTTCGATCTCATCGAATGTCCTCCATGTGTCCCATATATACCTATACTGTGAAAATAGCAGCGCTAAAAGAGTATTTTTTTTTCTTTTGCATGAGCAAAAGCATCATGGCGCTGAGGCGCTTGAGCAATGACCATACTAATAAAAAAATTGCTCTTTCAGCGTTGCTACTTTTACAGTAATCTTATATATAAAATTCTCGTGTCACAATGTTAGTCCACGAACTCCTCCGAAACGGCTTTACTGATTTTTACCAAATTTTATATACATACTAGCTGTCCCGGCAAACGTTGTTTTGCCATATAAATAATTTTTGGTATGATAAATAGATGTTGGCCGATTCTCAGACCTACTCAATATGCTCGCAAAATTTCATGAGAATCGGTCAAGCCGTTTCGGAGGAGTATGGCAACGAAAACTATAACACGAGAATTTTATATATTAGATTCAGTAGGTATGAGAATCGGCTACTGGGTACTTTATATATTGATAAGTGCATTTGTTGAATAAATAATAGTAAATTATTACAACCTGAGACTAACGGCGACCATTGTTTGTGCAACGAGATAGCGATCGACGTTGCCATGACGACATAATTATTTAGTCACTTCAATAAAATAATATGTGCGAAATACTTTATATTATGGCAAAGCAACGTTGTGCCGGGACAGCTAGTCTTTTTATAAAACATACAGGCCATACCTAAAGTTTTATCACTTTGTTTTCTTACACCCTGTATAATAGAACAAACAAACAATCTTTAGTAATCCATACTTTAATAGTATTAGTACATATCGATAGGAGGCAAACAGGTATTCCCTCCGGCACGGCTATCTGCACAAGAGCTCTTCAATCTCAGTTCATCCATATTCAACTGCTAAAATGTTTCAACCGATGTGTATTGGAGATTTACATGGCTACATGGCCGCTTCGTCTATCTATGTAGGTATATATCTGTTGAATTTTCCTAGAAAATAGGGGACTATAAGAGAAAATGCAATAGATATTCATCTTTCTACATTACAGATTTAGAATCTTGGCTATAAAAAGGCTGGAGAATGGAGACAGAAGTTAATTTATAAACTTTTGGTCAATGTTGACGCCCGCAACTCAGTTGCGCCAAAATACGTTTATCGCGCGGAAACCGTACATTTTTGTCGGGATAAAAGTATCCTATTATTAATCCAATTACAGCAAAATTGGTTCAGCGATTTAGGTGTGAAGAGAGACAGACAAAACAAACTTTCTCATGTATAATATTAGTATAGTATAGGTTGGTCCTTCATCGCAAGTTATGGCAAATCCCACACTTTTTAGGGTTCCGTACCCAAAGGGTAAAAACGACGAAGAAAGACGGACAGTCGGGACCCTATTACTGAGACTTCGATGTCTGTCCGTCTGTCTGTCTCTTCTGTCTCTAGACTTCTGAAATTTTCACAGATTGTGTATTTCTGTTGCCGCTATAACAACAAATACTAAAAACAAAATAAAATTAATAATTAAGGGGGGCACCTATACAACAAACGTGATTTTTTTGGCCTTTTTTGCTCGATTTCAATAATGGTAACTATTAGACACTTGAAATTTTCACAAAATCCTTGATTGTATGTGTTCTTTAATAATTAATAATAATATTAAAATAAAATAAAAAAATTGAGGGGGGCTCCCATACAAAAACACAATTTTTTGCCTATTTTTGCTCTTTATCGGTACGGAACCCTTCGTGCGCGAGTCCGACTCGCACTTGGCCGATTATTTAAATCTAACATTTCTGTTGATATTATTGAATGCTATTTCAATAAATATTTAGGACTGAAGCTGATCGCACATTTTTAACCGACTTCCAAAAAGGAGGAGTTTATATGTTCGGCTGTGGATATATTTTTTTTCAGAACCGTATACGTCAAACGCACCGCATAGTGTGGACGAATGTGTGAGGTTTCATCATTTCATACAACGAATTCTAAAATGCGGCGCGGTCGGTGCGTGCGTGCTGATAAATGTGCGATCACCTTTAAGGGCACAATGTAGATTGTAGATTGTAGACGGTACAAATAAGCTAATTACGTACAAACGCCTGCGATGCAGCTTATACAAATGTACAAACGCAACGCTGAACAAAGCGAAACCCCTAATGATGGATGCTGGAAACATTTTTGTGATTATTAAACTATCGGCTAATTGGCAAGTCGTATTAGGGCTGTAACTTTTCAGATATTAGGAGAATTTACCGGAATTTCGATCAGGCGCAGTCTCAGCCTCAATTTTCTACAAGTGGGTTCGAGGTGGTGCACTTGCACCCCTTGGGAATCTCGGGGTCAGTAGAAATGATTGAAAAAAGACGTCTGTAACCCTATTACCATGCCGTACAAAGATAGTTCGTAATGTTTCGGCACTAAAAGTATTCTGTTGACGTAAATAGACAGTCACTGTTGTTCTTAAAAAGTAAAAAGGAAAGAAAGAAAAGTAAAATCTGGAATCCCCTTGGAATTTATTTCTGCCGGCGCCCATCGCGGAAGTGGGAGGAGGAAGAGCTCACGGACAGTAATAGGTACAATAATTATATTTGTATCTAATTTCGGAGCAGTAATTGGCTGCCACTTGATATAAAGTCAGATCTAGGGTTACCACTTGCTAGAAATGAAAAGTATCTTGGATTTCGGTGTGGTTTTAACCAAACTGTTTACCTTGAAACAAGCACATTGTTTTCTTCATTGCTTTCTATAATCTGAAAGCAACCGCTATTTCCTGTATAGGACCCATTCTTTTTATTTCGAATAAAGAATTTTCTATTTTATTTTATTTCGTGGCAACCCTATCAGACCGAATCAGAAGGGGTGCCGTTTTGCCATATACATCCATAACGAAAACGTCTGATGGTATTGTTGACGTGCTGTGAATGTTCCAGAATCTAGATCCAGACTTCGTAAGCCGAAATACAGATCTGTTTAGTTATACGTTCTAACTAAACAGATCAGACCCTTTAGCCAAGACCTTTTATCTATCGCGTCTTCTTAATGCCGTATGCTGTATGGGATTGACATAGAAGTTGACGTTCGACTCGTCTAATGTCAATTCCACACAATTTGATTGGCGATTCTATAAAGAAGCGATAAAGAAAACGTCTTGGCTACAGGATCTGTATGATTATTACTTTTGTACTCTCCAGAAAATTAGGATATCTGTAAGCAAATACTCGATATAAAATTCAAAAAAATGAGCGCACAGGAGGTTTTATATTAGGAGGCTTCTCTTCTCTTCTACCTCCTTGCGTCCGGAAACATCAGTTGCCAAAACACCCTTTTTTAATGTTAGTTATCGGCACATTCGTGATGAAGCATTTCCCTACCACCAAATATACGCAACTATGGTCCAAATTACATGGCGAATAGAAAATATCATATTTAGGGCCTGATTCACCACTTCCTGATAAGAGCCGAATAGGCTCACCACCACTTAACTTGACAGATGAAGTATGGAGAATCTGTCAAAAAAGTTGTGAATAGCCTATTCGGCACTTTATCTGAAAGTGGTGAAATAGGTCCTTAAAGTTTGAAAATGCTTTACCGCGTGGTTTGAAACACAGGATAATATTTCCGGACCTGTTTCTATTTTCACTGCACAATTTCAGGTAAAAGTGCATGTTCTTTTTGCTCCGTGGATTCTGTACTTCGGTACTTCAGTACAACAGGCGTGTCGGCCATTATTCAGTTCACCGCGTCCGTTCATACTTCATAGTTCATACATACAAATTACACAAGCCTATAATTTTATTTATGTAGTATTAAAGGTCGTCTTTATTTGCCCTCCAAAAGGTTATATTACGCACAATTTAACGATATATAAATAACTTGTGAAATGTTAAAGTTTAAATATGCTATTTCTAATATTTTGAATCTGAATATTTTTTGTAATGTTATAAAATTTATATTAAGTATAAGTATAAAAATTACCGAGAGAATGGACTAGACGTGTGGACGGAGTTTGAAAATTTTGTAAAATTATTAATTAATAATTATCGAGTTTGCGAAAAAACAATTTTTTTTTCATTATTCACCTGAGGAGTGCAGACACAAAGACAATTTTTTAAATATTTTGCTTTATGCGCTAAAAGCGCCCTAAGGCTAAACTAATCAACACATGAAACATTATAGCCTATAGGCTTTGGTCTGTGGACTGTGGTCATACTGCAACCAAATTTGCTAATTGCATCTATGAAAGCTCGGGTTGATTCCCGAAGTTTCAAGTCTCTAATTTAATCGCGATATGAATAGTGTCAAGTTTGGTATTGATACCGAAATAATTAGATTTAGGTTTGAGTAAACTGTAATCTTACTCTAGTCTAAGACTGATTTGTTTCTGAACTACTGATTGGTTTTCAATCGCTGTAGGTCTGGTACCGATTCCGCGTCGTTCTTATTCACCTGGCATATCAATGACGGGCGTTAAGGGAGCGAACTCACGGTGCGGTTTTTTACCGCGCCCGCCGCGGTTGCGGGCCCGAAGCCTTCGTAGGATCCAGTTTTGTATGTAAAAAACGAAAGCAAAACTCACGGGGCGGTTTTTGCTCGCGGCGAGCGTGGTTGTTTGCGGCTCCCACTGCAAGCTTTTTGAATTAAAATAATCTTTTTTGTGTTTTTTAATGGTAGACTATCTAATTACCTTTCATTTAAGGCTATTTGAGTGATAATAGGACAAAACCTCGCAAATTAAGAATGTTTTTTGCTAACCGGGTAGAGTCAATAATAAAGTGCCTGCCACACAGAGGCGAAGGGGGCTAGACCTTTGTAGTTAGTGTTTTTTTGCATAGCAAGTACATACACATAAGTGCTTAAAATATCGCTAGTTGCTGACCAAACACACTGTATACGTGGCGTTCTTATGCATATTATGACGATAACAACTTTTATAACCTTTTAAACGTTATATCTCAGAAACGGTGGCTCGTAAGAAAAAAAGTATTGAAACATTTTTATAGATAATTTTATGATCTGCAAGTTTTGTCTGACCTACTTTTATGATAAAACTTACCATTTTGCTGAAAATCACGAAAAACTAATTTTTTTCACCTTTGACCTTGAATAAAAAAAATCCACACACGGGAATGATGAGGAACTTTTAGACATTGTTTATAATTATGTTTTTAACAATTTCACCGATTTTCAGCTTGCTGGGACTTTTTGTAACTTCACTCTCATTTTTTGGTCTAAATCGACCGGAGTACGTACTTAAACCGTCTTGCGATCGTCGCCCGCAGAGTTTGCGGGTGATAATCGCGACTCGGCAATCAGCGGTCTCGTGAGTTCTGAAATAAAACTGCTCTTTTGCGCGGGTCCGCAACCGCGGCGTACGCGTTAGAAAACCGCTCCGTGAGTTCGCTCCCTTAGAGTGAAGAGACAAGGACGATTATTTTTTGCTTTATGCGCCCCCTTGAATGAATATTTAGGTTAATAATAACCGTAGGTATTTTTCATTTGTATCGTTTAATTAACAAACTCTGTCTCAAAACAAGTGATCTCGCGGCAATGAGCTCATTGTGGTGCATGCAATTACGGTATCACGTGGTATACCGTATAACGTATACGTCTGTATGAGCCTTCATTAGAAGCGTTCTATTTTCAAAGAGGTCAGTTTTTTATATGTTCATTTGTCAATATGTAACATTTATTATTACTAGCGGCCCGGTACGTACTTTGCCACGTATAAAGAGAAATAATAATCAGAGCGAGCGAAGCGAGCCCTAGTATATCCCATATTACCTGTGCACTTTTGTGGTACACTTTACGGAAAAACTACCACGCCTAATGCCTATTGATTTATGGTTTAACATAGTGCATAATTTTTATTAATATGTGGATGTGTTATCATCGGTCAGCTAGTTGGTTACTATTACAATATGAAAAATAAAACGGCCTTAAAGATTATTATTGCCGCGCAGAAAAACGACGCAAGCCCTTACAAAGCTCGGCTTTTATCTAGTAAAAAAAATGGTTCTTGCTTGTACTGTCAACACTGAAAAAAGTTTTAATTTTCAACAGCACTCTCCCCATCTGCATCTGAAAAGCTTCAATTTGACAAAATCCTTTGATATAATCCCCATCAACAAAATGATCCGCCATTTATTGAATTCATTTGTTACAAAAAATGTGTTAAATGAAGTACTGCTCGACCGATTTTGTGCAAACTACACATAAAACCAATAAAAAATCTACTAAATAGTCCAAACAAAGTCTAAACATTTGGTTTGGATAGGTGAGCCTGTTCTTGAGTCATACAACGATTATTATTATTTTTAACAAAAAATTAAAACCGACTTCCAAGGTAAAAACAATAATAACATTAATATGAACTAAAAAGTATTAAATAATTTTTACTATCTAATAGTGCCTTTTTCCGAATTAGGCTAAACCTCAACTATTTCTGTACTCAATCTTCATTATTTTGAAGTCGGTGCCGGTTTCTGTTCTTAAAAACGCCGAAACTCCCAAACGTGTATCTATAAGGAGTCAGGAGTTCTCTCAGCATCTTCGAAACCATGGTATACCTTGACCCAATATTTGACTTTTTGGTAGCATATTCTTAGTACACTTCACATAAAACCAAAATCACCATATGTTTCCATATAAATTTCGAGGAGTTCCCTCGATTACTCATGGGGATCCATGAGTAATCGAGGGAACTCCTCGAAATCATCATTCATCAGGTCACCACTTTTGTGAACATGGTACCAAATTGGAGTGAAACCTAATACAACAAAAAAAAATCCACAGTCGAACATATAACCTCCTCGTTTTTTGGAAGTCGGTTAAAAAGTGGCATTGATTTGTATAAATAGAGATTTTAACTACATTATAAGTTGTTCCTCGCGACTTTATACGCGCAAATCTCGCGGGAACCGTACCTTGACCTTTCCAGTGGGCTTCTCTGTATCTACATAAAAATTCATCAAAATCGATCCAGCAGTTCATTCGTGATGGCGTGACCAAATGTAATAGGAATTAATTATATTTCATATCGATTTTAAATTGATATTTGTGTTTTTGATGTTTTTGTAACTCTTCTTTTTAGCAATATTGTACAGAATCCTGTTGTAATATTCTCTGACTCGCACTAACCCGGTTTTATTAAGAAGTTTGACATGCTTTCATAAAAAGGGCCACGAAATGCGGAAAGCTTAATTTGGGAACTGCATTTACGTCGTTACATTAACAAATTAATTAAAAGATATTCCACAGAAGGCTTTTTGTACGTAATTATGAAATGAGACCGGCTTAAAGCAGATAGTTCGCCTGATTGCAAGTGATAGTCCAGGGTGCATAGCTGTCTACTTAGTCAGATTGGTTCCGATAGTTTTGGCTGCAAAATTAGATAATTATGTAACATAACGCTAAAAACTAATCCTATACGGATAATCGACAACAGCTTTTATCTTAATTTCATAACTCGTAACAAACAAAATTTTAATCGACATGCCATTAGGGATGACTAGAACTGTAGCCTATATCCTGTCCTATGGCCTTAGACCTTTAGTGCCCTGTTATATCTGATCTAAGGCAACTATTAAGCCTCCGCGGTCTAGTGGTTTAGTTCGTGCTTTTTGACTGGGAAGTCGGGGGTTCGAAATTCGTATCCCTCATCGGAAACGTGTTATTTCTAAGTTAGGACAATACAGGCTGATCACCTGATTATCTGACAAGTAAGATGATCCACGCGTCGGATGAGCATGTAAAAAGTCGGTCCTTCTCAAAACTCTCGCCAGTCGTGTCGGTCTTCCGTCCCACTGGGTTATGAGAGTAAAAGGAATATAGGGTGCTCTTGTGTACTGCGTACACACTTGTGCGCAATAAAATTACCCCTGCGTAACTAGCCAAAACCGGCCACCGTCACCGAAACAGGTGTGGAGGTATACTAACTGGTAAGCCCTATTCCACGCCGGTTTTGTAAAAAATCGTTCGGCCTCATTAATGGCGCCGCTATAATACAGTTGATATAAATTCAGTGTACAGAATGCATTCATTTAAGTCCCATTGTTTATAATCGCATTATGCTATTGAAAGGAAATGTGGGTTGGAGCGTTTAAGGGTTGAGAATTGAGATACATAACAAAATATGCTTGTATCTAATTAACCAAACCCGTAGCTAATAAAAATGTATAATAAATAGGTTAAATTAGAACAAAAACAGCTAAAAATTTACTGGTCAAGAGAAGATGAGAGAATGAAAAGCTAAGCACATGAAACTCATGAAAGTGCTGATGGTTACAGCCATGAACATTTTGAAACATAAACGAGACGTCGCTACAGCCCTACAATATTTTTTTGGCTCGTGAATCTTGATCACTGATCATCTTTTAAAGTTGACAGCTGTTTCAGATTTCTGTCAATAGAATCAAAATTATAATTATTTTGCATGTGACCCAAATAAAAATTGATTGAAAATGTCATCCAAGATCCTTGTTTGATTGATGACAATGTCCCTCAAGTTCCTGGTATATGAATTATGATAATGTCATTAAAGTTCCTTATATAACAATGTCACCCAAGATCTTTGTACGAAAATGTCATCCAAGATCCGTCTTGACAATGTCAACCAGGACACTTGTTGGTCTGGAAGCTTGTGTTTGTTGTCTGTTAATTTCACAACAGAAATTGATAAAAGCGCAGTCCCTTTACTGTCAACCCTAAAAGTGTTTTAGTATTTTACACTGCATCGCAATTAAATACAGTGTCATGTCTGATTGAAACAGAACCGCCATCAATTCATTCTTATTCATTCACAGTACTCTCATCAATAGTCATTATTATATTGAATTATTATTTTTAACAAAAAATTAAAACCGACTTCCAAGGTAAAAACAATAATAACATTAATGTGAACTAAAAAGTATTAAATAATTTTTACTATCTAATAGTGCCTTTTTCCGAATTCGGCTAAACCTCAACTATTTCTGTACTCAATCTTCATTATTTTGAAGTCGGTACCAGATAGCTGAATCTTCAGTCCTCTGACAGTATATTTAAAATTTTTGGAACTGGCACCGACTTCAAAATTATGAAAATTGAGTACAGAAATAGTTGAGGTTTAGCCGAATTCGGAAAAAGGCACTATTAGATAGTAAAAATTATTTAATACTTTTTAGTTCACATTAATGTTATTATTGTTTTTACCTTGGAAGTCGGTTTTAATTTTTTGTTAAAAATAATAATAATTTCACTCTTTTTAGTTACACTAGTAGATAAATCTTCGCGTATATTTTACGTATCTTATTACAATTTGTTAAGAGTCACAACTCACACTCACAAAATAATATAATATTATCAGTGAAGTGAACATATTGTGTTAAGTACGCCTACAACTCTACAAGGCGCAAGTTCGGCCTCATATGGAATACTGTTCTCATCTCTGGGCAGGGGCGCCAAAATACCAACTGCTCCCTCTGGATCGTATCCAACGAAGGGCCGCTCGAATTGTTGATTGCCATAGTGTTTCAAACAGCTTGGACCCCTTGGAATTGCGCCGAGATGTGGCTTCTGTCGCGAATCACGCGAACTTGTAGGTAAAAAAGGTAAACAACGGTATTCATATATAATTATAGGAGGGTAGTTGTAATATTCTCTGTAGTGTATGTGCAGTGTATCTACATATAAAAGTAGATACTACATTGTCTCATGCACACCAGTAGTGGGGGCAGTCTATATAAGTCGTTGTCAAGTAGTCACAGAGTTCAGTTGTATAGTGGCAGTGACAGTGAATAGACGTGCGCTCCGCAAGTGGTACTGGGTGTGTTGGTGAGCCAGTGTTCCGAGGATTCCACAGGTATCTTGAACGTTATTATTTAGGCTGTGTGTTCAGTTCATCGAGGATATCCAACGCCTCGAAACTGTTATGTACAATAATATTATAATCGTCTTATGTAACATGTTGATACTGTATTTATATTGCGAACAATGAGTCGATTAGTTTAGTTATCTTATCATACGAGGTGTTGTAGTAGTTTGTGGCCGGTTGGTCACATCTAGTGTTTACTGCCTACTGCTGAGTGGGTTTGATTTAGACCTTAGCTATAGAAGGCTCGGTTGAGCCGTGTGGTAGTTTGTGGCCGGTTGGTCACATCCAGTGATTACTGCCTACTGTTGAGTGGGTTTGATTTAGACCTTAGCTATAGAAGGCTCGGTTGAGCCGTGTGGTAGTTTGTGGCCGGTTGGTCACATCCAGTGATTACTGCATACTGTTGAGTGGGTTTGATTTAGACCTTAGCTATAGAACGCTCGGTTGGGCCGTGTGGTAAGGGGTCGCTGTAAGGGGTGGTTGGAGGCGACTGCACAGTATAGTATAGAAACCGTGTTCATTGTTTGTGGTGATTACCAGATGGACACGTGTGTATAGTTTAGTTGGCAGCCTACGCGGTCATTGACCTGCTAGGCCATCACGATATAGAATGCCATAGTCTAGTGCGGACTAGCCGCATAGGTGAAATTGTCACGTGTGCTCACACAGGTGGACGCAGCAGAGTTATTAATATAGTTATAGTTTTCGCCTCCACTGAGGTGGTAGCGACATGGTGGAGATGCTGGGATCGAACCCGGCTCGGAACCGGCCGAAGGTAGTGTGAAAATAATTTTCACTTAGAATTTTAGAGGTAGTTTGACAGAGCCAGCCAAAGCTTGGTAATTTCGAAGCAGAGGGAAACAAAATTTGGAAAATGATGGATTGGGGGCGTTATTTGTGTTTGGAACCTAATATCATCGGCTAATTTTGTTTTCCCTTAAAGTTAAATTTTAATTTCCGAGAATAATAACAAAATCAAAATTTAGTTTAATAACATTTGAAAAATTAGATATGGCTGGAGGTTTGGTACAAAACTTGAAATAACATTAACGAGCACTATTGAAACGGAAGTGCCTTCCTAAACTAGTTGTCCCGGCAAACGTTCTGTTGCCATTTAAAGTATTTGAAGTTGTAACGTATTTCTTTGTTTGTAAAGAATGTTATTTTGTTGAAGTGACTAGATAACTATGTGGCGCGGGACGCCGTTGCGGCGGCGCGGGGCGCGGCGTCGAGCTGTCCCTTTGCGAAATGCACAGGCAATGGTCGCCGTCGGTCTCGAGTTGAAGTTCGTAATTTATTGTTTACTATCGCTTGTTCAACAAATGCAATATAAAAATATGTAGACAGTAGCGGATTCTTAGACCTGCTAAATATGCATAAAATGGCGCTGGTTTCGTTGATTTGCTACAGTGGGCTTGCTTATGTTGCCATAGCAAATACATTGTGTAGCAGTGAACCACACACTATAGTGGGAATTGTTTATAGAATAACATGCTGTAATTTTTCTGTGTACGAGGAGGGTATATTGTGGAGGATAGGAAGTGACAAGGCCTGAATATTGGTGTGGCAGCTGTAAAGTGGGTGCCTGATAGTTGGCTGGTGTTGATGAGCCTGATTTTCTCATCACACTGCGCTCAGTGTCTCTTGAGTCTATATTAACGCCTTCACAGACGCCAAATTCACTATGATATAATATGATCTTTTAGTAACCGATAACCGATAGTGTTGATGATGGATGGACGGCGGCGTCCTGTTGTCTAGCGTAGCCGTTACGAGTGTATACGCTCGGTGTTGCTATCATCGCACTCTTTAATTTACTTTATTGAAATTAATTAATTTAATAATTTTTAATTAGGTACTAAAATATTATTGCATAATCCTAATGAATTTAATCTGCTCAAGTCAGTAAAGTGGCATATATAAACTTTGTAATGAAATTATCATGTCATATTATTATTGTGAGATTGATGATTTTGCTCTTCTTTACCAAATGTCTCGCCATAGCGGGAGAGCTCATGGTTCATATGTATTATTGTGTGGTAACAAAGTGGAAATAAAATTGCTTCCTATCGAAAATGAGAAGTTTAGAGGTAATTTGGTGGGGGCCGGATGGTACCTGCTGATTATAAGACGAGGTTTAGTTAAAATAAAGATACCAAAAAATGTTTAGAGGTCGTTGGATAGACAAACGATACCTGCTGATTAAATACGTAGTTGGGTTAAAATAAAGATACCTACAAATGGTTAGAGGGTTTAAAGGTAAATTAAGATGAAGTTTGGTTAAAATTCAAACGGGTACCGTTGCTAATAGTTGAAAAGATTGGTCGGCTATAGTTCCAATGTATAAAGTCTACGCTAGTAAAATAAAACGAGGGCTGAAATCGTGTGTCACTGCTGCTACTCGTGAGACCCTCGCAAAAGTAAATGGGCAAAAAGAGGCCTATTATAGTTGACCTGGCAGAGCAGTGGATGGCAAAGTTCGAGTGCTGTAGCCTGTAGGGCAATTATTAGATGATTACTTTTATCCTAAAAGGCCGTGTGGTTTAGAATAATCTATTGAACGAAAAGAGGAAAAATGGTCTTGGCAACTATGTTACTTATAATAAAATAATTTCAGAAGTCAGTTTAGAAACAATAAATTGCCAGCTTTAAAAGATTAGCTCCCAAAGAACGTTCAACGTCGAGACGTTGAACAAAAATTATTGTTACCACAAAAACTAACATTCATCCAATATATTTGAACTTTGAAATATGAATGTATTGGCTATTTTTGCATTGTCAACCAGTAAATATGGTTATTGATATCGGCAGCGAGAATAATAATGTTATTATTAATGATAAAAAATTAAGACTTCTGAATTAGTAGAAAATAGTTTTACCAAATTATTAGTAGTTCTACCAAATTGTATAAACTTCTATGAAGCTGTTAACCCTAATATTTGTTTTGATGATATTTAGTACTTTCGAACTACCGACATTAAGGCACCTAATAATGAATTATTTTAGAATTGGGCGTGCATTTCGTTGATAATAATACCATAATATTGAAGTGGAATAAGTGCATAGAAAGTGGTGTTCATTGTGTTGTGTTTTCTTTAATATTAAAACTCGTGAATGAACCCGAAGATCTTCAACACAACAGATTAGAATTTAGATTTCAATTTCAAAGTTATTGCTAATGTTATTGGAGCATAATTAGATATGACGTACAATGTATATAATTGTGTTGTCTATGATTGAAGCTACCAATTTAGGTATGTAACTAATAAGTCCAATAGTGTCCGTTTAAAAACCGAGTTGCGGGTCCGGACAAAGGTCAATGGCCTATGTTATACCCATAGTAGTTTTAAGCAATTAAAAATATTTCTGAAAGCGAAATTGTTAAAAAAAAAACCGGTACAAAATTTACTTGGCCAGGATATTCCAGTGAGAGTGGAAGTGTTGAGATTAGAATTCCATGAAAGATGGATTCGAAGGTAATTTTCCTAAAATTATAAATGTTTAAATTCCGGTCCTCGTAAACCGGTCTCTCGAACGTGTTACAGAGTCCTCAATAATGATTAAATAAATGAGTCAATGGAATTGGATGTTATTGGGGTAGGAATTAGGATTACTCCCTTGGTTTCGACACTCAAGGGGGAATTAGAATATGTGTAGATATATAGGGCAAGCTAAAGCCAACATCAAAGAAAACACCCGTTGCCAACTATAGAAAAACTTCTTCTATAAAATTAATAAATGCAAGAAGTTTCGTGAAACTTGACCTAAAAATAGTTTTACTTAAATTGTGAAAAAAGAGTGAGCAAAGAGTGAGAAAAAATAATGTTGTTGATATGAAGATCTTATCAACAGCTAATTAAACTTTATTATTCCGCTATAACGATGGAGTGTTATAAAATTAAATTCACCTTAAATAAAGTTTAGTAGCATAGTAGTTGACATAATATTAAGTAACAGCTTTTATATTTTGTAATCAAGATTACGTATTTTTGGTACAACTTCCAAAAGACTATGGCAAGGTTGAAGTGCAGAGTCGCTAAATATAAAAGCTTTGTATCAGTGTAATTGAGAAATTTTATTGGCGAAATGATTTGGTGAAGTAGTTCACCTCTTTTAGTTGCGCGGGAGTGTCCGGCGGAATTGTTTTATAGGTGTCAGCTGTTTAGAGATAAGTTGTCATCAATTTAATATATAATGATTGATATTATGGAGCTTGGTGAAATGGACTCTGAAATAAAAGATAATATATTATTAAACAAGAGAGGAAGTGATGGTTTGAAAGCGGTTAACTTGTGATTGATTGCAAATTGTATTGCATATTTTCAGTTTTGATATCTTGGCTCATTTGGTTTAATTTGTATACGCCTATACAATGGAATCCCAGAGGGCGTTTGTGTGCTTAGGCTTACTATAAGGTAGTTTCTTTTCTCAGTGATAGCACATCTTGGAGGGAATAGGCTGGCAAACCATAGGCCGCTTCTATATAGATGTGCCACATTTCTCCACACTATGTGTGATTTAGCTTATGCTGTTGTTGTAGTTTTGCACCTTTTTGGTAGAGGTGGCCCGGTGGCCCGGTAAAGTAAAAAGTTTCTTACGCCGGTTCTTCTCGCCGGGTTGGTTTCCGGACCGGTGGTGGGCCTCATGTAGACAACGTTCTAAAATGTTAACTTTGTAAAAAAAGTTAGTAGTAATTGTGTAATAAAAATATATATAATATATATTTTGTGAAATGTAGATATGGTGTGTTGATGGATAAAGATGGCCGCTTACTACCAATCAGGACAAGGCAAGATGGTCGCCAGAATTGAGAGCTGGCGCCTGGCGCTCACTTGCTCTCTAGAGCCGCAGCCGAGAGTAGAGTGTGCAGAGATACAGTGTTCTGTGTTTGATTTGCTCCTTCAGCGACAATGTACCAATGGTACAGGTCATAAGCGAAGTTTTATATAAAAGTTTTGTATTAATTAGAGTCAGGATACCTATTTCATAGCTTCTATTTTCTTTGCGGTGGGGAGTGTCGCGAATCACGCGAACTTGTAGGTAAAAAAGGTAAACAACGGTATTCATATATAATTATAGGAGGGTAGTTGTAATATTCTCTGTAGTGTATGTGCAGTGTATCTACATATAAAAGTAGATACTACATTGTCTCATGCACACCAGTAGTGGGGGCAGTCTATATAAGTCGTTGTCAAGTAGTCACAGAGTTCAGTTGTATAGTGGCAGTGACAGTGAATAGACGTGCGCTCCGCAAGTGGTACTGGGTGTGTTGGTGAGCCAGTGTTCCGAGGATTCCACAGGTATCTTGAACGTTATTATTTAGGCTGTGTGTTCAGTTCATCGAGGATATCCAACGCCTCGAAACTGTTATGTACAATAATATTATAATCGTCTTATGTAACATGTTGATACTGTATTTATATTGCGAACAATGAGTCGATTAGTTTAGTTATCTTATCATACGAGGTGTTGTAGTAGTTTGTGGCCGGTTGGTCACATCTAGTGTTTACTGCCTACTGCTGAGTGGGTTTGATTTAGACCTTAGCTATAGAAGGCTCGGTTGAGCCGTGTGGTAGTTTGTGGCCGGTTGGTCACATCCAGTGATTACTGCCTACTGTTGAGTGGGTTTGATTTAGACCTTAGCTATAGAAGGCTCGGTTGAGCCGTGTGGTAGTTTGTGGCCGGTTGGTCACATCCAGTGATTACTGCATACTGTTGAGTGGGTTTGATTTAGACCTTAGCTATAGAACGCTCGGTTGGGCCGTGTGGTAAGGGGTCGCTGTAAGGGGTGGTTGGAGGCGACTGCACAGTATAGTATAGTATAGAAACCGTGTTCATTGTTTGTGGTGATTACCAGATGGACACGTGTGTATAGTTTAGTTGGCAGCCTACGCGGTCATTGACCTGCTAGGCCATCACGATATAGAATGCCATAGTCTAGTGCGGACTAGCCGCATAGGTGAAATTGTCACGTGTGCTCACACAGGTGGACGCAGCAGAGTTATTAATATAGTTATAGTTTTCGCCTCCACTGAGGTGGTAGCGACAGCTTCGCTCTGCATCCTCTATCGGTTGTATCACGGGGAGTGCTCTGAGGAATTGTTCGGAATCATACCACCTGCAACTTTTCGCCATCGTCCCACGCGAAAAACATACCATCCTCATCACCTTGATGAGTGGCAGTCTTCCACAGTGCGTTTCTCGCGTAACTTTCTACCGCGCACTGTAAAACTCTGGAACGAACTGTCACCAGCAGTATTTCCGGACCTATACGACCTGCAAACCTTCAAGAAAAGAGCGTATTCCCTCTTAAAAGGCCGGCAACGCTCCTGCAGCTCTTCTGATGTTGCAAGAGTCCATGGGCGACGGTAGTTGCTTACCATCAGGTGACCCGTCTGCTCGTTTGCCCCCTTATTTAATAAAAAAAAAAAAAAAAAAAAAAAAGTAATTTAACAATTTTAATATTTCAAGCCCGAAGCGGTCACCGGCGATTGCGATAACAATAGAAAGGCTATTGTGTCTCGTTTTTCCACGATCGAAGGATCTATCAGATAAAAAATTGTACAAACTTGCATAGGATGTAGCGTAGCATAATATTTAATATTATCATAATTATTGACAGCTGTTCTTGTTATCAAGAATTCAAATCGATAGGTACTTAGTGCACCATCTATCGATTAATAAGTATAACTAATTAAAAAGACACTTAATGACTTTGTTTTGTTTAAATGCTCTTTTTAAAATAACTTTATTTTAATTCTATTTGTCTATTAAAATTTTATAAAGTAGTAAAGTATTCGATCTGTATATTATAAAGTAGTTAGTAAAGTATTCGATATTCTGTCTTCGCGCGGCGGCGCTGGGCGGCGACCGACGCCGACCGCCGTGTATTAAAAACAAACAGGTGTTGTTAATTGTTATACAGTACATCATTATTATTATTAGTATATCCATACCTATGCCTTGTACTATTATCTATTCTGTGCCATGAGACATTCGTGGCCTTAACACGACGTGGTAATGATGATGATGACGATGATGATGATGATGATTATGATGATTATGATGATGAATATGAATTGCATAGTAGTTTATGCTTTCTGTTCTTAAAAGAACGCCGAAACTCCCAAACGTGTATCTATAAGGAATCAGGAGTTCTCTCAGCATCATCGAAACCATAGTATACCTTGACCCAATATTTGACTTTTTGGTAGCGTATTCTTAGTATACTTCACATAAAATCAAAATCACCATATGTTTCCATATAAATTTCGAGGAGTTCCCTCGATTACTCATGGATCCCATCATCAGGTCACCACCTTTGTGAAAATGGGACCAAATTGGAGTGAAACCTAATACAACAAAACAAAAATTTCGAAAATCGGTTCACAAACGGCGGAGTAATCGTTGAACATACAAAAATAAAAAAAAAAAAAAAAAAAAAAATATCCACAGCCGAACATATAACCTCCTCGTTTTTTGGAAGTCGGTTAAAAAGAAATAATTGTGGAGTGATTTCTGTATAATGATGCTTATTTGTGAGTGTAGTTTTAAATTGAAGTAAGTTCTATTTTTGATTGCGAATTGTATACCGCTGTGCAATTTTCTTACTGTCAATTATTAATAATTATGTAATGATTCATTTATTTTTCATACTTATTGTTTTTTACAGCCTTTCGACAAAATTATATAATGCGATTTTTTTACACATTTTTATTCATATTATCTAGTGATTATCATAATGTGTTAAACGAATATTATAGTTACTATATAAGTATCTGTCATATTATAGTCTGTCTGTTGAAATCGCTTTGCAACATTTGGTATACACGTTGAATCCCGGGAAAATAAATTTCGGTACGACGAAGTTGCGGGCTACATCAGTCTCTCGTAAATCCTCCCCGTGATCTTCGATAGTACTTTTAATTCAAGTTAATACATACGGGTATCTAGTTTAGAAAAGTGTTAATAATATATCCTTAGATATTATTACCACTTTTCCAAACTAGTTTGGGAGCCCTTGCTCCCAAACATAACTGCGAATTCGCATCGCATCGCAAATAATTGCGACAAAATTCAAAATAAAAATGACGTTACATCTATGTACGACTTTGTCCCGTGCTAAGCACCTGAAGGATTGTTTTGCAGGTACTTGATAACGGAAATAGTTATATATACAGGATGTCCCAAAACTCAACGATAATCTGGGACCGGATGAATGGCCAAGTTACACCAGTTCCGGGAAAAATAAAATAAAAATTCCATATCACTCAGTTTAGCGATAATAGACAATTTTGTAAAAAAGTCGAAATTCGACACCCTTGGTCGCATTTTCAAGTCCTGTGACCACCAATGTCAATGAAGATCTCAAAATAAAAAAAATACAGCGAAATTGTGACATTGGTAATCACAGGACTTGAAAATGCGACCAAGGGTGTCGAATTACGACTTTTTTACAAAATTGTCTATCATCGCTAAACTGAGTGATATGGAATTTTTATTTTATTTTTCCTGGAACTGGTGTAACTTGGCCATTCATCCGGTCCCAGATTATCGTTGAGTTTTGTTACACCTGTATACATACTTCTAATATTCACATACCCATGATGTAACAAGCTAAGGAATATTGAAAAAACTCTGTTCCTTCGGTGGGATTTGAACCCGCAATCCCCGGACTGAGCCACCACGCGCCCAACCACTGAGCCACAGAGACGTGGTTTAAAATTAAATATCCTGTACATTTTACCACATTTCGTGGATCCATGACTAATATGTGTCTGATAAGGGCCAACTTTTTATTGATTCGTGAAAGTAAGGAAAAGAAAGCGCGTTACTTGTAATGTTGCTATGCGATTGTGATCTATATGATAGGTGCGTTTGATACAATTTCCGATGTGTTTCGCTTGCTATTTTGTACGTGAAACCGGGCGAATTACGGATTGCCTTTAAAATTAATTGGCTGGCTTTTAATCGTTACTGCTCGTGATTTTGTACTTAATTACGAGTACCTGACCTCCAAAAAGGTGGAGGTTCTATGTTCGACTGTGGACATTTTTTGTTTATTTACTTTACTAAGGATTTATTCAGACATTCTCTGTGCGACTTTAAGATAGTATAATGTTGCGAGCCCCATTGAAAGCATTCTCTTACGGGGAATTTACACGGGTGAATAAAGCCGAACGACGTAAGTCGCAAATCAACGGTCTGAATGGCAGTAAATGGCGAAAAAATTGCCATCGTTATTCGTTTACCATTTAGGCAGTCGATTTAAACACGGCTTCAGTTGTGCGGTTTAGTCACCCGTGTAAACCCCCCTAAGTGACGTGTCTGTGTGTCCCTGGTATCATGTGTCTGTCATGTGTCTGCTATTACTGGCTGCCAGTCTTATTGGCAGCCAGTACTGGCTTTGTGAAAAATATACTTTAGTTTGATGAACCGATTTTGAACAATTTTTATCAGCTCGCTCACTTGTTTTAATCATGCTGCGAATGAATTATTGTTTTGTATCATTGAATATGCTTACTAACATTATGACCGCGAAAATGTGTTGCCTATCAGCTGTTTCTTCCGTTTGTCTGTCTGCTACCTTTTTATGCTGTGTCCATAAACTGTGGATATACTTAAAATCGCTGAAAAGGATGTACTTATAGATATTTAATTCTGAAAAAATTTGCGATCACCACAATATGATAAACGACGCAAACGAAGTTACGTCATACGTGCAACATCTAGTATATATTCACATATTTTATCATCCTAAAAATATTTTTATAACACCCCCATTTTTTGTCGGAGATTAAAAATCCATTTAGATTGAATAAGGTTAGCTGTGCCTGTTGTCAATCGTACGTAGGTTTCATTAGTGCTTTCCTTTTAATCTCGTGTGAAATGGGGGACTCCCCTTCGCTTGTGATTGCCTAATTGAATTTTCTCCTAGTCTACATGTCTATGTCCCCCTTACTAACAAAAATATTAACACAGTGAATAATAACTAGTCATAATTCAAGGTCTGCTATCTTTGACGTGTGACGTTACCAATATGCTAGAGTCTAGACAGAGACAAGCAGACTTGCATAGTTATTAGCTGCGCAAGTATTTTTATTAGTAAGTGGTTAGAATTAGATCACACTTCATACTAATACCTAATTAATAATTATTATCATAAAAGCGAAAGTCCGTTTGTTTGTAACCTTTTCACGCCCAAACCGTTGAACAGCTGATTTTTTTGAATACTTTTGAATCCCGGGAAAGGACATAATTTATGATACTTTTTATCCCGGCCCGGAAAAATGTACGGAATTTTGGCACAACGGAGTCGCGGGCGTCATCTAATATATTATATTATTATCTACATTCTACTATGTATTTTTAGTAAGTATTATATATGTGTCGCAGGGAAAAGAGGATATCAGGGATTTCACGATATCCCTAGGGATATCACGAACTCACGGAAGATGCCGAATATTCTTGTTTGTTACGTCTTCTTACTGAAAATATCTAGTGATATGTCATTTCACTAAACTAAATCTAGTGAAATGTCAGAAACGCGGATACCGCCGAATAAAAATCGAGCTACTCATTTCTCTCGCTCGCTCTAGTTCCCACACGTTACACGGGCACTAGTGGGAGTGAAACAAATGCGTCGCTCGAGCTGGCGCGGCTCGTCTAGCCTGGAGACAGACAGACAGACTAACCCTTTGGGTATGGAACCGTAAAAACTATGATAATCGAAGAGCCTGTCAAAAAATATTCAACTTTTTGTAAAGGTGGCATGTCGATTTCTAGTTTGGTTAGGCTCTTGTACAGGCACAGGTACTACAGGTACTCCAGCTCTTCGATTATAATAGTTTTTACGGTTCCGTACCCAAAGGGTTAGTCTGTCTGTCTGTCTCCAGGCTAGACGAGCCGCGCCAGCTCGAGCGACGCATTTGTTTCACTCCCACTAGTGCCCGTGTCACGTGTGGGAACTAGAGCGAGCGAGAGAAATGAGTAGCTCGATTTTTATTCGGCGGTATCCGCGTTTCTGACATTTCACTAGATTTAGTTTAGTGAAATGACATATCACTAGATATTTTTAGTAAGAAGACGTAACAAACAAGAATATTCGGCATCTTCCGTGAGTTCGTGATATCCCTAGGGATATCGTGAAATCCCTGATATCCTCTTTTCCCTGCGACATATGTATTACAGTCTATGGTCTATACTAGCGCGAGCTGCGAACTATAGCGGCTTGAATATGACTGATCTCTACTGTATATTAGAACAAATCTGTAATGCTTTTAGTTTGTTTGCGAAGTTTGCGAGAGCTATGATACTTTTTGTTTCTTTGTTTGTCACGCTTTCACACCTTAGCTAATGAATCGATTACGTATCTTGCAATTTTGTATACTTACACACTTTTGAAGTAAAGAATCACACTATGTAGTAGTTGATAATAAATATTAATGAAGTGTTTGTTTAAGCCGGCCCCTAGACGATCAGTTGTAGTGTGCAATATCACGCTTCAATTTTATTGAACAGTTTATTTTACAATTATAAGATTATAATATCAACCCTATATCAACCCTAGACGGTCAATAAAATTGCTCGTCTAGGGGCCTGCTAAGGGAGTCCATACTCGTACTGTAGACGGGTACATCTAGTTTTCTTACACATCTTAGATATTATCCTCCTTAAACTAATAAAGATATACATTATACACGTATCGTATAACTATTCGAAGTCCGTTTTATTTGTCTGTCATATTGTGACTTTTCCAGTGTGCCAGATAAAGACAAGAAAAATTAAATTAAAGTTAGCGCCATTGTAATCACGGCTCTTTCACATCCAAGCCGGCCAAGATTTTCAGGTCTAAAGTACCGATCGATTTAAAATTGACAAAGTTTCATACAAATTATCATCCCTTATTTTATGATTTATCCCCTTGGGGTTAGAATTGATCAAAATCCTTTCTTAGCGCCTAGCGGATGCCTACGTCTAACATCTACCTGCATGCCAAATTTCAGCCCGATCCGTCCAGTGGTTTCGGTTGTGCTTTGATAGATCACTATGTCAGTCACCTTCGAGTTTTATATAATTTAGATAGATTCTCCATCATTGTTTCTGTATTGTCGAAGTCTTTAAATTCTAGTCTATTATGAAACTATCAGTCTGCTATTCAATCCGACGCACCTATTAATTTACATATTTAATATTTATACGATTGCATGATATGAAATGCATTGACAATTTTGTGGGTAGTTTGCAAATTATAATATCTAAAAATACCCTATTTTTAGATATTATAATTTGCACGTCATTGTCTAAATTGAATTGTCAATTCGCCTCCTAAATCTTATCCCACGAATTAAATAGACGAAACAAAAGAAGATTAGGATTAGGTACGCATTTTTTAATTATGAAAAACTTAAGGTAGTTAGTAGTCAACTCGCCCCTAAAATTCGTCCAACGAATTAAATAGATGAAAATATAATCAAGTCAAGATAAAAAAGAAGCGATAAAAATGGCTCGAATTCTCAAAGCCGAAGGGTGTGTTCGCCGCTTAATTACTAACTTAGTTTTTCACAAATTTTCAAATTTAAGCTACCCGCCGTAAATTTCTATAAGCTCTTGTTACAAACTTAAATCTTTTCGGAATATTAAATATAGGTCTAGAGGAATCTTAAGTCTAGAATAAACGGAGAATATGTTATAAGTCCTAAATCGTGAAGTTTTGAAATAATTAAAGCTCTTGCTTTGCGCACTTTTCAAGCGAAAGTTTTATTTTAATTAATCCGCATTGAAACCTGGTTGCATAAGGTTTACTTTAAGTGTTGGAATTTTATATATACCACTTTACACGTATACCTGGGTAAACTATTGCAAATTGATGCGGCTTATGAACCATTTAAAAAAAAAATTACAATGTGACTAACATGATTAAAATTGTGACTCAACTGTTTTGTGACATTCCTGCATAATTTTATACTAATGTGAGTCACATTTATTGTAAGGTGGAGTTTACATGCGCAAACTAAAGGTTTACAAAATAAGTAGGTATAATGAAATAACAATTTAAGTAATCGAAATCTTTTTTATTTAAAATAATACTTCCACTTTTACACTAAGAGATCAATGTCTTAATTATTAAAACTTTAAATAATCAACAATCAACCTACAATTATCACAATTAAGAAAGTAGTTAGATCTCGGTCCAAGCTTATCATCCTCTCTGAACTTATTCATTGTAGTATTCATAGCAGTCTAGAAGTTAATATTGACATGCCAGTTCACTCTGAAATTCAAATTCAAAGGCTTTTATTATAAACAAGAACCCATAATGACACCATACATTTTTAGCCAATGTAAACATATCTTTACATTACATGTCGATGTGAGTCACGTCATATGAGTTACGAAATGTGACTAACATGTTAGCATTTTTGTGAACAACATAATCTCAAAAAGCTACAATGTCAGATTATTTCGCAATACAGATTAATACGTTACAAAATTATTACTTGTTTATGTTTGGCTTACGCTAGGAAAATAATTGAAACTAATACTCACTTTACTTTCTTCAGAGATCACTGTGATTCACCTGAAAATTTTTAATGAAAATCGCGACCGAGTTGCGTTACCATAGACCAAACTGACACTAAATTAAAATGGGGGAGATATGGTAGGAACAGTATGGAGAAAAGTGTTGCCAGTTATGAAAAATTTTCTTAAAGTGGTAAAAAGCTACGAAATCGGCCGTGACATACTCTGAGTAACTCACATGTTTATAATCTCGGCCAAATTAAAAAATTGTTTTTTAATAGTTAAAGTACTGCTTAGAATGATATTGTTTTGAATAAATATTATTATTTTTAACAAAAAATTAAAACCGACTTCCAAGGTAAAAACAATAATAACATTAATATGAACTAAAAAGTATTAAATAATTTTTACTATCTAATAGTGCCTTTTTCCGAATTCGGCTAAACCTCAACTATTTCTGTACTCAATCTTCATTATTTTGAAGTCGGTACCAGATAGCTGAATCTTCAGTCCTCTGACAGAATATTTGAAACTTTTGGAACTGGCACCGACTTCAAAATTATGAAGATTGAGTACAGAAATAGTTGAGGTTTAGCCGAATTCGGAAAAAGGCACTATTAGATAGTAAAAATTATTTAATACTTTTTAGTTCATATTAATGTTATTATTGTTTTTACCTTGGAAGTCGGTTTTAATTTTTTGTTAAAAATAATAATAATTTCACTCTTTTTAGTTACACTAGTACGTAAACCTTCGCGTATATTTTACGTAATTTATTACAATTTGTTAAGTGTTGAGATTTGTAAATTTTTTATTTTCTAAGAAAATTTAGTTCCGCAATTCAACAACAGATGTCGTTGTTAAGTTTCTGCATCGCGGTATCGCTTACTCGATAGCATTTGATATAACTAATTCGCTACAATAATTATCTTCTTCTCGCTCACACTCACTGTTGTCATAATTGATATTACGCCAGAGGGATTAACGTCCCAGAACCATAAGACCAGTTTTAGGCGTAAGACGTAGACGTCTATTCTTTACATTAAGAGTCACAACTCACACTCACAAAATAATATATTATCAGTGAAGTGAACAGTAGTTAGTAAAGTATTCGATCTGTATAATATAAAGTAGTAAAATATTCGATCTCTCGTTTGCCGCCACGCGCCGCCCGCGTGACACCGTCGCCTCTGTAGCGCCGACCGCCGTGTATTAAACAAACAGGTGTTGTTACGTAACAATACATAATTATTATTACGAGTTAGTATATCCATACCTATGCCTTGCAGTACTACTATCTATTCTGTGCCATGAGACATTGGTGACCTTAACACGACGTGGTAATGATGATGATGACGATGATGATGATGACGATGATGATGATTATGATTATGATGATGAATATTAATTGCATAGTAGCATATGCTTTCTGTTCTTAAAACAACGCCGAAACTCCCAAACGTGTATCTATAAGGAGTCAGGAGTTCTCTCAGCATCTTCGAAACCATGGTATACCTTGACCCAATATTTGACTTTTTGGTAGCATATTCTTAGTACACTTCACATAAAACCAAAATCACCATATGTTTCCATATAAATTTCGAGGAGTTCCCTCGATTACTCCTGGATCCCATCATCAGGTCACCACTTTGTGAACATGGTACCAAATTGGAGTAAAACCAAATACAACAAAGCAAAAATTTCGAAAATCGGTTCACAAACGGCGGAGTAATCGTTGAACATACAAAAATAAAAAAAAAATAAAAAAAAAAAAAAAAAAAAAAAATATCCACAGCCGAACATATAACCTCCTCGTTTTTTGGAAGTCGGTTAAAAAGGAAATATATTTATGTTCCTAGTTACATTATTAAAAGTTTTAACAGATGATTCATACCTGTTGAAGTGCAAAAAGGACATTTTTTTTTCTACTCGTATGGAACGTGAATAGTTCCAAAACAAAAAAGCATGTTTTATAAGAACCACTATATTATAAATGCCAATTTCGGTGAGTGTCTTTAAGAGGAAGGCTCATATTTATAGGAAACGTTGCCCAACTTAAAAAATACAACACTGAATTCGTAAAAAATACTATTATTTGAGTCGGACCAAATAATTTATGAAATGTACATTTTTTTTGAAAATGGCTCTTGTATGTAAATGAGCTACTCAAAAGTCAAAACTGAAGCTTATTTACGACAGCGAAATACAAATTGAATTGACAGACTCCGCTCGCAGTGTTGCTACGAGTATATACTGCGAGCAGAAGGTGCCACTAAAACATACAGTAAATAATCCGACCAAAATCTGATATGTTGCACATATTGTCATATCAGAATATTGACAGAAACGTAGTGTACCTACTGTATAATGTCTATGATAGTGCTGCATCTAGAGTGAAAACTTTGCAGTAATAAATCCAATTTTGGACGGCTGAATCCACTTCGTCAGGTGTTTGAAATAATTCTGTTTACCACCGGTGCAGCGGCATCCTGTCTACATAGCGGTGTAGCCTTAGGGTCTATCGTGTCAAATAGGCACATTATCGTGACACATGACAGCCGTTTGACACAATATACCATAAGGCTACATAACGGCACCTGGTGGTAAATAGAATTTCATACACCCTCATCTCAATGTTACGGTATTCCTCGTAAACGTTAAAGTGAGGTTTTAACGCTTTCCACTTCGTCAGGTCATTGCCATGCAATTGACTGTCTATAAGTACTTTATAGGAGAGCTAACCACTCGATAACTTGTGTGTAAACAAGCCATAATGCCCGTTCAATGGCATAGATTTTATTTAAACCCTTTTGTAAACAATGGTTTCGAGAAAAAGATGTGGGTGTAGAAATAATTGTTTTTCACAGAATTTGCGTATATAATAAATAAGAGTACAACACGTGTATTTAATATTCACGAAAAACATCAAACGGATGATATGCCCAAATATGTTTTTACATTTTATATTTTTATTTCCACTTATTTTATTTTATAGATAAAACTAGCTGACCCGGCAAACGTTGTTTTGCGATATAAATAATTTTTTGGTATGAAAAATAGATGTTGGCCGATTCTCAGACCTACTGAATATGCATATAAAATTTCATAAAGATCGGTCAAGCCGTTTCGGAGGAGTACGGTAACTAACATTGTGACAGGGAAATTTTATATATAAGATGAAATAAGTGGAAATTGTGAAGTGGAGCGTAGTAACAGCTTCAAGTGATCATTACCATGGAGATAATATTTAATCCCTATTTATCCTCTTACGGTATTAAATGTTGTATGAATAATAATATTATTATTATGAATCCTCTTTTCCCTTGGTAACGGCATCACGCAAGAAGGGCTGTATCGATTTGATAATTTTTTGCGCTTATCTTACAGGACGAGAAGGAAATGCGCTACTTGGGCGCAGGAAAAAACACTGTTCGTTTGTTGATACGCACAAAATGTTATAAAATAATAATTTAGTTATAAGGATAAACCAAAAATATGAGGGCTACTTTTCAAATCAATTACCTACAGGCCAGGTGAATCGCGATATGAAATCTTGCCGGTTTGCGAGGTTTTAGAGAGTCAGATCACGAACATATTATGCACAATAATTAATTAGCTACCTTTAGGGGGTTTTCAGGTTCCCTGTGAGACCCCATCCTCTCTGTTTCGGCAAGAAACTGCATCATTATCAATCGTTGTCAGATGCTAAGTATACACTTCAGCCCTATAAAGTATGATTGTATAAATCACAGCCTATAAGTGACGTCCGGCACTCAAGACCAATATAACTAATGACTTTCGCGGCTCCTCTGATACTGGCCTTCTTAAGACACACTTAAGACCAGACAGTAAACTTACGTACCTATTTTGAGTCTTAGAAGACGTAGGATTCCTATGTTTTCCCGAAAAAGTATACTTATCCCGCGCAAGTCGCGACAAACGCGCTTCGGCGTATATTTATTACATTTTTATTTTTTGGTGAACATAAACAGATTTTTTTTATATTTTAATATAATATACCTAAATATAACATAAGGGGAATCCTTATAGTAAGAGTACTATAAGGATGGCCTACTTGTCTTTGTCTTCCATATAACGTTACATCACAGACAAACTGACAGCTGACATTGTATAGTCAGAAGCTGAGTATACAATTACAAGATATACAATTATACAGTAATTAGACAATTATACAGTAACTTCAAGTTAAACAATAGACGCTGAGTAATAAACTGGGAATAGTTGTCTGTATAGTTAAACAATTAAAACAAAGTTAGCCCTCTAATAAACTCGTGATTGTACTGAAGGTGTCTGTAGCGTGCAGTTCGCATACTTTGTCTAGCTATGTTAAGGGTCGATGCGAACGGGCGACAGATTGTCGCCCGCGTCGCGCGCGTAGGCTGAGTTACTACAAGTGATAGAGTCAAAACTGTAAGGGCCTTGTTACACCTGCTGAGTCAGTACGACAAGACAGTGCTTTCGGTCAATTTGTTTGGCTGAGAGCACTGACTCGTAACTGTTTCGCCAATCTACCTAGAGTCCCGAAACAGTTGAAAGAAGAAAGACCTCTTTCTCTCTCGCTAAGTGTAAACAAGTTCTAAGACGTGTTACGTGTGATAAGACGAGGTACTGAAGTGCACTGCTTTTAAACCGACTTCCTAAATAAGAGGACATTCGAATGTGAATATTTGACCAATAGCTACCAAAGGTCAAAACCTTGATCAAAATCAATATGAACTTTTATGGTTTCGACTAAAGTCGCTAGTTTGCTTCGCCTCTAGAAGTTTGCTACATAAATACTTTGTGCAATATAAAACGTACTCTGCAATTATACTCTATTGACTGAATTTCATTTACTGTTGTACGAGTATTGATATTTTTTTGACATTACTATAAATCTATTGCAACTTGCAACGATTTCTTGGAAATTTTGAACGCTTTTTCTGATTAACTATAGATGTGACATACTCGTAACGCTTCAATACGCCCAATGTGTACCTGCTCTAATGATGTGGAATTAGAGCGTTAGCGCGTTACTGCAAGTGCGCCAGTAACACGCGTTTGCACGAGTACGCTTTAAGGCTGCTCTCTCTCGAAAAAAGCGTGCAGATGAAACAACTTAACTTTTCATCGGCATTAACAGATAAATTATATCTGAAAAAAATAATTAGTAATCTACATGATATGATACGTTTTTAAGGGCCTTCTACTCCCTAAATTAGCAGGTCGATTTCTGCCAGTGCGAATATTGACGTAAATGACATTAAAATAACATTCATAACAGCGCGCCTTGTACGGTGGCGGTTTCGACGCTCGCCGCGTCCATGATAGGGTGAAATAGGAGAAAAAACCTTTTTAAGGCTTACATATTTCAAAAAAGTAAAAAATCCAAATTATTAACTTATGTATTGCAAAGCAGTAGATATTTTTTATATATTCTTTTGATAAATAATGAAGGAGTAAAGTGGTTTCATTCAACGATTTGGAGGTGATTTGGTTTTTTTATTTCTTTATTATGTGATACCGATAGAAAAAAAAAGGCAAAACCAAATTACGTATCATATTATGTAGATTACTCATTATTTTTTTCAGATATAATTTCTCTGTTAATGCCGATGAAAAGTTGTTTCATCTGCACGCTTTTTTCGAAAGAGCAGCCTTAATATCATTTACGTCGATATTCGCACTGACAGACAATAACCTGCTAATTTAGGAAGAGAGGGCCCTTAATAGAATCCGGGGTTCTCAAAACGCGCGTTAGCAAAGCGCGCGCTTCAAAACGCCCAATGTATACCTGCTCTTATTCGTTTATACTTTACTAGCGACCCGCCTCGGCGTCGCATGGGTATAAAATATATAGCCACTGAAAAAATGTTTAAAATTAATAGCCTATCCCGATCCTTCATGTGGTCTACTTCTTATCTGTGCCAAATAACATAAAAATTGCTCCAGTAGTTCGCGAGATAAAACCTTTCAAATAATTTCCCCCGTTTTTTTCCACATTCTCCTATTAGTCTCATCGTGACAAAATATAGCCTATAGCCTTCCTCAATAAATGGGCTATCTAACACTGAAAGATTTTTTTTAAATCGGACCAGTAGTTCCTGAGATTAGCGCGTTTTCCCCGTTCTTTCCATATTTTCCTCTATTTCTTAGCTTCTATTAATCTTAGCGTGATAACTGATAAAATATAGCCTATAACCTTCCTCGATAAATGGGCTATCTCACACTGATAGAATCATCAAAATCCGTAGCGTAGTTTTAAAGATTAATGGGAACAAAGGGACATGAGGGAAAAAAGCGACTTTGTTTTATAATAAGTATAGAATATAGATATAAATCGTTACTCGTAGAATTTAAATCTGATTGTACATAATTCATAAATATGACTCTCGTTTAAGTGTTTTCTATAAACCCCGAGGTAAAAAACTGTCTCTATAATTGTTAGAAAACTCTACCGTAACAAACTATGTAGTAAGTATTATAGCTTTTTAATGTAATCGCTTTGATGTAGTATCGACTATCGTCTACATTACAGTATAGAAAATTTCTATCAAAAACGTTCGTTTGAACTCTACTATAAAGTTTTATCTTTGTTTTTCGAATTTTTAGTTCATTACTAAAATGTGTGCGTATATCAAAGGACTATTTAGTATTATAGACATTACAGTATAGAACATTTCTATCAAAAACATTCGTTTGAACTCTACTATAAAGTTTTTAATTTTTAACTATTAATTAGCTATTAATGTCTACGTATATCATATCAAAGGACGAGTTTATGTAGGTACTAGCATTTTTGCACTTGTTGATTTATACTCGAGAGTTTTCTACTTGCGCCCGGTTAATCGTGGATTAAATATGTTATCTCCCTCGTTTTTATATTAATAAAAGAGAAGGCATAATAAACAAACTGAACTTGTGCAAGTGGGCCAAAAACGAGTCACTGGTTGGATATTAGTTAGGGTACTTTTCTCTAATACAACATTTTAGTAATGTGGCGCCTGCAACTCCGCTGCGCCGAAAGTCGTTAATCGCGCGGAAACTGTACATTTTTCCACATAAACAACAACAAACAACCATCCTGTCCTATGGTCCTTTCCCTGGACTCTTAAGTATCTCCATGCCAAATTTCATCAAAAGCTTGAATATGTAACAGACAGATAGACACATCTTCGCATTTATAATATTTGTATTTTGTATATATTTGCGAAACTTTCCCATCTTTTTATTTCCGAATTTCTATTGAGGTTTTCCGATCACAAAGAAACCTTTTCTAATGTTATATTATAATATTCTGAAAATTGCTCATGTTTACTACACGAACTATTTATCCTCCGAAAATAAAATCGTAACCGGTTTTCACATAATAGATGGAATTCTTTATATCGAAATTAAGGAGTGAAAAGTGTTTGCTTTGTGAAAATCAAATATTATATTAATATCCAAACGCAGATGTTTTTTTAACCGACTTCCAAAAAACGAGGAGGTTATATGTTCGGCTGTGGATATTTTTTTTTTTTTTTATTTTTTTTATTTTTTTTTTTTTGTATGTTCAACGATTACTCCGCCGTTTGTGAACCGATTTTCGAAATTTTTGTTTTGTTGTATTAGGTTTCACTCCAATTTGGTCCCATTTTCACAAAGGTGGTGACCTGATGATGGAATCCATGAGTAATCGAGGGAACTCCTCGAAATTTATATGGAAACATATGGTGATTTTGGTTTTATAAGAAGCATCCTAAGCATATGCTACCAAAACGCAAGATTTTTCACCGAGATATACTATGGTTCCGAAGATACTAAGAGAACTCCGGATTCCTTATAGCTACAAGTTTGGGAGTTTAGGCGCTGTTTTAAGAACTGAAAGCATATTATGCTACTATGCAAATTACATTCATCCTCATCATCATCATTAATTCATTACCACGTCAGGGTCACCAATGTCACCAAATTCAACCTTATCTCCAGAGCATAAGGCACACATTTGACATTACTTCTGAGAAGTTAAAGTTGCTTCGATTAAACGTAACATTCTGCCTCACTTACAAATTACAAATTCCAGAAAAATACAATATACAACTTAAGATTAAGACAAATCCCCACACTAGGCATAGCCTGTCCTGTGGGGCCAGAAACTTCGATGAGATACTCTGGAAAACAACCTAATTTCAACCTTTTGCATTGCGTTTAGCGTTCATAGTACAATATTATAATTGCCTGGGCTGTCAAGCGAGCGCGAGCGGCGCGACGCGGGCCGGGTACTATGTGCGATCAGCGATGCGTCACGTGCGCGGTGCGACAAGTCGAGCGATTGAAACTAGTCCGGTGACCGGTTACTTAGCACGTCACACGTGTTCATTTCGATTTTTTTTAAATGTATTTTTTAAAATTATCTGCAGGCTGCAGCTGATATTATATTTTGTAAGTGTGACTGTAATAAGATACGTACGCGTTGGCTTACTAGGTAACTAAAAAGAGCCGCTTGGAAGTTGAAGCGTTCGAGACCGGTTTCAGCACGATACTTATAATTTGTTGCTAATACCTAGTTTGTATCCTTCGATCGTGGATTCTTGGAAATCTATTATTATTCTATTGTGTCTTGCTCACCGGTAAGCTTGTAACCAAGATACGTAGAATAATATAATACAGGTGTATTATTTACGTACATAGTACGCGATAGTTTAGGACTAGGTAACTAAAAACTAAAAAGAGTGAAATTATTATTTTTAACAAAAAATTAAAACCGACTTCCAAGGTAAAAACAATAATAACATCCTTATAATATGAACTAAAAAGTATTAAATAATTATTCCTATCTAATAGTGCCTTTTTCCGAATTCGGCTAAAACTCAACTATTTCTGTACTCAATTTTCATAATTTTGAAGTCGGTGCCAGTTCCAAAAGTTTCAATTAATATTCTGTCAGAGAACTGAAGATTCATCTGGTACCGACTTCAAAATGATGAAAATTGAGTACAGAAATAGTTGAGTTTTAGCCGAATTCGGAAAAAGGCACTATTAGATAGGAATAATTATTTAATACTTTTTAGTTCATATTATAAGGATGTTATTATTGTTTTTACCTTGGAAGTCGGTTTTAATTTTTTGTTATTCCGCAACGAAAACAGACAGCTCACGTAACACGTTGAAATAATAATTGGTTATTGGAAAATATTGAAAGAAAACAAATGATTTACATCGAAATAATTATGCAGATTATATTGTAAAAATATTATTTTCATGTACATGTTTTTGTACATTTCAAATAAGTATTGTTTATTTTCGAGACAATATTATGATGTTTATTGTTTACTGTTGGGTGGTCTAATCACTAATGGAATACATCTTTCTGGCACTGCGGGCAAAAATCTACAATTTTGAGGGTCAAATAAAGTTTATGGTAGTCCGAATTCGCAACTTCTAATTATATTTTTTGTTTCAGTATTGGCTGTGCGTTGTCTCACTTCTTCTAAGCGGCATATTCTTCGCTGTTCTCAATCTGTATTGGAAAAAAGGTAATTATTATAAGTTATTCATATTATAATTGGTACAAAATATCATTAGAAACAAGAAAATGTGTTGGCGTTATCGATAAAAAATCAATGAATAGGAAAACAGCAGCACGTATGATTTAGGAGTGTTTGTTTGCTTGCATCTTATAAACTTCGAAACTTCTTGACAGATTCTGATGCATGAGTTAAAAATCTAAAGAGCATAGATTTATATCGTGAAAAATTGCGACATTAGATATTTAGCGCCACATGTTTGAAAATCTAGACATGAATAACAAATATCCATTATGGCGACTTGGCGAGCCTATGTGTAAACCCTCCAACCTATTAAGTCTCAGGATATATCCCGGGACACGCTTCCATGGAATAATATCGAGCGACGAGCGCCATAAGCGGAAAGGAATTACTGCGGTATTGATTTTCGAACGTACCGTTTGTATACAAGATGCAATAAAACTAATGGATAATACCTTTAGGCTGCTCTTTCGAAAAAAGCGTGCAGATGAAACAACTTTTCATCGGCATTAACAGAGAAATTATATCTGAAAAAAATAATTAGTAATCTACATGATATGATACGTAATTTGGTTTTGCCATATTTTTTCTATCGGTATCACATAATAAAGAAATAAAAAACCAAATCACCTCCAAATCGTTGAATGAAACCACTGTACTCCATTATTTATCAAAAGAATATATAAAAAATATCTACTGCTTTGTAATACATAAGTTAATAATTTGGTTTTTTTACTTTTTTGAAATATGTATTATTTGGAATAATATCCTTGGAATTTCTCATACAAACGTAATACCAAAATCATTTTCACATACGAAAATATTTAACATGTTTGAGTTATTTTTCAGTTTAGAATAGTAATTACCTAGGTTCCTGCACAAAAATTTACTTCAAAATATTTAAACACAAAAAATTTTTTTTTGTTTTAATTTTTTTTTTAGTAAATTTACTACTAAATATTGAAACACTAAAAAATAGAGTAAAACACTAAAAAATATATAAATAAATAGTAAATTTACTACTAAATATTTAAATACTAAAAAATATTCTTTAGAGTTTAAATATTTTGTAGTAAATTTACTATTTATTTATATATTTTTTAGTGTTTTACTATATTTTTTAGTGTTTCAATATTTAGTAGTAAATTTACTAAAAAAAAATTAAAAACAATTTTTTTTTTGTGTTTAAATATTTTGAAGTAAATTTTTGTGTAGGAACCTTTTTTTTTTTTTTTACGCAGAGAAATGCTGTGACGCATTCGACGCAGGGGATGGGGACTCCCACTGCGGATATGTGGGGCTCGCCGCGGCGAAGATGTTGTGTGCCGCGGCCCTACCCACTAAAACTCTGCGGTGCTCCTCTCCACCACTTATAACGGTGACGTGGGAACTGTACAGACACCACATCACCGTCAGTGGACGTCTGCTTCGTGGTGTTGCAGACTCCTCTCTGTGGGGGCATTTACTCGCCCCCCAGGCCGCACAGAGGCCCCTGTAGGGGCTTGCTTAGGCCATTCCACTTCCTTTTGTCGCGATGCGCACGAGCACCCTGCGCATCACGACCCACTCGGGGACTCAGTGCAATGGACGATGGCATCCCCATACCGTCGCCCTGAGCACCCCGGTTATGGCGGGACGTTGTTATCGCCATTATTGGCACGACGTCTTCGCCTTGGTCGTCTTCTGGGGTCGAGCGCCTCCCTCTCTCTTGTGCGCTCAGCCTCCTCTTTAGCGGAGATGACCTCTTCCGCGAAGTCTTCTACCGCTTTCCAGTCCGGGTCACCGCGCAGCATTGAGCGGATCAATGCTGGCAGTGTTAGGTCATGTCCAATGGCAGCCTCAAGGGCCGTACGTTGTCTGATCCAGGAGGGACAGGCCGTCACGGTGTGCTCGGCCGTGTCCCTGTCCGCGTCACAATGATGACAGCGTGTAGTCTCTTCTCTTCCAACAATCTCGCACAGGTACCGACCGAAGCACCCGTGCCCGGTCAGCACCTGTGTGAGGCGGAACGAGAGTGCTCCGGCTTCTCTGTCAATCCATTGTTTCAGAACAGGGCGGATGGCTAGGATTAGATCCACGCTAACTCGTGGATTTTCTAGCCGCTCCTTCCACTGTTCTATGGCCCTCTCTCTTGCGTCGCTCCTCCACCGACGTACGACGTCCGGTGGGGGGTTGCCGCTCCCCGCGCGGAACGCTGCGCAACGCCAGAAAACGTCGGCGAGGGCACGCGCGTCCAAGTCCCAGGGGATGGCTCCCGCGAGCAGGCACGCGGCATCCTTAGAAATTGTGCGGTAGCCTCGTACGGCTCGGGTAGCCATCACCCTTTGCAGCCTGCCCAATGCGAGCTGATTTTCTTGCTGCAAACGATCCGCCCAGATCGGCGCCCCATACATCACCATGGAGCGCACGACCCCCATGTATAATCGTCGGCAGCCAAGGATCGGGCCCCCGAGGTTCGGGAGCAACGAGGCCAGGGCTCCGGCCGACTTCGTCACCTTCGTTTGTAGCTTGTCGAAGTGTGCCTTGAACGACCATCTACTGTCCAGGACGAGACCCAGATACGTCATTGAGGATGAAACTTTTATCTGGGTCCCACCGACTGTTATCGCCGAATCGCGGGGTGGAGAGTTCCTTGGCCCGTGAAAGCATATGGCTTCGGACTTCTCCAGTGCCACTTTCAGTCCCAGAGCGCGGATCTTGCGGACGGTCTGGGCGACTCCAGCTGTTGCGCGGATGGCAGCCTCGCGGTATGTTTTGCCACGGCTGAGGGTGCAGGTGTCGTCAGCGTAGCACACCTCTTCAACTCCGGGTAAATTAGCTCCAGAAAGCACCGGATTATATCCGACATTCCACAGAGTCGGTCCTATGGCAGACCCCTGTGGAACGCCACAGTCTACGTCTTCTTCTTCCCAGCCGTCCTGGGTTGGGTATTGCACTGAGCGTTCCGAGAGATAGTCGCCGATGACTTTGCGTATGTACCTCGGAACGCCGTGCCGTCTTAATCCTTCTTCCCAGGGCAGGGAGTTGAAGGCGTTGGAAATGTCAAGTGACACAGCCAACACAACGCCGCCCCGAGTCACCTCTTCCTCCACCACATCGCGCAGTCGCGCTACCGCTCCTATTGTGGATCTCCCCGAGCGGAACCCGTACTGGTTCTCGCTGAGGTTTGGCCCAACGCCCTCCAGATGTTGGTTGAGGCGCGCCGCTAGGATTCTCTCTAGCACCTTGGCTATCTCATCTAACAGCACAATAGGACGGTACGCCGACGGCTGATCTTCGGCCCTTCCGGCCTTCCGTAGTAACACAAGTTTCCCCGTCTTCCAGCGCCGCGGTACTCTACCTTGGACCAAACAGTTGGTCAAAGCGGTGAGTACGTGCGACTCCATCTCCTTCATGGCGAGGACCCATGCGCGTCCTGGGATGCCGTCAAGGCCGGGGGCAGTGTTCTTTAGGCCCATTCTGTGAACCGCCGCCGCTAATTCCACTGAGGTGACAGGCGGGATCTCTTCGTCATCGTCAGAAGTCAGAAGTCCTCCCGGTGGGCCATCACGGGTGGACTCGACTCGGCCCCTGATGGAAAGAGAGCCGCAATGACCCTGTTGCGGAGGTCCGGTTGGAGACTTTGGGTCAGCGGTGGGGCAGCCGGGCGCAATTTCTTGCGCACCCATTTATATGGTTTACCCCACGGATCGTCCTCTATCGTTTGTAGCCATTCATTCCAGGCATCCTTTTTCGCCTTTTGTATGGCTTCCCGAAGAACGGCGCAGGCTGCTTTATACGCCTCATAGAGGGTGTCCTCTTCCTGTTGGACTCTTCTGCGCCGTCTTCGGTAGCGCTTGTATCGGCGTCTTGCGGCCGTACATTCCTTCTGGAGATGGAATAGCTCGGGGCGCCACCAGTAGGTCTGGCGTCGCGGCTTAAACGGGCCTACTCTTGGCATCGCGGCATCGCACACGTTGCGCATCGCCTCGTTGAGCCAATCAGCGCACTCCTCAGGGTCGTTTGAAGGGAGCGGCGCCCAGGATGCTACTATGGCTGCCTCCTCGAGGAGGTCACGGTCTAGACGCTTCAAGGCCCATCTGGGGCCACCGCCAGATGATGTTATGCGGCCCAGCTCCGACGCGCGTGCACAAACGTCGAAGCGAATGAATTTATGATCCGAGAGCGTCTCCGTTTCCTCCTCTACCCGCCAGTTGTTGATGCGGCGGGCGTAGTCCGAACTAGCGAGTGTTAGGTCTATAATGGACCCCCCGTTTTTGCGCACACATGTATTAGCGGTGCCACGGTTTGCCACCACAAGACCGGTGGATGTCATCCATCCCTCCATGACGCGGCCTCGCGCGTTTGTCGCCGGGGAACCCCAGAGCGTGGATTTCGCATTGAAGTCCCCGGCCACAATCACAGGACCAGACGCCCCGCTGATGAAATATGTCAGCCTCAGGAGGAAGGCTTCAAAGTCGGCCAAAGGTCTGTTGGGAGAGAAATAGACCCCCACCATCGTGACGGCCCCCAGACTAGTGACGACGAAACCTTTTCCTCTCGTTGTTCTCCCGGGAGGTGGGGGAGACATTCGTGGTCCAAGGACAAGAGCGACCGTTCCGTCCGCGTCTCCGATCCAGTCACTTCTGGAGAGTATGCGGTACGGCTCCGACAGAGGTAATTACTATTCTAAACTGAAAAATAACTCAAACATGTTAAATATTGTCGTATGTGAAAATGGTTTTGGTATTACGTTTGTATGAGAAATTCCAAGGGTACCCGGCCCCTTAAGGGGTGTACATGTATCTGACATAGTTCACTGTGAGAGTAGCGGCGCTGAAAGAGCAATTTTTTTAGACTTGTATGGTCATGAATTTGCCCGTACAAAAGTGAAAAAACAAGTTTCTCATTTAGCGCTGCTATTTTCACATCGAAATTATTCAGGGGACCTATACACACCCGTATTATCATTTAGGTTTGTTTCGCCTTGTAGACGGGGACGAATTTAAACTTTAAAGTGACGAATAGGCAACAAATAAAAATACACTTTTTCGTTTCTCTAAAAAATTTGTTTTTTAAATGTACCTACATCTAATATATTATATAAATCTCCTGTCACGATGTTTGCCCGCGATGGATTCCTAAACTACTTAACCGATTTCAATGTTTCTATTTTTTAAAAGTGTGCTTTTTTCCAACTTGAGAGATAGGATAGCATAATAGATCTTTTATTACAGTCGCAATATTATTTTATTGCAAATTATTTGCCTATAAAGAGCGACCATTGTTTATGCGACGCGCGTCACGGGATAGCGATGGACGTTGCCATGGTGACATACTTATTTAGTCACTAATTCAATAAAATAATATACTTTATATAATATTATGGCAAAGAAACGTTTGCCGGGAAGCTAGTTATTACAATATACATTAGGACGCGACGCAGCGAGCGGGGTGTATTTTTCTTACAATATTATGTGTTATGATTTATGAGTTTTTATTCATACGACCGTTATGATTTAAGTATGGCTTATCAGACCTGTCGAGTAGGTAATAGGTATATCTGGATACTGCGGCCTGCTCCGCTGCGCCCCGTCGTAATATGCGCGTAGCGTAAATTCGTACGGTTTAGATGTCGAAAATAAGGTATTTTCGACATCTAAACCGTACCGTCCATCACATTCATACATACATTGGCTCGCTTGACTGTGGGTAAAAAGCATATAACAATTATTATTATATAATAACTGTTATTAAAAACAGTTATAATACGGTGTCAGCGGAATAATTTACATAGTTCTTGTGTTTTAAGCGTTATTTCATCTAAAAACATTACTAAAACACGTGCTGTTTTAAATGTCTTGTACATGTGTCCGTTACTTTTTAACGCTTACCTCCCAAACCGTTTTCATGGTGTATGGAAAAAGTTATAATTTTTCAATGCCTGTCACAAAAAAAACTATAGATCATAGGTTAAAAACAAAAAAATACTGTTAGTAAATCTCTATGAAGTTTGAACGAACCTAAGCTACGGAAATGATATTTAAAAACATAATATTATTATGATAATAAAGTTTAATTTCTTTGTTAAATTATTATTATTGTTTGCGGCAAACTCGTTTTTTTGTGTGTTCTGATCTATTACTTTATTATAACGAAGATTCAAGGTAGGCATACGTATAATAAACCGGAAATTTTGATCATAATATTTTGGCTTTAGAGCTACGAACTAGCTTAGTTATAATAATAATATCGTACCGTGGTACGAAGTGTCCATATAACTATAGATATTATTATTCTTGAATCTGGACTCTCGCCCGTTCTATAAGCCCGTAAAGGACTTGTGTGACAATAGATTTAAAGATTTTTATTATATTATACGCATCCATGATAAAGAAACATTAAAAACTGTTTGAATATCCCTTCGGTAGAATTCGAACCTGAATGTACGACTTGAGCACCACTCGCTCAACTACTGAGCCACAGTTATTTTTTTTAAATAAGGGGGCAAACGAGCAAACTGGTCATATGATGGAAAGCAACTACCGTCGCCCATGGACACTCGCAACATCAGAAGAGCTGCAGGTGCGTTGCCGGCCTTATAAGAAGGAATACGCTCTCTTCTTGCACTAATTTGAGACTTGAGTGGCAAATAATAATAATAATTTGTAATGCAATCCATCGATCACTCTGATAGACGTCCGCACAATGCAAATTGATATTGAGTTGCACTCAGTTGAATAATTAATGAATTGCATTTAGAAATCTAAGTTTCTGAACGTATTATGAATTATGATCTAACGATGTTTGAATTTGTACTTAATATTGTATAATATTATGCGAAAGTGTGTGACTTTCCTGCGTGGTAACAAACATACCAATCAAAAATTCAAGGTAGCCTTAGCTGGCGGAAGGTGATAAATGATAATATACCTCTTCACGCTTTAATCGCTGTAGCGATTTTGATAATATTTTCTATACTTTGGAGTTCATCCGGAAAAATGTATGAACCTCCATATAGGCCCCAGCTACCTTGCTCGCTCTGTGGTATTGATCTGGTCTAGCCGACCAATTCGTTCCAAAGCTCCCAAGTTTAAAATTGAGAGCACAGATAATGCTCTGGGTCAGTAATTTCAAATGCGTATCTCGATCCAATAGTTCAGCTCAATGGCTCTCATTATCTTTGAGTTATTTGAATTTTCCGAGAAGTGCCGGATTCTCCGCTTTCTGAATCCGGACTCGAGTTAAGTTGCTGACAATAGCTGATTATCTGTTTCTTTAACTGCTACGGTTATATGTATATAAAAAGTATTATGTACACAAACTGAGATTACGTACTTATAAATTTGATACAGTGACAACTGGCCAGATTTTACTAGACATTAGACAATGACTTAACTTGTGTTTAGTGGTAAAGGTTGCTATGTTCAATGTTCATTCTCTAGATAATATAATATACTGGAATCTATATTATGAACTCTGCAAAAAATCCTGAGTGAACCATACATTTTTCCGCTAAAACAAGACTAGCAGGAAACATGGCACTTTTTCTCTATCTCTATTATATATGAAGTATTTTGACCACCTTTTCTTATTACAGTCATGACAATATTCGGGACAAGCGTGTACGGTGGTGCGGTGATAGCGACCTCCATAGACTATTTCCTAGAGAGGATGATGATGCTCAAATGGGTGAGTGTAGAAATTTTCTCAAATTTAATAGCTATCATAAGATGTCATAAGATGGTCCGTCCGATGGACCGACCGACCATAGTTATAGTCTGCTATAAAGATATTAATTGTATTTGTAAATAAGAAAATTCTTAGGTAGTTGTGTATTCCGCGTATCCCGTGGCTCTACCTTAAGGCTGCTCTTTCGAAAAAAGCGTGCAGATGAAACAACTTTTCATCGGCATTAACAGAGAAATTATATCTGAAAAAAATAATTAGTAATCTACATGATATGATACGTAATTTGGTTTTGCCATATTTTTTCTATCGGTATCACATAATAAAGAAATAAAAAACCAAATCACCTCAAAATCGTTGAATGAAACCAATTTAGTCCATTATTTATCAAAAGAATATATAAAAAATATCTACTGCTTTGCAATACATAAGTTAATAATTTGGTTTTTTTACTTTTTTGAAATATGTATTATTTTAAGCCTTAAAAAGGTTTTTTCTCCTATTTCGCCCTATCATGGACGCGGCGAGCGTCGTAACCGCCACCGTATAAGGCGCGCTGTTATGAATATTATTTTAATGTCAATTTACGTCGATATTCGCACTGACAGAAATCGACCTGCTAATTTAGGGAGTAGAAGGCCCTTAAGCGGAAGAGCAGGAACACCGTTGGGGTTATAGTGGGTATGCCCGGGCGTGGCCTTCCGCCCCCAGGGAGTCCCACATAGCCCTACCCAGACTGCTGGGGATGCGTAAACGCATTTCCCAACCAAAAAAAAGGTACTTACCAAACTTAGTATCCATGCTAATTCCAAGTTTGGTACCTATACCAAGTTTTAACCGAAGCTTTGATTTCAGCATCGGTCAAAAAAATCCACAGCCGAACATATAACCTCCTCCTTTGGTCAGTTGGAAGTCGGTTAAAAATAATAAATAACACGCCTTAATAATTATCTTGGGCTGTATGTAGCGGAATCTTTGAACACGATTTTGCCTATCTCCAGTAGTCTAATTAATTCGAATTTTTGCATACGTATTAAGAGCCAATGACAATGCAATAATTTGTTAAAATTTTTGACAAAATTCTTTGGTGGTTTGTGCCGATAACAGATTAATCGGCTTCAGTCAAAAATGAACCTTCGGTCAGACACTTATGAATTATTATCAGTCTTTTATAAAAGAAAGATAGAAAAACACGCAAGGAGTTTCAGAGTTCAGACATAATATTTCTCTCGATACTTTTTCTATAATACCTTGACTCTTATAAGGGTAGCTCCAAGAAGCTGGTTGTGCAATTTCGTTTAATTAATTGACAGTAATTAATACGTGGTAACGTACTACGTGATAATACTGAGCAATACGTGAATGTACTAGAATGGGCCTATTACATATTATACAAGATTTCTTTTCTAAATCAATCAGTTTTTACTTAGGCCCATATTTTTGGTCAGTACTTAAGATGCGACCCGGTCTCAAGACGCGGTTCGGCTCTGTGATTGGTCCGAATTTTGACAGCCAACCAATCACAGAGCCTGAACCGTGTCTTGAGAGTTGAGACCGAGATGCATCTCGAGTACCTACTGACCAAAAAATACGGGCCTTAGATGTTAAAAAGACTAGCGCACCCGACGGACGCTGTCGCCTGTCCCGTCGAATGAATTGTTACGAATACGCGGCCCGGCTTTAACGGGTGACGGGCTAATGTAATATTTATCCGGTTAGAAACCAGACGGCAGTCGGCTCCGTTTTAAATTAATTAACAGAAATGCTTATAACCTGTTCCGAAGTGACTTTTGTGGATTACATTTCGTGGGAACTTCAATGTGTTCGAAAGTATGGTATATAGTTTTGGCTTCTGTGTGGCGGAAGTTTCGGCTTCGGCTTCATTTGAAGTGTAACTGAAATTTCGTCTTCGGATTCGTTCGAAATCTGAACGAAGTTTCCTTTCGACTTCGAACAAACTCAGCTGTGATTTTGGAAGCCGAAAGTTCTTCGAAAATTAATTTCGTAGAAAAACTTGATAGTCTAGTAATTTAATACTTGACAGTCAATATAATAAGTAATGACTATTATAGTTTTCTGGAATAATATTCCTTAGAGATCTTAAACTTTCGAGTTTCGACCCAGGGTTGTCTTAATAACTGAGCAAATCAACTCTAGTCGCAGGTAAAAATTTACCTTTGAATACAAAATATATCAAAGACAAAAAACACGTGCCTAACAGTTTTCTAAGTTCTAACCTAATATTCAGAAACATTTAGAAAACCTCTTGTAATATTTCTATACTCAACCAGACGGTGGCTGGCGCGTCTAAAGTGATGTTTTTATTAAATTTAGGTGTACCAAATATAATATTACGTTCTGTAGTCTTGCTTTTAAAATTTACGTCTTTCAAATGTCGTATTAAGGAATAAAAATCTTGGAGGTGGTATTTCAGGATTACAAATAAAGTGAATTCAGCTACATACTTCACGTGAATGTTACGAGGAAACTTCGTGTTTTTAAGTTTTTCTTTCCAAGTTGGGCCATGAGGCACAGCCAGTGCCGGTTTTAGGCTTTTAGCCCTACCAGCCCTCTGAGCGAGAATTCTTCGCGCACAGGGTGCTGGAAGTGCTGAAAAAGTTGGCGCCCCTATTGTTTGCCTTTAGCGCCCCTTTTTATTAGGCGCCCTAGGCGGTCACCTAGTGTCGCCCCCCCTAACGCTGCTACTGCGCACAGTCATGATTGTTACCATGATTGCGAAGCTATCTTTTTAGCACACTCTAGGTCGATCGTCGTCAATCATAAACATGAAACGTCCCTGTATATATTGTCATCGCTCGTGTTGACTTGACTGTTTGCCGAAAAGAGCTTATAAAAGAAAAAAAAACATACTGTACCTATATTTAGTACAGAGCGTATTGCGCTGTGTGTAATTACAAGCATTTCAATTGCCCTAGGGACCCTCTGTTGTGGTTTTTCAGTACTCTAGAAAACGAAGACAGTAAAACCTTTCCAGTGCTTTGAGATTTACAACTGTTGAGGTTTTTGTTCAGTATTTTATTAATGGCTCTTTTATTGAGAAATATTTTCCAATAGCTAGTTAGTCTTAAAGAGCTCTTTTGTGAAGCGAAGTAGATATCGTAGGTTTTCCCGATCAGTTATTTTCCGGGAAATATATTGTTGAACATATTGCGCAGATTCCATATAAAAAGGTTCTAGGAAATATCCATAGCAACCCAGATGAAAAGACATTTATTTGTATGTTAGATACGCCATTAATACCTCGATCGTGGGTATCGCAGACACAATAGATTTTATAGATATAGATAGATTCAATTGTTATGCGAACCCCGAGTGCCGTTTGAGGATTGATGGTTGAAAGCATATTTTTCCGCAGTTCTGTCGTAACTATTTTGTGCCGCAAATTAAGAGGATTAGTTGTAGTTCGTACTAATTTATTTGACCGACTTCAAAGAAAGGAGCTTCTATAATTTATATTATAGTGGTTTCGTGCGGAGGCATTCAGATCCGCGTATCTACATATACATGTAGATTAAAAATGATATTTTTAGGGTTCCGTACCTCTAAAGGAAAAAACGGAACCCTTATAGGATCACTTTGTTGTCCGTCTGTCCGTCCGTCCGTCTGTCAAGACCCTTTTTCTCAGGAACGCGTGGAGGTATGAAACTGAAATTTATATCAATTACTCAGGTCTACTGTCCCTTGAAGCTGTGAAAAAATCAAACTTCTAAGCCAACGCAATCAAAAGATACAGCCGTTTATGCCGCAAATTTTCGACACTTGCAAGGGAATCAAAACCTACAGGGTGCTTCCCGTGAACTCAGAATCTTGAAATTTGGTACGAAGCAACGTCTTATAGCATAGATAAAGGAAAAATTACGAAAACCATAAATTTTTAGTTACATCACATAATATATTTTTTTTTAATAATTTTAAACTTACTACCCATTTCCTCATAAACGCGTAGAGGTATTAAATTGAAATTCATACAGGTTTGTACGGAACCCTCGGTGCGCGAGTCCGACTCGCACTTGGCCGGTTTTTTTTGTTAACAATCAATATTAAGGGCCTTTTTCACCACTTCCTGATAAAGTGCCGAATAGGCTATCTATAGGTCTACCAGAATCTGATGGCAAAAAGTGAGAAAATAAATTGACTAGCAATACCGGGGTAATAGGAATAAAATATTTTCATCCTTTTTTATTCCTTTAGCGGCTTGTTTTTTGTGTGAAACATGCAAATATAAAAAACTAGCGACCCGCCCCGGCGTCGCACGGGTATAAAATATATATATATATATATAGCCACTGAAAAAATGATTAAAATCGATAGCCTATGATCCTTCACATGGTGTAAGTACTTCTTATCTGTGCCAAATAACATAAAAATTGCTCCAGTAGTTCGCGAGATAAGCCCTTTCAAATAATTTCCCCCGTTTTTTCCACATTATACTATTAGTCTTAGCGTGATAAAATATAGCCTATACTCTATAACCTGACCTAACTGACAAAATTTTTCAAATCGGACCAGTAGTTCCTGAGATTAGCGCGTTCAAGTTAGCATTTCAAATAATTTTCTCCGTTTTATTTAAAATTTCATCAAAATAGATTGAATAGTTTAGGCAAAAATTATAAAAGTTTATTGTGCAGGAACCGTACATTTTCCGGGACAAAAAGTATCCCTTGTCCTTTCCCGAGACTCAAAGTATCTCCATATCAAATTTCATAAAAATAGACTGAATAATTTAGGCGAAAATCATAAAAGTTTATTGTGCGGGAACCGTACATTTTCCGGGACAAAAAGTATCCCTTGTCCTTTCCCGAGACTTAAAGTATCTCAATACCAAAATTCATCAAAATCGATTGAATAGTTTACGTGCAAATCATAAAAGTATATTGTGCAGTAACCGTACATATTTCCGGGACAAAATGTATCCTATGTCCTATTCCTGGTTCTAAGCTACCTCTCTACCAATTTTCAGCCAAATCGGTTCATCCGTTCTTGAGTTATAAGTGGGGTAACTAACACAACTTTCTTTTATATATATAGATTATCCAATGATCACGGATATTTTTTGAAAATTTGCTGTCAAAAATTGCCATCAGATTCTGTTAGACCTATACAACTTTTTTGACAGATTCTCCATAATCTGTCAAGTTGGTGAATACAGCCTATTCCTATTATCAGGAAGTGGTGAAACAGGCCATTAGTTTCAATTTTTATTGTTCTCCTTTTGTTATAGATGCACAGTTTTCAAATGGCATTTCAAAGCCTCGAATTTAAAATTCAGTTTATCGCTAATGGCTCATATTTTGTCCGGCAAACATTCAACGGATTACGGTTAAAATTTGATGCCTCGGCCGGGCGACAGTGGCCAAAAATACGTTTTAAATACGATTTTAATACAAATGGGATTTAGAGCTCTATATTTTTAAAATAACGTTAAAATATCGTGCAAGTTCTTTTTTGTAGAGTATCAGAGACAATTCTTAGGCAGATTGCGGATCTACGTTGTTTGGTTCGGCTATGTCAAGTCAATGTTAGTTTTAAGCAAGCTTGATAGTACGACAAAATGATGGAGGTTCGTTATATGCCTTTGTATGATTGCTCTGATTGTACTATCAGAGAAGTTGATTCCTATGCAAATGGGGGACCTACGTAGTTTGGTCGCATTACGTCAAACCCAGCCGACAGATCACAATAATTAACATTGAATTGACATGATCGACCAAATGACGTTGGTCTCTCAAATGCATAGGAGTCAATTTCCTCGATGGTACATATTTATATTATATGATGCGCATTAGCTATCTCCACATTATCTGCTTTCGTCTTCAATTTTCGTCATCTTCTTTCATTCAACTTTCGTTTTGGCGCATTCAATAATTGAATGCGTCAAAGAACGCAACGAAAACAGTAATTTTTAATACTCGTATCAAAGCGAAAGTTTTGAACGGTCAGAGGGCATGCGTCGCGGGCATGCCTCACGTTCGCTATTGACTGCGCTATAACGCATGCCCTTGACGAACAGAAAAAGGCACAGTGTGGACAAGGCTTTTGCGCATTGAAATAAAAATCGTTGTGGAATGCAATTCAACTACGTTGTGCAGTCGTCGTTGCGATCACAAAATTTCACGCCCGGTGAGACAGACTAACTGCTAAACATTTTTAAAATTATTTATGCGCTCGTCTTACCAAAGTGCATTTATGTTATACCTACTCTATAAGACCATAAAGTGTAACAATACCATTCATCTGTAACACTAGCTTCGATGATCAGAGCTCCTCAACCTTTTCAGCTGTGGGAGCGTGCGAAGTTAGAGCCGGCGGTTGCGCCGCCCTGCAAGTTGTCCTGGCTGGCTCTGGCGGCTTGGCCCGCTGCAGCCATCGTGGGTTTCACGGCACAGTGCGCGCTCACCGCTACAGGGATCTACCATGAGCAAAGTAAGTGGAGATTGGAGAACAATTGAAGTCTGGCTGCTGGATAGCGAGAAATTTAGCCATTGGCAAAGAGAAGATTAGAGTAAGAGCCAGACCTTCGCCATTATATAAAAGATTTTTCCTGTAGAGGCAAGAATCAACGCAGCTACGATGTAGTTTCGATCGTAGTTACTTTAGGGAGATATCCAGTTCCGAACCTGGGGCTGTACCACGAAACCGTTTTGAGACTCAAGCAATCGTACGAGAATGCCACGTCCTACTCACGAGAACAAACAACAAACGAGAAATTACGTTGTTAGAGCAGGACGCGGCATTCTCATCCGATTGTTTGAGTCTCAAAACAGTTTCGTAGTAGGCCTACTGACCTACTATCAAGTAGTCTTTCTTCTTGCTAACTGTAGGAAACTCTGTAATCGCGACCGAAATATCAGAGTTGCTAGTCGTTCTTACCTCTAGGATTGTATACAGGAAAAAATTCAGGTTTTATAAAATGAAGAAGGTCTGCCTGTCGCTGGCTCTTGGACTAATAGCTGCTTGTCACTGGTTGAATGGTGATAGAATCTTTACAGAAGGACTTGTCCGACTTTACTGGGCGCTATCCTGTAACCTATGGTCAACTTGTCACCTCTTGCCACTTTTGACATACGACAAATTGACTTTTTTCATACAAAAAATATTGGTGTCTGACAGTGTGACTCTGTTCGTTCGTTCAATGAACGAGTAAAGAAGGTATACGATAAGTTAATGTAATAAATAATAATATGTATATAATGTATTATATTATTATTTTTTTAGGTTAAAATGTTAACGCTGAGTGCATGTATCTGTCCCTATTTCTGGATGACTGCTATTAGGAACCACATAACACCAGGCACTGTGGTGTACACCACGGTAATAAGCCTGAGTGGTATCCTTTTCTACAATGGACATAACAATACACTACTCGTACAGCTGACCCTTGCACTATGGGGATGTCGAGGAGGTCCCCATAGTTTACGTCCTTATATTGTTATGCATACTGTCTCATGAGTATTAATTCCTCCCTTTTGATTTCTTTTTTTATTTTATAATTTTGTGTCTTTTGCGTATGTGATGTTTTAATTTTCTTTAGATATTGTATTGTAACGTGTTATTTATTATTGTAGTGTAATGTGGTGTCTTATTGTCGAATAAACCTTATTATTATTAATGGATGAATTTCTCTCAGTCTAGCGACCGGATTTAAATACTATACTAAATCCACTTAAAACCATGTCTGTTTAAAAGATTGAGATGAGTGTATCTGCAAGATGTGTGTATATACTAATATTATAAATGCGAAAGCATCTCTGTCTGTCTGTATGTCTGTCTGTCTCGCTTTCACGGCAAAATTACCGAACCGATTGTAATGAAATTTTGTACACAGATAGTCTAAAGCCTGAGAAAGGACATATACTACATTTTAACTGGAAAAAGGGGTCGTGTTTATAATGCGTAAATTTGTTCAAATTAAGTTTGTTCCAAAAACTCATAAGTCATAACAGATGGTGCCAAGAGTCGCCTAGATCGCGCTATCGCTTACTCATACGTATCTCTACAAGAGGTGGTACCATGTTTAGTCAGGTTTTTCGATTCTTTCGATTGGTATACACGTTACTAAATAACTCACCTACCAATGATAAATACTAAATAGTTTATGGGTAAAGCTAAAGTTGTGTAATGAGGGGCCAAATAAGCTTTAAAATTTGGTATAAAAAAGTTTAATTAAAAAATATATATTATGTGCACACTGCACAGCTGTTTTGGGTATTTTGATTTGAGGGGTACCAGGGATTTAAGAAGATTTTAAATTTGACACCAATTTTGTTGACACCGCGCGCTATAAACTGAAGTCCACGCGGACGAAATCGCGGGCAACAGCTAGTAAATGTATATAATATTCATTTACACTTATAATGAATGAATATTTAAATATACACAAAAAAAATTTAAAATATTTTAATTTTTTGTAAAATCTGAAAAATAAAAATGCGTATGAATTCTACATCTATATCAGAAGTAACAATATACTATTGTAACTAATATAGCCTGTGCTTTACTAGGGCGTTAAATCGTCCTAGTTCGCTGGACTCGTTTGATGACGAGGCTGAGTCCTCACATTAGTGTCAGTCCTATTATCTTGGAACAACGTTTGGATTAAGTCTTAGTCGGCTACGACAAAACGAGTCTTGACTAGGCTAAATTTAGTGCTGGAAAATAAGATATAATAAAATGGTAAGATATTTTGAATGGAATTAGATATTAGGAAATAAAATGTGCTTTATAATTTTATTTGAAAGAGTAGGCGGATTATAATTATTGTCTGTGTTATTTTAGCTTGTCTAAAAAGAGTAGACGCCGTAGACAATTTTGAAATCACATAAAACATATGAAAACCTTATTAAATCGAGATAAAAAGTTGCAGGTTGACAACATTTAAAGTGTATAAGCGTTCTTTATGGAAATACAAGGAGAAAAAAATTGGCCACGTGCGAGTTGGACTCGCGTACGAAGGGTTCCGTACCATAATAGAGCAAAAATAGGTAAAAAATTGTTTTTTTTTTTTTTGTATTGGAGCCCCCCTTAAATATTTTATTTATTTTATAGTATTAGTTGTTATAGCGGCAACAGATATAGACAATCTGTGAAAATTTTAGAAATCCAGCTATAGTGGTTTTTTGAGATACGGCCTGGAGACAGACAGCCGCACTGACAGACATCAATGTCTCAGTAATACGGTCCCGTATTTATTTTGGGTACGGAACCACCTTTTGAGCGTGATTTCGTTTAGAAAATTGTTTACTCATGCGGTCTGCGTCTACTGTAGGCAGACTGTACAAAGTATTTTCAAGTTCTAAAGAACGTCTTGATTATTTTGTGCATGTGGTGCCATCCAAACCTTAAGAGGATTAAATCGACAAAACAAGGATGTTTTTGAAGCTTGAGTTATAATTACATATTATTCAGCTTTTTACACACGTGTTTGTACTTATTCAATCTAAATTTTATGAAAATAACTTGTAAGAAATAAGAATAGAAATGACGAATTTCAGCTACAGAGGCGGGTCTCTAGTTAAATATTAATTTAATAACCGCAATATAATGATATACAGTAGAGTGCGTCTTGTAGTTAACATTCTGAATGGGGTACAGATTGCCCCAAGATTGAATAAACGTAATGACTCTCTAACGAGCACCGGCGGGTTATTCACGTTTAAATTGTACCGCTGCGGGGTTAAGTTGTAATTTAAAATCTAGTTTCTAGTTTTGTGAGCATCTTAGGTCTTCTGTAGCGAAATGTCTTGAGTAATTTGGTTCACAACAGTTTTACGCAGCCGAATTATTTTGTATGAGTGTTGGCAACTTTATTTTCGCCGTCCCGTGTACGAAATCTGCCGGCCCCTTAGAGACCTAGGCCGCGGCCTATACTGCCTATTTATAAATCCGGGACTTTTTACTGTTTAAACTACGTCAAGAGGCGTTGCGACGCATTTTAAACGAGTCATTAAAATTTGAAACTTATGTCGAAAAATAGTTCTTTCAGCGCTGCTACTTTCACAGGGGAGTCATACATTACCCTTAAATATTATCACTAAGTTTTGTTACACCCTCTTTACCAATATGAGAGGCGAGAAGACCAAAATGCTTACACAAAACTACGAATTCGCAACGCATCGCATCGTAATGTCATTTTATTGTGAATTTTGTCGCAGATATTTGCGATGCGATGCGAATTCGCAGTATACGTGTGGGAGCCTTAATTGCTAAGGTAGATTGGGATTACTAAGATTACGTGTACATAATAATATAATTGCCTGATACATAGTCGGAAATAGTCTATGTTACAGTTAATAACAATAGTACAGTCAAGTTACCTGACTAGATTACCAGCTATTGATAGGCATTGTTCAATCGCCATATGATCGCTTCATGCGATACCTTCGGGCTATTATCTCAATAGGTAATTATTATACAGTGCAAATTGCAATGTAACAAAGTGATGATACTTTAAGGTGTGTATGTATGTGTCTCTTATATCGTTTATTGTAAAAGTATACTTTTGATTTGTTTTTTTATGAAAAATGACTGAAATTTCTCATTTAATAATTAAAAAAAAACAACTATTTTAGATCGATTATTTTAACAGTGTACTGTATACAAGGGTCACATACACAGCCTAAAGAAGGTATATTATCACTTTGTTTGTCATCGGTAATTTAAAATACACTGCAGGCGGAATCATGCGTAACTTCAGCCTTGTGTGTTTAGACACTTACTCAATAATGATGACAATATTGAATGTACTGTAACTTCTTGGTAGAAATTCATGTTTCACAGTAATAAACATATACTTTTTATGAACTTATTTCACTTTATTAATATATTTTGTTACAATTTTAATGTTTTACACTGAAAGTCATGATGATGATGATGATTATATTATATGATATTGAATGTACTGTAACTTCTTGGTGGAAATTCATGTTTCACAGAAATAAATAAATACATATATTCCAATTTATTAATATATTTTATAAACAATTTTAATGTTTTACACGACCGTTTTCGACAAAATCATCCTTAGGTGTAGTGCGGGCGATACTGATGATGATTAATTATTGATGATGTTGTTATCAGGTATCGGAGCACAAAAGCGTCGCATGAAGGCTCAGCAGACTCGGCCAATCACACGCGAGCAGCGCGCCGAGATGAAACAGAGGAAGTATCGCTATCTCTATCAAGTGAGGACCGCCCACGGCGATGTTATATCACAGGTGTGTATAGGGAGTTGGTTAGTAGTTACTATAGGTTTGGCTGGTTTACACGTATTAAGTAGATAAGTAGTAACTAAATTTTAACTTCATTTGAAGTGCCTGCCGGAAATTTGTCAAGTGACAAGCCCCGCCTGCCAACTTAACAGAAAATAGTCAAAACTCTTATTTCCTCGTTTAGTACTTAACTAAATTTTAACTTACTACTTGCTACTAAATTTTGTGTTTACATGCAATAAGTTAACTAAATTTTAACTTAAAATTAAGTTAAAATTTAGTTAACTACTTATCTACTTAATACGTGTATACCAGCCCTTAGAGTGCTTTCCCTGTCACCCGCGCGTATCTGCAGAGCGATTCACGACTCTCGTTCGACACGGATTCGGAAACTTTACCGAGCGGTCATTGGTCAGTGCCTAGCGCGGCGAACGTTTATTGGATCTCGCTCGATGAAATTTTCCGAGTCGAGTTGCGCATTGTGAATCAGGGCCCTGGACTCGCGCGTGTTGCCCCCATCACAGGACATACATACATATCTAAGAAATGATAGGATGGGGGTAACTTGCACGCGGACAACGCGGGAGACAATTTCAGACGGGCAGGAAACGTGACCTTAAAGTGTACAGCTGGATGTGTTGAATAAGGAATTTGCAGTTGGAAATGAGAGAATAAAGCCGAAACTATGAGGTTAAGAGAAAACATTTCTTAGAATACTTGGGTCAGATTTTCTTTTACAACAAAACTGTATTTTTGGATTCTGTAAAAGGAAATCCTCCGAACCTACCCTAGAAACCTAGAAGCTTATCGTAACCTAGAAGTATATTCGCGAAAGTGCGTATTTGTCATATACTATAGAGCATAATACTGCACCCTGATTTCTTACACATCAAAATGTCCTAGCCTTTGTGACATGAGTTCATGGCCTATAATCGTTAATTCTCTTCCACCAGTCCTACGTCCAAGCGCTACAGAAGAAAGCCCAATGCGGCAACTGGAGCGGCGGCGCGGGAGGGGAGTGTAGCACGCTGCAGAGCGACTCCACGCACCTCACCGTGCTGGCGCCGAGCGAGCCGCACCACACCGACTCCGATGACGACCTGCACCAGATACGGGCGGCGCGCTAGTGAGTATGCCACTGTCGACCGTTTGTATATACACACGACGCTCACACTTGCCCGCGCGGGGAGTGTAGCACGCTGCAGAGCGACTCCACGCGTGCTGGCGCCGAGCGAGCCGCACCACACCGACTCCGATGACGACCTGCATCAGATACGGGCGGCGCACTAGTGAGTATGCCACTGTCGACCGTTTGTATATACACACGACGCTCACACTTGCCCGCGCGGGGAGTGTAGCACGCTGCAGAGCGACTCCACGCGTGCTGGCGCCGAGCGAGCCGCACCACACCGACTCCGATGACGACCTGCATCAGATACGGGCGGCGCACTAGTGAGTATGCCACTGTCGACCGTTTGTATATACACACGACGCTCACACTTGCCCGCGCGGGGAGTGTAGCACGCTGCATAGCGACTCCACCGTGCTGGCGCCGAGCGAGCCGCACCACACCGACTCCGATGACGACCTGCATCAGATACGGGCGGCGCACTAGTGAGTATGCCACTGTCGACCGTGTGTATATACACACAGCGCTCACACTTGCCCGCGCGGGGAGTGTAGCACGCTGCAGAGCGACTCCACCGTGCTGGCGCCGAGCGAGCCGCACCACACCGACTCCGATGACGACCTGCATCAGATACGGGCGGCGCACTAGTGAGTATGCCACTATCGACCGTGTGTATATACACACAGCGCTCACACTCGCCCGCGCGGGGAGTGTAGCACGCTGCAGAGCGACTCCACCGTGCTGGCGCCGAGCGAGCCGCACCACACCGACTCCGATGACGACCTGCATCAGATACGGGCGGCGCACTAGTGAGTATGCCACTGTCGACCGTGTGTATATACACACAGCGCTCACACTTGCCCGCGCGGGGAGTGTAGCACGCTGCAGAGCGACTCCACCGTGCTGGCGCCGAGCGAGCCGCACCACACCGACTCCGATGACGACCTGCATCAGATACGGGCGGCGCACTAGTGACTATGCCACTGTCGACCGTGTGTATATACACACAGCGGTCACACTCGCCCGCACGGGGAGTGTAGCAACTGTCGATTGCGTATGTTCGTCTATTATGCCACTGTCGACCGTGTGTGTATGTCGAATATGCCACAATACTTGACAAAGCCTACCGCTGTTAATATATAAACAGAGCCCAAAGATTAAGTCGGCCCAAAAAAAGAAAAACACTTCAAGGTGCTTGAGAGTTGCGACGCGCTAGTGAGGACGTCTCACGCCACTGTCAACATTTCGCACGTAACTCATACGTAACTGCGTACGTACACGCAGCGCTTGCAGACCTTGCAGTTGCGTGCGCATTCTGCGTTTACCGTTACTTATTGTTTCTTTTTTTTCTATTACAGGTGTGCAGCAAATCGGTTCTAAAACGAAGGTATTTTAAGTTTCACTATGTAGACACTCATCATAAAAAATATTATTATACTATATATTTATTAATATCAACACATATTCATTATTGATTGTAGTTATTAATAATTGTATGTGTGACATGAGTTCAAGGCCTAGTTTTATATGATTGACTGTAATTTTTACCTCTTTTATATATATTTTAGAAAATTATATTGACAAAGTATAATGAGCGTATTAGGTGTAAAGGTAGGTATTATTTTTCCTAATTATTGATCCTATCCTATCGATCGACGGTTTTAAGTATTATTTTATTTTTGTTAGTTAAAATATTTAATGACTGCATTTAAATAACTTTTGTAGAGAAAAAAATCTCTACTAATAAAATAACACCAGTCAAAAGCCATGTGAATTCTCCTATTTGCATGCCAAAGTTCGTTGACGAGCATTATGACAGTTCCAAGCCAAAATTTAAAAGAATTCAACATGCCAATTGCCAACATTAAGAATTTTTAATGTAAAAGAGTAGGCAAAATGTTTTATATAATATTATTGTCTGCCCTTGCTAAAACACTATTGAATAACTCACTAAACATGTGTTAAGCTATCTGCTAGATAAAATATATGTTTCCTTGCATTTATTTATTTATATATGGTTCAATAATCACAATACAAATATCTTGCTGCAAAAACCACAAAGAGTTAATCTGGAAATTCTAATTTCTATAATATATATTTATTTAAATAAAATCGCTATACTACTAATACGCTAATACGCTTATGACGATACCGATTTGTTTACAGTTACAATAAAAGAGTGACCACACTGCCATATTTTATAGGTTTTTTAAAGTTTTTTCGGCCTTGGACTCGCTTGAGGTTGTGTTGTAGTTTCAGAGCATATTCTATATACATAGTAAGGCCTAGTCCACGAAAGCATTCCAAAAAGTCACATATCCGTACGTCCATGTCATTAAGGTAAAGTTTTATTTTTTAATCTTGCCATTTCGAAACAAAAAAATCGAATATAATCAATTTTAGGACTCAAAATTATTGTTACGAAATATTTGTTATTTTATGTAAGCTTGTACTCATTATTATTTAATTATTATAATAATTATTATTAATTGAAAGCACAATGCAAATGTGATGAACGGGTATACTCTATGAGAGGTAGTTTAAGATATCCTATATGTATGACAAAAAAACTATTATTATTTTTAATGTTTTGCTTGTTCAAGTTTTGTGTAGCTTAAATATATATTCTGTATGTTTTAAAGTTCTCTAGCAATATCTGATCAAATTTTACGCTATTAAAATGGGTAGGGCTGTTCTCAAAGCACAATTGAGATTTTTTTACTATTTAGAAGATTTTATTTTTTTAGTATAAAGTATTCAGTGGTAGTCAACTCATTTTTTATTTGCTTTAAATAAGTCGTAAGCTTTAATATTGCGCATTCACATTTTTTTAAGTTTGATCAGATATAGTCTATTTTCGTGTGATAGTAAGTTGTTAATGGCCAAAGTTTATTTAAGTTGTTTCGAGCTGAGAGCACAATTATTATTTGCATAAAACCTTATGGCGTTAGAAAAAAACGAATTTGAACATTGATATGACCATTTCGCGGATTGTAAAATAAAATATTCTAAAATTAATTATTATAAGGTTGCTTTTCGGTTTTAGGGTTGATGTAACTGAGCCTAGGGACGGGAGTGTAAATATGTATTTAGAATGTAGTTTGACGAATTCGAAAGACGATAAACTGAGCTAATTTCAAAAAAAATGCTCCCTTTTCTGTCCATATACTAGTAGTGGGACTTATAAAGCAAAAAAAGCAAAGTTTTAAAGTAAATAGATATAAGTTTAGAAATGGTTTTGAGTATCATCGATAATTTGACGTTTTTACACAGTAATTCTTCTGGAATGTCCTTTAAAACTTATAGATTTTCAAAAATTTATTTTGTCTACGAAAATAATATTTTGTGTTATTCCATTTTGTAACACTTTTTTCATTAGACATGATATTAATTTGGGTCTATTAATGTGGCAACACAGTAAAAAGAAGCAAAAGTCCTACCCCTGATATATTTAAGTGTGTGGCGGTACCCACAATTCGCCTAACATTCCCGCATCGTGCTATCGAAGTTTTCTAAGCGCGTCGGTATATATACGACAGCTGAAATATATCACGTGGGCTTCGGCCTGACCGGGCATACCACCTCGCTCGGTCGGAAGATCTTCCTTTGTGGCCGCCACGCATTATTCCCACGTCACGTGTGTAGGAACACAAACTAATATAATATTTAATATTATAATTTATAAGACAAGATTAATCCGACTTTTATTTACAATTATCTCACCCTCCTATTGCACCATGAAATTGTAGTAGTATAGTCCAAAAAACTAACTACGGGTCAAAAATGACTATAATTTTGCGGTATGTATAAGCCCTTATAATTCTTTTGTGTTACGATTGTGTTACGTTACACAGAAGAAACAAAGGAAGTGGCAAGTTTTTTGAAATTAGCTCAACTCCTTACTAATAAAGATAATATTTACGCGGCATTTACCTATTTCGAAACCGCTGTCTTTGTCCCCCACATGTCTTTCCCAATGTGTTAGACAAAGATAAGCAGACTGTTCGCTGTTAAATATTTGTATTAGTAAGGATAGAGTAAATAGGACACCCTGTATATAATAAGGGAATGGCTTGTCGAGCCCATGACGTGATCCGTCTCAAGACAACGGAATATAATTCGTAGTAAGAGCTCAATATTCCAGTGATAAAAAGCAGCTATTTAAGTTATTCTTTTTTGTTTTATTTTTATGATAAAAGTAATAATTTTATGACGCTTTATAATATCAAAAATATTTACATCACCTAGTTAATTATAAGTTCTTTTATTACAATTTTTATTTATATTTTGACACTAGACAATATAACACATTTGTACAACTTATTTTGTTGTTAATAAATTATTTTTCGCATGTGGACTTTTTGTATTTTATTTTTACTTTCCTTTATTATAAATATATAATGATGTAGAGATTATGTTTTGTTGGATAATTCTCTACAAATAGTAATAAATGTGGTAGGATTTAGTCAGTAGGGTTAAAGAAACTCCGGTTCCATTTAACAATAATATTCTAAAATTACAGTAATTTTAATTTATATTATATTATTCAATAACAATAAAGATTTATAATAAAACTTTAAACTTGTCGAAATTATAATGTTTTATTGTAATACTTTTCTCGGTATAAACCATCTGACGATTTTAGTGGTTAATACTAAAGTATTAAAATATTATTTTTATTTATTTTTATTGTATGTTGTTAAAATTAAATGCATTAATTGACATTGGATACATATTATGTGTATTATATTGGTATAAGATATCTTTTTTGGATTAAGTACATAAATCTTGTTTGCATTTAAAAAAAAATGTATCTTTATTATTTGCAAAAAATACTTATACTTAGTTCTTATATTTGATTTAATTTTTCAATCTTTAACGGTTGGAATAAGCAGACATCAATTTTCACCATTTAGCATAAGTTAGTTGTAGTACTACGTATTTATTGAAAGTATTATCAATTATCATATTTTATTTCGTATTCTATCTTTTCAAATTGTTATCTATTTTTGATAAATCACCATTTTGCTCATCTATCATTAGTTGTTATATTTACTTTTGTGTATTTTCATCGTATTGACGACAAAATAGTGCAAATAGAACAGGGCAGTACTTTGTCATATAAAATACTTTGTTACTTAAAAAATAAAAGTAAATACTGAAATATAGATGGCGCCATTGATCTATCGTTACTTGTAATATCTAATATGCCTCTAATCTGTCATAACTCATAAGTCATAACTCATAACAAAAGATTGTTACCGCGTCTTTATCTCATACTTGTGTAAACGAGCTAGCAAATTGTTTGTGCTTATGTGAAAGCAAGCAAGCTTAACCAAAATACGTGTTGGGTGACTGGAATACTGCGTCAGCGCCATCTATAATCATTAATCATGCACTATTACATCCGCCATAGTGACCAATCACTAGTGTTGGTAAAAATAGCATTAGCAATAATAATTCTTAAATGCCCATTAGCAATAATTTAATTAATCGTACTAGCTGAAAAATACGATTGCTAATATTTTCGTGCGCAGCATGTCTGCGGTCATGAAAAATTAACGACCGCGCTGTTGCGTACCGCGACGCTAATTGCTATTGTACTTGCTATATTTCACTCGATGCGAAATAATACTCGACGCATGTAGTACGAATTACGATGCGGACCGAGAGTTCACGATGTCGTGATTTTAGCAATTAATAGCAAAGCAATAGCACGTCGCATGCTATGACATGAAAATTATTACGATAATGAAATTAATAGAAAATAGCATTCATTCCCATTATTAATCATCACTACTTTGTCGTTCAATACATTTCGCCACACTGGCCCTACTTTGCTTTGTCGTATTATGCTTAAAGATAAATACGTATGGCATTCACCAGTGCACCGTGATAGTATCACATGAATCGAGCAATACTGTACTTGTATATATTTTGAATATGCTAGTGCTTATAGACTTATTAGTTATTACTTATAAATCTTATAATAGAACCGAATTGTGTACGTTTTTAATCGAAAATTATGGCATATCAACGAAGTGAACTGCGGGAAAGTGAACGACGGAGTGAACTCTCTCTATTTCACAGTCATTTGACTGTGAGAGAGAGGCGTCTGCCGGCTGCCTTTCGAGTTCATAAAATCAGTGTTTTAATTTATTTTGTTATTATAAAACAATGTATAGGTCTACCAGAATCGGATGGCAATTTTTGACAGCAGATTTTCAAAAAATATCCTTGATCATTGGATAAATTTTTATATTTGTATGTTTCACACACAAAATAAGCCGCTAAAGGAATAAAAAATGATGAAAATGTTTTATTCCTATTACCCCGGTATTGCTAGAGTCAATTTATTTTCTCACTTTTTGCCATCAGATTCTGGTAGACCTATAATAATTAAATTACTCCTTTTTCCAAATTTCTTTCCGCACAATTTCTTTCATATGCCTTTAATGTCTAATAAGCACTGGCAAAAATGTGTAAAATAATTTTAAATTTTAAGTAGATTTAATGTACATTTTTCGATTTATTTCGATTCTAAATGTTTTAGATCTTGTATGTATTTATTATAATTTGTGAAATATTTTGTCAAAGTAATCAATTCAAAAATGTTTTACAATAATTTAACTTTAGTGCTACAATAATATTTTAACAATTTACATAATAAATTACGATTATATGTAAGTAGTTTGGTCTTAGATCATTTAATCACATGTTACATATTACAATAACTCATTTTGACTAAGTAAATGTTTTATTGTCACTGGTAATTTTTTCCTCATTTTGTTCATAAATATTTCTGGTGAGTGCTTTGTTCGTAGTTATGGGTAGTAACGTAAGAAGCACAATCTTACTGGGTGTAAAACATACAGTGTTTGGCAAACATTAATATTTCGTGAACCGACCCTTGCCGTGCCCTTGCGCTTTGCTTGGCTCGACAGATTAAAATTTTTAATTTAGCATTTCAAAACAGAGAGAAGTGAGTTTTTTAAAATATTTTTCTAATGGCGAATTTGTCTGTTAAAAAGTCTGCAACTTTGGTACCGTGTACCCTTATTTTATAGTCTTTTTAGCGTACACTTTTCTCCCTTAGACATTGTGCTCCTTACGTCTACACTCCTTATAGAAGTAGTCCTTTGTGTATAGTAACCAGTAACCACTCTACTTTTGTGATATATTGTCTTTCGCTAAGAGTCGAGTAAGTCCCATAATACTCGACTTTTGTTATAAATGTTTTAGAAATGTGATACAAAGCTAACATTATTATAAATATTAATATTAGGTTTGTATCTTCTAGTCGTAGAATTATAAATATGGTTCTATCGATAACGTGAATTAATTTGTCGATCGTACTAGTATATTAATTAAATATACTAGTAATACTGCCTGTATTATATTTCCAGTTTTTTTTAAATATGAAGTCTTTTTAGTTCTAATTTCTAATATCAATAACGTCATAGTAAGTAGTAGCATATAAAAGGAAATTTTGCTCCCGTTCAATGTAATAATATGTAGATCCCAACTTTACTCTTAAAATCTGCAACCATGAAAGCTAAAATATACCAAAGGCATGAATTATATTTTGCTATGTATCTTGTATCTAATTAAATGTTTTTCTCTAATATGAAACGTGTAAATTTCATCTTTGGATGTATAAACAAGTGATAATCAGTAGTTTATAATCGTTAGACTAGTTTTATCTATTTTGTTTTATATTTAAGATTTAATTCTTTATCACGTACATTGACACTGATTCATAATAACGCATGGACAGAAAAATCACACAAAGACAGAGCAAGTGTAATATTCCAGATATAATTGAGTACTAAATATCTTCTTACATTAAATCATCAACGAACACGTAGAAATCGGACTCTATCGCTTCTTCCCCCTTTTTAGCCCATGTACGAGGACTTGGCTAGCTTGGCTCCACAGCTGTTCGATAGAGAACGCTAGCAATATTTTCGACAGAATTTGGTGACTCTTAGTTTGGACGGTTAAAACAATATCATCACAACCTATCTTCTTATAGCGTCTGTGTGCTGTATGAATCAATGCCAATGTTTAAATGTACTTTAATTAGGCAGCTTTTAATAACTAGCGAAGAAATTAATGGTCCAGTCGAAAGGTGTATGAATTTATATATTATGTAATCGATATTTAGCTTAGGTATTAACAAATAAATTTAAATGGAATTGTATTGGTGTATGTTTTTCTTCATTTTCTTGACAATCATTGTTGAAGGATTTCTTATAGGTGTCAATAGTATCGCTTATTGTTTCTATAACCACTGCCATAAGTAACCCGTAGAAAATAGTTATTAGACTCTTACACGTTTCCTTAATCCCTACACTTAGTCTAGTCTGGGACTATATTATGCGTCGAAGTGTTCGGCTTTCAACTCTGTTATATTAGCGCAGAGTTCTGATTTCTGTGATGTAAGGTTTCCCACAATTTTAGCGCGTATAGTCCTAGTCTAGGATAATACAGGTGGCGCCACCTATCAAACTACCAGAAAAGTCACCACCAGTTGTCGCAATATTGACTAGAGGTCGCCACTAACATGACAAGGTTCTTATTTTGAAAAGCTGGCTCCATCTTGTTTAAATGATCTATTTACCTACCTTTACAATAAAACTGTCGCATAAGATTGCATTCTACTTGATGAAAACAAATTTTATCTTTAGAATAGTGATCAGTTTACTTGGATGATAATAATTCATGTTTTAACTTGTATGTATGTCAGTTTGAATATAAAGAGTATAAGTATTATGAATGTAAAATATTATTTGTATTTGATGTGTATGGTGTGAACCAGATGACATGTGAAGTTAGTATTTAAGGAAAAAATCACAATTTGAATGATAGATTGTTTTCGCTATTTAATAACAAATAATAACGATTCCTGGCTACCCCTGGTTAAAAATAATAAAATTTAAATGGTTATAATTCTAATTCCATTTATTCCTAACTTCACACTTGTCATATTATGAATTGTCTGTATTTAAAGCTCTTGTGATTGGCCACCTAGCGAAGCTAGAAGCGATTTCGATAATAATTGGAAAAAAATAGTTTTGTTATATAAATGTATGTTAAGGTATACAAAATTCGCAGTATGTAAGGTAATGTATATTAAAATGTAACATAAACAAGGAATCCGCATAATTCAACAAGATATCAGAAGTTGTAAATATAAAAGATAACAAAATATAGTCCAAGGCCTAAACAACAAAATGATGTGAAATCTTGAATCCCATATTCTATCTAAAATATATTTACGCTTGTTAACCAAATTGTCGACCAAATCAAAACTTCTGGTATCTTTCTACCTTGTATTTAGGACTTAATATTTTTCGATTGTAGTCCTTTTTCGCCAACATTTAAGTGTAAACTGCGGATAATTCAATAAACAATATAATATCATCGTAATGCGTGTCTTTTATTTCATTATTTTTTTTACACGTACCTAGTACCTACGGCATGCCACACAGGAAGAATGTGTACAAAAAAGAGAAACAACAATTTTCTTAACATTTATTTATTACAGTGAATACTTTGGTTTAATTTGACCATAAAATATAATAATTTACGTGCGTTTATTTAACTCGTGAAATTATTACGTTCATGTATCAAAATACTTAACTGTTACACAACTTATATTTTACTATTCGTGGGTTAAGCTCATTATTTCTACTCAGTTTCATTCTACACATATCATAAAAATAAGATATAATATAATACACAATATAATACCTGACCAGTTGTTGTAAGTAAAAATAATAAGGTAATACGTTAGGTTTTTATATAGTAAACAATTTTCTAATACAGTCAAAATCTGTTATAACGACATCGAAGGGACTACTCATATTAACCGATTCATGGCCAATGCCGCGCCCAGCGCGTCATTCAAAAAGTTTTAGTGAGGCCGATGACGCGCCAGAGGCGGCATATAAGAATTGTTAAAAAACACGTTAAAACTAATTTATTATACTGTAATTACAATTCCCTAGTCTAAATGTACATGTTGAACTCAATTTTATGCGTGGCCGCTTATTTTAGAATTAAAGGCTACAAGTCAGAGATCGTCAACCATTGGTATTGGTATGTTTTATTTGTTTATTTTAGTGGAATCATTTTATTGTATATTGGAATTTAGTGTTAATTACATCGTATATTTTATATTGGATATCATAATATTGTACAAATTATATTATTGAACATAATTAATGGACTAATTAGACAAATTGTGTTTATAGACAAATAGAAAATAAATAGCCCTGATAATGTTAGGGGGACGATATTAAAAAAAAAAACCATTGGTATGACTTAGAAAATGGGTTGTTTTCTTTTTATCATCTCCACCAGACGGCGCGACGGTAGACACTCACTAATTTTCTATTGGTTCCCCACCGATTTGAAATTATCTGCAGGTTGGAATTACTGACTACATGTTGGTCGTGTTTCTAAAAAATATCAGTGTACTGTCAAGTGTAATATCAATCAAGATATCATACTCCTAAGCGATCATTGGCCTAAGCAATTAGACCAGTATACTGGTAACAGCTTAGGAACACGCTTGCATTTGTCAAACTGAAAACATGATAACTGAAAGAGTTTTCTACTTTTATTGTCGGTGTGGTTTTTATTATTTTTCCCCAAATTGTGTTATTTGGGTATTTGATGTTCATTATTGGTAAAATATTAGCCACAAAATATCTGTTATCTTGCACAAGTGCAGGTAAGACGTTGTCAAAACCAAAATGTATAATTCCTGTGACATTTGGTGTGAACAACGGTAAATAGGGCTATTTCTTCCGTGAGTTTTAACTAAAACATCGTTATTATAACTTTATTATTCTATTCATTGGAATATTATTGTGTCTTTTTCAAATTGAAATGTATCAAGTTTTACATGCTTTTGCCCAGTTATGTAGCAATTATTGATGGTATTCCCTGGTATTACCGATAGTTGTCTACCCATACGCCATCTAGTTACTAAAATGGAAGCTGTTTGACAATCAAATTAAAAAGCTAAGAAAATATCTCATTAATTTCCTTACAGTGAAAAATAAACATTCGGTAAAATAACTTTATACAAATATTTTTTTTTTAATCTATACAAAAAAGGACTTTATCGTTTAAACGATAATGCCGTCTACGAATATTGAAACATTTCAACATAATAATATAAAGAAATACAAACTTAGTATCTACTATTAATAAACTACATGATATACACACAAAAGGCGGCTTGATTGCTATGCACAGTTTAGATGCCGAAAACATTATTTCGTACCTAACTTGACTCTGGCAATTGTTTCATGCTAGTCGCCATAAAAAAAAAAAAAAAAAAAAAAAAGACCGGTTGTACTCCAGGAGTGCCGGCAGAAGTGATAACTTGATTATAAACGTTGTGCATTATTTTTTTAACCCATTTTTTATGAAAATCGATTAAAAAAAAAACGATCGTTTTAATTAATTAATCGAAACCCTTACAATCGATTAAAAAATATGGACAATCGAACAAAAAAAGCTGCTGTCAGACACTTCTCGCGACAGTTGTCTTGCAGGTGGAACGCGGCCTTAATCAGCGCGTCTGCTAAAGAACTCATTTCCCCGACTGTACATTTCTGCTAAACAATTCATTTCCCCGACTGTACATTTCTGCTTAGCACTATTTTCCCCGACTGTACATTTCTGCTAAACAACTCATTTCCCGACTGTACATTTCGTTCGAATTCGAGTTCGACACAAAACACTACTCTCCAACCGTCTTACGCGTTTTCTATGGTTTTTCGATCAACACGAAAATCTGACGCGAGTTTCACAGTTTTTACCCATCCCACAAAAGTGCTCAACGCCGCTAAAGAAGTTTTCACTTAAAAAAAAAACTTCTAACGTATTATATATGTAACGAGCTTTTGCCCGCGGCTTCGCTCGCGTTAAGAAGTATTATTATATAATACAAACTTTCATCCCCTATTTTAACTCCTTGGGGGTAGAATTGATCAAAATCCTTTCTTAGCGGATGCCTACGTCATAACATCTACCTGCATGCCAAATTTCATCCCAATCCGTCCAGTGGTTTGGGCTGTGCGTTGATAGATCAACATGTCAGTCAGTCACCTTTGAGTTTTATATATATAGATTCAGAGGTAGTATGATCTAAGACCTTAGCCTGTTATATTTCGGGACGAATAAAAAAAAAAATGTAATTCATTGCAATTTGCATTCCATCTTTGAATTGCGCGGGCATTTCGTTTTTGTCTTGTTACCACCAACGTAAGCGTTAACGTACGTTTTGATATTTTCTTTCTTTATACTGCGACTCGATTATTTTCTTGGACTACACGACTTCTTGAATTTGTGACCTGGCTACGGTAAATGGACTTTGAGAATTGTTTGAATGTGTGACGGCAACAATTTCTGGACTATTGATACAAACTACAAATAATATTTTTCTGTAAGTACTTATCTATCATTTTCTGCTTTAACTAGATATACTTACTAATATTATAAAGTTGAAGAATTTGTTTGTTTGAACGCGATTATCTCAGGAACTACTGGTCCGATTTCAAAAATTCTTTCACCAATGGATAGATGTGATGTGTCCCGAGTGCTATAGGCTATGTATGTACCACGGGCGAAGCCGGGCGGACCACTAGTATTGTTATAATGACATAAATCTTAACAAACAGAGAATGATAATCGGCCAAGTGCGAGTCGGACTCGCGCACGAAGGGTTCCGTACCGTTATAGAGCAAAAATAGGATTGTGAGAAGGAGAGTGTAGAATAATAGAGTGTTTTTTTGTATGGGAGCCCCCTTACATTTTTATTTTAACATTATTATTCAATATTAAAGTACACATATAATTCAGGATTTTTAGTAAATTTCAAGTGTCTACATGTTGCCATTATAGAATGCGAACCAAAAAGGCCCATCACATATTATAACAAATCACGTTTTTTTTTTGTATTTGTTGTTATAGCGGCACCAGTAGCCCTAGCATGGCCACCAGTAGAAATGCGAAAGTACTTATAGACAAACTGTGGACATAAACTTAAGGTGCCGTTCCGATCTTTATACCGCGGCTAATTGCGACCGACAAAAATTCAATAAAATACCACTTTATGACAGACTATAGTGTATGTCATAAAGTAGGATATTATTTGAATGTTTATCACTATAGTCTGTCATAAAGTGGCATTTAAATTGAATTTTTCGGAATGAAAAAAGATCGGAACCGCACCTTAAGTTTATCTCCACAATTTGTCTATACTTTCGCATTTCTACTGGTGGCCGTGTTAGGGCTACTAAAATACACAATCCGTGAAAATTTCAGAAGTCTAGCTATGGCGGTTTTTGAGATACAGCCTGGAGACAGACAGACAGACGGACATCGAAGTCTCAGTAATAGGGTCCTGACTCCCGTTTTTACCCTTTGGGCACGGAACCCTAAAAATTCTATAATACATCATTCATATCATTCAAAACTAATGGAGTAGGTACGGTACGGTTTTGAGGCCAAAAACCGGCCAAGAAATCATAAGTACAGCGATCACATAAAGTCTGGTATTGAAAATATTTTTCAGAGCAATGGCTCAACCATCTACCTCGAGAGAGGAAGATTTTATGCAGATAGAAGATGCATTGGCCAGTATGCAATCTCCAAGAAACAGCGTTATTGATGATGATGATGATGATTTTATGACATGGACAGATCAAGATATTTACGGTATTTTAGCTCAAGATGAATGGTGTGATTTCGCTGAAGAGGAAATAGAAACATTGGACCACGAAGATCATGTGGAAGTGAATGCAAACAGTGAATTATTATCTTGGATACCTGGCAATCCCTTTCTAATGCCCGTACTTCCATTTACTGGAAACCCTGGCATCAAACAATTCATGGCAGAAACACAACAAATTGATTATTTTAATTTAATATTCAATGATGAATTTTATGATCTAATAATTTCATGTACAAACACAAATGGTGCTAACATTAAAAGAACTAGCAATGCGCCTCATGGTAGGTTTCGATATTGGAAACCAGTGACATTAGAAGAATTTAAAATATTTCTAGGATTATTATTATTAATGGGTATAATAAAATTAAACCGATTGTCCGATTACTGGAAAAAACATTATCTATTTAGTTTGAGATTTTCAGATTACATGTCAAGAAATAGGTTTTTTATGATTTTAAGAGCACTAAATGTGCAAACTATTCCAGGTAATCAAAGCATTTATAAAGTAATAACATTAATCGAATTATTTAACAAAAATATGGAAAATATTTACTACCCAAGTAAAGAGGTGACAATTGATGAGTCGTTGATATTATGGACTGGTAGACTACGATTTCGCCAGTATTTAAAAAGCAAAGCCCATAAGTATGGAATTAAACTTTATATTCTAGCAGACAAAAATGGAATTTGTATGTCCATTCATTTATATGCTGGCGCTCTAGACAGGATAGTGGGAGGTAGAGACCATGTTAAAAAAGTAGTGCGTTTATTAATCGGAAAATATACGAATAGTGGACACTCTCTATATGTTGACAATTATTATTCGAGTGTAGATATGGCAGAAGAATTATTAGAAAAAAAACATATTTGACAGGTACGTTAAAATTAAATAAAAAAGGAAATCCTAAGACACTTATAAATACCATGTTACAGCCAGGTGAACTATGCATAATGCATAATGTTAATAATGTGACTGTAACTAAATGGAAAGACAAAAGGGATGTTTGCTTTATTAGCACGGAACATAAGAGTGAATATGCCGAAACTCATAATAAATATGGAAATGTTTTATTTAAACCAGCAGTCCAAATTAAGTATAATAAATATATGAGAGCAGTAGACAAACACGACCAAATGTTGAAATATTATTGTGCTGAGCATAAAACACTTCGTTGGTATAAAAAATTTATTATACACATTATACAAATTAACTTGCTCAATGCCTTTTTTTTATATAATTTAAATAGGAATATTAAGATATCTTTATATGATTATCGATTAAATATAATTGAACACTTTTTGCCCAAAAAACCAACACGTGATAATATAAGATCTTCAGAATGTGGTAAGACACATTTGCCAACACATTTACCAAAAACAAATAGTAGAACAATTAGAAAAAGATGTAGGCAATGCTACAATATCAATAAAAAGAGAGTGGATGTTTTATTTGGTTGCCCAGATTGTCCAGGTTTTCCAGGCTTATGTCTAGATTGTTTTAGGGCATATCACAATTATTAAAATGAAAATGTTACACTTTGTTATTCTTTAATACATTTTAGATTTTGATATTAAATTCTCAAATTTGTTATATCTATCAAGATAAAAAAAAAATACTGATTGTATCTTGATCTTGTCTTTTATTTTATATTTCATATAGTCTTATTGTGCTAATTAGTTTTTCATAGCATTCCAACCGCTTGTTCGCGGGAACATTTCTAAGTCGAAATGCTAGCATTATACCCAAGTCATGCTCGAACTGAGCGTAAATGGGAGGTAGTTCGTTCATTGTATTAAATTCGGTACTGAGATCTTTTGCAAACAATGTGTTAAAATATTTTTTGGCTGTGCAACATTCTTGACTTGTTTGGGTTTCACTTGAAGAAACCTTATTTTTTGCCATTGGCGTTTTTAAAGAACTTTTTTTCTTACTAACAATAATTTCATCTTCATCAGTGTCAGTATTTTTTTCTATGCTACTGTCTGTTGAGTTAGTATTTATGTCATGGCAAGTACGAGAGCTTTCAAATTTCCTTTTCAATGTAAAGTTTTGCAATATTGACTGACTACATTCTGGAAAATTTTCATTCTCATTATTGTCGTTTTCCGAGCAATTTTCATCTATGTTTGTAAATAGTGGCTGGCTACATTCAGAAAAGTCATAGTATTCCTGCTGATTATCTAAAACAAATGTATTTCATTTGTTTAAATAAATAATTTTATGAGGGCTTTTAATACAAATTTAGATTTTTATAGCTAAACAACTACGCTCAGTTATTAATTTTTCAACTAAAGTAGATGAAGTTGCTAGTAACTAGCACTAATTGAAATTGATACCAACATCTGAGCAAAATTTGTGCCAAATGTTGACGACTACTGATAAATTTTATTAACAGTACGAATTACTACCTTTATACGCCATTTCACCTTTGAATTACAACTAACACGAAAACTACACACAATATTGATATTTTCTGTCTCTGATTTACGCCTATTAACAATAAAATGAGCATAAAACACAACCAGTGGCCAATGCCGCACGTGGCGCGTCATCGTTTAGCAGGGCCGATGACGCTTATGGTGCGTCATCGAACAAAGTACTTGGCCTGTCGTAAGAATTTGTTGAAATGAAGGTGGCAACGAATCGGTTAAGTCGTAAAAACCGATAGTTGTAATAACCAGTGACAGGTATTAATAGGAAGAATAATATGTATATTCATGTAGAAAAATAAACCACATTTTGTTTACTTCAATACAAATTGCATAATGTAAAAAAAAATCAATCACAACATTTTTCCATCATTTTTGTATGCATAAAATCTGTAATTTTAGTTTATTTGGAACACTTCTGTCGTGCATACACATTTTGTAATTCACGTTGGATTTTAATCAGCGTATCATCACAATTTCCCTGCATGTGGAACTGTTCATTAAAAAGAACAATCTTTCGTAATACACTAACAGCATTGAGACCGTTAATCAAAGTTGGCACTATTGTTCCTGTTCGTTTTCATTTTCCTCTTGAACTTCACATACAATATCATCCTCCGTAGCTGGTGCACAAATTGCAATAGACTGATCTACATCAATGAACTCGTCTGCTTCAGTAGTAGATAAAGCAGGTCGTAAAATTTGAGCTAATTAAAGATAAGTAACAAACTGACTTACGAGATAATATGACGAAGTGGGCCATGAGGCTACGGCATGCATGTGCTTTGTTTCTAAGAATTACAAAAGACTCTAAATTTTGTTAACTTTTTACGATAATAGCCATTGACCATTATACTGTGCCACTTGCCAGATGTGGATACTGTTACCTATTCAAATTGTTTACAATACAGCTGAGCCGGTCGTTCTGCAGATATAATTCTCCGAAATTTTAACCAAATGTGGTCGATTAATGCGGTATGTCGTAAACAATGTCGTAAAAACCAATGTTTTTGATAAGGTGGTCATATAGCATTCACCCGGGACCTTTGATTTTCGTCAATTTAACCGGTATGTTGTTCTAAACGATGTCGCCATAAACGGTTTTGACTGTATATTATTTTTGTGAAAATTGTTATTGTTCATTATGTTCATCATAAGTTTTATAAAATTATAAGACGCAGCTTCAAGTATATGAATTAAACATTTATAGTAATAATTGTTTTAAAAGTAATGTGCTTTATCTATTTATAACAGTCATTAGATATTTATTCAAAACCCTTAATAATTTCGGGCGTTTTATAATATATTTTCCTCTAGTCAGTTCGTTTACTCAATATTTAATATTTTAATGAAATCGAAAAATCTATAAATATGAATTTATTGAAAGAACAATGAATGAATGAACCTCATAAAAATTACCATTTTAATATGAAACAATTATTCAAAAATGGTACATACAAAAATCGTTCTTAACGATCTCAAACATTCGTTTATCAAACTATAATAGTTATTTACATACACATCAATAATAAATACACATGGAAGAAAATATATGGAAACCCCATTCAAATTAATGTCGCCTCCTATACTATAATTATTTTTCTTTATACTTACTAAAGTATATCAGCGCCTCCCAAAATAAAGATTATAGAAAACACTACCTTTTACCAATGGTTCGACGTGAAACAAGATTGTAAGAATTTCCACTCCAAATTTTTGTTAATGAGGCAAATTTTCCGGTAATTAAAACAGTTTTCAACGTCCTCGTTAAAATTCCCTATTACAATCGTATTAGAGAATATTTCCTTTACATTCTTTTCTTTCCCTCCTTAGGACATCTCTCCCTCCTTTTTTTTCCTATTGGACCGTGTACTAAATGCACGAAGTGATTTCCTCCACATATGACGAGGGGAAAATTCCAAAGGCTCCATTCAGGTCCCCGCTCCACCAAACGTCATCTTGTTTTTCGTATATGTTGATAATGTCACCTGGAAATGAATGGTGCTCAGCGTGAATTATAGAAGATCGCTTTATAAGGCGGGATTGTATAGGTAAGTAAAACGTTCAATAGATGGCGTTAGTTTGTATACAAGTAACGCCATCTATTGAACGCTTATGAACTTGTAACTTTGATAGACCGTATCAATGGTAAATTGTTAAAAGTGAAAATGACAACGAGTTTTTTATTATATTGAAATATTTTAAATAAAGAAGATCGCCTTATAAGGCGGGGATTGTAAGTAAAACGTTCATTTGTTACAATACAACTATCGCCATCCATTGAAAGCTTATGAACTTGTAATAAAATAATTGTAATCTGAATCCTTAATGTAACCATAGACGAATTATACTAATAGTCCCCCCAAAGAATAGCCTAAAAGCAGGTGTAGAGTGCGTGAGCTGCAACCTAAGCAATTTCTTCAGAAATGTATTTAGGATGCCTAGAAGATAAACATACTAAAAGTCCCCACCTCTAGACGGTGAGCCAGGGTGGGGGGAGGGGGTTAAAGTTCCCGTTTTTGGGTTTTTGGCTCATATCTTTAAAACGGTACGTCGTAAAGAAAAAGTGTCTTCTACATAATAAAAGCTACTAAAATTTACTACAACTATGTCATTTACACTATGTATCTATCTCCAATCATTGCCATGCTATGAGCTTCTAAAGTGGTCGATTTTCAAAAACACACATCACACACACATCGACTAAGTTTAGGGACATTTGTATTTTATGAAATCTATCAGGATTTTTGAAAACAGTAAATGAAAGAATTATAGCTTATTTTATAGCATTTCATAGAACATAAAAACATTCCGTTATTTTTTGTTTTTAAGAAAAAATCATTGGCTTTTTCTATGGTCACAGAAAAGTTATATGGCAAAAAATCTTTACTTTGCTTTATAAAACCGAAAATTTCATTCGAATGAGAGAAAATCTTTTACATTTTTATTGCTAATAGTCAAATTAATAATAATGAATTTTATTCGTTACTTAATAGTATTGAGTATTTTCACCTAAAATACATTTTTTAGTCCTTCTTCGGTAAAGGCCCTATGTTCTTTGTGATTTCGTTTTTTTCTATCATCTATCTTATTAGAAAATCTCTGAAATGTATTTAACACTGCATATTTTAGTCGCAGTAGATATATTTCATGTCAGAAAACCCTGGAGACCAGGCCAAAACCAGAATAATCTGGTCGAATCAACACAATATTAGGTCGATGCAACTAGTAAAAAGGCTCCAGGAGAGCAACCAATCTCTAGAAACCGACCAAACCGTGCAGAGGAGTTTCCATTAAGTTGGTCCTTAAGACGTCAAAATATTTTGTAATCCAGCATTGAAATGTGGAAAATGCGGAAGGTTGCTATTTCATATATTTCAGAGATTTTCTAGTAAGATAGATACCAGAAAAAAACAGAATCACAAAGAACATAGGGCCTTTACCAAACAAAGACTTAAAAATGTATTTTAGGTATTAATACTGAATACTAAGTATCGAATAAAATTATTATTATTAATTTGACTATTAGCAATAAAAATGTAAAAGATTTTCTCTCATTCGAATGAAATTTTCGGTTTTTTGTAAGTAAAGATTTTTTGCCATATAACTTTTCTGTGACCATAGAAAAGCCAATGATTTTTTCTTAAAAACCAAAAAATCGGAAAGTTTTTTATGTTCTATGATATGCTATAAAATAAGCTATAATTCTTTCATTTACTGTCTTCAAAAATCCTGATAGATTGCATAAAATACAAATGTCCCTAGACTTAGTTGATGTGTGTTTTTGAAAATCGACCATTTTAGAAGCTCATAGCATGGCAATGATTGGAGATAGATACATAGTGTAAATGACATAGTTGTAGTAAATTTTAGTAGCTTTTATTATGTAAAAGACACTTTTTCTTTACGACGTACCGTTTTAAAGATATGACCGAAAGATATAACCCAAAAATTCAAAAACAGGAACTTTAACCCCCTCCCCCCACTCCGGCTCACCCCCTAGGGGCGGGGACTTTTAGTATGTTTGTCTTCTAGGCATCCCAAACACATTTCTGAAGAAATTGCTTAGGTTGCAGCTCACGCACTCTACACCTGCTTTTTTAAGTGGACTATAATGTACTTAAATGTAACTGATAAATTGTTAAAAATTACAAAGACTTTATTATTGAGAAATTCTTATTAGACAGAGAATATAATCCTTTACTGACTATAAATATTTATAACAGTAGGTAAATAATGGCTAAAATATCCATTTCGCTAAGCAGATATAAAATTAAAATAATTATGCTATTACATTAAATTATTCATCGTCGCCTCGTGTCGGATCACAATACGAGTATAACCAATTTACTGTGATAAAATCTTTTTCGCTCTATGCAGTGTCGCCTTAAAACACGTTATAATAAACAGTCGGGTAAAAATAATACGTGTGTCACTCGGGGACTGCCGTGGTAAAGCTATTGGATAGTATTTTTTATCAACTTATGCAATTATAATTCGCATACGTCTAGTCGCACCCACACAGACACCGTGACGAAGTCTGGTGTTAGGTTTTTGTCGTTACGGAATTTCTTAATTCGTTAACCACTCACCGCGATCAAAGCCTAAAAAGCTATGCAATAGTTTTATAATATTGTCCTATTTATGCTAGGAACCTATGCTCACCTGGTGACAGTGTGAGCTCATCATCCAACCTCGCCTCGTACGTGTATAGCGCGCGACATTTGCCGATGTACTTCACTTGTTCCGTCTCTGTTGCTGCGTATTCTGTTGAACTGTCGCTGCCAGATGAAAATTCGTCTGCAATGATTAAGGCAGAAGTTAAAGTTACGGACATAGGCGAAGTGGTAAATACCAAAGCTGATAAAGCTACAGCAACACGAACTAAGTGGTTACACTTTGACAGAATTCAATTATCCTGCGTTACACTCAGCGTTAAAAACGAACAACATGCTCAAAATGCCTCCTATTTTGAGCGTTTTGATCGTTTATAACGCTAAGTGGAACGCAGGGTTACATGCTATTGTGTCATTCGATACTTAAATAATTTTAATATTGTGCCATTCGACTTTCGAGAATGTTTCTCGTTGAGTGTTGATTTGATAAATTCTTACCGTCAAAGTACCATCTAATGGAACTCTTGGTAGAGTTCGATTGTGAAGGTACTATGGTCAATGGCAATATTTGCTTTAGGTATAGCTTTTTTGAACAGTACTTTTTAAAACTGTATAAAAAAACAAAGTACTGTATAAAAAACTAATACACCTTTTCGCATTTACAATATTAAGGGCCTGTTTCACCGCTTCCTGATAAGGCTATCCACCACTTAATTTGACAGATGGAGTATGGAAAATCTGTCAAATAACCCTATCGGGCACCTTATCAGGAAGCGGTGAAACAGGCCATAAGGGTACCTGTTTCACCACTCCTGATAAAGTGCCGGATACGCTATCCACAACGGATATTTGTCAGATACTCTATACTCTATCTGTCAGATAAGTTGTGGATATCCTATCCGACAATTATCAGGAAGTGCTGAAACAGGTCCTAAATATGGATGGAAAAATTACCGAAGTCACTATCCTGCTGATTGGACAGCCCATCTCCTGCGCCTCTTTCAGTCCAGTCCAACGGACTCTCCGGTGGCGCTACAGGTTTTAAGGTCGGAGTCAGTTCCGGCGCGATCAGAGTCGGCGTGGACAGTTCCGAGCTGATTGGAGTGGGTGGTGCGGATTTCGTATCATTCTTCCTGAAGGATAGATGCTCTATCCTCAGTTTGCTGGACGCTCTGCTCATGATGGAGTCCCTTCTTTCCCTCTCTTCTCCCCCTGTGATACTTTTGGTCAGCGCGTTGTAGTTCGGTTGGAGGTTTTTGTTGACCTCGCTGTGGTAGTCCGCTTGGAGGTATGGTGGGACCTGAATTTTTTTTGGTTTTAGTGATATCATCCCAAAGAACCCTTTACTCATAATGATGACTATGATACAAATCAGTTGTGCAAAAATATAATACATAAGTTGGGTCAGTAACCTCAGATTCAAGAAAAACAAGAAAATGAAGGTTTCTATCGCATGCACAATGGAAATCAATCATGAATTATGGGCAAGCTTGAATGGAAGAATATTGCCCAAAGGTTCGTAATGCCTATATATCGCGGGCTTCAAGCCAGAAAGGAGTGTAAAAAAAGTGTAAAAATAGACATAAGTGCAATATTGGGAGTTTTGGAATAGTTATAAATTAAAATACCTTCAAAGGATCATTTCATAGATATACATAAAACATTTCAGTTGTAGAGATCTATTTTCTTCTTAAAACAAAACATCATTTTTCATACGCCCTTATGGTTTGAAATCCGCGATTGTCCATCATGGGCCAACAAGAAGCAGCATAAGATTCGAGGGCATCTATAACATTTTTCCTATTTACCTTCAATATGCTCTGCTGCAAGCCCTGCTTATCCCGCACCACCTGTATGTGCGTGGCGAGCGGATGTTGCGCCACGGGCAGGTTGTCCAGGTCGCTCAGACTAGACGTTATCTTGTACCGCACTGCCTCCAGGTATGTTAGCATAGAACGCATCTGAAATTGGTGATTGAATGGGTATGTCAGTCAGAAGGTACACCAAAAGGTAGATTTGCCTTATAGATTTAGGGCCTGTTTCATCACTTCCTGATAAAGTGTCGGATAGGCTATCCACAACTTTTTTGACAGATTCTTCATACTCTATGTGTCAAGTTTAGTGGTGGATAGCCTACCCGGCACTTATCAGGAAGAGGTGAAACAGGCCCTTAGTTTGAGTAAGTATTATCTCAAAACTAGCTGAACAATATAGCGACTATCATTGACTTGATTTATAGGTACTCGTATAATATAATTATCAACTTAACAATTAAGTCCTCTTGAAGTTTCACTATCTATTTATTAATTTCGCTTAAGGTATGTATACAATTTTTCTAGTATCACTTTTATGTTAGGTGAATGCTGACCATGTTATTGCGCAATTAGAAAGATGATCGTCAGATGCGACAGATGGAAATGGATGAAAGATAAAGAATCTTCGCCAGTCGTTTCGGACGTTTGCCCTGCTTGGTTACTAGTTAAGGAAAAGAGAGGTGTTTTCCGCAAACACCAACATAAAAATACCTCCGGTTCTGCCTGGTCTCAATGAAACCGGTTACTGTCACCGGTGCACTTACATGGTATAGTTTATCAGCGACATTCTGTTGTGAGTCGTCATTTCCGAAGGTGGGGGTTTGTTTGATCGCCATAGACAGTTTCTCGAGTCCGTGCATAGATTTCCTTTCTCTCTCCGTATCTTGTTTCACTAGCTGAAGGATCTTGATTAATGCCTGAAAAGGAGAGTCAAATGTTTTGATGAGTATCTATCCATCGTAGAGTCTGTTCTACACGATCTTCAAGAGAATTAACAGCGTAAGACAAGTAGCGGAAATTCGTGTCGGAGACCAAAATTCAATTACGTCGCTGAGAACTCGTAGTGCCTAAGCTTGCCCTTTTCACGCTAAATATATATTGCTATCTCGTTTCAGCAATAGGTACGCAATATGCAAAAAGGGAAGGGACAAGACGTATCGACAGACTGCGACGCACTCAACATACATAGGTAAGTATTAAGTAATATTCTGTTGGGTTAACTGCTCGTTAAGAAGGTTTCTTACCTGTTTACGTCTCTCCTTGTTCATAGCGAGCGTGGTGTGTTCACAGTAGAAGTCAGGTAGGAGCTGCTCGCTGGCACCAACGGGCGCGGAGCGGACACCGCGGACCACGCGCATATCGACATTCGCGTTCGCTGTCTTGATCGGATTCACTAGGGTGTTTGTGGCCTGAAATTTGGATAATAGCGTGTTACTTTTGTCCCTCACATCTAGGTACAAGGTTTAATAAAACTAAGTGATAATAGAGAGATTAGAGTTCACTGTGAAAGTTGCAGCGATGTGAAAGTAGCACCATATGGGTCCCCATATACACCTTAAATTATTATCTTTTAGTTTTGTCACACCCTGTATAGGTAGTAAGTGCAAAATCTGTTTGGACTTAATCGTAAAGGCTGGTCACATACTATAGATCATTCCATTACTATTAAAGTGGAGCAATGCGTCTTCGACTAATCGAGTGTTATATAACGCTATAGGGGGTTCCCAAACTGTGCGCCGCGGAAAGGCAGGAGGGGCGCCGTGGCCCGTGAGTCAATCCTCCATCATTATCCATAACCACAATAATTATAAAATAAAATTATAATATGAATTATGTAAAGCAGGCAGATGATAAAATATATTATTTTATTTATTATATACTTGCTTTACCTAAATATAATCATAAAAGGTGTTTATTTTACAACTATGGGATGAAAGGCTGCAAGAGCCTCAAGTCAGCGTAAATCTGGTGCGGGCCATTCGACCAGTGCTGAAACAGTGGTTGACAAGGAAGACCAGCGCGCTCTCCTTCCGACTCACACAAATGCTGACCGGGCATGGCTGCTTCGGTCGGTACCTGTGCGAGATCGTAAGTCGAGAAGAAACTACGCGATGTCACCACTGTGACTGTGACAGGGACACGGCCGAACATACCATCACGGCGTGTCCCTCTTGGATAGTACAACGTGTGGCACTAAGTGCTGCCATCGGACCGGACCTTTCGCTGCCGGCACTGTTTCGTGCAATGCTGAGCGGCGAACAAGAGTGGAAAGCGGTGGAGGATTTCGCTCACGATGTCATCTCCGCAAAAGAGGAGGCCGAGCACATAAGAGAGAGGGAGGCGCTCAACCCTCGTCGCAGAAGTAGGCCAAGGCGAAGACGGGTCAACCCAAATGACCACAGCGTCCCACCTTAGCCAGGGGCTCGGGGCAGCGGTATGGGGATGCCGCCGCCCATTGCACCGAGTCCCCGAGAGGGTCGCGATGCGCTGCGTATTCTTCGCGCATCGCGACACCAAAGTGTCAGGTCTACACAAGGCCTGGAAGGGCCTCTGTGTGGCCATGGAGCCTGTATCGGCTCGAGGAGGGCCTGCTGGTGACAAGCAGGCACACACAAGCAGAGACGCGGAAAGAAAGCTCGCGCGTTCTCGTAATCCTGCGTGCGAAGAGTGGAAGAGTATAGACGGGTTTTAGTGGGTAGGGCTGCGGTCAATTCACCATCTCTACGGCCGCAGCGAGTCCTACATACCCGGGGGAGTTGTCCACAAAACCTCCGGCATGCGCAACAGCAATCCCCGTCTCGAAAAAAAAAACGGGCGCCGTGACAAAATATTGACTTGTAAGCGCGCCGCGGGCTGAAAAAGTTTGGGAACCCCTGCTATAGACTAAATAATTCTTCATTCACTTATTTTAAGCAGCTATGTAACCTACACAATGTAACCTGGAACGAACTGTCACCAGAAGTATTTCCGGACCAATACGACCTGCAAGCCTTCAAGAAGAGAGCGTATACCCTCTTAAAAGGCCGGCAACGCGCCTGTAGCTCTTCTGATGTTGCGACTTGCGAGTGTCCATGGGCGACGGTAAATGCTTTCCATCAGGTGACCCGTTTGCCCCCTTATTTTATTAAAAAAAAACATTCTCTATTCATCTTCTCTCTTACTTCGACAACCCTGATTAGAATTTAATGAAAGAGGAAAGCCTGAGGACTCTGAGGAGGAAAGCAATCTAACCCCAGTTTTTGACCTTTAACAGCTTGGTGCTTACCTCGGCGAGTTGTGGTGGCACAGCTGCAGTCAGCCTGAGGTAGTAGTCCGCGGAGCTCTTCAGCTGGGCCAGTCTCTCCTCTTCCACCGACTCCAGCATACCAGCTCCCTTCACCACACTCGTCTCCCATTCTAACCTGGAATTTGAGTAGGAATTACCAGATATTGCCTTTGGTTCCGCAAAATGTTGGGGGTGTCTTAAGTGGTTTAATCCAATTTTTGTGGTTTAACTGGGTTTAATTATTGATAATAATTTGATCCAATTCTTGAAGGAATAAAACGATGAGATAAAGTGATTTTAGGTGTCCGATTAAAGTATGTACTTTCAAAATTGTCTTGCTAGAAAAGAAAGACTCATGAAATGATTCCTCAAAGAGGGAAATAAGAGCAATAAAGTTTCCATGTTAAAATCACGATTTGGTATTTTTGGAAAAACCTCCAAATCGTCTAAATATAGAAGAAATGGCTACAACGAACCTCGCTCTTTCGGCTTGAACACAAACGTTATAATACTCCATTTCAGTCTTTTTTACAGCATCTTCCGTCTTTTTCTTTTTCACTTGTAGTTTCGCTACGTCCCTTTCGCTCGCCGCATTTATTCTCTCCGCCCTGGCCGCACTCAAAATAGAATGGGGAATATGTCCCATACTCGAGCTGCGTGACATTCGACTGTAAAAAAAAACGTGTAATGCAGTTCCAAAATCCAAATTCAAATTGCTGACCCAACTGTCAAATCAGTTTGGCGCGCAAAACGTTCGAAATACGAATACGTCATTGACAGTTTATAATAATTTTTTTTATTAAGAAAATCGCAAGCGCAATCGCAAGAGCAGAAATTCGCATAATAAAAACGCTAGCACGAAGGATCCTTCTGTTATACGAAACTCATAATACCTAATATCCAGAGAGGCGTCTTGTAGTTTCTCGTTTTCTCTCGCGGCGGCGTGGGACTGTCTCTTGGACTTCGCTTCAGCAGTTCTCCAATCGGAGAGTGTGCGTGTTGTTTTGTCCACATTGCCTTCAATCTGAAATATCGTGCAAGTCATTTTACAAAATTAAGAAAAATTTGTTTTCATCCTAAAATCCCTTTGTCCAGATTTGGGTTAAATATTACCTACGTTGTAGAATATTATCTTGTCTTTCATATTTCAGAAAGAAACAACATGATATTGAAGTCCGGGTTAACTTTAAACCAGATTCGTGCAAATGGGAAGAAACAAAACATCTCTATGTAGAGGCACTTAAGTTTTTGTTCGCCTTAAGAAAATGGATTACAAAGATTGTGGTTTTTATCGACAGTCTATAATTATAGCAAGTACTTTCTAAGTCTACTTTCTTGACCATAATACTGTGTCAGATAAAAACTTGCGCGATGATCTTTATTTTCTTGCAACTACTAGGATTCTTGCAGTGTTGTAACTACTTTCCTTCCTTCTACTTTCTTTCCTTTTCTCTACTTTACATTATTATAACCGCTGCTCTACTGACTTCACAGGACTGCAATGGTGATTCTAAACATACTTTTATTATTGTTTCTCTACTATATTGTTTCGCTACTAGAAAATATAAACCCTAAAGAAACCGCGATAAATCCGTTGCACACTTTTAAACATAAAATGTGACTGCCTACACTGTAGTATTATTAATAATATGACTCACCTTTTTCCTCAATTTCATTTGATTATCTATAACATTTTTCATTGGTTTCACAAGCTCCTCCGACAAAGCATTCGCGTACGATCTGTAACAAATTAACTGGTTGGAGTTACATATATTGCACTGAATCGTACTTACTTAAAATAATATCTTATTTAGATCCATAATAATACAAAGAGAACACATTAAATAAAAGCAGAATCGCCGATCAAAATAAAATGTATGAAATTAACAATGTACTTAATAAGCGTTCTACAAAACAAAAATTGAGATAACATGAGTTGAATGTACTCATGTTATGTCAATGCCATACATTTTGATCGGCGATTCTATAAAGAAGAGATAAGGAAAATGTCTTGGCTAAAGGGCCGGACTTGCAACGGATGTTGACATAGGAAATCGACACAAGATGTGCAAGATCTACTGTTATTTCATCTAGCTGTAAGTCGACCTACAGACACTGCCAGGGACCCGATTCTCATAATTCTAATGTCGCTTCGATTGTAGGCTGTCTTACCGACCGTGATAAAGTATGCGAATTGGGCCTCTGGTGTCTGATTTCACAATATAATATTATGAACACTATAATATTGAAGACAAACTATGTATAATACGAGTATAACACAAACATAACAGTGTTCCAACATAATATCTTGATATCTTTGACCTCATAACTCATATTCGAAGTTTTTTGTAATAAGTGGTGGATTTGTTCTCTAACGAACAACTGGCGAAGCCTAAATCCTACTACTCTATAACCCATCATCATTATTCATTACTAAATTTTCGTCGAATGGACAGTCAGACAGTCTCGATCAGACTCGTCGATCCAACGTAGGGTTTTTTCAAGGGTAGAGCATTATAGCATGCTATCCAGCTATTAGTCTAGTTAAACAGCTTGTGGCGTAAATGTGAACCAGTATACATATATTATACATCTATACAAATAAGTATTATAAAGCTGAAGAGTTTGTTTGTTTGAACGCGCTGATCTCGGGAACTACTGGTTCGATTTGAAAAAATATTTCAGTGTTAGATAGCTCATTTATTGAGGAGCTCACTTATAGGAGCAAAGAAACGTTTGAAAATGTGGAAAAAACGGGGAAAATTATTTGAAAAGGTTTATCTCACGAAATACTGGAGCAATTTTTATGTTATTTACACGTGAAGGAACAGCTTTATTGCTTCTTCTTCTCCCGCTAACCTGTGTATCTCGGACCACTTTTCCATTTCCGCCGCCACATGCTTCCATGCGTCTGCGCAGCTCCCCACACTCTCCTTGCAAGCCTTCCCTAACTTCGTCCCCAACTTCGCGAGACATTTCGAGTAGTAGTTCTCCGCTTCTACCCTGTTGAAAAACAGTTTTGTTAACAAAGAGGAAACAATATTTGGTCGAGCTATAAAAGGAACAACAATTTTAGTAGAGCTTGTCTAATTTGAAATGACGCGCCCCACCACTTCAAAGTTGATATAAATGAAACATTTTTGTACTGTGACTACGAGGGAGGGGCGCGTCATTTTAAGTTAGACAAGCTCTAATAGCGGGTTCACATCATCGCAATCAAGTTATCCAAAACTGGAATAATGTAAACGGGCTCTGGAATACAATGGAATGCCCTGGATTTCAATTTTAAATAATGTAAGTTGGGTTAATAAGAGACGTTAATGTTATGTCGTTGGATTATAAAATAGAAGAGGCTTATAAATGTTTGAATGCAAAATGTTTAAATATCCAATTTTTTTGTAGCTGAAACTTGATCATGCTTTTTATGTATGGTTATTTTAGGCTGGATTACTTCAAAAGCTACTTTTATCCTGAAAAAGTACAGTACTGTTCGCGTGGAATAACAAGGTTAGGCTAATAAATACCAGTGTTGCCAACTCTTCAAAGCATTTTCCCCCTAAAACAACTTCAAAACCCACTAAATTTCAACAAAAACTCCCCAAAAAAATCAAAAAATTTAAAATTACTTGGGGTGTTAAGCTCTACTAACGCTAAAATACACCTTCAGCTGGTTTAAATAGCGATCGCGACCGTTTCGACCACGGTAAAAACGAAAAAAAGGCAGTAAATTATTTATTTAAAAAATAACCAAGGGGGTGAATAGGGGTTGAAAGTTTGAATGAAAGTCCTTCATTTCCACGGTCATTTCTAGAGTTAGAAACATGAAACTTTATTTTTGGATTACTGATTAAAAATGAATAGATGCGTATTTAAGCGTTTTTGGAAATTCTACCCCCAAGGGGGTGAATAGGGGTTGAAAATTTGAATAAAAGTCCTTCATTTCCACGGTCATTTCTTGAGTTAGAAACATGAAACTTTGTTTTTGGGTTACTGATTAAAAACGAATGGATGCGTGTTTAAGCGTTTTTGGAAACTCTACTCCCAAGGGGATGAAATAGGGATTAAAAGTTTAGATGAAAATCCGTAATTTCTTAAGTTAGAAACATAAAAGTTTATTTTTGGTCTGCTGATTAAAAATGAATGGATAGGTATTTAAGCGTTTCTGGCAATTCTACCCCTAAGGGGGTGAAATTGGGGTTGAAAGTTTCAATGAAAGTCCGTCATTTTTTGAGTTAGAAACATAAAAGTTTATGGACGTTTGCGTTTGACGTTTGCTTAAATAGGGTCCCGTTTTTACCCTTTGTAAAAGGAACCACAAAAAGGGGAAAACTATCCATCTTTGTTATAATAACAAAGATGGATAGTTTTTCCCTTTTTTCATATGTTAACGCGGACGAAGTCGCGGGCAACAGATAGTTTTAATAATAAATGCTTTTTTTAATATAATCAATATACTTGCATATTTTTTATTTTTAAAATATTATAAAATTCAACGGTTAAACTATAGAGACATGTGCTTTGTGCGGCAGTTCCATCTAGTATCTGCTTTTGCAGTAATTTTCTTTATAAAATTTATTTAAATCGATACCAAACTCTAAAGCCGGCTGTACACTCTCGCCGAGACACAGCGAGGCGGCCCGAGTGCGAGAGTGTAAATGGGTGCGCTCGCCTCGTCTCGCCTGTCTCGGACCCTCTCGGTCCGTTGTCGGTATATTGCGCCCGAGACAAAGGGTCTCGCGAGGAAAACGAGCGCACTACTGTACACTCTCGCGTCTTTCAGTACTAGTTTAGCCGTTGGACAGTGTAGAACAGAAAAATAACAATAATAAACGACATTATCAGTCATTATCTGTGAGAAATAAAATTAAATATGATTATAAATCTTTGGATTACAATGATATCTTTCGATGCATGGTGAATGGTCGTTTTCGTCCATCTCTGAGTTCTTAACTGCGATTGAACTAAGCGAGAATGTACATGATCGCACTCGGGAAAGGGGCTCTCGCACGAGACTCTCGTCCGAGAGCTCTCGGCGAGAGTGTACAGCGGGCACATGGTTGTTACTAAAAAAATATCCATTCTTCAAAAATTTTACCCCCAAAAATATCCCCAAGATATTTTACCCCCTAAAAACCCACAAAATTTATTTTTTCCCACTAAATTTAGTGTATGTGCCCATAGTTGGCAACACTGATAAATATACAAGCAATTGCAGACTTGAAACCACTTTTTTTCCTTAAATGCAACCAGTTTTTACGTCAGCTTCGTACAAGAGGAAAATTGGTGTTATTGCAGTTTATATTTAAACTATACAATGATTAATTATTATTGAATCATAGTGGTTTGCGAATCTTCTTTTGCATTTAATTTGCTACAGATATCTGCTGAATTATTTAGATGATGATCTGTCTGCTCAAAGTATAGGGCGATCTGTCTGCACACAGTGATATTTTGTTTCTTATCTTGCAATCACTAGCTACAGATGATTTGTCTATTCGTTTCATTAAAAAGCTCCAGATACAAATCATTCGCAATCTTCACATAGTTGAGGAAGTTCCTCAAATGTGTTGTAACATCATAATTGGACTGATTGTACATCTTAGGGCGACTACTCACTTGAGAAAGATAGTCTTAAGACTGTCGTATTTTAAAATACTATATTATATCGTCTCCGTTGCGCCAAAATTCGATTATCGCGAAAACCGTGCTAAGTCTTTTCCTATCCCCCAAAGTATATAATATCTAAATAATAAGTATACCAAAATTCAACTGAAGCCATTAATTTCGTTTCAGCCGAGTAAAGAGGTAAAATATATTATGATTTATGACATAAAGGGCTTTTTATGTCTACATTTTGATAGCGAGCCTCCAGAGGCTCTCAGACTTTAAAGGCTTAGTAAAAGTCCTGACTTTAGAGATATATTTTGATACCAGCAGTTAGTTACAGACGTATACCAAACTTATATTTTTTGTGCAAATCGCCTTGTAAACATGTAAACAGCGTTTACTTATACGACAAAACTGTCTATAAGCAACAATTACTCGCATATTAAAAAATGTCGTAAAAAAGTCACATGATAAACAGTTCACGGTATTACTGTCTTATGACTGTCGTGTTCCAACTTCCAAGTGAGCGGTCGCCTTTACATTTTACATCATTATAATTATCAAAGAGAGGTCAAAGGCCGCATTTGGACACAGATTTTGCAATTAAGTACATTTTAAATCATACTTAATTATTATACATACATTTTGTTTTAAATACGCTTTGTTTAATTTGTGCTATAATTATACTTTTGTAATACAAATGTACAAATACACAGCTTACACTAGATTTTTGTAATCTGTGAGAAATACCTAGTTAATTAATGGATAAGGTGTCTGACCCCATTTGAATTTGACTGAAGCTAAAACTAAATTTAAGTTTTACTGAATTACTTTAATTAAGACTTATTACTGTACAGAAACTTTGGCACTCTATAAATGCTTAATAAATGAAGATTAAGACAAGAAAAGCTAATCCTAGGCAGTTTGCGTTAAATTATACAATGGAAAAAGCATAGACATAAATATTACTAGCGTACATATAAATCGATGGGAAAAAGTCATTCATATTCTTTATCGCCGTTGGTGAGTTTTATAAGACTTTACGCGTTTACATTTATCATTTATACGCGTGAATCGTGATTCACTGCCTTCCTATTATAGCGAACAGTCTCAAATTGTGCTATCGGGGCAGCTAGAATATTGGTCTACTCGGCGACATACCAAGTACTAGGTGTCACGGCCGTCTATATACAACGTAAACAAAGTAAATAGAACGTAAATATTTAGTCTGTAGTTTTAGTAAAATAATATACAAAGCACTGAAATTTAGATGAAAAATATGGCACTATAACACAATAACTAGTAAACATATTTTAAAACCCTACAAGAGCACTAGAATTTTTAAGATAAAAGTAGCTCATGTACAGAGCCTCTACAACAGAAAATTTGAGCAAACCCGTTCTGTACTTTTTGTGTTAATTATCCTAATAATATGAAGAAGATTATTACAAATTCATTTAAAGGCCTGCAACCTGCAGCTCTTTCTAATGTTGCGAGTGTCCATGGGACGGTAGTTGCCTTCCATCAGCTGACCCGTTTGCTTGTTTGCCCCCTTATTTTATAAAAAAGGCTAACGAAACCATCTACCGTCACCAAAATCGGTCCATTATCCAATTTGCTTTCAAGCTATACATTATACGGAGTATAACAATCAGTTTCATTGTTGATAGCATTTCTAGTAGAAAAGCCGTAAAATCTTATCAATTGGGGACGAATAGCAAGTGTTATCGCGCTCACATTGTGTAACTGTTACAAAAATAGTGATTACTTTTCCTTTATTTATGAATCAGGTTAGGAATTAGAATATAAACAGCGTTGGCCTAAGATGGTTATACAAGCGATTACGAACATGTAAACGGGCAAATATTCATGTATGATTAGAGTACGGTTACACGGTCATTCTGGCATCTGGCAGTTCAGTCTATCAGTCTGAGACTGACGCCAGAATGATGACCGAAAAGAACATAATAAAAAAAGGATCAGTCCCTCAATCAAACGGTTACACGATCATTCTGGCATCAGTATGGATCAGACTGGTGGACTGAATCGATACCAGACTGACCGTGCAACCGTACTCTAATCTCTATACACAATACAGAATCTATGTAGATCCCGGGCAATCAATAATCATACACGAATATATGGCCTTTTACATGTTCGTAATCGCTTAGTCTTACGCTTAACACCTTCACTGCCGCAAGTAAAATCTTAAACCTTCGTCTGGTGCGGAGGCGGGCCAAAGTGTGCCCCCAATGATTTTTCCTCCAGTGCGGGGTGGGCCTTTCTCGACCCACCAGCACAAGGTTAGATTAAATTACTATAACTTTGCGAAAACATAATGTAGGTGTACAGTTTTTGGACTGTTGGAATAACCTTGAACCCAACTACTTTAGATTTGATTCGCTCCGGGATCTGCCAAACAGGAAATGAGAAATAAACCAGGGAAAGTGGCGGGCCGATATCGACCTAAACCGCACTAAAAAGTATTTTTAGTAGAGATGGGAAAGACAAAAATAAGAGGATATTGAAAATACAAATTTTTATTAATATATTTAAATTCCTGTCTTTAAAACACAAAGCCCGTTTTTGTTTGCACATTTTGCAGTATGTTTTTTTTTTTAATTTATTTTTTGATTCGACACTCCTCATGGTTTCTCCCAGTTTTTCATATCACCCTGCACAATTTCGCCGTTTAACGCTCATCTCAAGGATATGATTTTTTGTTTCCTGCTATCGTGCATTGTTAATTTTATAAAATGAATAATTATTGTATTTTAAAAAGATAAAACCGACTTCAAAATCGTACGTAATTGGGAATCAAAATTACCTATTTTAAACACTACTGAACCGATTTTAATGAACAGTATTCCCGAAGTTAAATAGTACCCAGTACAAAAAATAATTACTTTAATTGGACTAGTAGTTCCGAAGATGTGCGAACACAAACATAAAAACATACATGAATATATATGTCACTTTAGAAGTTTGTCACATTTGTTCAGATGCTGATAATATAGAGTAAAACATATCAAAACTAGGCAGTTCTGAAAATAATACATACAATATACAGGTAAAATTGATAACCTTTTTTTGAAGGCGGTTAAAAAACGCGACGTACGTCAGCTACAACTTACGATAGAGTACATCACTAACTGGCGAGGCGGACGCTCGGTGCGGTATCGGGTCGCCAACCGCCTGCTTATACGGCGGGCCGCAATAGGCCCACTGCCGCACTGAGTTGATTTTTGACACCTCCAGTGCGTGGTGGGTCGATAACGACCTGCCATAATTTTTTATAGGAAAGACCTAATCTCAAATATATATTTGCCTCTGTCGTACCTTTATAAACACCTGAGATAATCGTTCCGCACCAGCTGAAATTCCGCGGCGGGCCGATTTCGGCCCGCCCCGCAGTGAAGGTGTTAAAGATACGTTGTGTTGAGTCAATGCTAAGATACAAAATTTACGTCCATATGCAACTATACACGAATATGTCTCTACATGTTAATGAAAACCTGTGTCCATCTTTAACCAATGTGAGGAGGCCGCAATAGATTCAAGAATGGCTGAATTGGCCTATAAATAAATAAAAACAAACCTCTCTTGTAGAATAGCCGCCAATTCTTTGCTGAAATCACTCCCCTGCTTCACATACCGTCTCAACTCTTCAAAACCATTCTGCGCCTGAAATTAAGGATAAGAATAAGAAGCTTGAACACATTAAACATCATCTAGGGCCCGATCTAAGGGGGGAGAGCCGAGTAGTTTTGTTATTCGATTTCGTAGGCCCAGAGTGACAAAAAATGAGGGGCGGCAAAATTGACATTTTACCTTCTAAAGAACTTCAGGTTCATTTGAAAATATATAATACTAGCTGTCCCGGCAAAAGTTTCTTTGCCATATTAAGTATATAAAGTATTTTTTTTAATTTGATCGCAGCGCTAACTGTCGGGACAGACTAAAATTAAAATTTGAATTCGAATATTATTTAAAATTTGACACTGCGATGGTAGCGCCGTCTGTCGGATCCAATGTAAAACATTCCAAAATCAACAACTACTAATAAATTAAAAATTAATTAAAAAAAAACATTGTCCAGCGGACAAAATTGTGAATCTAAACCATTCCCAGATTCCCTTGAACACACACAAAAAATTTCATCAAAATCGGTCTAGTCGTTTGAGAGAAGTTCAGTGACATACACACTCACAGAAGAATTATATATATTAAGAAGATGTTCGCAGCATGTAACTTGTAATGTGAGCTTTTTGTCTGTGATGTGAGTTTTCCCGTGTATGTAACAAAGGTAGCAATTTTCTTGTGTTATTTTAAGTAGTTTAGGGGTTAAGGAACGTTTCCTATTAACAATAAATTGGAGAAAATAGGTTTGAGAAAAAAATCATTTTGTTTTAGTTGTATAAATAGTATACTTAAAGAATATATTTTCATAGTGGGTACAGTAGTAATGACGATGTAGGATGATGTTAGATTAATAGATCATTAGAATAATGAAACAATGATAATGATAATAGGAAGTGACTTGCATGCCAATAATGTTTTAATATTTATCACTTTTTTATAATTATTATAAATACCCTTTGTACTAACGCAATGTTCCTACCCTACTTATTTTAAGTGTGTTGAACTCCAAATTGAATTCCACTATTTGAGAGATATTTTAACTAAAGAGAAAAATAGTGTGTTCTTATATTATTACAGTTTTTTATATTTAACTAGCTGTCCCGGCAAACGTTGCTTTGCCATAATATAAAGTGTTTCGCCCATATTATTTTATTGAAGTGACTAAATAAGTATGTCGCCATGGCAACGTCGATCGCTATTCGCACAAACAATGGTCCCAGTTAACCCAGTAGCCGATTCTCAGACCTACTGAATGTGCATATAAAATTTGGTAAAAATCAGTAAAGCCGTCTCGGAGGAGTTCGTGGACTAACATTGTGACACAAGAATTTTATATATAAGATTATAATTATATAAGATAGGCACATCAAGAAACAACTGAACCCATATTGATAATTTTCTACCATTGCACCCGTATGCTACACTTAAGGTGACGCCAGGCCTATCCCACTCGCGCGAATAGGCATCGAACTGTAAGTACACCCGCGGGTGGCAAATCATAAGGGACTCACAAGCGAGCGGTGACGCACGCGCAAGATTTTTCGTCGCATATCTACTGTATATTGATTATTTATATAATATAACTTAAAGGTGACTGACTGACTGACTAAACATTGTGATCTAAATCTAAACACAGCCCAAACCACTGGACGGATCGGGCTGAAATTTGGCATGCAGGTAGATGTTAAGACGTAGGCATTCGCTAAGAAAGGATTTTGATAAATTACACCCCTATAGGGATAAAATAGGGAATGAATGATTGTATACAGTGTGTTTGTGTAAACACCGTTATCCTTGAAACCATCAAATGAGCCCGTCAAAATGAACAACTTTTTCTATGAGAACAATGCTGGGAACTAAAAAAAAATGCCGTCTTCCTACCCATACGGATGCCCGGATCGGCAATTTGTATGGGTATGAAGACAATTTTTTTTAGTTCCCAGCATTGTTCTCATAGAAAAAGTTGTTCATTTTGACGGGCTCATTTGATGGTTTCAAGGACAACGGTGTTTACACAAACATCTTGTATAATAAATAATAATATATTTACTTAATGCGAGCGAAGCCGCGGGCAAGAGCTAGTATTTTGTTGACAACATGTCGGATTTTGGTGTAGCTAGTAAGATCCTCTTACCTCTGCGCCGACCTTTCCATTCCCTTCCTATAACCCAGCCTTTCCCAAAGTGAGCGATAACGCCCCTTTGTGGGCGATGAAGGTCTACAGGGCGGTATGGGACCCAGAAAAAAATTCGGGCCGTTGAGCAGAGGCTTGATTTCATCTTAATGCATTTTAAATTGAAACAAGCGGGGCGGTGAAACATTATCTTCTCTCTTCTCTCTCAAAGTGGACAAAATAAGTTTGGGAACCTCTGCTATAACCCTTCGAAATGAACGATGACGAAAGTCAAATTTCTCATAACACATAATTATGGCGATGATAAAGCGAGTGTTATCCAACCGCGATAAATCGCACACTTTCAATGTGCTGTCTGTCTTATACAAGAATCTCGTAAGCGTTTCTCTTGGCGTGTGAGATTTCTTTATTTGCAATGTAAAACACCTATTAGAGTACTGGTAAAAAAGCTAAAAGTATTTTGATGCACGCAATTGCACTTTACGGATGATTAACTAAAAGCTTTTAGAATTAAGTATAGTCGGATAGATAGAGTATGGAGTTTCTGTCAGATAACTTGTGGATAGCTTATCCGCCACTCATCAGGAAGTGGTGAAACAGGCCCTAAATGTTTTTTAACAGCTTTGTCGCCCGACATGAAGGATCAAGGAGACAAGTAGCAATTTCTTTCTTTACGCCATTAAGATATGTAATTAAATGAACTAACCCTAATAAAGCCATAGGGAAGATTCATGTTTGCCAATATCACGCAAAGTTGGAGCAGAGGACGCTACTAGCACATACAGTAAAATATAATCCGACCAAAATCCGACATGATGCACACCTCATGTCAGAATATTGACAAAAACGTTGTCGAAGTTCGAACAAATCTTTTTTAATACGGCCATATTTCACCACTTTCTGATAAAATGCCGTATAGGCTATTCCCAGCATTTTGACAGATTCTCCATACTTCATCTGTCAAGTTAAGTGGGTGATAGCCTATTCGGCACTTATCAGGAAGTGGTGAAACAGGCCCTGAGTATAATAAACTGGTGCCTTTAGCGTGAAAACATTGCAGTATGTCTTATTACTTCTGCTATCTTACTTTCAATATTTGGCCTTAATTCATTGATTGACCTAGCTCATAACAATGAACTTTGAAAGAAAGTTAATAGATAAACTTGTAAACACGTTACTGCGAAAGCTCAGTGATCGATTAGATCTATGTTTAATTATAACGATACCATCTTATTACAAGCTACTTAGTAGTAATCATTTTAATCCGTACAGACTGGTTCATTAACAAAGAGTACAGTAAAGATAGATATGCCTTTACAAGGATAACAAAACTCAGAATATGGGACTACTTTTTGACAGAAACATCTTCATACAAGAAAAGGTCGCGTTCATTTTACACTTGAATTGTCAAAATGGCCCCAAACATCGAAGTTGCCTCAATTTTGGGCTACGCTTTTCCCCTCCATTTCATTTTTATATTTATTTTAAGGACAGTGAGGCAGATAATATACTATACTAGGTACAAAATAAAAAAAAGTGAGTTTATTCCTTAAGTACGAGTATCTAACCATACGCAAAAAGAGTTTATTCAACTGAAAAAAGATTAATATCATAATTATGAATGTTGTTGTTGAATGATGTTCCGGCAATATTATCTACACCCCTTTCTGCCATAGTTATTTCAAAATACTTTTAGTTCACTTTAGCCAGTACATATATATATACAAAAATAAATAAATTATATATATATATAATTTATTTATTTTTGTATTTTTTTCCTACAAAGGAAAATATATATAAAAACACATTTTTTCGTTACTTGTTTAATAGGTTTTACCCCTCGGATTTTTCTCATACCGGGCGCCATATATTATTATATGAAAATCGATTCTTATGGAGTAAACTCAAAAAAAATAATTGTTTTCCTTAAACTTTGTTGTAAGATTGTTTCAGAACTTTTAAAACGTTTCGTCGCGCGTTGCACCAGATATCTACACATAAGTAGACACAGTCTTTGTCTCGTGTCTATAATGGTAACCTTAATGTGCCGTATCTAATTGCTACTCTATGGCAGTAATCTATTTCTCGTGAATAATTCTCGTCACAAAACTCGATCGTCGGGTCACGCGCGCAACGGTATCCATCAATGACTTTCCTAACACCGCCACATGGTAATTCCAACCTTAATCTAACTCATTAAGGTGTAAATTAACTCGGTGCTTACGCATGAATTAAACCGAGTTACGTTTTATAGAGTGTTGTGAATTAGACTTTAAAGTGAGGTGTTAAGGTGTAGATTAGGTTGATGGGGACGAATGATTTAAATGAAGTTACGTTTCCGTCAGGGGAAGCGATGATTTGTACATAGAATGTGCAACGCACAGACAGGATATGGAAAAATCATTAGCAACGATTTATTCTCTATTTAAGGCCGTCCCCCGAGCAAACGACCTTGGCCATACATTTGCCGCGTTGCCGATTTCGCGCCATAACCCTATTACTTTTACTTAACTTAGTTCAAAATTGTCCTAAAAAATTTTGAACGGCGAATATGTAGTTAATGATATTGTCGATATATTGGCGTGAGTTTCAACTTTCAAATAAAAGTAATTTGTGAATCCTAAGGAGATGCTGAATGTATGCTTGAATTTTAACAAATTGGTATTACTTTGGAAGCTGATATCATGAGTATAAGAAACAAAAATAGAAAATTTAAAACGACAAAAGGAATGTTGATATACTGAAGACTATTGCTGTATTTTTATTATAACTTTGTAGCTTTCAGATTATGAGTTTATAAGGTTTTAAATACGGTCAATTACGGAATCTCCGGACGGAACGCCCTTAAACAGTGTGACCGGAGTAACGGGAAACGCTGTAGACATATTGTATTGTATAGTGTTTGTAAACACTATACAGTCGCAATGACTAGTGACTTGAAAGATAGTGTATCTATGTCTGTTGATACAGTCTGCTGTCTTTTGGACATTTTAGTCTAATTTATCCATGGTTGAATGTCAAGATATACTTTATTTTCATAAATATAACAACTGTTGGTCTTCTCAAACAAACTATCTGTAGAAAAATAATTTGTAGAGAGCCGAGACATAGATCGGCAGGAATATGCATATTTTAAAGGGTACTTACTGAAATCTCTTGCTAGGGCAAGACTTATAATTTTGTCCTCCTAGACATAAAAAGAGCTTAACTCACTATGTTTGCTAAAACAACCATTTCTGACTATTAAAACCTTACTTTCTTTCTGTCAGAGGTAAAACTACTGAAGACTTGAGTGGAAGAATGTTTTTTGCATAATGGGCCTCCATTTTTTAGGGCCGGAAATATGATTGAAACAAAAAAAAACTGTGCATTTTATGTGTAGCCAGATGATGAAGTAGATAAGTTACAAGGTTTAGGGCCTGTTTCAACACTTTTTGTTAAGGTGCATTTCCACAAATTTTTTGACAGATGCTCCATACTCTATCTGTCAAGTTAAGTTGTAGATAGCCTATCCGGCACTTATCAGGAAGTGGTGAAACAGGTGCGTATTCAAATTATAAGGGAAAAATTACTAAACGTCCGTATGTTACAAAATGTTAACGTGTTCTTCCACTCACGTCCTCAACTATGAATTAACAAAAAATTAAAACCGACTTCCAAGGTAAAAACAATAATAACATTAATGTGAACTAAAAAGTATTAAATAATTTTTACTATCTAATAGTGCCTTTTTCCGAATTCGGCTAAACCTCAACTATTTCTGTACTCAATCTTCATTATTTTGAAGTCGGTACCAGATAGCTGAATCTTCAGTCCTCTGACAGTATATTTAAAATTTTTGGAACTGGCACCGACTTCAAAATTATGAAGATTGAGTACAGAAATAGTTGAGGTTTAGCCGAATTCGGAAAAAGGCACTATTAGATAGTAAAAATTATTTAATACTTTTTAGTTCACATTAATGTTATTATTGTTTTTACCTTGGAAGTCGGTTTTAATTTTTTGTTAAAAATAATAATAATTTCACTCTTTTTAGTTACACTAGTAGATAAATCTTCGCGTATATTTTACGTATCTTATTACAATTTGTTAAGAGTCACAACTCACAACTCACACTCACAAAATAATATAATATTATCAGTGAAGTGAACATATTGTGCTAAGTAATTTAACAATTTTAATATTTCAAGCCCGAAGCGGTCACCGGCGATTGCGATAACAATAGAAAGGCTATTGTGTCTCGTTTTTCCACGATCGAAGGATCTATCAGATAAAAAATTGTACAAACTTGCATAGGATGTAGCGTAGCATAATATTTAATATTATCATAATTATTGACAGCTGTTCTTGTTATCAAGAATTCAAATCGATAGGTACTTAGTGCACCATCTATCGATTAATAAGTATAACTAATTAAAAAGACACTTAATGACTTTGTTTTGTTTAAATGCTCTTTTTAAAATAACTTTATTTTAATTCTATTTGTCTATTAAAATTTTATAAAGTAGTAAAGTATTCGATCTGTATATTATAAAGTAGTTAGTAAAGTATTCGATATTCTGTCTTCGCGCGGCGGCGCTGGGCGGCGACCGACGCCGACCGCCGTGTATTAAAAACAAACAGGTGTTGTTAATTGTTATACAGTACATCATTATTATTATTAGTATATCCATACCTATGCCTTGTACTATTATCTATTCTGTGCCATGAGACATTCGTGGCCTTAACACGACGTGGTAATGATGATGATGACGATGATGATGATGATGATGATTATGATGATGAATATGAATTGCATAGTAGTTTATGCTTTCTGTTCTTAAAACAACGCCGAAACTCCCAAACGTGTATCTATAAGGAATCAGGAGTTCTCTCAGCATCATCGAAACCATGGTATACCTTGACCCAATATTTGACTTTTTGGTAGCGTATTCTTAGTACACTTCACATAAAACCAAAATCACCATATGTTTCCATATAAATTTCGAGGAGTTCTCTCGATTACTCATGGATCCCATCATCAGGTCACCACCTTTGTGAAAATGGGACCAAATTGGAGTGAAACCTAATACAACAAAACAAAAATTTCGAAAATCGGTTCACAAACGGCGGAGTAATCGTTGAACATACAAAAAAAAAAAAAAAAAAAAAAAAAAAATATCCACAGCCGAACATATAACCTCCTCGTTTTTTGGAAGTCGGTTAAAAACTACAGGTCATTACTACAGTAATGTGCTAGTAATGTGCTAGCGGTCGTGCCACTGGACTGACCCACATGGTCGCCATTGATACGCGCGTATCGGGTATACACTATCTATACAACCACTGACGCGTGAAGAGAAAACTCCATATTCCGGCGGGAGAGATGAGAGCAACTTTGATACTACTCAAAATGTTGTACTATGTTAATAGTGTTTATCATTGTGTACTAAGTATGTTAATAGTACCTGTATTTCTTGGTAGGTATAGAGAAAAAATTCCTTTGAAAAAATTGCCTTCGAAACTACATTGACTGACCTAGAGTAGACAGCGAAGAACTTAGGATAGTTATGGTCGCGGGAAAATGTACGATTACCGTTGGTTTTTAATTGGGCTCTAAAACTTATAAAGGTGTGGAGCCACAAGCAACTTATAGAGTTTTCATGCAGACAATGTAATGCTAAGTACTGACATACGTTTTTTACTTTTGCTCGATAGTTTTACTCCAAATCGAGCAATAACCACCGTGTGGACCGCCAAAACTGACAGCTCGAAGGCTCGCTTCGAGCAGGCTCGATGGTATTAAATATTATGACAAATATGTCATTTCCTTCGATTCGGAGTAAAACTATCGAGCAAAACCGTATGTGAGTACTTAGCAAAAGTACTTTAGCATTCCCTAGGCCCTAATATTCTTGCCTATTTACACCGATAGAAAAGCAGGTGCCAGATATTTTACTAGATGTTGGATTGTTCTTTACCATACCCATGGAAACGAGTGAAAGAAACAGTAGAGACTGCGTGATCAGTGACGAGTTAGGTTGATCCGCAATTATTTAAGTGTACACAAACAGATAAGTCTTAAATATATGTACCGTATGTACGACAGATGACAAAAATGGTATCACGAGCAGTACCGTGGGAATCGCAACCCGGGAACCAGTAACCACAGCCGGAAACCCGTTCGGTTTTTTCTAAAAGCTTTTCACTTTAGGAGCGTACTGTACGAGTGTAATTGCTTTTATTAACGGACTTCAAAAAAAAAGAAGGCTCTCAGTCTGATCTGTTTAAATGGACTCTTAAAAAAAAAGGTGGATCTGTATATAGGTTTATGTATGTTTGTCAACAATTTTCTCAAAAACGGCTCATGCTATCTGGATTAGGTTTTTACCATTGAATAGAGCAGTCACTAGGCAAGATTTCTGTTTTACAACTCTTGAAGATCTGATGAAGATCTTCGGTGAAAAGCGACGAAGAGTGAGATCAAGTAAAGCGCCATTGTCGCGACCAATTGTTGCGCGTTCTTTCTTTTAAAGGCCACGTTGGAGGTGACAGATATCACCATGATTGCGAGGCTATCTGCCTGGCTCCGCGTTACGCTATGATGGAGAATGCCAAGATGCCAAGATTAGCACCATGATTGCGACACATGCAAATTGAGTTTTTTTTAAATAAAATAATGGGGCAAAGGAGCAAACCTGATGGAAAACAACTACCGTCGCCCATGGACACTCGCAACATCAGAAGAGGAGCAGTTATGTTGCCTTTAAGAGCTAGAATACGCTCTCTTCTTGAAGGTTTGCAGGTAAGCAGTTCCTACATGAGCAATCATCAACGAATACGCCAATCTGGCCTCACTTTCGTAATCGCTTGTAATAGACCAGCGTAGGCCAAAGTTGAAAGGCCGCTGTTGTAGAGATGGATAGACAAGTCAACAATAAACATTTACATAAATCTATTCGTTACCGGTTGTGTTGAAAGGGTCAAGGCATGGCAAATGATGTTTTAACTAACAGGTATTATGTAACCAACTATCATAATCATCGTTTAAATATCAATCGAATAAAAGAAAGAAATTTTGAACTCTTAATCAATTGTTAAATTATGTGAAATATGTAAAGATTTTGCTTATTAAATTTAGATCAAAGATTTTCGCACAAAAATGATTTTTCAGGTAGAAAATTAAGTCCTTTCTGGAGGCTCAAAGTATCCCCGTACCATATCAGTGGGTATAACATAAAAAGGTGACAGACATAAGTACTTTCATATTAATAGTATTTACTATAGATTGATGAATCTCTTTTTCGTCTAAATCAAGGCCCAATTTCGTCAACTTCTGTGAGTGTTAACAGCTTGTTAACATGTCAATCATTATCTTTTCTTTCATTCTGAATATTATGAAAAACGAAATAGGTAACGTGACATTCGAGCATTAACTTTAACAGTCGTTGAAGAATAAAAAGAATAATTAATTGTAAATTTATAGCGGGGCTCCATTGAAAAGGAAATTGTCAATTCGTACTAAAGTTCCGGTAAACAACTGTAAAATAATGATGTATTGTGTTGTTAAGTTTTATTGTAATGGCCGAGAAACCCGGTGTACCACTTAAGGATCTAATTACTACAGGCATATTTTATAATATCGGAATCCAATTACTACCATTATTATAAATGCTATAGTGTGTGTATTTAATATTTATGTTTCTGCTCTGCACCGATTAGAATTTTTTACTTTAGAGTCCCGTAAAAGAACAAGGGATAATTTTTCCTTTAAAAAAAATACGGTTCCCTTGTGGCAATCTAATTTAGATTTACATAGGTATAAGATGCGGAAACCTGTATCTACAGGGTGTAACAAAACTAAGGGATAATACTAATTTATGATGTATCATATGTGTGTGTCCCTTATATAGAGCTCACTGTGAATGTAGCAGTGCTGAAAGAGCAAAAATTGTTTTGTGATTTGTATGGGCAACCTTTATATGGGAATTTCTCCATACAAAGGTGAAAAAAAAAAATGTATTACGCTTTTAGCACTGCTACTTTCACAGCGAACTCTATATAGGGGACCCATAAACACCATAAAGTACCTATTATCACTTAGAGCGCCTTCTCATTACGTCGCAAGCAGTGCGGCAGCCGCGCGACTTCCATACAAATGACAGTCGCACGGCAGCCGCGCGATTGTAATGTGAAGGCAGCCTTAGTTTTGTCACACCATGTAAAGGTACTCGTATAAGTACTTATGGAACAGCTCAAACATATAGGCAACTGAATGATCATACAATTAAGAAATTCCAACATAATCGCATACTCCTTTTAATGTGCTATGACATCATTAACCTAATTGTAGGCTTAATTGCCCTGGGACAATTCTATAGTCTGGCCACTGAACATGTAGATTGGGTTTATGAACTGTCGCTACAGTGCTCCTAGTCTCATTCACTTGCAAATATAATTTCTATCGCACTCTATTGCAAGGCTTTGGAAAAGTGATAGCTATATAAAGATAAAAGAAGTGATATGTGTGACTCTAATTTTTCTAATGTTTCTGGATTTACAGACATGTATGTAGCATTTTTCTAATGTTTCTGGATTTACAGAGATGTATGTAGCATGCTCTAGTATATCTTATTTTATGCCTGTGTAAGAGAGACAGAAAATACACTGGAAAGAAATTACGAGAATTGGGTCCCTGGGCCGTGGTCTTATTTCAGACATTCCGTAACTCATTAACTTTCAACAACGGTTGTTTCAATTAAGCCCTTTCGTGTCCTATGGGGCAGTCCTGATTTAAGATTACTTATGCTCTTTGACTTCTGTGGTTTTAACTAGGTGTAATTGGATTAAGATTGTACTAAAAAAGAGGAAAGGTTTGTTTCTTTGAATATAAAAGGCTCCAAAAGTATTGATTTGGTTAAAATTTGCCGCCTAATATATAGAGTAGACTAGATGACGCCCGCAACTCCGTTGCGCCAAAATTCGTTTATCGCGCGGGAATCGTACATTTTCCCTTGTCCTTTCCCGGGACTCAAAGTATCTTCGTACCAAATTTCAGCAAAATCGGTTCAGTGGTTTGGGTGTGAAGAGGTAACAGACTGAAACACTTTCGCATTCATAATATCAAGTATGGATTACAAGAACGTGCTTGAGATACTTTTTATTACGGAAAAATATCCGGATACCGCGGAATTACGAGTAGGTAGTCGCGGGAAAAGTCGAACAATATTATAAGCATTAAATTTTAAAACCGCTTATAATTTGACACAGTCCTTGTTTGATCCAGTGCACTTTCTACAAAACTTCAAAATGGTATTTTCATGAAATGTCAAACTACAGACAATTCAAACTCATTTTGTACTTTTATAGGAAACGAAAACAAGGACCGAAGCTGCATTCTTATTAAAAATAGTAGGGGTCTATCAAAATACTATCACCTATCACCTAGGTGACCTAGGTGTGCACTGGAATCATTACATAACCACTAGAATCCACAATCCGGGCCTACTGTTATGTTGGCACATTGTTCTCATCGCAGTGAAAGTACAATTGGGTAATAGTTTACTCGATCGAGAAAAACCGAGTGAAAGGACAGCAGCGAGAGTTCGACACTTTTTATGAAAATTTGATGACGATGACAACGAAGAATATTATAAATCTGAAGTGTTTGTTTGAACGCGCTAATGTAGCGAACTGCTGGACCGATTTTTATGTAATTTGGCACAGATAATAGACCGCGGACCGCGGTAAAGGACATAGGCATCTTATTAACGCGGGTTGAGTATGCGCGGGACTTCTGGTTGGGTATATTGGGGATTCCTCTTCATGTACAAGATCTACACTTTTCCTCTTAGGGTCAATTCAGACCGCAACGCGACGCGTAGATGCATTTCTAAATTTGCAATGAATTGACAGATTTCAATTGCATTTGCAAATCTGCCAAATCCATACTTTAGAAATGCATCGTCGCGTTCCGGTCTGAAATGACTCTTAGTAAAAAAATTATTTACGCAGAGAACCCTAAAACGCAACGGACTTTCTAATCAATAGGGCGCTACTATAGCAGATGATTATTGTAACATTGACCTACATCTCAGTAATTTGGTAATAAGGCTAGTTGCCATAATAATATTATAAAAAATTTACAGTTAATTTAACTTGCTCCATATCAATACTAATTAATAATACGGACTTGACTGTTATTACGTTGTTAATGTGATTTGTAGGGCCAAGCGCCCCAGCGTCAGGGATTTTCCCATACAAAAGTTTTAAAAAAAGGAACTCTTTCAGCGCTACACTTTTACAGTGAACTCTATACAGGGGACTTATACATACCCTAAAGTATTAACACTTAGTTTTGTTACACCCTGTATAATCTCTCTCAGGTACCATCAGTGAAGTTGATTCCTAGACAGACGGCCCTAAGTGATTTGGTCGCGTTACGTCGAACCCAGCCGACCGATCACCATTGAATTTCAAACATGATCCCACCACATGACGTAGGTCCGTGGCTTACTAGCTACTAACTAGACTTTTTTGTATATGGGGAAATGCTTTGCGCATCCTCGGCGGATTGGGGACACCGGCCGTACTACCCACTAAAACTCCACTCTGCTCCACTCCCCGCTTAGGCATAGTTCTAAGCACGATCAACCCACCGCAACATGTCCGTCAACTAGCCTAGGAATCAATTTCCTCGATGGTATCCACTCACCCAATAGTTGTCCTTGAAGACCTGGTTGTTGGGCGACCTCAGATGCATCATCTCGAAGGTGGTCTGCCAGCGGTCCATGCCGGTCCTGTCCCGGCTCAGGGCATCCTGGGACGACGACGCGCCAGCACTGCTGCTGCTACTGCTGCTGAATGTTCTGGAAGAGAAGAGAAGACTTTTAGAAGGAAAATTGGGAAAGCATTTTAACCTAGAGGCAGCCGGCTGTCGCAAAACAATTGAAAATCTATAAATGTGTCTGCGATACCCCCGATGGAATTAAATTAGGTCCTGGGGTCATAATGTTACCAAATTTTTAGAATTGACTGTAGAGTCAATTCTACAAGTACAAGAAATGTCATTTCACTCTTGGTAATTATTATTTTCAAGGCTGCAGTGAGTGCAGATCCTTTAACTTCAGACTTATTCCTCGCGGAACTCCAAGATAATGTCGATAAAATTAGAACTTTGACTTTTAAATTAACGAAAACAATTTTGACTTAGGCTCAATTATATTCAAGCATCCGTAGTGAGAAAATAATACTTAAGAGAATAGTAGTATTCTTTCTTCGACACTATCTTGGAGTTCCGCGAGGAATAAGTCTGAAGTTAAAGGATCTGCACTCACTGCAGCCTTGAAAATAATAATTACCAAGAATGAAATGACATTTCTTGTACTGTCCTCAACACATTACATAATTTCGATTTCGGTTACAGTGGTTGGTTTCGGTGAAATCAGTAACCAGCAATGTGATATTACCTAAAGTACATGTTGTGCTTACAGTGTAGCCAAGCATGCGATATGACATCACTAAGACTAAAAAAATCTAAGCTAAGGTTAATTATAGATTGTTGCCGAATTTGGTAACTTAGACCTAAGGCAGAGAATGCGCGTTGAAGTCTTTTGGCTACCTCACGTCTTTCCTTATGCGCGTAGTAAGAATAAAATTGCTTTACATTTGCTACTTTTAACTCTTGTATGTTCTTAAAATGTATAGTATATTTAAGGAAGTGATATTTTTATTTGCTGTTTGTTTATTTTTATTTAGTTGTATTTAGTTGTATTGCTACATGTGAAAACTTGTAATTGGCATTATCGTTCTAATGTTTATCATTATGTCCATGATACCTAGCTGTAAGTTTTCCACTAAATAAAATAAAATAAAGTCATTTCATTAAAGTTATTAGAAATGAAGCGACAATAACTAGTGTTTTCAGTAACTTTGTACATTGACGCTAAATGCAATTGACTTTTTGGTGTAATCAAAGACTTTACTACCTCATAAACTAGTAAAAAGTGTGGTGAACCGACAAATTGATGACGCAATATTTAATAGGCAAGATTCAAGAAGTTACATAATAAGAGAGTTAAAATTTAGAATAACCATATTTTGTTATATTTGGAATCTTCAACTCTCGCGTTGTTGTAACAACACACTAAACACAACATTTATGTTGTTTAATTTATGTCGTGGGAGAATTCATCACAAATGGACGTATTTATCAGTGCATTAAGTAACGTGTTACGCAAGATATTTTTGCAATTTTCTTCAGTTTTTTTTCACGTGAGACAAATCCGAATTTTAATTATTTTATTGTGTTTTAGGCCGGTATAAATAGTACTCAAGATGCATCTCGGTCTCAAGACACGGTTCAGGCTCTGTGATTGGTTGGCTGTCAAAATTTAGACCAATCACAGAGCCGAACCGCGTCTTGAGACCGAGATGCATCTTGAGTATTGACTATATTTTATACCGGCCTTAAGTCTGTACCAAGGTTGATCAATGTAAGTCTCACCGCCCGCGCCGCGCCGTACTCAGAGACATTTAATTATGATTAACCTTCAATTTAATGAAGAGTTTGACAGATATTATGCATGGGGCTTATGTCAAAATTTTGAATTAATTACATTTAAGTAAGTAGCCGTTCAGTCGCATAATATTAGTCTTCACTACAAACTTTGGCAGGCCCACAAAGGTCTTCTTCGAAGTTATCTTAGCTGAAGGTGCCCCAAGCTGAAGTAAATAGAACTTGAACTTTACAACAGTTGAGCCATTATTATAGAAAAATAAATAATATTTTACAATGGAAATGACCGCAATGCCCACGAGTCATTGTGTAAAGTTATTTAGTGCTTTACCGCCTTTTTGATTCTACATTATAAATTCACATGTAACATACAGTTCAAGGTTGGATTATTTTAATTATAATGTTATATTGTAACTGGTGTAACGAAATGCGGTTTTTATGTGAGCAGTGAGCATTAGGGAAATTAACAATGTGCGAAATCCGCAATAAAATAGCTTGTTTTTTTCTATTTATCTAGCATCTGTGATCTTAGTTATCTTCGATTCAAATTGAGAGATTGCAGGTTGAATCGCAGGTAGTGTGAAAAAGTGTCTGTCTGTGTGTTTGCCCGTGGAATCGTAGAATATAAACGAGTGGGATTTTGATCTAGTTTTTTTTTTTTTAAAGTTGACATGATCAGGAGTGTTCTTTGCTAGCACTCATCATCTGCTACGGTCATCATGTCAAATCGAGCCGACAGATCACAACTAATACTGAATTGACATACTGTAACCAAATGACGTAGGTCTGTCAACTGCCTTTGAATCAATTTCTACGATGGAACATTCTATGCAAACTCTTGTATTGTCTACAGTCGTCAGGGTATGCAAGGGACTACAATTTTGATGAACAGTTGTATGAGTCGGCAACATTGTAACATCTGGTGGTTATGCAATCAGTGATTAGAGTTTCACTAATAAATATTCATACTTCTTATTACTGCATCGAGGAAGCGATGCTTATTAGATGAGTTGAGCCTTCAGGCTCTATTTGCAATGGTTTGAAAGGGTATGGTGCTAAATAAGAGCTTAGTTATTCACTTATAGTACATCCAAACTAACATAACAAATGCGAAAGTTTGTCTGTCTGTCTGGTACCTCTTCACGCCCAAACCGCTGAACCGATTCGGCAGAAATTTGTTATTGGGAAACTTTCAATCCCGGAAAAGGACATCTAGGTTATGGGGATGTATCTTTATCACGGAAAAATGTACTTTTCCCGCACGATAAACGAATTTTGGCGCAACGGAGTTGCGGGCATCATCTAGTATTATAATTTATAATATACCCTCGATTCATCATTTACGGGGAACAGTGTACATATTTTCGGTAACAAGGATACCAAAAAATCCCGAGTACAAGAAATACGAGTATATTATCGTCTATTCATCCAAATACATAAATATCAGAAAATTCGTAGTTTACAGTTTACAAAATTCGTAGTTTACAGAATCTCGACTGAACGCAAAAGATTCACACATATTATCTTAATTGTCCTCTGCTCTCTCCGGTAGAGTGTTAATTCATTAAAATCGAATGATTCTGGTATAAAAATGAAAAAGTTAAAAACATTAAAGGCTAACAGGTGCTCTGGCCTTACGATCAGACAATAGTAGAAATTCTACAAGGCCAAGATGACATTAAACCTGATTTCATTTTATCGACAATTCAGTAAATCAAGGGTAACAACCCTATTTTTTTGTAAAAATTCAAATATTAAAAAAATAAACATAAATAAGTGTCAGGTATGTAATTTAACAAATAATAAGATGTTCTCAGGATATTAAAAATAAATTGCGTATTTTTTATTTAAAAATTCAACTTACATAATTCGGTTGATTAAAGATCTAGAAAGGATACTTTTAGCAGATGTTTCTAAGTAGGTGGTAAAAGTTTGTTGATGTAGTACATTAAAACTAAGATTAATGACTAAATTAATTTAGAATCGGCGAAACTGGTTTTATAACGATTAACGATAAGCGATTTAATAATAATCTATTTTTTATCTTTATATACTGCGATGTCCAACATGAATAATTCGATCTTACATTGTGATTTTTACTAGTTGTCATCCTTTATTGGTTGAATAGTTTTAAAAACTTTAAGAATCTGTTAGTCCATTATCGCGATTCGACTATTTTAATGTAGCTTCGATCCAGTCTGCTACCGTAGGAAGATGCCTAAAAAATAGAGCTGTGGTCCAAATTTTACTAGCCACATAAATGCTAGCGTAGCCAAGTGATTTGTTTTCGATATCGATATTCAAACAATTACATAAATGACATTTGGCTGTGTCGACACCGCGATGGCGGCGATTCGGCCGCGGCCGTTACCTAACCGCCACCGGCGACCGTTACAGTCTTAACAGACTAGTGATGGGACAATGTCGATAGGTTTACCTTTACCTGCTCTGAGTTACTATTTACTATATAATATTATAACGCTGGCCGCATACACATGTTTTCCTTACTCGATTTCCGTATTCGTTTTCCTTATTCGGAATTCCGTGAGACTAGCGTAAACGTTCGACTTTTTGCCGCGCTAACGCGCCGAATTGCACTTAAACCGTACAATATCAATATGAGGAATTCGTTCCGTTCGAAAAAAAGCTAACGACTAAGTTAATGTATTTTACACTAATTCTAATTTCTATGCATTTGGATTTCCAACTACGGAAAACGAATTCCCAAATCGTATGCGGAAACCTAAAAACCGATAGATTCGTTTACCTTTCCCTACTTTGAGTTACTATTTATTATAATATACGCGTATAATGTACATAGTAAAAATAGTTAAAAGCCCTGATTTATAATAAACAATAATCATATTTAAGTTATTATAACTCAATAGTATTCAGTTTTAAAAGTTTTGTAAGTTTTTTCCTAATTATTCCCTTACTCCTCAATGTACCACTATCATAACCCAAAACAACCAAAATATACCGAATAGTAAATTATTATCGATAACTTCCAACACTTGTTGCGTAACATCACTAGAACAGGTTGTATTGTTAATAGAATATCGTAAGAATAATAAACAAATTATAATCTTGTAACTGCGGGTAAAATGTATTGAACTGAGATATGCTTTTGTTTGTGAAATCGCAAACTTAATGACTTGTTTATTGCTTTTGTTGTTCGGAACTCCGATTCTACCAACAATAAAACATGTTAAAGCTGTTTCTACAGGGTGTAACAAAACTAAGTGATTATTCTTTAGGATGTATAATATGTGTATTGTGTTCCTTGTAGAGAGTTTTTTTTCACTTTTGTATGGGCAAGCGCCCCATCGTCACGAGTGTCACCACACAAAAGTGACAAAACAATTTAATCTTTCATCGCTGCTACTTTCACAGTGAAATCTCTACGAGGAACACGTACACACCCTAAATTGTTAAGTATCATAGATTATTTTTGTTACACCCCGTATATTATGGTTTGAATAAAGTGCGGTATAATAAAAGCAACTATGTTAAATTCATGAGACCATTAGATCCAGACTGGACTGGCATTGGAAGAAGCAGTATGAGATTAGCAGAATCAAGGTATTATGTGTGTGTGCCTCGATTAAATAGCCGAAATTGCATACCTAGTAGGAACGAAATAAATGCTATCAGCTATGTATTAAGATAACTATAGCCAGGTCTCTGAACATTTAGAGCTTATTTTTTTTACATAATTAATAGGGTATTTAGTACTATAAGGTCTACCTAAGTAAGCGGCCATCCATTATGTTAACACCTAAAGAGGGGGGAGGGGGTCGACGAAGTATGACATGGTGTGACGAGGAGGAGGGAAGCTGTTTTTGACGTTACATTTCAAATTAATTCAATTGAATAGTGTTTAAAATATTGTTGTGACGTCACACTAGGGAGGGGGGTCTCACCTCACCATCTGTGACAACGAGGGGGTGGGTGTCAAATCATGAAAATAGTGTGACGTACGTTATGAATGGTCTCTAATGAGGAGCTGTAATAGTCCTACCACACTAACAAAACCATCCGCTGTGGGCATACCGAGTGGCACACGTATTAGCTTTTACCTTTCTCTGCACGCCATGGTAACGCATACGAAATTGATATTTTACACTACAACGTAATCGACGTAAACAATAGAAAGCTAGTACTTAGTATTTTTAGTATAACTAGCTAAAAGCCGAGCTTTGTGAGAGCTCGCGTCTTTTTTCTGCATGGTACCTAATCTTTTTATATATTTAAGTAGAAACCAATCCTCGACTGACTGATAATAACACATCTACATGTAAATAAAAATTACTATGTTAAAGCACAAATCAATAGGCGTGATAGTTTTTCACAAAAGTGTACCACAAAAGTGTCAGGGACATACTAGGGCTCGCTTCGCTCGCTCTGGCTAGAAGTGTTGTGGATCAATTCGGTGGCAAATCAGTCAACGTTCAGTAGTAATCTAGTCGCAATTCGATAGCAATTCAGTTATATTTAGTCGCAAGCTTAAATGAAAAACCGGTTACAATGGGCATTGAGATACTTTGACTCCCGGGAAAGGACATAAGATATTTTTTATCCAGGAAAAAAGGTACGGTTCCCGGGCGATAAAGGAATTTCAGCGCAACGGGGTTGCGGGCGCTAACTAGTAACCTTGTTTAGTCGGAAAGAATGATCTTCAAAATTTTAGAGGTAAGGCTGGTAAGCTGGTAAGAGGTGCCGTATTAGATACTTTTTACAGTACGCAAAAAAGGTGCAGTATACAGCATACGGGGAGTCTAAGACAACTAATGGCGTATTTTGATTGGTCGTGGGCCGTGGCATGTATTTTAGAAATCTCCCGCACCCCGCATGCGGGCCCTATCGACCAGTGAAAATGCGCCATAATATAACAAGTTTTATGTATCTGCCTTAATTTTAATTAAAATAATTTCTTAGTTTCCACACAATTATGGTTAATAATAATTAAAGTTTAAATCATGACAGATAAACGTCTGGTTGAAACCAACATCCGTTAAACATTAACTTATGAAGCGATAATGATGATATAACTCAGTTAAAATTGTGTAATTGGTACGAAAATTAAGTTTCACTTAATGATCTGCCGAATTAGCGCACCAAAGATTTTTCAGAGAAGTACAAAACAATCTTAGCCCGTTTTCACCTACCGTTTCATAGAGTGTCAATAGAATGTAAAAATATTTTTTTAAAATATCTATTTTCCATTTTTTTGCTATTAAGGTGGTTCGTTTTTCATACAAAAATAAAATCGGCATTCACAAGCTAAATATTAGTATATATGCCACGATATTTGCGTAGGGAATTACTTTGGCATACTATTATTTTCGCAAAATCCTGGGCCGTCGCCCAATCGCGCCCCACTCGCTGGCATAGGAAGAGAAAAATGTGCAAACACTTCTTATTGCCAAGACGCCGCTAATTAGACCTTGTCTTAATTACTACTAATTTCTGCGTACTTCCTACTAGGAAGAACCAGGCGGCATGATCTCAGCCTGCTAATTTGTGCTACAAGCGGCGGGGTCTAGATGCTGGTCGAATGACAATCGATTTGAATGAAAGTGTTTCTGATTGACTACTTTCACTGTCCGAGCGATCTAAATTCAGAAGACGGATGGTAAAACAATGGGTGAGAGACAAGCGAAGTAAATTCGTTATGATAAAGCCACAAAGGCCATGTTGGATATCCATGATTGCCAATCTAAAGACGTCATAGACGTCGATCATAAACCTTAGACAAATATGCCTACCATATCTTGGGTTGGTTCAACATGGGATAATGCAGACAGATCAATTAAGATGGCCATATTATAGGAATCTCGATGCCCGAAACTCCGTTGCGCCTTAACACTTTTATTGCGCGGGAACCGTTAATTTTACCGGGATAAAAAGTATCCCTTGTCCTTTCCCGGAATATAAAGTATAAAGTATCTCCACATATTCGCATTTATAATTTTAGCATGGATAGGGAATATGCACGGTAAACGCACGAGAAATAAAAAAGAAGCAGTAAGCTTCAAGTATTGTGATTACTGATTATGTATACAATAAATAACCCAAAAGAACCATTGTTACTTTCAGATCAGATAGCGCTTAACTTAAGTCGTGGTTAAGTCGGTAATTATAGGTTACTCGCGTCCATCTAAATCCGTCAAGGAACTTTTTTTAAGGTCAATAATAATAAGGGCCTGTTTCACCACTACCTGATAAGTGCCGGAAAGGCTATCCACCACTTAACTTCAATCAATAAAAAAAGTTGTGGATAGCTTATCCCGCACTTTATCAGGAAGTGGTGAAACAGGCCCTTAGTATCGTTCGGTAAGCAATCAAAATCATGGTCTTACAGATTTCCGACGCGCGAACAATGCGTTATGATTCGTTGTATTGGCAAACCTGAGGTATACAGTTTATGAAAACTCCCTCAGAGTGGGAGATTTTTTCCAAGGTAAAATAATATTGAATGGAACCTCTTATCTAGCTATCGACATCCCAATATAATTTTTATACAGTAGAATAACTCACTCGAATCCCTGTAATAAAGTCCTACCGCGTATCGTGTCGCCGCACATCGGCCACACGCGACAGCCACAAACGCCGCATCAACTCACAAGAAGCAAGACGATTGGACGATTGTAGCGTGAGGGGCGTCAACCGTGTGCTGCGAGTCCATATAAAATGTATGAAAATTACAGGAAATATGCCGGTGGCGGCGTTTTGTGGTTGTGGCCGGTGGCCCGTGTGCGGGACCCCTTAATCTTGTGTATGACTTTTCTGTGGCAAATGTTATTTGCGTATGACTGGATACTCCATTGGAGTTATATCTTCAATTTATCAGACATAAAAACTTACATAATAAGAAAAAAATAACAATTCAGTCTTTTTGGGGAGACTTTTAAGGTGACTTTTCGATCCTCGTGGCAAGCGACCACGACTGACATTATTTTTAACAAAAAAATTAAAACCGACTTCCAAGGTAAAAACAATAGTAATATGAACTAAAAATTATTAAATAACTCTTACTCTATAATAGTGCCTTTTTCAGAATTCATCTAAATCTCAACTATTTCTGTGCATACTACAGTCTTTATTATTTTGAAGTCGGTACCACCTAATTTAATCGTGAGTTCAGTAATGTCAGAATATCTGAATCTTTTGGGACTGCTGGTACCGACTTCAAAGTAATGAAGACTGTAGTATGCACAGAAATAGTTGAGATTTAGATGAATTCTGAAAAAGGCACTATTATAGAGTAAGAGTTATTTAATACTTTTTAGTTCATATTACTATTGTTTTTGCCTTGGAAGTCGGTTTTAATTTTTTTGTTAAAAATAATAATTTCAATCTTTTTAGTTATGTGCAAAATAAGGCTTTATGCGTAAATAAAAAATACGAATGTTAACTATTCACATTATGTTGCTGTAAGCGAAATTGTGGAAAATGCTTGCAGATATCTAAGCGATGCTGCAATTTCTAAACTTTTTCTTTAAAGGTTCAGGAGTTCTGTTCAGTGCCTTTGGACCAAGAGACACCTTCGTATGAAATTTCTCTTATTCGTAACATATGTTTAACTTACTAGAAACAACATTTTAACCACTATGAGTGTTTTAAATTTCAGGGATTTTCCTCGATTACTCATCTGCATAGATCCCATCATCAGCTCACCACTTTCGTAATTGTTATATAAAATTAAGATAATATTATCCTATACAAAAACACAAGAATTTTGAAAATCAGTCCACAAACAGCGAAATCATCATCAAAAACATCTGCTTCGATGCTAAATATCACGAAAAGTACCAGTAATTGGGTCATAATGTGATGATACATGGCATAATTAAAGTTGTGATGATGATGATTAATCTGTTCGGTAAAAAGTTCTGTTCGGTACCTTCGGATCCAGGGTATAACCTGGTGCAAAGTCTTACTTTTTGGTAGTATTTACCTTGAATGCTTCAGAAAAAATTAAAATCACTATATGTTACCATACAAATTTTAAGGAGTCCCCTCGATTCCTCATGGATCCCATCATCAGATCACCACTTTTGTGAACATGGTACCAAATTCGGATTCAACCCTGTACAACAACAAAAGAATCATGAAAATCGGTCCACAAACGGCGAAGTTATGGTTGAACATACAAATATATATATATATATATATATATATATATATATATATATATATATATATATATATATATATATATATATTTGTATGTATATATATATATATATATATATATATTATTTGTATGTATGTATATGTATATATATATATTTGTATGTATGTATATATATATATATATATATATATATATATATATATATATATATATATATATATATATATATATATATATATATATACAGACGAACATATAACCTCCTTCTTTTTGGAAGTCGGTTAAAAAATGTCACTTTATGACCAAGGCCTAAAACAGCATTAGGGCTCCATTCCACCGCGGCGCACGGAGAAACTACGCACGTGCGTCAAGCTTCGCTTTGTAAGAAAATGTATACATTGACTGTGTCCACTGCAACCCACGGACACGCTACGCACGATTTGACTCAATTCAAAGAAATAAATCCGTCCACGTCCACGCGTGCGCGTAGCCGTGCACAGCGTGCGCCGCGGTGGAATGGAGCCTTTAATTTAATCTATAGATTAAATTGCTACTTTATGACTGTTATTGGTAAGTCTCATAAAAATTATGCAGCCCCTTTATATTTTAGACAATAAAGCCTCCATCTCTCCTAATGGTGTACTATCTACTATTTATACTGTGCTGATATTATGATCTGTCTGTTTAATCTAGTTCAGTTAAAAATTAAAATAGGCTGTATATTTATTGCGCGACCTTGCGGCGATTGTCGGATATGTTTTATTGCGTAATGGCAGTAAACACCGGTTTTTCGTATAAATTATACAACGATGTGGGAATTGAGGTGATGAAAGCCACGCAAATGAGTATAGATGATTAAAAGTTAATCAGCTGTCACGACACACGTTGTTTTGTACAGAATTTAATATTACTTGCATTTCACCAAAATTTCTCACCCTTTTGACTTTAGAGTTTAGACCTATTTATTAGCTTAGGGTCTGTTTCACCACTTTATGATAAGTGCCGGAGAGGCTATCCACAACTTGACAGATAGAGTATGGAGAATCTGTCAAATAAGTTGTGGATAGCCTGTCCGGAACTTTATCAGGAAGTGGTGAAACAGGCCCTTAGACCCGTTCGTATATTCATACGGTATTTAAGACTACAATTAGCCAAGTACAAGTACTTATTACCAAAAATCATCCTTGCAACAGCTTTAGACGTTGGCCAATTAAAAGTGCTAATGAGTAATGGATAGATAAACTTTCGTCAAAATTTTTCAGAAACCTAACGCGAAGGGTATAGCTAACAAAGAGTAATTATTGTGAACCTGAATTATAAGTTTTTGTATTCATTTCAGTCAAAACAAAACTAATAATAAAGTATTTTAAGTAATACGTTAACAATAGGTAGTAAAATACTGTAATATTTTGGTGATCATTATTCGAGTTAATCGGAAGGTCGTACGGAATTCCGGGTAGAGAATTGTTTCCTTCGGTTTATCTTTTAAGGCATTTAAATATTCAAGTATTTGGACGGGTAGTACACAGTTTTGTTTAGTGATGTTTGTTTATAAATAATTAAAATAGCATCTAAATAATGTGGTAGATCTATAGGAAGAAGCGATGAGTAATCTGAAGATATTAAGAGGACTGTATTTTCTATCTAGGACCTAATTATCTATCCATACTCGGTATAGCTTGTAATTCTTGACCTGAGTCCTGAAACGACACTATTAGATTAATTATGATAATGTATATAGCTAATTAACTTAATAATTCAGATGCAATTTGTGAATACACTAAAAGGCTAAAAGCAATGCAATTTGGAATATTAGAAATTCTGTTGTAAATTATTATCTAATATATATAAATCTCCTGTCAGGATGTTTGTCCGCGATGGATTCCTAAACTACATAACCGATTTCAATGTTTTGTTTTTTTTAAATGTGTGCTTTTTTCCAACTTGAGAGATAGGATAGCTTAGATCTTTAATTATAGTCGCAATTTTATTTTATTGCAAATTATTTGTCTATAAAGAGCGACCATCGTTTATGCGGCGCGGGTCACGGGATAGCGATGGACGTTGCCATGGTGACATACTTATTTAGTCACTAATTCAATAAAATAATAAGGGCGATATACTTTATATAACATGGTAAAGAAACGTTTGCCGGGACAGCTAGTATTATATATAACCCTATTTCCCTATTATAACTGCAGCACTACCGTTTACTGAACATACATTAAGTTTTACGATAACTGTAACTTTATGAGTATAGAGTGTGAGATTTAGAACAAAAATTGAGGAAATTGGAACCCAGATACGAAGGAAGCGGATAGGTATAATTGGTACGACCGTGGTGCCTCTGTTCGCATTGTTTAATCCACAAATGTTACAAGGCTCAATATTCATAAAACAATGACAGAATAATTCGTCATCATGATGGACACGCGCGATGCTCTTCCGACAGGCAAGTTTGAACTTTACTAAAATACAAGACAAGTAAAGATACAAAATTTGATATTTTTATACAAACACGTAACAAAACTAGTGAGTTTTAGGGTGTGTATGAGTCCCCTGTATCATACTTATACTCTTAACTTTCACAGTTACATCCATAAAGGCTGTATGTCACTGTGAGCGTAGTAGCGCTGAACGAGCAACTTTTTTAAAAAAATTTGGAAGGGAAAACTCATTATTATAAGTATGGGGCGCGCGATAATACTTTAAGGTGCGTATGGGTTCTCTAAACAGGGAACCCATACACACCTTAAAGTATTATCACTTTGTTTTGTTATACCTGGTATCCATACTAATATTATAAATCGAAACTGTTCTTTCTGTCTGTCTGTTACCTCTTCACGCCCGAACCGCTGAACTGATTTTGCTGAAATTTGGTATGGAGATACTTTAAGTCCCGGGAAAGGACATAGGATACTTTTTATCCCTAAAAAATGTACGGTTCCCGCGCGATAAACGAATTTTGGCGCAATGGATCAGGCTAGTTATACATATTATATTATATTATTATATTATATAGTTCAAATAATCACGCTAAAATATAGCTCAGAAAGTTTTTTAAAAATAATTTTGCACAGAGCTGACATATTATTATAGTTTTTAAAACTGTCTCAAGCATAAATTATAATATAAAATTAATTTATTCAAACCATTTAATCCATATCACTTTTAAATTAATGGCGTCGTTATACATAACTCTAATCTTCTAATGGGCAAATCAATTTATTTTACAACATTCCTTTAACTGATAGAATACGTTTATTTATATTATATTCTGATATTTAATTGTAGGTATGTATGTCACTAGATGACGCCCGCAACTCCGTTGCGTCAAAATTCGTTTATCCCGCGGAAACCGTACTATTTTTCTGGAATAAAAATTATCCTATGTCCTTTCACGGGACTCAAAGTATCTCCATAACAAACTTTAGCAAAATCGTTTCAGCGGTTTGGGCGTGAACAATTAACAGACAGACCGACAGACACACTTTAACATTTATGATATGAATACTATGGAAGTGTGGATGTTTTTATTTATACATGAATAATATTATTATTTATTAAGTCAATAATTTATCGAAAGTATAAAATAATATTATGTACTTACTTACTTACTTACATAACATTTAACATTGTTATGTTCGTTGTATATTGTATGTAATTATATTATACTTTTAAACGATTAGAAACGTTTTTAAACATAAATGGAAATCAATTATTATAACAATAGGAAAACCTTTCCAGGCATATTTTGTGGATCATTAGAACCTATCATACATAACTATAGATAAACGCAAAACCTTAAAAGTAAACATTTTATTTTAACGGACTTCTAAAGTGTTTTAAATTAAAAACGGTACTTACGTTTAATGAAAGCACAGATGTTAACAGTTAAAACAGCCAGTTATAGTTACTGTTAAATGTTTACGGTAAATTAAGATAAAATTATGATAATGTTAAGGTATTTATTTCTCTAAAACCCAAAATTGCAAAATATGCGTGGAATATAATATTATATAAGTATAAGAAAGTTTTCGTTAAGTAGAATTCACCAACATTAATTATGTGGTAGCAAGTAGTAACTAGTAACCATTAAAGGAACCTAGATCTCTAAATTGTTCACCGATATAATATTTTTATGTCATTATAATATTTATTAAGTATTTCTGAGGGCCTAAGGATTAACTGTCAGCTTCAGTGACGTGTTTACCTTAAGAAACTCTAAAAGCATAATATAGTGAGCGGTTGGTGAAAACGGACATTATCATTGACTATCATTGGTGAATTTTCAAACGTTTTTTGCCTCATTCACCCTGATCATGATATTTAAACACAGTGCACGATCATTACAATTAAAATAAGCTTTTGATGTGAATCTAGCGATGTAAATTCATTTATTTAACATACAATGGACAGATGCGACAAACGAAGAGAAAATGGTTCGAGGTATCATTACAATGGTATATTAAGATGAAACGCATCACCATTATAACGAGAGCCGGTTAACTTTAACGAGCCTTCGGTGTGGTTCAAGTTATAATGGTTCATTTCACTACGCATAAGATTCAGAGATCGCGTGTTCTAAGAATATTGAAATTAGAAAGTTTATCCTTATGTTAAATAGGTTTCGTTGAATTAATTTTATAGTATGTTCGGTTACCGACAACAGGTAAACAGAAATTTCATGGTATAATTTTGTAATAGTAGGTCGATTCATAGTTGTTATTATCTATAATATTATTATGTTGACGCGGTCGAAGTCGCGAGCAACAGCTAGTCTACAATACAAGTTTGATACACTTTTGGTGCAGTTTTGATTAATACCAATATTGTAATTTGTAATCTCATAAATAGTACAGTAAATGAAGGCAAAAATCAGGTGCAACCTCCGATTTCGTTGAACCTCCATCGATTTGGATGAAAATTTGGGATTAAGTACATTAAACCCTCTACTTTAAAAGTGACATACGCTAGTATTGCGCTTTTTTTATTTTAGGGGTGAAATCGACCCCTTTTGTTGAAAATAGAAAAAATGTAGATTTAACCATTCTGGCTTAACTAGTTGGGTTTGATTCGATAAAATAAAATATGTATTAATGTTTTTTTCATGATATTTTATGATTATTTAATTAATTTTTCAACCCTTATGGCAACCATCCCTTTAATCGTGAAAAACACTTTTTGTATTTCTAAACTTTAAAATCGCAATATTTACATTGTTTAAACAGTTTGTTTAATATTTATGAATTAATTTTTGGATAAGAATGAAATATTATAAACCCCTAAAAGTAGCCCTTTATTGCGGAATCACGGTAAAAATTGGGTTCAAAAACTTAATAGGTTTATGTTTTTTAACCAAATTTTTTCAGTTTATTTACTTCGTATTAATTTCTTATTAAGTCTTTTTTGCGAAATTTTTTCAACCCTGTACCTAAACTACCCAATGTCTGAAAAATAAGCTTTAAGTTTTTTATCAGCATTAATGAGTTCTAATATTTTTTCATAGTTTAGATAAATTTTATTAATGTATTTCAAACATTGATATTATTTAGTAAAATATTCAAACAACGATTTCAAACTACCCTTTGTGCACAAAGTTGACGCAAAGGCTGAATCTGCTAGACTGAAATATTTAATAGACGCACATCTTTATAAAAAGCCCCTCTCTTATCGAGTCGACATATTTATCGTTTTGTTTACTGTCTGAATATTATTGAAAAGATTAACGTATATTTAGTAAGGACTATATGACGCCTGCAATCGCGTAAGGAACCGTACATTTTTCGGGATAAAAAGTAGGTATCCTATGTCCATAATATCCATTCCCAAGAGTCTAAAGTTTTTCATACTAAATTTCAGGAAAATCGGTTGAACTGTTTGGGTGTTAAAGAAGTAAGAGATAGACAAAATCACTTTAGCATTTATAATATTAGTATAGATGTACCTATTGACAGGTTTTACTACAATATTTGCATCCCAAATCTCTGCTTCAAAATTGTTTTCAAAAAAATATTTTTGTTTTATCACAATAGCTCTGTTAATTTTTAAGTTATCGGGTTCATTTATAGACCATTTTAAAGGTAATTTAAAGAGCTTTAAGATCAACTTGTACAATACTTTTTTAAGCCCTTGGTTTAAAAAAAATTAGGGTTAAAAGGTCCCGATTTTATGGTTCTTGCAGTAAAATTTAGGCTTTAAAAGTTTCTTCGTTGTTTTTTATCCTAGAAAAATCAAAAGAAAATCAAAAGATTTCTTAAAAAGTGGATACCAATTTCATTCTTTATAATTTTTACGAAGGTTCAATATTTTTGAAGTTATGTTCAAAACAAAATGATATTTACGAAAATTCGAATTATTTCGATTTTATTAAATCATTCTGTTTAGAAAAATTAGTAATCTAAACCAAGAAAAATTTTTGAGGTCATTACTTATGCTAAAATAAAGAAAAGCCTCTAGGGATAACCATAAATTTGAATTATTGTAGAAATGGTCAAAGACTTATTTTTCAATTTATCCATAAAAATTTGAAAGTGTCATCTTATTTTTATCATAACTTGTTCAATTTTGGTGCTTTTAACTTTTAACAATGCTTATTAGAAAGATATTTTAAGCACTTTAAAAAGTTTTCAGCAAGTACATGTCATAAAATGCATCGGTTTACCGTTATTGAAGTTTGAATGCTTAGACTTAGGTACTCGCCGAAAGAAAATATATATACAATCACCTATACCTCACTTTGGATGAATATAGCAAGGCATTTTAGAATAGATATTAGTTTATTTTTTTATTGGCTTTAATTTTGGTAAGTATACATTTTTCGTAAAAACCTATAGTTTCTTAGTTAATTATGAAAAACCGCTTTAAGACAAGTATTTTTCTCACGCAAAAACATGATCTTTGATCTTTAATAACTTTGAAAGTATTGATTTATTCAAAAAACTTTATATAACAAAATTTGCTTTGAATTTGTGTGTCTATTGATTCCTGGGGCTATTTTTATAAAAAAAATCACCCCCCGAGAAGGGTTGGCATCCACTCCCAGGGCAAAAGCGCAAGTTGGCACTATGCCACTTTTGTTTCTTACACTATCTTTGGCGAAAACTCCAAAAACCTAGATGTTGGCTTATCGGAAAATAATTTTATCTTTTAATAGTAAAAATAGTAAAACGACACGTAGTTAACATTATTATGAATTTACGCAATATATCGAAATTCAAGCAATACGATGTAAAATGGGCCATAGAAGGGAGTTTACATAATATGCCCCAAGGTAATCATCAGTTTGAGTGAAATTTAGGGTTGTCAGTTAATATACAGTTGCAAATGTTTCGAAATGACAACTCTATTTAAGCACAATAATTACGGTATTTTCTATGAGTGTAAATGTATAATATTCTGTACGGTATGTTTTGATAGCCTAGATCTAAATGTAATCATGATACCTAATAGCAAGTAGCAACAATCTTTGAAGCAGATATACTGGTAAGTTACAAGTTTAATCCAATTTTAGCTTCAGAAAAAGCTCTCCAACTATTACATAATACAAAACATAACTATTACTATTGTGTAAACTATAGGTATAAACCTTGCCTGGACTGCCGTCTGCCACGAATATTTCAAGACTATAAAGTCGGTGCAGCCGTTCTCGAGTTATAACAGGACTAACAAAATTGAAAATCCATTTTTATTTACATAGTTATAGATTTAGTTTAGATATCATTAAAAAACATGAACTTGACAACCCTGTTCGTTAAATAAGAAATACCGGTGGCGTAAATATTTTGGTGGTGTCGGTCATGGCCGGCCCTCAGGCGATGATTCACTCGCCGGTAGATCAGAGCCTTACATTACTGATAACAGTTGCTTGAATATTCTTATCTTACAATGCTTAACCTAGCTTAATGGAAATTAAGGTTTTTATATTTAAATATATTGTAATTAACAAGAAGAAACCGATCAGACACGTGTCGTTTCGATCCTTAGTAAGATGCTGCTCGTGAAGATCGGACATACAAAAGAGTCTTATGGTGGTTTTCACCAATTGCGCCCTGTCTCCCTTAGTGGCCATTGAAAAACCTACCCTAAAGACTATATAACACTTAGGTGGAACAAAAGCTTAGGTGAAAATGTTTAGTCTTTCAAATGTTACAGTAATTGGTGGAAATCGGCATTAGCAGCTAGATTGTTAAGATGTTTTATTCCCTAACACCGATAAAGCTGATAATTAAGCAACTTTTTTGCAAGACAACACATCAGGTGTGTAAACCGCAGGCGCGGTCGCAGCTTGACATTTTGGGGGGGGGTCACTCACTATACAAAAAAATTATTGGCAAAAATTTCCTTTTATTACTTGGCAAGATTTGAGATTTTTCAATTTGACCTTAGATTTTGGGGGGGGTCTTGTCACCTGTGAAACCCCCCCCTTCGGACCGCGCCTGGTAAACCGTTTGATAGTTTTGGTCATAACAGTGATTATGCCAGCGCGATGGACCGAGGGGACCGCTACTTCACGCTAGAGTTAAGTCTATTGTAACGGACTCGTACAGACAAACACACGTATTGTGAGTATTGCACATAGTTTGAGGCAATAAAGTTATATTTAATAGCTGATATAAGACCAGACGACATGTAATGAGACTAAGAAGAAAAGCAATGCAAAATGCCACTTGTGGTGTCTTTTTTAGTCACATCGCAACTCGTCTCATTTGGTGAAAACTAACTCGCTTGTTTTCACCAAAATCGCTTTACGTTAAGTGTACTTTAGCAGCCAAAGAATGTCTTACTCTTAAGATTTTACCAACGCTTATATAAAAGACTAATAGGAGAGACTAAGCGTACGGTTGGTGAAAACGGCCAAGTCAAAGCGCGCGGTGAAAAATAAAAAATAGAAAAGTTAAATTCAAATTATTCTGCAAATGTTCTAATGCAAAGCGCAATAATTATTATGAATTTAATTTATAGATATTATAAATCGCCAGTTCCTAGCCTTGGTGCCTTGGGGTACAGGCGATTGCAGATCGACCTTTTGATAATGTGAGTGTAAATCTGTGTTAATAACGTTTACCGGATCACCTGACATACAACACTTGAGTGTTACTTAACTTAATAGTAACAAAATTGAGAAACACCCAAAGGCTTCTAGCATATTCTACTAAGTAATATTTAGAAATTTTAGCAAAGTCTGCATGAGCAGCTGCAGTGCTACTAATGTGAAATATGTATAGGTCTTCCAGAATCTGATGACACATTACGATAGCAGATTTTCAAAAAATATCCTTGATCATTGGATAAAATATATTATTTGCATGTTTCACACATCGAATCAGCCGCTGTAAGGAAAAAAAGGATCAAAATGTTTTATTCCAAATACCGCGGTATTGCTAGAGTCAATTTTTTTTCTCACTTTTTCCCATCAGATTCTGGTAGACCTATAACTAATTTTTAATACAATAAAATCGTAATTTTCAACTTCGTAAACATGGACTCCAAGTCCATATACTTGAGCACACAACAGCCTTTCTGCGCGGTATATAACAATTAACATTAATTAACAACTAACTACTCGTAAGTCGTATGCAGTGCCGAATTTATATTTATTATGAGCATAGGCTACTTTATTTCCGCCGGCCCCATATGGACGCCTAGGAAGCTGCCGCCCTTAGGCCGCGGGCCGCGGCCTATAGGTATTGCCTATTTATAAATTCGGGCCTGCTCGTATGAGCAATAAATTAAAACAATTAAAATAACAAAATTAGAACGCGGCGATGAGCCTTCGACAAAGAGTGACTAAACACACCACAAAATCGTGAACTGTGGAAGGAAAGAGACTTTTCCTAGCAGTGTGACAAAGAAGGCGATCATAATAGTAAATAACATGTTCGAAGATGATGATGATGATTGGTGATTCAGCAGGCCGATTCTGTATCGTACATTTGTGAGTTAATAACTGAGTTAGTAACGAAACCGAGGAGTCATTAACGGAAAATGTAGGGGAAGGGGGGGCATGATGGGGTATATAAGGAACATACCAAAAATACAGTACAATCATTACGTTTATTATGCTTATTTATTTATAGCATAATGCCTTATTTATGTAACTACTATTTGGCATAGTCTTTGGGAATTGAACTTATAGCATTTTTATAAAATAAATGATTTAATAGGACCTTTCGAAAAACCATCTTGCCCCTTACCATGGGGTAAGATGGGGTTATGAAAATGGGGCAAGATGGGGTAAGCTAATCTAATCACAATAAATACAAATATTAATTTCTTGGGTGTTTTCATCATCCACACCAGTACAACCATTGTGAGCCCAACGTTCACAAAGCTGACAGCCTACCAAACCTTCGGATGATTTCAGAAAACCCAATACCCCGTCATACCCCAAAGGCTAATATAGAAAAAAAAATAATTTCCCAAAAAAATAATATTTTATTTATTTATTTATTTATTTGTTACCCACCACAACTGAACTTTTGTTCAACTACACCACAACAAAGTAAACAAAACTCACAACCACATACGAGAAAAGACATAAATTGGGTAGTCATAATTACCTAACAGTAAGGACGTTTTTAACTGCGTAAAATTAGATCGACGAGATACTCAACGTGATTTTAGTTTGTAAACAAAAAACGCGGGAACTGCCACTCACTGTTTCTGTCGCGCTGATGGTTGATCGAATATGGCTTCCTTTTGGCTTATTGCTTTCTGTTCGGAAGAGTCTAGTTTCTTGTATATTGCGTGACCCCGTCTTACCTCGCGTCTCCGTCACAGAATCGGCCAGCAGAGCCTTCGCGTTTCAACAGAAAGCAAGGTCGAAAGAACGACAAATTCGCCTATCTTTATCGGTGTAACAATTTATTGATTTCCGATAGTGTCTCTGTGACAGGATACAGATCTGTCCTAACTACTAGAGGTTGTAGATCCTAATCAACAGTTTATTATCGATTATAATATTTTATAACAAACTATTCGTCAATAGACCCATGCGACTTATCAATTAATTATATATGTGCCATGGATCAAACAACATTTTTTTGCCCAAAACAATGCCAAAACGATTTTGGATGTATGGAACTTTGAGTCCCTAGAAAGGACCTGGAATACTTTTTATTCCAGAAAAATGTACGGATGCTGCGCGTTAAACAATTTTGGCTCAACGGAGTTGCGGGCGTCATCCTAGTTAAATTATATTCATTGGCCACATTTCTTTGAATATATAGTATTGATGTTAATTTGTAAGTTATTGTGTTAAGTTGACGTCGAAATACCCGGAACTGCAACCTGATATTATGTATATTGGAATAAATTATTGCAAAATGTCACGGTACCGAGAACAATTTTAATATTTCAAATTCGAAACGAAAGTTCAAGCTATAGTGAAGTAAAACTAGTATATTATTACTAGTACATTATATTAAACAAGCTATAGTGAAGTAAAAATGTGAACCTATACCACAGTATAGCAATATTATATTAGGGATATATTGCTATACTGTGCCTATACTAGCTTTACTATGTAGCGATTTTTAAGTATGATGTTTTTATATTAATCGTACCCGGTTTCTGATTTTTTTGACAGATGCTTATTGCTTATCTATATTTTGTCAAAACTCAAAAGTTTGCCAATCAACAACGCCATTGAAATAATAAGCTCTTGTCCTAAAACTTAAAAAAAACTGAGCACTATTTGAATTTTATATTCGTAATTTTTAGATAATTGACATTTATATTTTGAATTCATATTCCACAATCACAATAGACATAACCACAATCATTCATATTGGGGAAAGAAAAGTAAGAGGCACAGAAAAGTGTGGGACAAAAGCTGGAATACTGTTTTCGCTGAATTGTACTATTAATTATCGTAAAATAATCAATAACATTAAATTTAAATAATTATTATACAATCGTGATAATTTTCTAATATATGCACATAATCGTGCGAAACAGAACTGGTAGGATGAGTCATTACACTCATTAGTGTTTAGGCATTTTATTTTGTCTAGACTTTCTTAGTTACACTATACGGAAAATAATAAAATTAAGTATTGATTACCATTTACCTTTAATATCACAATTTATATCCAGGTTTTCCACGCGACTACGCGTAATTTCAGTATCCCATAGGACATACAGTAACTTATATATGGACCATGTGAAAAGTAGCCGAAGTGCAGTTAATTCAGCCACTAAACTTCCATGCTCATCAAAACTTATCAAACATCCATACATCCATGAGAATAGAGTGGATGATGGATGTAACTATGTATGATTCTTCTGCATTAAGCATGGTCACCATAGAAGAAGTTTCTTTCTACGGAAGAATAGACAAAGTGACAGTCAGACAAAGGAAATCCGCCATTTTGTCACAAAAATCTGTCAGTATTTTCATTCTTTCCCATTTCTAAAGCCCGTTACAGACTTAGCTATAATATATATTAATATATTTATAGCAAGGCATATTATTCTATACTAAATCCACATGTCACAGAAATATATATTATAGCTGAGTGTGTGGTCACGCAAAATTTTGTATAGAAAATATATAATATTAATAAGCCTAGCTATAAACATATTAATATATATTATAGCTAGGTCTGTAACGGGCTTTATGTATGCTAAGTCTGCTGGTAAATCCTGATGGAAATGTGGCCATCCAATCCAGGAGAACAGGAAAGCAGAAGTGGTGTTGCCAATTCCTATTCAAGTGTAGGCAGTATATCCAAGGTCTCGGGTGTATAGAAAATGTACGTTTTCTAAAACATTTAGCCTTCGTTTATAACGAGTTTTTGATATAAGTATGTCTGTTTCTTATACCCCATAACATTCGCATTTTTCAATTGACCACAAAAAATTACACAACACTGCAAAACAAATTTAGCTTTATTACTAAAGCCTCAAGGTTGAAACTTCTGTGAGCGATATTAATAGGTAACTGGCAGTAAATAATAACAATATGTATTGTTTTTTACATAATAGATAAATGGAACTATACAATAGCAATCGTGCCGACGCAGGTGACTGCCAGATCGTGCCAGCGATGAGCGACTGTTAATTAAATATAAACATAAAAATATGTAAACAGTGTAAACAGCATAATATTATGGAGGAAATGAGATAGTTTTATCTCAGGAAAAGTACGGTTTCCACGCGAATTTCATACGTTACAGATGTTATATTTTTCGCTTCTTTTAGTTTATACTTTAATCCTTCGATCGGAGATTCTTGGAAATGCTATTGTATTCAATTGTTGTCGCGGTCACCGATGTCCAGGATTAAATGATAAAATATAAGATAACTGGTGGTAGCTGATGATGATCGCGAGGTAACGGTTGATAATATATTATTTTGTGAGTGTGAATTGTGACTCTTAACAAATTGTAATAAGATACGTAAAATATACGCGAAGGTTTACCTACTAGTGTAACTAAAAAGAGTGAAATTATTATTATTTTTAACAAAAAATTAAAACCGACTTCCAAGGTAAAACAATAATAACATTAATATGAACTAAAAAGTATTAAATAATTTTTACTATATAATAGTGCCTTTTCCCGAATTCGGCTAAACCTCAACTATTTTTGTACTCAATCTTCATAATTTTGAAGTCGGTGCCAGTTCCAAAAGTTTCAAATATTCTGTCAGAGGACTGAAGATTCAGCTATCTGGTACCGACTTCAAAATAATGAAGATTGAGTACTAAAATAGTTGAGGTTTAGCCGAATTCGGAAAAAGGCACTATTATATAATAAAAATTATTTAATACTTTTTAGTTCATATTAATGTTATTATTGTTTTTACCTTGGAAGTCGGTTAAAAATAGAGTTGATCTGTCAAATTTGGTAAAAAGTATAGTTTGATAGTTTGGAATTCTTAAAAAGCAGAGTAGATCTTTTGAAAGTGGCCAAAAGTAGAGTTGGCCTTTTGGAATTGATAAATGGTAGATCTGTGGGAAATATTCAATCTTTATCTATCACGATAGTCTCTCGAAATAATCTTATAGTGAAAAGTTTGCATGAAAGAAAGATCTCTCTCACCATCTCTACCACCAAAATAAATAGCCCGGTCAACGTACTGTTCAAAAAGACAAGTAGCGATACAAAGGCTTATTTCTGTCTTCGGTGACCCGGCTATAGTATATAGTCACAGATTACTGAAATATAGTTAGTACTAGCTGTCCCGACAAACGTTGCTTTGCCATAACATAAAGTATTTCGCCCATATCATTTTATTGAAATGACTAAATAAGTATGTCGCCATGGCAACGTCGATCGCTATCTCGTCGCACAAACAATGGTCGCCGTAAGTCTCAGGTTGTAATAATTTACTATTATTTATTCAACAAATGTACTTATCAATATATAAAGTGCCCAGTAGCCGATTCTCAGACCTACTGAATATGCATATATAAAATTTGGTAAAAATCAGCCGTTTCGGAGGAGTTCGCGGACTAGCATTGTGACACGAGAATTTTATATATAACAAAGATGGTACCTATAGTAGGCGTAGGGCAATAACGAAAGTTGATTCATTGCATCCATCTATCTTCATCAACTGACACTTTACCTACTAGATATTCATAATAATTTATATACTGTACCCTTTCTGATTGGATAATAGCATCACAGTAGACGAAGATTGACAGTATTGTTGTACTAAGTAATAGTAAAGGTCTCTTAAGGGGTCGGGTACCCTTGGAATTTCTCATACAAACGTAATACCAAAATCATTTTCTCATATGAAAATATTTAACATGTTTTAGTTATTTTTCAGTTTAAAATAGTAATTACCTAGGTTCCTGCACAAAAAGTTACTTCAAAATATTTAAACACAAAAAAAAAATTTTTGTTTAAATTTTTTTTAGTACGTTTACTACTAAATATTGAAACACTATATTGAAATACTAAAAAATATTTTTTAGAGTTTAAATATTTTGTAGTAAATTTACTATTTATTTATATATTTTTTACTGTTTTCATCTATTTTTTAATGTTTCAATATTTAGTAGTAAATTTACTAAAAAAAATTTTAAACAAAAAATATATATTTTTTTAAATATTTTGAAGGAATTTTTTGTGCAGGAACCTAGGTAATTACTATTTTAAACTGAAAAATAACTCAAACATGTTAAATATTTTCGTATGAGAAAATGATTTTGGTATTACGTTTGTATGAGAAATTCCAAGGGTACCCGGCCTCTTAAAGTCCAGATTTTACTAAAACCAGACAAGAATTGAAGCCCGACTTGGCGATATAATATTATAGTATCGATATATACATTTTTGCAACTTATTTTGCAACTCCATTTTTTGTTTAAGTTTCTCAAATATGTATTCATTGAAGGGATGAGCGAGAAAACCCCAACACAAGTTACTTACTAAATGGGGAGGTCTCACGTTATGATGTAATGGCTGTTTTGAGTAAATAAAGTTTGTTTTTTACTTGTAAAAGTGCCAGCACCCAAAATATCTGTATAATAATAAAATTTTATCTAAAACGGTACAGCAGTTGAAGCGTGTAGAGGCAACAGTAAAATATAGAGCTGCAGAGCTAGCATCATTTTCATAAGACTAACGCAGTACGTAGCTCTACCGAGTTCAAAGGTTTATCGATACTCGATACCGACTAGGTAAATTTTTACTATTGCGATTTTAGTTTCGCAAGTGACCGGTATAGGCGCTGTAAAATTTGCCATAAGTACTAAAAAATTACGTAGTCGCCTAGTCGGTATGGAGTATCAGTGCCGTAAATAGCTTTTTTTGCGCCCTGTGCGAGCTTCTATAACTGCGCCCTTGTATTTTTTAGATATTATAGGTACCTACCCAATTTTGGAAAAAAAACTATTTTTTAAAGAACAAGCATGAAGCATGCGAACCATCTGATGTTAAATATAATAGACCCTTCACCTGTTACGAGTATACCACCTACACTGTGCAGCACTAAAGGCGCAGCGAGAACTTATCGGCAAACTGAAAAAAATAATAGTCCTGCCTGGTCTGGCCATTTTTGTGCCCCCAGTGTCTACGCCCTGTGCCTGGGCACCGGTGGCACCGCCCTATTTACGGCACTGTGGAGTATCGATAAAAACTATAGTTTAAACTCATGGTAGAGCAGTAGCTCTACCATGGGTTTAAAATATAGTTTTTATTAATTAGACCAGTAGGTCTATTAGCTGAACTGAACCAATTTTTTGTTTAAATTCGGTATGGAAATACTTTGTGTCCCGGGAAAGCACGTCTAATTTATGATACTTTTTATACCGGAAAAATGTAAGGTTCCCGATAAACTAATTTCTACAACTTGCGGGCTTAATCTACTATTAGTTTCGACAGTGTGGTAAGACTGGTAAGATGTCAAATCCCATACATTTTAGATCCCTATACCATCTCATAGTGTCAGAAAAGTAGTACTATTCCAAGAGCTTATTATAGATTCAGAGTGGGTAATGGCTAGTTTATTTGAGTGGCTGCTGACATTAAGTTTAAAGCCAGTTTGTACATTTATTCTAGAACATGCAACATTCGAATATCGAAAGGAGTATTGAAGATTTCGCATTTACTTACTATATTATGCTTCAGTTTTGGTTGTTTGGTAGGGCCAAAGTTTTAGGGACTTATTAATAAAAATAATAATGTCATTTTCCTGTAGTTTTTCCAACTAATTATAAATACTTTCGCATCCACATAGACTCGGACAAAAAGTATGGACTTAATGGCTACTATAATTAAATAAAAACATTTAATTGATGAATGAATAAGTACTTACTTAAGCAATTGTTGTTGAGGTAATTAATCATGTTTGAGTGTTGCCGAAAGCTCGCTTTGCCTAAAAATAATATTTTTTCTTCCTCTACTTCGCTCGTAAGCTAGATTTTAATTTCACTGTCCGCAACTATTATATTGGATCATGGTAACATTTTTCGTGTTAATTGTAACGTCCGCAATTAAGGCTACGGGCCTACAAAAACAAGTTGATATTATAACCGTATCCTTTCACTATCGCAGCTAAAATGATGATTTATATGGCCTTTGGCCTATTACATAAATTTTTATCGTTATGTTGTAAAATTATTCTTGGTAGAAAAGTAAGAAATATTCAACTATGTTCTTAAAAACGTTAGAGCATGATTTCCTTTAGATCTTCCTGTTTTGGATAGTATGTATGTAGAGTTGCATTTTCACATCCGTGATATACCTAGACAATCAATTACGAGTATGTAAAGAGTCTCTGTCATATCTCTTCTTCTCTATCTCTTCTTGGCTATCCATCATGACACGACGTAAAGAGGGCCATTCACTTTTGGAAATCAATTTAGGATAGGAGTATATTTTTGACCCACATGAAAGTGCAACAATATTAGGTGTTGTAAAGTCGTAAAAAGGTTGTAAACAACACCTTAAGTTGTTTATTTAGACACATTTATTACGTTACCACTTTTACATGAAGACATAAACTCAATATTTGGTTTTATTACGGTGAAAGTAAATATCAATATTACAGTATCAAAATCAATTGGAATCAGTTATGAGTTAACCAAAGAAGGTAAAAAGAAAACTTTTCCATATACTATTTACTGTTCGGTTGGTAATCTGACTAATTTCGAAACTATCATACGCGACGGAAGCCACTATAATATTTTAAAAACAATGAACGAATTATTCGATTATTATGATTAACATGGTAATTATTTACCTTCACAATCGAATAGGTACTTATAAAAGAACCAACGGACCAGTTTTTTCGGAAGCCATTAAAATGAACATGACCAATATCAATGCCTTTTATAGACACCATTTATTAAAAAAAAACAAAAGAAATTGGCGCGAATATAAAATTGATTTAATTCTGTTGACCTTTCCACCGACCTTGTGTTGACTTGCACCTGTCACACCACTTGCATGACGTGTCCAACGACCTGTCTGTCTGCTGCTTCGTCAGGTGGTTAGATCAGAGAAGTTGATTCATATCAGGTGGCGGACCTACGTAATTTGGTCGTTATGTCAAACCCATTCAACAGACATTTCGTATATATTTTACTATATTCACTCCAGTTTTAATAACAACCCAACAAAATGACGTAGGTCGGACGTCTGGATCACCACTTCGTAACTTTATGTGATGTGCTTCCTGTCCACTTTGTCAGATTGTGTGTGGTCAATTTAAGTTATGATGCCGAATTGAAATAATGTGCGTAATGTGCGCTTAAAGCGTCGAGAGCATTCGTAAGGCTGCAAAATGACAAATTGTATCCCATCACCAAAAAACTTGTTATTTAAACTAACTTATAACTTATAAGTAATTAGGTCAATAAGCTTCTCAATAGCCAAACCACAACTAATTTCGTCCCATAACACCTGATCGAATGTTGAAATTGATGTACTCATTAGTATAATAAATCACATACAACAATAGTCAGGTACCAACCTAGATACTAATGACATGTTAGCTTGATGAGGCAATGATCTCTAGGCTCTGCACACACTGGATGGTTTTATTTGAACTTAAATAAAGGCTATTCCATAAATTTTTTGCGAAAGGTTTGTGAACTCTTCGCGATTAAGTTTCTGAACCAATTTTGATAATATGCTTTAGTTGTAGAATATTTTAAAATCTAAAAAGAAGTCCGGTTTCTGCGGGTTAAAAAACTTTTTGTGTGTAATAAAATTAGGGGCAACATCTAGCGTAAATTTTATAAACTACAGCTTTTTATCCGTTTCATACAAATATTTAAATCATTAGGTAATTGTCTTGGTGCATTCAAAAATTTTTAATTATTCTTACTTGTAACACAGTTACTATAATAAGATCTATTGAATTTAAAACGAATTAAAAATAGCTTTGTAACTAGTAATAGCATTATCTTTTATCACTATAAACTATGACGCTGCCTAACAGAAACTGCTTCAAAATGTTTATGATCTCTTTTTACACTAGTACCGCTAGTAAACCGCTATATGTGCCGTACCTTACGGGAAAGGATCTTTTGGCCGGCCTGTCAATTGACTCCAATAGAAAGGTCGGTATAATTGAATTAGCAGGCCAAAGCAGGCCGCGCGCTTGCAACATCTGTCACAGATAGCCAGTTTTAAATTACACTAGTTTTACTGAGAAGCCGTTAAATATATTGGGTAATGCAAAACAGGTCTTAGGGTCAGTAAATATTTGCGTTAGGTTCTAACGTACCCGTAAGGGTCAATTCAGACCGCAACGCGACAAGTAGATGCATTTCTTTTGTATGGATTTAGGATTTGGCAGATTTGCAAGACGCTTCACGCTCTCGAAATCTGTAAATGCATTAGGTACTTTAGAAATGCATTCACGCTTCGCGTTATGGTCTGAATTGACCGAAACTCTGCCTTAAGTGGGGTGTGGAGCACCATGAGACATGATGGGGGTTTAGTGGGTGGATCCCATCCGGGGAGTGCCACTGCCCACATACCCCGGCTGATTTTATACTAAAACAGGAGGAAGGTTTATAGGCGTAAAGCGTAAACTTATAAAGTGACAAAACAACGTTTACCGGATCAGCTAGTCAAAGTGTAAACGAGTATTATCTGCTGTTATCTTTTCAGAAAGATAATAATTAATAGATAATTGATTCAAGATATAGGTTTTTTGTGTATAATACAAAACCCGAGCACCAGCAAATACTGGGTCATCTAGTCAAAGTATAAACAGTAAACAATACAATCCAGAAAGATAATATCCAGAAAGATATAGATTGACAGAGATAACTTTCTACGGAGGGTCGGGTCCGTCGTAAAATACAATGTGATATTGAAAGTAACAATTTATCGGTCCATTTAGCGACGGTGGAAAGTGGAGTGACAGATCCCCATCACGGCAAGTGGGTCACCACCCACAACCACAGATTAAGAGACCTTTGGTAATAAGAGGAATAGTGGTACCATATTATGGAGCGCAACGGGGAGGTCCGAACTTCATGGATATTTAGGATATTTATTTCTTATGGCGTAATAAGTAATTAAAGATGTATGGGAAAATATGGCCCGCCTTGCGTTTTGGAATTGTTCTTTTTGAAATTGTTCTAATTTGGAGTTGTGATGTTCATCTTTCGTAGTTGAAAACCTGAAGCGTAATTTGATAAAACTCTACACTGAATAAAGATGTAGAGTAGGCCACTAAACAGGACAATCATAATATAGTAAGCAATTTTTGATCGCGGGAGAATACATGTCCCAGCGGAATTGTATTTAGAAGTCTTCATCAAAACATCTTGAAACTACATACAATATAGTTAGAAATTCGAATTGCATATCAGTTATGCTCTAGTAGAGTTTAAGTTAGGGTCCAGTAGTGAAGTTGATAATTTTTACAGCTGAGTTTTTCTGTTTTGCATGATAAAGTATGACGTTAACATTGTTGTAGCATTGTACGGAACCCGTCAAATCCATATAAATTTAGAAATGCATTCACGCATCGCGTTTCTTTCTTTCTTTCTTTCTTTTTCTTCTTTTTTGGCAACTTGACACAAAGGATGTGTATGTTGTGCCACAGACAAGGTAAAAAGGTAAGGAATATGGCGGGAAAACCATATTCCTCCTATTATAATTTTCATCATCGTTTTCATGTATCGTCAGGTCTAAAGTCTAGTCAAAGTCTAAGTAAAAGTCAATACAGTCAAGGTGTCAAGTCGGTCGATTCAGTAAAGTGGTAGACGCTTTACTGAAACTTTCGATGGAGTTTTGGAGGGAACACAAAATAGCACGTTTCTGGATATTACATCACTTTCCTACACTTGTGCATGAACACAAATATCTAATAGTTAGTATTCTATCAATATTACACATTAAAAACCCAGCTAACACAATTTTAGGAAAATAATACAAAAACACAACAGCACTCTTTCACATGCCCGCCAAAACACCCCACGCATCGCGTTTTAGCAAATTAAAGGCTGGTGAATCACCGTCTTCTAATTGTTATTCGTGTCTTAATTATAATGAGGAACTTCCAAAAATAATGATATAAAAGTAGTTTGTCACCGGAGCGCCTTGAGGAAAAAGCTGCTCTCACGGTAAAAGAGGTCGGAACCAGTTTCTTTGTCGCCAAGTCCAAGGTCCAGATATTGAGGGGGAGGTATTGACAGCTCAATGAGCTTGTACTTGCCAAATGTTAAGGGAAACCTGATAAATGTGATGAAAAATCCATACCTTTAAAATAATAGAAGGTTATAAATTATAATATGTCTTGCTATATGTATCAGTTTTAGACTTCACTTCTGCTTCATTGCCAAATGAGAGAAACCTGATAAATGTGACGAAAAATCCATACCGTTAAAAACATAATGTCTTTAAACCTGTATCTGTTTCTGTTACCTAACATCACTTCTGTTACATCTGTTTTAAGACTTCACGTCTACTTCATAACTGTTCGGTTTAAGCGCTGAATAAATTTAGCCGAAAGATATCAAGATATTAATAATTTGAGGTTCAGGAATAGACATATTGGACGTAGAAGAGTTTTGATTCCGAAATATACGAATTTCGCCGCAATTTTTGTTGATAATAAATCTATAATATCTGTGATATTTAAAGAGCTTGGATTAAAGTACGTTTTTTTATGGAACGGAGTTTTGGAACGGAATTCCTTATCGCGAGTTGCGCCTTGCGGGGGCTAGACAAAAAAAGTTGTAACGACACTTTTTTATTAAGGGCGTTCCGTCCGGAGATTTCGTAATTGACCGTATTTAAAACCTTATAAACTCATAATATGAAAGCTACAAAGTTATAATAAAAATACAGCAATAATCTTCAGTATATCAACATTCCTTTTGTCTTTTTAAATTTTCTATTTTTGTTTCTTATACTCATGATATCAGCTTCCAAAATAATACCAATTTGTTAAAATTCAAGCATACATTCAGCATCTCCTTAGGATTTACAAATTACTTTTATTTGAAACTCACGCCAATAGATCGACAATATCATAAACTACATATTCGCCGTTTTAAATTTTTTTAGGACAATTTAGGACAATTTATTAAGTAAAAATAATAGGGTTTTGGCGCGATCTCGGCAACGCGGCAAATGTATGGCCAAGGTCGTTTGCTCGGGGGACGGCCTTAATACCTGCATGGTAGTGGCAGAGGTTCAAGTTTTTATTTTTTATTAATTAATTAAGTTTTTTGTTTATTATGCGGCTATATTATTATAATTTAGTGTAATTTATTGCGAGTACGGAGTATTACATCACATTCACAGATTTCTTCTAACACAGTTTTGGTATGGACATGGAAACCTTAGCCAATGATTTATGTGAGATGCTATCTGTGGCCTCGTTTCGCAAAGGATGTACTGTAATTTAGAGCCAGTATTAAGGCATAGGATGCGGTCAACATTAAGATCGCGCATAATAAATAAAATAGTTTAAAAACTAAAAATCACACAAAGTTTCTGATTAATTACACTACTGGTGATAGGTAAAAATCGTGCTCAAAGATTCGACGTGGATTCGACTTAACTTTTAAGGACTTAACGCATACAACAAACGTGATTTTTTTGGCTTCTTTTGCTCGATATCAATATAATGGCAACAGACAGAATCTTAAAATTTCCCACAAACTCTTTAATTATATAATATGTACTTTAATAATATTAATAATAACATAGAAATAAAATAAAAATTTAAATGAGGCTCCCATACAAAAAACACAATTTTTGGTCTATTTTATCTCTATAACGGTACGGAACCCTTCTTGCACGAGTCCGACTCGCACTTGGCCGACTTAAGTTTTTTTTGGTAGAGCGAACCTTTTTTTTACATGGGGAAATACAACCCCGGCGGATTGGGGACGATGCAATGTTCCCGTGGCGAAGTAAGGAACTCTCGTGGTCTTATATTCTATGGTCGTAAAGTGAATCGTTGAAGCGTGTGGCGGCCACCGGCGTCAAAAATGTGTGAAAACTACAGGAAATATGGCAGCGGTGGTGGCTGGTGGCCCCTAAAACTCCATGCATCTTGTGGTTTAAGTTGGAGTTCCCGCAACTTTGCGAGTGGATCTCGCCTCGAAAGAAACTCAGCCAGATGTTATTGCTTAGCATAATATAATATGCAAATATTAAACGTGTAGCACTCAGGGAATATCGCGGTAAAACTATTGCATATCATATCAACTTATGCAATTATAATTATGGTTTAATAATAATTAAATAGAAAATTAATTTTAATAGTCTGCAGTGTCTCTAATCGGAAAAGATCATTATGTCTTCAGAAGCGTTCATTAAACACGGATCAATTGTCTGATTTCCTGTGACGAACAATGTGAGTGATACAATAGACCTGCAGTACCACAACTACCAGCAACTATAGCATGTAGGCTGTAGCCTTGTAGATCTCATCTTCATTGTTTCACGTTATATTTTTAGCACGGGTCAAATTCCTGGTTTCAACAAGAAACTATCAGAATTAGTGCTCACTTCGGATAGGAACCAATTAAGAATCCTTACCAGAAGCTTAACTGGGCACTGCAAGCTCAACAAACACTTAAATATAATGGGTATTTGTAGCATAACGACTTGCAGATTCTGTGAGGAGGAGGATGAAAAACCTACTCTAGCAATCTAGTAACTATTAATTTAATTTGATTTAATTTAATTTAATTTAATTTATGAGCAGTATTGGATTAGGGATGATACTCTAGTGCGAAAGAGTCACAATAGATCCTCATGGGTTGCAGTGACGTAAGTGCTACAGCGACCTGCCTTCTTTGAAAAAAATGGGTCAAATGGATTTTAGGTCTTTGGATTGTTCCAAAAATTTTTTTCTTGTTGTAGCTTCTTCTACCGAAGCTGTTTAAACAGTAAGGGATATAACGCAAAGATCGGAACAGAGGGCGATACTAGCACATACAGTAAATCCGACCAAAATCCGACATGTTGCACATAATATAAATCGGAATATTGACAGAAACGTTGTCAAACGCCGAACAAAACTTTTTGTTTACGGTCTGTGCTGGTGCTGCACTATAGCGTCAAAACATTGCAATAATAAAATATATTATATCCCATTAAATTAAAGTAATAAGGAGGCTGGGACAGTGATCAAATAAGTTATAATATAAGTATAAGGTCCATCATTCCGAGTTCTCAAAGGAGTCAAACAAGGGGACCCGCTCTCTCCTAAACTATTTACAAGTGTCCTTGAGGAAGTATTTCGAAAGCTGGCGGCTTCATGGGCAGCGAGGGGTATTGTCGTCGGCGACAGGAGGCTAACAAACCTTCGGTTTGCCGACGACATTATTCTCTTCGCACCCACAGCCTTAGAATTACAAACAATGCTTGAAGACCTAAGCAACGCAAGCCTCGAGGTGGGACTAGCGATGAATCGGTCCAAAACACAAATAATGACCAATAGCAGAAAACGTAGGATCGAGGTAGATGGGCAGGAATTACAATATGTCGACGAGTATATCTACTTGGGCCAGATAGTCTCCTTTAAAAATAGACTAGGAAAGGAAGTCAATCGTTGAATTGAAAACGCCTGGAAGAGCTACTGGTCCATAAAGACGCTAATGATGGGAGATTTGCCAGTCTCCCTGAAACGCAGACTCGTCGACATGTGCAACCTGCCCATCCTAACCTACGGTGCTCAGACCTGGTTATTGACTGAGTCGCAAAGGTCCCAGCTCGGGGTTTGCCAAAGAGCAATGGAGCCGCAGCATGTTAGGTGTAAAACTATAGCAGACCGAATAAAATATAGCACGCTGCGCTCCAAAATAGGTGTTAAAGACGTCGACATGACAGCTGCAAAATTAAAGTGGGACTGGGCGGGTCATACCAACCGCATGCATCCTGACCGTTGGGCAAAGGTCACCACAGAGTGGGTGCCAGTGGATAGACGACGCCGAAGTGGACGGCCTCCAAAAAGATGGCGGGATGAACTGGATGCCTACAAACCAGGCTGGCCTGCGGTGGCGTCGGAGTGAGACAGATGGAGGATCTTGGGGGAGGCCTTTGCCCAGCAGTGGGATAGTATAGGCTCATAAAAAAAAAGTTTAATTTAAACGATCTTTAAAGCTTCCGTAGTCAGCCCAAGGTAAGTAATAAAAATAAGCATATTTTTAACAAGCGAAGTTACGGTAACTAACTTATAGAAAGTGAAGTGAAAACATAATATCGTAAGTTACGACAGTCGCTGAGCCGCGGGGTTTGATCGGGTGTCATTTCCTCGTAATTTAATGTAAGTGCTCTTGCCGAAGTGGGCGCGAGACTGAATACGCCCCTGGCAATGATGGTTCAATGTTTACGGAGCGCTGTAGAATTAATCTACACGAATTATGAAGAGGAAGTTTGTTTGTTTGGATTAAGTTCTAAAACCACTAGAACGACTTTTATAGAATATTACTAGCTGTCCCGGCAAACGTTGCTTTGCCATAATATATTTGCCATATTATTTTATTGAAGTGACTAAATAAGTATGTCGCCATGGCAACGTCGATCGCTATCTCGTCGCACAAACAATAGTCGCCGTCAGTCTCAGGTTGTAATAATTTACTATTATTTATTCAACAAATGCACTCATCAATCTTAATATATATATTTCTTGTGTGCGTGTGTATGTGACTGAACTCCTCCTAAACGACTGGACCAATTTTGATGAAATTTTTTGTGTGTGTCCAAGGGGATCTGGGAATGGTTTAGATTCACAATTTTGTCCGCTGGACAATGTTTTTTTAATGAATTTTTAATTTATTAGTAGTTGTTGATTTTGGAATGTTTTACATTGGATCCGACAGTCGGCTGCCATCGCAGTGTCAAATTTTAAATAATATTCGAATTCGGATTTTAATTTTAGTCTGTCCGGCAGTTAGCGCTTCGACCAAATTTAAAAAAAATACTTTATATACTTAATATGGCAAAGAAACGTTTGCCGGGACAGCTAGTATTATATAAAGTACCCAGTAGCCGATTCTCAGACCTAATGAATATGCATATAAAATTTGGTAAAAATCGTTTTGGAGTCCAGTTCCCGGACTAATATTATGACACGAGAATTTTATATCATTATAAGAAAGAAGATTTACATAATATAGGCATAGAGAACGTGGACAAAAAGTTTGTAACATGTGGATGCAGATTTTTCATGAATAGAACTTGAAACTTTCAATTTATTAATAACAACACTGAGCAATATAAATAATTATAGATGCTCCATTTGATAACCTAATTTTGTCTATCAGAGTCAATTTTCGCCACAAATAACCTGGGGGCACGGCAGAGTCCTCGCCAAGACTAATTGCTTTCCGCTACGTCTTCTCCAAGGTTAACGGAGCTCAAGCGATTATTACTTACGTGATACTCGTATGTCTTACGTCTATATCACCATTTATAATATTATGATCCATAATTTTCGAGATATGCGACATAAGACATTAAGTTTAGGAGATCTAAACTAAAACTAAAATAAAACTCTATTTTAAAAGCTATCACAATAATATCCTGAGAAATATCATATTATTTTCTTGTGATTTCAAAGTTAATTTAGTAGGGTACAGTTTGTCGGCGTTTTAACTTGACTTATGTACACTCGGGGAAGTTGATTCCTATGCAAATGGGGGATCTACGTAGTTTGGTCGCATTACGTCAAACTCAGCCGACAGATCACAATTAATATTGAATTGACATAATCGACCAAATGACGTTGGTCTCTCAACTGCATAGGAATCAACTTCCTCGATGGTACTTGAATGAAAGTGTGATTTTTTATGGTAAAAGTTTTAGGGTTCCCTAGTGAACAAGGAACCCTTATAGTTTCGGTCTGTCCGTCCGTCTGTCTGTCTGTCTGAATGTACAATGTACATAATATGTATGTATTAATAATTCCAACAAAATGGAACATAAATTTTTTTCGCGTCCACTCCACCGTGTGGGGTATCGTTGGATAAGTTTTAAAAAAATATATTACGACCATTCCTAGATCATTTTCCGATTTAGGGATCCTTTTGTGAAATATGAAGTTTTAAATGGAAAATATCGTTAGAGTCCAGTGTTCTCCCCTTGTACCAGCTAAATGGGTGCTTCTGGAAATGTGAAAATATTCACGGAAGTAGGAAATATGCTGACAGTCGAATTTAAAAGGAAAATTATCATGGCTAAGAAGACTTCATAAATTGTTGAGTTAGTCGACCAACAAAGAAAAATGTATTCGGCGAAGTATAAAAGAACTTTTCGTACAAATTCGATTGAACGTATTACGTAACTGAGATGATGTTGTCAGTAGTGTAAAACATGTAATCAATGTACGAATATATTCATTGACTATACAAAAATTATCAATAATCGGCCAAGTGCGAGTCGGACTCGCGCACGAAGGGTTCCGTACCGTTATAGAGCAAATATAGCCCAAAAATTGTGTTTTTTGTATAGGAGCCCACGTTGAATATTAATTTTATTCAAATATTATTATTAATTATTAAAGTACACACATAATTAAGGCCTTTGGGAAATTTTCAAGTGTCTACCTGTTGTCATTATTGATACCGAGCAAAAATGTTTGAAAAATCACGTTTGTTGTATGGGAACCCCCCTTAAATATTCAATTAATTTTGTTTCTAGTACTTGTTGTTATAGCGGCAAGAGAAATGCATAATCTGTGAAAATTTCAACTAGCTATTACCGTTCTCGAGTTACAGCCTGGAGACAGACGGACAGACAGACAGACGGACAGACATCGAAGTCTCAGTAATAGGGTCCCGTTTTTTACCCTTTGGGTACGGAACCCTAAAAACTAGCGGTACCACGGAACCCTATATAGCGCGTGGCCCGACACCAATTTTGCCGGTTTCTCATTGAATTAAGTCTTAACTTTTAACGATAAGGGACTGTTTGAAATTGATTCATTCATGTAACATGTAATAATATTGTGACTCAATTTGTACTAAGAATAGTGAGTCAAGTATATTATGACGATACAAGAGTAAATTGGTAAGATATTCCTTACACCACATTCTGTAAGACCGATAGCGTCCATAGCCATACCTTTCGAATTCGCAAGGTAAAAATAAATTAAACCAGTTTTGAAGTTATTTTAAATTGCGAACAGTTTAAATAATGGCAAAATATAACTAGCGAAGCCGACGGACGTTGTTCTGTATGACATTTCTGAGTCTGGCTGAATTGTGAATTTAAAATCTTAAAGGTGATATCAGACGGTTCACTCGGATGACTATTCACTCGAGTGAATGCTTCATTTACCTTTCATTCTATGTTCACACGGCTTAGAGGGAATGGCATAGGCTGTTCTTTTCTATTAATATGTCCTCGAATGAAGTCGTGCGTTTTGGAATTACTTTAATTTATGATCAAAGAGTTTACAAAAAAGAAGCAAAGAAAAAGTCGACGGTGGTGGGTGCGACCATGGATTGAAAGAAGAAATTATAATATTAGGAGCTTCAAATACATTGTTGAGAGAACTAACCGTTGAAGATCCTGATTCATATTGCAATCTTCTTCGAATGGATGAAAATAAATTTGAAGAACTTTTACTTCTTGTTGCTCCGTTATTAAAGAAAGAAAATACTTTAATGAGATACATGAATAAAACTTAAAATTCTATTAAGATATCTGGGTACAGGTAATAGTTTTGAAAGTTTAGAGTCAACACGTGACGTCCGTCGACTACGGGACTCGAGAAAAAGTGGCTGAACCCGAATGATCGTTCTCTCAGTGTTCAGACCGTTCATTTCTCGTTCATTCGGAGTTGGAGTGAAAGATGCCGAGTGACAATTTCCAAAACAGTTGGATCGATTCACTAATGAATTCATTCGGCAATAATGTTTCATTTTGTGTTTAGATGTGTCACTTGGAGTGAAAGATGCAAAATGAAAGACGAAAATCAACAAAAAATGACCCGCCTGATATCACCTTTACCAAATATTGAGGCGCCGCCGAAATGCATAAAAAATATTCAAATCAGTCAGATAGAATTATAATATAATAAGTAAAGATATAAAGTCTGTTAAGATATTATCTATTAAATATGCTTGAGCAACGACATACACTAAAGAGTTTTCAACATACAATATAATGTGTAATTATTTTAGTTACGGCCATCTTTGTATAAAAACTTTAGTAGAACATGTTCGTAATTATAACCAGAAACATTAAAGTGAAATATAATTTAACATAATGATGATAGAGTCGCTAATCGTTTGTTAGTGTACAAACATCTGTTTAGGGTGAATGAAATTTGTTCAAGTGCCCTTCTGTTTGAACACAAAAATGGTATCAGCGTAGTTTGAAATTAAAGCAATTAGTACCTTATAATAGGAATACGTTTTTAAGTAAACGAACATTGATAATTATTGTTTTCTGAAAAACAAAACACATTTTTAGACATTATTAATAATAATGTGTGCTCTATGCCTCACTAAAGTAGTTAGATATTAAAAGTAGCAGAAAATAATGAATTTGCTATAAAGTTTACTTGGGCTGATAAAATACATAGTACATACTTAAAAGCTAAAGTCGAAAGATAGAGCAAAGAAAATCATTTTCCTAGGCATAATCCATATAAATGCGAAAGTGTGTATGGCTGTTTGTCTATTACCGCTTCACGCCCAAACCACTAAACCGATTTTGCTTAATTTTAGCATGGGTACACTTTGAGTCTCGGAAGAGAACATAGGATACTTTTTATTCCAAAAAAATGTACGGTTCCCGCGCGAAAAACGAACTTTGGCGCAAGGGAGTTGCGGGTGTCATCTAGATTCTAGATCTAGATCTAGGACTTGACACAAAAAGTACGTCTTTCGGAAGTCGGTTAATAAAAGATCTGAAATGTGTTTATTACGTGAACTGGTCTATTTAGTCTAGACATATTTATTTATAGCTTGATGTAAGCGCTCGGGGCATTTACGCGATATAATTTACAAACAGAATCTAGTGCAAATTGACTCATAAATAATAACAGTGGCGGATCAAGATGTATTACGGCTATCGAGATCAAAACCTTAAGGACCCATTACTCTGAGAAGTCCAAAAGCGCAGTTTCTCCCATTCATTCTCTTCTTGCCAAAGAGTCTTTTCTACTTTTTGATCTTAATCCGTTTGAACATGGTTTTAATTTATTTCGCTCATACTCGATACAGAAAACATACTCTTTCTACATATTCATATCTCTTGAAGTATCTTCATACCCTGCACCTAAATCGGTACAGCATTTACATTTTCGCATTTATAATACTTATAATATTATTAATACTTCGATCGGAGGTTCTAGGAATTCCCATTGTATTCTTTTGTTCTCGCGATCACCGGTGCACGCGTGGGGCCTGAAGGATAAAGATTTAAGGGGAGCTAGTTCAAGAAACGGACGAGTTCAAGTGTGTTGAATGAAAGCACCAGCCGAGACTTTGCGCTTCCCATTTTATAGTTTTTGATCGTCGTTATTTTATACATCAATTAAAGTGAGTCAAAGAAACAATAATCGCTAGATAATACATATCATTTGTCTTTAATTCAGTAAAAAAATTATCTGAAAATTCCAATTAATTTGGACATAGTATGGCAATTTCGTTAAAAGAAGAGGTAACTTTGGCATTTTTTTCTATCAAGTGAAGTTCAAGATATTGTGTAATGGAATATGAATTCCAATGTGTTAAATCCTTAACTAACACATATATTTTTTTCAAAATTTAAATTTAACTATATTTTGGGTATGAAACAGCGAAGTACTGTTTTTATATTGCCTGTTTCATACTGCGGTGCTTGGAATGATATGAAACGACGAATTCTTTTTTGGTATGGGTGGATTCGTACCACAAATTTTATTTAATATTTTTATTCTAATCACTAATTTATACTGGCGTATAGAAAGGTGGTAATAAGAAATAAAAAAAATATTATGTAAGTATAAAGAAATGACAAACACTACATACTGTATAAAATCACAGTCGTAAAATTTTAAATTATCAAAAAAATGAATAAAAATGTAGTTTACAAATATTTTAAACTACTTACGTAATTAAATAAAAGTAGATGATGCCTGCAACTCTGTTGCGCCAAAACTCATTTATCGCACGGGACCCGTACATGTTTCCGGGATAAAAAGTATCCTATGTCCTTTCCTGGGACTTAAAGTATCTCCATACCAAATTTCTCCGCGAGGTTTATAGAAAAAAAAAATCTGAAAAAACTTCAAAAGAAAAGCAGGAAAACAGGCAAAACAACGTTGGCCGGGACAGATAGTCCAATATATAAAAATAAGTCGGGTATTCCTTCCTGACGCTATAACTCCAGAACGCACGAACCGATTTCCACGGTTTTGTATTCGTTGGAAAGGTCTCGGGCTCCGTGAAGTTTATAGAAAAAAAAATCGGAAAAAAACTTCAAGAGAAAAGCAGAAAAACAGGGAAAACAGGCCAAACAACGTTTGCCGGGACAGCTAGTCTATCTATACTTTCTCTCATGTCCCTTTGTTCTCTTTAATGATGATTTATCTTTAAAACTATGCAACGGATTTTGATGATTCTTTCAGTGTTATATAGCCCATTTATCGAGGAAGGATTATAGGCTATATTTTATCACGCCAAGACTGAAGAGCGAAGAAATAGAGGAAAATTTGGAAAAAACGGGGAAAATTATTTGAAAGGGCTAACTTTTAACTATTTGGCACAGATAAGAAGTAGACCACGTAAAGGATCATAGGCTATCGATGTTAATCATTTTTCAGTGGCTATATATTTTATACCCGCGCGACGCCGGGGCGGGTCGCTAGTAAATTATATAATATTATGTTCTTACTTAAATATATTTTGAGCTTGACTGTACTAAAATCTGCGCTGCGGTACGAATCGACTAATTCAAAAAAGGTATTCGCTGTTTCGGACGCCGGTATGAAACAGGGAATTCAAAAACAGTACTTCGCTGTTTCGTACCGCGGTATGAAAAATTTGTGGTATGAAACGGGAAGGACCCATATTTTTCTCCTCCTGTCCCGTTTAAATCTTGAAAATCGTCCGTTTCTTGAAGTACCTCCCCTTAAAGAGCATAGGTACCTTATAATTCGTAAGTATCATAATAATTTATAGATGTAAAAATGGTATGAGAACGGCCTTACAAGTCATTATACAACATTTTTGGTGAATATGTGGGTAGAAATTATGTAACGTGGGATATCTTTAAGGACATACTGTATTAAAATTTTATTTGTTATCCATACAGGTAGTTGATAAGACCTCTCAATTAGTCTACTAATTTCCATCATAATATTAATCCTTCGATCGCGGATTCTTGAAAATCTATTGTTATAAGTATCAATAAAAGCGAAAAGTTTTTAAAAAGTATAGTAATTTATGATTTATAACAGGGGTTCCCAAACTGTGCGCCGCGGCGCCCTGGTGCGCCGCGGAAAGGCAGGAGGGGCGCCGTGGCCCGTGAGTCGATCCTCCATCATTATCCATAACCACAATAATTATAAAATAAAATTAATTATAAAATAAAATTATATGAATTATGTAAAGCAGGCAGATGATTAAATATATTTTGTTTATTATTTATTTGCTTTACCTAAATATAATCATAAAAGGTGTTTATTTTAGAACTATGGGAGGAAAGGCTGCAAGAGCCTTAAGTCAGCGTAAATCTGGTGCAGGCCATTCGACCAGTGCTGAAACAGTGGTAGACAAGGAAGACCGGCGCGCTCTCCTTCCGACTCACACAGATGCTGACCGGGCATGGCTGCATCGGTCGGTACCTGTGCGAGATCGTAAGTCGAGAAGAAACCACGCGATGTCACCGCTGTGACTGTGATAGGGACACGGCCGAACATTTATTACCATCACGGCGTGTCCCTCTTGGATAGTACAACGTGCGGCACTCAGTGCTGCCATTGGACCGGACCTTTCGCTGCCGGCACTGTTTCGTGCAATGTTGAACGGCGAACAAGAGTGGAAAGCGGTGGAGGATTTCGCTCACGATGTCATCACCGCAAAAGAGGGAGCCGAGCGCATAAGAGAGAGGGAGGCGCTCAACCCTCGTCGCAGAAGTAGGCCAAGGCGAAGACGGGTCAACCCAAATGACCACAGCGTCCCACCTTAGCCAGGGGCTCGGGGCAGCGGTATGGGGATGCCGCCGCCCATTGCACCGAGTCCCCGAGAGGGTCGCGATGCGCTGCGTATTTTTCGCGCATCGCGACACCAAAGTGTCAGGCCTACACAAGCCCTGGAAGGACCTCTGTTTGGCCACGGAGCCTGTATGGGCTCGAGGAGGGCCTGCTGGTGACAAGCAGGCACGCGCACGCAGAGCCGCGGAAAGAAAGCTCGCGCGTTCTCGCAATCCTGCGTGCGACGAGTGGAAGAGTATAGACGGGTTTTTGTGGGTAGGGCTGTGATCAATTCACCATCTTTACGGCCGCAGCGAGTCTTACATACCCGGGGAAGTTGTCCCCAAACCCTCCGGCATACGCAACAGCAATCCCCGTCTCAAAAAAAAAGGGGCGCCGTGACAAAATATTTACTTGTAAGTGCGCCGCAGGCTGAAAAAGTTTGGGAACCCCTGCTTTATAACATGTTTATGTACTTAATGCTTGCATCAGTAGTTTATGTTTCTAATATCTTAGTAAGGTGTTTGCGTCAGGAGTCGTCAGTCAATCAAAACAGAGAGTGAATAGATAAACTTCAGACAACTGAAACCGATTTCAATTAAAAATGTAATGCTTACTTAACTTAAATATTTAAAACGAGAAGAGTTAAGTTATAACTTATAGTGAAATAAAAAAAGCTTATATTATTTAAATTCGGTAAGAAATATTTGCATAATAATAGTTTTAGCAACTTAATTTGCGCTCTGATAAGCCTTTAACACCTGTAGAAACTTGTTAAGGGCGTTCCGTCCGGAGATTCCGTAATTGACCGTATTTAAAACCTTATAAACTCATAATCTGAAAGCTACAAAGTTATAATAAAAATACAGTAATAATCTCCAGTATATCAACATTCCTTTTGTCGTTTTAAATTTTCTATTTTTGTTTCTTATACTCATGATATCAGCTTCCAAAGTAATACCAATTTGTTAAAATTCAAGCATACATTCAGCATCTCCTTAGAATTTACAAATTACTTTTATTTGAAACTCACGCCAATAGATCGACAATATTATAAACTACATATTCGCCGTTTTAATTTTTTTTAGGACAATTTTGAACCAAGATAAGTAAAAATAATAGGGTTTTGGCGCGATCTCGGCAACGCGGCAAATGTATGGCCAAGGTCGTTTGCTCGGGGGACGACCTTAACATAACATAAGGATATTTTTTATTAGCAAACTAAAAAAAAATAGAATAATGTGAAAGACTCTTTTAAATCGAAAATAATTTTATCTCTAGGGCCTAGGGGCACGGTAGCGATGATGCCTAGATGATAATATTATTGTATTATGGTGATACGAAATCTAGATATTGTGTCAGTTAAAGTTTGACTAACACGTATAAGGTTTAACCACAACACGCAACATTTTGAATTATTTTACCTCTGATATCCTTTATGCTGTTTAAGGATCAAATTTATACGAACTGGGTGGTAACAATACTTTGAATAACTCCGCCGTACACGATAGTATAATTTCAGTGATTTCAGGCAAATATCTAAAATTTGTCTGGGGAAGAAGTAAGAATGATGTAAGTAAAGATGATAAGGTATATTATGATAAGATTACCAAAGACATAAAAATTAAAACCTTTCCTTCGTGACTAATTTATTTATTCCCCCTCCCTCAATTTTTCTTTACGCTTAGAATTTATACTACAATCTAGACCTATCCCTGGACTATGGCTTATATTATGTACATGTTTTACAAAAAATATGGAAAAATATTCTCCCATTATCATATTATCACGGGCTCATGGCATCCCATATTAATTATCATGGGCTCATGACTGACATAACGGAAGGAAGACAAACCATAATCCACACATTCCACAGTATGAAGATGATTAAAATTAAAATACAATAAGACGGCCTTGGCGGTTCGTCCACGACTCTACTATGGAAAAACTAGTCCCACGCGATTTACAATGACAAATTAACTGTACCTACGCATTGCCTATTGGTACCACCAATACTTATAAACATAATATTATTAATAACCAATCGTTTTTGAAATAAAAACTTTAGCTGCGTGGTGCATTACTATGGTCTTATAGGTATTATATGGGTAAAAAACGTGTCAAAGCACGTGCCCTAATCACGTGCTGGTTGCTGAAACTTGGCTTACGCACTGCCGCCGTGTGCTTAGGCCCGTATAAATAGTATTCAGGATGCATCTCGGTCTCAAGATACGGTTCAGGCTCTGTGATTGGTTGGCTGTCAAAATTTGGACCAACCACAGAGCCGAACTGCGCCTTGAGACCAGGTGTATCTTAAGTACTGACTATTTATACGGGCCTTAGATTGGTAAGACATAGGTTACATTATCATTTATCAGTCTGTCATCAGTTCAGTCCGTCAGTCTGATGCATACTGATGCCTGAACGATGGTGTACTGGAGGGCAGGGGTATATAATATTATATATGACGCACTGATGATGATGAAGACATATAACTACAATAACCATGTTAGTGCAGTGTCGTGAGCATGCACGTGACATAGCATCGTGACAGGTGTATTAGTCTGTGACACTCTGAGGTGACACTATACTACATTTATCACAATATCTAGGTATGTTGTGCCAGTTTGTAGAACTAGTACTACTTATCAACCGGCAACGCACCTGCAGCTCTTCAAAAGTTGCGAGTGTTTGCGACGGCAGTTGCTTTCCATGAGGTGACCCGTTTGCTCGTTTGCCCCCTTATTTTATATTTAAAAAAAGATGACTCTCGGCAATCATTTTATTTTAATGGTAATGAAAAAAATACGGCATCTCTATCATGGACAAAAACAAGCGATAACAAACGAATATGGATGTTCGCCTATGAACAGGGCCAGATTTTTTATAGGCCACTTTAATTTTGCCGCCCCTATACACAAACTCTGCGACATCCTAGGATGGCCATAGCCTATACAGCCTATACACAAACCCAGAGCTGCCTAAGGTGTCAACGTCGACTGTGCAGTGTGCACTATAGATAGCTTCAAGCCAGCACACTGCACCCCACAGTAGCCAATCATTGTTATTCATGTGGCCCAACTTGAAGAGAGATGTACATTGTACAGGGTGTAAAAAAACTAAGAGATATTAAAAACTAACTTTAGGGTGTGTATGAGTTCCATATATAATACAGTTCAACTGCGCTGAAAGAGCAAACTTTTTTTTATGATTTGTATGTGCATGCGCTCGAGCTGCATGAATTTTTTTTGTTACACCTTGTATAAGCAGTTATATTGTTGCATTACTAAGGATGGCTAAAATTGTCGTTATAAGCAGTACGCGGGATTCCCCGGTCGTCTCATCAAAAATAAACTCCGCGTTTAGCCCACACGGCGAGACCAGAAATACGTGACAATGGTTCACCATTACCAACGCGAATCTGCAATGTTTATTACTAGAGAAGATTTCCCCTCATTTTCTTTGGCAGGGATAAAAACTGCTCTTTCAATGGAATCACATCTCTGTGTTCTAACTTCTAAGGGTCACCGCAGATATACAATTTCAAGTTGGCCGACTATCGTATTTAAACTAAATTACTTACGTAATATCGCAATTTAATTGGACAACTTTTAAATTGTTGATAATCGGAAGGAATCGAATTTAGTTGCAAAAATGTGCGAGCTCTCATAAATCGCTAATATAGCTATAATTGCTTTACTGTGAGACTTAGTTGACCAACTTAAAATTGTAAGTATGCGGTGGCTCTAAATGTACTGCTTAAGTTTGAAGAAACATAGAGACAAACACAAAACTTCGAATTCACATCGCATCGCAAATATCTGCGACAAAACTCATAATAAAAATGACTTTGCGATGCGAATTCGTATGAATTCGCATTTATGTGTGGGTGCCCTTAATGATAATTGCATAGGTAGGTACAACAAAGTCGCTACACGCTGTCTCTTCATAAGTAATATGCATACAAACAATTTTGATGCGGTTTTAAAACATAATATTATAGAGATGACAAAACAACAAATTTTGCCGTGATTCATTAGTGTCTAAACACACTAGGCCGAATTTACGCGGCGTAAATTCCGCATGATTACATCCGCAATGTCAAACGCATCATACTGCGGACGGAACGCGACGGAAAAGTGTGTCATCGGTAATTTAAAATACATTGCAGGCTGAATCATGCTGAATTTACGCCGCGTAACTTCGGCCTAGTGTGTATAGACACTTAGTCAAAACTACCAGGGACAAATCGAAACTTAGTAGAGATTATGTTTATCAAAATGGTACCTTCATAACAGAACAATTGAAAAGCACTTGAGCATGAAGTGACTTTCTTCTTAGACCACAAGCGTTATGGAGTAATTGCTATTACGTGTACAATTTGCTTATGCTTTAGTAGAGATTGGGCGTTTGCACACTGCACGATAACGACACGACACGATACCACAAAATAGAGGGCCACCGCACATATTATATAATTTCAAGTTGGCCGACTACCGTACAAACTAAATTGCGTAGTGTCACTTTTGTAGTATTGAATGCACCCAAAATATTTTCCTTTCTTTTCGTTTTATTAGTGCCACAATAAAAGCGTGCTGTTTACGCATTTTAACACGCACGTTACTAGGCTAGCAACACCGTTACCAAATCTAAAAGTCTGCGGCGGCAGCGTACACGATGAAGTTGTCCAATTAAATTGTGACACTACGCAATTTAGTTTGTACGATAGTCGGCCAACTTGAAATTGTATATGTGCGGTGGCCCTTATTTATTCTGTGGTATCGTGTCGTGTCGTTATCGTCGCAGTGTGAAAACACCCATTGTCAATAAGGAAAACTGGCACATTTGGATGGGGCGCAGCGGGGAGGTCTGCATTTTACGACCTACCGTTAATTCTGTTGTCGTTGTGTTGTAGTGGCTTCACCCCGATGTGCGTTGTTTTATAAATAAAATTAAATAAATATATTATTATTATAAAAATAAATTAATATAGTCAGGGAGCCATAGAACAAATTGGTTTTGATTACTAAAGCTAATTTTTTGTGAGTAGCTTCATTTTGATAAGACAAACAACTTTTTTATCTGCGAAAAACCACTTTCAAGATTATTCGCAGATAAAAAAAATGTTTTTTTTTTTATTCTTAATTGTCTTATCAAAATAAAGCTACTCACAAAAATAGCTTCTTAATAATTAGGGCTCCCTCACTAATAAGAATTTATTACAATACCCCGCTTTACGCGAGGGATACACGTTACGGAAAAAATCGAGTTAACTGAAATTCGCGTATCGGGGTATAATATTAAACTAGTTAAAATTTAATAAAATAAATACGAATCATTCGAGAAAAGGATCTCAGCCGGGTCGGGTTTTAACCGACTTCAAAAAAGGAGGTGGATATGTTCGGCTGTGGATATATATAATATTTTTATATTTGCTTGTTGTTGACTTCCTCGACAATGACTGAGAGTATTTCAATGTAGGTACTTACTTTTATTGCATGAAACAAATTTAAAAGTTTTACACCAATATGTAACACAATTTCTACCGCTTAACCCTCAAGAACTGCTACTAAAATATAATAAAAAATCACTATAAATACCTTTTCAATAAATTGGCCATGGTGCACACTCACATATTTGCACATCACTGACTGACTGAACTGTCTTATCAGTGACAGATCTCGTTGTTATCACTGCTAATCTAGTGACACGTCAATCAAGACTATCTCGGAGATACTTTCATAGGAGCGAAATGTGTACTTGAGATGAACAAACAGTATAATATAAAATAATGTTAAATTAGGAAATTAAAAAAATGGTTGCCTGTAAAGTCGGTTTTACGGGCGAAGATTTTACGTGACAACGTGTGGGAGAGAGACGCAAGGCATTCGGCGGGCCTCTCTCTCGTTCGGTGACTCATCGTAACGTTACCGAGCGTTACACTTTTTCATAAGTGACTCCCAGCCGCAACCTAATTTAAGACGTTGTCACGTCAAAAGAGCCGGCACCAAACTCTAGAGCTTACAGACGAACGGCATTTGTCGACGGCACGCGTCGTCCGTCGTGGCCGTCGACAATTAGTGTCAAAAAAAAAAACCAGCAACTGCGGTCGACATGTGCCGTTCGTCATAGAGTTTTGTGCCGGCTCTCTATGCTGTATGAGTTTATGCAGTTGCGAAAGTACATATCGTTCAAACCATAGACTTATAATATATACTGTAACTCTACCATCGTCCAAAAAGGAGTTTTTATGTTCGGCTGTTAATTTAGAATTGCAATTAGAACTGAAACTAATTTAATTTAAAACACGTTTAAGTAGGACATTAAAGAGCGATTTAAATAACTTATCTTATTCGGTAACGGAACAGGAACCTGAGATAAACGCTTAAATTAATTAAGCGTTCCGCTAATCTAATGTTATACACTCAATAAAACCACCAAAAATGTCCAGTCTAAAACCAATGCCATCTATTTATACAAAATAGCTCGCTAACCCGACAAACGTTGTTTTTCCATATAAATTATTTCTAGTATCAATATAAATAATAGATAAAAACCTTTTCTCTCTCAGGCCTAACGAATGTGGCTACGGTCGTGTATCACGCGTTTACCGTAGTCCCACCTTCAGGAGCAGGAACACCGTTGGGGTTTTAGTGCATGGGTAGTCCCGGGTGCGGATACTACGTGCGCCCCAGGGAGTCCCACATACCTCGGTGGTCCTCCCCAGGCCCCGGGGATGCTCTAGTTCGCTCTCCAACAACACTGTGGTCTGTGACACGGGATTTTTTAGATAATCATGAAAATAAAAAGGAAGCTCATAAAGGATGGTTTCCATCAAGCTTAAGTAAAGTTTCTATCGTACACCATAGATCTTACACGAGCGATTCACGCCTAATTTCTCAATATTTTTGATAGCAGTTTATTCATTCTTTAGTGTGTTAATCGCGTTACAATTGAAAAGATAAACTCCTAAACAAAAACTTTAGAAATCAGGAATTAACTGACGTTCTTTAGAAAATTAATGATTAATATCATTTGTTTAATTTATATTGTTTTTGTTTGTTATAATATTGTTGTTATGTTTGTTACGGAACAAAGAGCGATTGTAAATTGTAACGAGAAAAATTCACAACATCATTTTGTTTTCTCTTCATAAATAGAGATGTTGTCTGAAAACGTAATGTTTTATATTTCTAGCGTTGTTGTTGGAGTTCAACTATTGTTTATTTTGTGACGGTACGAAAGGAAAAATACAATTTTGTATCTGAGATGAGTAAACATTAGTCACATCGCATAAGGTCATTCAAGGAGACTTAGGCAGGCTCTATCAAAGTACGGAAAGATGAATTCACTAATTTTTAATATCCAATAGTGTGTATGTCTGTCTGTCTGTTACCTTTTCACGCTGAACCGATTTTGCTGAAATCTAGGGGAGATACTTTGAGTACCGGGAAAGGACATAGGATACTTTTTATCCTGGAAAAAATGAATAACCTAATAATTGTGACACAACGGAGTTATGGGCAACGTCTATTGTATTGATATAGTACTGATTTATAACTCGTAAATGTTTTGGATACGTAAGATTATTATCACAATTTTTAACTTGTTCAGTTATTTTTTATCAGAAACGTGTTATGCAGCACATAATTTTAGCAACTTTATCCATATAATTATCTATATTATAGAGGAAAGTGGGCTCAGTTACACAATATTTTTAATAAAAAATGTGCTTTATTGAATCAATATCGGTTGTATAATATTGTTAATTGATTATTCATTCTAAACATTCTCTTTCTTGGAAATTGATTGATGCTGTAAATTGTAATGATCAGTCGAGATTCAAGTAGATTTCAAGTATGTACAGAGTATAATGAGTAAGGGAGATCGCACACGTCACACTTTTGTGTGATCGAGTCTGCGGCTTTCATACAATCTGCATGGCACGCGCCATCAGAATGTATGGAAGCCGCAGACTCGATCACACAAAAAGTGTGACGTGTGCGATCTCCCTAATGAACAATGATTTAGATCAACCCGATAAAATTAAATAAAACTTTTTTATTGACTGTGGAAGATCGAAGGACTGATTTTGACAGTTCATGATGTAATTTTTATTGTGTTTCAGTCCTAAAACACTAAAGAAATGTATATAACAATATGAGTTCAGAAAAATTTAACATAATAATAGTTACCTGTTACTTGCACCAAGAAGAATACAACGAAGAAATCTGTAGATTACCTTTTAATGTCTGAACTCTCAACCAAAATGTACCTAGTACCTTTAACAACTTGACTTTAACAGGCCAAAAGGTACCTAGTAAAAGTAGACACCCTAGTCCCTACAAGCCAAAAGGTAGCTCAAACACGGAAGGATAAGCATTCGAGGCTTGAAAGTGGGTCGACTGGCTCTGTTTTACAATTATATCGTCAATTAGATACGGTTGTCTAGACTAAGTATTCTGAGCTAGACCTAGGTTTGTTTTGATGATACACTGTCTAGACACAAATCTTAGTTAAACCCCTGATCCTTGATCATCTACGGATCCTTGAATTAGATCATGAGTTTGGAGACGAAGTCTCAACGCTGTCTTCCTAATGCCTTTTTTCACCAACGGTCTCCTAACGCTGTGTTCCCTAGCGATCTCTGCGGGTCAAATATCTCTTAAAACAAACACATTAAAAACAAACGAATGTTTTGAAAAAGTTCTTACGCCCTAAGGACGAACGTGCGCACAAAAATTCGTAAAATCTTGAAGGATATGTAGCATGTACCCTTAATGGCCGCTAGGGGACCAATTAGCGTTAGGAGGCGGTTGGTGAAAACAGGCGTAAGTCTTTTAGTAAATCCTAAATATCATCAGAATGAATTATTGGGAGGACACCTTGAGGAATCCTCATTTCTACAAGTCAGCCGTTTCCATCCCATGGCATAAGGATAAGGGCCCAGTCCAGTGGTCGATAGACTAGATACGAATTCCCTTACTCTCTTCGCATCATATTGATATCAAATTATCACAATCTTGAAACTTGTCTATTGGTCTCATTATTGGACTTATAAATGAGAACGAAATAATTGGTTGCCTCTTGGGACATTTTTCTTTAACGTGTTCTGATTTCTTATTCTCAGAACGTATAATTATAAAGTAATTATAACTATTAGTGGTTAAGTACCTGCTGTCGTGCGCGTACAACAATACAAGGTCATTTTTATATTTACATTCAGTCTGATATTTTAGCCAGTCTTACATTCAGTGAACATAATACAGTAGGTACGAAATGATAAAGTTGGTAATGGCTACCAACTATTTTTGTCTGATGGAAAACGATGTTATTAACGATTCCCGAAAGGCATTAGAACTGTGGTTGACTGCATTTTGTCTAGTCTACTCTTTGCTCATGTGATTTTCAATGCAACGACACAAAAATAAACATCGCCTTGGCGCTCTAAAAACTTTCTCGGATCTTATCACTGAGCTAATAAACACTAATACAGCATGTATCAGCTCGTCGTTAACTATGTAAACAGTCATGTGGTAAGAGAAATAATTTCGCTTTACGTCATGTGCCATCTATTAACACCTGTCAGTACACTGCATCATAAAACCAACAAAGTATTTCTTCGTAACGGTTGAAATAATCTCGAAAACCGCCGAAACACAATAAAGGCACGTATAAATAAATAGATACACCGTACTTACCACGAAAATGCGTCCGTTACACAAACACACACAAACAACGTTACGAGTAACTTTTCACGTGGGTTTTCGCGTAAGAAAACTGATGAATACGTAACGGATACGTCTAACGTGCGACCGTCCCCTCTCGAGAGTGAGTTGCGACTGGCACTCTGCTGAGTTCGGCCTGCGCGGCGGAGTGAAGTGAGGTGAGGCTTCGCGGTGGTCCCTCGCCTCGCATCGCTACACCTAAAAACAATCCATGACACAAAGTTAGTCCCAGCTGATGGTAGAGCTAAGAACCAAAATATTTCAAATAATATAGGAGAGAGAGATATGAAAGATAAGCCTCAGATAGAAAGTACGGTACATAGACAAAGTCAAAACTTATAAAATAGCTCACTTTCATTCGCAAGGCTTTACGGTCTTTGGATAATAGATAATTTTATTTGTAATGTAAAATATCTAAATTATTCTAATTTTAATTTGTTAAGTAATAGTTAATTTTATTTGTAATTTAAAGATATGACCTGTTGTGGGGTTGAAATAAAAATTTATTTATTTATTTATTTATTTATTATTTGGGCTTTACCAATAACTTTAAAAAGATAAAATTACTTCATATTTTGACAATGTCGTAAAGGAAACATCAAAAACTCACATCGCTGGAGAATTTTAATTACTTAATTCTATAAAAATATAACAGTAGAAAATTAAAGAATGGAAAAGCAACGATCCCTTTACACGGAGAGAAAACGTGGTGAGGAACGAAAAGCAGAAAAGAAGATTGCAAGAGGAGATTCAAGCTCTTCCCACACAGTTGTTCTAGTCAAGGGGAGAGATGGCAAATTCGTGAAACAAGCAACGAAAAGGCCTGTGTCGCATTCTTCTGTATCGTCTTCTTGTCTCTCAGAAGCAGAGAAATTGAAGAAGTTACCAGAAGAATTGCTAAGTGAACCCGACATGAAATCAGGTTAGGTTGAAATGTTTAGAAATGCTGTTTGGTTTTGTTGAAACATTTGAAAATAAACAAAGACGCTAGTCAATAACATTTGTATTAAATAGAGGATGTACCGATTTTATTTGAGAATATAAGGCCAGGACTCTAACAGGATTCTCAGCTTCTCTTAGGTACGTAACATCTTGTAATAAAGTTGTTTCTAGAAGTCTCCAATTTACGCGGTCGCTGATTGCAATTTTCTCGCTCAATTTGATCCCCACCCATTCCATTTCATGATCGCTAATTGGTATTTAATCTAATTACAGTTCCACCTACAAGAGTACAAATAACTATTAGAATGGTAAGAAATCACGAGGCTATGGCAGTATCGTCCTATAGTGATGTAAGAGATTATGTAAAGCAGTTTAAGTATTTACGTGTAGAAGCCTTAAATAAGCGAATGTGAATACTAATCTGAATTATTATAATCACCTAAATTACGTGTGATGTGAAGCGTCCATAAATAATATCCTTCGATCGCTGATTCTTGGAAATCTATTGTTATTCTATTGTTGTCACCGGTGCTCTTAAGGGGCTCGATAGATTATTATTAGTTATGATACTACCTAGCACTGAGGAATCAAGTGCTGAGGAGAGGGATCTTCTTTTTCTCGCGCGTTTTTTTATGGTGTACACTGTACACCATCCTAACCCATCAAGCCCCATAAGGACTAAGGTGACCGCGACAACATTAAAATAACAATAGATTTCCAATAATCCGCGATCGAAGGATTAAACAACGATTAAAACCAAGAAATGTGTTAACTGTAATTATAATATTATACCTATTCTAATTTCTAATCGTCTTAAAAGGACACTATGGTCGTAAGTGAATGGTCATGACCCCTTGCCCTATAAAAACTGGAAAGTCCTAGGTAGGACAATGAAATCGATCACTTTGATGTGTTGAGCCCTAGAAGGCGCAGTCAGTAGAAAGCATAACACTTTAGTTTATGGCTAGTCCTTCTACAGATTCTGAATTTACTTTCCCTACCCTACATCCCATATTTTTATTATATGCCTTGGCAATACTGTTTAACTATAGGCCATTCCTGGACCAGAAATAACAAGGGGTTAAATGTGAATTATGTTTTAGCGCGCCCTTGTTTTAATTTAAAATGCATCCAGACGACATAAATCATCCCCCAAGCCTCTACACAACACCCCGAAGCCTTTCTCAAAGTGGGCGTTATCGCCCACTTTGAGAAAGGCTTCTTTAGAGTTTAGACTTTGCCATACAGTTTACAGATTAAAGCGTCTCCCAGACAGACGCGGCCTGCGGTGGCGGTAGCGGTGGCGGTCAGTTGGATGACTTGAGAGTCTAGAAACGACCAAGCCATCCAACTGACCGCTACCGCCACGCACCGCCACCTAAGGCCGCGTCTGTCTGGGAGACGCTTAAAGATTGTTCACCGATCTATATATGTCTACACTCTACGTAGACTGAACTTAGACTGACTGACTGTCTAGAGTCTAGCTCTAGACAGTCAGATTTAAAGAGAGACAAAGCACTAGACTGCTTTAATTGAGTTTTGGTTCCGCAAGTCAGTGTTGTTACTTGTTTAGTTTTGAAGTAAACAACTCCAATGATGATGAATTGATGACGATACTAAAGAGGGTAACGATTTATTTCAATGGCGGATTCAAGGTGAGAATATATTAGGTCTCGTTAACAGAACGATCATTAATGGTATCGTCAGATGGCGTTTAGACAGTTTTTCTACCTGTAGGTACCAGAGTACCTGGGTGATTGAGCTTAAAAATAACAAAAAAAAAACCAATAATTAAAAAATCTTTTGATCGCGATTGAGACTCGTAATATTTCGTAAATGCAAAATTATTTTCCTCAGAAACCGTGTTCTTTTTTGCGATAAAAAGTAGCCTAACCGCGAGATATCCTATTTGTGATTTGATGATAGGACCAGTAACTAGAATAATCGGCCAAGTGCGAGTCGGACTCGCGCACGAAGGGTTCCGTAACATTATAGAGCAAAATTAGGCCTAAAATTGAGTTTTTTGTATGGGAGCCCCCCTTAATTTTTTATTTTATTTTAATATTATTATTATATTTTAAAGTAAGATTATATAACTAAGGATTTTGTGAAAAAGTGAAGTACTTACCTGTTGCCATTAGTGATATTAGATAATTATAGAGCAAAAAAGGCCAAAAAAATCACGTTTGTTGTATGGGAGCCCCCCTTAAATATTAATTTTTATTTTGTTGTGAGTATTTGTTGTTATAGCGGCTGTGAAAATTTCAACTCTCTAGCTATTACCGATCTCGAGTTACATCCTGCTGACAGACAGACGGACAGACGGACGGACAGACATCATAGTCTTAGTAATAGGGTCCCGTTTTTACCCTTTGGGTACGGAACCCTAAAAATTGACTGAACCCATATTTTTATCTTTGCAGACGTGAAAATTGAAGGATGTCTTCATGCTGGTTGGGAAATTGCGAGCAAGTTGGAGTTTCTAGTCCAGGATACGGCAGGAAGAAAACAAGTTGGCAGAATAGAGTCACACATAGAAGACCTGGCGGAAATTTCGAAGTGTGGATATGTATCCTTTTGGGAGAGCTAACTTCGTTTACAGAATAATTCGTATATTGTGGGAAACGTACATTTCTTGATAAAAATTATACTTATCTACAATTTTCTTTACCTGGAGTCAAAGTATTTCCGTTTCAAATTAAATTAAAGTTGGGTCTGCGGTATTCTATGCTACTATAGTTTCAAACAAAAACATGATATTTCAGGAAAAATAATGAAGTAGTGAAATGTAGTGGAATATATTATGAAGTAGTGAATGAAAATTTGGTCTTAATTTTTCCAGAATTTGATAAAAGTTTCCTAATTATATTCAGCATGTTGATATACTCAACAGCCTATGTGTGATCCTGGATTACTTGGTTGAAGAAGTTTCTAAGACCCAGAAATTTAGGGATCAATTGGTACTACTTCTAGAAAACGCAGACAAACCACTTCTGTTGACCAGAAGTTCTGATGTTGTCCAATATTTTGAAACTGTTCGTCATTACTTGCTATACTTGGGTAAATATGCTACTTTTGTACTATGTTGATTCCTAGGCAGATTGGGGGACGTACGTAGTTTGGTCGCGTTACCTCAAACCCATCCGATAAATCACAAATAACATTGTATTGACATGGATCATGATCCGACCAAATGACGTTGGTCTTTCAACTGCCTAGGAATCAATTTCCTCAATGGTCCTACACCTTTAACTGTATAATATTTAGAGTTAACAATCCATATTAGGAGTACCAAGTAGGTAGGTATAATTTTCTTGCATTTAGTAAACTTTAGGTTTCAGAGAAACTATGCACCTCTTACCTTTTCTGACACAAGCAAAAAAATTAAAAACAAATTAACATTATAGTAATTTAATAAAATATAAAAAGTAACTGAATAATTCAATTTTCGCAAAAAATTAAACTCTATAGTTACTTGGTACAAAAGTAGAGAAAGCAAAGTTGAATGACAAATATAGTGTACTAATACGAAAAGAGGTCAGAGACATTAGTTAACAGCTAGCACGTAAGAACGTAAACAAACGTATGACACGTTCCAAGCGCCGTAAAATACGCCGTAAAGCAACGTAACTATTAACGTGACAAATGCCGTTACAACTCCAAAAATTCGCGGTCATTTCCGTGTAAAATCGCGTTTTGATGGTGTTAAAATAAACCCGAAAGTTGGTAGGTATGTTCGTTCTATTTAGTACGAACGAAATTTAGTAGGTAAACTTTATTTATTTAGTAGGCTAAATTTAGTAGTAGAACTTTTAAGATAGGTATGATAATGTAGGATTTAGATAATTTATATAGTTTTACTTATAGCTAGAAAAAAGACTACAATGTAAATTGGGATACTGTATTTCCCTGGCAGAAATATCCCAGTAGGGTTAGTTCAGCTTTGTATGGGAATCTGAAATTAATTATAGTCAGAAATTTTTTTGCACCAGGGTTTAGAGGAGGTCACAAATAGCTTAAATTCGTAAACTCGACCAGCCACGACGTGTGCGTTAGCCGCCATATTGGTTTGAAGATCAAATCTTTGTTTAGACATATCTCCTTTATTTTATATTTTTTTACGAAAATTATAAGGACTAAATTTGTTGTAAATATAATTTTCTACATTTTGAGTTCTTATAATTTTCATTGTAAAATCAATATTTATGGAGATAAATGTAAAAAACAAGTCAAAGTATAATTTCGCTTGTATGTTAATTATTATCGAGCTTAGCAAAATAATTGTAGAAACAAAGTTGTAGGTGATAGATCATTAAATTTCCTACAAATTTTATCCTCATGATTTTTTTTAGAAATCAATATTTAAGCTCCTACACCTATGGTAAATGTACCGGGACCCAAGCGACTGGATAAAACTGAATATTTCTGATCATGAATTACACCTTTTAACAATTACCAAGTGGCCAAGTGCGAGTCGGACTCCTTCCGTACCATTATAAGGCAAAGATAGACAAACATTTGTGCTTTTTGTATGGGAGCCCCCCCTAAATATTAATTTTATTATTAATTATTAAAGTACGAATACAATTAAATATTTTATGCATATTTTAATCGTCTTAGTGCTGCTATTTTTGATAAAGAGCAAAAAAGGCCACTGAAATCCTGTTTGTTATATGGGAGCCCCATCAAATATGAAACATAATATGTTTTTTTTGTATTTGTTGTTATAGAGGAAAACAAAATACATAAAATCTGAAAATTTCAAGTCTCTACTTATCACTGTTCTAAAAGCCTGGAGACAGAGAGACGGATAGACAGCGAAGTCTTAGTTTTAATTGTGGTTAATGTCAAGAGCTACAAGTTTATTTCTGGTTTTTTCTTTCTATATTTGACAATAATCGCGATACAGGTCGAACAGGCGAAATTATACTTTGACTTGTTTTTTGCAGTTATATACTTAAATATTGATTTTACAATAATAATTGTAAGGACTAAAGTTGTAGAAAATCAAATTTTCGACAAATTCGATCCTTATCATTTTCATACAAAAATTGAAAATAAAGGAGATATAGCTAAAAAAAGATTGGACCTTCAAACCAATATGGCGGCTAACGCACACGTCGTGGCTGGTCGAGTTTTCGAATTTAAGCTATTTGTGACCTCCTCTAAACACTGGTGCAAAAAAAAAGACCCTACTGGGCTAAGATGCGAGATTGATGTTCTGTAACGAAATGAAAAGAAAAATGTGTTCAAAAGAAATAGCTTGCTCAATTTCTTGTTTTGTTCTTCTGTATTTAAGGCGGGATTATAGGCGACTGACATTTTAGAATTTGAGACAAACTAGCTCAATAGATGGCGCTCGAAAGGCATATTTACATATCAAGCCGTAGTCGATTTTAGTATTTTCAGAAATAATGTGATCACGTGGTAAACTCAACATACAGAGTAATGATTAACAGAGAGGCCATGTTCATAACTTATGCAAAACTTGATAAACGAAATCTTTAATGAATTTTGTATTATAATAAAATGATGTATTTATAGATATTTGAATATGATGTTTGTTCTGTACTCACGAACATAAAAAAGTATTTCCTCATAATAATACATATACAAATTACAATGTATAACAAAATAAAGTATTACCCATACATACTTCATCGCAAATGTTCATGATATTGGCGTATTTTCCATAGAAACCTTGGAATTCAAAAGCAAATATTTTAACGCTGCTACTTTCACAGTGAACTTTATATAAGGGACACATACACATCCCAAAGTATTAATACCGAAGTAGATTTAAAATTCGGTAAAGTAGATTCAAAAGTTCTTAACTATAATAAAACAGCTCGCTTACTGCTGGGAAATAGGGAGCTTATTTTATGACCTCAATGTATATTAGTGATCGAAGCCTCAATGAGATTCTTGTGCTTGGGTTTATAGCAATAGCTTTAATAAATAAGATGTAGAGTGTAGCCCCTTGATGATCACTTACCTATATCACCTGGAATCAATGGGAGAGGCGGAGGGGGGAGGGGGAGAGGGGGAGGGGGAGAGGGGGAGAGGGGGAGGGGGAGAGGGGGAGGGGGGAGGGGGGGGGGGGGAGGGGGGAGGGGGAGAGGGGGGAGAGGGGGAGAGGGGGGAGATGGGGGAGGGGAGGGGGAAGGGCAGGGGGATGGGAGGGGAGAGGGGGAGGGGAGATGGGAGAGGGGGAGGGGGGAAGGGCTGGGGGATGGGAGGGGAGGCGAGAGGGGGAGGGGGAGATGGGGGAGGGGGAAGGGGAGGGGTAGGGGGAGGGGGGGAGGGGGAGGGGGGAGGGGAGAGGGGGAGATGGGGAGGGGGAGGAGGAGGGGAGGGGGAGCGGAGGGGGAGGGGGAGAGGCGGAGGGGAGGGGGAGAGGCGGAAGGGAGTGGGGGGAGGGGATGGGAGGGGAGGGGAGAGGGGGAGGGGGATGGGAGAGGGGGAGGGGGGAAGGGCAGGGGGATGGTAGGGGAGAGGGGGAGGGGGAGATATGGGAGGGGAGGGGGAGGGGGAGAGGCGGAGGGGAGAGGGGGAGAGGGGGAGATGGGGGAGGGGGAGGGGGAGGGGAGGGGAGGGGGGGAGGGGAGAGGGGAGGGGGAGGGGGAGGGGAGGGGAGGGGGAGGGGAGGGGAAGGGGAGTGGTAGAGGCGGAGGGGAGTGGGGGGAGGGGGATGGGAGGGGAGGGGAGAGGGGGAGGGGGATGGTAGGGGAGAGGGGGAGGGGAGAGGGGGAGATGGGGGGAGGGGGAGGGGAGTGGGGGGGAGGGGGATGGGAGGGGAGGGGCTAAGGGGGAGGGGGATGGGAGGGGAGGGGGAGATGCGGAGGGGGGAGGGGGAGAGGGGGAGATGGGGGAGGGGGATGCTAGTGGAGGGGGATGGGAGGGGAGGGGAGGGGCTAAGGGGGAGGGGGATGGGAGGGGAGGGGGAGAGGCGGAGGGGGGAGGGGGAGAGGGGGAGATGGGGGAGGGGGATGGGAGGGGAGGGGAGACGGTGAGGGGGAGATGGGGGAGGGGACTGAGGGAGGGGAGAGGGGAGGGGAGAGATATATCTTACTAATTTATATAGTATATAAATGAATTGAGATGAGTAAGTAACTTTCTGTTTAGTAGTTGTCAAAGGCGTGTTAGGTACACGCATTGAATTCACAAGTAAATGGATTTAAATTCAAAATTTTAAGCTGACCCTAACCTTGGTAAGGAACGTAACTAACTTCCAAAAATGTTTGAATGCTTATAATTACTTGTGGTCAAAGTTGTAGTGAAAATAAAAACACGAAATTTCACTAATCCTCGTTGTATGCGGCCTTAATATAGGTCCCCATTGAAGTTTGCTTTTGTCAGTTAAAACAAAATCTCATTTCAGGGTATCTCTTAATTAGACTAGAAGACGACCACCTTTTTGACATGGTCTCCCGTGCGCTGATCTGGCAGTTGACAGCACCCAATAGTGCAAGAGCCCACGGCATGAAGCTGGGGTACACTTTAGCAGCAGCAGTTCCGATATTATACCAAACTGCATCCAGAATGTTGGCTGTGGCGTCTGCGCATAGATTTCCTATGTTCCTCCACTTGGCATTCGTTTTGGCTTGCAATTCGAGGGATATCTGTAAGTATTTTGATTTTAAATGAAAAGAAGAAGTTGAATTTAGACTAAAAAATAAAATTGTATAACAAACACTCTTAATTGCGTGATAAATAAGATGTACCTAATATTTAAATTGGTAGCTTAATACAGCAATAATGCAGCTTTACTTGGCGCAGTGAAGGTGTTAATAGGTTTTGCAGAGCCGTTTGACATAAAAATACTTAGGGGAACTATGGTTTATCATACCGTGCCGTATGGTTTATCATATTGTGCCGTTTTGTCAGATATTTTCTCATCGGTGTATCACACCTTTATTCGCTAAAAGGTTGTACTTTTCTGCGCAATTTTGGACTAAGTAACGTAGGTAGAGTGTTTCTTTGTCCATCAAGTCTACACATCCTAAAAAAAAATCGTGGATTTTAAAAGTGGAGTAAATCTATTGATTGAAAACTGGCTGGTGGTGTTATTAATTGGGATTATGAATGGATGAACACGCTTGTGGGGATTTGGGCTCTTAATCGGATTGAGCCAGAACGTAATTGTGTCAAACTCCATCATATGCTACTCTAATTGTTTGTATTAAACTTTAAACAATACCATGATATAAGTTACGCTGTTATACCTACGTTAAATTAATTGCGTACTATATCACGTCATTCAAATCTCAAAGTTAATTTAAAGTGATATTCAAGTCCATTTTCCATTATGATAACTTAAATACTCATTTTTTAAGGTTCCGTACTCAAAGGATAAAACGGAACCCTATAGGGCTATAGACTATAACTTAGGCTTTGATGTATGTTCTTTCGTCTGTCTCTCTGTCTTTAGACTGTACCTACTTGAGACATCAAGAACCGATTGCTGGCTATAGGCAGTTGGAATTTTCACAAATTATGTATTGGTGTTGATGACTCAGTGTAAGCCTTTATCATACGAGGAATGCATAAAATTTTAAGTTTATGTCTTATAATTTTGAGTACCAGCTGTCAGTAAATAAACTTGTATATATTGAACCTACGATATCCATAATTCACACAAAATTCAAAATATTTATCTAAATATTATTATGTTCCAAAATCCATTACTTACGTAAAAAGCGAGCTTCATTCAAAATTTATACCTCTAGATTAAAAGATTTTACAAAATCCATTAGTTACGTAAAAATCTTCAATTTATTATATAAGTAACTTCTCATCTGAGTCATCTTAGACTCAATCTAGACTCGAATGTCGCCGGGTAGGTCGACTCAGTTAATTAACCGATTTGCGGATTAACGATTAATTAAGTTAAACTTTCACCGAAATGTGAAATTTCAATATGGCGGACTTCACTTTTTGTCCCACTTCTAACTTTCAATTGTTACGATGCAAATCTTTATCCTGTAATCTTGTTTGGATCATGACCAAAAGGTACTGAAAGACAGATCATATTTATTTGTGGAAGCCACGAATCCAGTTTATGGTTTGAAGTCACAGATTAATAACCCATAGTTCCCCTAAGTATTTTTATGTCAAACACTTCTGCAAAACCTATTAAACATAAAATATCATAGTGTGCAGAACCCAATATCCATTAAGTACTTGTAGGCTGTAGCAGAGTTTTATATTAAGGCTAGTATTATAGGTCTTCAAAAAAATCTGAAGGATTTTGAGTTTTCCTTAAAATGCTCTGCAGGGTGTTTTTAAGACTATTTTTGTGGCATAGAAGTATTTGATTGTGATCAAAGCACGTTTTTCAGGTATTGAGATGATCAAGGAGAATATTTTGGACAACGTGTTGACTCGTTTCAACCCCTCCTACCCCGATCCTCTGCCAGATTTCGAGATCAAAATATTTGATCGTCATGTAACTAATGTCCCTAAAGGTATGTTTATGTACTTCGTAAGTAGGTTTAATAAAAAGCCTTATTTCTATGGCCGATCACTAGATAGAGAGAACTTTGGCCACTGACCTATATAGGCTATTATAGAATATTATGCTTCTTTATTTCACCCACAATTTTCCATAACGTCCTATGAATCTTTTGTGTGACAATTTTTTGTAATATATTCATGGACAGATAAACAATATTCATACTTTGCTTATTCAATAGGTGAAAGCAGTATTCACATGTCTAGAACCATATCACTGTTGCTAGTTTTGCTAAACACTCTAAGGACCTATCTCAAAGAAAACCCAAAAAATCGGGAAGACATACCTACGCCAAACCCATATGCACAAAGGTACAGTTTTGTCTTACAATAGACGTAGTTTACAGTTTACACGCTTAGTTTTTCATCAGTTGGGTCCATCAGTTTGGTAAGATTGACCCGTAACTGAACGTCTAAACTCTAAATAGTTGATTGACAGTACCTATATTATTATATTATAAGTCTACGGTTGATTGGCGGACTGATCATTTCTTTATTACGTACTTTTCAGCCATCAATCTGTCATCAATTTGGCGTCAGTCATACTGCATATATACGACACGAGTCATCCATTTGGAAAACTGCGTTCCACGCACTTACAAAAAGTGTTCCTTAAATGTGTGGCGTTCAACCACAAGCGACGATATTGCACCGTTTTATGGTTGACTTGTGCTCAAGCTATATGCTGTATCTTCACCACCTATGATGTGCTAATATAAGCTGGTGTGACATGATCGCCAATGATTGCCCATGATTAACATCATTTGCACATGCTGTATAGATCTACAAATATGAGGGAAAAATATAGTAGGTAATCTATCATGGCCCAACGTTAATAGCAGCCTTCATCAATCACCTATTATATATATATATATATATATATATATATATATATATAAACACCTACATACTTACAGCTATTTGAAAATGCGTTTAGGCTAGGATTAATATCTTTTAACCGAAGTGGAAGGATTTTTCCGAGCGGGGACTTAAGGGTTAAGGCGTGCGTTTCTCTGACAAATATGGCAATATCCTATACGTGTTTGGGGCAGGAGGTAAAAGGCTATGTCCCGCAGATGTCACGCCTTTCCCTCCGTCCCGTCAGCTGCTAATTGACGTACAACGTGATACCATATCGTGGCTCGTTTACGCGACTTGAAACCATAGATGTTTTATAAAATGTAGAGGATGTTTTGCTTAAAATGTGTTGCAGTTTTTTGTTGCTATCCTGTAAATTGGGTCTGAGTACTTTAATTAATTAAATCAGACCTTTCCCAAACCACGAAGCGAGTGACAAACCTTTTATTCATAATATTTTTGGCAAGCCGCGGGATTTAGACGAACATTAGAAATCCAGCAATTGTTTGCAGTTCAAAACGCAAAACTTTAAAGAAACTTAAGTTTTCGTTTAAACTAGCATTTGCTACGGCGATTATCCCTTTGCCTTCTGAAGAGTGAAGACGCAATTGCCTGTAGTTTTACGGTAGTATATTTTTAACACCCGACGTACACAGCAGAGTGTTATAAGTTTGACGAGTCGGTCTGTTTATGTCTGTCTGTCAGTATATATGTGTGTCTGTCCGTGCCATCGTAGCATCCTAGCGGGTGCACCGATTTTGATCTACTATTTTATGTTTAAAAGTTGACATCAGGCTTATATTAGAAACACTCTCGATCAGCATCAACTATCTCAATGCTGAAAAGTTCAGTTCTTTTCTTATTATGATTTACTTATTCATCTTGCAGATATTTCATATACGCGTATCGGTGCGAGTGTAACGCGCGGCGGCGTCACGAGTGCGCTGCTCTGACGGTAATTGCCCATGTCCTGCTGGACTGTTATGGCGACAGGCTGAGCGCTTTCTCTTACACACTCATGCCAGGTAAACTATCTTATAAGTGGCTGGTATAGGCAGCATAGCTTATAATGGCAAAAAAGATGGGAAGGCAGGATACGAAGGTACTTGAGCCAAATGTGCCAGTCTATACTTTGCTAGTTATAGTCCCTCGATCGCGGATTCTTGGAAATCTATTGTTATCACATTCGGACCGCTTGGGGCTTGAGGGATATATGTACAGGAAACCTTGATGCCTTAAGTATGTTTAGCTTATTACTATTTCAGTTCAAGATGGTCCCTACTGGTAAATACTGCTACCCCAAAGTGGGCGCGGGAAACGTACATTTTTCCGGGATAATAAGTATCCTATGTCAGTAGTAGTAAAGAGGTAACAGACAGACATACACATTTTCGCATTTATAATAATAACTAGTATGTATATTGTATGTATGTTCCAGACATAATATCTCTATCAGTTCTATCTGAGCTACCTCCCCGTTCGGATTGGACTCAGACTGTGAGGTTCTACGGCGTGCAGGCTGACGTCCACTTCAAGAAACTGCTGCTCTACTTCTCTGTGGGCCTCCTAAAAGTGTACACTTATAACGACTATGTAGGTTACACAGTATATTTTAAATAATGTCCAGTTAGCCATTCAAGACATCTTCATAATAGACCATATTGGGCACACGTACAAATTAGTGATTTAAGCATCTCCAGCGGCCCGAGGGAATGGTCGCCGAGATATGTAAGACTCCCCAGGTGCTGCGGTAAGGAGGGGCACCCGGGATTACCCATTAAAACCCACCGGTACCTCCTTCCTCCGCTACGCTGCTGGGACACTGGACCCGCCTATGAGGGCGATATCTGCGATTTCACGTACCTAGAGCGTGTTTTTTACGATATTGGCCACACCTTCTGACTCTCCTTCTGACACTGAATCAGGAGTAAACTAAAGTTTATTTTAGGACAGGATGACTACGATGATTGTATACATCGTGCAGTAACGAAGAAATCGTAACATCGTAAGTAAAGGAGCGTACACTGTGCTAACCTCGAAAGACCTTAAGCATATTGTTTTCAATGTAAAGCACTTGTTCTATGCATGCTCATCAAAATACTTATACTTTGGCAATATTTGAATTAGCAACCCAAGATATGCTCATTGCCCATTCAGATATTATTGGGCCTAAAGCCAGATGTTCTTTAATAAACGTAACAAAACAACCACTCATAATATTATTATTATGTAGCATCGAGTAGGTAGTGGAAAAATAAAGGCAAACCATTGAAATCTCTTGGAATGTTTCAGAGTATTATGATTAATTTCCAACTCAACAAACCGCCATGAAAAATGGCGAGATAAAGCCAAAAATAAACAACAAGATTCTGGCAGAGGGCCAGAGTTTTGTTTTATATTGGTCGGATCAAACGATTAAGGAGATTTACAAAAAATAAAGTTTACCACTAAGTAAACGAGAGCTTTTAAAAATACACCTGCTTCAAAAAACCCTCCTAAAAGTGAAAAATAAGTGCCAGTTACATTTTTTTAAACTTTTTCTGCAAAGTGCAGTAGCCGATGCGATTTAAAAAAGTGCCGACTATATTTTTATAATCTTTTTAACCAACTGCAGCAGCTGTTTGAAGGTCGTAACATTACTATAATTTATAATATTCAATACAATATATCTTTATTACTTAACACATATACCGACTGTACATAGCGGCCCTTCACAACTGCTTGCAGCTGTATTTCCGCAATGCTTACTTAAATTGCAAATATCTGTGACAACTTATCAGGTGGGTATCAAGTACCCCAATTAATTCGGTTTAGCTTTAAATTAATAACATTTAGCATTCGCTATGGATAAGATAATACACCTAACCAAGTGACACGATAGCAGGTGCGAGGTACTTAAGATTTCCAAATGCTGTTTTACCATACATTTCTACTTTACCTACTGGCTAAGTTGTGAGTTGTGACCAATGTCACAGTATAGCAATATTATCCAATGTCTAAGTTGTGATAAAATATTATACCATAGTCTCGAACCAAATCGAAAGGTACCTTTGCCAAGTGTCGATAGTTACGATTGAGGTAGGCACTACATTAAAATATATCAGACTAGATGACGCCCGCGACTATGTTGCGCCAAACTGAACTGAGTTCCTATTTCTAGAATATTATAATAATAAATTATTTGTATGATACAAACAGTACAAAAATTTAAAAGGGTTTGCGCAAATTGGCGGTCTTACCGCTTGAAGGGGTTTCTTCTAGACAACCAATGTTGAAATATAAGTTTCTTTAATAATGTTTCATATTATTAATAATATAGAAAATTATATTGTATCAGATGGTGGAGTCACGGCAATGGCTTCAAGGATTGGTATGTCTTCTGGATCCCAATCTCAAGTCATCCCAAGTACCCTGGCCGACTCTACTCTATGAGGAGCTGCGTAAAATCGTACTTCAAGTACTGATCTGTGTGCTGCCACATTTGCCATATAATCTGACGAAGAACTATACAAGTAATATCACTCAAAGGTATACGCTTTATTAAAAATATCATTTTTTCAATTTATAAGTAACTTGTTTGTTGCGAATTCCATGACCATGACCAATTCTATGTCCATTAACAGTGATAATTGCCTAGCATCTTTCACGGGTAATTCCACTTCCACTGGGGAGCACGCCTCGTATTCTTCATATAAAAATCGGTTATCCTAGTATTTTTCATATAAAAAAATATGTTATCCTAGTATTTTTCATATAAAGTAACGTATAAATGCTATTTCTCATTACTTATTTTTAGGATGATGTGCCAAATCGAAAAGTATAATAAAACTCCTTACGAGATCACAAACCTGTATTGGTGCACAAGGCTACTTCAAGTATCCAGTTTAATTTCACAAGATGATCCATCACCAGAAGCGAATAAGCAGTTAGATAAATCCCTTATTAGTACGTAATGTAATCAGATTTTATTGCACTTGAATGTTGTAGGGATACGACCTTGTTAATATGGAGGGTAGATGGAGGAGAACTATCTTATATGGGGGATATTTGAAAAAGTGTCCAGCTGTACGCAGTAAATAACAGTTGAAAAATCCTCCACGAGTGGCGCTAGCTGCAGCAAAGGGTATGGAATGAATGTAGGGCCCGTTGGTGATAAAATATTATTGAAGTTAGCCGAATAGCTGAGTCACAGAATTACTGGGTTAATACCAATATATTTTGAAAAATATAACCTAAAATAGTAGACAGCTGAAATAAAAGCTGCTAAATGATTTAAAATTTACCCTGTTGCTACTGTAGCGCCACCCTAATTTAACGCATTTTAGCGGACACTTTTTACATACAGAGATAGTTTTCCTCCATCTACCCTCCATACGTCTTGTTAAGAGACATAATATGACGTTATTAGCCAATTAAAATACAATTTTGAAAATGATTTCTACTTCGCCCCGTGGCGTTTTGGTGGCTTAGAAAGCTTTTTTTTCTGATAACACCTCATAGCGACGGCGAAATGTGTCTTTTCTGTTGGTCCTTTTGAGAACGCTTTATAACTTCTTACCTCTTACAGATCTCTGCAAAACATTGATAAAACAGCGACATCCACCTATGAAGAGAAATCTCGTCATCGTGAGTCTATGTCTGAGAATCCTCGCCCGTATATTCGTCAGAGAATCTACGGGCAAACCGACAGATCGACTGGAATCAATATATTCCTTCGCGTTGGCAATGCTGGACACTATTTTGGCGTTGCTGGAAAACCATTTTTTGATTAGTGACAGGTAAGTAATGCTCGTATCAGTCAACTAATTAGTGTGCAATATTCAGGACTCAGGAATGAAATTATCACCTGAGTGCAGTCGCTATTTCCAATAGCGAAGTTAGATTGTCAAAATGTATGGGATTTGACATAGCCCATCGCAAGTGCCATGACACTAGCAATGCGAAAAACCGAATCGTCTTTGAAACCAAAATATACGGATATTTTTTGTGACAGATGGCTCATTTCGACGTTGGCTCTCATCTGGGAAGCGATCAAAGTGAGTCCTTCGTATAGTGACATGTTTGTGGCTAGCAGCGGGGTCTACAAACTCTTGGACATTATCACTGTAAGTACCATCTTTGACCTATAATTGTCAATTATTGTAAAGAGACATTGGAAACGAGATGAGCATATTTTGATAACTTTAGATTACGATGATGTGCCATCTCAACGTAGACTGACAAAAAATACAAAAGTACTAAATTATAAAAGTACTATCAGAGAAGTTGATTCATAGGCAGATGCGCACGTCCACGTTATTTGGTCAAACGTTGTGAGCTGTCGGCGGGGTTTGATATAACGCGACCAAATTACGCAGGTCCCCCATCTGCCTATGAATCAACTTCTCTGATAGTACAAATCATTTCTAAGTGGCAGTTATGATTGTTAAGTCAAGTCACGTATAGCAATTGCGTCCGCTCGCTTATGTCGAGTGAAATTTATCGGAACTCGTTCGGTAAATACTAAGTAGTGGCTACTTCCTACTCAGACTGATGACCGGCAGACCCTCGATTATAGGATACCTACATGCCCATTATCTTTACGGCTTTTAGGCCCACTTAGATAGCCCAGTGTGAGGTATTGTCAATAGTTTATTAAACATGCGTTAGACCGTACAAACAATAAATGAGATATTTTATCCCTGAATAGTGCAAGAGTGCTTTGAGGCAGATTTCCAAAAGCTTAGTTAAGGGCTCCTTAGTCCATAGTCCACATACTATAGGTCGCGTCGTCGAACGATTGAGTTTACGTACCCATGATTCATGAAGTATACTCAAAGTTCTAGTATGAACTCCTTCGATCAAAGAAGATGATCTCAGAAATATTACAACTCCTAAATATTTAAAACATAAACAAAATGTCTCATTCCCCACAGCTGTTAGCGACGCGATGTAACTGTATCATTGTCCAATTCATCAGCCTCAATGTTTCAGCTGCGCAAACCCAACGTTCAGTGCGTGTGTCTGGCGATGCTGTGCGATATCGCAGCCGACGGTCGTGGCGTCGCGCAACTCACCACGTGGCGAGCGAAGCCCTGCGTCGCTGATGTGGTGAGTATGCAACGCCAGCAACGACGACTGTACCATGCCAGTAGCAAGTGGCGATGGTATGGTAAGGATAGATGATTAAATGCTGCCCTATGCAGTCCCACCGCTGGGTAAAGGCCTCCCCCAGGGTCTTCCTTTTTTCTCGCTCCTGCGCCACCGTTGGCCAGCCCGGCTGGTATGCCTCCAACTTATCGCGCCATCTCTTCCTTGGCCGGCCAGGGTTGCGTCGTCCCTCTGCTGATGCCCAGTCGTCGGGATGCATGCGGCTAATGTGCCCAATTCCACTTTTGTTTTGCCGTCTTAGCTCTGGGTTATAATGGATACTCCAAATATTATCTCCTTCATGTTGAAGATGGAAATAGAGAAGAGCGAAATATTTTGCATGATGTTGGAGATAGCAATAGGAGCCATAACTTCTTAGTTGCCGTCTTTTATGGGCAATTCTTGCATTTCAGATCTCATAGGTCATGATTAACTGTTAAGAACCTTTAGTAAATGCCCGTTGAGAAAAAATAATGCAGATTATCCTGGCATTTTTAGTCTCCTAACCTGGTGCGGAGTGGGGCGACCATAATGACTCTTCTCGCGTCTATATTCCGACACGAATGCTTGGCCACTGGAGTGAAGTTAAACGTTGACGGAGTCATCAGAGGTAACTTATCCATTTACTGTGCAAGTAGGAGAGTTATGTAGTGGTCAGTGAATAGCGTATAGGTCCTGAAAGTCAGTGGCTTACAACCATCATGCTCTATCTTGGGGATAGAGCATGATGGTTGTAAGTTTCAAGTAGATATCACGATTGAACGTAGTAAATGGCCCCTTCTTAGGAAACAGGTCAAACTACCTAAAATAGACACAGATAGCGAGAAGTTCACAGGAAAAAAATCCTCCGTCCTGTGTGTTAAATGATAATATGACGGTCTCTGGGCTTGAGACGACTGTCTGGTCGATATTATATAACGTTAACCGCTAAACAGCTATTTCCCACTCCCTTGGAGAAAAGAGTTTCCATGGGGAACAGATTTTTTTTGCAACTGAGAAGAGTTCTAAATTCATTGAATTTCATGTCTACATTCTACATTGTAAGATCGAGATTTGCATTCGATTAACGTAAATGCTCAGATGCAAATAAAGAGAAAGTTGATACAATATTAATGTTTGTGAACATTTTATATTTCTGGTTATTGGTAATTGCCGATGTTATTATCTTGGATCTTGATTTACTTGTTGTGAGTGTTGTGATTCGTTTTTTCAAGGTCAGCGCTCAGATGTGATTTATTAGCATTGTTTATTTTAAGATTTTGGACTGTTTGTGCAACGGGTTACTTCAAGAGCAGATTGTGACCGCTAAAATATTTATAATATAGGATATTAAATTATGTTCCCAAAATTTTATGGTTACACAGTTCGTAGGGTTACAACTATCCAGATATCTATATTAGGGTAACTGTTAACGCCATATTGTTTCTAAGGTATTCTAGATAACAAGACTGTAATTTCTTTCCTAGATTTACACAATCCTCTACAATCTAATATAGCAAAAGAGAGTTTGAAAGAGCTAGGAGAAAGAAGAGACTTTGTTACTGCTGCAGATTTGTGTGGTTCGCGACTGCCTAAGGTAACTTTTAATGGATTTCTTCAGAAAGTTCAGACTTCGAAGATGAACAGAATTCGATAACGCCTTTTCTTCCACTTTCGCTTCTTTTTCTTGTCAAATTGAACGAAAATATTTACCTACTTCTTCTAGGTCTACAGTCTCTTACAGTTGCTTTCAGAAGATCTTGAATTTAAAGTGTCCATTGCCGACGAGGCGTATAAACTGTACAAGAATATACAAGTTTCTCCACAAGATGAGGTAAGTGATTTAATTCCTTTAGCCATGCCAATTTCAAAGCTTCTAACAGAGCTGACTTTACCTAATACCTCTAAAATAACTAGGAATTAGATTAGACCTAATTGCTTTCTTTGATACACTATTGAAATCACAAAGTCGCCTTTCTCTTATCTTCATGATAACCTCGGTCCATGAAAGTGACCTTTAATTTCTGGCAAATTGTAGCAAAGAGGGAGATATTCATTAACCTTCCCGGTATACCTTGTACTTAGTAGCATGCTAGGGGCAGTGCGATTCATTAAATAACTCATATCGACTTCCATTCTAGGTGATCCTAGTTCTATGCTCCCACTACCTGACTCTCAAGTTGAACGAGACGTGGGCGGAAATGGCGTCACGATCACCCGAGCTGGTGCCCCAGGATCAGAAGATATTGGAAGAGTTTTTACAGTTGAATGAGTAAGATTTTTTGGAGATAGGTAATTTGAGGCTCTTTTTTGTGCCAAACTGAGAAACTACGCCGCCCTTATGCCCGGGATACACGAGGCTAGTTTTTCAAGCTAGGATGAAGATAGTTTTGTCTACACGAAGCCAGAAGTACTAGCTTGCTAGCTTACAAACACTAGCTTGCTATCCTAGCTTGAAAAACTAGCCTCGTGTGTCCCGGGCATTAGGGCCGAAACACATAACGCGGCTCAAGTCAGCGTTATGACGTCACACTTGTTGTCAATGATTCAGTTTGTTTTTGGTATTCCTAGTGTAATAAATAACAATAAAAAGTATTTGTTTTACTTTACCTTATAGTCAAGCCTATCAAAAGCAGTAACGGGTTTCCTTCCTTTTGCATATTTTCCTGTATATATATTTTGATAATCCGCTTAATAGCTCTTCAAATAATGATACTCAATAAGGCTGCCTTTCCACCACAGCTGAGCGGAGCTGTGTTGCGAGTAATGTGTTTCTGAAAACCAATAGAATTGCATCATTGACATAACTTTGCCATGACATGGCTCAACGCGGCGATGGTATTGGTTCTCAAAAACACATTCCTGGCAACACAGCTCAGCTCAGCTCTGATGGATTCGCAGCCTTAAGCGGGTATAGCCCTAGTAGCAACTAGCACATCAGTTTTTCATTCACCTCTAGTGAATGTCATCTAAGTACATATAATTTTGTAGTTCAATGAAAAGTAAAAACCATCGCTGGTTTTATTTGAATGATAGTTGCTTCACATGTCATCGTATTCTGATCCAAGTGCAACACGCTAATTGTTACTGATTATTTTCATGTTTTACAGAGCCTGGGGCAAGGAAATTAGAAACCAACAGAACAAAGTTCTACAGAGGGACCAAGAAAATGTAAGAGGATCTCTTATAAAAACTATACGTATCAGTCGAGAACTTTACAAAAGAGTCATATTATACTTTCAGGCATCAAAAGAAGAAGCATCTCTGTACAGCTTCCTACGCCGCGTGCGTTTACATGTCGCGTTGGACGCAGTACTTGAGGCTCGGTGTATCGCTCGAACAGCTGATCGCACTTGCCTCACGTACGCAATGATACAGAAGACAGTACACGCGCTTGTAACCAGCGTCGCTGAAGCCGAGATGGGAGATAAAGTTATAAGGACTTATACACCGCCTTTGGACGAACGAGTATGTTATTTTATAACTACGCATGACCGACCTTAGGCTGATTTCTGAGAAATATATGAAATATCAGCAGTACCTACCAAAATATGTTTTATGAGTGTAGACTGTTGTAGGCTACTTTATTTCTGCCGCCCTATGTACGAAATCTGTTGGCCCCCTATGGACGCTGCCCTAGTAATCCTAGGATGCTGCCGCCCCTAGGCCATGACCTATCAGCATCTTGGACAATCAGCACCGACGGTGCGCGTGCAGTGAACGTATAACTATAAAATCAGCCTTACGGCGTTTCTTTAACAATTTAATTTTATAATACTATTCTTCCACTTAATAACTTGTTGTATTGCAGAACATGATTGGCTACTACGTTCGAGTCCAGACCACGGATTGTATTTGCGAGTTGTGTAGATGCAAGGAGGAAAAAAGAAATAATATTTAATTGACACATCACTCGGTTTCTCATTGCCATAATGGTACGGCTATGTGCCCTTGCCCTACGCCCTATCCATGGAAACCAAACCCTGGGTGAAAATTCAGAGCACATACCAGATAGGGGCCTATCAGACAGAGAGCGGTCACGCGTTCAAGCAGTCAGTTTTGCGTTATTTGAGTTGTATTACGTTACATTGATATACTCACGCAGAGGTCGTACTCGCCGCGTCAGAATTGCTCCTATGTGACTGACAGCTCGAAAGCAGAACGCTTGAACGCGTGACCGCTCTCTGATTGATAGGTCCCATAGAACTGAATAGTTTCATGTCGCATAACGTCGCTGCCGCGTAGCAGATTAAGTGTCTAAGGCTTTGTCCACATCTGTATCATTTTCGCGATCAGATCTCCGTCGCGTAGCATCGAAGCGTATCATGATCGCTAGTGTGGACGCAAAATGGTCACGATCATCGGGGCGTATCATGATACGAAGTGTATCATGATCACGATCATTTTGCGTCCACACTAGCGATCATGATACGCTTCGATGCTACGCTAATGATACAGATGTGGACAAAGCCTAATACGATTTCATGCAAAGAATATTTAGCTGTGACGTGCCGCTGAACCGCAGTGTCGCCTAGTGCAGTCTCACCTTAAGGGGGTAAAATAAAACATTATTTGGGATATAATAACAAATAAATGTATTCAAAACAAACACCAAGCACTCACTCAGAACGGGTTAAGTATAGTCTGGCACATGACTAGCAACACACAACTGTGTCAAACGTCATTGAACATACCATAGACATTCTAGAGCGAGAAAAAAAAAGATAGCAATTTACATAGTGAATTTGTAAAATAAATCCGAAACTATGATAATATAAGACAAGTTGTTGAGATGCGGGCTCAGTTTTGATGAAAAATTTAAACATCAATAGATATAATATTTTGAATTTAATTAACTTTGTCTCTATAATGTCCATAGTAAATTAATGTTCTGTACACCACAGACAAAAAACCCACATAAACATAATATCCATAGAATATTTTTAGCACGTTTCTTAGAAATTACCCATATTATTGTAGTTTTTACACTAAAATGAGCATTTATAAATAATATGATTAGTTAAGTCTAAAAATATATAATATGAAAAAGATCTTAAGCAAACATAATTATTATATAAAAATAATTGGCACGCTTAAATTCGTTTAACTTAACGCAAACTATTGATTTGCTCCAAAACAGGGTTTAGATTACTGTGACCGTTAAGGCGAGCGCGCACTAGCGGCCAGGCCGCGGCGGCCATCGAGAGAACTACCTCAGTATAAACTATAAAACCGCCATAGACCACGCGCACCTGACCGCAACGCGGCCAGCGGCCACACCGTACTTTCGATGGCCGCCGCGACCTAGCCGCCGCGGCCTGGCCGCTAGTGCGCGCCCGAGCTAAGGGTAAGTTCACATTGCAACGTCATCGATGCGATTCATTTTTAAATAAGCCGTTCAAAACGGAACTTTATTTATTACACAAGACGATACACATTGAATTAACAGACATGCAACTCTCTCTCAGACGTTGCAATGTGAACAAATGATATAAGTTAAGGAACTGTAACATTTTTACGTTCTCGATCAAGCAAGATTACAATTTTAAATTAAAAATGCGATGGATATAATATGACACGTTACATCTAGAGGAAGCATGGCAATTGTAAATCTACTTAAACGAACCCAAGACTCTTATATTTAAGCCAAGGCCACAGAATCGTCGGCACAAAATGTATTCCATCGAAGACACTCACTTTCAACTTGGTAATGGCCGCACTCGAAAAATTTAATAATTACTTAAGTTTAAATTGAAATATTGACATAAACTAAATACGTTTTCTGTCAAAATCTTCATTGAATTATAGTTAAGTAATCATTTAATGTCACCGAGTTCGGCCGTAAGGACAAATTGAAATACTCACAATCCTAAATTGTATCATGGTAAAATAGACACAAATTGTATTGTTGTTTAAAATAACATTTTTTTTAGGTACAGGCAAAGGCTAAGTCGACTAGTTATAAAATTTACAATAATTTAATATTTTAGGCATAGCTATTATTATAACAAATTGATTTTACATTTTCCTATATTACTATGCAGTTTTCATTTACAGGAACGCCTTTATTACCTATTTCATTGTAGATACACTTTAGAGTTTAGAGTACTTGGATGTTACACATTTCTTTTATATTGTAGGTATCATATTTTGTATACATTTTTATACTTTACTGATTTTTGCAAATACTTTGACAATAGGGAATGTTGCGCAAAGGTCGGATCAGTGGGCGCTACTAGCTCATACGTAAATAATCCGACATGTAATTGCAAACGTCATGTCAGAATATTGACAGAAACGTCGAACGTCGGACAAAACTTTTTGTTTACTATCCATGCTGGTACTGACTCTAACGTACAAACATTGCAGTAATACAGGGTGCAATTAAACCTTCCAGCCAAAATTTCTCCAGAGCTTAGGTATCATGAGGAAAGTCCATTTAACATAAAAATTGGGTGTTATTTTTTTAATGACATATTTTATCCCATTTAAAATCATTGCAGAACGATCACTCGCGGCGGTGGGTATGAGCGGGGGCGACGCGGGGGGTAGCACGCGCGTGGTAAGAAAAAATACGTGTATTTTATTTTTTATCAAAGATTAATATATAAAAATTTGTCAGGAAAGTTTAATTGCACCCTGTATATACGAAAGTTAGATTAAACTGCATAATATCCACCATTTCGAAATCGAAATGCGTCGTACGTTCTTTAGAAAATGCCAAATGATTTTCACAATGTAAACTATACAAATTAATGCAACGAATATTTTCAATAGACATTTATGTATTGTATTGATATTTTGATATTTTATTATTGATATGATTCATAGCCGTGGACCATTCAGGGCGTTTTCTGTAAATGTTATTGACACAATATATTATTATTATTAAATATCAAAATTCGCAATTCAACCAATGTATAATATGCACACTACATAACCGTACATATAGTATTTTTAATTTTACATTACTATCCAACAATTAGTCTTTCATTCAAATATAAATATGCAGATGTAATACATTTCAGATAAGAGTTTATCTGTTCAACAGTGTTTTTGATTGGTTAATGACTTAACCAGCCAAATCATTAACCAAACTTTGGCGGTCTTGACTACTTTTACTTTTGCTTAGTCATAGAAAACTTTGACTTCTTTTATTTAAATTTTATTTCTCACAGATATGAAATATATTTTATTTCCGTTTTCCTTCAATTTCCTATTTATCTGACCAGAATTCATTAATTTATCATTTCTATGTTAATTCATAGTATCCATTTCTATGTTAAGCCTTGGTCCTAGTACCCATACAATAAAATGCTCAATTTCATTTGTACTATCGACTCGGTCGCACAAATATAATATTAACGAGTACAACAACGCTCATAATAATAATTACACTAAGATCTCTCATAATAAGACATCTGCAATTCGATTTTCGACTCTAGCGTACACAAAACAGAGTCAAATTTTACACTCAAAACACAAAACTTAAAAGACCTGTTTTAAGTTTTGTAGAAAAGTGTACTTTACTTAGCAATTACTAGAGTCCATAATCAATAGGAGATATTTCCATTGGCTGAGCGTTCGGGCCCTATATAAATAGTTGACACATTATACATGATTTCAATATCGAAAGCAGTATCCGAATAAGAATACACATCGACTGGAGAGGCAATTCAGGTTGATATAGGTAGCACTCGACTTAAAGATCGTTCAGCAACTCACTAACCCACCAAAGAGACCTAAATATCGAACACTGTGTATTCCCCTTCCATTTTTGCCGAGAGACATTAAATTCGTGCACGACCTACATAATAGCAAGCACCATATTTTCTGAATTAGCACTGTATCAATGTAAACAGGACACCATATTATGAACTGAACTGAAAAATAATCTGTGCCAGTATTACTGGTTAAATCGATTTGAGGGTAGAGATAAACTACGATAACATGGCCCGCCCCTCCAAAATTCAAAACGTTTGAAGTGCGTTGTCTTGCGCGGTCGGCTAGTTATGATTAGTTGACCAACAAATCTTGGTAATAACATGAACGTAGAAAAAAAGGCGGACGGAGTCATTGTTATATACAAAACTGTGTCTTCACTTTTCTTCAGAGTCGGCCACGCACACATTCTGACGCCTGTCAAATGGTATGGACCAGCGCAAGAATGTGTGTGTGCGGACCGTGTACATACAGCCAGCTGGCCGACTCTGAACGACACAGTTTTATGTATAGTGGGACTCCGTCCGCCTTTTTTTATACGTCCATGGGTAATAACTAATAAGTGACATTGTGAAATATTAGGAGTAAGGATGTAACTACACACATTGAAACAGTAATTTAGAGGAACGCGCCATGTTATCGTAGTTTAACTCCACCATAATATTATGGTATGCCTATCTAATCAACGATCTCTTTCGAATCGATGTGCACTACTTTAATCGGAATACTATTGTACATTCCATTAAACATTCTTAAAACTTCACCCCTTTATGCCATCAGAACTTTTCTTATAAGCACCATTTCATAATCACTCTTACACGATTCCATTATTATACCTCTAAAACTCTATTATGTATGATTATATTAACAAGTTTTTGCTGAAGAAATATTGAAGTACTGAAAATTAAGGGTGAATTCACACTATCGTTTATCTCAGAATAATTATTTTAGTTTCTGCGCTAGTGTGAATTGACCTTAATGAGCCTATGTCTTAAAAAGGAACTTACTGTTAGTGGAATTGTCTTAGGTAGGTAGTAAATAGGTTTACAGAATAAAATGTCTAGAATTTAGACCATGTCTTAAAAGGAAACTTTAAATTATAAATTTTAAAATCTTCATCCAATTTAAATAATATACAGTACACTAAAATAATCATTTACAATATAGAAACATGTTTATAAAATAAAGCATAATATTACAACTTTGCTAAATTATAAAATTAAACATTTATATTTACATAACTTTTAAAATAAAACCATCCAATATCATAGCAATATTATGTGATAACTGAAAATCATAAGTTGTGCCGAAACTGAGACATGTTACAAAAATTCCTGTTATTTTGTAAAACGTCTATAGCTTAGAAAGGATTTTACTGACTATATTCTAAACATATTAGAATATTATGTCATATTAAAAATGATAAAAATACATAATTGTGAAAAAATTTCTGCAATTTCTGTATGTTCTGAAAGTTATAGACTAGACTTGACAGTTGAGTTTTTCAGTCGCTCCTTCTAATATTTAAGTGTTTCTTTCAATCCGCCAATAAATTATTGATCAATCATCAAATTTTGGGCCATTTTGTCGATTCTTACCCGACTGTGAGCCAAAAAAGGGTAATAAGTTGTGACTTAAAAGTTAAATTAAATGTTGATTGTTCATGATCGCTATATTATTATAACAAGTACATAATTATGGTTTTTTAACATTAATTCACAAATAACAAACCATGAATTTTTTACATAGACGGGTAGCTAAGAAGTTTTAATTTTATGATGAAATAGTACTATATTCACGATATGATATAAGCTAATATACTATTCTCTTTCATATCCTGTGAGGTTTATATTTATGATTATAAATCTTTCGAAATTATTCGTTCTGTATACCTACACATACTATTGCATATACAGTAAAATAAACTTCCACTTCTTCGGCAATTATTCCATTATGTGTGTTGTATAATATTTCGTTGTACTATAATTGTCAGGGACTTTTTCACAATCTTCTATGATCTATAGATGTCTAATGTCTATAGTTTTTATAGAAACTAAATTTACATAAATTACGAGACATCAAGAAGATTAAAAAAATTCAAATTCTTTATAATATGTACTCATATTACATAAACAATGTTTCGATTGTTCTTTTGTATAACTTCCATTTTTTTTTTATTACTTCCTGATAATTATAACGAAATGTTAATCTTTCTTTATTTTGTGTAACAAATACAGAACTTCTAAAATCCTGACCCCTATGTCAAAATCACCAATGAGAAGATAAGTAAATAAATAATAATATATGAGGAATTAATTTTCTATGCGCATTTCCGATTGCCAAATACATCTGTGATTTTGAACTTCGACAATGTAAACAAAAACTATCTATCAAAGGGTCCAGTAGTTATTATTATCAGAAGATTGTGAAAGAGACCTCAATGTTCGGGTTCTGAGGTGAATTTGTCGGTATCTATATTCACTGGCTTAAACCTATAAGAATTTGTGTTTGAAAGTAAACGACATTTTAGTAGATTTTAAGAAAAAGATAATAGATTATAGATGCTGCTTAAATAAACTAGCGACAAATTGACCTCAGGAACCTAATATTTGTAATGCAGTAAATAATAAGACATCGCTATTGTAGGCCGTGAAATATGGTATGTATTCGTTGGATTCAATACTTGACTATATAGCTGAGAAAAATTATTGTACATTGACCATATATGTATTGCTTGTAATATAGCAGTTAAGGTGCCGGTTGGCAGCGGGCGACATGAAGCAACCGCAGACGACGTGTCGTCGCGACACTACTGGCTTGTATGTATTTCTATGAAACACCCTCCGCAGCTAGCGACACGAAGCTAGCAACACTTAGGGAGATCGCACACGTCACACTTTTTGTGTGATCGAGTCTGCGGCTTCCATACATTCTGATGGCGCGTGCCATGCGGACTGTATGTAAGCCGCAGACTCGATCACACAAAAAGTGTGACGTGTGCGATCTCCCTTAGGCTCAAAACACACCGGAATGGCAGAGAGGAGGCGAGCAGTTTCAGTGTCATATGATTTTAAACTTTATCTTCATAATTGTAATACATAGTATCGCTTGAGAAATCGCCGTAACAGGCCACGAGCGGCCATGAGCGTCCACAGGCGGCCGTAGATTTCTCAAGCGATACTACGTATTACAATTATGAAGATAAAGTTTAAAATCATATGACACTGAAACTGCTCGCCGCGCCTCTGCCATTCCGGTGTAGATCGGCCCTTATTCATATAAATACATAGAAACCAGTAGTGTCGCGACGACATGTCGTCTGCTGCAACTTCATGTAGCCGGCTTACAAATAGTACCCTCACGCAAAACAATATTTTCGTGTGTGAAAAAGACGTACATACTTGACCGGACTTAAAAAAACACATAATTTACTTTTATCATCCCTCTAAACAAAAAATTAGTAGAATAAAAAAATGTTAGTTTTAAAATAATATTAAAATACACACGCAAAGCCACATTTTTTGGCCATCATCAGTCTTTTTCGTTGATAATATTTTATCTGTATATTTTATTTTCGCCGAGATTATTATATTCTATAAGCTACATAAACAATTGAAAAACTTTTTACAACAGAACGCAATTTATATTTACATTACTCAACAGAATTGAATGTATAGTTAATAGTAAGTAATAGATATTAAAGCAAATTAAGATATTTTAAGTTTAAGTATAGAATAGAAGTATAGGTGGGTCCCCAGTAAAGTATAATTTAGGCAGTGTGATTTTGTTTAGAAGGACGATAGTAGACAAAAGAGTAGCCATGAGTTTGCAAAAGATAGTTTCGATCCATCATATATGAACTGGTACGAACGTTTGCGATGGAAATAGAAACAATTGATCGCAAATACGTGGCGGCCCTCAAACTTTCGACAACAATAATATTATGTAATTCTATCACATAATATTAATATATTGACTACATTCTAGTCTATAGGTTTTAAAGTATAAATCTACAATAAATAAGTAAAATCTAGATTTTGGCCTGCCCACCGCACCTGAAAATGACGAGTAAAACATAAGAAATATGTTGGTTTATAACAGCTGTATGTAACGGAAAATGGAAATGACTGTACTTCTCAAACTTGGCTTAGTATAATTATATTAAGTGCGTTTATATGTCAGCGAAAAAAAAATCACTATATTATTATTTTTAAGTATATTGTCTCTTACCAATTAAATGTTGACGATTTATCGTTTTTAGTGCCATTTTTAGTTGTTTATCCGATACGTTCGTAAAGTGTTTAACAAACAACACTGCTTCGGATAAAATATAGTTTTGCAGTTTATTATTATTAAAAATTCGCTGTCTCTGTCTGTCATGTGACGTTTCTAATATGCTATTCAAAGACAAGCAAACCTTGTATAGGGTAGGGAGCGACTATAACGCCTCTAGAGGGTGTAATGTACAGAACTTTGTGTAATGTCCAGATTACTGAATAAACGTTAATTAATTAATTAATACACTATTGTTCTTTCAGCACTGCTATTTACACTGTGAACTCTAAGAGTAAGTACACCCCGTAGGCCTGTAGATATGCAGTTTTGTACTTGATATCTTAGGAAAGTAGACAGTCAATGACTGTAACATCTGTATTCAGTCTGTATCATTTTATTACTAACGGGCAACCATAGCAACAATAGTTTCCGAACCGATATTAGGCCTCATGTAGTCGTTTAAAAGTGTTAATTTTGTAACAAAGTTCCTTATCGCGCGTTCGGCGTTGCGAAAGGAGGCTAGACGGAACGACACTAATTGACCTCGACACTTTTTTAGTACCTGCGAAGTAGGGGCAGATGGCGTTAATAAGTATACTGAGTGGTACAGTACCCGGCAATAAATATTGCACATCGACCTTTGGAAAGAGACATTCGGCTAATTTCGGTTTCATAGAGCGTTATCTTTGTAGCACAGACCTATTTGACATTATGTCAGTCGTTGTTCAAATTCAATAGAGTGCAGTCGCGTCCAGTTCAGAATATATATCTAGAGTTGTTAACACCCCTAAATTTGCTACAGCTGTAATTTTCCAAACGAATTTTAAATACGTAAACATAATTTGAACACCCTTTTTATTTTATTTTACCCGAACCTAAAGCCATAACTTATAGAAAATTTGGTGTATTTAATACAAAGAATAATAAAATTGTCAAAAGAAGCAAACCATAATTGTTTTAACAGCTCCTAATATATACCGGACTTTTTGTATTTCGTGCGTAAGAGATAACGCTCTACAAAACCGAAATTAGCCGACTGTCACTTTCCAAAGGTCGATGTGCAATATTTATCGCCGGGTACTGTATTTAGTATTTCTGTGCGTCAACTAGAAGGCGTTTTTGAGAATAAACAGCGACATCTACCCGACGTAAATTTTATTACAATTCTACAAAAGTGTCGTTAGTATTCCTGGGCGTTGGTTGGATGGCGTTATTTATATAACTTCGTTCCATCCGGGTGTACCTTGACACCTCTCAAGTTTTTAACCATCAACTTTTTTAACCTATTTTAATGAGTAGCATTAAGTTTAAGTTTCATACCTCAAGTGTCCGAACTGTGGTCACTAGCGCACATGTCCGCTAGCAAACTATCGAACTCCGGCACAGCGTCTTCGAACGCTTGCAGTTGGCGTGCCAACGCAGTGGAGTCGGTACTAACGGTATCGTCCCAAGCGTCACTGGCACATCGCGCCGCTACGCATTCCTGATAGAAGCTCGCTAACTCGGTAATTGGACTGCCATCAGCGAAGGGAAACTCCTGGAATTGTAATAGGGAATATTAAGCAAAGATCGGATCAGAGGGCGCTATAATCCGACCAAAATGCGACATGTTATCAGAATATTGACAGAAACGTTGTCAAACGTCGAACAAAACTTTGTTTAGTGTCTATTATGCTACACTCTAGCGTCAAAACATTGCAGTAATATATTCTTATCGTATTTAATCCTTCAATCGCGGATTCTTTGGAAATCTATTGTTCTCGCGGCCACATGTGGCCTCTTGGGAGTTGAAGCGTCAATTAAAATAATAGGGAGGTGGTTAAAAATGATTATGTGAGCGTGTTTACACACGGCGCCGCAGCGGCAGCGGCACGGAATCACCGCTATCGCGGACAACAAAACTTCATAATATATATGTAGTGCCAAAATTTGTATGATATTCTGCTCCTAGCCTCGTTATTTCTAAGGTATACGTGAGTATACAGAATATAGTCGCGCACAATTTAAGGATCCGTCGCAATCTACCAATAACAATTACTTGCCTGAATACTTATCAGTATTCTACCAATAGCCCGCTCAACCCCCATGCCTTAATAGTTACGTATAATTGTATAACAAGCATAAAATAACAAACAATACACATTCAAATTTCTTAGGATAATGTGCACAATTAAATAAAAGTCTGCTCAGCTGATTTACATTAAGAAAACGAACACTAAAGGCTAACTTTAGAGTTTAGACGTAGCTTAAGAGCGAGAGGAATAGAAAACCTTAGGAAAGGCAGTTGCTAAGCAGTGGCAGCATAGGAACTTAGAAAAGAGTAAAACATACACAAAAAAATTCGCAATTAAAACTAACAAATATGCTTCTTTGTGACGGCATAGCTTGTATTATAATTTATAATATTAATCGCAATAAATGTAAAATAATGAACAATCGCTCTGCAAGGTAAACAAGTGTTGATAATTTTAGCACAAATAAAGTGTTCTGAAGTTCAAGACCAATGAACTCCACAAAAAATTCCGATTCTACTATCGACATTAATAGACCTTCGATTCAGCCCAGATCCTCTATCTTATAGGATCTTATAAAACAAAAAAATATTCTCTTAACATCCAACAAATGTTTATTACAATATGCTAGCTAGTTTAATAAGAAACAGATAATTCATAAGAATTTAAATTATTAGCAAAGCCATAATTATTACGTGCACATAAACTTGATAAAATAAAGAAGTATACACATTAATAGGTAATATGTATTTCTATCATAAGTACACTTTGAATGCTTGAAGGAAAACTGCTTTTATAAAGTAAACTAGCTGTGCCCCGCGGTGTTACCCGTGGTTTATTACGGAAAATAAATTGTGATATTTCCCCATGGTAAAAAGTAGCCTATGTATTAATCCAGGGTATCAACTAACTCCATACCAAATTTTATTAAAATCGCTCCAACAGTTTGGACGTGAAGATGTAACAAACATACAATCTCACAAGCTTTCGCCTTTATAATAATATTAGTGTGATTAGTGTGATAGTGTGATTGCATTTGCAGCTTCTGTACTATTGTTATAGATAATTAGGCAGGTTGTCAGATAATAATCACTGAATATAGGTACTAATTAACCAATATTATAATATATTTTTATTAGAATAAGCCATTATTAATGTAATTTGCACTGTATGCTAAAGCCACTAAAATTTAATACAGAAAAATGATAATTAAAATTTTATAACTGGATTATGTACGCATCAGCAGCTTAATGACATAATATTGCTTTTCTTTTAATGCATATTTACGATACCAAAGTTTAATCCATAATAACAACTGATTGAAAATGATGATCTTTTGTACTTACTTCTAGGAACGAAAGGGCTGGCAGAAAAAATATCATCCACGTCTCCCGAAAAAAGTACTTCTCCTAATAATTACTCGCACGCAAAATAATTTTAACAAATTATTGCATTATCATTGGCTCATATACATATATTATATGCAAAGTTTAATTAGACTACTGGAGATAGGTTAAAATCGTGCTCAAAGATTTCGTTACATACATACAGCCCAAGCTAGTAAAAGCGTGTTAAAAATAAAACCTTACCATCAAACTGGCGTATTTGTTATCCCTCATCTTGGGTACTTCGATGGCCTTGCTGGCCGTGACCACCTCGGAGGTTGATGCCTGGTTACTGCTGCAGGGTTTGTCCATGGACTCCGACAGCGCCAGCTCTCTCATTTTCTATGAATTATACTATACATTAAAAATTATATGAGTGCAAGAAAACAGTTGAATGTACTTGAGAAGTTAATGATTTGTTTCTTACAATATTAGTTTAAAATATTTAAGTTTGACTTAAGTTTTTTTCTTATCAGAGTTAACTTTCTCGTCAAAGATTTCGTTTTATTATTTGTAATAATTATTATAACATTGCTATAACTTTTAGTTAATACACACGTAGTAGTGAGGGAGCTTGTTGTTACTCTTAAAATATATAACTAAATATTATAGTTAATAGTAACATTGTCCTACAAATAGAACAATCCATATTTTAGGACCATCAAATCAAAGTATGAAATCCTTTCTATCTCTGTTAGCTGAGCGTTTTCACAAAATGTTCTACCTGGCCAGATTTGAGGACGGTTTTTTAAAGTGTGATATTTTTTGGATTAAATGTGGTAATAATATTCTGTGTGCAATTAACTATCATTTTATATGAACAACACTTTAAAATACGTCTTCTTAATTACGAAAATATTGAAGAAAATATGAGAGATAATCACAAAAGGCTTGTCAATTATGTTAACACATTTTCTAGAGTATTTTCGCAGACAATTAGGAAATAAATGACTGATTTTATTAATTTTAACTGCTATTTATTAAAAAACAGAATAGAAAATTCAACAAGTATTCCTTTTTTTCATTAACCCTGATTTAATGTCAGTTTTGATACCAAGTATGTTGAGACATCATATTTTATTAATTTGTTTCGTGCATTCCCTTAAGAATTGGCTTTAAATTCATTTATTTAGCAAAATAAACTATTCCAAGACTAGCGTAAGGACTCATACTTATCTGAGCTATCACTTATTGTACTCCTATACTTATTTCTAAATTATATTTTTAGTATAACTTACTTTCTCCATCTTATCTTTCTCGGCGAGAAGCCAGTTCATAGGTGGCTCTGGAGGCAACTGCTGGCTGAGGGTTTCATGTAGCTCCTTGATCTTTACATGGTCTACAAACGCACCAGCTGTCAATGGTTTGGTTAAGTCCACAGCTTTCTTTTCATGGTTTTTCCTTAAACATCAATGTTACCTACTTTAAACACAGTTGGAAATGCATACAGCATAACCATTGATTATTATGAATAATAAAAATATATTTATTTCACAGACACACATTAAACTGCATAAATAGACACATTGCATGTTATAACTGAAGAATAAACTTATAGGTATTCTAAATTATTCTTGCAACACCATAATAACTCTACAGAAACATTTATTCCATGAGTCATAGATTCCCATCTTCTTGTTTATTTGCACATTTGGTGCATCTGTTTGCTTAATACAATATTCACCCAGCATGTAAATAACAGATTCAAACTAGATGTTCCTACCTTGGACTTTCCCTAGGAAAATGATCACTCTTGACCATAATATCTTCGCCTATTTTGTTGTTCGCTGCCCTCCTGTCTTCAGGTAAAATTGTCATTTTTGTTCTGTACACAACTTCTATTTGAATAGTACCAATAGGTGTGTGTAGCTCGCTGACTTTGATAGTTTTATGTTTTTCACCTGAAAATTGTAAAAATTAAAACATTTCAGAAGTCTAGCTACACTGGTTCTTGGCTGTAACCCAAGAACTGCTGTAGCTTGGCTTCTAAAATTTTTGGAGACAGACAGACAGACGGACAGAGGGACAGTCAACAAAGTCTTAGTGATAGGGTCCTGTTTTTATCCTTTGGGTATGAAACCCTAAAAAAATAATAGGCCACACACACTCAAGCCTTTATATTTTATAATAAACATTAAATTAATGTTGTTTATATTCAAAAAATTCAGTTTAAAAGTAGTTTTACCTAGAAGGTCTAAATTTGGCTGACCACCATATATTTTGTATGAAATCTTATAAGAATCTTTATTTTGTAATCTAGACATCTTGTAGGCTGGAGTAATCCTGGATATGCTCAATGTAGATTTGAGCATAATGCTCATTCTGTAGTAAATTGTAGAGACAGAGCCAACGGACACATCATAATTAGGCACGATGCGGACAGTCCACATCTCGAGAACCATTTCATCCCCATCGTTTGTGTGCAGTGATATCTCTATACATAACACATTAGTTAGGGCTTCTATTACTTCTCCATTGAGGATTTTCTTGGTGTCGGTGTTAACTTCCGGTACATCGGGTATTGACAAGTTGAACTAAAACATGTAATAAGTTAGATGGCAACAATAAACTGTTTAGAACTCTGCAACATCGTAACATATTATGTTGTAGAGTTCTAAATGCCATAAGTGAGCTTAAAACTAATATTATTTCGTATTTGTACTTAATATTTCACTTTAAATAAGTTAACATTAATATAAACAATAAAAACTGAATAACAAAAATATGACCTTTTGAAATGCATGTTTGGGATAAGCAGTATAATTTTTTATGATTTAAATCTACCTAGTAAAACCTAACAGTAATCAGATAGATAAATAGAGACTATACTTTATAGCTTATGAGTTATGACATAGGTAGGTGTGCATATTTTAATAAGAGGTGCTAACTGGGTGCTAAGTAAAAAAAACCATTGCTCACCCATTGCAAGTTATTCTGCGCAACAAAATCATCGACAACTTTGATCACGTTGTCGTGAGATATTTTCTTGCCTTGCCTACTCTGTACCACGATTTGGGCCACTTTTAATGTTAGAATCTTGGTGAACTTATATAGCTTGAATCTATCATGTGCTTCGATGTTCGTCGATGCCATTTTTTATCTTTTATTCGAAACAACAAGTTTATTTACGATAAGTCACATTTCGCTTTTCCTGATACCATTACTTGCACAAAAACACATTGCACATGATAACGTCTTTACAACTTCCAAAACAAAACCAATAAATTGGTTTCATTTCACATTATTTTCGAAAATATGCAAAATATAAAATGTTTTGCAAATTTTTTGGGTAAGTACAAAAAATGGTCTTTGGTCAAACCATAGATTAAAAACTCATAAGACAAGACCTAACGTCAAATTAATGTGTCAACGTCAATTTTAGACCACAGACAAGTTTTCACTTTTTTTATTAATTATGTCCATGCCATGACCATAAGTCGTAGTCCATAGGTCTTTGCCATAGAGCAAAATATTAGGTACCTATCTTAACATAAAGGTAATATATATTATTAACTTTATGGTACCTATAAAAATATTTTCCTTCAAATTCAAATTATTTTTGGTGATTGGCGTCAAAATGGCGTTATTTTAGTTGAAAGTAGTCATGAAGTAGGAAGCAAAATAATATTTACAATCAAAATATAATACCTTACTACGAATTCCTGAAAATTAAGCCAACAGTTATATTTAGCTATCTTACAAATTCATCAAGTGAATAATTACTATCTTCGTGAGACAGAATTTATAAGTTATAACTCATAAACTTAAATTACATTATTTTTAGGATCAATGAACATTTTAGGTTTTGAAGGTATGATTTCCATTAATTAATATAATAGGCACCTAGTTACATGATTTCAAATTATTGATCAATGATATTATATAAAAAAACTCAAAGCAGATATGTTACTACCGCGCGCGTTGTGAAGCCATTAAATACGGGCCAATTGACCCGTCTTTTGTATAGTCTGTCTCTTTTATGTAAATGTCATTTCGTATCTTTTGTTTCACTTATCTGTCAAATTTGACAATTGAATTTGAAAATTGTTCGGAAGCAATTTAATCCGGAAAATAGTATGAACGTAACAGATCTGTATTTAGTTGAATATCATTGTTATTGATACTACCAAACTCAGCCGACAGCGACCACATACGGTAATAATATCAAACTATTACATTTTAAGAGTGGGCTGCCAAATTTTGCTGTTTTCTAATATTAAGGGTGGGTTGCACCAGAGGCGTGGTTATAGTTAAAGTTATGGTTATAGTTAAATATTATGGCGTCCTTTAGCTTTAACTTTAACCTTCACTTTGACTGGAGAAATTCACAGATATCTGTTGCGTTTATTTTTTTTATTTTAGCTACAGGATTTGGCAGTATAAAATAATTATTATCCGTAAAAATCGTCAGGAAAAATATAACACTGTAAAACATAGTAAATTTTCACGAAAAATTTAGATATAGGTATAGTCCGTCAAGAAAGTCATGATAGGCGGGAAATTTTCTAAGCATAATCACGCTTATAAGGTATATTTTTTTCTTTGTATTTTCACAGAGAACGCTAAATACATTTTAAATATTGTCACCTTGCACATTTTTATCTCGAGTTAATAAAGTTCTCATATTTTTTATTTCATTTAAACATTTTCCCGCCTGTCATGACTTTCTTGACAGACTATACGTACGGTATGAGCGGTTATGGTTAAAGTACCTATGTATGGCGTCCGTGGACGCCATATTTAACTTTAACCAAAGTTTTGACGTTTTGCACTATAGTTATAGTTAAAGTAAGTTGGTGCAACCCAACCTAATTACGACCCCGGTCCCCGGAAGACGATTGGCTTAGGTAAATCAAATTGAGATTTATTTAATCATTGTATACCTATATCTAATACTAGCGACCCGCCCCGACGTCGCATGGGTATAAAATATATAGCCACAGAAAAAAATCTCTAGTAGTTCGTACTTCGTGAGATAAACCCTTTCAAATAATTTTCCCCGTCTTTTTCCACACTTTCCTCTATTTCTTCGCTCCTATTAGTATTAGCGTGATAAAATGGACTATCTAACACTGAAATAATTTTTCAAATCGGACCAGTTGTTCCTGAGATTAGCGCGTTGAAACAAACAAACAAACTAACAAACTCTTCCGCTTTATAATATTAGGTACTAGTATAGTATAGATGCATAGATTAGCCTAACGGAAAACAAGAATATTTCTGGGCTTTTCAACAAAAAATAATATAATAATTATCTGTTACACTTATACACTTATTGAGTTACTATCATTACTCGTAAATAACTTGCGTCTTGCACTGCTACAATCACTGATCACACGCTTTATAAAATAATAGAGCCTATCAATTAATGCGGGCACGATCATGATTCATGGGAATCATTATAATAATATTATTATCGCGATTGGAGGATAGCGGGGCGTGTAGGCGGGCTAGCGTGTTATCAATTATTTTTGACAGCACGGTCTTAACAGATTTCTCTAATTTTTATCCACTTTCTAGTACCGTACTTATATATTATTATAATTATTTTTTTAGCACCATTGATTACCCTAGGTTACGTAGTAATTACTAATAAGTATGTTATTATTTTATGTGTATAATATTATTGGTACCTACAAGTTGGAACCAAGCGACACTATTGTATTTCTATGAAACACCCTCTGCAGCTAGCGACAGTAATTATTCATAGAAAAACATAGAAATTAGAAACCATTAACCAGTGTCGCGAAGACACGTCGTCTGCAGCTGCCGCTTCATGTAGCTTCATCTTCCACCTTGTACCCTGAGTTTTGTGTTTTACATTTCAGATTCGAACGTATCCGTCAAAACAAACTTCTCGAAGCTAGTGTGCCCATAGAACACCAAAAATGGCAGGTGAGATATCGAGTTCGGTAACCTTAGAAGTTAGAAGAAATCACTTATTACATCAATTAGTAACTTAAGCCCTATCACAATGGAATAAGATTCATTTTAATGAGAATTGCGGCGAACGTGATAGGATGCATCATGTTTTCCTACTGGCTGCAGTAATTGTTGTGAAACTGTCCTAGCAAGTGGTGTACAATTGTTTAAAATCCATTAAATTAAAGGAGCGATTAGGGAACCTCATGTAAGTTCGTAATAAATAATTGAGTAAACATTAATCAGTGTTAATCATCGCATCAAATATAATCTAACTTATTAAATTAATTCTCTAACATCTATAACATGATTTTATAAAACAGGAAACCTATTTTTATTGTTGTTTCCAAAAATACTGATGATGCGTAAAGTAGACCTATAGTCCTATACCTACTAGAGAGTATTGGGTCTCTGTGGGTAGACCACATAATATTATGCAGCCATAGTATGTGTCTATGGTTACCTGAAAAATGGGCGGTTTCTATATAAAGAAAAATGTACAGCACGAACAATATCACATTCTCCTAGTAGCGAATGTCGAAACACAGGGCAATGCTCGATCACCTTGTGAGTTATGGCCTGTAGTCAGTCAAGGATGAATCTATGTCGAAATTACGTCATCTTTAATTGTTCATCAAATCGTCACATGAATGAATGCTGAGAGCGAGTTTCTGTCGCTACTGGTAGCATGAGTAGCATGAAGAAATTGTTGAACCAATTATTTTTCTATCAGCATTAAATTTGATACCATTCTTGGGAACCGTACATTTTTTCGCTACGAAAACTATCCTTCGTCCTTTCCGATCTCTCAAAGTATCATCATAAAATGTATCTAAATCGGTAACAGCCGTTCAACTATGAACAGACAATTAATTTATCATACAGATGGACAGACAGACAAGGATAATAATTGACTCCCATACGTTGAGTAAAATAAAACTTGTATTCAGCATACTGATTTATTTGACTTTATAAATTCTAGAAAAAATTGAGAGCGTCCATAAATTGTTTGAGAAATCTTATTTCCCCTACTTATACCTAAGTAATAAGGAATAAGATATCGTAAGATTTGATCTTAGAACAGTAACATACATATATTTTTTTCCCCAATAAACGTAGGGGGGAGGACTGTAACTTGTAAGCCCCTTGCCCCCTTCGTGTATGCCTATAATGTGCGCAGGGCATAAGAAGGACGATGTAGTACGTGCGCGAAGTCGCGCGTGCAATGTGTTTCACCGTAAATGTGACTCATACATTTCATGCAGTTGCGTTGGATTTCGTCAATTCCATACAGTTTTTCCGTTATAAAATACTACGGGTTTTTGCTACACTTTAACATTAGATTCTAGCAAAATATAATAGGTTTGGGTGCTTCCATAATTATTTGTTTAACGACTATTATTGCAGTCGCCAGAGGTTTTAACCTCGGAAAACTGTAATAGTGAATGAATTTTTGTTTTTGAGGTGTCATTTTCTTTTTTACACTATATCTTGCAAAGTTTACCAAAAAATTTTTTGTGCTTTTAATTTTTTAGTTACTTAATTAAAAATTTATATTTGACTAAGTATATAAAACCGGTCCAGAATTTTGTTTTCTTGTTCCTGTTATTTAATGACTCTTATCCGATTGTTTACGTTGAAAATTAACCAAATACACTATTTTTAAAAAAGAAAGTTTGCTTTGCTAAGCTGAATACAACTATAAGGTTTTTGCAAAGTTTTTAGAGATTAACTACCGTAAGGTACTATTATGTATTCTGTGGATTAACACTCGCCGTAACCAAGATAAAAGTGTGTTAAAATTACTTGTTGTGCGTATTTAATTTTTAGAGAAATGATAACTTTTAAGTACTTAAAAACGTTTAAATATCTCCAAAAATGTGTAAAACATTAAATGCATCGACAAATGAAAGACTTTTTCTAGTCTTTGAAATGTATTTAAACTTCCTACTTAAAGTCAGAAAAAAAATTGGGTGCTACAAATCTCACGTACATACTAAAGACGCATACTGCGACCTATGTTTGGAAAATGCTTACCTGAATACAAGAAATATCAGTTCTTAACCTAATTTGTACTTAAGTATGTTTTAGCAAATATAATTAATGAAAAAAAAATCAATTTTATTCAGTAAAAACCTAACCAAAAGCAATAAAATACAGATTTTCTTCGAAATATCCGTGAAAAGTTTGTGCTACATTTTCAGAAAATTTAATTAAGTAACAGCTAAAAAATTATACACATTAACCGATTCGTGGCCACTGCCGCGCCCAGCGCGTCATTTAAAAAGATTTAGCGAGGCCGATGACGCGCCAGGCGCGGCATACAAACAAAAAAAAAAAACACGTTAAAACTCATTTACTGTAATTACAATTCCTTAGCGTAAATGTGCATAAAACACATTATATACATAGTAGGGCCGATGACGCTTATGGCGCGTCATCGAACAAATTGCTTGGCCTGTGGTAAGAATTCGTGAAAATGAAGGTGGCAATGAATCGGTTAAGAAATAGAAATAGAAGCTTTGTTAAGCCTAAAAAATAATTTTAAACTTCCTATTTAAAACCAAAGAAAAATAGGAACACCATTTACCTGGCGAGGCACACAACAAGCACATTTGGAGGTATGCTCATCTACATACAAAAATATTAATTTTAAATCTAAATTATATATTTTTTTAACTTATTTTCTTTCTTTGGAATAATATAAGCAACGATAAAAATAAAAAAAATAATAATATATTTTATTATTTTGCTGTAAGTATATTTAAAAGAAAGAAATATGAAATTTTTCTTCAAAATTTTACAGTTTATGAGTTTACTTGAAGTGGAAGAGAATAATTTAAAAATCAAAAGCACAACTTTTCAATAGGTAAACTTTATTATTTATGTTATCAGCTATATATCCTTTTTTTTCTTTTCAAATTTCATCCACTATTGCAAAAATCGGAGGTTTGCACGATTTTTACGCACTGGGAACTCCACTATATCGTAAGATTCAACTCAATCGCCAGGATACATGTTTCCCCTATAATGATGTAGAGGGAAGACCTTGCCCCTGGATTCGTATTGCATAATATCTACAGGTTGTAACAAAATTAAGTGATAATACTTTAGGGTGTGTACCTATATGTTCCTTGTAGAGTGTTCACTGTGAAAATAGCAGCGCTAAAATACCATTTTTTTCACTTTTGTATGGGCAAGCGCCCCAGTGCAGCGTCATGAGTTTCCCCATACAAAAGTGAAAAAAAAATTTTGGTCTTTCAGCGCTGCTAGTTCTATAGTGAACTCTCTAGAAACACTTACACACCGTAAAGTAGTATTACTTAGTTTTGTTACACCCTGTATAATGTACCTACACAGAGTATGAATGAGTAGGAAAACTCGAAATTCGAATACACTACGTGACCGAAGTCGCATGCAAAGTGTTTTACTGTAAATGTGACTCATATAGTACTTATAATAATAACTACATTCTATGTCTTGAATCTTGACTCTTTCATACTAGAAAATATGTCACAAGAAATATTTTATAATGATCTAGAATTCTAGAATCTAGATAAATTTTGGATGAAGCGTGAATACGATCAAACTTGCGAACGATCTAACCAAACAACCGGGTTAGTTCAATGGTTCAATTTTCTATGAAATTGATTGGGTCACATACCTGAAATTTTGACAGCGGTACATTTTTAGCCTATATTTGGGGGAAGGCAATGATAGACGTCTCTGTTTAATAATTCCGGCTCATTGCTAGTCGCGCGCTAGATTCAGCTCGATGTCCATAACGTTAAAATATGAATAGAATATAATATTATTATGATGACTGCAATGTGTTCACGATAGGCAAGCTTCAGCACTAGCACAGACAGGAAGCCCCCGTAGACTGCAGACTTTGAATCGTCCGATAATTTAGTTTGGCTCTTGCGGGCCGATTCTGTATCGTACATTTGTGAGTTAATAACTGAGTTAGTAACGAAACCGAGGAGTGAGTAACGGAAAGTGCCACTTTTTGTATTCACTTGCATACAAAAGTGAGACTTTCGGTTGGTCACTCCTCCGTTTCGTTACTAACTCAATGATTAACTCACAAATGTACGATACAGAATCGGCCCGCACATCAGTATGAAGCTGTACAGAATGGCTGTGCCCTGTGGAAGTGCGAAGTCGAAAACTTAACCAACGGCATTCGACAAACTGTCTTCATCCAACAGTTGGCCCTTCGTATTCTAAGTTTGACTCACAATTCACAGTGCAAAGAACCAATAACCTTGACTTCGGAGTGGTAAAAAGTAAACGCAAATATTTTCTTGTTTTGTACCTATTTAACACAAAAATTACCACACTTTTACTTATTTCTAAATCTCCTCGCTCTGTAATATTTAATATGCTATTAATATAATATTGTTTGCCTATATTGATAGGAGAAGTCAAATCGGGTCACCTAATTTTCATAGACCCCCGTTAACTACTCGCGGACCCCATGGGGTCTACCTGGACCACTTTGGGAATCAATGATGTAGACTTTCAGAAATATTTGCAAAAATTTATTCTGAATAAAAAATTTAGAGTTTTTGAGTTTTTTTTCAGAAATCGTGTAAAATTTTCATTCATAAATCTATCGCTGTGAATAGAATCGTGCAAGAACAATAGGCATAACTTTCGAATTTCTCTCAACTGAGTTGTAATGATCAAAGTGAGGTTGCAAGTACCTGTTGTATTTATTTTGAAAATGGGAGCAATTCTCAAAAGTCCAGTTCGATCGAGATTTCTGGTAAGGATTCGGGGGCCCCCAGAGCTCGAGGGCCCTGGCGCACTGCCTAGCCCCTTAGTAGCTACGTCGCTGCCTGTAGAGATCTGTAGAGCTCTTGTGTAGAGTGCCTGTAAATTGAAATGTAAGGTTATTTAATCGATCTTGGCAATAAATAATTAGAACCTTATCAAAAAGCGAATCTTAAAAGAATGAAATAATTTGGTTTTTTTTTCAGACTACGGATGTGAAAAAGTATGCACTTGCGATGGTATTACAATGAAAACGAAAGGTATTCCCAAACCCTTGTCGATATAGAATTACTAGATGTAGATTTGAAAATGTTCAAACCACGAGGCTAGTTATAGAATTTTTGTGACCCGCGTCCAGCGGGCCGATTCTGTATCGTACATTTGTGAGTTAATCACTGAGTTAGTAACGAAACGGCTCCTCCGTTTCGTTACTAACTCAGTGAGCAACCGAAAGTCTCACTTTTGTATGCAAGTGAATACAAAAAGTGGCACTTTCCGTTACTCACTCCTCAGTTTCGTTAATAACTCAGTTATTAACTCACAAATGTACGATACAGAATCGGCCCGATGGTTTGGACCATGACGTTACATAATATCCTACTAATATTTAAATAAATGATTATTGATTAACTAGATGGCGCCTCCAAACTCCAAGTCCCTATAGTAGATTCACAGTAGAAGTGGTAGAACTGTATTATTGTTTGGTTATTCTCAGCCATTGTGACAAAGTACGTCAAAAGTTAGATCTTTGTGTACTTACTTTTTCATGTTTGTTCTGTGACAAATCCACACCTAACTGTTTTGGGTGACCTACCTATTCTTGGTCATTTGGTCATAATATTATAGAGCCGTTGTTTTATTTCGTACATTTCGAAGTCAGCTTATAATATTTTTATGAGTTATTGGGTGGCTAATTAAATTCTCAAGGGAAAAGTTGTATAATCCTTATTCCTTCCAAATTCCAATATTCTATGTACCAGATGACGTCCACAATTCCCGTCGCTCGGAAATTCGTATATCGTGCGAGAACCGTACATTTTTTCTGGATGAAAAGCATTCTTTGTCCTTTCCCGAGACTCGAAAGTATCTCCATACCAAATTTCAGTTAAATCGGTTCTATGGTTTGAACGTGAAGAGGTAATAGACAGACACGCTTTCGTATTTATAATATTAAGGGCCTGTTTCACCACTTTCTGATAAGTGCCGAATAGGCTATCCACCACTTAACTTTAAAGATGGATTACTATGGAGAATCTGTCAAAAAGCTGTGAATTCATAGTCTATTCGGCGCTTTATCAGAAAGTGGTGACTGGTGAAACATGCCCTTAGTATGGATGTCCGTTCCCGAGAGTAAAAAAAATCTCTATACCAAACGGCAAAATCGGCTCAGTGGTATGAGCGTGTAGAGTTAATACGTTAATAATAATGGACATACAGACACACTTTGACATATTTTATAATATTGGTATGGATTGTCACTACTCACTCCTACGAGTCCTACGTGTAGGCCGGTCATTACCTACAGGTAATGACCGTCCAGGTGACATGGTGATAATATTACTATGACTTTGTTTAACCTGCAAGTGTATGTAGTGTATGTTGATAGTAGCTGCGGTTCATTCTTTGATGTAATGTATTTTAAGTATGCGTCGAAACGGTTCGTGCAAATAGTGCACGGCATGCGCGTGGCCTGCTGGAACTTGGCCTGCGCACTTCCGTGCACTTTGAACTCTTCTCTAGAAACAACAACTTAATTCATTTTTTACGTTTTATCAGGAGAGCGATTTTAATATTAAAAATATTCTCACACGCTGAAAATTCAGCGCTGCTACTATCATAGTGAACTGACTACGAGGAGCACGTACACACCCTAAAGTATTAATATCACTTAGTTTTGTTACAGCCTGTATAGAATGCATTTTTCGTTCTATTTCTATTTATTTATTTGTTTTTATTGTAAAAAATCTCCATCATGTAGCTTTATGACTTACAATGATAGGTCGCAATATTTGATTCGTATACAATAATATTTATAATATTAGCTTGAAATACAAACACCAAAATGATAGTGAGATTATTGAACTTACGGGGTATAATAATTGTATGTCTGAGATACGTTAAAATTATCTTTGGTGATTTGAGTTTCTACTTCAAAAATACAAGGTATATGAAGTCAATTTATAGAGACAAATACACAGTCCTAAAAAATGATGGCAATTGACGACCTCTGTGGGTGTCTGTGGCTCAGTGGTTGAGCGTGTTGTCAGCTCTCATGCCGGGGGTCGCGGGTTCGAATCCCGCCGACGCGACGGAACAAAAAAAAGTTTCATATTATGTTCCTACTTCCTGGGTCTTGGATGTATATTAAATATACAGTCCCTATGTGTATCTTGTAATAAAAATCTTAAAAATATTACATGTATCTACTATCTAGTGTAAAAGTATTAAATATAAGTAATTAGTATTTCCGTTGTCTGGTACGGGGTACCCGTAACACAAGTCCTACAGGTACTTATACCACAGGGTCAGACTGACGTGGTGTGAAGCGTCCATATTTTAAAAAAATCTGTTATATCTATTCATAGAACTAATTACATTCGAGTTGCGACTTGCGATAACTCGGTATTCTTTAGAGTTTAGACTAATGTGGTTGTTTAAGGGGCCGGGTGCCAAATGCCAATCGAAATTCTCATACATACGTAATACCAAAATCATTTTCTCATACGAAAATATTTAACACGTTTGAGTTTTTTTTCAGCTTAAAATAGTAATTACCTATAAGGTTCCTGCAAATAAATTCACTACAAAATATTTAAATACTAAAATGTTTTTAAAGACTTTTTTCGTATGAGAAAATTATTTTGGTATTACGTATGTATGAGAATTTCGATGGCACCCGGCCTCTTAAGTGATAAAGATAATTATATTGTATTCATAATAATTATTATTATGCCCCCAAATCGCGTCGAAGGAACGTGGACATTTTGCTCACTCGACATAATGCTAAAGATTTCTCTCTCCACCAATTATAGCTGAAATAGAAACGTGCTGCTGCTCTTTATTCGACTAATTTTACTAGTTGGGTAATAATAAATATTAATAAAGTATCCTCCTTTTTGGAAGTCAGTTCGAAATAAGAAAAGCAGTCGTTGAACGTTTTATCGTGGCTCTTCAATAGATTGACGTCTTGAGTCTGGAATGGTTGAGAGTTTGAGAGATAAAAATAATACAATCTGTTTAAGCCATAAGATAAAAGTTTCTCTTGTGGCTTAAACAGATTGGATTATTTTTATCCCTTATACAAGGTGTAACAAAATTATGTGATAATAATATACTTTAGGGTGTGTAAGACTCCCCTGTAGGTCAAATTGAGTTCTCTGGGAAAGTAGCAGCGCTGAAAGAGTATTTTTTTATTTTGTATGGGTAAATGCGCTTGCTCATACAAATAACAAAAAAAAGCTTTTTACTGCTGCTACTTTCACAGTGAACTCTAGAGGTATAAGGAGCACATACGCATCCTAAAGTATTATCTTATATAATTAAGTAGTAGCTCCCGAACCGGTGGTAGGCATCATGTAGGACATACTGAAAATATTTATTTTAAATTTATTCAGAAATAAAACAATTTTGATTTTGATTTTGATTTTGATTATCACTTAGTTTTGTTACAGCCTGTATAGAGTTCACTGTGAAAGTAACATCGCTGAACGTGTACATTTATTTGTACATACCAGCCCCCCAGCTTTAGATAATTTGTAAGGAACATGTGAAATGATAAGATCATCAAACTATCAATTTCCAATATAGCAGCAGTGTGGAATGTCACATGAGTATTCTAAAGGTGAACGCAGATTTGGCCGCACCGCACGCACCGCAGTCGCCGCATTTCGAATTCTTTATATGAAGTTATAGGCAAGCTCGCATACCTACCCGCGCCGCAGTCTTCGCAACTTCTACATTCTTTATATGAAGAATTCGAAATGCGGCGACTGCGGTGCGTGCGGTGCGACCAAATCTGCGTTCACCTTACGAATTACGAATTACTGCGAGTATCTGACGCCCACAACGTTACGCCAAAATTCGTTTATTACGCGAGAACCGTACATTTTTCTGGGATAAATATGTATATATATATTACTAGATGACGCCCGCAACTTCGTTGCGCCTAAAATCGTTTATCGCGCGGGAACCGTACATTTTTCCGGGATAAGAAGTGTCCTATGTCCTTTCCCAGGACTCAAAGTATCTCCATGCCAAATTTCAGCACAATCGGTTCAGTGGTTTGGGCGTGAAGAGGTAACAGACAGACAGTCAGACAGACAGACAGACAGACACACTTTCGCATTTATAATATTAGTATGGATATACCAAATTTCAGAAAAATCTGTTCAGCGGTTCGGGCGTGAAGAGGTAACAGACAGACAAATTTTAGCATTTATATTATTAGCATGGATACACGATAATCGTGTAATGCATTTTGTAATCCCGAAATACTCCAGAGAAATGCGATTCGCGGAAAAATTAAAATAGCCCGCGTCACGCCACTTTCGAATCTCGATCCCATTATTTTTATTCACGTAATCTCCTTCCTTCTTATTGATTTTCCTTATCATGTTGGTTATCCGATAGTGAATAAAACATAATGTAAAACCCTGTATAGCCGCAAGCGTGTCATAATGATAAAATATAACCAAAAAAGCATTTTTCAATGTATGATGCGATATTTTATCGTGTGCGTGACTTACGGCGAATCTGTGACTTGAAATAAGACCGTTTGGGTCGGTTTTGCAATGGTGGTTCCATGGTTTTGGGCATGCGCGATGGTTGAAGGTCACCTTGAGTGGGCTCGCCGGTTCCAAACCAAACAGTCAACAAAGTCTGCCTCAGCACTTTGTACGTGACCGACACACGACGAACTGTGAGTACTCAAAATTTTTGTGAGCGAAAGTATTTTTAAAATGTGGAACGAAATAGATTGAATTTAAGACTGAATAATAGTACAGGTTCCCTAAAACAATTTTTGACTTGATTACTATCAAGATAATTTTTCGTGAGATGTTTCATTTTGATAAGACGAAGAATAATTTTCTCTGTGAAAATTCTCGAAAGTGGAAGCTAACAGATAGAAAGGATTAAAAATCAAAATGTTTAATCGTCTTATCAAAATTACCTAAGCCACTCACGAAAAATTTGCTTCAAGCTTGATAGTTATCAAGCAAAAAAAAAAATAATCTAGGAAACTTGTACTATACCTAAACTTGACGTGAAATAAAAGTTCCAATATTTTTAGCTATGTTATGAACCTAATATGATTAAAATAAAATTATCTTTTTTAAATTGGAAAAAATTACTGTTACGAGACGTTTGTTTAATAAAACTTTAACCTTCGGTACTGCTTGATAAATCTTCACGTTTTATAATTACAAATACAATGATGTGCATATACCATAGCGATAATTTGAGGGTTTGAATTATATTGTTTACATTATACAGCATGAATACTTTGTAGTAAGGTACCTTAAATATATTTTTAGGGTTAAGTTATCCACTTTAAATTATGCCCTTTATTTTAATGTACATATTTATTAATTTAACGAACATGAAAAAGGTGTAGTACGGGGGCTGGTTCCATATAAAAAATAAAAATATTTTTAACTAACTAATTATTAAAAAAAAGTTATAGTAGTCCTAAAATATTAATAATAATTTATATAAAAATTAGTAAGGTATTTTATCTTGAAATAGTTTTAGGAATAAGAAAAATGTAGCTGTAATTCCTAAAAGTAAAGACAACGTTAATTAATACATGTAGTCGTAGAATGCACAATGTAATTTTGTTAAATTTCTATACTTAGTAAGTATAGAAAATAAGTAACCTAGCTAAAATTTAAGCTTTGTGAGAGCTCGCTTTTCTGCGTGGTAATAATAATCTTTAAGGTAGTTTTTTTATATATTTTAAGTAATTAATAGTAATATAAAAAATAAAAGACACATCTATATATTATAAATAAAAATTATAAATAAAAAAAAAACTCTTAAGACACAAATCAATAGGCACTAGGCGCGTGATAGTTATTCCGTAAATTAGTGTACCACAAAAGTGCTCAGGATGTGGGATATATACTAGGGCTCGCTTCGCTCGCCCTGATTAAAAAATATTAAAATATACAATATAAGTACTTAATATTTATTGTAACATCATTTAGATATATTATAAAACGTGACTGATTTTGATAAAAATGGCATTTGGCGAGACACGTGATAGCGCATCATGCTGGGGTCAAAGCTTTAACTTTTATGATATTATATTAAATAAATAATATTTTTTAAACATAATATATTTGATAAAAAATAATTTCTTGTGTGTAGACTCTAGATCAGGGCAAACTTTTAAAGTTTGGACACCCCAAAACTTCACCCCCTAGGTCGAAAAGAGGGCACAGCCGCGTGCAACACCTTGGTAAATAGTAAAGTCCCTAGCACCTAAGACCCTTATCTGTAAGGACACCTTTTTGAGTGGTGACGGCATCAGGGACTTTTTATGTAATGGATTCTTCAAATGCGATGCCTTCTTTTCCTTAATGGTGGTATGTACAACTGTACTGTGTACCTACTTACATATTATAAATAAACGACATTAAAAGTTGACGCTAGCAAAAAGAAATTAGTTTCTTGCCAATTATAATCTTATATATAAAATTCTCGTGTCACAATGTTAGTCCACGAACTCCTCCGAAACGGCTTTACTGATTTTCACCAAATTTCATATGCATATTCAGTAGGTTTGAGAATCGGCTACTGGGTACTTTATATATTGATAAGTGCATTTGTTGAATAAATAATAGTAAATTATTACAACTCGAGAAAAACGACGACCATGATAGCGATGGACGTTGCCATGGTGACATACTTATTTAGTCACTACAATAAAATAATACGGGCGATATGCTTTATAATATTATGGCAAAGAAACGTTTGCCGGGACAGCTAGTATTATTATAGTATTATGTAATATAATTATTATAAAATACGAGGGAGGGATGAGAAGTAACTAGCCTCTGCTATTTAAAATGTAAAAAATATGTATGTCATTTTTAAATTTGTGTCTCTGGCCACCGCTGTTTTTAATTTGAATTTGGCGGCGTGAAAACTTTATTGATTGATTTTTTATCATTTGAAAAAAAATTCGGCAACTGTTTTGAATATTATGGATAAAATTATGATAAAATTGAACAAAGACCGGTGATAAAGTTTCCTCATATGACCCTTCATATGAGGAAACTTTATCACCGGTCTTTGTTCAATTTTATCATAATTTCAAAGTTTCCTCATATGAAGGGTCATATGAGGAAACTTTATCACCGGTCTTTGTTCAATTTTATCCATAATATTCAAAACAGTTGCCGAATTTTTTTTCAAACTCAGATACCCAGTTTTTTTACTGTGGTATAAGAAGAAGCTGATTCACCCAAAACATTTTTAAATTCATCATAGATATCTTTCCTCTTTATCCCCTGATTATCTTTGACACATATATGACCACGCTTAAACTCAGATACCCAGTTTTTTTACTGTGGTATAAGAAGAAGCTGATTCACCCAAAACATTTAAAAATGTTTTGGGTGAATCAGCTTCTTCTTATACCACAGTAAAAAAACTGGGTATCTGAGTTTAAGCGCGGTCATATATGTGTCAAAGATAAAGCCCCCCTGGACGTCCAAAAAGCGTCACAACTCCGGAAATGGTCGTGAAAGTACATGTTATGGTTTTAGCAGACCGACGATTGAAATTATCTGAAACAGGTATCTCAAAAGGATGGATACAACATAATTTTATCCGAAGTGAGGAATAATTCCTCACTTTTATTTAATTATTAAATATGAAAAAGTTACCGGCCCGTTGAGAGCCGAGGTTGCTTACGCACGATCAAAAAAGAATTAAATAAAATCAATAAATTAAAGTATTATTTGTTGCCCCACCCATATTATTCACCTGATCTAGCGCCATCAGACTTCCATTTATTTCCTAAGCTCAAAACTTTTTTGGTTGGACAGAAATTTGCCACAAATGATGATGTCATAGCACTCATAGCCGCTGTAGAGGAGTATTTTGTAGGCCTTGAAAAAAATCATTTTATAGAAGGCGTTACTGCTTTTAGAAGATAAAGTAAGTGCATATAGGTTCACAGAGACTATATCGAAAAATAAAATTAATTTTATCACAGAAAGTTAAGTGTAGAAGTATTAGGCTAGTTACTTATCATCCCGCCCCCGTATCTTTAAACGAGCAATTCTTGTATATTATAATATTATGTATATTGTATAATATATAATAATTGGAATTTCGGAATCGGCTCCAACGATTTTCATGAAATTTATTATATAGGGGGTTTCGGGGCGATAAATCGATCTAGCTAGGAATCATTTTTAGAAAATGTAAATTTTTTCGTGTTTTATCGAATACCGAGCAAAGCTCGGTCAAATAAACACAATTAAAATATTGTTTTAATTTCATCAATGAAACATCTGAAACAGTTTTAAAAATCTTTAGACGACTTACCTATTTCAAATAATTTGAAAGTAAAGTTAAATATATTTTTTGGGGTGATACACCAGTAAATTAAAAGTAAAAAACTCAGTATTTTATCTACGAGTACCATTGCCCAGTGGTGTATATGAAAAAATATAATCTTTCCGGTGTTGATTTACGGTCTACGGACAATAGCGCTCCACGTACGTCATCATTTGATCTTCCATTATCTCTATTAGGTGTTATTCTTTAAAAAATTACATAAACCCTGATTGCATGTTCTGAACCTGCGACCTCTAAATCACAAATACGGATAAAATTCGCGAAACTGGATCGCGTTGGCTAGCAGCTAGTGATATCTAGAGAGTCACGTTCAAGTGCGGACAGCAACGACCTGCTGCACAGGGTTAAAATTTTCTTAACTATAATTAAAGTAAGTGAGTTAAGTAATAAAGGGCATTCAAATGCCGATAAAGACAGTAAGGGTCTACACAGACGGACTGCATTTCAACTGTAAATTGCAGTTCAAGTGTAGTTTGAATGCAGTTGACACGACTGCAATACGACTGCAATAGAACTGCAAATCAAATAGTTCACACGACTGCACGCCGATTCCAACTGAACTGCAATCCGACTGCGCGTTTGGTTTGCAGTTCTATTGCAGTCGCATTGCAGTCGTTTCAACTGCATTCAAACTGCACTTGAACTGCAATTTGCAGTTGGATTGCAGTTGAAATGCAGTCAGTCTGTGTAGACCCTAAGTTCGGTTGATGAAGCCATCAGCCTTCTTAAACCTAATACTTTTGCTGAGTTAGCTTTCAGCTGGGGAGGTTTATATTATATTAAACACATAGGACAACAATAAAAATACATTAACCCCGTTAGTCGTTACTAATAAAAATTTTAATTATCTGGGTATTTTATTCTTGGCTATTATCTTGGAAAAATCACATAACGGGTTAGGGAATTTTTTTTAACCTTACGTCATAATATTGTTTGATGATTTTTATTTGTGAGGGGTAAATATTTTACAAAAACCACAAAATTGACACAAAGTCAAAATAAACAAATTCAATGAAATTAAAATGTAAATTAAATTGTATAACTTTAAATATAATCATAGCTGTCCTTGATCGTGAATTTCCATGCAGTAATAATTGTGTTCATTGCGTAATGTTGGGGACAAAGCTGCTAAGGGATGCATGAAGTTTTGTATGTAATCATGGTGCAATAAAAATAACACAGGGTGCAAGAAAAATAGGTATAAGAATATTTAATTAGGTACTCTACATATTTAAAAAGATTTTTAATAGTTGTTTTTCGCAACTTTTTTGCATCAAAATTAGTTTACCGTATTAGCGGTTAGCCGTACATTTTTCTGAGATAAAGATCCCATAATATTTTTTCCTGAAACTAAAATAATTTCTCCAAATATCAAAATATTCAACGATTAAATCGGAACAGACATACAGACTTTGGCATTTGTAATAATATTATTAGCATGGATTATTGTTCTTCAAAGGTAGAACTTAGGGATGCATAAAGATAAAATATTCAAGGTCACCCCATATAAACCGGGTTCTAACAATACAATATTACATTACACGTAACGAGTGTGCGACGGGGCGTTTATCCTCTACCCCACCACAGCTCTACCTACAAATTCACATGCAGATGACCGGCTCATTCATTTAATCGGTGTGAGAACAGTCGGACGTTGGATTTTGAATTTGTCATTTAGTGATAATGTCGCTAAACGGGTTATTATTCAGCAACGGGGTACTAACTGGAAACGGGTCACAAAATGGAAACGGGGTCCAAAATGGAAACGGGGTACAAAATGGAAACGGGTCACAAAATGGAAACGGAATTCAAAATGGAAATGGGGTGCACTCCACAAATGGGATAAACGGCTTCGGACCGAATATCATAAATCGCAGAGATTGTAAGTTATATTGCTTGCGTTATTTTGTCGAATTTTCTAAACATTTTATGAGGGTGCTAATCAAAACTGTGCAATGGGAAAATATACGGTACTTTTCGTAAAGGAAGGTACCATCGACTTAAAGTTTTGCAAGCTGTACGTACCTATGATAAGGAATGTTTTTATCTACAATATGCAAATCGAGCGAATATAATAAGCGAAAATAAGAATCATACAAAATTGATTACAATGCTACAAATTACAATATACTTGATTTGATAACTTTGCTTTCTAATCATAAGCATTGATTTCGAACCAGTATTGTTTGAGGTATTACCTATATTATGTATTGTTATCATGTAAATTTTAATGTACTTATTCGAAATGTATTTTTTAAATTTGGATTTCTAAAAAATATGTCATAGAATGAATTATTATAATGCGTAAATCCAGCGTTAGTAATTTACTTAATTTATTTTATCTCTAAAAGGTGTAAGTGAACTTTCTAAGTTAAGGTCTCGATCAAAACCTAGTTATTTCATTCGATTGCTTTGCTCGCTCTTTATTATTATTAACTTAAAAGTGAAATACTTTTTGGGTGAATTAGTTATGTCTAATAAGCTATACTTTTATATATTAAACGAGCTGTTGCCCGCGGCTTCGCTCGCGTTAAGAATTATTATTATATACAAACTTTCATTCCCTATTTTAACCCCTAGGGGGTAGAATAATTGATCAAAATCCTTTCTTAGCGGATGCCTACGTCATAAAATCTACCTGCATGCCAAATTTCAGCCCGATCCGTCCAATGGTTTGGGCTATGCTTTGATAGATCACCATGTCAGTCAGTCACCTTTGAGTTTTATATATTTAGACATTATTGACATGATTTTTTAAAGACCACAGATCTAGTGCAAACGTTTGGCTCGCTCGTCTTATTTCGGTCAATTCGATTCCAAATCGAGATGCTGCAATGCAATTGCGAATAGAAATAAATATACCTTAAAAATAAATTACTTACTTATACAAAAACAAAAAAAAAAATGATAAATATTATTTACACTACGATACAATTCATATTTTAATTTTTAGGTAGAGGTCTAAGATACTCATGTCAATAATGTCTCAAATTTAACTATACCTAAACTCTAATTTCAATAGACTCGCACAGCTGTAAATGCCAACGCGAAGGGTGATCGATCTAATCAATCTTTATAAAACAGTAACCTATTTTTAAGTCGGTTATAAATAGCAATTAGAGCTGTAAAAGTTGCTAACGTGACATATACCACGGTGTAACGTTTCGATGGGGATTCCGGCGACGTGACTATTCGTCACGTACGCCATGCGCTTTCCGTTACGTATCAAAAGCTGTAGGCGGTAGGGGGTTTGGAGCACAGAGTAGAAAGTAGGTAATTGAAAAATCGGCCAAGTGCGAGTCGGACTCGCGCATGAAGGGTTCCGTACCGGTATAGAGTGAAAGTAGACAAACAATTGTGTTTTTGTATGGGAGCCCCCCTTTAATATTTACTTTATTTTAATTTTATTAATAATTATTAAAGTACAAAATATATAATTAAGGATTTTGTGAAAATTTCAAGTGCTTAGCTGTTACCATTATTAAGAGCATTCAGAAGTCTAGCTATAGCGGTTCTTGAGATACAGCCTGGAGACAGACAGACAGACGGACAGACATCGAAGTCTCAGTAATAGGGTCCCATTTTAACCCTTTGGGTACGGAACCCTAAGAATAGATAAGTAATATCGATGACGGGATGATATTTTATGTATATCAGCATATGATGGGGTTAATAAAACCACCAGCGGGTTCGAAGCTGTACCCTAACATTACTAATATTAATTAAAGAAAATAAGTCACTATGGCCTCGTCGACTTACTTACCTGATATTTTTCTCGAATCTTGAGTCTTGACCATTTTAACACGCTTTTATTTTGGGCTATATGTCACGGAATCTTTGACCACGAATTTTCACGAATCTCCGAGTCTAATATAATTAATCCTTCGATCGCGGATTCTAAGAAATGCGTATTCTATTGTTGTCGCGATCACCGGTGCTCTTATGGGGCTTGAAGGATTAATTCGAAACTTTGCATACGGTACCGGTATGTATTAAGAGCCATGAAGGACAATGCAATAGTTTGTTAAAATGTTTTGAATATAAAAAAAAACCTGTTTTTTAGTTTTGTTAATTTTTTATTATTTATTAAAAAGTGTTTATTATATTATACTGTTGGTTTTCAAGGGTTACGTTAATATTGATGAATGCTGACTATTATTGTAGCCGTTATCAGACGGCTAATTTTTAGGGTTCCGAACCCAAAGGGTAAAAATGGGACCCTATTACTAAGACTTCCGCGTTGCCTGTCTGTTTGTCCGTCTGTACGTATGTGTATCTGTCTGTCTCCAGGCTGTATCTTAAGAACCGCTATAATAGCTAGACATCTGAAATTCTCATAGATTGTGTATATTTAGTATATTCTGTTGCCGCATAATAAAAAATACTAAAAACAAAATAAAATAAATATCTAAGAGGGGCTCCCATACAAAAACACAATTTTTGCCTATTTTTGGTCTATAACGGTACGGAACCCTTCGTGCGCGAGTCCGACTCGCACTTGGCCGATTTTTTTTAATTTTCCACTTTCATTCAGTATCTTTTACACCAAGTGACGCGTCTGAACTTTCTGAAGTCTGAACATAGAATGCAAAAATTAGTGTATTTTAATAAAAATTATTCGTTAATTTCGAATGAACAGTCACTCGAGTGAACGTCCTATCACTCTTGTATATTAGGTCATGTTGCGGTTCACACAAAATACCCACCATTGCATGTTGTGGGTTGGGCTTGCCCAGATATTTGTTTATCTTTTACCTTGTTTTTCAGTTTAGGGGACATAAAACAATGCAATTAAGACAAATTGCTTAAAAAAGTTCCATTTCTTAAAAGTCGCACAAGAAAAGGTTGTTAATTTTTTGATTTATTTTAATCTACTACCAAGATCTATAGCATATAGGTAATGTTACCGATTTCAATGTCAGGAGTCAGTACGCATGTAATTATGGAAGCCTCTTGTGCAATCTATTGCATCACTATAACATATTAAGGGACTCATCAGTCATCAGTCATCAGTCATCACTCAATGTAAATACCCTAACTCGACTTTAAAACGGGGTCTAAACTCTAAAGAGCTGGAATGAAAAATATTCCAAATAAAAATTACCTATAGTTTTTACAGGAGTTTATCTGTTCAATAGCGTTTTTGATTGGTCAAAATACTAACGAATAGTTAAACGTTTGTCAAAAAGCCCTAGAAATGGTGTTTAATGGTGATATAAATATTAGTCTGGTCAACAAGGTCATTGCACATTCCAAAGAGTTTTGACGCGCAAGATTGCGGTTGCAGCCCAAACAATAGACATGTGGTTTTATTCAGTCACCATCATTCGTCACTTACCAGTACATATACTGAAAATTTCATAAGAGTCTTACAATCGTCTTTTATAGCTGCTTAAGTGCACATTAAAAACGGTTTTTCGTTTTATAGTTTAGTCAAGTGCAGCTAAGTCGAACTGACTTTAAAGATTTAATCGAATAGGCGGCATTCAGTTTTATTTCATAACCACATTGTTTTTTTAATTTTTTTACTATGAGCCTAACCCGTTATGTCAAATCTTTAGTTGATGCTCAAAGAAGTTTCGGTAAATATAAGGAGATTGTTATTAATTCTAATATAATGGATAAATCTGCCTAAACCATATTATTATTTGAAAACTGAGAGACTTCTTGCCCAGGGGCTAGTTGTATGGTCTAGGGTTATGTTCTAAAATATTATAACCATTAAATTCTAACTTTATTATTTTATAGCATGAAGTCTGAAGCTTAGAGAACTTTACACTTTAGTCTATTCTCCGTGATTTGTAAATATAAATGTAAACTCTACTATAGAGTTAGCTGAAACCAGCTAAAGCGATTTCTTTGAATTCTTGAGTTCTTCTATGCTAGTTTAATTGTTATGGTTCCATATCTTTATTAACTTTTTTTGTATCTCTTAAACAGATTACCAAAACGAACTTCAAAACTTACTAACCTTTCTTTTATAACACAAATCCAAGCCTCTCTGGATACAAGGTGGAACGAAATTAAGTGATAAATGATAATACTTCAGGGTTCTATGTGTCCCTCATAATAATTATAGAGTTTATTGTGAAATTAGCTGTTGCCTCCCGTGTCACAGAATATATTGCCCGTGTCTTGAATTTTTTTCGTACAAACATGAAATAAAATTTACTTTTTCGGCGCTGCTACTTTCATATCGAACTCTATATAGCGGGCCCATAGTATTATGACTTAGTTTTTTGCACACAGTATGTATATGCCTCTTATCTAATCTCTCATATTATTTATTGCAGCAAGAATGGCAACTCTAGACCAGCTTTTCCAGACGGTTCAGCCCAAGACCGACAATACTGGCAACAAGGTGACAGTAGTCGGCACTGGACAAGTCGGCATGGCTGCTGTCTTCTCTATGCTCACTCAGGTATGCAAGGGACTTAGCAAAATGGTTGTTACTTATAGTTAGGGATTAGGGTCAATTCAGACCGCAACGCGATGCGTAGATATGCATTTCTAATTTGTATGGATTTGACAGATTTGCAACACGTCTCACGCAATTAAATTTTTTTTTTAAATTCAATACTTTAGAAATGCATCTACGCGCCGCGTTGCGGTCTGAATTGACCCTTAGTAGTCTGTAGTATACTTACCTCAGTCCTCACTATTCAAATTAGAAGGAGTATTTTTCTATAAACGATGTGACAGATTGATCGATTTTAATCTTACGTTTTTTATTATCTAAAAATATCTACTTATTAGAATTTACTTTCATTTGCATTACCACTGTACTCGTAGTTGAAATTAGATCATTCAATAATAATTAGTCATTACGTAGATCAACCACGTCTGGGGAACATGAATCATGCGGTCACCTGTTTTGAATTTTAATACTTTGGGGAGAGCTTTAATAATTTTCACTGTTTGACCACTAATGAGCTGAGCCTGTAGCCAAGACATTTTCTATATTGCTTCTTTATAATATAATCGCCGATAAAAATGTATGGAATTAACATTAGCCGAGGCGAACGTTAATTTCATACGAACATATTTTTTAATGTCGATTCCATACATTTTGATCGGTGATTATATAAAGAAGCATTAAAGAAAAGTTTTTGGTTAAAGGGCCCTATATTACACGTTCAGTAGTTCAGAATCGGACGCTAACCTTTGGCTATGAATAGTTAGTAACAATGTCTATTGATAGACATTAGGCAACACGTCTATTGAAGACAAAATCAGATTTAGCTAGATTTATGATTAAATCTGTGTCGAAACAATATAAATTCGAGTATAAGGATATTTAAGTAATAAATGTTATTACTAGAGTCTAGAAGCTATATAAATTGTCTATTTTATATTCCTTAAGAAGGGCAGAGATTCTGCGTAAGCATGAGTCATGACAAAGTAATTTAAGGGGTAAAAGACTAGGCGTAGATTGTGAAAGTTTCTTAATTTGTTGTGAAGGGTGTGACCAACAACATTTGCCTGATCGACATGATGGAAGACAAACTGAAGGGTGAGATGATGGATCTGCAGCATGGATCAGCCTTCATGAAGAACGCCAAGATACAGGCGAGCACAGGTAAGTTGATGATGGTTTTCTTACAGGCCGTGGTTTGAGATTTAAATGATGTTAAGATAAATAGTTAACAGAGGAGTTGATTCATATTAAACAGGTGAACTCCGTTGCGCCAAAATTCGATTATCGCGCGGGAACCGTACATTTCTCGGGGATGTAAATTAGTATCCTATGTAAGTACATAGGATACTAATTTACATCCCCGAGAAATGTACGGTTCCCGCGCGATAATCGAATTAATAAATTTGAGCAACCAACTTTTAATCCCTGGAAAGTTCCAGGGATTAAAAGTTGCTCCGCATACCAATTTTCAGTAAAATCGGTTTTGTGGTTTGAGCGTGAAGAGGTGTTACTTCTACACAGACAGGTGTTACTTTCACACACTTTCGCATATTTTATAACATTAGTTATACCATTTCGAAATGATACCGCTCAAACTTTTTATCAAAGTAAATATCAAGTTTTCAATGTAGAGAAGCAAAGCTCTACTTTCGAAACTTCGAATTTTTCTCGCCTTCCGAAACTCATTCCCTACTCTAGATTTTTTCTCACTTACTACATTTTATTTCCAGACTACTCGATCTCGGCTGGCTCCAAGATCTGTGTGGTGACAGCCGGCGTGAGGCAGAGGGAAGGAGAGAGCAGACTCGACCTGGTGCAGAGAAACACGGACGTACTCAAGCAGATTATACCTAAGGTTGGTATTATTTATTTATTTTATTTTTGTTTACCTGAGTTTGTCTATACTATATACACGATGCGTCGGCGTCGGCCGCGCGTGTCGTGCCCCACCGCGCGCGCGCCTCATCCCGCGTCACCCCCGATCATTCCCCCGCGCCGCGAGTAACCATTCTGCAACGATTTTAAATGGGATAAAATATGTCATTGAAAAAAATAACACCCAATTTTTTTTTTGTTAAATGGACTCTCCTAATGATACATAAGCCCTGGAAAAAATTTGGCAGGAAGGTTTAATTGCATCCTGTATAATATACAAGGTGTTTGTGTAAACACCCTTGTCCTTGAAACCATCAAATGAGCCCGTCAAATTGAACAACTTTTTGTATGAGAACAATGCTGGGAATTAAAAAAAATCTGTCTTCATACCCATACAAATTGCCGATCCGGGCATCCGTATGAGTATGAAGACGGCATTTTTTTTGAGTTCCCAGCATTGTTCTCATAGAAAAAGTTGTTCATTTTGACGGGCTCATTTGATGGTTTCAAGGATAACGGTGTTTACACAAACACACTGTATAAGAATAAAGAATATTATGGATTTTGTTTCTGTAATTTGTAAAATATGCCATTTTCTAGTTCACTGTATAATTAATTAAAAAGACGCCATCTATATTTGGTGCAGTTAATGAAATGTGAAGAAAATAAACTGTATCATGCTAAGCAGTTAGAGTGATGTTAGAGAACACACAGCGTGATAGTTACGCATAATCGATGCGTAATAAGTAATAACTAATAAGTAATAACCAATAAAGAACACAAAGGTGTTTATTATTTTTGACATTTTCATAGTGTTTGCCTTTAATTATTACTTGATAAAATATAATATCAACAATGTTCGATAGATGGCGCCACTGGTTACATAAAATATTCCACATAATTCACAAAACCCTCTAATATTTTCCTTCATATTTCCAGCTGGTAAAATACAGCCCGGACACGATACTTCTCATCGCCAGTAACCCTGTGGACATCCTCACATACGTGACATGGAAAATCAGTGGTCTGCCCAAGCACCGTGTCATCGGTTCTGGTACCAACCTGGACTCGGCGAGGTTTAGGTACCTCCTGAGCGAGCGACTGGCAGTCGCCTCGACTTCCTGCCATGGGTACATCATTGGCGAACACGGAGATAGTAGTGGTAAGTTTAGTAATATTGTCATGCGTTGACGAAGCTAGTTTACCCAACTTGCCTTAACTGTTTATCAGATTTGATCGAGGCATATCAATAGGTTAAATCTTAGTCATGTGATGTGACACCTAGTAGGTACTATAAAATTAATCTAATATTTAAAATTCTCGTGTCACAGTGTTTGTGCGAACTCCTCTAAAACGGCTTTACCGATTTCAATGAAGTTTTGTATGTACATTCGTTAGACCTGAGAATAGGGTTTTATCTACTTTTTATGGAAAAACAACGTTTGTCGGGTCAACTAGTAGGTACCTACTATAAAATAAATTGACTTAATAAGCAGATGAAATTTTCTTGCGCTCCTGAAAAGGGACAACTAGCGATAGATCATTTACCATTTTTCTCCGTCATTCGCATCCAATCTCTACCAATCTATAATGAGTAATGACATCACATTTTATTCTTTATATTACATTTTCAGTCCCCGTCTGGTCCGGCGTGAACGTAGCCGGGGTGCGTCTGAGCGACATCAACCCGAAGATCGGTTCTGACACTGACACAGAGAACTGGAAGGCTCTTCATCAGGAGGTGGTGAACAGCGCGTACGAGGTGATCAAGCTGAAGGGCTACACGTCGTGGGCTATTGGGCTGTCCCTAGCCCAGCTGTGTCACGCCATCATCAGCAATGCCTTCAGTGTGCACCCGGTCTCTACTTATTTGAAGGTGAGAATATTAGATGCTTTAGAATCTAAACTTAAGGTACTGTCAGTGAAGTTGATTCCTAGACAGTAGACAGACCAACGTCGTTTGGTCGGATCATGTCAATTTAATGAGTAAAGTAAGACTCGAGATAGCAACGTTTGATGGACTCAACGATGCTCAAATTATTCTGGACGTCTCTCTACACTTTGTGTTACAATAAAATGAGTGTTATCATCGATGCTCCTAGTTTTACAAGAAACTCAATAGCAATTACTTCTAGGGCGAGCAAGGCGTCACCGACGAGGTCTTCCTGTCCCTGCCCTGCGTGTTGGGCCACAACGGCGTTTGCGACATCATCAGACAACCACTGACCGAACATGAGAAGCAGCAGCTGCATAAGTCCGCCAAGATCATGGCTAACGTCCAAAACGGCATTAAGTTTTAACTTTTCTACTCATGACACCATTTACAACAGGCATTTGCATCAAACGTTGCCTTATAACTGCTGTCTGTTAAGCAGGCCATAAACGCCAGGGTGTAGCTCACAGGTTTGCCTGTGCAGTTACGCCTGAAGTTGTAAAACCTACACAGTTCTGTAACATATTACGAGTATACGCTCCTGCTTACCTGAACCGTCGACCTGTTCAGGCAAATCTGTCAGGTACACCCTTGCGTGTAGGGCCTGCTTTAAAAATTTTATTTTTTGATAGACAGCAGATATTGTCCACTATAGCTGGATGTAAATAAAGGATCGTCGCAGAGTTTTGGTTCCCCGAACAAAATTTTAGTGGTAGGTAAATTTTAAGCTGTAATGGTTCCTACATTTTCCGATTTTAAGAATTTACATTTGAAATAATACCCAGTGAATTTTAAATTATTGTAAAATACAATACTCAATACTTACCTATAATAACTGTCGATGTGCTCTTAGATATCGTCCTTTTTACTAGATATGAAGAAAATAAACTAGGTCATATTATCTACTTCTAGATAAGATACTTTATTTTAATAATTCGGACTTAAGAATTCTAATTTATAAGTGACTATAATATTTTGACATTTTCTAAACTTATTTGGTCTATGGGATGACAGCATTTTAATTTGCATTTTTGTTTCTTACCACCTTTTTATCATCTTACATTATTATTAGTTAGTTATAGTTTATTTTGCCTACAGGTATTACTTACCATTCATTTTATTATTAGTATAAGGTCTTAAGAACACCTATATTTTATAATGTACCTATGCGTATTACTTTTTCAAAATTCAAGTGGGTACCTAATTAATTTATGTTCATTAGCTTTTCAATACAAACATGACACATTTTTACAAAATATTATTAAGTATTGATTAAATTTTAAAAGTATGTCATGTTACGATTTCATAGTGCAACATTAGGTATAGGTATTCTTTCTATAATATTATAGGTACATACAAGCTACTCTATATTTATACAATTTTAATTTAGAAATATAAATTTATTATATATTTTGTCTAAAATTTTTGATATAATTATTATTGTATTCCTACATAAAAATTTAATAAAATCACCAGAATTGTGTACTTTTTGTGATACTTACGAAATTTTATAATAAAAACTTAAAAAAAGTAGCTGTTTCATTCATAATAAAATGATATTTAAAATGATTATAAGCACAGTTTTTAGTACCTAATGGTAAAACCTTGTTTTGTTTCATAAGATAAACCATCTCAGTTATAATGCCATCGTACATCGTCTGGTTTAATATTAAAATCCTATTAAAAATGAATTATTTTTTAAAATAAGTATAAAATAATATTATATAATATCTTATAATATAATAAACTTAATGACGTTGGTCTGTCTACCGCCTATGAATCAATTGTTGATTTTTCTTCGATGTTCCTTGGAAGGACAAGAGCAAGCATTAATTGATAGTATTAAACACTCAGCAATATTCACATCCCTTTATAACCAAGACATAGATCTCACCTACAATCTACATAGAACTCCTTAGAATCATTTATGCCAGTAGCACAGCAGATATAAAACTCAACACTACCGGTCCTAAATTCCGAGTACTCAAGGGCGTCAAGCAGGGTGACCCGCTCTCTTCCAAACTTTTTACCTGCGTCCTTGAAGAAATCTTTAGAAAACTGGAAGGTCCCTGGGCGGCAATGGGCATTGAAGTTGGCAAGAAAAGGTTAACAAACCTTCGCTTTGCTGACGACATTGCCTTGTTCACTGCCACAGCCGCGGAACTACAAAGAATGCTCCAAAACCTGAGCGCCGCAAGCCTCGAGGTGGGACTAGCAATGAATAGGCCCAAAACTAAAATAATGACCAATAGCACGAAGCGTAGGGTCGAGGTAGACGAGCAAGAAATGCAATATGTGGACAAGTACATCTACTTCGGCCAGTTAGTCTCCTTTGAAAATAGACATGGGAAGGAAGTCGATCGCAGAGTCGAAAACGCCAAGAGGAGCTACTGGTCCATGAAGACGCTGATGAAGGGGGATTTACCTCTTCTCTTCAGGGAGATCCTGATGAGAAGACTCGTCGACATGTGCATTCTGCCCGTCACAACCTACGGTGTCCCACCCACCACCCACAAACTTGGTCATTGACCGATTTGCAAAAGTCCCAACTCGGGGTATGCCAAAGAGCGATGGAGTGCAGTATGCTAGGAGTTAAACTTGTTGGTAAAATGAGAAACACCATACTAGTTTTTATTATTCGTCGACCATAATGCGTTCAAAAACGGGAATCAAGGACGTAGGAGTAAAAAGAGTAAAGTTGAAGTTGAAATGGGATTGGGCGACACGTAAGCCGCATGCATCCCGACCGCCGCGCTGGGCAAAGATCTCAACAGAGTGGGTACCGGAAGATGGACGCTGCCGCCGCGGCCGGCCTAGAAAAAGATGGCGCGATGAGTTGGAGTTGGAAGCATACCAGCCAGGAGGCCTTTGCCCAGCGCCCACTGCCCATCATATGCTAGGAAGAGTTAAAACAAAGTTAAAAAAAAACTAAAATAGCGACGTAGTGACATCTCATATTGGTTCCGACAATATGATAAACTGTTCACCAATTTATTTACGGAAGAAAATAAACGACATCTGTTGGGATGCATAGAAATTTTTTGTTCAAGCCAACAGTAATTACATCATTGTTATTGTGCTCGCTATTTAAGCGTGAGCTTCGTACTCGCACCAATAGATGTCACTAATTAATTGACATGATTAAAAAAATACAAAATGATCTAAAAATTTAAAGTAAGTTCAGAGAAGTTGATTCCTAGGCAAATGGTAATTTGGTCGCGTTACGTCAAAGCCATCCGAACGGTAATCATAATAATTATTATTTTAATTGACATAAGCCGACCAAATGACGTAGATCTATCAACGGACTAGGAATCAATTTCCTTGTACATTGTACAGGCGATATAAATATTAATAATAATATTATTATGTTTTCTTTACAATACATCTGTCAGCTATATAATAATATTATTTAGATGAGTTTCACACTGCTGATTGCAACATCATCGCCATCCGACATCCGTTTTTCTAGGACCTAGGTTGTGGTATGAAAAAAGACAATCTGACCTTCTTGATTCTTCTATGAGTCGTATTTTTAAAAATAAACAAGTAATTTACACACATCTTTTTAGCGTTTTTAGCCAGTTAAAAAGAGAGTTTGAGCTCTGTCAGGTATATGGCATACCGCCAGCTACTAATAATGCAGTCTGTCCGTCTGTGACGACAAAACTATAAATACTTTCGCTTTTCGTGACGTATAGGCACACCTCCAGAAATTATGTAAAGCGTAAAGACTGATTGATATTTGACGAGTAAAACTAGAAACCGAATTATCTAAACTAATGTTATAACAGCAAAAGTGCACCTGTTTGTCTGTCTCTCTAAACCCCTTTACTTTCTTAAGCAACCACTTAAAACCCTAGGAAAGAACATAGGATTTTTAATTTATCTCGGAAAAACTTTCGGGCTCCAAAAAAGGGATAATTTAAATGTATGCTTAAAATAACCAGAAATTACGAAAAATAGATATACTTTAGGTACATATTATCTTGCATAATAATTTTGAACTCCATAAGCCTACCATAAAAAAGTTATAAAAGCGATCTCGAAGTTCAATTAATAAACAGCCTGATTGAAACTTTCTACAATTAGCCTAAAGTCTTAAGCTTAAAGTTAATACGCTAAGTAGGTTAAGATGAAACACACATAATATAGGCTACAATCACTCTTCCTATTGGCTTCACAGTCGGACAAAAATAATCCTATTAAGCTTAAAAGTGAAAACACATTTTAGACCGTACACGTGGTAATAATACTTAACTAAAATAGATCAACGAAATCTCAAGATCAATTGTAAAAATCCTGACCCCATTATACACGTGTCAACCCTACTCGTAAAGTTCAATGAACTCTTGTAATGCGGGCACGAGCCATACAGAAGACGCTTCGTAAAATTGTTCCAAATTGATCAAAACTGCAGGATAAATGTAAGAAAAAATTGGTGAAATATTTTGGTGTATTTTTCGGTGAAGATATGGCAAGATTAGCCGAAAATATTAAAGACATCCGATTGATTCATTGTTTATTCTGCTTAAGGGTTGGTGCGCGCGCATGTACACACAACTCATCTTCGTTTGTGGTGCCGCATAGTGAAGTTGTTTTCACGGTAAGTTCGATATTTATTCGTCACAACATTGCGAACTTTAGTTTACAAAACGCGAAGAATTTAAAATATTTCACCCTCTTTTAAACAATTTAATTCATGCCATACCCATTAGCGTGTTGTTAGTGAATAAGTACCTAATGATTATTATGTAATTACTAATTACTTTTATATTTGAGGGGCACGTACCCTTAAATTACAATAACCGTAACGGTTATTTTGACGACTGAAAATTAGAACTTTATGATTTTTTTGAATAAAATTATAAAAACATAATGTTTAATGTGTTGATGAAGTGAAAAACATTATATGCTTTTATATAATATTTATATATTATTATATAGTTTCATTAATTTAATTGTTAAGTACTTATATCAATGTTTTTTCCGAATATCTAGTTGTAACTGCAAATATTTTGCAAGTTTCTTTTAACTTGTAAGATAAATTTTTAAATAATATAATATACTTACTATGCTTAATTAACTAAACCACGAACTCTGCTTTACTATCAGATAGTTAATTTTAACGTAGTATTTGCACAGCGATTTGCAGAAGCGTTTCAGCTCGCGCCAAAGCTAAAAGGCTGGTTTTAAGAAATTATGTAACTTTCGCGTAGTGGCATCAGGCGCGGGCCACTTTTTTCCGCAAATCAATTTTGGTAAGGCCTGTAGGCGCGCAAATATTATTATGTACTTTTCTTGTCTTCTTTTTATTTATTTTATCTTTTTTCATTGTTAATTATTATAAGCATACGTATAGTAACTAATTCAAAAATATTATTCTGTGTAGTGTGTACGGAGTATTGTTATTATTTTACAGGGGTCGTTGACTTGTTAGTTGTTTGCGAATTTTAAATTAATTTTCAAGGACTCTTGTAGGTAGGCTCGTAGGTCACAACTACTGTGATATTGGATTTCACACACTTATACATATACATAATATTATGTACCTACTACATAACTAGTAGGTAAGTTTATAACAATATTATGTTTAGGTGTGAGTAAAATTGTACATAATCTTCATTTAAATTATTATTAACAATTACCTTTAGCCTAATTTCTTGGAGGATAAAAAATTATAACATAGTTGATAATTTCTGTCGGTCGGGCTATGTTTTAATTTTTAAAAATTATAACATAGACCGACTTTCACCGAGCTGATAATTGAATTACGTTTATAAAAAATTTGTACATACATAAATTATTATATTACAAAATAGACCAAGAATATGTTGCCTAAAAATCCTGGACGGACTATTATTAATATTATGTAGGTATATTTTTTTATAAAATTATTTACTTGTTTCTTGTCATTGCAAAAAAAAAACAGTATTATTGCATCAACAATATGAATAATGTTGCTGGTAATTAGCATTTCTAGAAAGTTTAATCGTATATTATGGCAAAATTGAGGAAAGTGTTGTATTAAATTTTCTTTTAATTTTAATTATATTAATTTTTCACGCTAAAACTAACAGGAGGGAATAAATAGAGGAAAATGTGGAAAAACAGAGGAAATTATTTGAAAGGGATTATCTCACGAACTACTGGATCAATTTTTATTTTGTTTGGCACAGATAAGAAATAGAGCACGTGAAGGATCATAGGCTATATTTGGGGACTAATTTGTCTGTGAAATATTTAATTTACGCGGGCGAAGCCTCGCGGAACGTCTAGTTTCTTATAAAATATATTTGATTCTATTATCAGCTCGGTGAAGGTTGATCTAAGTTCGAATCAGACCAACATAACAGTTCAAATATAACGTCAATTATTAACTTCGTTTTTCGACGTCTGACTTTTTGCAAGCCTTTACCACATAATATTGCTATACTGTGCCTTTACTTTCTTTAATTATTTTCTACCATACCTGAAATCAGGCTTTTTTGCCTGAGACACAACGATAGCTATTTACTTAGCTGATATAAGTTGTTACTTAGTTATATTATGTATTCTGTGATATTAGATATTATTATAAGTAAATGAAAAAAGTGTGTCTGTCTGTCTGTTACCACTTCACGTCCAAAGCACTGAATCGAGTTTGTTGAAATTTGGTATATACTTTGAGTCCCAGAAAAAATTAAAGGTTCCCGCACGATAAGCGAATTTTGGCACAACTGAGTTGCGGGCGACATTTAGTACTATTTTAACCTAGGTCCCAAGTCTTGCGGACCTCGGATATTCCTAAATACAACTCAAGTCGACGGGATATAGGTTACATTTTATTTCCCCAGCGTCATAGGAAGTTTGTATTGTATGTATGTATGATAGATAACCTCTGACGTCACACAGGGGTTAGGTCGAGTTTAATTGAGAAATATCAGCTGCAGTTAGAATGAAGTTAGTGTAAATAATGTTTACTCTTATTGTTAATCGTATAAATAGTTAACCACTACGAATACTGTTGTTTGTAGGTAAAATAATATTTATTATACTTGCATACTATAAACGTATATTATACCTACTAGCTTTTGCTCGCATGTTCGCCCGCGCCAAAACAGTTTATATTTTTATCGGCTTCGTGAATTTTCAGGGGACCATTCATAAAGTACTTATGTCAATTAATAATGATTTTTAGAACCCCCCCCCCCCCCCCCCCCCCCCCCCCGTCACAGGTCACATATTTGTGAGACCGCCCCAATTAATTAATTAACTTTTGGTGTGACATTCTTTATGGATGAACCCTGATGATCGGTCAAACAAACTAATATTTGCATTCATAATCTTTAGGTACGTTTCGAAAGTGACTAAATTGCTAAATAATCTGTTCATTGCGGATTCTGAGGGACCCGAGTCCTTCCCGGGACAGACGGACAATCTTTTGCATCTTGTATGTATCGAGTGCAGTATGTGGTCTTTGATCTTGATTAATTGCACAAATGTAGCTTTTATTGCACTGATATAATATTACATGTTGTAAAATTTTGCCGCTTTTTAGGGAAAAATTAGGCATACCCTTTATAAAGTAGAGACTTTATCATAATATTAAAATTATTTTACGGATTGTACAAAAGTAGCTTAAGTCCAACCGTGACTCCTGTTACCTGTATAATTTGCCTACACCCTTAACGCAATGAACCTAAATGCGACCAAAAAACTGCATTCCCAAAATTGCAGAAAACTCTGGAAGCACTAACCGGTCCAACTTGATTTTTGGAGGCTGGAACTTGATGTCCTTCGGCGGGAGTGGCGAAATTATATCCCTTGGGAGCAGTGGCGTAACTATAACATCCAGGGCCCGTCTCATATTGATAGGGCCCTAACCATAGCCCTAACAGTAAAAGTCATCACGTTAATAATAAAACAATGTATAAAAAATTCTGACCTCACACTTCACAGCCTCTTGGGCCGGGTCCCTTTTGGGTCGGGGGCCCGTGGCATTTTGCCAGCCCTGCCACCCTATAGTTACGCCACTGCTTGGGAGAGTCAGAGTTTTCATTAGTATTTAAAACAGATAATTAACAACTTTACAATAATGTGCATCGACTGATAGTACAAAGTAAATGAGCTGCGTTGATTCAATTCTAACTTCAGTGCATATTATGTAGGTTACTATTTAAATTTAAACATTTTTTCCCTATTCCTGACATACGTTCTGTTGTATCATGCATGGTAGGTACATCTACAATTAATTTAGTTTATTTCGCCAGCAATTTTATCAAATTGTATCATTGTTAAATGTTAAGCCTTCCCTGATTTTTATATCCATTATCCTTACTAATACTAGTATAATTCGTCTATAGATGCTAATACTATAAATGGGAAAGTGTGGAAAACATAGGATAGTTTTGTATATAAAATAGCTGTCCCGGCAAACGTTGTTTTGCCATTTAAAATATTTCTACTTCATCAGTTGATACATATTCTTACTCCCTCTTTTGTTCCCTAAGAGGGGTGGGGCGAAAAATTGTATACACCAGATGTTAAGTTTGAATAAACAGTTAATAATAATATGTCAAAGTAAGTCCATTAAAGAAAAAAGTTTGATACAAAATCTGATGGGATTGGATGGGATTTTTAGTCACCAGAAGTTGAGTCGGAAGAAGACAAATATATCTGTGAAAACCGTATGCAAATCGGATCAGTAGTTTTCGTGTTTTAAAGCAAAAGTCTTATACAAAATCTGACCCCTTGTTTCGTCCCTTTGGAGGTGTGGGGGGAATTTTTTTATACATCAGATATTAGGTTGGAAGAAGGCAAATATATCTGCGAGAGCCGCATTCAAATCGGATCAGTAGTTTTCCTGTGATAGTGGAACAAACATACAGACAGACAAAAAACTAACTACATTTTTGGCTTCTATAGCGATGTAGTAACATCCCCCGCTTAATATTTTTTGAATATCTATAATGTACAGAATTTTCATTTCTGCAGTTTTATTATACATATTATGTATAGACATTAGACAGCGGTCCCAGGTCAATTCACCGAAACATCGACGACGCAGTCATTTTCCGCAGGCTTCACAGATTGTTGTGGATGTTAAAGTTGTTAATGATGAGAATATTTAAATGTAATTAGTAATAAGTTTTCACTTCTGACGGTAGTCCCGGAGTGCAACCCGTTGTTTTAAGATAGATAACTAAAGCGATTATCGTAGAGCTTTTCTATAAACAACATTAATTGACGTTAAGTTATTTTCAGGTAACAAAATATACTGATGGTCGGGAGCCCCGACTCGTGATAGAGCAAAACATTCTTTCCGTAAATCTATTCCTACTAATTTGAATGTTTGGCCCTGGGATTTACATAATATTTATCGTTAGTGCAAAATAATTTTTACAGGAAACTGGAGCCTTTTGAAGGGTATAGGCAAATTGGTAGGGATCATAGGTATTCTTGGTATATGAGCCAATTCACCAGCTGCAGGGCCGGTCATAATCTTCGCTACTGTGCACCCCCGCCTTGGTAGCGCCCACTTCGAAACGGGCGTAAATCGCAATTTTTAATTTCGCCAGAACTTCTAAACCAAACGTCCAATTTTAATCATTCAAAGACCAAATATTATCTAAATAAACTGTACATAGTGATGAAATTAATTTATTTTGATAAAAATTAATAGCATGAGTAAAATAAATGCGTGTAAATGTAGTCCAAAAAAAATCAAGATTTTTAAATAAAATAATGGTTGTTGTACCTCACTTGACATAGATAGGTATAGTGTGTCGCGGACTTTTTTGTAGATATTTAAAAGATCTACATTTACTTAGAACATTGTATGGTTCTATCTTTTATAGTTTAGGCAGCGTACGCAAAATAAGTAAATTTTCTGGTAGATTTTTTTCACCTTGTGTCAGAAAAACCCGAATATCTTGGGGAACCCTATATTTTCCGAAATAAAATGTAGCCTATGTTACTCGTAAATAATGTAGCTTTCGAATGGTGAAAGAATTTCTAAAATCGGTCCAGTAGTTTTTGAGCCTATTCATTACAATTAAACAAACAAACAAACAAAGTTTACTTCTTTATAATATTAGTATAGATTAGGGGGTAAACTCACCTAATGGAGAGCTATTACCGTCGCCGATGGATACTCAGACAGCAACATCAGAAATCGCAGGTACCGCAACCATAACTTGGGCACAAGTTGAGGGTGCGGCTTCATCTAGTACATACAGTAAACATACAAGTGTACATAAGGTCTAGACGTACATAGCCATAGTTTACGAGCTATGTTCGATCGAGTAATATCGGATACATTACGATCCGCAAACACGCCCGCCGATCCCACTTCGTCAATGTTTGCGCACAGTTTCAATGGGAGTATTTATAGTTTACAACCGTGGGTAGCTGTGTAGTTTTTAACCACATTAACATAAATTCTTTCATATTATCAAAATAGGAAATAATTTTACACAAATTGCGACATCTGTTAATAAATTAATTTTTGTGCCTCGATTAGGTATAAACGAAAAATTATAACTTTATCTGTATGTAGTAAATAACATTACGTGAGACCTCACAAAGCTCAAAGCCGAGCTTTGTGAGGGCTCACGTCGTTGACTGCCTGACGATAACACATCTACATATAAATAAAAATTACTATGTTACCTAAAGCACAAATCAATAATAATTATTATAGGCGTGATAGTTTTTCCTTAAAGTGTACCACAAAATGTTCAGGTTGTGGGATATACTAGGGCGAGCGAAATGATAATATTAATATTAGAGACATAAACAAACTACAAATTTTGTTTTTGATGACGGAAGTTGTATATTATTATTATTTTAATTAAAAACTATTGGATGTAACTTGATATTATGGTAGTTTAAACTTTGTATTCACAACAAGCTTCACATACAATTTTGGAAATACATATATTTATATCATAATGTAGGCTACATTTTATTTAAAAAACATAGGGCTACCCTGGGAATTATGAGTTTAATTGAGTGAAGACGTAGGCGAAATCTAGTTTAAAATACTGCCTAACATTCATTAACATTTGTAATTTTTAACGCGGGAAAAAATTATTCATGAAATCGTGTAAAATAAAAACCTGAAGCTTGCAACATTGTCATATTTAAGAGTTTGAGCATCGGTCGCATTAATAGTAGTGGGGAAACAGGATAGAAGGCGGGCCTCTCATAGTTTACGTCGTTCCCGTGTGACACGCGGACGTTCGCGTTTGTGACTCCCGAGTGTTCCGGATTGTGACCCCCCATCCCCAAACGTATGTTAACTGTTAAATTACATTTACTATTTTCATCGCATTTTCGTTGTTTTCAAAATAGCTGGCAAATTTTTATATAACCCATTGTGTAACGGCATTGTTTATTTTTATATTTATTTGCATAACTTTCGGGCGTTTGCGAAAATTTCAGTGTTTTACAGATCATAAAATTGATTTACTATTCTTAAAATATCGTTGCTTGCTATTATTTTGATTTCTCTTATCTTAAAAAGATCTATTAAACGTCTTTAACGTACACAATTGATTCAGATTTGTAGCATAATGTTTCATAATATTACTTTTTTAAACATAGTACATATTAGTTTTTCAATTATTTTTATAATTACTTCTATAATAAATTATATAGTTAATTCATTATTTAATTATTTTGTTATCTCTTTTAATTTTACAACTACAAGATCTTTAAGGACTCTACATATACAATAAATCACTTTAAAGTCTCCATGAAGATAAATTATGGTTAAATTTGTACAATAGTTAATTTAACAAGCTTTTTCCGGCTGATCGTCAGCGTGGGATTTGAAGATCAGTCTGTGATGTCGAGAGTCGAGAGTCGAGAGTCGAGACTTGTGAATTCTATGATAACAAAGATTTTGAAATTCATATGGCACCATCCTTACTTATTATACTTACTTACTTACTTACTCAATACGAAAGCGTGTCTGTATGTTACATCATCACCACTGAACCGATTTTGCTGAAATTTGTTATGGAGATACTTTGAGATCCGCGAAAGGACGCAAATATACGGTTCCGACGCGATAGACGAATTTTGGCTCATCTGAGTTGCGGGCGTCAACTAGTGTGTGTTTATCTGAAAAACACATTGTAAAGAAACAGTTACGTCGGTAAATCTTCAGATACCAAAAATGGCCCCAAAAATACAATAGTGGCCCCAATATTTGGTCACGCTTTGGCTCCGATGCCTATCAACATACATTTTTGTACCTTATTATGTGGCCAAATCTTTAAAAAATACCATTATAATTATGCTGATCCATTCTGTAAAAAAGTAGATCTACATAATTTACCAAGTTATAGATTTTTGATGATATTAAACTTTAAAGTACAATATTAATATATTGTTACTTCAGATTTTATTTAATTTTTAATTTTGAAATTCGAAATATATGTATGTATATAGTATAGAATCTACTTTACACAATCTTTAGATAGATAACAATTTTATGTTTATAATAAACATTTTGTTTGTATTGTCTAATTTCGGATAATAATTATTAATTAATAACTAAGATCTTTTACGATGTACATTGTACAGTCATGTATTTTTAGTTTTCATTCGTTGTACTATCGCTATATAAAGCTATGTCTAGTTATAATCTAACATAAGGCTGTTAGCGAATGTAATAAGTAATAATAAATAACAAACCTTCAAGAAGAGAGCTTCCCTCTTAAAAGGCAGGCAACGCACCTGCAGCTCTTCTGATGTTGCGAGTGTCTATGGGCGACGGTTCCATCAGGTGAACCGGTAGCTCGTTTGCCCCCTTTATTAAAAAAATACATTAACTGTGAGTTAGACTCTGAGAGAGACTCTTAATGTAATGAATTTTGATCATTATGAAGTAAAATTTCTTTAGCGGAGCTATTTACTTTTTGGGATGGGTAAAAAATGGTATACCCGCATCAGGGCCCAAAATTCGTAAGAGAGAAGACCACCGGCGCGGCGTAGAACAGAAAATAATACCATCTTTGTACCACGCAACGAAAATGTATGTCTACTGTTTCTTTTTTATTTTTGGTGCCCCTTTTGGAGTACCTTTAGCCAAAACGTTTCCTTTATCGCTTCTTTATAGAATCGCTGGTAAAATGTATGGAATTGACTTAAGCGTTCGTTAAACAACGAAGTTGACTCGTCTAATGTCAATTCCATACATTTTTATCGTCGATTCTAAAAAGAAGCGATAAACTAAAATTCTTGGATAGGGGCTCTGTTATTTTTAATTTAAAGATATGTTTAATTGTGATAACCAGCTAAGATTTTTTAACAGATAATCAGAAGTCACGATGGTAGCTGACGATGGAGTCGAAGGTGGAGAGACGGTGCGTCTGCAGCAGGTGTCTGATGGTGGCAACCCATCACCACTGCCAGCCAAGTAAGTTTGCTGGGTACTTGGATAAATTGCTCACAGTTTTGACATACAGATAATATGAAAATGTATCCAGGGTGTAACAAAACACATGTAACAAACAAATAGAGTTCGCTGTAAGAGCAAATTTATAAATTTTGTGATTTGTATGGGCAAGTGTCCACGCGTCATGAATTTCTGCATACAAAAGTGAAAAAAGTTACTCTTTCAGCGATACAATTTTCACAGAAAACTCTATGTAAGGGACACATACATACGCTAAAGTATGATCACTATGTTTTGTTACATCTTGTTTATAATATAGATTATAGATATTTAAAATGTATGGTATTGGACATAGAGCGTCGCCAAGTTACTGCTTCGATGTCGAGATTATTCCATGCGATTTGACTTCTTGCAGGGTAATTGTACGAGCAAATGCCTCTCTTAAAGGTGCTTCCTCACCGGGAGGATTCACGTGTAATGTAACTTTATAGATTCGTGTTTGATCATTAAATTACAAAAATACTTCCTTGACTGACGAGCATTCGCATGTTATCTATATCTATATATCATTACATAATAGGATTTGAACTGAGATCTAAATGACATGAAAATGACACACTACAGAAATGGAAATAGAAATAGATGTAGTTTTGTTATTCGTAGTAGATATCGTTTATTTGCTCAAATAAGGTACAATATGATGTTAAAGTTATGTGATCAACAAGCTCTCTTATTTTGCCTTTGGGCGTCACACCACGTAAACCGGCCAAGTGCGTGTCAGGCCACGCGCGATATAGGGTTCCGTAATACCGCTAGTTTTTTTAAATTTCTGTATGGTTAATAAATGTACATTTATAACATGTTTTGCACTATTAACAACATCATATCAGTTATTTTCAAAGGAATTTGAACGAAACGTTCCTTTATAATTCACCGAATACATTTTTTTTAGTTTATCGACTATTACTCAATAATTTATGAAGACTTCTTAGCCGTGATAGTTTTCCTTTTAAATTCAGCATATTTCCTACTCCCGTGAATTTTTTCACATTTCCAGAAGCAACCGTTTAGCTGGTAGAAGGGGGAGACACTGGACTCTAACGATTTTTTCCACTTTAAAACTTAATATTTCACAAACGGATCCCTAAATCGGAAAATGATTTACGAATACTCATAATATTTTTAAAAAAGCTATCCAACGACACCCCACACGATGGGGTGGACGTGAAAAAAATTTTCATCCCCGCTTGATGTGTATGGAAAGTACCATAAAAAAATATTTTTTTAAGTTTTCATGTACCATTATATCGCCATCATTCATGCCAAATTACAGCTTTGTAGGTCCTATAGTCTCTGAGCAAAACTGCGGACAGACAGACAGACGGACGGACAGACCGAAACTATAAGGGTTCCTTGTTGACCAGGGAACCCTAAAAAGGTTTTTTAAACTTAACTTTTAAAGAAAAACAGCGCTTTTGTGGCGACGTAGAGAGGAGACGCGAACAATGCCAGAACCCAGACCATTAAGGTAAGACCGCACTAGGCGTAACTGAACTGCAGCGGAACTGCGCGACACGACGCGTCAAAATATTCTTTGTATGAAATTATATGAGACAACACGCACTACGCGGCAACTGAACTGCACTGCAACTGAACTGCGCGGCAAAGTTGATCAACTGACCAAAAGTGTCGCGACTTGTCGCGACGTGTAGTTCCGTTGCCGCACAGCGCAGTTTGACAAACTTCATTTTCATAGTCAGTCAGCTGGTTGGAAACGCTATAATCAGTTAAAATGTCTATGAAGCCATATTCTTTGTTTTTTTCTTGCCTGTTCTTGCTCGATCCTTTCCTTTTCTTCGCACAATAAGGAAATAATAATCGTATCCATTTCGTCGTTCATTTTGCTCAGAGCAGAGGTTGCCTAGATACTGAATATATTTTTGTAGCGCCGCTGCAGTTCAAGTGCGGTATACGGTATACCCAAAAATGACGCGTCGTGTCGCGCAGTTCCGCTGCAGTTCAGTTACGCCTAGTGCGGTCTTACCTTAAAGACCATAGAGAAAAGAAAAATAATAAACCCGCCAGACGTTGCTTGGACGTTGCCATGGTAACGTACGTCACTTGCTATGCCAGTCTACTTCACGAATCGCGATGGCGTCGTCCCGGTAAGTTATGGGTCATTTTGATTAAATGTGGCGTTATCTGGGAAAAGGGACCTTGTTGTCGGTTCTAGTTTCCGAGATAATCGCCTTTAGTGTCGAAAAAAATATTTTTTTCTTTTTTGTTCCATATTAACAAACGACTCTAAATTTTGATATGACAAAGACACAGGTTTTAAAAAAATCGTTTTTAAAACCTGTGTCTTTGGGTTAAAATATAATTATTATCTAAAGTTTAGTAAAAAAGGGACCTTATTGTCGGTGCTGCAGTCGAGAGTCGATTGCGGCTTTCTGTCGGCACGGTACCTACTATTAAACTAGGTACTAGTAATTCGCACCAAGCTGAAAATCGGTATTATTGTTTAGAATATCTGGGGGCATGACAGTGCCCCCGCCAAGTCGAGCGCGAATCAAACGCTGCCGTACCACTACCTACCATCATTTACAGGAACCATTTCGCCGCAATTTCAGGCCCCTATTTGCTCCGTGTATTATATTTTTTATCTATGTTATAACCTCGAGGTCATTAAGTTCTATTAGTTAAGCTAAAGCAAAGTTTCGCATTTGTGACACACTCACTCACTCACTCATGAGCATCAGAATAGAACTTACTCTGTACTTCCCATAAACTCAGAGAGCTGAGAGGGCACATAGTTTAAGGTGTAATGGCCACATAAAGGGACAACTCTAAAAATTGGCCAAGTGCGAGTCGGATTCCAAATTAGGTTTTTTGTATGGGATTAAATTTAAATTTTGATTTCAATTTAATTTTATTAGTAACTATTAAAGTACACATATAATTGAAAATTTTGTGAAAATTTAAATTTTGTTCGTCTTTAGTATTTTTGTTGTTATATCAGTGGTATCTCTTATACCATTTGTGAATTTGTGGACTGTATAATTCGGGAAATAGAAAGAAAGAGGGATAAAGCAGTTGATTTCACTAACCTCCGTTTGGCTTGGTTCTGTGGCTTGCTTCGAGGGCTCTCTACTTCTCTTCTTTGCTGGATACAGATTTTTCACACTCGGCTTAGTTAAATAGTTCTATCGGCTATCGCGCAGAGTAATGGCGTAAGAATTAGTTTCACGGAGTCACGCGGCAGCGATTCGTTTAGCTGATGTTCGGTTTCAACTGACTGACGCGGACCAACTGCTCTTTTCATATAGGTAGGGACGAATGGGATATCATATTTCCCGCCGCATGATTCGTGGATAGGATTTTTTATTTTGCTACCTTCAATTATGAAAAAATATAAATTTTAAATTCGGGTTCATTCAATCAGCAACAAAAATACACAACATGTTAAAATTTCCCTATCAAGCAATAACCACTACCTTATAAGAATTTCGTTGCCTGGCACTAGACTAAAAATCTCTACAAAGTACCTAAATAGTCTAAAACTATTTATGCTTACAAATAAGGGTTTCTAAGGAATCTGCTAACGAAGGTCTCTAACCCCTGGAATTGCATGTGAGGCAGCAACGTCACCTTTTCGAGGTCTTTGGCCTTGATTTGAGGTCTTAAAGTCATCTTTTACTAAAAATAGTCACTCAATAGTTACGCTATACAATATTTTGTCGTTGTATATTAAGCGCCTTTTCTACAGTAAGGCTGCGTTGCCAGTTGCCACCGGAGCTGAGCTAAGCTGCGTTGCGAGGAATGTGTTGAATTTGTTTCGTGAATGTGTGTGTGAAAACCAATAGAAACGCTTCATTTGCCTGACAAACATTCAGCACAACGATTTTGTAAAACACATTCCTCGCAACGCAGCTTAGCTCATCTCCGGTGGAAACGCAGCCTGGCTCAACCGCTTTTACCGCGGAATGGAATGGAAACTGTACACAGTTTCGTTGCAAAAAGTCGCTTCCATTCCTACATTCGCAATTGTACTATGTATAGTACAATTATTAACTTTATGTCAACAGTTAGCACACAAATCAAATCGAGCCAAAAAATGGAGGCGCGTTTTCCTCAGAATTCTCGTGGATGCTCCGGTGTCAATTCCTCGCATGAGGCGAAATTGACGCTTCCGTTCCGTTCCCTTCCATACCAAATAAAGAATGAAAACGGGACAATAATACTGAGACTTTATTGTCTGTCTGTCTGTCTGTTTGCTGTTTGTCTCCAGGCTGTATCATAAGAACCAGTGGTGCCAGACTTATGTTACAGATTGTGTATTTCTGTAATAAGTAACAACAAATACTGAAAACAATGTAATATAAATATTTATGAGTGGCGAGTCTGACTCAAACTTAGCCTATATATTGTACTATTTGGTGCCTGCTTTTTATACCTAGTTATAAGAAGTAGGCATATATTATGTTATGTGTGAGCATTTATTTTTCTCACCTCTGGGCGGAAAACGTCAACTTTCTTCCCGCTGCGCTTACCGATGTTGCCGTTTTCCACCTCCGTCGATGAGAAAAATAGTATACGCACCACGGGCAGTAAATAAGAAAGCCTCAGATCACATTTCAGACCAGATCTGAGACATTTCTTATTTTCCTGCCCTAGGTGCGTAATGTACTATTTCCAATCATTTTTCATCACATTGTGTACATTTTGTTGACAGAGATGATGCTGAGAATGACTACGATCCACATTTACACCGGGAGCTGTCCAATCCAACAAAGTAAGTTTAATATTATATGTATTTAACTATACCAGTATTTCTCAAAGTGTGGGTCACGACCCACTGGTGGGTCGCGGTTGTTAAACTAATATGTATTCTGTGGTTGTGGCACAGAAGATATAATTATTAGTAGTACCAATCGCGGGTAGATTTTGGGTGGGCCCTGAAACTATAGGACGATTGTCGTACTCGTTCGATTGTCATTTAACTCGTTCGTCCGTCGTGGGTGCGTGCGGGACGGGGGCGGGGCATTCGAACGCAAATGTAATTGTAAGAAAGTAAGGCTGACGATGATGATATGGCGGTGAACTACGATAAGAATTATTAACTTGTAAATGTTGCGGCAGCTTTTTTGTCTTCATGACTCAAGGTGGGCTGCGAACTTTAAACTTTCTTGTATACGGGTCGCGGTCCCGACAAGTTTAGGAAACACTGAACTATACATACAGTCTACCCACTGTATTTACGACCGACATAAACGACCACATTAGTAAGTCATTGTATTTCTTTTCTGTAAGGCCTATTACTCAGACTTCGATGTCTGTCCGTCTGTCCGTATTATGTCTTCAAGCTGTATCTCAAGAACCGTTATAGCAGCTAGAAATTTTTACAGATTGTGTACCTATTTCAGTTGCCACTATATCAACAAATACTAAAAACAAAAATATAAAGTTAGTATGGGCCCCCATACAACTATTAAGTATGTAAGTATATGATTTTTGGCCAAGTAGACATTTGAAGTATAAAAGACTCGGCCTTGGCCGATTTTTTGAAACTGGTAGTATATAGCTCACACGGAGCATTAGAATTAAAATATGTTTTGAAACGGAGTACAGTGTAGCAACTAGCAAGTTATAGCAACCGATCTGTGAGCCCTCGGGACCCATACATTTTGCGTGATGAGAATTTATGATGCTCGCCCGTAATAAAAAAGTATGCTTAAGTTTATTCAAAATATATTACTTATGTAGTATTAATCAAATATTATTACAATATAATGTATTTTTACATACTATTGTTTTAAGTAATATCACAGAATACATATTAGTAAAAGTAGTAATAATTTGTGTGAAGATCCGGCCGATCCGGTACTTTTTATATTTCCGAGATCGTTATCCAAATATTGGCTTGACACTAGTCTAGAACTTCCTTCCTGAATGTTCGTATTTGATCTTTTATTTGGTAGTAGAGAATAGCCTTTTTAACCGACTCCCAAAGAGAAAGGAGTTATAAGTTCGGCTGTATGTATATTTTTTTGTATGTTTGTAGTTTGATAGCAAGAGCCTTTCCAACCACATGGATTTCCTAATCAACCTTCTGCACGTCTACTGGCTCCATATTCAAAGCCACTCTCTTTGCAGCGACCTACCTTCTCCCTTGATATACCTACCAGAGTCCACACTAAAGGTTTCTCTCATTCCAGCAACATGGAGACCCTGGTCCACCTGCTCAAGTGCAGCCTTGGTACGGGGATCCTGGCGATGCCGCAAGCCTTTCACCGGTCAGGGCTGGTGACAGGCATCGTCGGTACCATCCTCATTGGTATACTGATCACGCACTGCCTGCATGTACTGGTAAGTTATGGGAAAGGGTGATATGAAATGAAATATTATTTTTTGCAATGATGTGACACCATTTGATATCGTTGCGTGACACGAGAATTTTATATTTAGGTACTTATCAATAGTTGTCGAATTCATTTTAGAAATCATCACATTTTGTCTCTGCCATGAAGTGTAACCATTTAAAACTGTAGGCTATTACTACAGTATGAATTTTCAAAAATTGACAAACGAATTCGAAACGCTAGCAGCGTTAGAACATCAAAGGCAAGTTCATAATAGCTGGATTTAGATGCAAATTGCTCGTCAGCCGACCGGCTCGGTTTAAGCTAGCGTGCACGCCAGATGTGGGTACACAGTTTTTGTTCCAAATTTTTTTGCATTCGGTATTAATTTATCCTTAAATTTTGACCTGCTGCTATATTTTGTATTAAAATTTAAACATCTGCAAGCTACAGGGATTTGGGCCTTCAAAAGGTGTGACATAACTACATTCCCAGAATTATATTTTCTAAACGGTGGAAAGCTTAGAATAATCATTAATCATTGATTTTCGCCAATGAATAATGATTAATCTAAGGTGCAAAGGATATTAGAATAGGCCTCTAGCTTTATTTTTCTCTGATATCACATCATAATATTAGAATCTTAGTTTAGATATCTTTCAGTTAACTTGTGCTTCAGCCTAGTAAGCTGTGAGAAGTAGTACAGACAGAAGGTAATATTATAGTACACATAATATGAATCGTGTCTCGATCGTCTCACAGCTCGGAACTGACGCCGGGATCGCAATTCGCATTCCTTCATGCATTATTATTTGCAATATTGCACCAATTGATAACGTGACGTCACTCCGTTGGGAACAATTGACATTTTCGACGTCATCACCACGCAATGATGGCGCCATGATGACGCTTCGCCAATCAGAAGACTAGCTAATAAAATATAGCCAATAATCGTTTTCCTATGTTCATCAAGTGCATCAATGATTCGACCTAACATTGACAGATTCCTAGATCAATGATGTCATCTAGGGCTCCTCTTAATTAGCATCGTTGAGATGATTAAGACATATGAGATGCTGTTTCTATGCTATTTGTAGAGACAAAAAGCTATTGTAACAGTGTTATGAAGATGGCATCCAGGTGTTGATGCTTGAACTCCAGGAACCTTGGATACGTACCTACGTATCCAAGATTCCTGGAGTTCCTCCTACCTCCTCCTCAAACCTTCGTTAACAAATCACCAGGACCAATGTCCTTAGATTACGGTTACGCGGTCAGTCTGGCATCAGTTCAGTCCATCAGTCTGATTCAGATTGACGGAAGAATGATAGTGTAACCGTTTGATTGACGGACTGATCCAGACTGACTGTGTAACCGTACCTACTCAGACACAATCTTCGGCCTCGTAAAAATACCTCGGCTACTTACTTGACTCTTTATTTAACCGACCAAAAGGGATCGGTATGTTTTATATTCAGCTGTGCTTTATCTGATTCTTTCTCCCCAGATCCGAGCGCAGTACGCCACCTGCAAGCACCAGAGAGTGCCCCTCCTGTCCTATACGGCGTCCGTGTCTGCCGCCCTTGCCATGGGCCCGCCGACCGTCCGCAAATGGACACGCTGCATGTCCCTCTGCGTGGACGTGTTCCTTGTAGTGTACCAGCTTGGCATCTGCTGTGTATACATTGTGTTCATCGCGGATAATATTAAGAAGGTGCGACAGACATAATATTAAGAAGGTGATCAGGAAACGTAGCGTGCTTTGGCAGGGCCCCGTATAATAATTTTTGGAGGCCCTTAGGAAAGTTAAAACCACTTACGAAACAAAAAAATCAAATCAAATCAAATCGAAAACAAAAAATGGATTTTGATAACTTTTGAACTCACGCTATGCGGTGGTAACAAAGATGTTTTTGTCATTTGTGAAATTAATAAAATTATATTAGGAAAGTTTTGATTAATTTTTGCATGTACGCGCGTTGGGGCCCCGTATAATAATTGATACGGCAGATCAATTCAATTCAGTTCACAGAGTCAACAGCGAACGTGAGGCATGCCCGTGACGCGCGTTGAAATCGTAGCGCTCGCTATGACACTTTCCTTTCAACGCGAGTAGATTTTGACGCATTCAATGAATATGCCAATTGCCAAACGAAAGTTGAATAAAAAAAAGATGACGAAAATTGAAGATAAAATTGCATAATGTGGACATAGCTTTAAGCCATGTTGCAATAACATGAATGATTGTCTACTGTAAGCATATTCTATCAATTCTATGGCGATCATCAGCGATGACGAAAACTTCCACACGTTAATGACATCTTGTAGGTATTTGTTTATCATGGGCCAACATCGTGAGGATGATGATGAAATAATAAAAATAAAGATTCTGATTTTATAGTTTTCACGGCCAAAATGAAAGCATATTGCATAATCTGCATAGCATTTTTATCAACTTATGCAATTATAATTCGCTACACATACAAACACCATGCAGGAATCTTGCAACGCCGTACTGCTGTGCCGGTTGGAGTCGGGGTGTGTTAGGTTTTTTCGTTACGTAATTTTTTTACGCGGTCGCCGCGCTCAAAGCCTGCAATAAAAGCTGCCCATTTGTCATCAGACTTGATCTACTTTATTGAAACACTTGAAATTCCTTATTCAAACCTTTAGAAGTATTAAGCACCAGTTGTTAAACACACATACTACCTCTGTACTAAGTTTCGAACTCATTACTCGAGGACTTAGTAGTTTCTCTACACAGGAGGAGTTAATACTTACTTTGCTGTCATAATAGTGTTTGGATTTGTGGAAACTTTGCCACCAACTTAGTAATGATCAGTGTACATGGCTTTGAATAATTGCACCATTAATTAAGGAATCTTAAACTATAAATAATTGTGATAGTTATAATATTATTAAGTATAATCTAAGTTATTCGGCAACGGCTGCAAATGTTTAAAAAAAATTAGCATTTAGGGTTTTTGAGGAAGAAAAATTACACAGGTCAACTCGGGTGTAATATGTAAATCCCTAGTAAACCATGAAATTTTGAATGATTTGCTACTAAATCCAGTAAAGCTCGGTTTGCTTAATAGTTGCTTTTATGTATTCAATAAAACATCATCATCATAAATTTTATTTATATAAAAATAAATACTTAAGGCATCCATACCATTTTAGCCCATTTTTACTTGATATTAATAAGTGGTACGGAATTCGGATACCCTTCGTATATAATATTATAGAAGTCCGACTCGTACTTGCCCGGTTTTTATTTCATTTTTATCCTCAATATTTTAGAGTAGTCGAGTTAGGTAGAGTGTTCGCGGGCGCCATTTAATTATTTATTAGTAGGCCAGTCATTAAAGCCAAAACCCGAAAGAAATTAGTAACTTGATAAAATTTTAGGGGGTTGTTAAAGAAGGTAAAATAACTTACCGTGTGATTTTGCAGCGTTCTGGGGTGTACGGAAAGGGTTGAAAAGGGGTGAAAAAGGTTTTTTGTTAATGACATTGCGTAAAAAATTAGTAACACGCTGCAAATTTGGAATTAGGTTGTTCTTACCGTTTTCTAACGTGTATTAAATTTGCAGCGTTATGCAACATACGGAACATTGTTTATTATTAAAAAACAATGAAATTTGTTATTAACAAGGGTAAAAATGTAGTAACACGCTGCAAATTTATAATTAAGTTGTTTTTATCATTTTCTAACGTATATCAAATTTACAGCAATTTAGTAATAAACAATGTTCCGTATGTCGCAAAGCGCTGCAAAATTAATACAATTTACAAAACGGTAAGAACAACTTAATTCTAAATTTACACCGAGTTACTAATTTTTTTTACCCTTGTAATGAACAAATTTTATTGTTTTTTAATAATAAACAATGTTCCGTATGTTGCAAAACGCTGCAAATTTAATACACGTTAGAAAATGGTAAGAAAAACCTAATTCCAAATTTGCAGCGTGTTACAAATTTGTTTACCCCTGTTATTAACAAATTTTATTGTTTTTTAATAATAATTAATAAACAATGTTCCGTATGTTGCAAAACGCTGCAAATTTAATACACGTTACAAAACGGTAAGAACAACCTATTTCCAAATTTGCAGCGTGTTACTAATTTTTTACGCAATGTTATTAACAAAAAACCTTTTTCACCCCTTTTCAACCCTTTCCGTACACCCCAGAATGCTGCAAAATCACACGGTAAGTTATTTTACCTTCTTTACCAACCCCCTAAAATTTTATCAAGTTACTAATTTCTTTCGGGTTTTGGCTTTAATGACTGACCTACAGAGCCCTCTCAGTACGGGACGATATTAATAATTTATTAGCAATTGCTCATGTAGATTCTGCAATATTATTAGCATTATATTTGCTGTTAAATACAGGGTGTAACAAAACTTAGTGATAATACTTCGGGGTGTGTATTGGCAATTGATTTTCGACGGCCTCTGTGGCTCAATTGGTTGAGTGTGTGGCAGCTCATGCCGGGGGTCGCGGGTTCGAATCCCGCCGACGGAACAAAAAGTTTACAATGTTCCCGGGTCTGGATGTGTATTAAATATGTGTATGATATAAATAAAATCTTAAATATATGTATAGTATATATAAAGTATTAAATATATTTCCGTTGTCTGGTACCTGTAACACAAGTCCTTCAGGTACTTAGCACGGGGCTAGACTAACGTGGTGTGAAGCGACCATAGATATTATTATTGTAATATTATTTTTATGGGCCAGAGCGTTATAATTTTCTCATACAAAAGTAAAAAAAAAGTTACCCTACTCTTACAGCGCTGATACTTTCACAGCGAACTCGATATCACTAATCAGTTTTGTTACACCCTTTAATATACCTTTTAGTAATGTTAGGAAAATATTCCATTTTTAAAAACGAAGGCCAATTTTTATTTCTGTTCAGAAAATTCTATTTATTTATACACATCTATTTTTAGAAACGAAGGCCAATTCAAAATCTTTATTTTCATTTCTACTTTTCCATTAGCTTTCCCATAGTATTTATGCTGGAAAAAGAGCTAAACATTTTTTTTTAATAAAAGATTCTTCAGCAAAATAATTTCTTTAAACTCCATTAGCATTGTATTTTCCGTTTGTAATACTAGCGCTAAGAATTTACTGAGACAAAGGTATTTTTAAACTATCTGTCGTGCTCATATTTAGTCCAGTACGCTTGGCCTGACCGAGTTTAAGCCTACGGCTACTTTGAAGACATTTCTTTTGTTACAGTCCCATGATTACGACTTATTGACGTGTCAGCTTGATATCGTCCCTTGTATTTTAAGGACATTTAACATACATAATATAATATTATACTGATAAAATCATTAATCTGTTCGTCTCTACTCTTTACCTCAGATTGTGATCTATTGACTTTGACACCATATTAAAAAAAATATATGGCTCTCTCTGGTGTACTTTAGAAAATATACCTTGAATGTACTATCGAAGAAATTGATTCATAGACAACTGACGGACCTTCGTCATTTGGTCAAATTATGTCAATTCATTGTTAATCGTGATCTGTCGGCGTACCACAATGCGATCAAATTACACAGCCCCCTTAGACAACTGGCAAAACGCTAACGCTAACGCTAACGCAAGCGCTACAAAATGTATGGATTTGACATTAGTATTCGCGAGCGAAGCGATGGCTTATGTCAAATCGCATACATTTTGTAGCGCTAGCGTTAGCGTTAGCGTTTTGCCAGTTGTCTAAGGGGGCAGGTCCGCAATCTGCCTATGAATCAACTTCTCTGATAGTACATTACTTCAAACCACTATCTTTTATCTTCGTCGTAGCCGGATAAAAGATGAGTCAGTTAATTCATTCCTACGCCACGTCGTCCATTGAAGCCCAAAACTTCCTCTGTCTAGCCCCTCAGCCAGATTTGTTCCGCGACAAATGGACTATTATGGCACGACCGATATAGATGCAATTGTGCTATGAACAATCATCATTAATAACGGGATACTCTGGTGTACAGGGTGACGTGAAAACCTTTGAAAACTTCCAAGTGGCTTGGAATAAATCCACATGAATGCAACAGGAAATGTCATTTATTCCCGATTTTGAAACCTAATGTTTATGTCATTCGTATTACAATCGAGTTCGTTGCTTTTGAAATTGCTGTATTTTTCTTTCACTTGATCTGTATCTGCAAGTGAAGGAAAAATACAACAATTTCAAAAGCAACGACCTAAAGATGTGCTTTTGAAATACAGTAATTTTAATCGGTCTTAGGGCAAGACCTCAATTTGATGTGGGCAAGGTTGATTTTGCGAGGCCCCTTGATGGATCACGCAAGTGGACGAATTTTCTTGAGAGAAAGAATTTTTTGAAACTCAAATTTTTATTTACTATAATTAGAAACTTAATAGAAAGGGGTTTTAATGATTTTGATGTTGATAGGCGTGGTGGAAATTTACGGTAGAAGCGATTGTGCGTTGATTAGACTAATCGCAATGCAATCTAGCTTGATAAGCGTTAGTGTAATAGGTCCCAAGATTATATTATGTAAGACTGACTACCGCACTTATAATTATTCATATTAATTCAATGACGATCTGGACATAAGCACCTTAATATATTTTCAGTCCAACTGTAAATTTCAAAATTAAAGTTAATTAATAATTTACAATTATTAATTAACTAGATGAAACCCGCAACTTCAATGCGCTAAAATTAGTTTATCTTAAGGGAACCGTACATTTTACGGTATAAAAAGCATATGTCCTTTCCCATGACTCCAAGTGTCTCCATACCAAATTTCAGCAAAATTGGGCGTGAAGAGGCAACAGACAAACATACATACTTTCGAATTTATAATATTAGTATGTGAGACTTTAAATCACCCTGTATAATAGGGTCACCGATCGTCCTCGGTCGCGTCGCTCATCGTTGCGTCTTGTACACGCCTTCATGTGCACAAACGGACAGACACGACATAACCTTGATATAGAGTTACAGAGTCGTAGACTTGGCGTCATAGGTATTTAGTATTTACCTTATAATGTGCTCTTGTTATTATTAGTCGTTGAGTTTGTGCCATGTTTTATCCTATCCCATGCAATAAAAAAATAATATTATGAAAAATTTAAGACGTTTTGGGATACATCATGGAGACATATAGGATAGACGGACAGACATCGCAGTCTTTGTAATAGCAGCCTCCCTAGACACACTTGTCTGTCTTGTGTCACTTTAAAAATGTATGCGATTTGACATAAGTCATCGCTTCGCTAGCGAATACTAATGTCAAATCCATACATTTTGTAGCGTTAGCGTTAGCGTTTGCCACTTGTCTACGGGGGCTGGTCTCGTTTTTATCCTTTGGGTACGGAGCCCTAAAAAATTTAATGTATTTAATTGTAAAATAACGTTTCAAACTGAACGAAAGTGTGTTTTAGTTTCATAGATACGAACGAAAGAGGCTAAGGGTTTGTTTCACCACTTCCTGATTAGTGCCGGATAGGCTATCCACCACTTAACTAACTCGAATCTATCAAATAATTTGTAGATATCCGGCACTTTATCTGGAAGTGGTGTAACAGGACCTGAGTGTTACATAATTTAGTAAAATATAATTAAATAGAAATAAAATATTGATTATAATGTAGTAAATGCTAAAAGTTTTGTATAATGTTGCAATATTAATGTTCCTTTTTGAGCTTCCATTTTAAAAGGGCTCCTATTTCAACATCTTAATGGAATACTCAAAGAGGGAATTAAGTTAAGCGAACAATATAATTGGAAACGCGATGAAAAGACAACTTCGCTGGGGGCGGCAATTCAATAAAGACGTGGCATAATATTGAAACGAATTATGTTCTACTTTATTGGTTTTCTAACTTATAAAAGTCAACCAGGGCCGTCACTGCTTCGATTTTCATGAAATCTATCTAATTCTCTATCTAATTCTATGAAGTGGGAGGGACGGCCGGAGTCACGAAGCTCTTTTTCCCAAGCGCTGCTGCTGCACACAAAATAGTCAGAAAAATAGACATAACACATCACACAACACAGATACTGACTGGTCACGGTGGATTCGCCTTCTACTTGAACAGATTCAAGCTGAAGGAGGATCCGTCGTGCCTGTGTCAGCCCGGAGTAGAGGAGACTGTACCTCACCTGTTACTCGAGTGCCCAATTTTTGCTAGCAATAGGTATGATATTGAGCAGAAATTGGGCACATCGATGACGGGTGAGAACCTGCCTTCGATCCTGGGGGGTAAGAAGAGGGATATGTTCCTCTCTTTCTGTACAAAAATAGTTAAAGCAGTAAACAAAAGAAACTGTGATATTTTAGTGTGATAAATTGATAATAGTCTTAGGTAAGATGCTGTGATATTAGGGTTAGTTGAATGTTTGTGCCGTAGTTTTATTAGTATTGGTTTATTAGTGTATTTTATTGTATTGTATTTTATTATTGAATTGTATTTTATTGTATTGAATTTTTAAAATTAGCTGTAGAAAATATTGTTATATAAGTAAGTGTTATTTATAATATTGCAGACAACAAGCCCTAATAATGTTAGGGGGGTGGTAATAAAATAAAAAAAAAAAAAAAAAAAAAAAAACTTATAAAAGTCAACCAGGGCCGTCACTGCTTCGATTTTCATGAAATCTTATACTCGTAACCAGCTTATCCTTTACAGGTTTACAACTTTACAAGTTTGTGTTCGAATTTTTTAACTTAAAATTAATAGATTCGCGTAAAACAGTCACAACGATTACGAAATAGTTTCGGGATAACTCTATTGTCTACCCCTAGATGATCACTAATCTGCGATAAGCTAAATAATAGAAGCAGTGTCAACAAGAAATGGATAAGTCATTAATTAAAACTGTCCCTAAAAATTAATCGCCAGACTAAACATCAAGTTATTTTTAATCTAGTGTTCAGCCAGAAACGAAGGATGCGAGCATAAGTACCTTCTCAAAAGTGTTGACTCACCCAGGAACAACTTTAGAACTCCCACAGGACAGACTGCAGACTTCTAGTCGGAAGATAGTTTACTCAAAACGTAATCAGTAAAAAAATGCATGAAGAAGCGCAAAATAAACGATTTGTCTCGGTCCATAATTATGCACTATTAGAGAAGTTGATTAAACCATCCCACTGATCACAGATAACATTAAATTAACATAAGCCGACCACATAATATTATGACATAGGTCCTACGTAGGTCCGTCAACTACCATAGGAATCAATTAATTCCTCGATGGTGCTTAAGAGGCCGGGTACCCTTGGAATTTCTCATACAAACGTAATACTAAAATCATTTTCTCATACGAAAATATTTTACATGTTTGAGTTATTTTTCAGTTTAAAATAGTAATTACCTAGGTGCCTGCACAAAAATTTACTACAAAATATTTAAATTCTAAAAAATATTTTTTAGTATTTAAATATTTTGTAGTAAATTTACTATTTATTTATATATATTTTAGTGTTTTACTCTATTTTTTAGTGTTTCAATATTTAGTGGTAAATTTACTAAAAAAAATTTACTTAAACAAAAAAAAAATTGTATTTAAATATTTTGAAGTAAATTTTTGTGTAGTCACCTAGGTAATTACTATTTTAAACTGAAAAATAACTTAAACATGTAAAATATTTTCGTATGAGAAAATGATTTTGATATTACGTTTGTATGAGAAATTCCAAGGGTACCCGGCCCCTTAAACCCCAATTTGGTCAAACTATCGGCCGACCAAAAGCCTCTAGTCTGCGAGGGCACTAATTAAATTGATAAATATCAAAACCTTTTCCAGATCGTCGATCCCTACTACGTGATGGCTGTGGAAGTCCACATGCTAATCATCCTGGGTCCATTGATAGCGTTCAACTTGATACCAAGTCTGAAGATCCTGGCTCCGTTCTCCGCTTTGGCCAACGTCCTAACGTTGATTGGTATCGCCATCATCATCTACTTCTTGCTGTCAGGGAAGAAGTCAGAGGAACCCCTGGACCTGTGGGGATCGTACGCGAATTATCCACTTTTCTTCGGTACAACGCTCTTCGCTTTGACGGCTGTTGGTGTGGTAAGTGTATATAAGTGATTATTTCGGTATACTGAGTGTGGCAAAGGCCAAAGTGCCACCCCAGCAAGTGCGCCTTATAGCTATAATGCTATAATGATTGGAAATCTTCAATTGTATGAAAATAGTATGGAATTATAGCTATATAGCGCACATGCCGGGGTGGTGTCTTTGCCACCCTCACTATACTACATAGATGAAGCAACTCTGCGCCAAAACTCGCGCTCTCGCCGGTGAACCGTACATTTTTTCGGGATAAAAAGTATTTTTTGTCCTTTTCCGGATCATCAAAATCGGTTTAGCAGGGGAAGGTAAAAGACAGAGTTTTACATTTATAATATTAGTATAGATATTGGATATGAGTACTCGTATCTTCGTGAATTTCGTAAACTCCATGACTGTGGAAATGTCTGTTCTTAGAAATGTGATTTCCTTAAAATAATAAATACGCAACTTTAACTAAAAAGTAATTTTAACTAGCAGTAAAAAGCTAAGGTTGCTGAAATCTGTGACCACTTGACATTCAGGCTTCAGCCCTTTTGGAAGTGGGTCAAACTTTTTCATGTAAATTAGTCTATTTTCAAACCGTTTGAGCTAATTATGAAGGGTTGAAAGATTTTGCGAACATTCGCATATAAAAGGAATTCATTACAATTAACTTTGAAATCAAATTACAATTAGTTTTAAATTAAATTCATCTTTTTTCTTTATACAAAAATAATTACACATTCCTTCACGATTTTGAATATAGACATATTTTTTTCATTCTGTTACTAAAAATAAAATTTTCTGTACTAATGGACAGCTGAATACATTATTAAAATGAACTTCATAGAAATGATGATATTATGGCTTTAGCCTTTTTTCAGGATAACCTCTACAAGGTTTAGCAAAACATATTGATAATACTTTAGGGTATGTATAACTATGTGTCCCTTATGACGTCTTATCATAGAGACCAAATTCTTCATGAATTTGACCATATCAAAGTAAAAAACAGTAGTTTTTCAGCGCTGCTACATTTACAGTTAACTCTATATAAAGGGGACTCATACACACTAAAGTATTATCACTTTGTTTTGTTACAACCTGTATAATGTTGGTCAAGCTGATGATAACAATACCGTAGCTCATAAAATGTTACTAATAATGATAATAATGTATGTACTTATGGCCCGGGAGCCAAGTAAATTTTTGGTCAATGATTTCCTCCCGGGCGAAACTTTGTACAATGCATAAGAGACTTATACTATGAATACTAGCGACCGTTAGCTGTGACTCCGTGGGTGGGGGGCCCACTGCCCCCCCACCCACGGAGTGACTCCGTGGGTGGGGGGGCAGTGGGCAGTGACAGCCTTCCACCCATGAAGAAAAAAATTTTTCAGTAATTTCCTCTCATTTGAAAATTTATCAGAGTATAGTTTATGTAGTATTTTGAAAGAAAAACATAGTCAGCTAACCATAACATGGTGGACTATACGTCAGCTGGCTCCTTGAACATGAAAAAAAATGTTATATTTTCAATGATTTCCTCTCAGCTAAAAATTTACCTGGTGATCATTTAAATGCTACTATGAATGAAAATTAATCTCAGCTTGCTGTATCTCAGTGGAAAGTTTGTCAGCTGGTACCTTGAAAGGTGTAAGGCGACAGCATCTATACCTACTAAAACTTATCAGCTGACGACTTTTCCACTGACTTACAGCTAGCTGATTTTTTTAATTGATTACTAGAGCATTTTAACAATACTCTGATAAATTTTCAAATGAGAGGAAATGACTGAAAAAAAATTTTTCTTCATCTTTGGGAGGCTGGCACTGCCCACCCCACCAACGGAGTCGCAGCTGACGGTCGCTAGTATTCATAGTATATGTCCCTTATTCATTTTACGAAGTTTCGGTTGGGAGGGTCTTGGTCATGAAAATCTGTTACTGGCCCCAGGTCTATTATGCCAAAAGAAGTTCATAATGATAATGCTGTAGCATCTAATAATTATATTATAGCTCATGGTAATGATATTCATAATGATTTAACAGGTAGTAGCGGTAGAGAACAACATGAAAACACCGAAGGCATTCGGCAAGCCGTGCGGTGTCCTCAACACGGCTATGACGATCATCGTGGCGCTATACATCGCAGTTGGTGCGATCGGCTACGTGTTTTGCACGTCGACGTGTAGTGACTCCATTACGCTGGATCTGCCCAAGGATAGCCCGTAAGTTTTAAGTGAAAACTTATTTAGCTGTGCTATGTTGTATATTATGTAACGTTAAGCAATTTTTTTTTATTGGGACAAATGAGAAAACGGGTCAACTGATGGAAAGCAACTACCGTCGCCAGGACACTCGAAATATCAGAAGAGTAGCAGGTGCGTTGCCGGCGAGGGAATACGCTCTCTTCTGAAGGTTTGCAGGTCGTATTGGTCCGGAAACACTGGTGGTGTTCGTTCCAAAGTTTTACTGTGCGTGGCAGAAAGTGGCGTGCATATCTTGCCGTTCTCTGAAACTTCGAAAGTGCGATGCAGGTTTGTTAGGCGAATTGTGGGTACCGCCACATTTTTCTTTGGATGATGGAATTGAAAATTCGTATGTGAATTCGACGAAAGCAGAGTAAACTGCCTACTAGCAGGAGAAGATGTGATAAGTTGATACTTGATAACCCCTTCTCTGTCTCACGTGCGGTGTAAATACAGTATGCCTAGTCAGTTGTATTGTTTTCTTTAACCTTTTTTTTACGGAAAAAAGGCCTACATATTTATGCTGTATTTTCTCTGTATATATAGAATAAATAGCTCAGCAACAAATTACAAAGCATTAGATTCACCATTTTGACCACTCCAACCACTGTATAGCCAAGACTCAAACTATCACAGAAGTTGATTTATAGGCAGATGGCGGACCTAAGTACGTAGCATTTTTTTGATATCGCAGGGGAAACCCATCATGGGTGCCCCGGGTTGGGTACCCCGGGGGTATGTGAGACTCCTACTCACTAAAACCACCTGCGGTTCGCCTTCAGCCGTATAGTACGTAGCATGGTCAGGTTACGTCAAATCCAGCCATAATATCACGACTACCATTACATTGTCAGCCGACCACATGACATAGGTCCATCAACTGCCTAAGAATCAATTTCCTCGATGGTACATGCAAAATCGGTCTCGGGATACACGTGTCCGAATATTGACCTTCTAACAAATAGGTCAAATCATATTGAGGACAGGATTATTACGTGGGAAAGCTTCAGAATAAGTGGGTTGGATCCGACCCTCTCGGATAGATGGACTAATAAGGGATTTAGAAATGCTATTTGGGGCCTGTTTCAACAATTCCTGATAAAGTGCCGGAAAGGCTATATACACAACTTATTTGACAGATTCTCCATACTCTATTTGTCAAGTTAAATGGTGGATAGCTTATCCGGCACTTATTAGGAAGTGTTGAAACAGGCCCCTAATGTGAACAACGAAGGTTTATAGCTCTAATTATAATCAGTGTTATAAAACTTGGTCAAGTCGAATAATTATTTGTCTTGACTAAGTATCCTGGTCCTTAATGACCAGGGTGCTTAGTCAAAGTCTGTTAGTTTTGACGGCAAAGCGACGAAAAATGTATCGATCGCATGCGCTATCTAAGTGGTCTTACAATAGTTGAACAATTTATTTGACAATAAGATTGAAAGGCTGGCGCGTTCAATAACAACCCTAGACTGTCAATTATATTGCACAATACGTGCACAATACGCGCAATACAATCTGATGATCGTCGATGAATGATGATCGTCTAGCCTCTAGGGGCCCGCTAAGCGATGCGTTGTGACAAATGTCGTACATACTGCAGATTAAGTTCTCCAACTTCACTATTTTAACTGTCAAATACAATGATTATTATTATTGACTGAGTAGTAAGTCTGGTAATAACTAATAAGTTATTTCTATTTAGCAGCGACTTATCATCATAGGCGACTGCCGATTTCACGATCTCTAAAGAAAGACGTGCTAGTTGTAGGACAGATTGAAATTGATGATTATAGAATGACCCATCATTTGAGATTCTGTAGGTAGGTACTTCAATATCGGATATATTTATACACACACGTGACTAGCCCGTTGAGAGATTTTCATACTTAATGCGTCCAAACGTTTTAAGAATAAACCACAGGGTTCTCGTTAATAAAATATACACAAAAGATTTAGAGAGTTCTATCTCTCTTTATATTTATTCGGATAGACATTTTATGCAAGTTCAGTTTGACTGCAAGAATAATAATGTAAATAAATTTGATCCCTTTTTTTAAATATTATCGATTATTATGTAGGTAATTCCCCACATCTCAAATTAATTATTATTTTAGACAAGCAAACCATGAAAATAGGTCATCGTAGACACAAAGACATATCTACATGACTTTTGCAGCATTCAGTTTCATGAAACGAGTAACATGTAGGTACTATCAGAGCTGAAGTTGATTCATAGGCAGATTGTGGATTTGGTTTTGTAGTTCCAAAGTAATTTGTATAAATAATGTCAACATACATGCTTACAATTATGTATGTATGCTGACATTGTATAATTTTAAGTTACAGCATTGTAAACTTTATTTTAAAAGATTAATTTTTTTCTCACTTTTTTTGGTAAATAAAGTGGGCCCCCTGCGAGTTTCTTACGCCGGTTCTTCTCGCCGGGTTAGTTCCCGAACCGGTGGTAGGCATCATGTAGACTTTCAGAAAATATTTGCAAAAATTTATTCTGAATAAAAAATTTTGAGTTTGAGCTGGATTATATCAATTCAATGTAAGTCGTGATCTGTCGGCTGGGATTAACGTAACGTGACTAAATTACTTAGGTCCTCCATATAGATACGAGTAGCTATAGGTCTACCAGAATCTAATGGCTGACAGCAGATTTTCAAAAATTATCCTTGATCATTGGATATATTTATGTATTTGCATGTTTCACACAAAGAATCAGCCGCTATAAGGAAAAAAAAATCAAAATGTTTTATTCCAATTACCCCGGTATTGCTAGAGTCACTCTAGCAAGTAGAGTCAATTATTTACTTTCTCACTTTTTTTTTCTGGTAGACCTATTAATAGAAGTCGATTCCTACGTAATTTGGTCGTTTTGGGTCAAACTCAGCCGACAGATAGCGAATAATACTGAATTGCCATAATTCGACCAAATGACGCAGGTAAATTACTGCCTATGAATCAATTTCTTCGATGGCGCCTATCTCTCTTGACGTTGCGATGCCGGGACCGCATTCTGTGTGGAAACTCCTTTACATTGAATCAATTGTCACATATATTTATATCAGTAGAACGAGCGTTCAATCAGCGATGACATTCCAACAGCTGGCATAATTATTAATATGCATATAGAAACCCAAGACGACGCAAGGTTATCAGTTATCACACGAATAAAACTTTTCGTGGTTAGATGACCATGGTCCTGTACTTAAAATGTGTATATTTTAATTTCATTAAAATACATATTGTAATTAGATAACTTCTAAAAATTAAACCTTAAGCTTTTTAAAGATTCTTCAGGAATAAATTTATCTCTATTGCAATCATGACAAACGTCTATCATGTTCCAATAGTTCACTAAGGAAGGAAGGAAGGAAGGAGATCACTAATCTACTAGAACGATGGGTTTCAAATGCTATACATTTTTTGTTTCGTCAATATTCCGGATATACTTCATTATTTTTCTAGTATCCACGTTTTTTTATAAAATAAGGGGCAAACGAGCCAACGGGTCACCTGCTGGAAAGCAACTACCGTCACCCATGGACACTCGCAAGTCGCAACATTAGAAGAGCTGCAGGCGCTTTGCCGGTCTTTTAAGAGGGAATACGCTCTCTTCTTAAAGGTTTGCAGGTCGTATTGGTCCGGAAATACTGCTGATGATAGTTCGTTCCAGAGTTTTACATTCTCTCCACGTTATTCCGAAATCAGTATTTTTAAAGTCCTAAGAAATAAATAAATAAATAGTAAATAAAAAATTTAAATTTCTTTTTTTCACACAGTCCATATTTTATTAGTAGGTAACATAAATCTAATCCTATGTTAGTTTACATTTTAAAAGTTTAATTAAAAGGAACAAAAAGTAAGGCCAGTGACGACCACCCTAGTCAGGTGACCCAGTTGCATCTCTCACATGCAACTTAGTGAAGCGATCCAAGACTGCCGAGTCCATCCTCCCTGCTATCATTTCCAGGATGCTGTTGCAACTACCCCTTAATCTTTGTACTACTTAACATGTTTTCTTTTTCATGACAGCATGAAAATCATCAATGTTAGCATCTGCAATCATGCCCGAGGCACTACAGTACCGGAGTAATCGCATTAGCACCCTGAAAATGTTATTATATTGCACTCTGAGTGCGTTTTAGGTTCTCTGTGTATACTTGACCCACTCGTGTAAAAGCTTTGACAATATCCTTTAAACAATGTGAGCTTAACATTCAATGTACAGCGAGCGAATCTATGAGCCAGCAGAAATGACGTTATAATTTTATTTTCAGTCTCGCAGTAACGGTGATAGTAATGATGGCAATTGCCATCTTCATCAGCTACGGTCTCCAATGTTATGTGCCGGTGGAGGTGCTGTGGAAGAACTACCTGCTGCCACGACTTGAGGACGCGTCGCCGAAACGCAAGCGCATCTGGGAGTACGGCCTGCGTATTGTGCTGTGCTTGCTGACATGTAAGTGTCCATGCAATGTATTTTAAATGACTGATGAGTGATGAGTTAACACACCATGCCGAAACTACGTCGCGTTACGGTGCGTCTACATTTGTATCATTTGCGCGATCAGATCTCCGATCAGATCTCCGTCGCGATCATCGCGCCGTATCATGATCGCTAGTGTGGACGCAAAATGATACGCGTATCATGATACGCGTATCATTTTGATACAGCGCGATGATCGCGACGGAGATCTGATCGCGCAAATGATACAAATGTGGACGCACCGTTATAATATTGTAGTATGCGTAGCGCATTGCTGACGAAATCATGCCGTATTTTCGGCCCAGTGTGTTGAGACATAAATAATATATTCAAATAATATTTTAAATACGAAAGTGTGTCTGTCTGTCAACAAACATATTAAGATTTTTTTCTAGCGGCTAGGGATAAACTACAGATGTATTCACGCTTGTACCGCTAAAACGAACCGCTGAATAGTACCTAATAGTTTTATCACTGACCGTTAGAAAAAAAATGACGCCACAGGTCCATACAAATTGTTACTCAAACCCCTTTGGTATGGAGAAATGGAGATACTTTGAGTCCCGGGACATAGGATACTTTTTATCACGGAAAAATGTACGGTTTCCACGCGATAAACGTGGGCGTAATCTTGTAGAAATATAATTTAGGTACACCCGTATCATTACTCATTAGTCAACTCCTCGAAATTTTCTCCACTCGACTCAACATACCTAAAAATTTATGTCATTTTGTTAACTAATTACATAATTTTTGAAGATTGACGTTAAGTCGAGTAGGGGAAATCTCGAGGAAACGACTAAAGTTATGGGTGCGAACCCCCCGCTTCTTAGCAGCTTATATATAACTTAACAAAGCTTTTTATAGGTTATCAAGCTTATTTAGACAGTTCATTAAAATATAAGAGGTAACAGCTTTCCAATAATTGATTATTAAGAGATTAATTTGGTAGTGGGTCTCCTACGACTAAATTAAAAGCAACAGCTACATTGTGTAGTAGCTCATAATGTAACTCCAGTACCACTTCAGATTATTCAGAGCTATTTTCTGAGTATCTCTAGGAGTAATCCTTATGTTATCAGCATAAAGTGTCGAATAGTAAAATGGTAGTAAAATGGTACCTCAAAAACTATCACCTCTTTGCTATAAGTCTTGGGGCTTCTATAGCCCCAACACAACAAATGCCATTACCATTTACCATTCTATAAATCCAGTTCTATTCTATATAGAACTGGATTTACAGAATGGTAAATGGTGAATCTTCTAGCATTTGTTTAAAATGATATTTTTAGTACAGTAAATTTCATTTTAGTCAGGATATAAAGTTTCGTTTTTTATCTTTCATCAAAAACTATTCAGTAGTTTAAGCCTATCTTTATAAATATGATTCAAATTACTTACTTATTATAAAGTGATAGCACTCTATGTAGCTCACTTGCCGGGTAGGCACACTTTGCCATACTCACTATATACAATTTTAATTAACATACTATATTACTTTCCAGTTATATTGGCCGTGTCGGTGCCTCGGTTGGGTCTCTTCATATCACTGTTCGGAGCCCTCTGTCTCTCCGCTTTGGGCATCTGTTTCCCTGTCATGATGGACGCGTTCACCATCTACACCAAACCAGATAGTGCCAGAAAGCGCTTCGTATACATCAAGAGCATTATACTCTTCATCATTGGACTCATTGGCCTTGTAGCGGGAACGTATACAGCATTACGAAGCATAATATTGTCCTTCCAACCACAACCTTTTGCAGCTATTGCCAACGCCACAGCAGAGGTGCCAGAGTGACGACTCTAGGTGTGTTTCTAAGTGCCTTGCGTGAAGGTTCGTGCTTTATAAGCTTGTCTATTTATTTGGATGTCATATGTATGAATTAGTAAATTGTATAAATAAATGTGATTTTATCTTTGTGTGTGTTTTTTACCTTGTGATTGAGGCTCACGAGTCACGTGTGTTCTATAATTTTCAGAAGAAATAAAACGTAAAAATTAACCTTATAATATTTTAATTGCGTCGTCTAGTCTTAATAATATTTTGATTCTTATTTTGCATCTGTAGACTTATAACATTGAAAATGAAAAAGGCAGTACAAGGAGTAGTTAGGCTGCTGGTCTTATAAGATTTCGTCCTAGTAGGACGAGTTTCCACATACATATCAGTTTTTACAATAATATTATGTTTATCATCTGGAAACTCGACGTTAATAATTTTTATGACTTTATACTTTAAAGTTAGTATTGATTCTCCAATATACAAGTACGTACAATAGATTAAGATATTTAACAAGAAATAAGGTGTGGAGGGGGAAGGTAATAAAAACTAAAATGCAATGAAAAGTTAAAATAATACGCTCTTTACTTACATTGAGTGCGGTAGTATTTATAGGTCCTTTAGCAGTTCCAAGTATTTTATATTATTTTCTAAAAGTTATCAAACGAATTTATAAATAATTATTATATTTTTTCAGTGAACTTTAAACTACAGGAAGAGTAACTCCGTCAAAAAAAGTGCACCAAATGCCTACAAAATGTGACCCGAATACATGCACATTTATGCATGTGTTCGGTACACATTTTTCGTGTATATATACTCGAGTGACGTTCAACCAGGTTGACATGATAATTATTGTCAAACTCATTTTACAATTTGTTTACTTTTGGTTTACTTACTTTTTCGTAGCTTTTTACAAAATTTTCGTTGTTAAAATGCCTAAATGCCCTGTGAAATGGTGTAGGAGTCATACAGATACGACTTTTAATACAGGAATAACCTTTCAAGTTTCATCAGTAAGTGATTTCTTTTTAATTATGCTTAGGTAAAGTTCTTGTATTTTTTCCGACCCAAAAACATGCCCAAAAAGATGGTTCATTTAAGTTGGATGCCAGGGTATTTGCGTAAAATTAAGCTGGTCTCTTTGTGTTTGTCTTATTAAGTTTACAAGTTATTGTAAAAATGCAATAATCAAAAAATAATATAATTACAAAATTTTTACAAAGTCGCCATGGACAGTGTTATGCAAGATGTAACAATTTAATCATAATTCATAACCGGGGGTCTGACTGACATCAGTATGGAGTATCTTATTTTTATAATCATGCCGTTCGTACTTTAGTAAGAAAAGAACTGAATTAGATGCCGAGCCAGATTACTCGTTTATGTAGCATACACTTTAATAGTCATGATTAGGGAATGTGTTTTTACACGAATTATCATATTTAGACTGTGAAATCCCAAGTTTCATTTTCCATATTTTTCCATATTTTAGGGTTTTACAAAGATAAGTCCATATTTTGCAAGAAAATGTCACAATCGTCGATATTTTCACTAAAATACAAAAAAAAATACGTTCCCGCCACCATGCGGCTGCGTATTTCGTTCCTCTCGCGTTTTATATTATTATTTATTATATTTCTTCGGTATTCTGTTTTCAAAGAAGATTACTGAAGAAATAGAAAATAAAGTTTCAGCTATGCTGAAGGTCATGTTACTGACATGGCTAAACAAAAACTGAAGTAAAAAAATATCGTGAATTGTGAGTTGTGACGTGCAGGGATCATTTAGCCAATATTAAGCGAACCCAAGACGATCATTTTTTTAAATGAAATAAGGGGGCAAACGAGCAAACGGGTCACCTGATGGAAAGTAACTTCCGTGGCCCACGGATACTCGCAGCATCAGAATAGCTGCAGGTGCGTTGCCGGCCTTTTAAGAGGGAAGGGCAGGGAAAGGAAAATGGTAGGGGATTGGGCCTTCAGTAAACTCAATCACTCGGCGAAGCACAGCGCAAGTGCTATTTCACGCCGGTTTTCTGTGAGCCCGTGGTATTTCTCCGGTCGAGCCGGCCCATTCGTGCCGAAGCACGGCTCTCCCACGTCAAATCATGCAGCATGACGTGCGTTACGTGCTGTCATGGTTACAATATTATGATCAGCATGTCATGCAAGTTATACAGTTAATACTGTCACATAATATGTTTATTCCCAAACCATTTATGCATAGGCAAAACCAGTATAGCATATTTCTGGCCTACCAAATATGCAAAGGCAAAGCCAGCATAGCATATTTCTGGTCTCTATCTCTTTGTTAACTGTCACGAGTGACTCTTTTCTTACCTATAACACTAAAGCAACGTTTAATTTTTGGAATTTTATGCTCCACATTTTTCCATATTTTCGATTTTTTAGTCCATATTTTATGTACATATTTTGGATTTTTTAGTACATATTTTTCCGGGCCCTAGTCATGATATATTTTGTATGAGTAAAGACCGAAAATTAAAGAGATTACGAAAATCTGCATTTGTACCGTAAGTTTTTTATTTCAATTCTGTAATAATCTTTGCTAATATTTTAAATGCGAAAGTGTCTCTGTCTGCCTGTCTCGCTTTCACGCCAAAACTACTGAACCGATTGTAATGAAATTTTGTACACAGATAGTCTAAAGCCTGAGAAAGGACATAGGCTACTTTTTAACCGGAAAAAGGGGTTGTAAGGGGGTGAAAATGTGTAAATTTGTTCAAATTAAGTTAGTTCTAAAAAATCATAATAGATGGCGCCGTGCGTCTCCTACATCGCGATATCGCTTGCTCGTGCATCTTTCTATAAGAGGTGGTACCAAGTTGAGTACCGTTTCTCGATTCTTGCGATTGTTATGCACGTCTATAAATAATGAATAACTTAGTAGAGTACTACTTAGTAGTCAGTACTTAGTACTTTATCTACGCAGTGATGAGTGACGAAACCTTAAACCTACCAATACTAAATAGTTTATAGGTAAAGCTAAAATTGTGTAATGGGGGGCTAAATAAGCTTTTACCTAAAGCTTATTTAGCCCCCCATTACACAATATAAAAAAATGAAATATTATGTGCGCACTGCACAGCTGTTTTTAGATATTTTGATTTAAGGGGTACCAGGGATTTAAAAAGCTTTTAAATTTGACACCAATTTTGTTGACACCGTGCGCTATAAACTGAAGTCCACGCGGACGAAGTCGCGGGCAACAGCTAGTTCTGTAATAATTTAGCACATATATTTTTGTAATCTGAAAACGTCTTGTCTAGATGCTCTGGATAGTTTTAAATTCGTCCGAGTCGTACACGGTTTGTTCAAAATTATTATATATTATTATTATCGACGATTTAAGGATCAGAGGAAAATGTTTGATTTTAAAATAATAATTATGTACTCCTTTCTTCGTGATAGTAGATATGTTTGGTGTATACTGCATAATGCCATCCGCTATTGTCCACGGCTTTGTTTCATAACTGTGACAGTGACAATAACCGCGCAGGCTGTCGTCCAGTGCGCAATATTATGATACGTTACCTGGGAAACGACCTTGGCGAGAATCTGAATTGTCATATTTTAGTGTTCGAAAAGGAGCCAAATTTAAAACGGTTGAAGTATGGGAGTTATGTTTCCGTAGTTTTGTTATTCGTTGTATTTTTTATTAAAACGAGCATCACTCAGTTTAACTTCACTATCATAGTAGAGATAAACTACGATAACATGGCGCGCCCCTCCAAAATTTAAAACGTTTGAAAGTACTACTCGATCAAGCCAACTAGACGAATATCAAACCATGCTCTCTCGCACTTATGCATTGCTAGCGACGTGCATAAGTGCGAGAGAGCAAGCTTTGACATTCGTCTAATTGGCTTGGTCGAGTAGTAAGTATATTTTGTGAAAATATTATGTTCATAGCGCTACCATTAACACCCGGTTTCTGAAAGGCTGATCAACACTAAAATTAACTAATCGCCTGTTAAATCTCTTGTCAAGTACCATTTGGGTTGCTAGAAGCATGATTAGTTAGTTTAATTTGATCAGCGCGTCAGTTGACACGGCTGTTCAATTTGACTCGTGAATCATATTATGTCAACCGCCATTTTGGATTTCCGAAACGCTTGTCAAGCCGTGATCATAGATTAAACGTTTGTCAAAAGCTGTGTCAACTAATCGGTAGTTGTGGGTGAATTAACTTATGAATTCAATTGATTTTTTATGTAAATCTACATTTTCTCTTTGAACCTACGTTACTAAAAGGTTTGTAAACACATTTATTATGAAGTTTTAATAAAACTTCGTAATAAATACGTCGATAATGCAAATAAACTGTTTTATTTGCAATACTCGTTTTATTTTCAAAAAAAATGTATATTATAATCATATTCATTTCTATAATGAAGAAGAATTTAGGAATCCATAACGTCTGAAAAATTGAAAATCAAAATTCTGACAAATGAACGAAGATAAACAAAACGCATGTCAAATCAAAATGATCACAGATTAGTTAATTTTCGTTTGATCAATGATTCTGAAAACATCAGATTTGAAATTTCCAGAACATTTTTGATAGCAATGACAGTCTGCAATTCCTTCTTTTGACATTTCATTGGTATTTTTGATAGTTAATAGTGAAGTAATGAACGAAAAATAACAAATCGCTAGTCAAATTAAAAATGATCATAGATTAGTTAATTTTTGGCTGATCAATGTATCAGAAACTCAAATTGATTTGACATCCATGCTAAATTAACAGCAGTGTTAGTTGATCAGTGATTTGACAGACCTTTCAGAAACCGGGTGTTAGTGAAATATTACGAGTACTGGTTGATTGATTGAATACTTACAACTACATACAAACTCTTTCATAAGGATGTGACTACAGTCTAAACACATTGGAACAGTAATTTTATTTCTTATTATCGTTATTTCTTGTTATCGTTTTATCTCTACGTTTAAATATTTTAGTGAGCCAGTGCAAATATAACATAATAATATTATACGTAGTAATTAAATCAGCTGTTGAAAAGGAATTTAAAATATTTGCACTCTTCACTCGCAGTAACTTAACTAGGTATACATCAAAGAGTTTGTGATACTCGCCAGGTTTCAGCTACTCAGGGTAGAATGAAAAGCATGTTTGTGCAAGGTACTTTTACCATGATTTATTACATAAAACAGCGTACGAGGACGTATGAGCAACTAGAACAGCGGCACTAGGTGCCAAGGCGCTCCCGTCGCCGGGCAAATAAATAAACATATTTTACAACAAGTAACTTTTATTTCTTCAATCCTGAACCGTATAAATAAAAACCAAAACGGAATACTACTCTTACATCATATTATGGTTTACGTAGTTGCAGTGCTCGAGTCCACATCCAAGGCGAAATAAGTCTCCAAAAGGTAAATTATAAATAAATAAATAGGGCAGAGCGCCCGCGGCCCGCGGCGCGGTGGCACTCGATACATCTTACATGATACATCTTACAGCGTACACGTTATACACACGCTTAGTACAATTTCGATGAAACATTTATGTAAACAGTATAAGTACCATATATATGATATTGTGTTTCATGTATACATTTTAACAAACAAGATGGAATATCAAACACCGCCTGTGCGGCCATTAACATTAAAGTTACATATAATATCATTTGATATGAAACAGTGCATTTAAAAGTTGAACCGTAACATCTTTACAGAAGCCCTCACATGTAAACCTTTATAGAAAAAACATTTTATTGTTCTCGCTTTGTATCCATAAAATACTTTCAAATGCAACAACTTCTTAGTCTTACTTCATATACATTTTTTTTTCAATTCAATAAACATTCAATTGACTCATTTATCAACGACAAAAACCTACAAAAATATATTATAACATTAGCACGAGTCAAAAGAGGAGATGAACCAGACAGTCAGTGCGTAGGGACGCGGCCGCGCGGGCGAGCCGCGGCGCGCGCGAAGCCCGGCGGCCCTGGGGCGGGACGAGCCGCGTGGGACGAGCCGCACGGGCGCGGGACGAGCCGCACGGGCACGGGACGAGCTGCGCGCGCGCCGCCCTCCCAGCGTCCGTCTCTGTGCGCGGCTCCTACCCGAACAGACGTGGTCTATGCGTTAACGCGACATTCTTTATAACTAAAAAAAAATAATATAAACTTTTAAAAACGTTAACAACTACAGCCATAACAAAAATAGACTAATAACGACTACGCTACGGAATCTACGTACTACTTAAACTATTTTCTAAGTAAAATTTAAACCAAAACTAACGTTCGCTCACTACGAAAACGACAGAGGGCGCGCGCGAGGCCGGAGCGGCCGAGCCGGCGCGCAGGCTAATCTCAGAGGAGCGCACTACGAAGCGGTCTACGGGGGGAGACGTGCGCCCCGGACGCGGACGGGCGCTGCACTCATCCGAGTGGGGACGGAGGGTCGGCGGTGATCGGCGGCCGCACTCCGGGGCCCCTCCCGAGCCTATTAAAACTACCTATATACAGACGCAGTCACTACACTTGCGCATGCGTACGCGAGCCGATTGAGCAAACTAGCGCGCGGTGCACCAGGGGGCGGCACGCGCGACCGGTGCTGATACAACGTATAAATATTCAACAATATAACTCGGACGAGCGCCCGCGCCCGCCCGCCGACTCGCCCGGGCGGCCGACTCGCCTGGGCGGCCGACTCGCCCGGGCGGCCGACTCGCCCGGGGCGGACGAGCGGGGCGGACGGGCTACGGGCGCGGCGCCACGCACACTCGGGACGAGGACACGACAAACATTCTTCTTTAAATAATGATTTCCCATAAAATTTGGTCCGTACGTCGTTGACTAACCCTGTATAGTGTCGAACTGAGTCCGAATGAGGAATTAGAGACGACGATAGATCAGAGTTCGAGCGAAACTTTGGTAGATTGACTTAAACTAGGTAGATTAACTTACGGTAACTGCATATCGATTACTACTATTATAAACGGATAGAAACACAGAGTTTGTAACAACATCGATTCGCCGAAGCGTTCCACTAACGAGTCAAATTAACCACGACATATATTATAACATTATAACACTTCTGACATTTACCATTGATTTTATCTATAATTAACATCATTTAAAACACTTATATATGGTTTTAAAACACTTATCTTAACAGACGTAGATGTATTCCGATGTAGGGAACGATGTAAGCAAATCGATTTCTTTAGATGAGTGGAAATCGGATGAGTTTTCGAGGGTAGAGGGCGGACCATTGTCACAGCAAAAGTTCCATATATAGCTAACAATAAAATTAGTCAGTAAAGTACATAAAACCAAATATTTGAAAGCATTTAAAGTATATAGTGGAGCGTACGGCCCCGAGTCTGCGACGCGCGACGAAGCCCGCGACCTGAAACACAACAATAAGAACCATTAGATTTTTGCTCAAACCAGGATCTCAAAATAAGCATTAGAAAGAGTACAGTATGTATTGTCTTGTCGCTCGTTATAAAAAATATATTATTAGATGAACTTATTCAAGCGGTAGGCAGACATTACTGTCCACTAAAAAGTTGAGGCGTAAACCAATAACCACCCTAATTATTTTGGGACTCCCTGCCCAAGTTATGAATTTTTGGCTACATACGTTAGGGGTTCTAATACGATAGCCTATGGTAAAAAGTCTGCCCATTTCTAACAGAAGAGAAGAGAACAGAAGTCGAACTTACATGTCATGTGGCGTTTGTGCTGTGCAGGCGGCGACCTACACATCGGCGTATTTCGACAGTTTCTCGCGCAAGATGTGATTTTCCTTCTTCAGTAGCTCTACTTCTTGCCGCAGACCCATGTTCTGGAAATTTCGATGGGAGCTATTATAATAGAGTCAAAGAATTTAATTAAGTTTCTTTTTTCTAAAAATGAAAGTTTCTTTTCAAACGTTACCGTAGTAAACATACTATTTCTGTGGTTTTAGATTATGTTTACTAGTTGACCTCTACCATGAGTTTAAAGCTATAGAATTTAATATATTTTATCAATACTCGATACCGAATACGTAAATTTTTAGTATGGCGATTTAAGTTCCACAAGTGACTGCTAGAGGCGCTGTAAAATTTGCCATACTAAGAATTTGCGTATTTACCTAGTCGGTATCGAGTATCGATAAAAACTATAGCTTTAAACTCATGGTAGAGCTACCGGTATATTATTTCACCCGGTACTGGACAGTTTTGTAACTTAAAAAAATCTCCTTCTGTATCATCGAAAATCCATACTTTGGAAGAGTAAGCCACTAAAATGTTTGAACAAATCCTACTGGAATCGATTTTATTCATTCCCTGATTGAAGACGTGAGTGGTAGAACACAATAACTAACACTAAAACAATTGCCGTGTTTTGCATAAATGAAGGCTTTGGGGCCAGAAAAATGTTTTGAAATAAAAAAAAATGCATTTTATGTGTAGCCAGATACATTAGCCAGGATAAAGTAGAAGAAGTTTCAAGGTTTGTTCATAATATTATAAGGGAAAAATGAGTAAAATGTCCGTATGTTACAAAATTTTATCGTGTTCTTCAACTCACGACTTCTATTGTGCTGGGAGTAAGGGGGCTGAACTAACCTCTTTCTCGAGATAACCAGCCCGCAGGGCGATCTGGTTCTCCTTCATGCGGCGAGCGTCACGTGACCTCTTGGCGGCCATGTTGTTCTTCCGTCGGCGGGCCCAGTACTTGTCGTCTTTCAGGTCGTCCGGCACAAACTGACGACGACGGCGTAACGTTAGCCCGACACTCAAACCACCCTTCACCAAAATACGCGACATGGACGCACCTTCCGACTTTACAGTTATCTTTTATCGCTTTACAGTAACTTTTCGAAATACTGTGATGTTTGTTTCTGAATAGTGGTGGAGCAAACCACTAATTATTATGATGTTATATTATACATAATATGGTGTAAGAGACATTCTGATATCGTTAAATTGATTTATATACGCCTACGCCAGTATGAAATAACTTACTGAAATATCTTCAATAATTATGGCTTTACAGCATGTTTCTAAGACACAGTGGGGTAAATTAGTTCCTGAAATATAGGGGCCTAAGTTACTCTTTGAGATACAGGGGTGTGAGTTGTTTCTGAAATTCAGTAGCGTAATAACTTTTGAGAAATATGGTAGCGAGAGATATTTTCTGGAACTCTGTGGTATAGTCTTAAAATCCCCGTGTATAAACTACTTCAATAAACCAAGGTGATACATCTGTAGCTACACTTGTACTTCTTTCGGGTTTATTTTAATACTGTAATAGCGATACAAGTAGAATAAATATTCGTTTTTTAACTGAAGTCACAAAAGTTTAGTCAGTTGATATTTGATTGTAAAATAAATGTAAAGGAACAAGCGTTTTGTAGTATTTTAAGCGGTAGCGGTACTACTTGAGCAAAATTTTTACTTGCTTGATTTCTTGTATTATTTTACAAGCTGGACCCAAAAACTGGAAACTCAGTCATATCGTCCATTTTTTATTCAAGTCGGATGGTACGTCAGAGTACTTAAAATTAATAATATCTAATGTTTGACTTCAAAATACTTTTTAAGTTATTTATTTAAAAAGTCAATAAATTACATAACAAAGGACAGAGAAGAAAATACAACAAAAGTATTTTGTAATCAAATGGCATAATCTGAATTTGTGTTTTACTATAATCGCGTGCATTATCAAATAAAATGAAAAATTAAATGTTAAAGGAATAAAACTTACAAAATAGTATTTATTATAACTTTCTGGTGTCCAGTTTAAGGCAAAATCGTATGCTTTTCTGCACGTAATAATATGTATGAAATATAATGAAGAAAAATAGAGGAAATTACAATTTTCCTAACACTTTTTATAGTGTTTATGTAAATTTGTTAAGTATTTTTGTTTAGATGCTTAAATTTAAATATTTGTCTTCTAAGTTTATTCCATTAACATTCAGTAAAGGCCATGCAAAATTTAAGAAACAGCATTTTAGTATAGCATTATAAAATAGAAAGCAAATATTATCGTAGTAGCGTTCTTTCATACAAATTGAACCAGTATAGTTTTTTAATATTCAAGACTGCAAGTGCAAAAGTTGCAGCAATTGCAGAATTTTAAAATCAAAGACTGTTGATAAAACAGAAGCAAATTGTGTTTATTGTTTATTTTGTAATTTACCAGGTGAAACAAGGTGAGTTTTGAAGTGTCTAAGTGTAAATTATTCTAGTGTCTAATAATCAGAAAAGTTTTTTTTTAGAAAACTATCGGGTCGCTGGTAAGTGACGTCGGCCCTGTGCACATGGACACCAGCAAAAACTTAGTAACACTAAACAAGTTTGATGTTTCGCATTTCAGTTTCAGGGGCCCGATCCTCAAACATCGAATGTCGTTCGATGGCAGGCGGTCTCACTAGCGTGCGAATTGAGCCCCTCCACACGGCGCGTTGCGTCAGCATTGCGTCGACGCAACGCTGCCGTTTGACGCGTAGCCGGCTACACGGGCGCTGCGCCATCGTAGCGTTATCACAAAGCAGTCACGTCAACACTTTCCGCTTCGTCTCGGGGGCTGCTGTCCGTCATATTATGTGCGTTGTGACGACGCAGCGCGCCGTGTGAACACCTTATTTGTATGTAAAACAACGCAACGGCAGCGCTGCGTCGACGCATTGCGCCGTGTGGACTGGCTCTCTCACGCGCGTTACATAATGGCTCGCGATCGAAACTATCCTCCAGGCATGAGAAGCAGGCCCCAGGTGGTCATCATCGAAATACCATATTCGTCACATACACGTGTATAACGACATCCTTTCGCAGCTATGCGTATTATACAGTACTTAAGGCTAACCCAATGTAAACCCAGTTATTCGCCATTTTGCCGAGTAGAGAGTTTAGTTTGAATAGTTTAAGAAACTCACCTTGAATTCACTTGAGGTTACAGAATAGGTCTGGTCACTCGCAGCGACACAGGTATTACCCGGACCTGTCTATTATTGCTTCAGTGTATTTCTTTTGAAATTATTCGTAGTATATACAAAGTTTGCTTTCCACATTGTGCATTTAAGGGTTAAGATTTGAGTTTCGTGTAGATTAGTAATGTGATGTCGTAAAAAAAGAAAAAATATTTCTATGTAATTTTATATTAATGTACCTAAACAATACTACAGTCAACGTGTTAAGTTGTGGTAAAACTGTTTCATAATGACAACATAATTGTAACAACATTTGAACAATATTCGAAGTTTAAAAGTGTCCGTGGAATTAATTTTTGGACATATATTTTTACTTTTTCTATTTTTTACGACATCAAATAAATAGTAAAATAAAAAAGTTAAATAAAAAGCAATAACACATTGCAACTTGGAGTCCAGTTTTGTATTTTAAAAAACACAGTTTATAACACAAATTATAAATATTGCCAGTTTTGAAAATATTTCTTTTTTTTTTACTTGGCGCAATAATGGGCACTAGGTAGAGAATGTGTAATGGCTTTTTATTCTTATTCTTCATTAATTCCTGGTTAGTATAAATCGGATAAGCGTTAAAAAGCACCGTGTCACAGCTGTTTCTACTTTCACTTTCCAAAATTAATTTGTTATTTTAGAATGTGTTTATAGATTTAAAACGAACTCCGTGATTTTTTTTTTCATATTTAAAAAAGTGTGTTAGCTCTTTTAATTTTTAATATTAAAGGAGTCTTACTATAATGCATGTAGAAAATATTTCTTAAAAATCTTCAATAAAACTGTTACTGTTATTTTTTAATATGGCATACTTAATTTCAAAGAATCGTAAATGGCATTATAAATATTTTTTACTGTTTTATTAGTCAAAAAGTTTAAAATTTTAAATTATTAACGAATATTTTTTATTCGCTAAAAGGTTAATATTCATTTTTGCTTGTGAAACATTTTCTGAATGCAATGTAAAATTATTTATAAAATACCGAACGAAGCACAATATTGACTATTGTTTATGAGTTATCACAATTAAAAATCATTACAATTATTTTTAATAACGTATGAAATTGTCAATTTTATGCTCTTCTAATAACTACTTAATCATCGAAACGACTATTTTTGTGAATGCTACTAGGCTTCAAAAATTTGCTATATATAAACCAAATAAAAGGAAGTAATATAATTTTAAAGGAATAAAATGCAGTAACTTACAACTTTTAACAATATCAAATCAAGAGTAAATTGGAATGACTTAATATAAATCAACTTTTTAACAACATTATCAACTTTTTAGCAAGAATATCCATAACATAAACTTGATGTGATGTCTGTTATATCACAGCAAGATTGTCAATTTCATACCGAACAACATTATCAACTTTTTAGCAAGAATATCAATAATATAAACTTTCTGTAAGTCTGTTACAACTTACATCACAGTAAGATTGGTAATTTCATACCGAACAAGAATCAACTTTTTAGCAACGCAACTTCTAGCAAGAAAATCAATATAGTGCTTCGTAATTGGGTATCAACCATCTCGTCAAAATTCATTCGCAAGTTTCGATAGCGTAGGTAAAAAAGGGTCAAGGGATTTAACATAACGCACCGCAAGTACTAACTAAGCGAATACAAATTTTTGAAATCTAATTACTGAGACACGAACATTAATTACTTAATGTAATCAAACTCTTCATAAAATTGAGGTTTTATCATCATAATATTATGTCTCTGAGTCGGCCGTAAGTTCGCCATCGAAACAGCTGAATGCGTTTTGTCTAAGGGTCAATTTAGACTGCAGCGCGACGCGTAGATACATTTCAAAATTTTCGTTAAATCAGACACATTGTACAATTTTATTGTACTTAAGAAATGCATAAACGCGTCACGTTGCAGCCTGAATTGACCAGTACTCACACATAACTACGAATTTGCATCGCATCGCAAATATCTGCGAGAAAATCCATAATAACCTTACGATGCGATGCGAATTCGCAGTTTTGTGCGGGTGCCCTAAGCTCTCAATGGTGCGTTCCGCTCCCCGCAGGCGGTAGCATGCTGCTAGGAATGATCAACACACTAACTTCATTTACCTGTTTCCTGGACTTCTTGATCATGGGCTGCGGCTTCAACTCTTCGTCGGAGAAAGCACGCGTCCGTGGATCGAAGTCACGGCCTGATGACGCCATAGAAAATGCTGGAATATTTTAGTTGCCTTGTGAGATAGGTGGTCCTATCCCCTTACTTTGAGAATATTTACGGCACAGAAAACAAAGTTGCCCTACTCTTTGACAAATTAACTTTGTTCTGTGCTGTAAATATTCAGTAAGTATGGGGTTTGCACTCAAAGATTTCGATACTTATGTGAATGAAAATTTGAAAAACAATTAAAAATAGATAAAGTTGTAAGCAATAAAACTAGTCCATGAGCAGTAATCTCTAACCAAAAAAAAAGAAAGAAAAAAAATGCAACATACAATACTCACTAGAATCGGCGGGCGACAGTGGTGGGTTGATGGTGTCAGGGCTCATGCAGTCTGATGGCGAGGGCGAGCGTTCGCGCTTGGTGACAGGCGCCTGGAGGCCGAGTGTCAGCCCCGCGCCGGAGCCGAAGGCCGAGCCGCCCAGGTGCGCGCCGCCCAAACCCTCGCCCGGCATGCCATTCTCCGACAGGAACTCGTCTAGGTCCACATACTGAAACCAACGCGGTAAGTCACACACTGGCTCCCCGAGCGCCGCTCAGCGGGGCCAGATCGCACAGCAGAGGGTTCACTAGCGGGGAAGTTGTGGGAACAGTTAGCTAGCGAGGAAGTTGTGGGGACAGTTCGTTTGCCAGCAAGTTGTGGGGACAGTTCATTTGCTAGCAGGGAAGTTGTGGGGACATTTCGTTCGCTAGCGGGAAACGGAATTATTATAAATCTTTCGCTCGAGAATACTTCTTATTGACTAGGATCACATCTTATTTGCTAGTGGGGATTATCGGAGATATCGTTAGCAAGGGGACTCTATTACCTATTGCGGAAAGCGGGACAACACAACACGCAGTAGGTAATAAAGATTACTGACTTCTTGTACCTTGAGGTCGGGGTCGTAGGGCAGGGTCTTGTCCCAAAGGTTGGGCCCGAGGAAAGCGGCTTGAGCTTCCCATAGCTCGCTGTCATCCTTCTTGTCCTCCAGCACATCTTTACTGTTCACCGATTTGCCTGCAACAAGGAGGGCGGAGGCCGGTCATTGCGCTGACTCGGTCATCTGACTGACCCGGTCGTGTGACTGACTCGGTCAGCTGACCGCGCCGTCTAGTGGACAGTGGAGCCAGCTTGGGGTAAGCGTTAGTCTACGTAGTAGTAAGTATCAAAGCATTTGGAACACAAAATTCGCAGAGCAGATTCAAAATCGCAATAGCATTATAAATAGACGAATAATAAAATTTTCATAGCATTACAGATACAAAACAAGAACATAACACGTCTGCATACAAATTTTGATAAAAAAAACAGTGGACGCAGTTTTATACAAAGTTAAATTGTAAAACAAAATGAGTAAATAATTTGTAGCATCCTCATAGTTGTAGAGTTATTGTAATTACAATACATTCCTGGAAACACGAGACATTTTTACAACTATAACGTCATAGTTGCTAGGTTCGCCAAATTATTTACAACAATTTATATTCTACGTTTAATTATTGCAACATGACCTTTATGATATAGCGACCAAAATGTACACCAAAATCATAATATTATAAATATAATAACCATATAATTTTGTATATTTTGAAGCAAAGCCATAATATATTTTCATCAAACATATTTTTAGAAACAACATCAAATTTTTTGTTCAGTATTTAATATTTTTCCATATTGTAAGCAAGAAGAGTAGACAAAATAGAAAAATAAAGTAGTTTGGATCTGTAAAAATTTAAAAGTAACTATCAAAAATTGCCACTTATTTTGGCTTCTCTGGATACCCGCTACTACGATGACCCTAACGGTCTACGAAGCCTCTACGCGCGTCCCGTAGGCGTAGAGGTGCTCCTCTACGCCTACGGGACGCGCGTAGAGGCTTCGTAGACCGTTAGGGTTTTTTGGGTTTGTTAAATTTTTAATGAGTTAATTTTTAATTTTTATTATTGTATATTATTTTAATTGTATTTTATTTGATCTTCTGATGATTTGAGTTCTAAGACACTTTGTCCTACAAAAGTTGAAGCATAAACTTAAATAAATATTATTCTTATGCCGTATTACGTTTTAGTCTGGTTATAGTGAGCACAATAATAATTTAAAAGTAATCCAAAACCTAAGATTTCGTTTCAGTTATACTCTTCCGCATTAATCATCATCATTTTCTGGACTTGACGAAAATATACACAAATTCTCCTTTTTAAGTTAGCTGTCTGTCTGTCAATCTGCCTATCTCTACTTATTGATTTTAACTTGCAGGAAGTCTATTACAGTTATATTTTTTGATGTTTAATTTGTTGAATAACAGCAAACAATATAAACAAAATATTAAGGGCCTGTTTCACCACTGCCTGATAAGTGTCGGATAGGCTATCCACCACTTAACTTGACAAATAAAGTATGGAAAATCTGTCAGATAATTTGTGGGTAACCTATCCGGCTCTTTATCAGGAAGTAGTCAAACAGGCCCTAAGGGTTGTTAACTGAGAGAAAGATTTGGTTCGCACTTGGCCTGTACGAACGCCTATATGTTATTTTATTCTAGAATAAGATTATTCTCGAAGTATCTGTATGCTTCGTGGTAGTGTGTTAGGAGTGAAGTCGTATTAATAATCTCGTTAGTATAGTTCATGTTTAAGGTCGACATTACAATAATACTTTAAGTGTTATTTACAATATGATTAGAAGAGAACATTTTGTAAAATCTAAGGGTCTGGTTCACTGCAGCCTACTCGTAATAATTAGTGATTAGGAATAGCTTTTCCGAATTTTTGTTGCTTTTACCCAGTAAAAAAATGAGAGCATTTCCGGAATTCTTATGGATTTTGCTAAAAATGGTTGGGCTTATTTTCTTTCTATTCAGAAAAATAGTACTGCCAAAATGCATATTTGTCCAATTTAAAATAAATCAATAATAATATTATGTTACTTGGAATCTAAAAAGTGAAAACCACGTATTTAAATATTCAACAAGCTATTTAACAATTCAAGTTCCGACTAGAATAAGAATAGCGAACGTCATGCATCTAATAACTATGTATCTATAGTTATATCTCTTTATCCTTGATGATTAATTATGTTCATTCATTTTATCACAGTGTTCTAATATAGAACTTGTTGTTTTTTTAATTAACTGACCATTTGAGACTGAAATTACGATATAAAAGTTATTTTAATATGTCCATCAACTTACAAAAAACCCTTAAAAATAACAATAATTAAATTTAAATTAAATTAAAAAACCTGTTTTTTTTTCGTATGCATCCCAAGCATGCTACTAGGATTTACAAAAATCTCATAGCCGTTCGCAAATCAAAACTAAAAAAAAACATAACGTGAAAACTGCTATTTTATTTATGAATGCGCTAGCCTAGACACGTGGAGGCGGGGAGTAGGGGGGAGGGGGAGCGTCACGAGGCTCTACCGCGTGCGATCGCCGCGTGACAAGATCCCCCTACACTTGGGAGTCAATAAGAAAGTAATTACTGAGTTACACTAGGTGTTTAAGGGAACGAATTACGGGTTGGTAACACCTTACACTTGGAGGAGAAATTGGAAAAATATCTCTAACTAAAACTAGTTCTCTGTTTGAAATTATGTGCCCAGTCTTTTGATGTAAAAAAGTTGAGAAACCAGGAAAATTTTAGCATGAATTGTGAAATGGCTAAAGTAGCAAAATATACTTTTGTAGTATTTCAAGTAAATATATCCACAACCAGTAATGTGTCCACAAACAATAATATTCATATTATAATGTTGCTCTCAACTTTTCAAGTATTTAAATTACAATAATATTTGATGACAAAATAGTTATTCTACTCTGTTATTTCTTGGCTGTGTTATAAATATAATGATTTTAACCGGTCATTCAAGTTTTTCCACTAAGCTATTGGAGAATACAATGAAAATTCGCCTTACGTCTCCTCTACACGAAACATTAAAGTTTTTTAATTATGTACCATCGAGGAAATTGATTCCTAGGCAGTTGACGGACCTACGTCGTTTGGTCGGTTTATGTTAACTCAATGTTAGCTGTGATCGGTCGGATGGGTTTGACATGGTTTGATATAACGCGGCCAAATTACTATTAGGTCCACCATCTGTCCACTATCTGCCTATGAATCAACTTCTCTGATAGTATATTTTGGGACCATAGTCCCAATAATTCTTATGCTTTTAAAGAGCAAAAAAAACATGTAGACAAGGACAACGAAGATTGAACAGTGATACACTACGCAAGCATTTTTATTAATAAGTTTGTCAAAATAAAAAAAATAATATGAAACAACACTACTACATGACTGATGACGCTAGCAACTGCGCTGCGTCGAAATTCATTTACCGCACGGCAACCGTACATTTTCTAAGAATAAAAAGTACCCTATGTTCTTTCCCGGGACTCCTAGAAGTATCTACACACAAAATTTCATCTAAATCAGTGCAGCGGTTTGGGAGTGAAGAGGTAACAGGCAGACAGACAGGCATTTATAATATTAGTATAGATATGGATTTCTAATGGAAAATACTTACGCAGTATTTTCCAAAAAACCGGTCGTTGGTTCAAGCTATATTTAGATATAAATTACATAATATTATTAAATTGACCACAACCATAGTAACAAAAAGTATGTAAACATTATGTATTTATATTTTATGAGACTAATGTGTCGTGTATTCGAGTGACCTTGGTAGCATCTACACGAGTTGTATCCTGTTGTATCCAAATAACTGTTATATGGGGGGTTACTGCTTCGCTTTTTATGACCATTTTTATTGTAGTATACAAATAAGTGTTTATTAGTAATGTTGCCATGATTATTACAGGCGAAGTTTTACTAATACTGTACTGTGAATACGTGTAAAAGAGACGATTCTTAGCGATTCGAAAATTAATGTATAATTTTTTTAATATATTTTTTATTTGACTTAAAAGTGAAATTTTTAATTTAAATAATTTAATAGATTATCTTAGAGTTGTATTATAGTAATTTAAAATTTTACATTTCGGGAATTTAATGTTTCTTTCCTAGGAAATTATCTTTAACGAGCTAATGCCCGCAGCTTAGCTCGCGTTAAGAAGTATTACTATATACAAATTTTCATCCCCTATTTTAACCCCTTGGGGGTAGAATTGATCCAAATCCTTTCTTAGCGTATGCCTACGTCATAACATCTACCCGCATGCCAAATTTCAGCGCGATCCGTCCATTGGTTCGGGCTGTGCGTTGATAGATCACCATGTCAGTCAGTCACCTTTGAGTTTTATATATTTAGACGATCATTCGAGATTTGGTCTAAAGCTGAAGTTTGAAGCGAAGCTCATCGGCCACTGTGGCCAAAATAATGCTCTATCAAAACCTAAGTGCCACTTTAGTGCGGACCAAAAAGGCTAAGACATCACAGAATATAATCACGTCACAACAAACACTTTCGCTTGCCCATAATACTAATACTAATTCAGTGAAAGTTGCTAACATGTAATAACGCATCCAAATCGGATCGAAAATTGCCAATATTTGAAATTGTAAATCATTTCGAAGGACTATTACAAAGTCGAGTTATAGTTTCACTTATATTTTATCATTTATGTCAATCAACATTTTTTTTATACGAAGAAATGGCAATTAAAAATGGAAAAACACAAAATTATATTTTGCAACGATAAGGCTCATAATAGCATCATAATGTACAGTTTATAGTTTATTTCTGTAATTAATTGAGCAAAAGTATATTTTCATTTCATTTTCATTACTAGCGGTAACAAGGAATACGTATTTTTACTTGCAAAATTGTTACTTTATCTCAAAAAATTTCTTATCAGTTGGGGTGGGTTATATACATACGTATATAATAAAAATTAGGTCACTGTGTATTTGATACACATCTTGACAAAAGTATGTACAAAAGTAATAGGTTACTATTAACGGGCGAAAAGAATTAATATTCACTTCGTATACATTTTTGTAGGTGAGGCGAAGATCTCTGTTTAGTTGCGGGCCCATGTTCATCGTTCATGTTTATCGGTCATCTTGGCGTTCATTGAGAGAGGCGTGTGTCCAGCAGTGGACGATGTAGGCTGATTTGATTGATACATTTTTGTAGAAGAAATTATAAGTCCCCTACTCGTAAGGGTGATTCTAGAAGCGCATCAAAAAACCGATATGTGTTAGTAACGTTCGAAAAAAAAACTCAAACGTTCGGTGTCGTAACGTGAGAACGGCGCACAATAACTCGACAGCGTTTCCTCGTGAAAAACGCGTTGTGTCGAGATCGAGGAAATGGCAGGAAGGAGGATGTAACCCAGTAAGAGTTACGTGCGCCACGCTTTCCCGCGTTACGCCGGCTAAGCACACGTTAGGGTTTAAATCAATAACTCGATCGGTAATCGAACGTGGGGGGAAATATCAGATTGTGTCACTAGGGTGACAACTATTACAAGTGTAAAAAAACACTCTCGTTGATTGTATAACAATCCAGAAAAAAATAAGTTTTAAAGAATTCGTGTCGGTTCAAAATTTTGGGTCACATTACTTCATTCTTATGTTATTGTAGCTAATAAAATAATTATCAAAAAGTAAACTATCATCCTTCATCAGTCATCACCTAAGAAAGAAAAGACCTTAAAAGACCTATATATATGAAGACTAAAATTATATACCTAGAATATTAATTACAGGTGAATTTCGCCCAAACACCATTGATTTCCCAAAACGATAATAATGTTCTCTTTTCATCAATGAAACAGATAGATTAACAAAATAACGCTATTTTCTATGAGATTGAAACGTAGGGCTAGTAAAAAGTAGTTAACATAATAATATTTTTTATTGCTAGAAAGCTAATCTATGTTATGGGAATACTTGAATAAATAAACATAATAACTTCCGATTGTAATCCAAGTATGAAGTAATGTAACAAGTGTAATTTGCAGTTAACAGATCATCTAGGAAATACTTTCATTAATGGAGTGAGACCGGGAAAATAATAATATAGGTACAAAATATTATGCTAAGTGTTTACCGCATTTGCAATACCAGAATAGTATACCCTGAATACCACCACTATATTTGAGAAACCCCCTACGTATTTTTACTAAAATGTGTAGTATTCCATAACCCAACAGAGACCCAAGAACGATTTTTTAATTGATGAAATATAAGGCGGAAACGGAATGACAAAGAATATTATGATAACACTTTTATAATAATCATTAATATTATTATTATGGAGTCGATGCCGTGAATAACTTAACAGCACTTTCACTTCAATAATATTTTTGGTGGTCGTTTGACCAAGATTCTTTATCTTTATGTTTGAAAATTAGATTTTTTTCAATATATAAAAAAAATGATTTGAGAAGGTTTAAAAATAACAAATATTACAAGTGAAACATAAAATTATTTTTTGGACCGAAGTTCCTTATCGCGCGTTCGGCGTAAAGGCTATCTGATAGGCTAGCCAGAATGATATTTGACCTTGACACTTTTTTATTAGTCTACTCTACATGGTAGAGGCAGAGGGCGTTGATAGTATTCCTGTGCATCAACTAGATGGCGTTTTTTGAGAATAAACAGCGACGCGTTGTTAGTATTCCTGGGCGTCAATAGCTGGCGTTTTTTAATTATTTTTTTTTTGTGTATATGTATACAGGTTTTTTGAACATAAGAAATAACTTCGTTCCATTCGGGTTTCCATTGACACCTCTCAAGTTTTTTTACTAATCGTTGATTTAGACCCAAATTTTCGACATTTCGTAACTTTGTGAACAATATAAAGTGTATTAATATAACATTAACATTACGCAATAGCCAAAGGTAAACATGCGTAAGATGGAATAATATATCGATTTGACTCGGCGCGCTTCCTGACTCTCACTTTCGTTAGAGAAAGTTCCGCGCGTCATGAGCCAAGATCGGCCCTAGTGACCACTTTCTAGAGCAGCTGATATTTTTGACGTTTTTTTGATAGACAAGAAAAGATACACATACTTTTAATTGTAGTTTAAGGGCCTGTTTCACCGCTTCCTGATAAGGCTATCCACCACTTATTTTGACACATGGAGTATGGAAAATCTGTCAAATAACCCTATCGGGCACCATATCAGGAAGCGGTGAAACAGGCCATGTATCATATAAGTGTATGAAATTTAAATTTATTAAAAGGTAGGTACTATATTTTGATATAAACGCAAAAGTGTGTCTGGTCGGCTACCTATTTACGCTTAAAACGAAAAACAGATTTAGATGGGTATGGGGATACTCAGAATCCGAGGATTGAATAGTTTCAATTTCAAAATGCACGGTAACCTTCCGGTCGAACGAGATCGTGGGCAACAGCAGCTGGCACTTGATAATTAAAAATTAAAATTTTACTCCAAAAATTTAGGATATAACTGAACGCAATGAGAAGAAGTTTTTTGGATGAACAAAAAATCGTTATTCGTATTAAACTAGGTTTATTAAATTCCTAATAAAACCAGTTTGGCAAAATCTTAAGATGACCGATTAAATTATCGCGTTTTATATGAAGCAAAATCTAACACCTCTAATGGTTCTTCAAAATAAATGATTTTTTTGAAAAATACCTTCTACAAAAGAAACTGTCTAAAACATTTTTTAAAGGAAAAGGCGCCGAAAATTCGAAAAAAGAACCACGCCAAACAATGACAGAGTAGACAGAATACAATGATGTCATTTATTTTAAAATTTTGCCGTTCTATTAGCGGGGAGAAAGTTTTAGTCAAAATTTGTAAGAGGCAACTCTCACTTTTCTCAGCGGCCAATGTAAAAAGCGAAAGTGCCCTTCAATATTCTTCTGTTATTATCTGTGTAACAATGTGTATTATCTATACAAAATCTTAATTACCTCTTTGAATTTCAATTATAGTATGACTTTTGATTTTAAGATACAGTAGGTAAAATATAATAAAAAATCCACTTGTCGCTTGTAAGATTAAAGATAAATGAAAAATGTTCTTTTCAAGCATAACCTAATTTTGGGTACTGGGTCCAAGCAACCAGAAGCAGAATAAACATAGTAATTTAGGTTACATAAAGGCCGATTCAGTTAAGTACTATTTAAAATTAATTTAAAAAAATTGGTTCCTTTACTTTTAAAAAGATCTTTTTTCAAGCTTAACCTGATTCTGCGCCTTTACAACCAGTAGTTTAAAACATTTAGGTTATATAGTCAGGATCGATTAATATTTAGTGGCGTGCTGAGGCGTCGACGGCGTCGTGATTGGAATGCTGGCGTGGAAAGTTGATGATTGCGCAACCAACACTTCCTACTCGGGAAATATAGGTGAGGAGTGCGAGTGGCCACCGAGGGGGCGCTCGGGGCAGTCGGGGGGAGCGGGAGGCGGCCAGGGGGGAGCGGGGGGATCGAAGCGGGAAGTGGCCGTTACTGTTGCATAACGGAGAAAGCAAACGTTTTCCGTCGGCGCCCGCGCCGGTTCATTTTCGTAAACGTGTGAATTAAGCGAAAGTGAAATGAGAAAGTTGTTGAGCGAGGAGGGGGGGCGGTCGAAAATTTCGATACAGATCGCGATAACACTGACCTAGAGTTGAACTATGAAGAATGCATGAACTAAGAAGAATGCTTCGAGAGAGATAAAAGAATTTATGGTCCAATACTAGTCTAAAATGAAGTCGGTTACTGAGTTCCAGAAGAGAGACGAAAAATACTCGTCCATGAATTCGTATTCAATTCGAGGATCGTTCCTCGAATTAAATTCAATTCTCGAACTCAAGAAAAATCATACTCTTGTCCTGAATACCAATCTCGAATTGAATTCAACTCCTGAGTTTAAGAGAGATAAGAAATGCTTTGTCCTCTTTAAAGTCGATAGACAAAGGTTAGTACACATTATGTATTTAACAGTATTACGTAACCCTTATGTAAGTGACCTGTTGGAGGTTCAGGTACGGTTACTGGGTTACCAATGCCATCTTAGAATTGGGCCACATGTCACTTCTGACGGCGAAATATAGATACAAAAACTTCTGACTACATACAGTTGCTAAACAGGTAGAAAACTACTTATTTGTTCAATAAACACAATAAACAAATAACAATAATGATGAATCTGTACAGTATGGCTTTACTGTTTACAGCAGCCAAAATAGACATAATATTTATTAGACATGCCATGTCGAAAGTAAAGGCCCCACTTTTGGGGCCATTTAAATTATAAGCCTAACAACCGTAAGATAGCGATTTTTATATGAAATTTCTTTAGCGGCATTTTGCGCCTTTTGGGATGACTGAAAAAATATGTCTCCAGCTATATTTACTACACTGCCGTTGTTTCTTACAAACATTCGTCGTGCTACAGTTCTCAAATCATTGCCACTACGTTATGGGATGAACACTAGTACTATATAGTACTATGGCGACTATTTTTTAGGACGTGACAGATAAGTAAATGTTTAATTAAGACTACCGTCCTTGACATGGGCTCACGCGAACGTTTGTACTTGCAATTAACATAACATTCCTAGTGGCATCGCGACATCGCGACTTGTATAGATTGACTAAGCGACCCCAGGTATGGTATAGGCGAATGGTATAAACAATCACGCCCTTTAGTAAAAACATTTGTATTGCTTCTTTATAGAATCGAATTTAGCCGATCATGATATTGTTATGGAATTGACATTAGACGAGTAAAGAGTAGTAAACTTCATAATGTCGAACGCTTGTATCAATTCCGTACATTTTAATCGGCGATTCTATAAAGAAGCGATAAAGAAAATGACTTGGCTAAAGGCCCAGATTTCGTCCAGATATTCTAAGACAGCCGTCTTAGAATATCTGGACGAAATCTGGGCCTTTAGCCAAGTCATTTTCTTGCTTACACTGCTGACCAGTGTTAAGATTTGTCGGAAAGCCAACTTTCTTATGAAAGACAACTTTTTCTCTTTTATTAAAGCCTACGCTATCCCACTGCTGGATAAAAGTTGAAAGTTATTCTTTAAACTTTACAAAACCCAAATACACTAAAATTAGCTGTAAATATCGAGTGTTATGCAAAAATAATATCAAATCATTTGGAACCGATTTCGGTGATATTTGGCGTAGGGCTTAAGATACAAAAAATTATAGGTATCTAGGGTGCTAAAAAAACGGTAACTGAGGGATTTTCATCGAGTAAAATTACCATAACTACCAGTTATTCTTAGCACCATTATTATCGCGTAATACTACAAAAAGTCAGTCTAACTTAGACGTAACGTTTTCCTCTTCCTACCCAGCTAATGGTATACTTATTATGTGCATTATACAATAATATACCAGAAAAGCTATTAGTAGTATCGACTTCGTTGACTAGGATGAAAACTCAGCAGCACCGTTATCGTGCGCACGCGCATATGCTGCAAGAAATTAGTTGTTCAGATAGTTACACTCCTCTGATTCTTTAGATCTTCCGCGTTTACTCTTGTTTAAATTATGTTATCTAGATCTGTAGTCACAGATCTGCCTGCAGTCGTTGCAGCCCCTATTCTTTATGAAAGCGAAGTTTTGCAAAAAGGATAATTATTGTAAATGCATAGTTTTGCGACCAGGACCATTCAAGAGCAAGGTTTTGCGATCAGGAACATTACAAAGGCAATGTTTTGCGATCAGGATCATTGCGAAAACAAAGTTTTGCGATCAGGATCATTTCGAAAACAAAGTTTTGCCATTACAAAGGCAAAGTTTTGCTATCAGAATAATTGTAAATGCAAAGTTTTGCGATCAGGAATATTGCAAAGGCAAAAAAACTTTGTTTGCACTCCTTTTATATACATCTGCATTTTCCTAGCTGTGAAGAAGGTACCGTACGTCAGGGCCTGAATTCATTTTGATTAGTGCGAGTGCAGGTGATTATAATATAGTGATTAGGAGAAATAAAAGGAATTGCACTCATTCGCTGTCCACACTTTTCCTGATTACTAATCACCTGCACTTATCACTAATCAAAGTGAATACAGGCCATCATGAGCGGTTCCCACTCACTCCCCCCAATTTGCGAGTGCGATCACGTGCGAGCACTCACGCGTTTTCTACCTATACGATATGCTTGCGATGTGAGTGAAACTGTAATTGTAATGTGATTATCTTTGGATTAGTGTTTGGTTGTCCATACTCAATCTGGAGTTCTGAACAGAAAAATATTTTTTAGAAATTAAAAACCATAGATTTAATTTTATGGCTGTGGTAGCGACGTAAATTCTTACAGAAACTGTAGGTAACTACGAGTATGAACATGGAATACACAAATATGTATTGAAATTAACCTTGAAAAGTGTTATAACTACCATAGTTACAATATTATTTTCTGGCGGTTGTTATTTTTGTAGGGATGCTAAGTCCTTTCCTGGGGCTCAAGTCTCTTTCACGATACCTTTTACGTCAATTAGTTCAGCAGTTAGAGCTTCAAAAGGTTACAGACACACTTTCGCATTTAAAAAAATCTCTAGGCTCCTTATTACAAATATTATGGAATTTAATCTGTCCAAATACGTTACAGTCATGTTTTAAATGCCTAATTCCTCGTCATTTTGATAGAAACGTGAGCACAATTCTAGCGCATACGAACTAGGTACCGAGTAAAGAGTAAAAGTGAAATTGATCTGCGCGTATGGCATAAACATTACGGCGGTAGGTCGTTGAGCCAGAGGCTGCGTATGCGCAAAAGTAAAAGTCGGAAGGCGAGGTGGGGGGGAGTGGGGGACGCGGAAGGTGGAAGATTACTTTTACTCTCGGAGGCGGAGCGGTACTAGGCACTAGCACACTTCCGAGTGTGACGTCATCACTCCTAATTCAGTCAGTGTGTTAAACGTAAAGGAAGGGTTGTCGGGGATGTTTTGGGTATAGGGAAGTCTTGGAAAGTCTTATGGGTGTCAATTTTTTTAGAGGGTTAATATCGAACATATTATTTTTGTCTGTGAAAAAAATATTTGTTTGTTGCATCGTGCTCATTGCGGGTGTGAAGAATTTCTGGAGCATGGACTCATTTTAGTGTCAAAAAAATAAAAATAACTAATGCAACTTTTTTGGATTTTTGGATGTCGGAAAAGTTTAAAAATAACTAACTCTTGCGAGCTGATTTTGTTGAGAAAATCGGCCAAGTGCGAGTCGGACTCGCGCACGAAGGGTTCCGTACCGATACAGACCTAAAATAGGCTAAAAATTGTGTTTTTTGTATGGGAGCCCCCTTAATTTTTTATTGAAGTGCCTAGTGTCTCTTGCTATATAGAGCGAAAAAGGCCGAAAAAATCACGTTTGTTGTATGGGAGCCCCCTTTAAATACTAGTTTTATTTTGTTAGTATTTCTTGATATACCGGAAACCGATAAACACAATCTGTGAAAAATTCAGAAATCTAGCTATAGCGGTTCAGCGGAGCATAGCGGATACAGCCTGGCGACAAACAGACAGACAGACAGACGGACATCGAAGTCACAGTACTTATTTATTTATTTTATTTTATTTTATTTTATTATATAGTAATAGGGTCACGTTTTTACTCTTTGTGTACGGAACCCTAAAAAGGATAGAAAGCACGGAAGAAAGATATAATAATAAAAGGATTAAATCAATCCGTCATATTTCATTAAAGATGCAGGAAGTTATCACTACAGCTTATCGCGGAAAATTAACATTTGACACTAACGCTAATCAGCATTTACCGATATATTGATTTGTAAAACGCTGGTTGGTGAAGTAAATAAACGCTATTTACTATACAAATACATAAATATACAAAAATAATATCCATTGCGTGATATAAAAATGATAATATGTAGTTTTGTTAAATATTGCCAAAATAATATAAGGCGTATTTTAGCATTTTTTTGTACCGTAAACCGATGCTGTCTTATCCCTAAATGTTTTATACGTATCAACCCATATCATACTATAACAATAAATAAATAATAATAAATAAAAATTGTTTTATTCCCGAATAGATTTGTAGCAAATGCTTTCAGAATGTTGATATTACTGGTGCCTACCACCGGTTCGGGAACTATCCCGGCGAGAAGAACCGGCGTAAGAAACTCGCCCAAACAAAAACTTTTCTGGCCCAGACAGCTAAAATATCAATAACATTGTTTTGTTTTGACATGAATGATCACTCAAAATCAGGAGTGACGCCAACAAAACATTTGTAATTCAAAACCAAAAAAAAATTTTACCGATTTGGATGAAATTTGCAAAACAAATACAAGTTCGGGGTATGGACAAAATGTCTCAAGGTTAAACAAAGTACATCAGTATACTCATTTTACGTAAAATGAAATCTTATAGTGACCCAATGTGGCACGGGGCCTATAGTTATTAAAATATTTTTTTTATAAGAATAGTGATAAACAATATTACATAGGATAAACATTTAAAGATTAATCAAGGTCAATCTAAATTTCCTTTTTACGATATTTTGCGAATCTCACATTATCCCAATATTATTTATTATAAAAACACTCCTCTACCCATTTAAAATCCTGCATCTATAGAAAATAAACATAAGCATACTTTTATTAGGGTGACAAAAACCTACACTTAAAATCATAAAATTCCAAAACACTAAATAATATTTAATTAAAAACAATTTTACGTGGGAAAGTTTTGTAAATTACGTACCATAACTGTAAAATTTGACATTACGAAATATAAGGGGGTCAGGTATTTAAAAAATACCCAAATGAAAGCTTTCACCTTATCCTTCAAAATGTCAAAAAAATACTTTTAAAATTTTTGCCACTTTGGTATTAGTTTTTTATGTTTTTTAAAAATGATATTTCTTTAAATTACAACACATATAAAAATACATTACGTACATAGACTGTATGTTATGACTTATGACACATAGAGAGTAAAATGTATTCGTTGTGTCGGAGAAATTCATACTAAAACTAATATTATAAATACGAAAGTGTGCCTGTCTGTCTGTTACTTTATCAAGGCCAAACCGTTAAACCAATCTTGCTGAAATTTGGCATGGAGATACCTGAAATCCTGGGAAAGGACATAGGATAATTTATCCCAAAAAAAATTTAGATTTCCGCGCGAAAAACGAGTTGGTGCAACGGAGTATTTTGAAACTTTTTTCAGACGTTCAAGTCGTATGAACTTTACAATTCAGCGACGATTTGTGTTATGCGCTTCTCAAAAGAATCATAATAACCGTATCGGTTTTAAATTTTAAATATTTTTGAAAAACGTTGTATTTTTCATATTTTGACAGAGATTTCCAAAGCCATCTTGGCTTTTGATTTGATATTATATCGAATCAAATCATCATCTAAAAATTACGCCATCCATCGGCTATGGTCTTTTGGCGGAGATTATTGAGATAAAGTGCGTTTTTGAGGCGATTGTACTTAGATGACACATCTGTCATGGATGACACAATCAATGTAATCAATGGATGACATTGATTGTGTCATCCATGTCATCAATGGGTGACATTGATTGTGTCATCCATGTTATCAATGGATGACATTGACTGTGTCATCCATGTCATATAAGTAATATCGCGTTATTCATTATAATCAATGATATTCTACTTAATTCAATTCTATTTTCATTAATTCATACTATTTTCCGGCTTAAATTGCTTCCGAACAATTTTCAAATTCAATTGTCAAATTTGACAAATAAGTGAAACAAAAGATACGAAATGCCATTTACATAAAAGAGACAGACTAAATAAAAGACGGGCCAATTGGCCCGTATTTAAGGCTTCACAACGCGCGCGGTAGTAACATATCTGCTTTGAGTTTTTTTTATTTATTATCATTGATTATAATATAATGCGCACCTCAAATTTCATAATCCTCTCCAACAACCCCTTTGTTTCTGCTTCTGATTCGTTTTTTGCCTGGACAGTGGACTTGCCATGTCCATTATTATGCGTCTATATATTGTATTCTATATTATGTTTAGAACTCGTAACATACAGGCTACACTATTTTGTATATCTATCTTGTGTATTTATATTTTTATAGCGCTAGCTGTATTTATTCCATAAATGGTCCAAAATCAGAAACAAGTATTTGGTTGCTTAAATTCCAAATGTTGAAAACGAATCTTTTAACACAGCATATACTATACGTGCTGAGCAGAGGATTTTATAAATAAGGTAAAAAACGGACATTTCAATTAACGAAATTTAGGATTATCAACAATAATAAAATTAAAGGTGCCGGTTGGCAGCTGCAGGCCGCAGGCGACATGAAGCAACTGCAGTCTGCAGACGACGTATGTCGCGACATAACTGGTTTCTATGTATTGCTATGCAATACTCTCCGTAGCTAGCGACACGAAGGTAGCGACACTTTTCATAGAAACACATAGGACCCAGTAGTGTCGCGACGACACGTCGTATGCGGCCGCTTCATGTCGTTCCAACTTGTCGTTGGAAGCCGGCTACATGAAGAGTCAGTTCAAATTAAAACGAGAAGACATGTGACAAGCGATGCATTTTTTAATAAAAAGTTAGCTATTCCAATTTAAATTCTATTCACTATCCAGTTCAAATACAGCATTGCGTCGTTTTTTATGAAGAAACTCAAGAAAGAGCATAATAATAAAATTTAAAATATGTTAAAATATTATTATTATGTAGTCTATACCTACTATTACCTATATAAATAAAAATATATATTATAGCAGTGGCGAGAGGCAAATATATAAATAAAAATGAATAAAATTAATTATTTCCTTCCGAAATAAATAAATAAAACATCATTAATAATAATTATGAGCGATTGTTAAGCGGAGTGTTGCTAATCACTAATCAGTAATCACTAATCACTAATGAGATAGTGTGAGTTCCGAAATTAAACCCAGTATACTGACCAGTGCAGTTAATGACGTAATGCATAACGTCATATTGTACTGGTATGCCGCTGGTGCGATAAGTGTGACGTATTATAATGACATCTTAACAAAGTAAAGCATCAATATCAACAATATGGCGTCGATTCTAGTCATGGACACTGGCTAATGGCTATACTAGGTTATATTCGGAATTTTACTGTTTTTTGTGGCATTCACAATCTTTTTACCCAGTTTTTTTTCATTTAAAAACTTATCCTAATTATAATTGTTACAATTTTGTTATGATATGATCTTTGTAGGAAATGTAAACAACTTGAGATTTGACGTTGTTACCGATTCTTTTTTGTATAATAACAGGCGTTTGGGTCATACGATATTACTTATACCACAGAATACATATTAGCTTATACCAAAAACATAAGCCGGAAACGAATCTGACCTCTGAGAACGTGGATATCTTTTTATCAAAAGCTGACACGACGAATGTTGTTTCGCTGTATTATTTAGAGCTTTGTTATATATTGACCAGCGGGGCTAAAATGGTCGCTTTGGAGAATCATTATATAATTATTATTTTTTTTAAATTCGCAAAATGATCTCTCTGCTTGCAATTCATATCTAGTAATTCCGAGTACTAATTTGACATTCGTCAGTTTGACAGTTTTGATAATTCATTTGCTGAATTGATTGAGAGGAATTGCTAAATGTGACCATTTTAGCCCCGCAGAGAAGTTTCAGACAAACGTTTATAGTGCGATTTAGGAGTATGCGCTGTTAAGTTCGACATAAAATATATTTTATTTTATGTCGAACTTTATATATTATATTTTATTTTTTAGTTCTTCTATAGAAGAACTGAAAAATTATAACATTCTGTCCTTTTGACCGGCTTCCACAAGAAGTATATAGAGCTTTATTCAATATTGAGTGTACTTATGTAAGTACACTCAATATTGAATATAAGCATTTTTAGCATACCTTTCCAGTTTTTTATATATAAAATATAATATATAAAAAACTTTTTGTTATTTTCAATAATTTAGATCGCATTATATGATATGTACATTAAAATTACGACGTTTTAATTAACTTTTTAGAATATAAGTTTTATACATTTTACTGTAGGTAAAACATATTTTTGTATTTTTGTAGGATAACGATTAACGAATACAGGATAGTCACTTTTTGAGCGCTAGATGGACGGAAATCAGAATAGAGCACAATTAGAGCCATAGCTTTTTTCAGAATAAAAAACAGGACTCGAAATAAGTCTAAACCAAAATTCATCAAAATTAGGTCAGCGGGCGTAAAATGTTGAAGGAAATAGACATACACTATCGCTATTTTTATATTTACCAAAAAACATTTTGTTAGATTTAGATGTATTTTATAAAATTTCCCAAAAATCAATTTGCCATAATATTTTTACCACCAATTTCACACCCGACGGACCAAAAAGTATCTACAATGTACACGAAAATATCAAGACGCGCGAATACAGTTTCATCGCCATGGCAAAAAAAAATCTCGCTGGCCAGTTTAAAAAAAAGTAAAAGTGGTCTCTACGCGGAAGAAAGCACGTGGCTTGACGGTAGGGGGGAGGGGGGGGGGGCGTCTAGAAAGTCGTGTAAAGGTCGCTTTTTCCCAAATATTCCGAGTGAAAGTACGCTCGCTCGCCGGCCTAGGGCTAATCTCGGCTAACTTTTGACACCGTGACGTCATAATATTATGAATATTCGTGTTTTTCGGTGATATATTACGTAATATTTGGTATAAGCCATATATTTTCTTGTATGTTTGTTACTTCGCAGAAATTTAACGAATTACTGAACGGTATGGTAACTGTTTAGAATGTGGATAGGCAATTTTTATCCCGAAAAAGTACAATATTCCCATAGGATACGATAGCTTTTGCCCACGGTTCCATGCACAGAAATAGATCAAGATTGATATATGTCTGTGGTTCCATGAAAATAGGTCCAGTAGTGCCTGATCTAATACAATGGAAACTTTCCTCTTCATTGTGTTTACTGTACTCTGCGAAACATGGCGGTAGCGGTCAATGACTCCCTGTCAAAAACTTGTCATTTTCCATATAAGCCGCGATTGATTGATTGGCAATAAAGTGTCAGATGTTCCTAGTCCATTGTCAATCGCGGTTTATATAGAAAATGACAAGTTTTATGAGTCAATGACCGCTACCGCCATGTTTCGCCGAGTACAGTATAGTAAGAATGTCATTAAAATAAAATTTTATTGCAAATATCATGCAATATTTGATTTATAAAGTAGCGATTGCCGAAAAACATTGAGATATTGGTTGTACCATACATAAACTCAGTGTTTGGGACATACCCCCCATCAATGATAATATTAACTATATAAAAAACTCAAAGCAGATAATATGTTACTACCGCGCGCGTTGTGAAGACTCAAATACGACCCAATTGGGTCGTCTTTTATTTAGTCTGTCTCTTTTATGTAAATGGCATTTCGTATCTTTTGTTCCACTTATCTGTCAAAGTCCAATTTTTAATTTGAAAATTGTTTGGAAGAGATTTAAGCCGAAAAAATAGTATATAATATAATATGAACTAACAGATCTGTATAAGTAGAATATCATTGCCCCCTACTGATTAAAATATTTACACATCAAAAAACTACACACAGTCTGTTTGTTTTTGCCAAGCAAATTGAAAACATCACAAGATAGACACAGCGTCGTAAATTTTTATTAGTAAGTTTAAGTATTACTTTTTGGTACGATGATGATAAAACCACGACTAAAAGAAAGCACCAAATAATTTATTACATGAATTTAAATAAGAAATTGAAAGTGTACATTATGTCTATACTATGGAAAATAACTTATTGCATATTCATATTTTAATAATAAAAAGTTTTTGCTACATTATAGAAAAATTATAATCAAAAACTTTAAAAAAAGGTTTTATTTAAATACTCTAAAAAGAATAAAATCTTCTTAAAAAGTTTTAACTATTAAGTTATAACCTCAATATAATCATGAGAATAATTTTTTCATGAAAACAAAGGATGTGGTGGTACGTAGGTGACCTAAAAATGTAGAGATTTTTAAGAACTTCGTTTCGTTGACTATTAAAATATGAGCTTGCAAAATAGTCAGTCCTTCGTCAGTCGTCAGTGCTTTCTGTAATTCCCACATATTTGGTCATTTTCATCTCTCCAGCGCATTTGGAAGATATCGATGAGATCGATAGCCAGTCGTTCGACTTGGAAAATATTATAAACTAGCCTAATTTCTAAAATATTTGCCCCATGGTAATAAGTTAAAGGAGAATTATATTCTTTACATAATTCCAATTAATATTTTGATATTTGTGTAGATAGGTTTTGAGGATTAATAATAATAAATATGCAAAAAAGCCACGCCAGTAGGAGATGTTTTGAAGTTATTTTTTTAATGAATGAAATGGTTATTTTTCGTTAACCATAAAAGATAGACATAATATGCTGCTGTGGACTTTTGTGTAGATAATGATGAATACTTTAATTAATATGTGTCACATTATTTTTATGTATCATCAGTATTTTCCGCAGCGCATGTGAAATTATATTTCTTCGCTTCATTTTTCGATATATAATTAACCAAGTAGTACCTTTGCTTATCTGCTAGGCAATCGCGTTTTTCTTAAAGACGTATGTGGGTATTTTAAAATTACCCGCTCCGCGCTCGCTCGCTCACTCGACTTTCCGGCGTGCTTCATTCTTTGTTAACGCGAGGCAACGCGAACACGTATAATAAATAATCAAACGAACTTACCAAGTGAAGTTCGATCATTATTATATGAGTCGGAAGCACGCCGGAAAGTCGAGTGAGCGAGCGAGCGCGGAGCGGGTAATTTTAAAATACCCACATACGTCTTAAAAAAAACGCGATTGCCTAGCAGATAAGCAAAGGTACTACTTGGTTAATTATGTATCTTCGAATGAAGCGACTCATATAATAATGATCGAACTTCACTTGGTAAGTTCGTTTGATCATTTATAATAATGTAATTTCAGAATAATATATAATGTATTATTCTGAAAAATATTAGGGATACCTATAAAGATATGTTCTTTATATGGCCAATGGCTATATGGCACGGACGTGCGTACCATAAAGGCATAAAAGCACTGCTTACCTAATGATAAATACTTGCTATACACATATTATAATTTAACTTTCGCGCGTTTTAGATGACGTTAGTTATTATATAAAGTAAAAAATGAATACACTTAAAACGCCTAAATTTATAAAATAGCAAAAATTAATTTGCAAAACTACTTAAACATAAGTCGGTAAGTGGTAACTAGGCGCGCCGCGCGAAGGTACGCACCAATATTATACTACATATCTGTGGTTACAGGCACTCCATGTCACGCAGACCCCACCTATATGTGTGAGTTAAGATTTTCGTATTCGTACACTGTTCGCAAACGTGTGTGCGTGTGCGATTTACTAGGAGAGATCCTGCGGCATGAGTTCCGAGAGCCGGCGAATGGCGCGTTCGGAAGTAATCGGATATGTTCGTTGCCTATAATCCGAGTAAAAATAATAGACGGAAATCTAATTAATCACATATGCACATAGTGCATTTTTGTTTAGTACGGTTTATATTTGTTTACATTACAGAAATGTTTTGTATTTTGGGAGGCCATTTTTTCATGTGATGAGCACTGTAACATATTATTTTTGTTTGCGCCAGTATATTTATAGTTTTCTTAGAAGATTTTTATTATTTTAACATTTAAAAGTGTGTACATTTAACAGTTTATTAGATATTTGTTATTACTGAGTTTCTAATTTCTATATTGAGTGCGTTTTTTGATTTCTTAAAAATGTTATTTTATTGTGAGGTTTGTGTTGTGTGAAAATGTGTGTTTATTAAAAATTAAAAATAGGTAACAAGTTTTCACAATTGTCATTCAGTGAAAAGATTCTAATTGTGATTTGTGTCGAAAGGTACGTGTATCTGAGTTACAACAATTAAACCAGCAACAAAAATGAAATGTAAGTAGGTACTACTCGAAAGTTTCATGTTAATCATATTCATGTATTAATTCATTTTATCGTTTTATAATATTATTAGCTGTCCCGGCAAACGTTTCTTTGCCATATTATAAAGTATATCGCCCGTATTATTTTATTGAAGTGACTAAATAAAGTATGTATCGCTATCATGGTCGTCGTTTTTCTCGAGTTGTAATAATTTACTATTATTTATTCAATAAATGCAATATAATAAGTACCGAGTAGCCGATTCTCAGACCTACTGAATATGCATATAAAATTTAGTAAAAATCAGTAAAGCCGTTTCGGAGGAGTTCGTGGACCAACATTGTGACACGAGAATTTTATATATTAGATATACTTTATATTAAATGCGAAAGTATCTGTGTCTGTCTGTCTCACTTTCACGCCAAAACTAATGAACCGATTGTAATAAAATTTTGTACACAGTTATTCTAGAGCCTGAGAAAGGACATAGGCTATATTTTTATAAGACAAAAATATATTATGTATCTAATTTCCATGGAAATATCGATGAAAATGAATTTACATTGCATTTCTAATATATAACAATAGATGGCGTTTTTATTTACTTTAGCTTAGAACACATGTGAACGCAAATGAACTTTCATTGTAGTTCCAACACGTAACAACAGATGGCGTTTTTTTGTTTCTTCATAACAGAACGTACTCATATATTATAATAGTTTAGAAAACATAGTTTTTAATTTATATCTACACTAATATTACAATTTATGCGAAAATATCTCTTTTTGTTTGTCTGTCTGTTTTGCTTTCACGCCAAAACTACTAAACCAATACCACTGCTTACCCCATGTCAAAAACCTCTGCACGCCTCTGCTATATGGCTATGGCCTATGTTTTTTTCAAATGATGTAGCTTTCCAATTCTAAAAGAATTTTTTAAATTATTAGTGTGCAGTAGTTATTGAGCCTATTCAATTTGACCAAATACAAAGAAACAAACTTTTCCTCTTTGTAATTAATGTAAAAAATATTTTAATTTAATTAATTTTAATTTCAATGTTTTCAGTAGGTTTTCATTTCGGATGAAAATCTTATTTTCCGAATTATTTGAAGCCATAAGAAATATTTTGTATTTTCATGCATATTATATTGTTTTTACGTTTTATTTGGCAGAAGCGATAGTTAATTTCCATAATTTCACCCGAACATATACAATTATACATACTACATACATACAGAGCAAATTAAACAAAAGCTTTTGAAAAGCTTTTAAAAAACTTCAATGTTATTTGAAAGATTCGAATATGACTACAAAATAATGTAGATATTTACTAAATTCAAAACTATAAAGTATAATATGACCTTATTATTTCTGAGAGTTTTTAGAACAACACTGCATTGGTAACTCAACACAATTTTTTGTGGGTTAATACACAAATACTAATTTTTAACGCATCGGACAAGGACAAAACACGGTACAAGTAAAACACCTGTAAAGAGATGGACTAGATTTCTAGGATAAACAATAATTGATTTTTTTTGTATATTGTATAGGACATAATAATAAAGACAAATTGTAAGCATTACCTATCTGTATAATTTAACAATAGGTAGCTGTCAAAGTAGTTAATATACAACAGTAAAAATATTTATTAAGCAACAGCTGCCATTGATGTTTTCTTACTACATAATATTACACAACTATTACTTAATAACTTAATCAGAGATTTATCTTGCACTTTTTTATGGAAAAAACATTGACTCATACCTAATAGTAAAGGATTGTCAATTCGTCACTACAACTCCCAATAATATGGCAAATGCTCATTTATCTCGAATGTCGCTTGATTAATCCGTTGACACAGTTCTTCTTATTACAAGTTTAATCGGTGGATAGTTTCGTTCAATAACCTAACCATAGTGCTACCATTAGCTAATTAGTTCTTGATAATAATCAATCCAAGCAAAGATTTCTGACACAATATGCTTATAGTCAGGGAGCCCTAGAACCATTTTTTTATTACTAACAAGCTACTTTTATGTGAGGACCATCAAATCAAATTATGAATTCCTTTCTATCTCTGTTAGCTACCACTTTTAAGATTTTTGGCAAATAAAAAAGTTGTTTGTTTTATCAAAATGAAGCTACTCACAAAAATTTTGTTTGTATTTTGTATTTTGCTTGTAATAAAAAAAATGTTCTAGGGCTCCCTCACTATTATGCTTTGCACAAACCTACGCGACCACGCGACTGCGAAGCGGCAGCGTCAATACAAAACACACATTTGACAAATTTACTTGTCAAATGTGTATTTTGTATTGACGCTGTATGTAAGAAATCATTAAAAAGAATAAAAGAAATAAAAAGAAAAGAAATAGAAAGAAAAGAAAAAAGAAATAAATGAAAGAATAATAACAAGCTCTAATAATGTTATTGGTGGTAAGGGGGGTGAAAAAATAAAAGACGTATTGGGTAGCGTATGGGTAATACTTTGCACAAACCTACGCGACCACGCGACTGCGAAGCGGCAGCGTCAATACAAAACACACATATTTTGACAAGTTGTCAAATGTGTGTTTTGCTACGAATAATAAAAACTAAGGAAGAGTAACTCCGTCAAAATACATGCTCCAAAATACTTGTCAAAAAAGTGTACCTTAGGTTTACTTTTCCTACATTTGCAATATTTAGGTGACCTTGAGCGGTATAAAGGCTGACGTTACATGACAGTTCGAATGGCACCAAATTTAAAACTGTTTTAGTAGGGGAGTAACGTTTCCTTAGGTTTTATTATTCGTAGGTGTTTTGTATTGACGCTGCCGCTTCGCAGTCGCGTGGTCAATACGTCTTTTATTTTTTCACCCCCCTAACATTATTAGAGCTTGTTATTATTCTTTCATTTATTTCATTTTACTTTTCTTTCTATTTCTTTTCTTTTTATTTCTTTTATTCTTTTTAATGATTTCTTACATAGCTATTAAATTAAATCATTTCTTAATTCTTGTCATTCTTATACAATGTCCAGTTTTCTATTTCGTATAATTATTTACATCCCCATACGTCTTATTAGTAACTAAATGACTCCCGCAACTCCGTTGTGCCGAAATTCGTTTATCGCGGGAGGCGTCTTTTATCGTACATTATTCTGGGATAAAAAGTATCCTATGTCCTTTTCCAGGTTTCAATGTGTCTCCGTACCAAATTTTAACCAAATCAGTTCAGCACTTTAGGCGTGAAGACACACTTTCACATTTGTAAATCTTACAGACTAAAGAAAATTACTATTATTGATACCGTAACTTGTTTCACTTCATAAGTTACCTAATAATATTACTAATACTCATAAAACACTATAACCTGTTTACAACCAATATAAACAAATCATGGTATAAGATACTTAAACTAGCTATGAAGGTTTAATAAGCAATGGATACGCGTTCCTTACAGGCAAGTACCCGACAAATACTCGCGAATAATAAGCGAAATGAAAATTTTAAAAACCTAACCAATGCTCGAATAAAAGAGACGTTACATATTTTGTAAGGCCGATTTTCATGATGTTCAGCGACCTGACTATAGCAGCAATATACAGTGGAACATAAAACCTTCTTGGTTAAAAAGATTAATTTCAATAACATTGCAGGAGAATAATTAATATATTATGTATTATTTATGATACTAAGAATATTGAATTAAATAATATCATTATACTATTGTTATAATATACATTTTTTCTAACAATTAATAAGATAATTTATAATGACTAGTTCTCTTTATTAATTGATGTAACAACTGCATTGCAATTAATTTCTCAGCTCGTTTCCTTAACGATTGTCTTGATGGTAGACGAAGCGAAAAATACTACTACAGTACAGTGAGGCTGATAAGTACAGTGATTCTACCATCCAACATCGCGGGCTTACACTGCACAGGCAGAATAAGCTAGGCCTTTTCATCCGTTGTGGATGATATTTATACAGTACTAGCTGTCCTGGCAAACGTTTCTTTGCCATATTATAAAGTGAGCAGGAATGAAATAACAACGGTCGTCAAAGCCGATCCCAATATTATGATGTGTGACGAGCTACCTTACGCGTTAACCACATTGATGACCTGCGAGAGGCTGATAATGAAAACATCGCATTCTCATGGCTTTGCGTTTTGAATAAGTTCTGGCACATCAATTATTACAAGGGGCCAGAAACAATATGACGATGAATGTAATAACGAAATCGTTCTAATTTAATCTACACGCTTAGCTGCTTTCGACGTAGGGTGCTTTGCTCACCAATATCTTCTTTTTTAAGAGCAACAAGTTATTTGAGTGAAAATCTCAAGGAAAACAACACATTCAATTTCGCGTGAGGTTTGATTACTATGCTTCGCCCTCCGAGCCCCCCTACTTTATCAGTTGTTTCAAACAAAACGGCTTCGCGCCGTTAGTGTTGCGTTTTTTTCTCATGTATTAAGAACATACTAAGTTATTGCAATTTAATGTGAATATCTCAAGGAAAACAACACATTCAGTTTTGCAGTGGGGTTTGATTATAATGCGGGGAGGTTCGCCCCCCGAGCCCCCCTCCGTTGCATATCTCAAGGAAATAACACATTCAATTACGCGTGAGGTTTGATTACTATGCGGTTGGCTTCGCCCCCCGAGCCTCTCTACTTTATCAGTTGCTTAAAACAAAACGGCTTCGCGTCGATAGTGTTGCGTTTTTTTTTTGTAGTTATTTTTACGTTTTTTTTTTAAAGTTTTTTTTAAGTTATTGCAATTTGATGTGAATATCTCAAGGAAAACAACACATTCAGTTTTGGAGTGAGGTTTGATTACTATGCGGGGGGCTTCACCCCCGAGCCCCCCTAATTTGTCAGTTGCTTAAAACGAAACGGCTTCGCGTCGTTAGTGTTGCGTTTTTATCTCATGTATTAGGAACACACTAAGTTATTGCAATTTGATGTGAATATCTCAAGGGAAACAACACAATCACTTTTGGAGTGAGTTTTGATTACTATTCGGGGGGCTCCGTCATCAAAACTGGTCGTCCTATTTATTATAAACTGAAATAATTAGTAAAAATAGTGAAATACATAATATTATTGTTAAGTGAAATGAAGTTCACCGGGTCATCTAGTGCAATAATATAAATTATATTTTTTTAGAACGTTACGTTGGTTTGACGAGTAAATACAGAGACTGCTGGCGTACCGTGTCGAGGTTGTAATTGGATTAGAATAGTGGAATCTAGGTACAAAACTTAGCAGGCTTATAGATCCACTTATGCACGTGTGGGTTAAAGTTAACGCTAGGTTAAATATTGTTGTTTGTCTCCTATCTTGTGCTATTTTTTATAAAGTAAGGGGGCAAACGAGCCAAAGTGTCCCCTGACGGAAAGCAACTACCGTCGTCCATGGACATTGGACACTCGCAAGTCGCAACATCAGAAGTGTCTGCAGGTGTTAATGAAAGAGACATTAACAGGGTTAACTTAAATGGCGCAGCTGAACCTAAGAGTCCAAATTTGAGCTTTTTTATAAAATAAAGGCGGCAAACGAGCAAACGGGTCACCTGATGGAAAGTAACTACCGTCGCCCGTAGGCACTCGCAAAATCAGAAGAGCTGCAGGTGCGTTGCCGGCCTTTTAAGCTTATGTAAGATATGTATATTAACAAAATACATTAGTTATTACATAATAAAGCCTTCCGGTTTTTACCCCTAGTGTTTTATAGCTAGTGGCTGCTCAATGTGGTTCATAATATGGAGTAAACAACACCAGGGACTTATGCGGCCAAACTCTGGCTTTTTATAATATAGGAGGAATTGTACAGGATACTCGAGGATGATTATACAGTACACTGAGCCACAAAGATTTGGGTTTAAATTTAAGAGTCTTGTGCAATAATCTTTACAGTAGAGGGATCAGCATCACAACCAGGAAATTCTTCCAAATGTGCAAAATCGACGGAAATTATTTTTTTATATCTTTTTGTCAATTGTAGAATTCTTTTGTTACGTTTTATGGTTCTGCAGTAACCGGAGGACCCTTGTAACTTAGCTTCGGCCAACCGTTCGTGTGTCCAGGCTTGCTAACTTTGTTAATTTTATCTCTGTTAATAATTTACCATAGAAATACATTCATGTGAGTTAGGCATTTAAATTCAATTATTTTGCAATGCAGGATGGGGGCATTAAATACTCAACATAGTAAAAATAATACTAAACTAACAGTGACGTAACTTACACGCGCTTACATTTTACGTAGGTATGTTTTATTAAAAGAATAACATAGGAAATAAAATGAAAGACATACAATAATTATTAATACTTTCGCATATATATTATTTTATGAAAGTAATTGTATATTCATACAATTTCACTGCTAAGCGGCCTTATACGGAGCAATTTTCGTATGAAAGGTGAAAGTGACAGTAAAAGTTGAATTTTGTCACAGTTTATGGAATTTTGCGGACTTTAGTTACATTTTTCGGGTAAGAGTAGGCAAATGCAAGTTTTGAGGGAATTGTGTTCGTAAATAATAAGAAAAATGTAACATATTTTCCTGATCTATTCGGGCCAGTCTTGATCTTTTGTTTTGAACAAATTTCATGCCTTCCCTTTCTAAATACAGAGATCGATAGGGATAACATGATATTTAATCCACGATTAACCTACATAGGCGATATAAGCCCTAGGCCTGATCCTAACCTAAGCGAATACGAATGTTAATAAATTACTTAAATAAAAAGGCAAGAAACTTACATAAAAAATATTATGAACATCCTTTAAGAATTAGTGAGCACGTGTGTAAAAAGATTTCACTCACAGAGGAGTTTGCGAATACTCAATAAGTGGTTGTTATTGTTTACGAAAGTGTTGATAAGAGATATTATAATTGCAAATCATACGCGATCGTTAAGATACATATTAACGACCTACTGATCTAATAACAGCTCTTCGCCTAATCTACGGGGTCAATTGGCGAAGGCCACATCACATTTCGCACCGACCCTGAATTTCGGTGATAACTCTCGGTACTCGCGGCGCAGTCGGCAGTCGGCACACGTCTAGGAAATACACTGACACTTCATAATATAACACTAGGACACTGACCGTTGACGAAAACGTGCTGCCTCCAAATGTGGTATTGGCTCCAGCGGTCCTCGTCCTGGACGTGCGGGTGCTGCAGCTGGGGCAGCGAGGGGAGGGGGGGCGCGGGGGCCATCAGCTGGGGGGCGGCCGGGGGGCCTAGTGGCTGCGGGTGTTGGAACTCCATGATATCCAAGCGCGGCTGCGCTGCACTGATCACATATCGCGGGCGCGCGTCGGGCGCGTACGTGCGGACGCTGCGGCTGGCAGCGCGCGAGTCAGCGCCCGAGCCGCCGCTTTCCCCCTGCTCGCCCCACCGGGGGGCGACCCCACCAGGGGTACCACCCCACCTGACATAACCCACTCTCGATTGCGCGCGCGCATCATAATCACCCGGTTATTGTATTTGTTGACATTACTTTTTTTTACACAACCTTTGTTTATGTTTGTACGTTACGTAACGTTCGAATCGGAGATTGAATATTCCTAGTGTTCATTCATTAAGTAATGAGGAAATGTGTTACAGAAATTATTTTATTATTTTTAGTCTCATTGTATTAAAACGTGTTTGTTGATTTATAACCTAGTAGTTTCCTATTTCTTATTTAAAATAGAAAACTAGTACCTTTCTCCGACTTATAATTTAATAAGTAGGAACAAGTACAAAATCGTCAAATGGAATGCATTTTACTTACTTAGTAATATCACCAATATCACAGTAATATTATGTAAATTTTTACCGAAATTTCGTATTAAAATATTATATTCCGAACTCGGAATCTGAAAACAGTTAAGTACCTCTATTTTTATAACTAATCATTTTTGCTTGGAACTTTGGTTTAAAAAACCGAGTAGAGAGTAAATAATAATTATCAAAATATTTTAATTTCAGATAAGTACTGTTTTAACTGAATTCATTTTCGTTTTTAATTTCATTTTTTTAAATAATTCTCGATTGGAAAAAATATAAATTTGTTAAAATGATACATTCAAAATTATATCTCGGAATATAAAATGAATAAGCCAATAACACTTAAAATAAAAACTTTTAACTTCGTTCGCCATAAAAATAAAATAAAATATTGTGAAATGAAAGGTAACGTTGAATTCTTCTGTATGGAGTTTCGGCTAGTCATGCTCCGCTCGCAACCATCTTAAATCTTAATGGACATTAAAGATAATTTAATATAATTTATTTCATTAAATATCTATTTTTGGTTTACATTAATGATTATAGTAAAATTATCATGAGAAAATCCTATGATAAATTAACGCGGTGAGAGTTTTTAATAATGTTTCTAAAACAAGACTTAACTTTTTTAAGCGATATAAATGGCACCGGGACAAACCCTTGTTGGGTTTAATGGTGCTGTGATTATGTTTAAATATACTTACTTAATGAAAAAAAATTGCAAAATAAATAGATATTCAAGTTCCTCAAATTGTTAGATGATTTAGATACCTTAGTTAAATAAAATACAGCAGTTACTTTACTTTAACTTTTTAAGTTTAGATGTCAGTAACAACAAAAAAAACTTTTTAAAATATATTACATAACAATATCATTAGTCCATGATAATTGATAAATGATGACACATAATATGTATTACTTTCTATTAATTAGGTCGAAAGGCGAAGTTAAAAAATATGGAAGTCATATTATTATAGGTATGCAATAATAATGAAAAAGTAACCGATAACGAACCGAAGTCATAAGTCATGTAACTAAAATCTCGACCGATTTTAGTCATACTTATGAGTTATGAGTTATGACATTGTTTATTGTCTCGGCCACAGTCTTGGAAAATAAGCTACCATCGTCCTACCAACGGTAGGTAGGAAAAAAGGGTCATTCCTTTATTTCAATGGATCCTTAATTAATTTTCTCTCCTGTATATTATAAACATTCAACCTACCGTTAAGGAGGATTATTTTATTTCGTAGTTCCTTAATCAATTTCCCCTCCTGAACAACTACATAGTACAATACATTATACAAGTGTACACGCATGACCTCACAAGTTTAGCAGGTGGGTCAGAACAATGGTGTTGTCGTAGGCCAGATGTTCTGAGTTACCAGATTAGAAACTAACAAAGAAATGTTTCGTAAACACGATTACATTAGTAAGCTTTTTAAAAAAGGATATTGTTTGTTATGATGGTTCGGAAAGTTGGTAACTAGAATATAATATTTTATTTCTTCATTTGTTTCATAATTCTTCGTAAGGGCAAGATTAATATTTTATAAAATATTGTTGTTTTACAAAAATTACGAATTACAAGTAACAAGAAACGGAACGGATTTCAAAACATCAATCAGCGTTCAGTGACGTCACATCTGCGGGTCTAAAATGGTCACATTTAGTAATTCCTCTCAATCAATTCAGCAAATGAATTGTCAAAACTGTCAAACTAACAAATGTCAAATTAGTACAAAAATACAGAAATGTTTTGCAAGCAGAGTTGCATTTTGCGATTTTAGAAAAATGAATCATATTATGATTCATATCATGATTCTTCAAAGCGACTATTTTAGCCCCGCTGCCATCCCCGCGTTCTATTTAGTTCCATTTTAGTTTAGTTACGCTCAAAATGTCTCTTATTTTATTCAACTGGTCTACAGCTTTTTGTAACTCCAAGAACACGTCACCCAAGTTTGTCCATCAGTAATTGCAAGAAAGTTTAAGAACTTAGCTTCCTGATTGTCTAAATATGAAAGTTACAAAGCCTACGGTCTTTTCTCAGTAATTATTACTTTTAAATGGTCTTGAATGATTTATTCTTCCACTTGACTTATTTATTCACACACTTCATCCCGCGGCAACCCTTTTTCGCAATATACTATTTTATGTTATTGATCCGTTCGCAATGTTGCTGAATGGGAACCATTTGGTACTACCTAAGTTAGTGTTAAATATTATTATTATTGAATACTAAATATAAGTTTTTATACCAAATTTTATTTCTTTCTCCCTTCTTTCCTATGTCACTCAAAGTATTCATACAGTAACGAAAACGGTTTAGGGGTACTTAAGCCTTGTTTTTTTTTTAATTTTTATCGGGCTTTGGCCCACCACACATTCCCACCGCTGTATCTCCTGTGTCACCAGAATCGACAGCGGTATCCAACCACGAAAACCCTTTGATATGATCTTAGGGAGCCCGAGGGACATGCTAATAGCTGTCTTGGAACCCGCATCGAAATTAATCAATAATAAAATTAAGTTTTCCCTCCCAATAAAAAGCGGGAGACAGCATAAAGTTGCAATGACCGAAAGTCAAAGAACTAAAGGGGAAGCACCACGGGAACGGTTTAGAGGTAAGCCTGAAGTCTATTAGACACAACAAATACATAATATTATATAATTGGTATGGATTATTTATAGACCTTAACACAGGGCAACCTAGTTAAGGCACCAGTCTCGTGCTATAATTTGTAACTTGGTACATCATAATAATTATTTTACATGTTCTTTTTTATTGTGAGAGAAACTAATAAAGATTTTGAATTTGAATTTTATCGTACAGAAATTTCTTTTGAGTCTAGATGGTCTGTTAAAATCAACTATGTGCAGGAACACTACGCAAGTAACATCGCTGTTTTAAACTAAGCGAAAACCCTTAATTAAAAAAAGTATTATTTATTATAAGTATTATTTATAACATCATATACCTACGTCCTACAATCATAAAGTCATAACCGCGCGCATCTGGCTACAAGAAAGTTGTCCAACTAAAATGTATTCGAGTCGGAATAAAAGCAGCCGAAAAAATAAGTTTCACTTTCGACGCGCGGGCGGCGGAGGTGGAGGGGGGGGGCTCGACCATCGCAGCCTCTTAGCACAAAAATTTTTCCTTTCTCAAAATCGTGGCCGCTTTCACCGCGAGTTTGTGAGCAAAACGGATCGAATGACTGTGCCGTATCCTATTTACCGATTTGGTTGGAGCGGAATTGTAACGTTCGTTTGAATTTAAGAGTCTCAATTTTAACAAATAGGTAATAAAATAATTTTCATAGGTAGAACAATATGGAGAATATGTCTCGATTAAGCGGGCCCTAGAGCTTAAATAATATTGAACAATAATATTTTATTGAACAACTTATTTGACAATATATAAAATTCTCGTTAGTCCACGAACTCCTCCGAAACGGCTCTACTGATTTTTACCAAATTTCCTGATTCAGGAAAACAGAGTTTTTCTTTTGGAAAAAGTAAACAAATGTAATCTCTGTTGAAAGAATTTGGACGTTAGCTTTCTACATTTTTATCAAAGCTATAACAAGGATATGCGTGGAGTCAAGTCAACTGGTCAATCGATTTTCTCGCACTGTGAAACGAAAAAAAAAGTTGGTGGTAACTGATAGGGACTGTTTACGCACATGCTGGATTGCTTTGCCACTGCTACAGTGGCAAACGCATGGCAGCTGCATCATCAAAGTAATAAAAACAAGAATTGAATTAGCTCTGATCTCGCCGGCATTTGGTTGTCATTACTTGAGACATATTCGTACAAGCGGTAGAATCCTGCAACCAGCAATACATATCTGTACTGCTAAACCTGCAGCATGAAAGGCCACTTTCCCCAAAAACTGTCCCAACAATGCGTTGCCTGATGGGCTAGCATTGTGTCAGGAAAAAAGTCAAAGGCAATTTGAGAAATGTTTGAAAACACGGTACATTTATAAATAATGTATCGAAAATTTTCTCACCGTTTGATCCCATTGGCCCCATTTGAGGACGGCAATTTTTTTTATATTAAAAATTTTAAAAAAATAGGTTTTTTTGTATTTTCCTAATAATTTTGTCGGTTTCTATAAATTAATAAAGAAATTTCATATTTTCCACGGCTCAGTTTCATTTGGGTCTAAATGGGTTAACCGCCAGTGTTAAGATTTTCACCGATGACTCGTTGAAAAATAAATGCAACTTAAGTCCAATCAAAGTTTTACCGATGGATTTAAAAGTAGCCTGTGTCCTTCACCGTGGTTTATATTTGAGCAAAGTTTACCTAAATCGGTACATTATATTTTATATTTTGATGTACTGGCGTTTGGCACACGAAGAAACGTATTACTGTATTTCAGAATAGGTAAAATCTAGTCTATATTCCAATCCTCGAGACGAGGCAGAGAACTTCGTACTTATATCTCGCCTCTTGTTTGGAACTATAGTCGTGACTTAAATGTACCAGGAGCGCCAAAGTGGAGTGTTTTGAAAGTGGTCAGCGCAAGCCGCAACCTGACAAACAAGATATTTTGGGCCGGGCTTTCTCCACGCTCCTTCAATCTTTCGACCGATTTAGAAGTAGCTGGGTAAAATATGGCATTACTGCAATCTTAACTGATATTTAACTAAGGGTGGGTTGCACCAACTTACTTTAACTATAACTGTAACTTTGATAACTATAACTACAGCGCAAAACGTCAAATCTTTGGTTTAGGACGCCTCTAACGATAACTATAACCGTTCATACTTATATCGAAATTTTTTCGTGATAATTTACGTAGCTGTGTAGTGTGTACACTGTACAGTGTACACATTCCGGATCTTTTTAGTAAGTTTTAATAACATAGATTTAAAAAAAAAACTATTATTATTTTAACTAAATTCAACTAATAGTACGGGAGCCCTAGAACTAATTTTTTTTGACTACTAACAAGCTAATTTTTTGTGAGTAGCTACATTTCGTTAAAACAAACATTTTTTTTTATTTTCGAAAAATCTCGAAAGTGGTAGCCAACAGAGATAGAAAGGATTTCATACTTTGACTCAATGGTTCTAAAATATGGATTGTTTTATTTGTAGGACAAGGGTACTCTTAAATTATATAACTATTAACCTACAAATATACAAAAAATCAGCTGGTTAGGGTTCCGTTTTAGGGTTCTGTAATGAACAAAACTTGGTTGACTACTGTACCTTAAAACGGATCCCTAACCAGCTGATTTTTTGTATATTTGTAGGTTAATAGCTATATAATTTAAGAGTACCCTTGTCCTACAAATAAAACAATCTATATTTTAGGACCATCGAGTCAAAGTATGAAATCCTTTCTATCTCTGTTAGCTACCACTTTCGAGATTTTTCGAAAATAAAAATATTGTTCGTCTTAACGAAATGTAGCTACTCACAAAAAATTAGCTTGTTAGTAGTCACAAAAAAATTAGTTCTAGGGCTCCCGTACTATAATATTCTAATATTTTTAAAATTTTCACTGTACCAGAAAAAAGTTTAGTTTTCGAGCGTGTAATACTATATGTTTTCTCCACTATGTTGCATCAAAATTCCTTTATCGGGAAGATATTCGGGAACCGTACATTTTTGCAAAAACTATACTTTGTCCTTTCATGGGACTCCACTATAGCGAAGCTGTCTATATCACGCACAATCCAGGTCGATCATGAGCAATAATAGGGAGGGAGGCCCTATTACATTGTCGCGAGAGTGACACTGCAGAGTATATTTTTTAATAATTTCATAACTTGTAAGCTATTACTGTATAACAGGAGACATCACAAATTCCAATATTAATTTAGCTTAGTATCCAAAATTATTAACGTTTATTCCCGTGGTGCTTCCCCTTCAGTTCTTTGATTTTCGTTCACTGAAACTTTGTGCTGTCTCCCGCTTTGTATGGGGAGGGAAATTGGAATTATTCCTACTCCTCCTATTTTCTTCTTATTAATTTCGTTGCGGGTCTCAAGATAGCTTTAGCATGTCCCTCGGGCTCCCTGAGATCAGATCATATCAAATACCACGAAAACGTGGTTGGATCCCGCTGTCGGCCCTGGCGACACTGGAGATACAGTGGTGGGAATGTGTGGTGGGCCAAAGCCTGTTTAAAACGGGAGACACCTTAAAATTGTTTTCAAATTAAATAATTTAAAATAAAAAGTGGCTAATATCGAAAGTAACTTTTTCCTTAATAGCTCTTAGCCGAGGTCTTTTTCGCTTAAAAGTCAACGCCTAGCTTTCTAGTTTAACCTTTACTCTATGATCCTTGGGTAAAATCTGTATATTAATCCACCCGGAACACAGAAGCTATGGTCTGAGACACGAGACGAGTCAGTAGACAGAGACACACTTTCAAAATAATATGTATTAAGTGAAAAGACCTAATAATGCTAGACACTGAACTAATAGCACTGAACTAATGTCACTTATGACAAAAATACCATAAAAATAAGAATTACTCTAACTATTTCTCACCACTATAAATTTTATAACCTTCTTAAGCTATCTGTTGAATTGAAAAAATATATTAGAGCCGCCTTCGGGAACATAATTTTAAAATGGGATAAGTTTTCGTAAATAATATGACCGCGTCAATAGGCGCTCGGCAATTTCTTAGCAAATAGGTTAAGGAAGGCGAAATTTTGCACGTAAGTTTTGAATAAGTACATTTATTTGATTTTTTGTAATTTCAATTGTACTAATTAATGTTTATTTAAGCTTTTTTTATCCATTTTTCCTAACAATATAAAGGGTGTCTACTATTAGTTCTTGAAAATGTAAAAAACCTAATAGATGACATGGATCTCATCTTTGAGTTTTGCAATACATACTAAAGTTATTTTGTACTTCATTCTACTGCAAAAATCATCACTATTCTCTGAAAAAATAATTCTATTAACAATCTAAGAACTTAGAACTACTGCACCTAAAAATGGACATGGTGTCTAATATTAGACCTTGTACCGATCTACAAAATCGATTGCTTTAGTTTTTTACGCAGTAAAAAGAAGAAAAAGGATAGCTGAGAAAAGAAAGAAGAAAAAAGAAGAGGCAAAAGAAGCATGGAGACTAAAAACTGAAAATAAATTTGGTAGGAAAAAAATATGAAAAATAAAAGGAAAGATAGTTTCAGCATGGAAGAAGAATGAATAGAATCTGGAGACAACGTGGATAATATTTCTTATGCATGTAGTTACTATGATGAAGTAAATGAAATCTTTTGAAAAATGGCAAATAAAGACCTAATCTTCTATCTAATCTAATCTAAATCTAGGAAAAATATAAAATGTAATGTAATGTTCTATGTCAACTATTAGTTCATATTGGTGTCTACTATTACTTATTAGTGATGTTCGTTTTTTGTGAGGTCATCTATTAGTACTTATGACTAAGTTTACAAAAAGACCAATAATATATTTTTAATTGATTTGTCAGAGAATAATTATTATAATAGTTTTATTTTGTAAGAGTTATTGAAGACATGGAAGAAGTTATCAATCCTTTATTTTCATAAATATATATTTTATAACATTCAAATGTTTCATGTTTCCTTAAAGTGTCTGCCATTAGGTCTTTTCCCTTATAATATTGACATTTTTGTGAGTCTAAAGTTGTAAATTGGATAAACGCCATCTAGCGGCGAACGAGGAAAGTTTTGTGAAAGGTCAGTCAAATTGCGCAAGTTTTTACCGACTTCCAAAATAGCAGTTCTTTGTTTTAGATAATATTATGTTTTTCAGAACTAAATGTTTTGGCCCGGAAGACATTATTTAAAATACATTTCAAATCTGTGTGTAGCTGTGACATTATAGTGGTCCATACTAAATGTAATGCAATCACTTTTAGTAAGTATCAATTTTTATGTAAATTGGTAACTTATTTGATATTTCGCAAGTCTTAAGTATAGCAAAATATTATGTTATTCAAGGATATTCTTTACCTATTGATGACACAGAAGAAAGTGTATAGAAGAATTTATTTATAATTATAATTGAATGAATTTAAAAAGTGAAAACTATCTATAATATCTTTAGTCTACATGAAAAAGAAAAATAATAATATTATTATAATATAGATAAAAAAGAATTTAGATATAATTAGATATATTTAGATATAATAGGATATTACTATTTACACACTTCTTGCATTGCTATTGTCTTATTAAAATACCTAGACGAACGTTTAAAAAAGCAAGTAGGTACCTACCTGTCTTTTTTCACACTTCACAAGAATAATCATAGACACGTGAGAAAAAATGTATGTTGGCTGTTGAAACAGCCACAATGAAAATGCACATATTTCTAGATTATGGAAAATGAGCAGATATATTGCCTGATGGAAAGATACACAAGCTGCAAAGTAGTATGCAGTTGTAAAGGCTTTTAGACGCTACAAAAAAAAATACGAAATGTATATCATTATTTTTCTATTGACACTTCATTTGTTACACTCGGGCCAGTAGTTTAGCAGCTACGAGGGCACATACATACCTACACACTGCCTTTTTTATCACTGGGGAAATGCAATTACACATCCCCGGCGGTCTGGGGAGAGCTACCGGGGTATGTGGGACTCTCCTGTTGCCCTAGCACGGCGACCAGTAGAAATGCGAACGTATAGACAAACGGTAGAGATAAACTTAAGGTGCCGTTCCGATCTTTTTTCGTTCCGAAAAAGTCAATTAAAATGACACTTTATGACAGACTATAGTCCTAAAAAACATATACTATGCATATACTATAGTCTGTCATAAAGTGGCATTTTAATTGAATTTTTGTCGGTCGCGATTAGCCGCGGTAAAGATCGGAACGGCACCTTAATTTTATGTCCACAGTTTGTCTATATTTTCGCATTTTTACTGGTCGCCGTGCTAGGGCTTACAGGTCGGTGAAGGCCGCGCCCACTATACCCACTAAAACCCCAACGACTGTTGCCCCAACCCAAAGGCACTAAGTCACGGAGTCAGCAATTATAGTTTCGCTCGGGGTCCGTTTTAAGAAATAAAATGACATTCGCGGTCCGCACATTAAAAAAAATTTTAAACAAATATGTAATTACGGAAATTACAAAGGTAGTTGTATCAATGAGAAAAGTGACAATTTTTGTTACTACATACTCATCAGTATGTCGAGACCGAAATTAATAATTTTTGCTGAAGTTCATCTTCGAACACGCTTGGTCTGCACACAATAGGTCGGCGGTGCGATGTGCGGACCGCGGTCCGCCATTTGGTGACCCCTACACTAGTGCATGGCTGTTAGGCCCACACTGCACTGTACAATGACGCGATGCGAGGAACACTTAGCGCATCGCAGCCACATACATACCGCCTAAATCATAACCTCCCTTTTACCTTAGCTGTCGGGTAAAAAGATAATGGCCATTTTGTTTCTTTTCTGCATAAAACAAAAGTTATGCCAATTAGTGGATCGAACAGTTAACGAGTGCTCAGACTTTTTCTAATTTGCCTAACAAGCTAACTCTAGTTGACGAGTAGCTGACATTTGGAAATCCTAGTAAATCCATACTAATATTATAAATACGAAAGTGTGTCTGTCTATGTGATAGCTCTTCACGCCAAAACTGCTTAACTGATTTTGCTGAAATTTGGTATAAAAATAATTTGAGTCCCTGAAAGGACACCCAGGAAAAATGTCTCGAAAATGTACGGTTCCCGCGCGATAAACGAATTCAAGCGCTGCGTTAGTGACGCCCGCGCGTCAACTAGTAATATTATATTTTTACAATTCAACAGCCATTTATATTAATATCCCAAACACTGTATTTTTTCGGGATAAAATTAGTACATATTTTAATATAGATATTACATAATTATAATTATTCACCACGTTCGTACATTGTGGAAAAATGTATAAGGCGATCTCAAATTCGTAAAGGAGCATGATCGTTTCTAATTGCTTATGTGATTGTGCATACTGCGTTAATCAGTACTTTTTGCATAAAAATAACAAACACACACAAACATTTTTTATTTTTAATAATGAATTGTTATGAATTGATACGGAATATAATAATACTAGCTGACGCTCGCAACTCCGTTGCACGAAAATTCGTTCATCGTGCGGAAACCGTACATTTTTTCGGGATATAAACTATCCTATGTCCTTTCCCGGGACTCAAAGTATCTCCGTGCCAAATTTTAGCAAAATCGGTTCAGCGGTTTGAGCGTGAAGAGGTAACAGACAGACAGACAGATACACTTTCGCATTTATAATATTAGTATGGATTATTATAATTTTATAAACATTCCAAAACGCCGCCATAGAAAATCTTTTTATTATGGCGTTAATAATACTATGGTCTATGAGTTATGACGCAGGTAGCATAGACCTTCTGTGTCTAGATACACATGACCATTTAATTTAATAGAGAAAATAACAGCTAATTGTATCTATTTATTCTTCTATGCGAGCAAATTACAGATTTTTGCATCGTTATTAGGTAAGGTGACGTTGTATAATATTATTATATAGGTATGCCACACAGACATAGATCAAGATAGATACCGCATGTCGCTCCATTTGTATGAAAACGAGCGTGTCACTTTTTTCCTACCACTGTGACGTACCAATGATAAGAAACGTGTCCATTATCGATATCTGTGGTATGCTATAATATGTCCGATAATATACTGAAGCTGCCCGCAACTTTATTCGGTTTTTTTTCCGTAGTAAAAGTTTCTGTCCTTTGCTGGGACACAAAATAATATCTAAACAGTAAATTCTATCTTAATCGGTTGATCTGTCGCTTGCAGATTTTCAGACCCGCAGGATAAGCGCACAAAATTGCATCCAGAACAGTCCAACCTTTTCCAGGAGGTATGTTTACCCCAGCCCCAGGATTTCAGTGTAGCTGACATCCATATTAATATTGTAAATGCGAAAGTGCATCCGTAGTCTTTAATTTACTTAAGTAGGTACTTTAAATTTCTAAACCGATTTTCATGAAATTTTATATATACCAGATAGTAGATACCTATATTTCGAATCCCGGAAAACATCTAGTAAGCAATAAAAGTTTTTTATATTCACGTCGTTTAAAGAATGACTTTACATTTTGAATCAATGCATTTGATTTAGCAAGACATTCCGATCATATTTAATTAATTGTTTTACTTATTTCTATTATTCTAGAATCTAGAATAATAATAAGAGTGCCCTATTTAGCTCGACACGTCATTGTCAGTGCAGGACACCCGTGGTTTTTGTACACCACGGGTGTCCTGCGCCGTTGTCCACTGACAATGACACAACACAATATGCAGGTAGATTTGAGTGAAAATAGAACTAATGATGCAATCTATAAGGGTCAATACAGACCGCAATGCAACGCGTAGATGCATTTTTTTGTACTGAATTGACAGATTTAGTGAGCGTGAGACGTCTTACAAATCTGTCAAATCCATACAAATTTAGAAATACATCGTTGCGGTCTGAATTGACCCTTAAAAATTATTCTGCAGGAGGCATTTATCATTTTTAATGTGGCCAGATTGTGAATTTTCATGTTTTGCATCTAGATACATGACAAGACAATTTTACTCTCAAGTCTCAAGCAAAAACCTCTTTGAACTTTTAACTATGACTTTAATGAGTGTTACGAACAATTTGACTAAAATCCCGTAAACATTTCTAAACACGTTTTTAATATCTAATACTTGTGATACTTATATAAATTGTGAGATTCTCAGCATCTATTTGTTGTAGATCTATTGCAACGGTCGTGCGGGGGAGCCTGAAGTGAGTAATTTTTTCCTGTCATTACGACCCTATGGCCTGAACAAATACTTCCTAGAACTAGATGTATTGATTTGCGCTAGATAACAAGAGGGATCTTTAGCACTAAGCAGTATCAACACAATACTAATATTTTATGTAAATAAAAAAATATGGGTTACAAAATATTATTTTGTCAAGTATAGTAAAAGCGCCATCTAGGAGTGACTTTGTGAACTACGTATTTAAAAACAAGTTGCAGTTATTTTATTTTATAAATTAATTTAATAATAAATAACTCCCACACTGGTTTCGGTGACGGTGGCCGGTTTCATTGTAGCGAGTAACGCAAGCCTAATTTTATAGTGCCCAAGTGTGTGCGCAGTACTGAATGTACTCTCTATTCCTTAACTCTTGTGGCGTAGTACTATAGGCGTTTTCACACTGCATGATAACGACACGACACGATACCACAGAATAGAGGGCCACCGCACATATTATACAATTTCAAGTTGGGCGACTATCGTACCAACTAAATTGCGTAGTGTCACTTTTTAGTATTGAATGCACCCAAAATATTCTCCTTTCTTTTCGCCTTCGTTTTATTAGTGCCACAATAAAAGCGTGCTTTTTACGCATTTTAACACGCACGTCGCTAGGCTAGCAACACCGCGGCACCGTTACCAAATCTAAAAGTCTGCGGCTGGCAGCGTACACGATGAAGTTGTCCAATTAAATTGTGACACTAAGCAATTTATTTTGTACGATAGTCGGCCAACTTGAAATTGTATATGTGCGGTGGTCCTTATCTATTCTGTGGTATCGTGTCGTGTCGTTATCGTCGCAGTGTGAAATCGCCCTTTTTTGTCCCAACCTCATACTCTCATAATTCCCAGTGGGAGGGAAGACGGATGCGACTGGCGAGAGATCAGGCGCAGAACCGACTTTTTACATGCCCATCCGACGCAAGGTCTCAGGGAGAAGCCAAACGAGCGTAATTTGTGATGAGTTGTGAGGCGCAGAATTTCGGTTCGGCAGAATTCTGCTGCATTCAGTTTCATACAAAAGTCCTGTTTGATTCACACTCACGTAATTTTGTGAGTCATGATTTGTATGAAAAGATATTTACGCGGCAGAAATTCTGCGAATCACAAATCACAAATTACGCTCGTTTGGCTTCACCCTTACTTGTCAGTTGTCAGACAATCAGGACGTGATCAGCCTGTATTGTCCTAACCAAACTTGGAAATAACACGTTTCCAACGCGGGATTCGAACCCCTCCAGGCAACCAATCCAACCTCCGAGCCAAGAACCAACGAGCCACGCTCTAAACCACTGAACAACCGAGGCGAAAAATTAATATTAGGTACACATCTTTTATTATTCGTAGGTACATATGCATAAAAAATAGTAATTAACGTACGTTAGTGTTAATAATTATTGTTAAATAAGTATTTTTTAAGGTTTCTCTATAGTCTTTCTACTTAGATGTACTCAGTGGCGACGCAAGGCCTAAATAAGCAAGAAATTATATTTTGGGAGGCCCCCAGATGTATGACGCAAGAGGACGGATTTTGTTGAGAAAAATAATTTTTTGACAGGTACTCAAACTTTTATTTATAAGTTTATTTTTTTATAAAAATGTTTGTATCAAAACTACGAAATTCTTAAAAAATCCTCATCCTCAAGGCGTGCGAGGCCCCCCCCCCGCCTTGGACCGCGTGCCCTGGGCGGTTGCCACGTCGCCCACGCCTTACGCCGCCTCTGCATGTACTCGGATCTCTTACCTATAAAATAATACAACTCACATTAAATATGTGTAAATTTATTGTATTAATAATGTTCTTAGTAAAATCATCATAAAACATTAATTAATTTAAATATCCAATATTGTGTTTAACAACTCATTGTTTTGGTTGACATATATATGTATAAGTAAGTTTCTGCTAAACATATTATTGTTATTTTTAAAGATCAAAGTGAATTAAATCACGGGGTTATATTATTATACGAGTACTATAAAGGGTGTAACAAAAATAAGTGATAATACCTTAGGGTGTGTACGTGTTCCATGTAGAGAGTTCACTGTGAAAGTAGCAGCGCTGAAAGACCAACATTTTTTTCACTTTAGTATGGAGAAACTCGTGACTCTGGGGCTTGCCCATACAAAAGTGAAAAAAAAAACATCTTTCAGCGATGCTACTTTCACAGTGAACTCTCTACAAGGAACACGTACACACCCTAAAGTATCACTTAGTTTTGTTACACACTGTATACTAAGACCATTTGTGGAGTATTTTTTGTAGCAACAAGTAAAATATTTTAATAGTTTATTGGTAAGTATGTAACTTATATACTCATAAGTATATTTTTTATTAAATTTTTTTGTATATAATTTTCAAACTATTATTTTTTTATTTAGTTTTACCGAGTTCGATTTGAATTCAATTCCGATTTGTGTGGTTGTAGGACATTTTGCCATGTAAAAGTACAAGGATTGTCTTTATAAAGTAAGATTTGCCATGACGAATATAAAGAGGCATTTACATAAATGTCTGTATCGGCGTTTTTCAATTTTGCATGAGTAGATTTTGAGTAGATACGAAGGTGTGTCTCTCCGATCTTCAGAATACTGAACCGATTTTGATGATAACTTGGAAACCCGGGAAATGACGTAGGATGTAGTTTTTATTCCAAAAGTATAATTCGAACTTTGAATCATATTTTGTTGTGCAAAGGTTCTACAAACGAAGTTGTGGGTCTCGCTAGACCGACTTTGCTGAATTTTGGTATGGAGATACTTGAGTCCCGGGAAAGGATATAGGATACTTTTAATCCCTAGAAAATACGTGGTTTCGAATTAAAAAAATAAGCGAATTTTGACGCAACGTAGTTACAATATGGCGTCGTCTAGTTTTTTATTATTACGTGACTGGAAGAAAAACAAATGAATCAAAACAACGAATTTTCTTATTTTTGTTTTTTTTTTTTTTTTTTTTTTTTTTTTCTTTCCCGGCTCTCACAGTGAACGGACGTGTTCCTCGTCGTAGTGAATATTGTGTTTGATTTTGCAATCCCTTCTGCTTTGTGAACGTTGAAGTCACCAGAGGCCCTGCTGCTTTGGAGCCTTCGCCCCTTCAGCTTGAGCGGCGCGACGGGGCTTGGTCCCGGCTTACGGCTTTCTGCAGTACGGCGCGAGCGGTGAAAATTTTGAATAGCGGTGAGTGACCGGCAGGATTCGAACCCGGTGCCTCGGGGCGTGCGAGTTGTGACAGCTGCCCGTACCACTCGACCACAAGGACGTGAGCCGCCGCCACAAATTTAACAATCGCCTTCGTATTCCCTGGTTCTTTATCAACGAGTATGAACTGCCACGGCTGTAAAAATATCATAAGCAAGAACAAATTTTTAAAATGCAACAGTTGTCAGTTCAAATATTGTTACGAATGTCTAGACGTTCCTGTGGAAGCAAATAAACAATTAAATGCTACCCAACTAGCTTCCTTGACATGTCCGTTTTGCGGAAACGTAACGAGGCGCAGAAATAATGACGACAACACTCCCGTGCGCCCTAGTAAGAAATACGACATTACCACAACAACCCTAAATTCGTCACTCAGCCAGGCAACCGTCGACCCGAATGTTGCTATGAACATTCCAACAGGCGCTGAAAAAAGTTGCGAGCCAGTGACTTTGGACAACATAAGTAAACTCTTGGACCAAAAATTGTCTCTAGATTCACCCTTCATGTCAAACCTAAGATCCGTTCTTCTAAGGGATATGAAGGACATGGTTGCTACGGAAGTTGGGCAGACTATTCAAGCATTGAAAGCGGATTTTACAGCAACAACCGATTTTATTACCTTGGAACAAACCGACATTAAAAAGGACATCGCTGAAAAGAATACCCGCATAAAGGAACTAGAATCTGAACTTTCCAATTCCCAAATGCAAATATCAAAACTCCAAGTCCGGCTGTCCACTATGGAAAAAATATCGCGCAACCTAAACCTTGAGTTACACGAGGTTCCTGAAAACAAAACAGAAAATTTGACTGAACTGTTCAAGAACCTCTGCCAGTGCTTAGACGTCGTGGTATCAGATAGTGACCTTAAGGCTTGTCGTCGTGTGGCGAAGATGGACCCCAGCACGAAGAGACCACGAAACATTCTGATCACCCTCTCAACGCAACGCCTCCGCGACGCCCTACTATCAGCCGCTACCCGTTTCAATAAGTCCCATCCAAGCGATAAATTATCTTCTAAGCATATTGGTTTACCTGGCACTAGTCATAGAATTTTCTTAGCTGAGCACTTGTCACCTGAAATTAAGGAAATTCACAGCCTGACGCGTAAATTTTGTAAAGACAAGGGCTACAAGTTCGTATGGATTCGTTTTGGCAACATTTACATTAGGAAAAATGAAACTAGTCCGGCAATCTTAGTAAAAAATGCAGAAATACTAAAAAAACTAGTATAAGGCTCTTAGTTTTGTTAAGATAAGGTTTATAATATTATATATATACATACAAGTTTAAGTTATCTACAATGATTACTTTATACTACCAAAATGTTAACCGAATTCGTAGTAAGCTCTCAGAACTTCGATTAAATGTTCTTAATTGTAATTACGATATTATTTGCTTGACGGAGACGAACCTCAATAAAAGTGTATTTGATGGTGAAATAGTAGACTCTCGTTATAATATTTTTAGAAAAGATCGTGAAGAGACTCTATCAAATAAAACTGAAGGTGGCGGCGTCTTATTAGCTATTCACAAAAAATACCAAGTCATCCGTCAGGCATCTTGGGACAGTGGAATGGAGGATGTCTGGGTTACTCTCTTGCCTTCGCACACTGATTCGCGACTTAATTTATGTGTATGCTACCTACCACCAGACTCAAGTTATTCTTCTTTGGAGTTTTTCTACAGTCACTGTCAAAAATTGATCTTAAATCGTTTCCCTGCTGATAAATTCTTAGTTGTGGGTGATTTTAATACTCCCGATTTTAACTTTATCTATTCTAGCACGTTAGACACAGCAACACCACCAGCACAAAGTAGAAAACTCTATCTTCTAAATGAGTTCTTGTCGCTGTGTAATCTCACCCAACACAATCATGTCGCAAACACTAACAACCGTCTCTTAGACTTGGTTTTATCTAACATAAACTTACAAGTAGAAGAAGCCAACGCGATTAGCCTGTTGGACAAACATCATCCTGCATTATTAATAACTTTACCCTCACCCAGCATCTCCAAAAACCTTCAACGTTCTAACTCGAAGTTGTTTAATTTTAACAAATGTGATATCGAAAATATTAAGCGTGACCTAAACTCTGTAGACTGGCCATGCATTTTAAACTCCAAAGACATCAATGAGTGCACCGAGACTTTTTATGATACACTATTTAACATAATTAAAAGACACACTCCTATTGCATCGTATAAATCATCATCATATCCTATTTGGTATAATAAAGCCCTAATTAAATGTAACCAAGAGAAAAATAAATTTCATAAATTATATAAAAAATATGGAAATCCCCGTGATTATGATGTCTTTTCAATGCTACGTCATAGATGCAAAATTCTCACCAAAATATGCTATGAAAAGTTTATTTCAGATACAGAGAACTCGCTTAAGAAGGATATCAAATCCTTTTGGAGATTTGTTAACGGCAGAAAAGGTCAAATCACTGTACCCAACACCATGAGCTATGAAGGTCTGACATCATCTAAAGGTCAGGAGATCTGCAATCTTTTCTCGAGATATTTTAGCTCAGTTTTTGATACCGGTTGCGATGGCGATGGTGATTTAGACGATATAACTAACCACTCAGGTCCAATTAGCAATCTCCTTACTAGAACTCTGTCGCAAATATCTATTGAAAGGGAGGCTATATTGTCACAATTAAAACAATTAGATGCTAATAAGGGAGCAGGGCCGGATTTGCTACCTCCTTTCTTCTTAAAACGTATTGCCAAAGAACTATCTACTCCATTACACATTATTTACAACAAGTCGTTAGTCAGCGGTATCTTCCCTGATCGATGGAAGACTGCGCACATAATCCCGATATATAAGTCTGGTGATAAATCTAACTGTACAAATTACCGTCCCATTAGCATATTATCATGTCTTGGAAAAATTTTTGAATCATTAGTATACTGCCATTTATATAATCACTTCAAACCAATTTTCTCCGACAAACAACATGGTTTTGTCAAAGGTAAATCAACGGTGACAAATCTACTGGAATATAAAAATTATCTTTGTCAGGTCTTTTCTGTCAGTGGTCAAGTAGACTCAATATACACCGATTTTTCTAAGGCCTTTGACAAAGTAAATCACTGCCTGCTTTGTAAAAAACTAGCATCATACGGTATACACGGAAACCTATACAGGTGGATATGCTCGTACCTTAAGAACAGAACTCAGTTGGTCGCAATAAAGGGCTATGTCTCCTCACCTACTGCAGTAGGATCGGGAGTTCCTCAAGGTTCACATCTAGGACCCCTCCTATTTGTTATTTTCATCAACGACCTTATCTCAAAATTAACTTGCAAATGCCTTTTATACGCCGACGACCTGAAAATTTTTAAATTCATAGCAAACATAGAAGATTGTCAAGCGCTCCAACAAGATATTGATAAAATATCTCAATGGTGTCAAGCTAATCGCATGCATTTGAACACTAGCAAGTGTTCAGTAATAACTTTCACCCAAAAACATTACAGAGTTATATGGAACTATAATATCAATGGTCATACACTCAACCGCGTGCAATCAATAAAAGACCTAGGCATCTTCTTTGATGAAAAACTCTCATTTCGAACTCATTACAGCTACTTAATAAACAAGGCAAATCAAATACAGGGATTTGTTCTTAGAACAACTAAAGATTTTAGACAGCCTAGAAGTGCTCTATATTTATATTCAGCCCTAGTAAGAACAATCTTAGAGTACGGGAGCCCTGTATGGTCACCAAATTACCAGACACATATATATAATATTGAGCGTGTTCAAAGAAAATTTCTCAAACTAGTTAGTTACCGCTATAGCCCGGGCCGCTCAAAATCAAAATACCACGACAGACTTTTAGAATTCAAAACACAGACCCTTGAAAGCCGACGCATTTATTTTGATTTAGTACACTTTTACAAAATTATTCACAATATTATTGAATCACCGGATCTGCTCTCAAACATTCACTTAAATACCAAATATAGTGCTCGCAGGGCTAAACGTACTAATGTTTTTACTCTACAAGTATATAAGAATAACATCTCCTACTTTAACCCGCTGACACGCATGGCCAGGCAATACAATGATTTCGCTAGAGATTACTCAGAATTGGACATTTTTAATAAAAACTTTAATTCATTTTCAAAAAGTCTGAAAGACATCCTCCATAACTTGTTTATTTCTAACAACTTTGAAGTGTAACAACAATAATTTTATATAACAACAACACAATATTATCATGTTATAATTATATTAGAGGAGCTAACTTGTTAATAAATTTAGATTAGTTGTATGCACATAGTTTTACGTTGCAATCCAGATTAGATAATAATGTAAACAACAGCTTTGTATTGTTATGATTGTACTGTGTATTGTGCTTTTTCAATAAAATAAAAAAAAAAATAAAAAAAAAAAAAAAAGAACAGGAAACAAAAACAATATTGTTTTACCTATTTAATTAGATCAGAGGATAAGTAAATAAAATAAATATTATATAATCATCATCATCTTGTATAAGACTAACTCATTGGATACAAGATTATAGACAAACAAACGACATAATATTTTATCATTTATATCCAACTAATATATATAAGGACCATAATGGTCTTATTATTAGTTAATTATATTATAAGACATTTTTAATGTCTAAACACACGATGCCGAAGTTCCGCGGCGGAAATTCGGCATGATTACGTACGATTACGACATGGCGTGTCATCGGCTATGTAAAATACATTGCAGGCGAAATAATATATTATTATTATACTAGCTGTCCCGGCAAACTTTTCTTTGCCATATTATTATATAAAGTATATCGCCCGTTTTATTTTATTGAATTAGTGACTAAATAAGTGTGTCACCATGGCAACGTCCATCGCTATCCCGTGACCCGCGTAGCATAAACAATGGTCGCACTTTATAGACAAATAATTTGCAATAAAATAAAATTGCGAATAAGCTATCCGGATTATCTCTCAAGTTGGAGAACGAGAAAGCTGCACACATCCATCGCGGACAAACATCGTGACAGGAGATTTATAATATATATTAGATTATTATGAGGCATAATAATAATATCTTAATATATATATATATATATATATATATATATATATATATATATATATATATAATTATAATTCTTCTGTGAGTGTGTATGTCACTGAACTTCTCTCAAACGACTGGACCGATTTTGATGAAATTTTTTGTGTGTGGTCTAGGGGATCTGGGAATGGTTTAGATTCACAATTTTGTCCGCTGGACAATGTTTTTTTAATTAATTTTTAATTTATTACTAGTTGTTGATTTTGGAATGTTTTACATTGGATCCGACAGACGGCGCTACCGTCGCAGTGTCAAATTTTACATAATATTCGAATTCGAATTTTAATTTTAGTCTGTCCCGACAGTTAGCGCTGCGATCAAATTAAAAAAAAATACTTTATATACTTAATATGGCAAAGAAACGTTTGCCAGGACAGCTAGTATTATTATATTACGAGGTACTGATTTAATTCTTAATAACGTACAATTTTGAAGTTGGTTTTACCTTTTTAAAATACATACTGTTATTTGTCATATTATACGGTATACCTAGTATAGTATGTAATTGCATTATGTACTCGTGTATGGGAATTCGTGTGAACAGTAATCATTAACAAATCATCATTATGCATTTGAAGTAGGTAGGTATTATTTGAATGGTAGTTTTTATCACTCCACTAAGGTGAAGCTAAATTTTCACAGTCTTTATATGTGATGTGCCCTCGTATCGGAAACTAGGTCCGATTTTTGACCGACTTCAAAAAAGGAGGTTATCAATTCGTCCCGACTCCCGTATGTATTATTATTCCCAGAACTGTCCAGTTTTCGTATAATATGTTTATATCAGCGTCTGAACAAATGTGCCAAATCTCAAAAGTGTATGTATGTGTGTTTGTGTTCGCATATCTCCGGAACCTTAGGTCCCATTTAAGTGATTAATTTATTGTTGTACTAAATATAGTTTAACTTAGGGAATACTGCAAGTTTCATCAAAAGCTGTTCAGTAGTTATTGAGATTGGGAATTTTAATTCTTAATTACGTATATTTAATTAGATTTTATCTTTTTTTTTAAATACTATTATAATAAATGAGGTGTCAATAAATTTTTGTCGTAGCTGCAAGGCAAACAGAATTAAAGATATTTACTTTAAATTTTTAGTGTGGATTAAACACTTTATCATAAAATCTGCATAAAACATAATTTTCTTCGACACCAGAAAATTAGTACGACTCAGTACTCTGTATGAAGATAATAATGTCACGCGATACCTTAAGGCCGTCCCATGAGCAAACGACCTTGACCATACATATTATGCCGCGTTGCCGAGATCACACCAAAACCTTACTTTTGTTACATAACTTAGTTCAAAGTTAACCTAAAAAAATTGAAACGTGGAATATGTAGTTTATGATATTGTCGATCTATTGGCGTATATTTCAAATAAAAGTAATTTGTAAATACTAAGGAGATGCAGAATGTATGCTTGAATTTTAATAAATTCGTTCTACTTTGGAAGCTGATATCATGAGTATAATAAACAAAAATAGAAAATTTAAAACGTGGAAAGGAATGTTAATAAACTGAAGATTATTGCTGTATTTTTATTATAACTTTGTAGCTTCCAAATTATGAGTTTTTAGGGCTCTAAATATGGTAAATTACGGAATCTGCGTAGGGAAGGCCCTTAATATCAACTGTATTTACAACATAGTACATACAGTTAAAATTTATTAGTCTTGCTATAAATTACAAGTACCTAATTAAATATAGGTAACAAAACTATTATTTTTGTTTAAATTGATGGGTACTGTAGGTATGTATGCGAGTCGACTTACATTATTATTATTCTATTATGTCATCGTAGCAAACAACTCAAGTGACATACAGATTATTACTAGGTCTATGCACAAACTTGTACAAATAATTACTCATACAAACATACAGAAAATGTTCAGTAACCAATAGTAAATTTTCAGTTACCTATTCCACTTACTAAAATTTTTCATAATACTGCCCATGGGTTTTTTGATAACACACGGCCTATACAGACATCTTACCTTGTTTCAGAGTTCAAACATTTCTTATGATTACATCGCGAACAATGTTTTCATTATCAACAAATGAACTGCTAACTTGAATATCCTAACTAACATTTAATCGTACATCAAAACCTGAAAGTTCCTCCGATAACCGATTCTTTTTGTATTATCACTTATCACACACCGAACAGCCTACATAAACACCTTACCTGCACTCATTTCTTATGCACATCGCAAACAGTTTATAATATTATCAACCCGCGAACTGCCTTTATAAATTGTATGCATTTTGAAACATCTGTTCTTCTGATAACACACTGAACTTTGCCTTGTTTCGTACACCGAGCTGTCATCTTACCTACACTCAGTCAATTCTTATGCACATCGCGAAGTTATATCAACAATCAACATGCGATTTGCCTAATTCGTATATATCCTATGCATTTTAAAACACCTGTTTCTCTGATAACACACTGAACTTTACCTTGTTTCAGACACCGATCAGCTGTAGTCATCATAGCTGTCAGATATTTTTATCACATCAATGTTTTTCAACATACCTTGTCGCGGGCATTTCGGCGGCGGTGGGAGGAAGCAACAGTCAGGCGGGGCGGCGGAATCGATGCCCATGTCTATATACCCGTGGCGGTCGAGTCTTTGCGGCCACCATCCGGTTCCTTCGGTCAGCTCAATGATGATCACGAATTCAATGAATGCCAGTAACACGACCGGCGTCTAAGCAGCGCGAGGACTGTTTGAGCGGCGCGGCGGATTCACGTGGCTTTAACCGTGAGCGGACACGTGCCTTCGCAACGTGTACCACCCTAAACTTCGGGATTGGCGACAAGTTGAGCAAATCGGGAGGGGAAGGGCTGTAGCAATCCTGTTGTTGCTGGGAATAGTTAGGCTAGGGAAAATGAGCTCTAAAATTGTGATAATAGGTACCGATCTCGCTTGATACTTATGGGCAATAAATTTATAATTAGATCATGTTTTTTTGATGATGTTTATTGTTTTTAGCAATCGTTAAGATATTTTTAAGCTATCAACGTGTTGCAAGAGTCTCCACTCCGTAAACCTCCTCTTTGTCAATTCCTTTTTGCGTCACGCTATCGGCTATACCTATATTTAGGGATTTCCTTCAAGTTGCTGGGAGATTAGTTATGGAATTTCCTGATAATACGCCCTATAGGTTGAGCAGCGCAAACTGGGAACGAAATCATTCATTTTTGACCATCGAACTGTTCATAATTCCGAAATTTTCCAACGGAGAAGAATCGCAAATCCGCAGATAGAATTTTCCCCCAATTAGTCCTCCAAATAACTGAAGAACCAACTGATCCCTCCGTCCTCCGACGTCCTTCGCCAGGACCGAGGTCGTAGACGCATTGTCTTATGTGAAGCCAAATTAAAGTTTAAGATTCAGAAACGAGCAGAAAGATAGCATGATTCCGTTCACCCATGTTATATATCACATTCATTATATTGTAGTAGCGCGGCCTGCCCCGGCTCCGCCCGTGGTACATACATAGCCTATTATAGTACTTAAACTCAAATACATCCTAGCTATTATACGTTGGTGAATTTTTGAAATCGGTCCAGTAGTTAATGTGATTATCGCGTTCAAACAAACAAACACATGTTTCTGCTTTGTAATAGCAGAGTAGATGTACTGAAGGGTACATTTTAAAAATCTTGCACGAGTACGTACTCACGTTGTGACGTAGGTAACACAAGTCTTGAAGCCGCAGTGGTGTAATATGTTATCTGTGGTAATAATATTATGATGGTTTAACCCTCAGCTACAACGTGGGATTAATTTAACCCGTGCCGTAAGATATTCAATGGGGATTGTCCATTTTTTTTTTAATTTTGCTCGTTACAAAAACATTTCGAGGAATAAGGTCAGTGATCGTTTTTCTGTATATAAACGAAAAAAATACCCATTAGTTACTTACATTTTTCAACAAATATGTTTAACCTTAGTTTGACCTTCAATGGCGTTAAATTAGCAATAAATTCGACCAATATTACGTTTCGAACTTTTGGTAAGCTTTTCGTATCAGTTTTCACATAATGAGAACTTTCATTTGACGAACCAGCCATTATAATAAGATTGAAAGGAAATTTAAACATACTGCAGAGGTCAATTGGCCGCCGATGATGACGTCAGAGCGAAACTTTAAAAATTTATTGAGAAAAAACTAGCCAATGAATTTCAAAATTATTTAATTTATATTCTTAAAATACCCTATTTTAACGAAAAAAAACATAAAAAGTACATGTGATTTTTTTTGGACAATGCCCATTGCGGGAGAGGTCATGCAAGTCTGTCAATTTAATACAAATTTAGAAATGCAAATACGCATCACGTTGCGGTCTGAATTGACCCGTGCCTAAACACCCTAGGCCGAAAAAACGCGGTCGAATTTCGGCATGATTACGCCTGCAATGTATTTTTAAATTGCTGATGAGATGACTGATGACACACCATGCCGAAATTACGTCGCGTTATATTGTATGCGTAGCGCATTGCTGGCGTAATCATGCCGAACTTCGGCCGCGTATTTTTGGCCTAGCGTGCTTAGACACTTAAAGATCGACGAATCATGGACGAATTATACATTTCTTAATAAATATAGATTAAATATAAATATTTTCTGACAAACGTTTCGAAAAAAAAAACGACTTTATCCGACTACGCAAAGCCAAAATAAAGGGTGCTTAATGATTTTTGCAATGTATGTGTGTATATGTCGTAGGATTATTTGATAAATTGAATTATCGCGAAAATCCTAGGGACATTGCGAAAACACGGATAATTAGACAATGGTGATTACATTTTTCAAACTTACTGACAAAAGGTGGTGTTATACGACATATACATCGTATCGTAGGGGCCAAATTACTGGTTCCGTTTCAAAAATGAGTAGAATAGTTCAGCAATGATACAAAAGGTCATATGCAATAATTTTTATTTAAGATTTGTAATAAATTCACCTACTGTTACTTACCTACTCGTTATCCCACGTAACAATTATTAATATCTAAAATTTGAAAATCATATTTTCCATTGGTTGTATAAGCTGTGAAGGCTAGAGTTATACAGAACCCACGGAATTGTAACAAAGGTTGGTCCTCTAGCGTTAAACGCTTTTATGAACTTCTGCCTACTCTATTCCTTTTGTTTCGTATAGTATATGGTCGCTGTTATGCATAGTATTAGCCCACAAACAAATTTTGTCGAGTTAAATGCAGCATTGTTCTTAATGAGCTAAAGAACATAACTGTACAACAACATAATATTACAAACTCAATACGTAATTTTTGTGGCATGATACACAAATGCTAATAACAGCGTCCATATTATTATGGCCCAATGCTTTAAAATATGTCCTCCTTTAGCGTTTAAAACAGTAAGTATCCTATAGAATATAACACTGTAGTTTTTCAGAATAAAAGTAGTCTAAGAGTTTCCAAGCCTACTCTGCAATATTCAATAGAATTGGTTCAGTGGTTTTTGCGTGATTAATTAAGTTTAATAAACAATAATAAACAAATCTTTATTTCCCTCAAGTAGTACACGTAATCTTAAATAAACAAAACACTGCTCCCCACACTAGGATTCCCTGGGTCGTGACAGCACAAAATGGATGATAATACGAAATAATCCATAATTTTATTAAATTAAAAGTCGTGTGACTTGCAATTCCAAGACCAATCAAACCCATTAAATCCAATTCAAGTTTACGTTTAGGTACAACTGACCCTAAGTGTTAGCCCAGGATACCCTAAACCCTCGGTGCGGCCCTGGACCATATCACTTATTAGATGTGACGTCTTATGTAAACAAATTATTATAATATTAATTTATCCATTTTTACTTCATGCATATTACATTTTGTCGCTTCTCCTTCTCCGAAAAGTCGTTGACTGATTTTGTTTACTTAAATGCCGTATAAGGTCTAAATATCAACTTATATTTTTCCTAATATTTTTTTCAACAACGTTCGCCGGGACAACTTATAAAAAAAACTGTAAAAGAGCCCTAATACAGCTACGGCTACGCCGTCGCTACGCGCGTAGCGCCTCTACGAGCCAAATGCCTACGCGCTAGCCCGGCCTACGGTATTCTGATTAATTAATAAGCAACACGTTTTATAAAATATTATTAATTAATATCAACGTGTTATTGAATTGGTACATAAAATTTTGATGAGTTTTAAACACGCCTTTAAATAAGCTTGGGCTTTATGTAATTATGTATGTAATGAAATGTTTGAGCACGATTTTTCTTCTTTATTTCTTCAGTTAGTATATCGAAACTTTGCATACGTATTGAGTGCAATGATTTGTTAAAATGAAAAAAAGGCGAATAATTATAATAATTATTAAGACGAAAATGTGCAGCGGGCGAGATGAATCAATAACTAAACTAAACCTATAACTGGGGTTCGGTATTTCCCCCGCCAAGACGAGCCAAGCGAAGCGCAAGGGCACCTACCTTTTAGATAAGGGGACGTGAATTGTGTCAGTGACGAAATTAGTGAATTTTAGATAAGTATCTAAAATTCACTAATTTCGTCACTGACACACTGATGATCGTCAAAATGTTTGGCTACTTCCTGAAGTGCTAGAAAGCTGAAATTTGCTAAGTAATTAAAATTTAGTATACAACCGACAAAGAAATTCATAAACTTTCAACTTTTGCCCCCTAGCATCCCCTAAAATGGAGGGCAGGGAAGCATATACGAGACTTTCAGCAATTTTATGAATTAAGAAATAAAAGTTTACACGGGACTGTGAACAGTACTTAACTAAAATAAATTAGTTATGAAAGTAGCGGTACCTACGCTTAATTTCATGAATAATAATAATCTATACATATAATAAAATCATAGATGTAAAATTTTTGTACATTGAAAATAAACTTGAAAAAACGAGTCAGGGGCATGTTAGAAGAGTAGTACGAGTAGAACACATTTTAACTGTTTTTGAAATTTTTGTTTCTCTATCTGTTTGTCTGTTTGTACAGGCTAATCTCTGAATCCGCTAGACCGATTTTAATGAAATTTGACATGTTAATACGTTACACCCCTGGTCAACATCTTAGATACTCTTTTTAACCGACTTCCTAAAAAGAGGGAGTTAATGTTTACTTTGCTATTTGTGGTCAGATTTTCAAAATTCTTTTTCTGTTGTATATATATTGTTAACCCGAATTTAATACCATGTTTACAAAAAGGATGACTTGATAATGATTTTCTCGGGATCGAGAGGTATCGACGGAACTCCCTTACAACAAAAACATTACAGTAATTTTCACTTTTTTAAGTGAAATTAACATAACATGCCACCAAAAAGTAAGATTTGCACCAAGACATATCCCAGGGTATAGGGCTTCCGAAGGTTCCGTTGCTGAACGGAACCCTGATTCCCTATAAGACGTTCCGCGTGGCTTCGTCCAGGTAAATTAGATATTTCAGACAAATTAGTCCACTGAAATAGCCAATGATCCTTCTCGTGGTCTACTTCTTATCTGTGCCAAATAAAAAAAAAAACAAACACAATCCAGAAAGTTCAAAAGTAGGTGAGGTTAGGTTAGAACTTAGACCACAACACAGAGGGAGCCTAGCGAGCGCAGCGAGCGTGCTGCGGCAGCAGCCGGCGACAGGCACAAAACAAAAGGGGGGCTCGGGGCCCCCCGCCAAAAAAACAACAAACACAATCCAGAAAATCCAAAAGTAGGTTAGGTTAGAACTTAGACTACAACACAGAAGGAGCCGAGCGAGCGTAGCGAGCTTGCTGCGGCAGCATCCGGCGACCCCCATAAAATATAAGGGGGGCTCGGGGGGCCAAAACAAAAACAAACACAGTCCAGAAAGTCGAAAAGTAGGTTAGGCTAGAACTAAGACCACAACACAGAGGGAGCCGAGCGAGCGCAGCGAGCGTGTTGCGGCAGCTACCGGCGACCGTCATAAAATGAAAGGGGGGCTCAGGGGGCGCAGCCCCCCGCCAAAACAAAAACAAACACAATCTAGAACGTCCAAAAGTAGGTTAGGTTAGGTTAAAACTTAGACCACAACACAGAGGGAGCCGCGCGAGCGCAGCGAGCGTGCTGCGGCAGCAACTATCGACCGTCACAAAAGAAAATGTATGTAGTCCGTATAGTATGTAACAGTAATTATTATAGTATGTAGGTATTTATTACTGTTGATGATAAAATTGTACTTTGCATCTACCTCCTCTTGTCTCAACATCACCCAAAGGTTGGCTGGAAGAAAATGCCTAAAGGCATTAAGCCCGCCTCTGTACCTTTATGTGTGCAAAAAGTGTAATAAAAAAAAAACTGACGACGCATACTACGGTGCTATATCGTGGACAGCGCTATAGGAAACGAAACACAATAGCCTTTCTATTGTTGTCGCGATCACCGGTGCTCTTATGGGGCTTGATGGTTTAATAATTTAGCTATCGCTTAGTAGTCACAATTATTATCATCGTTTGTTTTTGTGGTGCTCTCTAAGTTATTTGACATTCTGCAACTTTTTGCTGTCTCCGCTTTGAATAGAAAGAGGAATTACAATAATTCGACGACCTCCGTGGCTCAATTGGTTGAGTATGTGGCAGCTCAAGCCGGGGGTCGCGGGTTCGAATCCCGCCTGACGGAACAAAAAGTTTTTCAATGTTCCTGGGTCATGGATGTGTATTATATATGTGTATGATATAATAAAAATCTTAAATATATGTATAGTATAAAAGTATTAAATATATTTCCGTTGTCTGGTACCTGTAACACAAGTCCTTCAGGTACTTAGCACGGGGCCAGACTGACGTGGTGTGGAGCGTCCATAGATATAAAAATAATTCTTCATACTTCTATTTTATTCTGATCAATTTCGTTGAGGGTCCCAAATCAGTTTGACCATATAGTTCTTCGGGTACCCTGAGATCATACCAATTTTTTTTTGGATCGGGAAATGCTTTTACGCATTCCCGTCAGCGTTGGGGAAGGACCACCGGGGTATGTGGGACTTGCTACGGCCGAAGAGATGGTAAGTGGCCGCAGTGAGCTGTTTACCCACTAAAACCCTACCGCGTTCCTACTTCCGCGCAGGACGAAGACGCGAGAGTCTATTACACGTTCTCCGTGGCTTCCGTCCGCAGGGATAGATGCCTACAATAAATCCCGTCTTCTGTAATCTATCCTCTATCTCCGTCACATGATCCTTTCCCCTGTCCTGAGGGGACTGTTTTAAAATTTCGTGTGTAATATAGATCCAAATAAAATAGTCGTAGATGAGTGTTAAATTTATTATAATTCATTAACGCGTACGAAGTTGCGGGCAACAGCTAGTCTTAGTATATTTTTAGTCGACAGAAGATTTCAACTGCAACTGCATTCTAGTAGGAATCTTCGCCGTGGCCTACTTGTCATAATCATAAAAAATCGGCCAAGTGCAAGTTGGACTCGCGCACAGAGCCAAGCTTCTGAATCTACACGGCCTAACTCTACCGACCCTAACTTCAACAAATTCTACATAATAATAATAGGTTGGGGAAAAAGAAATCCATTATTTTTTCGGTAGATGGCTGTAGTGATCGATATCTCGTAAATTATCGATCAAACAATTTCAAATTTATGCTCGTTGTCAAGGTAACAGTTCGCACTAAAAGAATTCGTTTGCAGTTTTTTGTTTTGTCCATTCAGTTCTGAGTTACACGGCGTTAAAGATGGAAGTCAACAAAGAGAAAATTCGGTACATTTTACAGTTTTTCTTTGATAAGGGCGAAAATGCAAGTCAGGCGGCTGAAAATGTGAATAGTGTTTATGGTCCCGATACTGTGACAGCTAATTACGCGCAATTTTGGTTTCGTCGATTCCGTTCGGGTATTTTTGACGTTAAGGATGCCCCTCGCACAGGCAGGCCCGTCGTCGAAAATGTCGACAAAGTCACTGAAATCATCGAAGTGGACCGGCATGTTAGTAGTCGTAGCATCGCCCAGGAGTTAAAGATCGACCACAAAACAGTTTTAAACCATTTGCACAAAGCTGGGTTTAAAAAAAAGCTTGATGTTTGGGTGCCACACCAATTCAGTTCACGTAAAAATAATGGATTTCTTTTTCCCCAACCTAATATTATCATGATTCATGACGTTAGTATGAATCATGATAATATTATTATGTAGAATTTGTATGGCTTGACTTTTTCGTTTAACTTACTTCAGATCAAAATCAAAAACTAAAAAGTGTAGGTATTCGCATGACGCATCGCCTCCATGATGGTAGAGAATTAATTTTAATTTTAAGTTGTGATTTGAGATTACAAAATTATGCTTTTTCTGTGTTTTATCAAGGTATTTTTATTATAATAATTTATTTGTTTAAAAAAATAACCGAACTTTAAGTAAAAAAAATTATAAAGTAACCAAGTAAAAAAATTTTAATCAAAGCAAATCTAAAAATGTATCAAAAATTTTGCGAGGCATTAGAATAACTTAGCACCATCTCTGATGCACAACGTAAACTAAAGTGAAACGTTGAAGTCTAGTCGTTGAGTTAGTTCCAAGTTTACTCACTAGAGTGCGTCTATTCATTTAGTACATATATTAATTATTGAAGAATTAATATTTTCTTGTAATATATAAAATGTTCCCGTAAATAAAATTCGCATTGCAAGTAAAATGAAAATAATGCAGACATCGTAAAACTTAAGAATTAAAATACAGAAAAATAGTTTAAACAATATTTTAACATTAATTTTAGTAAATAAGAATCATGGTAGGAAATTACTCAGGTATAGATACAGAAAGCACATTATCTAGACTCTAGAGATACAAAATAAGAGGTTTATCAAATGGCACAGTGGAAAGATTTTAGTACAGTTAAAAATAATTATTTATTAAAAATTAACTAAACTCTAAAGAAATAATCTTATAAGGGTATAGACTTAGTAGGTATAGAATATAAAATAAAAGATACCTAATGGTTAAATTAAGCCCATTATGATGACTCATTCATTAGTCAATGTTTGTCCATTACCTACTTTATTTTAAGTACTGTAAATAAAATAAATATTACTTAATGTTAATTAGTTTTAATCAACGCAACGTAATATTATAGAGAAGTAGGAAGAAAGAAAGATTAGAGAATAGAGTTAGTTGTATTAGTTTGTAAAAATGTTTTTCTACTGACCGTATTTTTTGTTGAAACTAGCCCCGTGACTTAGGAAATCTGTAAATAAATGCACAAAAAATGTTAAAAAATAGTAAAAATAAAAAGTAAAAAAGTAAAGTGTCAAAGCACAACAAGTTTTAATCTATTTAAGTATGACATAACGACGACGATATAATTAGAATTAATAAATTAACATTGTTATTAATTATTCATTGAATTAATTGAATTGAATTAATAACTATTATTGTAACAATTGACATCTAATTTAATTATAATGTTCACTAAATAATAAAGTTATGACAGATTTCATCTAACGGAATTTTAATTGAGTACTTAATATTATGTCTGGAAGATTAAAAAGTAGTAATTTTTATTTCGTAAATTACATGAAAGTCATCCTAAGGGGTTACACCAAAAAAACTACCTGCAGTTAGTTTTAAATGGTTCTTGTCTTGGGATAGATCAATATACAGGCCGTTTCACAAGGTAGGTGACGTACAATGTTGCTACAATCGTGACGTGCATTTTTACGTTACGTTGACGACAATATTTCACGTCACGTCAACGTACCGTACCACGTTAGCGCACCGTTCCACGTTGACGACGACGTCGTAACGTGAAGATGTGGACAGGCCGTAACAAATAATTAATATTATTTTTAAAATGGGAACATCGCCTGAACTTTTTCGGATACATTCCTTGTCAGCGCCATCTATATAAATATCATTGTACAAAAATGCATACTTCATGACTAGCAGTCGAAACAGTATCATAGTTCGCCACTGCCTTCAGTGGCGCTAGTAGGTAAGTATTTTTTAGGGTTCCGTACCCAAAAGGTAAAAATGGGACCCTATTACTAAGACTTCGTTTTCTGTCTGTCCGTCTGTCTGTCACCAAGCTGTATCTCAAAAACCGCTATAGGTAGACTTCTGAAATTTTCACAGATTGTGTGAAATACATGTTGCCGCTATAACAAGAAAATATACTCAAAACAAAATAAAAATAATAACTATGGGGGCTCCCATACAACAAACGTAATTTTTTGGCCTTTTTTGCTCGATTTCAATAAATGTAAGTAACAAGTTCACAAAATCCTTGATTTTATGCGTACTTTTAATAATAATAATTAATAATAATCTATACTTATAAAATTACATGTCCTGACTGACTGACTGACTGATTCATCATCGCTGAGCAAAAACTGTTAAAGTTACCGCCACGAAATTTGGTGAGTAGGGTTTCTTTATTAAGTGGACACCCACTAAGGAAGGAATTTTGAAAATTTTACCCCGAAGGGGGGTGAAATAGGGGTTGAAAGTTTGAATGAAAGTCCGTCATTTCTTGAGTTATAAACATAAAAGTTTAATGACATTTGCGTTTGACGTTTGCTTAAATAGGGTCCCCTTTGTATAAGGAAAACTATCCATCTTTATTATTAGGACGAAGTCGCGGGCAACAGCTAGTATTAAAATAAAATAAAAAATGGAAGGGGGCTCTCATACGAAAAACACAATTTTTGGCATATTTTTGCTCTAACGGTACGGAACCCTTCGTGCGTGAGTTCAGCTCGCACTTGGCCGGTTATTTTTAATTTAATTACGTAAATTAAAAATATATATTATTGAGTATACTTTATTACAATTTACAACAAAATTTATTTTGACGACAACGAAAAATAAACTCACTAGCCCTACTCATTTATTTTTTTTTAAATAACAAAACTAATTAAAATAATTATTAATGTGCTTGAAAGGTTATTAATCTAAAATAACTTGAATCATAATAATATTTTAGAAATAAAAATGGAGTCCTGCAGACTCATTCCGAAATCCAACTGAAGATGACTGAAGTGTGCGCTCGCGCTAATAGATAATAACCAATGACATATTAAGGAACACGTCTTATGTCATTGACTGAGATTGGCAGTAGTGCGTCGGTAAAACATCAACGTAGCTGATTGGTCGAAACAGATCATGTGAATAAAACAGCACACATAAATGCACGTGACAGGCCCTATGGAAGGCCGCGTGCGCCAAACGTGCTTGAGCGGACAAAACATAGATGGCGTTACTCGCAATGTTTACAACCGCAACTTCTCCCACTTGCTCTGACATAATATTTCTGTCATAATCGCTTGGAGGCGCGTATTGTGAGTTGTGACGACAACAAAAACTCGTAACCAGTTTGTAATCAAACATCAACTTTTTATACGACGAAGGCACGTTTTTGTGGAGCAAAATGCAAGTGTGCCAAAATCTATAGCTGGTTTGACCTTGAAAATGAGTAGGTATACTCAATAAAGTAATAACATTAATAATTATTTACAAGCCGCGGTGTTGTCTCTTTATTTTTAACCGACTTCCAAAAAGGAGGCGGTTCTATGTTCGGCTGTGAATTGTGATATTTTTTTATATTGTATGTTCAACGATAACTCCGCCGTTTGTAGACCAATTTAAAAAAAAATTGTTTTGTTGTATAGGATATGATCGTGGATTGGTATTTGGTACCATGTTCATAAAAGTGGTGACCTGATGATAGGATCCAGGAGTAATAGAGGGAACTCCTCAAAATATAAATGGAAACATAATAGGTATCAAATATGGTGATTTTGGTTTTATATGAAGTATTACGGGCAAATGTTACCAAATGTTCGAAGGTGGTGAACAGAACTCCAACTCCTTGAAGATACAAGTGCATGCGCTTAATACGGGTGCGCTCTTTGGAATTAAACATTTTAAGTACAATATGCCAGTGTTTGGTTTCTTGTAGAAGTAATTTATTAATGTATGAACAAAGCGTATAAATATATAAATTATGTATGTTAAAATTATGTTTTTGAGTGAGTTGTACGTGAAGCTATACTGGGTCATTTTTGTATGGGACCCGTACCCAAGCTGTAGCACGTTGAGACATATATCAAATGAAAGGGCTTGAAAAGCTGTACATTTTCTTGTACGACATAAAATCTCTAAATCATGGGAGAAAAAAGTTAACGAGGGTAGAAGGTAAGAAAAAATCACAAAAACACCCTGTATTATTGCATCAATTTGTAGTGTTGCTGGTAAGGAATCATTTCTGGAAAGCAATCGCATATGACAAACTTAAGAAAAGTGTTATATTTTAGTATATTGTTACATATTTTTAAGAAATGTATGGGAAAACAATTAAACCTTAAAAATTTAATATTTCCTGGATTTTACCGTACATTGTTACTTTGGAAAAATTGTTTGTAATAAGCAACACTAGCGAGTGGTGCAATAATACATAATGTTTTATTTTTTTCATTTATTTGTTTTCGTCATACAATAAAATGTTCAACTTTTTAAGGCCTTTCATTTGGTATATGTCTCAACGTGCTACATCAGTGGGTACGAAGTGCCCCTCCTTCTTTAAACGTTATTATTAATGAGTTTTGAAATTACGTCATATTGAGTAAGGTAAAATTGGATTTAAGAAATAAAACTACTGTGTTTCATACATTGTGCTAAGCCAATCCGGAGAAAAAGCGCGCACCTGGTTAGCGTATCGTTAATCTTGTAAAGAGTTTGCTTGGACTATGGATGCCACTTGAGTGGCAGACACACTGAAGGAAATGTTTTCCATAGTTAGGGGGGCAGTGGGTATAACAGCCGACAATGGTCCGAGGTTTGTAGGTGTTTATGGTTTGTAAATATTTTAGTATTCAGTTGTTCCATAGTGTGCCTTGTGGGCCTCAACAGGATGGCAAGGTTGAAGTGCAAAGTCGCTAAATTTAAAAGCTTTGTATCAGTATATCTGAGAAATTTTATTGGCGAAATGATATTTTGTTAAAGTAGTGCACCACTTTTAGTTACGCGGGTCTATGCCATAGTCTAGTGCGGACTAGCCGCATAGGCGAAATTGTCATGTGTGCTCACACAGGTGGACGCAGCAGAGTTATTAATATAGTTATAGTTTTCGCCTTTACGTAGATCCTTCCGTTTTTTGTCCACACGTATTTGAAACTATGCTGTTTAGCAGAATCTCGAGCTTTCTTTAACAATTGTTTATTGACATACGTCAGGTGTTCATTGACGTAGAATCTAGAAGTACTGTCAGTCAAGCCGAGATCTTTCGCCGTGAGAGGAGACTTGCGGGCACCGGAGATCATCTTATATACAAAATTCTCGTGTCACAATGTTAGTCAACGAACTCCTCCGAAACGGCATTACTGATTTTTACCAAATTTTATATGCATATTCAGTAGGTCTGAGAATCGGCTACTGGGTACTTTATATATTGATAAGTGCATTTGTTGAATAAATAATAGTAAATTATTACAACCTGAGACTGACGGCGACCATTGTTTGTGCGACGAGATAGCGCTCGACGTTGCCATGGCGACATACATAATTAACTTCACTTCAATAAAATAATATGGGCGAAATACTTTATATTATGGCAAAGCAACTTTTGCCGGGACAGCTACAGACGGGTTAAGCAGTAGTGACTTCAACTCTACGATTATGCTCCTCGGGCGGCGTGGCTGCTTGGATTTGGTGGTGACACGGTTAACTTCCAGGATATCTTGCGAGAGTAGTGATGCGCCGGGGTGCTGAGCAATGTTTAGGATGATATCGAGGAGGTTTCGGACTTCTGTTCTATAAAACCTCCGATTTCTAGGTTGAGCAACCTATCTCTCTGGTTGTTTTGGTTCAACTCAAATTGTAGAAGTTGATTTTCACTAGACAGAGAATGTATCTTTGCAGCGATTGTATAGCCTTTCTTTCAACTGTTAGTACTATCAGAGAAGTTGATCCCTATGCAAATCGGGGACCTAAGTAGTTTGGTTGCGTTACGTCAAACCCAGCCAACAGATCACAATTAACATTGAATTGACATATTCGACCAAATAACGTTGGTCTGTCAATTGCATAGGAATCAACTTCCTCGATGGTACATCGATTTTCTTATTTGCGGTCTCCTGCTGATTACTATAGAATTATAGTGAGTCTTCTAAATCTGAGATTTTTTCGAGGTCTCCTGATGCTTTAATTGCAATTAATCGACGGATTTTTTTAAATTCTTGGCGAACAGTGTTTATTACTGTTTTAATTTCAGCAAAGGATGAACTCAGCGATGTCGTTAGTTTGTCAAGGTTAGCCTTCAGCACATATTCAAATTCACTGTTCATCTTATTGAAATTATCATGCAACTTGTTCTTCCAGTCGTTCATCACAGTTGTGACTTTCGAAGTGACTTCTTCAATTGTTGCAAGTTCGTTGGTGTGCTTTCGTTTTGATCGCAGGGTTACGCTATGATTCCCAACTGACTTTCTAATGTCAGGATTCGAAGCACACTATTCGGTGATCAGAGCATTTTTGTTGTTGCGCCTCTGATTTCTTGTTACTCTTTGACGAGTCGACGAGAGATATTTGGCGTACAAAGGAAATTGGGTCGAAACACACGCAGTATAAAGTTGAGATTTCAATTACGGCAGTGGGCTACAACCGAGAACGCGTCTGCACGACACGATGTTACAATTCTAACTGATAATATAGGATAATAATAATTAAATGCATAATAGGCATTTTATTATATGGCATACCATGCGGAAAAAATATAAGTAGGTACTGGAGAAAAAATATTATGTACTTAGGTAGATTAATAAATAATAATAAGTAGGTATTTAAAACTAGAATACCTATGCCCGTGGCTTTGTCGTTAAGAACGAGCAAATTACGCTGAACCGCACATGTCCTTTTCCGGGATTTAGAAAACCTGTGTCCTTTTCCGGGACTTAAATCATATTAACCAACTAAATTTGTTTAGCGGTAGGTACGTTAAGAAATACCAGACAGACACACATATTTCGCATGACAATATTATTAAGGATAACTTTTAAGGATAGTGCATAAAACTACGGCAAAAAATATAAAATTGCAAACACAGAAATACAATATAATATCATACAGTAGTCAGTACCTAAATAAACACACACATGCAAGGTGCATGCACTACCTACTCTATGGCGGAAACCATCAAACAAGTTTTTTCTTCTTGTGGCTCCGACCATAGCCACGTGTACTTAGCTAACAAATACACTTACCATCAGAAAATGGTTTTGTCCTTGCTGGCATAAACAGTAAAAAAACATCAGTATTTCGTAATTAAATATCTTCTATAGACATTAGACTATAATCTATATTCAATACGAACGACTACAAGAACATTTTGCTTGAGGAAATAATTATATTATTACTAAAAAAATAACCAACCTGAACCAAAAACAACCTAACTTTCTTGATATTATAGTATAGAATATACCTGAAAGTCTACAATTGTCATGGTGTCATGATGGTAGGCATCACATTGTAGACTTTCAGAAAATATTTGCAAAAAATTATTCTGAATAAAAAAAATTGAGTTTGAGTTTATTAATATCATATTATTAGTGCCCCCCCCACCCGCCGATACGACTGACTAGCTTATTTATTATGTGAGTTGATATTATGTATTTCTGTGTGTAAACAAGTTCTTTTCCCTGTAAGTAAACATAACATAAGAACAGTCAGTTAATTCCAGAAATGACATGAGTTTCAATTGTCTTTCACGAATGCAATGTAGTAAAGATTACCATTATTAAAATTTAAATAATAATATATAAAATAAATAAATACTCGTCCTCTTCCAACCTTTAATAAAATAAGTCATAATATTGTACTATCGAAAAAAATTGTTTCATAGGCAGTTGACGGACCCACGTCCTTTGGTTAGATTATGTCAATTAATTCGTGACCTTTGGCTGGATTTGACATAACGCGACCTAATTTATATTTTATTTATGTAGGTATTTATATTTAAATAACCGTTATCTAAGAATTAACAGACAGGCAAATTTTCGCATAAATATTAAAGGAATAGACGTTCCGCGCGGCCACAAAAAATAGCCTATGATCCTTCACGTGGTCTACTTCTCATGTGTGCCAAATATCATAAAAATTGCTCCAGTAGTTCGTAAGATAAGCTCTTTGAAATAATTTCCCTCGTTTTTTCACATTTTCCTCTATTTCTTAGCTCCTATTAGTTTTAGCGTGATAAAATATAGCTTATAGCCTTCCTCGATAAATAGGCTATCTAGCACTGAAAGAATTTTTCAAATCGGACCAGCAGTTTCTGAGATTAACGCGTTAAATTAATAAGCCATTTCAAATAATTTCCCCCGTTTTTTCCACATTTTCCTCTATTTCTTCGCTCTTATTAGCCTTAGCGTGATAAAGCTTTTCTTTTTTTTTGATTAGCGCATTCAAACAAACAAACAAACAAACTCTTATCATTAGTATAGATAATCCGCCGAGACGAGTTTATATACAGGGTGTAACAAAAATAAGTGATAATACTTTAGGTTGTGTATGTGTTCCTTGTAGAGAGTTCACTGTGGAAGTAGCAGCGCTGAAAGACCAAATTTTTTTTTCACTTTTGTATGGGGAAACTCGTGACGCTCGGGCTCTTGCCCATACAAAAGTGAAAAAAATTTTTGGTCTTTCAGCGCTGCTACTGTCACAGTGAACTCTCTACAGGGAACACGTACACATCCTAAAGTATTATCACTTGTTTTTGTTACACCCTGTAGATAGTAGGATGTTAATTTAAAGCCTGAAAAGCGATACGAAAACCTTTGTTAGTTGAGGTTCGAGAGTTTAAAATATATACCTTGGATATTACTTCAGGGCCTTTAGTCAAATTGCATTCGATTTGACGGCGACAACTTTTCGCTATAGAAAATATAATTATTACGCAAAGTTCGGAACAGAAATATTCCATAATCAAAATTACATTGACACGCACTAGCACTAAATATTGTCCATGCTGTCAACTGTATGTGTGTGTACTGTCAATGCTGATGTTGCATTTAGCTTGGTACTACTAATATATAATAAGTTCTGTGCTTTAGCGTAAAAACATTGTAGTGAAATATCCCATACTTTACATGACTTTCATAGAGCCCACTGCTGTACCTACGAATGTACTCAAATATAATCCATACTTATATTATAAATGCGAAAGTGTGTCTGTCTGTCTATCTGTCACACGCTCAAACCGCTGAACCAATTTTGCTGAGAGATACTTTGAATCCCCGAAAGGACAATAGGCCAACTTTTAATCCGAAAAAATTTACGTTTCCCGCGCGTTAACAAACGAAGTTGCGGGCGTCATCGAGTATTATAATAATTTATAATACTTCTCAAATCTGACAAACCGTTTAGGCCGTGGGAAAAAATAAACAAACACATTACAAATATTATAAGTAAGTACAGTACAACAGTTTACGGAAAACTGAATCTTTTGAGGGATTGGTGTTAGGTTAAGTTAGGTTCATGGCTAGTTTAAATAATTCCATACCAGTGAATAAAAAAACTTGAGAGGTGTCAAGGGACACCCGAATGGAACGAAGTTATTTCTTTATGTTCAAAAAACGCATACATACACTCAAAAAAATATTTAAAAAACGCTATCTATTGACGCCCAGGAATACTAACAACGCGTCTTTGTTAACTTAAAAAAACGCCATCTAGTTGATGCATAAGAATACTTACTATCAACGCCATCTGCCCCTAACATGCAGGTACTAATAAAAAAGTGTCGAGGTCAAATCAAGGTCAAATATCGTTCTGTCTAGCCTTCAGATTTACGCCGAACGCGCGATAAGGAACTTCGTTCCAAAATATTGGAATAATGTAAACTGGCACTGGAATGCACTGGAATGCAATTTTGCAACAAAGCTCTGGAATAATGTAAACCATTACTTATGAAGGTTTCTATTACTGACTTTCTAATAATTCAGCCTTCTGTTCGTACGTTCATTTTCCACGGATTCGAAATGTTTGTTCGCACAAGTTCAAAATTATCAGTGGTAGCAACGTGCTAAATAATCTTTAAAGATAACCGTTGAATCGATTTGAAGATAGCTACCGGTTTAAAGATAAGGCGAACCACTTATAGTAACCTAAGTTACCAAATTAGTAATATGTACCTACTTAGTAAAAATATTGGTTGGTTGGGGTAAGTCCGCCAGTAGTCAGCCCCACACCAGTAGTCAGCCTTTTCCAGCTAAAAACCTATAGAAATAGCGTTCTATTGCAAATTAACCAATCAAGTTACTTTAAAAAAAAGCTTGGCCTTCTTATTGGTCAGTTCAAAACGTCACAATGACGCTAAGTGGCTGCAACAAATGGTAATCTGATTCCAATTCGACGTTGCCACTAGTCGATCCAAAATGCGGCATGCGCGCCAAAATTTTCTTAGTGGGAAGTGCCCGACAAAAAGGTGAGTTATTGTGATTTCTTATTAACTTTTGTGTCATTTTTTATTAAAATATATTGTTATTACATTTTTTACGTCTACATCAAATGAGTTATAGAAGAGTTACTTTATAGTTATTTAAATAATGAGGTGGCTGACTACTGGGTATGCGTTTCTTGTACATTATCTAGTGTTCGGCCACCCCCGGCTGAGTACTGGTCATACAAAATTCCATATAAAAACCAGTAGTCGGCCGCCTAACTAGATACGGTCGAACCACGGCTGAGTACTGGTGAGGTATACCCAGTGTTTAGCCATCAGTAACTTACGCTGATTAATTTATTCATTTATTTATGAATCACCTACCTACCAAGTAATTTCTTAGTTTTTTGGCATTGTCAGAGACCAGACATGCATTGTTTATTTGTTTCAGTTCCTAGGCTGACTACTGGTAGCCATTTGGCCGAGAACTATATCTGTGAGTGAATGAGTACAAAAGGTTTTTGATTACTATTTTACATAATTTTCTATCCACATTTAAACTTGCGCTTTCCACTAAAAGGCTACTGGTGCCAGTACCCTGGTAGTAGGATTAAATCGAAAGCGAAGTAATTTACATACAAATATTGCCCGCAAGATGTGCTGAAATTAACGAATTTCAGCACATCTTTATCCCAGAAAAATGACCCTTGCGATTAACGAATCGCAAGGGTCATTTTTCTGCATTACAATAGAAATCGGTTCTACGGTTTAAGCGTAAAGTGGTAACAACTAACACATAGACAGATAGACAGACAAACACTTTCGCATTTATAATATTCACTGTCGATTTTTAAATGCCTTTGTCTTGGTTGTCTTTCGAAGTTTCGCTGCATCGCTGTGCCGGCCGGTCGGATTGGGGGTGTTAGATTTATTTTCGCTACGAAATTTCTTTATTCGATCGCCGCACTCAAAGCGTTGCCAGTTCAGTTCGATAAAACTTCGATATTGATTTTGTTTGTGGCATAATCCCCAAATTGTTCCATCAGTATAATAAATTACTGAAATTATTAACGATAACTCATCCACTGGATACTCAATTAGTAAACTAATATATTAGTGACAACGGTCGTAACCGGAAAATATTATTGGAGCTAAGATTTTATGAAGAAAATGGTTGGAAAAATAGATTTTCAGACTCCAAGAAGAAAACCGCTTCACCGATTTTGCTAAAACGTATGGAAATATTTCGAGTCCCGGGAAAGGACATAGAATACTTTTTCATCCCGGTGTAATGTACGGTTCACGTGCAATAAACGAATTTTGGCGCAACAGAGTTCGGGGCATAATCTAGTACAAAATGCATAATTATTATCGTCTGTCTGTCCGTTCGTCTGTCCAAACGAACCGACAGACATTAGGTATACGCAGCGAACAGTAATAGGGTCCCGTTTTTACTCTTCGGGTAACCCAAATTTTTTTTCAGCAGTATTTCCTGTACAACTTGTCGCAATCATATTAAAAGCCAAATAAATTAACCGAGTCTAAATAACTTGAAGTGTTTGTATCTCGGGGAACGCTGTCTGCCGCGAACGGGCGTTTGCCCCCACTGTCGCATTTCGGGGTTGGGGGGTGAAAGCGGGGAGGGGGTACAGGGTTGGCGATGAAGCCGAAAAAGGGTTAGGAACTTAGGGTTTGAAAATGGGTTAGGGCTTTTCCCATAAAAAAAGGGTTGTGTAAAGGCCTTTACATTATTGAAGACCAGATGACGCCCGCAAATCCGTTGCCCCAAAATTCGTTTATTATAAAATATATATTTAAAGAAATAAAAAATAATAAGATAAAGCATTTAGTACCTTTCCCGGGACTCAAAGTATCTCAATACCAAATTTGAGCAAAATCGATTCAGCGGTTTGGACGTGATAAGACAGACAGATAGACACACTTTGGCACTTATAATAAATTTTTTTTCATAATATATTATATTAATATTATAAAATTAGTATAATGTATACTAATTTTATAATATTAGTATATATTTTGCCTTGAATATTGAAATACAGGATGTAATATAAATCTTATATCTTTAAACGAGCAATTCTTGTATATAATTGGAATCTCGGAATCGGCTGCAACGATTTTCATGAAATTTAGTATATAGGGGGTTTCGGGGGCGATAAATCGATCTAGCTAGGAATCATTTTCATAAAATGTCATTTTATGGGTGTTTTTTGAATTTTTTGAATACCGAGCAAAGCTCGGTCATATAGCTAGTGAGTAATAAGTGACGTATATTGAGTGAAAGTAGCAACACTTAAACAGCTTCTATTCAGTAAACACCATAACTAAGTACGAATTATAGCGGGGTAGCAACCCAGTGCTAGACAGGATCACTGGATTGAAATTTGGAATACTTCATGTAAACCAGCCATAACGATCACATATAATAATCAATAATAATAATAATAATATCTATGGATGCTTCACGCCACGTCAGTCTGGCCCCGTGCTAAGTACCTGAAGGACTTGTGTTACAGGTACCAGACAACGGAAATATATTTAATACTTTGATACTATACATATATTTAAGATTTTTATTATATAATACACATATTTAATACACATCCAGACCCAACATTGAAAAACTTTTTGTTCCGTCGGCGGGATTCGAACCCGCGACCCCCGGCTTGAGCTACCAACGTGCTCACCACTGAGCCACAGAGGTCGTCACATCAAGAATGACATTAAACAAAATGAGCCACCCAAGCCTGATTTTTTTTTGCCTTTGCTGTCCCACTACTGGGCAAAGGCCTTCCCCTATTTAGCCTGAATATATACCCTATCCTACTTTGTATATTTGCGGTACGAGCGGCCTAAATATTACGTTGCCCTAAAAACGGGTGATTAAAATTTTCCGCTTTTCGCAGCCCTGCGAGTTCGAAGGTCGAGGCCGCGCCAAAATCAATGGCGGATCCATGCGGATACGGAATCTTGGTCCTCCGAGCCGGATAAGACTGCCCATTAAATCGTCCGCGATAAATACACCCTTCACTATTGAAAAGGTTTTATTACTAACGGCTTTCAGCTTGTCTGCTCACAGTGAAAATATTTCCGAGCAAATAAACGAAAAAAGTCGGTCGAAATATTCTATTAGATGAACTAAAAATGTCATTTGTCCCGCTGGTCGCGCAATGCGTGCACCAACATATTATATCATCGAAGATTTAGTTGGCCGCAGCGACCTGGTCGCGCGACCTGGCCGCCTAATGCGCGGGGGGTCTATATCTTACAATTTTTATAGTCACTTATATTTCGCCTTTCATCTCTTCTAAGCACCTGTCTTGTAAATCTTTTCCTTTTTATTCACGATGTGCTTTTATTTTGTAAGTGCCACTTTATATATTTAATGGAACTTTCATTATTTTTTAATTTCTTCTGTGCCTGTGATGGTAAAATCAACACAACAAAACTACAAAACTATACAAAATAGGAAAATGTGTCTGACTGTATGTTACCTCTTCGAGCCTCAACCCCTGAGCCGATCTAGTTTTAATTTGCTATGGAGATACTTTGAGTCCCAGGAAAGGACATAGGATATTTTTTATCTCGGAAAAATTTATTGTTTCCACGCGATAAACGAAATTTGGCGCAGCAGTTTTGCATGCGTCATGTAGTTTTATATAATTTGACTAACCCTGTAGAACAAGAAACAATAAGCTGGTATAAGGTTTCTTCTTCAAAAACCTCTCGTAAAAAGATAAAAAACACACAGGAAATATTATAAACAAGACAAAAATATTAGTTTACATAAAATATTATCGTCTTGTTTTGTTATGATGATATTATCAGCGAAACGAAATCAGAGGTCGAGACATGGTCCAATTCCCGTTAGCCGCTCTGTGTCAATGTCGACTATTTAATTAGCCGGCAGTGGATAAATTGGCTAAATTAGAATCAGTTTTCGGCAGTTTGAGGATGAATAAAGGATTTCACACTACTAAATGTCAATATTAGTGGCGAAATTTCAGAAACTGACTTCAGAATCGTACATTTTATGGTAAGTTATATGGTTTGTTTTTTTAACTGTCTTCTTTAAAAATATGTTAGATAAACACAAATCACAATATGTTTGTCTGATAAAGACCACCTACGACCCAGTTGACCTCTGTGATTATATATTTTGTAAAATTACAATACTCCATTATAGTTGACAATTTTTGTACTACGAGTATCATGCAAGTTGATTAAGGCCAATAGCGCACTAGCGGCTAGGTCGCGGCAGGTATCGAGATAGATACTTTATTATGAAACCGCCATACACCACGCGCACCTTCGGGCCGATTCTGTATCGTACATTTGTGAGTTAATAACTGAGTTAGTAACGAAACCGAGGAGTGAGTAACGGAAAGTGTCACTTTTTGTATTCACTTGCATACAAAAGTGAGACTTTCGGTTGCTCACTCCTCCGTTTCGTTACGAACTCGGTGATTAACTCACAAGTGTACGTTACAGAATCGGCCCGCTGGTCGCCACGCGGCCAGCGGTCACATCATACTTTCGATGGCCACCGCGACTTGGCCATTAGTGCGCAATTGGGCTAGTTAGCAGATGGCTGCCAACGTAATATGATCGTGTTTTGCCTCAGCCGACAGATCACTACCATTGAATTAACAATCCGATCAATGGACGTAGGTCCGTCAACTGCGCACTGATCCGTTTCTTCGTTGATACAATCCCTTGGTACCGCTGGTTCAAGTTTCCGCTCTGAGAGTGTCTATAAAAGTGAAAGCAAAACAGCAGGAGCTTTCATTAGATATATGCATTCTCATCACACAGTGAAAAGAATCTTACGAATCCTCGATCAGGTTGTGTCCTGACTCCAGAGCCTCTAGTCAACACGTTTTCATTATCGCTTCTTTCTTTGTATTATCAAACGCTTATGAGAATTCAATTATATAGATACATAATATCGATCTATCTATATTATCTATATAATATAACATATCGCTGGCCAACTTATTTTCTTTATCGATCTATATTATAGATCGATAAAGAAAGTATGTTGGCTATAAGCCCTCAGGAAATGCAGTTGCACAACGTCAAAGAAGTTTTCATAAAACCGATTTTATTATATCAAACCAAATATCAGTTTACTAAGCTTTAGGTAAATGCTGATAGCTAAGCCATTATAAACATTATTCCTAAGTTGTATTTAACTTTGAGTCTAACTGAGTCACTTACAAAGTTAACACTCCGCTTTTGACAATATTGTTATGGGAGGTCGTTTTAACTCGTTGAAAATTAACTTGAAGTTAGAGGATTTCCAGGTTTTTTATATTAGCAATTATCTAAATAAAGTTGTATGGCTAACCTCATTGTTGGCAGTCTTCCTTTTATTGGCATCCTATTTTTTGTGTTAAAATATAATCGAATTTTATCAGTACTAGGTGAAAGCACATGCTTTTAGGGCCCTTCTACACGACGTTATTTTTGCGCACTGTGACGCGCGTTTCTGATGCGCTCGTCTTCTGCGCGTTTTCATCGCGTTTTGGCAGATATAAAGTTTAAAACTTTAGGCTTCCTTGCGTTTGCTGAGCGTTCGACTTGCATATGTATCTATACAAAAATACAAATTTATATATATATATATATACAAAACGATTTATTGTTGTATTTGTTTCTACTATCATAAAATCAAAATAATCAAAAGTTGAAATACGAAACGAAGAAAGAGAAGAAATTTTCTAAAACATCAATAATAAAGTAAATAATAAACAAGAAATCTTTCAATTATTAGCAAAGCAAAATCAATTAATTAGGAAATACCAGTTTCTATGTAAGAAATTGCTTTTAAAAATGTCATTAATTCACTTATTAATACAAACTTCAAATTGACAAAAATTATTATTCATTTTTAATGTAGTAAAAATTTATAATCGTTTTTCTCATCCAATTTCAAAATGTCTTCGTTCTTCTTAATTACCACAGAATTCCCGTAAGTTCAAATTTTTGCTCAACAAAAGTCATCAAAATCAAGTCATGTTATCAAAAATTTTTTGATATAAAAATTAGAAAACAATTACTAATATTTCATTTGAATAAAAAAATAATGCATTGCATGAGGACTGTGCAAAGACACGGTACATAATGTACAATTTGTACATATCGACAAGTTCCAGCTCGAAAACGGTAAGATAGATGGAGCAACTTAAAAACTTAAAAACGGTAAGATAGATGGAGCAACTTAAAAAAAGCTCGAAAACGGTAAGATAGATGGAGCAACATGATAACACTATGGTATCCCAGAGATGGACAAAGGAAAAGGGGCAGGCCCCAAAAGCGATGGGATGATGATATCCGACAAGTAGCCGGAGTGACATGGCATAGAGTAGCACAGAACAGACAAGAATAGAAAAGATTGGAGGAGGCCTTTGCCGACTGGCAAACTGATCTGCAAAGATTAAGCAAATCACAAATATTAGATACTTGGGATAGTTAGTAAAAATATAATTTTGTTATTTAGGAAGGATAATAGTATGTTATGATATTATGATAAAGTTATATCATAGCATATTGTTATCTAAATTAGCACCATTTTAAAACTACAATATTCTGATAGCTATGAATTTGTATTTAGTGTCTACAAACTTTAAATTGTAAGCAGATCTGAATAAAGGCTTTTATTATTATTGTAATTATTATTTTTATTTTTAAATTAACATAAAATATATACTTACACGAAACCAACAATATTAAATATAAAAGGCACTGTATATAATATGCATGTTCAATGTAAAATTTAGGTTAAAATTTTTAAATTTTACGATCTAAAAGGCATATTATCTATAACTAGCTGACCCGACAGACGTTGTCCTGTCTTAACGATGATTAATTAATTCGAATAATAATTGGTATAATTAAGAAAACAATAGATTAAAATTAGTATCTTCATGCCAAATTTAATCAAAATAGATATAAATAGTTTAAGCGAAAATCATAAAAGTTTATTGTGCAGGAACCGTACATTTTCCGGGACTAAAAGTATCCCTTGTCCTTTCCCGAGACTCAAAGTATCTCCATACCGAATTTAATAAAAATAGACTGAAATAGAAAAGTTTATTGTGCGGTAACCGTACATTTTCCGGGACCAAAAGTATCCCATGTCCTTTCCCGAGAGTCAAAGCATCTCCATACCAAAATTCATAAAAATCGATTGAATATTTTACGCGCAAATCATAAATGTATATTGTGCAGTAACCGTACATTTTTCCGAGACAAAATGTATCCTATGTCCTTTTCCTGGTTCTAAGCTACCTGTCCACCAATTTTCAGCCAAATCGGTTTATCCGTTCTTGAGTTATAAGTAGTAAAACTAACACCACTTTCTTTTATATATATAGATAATAGGATATAAATCACTTCAATACTTTCTGAGTTTATCCCGGACATACATACAGACAAACAGACAAAAATTTTAAAAACTATATTTTTGGCTTCCATATCTATTGTAGATCACGTCCGAAGTATTATTATCTTTCAAAAATATTTAATGTACAGAATTGACTTTCCTACGAATTTATTATAAAGTCTATGTATAGATTATGTCATACAGGCCTCTTTTTTCCTGATTCCTAAATCCTAATAATATAAAATATTATATAATATATATCTCATTTTCACAAAATGTGTTAGTTGTGCCCTTTTTCAGTAGCACGGTAGTATACCAAATAGGATATTATACAACTAAAGTGTTTTCTCGTTAAACGAGGTACCAGCAACAGTTAACGTAAGGTTTTGTTCGACTTTTAACAACGTTTCTGTAAATTTTCTGATATTATGACGTGTGCAATGTACACTGTTTAGCATGTTGGATTTTGGTCGGATTAATTATTCAGTATAATTAGCACCCTTTGCGTGATATTTCCCTATTTTATCAAAATGTAGTTTGGGCCGTATTCTTTCTGTAACACTGTGATCACCCAAATCGTGCCGAAGCATATCCCTTAGATAATGATTCATGCTACTTTATATTCTGTCCCTTCAAAGCCTTTTATAAATTCGTCAACGTCCCTAACTCCGAACTTCTTTCGCCCTTATTCATTAATCACTTACCTTTGTGTTATTAAAAAATAATTGGATTTTTAAATATTTCATTAAGTTTACGTAATCTCTACTTTCTTTAAAGCGTAATTTTCTTTTCTAAGTCCTTTGTCTTTCAAAAGAAATTGTTCTAAAATGTTATTATCGTTGTTTATAGATTTTTCATTTACTTATTTACCTGCCATTATTTGATATCCATACTATCCATACTAATATTATAAATGCGAATGTGTGTCTGTCTGTCTATCTGACTATCTGTCTGTCTGTCTGTTACCTCTTCACGCCCAAACCGCTGAACTGATTTTGCTGAAATTTGGCATGGAGATACTTTGAGTCCCGGGAAAGGACATAGGATACCTTTTGTCGATAAACGAATTTTGGCGCAACGGAGTTGCGGGCGTCATCTAGTTAAAAATATACTAATACTAGCTGTCCTGGTGAACTTTGTGTCACTTTGAAACCTTCCCTGGACTTCTACGAATATTTTAAGACTATAATCAGCCCAATCCGTTCAGCCGTTTTCGAGTTTTAGCGCGACTAACACATTTGAAAATCCATTTTGACGTGACAACGTCTTAAATTAGGTTGCGGCTGGGAGTCACTTATGAAAAAGTGTAACGCTCGGTAACGTTACGATGAGTCACCGAACGAGAGAGAGGCCCGCCGAATGCCTTGCGTCTCTCTCCCACACGTTGTCACGTAAAATCTTCGCCCGTAAAACCGACTTTACAGGCAACCAGTTTTTATATATAAAGAAGAAGAAGACTAGCTGTCCCGGTGAATTTCGTGTCACAGGTCACTTTAAAACCTTCCCTGGACTTCTACGAATATTTTAAGACTAAAATCAGCCCAATCCGTTCAGCCGTCTTCGAGTTTTAGCGCGACTAACACATTTGAAAATCCATTTTTATATATAAGATTATAAATGCGAAAGTGTGTCTGTCTGTCTATTACCTCTTTACGCCAAAACCGACGAACCGATTTTGCTGTTTTGGTGTGGAAATACTTTGAGTCCCGGGAAAGACATAGGATAATTTTTATTCCGGAAAAATCTACGGTTCCCGGTAACTATAACAAGACGTAAAATATAGTGCACCCCAAACATTTTGATACTTTGTTACAAAAAAAACTATTTTTGTGTTAATAACTGAAATAATAATTATAAAACAATCATTTAAAAATCAATCATGAATATTATAAAACTTTACCGGTATCAATTCTGCCCTGGTGGGTTATTATGTTTACGCCCGAAAACGGTACATTTTGGGCGTAAACTGGATGAAAATAAGAGGTCATAATTTATTACGAAAATGCAAGATTTTCTGTCTGGTTGCAGTCTGCAGACAAAACCAAGCGTATTCACTAGTGACAGACAATATTGTGCTGTCAAATATATTCCACGTACATGTCAGAGGCGTTATTGCGATATTCGAACAGACTATTGAAATATCAACACATCGTGCTCAATCCGAACACCAGTATTCTATGTGTTTCATGCTGTTTTCATTGCATAAAATATTATTCTATACAAATATCACTTTGTAGTTTTGCCACCAGCTATGATTTTTGGAGTGATTTTTTTAACAATGTGCACTTTTTTGGTATGGTTACGAGTAAAAAATATTTAGCCAGGACTCAGGACACGTGAACCGTTCGAAATGGTAAAAAGGATTATAATAGACCGCCAGCTCCGCGTAGAAGACGAAGTAGGTATATCTCCATCTCTTTCTTCGTTTTTACCTCTGCTCACTCTCCTAAGTGATTTTTTAAAAGTTTTATGTCACATAGAAGTTTTTCTTAAACTTTATTCTCATTTTAGATAAAAGACGCGCCAACATTTCGGTTTACTTCGGGGATAAAATTCGTCATAATTGCTTTCTCAGCGCTATCTTATCATGGTGACAACAAATCTGACGTGACGTGATATATTCGTGTAAACAAATGAAAAGATATCAAGAGATACGAAAAATAGGTGAGGTGTAAGATAAGCGTGCGGACATTTTATCTGGCGCCATTTTTAATTATTATCGGCCCCTATCTCACCATTTTAAACCTGTTTTATCGAGCGCAAAGATTTGTAAATTCCGTAGTATTATGATGATATTTTATCACCGATTGGGTAAAAAATTATACATTAATTGAAACTAATATTAAAGAAATATTTTATTATGGAAACTTGGAAATATGTTTGGGGAAAATGATTTAGATAACACTGACATAATATCCGAGTTATATCTGTAAAATAATGCCATTTGATAAAATTGGCCAAGTATCAACAACGTTTGTCCATGGTATTAATGAAAATGCAAGTATATCGCACTACTATGTCAAAGGTGAGGGACTTATTACCGTGTCCATTTTCCGATAATTTATCTCCCCATCTGCAATATAATGTGGTCACTGCGGTACTCTATAATTATCCACTTATTCCCGTATTGCCCGATAAAAACGGATTGCTGGACAAGTGGATTTTGCCCGGGCAAAACTGAAATTAAGTGGATTATACCTGTGCTGTAAAGGTTCATATTGAATAACGGTTACCAGCATTTTCAGGACTCCGGGGACCATAAATATATTATGCTTTAAATCGAGCGCTGATAAAATTATAGGATTTATCGTTGTGGATATATATTTTGTGTAGGTACTAGGTATATTTGAAGATGGGCTACAAGTTACAACATTATAATATTACGCACGGAAATAATACATTTTTCCAGAACAAAAATTATTCTATGTCCTTTCCCGGAAGTCGGAACTTAGGATATACCTCAGCAAAATCAGTTCAGCGGTTTGGGCGATAAAACTGACTGATAACACTTTAGTGTGTGTATGTAGGTATCCCTTATATTATAGAGTTCCCTGTAAAAGCAATGCTAAAAGAGTAACTTTTTTTGCCTTTGTATGGGCGAATATTTAAAAATAAAGAAAAGGCATGGGTTAAGTGGAAAAATATAAAAATTGTTCTGAATATGAACAATTTTCCTTATATCGAAGGAGATTTAAGGCCGTCCCCCGAGCAAACGACCTTGGCCATACATTTGCCGCGTTGCCGAGATCGCGCCAAAACCCTATTATTTTTACTTATCTTAGTTCAAAATTGTCCTAAAAAAAAATTTAAAACGGCAAATATGTAGTTTATGATATTGTCGATGTATTGGCGTGAGTTTCAAATAAAAGTAATTGGTAAATGCTAAGGAGATGCTAAATGTATGCTCGAATTTAACAAATTGGTATTACTTTGGAAGCTGATATCATGAGTATAATAAACAAAAATAGAACATTTAAAACGGCGAAAGGAACGTTGATATACTGAAGATTATTGCTGTATTTTTATTATAACTTTGTAGCTTTCAGATTATGAGTTTATAAGGTTTTAAATACGGTCAATTACGGAATCTCCGGACGGAACGCCCTTAAGTCAATGTCTGCAGAATGTTTTAACAAATATATACAATCAATAGAAGACAGTCTAAAAAAAGATGTTAAATATTTCTGGTCATTTATAAAAAGCCGTTCTGCTGCTCCTATCTAATACTATGTATTACAATGAAGAGGAGTGTAGTGGCCCGGTAGACGTATGTAGGCTATTTTTAAAATTTTTCAGCTCAGTTTATGAACCAAATGACAATAATACCGACGTAACTTGTCTAAGGTCTTGGAGAGGTTGGTACATAAAGCAATTTATCCTTCATTGCATAGTATACTGATTCCTGAGCAACATGGCTTTGTTCGAAATCGGTCAACAGTAAGTCTTGTACTCAAATTTTTTGTTTGAATGTATGGATGGTAAAATACAAGTCGACTCAATCTATACCGACTTCTGCAAGGCCTTTGACAGGGTGGATCATAGGATGCTGTTGATTTTGGGCCTCTGCTATTCGTTCTTTTCATTAACGACATTAGCAAATGTTTTCTAAACAGTTATTTCCTCCTGTATGCTGACGACTTAAAAATATTTAGAACAAGCGACCCGCCCGGCGTCGCACGGGTATAAAATATATAGCCACTGAAAAAATTATTGAATATAGCCTATAGCCTTCCTCAATAAATGGGCTATCTAACACTGAAAGAATTTTTCAAATCGGACCAGTAGTTCCTGAGATTAGCGCGTTCAAGTTAACCCTTTCAAATAATTTTCCCCGTTTTTTCCACATTTTCCTCTATTTCTTCGCTCCTATTAGTCTTGGCGTGATAAAATATAGCCTATAGCCATCCTCGATAAATGGGCTATCTAACACTGAAAGAATCATCAAAATCCGTTGCGTAGTTTTAAAGATTAAAGGGAACAAAGGGACATGAGGGAAAAAAAGCGACTTTGTTTTATAATAAGTATAGATAATAAGATCGCTTGAAAATAGTGTAAAATTGCAAGAGGATCTGGATAGACTATCCGATTATTGTGCTGCTCATAAGCTATATTTAAGTCTGACTAAGTGTAAATCAATCACATTTACAAAAAAATCAATGTTATAAATTTTTCATACTCTCTTTGTGGTACTGCATTAGAAAAAGTCTCGTTGATTAGAGATCTTGGTATTCATTTTGACTCTAAACTACACTTTGATGCTCATGTAGCCCATATCACTGCCGTGAGACGTACATGAGTACTTTGTTTAAAAAACCTGCAACTAAATATGTTAATGTTATACAAGATGCTCATTCGATCGCAACTGGAGTACGCCACATGCGTTTGGAGTCCTTTATATGATAAATATAATGATCAAATCGAATCAGTGCAACGTAAATATCTAAAATATATAATTCATAAAGTCGAAGGAAAACGATTATCATACAACACACTTCTGGAAAAAATTTCTCTTCAAACTCTTACACAAAGACGAATATACTTTGATCAAATGTTTCTCTATAAAATTTGTCACAATCTAATTGACTGTAATGATTTGATAAACCAAATTTACCTTCGCATTCCGTGACAACTACACTCATAAGCTGTTTGCTCCTACACCGAGCAGGACGAATGCTGGTGATAGGGCACCATTAAAGCGAATTATGAAAAGCTACAACGATAATTTCACGAACATCGATATATTTGTATTATCCTTGTTTCAGTTCAAAGAACAGCTGTTAAAAAACCTTCATTAATTTTATCAAAGATTGTTGATCGAAACCACAAAATTCATATTATGTTTGGGAGTTGATCGACTGTTTCATTATTTAATCAATCTGCCAACGTATGATATATCATGTAGATGTTACCGGTGTGCCAATTGCTTGTAATAGTTATTATTATATTGTTCATAAATATGTTATATTGTGGATAATGGTGTTGGTTGAGTAATTATCTTAATTTCATTGTTTACATAAGTGTTAGTATTAAGCATGTACGCAATTGTTTATTGTCCCAAATAAAATAAAAAATAAAAATATATCACAGCAATAATTTTCTCTTTCGGCGACGGTACTTTCAGAGTGAACTCAATATAAGGAACACATACACACCCAAAGTATTACCACTTTGTTTTTAACCGACTTCCAAAAAACGAGGAGGTTATATGTTCGGCTGTGGATATTTTTTTTTTTTTTTTTTTTTTTTTTTATTTTTTTTTTTTTTATTTTTGTATGTTCAACGATTACTCCGCCGTTTGTGAACCGATTTTCGAAATTTTTGCTTTGTTGTATTTGGTTTTACTCCAATTTGGTACCATGTTCACAAAGTGGTGACCTGATGATGGGATCCAGGAGTAATCGAGGGAACTCCTCGAAATTTATATGGAAACATATGGTGATTTTGGTTTTATGTGAAGTGTACTAAGAATATGCTACCAAAAAGTCAAATATTGGGTCAAGGTATACCATGGTTTCGAAGATGCTGAGAGAACTCCTGACTCCTTATAGATACACGTTTGGGAGTTTCGGCGTTGTTTTAAGAACAGAAAGCATATGCTACTATGCAACTCATATTCATCATCATAATCATCATCATCATCATCATCATCATCGTCTTCATTATTACCACGTCGTGTTAAGGTCACCAATGTCTCATGGCACAGAATAGATAATAGTACAAGGCATAGGTGTGGATATACTAATAATAATAATAATTTTATACTGTATAACAACACTTTGTTTAAATATACACGGCGGTCAGCGCCGCCTCGCGGCGCGTGGCGGAAGACGACAGATCGAATATACTTTACTACTTTATATACAGATCGAATACTATACTAACTACTTTATAAAATTTTAATAAACAAAATATAGAATTAGAATAAAGTTATTTTAAAATAAAAAGAGCATTTAAACAAAACAAAGTCAATAAGTGTCTTTTTAATTAGTTATACTTATTAATCGATAGATGGCGCACTAAGTATCGATTTGAATGGATTTGAAATTGAATTCTTGATTACAAGAACAGCTGTCAATAATTATGATAATATTATATTATATACTAGCTGTCCCGGCAAACGTTGTTTTGCCATATAAATAATTTTTGGTATGAAAAATAGATGTTGGCCGATTCTCAGACCAATATCCTCACAATATGCTCACATAATTTCATGAGAATCGGTCAAGCCGTTTCCGAGGAGTATGGCAACGAAAACTGTGACACGAGAATTTTATATATTAGATGAGTAGCTACGCTACATCCTATGCAAGTTTATACAATTTTTTATCTGATAGATCCTTGGATCGTGGGAAAACGAGACACAATAGCCTTTCTATTGTTATCGCAATCGCCGGTGACCGCTTGGGGTTTGAAGTATTAAAATTGTTAAATTACTTAGCACAATATGTTCACTTCACTGATAATATATTATTTTGTGAGTGTGAACTGTGTAATAAGATACGTAAAATATACCTACGCGAAGGTTTACCTACTAGTGTAACTAAAAAGAGTGAAATTATTATTATTTTTAACAAAAAATTAAAACCGACTTCCAAGGTAAAAACAATATTAACATTAATATGAACTAAAAAGTATTAAATAATTTTTGCTATCTAATAGTGCCTTTTTCCGAATTCGGCTAAACCTTGACTATTTCTGTACTCAATCTTCATAATTTTGAAGTCGGTGCCAGTTCCAAAAGTTTCAAATATTCTGTCAGAGGACTGAAGATTCAGCTATCTGGTACCGACTTCAAAATAATGAAGATTGAGTACAGAAATAGTCAAGGTTTAGCCGAATTCGGAAAAAGGCACTATTAGATAGCAAAAATTATTTAATACTTTTTAGTTCATATTAATGTTAATATTGTTTTTACCTTGGAAGTCGGTTTTAATTTTTTGTTAAAAATAATAATGTTATTATACATTCTGTATTTACATAGATCGAACGTAATCAAAGCCAAAATTAATCAATGGGACAACTAGTCATGTTCAATGCTCTATCTACCGGTAACATGTATTGATTAGGATTATAGTTCATCAGTGAATACTAAATCGTTTGACCTGCGACCCGTGGTAGATCATTTATCATTAAACACGATCAATATGTATGCGCTATTAACAGTTCAGGAACTAAAATCGATTGTTTGTTTCTAGCTGCGTATTTCTAGACAGTGCGACGCGACAAAAGTCGAGAAAACTATTTGTCTTCTCAGGGTCAATTCAGACCAAAACGCGACGCGTACCTAGTTTGCATTTCAAAATTTGTACTGAATTGACAGATTTCATGAGCGTGAGACGTGAAACGTCTTGCGAATCTGTCTAATCAATGGTTTTGAACATTGAGATACTATATACTAGGAGAGAGCCTTCTAACGGTGTATAAGCGTCAAAAGCGTGTAATGTTATGTCCGATTTACTCGGACATAACAAAGGAGTCGGTCTGCATATTTCATGTAATAAAAGTGTTAATAAAGGTTTTTATATATATAACCTAGATATTGTTGAGTTTTGTGGTTCCGCTAAATAATAAACCATAAGAATGGCCAAAGAATGCCTCAAACATGTGGATTAACATTAAATACGTAAGTTTTGAACAACGTTTTTTGGGCTTTTCAGTCGGTATTTTTGCAAGCTAAAAAGATAATTTATAAGTTTATTAATCCTTTATTCGTGCTATATAAGGCATTAGTCCTAAAAATGTCACATCAATTAATAATTTGTCCACAAAATTCGCATAGCTTTTTACGTGTGTTCACGGATTCTCATTACTTGAACTATAGTTTATCGATATCATGAACTAAATGACTTTCTTTTCTGGATTATAATGTGCGTCGAAATAATCGACAAATAGAAATATTCAAGAAAATACACGCACACTACTTGTATGAAAATAAGCACAAAATGGCCACGCGATGACGGGCTATGGTTACATCTATACTATCATTAATCTGTGGTTTTGAACTTTTGATCGTTTTTAACGCTAAAATATGGAACGCGGGGTTAGAAATGCATCTACACGTCACGTTGCGGTCTGAATTCACCCTTGAGCCTGCCTTAGGGCCTGTCCGCACTGCGAATTTAAACCGTGCGATTTTACTCTCGCGAATTTATTATTACTTTTCATCGGTAGTGCGTACATAGACCGTACGTCTATACGAGAGTATAGACTCTCATAAGATTCGATGTGTTACAGGATAATTGCGAGAAAAATCCACGCGATTAAAATTCTCAGTGCGGACAGGCGCTCATGCCCGGTTTCAGAGGATTTTTTTGATCTTTTATTTATTTCTCTAGCGCTTTTGATTGGCTTAGATAAAAAAATTACCAATAATCGCTTTAGAAAGAAAAAAACTCCTGTCTAAAAAAACCTTGGAAATTGGGCATTATAGTAATAGCTAATAAGTAATAACTAACTGGTACTTAATAACGTTCGTGTGTGTGTGTGTGTGTGTGTGTGTGTGTGTGTGTCTGAAGACTGAAACCAGCTGAAACCCTGCAGCTGTAACAGGACAAATGAAGACGTGAGTGGCAGAACACAATTATAACTAACAGTAAAAAAATTAGGGCCGGAAAGATAATTTGAAATAAAAAAAATGCATTCTATCTGTAGCCAGATACATTAGCCAGGTGATTGTAGATAAGTTACAAGGTTTGTTCAATTTATAAGAGGAAAAAATAGTAAATATCCGTTCCCTAAAAATGTTACTTAATTATTGTTAGTTATTCCGTAAAAATGTTAGTCATCGTGTTCTTCAACTCATATAAATCTTCAAATATTTTTCGCGAGGAAAATAGCACTTTTTTGTAGAAAATAAGTTTTTAATTTGAAGTATATAAAGTCGTAAATTCATCGTTCATACAATGTTAATTTTAAAAAGCCTGGTAGTAGATTTTATAACATTATATGAAGCATGGATGACAAGAAATTCCACTTTAACTTTAGTAGATATCAGTTTCAAAGAACTAAAGTTTGAAGACCACAGCTTGTGTGAAATGCAATCAATACTTCATTTTCTACCAAGAAATTACAAATTTTAGACGGAATGGTACAAAAAAATAGGGATTACAATATTATATAGAATGCAATTTTGTTTGTTGTATTCTCTAAGTAATAATGTTTTTATTATATTTTGTTAATGATAATTATTATGTTCTAAGTTTCATTGTCTGTTATTTTTTGTGTTTTTTACTGTCTGGCTGTTTTTGTCCCTTGTGTGTTTAATATTTAGGTGTATTTATTTATTTCTGCTATTTTATAATTTTTATAAGACTAGATGACACTCGCTACTCCTTTACGCCAAAATTCGCGCGGGAACCGTACATTTTGCGGGATAAAAAGTATCCTATGTCTTTTTCGTGTGGTGTCAAAATAAATTTGTTCTTATTCTTATTATTCCCGGAACTCAAACTATTGCCATACCAAATTTCAGTAGAATTGGTTCGGCAGTTTGGGCGTGGAAAGGTAATTAACCAACGAACTTTCGCGTTATAATGTTAGTAGGATATCTTTTATTATTATATGTTTCGTTTTTGTCGACACCAGAGTGAAACATTGTCTTGTTCATTTTAATCAAAATTAAACAAAACGTTGCATATACTCGTATTATTCCAACTTCCAGTTATAGCATTACTTTATTATATATGAACCACTTGAAGCATTGTAAATCGGAAAATATGTCGAACGGGTCAAGGAGTTTACTGAATCACACTGCAGACAACATACATCAAAATGGCTGAAAATGGATCGGAAAATACGAGATTTTCCAACTTCTATTTTCAGCCATTTTGAATGGACAGAATTGGTGGAAAAAGGAAATTATTGGTAAGCGGTTTAGGCAATAATAATTCAAAGCATAAATTAGAGAGATTTAATGATACTGAATCTAGTGAAGACTTTGAGGTGTAATTAAATTACTAAAAATCTTCATAAAATTAAAGTTTAGTTATTTAAGTGTGAGTGCTGCCATTAGAATGGGAGAACGAAAATTTTGAGCATAGCCTAAAAGTAACAGTGTTTTTGCAATGCTTGTGAGTAAAATACTAACCTTAATACTCGTTCATAGAATTTGTATAAAGATTGTGCTAGTAGTTTCAAACTATTACCTGCAACAAAAAATATTTAATTTGAACATTGTTATAATATACTAGCTGTTGCCTGCGACTACGTCCGCGTGGACTTTAGTTTTATAACGTACGGTGGTTCCGTTTGAATGCCGGGATAAAATTTCCATAATATATTCTAGGGAGTGCCTCCGCTGCCGGCGCCGGCTCCATTTGGGTACGGAACACTAATGGTGCTCCCACACCGCCGCGCCGTTAGAAAATGTTTGTTAACATTTTGTAACATAAAAACATTTACTAACAAAATTTGTTAGTAAATGTTTTTTTTATGCAATAAGGGGGCAAACGAGCAAACGGGTCACCTGATGGAAAGCAACTTTCGTCGCCCATGGACACTCGCAGCATCAGAAGAGCTGCAGGTGCGTTGCCGGCCTTTTAAGGGGTAATAGGGGAGGGTGGGGAAGGAAATAGGGAAGAGTAGGGAAGGGAAAAGTGTAGGGGATTGGGCCTCCGGACTCCGGTAAACTCACTCACTCGGCGAAACACAGCGCAAGCGCTGTTTCACGCCGGTTTTCTGTGAGGACGTGGTATTTCTCCGGTCGAGCCGGCCCATTCGTGCCGAAGCATGACTCTCCCACGTCTAATATTTTATGTTACAAAATTAACATTTACTAACAAAATTTGTTAGTAAATGTTTTTATATTACAAAATTTAATGTTGTCAATTGTTACATTCTGTTAGGAACTGTTACATGTTATAAGTGCTCCTACACTAATAGAAAATGTTTACTACTGTTTAATAACATTTTATAACATTCAAATCTGGTATTGGCTCACCGCATACCCTGTCGTCCTTTATAAAAGGTTTACGAACAATAGCTAACACAATATGCTTTATTTTTTTATAATTTGTTTTGCTATAATTTATTAACATACGTTCACTAAACATCTAATATGAAAACATTGTTAACATTTTTTAACATATTTGTGATTAAATGTTTGCTAACAAATGTTTACTAACGTTACTAAACATTTTCTAACTGCGGTGTGGGAGCACCATAAAAACCAAGACAAGTAAGCTATGTCATTCACTGCCGCACTCAGAGACGAATACTAATAATTAATGGTAAGTGATAACTTATCTGTAATTAAATGAATATTTTGACATAAGATAAGCCACATATGACATACATATTTAGCAGTTAAACTCTTCACTAAATACCTCTGCTAATACATCATTAACGGCCGTCAGTGTTATGTCAAATGCTGAACGTCGCCTAAATTAATCATTATTAATGAAAGTTGACTAAAGCCCCATATGACGTTTTTGGTCAAAAACTGTGCTCCATATTCAGATGAGAATCCGTTACAATGATACTCAAGGTTATTATTTCTATTATAATTAATTATTAATGATCTATGAGCAACAAATAGCAATAGATACAGGACCAATCCAAAGATAATGCAAGATAATATATTGGACGGAAAAGTTATTAGGTTATCATGTTCCCTTATCATTATTACGTCTTCAACTAATATTGTTGCTATATATTTTTTACAAGTTATTTTTCTTATACAGTTTCAAAGCAAAAATGTGAGAGAAACTTCCTTATGCCCTAGAGAGTAATTCGTACGGAAGATATATTTTGTGAAAAACATAATATCGATAATAATATGATGTATAGCTTCGATCGAACTTTTGGTGTGTCGGCATTTATATTATGTGGACGACGCGTTTTATTTCTGTGCACGGATCTAATAAAAAGGAAAAGGTAACGTGCGCAACAAAGGCTGAACCCATCCGAATCTTATTTGTGTTGTACCTACTTGACTGTGCTGCCACCTACAGTTCCTGCACCTCCCTATTAATAGATTCACGTCATTTCACGTCTGTTAGAGCAGGACGCGGTATTATCGTTCGATTGTTTGAGTCTCAAAAGGGTTTCGTGGTACAGCCCCTGGCCAGTGCAATATGACGACTTGATAGGACGCCATATTGTAGAGATCAACTACGATAACATGACGCGCCCCTCCAAAATTCAAAACGTTTGAAGTGCGTTGTCAAAACGTTTGAAGTGCGTTGTCAAAACGTTTGAAGTGCGTTGTCTTGCGCGGTCGGCTAGTTATGATTAGTTGACCAACAAATCTTGGTAATAAGTGATTCATACAAACTCTTTTATAAGGATGTGACTACACACATTTAAACATTTAGAGGGGCGCGCCAGGCTTACCAGTGACGTATTATGAGTAATGCCATTCTAACAAAGTAATTTATGTCAATGCTCTGGCGTACATTTGGGAACAAATTAGCAGTTATGCGTCGATTGTAGACGGCTTGAGCTGCAGTCGTCATTATACTGGTTTATAACTGTCTCAAAACTGTTTCGTAGTAGGCCTCCAGTACGCTGGCTTATACATCGGAGCACACGTTTCTGCTGATTAAATTTCAGACGTTTAAAATGTCACTACCAAATGAGGAAACAGTTCGTTTGAGTGACCGAGCAGTCTCATTTTAATGAATCACTTTCGTTCAACCTTCACACTGGCACACTTCTATGGGATTCATTTCAACACCGCTTACGGCTATACTTAGGTCTGAATACTTTTTGTTTAAAATTCTTGTTGTATCTCAGTGATGACCTTAGAAGTAGTAAATAAGATAGAAGGAATATTTTCCTGAAACGAGTAGAAAATGACTTGTTTTAAACTATTTTGAGGGGATAACTATTATATATTTCGCTGTCTATGTCGGTCATGTGCCGATTCCAATACTCCAGACAAATACAAGACAATTCCACCATAATATCTTTACTAATGAAGGAATATTCAAAAACAAAATTTGAAGGGCATGTAAAAGGGCCCAAGTCGTGCGCATGAATAATCAGAGCTGTATTTGAAATATTAATTCGTACAATGCCAAGGTCTAGAGACCCTTAAACCGGCCTTGACATAACCGAACCTTCGATTTATATTCGTTTTAATGATCCCCATTGTTTTGATTTTTTATTTGGGGCAGTAAATGCGCGATTGCAAATGCGATTAATGAAGCAAAATGTTTTGTCGTTTTATAAAATATAATATTAGTATAGATAAATAAACAGGGGGAAAGTGTTTTTAAAATAAAAAAGTGTTTTTTTTTTATGATCAAAGGCGGCGTAAGGCGTTGGCGACGTGTGCTACCGCCCACAGCTTCGCAGTTTTGGAGAATTTACGAGTTTGATTCTCAAGTTTTACCTAAATATTTTTTTTATAAATAAAAATGAAACCAACTCAAAAAATTCTTTCTGTCATCATAATCCGCCTCCTCGTGTCTAATAAGTAAGTAATCTACATCAAAATATTTAGGTTTTGCGCCGCCTCGGATTGTAAAAACTAAAATAGGTTGCGTGTTATAAAAATGAATTTTGTAAGTTTTAGTCGCCGGTTAGACGGTCAAATTTTCATCAATCTGATCCATCGATCCGGTAAAGATTGATTAATGCTTCACACCACGTTAGTCGGGATACGATCCCGCGACCCCCGGCTTGAGCTACGAACTCGCCCACCAAGAGGAGCCACAGAGGTCGACAGTATATAAGTTGAACATGAAATTTTAGGGTCGCATCATGAAAAAGAGGGTCGAAATAAAAAAGACACCGTCATGATTTTGGACAGAAGGGTGAATTTCCCAACCGCTTTTTTTTCGCGGCTACTGTGAAATTGGGGGTGTGAAATGGCTTTTTAGGGTTAAATAAAATTTCATCGTATAGTTTGTGTGATTATCCATATGAGGCAACAGACACGTTTTTAATTCGATAACTAGAACATAAATTTAAAAAATTCTAAAGGTGGAAATTAGACCCCTCGGTGACTGTCCCAACGACCTTTTTAGTCCTAATTTCGTCAGCCGAGGAAAAAATATTAGTGGTACAAACAAACGGATTCCTTTATTGGATTCTTAAAGAATGGAGGTATAATTAATACAAATTTCATAATCTCATTCATTATACTTTCAATATAGCGGGAGAAATAAAACTGTCCCAACATTTTGTCTTGATTCGGTGAATAAAAAAGAAACATGAATTGTCGAGACCAGAAGTACTTTTGAACATAATGCCGCTTCTCGAACTCAAGCGCCAGTCATGCTTGTGCCTTCGGAGCTAGAGGTGGTTGGCTGCGTCGCTGCGTGTTCCCGCTAAAAACGTAAGTATATCGTCTCGGTGACACCCGACACTTTTCTCTTCATTTCCGTGATTCAATTTATCATGTTAATTGAACCAGCTAGAAGTATTAACTTATTTTCTTACAAATACTTTTGATAATATGTATCAGGATGTAGTATAGATATCGGTATATTTTTTTTATGCAATAAGGGGGCAAACGAGCAAACGGGTCACCTGATGGAAAGCAACTTCCGTCGCCCATGGACACTCGCAGCATCAAAAGAGCTGCAGGTGCGTTGCCGGCCTTTTAAGGGGTAATAGGGAAGGGTAGGGAAGGGAAAAGGGTAGGGGATTGGGCCTCCGGTAAACTCACTCACTCGGCGAAACACAGCACAAGCGCTGTTTCACGCCGGTTTTCTGTGAGGACGTGGTATTTCTCCGGTCGAGCCGGCCCATTCGTGCCAAAGCATGGCTCTCCCACATCAAAATTTATTATTATAGGTGTCAAAATATTCAACGATTTGTCGCAAATTTTCATTTCAGTGATTCCGTTTCGGTGAATTCGGTGACCTAGTTGGTCACCGAAATGAAATAAAAATCACCGATATGAAAAAAACAGAAATGGTGACTCGGTGACTTTCGGTGACCGTCGGTGGCAATAGTTTTCATATCGGTGAATGCTTTTTTAATCTCGGTGATTTTTAAAGTTGTTTTATACAGGATGAATAATAATCTGCGAAATCGTAAAAAAATGTTAATGAAAAAAAAAAGAAATGGATATGGTGCTTCTTAATGTTTCATTTTTTTAGCTATTGTATAGCATTGATCGCGTTTATCAAGAAATTCCGTAACGAAAAACACCTAACATTCGTCTAACGTCGTTTCAGTCAATATTTGTAATTTTTTTTAACTTTAAATATTTATATTAGTTATCTTTCATTTTATGAGTAAGAAACTCAGAGACTGATATTTTGAGCTCATGTAGTTTATTAGGATTACCTAAAATATTGACTTTTGTTGATTAGTGAAATGGCAAAAACAGTACGAGATAATATAATATGATTATTTAATATTAGAATTTAATGAATCCTATCAAAAAGTAGTTTTGGTTATAATAATGTTAGAATAATAGTAATGCTTCGCACAAACCTACGCGACCACGCGACTGCTAAGCGGCAGCGTCAATACAAAACACACATTTGACAAGTTGTCAAAATAGTAACAATACTACACCTTTACAAAATAGTAAAACAAAAAAACAACAAATAACATTTATCCTTTGCCGAGTGAAGTTGGCGCGTGGTAATTTTTATTCAAAGCAAATGTGTCAATTATTTCTCAGTATTCTATTATATTCTATTATATTATATTTTGTTATTTGTAATTAAAATCGTTTGTAACATGAAATATTTTTTTATAAAAATTCATTGTTCTATCCACAGACATAGATCAAGATAGATACCGTATGTGTATGTACTTCGCGTGCCATATCGCGTTCCCAAACGACGAGCAATGCTCGTCTTTCAAAAGTCTCTTCTTTAGTCTGCCATCGGAATCGGACGTAAATCGGACTTTTAAAAATGCCTCAATGCCTAAAATGGCCGTATTGAGCTGTAGAAATTTAAATAGAAACGTTGGCCTTGATAATGCACACGTTTCTTATCATTGGTTCGTCACAGTGGCAGGAAAAAAGTGACACGCTCGTTTTCATACAAATGGAGCGACATGCGGTATCTATCTTGATATATGTCTGTGGTTCTATCTCATTGTTGTTATAAACATGCCCAGACATTTACTGTAGATGTAACTTAATACGTAAACAGAGATTATTTCACCCATACAAAGTGAGTAACCATCGCTCTATGATAAAATTTATGTGAGCGTAGCGTACTGGAGGCAAAACCTCGATAAGAGTTGTGCAATAGCTGATTTCGTGATGGATATAGGCTGTTTTATTCTGAAAAATATTAGAGATAATTTCGAAAATTGCAGAATTGTAACCCAAAGTGTCAAAATTTTTCCATAAAAATACATTATTTCGCTTGTTTTACAATCACGCTGTATACTATTTCGGTGAATTTACATTTCGGTGAATTTTGTTTTCGGTGACAGCTAAAATATAAACGTGTTTGCTACGTTTGTTAATTATTTAATTTTTATGTAAGTAGTTTCGTAGTCATAAAACATTAAAATTGAGAGGAAACTTCGGTAAAAACTAAAAAAAACCTAGAAACAAAAAAGTTCACCGAAATTTAAAAAATATGGACATGTTGAAATTCACCCAGAAGTTTCACTTCTTCGTAAAGTAATAGAGTAAGAGCCTATATGACGGCCAGACCTTCCTTCCACTTACCGCGAAGAATATAAACTATGAAATTGAGCTTTACTCTTTCTCGAAGGTCAGGTAGACCTTAAGAACTCCAGTTCTTGCGGGCAGCATCTAGTTTAATTCTTCATTACACTTTAGAAGGTATCCAACCTTCTAACGTAACTGCGACCGAAACTCCACTGGTCGTTATTACCTCTGTAAAAGTTTGACTTGGAACAGGCAAACTTTCAGCTTTCCGAAACTGAGGAAGGTCTGGCCGTCACAGGCTCTTGGTCCATAAAGTAAGTAGCAAAGTAACGTTAAATGTGTACCCGCTCCTTATTGCAATTTTTTCAGTAATTCCCATTCATCCGTTCACTTTGATCCATTCAATATTCATTTAAAGTTTCCGGTGAAACCTTCTCAAAGTTGTGATGTCAAAAGTTTGAGGACACTGGGGACATTATTAACAAGTTTTCGAACCCTCATATTATTACGATGTATGTAAAAAGTTTTGCCGGACACCTAAAGCCGGCTGTACACTCTCGCCGAGACACAGCGAGGCGGCCCGAGTGCGAGAGTGTAAATGGGTGCGCTCGCCTCGTCTCGCCTGTCTCGGACCCTCTCGGTCCGTTGTCGGTATTTTGCGCCCGAGACAAAGGCTCTCGCGAGGAAAACGAGCGCACTACTGTACACTCTCGCGTCTTTCAGTACTAGTCCCGCCATTGGACAGTGTAGAACAGAAAAATAACAATAATAAACGTCATTAGCAGTCATTGTCTGTGAGAAATAAAATTAAACATGATTATAAATCCTTGGATTACAATGATATCTTTCGATGCATGGTGGATGGTTAATGGTCGTTTTCGTCCATCTTCTCTGAGTTCTTAACTGCGATTGAACTAAGCGAGAATGTACATGATCGCACTCGGGCAAGGGGCTCTTGCACGAGACTCTCGCCCGAGAGCTCTCGGCGAGAGTGTACAGCGGGCATAAGGTATAATGAAGTATGGTAGTCGATAGATTTAGGGTCAGTTCACATTATACCACTTTTGCATGAAATACATTTTTCTTATTTTTCGAACGACTTTCCAGTTCTGTTTTTTTTTTCACATTTTTATTCGAGTTTAACCACGGACTTGTGCTGCTTGTTCCAATTTCGAATATTACGGAAAAATGTATGATTCACGCGCGATGAATTTCGGCACAACGGAGTCGTCAAGCGTCGTCTTGCTCTTTCAGCGCTACTCCTTTCACAGCGAACTCTATATAGGACTAACCCATACACATTATACACCCTAAAATATCAGTTAGTTTTGTAACACCCTGAAGATAACCCCACGACCTCCGAGTCAAGAGCCACGCTCTAAACCATTGCACCACGGAGGTGTAGGTTGGTTAAATTCGACAGCACCTGATCTCTCGACGGTTGAACCGTGGTCGTCCGTTCCACTATGGGTTATGAGAGTAAGGGAATAGAGAGCGCTATTGTGTACTGCGCACACACCTGGGCACTATAAAAATTACTCCTACGTACCTGGTCTTGTTTCAATGAAACCGGCCACCGTCACCGAATTCCGAAACCGGTATGGGAGGTATTATTAAAGAAACCCAAAAAAATTGCCCTTCGTAAATTGAAAGATTGCACCAGTCAGTGAATGTCACATGCACAGAAGTTCGCAAGGTGGGGTGCCTCCCCGGGCTAGACGAGGCGACGCCGAGGCGACACGCGGTCGAAACGATAAATAGGGTTGCCACGTTGAAAAACTTCTTTTTCACGGTGCGCGAAAGGCGCTATATATGGCCTAAATAAACACGGTCAATATTATCACGATTCTAGTATCACGGGATTCAAAAATAGTACTGCGATACTGCGATTCGGTCTATTACAATTCACACCATCAATATTATCACGGAATCGTGATGATATTGATGCGTGTAATACCTGCCTATGGGGAGGCTGATCGTTCCCGTTGGATCGCAGACCGACCCGAACATACACGTCAACGGAGATGCAGAAAAAATCCTGTTAGGTCAACATACGGTATATGGGGACGAATATAATATAATATACAGAATGTAACGAAACATAGCGATAATATTTGCGCATGTGCCCCTCGTATAGAGTTCGCTGTGAAAGTAGCAGAAAGAGTAACTTTTTTCACCTCTGAACGAAAAAAATCATGACGTGGGGGCGCTTGATTATACAAAACACAAAAAATATGTAGTTAGTAGAGTAGTGTTTTGAGGGGACGAACATAATATTATTAAAATTAAAAAATGCTTACAAAGTAAATAACTATACAAGGTTTGCTTGGAAAAGTCACACACAAACAGATAAAAACAGTAAAACTAGAATAGTTATACGCATAAATATCTGATAAACTTGTTCTACGTAGCCTTACGACATAATACACATTTATATAACATTCTCAATATAACTCAATAAACATAAAGAAATAAACGTATATTAAAATAAACATAATATAAAAGCTAATATAAACAAGAGCTATCGCTGAACTTTGCCAGACGCAGGAAACTAAAAGCTCTAATCTATCTGACCGATATCTCTGACGTTGTAAAGAGGATTCGACTTAGTTTAGATCCATACTAATATTATATGTCTATCTAATATTGTGTGTCTATCTGTCTGTTACCTCTTCACGCCCAAAGCGCAGAACCGATTTTGCTGAATTTTGGTACGGAGATAGAGATAAACTACGATAACATGGCGCGCCTCTCCAAAATTCAAAACGTTTGAAGTGCGTTGTCAAAACATTTTAAGTGCGTTGTCTTGCGCGGCCGGCTAGTTATGATTATTTGACCAACAAATCTTGGTAATAAGTGACATTAAGTGAAATATTACGAGTACCTACTAGTTAATTGGTTGAATACTTACTACATATTACATATTACAAACTCTTTCATAAGGATGTGACTACACACATTGAAGCAGTAATTTGGAGGGGCGCGCCATGTTATCGTAGTTTATCTCTACTTTGAGTTCCGGGAAAGATAGGATACTTTTTAACCCGGAAAAACGTACGGCTCCCGCGCGATAAACTTTCGCGCAACGGAGTTACGGGCATCGACTAATTAAAAATAAATAGATTCTAAAATATATCAAAGTGAAATAGGTAAATAATTTATTAATAGTTACTTAAATTTTTCATTCAAAAATTTTTAGTACAGAAAATATATATTATTATTCTCCTTACTAATAAAAACTATAAGCAGCGTCTATTCAAGATCAACCGTTTTTTCCTGTTAGGGTGCGTCCACATTTGTATCATTTGCGCGATCAGATCCCCGATCAGATCTCCGTCGCGTATCATCGAAGCGTGTGAAAATAATACGCGTATCATGATACGCCCCGATCGCTATTAACCGCCTATCTGATAGGTGTCATACTCGTATCAAATGCACGTGTCAGAAATGGCTTAAGCTTGCAAAATAAAAGTAATGTATAAATCATATACACCAGTAAATAAAACTGTAGTTTATACGTCTTGTAAATGTATAATACAATTATTCACTTAGCTTTTCTTCATTTCCAATTATTAAGCTGAAAGAACTGATACTACACATTTATCTTAGCCAAAAGGCCGAGAAGCGTTTTAACAAAATAAATACTTATCTTATAACGATCTTTGTTCGAAGTACTCAGAGCCAATTCACATTGACAGGGGGGCAGAGTGACGGCTTACAACAAGAGAGAGAGAGAGAGAGAGAGAGAGAGAGAGAGAGAGAGAGAGAGAGAGAGAGTGAGTCCCTTCCATCAGACAGCCCGCCTTAAATACTCCCATATCAAAAACAACCCCACCGCCGCCATCACTCCGCCCCGCGTCTGACTACCAGAATTTGTATTTAATATCATAAATACAATTCAATTCATAGTTACAATCATCCTGAAAATCATTATAAATTAAGTATTTAATTATAACACTTTTATATTAATTTATTAACTGTACTATCTTTTGTAACAAAAGTATCATAACCGGAAACAACAATAATTATTGTCTGTTTAAAGATTAGTTGACGTGTTTAAAAATAATGTTATAATATTATATTTGTTGTCCAAATATCATGAATTAATTATTAATAATAATTAGTTCAACTCACATGAATTATTGAAATATGTACTTCTCATAAGAATTTAAAGTTAAATAACAAAACAATAAGACAAAATCATTATTACCAATAAACATCATTTTATTTATGAATATTATTGAAATAATAATCATTTATATTCATCTATATTTTGAGTAAAGCGGGTCGTACCTCACACACGCATGATCGGCAGAATGATCTAATAGGCGTCCACACTATGATACGCATACTTGATACGGCGCGATGATCGCGACGGAGATCTGATCGGAGATCTGATCGCGCAAATGATACAAATGTGGACGCACCGTTTATGTGACGTTTCTAATATACACACAAAGATAATGGAAATACTTGCATTACAAATACTTTCATTGTGGTTGCCCTTGTAGGGCTACGAAGGGCTACGATGGGCTACGAAAACGATTACAAAATGCTACGAAATGCTACGCCAGCTTATGGTACGAAATACTTTCTTTTGATTAGATTTGTGACAACTTATTGTTTCACCATCTTAAAAATCCGAATGGGCCAGAAAACCGGATAATATTATGTTTTGTGTGCGTGTTTGTGTTTACTTTGCCTTGGCCCAAGGTCATATTAAGTATTGATGTCTTAGATTCGTCGTCGTGTATTTATTTCTAAAATATAAGTAAAAGGTAATACATACTATACATTTTTTTTAATTCCCACTTTTCTGTCGTTTGCTTATTTTGTACTTAAAAATATTTATAAAGTATGGAGAGATGAGTCACAAACTTTGTTTTAAATGTCCAAATTATGTGTCTCGTCTCGTGGTTTAGCTTATATACGAACAAGAGATTGTATCGTGAATGAAAAGACCAATCGATTTATAACGAAGGTTGATTAATAATGTCGGCAATATGCCAGCACGTTAGTTTTTCTTCGGTCAACTATAATTTTATTTTCTGCATCAATAATTTTAAATATACTTAATATAAAATTACAGCTTAATATTAAGTTAATAATATGAATGTTGTAGGAAAAGTTGACAGTTGTGAGCTACCTATTCTTAATCACAAACATTTCTGCCGCTTACTTCTCTATCAATTCAGATAGCCCCGCTATTATTATGAATTCAGATTTGAGGCTTATTTATTACGTAATGCGGTTGAAAACAAATAAAAATATTAATTTTATTTACCTAATTAAGTAATGTACAGTAAAATTTCAAAAATGGGAATAAATATAGAAGATTATGCTTAGCATTTTCCTCCTAAATATTTTACCCACAACATGGGAAAGTCTAGTCTAAGTACACATGGCAACCCTACGCTCAAAGTTCGGCTTAAAATAGTCTATGTTAGTTTCGAGTTGGGGGTTTAATTAGCATTTACATTACGTTGAACAAAATACTTACATTTATCTACGTTAAACAACATAATATACATATTAGAGATATGCAGACGAATAACCTGATATAAAGTTACCTTAACTTCCCCATTGTCGACAAACTCTAGTATCAGTCAGGCACTTCTTATTGCAACGTGGCAAGGCCACGCTGCACTGTGGCGATGCGATGCAATTTATAAACAAGACAATTTGACAGAATGTAGTCTCAATAGATCCTCAAGGGTCGCAGTGACGTCAGGGCTACAGGAAAAAAATTGACAAAGTTGATAGACTAGCTGCTTGCAGTGTCGGGATGCTGGTTCCAATTTTGAATAGCTCCATATAAATTGCATCTACGCGTCAAGTTGGTGTTCACTTACTTAGCCCGATTTACATTATCTTAGTGTTTAGCAAAGTGCTTTAGGATAGTACTTTAGTTGCAAGTTGAAACGCTGAAACATGTAAATTGTAAACACTACTTGTTTTAGTATAGTTCACCTTGAATTTCAAGTTCAAAAACAGAAGTCTTCTGTTTGTTCCAAAACCACCGTATTACAGCAGCGCGTATTTAGCGACGTCTTTGCGCGTTCTTTGTGGCGTCGAAATTATAGGAAACGTCTGCATTTCTTCCAGTAGAGTATAATTTCGACGTTTACTCGCTGCGCACTGAAGCAAAGAAGTTACTAATCAAGTTGTACTAAATTACTCCCCTAAACGCGCCCTTAGAGCAAGGTTCTGCTTGCTTTAAGGTGATTATGGTACGGAAATAACACCTAGAGACTATAACACACCTTTGTAGCCTGTGCAAACATGAGTTGCGCCAAGAAAACACCATTAGTACGCACACATTACGTCGAGTCGCAGTTGGGTCGCATTTTCGACAAAGATAATAATAATAAAATTATTATACTGTGTAGTGTGTAGGCATAAAACTCGGCCAAGTGCAATTCGCACTTGGCCGGACTCACGCATGAAGGATTCCGTACCATTATTTTATAAAGCAAAAATAGGTAAAATGTGTTTTTTGTATGGCTTTTATTATAAACTAATTTAATTAGTTTAACTTTAATATTAATATTAAATTATGAAACTATTTAATACAACTGGGTTTCTGTGACCATTATTTCTAGTGCCTACATGTTGCCATTATTACTATCGGGCAAAAAATAACAAAAAAAATCTTGTTTGTTGTATAGGAGAAATATTTAATTTATGTTTTTAGTATTTGTTGTTGCAGCGGCAACAGATAAGTATACACAATCTGTGAAACTTTCAGAGTCTATCTGTGGCGGTTCATGGGATATAGCCTGGAGACAGATGGACAGACATCGAAGTCTTTGTAATAGGGTCCCTTTTTTAACCTTTGGGTATGGAACCCTATAAATGAATTTTGGATACAATCTGTCATATAGATAGCTAGCTAGCTAGAAACAAAAAATTTGTTTGGGACCCCAAGTGTGTGCGCAGTACATAAAGTTACTGATAGGACAGTCAAGTTTAAATCAATCGCTGACTGGTGTGAGAAAAGGCACAGGTGACTAGCCTAACTGGACTTGAGAACATTCCAGAAAATTAGGAAGACACCTTTAAGCCATTAGAACTCGATTCTCGGGCTTTGAATGTCACTCGATTGTGAGACATCATCATCGAAACAACATAGTACGACGCTTGAAAATCGAACCCTTAGACTCACGTGACTATACTAATGGAATGTAATATAATAGCTATCTATAGACTAAAGTCCACGCGAAGTCATAACAGTCTTACTAATTCGCAAAGGTGGTTGTTAGTGTCAATTTAACTAATTGAATTTTCGTGGTTTAGTATCGGTTATAGTAGGTAAGGTGATATTTTGGTAGTCACTCGAGCGTGATGGAGACCTAGTAGGTTTTTTACATTAGGTAAAACTGATAAAAAAAAATAAAAGCGTTTTTTATATTTTTAGCGGTGGGTTCAGAAACTGCAGCCATTTTAAAGTTTTGAAAAAGAAAATATATTCAGAAAATTTCTTATTTAAGTAAATTATAAATATATTTTAGACGACAAGGACTAAATCATATTTTAGTTTAGTGCAAAATGAAATATCTGCTATAATAGTTAAGTTAGGAAAATATGAAGCTTTATTTTTTTATATTTTAAAATGCCCCTACAGGCTTACCTGACCTTTGAATCGTCAGTGTTTTATATGGAAGCTTCTTTGGGGTACTTATACTAAACATCTACACAATATCTGACTGATATTAATCTGACTGATACGATGATATTTCAATATTCAAAAAAAAAATTTTTTACCCACCACGTGAGAAATCTGATTTCTATACCATGACAACTAGACACATTCCGGAAGCCTATATAAGCTTAATCTGACACCCTCGAGCTACTTCTGAAATCCCCTCTTCCCCTCCCCAACCGATTCTCAGACCTACCCGTTTCTTGAAAATACCGCGACATATACAATTTTTTTAAATATTATACTAGCTGACCCGACAGTAAGTGTTGTTTTGCTATTTACGTTATGAGAATATACTTAATTAATAGCCTCAAAAAAGATCTTTCGACCTTGTCAAAGGAGTTTTCAGCCACCTCCTTTGAGGATCTCCACTTTCAGAGAAACTTCGATAGCGCGTTTTAGGATTATCATTTCTATAAGCGAGCATATAATATGCATGCTTATTGAGTAAGTAATTTAAATTGCTGGCCTTTGAGAGTAACCCTCAAAAGGCCAGCAATTCCTCTCATTGACTTTCGTGGAAATCAAAGCGTTTAGAGATCTAAGCCAAAGACTTAAGTCGGATTAGCATTATCAGCATGAAGAGTAGTATGTTAGTGGCTTTTCATACATTCCGGTTGCTGGCGCTAATGATTATTTTAATAATGCTTAGCAATAACCGACCGACCCTAACTATAATAATAGGGATGATGACAAGGTCAAAGATTAGCGACTTGTGTTAATAAAATAAAAAAAGCACGGCAAAAAATAAGCGTTACCAAAATTTCAGCTCGATAGCATTTGTATTTTTTTTGTTAGGCGCCTTCAAAGTTGGATAATCAAGTCGATTTTTTTTTCAATTAAATTTCTTAATATTTGTATACCATTCGATAACTTATGCAATTAAAAGCAACTTTTGGTATGAAACCACTTTCATAAACGCAACATTTAATATACCTATCGAATAAAGTTCTCTCCCGATACGTACAAACTAAGAAAGACTGACGTCAGTCTTTCGTAGCACTTTGTATGGGGCGTTTCGGGCAGGTCTATTTTATGAGATGTTTGAATTGTTCATATCTTGGTGAATTTTTAAGCTATGAGAGTCATTCTTTCAGCAATGTTTCTATTTTTTAAGGGTCTTTCAATTACCAATAAGAAAAAAAATTAGTCATCAAGCCTATTATTATAGATTAAGTACTAGGTGACGCCCGCACCTCCGTTGCGCCAAAACTATATAAAGGAATAAAAAGTAGAAGGGATAAAAAGTATCAAAATATAACCATTTCCGGGAATCAAAGTATCTCCATGACAAACAGCAAAATCAGTTCAGCGTTTTTGGCGTGATCGTGACGAAGTGTTGACAGACACACTTTCGCATTCATAATATTAGTATGAAAGTATGAATAATCTTTCATTATTTTCAAGGTTTTTCGCAATATTTTCAAAATAAAAATGGAGCTATAACAAGATTTTCTGATTTTCTCCGCTAATATCTCGGATTTCTCACTCCTTCGGGATTTTATTGTTATTGGAATGCCATTTCTTTAATCTTCTAGACCGTGTTGACTCGCGTTGAATAATGTTGGATCGAAATTGGTTTTTGTTAAAAACACATTAGGATTACGCCAACGAATAACAAAGAGTAGGTAAAGTTTTATTCCAAACTATGTTGCCCTCATTGCGCCGAAATTCCATTTTCAGGATTTTGTCCGAAAAAACCGTTTTATCTCCTTTACTTCTCAAATTGAGGCTAGTTACTTCTCATCCCAAAATAAGTACACATAATAAAACATAATATAATAAACAGATGTAGAATTTACACGTTATTTGATTTGATGGCATTCTTTGATGATTCGTCATAGACATACCATAAATATCGCATCGAATAAAGTTCCTAGAAATATACCAAACAGCTTTCTCTACATGTTTTCTATTTCAGTTTTTTCAGACCTAAGTAAATTAAACATACTGTTTTTTTAACCATTATTCAAATATAGATGGGAGAAAAACTAAACTCTAGAGTAATCGTAAAGTTGAAGTATTTTTTATATTGCCAGAAAAATTTTAATGCTGAGAAATCTGACCATGATGCTGTAGAATTTGAATAATATTGAAACAGTGCCGAACTCACTAATTTTGTTTGGTCACTAAAACCACAACTTTATTCTAAAACTGTATGTAGTATGATGATGTCGCGAAAATTGAAATAAATAATTGTCATTTTACACATGGCTGTGACGATGATCAAGAGAACAAAAAAAAATGCCATTGTACACGTTCGTAATAGCTTGTATGGGCAAATTCAAAGGAAGCATAATGCCATTATAATAATTCTGTTGTTTTTATTACAGTACCCAATAGGCCAACGTAGACGTATAAAATATTTAATATGACAGATTAATTAATCTGTATGTACTATAGTACCCAGGCCAACGTAACGGCATAAAGCCATTTTGATTTTCCCTGCGACATCTATACTATGGTACGTCGTCGACGTGAAATACCTAGTTAAACGTAATCACGTGGGGATACATCATGTGATGCGTTTGGCATCGACCGGCGCGCGGCCAACGTGGAAATAGACGGGGATTATTGTAAACGCTGATTCACCAATTATTGTTGCTCTATGGTTTGCGGTTCTGTTACTGTCGCATTTGCAAGTACAGAGCCTATAGTATTTATTTATACACTATTTAAATGTATGGGATTGGCATTAAGCGGGCAATTGACTACCGGGCCGCCCGCTACGGGCCGCCCGTCACGGGCAGGTCTGTGGAGCATAAAGCTTCAGTTCGGCCACAAGACTTTCCTGGTCTTTTTTAATCTCCATTCAAATCCCACGAGTAGCTAAGGAAATAAAAGGTCCACCCCCACAGAGCCCCGCTTGCAAGGGTAAGGCTATTTACTCCTCGAGGTCGCCTGATATCGAAGGTCCTCCGTTCGCGGCTGACTTCCCCCAGCCATGCATCCTTCGGCACGGGTCGGATACCACCGATTGGATTGGGTTTGTGTTGTCGAGTTGAGTTCTGGTCTGGGTTGGGGTTCTAATGCTGTGAGCACTAGAATCCCAAACCAGACCAGACCTCAACCCAACCCAGACCGACTGATCCCAAATCTGACAGCAACTTGTCGCAGCCGTTTGGGGGTGGAGACACGCTCGTCTACCCATCGAGACCTGGCTGTTTACACAGTCAAGCCCTGACAGGCCAAGCCGAGCCCGCCCCCTTCCCCAAACGGCGGCAACGCCGCAGTCAGGTCCGGGGTCAGCCGGTCCGCCGGTCGATCTGCCGCCCGCTTGCCATATCTGCTAGATGTTTCAAGCGAGCGTTGCCCAGGGACACCGTCACGATTACTTCACCAGAACCCAGAGAACCGTCGTCATACAGATTTAATCCGGTAGTCGGCGGCACCGAAAGACTGGAGAAGTATTCGTGCACACTTGGAGGTAACCGGAAATCGCCCCCCACCAGTCATGCTGTATACTCATTACTCGGCGAAACATGGCGGTAGCGGTCATTGACAATGAAGAATCAGATATTGTCAATCGCAGCTTTGTATAGAAAATGACAAGTTTTTGACAGGGAGTCAATGACCGCTACCGCCATGTTTCGCCGAGTACATACGATCACTAAAACTAATTGACGAATGGACATGTTGCCTGAAAAAGTTACCTTGTTCTTTTGTAAGACAACATACTTAATTACTGCTATATTATTATGATCACCTAGTTTACCCAGCGGAATATCCTGAAATTTGTAGCAATCAAAACTTCAGATATGTTCCACAAATTTTAGATTAGTAGTTTGACTATAAGCGACCGCTCGATATTAATTGTGAGTTGTGACATTGTTCGTGATTTGTCAATTAATACCAATTGCGATTACGGATTACGATCCAAATATCGCAATAAAGGCCGGTTTCCATTATTCCAAACCAGTAGGTAATCCAATCCAGCGATTGATTGCATTCTAGTGCATTCCATCGTCCGTTTACATTGTTCCATAAAAATCCAGCACTGGATAGCATTACTGGTTTGGAAATAATGTAAACCCGCTATTATCACATTGTATATAATGTAATTGTGGTCACCCGTTTTATTTAACTGGAAATAAATAAATAGCATTCCCCACAGTAATGACATTTAAAATTCCCGAAAGAAATAGAGGTTTCAAAAACTAGAGCTATAAACTTTTAAAATGTTATGGCATTTAATGCCTCAGCCTTATTGGCCATAATATTTGAATGTGCAGCCAGTCAGTAGCCTCATTCTGTAATTCCTTTCATGGCCAACGCTGCGTGAAATTGGGGCGGATGGAGAAAACACAATTTTCCGCATCCAGACCAGGTGCCTCTTAATTATAATTAAAAATGCTTGCATATTAATATGGTTTTAACTTAGCACCCCTTAAAAATGTTTAGTGAACTTAGTTAATGTTTTAAAAAGGCTGCGATTTCACAGGAGCTGCGTTGCAAGGTATGTGTTGGATCCAATATAAGAATCGCTACTATTAGGGATATCAGGTAAATAAAGCGATTCTATTTATTTTCCAAAACACATTTCTTATTAATTATTGTCATTTATCATTATTGTGTATCACAAATAGTAACAAATATTGAGCACATGGTCTACCATGCTCTAGCATCTTCATACTAGATCGCTTGAATTGAACGCACACACACATTTGCGTGATTTCAAATAACTTTAAACTTATCTCTGGGTGCAGCGAGATTTATTACAAGGACTCAGTGTTATGCTTAGCACAAACCTACACGACCACGCGACTGCGAAGCGGCAGCGTCAATACAAAAGGTACTTGTCAATTAATGTGTGTTTTGTATTGACGCTGCCGCTTCGCAGTCGCGTGGTCGCGTAGGTTTGTGCTAAGCATTAAACTCAGAGTTAGATTGTTCTGAAAATACCGCAAGGCTTGTAATAAAAAATGTTTCAAATCACTCAAAGTAATAAAAGTCTATTTTTATCAATATTGATGGAACACTCGTTCGTGTTTATTAACTTTTTGTTTGCGGTTATTTTATTTACCTATTCGTATATTTAGTGCCGTATTGTATTCTAGAATCTAGGTTGGAATTTGTAAACTAACTTTATTAAGTCATTTTTTCGCAGTTCCCGTCGTTGCATTGTATCGTAGGGCTAAGGGAATTCCCACACAAAACTACGAATTCGCATCGCAAATATCTGCGACAAAACTTATAATTCAAATCACATAGCGTTGCGAATTCACACGAATTCGCAGTTTATATGCGTGGAATCCCTATTATAAGGCTCAGTTTGCGAAACAAAATCTAATTAATTAATCTTCAAGTTTTTAGATCAATATTAAAAGTATATTGATTTTCATCGGCCGTGAAGTGCACTGATATATTTTTAGAACTTCAAACACCCATTGACAAGTTTGTGAGGAACAAGGTAGCGACCAGACAGCTGTGTGTCCGCTGGATCAAGGCCGCCATAGTATTTTATACTAGACGTTCCACGTGGCTTCTCCTTTTCATCTATGACAAGTAACATAAAAATATTATGCTCGAGTAGTTCGTGAGATAAGCCGTTTCAAATAATATTCCCCGTTTTTCCACATTTTCCTCTGTTTCTTCGCTCCTATTAGTCTTAGCGTGATAATATATAATATAGCCTTCCTCGATAAATGAGCTAACACTGAAATATTTTTTCTAATCGGACCAGTAGTTCCTGAGATTAGCGCGTTCAAACAAACAAACAAATCCTTCAGCTTTATAATATCAGTATAGATTTTAAGCTGTCAATATACTATGTACATGTTACGGTTTCCCGCTATTTCGTTGTGTTGAAATTTGTTCGTGCAAAAACCTATCGCATTCCGGGACAATGAATGAAATGAATGAATGAAATATATCTACTTATGCACAATCGCGGTCCCAATAACAATACACATAGTACAATGTCGATCCTCTACCCTTTTACGGACTTAAAATATCTCGATACCCTCAAAAATCGGTTGAGTAGTTTTCCCTCGAAAGCGTTACAACAACAACTATATAAAACGAAACATACGGTTCTGTTTCACCACTTCCAGATAAGTGCCGGGTAGGTTATTCACAACTTATTTGACAGACGCTCCATACTGTATATTATGTCAAGTTAAGTTGTGGATAGCCTATCCGGCACTTATCAGGAATGGTGAAAAAGTCTCCTAGTGTAATAATTAAATTGCTAAATACCTTACAGGATGGGAAAACGACAACAACCACCTGACTGCCTAGTATACGCCAACGAGATATCTCTCTCTACATGTTTCTCGATGTTTGATAGTTTGTATCGTCACATCTATTGACCCTAGCATGACAAACATTTTTTCTCGTGTAGATCATCCAAGAACACATTTTTATAGTGTTTTGTCGAGATAATGTCGAGATTTTAAGATTATGAGACGAGTAGTTTTTAATTATCTCGAGAGTGAGATATGAGATATATCTCGTTGGCGTATGCTAGGCAGGCATAACTGGGGCCTGATTCTTATACCTCAAACTAGCTGTCCCGGCAAACGTTGTTTTGCCATATAAAGTATTTCGCTCATATTATTTTATTGAAATGACTAAATAAGTATGTCACCATGGCAACGTCCATCGCTATCCCGTCGCACAAACAATGGTCGCCGTCAGTCTCGAGTTGTAATAATTTACTATTATTTATCCAACAAATGCACTTATGAATATAAAAGGTAGATGTTGTCCGATTCTCAACCCTAGCCGATATGCTCGCTAAGATTAACGAAAATAGGTCGAGCCGTTTCAGAGGAGTTGAATTACGCACACCGTGACACGAGAATTTTATATACTATTAGACGTCGCTTCGATCAAAGACGAGCGAGCGAGACTCTCAGTTGCAACGACATTCGAGTCATGATAATCGGACCCCTGAACCCCAATTTGTTCATTCTCAGAACTTTGAAATTTAAATAGTTTGAGCGAATGTCGCTTTCGGTGTGGCGATGTAAAAGTATATGAGGTATCTCATATTGTTGCATACCTCCATAATAATATGCAACTGTTAAGAAAACGAAGAGGCCAAAATATATAGTTTTCCCGCATATAATATTATGTAGGTATTTTAGCCTCTGTTTTTTGTAATAACAATTTGATTACATATTTCTTACACAAAAACTTAACTTAAAACATTTTTTTTTATGATATTGAATGTACTATGATAATGTTTCACACGACCGGTTTCGATAAAATCATCATCAGGTGTGATGATGTGTATGAAAAGTGTATGTTATTACTGTGATCTATTTTTTAACCTTTTACAGCTGTTATTGAGTCCAAAATACTTATTTGAAGGGGATCGACATGTTATTATGTTCATAACTCCAATGTCTTTTGTAATCTAAGTATAAATACAACCCTACTAACTGATCTAGGTAGGTAAGCATTTACTGTAATCCAGAATAGGCAGCGCAAAATTTTGTAACCGCCCGGCAAAACTGAAGGGGGTGATCGCTCGTGTACAATATCTACCAATAGCGTATAATATCTGCCAAAACCGTGTCACCATCTGATTGGCCACCAATAAGACCAGCTTCATCCTCAAAAAGTGCCACATTTGCTCCTCGTCCCACCAAAGAGACCTTAAATCAAACAAAAGGAAGCGCTACTTTTTTCATTTTTGACAGGCGATCTTATAGCTGTGCGTGGCGTATACAAAATTAATCAAGAGTAACGACATTACGAGTGCCAGCTACAATTATTGTTGTCAATTAAAGTGTCCTACTTTCGCTACGTCAGTCTTTCAAACATTTTGGCAGCCCTTTTATGTTTTTTATTGCAAGACAGTGAGTGCTCTTACGAGTTCCCCGCATAGCGTTGTTATTCTCGGGCTCAAGTATCAGACGAAATGTAGATGACTGAAAACAACATTGGTGATAGGCCCGAACATAGTCGCTCTGCGAATATGGAAGAGGGTTGGGAAAAATAATGAAGGCTGTGTTGTGTTATTAATGTGTGTATATTTTTATTATAAGAAGGTTCTTATCTCTACGTTCTGTTTTGCAGCACCCTCTGTTGAAGTTTTTAAAAAAAAACCAAAAGTTCACCCTAAACTAATTTATTTTACCAAACTTAAAATTTGTTCAATTCTTAGTGAATATTTAATTACATCTTCGCCAGACAACTGTTTGTAATTTTGAAGATCGGAAAGTAAATGAGTTGCGTGTTTCTTTCCGCCGAAAGTTGAGCGTAAAAATGATTTTAATTCCGCCCAATTTGAAAATGTTTTTAAACTACAGGCGACTTGTGCCTTTCCTTCTAATAGAGAAATAATAAATTTGCATAAAATTAGTTGTTGTTCTGGGCTAGATAATAACATTGCATTTTCACAATTTGTGAGAAATGCAGGAAGTGACTCTCTGTCACCTGAATAAGGTTTAATAAATTTTGTTACAAATGTAAGCGTTACTTTTTCGGACATTATGACTCTCCTTTGACTGACATTATGAATTATGTTATGCTGAACTTGTATAAAAATTAGAAATAATACAGCAAAATTTAGGAATTAAAAATAGAATAAACTAGGATTTCGAATTATTTTAAACTTAAGAGTTTGTAAATTTTAGATTTAGAATTCACTTCACGATTTAGAACACTTTATAGATTTAGCACTTTCGATTTAGCACGATTTCTTGAATTTAGTAGAAACAGAGGATTTAGAAAAATTAGAAAACACTCACAGGAACACGACGAAAACCTGCATGCCGTAGAGACTGGAGTGGACCCGGAGTCGCGTGCAGAGGCTACGCTTTACCCGGAGCTGGGGGCCGATGATGTGGCCCTGACGAGTTAGACTGGAGCGGCTCAGACAGCACAGCACTCAGGCTAGGGCCTGAGGCTGACCGTCGTCCGAGTGTGTGAACCGGTTGGAGCAGGCTCGCGCAGAGGTGCGGAGGCTTACTGTCGTCCAAAAACGTGGTGCGGGCTCACGCCTCCGGTGGCGGAGTCTTACCGTCGACCAAAAAACTTTAAAACACGGCGCACGGGTGCCACAGGTTCGTGATCCCTAGGTCTAAAACGTTAGACTTTCTTTTCGGGATCAAATTACATCCCACTTCTGACACCAATTTGTTTTGCAGCACCCTCTGTTGAAGTTTAAAAAAAAACCAAAAGTTCACCCAAAACTAATTTATTTTCCCAAACTTAAAATTAGCTACACTTTGCTACAAGTTACGACTTCCCACACGTTACTATAGCCCGGCTTCCAGATTCTAACTGTCGAAGAAATTGAAATAAAATGAACACTAAACGAAAACTGCAACGCGAACGGAAAAATATGGAAGAATATAGAAATGCTTAATTAACGTATTGGACATAGTAACTAGGGATGTAACAGTTCGATCTCTATGTAATATTATAAAGTGAAAAGATGTGTCCGTTTAAAATTAGCCAGCTCGCACAAGTTTGATTTTAGACGCTAGTATCACAATAGATAAAGCTACTCTGTCTACTCTGCCAGTAAGCTTCACTTTCTTTGTATAAGGGAACGTACTGAACCTGTAGACTGCTGCAGCTATCGACGTCTTGCCTCTCAAGTGTCATGTCAAGTAAATGATACAATCGAGTACAAGTGTCAGATTGGCAATGCCAGTTCGGTTTTTCGTTCCCTTTTTGTAAATTGTAAAGTAAAAATTGATAAATTCTTTATTTAAATTTAAATAAAGTTGATCGTTAGCCTCGGTTGTGCCATTTAAATGCCATTCCATCAAAGTCAAGGTTTCCCATGGAAAATACTAGAAAATTAACTTTCCATTAACATTTATTTACTACATTTTTACAAATATAGCATAAATTAAAAGGCTAACCCCTAACCTTTTAAAAACTTAAACCCAAATTCTTCTTTAAGAATAGCATTAGTCTTAAAATTAGTCTCAAGACTTAAGCTAACCATTAGGTTTTCTTTTAACAGTAGGCCTTTTATAAGTCTTGTAGAATAAAAAGTGCTCTTAATTTTTTTCTTTTTTGGCATAAATTTTACTATTCAATATACATACTTTATAAAACACATTATTTAATTTTTGGTAACATCATACTTTTATCTGCACACTAATTTGAAATTAGCCTTTAATTTCTTACTGTTTGGAGATCAATCGATTGATCTGAACTTGACGAATTACTTGTGTTTGATGTGGTACTGAAATATTCGAGGGTTCAGTAATCTACTGCTTTATTTTGTACGTCTTCTTTCACCCAGAATGGAACAGAAGAAAGATCTGCCGAGCTATGGCCATACTCATACAGACGACTCCTTGGTCCTTAGTTTCGCTGTCCCAATTCCCATTATCGATGAATTGGTGTTGTTAGGAGTTTTATAAAGATAAAATAAGCATTTGGTAGATTATAATATGTTACAAGCTGTAAAAAATCGCGAAATAAAACATTACGGAAATACTAATGATCGCCTCCCAGGCGATCGAGTAGGTTATATTTTGAAAACGGGGAGTCTGGGCTGGACCCTATTTGGTTTTAGGTCTGCAGCAAGATGTATGCGGAGTTGGCACGAAAGCACAATATGACTCGCGAACGTGTTTTTAAAATAATTCAAAAAAACTGACCATACGCGGCCTGTCAGGCGATGATTAGTACTCTAGGGTTAAGTTGTGTTGGGTTTTTAGTTTATTTTATTTTAGCACTGAGATTCGTAAATAAACTTACTTTGTGTACAGTGTGTAGAATTGTAGATAATAAGAGGTATTAAAACTCGTCATATTTTCTCTACAGTAATAGTTTCTTTTTTGCTTTTGAATGTGTTGTAAACAATATTATTTTTACATGTTCTAAACAATTTTTACATAACAAAGCACAATATCCAACTGCATCGCACATTTTCACATCCTTTTTTAACCAACTTCCAAAAAGGAGGAGGTTTTTTGTTCGGCTGTGGATGTTTTTTTTAACATGGGGAAATGATTTACGCATCCCCGGCAAATTGGGGATATCGGCCGGGGTATGTGGGATTCCTGCGTAGTCTACCCACTAAAACCCCATGGTGCTCCAGACAGAGTTGCGGGTACGATAGAACCTACCGCAACACAACAAAACTGTTTCATTTCATTCGCGAATTTCAACGATTTTGACGCCAATAGTTTCACAATGATTTAACAATAAAACTAATGCGGACTGAAAAACTGTGCCAGTCCCAACTCCCACGTTTATTTTCGTCTTTTGTGTATTTTGTGTGATATTTGTGACAATGTGAGATTTTTCACGACTCTGACGCGTGTTCCCGGGAACGTAAATAACCCAATTATTTTTCTTTCATTGATTGCTTTATTGGCATTATCTTTACTAATATCATGTGAAAGTATGTCAGTATGTTACTTCTTCAAGTACCGCTGAACCTAATTTGATGGGTATGTTTTACATTAATCACGGAGAAATCACAAGTTTTTGGGTAAACGGTTACTATGACAAGGAATTGCTAAGCATCAAAACTGAACGCCACAACTGGTAAAAATGTGTGAGAATATAATTTGTGGTCGGTCGGTCAGGCCGACTAAATAAACTTTCTTTTAATTTCAAATTAGTTTTTCGGTCATAAATCCTGCATTTTGCAAATAATCAAGATTTTCAAATTGTTAGTTACCCGCTTATTCCACTCACGTCTTCATTTTGATTTCTAGCTTCGCTGCCGAATTCGGATGCTTTGTCCAAGTACTCTAGCGTATCGCGGACATACTCATAACCAGTACTATTTAGCGTCATTACGGTGTTAAACCATTATAAAATGTCCGCGCGTCCACAATTGATACGGCCTTAACCCAAAAAAAATACACAAAAGTGCGACGCATTTCCACCATTATGAATGTTTCTGTGACTATCCATCAAAAATTTACTACAGACGAATGTTTTCGTGACTTTGTAGATATTTATGTTATGTGTGACATCATATTTCGTAGCTTTGGCAGACATTTAGCGTGGCTCCGCCTGTGTTAATAAGATTTTCTACAGGAACCATATATTTTGCCATAAAAAGTTACCTGTGTCCTTTTCCGTGTTTTACTCTATATCTGTGCCAAATTTGATAAAAGTTGGTCTGGTAATGTTGTTTCCAATAGGATTTAATGCAGGTTGATAATAATCCAACGCAGATTACTCACCTGTATTGTATGTTTACGGAGGCTTTTTGACAGTTTATCATGAGATTAATTGGTCAAATATTTGACGTTAGCCAATCAGAAGCATAAATATTGTCGGAAACCTTAGAGCAGGTCAGGATGTCAAAGCATCAATTGGTAGGACACGCTATAAAACCAAGGCTGGCAAATTGAGATTGTTACATCCTACGGAACCGAGTGTGTGAGTCTGTCTAGAATCAATATTAATGAATGAAGTTTGACGGTACTGCCTGGTACCGTCAGAAAAAATCTATAGCTGAGCGCTTTCGCTTCGATTTTCGCTACTTCTCTTATCATAGCCTTTAGTGAGCCACGTCTGATAACAATCGGTGAGCAACTGTTTTAGGAGAAAAATAAAATACAGATTGCAATTATAGCGCAATGCGTACATCATACAAAAAGTCAGTCAAAAATAATATTATGAAATTACAGCTTAGCCCTGATTTATATTATCGGTCATACAAAAAGTATGACGTGGAACCCTTGGTCAAATTGTATTAGAAAGCTAATAGCTAGCTGCAAATAATATCATACCAGCACGTAAAACTTGTCGGTGTGCTAAGCAAGTTTAATTTGAACGTATCTGATATTATACTCTACTGTATTGTGACACTACTAGTAGCAGTAAGCATAAAAAAGTTAACCCGTTTTTACATCATCTAAATCATAACCTGTACTTTTTGTACTCATAATCCGTAAGACTGGATTGACGTGTCTTAATACATAGAAATAAGATTCATAGTACCGTTTTGATGGCGTTTGGAAATTTCGTGACGCAACATACGGATCAGAATAGATAATGGTTAAGTCGGTTAGGCCAAGCTTCCACTAACTTTAGATCAGAACTGTAAACCAGGGTAAGAATTTCGATTATGTTGTTTCAGTCCAACATCAACAGAAAACATTTGGACTCTCGTATAAGACAACGAAGTTTACTACAACGCTTATCGGAACTGTCTCAAACCTTCAATAATCGAATGATAAAGATAATGATATACTCAGAATTGAAGACATAAACTCTCGTAATAATCAATTGACATAAACTGAAAATACAGAATACCGACTTTCGGTAAGTAACAGTTTCTTTCATAATCAGGGCGAGCGAAGCGAGCCCTATTATATCCCACATTTACATTTTGTGGTGCACTTTACGGAAAAACTATCAAGCCTATTGATTTGTGCTTAATTTTTATTTATAGGCCTGCCTGCCTAGCATACGCCAACGAGATATATCTCGTATCTCACTTTCGAGATAATTAAAAACTACTCGTCTCATAATGTCAAAATCTCGACATTATCTCGACAAAACACTATAAAAATGTGTTCTTGGATGATAGATCTACACGATAAAAAATGTTTGTCATACTAGGGTCAATAGAGATGAAGATACAAACTATCAAACATCGAGAAACATGTAGAGAGAGATATCTCGTTGGCGTATACTAGGCAGGCAGGAGATAGTGACACAAAATTCTTGGTGATTTGTGCCAGTTTGGAGGTTTTACAGGGGTATAATTATTACGTAAAGGCAAAAAGGAAAATGATGGTCATAGCGCTCGCACTGGCAGCCCAAACGCGTGGGCGTTAATCGAACGTGTCGGATAAATAACGAGTGTCGAACGATTTGTTCCACAAAAATGCTTGTATTTTCAGATAGTCGAAAAAAAATAATAGGCGAAAGCGTAATGCCATACTTGTCGGGTGCGGCTTACAGCCACGTTACGTTTACGAATACGTTAATTTTAATAAAAGAATTGAACCATTTGTACCAGGCTAATTTTTGCATAGCTAATCATCGTCGCGTAGCCATTCACGAAAATCACCTTGCCATACTTTTCCGACAATGGCCGCCATACCACTGCAAAGGCGTTATTTTTTTTTCGCCAAACGATTTGTACCACCATGAAACTTTTTTTAACAGTTCCCTGTATGATCATAAATAGGAGTCTTATAATGCCTTACCTGTGGGAGGCAGCGAACGTGAATAATATTTTTTTCAAAATACTAAGATTTCATACTTAATTCAAACGGTTTTTCAAGTATGGCGCTACTTTTTCCGTCTACTACAAGTATGGCAAGTATAAGAATGGTCACATTGTATTGTATAATTTCCAAAAATCCAAATGCCATACTGGTACAAATCGTCCAATTTTTATCACTTTTTTGCTCAAGTCCGATAGTCATCCCGCCACATGGTTACAATCTGTAACAATTTTTTTTGGTACAATTGTCAAATGACGAGACTACAAGGATGTCATGATGTAAAAAATGATTTTACGTATCTTATAGTCGTATTTTTAAAACGTGTCAAATAAATAAGTATTTCAAGTGTGGCAGCACTTTTTCCAAAAATTTAAATGCCATACTGGTATGGCGGCCATTGGGCGCTGTCGGAAAAGTATGGCAAGGTGATTTTCGTGAATGACTACTCGACGATGATTAGCTATGCAAAAATTAGCTTGGTACAAATGGTTCAATTTTTTTATTAAAATTAACGTATTCGCGTCGGTATGACGGGCTGTAAGCCGCAACAGACAAGTATGGCATTACGCTTTCGCCTACTTATTTTTTTTAAAGTACCTGAAAATACAAGCATTTTTGTGGAACAAATGGTTCGACACTCGTTATTTATCCGACACGTTCGATTAACGCCCCCGCGTTTGGGCTGCCAGTGCGAGCGCTATGACCATCATTTTCCTATTTGCCTTTACGTAATTATACCCCTGTAAAACCGCCATACTGGCACAAATTACTAAGAATTTTGTGTCACTATCCCCAGGCCTATTATATGTAGATGTGTTGTCATCATTTATTTAATGGAATCAGGCGTTACTTTGCGGAAATCCATAGCTTAAAATTTAGTTTGTTATTATTTTTAGCAATATTCCGCGAAATATTTATATAATATAATATTTCGCGGAATATTGCTAAAAATAATAACAAACTAAATTTTAAGTGTTGTCATCAGTCATTCAAGGTTTTTTATATAATATGTATATGTTATCATCTGTCAGCCAATGTGTAACGACGCGAGCCCTCACAAAGTTCGCTTTGCGGGGGCGCGGGGCTCGCGTGACGCGTCGGAATCCGAGGATTTAAGCTAGTCAAATAGTACTGCCACAACTGGAGATTAATTTATTTAAATTAAAATTTTTGATTACTTCACTCTGATTTAATGGAAAATTTGACATGAGCTAGATACATATATTTTCTGCCAAACTCTTCTTCAAATTAAAGTTAAGTAAGTAATAACTCATATTCTCTGAGTGTGGCGGTAAGTTAAATAAGAGAATACTATACTTAGTAGTAACGTAACATCACTGGACCCAAAGCGTCATCAAGAGCATAATAACCTTGGTGCTTAATAGTTAAGCCATGCCTCAACGGAATTAACACTTTGTTAAATCGAAACCTTGGATTACTGAAATCGATTTTATGTACACAAAACCGTGCTTCACGTAATTATTTATAAAAATAATAAAAACATACGAAACGGTAGATATAATCTGAATAAAACAAATTGAATATTTCAACAGTGTGGTATTACAGTATGATAGTAGTGAGGGATGTACTTATACTTATAATTTTTGTAGACACCTATAATATTAATCGTTATCGAATTCAAATAATTATTAACCTATGTCTTTTCCGGGACTCAAACTTCTCCATACACAAATTCATCAAATCGTTTAGCAGTTTAGGCGTCAGACAGAAAAAATATACTTTTACATCATAATCCATCATAATCACCATCATATATTATGAAATTATAGTCTAGACAGTAGATAGTACCAAACAGTAGACAATCGTGTTCAATAGGTGTCTGCCGAGCAAAATCAATCCCTTTATACCTACGAGTAAAGTCGCAGACAAAAAATTCTTAGTGTTTTTTTTTATTAAATAAGGGCGCAAACGAGCAAACGGGTTAACTACTTTAAATGTTATCTAGCAGTAAGCTACAGATAGAGCTAAATACCTAGACCGAATAGAAATACTAACCTAACTGTACCAGTAACAAATGTACAGAGAACACAAAAACAGATGATTTATAGATGCATTTGAGAGAGAACAGAGTGTAAAACAATTCATAAATAGAATTAAGCCAATAACAATTTATCGGGCGGAATAGCTCGGTTCGTTATTTTCATTTTTAAAGGCCGTTTGTACAGCCAGCTTCCGTTGTTTATAATTAAAATTATTTTATTGTGAACATACAAAAATAAAAATATTCACAGACGATCATAATATTATAACCTCCTCCTTTTTGGAAGTCGGTTAAAAAGTAGATGAGCCGGTGAACTATCACTTTCCTCATAATGTAAACCTGGACTTAGTATTTTGTAAATGTAAACCTGGACTTCCTATGCCTTTTTCCTGGACTTCCACGAATATTTCAAGACTAAAATTATCTAAATCGGGTCAGTCGTTCTCGAGTGAGACTAACAAAACATTTTTATATGTATAGATATAGACGAGAATTTTATATACGAGTACTAGATATAGATATATAATTCTATTGCTAATATTTTAATTTTAAATATATCAATAAAGGACGCAACAGAGACTCAATGCGGAAGTCCCTTTCAATTTCGCCGAGCCGTAAACGATTAACCAGGATAAGAAGTACAATTCTTGTTATACAGACTGCATAAAAACAGCTTGGGTCCTGGTTGGATTCTAATTTCTATGACGTAGCAAAGTAGTTGTATTTGGGATTTTTTAAACAGTTTAAGCATGTCTCTACTCTCTGGGCTTCTTAAGATCATTTAAATATCAAAGGGTTTTCGTGGTTGGATACCGCTGTCACAGAAGACACAGTGGTGGGAATGTGAGGCGGGCCAAAGTCCATAAATAAACATATTTTGCTTACCGACCGATCTTAATCTTTTGCATTGCCTATACACAACAGTATCACGAGGTGAAATACTTTGCTGACCTTATTTTGAACACTTCAAAATCTTTGAGATGTTTACCTCATTTTACGTATCCCATAAATTATTAAGACACAGCTAAAGCCACCAGAACACTAAAACAATATTTGACGAGCTCCGGAGTTTATTTCACGGTTTATCGCCCGTAAATAAAGCTGTTTGTCCGGCAAATTGGTCCTTCGAGCAGGATTTCTTTAATTTATTACTTCAACTGTTTTCGGGGCTCGGAAAATTACTCATTCGTTTAAAACGCGATTATCTTATTTGGAATATTTCATGATATTGTATACCTATGAAATATGATACGTTAATCCTTATCTTATATCTTTAAACAAGCAATTCTTGTATATATATAATTGGAATCTCGGAATCGGCTCCAACGATTTTTATGAAATTTAGTATATAGGGGGTTTCGGGAGTGATAAATCGATCTAGCTAGGAATCATTTTTAGAAAATGTCATTTTATTCGTGTTTTATCGAATACCGAGCAAAGCTCGGTCAAATAGCTAGTTATATCATAAATGCGAAAGTATGCCTGCGTGTCTGTCTACTCTATGGTGTGAAAAGCATCATGGAACTCTTTTTCTCTCTCAACCGCTGAACTAATTTTGATGGAGTTTGGTATAATATACAAATTGGTTGCTAAAAATGAAAACAAAATTCCACTTTATGACCTAGGCTATAGGTATCATTTTGCTCTACGCCACTACAAAGCAGCGGCGGCATGGGTCTCTTGACCACTGTCGGTAGAAAATGAAACCTTATTACCTTTGTCATAAAGTAGCAATTTATTTGAATTTTTGTCTCAGTTACCGGACTCCATAATATACATTATATTACCCATTCTAGCCTGAAAATAATCAGTTATCATCCTAATTTCAATTAATCGTGGCATGATTATTTGATAAAGAACTAGTATGATAATGGTCCTCCTTTTTTACTATCTACAACAAGACATTTTAGTCAAAAACGAAAAATTATTGTATAGTTATAACTAGAAATATATGTATGTTTTTACAGGTCGTAGCAAAACAAAGTGATAATCCTTATAGGTGCAGTGTACCTGTAAGGATTATCACTTTGTTTTGCTTGCTGTGCCTATTAAAGATATTATTGAATATAAACTTATCTAATATAATATATAAATCTCCTGTCACGATGTTTGTCCGCGATGAATTCCTAAACTACTTAACCGATTTTAATGTTTCTTTTTTTTAAATGTGTGCTTTTTTCCAACTTGAGAGATAGGATAGCTTAGATCTTTAATTATAGTCGCAATTTTATTTTATTGCAAATTATTTGTCTATAAAGAGCGACCATTGTTTATGGGACGCGGGTCACGGGATAGCGATGGACGTTGCCATGGTGACATACTTATTTAGTCACTAATTCAATAAAATAATACGGGCGATATACTTTATATAATATGGCAAAGAAACGTTTGCCGGGACAGCTAGTTAGTTATTATGTAAGAAATGTCCCAACGCGATGAATGTTCCTATCCATTCCAATGCTACCCTTTCAGCTTTAATATAACAGTGAACTCTTTTATAGAGGTACAATATACATGGGCCAACCATGGGCCAACTCACACCTACCACAACCGCACCACGTGGTCGGGCGTATATTTCGTATTGTAAATGAACTGGACCATTCATACGTACCACATTTTGCAGTCGTCGTCGACCACTTGTGTGATACCGACCACATCGCAACGACAACGTTGCGTCCATGTAACGACAGTGCGCGCACACCGCCCGCTCTCTTCCCCCCTTCCGTTTCAATGACTTTCGTACGAAACCACACCACAAGGAAAACGCAGCCACGTTAGCATTTTGTCGATATCACAACGCAACTACAAAAAGCTGGAGCGATACCATTCACACGTAACCACTGCTCGACGACATTTTGTCGTTGCGATGTAGTGTGGTTGTGGTACGTGTGGGTTGGCCCTTAAAGTTTTATCATTCTGTTTTATTTAGTTAATACATGGTTACACCGTAGGTTACACCCTATAATTATAATATATCATATTTTTTTCAAACTGAAATTATTTCGCAAAGCATTGGCGTTACAGATTACAAAATTGTTAACAATTGATAATAATGATTGAACTATTAGTAGTTAATGAAACTATTAATTGTTTACCCAGAACGCAAATTACCCAAAGCAATTAAATGTCCGTCACATTTCATGGAAATGAAATGAAATTAATATGTTTGTTGGATAAAATCCATACTAATATTATAAATGCGAAAGTGTGTTTGTTACCTCATAACGCCCAAGCCACTGAACCGATTTTGCTGAAATTTGGTATGGAGATACTTTGAGTCCCGGGAAAGGGCGATACTTTACGTCTCGAAAAAAGTCCCGCGCGATAAACGAATTTTTCCGCAACGGGGTTGCGGTTATCTATAGTATAGATACCCGCAACAAATAAACTAAAGATGTTACATCTAATAATGCATCACACAGGACAAAATACAGACTACTACATAAAAACTACTTGCAGGACACAACAAAAGGTAAGTTCTAATACTCCAGACTTTCTCTTATCGTGCGGGAGACGTATTCTTTTCCGGGACAAATACAGGGTATGTACCAAATTTCATCAAATCGGGGTCAGGCTTTACTGCCCCCCTAGACAAGGGGCAAGCGATTGTCGTAAACGCTAACGCTAACGCCACAAAGTGTATGCGATTTGATTTAAGTCATACTAAGGGAGATCGCACACGTCACACTTTTGTGTGCTCGAGTCTGCGGCTTACATACAATCTGCATGGCGCGCGCCATCAGATTGTATGTAAGCCGCAGACTCGCATCGACATCGATCACACAAAAAGTGTGACGTGTGCGATCTCCCTAATTGTCAAATCCCATACATTCTGTAGCGTTATCGTTAGCGTTTACGATGATCGCTTGCCGCTTGTCTAGGGTCTGAGCAGGCAGGTCTGTTTCTGATAGGAGTTTTCGTACAATATTTAAACCGACCAATCCGTGCTCCATCGAAAGATTTTCCCTTGAGAGTATGGATAATTGCTATTGAATTTTCCTTATTCTACATGACAAAACAACATTTGTCGGATCAGCTCAGAGACATTAACGTTGTATTAATTGTATACAAAGTGAACCAGTGAACATAGAACGTAATGCATTTTTGATTCTCGCAAATGAGCGGCGGTGGTCGTTTTATTGGCGATTAGTTCACCATAACCACGTTATTCAACGAATGTTTCATCTCTTATCTGGATGCATTTTTTTAAAGAAGATTTCTGAATGAAGTTATGACTCTTTATCTACAGCAGTGGTAGCGGAGACCCAACAGTATTTCTCTGCGTCACAAAACGCGATTACACTTAACTTTTGTTAAACGCTACGCAAATCCAAATTTTCTTCAAACAGGTCAAACACGTAGTTTGTTTGACAAACGTTTCAAACAAAGCTGTACACTATCAAATTGTTTGACAAAAACGTAAAATTTGACAAACAATTTAATCGTTTGCAGGGTACTTTACAATTAATATGTCCGGCAATTCTTATATCTCTTCACTCGAGTGGGACAGGATCCAACTTTTCACTATAGTAATCATCACTCATCGTCAAAGTCGGGGCCCAATTATCATAGTTCCGAATCCCGATCTTCGCGGTACCAGAATTAGACTCCTACTCGTCTGAAAAAGAAACAATCTGAGACAGATATGTGTGAAAATATTTTCCACGGTTTTTCGTCTATCAAACAATTCTCAGAATATCAGTCGCTCCCGTAATACTGCACGAAAATAGCTCGCATAGTATTTATAAACCTTGAACCTAATATTGGGTCTACTAACTTTCTATTTTATGTTGTTTACAATTTTTACGATACATAAAGTTAAAATGTTGTTGTCCACTTTCCACGCTTCTAGCTCCGGAGCTAAATTTTCGTAACAGTATTTAAGTAAATTTTAATGAAGAATTAAATAATAATATAATCGGAACTTTGAAAACCTTATGTCCTTTATGAGGTTTTCTGACAGGAGTTTATATTGTACTAGATGACACCCGCAACTCCGTTTCGCCAAAACGTCAATTTTTCCGGGACAAAAACTATCCTATGTCCTTTCTCGGGACTCAAAGTATCTCCATGCCAAATTTCAGCAAAATCGGTTCAGCGGTTTGAGCGTGAAGAGGTAACAGACAGACAGGCAGACACACTTTCGCATTTATAATATTAGTATGGATTCAATAGCATTGTGAGTATAACTGCAGTTAGTAAATAAACATTGGCATATCAGTAAATATACTTTTGCCAAAAGAACCTAAAAACCGACTAATAAATAAGCCAAATTCATAAACCAACCATCCAGGTATTATAAGGACACACATTTTTATTACATTAAAGTCAATGAATAGTATAAATCAATCAAAGAAGACAGACATTGGCGCTAGTCCAAAGCCGGGTAGTTATAAAAATGAACGAAATGCATTAGATATGTTGATGTGGCCCCGTTAGCCACGTTTCAAAAGATTTAGTTTCTTTTTAACCAACTTCCAAAAAACGAGGAGGTTATAATATGTTCGGCTGTGGATATTTTTTTTGTATGTTCAACGATTACTCCGCCGTTTGTGAACCGATTTTCGAAATTTTTATTTTGTTGTATTTGGTTTCACTCTAATTTGGTACCATGTTAACAAAAGTGGTGACCTGATGATGGGATCCAGGAGTAATCGAGGGAACTCCTCGAAATTTATATGGAAACATATGGTGATTTTGATTTTATATGAAGTGTACTAAGAATATGCTACCAAAAAGTCAAATACCATGGTTTCGAAGATGCTGAGAGAACTCTTGACTCCTTATAGAAACACGTTTGGGAGTTTCGGCGTTGTTTTAAGAACAGAAAGCATATGCTACTATGCAATTCATATTCATCATCATAATCATCATCGTCATCATCATTACCACGTCGTATTAAGGTCACCAATGTCTCATGGCACAGAATATATAATAGTACAAGGCATAGGTATGGATATACTAATAATAATAATTATTATGTACTGTATAACAACACCTGTTTGTTTGATACAATCAGCGCCGCGGAGCGCGTGGTGGCAGTCGACAGATCGAATATACTTTACTACTTTATTTTATACAGATCGAATACTTTACTAACTACTTTATAAAATTTTAATAGACAAATAGAATTAAAATAAAGTTATTTTAAATAGAGTATTTAAACAAAACAAAGTCATTAAGTGTCTTTTTAATTAGTTATACTTATTAATCGATAGATGGCGCACTAAGTATCGATTTGAAATTGAATTCTTGATAACAATTTACAAGAACAGCTGTCAATAATTATGATAAAATTATATATTATGAGTAGAGATCAACTACAATAACATGGCGCGCCCCTCCAAAATTCAAAACGTTTGAAGTGCGTTGTCTTGCGCGGTCGGCTAGTTATGATTAGTTGACAAACAAATCTTGGTAATAAGTGACAATTACGTGTACTGTGATTGGTTGAATACTTACTACATACAAACTCTTTCATAAGGATGTGATTACACACATTGAAACAGTCATTTGGAGGGGCGCGCCATGTTATCGTAGTTGATCTCTAGCTACGCTACATCCTATGCAAGTTTATACAATTTTTTATCTGATAGATCCTTCAATCGTGGAAAACGAGACACAATAGCCTATAGAAAGGCTATTTTGTCTCGTTTTCCTCCTCCCCAAGCGGTCATCGGCGATTGCGATAACAATAGTGTTAGGCAGGCACGCTGCGAGTGAAGGGAGGAAGGGCTCGCAAGACGTGGGTACTCTCACTTGCACTCGCAAAAATAGAACATGCTTCTAATCACGTTACTACGCAGCCGACTAATCACTCGCACTAATCCGTTGCTGTCCACATTTACTTTCTCCTAATCACTAATCACCTGCACTAGACACCTGCACTTAATCACTAATCAAAATGAATACAGGTCTAATCACGTTACTACGCAGCCAGCTAATGACTTGCACTAATCAGTTGCTGTCCACACTTACTATCTCCTAATCACTAATTACCTGCCCTAATCACTTGCACTTATTAAGTTATTACTAATGAAAGTGAATACGGGCCTATAGTATAAGTCCTTTATTTTCTACTAATCATCACTTGCACTAATCACCTGCACTCGCACTAATCAAAGTGAATACATGCCCTTAGAAAGATAGTCCGGGTGGTCTCGACCAATGATATTGTAAGTTACTAACGTAACTAGATTGGCAGTCTACGACAGAAACGCGTCACCACTTTGAAGATGCCTGCAGGCATATCTGCCATACATAATGACATAATAACATTATGAAGTGACATTGTCTTTTGGGCTATCAAGTGGTTACACATTTTTTGCATCAGTTTGTAAGACATTGCTACTCTAGTATTTTAGAAACTCATTGGTCTCGACTCTCGCATCTCCAAAAACTGTCAATATTCATTTTCCGACCTTTTCCTACCTACTGCCATCAAGCTGAAATATGCAGTAAATATATTATGCTACATAGCCTGATCCTTTCATGTTAATTAACTGTCATATGTCACGAACTTCAAACCCTTTTTTAACCGACTTCAAAAAAGGAGGCTATCTATATGTAATTTCCAGAGCTGCCCATATTTCAGTGTCTGAACAAATGTGCCCAAAAGTGTATATAATATTATGTTTTTATGTTTGTGTTCGCATACCTCCAGAACTATAAGTGCGATTTTTTTGTTTGTTTTGGAAGTGTTTAAGTTTCAATATCGGTGCAGTAGTTTTTGAGGTAATTAATGCAATTTTAATTCTCGATTACGTACAATTTTGAAGTGGGTTTTATCTTTTGAACACACAGATTACCGACTTAATTATAGATTATAATAAAGCAAATGAATGAAAGCGTCCATTGAATCCGTAGCTCGACTAATACCGTCGCTCGTCTAATAATAGCCAGTCCCGTGACCTGCTACGCTCGTGATAGTAGAAACTAGAAACGTATGCCGTACATCAAGGATTTACTGCTATTTTCAATAGCTGCCGCCTATTCTTGAATTTTTGGGTTTCGTCAGAATTCCGCTGCAGCATGTCGTCCAAATAAACAAGACGACATGATCGGTGCATTTGCACTAAAAAAAGTAGTATTGGTTTTATCTAGGATGTTGATTCATAGACAAAATCTTAGTATGTTTTCTATCTATGGTGGACAATATTTGGCTGTAGGTTTTTATGTTAGTAGTTACGCATTTCTATAGAAAAACTATGCAAACTATTTTTGAAGAGTCGAGAAGTTGGTCGAATAGTATAATTTAGTAAGAACACAGTAGTCAGTAATAGTGAATTAGTGAATTACAGTAGTGTAACAGTAATAATATTGCTTTGCTCTTAAAAACAAATATATTTCCTTCGCCAAGCTTGTATCAGTCATGATTGTGATGATTTTTAATAACAATCATCTCGACCTCATGTTTTCTGTAACCATTTGGTTTTCTTCGTGCAATGATGCAATCAACGTACCTGAAACAAGAAAAGAAACATCAAAATGGGTTATCAAAACATAACAACTTACATGCTTAGATTTTTCGAAAATCAATTCAGATTGATTTTCGAAAAATCTAAGCATGTTTTTATAAAAACAGACTGATATGCTAATTGTAAGCCAATGGACGTATTGAAAGTATTCTTCTTCAGTCTTTAACATTGGTTGGTCCATTGTCTGATTACCATAACACAAGTTTTACTTAGCATGGGATTAGACGACGTGATGTACGAGTATGCTATCTAGCTTTTATACTATTGTATATTATGCTTAATAAAGAATTTGAATTGGTATCCGAAAACCTGAAAATGTCTGAACAGTTATAGAGGGATCTTGTTAAATTAATCCGGCATAAAAATAAATCTTTCTATACCTCCTCTATCTTAGCTATTAGCTAAACAAACCGTTAAGCTTCCCCGCAATCTTATACATATATAAAAATGGATTTTCAAATGTGTTAGTCGCTGACTCGAAAACGGCTGAACGGATTGGGCTGATTTTAGTCTTAAAATATTCGTAAAAGTCCAGGGAAGGTTTTAAAGTGTCACGAAGTTCACCGGGACAGCTATAGTTTCCTATAAATAATATTACGCCGTCGACGTGGCGTGTTCGCTGTCCAGTAGCTAAATTGCGGGATTTATATGCGTCCGTCCTAACGCGTGGTGTAGCGGCTAAACCGCTCATTCGCGCGGATGGATATATAAAATATATCCAGCGTTTGGGTTCCAGTACGAACGATTCCGTGTTTTGAAGCAAAAAATATATTCTCAGCAAACATAGCATGAGCACATACGAAATGAAAAAGAATAGAAAAACTGACATAATATCAGCTATATTAGGGAAAAATTCCTTTATCGATCTTATAATATTATATATCTTATATTATAAGAAGAATCTGCTAAAATACAGTGCATTCTATAACACCATATTAGATGTTACTAACACAAATTTTGAAACTTATTAGTTAAGGTACAAGTTGGAAGTCGGCTACGTGAAGCGGCAGCAGTCGACGTGTCGTCGCGACACTACTGGTTTCTATGTATTTCAATGAAGTGTCGCTAGCTTCGTGTCGCTAGCTGCGGAGGGTATTTCATAGAAATACATAGATACCAGACACCAGTAGTGTCGCTGCGATACGTCGTATGCGGTTGCTTCATGCTTCATGTTCTCCGATCCCAACCGGCACCTTTATGTTTGAATACATAAGTACTCAGTTTTTTGGCAGGAGTTTATTTTATCAACTGTGTTGCTGTGTTGTTGATTGGTTAATATTTCATCACTAGCCAATAAAAGGCGCTAGAGTGCTAAAAACCTCAGAAACTAAACATAAGAGGCTGTTGAAAACAGTTTATAAAATGTTCAAAGATACCGAACACTCCAATTATGTCTTTTTGTTGCAGTTTGCAGGTGAATCGTTACAATGGAGGTTCAACTCACGTAAATCGCCTTTTAAGTTTCCAACAAAACCATTAGGTGATTATGGTTGTAGCAAACATTTACATAACAAAAGAAGAGTTAAAAAGAATAACCGGTCTGGTAGAATAACATCTCTTTTTAAATCGTTTAAATTAGGACATCATGTAAGTGAGACCTGCAGTTTGCGTATATTCTTTAGTCATAATATTATTTTAATCAAAGCTCTTCCTTTTCGTAGTATATAATATACAAGCTGGATTTGATAGAAAATATAGTATCATAATAATATTATTATTATAGAGTTACACCAACAATAATTAATATTATTTGTAGCATTTTATACAAGTCATAGATCATAATATTAAGCCCAAATATTTTTTGATTTTCAACACATTTTATTTGTTCACAAATGTTAAAGTACACCTCAAGTCGGTAGACGGAAGAAATATCGCAAATTCTTATCAAATTTAAAAGATATCGCGAGTAATACGGGCCATGTCGGAATTGAAAAATGCTTACCGTGGCTCGGGGCCTGACCCAGAAATGAAATCGATCAAATAATGTGAATACTACTCAGTAGCTATGTGTGTTAGACTCTGGCCTTAAGCTTGTCTCAGAAAGCTAGAGTTTAAGCGATTTCTGAAAGAATTTGCTGTTTACTAATATTTAAAATGTGCAAGTGTTTCTTTCAGTTACGATGTCTAAGCTACGTTGCGTCAAAATGAATTTATCGCGCGGGAACCGTACTTTTTCCCAGGATAAAATGTATCCAGCTATATCCTTTCCTGTAGCGCTAGCACGGCGACCAGTAGAAATGCGAAAGTATAGACAAACTGTCAACATAAACTTAAGGTGCCGTTCCGATCTTTTTTCGTTCCGAAAAATTCAATTAAAATGCGACTTTATGACAAACTATAGTATTATATGTCATAAAGTAGGATGTTATTTGAATTTTTAGTATTATATTCTGTCATAAAATTGCATTTTGTAATTGAATTTTTCGAAACGAAAATATCGGAACGGCACCTTAAGTTTATCTCCACAGTTTGTGACTATGGTCTGTCATAAAGTGGTATTTTCATTGAATTTTTCGGATCGAAAAAAGTTTGGAACGACACCTTAAGTTTATTTCCACCATATCTCCACAGTTTGTCTATACTTTCGCATTTCTACTGGTCACCGTGCTTACAGGTGCTCTAAGTATCTCCATACCAAATTTCAGACAGGCAGACATACACATTTTCACATTTATATTGATATTAGTATCTCTATGGATTTGGGACGTTTTTTTTTTATTTGTAATTTGCGATGTAGAGGCTTAAGGAATTATTGGAAGGAGGAAAACAGTGTTATGCCTGCCAGTCTATCCAATCCCTATTTTTCATCTGGCCTTATGCGCTCTCATAATAATTAAAAACGTGAGTTGATGAACCACTTAACCAACAATATGGAAACTGCCGGTTTTTTTGCATAAATGGAGTCTTTAGGACCGGGAAAATGATTTGAAATTAAACAATGAGGATTCTATCTGTAGATAGTAGTAGCTCTAGCTGTAGGTTTGTTCAAATTATAAGGGAAAAATTTGTATATATATTATATTGTGTTCTTATGTTGTAAGTAAAATGTTAGACTTTACGTGGTTCATACTTCATTCACGTCTTTAATTATCATTTAGGCTCCTCTCGCGAAAAAAGCGTGTAGATGAAACCACTTTTCATCGGCATTAACAGAGAAATTATATCTGAAACAAATAATTAGTAATCTACATGATATGATACGTAACGTGATTTTGCCATATTTTTTCTATCGGTATCACATAATAAAGAAATAAAAAACCAAATCACCTCCAAATCGTTGAATGAAACCACTTTACTCCTTCATTATTTATCAAAAGAATATATAAAAAATATCTACTGCTTTGCAATACATAAGTTGATAATTTGGTTTTTTTACTTTTTTGAAATATGTATTATATTAAGCCTTAAAAAGGTTTTTTCTCCTATTTCGCCCTATCATGGACGCGGCGAGCGTCGTAACCACCACCGTACAAGGCGCGCTGTTATGAATGTTATTTTAATGTCATTTACGTCGATATTCGCACTGACAGACAATGATCAAGGTCATTGGCGGATATAGAGGCCTTAAGTTTAATTAAAGACGTTAGTGACCCTAAAAACCTGTCAATTTAGCATTTTTGATTTGGCAATGGCGTCACAATATGCACCAGGGGTTCCCAAACTTATTTTGTCAGAACAAATGTTTTTGTTTAAATTTGTGGAAAAATACATATAAATCACTCCCCAAGCCTCTACACAACGCAACGCCCTCATTTTTTTTCAAGGTACAACACCGCCCTTAAGCCTTCAGCGTCTACAAGGGGGCGTTATCACTCACTTTGGGAAAGGCTGATATGCACCGAACTAAAGCTTTGAAGACTACGACAGTATTCACAATACTTGCGCCTCAACGTTGATTATAAGCACACAGTAAATTCGAAATACTATTAGGTCGCATACACACGTTTCTGCGCGTTCGGGTTTCCGGGTTCGTTTTCCGTATCCGGATATTCGAATGCTTGGAATCAGTAGAAAATACATTGACACACACGGTCTTTTTCTTAACGGAACGAATTCTCCATGAGCAAATGCAAGCCGGCGCATTCGCGAAGAAAAACGAACATTTGCAATTAGGCTTACATAATCGAAATTCCACATTCGGAAAACGAATACGAGAAAGTGTGTATACGCCCAGCCGTAATAATACATGAGGGGGTAATAAAAATAAAGTGATAATACTTTAGGGTGTGTACGTGTCCCTTGTAGAGAGTTCACTGTGAAAGTGCAGCGCTGAAAAACCATTTTTTTCACTTTTGTATGGGGAAACTCATGACGCACGGGCCCTTGCCCTTACAAGAAAAAAAAAGGTCTTTCAGCGCTGATACTTTCACAGTGAACTCTCTACAAAGAACACATACACACCCTAAAGTATTATCACTTAGTTTTGTTACACCCTGTATAAAACTCGAATAGCTTTGTCCACACTGGGCCTTTTTTTGTTCATCAAGGGCATGGCGTTATAGCGCAGTCAACAGCGAACGTGAGGCATGCCCGTGACGCGCGTTGAAATCGTAGCGCTCGCTATGACACTTTTCTTACAACGCGGGTGGATTTTAACGCATTCAATTATTGAATATGCCAAACGAAAGTTGAATAAAAAGAAGATGACGAAAATTGAAGATGAAATTGCATAATGTGGACATAGCTAATTGTGAATGCTACCGAAGTTGCCATTTTTGTTTATTCTAAATTTAAAGAACAATAATAATATTGTTGCCTTTAGCCAAACTGCATATAGCAAGGTGGCGCGTCCGTTCTAAATCATTCCTATACTTACTAATTGGCAAATGGCTAAGATTAATTACAATACACTCAAATGATGCGTGTTACTTGGAAGTAATTATTTCTTAGATTGAGCAGCGATTGTATTTTAATGAGAAACCCAAAGGCTAGTGCTAAAGTAGTATAAATATTTTTATATGGAGCCTGGCCGACCCCCTGTCCGTCATTGTGTTTTTCCGCGTTCGCGAATATTTTTTTCAAAAATGCTTAGCTAACATCAATTATTCAAAAAAAATCTTGGACCAAACCGCGTAAAGTGTCACATTTCGAAGATTTGAGCTGCCAAAGTATTGGTAAAACTTTGGCAGCTCATATCATCGAAGTGTGACTCTTTACGTGGTTTTGCCCTATATTATTTTTTGTTTGTATTGATGTTAGCTATCCATTTTTGAAAAAAATATTCGTGAACGCGAAAAAACACAATAGCTATGTCCACATTAGGCGCTTTCATCTTCAATTTTCAACTTTCGTTTTGGCGAATTCAATAATTGAAGCTATTGGCGGACAGTATTTCGGCCAAAATCTTCATACCCCCTTTACTCTAGTCTCGTAGTCTATTCCGTAGTCTGATTTTAAAACTACCTACTGTACGAATTTTGATGTGGTTTCTTTAATAGATAGAGTAATTCAAGAGGTTGACTTATAAGGTGCCAGATGACGCCCGCAACTCCTTAGCGCCTATATTCGTTTATCGCGCAAGAACTGTACATTTTTCCGGGATAAAAGTGACTTATGTCCTTTTCCGGGACGCAAAGAATCTCCATAGCTAATATCAACAAATCGTTTTAGCAGTTTAGACGTGTAATGGTAACAGACAGACAGACAGACACTTTTTCGCATTAATTGTAATATGAGTAATAGATAACATTTAAGCTGTTGTAATAATATCATGGTCAGCTAGAAATAAATACGAGTATAACAAGTAAAGTTGTTAGAGGTGCATTTTCGCAATGAATGTGCATGGTGCATTTTTCCCTGAGTGTTTGATTTTTTGTGTCAATCCTTCTGACACAAAACACTCAGGGAGTGCCGGCAAGCGAAACAGCGAAGGCATAGATTCTTGCCGGGCGATAAAGACACGATAGTGTGCCTTGTTATTACGCCAATACTCAGTAACTGTCGAGTAAATACTTTCAGGATCTGTGTAAGAGAAATTCTAGTTTAAAGCAATTCATATTTTATTTAACTTACACACAGAAATGAAGCTCTATTTTCTTTCCATATTTATTAAGTAAACGTCACCAGAACTTTGTATATTTAGTGTGGGATTTGACAAGCGATATTACTTTTTTTGCCACACGGTGAAAAGCGATTTCTTCTTTCGATTAGGTTCATAATATTATTATTATAATTCGCTAGTCAATTTTACCTACCTAATAGGAGTAAGACAACTTTAAATAAAATATCTTACAACATGGGTCCGATTGTCGTTAAAACGCAGAAGTCAGCTTACATCGCAACATAAAGCGTCGAATCAATGCATTTTTAAATGAAACATTAACATATAACTTTACTTAACTATTACAAAAGAAGATACACAATGTATTGACTGACTTATAACCTACAGTTTTGGGCTGCCTGTTATAATTTTGAATAACTTATTTAAAGCGACGCCTTGATAATTTGGCTGTAGCGATATCGATTTTTCTCAGCGATGGCTAAAGTTAAAAAATTAAAGTTCATTTTTAGTTTTTAAATTACGCGACCAAAACCATTTTGTCGCTACGCCCTTTCCATTTTTGACCGACTTCCAAAAAGGAAGAGGTAAAACGTTCGGCTGCATGTATTTTTTTTCTTGAACTTCCGTTGCTTGTTCTAAAACATCCACGGTTTTTTATTTTAACGCGGCGTCACTTTAAATAATCGCAATATGAACTTATCCTAAGTTCAAAACGAGAATTAGACCCCATGTGCATGCACGGCGGAATTCGTGCAGCGAAAATCAACCCACACGAATCCCGCTTACGACTTGAGAGCGGATACGAATCATATAGGTCCAATTTCATAACCAGACTGTGTTGCGGTCAGTTCGAAGTGGTTTCGGTTGGTCGCCGAAACTGAATTGAGATTATACACCATTCTTATCCACTAAAAACTGGACTGGAATGTGATGTCAGACCTACTTGGCCAATGGAACATAACAGCTAGGCAAACTTACTTAGATAAAGTACTTATTTCGGGTGTTGGAGATAGAGGAAATCTTTCTTGTTTTCCTTAGCGAGTAGGAATTTTGTCCTCTAGAGGATATTTAGCCTTGTTTCAATAACTAAAGGTATGGTTGTCTTGTCATATCTATAAAGTTTATGAAATATGAATAATTAGCGAAATCGATCAATTTTTATATTTTAGTTTTGCCAAAACAAAATTTAAAATATTATGATTTATGATGCTACGATAGTTTTTAAGACGAAAAACATAAGCTTTCGACAACCTAATTGCTGCTCAAACGAATTTGTGGATATCCACTATCCATACTTCCATATACTTACTAATATTATAAATGGGAAAGTGTGTCTGTCTGTCTGTCTGTTAGCTCTTCACGCTCAAACCACTGAACCGATTTCGCTGAAATTTGGCATGGAGATACTTTGAGTCCCGAGAAAGGCCATAGGATAGTTTTTATCTCGGAAAAATGAACGGTTCCCACGCGATAAACGAATTTTGGCGCAACGAAGTTGCGGGCGTCATCTAGTTATTAATATATTTATTGTAAGCGAGTATTCAAACATATCAACTCTACTGCAGCTATTTAAAGAGTGAAGTTGCAGTATTTGACCGTAGAGAAGTATACCCGAACGCTTGAGTATGCACGACACGCGTTTCACAAACTACTTTAGTTCCCAGCGAGACTAATTTTACGAGTTAGTGCCACTGTAGAATCTAGACTACAAAAATCCAACCCCGAGCGGTAACTAAAATAAAACCCTGACAGTAATTTTAAACTTGCTTTGTTCTTTATTTAGAAGAACTATTGTTGTGTTTAATAATCTTCTATAAGAAGCGTGTTGATTCTTCGAATTAAAAGTTTATTTCTCGTGTTATGAACTTGGTTAAAATAATTAAATTATGTCAAAATATTTTTTTTTTCGGCTCCTCTGCTGATGATAATAATAATTAAACCAGGTTAATTTTAACTTCAGAGCAAGTATTACGTTACTACCGCATTCAGAGACGAATATTAAATACATTGTGATTTGTAATTAATTAATAAAGAATTTGACAGATCTTTAATCTAATTTTTGACTTAAATGTGTACAGTTAAGTACACATTACGCACCTAAGGCAGGAAAATAAGAAATGTCTCAGAAGTCAGATCACATATTGTAATTGTTGAATTTGTTATTTGTTGTTTGCTTGTTGTAATTGAACATGCGGAAAACATCGAGTTGTCGTTTCGAACCCGGGGGTGAGAAAAAGAATTTTCTCACCCCCGGGCGGAAAGCGTCTACTTTCTTCCCACTGCGTTTACCGATGTTGCCGTTTTCCGCCTCCGTCGATGAGAAAAATAGTATACGCACCACGGGCAGTAAATAAGAAAGCTTCAGATTACATGTGAATGATCTGAGACATTTCTTATTTTCCTGCCCTAGGTACGTAATGTACTATTTCGACTCTGAGTGCGGCAGTAGTGATTTAGGTTTATGTCAAAGAGAACACAGTAAATAGCGTACTCAAGGTAACAACTAACATTCCGTAAAAAAATCGACAGCAACACGTCATTCTTCCCGACTGTACGTCAAGTAGCAAAACCACTGCTCATCGACACCCCCAAAATAATGCGATACAAATAGACAAGGAGACTTACGCCTAGCAACCACGCTGCCAAAACAAAAATACAAACAAATCACTAATATTGGTTTAATTCTTGTCCATTCCACGGCCGCGCGCGAAGATTGACGTTTCAAAGCGATGACAGGTGACGTAATGTTTTTTAAACATAGGAAAGAGAGCAACAAGTTTCTTGTTTTTAACACAAGTTTATCTACACGCGAGTAAGTACGCGGACTAATGGCTCGACGATTTTAATCACCTGTGTGTCAGCAAAGAGCCGCGAGCCGCGAGACGCGAGCCTAGGGGCATGGTAATTCAGTGTGAGCGATTCTCGTGTATCACCGACGCGAGCCGAGTAAGTTCGTGAACTTAAAACCCGCGTACTTTAAGTTCGTACGTGTGTCACCCCTTTGAGACACAGGCGATAAGATCGTTGAGCCATAAGTGCGCGTACTTACTCGCGTGTCTGTCACCCACTTAATTGGTCAATATTTTGAAGTTAGACAGTTAAAAGCGCCAGTGAATGATCAAGAAAGATAAACTTTAGTCAATATACCTCAGTTATCAAAAAATGTCATTACGAGATAATAATTTATATAAAATAATATTGTACAGTACGATTATCAAATAGGTACCTAAACAATATGAAAATACCAATTTTATGGCCTATTATTGCCGTAGTTGGTTATGATTTTTGGATATTTTATTCGATATTTCAACAACCGCGTAAAGCTAGAAACAGTTTTGAGGGTGCATTTTCGACACCGACGGAGTGCGAAGTGTACGAGTTTCAAATTGAGAGCTCTTTGAACGTGAAGTGATGTTTACAGGTAGGCTTTTAGGGAAAAATAAACGAATAATTTTAGTCTAATAATGAAAAATCATAAACATTCACTCACAGTTAATAAAATATGGTAACTTAACTCAAATTAAGAGTTTGACAGAAAATGTAATAAAGAACTTAATATTATAGTCATTAGTCATATTATTGTGGTCATATTAGTCATTTTACCAATGAACTTTAGAGTTTAATTTTTATTAAATGTGTACAACAGTTTCTTTATTACATGTAGACAGCAGAGCATTTTAATTTTAGACCTCTAATCGGCAGCTGACACTGATATTTAACAAAGCGGCACTTTAAACTTGTTCTTGCTCGATTTTTATTATTATTTATTGATACACAAAAATGAATAAACAGTTAACAAATATCAGTGTTAAAGGCCCATACTGGGCTTGTGCTAGCACAGCTTTACGGGATATAACCCGTGATTCCAGGGACACAACTCAAACTACTATAGATATTTATACTGTGTAACTGTCAGAGACGAGTCATTAGTGTATATTTCTGTTCGGCCTCCCCAATGATAGTGATTTGCCGGTTCACCGCCTAGCAGGAACCGCTAAACTATGAAGCTATTTAAAGAACGGCAAGCGGCCAAGTATGGCTAAGTGTATGCAAGTATCAATATTCGTCAATTGAGCTATAGCCAGCACCAGATCCAGCTTTTTCGCCGCTCCGGGCAAAATAATAATTGCCGCCCCAAAAACCGGCCAAGTGCGAGTTGGACTCGCGTACGAAGGCCACCAACGCCGCGCCGCTCTCAATTTGCCGCCCCTCATTTTTGCCGCCCCGGGCAATTGCCCGGTTTGCCGTAATAATAAAAATAAGTAAATAAAATTAATCAATTAAGTAATTTTATTTCTTTATTTTATTTTGCTACAATCATTCATAAGCCTCCTCCTCTCCTCTTTCATTTCGGTGTCAACAAACATTAAAATGCCTGTAGTGCATTTGTTAATTATTTAATCTTTATGGCACTACTTTTGTACATTTAAAATAATGAATAGGAAACTTCAGTGAAAACTCGAAAAAAACAAAGAAGCCAAAAAGTTCACCGAAACAAAAATGGGCATGTTGAAATTTACCTTAAAACATTACGTGATTGAGAATAAAAGGACGTTTATTCGGTTGCTTAAACTTTCGCATTGTTGAAATTTTCACAGGCATCACAGTAAACAAAACTTCGAGCTTTTGGTTACTAGCTGCTGAAAATAAAGTGTATCCAACAATTTTTCTAGCAAAAGTTAGCGAAAGGAATATTTCGTGGCTTTTATGTCAAGAATGTAAAAAAGGCTAAAAGGTGGACTTGAGAAAAACTGGCAATTATTCAATGCCCTATAATTATGAATTTTACTTTACCTTCTGATGATAACTCAACCAAAGTCCAAACGGTGAATCAAGCCACAAAGCTCGTTACTTTGATAGTATACAGAATGTAACAAAATTAAGTGATTTATACTTCTGGATGAGTATGGGTCCCAAATACAGAGTTACTATTTACTATAATAACTTTTTTCACTTGTGTATAGAAAAATTTCATATCGCTTGGGCGCTTGCCCATACAAATCACAAAAAAATGATTTTTCAGCCGTGCTACCCTTACAGTGAACTCTAAATAAGGGACACATACACACCCTTAAGTTATGATATTAAATTACTTAGTTTTAGTACACCTTTTAAGTTAAATTAGAAATTATTTCCACTGGCATCGATGACATTAAGGGTTGATTCAGACCGCAACGCGACGCGTAGATATGCATTTCTAAATTTATATGGATTTGACAGATTCCCAAGACGTCTCATGCTTACGAAACCTGTCAAATTCATACAAATTTATGCCGCGCCGCGCCTTGTCTCGTAGCGTTGCGGTCTGAATTGATCCTAAGGGTCAATCACACCGAAACCGGGCGCAACTTGGCGGTGCACGATTTTCTTCGCGTCGCGTTTTACTTCAATGTGATCTGACCTTTTCTTAGCGTTGCATCTCATTTCAATGTAAGCTGAACTTGTATTGCGATTTGCGGTTTTAGCACTTGAATGGAGTTACCTCAAAACCACAAACGTATTAACCAATGACGCTGAGTACGAATTTACATTAATTAATTAAAATATATTGATATTCGCGCGACTTATTGCAAGTTAAGTCTCTTCATCTTACACATAAAATTCTTATAACTCGATGATAGCTGCAAACTATTAGTTGTAACCTAAAACATAAACGATGCACAGATAGTTATATAATAAAGACCACAAAAGCTTCAAATAAAAGTACCTTTTTATTTTTATTAATTTAAATGCAGGTTATTGACTTTACAAGGAGTTCAGGTTGCAACATTGTATGCAGTCAATTATTATTCTATTCTATTATTATGTTATTATTTCAACAGGTGTTTCAATATTGAAAAGTTCTCAGGGAAAATTGTATTGCTACTGTATACTTTAGTTATTTATTTCAATTGCCTCAATAGCTTACAATTTGACTTCATTAGGACAATTATTGCAATGCATGGTATTTCTCTCGCTCTTCTTTAATAAAGAGAAATGCTTATAACTTAACTAACTAGAGTCCTAGACTAATGAATGAAGATTAATCATAATATTATAAGGATTCATCTCCTATATAAAGAGAAAAGAGTGCGATGCGTAAATTTTTTTAATGTTGAAAAATGCATCGCATGGTCGCGTTTTGTTTCCTTTTAGTGTGAGCTGACCATAGATAAAGAATAATTTGCTATTTTGTTACTTGCATTTAATAGGGAAACTTCATAAAGACGTGGACTGCAATAATATGGTGCGTCCACATTTGTATCACTTGCGCGATCAGATCTCCGATCAGATCTCCGCAACGATCATCGCGCCGTATCAAGTATGCGTATCATAGTGTGGACGCCTTTCTGCCGATCATGCGAGTATTTGATACGGCATGTATTAACGGTGCGTCCACATTTGTATGATTTGCGCGATCAGATCTCCGATCAGATCTCCGTCGCGATCATCGCGCCGTATCAAAATGATACGCGTATCATGATACTTTGTATCATGATACGCGTATCATTTTGCGTCCACACTAGCGATCATGATACGGCGCGATGATCGCGACGGAGATCTGATCGCGCAAATGATACAAATGTGGACGCACCGTAGGACACGCGGTTAATAGCGATCGGGGCGTATCATGATACGCGTATCATTTTGATACGCTTCGATGATACGCGACGGAGATCTGATCGGGGATCTGATCGCACAAATGATACAAATGTTGACGCACCCTTATTTGTTGGCAGCTACGAATAATAGTAGGTTGGCAGTTTTAAATTATGGCGTCGAAAATTAAAATTCAGTCAGTGGCTTTAGCTTTTTGAAGTTTACATTCAAGTCCTGTGCGAGAAACAATGGGACATTCTACACTCGCCAATTTTTATTTGCCTTCAGGTAAGTACAGTCAAAATAATGATTAGCTGTTTTTAGTGTACAGGGTGTAACAAAAGTGATAAATAATACTTTAGGGTGTGTTGAATCCCCTGTATAGAATTCACCGTGATAGAGCTGCAGTCCTGAAAAGTTTTTTTTTACTTTTGTATCCGCAAATTTATGACGCTAGAGCGCTTGCCCATACGAGCACAGAATATTATATATTAGTTGATACGAGGCAAAAAAAAAAAAATCTTTAAACGCCTCTACTTTCACAGTTAACTCAATATAAGGGACACGCACACCCTAATGTATCATCACTTTCTTTAATAACACCCAGTATATCAATGGGATTTTCGCCATGACAAAATATCCTCCCTGATGAGATCATAACAAAGGGATTTTGTGACTGGTTGCCATAGTCGATTCTGGAGACAATTTTTGGTAGGCCGATGCAATGAAAATGCGGGAACCAGCGACCACATAATATGCGGGAACGTTTGGTGCGCTAATTGCCTTTAAAAAATTCTGAACCTATGCGATTAACTAGCAATTCTTTACCCATAAAAAGTTATAAGTAATATTAAGGTTGTACAACGTATTAGCGGTTTATAACAGTGTTTATAGCAGGTTACAGAAGCGAAGACACGTACTCAGTACAGTCGTCCATATAAATTAAGGACCAATGGTTACAACTTAATAGCGGGTAACTTAATCCAGTAATTCAATTGATCGCTGGATTGAATTACTGGATTGGAAATTGGAATAATGTAAAGCGACATTTTAAAACAATTTCTGAGTTTTATTTTAAAACGCTGTATCCATTTTATTGTGTGGATTAGAGAGAATTGAAAATTAGAAGATATAATTATTTTGAAGTTTAATGTTTTCATATTCTGTTGAAAACCTCAATAACACTCTTGAAATAGTCGGCCGCGTGCCATGTGACAGAGAGAATATATACATGACAAATCCTTATGGGTTCCGTTTTTTGCCATTAATTGGCCATTAAGGGCGCTGTCGCTAGTTGTGACCATGTACCGGGAATGGAACTGGTCCTGATTGACCTATATCATCCTCCTCTTGACGTCACTGTCTCAATCGTGTCGTGTAAGCCCACTGAAGCTATGGAACCTAGTAACGTTAACCAGCGTCATGATTACAATTTCACCAGAGCTGATTTTGTGCAACTATACCATACTCTGAAAACTGCCCCTTGACACAATGTTCTAGATAATACTGACACCCATTTTGCTACAGATACATTTTATAACATCTTGTATAACGCTTTCGACACCTCTGTTCCCAAGAAAAAAAGACAATCCTCGGGCAACAGGCGGTATCCTGTCTGGTTCACTGCAGATATTGTTAGTGGTTTAAGACGAAAAAAACGACTGCATAATAAATGGAAGCGTACTCGTTCCGAGCTAACCTATACTCAATTTAAGAACCTGCGTTCGGAACTGAAAACGAAAGTACAGGCAGCGTATAGCTCCCATTGCTCTGCCATTGAAAGCAGGTTGTTCAAATATCCAAAGCAATTTTGGCAGCACATTTCCAATTTAAAATCTAAGGGTGGGCTTAAACCATCTGTATCATTTAACGGTTCCTTCTATTCTGGAGCTAAAAGTGCTGAAGCATTTGCTCGATACTTCTCCAGCGTTTTTCTCCTTGATGTACCTAAACTAGATCTCAATTCAGAGCCTGTAAATGTAAATGCAGTAGGAACTAATATAATTCTTCCGTCCTTAACACCTGGAGACGTAGGAAAGGCTATTGATAAGCTAAAAGCACAAAGCTCGATAGGCACTGATAGTGTACCCCCATATGTCCTAAAAGCGTGCAAAGACATCTTTACCGTTCCGTTATGTCATCTGTTCAGCACATCACTGAACGCTGTAATATATCCTAAACAATGGAAATTATCTAGGGTCACACCTATTCCCAAAACGAGCAATCGACTGTTTTTGAGCTTGCACTACATAATATACTAATGAAACAGATCCGTGGAATTCTTTCTGACAACCAGCATGGTTTCCGTCCTGGTCGCTCTGTCAGTACCAACCTTCTAGCTCACGTCGACATAATTTCTAAGGCTATTGGCGCAGGCTATCAAGAGGACGTTCTATACTTTGATTTCTGCAAAGCCTTTGATAGAGTCGATAATGACGTCCTCCTTAAAAAGTTGAGCGCTCTTGGGTTCTCTCCTGGTCTAGTTCGTTTTTTCGCAGATTATCTTCGTGATGCAATTTGTGAGGTATGGATGTTTTGAGAGTGCCCCCTATCACACACGCTCTGGTGTTAGCCAAGGGTCAGTGTTGGGCCCTCTCTTATTTCTTATATTTATTAACGATCTTACAACCATTCTTAAGTTTGCTAAGTGTTTACTGTATGCTGACGACCTCAAGATTATTATGATAATAAAATCTCTTTATGACTGTTTTCTTCTGCAAAAGGACTTGGATGCTGTAAGGTTTTGTTTAATATGAATAAGTGTAGCGTAATGACTTATGGGCGGAAGCTACACCCGATCATCTTTGATTACTCTATGGATGGTCATATTATTTCCCGTGTCCATAGTATCAAGGACTTGGGGGTGTACTTTGACAAAACTCTTACGTTTAAGGACCACATATTATATGCGACGGCTCAAGACAGTTTTAAACGTCTGGGTTTTGTACTTCGCAACGCTAGGGACTTTAAAAATCCCGCCGTTATAAAATTGCTGTACAATGCACTAGTACGCAGCAAGCTGGAAACAGATGCGTGTGTCTGGGCTCCTTATACAGCTACATCAACCCTGATGCTAGAAAAAATCCAAAAGGTGTTTCTCAGATTTTTATTTAGAAAAGTGTATGGATACTACCCTTACACGTACCCAACGGGTTATCTCTTGGGTATCTTGGGTTACCAATCTCTAGAGGTCCGACGATGTGTAGGCTTAATATTAGTTGCCTTAAAAATTCTTCGCGACATAATAGATTGCCCCGAACTCCATGTCTCAATTTTCCGCTTGTATGTGCCTGATAACTATTTGAAGCACCGTCCTAGCCGTCGGCCAAAATTATTTGCACTGCTGACATGTCGGACTGTCGCGAGAGCTGAGTCCCCACTGTACCGAGCATCAAACTTGCTCAACGCCCTTCTGTCAGGCAATCCTGAGTGTGATGTATTTGCTGATAAGTGGATGGATGTGAAGAGAGTATGTATAAGATTATGTGAGAATAAATATCAAAGGGTATCTTCTGTTACTATTTAATTTGTGTAGTTAACTGTTTGTGTATTTTTTGGGACAATGTTATCATTAATTTTAAGTTAAGATAGTACTTAGTTGTAGTTAATTATTGTAATTGGGGCAACCCGTTTTAATTAACCTGGAACATTAACATGGAATCCTAAACGGAACTAATTTTTTGATCAGTTATTTAAATATTTGAGATGTTATTATGACAAGTTGAAAAAAATATTGAGCAGTTATTTAATTTTCTGGCGGTTGATTAATTATTGTGACTGTAAAACATGGACAGTAGAAAAAAAACTATTGAGCGGTAAAAATGATGGAATGAGCGGTAAAAATTATGGACTGAGCAGTTTGATATATGAATGAGCGGTAAAAATGATGGAACGAGCGGTTCGATAACGACTACGACTAACGACGGGGGGGGGGGGGGCAGCCCCCCAGAAAGGAGGGCTCGGGGGGCTGCGCCCCCCGCCAAAACAAAAACAAACACAATCCAGAAAGTCCAAGAGTAGGTAATTAGGTTAGGTTAGAACTTAGACCACAACGGCAGAGGGAGCCGAGCGAGCGCAGCGAGCGTGCTGCGGTAGCAGCCGGCGACCGTCTTATACTTTCGCTTTCGGCACGGGTCCCTTTATGGGCGAGTTTGACTCGCACTTGGCCGATTTTATTATATTTTACCGCCTCATTGTTTAAAGAACTTCTTAGACTGAGATTTCTTACTGACAAATTCCGATTTGTTACTGCCCACACGTAACCGCTCATTTATTAATTTTTACTGACCATTTAATTATTTTACTGTTCAATAATGTTTTCAATTATCCATTTCATTATTTTTTACTACTCATTTTTGTTTACTTTACTGCTTAGTTTTAACTGCTATACTAGTTATTAAACGTGCCATTTATAATTTTTTAACTTACCAAAACTGCAATTTACAACTGCTCCTTTAAATCAGTGCCAGTCTTAAATACTACGAAACCTAATGTTTTCCTACTTTGCCATTTTCCAAAGCAATAAAAAAAAATGATCTTTTGTGGCAAAAGCCAATACGTCAGCAAAATTTTATTCGACACAAATTAATAGCTAACAATTTATTTTTAGCTAAACAAAAACCTATTTTTGGCTTCAATAAAATTGATGTGGATTGCCGATTTGCTAAAAATATGTGAACTAAAAATAAAAACAGATGCTGCATTGAATAGCTAAAATGTTTACCTTTGTCCCTTTACATTTTCTACTTGTTCGTGTATTTTATGTAGTTAGGTTAGTTGATAAATTCTAGCTTTTCCAAATTTTGAGGTTACTCATACAAAGAATAAAATCGGAAAACTCTTACCAAGACTTACCTATTCGTCGGAGAGTCCAACTCAGGCTTGGTCTTTTAACTTTACGTCGTAGCGTTAGCTTTTCAACTTTATTAAGTACGTGATAAGGTACGAATTACGATACGTACTGTAGATCGTTTATTGTAATTTACGATATGATTCAACACTTTTGGTAGAGGCCTCGTAGGCTACCGTATTAACGGCGAGCAAAAAATTATAAAAACGTTTGTCAAAAGCCTTTGTTGTAACAGCCCCAAGGTTTAACTATTTGGTAGTTAAGACTAAACTTGTAATTTTCGATCAAATATTTCTCGAAGCTTGTCATAATAGAAATTATGCCAGTAGGGGAGGGGAAGGTGCTATTTTTGTAGTCACTCGAGCATCATGGAGACCTAGTAGGTTTTTTACATTAGGTAAGGGATCACAGACGGCACACTTTTTATGTGATCGAGCCTGCGGCGCACATACATCCTGCATGGCGCGGCCATGCAGACTGCGATCTCCCTTAACACTTCGTGTACTAGGTGACTAATCTCACCATGCTGTACTAGGTGGGGTATGACATACCCCGGCAATAAAAGGCAGTTAAATCCGAAAAATTGTTCCTTGTGGTTGTAAAGTAATAAGTAATATATTTAAATATCTAATAATAAATTTGTTTAAGTGAAATAAATTCAATTTTACATTATAAAATACATTTTATGAGCAAAAGTACAAAAACTTGACTTTTTCTTCAAACTATAAGCTATGAAATCTTTTCTTCGGTACAATTTTTTTATTACAATCAAATTCTTTTCAATTTGTAAGACTATAGTTTATCTAGTTTTAACCTATTTATAATATCAATTTAAAATCAACAATATGAAATAGATCTTATCTTACTTATTTATATTATTGTAGTTTATTTGTGGGTAGATTAATTCTTCTGAATTACTATAAATAACTACTGTTTATTATAGTAATTCAGAAGGATTTATGAGATGCAACTGAGGGTTTATGTATAAGATGTATCTTGCTAAAATGTATAATGTACCCACATCATTGTAAATGTACAATTTTAGTTCGTTCAGAAATTCAACAGATAAATTATGTTTTTAGAGACAAAACTATATTGGTAAAAGAGTTTATATGATTTGATTATTGACAAAATAGTTGGGTGATAATGCATCTTACTAATGTTACGAACGGGATAGAGTATATCTGCCTACCTTAAGTGCCAGGATGGAGGAGAATAAAACGACATTCTGATAACATCTAGAAGATAAACTAAGACATCTAGATAAACTAACAATAGACTGCTCCACACTCGAACTTCTGTATTTATCTTTTTGTCTTTAAGTGTTCACCGACCAGTTACCAGCTACGAACAAGCTACGAATAATATTTCAGAAGAGTAACTGAGTCGAAAAGTGATCTCACAAATGACATAGGTGACATTTGAAAGACCACTTTTCGACTCAGAACTCTACATTTTGTAGAACTTTATGGGACCTATCAGACAGAGAGAAGTAACGCGTTCAAGCGTTCACATTCTGCGTTCGAGCGGTCAGATACTCAGGAGCAATTCTGACGCGCGCGCGGTCAGAATGCCTCCTGCGTGAGTATCTCTATAATATAACGTAATATAAGTTACAACACAAAGAACGCAAAACTGCCAGCTTGATCGCTTCACCGCGCGACCGCTCTCTGTCTGATAGATCCCTAAAACGTTCAGTTTGTCAAAATTGGGCCGGTCATACAGTTTTCGTGGTCCTAGCAACGCACTTATGACAGTAACTGGAGCCACATTTGAGCAGTCAAATGTATGACTCTTCTATACGGTTCTATTTCGATGGTTTCTACTCATTATAACAAGACAAGTTTAAGAATGAATCCTTGCTACCCGGAAGCTCTCGAAATAGTGTCGTTAGCTGTCGCGAACAAAAACGAGAAATAGGTCAGCTTCGTTTCATCATCAGTCAGTCATTATCATCATGATTTTATAGAGAACCAGCAGTTAAATATATAAAATAAAATAAAATAAAATTGATGCTTAGGCAGAGCTTCGTGATTTAGTAGGATTATATTCGGCGTAGTCACAATGAAATACATAACATTATATTATCAGGTGGCAGACATTCGTAATTTGGTCGGATTATGTTAAGAGTCTAGACCAATAATTACTATATAGCTATGTCCACATTATGCGCTTTCGTCTTCAATTTTCGTCATCTTCTTTCATTCAACTTTCGTTTTGGCGCATTCGATAATAATTGAATGCGTCAAAGAACGCAACGCCAACTGTTAGTTTTAATAACAAAGCGAAAGTTTTGGACGGTCAGAGGGCATGCGTCGCGGGCATGCCTCACGTTTGCTGTTGACTGCGCTATAACGCATGCCCTTGACGAACAGAAAAAGGCACAGCGTGGGCAAAGCTTATTTTAAATAAATAAAATAATAAAAAAATCGTTTATTTAACTCACCACAGGTACCATCGAGGAAATTGATTCCTATGCAGTTGATAGACCAACGTTATTTGGTCGAATATGTCAATTCAATGTTAATTGTAATCTGTCGACTGAATAACAAGATGTTTTAGACTGGGCAATACTGAAAGTGTCCAATAGTCTTCTATTGGACACTTTCAGTATTTCCCGTTGTGTCTTTGTGTGTGCCGCCCCATGTTGTAATGCAATATGTGAGCAACGGTTGGCATAGTGTGAGGTAGACCACTCTCCTCAGACCTTCGTCCGCTACGTTTCTTAGATTCCTAAAAGTTGGTATCAACTTCCTAATTCGAGAAGTAAGAGCCTCGACATGCGGACGGAAGCTGAGGGAGGGGTCAAGTATAACTCCTAGGTATTTTGTGGTGCTCGTACTTTTCAAAGGCCCACATGTACATGGTTCAGTATACGGGTTCACGCATGTGTGTGCGGTGATAGTGTATGAGGTCAACTGGGTGGCGTCCGTTTTGCGAATGGGATGAAGTTAGTTTTTTGGGTATTGATGGTGAGAATATTTTTACGTAACCATTCTACAATGGTGTTAAGGCCTTTTTATGCCGTTTTAAAAATATTTGTCCAAGAATCGGAATGGAACACAAGCGCCGTATCATCCGCGAAGTTGAATATTTTACCATCTCGTAAGTTGATGAGTAATCTCGTAAGTATTATGAAGACAAACATTGACCCGACCTAATTTTGTAGGTTCACGAAGCCATTTCAAAATGTGACCTCACTATTTTACACTGAGAAAAAAAAACCTTTAAATATTATAATAATTTATATTTTATTGTGATAAAATTATTGACGTTCACGTTTCCCAAAAAGAGTTCATCTTATTCATGTCGACTCACCAACACAACAGCATTTAAAATAATCGGCCAAGTGCAAGTCGAACTCACGCACGAAGGGTTCCGTACCGTTATAGAGCAAAAATAGGCCAAAAATTGTGTTCTTTGTATGAGAGCCCCCTTCCATTTTTTTTATTTTATTTTAATATTATTATTAATTAGTTAAAAGTAAAAATACAATTTCAAGGATTTTGTGAAAATTTCAAATGTCTACTTGTTACCATTATTGAAATCGAGCAAAAAATGCAAAAAATGACGTTTGTTGTATGGGAGCCCCCCATATAGTTATTAACCCTCCGTGTACGAGGTGGGGTATCACATACCCCAGCACTAAAAAAATTGATAGCATTTTTAAAAGAAAAAAGTATGCCAGTTGGTTTCCTCAATAGCTGCAAATAAGACGTTGCTGCTTTCATTCCTACCAAATATTCAGTCATATGTCTATCACCAATTCTGTTATATGTGCTTAAAGTGCGTCTGGGTATCACATACCCCACCTAGTACACCACGTAGCTAAAAAGGAAAGTGTAACTTCTTTTGTTTTTATTTATTTATATGTCTAATTTTGTGATTAACTTGATGAAATATTATTTTATGGTACAAGTTTTTCTAAAAATGTCTCGGTTATCGAAAAAAATATATTTTACGAGCACTGACTAAAGAAGATGATGTTTGTGATACTGATGTGTGTGAATTATTCCGAACAAGAATGTAAAGTAAGAAAGATCAAATCAATTATACCGAATATGACCTATACTAATATATTATAGGAATACTAGGCATATATTCAAAAAATATAAAATATTCTGTACTTTACATACCGTACTAATTTTTGCGTCTAAATAACTGTCAATATTATGGAAACTTATATGCCCAAGATCTATTTCATATTATTTATTTTTATTTGATAATTATAAATAAGTTAAAACTAGATAAACTATAGTCTTAGAAATTGAGAAGAATTTGATTGTAATAGTTGCCATTTGATTTTTGTTCTGAAGAAAAGATTTTATAGTTTAAAGTTTAAAGAAAAAGTCAAGTTTTTGTACTTTTGCTTGTAAAATGTATTTTATAATGTAAAATTGAATTTTATTTCTATAAACCAATTCATTAATAGATATTTATCATATATTACTAATTTACAATCACTAGGAACAATTTTTCGGATTTAATTGCCTTTTATTGTTGGGGTATGTCACACCCCACCTAGTACAGCATGGTGAGATTAGTCACCTAGTACACGGAGGGTTAATTTTATGTTGTTTTTAGTATATTTTGTTGTTATAGCGGCCACAGAATTCAGAAATACACCATCTGTGAATCTGAAGTCTAGCTAAAGCGGTTTTTGAGATACAGCCTGGTGACAGACAGACAACGAAGTCTTAGTAACAGGGTCCCGTTTTCACCCTTTGGGTACAGAACCCTGAAAACAATAAGAAATAATTCAGATTACAGATAGAGTAATTGTTTATGGGTAAAATGTGTTTATGTTATTTTAAATAACAATAATTTGCTTCCTGACTAATAATTTCGGTATTAATCATGTATTAATAACCATAATATTCGGTGTAATAATACAAACAACTAAACAAGACAGAAGGTCACCGAGCGGCCCGTGACCTTTGTGTTGCCGGTTGCGACAACTTTACGACGTAAAATATATTATCATATGTATAATTGACACGAAAATATTAAAAACCAAATGACGCCCGCAACTCCGTTGTGCCAAAATTCGCACGGGAACCGTACAATTTTCCGGGATAAAAAGTATCCTATGTCCTTTCCTGGGATTCAAATTATCTCCAAACAGCAAAATCGGTTTAGCGGTTTGGGCGTGAATATGTTGTAACATATTCACGCAAAAAGTTGTAGTTAGCCTATTCGGCACTTTATCAGAAAGTGGTAAAACAGGCCCTTAGTGTCAGGTCATTTGCCAGAGGCCAAATGTCAGTCAATTTGAAAGCATTGTGAAAGCGTTTTTACACAAAATCCTTGCCAAATTGACGAAAAAAGGAAAAAGAGCATAATATAAGCGCTCTCACATTATAAAATTTGTACAAACCAATATAAAGACCTTATCACAAAACTCTGCCGTATCGTCCAGATATAAAGTTCATAATTGTGCAGCATCGAATTTTAGGCACTAAGAACGTTGTTTAGCTTAAGTGGAGCTAGTCCTGCGGGACTGGTTTCCTTTCTCACCCTGTAAAGTTCGATTCAAATTCCCTCTAATTTGAACCTTGCATGAATAGCGTAGGGTCCGTTTTAGAACAGCAAGCTGTTCTTTAAGATGGATATTCTGGATAGCTTAGTTTTATCGAAGAGATTACGAAGACAATCATTAAAGCTTCTTCCGAATCTAACCGACACAAGATAATTATAGTTTGAAGCGTTTGTGTTAGAACTTTTTTAACAACATAAATTACGTTTGGTCTACATCCGGGCGAATTTTTTTCAAAATCGGTCCAGCCGTTCAAGCGTGATGCCGTGATCAAGTGAAATAAGCATTTTTATAATATATTAAATCCGCGGTTTAATTTATTTAATATTCATCAGTATTCAACTGTTTTTTCTTCCCAAAAACTCATTTTAGTTAAAATGAAAACTAGCTATGCAATATTATAAAGTTTACGATATAAGATTATAATATTCTGTACTTATTAAATATATTTGGTAGAAATTAGAACAGAATATAAAGTTTAATCCACATGGCGCATGCTCAGAGCAATATTATATGGTAGCGACTCGGAACACAGTCTTGGGTAATCGTTACTCCTGAATCGACATCTTGATATTGCTTTCGCTTAAATAATATTAATTCTAGCAATATAATATTTTAAAAGTAAATGAAATAACTTCCAATCTGATTTACTATGCACTTTTCTAATATTTTATCGATACTCGAAACTATCGATATCGGTCTATAATTTTAATATTATACCTTTCGGTCACCTCTCTTATGAATGGGACGAATTAATGCTTTTTATAACTTTTGTGGGAATTTGGGAATTGAATATCGGACATTTCGGTCACTTCCTGGCGACTTCTTTTTGTTCATTTTAGTAATTATTTTTTTAACATATTGACTATTCACAGGCTGCCACCTCATAGAAGTGTCCGATATATTGACATAAGTGCTCCTCTCTAACCATTTTTCACAAGGTCGCTTTTGGGTCGCTGAGCCATCGTAGTAAGTAAGTAAGTATAAACGAAAACGAATTTTCAATTTTGTTAGGGCCAAAATTATTTTAAGTATATTATTTCACTACTTCCTGATAAAAAATATTTATTTATTTTATTTATTTAATAGTTTATGTACACAAAACTATTTACAGTGAAAGACTTATAACTAAATACATTTTTGGTACAAAGGTACTACTTATTCCTATTGGAATCTCTTCCAGTAGACCTGCTACAGGAAATTTAGAAAAAAAAAGAAAGGTAACAATATAATTAGTGCACACAACAATTGTGTCTTAGATATAAAATAATTATAATTAGGTACTTAAAAAAAATCATGAATTAAGTAATATAAAGGAAAACTATAAATATATGAATGTAATACTAATATATAATTATATCAATGATATACATACAAAATATACAAATATTTCAGGACTTAATTTATCAGGACAACTTATCTTATCTTAACTTATCTTATTTATCTTTATTAACTTATTTGACAGATTCTTCATATCTATCTGTCAAGTTAAGTCGTGGATAGCCTATCCGGCACTTATCAGGCCCTAGGGCCTGTTTCACCACTTCCTGACAAGGTGCCAGTCTATATGTTTATTTGTCAGAGTCTCCATACTCTATCTGTCAAGTAAAGTGGTGGATAGCCTTATCAGGAAGTGGTGAAACAGGCCCTTATGGCCTGTTTCACCGCTTCCTGATAAGGTGCCCGATTGGGTTATTTGACAGATTTTCCATACTCCATCTGTCAAATTAAGTGGTGGATAGCCTTATCAGGAAGCGGTGAAACAGGCCCTTAGTCTCGCAAACACTCGAGAAAGGCTGAATCGATTCATTCATTTCATTCCTTTTTTTGTTGGTCTCGTAATATAATATTGCATGTTATATATTATATTCATTTTAATACTAATAATTTAGAAAAATATATTTCTGGAAAAACTTTAATTTAGTGGAGACTGGAGAGTATTTATTACCTATTATCTACTTCAACGCTGTCAAATCCTTGTAGTTCTGCGGGGCTAAATTGGTCACATTTAGCAATTTCTCTCTTCTTCAGTGTCAATTTTGCGATAAAAAAAAGAATTCATATTACGATTTATAATAATTTATGATTCTCCAAAGCGAACATTTTAGTCCCGCTGTAAGTACTATTTCTTGCTGATTGCGTAGAAGATTGTCATCTAAAAAACGCAACTAAATCGGCTGACACACAGTCTATTATTGTTTATTATCAATCTTTAGTATTGGCAAGTGTACTGTCCAATAAAATGATAAACAGTAGTATAACTCGGTCGTTTCCCGCAAGTCGCAACACAGGTTGTTTTGCGATAATGTATTTTTCTAGCTGTCGGTCAAGAATTTTAAATTTTTATTAAAAAAAATCTCGACCTGAAAGAGAATGCACAATACAGGAAGCGTGAATGCAGATGATTGGAAATAATTATGCATGGAGCATGCAAAAATTAAATATGAAACCTCCACGATGGCTGAATTCGAAGGATTGGGTTGGATTACTCCACCAAAGATCTAGTTGTATGCTTATTCTCGATCACCTACGTCCTACATTCTTGACGCTGGCCACTGTGACTGTTATTCTGCTCTCTAAAATTATTTGAAATGTGTCCGTGCACCTGGGCGGGCTTGAATGGAGGTGGTCAACTGTATATCACTTATACTGTGGTACAATGGAGTGACAGCCATTAATTACCTACTAAACTATAATGACTCATAATTTTGTTAGCTATAAATCTTCATTGATTGCATTACCTGATGTTAATGTCACATAAAATTCTGTTTAGGCGTCCCCATTAGTGCAGTATCATTCCTTGTTCGTTCGGACCCATAAAATCTTATTATTGGTATTACAATTTGTAGTTTGCTGGAATTACTGTCTGTTCCTTCTTCACGCACCAACCACTAAACCAATTTCGGTACGAAAATACTCTACATCCCGCGCATTGCGATTAAAATTATACTGTGGTAAAATTAACGTTTTGCGCCAAAAACATATAAATCCAAATAAAACCTCATAAAAGGAATTGAACAAAACGAGCCTTTCACGAAATCAGAAAGATGACAAACTTTGTCAAGTACAGTCGCACAGAGAAATCCACTGGCTGCCAAAACACAAGTGGCGCAGGTCGGGCATCGATCGCGCGACCCGCGGACGTGGTCGGAATTGTACACTCCACAACATACGCGTAGGTCAGTGAACTTGTAAAGAGGAAAGGTTTGGTGTTATATAGACCGATTTCGATGGGCACCTTGGTGATGATGTGATGCGATAGACTTTATGCTACTTGAAGAAGCATATTATAAATTCTATCACATCACATCAGTGAATGCGTATAAAAACTCACCCACAGGATAGGCTTCGCCTAGCGTAGGGGCCAGAACTGTTGGTTGCTGTAAACTGTTATCTATGGAAATAAAATTTTTTTTTATTTAAGTGTTTACATCTGTCTGAATTAGATTCCCAACCCAATTCCAAAGTAGAATTGTGAACTTGTTGTACAGTATATTATATAATTCGTTGCATACTTCAATAAGTGATGCATTGAAAATTTAATGTCGAGATGATTTTCAAACATATCAAAAGTAAGGAGTGCATTACGGTGCATACAGTTTGTAATTATTTTTTTGTTGTGCATTTTATTGTATAATATTATGTAATTTTCAATTTATAATATTTATAGACTGTATACTTTGTCTGAGAGTCATATAAAGATTGTCGGTAATACTAATTTGTCAACAAATTAACGTTTAAACTTTAATAATAATATAAGTTTGACCTCTCAATACGATCATATTGAGAGATGTCTATATGTGGCTAGTTGGCTACTTTCTAAGCCACATACAATTTACAAACATTTGATTAAATTGATTTGATCTAAAACTTTGCCAATTCCTGAATGCTAAGTAATTGGTATCTTCAGAATTTTGGACACCACATATTTACTTAATTGGTACTTTATCTTTCGTTATGATCTTGATAGCTACCCTATACCATTTAGGTAAAGAGATAATTTTGAGGGTTCAAACACATAAGAGAGAGAGAGAAATAAGCACCCATATCCATACTTCCATAGCAATGTTATAAACGTGAATTTGTGTCTGCCTGTCTATCTGTCAGTTACCTCTTCACGCCCAAACTACTGAACCAACTTTGCTGAATTTCGATAATGAGGAGATACTTTGAGTACCGGAAAAGAACAAAGGATACTTTTTATCCCTGAAAAATGTACGATATCCGCGCGATAAACGAATTTTGGGGCAACGGAGTTGTGGGCGCCATTTAGTTATGTGGGTTTCATAAATATATTTTATGAAACCCAGCAAAATCGGTTCAGCAGCTTAGGCATGAAAAGGTAAATGACAGACAGACAGACATTTCTCGTTTATAATATTAGTATGGATTTAAAAAAAAAACGCTTTTTCGTCCGACTGTACCCATTATTAACAAGTGCTCGAGAGTCGGGACTCGAAGAATCCCGTTTGTTATTTTGGCATTGTGAATCAATACGATGCCAGGTTATATTATTAGCACACAGTTCCCTTGGTGATTAGTTCGTGTGAATTATAATTTGTTAGCAAATAGCACCTATGAAGCTCCGCGCATATTGTGTCGAACGCAGCGGGGCGGGCCGCATTCATACAAGATTATCAATCGGAAATTTAGTACGTAGAATATGGTAGGATTTAGATACTTACTTTCATTATAGTTTTTGCGCGATAAAAAAAAAGTGTCTAACCTACTGGGCCGGAAATACGCGGCCAAAGTTCGACATGATTACGCCTGCAATGCGCTACGTTCGGCCTATTATGTAGACACCTACAATATCTAACAGAATTTACTAAGTAGATTATAATTATTAATCCATGCTAATATTAATATATTATTAATGCGGTATGTTTGTCTGTCTATTACCTCTCCATACCAAAAGCACGCAGCCGATTTCGCTAAATTTTGATATGGAGATACTTTGAGTCCCGGGAAATAAAAGTAATAGGTATCCTTTGCATATAGGATATATTTAAACTGTACTGTGTATATTTTACATTATTATTATAAACCTTTTATTTAGAAAATGTACAGTTAAAAACAATTTTGACGTAACGGAGTTACAGGCGTCGTCTATAGTTACAAATAAAAAAAAAAAAGTTGTAAACTGACTTTGTGGCGACCACACGTACTACGTAACAATTTCTTTGAAAATCCAACATGTATTAGTGATGTTTGCATGCATTTATTCGGATACGTAATCCGAATTTTCAGTTAGGAAGGAACTCTACGAGCTGAACTCAAATTTTAATTAAAAATACTTTTTGCGAGGAAAAAGTAGATTTGCTAATGTCTTTAGCAACAGCCTTTATCAGTACAATATGGGTAATGTTATAAGGTATTTGAGACAATTGTAATTTTTAGCCAACATTCAAAATAGTTGGGGAGGGGAAGAAGGGATTTCGGGATAAGCTCGAGCATGTCAGATTAAGCTTATATTATAGGCATTAGGCTTCCAACACGTGTCTAGTTATCATGGTATAGAAATCAGATGTCTCACGTGGTGGGTTAATTTTTTTTTTTTGAATATTGAAATGTCATCGGATCTGTCGGATTAAGATAGGGGATGTTTAGTATACTACAAAGAAGCTTCCATATAAAGCACTGACGATTCAAAGCTTCACAAATATTTTATTTTGCACTAAACTGAATGATTTAGTCCTTGTTGTTTATGATATAATTATAATTTACCTAATTAAGCAATTTTCTAAATATATATTCCTTTTTTCAAATCTTTAAAATGGTTGTAGTTTATGAACCCACCGCTAAAATAAATAATCGGCCAAGTGCGAGTCGGACTCGCGCATGAAGGGTTCCGTACCATTATAGAGCAAAATTAGGCCAAAAATTGTGTTTTTTGTTTGGGAGCTCCCCTTTCTTATTTATTTTATTTTAATATTATTATTAAATATTAAAGTACACATATAACTAAGGATTTTGTGAAAAAGTTAAGTACCTACCTGTTGCCATTATTGATATAGAGCAAAAAAGGCCAAAAAAATCACGTTTGTTGTATGGGAGCCCCCCTTAAATATTTATTTTATTTTGTTTATAGTATTTGTTGTTATAGCGGCAACAGATATACACATTATGTGAAAATTTCAACTCTCTAGCTATTACCGTTCTCGAGTTACAGCCTGGTGACAGACAGACGGACAGACGGACAGACATCGAAGTCTTAGTAATAGGGTCCCTTTTTTACCCTTTGGGTACGGAACCCTAAAAAACGCTCTTATTATTTTTTTATCAGTTTTACCTAATGTAAAAAAACCCATCACGCTCGTGTGACTACAAAATCACCTACTAAAAATGAAGTTCTCAATTTTCTCTCTTTTCAAATAATTTACTTATCAGGAATAGGCTTCGATCACTAATATACAGTGATCGAAGGGAATAGGGTCTCGTTTTGGTTCTTTGGGTTCGGATCTTTGGGTTCGGATCTTTGGGAAAAAATGTGAAAATTAACCTGAAAACCAAACCGAGTTTCGTTATTTAAAAGAGCCATGTACACTGATAGTGTCAGAAAATGACAAAATCCGTAATTTCACGGCAACTGTTTAAGCCCGTTGCATATTTTAAATACGAGCGGGGATTTTCGTGAAGCGATATTCTTTTTTTTATGCAATAAGGGGGCAAACGAGCAAACGGGTCACCTGATGGAAAGCAACTTCCTTCGCCCATGGACACTCGCAGCATCAGAAGAGCTTCAGGTGCGTTGCCGGCCTTTTAAGGGGTAATAGGGGAGGGTGGGGAAGGAAATAGGGAAGAGTAGGGAAGGGAAAAGGGTAGGGGATTGGACCTCCGGTAAACTCACTCACTCGGCGAAACAGCGCAAGCGCTGTTTCACGCGGTTTTCTGTGAGGACGTGGTATTTCTCCGGACGAGCCGGCCCATTCGTGCCGAAGCATGGCTCTCCCACGTCTAAAAATTCGGATTGTTTATGAGTGTTGTCCGCCATTTACATCTGTTATGGTCGATTCTGTGACTTTTTTGTCGTTTAATCAAAAATCAACTCTGAATGGCCGCTATCATTGATTTGGTAATTTTAGCTACCTACTTTTAAATACATGAAAGGTTAAAGTAAGATCGTTAGACCATCAAGGAAATTGACTCCTATGCAGTTGAGAGACCAACGTCATTTGGTCGATCATGTCAATTCAATGTTAATTGTGATCTGTCGGCTGGGTTTGACGTAACGCGACCAAACTACGTAGGTCCCCGATCTGCATAGGAATCAACTTCTCTGATAGTACAATAGATAACATCTGTTTAACAAACGTATTATTTAACAATCACATCATATTCATTTGTTTCCTTGACTGTATGAGAAATACTTGTGTTCCTCGTTCTAATAGGACAATTACTTCTAGCTGCACGCTAGAGGCAGCACCAGCATAGACATATATATGTATAAGACATATATATGTATATATGTATAATATATATATATATATATATATATATATATATATAATAATAAAAAATATAATATATATATAATATAATATATATATATAATATATATAATATATAATATAATATATATATATATAATAATAAAAAAAGATCGGAGCAGAGGGCGTTACTAGGACATACAGTAAAGAATCTGCAAATATATATATATATATATATATATATATATATATATATATATATATATATATATTTATTTATAAATAAATAAATATATATATATATATATATATATATATATATATATATATATTTATATATATATATATATATATATATATATATATATATATATATATATATATATTTGCAGATTCTTTACTGTATGTGCTAGTAACGCCCTCTGCTCCGATCTTTTTTTAGTATTCCCTAATAAGCAAGCGGAAATATGCTTTTGCCAAAATTAATAACGTTATTTTCCTTTCCCAATACCGATGTATAAACAATGAGTAGTGTGTATTGAATCCGATCCGTAGCGGTATCACGTATCTTGCGAGAGCAATGCGATAGCAGTTATTGCGCGATAATTGCTCCAAAATCGCAATTTCGTATCACGTATCCGGTATCAGCCAAAACAATACGATTGCAATCACTGCAAATGCATTGTTGATCGCTATTTTTACGTGATAGCCCTGCCGGTCAACTCACGAGTCAACTGCAAGTGGCCGTGTTTACACTACAATAATTAAACTAGTGTTAGGGCTGCCTCTCGTAAGATAAGGGAATAGAAATTGCTACATAATAATATACCTCTAAAACTTGTTTTTACAGGGCTGATTTAAAGGGTTTAGTGGGAATGCTGGTTTAGAGGGCTTCTGCTTCCAGGCTCCACTCCTACAGAGCTCCCTTAAGAGGGCTAATAATTTATCAAAAAATCAAACGTCGTCCTTCTATCGATAGAATTTTATGCAATACTGGCTGTTGCCCGCGTCTTCGTCCGCGCTAAAATAGTATACCTATATAGACTTTCATTTAAACTTTCAACCCCTATTTCACCCCCTTGGGGGTAGAATTTTCAAAAACGCTTAAACACGTATCCAATCATTTTTAAAGGGGGGGGGGGGGGGGGTATCGGCAAATCTCACGTAATTTTTTTCTCAACAAAATAATAGGTACTATTTAGTATTTTGGTCCATTTCATGCATATTGTAATGTTATTGTATGATTTAATCGTAAGCGTAATCGTTATATGATTAAGATCATTTCATATTCGTTCGAAAGAAAATCTATTGGCTGTCAAACCAAATGTTTATGTAAGAAACCCACATTTTGAAAAATCTCACGTGAGATTTGGGAGGGGGAGGGAGGGTTGAATAAAATCTCACGAAATCTCACCAGAGGGCGAGGGGGGGTCATAAAATTCAAAAAAACACCTCACGTAATTTGTGGACGCCCCCAAATACTAAAAACAAAATAAAATTAATATTGAAGGGGAGCTCCCATACAACAAACGTGATTTTTTCGGTCTTTTTTGCTCTATATCAATAATGGCTACAGGTAGTCTCTTGAATTTTTTTTAATTGTAATATTAAAATTAAATAAAAATTTAAGGATTCCCATACCAAAAATTTTTGGCCTATTTTTCCTCTATAACGGTACGAAACCCTTCGTGCGTGAGTCCGACTCGCACTTGGCCAATTATTATTATTTACTTTTGTTGTTGTAGCGGCAACAGATATACACGATCTGTGAAAAATTCAGGAATTCAGCCATAGCGGTTCTTGAGATACAGTCTGGAGACAGACAGATGGACGGACAGACATCGAAGTCTTAGCAATAGGGTCCCGTTTTTAACCATTGGGCACGGAACCCTAATAAGTAATAACAAAGCCACGTGATTGAGTGAACCAGAGTAAACAGAACCCATATAACTGCTATATTTATTCCCTCAGCTTGATTCCACAGAAACATAAACTTCAGAAAGTTGCTCGTGTAAGGAGGAAAATGCTTTGTAAGTCTATATTATTACTGTTGACACAATTTAGTCACAACCTAATAACATACAGTAGACTATGTCACACTAGGCCGCATAAATCAGGCGCACACATTAAGTGTTATATCAGATAACTTAATGCTAAGTACCCATTCACATACGGTTTTACTCGATCGAGCAATCAGGTCGAGTAAAACCCGCGGCTTGGGCTTTCGTCCACACATTCAGCATTACTCGATAGTTTTACTCCAAATCGAGTAAAAATTATCGTCGCGTCTGAACCGCAAAACTCACACGCTTGAGTAATGCTCGACGGCTCGCGTCGAGTAAGTTCGAAGAAAATTGGGCATTGTCCAAAAAAAATCACATGTACTTTTTATATTTTTTTTCGTTAAAATAGGGTATTTTAAGAATATAAATTAAATAATTTTGAAATTCATTGGCTAGTTTTTTCTCAATAAATTTTTAAAGTTTCGCTCTGACGTCATCATCGGCGGCCAATTGACCTCTGCAGTATGTTTTTTTTCCTTTCAATCTTATTTATAATGGCTGGTTCGTCTAATGCAAGTTATTATTATGTGAAAGCTGATACGAGAAGCTTACCAAAAGTTCGAAACGTAATGTTGGTCGAATTTATTGCAAATTTAACGCCATTGAAGGTCAAACTAAGGTTAAACATATTTGTTCTAAAATATAAGTAACTAATGGGTATTTTTTTTCGTTTATATACAGAAAAACGATCACTGACCTTATTCCTCGAAATGTTTTTGTAATGAGCAAAATTTAAAAAAAATGGACAATCCCCATTCCGTCGCGCCGGCTCGATGCGAGTCTTCGAGTTGTGAGTTTTGCGGTCCACACGATAATTTTTACTCGATTTGGAGTAAAAAAACGGTTGTCTGTAAAGTCGGTTTACTGACGATAGTTGAACGTAACAACGTGCCTCTTTGTCGCTCGTTCCGCACTCTTGCTTGCACTTCAAGCCTTAAATGTACGCCTCAGAGCGAGGTAACGCCGCATGAGTCATATTTTTCCGTGCGTGCAGCTGGCTCCATCGAATTATAAGACGTTGTCACGTCAAAAAGAGTAATGCCAGGATAAAATTTCAAAAAGTAGATCTAAGTAACGAACTGAGAACATACAGGGGGGAGGTGTGAGAGCTGTAGATCATGCAATTATTTTGCTCTCCGTTAGAACTTTTTTATTTCAATAAAATCATTGTTTCAAACTAACGTTTGAAATGATAATCCCAATATTGTGATGCCTTCATGGGGAGTAAGAATTAAAAACTTGCATGAAACTTGCGTCTAAATATTTCTGTTCGTCGTCTATTTTGAAGCATTTTCAAATCCTGAAAACAAAATCATTAAGTCCATGACAATATTTTTATCGATAAACAAATACTTAAAGTAGAGTGCATCCCTAAAGTACACGTAAAAAGCTATGCAATATTTAAAGTCAAATTATTACTTGATGTGACATTTTTATCACTAATGCCATAAATAGCATAATTATGGGATTATTAAACTTATAAATTTTCTTTTTAGCTTATAAAAATACCGATTGATAAGCCCAAAAAACGTTGTTGAAAACTTACGTATGTTATGTTAAATCCACGTGTTTGAGGCCGTTTCCTTGGCCGTTTTTATGGTTTATTATATAGCGGGACCACAAAACCCAACAAGATATTGCATTTAACGTTCACTAAACACGTTAATCCTCTCAATAAAGGTGATAAGGCCTCTCCACCATGGCCTATGATGAACCAACACAATTAGTGTCATAGGGCATATTCTTGTACAACTGTCAATGATCGAAATCGATCTTCGCAATCATCATACCCATCATGGTTATTCATCATGAGCCATCGTTAAAAGGGGTCTTTACACAATATTTTAGTGTATCATTTATGATATTATAATTTGCTCAAATTATATTGAAATTAAATTATTCAGCTATGCGATGAAATATTCAATGTAATCTATCAAAGTTAATTAAAATCATGAACGCTTTATTTGCAAATAGTAATTGATCAAAATATGTGAAGTACCAATATAATAATATTGGTATTTATTAATAACAAGAATAATTATTACTATCATGATTTAACAATAATTAGTGTTGGATATTACTTATTATTATAAAGAAGTAAAGCTAGTTTATACTACCTAATAAATTGAATGGATTTTCAAGACTCTCTTCTTCACTAATTTCCAGTTTCTAAAGGTTTTTGACACGAGTGTATCTTATCAGTAGCGTTTTTTATTGGTTAATATTCCCAATGAATCAAGGGCCTGATTCACCACTTGCTGATAGGTTCCGAATAGGCTATTCACCACTTAACTTGACAGATCAAGTATGGAGAATTTGACAAAAAAGTTGTGGATAGCCTACCCGAAACCTTATCAGGAAGTGGTGAAACAAGCCCTAAATAAATTAATTACTTTTGTCAAAAACTCTGAAACTGGACATCAAAATGCTCAGAATATAAAGTCACAGTCCTTTTATTTCCTCCTGTGTAATCTTTAGCTTTAGATAATAAACACTGCAGGCGAGGCAGCAGGTGAAAACAATAATTCACTCGAACAAATAAAGCAAGAAACTAAGAATGTTAAGCTAAAAACTAAGAATGTTAAGAGTTACAGGAATATTTTTTTTTAACTAGATGATGCCCGCAACTACGCTGTGCAATTTTTTTTATATTATTAATATTAAATTTGTGTACATTTTTCAGAGATAAAAGTATCTATTTTCTTTTTCAGGACTCAAAGTAGTTCCATTCTCCATATTATCTAATTTCATCAAAATCGCTCCAGATTTAAGCGTGAGCGGTGAGAGGTTAAACAGCTGACAGACACACTATACACTCACATTATTACCTAGTATTTTTAGGAATGCTGCGACCCTTTTCTGTCTGCTCTGACTCTAATACGTTACTAGATGTTCCGCGCGGCTTCTCCCGCGTAATTTAGGAATATCACGGAAACCGTACATTTGTCCGCAAAAAAAGCCTGGTGTCTATTCTTCACGTGGTCTATTCTTCATGTGTGCAAAATAACATAAAAATTGCTCCAGTAGTTTCTTAAGATAAATAAATAATTTCCTCCGTTTTTTCCACATTTTCCTCTATTTCTTCGCTCCTATTAGTCTGAGCGTGATAAAATATAGCCTATAATAGCCTTCCTCGATAAAAAGGCTATATAACACTGAAAGAATTTTTCAAATTGGACCAGTAGTTCCTGAGATTAGCGCGTTCAAATAAGCCCTTTCAAATAATTTCTCCCATTTTTTCCACACTTTCCTCTATTTTTTCGCTCCTATTAGTATTAGAGTAATAAAATATAGCCTATAGCCTTCCTCGATAAATGGGCTATCTAACACTGAAAGAATTTTTCAAATCCGACCAGTAGTTCCTGAGATAAGCGCGTTCAAACAAACAAACAAACTCTTCCCAATTATAATATTATATAAAATAAGTATAGATAAATACAAGGATAATCCTTTTAGCATTTGCGCTGACAAACTATTGTTGGAGATCCTAGAATCTCAAATGTTGTTTACACCTATTCAGAATTATCTCTATTGTCTATGTACTCTATTTTGGTCCAGACTGTTTTAGTATTCGTACCGTGTCTGTCTGAAAAACTAATTGCTAGCTGTGTCGACGTCAGGAAATTCTGGTGTGTCCTCGAAATAATATAGATTTGCATGGTCTGTTCTGGTATTAGATTGCCCCGGCTTCGAACCAATGTGGCTTTCGGTGTCATGTTTTTTTACAATATATCAAACAGCAACAAGAATGTAAGAAGGCTCATAAGCTTATAAGCCTTCATTCATGAAAACTGCATTGAAATCCGACCGGTACCTAGGTGGATAAAAAAGAAAAAATGTTCACAAACAACTCTTTTCCCATTTTCTTTGTGGAGTCAAAGAAAACATTTTAACATCATTTATGTTAAGAAACTTTTGCATGAATAATAAAATATAAAAAAGCGTAAAACATTTTTAAATATGAAAAGAATAAAATATGAAATTAAGTAAAATATTTCGAAAAGGCAAAAATTAACAAACAAAAGCCAAAAGTAATCGGGTAAACAGGAGTCCCGCCGAGCCGATAGGAAATGAAAGCAATTTGTTCGATAGGTACTGCACTAGATTGAAATCGGCCTTTCATACTTACACTGTTAGTGCTGAGCCACATTCCGTTGAGTCGCCGCAGCGTTAGCAAGCTAGAGATCAACTACGATAACATGGCGCGCCCCTCCAAAATTCAAAACGTTTGAAGTGCGTTGTCAAAACGTTTGAAGTGCGTTGTCTTGCGCGGTAGGCTAGTTATGATTAGTTGACCAACAAATCTTGGTAATAAGTGACATTAAGTGAAATATTACGTGTGCACTGTGATTGGTTGAATACTTACTACATACAAACTCTTTCATAAGGATGTGACGACACACATTGAAACAGTCATTTGGAGGGGCGCGCCATGTTATCGTAGTTGATCTCTAGCAAAATTAGACATCGCAACGAATCGGTTAAGTATTTTTTTTTTTTGTTCAAAATAACAACATTACGCAAAGGTCAGAGGGCGCTACTAGCACATACAGTAATTTGTTGCACAAGTTATATCAGAATATTTACAGAAACGTTGTCAAACGTCGACCTCGGTCAAGGTTTTTCACAAATCCTTGGAATATGGGAGATGATTAAAGATTAATGTGCATGTTGTCATGTCCTGCACCGTACCTACTCTTGTATTGAGCGTATTTGCAACGCAGATGTAACATTTAAATCGCAGCGCAATAAAGCAGTGTGTAGTCGCTCTTATTGCAGCTTTTACAGAGATATTCACAGATTTTTCCATTAAATCGCTCTTTATTTTGGACTGGCTTTTGCCTGCGGCTCTACCCGCGTAAATATAATATCCCACGGAGACCATTCTCTTTTCCGCAATAATATTAGACTTCTTCTCTAAATTATAATAATTGACCTTTCATTAATATCCAGTAGTTTTTGACCCCGTTTAATGCGAACAAATCGTTTTTCGTCATAATAATAATATGGGGAAAATTTCATGTTCTGATTCAGCTTTTTGTCAAAGTTAGTCGTTAATTGTTGATCTTCTTTATGACTTGGACGTAAGTGTTTTATGTACTGTACGGCCTAAAATAAAGGGAGTAGGGCAAAGTTTACGGCCCTTGGGAGTCCCGGGTCTCGAATTGGCAATGCGTGGAATCGCCAATGACGAGACCCGAATTATGGTCTGACGTAAAATGTACAAAGTCATCCAAAATATAGGGTTTCTTGAAGCATTTTTGGTAACAAACATAGAGTTATACGTGAACATCGCTTAAGCCCACTTACAATAGATCAGCTACTCTAAAAGTGTGCTCATTGGAACCCGGGGCTTCGCAAAGGCGCTACATATTATATTGTTTTTGGAAATGTCATCAGACACCAGCATACGAGTAGAATATTATGTATAGTCTAGAGAGAGTTAATTCTTTTTTTTGGGCCCGTAAAAATGACACAATTGCGTACTATATATAGACTATAGAGGTATATGAACAGCATATAAGAGAATATAGAGTATAGACTGACACACTTAGTATTAGTATTTTTAGTTAGTTGTCTAAATCTTAGTTAGGTACTAACTAGTCATGAAGACATCAAAAATATAATTTGTACCTTATCTATAACCTATTAGGCACTGACCTCAAATAGCAATAATATACAGAATAAATAAAACATACTAACGCCCTATGATATAAGGTGAGATGATAAATTGACGTAGAATTCTATAAATATTTATGCCGAATTTATATTAAACCTTGTTATAGACGAAATCATAGAATATAGATCAAACGTTTCCTCAATAGTTCAAATTCGAAGAGCAAGTGACTTAACTTAAATATTAAAATATGTAGGTTTCATCTACTTAAGCCTGCTCTTTCGAAAAAAACGTGCAGATGAAAAAACTTTTCATCAACATTAACAGAGAAATGATGATATCTGAAAAAAATAATTAGTAATCTACATGATATGGTACGTAATTTGGTTTTGCCATATTTTTTCTATCGGTATGACATAATAAAGAAATAAAAAACCAAATCACCTCCAAAACGTTGAATGAAACCACTTTACTCCTTCATTATTTATCAAAAGAATATATAAAAAATATCTACTGCTTTGTAATACATAAGTTAATAATTTGGTTTTTTTACTTTTTTGAAATATGTATTATTTTAAGCCTTAAAAAGGTTTTTTCTCCTATTTCGCCCTATCATGGACGCGGCGAGCGTCGTAACCGCCACCGTACAAGGCGCGCTGTTATGAATGTTATTTTAATGTCATTTACGTCGATATTCGCACTGACAGAAATCGACCTGCTAATTTAGGGAGTAGAAGGCCCTTAAACATCTTTTTTATTAAGTTCTCAGTTTTTTATAAGCTACGGTCTAAAAACGAGACAGGTCACATTTTTATTTGAACTTCAAACTTTTTACTACCTCTTGTATCTCGTCTCATTGTTTGTGAATATTAAGGCCCGTATTTTTGGTCAGTACTTAAGATGCGACCCGGTCTTAAGACGCGGTTCGGCTCTGTGATTGGTCCAAATTTTGACAGCCAACCAATCACAGAGCCTGAACCGTGTCTTGAGACCGAGATGTATCTTGAGTACAGACCAAAAATACGGGCCTTAAACCACTACAAAAATTGAGACACCAAACACTGTCATGTGACAAACTAGAGGATGTGGGACCGCCCACGCCCAAAATTGGCAGTGTAAACTCGGTAGTTTACACTGCCAATTTTGGGCGTGGGCGGTCCCACTGTTGGCAATTTTTTTCATGCGAGAAACAACGATAACACCTGGGCTTTTAGTCAAGTGTTATTCGATAATTTCTAGATCGAAATTTGAAATCAAAACTTATAGTAATCAAAAAATTATCGATACCTCAATACAATTGCAGCCCCCGACAAAAATCAGAGTGGTGTTATAATTTTGACGTGTATGTCCGACTATCTGTGTTTGTCCTTGGCAACATTTCATAATCATCACCCTCCTCACTGCTGGAAAATTAGCCAATGTAACATTTTTTTTTTAATTTCTTTACAATTTACCTAAAGTTATTATTTTTTCTAACGTTGTCGACGTTATCGAATTTAGCTTGACTAAAGATCTTGAAGAACACTAAATATCAATAGCTGAAACTCGGCACTATATCGACCTACTTTTATGGCTTTCGTGGACCATTGTCCCTTTCATGTATCTTTGATGTGGCGATTTGTGATTTCAATGTATAGCTTTTTGAGTTCAAAGTGAATGTTACTTACCCTTGTTTAGTTTATAATCAGTACACTCGGTTGTTAATTTTAGATTAATACAGATTCCATATCATGGCTTCCGTACCAATTTGATAATTATTAAAACTACAACACGTTATTCTCATAAAACGTTAACACACTTGTTTTATTCGCACGTGTGACATGACACACCATTACAACAATAATAATATGACGTTAAATTCAAAACGTCATGACTCATGACTCGTGACTCGTGAGCACTAACCAGTATACTGAGAATATTTCAAAACACACCCTTAGACAAATATTAATTCAATTCAATGACAATTTTCAAAGTTAATAACGAGAAAGAATTCTTCGTCTTGTGCACTTTCAAGTTATAACTTTAAAAGATTGTTGGAAGTTACATCATATTTTATCACTCGATTCCCTGATAAAAGGCGAACTTCAACGATTGTAACACTCAGTAAATAATAAAAGCTAACAGCAACTTCTTGCAGTTATTTCTGAAACAGAACTTCGTAGCTTCCAGGTGAAAAGAAGAATAAGAGGTTAATAGGGTTGTCACATCCTGAATTTTTTTATTATAGGTTTTAATTCAAAGTAAATGATGAGTTTTGTTACAGAATTTGATTAATTCTTTATGGTATATATTTGGTATGGAGATATTTTGAGTTCCGGAAAAGGACATACTTGTAAGCCTGGAAAAACGTACCGTTCCCACGCGATTTGCGACGCATTTGGCGCAACAGAGTTGCGGGCATTGCATCGTCTAGTTAAAACTAAAGACAAATTTTGTAAATAAATCCATTTTTATTTCAGATTTGTTATACTGTACTTGTATTACTGTAGATTAAACTGATTTAATTTTCGATCATTATAAATACCTAGTGTATCTCAAACTTGCTAAGTTATTAATGAAGATTACTTTTTAAAAAATCCGTTTTCAAACTGTTACCAACCCTAGCTTAAACCTTATTTCAATGTTTTGTTTTATTGAGGCAAATTAATTAAAACGAATTCACTTCTTGCTTGTTTGAGATGTTTTCTACATAATGTTATAAAATCTTTTTAATTAATAGGTCATAATAAATTATTATACTTTAGTACTTACTCTTTTTAAGATTTTTCGGTCACGTAACAAATTTATTTTTTATTAATAATATTAAGGGAGAGGACCTAATGCTACACACTGAACTAATAGATGACACTTATGACAAAAATACCATAAAAATAAGAATTACTCTAATTATTTCTCACCACTGTAAATTTTATAAGCTTCTCAAGCTATCTGTTGAATTGAAAAAATATATTAGGGACGTCTTCGGGAACAAAATTTTAAAATGTGATCAGTAAATAATATAACCGCGTCAACACACGCTCGGCAATTTCTTAGCAAATAGGTTAAGGAAGGCGAAGTTTTGCACGTAAGTTTTGAATACATTTATTTGATTTTTTGTAATTTCTATTGATTTCATTGGATTAATGGTCATGTTGTATACACTAATTAATGTTTATTTAAGATTTTTTATCCATTTTCCCTAACAATATAAAGGGTGTTTAGCATTAGTTCTTGAAAATGTAAAAAAACCTAATAGATGACATGGATCTCATCTTTGAGTTTTGCAATACATACTCAAGTTATTTTGTACTTCTACTGCAAAAATCATCACTATTCTCTGTAAATATAATTCTATTAACAATGTAAGAACTTAGAACTACTGCACCTAAAAATGGACGTGTCTAATATTAGACCATGTACTGATCTAAAAATCGATTGCTTTAGTTTTTTAGCAGTAAAAAAAGAAAAAGGAGAGCTGAGAAAAGAAAGAAGAAAAAAGAAGAGGCAAAAGAAGCATGGAGACTAAAGACTGAAAATAAATTTGCTAGGAAAAAAGACGGGTTGCACTCCGGGAGTGCCGGCAGAAGTGAAAACTTAATTATTAACGTTGTGCATTTTTTAACCCATTTTTTTATGAAAATCCATTATTAAAAAATCGATTTTTTTAATAAATCGAAACCCTTACAATCGATTAAAATTTTAACCCATTTTTTATGAAAATCGATTTTTTAAAAATCGATTTTCATAAAATCGATATTCAAAAGATCTATTTTTAAAAAATCGATTTTTTTAATTAATCGAAAACCTTACCATCGATTAAATTTTTAACCCATTTTTTATGAAAATCTGTTTTTAAAAATCGATTTTCATAAAATCGATTTTCAAAAGTTCGATTTTTAAAAAATCATTTTTTTTTAATTAATCGAAACCCTTACTATTGATTAAATTTTTAACCCAATTTTAATGAAAATCGATTTTAAAAAATCGATATTTTTAATTAATCGAAACCCTTACAATCGATTAAATTTTTAACTCATTTTTTGTGAAAATTGATTATTAAAAAATCGATTTTTTTAATTAATCGAAACCCTTAAAATCGATTAAATTTTTAACCCATTTATTATGAAAAACGATTTTTAAAAAATCGTTTTTAGGATTCCGTAGTCAATAACCCTTATAGTTTCGGTCTGTCCGTTCGTCTGTCCATCTGTCCGTCTGCCTGTCTGTCTGTCTGTCTGTCTGTCCGCGGTTTTACTCAGAGACTATAAGACCTACAAAGCTGTCATTTGGTATGAATACACATATTAATGATGGCAATAAAATATTTTTTTATGGTACCTCCCCTACACATCAAGCGGGGATGAAAATTTTTTTCGCGCCCACTCCATTGTGTGGGGTGTCGTTAAATAGGTTTTTTAAAAATATTGCGAGTGTTCATAGATCATTTTCCGATTTAGGGATCCGTTTATGAAATATTAAGTTTTAAAGTGGAAAAAATCGTTAGAGTCCAGTGTCTCCCCCTTCTACCAGCTAAACGGTGGGTTCTGGAAATGTGAAAAAATTCACGGGAGTTGTAAATATGCTGAATTTAAAAGGAAAGCTATCACGGCTAAGAAGACTTCATAAGTAATTGAGTTATAGTCGATCAACTAAAAAAAATGTATTCGGCGAAGTATAAATGGAACTTTTTGTTGAAATTCCTTTGAAAGTAACTGAGATGATGTTGTTAGTAGTATAAAACACGCTATATAATATACGTTAATTGACCATATAAAAATTGACAAAAACTAGCGGTACTACGGAACCCTATACTGCGTGTGGCCCGACACGCACTTGGCCGGTTTTTTTTAATTACTTAATCGAAACCCTTACAATCAATTCGAGTTCGAATTCGAGTTCGAGTTCGACACAAAACACTACTCTCCAACCGTCTTACGGTTTTTCCAAGGTTTTTCGATCAGCACGAGAATCTGACGCGAGTTTCTTTTTCGTTTCGTTTCTTTGATGTTTGTTTTTTGTGATGTCATCTATTAGTGCTTATGACTAAGTTTACAAAAAGACCAATAATATATTTTTTAATTGATTTATCAGAGAATAATTATAATAGTTTTATTTTGTAAGAGTTACTGAAGACATGGAAGAAGTTATCAATCCTTTATTTTCATAAATATATATTTTATAACATTCAAATGTTGCATGTTTCCTTAAAGTGTCTGCCATTAGGTTTTCTCCCTTATTATCGTAACTGAAAAGAGCATTTTACTGCAATTTTTTACGCAAGAGGCACCACCAGCACAGACAGTAAACAAAAAGTTCTGTTCGACGTTTGACAAAGTTTGTCAATATTCTGATACAGAGCAATATGTCGGATTTTAGTGGATTATTTACTAATTAGTAATTACTATATATGTGCAAGTAGCGCCCTCTGCATCGACCTTTGCGTAACATTCCTTATTTAAAAAAATACGTATAGCGTACCACTCACATGAACAGGTAAACAAAGTGATGTAATACATAATAATATGGTTTTTCAATGCTCATTGTTTTAGTTATTGTATATATCTTCTTATACTTATAAAATTACATGTCCTGACTGACTGACTGATTCATCATCGCTGAGCAAAAACTGTTTAAGTATTAAGTAGACACTCACTAAGGAAGGAATTTTGAAAATTTTACCCCGAAGGGGGTGAAATAGGGGTTGAAAGTTTGAATGAAAGTCCGTCATTTCTTGAGTTAGAAACATGAAACTTTATTTTTGGGTTACTGATTAAAAATGAATGGATACGTGTTTAAGCGTTTTTGAAAATTCTACCCCCAAGGGGGTGAAATTGGGGTTGAAAGTTTCAATGAAAGTCTGTCATTTCTTGAGTTAGAAACATGACATTTTATGTTTGGGTTACTGATTAGAAATTATTGGATACGTGTTTAAGCGTTTTTGGAAATTCTACCCCCAAGGGGGTGAAATGGGGGTTGAAAGTTTAAACGAAAGTCCGTCATTTCTTAAGTTAGAAACATGAAGTTTATTTATGTGATACTGATTAAAAATTAATGGATACGTATTTAAGCGTTTTTGGAAATTCTACCCCCAAGGGGTGAAATTGGGGTTGAAAGTTTGAATGAAAGTCCGTCATTTCTTGATTTAGAAACATGAAAGTTTATTCTCGTTTGCTTAAATACCCGTTTTTACCTTTTGTATAAGGAACCACCAAAAGGGGAAAACTATCCATCTTTGTTATTATACTATGCTAACGCGGACGAAGTCGCGGGAAACAGCTAGTTATATTATATTATATTTACCTACAAGGAAAACTAACAGTGGTCTTATAAGTGTGTGTAATGTACGTATACGGTCATTGAGCACATACAGCGGTTAAGGGACTTCCATAAAATATGCGTCAGATGTTTTTGACTCTGACTCTTTTTGACCTAAGAATATATAGTACTTACTAACAAAATATCCACAGCCAAACGTATAACCTCTTCCTTATTGAAAGTCGGTAAAAATAATAATACATTACAAAGGTTTAACCAAAATATTATTTTATAGGCTAATAAAAGTAATACTTTTATTCGTAAACGAGTAAAAGTAGTACCTAGTATACTACTAAATTATACTCGCGTAAAATGTTATACTTACTTGTATAGTTTAACATTTTACGGGAGTAGGTAGTGCGGGGTTGCATGGCGGCTTTCCAACCTAACCCCTCCCAATTTATCAACGGTCTAGCCTGAAACATTGCCAAAAAGACCCCCAGCGCACATTCATCCTAAGCTTATCGAGACAGACGGGATAATATTAACCCTCAAAGTTGTAAAATAAAAAATATTGTTTATTTTATACCCGAACGACTGAAATACAATTTTATTTGCACGAAAACGCTAGTGATATTGGTATAATCTACGGTATAATAATATGTTGTATGAAGCTGTTATACAGTTATGCGTTTTGCAATGGAACGATAATAATATGTAACAGAGTGTTACAAAACTAAGTGATAATAAACTTTAGTGTGTGTAAGTACTTATGTACAGATCGCTGTGAAAGTAGCAGCGCTGGAAGAGCAGTAGATGTAGATATGCTCAATATTCAGTAATTATGCCTCTAGGTAACTGGAAGCAAAAGAAGACATTGTTTGTGTGTTGAGTGGAGTTCCCAGAGCGTAAAAATCGTGCTAACCTCCGATTTTTGCAATAGTGGATGCAAATTGAAAAGAAAAAAAGGAATGTGTAGCTGTTAGCATAAATGATAAAGTTTACCTACTGAAAAGTTGTGCTTTTGATTTTTAAATTTTTCGCTTCCACTTCAAGTAAACTCATAAACTGTAAAATTTTGAAGAACATTCGCATATTTATTTCTTTTAAATATATAGCAAAATAATAAAATATATTTTTTTTATTTGTATCGTTGCTTATATTCCAAAGAAAGAAAATAAGTTGAAAAAATATATAATTTAGATTTAAAATTAATATTTTTGTATGTAGATGAGCATACCTCCAAATGTGCTTGTTGTGTGCCTCGCCAGGTAAATGGCGTTCCTATAAGAATGGTTTTAAATAGAAAGTTTAAAATTATTTTTTTAGGCTTAACAAAGCCTTCTATTTCTTAATGTGTATAACTTTTTAGCTCTTACTTTATTATATTTTCTGAAAATGTAGCACAAACTTTTCACGGATATTTCGAAGAAAATCTGTATTTTATTTCTTTTGGTTAGGTTTTTACAGAATAAAATTGTTTTTTTTTTCATTAATTATATTTGCTAAAACATACTTAAAGGAAAAGAATACAAATTAATTTAAGTAATGATATTTTTTGTATTCAGGTAAGCATTTTCCAAACATAGGTCGCAGTATGCGTCTTTAGTATGTACGTGAGATTTGTAGCACCCAATTTTTTTTCTGGCTTTAAGTAGGAAATTTAAATATATTTCAAAGACTAGAAAAAGTATTTCATTTGCTCTCACTTAAATAAATTCTCAACAAATATAGAAAAATATTTTCGGTCTATTTTAAACATTTTTGGAGATATTTAAACGTTTTTAAGTACCTACTTAAAAGTTATCATTTCTCTAAAAATGAAATACGCACAACAAGTAAGTTTAACACACTTTTCGTTACAACTCTTAAATCCACCCAAACCCAAAATCATGGTTACGACGAGCGTTAATCTCTAAAAACTTTGCAAAAACCTTATAGTTGTTTTTAGCTTAGCAAAGCCAACTTTTTTTTTTTAATTGTGTATTTGGTTAATTTTCAACGTAAACAATCGGATAAGAGTCATTAAATAACAGGAACAAAATTTTTTTTTTTCTGGACCGGTTTTATATGGTGAAATATTAATTTTTAATTATGTAGCTAAAAAATTAAAAGCACAAAAAAATTTTTGGTAAACTTTGCAATTTATAGTGTAAAAAAAGAAAATGACACCTCAAAAACAAAAATCCATTCACTTGTGTTTCTATATGTCCTTCCGTCTGAGCCGTGACCATATCTATACACGCGTACATGGCTCGCTGGCTACTGACTGCTCCGTCGGGTACGCACACTAACGAAAATGTCTATTCACATTTCCAACTACAAATAAAGGCGATGCGCACTCTCAGATTGCAAGAACTATACCATTTATAAAAATTAATGGTACGGAACCCTGTAGGCGAGTACGAAACGCACTTGAGCGGATTTTATAGCTTAGGTCAGGGCTGTTATTAGCTGCCCTATCTACCCGACGCAGTTATCAGAAGCTATCAGGAAATTACTGCGACCTTCACAAAAATGCCAACGCTTCAGCTAGACAGGCTATTTTTAACCGACGCCAAAAGGAAGGATAAAGATTTTGGTATTAACACCCAGTATTTTTTTAATGGAGGATGAGAAGGCGCGGCGGCGTAGGACGTATAATATCTTTTATCGGAGTGCAACATGTTTTTGACCGACTTCAAAAGAAGCAGTTTTTGTACATTTTAGTTATATCAGCGTCTTAACAAATGTGGCTTTCAAAAGTGAACGTATATATTTATGTTTTTGTCCGCATATATCTCCGGAACTACAAGTCCGTTTTAATTAATTATTTTTTGTTGTACAAGGTACTGTTCAACTTAGGTAAAACTGTAAGTTTCATCAAAATCGGTTCAGTAGTTTTCGAGATAGAGAATTTTAATTCTTAATTACGTACAATTTTAGAGTCGCTTTTATGTTTTTTAAAATACTATTTTATTTTATGTGGAAAGTGACCCGTGAGCAAGTATTCCGAGTAAGAGGATAGGATTTTCAAAGGAACTGTTGGGTGTCACGAGAATCTAATAATCCTTGTACTTGAGAACTAGCAGTATCCTGTCGAGATTGCTCGTATGATATACGTGTACGTCAGTTAGAGGTACAAAAATACGTTGGCTTAGGGTTAACACAAGTTCCATTCGCTTTTTGCAATTTTGCGATGAGTTACAGATAGAGGTACCGTCAAAGAAATTGATTTATAGGCAAAGGAAGTTAATTTAATCATGATTTGTCGACTTAATGCAGCCTGACCAAATTACAAAGGTAACCCAGTTTTATAGCTTGTACTGTCGACATCGATGGACAATCCTACTCGAATATGCCTGTGAATATTCTACATCAGGATCGTCTGTATTGGTCCATCGTGGGCCAACGCAGATGCTGATGATTATGACGGTCTAAACTGGCGCGTGCTAACTAGTTCCGTCGCTAATGAACTTATTATGTAGCGAGGATCCATCATCAGCATCATCAGTTTAATCTCTACTTTTTTACCCAACTGTGCCAGGAGGGTTACGTTTTTCGAGTGTATGTATGTTTGGCACGATCTACGGCCTGAAAGGCATGATGGATTTGAGTTGAGTGAGTGCACTCATTCAACTAAAAAGAGTGACACTGGACACTATATTAAAATAAATAATAATAATAACAAACTGGTGGATTTTTGGCGGAAACTAGTTTCCTTCGCCGTACACCGTAGCCTACTCTATATCTGTGCCGAATTTCATTACAATCAGTCCGTTTGGGCGTGATGCTGTGACCAGGGATAATGAGGAATAATTATTAGAAGTCGCATTAAATAAAGATATATCTAATATAAATAAAAGAAGTTGTAAGCGAAAAGTACGGTAAATATATTTAAAACAGCGTCATAAATAAAGGTGGCTAAAAATTAATGTTGTGAAACACGTCCAAGTAAAATCGCTGAGAGCTGAGCTATCTCATGAATATGTTAAAAATATTTTAGACACATAATGTGCCTGCGACATCTAATATTTATGACCGATATAGGTTTTTCGTAGTCTTTTACCTAAATAACACACAGATGGACAGAAAGTCCTGCTCTGATTTTTTTCCCAACTACGGTGAACCCAAAAGGTCGGGTAATTATTGATGGTACTCAATTATGACGTAGGTAACTGCCATGGCAGGATCTAAACTACTGGCCCAATTTAAATGAGATGTCAATTATAGTCAATCAACACAAGTAAAGTAGACTAAGTACATAAATTTTTTATTTACCAATCTGATTTTTAAAGTACCGTAGCTGAAACCCGTGTGTATTCGTCCCGTCTGTCTGTCGATAGTAGTATTATAGTTTTGAAAAAAGGGAACAGACACAGACACTGAAGAAACTTTGTAGGTAGATATACATTATTTTGAAATCAACAATCGATTACATCGACATCAGCTATCTTTAGAAAATCGGTGTTTTCATCGGTACATGCACACCCTTAACGGCAGTACTATTAATAAGAGTTCCCTCATCATATCATCGATCTTTTAAAAATCGATGTTTTTATCGATAGATGGACACCCCTACCGGCAGTACTAATAAGAGTCACACCGTCAGGGATTAGACCACGGATGTACGGGGGTCTATTAAATCAGCACGGAGGCCGCTCCCGTGCACTTGACATGCATAAAACCCTCGATCCAGTCTTGAGGGCGCGCAGACGCGCGATCACGATTCACGGTACGATGTCGGAAGAGTTCTCTTATAGCTAGTGGTAAGATACCGCAGTACCGGTAGTGGGGCGGCCGCACGTTATCCGAATTTCTGATCAGAAAAATTTGGACTCCCCGCCGGAACGCACTCTGTTCATACATTTTGTTATGGACCCCGCATACTATCAGAATTCTGACGTGTTAAATTGTATGAGCATCCGAATTTTTCTTATCTGAAATTCGGATATTATGTGCGGCCGGGCTTAGACATGTCGGAAAATTTTAGAGGCGTGCGACTACGATACGACATTGGTGATTGATTGATTGGGGAGAGATCGTATGTAGAAAATTCGATGAAAGGCATATAGTATTAGTAGTAACTACTAATTATTAGTACCCACAATTTATGGGGTGGCCTTATTCTCCCTTTTGAAGGGGATATAATTAGATGGCAAAGTTTTCGCCGATGTCAGACGGAGTATGTATGTACGTACGGCGACTGGGCTTGACATGACCCCCAACCAAAATATAAAGCTAAGCTAAGCTAGCTAAAGAATCAATTTCACTGTTTCTACAATAGCAATATAATACCAATATATAATGATTGGTCATCAAACGTCATTTCGATGCAATCGATCGGAAACGACTTTTTTTATTTGTCGGAATGTATATGGGTCCCTTTTTCAAGGCGAAACAAAAACTATGCCACACTTTTGACAGCCCTCGTCTCGTAACCTAGTCTCGTCAGAGCTAGGGTTGGCGACGACGCGATCATTTTTGAAGGTTTTTCCGTCAAACGACGAAACGAAATCCAAATTTTACCAACCCTAGCTCTGACCCTATTGTATCCAGACTAAGTTCTCATACTTATAAAATAGATAAGTATTTAAAATTATATTTCATGACCTTACGAGTTGTGGGTAATTGACTAATAACTATTTATTATGGATATGTCTCAGGCAGATTGTACAATCCGCTGTTTAACATTACGGCTAGATGTTATAAAAAACAGAGCCGTTTTGTATTTATCGATTAGCGGGATTGAATGAGGCTGAATGAAAAATCACCGGAATGTATTTGGTGCCATATAAAGCGAAAGATAAGTCGCCTCTTTGACAGTTTTTAGTTCCGATTTTTAATACTCTTGGCGCTGACTCTGACATAACAATAATAACATTGGCGTTGGATACTGAAAGTGTGTTACTTTTTTTGTGTTTTGAGTTAATTAAACAAATAAAACAGTAAATTTAAGAACAATTTTCAGGTGCAATTAAAGGATTTCTATTATTCTCGATGTAAAACAGTAAAGAAAGTTCCGGTACGAGGAAAGTACGAAGCGGCTAAACGTGACCCGCCTTATTGAAGAAAGTATCGCAATGATAATCCGACTAAACGTGAAACAGCCGCATTACAAAACGGCCTGTTTTGTAAAACAGCTAGCCGTAATGTAAAACGGCGGATTATACAATCCGCCTGCGACAGATACATATACTAACTTCCTTAAAGATTTTACCGTCTCTCTTACTAATAAAAATATTTACAAAGCGAATACAATGTCAACGTTAGTCGGCGTAATGTCTGACATATTGGATCACCCGATTAACAGAGACACAAGACTTTTAATCGTTATAATATACTCTGCGTCTCTGCGTTAAATATTTATAAAATTATCTTGCTTTATATTACCTTTACTCTCGAGAATTTCCGCGAATCGCGATTCTAATACGTCGAAATGCGCGTTGAAAAATAACAAGGCTAAAAAAGTACTATCGTATTAAACAGCAGACCTACGTAATTTGATTGGCGCGGGACACATACCACGACATAATCCGACTAAACAAAGTGCGTTATCTGCTTATGAATCAATTTCATTGATACAATATTATTGTATGTATTTATAGTTTTCTATCGACGTAGAATTTACGAATAGCTTAAACGTAAAGTGTAAACAGTTATTGTAGACTCTAGGAGTTTAGGTAAACTAGTATACTGTAGTCGAAGGCCAGACACAGTCAATCAAATTGGGCTAACTGTTATCACCGTTATCAGTGACCTCTCGTTTCGCACTGCGACACTAGAACTACGCCACGGCTTTACCTATCTTATCATTTTCCTGATTTAGTGATCTTTCTTGAGATTACCTGTAACAAATAAAGATATTAAGTTAATTATTTGTAAGTAAAATAATATGACACATGTTGCAAATAATAAACACAGTGGAAATAAAGGTTATGAATTATGATGTCCTTGCGCAATACGTTTTAAAAGTTGACAGTTAAGGACAAGTCTGAATAGGTACAGACAATAATTGAATCGTTCTATTACTACCTTAAAAATAAAATAAAAAATTATCTTGACTAATAAAAAAATAAATCAAATATACAACAACATTGATTCAGCATAAAGCAGTTTAATCTATCGATAGATCAACGCACAGCCCATCACTACTAAAACCTATCGATGGAGCCCATCACTACTTACTGATGGATAACTATCGATCTCTGACCTATCGACGCAGCCCTAGCGATTCCCGCCACTTATCCCGGTAAACAAATCACTGGCATGAATCGTTCACTTTAATTATCGAGACGGTAACATCGATTAGTGCTAGTCGATTTTATCCGATTCCACGTTAGATTTGAATTTTATCGACAGTGTCTATCGATAAAGTTGTATGCTTTGTCGATAGTAATTCGATAAGTTTTATCGATACTAATTCAATGTTTATCGATAACATTTTTCTATAAAATATTAATTACTACCGAAGAGATAATATACTAACGGTAAGTGCCCACTTTATTATGATTCGATACTTCAAGCGGTGTCTTTATTTATTATATTCTAATTTTCTTTGAAAACTTGAGCAATCAGGATAGCCTAATAGGATGAAATCGATCTGAAACGCAACTGAAATAGATCGAAGCAGACACAACGTGATGTAAAAGTTGGATCCATAAATTGATTATGCTGGATGCAATAATAATTGTATAAGTACCTACCATGTGAACAAAAATTGGGTCGAAAAGGCCAAGGAAAAGGAAAGGGAAAAAAAAACAGTTTGTAATAATATGATTATATTAGATGCTTAGAATTTTTTGTAAAATAGCTCCATTATACATTATACTCGTATTGTACACACTACACATTCTATCATTTTTACGGTTCCGTATATTGTACCGATGTTTCGCTGCTGCAATCAGTATTCGCCGTAGGTATTCAGTTTTATATTTGACTTAGTTAGGTCAATTGCTTAATTAATTTATATTTATCATTGTCGTAGAGAATCAATTGTTTTCAAAATATACTTGTTGTACTAAACTTATTTGTTGTATTATATAAAACAGAAGAATTATTACTACGTATGTAAAAAATCAAGTCCAATTCATACAAACATAACCGCATTCGGAACCGAAAACTAAAATTCCGGTTCCGAATACAATTTGAACAATGACAATAATAAGAACATCAAAATGTAATAAGAAATCCTAGGCTATAGCCACAAGTCTAGAAAATATCGTGGTGAAGAGGTATTATACTTATGTTAACAGTCATAGACTGGTTCTATTTCAAGAAATACTCACAGGATAGTAGTCGGTATCACGCAACATTTCAGGAAAATAAAACTAACTTACGACTGGTATTATCGTTCGTATTGCAAAGTACCGAAACGAGCAGGTGGGTTGCCTGATGTAAACTACTTGAAACACCATAGGAGGCTTTAGTGAAATTTAATTTTAATAGTCATAATAATTTTGTCGTTTACAGAATTCTCGCGTCGCACTTTGTAATAAAATTTCTCTGATATAGTTGGACCGATTTGGTAAAAATTTATGTGATATAGAGTAGCTTAGATCCGGTTAAAAGATAATAATTACTTATACAAAATAATGTATAATATGCCAAATAAGGATTGCCGGGTCAGCTGACCCATAACAAAGTTAAATACGAAGTTCATATTCCTCTGACAGAAACTTAAGTAAATTCAAATCGATTATATCGGGCGTTCCGTCCGGAGATTCCGTAATTGACCGTATTTAAAACCTTATAAACTCATAATCTGAAAGCTACAAAGTTATAATAAAAATACAGCAATAATCTTCAGTATATCAACATTCCTTTTGTCGTTTTAAATGTTATATTTTTATTTCTTATACTCATGATATCAGCTTCCAAAGTAATACCAATTTGTTAAAATTCAAGCATACATTCAGCATCTCCTTAGGATTTACAAATTACTTTTATTTGAAACTCACGCCAATAGATCGACAATATCATAAACTACATATTCGCCGTTTTAAATTTTTTTTTGGACAATTTTGAACTAGGATAAGTAAAAATAATAGGGTTTTGGCGCGATCTCGGCAACGCGGCAAATGTATGGCCAAGGCTCGGGGGACGGCCTTATACCGAGAATCGTAATTTTTAATAAGTATCGAGAAAAAGAAATCGATATAGCGCAATCCCATCGAGTTGAATATTTATTAGCCGCGTACTGACCAAGCGAGCCGCCTCGCCGCGGCAGCCTCGCGCGCATTTGCTCGGTCGGTCAGTACGTGTTAGTGCGCGGCAAACGTCCGAGGCGCCTTTGAGCATCGACCAAAAACCGACAACTTTTGGCTCGGCCGCGGCACGCTCGGGCGAGGCAGCGACGCTGCTCGCTTAGTCAGTACGCGGCTAATGATTCGTAATAGAATCGATGCACAGCACTAGCGATGCGCAGGCAATTGCAGGCAATTTTCTATTCTAGTCGCGTTATTAATGACATACCCTATTACGAGTAATGACCCAGGTATGGGAACTGCCGTGGGTACTGTTTGGGTTCAGTTCACAATGTGACGAGGCGATGCATTTTAAATGAACCATTCAAAATTGTAGGCTGCGAGCGGCAATTCAATCTGTAACTATCAGAGAAGTTGATTCATAGGCAGATTGCGGACCTATGTAATTTGGTCTCGTTATATCACACCTAGCCGGCAGCTTACGACTAACATTGAATTGATTATTTGACCAAATGATGTAAGTCCGTCAGCTGCCTATGAATCAATTTCTTCGATGGTACTTTCTAGTGTGTTCAAAATATGCATGACACCGCCTTGTAACATTGCAATTTAAACTGAAGACGTTGAAATTCACCAATTTGGAAGCCATTTTTTGACACTAATTAAACAATAATTATCTTCGCACGACAAAGGAAAGAAATTGTACCGTAACCGAAATACGCAGTTAAAAAAATGGAACCCTATTATCCCCTATTATATTTTCCCAGTAACTTACAAACGTTCTAGTTTATGTAAATCGCTGAAGTGCAACATCTCGGATTCCGCACAAATTCTTATGCAGAACTATGTGCGGCTTTGAATCAAGAAACGGGAATTCTCGTGAAATATGTGCAAGGTTTTATGTTAAGCTACCGAGTACCGACCCGCCCCGGTTTCGCACGAGCAAAAGTAAAGGATAAATTATTATCCTCTACTATTACTCGTTAGTTCCCGAATCTGTAATAAGCCGGTAGACGTTCCAAAAGTGTTCATTTTTAACTTATTTAGAAATAAAATAGCCCACTTTCGCAACGCGCGATAAGGAACTTCTTTCCAATATTTTTCATTTTCATTTCATAAAGTCTAACTTTATATTATACTAGCGACCCACCCCGGCGTCGGGTATAAAATATATAGCCACTGAAAAAATGATTAATATCGATCCTTCACGTGGTCTACTTCTTTTCTGTGCCAAATAACATAAAAATTGCTCCAGTAGTTCGCGAGATAATCCCTTTTAAATAATTTCCCCCGTTTTTTCCACATTCTCCTATTAGTCTTAGCGTGATAAAATATAGCCTATATCCTTCCTCAATCAATGGGCTATATAACACTGAAGGAATTTTTCAAATCGGACCAGTAGTTCCTGAGATTAGCGCGTTCAAGTTAGTCCTTTCAAATAATGTTCCCCGTTTTTTCCACATTTTCCTCTATTTCTTCGCTCCTATTAGTCTTAACGTGATAAAATATAGCCTATAGCCTTCCTCGATAAATGACACTGAAAGAACAACAAGGGACATGAGGGAAAAAAGTGACTTTGTTTTATTTAAATATGTATATTGTATATTAGTGGAAAGCAACTGACAAAAAATTTAGGAAGAGTCTGGGAACTAGCATCGCGACATAAAAATCGTAAAAGCAATCAAAGGCCGCTCTACGCCACAACGCGTCGCGACACTTGACTCTCTATACAATAAAATTAACGTCTGTAAAAGGCCCCACTGACATTTTTCAAACGTCAATAATTCTACGTGAAGTGTCGTGTCGCGTAGTGCAGTCTCGACTTTAGGGCCTGTATTCACTTTGATTAGTGCGAGTGCAGGTGATTAATGCAAGTGATTAGTGGTTAGGAGAAATCAAAGGACGTCTTGCTCTAATTGGTCGCTGTCCACACGTACTTTTTCCTGATTACTAATCACCTGCACTATCACTTGCACTTATTACTAATCAAAGTGAATACGGGCCTTTACGCGGCATGCCCCATATTATACGTGTATTAATTTAATACGGAGCAAACTTTACTTTCAGTTTCGAGCATGATTCAGCAATATCCTATTACTCTAAGCTCAGGCTCTTCAGTCTTAACTTACAGGCTAAATTTTAACTTTGTTACCGACTATAATGACTCAACATTATTTCCTCGAAACCGCTAGAAAGAGAAGGAAGATCTACCTAATTTGGTTTGGTTATGTCAGAATCTTAGTCAGGATTTGGCTGGACTTGACATACCCCGACTAAATTACGAGGTCCGCAATTTTTCTTATAGATTCAATTTTACTAGATTCTAGGAAAATGGAAAATAAAAATATGTAGAGACCAAGATTTTAGACGTTATCCGTAATTTTATTCGCGCTGAAATTCCTTTAGGTACTGGGCGGGAATCGTAAGGATCTGGAGATATATCGAATTTCATCTAAAACGGTAATACAGCTTGTGTGCGAACTAACAAACAAACAGACAGGATTAGCATGTATAATATTAGTATAGATCTTGTATTTGAATAAACTTACGAGCGAAACGTTCCTCAACATACAACATACACACATATTAATATCTCATAGAGGAATCACCGTAACTTCGTGGTTTAATAACATATTTTGAGTCTGTTTAATACTCCATCTCATATCCTAATATTGTACTGAGTGGTGTGTTATTCTGTTTCGAGATTTTGCAGAATGAATGTATATTGTATAGTCCTAAAAGCAACTTTTAGTGTGAAAGCTGCTTTACTACTTAAAATCATCTGCTATTGTCTATTCAGAAGTTTGAAGTTAGTCAACACAATGTCTCGATTCGAGTTTGATCGAAACTACGTTACCATCGAAGCTAAATCAAAATCGACATCGGATCAAACTTATTTTAAAAGAAGTCGGTATTTTAGACCCTGCAGTTTCGGAATTAATGTTATTGTTCGATATTTAAAGCATAATATTTTTATACTTTTTAGAAACCATGGGCGTAGCTACCGCTGTATCTGCCGTATGCCGCGGTAGAGTATCAAGTCATTTTCAAATGTAACAGAACTGGTGAGCATTACCGTGTGTTCAATTAAACGTCCTTAGGTCATTAGGGCCTAAACTAAACTAGAAGTTTCCGATTCTCTGGTAGCAAGGTTGCTCCCCTTACATTAATTAAAGCTATATTTCTGCAGCGGTACGCCATAGCGGCGCATGGCGGCGCTACCAGTCCTAGCTACTATTGATCTACCGTAACCAATTTCTTATACTTTTACAGAAACCATTACAACCATGGCGACATTTTTCACTTTTTCATTAACAATGACTGGCCTACAAAAACAATTAATAATATTTCGTTCTAGTTATTTGTTATTACTAGAATACGTGTTTTGTACGTTTGTCGTCAAAAATATTCATATTAAACTATTTAGACACCTCTGTTATTACTAATTATTAATATTTAAGATGATGGAAGTTCCTGAAAATTCCATTTAAGTTCTGTCCGCACATAAAAACAGTTTTTGCCTCTTGGAAATCCCAGTACGATATTGGTATAACCATTGGTTAACCATTTAACATGACAAATGATTATCATGAGATGTGTGCTGTAATTATTTTTAGGTTTAAGAACGTCAAATTGCATACAAATTAAACTTTTTAACCGACTTCCAAAAAACGAGGAGGTTATATGTTCGGCTGTGGATATTTTTTTGTTTTTTTTTTTATTTATTTATTTTTTTTTTTTTGTATGTTCAACGATTACTCCGCCGTTTGTGAACCGATTTTCGAAATTTTTGCTTTGTTGTATTTGGTTTTACTCCAATTTGGTACCATGTTCACAAAGTGGTGACCTGATGATGGGATCCAGGAGTAATCGAGGGAACTCCTCGAAATTTATATGGAATCATATGGTGATTTTGGTTTTATGTGAAGTGTACTAAGAATATGCTACCAAAAAGTCAAATATTGGGTCAAGGTATACCATGGTTTCGAAGATGCTGAGAGAACTCCTGACTCCTTATAGATACACGTTTGGGAGTTTCGGCGTTGTTTTAAGAACAGAATGCATATGCTACTATGCAACTCATATTCATCATCATAATCATCATCATCATCATCATCATCATCATCGTCTTCATCATTACCACGTCGTGTTAAGGTCACCAATGTCTCATAGCACAGAATAGATAATAGTACAAGGCATAGGTGTGGATATACTAATAATAATAATAATTTTATAGTGTATAACAACACTTTGTTTAAATATACACGGCGGTCAGCGCCGAATACGCCGAATACGCCGAATCGAATATACTTTACTACTTTATATACAGATCGAATACTATACTAACTACTTTATAAAATTTTAATAGACAAAATATAGAATTAAAATAAAGTTATTTTAAAAAGAGCATTTAAACTAAACAAAGTCAATAAGTGTCTTTTTAATTAGTTATACTTATTAATCGATAGATGGCGCACTAAGTATCGATTTGAATGGATTTGAAATTGAATTCTTGATTACAAGAACAGCTGTCAATAATTATGATAATATTATATTATATTACTAGCTGTCCCGGCAAACGTTGTTTTGCCATATAAATAATTTTTGGTATGAAAAATAGATGTTGGCCGATTCTCAGACCAATATCCTCAAAATATGCTCACATAATTTCATGAGAATCGGTCAAGCCGTTTCCGAGGAGTATGGCAACGAAAACTGTGACACGAGAATTTTATATATTAGATGAGTAGCTACGCTACATCCTATGCAAGTTTATACAATTTTTTATCTGATAGATCCTTGGATCGTGGAAAAACGAGACACAATAAGCCTTTCTATTGTTATCGCAATCGCCGGTGACCGCTTGGGGTTTGAAGTATTAAAATTGTTAAATTACTTAGCACAATATTATGTTCACTTCACTGATAATATATTATTTTGTGAGTGTGAACTGTGTAATAAGATACGTAAAATATACGCGAAGGTTTACCTACTAGTGTAACTAAAAAGAGTGAAATTATTATTATTTTTAACAAAAAATTAAAACCGACTTCCAAGGTAAAAACAATATTAACATTAATATGAACTAAAAAGTATTAAATAATTTTTGCTATCTAATAGTGCCTTTTTCCGAATTCGGCTAAACCTTGACTATTTCTGTACTCAATCTTCATAATTTTGAAGTCGGTGCCAGTTCCAAAAGTTTCAAATATTCTGTCAGAGGACTGAAGATTCAGCTATCTGGTACCGACTTCAAAATAATGAAGATTGAGTACCGAAATAGTCAAGGTTTAGCCGAATTCGGAAAAAGGCACTATTAGATAGCAAAAATTATTTAATACTTTTTAGTTCATATTAATGTTAATATTGTTTTTACCTTGGAAGTCGGTTTTAATTTTTTGTTAAAAATAATAATAATTTCACTCTTTTTAGTTACACTAGTAGGTAAACCTTCGCGTATATTTTACGTATCTTATTACACAGTTCACACTCACAAAATAATATATTATCAGTGAAGTGAACATAATATTGTGCTAAGTAATTTAACAATTTTAATACTTCAAACCCCAAGCGGTCACCGGCGATTGCGATAACAATAGAAAGGCTTATTGTGTCTCGTTTTTCCACGATCCAAGGATCTATCAGATAAAAAATTGTATAAACTTGCATAGGATGTAGCGTAGCTACTCATCTAATATATAAAATTCTCGTGTCACAGTTTTCGTTGCCATACTCCTCGGAAACGGCTTGACCGATTCTCATGAAATTATGTGAGCATATTTTGAGGATATTGGTCTGAGAATCGGCCAACATCTATTTTTCATACCAAAAATTATTTATATGGCAAAACAACGTTTGCCGGGACAGCTAGTAATATAATATAATATTATCATAATTATTGACAGCTGTTCTTGTAATCAAGAATTCAATTTCAAATCCATTCAAATCGATACTTAGTGCGCCATCTATCGATTAATAAGTATAACTAATTAAAAAGACACTTATTGACTTTGTTTAGTTTAAATGCTCTTTTTAAAATAACTTTATTTTAATTCTATATTTTGTCTATTAAAATTTTATAAAGTAGTTAGTTTAATATTCGATCTGTATATAAAGTAGTAAAGTATATTCGATTCGGCGTATTCGGCGTATTCGGCGCTGACCGCCGTGTATATTTAAACAAAGTGTTGTTATACACTATAAAATTATTATTATTATTAGTATATCCACACCTATGCCTTGTACTATTATCTATTCTGTGCTATGAGACATTGGTGACCTTAACACGACGTGGTAATGATGAAGACGATGATGATGATGATGATGATGATGATGATGATGATGATTATGATGATGAATATGAGTTGCATAGTAGCATATGCATTCTGTTCTTAAAACAACGCCGAAACTCCCAAACGTGTATCTATAAGGAGTCAGGAGTTCTCTCAGCATCTTCGAAACCATGGTATACCTTGACCCAATATTTGACTTTTTGGTAGCATATTCTTAGTACACTTCACATAAAACCAAAATCACCATATGATTCCATATAAATTTCGAGGAGTTCCCTCGATTACTCCTGGATCCCATCATCAGGTCACCACTTTGTGAACATGGTACCAAATTGGAGTAAAACCAAATACAACAAAGCAAAAATTTCGAAAATCGGTTCACAAACGGCGGAGTAATCGTTGAACATACAAAAAAAAATAAATAAATAAATAAAAAAAAAAAACAAAAAAATATCCACAGCCGAACATATAACCTCCTCGTTTTTTGGAAGTCGGTTAAAAAGTTTAATTTGTATGCAATTTGACGTTCTTAAACCTTGAAAAGTGATTTTTTAATCGACTTTCAAAGTACTTTCCAAAATAACATTCTAATTAGCTGAGTATTTTTGTTATTTTACTGATTGTAAGTTTCATAAAGCTTATTCCAGTCCTTTCCATCAAAATCTGTGTTTATTATCACATTGTTTATGCGTAAAAGCTTTTCTCAATTCTGATTTCATTCATTTCTGATTATTAATAAACAGATTAATATTATAAAAAGCCCTAAATATTGATGCTTAACCCTTTACATGAGCTCAAATGATGAAAACATGTCAACTGGGAACTCCCTTCATTCAGCTATAGAAAACTTTTCTTATTACACTTAAGTCTTGACATTTCCGCGACCTTAACTCTACAACTCGACTAATGAACGCCACAGAGAAGCTGTACAGTAACACAATTTTACAGGGTCTTGCTGATCATTCCTTCTGTGGCTATAAGATTGACCTGAACCAAAATATTCAGATGTTACAGCTTTTACGTTTGTCTTTGTCTGTAATGCGAATTTTATAACATAGGACAAAAATGCAAAACTGTCTCCTCAGTGTGGCTTTTATTAATGAAATGATAATATTTTGTTGTAGCGGCAACAGGAATTTAAATTAATTTGAGAAAATACTCTCTAGCTGCTTTGGTTCTTGAGATACACACTGGCGACAGACAGGCAGACAGACGGAGAATCAACGAAGTCTTATTAAGAGAGTATTTTAGGTAGGGAACCCTAAAAACGTGATATATAAAGGCAACGCTGACTTTGGCTGATGCTGATACTGAAAATACTCAGGTAATACTAACAAGGTTAGTCTTGAGAAAATTATCCCCCCTATGTGAGGTAAAACTAAAGGGGGATTCTATGAGAAAGTAAACCTTGAAATTTTGGAACGAATTTTTTTCAAGTTGTTTTTATGCTATAAATTATTATATTTCGATACAAAATACTTCGAATATCACGGTAACATAATACTTATTATCATATTTTGATTTTTTAATTTTTTTATATACTCGCAAACATAGACTTAGACCGAAGTTTACGTAAATATGCGAAAAATTGTTTAATTTTATTATTAATTATCAAAGTATAAATACGACGTATTTTGTCAACATTTCAAGTGCCTACCTACCTATTGCCATTATTGATATTGAGCAAAAAATTGCAAAAAAAAATATGTTTGCTGTATGGAAGCCCCCATTTAATATTTTTTTAATTTATTTTGTTTTTAGTATTTGTTGTTATAGCGGCAACAGATATACACAATCTGTGAAAATTTCAGAAGTCTAGCTATAGCCGTTCTTGAGATACAGCTTGGTGACAGACAGACGGGCAGACAGACAAACGGACAGACAGAGGGACAGACAGACATCGAAGTCTTAGTAATAGGGTCCGGTTTTTACCCTTTGGGCACGGAACCCTAAAAAAGCTTATAAGGCGCGTATTTTGACTAATAAGTAAAAAGTCGTACGTGTCCCACCGGTGACATTGTTAGTCCCACCCGTGACACTCTTTATTTAATTTTTGTAAAATATGTTTTAATAATAGGGCATTGTTTTTTATTGAAATGTTACGTTCAGTTTATTGTTTCAAATAAATATTGTAGTTTGCATTAAAAAGTTTAATAAGAAAGCAGAGTTTTGTTGAATATGATTCATGTGTAACAAGTTTGTCCATTTTTTGTCCCACCCGTGGCAAACATTTACTGTCATTTTGATTTCATTTTACACGGTGTTATCCCCGCCTCCAATATAATTATAAAAGTATATAAAATATTCAGTTATTCTTTATATAAACCAATTTGATATCATTGATACAATTCGCATAAATTAGTCACACATACTGAAATTAAGGTACAAGTGTCCCACCCGTGGCGATAGAATCCCCCTAAAGCAGTAGATATTTATTTATTTATTTATTTATTAAAAAGCACAATACACAGTACAATCAAAATAATACAAGGCGGTTGTTTACATTGGTATCTAAGCTGGATTGTAACGTAAAACTATGTGCATACAACTAATCTAAAATTAACAAATTTAAGTTCCCATAATACTATAATAATAATTATTATAACATATGATGATATTGTGTTATGTAGTAATAATAGGTATTATATTGTACATCATACTTCAAAGTTGTTCGAAATAAACAGGTTATGGAGGATGTCTTTCAAAATTGTCGAGAATGATTTTGAGTTTTTATTAAAAATTTCCAATTCAATATAGTCTTTAGCAAAATCATTGTATTGCCTGGCCATGCGCGTCAACGGGTTAAAGTAGGAAATGTTATTTTTATACACTTGCAGAGCAAAAACGTTTGTGCGTTTAGCCCTGCGAGCGCTAAATTTAGTATTAAAGTTGATGTTTGAGAGGAGATCCGGAGATTCTATAATGCAATGAATAATTTTGAAGAAGTATATTAAATCGAAATAAATGCGTCGGCTTTCAAGGGTCTCCATTTCAAATTCTAAAAGCCTGTTGTGGTATTTTGAACTTGTTCGGCCCGGGTTATGTCGGTAACTAACGAGTTTGAGAAATTTTCTTTGAACTCGCCCAATGTTATCTATGTGTGTCTGGTAATTTGGCGACCATACAGGGCTCCCGTACTCCAAAATTGTTCTCACTAGGGCTGAATATAAATATAAAGCACTTCTAGGCTCTCTAAATTCTTTTGTTGTTCTAAGAACAAATCCCTGCATTTGATTTGCCTTGTTAATTATGTGACTATAATGAGCTCGAAATGAAAGTTTTTCGTCAAAGAAGATGCCTAAGTCCTTTATTAATTGCACGCGGTTGAGTGCTTGGCCGTTGATATTATAGTTCCAGGTAACTTTAAAACGTTTTTGGGTGAAAGTTATTACCGAACATTTGGTAATATTCAAATGCATGCGATTAGCTTGACACCAATCAGATATTTTATCAATATCTTGTTGGAGCGCTTGACAGTCTTCTATGTTTGCTATAAATTTAAAAAGTTTCAAGTCGTCAGCATATAGAAGGCAATTGCAAGTTAATCTTGCGATTAAATCGTTGATAAAAACAACAAAAAGGAGGGGTCCTAGATGAGAGCCTTGGGGAACTCCCGATCCAACTGTAGTAGGCAAGGAGATATAGCCCTTTATTGCTACCAACTGAGTCCTATTCTTGAGATACGAGCATATCCACCTGTACAGATTCCCGTGTATACCATATGATGCTAGTTTTTTACAAAGCAGACGATGATTAACTTTGTCAAAGGCCTTGGAAAAATCGGTGTATATTGAATCTACTTGACCACTGACAGAAAAAGCCTGACAGATAGGTATTAAGTGTAGGTTACTTACTTGGGTACCAGTTACATTTTAACGGTACACTTTAGTTATATTTTGAATGAAAACTTCTTTGCAGTGCACTTTAGATTGGCTGTGGCAGGTGACGTGATCGAAAATTTGTAAGACGTAAGGCGGGTTTAACGCAGCGCAGAAGAGGACGTAATATCGCCCTCTTTCTATTGCTTGCTCTTTGGTTGTCATTTCTGAGTGCCGGCGCGACGCTCCCAAAGCGCGGCGACAGAATAAAGAAATCCAGTAACGGAAAAACACCTAACAGCTGTTTTTCGTTGCGAGATTAAGCAGAAGTCTGCCGAACTGTAACGACGTTAGCGTCGTTACAGTTCGGCAGACTTCTGCTTGGAGTGACTCGGGGTGTGGTGCTCGCCGACCGTTGCCAGACTTCGGCACGGTGCTTATGTACGTGCGACTAGACGTATGCGAATTGTAATTGCATAAGTTGATAAAAAATGCTTTGCAATAGCTTTACAGCGGCAGTCCCCCAGTGCCACACATTTTTTTTCTGAAACACTAAATATGTACTGATTTCTCAAAACAAGCAACTTTTTTATTATTAAATAAGGGGGAAAACGAGCAAACGGGTCACCTGATGGCAAGCAACTATCGTCGCCAATAGACACTCGCAACATCAAGTCACCTTTTAAGAGCAACATCAAGACACGCCTTTTAAGAATACGCTCTCTTCTTGAAGGTTTGCAGGTCGTATAGGTCTGGAAATAATGCTGGTGACAGTTAGTTCCAGAGTTTTACAGCGGTTCTTCACATATAAAGCTTTAATATTTTTCGCGAATAGTAAGCTGCAGTAATAAAAGTGAGCTGTATTACGCCAGTTACTGGCTTAATTACTTTTCGGATACTTACACAAGTTCCTGGAACCATAAATAGCAAATAAAACCCGAATATAATGTATACGATGTTTTATTACTTGTTTTATTATACTTACTGTTTTAATAAAATGGAATTTTTAATTATTATTACAACGACAGGACAAAACATTATCATTAATCCTTCGATCGTGGATTCTTGTAAATCTATTGTGTCTCGCTCACCGGTGAGCTTATGGGGCTTGATGGGTTAATTAAATAAAATGTGAAAAAGAATTTTAAATATTATAATTTAGTCTCGCTAAAACTCGGGAACGGCTTAACTAATTTGGCCAATTTTAGTCTTAAAACATTCGTGGAAAGTCCAGAGAAGTTTTATATTAGTAAAGTTTCTAAAAAAGAACAAAATAGAAGCAAAACCTTTTACACTTTTGTTTGTTGCGTGGTTTTGTAACCTAGGTTAGGTTGGTAACCATATTGATCTAGATTTTGTGTTGGTTATAATAGATTGACGCACTTCTATTGAGAATGTACTAGCACAGCCTATAGTGTGAACTACAATGGTAACACCTAGTTTCGTTGTGACTATATAGGTCTCCTTATCACATTTATTACATATAGTTAATACATATTATATACAACTTAGCCCACAAAAATAGCCTATGAACTTTCACGTGGTCTACTTTTTATCTTTGCTAAATAACATAAAAACTCCTACTTAGTTCGTGAGATAAGCCCTTTCAAACAGAGTCAAGTTATATCTATTGTACGAAGATACATACTATATAGCCACATTCATGCTAATATTATAAAGTTCTGTCTGTCTGTCTAAACAGACAGACAGATACACATCTTCACGCTTAAACCGCTGAACATTTTTATGAAAGTTACTTATGGAGATACTTTGAGCCCCGGGAAAGGACAGGATACTTTTTATCCCGGAAAAATGTAAGGTTTCTGCGAGGTAAAAGAATTTCTGTGCATCGGAGTTGCGGGCATTAACAGCTAGTAATACAAAAATATAATTGCAAAACCGCTTTTGATAGAAAACAGGATCTATATTTTGCAAAAGCTCTAAACAGTGAGTATGACATAAATTCCATACAAAACTATAGCTTTATCCAGCTCAGAACTCATGTCAACCAATTAGTCCAAATCTAGTATTTGTAGTTCACATTACTGTGAGCATATTCTGTTTCCGTTTACGGATTTAGCAATGCTATTTCTGGGCAGACACAAAGCAGCAACTTGGTTCAGATTAAAATAGCTCCAGCTAATCCTACATCGGGTTTAACCCTTAACCACCTGCCATACGTCTCGCAGACCCCGCGGATATTATTTTTGTTAATATTTTTGCACCGGAGTGTTGTATCGACTTGTTGGGTTTTGTACCTTTTCCCTGCGCCCCTATCTATCGCCCAACGGCTCGGTGAAGTTTGGCGTGCATGCATTTATCTTATAAAGACTTGCGGGGGTCTGAGAGACCCCTGTCAGGTGGTTACGTAAGTTTTTTCGATTGTAATTTTTTTATTGTTTTGGAAATAATGGCTCTAAATTAAGTTCTTATTGAGCGTTGGTTGGACCAAGGCCTGACAGATGATGAAAACATACTGAACGACGAATGCAGCGATGTGGAGCCGGTCAAAATTAATCATATTGTATTGGAAGATAGTTCATAGTGGAGTGTCTTATTCCGAATGCGGAGAGCCAACTGTAGTGCAAAGAAGCTCTCCTGTACAAAGTGATATTCCTTTGGAAAGTTATCAAGAGTTTTCTTTTGAGGATGATGTATCATTAGCTGAAATTCGATCTAGATCTAGGAAGAATGATTATTTTGGCAAAAACTTCTTTAGTTGGTTATTTGCCCTGCCTGAAATTGCGCTCTAGTGAACCTATCTGTGCAGCTACATAGACAAAAGGTTGAAAGCAGTTACATGTTTATAAAGAAACTGGTAGAACAGTTTACGAGATCGCTTAGGGCACGTTGTGAAAGCAATGTAAAACTGTAACGTGATATGAAGAATCCTTCAGATAAACTTGATTCTTCAGCAAATATCCCATGCTGCAGCACTGATGAAGAGTGATTGGCAGTTCCACTTACGAATATTGAAAAAAAACATAAAACACAACATATTATGTGTTTTGAATGCAAGGCTCATTCCTATTTGCCTCGAATGCTCCGACAAGATCTGTCTTCACGGCCTTAAAAAGTTCTAAGTTTGGAGCCTGCAATTTTGTAGAATTAGTAACTATAATTAGTACTAGTATTTTTTAAAGTTCCTTGTTAATTTAATTATATAAAAAACGTAAGAATATTTTTTTATCAATTTAATATTTTTTTTAGCAATTATTTTCTGAAAGTGTTAGTGGGTAAGTCAAAAACACGAGATTGTAGCAAATATGCTGTATTATTTGAAAAATATTGTTGAAATTCATGTTTCTATTTTTAAAATAAAGAGTTTAACACGTTCAGACCGGGACCTCATGAACTGGTACTCGTATCCAAACGGGGCAAATCTTCATATGGCCACCGGTGGTACATCACCGCCCCATAAACCGAAACACCTGCCGGGCGGGGTGGACACGGCCAACGATTATGCACGAATTATGCATTCTCTCTCCTTCTAACGATCTAATAATCCTATAATAGGTCAATTATTTTGTCTCATCACTCATCACGCGTGGATGTATCAGATCAGATGGCTTCGTACTATACCAGCCTTAAAAAAACCCTAAACCGCAAACTTCACATCGAGATTGTTTATGGCATTGTACCATCAATGTCTTTATAATTTTTTTCATGTTTGATTTAGTTATCCTATAAATAAACATTGTCTTAATGTGATTCAGCAGAAATAATTTGCTTTTCACAATACAATTTTTCAATCCTTTTTTTTTTTACTTCCCGAAACAATATCCATCTCCTGAGCTACACTATGAATCTTTGTCGATTTTACAGGGCGGGAACGGTAATTGCAATACTCTCTTTCAAGGCGGCACAAATTTCTTAGTACATTAAAAGACAGGTGTGACGTGGCCACCGGTGGTACACCCCGCCCTGTCAGCGAGTACTCCGTGCTCCACCGGTGGTACACCCCGGTCTGAACGTGTTAATAGTGCCTGAATACAATTTCTTGAATTAGTATTTGCCTCACCCCTTATATTTATAATTATCGTATGTTTTTTAGCCGGGGTCTCACAGTCGTATGGCAGGTGGTTGTGTGACAATTATATGTGGTAGGTGGTTAAGGGTTAAAATGGTCGCTGTTAAGAATAATAATTTATGTATTAACCTACAAAAAATGTTTGTTGAGTTATGAATTTTGACTTATGAACATTACTACATTAATAACTAAGGTTTTTTTGTGAGATGATACCCACACAAATGCTTAACTGCGTCCAAATAGGACTCTTTTGAGTCCCTCCTGCTGGCCGATTCTGTATCGTACATTTGTGAGTTAATAACTGAGTTAGTAACGAATCCGAGGAGTGAGTAACGGAAAGTGCCACTTTTTGTATTCACTTGCATACATAAGTGAGACTTTCCTCTGCTCACTCCTCCGTTTTGTTACTAACTCAGTGATTAACTCACAAATGTACGATACAGAATAGGCCAGCTGGTAGAGGCAGTAATTTATTGATTTAAGAATATATCTTCCTTGGTAATCCGATTCATGAAGTATAAGACGTAATGTAATTTAACGCGAGTAAACTATAGATCTATATCTGAATTTCAAAAATATCTCTTATAATACGTGCCGCGAGAGACACTACAAAGCATAAAAATATGGCATTTATTCTAAAATATTGTGCTAAAATATACTCGTAAGTTGTACTTACGAGAGCCCAACTTCGGTGCGCCTTTTAGCATAGTTTTTCGATTTCCTTCCAATGTGCTTTGTCCCTTGCAACTCTGTTTCAAGTTATCTCCTGACTTGATGACCCTACTATAGGGGCAAAATTTTAAGGCCTTGCGAGCAATTGACTTCCTTACCTACGATATGCTACTATTAATAAATTCCGCATCGCATAACAAAACGTTAATTAAATTCTTCCAAAGTGTAACGCTTCATGCTCTAGACTCTAAAGTCTAGACTGTAAGCTGCCCCCCCCCTTTAGTTATAAGCTGGCCCTTGGATAAAATAATGTTTCATAACCTTGCTACATCTCAAAATAATTCGATTTTAACAGTAACTTAAACAAGATTAATGTTGAAAGTTGTACTGAATAAACCATTTTACCAGACCTCTCTGAAATAACTGAAATACTTCGAGTGTGAAGTTAGGTTTGGAATTAAGGAATCACGAGATCTATTTGTTGGGAATCTTATTGCTTTAAGTAAGCTCTTTATAGTTAATTAAACGTTAAGTTTATTTTCGTAATTCATTTGAATACCGATTATAATTACTGAATACTTTGATGAAGGGAGTACGGCGAATTTTGTTATAATTATATAATATGAGGGAGTAGGTATACCTACCGTATATAATAATATGTCTATAACATCTTTATACTTAACTGAACCTATTTAGATTCCATTTTGTATGAAGATATTTCAGGGACCGGCCGACCGGGAAAGGGCACAGAACAGTTTCTATGTAATCTACGGTTCCCGCCAGCTAAACTAATTTCATCGAAACGGAATTGCGGGCAACACCTAGTAATTGAACAAATCTTGTAACAATATAAAACACAGTCTATATAAATAAAAAGAAATTAAAAATTATTTATCCTTGCTGAAACTCGAGAACGTCCGAATCATAACTAATTTTAGTCATAAAATACTCGCGGAAGTCCAGGGAAGTGATACCAAGTCCGGGTATACCGCATCTAGTTATAGATCTAACTTTTAACACCTCAAAAACATTGGATCAGTACTCTCAACTCAAGAGTCTTGCTCTTAGGATGGCATTTACTGTAACTGCACAAATCAGGTATTTTTCAGGTTCTCCATAGTCGTGTAAAACACCATCGTAGTATTTAGAGATAAACTACGATAACATGGCGCGCCCCTCCAAAATTGAAAACGTTTGATGTGCGTTGTCAAAACGTTTGAAGTGCGTTCGTTGTCTTGCGCGGTCGGCTAGTTATGATTAGTTGACCAACAAATCTTGGTAATAAGTGACATATTACGAGTACTGGTTGATTGGTTAAATACTTACTACATACAAACTCTTTCATAAGGATGTGACTACACACATTGAAACAGTAATTTGGAGGGGCGCGCCATGTTATCGTAGTTTATCTTTACATTGGGTAATTTTAGACCACAATTCCGCGACGCATAGATGCATTTCTAAATTTGTATGTATTTGACAGATTTGCAATGCAATTGAAATCTGTCAATTCAGTACACATTTGGAAATGCATCTACGCATCGCGTTGCGCTAAATTGACCTTAAATATAACAATAAAATTGTTTTATTTCCCCAAATAAACGGCTTCTATAAATTCCGCCATTCATTAGACACTCGAGATATGTTTAAAATGGAGCAAACGAAGCACTAAAGAAAATCGTGGAGGCGGTGTCTTTGTTCTCACAAAGGCTCCGGAATAAAAGACTATATACAATTTCGTTAAGACTTCACTCTGTTCTATTCTCTTAGCCCTTAGACGGTCAAAACCATCATGATGGACAGAGTACAGACAGATGTATCATAGACAGATGTAGGTATTAATAAGGGTCAATTTAGTTCATGTTGCAACGTTACGATGTGATGTATTTTTATGGCCTGGTGAATATTGAGTAGTCCTTGGATCATAGAACAGGTGGGTTATTATGACCTCTTATTTCCAGCCAGTTTACGCCCGAAAACGGTGCGTACGTACGTACGTTTGGGCGTAAACTGGCTGGAAATTAGAGGTCATAATAGCCCACCAGAAGCCTGTTCTTTAAATTTTTTTGACAGGAGATTCTAGAGGTTTGGCTAACGTCAAAATGGTAACCATCAATGCTCTGGAAAGGTAAACTCCCATCAAAATCGTCAAAAACCGTACACAAATCTTTCCTTGTTTAAAAATCCTTGTCAACATTCTGATAAAAAAATTTGGTTAGTCTACCCAAATGTCTATAAAACGAATATTGTGTAAACATAGATTACTTTAAAGTTTATAGTCTAAAAAACCCATGTGATTCACGATTAATCATCACGATAAAAATGTTATACGATATTGACACTAATCTACGCACATCAGCACATGTCACATGTCATTAAAATAACATTAATTTGAAGACTCCCGCAATCCTCTTCTAAAAATGGCACCAGTAAAGTCCATTTAAACGTACGAGAAAAGTCGAGGTTTCTTGTTTATTGATTCTAATGGTAAAATCAGAGAAATTAATTTCTAGTTATATTAAATCAACGAGCTTTTGCCCGCAGCTTCGCTCGCGTTAAGAAGTATTAATATTATAAACTGTATATAAACTTTCATCCCCTATTTTAACACCTTGGGGTTGGAATTTATCAAAATCCTTTCTTAGCGGATGCCTACGTCATAACATCTACCTGCATGCCAAATTTCAGCTCGATCAGTCCAGTGGTTTGGGCTGTGCGTTGATAGATCACCATGTCAGTCAGTCACCTTTGAGCTGATTATTGGCTGGACTTATAACTCGACCAAAATTTCGTGATAAAAAGTATCGTATGTCCTTTCCCGGGACTCGTAAATCGTCATACCAAAATTTCAGCAAAATTGTTTCAACGGTTTGGGCGTGAAAAGGTAACAAACAAACGAACTTTCGCATTTATAATATAAGTTGGAAGTATGATTTTAGCCTGTTGCATTACAGTCACAAGATACACAATCTCTTTAACGGTTCTACTATTTTTATGTAGCTTCCTTGTTCGATACAATTTTCGTTTCTTATCACACTCTGATGACTAACGAGATATTCCCAAGACAAAGCTTATTAGCCAGCCATTAAGACAAAGCACTTAGAAGACCGTAAGACGTATACTGACGCATTCAATCTTCCTTCCCCTTGAACCAAGGGAGAGGGTATGATCAATTGTATGAAGGAAACACTCATCAAAATTACTTCAGCAGTCAGCTGCATTATAATTGGTTATTAAAGGAGGGACAGCTTATTGGACCATTGGTTCCCCTCGAGAGGTTCGGTCCCATTTAAGATGTTTTCAGATCTCAAGTACATGTAAGGATGTGGTCCGTTGAAAGAAAAAATATTTGGTCGGTTCCATACATATTGGTTAATTTCTTTCTCTGGACTAGGTCGACTATTTTGCGCTGTCTTGAGAGAAACATTCAGGAATTTTTCTGGAAATTATTAAAGAGGAAATATTAAAGAGGAAAAGAGGAAATATTAAAGAACAATAATTCTAAAATATTTTAAGCTATGGGGGGTTTGAACATTCAAACATGCTCCAGAAAACTTTAACGGCTCCAGAATTGCTATACCAGGCTGCAGGCTGATCTTACAGGACTCTTGTGCATTTCCGTGTGTACGCACGAGTCGGCCTGCGATCAGTCCGATTGGATCGAACGGCTTCCCACGAGACAGCAGCCCACGAGACGAAGCGAAGGGGGTGTTGACGTTAAGAGCTGGTACACATTGGGCATTTAACGCGCGCTTGGGTGTGTAGTGTGTACGCTTCAATAGAATCCGAGGTTCTAGACCGCGCGAATTAGCAAAGCGCGCGCCTAACGCACGCTTCAAATCGCCCAGTGTACCAGCTATGCGTTAAAATGTTTGTGTTGCGACGACGCAACGCAACGCAACGCGCCGTGTGCTCTGGCTTTTATTCTTTATCGACACCACGCATGTACGGTAAAATATGTCTCTATTGAATTGGCTTGAAGCTTGGAGGCCACTGGCAGGCTTCACACGAGGCTGTTGTAAGGCCGTTTTATATTTAGGTACATTTTACTCTCGTTTTCACTCTTATCTGATTTTATTCAAATGATAATTACTTAAAGTTAAAATAACTTAAAGTTCTAATTATAGCACAATTCTTAATTATTAAGACGCTTTTATTAGCTTGGGCTGTATGCATGTAATGGAATCTTTGAGCACCATTTTTACCTAAGATAGCTCAGAAGAGATAGAGCCAATGACATTTGCAATAATGGGTAACATTTTAGAAAATATTTTCTTAGACAGCGGGTTTTTTTAGTTTTTTTAAACTGTTAATTATTATTATTATTATCATGAAGTTTCTTTGCGATTACTATCCAGCGGATATTCGTCAATGATTGCTTATGAATTATGATCGACATCGCACAATACTGCTTCGCAATCATGGTGGTGACCATAGAAGTAGAAATCTATCATGTAAAGAGACCTTAAAATAATTTATATAAATTATAAATAATAATTACTCAATAAAAAAATATATTACCAGACGAAAAATGCGCGATTACCCTGGAATAACACCTATGTAGGATCCTAGGAGTCCCAATTCAGGCGGACGAAACCGCGGGTTACAAATAGTATCTAGTATAATTTTAATACCTTCTAGAATCTAGCCTATCGATATTTGAAATGTTAAACCAATTTCAATGACCCTTATGTTACACTTAACTGATAAGACTAAAAGGGACTGCAGTCAGGTAAAGGGGTTTCATAGAAAAAAAACGACCTTAGAATTAGGTGGATAGAGTATTAAATTGATTTGCTTAACATTTTTATAAGTGACCAACCCATATTAAAGGTAAATATGCAAATATTATAAGCACTTTATGATGGGTTAAAAGTTGTATCACAAAAACCATTCGGATTAATTTGATCTAAAAAGTAAACAATGTATGATGACTATAATACCTACTACCAAATGTAATATTACAGACACACTGAATAAGTCGAATACTGATTTTGGAATATTTTTTAGTCATGAAAATTATAAAACTTCCAGATGACCGGCAATTTTTAGGCCTTTAAAAATACTTTATTTCGGGTATAAAAATAAATGACGATTTTCACACCCACTTGCAATTGAATGCAAACAAAATCTTATGAAAATCTGTCCAGCCCGTCTTGGAAGAGTTGGCAACAAATACCGCGAAAAGAATAGCTTATAAGCAAAACTCAAGAAAAATGTGAAAGCATTTTCCGCCCGGCTTTTTCAGACAAAAGATGGGATTGCAAACACTTTTCCTTTAAGTTACGTAATAAGAATCTTAATTAATAGAGTGTTTAAAAGTATTTCATAAAGAAAGAACAAAAAGTGTTTCTTTACAGTTTTGTACTGATAATAAATGTGGGACGCCCCCTACGACGCCCCTTATAGTCCCAGAACCGGCCGTATTAAATAAAGTGATATGGATCAGATGCATGATTAATTTTCGAATATAGATCGAGAAACCATAGAACTTAAAGGTCGACACCATCTAAAATGCCTGATTTTGGCCGCATGCAAAATTATGACCTTGCTTCCGGTAGTGATTTAATGTCCGGAACATTACTTTCTTAAGATACGTAGAAAAATCATGGACAAATCGCTTAAAAAAATTAATGTATTGAAAAATTATGCAAAAAAAAATACCTTTGATCGTGGTCGACTCTCGGTCGCGTATGAATTGAACTTGTCGACCTTTGAAAACTCATTTCTGCTCATCGAATACTCGATGAGCTCACAACCGGAAGTGAGGTCATAATTTTGCATGCGGGCAAAACTAGGCATTTTTAGGGGTGTTTACCTTTAGTTCTTCGGTTTCTCGATCTATATTCAAAAATTATTCATGTATCTGATCCATAGGACTTTTATACGGCCGGCTCTCCGCCTATTACTAATAGAGATACATTTGCCGCGTTAACGAGATCGCACCAAAACCCTATTTTTTTACTTACTTGATTTTCATGAACAATCATGAAAATCAAAATGACCTAAAAGTCGAAAGTGAATATGACCTAAAATTTGGCGTAAATATATAAAAACATATTTTTAATGCTCTATAGGTACAAACCTATGCAGAGTTCCAAGAGCATTAAAAATATTAAGTTTTGTTCGTATGATAATCCATACTTCCATACTAATATTATAAATGCGAAAGTGTGTCTGTTTGTCTGTCTGTCTGTCTGTCTGTTACCACTTCACGCCCAAACCGCTGAACCGTTTTTGCTGAAATTTAGTATCGAGATACTTTGAGTCCCGAGAAAGGACATAGGATAGTTTTTATCCCGGAAAAATGTACGGTTCCCACGCGATAAACGATTTTTATCGCAACGGAGTTGCGGGCGTCATCTAGTATTATAATAAACTTAAAATAGAAGTTGTTATTTTTAGTAATTATTACGATAATTATTATAAACTAGCGACCCGCCCCAGCGTCGCACGGGTATAAAATATATAGCCACTGAAAAAAAATATGCCTATGGCCTTCCTCAATAAATGGGCTATCTAACACTGAAATAATTTTTCAAATCGGACCAGTAGTTCCTGAGATTAGCGCATTCAAGTTAGCCCTTTCAAATATTTTTTTCCACATTTTCCTCTATTTAGCCCCCATTAGTCTTAGTGTGATAAAATATAGCCTATAACCTTCCTCGATAAATGGGCTATCTAACACTGAAAGAATCATTAAAATCCGTTGCGTAGTTTTAAAGATTAAAGGGAACAAAGGGACATGAGGGAAAAAAGCGACTTTGCTTTATAATAAGTATAGACTAACAGTTTTCAGTATAACCGGTTAAAAACACAACTAACTCCTGGGAGATCGATTAAAAATTCAGCCATTGTAAGTGATCCAGGTCTGTATCAAAATAGGTAAACTTTTTCATTTCTGTTGCATGACAAATATAAGAACTACATTATTGTTTCTTCGTCAAGACGTATATTTATTGGACATTTACAATGCTTATAGACCATATTTATTTGCAAGCATTAATTACAAATATATTTTATGTCTGCAGTAGCTGCCAATTGATAAGTTCTCCTTGGCTATGCGAGTGATTTTAGTTAGGAAGATAACTAAATTCCTATTAGAAGTGCACTCTATAGGCCCCCAGACACGGGGAGACAGATCTATTAGATCGACCGACTTGTCCGGGCTCGTGCACACACACGGAAATATTACGTTATACGGCGTTTAGGTACAAATGCAAAAACACGATTTTATAGGTGAGTGGAGGTTCGCAGTTTGTAATTTTGACTTAAATAGAAAAATTGAAAACTAGTTGATGCCCGCAACTCTTTTCGCCGAAATTAGTAAATCGCGCGGGAACTGCACATCTTTCCAGGCTAAAAAGTAGGTACTCATAGATGTCCTTTCCCGGGGTTCAAAGTATCACCATACCCAGCAAAATCGGTTCTGCGGCTGGGGCGTGAAAAGGTAACAAACAAATGGACTTTCGCATTAAATATATTATTAGTAGGATGTGATGTTGTTTTTTGAATATCATAGTAAAAAGTAGGACACTTCCGTTCAGATCGGCCTACGATCAGTCTGACTGGATTGATCAGCCTCCCCGTGGATATGGAAGATAGTGTGGCAAAGGTGGCTCTCAGCCTCCCCGTGTTTATGGAAGATTTAAGTGTGGCATACGTCGGCATACGGCTCCATTAGCCACATTTCTAATTGGGTAATGAAGGTGAGTAAATGAGTGGTTGTTTTTAACAGCAAGATAATATGCAAATTTTTCTAACATTTTTCGTTAGTGAAACCCGTATGAAGTGAATAAAGTGCTTTCGCTCTTGCAGGTTTATTCAGTATACAACATTCCTGTTTGTGATGCAATCTTATTTTCATATCAAAGGAAATGCTTTAAAAGCCATTCCATTTAAGTTCTTATAAACTAATTAAGTCGTAAACAAAAAATAAACAAAATATATTATGTAAACAAAACTACAACTTACAAAAAGATCTAAAAAAAGCTTTGTCCCTAAATACTAATTACTATAAACACCTTATTTTGTAAAATGGGGTGGGATGGGAACACACTCATTTTTGCCGTAGTCGGTTAAATAAACTGATTTAGCCTAAAACACGAAGCTAGACACATTTCATACTAAACATTCCGTATTAAATATTTTGTGACTGTCTTCGTTGTTTGGACCATAGTAACAAATGAGAACTGCAAAATTATCATAACTTGAATAATTATTACCGCTTGACACCCGCATGGCCTTAAGTAGATTGCGATAAGTGTTTCTACTAATTGAAATAAGAAATAATTGTGCCGATAAAATAAAATAAAACTTTTTGTTAGGTTTGTACGCTTGTCTATTTATTTCCATTTAAGTTACTTTAAGGATTGTAAGTGAAATTATGGGTACTTACCAGAGAGTATATAAAAATGTCTAAAAATAATGTTCCCAGTAGGTACAGATTAGGAAGTGTAGACAGAAAGGGGTATGAAGATTTTTGTATGGAGCCTGGCCGACCAACATGTCCGCCATTTTGATTTTTTTTTAAATCGCGTTCACGCATAATTCTTTGAAAAATGGATAGCTAATATCAATACAAACAAAAAATAATCTTGGACAAAACCGCGTAAAGTGTCACATTTCGAAGATATTATGAGCTGCCAAAGTTTTACCATTGGAAATAAATATGTAAGTATTGCAACTCTAATAGACTAAGACCAATAATTTTGAAAACAAAAAAAATCACAGTAGGATGAAACCCATTACAAAAGGAGGAGAATATTATAAAAATTAAGGGAAAAATTATTTACGGGCGATCTGAGTTCGAGAAAAGTGGGGGGCGGGAGGTTTTAAGGGGGAAAAATGGTTTATCTCGATTTCTGGAAAAACTAATATTCCTATGAAAAAAAGTCAAATGGCAAAGTTGTAGGTAAAAAAAGATCTAAAACTTTTGTATTTACACTTTTTTTCCATTACCTCAAAATTTATGTGAAAATTTCAAAAAACCATGTTTTTGGTTTTTTATGGTTTTTTTATTTATATCTTTTACAAAAATTTTTTTTTTCGCGAAATTTAGTGATAACTTATAAACATTTTCAAGTCCCAAATACGCTGTCATTTATTTGATAAGAAATATTTATTTTTTCACCTTATTTTGAATTTAAATCAAAAGAATACCCTAATTTTCAATCGAAAATTCGATCGTCAAAATATCAGGTTTTTTAAAAAAATTGTAATGCTCTTTATTCTTTAAAATCTCTATTTTCCGATGATGAAAAAAAAACATGTATTACACGATAATAAATCTTCTCAGAAAACGCAAAAAATCGAAAAAAAACTCAAATTCGAAAATTCTTTATTAATCATTATAAATAATTTTATAAAAAAATGTGATTGCTGCAATTAGTTTAAATTTAAAAGTTGATTTATTTCATTATAATTTCATTTCTGTCATAGAAAATATCATTATGTAAAAATATAAATGTAAATCTATACTCATAAAATAACTTATCCTGACTGACTTGAAAAACTGTTTCGATTTTTTGCATTTTCTGAGAAGATTTACTATAGATTTTTTATATCATTGATAGTGTAATATTTTTTTTTTCATCATCGGAAAGAAGAGACTTCAACACCATTTATTTTAATAAAAAGCTGATATTTTAACAGTCGAATTTTCGATTGAAAATTAGGGTATTTTTTCAATATAAATTCAAAATAAGGTGAAAAAATAAATATTTCTAATCAAATAAATGACAGCGTATTCGGGACTTAAAAATTTAAGATATCACCAAATTTCGTGAAAAAAAAATTTGTAAAAGATAAATAAAAAACCAAAAACATGCTTTTTGAATTTTTCACATAAATTTTGAGGTTATGGAGAAAAAGTGTAAATAGAAAAGTTTTAGATCTTTTCCTTACCTACAACTTTGCCATTTGACTTTTTTTCATAGGAATATTAGTTTTGCCAGAAATCGCGATAAACCGTTTTCCCCCCTTAAAACCTCCCCCCACACTTTTCCTTTACTCAGATCGCCCGTAAATTATTTTTCCCTTAATTTTTATAATATTCTCCTCCTTTTGTAATGGGTTTCATTATACTGTGATTTCTTTTAACTTTTCATTATTTTTGAAGGTATTGGTCCTGGTCTATAAGGCATGGTTATTCCAAGTGATTTCTCGTCTATGAAACAGTAGCCACTCTGTAACACACCGTCGCGAGTTTTTCATTAGGTATGTAGTTGATAAAAATTATTGTTTGAGCCAGATTGCACTTTGTCATCACGCGACGGCGTGTTACAGAGTGGCTACTATTTCATAGAAGAGAAACCACTTGGTTTAACCATGCCTTAAAGTTGCAATACCTAAAATATTTATTTCCAATGGTAAAACTTTGGCAGCTCATATCTTCGAAATGTGACACTTTACGCGGTTTTATCCAAGATTATTTCTCGTTTGTATTGATGTTAGCTATCCATTTTTCAAAGAATTATTCGTGAACGCGATTTAAAAAAAAAACAAAATGGCGGACAAGTAGGACGGCCAAAATCTTCGTACCCCTTTAGTGGCTGATTTCAATTTATTTGTCAAAAGTGAGGTCCAAAGCTTATCGGAAAAATGAAAATTCATAACTCATACGTCATAACACAAACAAATCAAGCTTCAATAAAAGTGTCAAGAAACAAAAAAATTAAAAAAACAAAACGTCACAGCAACTGTTGCGTGAAATTTGAAAAAAGAACGAACTTTTTCGATCCAATCTACCATCTTGGTCGATCCCGGCTGTGAAACTGGAATTGCTTTTATTTATTGCGTCAACGGAATTTCACAAACAATTTTTGCCTACCAAAAATCAAAAGCGTCCGGTTTTTACAATCGTGTAAAATATCATACCATTTTTCGTGTCAAATTTACTAAAAGCTGTGTTTAAAAGGAGGCAAAAGATTTTCTATGTAAATTGTAAGGGAATTTTTAATACGCCTGTTAGGTACAAGTTTGGGGTTCGTTTAAACAACTTATCGTTTTCTACAACTTCGTAAAAAAGTATGTCCAGCAGGCTTAGCATAACAACAGTAGAAATGGAAAAGAATCGACATACTGACAGCTTTTATCGACCAAACGGCGGATTGCCATTGTCTGACTGACACGTCTTTGTAATATATTCTTCCGTAGAAAGAATCCGTTTCTATGGTGATCGTGCTAAGCCTGCAGTTAGTATAATAATATGATAAGTTATTGACAAATCGGTGACTAGTTCCATCCCAGTTTCTGATGATTTTTAAAAGGATTTTTTTTTTTGGAAAGTTCCAATCCAATTTATTTCATTTCAATTTATTCATTATTCCAATCAACAACATTGCTCCTGCCAAAAACTGCAAATTTTACAAAAAGTTAGATGATGATAAATATTTGCTGTGCTACCTTGTAAATTGTTTTAACAGGTTTAAGTATCTGAAACTTTAATAATGCCCGGTTTCTGAGGTTTTTAGACAGGAGTTTATCTTTTCACTATACTGTACTCGACGAAACATGGCGGTAGCGGTCATTGAGTACCTGTCAAAAACTTGTCATTTTCTATATAAACCGTGATTGACAATGCAATATAATATAATATAGTCTCTCTTTTATACCTACGTCACGAATTTACTGACATTGGCTATTCCTCAAGGGAGGCCATTTTTAAAGAAGAAGAAGACAATGAACTGTCAAATGTTGTCAATCGCGGTTTGTATAATAGGTATAGAAAACGACAAGTTTTTTGACAGGCAGTCAATGACCGTTACCGCCATGTTTCGCCGAGTAGGTACAGTTTAAGGCGTTGTAGATTGGTACATTTTTTGACGCTAGCCAATCAAAGGCAATATTAGTAAAAAGATAAACTCCGGTTAAAATAACTCAGAACCGGGTATTAGTCACATAGAAAAAGACGTTAAAGGAATGCGAAATAAAACGCAATGGAGGCTTTTTAATCTGGTTTAAGCTCACAAAAATTAAAAAACCGTTAAACCAAAGCATCGCGGGGGATTACCTGCACTGCGGCGTACTGCATAGAACACAGAAACCCACAGAATTGGCGGGGAAAACAGGAAACGAGCCGTCATTGATCTGTCACTGTAGGAATTTAAAGTTGGAATGCTGATTTTCGTTTCTTTTGTTGTTCATTTCTTTCTAAACGACGATTTTAATTTAGAATATTATAAGTTTATAAGTGAATGTTTAAATAGACAAGACTATGATATATTAAGAGTATTAATCCCAATACACTAAGCTGTAAATAACCAAATATTTTATCGCATAAATAATGTATGATGGAAAATTCGAACGTTCTCGTTCGGCTCGGAGAAAATTATGAATAATGTTGAGCTGTCAATGTGTTAAGTGAAGATATGAGTTGAGGAAGCAGGTAAGTAAAACACGAAGTCTTTGCATAAACGGAAGCTTTAGGACCGGGAAAATTATTGGAAATCAAAATAATATGGATTGTATGTAAAACTAAATGCATATTAGCCAGATGATGAAGTAGAAGGTATGTTCAAGTTATGAGAAAAAAATGTGTGATTGTACGTTAGTTACTTGGTTCATCCAATCATATCCTCAATTGTGACAGGTTTACGGCACGTCAAAGTAAAATATACTCGCCGCGTCTACATCTTCTTCGGTCTGCTACGTATCGGAACAATATTAACCACATAAAACTTTTACGCGGACATTTTTAATGTATTTGCCATTTTCAATATTGGAATGAAGATTGTTAAACTTTTTACGAATTGTAAGTAATCGAAATGTGATATTTTAAGCTATCGTTTATTATTTAGGTACACAAGAGTATTCTATTAGGATAAACTATCTAATTAAGTATTTTATTGACACAAACATAAAGATTAAACAGCCATGATGACTAAGTTGACTGCCACTATGACTTAGCAGCTGCTGTCTCCAGATAATATGACAAACTAGTAATAGTCAACTTTGGATGCAAATACAGGATAGATAATATTAATAAGTGTGGTCCCGATTAGCACGATTATAATATTATTATTCTTTATTCTAGATGAAAATCCCATATTATCAGTTTTCACCATACATGACTCTACCTATATTATGTCTAATGTCCCAGGTTTAACCATATTATACAAGGGGTAACAAAACTAAGTGATAATTTGTATGTATGTAATTATGTTTCTCTTATAATTATGAAGTTCACTTTGAAAGTAGCAGCACTGCTGAAAGAGCATTTTTGTGATTTTTATGGTCATAAAAAAGTAAAAAAAGTTACTTCTTCAGCAGTCAGCACTGCTATCGCTATTTTTTAACTTTTATTACACCCTGTAGATACAAGATGGCCGCGAATTAAAGGGATCGGTTAGCACAAAGGTGCACGACATTTAGTTAATTGCATGCGTACTGGCCCAGAATCACGTCTGTCACATGCCAGATATAAATAACGCCCAACGACGAATGATTGTCTATTCTACAGATGTCTGCTTTCTGTATTTCATTGGATTCGTTTTGTTCTTAGGATTTACATTATTCCAATTCAGTGATCTAATCCATCGCTACTAGAATTAATGTAAATGAGTACTGGAATGCACTCATTTCTAGTGCATTCACTGGAATGGACTGAAAAAACGGGCGCTGGCCCGTTTACACTGTTCCAGTAGCAACCAGCGCTGGAATAGATCACTGGGTTGAAATGATGTAAACCGGCTTATATTAGGGAAGAGAGAATCAAGGAGTAAGCACAGCGTCTTTTAAGTTAGTTATCTTTTATCTAAAAAACTAAAGTAGAGCAGATGTCACAATAATTATCTACTTTAATTTGTTTCAGCTATTTGACCATATAAATGTTTACAATGTGAATCTAATTTAGCACAGATGACGCCCGCAACGCCGTTGCACCCGGAAACCGTACATTTTCCGGGATAGGAATCTGGATCAAAGAGCCTAGAAGTTTTCGATCGTATCATCAAAAAAAAACGTGGACAACGCCGCTAAAGAAGTTTTCACTAATTCACGTTGTGTTGTGACTAAAACTTGCATCCTCGATTTTGAGAACCTAACTTTAGGTTCCTGAAAACTGGATAGACTTTTAAACTATGACATAGGCATACAGCTTAAAAGTCAAATGACCTGCTATGACTTTTTCGCTTAAACGAGCGAGCTAATAACTCGCCCGCTCAAGCGGACACCGTGCCCAATCTAGCGATCGCTCAGATTAGCCTTGAATAGCTTTTCACAAACGAAAATAAACTTTAATACATAACCAAATAAGATTTAAAATAATTCAAGCGGTTGCTGCGATAGCTTGTGTATTAAACGCAAATGAAAATGAATCTAATTTTTGGGCAGTAAGTTTTAAATTAGCTCCGCATACGAACATGTCACACTGAAATATTAATTATAGTTGTATTACACTTGTACCTTTAGATTTATCAGTTACCTTATCTGGTAATACTTCATATAGATTTAATAAGTACAAGTTTTTTCTATAAGTATTTTAGACCAGAATTACATACAGAAATCGGTTCCCTAGTGTCCTAAAGGTTAAATAGAAAATGGGTCCCTACTCCCTATTGTTATCTAGTACGTCAATCTCGTATTGCCGAATTCTGTCCGTAGCGGTCATGATTTTTTATATAGCTGATATCATCTCCTAGACTAAAAAGGTCAATGACCGCTAGGGACAACGTATTTCATTGTGACTAAAGGCTATCCTAATCTTAAATCAGGGTTAATTCAAATTGCAATGAATTAGCGAGATGTTGCGATGTATTTTCCAAAAGCCTGTCAATAAAGATACTACTTAGTACTTACATAAATTTAAAGTCGGTGCAGAGAGCGGTACTAGCACATACAATATAATCCTATTAGGTACTGCCACCAATTTAAATTTTACACACTTATAGAATATAGAATGTGGCAAACAAACTACAGTTCAAGTTACATAGCATATTATATTGTTGTTCTAACAATTTATCTACGTCACACAATAATACATTATGTTTAATGGAATTTTTATAGAGTTCTGTGGATTTCACAATTCTGTGTAACTTTAAACCTAGGTTTTAAAAGTAGTTAGTGACCTAGCGTATCTAGTGTCACATTATAATAATTGAAAAGACTTGTGGCCGCACTCATTTACATTAAATAATTACTTAATTTTAATTTAATGAACAGTTTGACAGAAAATGTATGCAGTTGAAGTCGAAGTCTTTATTAAATCTCTCTGAGTGCGGCCCTTATGTACTGAGTCATTTTTGAATAAAATCCAAGTTTTGGTATACACGTGGCTTCGTAGGAAACCGACGGAAAAATCGCTTTCCATCGAACAGAAAATTTCCAGATTCATTGAATTAATAGTTTTGATGGTTTTGTTTGTTTGTAAACGTTCTTTGATCACATGACAAAAACATGACCTTAGAAGTCAACTTTGGTCAGCTAAGTACATAAATGACTGTAACGATGACGATAGCACAAAACATTTTTCCTAGTAAGTGGATTTTTGCTAACAAAAACTCTTGAGTCTAGATCTCTATTTTTTTCTATAAGTATAATAATATCTGTGGTCACCGCCGTTGGTTTAACATTTAGTAATTCTTTTAAATGTATACCTGTTTTTTTTTAATATATTGTAAGACTGTTTGGAGACCAAAAAAAAACAAAAGTACTTGAAGCTTGAAGTCAAATGATGTGAAAAGAATACTGCTTTTTTTAATAACTCACATTTGAGAAACACTGTCTAACTGCCGCGTTTAGAGACGAATGTTAATTACCTACCTAATTGTATAATTAAATGAAGATTTTGACATAAGCCCCATACATTATAATATTATCTGTCAAACTCTTCATTGAATTGAAGTCGTCACTAAATCTCTCTGAGTGCGGCTTTAATGGAGATACTGTCAAACTACGCCTTTATTTTGGCGGTACGTACGACGGTAACCAAAATATAGTGATAAAGACTCTAGAAACGTTCGCAAAAATGTAGACCGTACGTCCCTACATGCTTTTGGATGGAAGCCGGCTAAAAGTTTGTCATCCTGTCTGTTACCTCTTCGCGCCCAAACCGCTGCACTGATTTTGCTGAAATTTAGTATGCATAATATACCTAATACCTTGAGTCCCGTGAAAGTACATAAGATACATTTCATCCCGGAAAAATGTAGGGTTCCCGAGTGATAAGTGAGTTTTGGCGCAACGCAAGTTGCGGGCGTCATCTACTCGTACAATAATGCACGTGAACAATACTAATAATAAAGTAATAATACGTGTACAATAATAAATTTTTTGGTAGTTGATAATAAATAATTGTTCTGGAAGCTTTAGCATTCAGTAAATTGTTCTGAGCTTATTTCAGAATAGGTACTTGATGTTTTCTTACGTTTTGTAAAGGAGAGATTTTAAAGTCGATGCAATTTTGCAAAAGAAAACAAATAAATAACAATAAAAATTATAATAGATAAGATTCTATTCTGGACCAAGATAAATAGAGATTCTTTCATACTTTTATTTATAAAATTCTCGTTTCGAGATATTACTTGCCAAGCTTTTCCGAAAGAGCTGGACAGATTTTGTTGAAATTTTTGTCGCGCTTATTCTATGGGTCTGAGGATCAGCCAATATCACAGAGGTAACATGAAGCCAATGATCAATATCTATTTTTCAGTTTCGAAATAACGTTGTAGCTGGACGGTGAAACTTCGTACAGTAAATTGTGTCTATCTCAGATCAGCGTGACATAATATACAAAGTCTCCATGTGACAACATCTAAAATTACTGGGCTCGAGCATGCTCACAACGTTGACAAAACAACATTTGCCGGATCAGCTATTAAAAACAGATTTATAGTAAAAAACAGAAAGCACTTTACTTCAAAGTCATTGTGATCGAGTCTGTTTTGCGACAGGAAATTTATAGGAGTGTCTATGAAATGCTGACTGTTATCTTTTACCGCCTAAATGGATCGGCTATTTTATTTGGCAAACCCATTTCGTGAAATTATGATTATAAGCCATCAGCGTGCGCCGTGCGGCTTCACATTAATATTATAAAGGCGAAAGTTTGTGAGTGTTTGTTACTTCTTCACGCCTAAATGGCTGGTACATTTTTATAAGGTATGGAGTTAGCTGTTGATACCCTAGAATTAGATTAAAACATATTAGGGTGCGTCCACATATTTTGTATCATTTGTGCAATCAGATCTCCGTCTGATCGCGCAAATGATACAAAATATGTGGACGCACCCTTAGGCTACTTTTTACTGCGGAAAAAATCACAATTTATTTTTAATAACTAATACTACGGTGGCACAGGAGCGAGAACAGTGGAAGATCCTGGGGGAGGCCTTTGCCCAGCAGTGGGACATTATAGGCTAATAAAAAAAATAAAAAATAATGTGGGGTGTGTCCCCCGTATAATCATGTAAAAAAATGAGTTATAGAGCCACATAATCAAAATTACACACCAGTGATTTTGAATCTTAAAAGTTACAGAATTTTTGTGCTTGTAATACTTTGGATAAGCTACTTCTAAAATGTTCGGTCTCCTCGGGATCGTAAATTGTAAGATTTTAATAACTTTACCCGTATCTATAGAAGTATGTATCTATATTAAGAAGTCACTTTAAACTAACTTCTTAACATAGGAGCTCTACGCTCTACAAAAACATCATATACTATAGTGTTTTCGCTCACTTCCTGATTAACTTTAGCATCAAAAGGCCAGTATAATTTCATTACCAACAAAGTGCTACCTGAACTTTGAAAACTGCGACTTATATCCAAGTCGGAAAGTGCAGTATTTTTACTCCAAATGTGATTATTGTCAATTAGCTTAATTAATATACATTTTAAATGCTTCATTCTAAACTTAGTAGTATTATAGCAAACTTTTTTTTGGACTTAGGTAATATGCCGTATGGCCTTTATTGTCGTTTTATAAAATAACCTTACCTTACATCTAGCAAGTGAAAAAATATTATGTAAGTACCTGAAGCGAAAAAAAAAGATTATTAGTTTATTGTACAATTTGTGCAGTTAATATTATACATAATGCGTAAATAGACCTTCGGAAAAGAAACACACAATTGCGGATCGAATATTGGCTGGGCCGAAACTGGATTGACCCACATTTGGTTTACGTCAGGAAAAAAAATTGTTTATCAGATATACCAGTCGATAAACAAAAAAAAATCCTGAAGCCCGTCGCCCGCAACTCCGTTGCATCAAAATTCGTTTATCGCGCGGGAACCGTACATTTTTTTCGGTATACAAAGTATCCTATGTCCTTTCCCGGGACTAAAGTATCGCTATACCAAATTTCAGTGAAATTGGTTTAGCAGTTTGGTCGTGAAGAGGTAAGAGACAGACAGACTTTTGCATTTATAAAATTAGTATTAATTAGTGGTAAACATTAAACCATTTTTGTGAAGGGAACTAAAGGGAAAGAGAGAGGAAAATTAAAATTACTTCCTCTACTACACCACGCTGGGGATGGCTCTCCCCCCAATATTATGACCTCTTATTTCCAGCCAGTTTACGCTCAAAATGTACCGTTTTCGGGCGTAAACTGGTAATGTAAGAGGTCATAATAACCACCCCGGAAGTTACAAATCGCTAACTAGTTGTACGTTGAGTGACGATTGTTCAATCAACGTTCGGCCGAGTCATTCAATTAAATGGTGTCATTCAATGAACGCGCTTGTCATTCGATCGAATTATTGCAGATTAAACCAGAAGACTGCGATATATAATGACATTTATTAGGCATATATATTATTATGTTCTCGTTATCCTTCTATATAGAATGCTACTAAGGGTGGGTTGCATCAACTTACTTTAGCTATAACTGTAACTTCAACTAAGTATAACTTTAACTATGCTACATATACTACAATGCAAAATGTCAAATCTTTGGTTAAAGTAAAAAATGGACGTCATATTTTACCATAACCATAGAGTACGACAAGGCTTTAAATGAACGTGGTGAGGCGAGGAAAGGAACTAACGCTGTCATCATACAAAAACGCCATTTTTGACAGTTCTCCTTTACCAGAAGCGCCCCCGCCCACATTTTGTCGGAAGCAACAGACATCTGTCAAATTCAGTGGTCAAAGTTAAGTTAGGCTTAACTATAACCATCACTTTGACCATAACTTTAACTTTAATCACGCCTCTGGTGCAACCCACCCTTAGATGTTAAAATCAAGTACCTATAAACGAAGTGTACTGTAAAACATGATTCAATGACGTCTGTGGCCTACTGACGATGATAATAGGAATGATAATCACTAGCAAATACATTCAAATTAACATGTTTATGCAACGATTTTGCCCGACAATTTGGTCGTAACGATTCGGTTATCTGGCCCTTTTTAACACGAGTATTTTTGTGTCTATCCTTGTTCTGTTTATGAGTTGGATTAGCATACTAAAATTAAGGATGAATGGATATTTTGTGGGCCTATGAAAAGATGTTGCCCACAACTTCATTAAATTCGTTTATCATACAGGGATACTGTTTACGAGGATAAATACCATCCTTGGGATCATTCTAGGGCTTAAAGTTACTCCATATCAAATAATAATAATAATAGACATTTATTCAATAAGCACATACACATTACACCACATTTCATCAGATAACAGCGAAAACAAAAAAAAGAGACAAAAAATATATCAAAATTCAAAATCGGTGTAATGGTTTAAGCGTGATAGATAAAAAAGTATGGATATTATTTTCATGTTTCAAAGTAAGTACTATTACGCAATATAGTATGGAATAAATGAATTATTAAATGTTATTATTACTAGATAACGCCTGCAACTCCGATGCGCCAAAATTATTTTATCGCGCGAGAACCGTACAGGGTAGACTGGGTACGGATGTGACAATTTTGGTTTGGAGGCCAATAATTTTGTTAGTTTTACAGCTAGCTGGGAAAATTTTGTCACAAACCATAGTTTATTTATTTAGCTACATAAAAATACGATTATATCATGCCAAAAAACGATGTATTAGTCATGGAACCAAATTTTAAAGAAAGAGGGAAATTGTCACAACCGACCACAACCCAAGGTCAGTTGTGACAGTGGTTGGGGTCAGTAGTGACATCTACAAAAAATTGTTTATATAATTTTTATTTTAATAAAATTGTACCACAAAACACCATAAACAAATTCATCTAGCGTATCAAAACATATTTTATTTCGAAACATATTTATCGACCAAAACAACGACATCCGATTAATTTGATGAATTTCGCCGTTCTCTGTAAATAAGTCCTACATTTGACATTTTCGTAAGTATTTTCGTATTGACTGATAATATTCTGCGCTCGTTTGGCCTTCTGTAAGGGTTTTTAGGACATCTAATAAAAAAGATAGGATAAATGTATGTCACAACCGTACCCATAAGATTTGTCACAACCGTACCCAACACAGAATTTCAATTATTAAACAATCGCCACGAATCGGCTAAGCGATTTACGTAACAAATAACCACTAGGAGAAGCATTCAGACTTGCAAGACGCGTCTTTCTCTCTTAGCACCCATCCCCATATTCCGTATAGTTTCGCTGTTATGACGACTGTCACAACCGTACCTTTTTTTTTTTTTTTTTTTTTTTTTTTTTTTTTTTTTTTTTTTTTTTTTTTTTTTTTTTGATGTCGCAGGGGAAACCCATCATGGGTGCCCCGGGTTGGGTGACCCGGGGGTATGTGAGACTCCTACTCACTAAAACCACCTGCGGTTCGCCTTCAGCCGTATAAGGAGGGATATCCCGGATCTAACAAGCACGGGACTCCCTCCACGACCGGCCGGTCTACCTCGGACCGGACTTCCACCAAAGTAAGGGAACGCTTAGGCGAACTAAGGCGTTCCCCTCGACGCCGGGACTGACAAAGCCGGGCAGGTTCCCATCCTGACCCGGAGCCCCGTTAGACGAGGGATTGGAGGTTCGCGTAGCGACGCCTCCGCACTCCCGTCCTACGCCGGCGGAGCGGCAGAGAGGTGGGGTCATTCTCTCTGTCCCGCTCCGAGGCCTCTTTCTGCGAAATGACAAATTCGCAGAAAGAGACCGCCGCCTGCCAGGCCTCATCGCTCTCGAGCATGCAGCGCACCATGCTCGGGAGCGAGAGGTCCTCGCCCAGTACTGCCACCAGATCGTGGCGGTCACAACCGTACCATGGCACAAACGTACCCAGTCTACCCTACATATTTTTCTGAGATAAAAACTATCCTACATCACAAATGTCAACTGACAGACAGACACACTTTCATAATTATATTATATTCATAGTAAATAGTAATATTATATATTACTATGAATATAATAATATGAGTTTTATTTAACCCTGGTGTTGGTTAAGTCTATATGGGAATGTTAATTAAAGATAATATATAAATACAATGTTGAAATGCGAAGCCTGCTTTGTCGAGTAACATTGTATTATTAATCTGGCTTCAGCCGCTTCACTGCAAAACTGTAGTATATTTTCATACTGTAGTTTATTCAACATATAAATGGATTCGAAGGAACTTTTATACGCTATACAACTAATAATTTAAATAATATATGTTACATTTTAAACAACAAAAAAATTGGGTAATGGAAAAATACTTCGATTTTCTATATTTCTACTAAGATCTTGTGTTGTTATTAGACAAATCTAAAAATCATAAAAACAATAGGTAATATCCTCCATGAAAATAATATAATATTTTTAACCAGCCAAAATAATTTATATTATGTACTCGCTTTTTTTTTTGATACGCCGCGCAGGGGAAACCCATCATGGGTGCCCCGGGTTGGGGATGTGCCTCAGTTAGCTGAAGCACCCCGGGGGTATGTGGGACTCTTACCCACTAAAACCACCTGCGGTTTGCCTTCAGCCGTTTACGGAGGGATGTCCTGGATCTGTCTAACACAGGACTCCCTCCACAACGACTTAAGCTCCTCAGACCTAACTTAACCTAAATTCGTTTAGGGCAAATATTTTCTTTACCAATTTATATACAGGGGGTACAACTCACAACATTGCCAAGCACATAAAAAAAACGAGTTGTGTTTTGAAATATAGATATTACTTCAATGATATTCAACTAAATACAGATCTGTTATGTTCATACTATTTTCCGGCTTAAATTGCTTCCGAAAAATTTTCAAATTCAATTGTCAAATTTGACAGATAAGTGAAACAAAAGATACGAAATGACATTTACATAAAAGAGACAGACTCTACAAAAGACGGGTCAATTGGCCCGTATTTAATGGCTTCACAACGCGCGCGGTAGTAACATATCTGCTTTGAGTTTTTTTATATAATATCATTGTTTTACTTCCTATCTACTCCTCGCCGGCGTCCTACTCCTCATTCATCTTAGCGTCAATTCAGACCGCAACGCGACGTGTAGATGCATTTTTAAATTTGTATGGATTTGACAGATTTGCAAGACGTCTCACGAGTCACACAATTGAAATCTGTCAAATCAGTACAAATATAGATACGCGCGTGGCGTTGCGGTCTGAATTGACCCTAGAAGTTTCTGTCAGGTCACGTGTACTAATACGAGTTCAACATTTTAACACGTCATGCTGAACACCGCTAATGAAGTTTTCGCTTCAAAAACATCAAGCAGTACGGTACTGAAATTAAAACACGTTAACAGGTACTATAGATTACTTAGCTCGTATTTAGGACTAGATTTCACATGGTAACTACAAGTATTAGCATAAAATAACGTAATTCAATATGTGAGAGTCGGCCAGTTAGCAACAATAAGGTGTCGTCCGTCGCACGACTGGCAACGTAATCTTCTTACTATAGCGGCTTATTGCTATATTTCTATATTTAATATTATAAAGCCGCAGAGTTTGTTTTTTCTTCTAATCTCAGGAACTACTGGAAATATTTTATTTCAGCATAGATGTACACTAAACGGGAAAGAACAAAGGCAACTTTTCTGTAGGAATATACAAATCGAAAATGATTTAGCTCCAAATGTCACTTCTTCATTTCATATTATTTCTATGGACTATCGTAAACTTGATACTCTGTTCAGCGTTCTAGTTTATGAAATGACTCTACTTTAAGTTTCTGACTGAACAATAGTTTTAATTAAAGCACGATAAGTCACAAACTTGACATATTTGGCACACGGAGAGGTCGACAGAAACACAGAAAGGGACCAAAATTTTAAACTCACGTATTTAATTCGTAAATACTATTCGTAACCTTGATTAAATTATTAAGAACTGGACGTTCCGCATGACTCCGGCCGGCATGTGAAATTTCACGGGAGCCGTACATTTTCTCACAATTACCTAAATAATTATTCATTGGTATAAGTAGAGATAGACCAAGAAATAGTATAATCAAGTAGGTACCACTGATTTATCTAACATTATATAAAATTCTCTTGTAAAGAATTAAAAACTCCTCCAAAAAAAGTAGTTAGGCCTGAGAATAGGTCTTATCTACTTTTTTATATTGATACTTACATATAAATAATTTATATGGCAAAACAATGTTTGCCGAGTCAGCTAGTACCTTATAATAATTAAATAATATAACCTGCTTACATCCTACGTAAGTACTGACTTAGATACGCGCTACTAGCGAAAAGCGATGCCTGTACCTAAGGGTCTACACAGACGGACTGCATTTCAACTGCAATCCAACTGCAAATTGCAGTTCAAGTCCAGTTTGAATGCAGTTGACACGACTGCAATACGACTGCAATCAATGAGTTTCTAAAATACTAGAGTGGCAATGTCTTACAAACTGATGCAAAAAATGCGTAACCACTTGATAGCCCAAAAGACAATGTCACTTCATAATGTTATTATGTCATTATGTATGGCAGATATGCCTGCAGGCATCTTCAAAGTGGTGACGCGTTTCTGTCGTAGACTGCCAATCTAGTTACGTTAGTAACATACAATATCATTGACTGCAATAGAACTGCAAACCAACAGTTCACACGACTGCACGCCGACTGCAACTGAACTGCAATCCGACTGCGCGTTTGGTTTGCAGTTCTATTGCAGTCACATTCAAACTGCACTTGAACTGCAATTTGCAGTTGTATTGCAGTTGAAATGCAGTCCGTCTGTGTAGACCCTAAGACATTATTGGATTGTCCAATAATGTCTTAGGTATAATGTCTACAAGTACCTATACTTGTAAGGTTAATGGTCTGAAATAACCCACTTTTACGGCATTTAATTCTTATTTCATAATATTATGTGTGTCTGACCCTCGTCTTTATTTTTATACTTTAGTCACGTGAACCTCCGACAAAAACTAGAGGTTTTTATGAAAGAATTTGTAGTGTAAGTGTACAGAATTAATGCATTTAAATTTTTTAATTTTAGTGTGTATTTATTTTAATGGAACTTAATTAAAATATATAATTATTTATTTTATTTAAGTTTCATTATAATAAATAAACTTAAATGAAACCAATTTTCATTTATCTCCAAGATTTGCTAGTTTTCACTTCAAAGTCAGGTTTTAGTGACAAAGGAGTGAAAAATCTACAGTTTCTTACAGGGCATACAACCACTCCGATACGCATACTTCTAAAGTAGGTCACTAACTCACTTACTAGTTACTAGTAGGACTCTGGAGTCTGGACTAGTAGCGTGAGTCGTGACGGTAATTTTTATTTTGGTTCTGTACTGTATTGAACTATTTATAATGCTTTAAGCTTTAACCCATCAAGCCCCATAAGGACACCGGTGACCGCGAGAACAATATAATAACAATAGATTTCCAAGAATCCGCGATCGAAGGATTTTGTGATTTTTCTTATGCATTTGTAGGAATTGTTGGGAATTGTTAATAACGAGTTTGTTTTGGTCTTACATGGATTAACACCATAACCATCAGTCAAAGTTTCTTAGAAATTTTGTTCCAGGTTAGTTTATGAGGTAAAATTTTGAGTTTGACTGATTTGAAAAGTCTATTACTTTTACTGTAAACATACTGAAATATCTAATTATGTATTAAGATATGAAAAGAAAATATACTTACTTTAAGAATAACAAAGTTTTAGTAACTCTAAGAAAGTTCGTTTTTAATTATTCAACATGAACCTATGTTAGTCTGAACCATGTCTGAACATTATACTTTTGACTTTTGGCATATACAAGTACCTACATAGAATATTATAGAAAAATAATTAAGTATACTTGGTATAGTGGCACTAGTATCTATCTATCAAAATACCTCTAAAATTAATGATTGCCGAGTTTCATGTCAATAATATATTTTCTAGGAAAGATAAGGCCGTCCCCCGAGCAAACGGTCTTGGCCATACATTTGCCGCGTTGCCGAGATCGCGCCAAAACCCTATTATTTTTACTTATCTTAGTTCAAAAGTGTCCTAAAAAAATTTAAAACGTCGAATATGTAGTTTATGATATTGTCGATCTATTGGCGTGAGTTTCAAATAAAAGTAATTTGTAAATCCTAAGGAGATGCTGAATGTATGCTCGAATTTTAACAAATTGTTATTACTTTGGAAGCTGATATCATGAGTATAATAAACAAAAATAAAAAATTTAAAACGGCGAAAGGAATGTTGATATACTGAAGATTATTGCTGTATTTTTATTACAACTTTGTAGCTTTCAGATTATGAGTTTATAAGGTTTTAAATACGGTCAATTACGGAATCTCCGGACGGAACGCCCTACAGCACTTATCACTAACTAGGTTAACTCGATTGTAACTAGCGAAATATCTAAGAATTTAATTATGTTTTACGATATCTGCAAACATAAGGAACCAGATTATAATTTCAAGCAATATAACATTAGTACACAATATTCTTAATTTTGGTACTATGTTTTTAAGCATGACATAATAAAGTTTAAAATATATACATAGACTGTCATCCATCCATAATTTACACTTACTAATTAATGCGAGAGTTTAGTATATCTAAAATAATTACTTTCTTACAATATTATTATTGGCTTTATCGTGACAAAACGGTTTATATGCCGAACGATCGGAGAAAGTTGCAGAAAACTTTTCCAGTGTTTATTAATATTTTATTTATTTATATACCTACTTAATGTAATTTTATTGATTGAACTTAACTGAATTGACTTTCCAAGTCATAGATGGGTACCACGTAGAAAGAGTATACATGAAAATATTTATTACCTCATTCGTGTTTTAGATCTAAAACACGAATGAGGTAATAAGTTAAGTTCAATCAATTAAATTACATTAAGTATATAAATAAATAAAAATATCACGGAATATAGGAATATAGTTCTCGTCAAACGTAAAAAATTTCGATGTCGAAATACTGAATGTTTTTCATCGGAAAATAAACTCCAAACTACGATTGGGTTCTGACTTCTGATGGAATGCAGGTAGAAATAAATAAAACATTGATTTGTACGAAATATATTTTTCACATAAACCTAAACATTTCAATAATTTTATCATCCACAAGAATTTTCGTTGCAAGCATTTTTCGATGGCGTTTAAAAAATTATGTTGTTAGTTGTTACAACTGAAATCAGCCAAGCGTACAACTCTTAATTTAATAGTATATTTTAATAGTTGATACATTTAAATGTTGATGAAAATTTTTTTGGGAAAAAAGCGATCGGAAAAAACACTACTTAAAATATATCAGTGGGAAAAAACATATTTTCTTATCAGCTTTCATTTTCTCAAGTATCAATCTAGCTTAAAATAACAAATTATCTCGACAAATTATTACAAAAAATATGCCGTACGCGTAAAACAATACGGTGTTAAAAGTCATTGATAAATTGCAATAATAATTATTATTGTTGTTTGCTCGTTAAGTTCATTAATTTTTTTATTAATTACTTACAGGAAAAAAAGAACAAAAGTAACAATGTTATCTTATTTTATTCTCATAATATTATGCTTACGTTTGGTTTATTTATTTTTTTTACTTTTGTTTCTAGAACTTATCTAAGTAAATAATATCATTAAACAAATTGCTTATTCATGTTTTCAAAACGCACAATTAGCATGTTTTGAGTAAGCAAAGCAAAATGGTCAAAATAATGCAAAAATGTGCAGTTTCTGCAATTCAATGTCAAGGACCTTGTTTATTTTTTAATACACTTTATCAAATCAATCTTTAGTATTAAAAGTTTCAATCTTTAATGTACAAAAATAGATCCACAGCTGAACTACATACAACTTCATTTTTTTGGGGATTCGGTGGTTTTCTTTTTTTAAATTAACTAAATATTTATTTACAAAAATATAAATCAAAATATTTATTTCTAAATAGGTCAACAAAATTTTTAGAACGTCGAGTCTACATGAGGCCTACCTTCGGAACTAGCCCGGCGAGAAAAACAGGCGTAAGAAAATTAAACAAGTACAATTCGATCATTTAATTTAAATCAACTTTTGTTTTGAAACAATGGAAGTGCCATATACCCAATATTTAATAAAGCTACCGAACAAAGTTCTCCTGAAGGTCATAATTGGGTAGCAGTTATGAGATTTTTAAATTGGAATTTTTTTCAAGCTAGAGTAATTATTTCACCGATGTTTCAATTTTTGAATTGTCCTGTAATTGTTAGATCGGAGATTCATGGGAATGCTATTGTATTCTATTGTTGTCGCGATCACCGGTGCTCGTATGGGGCTGGATAGCTTACCAACAGGAAAACAACATAGTCATCATGCCTGTTAAATTATACCGAGTCAACTGTTAAACTTTTTAAAAGTTAAATCACTTTGCAGACTTCACTTTCGTTGCATCGCATTGATGGGGAATGACTGTCTATGATATACGCAAACATTGCCAAATAAATAACATTTCACACTCAACTAAGTTCCACTGGTTTTGCCATATGGCATAACTTATACACTTCAAAGTTATGAGATTGAATGCATGACCTATTAGTGTACATTCTACAGTGTCAAAATATATATGGTTACAGGAAGAAGGGAAGGGAGGGGAAAGGAAGATCGATCGTTACGGACAAAACAAGTCCGGTCGATCGACGTCCTTCAATCTTACAAACTGCGATCGGCCTCCCTGTACCTGTTTTATTACACTGTGTGTGTAATAGGGCATTTTTTAAACGGGCTTGGGCCCACCACACATTCCCACCACCAACCCACCACTGTATCTCCTGTGTCGCCAGGATCGACAGCGGTATCCGACCACGAAAACCCTTCGATATGGTCGTAAATAGGGCATATTTTATGGTACCGTAATATAATAACTTTTGGACTCCCACAACACCTACAATTACTATTTTATTTTATTTACACATTTATTGCACACAAGACCCTATTTGCATAAAAATTGACATAGAAAGACGACACAAGGAAGTGCTTTCTAAAGAAATTTAAAGTACTACTTATACGTTACAAGCTATTTCCGTAGATCTCAACTCGAATGAAGACCTAAACCCCCACAACTCAACTCCAGGCCTCGGGGAAGCATAAACGCATTCGCCCAACGCACAAAAAAGGTGTGATCTAGCCTTGATAAACTTGGCCGAGAGCCCTGGCTCCCATCGGTAGGTATAATCCTAAGGGAAGAGAATTCCTATAGGAAGTCGTCCTCGGAACCTCCGAGGACGACTTCCGAACACGTCGCGCCCCACGTCGCAAACAATACGTGTTTAGTGCTTAGTATTAGTTTTAGTATAAATGTTATGTATGTTAGTCTATAAGGTATATATAATATGGGCCGAGATGCCTGATTTAAATAAATAAATAAATAATCAAGCCCTTAGCACGAGCCCACAGCAATGATACAGTAGCTTCTTCTGGTACGCCACTATGCACTATCAGAGAAGTTGATTCATAGGCAGATAGCGGACCTACGTATTTTGGTCGCGTTTTGTCAAACCCAGCTTACAGATGACGACTTCCGTTAAGGTGATCGCACATTTATCAGGACGCACGCGCCGAACGCGCCACATTATAGAATTCGTTGTATGAAATTAATGTGAAGCCTCGTACATTCGTCCGCACCGTACGCGCCGCATTTCGTGTACTATGCGGTGCGTTCGAAGCGTACTGCGCATACGGTGCTGCAGACAAATATGTGCGATGTTCACATAATCCGTCCAAATGATGTAGTTTCTCCCTACGAATCAATTTCTTCAATTAGCGTCATCGATGGCCAAGCCGTTGACAGCAGTGAATTATTCCATCATAGCATGGGTAATCTTGTTTGTCAATTGAGCGCGCAGACCAGACGGCGCCTAGCGTAATCGAGTTACACCTGGTGTTGCTAAGCCGCAAACCTCCGGGAAACCACACACGACAAGACGCGGCGTTTTTGAGATAGAAAAAACGTAAGTTGTACGTTGTTCTATGTATATTTTGTGCGACGTTGACGACAGGTAGAGTTCGCATTTCGAGCTGCGCGGGCGGTGGGTTTGTGCATTTTGCGTATTCAATATTGAACTGTATTGAAAATACAGCATCTCGTGCCGGTGTAAACCTTGTGCTTATACGAAGTAAGGGTTACACTCTTTTCCATCACGTCTTATATTGTTATTTATTGCCTTTTATCTGCAATTTCATTTAGTAGGTACAGCAAAGTTTAGGTAGAGCTCTACCTATCTAAAGAGATAATAATGTTTTCAATTTAAAAAATATATTTTCTATTTTTTAAACTCACCCTTTTAGCTTATATTTTAATCTATCTAATAAATTGAATTGTATATCCACAGAGAAACATAATGAAAACATAACGGCAACTTTTAAAACCGCTTTGCCTTACAAGCTTATAAAATATTAGGTGAAGGATAAACTAACATTTTATATTAACGTTGTATGTGGTACAAAAATATTATATAATATAGCGAGGATAATATAGCAGAAAATAGCTGGGGAAAGGCTCAGAGAGGATTATTCATGTCGGTGCAGACTGGCCACAAACAAACGCGACACGCGAAACTTTGACAAATATAAATCTACTCGCATACGTCGAGTCTCAGTTCGCACGCACACAATCACCGTGCCGCAGTCTGCCGAACTAAAACGACGTTAGACGATGCACGGCTTTCAACGCCACACCACTGCAGGTTAGTGTTAGGTTTATTTTCGTTACGGAATTTCTTGATTCGGTCGCCGCAATAAAAGCAGTGCAATAGCTTAATAACTAAGTATTCATTTTTATAATAACATTATAAATGGGAAAGTAAGTCTGTCTATCAGTTTTACCTTTTCACGCCTAAACTCCTGAACAAAGCGATTTTGCTGGGTATGGACTACGGACACACTTTGAGTCCAGGAAAAGGATATATTATAATATTACTACGAGTAGCTGTCCCGGCAAACGTTGCTTTGCTATAATATAAAGTACGGTATTTCGCTCATATTTCGCAGAATTTTATATTATATACAAAAATCTCGTGTCACAATATTAGTCCACGAACTCCTCCGAAACGGCTTTACTGATTTCTACCAAATTTTATATGCATATTTAGTAGGTCTGAGAATTGGCTACTGGGTACTTTATATATTGATAAGTGCATTTGTTGAATAAATAATAGTAAATTATTACAACCTGAGAATGGCGGCGTTGCCATGGCGACATACTTATTTAGTCACTACAATAAAATAATATGGGCGAAATACTTTATATTATGGTAAAGCAACGTTTGCCGGGACAGCTAGTATAATTATAAGATAATATTAGGATACTATAATTTATCTCGGAACAATCTACGGCTCCGGGCGATAAGCAAATGGAGTTGCGGGTGGCATCTAGTATGTTAAGAAAGTGACAATGTAAATATTATATATATAAAAAATAAGATACATAATATTATTTTTGCTGGCAGGAAGATTTGTTTTTTTTTTTAAGTTAAAAGCCATACGAACTCGAGGTGACGGTCGTGCGAATTCGCGACACAGCTGTGGCCCGTTTGCACTACACTTTATTCTAATAAACTTTATTTCGTTGAAAAGAACACTGTATTCTTGGCACTAGGTTTTATAATAAAACATACAATGTCTTTTATGTTTTCTTTTGTCTTGCGGTACGTTTATTTTTTAAATTGTGTACGTGTCTAATCTTATTTTCTTACACTTAGGTCAACTTTTTAACACTACAGAAAGGGTTAATCATGAATCATGATAAATTTAAGCAAAGACGTATTGAACATTTCGATCCTTTTTTTCCATATAGCAGTTGATTGTGTGTGTGAAACATTCAAATATAATTAAGAAAAAAATTATCCAATGATCAAGGATATTTTTTGAAAATCTGCCATCAAAATTGCTATCAGATCCTGGTTGACCTATACAGGGTGTAACACAACCAAGTGATAATACGTCTGTGTGTGTACTGTGTATATGTGTGTGTATCCCTTTAAATATAATGTTCATTGTAAAAGTAGTCAGCGCTGGAAGAGTTACTTTTTTGTATTGGCAAATTCATAATCAGCCCCGGATCTTCAATTTTTTTAGGCGGGGCAAAAACTGAAAAATGCCGCCCCGCCTACCTACTTATGTTTATTTTCACCTTTATCTATACTAATCTATACTAATATTATAAAGCGGAAGATTTTGTTAATTTGTTTCTTTGTTTGTTTGTTTGAACGCGCTAATCTCAGGAACTACTGGCCCGATTAGAAAAATTATTTTAGTGTTAGATAGCCCATTTATCGAGGAAGGCTATTGGCTATATTTTATCACGCTAAGAGTAATAGGAGCGAAGGAATAAAGGAAAATGTGGCAAAAACGGAGGCAATTATTTGAAAGGGCATATCTCACGAACTACTAGAGCAATTTTTATGTTATTTGGCACTTATAATGAATAGACCAGGTGAAAGGACATAGGTTTCTTTTTTTGCGGAAAAATGTACGGTTCCCGTGACATTCCTAAATTAAGCGGGCGAAGCCGCGCGGAACATCTAGTATTAAATTATTATAATTCTGCAGTTTGTTTGTTTGAACGCGTTAATCTCAGGAACTACTGGTTCGATTTGAAAAATTCTTTCGGTGTTAGATAGCCCGTTTATTGAGGAAGGCTTTAGGCTATAATATTTAATCACGCTAAGACTAATAATAAATAGAGGAAAATGTGGAAAAAATTCGGCCAAGTGCGAGTAGGACTCGCACTTGGCCGAATTTTACCGAATTGGCCGGAACCCAGTATGTAACAGTGCTGCCCCGATCTGCGATTCCTGCAGGAAGCGAGGCGGAGCGAGGCGAGCGGGAGCCGGGCGCGTATTTTCAACTATGCCTAGCCTACGCGCTTCGCGAATAATTAATTTATTTATTTATTAGGCATATCAACAATATAAACACACACATATACATTGATTACATTAATAACTACATTTAGTTCTTATATCTCTGTTCTGTCTGTCTGTTCATAATGTATACCTTTTATTAAAAACATAAGTCAAAAGCTCTTAAGCGCAGAAATATTCACATATTTTCACACTGAAGTATTACATACAAACTCTAAAGTATTATTAATTTAATACTCCATGACTATGTATACTTTTCTTACGATTCTCACTCGACAGTTATTTACTACTTATGCCAAGGTCACTGTATAAGAATATGGAGATAGTGATATTATGCCATAATTTTATATTTATAAAACAGATAAAGGTTAAATATAATTAATAATTAATTATTGCTATTTTATTTCCGATATAAAGGTATGTAGGTGAGGAATTGTTTGCTTCGTTTATCAGTCTGATAAGGTGGTAACAAGTCAGCATGATCTATCATTTTGGTCGTCAAATATGAATTACTCTATACTACTACAATACTAAATATACAGTAGTAGTGTAGTAAGAGTAATAGTGTAGAAAAGAGTAATATTAGTGTAGTAAGGGACTACTTAAGATGATGTAGATTAGTAACTCTACAAATTCCAATCATATTACCCTTATTGTATATATTATAGGTAAGTATAAAATAAGTTTAATGGCTGCATTTTAGAAGTTGTAAGGTAGGTAGTATTATGAAAATATTTTCATTAGTAGCTACTAATTTCTGTGCTAACTAGGCAATAACAGAGACCATGGCAACAGCTTAGTTTCAAGGTAATTCAGATTCTTCAATCTTGGAATTTTAAATGAAAATTATACGCAGAAATTGATTTTTAATTAAGTAATATAATATGACTTAGCTCAGTAAAAAAATTGGTTTTTGTGTAAAAAAATAACAATATATTCCACGCGGGCACAGCAGCTTTAATTGAGTACTCTGGCTATTGGACCCAAAAAAATTGGACCCATTGGGTCCAATGACTAGATATGAATTTTTAACATATTTTCATCTAGCGATTGGACCCACTTTTATAATCCATTGTTTTCTGGCAAGAAATTTTAAAGTAGGGTTGGCACAAAAATAATCAGTTATAACCATATTATTTTGTATACTTCAAACTTAGAACACTCTCATTAACTTATATTATAATTATTACTTTTAAGTACCTAAATCTACTGCGTCGAATTATGTTTTAAAAATATCTTTGATATTATATAATAATATTAAAAATACATAATATTTATTGTTATTAATTTTGTATTTAAATAACGTTAATTATTACTGTTAAAGTCTTAACTAGTCGATCGGCGTAGGCACCCGCGCCATGCGTATTGTATAGTGTACTTGTTTTTTTGTCTTACATAAAAAGTTTTTTTTTGTTTTTTTTTATTGAATAAGGGGGCAAACGAGCAAACGGGTCACCTGATGGTAAGCAACTACCGTCGCCCATGGACACTCGCAACATCAGAAGAGCTGCAGGTGCGTTGCCGGCCTTTTAAGAGGGAATACGCTCTTTCCTTGAAGGTTTGCAGGTGATGTAGATCCGGAAAAACTGCTGGTGACTGTTCGTTCCAGAGTTTTACAGTGCGCGGCAGAAAGTTACGCGAAAAACGCACTGTGGAAGACTGCCACTCATCAAGGTGATGGGGATGGTATGTTTTTTGCGTGGGTCGATGGCGAAAAGTTGCAGGTTGTATTTAAATAATAAAATTAAAAGTGCATTTTACACAGTAGGCATAATGAGTGCGAGAGAGATGGCATTAATTTAAAAAGTTTTCCCAGCTCAGTGATAAATTATGACGTCGACTAAGAAGCACGTGTTTGATAGATCAATTCGTAAAATGTAGATTTGCATATCGTTGAACTTATTTACTTATTTTGGGAGTGAGTGACTTAGTGTGTTATTATTATTATTATGAGTATATAAAAATTGAAAAAAAACTGTTAATACTATAATATACGTTTATATTATAACCAAAGAATTTACTTAACTTAAAATCTAAGGTTTTTTTTTAATTGTAATATTATTAAAAACTAGAAAAAAATATGTATGGAAAGTATAACCCATACTTTAATAATTATAATATTATTACATACTTAATAATACTATTGTGACCTACTGGCAATTCTAATGTTTTTAAACCTAGTAAATTATATTATTATTATTAACCATAACTAAATCTCAATTACAAGGTACACAATATGATAGGAAGTTATTTTATAAAAGAACCTGTGATTTTATTTGATAGAAAAAAAATTACCTACTTTAGTTTTATTTCAATATTTTTAAACAAAATAAGTACGAAGAATCTTATCGGCCATTCTCAGGTTTGGCATTATTTTCCTCATTACGGTAACCATTTTTTTTCTTCGTCAATTTGACTTAGACATATTGAAGTATTAAAGAAATGAAAGATACGAACACAATAATAAATGTGGCGTGAAACAGTTAGTTTAAATTTTTTGGATAATGAGACTTAAAAATTTTTGGGTACGGTAATTAGACAAATGTAGTGTTTTACGTAAAGATACAACGACACAATTGATAAAAACTAGCTTAGAGCAACGTACGTAGGCCAAATTATGTAACATAAACATAATATACATAATAAAAATCTAATTTAAACATAATTGAAAAGTAACGATTACGGTAATCGGACAAATTTGTAACCAAAGATACGGTAAATAGATACTAACGTGCTTTATCGGCGGCACACTAACATTAACGATATGGTACCGCTGATGGGCCATGGCACACACTAAGGAGAAGCAACCCGTGCACTCATAATGTGCCAAATCCTGATATTTTTGAATGGGCATCCAAAAACAGCAGGTGTTACGGTAATTAGGACTATTGATCGGACAAGCGATTATTTCATGATAATTATTTATAGGCTGGGCCTATTGAGTCGATATTTTGCAATGCGATAACCAATGTTTATAGGCGTTTAAAACCATGAATAGATTAAATTAAATACGTACGTTATAAAAATAACAAGCAAGTTTCGAGATCAAGTTGGCGTGGGGACACGTTACGGTAGTTAGAAAAACATGGTTTTTGAACACGACTTCAATTCATTTAGGCTGAATTACTTAAATTAGAAGCCTGTGTTTAAGTTTGTAGGCAGATACTGATGCTATCTACCTTTTAAAAATATTACATACTTGAATAAGATAATATTACAGAGTATACAAGCCTGGGACACGTAAATTTTGCTCTCCTGAGAATGGCCGTTATGTTATTAGATTTAAAATACTTTATATTAATATTATTGGCCAAATATTGTTGTATTATTTTCTGTTCTTTTTACTAATTGTTTGAAGTTTTAATTTGTCTTGAGCCTTGACCGATCTCAATAAATATTTTCGTACAAAGTAATTATTTTGTTTTTTATTCTAATCTACAAATTTTTTGGTAGCCCTACGGACATAAACCCGACAGTCATAAAAAATAATTACTTGGGTCCAATCGCTAGTTGAAAAAATGTTAAAAAATCATATCTAGTCATTGGACCCAGTGGGTCCAATTTTTATGGGTCCAATAGCCCGAGTACACCTCTTAAATTCCTTTAAGTCGCGGCCGTGGTTTAAAGAAATTAAAGGTAATAAAGGACATTATATAAATAATATTATTATTTATTATGTAGTTACTAGATGACGCCTACAACTCCGCGGAAACTTCACATTTTTCCGGCATAAAAAGTATTCTATATCCTTTCCCGGGACTCAACGTATCTCAATGCCAAATTTCAGCAAAATCGGTTCAGCGGTTTGGTCGTGAAGAGGTAACAGACAGAGAGACAGACTGACTGACAGACAGACTGACAGAGAGTAGCACTTGATTATGATAGGAGTAATAGCAATCTAGTGCTAATATCCAGGTATTATAGCTGAGTTCTGACCACTTGGCCCGGAGACGATTAGGTTCCTTAATCCTTATCTCACCGATACGCCACTAGATAGAGATCTGTGGATACGCCTAATTGGAATGTCAGAGCCAATACTCTCACTCTTAGATCACTTACCGACTCACCAAAACTTGAGATATAGCTTAGCTTAGCCTTAGCTCTAAGTTTGGACTTGCACAAAACAGTCAGAATTAACAAACATGCTATAAATAGCATTATAGAAGTGGTTTAAAAAGTAGCAATTATTATCGTTACAAATTTTTCGTTCGATTGATTTAATGTTAACAAAAAAGTGTGACAATCGAGGACTGCCGCGGTAACGCTATGCAATAGCTAGTCTACACGCATACGTCTATTCGCACGCACACAAACACCGTGCCGAAGTCTGCCGAGCTTTCAACGCCGCACCGCTGTGCGCAGGGGGTGTTAGATTTATTTTCGTTACGGAATTTCTTAATTTGGTCTCCGCGTTCAAAGCTAAATAAATGCTACACAAAAGCCAAAAAACTCTATTAAATAGTTACTAATTAATTTATTAAATAGGTAGAATTTACATAAAAAGCAAGTTGTGTAACAGGTAATACAGATTTATTAGCATTAAAATCAAAAGTCATAACAGATTAAATAGTAGACCTTCGCCTATTAGGGTGAAGCCAAAGCAGCGTAATTTGTGAGTTGTGTTGTGAGTCGCAGAATTTCGGTCGCGTAAATATCTTTTCATACAAATCATGACTCACAAAATTATGCTCGTATGAATCAAACAGGACTTTTATATAATATGAAACTGAATGCAGCAGAATTTCTGCCAGCCAAAATTCTGTGCCACTTAATATTATGTAAGTATTTGAAAAATCAGATACTTCTAAGCTCTATATTTCAATTGGCTATAAACAAGGCTGTATGTCGAGACATGTATCATAAAGACTGTCCATTAGTCTTTATTGTTGTTGTTTTGTTTTTCAGTGTTCAGTGTTCACTTAACACCAGACACTATCAGGTTCAGGAGCTGTCAGACAAAAAAAGATGAAAGACTCAAGGGCAAGGTTAGAAGTCTCACCGCCTTACTCAGAGACATTTAATTATGATTAACCTTCAATTTAATGAAGAGATTGACAGATAATTTATGGGACTTATGTCAAAATTTTGAATTAATTTTACATTAATGTTTCATCTGAGTTGACTGCCGCAGTTAGGTACAGGTTACTGCGACATAAAAACTTTCCATCGTTAACTTTGCAAAAGAAAATTAAAAAAAAAAAACCCTTTTACAGATCAAAATAATAAAAATTCAAACAAGAAAGAAGGCAAGTTTATAAGGCTTCCATTTCGTGAAACAGATTTTTTTAGTCTGTTTACCTGTTTACCATAACAATGTCACGTGACTTTTAAAATAAGCCAAATAAATAACCTTTTATTTTTTACCTTTTCTTATAAAATTAGCCTACGAGTAATAAAAACGAAGGAAGAGTAAATGCCCGCAATACATGCATACGTATTTTAAATACAAAAGAGAGAATACATGCAAGAATTTGTGTAATTATAGAAGTGAAAAATTGACAATAATAATTGTTGTCAACGGCTTATCAATTTGAATGTAGCGTTTCGTAGCTATTGCCATATTAAAGAAACTTGAGAACCAAATTCAAAACGATTGAAGTATGGGAGATACGTTTCGCTAGTTTTTTTTATTCGTAGCAATTATCCTAATAAATTACAATGAGCATAATGTTTAAAGTTTAAACTTAGTAGTGTAATGTTTCACCACTTACTGATCAGTTCCAAATAAACTATCCAACACTTATCTGACAGATGGAGCAAACTCTATAGCTCTCAGATAAGTTGTGGTAATTTAAGTAAGTGTTGAAACAGACCCTAAGGATTTCCCTCTTATTAAGTTTAACTGTAATTTCCATAATTAATCTGAAATATGCACAAACAATGTGTCATAACAAAACCAATGAACCATTATTGAGCCCATGTGATGGTATAATTCCTCTAAACCCAATAATATCCGCGATTTGATGCGTGAAATTGTTAGTTTATTAGTTATTGGCTATAACCCACGTAACTCATAATTTTGGGAATATGCTAGTTGACGGTTTATAATGTCTATTTATGTAAGCTAAAACAAAAATAATTAGTTTATTTGTACGTAGGCGCCGGCAGGGGGGTGCCAGGGGGTGCACTTGCACCCCTTGGGAATCTCAGATTCACCAGGAGTTTTTGAAATAAAAAGCATTTTGTAACCCTATTACCATGCCGTACAAATATAATTCATAATGTTTCGGCGCTAAATGTATTCTGTTGACGTAAATAGACAGTCAATGTTGTTCGTGAAAAGTAAAAAGCAAAAAATAAAAGTAAAATCTGCACCCCTTGGAAATTATTTCTGCCGGCGCCCATGTATTTGTAATGAATAATCTATATATTTTATACGCTACTGAAAAGTTTACAGCTGATTAATATATTGTGATATTTTTGGTTGGAAAAATTCTGTCCTTCCTTATTGTTTCTTTTAAATTATTTAAAAATAATACGAAGAAAATTACATGTGCGTAATAATTACTAATTATTTTCATTCGTTTAAATGAAAATAACAACGCACACCTAATATCAACCTGTAAGACCAGTTTTTAGAATAATATAGATAACTGATACAGATAATGGTCAAAATGATACGAATTAGTTATTATACTTATGAGCTAATCTCGGCTAAAAGTGGATATAAAAATATTATATCCCAATATTGATCTCTAGATAACTCAACTAGAGAACTTGTAACACAATATAGAGTTCGCTGATAAAGTAGAGTAGAGTGTTAGAACTGAAAATGTTATTTTTGATTTCTATGCTTCTATGAGAAATGCGCTAACGTCATTTTGACAATACAATAAAATATTTAAAAAGTTACTCTTTTAGCCGGTATTCAGTACTGCTATTGCTTTTGAGCGTAAATATCTTACAAGGGACACATAAAAAGACTCTAAAATGTTATCACTGTTTTGTTACAAGTGTTCAACGTTGATACTTGATCTCTATAATATTATTGACACGTTTGACGTAATCGCGTAATAAGGCTCAGTCCAGTCAATTTACCTTGATTGTGTATTAATTAATCTAATGTTGCCAATTACCAACTTGAAATACGATAATCCAGACGGTACTTAGTTAGGAATTGAAAATATATGCATAGTTTTTATTGGGATTTTCACGCATGTACTAAAATATATATTACATTTAAAACTTATTTCAAAACTTATTAATCGAGACTTAAGAGGCCGGGTACCCTTGGAATTTTTCATACAAACGTAATACCAAAATCATTTTCTCATACGAAAATATTTAACATGTTTGAATTATTTTTCAGTTTAAGATAGTAATTACCTAGGTTCCTACACAAAAATTTACTTCAAAATATTTAAACAAAAAAAATTTTTGTGTAGGAACCTAGGTAATTACTATCTTAAACTGAAAAATAATTCAAACATGTTAAATATTTTCGTATGAGAAAATGATTTTGGTATTACGTTTGTATGAGAAATTCCAAGGGTACCCGGCCCCTTAACGCGAATTATTCTAGTAGTAAGCTAAGTTAAAGTTAAGTCCACATAATAAGTTTTAATTATAATGCAACGCGAAAGTTTAATATGTTATCTATTATTATAATCAATCTAGATGTACTTACTATATTATATACAATGTGTCCCAACACCGGTGCCCGATACTGTGTAACGTACCTACATGGCATATTTTATTGACAAATTGGCTCTTAATTTTTTTTATCATCTAGTATGCCCGTTCGTTGCGTAGAAATTCCTTTATCGCGCCTTTACCTTACATTTTTCCGTGATAAAAAGTATCCCATGTCCTTTCCCGGAACTCAAAATAGTTATCTCCATATTCCTCAGCAAAATCAGTTCAGCGGTTTGGGCGTGAATACAGACAGTCACACTCGCATTTATAATATTAGTAAGTATAGAAATATAAATGTCATTGTGCTACTTAAGATTATCTCTTTTTGAAAAAAAAAACTTATGGATAGTGATAAAAGTGTAATCAACATATTGTATGAATTATGATATAACCTTGACTGTATTGTGTGACCTTCACCACGGCATATAATTATGTATGATGTAAAACGTACATAATAACTTATGGCAGCACGTGAAAAACGTTTTTGACCGGCTTGTAGGTCAGTGATAGCCAAGCCAAGAAACAATATCTTTTTGATATAACATAACCCGAAAAATGAGAAATAAATCTCTTTAAAAGTTTAATCAGTGTTCTTACGAAATGTAAAATTAGACGTTGCTTGTTTATGAGATATTTTTTTCATACGAAACGGATTTTCAAACAGTGATCGAAGCTGCTAGTGGCGTAACTATAGGGTGGCAACTGGCAGGGCTGGCAAGATGCCACGGGCCCCCGACCTTAAAGGGCCCCGGCCCAAGAGGCCGTGAGGGCAGAAAATGTTTATACATTGTTTTATTATTAACGTGACGATTTTCACTGAAAGGACCCCATCAATTTGCCACGGGCCCCAGATGTTATAGTTACGCCACTGAAAGCTGCAAAGTCGCAGTAGCAAAATCTGGGTACGGAAATATAGAGGATCGCTCTTTAGTGTCAACAGAATAGAAGCGTGGTAGTCTCGATTTATATAATTGTCTCCGCGCGGACAAGCGGTTTAGCCGCTACAAAACAAAATATAAATCGTTGCATGTTTCTACAACCAATAGCGACTAAGCGGTCATCTGCAAGTTACGTCAGATTTAGTTCTCTTCCCCCACATTGGGGGCGCTGAGTCCGCTTCAAATAGGCACAAAAAACAGTTGGGTATCATAAGTCCAGCGTACTTGTAAAATGGAGGTCAGTGGTTGCATGCAATTGCTTCTAATTTCTTGTGTAGCGGCCAAACCACTCATTCGCGCGGCGAAAATTCAATCCCAAGATGACGAAGCCTTTACACCAGTACCTTTGCTATCCCAAAAATGCCCAACGTTTCTAAGTTTCCACTTCATCACAAGTGAGAGCTTTTAAACTTTGAAGCTTTACTGCTGACAATGAATTTCCCGATCGCGTCTCAAAAAGCCCTAAAATTCTTTTAAAATTTTGTGATAATGACTGCTAAGACGTCAGAGAACATCAGTGGGAAGGCCGATCCCGTTATTTTCAGTTTAGATCTTGACAGTTCGTTGTTTGAGGAGTTTGAGGCTAATTGTATCAACTAAGGTTTAGGGAAATCTTATATCGCGGGCGGTAGGAGCTTGTTTAACTTAAAATTATGTGCCCCTCCCTCGTATTCGCAGTACAACATTTTTCATTAATTTTATATTATCAACTAGTGAAGTGGTGGGGCGCGTCATTTCGAATTAGACAAGCTCTAATGGCTGGTTTACACGTATTAAGTTGATAAGTAGTTGCCTAAATTTTAACTTAATTTTAAGTTGTTAATTGCATGTAAACACAAAATTTAGTAGCAAGTTCAAATTTAGTTAATAAATCGGCATACAGACGCTCTTTCGAATTAATAATATGAGTATTAACAGTAAGACGTAGATTTTCATTGTTTTGGGTTAAAAACAATACATATATTATACTCAGGGTCAAAATTTTACATTACACGCCTTCTAATATACTATACTATACAATACCTATATACCAGTTAATTGACAATGTAATTATGACAATGTTATTGATATTACACAATAATTATCAGATATACTGGGTTATCAGCATACACCGGCCCATATTGCAACGTGATGTTGCAACCACTTTATATTAATCTAGCTGTGCCGATATACGTTATTCTGCCACATTTTAACAGTATTTAGATTTTAGAGAAAGGGAAGTATCGACGCTCTTGTTAGGATAACATCTTTCCTAACTATGTACCTGACACTTAAAAAGGGTGGTCTTATGCTGCCCACGGTTAGACAAAAACGTCCTCAGAGGTCTTCTAATCCTCTAGCTACTGCTACTGTAGGCCAGCTTGTTTTGTATCCAGCTCATCGTGCTAATTATTTCGAGCTATTATTACAATTTTAATATTAGCTCCCCAACTTCTCCAAGTCTTCGTTGAAACTTCAACTGATAGAATTATTTTTAGTCCAAAACTAGCTAAATTGGTCCAGCATCTATTTAAAATTTCTGTAATTCACGGCTTTGTAGAATACAATCCTGAATATAAGCAGCATTTTTTCTATAACAAAATTGAAATTGATTTTTTCTAGTAGGTTTGCCTACTAGAAAAAAATCACCAATTTCATTAAATAGCGCTGAGCCCTGATTTTTATCAAGTAAGAAATTTGTGGCCAAAAAATGTTATATTGGCCATTTTAGGAGTGTATTCAAAACGGGATATTTACCCTATATACACCAAACACATTTAAAGCAAAATCTTAGGGTTTGCTCAAATTATCTAACTATAGGTATCCTAGGATACCTAAACAATTTGTAGAATGTTGAACATGATACCAATTATAATAGATCGGGTTTACGTTGAGCGCTACTCTATTAATAGAGAATATGTTGCAATTTGTTTAATTACAAAAGTTTTAAACGCTTTATCCATCGCGAACAATCAACTTTTATAACTGCTCTCTCAACTTTACCTGACGTAAAAGATAATAAATTATCCATTTCAATTAGGCTTAGGTAGGCTCAATAATTTATACCGCAGCGGAATGGAACTGAATGAAAGCGTCAATTTCGCCTCATGTGAGGGAATTGACAACGCAGAATTCCGATGAAGACGCGCGTCCAATTTTTTTTGTGGGTATTTAATTTTTTTTGTTATACTGTTGATACAAAGTTCTTTATGTACAGTTTCGTTGCAAAAAGTCGCTTACGTTCCATTCCGTGGCGGTATACCTAAATTGAGCCCTACTCGTAAACGAGACAATATTTTATTTTTTATTTTATAGATAATGAGTAATGACTAATGAATAATGATTGTTTTTTTATTAAATACTTCCAAGAAATTCAGTACTTAATAGGTTTTGAACAAAATTATTTAGATTCTAGATCAGTAGCAGCTGTTCGAACTCGCTCTGAAATTCGGAACTCGGAATTCTCGAGAATTCTCCGGTGTCAATTCACACGAAATTGACGCTTTGACGCAAAATTGACACGTCCATTCAGTTCCATTTCGCTGCGGTAATAATTGAGCCTAAGCTTAAATGGATTAATATCTTTTACGTCAGGTAAAGTTGGGAGAGTAGTTATTAGAAGTTTATTGTTCGCGATGGTAAAGCGTTTAAAACTTTTCTAATTAAACAAATTACAGCATATTCTCTATTAATAGAGGCACAACGTTAATCCGATCTATTATAATTGGTATCATGTTCTACATTCTAGAAATTATCTAGGTACCCTAGGGTTTTGCTTCCGTGCTGGTTTATAAAGGGTGAATACCGTAGCTACAATTCTAAAATAACCTGAATAGGTACCATTCTTTTGTCACAACTTTTGAATGAAGTTTCTGATTTTTCTTCTAGTGGGATTAAGTAGTTATAGAAATAGTTAATAATAGTTTAAGAAAACTTTAAACGCGCTTTATTTGTTTTCATCTTTCTTATTCAGGTTTTTATACCACTTAAATTACTACGAGAGAACAAATATACGTGCTTTTATCCATATAAAGTCGAGTCCAAAACCAGTCATTTTTGCTAAGAGCCAGTTCATACCAAAAAGTAGAGAGCTGAATTTTTGAGTTCGTTACAAGTTTGTACTATGGTTATTATTCATCAAGAGACTTTATACATATATATTAGATGAATCTAACCATTTAGATTCATCTAATATTATAAAGTCTCTTGAATAATAACCATTACGTAGCAGCTCAAAATGCAGCTCTACTTTTTAATATGAACAGACTCTTAGCAAAAAATTACCAATCAAGTATTTTTTTTGCCGAGAAAATACTTTTAAGCATCTTGCGGGGGATGGGGGGTCCTGCCCACAAGTATGTGGGTCTCTGCTGCGTGCGAAAGATGTAGTGGACGCAGCCCATATACACTAAAAGCTCGGCACTCCACTATGCGGTCTAGGCAGGACGCGTGGTCGCGTGAGCTAATAAGGGGCCATCCGTGAGAGGGGAAGGGGGTTGATAAAGTGTGACATGGTATGACAAGGAGGGGGTTAGGGGTCCTAAGTTTTTTGACATCACATTTTAAATTTAATAAATTGAATAGTGAAACGAAAAAAATGGGGTGGCTATAATTCTTAGATAATATTATAAAATTGCAAATCTGTAACGTCACAAGAAGGGGAGAGGGTCTAAAAATCATGAAAATAGTGTGACGTACCGTCAAAGAAATTGATTCATAGGCAGTTCTGCGTCATTTTTTGGTCGGATTATGTCAATTCAATGAAAGATGTGATCTATCGGCTCCGTCATCCGATCAACTTCTCTGATACTACCTAATTGGATGAACTCCACCACCATGGCTCCGCCGGCGAGCACCTGCTGGCTGCAGGCAAGAGCCTTGGTGCCGTGGAGGGCCATGGCCATAGAGTAGACTCTATGGCCATGGCCCTCCACGGCACCAATCAAGTTATCTGCTACAGTGTTTATAATGCAAAAACTAATACAATATCGATTCTACTTCCGCAACACTTATCGGGTTTCTTGACGATTTAACGCTAATCAAGGCCTAGTACTTGACATTAAAATGACATTTGGTTAATGTTTAACTTTTTTTAATTGCCGATAAAACTCAAAACTATATAACTAACTAATAATAGTCTGAATTAGACTACTTCTATAATAATGAACTACATATATTTTTCCCGGGTTCAAGGTACCTCCGTACTAAATTGCACCAAAATAGGTTCAACGGACAGACACTCTTACGCATCTGCAATGTAATTATTATGGATGACTCGAAACTACGCAAGGACTCTAGTCTCTATCTCTTCGTTAATTCGTAATATTATTATCTTTAAATTCACGTTTCAAACATTGTGTAAATAAAACTAATATTTTCCTCGTCTAATTCAACGTGATATTAGATAAACGGTAAACCACTTTCAATTTCAAAGTCGCTAAGTCCGCAACAAATTAGATTGAGTGTTTTCCTTCCTCGTGTAAAAGTCATTCGGAGATGATAATGTGTGTTTGTATCGTCGCAGTGTAGTTATGTGCGTCCAATGTCGACGGCAAACGCTATCTAGATTGTGACGCGGCGCGACAAAAAATTTAAAAGCGTATTGACAGATTGACCTTCCTCTATTACGTATTATTGACAACTATTACGAGTTTCGTTTTCAATACCCGCTCGTCGGGGACGCGTTATGTGGAACGATCTAATACGATAACTATTGACCTAATATACAATGTTATCAACTCCTCTCCCGCTAATTATAGTCGGTTCACAGTTAAAAACGCCGTTTTCCTTGGAATGTCAGCGGCACATTGAAACACTCAAGACAAGCGGAAGCCGGGTTAAATTTAGTTATCGGTGTCTGAAACTTTAAACTGTACCGAAGATTATTTACGAGTTCGACTCCGCGCGGATTCCGACTTACAATAAATAAACGTCACTCCCAACTCACTCAGAATAGTTTCGGACGAGAGCAGAGCTAGCGGCCCCGCGGCTGCATTCGCATTCGAGCACCGCCGCTCTTCAAGTGACATTGGGACTCTACCTCCCCGCTCGGAGCGTATCCAACGCATCGGGCAAAAAGTACCCCAAAAGTGCGGCCAAGTTGAACACTAAGGTCGCAGGGTATCGATCGGATCAGCCCGCGGCGCCGACTCACCACCACAGCACGAGCACGAGAGAGGCTCTACATGCGGCCCCGAGGGGGTCGATCGAAATCGAGACGATGCGGCAAAACAGTGCGGGAATGATGCTAAGCCGGGCGGCGCGCGCGGTGACCCAGTGGCCCGCTGCCGCGCTGCGAGCACGCGGCGCCGAGCGCGTGATCGCCCACAGACAATCCGACACCTGAACTTCGCTCCACTCACCGTTTCCGTTTATCAATGGGTAGTCGTCGTCGTGCCGGCCTATGTACGTCTTCAGCGGGGTGTCCGTGAGGGAGGGTGACGACCTGTCCCTGTCGCTCATAATAATCACTTAGAACACCGGCGGATACGATATCAACACGGGACGGGGGAAGCCGGCCCCGCAACACTCCACGAGCGACCTCCGGCCGGCGGCTCGCGCGGCGAATAAATAACATCGAGTACTGAGCCGCCGGCCGCCGCCTGCAGCGCCCGAACCCTCCCCCCCGCGCCCCGCGACACCGCCCTCCCGCCGCGCACTCCTCAATCAATCCTCGCACTGCACCGCTCGACCGGTGCCGCCATCTCTGTTTTGGTGCGCGAACTAAACTATGCCCGATAGATGGCGCCCTATTAATTAAATTAAAATATAGAGCCTCTGGATAAAAAAATCTATAATGCTTGGCACGACGAATTGGAATTAAATTCATAATTTATTATTTTAAATTGTGTACTATTTATAACGAGTGATGGCTTCGGTATGAAACAAACATTATTACAAAACCACACGTTCTGGGTAAAGTAATCAAAACGCGTATGCTAATCAGCATAATTATATTCAAATTAGTCGTGGGATTGTTTATAAAAAATACAATAAAAATATTATGGGAACAAGAATAGAATAATTATTATAATTTAATGATAATGATTTATAAAGTACCGTGTTTGTTAGTTCAAAGAAGAAAATGAACAAAATGCCTGCCTTTATAATACTTAATAATTATTGTGAATTGATAAACACTTAATTTTTTTCTGCATGGTAAAATTTTTTCTCAGATTAAAAAATATAAGTAATCTAGAATATAAGTAATATAAGTAATCGTCATCATCATATCAGCCTAATAGGTATATATGCGTCCACTGCTGGACATAGGACTCTTTCAATGAACGCCAAGAATATACTTATAATATGATCTTCCATTATTGTCATAATATACAATATCCATATAATTAGTAGATAGACTTAACTTTATATATGCTTACTCACAAAAGTAGTTTTCTGTTTACTATTCAGAGTGCTCTTCAGAGTAAAAACATTTTACTGGAGCGTTCCTTATTCGACCTTTTCTATAAAAGTTTAAACACATTTAAAATACTTAGCTATTAAATAAAAAAAAATAAGTTTGTATGTTTATTTTTTTAAAATGCAATGTATAATAAAATGATTATTAATTAAGTCAGTAATATCCTGGGAACTGGAAGAAATTGTAGAGTTGGCAATGTCAGCGTAACATAGCTGAATAATTTAAATTTAAATTAAATTAAATAACACATTAAAATAATTAGGTACTTATCATAAAGGTAATATACCCGATAGGTATTATTAACTTTATGGTACTTATACAATATTATAACTTGGCAAATATTATCTAAATATATATAACTCAAATGTGACTGACTGACTGACTGATTAAGAAAGGATCAAAATCAATTCTTACCCCCAAGGGGTTAAAATAGGGGATGAAAGTTTGTATGAAAATTTGTCAATTTTGAACCGATCGGGCTGAGACTTTGCATGCAAGCTTCTATAACATTAGGCATCCTTTAAGAGAGGATTTTGATAAAGTACATCCCTAAGAGGATAAAAAGGGGATGAAAGATTGTATATAATAGTACTTACTTCATAACGCGAGCGAAGCCGCGGGCAAGAGGTACTTAAATTGTAATTTTAATACGATCATAATATAGAAATTTCCGTAATTTGATAAACACTATAAGAAGAATAGACTCAAAGAATATAAAAATCAGCATATTATGTCCTTCAACGATGATCTAGAATCTAGATACTCTACATCTGAATTTCCTCTGAAGTATAGAGAATCTGCCAAAAAAGCTGTGAACAGCCTATTCGGCACTTTATCAGAAAGTGGTGAAACAGGCCATCTGTCTTTCCATTTTTTCAATTTACAAAACTAAATCATAAAAAATGTGTTAAAAATGATAATAATAAATGATGACTCTACAGTATGCTATTTCCTTCTTACGGTGTAGATACGTGAAATAAATTATAAAAGAAGTATAAAATCATTTTTATCACAGATCTCTGTTATCTGATAAGGATAACAAATTTGGAGCGGTATAATTCTGTTACTAAAGCCAATTTTAAGGTTACTTCACACGTTGAAAAACTGAAGTGCGACGCGGCACTGCACAACAAGATTTTCAAGGGTGCGTTGCACCAACTTACTAAGGGAAAGTACCTAATGCTAGACACGGAACTAATAGATGACACTTATGACAAAAATACCATAAAAATAAGAATTACTCTGATCATTTCTCACCACTGTAAATTTTATAAGCTTCTCAAGCTATCTGTTGAATTGAAAAAATATATTAGAGACGCCTTCGGGAACAAAATTTTAAAATGGGATCAGTTTTCGTAAATAATATGACCGCGTCAACACGCGCTCGGCAATTTCTTAGCAAATAGGTTAAGGAAGGCGAAATTTTGCACGTAAGTTTTGAATACATTTATTTGATTTTTTGTCATTTCTATTGATTTCATCGGATTAATGGTCATGTTGTTTACACTAATTAATGTTTATTTAAGATTTTTTATCCATTTTCCCTAACAATATAAAGTGTGTCTACTATTAGTTCTTGAAAATGTAAAAAACCTAATAGATGACATGGATCTCATCTTTGAGTTTTGCAATACATACCTACTAAAGTTATTTTGTACTTTATTCTACTGCAAAAATCATCACTATTCTCTGAAAATATAATTCTATTAACAATCTAAGAACTTAGATTGTTAATAGAATTATATTTTCAGAACTACTGCACCTAAAATGGACATGGTGTCTAATATTAGACCTTGTACTGATCTAAAAATCGTTTGCTTTAGTTTTTTAGCAGTAAAAAAAAGAAAAAGGAGAGCTGAGAAAAGAAAGAAGAAAAAAGAAGAGGCAAAAGAAGCATGTAGACTAAAGACTGAAAATAAATTTGCTAGGAAAAAAAGACGGGTTGCACTCTGGCTGGCGGAGCTGGCAGAAGTGAAAACTTGATTATTAACGTTGTGCATTTTTTAACGCATTTTTTATGAAAATCGATTTAAAAAAATCGATTTGTTAATAAATTGAAATCGATTAAATTTTAACCCATTTTTATGAAAATCGATTATTAAAAAATCGTTTTTTTAATTAATTGCCCTTACAATCGATTAAATTTTTAACCCATTTTTATGAAAATCGATTATTAAAAAATCGATTTTTTTAATTAATCGAAACCCTTATAATCGATTCAATTTTTAACCCATTTTTTATGAAAATCGATTTTTAAAAAATCGATTTTTAAAAAAATCGATTTTTTTAATTAATCGAAACCCTTACAATCAATTCGAGTTCGAGTTCCAGTTCGACACAAAGTCTCTTCTCTCCATCTCCAACCGTTTTACGGTTTTTCCAAGGTTTTTCGATCAGCACGATAATCTAACGCGAGTTTCACAGTTTTTACCCGTCCTACAAATTAAGTGCTCAACGCCGCTAAAGAAGTTTTCCCTTTAAAAATATGAAAAATAAAAGGAAATTCAAACATGCGGGATCCCGCGGGATTGAATAAGGTGCGGGATTGCAATCCCTATGTACAGGTGAGTGAGGTAACCGAAAACCAAATTGGAGTTCTAACCACACTAGTTTGTAAACTTGTAAACTCCGCTAGCTGGATAAATTGGCGTATATGTTTACATTTTTTTCCAATGCATCAGACAAAGACAAGCGGACAAAGATCAAAGTGTTCAATCAGCGTGTTATTTTATTATAACTAGATAATATTAATATTATTTTCATTTAAAATACTGAAATAGAGCTGAAATATTTTCTTTTTTATTGGCATGAACGAAGTCGTCGACTTCATCTAGAATAATTACCTACTGTAGTACCTAACTAATAAATTACTTTAATAAACCATTAAATGATATAACAATATGAGTTCATAACTTTGAGCATTGTCATAAAATCGGGAGTAAAATTTTGCAAGATGAATGCTTTTTAAATTGGACGGTGTCCAGATTCCTAATTATTAAAATAGTAACAAATTTATTATGAGTCGTTACTAACGTTTAATGTGTGTGTTAATTGATAATTAAATATGGAAATCCTATTATAAATCAATATATATTTGTAAATAAATAATTAATCATCAACGTAGGTACCTGCTATAACTCTATGAGAAGGTAATACCAAAATTGTTTTGAGCTCTTTTCACTTTGTGATATTCTAGGTACTTACTTAGAATATTATATCTATTCTATCACTCGCTTTATTATTATTATTATATTTAATTAATAACCAGTATTAATATATCTGGCCACAAAAAGAGTTATCTAATGCAGTAAGAATAATTATTGTACATTTCAATAACGTCTAGTTACATGTGGTTTTGCAATTGCAAGTTTTCTTGATACGGAATTAGGAATAAGACGTAATGAGCGCAAACCATAAATAAGAGAGTGCATACGGTACTGTATTCTCTCTGAAAAGCCCGCATCTCTTCTGATTTTCCACCATAACATTATCATATTTATTAATTGTTGAGAGTGTCCATGGGTGACGCTTAGTTGTTCTCCATCAGGTGACCCGTTTGCTCGTGCCTGCCTAATAAAAAAACAAGTGTCCCCTAATTTTATAAATAGCTACTAGAGATACTAGAGTAGTATATGAGATAGTCGTAAAGGCTAGAGCTACCAATCGAAGCAAGAAAACAAGATATTCAAGTGAAGCAAATCAGAACGTTTAATATTAACAGAACCACATACAGAGGCGTAAGTTTTGATGTCTGATTGGTACTGATGAAGTTTTTCCATTCATTTTCCATTTGCGGATCGACTGCTTGAGGGGGGAAAGTGGACGGTAGACGTGGGATGGATACCTCTTTGCGCTGACGGTGCCCTAATATCTCGCTGAGCTCTCGCGCGATGATTGCTCCGGATGTGGTCTCGTCTAAAATTGTTAAAAATTTGATGATACTTGAACAGTTCTTGATTATAGTTAACAAAATGACCAGCGGTCGCCAAACTGTAGTCACCGACCCAGATATTGTATTAACTTGATAACTTAACTTTAATGAAGACCGACATAAAAGTAGGTTTGGTGGGTTTGGAACATAAATCGTCTAGATCTTCATTAATCATTAAGGGCCTGTTTCTCCACTTCCTGATAAGTTCTGGATAGGCTATCTACCCCATATCTTAACAGTTACTAGATAGAGTAGGTGTGGAGAATCTATCAAAAAATTGTTTATCAGGAAGTGAGTCTCTCTGAGTGCGGCGACGTACTCGTATGGATTGTGGCAGTCGGAAGAAGAAGTGGCATAAAACTTCATTCAGCACTTGCAGAAGATATTAAAATTCTAAAAAAGTTGTAAAACTTTGTTTTGATTGCTATTTCTTGTTTATCCTAGTTTATGATATTGAGTAAGTACCTAGATTTAGTACTTTAGTACATTGTATTTTGTTTTCAATTTACTAATGCCTCATTATAATCTCAAATCTGCTGATTTTACAATAAACTAATCAGTACGACTATACTTTCACTACAAAGAAAAAAACAACAAAAATATAAATAAAGTTTTAAAACTCGAACACCAAAGTCACAATTAATTTCACACAACACAAAAAATAACAAATGTTTGTTGAAGATGTAGAATTTAGAAGATTAACGTCGATATAGTCGCAGACCAGTTCATCCCAATTGTCAGTGAGATCTTCAATTCTTCTCGCACTAGCCACTAACTTCTGTCGCATCAAATGCTTAGCTCTTTTAATCGTTTCGGGGTTGTCGTCCATTACCCGTCTAGCTTTCTTTCTATCATTATCTAGATTATTCGACTCCACTAATACAACTGTTTGCATGTTATTAGTTACTTGCATCAGAATCGGTGGTTTGGTCGTCTTTGTAACGTTAGAATTCTCCTTTTTAAGAACCTTTTTGAGGATAGACAAGCGTGATCTTTCTGCTAGAGATAGCTCAGTTTTGTTTGCCGTTTTCGTTTTCAGAGTATCGTTAACGGTTAAAATTAGTGGGTCAGACACATTAAATGTTGGAGTAGTGTCGTCTACTTTGTCCGCCCGTCGATATGGTAACACGTCTGAATAACTAGGACTTGAAAACTCCGTCAGGTTTACTAAATAGTAAAAAATGTTTTTTACTAAATATTTAACAACAATCGTCAATGAACTTTGTAAATATTTCTTCAATAACATACTAATATATAATATTCTGAGTAGTTATGTTGATGGAACATAATATAAACAATATAAAGACAAGTGACTTGCCTAAACATCATTTAGCATTTTACAGAAAATGGGGAAAATTTTAACTACATAATATTATTATAGCAGTAAGAACTAATTTTCAAAATTACCTGGTTGCCTTATTATAAGTGGAAGATTGTCCTTGAAACTATTGACCCTTTTTATATCATCAAATGTTTCTGCTAACATTGCTTTTGCCATGGCTTCTTTGTCAGACTTTTCTTGTATTGAATCTTTGCTAGTTTTCCGTCTCATGCTTTTCTCATTATTACTCTGAGCATGTTCGTTATCTCCTATTATCACCTTTGTAGGCCTATCTCTCGGTTTTCGTCTAGGCTTTCTTTTATTAAATTCTCTATTTTTGTATCGTTTTCTTTCCTTTTCATCGTTTTCCTTGTAGTCGTCATCTTTTAAATGATAATCTTCTTTATCGATATAATCTTCGATGTGACGATTGCGGCTCTTAACCGTTACTACGAATTCATGATTGTATTTCATTTCTCTATCGTCATCATCGTAATCTAACTCAGTATTTTTATGTCTTATCGTCTTTCGTCTTCTGCTTTGTTGCTCCATTTCTTGTTCGTTGTATAAATCCGTGTTAGTTTTGTCCCTTATAGATTTGGATAAAATGGCATCATCAACGTAAAAATCTTTTTGTGGCTTGGAGTTATCCCCTAAAAATAAATGTAATCGGTAAGCTAAGTAAGTGGAGTATTTCATTATCTTGAAGATTTTAAAGCAAACGCGCTATAATACCTTTGTCGTCATATTCATAATCTTCATCATCATCAGCATGGTGTGACTGTTGTGTAGAATAATGCGAACGTATTCTTGATTCTCTTGTATCATCGTCTAAATCATAATCAGGCATTGGAGAGGCTGGATAATCTTTGTAAGATAACGTGGTTCTAACGATTGCAAGTAAAAGAAAAACCACAGGACCGACCCCCATATTTTCTTCATTTGAAAATATTTCTCGTAAGTACTAACAAAGCTCTTACGAATTACTTAATTATAATAAACTTTTAGAAAAATAAATTTTTATAATTATTAATTTGTTGTGACTGGTAATTTGACATTTTTTAAGATAGAAACATAATATTGTATTATTTTCCTCTATGGATAGAAACTCATAGAAATATGGGATCGTCTTAAAGATGAAAGACATTAGGTAGGTACAATTTTTTTTAATCTGGGTGAAACCATGGAGCAACACAATCAAAAACAACAACAAACTGATTTTTCCATGTTTTTCCATTACATTTGACATTCGTCACACTTTACAAAATATGATTCCAAAAACATGATACAAAATGTAAAGACGTAATAAAACGATACTTTTTAGATAAAAATATGATAAAAGTTTTATAAATCATGAAGTAAATCAAGAACAACATGGCAAATAACACAAATCCGGAAGTGGCCAAGGGAAACAGATTTCTTGACTTTTTACCCAAAATGTTACGTCCTCCAGTCAGGCAAATAGAACAGAAACCACCTATCATAGTAAGTCGTTGGAAAATATCAGTTCTGCCCAGTTTAAGGCTTAATATTAGTACCTATTATAAAACGTGATTTAAGCATGATTTAAGTTTAGTGACCTATAATCATGGACGTATAAAAAAAGGCGGACGGAGTCCCACCATACACAAAACTGTGTCGTTCAGAGTCGGCCAGCTGGCTGTATGTACATTGTACACTGTCCGCACGCACACATTCTTGCGCTAGTCCCTAGTCCATACCATTTGACAAGCGTAAGAATGTGTGCGTGGCCAACTCTGAAGAAAAGTGAAGACACAGTTTTGTATATAACAAGACTCCGTCCGCCTTTCTTTCTACATTCATGCCTATAATATTTTTTCTCGTCCTTATGTGCCAAGAGTTCAATAATAATATAATAAAAAATATAAGGAGTTCTTCTAAAATTATAATATTTATACCATACTATAATCCTCATCGTTAGCTTTAGTATAGAAATACTCCAATAATAATCTAGTAGACTAGGTAGTAATCTATTACATGACAAGTTTAAATAACAATGAGAGGTCCCTATAACACCATTTCTATCGGCTTCTCATTACTCATACCTCTTCTATTATGAAGATTGTCATCAAAAATAACATAGTTTTAGTACCATCAGTAAAATTATTCTGCCCTTTCAGGGCTACTACGAGTTCACTCAAGAGGAGATCAGAACTCTTCAGGAGTGCGACAAGGAGAGCTTCTATGGCCGATGCCTGCCGCTGAGTACACTGTTCGCGACCCTCACTTATATTGCTGTCAAAAATGGTATTTATAATACAACTTTTATATTATTAGGTGGGTCTCTAAAACTGCCTAATATGTTCCAGAATCTTTGCAACACCAGGCGTAGCATGGAGTACCATAGAAACGGTTTCTTTCTACGAAAGAATAGACAAAGGGACAGTTAGACTAGACTAAGTGACAGTTAGACAATAGAAATTATCCGCCATTTTGTCGATAAAATCAGTCAGTATCTCGATTCTTGCCCATATCTACTGTTGTTATGCTAACCCTGCTGCATGCTTAGCACGGTCACTGACAGTAGAAATGCGAAAGAGTATAGAAACACTGACAGTTTTTGCGGACAAACTGACACATTTCCTTTGTTAATCCCTTACTGTATCTACTTTACCGTAAGAGTAAACCTTTCTATTGTGACCATGCTAAGTGTGCAGGTGAATGTTCAGAACAATTTTTCCTTCAGCTTTGTGAATTTCAGGTACTTACAATAATTAATTATTCTTCTTCGATGATCGCTCTTGTGAGTCTTGCCGCTTGCGTCTTGACTCTTGCACTGTTGCCTCATATTTTGTTTGCATCACTCGTCAGTACCTAAAATATTATGATAATTAATGTCAAGTAATGCTGTCTGATAAATACATTGTTTTTCTACGTGGCAGTGGTATTTTATAGTGACATCAGACTGTAAGCGCAATATTATAACATCTTGCCTCCCTCAACAGACAAAGACGAATGACTCATGTGGCGTTTCCAAGACGCCAGACTTTGTATTAGTGGGCCCCTACATGTATGCGATCAATTTTATTGCACAATATCATTGAGCAATATTGTTGAATAATTTATTTGACAACAAGTTTGAAAGGGCGGGCGCATACAATAATATTGCATAATTCGTGATTTTGCACAATAAAATTGATCGTCTAGGGGCTGAGTCGCTGTTACATCCGACTTCCAAAAAAGGAGGAGGTTCTATGTTCGGAGCTGTGGATATTTTTTTTAGTAAGAGTTGGTAGATAAACCCCAGATAATAATGGCTTTCGGCAATATTGTCATTTGTTGTGATCGTAGCGGAAAATTAGCAATTATCGTTCTCTGTGTAATAAATCTCAAATCAGCTTTCATTTTTATTGGGCGAGGATAAAAACGCCGTTATAAATAGAAATACCTCCTCACCCACGTCTTCCGTCACGTTGTTATGAACGCTAATAGACTCACTTCCCATCAGGTGACCATGCTCATTAGCTTGTATGACGCTCCGTGCATTTTTATACTTGTTATTGATTATTTTAATAGCCTCGGCGCTTTGCATAAAATTAAGGAACTAATTACTACCTATAATTTTATTAATATTATGATACCACCACCCCCTTTTAATATACTTACGTCTTCATAATAATATTATTATTAAAAATGTACTTACCTATTAATATTAATGGATAATATTAATATATTTTTATGATCCTCTAAAAATATCATACGAACATAATATTATAACCTCCTCCTTTTTGGAAGTCGGTTAAAAATAATATAATAGCTGACATTCTATTAGTAAAATAGCTAATGAGTAAGAAGCAAGAGCCAGTCCACACAGCGCGTTGCGTCTGCGTTGCGTCGACGCAGCGCTGCCGTTGCGTTGTTTTACATACAAAATATATTAAAATAACCATAACCAACTACCAAGGTGTTCACACGTGTTCGGCGCTGCATCACAATTGCGTGATGCGTCGACGCAAGCGCAACGCACAGAATATGACGGACAACAGCCCCCGAGACGAAGCGGGAAGGGTTGTTGACGTTAAAAGTTTAAAACTCACTGACCTCCAAACAAGTACGCTGAACCTAATACTATGATACCCTTTGAAATGACAGCTGTTTTTTGTGCCTATTTGAAGCGGAATCAGCACCCCAATGCGGGGGAACTGGGAAGAGAACTAAAATCTGACGTAAACATGACGTTTAAATGGTGCCATATTGGCGCTGATAGCAGTTATAGTGGGAGTACCTACTTGGAACTAATACTAGTTTCTACCACCGTCAAAGAATAAGGACCGGTACTTTTACTCTGTCTACGATCACCGTAGTACTGATTATCTTTGGTTTCTACAACCAATAGCGATTGAGCGGCCATTTGCAAGTTACATCAGATTTAGTTCTCTTCCCCCGCATTGGGGGGCGCCGATTACGCTTCAAATAGGCACAAAAAACAGCTGAGTATCTTATGTCCAGCGTACTTGTATAATGGAGGTCAGTGTTAAAACTGCTTCGTAATAACGCTGCAATGACGCAGCGCCCGTGTGGCCGGCTATGCGTCAAATACTTAGTTGAGGAGGGGAAGAGAAGAAGGGATTTCGGGAGTAGCTCGAGCGTGTCAGATTAAGCTTGTATAGGCTTCCGACATAATATTATGTCTAATCATGATGTAGAAATCAGATATCTCACGTGGTGGGTTAATTATTTTTTTTTATATTGAAATGTTATCGGATCTGTTAGATTAAGATATGACACAAAGAACACCTTCCCTTCCCCTACTAAAACGGCAGTGCTGCGTCGACGGCTCGTTGACAGGTATTATGAAAACGTGAGGTAGATTAACTTTATTCTTATGCTAAGTGCTAAGCTAATACATTGGCAACTCACTGAGGCCGCCATAAAAAAAGAAGAAGAAGAAGAAGTGTCAACTGTCAACTGTCAATAAAATGAAAAATCTATTGCGGTCGGCGGTGTAATTTTATCGTAAACATTTCATAATTCGTAAATTTTTATTATTAACTTGAAAGTTCTTTTATAAAAAATGGAAAACCCTGGATTTCCTTACCAAGATGGTGGCGTAGCTGGAGCTTCGCCTGCAGGTCCTCTTCCACCGGCAAGTATTGCTCTGTGTGAATGAACTTCTTAGGTTGTTTTGTGAATAACATCTAATTTTACGGTCCTACAGGGGCAGTATAAGTTCTCTGCTGAGGAGTTGCGAGTACTAAAGGAATGTAACTCCGAAAGCTTCGTTCAGCGCTCGGCGCCGCTTGGAACCTTGCTCGGTCTGGCGACGTATTTTGGTGTCCAAAAAGGTCAGATATAAAATTATCAACTCTCTGGGCTAGTAAAACCTTTATATTCTTACTAATCATACTCTAAAAGTATAGAAGGTGCACCCCTATAAATAAATCAGACCAAAAATATTACATCATCTCAAAATAACCTACCTATGTCGTATTGAATGCAGTTTAAAAAATATGTTAATGTTTAAAATATTGTGTAATGAAATGTGCTAAAAATAAAATAATTGTATGAATGTGTTGTGTTTGTTACTTATAAGTAGTAGTTTTGTCTACAATAGCTAAATACTAAGTAGAGACAATAATATGAAAGACTAAATCTATTCTACATTTTGTTTAATCAAGAAAAAGGACAGTACTACGGTGCCTTATATCCCCTGTGGTTATCTGAGGTAGTGAGTGTGTCCAAATTCTAAATTTCTGTGTACTTAAATTCAATGTTTATATTATATGCTATCTCCTTGCAATAAGAGGGAACAATATTATCTTTTTTGTTTACACTTTTTAACCAGCATTAGTGCATTTAGAGATTTTTATTCATACTCTGTTTAACCCGTCGATTGTGGCAAAACAAGATGCAATAACTTTTCCATTGTTATCGCAGCCGGATGTGGCCGCTTGGGGCTTGATGAATTAATTGGTCACCCCTTTTAAGAATATAATATTGCGTTCAATATTCTGTTCCACTAAAATTCAGTCAGAATCTTCTTTCAAATTTTCCAGGTCATTTGAAACCAAATGCCAGGTTTGGGGCATATCCCAAAGTGTCCCTGGCGGTGATAGTTGGATATTTCATCGGCAAGGTCTCTTATCAGCAAGTTTGTGCGGAGAAGCTGATGGCGCTACCCAACAGCTACCTGGGACAACTGTTGAGGGACAGGCGTGATGGTAAAGCAGGGTAAGATCATCATGAACATGGACATAGCCACATTTTTATTTTCTAAGAACCTTTTTGTTAAAATGCCAATATGCAGCATTATTTGAATCCAGAATCTTCATTATGCACATGGAAACACCCTCTAGGCATTTTGTAGCTTTGTGATTACACCTTTGTTAGTAATTTTAGGCATACAATTTATTTTCTTTTGCCCATATTTCAAGACTTTCTTGTTTCTCATTTATTACTATTTTCCAGGGGATAAAAAATGAATAAACAATAAACTGTAATGTGTATTGTTAATGTAAATGACATTACATTTAGGCTGCGTTTCCACTGAAGCGGAGCGGAGCTTAGCGGTGCCCGAATTGACCAATCATGCTATTCCAGCGGAACGTGACAGCGAAGCGGAGCAAAGATTTGATTGGTCAATGCGGGCACCGCTAAGCTTCGCTCCGCTTCAGTGGAAACACAGCCTTAAGCTAACAGTCATTTTTAACCCTAACAAAATATCCTCTCATTATTTAATTAGATAATATGTCAGTCTGTTTTCTTTAAAAGTTAATGTATTTCATTCAGTCACTCCTTAGGATTTTGGGGATATTTAATTCTCTTTTATACATTTTGTTCTAAATTCTGTTTTTTCCTTAGAACACCCCAAGCGCCGAAATTCCCTCACAAGTCAACTCTGGGCATCACATCAGATGATATTTACTCTGACGCTGGCCCCGGGAATGCTCTGGACTTGGACACTGACCGGCCCCAATTCAGTGATGATGCATACAGATCTGGAGACATTGGTGTGTATTTTTATTATTTTATTTTATTATAAGCCTTTATTCAGAAAAAATACACTTATTTTACATACATTGCAAAATATTCAAATTAATTATTTTTCGGTAGCGCGGTCTCTGTTTCTGTGTGCCTCTTGGCAAAGGCCTCCCTCAACAGCTTCCACTCACTTCTCTGACATGCCACTCTGGTCCACATTTTGCCAGCCATTTGTACTATTTCATCTTCCCATCTTTTTAGAGGTCTGCCCTTTTTTCTTTTTGCCCCTCTGGGATACCAAGACGTTATTATTTTTGTCCATTTGTCTGGCCCTCTCAAAACATGCCCGGCCCACTTCCATTTCAATTTTTTAGTTTTATATGTTACATCAGTTACACCTGTCATTTTTCTCAACTCCTTGTTTTCTATTTTGTCTATCCTTTTCTTTCCAACCATACTCCTCTCCATAGCCCTCTGCCCGACTTCCAGCATACTTGTATGAGCTTTTGTTAGTGCCCAAGTTTGGCACCCATATGTTAGAATGGGTAGAATGCATGTATTGAATAGTTTTCTTTTGGTGCCCATGTTTATACTTTTGCATTTTACTATTTCTTTAAAGGACCAGAATCTTTTCCAGGCATTGCCAATTCTTTTTTGTATTTCTTTGGTTGTTGTATCATATTTTGAGATGAGTTGTCCTAGGTATACATATTCTGTAACATATTCGATCACATTGTTATCTATAGTAATTATGTTAGTTGTACTTCCATTGCTCATAACTTTTGTTTTTTGTAGGTTTATTGTCAGTCCGACTTCTTTACTTACTGTGTTGAGTTCTTCAAGCATGCGTTGCATTTGACTATGAGATGTGGCAAAGATTACAATGTCATCTGCAAACCTTAGATGTGTCAGTTTTTCGCCATTAATATTGAGGCCCAAGTCATTCCAGTCAAGTTTTCGGAACGCTTCTTCGAGCACAGCCGAAAACAATTTAGGCGATAGTGGGTCTCCTTGCCTCACTCCTCTCTGTATTTTTATTCTTCTCCTTCTTTTTCTAGTTTTATTTTTGCAGTAGTTCCTGTGTATATATTTTTAATTAGTCTAATATATTTATGCTCTACACCTTGGTTTTTCAATGCCTCCCAGATTTTTGTATGATATATAGAGTCGAACGCTTTGCAATAATCCACAAAGTAGAAGTAGTAGGTCATGTTGTATTCCTTGCATCTTTCTGCTACCTGATTGACCACATGTATGTGATCTATCGTTGAAAACGTACTTCTGAAGCCTGCCTGTTCTCTAGGCTGATTGGTGTGTATTAAATGAGATTAAATGTAGGCCTGTTTCACCGCTTCCTGTTATGTGACGAATAGGCTATCCAACAATTAACTTGACAGATCAAGTATGGAGAATCTGTCAAAAAAAGTTGTGAATAGCCTTTTCAGCACTTTATCAGAAAGTGGTGAAACATGCCCTTAGTGCCGCAACCCATGTTGCACAATTTAGTTACAGAAAAAACATTTAAATATAAATGTATGAATTACTGTGCTGTTTAATTATTGCACACAGTGCATTATGGAAACCAACAAATTATGGTACATAATATAATTAAAATAGATTTAGTAAAATTAATGCTGCCTCTTTATATAGGCCGAGGCCAGAAGAAGTGAAGCCTGGTTCTTGATAAGGTACCTACATCATTTTAACCATTACTTCTATAATTTAGGAGGCAATGAGTATGGTTGTATAAAATATATTTACTTATAGCTAATTATCTCTTTTGCTAGTAAACAAAATATATGTTACTGCTTCAGAGCCACAGGTACATAAGAGGATAGAGATGACTGATAGGTACATATAGGTCAGTGGCACTCAAACTTTTTTTCATACGGGTGGGCGCGATTCGCGAATGTCTAAATGGTTTAACATCACGCGGGCCGCTGATAAAGTCCCGGCGGGCCGCGGGTTTAGCATAGCTGATATAGGTCTAATCTAAATATATACGGTCTTACCACAAAAAACTAAACATCTATTGAACAGTTGTTTTGAGACAATTGTGTACTGAATTCTTTTCTAATCAACTATTCAACAGGTGTTTCAATATTTTGTAATAAGACCGTAAGATTCTTAAGCACAGCGCAGACGACAGACTATCCGGGACGCACATTTTGTCTGTGGAAATAGAACATATGCAATTATACTGCTGCTGCTGAAACTAAGTATATTGTGCTGCTATCTTTTTATTGTTTCCTTAGCAATGTAACTTTAATAATTAAATTTGTATTTCCTTTTTCTTAAAAAACAACTGTATTTACTAATAATACTTTTAGTTCGAACTGTAGTGTTATAGATAAGTGTAATTAATGTATTGTTCTCATGTAAGTAGATATTATTGTATCTTTTATGAGAATAAATTCTTTAAACCTTATATGCGGACTTTTTGCGCGTCGTGTGCGTTACTGCATATAATTGCATAGGTTCTATTTCCCACAGACTAAAAAGTGCGTCACGGATAGACAATAATAAGATACATTTGAATAATAATGTTTAATATTTCAGGCTTGCTACCACCATTGCTGGATGACAGGCCTGCACAGCCGTCGTTGTCATACGATGAGTTGCGGAAGAGGAACCGAGGAGAATACTCTGAAGCGAGGAGAGATCCTTACAAGTCAGTATTTATAATATTAAGGGCCTGTTTCACCACATTCTGATAAAGTGCCGGATAGGCTTATTTGACAGATTCTCCATCTGTCAAATTAAGTAAGCCTTATCAGGAAGTGGTGAAACAGGCCCTAAATGTTATTAATAGAAGTACCAAGTACAAGCCTCCGCGGTCCAGTGGTTTAGAATGTAGTTCTTGACTTGGAGGTCGTGGGTTCGATTCCCGCGTTGGAAACATGTTATTTCCAAGTTTGGTTAGGACAATGCGGGTTGATCGCCAGATTGTCTGACGAGTAAGATGATCCATGCGTCGGATGGGCATATAAAAAGTCGGTCATGTGCCTGATCTCTCGCCAGTCGTGTCGGTCTTCCCTCCCACTGGGTTATGAGAGTAAAGGAATAGAGAGTGCTCTTGTGCCGGCCACGTGCGATAATAATATGAACTCGATATTTGGCTCATGTTATGTCTTTACGTTTTGATCGGCGATTCTATAAAGAAGTGATGAAGAAAACGTTTTGAGTACCTAAGGCTCCTGGACCCTGTACATGTAAATTTTATTTTAAAAAGATAAATTTTTCCCACTTTTTTGGTTAAGTGCGAGTTTCTTACGCCGATTCTTCTCGCCGGGTCTAGTTCTCGAACCGGTGGTAGGCACCATGTAGACCTTCTGAAAACATTTGTTTCAAATTTATTTACAAACAAGATGATGCCCGCAACTCCGTTGCGCCAAAGCTCGTTTACCGCGCGGGAACCGTACATTTTTGCGGGATAAAAAGTATCCTATGTGCTTTCCCGGGATTCAAAGTATCTACATACCACATTTCAGCAAAATAGGTTTAGCGGTTTGGGCGTGAAGAGTTTACAGACAGACTCACTTTCACATTATATTATTAACTAGCTGTCCCGGCAAACGTTGCTTTGCCATAATATTATTTAAGAATAAGTATTTCGCTCATATTATTTTATTGAAGTGACTAAATAAATATGTCGCCATGGCAACGTCGATCACAAAACAATGGCCGCCGTCAGTCTCAGGTTGTAATAATTTACTATTATTTATTCAACAAATACACTTATTAATATATAAAGTACCCAGTAGCCGATTCTCAGACCTACTGAATATGCATATAAAATTTGGTAAAAATTAGTAAAGCCGTTTCGGAGGAGTTCGTGGACTAACATTGTGACACGAGAATTTTATATATAAGAAGATAGTACTTTATGGATAAAACAATATTTTTTTTATTGCAGAGTGGAGCCGGATCAGTTCCCTGCGGTGCGCCGACCCCCGCCCCCCGCCTCGACTAACAAGTACGGCGACTCCATGGAGTAGTCCACGAACATTAGCTAGTTCATGAAATAAAACCTGCAAACAGCCAGTATCCTTTTTTTGTTGATAACAGATGTCAAATTTGAATTTAGAATAAGGTAAAAAGACCTAATCATTGGCACTTGAGTTTAGACAATCCTATTATTAATATGATGGCTTCTCACGGCGCGTAATACGAGCGAGCACGAGCCAACAACGCGCTACCCGTTCTAGTCAACGAGTTCAATCGCATCGGACGCGTCTGCCTGAGTCAGCTCGCGCCACCTCGAACAACTTTCACCTTCAAACGGCGCATGGATCGAACTGGCGCGGCTCGTGATATTACGCGCCGTGAGAAGCCAGCCTTAGATATTTTTAAAAGTCAAAAATCTATAGTCATTCTATTGCCAATTATAGGATAACTGTCTATGATTGGGTAGCTTACCCAGTTACTTATTCGCTTAGCAATAATTTCTTTAGCTAATGTCTTGTGCAAATAGCGATATCATAGTAGCTTTTAATTATTAAAATATGAGCATTTCTAATAGGCGGTATCTTACAAAAAAGCTGTAAAACAAATGTATTGGAATTGAAAAAAGTACCTAATGCCCTTGCGTTTCGCTTATCTCATCTTGGCGGGGGCAAATCAGTTTTAACTTTGCGACTAAAACTAAAGTACCTAAGTATTTTAATCAAAAATGAATTTTACAAAATTATGTAAATATTGTTACTTATGCCTTGATCTTTCTGTCCCCTTTTTTTACAATACTGTATTTTACCTCTTTCTATTGTTAAAATTTATTAGCATTTTAACAGGCAGTACTTTAAGGATGTTAGTTTTTAGAGAAAAATACAAAAATGTTTTTTCAAATAAAGTAGATTGTTGTTATATTTTGTTTGATTGCTATTTTTTAAGAGCGTTTTCTAATTATTTGTATCTATTGCTTGGCCATCATAATATTAAATATCATAAAGTACTTATAAGAAATCGGAAACGACTTCTTGGCAGATTGCAGACCTACGTTATTTGGTGCGGTTATATCAATGTTATCACTTATCATTATTCACGAGTCACGACGATGGCTCCGCTTGACATTACCCGACCAAATTCATAAGTCCGTCATCTGCCTATGAGTCAGTTTCTCCGATAAACAATTATTGAAAATCTTGCAACATTCGCAGCGCAACTTAATTTCTGTAAAGAGACAATAAATTTTTTAAATAATTTATTATCTCTTTACAGAAATTAAGAAATTTTTTATAAAGTTTTAAACAGCTATTAAAAAAATCGCATTAAATTGCAATTGAAAAAAAAATGTTTGTTTCTGAGATTTTTTGACAGGAATTTATGTATTCTAAAGCGCTGTTTATTAGTTAATTTTTTACGTAATTAATAACACAATAGACATAACTACGTAATAAAGAGTGATTGTAAGTAAATAAAATGTTTCAAAAAACCTCAAAAACATTTTACATAAAGCATAATTATTTATTATATGCTTCTCTATATTTATGTAATGCTACGATGAAAATTTGCAACAGCATAATAATAATTATTATAATGGATCAGGAAAAATGAAACGCTCAGCTTGTACACTAGTACTACTTTTAATTATAACATGAAAACCCATTACCTTAATATAATCATCGTTGTAAGCCCTCAGATTAAGTATTATTAAAAAGCTGTCTATTATAAAAATATCCACATACATACATTTACTTCAATTGGCAAGATACTTGAAGCAAATGGAGAATTGTATAAAATAAACCCTCTCAAAATATACTTTAGTTACTACTGATATTGCACTATCAGAGAAGTCGATTCATAGGCAAATGGCGGACCTATGTAATTTGGTCGCGATATGTCAAACCCAGCCGACAGATAACAACTACGGTTCGACAAGGCTGTTTATGAACGTGGCGAGAAAAGGAACTAACGTTTTTATCATACAAAAACGTCATTTTTGACAGTTCTCCTTTACCAGAAGCGCCCATTGACATATTCATGCTATCAGCTATAACTTTGTCGAACTGTAACACTGAATTGACATAACCTAACCAAATGACATAGGCCCGTCATCTGCTCATGAATCAATTTCTTCAATGGTAGGTACATTGCAGATAGTTTTGCCACAGTTTAGAACAGTATTTTCGTGTAAATGCAACGCGATCGTTTTCAACGTGTGCGAATTTTTTTTACGGTGTTTCAAGTTTTAAACAATTTTTTTAATGAGGAAATCAAACTTGTATACTTTATGCAGGCGCAACAATGTCTACTATGAAAAGGTGCTCAAATAAAATAAAATAAAAAATATCCACAGCCGAACATAATATAACCTCCTCCTTTTTGGAAGTCGGTTAAAAAAGGGATAGAAGATATCACCGCACTAGTCACTTTCCTTGAGGAATAAACCAGGTTAATTTCAGAAGCAATAAGTACGTCTTGCAACTTCGCTCCGAGCCAACACTTATCCAAAAACCTGGTTAAAAAAATACCGTTCTAAGGCATGGTGCGTGCATGGCACGTTAGCGAACACACATTGAAAACAATCGCAGCTTGTACGGAGTCTACATGAATTCTTGCTACTTTTAAAAACATTTTTCTTTAATAAAATATGATGAATTGGATAACAAAGGTCGATTTTACATTGAAACAAAGAGTAAAATATACATCATTTATTGTTGATTACGCAAAATGACTGGCGATTTTCTATTCGATATGTAATAATAATAATATAATGTACATTCAGCGGCAAATATTGGAAACAAGAGATTGTACTTCATAGGAAAATTATGCTATACTTGATTTTTTTAATCTCTCTTTTCTTTCCTTCAACCATCGGTACCTCGTTCTTGGATTTGCACTTAAGTACTTACGGGAAGTTTTTGCTATAGCCGATGTTAGAAATGTATATAGTGACAGATAGAGCAGAATATCTGTCGGACGCTTTTTCGCGGTTTGTGAAGTCTCTAAACAGCCTCAATCCCCATATAAGCGATTGCGGATGCGTCTTCAGACGTCCTTTTTAGCGTTCCGTACCAAAGGGTAAAACGGGACCCTATTTATAGACTTCGATGTCTATCCGTCTGTCTGTCTCTAAGCTGTATCTGAAGAATAGCTATAGCTAGACTTCTGAAATTTTCACAGATTGTTTATTTCTGTTGCCGCTCGCGCTATAAATAGATACTAAAAATCAAATATAAATTATATACAGTATTTAAGGGATACATACAACAAACGTATTTTTTTTTTGGCCTTTTTTACTCGTAATCAATAAGGGCAACAGCCTGCTATACAGCCACTTGAAATACTCACAAAATCCTTTATTAAATTTGTACCTACTTTAATTTATTGATATTAAAATTAAATATTTTAATCCCATACAAAAACCACAATTCTTGCCCTATTATCATTCTATTCCGGTACGGAACCCTTCGTGCGCGAATCCTACTTGCACTTGACCGATTACTATTATTTATCTTTTCGTAAACTTGGATGGATGGCCAAATTTCAATAACGCGAAAGTGGCATTTAAATATGAACATAGGACAAACGACCCAATCGTTGGAAGTATTATTGACACCTCAGATTTTTGGCTAAAAATACTTGGAATGCCAGTAATAGGACTTTTCTGGTATGTTTTTACAACTTGTGTCTCGATATTTGACGCTGAATGCACTAGTTAATGTACTCAGTCAACACTTTATAAACTTTAGATCGATGTCATAGAAAATATCAGGTTAAAAAACATTAAAATTTAGTAAACGATTCCATATAATATAATGGTAACACAGTTAAAGCTTACACATTCACTTACAATTACTATTACATGCAATCCAGTACAGTGCTCGGCTAAATGCATGAAAATATAATAAGCAACGAATTGTTAAGAAGATTCTTAATGATGAATATTATAAAGTTAGCTTCTAAATTACAAAATACTCAGAAGTTGGTTTATTAGAGGAAAAAAATACGCCCTATTTTCGTTTAAAGAGATTTTCGGCGAACATTATCTCTATCAAAAAATGTGTAGGAGAGAACGCATTACATTACTTTAAATTTACAGGCAATTTTGAAACCCTAAAACCTGGCTACAACCATGCCTCAATACCCTGTTAACCGACTTTCAAAAGTTCTATTTAAATGTGATCTAGTGCATTATGGCCGAGCACTGTAACTAATTTAAAGAAAATACACAGACACGCATTAAAGGTCAAAGTATTTATGTGTAGTAAAAGAGATGCTTCTTGAAGCGAAAAGTAGCAATTTTTAGGGTTCCGTAGTCAACAAGAAACCCTTATAGTTTCGGTCTGTCCGTCCGTCTGTCCGTCTGTCTGTCTGTCTGTCTGTCCGCGGTTTTACTCAGACTATATGACTTAAAAAGCTGTAATTTGGCATGAATACACATATTAATGATGGCAACAAAGTGGTACATGAAATCGTAAAAAAATATTTTTTTATTGTACCTCCCCTACACATCAAGCATATTTTTTTTCGCGCCCACCCCATCGTGTGGGGTGTCGTTGAATAGGTTTTTTAAAAATATTGCGAGTATTCATAAACCATTTTCCGATTTAGGGATCCGTTTGTGAAATATTAAGTTTTAAAGTGGAAAAAATCGTTAGAGTCCAGTGTCCCCCCCTTCTACCAGCTAAACGGTTGGTTCTGGAAATGTGAAAAAATTCACGGGAGTAGGAAATATGCTGAATTTAAAAGGAAAACTATCACGGCTAAGAAGACTTTGTAAGTTATTAATAGTCGATTAACTAAAAAAAATGTATTCGGCGAAGTATAAAGGAACTTTTCGTTCAAATTCCTTTGAAAGTAACTGAGATGATGTTGTTAGTAGTGTAAAACACGCTTTGTACGTACATACGTTGTATGTACGCTCATTGACCATAAAAATTATCAAAATCTTGCGGTACTACGGAACCCTATATTGCGCGTGGCCCGACACGCACTTGGCCGGTTTTTAATAAGTATAAATCGTTAAATTATTTAATCCCTACTGCGTTGAGGGTTTATACTCTATAGTTTAACCAGAAGTTTTATTTCTACTTAGTTCATATTGAGCAATGTTGATAAAACTCAGATAAGCTATCTGATACTTAAAAAAATGGTCTTGAAACTACGAATAACAAAACTTGAAACAAGCCCTGAATCATTTTTAGACCGATGACATAATATAATAAACATATAGAACACCAATAGAACAATATAACGTTTTGTAAAATAATTACATTCGAGTTTAGACATTATTCTCATAATTTACTGCAGAGACTGTAGATAGAAAAAGTCAGCTGATTTAGCTCACAGCAGCTGATTTTTAATGGGATTTTTTCTGCCTATAATCTATGAAGCACTTTAGTAGGTCCATCTTTTGCCGATTATGCGCACCTGGCAGGAACAAATGGCATCGCCAACTGTCACAGAGTTGTTGCAGCAACTCAGCCATTACTGGAGGATTGGGTGGCGCAGCGTAACGGCACTCTTACCGGATGGTGCATAATATGCTGACATGACATGGGTGTTTCGGCTATTACCTGCACCATACGGCCAGGCGGGAGCCAACGCCTCAGTGCCATCATTGCCCGGACGAGGACGACAACGGCGCAGCACACGCTCATCGCTTACCCAGCCTGGGTCGCACAACGGGCAGGGCTCTGGCCTCTGAGCCATTGTAGGGCCAGACATGAGTCTCCCGATCATAATAAGAGCATTATTCTGGTCGAGAGAAGCCTGACAGGCGGTCTCCACTTTCTGCGAGCCCATAATGACGCTGAAGGAGGCCGCCGAGAGAAATCGGAAGCCTGATGAAGCAGCTGACCCGATAAGGAGAAGGCGTGGAGGACGAAGACGCGCTCAACATAATAGGGCTCGGGCGACGGATTGGACGGGGAATCCATCGCATATCAGATCACACGAGCTCAGCCGTTAGAGAAGCGTGCCTCGAACTGCTGTCCCAGGGAAAGCGGTAGAAGCCGCGCGGATGGTTCTGCCGGTAGAGCATATGCCGCTATCTGGACAACTGCAGTTGGAAAGAAGTTCCTTATCGCGTGTTCGAAAGGGGGCTAGACGGAAAAAGTTGTGACGACACTTATTTATTAGTTCCTGCGCTGTAGAGGCAGAGGGCGTTGGCAGTATTCCTTAGCGTTAGCAAGATGGCGTTTTCGAGAATAAACAGCGATATCTACCGGACGTTTAAATAAATTTTATTACAATTCCACAAAAGTGTCGTTGTGGTATTCCTGGGCGTCAACTAGATGGCGTTTTTTTATAACTTTGTTCCATCTGGGTGTCCCTCGACACCTCTCAAGTTTTGTCTCAGGCGGGTCCAATGCCCAAGGCTGTTGGGAATGCATCTAGAATTTCCCAACGAAAAAGAATGAATCTTTTGAAAATGACCTCTGTTCAACCAACTCGGTTAAGAGGGTAACGTTTAACGTGTGCATGTCTATACAATATATCTTTAGCACGCTATTGAGCTTAATAGCTTTTTAGACTTCAGCTTAAGATTTATCATGCGACATTTTGTCAGAAATTGTTAAATTATAATGTCAGAAATTGTTAGGCTTTACCGCTGTATTATCACAATAGTTAAATATGAACGGCTCAATAACGCAGTGTTCCGTGTAACGGCGCGCCGCCGCGCCGGCCGATAAGACATACGACGTCAAACGTATACATTTTGAGAACACTAATTCTAAGTTGGCCTACAGGTTCATTCTGTCTATTGTGGTTATATTGTCAGTAATTTGTATGCCCAGATATCTTGTAATATATTTTACAAAACGCAATATAATAAATGATATCATAATAGTGTCACATATAACATTAAACATACAATAACGTACATACTTATTTTAAACACTACTTAGGTTAAGCTAGACATCTTCAAATTTACATTTTAATTTGACACATAGTTTTCGGGAGAGACTCTACAAACTAAAATCTATTTTTAATTCCTCAGAGTGACCAGAATACTACGGAAAAAAATAAGATTTAAATAATTGAAAAGCTAAGAATTCCTAGTTAATGGAATCAGGCGTTACTTTGCGGAAATCCATAGCTTAAAATTTAGTTTGTTATTATTTTTAGCAATATTCCGCGAAATAAACTTCCACCTTTAAGTAAATGAGTGAGTGCACGCATAGGCATGCGTACAGCACCTCCCTCCTCCCACACTGCCTATGCGTACACTCGCATGCAAGAACTTGCAAACACCACCACCACACAAGCAATAATGTTGGCAAATCCGTGCAAGGCCCCTCACCACCATGCAGGTTGAAAACCTCGACGCGCGTTTCGCTCCAACACCGGAGCATCCTCAGGATGTGGACTCTACGAACAACGTCCGTCAAGTGCCGCCGCCGGCCAAAACACCGCCTTTTATATCCTATCAAGCCCCGCTACTATCCCCACTACCCCCACTACCCTCACCAGTACCCCCGAACATATTAATAAGCGGTGACGTAGTCAAGCAAGTTTGGTCATTCAACAATGCAAATCTGTTATTTTTCTTTTCTTTTATGATCTCTAATTGTTCCAACACGCTCAGCCGAAAGCCTTTATCGCATTTATGTAAAACTTTATAGGAATGGCCATCGGGCACGGTATGATTACTATCTAAAAGATGTTTAGCAAAATGTGACTTATCAGGATGACCATTCCTATAAGCCGCGATATGTTCTTTATACCGAGTCTCAAATCTGCGTCCAGTTTGACCCACATATACACTATCGCATTCAGGACAATCGATCTTATAGACACCGGACTGATATTTTTCATCAATCCGGTCTTTGTTATGACACAAATGATGTTTTAAAGTATTATTTGTCCTGAATGCGACATGCATATCGTTGTTTTTCATTATTTTGGATAAGCGTGCAGTACCTCTCCCATGTAGGTCAAACTGGACTTATATCTAACTATCTCCTTATCAATAGGACCTGCGTACAAAAACTTAACCAGTTCTTTCTTGTTTTTATTTTTCAAAATGTTACTAATAATTTTTGGACTATATCCGTTGGATATCGCAATTTGGAAAATGATATTAAGCTCCTTTTGATAATTATCTTTACTAAGAGGGATCGATAATAATCTATGAATGTAACTATGAAAGGCCGCGAGTTTGTGTTGCCAAGGATGACATGACGAAGCATGAATAGTAGTATTAGTATATGTCGGCTTGCGAAAGATTCCAAAACTGTGTTTATTATTAACTCTAGAAATAGACAAATCGAGAAAATTTAGGGTGTTATTATCTTCACATTCTAATTTGAATTTAATTTTAATATGTTTTTTATTTAGTTCTTTAACAAATACGTCCAGTTGTCTCTGTGTACCCGTCCAACAAAGAAAACAATCATCTACGTATCTAAAGTAATATAAAATACTTTTATTAACGACGATATTTCTTTGTTCAAAATCATCCATAAATATTTCGGCCATCAAAGGACTTAAAGGTGAACCCATAGCTAGACCGTCGTCTTGAACAAAGAATTCGCCGTTAAATCGAAAGTAGTTTTGTTCCATGCAGGTTTTAGTAAGAGTAAGCAATTCATTACTTTCACCAAGAGGTAAACGTTTTTCTAATGCATTCCTTAAAATACCCAATGTTTCCTTATGTGGAACATTAGTGAATAAACTATCAACATCAAGTGAAACTAATTTGCAACGAGGTGGCAAAGTCACATCTTTAATTTTGTTGACTAATTGTAGACTATTTTTTATGGCATAAGGTGGCCGAAATGAGATCTTTTCTTTTATTATGAAATTAAGTGACTTTGCCAGCTCGTACGCTGGTGCACCTATGTATGAGACAACTGGACGCATGGGAATATCAGTTTTGTGAATCTTTGGCAAGCCGTACAGTGATGGTGCGCGAGGATTCATTGGGATGAGTTTTTTCTTTGATGATTCAGTTTGAAATAAATATTGATTATTATTAATTGCTAATTTAAGTTTAGCTAAAAACTTGTTTGTTGGGTCAGAAGGAACCCTTAGAAATTGTTCACCCTGAATCACATCATTAACTCTGTCCAAATAATCGTCGCGCTCCATCACTACTACTGTGTTACCCTTATCCGCTTTAGATATTACTAAGTTATTATTATCTATTGTTTGTTTTAATGACCTCAAAGCCACTCTTTCGGGGTGAAAAGAAGAACCAGAAGGAGTACCTTTGATTTCGTTGGCTAGTAGGCCCTTAACCATGTTATATCAGTCCGGTGTCTATAAGATCGATTGTCCTGAATGCGATAGTGTATATGTGGGTCAAACTGGACGCAGATTTGAGACTCGGTATAAAGAACATATCGCGGCTTATAGGAATGGTCATCCTGATAAGTCACATTTTGCTAAACATCTTTTAGATAGTAATCATACCGTGCCCGATGGCCATTCCTATAAAGTTTTACATAAATGCGATAAAGGCTTTCGGCTGAGCGTGTTGGAACAATTAGAGATCATAAAAGAAAAGAAAAATAACAGATTTGCATTGTTGAATGACCAAACTTGCTTGACTACGTCACCGCTTATTAATATGTTCGGGGGTACTGGTGAGGGTAGTGGGGGTAGTGGGGATAGTAGCGGGGCTTGATAGGATATAAAAGGCGGTGTTTTGGCCGGCGGCGGCACTTGACGGACGTTGTTCGTAGAGTCCACATCCTGAGGATGCTCCGGTGTTGGAGCGAAACGCGCGTCGAGGTTTTCAACCTGCATGGTGGTGAGGGGCCTTGCACGGATTTGCCAACATTATTGCTTGTGTGGTGGTGGTGTTTGCAAGTTCTTGCATGCGAGTGTACGCATAGGCAGTGTGGGAGGAGGGAGGTGCTGTACGCATGCCTATGCGTGCACTCACTCATTTACTTAAAGGTGGAAGTTTATTTCGCGGAATATTGCTAAAAATAATAACAAACTAAATTTTAAGCTAAGAATTCCATTAGCGCTTAGATTTTTCTACTAAGTAGACCATTTTTGAGACCTCAAATCACCGTGGTTGTTGTATAAAAATGTATTAAGTACCTAAAGTGGGGCAGAATTAGTAGCATACCTAACTATTGTCAATTTTTTTTTTATTATTTTTACCTAAACTAAACCTAACCTAACCTAAGCATGTACTAAAACAGTACTTATGACCTAAACAACTAATAAAAGAAATTAAAATAATATAAAATCAAATGTAAGTACACACATAGTACTAAATATAACGTTACTAAAATATTTTGAATTCATGATATTATAAGTTTAAACACTTACGGATTTTGTCGCGGAGCACTTTTATTAATCCCGACGTTTCGGCTACTTTGCAGCGACCGTGGTCACGGGCGGACTGAGGAAATTGGACACCTGTCACCTCAGTCCGCCCGTGACCAGGGCCGCTGCAAAGTAGCCGAAACGTCGGGATTAATAAAAGTGCTCCGCGACAAAATCCGTAAGTGTTTAAACTTATAATATCATGAGTGATATTCGCGAAAACTTAAGAAATCATTATATTTTGAATAAGTTAAATCTATTAAAAATACAAAAATATAATGTCTTTAAAACAAACATAACAATTATTTTTAATAAAAATAATACTTAATTAGACTAAATAAAATATAATATTATTGTAAAAGCGTCACCGGCCTTGGCATTTTTGTTTTCGAGGATAAGATATTAATTATTATGTAAATTTTTTTGTAAAATAAATGGCTTTCAAATATTCACGATATAAATTATAAACTATGAAAGTAACATTTTAGAAAAAGCCTGTACAAGGCAATTACTTAACAATACAATATAATTTGGAGCCGTCAGGACTTTGAGTTTAATTTTATAGATTTTGAATCTCAAATAAAATTTAAATAAATAATTATACTTAATGCAAGAAAAATTAAAACTCTGAAGGAAAACCATGCATTGTCATGCAAAGAGAGAGAAACAAGGCTATTCCTCATACACAAAGAAAAGCACCAATAAGAGGACCCACGCAAATAAAATAATTTTAAAAGTAATAGGTATAACTAATTTACCAATTATTTTGGTAGATATCCGTAAAACTATGTACATGGTATTTTCACGAAATTACGAAATGCCGTTTTCCTAAAATAATTTTTTAGGGTTCCGTACCCAAAGGGTAAAAACGGGACCCTATTACTGAGACTTCGATGTCTGTCCGTCTGTCTGTCCGTCTGTCTGTCTGTCTGTCCGTCTGTCTGTCTCCAGGCTGTTACTCAAGAACGGTAATAGCTAGAGTTGAAATTTTCACAGATTGTGTTATATATCTGTTGCCGCTATAACAACAAATACTAAAAACAAAATAAAATTAATATTTAAGGGGGGCTCCCATACAACATCGTGATTTTTTTGGCCTTTTTGGCTCTATGTCAATAATGGCAACAGATAGGTACTTGATTTTTTCTCAAGATCCTTAGTATATCTTATATATCTTATATGCATTTTAATATTTAATAATAATATTAAAATAAAATAAAACATTAAGGCTCCCATACAAGAAACACAATTTTTGGCCTAATTTTTAAAGTTCCCCATAGTTATTAAAGCGTCATTAAAATTATTACTTATCGATAAAATCCACCGTTTTTGATGGGGGAATGACGATTTTCGATTTTCTTAAGAAAATTACTCCCAATAGCCAATTAGCGGGTCACATAATATTAATAAAATTTTGCATATATACATTATTATTGTGAATATACAAAATTTAACGCGTTTTAGGGTTCCGTAGTCAACAAGGAACCCCTTATAGTTTCGGTCTGTCCGTCCGTCTGTCTGTCTGTCCGCGGTTTTACAGGTGGGGTGTCGTTGGACAGGTTTTAAAAATATTACGAGTATTCATAGATCATTTTTCGATTTAGGGATCCATTTGTGAAATAATATTTCCAAGGGGTGTAGATTTTAGTTTTCTTTTTTTTCTTTTTACTTTTTACGAACAACAGTGACTGTCTATTTAGATTTTAGGTCAATACATCTAGTGCCGAAACATTACGAACTATCTTTGTACGGCATGGTAGGGACAGGGCTTATTAATTTAATTTTCTTTATAACGGTACCTAATTTCGGTTTTATATTTTTAAACAATCTCAACTTCATCTATGTGATTCGAATGATTTTTGTGCTCTTTCGGGAAATAAAAGTAAATGAAATTGTTTCTTGGGGCACGATGAGAAAATGATGTAAGGCACAATAAGAATGATGACTATTTTTTTTTTTCTTAATGGTAATTAAAGGACCTTTCCGAAATAGAAACATCGGCGAAAGAATTAAGTTTGTGTTAGCTTAAAAACTTTCCAAGATAGAACAATTTCAAAGTATCCCTATTTTGGTTATGCATTTTCTTTAAGGGCGTTCCGTCCGGAGATTCCGTAATTGACCATATTTAAAACCTTATAAACACATAATCTGAAAGCTACAAAGTTATAATAAAAATACAGCAATAATCTTCAGTATATCAACGTTCCTTTCGTCGTTTTAAATTTTATATTTTTGTTTATTATACTCATGATATCGGCTTCCAAAGTAATACCAATTTGTTAAAATTCGAGCATACATTCAGCATCTCCTTAGCATTTACAAATTACTTTTATTTGAAACTCACGCCAATAGATCGACAATATCATAAACTACATATTTGTCGTTTTAAATTTTTTTTAGGACAATTTTGAACTAAGATAAGTAAAAATAATAGGGTTTTGGCGCGATCTCGGCAACGCGGCAAATGTATGGCCAAGGTCGTTTGCTCGGGGGACGGCCTTAAGGTATAGTTATGATGATTGTATAGTAAGTAATATTAGTAACATCCATATTATTTTCTTTGTTGATTTTTATATTTAAACTCCAAGGACAAGAATTTCGGAATTTCGTGAAAATTAACCGTGTAATGTAATATACCGATTAACAACTTTAAAATTATACGATAGTTAAAAATATCTATCAATGATATATGTCGTGAATTTTGGTAAAACAACATTTAACTGTTAATGAAATTGTCGAATGGATACACGATTTCATAATATAGACTATAAAGTTTATAACAAACTAAAAATATTAATAAAATCAAAGAAATAAAACACTTTACTGTTAAAGACACTCAGATTTAACCTTAAGCTAACAAAACCAATTAAAAATGTGAAAAAAAAAGAAAACAAACCACTTGCAGCGAAAATAAGAAATCGAAATTTAAATATTTTGAAAAATATCAACTCGTTAACACCTCCTTAGCTCTTGTACCTAAACCATACCACTGTTATAGTAATATCAACCAGTGTTGCCTGTATCGTTTATTGGCCTTTCTTCTACCAATGTTTTCTATTTATGCAAATGTAGCGATTTCTACCGCAGAAGAAGAGTGACTTCGACATGTACGACGAACCTTTTTTCACACGAAATAATTATCTGAGTTATTATGTAGCTGAGTGTAAATAATTTATTAGTGTTATTTATTTTTAATTACACATTTTGTAAGTATTATTTTGTGCTACTTTTCAATTAAATCAAATATATAAAATTCTCGTGATGTGACACGAGAATTGTAAGTATTTGATTTAATTGAAAAGTAGCTACATAAAAACTCAGATAAGTGTTTGTGCGGGAACTCCCAAAAACGGCTAAACCGATTTAAATGAAATTTTGTATGCAGATTCGTAAGGCCTGAGAATAGGTTTTTATCTACTTTTTATGTTGGTAGTAGAAATAATGTATATGGCAAAACGTCACGACCTGATTTTGCTAATCGATAAAAAATATACTGAAAATATAATAATATATAATTCTACGTATTTGATTTGGACAAGGTATTATGAACATGTATCGCTTCGTTTTCTATCGCGATTTGTAAAGAGAACGATAAAATAGTACATCAAGGTTTTTAAAAACATGGTACCGATGGGGTAATAAACGCTACAAACAGGACTGGCTGAAATCACTATAGTGGCTAGCACGATATGACGTCTTCGGTAGCCGCCATATTGTTATCGGTTACCGAAACATGTAGCATTTGACGGCATATTTGATCCCAACAATATGGAGACCGAGCGTAACGTCAAACCATACTAGACATGGTAAGTTTAGTTACAACCTCTTAGTATTTCGACTGCGAACCGGAAAATGCACTGGAGGATCCCTCACTTTCGTCGTAGTTGTAGATTGGGTTCCACATCCACTGTTGGATGTCTTGCAGTTGGTGTATATCTAAAGGGATAATAATTGTGTGAATAACATCTATTAGTTTTTAATTAGCACTAAATTAAAAACTAAAACCCGTCTACGGCTGCCCGCTCTAGAGGCGGCCATTCTGAATATCGCGTGACGTCACCTAGCCGACCGAATAAACTAGAAAACGATCCTCCGTTGTCAAATAGTGATGCCCCGTTTCGAATAGTTTCAAACATTCATACCACGCTTAATTTACCCTTTGCCGTAGTCGAACAAACTATTTTTAATCAATGCTTATCATGCTTAGTTTTACGACTTTGAAATTTTTGTCAACTAGTGATGGCTAAAAGTTCAGAATGTCAAGTCAACTTTAAATAGAAAAGTTAGCCGCCTAATCGAGAGCGAAATGGATAAATCGCCATTATTAATAAGTTTATCAGGTACAACGAGACGAAAAAAAAATATCGACGACACTAAATAAAAGTTTTCAATTTATGGTTTGAAACTTGAACTGTGTACTTCAAATTACAAACTTTACAAATTGTGTTTTTTCGTGGATGTCAAAATCATATTTTGGATTCGTATTGTACAAAATAAAACCCACGGAAATTAATATGAGACCAAGGAAAGCGCGTACCGTACTCACCTTTAATATTTACATTAACTTTTACATGGTACCATGATTTCACTAAAAGTATATAAATTATCACTTAAATAAAGTTTAACTAATTTATTAAAAAATAGTAATGTCTTTTCCAATAATTTAAGTTCTCGCCTTCTGTACTCCGATATTAATTTCGACGGGTTAGCATTTGTGCCGGTTGCAATCATCAGCAAAGCTTATATTTACAAAATTACACTATTACAAATAACAATTTATTCTATTATAACTTTAATAAAATAAGGTACCCTGTGTTATATATTTAACATTTATCCGTCGCATTTCATACTTCGATATTTTATAAGTTCTGAGTAAGTATGTGCCCTTCTAGTTTATAATATAATATTATAATTATGTCGGCAAACCGTTACTCTAATTCTCAAACGGTAGTAAGCAACTAGTAAGCTGAATGGCAACCAAGAATTAATATTAATAACACTTCTTTAAATAAACTCCATATTTTAAAGCCCTAGTTTACAAAATAAATACACGTAAACTTTATCGACTATTAAGTATAATATACAACTATTAACATAATTATTGTGATGCCCAACAAAAATAAAAATATATAAACATATTTTAAAACACAAAAACTTAACAAAAGGAGGCAAGAATATTAGAATAACTTAAATAAGCGTTAAAAACAAAATCAACAGTTGCGTTACGAAATTTTCACCACCTTTCACTTATTTTATAAAAGATATTTATGCACTAGAAGTGGTCATGCTGTAGTGCCACGTTATAAAAAATTATTTCGCGCAAATATCCAACGTCATTCAATATTAATAATTATTACTCAACTCTCTTTGTGTCAAAAATAAGTTTGCACATAATTCAAAGATAACTTATTTAGAATAAAATCCTTAAAACGCCTTTTCTGGAAATGTTTACTGAGCTTTTTATTACTAATTATTACTATTTTCTACTATTAATTATTATCTAAGCTCAGAAAAAAATTTCCAAAAATTAGGTATAATCTACTTATTTAAAACTCTATACTTACCTAAAATGACTCAACAACTTAAAATATAATTTTTAATTAGTGCAAACTTATTGATGGCTGTATTTCGACGTAATAATATTACATAGAATTCATAAAAAAATACGGTACATATACGCTTATCTGGACAAAAAGCTTTTATAACACCGCACAAGTCGATTTGCTATAAGACCACATTTGATATTCTGCTGTATTTAGCAAACCATTTGACAAATTAAAGAAAATTACATACGTAAATCGTAATACGTAAATGGCAGAAGTGTCTACTGGATGACAATCCAGTAGACACTTAGACGTAGACCGTTTACAGCGTGTCCTGCAGAACTAACGATTTTTGGCGATTAAAATTGAGGTGAAAGACAATGCTTAACGGATAGTAATTGTAGAGTACTGTCATCCCGTAAAAACCTTGTGCAATTATACCGTTTTAGGGTTCCGTACCAAAAGGGTAAAAACGGGACCCTATTATTAAGAATTCGATGTCTGTTTACAGGCTGTATCTCAAAAACCGCTATAGCTAGTAACTATACTTCTGAAAATTTCACAGATTGTGTATTTCTGTTGCCGCTTGAACACCTAATACTAAAAATAAAATTAATAGTTATCCCATACAAAAAACACTATTTGTGGCCTTTTTTCTTTCCAATGGTACGGAACCTACCGTGCACCAGTCCGACTCGCACTTGGCCGATTATTAATAATTAGACACAGCGTTATCTGCAGGACGAACCCTTTTAAGGCGATTAAAATTAATGTGAAAGACAAACGAATAGTTGTAGTAGTCATCCCGTAAATACTTCTGCAATTAGACCGTTTTTAGAAATTAGTCACAGCGTTGTCTGTAGGCTATTAAATGGAGGTGAAAGACAAATCTAGTAAAGACTTCCGTTTAAACAGTTTTGCCTTGAGTATTGACTGGGCGACGAACACTAATTGTATGCGATAAAAATTGAGATGCAAGACAAATTAATATTTCCCACTTGTATGCGATTAATAAGACGTGAACGACAAATGAATCTTATAGCAAACCGTCGATCAGGGACGTTGCACTCACTCGCTGCGACGTCCCTAAACAGTGCCCTATGGTAGCGGCCACGGCAGGCTCGAGAAGTTGACCGGCCCGCCGAGCCCCGCGTCCGCCTCCAGGAGGCTCATGATAACCGCCATGGCAGCTTCGCCGTTACCATCGAGGCTTGGTGACGGTGGTTGCGGGGAGGCGCGCAGCTCGGGCGAAGGAGAGTTCGCCGCGGCGGATAGCGGCACGTTGTTACGCACTTGGAATGACGATTCCGCGCCGAGGATGTTGTCGAATGTGGCCTGCAAATGGAAAAGTTATCAATAATACTCCCCACACCGGTTTCGGTGACGGTGGCCAGTTTCATTGAAACCAGGTCTGTTACGCAGGAGCAGTTTTATAGTGCCCAAGTGTGTGCGCAGTACACAAGGGCACTCTCTATTCCTTTCACTCTCACAACCCAGTGGGACGGAAGACCGACACGCGACTGGCGAGAGATCAGGCGCAGGACCGACCGAGATTCGAACCCACGACCTCTGGAGTCGAGAGCCAAGCTCTAACTAACCACTACACCACGGAGGCGTTCAAGTATCAGAGGCGTTTTAGGTACTAGCTGACACGGCAAACGTTGTTTTGCCATTTTCTGGTCTATACTTATTATAAAACAAAGTCGCTTTTTTCCCTCATGTCCCATTTGTTCCCTTTAATCTTTAAAACTATGCAACGGATTTTGATGATTCTTTCAGTGTTAGATAGCCCATTTATCGAGGAAGGTTATAGGCTAGATTTTATTACGCTAAGATTAAAAGAAGCGAAGAAATAGAGAAAAATGTTAAAAAAAAACGGGGAAAATTATTTGAAAGGGCTAACTTGAACGCGCTAATCTCAGGAATTACTGGTCCAATTTGAAAAATTCTTTCAGTGTTAGATATCCCATTTATTGACGAAAGCTATAGGCTATATTTTATCGCGCTACAACTAATAGGAGAATGTGGAAAAAACGGGGGAAATTATTTGAAAGGGTTTATCTCGCGAACTACTGGAGCAATTTTTATGTTATATTTTGGCACAGATAAGAAGTAGACCACATGAAGGATCGTGATAGGTTATCGATTTTAATCATTTTTTCAGTGGCTATATATTTTATACCCGTGTGACGCCAGGGCGGGTCGCTAGTATCAATATAAAAAGTAGATGAAAACCTATACTCAGGCCTAACGAATGTAAGAGAAGTTGATTCCTAGATGGGGGACCGACGTTATTTGATTGAGTTATGTCAAGTCAGTGTCGCCTGGTCTTGACATAAACTGCCCAAATTAAGTACGTATATATTTATGGACTTTAAGCTGCGCGTCCACCGGACCAGAATCGAACGGAGCGGACGGATTTGTTGCTTTGTATTGATTTCTATGGTACTGCGTGCACTCGTCATTTCTGCGCCTGACAAATTATAAATGACAACACACCGTCCGCACCGTATGCTCCAATATCCATGAACGCTTTAACAGCTAGAAGATTAAATGACCCACCCCTTGACTGAAGACAGCGTCCTGCAGCAAGTCAACCGGCAGCTCTGGACTCGGGTCTCGCGACGACCTCCTCAGGGCCTCCTCGGCGATGGTAGAGCCGATCTTGTGCGACTCGACCTGCGAGTCGATCAACCGCTGCATTTCGAGATCGGCTTCTGAAACTGCACTACGTGAATCACCAAACGCCACACCGTCTGGAAACAAACACGCCTCACATTCACTTCAATAGCGTTATTCAAAAATCAATTTCAAAATAATTTTTATTCAGTTAATTATTATAGGTCTACCAGGATCTGATGGCAAATTTTGACAGCAGATTTTCAAAAAATATTCTTGATTTGGTTTTTATATTTGCAAGTACTTTAACACACATAATCAGACGCTATAAGGAAAAAAGATCGAAATGTTTTATTCCAATTACCCTGGTATTGGAATGAGTCAATTTATTTTCTCACTTTTTGCCATCAGATTCTGGTAGACCTATATTTACAATTTTTTTTCTGAACATTTAACTATGGTGCCTACCACCGGTCCGGGAACTAACCCGGCGAGAAGAACCGGCGGCGTAAGAAACTCGCCGTAAGAAATTCGTTGGTTCGTTCTCTCTGAACTCTGGCTGATTTGGTGTAATATGCTGAAGTGCTAAAGGCACAGGAAAGACTGACAAAAAAATATATTTTTAGTCAGGTAGGACGAAAACTGTGCGAGTGCTATACACAGTCTTTAAACACCAAAAGAATTAAAATTGAATTTTTTTTGTAAAAATTTCTGAATATGCCGACCATAATTGGGTTTAAATGTAGGTTTAAATTATATATTGTATCGGTCAGTATAATGACAATCACAAAAAGTGTTAGCATCGCATTGATAAATAAAAATATATAAAACACAAATAATAACGTTAATGATTGCGAATTGAGATTATGTAATATGTATTATACTTAATTGTAGTGTTTCAAGAAAAATATTAAAAATAATCTAAAATACCAGGTCACCAAAGTAGAAAGATTATAATAGAACTTAGAAGTAATGGAAAACTGGAGATTCATTCTAATAAGCATGTCCATGCTAAAATAGAAGGTAAAATAAAAAAAATGTATACCAGAATAGACATGAAGAGAAATTATATACCTACTTTATCGTATACATAATTTAGAGTTAAACACTAATAAAATACAATCTTTCGTACACTTTTTCTACGAAGTATATGATGATTTATTCCGAAACTGGTCGTGTTAAAATTAATAATAATTTCTTAATATAGTGGAAAAAGTGCACGGAAGATTGTGTTTTATTAGTGTTCAAATGAATTTCCACCAAGAACCAACATTACGATCAATTACATAATATATAATTTAGAGTATTTGAATATTAGGCAAGATACTACAAGACCAGACCGAAGAGGTGTTAGAAAAGATATTTAGTTTTACACATCACACAAAGTCTTTAATGAGTTAACACTTACCACTTAAAAGAATTAACATTTAACATGTCAATACAAATCTGTAGAATGTGTCATCGCCTCTCATCACAAAAAACTATAAATATTTCAATAATTGTAAAAGTCCATTTGCATAAAAAAATAGTAAAATACTACTTAAAGTCAGCATAACTGGAATTACTTGATTTCGATCGCGGATTCTTGGAAATGCTATTGTATTCTATTGTTGTCGCGATAACCGGTGCTCTTATGGGGCTTGAAGGATTAATAAAGCTTAAACCGTTTAATTTGACTAAGATCTTCGATCACATATTAAACACATAGTTAATTATGTGATCGAAGACTAAGATCCATTAAATTTATTTAGAGAAAAACTAATAAGGGACTGTCCGTTAATCACGTTATATTTTTTTAGCATTTTTAACCCCCCCAGGCTCCAATACACACCCCCTTTCGTTATTTTCGTGATTTTTATCAAACCCATCCCTCTCTTTCAAGCCTCACATGATTAACGGACAACCCCTAAGAACAATTAGTAATTAAATTATTATTAATGTCACTTTAACGTGACTCAAAGTTAATAGAATAAATTTGTTAGTTTTGCAATAAAACAACTTGTAAATAAGTGATTGTACAAACTGTCTTTGAAAACTTCGAAGCGACGGCAGTCTTCCTCGGATAGTTGTTTCTGTAAGTCTGTCACTACGATGTTGTTAGCCACCAGACACTCGACGTCTTTCGTCCAAGGGTTTCTGAAAATATGAAGCATAAAAACCTATAATCCATGCCTCTACAAAAAAATTAAAGTCGTTAAACTAAAACGCTGCGGACTTCGTGGTTTTAACCAACATGTTACGATAGATTAAAGACGTTGGCAAAATTCTTCGGAAAACTGTTAACGAAAGAAGAAGGAGAAGAGCAACTTTTCGCCATCGTCTCACGCGAAAAATATACCACCCTCATCACCTTGATGAGTGGCAATCTTCCACCGTGCGTTTTTCGCGTAACTTTCTGCCGCGCTCTGTTAAACCACAATAGATTTTAGCTCTGTCTACTCCGGTAAAACTCTGTAACGAACTGTCACCAGCAGTATTTCCGGACCAATACGATCTGCAAACCTTTAAGAAGAGAGCGTATTCCCTCTTAAAAGGCCGGCAACGCACCTGCAGCTCGTCTAATTTTTTGAATGTCCATGGGCGGCGGTAGCTGCTTTCCATCAGGTTATCCGTTTGCTCATTTGCGCCCTTATCTTATATATAAAATTCTCGTGTCACAATGTTAGTCCACGAACTCCTCCGAAATGGCTTTACTGATTTTTACCAAATTTTATATGCATATTCAGTAGGTCTGAGAATCGGCTACTGGGTACTTTATACATATATTGATACTTATGTGCATTTGTTAAATAAATTATTACATGCTGAGACTGACGGCTACCATTGTTTGTGCGACGGGATAGCGATCGACGTTGCCATGGCGACATACTTATTTTGTCACTTCAATAAAATAATATAGGCGAAATACTTTATATTATGGCAAAGCAACGTTTGCCGGGACAGCTAGTTGTATATAAAAAAGCTAACCTGAACGGTTTGAAGTGCGTCTGTATGCGGACGTACGCGCCGTCTTTGCGTCTGAAGTTATACGGCGGCGTACGGAGAGGGTCGCGGCGGAGGAGCGACGCCTTGTGGGTCCGTGCGACGGCACCTAGCTCAGGACCGCTTACATACTCGTACAGGCTGGATCCTAACAACTCCTGCGGTAGGAAACCTAGGGCCAACGTCACCCTGCAAAAATAACCACACCGTAACTATACCGAGAGAAAGGCGGTTAAAGCGAATTTATGCCAAAGTGATAACAATTCTAACAATTCGTTACGAAAAATGTTAACTAAATCTTGCAATTTGCGGTAGTAAATAACACGACACAGACAATGAACTACAGACAGAATGACTATTATCTGTTCGCTGCTAAGCATTTGTGTATTAACCCAAAAAAAAATTTGGAGTGGAGTTATGTACGCAGTCTTATACTAAATGATCTAAAGAACATGACTGCATTCATAGCCCAATACGTAATATTTTGTGAGAATGGTGGGAGCGTCTATTATTTATATTTAATATTTATACATTTAAAAACAACGTAAAATTACTAAAATTACCCTTGCAAGGCCTGAAATTTTAAATAAGCTCGTGAGTCACTGAGGTGATAAACAAAATTGATCTTACCTTTGGTCCACGAACAAAAATTTTCCGTCGGTGGCGTGTCTAGATATGTATTGGAGCGGTCTTAGAAGCGGCCCCGAATTGCCGTTTAGTGAAATATCATTTAGATTTTGGGCTACCGTCATGCACGGCATATCAGAGTTACCTGACCCACCATCAGAACTTCTACCTTTAGACATGTTTGACGTTATCCAAGATTTCATGTAACCTGTTAAACGCAGAGCACGCGGTAAAAGCTTGTACGATACGGCACGTATGTTTCAGGCACTAAGGCTGCGTTTCCACCAGAAATGTATTGCGAGGAATGTGTTTTTAAGATTCAATAGAATCACTGCGCTGAGCGAGGTCACGTCAATGAAGCGATTATATTGGTTCTTAAAAATACATTCCTCGCAACACATCTCTGGTGGAAACACAGCATAAGGGTCAATTCAAACCGCAATGCGACGCGTAGATGCATTTCTAAAGTATGGATTTGGCAGACTTCAGTCTTCAATGGGGATTGTCCATTTTTTTCAATTTTGTTCATTACAAAAACATTTCGAGGAATAAGGTCAGTGATCGTTTTTCTGTATATAGACGAAAAAAATACTCATTAGTTACTCATATTTTTGAACAAATATGTTTAACCTTAGTTTGACCTTCAATGGCATTAAATTAGCAATAAATTCGACCAGCATTACTTTTCGAACTTTTGGTAAGCTTCTCGTATCTGCTTTCACATAATGATAACTTGCATTTGACGAACCGGCCATTATAAATAAGATTGAAAGGAAAAAAAACATACTGCAGAGGTCATTTGGCCGCCGATGATGACGTCAGAGCGAAACTTTAAAAATTTATTGAGAAAAAACTAGCCAATGAATTTCAAAATTATTTAATTTATATTCTTAAAATACCCTATTTTAACGAAAAAAAATTTAAAAAGTATATGTGATTTTTTTTTGACAATGCCCATTGCGTGAGACGCCATGCAAATCTGTCAATTCAATACAAACTTAGAAATGCATCTACGCATCGCGTTGCGGTCTGAATTGACCCAAGGGTCAGCGCAGACAGAACGGAGCGCAGCGGAGAGGATTTTATTTATGCACAACAACATGGAAAATTAACTTTAAAATTATTAAACTAAACTGCATAAACGCTTTACAAAAGATGATCGCGCGCCCTCGAGGATACCCGGGAATCCCTTATCAGTTATCACAATACTTACCTATAGTTTTAAATTTTAAACTTAATTTTCAAGTGCGCTAATAAAATCCGCTGCTTGCTGTTCTGTATACGCTGAGCCTTAGTTAAACTAAGAAGTGAAGTTTTTACATTTCCAATAACAAGTTACACTAATCATAAATATTTCACTTTAGCCATATTATTAGTATTCACAATATAAAGATAAGTAAAGATCCGAATACATAACCCTGAGGTACACCATAAAAAATTTATCAAATATATATATCATATAATTTATCAAATATATTAATAAATCAAATATAATAATATTCAAAATACAAAATAAGTACCCATGATCCGTGTATAAGGCGCTAAACAAATGTTTATATTTATTTTAATAAGTTAGTATAAGTAAATAATAAAGTCCACATGCCATTAAATCAAAGGCTATAGATAATTCTAAGAATCGTAACATTATTATATTAGGTGAACGTAAGCAATTTTAGCGACATAATATTTTAAGCAAAGCAAAAGCATTAGTCAAGCATAACCTGAGGCTTAATCTATTATGAATAATCAAATAAATACACACTTTGCTTATAGACATCGTAATCTTCATGAGACTGGACTTCTGTTAAATCGTTTGGTACCAGACAATCCATTTCTTTTGCTCTTGGTTTGCTGTAAAACAAGAATACGATCGTTTATTGTACATTAACACTGGTGGAATTGAATGAGACAACATCTAGACTGTAAAAATGTAACATCAAAAACTTAAAACACCGAAAGCGTGAGGCCAGACGTAATTTCCGCAATAGCTCTTTACAAAGCTAATTACAAATTTACTTGAGGCAAAGAAAAAACAATGATACTTATGTCTGCTCGTGGAAATTTAATTCCAAACTAATCTCATGCTCAGTAGTGTTCTAAAATAATTATTTTAAATAATACCCTAAAAAGATGAAGTCGAAATCCTGCAAATCTGGACTATCGTGCATCAGACTGTCGACAAAAAAAACGTAATTAAGGTTGTCGAAACGTTCGTAATTATTAAAAGTATAAACAATACAACTTTAAATCTCTGCAACTTTGCATAGATGTACATTTTTATAAACAGCCTGTCCTACATGTGAAGTGCTTAAAATGATATACTAATTAGTAGAGCGCCCAGGGGTTTTGTCCTCGGAAAATGGTTATAGTGAATGGTTTTTTTTTTTGGAGGCGAGTTTTTCTTTTTATACTTAGTATAACCAATTTACCGTAAATATTTTTGTGTTTGATTATTTTTAATTGAAAAAAGAAAAATATATATTTTAGGATAATATGCTTAATATATTAAAGTAGCTGTCCCGGCAAACGTTGCTTTGCCATATATAATATTTGCAATATTATTTTATTGAAGTGACTAAATAAGTATGTCACCATGGCAACGTCGATCGCTATCCCGTCGCACAAACTTAATGGTCGCCGTCAGTCTAAGGTTGTAATCATTTACTATTATATATTCAATATATGCATATTATCAATATATAAAGTACCCAGTAGCCGATTCTCAGACCTACTGAATATGCATAAAAAATTTGGTTAAAATCAGTAAAGCCGTTTCGAAGGAGTTCGTGGACTAACATTGTGACACGAGAATTTTATATATAAGATTATTATGTAACTTCAAATAGATAGCTTTTTATGTTTACGTGTAGGTTTACGTCGAATTTTAATTGAATAACTGCAACTTTGAGTGACTCCATTATGAATACCAAATTACAAGGGTTAGTTTGTTTTTACCACCAACAACTGATGGGACTTGGTATCAAATTCAAAATATTCCTATTCACTTACAAAATAATTTAGAAAAACGGTCTACAAACGGCAGAGTTATCGACAAACAAACAAAAAAACACACGGTCGAATTGAGGAACCTCCTCCTTTTGGAAGTCGGTTAAAAAGGGCGTGGAGTTGCTTTTGGATGTCGGAAAAGTGGTTGATATTGTAGAGTATCATGTATATAGTGCAACGAAAATAGTTGCTAATACTTTACCGACTATTCAATTTATAGATTTTAAATTTTTATAAAAAATTTACAACAAAAACACATATTTTTCATCAAAGACATTAAACATTTTTATTTATGTTATTTTTTTTTTATCCACTGTAACGAAAGTCCGTGCATGATTTTACCAGGCGCGCCACTATAGGCAAACCTTGGACGTAAATTAGGACAACGTTAAATTAAACTTACTTTTCCACATTGAATGCATATTTGCCATCGTTCTGTTGTGGTACAAAATTATTGGCGTTAGTGGTTGGGGATGTAGTGGTAAGTTGGGTCGGTGTCAGGTCGTTTAGTGCGCGACCGACGGCCACTAGACAGGAGAGATTGTTAGGGTCGCCGTCATCAGGCCCAGGGTCTATTCCGCCTGCTTCCGAAAGCTCTAATGGAGCCCACGACTTGAGGTATCCTGTTGATAAAATTATTGTCAGTTGGAGCAACACTAAGGGCCTGTTTCACCACTTCATAATAAGGTGACGGATAGGCTTATTTGACAGATTCTCCATACTCTATCTGTCAAAATAAGTGGTGGATAGCCTTAGGCTGCGTTTCCACTGAAGCGGAGCGGAGCGGAGCTTAGCGGTGCCAAATTGACCAATCACCATGCACGAAATCTTCGCTACGCTTCGCTGTCATTCAATTGATTGGTCAATTCGGGCACCGCTTAGCGCCGATCCGCTTGAATGGAAACGCAGCCTTATCAGGAAGCGGTGCAACAGGCCCTTAGAATAAAGATAGAAGGAAAATATTAAGATATTTGTGATATATCACGCTATGTTGTAAAAAAAAAGAAAAAGACGAGAATCCCAATTTTCCTTACCGGTACACTGGACAACGCAATATTTTTTCTCGGGCCCCTGTTTCTTCCGTAGTTTTGCTGTAGGCTCAGATTCATCTTTGACGTTCGACTGTGCGCTACTAGCGACAGAAGCAAAGGCGTTCGGTTTACATTTGATTCGGCAGAAGAAAGAGCGGCGCGCGCCAGGACAGAATCTAGAAGCCCCAGCTGTGACATCTGCTTTCAAGGGTAACATTGCTGAAAAAAATATGACTATTATAGGACAAAGAACTAAAAAGTATCACTTTAGAATAAAATTAGTGACACTTACTTTTTGCGTCTATAAGTCTCTCTCGTGGGCTTAGATCGGAGGAAGACAATTGCTCTTTCACCTTTGCTACGTCCTTTGGATGGAGGATATCAAATAAACTCTGACCGAGAAGTTCTGTCTGGAATAAAATTTTATTTATTAGTTTCCTATCTAAATATTTGTATTTTCGGATTGTTTAAAAACTGTTAGTCGAAATACCTGTTCGTAATACAGCATTTGGGTGACGGACGCGGACACGTATATCAACCTGCCTCGGTCGCATCCAACTACCATCAAGAAGCAATCTTTGGCCGCCTGTAGAACCAGCGAGTTTAGCTCCGTCTCAGATATGAAGGCTGGTATAGGTCTGGCCGTTAGCGGCCCGGCTGATAGGGCTCCTCGCACGGACCTAAGATGCTGTACAGCCATGCGGAGAACTGTCAACTTGTCCAGCTTTCGAGACATCGCCCCACACATTGGTATCATCGCGCTCAGTTCCGATATGTACGTGTTCATTTTATCGCGCCTTCTCTTTTCAATCTCGCTGTGGTTTTGCCTGAAAATATTTTTGCATTGTAAATCTTTTGCTTTTCCTAGTCTATTTGCTTTTTCAAATTTATAAGAACATAATATGATATTAAGGGCCTGTTTCACCACTTCCTGATAAGTGCCGAATAGGCTATCCACAACTTGACAGATGAAGTATGGAGAATCTATCAAAAAAGTTTAGATTAGTCTATTTGGCACTTTACCAGCAAGTGGTGGAAGAGGCCCTTAATATCATTAAATATTTTACTTTTGATAAGATGATCGACATCATAATAGATCATACTCGTACTCACTTCTTATCAGAGACGGTGCGGCTCGAAGAGGAATCCTCGGTGGTATCGTCATCGTAAACGCTGCCTGATTTACTGTAATATTGCATTTTTTTGGTTAAATTCTATCATAAATACACTATATTTATTCGCTAAGCAAAAGAAAAAATAGAGAAAAGTCAAAAGTGATGATATGAATAAATTTTTTCCACCAGCTACTAGTAAGTGAAATACAATAAGTGTACAAAAAGTTCAGAATGAGCTATAATGCTACGAGACACAATTGGACAATGGTTGAGCTAACATTTTGTTTAAATTTCTTTCAAAATAAATGAATAGGTACGGAGATCATCAGATAAATGTAGCGACATGTTATGCGACATGAGTGAAATCTTATAATTGCTTGTTTAATGTTCACTAAACAGTTTCCTACGATTTTGGGTGCGAACTTTGATTAAACTTGAACTGTTAATTTGTAGCTCAAACCCTTTGAGATGTGCACTAGCAACAAACAATATTAAAGTTGGCTTCAGTTTCCAATTAACTTGTTGATTGCTCAGATATTATTTTTGTCACAAGTTTTCAATTACTTTTTTAAATAAAATTGTAAATTGTTAGAGTAATTTTAATTTCACACAATCGAATATTGTTTCTACATTTTAAACTAAGTATAAGAAAGTGCCATAAACGTCTCTATCAATTTTTTTTCGAAAAACATTGTGTAAACTGCTTTTAAGCTCAATCAAATTCACACAGAAAATTATTTTTATAAGGGTTCCTTAAATACTACGTAGCCCTAAAAATACTTGCTTTTATAAAAAAGGGTTGATATAACCATTGTTAAATCGCCTAAGTCGCAGGTGTAACCCTTAACAAGGGGCCAGCGTAACCGGGCAACTATTGAACTGCCACAGAAGGTGCTTTCATTGGAAATACTTTCATCCAACAGTAGCTAAAGTCCATGGAATTTATATGGATGCAGGGTCATTTTAACTTACTAGTTCATAACAATATCAAAGGGTAAGTTCAAACATAATATTATTATGTAATAAAATATACCTCCACAACAATATGCAAAAATAGGGTCAGGCAGAAGTATTTGCTCGCAAACTACATTTTGTTCCAATATCCCCCCAACACTGGTGAAAAATTAGCCTAACTTTTACCGCATCTAGGCATCTGTCGGAAGTGGGATTATATTTCTTAGTTTTACTCACAATTTGATAGTATTTCATGGTTTTTGTATGCTTCTCGACATCAGTTGCAAATCACGTAGACATTCGTACATTGAGCTACCGTTTCTATCTCTAATACTCTGGTGCACGTATAAGAAATTGCAGAAAGAATGACTTTAATATGGATAAACAACAAAAATGTGCCATAAAACAGAAACCCCAAATCTTGACATTGCGTCTTTTCATGGGTTTAGATAAAACGAAGACTCTCACAGTTTACTACGTCCTTTGATTGGAGATGAACGAAATAGAAGAACTACCTAATTAATAGTATAGCAGAGCTTACTAAACTTTTGGCAAAAGATCAGTGTCCAAATGAGGGTTGTTGAAATTGTATTTGCCACCAGGTGCCGCGATGTAGCCGTCAGGTCTACGAGTATCGTGTCAAATGTAAATTGAATTCTGCGGCCGCACAGTCTATCGTCACGAAGCTTCGTGAGACGCTTCATGAGACGATACCATTGGACGATGCACACAGATCGTCCAATGGCATCGTCTCATAGCACGAAGCTTCGTGACGATAGACTGTGCGGCCGCAGCATAAAGCGTCACCCAGACAGATGCGGCCTGCGGTGGCGGTGGCGGTCAGTTGAATGACTTGGCCGCGTGGCCACATGTGTCTATGTCGTTCATAGAACTCTCAAGTCATCCAACTGACCGCCACCGCCACCGCAGGCCGCGTCTGTCTGGGAGACGCTTTATCGTGACACATGACAGCTATATCGTGACACAATATGACAGCTAGACATATAGACCTGACGGCTACGTCGCGGCACCTGATGGCAGATAGAATTTCAATACCTAACCCATGAACGTAGTAAAAAAGGCGGACGGAGTCTTGTTATATATGTCGCAGGGAAAAGATGATATCAGGGATTTCACGACGTCCCTAGGGATATCACGAACTCGCGGAAGATGCCGAATATTCATGTTTGTTACGTCTTCTTACTAAAAATATCTAGTGATATGTCATTTCACTAAACTAAATCTAGTGAAATGTCCGAAACGCGGATACCGCCGAATAAAAATCGAGCCACTCATTTCTCTCGCTTGCTCTAGTATACACACGGGTACTTTGATAGGATCATCTAAAATCTGAATCTGACAAGTAAGATGTTAGATGATCCATGCGTTGGATGGGCATGTAAAAAGTCGGTCCTGCACCTGATCTCTCGCCGGTCGTATCATTCTTCCGTCCGACCGGGTTATGCGAGTAAAGGAATATAGAGATTGCTCTTGAGTACTGCGCACACACTTGGGCACTATAAAATTACTCTTGGCCTGGTTTCAATGAAACCGGCCACCGTCACAACAAAATCAGAGTGGGAGTTATTATTATTATTATCACACGTGTAATGCAACTATAGCAGATCTGAGAGGGCATCACCATCTATGAATCATACAGTTGAAACCAGCTAAGGGTTCTTCATCAGATACTTCAGACCTTTGATTTTTGACGTGAAATGAAGCGGCCGACCAAGTTGAATATTTTTTGTAAAGGTGGCAATTCGATCTTTAGTTTGGTTAGGCTCTTGTACATGCACAGGTACTACAGGTACTCCAGCTCTTCGATTATCCTAGTTTTTACGGTACCGTACCCAAAGGGTTAGTCTGTCTGTCTGTGTCCAGGCTAGACGAGCCGCGCCAGCTTGAGCGACGCATTTGTTTCACTCCCACTAGTGCCCGTGTCACGTGTGGGAACTAGAGCGAGCGAGAGAAATGAGTGGCTCGATTTTACTAGGCGGTATCCGCGTTTCTGACATTTCACTAGATTTAGTTTAGTGAAATGACATATCACTAGATATATATAGATTTTTAGTAAGAAGACGTAACAAACAAGAATATTCGGCATCTTCCGTGAGTTCGTGATATCCCTAGGGATATCGTGAAATCCCTGATATCCTCTTTTCCCTTCGACATATACAAAACTGTGTCTTCACTTTTCTTCAGAGTCGGCCACGCACACATTCTGATGCCTGTCAAATGGTATGGACTAGCGCAAGAATGTGTGTGTGCGGACCTTGTACATACAGCCAGCTGGCCGACTCTGAACGACACAGTTTTGTGTATGGTGGGGCTCCGTCCGCCTTTTTTTATACGTCCATGACCTAACCTTCATTACGTGCGACCTTGATCAGAAGCAAGATACTCACTACCTGGAGGACGTCTTCTTCCTGTGTTCATGGTGTTGGTGGTGCTGCGCCGAGGCGGTGTTGGCCTGGGCGCAAGCCACCGCAACTGCGCCCGCGGCCTCCACTGTCAGCTCGTACGCTGGCACCGAGCTGCAATTTTTTATTTATTTATTTTAATCTTATAATATACATAACAGTTATACACTTCCTGCCAAACTGCTTACGTAGTTTGACTGCAAGTTACAGTCTCTTTAAATGTTTAAATATCTAAATAATTCTAAATAATAAAATTAACGATACCTAGATATTATGCTGCGTTACTTTTCGCGCGTCGCGTTTAATTTATTTCCTCGTGAAAAAGGGAAATAAATTTATTATAAGTAAAGTAATAAGTAGATTCTAAGCACTATTGTAGAACAAGATTGGACACGTCTTCCGTCTTCCGGTTGTAACATTGAATTAAATTGCTAAGGTTGCGTTGCACCAGAGGCGTGGTTAAAGTTAAAGTTAAATATGGCGTCCAAACACATACGACATCTGTAAAAATTTTCCGGTTAAAGTTAAAGTCAAAGTTAGTTGGTGCAATCCACTCTAAGACAGAAAACTTCGACTCCAGCAACTCTGCTACTTAACTTGAAAACGTCGACAAAACAAATAAAAATAGACGCCACTAAAAATAAACACACGCATTGTCTGATTTGTGTCATGTTTTTTGTCTATCTGAAGGAAATGTGCGGCGTAGGTGTTTTGGAGGTGTTGCTGTGATTTGTGTAAAATGGTATCAAGTAGCTCACGTGTTACCAACGTGCATTTTTACAAACAATAGTGATTAGTGGGTACCTAGTTTGTGTAAATATTACCATTTACCTACTCATGGTTGTCAAGAGTTCGCATCATTAGCACATTCACTAAAATGGTGATAACTACTGATAAGGTTGATTTTTGGCCGATTGGATATAAATATTTGATGGATTATTGGATAATGGATCAGTTTTCTTCGACCCAAAAATTATTATTTTATTCTTGAATGTCTACGAGTTTTGTGGAAAAATATATTTCCGAAAATTCAAGCCCTCGGCTTCAACCGAAGGGTTAGCTGGAGAGCGGAGCCTGGAGGAGAAAAATGGTGCGGGGAAACACGCCACCAAAAAGTAACATCCTACACCTACAGCATTCTTAATCGCTTTTAAAATAATTATTTTTGTGGGACAAAATCTGTATATATTGTCTATATAATGTACTTAATATGTCGCAGTCGTCTGGTTGACTCTACAATTTGATTAAATGACTGACGAATTCATTGAATGAAACCGTACGATATACTCGCGATAACAATAGAAAGGCAATTGTGTCTCGTTTTTCCACGATCGAAGGATTGACAGTAGTGTGTTTTCGCGGGTTCTGGATCACGATTCTGGGTCCACCCCTCCCCCCGCTCGCGGCTCGCAAATTTCTCGATCACTTTTTGTCGGCTTGAGCGGCGACATCGCCTATAAAAAAAAAGAGTTTGGTGTCAAAATAGGGGTTTTGAAGCACGCCCGTTCGATTTATGCGATCCGTTTCTGCGTATTTACACTAGTTTCAAAGTTAGCTTTTGTGTTTAACCCTCATTATCTACTATCAAAACGTTCCATTGTTCCTTCATAATTACAATCGCTACTTATTGCATTGTTATGCTCGCCTCAGTGTCCTATTGTTCGATCTGGCTTATCACTTGCGTCACCTTGCTTTCTTACAAGATTTTAAATAAATATGAATGATAATTAACTAATGAATTATTGCAAATTAAAAGTACCTAATAATTAATTATGTAGGTCACCCGATCATTCGATGGGCTTCGTAAACATAGGAGGCCCCGGCGCGCAAACTGAGTCTTTTTTTAACAATATAATTAAAGCTAAGGTTAAAATAAAACTTTGGTTTACTTTCAAACAATTTTTTATTTCGTATTACATACCACAGTTCATAAAACAAGATTCAAACATTTTATTCAAAATCATATCATTTTTAAGTGTGTCACTACCAAATTCAGTCTGAAACTCTGACAATGACTTGTTATGAAACTTATATAACAAGTACATTAAACAGTACTCTCCACACACAGAAGTCCAATCATTTTGTAGCCTGATAGTATTATAACGCCATTTCCTTGCATTTCTATTCAAAAAGATTTTGTGCATTCCCATAGGGAAGCGACCATATGTATCAAAATATTCACCGATGCTATGTTTGTCTATGTGAATAGCTACCCAGTGAGATCCTGGTTTTGAGTCCGGGTTCAAATTGCTTATAAGATATGTAGGAGTCGTTATATGCATTGGCAATCGATTCGCGGCATATACGCTATTTTTTAGACTTGGATGAGTCTTTTTTAAGTATGATTTTAGTTGTAAAGTATTCATTATTCGTTAAAAATAGACTTATTCATTCACTCTATCATATGATTCACACGCATGTGCGGGAGCACAGCATCTATATTTTGTGGGACAACAGCTGTTTTTGGGCGACCTTCTTTATTTTCATCCGTGAGCATAGACCGCCCACGATTAAACTCACTGTACCAGTGATAAACAGTGGTTTTTGATGGTGTCCAAAAGTCATCTCCAAAAGTTGCGGTGAGTTGAATAAAGCACTGTTGTTGATTTAGCCCACGCCGAAAATCGTAGTAAATCATTGCACGAAAATGTTCACGCGTTAAATCCATGGCAAATGAAGACACGCAATTTTCAAAATGACGCCACAATGGAAAAATAATTGACAGTCACATGAAACAAAATGTATTCTTCAACCAAAGAGTTCTATTTTCAAATGTTGTAATTACTTTTTAAATATTGTTCTTGTAAGTGGCCAGTTCCGGATACATAAATAGCAGCCCTCGTAGTTAATTATCATTCATATTTATTTAAAATCTTGTAAGAAAGCAAGGTGACGTAAGCGATAAGCCAGATCGAACAATAGGACACTGAGGCGAGCATAACAATGCAATAAGTAGCGATTGTAATTATGAAGGAACAATGGAACGTGGTGATAGTAGATAATGAGGGTTAAACACAAAAGCTAACTTTGAAACTAGTGCAAATACGCAGAAACGGATCGCATAAATCGAACGGGCGCGCTTCAAAACCCCTATTTTGACACCAAACTCTTTTTTTTAGGCGATGTCCCCGCTCAAACCGACAAAAAGTGTTCGAGAAAGTTTGCGAGCCGCGAGCGGGGGGAGGGGTGGACCCAGAATCGTGATCCAGAACACGCGAAAACACACTACTATTGACTAACGGCCATCTCGTCAAGTCGTTGACTGTAACGTTAACATAATAATTAATAATATTATGATATTGATTATTGAATGTACTGTCACTTCTTGCTGGAAATTCATGTTCAATTAAATAAGTGGAGGAATAATCGCAAGGAAAGTGTATAATTATTTAATTGTAACGTTAAACGTCTAAAGGCCAACCTCTCAAGACTCCTCAAAACTAATAGTAAATTAAATGTTTTCATTCAATGAATTCGCTAGTCAATCAAATAGCAGATTCAAACAGATGACAGCAACATATTACCAAGAAAATGCGCTTTTCCTTACGTCATTAACTAAACAATGTAGTATAAAATATATACGTTTTCTCAGAGACGTGAACCGCCCAACCTTGACATTGCTAGAGTGTACACTTAATGACATAATATTATTGTTATCGGCTGGCATATACTTAGATTTACCCGTACCAACACCTGCACTTTAACGGCAGTACTCAGATGCATTTAAAGATTAATTAACTTTAAGGGGGCATAGAAAGCAAATAGCTTTGTCCACACAGCCACGTGCTTTATCTGTTCGTCAATGCGTTATAGCGCAGTCAACAGTGAACGTCGCGAGTCCGCGACGCATGCCCTCTGACCGTATCCAAAACTTCAAAAATGACAATAGCTATGTCCACATTATGCAATTTCATCTTCAATTTTCATCATCTTCTTTTTATTCAACTTTCGTTTGGTATAATATTCAATAATTATTGAATGCGTCAAAATCCACCCGCGTTGAAAGAAAATTGTCATAGCGAGCGCTACGATTTCAACGCGCGTCACGGGCATGCCTCACGTTCGCTGTTGACTGCGCTATAACGCATACCCTTGATGAACAAAAAAAGGCCCAGTGTGGACAAAGCTAATGTTGGCGTTGCGTCCGTTGAAAAGCGCCAAACGAAAGTTGAATACAAAGAAGATGACGAAAATTTAAGACGAAAGCGCATAGTGTGGTGCGCGCTAAACAGTATTACAAGTGCTGCTGATGATTATTTATACCGCTAACAATCCAATCACTGTAACAAGTGTATTGAAATAGCAAGTGGGAGCTGTTATATTAAACACCAGTTGACCTGCTACAATCGAGACGAATGTTATCGATATTCGTTATTACAGTAGAAACTCGATTTTCCGGCCCTCAGTTATACGGACTCGCGATTATTTGGACTGTACCATTGGTACATTATCGTTGAAGGAGTAAATTAAACACAGAATACTGTATTAGTGAACACTCTACTCCCGGTCGCGGCTGGTAAGCAAGTGGTCGACAGCTCTTACCTAACGACCATCTTGTCACAGCCTCAACGTGATTGGTGTAAGGCGGCCATCTTTATTTATCAATACACTACATAGACCATCATCGAAGAATGTAAACGCGCTTCAACTCCCAAGTGGCTACAATATGTTGCCGCGAAAACAATAGATTTCCAAGAATCCGCGATCGAAGTATAAACATTGATTTTCTGTTTTTTTTTAACGAAAAATTTAATATTACTTAAATGCACTGTACAAAGTATGCACCGAACTCGCTTTTCGATTTTCTTCGATTATCCCGATTTTTGTTGGTTAATCGAGTTCCTCCAACACGGTAATAATATGTAGGTAGGTAAGTACCTAGAATACTGTCCGGTTTTTTTTAAATAAAATTGGGGCCGTCTATGGACTGTTCGCCCATATCCTTTTTTGTTATTTTATTATTTAGATTTTTAATTTTTTTTTTAATTTTTTAGATTTTAGATCAGAAAAAAAAATACTGTCCGGTTTCTGAGTAGGTAGGTATTTGTTTTAGGATTTTTAAGCTATTATCGCGGACTCGCTATTATAGCTATCGTGGGTTTTGAGCGCGGCGAATCAAAAAATTACGTACTTAACGAAAATAAACATAACACCCCCCCCCCCCCATAAAAACCCCCTCAAATTCAATGAACTAATTACATATATATTACCTGAGGCAAGAGAGAAAAAATGAGGTTTCCACTCCAAGGTGAACTTAAAAATTAATTAAATATATGCGATAGGAGAGTGATATAAACATGAGGATTTCTGTAATGCTAAGTACTCACATACGGTTTTGCTCGATCGAGCAATCACGTAGAGTAAAACCGCGGCTTGGGATTTCGTCCACACATTCAGCATTACTCGATATTTACTCCAAGTCGATGGAAATTATATATTCCTTCGATCTAGGATTCTTGGAAATGCTATTGTATTATAGCATTTCCGCGTTGTCGCGATCACCGGTTCTCTTATGGGGTTTGAAGGAATATAATATTTAATTCCATCGAGCCGGCTCGATGTGAGCTTTCGAGCTGTGAGTTTTGCGGTCCACATTGTGGTTTTTGCTCGATTTTGAGTAAAACTATCGAGCAAAACCGTATGTGAGTACTTAGCATATGAAAGAGACAAGAAACAAAGATTTTACTATCAACGCATTGATATTTAATAATATTATAATCCCGCGATCTTACTTACTCTATCTTGATAGTTGGTACCGTATGCACTAGGGAGCTAGAGTCGCAATACTGCACTTTGAGAGAGTGTTAACAAACTTGAATTAACCCTTAACCACTGACGTGAATTTACTTGCACTAACGCTGACGTACGTCTCACGGACGTACGCTTGCTTTAAGCAGCTCTAGGTCAATAATCGTATAAGAAAACATGATCATTTTATTTTATATCGTCATTTCAGTATATATTGTACTAGTAAATAAAATGTATATGTGATTATCTTTAATATTTATTTATATTTTTCAAAGCAAACAAAAAGCTAATAAGAATGACCCGAAACAAAAATGCCTCTTTCCTTTTGGCTCAAAAACTTAACTTATCAGTCTAAAACTATATGTCATAATTCCCTCAGTATGGTATTCAAAAGTTATATATTTTTGTGCTTCCCTCTAAAGTTCTGCTAAAGGTACATTGTCATCACTGTCTGATGAAAATATGAGAGTGACGGATTTCAGACTCTGCGACCTCTTCAGTCTCTGGTGGTAGGATTTCATTTTCCGTAAAAATAAAGTTTTCCTTAACAAAATTTTCAAAATTTTGATCGTTTAGATTAAGTATACTCCACCTAATGAAAGTCGGGCTTTCAGCGTTAAAAAAAGTTTATTATAAACTATTTTAAATCTAAATAAAATATAAATTCAAAAAGGAAAAACTTACACTATCACTGACAATACGTCTCCCAGACGTAATTTTTTTTTGACGCAGTGAAATGCTGTAACACATTCGCCCAGACGTAACCTAGTGTATATTTACCTATTTGAGTTTCACCACACTTCTGGTCACCACCGCTCTGGCCACGTTACCGGTACCTAGGAAGGTACTGGAAAGGACAAGTTCATCCGACAAAGATTTTAAAAGTAATTATCGTTTTAGTCACGCGCTTACGTCTGTCAGACGTACGTCAGTGGTTAAGGGTTAAGTGGTCTTTCAACGTTCAATTCAAACTCCTTGGGTCATCGAGCCGTTTGATTTACATTGACCCTTTATTGTAAAGATTCGTATTGCAAAGGATACGAATAATAAAAACTAAGGAAGAGTAAATGTTTTTAAAAAAATCCGCGAGTCTACAATATTCGTACCGAATACATGCATAGGTACTTTATGCATGTATTCGATTCTCAATTTTGTGTATTATACAAGTAACAATGTTACTTGTAACATTGTTACTTGTATAGTACACAAAATTGTCAATGGCTTTTTTCATTTTGAGTGTTAAAAAAAGTTTAAGTTTAAGGTAGCACCATCGGTCATTGACCTTTCTAGTGCAGGAGCTATGTGAAAAATACTCGCACTGCATTCTGTTAACTTAAGAATAATATTGAATTCAGCTGAGATATTCGTCGAAAGAAGTTCAACAGTTGGACTTAATGAAAATAAATACTAGCACACAATTTACACCTACCCAAAGAAATAGTTAATCAAAACCACTACTCCGTACCAACTTACAAGTTACAACACCGGACGTTACCAACCAAACAACAGCAACCAATCAACTTTGAAGGATTAGTTTTGTAAGGCATCTGTGACAAAATCGCTAGGTATTCAGTCGATAACGACTAATATTATAATATTTCTGGGTTTCCTAATAGGACAGTATTGTTGTTACTTCGCCATTGTGTTAATTGCCTGTGAGTTGTGTTTTACAAATGTTTTTAATTTTTAAATTGTTACATAAATATGTGTGCACAATAAATAATATTTATCTAATCTTACTTTTTACTAATTAATATTCAGCGCAGAGTAATCGCAAATAGTCTGATTAACAAGTGCCATTTTCCTCGAAACCTGATCAGGTTTCGAGGAAAATGAATTCAACGAAAATTAAGATTTTGGTCTCATTCGATTCGGAATACCATCTAGAACATTCTATCAAAATTCCAAGAGGGGCTGAAAAAAATGCAATAGTTATAAACAATTAAGTAAACATAAAAAGAAGGGTTTGGATTTTTTTTAATATTTCGTAAACTATTTAAGATAATCAAAATTTGAAAATAGATCCTTAAAGAAGAGGAAATTTCCTAAAAAAAAATCTTAGATCCTGGAACCTTACCAATAATTCTTATAGCTTTAAATGAGCGGCGAAAGTAACGGTAAAAACGCGTAGTTCGAGTTTCGCGTGAATTGCCGCAATCTGCCACGCGAACTAAAAAATATATTTTAACTGATTAAATATTAATATACAGAAATAAAAACACTAAGTAGACATATCAATAAACAATAAGGATAATTCGCAAGGTTCCAGGATCTAGGATTTTTTTAGGAAATTTCCTGCTCTTTAAGGATCTATTTTCAAATTTTGATTAACTCAAATAGTTTTTGAAATATTAAAAAAAAAAACCAAACCCTTATTTTTATGTTTACTTAATTGTTTATAACTAACATCTGGCACTTTTTAGGCGATAGTGCATATTTTGGCAATTTTCGTTGATAGTGCATATGTCGATAGTTTTACGCCCTTGTAGTCTCCAAACTAGCTGTCAAAACACACACCGAGACCACAAAACAGAGGTACGATGGTATAATCACTTCAAATATGTGGCTCCATCCCCATTTATAGAATGTTATTCATCCAATAGGTACATTATCTTTCTGGAAACAAATTTTTCATTATAGTTGGCAACATTAGCAAAAATTTGAATATACTTTATTCAAATTTTTTTTAACGATCCGATGTCTATTTAAAACTTTTGCATTTTTTTTCAGCCCGTCTTGAAATTTTGATAGAATGTTCTAGATGGTATTCCAAATCGAATGAGACCAAAATCAGAATTTTCGGTGCATGCGATCAGGTTTCGAGGAAAATGGCACTTGTTTATTAGAGTAAAAGGCTTGAAACGGTCTACGGACAATTTTTACTATTGCGATTTTAGTTCCGCAAGTGACCGCTAGAGGTGCTGTAAAATTTAAAATTTGCCATACTAAAAATTTACGTAGTCGGTATCCAGTATCGATAGCTTTAAACTCATGGTAGAGATACTGATTCCATGTATTCGGATTTCCGAAAACGGAAAACGAATTCAGAAATGACATACGGAAAAGGCGTGTATGCAGCTGGCCTTAGATGTCAAAAATGTAGGATTTGACGTTACGCACCGGCCACCGCAATTTTTTGTATGGTATGGGCAAGCGCCTCAGCGTCATGTTTTGCCCATACAAAAGTTTAAAAAAGAAACTTTTAGCGCTGCTACTTTCGCAGTCAACCCTATACAGGAGACTCACATCCAAAAGTATTTTACTCCTTGTAGAATCCCCGATCGAAAATGTATGGAATATGACATAAGCATACGATAATATTATGAACTCGCGACATTCGACTCATGTCAATTCCAATCCATACAATATTTTTATCAGCGATTCTATAAAGAAGATATGAAGAATGCGTGTTGGCTAAGCCCTTAGAGCAGCTTTGTCGACAGAACTATGGGCGGGGCTGGTTGAGTGATTTCCATGGGTAAAAAGTCGGATGACACGTTATTATTAAACCTACTATTGTATTACTAGTTCCTTTTAGGTCGACTTACATAACGTTTAATGACATTCTATTACAGAGCAATCAATCACTTCTTGCTATTTTTTCGAGTTCTTTCACTACTACTTTCACACCATTGTTTTCATATTATGTAAAAATATTTTTAGTTTTTTTTTTCTGTTACAAGTTTCGTTTCATAGTATACTTAAATAATCGGCCAAATGCGAGTCGGACTCGCGCACGAAGGGTTCCGTTCCGTACCATTATAAAGCGAAAAAAGTAGTGTTTTTTGTATGGCAGCCCCCCTTTATATATATTTTTTAATTTTATTATTAAATGTTAAATTACGAATATAATTAAGGATCTTGTAAATGCCTACCTGTTGCCATTATGGTTCACTAGCAAAAAAAAGCCAAAAAAGTCACGTTTGTTGTATGGGAGCCACCCTTAAATATTAACTTTATTTTGTTTTTAGTATTTGTTGTTATAGCAGCAACAGACATATACAATCTGTGAAAATTCTAAAGAGAAGAAGTCTAGCTATAGTGGTTCTTGAGATACAGCCTGGAGACAGACGGACAGACATCGAAGTTTTAGTAATAAGGTCCCGTTTTTACCCTTTGGGTACGGAACCCTAAAAACTAAACTATTACTAAAAACACGGGTGTAACTTGTAGTTAAGCCAGGAGTGCCGGAAAAAGTAAAAACGAAAAAGCATGTGCAGGTATACACTATCGTCACAGAATACTTAGTAATGCAGTTCTATCGTACCAAAGATGTCCTCTCTTAACTCTTATTATATAATTTTTGATCACATCACGTGCCCTGACACGCGAGTTTAAATTTTTACCAATCCCAAGAAAAGTGCTCAAAGTCCCTAAATAACTTCTGGGAAGTTTTCACTTAAATTAATTAATTGTACCATTTACAAGAAATTTATGCGTAGACAGTTGGCAGACCTACGTCATTTGGTCGGATTATATCAAAAATTTAATTAGTGATTCGGCTGCACTGGATTTCGTTTGAAATAACGCGATCAAATTACGAAGATCCGCCAACTGCCTATGAATTAACTTCTCTGATAGTACTTGCACCTGTACTATGTAGGTATAACTAACTACCAGGTATGACTAGGTAGTATTGAATCAACTATGTTTTCCTTCTCAATATCTCGATGTTTATATGAGTAACCGATTATGTAATACTCATTGCAAGTGGTACTTACTAACACAAGCTACTAGCCTACACTGCTACTGTACGTACTAACTGCTGCTTACTAATAAAAGATTTGATCAGCGAATTCAAGGTGTCTGACGGGTCACTTTTTAGGGTTCCGTAGCGAAATGGCAAAAAAGATTCTTCATGTCTGTCTGTCTGTCCGTCCGTAGATTTTCTCCGAAACTATAAAAGCTATAAGCTCAAACGACAATATTGACAGTTTTTTTTTTCTCTCCTAATGTTATGCACTTAGTTTTAATTAAGTATTTTCTTTTAGTTCTTATTTTCTTTAATAATTTATTTAGTATTTAAGTTTATTAATTATTATTTAGTATGCTCTTAGTTCCTAATTATTATTGTGATGTCACACATTGGTCCCAGCAGAAAATCAGTGCAGCAACTTGCTGCAATGGGCATGGTCCAAAAAAAATTACATGTACTTTTTATATTTTTTTTCGTTAAAATAGGGTATTTTAAGAATATAAATTCAATAATTTTGAAATTCATTGGCTAGTTTTTTCTCAATAAATTTTTAAAGTTTCGCTCTGACGTCATCATCGGCGGCCAATTGACCTCTGCAGAATGTTTTTTTTTTCCTTTGAATCTTATTTATAATGGCTGGTTCGTCAAATACAAGTTCTCATTATGTGAAAGCTGATACGAAAAGCTTACCAAAAGTTCGAAACGTAATGTTGGTCGAATTTATTGCTAATTTAACGCCATTGAAGGTCAAACTAAGGTTAAACATATTTGCTCAAAAATATAAGTAACTAATGGGTATTTTTTTCGTTTATGTTGTTATTAAAAGAAGTCACAGTAATTTAGAAGGTTTTTATTCGTACTTTTACACTTTACAATACAACTGAACTGACAGAACTCTTAACTCTTTACAACCGGACGCCATAACAATAGACTAACAGTGTTGCCAACTTTAAGTGTTACCAGGTATTACATTGATTATTATTTATTACCAACACCCTCCCTCAATGTGATACCTTTAAGTACATAATATACTATACTAACAAAACAAAAGGAAAACTTACAATCACAAACTAATGTAATTATTTAAAACTAGACATTAACTATTCATAAACAATATTCATTCTTGTTATGAATTTATTTAACAAATTTTTATTTAAGGGCTTAGTAAATAAATCAGCGATCTGATCTTGAGTTTTAACATATTTCAATAAAATTTTACCCTTTTTAATCGACTCTTTAATGTAATGAAATTTTGTTCTAGAGTTTTTACATCAAAGTTAAAGTCCATAGGAGTAGATATTCCTTTACAATTTTGCATATTAAATTTAAATAATATATTTTCAAGATATTCTTTTTGACACATAGTAGTAATTTTATTCTGTAAATCCTGTCTTATCTGTATACCTAAAAAATTTGACACCAGCCCTAAATCTTTCATTTTAAATTCACTGTTTAATAACAATTTTAAGTTACATATTTCATTGCTATCATTTCCAAAAATTAACAAGTCGTCGACATACAACAATACATATGTTTTAGTATTACAATTTATTTTAATATACAAACAATTATCACTCTGAGATCTGACAAAACCTTGTGTTGTTATAACAGAATTAAATTTATCATTCCAATACTTTGGTGATTTTTTTAAGCCATATAATGATTTATTAAGTTTTACAATATTTCTATCACCTTCAAATGCCCCTTCTGGTAATTCTAAATATACAATCTCATCGATATTACCATACAAAAATGCACCAGTCACATCCATCTGGTAAATAGGCAGATTCCACTTGGTAGCTATTGAGACAAATAACCTAAAAGTAGATAAATTTGCCACTGGAGCATAAGTTTCAAATGAATCTATTAAGTCATTTTGTTCAAAACCCCTAGCTACTAATCTAGCCTTATATTGAGTTCCATTTTTAATTTTAAATACCCACTTACTGCTTATTATGTTCCTGTCACCTGCATGATCATCACAAACATCCCATGTATGATTGATCTTTAATGTCTCCAGTTCCTTACTTATGGCCTCTGTCCACAAGGCTGCATCTTCCCTCTTCATCGCCTCATCATACGTCTTGGGTTCATCTAAAAGGTTTGTATGGTTACATTTATAAAAACAATCAGTCTGCTTTCTAGTACGTCGAGGATAACGTCTTTGAGGAGAATTAACAGGTGTTGTCAAAGCAGAATCACTTGTTTGCGTTTCATCATTATCATATTCTTCCTCACATGGTCTATAGTCACTATCTTCTGATTCTGATATGTCAACAGTTTCTACTAGTTCTTGACTAATGCGAGAAGTTGAGCATGTTTCATCAACATATTCCTCTGTCAACTCATCTGTTTCTTTTGGTTCTGAATTTTCTATTGTCCATTTTACAGTTTTCTCATTTTCTTCGTTATGTTTCACACATGTAAATACCACATCTCTCTTAACCTCAACTTTATTCTTATCAGGGAAATAAATCCTGTATCCCTTAATAGTTTGTCCATATCCAACTAATATTCCTTTCTCACCTTTAGGATCCCACTTCTTTCTTTTTTCAGCTGGTATATGAGCTATCACATCTGATCCAAATACTCTCAGTGAGTGCAAGTCAAATAATTTATTTGTCCATAAAGAATATGGTGTTTTATTTTTCTCCGAGCTTTTTCCAGTTCTATTTAAGACATATGCAGCTGTGTTTACTGCCTCAGCCCACAGTGATTTTGGTAAATTTTTCGAGCATAACAACGTCCTTGCTGCCTCCACAAGTATCCTATTCTCTCTCTCTGCCGACCCATTTTGTTCGGGCGTATATGGAACAGTTAGCTGGTGTATTATGCCTCTTTTGTGGAACATTTCCTGTACATCTTTGTCAATGAATTCTAACCCATTGTCGCTTCTAAAATATTTTACTTTGTTTCCAGTCTCATTTTCTGATTTATTTAAGAAATTCTCAATACACTTTTTCACTTCGTGCTTTCCTTTGATAAAATAAACTTGTCTATACTTTGAATAATCGTCTTTGAATACTACGAAGTATCTAGAGCCTCCCACCGAGTACTCCTCCATCGGACCGCATACATCGGCGTGTATCAATTCACAAGTTTTTGTAGATTTGTTTAAACTGTTCGGAAAAGGTTGACGATGAATTTTTCCTGTCAAACAACCTTCGCATTTTGCACCATCACTTGAATCAATCACTTTTATATTGTTGTTTTTCAAAATATCCTTCACGTAAATCATGTTTTGGTGAGCCAGTCTTTGGTGCCATTCAATCAAACTAACTTGATTATTACGTGCAGTTATCGTAGTTTCCGCAATATGTAAGTTACTATTCTTGTATATTAGGTCGAGATAATACAAATTTCCTTTTCTTCCTGCAATAGCACACACTTTGTTATTTCTCATAAATTTACAACAATTCTGTTCTGTCACGATGACATACCCCTTGGCGGTAATACATTTGACAGATAACAAGTTTGTTTTTAATGCTGGGACATAGAGTATATTGTCTATGGTAGTGTCAATCCAACATTTTCCGTCTGACACCTGTGCTGCCATCTTACCAATCCCAAGGACACTAATTTGTGTACCATCGCCAAGTACAACTTTATTATCCAGAGATTTGAACGAAGTAAATAAGTTCCGGTCACTGCACATATGTTCACTCGCGCCAGAATCTACCACCCATTTTGAATGTTCATAACCTTCGAAATTATCAGATAATCCTGACACCATAAATGCATTACTTTCCTTGTTTTTCTTGTAACGGCACTGATTTTTCATATGTCCAGGCTTGCCGCAATAGTAGCACTTATTGTTCACATTACCAGAGTTATTACGACTATTAAAGTTATTACGACTGTCTCTCATTTGATTATATTTGCACTCCTTTTGATAATGTCCAAACTTTTTACACTTAAAACACTGTATGTGGTTTTTCTCTGTCTTTTTTGCAACAAAAGCTGATGAAGACGGCTGTGACGGGCCACCTTTCTCCTTCAATCTTTCTTCCTCTATTAAAAGCCTCGCAATTAAATTTTCTAGAGTCTGTCTGTCATCCGGGGCTGACTCCCAAGCGGATATAAAGTGCTTATAATCTTCTGGTAACGACATTAAGACTTTAGTGATAACAAACTTGTCCGAGATATTTTCTCCCAACTGTTTCAAATCATTACGCATCTCTTGTACTTTAGATAAGAATACTGACATTTCTGTACTTTCATCATATTTCAACTGGAAAAACTTTTGTTGCTTTATATGAATGTTTGTTTCGCCTTTTTGTTCATATATACTTAGGAGTTTAGACCACATATCACCAGCAGTAGTACATGAAAGTATGTGAAGCATTACATTTTCACACATTCTTGTAACTAAAATAGTTTGTGCCTTTACATCTTGTTTCTCCCATTCGGTAATTGCTTCTGCATTCGTCGGTTTCTTATTTTCCGTAACCACATTGTACAAACCTTGACTTTTCAACAAAATGACTGTCTGAAATTTCCAGATATTCCAGTTTTGACTTCCTTCCAGTTTAATAACTGTTCCTTGCTGCATCATATTGTCACTCATCTTTCCCTTCTTCCTTCCTGCAATACTTTACACCTTCCTTGCAACTTTTCTGTTCACAAGTATTTCTTCTCGTGCGCCGGCCGGTGTGATTTTTATAACCTCCAAAAGTGCACCTTGCCGCCAACGATATTTTTGCAGTTATTACTTTTCACTGACTTCACTTTAAGCAATTTTTGTGTCTGGGCCCATAACCTGTTGTTATTAAAAGAAGTCACAGTAATTTAGAAGGTTTTTATTCGTACTTTTACACTTTACAATACAACTGAACTGACAGAACTCTTAACTCTTTACAACCGGACGCCATAACAATAGACTAACAGTGTTGCCAACTTTAAGTGTTACCAGGTATTACATTGATTATTATTTATTACCAACAGTTTATATACAGAAAAACGATCACTGACCTTATTCCTCGAAATGTTTTTGTAATGAGCAAAATTAAAAAAAAAATGGACAATCCCCATTATGCTGAGCTGGGGTCCATTTTTGTGATATCACACAACATAATGTTAAAATATTAATTGTTCTGTGTTCTTTCGTCCTTTGTAAATATTTTGTTGTGTGATGTGCAAAATAAACTTTTAAAACTAAAACTAAACTAAACTATAGGTATACGTATACTTATTATGTACTATTGAAACTTGGTAAGTAGATGTAGTCTGTAAACCGCATTAAGATTTTGATACAAAAATGGAAAAAATATAAAAAAATTTAGAGGTCCCCATATAGGTACAAACGAAATAAAAAAACACATGCGTAGGTTAGATGATTTTTTTTTCTCATCTAACCTATGCATGTGTAGTACGTAGAAGTTTTGTGACTAACCCCTTGGTTTGAACTTTGAACCATAGCGCGTAAAATATCTCAAGGTCATTACGTAGTAGGTACTAAGTAATGACCTTGTAGTAGGTACGCAAGTTAAAGTTTACGTTTTGAATGAACGTACCCTTGTTTTCGGTGGGCGGGGCCAGTTGGGCGGGGCGAGAACACGCCCACTCGCTCGACTTCCTTCGTATTTTCAAGACAATATTAGTATGAACAAATTTGGTCATAGTGCCCCTTGACGATCCATTTATTGTGCAATATCATATCACGTACTGTGCAATCTAGGATTAATATTGAACGCAGCCGCCTTTCAATCTTAAGAGGCCGGGTACCCTTGGAATTTCTCATACAAACGTAATACCAAAATCATTTTCTCATACGAAAATATTTTACATGTTTGAGTTATTTTTCAGTTTAAAATAGTAATTACCTAGGTTCTTGCACAAAAATTTACTTCAAAATATTTAAACACAATTTTTTTTTTGTTTAAATTTTTTTTAGTATATTTACTACTAAATATTGAAACACTAAAAAATAGAGTACAATACTAAAAAATATATAAATAAATAGTAAATTTACTACAAAATATTTAAATATTGAAAAATATTTTTAGAGTTTAAATATTTTGTAGTAAATTTACTATTTATTTATATATTTTTAGTGTTTTACTCTATTTTTTAGTGTTTCAATATTTAGTAGTAAATTTACTAAAAAAAAATTTAAACAAAAAAAAAATTTTTTGTGTTTAAATATTTTGAAGAAAATTTTTGTGTAGGAACCTACCTAGGTTACTATTTTAAACTGAAAAATAGCTCAAACATGATATTATAAGTTTAAACACTTACGGATTTTGTCGCGGAGCACTTTTATTTATTTAGCTCAAACATGTTAAATATTCTTGTATGAGAAAATGATTTTAGTATTACGTTTGTATGAGAAATTCCAAGGGTACCCGGCCCCTTAACTAAGTTGTTCACTAAAATAGTGTTCAATATTATTTTAGGTCTAGGGTTAGGTAAGCTCAGTTAGATAACAGTGACATGTATAATATTGTGTGTGCAGATTAGATTGAGCCAATCTATGAACTGGTTATTCTACTCCATCCTACCTCCATCCGGAAGTTCAGTAGGTACTTAGTGGAGAAATAAAAGTAGAAGTTGAACTAGTCTTTCGCCTTAATAATAAGTAAGTATATTAGGTACATACCTAATATACTTACTTATTATTAAGGCGAAAGACTAGTTCAACTTCTACTTTTATTTCTCCACTAAGTACCTACTGAACTTCCGGATGGAGGTATATAATTGTATATTTGTATATTGATAACGAATTAATACATATTAATTCGTTATCAATATACAAATATACAATTATATACAAATATTCGTCTAATTATCATACCGGGAGATGGTTGCTGCACTGAAATCATAACTAGGTATTAGTACTAATTTATGAAACTTCGAGTTTTATTTTTATTCTTTATTTAAATGCCTTACATCGTAATAGTAGGGGAGGTAGTGCTATCGTTTACCAAGTGATTTCATACCGACCAAATTTTTGTCCAGCGGTAGCTTAATATTTATCAATCAATACGAGTATAATCAGCGTCAGTCGCCGCACCCGTGGTGGAATGTTAACTGAGAGTATTTCAAAGTTGTAAAAAAAATAGTTGCGAAAAGTGATTTTATACCGAATGAAACTTTGATGGATGATTATTGAGGTCATGTTTAACTAAAAAATCACCGTCAGCCGTATTGCAGACGAGGGATTCAACGTCAGTCGCGTTCCTGAACATGTAAAAAAAAATTGAATATAAAGTCATTTTATACCGTACAAAATTTATACAGGTGAATGTTTCTACTTTGTAAATAATAAAGAGGTTTTCTTTATTATTTCTGACATCACAAAAAATTTGCGCTTTCAGCACTACTACTTTCACAGTGAACCCAAAAGTATTATCACTTAGTTTTGTTACACCCTGTATATCAGAGAACGAATGCGTTGCATACGTTCTCTGATATACAGAATGTAACAGACGATGGGAAATGCGTTACGCATTCCCGACAGCCCGGGGGAAAGGCCGCCGGGATATGTGGGACTCCCCAGGTGCTGCGGTGAGCACCCGGGTTTACCCACTAAAACCCACCGGTGCCTCCTCCTCCGCATGTTACTGGGCCGCCGGACCCGCCAGGGGCGAAACTGCAGCGGCCCTGTTAGCGGCGTTTGCAACAGCAACATCCACCGTGCGACTGCCTGTCTACGACAGCTGTCGCTGCCTCCGGGAGAGCAGTCCGAGGCACCGGACGCTCTTCAACCGGTCGAGCTCGTGCAATGGGCGGCGGATTCCCCAGTCCGTCGCCCGAGCCCTTCTAAGGCGGGAGTTGGCGCTCGTATTGAGCGCGCCTACGCCCTCCTCGCCTTCTTCTCATGGGGTCGGCGTCCTCTTGGGCCTCCCGATCCCTCTCTGCAGCCTCCTTCTGCAATAAAACAGATTCGCAGAAGTTGGAGACCACTTCCCAAGCTTCTCTCGACCGGACCATGGATGACAGTATGGCCGGGAGAGTGAGGTCAAGTCCAAGTACGGCGCAGAGCTCCGCGCGTTGCTCGACCCAGGCTGGGCAGTCTACGAGCGTATGCTGCGCCGTATCGTCTGTGTCCGGGCAGTGGTGGCAGCGGGGCGTTGGCTCCCTTCTAGCCGTACGGTGCAGATAATGACCGAAGCAGCCATGCCCGGTCAGCATCTGCACCATTCGGTATGTAAGGGCGCCCCAGGGACGTGCCATCCACTGTTGAAGTATGGGCCGGATTGCTGCGACCACTTGACGGCCGGCAGTCGGTGACGCCATTTGGTCCTGCCAGGTGCGTATTAATATTACGCGTGCCTGGCGGCGCCATCGGGTTGCCAGGTCTGGTGGCACCCGTTCTCCTCGCTCCCTATATTCGGCTGTACGAAAATATACCTCCGAGAGTACGCGAGCCTCCAGGTCCCACGGGGGAGACCCTGCCAGTGCTAGGGCCGCTTGGCCAGCTACCGTGCGGTAGCCGCGAATTATTCGCAGCGCCATAGCACGTTGCGGTCTTCTTAATAGCGCTTTATTTTGGGCGCTTAAGTGCTCTGCCCACACCAGGGCTCCATACAGGGCCATTGACTGGAGGACACCTGTATAGAGCCTCCTGCATAAGGACCCCGGACCTGCCGTATTGGGCAGCAGACGCCCCAGGGCCATTGCCGTCTTTTTAAGTCTTGGTGCCAATCGGCGGAAATGTTCGGTAAATGTCCACCTTGAGTCAAGGACGAGGCCCAGGTATTTCATCACCGATCCGATTGGCACATCGATTTCTCCGATTCGGAGGGACGCGTTCGAAGGTGGGCGCTTACGGGGTCCATAAAAGAAAATGGCCTCCGTTTTCTCAACTGCGACTCGCAGCCCTTGCGCCTCAATACGCGCTACCACCTGGGCCGCGCCCACTCTCGCCAGACGAATTGCCTCCTCGAAAGATTCTCCGCAGGCCAGCATGTAAGTATCGTCTGCATAACAGACGAGCCGTAACCCGCGGAGAAGTGCCGCCCGTAGAACGCGGTCATACCCGATGTCCCACAGGAGTGGGCCAAGAACTGAGCCCTGCGGAACCCCGCACCACGTAGCGCCTTTGCTGCTGCAATACTAACTATAACTGGGTGGGTAACTGGGTAAATTTTGAAGGTATTTTGTCCTCATCATTTTTAATTTGTTATTAAATTCCCTGTTAGTGTACATGTTAGGTGATCAATTAACTGTCTTATCTAAAAGGGCCAGTCACTTTATGCATTATTTTAGGAATTTTTTAGAGTTTTGCTGATTTACGCATCTAGGGACTGACAACTTTAAAGCCTTTATGCGCGAGTCTGACTCGCACTTAGCCGATTTTATATTATTTTAGGACTACTTGGTCGAAACTTCTTATAGGATATATAAAGAGTGGAACTGTATCACCAAAGTATATATTTTTCAACATTTGGGCCAGAAAAAAGCTGTTTGTTCGACTGCTCTTGATGAGTTTCAGCTTTTGATATAATATTTTCAATAATTGTTTTTCTTAAGTCTATTATAATTTTTCAGTTGAGAAGGCTTAAACAATATGTTTTTCGTTAAAGTACTGATGTTTTCATACTAAACGTCAGTCCGAGCGCCTTTAGAAGCTAGGGCCTGATGGTCTAGGGACTGATATTATTTTTAAATAAAATTGAACTTGAAATTCTGTTGCAAATAACATTATAAAGTCTAAAGCGCATCACATACGGTGAAGATAATATAATATTTTATCTTAAGATGCCTAAATATAAAATGTTATAGTATCTTAAGCTATTACACACGGCTAAGATACGATAATATTAAAAATATGTTCATTTCCTTACGAGTCTGCGTTGGTGCCACACGTATTCCTTGTTAGAGTTCTATATACAGGGTGATTGACTATGAGTGATAACTAATAACTAATACTGTCTTACTTCTTGATTTGTTAGACAGCTCCTCAGACGATGATTCTGATATAGAATGTGAAATGCAGATTGCAGTAGCACATTCCAAAAGGAGAAACATTTGGATAGAGCCTCACATAAAAAAGAGAAAAATCTGCGGCGAATTTAACTTTTAGGGTCTACACAGACGGACTGCATTTCAACTGCAATCCAACTGCAAATTGCAGTTTGAATGCAGTTGACACGACTGCAATGCGACTGCAATAGAACTGCAAACCAAACACGCAGTCGGATTGCAGTTCAGTTGCAGTCGGCGTGCAGTCGTGTGAACTGTTTGGTTTGCAGTTCTATTGCAGTCGCATTGCAGTCGTGTCAACTGCATTCAAACTGCACTTGAACTGCAATTTACAGTTGGATTGCAGTTGAAATGCAGTCTGTCTGTGTAGACCCTTCAATATCTGTCAACGAATAAGTTTCATGAGTATTTTAGAAATTCAAGAGAAACATTCATTTCGATTCATGAGCTTTTTAAGCAATAATAATAATAAAGCAATCAATTATAAGTCAATTTTATTTAAAATTATCCGAAATGTTTCTTTTTCCCTCAAAATGTTACTTTTCGAATGAGAGTAGGTATGTAACTTTCTAACATACAGCACTGGCAACACTGCATCCACTAGTGCGTCCGATCACCGATGAGCCCGCTGCTCGACACAAAAACACCCTGTACCTATTCATAAAGATATATTTCGCATCTTAAGATAACATATTAAGATACGAAATATATATTTCGTATCTTAAGATAAAATATTAAGGTACGAAATATATATTTCCATATCGCTCGGTATCTTAAGATACAAAATATAAAGTATAAATTAACTTCGTCGTGTGTGATGGTTCATAAGATTTGTATGGTGAGCGATATTCTAAAATATGCTCTAAGATAATATATATATATATATATATATATATATATATATATATATATATATTTTATATTATCTTCACCGTGTGTGATGCGCTTAATAGGATATTGCGAACAATGCCGACGTATTACTTATAAATATTGATTAATTCATAAGAATTTAATATCAATAAACAACAAAATTACTTATCTAGGGATTGAACAAGTGACTGGAATTACCACATGGTGGCCCACAAACTTTAATTTTTTCACTGATTTATAAAATGACTGCCGCAGAGCGAGTGTTGTCAGAGAATAACTTTATGTAATACTCTGAAATTCCCCAACAATATTCAACGCAAATTCTAATGATGTCGCGAAATTTTAAAATTCGTAAGTGGCTAGGGCCTGGCGAAAAAAGTTAAGGACACTAAACTCATTCGAGAAAAAATAATTATTGTTTATTTTAACTACAAAATACTCACATAATTAGCTGCGAGTACTTAAACATTTTAAAAAATATTAATAAAAATAAGTATAAACATAGTACTTTTTAAAATATGGATTCCTAAACACAAAATTTCGGAGAACGGACACGCCTAGGGCCTGACATTTGGGTCATATAAGATTTTAAATATATAATATAATGTTAATTTTAACGTAATTTGGGGGATAAATTAAACACATTGTAAACTATCATTTAGCAATTGTGGTAGTAAATAATTAGTATTGATTTTAACTGAAATGTGCTGCGGAAACGAAGTTTCCATATTTTAGTGAAACCACCCAACTAGAGATCAACTACGATTGCTATCGTAGTTGATCTCTAGTTGGGTGGCGCGCCCCTCCAAAATTCAAAACGTTTGAAGTGCGTTGTCAAAACGTTTGAAGTGCGTTGTCAAAACGTTTGAAGTGCGTTGTCAAAACGTTTGAAGTGCGTTGTCTTGCGCGGTCGGCTAGTAATGACTAGTTGACCAACAAATCTTGGTAATAAGTGACATTAACTGAAATATTATGTGTACTGTGATTGGTTGAATACTTACTACATACAAACTCTTTCATAAGGATGTGACTACACACATAGAAACAGTCATTTGGAGGGGCGCGCCATGTTATCGTAGTTGATCTCTACTAATTTACGTTACATAAATTCAATGTCACAATTTGGACTAGTACCAATAAACTTTTTGTTACATTTATATCACAAGCGTGCCAACTGCCATGGCGGGGCCCCGTTTAAAAAATTTTTGGAGACCCTAGGAAAGTTAAAACTTCTCCCAAAAAATATCGCATAGAGAGATTGTTGATCTGATGTCATAGTTAACGAGAACTAACTGAAATTGCTCAATTCCAGTTAGTTCTCGTTAACTATGACATCAGGAATACCCCAAGCAATTGCAAAAGAGAAATAAGAAGCAATGCTCCATATTGCTCCACTAATAGCTCCAGATCAGCTCATTCGTGTCGCCGAGCAATTATTACCGCAATTATTGCTCGTGTAATTGCATCTTTAATTCTTTACGCTTATACGGGCAACTAAAATATCTCAATTCCAGTCAATTCTCGTTAACTATGATGTAACGACTACATCAAGCAATTTGAGGCAACAAGCAGCAACAAACAGCAATATTGCGCAATACAATACAATACAAACGCCTGGAATTTCCAAGCCCATCGTATATTCGTCAATTCGTATCTGCGACCTGTACCTAGAGCAATAAGAAGCAATATCGCCGAAATAATTGCTGCAATTTACTGAAATTGCCCCATATTGCTCCACTTATTGCTCCAGATCGGACAATTCGTGTCGCCGGGCAATTATTGCTCGTGTCAGCGCATCTTTACAGACTGGTAAACGCGCAATAATTATCTAACAGTATATTTTAAGATTCAATAAAAAAAACCAAATCTATTTTCAATTTGACAACAGAATACAACCATAAACAAAACAGTACAATTCGTGTGTAATAGGCTAGTCAATCAAAATATCCTAGTGTGTGTTGTAGTATGTGTAATGTTTTATTTGTTAAATAATTTATGATACAAGCATAATTTCAAAATAATATTAGCTTGATGCACTCCTTCACCATAATTATTGTAAACTATAACTGTACCAATCGCCTGCGTTTCCACATTTTTTATTAAAAGGGATCCAAAGTTTTTTGTTAGCGTATTAATACATAGATTAGTATGGACTATGGATGTAGCGTACGTAATACCTGTGATTTTTTACGAGGCCCGCTTTAGAAATCTCCGGCGAGATCGTGTTTGTCTGGTGTTACGTCACTTACGTCACTGAGCGCGGGAAACCGCCATTTTTTAAGCATACGGCTTCCCGATCGATATCAATCACTAATACAATAAAACTAATTAATTTAGGGGGAGACCTACCCTTGAATGTTACCTTGTTTATGTTTTGAGAAAACATATGGTTTTATATTGGAGGGGAGGCTATGATTGGCGCTTTCTTTGCCAATCTTAGGTTAATTATTATTATGAAATTAGCGTTTTACTTGCAATGTGATTGTACGATTACAGGGCAATTACATAATTGAACACAAAATATATGGTAACGGGTAACTAATATTTTAAAACATAAGAATTAAGAGCAATTACTCATTTTTTCCCTTTTAATTTGAACAAACCTCGTATTAACCACTTATACCTACATAATTACATATAACCTAGATATATTATTATTAGCCATGATGGCTAATATTAGTAGCATAACATAATGATAGCAAAACATCCTCATTTTTTATTTAAAATAGTTTTCTCGGTCCTAAAGCTTCTTTGATGGCAAAAACGAAAGTTTTTAAATTGTTACTTACCCCACTTCAACCACTCGTATCTTCAATTAAAAGTAGCAGTTCCTCACGGATTCGAAAACTTTACTGTGCTATCATTGGTGAATGACTAGCGCGTCGAGCGTTTATTGGATATCGACGAAGTTTTCGAATACGAGTCGATTTGCGCATTGTGAGTCAGGGCCCAGGTGAGCTCGTATAAGAAGTCAATTCAAATAGACCATATCCCAAAACACAAAATAAAATATATAGGTCATTAAAATAACTAAAGAAGTTGCCAGCCACTTCTAGATATTTTATATCTAAGGTGAGGCTCCTTGTGAATTAAAATATAAAATATGTAAATTTATTCTTTTAGGAATTAATTTTAAGAATGTAGCGATTACATCATATCTTGTGTCATCTACATGTGAGATAATAAGACGGAGTGGCTTGAGCTGCTACTTAAAGTCATTCCCTACGGAGAATCCGTAACTTACCGCATTTAGAGCCTTATAAACTCATAATTTGAAAGCTACAGTGTAAACTACAACATACAATCGCCAAATCGTCGTTGACTATCTCGGTTCAGTTCGCTATGAATTGATTGTAAAATGAAATCAAACATCTACATTAGCGGTCCCCCGACACATCTTGACAACAATTATGGACTAAAATATTACTTTACACAAGTTAGGAATTTATTGAACTTAAATGCAGTAAATATTATTTCATTACTTTTTAAAGTTGTTTGGCGGGGGTTTTTTTAAATTTCTTAATTTTATTTTATTTCATACTTTTTAAACTTGTGTAATAGTGCAGAATAATTCCTATCAACAAAATCATAAGTATTCTCATGATTACCATCTATCAATGTCCTTTTCGATGAGGCTGTTAATATGAGCCCAAACATGAAACCTCCACTTTGGGTTCATACGAAGCTCGGTTCCTATAGAATCCAGATGAAGCTACAGCAGCAGCGTGTAAATATTTACTGTTTGTCTACTTCTTACTGGTTGTCGCAATTAAAATGAGCCCAAACACGAAACCTCTACCTACTCTAAGTTGGCGAGGAGTTGGATATCCTATTGATTGCCAGGTGATGGTGCAGCACCAGGCCAACTTTCCATTATTATGTGTATACTTATATTGTATAATCACAAATGTCGCGAACTAAAATGAAATATAAAACCCTTCAAATGACTACAAGTTGCTAACGGCCTTTCATGAACCAGATAAACCCTGATTGTCCAGCACTGGACAGGCTGATGATGATGAACTATAGCTAAGAACACTCTCGATCACGTCAGCTGTCAAACAAAAAAAACTAGATCAAAATCGGTCCACCCGTTTGGATGCTACGATGCCACGGACAGATACACACACAGACAAACAGACAGACAGACAGACAGACACGTCAAACTTATAACACCCCTCTTTTTTGTCGGGGGTTAAAAAAATAGGGTTTAGGTGCGATTTTGGCAACGCGGCAAATGTATGGCCAAGGTCGTTTGCTCGGGGGATGGCCTTAAGAGCCTCAGCCTATAAAAAGTAGAGATTTGGAGACGATGCAAGAAATGTAAGAGGTAAGAAAAGCCGATGGGAATAGAGTAGGTTACCGATATAATACGACATACGTTATAACGAAGGAATAAAGATAACGACAAATTCAAGAACAATCGACAGCATAATATTTAGTCTATAGGTACACTTCTATCAAAGGGATCTCTACCAGACTAAACACATAACACATATTTACTAAAACAACTCGATGAAAATTCAGATTTGAACCATGACCTATTTGCAAAGTTCATAAAAAAATCACAGAACCTACAAGCCTGTTTTAGAATTGACGTTTATCACCATTTTTTTACGTGTCGCCACAATAGACATAACTACCAGTAGTTCGACTGCAAAGAAACGGACAGGTTTCAACAATGATATTGTATGTTACTAACGTAACTTCAATATCTGTCAAATTCGTCGGGTTTCACTACGATTATGAACGGAATGTGCCTCGCGCTGGCTGATGTAATTTATTTTTAAATAATTAAAATAAGGATTTCAAAATTGGATTCTGACAATTTTAATCGCATGTGCCAAAACACAAACAACAATACGACCAAAGAGGAACACGTCCAGCGAATATGTCATAGTTTTAAATTCGTAGGTAACAAGTCAACAACCCTAGCGACGATTTTCGTCTTATTACGTCAAATTTAAAAATTTCAACATCAGTTCTAAGTCTATAAAGCGCATCACACACGGTGAAGATAATATAATATTTTATCTTAAGATGCCCAAATATAAAATATTATAGTATCTTAAGCTATCACACACGGCTAAGATACGATAATATTAAAAATTAATTTCGTGGACTAACATTGTGACACGAGAATTTTAAATCAAAGCGCACGGAAGTGCGCAAGCCTAGTTCCAGCAGGCCGCGCGCATGCCGTGCACTATTTACACGAACCGTTTCGACGTACTTTTGACCCCCCTGTAGCTCAGTGTCTATTGCGAGTGCAAAGATAAAATTATACCTACGTAATTAATTACGAGTACTTAAGCAGTATAGCCAATTTCATAGATATAGCTTCAGTAGATCCTGTGATATGTCCTTGTAAAAATAGCTTATTTTGGCACTGACTCACTCATTCACTCACTCACTCACTGACCGGTAATCAAAACCTCTAGGCCACTTCCAATTGTCCTAGCGTTATGAAATTTGGCACACAGGTCGTGTGTTATATGTAGATTAACGAAAAATTAAGAAATTGTAGAAAATGGTCAAGCGTGAGTCGGTTCATCTACGAACTTCAGAGGCCACTTCCAATTGTCCTAGCGTTATGAAATTTGGCACACAGGTCGTGTGTTATATGTAGATTAAAAAAAATAAGAAATTTTAGAAATCGGTCAAGCGTGAGTCGGCCTATCTACAGCCCATACAAACTTTAATGTCATAGCGTTATGAAATTTGGCACACAGGTCATGTGTTAAAATGTAGATTAACAAAAAATTAAGAAATTTCAGAAATCGGTCAAGCGTGAGTCGGCCGATCTACGAACTTTAGAGGCTACTTCCAAATGTCCTAGCGTTAAGAAATTTAGCACACAGGTCGTTTGTTATATTATTATGTATGTGTTACGATAAATTAAGAAATTTAAGAAATCGTCAAGCGTGAGTCAGTTCATCTATGAACTTAAGATAAAAATTCTTATGTACCAGTGATATAATGAGGCATCTATCGAAAATATTGTTTATATCGGGCGTAGCACAAAAAGAAAACATAGGTAGGATTTCTTGAAAAAAAGTATTGAAATCCCACCAAAAACATACCTGTTAAAATAGGGCCTAGTTCCTATAGGCTAACTGTTGGTCTAAAAAAGAGTTGAAATCCAATCCAATGCCAAGTTCAGATGCACTTCATCGATCATAATCATCTTCATCAACAGCCTGATCCATAATACTTCTAAATTTGAACTTGGCAGGTTTTTGTGCTGTGCGTTACACTTGATTAATTATATAATTAGATAATATTAATAGAATTTAAATAACCTGCCAAGTTCAAATTAGAAGTATTATGGATCAGGCTGTTGATGAAGATGATTATGATCGATGAAGTGCATCTGAACTTGGCATTGGATTGGATTTCAACTCTTTTTTAGACCAACAGTTAGCCTATAGGAACTAGGCCCTATTTTAACAGGTATGTTTTTGGTGGGATATAAGATTATCCGAAATGTTACTTTTTCCCACAAAATGTTACTTTTCTAATGAGAGTAGGTATGTAACTTTCTAACATACAGCACTGGCAACACTGCATCCACTAGTGCGTCCGATCACCGATGAGCCCGCTGCTCGACACAAAAACACCCTGTACCTATTCATAAAGATATATTTCGCATCTTAAGATAATATATTAAGATACGAAATATATACTTCGTATCTTAAGATAAAATATTAAGGTACGAAATATATAATATTTCCATATCGCTCGGTATCTTAAGATACAAAATATAAAATATAAATTAACTTCGTCGTGTGTGATGGTTCATAAGGATTTGTATGGTGAGCGATATTCTAAAATATGCTCTAAGATAATATATATTTTATATTATCTTCACCGTCTATGATGCGCTTAATTCTGTCTATTTGGTGTCACTTTGAGATAGCTTTTTTACACTCACGAGTCACGCCTTCCTGAATCTTACAATATCATCCAACTATCAATTTGCATGTTGGCGAAATCAATACTGTGGTCTGTGAATGTAATTTTCAGCGATAGCTGCTTGTCATCCACGCGTTTTTGACAATGTCACCAAGTATTAAACGATCCTTTGAAGGTTTGTTGAATGGGCCAAAAAACTGGTTTAGTGGTACTGTATTCGTCATATCTTTAAGGTTTCTATTAGTTATAGTATCTCTACAAAAGGTAGCGTCAATATTCAATAACAACTGTTGAGTAAGGACTTCAAACGTTGTTAAACAAAAAAAGCCTCGAACATAATACAATTGGAGCGACTTCTAAATTTTATTGAAACAATAATAAAGTATAAAAATGCATAGATAAACAAACAGCACCTAACATAAATATAGCTTTGAATTTTAAGTTGCAATTAGCAAAACTGTATACTTAATTTCACATAAAAACATCAAGCTGCGTCTGATTTTCGGACTTTTGACCAATTAGAAACGTTTAAAATAGATAAGATTTTCTATGAGATTTTTTTTTTTACTTAGTAGTCCGTGGTTTTATTATCGCGAGGTTAAATCAAAGGCACGTCCCTTCGAAAGAATCTCTAGACGCAAATCACAATAAAGATAAGATTCATATATTTAAATTTATCAGTGAATCAAAAACAAGAGCAAGTACTTATGTAGATACGCGAACTATAGAACCAAGGATAATAAATACTATGATTGACTTGCAAATCATGCATGTTTCGCCACCTGAGCGGCTATAGAGAGAAATGCTACATACAAGTACAACGATAAAACTGCACAGTTTGGTCACAGCAGGCATAATATTAGTACCACAGTTCCCATACACGGTGTAACCAGCTAAAGAGCTTCACGGGTGCAGGGAAACCTCAATATGATTTTTAACCGACTTCCAAAAAACGAGGAGGTTATATGTTCGGCTGTGGTTTTTTTTTTGTATGTTCAACGATTACTCCGCCGTTTGTGGACCGATTTTCGAAATTTTTGTTTTGTTGTATTAGGTTTCACTCCAATTTGGTCCCATTGTCACAAAAGTGGTGACCGGATGATGGGATCCATGAGTAATCGAGGGAACTCCTCGAAATTTATATGGAAACATATGGTGATTTTGGTTTTATGTGAAGTGTACTAAGAATACGCTACCAAAAAGTCAAATATTGGGTCAAGGTATACCATAGTTTCGATGATGCTGAGAGAACTACTGATTCCTTATAGATACACGTTTGGGAGTTTCGGCGTTGTTTACTATGCAATTCATATTCATCATCATAATCATCATCATCATCATCGTCATAATCATCATTACCACGTCGTGTTAAGGCCACCAATGTCTCATGGCACAGAATAGATAATAGTACAAGGCATAGGTATGGATATACTAATAATAATTATTATGTACTGTATAACAACACCTGTTTGTTCTTATTACACGGCGGTCGGCGTCGCCGCCCCGCGCCGCCGCGCGGCGCGTGGCGGCAGAAGACAGAATATCGAATACTTTACTTACTACTTTATAAAATTTTAATAGACAAATAGAATTAAAATAAAGTTATTTTAAAAAGAGCATTTAAACAAAACAAAGTCATTAAGTGTCTTTTTAATTAGTTATACTTATTAATAGATAGATGGTGCACTAAGTACCTATCGATTTGAATTCTTGATTACAAGACCAGCTGTCAATAATTATGATAATATTAAATATTATGCTACGCTACATCTTATGCAAGAGTGTATAATTTTTTATCTGATAGATTCTTCGATCGTGGAAAAACGAGACACAATAGCCTTTCTATTGTTATCGCAATCGCCGGTGACCGCTTCGGACTTGAAGTATTAAAATTGTTAAATTACTTAGCACAATATGTTCACTTCACTGATAATATTATATTATTTTGTGAGTGTGAGTTGTGACTCTTAAGAAATTGTAATAAGATACGTAAAATATACGCGAAGATTTACCTACTAGTGTAACTAAAAAGAGTGAAATTATTATTATTTTTAACAAAAAATTAAAACCGACTTCCAAGGTAAAAACAATACTTCATAAAATTAATATGAACTAAAAAGTATTAAATAATTTTTACTATCTAATAGTGCCTTTTTCCGAATTCGGCTAAACCTCAACTATTTCTGTACTCAATCTTCATAATTTTCAAGTCGGTGCCAGTTCCAAAAATTTTAAATATTCTGTCAGAGGACTGAAGATTCAGCTATCTGGTACCGACTTCAAAATAATGAAGATTGAGTACCGAAATAATTGAGGTTTAGCCGAATTCGGAAAAAGGCACTATTAGATAGTAAAAATTATTTAATACTTTTTAGTTCATATTAATGTTATTATTGTTTTTACCTTGAAAGTCGGTTTTAATTTTTTGTTAAAAATAATAATAATTGAAGACCTATCCATAGATACCCCACACGCATAGGCCAGATGAAAAAAAAATTTTTTTGTTTCATTTGTATGTACCTATGGGACCCCTACATAAATATTTTCGAAAAGAAAAGTGATTATCATAATGTAAATACTAGAAATAAGAACAAGTTAGCAATAACAATGTTCAGACTAGCCAAAGTAAGCAAATCCTTTAAAGGCCAATGTATACGCCTATACAATAAAATCCCAGAAAATGTTCAAAATCTACCTTTAAACAAATTTAAAAAAGCACTTAAAGAACGTTTGTGTGCTAAAGCGTATTATAAAGTCAATGATTTCATCGAGGACAGCACACCTTGGGAATAGGGTGGCTCCATGCAGGTTACTTTTATTTTTGTTAGATAGCTGTAAGCCATAACATTGTAATTTTCTATTTTTTTTTAGTAAAAGATGGCCCCGTGCGAGTTTCTTACGCCGGTTCTTCTCGGCGGGGTGGTTCCCGAACCGATGGTAGACAACGTAGCTTCTTCGTTCGACTTTCAAAAAGAGTATACCTACTTTGAATAAAAATATATTTTATATTTTCTTTTATATTTTTACACACTACTGACGGCTAGGCCAGATTATGGCAAAATGGGTAGAAAAAAAATGGGACACATTATCCATCTCTTACCCATATTAAAATTAATAATATATTAGGTAAAACTAGAGATATGTTTGATATGAGCTTTATCTATTTACTTTACTAATATGTAACAGTTTTTTTTTTGTTTCTACTAAAACATTAATTAATAATTACTATGCCAAGTTGAAACAAAAAAATAAAATCGCAATGCAAAAAGTTTAACGCATCGATTAGCCAATCATAACTCCCAACTTTTAATTAACAAAGATAAAATAACGCTAACGATCTCGAAGAGCAAGTGAAAATAAAAATATCAACGATTTAAATTGGCCATTTTTTGGTACCTATGTAACGAATATAATTATTTATTTTAGCACACCGATTTTAGTCACAGGCGTTGCTTATTTACTGACGATTAAATTAAGCTTTAATAATTAAGTCGGTCCATTAAAAAACCTCTCACTGTGCAACTTATTTATGGTCTGTGCACCCTATGGACAAGCACTGACGTAATGTATTTAAGCGCTTAGCACAGAATAAATAATAGAACAGTATGAAAGTACAGTACAGTACAGACGTGCGAGTAAGTACGCGGACTGGCTCGACAATCTTAATCGCCTGTGTGTCAGCAAAGAGCCGCGAGTAGGGCATCGAGACCGGGTTTTCCCGAAACCCGAAAACCCGGGAAAACCCGGGTTTTGGGGATCATGAAAAAACCCGGGTTTCAAAAATGGAACCCGGGTTTTTCGAGCTTTTCGGGTTTTCAGTTTTTTTTGATAATTATTAAAGGCCAGACCTGATAAAAGTTATTTATAACACACTAACATACAAATTATTAGTTTTATAACATATTGCGTAGGTTTAACTATTTATATATTGGTCATAATTCAACAAAATATAATATTTTAAAGGAAAAGTTTCGCTTTAAGAGCATTAAAGACTAATTGTCATAAAAATATTTATTAATAATAATTAGACATAGGATTATATGCATTTGCATACTTGCATATTATGCATGTATACATATAATGGCACTTTTTAGGCGATAGTGCATATTTTGGCAATTTTTCGTTGATAGTGCATATTTCGGTAGTTTTATGCCCTTGTAGCCTTGTAGTCTCCAAACTAGCACACCGAGACCATAAAAACAGAGGTACGATAGATCAAATCACTTCAAATATGTGGCTCCATCCCCATTAAAGAATGTAATACATTCAACAGGTACATTATCTTTCTAGAAACAAATTTTTCATTAGAGTTGGCAACACTAGCAAAAAATTTGAATAAAATAGTTAACGATTTAATAAACTTCCATGGGCATTACGAATTAAGATTGCAATCTGAAAATTCTCATTGGTGCTATATGATAAATTAAAAATCCTGGATTTGATGAAATTGTAAAAATTGGCGCTTTTATTAATCGGTAAACTCTTCAAAAAAGTAATAAATTTTAACCCGTCAAGCCCCAAGCGATCGAATTTGACCGCGATAACAATAGATTTTCAAGAATCCGCGATCGAGAGATATTAAGTGGCTTTTGATTGTGCATATTTTGTGCATATTTCGGACATTTTTTTGGTGCATACTTGCATGCATATTTCGGCACTTTGATCGTGCATATAATCCGATGTCTAATAATAATTAATAAAACATATTTTAAAAATCCTACCAAAACTATTCAATGTAAAAAAGCAAAGTCTCTTCAAACAATCTATCCTTCGCAAAAAGTTTTAAAATTTCATAGAAGCCAAGTCTTGTTAAACTTATTTTATAGTTTTCAATCAACATTCAGTGATTGACTACAGTTTTGTTTATTATATTGTGATCAAAGGTTTACAAAATAAAGTGTGGACAGCTTCAAAGGGTTCTAACTTCTAAGTCTACTGAAAGTACCGTAGACTTTTGATGATGGGCAAGTCAGCCACTAGGTGAAAAAACGTTGAAACTTGTATGGACTGTTGCTGATAAAATACACCCATCAACAAAGTCTTCGGGGTATTTGTATTTTTGGAATATTTAAAAACCTGTCAGGAATTTTTGAAGACAGTGTACGGAACAATGATAGCTTATTTTTAGGGTTCCGTACCTCAAAAGGAAAAAACGGAACCCTTATAGGATCACTTTGTTGTCCGTCTGTCCGTCCGTCCGTCTGTCAAGACCCTTTTTCTCAGGAACGCGTGGAGGTATGAAGCTGAAATTTATATCAATTACTCAGGTCTACTGTCCCTTGAAGCTGTGAAAAAATCAAACTTCTAAGCCAACGCAATCAAAAGATACAGCCGTTTATGCCGCAAATTTTCGACACTTGCAAGGGAATCAAAACCTACAGGGTGCTTCCCGTGAACTCAGAATCTTGAAATTTGGTACGAAGCAACGTCTTATAGCATAGATAAAGGAAAAATTACGAAAACCATAAATTTTTAGTTACATCACATAATATATTTTTTTTTAATAATTTTAAACTTACTACCCATTTCCTCATAAACGCGTAGAGGTAGGTATTAAATTGAAATTCATACCAAATACTCAGGTATATAATACCTTTAAGCTGTAGCAAAATCAAACTTCTATGTCAACGCAATCAAAAGAAACAGCAATTTAAGCTGCATATTTTGAAACTCGCAAGTACTCGCAAGGGAATCAAAACCTAAAGGGTACTTCCAGTCGACCTAGAATCTTGAAATTTGGCATGAAGCAACGTTTTATAGCACACATAAAGGAAAAATTCCGAAAACCTTAAATTTTTAGTTACATTACAAAATATATATTTTTTAATAAATATAAACTTATTACTTTTTTCCTCATGAACGCGTAGAGCTATCAAGTTGAAATTCATATCAAATACTTAGATCTAATTGCCTTTAACCCGTGAAAAAAAAAATTCTAAGTCAACGCAAAAACGCAAAACGCAAAAGTACAACCATTGATACCGCATATTTTGAAACTCGCAAGGGAATTAAAACCTAAAGACCACTTCCCGATGACATAGAATCTCGAAATTTGGTAAGAAGCAATAGCTTACAGCACAGGTAACAGAAAAATTCCGAAAAGCTTAAAATTTTAAGTAGTTATACCACCAAAAAAATTGTGATTGTAAACATAATTGTAGTTACAGCAATGACCGCGAGTTATTATACTATGTATGGGGAGGGCAACATTTTTCAAACGTTAAAGACGACCTCACTCATCGTCATTCAATCCCGATGTTTTGGTGAATGTAGCTGTATAATCTAAATGCGTCCTAACTGCTTAAAGTGTTATACTTATAATTAAATTCAATGACATTATTATATTTCTTATTGTTGGTTATTATCAGACAGCTTGCTTTCTAAATAGTGACTAAAAAACTTAGTAAATAAATAACTTTAATAAAAGAACTTTCGCAAGTCTGCTGCAAGGCTAGTATAAGTGTTTCAGTTATATTATAGATAAATGATATGTGTTAATATAAAATAAAGGATTACTTAAACGATAAAGAGATCTTTGTCTTAAATTTATGCTCCTCCATCTTTCCCCATTGTAATGTTATGAATTTCATTTTGCAATAAAAATACCATAGTTATGACTCGATTGTCGTAATGAACGAACTTTGTAAACCTTGCAGGTTTGTACGGAACCCTCGGTGCGCGAGTCCGACTCGCACTTGGCCGGTTTTTTGTATTTAATAAAACATAATTATTATTATTAAAACACTTTTCCGAATTTTATCGTTTCTAAAGCAATCACAGGTATCTACAGTCATAAAAAATCAATGATAAGTCAACGAATCTTCATTTCGTTTTATAAACTGAAAATTGAATTCGAATGAGATATTTTTACTGCTGATTGTCAAATTGATAGCAATAATTTATACTGATCGATGTTCGGCATACAGTATTTTTACAAAAAATATGTTTTGTGTCCTGCTGCGGTATGACACCCAGTCTTCTTTGCAATTTAAAGTCATTATTTTCAGTCGCCTAACTTATTATCTTTAATTGCAAAGAACTTTCGGCTTCATACCGTAGCAAAGCAGACAAAAGACAATTTCAGGTAAAAACTAGGCACAAAAATTTAATTCAGTACAGGTGTAAAGTATGCCAACATCAATTAGGACTTATTGTATCAATTAGAAATAATTATCAATAACTTGACAATCAGCAATAAAAATGTAAAAGATTAAATAAACATTTATTGGCATACGTTTTATATTTTCCGGTTATTGTTCCATTTACTGTCTTCAAAAATTCTTGATAGATTTTTATATATTATTTCATTACATTTCGTAATATATGTAATTTGGAGGTGAAGCTTGTTGTAATATTTAACCTTTTACCTTTTCCCGAAAATCTTAATCCCTAACTTTGATAAGATCCAATATATATAATAGGAGAGGTAAATAGTCGCTTCTATAAAAGTATGATACGGCCGTGCCCGTTCACTCGAAACTTGGTTGGGCACTGCCGTGACCGCACACTATGGTATTTAAATAGTATTTTACTGGAAAGGTGAAAATCATATTTAAAGTATTTTCGCATCGTTAATCTTTCTTTGTGTGAATTTTAAGAAAACCCGAAAAACCCGGGTACCCGGGTTTTCATTTAAAAAAAAAACCGAAAACCCGGGTTTTGTAAATTGGGTCCGGGTTTCGATGCCCTAGCCGAGAGCCGCAAGCCTGGGTGCATGGTAATCCAGTGTGAGCGATTCTCGTGTGTCACCGACGATGCGAGCCGAGTAAGTTCGCAAACTTAAAACCCGCATGCTTTAAGTTCGTACGTCTATCAGACCTTTCATAAATATGGTGTGAAAGAATGTACTTAGAAATTTTTGAGGTGAAAATACAGATATACAGTTCACTGGCGTTTTCTTCACTCACAGACCACAGTTCACACTTGAAATTAAATTTTTCAGAAATCAATAAAAACTCTTTTACGCTTAAACAAATGAGTTTGAAAGGACTTTTTTGTTTTAAATTTAACCTTCAAAGTTTGCTATTAAAAACAATAAACAAAAACCGGAAAACAGGTCAAGTGATGACTTGATGGGTGATGACTTATTTTCTTTTAGCAAGAAATAGGATGGTGTAAAGGTAAGCCAAAATAATCGTAGCATTATTCTATTTTTTGCTTATTTATAAACTAGCGACCCGCCCCGGCGTCGCACGGGTATAAAATATATAGCCACTGATTATTATTTTTAACAAAATTAAAACCGACTTCCAAGGTAAAAACAATAATAACATTAATATGAACTAAAAAGTATTAAATAATTTTTACTATCTAATAGTGCCTTTTTCCGAATTCGGCTAAACCTCAACTATTTCTGTACTCAATCTTCATTATTTTGAAATATAGTATATCCATACCTTGTACTATTATCTATTCAGTGCCATGAGACATTGGTGACCTTAACACGACGTGGTAATGATGATGATGATGACGATGATGATGATGATGATTATGATGATGAATATGAATTGCATAGTAGTTTATGCTTTCTGTTCTTAAAACAACGCCGAAACTCCCAAACGTGTATCTATAAGGAATCAGGAGTTCTCTCAGCATCATCGAAACCATGGTATACCTTGACCCAATATTTGACTTTTTGGTAGCGTATTCTTAGTACACTTCACATAAAACCAAAATCACCATATGTTTCCATATAAATTTCGAGGAGTTCCCTCGATTACTCATGGATCCCATCATCAGGTCACCACTTTTGTGAAAATGGGACCAAATTGGAGTGAAACCTAATACAACAAAACAAAAATTTCGAAAATCGGTTCACAAACGGCGGAGTAATCGTTGAACATACAAAAAAAATCCACAGCCGAACATATAACCTCCTCGTTTTTTGGAAGTCGGTTAAAAAAATTATTACAATGGATAACCTATGATCCTTCACGTGGTCTACTTCTTATCTGTACCAAACATGAAATTGCTCCAGTAGTTCGCGTCTCGCGAGATAAGCCCTTTCAAATATTTTCCCCCGTTTTTTCCACATTCTCCTATTAGTCTTATGGCCTGTTTCACCGCTTCCTGATAAGGTGCCCGATAGGGTTATTTGACAGATTTTCCATACTCCATCTGTCAAATTAAGTGGTGGATAGCCTTATCAGAAAGCGGTGAAACAGGCCCTTAGCATGATAAAATATAGCCTAGCCTTCCTCAATAAATTCCTGGTCGTTATCTCGGAGCGGGGACTGCCCGCATGCTGTATAACGAACGAGTTAACGACCAATGAAAATGAGCCATTAATTTAATAGTCGCAATTTTATTGCAAATTATTTGTCTATAAAGAGCGACCATTGTTTATGCGACGCGGGTAACGGGATAGCGATGGACGTTGCCATGGTGACATACTTACGAGTATTTAGTCACTCATTCAATAAAATGATACGGGCGATATACTTTATAAAATATGGCAAAGAAACGTCTGCCGGGACAGCTAGTAATATGTATAGTATAGATAAGTAATGTATTTTCATATACCTACTTAAGGCCGTCCCCCGAGCAAACGACCTTGGCCATACATTTGCCGCGTTGCCGAGATCGCGCCAATACCCTATTATTTTTACTTATCTTAGTTCAAAATTGTCCTAAAAAAAAATTTAAACGGCGAATATGTAGTTTATGATATTGTCGATCTATTGGCGTGAGTTTCAAATAAAAGTAATTTGTAAATCCTAAGGAGATGCTGAATGTATGCTTGAATTTTAACAAATTGGTATTACTTTGGAAGCTGATATCATGAGTATAAGAAACAAAAATAGAAAATTTAAAACGACAAAAGGAATGTTGATATATTGAAGATTATTGCTGTATTTTTATTATAACTTTGTAGCTTTCAGATTATGAGTTTATAAGGTTTTAAATACGGTCAATTACGGAATCTCCGGACGGAACGCCCTTAAAATAACCTTATTAGAGTTATTAGCATTATACATGTATTACTTTGTCACCTTTTAATAACGTTAAGGTAGGTACTACATGTACTTGTATAGTCAAATTCCCCATCATAATATATACTAATAATATTATAAATGCGAAAGTATCTCTGTCTGCCGGTCTGTCTCGCTTTCACGCCAAAGCTACTGAACCACGTAATGAAATTTTGTACACAGATAGTCTAATCACTCTAAAGCCTGAGAAAGGACATAGGTTACTTTTTAACTGGAAAAAAGGGTTGAAAGGGGGTGTTTATGCGTAAATGTGTTCAAATTAAGTTAGTTCCAAAAATTAATAACAGCTGGCAATAAGAGTCGTTTACATCGCGCTAGCGACGCGCTTACTCATACGTCTTTCTATAAGAGGTTTTTCGATTCTTTCGATTTTTTTAAACGTTGATAAATAACTCACTACTCAGTACTTTATCTATACAGTGACGTAACCTTAAACCTACCAATGATAAATAGTTTATGGGTAAAGCTAAAGTTGTGTAATGGTAAATAAGCTTTAAAATTTGGTATACTTAAATAAAGTTTAATTTAAAAAAATATTATGTGCACACTGGACATCTGTTTTTGGGTATTTCGATTTAAGGGGAACCAGGGTTTTAAAAAGCTTTTAAAGACACCAATAATATTGTTGACACCGCGCGCTATAAACTGAAGTCCACGCAGACGAAGTCGCGGACAACAGCTAGTTTAGAATATTTTCAACATATTTTGCAGTTGGCCAGCTTATAAAGCGCATTACACACGGTGAATATAATATAATATTTTATCTTAAGGGCGTTCCGTCCGGAGATTCCGTAATTGACCGTATTTAAAACCTTATAAACTCATAATCTGAAAGCTACAAAGTTATAATAAAAATACAGCAATAATCTTCAGTATATCAACATTCCTTTTGTCGTTTTAAATTTTCTATTTTTGTTTCTTATACTCATGATATCAGCTTTCAAAGTAATACCAATTTGTTAAAATTCAAGCATACATTCAGCATCTCCTTAGGATTTACAAATTACTTTTATTTAAAACTCACGCCAATAGATCGACAATATCATAAACTACATATTCGCCGTTTTAATTTTTTTTTAGGACAATTTTGAACTAAGATAAGTAAAAATAATAGGGTTTTGGCGCGATCTCGGCAACGCGGCAAATGTATGGCCAAGGTCGTTTGCTCGGGGGACGGCCTTAAGATGCCCAAATATAAAATATTATAGTATCTTAAGCTATCACACACGGGTAAGATACGATAATATTAAAAATATGTTCATTTCCTTACGAGTCTGCGTTGGCGCCACACGTATTCCTTGTTAGAGTTCTATATACAGAGTGATTGACTATGAGTGATAACTAATAACTGATACAGCCTTACATCTTGATTTGTTAGACAGCTCCTCAGACGATGATTCTGATATAGAATGTGAAATGCAGATTGCAGTAGCACATTCCAAAAGGAGAAACATTTGGATACCTCACATAAAAAAGAGAAAAATCTGCGGCGAATTTAACCTTTAGGGTCTGCACAGACGGACTGCATTTCAACTGCAATTCAACTGCAAATTGCAGTTTGAATGCAGTTGACACGACTGCAATGCGATTGCAATAGAACTGCAAACCAAACACGCAGTCGGATTGCAGTTCAGGTGCTGTCGGCGTGCAGTCGTGTGAACTGTTTGGTTTGCAGTTCTATTGCAGTCGACTGCATTCAAACTGCACTTGAACTGCAATTTACAGTTGGATTGCAGTGAAATGCAGTCCGTCTGTGTAGACCCTTATCAATATCTGTCAACGAAGAAGTTTCAGGAGTATTTTAGAAATTCAAGAATACATTCATTTCGATTCATGAGCTTTTTAAACAATAATACAGCAATAAATTATAAGTCAATTTTATTTAAAATTATCCGAAATGTTACTTTTCCCCTCAAAATGTTACTTTTCGAATAAGAGTAGGTATGTAACTTTCTAACATACAGCACTGGCAACACTGCATCTACTAGTGCGTCCGATCACCGATGAGCCCGCTGCTCGACACAAAAACACCCTGTACCTATTCATAAAGATATATTTCGCATCATAAGATAACATAATAAGATACGAAATATATATTTCGTATCTTAAGAAAAAATATTAAGGTACGAAATATATAATATTTCCATATCGCTCGGTATCTTAAGATATAAAATATAAATTAACTTCGTCGTGTGTGATGGTTCATAGGATTTGTATGGTGAGCGATATTCTAAAATATGCTCTAAGATAATATATATTTTATATTATCTTCACCGTCTGTGATGCGCTTAAAATGTTGTTATGAAATGGCATAATTATATGCTCTTCAAAACAGCTTTGAATTTATGTTGGTCGCTGTCAGCCGCGGTAAAGATTGGAACGGTACCTTTAGTTTATCTCTACAGGGTTTCTATTCTTTCGCATTTCTACTGTGGTCTGTGGCCATACTAAGGCCGCTGGACTTGCTTTAATCATCTATTTACTTCATAAGTCACTTGACTTTTAGCTTTGTCCACACTGTGCCTTTCTCTGTTCGTCAAGGGCATGCATTATAGCGCAGTCAAGTTGAATGCGCCAAAACCAAAGTTGAATGAAAGAAGATGACGAAAATTGAAGACGAAAGCGCCTAGTGTGGACATACCTGTAAGTGTTACTTTAAGTGAAATATGCCGATCAAAGGAAGATAGTAAGCAAAATATTAAAATTTTGAATTTAAATTAACACTCTATTAGAGCTTGTCTAACTTAAAATGACGCGCCCCTCCCTCGTATTCACAGTACAAAAATGTTTCATTTAACTTTGAAGTGGTGGGGCGCGTCATTTCAAACTAGACAAGCTCTACCACATTTACGACCTTACTAATTCTATATTTTTTCTTTATCCTTTATATACAAGGAAACATTGTCATCTCTTTAATTACCAATAAAGCTATGACGAAGGCCAAGTTAAAGACAATTATTCCGATGAATACCTATTAAACTATGAACAATATAATGGTAACTTGTTAGAGGCCCGCTACAAAAATTAAAGCATTTTTAACGAATCAATCATCGATATGGAGAATGTTAAAAAACAAAGCATTATTGCATTTATTGTTTTCTATTTAGATTCTAGACCAGAGGTTCCCAAACTTTTTATTTCCCACTTTTAGTTCCCACTTTAAGAGCAAATTATATTTTAGCCCCCATTGCTTAGCATCCTAATGAAATAAATCACCCCCCAAGTCTCTACTGTACTGTACACAACGCCCCCGTTTTTTCAGGGTCCCACACCGCCGCCCTTCAGACCTTCAGCACCCACAAGGGGGCGCGTTATCGCCCACTTTGGGAAAGGCTGTGATCTAGACGTTCCGAATAGCTCCGCCCAAGCTAATAAGGAATTGCGCGGGAATTGTATATTTTCCTACAAAAAAGGTACCTACTAGAGTACGGGATAGGACATAATTTTTATAAAATTTAATGCACACACAGGCACAATGTAGAGTAGACTCTACATTGTGCCAAACTGTATAAAAAATAGTAGTTTTTGAAATGAAACTCTTTTTATTATATTAGTTTAAATCAGTCGGCGGTCGACATGAGCACAGAAGTTTTCCACAAAATGTGACATCGACATCATAATTTAAATTAAATTAAGACCGGCCTGCCAAAAATATCAAACCACGCCTACTCACCCCGCTACCCTCTAATCGTGATATAATCAGTCCATGAATCGTACCCGCATGAATTGTACTTTGCGCTGCAAATAATAGTGAACAATATCGCGTAACTCGCATTATAGCACGAAAGTATAAAGGTCCTAAGTGCCAAAAAAGTTTTTGATGATTACTGAAAAATTAAATACAATACTTACTAATATTTCCTTTAGCCATTAATTATTTTATAAAGTGTGTGATCGTAGTAAATAAGTTATTTAATGATAGTAACTCAATAAGACGTGTAACAGATATTTGTTGAAAAGCCCAGAAATATTCATAATTTCGAAAAATATAATTATTCAGTAAAAATAAGTGAATCGTGTTTTCTGTTAGGCTAATATCAAATAAATATATACAACGATTGTACAAATTTTAATTTCATTTAAGTCAATCGTCTTTCGAGTTCCGGGTCTTAATACTTATTAGAAATCACAGCAAAATTTGGCAGCCCGTTCTTAAATTATAATTTTAAGAGCGGGCTGCCAAATGCCAAATAATTATATCTTAATTATAACAACTTGGTTACGGGTTAAAGACAATATTTTGTCAGAATTGTAACTTTAGATGTAATGAAATAAATAAACATAATACTTTTGATTCACGTAAGTTTTTGGGAACTCTACTTGTAGAGTTACCGTCTCTATACGAGTAAAAACCTCATAAGTTAGAGTTACACAACATTTTGTTTCTTTGTCAATTACTTGTGTATCATTTGACAGTCAGTCGTTTAAAAGATTAGGACATGAAACAAAGACAATTAGTACTTATGAATATTGTATTAAACCATTTACGAAGCTTCTGCATACGTTGTGTGGATCATCTTATTTTTACTTGAGCATGTAGCCACATAGCAATCAAAGTAGTTAAGGGTTATTGGTAGCTAAACAAGACTTGCAATTGTGCGGTTTGATCTTTGTTTGTGTTACTGGTAACGCTAGCGGCAAGTTAGAACCTTGTAACTCTACTGTGGCTTTGTATACTATACGCAAGCTATACGCCCTATACGGTATACCTCGATAGCCGTATAGAAGTATAGTATACAAATTATACTCTCCAACAAACTAAGTATCTTTATTCTTTATATCTTAAGAATTCCGTACTCGAAGTTAAAAAACGGGACCCTATTACTGTTACTACGATGTCTATTCGTCTGTCTGTCTGTCTGTCTCCAGGCTGTATATAAGAACCGCTATTATACAGGGTTTTAGGTTTAACACCGTTATCTTTATAAAACCAAGTTTTGTTTTATAAAATTGTTGATTACAGAACAAAAAAAAATGTTGATTACAGAACCCTAAAATGGTTCCGTTTTATGATTCTGTAATCAACCAGCAGATTTTTTGCATATTGATAGGTTAATGGTTATTTTAAGAGTAACATTGTCCTACAAATTAAATAGAACAATATTCCATATACCTATTGGGATCATCAAATCAAAGATGAAATCCTTTCTATCTCTGTTAGCTACCATTTCGAGATTTTTCGTAAATAAAAATGTTGTTCGTCTTATCAAAATGAAGCTACTCACAAAAAATTAGCTTGATAGTAATAAAAAAAATGTTCTAGGGAACCCGGACCACTATAATAATTATTATAGATGCATCCCAAAAATGATAAAGAAGTTTCTAATTTTTTTTCTAAACTGAATTGCGCAAGATACACTTGCAAATTCACTACAACCCCCTCATTTTAGTAATTTAAAAAATATTTAGACTTTAGACTGGTGCTACATAATATTATGCTGTGCACAATGTATACTTCAAGTACATAGTGCATACTATAATATTATGTTATTGCATTCTAATCGGAGGCAGCGCATTAACTATGCATTTTTCCGTGCTGAACTGGTTATAATCAGTTCTTGAGTTAGTCATCAGTCATCACTCATCACGCACAAACCATCAAGTATAGTATGTTTGAGGCAATGGGGATTGTCCATTTTTTTTTTAAATTTTGCTCATTACAAAAACATTTCGAGGAATAAGGTCAGTGATCGTTTTTCTGTATATAAACGAAAAAAATACCCATTAGTTACTTTTATTTTTAACCGACTTCCAAAAAACGAGGAGGTTATATGTTCGGCTGTGGATATTTTTTTTATTTTTTTTATTTTTGTATGTTCAACGATTACTCCGCCGTTTGTGAACCGATTTTCGAAATTTTTGTTTTGTTGTATTAGGTTTCACTCCAATTTGGTCCCATTTTCACAAAGGTGGTGACCTGATGATGGGATCCATGAGTAATCGAGGGAACTCCTCGAAATTTATATGGAAACATATGGTGATTTTGGTTTTATGTGAAGTGTACTAAGAATACGCTACCAAAAAGTCAAATATTGGGTCAAGGTATACCATGGTTTCGATGATGCTGAGAGAACTCCTGATTCCTTATAGATACACGTTTGGGAGTTTCGGCGTTGTTTTAAGAACAGAAAGCATAAACTACTATGCAATTCATATTCATCATCATAATCATCATCATCATCATCGTCATCATCATCATTACCACGTCGTGTTAAGGCCACCAATGTCTTATGGCACAGAATAGATAATAGTACAAGGCATAGGTATGGATATACTAATAATAATAATTATGTACTGTATAACAATTAACAACACCTGTTTGTTTTTAATACACGGCGGTCGGCGTCGCCGCCCAGCGCCGCCGCGCGGCGCGTGGCGGCAAAAGACAGAATATCGAATACTTTACTAACTACTTTATATACAGATCGAATACTTTACTACTTTATAAAATTTTAATAGACAAATAGAATTAAAATAAAGTTATTTTAAAAAGAGCATCTAAACAAAACAAAGTCATTAAGTGTCTTTTTAATTAGTTATACTTATTAATCGATAGATGGTGCACTAAGTACCTATCGATTTGAATTCTTGATAACAAGAACAGCTGTCAATAATTATGATAATATTAAATATTATGCTACGCTACATCCTATGCAAGTTTGTACAATTTTTTATCTGATAGATCCTTCGATCGTGGAAAAACGAGACACAATAGCCTTTCTATTGTTATCGCAATCGCCGGTGACCGCTACGGGCTTGAAGTATTAAAATTGTTAAATAACTTCGCACAATATGTTCACTTCACTGATAATATTATATTATTTTGTGAGTGTGAGTTGTGACTCTTAACAAATTGTAATAAGATACGTAAAATATACGCGAAGATTTATCTACTAGTGTAACTAAAAAGAGTGAAATTATTATTATTTTTAACAAAAAATTAAAACCGACTTCCAAGTAAAAACAATAATAACATTAATATGAACTAAAAAGTATTAAATAATTTTTACTATCTTAGTGCCTTTTTCCGAATTCGGCTAAACCTCAACTATTTCTGTACTCAATCTTCATAATTTTGAAGTCGGTGCCAGTTCCAAAAATTTTAAATATTCTGTCAGAGGACTGAAGATTCAGCTATCTGGTACCGACTTCAAAATAATGAAGATTGAGTACAGAAATAGTTGAGGTTTAGCCGAATTCGGAAAAGGCACTATTAGATAGTAAAAATTATTTAATACTTTTTAGTTCATATTAATGTTATTATTGTTTTTACTTGGAAGTCGGTTTTAATTTTTTGTTAAAAATAATAATAATTGAACAAATATGTTAGACCTTCAATGGCGTTAAATTAGCAATAAATTCGATCAACATTACGTTTCGAACTTTTGGTAAGTTTCTCGTATCAGTTTTCACATAATGATAACTTGCATTAGACGAACCAGTCATTATAAATAAGATTGAAAGGAAAAAAAACATACTACAGAGGTCAATTGGGCGCCGATGATGACGTCAGAGCGAAACTTTAAAAATTTATTGAGAAAAAACTAGCCAATGGATTTCAAAATTATTTAATTCATATTCTTAAAATACCCTATTTTAACGAAAAAAAATATAAAAAGTACATGTGATTTTTTTTGGACAATGCCCATTGAACTCGAGTTATTGTAGAGATTTCCCCCGCCTTGGTGACGCCCACTTCGCAACTGCCCGTGCCAAATCGTTAAAATCTAATTTCGCCATAACTTCAAAACCAAACGTCCAATTTCAATCAATCCATAGTCCAAATATTATCTACTTACATAAACTGTACTTAGTAATGAAATCATTTCTTTTGATAAGGATTACCTATAGCATGAGTAAAACAAATGCGTTTGTTGTAAAAAAAAAAAAGGTTTTTTTCCGTTACGGATTAATTAATTTCTGGAAATGGATTAATAATTGGAAACGAAGAACGAGATGGCTCATCAATGCCTTATCATGCAATATTTTAGCTTAATAAAAGCACTCGAGGACTGACGCGGTAAAGCTATAATTGCATACTTATACTTCAGTCATCATTTGGAGATGCAAATTAACCGAGAAAGCCAAATTGTGGATATTACGTGGGTGATGGCTAGAATTGTCGACCAAAATAATCGACGAGCTGACGACCAAATCGGTCATGTAGCTTCAGCTGTAAACTCCGTTAGCTACTTCCCTGCACAACCCTTTCTGATAATCTGCGTGCTGGCAGGCCGTGGGCGGTGGGTGTGGGAGTAGTGGAGTGGGGAAAAAATTAAAAAAAAATGTAGGTTCAGCGACTTCGCGCGTCGAGATAGGTTTTTCTTGTTATCTCGACGGGGAACCGAGTTAAGATGAAAAAAACTGAATTTAACCCTTTTTAGAGAAGATTATTTTGGTCGACATTTTGAACAAAAATTTTCTAGCCATCCCCCACGTAATATCCAGTAGCAGTACGTAGTTTTGCTTTCTCGGTTCATTTGCATTTCTAACCCGATTTTTCCGACGTAATGACTAGACTAATAGCATTTTTATCAACTTATAAAATTATAATTCGCATACGTCTAGTCGCACGCACACAAACGCCGTGTAGAAGTCTGACAACGCTGCACTGACCAGCACAGCAGTTACCGGCAACGCCGCACTGCTGTGCCGGTCGGAGTGGTGGGCGTTAGGTTTTTTCTGTTACGAACTTCTTTTTGGTCGCCGCGCCCAAAGTCACGAAGCTGCATTATGTTGCATTCAAATATGCAGTAAAAATCTGGGTACCGGTCTATGTTCTAAATTTGAAATCCTTATTTGTTTATTTATTTTTTTATTCAATAAACCTGGATGGTAAAAATCTTAAGAAGAATATGCGTTTTCCAATACCGATTCAATGCGGCGCACAATTTTTTAAGCTTTCGGTAGTGGCGGCATACAATTTTATCGTGACACGTTAGCCGTATCATACGCCACAGAAGTAGATGACACGGCTACCGTGTCACCCGCCATGTTCGAAAAGGTTTAGTTTTCTTGATTTTTACACGTGTATTAGCTTGATTTATTTAGTTAAACCCAAACCATTGATGTTAACGGATGGTTACGTTGTTTTGAGTTGATTTCGAGTAGTTTTTCTAAGTGCTAACCTGAAAATGGCAGTTAAGCGATTTTTTCATTTAGATGTAGCAAACCTTTTGCAGGTTTCAAAGTTAGAAAAATGAGTACATTAAATAGATCTGGGTTTCCGGTCTTGATTATACGTTCGTAGATAAATTTAAAGAAGTTCGTTTTTAAGATTTTGGTAATACATAATGTTAGTAGTGTTTTGAACATGTAAGTTCAGTGTTTTCATTCGTAATTACTTGATCTGCGAAACTGAAAATTTTAGTCCCGAATTTCAGACTATGTTCACGGCCTAACCTTTGCCAAAGAAAACCAAGTTGTCAACTCATACATCACACATGTTGACACGTCAGAATTGTATGAACAGAGTGCGTTCCGGCGGGCGTCCGAATTTTCCTGATCAGAAATTTCGGATAAAAAGGGGATAACCCATAGTTTTTTTCAATTCACATAATATTCAGAAACGAAACCTACAATATAATAGGCGTGTATTACGAGGAAAATTAAGATGGTTTTGTTCAGAGTAGAACCTTTTAAAGTGTAATTTGAGGGACATAGAATCGTTTGCTAAATGACACGGCTCACGTGTCATACACGCCACACGTTAAAAACATATATGACACGGCTGCCGTGTCATCCGCACTGAATCGATTAAAATATCAGGAAAACAAATTAAATAATTATTTAATTTGTTTTCCTGATATATTAATTTTGTGATTTAAGTGATGGCCTTTTAATTAAAAGGCCATCACTTATTGGACTGTAAATAAGTTTCTAATTATATTTTTTGTAAAAACAATTACACCCCCATCCCTTACATGACAAAGGAAAAAACGTGACTACCTTTAAATTACTAAGGCTTTGGACCTCGCAACTTTATTTTTATGTTACTATTTGTGAAGTATGTGTTATGAGTTATGAATTATGAAGTGTCCGTAGTCAACAAGGAACCCTTATAGTTTCGGTCTATCCGTCCGTCTGTCCTTCTGTCTATCCGCGGTTTTGCTCAGAGACTATAGGACCTACAAAGCTGTAATTCGGCATGAATGCAGGTATTAATGATGCCGACAAAATGGTACATTATTAAATTCTTTAAAAAATATTTTTCTTGTGGTACCTCATTATTATTTTTTTTTTTTGCATTCACCCGACCGTATGGGGTGTCGTTGGGTAGGTTTTTTTAAAAATTATTACGACTATTCATAGATCATTTTCCGATTTAGGGATCCATTTGTGAAATATGAAGTTTTAAAGTGGAAAAAATCGATAAGAGTCCAGTGTACCCCCTTCTACCAGCTAAACGGTTGCTTCTGGAAATGTGAAAAAAAATCACGGCAGTAGAAAATATGCTAAATTTAAAAGGAAAATTATCACGGCTAAGAAAACTTCATAAGTTTTTAAGGAATAGTCGACCAACCAAAAAAAATATTCGGCGAAGTATGAAGGAAGAAAGACGATGTTGTTGCCTGTTATTTATAGTGTAACCTAGCTATAAATTCACATTCATTGACCATACCAAATTATAAAAAAAAAAACTGTACTACGGAACCCAATATTGCGCGTATTGTATCGTTAACCTTTTTCGTCTTGTCCATTCCTTACTCGGTTCTAATCGAACGTCACGTGTTGGAAATATTGAACATTTGTTGACAATGATGAAAATTTAAAATAGGTCAGGAAAATTTAAAATAAGTATAAGGAAATAAAAAATAAACAAAAAAATCAAGCATAAAATATGGGAGACTACGGAAGCTCCCTAGCCCTAGGTGGCCTGTAGGCCTACTATGAAACTGTTTTGAGACTCAAACAATCGGACAAGAATGCCGCGTCCTGCTCTAACAACGTCATTTCACGTTGTGAGTACCTGGCGCAGGCCCAGTACGGTCAACGTACTGCTCAGGCTCTGCGTCTAGTTGGAGGTAGAGAAAGCCCCTCACCTTCTGCCTTACACAGGTACTCACTGAACACGGTTGTTTCGGTGCGTTCTTGTGTAAGGTCGCCAGGAGAGAGCCAACGCCAGCCTGCCATGACTGTTGCGCTGCGGAGGATACGGCCCAGCACACCCTCGAGGTGTGTGATCGTATTAGACCATCAAATCAAAGTATGAAATCCTTTCTATCTCTGCTAGCTACCCCTTTCAAGATTTTTCGCAAATAAAATAGTTGTTTGTCTTATCAAAATGAAGCTACTCACAAAAAATTAGCTTGTTAGCAATCATAAAAAAAATTGTTCTAGGGTTCCCTGACTAGTAGGGCGCCGCGGCGTGGCAAAATATTAAATTTATAACGTGTAACTGCGCCGCGGCCCGCGGCCCGCGGGCTGAAATAGATTGGGTATCCCTGTGTGATTTGGAGTCCTATTTTTCGACGTGAGAATTACGACTTCAATATATTACAAAGAAGTAAACTTTTAAAATGGTAGCTAGGACAACTTTGAAATAAGTATATACTTATTTCAAAGTTGTCCCAGCTACCATTTTAAAATATAATAAGAAATATTTCATTTACTAATTAGTGAGTAATTTATTTTATTTAAACACAGTTTCGAATTCAGTTTTACCTCCATATTTATTAGCTCCGAAAGACATCAAAGCGCACGGAAGTGCGCGGCCAAGTTCCAGCAGGCCGCGCACATGCCGTGCACTATTTACACGAACCGTTTCGACGCACTTTTGACCCCCCTGTAGCTCAGTGCCTATTGCCAGTACAAAGATAAAATTATACCTACGTAATTATATACTAGTACTTACGCAGTATACCAAATTTCATAGATAAAGCTTCGGTAGATCCTGAAATATCTCCCTGTGAAAATAGCTAATTTTGGCACTGACTCACTCACTCACTCACTCACTGACCGGTAATCAAAACCTCTAGGCCACTTCCAATTGTCCTAGCGCTATGAAATTTGGCACACAGGTCGTGTGTTATATGTAGATTAACAAAAAATTGAGAAATTTAAGAAATCGGTCAAGCGTGAGTCGGTTCACCTACAAACCTGAGAGGCCACTTCCGATTGTCCTAGCGTTATGAAATTTGGCACACAGGTCGTGTGTTATAAGTAGATAAGTAGATTAACAAAAAATTGAGAAATTTAAGAAATCGGTCAAGCGTGAGTCGGTTCACCTACAAACCTTAGAGGCCACTTCCGATTGTCCTAGCATTATGAACTTTGGCACGCAGGTCGTGTGTTATAAGTAGATTAAAAAAATTTGAGAAATTTGAGAAATCGGTCAAGCGTGAATCGGTTCATCTACGAATTTTAGATACCACTTCCAATTTTCCTAACGTAATGAAATTTGACACTCAGGTCGTGTGTTATAATATGTAGATTAATAAAAAAATAAGAAGAAATCGGTCAAGCGTGAATCGGCTCCTCTACGAACTATAGGTAAAAATTCTTATACGCCAGTGATACAACGAGAATTGGTTTAAAATATTGTCATCATGTATAATGCATACCGTATAGCTTATTAATACTTCGATTGCGGATTGGAAATCTATTGTTTACGCGTTCGAATTCGACCGCTTGGGAGTTGATATACTTAGGTTAAATAAATACTGTTTACTTGAAAATTTCGCTTCTATTGATAGTTTACAAATAGCGCCATATATCGAAGGTATTGTTTAAGTCGGGTGTGGCACAAGAAGAAAAAAATAGGTATAATTTCTTGAAAAAAAGGACTGAAATCCCACCAAAAACATACCTGTTAAAATGGGGCCAAGTTCCTATCAGCAAATTTTTGGTCTAAAAAAAGAGTTGAAATCCAATCCAATGCCAAGTTTAGATGCACTTCATCGATTGTTATCATTTTCATCAACAGCCTGATCCATAATACTTCTAAATTTGAACTTGGCAGGTTTTCGTGCTTTACGTAACTCTGGATTAATTGTAAAATAAGATAATATAATTAAATTAACCTGCCACGTTCAAATTAGAAGTATTATGGATCAGGCTGTTGATGAAAATGATAACAATCGATGAAGTGCATCTAAACTTGGCATTGGATTGGATTTCAACTCTTTTTTTAGACCAAAAATTTGCTGATAGGAACTTGGCCCCATTTTAACAGGTATGTTTTTGGTGGGATCACATTTACAAAATTGCTTTACTTGCGACTCGATTAGTATCGAATTGCAAACCGACAGGACATAATTAAAGAATCGAAAAAGAAACTAGATACATCCCACTATCCCTGTGTCGGATCTCCAATATGGTTTTTATTTCAGCATTTTCAGGATTCTGTTCATCGAAATGAAACGAAAATTGGACGAATTTTGGCCTAAACATTTTTTCGGAATTTAATCATCATAGCATCAGGCATTAGTCTAGTGATGGAGAAAAAACTTCATTAAACCAAATATGCACTAAATAGTAAATGTTAGGATTAGTCATCAGAGGATTACCAAAATTCAATGTATTAGTTTCTTTTTGTTATTCGGACAAAATGCTGCAGGAGTAGAGAAACGGAACAGAGACTATATAATATGATATCTTATTTTAACTATCCCAAGGAGTCTACTAGGAAAGTCTGTGGGTACTTAGAAACTTAATTAATATGTGTTAGGTAGATTTATAGGAATAAAACTCGAAAATCAAAACTACTGAATACTCATTATTATAAACTAGCTGACCCGACAGACGTTGTCCTGTCTTAACGATAATTATTTAATTCGAATTGGTATAATTAAGAAAACAATAGATTAAAAATTTGTATCTTCATGACAAATTTCATCAAAATAGATTAAATAGTTTAAGCGAAAATCATAAAAGTTTATTGTGCAGGAACCGTACATTTTCCGGGACAAAAAGTAGCCCTTGTCCTTTACCGAGACTCAAAGTATCTCCATACCGAATTTCATGAAAATAGACTGAATAGTTTAGGCGAAAATCATAAAAGTTTATTGTGCGGGAACCGTACATTTTCCGGGACCAAAAGTATCCCTTGCCCTTTCTCGAGACTCAAAGTATCTCCATACCAAAATTCATCAAAATCGATTGAACAGTTTACGCGCAAATCATAAAAGTATATTGTTCAGTAACCGTACATTTTTTCGGGACAAAATGTATCCTATGTCCTTTTCCTGGTTCTAAGCTACCTCTCCACCAATTTTCAGCCAAATCGGTTTATCCGTTCCGTAATCGTTTGAGATAAACTTCGTCGTAAAATCGTTTTATATACCAGATTTTGAGTTGGAAGAAGACAAATATATCAGCGAAAACCGTATGCAAATCGGATCAGTAGTTTTCGTGTTAAAGCAAAAGTTTTATACAAAATCTGACCCCCTCTTTCGTCTCTTTAGAGGGGTGGGGGGATTTTTTTTATAGACCAGATGTTAAGTTGGAAGAAGACAAATATATCTGCGAAAACGGCATTCAAATCGGATCAGTAGTTTTCGTGTGATGCTGTAACAAACATACAGACATACAGATAGACAGACAGACAGACAAAAAAACTAACCACATTGTTGGCTTCTATAGCGATGTAGCAACACCCGGGGGGTGTTGCTACATCGCTATAGAAGCCTATAGCCTATAGTCTTATTATTTTTGAATATCTTTAATGTACAGAATTTTCATTTTTACAGTTTTATTCTATGTATAGATAAGTGCATTTGTTGAATAATAGTAAATTATTACAACCTGAGACTGACGGCTGTTGAACGTAATGACATATGAAAGGTTGTATCACTTGTAAGAATGTGCTGGATGTAGAGCTGTGTATTGCAATGTTGTGAATAAATGCTTAGAAGTCTTATTGGTGTATTTTTCATGGTCCATCGAGTAGCCGGATATTATAGAAGAGCCAGCAGAAACATGGAGAAATAGCAATAGGTAACTTTTGGTGAGAGTAAAATCGGAATAAACCATAAAGGTAATATACCTATCGGAATAGAGAAACAATCCCGAGCTGTCAAGCTTAACCAAAATTTGATTTACATCTGTGTATACAATTATGTTTACGTGTGCGTGTCAGTGATGTACAAACATCTTGTAATTCGACAAAATATCGATCATGGAATAATAATTGTAAGATTGTAAACATAATGCCGGCTGTACATTCTCGCCGAGACACAGCGAGGCGGCCCGGGTGCGAGAGTGTAAATGGGTGCGCTCGCCTCGTCTCGCCTGTCTCGGACCCTCTCGGTCCGTTGTCGGTATTTTGCGCCCGAGACAAAGGGTCTCGCGAGGAAAACGAGCGCACTACTGTACACTCTCGCGTCTTTCACTACTAGTCCCGCCGTTGTTGGACAGTGTAGAACAGAAAAATAACAATAATAAACGTCATTATCAGTCATCATATATGAGAAATAAAATTAAATATGATTATAAATCTTTGGATTACAATGATATCTTTCGATGCATGGTGAATGGTGAATGGTCGTTTTCCACCATCTTCTCTGAGTTCTTATCTGCGATTGAACTAAGCAATAATGAACATGATCGCACTCGGGCAAGGGGCTCTCGCACGAGACTCGCCCGAGAGCTCTCGGCGAGAGTGTACAGCGGGCATTATAAAATGGGATAAAATAAAACTGCATATATATAATATAATAAAATTGTAATTTTGAAGTAAAATGTGACTTTTCTTCAAAATGCTTGCTGCATAATTAAGTACTCGTATGCATGATTTTTTCTTCGGAGTCCAGTTTGGATGGTTAATTATTTTAAGTCATGAATTTCTGGTATCCAGGTCAGCAGGAAATCTGAAAAATTGGCCAAGTGTAAGTCGGACTCGCGCATGAAGGGTGACCGGTTTCAACCGGGCATTTTCTAAAATCCGGTACGATACGACACGACATGTCATGACACGATTCGACACGACAGGTTACGTCACGTGACATCAGTACCTACACGACACGACACGACTTCACTAGACCCTATTAATTTTCAATTCACTCTCAATGAGCCTACTGAGCCCTTTTATTTGATGCCCATCTTGCAGAAGTGCTTTCAACTATTTCCCTATCTTGGATGAGCAGCCGTATTGGATGTAGAATGACATTACATCTGTGGAAATTTCAGAAGTCTATTACTATAGTGGTTCTTGTTATACAGCCTGAAGACAGACAGACGGACGGACGGATGGACAGACGGACAGGCAACGAAGTCTTAGTAGTAAAGCGGGCTGCGGGACCCCACTACTAGGACTTAATTTTTACCTTTTGGGTGCGGAACCTTAAAAATGATAAATTATGCATGATAGTATATAAACTAATTATAAACTACGGATGAGTATGTTATCATTTCAACATTCCTAGATAATTAGTATACTAAACTAAAAATATTTTCATATCGACACAACTTATCGATAACTTGATGCAGCCCTAGTGTAAAATAGATGAAAATTGTTTACACAAAATATCTTTAAATTGTGCACCATGGCTAGTCAAGTTATGTTTCCCATATAATTAAACATATACAGAAGTGAACACGGACGTAAAAATACCAATAACTCGTAGGGAATTGGCAAAAATAAACTTAAAACTAGGTCCTGTCGATGTAGAATAATTCACCTGTGAAATGAATATTTGTCCGGGTTTTTTCGATGTGTGGATCCAGAATCATTCCACAAACACTTAACCATGTTTCTAGAGCAGTATTTCTTAAAATTATTCATTATTTAACTTAAAATCACAATTTTTCTGAGAGCCCAAATTGACAACTATCGGCCCAGGGGCAGACAGACTGTCAAACAGATGAAAAAAAAGCTATGCAACCTCAAATCACGCTTCTCTTTCTACCGCGCAGTGTTACTGATAGTGACATCTCGCTTGCTCAGGCCTTTGTTTCTCTATTCCGATAGGTATATTAACTTTATGGAATAAACATGAATAAAATCATTGAGAATTTGTGAGCAGTTGCCTTGACAACCGATAAGCAAAGGTACGAACAATTTTGCGACTATGGAAGGGTCTATAAGAGTACAAAAGCATCTTCAGACACAAATTACGACAGATTACTCTAAGTTTAAAATATCATCTAAGAATAGAACGCGCGCCTATATAAATGTTCGGCTCGAGGACTTTAGAACAAACATGGGCTCAGTTTAAAAAGAATCACTACGAGTTGCTGAGAAGTCAAGAGTTTTCAGATGATTGCGAGTATTTTATAGACGTAGTATTTGAGGAAGTAGAGGAGGAGTATATGCAATACAAGCCAGCATTAAAGGAGAGTCTCTTATGTACTACAGATGTGGTCCCTACCGCTGTGAACTTGCCCCAAATTCAGATTCCTAATTTCTCGGGAAAATATACAGAATGGTACACTTTTCACAATTTATTTGACTTGCTTATCCATCGAAACTCCAATTTATCAAATATCGAGAAATTATACTACCTTAAGAGTTACCTAACGGGTGAAGCAGAAAACTTAGTTCTTCATGTAGCAATCACTGATGGAAATTATGAAATATGTTGGAATATAGTTAAGAAGAGGTACAATAACAAAAGATACGTGGCAAATAATATACTCAATCGTTTGTTTAATCAAAATAGTCTGGCTTTTGAGGATAGCGAAGGAATAAAAAGGCTGTTAGATACAACGAAAGAATGCTTGAGTGCCTTATCTAATTTGGATTTGGATACTTCCACGTGGGATATACTAATGCCGGTGAGGTAAACATGTTACTAGGCGCAGACGTCTATGCGCTTTTTTTGACTGATGGTATACTCCGAGATCCATCACATAGGTTGACTGCCCAGAATACGCATCTCGGTTGGATCTTGTCGGGTTGTGTCCAGAGAGTACCAGGAATTATTACTTGATATTGAGATTGAAAGTTTGTTTTTGTCTAGAGAGTATTCGTATTTTTGTATTGTTTCTTATATGGTCAAAGATTGTTTGTTAATGTTCATTTTTAGTTATTGTTTTAAACAGGGTCAGATATTACACGTATAGATGATAGAGTATAGTAATATATTATATTATTTTTCTTAACGATTTTAAGTTACAGTCTGAATAGAATAGAATGATTTATTGCATAAAATGTGGTACAAAAGGTCTTACAATTTTACTGAGATGGTTCCAACATTCTGCCTATTATGTGGCGTGCAAAATAATTTTAAATACATCATAATTATTATTATAAGAGTTCTTAGATAAATAATAACTCATTAAATTAAGCACAAACATAACATTAATTAAATCCATTAAATTATTGAGAATTAGTTAAATTTAAAAGTCATAGGCATTAAACACAAAATAAATTTAAAAAGAATAAACATGTCAAATTGAAAATAAGAAAAAAAATGTCATCATCAGTTAAGTCACATGTGTCACTGTCATACAAAGTTTGTAAACACTAAACATAACGTATTATGTAGATGCACTTGATAAATAGCATGGTTAAATACAATTTTCAATTTGTTATAAATCTTAGTGTTATGACTAAATAATAAAAATTATGTGAAAAGAACAATAATTCGTTTTGTGACAATTAATTTACTCCAGTTTTGCTCGACAACAAAGGTATGCCTTTTGTTTCCATTTATACTACCTATAGAATATTCTTGTTAACAATAATGTTACCGTGTTGTCCTAAGCTTTGTTTATTATTTCAGCATCCAGATTACAAACTTACATGAGGATATTATGTCGTTTCTTTTAAAGACTGTTTGTTGTGAGTTGTGACATTACACTTGGTGCATAAAATACAGGTGACCTATCTAATACACTTTTATACTTAAACATACTGTACTACTATTAAAATTATTAAAACCTATCAAAACTATTATAATATTTCTAGCTATTTAATTTATGTTTCAGCACCCAGATATTGTCTCAACCTACACTAGAAATAGAGGGGCGACAAAACAAATATAGTAATAAGCATAATATTAAATAATATTAAATAAGTCAAGTATACATAATGAAAATAATGTCATAAGGTAAATTTTCTTAATAATTAGTAATATTAAATACTTAATTAAATGTCAATCAATTTGTCAAAATATAGTAATGTCATTAATTTCATTAAGTGCATGTAATAATGATTATTATATATTCAATGTAAACATTAAAATATATATTTAAATATCTATATGTCTGATAAATTCATTTAGGGAGTAGAAACTTCTGTCTACTAGCCACTGATAGAGTTTTTTCTTAAAAATGTTCAGTGGGAATTCTTTAATATTGTCGGGTACTTTATTAAAAATCTTAATAGACATATTATAGCATCCTTTGTTAGCAAACGTAGTTTTTGATTGTGGTATAACTAACTTATCTGGATACCTTGTATTTATATTTAGCACTTGGCTCTTTTTTATATACAATTCTGATATGTGCTTCTTAACAAATATGCTTGTCTCGTAGATGTAGAGACTTGGTAATGTATGTAGTCTCAATTTTTTGAATAAAGGACGGCAGGATTCCAATGGTTTGGCTCCGCAAATAACCCAGATACACTTCTTCTGAGAAATAAACAAACGTGTTATGTCTACTGAGTTGCCCCAAATGATCAACCCATATCGGAGTGCAGACATCACGAATGCGTGATAGGCCGTTAGAGCTGTTTGAGTTGTAGCTGTTTTACGGAGTTGACTGAGGACATAGACATATTGATTAATTTTCTTACAAATCTTATCTATATGCTGTTGCCATGACAAGTTATTATCCAAGGTAATCCCTAGAAATTTTACAGTCTTAGCCTCCATTAAAGAAGAGTTATTATATTTTGTGCATAGGTCTCTTCCTTTACCCTTTTTATTGTAAAACTGCATATACGTTGTCTTTTTTACGTTAACATTTAAATTATTATTATTTAGCCATTGTATTATGTCATTAAGTACTTTATTAATTTCGAAATTATATGTCAATTCATTTAAATAACTAATTACTACAGAAATGTCATCAGCAAACAGTGTAAAATTGTAATGTAAAATTCTTGGTAAGTAATTTATGTAAATAATAAATAGTATGGGGCCTAAGATGCTACCTTGAGGGACTCCTCTAGTACAGAGTTTGGTTTTAGATGTAGCATTTACTGTCTCTTGCTTATTATTTGCTTTGGCTATTTTAACGTGTTGTGTGCGATTCGTGAGGAAGCTTCTTAGCCATTCATATGCTAAACCTCGGATGCCATATTGATCACATTTGAGTAGGAGCTTCTCATGTCTGTGTTAAGGCTAATTTAATAGTCAGTTGAGACTATATTGTTATGTTAAGGAATAGTGCTTAGTAATTATAGAAGTGGTATGAGCTACCGGCATACTATAGGTATGGTTCAGAATGGTCGATGTAAAGTATCGTGTATATTATAAGGATTTAAAGTATTGTTAAGAATATATTCTAGAAATATATTCATGGGGGGCGGTATGTTGAACGTATATATTATGACATATGAAAGGTTGTGTCACTTGTAAGAATGTGATGTAGAGCTGTGTATTGCAATTTGCAATGTTGTGAATAAATGCTTAGAAGTCTTATTGGTGTATTCTTCAACGGCGACCATCGTTTGTGCGACGGGATTGCTATCGACGTTGCCATGGTGACATACTTATTTAGTCACTTCAATAAAATAATATGGCAAATATATTATGGCAAAGCAACGTTTGCCGGGACAGCTAGTGTTCTATAAAAATAGAACTGTAAAATATTTACACGACAATGCGTTCCAACTTCCAAAACTCAACTAGCCGTATGAACATTGAACATGCATGTTCATAATTTATCATCGATTAAAATACATAAATCATAACAAATTACATATTTAAAACCAAAAGTGATACAAAAATATTTAGAGTTAGTAATTCGTAAAAAATAACTTATTTTAATAAAAAGCTGTCAAAAATTAACATTTCATATTATTAATTGTGCAGAAGAAACCTACCGAAATCTTCCTATCTTCTTATGTTTCTACACTCCTGTGCTAAAGGTAAGTTACCAAGGTAAGGACGATTCTCTGTAACAGACCGATTTTTTTCAAAATTGTGAAATAAGGAAATAATTTTTTTATTTATTTTTGTATTCTTAATTAATCTTTTACCTCAAAACGTAAAGTTTCGAGGTTAAAGGGGTTCTGAAAACAACCGTGACTGTTTAAAGACTTTTTCTTGAAGCAAAAGAAGTAATAAAAATACAGTCACCTGGCTGCAGTGGCTATTGCGAGGCTTCGGGCGGGCGGGTCCTTGCCGTCCGTTTCTTACGAAAAAATACCTATCTAAGTGATGCGAAAGTAGGTCTGGTTGTTTAGAAGCTAGGTATTCGTTATGTTTGACCAGAAATTCTAAAGTTATACAAATAAATAGTTTAAAAATTATATTGAAAGAAATACAGACATGAACAACTTTTTTGTATAAAATGAGGGGGAAAACGAGCAAAACGGTCACCTGATGGAAAGCAACTACCGTCGCCCATGGACACTCGCAACATTTGAAGAACTGCAGGTGTGTTGCCGGCTTTTAAGAGGGGAATACGGCTCTGCCCTTGAATTTAGTTTTCGGCTTTTACTACGACTAATATTATCTTTAATTTAAACAATACTCATATCCAACAAATTGGCTGCGTCATTTCAGATTGAAAAACTAGCAATGTGATCGATGAAAACCTATCCTGTGTCATCTAATTATGTAAAATATACATAATATTATGATGAAAGATATTATGTAATAATTAATAATAATGTACGGCACAGCAACGATTTTGTATCTCATTCGGATGACGGGACGGGGATGCCCCGAGCGATAGACGAGCAGAACATAACCTAATGGTACATTTAGTTTTTAAGTTATTTGTGATTACACAATCTTTATTCTGTGGTGTTAATTTTTACTTTTTAGTCTATATCAGTTGTACCGTTCTGTGTTCGCTACAGATATATTATTAGGTTTTTTTCCCCTAATTAGACTTAAAATATATATATATATATATATAAGATTTAAAATATATTTAAGGCTTTCCGCGCTTAAATATATTTTAAATCTAATATATATATATATATATATATATATATATATATATATATATATATATATATATATATATATATATATATATATATATTTAAATATAATATATATATATATATATATTCTAATATATAATATATATATATTAGATTTAAAATATATTTAAGCGCGGAAAGCCGACTCGAGCCTTGCGGCGAGTATTAGATAGAATTTTATCTATAGATTATTCTTGTCGTTATCTTTTTATGAATTACAGCTCTAAGTTGCCGAAATTAACAGCAATTTTTTGCCCATTTTCTCTAAAATTTTGCCGAGTTACATATTATATTGCTTAACTATTTCATATTAAAGTGGTAAAAAGTAATTCCAACATTTTATAGACGACTTTCTCAACAGTACATTGTATTTTTTTCATACCGTTAAGACGTCAATACAATCCATAAACAGGTGATATTCTAAACCTTTTACAGCAAAAATCACAAAACTGTCGCGGGTTTGAGTTGGATTATTTAAAAATACTTCAAAAACAAAAAAAATCTAGCTCTAACATTAGATTATAATTGAAATGATCTTACATGTTGTGCATTAAAACCTTCGATCACTAATATACAAGATACACAATCCGCGGCAAAAAACGACCTCACCAAAAGAGCACCAAACTCAACATTCTGGTGCACTTTTGATTTAGTAGTGCTCGAACGCTCCGCCGGGAAACATGCCTCAGTGCGCGTTTAATAATTGTAGAAATCATACGTCTAAAACCAAAAAAAGGATGGAATTTCATATTTCCGGTAAGTATTAATTTTATCCTAATATATTTCTTACAATTGTATTGTAAATATTGGTATTTCTTTAAGAAATCACCAAAAGACAGTTTTAAAATTAAGTTGTAAATAAATCAACACCAGGTATAAACCATCTCAATTGCGAATACTCATACTAAAGGTACTTATCGTAGTTTATCATGCCCACTTGAAATGTTCGGGTTATAAGCTATGTTTCTGTTCCATTTGATGGAGTCGCTATTACTATTATTTTTTTATTGAGGATTTTTTTCAGGTCTTTTAGTTTGCATTGATAGTTTAACGTATTTATATAAGACTCTGATTGAATCTGATACTGTTTCTTTTCTTCTTATCCAAAGTCACTATAACTTTGCATTTGAAATACTTCAGATGAATCGAAATCACAATATCATCCAGATAAATGGGTTTTTCAGTATAAATAGCGAAGAATTTCGAACCAAATTCGGATTAACCCGATACAATAGCGAAAAAATCTTGAAAATCGGTCCCCAAACGGCAAAGTGATCGTTGAAAAATACAATATTACAAAAAATATAAACAGACGAACATAATATTATATTCTCCAGGAGGAGATTATAATATTATGTTCCCATCTTCGATCAAATATAGTTCCCATTAAGGATTTTTTAAGTCGGTTAAAAAGTATGGGCGTTGGGTGATGTGAGTTGTCCTTTGTGGCCTTCGATCAAATATATACAAGATACACAGTCTCATACAAAACCTCTCGAAAATCTGTCGCCGAGTAATTGAGTTCAAAAAAGTATACATTTATCTAATATCAACCTTAATCATAGTAATTATTAAAGATCTTTTTATAAAACAATGTACATTTGTGTTTACAAAGCAATAAATTTTTACGTCCGATGCACGCTTCATACTAAATTCAACCATCCGCGTATATGTCTTAAAGTTCAAATTATTACAGAGCCAAAAAATCACTCTAATTTTATGGCCGAAATTCGCCGCTGGAACAGGGCGAAGTGAAGTATGAGAAGAGTCGAACTGTTCAAAATTTTTTTGTTGAATGTAATAATTTAATAGTCCATTTTTTAATTTTTCCCAAGTTTAATGTATAAAGTGTGGACTAATTATTTTTTATATGTAATATTATGTTGTTCTAATATGTCTAATTTTATAATTAACTAAAATATAAGTGTATACATTGAATATAAATGCTTAGAACATACAACGCTCGCTTAAGTCGGCTTGAAAAATTCTTCGCATCTTTGCCGTGCTATAACTGATATCCAATTTCCACATCTAACTGGATCTCGAGGAAACCTAAAAAAAATAATTCCTCAATAAAAAAAATAATAAATAATAGCAACTCCATCAAAGGGAACAGAAACACAGCTTATAACCCGAATATTTCAAGTGGGCATGATAAACTACGATAAGTACCTTTAATATGAGTATTCGCAATTGAGATGGTTTATACCTCGTCTTGATTTATTTAAAACTTAATTTTCAAATAGTTTTTTGGCGATTTCTTAACGTAATACTAATATTAACAATACAATTGTAAGAAATATATTAGGATAAAATTAATACTTACCGGAAATATGAAATTCCATAATTTTTTTGCGTTTTAGACGTACGATTTTTACAATAATTAAACGAGCACTAAGGCATGTTTCCCGGCGGAGCGTTCGAGCACTACTAAATCAAAAGTGCACCAGAATGTTGCGTTTGGTGCTCTTTTAGTGAGGTCGTTTTTTGCCGCGGACTGTGTATCTTGTATATTAGTGATCGAAGTTTGTGGCCTATCGGAAAATGTATGTACACTTATGTATATTTTGGTTAATGATAAAATTAGACATAACATTAGAACAACATAATATTACAAGTAAAAAATAATTACTCCTCACTTTATACATTATTAAACTGGAACGGAAAAATAAAAAAATGGACTATTAAAATTATTACAAATTACAATCAACAAAAAAAATTTGAACAGTTCGACTCCACTCATACTTCACTTCGCCCTGTTCCAGCGGCGAATTTCGGTCGTAAAATTGTTTTTTTTTTTTGGCACTATACAAATTTGAACTTAAATCATATACGCGGATGGTTGAATTTAGTATGAAGCGTGCATCGGACATAAAAAATTTATTGCTTTGTAAACTCAAATGTACATTGTTTTATATAAAGATCTTTAATAATTACTGTGATTAAGGTTGATTTTAGATAAATTTATACTTTTTTAAACTCTATTACTCGGCGACAGATTTTCGAGAGGTTTTGTATGAGACTGTGTATCTTGTATATTAGTGATCGAAGATTAAAACTTATAGAAATACTGTATTTTAACTGTTAAATCACGTCTGTAAAATCTGCGAAATCAGCAAATTTCGTATACGGACTCTTAAATAGTTAAGAATCGAAAATCAAAAGTTTTAAATTAAACAAAATATGTACTTAAAAATCTTAATTTTTTTATTTGCTTGACGCGAGGCCCCTGCAAGTGCGAGGCCCCAAGCGATTGCCCTGTTCGCCAACCGCTAAGGCCGCCACTGCCTGGCTGTCCCCGTCACTGTACCTCCACCTAAAAATTATATATTTACGAAGAAGTAGATGAAACTACATAATGTGTGAAAAATAGATGAAAATACATATGGCGTTTAAAAAATAATGATTTAAGTGTATTATGTATTATAATATTTTCGTTAAACAAAATCCTAATATGCTCCCGTAAACTTTGACCCCAAAATTTTTATACAGTCCCCTAACAAAAATTTCAATCCATACTAAACAAAAGCTATTTAAAATATTTATAAAGGTTTTTTGAGTGACACAAAACGTGATAGTTGGTAATCTATCTGAAATCTGAATACGGCGAAGGGACGCCTTTTTAGGGTTCTATACCTAACGGGCAAAAACGGGACCCTATTATTTTGACTTCGATGTCCTTCTGTCTGTTTGTCAGTCTCCAGGCTGTATCTCAAGAACCGTGACAGCTAGAATTCTGAATTTTTACAGATTGTGTATTTCTGTTACCGCTATAACAACAAATACTAAAACCAAATATGTTAATTCTGTGCTAAAACAAAATAAAAGTAATATTTCAGAAGGTTCCCCATACAAGAAACCCCTTTTCTGCTCGATATTAATAATGGCAACACTTAGGCCTTTGAAATGTTCATAAAATCCTCAATTATATTTCTACTTTAATGCTAAATAATACAATTAAAATAAATATTTAAGGGAGGCTCCCATACAAAAATCTGTCTCAGTTGGGATGTCACGATTTCTTAGAAAATCGCTAATATCTCGGAATGTACGCATAAATTCAGTGGACCTCCTAACTAAAACAAAAGCAAAGCAAATTTTCTTTAAAATAGTACATATTTCTGTGGCAAGCCGCAAGTGTTAGAAATAATTCCCAGGACAGCATTTGAATGGAACGTGTAAGAGCTTACAGAGAAATGCCCGTAAATTAATTGAAACAATATTATAATAGAGGAAAATAATATTTCGTTACATAATAATATTATTATTGTTACGTGCTAGGGTTCGATGATTCGGAGAGAAAGACCTGGTGACTCTCTTGAAGACTTTATTCACAAACACTAGCTCACACTAATCACTGAGTCCAAACACTAAGCACTAGATCCAAATCACTGAGCACTATCACTGTCCTAGGTCGTAGCCGAGTCACTATCACAATCACAATCACTCACTATTGATCACTTGTTCTCGCTCCGAAGTCGCCTCGAAGATAGCTCAGATCAAACTGAATTGCCGGCCGGACTGTCTGCGACTATTTATACGGGTCGGATCGAATCTCAGAAAATTCCGGAACATCCCAGAATGAACCCGATATGCGTAAACAAATATGAGATATTTCTAGAAAGTACTCGTAGGTACATACACCTAGCGTCATCTAGTAGCGAGTAGGGGATTTACGTTGCCTGTGTTCCCTTGGTAAGTTCGCTGGTCCGACGCTAGATGGCACCACGTGTCCGTATCCGTAACACTACTCCCCTCTTAGAGATGCTCGTCCCGAGCATCGTTGTTACTGCCATGGTAACGCGCCAGACGGTCTATGTGTACCACTTTGAATGTCCCTCTTGGTTGCTTTTGGATCCTGTAAGTCACATCATTCAATCGGGTAACCACTTTGTATGGGCCGTCCCACTTGGTCTGTAACTTTGGAGATTTCCCTTTTCGGCGAGTTGGGTTATGCAGCCACACCAGTGACCCTTCTTCGAAGCCGCTCGTGTTCGCTTTCCGGTCGTATCTGGTCTTCATCTTCTCACTTGACTGTAACCCATTTTCCCGAACCGTGGCGTGTATATAGCGCATCTTTTCCCTTAAATCGCAGACATAGTCTGGTACGGTCTTTGGTTCCTCCGGTGACCCTCCTGTCAAGAGGTCTACTGGTACTCGTAGTTCTCTACCGTAATTGACATACGCCGGGGTAGCCTTTATGCCCTCATGCTCGGCGGTACGGTACGACAGAAGGAAGAGCGGTATATACTTGTCCCAATCCTTTTGTTTGTCATCTACCAATTTCGCCAAATGCCTCTCAAGGGTCTGGTTAAATCTCTCAACCATTCCATCAGACTGTGGATGGTACGCGGTGGTCCTCGTCTTATGCATTCCCAAAATTCTGCATACTTCCTGGAAGACCTGCGATTCGAAATTCCTGCCCTGATCGGAATGGATTTCTAGAGGCACACCAAAGCGAGATATCACTTCTTCGACTAGCTTAGAAGCAACTGTTGTAGCTTCCTGATTTGGTATGGCGAACACTTCGGGCCATTTTGTGAAGTAGTCCATGACCACCATAAAATACTTGTTTCCCGATTCCGTTACAGGAAATGGCCCAGCTACGTCATCTGCAATTCGTTCCCACGGTGCGCCAACGTTATACAAGCGCAGGTTCCCACGGCTCCTTGTCTGTGGTCCCTTCACTGCAGCGCAAGTAGTACATTTGCGGCACCAATCCTGCACATCATCTCGACAATGCAACCAGTAGAATCGTTCTCGCACTTTTGTTAACGTCCTCTTGACACCTAGATGACCTCCTGATACGCCATCGTGTATTTCACGGAGAACATCTGGTACTCTCGTCCTTGGGACAACTATCTGAAGATGGAACTCTCTGCCGTTAGTCTTCTCCCATTTCCGGTAAAGTATTCCATTTTGAAGTATCAGACTGTCCCATTGCGCCCAGTACGCCTTAGTGGCAGCGCCAGTGGGTGCAACCTCACTCCAGATTGGTTTTACGTCACCCCGTTTCTTCCATGTGATGATGTGCCGAAGGTCGTCATCTCTTTCTTGAGCCTCCCTCATAGCATCATTCTCCCATGGACCCAAAGGACTTGTTTTCGTTAACTTTAATGTTACTTCATTAGATTCCTGCTTAACACAGTGTTTGCAGTCTTCTGAACACGGCCTTCGTGAAAGTGCGTCAGCATTCCCATGCGACTTTCCGCTGCGGTGTTCGGTCTTGAAGTCGTACTCCTGGAGCTGTTCAATCCATCGTGCTACTTGACCTTCTGGGTTCTTGAATTGCAGTAGCCACTTCAAGGCTGCGTGATCAGTTCGCAGTAAAAACTGTCTGCCGATGAGATATTTGCTGAAATGTTGTAGCGTCTTTACAACAGCCAAGAGTTCTCTTCTTGTCACACAGTAGTTTCTCTCTGGCTTGGATAAAGACTTGCTGAAATATGCAATTACAACTTCTCTTTCACCCTGTTTTTGAGATAACACCCCTCCAATGGCCGTGTTGCTTGCGTCCGTGTCGACTATAAACTGACCTTCAGGTTGTGGATACCCCAGGATTGGTGTTTCACACAGATGTGGCTTCAGTTTCTGAAAAGAATCTTCCGAAGTCTCGTCCCAAATAAACTGTCGTTTATCTTCTGTCAGCCGATGTAATGGCTTGGCTATCTCTGAGAATCCCTTAACAAAACGCCTGTAGTAGGAGCATAGGCCGAGAAATGCCCGCACTTCGGTTTTGTTTTTAGGGGTTGGCCAATTTTGAACTGCTTCCAGTTTCTCCGGGTCCGTCTGGATTCCATCACTGGAGATAATATGGCCGAGATAATTGACCTTACTCCTGAACAAACGACACTTTTTCGGATTCAACTTTAACTTGGCCCCCTCTATTTTAGCGAAAACACGTTCTAAGTTTCGCAAATGGTCCTCGAAGTCGCGGCCAACAATGATGACGTCATCCAAGTAGACTAAGCAAGCCTCTCCAACTAAGCCTGCCAGTACACACTCCATGAGTCGCTCAAATGTGGCAGGCGCGTTACACAATCCAAAGGGCATGACGTTAAACTGCCATAAACCTTTACCGGTGGAGAAAGCTGTCTTCTCCTTGTCTTTTGGATGAATTTCCACCTGCCAGTATCCAGATTTCAGGTCCAGGGTCGAGAACCATTTCATGCCACTCAAGGTATCCAGAGTGTCGTCGATTCGAGGTAATGGATAACTGTCCTTCTTAGTGACATCATTGAGACGCCTGTAGTCCACACAAAATCTTGTGCTGCCATCTTTCTTCTTCACTAACACAACAGGTGAGCACCACGGACTTGCAGACGGTTCAATTATCTTATGCCTTCTCATGTCCTCCAAAAGGCCTTCAACTTCTTTTTCCTTTGCAATGGGTCTTGCAAATGTCTTGCTCGTTGACGAATTGGGTTCTCGCTTCCGGTATCTATCCTGTGCTGAACCATCGACGTTCTTCCAAGGTCGCCTTCCTGACTGGAGAAGATATTCGCGTGGCGTTCTAAAAACTTCTTAGCTTTCATGCTCTGCGAATAAGTCAGATTACTCTTGCAGTCATCGAGTAGCTCAGTCACTATTCCATAGTTGCTGCTGTTTGCTGAGTCTGAGCCTGTGATCGAACTACACTTTCTCATCCAGACAACTTCCTCGCACTTTCCAATGACGTCACCTTTGTTCAAGCAGATCTCGCGATCACCAAGATTCAAAACCCTGACCACAGCGTTACTGTTTCCACTAACAAGGGTTCTCGCCGTCATCAGTTTTTGCGCTGATGTCTTGGTAGCCGTGTCTTCGATCAACACGCATCTGTTTGACTTTTTCTTTCCAGCTGGCGGTAGTTTAACCAGCACCCGAGCTTCCGCACGTCCAGGTATAATGACTTTCTTTACACATTCAACTTTCCCGCAGGCGCCTCCAAGGATGAAAATTTCCTCTTCACCACACTTGAAAACTCCGTCAGCGACATTAATTCTGCAGTTATGCTTCTTCATGAAATCCAAATCCAAGATGCAATTATCCATAATCTCAGCTACGATAACGTCGTGAGGGTATGAAGACCCCCCTACATTAATCGTAACTGACATTTCTCCCAGGACGGGTATTGGCTGACCGGAGGCAGTAAGAAGCCGACAGTTAATTCTCCTCTTCTGTCTCCTTGCGGCTTTTACCAGATTTGGGTTCACTATCGTTCTAGAGGCTCCTGTGTCTAGAGTAATTTTGCAATCCGTCCTGTTAATAGTCCCCTGAATCACAAGACTATTCCCGCTGCATGCTTGGGAGATAACAGTTATCGGGGCTTCCTCCGCGTCAGCCAGTACTCGCCCCTTAGTCCTGGCTTTTATTCGTTTCCCTGATCGTGGGCAGGGGACGAAGCCCCTTGCTTTTTTCAGCTCCTCTATTTGTTCAATGCGTTCCTCGAGTCTTTTCATTCTTGCCATCTGAGTCTCCTTCTGGGGGCAGTTTAGCTGAAGATGGTCCCTCTCGCCGCACTTGTAGCACATGGCTCCAAAACTTCTCTTCGTAGGAGCCTTGACCTCCTTGACTTCCTCCGAGACCTCGCGGATCTTATAGGTCTGTCGTATGTCACGCCGGACAGCCTCGACCTCTAGAGCATGCGCCAACGCTTCCTTGAGCGAGGTGTGGTGACGTAGCCTTACTGCAGCTCTGACCTCCAGATCCCTGATTCCGTCGACAAAGGCTTGAATAGTGTTCGAGTCAACCATCTTGGAGTCTGCTCCTGGATGTGCTTTCTTAACCAGCTTTTCAATTTCCAACGCCCATTGTTGTAATCCTTCTCCTGAGCGTTGGACTCTGTCACGCAGTTGGGCACGGAACACGTGCTCCAGGTGTCGCTCCCCGTACCTGGATTCAAGTGCCTCCATCAGGTCTTGGAACCCATTTCCTGTATGTGCTTCCAGAACCGACAAAGCTTGCCCTCTGAGCGCAACAGTAAGAGCGGTCAGGCACTGTTCGTCAGTCCATCCGTTGGCAGAAGCAACCGCCTGGAATTGCTGACGGTAAGCGTTCCAAGAAGTAGTGCCGTCGTATGGCGGTACTTTTACTCTTGGTCCCTGCACCACTACAGTGTTTCCACTAGACACCGCAGCTCCCGTAGTTTCAAGGCGCACTACTTTCCTCTGTAGTTCGGTGATGTTGGTTTTCACATTTTCCATATCCAATCCTAACCCGGTAACTCGTTCTTCCATAACATCGACATCTTTCCGAAGCTTAGTTACCGTATCACTAACATCCTTTATAGCCAATAGCGCTTTTTCTTGGAGGTCCTTTTGTTGCTCTTGAGACTCCATCATTGCCCTTTGAGAATCATGCAAGGCCTGACTTTCAGCTTTTTGGGACTCCTGCAAAGCGCCGAGCTTGCGATCTTGTGCCTCTTGCAAAGCCTGAATATCAGCTCTTTGCAGCTCCATTAATTTAATTAAACTTTCCAATTTAAGAGCCATTTGAGGGGCCGTAGAAACTACGGACATGGCAGGATGGATGGAGCTAGTCGACGGAGCCTGAGCAGGCAGGGCCCAGTGGGCGGGGCCAGTGGGCGTGGCCTGAGTGGGCGTGGCCTGGTGGGCGGAGCCGGTGGGCGTGGCCATGTCCAGAGTGGGCGGGGCCTGGGGGGCGTGGTCAGTGGGCGGGTCCCGGTGGGCGGAGCCAGTGGGCGTGGCTTCACCCGAAGTGGGTGGAGCCTGGGGGGCGTGGTCAGTGGGCGGAGGCTGGTGGGCGGGGCCAGCGGGTAGGGCCTGCCCCGCAGTGGGCGGAGCTTGGTCCCCAGTGGGTATGGCCTCCGCAGCTCCACCGCCAACTCCTCTCTCGAAGTCAATGGCAGCAGCTCGCTGCGCCCTTGTCCTGACACTCCCCTTGAAGTCCTCTCTCGGAGTCAATGGCATCTCCAAATCTCACTTCCGACACCAGTTGTTACGTGCTAGGGTTCGATGATTCGGAGAGAAAGACCTGGTGACTCTCTTGAAGACTTTATTCACAAACACTAGCTCACACTAATCACTGAGTCCAAACACTAAGCACTAGATCCAAATCACTGAGCACTATCACTGTCCTAGGTCGTAGCCGAGTCACTATCACAATCACAATCACTCACTATTGATCACTTGTTCTCGCTCCGAAGTCGCCTCGAAGATAGCTCAGATCAAACTGAATTGCCGGCCGGACTGTCTGCGACTATTTATACGGGTCGGATCGAATCTCAGAAAATTCCGGAACATCCCAGAATGAACCCGATATGCGTAAACAAATATGAGATATTTCTAGAAAGTACTCGTAGGTACATACACCTAGCGTCATCTAGTAGCGAGTAGGGGATTTACGTTGCCTGTGTTCCCTTGGTAAGTTCGCTGGTCCGACGCTAGATGGCACCACGTGTCCGTATCCGTAACATTATGTTCTTAGTCTATCATGCGTGCGATAAAATATCAATAAAATAATGTACAGGTATGTGCATTTTTAATAATGTATTTTTATATTATAAAGCTGAAGAGTTTGTTTGTTTGTTTGAACGCGCTCAGGGTCTATAACTGGTTCGAATAACAAAATATTTTTGTGTTGCATAGTCTATTTGTCTAGGAAGGTTTTAGGCTAGCATAAGACATTGCTAGCCTAAAAGTCTATAAGTAAGAATTAGTAGAAAATGTGGAAAAAACGGGGAAAATTATTATTATTCGAACGCGTTTATCTCACGAACGACTGGACCGAATCTTATGCCATTTGTCACAGATATAGATTGGGTTACCTACTTTTATGAAAATGTACGGTTTCCGCGAAATACTATATAATTTATAGTAAGTATTACCTTCGACTCAAAATTATTAGTAAATTTTTAATTGATTAAAGGATTTTAATTGAACACAAAATAGGTACAAGATACTAAACATAAAAAATTACATACTTTAGGTATGACCAGACGTCCCGTTTTGAACGGGACTGTCCCGTTTTATAGTTGCGTGTCCCGGTGTCCCCGAAGTGATCTCTGGGACGCCAAAATATTGTCAAGTTTTCTGCAACCGCGCGAAAATTTCGAATTCGATTCGATTGATTATATTCTACCATATTTTTCTCGACATCAATAATGCTACAGGATGTAACAAACGTAAGTGATAATACTTATAATAATACTTACTAATTAAATGTGTAATCTATGTGTATAGATTTCACTGTAAAAGTAGAGGCGCTGAAAGAGCAATTATTTTTCACTTTTGTATGGGAAAATTCATTACGCTGCGCGCTGGAGAGCACTACCCCATACAAATCACAAAAATTTGTTGGTCTTTCAGCGCTTTGATTTTCACAGTGCGTACCTAAGTAACAAGTAATAATTAAAATTCCCTTTGGTTCCGCTTCGTAGACGCCCCGTTCTGGCAAAAAAAATGGTCACGTTAGGTATAACGCGAAAATGTAAATTGTGTAGGTATAACATAATGAATTTCCACGCGGAGGGCAGAGTCGCGGGTAGCAGCTAGTAAGTAAAAAAGACTACTAACTATTTGTTTTGTTGAAGTTACGAACTTCATAAGAAAAATGAGCTTAATATAAAAACCTAGTGCATTTATAATCACAAATCCTATAAAATTAAGTAAGTAATAAAAACTAAATGGCCAATTTTTTGGCCAAAAAATACACTGTGCAATGAGTCCTGACACCAGTCCCCGATCCTTTATGTTATGTGATAAGTTGATAACTGATAATATCTCTTCTATAGTATCTTGTGTCGACGAAATCGCTCTTATTTTATTCTCTCTGTCACGGTTGCAAAATAGCACCCATTTTATTTTTTACTCAAGCTCTTATATTATACACAGTACAGAAACGTTTCTTTGCCATATTATATAAAGTACTAGCTGTCCCGGCAAACGTTGCTTTGCCATAATATATTATGTATTTGCCATATTATTTTATTGAAGTGACTAAATGTCATGGCAACGTCGATCGCTATCCCGTCACACAAACAATAGTCGCCGTCAGTCTCAGGTTGTAATAATTTACTATTATTTATTCAACAAATGCACCTATCAATATATAAAGTACCCAGTAGCCGTTACTTACTCAATCCAGTCGAAAAGTATCGACATCTGTTGGAATCTTTTGGAATTAACAGATAATTGTGACTGTCAATTAATTATAGACAAATAATTTGCAATAAAATAAAATTGCGACTATAATTAAAGATCTAAGCTATCCTATCTCTCAAGTTGGAAAAAAGCACACATTTAAAAAATAAAAACATTAAAATTGGTTAAGTAGTTTAGGAATCCATCGCGGACAAACATCGTGACAGGAGATTTATATATATGGGCATTTTCCAAAAAAAGTGTACCCCTGGTTTTTAGGCTGTCGCACGTGTTTGAACTTTAATTACAACAATATGGATAAACTATATAAGTTAATTTTTTCAAAAAATGAATAAGAATATAATAAACATTTACTCAAATACGCGATATTTGTGCTAAGTTCTCTCAATAATTAATTATTAATATTTTAATTTCACGGGAGAGCTGTTTTTGGCCTGTCCCACAGCATGTTGCTTCAATAAAAATGGAAATCACTAAAATTATTCTGTATAAGCACGCGTTAAAGTTTAAATGTTTCTTCTTAGTAAATATAATATATCTTAAAAATAACTTAATTTACTGCCCAAAAACACTATCTTTAAAAATATTCGAAATTCGAGACCCGCCTGACACGTAAGTTTGGTGACGGTTTTTTTCTATCTAAAATTATACCAAAATACTTGATAGTTTGCTTATTAGCAAGACATAAAACCGAAAAATACAAGCCGCTATTTAAAATTTGCCAGTTGGCCTGATACGCTCTGAGGAGAGGGTGTTTTTGTGGTGACGAAGAACGGTTCGTTTTTTTTGTCAGTTAAGAGATGTTTTTACGTAATAAATAACATATCTTTTGTCTTGCAACCGTTTTCTAATTAATCAAATGTTATTCAGCACTTAATTACTTTTGACTAGTTAACTAAATGTATCCAATATACTGTTTTAACAAAACATTGGCCGAAAAAGTGACGTCAGTTTGATGACATTTTGTCTCGTCACATATAGGCGTGACTATGAAAGTCACCAAACTGACGCATAAAGCTAGGGCTACATGCATACATTAAAAATCGTCTTTTGTCGGCATAATAGCTTAAAATTGTAAAATTAATTTTATAAAAGATATTATAAATATACAGGTATCTAAGACTGATTAGACAAAAAGCATAAAAATTGAGCAAAAAGGCTAAAAATAACCGAAAATATATTATAAACGCCTACTAGTTCATATAGTTACTTAAAGTATTTATAGTTTTGCGTGTTTTTTTTTTTTAAATGTCTATAAACGTCCATCAAGAAATAAATAAATAAATATGTTAAATTACTTCGACTTTTATTACTATGTGTAAACTCAGCTTTACTTTGTGAACCTTGATTGTCGATAGCGAAAAGCATAAAAACATAATTATAGACATATTTCTTAAAATATTTTGATAAAAATACACAAAAATATTGAAATTAGTTAAACTTTGACCATATATATTAAATGAACTTCAAATATATGGGCTGTTTTTAGAGATAATAGAAAAATAAAGTTTGTTTTGGCACACTTGTCACCAAATCGAACTTGAAATGTCTCGTGTAATAATGTGTTCCAATTATAAACATTACTCTTAGTATTTTCTAATAGTATGTTTTGTCTGTCAACGATTAAAATATAACAACCGGTAAACAAACAAAATTTGAAACTATTAAAGCATTTTTAAAAAGTCTTCAAACTGACCATTAAATCACTACCTCAGTCACTATTTTAACATTTTTTGATAAAAAGCAATAATCTTTTACTGTTCTTTGTATATTTTATTATTCTTAAGACTATATAAAGAATTTATAGAAACCATAAAATTAATTAAAAACTACACTTAAAAAAAACTCGGTTTTTGAACTGGGTACACTTTTTTTGGAAAATGCCCATATTAGACTAGCTGCTGTCCCGGCAAACGTTGCTTCGCCATAATAGATTATGTATTTGCCATATTATTTTATTGAAGTGACTAAATATATGTATGTTGCCATGGCAACGTCGATCGCTATCCCGTCGCACAAACATTAATGGTCGCCGTCAGTCTCAGGTTGTAAATAATTTGCAATAAAATAAAATTGCGACTATAATTATTAAAGATCTAAGCTATCCTATCTCTCAAGTTGGAAAAAAGCACACATTTAAAAAATAAAATCATTAAAATCGGTTAAGTAGTTTAGGAATCCATCGCGGACAACCATCGTGACAGGAGATTTATATATAATAGATATCGCCCTTATTATTTTATTGAATTAGTGACTAAATAAGTATGTCACCATGGCAACGTCCATCGCTATCCCGTGACCCGCGTCGCATAAATAATGGTCGCTCTTTATAGACATATTTGCAATAAAATAAAATTGCGACTATGATTATTAAAGATCTAAGCTACCTTATCTTTGGTTGCAATTAAATATTATTGAAATAGCAAGATGGGCAAAAAATTTGCTTTCATTTGAGATATAAAAAGTGTTTGAAGCACTGAGGTAGTAAGTACTGCGTACTAGAGCAGCTATTGCAAATAAAAACCATGTCGCACTTGAGGCATGAGCGGGGTGAGAGGCGGGGCGGTGATTGCTATAGATCAGTACCGCAGAAATGACACAGTTTTGTGCCTATACTCGAATTAATGCAGAATCTATTGAGTAAGTGGATAAAATAAAAATTAGCTTTTTTATAAAATTTATAATTAAGTATGGATCCATAGTCCACTATAGCTAATTACCTTATTTAAATTACTTAAATATTCTCAAATATGTACCATAATAAAATTATTATAATGTACGTAATATTTTAAATATTACCAAAATACAAACTCGTCTACGTGAGTAAGTACTTCATTCATCGTCGTCTTATCATAGATCTGTATTCTGCCTACATTCCCTTCTGACTCTACTACTCTATGATAATGCAAAATGGCGCGCGTCTTCGCCTAGTAATTGAATGTTCGTATTTTAATTGAAAATAATTAAATAAGAATGCTAATACCGATGAAATGTTATTTCGTTGCATTTGGAAGTGTTACTGGAATAATTTTTGCAGTATCTTAACCCACAACTAGGTATTTTTGCGACCTTTTTTGGTTTCGTTTTTAATTGTTGTACGTCTGGCGCGCAGAAGAGCTCGCGGGCGACTAAGTGCACTGCTGCTATATAGATTACGTTGAATGTGACCGAGCACTGCGTTGCGTTGTCGAGTTTAGTACGTAGTACATTCATTACTGTCAGAGGTTTGAAGCTTTTATTAACGGAGTTATTAACAAAAATCAGTTTTTTGGCTCTCCTGAACATTTTCATTTTTTCGATTATTCGGTGGGGGCGTCGATATATATATATTTACTACTTAATTATAATAATAATAATTTATTTATTTATATTTAATAAAATTTAATATACACATGTGTTAATCCAAGTTGTCAAATAACTCCATACCAAATCTAATTAAAATCTTAAATCGCTCCAACCGTTTAGACGTGAAGAAGTAACAGACATACAAACTCACAAACTTTCGCCTTTACAATATTAGTGTGATAAATCATAATTATTAATTATAAAAGTCAAAAATTTAATACAAATCAAGACAATTATTAACTTAATTTAATATTATTATTCTGAAAGGAAACCAATTTTTCTAATTTTCCAAACAAAATAATTATTAAAATGATTTAGAGTTATTATGTTTATAATTTAAAGTTCAAATTGTTATAAATTCAAATTATACAAACGCTTCTTCAACAAGTGGTTCGCCAGAGTAAAGCGCGCAACAGGTTTCCTTTGCGAAAATCTTGCAAAAGGTTTCAAATGGGGGCATTTTTTTCAAATATATGCTTAGGTATGTTTTCAACACAAATAACGATCATAATATTAAACGTTTAAACTATTTTTAAATTTGCGTATAATATAATAATAATTATGTAGTATACTCATAATAAGAGTTTTAAAATTTCCGTTGTCTGGTACCCGTAAGTCGTAACAAGTCTTTCAGGTACTTACCACGGGGCCAGACTGAGATGGTGTGAAGCGTCCATAGAAAAAAAAATGAAATCCAAATTAAATATCACGAAAATTACCTCAAATAATCGAGAGCAAAAAAATGTAAAATAGTCCATGAAAACTGGTTTAGCAAGTTACAACTTTAATAACACCTCACAAAATTATCTTAAAATAGAAATTGCCTTGCAAATAAAAAAAAATACGCTTCGCAAGAAAAAACGGAAATTCGCAAAAAAAAACTCACTGTCCGAATGGATGGTAGAAGTGTGGCGCGTGCTGTAGATCGTGCATCGGGAGATAATAGTCGTGTACGCGCATATTCTCGTGCGCCATAGCGTCCGCCGCTCCGCAGCCTTCCCGCCTAACTGAGCCGCCCTAGCCCACCCGGCCACCCTCGCCCTTACCGCGACTCGTACCACTCGACACACTCGTCCCACTTCGCAAACACCACTACCGTATCACCGAAAAAACGACCAGACGTCGTCCAAGCGATTGAGAACAGCGGGGGAGCGATTGCCCCTGACAGCTCGAGGATGAATCTCTGCATATCATTTTCAGGTTCCAACTATTGTATTTACGTCTCGGTCGGACGCAGCCTCTAAAATAGATGATTTTTGCGAACACTCGGCATTGTACTGGACCAAAGTATTTTTCTTTGTTTCAATTCTTTATCTTTAAACGAAGTAATTTTACAAGGTCTAGATTTATTATTTGGTTCTTAAGTGACAATTCAGAATATTTTTTTTCGTTGTTATTTTTGTCTTGCCCCTAGTTTTGGAACGGAGTTGAACATAGTCGTGTTATCGAAATCTCCAACACTAAGGCGGTACAAATACACTTATTTGTAAACATAGATGCTGGCACAGAATACGCAAGCCGTTTTCGCACATTTTTACATCACAAATTTAACAGGCGATTCAAAATGTTCACAGAACTCTTAGTTCTATTTTAAATTTGAAAATATTACGATTCATGATTATTATTTTTAGGTAACTACTTAAATCTACCAAAATAATTACGGTTAAAACGTCATTCAATCTGCCTATAGTTCTTGCAATCTAAGAGTGCGCGTCGCCTTTATTTGTAGTTGGAAATGTGAATAGACATTTTCGTTAGTGTGCGTACCCGACGGAGCAGTCAGTAGCGAGCGAGCCATGTACGCGTGTATAGATATGGTCACTCACACAACTAAGGGCGACGCGCACTCTTAGATTGCAAGAACTATAGCAAGTTTTTACTTTCTTAAATTATTGTTAATTGTACATCATATCTTTTTTAGATTACGAGATCTCATAATAAAAAACAGAACCGTTCAAAAACAAACTAATTATGTACCTATTGAGATTCTGGAGTCTAGATAACTCCCATATAATTTGTATCATTAAGTACTTATAGTAATTTAAGGATAATTTTAAGCCTAGCCCAGATAATAGATATAAAATAAATATAAAATTGTCTATCGATTTAATGATTATTATATTTATTACTTTAGTTTAGATGAAAAGTCATGAAACGGGTTTATTTGAAATAGAGACGAGAGTAAACTGTTCCCAAAATACTTAGCAGCCAATTCTTTTATTCCTTCAATGTTCAACCCCGCTGTTCTTAAATATCACAGATATAGTGTAAACACAAAAATCGCCGTCGATACATATCTTTGTTCGAAATTCGAATCTCCCGCACTTTACTGCACTAATATGAGTGACCGCCGCCTGCGACCAACGCAAACGGCAAATGCACCAACGTCGCTAGAAGCGCCCCTGAACTTGCTCTCACACTACCACAAGAAACAATTAAACTACTCACACTACATCACCCGCTACGTAAAACAACGCCGTTAACAAGCCTTCGCAAATCGCGTAATGCAATAAAAATACAATGTACCTATATACAAGCGTTTACGCGTTGTGACTTGTGGTTAATAACGCAATGTTATGCAACGGAAGACGTTCTAATATTATTATGAACATTCTTACTACAGAGTACATAAATATATTATATAACTAGCTGTCCCGGTGAACTTCGTGTCACAGGTCACTTTAAAACCTTCCCTGGACTTCTACGAATATTTTAAGACTAAAATCATCGCAATCCGTTCAGCCGTTTTCGAGTTTTAGCGCGACTAACACATTTAAAAATCCATTTTTATATATAAAGAAGATATATAGATATGCATAGTATTATCTTCCTTTAACTGTCAATCAACAACATGAATTAAGAAACAAAAATTATTTAAATAGTAGGGGAGCCCAAGAAGGGATTCGCGATATGCACTTCAAGCGTGTCAGATTAAGATTATAATATAGGCTTCTCACAGTCTCAAGTTATATTATGGTAGTTATAGTTGGTGGGTTAAAAAAAAAGTTATTTTCAAGTATTGACTGTATGTCATCGGATCTGTGTCAGATCAAGATAGAGGATATTAAGTGCACCCCAAATTTAAAGGTACGGTAAGCCTCTAGGAACATTTTAAAATTAACCAAATAAAGCTTTGTATTTTCATATCTAAGCTTCTCAGATATTTTATGTCACACTCGACTAAATGTTTTAGCCGTTCTTGTCTAAAATCTTGAAATAAATTACCTAATGCAAGCATTTTTTATGGATTGTCTTTTAAATTACAATATGAAAATGGCTATTTGCACTACTTAACACACAGTTCAAATAGAAAAGTACATATTATTTTTTCTCAATTTTACCTAATCTACAAAACCTACCTGCAGGTCCCCATGGCACTTTAGTGAATACACAAATAGCACACTGGGCTCCCATACTAGAAGGTGTCTTAAAATTTCAAAGTTAAAATATTTCTGATTTCAATAAACCATTGATTGGGAAGTTAAGGAACTCCATAAATAAATTAAACATTTGATAGTTCTGTAAAGACATTTTAATATCTATGTTACCGTTAATGTGCGTAAACTAGTTAGACTGCAGATTAACAAGGTATTCTGCATATTATCTGGGTGAGTCAGTAAAAGTGCGAAAAGTTTATTCCATTCTCATTAAATTACATAACGTTTTTTTTGAATAAAACATGTTATTTAGTTCTAGAGAATAGTGAATATAAGTTTTTGGACATATACAAAGGAATATATTATTATCAATTTTTAAGTAAAAACTTACTCCACTCATAAAATATAACAGATCCTATCAACCAGAAAAAACAATCAAAACAACAACAATCTTAGGTTGGCAGGCTTAAGTTAAAGTTTTTAGGACTTTTACGAAGGAAGAGAATGCAAACTAACTCTGTAAAGTGCAAATATAAGCTTATTTGCACACTTTAACGGATGGTATTAGGGAATCTGCAGATTACCTAGGTAATGTGAACGTTACCGTATTCTGCATTCTAACGGTAATGTATTCTATAAAGTCGCTTTTTTCCCTCATGTCCCATTGTTCCCTTTAATCTTTAAAACTACGCAACGGATTTTGATGATTCTTTCAGTGTTAGATAGCCCATTTATCGAGGAAGGTTATAGGCTATATTTTATCATGCTAAGATTAATAGAAGCGAAGAAATAGAGGAAAATGTGGAAAAAACGAGGAAAATTATTTGAAAGGGCTAACTTGAAAGCGCTTATCTCAGAAACTACTGGTCCGATTTGAAAAATTATTTCAGTGTTAGATAGCCCATTTATTGAGGAAAGCTATATTTTATCACTAAGACTAATAGGAGAATGTGAAAAAAACGGGGGAAATTATTTGAAAGGGCTTATCTTGGACTACTGAAACTAGAACTACTGGAGCAATTTTTATGTTATTTGGCACAGATAAGAAGTAGACCACGTGAAGGATCATAGGCTTTTAATAATTTTTTCAGTGGCTATATAATATTTTATACCCGTGCGACGCCGGGGCGGGTCGCTAGTAAATAATAATTTGAATACGCGGAAAACAAAATCAGAATATGGTAGTCTTTCAGAGAGTTACAATGTAATGATTTTTTTCGTAAGAAAATTAGTTTTGCTTTTGTATATAAGCGTGTTCTTATAAATCCGTCGTCCGTCGAGTAGATCCATCCGTCTTGAAGGTATATAATGCCACGAGAGAAGCTATACAAAGAAAAGTTGGGAAACTCTAAAATAAACAATGAACCGGGGAAGTACTTTAATATTATTGTTGACAATACCATACCTTTGTACTTTTCAAGAAATCCTTTACTTCATTGTCCATTTACAAATACTTATAAGCCTTTTATTTGTATATAATTTCTTGGGGGTTAGTTCAAAAACAAGGTACTTAAGAACCAGAAAATTAAAGAGCATTAATGTACTGTATGTTTTAATATCCCACCAAAAAAATACCTGTTAAAATAGGGCCTAGTTCCTATAGGCTAATAATTATTATTGGCCTAAAAAAGAGTTGAAATCTAATCCAATGCCAAGTTCAGATGCATTTCACCGATCATAATCATCTTCGTCAACAGCCTGATCCATTGTTCCATCCATGTTAATTAAATTCTGTAAATTTTATCTAACAACATAATTAATCAAGTGTTATGTATAGCACAAAACCTGCCAATTTAAAATTTAGAAGTATTATGGATCAGGCTGTTGATGATGATTATGATCGGTGAAGTGCATCTGAACTTGGCATTGGATTAGATTTCAACTCTTTTTTAGGCCAATAATAATTATTAGCCTATAGGAACTAAGGCCTATTTTAACAGGTATGTTTTTGGTGGGATTTCAATACTTTTTTTTAAGAAATCATACTATACTATGTTTTCTTTTTGTGCCACGCCCGATATAAACAATAGTTTCGATAGCTGCCGCTAGTAGCATTTGTTAATCTGTCAATAGAAGCCAAATTTTTTAAGTAAACAGTATTTATTTATTAAGCTATACAGTGTGCATTATACATGACAATATTTTATACCTCCCCCCCCTATCCTCCTCCCACCCTCCTCATCGTATTCTAATTATATCGCTATAGTACATAAGAATTTTTATCTCATGTTCGTAGATGATTCGACTGACGCTTGACCGATTTCTTAATTTTCTTAATTTTTTGATAATATACATTATAACACACGACCTGTGTGCCAAATTATATAACGCTAGGACATTTGGAAGTAGCCTCTAAAGTTCGTAGATGAGCCGTCTCACGCTTGACCGATTTCTAAATTTTCTTAATTTTTTATTAATCTACATCAAATAATATAACACACGACCTGTGTGCCAAATTTCATAACACTAGGACATTTAAAAGTAGATTCTAAAGTTCGGAGATGTACCGACTCACGCTTGACCGATTTCTAAATTTTTTTAATTTTTTGTTAATCTACTTCAAATAATCATATAAACATCCAATAATATAACACACGACCTGTGTGCCAAATTTCATAACACTAGGACATTTAAAAGTAGCCTCTAAAGTTCGTACATGTACCGACTCACGCTTGACCGATTTCTAAAATATCTTAATTTTTTGATAATCTACATAATATAACAAACGACCTGTGTGCCAAATTTCATAACGCTAGGTCAATTGGAAGTGGCCTAGAGGTTTTGATTACCGGTCAGTGAGTGAGTGAGTGAATGAGTGAGTGAGTGCCAAAATTAGCTATTTTTAAAGGGACATATTTCAGGATCTACCAAAGCTATAATTTATGAAATTTGGTATACTGCGTAAGTACTACTATATAATTACGTAGGTATAATTTTATCTTTGCACTTGCAATAGACACTGAGCTACAGGGGGGTCAAAAGTGCGTCGAAACGGTTCGTGTAAATAGTGCACGACATGTGCGCGGCCTGCTGGAACTAGGCCTGCGGACTTCCGTGCGCTTTGATTAGTTATTACGGTAAGTATTTTTAAGATAATCGAGACAGAAAACGATTTAGGGCCTGTTTCACCACTTCCTGATAAGTGCCGGATAGGCTATCCACCACTAACTTGATAGAGTATGGAGAAACTGTCAAAAAAGTTGTGGATTGCCTATCCGGCACTTTATCAAGAAGTGGTGAAACAGGTCCTTAGAATAGTACCTAATTATACCGGAAAAACGTAAGGTTATATTTTTTTAACGCGCAAATCCTTATTTTATTGGATATTAATAGAATGATGATCGCCTGATAGCATTTACTATGAATTCTATGAATTAACGAAGCGTGTTTTCACGTCGGTTTTTTGTGTGGTCTTCACTTAGGGTAGGGAAGCCAAACGAGCGTAATTTGTGAGTTGTGAGTCGCAGAATTTCGGCTGGCAGAAGTTCTGCTATATTCAGTTTCATACAAAAGTCCTGTTTGATTCACACGAGCGTAATTTTGTGAGTGATGATTTGTATGAAAGATATTTACGCGATCGAAATTCTGCGACTTACAACTCACAAATTACGCTCGTTTGGCCTCACCCTTATTTGATGTACCGGCTTATTCCGCAAATAATATGACAGTTTGGCTGGCAAAAATCTACTTTTTCTAACATAACCTCATGTTCTCAAATGGACCAATATGCCACAATTAGAAAACTGACGCGTCCGCAGTTACTTTAATCACTAATTAACTCCTAATAGTCCTAAACGATCGAACCAATTTAGATTAACTATCAATTAGGAAAAATACGAATGTTTTGTAGACTTCGCAAAACTTAGGGTTATTGGCCATTCGTCCTATGAAAACCGTCCCGTTTGTAAAAATTTTGAATTTAAATTTTCGCTGATCGGTATTCATTTATGACATAAAAAAACAACGCGTTTGTACAATAATGAATTCTAGAATACAAAAATCACATTACTAGAGTTATATAAGAATAAACTATGGTAAGTTTAACCATTATTATCCGTTTATTCAGCCCAAAATGGCGTTATATAAAGCAAAAATCCTGTAATTTATTTATATTATTTACACACCAAAATAGAACATAGAAAACAATTCTTACAGACCGCATGTAGAAAGAGGAGAGATTTCAATATATTATTTATTATTTAAATATTCGAAGCAATAATAAAACTGGCCAAGGGCGAGTTGGACAGACAGACAGACATGACGACTCTAGAAGGGTTCTGTTTTTGCCATTTGGCTACGGAAACCTAAAAAGGCTCCGAAAGTAAAGGTCCTGGACGTCAACTGCGTGAACATGTATTTCGATGTGCGGCTTATTTTATCAAAACGAGCCCAAAAAGACCCATTTATTCATTTTTTACAAGTATCCGAAACGCTTGATTGCGTGGATTTTTGACAATAAAGGCTATGCGTTTATTGTCATAAAATCCTTTACACAAAAACTCCAACAACTCTAACAGCTCTTTTCGCGTGTCTTCTTAGTTGTTCAGTGTTGAACGCACCAAGATCGTGGTTCGGCCCAAACCAAGTTCGATCGTCTGTTTGCTATCGTAATACATAATTCGACTGGTATGAGATAATACTTGATAATGGTGTAATATTTTTACTGAAAATGTAGAGTAGTCTACTCACTGGAGTAGACTACTCTACTTTTCCAGTAGACTGCTGGTCTACTTCTACTGTAATTAGTATAGGTGCAGCGCAGACGACAGACTGTCTGTGACGCACTTTTTGTCTGTGGAAATAGAACCTATGCATTTTTATGCGGACTTTTTGCGCGTCGTGTGCGTTACTGCATATAATTGCATAGGTTCTATTTCCCACAGACTAAAAAGTGCGTCACGGATAGTCTATGTCGTCTGCGCTGCGCCTTATTATGTGAGTTTAGACATTTGAATTATTTTTTTCCTTGTCTATCCGCTTCTACTTGTTATTCTTCAAAAAATTCCACTGCCAAATGTCACAGAGACAATATTCTCAGCATTTTCAGATTATAGCAGTGTTGTGTAAGGAATACTACATGTTTATTAATTGAATTCAAAAATGGGGCCATAAACGAACGACTCTGTACTTCTCTATTTGAAACATGAATTTATTTCCATGTTTTGTGACGTGTCAAAAACAAGGCTTTTTCATAACCTCCTCTTTTTGGATGTCGGTTAAAAAAGTGATCCTAGGTAGACACTGGGGTAAATGGGCTTAATTTTATAAGTTACGCCTAATTAAAAACACATTTTCTTGGTTGTTGCATCTAATCAGTTTTTATTGGAATATTTGGCTGGATATCGCATAAACCATCACAATTCACTATGAGAATTTGTATAAAATTTTTTGCCAACCTACCAATTGTGGTTTGGACCATAATTTTATTTGGTGACAGATGTTTAATTTAGCAGCTCTGTCAAATATTTTAATACGTGACAAATGACAATCAAAAAGACTCAATGTGACAACTTAGTCGAAACATAACATCGTAACGTAGATTACTTCTCCGCAATATGTTCTATAATATACAAAGGATGAATCCTATATCATAAGGACGCGTTTACACGAATTTAATATTTTAGGGTCTACACAGACGGACTGCATTTCAACTGCAATCCAACTGCAAATTGCAGTTGGATTGCAGTTGCAGTTGCAGTTTGCAGCCGACTGCAACTGAACTGCAATCCGACTGCGCTTTTGGCTTGCAGTTCTATCTATTGCAGCCGTATTGCAGTCGTGTCAACTGCACTCAAACTGTAATCCAACTGGATTGCAGTTGAAATGCAGTCCGTCTGTGTAGACCCTTATTCGTGATCTTATTCACTCACATGGGTCCCAAAGAATGTTATAGACAGATAAAAATATGTCCGACTGATATATTATATACACAGGGTGCAATTAAACCTTCCTGCCAAATTTTTTCCAGGGCTTAGGTATCATTAGGAGAGACCATTTAACCAAAAAGAAATTGGGTGTTATATTTTTTTATTGACATTTCCCTTCAATTTACGTGCGGCCAGATCCGGCCGCGCTATCTAAACGCAGCTATTTTTGTCTATACCCACGCGGCCACATCCGGCCGCGCTCTTTCATTCGATTGAGATACGTATTTCGTCGATTTAGAGACTACTTTTGTATGAAGAAGTTTGGTTAGTTATGATCTATGGTAAATTTGACACATTCTGAATGCAAAATATTATACAATCTGTGGTCGACGAGTATTTTTCAGTCATTAGAAAATCGTGAATTTTTTCGTGTGTGTTCTGACATTTTGTGTGTTTTTTGTGAAATTATTGATGGATATAACGAATGTAAGTAGTAAAATAAGTTACTTTAGTAATAAGCATTAGTTTTAGATAATCATTTGCAAGAAATACTTCGTAAAAATTTGTGAAAGTTCAGAAAAAAGTTGTGTGTGTTATAAGTATTTTGAACGTAATTTGCTTCATATATTGGTAAATTAATTACGTAAAACGCTTAAAGAAGTTAAAACAAAAGGTCTACAAGATTTTGAATTACGATAGTATTTCTTACAATGGGGATTGTCCATTTTTTTTTAATTTTGCTCATTACAAAAACATTTCGAGGAATAAGGTCAGTGATCGCTTTTCTGTATATAAACGAAAAAAATACCCAATAGTTACTTATATTTTTGAACAAATATGTTTAACCTTAGTTTGACCTTCAATGGCGTTAAATTAGCAATAAATTCGACCAACATTACGTTTCGAACTTTTGGTAAGCTTCTCGTATCAGCTTTCACATAATGATAACTTATATTTGACAAACCAGCCATTATAAATAAGATTGAAACGAAAAAAAACATACTGCAGAGGTCAATTGGCCGCCGATGATGACGTCAGAGCGAAACTTTAAAAATTTATTGAGAAAAAACTAGCCAATGGATTTCAAAATTATTTAATTTATATTCTTAAAATACCCTATTTTAACGAAAAAAAATATAAAAAGTACATGTGATTTTTTTTGGACAATGCCCATTCTAAAACAAAGAGTTCAAAGTCCGCAGGTAACGGCCATATTCTGCCGGCCAGGGCCATTTTGAACTTTATTTGTAAAGCCCTAATGACGAAGTTTGCTTGTGGGTAATACGAAACCCATTTTTTTGGGTTAGATTTATGACCTGTTTTTATAAACATCTCGAGTAGTAATGACACAATTTATGTAAGAGTTATAAAAATCAGGGTTCCCTCGAGTAGAATAAAACAAAATATTAACTTATTTCATGTGAAACAGTCAGAAAAAATATATTTCAAAATATATACTTCTGAAAAGAATATTATATCAGACTAAATACTATATTATAATGGCTTGATAGATAGAAAATTTATTAGATATTGTAAAATGCTTTACAAAAACATGAAATATAGTAAGGTTGTAAAGTTATTATATTATTTGTACAAATAGGGTAGGCCGGGCGCCATGTTTTTTAAAAATAGGTCTGCCTAGAATCTAGGCAGCCATTTTTTTTTCCGACTGAGGGGTTAAAATCGTTGCAGAAGGGTCACTCGCGACGCGGGGGCGTGATCAGGGGAAACGCGGGGGGAGGCGCGCGCGCGGGGTCACATCACGCGCGGGCGACGCGTCGTGTCCATTAATTGTAGTGTTTTTTAGGATAACTTACGGAAGCTATTTCTCAACATTTTAGTACTGAGCGATTATAAAAGAAAAAATACGTGTATTTTTATTTTTAACAAGGATCAATATATTATCAAAATTTGGCAGGAAGGTTTAATTGCACCCTGCTACTTTGAAAGTGAACTCTAGGTATATATTTTTATAGTTTATAAGGGACACATACACACCCTAAAGTATTATCACTTAGTTTTGTTACACCTTGTATCTATCTTGTATCTATAATATACTAGCTGTTGCCCGCGACTTCGTCCGCGTTGACTTCAGTTTATAGCGCGCGGTGTCAACAAAATTGATGTCAAATATAAAAGCTTTTTAAAACCCTGGTGGCTGGTACCCCTTAAATCAAAATACCCAAAAGCAGTTGTGTAATGTGCACATACTATTTCCTTATTTTAAATAAAACTTTATTTATGCCAAATTTTAAAGCTTTAACCCTGTCATCATTAAATTTGACTTCATTAATCTGACTGTCGCAGTAATTATATCTAAAAAATAATAAAGTCAATATTTTGACAATACAGGTAGAATATCAATAGAAAAGCGTTGAAAGAAACTTATAATTTATTTTTATTTTTTTTGAGTTCGAATAATAGTTTTTAATATTTGTATACATTTAAGGTTTAAGTTAAAAGTAAAATATGGTTGAATTAAGTAACCAAGTAATAATAATATGACTAATATTATATTAAGCTGTTGCCTATACTCTTGAGAAACTGTTGGAACTTCAAAAGCAACATTGATATTTAATTTTCATTTGTCACACGAATGTAACAAAAAGTTTATTTATAAACTAATTGATTTTATTTATTGGTTCAATAACGATGATTCCGATCACGTGGATACAAACGTTTTGCGATTTTTGCCCACGATGCAGCTTATAGAAGCACGTGTGCAAAATGTGACAGGTTACACATACCCACATATTATTATATACTAATATTATAAATGCGAAAGTATCTCTGTCTGTCTGTCTGTCTGTCTCGCTTTCACGCCAAAACTACTGAACCGATTTGAATGAAATTTTGTATGCAGATAGCCTAAAGCCTGAGAAAGGACATCTAAGGCTACTTTTTAACTGGAAAAAGGGGTTGTAAGGGGGTGTTTATGCGTAAATTTGTTCAAATTAAGTTAGTTCCAAAAATTCAAAACAGATGGCGCTAAGAGACGCCTACATCTTTCTATAAGATGTGGTACCATGTATAGCCCAATTTTTCGGTTCTTTCGATTGTTATAATACACGTTATTAAATATTAACTCACTACTCAGTACTTTATCTATTGCAGTAACGTAAGTCGTAACCTTAAACCTACCAATGATAAATATTAAATAGTTTATGGGTAACGCACGCTATAAACTGAAGTCCACGCGGACGAAGTCGCGGGCAACAGCTAGTTATTATATAAAATTTTCCCATGGTGTTTACATGGTGTTGAAATGTGACAATATAGCGCACTATTATAGGAGACTTAGCAAAAGCCTTAAAAAAAACACTTTTATTAGCTAAAATTACAATACATTAATTATAAGGAAATAGAAATTGGAAATAGAAAATATCGGTTGATTAAATAATATGACCGACTGGTTTGGAGATTGAACCGAGACTGCGCTGCGTCCGGCGCTCGGGCAGCGGCTCTCTTAGTTTTGCTGACTTTGGTTTGGGAAAAATAGGTATAAGCATATTCGCTAACACTTATAGGGTTATAACAACCCCCCGCGGAAGAATGAAATTCGGGGTTGTTGAATCGAATTTCAGCGAAGACATTTTAATTCTGGTTCTTTTATAACTCTATCCAGATCCGACTTAGATTCTATATTAATATCGTCCAGTTCAATCTCGTTACCAGTTGAGGTTTTCTTAGTTCTATTAAAATTCTTAAATCTAGGAATATTAAAGACAACATTATAAATTTTAAGGAGAATAATGACAATTACAATAATAACTATAACAATAAAAATACCGTTGAATATAAGGTAATGTTTTTCGTATTTAATCAATTCAGGTTCTTTATTGATAACTTTATCAAGCTCTGAATTTTTTGTTTTGTCAGGATGACAGCATCGGTTAAGTCTTCCAATTGGAAGGATAGAGTCATGAGAGCTTTGTTTTTCATTCAATTTGAATATAGAATACTTAAATTTTTCTAATGATGAATTTGTAACTAAAATATTTTCTTTTACTAACTGTGCAATAGTTTTTTCATCGTTTTGTACTTCATTAATTGCGGAATCGTATTTTATCGCATCGTCCTCATCTAGAGTGCCAAAAATATGTTTAAATATTGTTCCTACTGCACCGAATCGCGGATCTCTTATTGCGTTTAAATATAAGATGAGTTATAGATTCATATTCTTTAACAAGTTCTTTATATCGAACTACTAAAGGAGACAGTGTCTCTAGACATTGTTGAAGTACAAGTAATGATTGTTTACAAGTCAAGGTGATTGTATTCATGATTTCTTTTAAATTTACACGGTGAGATTGCATATAGGAGATCTTAATATATATATATATTTCTTGTGTGCGTGTGTATGTGACTGAACTCCTCCTAAACGACTGGACCAATTTTGATGAAATTTTTTGTGTGTGTTCAAGGGGATCTGGGAATGGTTTAGATTCACAATTTTGTCCGCTGGACAATGTTTTTTTAATTAATTTTTAATTTATTAGTAGTTGTTGATTTTGGAATGTTTTACATTGGATCCGACAGTCGGCTGCCATCGCAGTGTCAAATTTTAAATAATATTCGAATTCGGATTTTAATTTTAGTCTGTCCGACAGTTAGCGCTTCGACCAAATTAATCAAAAAAATACTTTATATACTTAATATGGCAAAGAAACGTTTGCCGGGACAGCTAGTATCTATATAATTTATAACATTTAATTGTCCGTTTACAACTTTTAGTTTTCCCAGTCCATCAAAGAAGATGCCGGTAGATTGGTTGAAAAGCTGTATAACATCTGGCCGTACACCGATTGGTATGCTGAAATAAGGTAAGTGAACATCAATTACTATTTTTATATTCTATATAATACTTATATTCTAATACTTATATTCTAATGTACTTAGTCTAACATAATTTTAATATTTTTTTTCAGGTTATTGTGTTTCAGCTGGTTTAAGCTGATCGAAATGGTGAGTAACATGTCTTCTATTAATCAACAGGGTAGCTGTATGGTTATTATTAACTCGTATGATCTTGTAAGGTCCCTTCCAGATCGGGGATAGTGCCTTCCTGAGTCTCAAATGATTTTTGAGGTAGACGTAATCGCCAGTTTTATATTTCGGTGGAGCTTTTGCTCGAGTATCGTAATAAGTTTTGGACGTTTCTTTGGATCGGAGGATATTTTCTAATGCTTTTTCCCTTGTGTAGTTAAGTTTATGCTGTAACTTCCTAATATAGTCGGTTGTTGTACCAAGGTCGCAATCATATAGTGAATTTGGAATATAGGGCTTGTTGCCGAAAACTAATTCGTAAGGAGTGAATTTCGTCGTTGTATGAATCGTTTTGTTATAAGTAAGTATGCCTGTATAGACGTATTTTGCCCAGTTGTCGTTGACAAATGATTTTAAGTATACTTTAAGGGTGGGGTGGCTTCGCTCTAATGTGCCCTGGGTTTGTGGATGATACGGTGAGGACCATATTTGTTTAATTTTTAGGAATTGGCACATGGTTTTGAAAAGGTCGGAAGTGAAATTGGTACCTTGATCGGTAAGGATGGATTTAGGAATGCCAAAGATGGATATGAAATGAATGAGACAATCACTGATTTCTTCTGCTGTTGTACTTCTTAAAGGATATGCTACTGAGAATTTAGTAAGGTCCTGTAGAGTTAGTATATATTTAAGGTTAGGTGGTCCCGATTCTGGTAAAGGTCCTATTATGTCTAACGCTATGCGTTGAAAGGGAGCTGTCGACGTTGTGGTAATTTCCATGGGTGCTTTATTAACTTTTTTTAACGCCTTATTTTCTTGACAGAGTCTACATTTCTTTACAAAGTCTTCTATGTCGCTTCTCATTCCTTTCCAGTAATATTGTTCTTGGATTCTGTTATACATTCGTGATGATCCTAAGTGACCGGCAATGGGAATATCGTGATTTTCGCGCATAATTTTGATTTTTTCGCTTAATATTGGATAATTTATTTTATTGAAGTAAATGTGTACTGTGATTTTAGAATCGTGGAAAATGTAAGTTAACATATTATATATTTTCGTATAAGCATGTAGCTCGAATGGGTTTCTAAAGTCTGATATAGCAATGTCTGTTGTATTTAATTTCGTTATTTCTTCTTTGATATTCTGAAGGCATTTGTATATAGACGGATACGGTGATTCATCAAAATAATGTACTTTGGTAAACATTAAATATATGATTTTATCTAGATGAGTAACTTTTAAAAATGAGTATAGTTCTTTTCCTTCATTGATTATTTCTTCCTTGTTTTCAAGGTTTGACAGGATTTCGGAAACGTAGGGGTTAGTTTCGTCGAAGTTTCATTGTTCATTCATTGTGGTATTGAAAATTGTGTCTTAATTGGAACTTTCTTTTAAGAATTTAGAATAGGAGTTGTCATTAGATGTAGGATTTGCAATTGGTTTTTCAGATATGGTCCTAGTCAAAGGTATATTTTCGAAGTCTAAGTCAATATCTGTGCTTTTGGTACTTATGTTAAGATCGTTAAAGTCAATGAGGTCGAAGTCAGGAGTGGCAGGATTTTGATCCTGGGTTGGTGCGAGATCTTTGTTGACGGGGTTGGACCCTTGGTCGCTTGTTGACCTGCTGAAATCTATTTGTCATGCTTGACATTATTTTTTTTTCAGCGATGGCAAAATTTAACGCTGAGTTTAGCGATTCAGGGTTACGACACCTAACCATTTGGGAAATTCGTGGGTGTAATCCCATGATAAATGTATGTGTAGCTATATCCTGTATGGTAGCAATTCGTCCGGATAAGTCAGTTTTCCTCTTTGTAGGAATGGATATATTTATTTCTGTTATTAATTTAGAAAGAAGTGTCTCTATATTTAAAGCGAATTGGCTGACGGGCTTTGTTTGCACTCCTGTAATTCGGAGAGAAGGTGTGAATAATGCTTCTTTTCACCGAACTGATTCTTAATAAATTTGGTAAATTGATCGAATGATTCGAATTCCTTTATGTCGCACGTGGATTGTGCTTTGCCTTCAAGTTGACTAAGAATGTATCTAAAAATAACTGGTTTCTGTGAAATATCCGCTAAATTATATGCATTTTGGCAATTTGAAATAAAAGAGTTTAGTTTTTCTCGACTACCATCGAAAGGCTTAATAAATTTTAGAAGTACACTTAGCTCGATTCTTTCTGGGATCTTAATTTCGAGAGTCTCTGAGGGCTGGTTTACACGTATTAAGTAGATAAGTAGTTAACTAAATTTTAACTTAATTTTAAGTTACTTAGTTGCGTGTAAACACACAATTTAGTAGCAAGTTACAAGTTAAAATTTAGTGCTACTAAATTTTTACTTACTACTTGCTACTAAATTGTGTGTTTACACGCAACTAAGTAACTTAAAATTAAGTTAAAATTTAGTTAACTACTTATCTACTTAATACGTGTAAACCAGCCATAATTCATTTTTCGTCGATAATCTGGAAGTACTTGAACTTCTCGATTTGCTAGTCATTTTGATTTATTTACCGTGTTGATTAATATTAGTATATAGAATAGTATGCTATTAAATACATGTAAGTACTAAAAATAAATAAATGGGCTCAGTGTACGCCTTGTCTTATTGAACGGCCAAAGAATTCCTTGTATAAACAATCTTATCCGGTCACAGCGCGGTCTTATCCTATGCATACAATGTAAACATAACTACTAATATAATTATTTCCTACTGACGGTTCTGAGTTATTTAGCAAGAGTTAATAAAGTTCACTCACAGGAATATCAGGATCAGGGAAGTCGCTGCTAGAACCATCGTTGAGCCTCTAGGACTCCTGGTAGCTGTTGCCGTTGCGGGTGCTGCCGATGGCGGATGCTGCTGGCGACGGGTGCTGCTAATGAGCTCGATAGCACTCGTTATAGTCTCGTGGAATTCACTCTACTATTTATGTGTTTTCACGATAGTTCACACTTCGGGAGATTCGTAGGTCACTTCACTTACAGTTATTTCGGGGCGTATTCGGGTTTTACTAATTCAGGGATTCTCGTATCCCACCGCTGCCACCATTTATTATAGGAGACTTAGCAAAAGCCTTTTAAAAAAAACACTTTTATTAGCTAAAATTACAATACATTAATTATAAGGAAATAGAAAATATCGGTTAATTAAATAATATGACCGACTGGTTTGGAGATTGAACCGAGACTGCGCTGCGTCCGGCGCTCGGGCAGCGGCTCTCTTAGTTTTGCTGTCTTTAGGAAAAATAGGTGTATGCATATTCGCTAACACTTTAGGGTTATAACAGTACGAGCAAGGGATTCATACTTTTACGTTTTAAAAGTTTTTACCATAAACGATCAATATGACGATTTAATTAATGTCTAGGAACAATTACTACGTATGCTATTGCGTCACTGATCAAACTGGCGTCAAAGAAATTAGCACTTTAATTAAATATATGACACTATAAAGTTAATGATAGGTCTGTGTTGTCTAAACTTGTCGGGACCGCGACCCATCTACAAGAAAGTTTAAAGTTCGCGGCCCACCTTGTGTAATGAAGACAAAAAAGCAGCGGTATGTTGCTGCCGCAGCATTTACCCGTTAATTCTTATCGTAGTTCACCACCACGGAGCTAATACAAAGGACTTTATAAGCCTTATGATGATGAGAGCTCTCGATTTATCTAACTTCCCTCCTTTTTTTGACAGGGGTTAAAAATTCATAGCTTTCTTAAAACAGTATGTATGCAGCCTTATCCATTTATTCCGCAATGGGATACCTGTTGCGCCTGTCATTCACACTCCCCTCGCCGCCCCAAACTAGCATCATCAACAGACTGACAGACATGTTTACTTCCATCGTATAATGTTTAGAAATAGCAATCCATATTAAAATTATAAATGCGAAAATACGCATGTCTATTACCTCTTCACGCCTAAACTGCAGAATCGATTTTGCTGTTTGGTATGGAGATACTTTTTCCCGGAAAATCACATAGGATTTTTTTTATTCCGGTAAAATGTAAGTACGGTGCACTGGAGCGCGATAAACGAATGGCGTCTTCTAGTTAAACTTATTGTATGCATATTAATTAATAAATTAATAAGCTGCTACAGCTGAAAATACTAGAGGAAGAAAAATATGACCGTTATACTCCTAAAAAACGCTATTCGCAAACACGTCCTACCAATTTTTAGAGGGTGGGCGAATAGGTTTTATTTGCGGTCTGAGTTGTAAAAAGCGTTGTCTTTAAACTTTAAATCTGCCTTAGATTCTACCATTTAATATAATTGGATTTTTTTATATACTTAACCTATCTATTATATTCCGTAGCTTAAATATTACATATTTAGAAACCTGTTTAAAATTATGCAAAACATTTCATAGAATAATACAGAACTCTAGGTAGAGGAAACATTTCATACTATAAACAATAATATTTTAATTTGTCATTGCCAATTGGGCAGTAAGTCCCTTTTGGGCTGGCTTAAGCTCAAACTCAAGTTTTTTTATTCTGAATATTTTTTTTCAAATATTCTCTGAACTATACTTTACTATAACTTAAAACTAAGACATTAATTAATAAAAACATTCAAAATATTTATATGCGATTATGCTACTGGTAGTTTCTACTGTTTCTAGTGTCTGTCTACTATGTAGAATAAGGGCAATATAAATACCTGGTTTGTTTGAACCGTGTCATGAGTTGACTCCTACCCCGCCGGCACTATCTGAAAACAGACTTGGGCTCAAACATTTTCATGTCGAAACCAACATAATATACAGTAGACAGTAAACATGCTGAACACCACAACATAGATAATAACTAGACGTTCTGCGCGGCTTCGCCTGCATAACTTGAACTTAAGAATTTTACGGAAACCGTACATTTACCGCAGAAAATAGCCTACGTCCCTTCACGTGGTCTACTCTACGTCTGTGTGAAAAAACTTAAAAATTCATGAGTTCGCGACAACAGCGACATCAAAAAAATAATCCGGTTTTTTCCACATTTTCCTCTGTTTTTCGCTCCCATTGGTCTTAGAGTGATAATTTAGACTTTCTCGATAAAAATGGGCTATCTAACACTGAAAGAATTTTTCAAATCGGACCAGTAATTCCTGAGATTAGCGCGTTCAAACAAACAAACTCTTCCGCTCACTATTAACATAAATATACAGTAAAACCATGGACGAATTATGTATTATTTGATATTTCTCCAGAGTCTAGACTCAATGGTAGAACTTTACATTCGGGCTCACACAAACTTTAGCATGATTTTTTTCAGATAACTTGAAGTTGCAAAACGGTGCAGCGCTACGTCGCATGCTTGTTTTTTTTTTACCCGACTACGGCGAAGCAAAAAGGAGGGTTATGATTTTGAGCTGTAGGTATGTATGTTTGTATGTGGTTTGTCCGTTGGTTAAAGGCTACATGACTTTACGTAAAATTGACTATAGCGCCATCTAGGGCACTTAAAGTATAGAACAAAAAAAAAATTCCTGACTATGTTGTGTGGGGTATCAAATGAAAGAACTTTGTTAGCACAGTTCAAATATATAAATTTTATTGGGTATTTCCCTCGGGTTTGCTTGCAATCACCTGATTATTGCATGAATTCATGATATCACTTCAATACAATATGAAACAACAATTAATTATATATACCTTCACACTTCTTCAAAATTATGAAGATTGAGTACAGAAATAGTTGAGGTTTAGCCGAATTCGGAAAAAGGCAAGTTATTAGATAGTAAAAATTATTTAATACTTTTTAAGTTCATATTAATGTTATTATTGTTTTTACCAAAAGAGTGAAATTATTATTTCTTCTTGGACTTCCTTGGAAGTCGGTTATAATTTTTTGTTATAAAAATAATAATTTAAACTTTATTTTTATTTCAATTATTTTGTTAAAAATAATAATAATTTCACTCTTTTTAGTTATATAATTATTATTATTAGTATATCCATACCTATGCCTTGTACTATTATCTATTCTGTGCCATGAGACATTGGTGAACTTAACACGACGTGGTAATGATGATGATGATGACGATGATGATGATAATGATGATGAATATGAATTGCAAAGTAGCATATGCTTTCTGTTCTTAAAACAACGCCGAAACTCCCAAACGTGTATCTATAAGGAGTCAGGAGTTCTCTCAGCATCTTCGAAACCATGGTATACCTTGACCCAATATTTGACTTTTTGGTGGCATATTCTTAGTACACTTCACATAAAACCAAAATCACCATATGTTTCCATATAAATTTCGAGGAGTTCCCTCGATTACTCATGGATCCCATCATCAGGTCACCACTTTTGTGAACATGGTACCAAATTGGAGTGAAACCTAATACAACAAAAAAAATTTTCGAAAATCGGTTCACAAACGCCGGAGTAATCGTTGAACATACAAAAAAAACCACAGCCGAACATATAACCTCCTCGTTTTTTGGAAGTCGGTTAAAAACTAAAACCCGACTACTAAAACGCGCTCTAAAAAGTACGAAACAAGAAAACAGTTTATAGGGATATGGAAATGTTTAAAGGATAGCCGTGGTCGTATGCCACCTACTAAACACACCGGCAAAATTAGAGGAACATAGCAAATTTTTTTTAAATCGCTGTTTTTATGTATTTATTTATTTATTAAATAATTGACGATTAAAAAATAAAACTTATATAAATTTAGGGCATAAAAACGTGTAAAATAGAAAAAATCTGCAAAAATCAAAAATTAAGAAACATCTTTGAAATTTCAGTAGTAAGTTTTTAAGTTACATACTTCATTTTTACTTAAGAAATGCCATGTTTAAAGCGTGTAATGCCTTCTATGGATCTCAAGAGGGTCTGGATACGCCATTCCATGCTTGCATTTTGATTGTCGATCATTTCCTGTGGGATAGTCTTCTACTCCTCCAGTAGCGCCAACTCGAGCTTCTGAACACATTTTGGAACTGGAGTTTTAACTCGTACCGTTCACCCATTGATGTGCCACACGTCCTCAATCGGATCCACATCCGTGCTGACCTCTCCACCTGGGCTACGCCAGCATCATTTAGGTAAAAATACCCGATTTTTTTACTCTATGGACGCGCATAAAATTGAAGTTACTGTCTAAAACTGTGTAAAAGGCACAACGTGCAGTTCTAGGATGTTTGTGCTATAGCCCTGTACTGTCAAAGTACCATCATTAACAATCATCAGCTCCTTGCGGGCTCCAAATCATATGCCACCCCAAACCATTACGAAGCCTGCATGATAGGCCACTGTGTCCGTTAAGTTTGATGGTCTATAGCGTTCCTTACGATTTATCCACATTCTTTATCGCCTGTCAACAAAATTTACACAGAGTTTGCTCCCATCACACTACAGCACACGATTTCACTCACTTGTTAAATTTTGATGTTCACGCGCAAATCTTAGCCTGGCTCTTTGCGGTCCTGTCTCAAGTTTTGGTGCCCTTGCTGGCACTTTTGAGTTTAATTTAATTTCTTTGATTCTTCTTCTTACTGTACAATCACTTACACGTCCATCTCGGATCTGTTCCGACAGGTTTCGTCTCTGCAAAGCAGTTTGAGGTCGATTTCTTAAGGCTTGTACCCTTACAAAACGGTCATCCTGAACCATTGCCACCCGAAATCTGCCTTGTTCTCGTCTCCAAACGTAAGATCCAGTCTCTCTGTAGCGTTGAAAGTTACGATAGACCACGAAAGCCGACACACCTAAGGCCTGACAGACCGAACGGTAGGTGTGACCTTTCTCTATCGTGGTTACAGCTCTAGCAGTCGTAGATGCTGGAAAATCACAAATTTTGTATCTAAGCAATGTGTTCTTCCAAAAACCAAACAATCAAATGAGCTGGCATACCTTGCACCCCGCTAAAAACGCCATTCTTATCAGAAACACTTACAACGTCAATCATCGAAAAACACTTAGTAGGGCATAATTGCAATAAAAATCTGTTAGCTTCCCAGTTGTGTTCAATATTTTATTTCTTAAATGAGCTTAGAAACTATAAAAAAGGATTTCACACAGCCCGACCCACTTGAATTCAAGTTGTGGCCCTTTTTACCTATGTTCCGGTAATTTTGCCGGTGTGTGTATTATAGCAAAACAGATTCATTATAGATAATAAATGGGCATATGCAATACGACCACGGCTATCTTTAAACATTTCCATATCCCTATAAACTGTTTTCTTGTTTCGTACTTTTTAGAGCGCGTTTTAGTAGTCGGGTTTTAGTTTTTTAAACTTTATTTTTTATTTAATAAGGGGGCAAACGAGCATACGGGTCACCTGATGGTAAGCAACTACCGTCGCCCATGGACACTCGCAACATCAGAAGAGCTGCAGGTGCGTTGCCGGCCGGCCGAGGGAATACGCTCTTTTCTTGAAGGTTTGCAGGTCGTATAGGTCCGAAAATACTGCTGGTGACAGTTTGTTACAGAGTTTCACAGTGCGCCGCAGAAAGTTACGCGAAAAACGCACTGTGGAAGACTGTCACTCATCAAGGTGATGAGGATGGCATGTTTTTCGCGTGGGACGATGGCGAAAAGTTGCAGGTGGTATGATTCCGAACAATATTTCTTTGCTTGTTGCTTGTTGTGTATAATATTTCAAGAACACGGTTACTCTACTGTATTATATATTTTATACTGTGTCTTTAGATTCGGACAACACAACAAGAACAACGTTTAAAGACATAGAATTTCGAAGGAAAACACGAGTAAATGGAGTAAATGGACCACTTTTGGATGCGATTTTGATATTTTTAACCAACTTCCAAAAAGGAGGAGGTTTTCGAGTGCTGCATCGGCATTGGGCATACAAGTACACTTAAAAAGCAAAAAATTACGTGTGGCACTCGGGATTGCCGCCGTAAAGCTATAGCAAAACATTTTTATCAACTTAAGTAATTATTATTATAATTTGCATACGTCTAGTTGCACACACACAAACACCGCGCCGAAGTCTGGCTATTGGGCGTGTTAGGTTTTTGTCGTTACGGAATTTTTTGATTCGGTCGCCGCGTTCAAAGTCCGCGGTAAGAGTTATACAAAACCTACCAAACACCTGTGCCGCGTTGCATCTCAGTGTGTATTTACCCTATCATCTCAGCCGAGAGATTAAAGACTGGAGTTAACGAGCTTAATCGTCGTTAACGAACCCAGTCCGGTGCGTTGTCGATGATTAGTGCCATTAAACGTATTCTAAAGTGTAACACACATCGAATTTCCCCCAATTCCCAATACATTTGGTACCGCGTGACCGTGTAATAGGGTTGTTGTCGTTTCGTCCCTTGAAAGTCGTCCCATCTATACCTACTAATATTTTAAATGCTAAAGTGTGCCTGTCTGTCTTAAACCTTTAGACCGGTTTTGTTGAAAGGTATGAAGATACTATGAGTCCTGGAAAGGGCATAGGACGCTTTTGTCGCAGAAAAATGGACGGTTCCCGCACGATTTTTGGCACAACGGAGTTGCGAGCGTCATCTAGTTGAATCTATATGTTACCGGCAATTTGTATAATTCAGCCATTATTAACAATTCCTAGGCAATATATTATGTATAACAATGCCTGGGGTACCCAGACAATGTATGAATATTATGAAAATCTTTACACGTTACATACTTTGGGGCATCAAATAGAATACAGCTGCTGTTCTACCGCCAATGCATAAAATAAACTGATCATAGACTATGTTTAAATGTTAAGGGCAAACGAAACATTATATATCAAGTAATTAAAAGATAGTATGAAAATATATAAAGATATTTTGATTGTTTCCAAGCATAATATGCCAATTGCCAGTGTATCGATGGTATTAATCTTCATTCAGATCAACACTACAATTATTATGCTATGCATCATATTATATATATATATATATATATATATATATATATATATATATATATATATATATATATATATATATATATATATATATATATATATATATATATATATATATATATATATATATATATATATATAATATCAAATTACACGTTTCCATAGTGTCAAAAATTATTACAATTACAGTCATTAATCAATTACAGTCTTACAAATTATACTAACTCATTTAAGAAGTTATCATATTGAAATAGTGGAAATAAATACAAAAAAATTAAATTTTACTTGTGCAAAAAAGTTATTTTCAAATCGTATCAACGGATCAAAAGTGCGACGTACCTGCCATCTGTTGGTGAATTGCTGAAGTATTTCTTATCTGCTGTATGTACCACACAATCTCAAGAATAGCTGCAAACATAACACTTCACCAGAATAATGGATACATCCCATAACGAGTTTGTAACGCTAAGGAGAAATGCTAGATCAAACTCGTTGACAAACATTGATCACTCGTTCACATTTGATGCATCTATGAACAGCTTACCTAACAATTCACTCACTAGCAGTAATGAATGCTTAGAACACATAAATAAAATTCAAAAATTATCGGATGATCTGCTTATTGCCAATCAGGAAATTGAAAATTTAAGCCTAGAAATCCTAAAGTTAAGAAATGACTTGGAGAAAAAGAACAAAATAATTGATATGTATAAAAAGATTGAAAACGGCAGCAGTTCCATCACACCAAACGCTAGGAGGAAGAGCAGAAATAAGATGTATGATCTTAATAGGTGTCAGAGCTTAGAGACAACACCACAAAAAAGTAAAAAACTAGAATCTGAAACACCACAAGATACCGGCAATAACAAACGAGAACCATTACGGGAAGAAACGGTGACACGGGTGACATTGACAGACAGCTGGACACAGACAAGCGAAACTAGTTACAATATTATGCAATGCAGCAACACTGAAATGGAGAATACCGCGAGGAAATCAGAAACAATAACCAATGACAATTATTATAAAGAAACGTCAAATATTCCAAAGAAGAAGATGAAGAACTTCAAACAACAAAAAATAAACAAAATATGTATCACGAGCACGAAACCAAATAATAAAATTCTAGAACTAGCCCTTAATGCTTTTGGGCAAAATTATAATGTATGCCATTACAGCTCGCCCAATTCTAATACTACAAACATTCTTAGTTCTTTAAGTACCAAACTTGATACATATAATATGACCGATTTCTGCATAGTGTTCATTAGCGAAAACGATTTTACTATTACCAAAAATTACTTTGATCTAGTTATAGAAATAAGAAATATGTTACAGAATATAAAAAACACTAATATAATTCTATGTCTTCCAACATTTAGGTTAGGTTTTGATATGTATAACTGGAGAGTGGAACATTTTAACAATCTCCTCTATTTAGATGTATTGACACACAAACATGTATACCTGTTAGATTCTAATAAAAATATTAAATATGACTATTCAATGTTTGACAAACAAACCGGAAAACTTAAAAATATAGGCTTTAATACAATTTTTCAAGAATTACAATATTATATTAATGACATTTCCTACACTTATAATATATCTGAAGACAATTATAATGTTAGTATTGAATATAATATGGAGGATACTAATCAGAAACAGAGCACAGAACTTATTCACAAAAGTATTGATGGGTCCAACAATTTTTTATCTTAACAAATAAAATATTAATTCTTCACCAAAACATAGCTGGGCTTATAAATAAGTGTGATTCTTTGGTAGCAAATTTATTTGAATTGTCAGATAATAATAAGCTTGTACATATTATTTGTGTGACTGAACACTTTATAAAAGCTGGATATGAAAACCAGCTTACAGTACCTAATTATATCTTGGGAGCCAGCTTTTGTAGGCAAAATGTAAGCAGGGGTGGATCATGTATACTGGTAAGACAGGGAATTTTGTGGAATGAATTGAATATTACATCTAAACTAGCTATGGAAGGTTCATTTGAGTGTTGTGGTGTAGAATTATTAAATCACAATTTAATCATAGTTTGTTTGTATAGAGTTCCAAAATTAACTAATCTAAATATATTCTTTGCTAAGCTAGAACAGTTGCTAATGTCTTTGGCTAAGAAGAAAAATAAAAAAGTTGTAATTGCTGGAGATTTTAACATTGACATTTTAAAAAATAATAATATGACATTTGATTTCCAATGTTTGTTGACGAACTTTTCCTTTAAACTAGCCCTCAATGAGCCTACCCGATCTAGCAGCAAAACATGTATTGACAATTTTGCCCATAACTTGAGTACAAACTGTAAGACTGAAGTGATAGAATTAGCTTTATCCGACCACTCAGCGCAAATTATCCATTGCCCGACTAAGCATATGCCAACTATAAAATACTGGCGCAAAAAACAACGTGACTATTGTACAGAAAATATTGTCAAATTCAAAAATTGCCTTAAAAGCCTAAGTTTCCATGATGTGTATACTATAATTGAGGACGCCAACCAAGCATATAATTGTTTTTTGGAAACATTTTTGTTATTTTATAATTTATGTTTCCCATATAAAATAGTAAGAATACCCGTCTATAGTAAGCCAACATGGTTATCTCGGGGAATCAAATTGGGGTGTAAAAAGAAAAGGAAACTATTATGGTTATATAGGAAATTTCCTACTAATGAAAATAAAATAAAATTTAAAAAATACTCAAAGACATTAAAGAAAATAATAAAATTAACCCAAAAATCGCAAAATACTTATAAAATTAAAATGTCAAAAAATAAAAGTAAGTCTATATGGAATATTATAAAACAGTTTAAAATAAATTTACCTCGAGATAATATAACAGAGATTACAGTAAATGGCCACACGATAACAGAACCAAAGCAAATTTCAAACGCGTTCAATAACTACTTTGTAGACAAAATTGATCCCATCCCTGGACATGGCAAAAGTGTCACAAACAATATTTCATCCACGATGAATTCGTTTTTTATCGCCCCCAGCACGCCTAAAGACATACAAAAAATTATTCAAGGTCTAAGAAACTCAAAGAGTGTTGGTTGGGACGACGTATCTACTCATGTGATCAAAGCTGTTAGTGAAATAGTGTCCGGTCCCTTAAGCTATGTCCTAAATCTGTGTATAGAAACTGGTGTATTCCCAGAAAAACTAAAAATCTCCGTCATCACGCCATTATTTAAGAAAAATGACAAAAAAATTCTACATAACTACAGACCTATAGCCCTGACATCCGTTATCTCAAAAATCTTTGAAAAACATATAAATAATCAACTATACAATTATTTAGAAAAATATAACTTACTATGTAAGGAACAAAAAGGTTTTCGTCGAAACATGGATATAAACAGAGCCATTTTCGATTTCCTTAAGACAGTACTTAACAATGTAGATAATGGAAATCCAATATGCTCTATATTTTGCGACATGACTCAAGCCTTTGATTACATTGATCACAAAATCTTAATAAAAAAACTTGAGGCATATGGTGTTCGTGGAAATGCATTGAAGCTAATTGAATCATATTTGTCAGATAGAAAACAGTACACAAAAATAAAGCGAATTAACACCAAAACCCTTCAGGAAGACGTGTTTATATCCGAGCTGAGACTTTTGATTTATGGCATTCCACAAGGTGGTGTTTTGGGTCCTCTTCTATTTATAATCTATATAAATGACTTCCCTAAAACAACTGACAAACCAATGACGCTCTTCGCTGATGATAGCACTTTAACAATACCTTGTGACATATTATGTAATTACGAAAATGACATTAATAAAACTTTGACATGTATAATATCTTGGCTAAATAATAATAATTTGAAAATTAATTTAAGCAAAACAAGTATCATGCACTTCACACAAAGAAAGTCTCCTCCTGAAATTGAAGTGCAATACAGTAATACAAAAATTGACCGCGTACATGACTCTAAATTTTTAGGATTAAATATTGATAGTAAGCTTAACTGGAAAACACACATAGAAAAACTTAGTAAAAAAATTTGTAGCTGCTCGTATGCACTACTTCAGCTAGCTCCTATCATGAATTCTGATGGAATCTTAACTGCATATCATGGTATGGTTGGATCTATCTTACGATATGGTATAATATTTTGGGGCAATTCACCTGATAAAGACATAATATTTAAAATACAAAAGCGATGCATACGGGCAATGTTTGGTTTGCAGGCAACGGATAGCTGTAAGCCATATTTTCTCAAGCACAAAATTTTATCACTGCCGTCCTTGTACATATTAGAAATGGTGTTGTTTGTGTATAAAAATCCTGAATTATTTCCTAAGACTTCTGAGGTCGTAAAGAGAAACAGGCGTGACAATGATAAGATATACACAAACAATTATAAAACCTCACTTGCATGTAAAAGTATATTAGGCATGTCATCCAAACTTTATAATAAATTGCCGCTATCTATAAGAAAAAATAATGCCAATATAAAATTGTTCAAAAAATCTGTCAAAGAACTTCTAATAAGCAAATGCTATTATAATCTTACTGAATATCTCAATGACAACTTTAACACATTAGAAAGAGTATAATATCATTTTTAACCTCGACATTAGTAATTAATATTAATATTATTTTATTTTTAATTATAATGAACTTATTGACATCACATATTATTTTTATTTTGATTTCGACTATTAATATTTAACATTTTATTTTATTTTATTAATAACATTATTATTATCTATTTATCAATGACTTATTTAGGACCTTAAATGACATTGTTTTTATTAATTAATTGAATCTATTGACTGAAATTTTATTACAACGAATTTATTTATTGACATCACATATTATTATTATTTAATTGTTTTATTTAATTTCGACTGATTGACATTTTATTATACTTTTATTAAAAACATTATTATTATTTATTAATCAATGATCAATTTTATATCTTATGACATTATTTTTTTATTACATAATTAATTCAACCTGTTGACTGTTGTATCTGAGGACAATTAATTATTATGTATCATAAGATGAATTATATGACACTTAGCACTAAACCATTTAAATTAGATATCATTTTATGTTATTTTACTTAATTATTTTATTCTTGTTACTACTGTTAATTTTCTCTTACTGTAACTTATATTTAATACTATTTTATTAATTTGAAATATGAGAAATGAAAATTTGCATGCTAAGAAATTATTAGCGAATTGTGCGGAACTGTACCTTACTTTTGTCATCTTTTTTTGTAACCACATTTCGAGCAAATAAAGATATTATGATTATGATTATGATTATGATTATGATTATGATTATATATATATATATATACAGGGTGTCAAAAGACCGCTTCCGATAAATTCGTGGGGTTATTATAGGGCATGAGATACATCCATTGGTGCAAGTAATTTTCTTTAAGTCGACAGTTTTTAAAATAGTCAAAATTTTCAACACACAATGTATAATGCTGATGTAAATGCGCGCGCGCGGCCCTGCGCTAGACAAAACAGCTGATCGTGGTGTGCCCTAGGCCCTAGCCCGTAGGTAGTGAATAAACCATCAATATTGTAATGATTATTAAATTACAATTGTTTTCTAGATTTAATAAAATGTTAGAATTTATTAATTACCGTTTCTTAGGTTTATTTCTCAAAAATACTCAGTTTTTACTTCCGGCCAAAAAGGAAAAGTAATCATAATTCACATCCGAATCAAGTTGTAAAAATACAATACACAGTTACTATGGACAAAATACTTGATAACATGTTCACTGACCTGTGATCAGCTGTCTGCTTTTATGAAATGCAGTTCGAGCTGTGCTCCATCTAACTCAATGTCTAGATTGCAGAGTTTTTCAACACGAAACAAAAGTACTCGTAAACAGGAGACGGAAAATTCTTTTAAAAACACTTTTTACTCCAGTTTAAACCGCACTATCGTCTATCGACGACGATGTTCACACTCGTTCCATAAAGGTTTACGAGTATTAAAAGTTCATTCACATTCACAGACGTATCACGTGAAAAAATAGTTATCAATGTCACAAAACAAGCAATAAGACCAGAACATCCGTAAAATTACAAAACTTAAACAAAAACTTCACAGTACACCAGCGCGGCGCGTGCTTACAGCAGACTAAATACAATGGGCATTGTCCAAAAAAAATCACATGTACTTTTTATATTTTTTTCCGTTAAAATAGGGTATTTTAAGAATATAAATTAAATAATTTTGAAATTCATTGGCTAGTTTTTTCTCAATAAATTTTTAAAGTTTCGCTGTGACGTCATCATCGGCGGCCAATTGACCTCTGCAGTATGTTTTTTTTTTCCTTTCAATCTTATTTATAATGGCTGGTTCGTCAAATGCAAATTCTCATTATGTGAAAGCTGATACGAGAAGCTTACCAAAAGTTCGAAACGTAACGTTGGTCGAATTTATTGCTAATTTAACGCCATTGAAGGTCAAACTAAGGTTAAACATATTTGTTCAAAAATATAAGTAACTAATGGGTATTTTTTTCGTTTATATACAGAAAAACGATCACTGACCTTATTCCTCGAAATGTTTTTGTAATGAGCAAAATTTAAAAAAAATGGACAATCCCCATTAAAGAAAAAAACTTCGTAAAATAATAGGGATGTATCCCTCTGCATATTTTGAGTTATCGATAATTTGTTATCGATAAATCGTTATTGTTTTACATACGAGTATGTTATGATTACAGTCAAACTAAAAAAAACAAATACCTACTTAATGTTAAGAATAGCGACAATAATAATTAAAAGTTATTTAATTAATTAATTAAGTTATGCGTTATAAGTAAACGCGTATACGCGCATACGTATAACGCATAACGCGTACCAAAGTATTATAACAATCACTTTATCACGGTAATGTAGGTATCGAAATGCATCACTGTTTGTCATCCCTATAACACCTCCCCTCCCGCGCCTCGGTCGCTACGGACCGGTCAGGCGCCGACCGCGCGAGGTCCGCTGGCCAGTGCGAATCAGACAAGCAAGCGGCGCGCAGCGATTTTTGCGCTTCTTCGGCGCGGAGGATCGCGTGGATCCTCCGCGCCACTCTTTTCGTACCTACCAGCGATGTTATGGTCCCGCTGGCTTCTTGTTTTCTCTGTGTGTATGATATTGCAATATCTGTGAAATTGTAATGCTCTTGTTTGAATAAACGATGTACGAACAAAAGCGTTAAAAGTGTTAATTGATTGTTATTTTAGTTGTGTTAAAATACTTTGTGGTGTGATACATTTCGTTTAAAGCGAGAAGTGTTTTTGACGTTGTTGGTGGTGACTGGTCTTATTGCTTGGTGTTAAGGACTATTTTCAAAATGCATAAAGAAGTAAGAACACTTGAACTCAACATTTTTCACGTAAGTTAATTGCCAGTTTTATGTATGAGGTTTTTTCGTGTATCATCCGTAATTTCGATTGATAAGTGACGATTGCGGATAGACAGTTCATCCGCATATTGGTTTCGTTATTTACGATGAAATTTTTGTAACTATGTAGTCTAATAATCTTAGACTAGTTACAAGTACTTACAACAGCATGGCAAACTTCTAAGTTTGCCATAAGTATTAAGTACTGTAGTAAGTTGTGCACAGACAGTTGCTTACAGTATTCTACATGAGTTACTATTAAACTTTTAACACTGCAAGTAACTTAGATAAGAGGTCAAAGGTCAGAGTTATAAGTTCAACGTCATGGCGACCTTCATGGGTTTAAAATTGAAAATACACCACATACATTAGGGTTTCTGTGTGTTCTGTCGTAGTGTATCATCATTCGTCGCATACGACCTTTCGAATCGTGCGTGGGCCGGAGCTAAGTGCAAACAAACTAAAATCGACCCACCCTGTTTCAAAGTTTTATATCAAAAAAGTTTGCAAGTTCTATGACAAAACCTCTTTTCATGAATATACTAGCTGATACTAGCGACTTGCCCCTGACTTCGCTTAGGTTAAAACGTGTATTTAATAAGTAGGGGTACCTCTATTAATGCTACAGCAATTTTTGTGTTTGTGAAAAAAATCAGCAAAAATCAAAAACTAAGAAAATCTTTGAAATTTCAGTAGTAAGTTTTTAAGTTAAATTCTCCATTTTTATTAAAGAAATGCCATGTTAATTGCATGTAATGCTTTCTATGGATCTCAAGAGGGCCTGGATACGCCATTCCATGCTTGCATTTTAATTGTCAATCATTTCCTGTGGGATAATCTCCTACTCCTCCATTAGCGCCAACTCGAGCTCCTGACACATTTTGGAACTGGAGTTTTAGCTCGTACCCTTCACCCATTGATGTGCCACACTTCTTCAATTGGATCCACATCCGTAGACCACGCTGGCCTCTCCACCTGGGCTACGCCAGCATCGTTTAGGTAATAATGCCCGATTTTCTTACACTATGGACGCACGTAAAATTGAAATTACTACCTAAAACTGTGTAAAAGGCACACCATGCAGTTCCAGGATGTCTGTGCTATAGCCCTGTACTGTCAAAGTACCATCATCAATAATCATCAGCTCCATGCGGGCTCCAAATCATATGCCACTCCAAACCATTACGAAGCCTGCATCATAGGCCACTGTTTCCGTTAAGTGTGATGACCTGTAGCTTTCCTTACGATTTATCCACATTCTTTATCGCCTGTCAACAAAATGTACATAGAATTTGCTCCCATCACTGTACAGCACTGTACAGATTTCACTCACTTGTCTAATTTTGATGTTCACGCGTAAATCTTAGCCTGGCTCTTCGGTGTCCTGTCTCAAGTTTTGGTGCCATTGCTGGCACTTTTGAGTTTAATTTAACTTCTTTGAGTCTTCTTCTTACTGAACAATCACTTACACGTACATCTCGGACCTGTACCGACAGGTTTCGTGTCTGCAAAGCAGTTTGAGGTCGATTACCTAAGGTTTGTTTCCTTACAAAATGGTCATCCTGAACCATTGTCACCCGATATCTGCCTTGTTCTCGTCTCCGAACGTAAGATCCAGTCTCTCTGAAGCGTTGAAAGTTACGATGGACCACGGAAGCCGACACACCTAAGGCCTGACTGATCGAACGGTAGGTGTGAACTTTCTCTATCGTGGTTACAGCTCTAACTGTCGCAGATGCTGGGAAATCACTAATTTTGTATCTAAGCAATGTGTTCTTCTAAAAACCAAACAATCAAATGAGCTGAGCATACCTAGCACCCCGCTAAAACGCCATTCTGATCAGGAACACTTACAACGTCAATCATCGAAAAACACTTATTAGGGCATAATCGCTGTAAAAACCTGTCAACTTGCCAGTTTTATTCAATATTTTATTTCTTAAATGAATCGCTTAGAAACTATAAAAAAGGATTTCACACAGCCCGACCAACTTCAGTTCAAGTTGTGACCCTTTTTACCTATGTTCCGCTAATTTTGCCAGTGTATGTACTTATTAGAAAACACAGCAAAATTGCACAGCCCGCTCTTAAACAACAAACAATTTCCTGACTGAACTTTCTCATTATTAAAAACAGATAAAGGCATTATTGTTTCTTACCATCAAAGCGCGCTGCAGTGCATTTTGATAAGACAATAATATTAATGTTATAATAATATCTGACAGTCTATACTGATAACATAATATTATGGTAGGTACAGACCACATTATAATATTATACCTAGTTATAAAAATGTTATTTTATTGTACACATTATATAATTTTAAGATGATGTAATAATTTTTAATGAGACACACATTATACGTCAATTGTTAATTTAAATATGAGCTAATTTCAAAAAAATTGCCACTTCCTTTGTGTTTCTTCTGTGTAACGTAACACAATTCTAACACAAAAATTATAAGGAATTATACATGTAACCGTAAGATTTTCGTATTTAAAATAACTTCAATTGCCTGAATATTGGATGCATAACATTGAAAAAATAATTCAAACTGCACTTTAAATATACAGGAAGTCCCAAAACTCAACGATAATCTAGGACCGGATGAATGGCCAAGTTACACCGGTTCCGGAAAATATAATAAAAATTCCATATCACTCAGTTTAGCGATAATAGACAATTTTCTAAAAAAGTCGAAATTCGACAGCCTTGGTCGCATTTTCAAGTACTGTGATCACCAATGTCACAATTTCGCTGTAATTTTTTTAATTTTGAGATCTTCATTAACGATGCTATTAATCGTAACTACGAATTAATGCAAAAAAACATTGTTAATTTAATAAAATACGTTAAGTTTCAGTAAGTCATGGTTCACAAAAATATTGTTAATTAACTTTGACACTTCATTTTGAAAAAAAAATGTACTTAACTACCCTTGGCAAATTATGTCAAAAGTTGGCGCATTTTATCAAGATTTAAAAATGGTGCAACACTAGCCACTTTTCTTGCCATTAAAATTTTTATTTCTTATTTTTTCCAAATTGAGCTCAATTTGAACAACTCAAGATTAGGAATTTTTGTTACTAAAATTTGTTACTTTTTGTTTCTGGTCTGAACTAAAATTACTATTTTTAGTAAAAAGGTAATTCAGTCAGTTAATAACCAATCTTATTGTAAAAAACATAATAATAAATAATAAAATAATGAAAGAACCGTCGTAATTTTTTTTTTATTTAAATATTCTCCTTAAACTACATTAAATATTCGAATTGTTTGCCTCCGGCACGAATACAGACTCTGCAATGCCTTATAAAAGACCAATCGAACATTTACTGTAGATTAAGGCCATCCCCCGAGCAAACGACCTTGGCCATACATTTGCCGCGTTGCCGAGATCGCACCAAAACCCTATTTTTTACTTATCTTAGTTCAAAATTCAAAATAACTTTGTATCTTTAAAATTATAAGTTTATAAGGTTTGAAATACGGTAAATTACGGTATCTCTGTAAGGAACGCCCTTAAGGAGAATAATTAAATAAAAAGTTTTACGACGGTTTTCTTTCATTATTTTATTAATTATTATTATGTTTTTTACAATAAGATTGGTTATTAACTGACTCAAATACCTCTTTACTAAAAATAGTAATTTTATTTTAGACCAGAAACAAAAAATAACCAATTTTGGTAACAAAAATTACTAATCTTGAGTTGTTCAAAATGAGCTCAATTTGGAAAAAATGGGAAATAAAAATTTTTATGGCAAGAGAAGTGGCTAGTGTTGCACCATTTTTAAATCTTGATAAAATGCGCCAACTTTTGAAATAACTTGCCAAGGGTAGTATAGTAATTTTTTTTTTCAAAATGAAGTGTCAAAGTTAACTAACAATATTTTTGTGAACTATGACTCACTGAAACTTAACTTATTTTATTAAATTAACAATGTTTTTTGCATTAATTCGTAGTTGCGATTAATAGAAACGTTAGTGAAGATCTCAAAATTAAAAAAAATCGAAATTGTGGCATTGGTGACAGGACTTGAAAATGCGACCAAGGGTGTCGAATTTTGACTTTTTTACAAAATTGTCTATTATCGCTAAACTGAGTGATGTGGAATTTTTATTTTATTTTTCCTGGAACTGGTATAACTTGGCCATTCATCCGGTCCTAGATTATCGTTGAGTTTTGGGACTTCCTGTATATTTAAAGTGCAGTTTGAATTATAAATTAGGTTAATGTAAATAACCGAACATTCAAACAGCACTTTAAATATATCTAAATTTTATTTTATGCTATACATCTTACACCATTTGGCATTGAAGTTATTTTAAATACGAAATAATTAATTTAAAATCACAGGAAAACCGTTTGTATACAATCCTCGATGGATTGTAAACAAACGGTTTTCCTTCGTTATATTGCAATCTCGCGGTGATTACAATCTTACGGTGACATACATACCGCAAAATTATAGTCATTTTTGACCCGTAGTTAGTTTTTTGGACTAAACTACTACAATTTCATGGTGCAATAGGAGGGTGAGATAATTGTAAATAAAAGTCGGATTAATCTTGTCTCATAAATTATAATATTAAATAATAATATATTCGTTTGTGTTCCTACACACGTGTGGGAATAATGCGTGGCGGCCACAAAGGAAGATCTTCCGACCGAGCGAGGTGGTATGCCCGGTCAGGCCGAAGCCCACGTGATATATTTCAGCTGTCGACATATACCGACGCGCTTAGAAAACTTCGATAGCGCTATGCAGGAATGTTAGGCGAATTGTGTGGACCGCCACATCACTCCCCACCGAAGACCGGAGGTCGAATCTTGAAGTCTTGTCGCTTGAGTCGCCAGTGCCAGAGAGTTCCAGTGAGTCGGAACTGTTGCAGTGAGTCGGAACTGTAAGCTGCTCCACGGGATCCAGTGAGTCGGATAGCTGCCGTGCGGGGCCGATGCTACGTGCTGATCAGGAGAGATGTGCTCTGTTAGCTGACTGGTCGGTGTAGTGGGAAAGCCCGATTAAACTACATGAAAATTCTTTCGTCATAAAGTGAAACCAAAGTGGATAAAAACTTACCAGGGTTAATTGCGTAGCATGCACAATTAGTCCGTATAAAAGTTTTTTTACTACCTCCACACTAAACGAGTTGTGGAGTACAAACAAAATGGCCGCAATGTGTCAGTTGTCACTCCATCTATACTTTTGCTACTTTTTACTGTGTTGCCACATTAATAGGCCCAAATTAATACCATATCTAATGAAAAAAAGTGTTACATAATGGAATAACACAAAATATTATTTTCGTAGACAAAATAAATTTTTGAAAATCTATGAGTTTTAAAGGACATTCCAGAAGATATACTTTGTATAAACGTCAAATTATTGATGATGCTCAAAACCATTTCTAAAGTTATATCTATTTACTTTAAAACTTTGCTTTTTTTTTTGCTTTATAAGTTCCACTATATATGGACAAAAAAGGGAGCAATTTTTTTGAAATTAGCTCATATAATTGATAGCAAGTGTTACTATGTTGAGTTTATAGTTTGAACATTGTTTAATAAAATAAAACAATTAATTCATCAAGCCCCAAGCGGCTACATCCGGCCGCGATAACAATGGAAAAGTTATTGTGTCTCGTTTTGCCACGATTGACAGGTTAAATCAAGAAAATTTTATATTTTTTTAAGTAAGTATAATATATTTCATACTTTGTACCTAAAGAATTGTTATAATAATTTTCAAGACTGTCTTGTTTACCATTAATTCATTCAACTAAACTAAATCAAATAAAGAGACACAATAGCCTTTCTATTGTTATTGCCAGCACCGGTGCTCGTACGGGGCTTGATGGGTTAATAAACGTACTCTGATAACTTCATAAGAAGAGAAAGGAACAGGCAATTTGCGCAGAACTTTGTCTGAGGAAACAATCAAAATGGTTTTAAATTTTAATAGAATATTAAAATTATTGACTATTTTACCAATAGTTAGAAAATATAACTTTGGAGAGATATGTAAGTACTTTAGTTAAGTTAAAACTATTTATTGCAATTATGTGCACCGTTTACGAGGGCTGCTATTTATGTATCCGGAACTGGCCACTTACAAGAACAATATTTAAAAAGTAATTACAACATTTGAAAATAGAACTCTTTGGTTGAAGAATACATTTTGTTTCATGTGACTGTCAATTATTTTTCCATTGTGGCGTCATTTTGAAAATTGCGTGTCTTCATTTGCCATGGATTTAACGCGTGAACATTTTCCTGCAATGATTTACTACGATTTTCGGCGTGGGCTAAATCAACAACAGTGCTTTATTCAACTCACCGCAACTTTTGGAGATGAAGCACCATCAAAAACCACTGTTTATCACTGGTACAGTGAGTTTAATCGTGGGCGGTCTATGCTCACGGATGAAAATAAAGAAGGTCGCCCAAAAACAGCTGTTGTCCCACAAAATATAGATGCTGTGCGGGAACTAATAATGCGTGATCGTCATGTTACATATCGCGAGATAGAGGCGTCCTTAGGCATAAGTATGACGAGCATACATAAGATATTACACGAACATTTGGCTGTAAAAAAAATATGTTTGCGTTGGATTCCGCACAACTTGACAATCAATCAAAAACGGGCTTGTGTCGATTGGTGCAAAAAAATGATAAAAAAATACAACCGTGGTACATCAAAAGCCGTTTATAATATCTACACAGGTGATGAATCTTGGATCTATGCATATGACCCCGAAACTAAACAACAGTCAACGGTGTGGGTGTTCCAAGATGAGCTGAAACCAACAAAAGTTACTTGTGCAAAAAGTACTTTGAAGCAAATGGTCGCCTGTTTTTTGGAATTAATGGACATGTGGCTACAGTGCCATTAGAGAATCGTAAAACGGTTAATTCTGAATGGTATACAACCATTTGTTTACCAGAAGTCTTTGAAGAAATAAGAAAGGACAACCGACAACGCAGAATCATATTACATCACGACAATGCTAGCTGTCACACCTCAGCTGAAACAACTCAGTTTTTGGAGGGTCAAAAGATTGAATTGACTGGTCATCCGCCGTACAGCCCTGATTTGGCACCTAACGATTTCTTTTTATTTCCATACGCAAAGAACAAATTACGTGGTCAATGTTTTTCGAGCCGCAAAGAGGCTGTTGATGCGTTCAAAATGCATGTTTTGGAGATACCTCAATCAGAATGGAAAAAGTGCTATGAAAATTGGTTCCAGTGTATGCAAAAGTGTGTCGAAAATCGCGGCGAATATTTTGAAAAGCAATAAAACCATATTAAATGATATGTGTTTGTTTCTTTTTTCATTCTGGAATCTGGATACATAAATAGCAGCCCTCGTAGTTGATATCCTAATCCTACAAATCCTAAAAATGACACTTTTGAATCTAAAACTTTTGTTACACATAGTTTGTTAGTTGTTAGTTGAAAATAGCACTGTAAATAATTTGCTAAGCCCTATAGCTAAATTACTATATTATATATAACTATATTATTGTGCCACAATTGTTTTAGAGCCAGGTAAAAATAAACAGGAATATGGAATTTTTACTAAATAACTGTTGGAGCAATGGTGTAAAATTAATAGCTGAAATTGTCATTTACTTAAGATCCATCCTCATCACATGGGCAACAATCGATGCCGGTTAATTAAAAACCATCTCCTTGCCCAATCATTGAAATGTTCAATGTGTACATAAGCAATCTGCAATTTTGATGTTTTAGAGTTTGTTGTTTTAGACAGTTATCTATTATTATATAAAATAGTAAATGATCTATTCTAGATAATAGTCTGCAGCACCTAAAGAGAAATACAAGTTCACATGTCACAGAGCATGCATAACCAAATTGACATTCAAGAAAGTTTTAATACTTACTGATTTGAATCACCGTCGCTTCTTTTCGGTTGGGGATCATCCATCCCGCGTAAATAACCATGGAAACTTCAAGAACGTACAATATACGTTTAAAAATGTGACTATACGAATTATTTAATATTGTTTTTTTAGTTAACAGTATTTATATGATATGGCTGAGCGAGAATTATCAACTTCCTAATACACAATTGTCTTACATTAGTTGGAACAACAATAAAAACAAGTCTTGTGTAAATTTTGAACCAAAATTCTTGTAAACAGTTTCACACTTCACTTCATCACTTATACAGTATAGTCAATTCTGTGACTATTCTTTTCACTGGTTTAAATTTAACTTGTTTAATACATTTATTTCTGTCTTTTTATTAATAAATAATTATTTTGTAGCAATAATTCAATTTTTTAACCTTGAATCCAGATTCCAGAGCAATAGGAATATTTTGACACCTGACATTTTAATTTTTTCTTTTTCTTTCTTTTTCTTCTTTTTTTGCAACTTGACACAAAGGATGTGTATGTTGTGCCACAGACAAGGTAAAAATGTAAGAAATATGGCGGGAAAACCATATGCCTCCTATTATAATTTTCATCATCGTTTTCATGTTCTGCTAATTTTAGCCTTCAAATAATCCTTGAAGTCCAGGGAAGGTTTTTGAGTGACACGAAGTTCACCGGGACAGCTAGTATATTATAATATTATTCATGATTTATTGCATTAAGGCGGGATTGTAGGCGACTGACATTTAAGAATTTGAGACAAACTAGCTCAATAGATGGCGCTCGAAAGGTACATATTTACATATCAAGCCGTAGTCGATTTTAGTATTTTCAGAAATAATGTGATCACGTGGTAAACTCGACATACAGAGTAATGATTAACAGAGAGGCCAAGTTCATAACTTATGCATAACTTGATAAACGAAATCTTCTTCTTCTTTTCTTTCTTTTTCTTCTTTTTTGGCAACTTGACACAAAGGATGTGTATGTTGTGCCACAGACAAGGTAAAAAGGTAAGGAATATGGCGGGAAAACCATATTCCTCCTATTATATTTTTCATCATCGTTTTCATGTATCGTCAGGTCTAAAGTCTAGTCAAAGTCTAAGTTAAAGTCAATACAGTCAAGGAGTCAAGTCGGTCGATTCAGTAAAGTGGTAGACGCTTTACTGAAACTTTCGATGGAGTTTTGGAGGGAACACAAAATAGCACGTTTCTGGATATTATATCACTTTCCTACAGTTGTGCATGAACACGAATATCTAATGGTTAATATTCTACCAATATTACACATTAAAAACCCAGCTAACACAATTTTAGGAAAATAATATAAAAACACAACAGCACTCTTTCACATGCCCGCCAAAAAAAAAAACAAACGAAATCTTTAATGAATTTTGTAGATATTTAAATATGATGTTTGTTCTGTACCCACGAACATAAAAAAGAATTTCCTCATAATAATACATATACAAATTACAATGTATAACAAAATAAAGTATTACCCATACAATGATAGTTTATCGCAAATGTTCATGATATTGGCGTATTTTCTATAGAAACATTGGAATTCAAAAGCAACTCTTTTAACGCTGCTACTTTCACAGTGAACTTTATATAAGGGACACATACACATCCCAAAGTATTAATACCGAAGTAGATTTAAAATTCGGTAAAGTAGGTTCAAAAGTTCTTAACTGTTGAGCAGAGTTAAAGTGCAGGAGCGATCCTTGATTGTGGTGAGAGAAGTGACGACTGATCAAAATTAAAAACCAGCAAATAGAGACAAACATTTATTTACTAAATGTTGTTCTAAAATTATTACAATACTATTTTAATTAAGGATGATATTGGATTAAAAATAAACACTATGGAGATCGTGACAACCAAACGAAAAGCCGGCACCGGAAGAAGACAGATAAAAAAGGTGACAGCTTGTCATAGACTCAAGTTATAATCATCTATTAATATGGTAAAGATTATTGTATTGGGTTATAGACAACTCAACATTAACTAGAATAAAACAGCTCGCACACTCGCTTACTGCTGGGAAATAGCCAGGGGGTAAGCCCTTTATGACCTCAATGAGAATCTTGTGCTTGGGTTTATTGCAATAGCTTTAATAAATAAGAAATGTAGAGTGTAGCCCCATGATGATCACTTATATCACCTGGAATCAATATACCTAACACCCTCCACAAGTTCAAAAACGATTATTCTACTTGCAGTAAAGGTAACGTTTTTGTTTTCATTATAATAATAATATTTTCATTATACTTATGCAGATCATATTCATATATTCTTTGTCTTTTTAAATTTTTAGGAGTCTGTACCCAAAAGAGATATCCGTCTGTCTGTCTCCAGGGTGTACTAGAGAACCTAAATTTTCAAGAATATTTTATTATTTTTGCTGTCACCAACCACCATAACAACAAAATATAGAAACAAAATATTTAAATGAATAATTAAGAGGTCTGAAATATTCAAAACAAAAATGCAATTTTTAGGCCTTTTCTGCTCGACATTAATAATGACAACTGGTAGTACCCGCTACCGGTTGTCATTATTAATGTCGAGCAGCAGGTGTTTCAAATATTTACGAAATGTGTATCTTATTAAATTTAAACTTTAATAATAATCTATACTAATATTAGAATAGTCTGTCTGTTACCTTTTCATGCCGAACCATCCATACTAATATTATAAATGCGAAAGTGTGTTTGTCTGTCTGTCTGTTACCTCTTCACGCTCGAACCGCTGAACCGATTTTGCTGGAATTTGGCATGGAGATTCTTTGAGCCCCGAGAAAGGACATAGGATAGTCTTTATCCCGGACAAATGTACGGTTCCCGCGCGAGAAACGAATTTTGGCGCAACGAAGTTGCGGGCATCATCTAGTTTTTTATAAAATTTGGTGAAGAACGGACAAAGGATACTTTTTGGTCCGGAAAAAAATTACGGTTCCTGTACATTGCATCTAATTTTCGTGAGTAAAGAATTAATAATTGCATAAATGCAATCTCTTTAGTTTTTACTTTTAAATGCTTTCGCGATTTTTATTCATAAAATATATTTTTTTGATAAAATCAAATAGGGTTTTAGGGCATTTCATTCCGATCACATTATTTTTTCTTAAAGAATTTAGAATCCTTAGTTATTTCCTCCCGAGGTGCACCAAAATCATGGTGTAGTACTTTTAAATGCCGTCGCGATTTTTGTTCATAAAATATATTTTTTTGATAAAATCACATAAGGCTTTAGGGCATTTCATTTCGATTACATTATTTTTTCTTAAATAATGTAGAATCCTTAGTTATTTCCTCCCAAGGTGCACCAAAATCATGGTGTACCTACAAAATATCTAGATCTATCCGCATGATAATATTATTTTTACGATTTCTTTTTTTTCTATTGCTATGGATTGGACACATCATATAGGTATCATTTACAATGTTTTGACATGTATACGTAAAAATCTGTCTCTGTGTTGCGGTATTCTGTACATTGTTTTCTGACTAGCTGTAATGTTTACATTTGACTTTCAAACCTACCAAAACCGTAAAAATGATCGTTTGGTGAATATAAATTATCGAATAGCATCTTATTAGGTATTCTCTCGCCAAATAATTTAGGTTACTAAGCAATATTGTAGTATTTGTAAACCAAAAATGTTGACTAGGTTCCGGAATAAAACCCAGTCTACTGACCACTGCCCAAGACGTCAAATTACGGCGCTATTTTGTACTGGTATTCCACTAGTATTAGATAAGTATGACGTATTATAATTACATTACAAGAAATACGTATTCGACAATTTACTAGCAAATATTTCGAAACGAATCAACGGTATGGGACCACGGCGATTCTAGACGTAAAGACCTGCCAGTATATTGGGATATATTTGTGAACATACTCTAGGTTTTCTATGATAGACAATCAGCCTCTGACACACAGATTTGACTGATGTCATTTATTTATTTTCCATCAAGTGCCTGTGGATTTTTTGTACCAAATATTCATGATCAAGCGTTGCTCTCACATATCAACAGATTGTTCAAATTTGTAAACAAAGCGATTTATATGTATAATTGGTATATTTTATCAAAAACGAAGCTGATGGGTGCCTCCGGAGTCCGGAATCATGATTGAAACATTTTGGCGTAAAAATATTTATTCCTGTATTTGTTTTCGCTGAATTCTAGAAGAAATAAAATTTTGAAAGGATTATTTTTAATGCACATTTTAAGTTTTAATTAGTGGTAAATGGATTTACTTAAATCAAAATTTTAAGCTGACCCTAACCTTGGTAAGGAACGTAACTAACTTACAAAAAATGGTTGCCTGTAAAGTCGGTTTTACGGGCGAAGATTTTACGTGACAACGTGTGGGAGAGAGACGCAAGGCATTCGGCGGGCCTCTCTCTCGTTCGGTGACTCATCGTAACGTTACCGAGCGTTACACTTTTTCATAAGTGACTCCCAGCCGCAACCTAATTTAAGACGTTGTCACGTCAAAAATGTTTGAATGCTTATAATTACTTGTGGTCAAAGTTCTACTGAAAATAAAAACATGAAATTTCACTAATCCTCGTTGTTTGCGGCCAGCAATCTATTAGAATTATACGCGGGAGAATCCGCGGGTAAAATCTGGCATTAGCTAATGAGTGTATTAAAAAAACACAATGCAATCATCAACATAATATTTATTTCACATAGTACATTAATTGATATTATACTCTGCCCCATACAATATCTGTCAAACTCTTCATTTATTTCAAGTTTAATGATCATTAAATATTTCTGAGTACGGCAGTAATTATTTAAATTTTAAAGAAGTATTTTTTATCGGGCTTTGGCCCACCACATTTTCCCACCACTGTTTCTCCTGTGTCACCAGAATCGACAGCGGTATCCAACTACAAGATTTTCTTGAATTGATCTCAGGGAGCCCGAGAGACATGCTAAAGCTGTCTTGGGACCCGCAACGAAATTAATCAAAAGAAGATAGGAGGGGCAGGAAATATTCCCATTTTCCCTCCCCATACAAAGCGGGAGGTCTCACACGATGGGTTACCTTATGCTTCGCTCTTAGAATCTAGGAGCTGTAATAAAAAATATTAATTTAATTTTTGTACACAGATAAGAAGTACCTAATTAATTATAAATAAATTACCTTGACAGGCACAGATAAAGAAATGTTTCTTTCCAACATTTAAGTATTATACATCTTCTTTATTAAAATGTCTACTGTATATTCTTGAACCACGTGGTGGGTCCCATTTCAGTATATTTGTTGCAGTTCTCCATAATTTACGGATTTCAAGGTCATTAGGAAATCTGATTTTTTTTTTTTGGATACATATTAATTGTATTGAAATAGTACTTTAATCCATCAAGCCCTATAAGAGCACTGGTGATCGCGACAACAATGGGGATTGTCCATTTTTTTTAAATTTTGCTCATTACAAAAACATTTCGAGGAATAAGGTCAGTGATCGCTTTTCTGTATATAAACGAAAAAAATACCCATTAGTTACTTATATTTTTGAACAAATATGTTTAACCTTAGTTTGACCTTCAATGGCGTTAAATTAGCAATAAATTCGACCAACATTACGTTTCGAACTTTTGGTAAGCTTCTCGTATCAGCTTTCACATAATGATAACTTATATTTGACAAACCAGCCATTATAAATAAGATTGAAACAAAAAAAACATACTGCAGAGGTCAATTGGCCGCCGATGATGACGTCAGAGCGAAACTTTAAAAATTTATTGAGAAAAAACTAGCCGATGAATTTCAAAATTATTTAATTTATATTCTTAAAATACCCTATTTTAACGAAAAAAAATATAAAAAGTACATGTGATTTTTTTTGGACAATGCCCATTACAGAATACAATAGCATTTCCAAGAATCCGCGATCGAAGGATTAAAAATATAAAACCGACTTAGAAATAATTGTACTTAATTAAGAATTAAAATTACGTTATCTCAAAACTACTAGACCGAATTTGATGAAACTTGCAGTATTCCTTAGGTTGAACAATTATACCAAACTGTACAACAAAAAAAGAATTACTCAAATCAGACTTACACTTCCGGAGATATGCAAACACTTATAAACATACATACATACATACACTTTTGAAATTTGTTTCATTTGTTCAGACACTGATCTAGACTAACATATTATACAAAAACTAGGCAGTTCTAGAAATATTACATACATACATACGCTTCGAATTGATAACCTCCTTTTTTGAAGTCGGTTAAAAAACAACAAAATGTTTAAAAAATACATATTTCAGTACTTAAATATCCCCATTAGCAGGGTAATTAACGTAAGCAACATCTGGCAACGCTGGCATTTGAGGCTATAAAAACAAAATACATAAAATACAATATAATATTAGATGCTAATTTTAGTAAAATATATGTTTAATGTGAACAATATTAATAATTAACGAAAGTTAATTTATAAAAACTGTGATGCTAATAAAATAAAACGAAATTTTTGAAAACTTACGTGTGAAAAGATATTTCCTCAATTTTCCATAAAGTATTGCTTTTACAGCCCATAACACTACATCCCAACATTATTTTAATATAGTACACATACACATCTTATAAGAAAAACACAAACCACTACTTCTACGTTACAAATTACAATAATTAGATAAATCAAACAAAACTTGTAAATTCACAGCTGTTTGTGTACGAAACGTCAAACTTTGTCTTACACATAGGGAGATCGCAGACGACAGACTTTTGTGCGATCAAAGTCTGCGGCTTCCATACAATCTGAGGGCGCGCGCCATGCGGAATGTATGGAAGCCGCAGACTTTGATCGCACAAAAGTCTGTCGTCTGCGATGTCCCTTAATAAGTGTATCACATTGGAAAAAATGGCCACGCGGTAAGGGACAGAAAATAATTATTTTATCTCTTTTCTCCACAAGCAATATGTAAATAACTATCTCTTTCTTTGTGTGAGTGAAAAGGAAATATCCAGCTGTCTATACTTTTACTCTGTCTACGCCTTTTGCGGAACACTGCTCTAACTAGTAACTCGACATGCATGTGTGTGCATTTCCTAGGTTTTCTAATAAGTATGTCAGACAAAGACGAGCAGACTTTGGATGGTTATTTTGTTAAAATATTTTTTTAACAGCATAATATAATTTTATTGGAAGTTACAAAAAAAACAAACAATCTGTTAGCGCAGTACAATATTTTAATGTTTAATTTGGCATTTTTATTGGCCTAAGGGCCTGTTTTACCGCTTTCTGATAAGGCTATCCACCACTTAATTTGACAGATGGAGTATGGAAAATCTGTCAAATAACCCTATCGGGCAGTGGGCACCTTATCAGGAAGCGGTGAAACAGGCCATAATAGTACATAACTTTTCTATCCGAGTGTTTCCCTATCTACAACTTATCTATAGATGCTTTATAAGATATTAATAAAATTGATGTTAATGATATATTATTTGGTGTTACAAATAATATAAAAATTATCCATAATATTATATATAAACGAATCATACTTAGGCCAGCTTCACAAAACAATACATAAATCGTTAAAAATTCACAAAATCTGTTCAAAAATACATAATATATTAATTTAATTTCATAATATCATGAACACATGATTTTCGCTTAAATTAATTTAAAATACCTATCAATCTTTAATTATTGTAATCAAAAGGCCGAATCTATTTAAGCCCTATAGTATGAGATTCTTTAACTATAATTATTACTTAAATTATTTAAAATATTATTGATATTGTGGGTTACATTAAAAATAATTCCTATAAAATATATTCACTAAACATTTGTATTATAGTACCAAGGAAATAGTGTGTATAATACTTAATTTGACACTAGCAAGTTGGCAGTTGACTCGGGCCAGTTAGCAATGAATTATGTTCTATTGCACCGGGCTCCTTTGCACTGAGAAGCAAGAATGATATAGGCACAGCGCAGACGACAGACTATCCGTGACGTACTTTTTGTCTGTGGAAATAGAACCTATGCAATTATATGCGGACTTTTTGCGCGTCGTGTGCGTTACTGCATATAATTGCATAGTTTCTAATTTCTATTTCCCAGACACTAAAAAGTGCGTCACGGATAGTCTGTCGTCTGCGCTGCGCCTTAATCAGATAAACCTTAAAATAAGCATTCACAAATGGATGTTGACCGTTCCTTTGTGTATCGAATAATACCAGTAAAATAATACACAGTAAGCGCTGTATTATAATTCAATTTTGAGACTTTACAGAATCATATTATTCCTAAATTTAACAAAAGTGCCAAGGCGCTTCAGCATGGACCAGTTTATATTTGCTGCCATAGAATAGCTTTATTTAGAAGTGATTATTAAAATGATTAGTGATTGTAAGAAGTGATTATTCTGCAGAGTACCTAGAAACAGGATAAAATTTCTACCCGTATTATTGTGCTGCAAGGTACAACATATTTAAGTTACGAAGTGACATGTAAATATTGCGAGTTCCATATTTTAATTCCCCATGGCATTAAAATAAATGGAACTTATAAAATAATGGAATTAAATGGAACTTGCAATACTCCACCAATATACTTGTCGAAATTCAAAAAGTCTATAGGATAATCCGTAGAATATAGTTACTTTATCGATTTTAATCTTTATCTATTGTAATTTTAATTCGTTTATAAAAATATAATCTACATCTGGACAATTTTTTAGACCGCTTTAATAAAAATAATAATATTTTTTAACAAATTCCTTGACATAAAATATACATTTGTGCAAGCTAGTTTACCTATTGCTTTACATCAAATACAAAATATCACCAAAATATAATACCTACTTCATTTCACGCTTACATTTCAAGACACAACCTATTTTAGGCATTTTATGACTATTTATTCCGATTTTTACCAATTGCTTACAAAGTTATAATGATAATTATTTTTAGGTAAGTACTTAAAAATATATTTTATTGCTTTTGCTAGATAATTATGAATCTATCACTAATAAATGTTGTTATTTCACAAATCAGATTCAACAAGTTTTTTAACGAGTTCACGTTTGACGTTACTAATAAAAATATTTTTAGGGTATTTTCAAATTTAAGATTTGCTGTCAGATGAAGATCTGTCATGTAACTTACCAATGTGTCAGTTAAAGACAACCGGACCTTGTATGACTCGCTGTGTAAATATTTCTATACAAAGGCCTATAAAATTTATTAGCGTTAGATTTCAATGAGCCATCTTTATTTCCATTTATTAAATATTTCTCTGAGAAAATTAAGACACTTTAATATAATAATTGCTCTTCACATCATACAGATTATTATTTATTATTTAATCTTAGGATATATCTTAAAATGTAAAATATCCACAAGAATAACTTTTATTAATCTAAGTAAATATTACATTTTAAAAGTAAGTATGTTCAATTAAAAAAATAGCACTTACATTTGGCAACTTTGAAACTACAATAAAATTTTTATGTTGGCCACTTTTTCAAAAGCCAGAGGCCTTGATATAGCTTAAAATGTTAGTTGTGAAATAGGAACATTAGCCAAGGTGCTTTCGTTATTTTTTGTGTAATTTCGAAATGTATGTAATCTGACATCACGCTTTACTAGGTGCTATGTCAAATCAATCATGCTTTTTCATTTCCAAATTCGACAGTGAAATAGGCTACTTGACCTACTTTTTTTCTTCATGCTAATCGCTTCTTAATCATTCATTTTCACAAAAAAAAATATTTTAATATTTTACACAGTAGAAACCCATAAAAATGTTTATTGAAAAATATGCCTCATAAATGGCGCCGAAAACACTGTCCGCCATAGTGTGACGTCATACGCTTTGTATTATAAACTCTTTTTATTGAACATTTTTTATGTGCTAAACGTACGAGTCTAAAAGTGCCCAAAAATTATAAAATAATTAAATAAGAAATTACAAATCATTTATAATGTTGAAAACTTTTGGAGAAAAGTTTTGGCCATTTCATTTCCCGTCTACAATAAATGGAGATAATATATAAAACTGATGTTTTAAGTGAATTATTTAAGAAAATATATTTTACAAATCTTTCTAGGCTTATTCTTATTATTTATGTACAAATAAACTTACATATAACGAGCGCGATAAATAAAAGATATTAAATTACTACGAGGATGACGTCACATCCAAATCGGAAGTACCGCAAAAGCGTTTTCGTCAGTACAAATCCTATTTTCATAAAATCATATTTTCAAATCGACTTTATTTATCAATCATAAGCTTTTATTTGATGATAAGGGTGAAATACGGTTTCCTAGGCCAAGTTCTCTACTAGAAATATGCATTTGTTCAATGAAATTGAATATAGATCAAGTAGCCTATTAACGATAGCATTGGCTAAGTGCCCTGGTTATCTATTACAATAATAATAATATTATTCTTGGCTAGCAAATAAAGCTAGAGCCCGATTAAATCGATAGTAGCAATGATTTTCTTAAATCTAAAGCACACTATTGTATGTGAAGCACAAAATGTTATTTATTAAAGATAAACATTCGAATCGAGCGTTAGTGATGAAAAGAGTATGTGAAAAAGCAATGTTGAATACAAATAATAACTAAATTGCTGTGTCGCCCAAATACAGTGCATTAGTACCGTTAGTACTAGTACTAACGGTACTCCAGAAAATATTTTGATGTTGATTAATTTGGTTCGATATCGATTTTTATCTAGTTTTTGATACGTACTCAGTACTTACTAACCCTCACATTCGTAGGTCTATCTTTATAAGTTTTATTCGAATATGTTTTGAAGCCTTGATGGCCTATCCAGAACGCAAACTCGCGCCGAGAACCCTTAAGAAATAAAATGTACAGCCGTTAACAGATAGTTACCATTTTGTATCTTATTTGTGACGCAATACGGTCTAATTAATGTGGTACACAAATTTTGTTGGCGACCGTACATATACTTTCATCTCTCTCTCTCTATTACTAATAAAGAGCGAGACAGAAAACTTTTGGGCGTGATTTTGTTACAAACCAGTCAACTTCCTAGTGAGCTTAAAAAATAAAGAAAAATAAAACTATACACATTAATAATAGAATAAATAGAATATTATTAAATTTACGTAATTTAGACACCTTTCCGCACGTGTATAGGCCGTATGAAACTATTTACCATTGGATGTCGTACATGCAATTGGCTAAAAAAGGTTTTTGTAAAGCAATATTCAACTAGAAGTATAGTCAATTTGAAATAGTATACTATTAGTACAAAATTGTGTATTAAATATGCTGCACTATTAATAATTAAAAAATCACTGTTGACGCGACGCTAATACTCACAAAAGTCATTAAAAACTTGGTTTAACTGCACACAATGTTACAAGTTTACAACAACCAATGGTGAAGTTTTTAATGCCGAATACATTAAAACATCAGTGGCCATTTTTGTCATCATTTTGAGATCTACTTTCTACGAAGGATAACAATTAGTAAGTATACATATTATTTTAAATAAATAAAAGAGTAAATTAATGTGCTTCCTCATTCAAAGAAAGCGATTGAATGTGGCACCATATTTTGTTCTTTAAAGTTTTAAAATGTTTTTCGAGTAACATATCAATCGTTTTCTTTAAATACACTAATGACAGTAAGTTAATTTCAAATGACAGAACCTGGCAACAAAAGATGCAGGAATATGCAACTTTTGCTATTTATCTTTGAGGATAAAAAAATAAATCTAAAGTGTTTCTTTTATACAGGTTGGTGATATTGCAATAGGCTGTCACGTAATTTAATTCGGCACCATATTGTATTTACAGGAGTGTGAGCCAGCTCAATTTTCTGTCAATTTCAGAACTTTCCAAAACCACGAAGCCACCAGCATACTTAGCATGGCCTCCTAAGAGTTGCTTTCAATTGCAGAATAGACAAAAGTGATTCTGTATATTCTTCCATGGAAAGATATTCTATGGTGTCTGTTTTAATAATTGTCTACATAATATGTCACTATTTTTAGTTTTTCGCATTCATAAGTTCGCTGCTTTTTTCCGCATTCATAAGCTTCGGTGATTCTGGCCTCCAGCGGCATAAGTAATAAATTCATTTTCGAACGTTCAGCCACAAAAATGCACTATGGAATGTAAATTCGGATTTAGTAATTTCACATCAATATTATCTCATGATCTTAGCACTTAGGTGGGGTCATTTCAGTATATGACACATAATAACCTTCTTTAGGAAGTCGGTTACAAGGGAATAGAAGTTGCAAGGATTGATTATCTACTCAAACGTTGCTTAAAGTTAAGAAGTCAAATTTATCTATCACACAATCCGTGTGTGTCTTGGCGATGTATATTGTATAAAAACAAAAAAAGTTGATATTTCAATCGATATTACGCATCGCCGCAATTTGTCTCGTTTTTGCGGCCTGTCAAATTGACAATGACAGTTAACTAACCTCTTAAATTAAGAAACGTGGAGCGGCCTTGAGATATTATAATACTTCAACACTTAAACCTAATGTTGCATATTTCGCTGCATGCACGTAAAATAATAAGCTTTACAGACTAATAATCATAGAGAAGATTAAATTCTTGTGCGCGTTTACTTTTTGGAGTTTGTTGGCTTATTTTGGTCCTTTTTTTCTTTCAGTGGAATCTGAAAATAATAATTTCATTTTAATTAAAGAGATCAAAAACACTAACACATAATAATATGAAATATATGTGATATTCCGAAATTATACATAGCATTGGAACGAGCACATCGAAGGTGCTGCGAGCTATCGTCACAAATCCGAAACTTGTACCATATTATTTACTTGAGATGCAGAAACAATTACCTGCCGCCTACAGTTCCGGAACGTTCCCTATAACTATCCTACAAACCATCAAATCAAAATATTAAATCCTTTCCATCTCTGTTAGCCACCACTTTCGAGAATTTTCGCAGAGGAAATTGTTGTTCGTCTTATCAAAATGAACCTTTTTAAAAAAAAATTCCTTGATAGTAATAAAAAAATATGTTCTGGGGAACCCGAATTATTACCCGTGTAAATAATAATTATGTGCAATGTGCACTATTGCCGAATTACAGCTTAGGAGGTCCTATACTCTCTGAAAAACCGCGGACAGATAGACAGACAGAAGACAGCCGGACAGACAGACGGACGGACAGACGGACGGACAGACGGACGGACAGACGGACGGACATACCGAAACTAAGGGTGCCTTGTTGACTACGGAACCCTAAAAAGCGTATTCTATCAATTTACTTACAGAGGCCCGTTGATCCTCCATCCGTCCTGCCTGAGCCCTCATGATCTGAGCGAAGAAGTCATCATCAGGCAGAGTCTTCTTCTTCTCTTTCGGCTTCTTAGCTGGCAACTCAGTGCGTTGGTCTTCCAACCTGGTTCCCTGAAATTTCAGATTAAACTCCTAAATATATGATATTGAATGTACTATAACTAATTCTTGGTGGAAATTCATGCACTTATTCCACTTTTATTAATTTATGTTATTACAATTATGTTTCACACGACCGGTTTCGATTAAATCATCATCAGGTATAAAATCCTAAATCCTAGAATCTAGATGAAAATCCTAGAATTAGAGCCAACTTTGTACTTCATAACGCATTCATACTACTTACAGGCCTGTCTCACTTCCATACAAACGGCGCGGAATCGCCGAGATATTTACCTACTATTCTGGAAAGCAACCTAATTTCAACCTTTTGCATAGCGTTTAGCGTTCATAGTACAATAACTGTCTGCCGTCTCGCTCCAATCTGCCAGGGTTGTCAAGCGAGCGGCGCGGGGCCGGGTACTATTACTTTTGTTTCGCGGAAGCGTGCGCTGCGTATGCGACAAGTCGAGCGAGTGCCAGCCTATTGAGACTAGTCCGGTGACCGGACGCTTGCGTTTATCATACCAAAACTCGGGAGTGAGACTTCTGTACCGTAAGGTACTATTATGTATTCTGTGCTACTTATTTGATGTCGCGGAATAACTAGAATTTCGTACCCTCTAATTGGTGGTTTGGTTCTTTGCACGATAACATATATGTACTCTGATAAGACTTAGTATTTGAGTTTCAAATAATTTCTAATTTTTCGCGTAGGTATAGTTTCGGGACCACCCAGGTAAGCCTAAAATCTTAATTTGTGTGATTATGGTATGTTATTGTGGTTTCAGAAACTCTTAAGATTTTAAGCTTTTATTGCATCGCTTTTATCAAGTGTTTTGAAGGCCCGAATCAAAAAAAAATCTGTAACGTAAAAAACCAAACACTCGTCTAAAGTCGTTTCAGTTAGGCAAACTTCGACTCGGTGTTTGTGTGCGTGCGACTAGGCGTATGCATAATGCATATAGACTAGCACACTAGCACATGTATTGAAATATTTAATAAACAACTTCTCATATTACTCAATAATTTTGATAGATTATGCTGGCTTATCATATGGTTTATACTTAGGTAGACTAGTTACTTATTCATGTTTTAATTATTTCCACGCCGCTGTATGTATTAATTTACTTCTGTTACAATGTTTCCTATTTCAATGCCTTAAAGCCTTTTACATACTTGTTTCACCTTAGCTTTAGTTTTTAGCATAACTTTACGACTTCATATCAGTAAATAAGTAAACCGTAGATTTTATTTGCAAAGTCACATACTTGTGTAAATGTAGTTTTGGTTTATTATTCCGTTTTCGCGATAATAAACTAAAATTACGTATAAAAAGAATATTATTTCTATAAAATTGCTTCATATGTGTGAGACTTCAAATTATCTTAGGTACCTAGTATAATATTATTGTGTTAAAAAGCAAATCGTATGTTTGGTGCGATACCTAGTGCCCAGATAAACCGAGAGGGTTTATGGTGCACTGAAAACATGTTGTACAATTTTAAGTTAATAATATAATTGAAAATAAATAAAAAAAAAAAAAAAAAAAAAAAGAAAAAAAGTTTTCTTATTGGTCACCATTGACCACGCTCAAAGATTAATTTGAATAATTAATATCAAAGAAAAAAAACTGCATACTGGCAATACTGGCATTGAAATTTTTAAGTAGAATTTTTGGTAGCTACATAAATATAAAAAAATTAAAAAATCGACAACAGATTTACTCAAAAAGCAATAATCAGAAATGACACAAAACTTAAAAATAAAGTAATCATGTTTAACTCTACCCAGGCAGAAAAACTCAGAAACTTTAGCAAAACAGGCTAGTCTTGCAGATCTAGGTAATATTTTTCAATTTTCGTAGCAGATTATACAAATTTTACCGATAATCCGCTCCGCTCTGCAGCCGCGTTTGTTTTTGATAGCGGCTCTGTTATAATGTGCTTTAGGAGGCAAACAAGATAAAAAATTTCTAATTCCTTGGGCAGCCCCTAAAACTACAATAACATCAGCTCTAGATTTCTGTATAGGTAATATAGGTCATGGCCTATGAGCGGCAGCGTCCTAGGATGGCGGCAGAGTTCGTACATAGGAGCGGCAAAATTAAAGTGGCCTATACCTACTCATAAAAATATAAATCCCACCCTAAATAACAATCAACAATATTTTATTGTACAATTTATTTTATAATTATTATTTTTTACAAAAAATTAAAACCGACTTCCAAGGTAAAAACAATAATAACATTAATATGAACTAAAAAGTATTAAATAATTTTTACTATCTAATAGTGCATTTTTCCGAATTCGGCTAAACCTCAACTATTTCTGTACTCAATCTTCATTATTTTGAAGTCGGTACCAGATAGCTGAATCTTCAGTCCTCTGACAGAATATTTAAAATTTTTGGAACTGGCACCGACTTCAAAATTATGAAGATTGAGTACAGAAATAGTTGAGGTTTAGCCGAATTCGGGAAAAGGCACTATTAGATAGTAAAAATTATTTAATACTTTTTAGTTCATATTAATGTTATTATTGTTTTTACCTTGGAAGTCGGTTTTAATTTTTTGTTAAAAATAATAATAATTTCACTCTTTTTAGTTACACTAGTTGGTAAATCTTCGCGTATATTTTACGTATCTTATTACAATTTGTTAAGAGTCTTAACTCACACTCACAAAATAATATAATATTATCAGTGAAGTGAACATATTGTGCTAAGTAATTTAACAATTTTAATACTTCAAGCCCGAAGCGGTCACCGGCGATTGCGATAACAATAGAAAGGCTATTGTGTCTCGTTTTTCCACGATCGAAGGATCTATCAGATAAAAAATTGTACAAACTTGCATAGGATGTAGCGTAGCATAATACTCGTATTTAATATTATCATAATTATTGACAGCTGTTCTTGTAATCAAGAATTCAAATCGATAGGTACTTAGTGCACCATCTATCGATTAATAAGTATAACTAATTAAAAAGACACTTAATGACTTTGTTTTGTTTAAATGCTCTTTTTAAAATAACTTTATTTTAATTCTATTTGTCTATTAAAATTTTATAAAGTAGTAAAGTATTCGATCTGTATATAAAGTAGTTAGTAAAGTATTCGATATTCTGTCTTCTGCCGCCATGCGCCGCGCGGCGGCGCGGGGCGGCAACGCCGACCGCCGTGTATTAAAAACAAAGAGGTGTTGTTATACAGTACATAATAATTATTATTAGTAGTACCTATGCCTTGTACTATTATCTATTCTGTGCCATGAGACATTGGTGGCCTTAACACGACGTGGTAATGATGATGATGACGATGATGATGATTATGATGATGAATATGAATTGCATAGTAGTTTATGATTTCTGTTCTTAAAACAACACCGAAACTCCCAAACGTGTATCTATAAGGAATCAGGAGTTCTCTCAGCATCATCGAAACCATGACCCAATATTTGACTTTTTGGTAGCGTATTCTTAGTACACTTCACATAAAACCAAAATCACCATATGTTTCCATATAAATTTCGAGGAGTTCCCTCGATTACTCATGGATCCCATCATCAGGTCACCACTTTTGTGAAAATGGGACCAAATTGGAGTGAAACCTAATACAACAAAACAAAAATTTCAAAAATAGGTTCACAAACGGCGGAGTAATCGTTGAAAAAAAAAAAAAAAAAAAAAAACCACAGCCGAACATATAACTTCCTCGTTTTTTGGAAGTCGGTTAATAAAATTGAAAGTCGCGCGATGTTCAATATGAATCCTAGACCGTCAATAATACAATACGTAATATTGGGCAATAAAATTGTTCGTCTAGGTCACGCTTACGGGGAGTCCCACATACCCCGGTCGATGTCCCCAATCCGCCGGGGATGCGAAAAACATTTCCCCAAGTAAAAAAAAAAAAAACTGGCGAGGTGTCAAGGGACACCCGGAATCCGGATGGAACGAAGGTATATAAAAAACGCCATCCAGTTAACGCCAAGGAATACTAACGACACTTTTGTGGAATTGTAATAAAATTTATTGAAATGTCCAGTAGATGTCGCTGTTTATTCTCAAAACCGCCATCTAGTTGACGCCCAGGAATACTATCAACGCCCTCTGCCCCTACAGCGCAGGAACTAGTAAAAATGTGTCGTTACAACTTTTCCGTCTAGCCCCCTTTCGCAACGCGCGATAAAGAACTTCGTTCCAAAAGTCCCGCTTACCTGGATCTTCTCAATCATGTCCAAGAAGTCATCAGACTTGGGCTCCTTGATGGACCCATGGGAGAGAAGACCGGGGAATGGCTTCTTCTTGGTCTTGGAAACGGGGCGTAATTCGGCGCGCTGGGAGTCAATGCGTTCCGACTGGAGCGTCGAGATGAGAGTCAGCATTTCGTTGGTGGCCTCTTGTCTGTAACAAAACAAAAATTGTATAAAACATCCCAACGGGTTAGTCGATATAGAGTTCGGTATGAAAGTAGAATCGGTGAAAAGGTTGCTTTTTAGGGTTCCGTACCCAAAGGGTAAGAACGGGACCCTATTACTGAGACTTCGATGTCTGTCCGTCTGTCTGTCTCCAGGCTGTAACTCAAGAACGAAAATAGCTAGAGAGTTGATATTTCACAGATTGTGTATATCTGTTGCCGCTATAACAACAAATACTAAAAACAAAATAAAATTAATATTTATCCCACACAACAAACGTGATTTTTTTGGCCTTTTTGGCTCTATATCAATAATGGCAAAGGTAGGTGCTTGATTTTTTCTTAAACTTTAATATTTAATAATAATATTAAAATAAAATAAAAAATTAAGGGGGGCTCCCATACAAAAACACAATTTTTGGGCTTATTTTGCTCTATAATGGTACGGAACCCTTCGTGCGCGAGTCCGACTCGCACTTGGCCGATTATTTTACTTTTAATGGCGCTCGGACGCTTGCTCATACAAATAGTAAAAAATTTGCTTTTCCAGCGCTGTTACTTTCACAGTGAACTATTTATGGGACATACAGGCCTTATAAGTTAATGTATTATCACTTAGTTTTGGTACACCTTGTATAAACGCTTCAGTCGTCATGCCAGTGCCGATCCTATTAAAATGTTCAAGTGATGCGGAAACCAAACGTGGGGCCCTTATAAATTAATAAAAAATCGGCCAAGTGCAAGTCGGACTCGCGCACGAAGGGTTCCGCACGATTATAAAGCAAAGGTAGGCAAAAATACTATAGAATCCTTTTTTGTAGTTAAAAAAATACGTGTGGCACTCGGAGGCTGCCGCAGTAAAGCTATTGCAGAGCATTTTTAATCAACGTATGCAATTATAATTCGCAATACGTCTAGTCGCACGCACACAAACACCATGCCGAAGTCTGGCAATGCCCCACCGACCGGCACAGGCGTTGCCGCACCGCGGTGCCGGTGTGTGTTAGGTTTTTTCGTTACGGAATTTCTTAATTCGGTATCCGCGCTCAAAGTGGGCAATAAAAGCTATGCAAATATTCCCTTATTGAATACGAGTATGTATTAAGAGGTTGGCTGTTGCAGCAATAGGCAAGCTGATGATGAATATTAGATTGCTAGCCAGCAGCCTGAAACCCTATTATTTTATAATATATTACTTAGCACTACTATTATTTAATATTATATTAATTAAACCATTAATAACATTTCCGAAAACCCTACTCTCATTTCGATTTCCTGATAAAAGTTGTTAAACAATATGCCAATATAAATTTAATTGATATAAATTAAGGTTAATATACATTTCCACGAATTTCATGTAAGTACGTATATTTATTATTTTCACATTTTTATGACTTTGTAAGCTGTTTGTACTTAAAAACAATTAATACAAATTTATACAAAGCACAGCAGATAGGTGAATGAAATGATACATGAATCAGTTCAGATTTAAGTCGTTTAGAAATAAATCCTTTGAAATCACTTACAAACGACATAAGCACGTTCAGAGCAACTTTGACGTAAAATAATTTGTATAGCATTCAGGTATACACGTATTCATAAATTAAATCCCTAAATCCTAGGAACCTACTAAATAGGTACTGGCCAACCAAATCCTCAACCAGCTTACCAAAAGTTGAAGGTCAACTTTTGGTAAGCTGGTTGACGATTTGCTCGCAATCTTCAGAGTTTTTGAAGCGTAGAAGTCAGCAGGGTAAGGGCACATTGCTTCGTTGCGATGCGGTGCGTTGGGTCGTCGAAATAAAATAACGCATTTAATCTTTTGCATGTTTGCAACAACACAATACAAGATGGTGATAGAGCAACACATCACCATGACTAGCATTAGCAAAAATAGCATTAGCAATAATAAAATAGTTAACTGCCCCTTAGCAATAATTAAATTAATCGTACTTGCCAAAAATACGATTTCTAATACTATCGTGTGCAGGAATGCAGGAATAGTCTGCAATCATGAAACAAAAAAAAAAAAAGAATTTTGAGCCTCATACCGCAGAAAGACTCAAAAAATGTATTTTTAGGTGAAAATAGTCTGCACTAACCATAGATTCATTATTATTAACTCTACCATTGGCAATAAAAATGTTGAAGATTTTTTCTCCTTAGAATGAAATTTCAGTATTATAAAACGAAGTAATGATTTGTTGGTTACATACGAAAGTTCTATGGCCATTGAAAAATCAATGATTTTTCATAAAGACAAAAAATCCAGAAAAGTTTTTTATGATTTATTAAAGACCATAAAATAAGCTGTTTTTTATTTATTGTCTTCAAAAATTCCTGATATTTCAGAAAATACAAATATCCTTAGGTCGTATTGATGTGTGTATTTGAAAATCGACCAATTTTAGAAGCTCATAGCTAGGCAACGATTGGAGATAGATACAAAGTGTAAAGGACAAAGTTGTAGAGAATTTTATTAGCTTTTTTTATGTAGTACAATAAAATTTCGTACAAAGCACCGTTTTCGCAAATTTGTCTAAAAACCAAAAAATGGGTCCTTCTTTTCCCCCCCTCCCCTCCGGCGCACCTCGGAGGGGTCACGACTTTTAGTATGTTTATCTCCTAACTAGTCCAAACAAAGTGGCGTAGTCATAATTTCTGCTTTCGACTTTTCCAAGCACACCCCCATTTCGAGCATTCGTTTACTAGGCTACACCTGAAATCGCTACGCAACGAAGCTATGTGGCCACGCTAGCGCAATCGTAACGTTATTAAGACTAGTGGTATGAAAATTTATGATAACTCCCACACATTTAATATTCGATACCGTTGTGATTACGCTCCATCTTAATATTCCCGCTAGCTATCCAACTGACCGTAATATAATTCAACTTAAAAGTAAAACAACACCAGTATCTGACGGTCCCAGTACCAAAATGTCGTTATCCTTTACTCATATGCCCGCTCCTCATTTGTGCCAAAGTTTATCGCGCGGGAACCGTACATTTTCCGGGATAAAAAGTATTCTATGTCATTTTTGTCCTGAAAAAATGTACGGTTCCCGCGCGATAAACTACTTTGGCGCAAATGAGTTGCGGGCGTCATATAGTACTAGATTAATGTTTGTATCGACAATTCCTATTAAACTAGAACTACGCATTTATACTGTATGCTAACCCCAGCTACCGATATCAATTTATCCAGCGATAGAATAATATTTTTAGCTTCAAAAATAATCTGCGAGCGTTTAGTTTTATACTTGTGTACACATTCACAGTAAAATAAACTACACCTGTTGGCTGTCGTTCACACACATTCACATTCTGCGTTAACCTGTGTTAAAATCTATACAATTTTTTTTTTATTTTCATTTAACTACTGGAAAAAATAATAACAGCTTGTTATTGCAAGTTAATTAACTAGATTCTAACTAAAACCATTTTAAATAAAATAAAATGGTTTGAATTTTCAAATTGTAATTGGTTAATATAGCAAGTAACAACTAACACTTTGTGAATTATTAACAATAATAATAATAACATCCGGGAAAACCCAACAAGAAAATTTTTAATCAAACATCTTTTAGCAAGAAAATAGGAAATTATTAAAAAATGTGTTAAAATATTATAACTTACATTAAACTACATTATGACATAACAGAGTATATTTGCAAATAAAGGCAGCCGATTTCTCCTAAAAACAGTTATATACTATACCAAAAAGATAGCAACAATTGCATTGTATCAGATATAAAAATGTTTTAAGGCATTGTGTCAGATATAAAAATGTTTTAAGGCTTCACTATCAGTCAATACTCAATGCCGTTCTATTATTTTTTCCGCAAAAGCTTTTAGACTTAAATGCATTACCATGTAGAGCCTATTATTTTTACCAGACCAAAATTGTTTCTTCTAATTTCTGTGTTTTAAAAATATGTCAAAATGAAATTATGAAAACCAGTTACATTGTCAAAAAATACGCTTAATTTTACAGCATTCGCCAAGGCCAGGGGAACCCATAAAATGCTTACTTTACTTACACTCTTTGATTAAAATTTAATTGCCAAAGGAAAGAATACAATATCTAAGAAGTTTTGTTTTCTGCCGATATTCTATTCATTGTCCAAAAACATATTTTAAGTTAAATATAAATTAAGTTGAAAACTTTAAGCAATAATTAAGTATTTTGTAGTAATGGTGTCATCTAATTTTCATAATAGCTAATTTGTTCTAATAAAAAAAATACTAATATTTTTTTCTAATAGAATATCTACCTAAAAGATTATGGTCATGTAAAGTGTATATTATACTATAGAGTTCACAAAAATATATAATTATCAGACTTTTCAAACTAATTAATTGTTTGAAAATATAAATTAAAACCCATATTCTTGTATCTTATAAGTTTTTCTTGTAAGTTATACCTAATTGTTGATTGAGAAAGTAAATCTTTATTATTAAACATTAAAAAAATAACTATAATAATTATTGTACTATAATAAAAAATTTGTTAAATACCATAATTATTACATTTACTGAATTTTTTCTTTGTTTATTTTATATTTAAAAATGATTAGCAAAACATTTCAAATACTTTAAAACATCAGATGGTTCTTAGAAGGTAGCATAGGCACAAAAAAAGTAGAACACATTTATAAAAAGCCTTACATTAAACTAGAAAAAGAAAACAAAAAAAAAATAATAATTTTAATATTTATTTACATTCACATAAATAAAATAATTTTGATGCAATAGTAAGTAATACATACTCCTCTTTGGTGAGTTTTTGTTTTTGCTTTTTGGGTTTCGTGGTGAGAATTTTTTTTATCGCGCCGGTGTATTTGCCGTTGCACTTGTCTGACATTTTGAAATTCGAATGCGAAGCGTTTCCCGCCCTGACACGACTGGCTATGAGGAGTCCAGAGGAAGTATTGGGGGCTCACCTACAACACCAGCCTTATATATTTTGACCTGCATTCACGCACACAGATACAGGACGCACACACAGCCGCTACATGGCATCGTTTCATAGAATTAATTTGCTACGTTTGGATTTTGGGTCAAGGTTTTAGTCATCAGTTTCAAACTTTTTTTCGAAAAGGATAAAAAAATTAGTGCTAATAATAGAACCTAAATAATAAATATTATCCAAAGGACGTCCTATTTTAACAGATCAGAGAGAGACTTCCTAAAAGGAGAAGGTTTCTTAATTCGACCGTATATATATAATATTATTACTTATGTTATTTTTTTAGATTTCCGTACCCAAAGGACAAAACGGGACCCTAAATACTGAGACATCAATGTCTGTATGTACCTCAAGAACAGCTATAGCTAGACTTAAGACTTCTGAAATTTTCACAGATTATACATTTCTGTTGCCGTTTCTGTTGCACAAACACTAAAAACAAAATAAAATTATTATTTAATTATTATTATTTATCTCAGACAACAAACGTGATTTTTTTACCCTTTTTCCTCCTAATCAATTATGGCAACTGTAGGTTGGCACTTAAATTATTATTCACAAAATCCATAGAGAATAACATCTATTCAGTACGGATTTTTTGGCTAAAACATTAACCAATTAGCAAGCGTTCTTGATTAGATAAGCAACAACCTCAGAAAAATGCCGTTAGCTTGATTGCCGGGCTGCTATAAATTAGGGCCCGATCTGGGGGGGGGGGCAAGCCGGGCAATGGGCATTGTCCATTTTTTTTTTTAATTTTGTTCATTACAAAAACATTTCGAGGAATTTGGTCAGTGATCGTTTTTCTGTATATAAACGAAAAAAATACCCATTACTTACTTATATTTCAATGGCGTTAAATTAGCAATTAACTCGACCAACATTACGTTTCGAACTTTTGGTAAGCTTCTCGTATCAGTTTTCACATAATGAAAACTTGCACGTTGAGCGAAACTTTAAAAATTTATTGAGAAAAAACTAGTCAATGAATTTCAAAATTATTTAATTTATATTCTTAAAATACTCTATTTTAACGAAAAAAATTATAAAAAGTACATGTGATTTTTTTTGGACAATGCCCATTGCCCGGGGCGGCAAAAATGAGGGGCGGCAAATTGAGAGCGGCGCGGCGTCGATGGCCTTCGTACGCGAGTCCAACTCGCACTTAGCTGGTTTTTGGGGCGGCAATTATTATTTTTCCCGGAGCGGCTAAATAGCTGGATCGGGTGGTAGTGCTATTTAGAAACCTGGTAGCCCTATAAACACTGTGCCCTGCATTAAAAAAAAAAACAAAAAAGCTATAATGTTTTGTCTTTGTCTTGTGAGCGACTTTTCAAACGTCTTACGGCCGCACTAAGACAAATTTAATTATGATTATAGTTATTTAGGGCCGATTTTTCAATCCATGAGATAAAATGTAGGATAGTTAACTGAAGAATAAAGTTATTCGGTGGTTTAACCGTCGAATAAATCGTAGTCAATTTTTCAAATGTCATTTATTCCATAGATAACTATCTGACCTAATTTTTGAACTCTGGCAACTCGCACTTTACACAGTTGAAACAAATATATTGAATACTCTATTGTTAGAGCAAGACAGACTATTTCCTGTAATCCTGTATGTCGATCAAGTGTTTCATTGTTTTTAGGTTTTTTGTCAGTTTAGTTCGAATTGACGCCTGTGCACATTTATTGCTTACAGTGAATGAAAATAAAAAGACAGATGCTGTGACGAACAAAGACTTTTTGAACTGTACCAACTGTATTAGGTAGATAGGATACCTATTATAATTTCACATTCGTGAGTTTTACCAATTCAATTCGTCTAAATTCGTACTAATTTGACATTCGTGAGTTTGACAGTTTTGACAATTCATTTTGTGAATAATTGATTTAGAGGAATTGCTGTGCAACCATTTTAGCCCCGCAGATCCTTTTAAAAGTCTGAATCGGCGCTGAATATAATGATCAGGCCTCGATTTTTAACGATTCTTTCTTTTCTTTCCAAAGTATTCATATAATATTATATTCGTTTATTATTCCTTCGATCGTGGAAAAATCTCTTCTTCAATTGCTAGATCATCAAATTCATCAATGAAGAGAATTAACGAAGAGTTTGCCAGATAATGTATGAGGCTTTTGTCAAAATCATCATTTAATTACAGTTAACTAGTCTCTGGGTGCGGCAGTTAGACAAGGACAGAACACAACGTATCTATAGTATTTGAATATTATTTTATGAGTTACAACCTAAAAGGATAGATGTAAATATAACATATTTTTAATATAATATTATGCCCCTGAGAATTACAGGAATATTTCACAGTAGAGGGACTACAATAGATACATTCCATAATATGATGTCCTACATATTACATTTCATTTTGAATAGGTTTGGATTCATACAATTTTCATATATTTTCTCAATTTCAACAACTAAATTTAAAATTAATTTATTTTGTAATCCATGACACTTAGATAAATACTTTATGTTTTAGTCAAAAGTTCATGGTTAGTAAAATTTTGTGCTTTGCTAGTCTGTTGTCTAGCAAAGCACAAAATTTCTGTCTGACTGCTTTTGATATTATAAAGGGTTTTCACCGCTTCACATCGTGGTTAGTCACCACTGTAGATCCTGAGCCTATTTTGATCCTTTTTTACATATTATCACACTCAGAGACAAATATTAATTAAACAAATATAATTAAATAAAGATTTTGACATAAGCCCTATATATTATACTAAATTGAAGTTTAATCATCATTAATTAAATGTTTCTGAGGACGGCCGATAATTATTAAAATAATTGTAGATTTTTTTTAATTAAAAGTTTTTAAATTTGACAAACGATTGCGCTAAGTGACATTATTATTATTATTTACGATGTTTCATTTTGATTTTTTAAATGCTATTAGGTATCAACCAGATATTTAAGTAAAAGAAAATTTAACACTTCATATTCAAAAATTGGGAATAAAAAAACTATTGAATTCGTCACAAAACATGGCATGCGCTATGCGGCATGCCACTATGCGCGTTGTCATATCCCATATTTCATTTCAATTTCAAAATTATCGAATGCAAGTTGTCCTAGTACCCTGGTTACCATGTATCCATGTAAAAACCGCGAGATATTGAATGACCAGATATTTTAATTTCAAAACGTTTTAGAACCAATCTATCGGTGTACAAAATGTTGTTTGTGAATCACATCAAAGGGTTTTCGTTAGTATTCCACCCAGTATCGGTTTAGAGTTTAGACGCTTCGATTTAACAAACATAGGAATCCACACTTATCTTAAAAATGCGCGTGTCTGTTTGTGTGTTACCTTTTCACGCCAAAACCACTGAACTGATTTTGCTGCAATTTGGAATGGAGACGGGAAAGGGGCTTAGGATACTTCACTTGGACTATTGTACAGTTCCCGCACGATTAGCAAATTTTGGCGCTAAGTATTTATGAAATAAAGCTGTTGATACTAATTGTCAAAGGCGAATGGTATTATACAGTACCCGGCAATAAATATTGCACATCGACCTTTGGAAAGAGACATTCGGCTAATTTCGGTTTCATAGAGCGTTATCTTTGTAGCACACACCTATTTGACATTATGTCAGTCGTTGTTCAAATTCAATAGAGTGCAGTCGCGTCCAGTTCAGAATATATATCTAGAGTTGTTAACACCCCTAAATTTGCTACAGCTGTAATTTTCCAAACGAATTTTAAATACGTAAACATAATTTGAACACCCTTTTTTATTTTATTTTACCCGAACCTAAAGCCATAACTTATAGAAAATTTGGTGTATTTTATACAAAGAATAATAAAATTGTCAAAAGAAGCAAACCATAATTGTTTTAACAGCTCCTAATATATACCGGACTTTTTGTATTTCGTGCGTAAGAGATAACGCTCTACAAAACCGAAATTAGCCGACTGTCACTTTCCAAAGGTCGATGTGCAATATTTATCGCCGGGTACTGTACAGTATAGGTACACCAAGCATATATATTTTAATCATAAATTTACTTAAGGTGGGTTGCACCAACTTACTAAAACTTTAACAATAACTTTAACTAAGTATAACTACAATGCAAATTGTCAAATCCTTGCTAAAGTCAATAATGGACGCCATATTTAACGATAACGATAACCGCTCAAACATAATACTTATATATCAAAAAAAATCTTGAAAATTTACTATGGCTAACAGTGTTGTTATACGTATAACAATTATTTTTCCTGTCGATCTTTACGGATAATTCATTTTTTATACTCTCAATTCCATTAACTGTAGTGTTAACAAAAAAAAATGTTGTCTGTAAAGTCAGTTTACTGACGATAGTTGAACGTGACAACGTGCCTCTTTGTCGCTCGTACCGCGCTCTCGCTTGCACTTCAAGCCTTAAATGGAACGCCTCAGAGCGAGGTAACGCCGCATATTGCATCATGTTTTTTCGTGAGTGAAGCCGGCTGCATCGAATTATAAGACGTTGCCACGTCAAAAATTTGATGTCTCCGATTTAGTTCAAATTCGGAGTGGAGGTAGCCGAGGTGTTCCCTTTGATGTTAGAAGAAACCCCGTTCCTCTAGGCCTATTGGGAGAGGAGTTATGGCTACTTTTGTAAGACGTTTGACAGTTGCCGAGCTGTCAATGTCAAAGTTTAAATGCTTGTAACTCGGCAACTATTTGTCCTGGATATGGGGTTCTTCGGCTTGTTCTTCCTGGATTTTTCTCCTCTATTCGATCCTGGCCTCAGAATTGAGAAAAAAAATTTGATGTCTCCGATTTAGTTCAAATTCGGGGAGGGGGTCGCTGAGGTGTTGCCTTTTATGTTAGAAGAAACCCCGTTCCTCTAGGCCTATTGGGAGCGGAGTTATGGCCGCTTTTGTTTGACGTTTGACAGTTGCCGAGCTGTCAATGTCAAAGTTTGATAACTCGGCAACTGTTTGTCCTGGATATGAGGTTCTTCGGCTTGTTCTTCCTGGATTTTTTCCCCTTTATACGACCCTGGCCTCAAAATTGAGAAAAAAAATTCGGAAAATTCTGTTTAGGCCAGGTTGTAGATCTCATCGTCCTGATTAAAATGAGCCCTCACTCGGGGGCATTCTGGCTTGTGTATTGCGCACACAGTTGGGCACTATGAAATTACTTCTGCTCAACTGGCCTGGTTTCATTAAAACCAGGGTGCTCTTGTGTATTGCGCACACACTTGGGCACTATAAAATTACTCCTGCTCAACTGGCCTGGTTTCATTGAAACCAGAGTGCTCTTGTGTATTGCACACACACTTGGGCACTATGACATTACTCCTGCTTAACTGGCCTAGTTTCAATTTGTGTTTTTAACTCCTGACACTGTAAAAAAAGGATATGGGCGAAAAGCCCATAGACGGCCTCAATTTTCATAATAAAAAAAAATGGAACGCCTCAGAGCTGCTGTCAGCGAGGCAACGCCGTATGAACTGTCATGTTTTTCGGGCGCGCACCCCATATCGAATTATAAGACGTTATCACGTCAAAATAAACGCAACAGACATCTGCCAAATTCTGTGGTCAAAGTTAATTTAAGCCTTAACTATAACCATAACTTTGACCATAACTGTAACTATAACCACGCCTCTGGTGCAACCCACCCTTAGTTTCAAGTAAACAGCTAGAAAAGTTTTGTATTTATAACCGATAATTAATAATATTCCCAAAAATTATCAAGTACCTAAGCTGTTTATTTTGCTCTTAACATTTACTTAACATTTCAGTGTTGCCAGGACTGATTCTCGAATCTCGTCAGACTTACAAGTTACAACAATAAAATTCGTTTTTAGTATTCTGTATTCAAAGGGTAAAAACGGGACCCTATTACTAAGACTTCGATGTATGTCCTTCTGTCTGTCTCCAGGCAGATCCGCTATAGATAGATTTTTAAATTTTCACAGATTGTGTATATTCGTTGCCGCGTAGAACTTGAAGTGTATGCTGCATAACATACAGTGATGGATTTACACTATCGGTAGTCGGGGCTCCAGGCTAGTGCCCAAGGCGGCGATATATTTTGGAAAGTGGAGAAAATTTTAGTGTGAGTAATTAAAATTTCCGATTACAAATAATTCATATTAATAATTATATTATTTATTAGATAATTGAGAAACTTGGACGACAAATTGAAATTTTGTAAATCATAATTTTAACATCATAAAAGTTGCACCCAACGCGTAGAGCTATTGTTACAGTTATTATAAGGTTAATTAAAAAAAAAACTTTACAAATATTTGTTGCACCATGATCAATTAAGTAGTTACTTATTATCATTTAATGTTAATAACATTTTAATAAACTTTTAAATCTTTAACTGAAATATGATGAAACAAATGGAGTATGTTATAATTTTGAAATTTCTAAACTAAATTGACCGGTTACGGTTATCGTTAAAAATGTGACATCATTTTAACCATTGCTCCAATGGTACAATCCATTTTTGACTAAACCAGAGATTTGACTAAATTGTTTTGACATTTTCATATCGTTATAGTAAATTGGTGCAGCTCAATAAGTGAGAATTTATTTTAGAATTAATTGAGTTAATTAAAAATATTATAATAATTATAAGTACATAACTTTTAGTGATATTTCCACATTGGAGCGGCAATTTTTCAGTGCCTATAGGGCAACAAAAGTTTAAATACGGCCCTGTGCATATATCATAATTTAATTTGCTAAGCATGCAAAGGTCAGTTCCTTTCCTTTCAGACGAGCTAAGGTAGTAAATTTTCTTCGCTAGATTTCATTTCTTGGAAATCTGTGAAATTAAGATAATATTATAGAACTAATGTCAAGGTCCAGTCCTATGATGAAACTGGCTGTTACATAATATTATATTTTTGACATACATAATATTATAATCTTCATAACGAGTATAATTGTGTTACAATAACTGGGCTAAGTATTGAATTATAATGATTATATTTTCTTGCATAAAACTATCCACGGGACTGTTATAGAATCTTTTAATTTTATTATTTACTTATCATGACACTTTTGCAATAATATAAAAAGTACTTATATATTAATATTAATAGTATATACTTTATATTATGTATATTAGACATATAAAGTAAGAGACAGCAAAATTTTACCCAAATACCTACATAAGTTTTTTTTAATAAACCGATAGTGTCCAACTAATTACTCAAAACTAGTCAAAACATTAGTATCCAACTCAAATATACCGTTTTTTATAGGGAATAAACACAAGCAATAGGAGCAAAATTGTAACAAATTCACTTACCTATGAAAGGATAATCCAATACTTTAACTGCATACATTTTCTAATATAAAATAGAGTACAAACTAGTGAAAAAGAATTTAAACAATTTGTAATGACCCATCGTTCAACTTGACAATGACTGGCCGGCAGGGCACGAGTATTGGTGTCAGTGCACATGGAAAGTCACGACATTTAGAGTTACATCAGTTTTTGTGGAAGCGGGTGAAAAACCAGGTACTTTGTTACGCCATGCCTTAAAATAGAATTTAAAAAAAAAAGATAAAACCGACTTCAAAATTGTACGTAATTACCGAACTAGCACAATAGCAGAAATAGCAGCCATGAGCCAACTTTAAATGCACAGTGGTGCAAAAGGGGGTCAGGAAGAAATTTTCAAGTCCACCAATGTGCACGCATCAGCTGATAGCTAAAAATATCACTAGGAGTAGCAGAAGCTGAATTTAATGCCACTCTAGGTTGGATACGAGTTATACTTTCCATCCACCCATCATCCATTTGTAGCTTATTAACGTTTTATCAAAATATTTAATGATAACTAGCTGTCCCAGTGAACTTCGTGAAACTTAAAAACCTTCCCTGGACTTCAAGGATTATTTTAAGACTAAAATTAGCAGAATCGGTTCAGCCGTTATCGAGTTATAGCGTTACTAACACAATTGTAAATCCATTTTTACACAAATCTATACTAATATTATAAATGCGAAAGTATCTCTGTCTGTCTGTCTGGCTTTCACGCCAAAACTACTGAACCGATTGTAATGAAATTTTGTACACAGATAGTCTAAAGGCTGAGAAAGGACATAGGCTACTTTTTAACTGGACAAAGGGGTTGTAAGGGGGTGAAAATGCCGTAAATTTGTTCAAATTAAGTTAGTTCCAAAAATTCATAATAGATGGCGCTGTGCGTCTCCTACATCGCGCTATTGCTTACACAAACGTCTTATAATCTGGTATAATCTAATAATAAGTTTTCGATTTTTTCATTTATTTATTTACGTTTATTGGGGTCTCCAAACAGTCTTACAATATATTTTTAAAGAAAGGTATACATTTAAAAGAATTACTAAATGTAAAACCAACAGCGGTGACCACAGATGATTTTGATAGATTTTGCATATTTTCGATTGTTAATAAATAATATGTACTCTTTACGTTATTAAAAACTCAGAACTTTATCTATGCAGTGACGTAACCTTAAACCTATCAATGATAAATAGTTTATGGCAAAAGTTGTGTAATTGGGGGGGCTAAATATACTTGCTTTAAAATTAGGCATAAATAAAGTTTAATTTAAAAAAAGAAATAAGTTATGTGCACACTGCACAGCTGTTTTTGGGTGTTTTGAGGGTTTTTTTATAAAAGCTTTTGACACCAATTTTGTTGACATCGCGCGCTATAAACTGAAGTCCACGCGGACTTCAGTTTATAGCGCGGGAAACAGCTAGTAATATATACTTAGAAGATAATTTGTGTTATTTTCGGGGGGTTCCGAGAATTGGCCATTATCAACATTAGCCGGATGTAAGGACCTTTCTGACAAACAGGGAACGCCTTACGTTAGAGTCTCGTGATACTGACGCAGACGTAACACGTTATGCCCATATCAAAGAAAAGCACAATGCCGCTAAAGCAGTTTGTAAACCTTCGTCGAATTATTATTTACTGTATGTGCTAGTAGCGCCCTCTGCTTTGACCTTTGCGTACTACCGCATATTCCTACAACTATGAACGTTTGAATGCTTCTAAAAGTCTTTAGGAGTTTAGACTTTAAAAAGCGAAGCCTTATGCTACGAGTAAGTACTGAGTTACTGACATACGGTTTTACTCGATAGTTTTACTCCAAATTGGGCAATAACCACCGCGTGGACCGCAAAACTGACAGCTCGTCCGACTTCCGAGTTTCAAAACTGCAACTGCCATTTTGACATGTCCTTTATTTTTAATATTCGTTTTATTAAAAACTGTTTGATCATGAAGACGTATGCAAAAATTCGTATATCACGCGGGAACCATGCGATTTTTCGGGATATAAAAATATCCTATGTCCTTTCCTGGGACTCAAAGTATCTCCATGCCAAATTTCAGCAAAATCAGTTCTGATGTTTGAGCGTGAAGAGGTTACAGACCGACAGACAGACAGACAGACACAATATATTCGCATTTATAATAGTTATTAGTAAGTATGGATTAGTATGGAAGTAACTGAAAGGGTGTCCTTTTATCTATGGACGCTTCATACCACGTCAGTCTGGCCCCGTGCTAAGTATCTGAAGGACTTGTGTTACAGGTACCAGACAACGAAAATAATATATTTAATACTTTTATACTAGATATAAGTACATAATATATTTAAGATTTTTATTATAATATCATACACATATTAATACACATCCAGACCCGGGAACATTGAAAACTTTTTGTTCCGTCGCGTCGGCGGGATTCGAACCCGCGACCCCCGGCTTGAGCTGCCACACACTCAACCAATGGAGCCACAGAGGTCGTCTCTTTATATTTTGATAAACTAAAAACTTATTTAAATTTGAAAGAAAAAATAAATTATGGTGATAATTATAATTAATTTGCCCCCTCTATTTCCATTGTCCCCAGTATGAATTCAAAATGGATCAAAAAATTTAAAAATGATCCATCTTATATTTACAGGCTCTTGCCTGTGACGGCCAGACCTATCTCAGTTTCGGAAAGCTGTTGTTTAACATTCTGAAAACATTTGCTTCAAATTTATTCAGAAATAAAACAATTTTTATTTAATATTTTATTTATTTATCTGAAGGTCTACGTGATCTTTGAGAAAAAATAAAGCTCAATTTCATAGCTGGCAGGCACGCTGCGAGTGAAGGGAGGAAGGGCGCGCAAGACGTGGGTACTCGCACTTGCACTCGCAAAAAATAGAACATGCTTCTACTCACGTTACTACGCAGCCGACTAATCACTCGCACTAATTCGTTTCTGTCCACACTTACTTTCTCCTAATCACTAATCACCTGCACTAGTCACCTGCACTTAATCACTAATCAAAGTGAATGCAGGTCTAATCACGTTACTACGCAGCCAGCTAATGACTTGCACTAATCAGTTGCTGTCCACACTTACTATTTCCTAATCACTAATTACCTGCCCTAATCACTTGCACTTATTACTAATGAAAGTGAATACGGGCCTTAAGATTCGCATACTTCTATAGCATTTATTGTGATTGTCCTTTCCTTGCTACGACATAGACAATTGTTTAGCTTCTTACTATACTTTCACTTTTATAAGTGAGTTGTATTCAACAACTAGGATTTTAAACTCGATTTCATACAATCCAGTTATTCTTTTCCGATGGAAAAACTTCGTTACGAAACCCATAGCCATTTCTTTATTTAAGCAAAGGCTCACTTTAATGTAATTCTATTTCGGTGACCTAGAGCAGTGGTCCCGAAACATCTATTCTATAGGGGTAACAGAGGTGGTACCTAAAATAGATAAATAGGCAGAAAAAAAATGTTTTTATGTTTAAAATAAAAATATAATAGCAAGTATAACTTTTCTTTTAACTTTTGTATGGGAAAAATTTAACGCACGCGCTTGCCCATACAACATACAACTCACAAAAATTTTTGCTCTTTCAGCACTGCTACTTTCACAGTGAACTACAAACACTAAACATAAGGGACACATACATACACTAAAGTATTATCACTTAGTTTTGTTACACCCTGGGGGGTTTATTTGCTTTGCACCTCATAGGAACATACACGATTATTTGTGACCTAACCTTAATGCCTAACCAGTAACCTAACTTATATACATAATATACTGACCTTATTAGTTATCTAAAAAGTAAGAATACTGTTGCATATTACTATCAGACGTGCATGGGCGTATATAAGGGGGGGGGGGGGGGGATACTATACATCTTATTTGTCCAATCGACAATATAATATTACTAGACGTTCCGCGCGGCTTCGCCCGCGTAAATTAGATATTTCATAGACAAATTAGTCCACAAAAAATAGCATGTGATCCTGCACGTAGTCTTATCTACGGCAAATAACATAAAAATTGCGCTAGTAGTCGCGAGATAAGTCCTTTCAAATAAGTTCCCCCATTTTTTACACATTTTCCTCTATTTCCTTTCTCCTATTAGTCTAAGAGTGATAAAATATATAGCTTATAGCCTTCCCCGCTAAATGGGCTATCGAACAATAAAAGAATTTTTCAAATCGGACCAATAGTTCCTGAGATTAGCGCGCTCAAATAAGCCCTTTCAAATAATTACTCCCGTTTTTTTCCACACTTTCCTCTATATCTTCGCTACTATTAGTTTTAGCGTGATAAAATATAGCCTCTAACCTTCCTCGATAAATGGGCTATCTAACACTGAAAGAATTTTTTAAATCGGACCAGTAGTTCCTGAGATTAGCGCGTTCAAATAAGCCCTTTCAAATAATTTCCCCCCGTTTTTTCCACACTTTCCTCTATTTCTTTGCTATATATAGCCTTCCTCAATAAATGGGCTATCAAACACTGAAAGAATTTTTAAATTGGACCAGTAGTTCCTGAGATTAGCGTATTCAAACAAACAAACAAATTCTTCCGCTTTATAATATTAAGTATAGACTAGACGTTTCGTGCGGCTTCGCCTGCGTAAATTAGATATTTCACATATAAATTAATCCACAAAAAAAATATCCTTCACGTGGTCTACTTCTTATCTGTGCCAAATAGCAGAAAAATTGCTCCAGTAGTTTGTGAGATAAAAGAAAGTGATTTTAAATAATCTCCCCCGTTTTTTACACATTTTCTTCTATTTCTTAGCTCCTATTAGTCTTAGCGTGATAAAATATAGCCTATAACCTTCCTCGATAAATGTGCTATCTAACACTGAAAGAATTTTTCAAATCGGACCAGTAATTTCTGAAATTAACGCGTTCAAATAAGCCTTTCAAATAATTTTCCCCCATTTTTTCCATATTTTCCTCTATTTCTTCGCTCCTGCTAGTCTTACCGTGATAAAATATAGCCTATAGTCTTCCTCGATAAATGGGCTATCTAACAATGTAAAAATTTTTCAAATCGGACCAGTAGTTCCTGAGATTAGCGCGTTCAAACAAACAAACAAACAAACTCGTCCCAATTATAATATTAGTATAGATTAAAGTACATATAAAACTGAGGATTTTGTGAAATTCTCAAGTGCCTACCTGTTGCCATTATTGAAGCCTCCCTTAAGGCGCCGGGTACCCCTCGAAATTCTCATACATACGTAATACCAAAATCATTTTCTCATACGAAAATATTTAACATGTTTGAGTTATTTTTCAGCTTTAAATAAGTATTATCTAGGTTCCTGCACAAAAATTTACTTCAAAATTTTTAAACACTAAAAAAATTTTTTTTGTTTAAATTTTTTTTTTAGTAAATTTACTACTTAATATTTAAACACTAAAAAATAGAGTAAAACACCAAAAAATATATAAATAAATAGTAAATTTACTACAAAATATTTAAACTTTAAAAAATATTTTTAATATTTAAATATTTTGTAGTAAATTTACTATTTATTTATATATTTTTTAGTGTTTTGCTCTATTTTTTTGTGTTTAAATATTTAGTAGTAAATTTACTAAAAAAAATTTTAAACAAAAAAAAATTTTTTGTGTTTAAATATTTTGAAGTAAATTTTTGTGCAGGAACCTAGGTAATTACTATTTTAAACTGAAAAACAACTCAAACATGTTAAATATTTTCGTATGACAAAATGATTTTGGTATTACGTATGTATGAGAAATTCCAAGGGTACCCGGCCTCTTAAATATTCATTTTATTATGTTTTTAGTATTTGTCGTTATAGCAGCAACAGAAATACACAATCTGTGAAAATTTTAGATGTCTAGCTAACTAGCTGTATCTCAAGAACAGCGGTTCTTGAGCTTCAGCTTGGAGACAGGCGGACAGACATCTAAGTCTTAGTAATAGGGTTCCGTTTTTACCCTTTGGGTACGAAACCCTAATAATACTTTTGTTTTCCTAAACACATTACCTATTTGCTGCTGCGGAACCCTTCATGGGCGGCGCCAACTCGCACTTGGCCGCTTTTTTACATTAGGGACCCCCCTTATCAGAGCTATATATACGCCCGTGCTGACGTGGATTAATATTATATTAATATAATTTTCTATATCCCTTGACCTCGCTCCGGACACATTCAGTTAGAATATGACGCACGTCTTCTACCACGAAATAATCTGAACAGTATAATGTAATTTTTTCCACCATGTAGCGAAATAATGGTTAACAATAAAATAATAATATAAATAATATCTGGACGCTTCACACCACGTCAGTCTGGCCCCGTGCTAAGTACCTGAAGGACTTGTGTTACAGGTACCAGACAACGGAAATATAATATTTAATACTTTTACTCGTATAATATACATATATTTAAGATTTTTATTATATCATACACATATATTTTATTATACTTACATCCAGACCCGGGAACATTGAAAACTGTTTGTTCCGTCGGCGGGATTCGAACCCGGAAAACCCGGCTTCAGCTGCCACACAACACACTCAATCAATTGAGCCACAGAGGTCGTCAACGTCACAGAGGTCGTCCCGAACGAAGTGTGAGGCTTAGCACAATAGAGCCTGTACATGTCGGCATCATTGAACCAAGGTGTTTTTGGTATAGTCATTGGCGTAGTTCAATATCACACTCCCCTTGATGGTGACCGTTCATCAAATACATAGTCTTTCCATATTAGGGACCATCTATAAAAGATACGTCACACGATTTTCATATGACATTTTGACTCAACACAACAGGTGGTCACATATTTTGTGAGACCCCTCCGTGTGACGTCACATAAATTAGCAATTTTACATCAAAAATTAAACTGTCACTGCTCAAATTATTAAATTAAGTCACAAAATTTAGGACCCCTCCCCCCTTCTTCTCACACTTCACCGATCCCCCCCTTTGGTACCATACCAGGTACCATCGAAATTTTACGTTAGTTAAAATATTTGTATAATCAGAAGCTAAATTAAGTCGCCTTGCGTGGTTGTTTCTTTTGCTAAACTATCCACCCTTTCAATGCCGATATGAGCAGGTATCCACTGTAATATATATCTGAATAATTAATATATTAATTCGTGTTATAGAGCACTTTAGAGTCGCAAAAAACACTTTTTAACATTATTAGACTGTACAGTCTACATAATATATAATAACGCATTGTGAATAGCGAATCTCTCATAATGGATTTGTCTATATTAGAAAACCGGCCAATTGCGTGTCGGGCCACGCGCAATATAGGGTTCCGTAGTACCGCAAGTTTACCGTTGTTGATAATTTTTATGGTCAACGAACGTACATTTAAAGCGTGTTTTACCCTACTAACAACATCATCTCAGCTTTACTTTCAAAGGAATTTGAACGAAAAGTTATTTTATACTTCGACGAATACATTTTTTTAGTTAATCGACTATTACTCAATAACTTACAAAGTCTTCTTAGCCGTGATAGTTTTCCTTTTAAATTCAGCATATTTCCTACTCCCGTGAATTTTTTCATATATTCATCCCCGCTTGATGTGTAGGGGAGGTACCATAAAAATATTTTTTAAGATTTCATGTACCATTTTGTTGCCTTTATGCTAAATTACAGCTTTGTAGGTCCTATATAGTCTCTGAGTCAGACCGCGGACAGACAGACAGACAGACCCTTCCTTGTTGACTACGGAACCCTAAAAATAAATTATAAATAATGTTACTCTCGCTAAAGCTTAAATATGACTGAACCGATTTGGCTACTCTTGCAATGTTCGTGGTTAATATTAGGATTAAGGTCCCTCTATAATCCTAATATCAACCGAATTAATATAAACGAATACTTAAATACTAATAAACTTCGTATTAATATAAACGAATATTAATACGAAGTTCACCGGCATAGCATGAATTAATTTTGAATCTACCAATCTTATCTATTTCTGGATCCAGGATAGCTGATGTGTCCACTATAATATTTTGGTCTTTGTATCCGTCTGTAAATATTTTATGAAACTGTGAAAAATATTTTACATTATAGTTATTACATTTTGTTTACAATTTATTTAGAAATGTTTTCTTTTGTGCGGGGGCATTTTCGATGTATTATAACTTAACCACTTAATGAGTGAAAATCTTTCTAAAACACTAGCAGTGTTTTAGAAAGATTTTCACTTCATTCAATTCAATTCAATTGGTATGTAACGCGGACCAATAAGGGCTTTTTCTTCCGTCTCCAAAACGGACTTTGGCAAAGAACGGACAATTTATCAACTAAATAAAAGGTGTCATGATTAGTAAGGCTCAGCCAGTGGGCTCAGCCGTCGACTGCCGTCGACAAGTGACGTTCGTCTGTAAGCGCTCTCAGAGTCTTTAATTTTAATTAAAACTTTTCAGCTAGATTGTGTTTCCTGGTATTATGTAATGCTAAGTACTCACATACAGTTTTGTTCGATAGTTTTACCAGTTTTACTCAAATCCGAGTAATAATAATTACTGTGTGGTCCGCAAAACTCACAGCTCGAAGGCTCGCATCGAGCCGGCTCGATGGAACTAAATGTATATAATTTTCTTTGATTTGGAGTAAAACTATCGAGCAATGCTGAATGTAAGAAAGCCCGACCCGCGGGTTTTGCTTGACGTTATTGCTCGATCGAGCAAAACCGTATGTGAGTACCTACTTAGCAGAACGGATGGAGAAAAAGCTCACATTCCATTAAATGGATCGCAGTATTTTTGAGAAATCCGCCTTCGATTTCAATTCCAATTTGCCAATTTTAGCGCTGCTATTTTCACAGTGAACCTTATACAAGGGACACATACACACCCTAAACTATCACTTAGTTTTGTTACACACTGTATACAGGTGCGTCATGATAACAAATTAATATTAATAGAGTGGCGTTAAACCTTGAATTAATGTGATGAATGAATGAATGAATGAATGAATGAATATACTTTACTGTGCACACAGTTACAGTAACAACAAACATACGACAAAACACATAAAATGACGAGTACACAAAGGCGGTCTTATTACTAAATAGCAATTTCTTCCAGACAACCTTTGGAAGGAAAGGAAACAAAAAGTTGCTGGAGAAAGGGCGTTGTGCTTAAAGTATAATATATATTATCTAATTTCAATTAAAAGTAAAGCTAAAAGACTTAACATTAATACATTATACATTACATAATATAAATACTATCCTATGAAATAAATACACACATAATAATTATATAATACGCAATAATACATACAAATACAATAAAATAATTATTTTATCAACAATATATATTTTATATAATAGTAATATAATATAATACATAAAGTTATATAATAAACACACCGACAAAATTAGCGAAACATAACATTTTTTTTTTTTTGAAAATTATTCGCTGTTTTTAATATATTTATTTATTAATTTAATAATTGATGATTAAAAAAAAAACTTACATAAATTTAAGGCATAAAAACGTGTAAAATAGAAAAAATTTGCAAAAATCAAAAATTAAGAAAAATCTTTGAAATTTAAGTAGTAAGTTTTTAAGTTCAATTCTTCATTTTTACTTAAGAAATGCCATGTTAAAAGCGTGTAATGCCTTCTATGGATCTGAAGAGAGTCTGGATTCGCCATTACATGCTTGAATTTTGATTGTCAATCATTTCCTGTGGGATATTCGTCTACTCCTCCAGAAGCGCCAACTCGAGCTCCTGAACACATTTTGGAGCTGGAGTTTTAACTCGTACTGTTCACCCATTGATGTGCCACACGTTCTCAATCGGATCCACATTCGTAGACCGTGCTGACCTCTCCACCTGGGCTACGCTACCATCATTTAGGTCATAGTGCCCGATTTTTTTAATCTATGGACGCGCATAAAATTGAAGTAACTACCTAAAACTGTGTAAAAGGCACAGCATGCAGTTCTAGGATATCTGTGCTATAGCCCTGTACTATAAAAGTACCATCATTAACAATCATCAGCTCCGTGCGGGCTACACATCATATGCCAACCCAAACCATTACGAAGCCTGCATGATAGGCCACTGTTTCCGTTAAGTTTGATGGTCTATAGCGTTCCTTACGATTTATCCACATTCTTTATCGCCTGTCAACAAAATGTACACAGAATTTGCTCCCATCACTGTACAGCACACGATTTCACGATATCCCTATGGATATCACGAACTTCCGGAAGATGCCGAATATTCTTGTTTGTTACCGCCGCGCCGCGCCAGCTCGAGCGACGCATTTGTTTCACTCCCACTAGTGCCCGTATCACGTGTGGGAACTAGAGCGAGCGAGAGAAATGAGTGACTCGATTTTTATTCGGCGGTATCCGCGTTTCTGACATTTCACTAGATATTTTTAGTAAGAAGACGTAACAACCAAGAATATTCGGCATCTTCCGGGAGTTCGTGATATCTCTAGGGATTTCGTGAAATCTCTGATATCCTCTTTTCCCTGCGACAGATATAATTGATAAGTCTCGGTTAATAACATCCACGGGACGTGATGTAGAATTGAACTTAGTAATAGAGATTTGCGACACATTGACAACACAATAATTGGATTAACGCATTTGGCGTTACATTTGGGAAACAGATACACTATTTAAATAGGGATGATGACAAGGTCAAAGATTAGCGAATTTTGTTAATAAAATAAAGAAAGCACGGTAAAAAATAAGCGTTACCAAAATTTCAGCTCGATAGCATTTGTATTTTTTTTGTTAGGCGCCTTCAAAGTTGGATAATCAAGTCGATTTTTTTTTCAATTAAATTTCTTAATATTTGTATACCATTCGATAAGTTATGCAATTTAAAGCAACTTTTGGTATGAAACCACTTTCATAAACACAATATTTAATATACCTATCGAACAAAGTTCTCTCCCGATCCGTACAAACTAAGAAAGACTGACGTCAGTCTTTCGTAGCACTTTGTATGGAGCGTTTCGGGCAGGTCTATTTTATGAGATGTTTGAATTGTTCATATCTTGGTGAATTTTTAAGCTATGAGAGTCATTCTTTCAGCAATGTTTCTATTTTTTAAGGGTCTTTCAATTACCAATAAGAAAAAAAATTAGTCATCAAGCCTATTATCACTTGCAAAGATAATTTACTATAATGTAGGTACTTTATACGCGATATAATTTTGTAAATATAATGTCTTTCTAATTCGCCTTTTATTTCTAATATCCTCAAATAAAAAGGTCTTACACGGCGTATCACCCTTAAAGGTTTGCTTATAATCTCCGTCTGGTCAGTATACCGTGGCTTTTATTGCCAAACTCTTCCGAAACGGCTGGACCGATCTTGTAAAAAATTTGTATTAGTGGATAAGGTAGATGCACCTTAACGAAACGAAAGACCCGAAAGAACGAATAAGCATGCCGCAACAATAATTGCCGGGTCAGTCAGTTTATGACTAGACTAGTTATGCGCGGCTCTGATCTTGTCAAAAACGTATTGCGGTAAAAAGTGTCCTATGCCCTTTGCCAGTCCCTAAAGTTTACTCTGTGTTATGACTCTTCAAAATCGGTCCAGTAATAAAGACTCTCGATGGAAATACCATTTACCGCGGGAGAGCCATGCTTCGGCACTTATGGGCCGACTCGACCGGATACCACGGGCTCACAAAAAACCGGCGTGAAACAGCGCTTACGCTGTGTTTCATCGAGTGAGTTTACCGGAGGCCGAATCCCCTACCCTATTCCCTTCCCTACCCTCTTAAAAGGTCGGCAACGCACTCTTCTGATGTTGCGAGTGCGAGTGTCGCGCCCACCACCCGTTTGCCCCCTTATTTTATTTTAAAAAAAAAGGAACTATCCCTCTTTATAGTTTTGAAAACTCACCCATTATTCTCCTTCCCGTTGCTAGCCGATCGTTGCACCTTCGGCCTTGGTCGGTTCTCCTTGTCCAGGGTCGCTCGTTGCTCGTCCATGCGGTCTGACTGACATCGCGCCAGTAACTCGAACATCTCCGTGGGGTTGTCACTCTCTTCCGACTCCCCTCTCACCATGTCAGACTTATCTTCTTTCTTCTTTGCGTCGGGCGTTATCTAAGTTGATAAAAAAATAATAAAATTAGATCTTCTTACCACTTTATTTCTTAAACAATTTTTAGTTGAATATAGGGAAAAAAATAGTGCAAGAGGAGTCGTGATTTATTTGTGTTAAAATATATATGTATTATGCATTTCCACCAACAGTATGTAACAGTAAAAGCAATACGCAATGATAAATTAAGCAGTTGTTGGAACTTAAATAAATTATAACTTCTAGATTTAAGAAGTTATAATTTATTTAAGTTCCAACAGAATTGGTGATTGGCATACAGCGTCTGATTATTTATGTTTATTGTTATTACTTAATATATTGTATTCGTCAGTAAAACTGAACAGAGCTTTCAGCTTTACAGTATTCTTATTATGTTTTTATATATATTTTTATGGCGAAACTTTCCGTATCAACGTGCCACTTTTCTGAAGAATTTTTAAGTGATTCATCAAATAACATTTTTCTTTGTAATCCTAACGCGTATTTAAAAAATATAAAGCCCAAAGCGTAGCTTGGCGCTTTTGTAGAATAATCACTATAATAACTTAAATTTTATTTATGTTGAGTGCACTTCTGGCAAGTGTGCCATTGGTTCGCCATTTCTAGTCTATGCTGTTCATAGTACCATCACAGAAATTGCTTCACAAGCAGATGGTGGGCCATCATTTACAACGTTATAATATGGTTATTGGTTGGGCTTAATATGTATTTGTTGAATAAATGTTTATTATTACTATTAACTTATCAACTCAATGTTAGTTGTGACTGGTGAACTATGCTTGATATAGCCACCAAGTAACATAGGTTTAGGCCTTCATCTGATAGCTCAGTCAACAATGATACTATACTTTCCCTTACCTGTATAAGCGACAACTGCTCCATACTCTGTCGTCTAACGCGCAGGGCTATAAAGGGAGTCTGGGGAGTTTGGTCCGTCTCTTGCGGTGGCGAGGGCGCAGCCTCCACAGGGAGCCCTAGCACCTTGCACAAATCGCCTATGTTCATCTGAGCCGTGGCCATGCCTAGCACGTCACCCAGCTGCGAACGAAATTATTATAGATTACTAGCTGTCCCGGCAAACGATTGTTTTGCCATAATATAAAGTATTTCGCCCATATTATTTTATTGAAGTGACTAAATAAGTATGGCACCATGGCAACGTCCATCGCTATCCCGTCGCACAAACAATGGTCGCCGTCAGTTTCGAGTTGTAATAATTTACTATTATTTATTCAACAAATGCACTTATCAATATAAAAAGTAGCCAGTAGCCGATTCTTAGACCTACTGCATATGAATGAAATTTTGAAACGCACAGTTATAGTATCTATGGAGAAAGAGTGCATAAAACGAATATTGTTCTAAAATTATGCTTTTAATATACACTGAATAAAATATTAAATAAAACATTGCACACACTACAATCTGCTCACTACCATTTTTATGTTTGTTTCATTATTAGTTAAGGTCGAATTTCGACCATTAGGCGACCTCTAGTATTTCTAAATGAGCTATTCAAATTTGGAACACGCAACCCAACACCACGGGCAAGCCTAATAAATGTGCCAGTTACGAATGTGTCATCTTATCACCCCATTGCATTGCATTGTGAGCCATTGCATTAATGTGCAAGGTTCAGATATTATGTGCTTGTAAACAAACCCAGTAAAATCATCAACCACTAGACAGATGGCGCTATGTAACAAAACACTGAAATTCATAAATATTTGACCCTTCAATAGATGGCAAAAACGGCGATTTAATTCATAATCTATACTAATATTATAATTCTGCAGTGTTTGCTTGTTTGTTTGAACGCGCTAATCTCAGGAACTACTGGTCCGATTTGAAAAATTCTTTACTGTTGGATAGCCCATTTATCGAGGAAGGCTATAGGCTATATTTTATCACGCTAAGACTAATAGGAGCGAAGAAATAGAGGAAAATGTGGAAAAAACGGGGAAATTTATTTAAGAGGGCTTATTTGAACGCGCTAATCTCAGGAACTACTGGTCCGATTTGAAAAATTCTTTCACTGTTAGATAGCCTATTCATCAAGGAAGGTTATAAGCTATATTTTATCACGCTAAAACTAATAGGTACGAAGAAATAGATGAAAATGTGGAAAAAACGGGGGAAATTATTTGAAAGGGCTTATTTGAACTCGCTAATCTCAGGAACTACTGGTCCGATTTGAAAAAATATTTCAGTGTTAGATAGTCCATTCATTGAGAAAGGCTATATTTTATCGCGCTAAGACTAATAGGAGCGAATAAATAGAGGAAAATGTGGAAAAAACGGGGGAAATTATATGAAAGGGCAAATTCAAATAATTGAACGCGCTAAGATCAGGAACTACTGGTCCGCTTTGAAAAATTCTTCCAATAATACTTGGGATGTGATCTACTATGCTAACGCGGACGAAGTCGCGGGCAACAGCTAGTTTAATTCATAATTTTGGACACGAAATCACATAATTTATACGAGAGCTAGCTACGTACCTACCGACTGCTAGCAAGCGCCTTTACTGAGACTATTTAGTACTGTTAAGAGTAACTTTATTAACTTTTTTATGAGCGAATTCTTGACGCTAGGGCGCTCGCCGATACAAATCACGATAAGCGCTACTTTCACATTTAACTCTATAACGCTGATAAGCATTTGAGTATCATGCCATAAAAAATTGAGTTTGTTAAATGAGTAATTATAACACCTAACATATTTTACATCACCAAAAATATGATCGTATCCTCACCTCCTTCGATATATTATAATGCTCCTTCGCATAGTACAGCGCTTTCTCGTGGTTGCCCAATGCCGCATGGGCGTTGCCAAGCGACCAACAAGCTCTGCCTTCTCCAACTCTGTCCTGCAGCTTCCTGGCCGCTGTGAGATGTCGGGCATGGTACTCCTCGGCTATACGGTACTCCCTGAGCAAGGTGTACGTGTTACCGAGGGAGTAACACGCTTGGGCTTCGACTGCCGCGTCTCCTAGCTCTTCGGCCAGAGCGAGGGTTTGTCTGTGAAGGAATATTTATTTACATTGAGTCAGAGTCAAGACTGGCATACATCAGAGACCGATTTTTTTTTTCTTTTTTTTAAAGGTCTAACCTACTTGTCCCACTAGAGAATTTTAATCTATCTTGAGTTATAAACTTAAAGACGGAGCTAGAGATATCTAAAAGATATGTGAATATTTAAAATAATAAAAATTATATATAATAAATTAAAAAGAAGCAATTATTATGTTTATAAGGGCCCGCCATTTTGACAAACTCAGTGTTCCATTTTTTATAAGAATAACAAAAAAACAAACTGATTGCCGGCAGGCCTGTCCCACTCGCGCGTATAGGCATCGAACTGTAAGTACCACCCGCGGGTGGCAAATCATAAGGGACTCACAAGCGAGCGGTGACGCACGCGCAAGATTTTACGTCGCGTATCTACTGTATACTGATCATAGACGAATTTAATACAATAAGATACTTATTTATCCGCTGTGACAAAATCGTTATAAATCTTATAAAAATGAACAATTAAAAAAGCCAATGAAATATGTACCTATTATATATGAATAAGGTATTTAAATACAAATAGTAGATAAAAACTATACAAACATAGCAAATAAACCAATTTCATATAAAGAAACACACAAACTACACAGAAATAAACACAAGTTACTATGTTTAAATTGTAAAAGTTTCCTGCAATATCGTAATCCAATATAGAACTACTATAAAATATAGGTTGTTAATGTTTTACTGAAATTTGATATAACTATAAAAAGGTTTGCTATTCATACCAATAGTAATTTAAAATAATTTGTTTTCTAAAAGTCGAAAACCTTGATTTCTTAAGAAAATGTACGCGTTATGCGATAGAAAGAGAGCGGAGATGTAGGCAAATATAATTGTAGGCACCTGGCAATGCGCGGTCGGAATTTGAACTTTAGTAGGTATCGTAGCACGAGTCGTTAATTCTTTAAACGGGTTTCGTTAGTGGGAATTCTGTTGGTACAACTAATATATATTCTGTGTTGCCGGTTGGAAAGAATATACCGTCACTTATGGAGACATTCATGGTATTGGCAGGATTCGAACCTGTTACAAAGCAAAAGACATAAATGATTTACAAGCACATATTGTACTGTCAGAGAAGTTGATTCATAGGCAGATGGGGGACCTACGTAATTTGGTCGCGTTATGTCAAACCCAGCCTATAGATCACGACGGCTGGAAATAAATTATCGGACGCATCCATAAGTCGCGGCTGATGGATGCGGCTTAACAATGTGCACGGTTCATCCGCGGATGTCAAAGACCTAACCTATAGTCAATGGCAGACGTCCGCGGATGCAAAAACATCCGGCCAGCCAGATTCTGTTCGGACGTCCGAACGCTCAAGGTCGCGTCCGCGACTTATGTCAGACAATGTGCACAGTTTTGTGTTTTTGTATTAATCAGATAAAAACGTCCGCGGACGTTTGTCCGATAATTTGTTCCCAGCTTTGAATTGACACTCAACCAAGTGACGCGGGCACAATAGACATAACTACCAGTAGTTCGACTGCAAAGAAATGGACAGGTTTCAATATCTGTCAAATTCGTCGGGTTTCAATACCTATAAGTTAAAGGCTGGTGCGCTGGCTGGTATAATTTATTTTAAAAAATACGATTTTGAAATTGAATTCTGACAGTTTTCTTTGCATGTGCCAAAATATAAACAACAACTAAATTTGTAGGTAACGACCCTAGCGACGACTTTTGTCATAATACGTCAAACTTAATTTTTTATACATCAGTTCTAAGTCGGCATACTCTATCATTCTGTTTACTCTGACGCGGGTATGTCAACTGCCTATGAATCAATTTCCTTGATTGAACATTTTTGTTCTTGCAATGCTAATATTATGTAGTTTTCTTAGCAATCAAGTTGCAGGAAGGCAGAGGAAATCGTTTAAGACTCAGGATATTAGGATATGTGTAGGAACCTAGATCTTTCAAATAGCTCATTATAAGGAAAACAAAAGTTTATTCATGTACCACATAAAACAAAATACATTAAATTGTTTAATAATAATAATCTACATAAAGAAATTAATTTTAAATTTTATAAGTCTCGCTAAAACTTGAGAACGGCTGAACCGAGTTCACTGGGTCATCTAGTGAAATATAATAATCAATAATAAAAATCGCAAAAATCGCAACTTCTCCATAAAATTTCAAGAAAAACTCAGCTAAGTATATCATACACAAATTATTATACCATTCTTGAGTTGAATCAACATTAGCTTATGATACGGTGAGTAAACACCCCAACGCATGTTAATTACTTGTACGCTATATCACATACAGACCATATACGATGTTATTAATGCATATAGAAAAAGTAATAGGGATATTTCACTGGAACCGTACATTTTATTATAGACTATTTTCTAATCTATAAGTATATTATGTGACAAAGTTTGTAAGTCCAGTAGTTAATAATTATACTTTTTATGAGACACAACTAATAATTTTTATTGAAGAAAAATCACTGGGACGTTTTGCAAACCGTGCATTTTGAAGAGTTAAAAGTACTCGTATTACATTTTGCTTTTTAACTGTACCTTATTTTGATAAGGCACAGTAAAAACTGCTCTGCTCCATATTAGCGCTTCAGAGCTAGTTATAATACGTAACATAACAAAAGAAGTTATAAAAAGATATGTAACACGCAGCCAAACCAAGTATTGCAACAATGAAAAAATTCGCAGTAATTTCATATATGTATATATTTTCTTTTTTTTAAGTTGGATTTGTTTTGACCTGTTTGCTTTATATCAATTCAATCCATCTTAACTATCACTATATTTTATAATAATATTTAATTTTTTATCGCTTAGCTGTTTTGTAAAAGGAAAGTTTTCCACTACTTGTTCAATATACATTTACAACACATGAATTTTTTTTTCTTTTTTTAAATGAAACTAAAAATTGCAATGCATGATAATATTCTTAATGTTAAGAACATAACAAAATTTAAATATGAATAATGTTAAATATAATTTGTTCTGTTATTACTTATTACTTTAGTTATCTTAAATTACGCGGATATGTGCTCATGTGTTACGACGGTCTACTGAATATCATCCATACTGTGGCACAGCTGTTATACAATATACATTGTAATATGAAATAACTAGCAAAACAAATTCAACACTCACTATAAACATAAATGTTAACATTCGCGTGCATATTACATAACAAGCAGGCAGGTTATTTACTCATTTACAATTATACATTTACGCGCCAGTATCACTGGGTTAAAAGTTAAAACACATTTTGACTAAAAAGAGGTACTTACAGGCAGAAATATTATGTAAAAGAGATAAGGATGAATATGGGTATTGAGACAAATTGATTAATCAATTTATACCTAAACTAGAGGACGCTCGCAACTCTGTTACGCCAAAATTTGTTTATCGCGCCAGAACCGTACACTTCTTCGAGATAAAAACTATCCTTTTCCGGGACTCAAGGTGTCTCCACGCCAAAATAGGTTCAGCAGTTTAAGCGTGAAGAGGGGACAGACAGACGGACACACTTTCGCATTTATAATATGTATTACTCGTAGTATACCATACCATATACCATAGATAGATACCAGACGATAGACAACGCCGCCGTGGCCGGCCTCGAAAAAGATGGCGCGATGAGCTAGACAAATACGAGCCAGGTTGGCCTACGGCTGAGGATCGAGAGGATTGGAAGACTAGGGGGGAGGCCTTTGCCCAGCAGTGGGACAGCAATCAGCATAGGCTCTAAAAATAAATTGTATGGAAGTATGGACACGTCATTCATGCGCTTATAAACTACCAATCAAAAACCCAATGGCACATCAACTTTCAATCTAATAAGATCAAGTTTATATTAAGATCCAATACATACTTATAATGTTCAGCCGCATTCTCGAACGCGCCGAGGAATATATGGGAGTTCCCCAGGTTGCTGTTCGCTCGTCTCTCGGCCGCCCTGTCCCCCACCTCCTGGGCAATCCTCAACCGCTCCGTGTGGTACTTTATCGCCTGGTTGAAGTCGCCCAGCAGGTAGCAGGTGTTGCCAAGGTTGCCGCACGCTCTCCCCATCGCCTGACGATCGCCCAGGCTGCGCATTAACTCTAAATTCTCCCTGGAAATGGGAAAATAATTACTTGATACAGGTATAAAAATAATAGTAGAACAATAATATTGTTATGGGCTTAAAAAAGATATCGAGATTAATTTTAATTGTTTTATGTTCATGATCAGAAGCAAGAAATTTACAGTTTCATACCAAAGATTATGCAAGATCAGTCTAGAAGAACTTATGAGAAACTGAGCGTGTACCCTGCGTCTTACATTAATACAAACTAAAAAATGCATTTTGATAAAATTCCAAACTACCTTCAGAAGCAATCTGAATCTTCGGACAATGAATCCCAAAAATAGGTCGTTTCGTATGAGAATAACAAGTATGAATATGATCGGGTATTCTTATTTTAGTTACTCATAATATTTGTTGAATATTGCTATGAATAGGATGAGGTATTAAAAATATAAAACCAACGAATAATAAATATTAAGGAAGAGTAACTGTCCAAAAATGTGACCTGAATACATGCATACTTTATGCATTGTATAATATATTCAGTATTCAGTACATATACAATTTTGTGTAAATAAAATAGTGTGACCATTAATGCCAACGGCTTTATTTCGTTTTGAGTGTTAAGATTTCGTTGCTATTGCCATATTTTAGTGTGCGAAAAGGAACCAAATACAAAGCAGTTGAAGTTGAGTTACGTTTCCTTAGTTTTTATTATTCGTAGTATAAAACTCACTTATAATATACAACAGCTTGCATGAGGCAGTCGCGTACTTCCTGCGGAAAGTGGCCAGGGTCGTTCTGACCCACGCGACCCAGTTGTTTCCCCTGCGCATGGTACACATTCCCCAGGTTATACAGCGCGCGGCCCTCGCTCAGTCTATCGCCCAAAGAGCGGGAAATCTCCAAGTGACGCTTGCAACACTGTATCGCCTCGGTGAATTTGCCCATCACCTTGAGAGTGTTGCCAAGGTTTCCCGACGCTTTCGCCTCACCAAGCTTGTCATTCATTGTCCTGGAAAAAGTCATATTCTCTTTTTATTAACTATATAGCTGAAAACATTCTCTTCTAAAGTTTTCATACAGCCCGGAATTAGGAAGCACACCGGTAGAATCACGAAAACTGTGGATATGATGAATAGAAGTATGGCTGAGTTATAAGCGTGACATCGAAATTTTAACGTATAATTTATGAGTACTCAGTACTGTAGAATATTATTTGTAATAGCTGGAAGATTAATAGGAGTCTGTTCTTCCAGATTTACTGCCCAAGTATTATCAGAATCTGTGGTAGATCTTAGTATTTTCCAGCAAGAGTGTAAAATCAGATATCAGATTTCCATTTGAAAATAACTGTAACGTAATACTTGTAGTTAAAATTCTTGTAGTTTATTATGCATATTATTGTATAGGGCATGGGTAGTTAAAGATAAACTAACTACCTATAACCTATTAATGAAATTACCATTTTCGGTAGTCTAGTAAAAATAATCGCCAGAGTATAGACTCTGCGACCTTTGAATATTAATTTTGTGGCAAATATTAATAGATGGCACTAGTATGAATCTCATGTTCCAATTTGAATATTATATTGGTCTGCCCTCTAAAACTCATAATAGTATTAAGTATTTTTGGACCAGACTTAAATGTTAGTATACACTATTGAATAGCTATACAATACACATCCTTACGTGAAAAGAGCGTGAAGAGGTAACATACAGTCATATTAAAAATGTGACTGTCTGTTACGCTTAGGGTGAAGCCAAACGAGCGTACCTAATTAATTGTAAGTTGTGAATCGCAGAATTTTGTTGGCAGAAATTCTGCTGCATTCAATTTCATACAAAAGTCCTATTTGATTCACACGAGGGTAATTTTGTGATTTGTATGAAAATATATTTACGCGACCGAAATTCTGCGACTCACAACTTACGCTCGTTTGGCTTCACCCTTAATCAGCAGAAGAGATTTAGATATTTATTTTAGATGTTAGAATTTGGTATGGACTATGGAGATACTTTAACGGATGGTCGTATTTTTTGTTGCGTAAAAATGTACGGAGTTGTGGGCGTCATATTGATTTTAATATGTAATTACATACATAGTACATTGGGATTTGGGAGGGACGAATTGATAACCTCCTTTTTTAAAGTCGGTTAAAAAAAGTGGCAGCCAAAGCTTCGCGCATAATTATTATTACCGGGCGGTCCCAATTATTTATGTAATTTTATGACACACATTTCATAAAAATTGTTTGAAGCGACCCGACCCCTTCATAATGTGTACAAAATGCGAATGTAACATTGGTGAGGATCCGCACGTAACACCATGTGACTCAATAAGCCACAATAATTTAATTCAATCCTCATCCAAGTTTTATTGTTATTGCCTGTTCATCAATAAAATGATTCATACATCCACTGACGTAAATTCGTGCAATGTCAATCATACCATGAGTTCAGACATTCACAAGTAACTCCATAACCATATATAAGTAAAATATGTGGTGTTTTCCTTTAACAACAAAATATTTTGATCACCCCTTTCAACTGTGCAATATTTGCAACATACAGCAATTATAACAATTAATAGGAGTGACAGCTGGAATCAACAATAAGAAAATACCAAAGATATAAAAACCTATTTATTACCTAACATTATAATATAATAATTATGTTATCTGTTACATTTTTGCGAAGCTATTAGAAAAGTAGATTCCCGTTATCTACTGAACCAGTAGTAGGTACCCAATAAGTAAGGAATTATAGTATGTAACTAAGTGCAAATTTTAATACATAGACGTTAACTCCGTAAGGCTTTTCTGATTAATCCCACTAGATTATATAGCAGAGAAGACTGACTGACTGTATCATTTATTAAAATAAAAACTTTTTAACTCACCTAGCTAATGTTAAATCGTGTTTGTGATACTGCATGGCCTTACTATAATCTCCTAAATAGAAATAAGCGTTGCCTAATTGACTGTAGATAGCGCTCAGTGTTCGGAGATCGTCTGTGCCAGCTTGTATGGCGGCTTGAAAGAAGGCCACACCAGCTCGGCAGTCACCGGCTTTACACAGCCTTTCTCCCTCCAGGGCCAGCTCCAGACACATTGTGCCTCCATCGCAACTCTAGGAGTAAAAAAGTTAATCAAATAAAATATTGTGGTGAAACATAAAAAAGAAATAGTATAATAATCCAGGAATTTTTAAACAACATTTAATACCGTTTAGAAAGTAAAAAGTATCATGAAAAATTTACTGGTGTAAAAGAGTATTAGGCTGCGTTTAAACCAGAGATGTGTTGCCAGGAATGTGTTTTTAAAAACCAATAGAACATGTCACTTCATTGACATGACTAACGACCTTATCCTGACATAGCTCAGCGCGGCGATGCTATTGGATCTTAAAAACACATCCCTCCCAACACATCTCTGGTGGAAATGCAGCCTTATTCAGTAACTTTGCAATTCAATTTCAATTTCAAAGCCTTTTATTACCAAAAACTTACAAAGTATTTACAAAACAATTCAATAAAACATTATTTAGAAATGGGAAGCTGCACGTCAGGCTCCTTATTGGCGTGTCCTTCTGACACAAAGACCTCCTCCAGCCTTTTCCATTCACATCTGTCACGGGCCAGCCGAAGCCACAGAGGGCCAGCAGATGCCCTGATTTCGTCTGACCATCTTTTAAGTGGTCGTCCTCTTTTCCTTTTTGTATTATATCTTGGGAGCCATTCTGTTGTTATTTTTGACCATTTATCTTGTCCTCTTATGACGTGTCCTGTCCATTGCCATTTAGCTTTTTTATTTTTAAACATACATCTTCTAACTTTGTAAGTTTCCTTAGGTCAGCTGCTCTTTTCTTGTCTCTTTTTGTAAAGCCTAATATACTTCTTTCCATGCTTCTTTGACAGGATTTGAGCTTTTGGATGTTTTTCGAAGTTGTTGCCCAGGTTTGACTTCCATAAGTTAGAATCGGCAGAATGCAACTGTTGAATATTTTTCTTTTGATTGCCACAGAGAAGTCTTTATTTTTCATTATGTCCTTAAGAGACCAGTAACGTTTCCACGAGTTTGCAACCCTTCTATCAATTTCAAGTTCCATTTGGTATTGGAACGCTATAAGCTGTCCCAGGTATATATAAGACTTGACATAGTTTATCGTGTTTCCCTCCACCGAGATAGGTTTTTCAATGTAGTTCGTCATCAATTTAGTCTTGGTTTGATTCATTGTCAATCCCACTGCTCTGCTTTTGCTGGCAAGGTCTTCAATCATAATTTGCAGATCGTTTGCGTTGTCGGATATGAGGACTATGTCATCTGCAAAGACAAGGTGGTTCAATTTTATGCCATCTATGTTGAGGCCAAACTTCTCCCAATCCATTATTCTGAAGACCTCCTCCAGTACCGATATGAAGAGTTTTGGTGACAAGGGGTCACCTTGTCTAACGCCCCTACGGACCGGAAGTGGATCTCCGGTGGTTTCCAGTTTCACTTGTGCAGTGCTGTTTTGGTAGATATTTTGTACGAGTCTTATATACTTTTCTGGCACTCCCTGGTTCCTGAGTGCTCTCCATAGATGTTGGTGTTCGAGGCAGTCAAAAGCCTTATTATAATCGATAAAGGCGAGGTATAGTGGATACCCAAATTCTTGGCACTTTTCGATAGTTTGTTTAAGTGACTGCATGTGGTCAACAGCAGAAAATCCTGATCTAAATCCTGCCTGTTCGATAGGCTGCTGATCGTCAAGCTCCTTAGTAATACGGTTGAGTATAATTTTCGCAAAGACATGAGGCTTATTGGTCGATAATTATTCATGTCGTCTTTATCTCCTTTTTTATGTATTAATATTATATTACTTATTGTCCATTGTGTAGGTATGTATTCTGTTCTTAGGATTATGTTAAATAGTTTTGTTAATTGTGAAATGTTGTTAGGCATGGTCGTTTTTATTATTTTGTTGCTTATGTTGTCTGGTCCATGGGGCTTTGTCGTTCTTTTGTGTTCTGATAGCATGTTCGACGTCTCTTTCAGTGATTAAAGGCGTTTCTTCTTCATCTTGTGTGTTTGCGGATGTTATCAGCTCTGGGGTATTTTTACTTGAGTATAAATCTCTATAGAAGCTTGTCGCTGTGTCTAGGATTGATTTTCTTTTCGTTTCAGGAGTTTTCTTGCTGTTCTTAACTGTAGGTATCCAGCATTTTGATTCATTAAGTTCCTTGAGCGCTTTCTTTACTCCCCCTGTTCTAGCCATGTGAAAGTTAATGGTATCATAATATCTCTTTTCTTTGTCTTTTCTTATATTCCTACTTATGTCTTTGCTTAACTGTGTCATTTCTTTTAAAACTGTGTCATTTCTTTTGAATGAGTGTGTTAGTTTCCTGACTTAGCAAGTCTTTTCTGGTTTTATTTACTTTAACACGGTCATACATGGTTTGTATTTCTTTGTCATAAGTCTCTTGTGTTTGGTTGGGGGTTTTTTTGGCATGCTCCTGGGGTCTATTGTTGTGAGTAAGGTGGTGGTAGGTGGTGGTCAAGAGAGTCGCCCTTACGATTCTGTGGTTGGTATAAAATTTAAGCTGGTTAATAACCGTGATGTCCTTGAATACTTTGGGTTGGTTGCTCGTTATCAGATCAATCTCGTTGCAGTGCTGACTGTCAGGCGATCTCCACGTCCACTTTCTTGACAGTTTTTTCTTAAAGAGACTGTTAAGTATTGTGAGATTATTTTCTTGTCCCATATTTAAGACTCTTCTGCCATTTTTGCTTCTTATCCCTATTCCGTACATTCCTATATTGCGTTCTTCACCCTCTTGTTGTTTTCCGATTTTGCCAATAAAATCACCCATTACAATTCGGTTTTCCCCGGCGTTTCGTAAGACCTCTGATAGTTCGCGATAGAATGAATCTTTGACTGATTCGTCCGATGCTTCCGTTGGCGCATATATTTGCACGATGGTCCAGTGATCTTTGAACCCTTCTAAATGGATCTTTAGGATCGCGATTCTTTCCGAGATACTAGTAAATTTTAATAGGTTCTTTTTGAGTTATTTTTTTATTACGAAACCTACTCCATATAGGCCCTTTGTTTCGCCTACATAACAAAATATAAAGTCATTGCATTCTATTATTTCTGTTCCCGTTCTTCTCACCTCGTGAGTTCATAGTTTGTAGTGCAGATTCTAGTTCAAGTAGTTTGGCATTGGTTCTTAGTGTTAGTGCATTTAGGGTGGAGATATGAATATTCTTACTTTTCTTGCGTTGTTTTAACTTCGATTGTAAAGTTGTTTGAGGTAGCTGTTCTTTTGCTTTGATTGGGTTTCGATTAGTAGATGCTGGAGGGAGACGGTCATATTCCCCCACGGTGACCGCAATCCGGGTTGGGGGAGTTTCTTTGTTTCTGTGAGTTTTAAGTTTTCTTATATCCTGGAGACTGGCGTGCGATAGTTGTTATTGTTTGTTAAGGGAGTTCGATCTTTGGCGCTGGAGCAAGTCGAAAGCGTTGGTTTTATTAATTTTACTCGCCTTCTGAGCCAGTCTGGTTTCCTCTATCTGTCTCGCCTCTTCCTGGTCTTGGCTTTCAGGTTGCGTTGGGGAAGATGTTGGAGACCTTTTTCTTTTGTTGTTTTTGTCTTTTGAGATTTTTCTGTTTGTGACCAGTTTGTCGTATTTAATTACAGCGTAATTCCCTTTCGCAATCTCCGCCTCCTTTTGAGCCTTTAGCTGTTTCCTAATCTCAATTGCATATTTCGGGAAGTCTTCAGTGGCGTAAATTCCTTTAGGGAAATTTTTATTGTTTTTTATAGTTTCATGTTTTCTCCACGATAGAGTACATTTTATAAGTATTGGCCTACTTTTACCTGAGGATTTTTTTCCCAGCCTATATGCATCACTAATCTCCCATACATCATAATTTTCTAGTTGTCCTTTTTTTCCTGCATCATTCAGTAAGTCTAGGACAATTTGCATTAAATTCTTGCTCTCAGTCTCCTGGACACCATGTATTATTATATTATTTTTTCTAACTTCTTTTTCTAGGTGGTAGGTCTTTTCTTTCAGTTTCTTCACTTCACTCTTGAGCTGTGTGTTTTCTTCCATTAGTGGCTGTAGTTTTTGTTCAATGGTGGATGCAACATTCTTGTTGAAACTTTCTGCCAGCGAGGTTACCTGTTTTTGAAACTCATTAGCTAGTTCATCCATTTTCTTGTTCATCTGATCGCTAAGTTTGGATATTAACATTTCTGTTTGCTTGTCCATTTTTTGGCAAATTTTCCCCGATTGTGGGATTGTAATTTATCGTTGGCAACCCTGTCGGTGCCTGGTACATTGATCCGTGTTTGCAGTATGGTTGTTGCACGAAATAACTCGAATTTTCAGCATAAACTGATTAATTTTTGCAGCCACCAAAAACACACACCGTTCATTTCAACTTTGCAATTAATAGATATTAATTATTTTAAAAACCATGTTATTTATGAGATTTGAGTGAACTTTTTCAGAAACGTACACGAAAATTTGTAATTATTGTTATGTATTTAAACAGTTGCATTAATTATATCATGATTATATTTGCATACAGATGGTACAAAATTAACAGCTTCCGTTCATGGGTCCCACTTGACACCAATAATGATATTATGTGCTAGTTGGATGATTGAAAATGTTATAAATCATCATCACATTATTAAATTATTCAGTTTTTAATAATTATAACAGTAGACATAGGTAGGTCACAGAGAAATATGTATTTTGTATATTTTCCTATCAACTTTTTCTGGTTCACTTTCACACAGAAATATTAAAATTTTATTTCCTAAAACAAGTTGTGTGACCTGAACATCAATGATAATTTATGCTATTGTAAAAGTGACAATCAAATATATAACATAGAGGGGGAAATTTCTGTCTATTTAATGCCCTGGCTTTTAATTTAGTTTCTTATAAAGATAAGGTTCATTAGCAGTGGCAGCTCAAAACTACTAACAGAAAAGATTAATCTTACAATAACTGGTAGACCATGAACGTAGAAAAAAAGGGGGACGGAGTCTTATTATACATGGAACTGTCAAATGGTATGGACTAGCGTAATAATGTGTGCGTGCGGACTGTGGACATACAGTCACCTGACCGACTCTGAAGGACACAGTTTTGTGTATGGTGGGACTCCGTCTGCCTTTTTTTATAAGCTTAAACTACAAACAATTATAATTAACTAGGTCTACCACATGGGTAGACCTAGTTAATTATAATTGTTTGTAGTTTATTGGATTATGAAATTTATCAAACGGTAATGCATAATATTACTTGAATAGCCAGTTTATTAATGAAATATGTGTGAGTGTGAATTATAATTAATTCTGCACTATATTTGCTATTATGTAATTTGAGTATTTTCATGATTTAGGTTGCAAGTATAACTATCATTTATGACCTAAAAATTTAAGATCAACAGATACACACAAAATTTAAATATACCAAACAATGATAGCTTTTGACCTCATCTGACAGTTTTAAGTCTGCAGTTTATCGACAATCATTGCTGTAACATAGCACCCAGGATTTCGGAGTTTTAATGGGCTCGTTTAGATTGGCACGGGTAATTCACGCATATAAACTTGTGGCGGTATCCGTATTAGGGGTCTGATGAATGAGTCACTAGCGTCGGTGGCGTCCTACAAAAATATCCTGTTATCAGAGCAAAGCTACCGATGAATAAACCCGGCAATGCGTAACAACGCTTACGCATATCAATTAAACAATATGCTTCGAATAAAAAGTAAATATACACACCTGTGCATCCGTTGAAAGGTTCTCCGCACTCGCACTGACTGACATCGTATGTTTGAAGATTACTAAAGAACGTAACGAAACAAAAACTATGGTAATATGTATAACATATATCTCATAATTAGAGTATTTGTTTAGGCTTCACTGTTTCTTAGGGCGTTCACGGCTATTAACTGTTGAGTGTTTCATTGAATTGACACAAACAAAATTGAGAACAAACAGCAATTGGCAACTGGCAACAACTCCGGTCCAGTATTGCCAACTACTCAAATCATTTTCCCCCTATAGCAACTTCAAAACAAACTAAATTTCAACCAAAACTCCCAAAAAATCAAAATATTTAAAACTAGATGACGCCCGCAACTCCGTTGCGCCAAAACTCGTTTATCGCGCGGGAACCGTACATGTTTCCGGGATAAAAAGTATCCTATGTCCTTTCCAGGGACTCAAATTATCTCCATGCCAAATTTAAGCAAAATCGCTTCAGCGGTTTGGGCGTGAAGAGGTAACAGACAGACGGACAGACACACTTTCGCATTTATAATATTAGTATGGATATGGATTACTTGGGGTGGGTTCTACTAAGCGCTCAAAACGCTGAAATACACCTTCAACAGGTCAAACAAACAGGCCAGCAGTTTTAAAATATTATGTACTTCAAATCAGCAGTGTCAGCTGGTACGACTCAAAAAACTATTCGCTATAGAGTGCACCAGTTCCATCTTAAAGGTGGCTTTCGGATCTTTGCCACGAGCGACCGCGAGCGGTAAAAATTCAAACAAAATGCTACTTTATGCCATAGAATATAGGTATCATTTTCTACTGAGATTTGCGTGGCGACCCATGCTGCCGCTGCCGTAAAAACTCTACCAGTAGAGTAAAATGAAACCTAAAATCTATATCATAAAGTGGCATTTCGTTTGAATTTTTGTCCATAGCGGTCGCTCGCGACAAAGATCTAAAAGCCACTTTAAGGGTGTTACTAAAAAAATATTCCATTCTTCAAAAATTTTACCCCCAAAAATATCCCCAAAATATTTTACCCCCTAAAAAACGCACTAAATGTATTTTTTCCCACTAAATTTAGTGGGAAATCCCCATAGTTGGCAACACTGCTTCGGACTTCCACAAATTGACACTTGACAAGTGACATTTACGTCAATGCCACTTATTTTTTAAATGTAATATGCGGTAATATGGCAACGGCAATGTGGTTTACTAATCTAAAGCCTGAGTCAAGTTAAAAAGGCGGGAAATTTAATTCTCCAATAAGTAGGTATTCAACATCTTTTTTAATGGTTATAGCCTATGTCAGCAAATAATCAAATAATATATAGATGGGAATTTGGGTGCTTGTATTTAATATATTTTAAGAGGTAGTTGAAGCATGTAGTAGATATTTATGGTTGATTTACACGGGTGACTAACGGGTCGATTTTAGTCAGTGTCGATTTACACGGGTGCCTAACGGGTCGATTTTAGTCATCCGGCAATTCACCAGTCGAATCGCCTGTCCAAGTCGAATCGCCACCCCATTTACAAAAATCGCCTGTGACTAGCTCATTTCCAAACATCCAAACATTTCGGTTTTCAAAACGTTCTCAAATACGTTTTTGTTCCCAAAAACGTTATTGCAGTGAACCGTTCCGAACGAATCAAAACCGTTATTAAAAATAACGTTTTCGAGCTCTGGTTCATTCTGCGTGAAAATGTCGCGTCTGCGCTCGCTACAGTAGTATTCGCAGCAGGCGATCCCTTGCGACTGAGCGTTTACACGGTCGATTTTAGTCACCAGCCGCATGCGGCCATCGGCCGCACGACTTTGGGGCTTGCGACTTTAGCCGCATACGGCGTAGTCGAATTGCCATTTACACGGTCGATTTTTACCGTGCGGCGTAAATCGTGCGGCTTTAGTCACCCGTGTACAGTACCCGGCGATAAATATTGCACATCGACCTTTGGAAAGAGACAGTCGGCTAATTTCGGTTTTGTAGAGCGTTATCTCTTACGCACGAAATACAAAAAGTCCGGTATATATTAGGAGCTGTTAAAACAATTATGGTTTGCTTCTTTTGACAATTTTACTATTCTTTGTATAAAATACACCAAATTTTCTATAAGTTATGGCTTTAGGTTCGGGTAAAATAAAATAAAAAAGGGTGTTCAAATTATGTTTACGTATTTAAAATTCGTTTGGAAAATTACAGCTGTAGCAAATTTAGGGGTGTTAACAACTCTAGATATATATTCTGAACTGGACGCGACTGCACTCTATTGAATTTGAACAACGACTGACATAATGTCAAATAGGTGTGTGCTACAAAGATAACGCTCTATGAAACCGAAATTAGCCGAATGTCTCTTTCCAAAGGTCGATGTGCAATATTTATTGCCGGGTACTGTAAATCGGCCATTACATACCTACCTCATACCTGTGGAGAAAGTTAGTTCAATAGGATTTATGTACCTACCAACTAAAAACTGCTAGTACCCATTATGCCCAGGCCGCACTGGCGCGGCGGGGCGTACCGCGTAGTGCTTCGTGCTTAAAACGATACCATTGGACGATCTGCGTGTATCGTCCAATATTTAGGCGCTTTCGTCTTCAATTTTTGTCATCTTCTTTCATTCAACTTTCGTTTTGGCGCATTCAATAATTGAATGCGTCATCGAACACAACGCCAACATTGTCATTTTTGACAATGTTGGCGTTGTGTTCGACTTCCAAAAAACGAGGAGGTTATATGTTCGGCTGTGGATATTTTTTTTTTTTTTTGATGGATACGGTCAGAGGTTATGCGTCGCGGGCATGCCTCACGTTCGCTGTAGACTGCGCTATAACGCATGCCCTTGACGAACAGAAAAAGGTACAATGTGGACAAAGCTATTAGCTATGTCCACACTGTGCACTTTCGTCTTCAATTTTTGTCATCTTCTTTCATTCAACTTGTAAGTATAAGTGGGAATATAATATTGTTGGAATAAATGGTAAATTTATCGGATCGGATTTTCACTATACGAGTAGGTATTCTCGGACCGAGTGCACTCATACGAGCTAGATCGTATAGGAGCCCACTCAGAATTTGGTTTACACACAGTTATAGGTTTTACATCCTAGTACGAGTAGTAATATTTTTAACCGACTTACAAAAAGGAGGAGGTTATATTCTCAATACATCAAAGATGACGGCAATTACCGATCTGTTGCTTCGCGTTCCACAACACTTCCTCGGCTTCATATTATAATTCCACAAACTTCACTGTTTCCCTTTCTGTCCACTTTTTCTTTTATAATTCTGCTTTGTTTTTCTTAGACGCCATTTTGTTTTTATAAAACCGTCCGAGTGCACTCGGAAGAATATTAGGACCGCTTCCGAGTTCACTCTGATCGGATGCGGATGACCAAATGCGCTCGGATTACCTGTTTACACAGTACACAGTACGAGTAGCGTCCAAGTAGTAGGCCGTGTTCACACCAAACTGACTATACGCCGCTGAATATGAGCGAGCGTTACGCAGTTTATTGTATTTCCATACAAATTCACTTTTTCGTTCACACCTAACTGACGTACTACTTCACGTTCAGTGTTCACTTACGTTCACACTGGGGCTGACAATGAGCCTGCTCACATTCAGCGGCGTATAGTCTGTTCGATCTGAACACGCGCGTAATCCGAGCGCACTCGGTCCGAGAGTACTCGTATAGTGAAACCCGGCTTTATGATTGACGCCTTGAGCCGAAAGCTGATATATTATGAGATAATCATATCGCATTTCCTCCCGGCTGTATCGAGTTCAGCTGCCTATTGTCCATTGATCTTCAGAGTTCAGACTTCAATACTCGCAAGTCGCAACGCTCAATGCCGCGCGCGCTTGTTTATCACTTATCACCACATCTTGGTGTTACAACAGACTTGTTTGATGTCTATCTTTTATCGTTGCATCTACAGGGTGTAACAAAAACAAGTGATAATACTATATGGTGTGTACGTGTTCCCTGTAGAGAGTTCACTGTGAAAGTAGCAGTGCTGAAAGACCAAAAACTTTTTTTCACTTTTGTATGGGCAAGGGCCCGAGCGTCACGAGTTTCCCCTGGATACAAAAGTAAAAAAATTTTTTGGTTTTTCAGCGCTGCTACTTTTACAGTGAACACGACGTACACACCCTAAAGTATTATCACTTGTTTTTGTTACAAACTGTTTCTGTAGACTGTATTGTAATTTGTAGTTGCAGCTTTGCAAAAAAATATACGCCGATTTACAAGTATTTTCAAATTAGTGAATATATTAATTTAAAACACTGGTTTGCAGGGCCCCCGTAAGGGCTACTGGCGCCTATGTGCAAAAAAAGGATTTTGGCGCCCCTTTAGGCAAATTTTTTGTTTAATTGGTTTTGGCGCCCCTAAAGATGGCGATTTGGCGCCCCTAGAGGATGGCGCCAGTGTGCATTGCACACATTGCACATAATATTGGTGCCCTGCTGGTTTGTGTTTAGTTACCTATTCGGCTAGGTTCTAGCTATAATTTGAGGTATAAGGTTTATTTAATAGGCATTAGGACTAGATACGATTTCTTGACTTACGGATTTTTTCGCGGAAAACTTAAAATCCGTGTTTATAAAACATGATGATATGCGCCATGTAACACTCGCAGAAAATATTATAATTTAATGTATCTAAGTCATATTACCTACCTACTTAGGTACCTACTTGGGTTCCGAAGTTGGAAGACCGAGTTTCTCTTTACCTATTATTGAACTTTGCAGCTAAATTTATACATGTAATAACAAAACAGAATAATATTTATTTAATTTAAGTAAGTACCTATTTATTAAGCTCGATATCCAGCAAGGTACCTATATCTTGGTAGATACGGTATTAAAGTTTTAATAACTATTTGGTGGAGCTTGCTGAGCTTAAAAAAGCTTTTTGTTTTTGATTTGATTGTCACATCAATATGATAAAGCAAGTTTTACGCAATTTTTGACCGACTTCCAAAAAGGTGGAAGTAATACGTTCGGCTGTATGTACTTATCTTTTTTTTAGAGTAACTTTTAAAAATATTATAAAACTCGAACAAGTAGGTAGGTAGTAGGTACCTGCCTATTACTTATATTTTATCTTGCTATTACTAATTACACTACTAATATAATTAATAATTATATTCTGTGCTATTACATCTAGGATTCGGATTTCGGAGTGTTCAAATTTCAAATGAATTTACGTTTGTATTTAGTAAACACTTGTTACAAATTCTACTAAAATCAAATTCAACTATACACGTAAGCGTACCCATTAAATCCCTAAAAATCGTAACCACATTCTTTCTGTGGCAAGTTGACGTTCACACTTCACGGTTCAAGTTTGAACGTCGTCAGTTTGACATCGTACACAGTGGGAGCCGGCCGTCTTGGGTGAGTGAAGCCGTACCAATTCAGCTCATTTATATACAGGAAATTGGACGATCGTTAAACTATCCAAACCAGTTGAGTGGCTCGCTTCTGCCCTATTCTTGAGATCGAAATTGTCACGTTTCTTCAAACTTTTTCGTTATATGATTCCGTTTTTACTTTCTAGATTTATGTAGCTTGGTTAGGGGTTGAAGGTAGATTCGATTTTGAGTAACTTGAGTCATTACGACCAGTATAAAATATTTTAATGACTCAATTAACGTGTCGTTAGGTTTAGTGTTAAAACATAGATTTCGTTTTTAGTGTTTTAGAAACATATTTAGGTATATTTTGTATTAGAGCGAGGGTAAGGTACTCGTAGATTATATATTTTTCAGTTTATATAGTCATAACATAATAAGAAAGAGCTTTAAGCTCCAGCCGGCGATTCCACGCTTTTATTGTCAAATTATTATAGCAATTAAAGTACATTGATCCTAGTATAATATATTTTATATTAAATATGCTAAAGGAGAGAACCAGTATAATAATATTAATGAGGATGGCTAAATCATAAAAATGTAATTGTTCAAACATAACGTATTTATTGTAATGTTGAGGAAATTTGGCATCCAAACCTTTTCAGACTAGATTTAAATAGGGTTTAGTTTAAGTTAGGTAGTTGTGAGACATTTAAAAAATCTAAAATAGGGCTGAGTAGGCCGAAAACATACAAAGACACAAAAGCATACAATATGCGGTGTGCCCCATTTGCTTTTAAATCCATTCAATATTGTTTTTGAGTATGTTTCAATGATTACGATCCCAATGCCGCTTATAATAAGGTACTATTGGAAGTAATATAACTCTGAACGAACATATTCATATTGAATCTAATTACACAAAGTCGTCTGTCTCCACAAAAACGCTTTTTATTCTGGTATCAATTTTTAATCTAACCTTATTCGTATCGTGCGTTCGTAGAACCGGCTTTTTGGAATAAACAAGTCAGTGATTCGTAGACGCCTTCGCATTAGAAATTAGAATATATTTGAAGGTATGAATTAAAATATATTTGAAGGTATTTCAAAAAAGTAGTTAACTTTTTTAAAGTCTCCGAATAGTACAAAGCTCAGACAGCCGTCAGCCGTTTCCTTTTTGTCGGTTATTTTCGCGTCGAATATCTAGCTAAAAACTGGATTTATAAAATTTATCTACAAGCACTCGTTCAGAATACAGTCATACTTTAATATAACTAGGTAGGCACCTCTCTGGATTTCGTTATAGGTAGCTTTTTGTTGTTTAAAATCTTTTTACCTTCCTAGAAGCTTAAAAACTTCATAGTTCATTCATTCAGAGAGGCAAGAAACAAACAAAGAAAAAACAAAAAACAACCGAAGTTTGTTTTTTGTTTTATTTTTGTTATTTTTATGCTTTTTTCAAATTATGAAACCTTTTTTGTTGCAGGTAAAAAAATGAGTAAGAAAAACGGTTTAGAGTCGTCGACGTCGCGCGGCAAGTCGGAGGCTTCGGAAACTACACCCCTTGTAGCTAAAGTGGTAAGAAAATTGTTAAAATACTTAATAAAAAACAGGATATTTTTCAAACAACTGAATTTTTTAGGAGTCACACGATAGGATTGGAATACCGCCTTTTTAAAAGATGTTGGTCTAATCGTCTTACGCCTGTTTTTTAAAATTGTTCAATTTTGATTGGTTAGCACTTAGCGTCAAAACATATTCTGCTAAATCAAAAACACTGTTGAATAAACTACAGTCAAAACACCTTAGAAACTTATACACTCAGATAGTATAAATCGAACTATAGCAGCCGTTTTTTAGCATCAAAACAGTATCATATTTTGTAATTCATATTGAGTGTTATTGCAACTTTTTTATATTTTCATACAAATTTATTCAATTTGTAAGAAACTGCTTGTTATGCTGTTTTGTGAATAACAGCGTAGCCAGACAGCCAGGAAGATATTTGTCAGGAACTTATAATAAAGCTGTTATTGAATTATAACCACTGACCAGACAGCCAAACCGATACGTAACTTCTTAAACATAGCTCTTCGATGCCTTAATGATAAGCTAATGCAATAGCATATTCAATAGAAATTCAGCCCCATGCCCCGGGTGGCAAATTCAGGGGGCGGCCAAATTCACACTTCACGGACGAATGGACAACTCATCATTTAACTTTGACCACGGAATAAATAATAGCACAAATACAGCAATTTCATGGCCATAATATCAACTTGACCGATTCCCTGAGCGCGGAGTGAGACGTGCTGCACGAACATTTATTATTCGCGAGGCGCGTACCTGCATCAAAATTATACTCCCCCGGCACCCGCTCGAATGCAGGAATCGCAGATCGAGGCAGCACACATTAAACCCTACCCTGTTAAATATATATCCCACATATTGATAAATTATATGGATGATAAAGATGAAAATAAACATAAGTACTAAGTAGGTAGGAGGGCCGGCATTTTTCAGTTTTTGCCCCGCCTAAAAAAATCGAAGATCCGGGTCTGAATAGAATTATGAACGCAATATTCAATAGAATATTGCGTTCATAATATCCTAGATCCCAACCTCCGTATGTTAGTGCTATTAATAGATACCTACCTAAGTAGTTACTGTACACCTCAGGTTATACTACAATACAAATATATGCAGTAGCGTAACTCTATATACAATAGCGTAACTCATACTCGTTCTTAAAATAAAATTCGTGCAATACGGATTCTGGTATTAAATATACTTAGTCTAAAATCTAAATTATACAGGGCAGTATATTAAGTTACTATCAAATAATTTGAAAAATCATAATTATTACCGTAAGTTGATCGACTTGATATTCTGCTGCTCTTTTTTCAGTTCCTCTCATTGAATGTTATGCGAATGTAAGTTGTCGAATCGAGTACTTTTTTTGGAATTGAAAACGTGGTTTGATTTACCTATATATAGTAAAGTTTGATAGTATTTTTTTAGTATCGTGGTATTTGTTACCAAAAAGAGAAGAGTCTCAGCCCGATTAGTTTAAAGTTGTCACAGTTTCATAAAAACTGTCATCCCCTATTTTATCCCCTCGAGGGTAGAATTGATCAAAATACTTTCTTAGTAAATGTCTACGTCATAACATCTACCTGCAGCTAGATCCGTCCAGTGGTTTGGGCTGTGCGTTAAAAGATCACTATGTGATAATAATTATGTCAGTCACCTTTGAGTTATAAACTGTATTAATAATTTTGGATTAAAGTAGTAAAATACATGGTTGGGTGGTAATTTGTGATGATGTTTTACTAAATATCATTAAATTGTGGTAATATTGTATGTTTTGTTATATACAGGCGTGCATCATTAGTTTGTGGCCCAAGGTCTTACTAGACAGGTTTATAACTATACATTATTATTTAAAGGTGTTATTACCTTCTTGTTTAAAGCTAGGTTAGAGTTAGGAATCCTGGAAAAGCTTGGCTTTGCACAGTTACTTAAGTATTAGTTACTGTAATAAGATTAGAAAACTGGAATAGAAAATGCAAAAGAAAGAATCAACTATCAAGCATAATAGGTCAATGACCGGATTTATCTCCATCATGCAACGAATTAGAAGTAGATAAGTACCTATATAAAATTCTCGTGTCTGTGTTTTTGTCACAATGCACCAAAACGACTGGGCTGATTTTGATAAAATGTTGTGTGCTTACCAGTTGGTGTGAAAATCGGCTAACGCTCTTCATATCAGAAATAGCCCATTATATAAAAAATCGTTGACCGAGTCAGCAAGTAAAAAACATTATCTTTACGTGTCTCCTGTACCTACTTACTAAAGTGCATAACAATGCGCCTATATGCAGTGGAATATAGGATCGAATAGTAGAGTAGGTCATAGCTCGCAAGCCAGTAGCCAACAGCTGGTTGGCTACAGTAGGACGTAATCCTGTTTTCAACTAATTGGATTCGCCTGCATGGCTTAGTTTAGTGTTAATTTTAATATTTTACTTATTTACCTTTTACACGACAAGATGGACGTAAAAAAAGATTTGTAGATGGAAACTAAATCAGCGACGATGGGATGGTTAAAAAATAGTGAAGGTGGCTTTGATGGTACAGCACGTTAATTGCACAGATTCACTTACGATCTATTCGAATAAGACCCCTTATAGAAAATTCAGTAGTAAGTAAGACTGATACTGGGAGTACTTTACTTTACACAACTTTTTTGACAGATTCTCCATACTATCTGTCAAGTTATGTGGTGGATAGCCTATCCGGCACTTATCAGTAAGTGGTGAAACAGGCTCTAAGAATAAAGCTACTTAGGTGATAGAATATCGCGGAAGGAAGTATGATGTGTCTCGTGGTTTATAATATCATGAATTATTATTAGTAAGAAGATATACGGCAAAGATATGATATAATTATAGCCCCCTTATGTGACCGGCCGTTGTTTATGTATCCCTAGACCTGGAGCGCTTTTCCAGTCATTATACGTGTCATCATCCGCGTGCGGATCTGCGGCCATAAAAATTGCTCGCATCCTATCATTTCCTAGATGTTTTTCCTGCCAGGAGCGTGCTATCACCCGCATGTAACATCCAGGCACGGGTCCCAACAAATATGTGATGAAAAGGTCATTGAAACCGTTTCCATAACCTAAGATGATTAAGAAATAAATCTATTTCTTCATAGGGAGACAATGGTGAAGATCCGGAGCTGAACAAGAATGGCGGCGGTGGTCTGTCAGTCAAGCAGACCGCTCTGCTGGTGGTTGGAGAGATTGCCGGCGGCGGAGTCTTGGCCTTACCGAGAGCATTCGTCAAAACTGGTAAGCAAGATAAAGCGTAGGTAGATCAAGGAATTAACAAAAACACAAATTCAATCTAATAACTGTCAGTCACTGGAAGTTAATTATATAAAGTACCTGGATAAACCCTTTTACAGCTCTGGAGTGGGCATATGATGGTGAACTATTGATAAGATCACTCTCGATTATGTACCTAAAGATAAAAAAAAAACTATATCAATCCGGTTGACTAATGATACCCTTTGAAATGACAGCTATTTTTTGTGCCTATTTGAAGCGGAATCAGCTCCCCCATTATTCGGGGTAGGAACTAAATTTGACGTAAAAATGAAGTTTGAAATTTGCCATATTGTAGCCATAAAGGTAATATACCTATCGGAATAGAGAAACAATCCCGAGCTGTCAAGCTTAACCAAAATTTGATTTACATCTGTGTATACAATTATGTTTACGTGTGCGTGTCAGTGATGTACAAACATCTTGTAATTCGACAAAATATCGATCATGGAATAATAATTGTAAGATTGTAAACATAATGCCGGCTGTACATTCTCGCCGAGACACAGCGAGGCGGCCCGAGTGCGAGAGTGTAAATGGGTGCGCTCGCCTCGTCTCGCCTGTCTCGGACCCTCTCGGTCCGTTGTCGGTATTTTGCGCCCGAGACAAAGGGTCTCTCGAGGAAAACGAGCGCACTACTGTACACTCTCGCGTCTTTCACTACTAGTCCCGCCGTTGTTGGACAGTGTAGAACAGAAAAATAACAATAATAAACGTCATTATTAGTCATAATATATGAGAAATAAAATTAAATATGATTATAAATCTTTGGATTACAATGATATCTTTCGATGCATGGTGAATGGTGAATGGTCCTTTTCCTCCATCTTCTCTGAGTTCTTATCTGCGATTGAACTAAGCAATAATGAACATGATCGCACTCGGGCAAGGGGCTCTCGCACGAGACTTGCCCGAGAGCTCTCGGCGAGAGTGTACAGCGGGCATTATAAAATGGGATAAAATAAAACTGCATGTATATAATATAATAAAATTGTAATTTTGAAGTAAAATGTGACTTTTCTTCAAAATGCTTGCTGCATAATTAAGTACTCGTATGCATGATTTTTTCTTCGGAGTCCAGTTTGGACGGTTAATTATTTTAAGTCATGAATTTCTGGTATCCAGGTCAGCAGGAAATCTGAAAAATTGGCCAAGTGTAAGTCGGACTCGCGCATGAAGGGTGACCGGTTTCAACCGGGCATTTTCTAAAACCCGGTACGATACGACACGACATGTCATGACACGATTCGACACGACAGGTTACGTCACGTGACATCAGTACCTACACGATACGACACGACTTCACTAGACCCTATTAATTTTCAATTCACTCTCAATGAGCCTACTGAGCCCTTTTATTTGATGCCCATCTTGCAGAAGTGCTTTCAACTATTTCCCTATCTTGGATGAGCAGCCGTATTGGATGTAGAATGACATTACATCTGTGGAAATTTCAGAAGTCTATTACTTTCAGATGGACAGACGGACAGGCAACGAAGTCTTAGTAGTAAAGCGGGCTGCGGGACCTCACTACTAGGACTTAATTTTTACCCTTTGGGTGCGGAACCTTAAAAATGATAAATTATGCATGATAGTATATAAACTAATATAAACTACGGATGAGTATGTTATCATTTCAACATTACTAGATAATTAGTATACTTAACTAAAAATATTTTCATATCGACACAACTTATCGATAACTTGATGCAGCCCTAGTGTAAAATAGATGAAAATTGTTTACACAAAATATCTTTAAATTGTGCACCATGGCTAGTCAAGTTATGTTTTCCATATAATTAAACATATACAGAAGCGAACACGGACGTAAAAATACCAATAACTCGTAGGGAATTGGCAAAAATAAACTTAAAACTAAGTCCTGTCGATGTAGAATAATTCACCTGTGAAATGAATATTTGTCCGGGTTTTTTCGATGTGTGGATCCAGAATCATTCCACAAACACTTAACCATGTTTCTAGAGCAGTATTTCTTAAAATTATTCATTATTTAACTTAAAATCACAATTTTTCTGAGAGCCCAAATTGACAACTATCGGCCCAGGGGCAGACAGACTGTCAAACAGATGAAAAAAAAGCTATGCAACCTCAAATCACGCTTCTCTTTCTACCACGCAGTGTTACTGATAGTGACATCTCGCTTGCTCAGGCCTTTGTTTCTCTATTCCGATAGGTATATTAACTTTATGATTGTAGCTGATAGCAGTACTGGGAGTATTTGGTACTAATACTAGTGATGTACAACTGTCTTTTCTATTATCGATGAAATGTTTCCAGATTCAGACAATGTCGACCATTAGGACAAAAATATTAAATTGAATAATACAAACGCTATATATTTGTATTAAAGATTACAGACTTCCTCTCCGTAATTCAGATAGGCGTAATAAATTAACAACGATTTCATACGTAGATAACGTGAAGTAGCAGTACGCCAGTACCTTTCTATAATCCATTTATTTTTACCAGTTAGCACTAAGTACGAAAAACTAAAAACAAAACTGAAGATGAGCTTCTAACAAAAACTTTGTTGTATTGTATTTTCTAATTTCATTTCTAATATTATCAAAGTAGTGTAGTAGTAATATTAGCAAAGGTGTATCGTATTAAAGCTGAACAGAGCCGAATAAGTGTTCTGTGTGATTAGACCCTAACTAATATATACCATAATATAATATTATAAAGCGGAAGAGTTTGTTCGGACCAGCTATCCCAGGAATAGCTGGTCCGATTTGAACAATTATTTCAGTGTTAGATAGCCCATTTTATATATTTTATCACGCTGAGACTAATAGGAGCTAAGAAATAGAGGAAAATGTGGAAATACGGGGGAATGTATAACGTGAAGGATTATATAGGCTATTTTTTGTGGACCAATTTGTCTGTAAAATTATATATTTACGTGGGAGAAGCCGCGCGGAACGTCTAGTAATAATATAAAAGTTCCATATTATTTATTTATGGATCTAGCAAGACAATTTTTATCTATTTATTTTATCTCATTTGATTTGGCGCTGATTGCAGAAGTGCGAGGGAAATTAACTAATTGGATAATGCGATCCATAAATAAATATAGAACGTTTGAATACATTTTTATTGGGGTGGAGTAGGAAAGGTATTTATAAATAATAAAAATATATGTGCGATACTTTAACATTATATTTTATTAGTTACCGTTACACAGTTACAGTCTGTCAAGAAAGAGTAGACGCTGAAATAAATTTTTCAAACATAATCACGATCAAATGGTAGTTTTAGCGCCTTGTATTTTCATAGAGAACGTTTGTACACTTCAAATAGTAACGGCAAGCGGTAGTAGCAATTTTCGTACGCCAACCAGACATTTTAATTTTTTTCAACCATACCTAATTCCAGTCTTCCTTCGTCAGACGGAAACCTGTCAATTATTTTAGGAGTATAATAATATGTATTTGATAATAAAAATCGGTTATCGGAGATTTCAATACAATTATTATAGATATCGATAAGTTTTATCGACAGAAAACTCCAGCACTATTGAATTTTATTGTTTATCAAAAATCGGTTAAACAAAGGTAAATATGTGGTGAATACGGTATAATAAGATTAGAGCCACATTTTTAAGTGCCTATAATATCAATAAAAGTTTATATATAATATCGTAGAAATTAGCTGTTAAAATCACTTGTGAAAAACCCCACATCCCTTTTGTACTGCGTTTTACATGACATACACTCTTTCACAATGAGTTTCTAAAATCATACAATATCATTGCTCTTTCATAGTTTTACTTACTTATTTATTTATTTATTTACCACCTATTTATATATTACTTAATCGCATAAAACCTTTTAAAACACTTTAAAACAGGAAAACAATTCAAACGATTAAGCCATAGACAAATATAATACATACATGGATACCAATGGTTACGTCAAATTTAGTTCTCATCACGAATAATGGGGGCGCTGATTCCGCTTCAAATAGGAACAAAAATCAAGTGGGTATCATCGATCCAGCGTACTTGTATATTAGAGATCAGTGGTTATCGGTCACACACACGCATAAAAAATTATGTATGTGTGACCGACTGAAAAAAGGTTACAACTCTGACATTTTATAATAAAATGTCAGAGTTCTAACACCCCACATTTTCGTCGCGGGTTAGAAATGTTATGAATACGTACGTAATACATCTATAATAGTCCATACTAATATTATAAATGCAAAAGTGTGTCTGTCTGTTTGTCGGCCACGGCGGTTACCTCTTCACGCCCTAACCGCTGAACCGATTTTGCTGAAATTTGGTATGGGGATACTTTGGGTCAAAGGAAAGGACACCAGATACTTTTTATCCCGGAAATACTATAAATAGGTACATATTAATCAAATCTTTATGCAAATGCTACAAAATTTGATAAGGAAAATGTCCACCAAATAGCTATCATATTTAATAGATATTAGATGACGATGATAGATATTAGATGTCTCTGTTCATGTACACTGTATATTTTATGTACAGTAGGTACAGTTCTATGTTAAATTAGTCTTTATTAGTCCATGTTTAAATTTTTATAAGAACTTATATTTTACGTAGGTACGTAGTCGAACAATTAATAATTATTATAGTCGCAAAAGTACATAATATCTTATTAAATTTTGTAACTTTTAATCGCTTTAAAGTAAAAACTGGAACAAAAATTTAATAAGTACATAAATAACTATTTTTTAAGTGTATGTGACTCAATTTCGTGATGGTTCATTATTAAATTGTTAACTAATTACAAAATTAACAAATTGAGTGTCCGCTAACTATTATACGTTTGTGTATATTTTAAGTTGCTTTATAAAAACTATAGCTTGCGATTATAAATCTAGTATCTTCTAAGTTCTTGCTAAAAGCCGAGCTTTATGAGGGCTTGCGTCGTCCCACCAAAGAAAATTTTTACTCTATCGACGTCACACCCTGACGGACTGATGATAACACATATCTACATAATATTGTAAATAAAAATTACTGTTTAAAGCACAAATCAATAGACGTGATAGTTTTTCCGTAAAGTGTACCACAAAATGTACAAGTTGTGGGATATACAGTATAATGGACTAGGGTTCGCTTTGCTCGCCCTGATAATACTACATTATGCTTATGTATTCTGTGATTATGCACGTAACTCCTACCTATTTATTGCTTTAGCGAATGTGATTTTTAAAATGGTTTATAACTTAGACATTGTTGCTTAGCAAAATGCCCTCTTTCGGTTAGCAGTTACTGTGTCCATTCGTTTTATTTCGTATTTTGTGCTACTTTATCAAACAAAACCGTTGTTTCAAATAAGGTATACTTAGCCAAAAGGGGTTAAATTTTTTTTTCGAGAATTTTCAAAAATAGTACAAAAGTCGTTCAGAATGACGCCCTGAATCACACCCTTTTGGCTTCGTATACCTTATGTGAAAATTAGCATTGCCAAAATAGCTCCTGCAAAATATATTTTGACTTTTTTACTTCGAAATACATAATTATTATGCATGCGAACTATTTTTTGTGTAACATATTCGTTTACTTCCAGTTAAGAACTCATGGTTTTATAAGTTTTATGATAATTTTGTTTGCCTCCCACAAATCGTTGCGCAACATTCTAAACATTTCCAAATGGATCTCATATGCTAGTGTTTCAATATAATTAGTATGTCTATCCCTGTCTCTCACCACGTGAGTGAAAGAGACGCCTGCTAGAACCTGTTTTGTTGCTATCAATAACAACTGTGGGACCCCGGCTTATGAAAATACAGAGTCGTTAATGTTATTTATTATAAAATTTTGTTTGTATTCTAAATTAAAAGTTTTGAAGTAAAATTGAAAATACTTTTATTAGAAAAAAAATTATTGTAATAATTCTAGGCTTCTTATGGATGCGAATTTTAGAGTGGCTTGCTTTTTTGTGTAGCGAATGCAACTTATTTTGCAGTGATTTGTTGAAATTACCTTTCCTTGTTTGGCTTAGAAATTGCCAGGGACATAATAATAATATAAGCCTACTAGTAAAATTCCTAGATAGAAACAAATTACATACTGTTATGCAATAAAGCATACTTAGTTAAAAACACGTGTAACAATATTACCTAAATACTGTTTTTGGCCGGTTTCTGATTTTTTGACAGAAGTTTATCTATACTGTACTCGGCAAAACATGGCGGTAGCGGTCATTGACTCCCTGTCAAAAAACTAGTCATTTTCCACACATTTATATCAGATATTATAATGTACAGACTACAGTATATCTGATAGCATTTTTGATTGCAAAACAAATCTATAACACTGTCGAATAGTTGTCCTTCTGTCAAGAAAACTTCAGAAACCGGACAATACTTACTTGTTGTTGAAATGGACGTATGCTTGTTGACAAACTTTAATGTTGATCATAAATCTATTCCACTGCTGGACAAAGGCCTCTCCAAGGTCTTCCATCTGTCTCGTTCTAACGCCGGTCGCCACCGCAGGCCAGCCTGGTGGTTGAGCCAAGATCTTTTCTTTATCGCTTCTTTATAGAATCTCCGATCAAAATATACGGAATTGACATAAGACGAGTCGAACGTCAACGTCATATTAACGAACGCTTACTTATGTCAATTCCATACATTTTGGTTGGCAATCTTGTAACGAAGCGATGACGAAAAAGTTGTGGCTAAATGGCCTGGTTTGTAGGCATCCAGTTCATCTCGCCTTCTTTTACGAGGCAGTCCACGGCGGCGTCGCGACGTCCGTCTTCTGGTACCCACTCTGTGGTAACCTTTGCCCAACGGTCAGGACTCAGGATGCATGCGGCTGGTACGACGGGTCATACCAGCCGCATACTGTATCAGATATAATTATTGTTATTTAATTAATTCATCCCTCCTTCAGTTAATAACACTGATGTCAGATGTGCTTCGCTACACTCGTAACGCCAAGCCTTATTAAGTATAGCTCATCGAGCTGTAAGTTAAAGTTAATTTATAAATTATTTAGTGCACAGTGAACTATTGAGTTTAAAATTTACTAAATATAATAATTTTTGTTATTCTGTTAGAGGTTATTCACGAACTTCAAGCAACTGGGAACTTTTTAAAACATACATGCTATAGATTCCGTGGGTCGCAACTCGCAACGCCGAAAAATGAAAGCTTTCTTATAGAGCTTTCGAGCTGCACTACTGTTATTTGTTAATATAATTAATTTATTAAACTTGTTTTTAACGATATTGCATAGTTTTTATCGCAGGCTTTGAGCGCGACGACCAAATTCCGTAACGAAAAAACCTAACAACCTCCACTCATACTAGACGTCTGCGAATTATAAGTACCTATGTAATTGCATAAATTGATAAAAAATGCTATGCGAAAGCTTTACCGCGGCAGCCTCCGAGTATTATATTATATAGTATAGTATAATATAATAGATTTCAAATTCTGCTTTGCGTTATGTTTTATCTGACTTTAACGACTCTGAAGTAGCCTTGGAATCACATTTCTTCATTTACCACGTCTTGTTCCAGGATGGCTCGGTGTTCCGTTACTGCTGCTGATATGTCTGATGGCAGCGTTCAGTGGCAAACGTTTGGGAGACTGCTGGTCCCTCATCGAGGCCAGAGACCCTCAAATGAGGACCAGGAAGAGGAACCCATACGCTATCATCGCTGAACAGGCCCTGGGAAAGACGTGGAGGTAAGTGCTGAGATGACCAAACGGCAGGTCGATGGTAGGGATACATCGAGACCAGGAAGGCGTATTATTATCGTAGCGATTTCATATTATTACCATTAATAATATCAACTTTATTTGCGATTTAGATGTTTAAAGACCATTATCTATAGTTAATAAAAAGAAATAAAATGGGATTTAGAAGGCATAACAAAAGCCGTAATATAACTCGACCGTAGGCGTATTATACCGACGCGTTGTCGTATCCCGTATAATTATTTTGATTGTCTTCGCTGTTGAATCGGATCGGATGCTTAAAATGGTCTAAGAACCCTTTAACTCTTTATAGCTGTATAGTAGATAATATCGTCGTAGCTGTAGGTGAAAATAAAAGGCTAACACCAATTAACCCCGTAACTTGAGAAGTCTGAACTATAAGCTTCGAACACATTGAAGGCTTCTTGCATTCTTGCACATTTGTGATGCGGTTAGTTGTTTACCATTTTATTTTACCTTGTTACTCGTATAAGACTTTGGACTGTTAATTTTATTTTCGTTTTTACCGAACCTCGTAAGTACTCACTTCCTTCCGAAAGTTTCAGTACGAGCATCGAAGTCTTCAAAGTGCGTCGGTGTAATTACATACCTACGAGTACTCGTATAATATACGATAGCTGATATCAATCACGTGTGTTTCGGCCTGACTGAGGTTCTACTATGCCGAAAATACGCGGCCGAAGTTTGTCATGATTACGTCAGCGATGCGCTAAGCATGCGCTATAACGCGACGTAATTTCCCCATAAGGTTCAAGTGGGCCGCGATAACAATAAATTTTCAAGAATCCGCGATCGAAGGATTCTTTGCAGGCGTAATCATGCTGAGCTGCGGCCGCTAATTTTCGGTCTAGTGTGCTTAGACATAAACACCTCGCTCGGTCGGAAGATCTACCTTTGCGGGCTCCACGCTCCACATTGGTGATCTCGACGTGAATCATTCTGCATTCATAATGAAAATTATAAGGCCTTATTTTATCTTATGTCAAAACTTTCAGTGCGGCAGTGTCAGTGGCGCTCGTCGTCACACAATTCGGTGTGGCCGTGGTCTACCTGCTGCTAGCGGCTCAGATCATCCAACAGGTCTTCCTGTCGCTGGTACCCACCATGACGCTGTGTCTGTGGTACCTCATCGTCACCGGTGCCATGACCCCGCTGCTGCTGTTCGGCACGCCTAAGGACTTCTCGTGAGTATTCTTAGAACTACCTTGACTAACACAAGATGGTAGAAGATGGTATGCCGTTTGGGGCTTCAGCAAACGATATGTCACTACAGGTTTCATCATAAAATCACTCCTGCATATCTGGCCTGGTTGAAACCGGCTAGTCGGCCACTGTGACCAAAACCGGTGGAGTCATTAATGTTACCGTTCACTAGAAGGATTTTTATGGATCTAAGTGATATAAATAAAATGTAAACCAATAGTATAACACTTTCACTGATAGTTACGAGGGAATAAGCTAATAAAACAACGAAACCAATGGTGCTAGAAAAAATATTTTAACCTGTGTCTAGTGTATACCATGTAGATTGTAGACATTTCTGTCCTAAGGTGTTTTAATAATAAAAATACTGCAATATTTTCGATCGTTTCATGAACATAACTCTCTAACAGGCTTTGTCTAATCTACTGTGTGTGATAAATGATAATGCATGTTGTGTTGCACCGCCGGTTCTGACACCACGCCGATTGGACGGTAGGATGCATGGGTGTCGCCTGCTTATATGACTAAGAGAATGGAAATTATGGCAATGGGGCAATATTACGAAGGACAAAAAATATATGGACATAGTCGAGAGCATGAAGCGTCACTTTGGAAGTTTTTGCCTCGATGAAGATTATAGTAAGGCGCGACTGTTCTAATATTATCAATATGACGACGACCTTTGCAGGACGTAAAAGGACATCTCGTCAAAAAACTGTTGCTTATTTAACCTAAAACCTTCCTTTCCAGATTCCTAGGAACAATCGCTTTCTTCGCGACGGTCATCGCCTGCATCCTCTACTTTATCCAGATGATGAACGACATCCGTCCCTTCGTGTTCCGCTGGGGCATCCACGGCTTCCAGGACTTCTTCCTGGCTGTCGGCATCATGATGTTTGCCTTCAACGGCGCCTCCACCTTCCCCACCATACAGAACGACATGGCCGACAAGACTAAGTTCAACAAGAGCCTGCAGTACAGCTTCGCGGGTAGGTTTTTGGTTGTACCATAAAAATATTGATTCAACGGCAGATGCTGTACCATTTGGTCGAGTTATGTTAGAGTCTGCACAGCTTCGCAGGTACCATCAAAGATTGAGTCGTTGGCAGATGGCGGACCTAAGTAATTTGGTCGCGTTAAGTCAAACCCACCCGATCGATCACAGCTAACATTGAATTGACATAAGCCGACCACATGACGTAGGTCCGTCAACTGCCTAGGAATCAATTTCCTCAAAAATACTATTGTCATTGGCAGATAGCGTACCTACGGTATATAATATGGTCGGGCTATATCAATTCAATGAAGTCGTGATCTGTCGGATGTGTTGGTCATAACGTGGCCATATTACGTAGGTCGATCGCCATCAGCCTATCCTATGGACCTATCCTACTTTTCTGATATTATTTACATACGTGGTTACTGGTTAACCTTTTTTTTAAAGCAAGTTTGTAAGGTGGATTCTGCGTAATGCATGGAGTTATAAAACTTTTCGATTATTGGTTGCTGCGATTAAAGCACCGCCATGGTGTGTGTCCCTGTAGAAACTAGCCCTGAGTTTCTCTATCATAGTTGTAGGTTACACGGTCAGTTTCATTATCAGTTCAGTCCATCAATCTGGTAAAATTTACTTGAAACTGAACATCTAACGGCTAACCAGTTGATTGAAGGACTGATCATTTCTTTGTTATGTACTATCAGAGAAGTTGAAGACGCCAGATTGGTGACAAAACGTGTATCCTACATAATAATTACCTGCACAATATGATTACCTACTTTCAGCTATCATGGCCATCTACCTGCCCATCTCGATCGCTGGCTATGCGGTGTACGGCGAGAGTGTTGGACCCAACTTCATCACGTCTCTCACTGCCACTCCATTGACTCTAGTGGCTAATGTGCTCATGGCTATTCAGCTGGTATCTGCCTTCATCATCTCTATCAACCCCGTGTGCCAGGAGATGGAGGAGATGTACAATATCCCCAGAGGTAAGTGTTCACTTTGTAAACGCAGATCTAAAAATACACATATGGCAGTAACTGTGAAGGTCACTGTCCTGATAAAAAATATCCATATTATCTTATGTATAAAATTCTCGTGTCACAATGTTAGTCCATGAACTCTTCCGAAACGGCTTTACTGATTTTAACCAAATTGTATAATTATGCATATTCAGTAGGTCTGAGAATCGGCTACTGGGTACTTTATAAATTGATAGTGCATTTGTTGAATAAATAATAGTAAATTATTACAGCCTGAGACTGACGGCGACCATTGTTTGTGCGACGGGATAGCGATCGACGTTGCCATAGCGACATACTTATTAAGTCACTTCAATAAAAATATAATATGGGCAAAATACTTTATATTATTATGGTAAAGCAACGTTTGCCGGGACAGCTAGTTTAATAATATAATTGCCAAAGTGTGTGTGACTTTCTGTCTGTCTGTCAGTCTGTCTGTCTATCTGTCTGTATTACCTCTTCACGCCCAAACATCTGCACCGATTTTGCTGGACATGGAGATAGTTTAAGTCCCGGGAAAGGACATAGGATACCTTTTATCCCAAAAAAAGTACGGGTCCCGCTCAATAAATAATTTAGGCGCAAAGGAGTTGCGGGCGTCATCTTGTCTGCTTATGGAAACAGCTTAACACTACAATAATAATAAAATAACCTAAAAAGTTTAAAACAACCCCTGATTCAATGTAATAAGTTTTAGGAATCAGAATAAAAAATATTAGATGACCAAATCACGAAATAGATAATCTCGAAATTTTCAGCAATGAGCTGTTGATGATAATAAAAATGATGGCTAAGAACACTCTCGGTTAGGTCTTTCTAAGCTGTCATCTGTTACTATATCTGTCCGACCTTTGGTCTCTTTGACTTCAAAAAAGGAGGAGGTTGAAACACCTCCGTGGTCCAGTGGTTGAAGAGCGTGGCTCTTGACTCAGAGGTCGTAGGTTCGATTCCCGCGTTGGAAACATGTCATTTCCAACAGAGGCGTGCACAGGTTTTTGACATGGGGTAAGCAGCGGTATCTGCTTAGTAGTTTTGGCGTGAAAGCAAAACAGACAGACAAACGGACAAAAAGAGATATTTTGTGTTTTTGATCCAATAGAATCGCTGCGCACATCTCTGGTGGAAATGCAGCCTAACCGGCTTGGATTTAATGAAAACACCGAAACCGGTGTGGGAGTTATTATTATGTTTTTTTTACGATTTTCCTTCCTCCACAGACTCCATCGGCCACCGCATCCTGGTCCGCGTGTCTATCATGGCCGGCATCATGTTTATCGGGGAGAGCATCCCGCGGTTCTATACTGTGCTGGCACTGGTCGGAGCCACATCCATCGGCCTGCTCACCTTCATCCTGCCGTGCTACTGCTTCCTCAAACTCGACAGTCAGCCGCCAGCGGAGGGACAGGTGCAGAGGTGAGTGACATGGGTTGTTTAGGGTTAGCGTAATAAGTACACCAACGCTGAGATAAGCGAAAAATCTGCTAAACAGGAATGGATCGAGATGCAATATAAGCCATTGTCGTGTCGCGGCTGAGACAGTAAATCAGTTCGCCACTGTTTCGCTGTTTGCAGCGTCGGTGTACTTTAGGTAGTAAGGGCTTCCATTACTGAAAACAACTGCGAATTCGCATCGCATCGTAATGTAATTTATAATATGAATTTTGTCGCAGATATTTGCGATGCGATGCGAATTCGCAGTTATGTGTGGGTCCTGGTTATGTCCGTGCGGTGGCTATGCGATGGATTGTTTATTACGATTCAAAACTGAGTTTTATATACTACACGAAGTGGCATCATAGCTATTCCAGTTCACATTAAAACGTGTCTAAGCGTTGAATTTTTATTGTGATTAAAAATGAGTTTTTATTGATGAGCACAAGATGCATTAACAAAATTATTTGCCGCTCGCGGAGTCAGGTGGCATAATTATTTCAATTACTATAAGAATCTTTATATTTAAAAGTTAAAAGATAACACATCAGTGTCATAAGTCATAACAGTATATTTTGACGTTCAACTTCGAATTAAAGTATGCGATATGACTGCAATATAGTTGGAAGCCCGCTACGTGAAGCGGCAGCAGACGAAGTGTAGTCGCGACACTACTGGTTTCTACGTATTTCTATAAAAAGTGTCGCTAGCTTCGTGTCGCTAGCTGCGAAGGGTGTTTCATAGAAATACATACAAGCCAGTAGTGTCACGACGACACGTCGTCTGCGGATGCTTCATGTCGCCCGCTGCTAACCGGCACCTAAAGAAAGGCGCCCGAATAAAAAATAGGGTGCCTAAAATTCAAGAAATGCAACAGTCACATTATAATTCCCTACAACTTTTGAATAGCAATGTCGTTAACTTGCGTGTAGTAAAGCAATGCTATATAATTAGTAACGGCCGCATTTGGACATTAAGGCTGCGTTTCCACTGAAGCGGAGCGGAGCTTAGCGGTGCCCGAATTGACCAATTGTGCTATTCTATCGGAATGACAGCGAAGTGGAGCGAAGATTTCGAGCATGGTGATTAGTCAATTCGGCACCGCTAAGCTCCGCTCCGCTTCAGTGGAAACGCAGAAAACCTTAACTTCTATCCGGAAACCGGGTTACGGGCTATTTGTACTGCGATATCGATAACTTAACTTTAATTGAAGTATAGTTTGACAGTAAATACATGGGGGCTTATGTCAGAAATGAGGTATGGAATTGACATAAACGTTCTATAATTGATAATCAGTATGCAGTTGACGTTAGACTCGTCTAATGTCAATGGAAACGAAATTGTCTTATATATGTGTTGTGCAACATCACGCTTCAATTTATTTAACAGTATAATTGACAATTAGATGGGAGGCGTGCGATGTTCAATATAATATCAACCCGAGACGGTCAATATTATTTCGCAATACGTGATATTGCGCCATAAAATTGCTCGCGTAGGGGCACTCTAAGGCTCAGATTATTCAACCTCTTCCTTGTATTCCAGCGAGACACCCGGCTGGTCCAAACTGCTCTGCTGGCAGGTGGTCATCGTGGGAGCTGTAGGTGCCATAGCAGCCACATATGCAGCCATCAGCGCTATCTTTAGCACGTCGCAGGCGACACCTTGCTATCTTAAATAATAACTACCCCATCATTGCCAGCCGTATTGTTGGCAGCCCTATTATTGGCACCTCAAATTTTGTTTGAAAGTATGAATGCCAATTATTAAGCTCTGGTTTTCCAAAGCTTAGCAGGATTTTGAATGAAACTTTACGTGCCGATAAATGGGTGTTTTTCTTGAGGTGTTGTAAATGTGTGTTTTTTTTAATATTTCAATTGAGGTATCATATTTGAAACATCAGAACTTTATAATATTATAAACTTCTATGGTGAAATAGTTGTATCTGCAATGTTCACAAATATGGCATTTCAATAACACTTACAACATTATGATAATAATTGTGTAGTTTTTAAATAATAATTCAATTTTATTATTCCGAATTAGTGATCCTACTTAACGAGATTAAGTAAGATTAAATAGATTTATTTAAGATATAATTAATTATATGAAGCATACTGATTTCTATCTTATTTTTATATATCTACCTACTTACGTTAGTTTTGTAAAGAAAACTGAAAATTCATTAAATAGTTTGTTAATTTTAAAAACTGCCTTATTATTTTCCCATACAAAAACAGGGAGTTGTTAAAAGTTTGCTCTGTTTATGGTATTGTAGCTTCCAAATGGATAAATCGATTTTGATGTAGTTTTGTCCAGAGTGGTTCCATGGAGGCTTAAAACTATAATTACACCTTTTATTTATTTATTTATTTGTTGCTATGAATAGCCAGCAAAAGTTACAATAGTACATACACATTTTAGGATTATAATATTTATCACGGTTATTGCACTTTTACTTATAGGCTATTACATCATGCTATAAAAAAACGGCTTAATAATACGTAAAAGACAAATAAAGTAAATTTAAAATTAAAGCAATATCATTAAAATTAGTAAATATCCGGGCAAAACAGAAACCATTTCAATAGTACTTATTAACAATTAAGAAAAATAAATTAAATTGATTAGATTACAAAACATTTAAATTAACAACTTTTAGGAATAACAGCTATATACGAGTATTTTATAGTTTTAAGCCTGCATAATATTATAATATTGCGTCCTAAATAGTATGTGACACAGGTACAATTTTGTTTTAGTAGGAACACACTGTAATGTAATATCTCAGAAAATCAAAATCAATTAATATTTATATTCGGAGTAATTTTTTTACAAAAACATTTCCGAACGTCGATACCACTACTAGTCTGATTAACAAGTGCCATTTTCCTCGAAACCTGATCTCATTCACCGAAAATTATGATTATGGCCTCATTCGATTCGGAATACCATCTAGAACATTCTATCAAAATTCCAAGAGGGGCTGCAAAAAATGCAATAGTTATAAACAATTAAATAACATAAAAAGAAGGGTTTGGATTTTTTTTAATATTTCGAAAACTATTTAAGATAATCAAAAATTGAAAATAGCTCCTTAAAGAAGAGGAAATTTCCTAAAAAAGTCTTGGATCCTGGAACCTTACCAATCATCCTTATAGCTTTAAATGAGCGGCGAAAGTAACGGTAAAAACGCGTAGTTCGAGTTTCGCGTGAATTGCCGCAATCTGCCACGCGAACTAAAAAAATATATTTTAACTGATTAAATATTAATATAAAGAAATAAAAAAAAGTTGGGTACTAATTAGACATATAAATAAACAATAATCCGTCAACAAAAATAAATTATCACAGTTTTTTTAAATGTTATGCTTTTGTTCATTTGTTAATAGTCACCATTTTAATGTTAACATAAAAACGCTGATTATTTCTAAACAAGAAATCTAGAAATTTTTATTATTCTTTTGAGATAATCTTAAAAGGGTTTAGAAGAGATATCCGGTGGAAAAATTCAATAATTTGGATTTTTCAATTTTTTATGAACAATCAAAGGCATTCATTAAATTTTCATGTAAATAAAGCAATTAGGGTTTTTTCATCAATAAAAATGTTTATTTAAATTTTATTAGTTATAAATATAAAAATATATATTGTTATCTGGCTTCTAACAACAACAAAACAAAATAATAACAATAATTGGACATAAAAGTACCATAATTGCTTTATTTACATGAATAATTTTTGAATGCTTTTGAATGTTAATAAAAAAGTGAAAAATCAAAATTATTGAATTTTTCCACCGGATATCTCTTCTAAGCCCTTTTAAGATTAGCTCAAAAGAATAATAACAATTTCTAGATTTCTTGTTTAGAAATAAGTAATTAAGTAATTAAGAAAAGCATAATAATTAAACAAATTGTAATAATTTATTTTTGTTACGGATTATTGTTTACTAGCAGTGCCCGCGGTGTTACCCGCGATTTATTAGGTAAACTAAATTGTGTTTTAATAGGTAAATAGTTATTGGTATTAGTAGAAGACGGGACAAAATCTTAAATAACTTGGTTTGTTCCTTAATAGCAGAATTTAAACTCAGCACTAACGACGCAAAAATCATTCCGTAAAACGCAATACTACCAAGAGGGGGGGGGGGGGGGGGAACCGGGACGAAAGCCTTTTAATCAAATGACACTTCATTTGCAACACTTTCAGAAACGAATTTTCTTTTTCAACTAAACGAAAATAACATATCCTTCATTTTGAAAGTCGGTTAAAAAAGTAGCCTTTGTGTTAATCCAGGATGTCAGCTACCTCTATGTAAAATTTTTAGAAATCGCTTCAGCGGCTTAGGCGTGAAGAAGTAACAAAGTCACAAACTCACATACTTTCGCCTTTATAATATTAGTAGGATTGATATGTCTACTTAGTACCCATTTTTTTTTAATTCCTTAATATTAAATATTAATATTTAATCACTTAAGGCCGTTCCGTCCGGAGATTCCGTAATTGACCGTATTTAAAACCTTATAAACTCATAATCTGAAAGCTACAAAGATATAATAAAAATACAGCAATAATCTTCAGTATATCAACATTCCTTTTGTCGTTTTAAATTTTCTTTCTTATGATATCTCATGATATCAGCTTCCAAAGTAATACCAATTGGTTAAAATTCAAGCATACATTCAGCATCTCCTTAGGATTTACAAATTACTTTTATTTGAAACTCACGCCAATAGATCGACAATGTCATAAACTACATATTCGCCGTTTTAAATTTTTTAGGACAATTTTGAACTAAGATATGTAAAAATAATAGGGTTTTGGCGCGATCTCAGCAACGCGGCAAATGTATGGCCAAGGTCGTTTGCTCGGGGGACGGCCTTAAAAAATTTTTTTAGTTCACGTAGCAGATTGCGGCAAATGACGCAAAACCTGAACCACGCGGTTTCACCGTTACTTTGGCCGCTCAATTAAAGCTATAAGGATAATTGGCAAGGCTCCAGGATCTAGGATTTTTTTTGGAAATTTCCTGCTCTTTAAGGATTCAAATTTTGATTATCTCAAATAGTTTATGAAATATTAAAAAAAAAAACCAAACCATTATTTTTATGTTTACTTAATTGTTTATAACTTTTGCATTTTTTTTTCAGCCCGTCTTGGAATTTTGATAGAATGTTCTAGATGGTATTCCAAATCGAATGAGACCAAAATCATAATTTTCGGTGCATGCGATCAGGGTTCGAGGAAAATGGCACTTGTTTACTAGTGTATACGTCCGGGAACTATTCCGGCGAGAAGAATAGGCGTAAGAAACTTGCACGGGGCCATCTTTTACTAAAAAGATGGAAAATTACAATTTAAAACATATACAGTACAACACGGTCACATTAACCTGACGCACCACAGGAATGCAACTGCTCGCTATTCTTGTAAGAAAGTGAACAAAGTCGCGCTAATTAAAATATATAGCTTATAGTTAGACGACCTGTGTCAGTGAATGAGCGAATTGGTAGCTCAAGCCGGGGGTCGCGGGTCGGAATCCCACTGACGGGACAAGAACTTGTCAACGTTCCTGGATCATGGATGTGTATGATATAATAAAAATCTTAAATTATATGTATACTAGCGACCCGCCCCGGCGTCGCACGGGAATAAAATATATAGCCACTGAAAAAATGATTAAAATCGATAGCCTATCACGATCCTTCATGTGGTCTACTTCTTATCTGTGCCAAATAACATAAAAATTTCTCCAGTAGTCCGCGAGATTAAACCCTTTCAAATATTTTTTCACATTCTCCTATTAATCTTAGCGTGATAAAATATAGCCTATAGCCTTTCTCAATAAATGGGCTATCTAATACTAAAATAATTTTTCAAATCGGACCAGTAGTTCCTGTGATTAGCGCGTTCATGTTAGCCCTTTCAAATAATTTTCCCCGTTTTTTCCACATTTTCCTCTATTTCTTCGCTTCTATTGATCTTAGCGTGATAAAATGTAACCTTCCTATATATGGGCTATCTAACACTGAAAGAATCATCAAAATCCGTTGCGTAGTTTTAAAGATTAAAGGGAACAAAGGGACATGAGGGAAAAAGGGGACTTTGTTTTATAATAAGTATAGATAAAACTCAAAGGTGACTGACTGACATGGTGATCTATCAACGCACAGCCCAAACCACTGGACGGATCGGGCTAAAATTTTTCATGCAGCAGGTATATGATAATATGACGTAGGCATCCGCTAAGAAATGATTTTGATAAATTCCAAACCCAATGGGTTAAAATAAGGGATAAAAGGGTGTATATAATAATACTTCTTAACGCGAGCGAAGCCGCGGGCAAAAGCTCGTATTAGAGCGTTTCTCAAAAAATTTGTACCATTTTTTTTTAGAAAATATGATGAAATAAAAATTTGTTTAAATATTACTGATTGTTTTGTTTTAAGATAATATGGGTAAATGTCTATAAAATTTGAAATAGGGGTTGTTTTCATATATAAAATGTTTAAAAATAGCAAAATCTATTATTAACTATTGTACTATTATACTATTTCCTATTTTGTTACCTTTACTAGATTACGTAAATTCAATGTTGAATTGTGTTATTACAAATTTTATTTGATTAAATGGGATAGTAAAACAAAATTTAATTTGTTTTTTAAATATACGTTACCACTCAAAAGTAACAAAAAAGGAAGTAACAAAAAAAGGTAAATAAAGTTTTCAACTTGTAATACGCATACAACTAAAACTAATACTCGTAACTCGTTTATGATTTGACTTACGAAATCAAAATTGGGAGCTTTAATGGATCTAAAGGCGAAATAATAATAATATTAGAGTTTACCTGCGTTTCTAGGGTAACAAAGACTGGAAATTTTTTGGACCACTACGCTAATAGACAACCTTCTGTTCGCGTACGTGGAACGTAAAAGAAATATCAAAACGAAAATAAGATGGATACCGAGCTTAACAATTTTGCCACTATACTAAAACATATTTATACCAAAATAGACTCCAAATTTTTAAAAAATATGGTCATAAAAAAGGAATTTCAAAAAGGAACTTTTTCCGCGATACAATAAAAACATTATTTATTAAATAAATTTGTTCTAATACGACTAAATATTCTTTTTGAATGATTTATGGTTTTGCAGCCCTAAATAAATAGATAAGTTGTTTCAAAAAATTCCGCAAGGCCTTACAAATACAATCAATTGTTTGGGAAGGTATGAAATTGGGATACTTCACTTTTCATACAACTAGTTTAGACCGATTTTCAAAATATTTTTATAGTGAATAATTTATGAATATAATTCTTATTTGTAAACGTTTTTTAGTGAATTTATTTAACTTACTACGTTTACAATTTAATAGAAATGGGTAATGGTCTATATTATTTATAGAAAAATATTTCAAAATGTGGGACAATGATTTAGATAGAAAGTACATGTTTTTTGAGAAATGCTCATTAATATAATATGTATAGTATAAAAGTATTAAATATATTTCCGTTGTCTGGTACCTGAAACACAAGTCCTCCAGGTCCATGGGGCTAGACTGACGTGGTGTGAAGCATACATAGATTAATTATTATTATTATAAATAGTTACTAACAAAATATATTGACGTAAGCTAATTCATAATATTTGTACATTCACACGCAACATGCCCCCCATGGACTCAACTTGTGATAAGAGATAACAAGTAGAAACAAATATAATTAGTACAGGGATGTTCGATTACTCTTATCGACGTTTCGTCTTTGATAGCAAATTCGTTCGAGTTTTCATGTATTGAACCAACTACATATTCTTGGGTATACACTATACAATGATTTCCTGATGAAATGTTATTAGACTTTTAGGCATTAGATTATGTCAGAAAATCTTTCTCAATGAGCGAGTTTGCATTGAGCGAAATCATCCATTTGCACTACTGTCATAAAGAGGAAGATTTGTATTATTGTGTGTATGTTTGTTATTAATTATTCATTACAAACATACACACAAAATGAATAAATTCATATTATAATATATTATTATCTTCCCTTGAGGCTCTCAAGCCTGAAGCAAATTCCTACAACGTAAATGGCTAAATAGTCTTAAAAATAAATTGTATTATCGTATAACCTACTCGAACGAGTACATCACTAGCTATCGATACTATAATGATTGATTAACTTTGCTATAACCTTAACGAATTGTATCATCATCACTCCGTTGTCAAGTGTAACTTCGAAAATGAAAATCCCACCAAAACATTAAATGTAAAAGGAGCCAAGCAAAATATTGCGTAGCTATGCAATACTACTGTCTTTCTTTATTTTAAAATTATTATAGTGGCTCGGCATTTCTTAATTAAGGCATTTTTTTATTAAGAAACAAATATAAAACTGCATATTTGGAGGAGTTCATACTTACACAGACGGCAAGCGTAAAGTGTTTTTTTAGTTTATCGTAACGACGCATCTGGTCGATGCAGGTACCCATATAAATCCAATTAGTCGCTGATTATTTCTCTTAGCCACTATAATAATTTTAAAATAAAGAAAACTATTGATACATTCACTGAATGTTGATTTCAATTACATAATAAGTTGAAGGCTTGGCTTGAATGTGATCTGAAAACTTTTTACGACAGTAGTATTGCATAGCTACGCAATATTTTGCTTGGCTCCTTTTACATTTAATGTTTTAGTGGAATTTCATTTCTTTTTTTAAGGTTTTTTTTTTTATTTTCACGTTAGGTCACGTTAAAACTATTCTACCATATTAACAAAGTCTTAAGACTTCGCTGTCTGTCTGTCACCAGGCTGCATCTCGAGAACCGCAATAGCTAGATAGTTGAATTTTTCACAAATTATGCACTTTGTTGTCGCTATAAAATACAATAGCCCTATTAAAATAAAATAATTTAGGAATGGCGGGTCTCGTACAACAAACACGATTTTTTTGCTTTTTTTGCTCTATCTTCATAATGGTAACAGTAAGGTTTATGGAAATTTCAGAAAATACTCAATTGTATTTCAACTTTAATAATAAATAATAAGAATTAAATAATCCCATACAAATTTACGGTACAGAACCCTATCTACGCCAGTCCGACTCGAACTTGGCCGGTTTCATAATTTTTCCTTTCATTGTGAATAAATACCTATCCTGGTACCAAATTTCAAGGTTCTAAGTCTGCTAGTCTGCCTTAGAATTTTGATGATCTGTCAGTCAGTGACAAAACGTAGTAACTTGGACCATCCGTAACTAGTAAACTATTAATCAGAATATAATGTAATTTGGAGGTTAAGCTAGTTTTAATACTTGCTCCTAGTCATCGAAATTCTAAATCTCTAGCTTTGTTAACATCGAAGATAAGGAGGGTGTGAAATAGCCGCGAACCGCTTCAAGAAAAGTATGGTACGGCCGTGCCTTTACTAAAAAGCTTGGCTGGGGCACTGCCGTGCCCCCAGATTAGCTATATTTTTAATAATTATATACATAATTTATTATGGTTTGGCCATCATTAATATGATATTTTTTTACACGTATTTTTCCTGTTACCGAGTTTGATGGGATAGTGAATAGGTAAACTTCTGTGAAAAACCTCAGAAATCACCCATAAATAATATTAATTTTCCGCTAATTCAATTTTTCGTCGAGTTTATTTTGACATGAGTGACGTGAGTAGAAGAACACGACTTACATTTTGTTGTATACGGACATTTACTAATGCTTTCCCTTATAATTAAAAAAAAAAACCTTATAACTTATCTACTTGATCATCGGGCTAATACATATTCTGGCTACAAATTAAGGCGACGCCTTGATAATTTGGTTGTAGCAATATCGCTTTTTCTCAGCAAACAGCAGACTAAAGGTAAGAAATTAAAGTTCATTGTCAGTATTTATCATGTCTTTGTCTTTGAATTACCCGTATCATAACACGATTGGTCAACTTTTATAACACACAATAATTAATCAAAAATACCTCTGTAAAAAAGGGATTCCTATTTTGCCAACAGAGGAGAGTGATTTAAGCTTCCATTTGTACATAAATTGGTTAAAAAGGCATATACTTTAATTTGCTCATAGCTTTTTAAATTACGCGACAAAAACCATTTTGTCGCTTACGCCCTTTCCATCTTTTGCTGTTTCATTGCTTGTTTTCTATGAGAGGCCGGCCCGGCCTCTCATAGAAAACAAGCAATCCAAAAAATATACAACACGGGTTTTTATCTTAACGCGGCGTCACCTAAAATCCTCAGTTTTTATTTCAAACATCTTTTCGGCTCTAAAGCGTCTATTTATGCAAAAAACGGCAATTTTCAACTGTTACTTATCTGGTTCTTCCATTCACGTCATCAATTTTCTCGCTTGTATTTTTCGTTGAAATTATTTTGCTGTCTGTACGCATAATTAAGATGTAGTGAGTAGTTGACATCGATAAGTACGTAACTACTCACTCAGCGATAGCCGATCGACCCGGACGCCTCAAGCAACGGTAAGTTCATTTATCACAATACTAACTGACCCGGCAGACGTCCTTTTGCCATATAAATTATTTCTAGTATCAATATAAAAAGTAGATAAAAATCTATTCTCAGGCCTAACGAATGTACTATCAGAGAAGTTGATTCCTAGGCAGATGGCGAACCTAATAAGTAATTTGGTCGCGTTAAGTCAAACCCATCAGACCGATCTCATTTAATGCTAGGTAACATTGCAACACGACCAAATGACGTAGGTCCATTAACCGCCTAGAAATCAATTTCCTTGATGGCACATACAAAATTTCATTAAAAACAAACAATATTTATTAAAATGTTTGTCACAAACACTGTGACACGAGAATTTTAATAAATAATGTTTGTTAATAATAAGAATTTTATATATTACATTATAAAGACGAAAGTTTGTGAGTGTGTTTGTTTGTTACTAAACGTCTAAACGGCTGGAGTGATTTTTATGAAATTAGATAAATTATGGAGTCAGCTGATACCCTGCATTAGCGCATAGGTTACTTTTCACAGCGGAAAATATTAATAATAATTTGTTACATTAATATAAATAAAACTAGCTGTACGTGTGGCACAGCTAGTCTTAATTATAAGGGACTCACACCAAAAATGTCTATGTACTGACTATCAGAGAAATTGATTCCTAGGTGGCGGACAGTAATTTGGTCGCGTTGTGTCAAACCCATCCGACCGATCACAATTAAGGTGAACGCAGATTTGAGCCGCATTCGCGCATTTCGAATTCTTTATATGAAGTTATAGGCAAGCTCGCATACCTACCCGCGCCGCAGTCTTCGCAACTTCTACATTCTTTATATGAAGAATTCGAAATGCGGCGACTGCGGTGCGTGCGGTGCGGCCAAATCTGCGTTCACCTTTAATTGTCCCACGTGTGTGCTTTTGACATCTCATCTGCGTTAAATTGACATAAGCCGACTAAATTACGTAGGTCTTGTGGTAGGTCCGTCAACTGACTAGGAATTAATTTCTTCGATGGTACAATATTGTGTTGTCTCTCCTTGCCATTTATGCATCAATTTAGACTCGAAGTTAAAAAAAAATTGATCAATTTTGAATTTGATTTGTACACGACCTTGTTTTGAATAACAACAATGAATGCGAAAAGGCATAGAGATACTTTAAGTTATGGAAAATTTCCACGTGAAAAACAAATTAATGTGCAAAGAAGCGTAGCAACGTTTAGTATTTTAAATGAGGGTTAGGTATTACGAGTCCCTACGGACTTACTTGATTGAACTCTAACTACAGAACCCTTGACCGGTATATACGAAAAACATTAGCAACGTTTACTGTACGTGATAACTGATAAGTACGAACTTAAAATATTGACGAGAAAATGTTTGTTAGAGATAAAATTATTTTTGTCGTTAGTTTTGAGTAATCTACTCTGCGCATTACCATGGTCTTTATCTAAGTGATAATGGTGTCAAGGCTTCGCTTTGTTCATAGATCAATAACATTTAATCATAAATTAGTAAAATAACGTCAATTATATAAGTAATAGTGATTGAGTAGGTCTAAGCAAATATATAGGTAGTAATCTTAGGGCTATATTTTTTCCGACAACATTACAGCGCATTCGCAACCAGGTTTTGCTAACAAAATGAGCTGCTCTGTAAAGAATTAGACACTGTCGGTTTCTTGCTTATCATAATATTATTATCTGGAAGTTTTTATTATTCGTAGGTATAAACCACAAAAAATTACGTACCTATTGAGTTACGACAAGACAAAAATGTGGCTTAACCCTTAATAAGGCACAAGCCTGTGTAAAAGATGGCTGATAAGGATAATTTACTAAAGGCAATTTAGGGCAATTTAATACTAAACAGAGTGCAAAACGCCAATTTTTTGGTGGCAAAATAATTCTCTTTATGCCTGGCAGGGTTTTAGATACAGATTTTGTGTATTAGGTACACATTTTTTATTTTTTATTGTGTTACTTTCAGAACAACATGGTGCTTTGTAGTGTAATTCGCGTGGGCAGTAGGATGACCAGGAGCAGCATGAGCCATTGCTGCCGCAGAGCGCTGTATAAATAATTCTGATTATGCTTGGCAGGGTTTTAGATACATATTTTGTGTATTAGGTACACATTTTTTATTTTTTATTGTGTTACTTTCAGAACAACATGGTGCTTTGTAGTGTAATTCGCGTGGCCAGTAGGATGACTAGGAGCAGCATGAGCCATTGCTGCCGCAGAGCGCTGTACAGTTCAGATGCTAAAAGTAAGTATACTAAATTGACCTAAAAGGAACATTGTAACATTTTTACCGTGGGAGAGTCATGCTTCGGCACGAATGGGCCGGCTCGACCGGAGAAACACCACGGGCTCACAGAAAACAGGCGTGAAACAGCGCTTGCGCTATGTTCCGCCGAGTGAGTGAGTTTATCGGAGGCCTATTTCTCTACCTTCCCTGTACTATTTCCTTCTCTATCTACCCTATTACTTCTTAAAAGGCCGGTAATGTACCTGCAGCTCTTGATGTTGCGAGTGTCCATGAGCGACGGAAGTTGCTTTCCATTATTTGCCCCCTTATTTTATAAAAAAGGTTGTCATAGAGCGTAGGGCGCTTTTTATACATATGGTTTGTACCCTTACCTTTATTGATAAATAAAGGATTAAAAAAACTGACGATTCTGTAACGAGCTCAAGAGTGTAGGTATTTAAAATGGGACACAACCCAACACGAATATGCTGATTGAAGCTGCTTAGTTCCTACTAAATAGCTAACTAAGCAGCTTATAATGGAAAATAATCCAATGCCTTCAAACATCATTGTCGTGTGTTACGTCTAAATATAATTCCACCTATTTTATTTCTTCAGCTTTGGCGAACACTTTAATAAAATATTGTCTAAAACGTATGTTTCTACGGTAACTACTGCTTTTCCTTTTTAATTATCACTTTATCAATTTGTAATATTATTAATTGTTATCATATGATTTCCAAATAAATAGAAGAAAAAAAAATTAAAAAAAAATTAAATTGTAATATCTTTTACAAGTGCTACGAAATTCGTAGCAGTAATTTCAGTCGCTACGCTAGCGTGCTACGGCCTACGAATATAATTGCTTTTGCGAAAGTTTTCAACAGCTGTTTTAAATGCGAAAGACTTTTTTTCTATTTTCTTTTTTAATCATTTTTATGTAATTAGAAAAAAACAATGCTGACGCTTATATTTTAATTGAATTTTATAAGTAACAAGTTTTACTTGAAACATATTATGTCTTCGTTAGTAAAAAAGCAAATCGTATGTTATAAACATTTGCTATATTCTGCGCTACCTAGTGCAGATAAACTGTTTCGGTTTATGGCGCACTTGAAATAACTTGTAAAAACTATGTGTAAATTAAATTTAAAAAATGTGCGAAATATTAAAGCGAATTATTAGTTTTAAGACAAAAAAAATTCTTTGTCCCTTTTTTAATTATTATCTGAATATTTCAGGTCGGTACTACACGAAGAAGCACGAATGGGTATCCGTGGACTCTGGTGTAGGGACTGTTGGAATCTCAAGCTACGCTCAGGTTGGTTATTAATTAATTAATAATATCACAACTATCGTAATCACTTCGAGTTAGCATAGTATAGAAGAAATTATAATTCTGGATCACAATTTTAAGCTACATAATACAAGGTGTAACAAAACTAAACGTGATAAATTTCTTATAATATTATACTTTAGAGGGTGTAAGTATCATAATATTATGTGTGTATAACACACATAATATTATGATGACATAGAGTTTAGACATGGAGTCACCCCACACACATATTATGACATAGAGTTTGGGCAAGCGCCCCAGCGTCACGAGTTTCCCCATACAAAGGTGAAATAAAAGTTACGCTTTCAACGCTGCATTCACAGTGAGCTCTCTACAAGGAACACGTGCATACCCTAAAGTATTACCACTTAGTTTTGTTACATCCTGTATAATATTTTAAATGTTATTGGTCTCATCAGTCAGTAGTAATAGCATACCTGGAGTTTTGGCGGGCGTTGAAAGAGTGATGTTGTGTTTTGTATTATTTTCCTAAAATTGTGTTAGCTGGGTTTTTAATGTGTAATATTGGTGGAATATTAACCATTAGATATTCGTGTTCATGCACAAGTGTAGGAAAGTGATGTAATATCCAGAAACGTGCTATTTTGTGTTCCCTCCAAAACTCCATCGAAAGTTTCAGTAAAGCGTCTACCACTTTACTAAATCGACCGACTTGACTCCTTGACTGTATTGACTTTTACTTAGACTTTGACTAGATTTTAGACCTGACGATACATGAAAACGATGATGAAAATTATAATAGGAGGAATATGGTTTTCCCGCCATATTCCTTACCTTTTTACCTTGTCTGTGGCACAACATACACATCCTTTGTGTCAAGTTGCCAAAAAAGAAGAAAAGAAAAGAATAGCATACCTTTATTATCCATCTTCTTCATCAGATTGATGAATCTGTCCATAAGTATATCACAAACAAAAAACAATACTTTCAGAACGACATCATTCTTTTTGGAGGTCAAGTTGACTATAATATATCAATTATCATCTAATCACGTGATCAGTTCGACTGTCCGCGTGGTTATCGTGTACTTTTTGAAGTAATTAAATAATTTTGTATGCTGATAGTAGTCATTATGAGAAATATAAACAAAATATTATCACTTCAATAAATTGGCCGTAGAGCACTTGCTACGCTTGTAAGACTTTTTAATGAAATTACCCAATAGTCATCCTTACTTACAACAAAGACATTGCAATAATATGTTTGTTTGTAATTTGTCTGTTCTGTCTTCACGCTTAAACCGAACATACGATTCGACTGTGAGTATAAAATATATAATATTTTGTGTCCCGATATATATATATATATATATATATATATATATATATATATATATATATATATATATATACATATATATATATATTATAATAACATAAAAATCAAGAAAGAAGTGTATTTACTGCAATTTGTTCATACAAATCAAGTTCGGGCAAGCGCCCGCGCGTCTTTAATTTTTCCATACAAAGATGAAAAAAAAATTAAAGTTTCAGCGTTGCTACTTTCACAGCGAACTCTAAATACCAAACCCAAACATAACCTTTTTTTTCGTAGAGGTTGGGGAAACGCATCCCCGGATCCCCATCTGGGGATGGCTACCGGGGTATGTGGGACTCCCTGGGGGCGGAGGGCCGCGCCCGGGCATACCCACTGAAACCCCAACGAGTGTTCCTACTTTCCGCTTTTGGTAGAGCCACGGGATACGCGGGATTAACAACCGCCTAGATACCCTAAACTGGGATACCCAAACATAACCTAATGTTTTATCACTTTCATTTGGCTATTCGTTTCAGGATGCCCTAGGTGAGGTGGTGTTTGCCCAACTACCGGAAGTCGGGAAGACCGTAGCAGCGGGAGACGAGTGCGGCGCGCTGGAAAGTGTGAAAGCGGCCAGCGAGGTGTACACACCTGTGTCGGGCAGTGTGAGTATCCTATACTACAAGAAATTCAGGAAAAATCTATGTTCCTGTGTAAAGGACAAGGGGCATTTTGTATGGAGTATGGAGTGGACCAGTCATAATTCACAAAACAGAGATAGATTAAGTTTTTGATTCTTCTCGAGGTGTTTTGCTAATAATAATCAATTTAGAAAAGTCTTCATCATACTTATTTTTAAGAAAGCCACTTTTTAAAAACTTTCAGTTTTCTTACCTACCTAATTAATTTACCAAACATCAATTTCCCATTTTCAGATAACGGAGAAAAACGACGCAGTGGAGTCAACACCGTCAATTATCAACAAGTCGTGTTACGAGGAAGGCTGGCTGTTCAAGGTCAAGCTGTCCAGCCCAGAGGAGCTACAGAAGCTGATGACCCAGGAAGCATACGACAAATACTTAGAGGAGGCTGAACATTAATGCTAGAAGATAGAGCAATGGCATGTCTTAGGGCTCCCACACAAAACTGCGAATTCGCATCGCATCGCATCGTATTTTTATTATGAATTATGTCGGAGTTATTTGCGATGCGATGCAAATTAGCAGTTAAGTGTGGGTGCCCTTAATTCTATTATTTTATGCAACATTGAATCTCACATTCGAAACAGTGATTTTTGCAGGAGAATTAAAGAACTGATTGAAATAGTGAAACGCTTTCATTAAACAAAAAGTCGGTCGGATATAATGAGATCATATCAAGCCCGATTATTGTCGGTTCTATAAAAAATTACGTGTGGTACTCGGGGACTGCCGCGGTAAAGCTATTGCATAGCATTTTTAATTAACTTATTCAATTATAATTAGCATATGTCTAGTCGAACTCACACAAACACCGTGCCGAAGTTTGGAAAGCCACGACAGTTCTTGATTCGGTCGCCACGCTCAAAGCCCGCGATGAAATCTATGCAATAGCTTAAAAAGTATGACGTAGATCGTAGACGGACACCCTTGTCTTTTCTCGTGCTTTCCAGTCATAAGTCTGATTTAGACATTATCATGATACAATAATAATTATACCCTTGAAATATAGCGTGTAAAACGTATAATGTATATATGAGAACAATTTTTGTTGTTTGATAGGAAACGCGGGCTGGATAGAACGAGTCATGAATCTGCATTAATGTTATCTAAAATAGTAGAATAGACTTGGAGGCTCTTCTACTTTCCAAAGACACGAGACATGTTACGAACCAGCGATGAATCTAAATTGCACCACAGCCTCGATTCAATTCGATATCTTAAAACTCAGTTAGAAACTCAGGGTGCACCTTAAATCTAAGTTCGAAACTCAGGGTGCATCTTAAACCTAAGTTCAAAACTCAGGGTGCATCTTAAATTTAAGTTCGAAACTCAGGGTGCATCTTAAACCTAAGTTCAAAACTCAGGGTGCATCTTAAATTTAAGTTCGAAACTCAGGGTGCACCTTAAATCTAAGTTTGAATCTCAGGGTGCATCTTAAATCTTATAAGTTCGAAACTTAGGGTGCCTCTTAAATCTAAGTTTGAAACTCAGGATGCATCTTAAATCTAAGTTCCAAACTTAGGGTACATTTTAAACATAAGTTCGAAACTCAGGGTTCCAGCCATAGCCGGAAAATCCACTTTACGAGATTTGGATATTGACAGAACCGACGCAGGCGTAAGAAACTTGCACTATGGTGACGTATTTAGGCAAAAAATTGGAAAATGTTGTATCAAGTTTGTACGAAGATTTTTCTATCACATCACACGCGGCCGTTGCTAAGTTATACTTTTTTTTGATCAATGCAATATATATGTACATAAGAAAGACATAAAAATATAATCATTTAAGTTTATTGTGTTAAAATTGCATTAATTGTATACAAGTATATTATTTATAGCATATTTTGTAGTAGCGAGGGTCAAAAATGACTTAATATATCTTCGTGTTTAATGTTCATATTATTTTTTTATCTACATAACCTAGGTTTCCCATCATTTTATTGGAATACCTTGAACCAAACAGACGTGTGTAAAAATAGCAGCCAAAAATTATGCAAATCTCCACTACCATGCCAATCAAAACGTTTTTTAAACTGATTTAATTTATTTTGTTTATTCTACAGTGTTTGTGTTTTCATACTGTTGTACAATAAACGACTATTGGAATAGTTTTATTATTTGAAACATACAAAAATTGGACCTCCATGTTCGAGGGAGCAAGGGCAAGCACCCAAAAATTCGGTTTGCGGTAAGGAACCAAAATTAATGTTGGCTTGACTTCTCTTTATATCAGAAAGCAAAGTCAGATCATTTTATTGTGTCTTTTTATTTATACAATCCCATCGTTCCTTATACAAATTATAACAAGAATTGCAATTCTGACATAAGATTAAAAGAATAAAGAAGCAGCTTCAGAAGAAATTATTATGTAAGTCTCTAAATGATTGGTATTAAAAAAATAGGAAGTTTCACTACTCACTAGCTCCGCAACACAAATCCCAGAAAAATGAAAATATAACATAACATTTCACAAGAATCAATTATTTATTATTAATAGCAATCAATATTGTTATTAATTTGCATCGGAATTGAGTGTGACTTGACAATATTATATACCATTTAAAAGCATATTATAATTTATACAAGTAAGTATGTACAATTATAACCAAGCAACTATTATGTGGCTGTGTTGATGAACTTGTCTAATTTTAATTACGAGTTGTTTTCAAGTATACCTGACCTTACCATAGACTTTGTACTGAAGATTTTATAGACAGGAATGGGTAGGTAATATAGATAAGTGTTTTTAGTAATATGAATGGACACATCAGAAATCATGCTCGACGACAGAGCTTTCCCAAATAAAGTTTAAACTTCGAAACTTTACTTTTTTATGAGAACTCCTAAGACCTGAAGGAAAATGATAGAATCGTCAGCAGGAACATCGTTGAGTATATCGTTATTAAAATATTAATTCTAATATTGATGTCAATATCTACATCGAATACATACGGCATTGACGCATGTACAAAATCGCCAGCTAATATAAATCTTATTTAAATATGTAATCCTACCAAGAACATTTCATGTAAAATGTTACAAATTGGTGAAATTCTCATATTTAAACATCCATTACCCCAGCTACTAAACTTATTTTATGGCGTATAACCAAATTTTAGGTATATTTTAGGTATCAATAAAATCTAACTTATTAGACCTATTCAATTCAGACTTTGTATGTTTAATGTCTATTATTGACATCGTACCCTGAGAATATAAATATCTGGCACATCGGAAACCAACTTTATAACCCTACCCCCATTTTAGGGGATGGGGGACGAAAATTAGAAGTTTATGATTTTTTTTGTTGGTTGTATACTAAACTTAGATTACATATAAATTTCAGCTTTCTAGCACTTCAGGAAGTAGCCAAACATTTTTATGATCATCAGTGTGTCAGTGAGTGAGGACGAAATCGGTGTGTTTAGACATCAATAAAATCTCAAGTATAAGAGCTATTCAATTGAGACTTTCTATGCTTGATGACATTATATTATATGAAGGTTAAAAAAACGGCGAAACACTTCGAGAAAAGGTAGGTAGTGACTATAGTGCCCTTGCGCTTCGCTTGGCTCGTCTCGGCGGGTACACTACCGTGCAACCAGATTATATGGATACATTTGTTTATCATTGCACAAAATAATTAGGTACATTATGAATGCAGCTGTTGTGTTCTTTAGATCATTTAGATTTTAGAACACGACTGCATTTATATTTAAAGAAAAAAAATAGGTTAGTACACAATAGTTCTTAACAGCGACCATAATAAATTATTATAGTACCTGTATATTTGACTAGACTAATAGGTAGTTATTAGTTATTAACTTGTTACATAATATACTAATCTAGTACTGGAAAGAAAGTGCTACAGTCTCCAAGCTAACCTAGTAGAATTACTGACTATTTCTAGTTATTAGATAAAGTAGTAGGTCATATATAATTACTGGACTTAAATTACCTGGGTAAGTATATTAATTTATACTTTATAATAACTTATATAATATTATCATGAACCACGATAAAAGCACGTATTCAAATGCTGATAATAATATAATGAAGTAATTATAGAATGTTTGATTTTACAAATACTGTTAGAAATAATAGTTTATTCTGCCTTCACGCTTAGACAACTAAACCAATATTGATGAAATTTAGCATGGATATTTTTGATTCCAGAAAAAATATGTTAAGTAAGTATATAAAAAAAGTAAGTATATAAAAAAAATAAAGCATTATAAAAGGGATGAGTTTATTCTGGTACATAATATTAAATATGTTTATTATTCGAGTGACCTCATTCCCTACTTAACTGATTTACGCATTGGGGTGTTCTCATTATCATAATAACTATAATTAACCAGATCTCCAAGGGGTATTCAAAGTACTTCCCTTGTTTAACCCTGAGAACATTTTATTTTTTAACACTTTTTTTGGGGTTGTGGGCCCCGTGGGCGTTTCTTACGTCTTCACGCCGCAGATCGAGATTCACAATATTGAATTGACATCATCATCATCATGGACCCGCAACTAAACGGAGACATAGCCCGACCAAAATAAGACGCCGGTCCGTCATCTGCCTATGAATCAATTTCTTGGATGGTAAATACTGTCATAATAATTATTGTAGTCGCTATCATGGTATATAATCTTGAACCAAGCCCTTTTGAATTTTAATGCAAACCTACTCTAGATTTTTCGTAAAAGTTACAAAAATAAAGTTAAACTATTTTGCCAAGTACTTACCTAAGTATATAAAAAATCATTGTCATCTGAATTACGTCAATATTTAAAATAAAATAGAATAAGAGGTCAGTTACCTCTTTCTGAGGTCAAGGCAATACAATATGATAAATACATGACTTCTTAATAAGTTAATTTCGGCGTCAACTTAAATCATAATGATTACACTTTAAATATGTATTTTAATGTATGTACTTTAGATCATTGAAATATCCGCGCCTTCCCCGGCTAGCACCTACTTGTTACTGTAGTATAGCTACTGTATTATTCGGGATTAAAAGTAACCTCCAAAGCTACTAGCATAATTTGATCAAGATTTGTTAAGTATTTAATGCTTCAACAAAATTTTAAATAATATTAGTATTAAGATACATTGAAAAAACATCATGTTTTTTGTTTCTCAATTGCTAAAATTTGGTAATTGGTCGTAATAGATCATAGATCAATCGGAAATTAGTGGGCAATTGATCATGATTGATAGTTCAAACGCACGCAACAAATCAAGGATACATCTATTTGTTTTAATTGCATTAGAAAATTCAGTTCGAAATATTTAATTTAGTAAGTACGAGGGTATCGTGGATACGATAATGCAAATCTCTTTCAAGAATATTTTCATATTTTATTATTCCATTCAAAAGAAAATAGTTTTTACCCTAACCGAGTGCTATGTTTGATGGAACTCCTTTTGAAAATCCAAAGGGAACTTTATAATTTATTATCTAGGAAAACAAGGCAAAATAAATAAAATTAAATGAACGTAGAATCAAAATAACGAGGCACAGTATTTCATATTATATTTTGACGGTTATATGTAAAAATAATCTATACTAATTAATAGGTATTATAAAGTATGTGAATGTGTCTATCTGTCTCTTACGTCTTCACGCCCAAACCGCTGAACCAATTTTGCTGAAATTTGGCAAGAAGATACTTTGGAGTCCCGGGAAAGGACATAGGATAATTTTTATCCCGGAAAAGTGTACGTCTCCCGCGTGATAAACGATGGCACCAAATAGTTGCGTGTAATCTAGTAGTTATTATAATTTATAAAAACACTTCAACGATAAACCGCGAAATGTGCGCACAACACATGATGAAACACCTTCGACAGAACAAACAAAAACTATCTGTTCCTACAAGAATAACGAAAATGAAAGTTGTTTATAACTTTATCGTAAAATGTCAATCGGTCTGACCTTCCATCGCATATGGATAAAAAAAAACTCAAACGCAACTGGGTGCTTTTATTGCATTAGCATATTTATATAACCTTGTCTATCTGTTACAACTTAATTGTAACGAATATAATTAGTTGCGCGTGCGACGTATATCCCAGAATTCCCAAATATAAGGAAACATGTCAATAATTTAGTCAAGAATTACAATTAGCTTTTATCAAGTTACGCTTCGTTTCAATTTGTTTTGGTCTAGATGTAAACAAAACTTAGCATTGGCTGTTTTACCGGTTCATGCAAAACCACGCAATATAGATAAATAAAATGTTTTGTCACTTTATTTTTAACCGACTTCCAAAAAAGGAGGAGGTTATATGTTCGGCTGTGAATATTTTATTTTTATTTTTTGTATCGAGTTTCTTTGGTTCCCGCTGTAGCTCTCGCTGTGTCGCTAGATTTTTGTCCCTATAAAGCTTTATATGTAAGACATGTTTTCGTAATGTAGTGTGTAGACCGTCTACTTTTGTTAACCGACTTCAAAAAAGGAGGTTATCAATTATTCGACGCGTATGTATGTAATATTTCCTGAAGTGCCCAATATTCGTATATGTTATTCTATATCAGTGTCTGAACAATTAATGTATATGTATGTATGTATGTTTTTATGTTTGTGTTCGCATATCTGGAACTACCATGCCGATTTTAGTAATTCTTTTTTTGTTGAACTAGGTATTGCTTAACTTAGGGAATAGTGCAAGTTTCATCAAAATCGAATCAGTAGTTTTGGAGAAACGGAGTTTTAATTCTCAATTGCGTACAATTTTGGAGTCGGTTTTACCTTTTTAAAATACACTTAATATTCACTTTACAACTAAAGTCAATGAAATGACGCAAAATATAATTTCTTGAGTTTATAGAAATATCCACTGTGTCCACGACTTCTGAAAAGTAGAAAAGAAACGTCGAAAGAAACATCGGGAATGAGATAGAGCAGATAAAATCTGTAAGTGATTTAAACTAAGTGCATATTATATTTATAAAAATATGCTTAAGATACACGTCTACTAGAAAAAATTATTGTCGCCAAGTCGTATAATGGTTGCGTGGAATGAAATAATAATTATTATTTATTATTATGAATGTAGGTATAATTCTAACTTCTAAGTTGTTTTCTCTATCAAGATTGTTGGTAAACAAAACGAGCTTACGCAAAAGTTGTTTAGTCTTAACAATGAAACTTAACAAAAATAAACTTTATAACTAACATTAAGTAGTTATAAAGTTTATTTTTGTTAATATTACGTAATAGTTAGGTATGATAGTATACATAACAGAAAATAAAAAAAAACATTATTAAGAAGTATTAGAAGAGTACTAAGCTACATTATAACACAAGAGTAACAGGACTAAAAGTACAGAGTACCTACTAAGTACTGAGCAGTGAAACTAAAAACAATTAATACTGGCTTTCTGGTTCGGCTGGTGTTTTAATAGTTGCGCACCGGTTTTTTAAGATCTTATTAACCGACTTCCTTTTATTTCTTTTTCTGTAGAATAACGTTCCATATTTTGGAGGTTGCGGTCATCTTTATAAAGGGTTTCTGGGGTCTGAAAACTTTTTACGACAGAAGTATTGAATTGATATTTTGCTTGGCTTCTTTTACATTGCATGTTTTTGGCGGGATTATACTTTCTGGAAATATTAAACGATTGTTATCGTGGACTTTGAGAAATAATAGTAACGAAAAAACCTAACAATGGGGTTGTTAGGTTTTTTCGTTACTATTATTTCTCAAAGTCCACGATTACAATCGTTTAATATTTCCAGAAAGTATAATCCCGCCAAAAACATGCAATGTAAAAGAAGCCAAGCAAAATATCAATTCAATACTTCTGTCGTAAAAAGTTTAAGATCTTATTAACCGATTTCTTTTTATTTCTTTTTCTGTAGAATAACGACGTTTGTTCCATATTTTGGAGGTTGCGGTCAACTTTATAAAGAGTTTCTGGGGTCTGAAAACTTTTTACGACAGAAGTATTGAATTGATATTTTGCTTGGCTTCTTTTACATTGCATGTTTTTGGCGGGATTATACTTTCTGGAAATATTAAACGATTGTTATCGTGGACTTTGAGAAATAATAGTAACGAAAAAACCTAACAACCCCAAGCACAAGCGGACGCCCACACGGCACACCGCACACGCCCTAGGTACATCTGTCACTTCGTTGTCAATCGCAGTTTGTATAGAAAACGATGAAATATGACAGGTTTTTTGACAGGGGGTCAATGACCGCTACGGACATAATTCAGCGATTTAACGCATGAGGATCATAATAGGCTACTTGACCTATATTCAATTTCATTGAACAAATGCATATTTCTAGTAGAACTTGGCCTAGGAAACCGTATTTCACCCTTATCATCAAATAAAAGCTTATGATTGATAAATAAAGTCGATTTGAAAATATGATTTTATGAAAATAGGATTTGTACTGACGAAAACGCTTTTGCGGTACTTCCGATTTGGATGTGACGTCATCCTCGTAGTAATTTAATATATATTATTTATCGCGCTCGCTATATGTAAGTTTATTTGTACATAAATAATTAGAATAAGCCTAGAAAGATTTACAAAATATATTTTCTTGAATAATTCACTTAAAACATCAGTTTTATATATTATCTCCATTTATTGTGGACGGGAAATGAAATGGCCAAAACTTTTCTCCAAAAGTTTTCAACATTACAAATGATTTGTAATTTCTTATTTAATTCTTTTATAATTTTTGGGCACTTTTAGACTCGTACATTTAGCACATAAAAATGTTCAATAAAGAGAGTTTAAAATACAAAGCGTATGACGTCACACTATGGCGGACAGTGTTTTCGGCGCCATTTATGAGGCATATTTTTCGATAAACATTTTTATGGGTTTTATGGGTTTTTTTTTCTGAAAATGAATAACTAAGAAGCGATTAGCATGAAGAACAAAATAGGTCAAGTAGCCTATTGCATAAGTTATTAAAAATGCTATGCAAATTGCAATAGCTTTACCGCGGCAATCCCCGAGTGCCAGAACCATTTTCCTTCTAGAGCTACAACAGGCAGATTTTCCTTAACTTAGATTGCGTACAATGTTTTCCAGTGGGCCGCTGATAACATGTACGTGAGCCTTTATAGGCCTCAACCCCGCAACCTACGTCACTAGTCGTCCAGCATATATACGAGACACGACGGAATACGTCATTTCTATCGTAGAAGCTACGCGCGAGTGTTGTCACCTCTTTTTGCAAGTCGGTTAAGAAAATGGATACTAAACAAATAAATGAAGAGCAGCTTTCGAGTTCGCCACCTGATAAGGTATTTTTGTAACCCGCCAGTTATGCGACAGATATTTTTTGCATTCTTTCCGAGCGGAAATTCCATCAATTAATAATGACAGCTATATATTGTATCAGGATTCAGGTGCGCTCAGGTCTCATTAAATAGTTGAAAGTTAAAATTCGAATTTATTGATATTTATTTACTGTGTAGGAGTTTTTTTACATTACAATAACTAAAAATATACTCGTAAGGAAAATTCCTTAGCTTAAGGAAGCAAGCACTCTTAGCGGTCTCTAGCTTAAAATGTGATCAAAAATAAGTATTTTAAGGAAGTAGACCCTCGCTAATCCGGCCTCTGACTAGTCCGGCACTCCTTGTAATCCGGTTGGTATCCTTGGTATCCGGCCTATCACTGGTTAATTTAGGTACATAAACATTATTTTGACCAATCTTTATTTAGTTACGTACTTAATTCAAAATTGAATACTAAACGTCCAGAAATAATTTAAGTTTTGTGCTAAGTAGTTTAAACTGCAGTCTAGTACTATATTAAATACAGGTCTATGAGTGTAATATGAATACGATAGCTTCCGAAAAATGATTTATAGTTCAGATAAAACCTTATCATTTTGATTTGTAATGTGATAATTATAGGCAGGTAAGTACCTACTTCATAATCCGACAAATTCGGTACTGTTGGTTTAGTGGTTCAAACGCGAAGAGGTAGGTAATAGACATACAGATTACAGAGTGCAGAGTAGACACACTTTAACATTTAAAAGCAAGACATCTGTGTGTCTCAGCCCTCAGGATGTGATGTGATGTAACAAAACAAAAAAGAATTGTAAATGTTAGCTAACGCACACTGGTTTAAGAGGGCTAACTCACAATGAAATATGTATTCGTGAAATTCAAATGCATCTTTGTACTTTTTTTCTATCGAGAAAAGTTTAAGATATCGTGTTTTCGTAGTATCGCAAATATGTATAATTTAGTAGTAAGTATCTATGTTTGAAAAATCGGCCAAGTGCGAGTTAGACTCGCGCACGAAGGGTTCCGTACCATTATAGAGCAAAAATACATAAACAATGAGTTTTTTGTATGAGAGCCCCCATTAATTATTTATTTTCTTTAAAATTTATTATTAATTCTTAAAATATAAATACAACTGAGTTTTTGTCAATATTTCAAGTGCTTACCTATTGACATTATTAATATCGAAAAAAAAAATAGAAATACGTTTGTTGTATGCGAGGCCACCCCTAAATTTATTTTGTTTTTAGTATTTGTTGTTATAGCGGTATTTTCTGTGAAAATTTCAGAAATCTATCTGTAGCGGTTTTTGAGATACAGCCTAGAGACAGACAGACGGACAGACAGACATCGAAGTCTTAGTAATAGGGTCCCGTTTTTACCCTTTGGGTACGGAACCCTAAAAATAAAACAATTCGGAGCTTAATTATCAAGTTTAAAAATTAATTATATAAGATCATCTATTTTGCTTTAAATACGTTCCCATAAAAACGAAAGATTGAGTAGCCTCATACACTCGGACAATATCCAAGAGGAAAACAGATAGCTTCCAACATACATGTTGTTGAGAAGATAAAGATGTTTTTTTCGTAATCGTTCGATGTTCGCTGATTCTATAGCGCGTTTCGCACAGGCCATATCTAGTTATCTATATTTTGTTTCAAATGATGCAAACATTTCAATAGTTACAAATTACAAGCAATTAAATGTTATCATTGGTTTAAAAACACGCGTAATTTGTGCATCGACAATACCGGGGTTATCTCAGAGTTATTAGTCAAATGATATTGCAAAATGGAACGCCTTATCAATACTTTATACGTCTTAGATATTTAGCTAGTATATTACTATAGTTTTCTAGTATGGATCAAATAATATATAATTTGAAGACTCTATGACTTTCTTTCAAAGATTATAGCGTCCAAAATTAATAACGAAGTTGTTAACTTAACAATTAATATTCTCATCTATTTCTTGTTTTGATGGGTAGGTCTTAAAAATCGGTGTTTATGATGTTTATAGAAACACTGATACCAACTACAAAGTATTGTGTGCGCAAGACACTATACCAACTACGTTGGCAGCCACATATGATAGTCCATACTAATAACATTTAAATTTTAATATTGATTTGCAGCCTAAACTCAAGGAGGGGAACTACATCGCTGAAGGCAGGGACTCCAACAGAACAACTTGGCTTCTGTTCTCCCCCGCCACACGCGATGAAGCCGGTTCCCTCGCCAAGTTCTTGAGTGTCTTCTCCTCTTATGGAGTCAATCTCAGCCACATCGAGTCCAGGTCTTCTGCTAGACGCCCAGGCTACGAGTTCATGGTGGAATGTGAGCACGGCTCCGGAGATTTTGCGGCCGCTGTCGCGAAGCTGCAGAACAGCACTGGATATTTGAACATCATTTCGAGGAATTACAAGGACAACCGATGTAAGTTTAGAAAAACAAGTTGGATCATGTTTTTCATTTACATCATAGTAACACGTATTAGCTATTCAACTATTATTAGATACACACTTACATTTTGTAAACGATTTCTGATGATATAATATTGAAATCATATTTACCATCTCGAAATATATTATTCAAATCTTATCGTTCTAAAATTTTATTCTTTCAGCTGTTGTGCCCTGGTTCCCGAGACGTATCAGAGATTTGGACAGGTTCGCTAACCAGATCCTTTCGTATGGCGCTGAGCTTGACTCAGACCACCCTGGCTTCACCGACCCCGAGTATCGTGCTAGAAGGAAGTACTTTGCTGACATTGCCTACAACTACAAACATGGTCAGCCGCTACCCCATGTGGACTACACCAAAGAGGAAATAGCAACCTGGGGCCAAGTATTCAGGAAACTCGTAGAATTGTACCCAACCCACGCCTGTAAGGAACATAACCACGTGTTCCCACTTCTGATTGAAAACTGTGGGTATAGGGAGGATAATATACCACAGCTCGAAGATGTATCCAATTTCTTGAAAGGTACGTTTGTTCCTTCTTAAAATCGCTAGGCAAAAGCTGGTAAAAATGTTTAGGATGTTGATTGATGAGTCGTGAGTTGAAAAAATAAAAAAAGGTCGAGAGTCTGCTTAAAATTGATTTTACTAACAGTCATTGGTGACATCTAGGTCCAACCAGCTAAAATTCAACATAGCCGCACTTTCAATCCTAAAACTTCTTATACATATACTTATATACATTTGACCACTCATGTTTAATCTTTTTTAGATTGTACCGGTTTCACTCTCCGACCAGTGGCCGGTCTGCTCTCCTCCAGAGATTTTCTGGCTGGCCTAGCGTTCAGGGTGTTCCACAGCACCCAATACATCAGACATCACTCCAGACCTCTGTACACACCGGAGCCTGATGTTTGCCACGAGCTACTTGGACATGCACCTCTCTTCGCAGATCCGGCGTTCGCGCAGTTCTCACAGGAAATTGGACTCGCGTCCTTGGGAGCACCTGATGATTATATCGAAAAATTGGCAACCGTGAGTCAATATATTTTTTTAATTAATATAATCTAATCTCTACCAATTCTACTATTTGGATGTGACATTACCGCTGCGTTCCTTATCCGATCCAATCCGTTTTACAACAAACAAAATGATATTTTCACAAATTGTCCAACCGCAACGTTTGTGTCACGTATATTATAAGGATACTATTTGCTGTTTGATATCTAGAGCGGAGTGGATTAAACAAGGAACCAAGCGGTTTTTTAATATATTATGTTAATTAACTCTATTGCCTTGAAGTTATGCAATTTGCTGCTTCATATCTTATTTCTCTAACTCCTTTCTCTCTTCCAGTGTTTCTGGTTCACTGTTGAGTTTGGGTTGTGTCGTCAAGATGGCCAGCTAAAGGCATATGGCGCTGGTCTTCTCTCGTCGTTCGGTGAACTTCAATACTGCCTCACAGATAAGCCACAGCTAAAGGAATTCGAGCCTGAGGTTACTGGACAACAGAAGTATCCCATCACGGAATACCAGCCTATATACTTCGTCGCTAACAGCTTCGAAAACGCAAAGGAGAAGATGATGTAAGCATTTTAACTTTTTTATTCTTAAAAGCGGTGTATGTAAGACTTCTGTCGCACTCAGAGATGAATATTAATTACTTTAGTAAGCTGTAAGTTTTCCAAATAAAATAATTGTAATTAAATTAAGTTTTTGACATAATATTATCTAGGTCCAACTCTACATTAATTTGATGTCTTTGAGTGCGACCGTTAGTCTATCACCCAGAAGTTACCGCCGTAACCGTGATATTTCCTTGATAGAAACAGTCCAATTATTGCACTGTCATTTTCAGAGAACTTTTTACAAAAGTGTTACAAAATCGGTTACAGACAGTTTATATTTTATTATGTTTTATAATTATTATGGATAACTAAAGCTAAGTGAAGCCAAAACCTTTGTAGACAATGATCTGGGTCATAATACATTAAGCACCTTATAAATCTAATAGGAGACTCATTTATTTACGCATTTTCCAGAAAATTGACATACTATTGTCAAGCATTTTATGTGTTTTAGGAAATTAATTATATTTCTTGAATTTCCAGAAAATTTGCTCAAACGATCCCCCGTGATTTTGGTGTCCGGTATAATCCTTACACCCAAAGTATTGATCTTCTGGACTCTCCAAAGCAGATGAAGGACCTTCTACGGCAGGTTCATCAGGAGATGGACCTCCTCCTTACCACGATGGAGAAACTAACATAGTATTTTACCTGTATTCTATAAGAATTTTAGTTATAAATATTTAGCCTGTTGTTAATAAAAATAATAACTCTTTTTTTCATTTGTCCTTGTCTAGGATGATGGTATCCATACGATGTATTTTTTGCGCACTGACGACGCGGGTTTTTGATGCGCTCGTCTTCTGCGCGTTTTCATTGCGTTTTTTCTGATAAAAAGTTTAAAACGTGTCGGCTTCCTTGCGTTTGCTGAGCGTTCATCATACGTTTGTATTGATACAAACGAGCGTAAAAAACGTCGAGTGGAAGGGCAAAGACGCTTGATTAGATAAGGACAGCTTAATTATTTTTATTAGCAAGGGGCTTTATGTGCTATTATTATTAAGCCATGGTGCATTTGTACTACAAGACAAGTTTGCAATTTTCATGTTTCAAGCCCGGAAGCTAAAATAAGGAGGCTTTTTAAAAATGTTTATATACAAATTTTGACATTAATATGAAATTTTCTTACTAGTTCTAGTCGTAGTAGGGCCGCATAATAAACTTCTAAACCTCCTTTTACTTAATAACAGTAAAATGAAGCCATAATGTTGTATTTTTTAAATATACCTTCGATCAAAAACAGTTAAGTTTTAGATCGAAGGTATATTTAATTATAGCAGTTAAAATTTCCCTAATTAATGAATATTATATATTTTTAAGCATAAGTAATCAATACGTCTACTCGTAATGCAAATAATATTGCATAACTATGTTATTAAGTTAAGTTTTTTTATTACTCTTTTTATAGCATACTTTGTAAGTATTATTAAGAAAACTATATAGTTAATTTATATAAGTAAATAAAAGAACTTTTAACCAACATAATATAATTATTTTGTACACAATAAGTACCTAGTACTTGATATACATACCATCGATTGACAAGATGCAAAAGATACATTTTAACTATACATAAATAGCGGAAATTTACAATTAAAATTATATTAAACTTATATTTACATACCTTAGCAGAACTAAATTACATATTGCATATGTTTATATATTAATAAATATAAATACTAGTGCTAGAACGATAAAGAAGTGGGTTTTGTTACGTCGAATATTATTATGCATAGAAATACTTTACGAGAGTATAGTGCAACTGCTTTCTTCGTATGTCTTTTTTTTTAATTAAATTGACATAATATTCTATATTTTGCTATTTTAATCTAACATTAATGCACCTTCGATTAGTTTTTGCTGAAGTCTCGGTAAGTATATAATAAAACCACACAAAGATATTCTCCTAAAATGTTAAACCAAATTCTAACATGATGATTCAAAAATTCCAATATTATTTAGTTAATAACTGATTCGAGCTAAATCAAAGCTGCATTACTGTTGGATTAAAATAACAGAAGCAAAGTAAATCGAGTTGTACCATCGAGGAAATTGATTCCTAGACAGTTAACTGACCTACGTCATGTGGTCCGGTTATGTCAATTTCATGGACGTTTCATGACCAAATTAAGTAGGTCCGCCATCTGTCTAAGACTCAAATTCTCTGATAGTACAATAATTAAGTGACTTTAATATTAAGTACAATATTATCTTAAAAACATTTATACAGTTTAAAAGTTAATGCACAATGTTATTATAATGACTTTTAGGCCTTTAACTACGCCTAAATAGATTACTTATTAAATTCTTATAATAGCTATAAAACAGTGAAAGATATTATGTAAAGACACATCTATTAGGTGTTTTTTTTAAATAATGTACCTAGTATATATTAGAGTTCAATTGCGGACGACAAGTAAGTTTGTCAATTCAATACAGAAATGTATCACACGTCGCTTTGCTGTCGGAATTGATCCTTTATAGTTTAAATTTAAACACAATAGGCCGAAAAAACGCAGCCGAAGTTCGGTATGATTACGTCTGCAATGTATTTTAAATTGCTGATGACACACCATGTCGAAATTACGTCGCGTTACATTGTAGGTATGCGTAGCGCATTGCAAGCGTAATCATGCCGAACTTCCACCGAGTATTTTCGGCTTAGTAAGTAAAGACACTATAAGGCTGATTCTAGGGTCGCGTTGACCGCTCGCTGTTCGTCGGCGTTGATGATGAAACTCTAGGGAGCGTTTTTGGATAACGCATAGCGGTATGCGCTGATCATACAATTCGTTGTCGGCAGCGACGGTCGGCGCATTAAAATCAGCCTTAAAAATATCAATAACATCATATTATTATGTATTATGTTTTAAGACTTTTAAGTAAGTACGTAACGTTTTTTACCGTGAATATTTTAATATAATTTGGCACACCGTAACTTGCTTGCTGGGTGTAATACACATAAACGAACGTATCACAGCTTCTAGAAATAAATAAATTTATAAAACTTTATACAAAATCAAAGGGCTAACGGCAAATAATAAGTTTAGCGCTAAATCTATTTTTCTACATTTAAGGGCCCTTCCACACGACGGTTTTTACGTACGTTTATATCGATACAAACGCAAGTTGAATAAAAAGGATATGGGCGAACAGCCCATAGACGGCCCCAATTTTATAAATAAAACGCAAGTTGAACGCTCAGCAAACGCAAGGAAGCCTATAAGTTTTAAACTTTATATCTGCTAAAACGCGATGAAAACGCGCAGAAGACGAGCGCATCAGAAACGCGCGTCGTCAGTGCGCAAAATACGTCGTGTGGAAAGGCGGTAACTGCCGCAATCAGAGTAGAGTTTGAGAGAAAATATAATGGATTTTTGTCAAACTCTTAAATTAAATATGATAAATCATTAAAATATGTCTTTGAATGTGGCAGTACCTTTTAAAAATTTGCGATAAACATATATTTTTTCGATTGCACGCGGCACGACTAAGGGTAACATAGAAACAAGAAGTGACAAGACGAGGCGATGTACAAGAGCTATATAAATCGAATATATTAATATTATTTCAAATAGGGTGCCGTTGCTAGACACTTAATTCTTTTACCGCCGCGTTTCGTTCGTGGTAAAGACATTTTACCCTATAATGTTGTAAGACGCAAAAGAATTTTTAAATTCTTCGTGCATTAATAAGCTATATTATGTGCACAATATACAAGAATGCTTATATTAATTACGTATTTTTTATTTATTTAAGAGAAGATAATATAAATTACAATAAATAGGAAAATTTGCGCTTGCGTGTTATCAGAGAAATTGTTGACATAGTACCTATTATTATTAAATCGGTTTATGTCAATGTTAGTCGTTAATGTGGGCTTGACATAACTCGATTTAATTACGTACGTCTGCCAACTGTCTATAAATAAATTTCTCCGATACTCTTCTCCGACTCCGATTTCTTAAGGGGCTGGGTACCCCTCGAAATTCTCATACATACGTAATACCAAAATCATTTTCTCATACGAAAATATTTAACATGTTTGAGTTATTTTTCAGCTTTGAATAGTAATTATCTAGGTTCCTGCACAAAAATTTACTTCAAAATATTTAAACACTAAAAAAAATTTTTTTGTGTAAAATTTTTTTTAGTAAATTTACAACTTAATGTTTAAACACTAAAAAATAGAGTAAAACACTAAAAAATATATAAATAAATAGTAAATTTATTACCAAATATTTAAACTTTAAAAAATATTTTTTAGTATTTAAATATTTTGTAGTAAATTTACTATTTATTTATATATTTTTTAGTGTTTTACTCTATTTTTTAATGTTTAAATATTTAGTAGTAAATTTACAAAAAAAATTTTGTGTTTAAATATTTTGAAGTAAATTTTTGTGCAGGAACCTAGGTAATTACTATTTTAAACTGAAAAACAACTCAAACTTGTTAAATATTTTCGTATGACAAAATGATTTTGGTATTACGTATGTATGAGAAATTCCAAGGGTACCCGGCCTCTTAAGTTTTCGCGAGTATCACTCATGATATTATAAGTTTAAACACTTACGGATTTTGTCGCGGAGCACTTTTATTAATCCTGACGTTTCGGCTACTTTGCAGCGGTCGTGGTCACGGGCGGACTGAGGTGACAGGTGTCCAATTTCTTGAAGTTATCCAACTACCCGACGACTCATCAATTTTTGTTTGCGTTCCGATCTACGCAGAACGAACTCACAGTGTCTTGAAGCCGAGGTGTCATGGATTTGTGCTTGAGTTTGTTTATTACTGGATCCCAACTGTTGGAAAATCTTTATTTCAAAGAGCGCGAGGAATCTGCGATGAACAGCATGTGGATACCGAGCTTCATCATGTTGCACAAGTTTTACGCGACAATAAGCTTCGGGTGCCACGCAAACAGAGCAGCAACCGAGTGAAGCCGGCTACAGTTGAAAGATTACCTGCAGTGTTACCATATTTTATAAAGGGAGCCACTGATAAAGTGCGCTACATTCTAAGGAAATCTTTAATAAAAACATACTTTAAGCCGCCCAAAAAGATCAGCCAATGTTTACCATCAGTGAAATGCAACTTATCCCTTCAAGATGCAGGAATCTACAAACTCGACTGTGATTGTGGCCTCTCTTATATAGGGCAAACCAAAAGGTCCATCAAAACCCGGATCAAGGAACACATTGCAGATGTCAAACACCGTAGAAACACCAAGTCCGTGATTTGTGAACACACACTGGATCAACCTCGCCATTACATAAGATTTGATTAGCCACAAGTAATGGCAAAAGAAGCACGATACCGCCCAAGAATAATACGCGAGGCCATAGAAATTAAAAAACACCCTAATTTTAACCGTGAAGATGGTTGGGTGCTGCCATCTAGTTGGGATCCAGTAATAAACAAACTCAAGCACAAATCCATGACACCTCGACTTCAAGACACTGTGAGTTCGTTCTGCGTAGATCGGAACGCAAACAAAAATTTATGAGTCGTCGGGTAGTTGGATAACTTCAAGAAATTGGACACCTGTCACCTCAGTCCGCCCGTGACCACGGCCGCTGCAAAGTAGCCGAAACGTCGGGATTAATAAAAGTGCTCCGCGACAAAATCCGTAAGTGTTTAAACTTATGATTTCTCCGATACTACCTACGTTTATTATCAATATGTATTTAAAAACCTTTGATTTGCTTGCGGAATTGACATTGGCCCTCTCTACACACAACCTCTTAGTGAGTATTTTACTGCTTTTACCAAGATAGTGCCATAAAAGTGCCAATGAATACCTATGCAAGGTGATTACAGATTCATATCAAGCAACTATAGAATTTTGTTACAACTTGTTAAGTAAACTGTTAAACGCTAGCTCTATCTCGAATCTTTTAAATGTATAAAAAATATATCCACAAGATTCGAGGCAAAGCAGGCAGAGTCAGTTCCATCAGAAAAATCATTCAAAGGCAGATGGTGGACTTTACATAACCCTACCAAACAATGTAGGTCCAGGACGTACATTGTTTGGTAGGGTTATGTCAAGCTAATGTTAGTCATTATCTATCTGCTAGGCTTGATATTACCTGACTAAATTACGTAAATCTACCATTTGCGTATGAATCAATTTTACATTTTACATAATCTCTATCAAGTATGACGTGATTTAAATGCATAATATAAATCTAATAATTTAAAACTACAGCCTATGAGGGAGTCTAAAGTATCTACAGGGTGTAAAATGCTTTTCTTCTATATCTTCTAAACTTCGCTCTGCATGCAGTGGATAGACGAGTCTTCTGATAGTTCATCCATCGAGGAATCAGTAAAAGACGTGCCATCTGAAATTATATTAAAATCTTATGTTAGAACATGTACTTAATATATTTTTTTACGGAATCAGAAATGTTTAAGTTTATTAAATACACTATAACAATATGATAACTAATACACGAGTAGGTCAGAGCCGGTGACACAAATGGGCAGGATTGGCCAAAATGTTTGCAGTTTATAAAAATTATAATTTATTTTCTTTAAGTAGTCCTAACTAATCATATTATTTTATTGTTATTTTTAGCTTTTAAGTAAAATGCATAGACTTAGAGAATGGACTGCGCGTTACCCAAATGCAATTACTAATTAGCCACTCGCAAGAAAAGGGAAAAGCATAGTATGGTCATATTTTATTTCTATCTTGTGGGCCTGTACAGTGTAGACCTGCTAAGACAACTATTTGTTGCACGCTCATTTCATCTGTCAAAGTTGGATAGGGAACGCTCAGTCCAATCTCTGTTCTCTGTGAAGTCTGATAAAATATTTACCTATTGGCACAAACGGGGGCTTGTTCTGGAAGGAGTATGTGAGGTGGAGGTTGATGGGCCGCCCAAACCCCACCGGATCAGAATCACGAGGCATCACTGCGAAACACAACCTCATATAGAACACACATTCATCCAAACATCGCAAAACACCAGCATTCGCGTAACAAAACAGGACCCTAAGCAAATAAACTAAAAGTTTCAAAGTGCACACAAAAAAACTTCGCATTTCATTCGCATTGCAAATTTATGTAAATCGCTGAGCAAAAATGTTGTCTGGATATAGTCCACGTGTGACTTAAGGATCGCTTAGCAAAAACGGAAGGGAAAGCGCACGGAACGCTTATCAGAGCTTTTTATTGGCAAATCACTATCAGACGGTGGCCCGTTATTGGTAGATCCTGTATACATGCTATTTTGCCCCTTCCAGTTTCGTCAAGCGATCTAAAAGTAATACGCGGTCTATACCTTGTGCCTGTTTCCCCTTGCCAGTGTGCTGGTGTTTCTTCTGGCGCGCCCGGCTGTTCTGGAACCAGACTTGAGTGACCCTCTTGCTGAGGCCGGTCACTTGAGCGATCCTCTCCAGGTCTTGGCCGTCGGGGTTCGAGTCCAGCTGGAAATTCGCCTGGAGGACCTGCAGCTGCTCCTCAGTGAAGGTCGTCCGCACCCGCTTTGCTTTGCTCTTGTGGTAGCCCTCTGAGTCACATCCGTCTGGAAATTAAAATTAATGGAAATCAGTGCTTATTGAATATAATAGTGGTCTAGTGGCCTACTGAACGCTGGACTACACCAAAACATATTAACATACTGCAACTATTTGCGGCGGGTTTTATAGACATTACTCCTCTATTCCCCTCCTATAATAAATATCTTTTAATTACTTTAATGTATAGAACCTTATGGTAGGTGAATTGGTTACCTTGGGAACCACATTTTGTCGGACAATTACTTGCTTAGAGTCATTTATGAATTTGATCCCCAGCACCTGAGCGTGCCAGTCAACTAAAAAGTATCTAGTCGAGATCGTGTTTGATCGTTCTGATGATTACGTAATTTGGGAAAATTCGGCGATCTCAATTAACAATTTTGTCACTTGAACTAATATACATTTTCTAAAATATTACCGTCAGAAGAAATAGATCCACCATCCAGCGTCTCCAAATAATGCGGCTTACAGAGCACCCTGTCTTCGTGCAGGGCAAACTGTTCTCCAGTCGACAGCTGGCGTCCGCAGGCGTCGCAGGCGAAGCAGGCCAGGTGGTAGACCTGCTCCCTGGCCTTCCTCACCCAATCCGACGACGATATGCCCCGGCAACACTTGGAGCACTTCGCACCGAAACTCCTGTGGACACAAGGGTACTGTACAGTACAGCATCAGTATGGTAAATGCGTTTCCGACGAAATGTCATTGGGAGAAATAATTTTTAGATCCAATAGAATCGCCGCGCTCAGCGATGTCAGGTAAATGAAGCGATTCTATTGGATCTTAAAAATGCTTGCGAGGAATTCGCAACGCAGCGTCGCTGGAAAAGCCTAGTTCTTTCCGTTCAAACTCACTCAGAGGCTTATATGCATGATATTTGCTACTTAAAGTTATCTAGAATATCGCTCATGTGTGCGTGCGGTCCAGCGGTGAAGTAAGAAGATGTATGTTTGTATTGTGATTAATGATTATGTAATTGTAGTATTTTGACCGTCGGTTTTTTTTCTAAATTAAAACGATTATCGAGCGTGAAGTAACGTGCAAGTTTGAACAAATTAGATTTTAATAAATTTGAATAATTTTAAAATTAAATTATTTCAAATAGTTATTTGTAAGTATATTTAAAAGAAGCATTGTAATGTAAGTATGGAAATAGACTTCCGAGTAGAGCTAGCTAACTAGCAGCTGGTTAAAATCAATGGTCACAAACAAAAAATAATGATAATATATTATTAAGTAATAAAAATGTATTATATTATATAATCAAATAAGGTGTTTCGATATTGTTTTCCTCAACGCATAATAAATGGTGGAATTAGAATAATATATGCCCTCTTTTGTATGGTGTGGTATTTAAATGTATTATAACAATGCTATGTAATAAATTTATGACCTTTTTTTCAAGCATTATGTTAAAGTAGGATTTATGTTTAGAATTCCTTTGAATAATATTAATATATGTGTAAATAATTGAATTAATGTAATTAACATATAATACGCAAATCGCAATGCGAGCAAGAACTTTAAAATTAGGTTGAAAGATAATAATATAAAGGGACATAATAACTATTGAATCCTTCAGTGTATTACAAAAAACACTTAAAAGTAAAGTCCTGTATGTATTTTAAAAGATATAACCTAACCTAACCTAAACTTCGAATTATTCTTATATATATAATAATAAAAGAATAATTAAATTAAAAGCCTATGCTTATGAGTTGTGACTAAGCTTAAGCGCAGTTAAACATTTCGTTGTAAATGGTTAATGATTTGCAATTAAATAAAATAATACTAGGTACCGCTTAAAAAAGTAATATCGTCTTTGATCAGTAAAAATAAGAAACGAATCGCACGAAACATAATTTTCCTTCTCCTTAGCAACTTTGTGTATTCTGATTTCTGAAATAATTAATAGCCAGTGATAAAATCCGTAAAAAGTAATTTATAAAGTAGCCAAAGCAAGACATTTACAAACATTAATGCAGCCGTATGAATGGCCGAATGGGCATATTTCGCACTTATCGGCGTCGATTACTGGCGCTTTTATTCTAAGGTGGCACCGCACTAGGCGTAAAGGTAGAGCCACATACACCGTAACGGCACTGCAGCGTCGTCGCAACACCAATTGTTATTATATGTATTACATTTGTATGAATTTTTATCCCATAGTAGGTATCCCACTGGAATGACGGATCTCGTAGTTTTGGTGTAGCGTAGTGCGAATTAGCTCATAGAAAGAATATAATATATTGGCCGTGCTACGTCATTCAGTGACGCTTCAATGCAAACATGCAATGCATGCAATTTTTAAAAGGACATATTCAAAACAGAACCTCATTTACTATACAAAAATATATTCTATCTATTGACAGACTTGCCACCTATCAGCCTGCCTGTCCAAAATTTAAATGGATTTTTATCCTATCAACGCGTCACATTGCAATATGAACTGACCCTATTAACTGCAAACACTGAAGTGCAGTAGCCATTCGCTGCAGTGCAGTTACGCTCATTTGGTCTTACCTTTATATTTAATTAAATGAACGCGTGCAGGAGACCATTAACACGCAATCATATCTCTTCGCATTTTTGTTTTACTTTTGCACTCCGATCCACTTTGCTGGGTCATTTGAGATGTATATTATCAGAGCTGATAAGGCGTTTAGCTACCGGTCTTGCATAAAGCCGAATTCGGCTTTTAAGGTGATAACTATCACTCAAGCGAACTTTTAAGGTGATAACAGTTCGCTTGAGTGATAATTCACTCGGATTTCTTTGATTCGGCATTTTTCATGTGTATATGCATTCGAATATGCAAAGTGAAAGACAAAAGTCATCGAAAAATTATAGCCTGATATCAGCTTTACAGACGCTTAATGCATGACTTAATTAAATATTATGTTGATACTATAATAAAGTTGGTGTCTACATTTTCAAGATAATGTCGTTTTTGAACAAATAATTTTTTACATTTTGGACTTACTTAAAAAAAATCAATATAATTTATGCTGCAAAAAAAGGATAATAATACTTAATAATTTTATTAAATCCAGTAGGTACTAGGCAGCCCTAGAAAAAAATTGTTATCATTTTTAATTGTAGGTTCCATGGGTAATAAAAATCAATAGATAGAGTCAGCGATACGAATGCAATCTTTACTACATTACATTACAAATCAAAGCTGTATCTTCGTTATGTACGATCCGTATCACGTGAATCTAGGTATCGTTTACATCGGTACCTCGGGTTTTAGAGTCGAGAATCGCGTGCACGTGAAATATTAATTGATCCTATATTATCCAGCAATGTTTCACTTGTATTTGCATTTGGCCGTTTCCAGGCTCCCGTTATCGCTCTTATTAACATTTTGCCGCCTGAATCAATTAAAACCTCGCATAGTAATTAACTAAGTGACAGATTAACAAGGTTTAACACTAGCAGTAATGAAGATGTCGGACAGAGGAGATAAGTGACGCGACGCTATGAACACGCAAAAGGGTGGTCCCGTATACTGCGCATTTCTGGCGGATCTCTACTGTGTCATGCGAAAGGGAAATATCGAAATACCTTATTTAGATTATTCCAGATTATAATGACTTATTCTAGAACATGTTAAAGGTGGTGGTAGGTGACGCCCTCCGTTGCGCAAAAATTCGTTTATCGCGCGGAAACCGTACATTTTTTACGTGATAAAAAGTATCCTATGATCCTTTCCCAGGACTTAAAGAATTGAAATACCAAATTTCAGCAAAATTGGTTCAGTAGTTAGGGCGTGAATACAATAATTATCAGTGAGGATATGACACTGAATAATACCAAATAATGCTCTATACTATAATATGTCTCTAGATGTAAATTGTAAAACCTTCCATTGCAATCAAATTTAAAAAGTACGAGACACCGCTACTATGATTTTTGTGCTCTTATTATTCTTAAACTCTATAATAATTATAATTATACTAAAGTCTAAACCAGAAGCCTAGTAGCATACATAGGCATTTTAACATTTACCTACTGTGAAGTATTGCACATCGACGCTTGAACATAAGCTTCTGCATTCCACATCCCAAAGCTGTGCTTCCACCAGACTCCAGAGCTTTGCGTCCAAGTAAAGTATTTGAAGGTCCGTGTAATTTTGTAGCCTTATCAGGACGACATGGTCGCCTCTGTTTATGAACCAAGTCCTTAATAAAGATTTAGAAAAAAGTCCGATAGAATTGCTTCTCTGAGCGATGTTAGGCAAATAAAGTTATAATAGTGGATATTAAAAACCCATTCCTCGCAAAGCCTCTCGGGTGAAAACGCAGCCTTAGCCCTTTGTTTCTAAGTCGTCTGAATATTAATAAGAAATTATCCGTATAACTCCGGCAACCAATAACCTATATCCATTTAACTATTGATGTACGTCAACCCTCCGGCAGTGACAAACCGGCCGGCCTCGGGCGCCGCTGTAAATCCTGCCCTGATTGCTTTAGTGCCCACTCTTAAGAACTCTAAAAGGTACAGTCGAATAAATAGTTCTTAGGTAAGTCTCTCTGAGAGTCTTACTACTAGCCATCTTATTACGTGCAGCTTTGATCCATTTATGATATGATTTTTAAATGACCAATTTGAGCACTCCACACATTTTTGACCGACTTCCAAAAAGGAGGTAATACGTACAGCTGTATCTTTTTTTGTATTTATAGCAATATAAGTACATTAGCAATTTTTTTTCTCTTTTAGGTATGAAACTCGTGAGCCTTAGCGACCGAACGCTCTTGTAGGGGGCGGCTTCCCCTCCTGCACGTACTTCGCTACGCCCATGTCGACCTGTGTCTGTCCAGTACGAAACGATTGGCCTCGTCGTATACAAGGGTCTCTTTAGAATAACTTTCTTGATTACTTTTCTGAGTGTACGTGCGACACGGCGACATGATTTAAGTTATTTGTTTTGGGCGCACTGGTACGCGTTTGTTTTAATATCGGAGCTGTGAGGTGCCGCCGGCGACGGCACGAATGAGTTCCACTGTTCGCATAACAAATCTCCTATATTGATGTAATATAAAATATAGATGCATCAGGGAATCCTATTTTTCTACTGTCTATTTACTCTTTGGGTACTCGTATCGTATTTATGTAGAACTAGCTATCCCGGTGAACTTCGTGCCACTTTAAGACCTTGCATGGACTTCAAGGATTACTTTAAGACTAAGGTCATAGCCTAACAGTTACACTCAAAAAACTAAAAATAATAATAACAACAAAAGTGTTATAGCCTAGGATCCCTTCATAGAAGGACCTTCACCGAGCTGTTTACTGGATGAAAAGTATTTTATATTCAATTTTGTATGTCAACAAATTAATTGCAGGTGGGTTGCCTAAAAAATTTTTGTCCAGAATAAAAAAAAAATTGAAAAAAAAACTTTTTTTTAACATTTCGCTGGTTTGGTTAATAGATAAATTCTATACCAATCGAAAGTATGGAGCCCGTAAAGTATGAGAACGTTAGTTGTCTATTTTTTTCCTGTCACAACTCTTGGGTAGGCAGGTAAATCGATACTACTACTAATCGGTACCGGTCTGGTTAATGCCTAATGCATATTCTAAGCGCTTCATACTTTCGATTGTTATGGAATTTGTCTATTAACCAAACCAGAAAAATGTAAAATTTTTATTTTTTGTTTTTTTTTTTATTTTTTTATTCTGGATTGAAATTTTTTAGGCAACCCACTTGCAATTAATTTGTTGACATACGTAATTGAATATAAAATACTTTTCATCCAGAAAACAGCTCGGTGAAGGTCCTTCTATGAAGGGATCTTTTTTTTTACGCAGTGAAATTCTTTTACGAATTCGACGCATCGACACGCAGGGGATGGGGACTCCCGCTGCGGATATGTGGGGCTCGCCGCGACGGATGAGAGCCGCGGCCCTACCCACTAAAACACTGCGATGTTCCCTCAACACGCTGGACCGAGTGCGACCGGTAACTGCAACATGGCTTCCGGGACTCGGTCGGCGACACCTGCTGTACGGCGCAGGCCCTTACATTGAGGGGGTTTTATGGCCCCCCAGACCCAACAGAGGGCCGTTCCTCTTCGTATGTCGCGATGAGCGGGAGCATGTGGCGCATCACGACCCTCTCGGAGACTCGGTGCAATGGGCAGCGGCATCCCCACACCGCTGCCTCGAGTTCCCAGGCTAAGGCGGGATGTCGTGGCCATTACGAACCACTCGTCTTCGCCTCGGCCTTCTTCTTTGAGGTTCGAGCGCCGCCCTATGAAGGGATCCTAGGCTATTAGTAGCTTGGTTAGTACGTCTTATACAATAATAATAATTAAGAGTTAGTATTTTTTATTAAGTTACTTAATTTATTATTTTTTTATTACCGAGGTGTACAGTTACAGTATTTTTGATACGGGCTGTTATTTTTCCAGTCAACGTTCTGGATATTGTTGGTACCGGGTGTACTACCGGGTATACAGGGTATACTAAACTAAGTGATCTATATTATTTTTTAAGTTAAATGTAATAAGTTACCTACCTGGTTTGTACACCTACACAATCTTCTCAATTTTAATAGACAATTCGATAAACAAAAGGTTAACTGTAAGAGAGTGCTTATTAGCTGTTATTAGCAATACGAGTAAATTCGCTTTTTGTGCATCATAATAATATCTATATTATTAAATGGAAACATACATTAAAAACTGAAACTATTTGCCGATAAGTGCAGTATCTAATTAGTATAATACATCAAAGTCGACGAGTGTATAATATGATATGAGTGATATCCTTATATACCAGCTTTAATTGGTTTTCTGTTATTGAGTTATTAGTTATTACCAGTACTACAAATATTTACCACATTATAAGTTTAGTAGCTGCTAATTTTATCGTAAAACGTTCGTATCGTAAAAAAATTGTTCTTAATAATAAATGAGAAGGCATAGAATATAGATATTTAAACGTGGTTAACACTTTAACAGGCGTTATTGAAATTGGGACAAAATACACAGCTTTAAAAATATTTCTATAAAGAAAAGATTATAATTTGTATACCATGTTAATACTTTGAATGTGTTTATTTCACTAATCAGTGATCCTTCAATCCCCATAAGAGCACCCGGTGATCGCGACAACAACAGAATACAATATCATTTCCAAGAATCCCCGATCGAAGCATTAAAGCATATAATATTTTACTATTTAATACACTGATCAAAGTATTTTATTTTTAATTTAATTTACTAATTAAAAATTTACTAGTTTCATTTAATTTAAACACCCAACTTTTTCTTTTTTAGAAAAGTGTTTTTTCTAAGCTTCACATTATACCGATTCGCGATAGATAACAATGATTCGCGTTATGATATACATTTATTTTCAATCGATTTAGAGTTTATTTATAATCGGGAATTAATTAAAATGGTCGGCAACAAGCGCCATTAACATATAACATGGAGCTCGCATTTGCGCCCGTGTGGGCGAAACACTGCATGTGTTATACTATACAGAATATACTATTGTATTTTATAACCAGCTGAGCCGGCAAGCGTTGTTTTGCCATAGTAATTATTTCAAGTATCAATGTAAGGAAGTCCGTTAAAAAGCAGAGACGTTTTCTCAGGCCTTACGGATATATACATACAACATTTCATTAAAATCGGTTGAACCGTTTTGGTAGAGTTCGCGCACAAACACTGTGACAGGGCAGTGACGCGAAAATTTTATATAATTTTATTATTTATTTAGAGACATTTTGTATATTCATTATCCATACTAATATTATTGATGCAAAAGTGCGTCTTTCTGTCTGTTACCTCTTCACGCCGAAACTGTTGAGCCGATTTTGTTGAAATTTTGTATGGAGACCTTGAGTCCCGAGAATGGACATAAATATTCTTTATCCCAGCAAAATGTACGGCTCACGTGGGATAAACAAATTTTGGCGCAACAGGCTTTGGGGGGGGGGCAGCATCTACTGTTAAAATACAGTTTACTATTATATAGCTTTCGGTAATGGGCTCATTGTAAAATGTAGATTGTAGAGTAAGGGTGAAGTCAAACGAAAAAGAGTAATTTGTGAGTTGTGAGTCGTAGAATTTCTGCCGTGTAAATACGAGTAATATCTTTTCATATAAAAATATTATTTATCTTGTGTATTTCAAAAATTATGGGCTTATTTTTATGAAATAATTTGCAAGAACTCAAAAGAAAGTACCTAGGTCTAAGAGACATTTTTTTCCTCTTTCTTCTCCGTGTATCATCTCTTTAAATAATATATTATTTTATTTCGTACTGTAAAAACGAGCTTATAAAGGTTTCGCTTTGGAATTGTTGCTAAATGAGTTATACTGCACCTGCGTGCATTCGTGCATGTGGCTTCTGTTTCATGTTATACAGATAAATTACATTATTATAATATCTAAGAGCTGGTCGATATATGATTTATAGGTCATAATATTATCTTCATAATCATAACATATAAATTATAATATTATTAAAAAAATTACCGTTTTGCTTATTGCTGGATAACCGATAGTTTTGAGCTCCTATATATAATATACAATGACCGAGAGAAACAACGATGTTAATATTTTTAAATGAGGGGTATTTTTAAATATAAATCGATCTAAGCAGCGTAAAGCGAAATATTCACATTAGGTTTAACTTAAACCTTAATCTGAGCTTTCTAAGCATGAAGCTAAACTAAAAGTAGAGTCCATAAATTATTCCATATTATTTTTAAAAGGAGCTCCTAATATTATGTCTATTTAACCCTACCAAAAAGGAGGTTCTGTGTTATACAATACATTTTATGTTCAATCGAATCGAGAACATTCGAACCAATACCATACATCATGGACGTAATTGAAATATGCCGTGCTAAAACAAAACCCACGACCGGCTACTGATAAAAAACCCCACTAAATAAACAATGCAGGTATATCAACAATAATTACAACTGCCGCCGGCGAGGCGATATTTTATTTGCCCTCATGGTTACACTTGCAAATTGGAATTGAAGACGTGAGCAGATGAAGTGGATAACATTTTGTCGACCTCTGTGGCTCAATGGTTGAGCTAGTGGCGGCTCAAGCCGGGGGTCACGGGTTCGAATCCCGCCGATGGAACAAAAAGTTGTCATTGTTCCTGGGTCAGAATAAAATAAAAATCTTAAATATATGTATAGTATAAAAGTATCAAATATATATTATTTTCCGTTGTCTGGTACTCGTAACACAAGTCCATCAGGTTGAGACTGACGTGGTGTGAAGCGTCCATAAATATTATTATTATTTTAATTTTAAAATAGCAATTACTCATTTTTTCCCTTATACTTCAAAATCTGGTTAAGATATCTGGCTATACATAATTATAATCCATAATTTTTATTTCAAATAATTTTCCCGGTCCTAAAGCCGCCATGTACCATCGAGGAAATTGATTCCTATGCAGTTGATAGACCAACGTTATTTGGTCGAATATGTCAATTCAGTGTTAATTGTGATCTGTCGGCTGGGTGTGACTTAACGCAAACAAACTACGTAGGTCCCCGATCTGCATAGGAATCAACTTCTCTGATATATTCTCTATACAAAAAGGAACATTTTAAAATTGTTAGTTACTCACTGCATCCGATCGCGTCTTAATTATTCAGTGTGACCAGGCTCGTCAAAAAATGATTATTTTTAACCATTAAGGTTATATATTTGGCAGTTTGTTTATTGGTATAGATATGACCAATTTATGTCACTGTGTTTTCTGTATATGGCAACACTTGAGCATAATCGTCAAAAGGTTGTTAGTATAAGTATGAAATATTATTATTTACTGTATGTTTCAGAAGGTACTATCAGGGAAGATGCCTCCTAGGCAGATAGCAGACCTAAGTAATTTGGTCGTCTTACGTCATAATATCCAGCCGACAAATCGCAACTAAAATTGAAATCACATTATATTCCGGCCAAACGACGCGGTTCTGTCAAATGCATACGAATCAATTTCTTCGATGGTACATTCTTAATTGCTTTTGATCACAAAAAGAAAGAATCTGCTGGAAGATTAAGACTGAACACTTTGATGAAAATTGGATAGTAGAGTGGAAGGACATAATTGATAATTGTAATTGATAAATTTGCAGTAAAACTCCTTCGGGCAAGAAATACAAAGTTCTCGTTTAAAGGAGTTTTCTGGAAGCCGTAGTAAATTTCTTACCATCATTGGAGTCAATATAAATGGATGTTTGGGATCGTATCACAGGGCGTTAGATCGCAGAAGAAAGACACTATGTATTCGTGACTTCTTGATTGTTAAATAATATTATATTGAATTTCAAACCCCATACCTAGTGGCTTCTCTTACCTTTTACATTTTTAAAGTTTTTTTTCTACCTATTATACCGGCTAGGACTTCACACTGTAGAAGACATGCCTTCGTCACTAGAACGTGAACATACCTATATCTTTCAGCGCCATGACTCCACTCTTACTGCTCTTTTCTCTCTTAAATTTAGAAGACATTAAGATTCTCTATTAATTTATGCTTCCTTCTAAAGCAAACCTTCGCTACAATATAAGCTGTCATAGTCGTAGAAATCTATCAACGAATACGTAGCTGTCCAGTGTCCAAGTCACAATGGTTTCTTCAATACATGATTACGAGTGTGGCATCATCACTGAATGTCAAGGGTGTACCCGAGAATCGAACCACGGCGTGACCTATTGTAATTGAACCTGTGAATCACGATTCGTATATTTTTTGTCAGAACGTCACGAACTATTGTGATTCTTGAAGGAAAACGAACGTTTGGTTGGGTGAGAAAAATTCGAAAAATGTTGTTTATAAATTCGAAATTCAAAAATGTTGATTCAAATTATACTTTTAGAACATGGAATATATATGTTACGCTCAAAGACCGAAATCGCTCAGTGAGCGAAAAAATAGCCCACAACGCGTTGTGGTTACAGTGAAAACGGCCACGACGCGTTCTGGCAATTACAAAAAGACCATAACGTGTTCTGAACATTTTACCTCCGTTCTTACCATAATAATATTATCATAAATGCTATAGCTTAATTTAAAATCCCTAATCGTTTTATGTGAATTATAAGTATTATTGACAAAATATTAACTATATTATTTTGTGTTCAGTAATTTGTTACTTACTTCATATGCTTAATGTTGTTGTTTTTTTAATATAATAAAGTAATCTGATCTCAATAAATAATAAAAATATAGTTTTACTAGCTGTCCCAGTGAACGTTGTGTCACTTTAAAACCTTCCCTGGACTTCTACGAATATTTTAAGACTAAAATCAGCCCAATCCGTTCAGCCGTTTTCGAGTTTTAGCGCGACTAACACATTTGAAAATCCATTTTTATAAAAGAAGATATAGATTTTAATTTATATAATTTAAATATAATACTAATAGTTGATGCCCGCAACTCCGTTGCGACTTGCGCTAGACAGACAGACAGTAATATTATTAAGTACGGATAGTAATTAGTATAGAATTATACATATTTTCTAAATAATGCTGATAAATACATTATGCAGTGATTTAGTAAAAGAAAATATATTTTATAGTACGTGTGGTAATCCAAATATATAATCTTCCATACCTATGGACGATTAATCAATCAAGAAAAACGAATAACAAATCAGCCACGACATGAATTTCGCTTTGTGGTCTTTTTGTGATTGCCAGAACGCGTCGTGGCCGTTTTCATTAGGGCCACGACGCGAATTTCGCGTCGTGGCTGTTTCACTATGACCACAACGCGTTGTGAGCTCTTTTTTCGCTCACTGAGCGTTTTCGGTCTTTGAGCGTAACATATATATATTATTTATAATAAACAATGTTGCCTACCACTAGTTCGGGAACTAGCCGGTCTAGAAGAACTGCGGCGTAAGCATCTCGCGAATTATAGGAAGTCTAGATGACGCCCGTAGGCCGTAACTCCGTTGCGCCAAAATTAGTATACCACGCGGGTGTCCTTTCCCGGAACTCAAAGTTCTCTCTCTATACCAAATTTCAGCCAAATCGGTTCAGCGGTTTGGACGTGAATAGGTAACAAACAGACGCATTTATAATATTTGATATTAAGGAAAACCCTTGGCAGCACTTCTTTTACCTCTTTCTTTTTGATGTCTCAATTACTTATTATTAAACCAACACGGACATCTTTACGCTGCTCATCAAACGGAAAAAAAAAATCGGCCAAGTGCGAGTCAGACTCACGCACGAATGGTTCCGTACCATTATAGAGCAAACTTAGTCCAAAAATTGTGTTTTTTGTATTGTAGCCCCCTTAATTTTTTATTTTATTTTAATATTATTATCAAATATTAAAATACACATAATATAACTAAGGATTTTGTGAAAAAGTTAAGTACCTACCTGTTGCCATTATTGATAAAGAGCAAAAACGGCCAAAAAAATCACGTTTGTTGCCATACAACAAGCCCCCCTTAAATATTTATTATATTTTATTTTTAGTATTTGTTGTTATAGCGGCAACAGATATACACATTATGTGAAAATTTCAACTCTCTAGCTATTACCGTTCTCGAGTTACAGCCTGGTGACAGACAGATGGACAGACAACGAAGTCTTAGTAATAGGGTCTCGTTTTACCCTTTGGGTACGGAACCCTAAAAATTAAGTTTCAGTTTCACCTTTTTTCTCACTACTACTAGCCTAGTTAAAATAATTTCAATCAATTGCTGGAACAGATACGTGCATCTTATTTATGTACACTCGGGGAAGTTGATTCCTATGCAAATGGGGGATCTACGTAGTTTGGTCGCATTACGTCAAACTCAGCCGACAGATCACAATTAATATTGAATTGACATAATCGACCAAATGACGTTGGTCTCTCAACTGCATAGGAATCAACTTCCTCGATGGTACTACCAGTAGTTCATTCCTCTGTTGTCCTGGGTTATCTTACCTTTGAATCTATGCGAGTGGCTCTTATGTAACTAACATAAGGGTTATGTTAGAGGCAAAACAACAACGGAAATTTTCAGCCAGGTGGTCGCGTCACCCGATTGAAACATATCCCGCGTCGACTTATCACAATCAAAATAAATGACAAATGAAAACGCCAGTGGTGCAAGTCATCGGGCGGTATTTTTTACGCCGGCAACATTCCCGTCACCGCTTTGTTGCCACACTCGAGGCGGGATTTTATTAAATGGTACCATCGAAGAAATTGATTCATAGGCGGATGGCGGACCTCCGTCATTTGGTCCGGTTCTGCCAATTCAATATTAGGCGCGATCTTATAGGCAGGGTTTGACAGAACGCGACCAAATTACGTACGTCATCTGCTTATGAATAAATTTCTCTATAGTACATTGGGTCTTTTTCTCACGCACCTGTTACTCGCCTTGTTTATGAGGGCTGTGATGGGGGATTGTTTTAGTTAATTGTGTTCGGATTAATGAATCAATTAGTTCGTATTGGCAGCGCGTCTATAACTCATGGACCGTTATAACCCTTGGGCCATTACAGAACATTCTAATTTCGATTCGTTTCTATGTTTCTATGGTTTTATACGCCGTTTATAAATGTAATTTCTGTAGCGGTGATCCTTTGTTATTATTTATGGTTTAACTTTTTATTATTATTAAACGTAAAACTGATTTCGGTGTTGTTTTTATGAGGCTGCATTATTTTTGGTGCAGTTTAAATAATAATAATTAATAATTATGTATAGGTATTGATGCTTTCTTTATCCACAGTTTATTTTCAATTCTTTTACTACTTTATATTATACGAGCTTTTGCCCGCGGCTTCGCTCGCGCTAAGAATATTATATATTATTATATACAAACTTTCATCCCCTATTTTAACCGCTTGGGGTTGGAATTTATCAAAATCCTTTCTTAGCGAATGCCTACGTCATAACATCTACTTGCTTGCTAAATTTCAGCCCGATCCATCGGTTTGGGCTGTGCGTTGATAGATCACCATGTCAGTCAGTCACCTTTGAGTTTTGTATGATGTAGTAGGTATGTACTATCAGAGAAGTTGATTCCTAGGCAGATGGCGGACCTAAGTAATTTGGTCGAGTTATGTCAAACCCAGAAGACAGATCACAATAATTATCATTGAATTGACATGATCCGACCAAATGACGCGCGTCGGTCTGTTAACTGCTTAGGAATCAATTTCCTCGATGGTATACATAGAATTTATTCAGTCTGAGCTTTCTTAGGTATCTTACCGAAAGGTATATTTATTAACTACATCCGCCAAGAAAGATATTGTGTAAAAATCCTATAAGGCCAAAAAAGGAAGATTTTGCTTAAAATTCCCCAAAAATAATTTCGAAATTTGTGTGCAAGGATGTCGCTGAAAAAGTCTTTTAAGAAAGATTGCTTGCAACACAAATTTTTTGATCCTTTTATCGTAAATGTTGTTCAGTATTCTGTGTTCAGCGAGGCAAAAAGGAGGGTTGTGGTTTTGACCTGTATTTATGTAGGTGAGTATTCCCTCGTAACTACAAAACTACTTCTAAGTCATGGCTATCCTTTAAAAATTTCCATATCACTATAAACTAAGCTTATTAACAAAATAAGTTTAAATAAAAGAAGTGTTATTTAAAGTAACTTATTTATTTAATGGTTCGAAAATTTATTATAATATAGTTTTTTCAATAATAACTTTAGAGGATGCTATTTTCTTGTTTCGTACTTTGTAGAGCGTGTTTTAGTAGTCGGGTTCTAGTTTTTAGGGTTCCGTACCTAAGGGTAAAAACGGGACCCTATTACTAAGACTTCGTTGTCTGTCCGTCTGTCCGTCCGTCTGTCTGTCGCCAGGCTGTAACTCAAGAACTGCTATAGCTAGACATCTGAAATTTTCATAGATTATGTATATCTGTTGCCGCTATAACAACAAATACTAAAAACAAAATAATATTAATATTTAAAGGGGGCTCCCATACAACAAACGTGATTTTTTGGCCTTTTTTGCTCGATATCAATAATGGCAAGAGGTAGGCACTTGAAATTTTCACAAAGGCCTAAAATATATGTGTAAGTACTTTAATAATTAATAATAATATTTAAATAAATTAAAAATTTAAGGGAGGATCCCATACAAAAAACACAATTTTTGGCCAATTTTTGCTCTATGACGATACGAAACATTTCGAACGCGAGTTTGACTCGCACTTGGTCGATTTTTTAAACTTTATTTTATCTTAACTTCAGTACGGTATGGCTCAAAATATCTGTTATCTATTTTGTACTCACTAAATAGGTAAGTACCAAACAGGAAGAAGTTCTACGTTCGGGTATAGATTTTTAACCGACTTCCGAAAAGAGGAGGTTATAATATGTTCGGCTGTAATTTTTTTTTATTCTTCAAGACGGTATGACTGAAATGTGATCATCATCATGGCCACACAGCGAGGGTCAGAGGTCTGCACACCGGCCGCATACCACACAACAAACCCGACCGACACTACATCAAAGCATATCGATTCTGTAGTGATGGGCACAGAAATATCGATATTCATACTCGAAATGGTCAATGTATATCGATTGATTAGGAATGGAATTATAGTAGTACCTATAGTTTGTCTTGACTTACAAGTGTAGATATCAACAATTGTAAGTCAAGACAAACTATTTAAGCGAGATGGGTGTTTTCAGGATCGTAGAGATTACGCACTCAGAGACGAATATTAATAATTATTCAAATACTTAACTTAAAAATCTCAAATATCGCTTAAAACATCAAAGCGTATCGGTTCTATAAAGATGCGATTGTTATATCTGTTACCGGAAATGTATGAAATCCAGGAATTGTATACAAATCCTAGGAAATGTATACAATTCCGAAACTATTTAGGAAATGTATAAAATATTGTTTCAAAAACTATTTAAAACATAAATGTCCTAGAAAATGTGTACAATTCCTAGGAAATGTATATAATTCCAACATCGTATTAGGAAATGTATAAAAACAATGCTTTCTGTAATAAAACACGTTGGTACAATGAGAATAATCATTTTTAACCGACTTCCAAAAAACGAGGAGGTTATATGTTCGGCTGTGGATATTTTTTTTTTTTTTTTTTTTTTTTTATTTTTTTTTTTTTTTTTTTTGTATGTTCAACGATTACTCCGCCGTTTGTGAACCGATTTTCGAAATTTTTGCTTTGTTGTATTTGGTTTTACTCCAATTTGGTACCATGTTCACAAAGTGGTGACCTGATGATGGGATCCAGGAGTAATCGAGGGAACTCCTCGAAATTTATATGGAAACATATGGTGATTTTGGTTTTATGTGAAGTGTACTAAGAATATGCTACCAAAAAGTCAAATATTGGGTCAAGGTATACCATGGTTTCGAAGATGCTGAGAGAACTCCTGACTCCTTATAGATACACGTTTGGGAGTTTCGGCGTTGTTTTAAGAACAGAAAGCATATGCTACTATGCAACTCATATTCATCATCATAATCATCATCATCATCATCATCATCATCATCATCATCGTCTTCATCATTACCACGTCGTGTTAAGGTCACCAATGTCTCATGGCACAGAATAGATAATAGTACAAGGCATAGGTGTGGATATACTAATAATAATAATAATTTTATACTGTATAACAACACTTTGTTTAAATATACACGGCGGTCAGCGCCGCCTCGCGGCGCGTGGCGGAAGACGACAGATCGAATATACTTTACTACTTTATATACAGATCGAATACTATACTAACTACTTTATAAAATTTTAATAAACAAAATATAGAATTAAAATAAAGTTATTTTAAAATAAAAAGAGCATTTAAACAAAACAAAGTCAATAAGTGTCTTTTTAATTAGTTATACTTATTAATCGATAGATGGCGCACTAAGTATCGATTTGAATGGATTTGAAATTGAATTCTTGATTACAAGAACAGCTGTCAATAATTATGATAATATTATATTATATACTAGCTGTCCCGGCAAACGTTGTTTTGCCATATAAATAATTTTTGGTATGAAAAATAGATGTTGGCCGATTCTCAGACCAATATCCTCACAATATGCTCACATAATTTCATGAGAATCGGTCAAGCCGTTTCCGAGGAGTATGGCAACGAAAACTGTGACACGAGAATTTTATATATTAGATGAGTAGCTACGCTACATCCTATGCAAGTTTATACAATTTTTTATCTGATAGATCCTTGGATCGTGGGAAAACGAGACACAATAGCCTTTCTATTGTTATCGCAATCGCCGGTGACCGCTTGGGGTTTGAAGTATTAAAATTGTTAAATTACTTAGCACAATATGTTCACTTCACTGATAATATATTATTTTGTGAGTGTGAACTGTGTAATAAGATACGTAAAATATACCTACGCGAAGGTTTACCTACTAGTGTAACTAAAAAGAGTGAAATTATTATTATTTTTAACAAAAAATTAAAACCGACTTCCAAGGTAAAAACAATATTAACATTAATATGAACTAAAAAGTATTAAATAATTTTTGCTATCTAATAGTGCCTTTTTCCGAATTCGGCTAAACCTTGACTATTTCTGTACTCAATCTTCATAATTTTGAAGTCGGTGCCAGTTCCAAAAGTTTCAAATATTCTGTCAGAGGACTGAAGATTCAGCTATCTGGTACCGACTTCAAAATAATGAAGATTGAGTACAGAAATAGTCAAGGTTTAGCCGAATTCGGAAAAAGGCACTATTAGATAGCAAAAATTATTTAATACTTTTTAGTTCATATTAATGTTAATATTGTTTTTACCTTGGAAGTCGGTTTTAATTTTTTGTTAAAAATAATAATTATTTAAGCACTCGTTGAGATATCAACGTTCAGGTAACAATCATAATATCGTAAAAATATTATAATAATCTTCATAATATTATCTTACTAATTAAAGCCTCAAAAATTAACCATGTCGTAATTTTTAAAATGTATTTATCACGAAATAGACTTATATTATTGTTATAAATTCAAACTTTCGTTTGGTTTGGCATTTAACATAGCCACATGGACTGCCATATGACTATTTATTTTTGCAGGGTAAGCTGGAATGGTACGTGGAAGTACACAATATTTTTTATAGCACAGACATCTTTCTGTAGTACAGTTTTTCTTGCAAAGGCACTTCTTAAATCCTTGGCCGGTTTTGATGGATTGTAGGTTAGCAACTGACCGTAGTGCTATCTCCGTATTCGATACATCCTATGCATCAAGGAGAACTCAATATGAACACACATTAATCTGAGACTGAGAATATAATTATTTTAAGATTCCGTTCTTAGTACCAATTTGATAGAGCTCATTATCAGTTTTATCCAAAACTAGCTGTTGCCCGCGACTTCGTCCGCGTTAACATAGTATAATAACAAAGATAGATAGCTTTCCCCTTTTTGTGGTTCCTTATACAAAGGGTAAAAACGGGACTCTATTTAAGCAAACGTCAAACGGCAAACGTCAAACGTCAAAAAACTTTCATTGACGGACTTTCATTGAAACTTTCTACCCCAAGTTCACCCCCTTGGGGGTAGAATTACCAGAAACGCTTAAATATACATATGTTTGACGTGGGAGAGCCATGTTTCGGCATGAATGGGCCGGCTCGACCGGAGAAATACCACGTCCTCACAGAAAACCGGCGTGAAACAGCGCTTGCGCTGTGTTTCGCCGAGTGAGTGAGTTTACCGGAGGCCCAATCACCTACCCTTTTCCCTTCCCTACCCTTCCCTATTTCCTTCCCTACCCTCCCCTATTACCCCTTAAAAGGCCGGCAATACACCTGCAGCTCTTCTAATGATGCGAGTGTCCATGGGCGACGAAAGTTGCTTTCCATCAGGTGATTCCGTTTGCTCGTTTGTCCCCTTATAGCATAAAAAAAATACGTATCCATTCATTTTTAATCAGTAGCACAAAAATAAAGTTTCATGTTTCTAACTCAAGAAATGACGGACTTTCATTCAAACTTTCAACCCTAATTTCACCCCCTTGGGGGTAGAATTTCCAAAAACGCTTAAATACCTATCCATTTATTTTTAATCGGCAGTCTTAAAATAAACTTTCATGTTCCTAACTTAAGAAATGACGGACTTTCATTTAAACTTTCAACCCTTATTTCACCCCCTTGGGGATAGAATTTCCAAAAACGCTTAAGCACGTATCCAATCATTTTTAATCGGTAACCCAAATATAACATTTCAAATTTCTAACTAAAGAAATAACGGACTTTGATTCAAACTTTCAACCCCAATTTCACCCCCTTGGGGGTAGAATTTCTAATAACGCTTAAATACGTATTCATAAATTTTTAATCAGTAACCCAAAAATAAAGTTTCATGTTTCTAACTTTAGAAATGACGGACTTTCATTCAAACTTTCAACCTCTATTTCACCCCCTTCGGGGTAAAATTTTTGAAATTCCTTTCTTTGTGGCTGTCTACTTAATAAAACAACCCTACTCACTAAATTTCGTGGCTATAACTTTAACAGTTTTTGCTCAGCGATGATGAGTCAGTCAGTCAGTCAGTCAGTCAGTCAGTCAGGACATGTAATTTTATAAGTATAGACTACACAGTATACTATTTCGGGCATCACCATTCTCCACGTCCTCTATCAACCTCTGGAACTGCAATTCGTACAGAAGTGCCAATACGTAAAGGGGCAAACTTCTTTTCGCTCGACTTCAGCATTTTTTTAGTCTGTTATTGTAGGTTTTTGACGTGATAACGTCTTATAATTCGATATGGGGGCGCGCCCGAAAAACATGACAGTTCATGCGGCGTTACCTCGCTGACAGCTCTGAGCATTTACACTTTCAAGTCTCTCAACAACCGTAAGGCCCACCTGGGCCGCACTCTTTGTTTCGATTATATTACGTATTTCGATGACTTAGAGGATACTTTTGTAGGAAGAAGTTTGGTTAGTTATGACCTTTGATACATTGACCACACTCTGAATGAAAAATAAATAAACAATCTGTGAGCTATTAGTATTATTTCGGCTATTTAAAATTGTGCTCCATTTCCTACGTGTATGTATGACCTGTGCTTTGTTCGAAGATTTTACTGGATTTCACGAATGTATGTAGCGTTTTGTATTGCGAATAGTTTATTTTACTCATTATAAATATTTTTAGACAATCATTTGAAAGAAATAAATCGAAATAACTTTAGGTTACAGTCGAAAAAGTTTGTTTCTTTTTATAGAGATTTGGAAGCGAGGGTTAAGGGGTTAAGGATAGTTGAACGTGACAACGTCATACGTTGTCACGTTCAACTATTCTTAGCACTTTGACGATTTAATCTAGCACTATAAATTTTTTGAACATAAACACAACCGTTTACACGGTACTAGCGCGATTGTCTGATCAGACCCCTGCCGTCTCGCCCCGCTATCCCCGCGTACCCATTGATATCTCAAATGTTTTATATTTCCGATTACTATTTAGGAAATGTATAGATTTCCTAGGAAATGTGTCTAATATAATTAATTTTACACATTTCCGTACGATTTTAGGAATTGTATACATTTCCTAGGAATTGTATACAATGACGGATTACATACATTTCCGGTAACATATCGATATTAAATCTATTGATATATCGAGCTTGTTGATCTTGTAAAATATAAATATTTGTACTTGTATATATAAATATTATTATCTTACTTTAAATTAAAGAGAGTAAAAATCTATCGAACTCAATGATTTTATTGAAGAAATATTGCAGTTTCTATTTAATTTATAAAAATATTAAACGGATATAATTCCTTGGTAAATCGTGTGTTTCAAGATGCGTGTTATTAAATAATTATTTTTTTAATCTATTGCCTTCCTATACCTAATTCAATAACTAAATGTTAGTGGCAAATGAAAAAAGAATGCAGATACAAATCCAATTTGTTTTTTATTTTATAATTTTTGCCGGACTTGTCTGCTATACCTACTCACATTTAAATTATCCCACTAATATGCGAAAGTCAGTTTGTTACCTTTTCACGCCCAAACCGCTGACCCGATTTAGCTGAAATTTGGTATGGCGATACTTTGAGTCCCGGGAAAGGACAGAGAATATTTTAATCCCGAAAAATGTACGGTTCTTGTTCATAAACGAATGGGCATTGTCCAAAATATAAATCACATGTACTTTTTATATTTTTTTTCGTTAAAATAGGGTATTTTAAGAATATAAATTAAATAATTTTGAAATTCATTGGCTAGTTTTTTCTCAATAAATTTTTAAAGTTTGGCTCTGACGTCATCATCGACAGCCAATTGACCTCTGCAGTATGTTTTTTTTCCTTTCAATCTTATATATAATGGCTGGTTCGTCAAATGCAAGTTCTCATTATGTGAAAGCTGATACGAGAAGCTTGCCAAAAGTTCGAAACGTAATGTTGGTCGAATTTATTGCTAATTTAACGCCATTGAAGGTCAAAATAAGGTTAAACATATTTGTTCAAAAATATAAGTGACTAATGGGTATTTTTTTCGTTTATATACAGAAAAACGATCACTGACCTTATTCCTCGAAATGTTTTTGGAATGAGCAAAATTAAAAAAAAAATGGACAATCCCCATTGCGGGCATCATCCTTATAAAACTATCGATAGATAAATAACATTCGATTGCACTTACTAAGATTGCAATCGGAAAGTAGGAAAAATCCTGGATTTGATAGAATTGTGGAAGTAGGGGCAACACCGTAAAACTCTTCCAAATATAATAAATTTTAACAATAAGAGTCAAAAAATTTGATTGTGCATATTTCGGCCGTTTTTCATGCATATTTGATTGTGCATATAATCCGATGTCTACACATTACTATCGACTAATACGCATCACTACGACGCGGTATGGATGACTCGGGAAATTGGTACGAACTATGAATACTTGGAAGGTTAATTGGACGCAGGCGCAGTATTGTATAGAAATTAATGCTCGATGCTCAAATCTTAAATTGTTTTGGACGTGCACAAATGCACAATCGGCCTTCACGCGAAAATTATACATATTATATAGTTACTAGATGATGCCCGCAACTACAACACGGTCACATTAACTTGACGCATCGCTGGAATGCAATAACATGCGAGCTCCGTAATGACGTCATCATACCGTGCGTCTAGATAATTAGACCATGTTATACCGTATAGTCCGTAATTCCGTATCATCCTATGTTTACGTATGAACTATTTTGTGCCTATGTCCTTTCCCGGGACTCAAAGTATCATCATATCAAATTTCAACAAAATCGGTTCAGCGGTTTGGGCATAAAGAGGTCAGACAGACACACTTTCGCATTTATAATATTAGTATGGATGCAGCTTCCCCACGTTGGTCTATGATAGACAAAATTACAATCACGACCCAGGGTGCTTAGTCGAATTATTCTCTAGTTTCAACAGCAAACTTAGATATAATTGATTAGAGACAATTTGCGTAAAGTTCTAATTCCTATACATTTTTGATTTCTAGCTTTGCTCCTTCTTATGACCAAGTACCCTTTGACTATTGTCAATATGGCCCAACGTTAAGATATCTTAAAAGGCAAACATAGTCGCTGTAACAAGCAAGCAAATTCGCAAAAGCATAAAATAGGTATACGTATACCCTTAACTTTGCCAATTAAAAAAAAGTAACCTGAGAAACCAAAGCAGCCAACAATTGTTTGTGTTGCAGTTTCAAAAACATTACGCCCGCACTTAGAGAAATTAAATGATTACTTAATTTTAATGTAATGAAGATGTTAAAAAACTTTACTTATTGAGTCAAACTCTACATTAAATTAAAGTTAAGTATCTGTAAATATCTCTGAGTGCGGACTTAACAAGCTTAATAAAATAAATACATAGTGTTGTACCGAGTCAAACCAAAAATATATTGTCGCATCTTTGGGAAGCCTTCGAAACAAATTCTAACCTTACCTCCATTTAATTATACTCACTTGGCATAATCCTGCTTGCAGTAGACCTGTCGGTCACGGAGGAAGCATGACGGGTGACGGTCGAGCTGCACAGCGCAGACGCAGCATCGGAGACAAGCTGTGTGCCAGGCCCCCCCGCCCACTTCGAGAAGGAAGCGGTCGGCTATGGGCTCCCCGCAGGCGCAGCATGTTCGATGCTCCGTCTGGAAAGATGGTAGAGTCATTTTTGTCGAAGCGGAAGTTCGGAACTAATATTATACTCAGTTTTCTTCTAGAGTCTAGACCAGTGGACCCCAACCTTTTTTTTATACGGGCCACAAACATGTTTTGGTCTTAGTGTCGCGGGCCGCAACAAAAACTTTTTAGGGTTAAAACATTCTTCAAAATTAATGATTTAACCTATTGAACCCCATAAGGTCACCGGTGATCGCGACAAAAATAGAATAACAATAGATTTCCAAGAATCCGCGATCGAAAGATTAAAAGTGGAAAAAAATTAACGACTATCACGTAGACTTTACGTTATTTTGCCGGTGGGGGTGAATTTAAAAATTGTTTAGCATTACATGGGCCACAAATAAAGTCCCAGCGCGGGCGGGCCGCGGGTTGGGGATAGCAGGTCTAGACCTAAGAACTCTACATGGTAGAGTCAGTTTTGTCCAAGCGGAACTAATGTTATACTCAGTTTTCTTCTAGACCGAAGAACTCTAGATAGTAGAATCAGTTTGGTCCTTGACAATTCTTATACACAAATTACATATTATCACCGCCTACCTACACAAATCAAATGTATTATTAAAAATTCTAAACAGTAACACCATTCCACATCCATAATCAACTTACGGCAACCCCTTATACTTTGTTACAATTTAAGGAACTGCACACATCCCCTAATCAATGAACACCAAAACACAACGCCCTCGTAGTTTTATTTAAGTCACGTCGCAAATATTTGGTTAAATCAATTTGGACACTGTTTGATTATCCTGCGCTTTCCCTGTGACAACATATTAGATTATGCCCCCGACACCCCGCGCTATACGCGCACATGGTACGTTGTTGCTGTATTTAAATTGTCAAAGACTTTATGTTACACTTTGTGCAATGCTAAGTTGAAGCTGCGTATTTGATTGCTGTATTTAAATTGTAAAAGTTAAAAGTTAAATTTTGTGAAATGTTGTTAATAGGTACGTAGTAATTTAAAGTTTTTAAGTCCGAAAAGTAATGAAATGAGAATCTCATCTCATCAAGGAGAATAGTTTTATTTAAAGTTAGGGACAAAAAGCTGGAAGCATATTTTTATGATATATAGTGATTTCCCAAAAAAAAAATGATAATGAACTAAGCCAAGTTCTGTGTCATTAAGTTCGGAGATGTTGTAGAGACCATGTTAACATTTTTACATAAAATTTCGCTATTTGGGCGTTCTGTGATTGCCACAACGCGTCGTGGCCGTTTTCATTAGAGCTACAATATGAATTTCGCGTTGTGGCTGTTTTACTGTGACCACAACGCGTTGTGAGTTATTTTTCCGCTCAATGAGCGTTTTCGGTCTTTGAGCGTAACATATAATATTATACACATTATACATATATTACATTACAACAATATTATACATTACAAAATACAGAGCAGTAAATTTTATTAGAAGGTTACATTAACATTACACTCACAAATTAAGTTGTATTAGTGAGTTCTAAGTTTTATTATACAAAGCAACTGCTTAAAGTTTATGTATGGCAAGCTTTAAAAATAAATAAATCAAGCGTGACATAAAGTTTAAATTCTTTAGTCGTTAGTTCTTTACAAAATGTAATATTTCCTTTTTAATTTCATACTATTAACATGAATTATTTGAGTTTAAATTAATTTATATGATATTATGCTCTTTTAGATATTTCCTACAAATTGGCACCTGCCTAATAAATCCAACATCGCAAAATTAAACAAATTACTTCGCAAATACAGGCTTTCATAATGGATCTAAATTTGTTTTGATTCTGTTTGTTATTACTGCTTACGGAAGGTAAACAAGGAAAGAAATGTGACCATGAACTTGTTTTCGTAACGCAGGAAGCTGATTTCTAGTAAATTGATAATCTTATATAATACTGAGTATTCAAAAGGTTACGAAGAAAAACTCTATTTTTATAAAGCTACGTCAATGAGTTTAGTATTCACATGTTATCCTCATAAATACCATAATAGTGGGCGGCAGACATTTTCATCGATACCTATATTTGAAACCAAATGTAATATGTATATCCAAAATAAACATTTTAACACACCCTAAATCCACATCATGGCGTTACACAATCTTAAAAACCACTAAAACGGTTTATGGTATACAATAAGCCCTCGACTTAATAAATTTCCACTCAATTCTGACTTACGCAGCCGGCCCGTACAATACACATCACAACAAACAATGGAACATCTACGGTCTATCACCCCAAAACAAATTCAGCAATAAATGTTACAATGTAGCCACCGTACCCTCGCCACAATACTTGTCACTGTCTTCGTAACAAATTTCTTAAGGGCCCCACTGAGTGGTAGTATGGCGCCGGCTTTGTGACACCAGCTGACATGATCCGCTTTTTGTGACAGTTTTTTTGACGCGGCCGCATAATGACGTTGTGAGTGTTTAACGCGTCATTTACACGTTGGCCTAAATTATGCAAATGAAAGCCTTTTTATGTCAAACTGCGCTTGATATGAGATTTATGGCTGTTTAAGGTGACCTCTTTCCTTTATCCGTGTAGCACGGTGTTTTATTAATTAAATAAAAATGTTTTCTGTTTATTTCTAAGCACTTACCTAAAGTAAAAAAAATGTTCTAGGGAACCTGTACCAGTATTGAAGTGTAACTTATGTAGCACCTCCATTGTGATTCGTGGGTATCGCAGACACAATATATTTTCATTTGTTATACGACAGCCGGCTGCCGCTTGGGGATTGTTGGGTTAAATATCACATGCTTCTGTGTAAGTAAAACTTAACTGAGATATTCTAAAACTAAACGATTACTTGCTGGTTAAGCTACTTCTTTAATTACCTAACCTTAGACCTCTAGATCACCAAATATATTTCACGCGTTCGTCGTTTTGCATATAATTTGTAGGTTCGAGGCTCAAATAAAACTCCTAACTTCAAAACCAGCTGTCGATAAAAATCAAAAATAGACCCATAAAAGCGTAGTGATCTTCACCATTAATCCTTTTTTTCCGACCTACCTTTGAAATCTGTGCGTTTTTACAAATAGTTTAACACGTCACAGATGTGGAACCGAAATGATTTATGGTGGATTCCCTTTTTGTGTCGTTATTGATATCTAATATCGGTTGACAGTCCGCAACGGTCGGCCGTGAATGGGGCGCATTGTCAGACGATATGGCGGGCGTGACTCGAGCTGGGTTCAAATTGATCTTAATAGTGTGTTAAATACTATTTGATATACTCTAATTTTTGGGATACTGAACTTTTATCTTATTATGTTTCATCAGTTTGAGTAAGGAAGTGAAGGAAGAGATTTAATTCGCGTATTTAGGTCAAGGATTTGATGTTACGTTTTAGATTTTAATTTTTAATGAAAATAAACTTTAGCAATTCCGTAATTGCAAATCATTTGCGGGAATTAAAAATACAGCATAGGTGATCGTCTTTTTTAATCCCTAAAACTATCTTTCTCTCATTCTATCGTCCAATTATTTTAATAATAAAAAATTCGAAACTTTTGATTGATGTGATAAACACAAAAAAATTCCCCTTTTCGTCGATCGACCTAAATATGATTTCGTAATAATAATTATATAAAATCAATAACCGACGCATTCATAGCAATTAATATGTTAATATTATAATTTATTCATTAATCTGTATATTATTTATAAGCGACAAACATGTGTTATCGAAACTCTATTATTTATTACAGATCTGTAATGATTTAATGATTTACAGCTACTCAAATATTGCAAAAAATAATAACAGCTAAATATAGAGCCTCCTTTTTGGAAGTTGGTCAAGAACTGATTATGAAGTTTCTGTTTCAATTGTTCCTTCTAATTTTAATATACTTTCAGCTTCTTTCTGTCAAACGGGAGAATATATTTAAAGAAAAATCTTTACATTATTATTCCTTCGATCGCCAATTCTTGATGATCGGAAATCTTTTATTATCGCGGCCCACTTGGGCCTTACGGGGATTGATGGGTTATTTATGTAGGTATCAATATATAAATTATAATTTTTTTCTTCCTTTGAACGCAATATTCTTTCCCAGACATACAGTTGTAGAGTCCGCAAAAGTGGGTATTGGCAATTCAGCTGGCGCGGGCGGCGAAATCGTCCGAGTTGGGCAAATGGTAGGTTTGGGCTTTGGGCGTGAGGCACACCCGCAGTTGTCTGGCAAACGGCCTTTGTCCTTTATCGCCTCGGCGCCTATCCCATTGTCACGGGCTTACGTTCGCAAATCCGATTTATATTTGAATATAATTGACTTTCGGCCTCGTATCGGGTAAGGAGAGGTTGTATCTCATTGTGTGCGCCCAGTGTGCCCGATCTCAAAGGCATTTTTATCGTCTGAACATGATAAATGTCTTTCGGAGATTAAGGATTGTGGGTGCGAGCCCGACCAGTTATAACTTACGACGGAATTCAACTTTAATTTCAACAGCTTTCCCTATATTACTTTTGATATAATAAGTTATATCAATACGTGACAATGTATTTTGAGTTATATTTTATCCTGCCGCTTTCGATTCGGTTTTGTTCGTTTTGTGGATCTGGATTTGGATTTTTTTGTTGTGATTGGGAGTTTGCGAGCTGTTCTAATTTCATTAGTGCGATCTTGTGGTAAAATACAAACCTATTGTGTATCTAATCAATGTTATTGGCTAACCTTACCTAACCTTACCTATTAGTTATATTTTCAGAATACCTGACTGCTAATGATTGAGTTTGTAAAATTGTGCATTTTTAAATCTCTGATCTGATCGCGTAACTTGTAAGGCTACCTTATACAATATAATATTATTTAAGAAATACCAATTTCAATTCATGCAAAAACAACACCAACCGTAAATCAAAAGTTCGGTATCTAATATTCCCACTTTCTTAACGTTCCCAAAACATTTTCCTCGCAAATAAAAATATGAGAAACATTTCGTATACAATGGCGGCCAAACGAGGCGCAGTTACCTTCTCGCATTTCCATAACAGTACACAATCTCGGAAATTGGGAGCTCCTTCAGATTTTACGTTCAAAAGGAATCTGAATCTGTAAAAATGTTTCCGCTACACCCATAGTGTTTGTTTTCGCGGCTGTATGATTGACGATATAAAAACCAACCGAGCAACAAAGGCGGATCGGAAATAAATTATGTGTGTGTCAGCGAGGGACGTTGAGGGACAAAGGGTCAAGGGACAGCGGGGGGCGAACGCGTATAATAGGCAGAGTTTCACACCATACTCGCTGTGGTTTTTTTCCCGTAGGTGGGTATGTCGCCTCAACTTCCAGGATAAGGATTTGGTTTTGCAGCTTTTAGAGCTGTGAAAAAAGATGGCCCGTGCTAGTTTCTTACGTCATTTTTTATCTGCGTGGGGTTTCGTGACGGAACGAAAAATTTAGGATAAGGCCTAAGGCATCCAATTAATTTGTAAAGAAAACATTCTTTCTGTTTTTAAAAGGTTTGTGAGTTTTTTTGTTTTTAAAATAAACGAATAAAACATTCGTTTGTTTATTTGAAATAGAGGCTTTAATGAAGACCCTTTTCCTTAATAAACTCTTTGACGATTATGCTTGAGTCCTAATAGTTAAAAATATTGTTAAAATAATTCACCTTGGTTTTTTTTAGATATTATGTGGACTGTTAATCGTACCTGATTAGAGCTAGAACGTAAGATATCTAATTATATTGATTTATTACATATTTCAAATTATTGTTATTTGTTTCATCAACACCTACATTGAATGAGAGGATCAAAGACAGCCAACTCAACGAAAAATGTTAAACAGGTATTTTCGCTCGTAAATTTTGGTATTTTGGATATCGTATATAGATGCATTTAAGTGGAGCGCATGCTTTGCAATATTTTCCTTTGTCATCACGCAAAAAATTGAGTAGATAATTCTATTAATAGTTTATTAAAGGAATTTTAAGATCATGTCCTCAAAAATACGTGAGTGTGGTCGTCCTATTTTAAAATCCTGGAAAAGAGAGACAATAGTTGCGCCAACACTGGTGAGTGGTGACATATATGCAAATCTTATCAGGTAGCCAAAATATTTTTATCTTTTGTATAATTTTGGATAGTGTGTATGAGCCAATTAGAAAGCTACATAAAAATGATATTTTATACTTTATTTTCCTCTTGTAGATTTATAATAGTGCGTATAAGTTATAAAATAAGTAATTTTATAATTTATACAATTATTATTCTAATTTTAGGAATGCGAAAGTGCTGTCTTTTTATTAGGTACATCCTTATGCCTTATCCGGTCTAACTACCGTGCGAATAGAAAATTCAATGAGTCCCGTGAAAGGACATGACTTTTTCCCCAAGGCTACTCTTTGAACGAAAAATGTACCAAAATCATTGGCGTAGATTTATACAAAATGGCTAAATGGCTACTACATAGTACACACAGCTTGTATCACGAAACCATATTTCATAGGATATAGTTACGTCTTGGCCTGTTTGAAACATGAAATACAAGTATGCATTCACGAAACCATCGATAAGGATCTGCTAGGAAATACTGCGAGTGAGCACGCCTTTGGAATATTGACTCTATGTTTATATACGTAGAGTGCATTTAAGTTTATAGTTTGTTGTCTAGGGGGTCTCACGTCGACAACGGGCGGGAATGGGCGTGGCTAGTGACGTCATGTTAGTGTGCGTGCTCTGACGTCACACGGTACCCAGCTTGCACTATTTTCACAGTTATTTCACCTCCGACATGACCTTTATGGTGACGGCATAAAGGTCATGTCTGAGGGTTACCTGAACATTTCAGCAGACATATTGATTGTCAATCTTGTAGAGAGCGAACCCTCGCTCCCTAATTTGATAAATATTTTAAGTATCACCCGATACTTAAAAAATTTAGCAAATTGCTAACAAGATCTTTAATGTGGATACATAATAATTATTATTAATTATGTTGCTGTCATAACTCATAACATATTATTAAATATGTTATGAGTTATGACAGTCTTTTGTCTTTGTAGGTGCGTTAGGAAAGTGGCTCACCAGACAAGGAAAAACATATTTTAACTTTAACTTGGTACTACGAGTATGTACCTACTAATATTATGTTATATTATGTGCTTTAACTTCTATATTGCTATTTAGAACCTATTCTTCGTAACCTAATAAGAAAATTATTGAGCCTTCAAGAGATCGAAGCAATATATACAAACTCTCTTACTTAAATAGAATATTTGAAGACGTGAGCGGATGAACCAGATAATGAACGTTTTATACCTAAAATAGGGACAGTCACTCATTTTTTCCTTATAATTTAAACAAACCTTGTAACTCATCTACTTCTTAATCTGTCTAACATATCTGGCTATTCATAAAATCCACATTTTTTATGAGTTCAAATATTTTTTCCGGCCTTAAAGCCTTTACCTATCTATGAAAATAACGGCAATTTTTTAACTGTTTAATTTGCAAGTTCCTTAATGTAGTGTATAATAAAATCTTCAATCTTGGTTTCGGTAGTAAAGCACAGCTGGAAGTTGGAATGTGGAACCTTCTAACTTTATAACCCATCGCAGTTAAAGTGATGAGGCGTTCAATGCTCAAATATATCTATTTCAGTGTTATTGTACCATCGAGGAAGTTGATTCCTATGCAGTTGAGAGACCAACGTCATTTGCTTGACTATGTCAATTCAATATTAATTGTGATCTGTCGACTGAGTTTGACGTAATGCGACCAAACTATGTAGATCCCCCATTTGCATAGGAATCAACTTCTCTGATAGTACATTCAGAGAAATTTATTGATTCATAGGCAGATTGAGAACCTTGATGACGGTGGAGATTTTGTCTTGACATTAGATCTGCCAACAAAAATGAATCAGTAATTTATCAACCAATTAGTTAATTCGTTTTTGTAGGCAGATAAATTCATTATGATTATTATTATTATTATTACATTATTCTTAATTTTCGGTATCCTTTAACAAAACTACGTGGTTAGTCATAATATGGCTAGTACTATCTTCAATTTAATCCCATCCGTTTTGGATGTGATTCAAAGATCAATTAAGAACAGTTAAACGAATCAATAACTATTAAACAAAAGACGACACAAATATTCGAAGCGTGTCATAATGTAATCTGTCGGCACAACACAGGCGAAGCCGCGGTATTAAGTAATAAACAGCCGATAAACGGAAAAGAGAGATATTGGTTCGTAATTACTAGTGCTTGATAGAACGTCGATTTTAGGCCAAAGCCGAAGCTGATTGACCAGTTGCGTTCAGCCGAAAAATAGGCCGAAACTGAAGGTTTTAAATATCTAACGGCCGTTCTCAGCGAAATATTTTAACTCTCACTTGACTTTAATGAAGATTTTATTGTATAACTTTACTTATAATATAATTAAATATTATATAACTCTATACTATGTATTGTGTTGAATTTCAAATTAAGTGATGAGTGCGTCCGTAAGTAGGTACTTTGATCACAAGAATTGAGGTAGGTACAAGTTAAAATTTTCCGTTTCTGTGTTCAACCTAAAGTTGATAAATCATTAAAATATATTATGTAAATTTTTACTTGTAAAAATGTTTGCAAACTATTATTTATAAACAAATTTTTTTCCTAGCCTATGCTGTCCCACTGCAAACAATTTTATTATAATTATATTATTTGTATTTGTATCAAAGGTTTTTAATTTTCTGGTAAGTGCAAATGCTTTAATAATATAGCATAGCAACATTTTGGGTAACAATTCGCTCAAGACGTTTGTTCTCTAGAGTCTAGAGTCTAGAGTTCTAGACTCTAGGACATATCACATAACCTTCAGCGAGCATTCGGTATCTGTGATTATGGCCTTAGCTAGGCTATAGCCTAACATGGTCTTTTTGGCCGAAGGTAGCCGAAGCTGAAGCCGAATCTTCGTCGGTCACTAGTAATTTCCTACGAACAATTAAAGCCCATACCGATACCCCCCGCTTATTCCTACTCTATTTATTGCATATCAAATCGGTCGTTTTTTAGTTTGAAGGAATGTGTGTTTTTTAAACTGTTCTAAAATTTTCGTAGCTATTGCTCAACAGCAGAATGTAGATTTAAGGTAAAAACGCACTAGGCATCATCTCATAGAACTTGAATATTATTGTGTCGCATAACTTCGCTGCCAAGTTTAGGCTTTATAATTTAAGAAACTTTCGGCTACGATGTTTCACGTCTCTCCTATTAGGTACGCCAAGTGTGACCTCACCTTTAATATATAATATCGCAAAAGCTTCAGTAAACAACGTGTTGCAATTACGCTTAACTGAGCTTTATGAATATTGTGTTAATAGTTTCGACAAAAATTTTATTAATAGAAAATCTATTTTATTTTATTTTTTGCTCGGAAATTGGAATTAGTATGTTACACATATTGCCTATTTCATGGTTCAAAATGATGCGAGTATAAACAGACTATCAAAATTATACATTTTTGAACGAAAATAATTTTATATTTTTTCCACTCTTTCTACTTTTCTCCACTAGGTACTCCAAGCAAGCTAAAATATAACAAAAGTAATCACGATCGAGCCTGTCTTGCACTAACTGCACTTTTTCACAAAGTTCTATTATCAATAAATTGACTGTGCAAAGTAAAATATATTGTTACTGTTTAACACCTTTAAACTTAATTGAGTATGTGGCATTGACCTTAAAAAGGTCTTAAATCCACACTAATATTAAAAATGTGAAAGTGTCTGTCTGATACTTTTTACATTAAAGCAGGTGATACGATTTGGATGAAATTTTGTATAATAATAATAAAAAAAAGCCCACGGGGCAGCTTGTGGCGAACTGTTGGGGAGTAGTGACCCGACGCACCCGAGTACTCTCAAGAAGCCCCTGTTCTCCATCTCCGGCTTGCCTTCACCGGCCGGCCGGAGTAAACACTGACGGAGAATGAGGCCCTACCCCTGCCATGCCTTAACCGGCCGGTCTTAGTGGCGAGTCGCAAGAGCTTCGGCTCGGAGGGAGGATGTGAAGCGTAAGTGGCGAGTGAGCGACGTGATGGGACCATCTGAGGGTGCATCGGCGTTTAAAGTCCAGTGACACCTCTCCTGCCTCAAGCCGCCGCCATCGGCGCACCGTGCGTGCGGCCATTTTGAGGGGCCCATTGAAAGAGTTGGCGAGTCACCGTCTGCCAACTTTACGATACAATATGTTACCATGTTGTATCGGCAGACGCCATAGTCCTTCCATAGTCCCAGTTACCCAGTCCACTAGCACCCCCATAGCCCGATATCATTATTAGTATCCGTTCTCTGCAATAGTCCTACACTGGCCGCTGGCTCTCCTTGGGCGTACTGTCGACATTACTCATAGTGCGGACAGGGAGAGTCGCCGGCCGGCGTCACATTACATTAAGGTTAAAACTGTGTTACGGGGCCTCTACGTGGCTTCGGCTCCACGCATGCCTTCCAAAGGTCCGGGATTTAATTGCCCGTGAGCAAGGAGTGCTTAACACAAACATAATAAATAATAACTCCCACACCGATTTCAGTGACGGTGACCGGTGTCATTGAAACTAGGCCAGTTACGCAGGAGTAATTTAATAGTGCCCAAGTGCGTGCGCAGTACACAAGAGCACTCTCTATTCCTTTACTCTCATTAACCCAGTGGGACGGAAGACCGACGACTGGCGAGAGATCAGGACGTGCAGGACCGACTTTTTACATGCCCATCCGACGCATGGATCATCTTACTTGTCAGACAATCAGGTGATCAGCCTGCATTGACCTAACTAAACATGGAAATAACACGTTTCCAACGCGGGATTCGGGAATCGTACCCGCGAACTCCGAGTCAAGAGCCACGCTCTAAACCACGGACCATGGTTTTCTCTAATCACGTAGGACCTTACATTATAGCAAAATGTAAGGTCCTACGTGATTAGAGAATGTCCGTGCGAGGGTGCGTACAACATCTAGTTATATTTTTTGGTTTAATGCAAGAGTTGAGTTTTTTATAGTTCGTTTTTATAGCAATGCGTTTGGCAAAAGATTTATAACACATATGTCCGATTGCGGCCATATATTATGTTAATTTGTCCAATTTTACGACGCCATAAGCTCGACGTGTTAACGTATCGGTAAATATAAGTCATTGACACAAGAGTGTAATGAAATAAATAATAGTTGTCATATTAGATATTAATAGATGATCGTGTGGCTATAATTGAAATAAAAACCACTTTTATCAAAAAATATCATCGTAAAGTTGTTTTATATCATATCAGGCGCAAGCGACAATGCTGAAAGATTATTATACGTCACCTTTGACATACTATTTTAACGTCTCCGTGGTCCAGTGGTCTAGACTCTAGAGCATCGCTCTTGACTCGGAGATCATGGGTTCGATTCCCGCGTTAGAAACATGTTATTTCCAAGTTTGGTTAGGACAATGCAGGCTAATCACCTGATTGTCTGACAAGTAAGATGATCCATGCGTCGGATGTAAAAAGTCGGTCCTGCGCCTGATCTCTCCAGTCGTGTCGGTCTTCCGTCCCACTGGGTTATATGACTTATGAGAATAAAGGAATAGAGAGCGCTCTTGTGTACTGCGCACACACTTGGGCACTATAAAATTACTCCTGTGTGACTGGCCTGGTTTCAATGAAACCAGCCACCGTAACCGAAACCGGTGTGGGGAGTATTATTACCATTTTAACCGACTCCTAAAAATGAGGAGGTTAATATAGTAATAATATGTTCGACTGCGATTTTTTTTTAACTATCGCTATTATTTAACGTAATTATCTATGCACTTCTTCGTTAATCGTGTATGGCCATTGCTAGATTTGTAAGGTCTCAAATAAAATGATTTGTTCTGGACGTCTATTAATAATATATTTTAAACGATATCCTCGCAGCTGCTTAATTTAGGTATTTAAGTTGTGATGAATATGTGGATCGCGTGAGCACGTCCATACCAAATAAATGACTCCGTTATTTGCGAGTGCAACTTATTTTTATTATTTTATAGTAAACTTGATGACTCTCGCAACTCCGTTGTGGCAAAATACGTTTATCGCGCGGGAACCGTACATTTTTCCGGGAAAAAAAGACGGCTAGAGAGTAGTGTTTTGTGTCGAACTCGAACTCGACTCGAACTCGACTCGCACTCGGTTGTCTGTAAAGTCGGTTTACTGACGATAGTTGAACGTCATAACGTCATAGCCTTAAATGTAACGCCTCAGAGCGAGGTAACGCCGCATATTGCGTCATGTTTTTTCGTGCGCGCAGCCCATATCGAATTATAAGACGTTATCACGTCAAAAAAGTAGCCTTAGACGTCTTTTTCCAGGACTCAATTAGCAAAATTGGTATACCGATTTAGGCTTGAAGAGGTGACAGACAGACAGACAGACACACCGTCGCATTATGTATTATTATGGACTAGATGCTGCCTGCAACTTCACTCACATAGATAGAGTCGAACATCTTCACTCATCTTGGCGAAAGAAAGGTAAAATATTCCCACAACTGCTGCCCGGGCATTTTCCCAACTATACGAGGTGTAACAAAACTAAGTGATAAATTATAATGTGTCCCTTATTATAGAGTTCACTGCGAAAGAAGCAGCGCTAAAAGAGCAAATTTTTTTGTGATTTGTATAGGGAAGTGCCCGTGCATCATACATTTTTCCATACATAGGTGAAAAATGTAACTCGTTCAGTGCTGCTTCTTTCACAGCAAAGCTCTTTAGAGTTTGCTGTGAAAGAAGGAAAAATGTATACTAAACTAAATTATAGACCCATACACACCCTAAAGTATTATCACTTAATTTTGTTACACCCTGTATACATTTTTCCAGGCATTTGTATATTTCGAGTTTTTAAATACATACAATATAAATATTTTTGCGTTACAAGCAATAAAGTCTGTTACAGGGAGAAAAAAGTTAAATAATACAACTATTTGAAACAACAATATTTTTATTCTAAACTTATTATTCTTCGTTATTTAAAAAGTTCGTGTTTCTATAATATTTAAACTAGACACTCGACAAATATTTATTAGCATAATAATGTGACAACCTAAATAAATTAGTCTAAGTTAGTAAACTGCTGTTTTTTCTCAGAAAACATATTTTATTTTGCATGATATATTTTGACACTCGTTGAAGTCTAATACAAAGAAAAGGTTGACTCCCAGTAATAATAACATATTGGCTAAAAATATATACCTAATGTTTTTCTGTGTGCTTAAATCATTATAAACTAATTTATTTCTCCAGACTACATAATTATATGGGGCTTAGTAATTGTAAAGTAGTCCTCTGTGATATAAAGAGGAAAAACTTAAATGTCGCACTCAGAAAGGATATTAATTACATAACTGTTATTAAATGAAGATTTTGACATAAACTCCATACTTTTGACATTTTAAACACATGCAACCTGTCAAACTTTTCATTAAATTGAAGTTCAATCATCATTAAAATTGTCTCTAGGTGCGGTCGTAAGTTGTAAGTAATTCAAAAAAAATCCTCAGGAACTGGACCGGGTTTGATAAAGTCTGGTAAAATCTATAGATAATGCTGCGATAAATTTCAGGATTTCGTAGCCAAAAAGCAAAAAATCTAACCTTTATAATATAGGCTCCATTTATAACGAAAAAATGTACGGCCCTTAATAGCTTAGTAACTTTGTTCCCTCGTACAAATTGAAAGTTATAATAATAGATTATGTAACAAAATACAAATTTCAAAGTGAAATTAATAGATACAAAATTAAAACAGCGAAAAAATTATTTTCCGTAAAATTAAGCAGCTAATACTTGTACTAATTGCTAAATTAAAATATGCTAATGAAACTATTACGGATAATTATATTACGTTGTAAAACTAAAAATATACTGAGTGAAAATGATTAAAGTGGTAAGTTTATATTATTGAAAAAGAGTGTCGATATTAAATGGTGTCACTTGAACTATTATGTTTAAATAATTTATCACAATTAATTACTTGTCCCAAAATAATAAGGCACAATCGATAAACATTATTTCTATAGGAAAGACCAAGTGATACATTTAAAGGATTATAGAAAATATCCTTTAGAGTTTAGATGAATGGTCTTACAAAGAAAGAAAACATTTTGTAAATTCAAAATGGTGAAATTGTATGTTACGCGACGTGGTATATGTTTTGGAGTGGTAGGAACTCTCTTTCTACCACGCTCGCGGTGAAAATGTAAGCTTATATTACCTTATAATAACCCTCCTTATGTAACTATTTTACAAAGAAAGGCATCATCTTATTCTAATAGAAGTAGGGTTAAAAGAGCTAAACCTCCAGTTTTTCCGACTATTATAACCGTGTTCCATAACAGCTGATGTTATCACAATAAGTTTACTGCGCACGCCATAGTCCGGTTCACGCAGAAACGAGTGTAATTGACTACATTGTATATAACATGAGAGTACTCTCACGTCACTGAAGTTAAAAATATACTTTCTTCTTCCCATCTCTATAAATAAACTTTTTTTTAGAATATTTTTTTATTTATAAGCGCATTTGTATGAATTTTGTGAAGACAATATCAAAAAGCAAATCTTTTCAATGGTTCGCTTTTACCCTTGGCTTTAATTCAGTCACGTGAAATGGTACAGGCATTATTATTAATATTATATATCAGTTGTATCCCCTATCTAATCCATCAAGCCCCATAAGGACATCGGTGATCGCGACAAAAATAGAATGACAATAGATTTCCAAGAATCCGCGATCGAAGGATTAAACATCTCAAGGAGTAGAATTTAACAAATCCTTTCTTATAGTGACCGCCTTCATCATGAGAGGAACATAATATTATGTGGGAAATTTCTAGTTTATAATATAGCTCTTATTGCCTGTGTGTTGTTCTATACAGAGAAAAATAATAATTGATCAAGATATATTGGCTACTTTTAAGTATTTTGATTATGGCATGGGTATAGTCAGATGCGTTTTCTTCTGTCATTTTCAATTCAATTAAGTTCTCCAGCAAAATTACCAAAACTATTTTGTTATATCAAGCAATTTTCTCTTTAAACTCCTCAAAGAACTCAAAGCTATGGTTCGAAACAGTGAAGAGTCGCTCACTTTTGAGAAAATCCATTCAGATGGATAGCGCCGTGTTTAATTATTTGAAGCAGTGTTTAGACGAGGCGCGGCGGGCAACACGTCCAATAACTCAGCACGTAATAGGCGCGGCTCGCCTTGTGCCAACTATTAAACTCATATCCGAACTCTTATTGACGTATAAATTCCATTTTTTCCGAAGGCGCCGGTTTGCCCAATATTAATAAACGCTATAATTGCGTCGGCCCCGGCCTGTTGTAAATTAAATGGCCCGTGAGCTTTAAATATTCATAGCTTTCAAATTCTAAACTAATTAAAACTTGTTTCGTTCCGACGATATTGTTTGCATTACAGACTCATACTGAATATAACTAGATGTTTTCCGACATATAAAAGGAATGGTGTGTATCATATTCTACTTTATAGACATAATAAAGTAGCAACTCACCAAAATTGGTGCAGTAATTTCCAGGACATTTCTAATAAATGATCAAATCCGATCCGAATACCATCGAGGAAATTGATTCTGCGGCAGTTGACAGGCCTACGTCATATTTTGGTCGGATCATGTCAATTCAATAATTATTTAGTCACACCAAAAACATTTCATGAATGTTACCTCGACGACCACAAAAGGTTTGCCCTGTGAAAAACACATCAGACCTAATGTAGAGCCAAGCTTCTGAAACTATACGCGGACTAACTCTATCGACCGTAACTCCAACAAATTCTACATAATTATCAGAAAGTATGTATGGCTCCGCTGTTTTGCTACCGTTGTGGAGGTGAGGCGAATATTTGATTTCTGATCTGAAGTAAGTAACGAAACAGCCAAGCCATACAATATACATACCTGCATAGGCCTGAAGATAGTGACACAAAATTCTTGGTCACCTACCCCCTGTAAAACCGCCATACTGGCACAAATGACCAAGAATTTTGTGTCACTATCTCCAGGCCTAACAGGCTAATTACTGATATGTAGAGTTTGTTGAAGTCAGGGTCAATAGAGTTAGGGAACTACTGCGAAAGTGTGTCTGTCTATTTGTTTCCTCTTCACGATCTTAGCACGTCTTCTCGAGGTATTCGGTACTTTGAGGTAAGTAGGGGAGAGCGGGGCTAGAATTAACAGGGGTAAGTATTAACAAGCCTAGAGCTACTAAATTAAATGACGATACGGTAAAACGTTTAATGTTATAAGTTCGGGCAACGTTGGCGAACGATTTGCGACAAGAGTGTTGCCCATCGGCCGTCCCGTTGTGAAGTTATGGTACGTCGGTGCAAAAATACAGGTAAGTGGACATTTTTAAGTCTCGAATTTTTTGATTCATGCTTTAATTATTTGGTTTTGCGATTGCAGATTTTATATAATTAATCGTTATTTAGTTGTTTATTGCATTTCCGTGTTATTTTATTAAATATACCTATAGTTTTTTAATAATAAATAATTATATCCAAAAAGGTCCTCGGGGGCTAGTTTTAACAAAAGGAACGGGGTAAGTATTAACCCGTATTATTTGGTATTACAAGCAAGTTGGAGCTACCACATCTGCCGAAGGAGGTACGCCGATCACTCTGGCGGCACTCCGGCAACACCATATCCACCGATGTTCATACATCGGAAGATCAGATTCAATTTTTATTGCAAGTGGAATCCATAAGGGCTGAAAACAGCTCAGGGTGGATGACATAAAAGGAAATTAATATTATTTGACAGAAGTTATTAATGTTCTTTAATATTTGTATGTCAAAAAATAAATGAATTATGGTCTTAATATTTTTATGTTTTTTACTTCCATGGTTAAATGAAATTCTAATAAGTGTACTACCGTTAATACTTACCCCGTCACTGTTAATATTTGCCCTCGAAACGGGGCAAGTATTAACCGCTGACTTGAAAAAAAATGCGTCTCCCTTCGAATCCAAGTAATTTAGATGAATTTTTAGCTAAGTATATGCAAGCCAAATAAATTTCCGTTACTCGGGTATAAAAATAATATCATAAAGTTTTCAAATTTAGAAGATAAATTACAATATTCAAAATCTGTTAGTACTAGCCCCCCTCTCCCCTACTTTTAGTTTCAAACACATATTAAGTAATTGGTTAAAATTTCTCGCGGCAATACACAAACCAAAGTAATTAAAAACAATGTTGTTGTTGAATTAAACATCTAGATTATTAATAATCATAATGTTAGGTATAACTTCTAAACCAGAGATAAAGTTTTATAGGAGTACAAGTAGGTAGGTATAAATTTAATGAAGAGGTCTGTTTCCGAGTTAAAGTTGAACTGTTAGTTTTATTGGTCTTAAGTTCGTTGTAAAACGATTTATTTAACGGTCTACAAGAAAACATAATTACTACGTACTAATTAAAAGTTGTAAAAATGACCTTAATTATTTTATACCATCAATTCCAAACTACTTCTTTATTTTTCCTATTAATTGTCTATTTTTAACTCTTTTGGTAGAGCTTTTAATATTTTTAATTCGATAATTTTTCGTTATTTACACCATGGCGCAGTTTCAACTAATTTGAGGTTTTCAAGTCACCTTTTCTATATCTGTATCCGCAAAAGATATCCTGTTATATATTTTTTGATTTCAAACAAACCGCAACAAACCGATATCTCTTCAATCAAAAACTCCAAAATGCCACAATACCTATAAAGTAGTGTCATAGACCAATGGAAATGTATATTATCCTTAGTCTATAGTAGTGTTAAAAAATTCTGATGCACCTAATATAATATCTGCTATGCTACACTTCTTGTATAGTATACAATACAAGTCCTAGATGTTCCATTCTTTATAATGCATCATACAGACAATGTACTGTGTATATTAATTGTTTTTTGATACAAGCGAACAAAACAATGGTTTTTGTTGGCTCATAAGAGCAAGACAAAAGATAGTGCAAGTCATGTTATAATGAGTTATAGTGTATCGTGCTATAAGCTACGACTAGCGATTTTAATTTTATAATTACTCTACAGTAGCGAATAGCATAATATATGAAACACCTTTTATGATACAAATGCACTTATTATTATTATTAGGTATTTTAAATCCTAGGCAAGTATTTTTAATAGTCAAAAAAAGTTTTTATTATAAGTACCTATATTAATAATATTTGTATTAAACTAATTATAATATACAGTAAAGAGAAATAATATTGCTGGTATAAAATGAATAATTGTGATTATGTCTGAACAAAAAGTCTTAAAACTTATTAAAATAACTAAAAAAATATTTTTTGGAACCCTAATACATAATACAATAATTTACCCGTTTGAAATTAAACTAATACCAATCAGTGATTTTATTGTAAAAATTAGTTTCGACGCAAAACCTTAAAGGCAGGTGTGAAATGTTCTTAACGTTCAGATTCCTAGTGTTGTGCTTATAGGCGATCGATAATGTCGATAATGAATATATTGAATATAAAAAGATTTCGATAAGTTGACGTTTACCTAATTAGTGCATTGTAAATGTTGTTAAATTCTAGTTTAATATTATAATCCGTACGTACGTATTTATTACTATGATGATTTATTTATATAGAGGAACCTAAAAATCTTATGTTATACTAATGTTTGTAATCCAATTTCTGTGTAATTTATCAGATAACAATTTTTAATTACCGCTTGGAAAACACGCGTCTCAAAAGTAACAACAAAACAGATTTAAACAACAAACGAGATGTTATTCCTTGTCACCTCTCAGTTCATCACTATCATTAAATACAATTATTTTCAGGCCAACAATATTCATCTGAGACCAATCATATTTTATTGCATTCGTGTGCAGGTGCTTTGCTGACCTTTGAAAAATGAGAGATGTTTAATTTTCATCGGCAATTATCGATATCGATACCGGCGCAGTGTCATGTGTCATGTCGGTGTCAATCTCTGCGGGGCGCCGCTCGTGCCCGCCTCCACCTGCCTCGGTGATCGGCTATTTGTACATAAATACCTCCCATTGTCTACACAAACATACCTACACATTGTCTGAGAATGAGCCGAACGTCCCGCTGTTTGATTCTTCTCAGAATAAGGGAATCCCGGCCCCGGTGGTCGGCTAAGCGTTATAAAATTGATGATCCTTTTAATACACCCGGACGGGCGATAACACCGATTATGTTTGACTTTTAATATTCTCGTACGATATTGTTTAACATTTTAAAGCCACATCGCTTGCAATGTAGAGTATGACGGATTTATGCAATGCTTTGTTGAGGCCCGTTATAGTTTATGCTTTCAGTTTTTGCAACAGTAAAATGCTAATAACGAGATCTAAACCGTAAAAATTGGTTATTTACGAGTATCTTCCAACAGTCTTTGCATAAAAACATGTTTAACGTACTCTGACATTTAAGATGAAAATATTTTATTAATTTGTTAAAATGTATGTGGAACAAAGGTGGTGCTTCAACGGCGCTCGCATGTACAGCATACTGTAGTGACACTATCGATAACATCATTGAAACGTTTATCATCACTATTATCACAAAAACATTAATTGTGGAACTTATCACATAACGCCATAATTCTTTGCATGATTTGACTCTTGTTTTTATTATGTCTTTGGTAGCACCTTGTTATCGCCAATTTTATTCCAATTTTTCAACACTTTTAATATAATTCATAATGAGATTTGCCACAGTCCGAACTGTTTCAGGTAACAACATGAAAAAGACGTTTTCCGTACGAAGTTCCAAAACATAGTATTCAAACTAACGTTTATTTAGTTTTTAACAAAGCGAATTAAAACAATAATATCATGGTGAGACAATTTCACTTTTATTAATTCTGAATTACGCGCTATACTTCTTTACATTCATCATCAACTTTTTTCGAAACTTAAACAATACACACGACAAACTGTGTATACAAAGCTTTAGATATTTTTACTTTGGATTCTATACCATGGTGTTAAGGTTGTAATTTATTGATTTAAGGCGTTCGTAGACATTACCGAGTTTATAATATAGATGTCAGAACACTGGGACTGAAGTTTACTTTTCACACGAGCGTGGGTAGAGTCGACCTACATACTTCTATACCATGGATATTTTCATTCATCCATTAAAGAATTATTAACGATTCGCCTCGGTGTTTAGGAACTACGTTTTACTACGTGGGTTTTTGTATCGCGAAATTTTCCTCTTGTTTTATTATATTATCTTGATCTTTGAAAATAAGTAATAGGTAACTAAAAATGTTTTAGAAAAACTAGTTACCACAAAATATGTTGCTTAGATCCTTTGTTAATCAGACAAGATATTGAGATGATTTTAACATCTTATTGAATTAATTTTTCCAGTTTATATTTTGCGCACAATCTACAGGGTGTAACAAAATAAGTGATAATATTTTAGGGTGTGTATGGATTCCCCTTTTTGAGTTCACTGTGAAAGTAGCAGCGCTGAAACTCATTAGTTACTATAAATTATAGAATAATAATAGAAAATTCATGACGCTAGGGCGCTTGCCCATACAAATCACAAAAAAAGTTTGCTCTTCTAGCGCTGTTACTTTCACAGTTAACTCTATAATGTATACACACCCTAAACTTTAAGTATTATCACTTTGTTTTATTACACCCGGCCCTGTATATCAAGTACTCGTATGTATTTTTCGTGTGCGATTGTAAAATTTCTGGCAGCCTTTAAATATTGCGAGCCATTAAGTACATATTCCATGATTATTTTTGACGGCGAGAATAGCACTGTTTATGTTGTTCTATTTAAAAATATATAAAAATTCGATAAAATAATAATGTTATTATACTATTGTTAGTATCGAAGTTTTTTTCAGACGAGAAATCTCATACAATGCCCAAAAACCGAAGTCGAAGGCTTTTAATGGTTTTTTAAAGTCGCGTCGGGGCGTCACACAAAAAGGTGTTTAAGAAGCAAATTGATAAATTACCTGTAGCACGAGTTAAATCCAACAGAATTGAGTGTTACGGAAGGATTACACAGCAAGAGACCGATAAGGGTCAGTGCAGACGGGCGACCGAATATTGAGATCGATTGGGTTCATAACAATTTGAGTCTTTTCTATAAAGCTTTGTATGTACTCAGTAACAGAAATAGTAAGGGAGCCAAAGAATAATATTTTTTATTACTAACAAGCTTTTAGGGTTCTGTAATCAACAAAACTTGGTTGACTACAGTACCCTAAAACGGAACCCTAACCAGCTGATTTTTTATATTGGTAGGTTAATAGTTACATAATTTAAGAGTAACATTGTCCTACAAATAAAACAATCCATATTTTAGGACAATCAAATCAAAGTTTGAAATCCTTTCTATCTCTATTAGCTACGACTTTCAAGATTTTTCTCAGATAAAAAAGTTGTTTGTCTTATCAAAATGAAGCTACTCACAAAAAAATATTAGCTTGTTAGTAATAAAAAAAAATAATTCTAGAGCTCCCAGCCTATAAGTTGGAATGTTATTTTATTAGTGACGTCAATTCCACTAATAAAAGACGTTAAGTTCATCGGGCAGATATAGCAGACTGACATGTAGTCTCCTCCAGTCATTGTGTAGACTTCCATGAATGTAGTATATTTTATTACTCTTTTTCTTTAAGGTTTAAACATTTTGAATCCTGAGACCAATGTACTTAATTTGCTTACGGGTTTAGGACTTAGGCTTAGGTTTAGCTCGCAGGCTCGTAGTTAGGTATAGCAGACTCACATGACGTAGTCTTCTCTATTCTCAAATCACGGATTTCCGTCTGTAACGGTCATTGACTCCCTGTCAAAAAACCTTGTCATATTTCGTCGTTTTCTATACAAACCGTGACTGACAATGAAGTGACAGATGTTTCTAGTCTAAGGGCGACAGTATTATTTTTCTCTATGGCGATATTTTATTTTGCATACATGATGTCGACAGTTTATGAATTTAAATATCACTTCAAAGTCATAAAAAGTTGGAGATTATCATACGAAAAGTTACCAAGATGAAGAAGTTTTCCGATGAAACTATAATAGTCTGTTTCTTTACAAGAATTCAATTTCATTCCTAATTTAAGATAACGCAGTGCGAGTATTTTTCACATAGCTCCTAGACTAGAAAGGTCAATGACCTCTGGTACCACCTTAAATTGTCCTGACTATAGCCATTGTGTAGACATCCATGAATGTAGTATTTATATTAATCATATCCTTTAATCACTTGAATCCACTTGAATCCATGAATCCTGAGGACTAGGCGTAGCTTCATATTTTGTGGTTTCAAAATTCAGCTCCGAGTCGCGGTCGTCTGTAGCGCGTTTGCGCCGAACCTCGACCGATATTCCTGTCGAAGAGCCGCTCTGATATACGGCATATATTGTGCCACTATTGAAAGGCATTTGTAAGCACGAACACCGCTTACAACTTTAATAGTTCATAATGAAAAGTCGATATAAGTAATGGATAATGTATGATAATAATACCATTTAAATATCTTGTCAGCGCTATAGGGTTTTTGAATGCGAAATATTAATCTTTAAAATTATAGTTAAAAACTACATACTTTATCCTTAGGTAACAGAATAAATCGATTTTATAAGTTTTGTCCAAAAAATGTCTGATTCGAATATTGTATGACAACCACCGATATTTTAGACTAGTTTATATTATTCGTAGAGCCTAACATAGTATTATAATTATATGCTAGTCAAAGTCTAACATAATATCATATTACAATATAGATTTGACGCTAGTCTATTACGAGTGAACCACCCATAACCTCTCAATAACTCAACGATATTCTAATTTAAAACCACCCGTCACTCATCCAGAGGCGTAAAATATGTTGTTTTCACTTCGTAACTCTCAACAAAAACGGTTTTTGTGAAGTTTACATTGTCTGGGTGCTCCAGGACTATTAATATTAAAAAAATCGGACGTATGTTTGACGATATATTAATGGCTGTAGATTCCTGAACGGTCGGAGTGACCGTATCAATCATTCGTTGTTAAAGTGTTAACTCTGGTGGAGCCATATATCTAAGTCCGACTAAATAAAATTGAAGTTTTAATATCATTTGTAAGATTTGTATCCAGATTTATAAGGCGTGGGTAAAGTGCTGTGTATTTTTTGGGAATATTTTCTACAGCTCATCAATACAAACAAAAAATAATCTTGGACAAAACCACAGTGTCACATTTCAAAGATCATAATATGAGCTGCCAAGTATCCATTTTTGAAAAAAATATTCATGAACGCGAAAAAAACACAATGGCGGACAGACAGGTGGTCGGCCAAAATCTTCGTACCCCTTTGTCTTTCTCGTCAATACTTCAACCAAAATATTGTGTGCCCAAAAATATAACATTATTATCTATTGATTGTAACACACCTCACAATTCATTAGGTAAAGAGTAGAAGAAGAGTATCTAAAATGTAGTTTTTGGCAGTTTATACTCTTACAAGAATTATCACTAGATGAAGTATTAAGCTCCACTTTTAAATCACATTTCATCATTGAACGCAACCTAGGATGCGCAGCGTATTAAATAATAAGAAAACAAAAATCTTTTTAACTATTATGCACCGAGCGGCTAAGTCAAGGAGGTAGAAATATCCCGAATATTTTATATTGATCAGAAAATGAGACTCATGGTTGTGCCTCGATCTTTACGAATCTTTTTCTTTTTACTGTGCCTTTATCGAGCTCGTCCACAATTGATTATGCTCGTCCAAATATCAACGTGTCAGAAGGATGGCTTATTAATAAACTGAGAAATAATACACTGGGTTCCGTAACGTATTTAAGGAGAAAAGGGTGTATAGTTTACAGAATGTTTTCTCGCTTATGATATGATAGTGCATAATATTGTGTTTGTCTGTTTGTACGTAATATTCTCCAAAGCCTATATGCTTTTGGATTGAAGTTACAGGTATATGCATCCTTTATGTTAATTCACATAACTTACCAATCAATAATGTAAATTAATTATATTATGCTAACATAATTAGGGTAACAAGGATAATGTTAACATTGTTAGGTTTTAAGAATTTAGAGTTTAGCAAGACTGAAACAGCATTCAAATGCCAAGTACGAGTAAAATATTGTAGCCGTAAATATTTTCTGAAAAGTAAAGAAGAAAAAGTACAAGAAAGCATATTATTGCATTGAAAACATATTGGAAAATAATAACAAATCAAACGCGGGATTTTTTAATGGATTCGTTTCATATTTTATTCCAAAGAAAATGAATAGACCATCCTATTAATGTAAGTACATTAAGTTCTAATTAAAGAATTCTTCCAATACCGATATTATGTTATTAGCATATTAATTGACATATAACATGTGTATTTTATTTGGGCAATAAACAAGTTTAAGGCAAATTATTAATGGTTTTTTCTATGTCTGGTTATGATTATTTATGTCGGTATGATCAAAGGAACAGATGGGGTCAATTTTCTAGAAAAAACCATCACTTCAGCGCATACTAAAGCGTATCCGAAACGTGTGTTATGAATAATCAAATTTTAAGGTCGGAATGGTTATTTGATATTAGCAATTTCGCGAACAGATGGAAATGAAATTTATCACTGTGGAGCTTGGAGGTTAGAGAGATAAATAAAATTTGAGTTCCGGATATTCTAAAGTGTGTAACGAAAATAAGTGACAATACTTTAGGGTGTGTACGTGTTCCTTGTATAGAGTTCACTGTGAAAGTAGCAGCGCTGAAAAACGAAATTTAAATGATAATACTTTCGGGTATGTATGTGTTCCTTGTAGAAAGTTCACCGTGAAAGTAGCAGCGCTGAAAGAGGATTTTTTTGATATCAATACTGAAGCAAAACGCTTGGAACTTATAACAAAAAGCATGGACTTTATGTGTACAATCGCGAAATGTAAACTTATGCAAACGGTAGAGATCTAATGAAATGAATATTACATTTTACGTAACTAAAAATATGAATATGTAAGCACAATTATAGCTCCTAAAGTGGATTAGCATAAAGAAAGTGCTACTTACATGATAAAAAATTTGCAAAGTTTTTTATACGAACTGGCAGTTTTGCAACTGTTTATTTTGGAAGGTATTCGTTAAATAATAACTATAAAATATATATAATATTTAAAAAAGCTTATTCACACGTACCTATTAATATTAATTTATAATAATTGTAATATAATAATAGTGTTAACGAAAAAAGCTAAAAAGAAAGCAAGGGAATAGCAAGGCATGTACCGTAGCTTAAATGAATACAAACGAGTTCAAAAAAATTTGGATTCACAAAAACTTTCAGTTTTTCATGGATCCTAAATTTTATTTCCAGGGAAAGGAAATTTGTATTGCTCAATAAAATTCCACCAACGTCATCACTTTTACCTTTAATAAAAAAAAACATACAAGATACGCGCTAAAAACATAACCCTCCTGGTAGTCGGGTAAAAATCACAACTTTTCAAAACCTCGAAAGTCAAAAATCGAACAATTCTCGGGGATCCCCAAAAACCTTAGAAAAAGTCTTGTCATGCACCACAATGCGGTCGCCGACGGCCCTCCTTCTTGTTTATTAAATAAACAGACCAATCCTCGTCACGTAAGTCCCCTGTCAACTCTTTCCAACTTTTTTAATGTCTTACAGTAGCTATTATATGAATAACAAAGAGTTTTTTCGGCCGCGTTTAGCTTTGGGAACTTTGATTTTGGAGGCATTGGTTTTGAATTTATTTAATAAGGTAGACCTCGTTGTAATAATGTTTGAGATAAAAGACTCTCGCTCTTAGCTTGTTAGAACATTCTTACACGTCATACCAAACTCTAATGATTGCCAAATACCATTATCCTCGAACCTAACTCCAAACCTCGGTAGGTACTCGTAACACCATCCAAGAATACTTTTAACCGTTAAAGGGTTAAACTTTAAGCCTTTATCCTTTTAACCCGTTACGAAGAAGACATTCGCCAGCCGGTGATACATACGTATCATTAATATCGGCATTGAACGCTCGCCACGGGGTGTCAGGTCGGTTCGACCGCACTAAACATTGCATTAGCCCAAAGACGCCGCATATTCGGCTAAGTCGAATCGATGACAACACGATTTATTCGTTGCACCCGATTTTAATCGGATTTGACTTAAATCGGTGTCCCGTGATTTAGGAATGTGTTTACAATAATCGTTTTAACGTCGCTGGCTAATGCTACTGATACGTTTCGTTTACGTACCTACCCAAGTTTTTTTCGAATAGCGCAAAATAGCAGATAAAATTTGGGATCGTGGATGTATGTATGTTTTGGTCCCTATGGTTCAAAGGTGGCGATGACGGTGTAGCGTAGAGTTAAAAAAATTGTTCCGTCTCAGGATAAATTAATGTTAACATAACAAGACCTAAGCGAAAGTAAAAAAAAAACAACAGAATAAAACACTATTTCAAACAGTGGATTTCACCTAATTAAACCAAGCCATTGTTGTCTTTTTTAATTTTGATAAAGTTAGCACGGTAGCATCTTTACTAACAAAATGGTCCACGCTGTATTATGTAAGTGTGTTGTGAATCTCTTTGTTTGTGTGTTAGATTTTCAAAATTTTCACTTTTTCATAAATAAAAACTGGCCAAGTGCGTGTCGGGCCACGCGCAATATAGGGTTCCGTAATACCGCTAGTTTTTTTTAATGTTTGTGTGGTCAATGAATGTACATTTATAACGTGTTTTACACTACTAACAACATCATCTCAGTTACTTTCAAAGGAATTTGAACGAAAAGTTCCTTTATACTACGCCGAATACATGTTTTTTAGTTGATCGACTATTACTCAATAACTTATGAAGTCTTCTTATTCGTGATAGTTTTCCTTTTAAATTCAGCATATTTCCTACTCCCGTGATTTTTTTCACATTTCCAGAAGCAACCGCAACGACACCCTACACGATGGGGTGGACGCGAAAAAAAAATTTCATCCCCGCTTGATGTGTATGGAAGGTACCAACAAAAAAATATTTTTTTAAGATTTTATGTACCATTTTGTTGCCATTATTAAAATGTGTATTCATGCCAAATTACAGCTTTGTAGGTCTTATAGTCTCTGAGCAAAACCGCGGACAGACAGACAGACGGACGGACAGACCGAAACTATAAGGGTTCCTTGTTGACTACGGAACTCAAAAAAAGGCAACGCTGACACTTACACCAAAATAAGGTTGGTAATTGAAGCCAAAGGATTGAGTTAAGGTAACCAAGAGTAAGTTACTAATTGAGTAACTCACGGCTAACCCTCAAGCGACCTTTATAATTATTATATTATATCATTTAAACACAATTAATTAAGCGTCATCTTGGTACATTAACATATTAATTAAACATGTGCATTTCGTAAATAGAGAATTTTATTCATATTAGTACCACCCGTCTCCGCTTTCCCTTAGGCTTATTTATGTATTTACTATTTATGTATTCGTAAAAACATAATATATTGACTTTTAATATCACAAAGGTCGAGGATAAAATGCAATTGTATCTGCAAGGACATCTAATTTTATTTGAAAGTATAGACAAAATTATAGGAATCAGATATTAGTATCAATATTAGTATTTAATATTTATATATTATATTTAATGTATTCTTAATTACTGTAAACAGAATGTTTGTACGTTTCATGTAAACTACTAGACTGGTTTAAATGAAATTTGGTATAGGTATATTTTATGGCCATGGGACCTACTGCCGACAGCCGAAATATTTTCCTAACAGGACATTCTATAGAGTAGATATTGAATTTTATAGAGAAAATGTATGGTTAGCGAGGTATAAATGAATTTGCGGAAAATATCAAAAACTTTACATACAATTTAATTCCTTTGTTGCTACTCTAACATCACAATAGAACGAACATCATGGAAACATATTACTGCTTTCATATTCCTGTATCTCTGGCCAGACGTTAGACGAAGACGGATGCAACAAAATTAAGTTAAAGAAAAAATTACGAGCAGTCAACGGGTTAATCATTGAGTTGAATGAAAAATGGCGAAATTAAATCGGCCATACATCTCGACGCTGCGAGAGAGCTTTATTACATTTTAAATTGTTTTAGGCTAATGGAATCGTAAATCATTATTAAATAGAAGCCTCGAACGTGTGTTAATATTGGTTTTGTTTTATAATACTAGCTTGTGCCCGCGGCGTCGTCGTTAAATTGGCTTTTTGGACTCCGCCCGCTGCGACGTCGCCCGACTGCAGTAACAGGGTTATGTTTTTCAAATGTATGTTTTTAACACGCTTTTATAAGCTTAGGCTATATGTATGTAATGGAATCTTTGAGCACGATTTTTACCTATCTTCACTAGTCAAATGACTTCGAAACTTTGTACATATACGTATTAAAAGAGCCAATGACAATGCAATATAAAAAATGAATTTGAATAATTTTAATAAAAGATGAAAATAAATAAAGCGTGTTTTTATTTTGTTTTTTAAACTATTATTATAGAAAGTATGTATAATGTATATGTTCAATCAATCTTAGGATTTACCGACACGAGTTGGTAAATGTAAGTATTTCTAATAATACGTCGATTTTTTCGAACATTTACCATTAAAATTCGGTATATGCTGGGTTTTCTTGTACTGTCAACTGGTAAATGTCGGTTTTAGGAATAAAACAAAAAGTAATTCTAAATTATTTACCTTAATAAACTATAAGACAAAACAGGTAGGTACATATAGTTAACTTAATGATTACCTAAGATAACTAATTCAATCAGTATTCTTCTTATATTTGGTTTAAAAAAAAAGTAAAAAGGCAATCAAAATATGTTATTAATTAATAGGTAAGGTATGTATCTAAAACAAAATATTTCACTTGATGGAAAGCAACTTCCGGTGCCCATGGACACGCAACTTCAGAAGAGCTGCAGGTCTGTCGGCCTTTGAGAGGAAATAGGGTAATAGGGGTAGGGGAGGGTAGGAAAGGGTAGGGGGATTGGGCCTCCGGTAAACTCACTCACTCGGCGAAACACAGCGCAACTGTTTCACGCCGGTTTTCTGTGAGTCCGTAGTATTTATCTGGTTGAGCCGTCCCATTCGTGCCGAAGCACGGATCTCCCACGGTTAATTACCACTTAAATAATTTATAATATAAAGTAAATATAAAATAAAGATTTAATGTCGCGAGTCCGACTCTCACTTGGCCGTTGCTTTTCAACTTAAGCCATACCATTACTGTAAATCCTAAGATTTACTAACTATATGGTGGTAAAAGTTCGTATCGCAAACCTTTTCGGACATTTACCGTTAGGGATTGGTAGATCTTAGGTTTTACTAGAGAATCTTAGGATTGACTGCAGTTCGAGCTTTTACAGTAACATACATAATATGTTTTTTCATCACGCCTTTAAGCAATTGAGAGGTACCTACCTATTATAGTTTAGCTTTAGACAATACTCAATAATTCTATAGTTTAGACATCGAATCGAGGCACAAAACAACATGTGTGTGAAATTCTGTGCCTCGTTATTTTGATTATATTGGGTAGTCTCGTCACGTGGCTTGGACCAATAGTGTCTATAAATGATTGAACTTTTGTATTTTACGTCCTATTAAAATATACATATTGTTCAATGGTAGTTATCTATTTATTTAAAAATATTATTTTAGACTATTATTTAAAATACAAGTTTAAAGTCACAAAAAGAAATACTGGTCTAGAAATGTTTTATTGGATAAAGATTTTGTGTTAGAACTTAGATGTAAATTCTGAAGAATATTGATGAGAATTATAATGTACAAGGTTTAAATAAATATTATGATTAAACAAATTGGGTACCTACCTATACCAAAAAAATTTAAATTAATAACATTTGTAAGATGCACATAGGTGAATATAATTAATTTCTTAGTAGTGCTTATCCTTAAACCCAGAATTAATTATAAACTTTAATCTTAATAGCCTAGGTATTGTGATAATGCTGCTCGGTTTTATAATTACTGCACGACACGACACGACACGGCACGACAATTCTCATTGAACTAACGTTACAAACGTGAATCTGATGTTTGACAAACGTCAATTCTATAGAAGTTGAAAAGTCGCGTCGTGTACTCGTAACGTGTCGTGTCGCTAGTGTGGTTTCACCTTTATGCTCAAAATAAAATTCTAAGGGCCTGTTTCACCACTTTCTGATAAAGTTCCGAATAGGCTATTCACAACTTTTTTGACAGATTCTCCATACGTGATCTGTCAAATTAATTGGTGGATAGTCTATTCGTCACTTATCTGATAAGTACTCCTGTTTCAACAGGCCCTAAAAATAAAACTCTGCTAGTTGCTACAAACTTTTTAGTCACATTGTCAAAAAATTTGGTAGGTACCGCTTTAGTTCACATAATAGATTAATTAAAAATAACAGTTAGTGCTCACTTACTTGTATGTGAAGCTATTTAAAGACAAAATATACACCACCCGCGGCTAAGAAAATTGTTTTAGCCACAAAAACCGTATCAACATAGCCATTTAGATGTTATATTATTGTACATTTAATTGTTTATTGTAATGACTGTAAAGTAATGAATAAATTGAAAAGATTAGATCTAATATACTCGAGACCTTAAAACCTACATATTGAATACAATGTTTTTGTTCTAGGTTACCCGTTTAGTTTAGTTTTGTCGTACAATTAGGTTTAGCTAGCTTAGATTTTTATCAATTAAAACGTTATATTAATGGTTTATTATTAGGCTGGGTTAAACTGTGAACCGTCTAATTTGCCGTCTAGTAAATAATATTCGTTAAATTAAAGTTTGAATTAATTTGATGTCTTTGTAAGCGGCCGTAGTTACAGTAGATAGGCACCATCGAGGAAATTGATTACTTGGCAGTTGACGGGCCTACATACATAGCCGACCAAATGACGTACGTCATTTGGTCGGCTATGTCGGTGGTTCAAACTGCACTTGAACTGCAATTTGCGGTTGGATTGCAGTTGAAATGCAGTCCGTCTGTGTAGACCCTAAGAGTCAAGACGAAGGCGTGTTTGTGACCCGTATATAAAAAAGGTTGAGTACCACTGGTTTAATTCCTTTATTGATCATCATTCCGCCATATGTTGCCTATAATACCTCCTTTGAATCGTCGCTCCATCGAGCTTCAGAGCGTCCAGCAGACCCATAATCCAAGTAACCAGAGGAGTCAAAAACTAGGCCTTTGCATTTTCAGAAACAAAAAAAAACTATGTAGAGTCTAGGACAAGATTTTTAAATGTCTGTATGGTTGCCGAGGTACGCCATTCTGGCAACATAGTCGGCCTAGTCCAGAGGAATGAACGGGTCAATACGTCTAGAACCAACCATGTGCGGGTTTCCTTACGATGTTTTCCTTCACCGTATGAGCGTTCGTATGTGTATTGTGTAGGTACTTGAGATCAGAAAATGACTCATTGGTACACGCCTCCAACCGGGATCTCGAGTGCGAACCAAACCAGAGGTTTACCTACTGGGCCAGGTACGATCTAGAGTAATCTAGACTCTAGAGTCTAAAGGAGTAGAGAGTGAAATTTAAATGTAAGGCTGGTCCTAACTGGCATAATAGGAAAAGATTATTAAGAATATACTTTTAAGCATTATGTTTAATGTAGTGATTTCATAAAGTTACTATTACAATAAATATTAAAATAAGACGTAAAGAAACTATCGTTAAATCTTATATAAAGATATAACTACTTGAAGACGCCCGCATTTCCTTTAAGCCAACCGTAATTTTTTCCCAGACAAAAAATATATCCTATGACCTTTTCCGAGACTCAAAGTTTTGAGCTTGAAGAGGTAACAGACAGACAGACACACTTTCGCATTTATAATATTAGTATACTATCTCACTGTCGGGCAAATGCCTCCTCCAAAGGTTTGCTATTAACTAAATAAAAAAAAGGCTGACTAATTTTAATTTTTCAATCTTTAAATGCGGGTATTTACACAAAAATGACAAACAAACATAATATTATTAGCATTATTGCCAGCTGTCTACAATTTATGTTTTAATAACTATAATGGGACCTAATTTTGACGAAAACGCCCTAAAAGCTCCCCGCTGTCTAAATGAGCAAAATACAAAAATAAACTATTCCTAATGTGAATCATATTAGGATGTTACAAAATTGTATGGTAATTTGGTGAAATCAATGACGAGAATCCAGGTGTTTCATCTTTCAATACCTTGTATAGGTTATACTTTTTATTGAATAGAGACCTAAATAATATAAAGCTCCACATTCATTTTTATATTGTAAACGCGTAAGTGTATCTGTCTGTATGTCTGTTACCTCTTTACGCCCAAACCACACAACCGATTTTGATACATTTTTGTATGGAGATACTTGTTTCCCGGAAAAGTACAAAGGATGCTTTTTATCCCGGAAAAATGTGCGGTTCCCGCGCGATAAACGAGTTTTGGCGCAAGGGAGTTGCGGGCGTCATCTATGTTAGTATAATATTTATTTTTGATAGCAAGAACCAAGAAAGTAAATTCAGGTTATTATTGTGGGCTTTCATCATAATTTACAACTTTTGGAAAAAACAATATTTTGTAGACATTTAGCTAAACCACTGCCATTAAAAATTAAGAGCGAATTAAAATTGCGCACATTTAAATATAACCACCATTTTTTTATAAATCTGTAAGAAAATTAGAATAATTACTGTACCTACGTAGAGTCTACACGTAACGCATTATTTTCACAAATTTGGCCTACGCGGGGCCTACGCACGTAGAGGTTCGCAGTTTGCTCACATTATTTTTATCTGTAATTTAAACTATTCTAACCGATTAGGGAATAAATGTTTATGTTTATAGAAAACTGTTTTGCATTTTAGGGAAAGAGTAAGTTTTAACTTGTACAAATAGGTTATATAATGTAGGAGAGTAAATTTTATTTTATTACAGTTATTGTTTTAATACGAATGTGCTTTCATTCTCTACATATTAACAGAAGTCGAAATTAAGTTAAAATTATAAGAAAATATAATTATTTGTTACGTAAATATAACATTTCCTTGCTGTTAAAAGTTGTTTTTAAGTTTTGTAGTAATGTTTTGAAAAAATAAATTATTGTTATAAAATTCTAAAATGTATTTATTGTGTTTACTTTTAACCAAGGTAGGTACTTCGTAACTGGTAACTGCTTAGCCAACGTATTTGCAGAACATTGTAGGTAAATACTAACTTTCCTTGGCCACAACTTTTGCAGTCTACCTTCTTTTTTAGAAACAGCTTTCAGCCCTAGGTACTTCTTTAATAAAAATATATTTAAAGTCAAATTTGATGATAGTATAATAACTTCATTATTATGAAAAAACAACCAGCAAAAATACACCTTGTGCGAAAACGTAGGCCCAATTACCTCCAGTAGGTACCTAGAGCTTTCAAAGCTTCGCAATATTATCAAGTTATTCGCATGTTCAATTATTAACTATACAGCTAATAAGGTTATAGAGCTAAGGTTAATTAGTATTCAAGCGAAGTTAGGTTTAAGTACAATTTTGACCTTTAATTTAACTTAATTTTAAAGTGCTTACCTTCATTTTGCGTGGAGCACTCACAGCGTTAGTTCACACATAAAACAAAACATACGGACACGGTGTGCAACTGTCAAAACATTTCGGGGAAAAACACACAAAATAACATGTGCCACTGCAAACACGACCTCTCGCGGTAGTAGTGAAGAGTAAACTAAGTTTTTACATTCGGCGAGGCGGGCCCAAACCGAGGCCCCTCGCTAGAACCAGCGCGTGATTGGTCGGCTATACTTTAGGGCGTGTCTACACGAAACCGCTCTACATAGAAGGATAAAAAGTCCATTTCCTGAATTATTACTACGTGTACATTTTAAAACGATCGCTGTTTTGTGTATCACATGATTGGTATCACTGCTAAGTGTTAAATCGATAGCTATAATTGTAAATAAACTTCATCTTCGCAGATAAGAATATTTTATAGAAGTGCGGGTAAAATGTGATACTATGTATTAACATAGTATAGACTGAAAATTATTGCGACCACCCATTAGGGTGGTCGCAATAATTTTCAGTCTAACATGTCATAATATGTTTTTCAAGAAAATAGTAGCAACTTACCATATTGATTTTATTAAAGCTTTCAGTTTTATTCCGGTCTGATTATACGGAATACGGATCTAATACTACAAGATGGCGTGCTATAACTTTTAGAAAGCTTACCTAAACTACAAACAACCCTTAGTAGAGGTATAAAGTAGATTAAAGTACCTACCAACTTAAGCAGTTCAGTTTAAATTATAAAAGTTTATAACTAGTATTTGGAGGCAGGACAAAGGCCACTGTAAATATAATTTTTTGAATAAACATTTTAATAATTTGAAAAATTTTATCAAAAAAATTTTTCATAAAATTTATAACTTCTGCTCATCGAAACTAAAATAAAAACAATTATCATTAAATCATATTGCTGCTTTATTTTTTTTTATTAAAGTCACACAATATGTATGGAGATTTAAAAAAAAGAAAATGAACAGAGTAAAAAATCCACCGCACTGCTATAAAAGGGTACCTACCTATGTCGAGTACGTATGGAGAGAGATTACAACCCGTGACAGTTGCAATCAAGCCGCTTGTCCTAAGTCCTCCAGTGGAGATGATAATTTGGCATTTTACAGTTTTGGGGTCAAAGGTATTTGGGTCGAAATGGGACTGTAAATCCTGTAATGACGCTCTCGTAACTCGTTTTGTAGAGTACTAGTGTGACACACGCTAAGTATAGATATTATATGTTTGATGTCACTGCACTTAAAAAGTGTATGATGATATCATGGACGTATAAAAAAAGGCGGACGGAGTCCCACCATACACAAAACTGTGTCGTTCAGAGTCGGCCAGCTGGCACACATTCTTGCGCTAGTCCATACCATTTGACAGGCGTCAGAACGTGTGCGTGGCCGACTAAGAAGAAAAGTGAAGACACAGTTTTGTATATGACAAGACTCCGTCCGCCTTTTTCTCTACGTTCATGGATGATATATCTCTCTCTGTTTTTTTAAACTACATGTCTTCTTTTGTAATGACAATAATCTTCTTCTTTCTAAGAATAAAGAATATAAGAATATATGAAATTCTCGTGTCACAATGTTAGTCCACGATTTTAACCAAATTTTATATGCGTATTCAGTAGGTCTGAGAATCGGCTACAGCCTGGGTACTTTCTATGTTGATAAGACGTGCATTTGTTGAATATCGCAAAATAAATTGCTAAATTATGATTCTATGGAGAATGAAATGGAATGGGAATGGAAATGGAGATTAAGAAGGTCCATATCCATACTAATATTACAAATGTGAAAGTGTGTCTGCCTATTCCTCTGCACGCCCAAAACGCTAAAACGATTTTTGCTGAAATTTGGTATTGAGTCCTTGAGTCCCGGGAAAGGACATAGAATTATTTTTATCCTGTAAGTAAACATATTATATGATACTTTATATATTGATAAGTGCATTTGTTGAATAAATAATAGTAAATTATTACAACCTGAGACTGACGGCGACCCTTCTTTGTGCGACGAGATAGCGATCGACGTTGCCATGGCGACATACTTATTTAGTCACTTCAATAAAATAATATGGGCGAAATCAATGATATTATATAAAAAAAAACTCAAAGCAGATATGTTACTACCGCGCGCGTTGTGAAGCCATTAAATACGGGCCAATTGACCCGTCTTTTGTATAGTCTGTCTCTATTATGTAAATGTCATTTCGTATCTTTTGTTTCACTTATCTGTCAAATTTGACAATTGAATTTGAAAATTGTTCGGAAGCAATTTAAGCCGGAAAATAGTATGAACGTAACAGATCTGTATTTAGTTGAATATCATTGGGCGAAATACTTTATATTATGACAAAGCAACGTTTGCCAGGACAGCTAGTATTTTTATAAAAAATAAAAATATCTTCTGTTTCTACTCTTCATATTTTGTATTTATACCTATAGCTACAACAAACTAAAGTTAATAAAATATCAGTCCAACTGCGAACAATTTAAAAAAGGCTTTGTACCATCGAGGAAGTTGATTCCTATGCAATTGATATACCAACGTTATTTGGTCGAATATGTCAATTCAATGTTAATTGTGTTTGACGTAACGCAACCAAACTGCTTAGGTCCCCGATTTGAATCAACTTCTCCGATAGTACAATATTCATTTTTAAATGAATTCGCCCGTGAGAGGCGTTTGGAATTTCAAATTCGGAATTCAAAATTGATCCTTCCGGCCAATCCGTGAACGCAGAAAGAAAAAAAAAAAGTTGAAACGGAAAGCTCTCGGAAATAGCTGACTATTGAAAGGCCCGTAATTATACCACCCTAGGGGGCAGGGAGGGAATCAATGGCTCGAATAAAAATTAATGAGAGCGATTGTTTACATTGGCGGGTTGTTATTTATATTGTTTCAAGTATTGGTGTGAAAAATAATAAAACATTTTTTATCTTGATCAAAATTAGAAAAAAAACTTCGAGGATATCACTGATAGAGTAGGTAGAGCGATGTGATGAAAAGCTAAGAGCAGTTAAGACTTAAGAGGTAAGGTAGATACATTAATGTCTTTTACTTCTCTTAGTAGGTACACCACAATAAGAAACTGCAAATTTAATTGATAAGAATCACGATTTATCCAATTTCTAAACTAAAAAAAAAGTGTCGGTGCATGGGGTCCGGGGGCACATAAGCTTTTTAGCGAAATATCTAAGAGGCTTATTGAAGCCACCCGAGACCCCAGAGCCGGGAGCTACCTAGCACAGCGAATAGCAATTGCAATTCAACGTGGCAATGCTGTCAGCTTGCTGGGAACTCTGCCAGATGGGGACGACCTGGGAAAGTTTTTCTTTTTATAATTTTATATTCTAAGTTTGTATATATTTGTATATTTTATTTTAGTTTGTATTTTTAGTAATGAATTTGTGATTTTAAGTTTATATTATTTTCTAAAATAATGTTATGGTGCAATAAAAAAAAATGGTTGCAGTTATAATAACCGGTATGTACCAACCTTGATGTTTTATATATCAATGTTTCCGACATAATAGTACTATTACTTTAATTCTTATTTTATTTTACAAGCCAGGTTAACGGGTCCATGGGAGAAGAATCTAGACAAGGTTTCAGACACCTGCTCAACCTTTTATTGTCAACCCTGTGGCTCTACAATTTCCTCAAAGACCAAATTACACCAATATTTTCTCCGTTACTTCTGTATCTTACTCCCCTTTTATAACAGCAATATACCCAATCAATTATGATACTCATATATCAGCAAAGTACATAATGGATGTAGATTAGGCTCCCTAAATGCTAAATCGATCATAATTTAGCTGGTTGAATACATTACGGGACAGGTGGACTCACTGTGGCGTACCTAACGATATACAAGTATCTATTACAACACAAATAGATATTTCGATAAGAGTTTTTTACGCCAATTACTTTGACCATTGTGGTCAAATTGTCTCTTTGTCATGTAACCACCTGTACAATTATTTAGATTGCTAATCATAATATTAATATGTGAGGAAGCAGAAAAATAATAAAAATTATACAGTAGTAGGTAATTATATTGTTATTATTGTAATTTTCTCCAAATAGGTAAATCTAAGGTTTTGTAAGTAGAAGCACTATAAACCAAAAATGTAGAGGTACCGACACCACCTTTATTTGACATAAGTAAGGGTTTCAGGTATACATTTTCCTACACTTACACTACCTACTTACCTTGCTTCCTCTCCTACGCAGTGCCGACACTCTCTCTCTCTATCTTACAAATTATTGCAGGTCACATGTCGTGAGTTATGATGCAAATTTCAAACTTTTTTCCATCCCGAAAATGCATAACGCCGCTAAAGCAGTTTTCAGTTCAAAGATTTCTTACAAGAAAAAGTTCCGCTATCTAGCTTATGCTTCAAATTACCCCAAAACGTTTATTGCCTCGAATGCCGTGTTTAGAACATAGACTGCTTGAATTTACTCTGAATATTTGCCTAGCTCTATCGATTATAAGTTTTAATCGAACTAGGCCGATAATTTAATTTCCATATCTGAGCTTTGGTCAGTTTAGGTCAGCAAATGGAATTCATAACGGAAGTAAGTTAGGAACGAGCCAATTCGAATATAAATTAAAATGTTTGAGCTTAGGAATGTCTTACGTTTTCTAAAAAAAACTAGTGCGGCTTACGCCTCAAATGCCTTTTTTTTCTACAAAAATAAAAATGACCGGTGTGTCAAAGTGAAGTAATTTTTTTAGCACGGAACATATTTTTATAAAGCTGTTCTTTGTAGTTAATATTAAAACTGTTTATTCTTTTCAGTAAATTTAAAGCCCAATGTACCTAATAATTTATACCGAACTTCTGTCAAATGTAAATAAAATCAGAATTCATAATGAAGTGAAAACCTGCACATTGGTTGTTCTAATTAGAAGTTACTCGGAGACGAAGTATCAAAACGAAATCGAATTACCTTGTCCTTTTCCGTGTTCGGAAAGTTTTGGGGTCCGGGATTCCGGGATTCGAGGGTTGCGAGGAATCCCGGGATAGGGATGTACCACATAGTTAACTGTGCGTTAACTTTCCGGTGTTAGATTCCTATAAAACTTTTTATATTATCATTAATTTTATTTTATTTTATGAAATTTGGAAAACTTACGGCTAAACACATGAACAAGTACAAATGACACACACAGTAAGGCTAATTACAAGTTTTCACAGATAAACAGAAGAAAAAAAAGACTTACTGCCGCACTCAGAGTGGAACATTATTTAGTTAAATGTAATTAATTCAAAATTTTGACATAAGCCCCATACTTTATCTGTCAAACTCTTCATTAAATTGAAGCTTAATCATAATTAAATGTCTCTGAGTACGGCGGTTAGACACATATTTGGAGTAAGTTGTTTTAATTTTATAATTATTATTATTATTACTGAACTGAATTATTATTACTACACAAAGAAAGTTAAATACTGAATTTATAATTATTACACTAGATGGTGCCTGCATGATGCATCTCCGTTACGCCAAAATTAGTTTATTGCGCAGAAACTGTACCTTTTTCTCCGGGATTTCCCGGAGGGCGGGGTGTCCCGGGGAGCGGGGTATCGCGGTATCCCCAAGGGTATTAACAATCAGTCCCGGTTTGTCCGCACCCATTGATTTTGGGGATGCGCTGCGCATTTCAAATGAGGGGTCATGACTTTTTATGACTTCCCGTATTCGCAACATCCATGCTACTCGTAGCTCAATTAAATAAACGTTTTGGTATTTTATATAATATGTCTAGGACTTAGAAAATTTGCTCAATCTGTACGTTCTTAAAGGTCGCTAAGTATTAATGAAGTCTCTACATATTTATTTTATTAAGCTTTTACAAAAGATTTATAATAGATTATATTTTATAATATATAGATTGATATAAAAACTGAATAAAATGTAGAGACAGAATGATTTATTTCTTTCAAGGTTAATTTATTTCTTTCAGGGTGAATTCAAACTAAGAGAAATGTGTCTCTTTCTGGTATCCAGGCCCCAGGTCTATAATCTAAAACCTCGAAGCATTTGTTCATATTATTTGACTAGTCACGTATTTAGACATGATTCTTTAAAAACTTTTTTGGAAGCTTTATCTCGCCAGCCGATTCACAGTTACAATTGTAACAATTGTTTTACAAGATTACGACATTTTATTCGACATTTGGTGCTTCAAATTGCAGCGTTTGATCAGTCCTTTGTGCTCCTTAAGACTATTAGGACAACGAGATTACACGGGCGCCGCGCGCGCAGCCGACCGCTACATGCGATTAGGCTGACGGTTGGGGCCCGCATAGGGGCACGCATCCCCCTATTTAAATATCACCCCTTTTGAGCGTAAATATGGTCCGTGTAAAACAATGGACTGTTGTGACAGAAGGAAAGATTTTGAAACATGTAAAAGTAAAAGAAATGTTATTTTCTTTCTTTCAGTTTTATGCAACGCGAAAAAAATAGTGAGGATTTTCAAATTGACGCGTAGGTAGCTATAGCTTTTCTTGTTTAGAGCTAATTTTTCCGGTTTTTTAAGCTCGAATCAAGTATTTTATAAATTGTACCTCATTTTTGGAGATTTCTAACTGTTTATTGCTCCTATAGGTGATGTAGCAAAATGCTGCCAAGGGACTGATACAGAGGGCGTAATGATAATATAATTAAGTGTCAAACACCGTCCTCTGGGGACTTGTTAGCGGCGTTCTATTGTAGCTGTTATTGTTTAATACTCTCTCCCGGGGGAAGAGGGTTGGTACCGAACAAATATTTATAGTTTATTGATGTTTCGTGGTGCCGATAGTTTTGTGCTTCTGTATTGTAGTTTTGGGGTAGAAGAAGATAGTCTAACAGTTTGCGATACTGATAGAGTACTTCTGTACTTTAAGGTGTAACGAGACAATACTTTAAGGTGTGTATGTGTTCCTTATATAGTTTACTGTAAAAGTAGCAGCGCTGAGAGACCAATTTGTTTTCATTTTTGTATGGGCAAGCGCTCCAGCGTCACGTACGTTTCCCCACACAAAAGTGAAAAAAATGGTCTTTCAGCGCTGCTACTTTCACAGTGAACTCTCTACGGGGAACACATACACACCCTAAACTCCTAAAGTATTATCAATTAGTTTTGTTACAACTTGTATAATGTGCTGTAGAAGAATATCTTACAACCATAAATGGAAGTCTTTGCTTACAACTTCGTCTTCGATGTGCCAATTTATAATTGTTTAGCAGCTTTTATCACTTATGATTCGCATTGCCAATAGTGGTTTGCCACCTCTATTTTTACCCTGTTCTGTTGTTTCTTTTAGATTTATTAAGGCACAGAATAATTTTATACGACACCTTACAATTTACATAATAGGTAAACTTTTGCTTACGTGGTAACTATTTAGTAATCTGTGCTTTTGCTCTTCCATCACCGTTTGAACTTTTATTTAGGTCACACTAAAATATAGTTAGTTTTGTATAAGAAAGAATTTGTAACAATTTTCTCTTTTATTACAATTGTCTATTAATTTTTGTTCCCATAAATAGCGTTATCATTTTAATCGCAGAGAGATCCATGTAATCATATGAATAAGTTTCTAAACATAGCTTACACTAAATTATTATAATGAGAAAAATGGTGAATGTTACATTGATATCATTAATGTTAGATTTTAATTGCTTTTTTCACAGTAGGCTTAACACTAGAAGGGCCGGGCTTTATGCTATACCTTCAAAGACCGCGGCGGTCAATTTGACGGTAGTGACGGTACTAGAGATTAAGCCAGAATATTTATGAAATTATTGCATATTTTACATAAAAATAATATAAATTTATTTTTTTATTAATAATTAACAATTTTAGCATTAAACTAAATAACATTTGTAGCAAGTAATATAGTTTTTTAAACTCTTTTTTGTACATTTTCCACACAGAGATTTTTTCCAAATAGAGCTGTTTTCACACGTTTTATTTTTTTTACAATTACTTTTGATTTGACTTTGCCGTCTCTTATTATTTGTAGTACATGGTTTACTTGTTTTAGAATTAGTTTCTTGTCTTTAAATCGCAGTGGAAGTGGATTTTTTTCACATACTCTGTGCCTGCTTCGCTCAAGGATAAAATCATAACGAGAAATTTTATTCCTATGACTTTTTGATATAGAATTCACGGGTTGATAGCTGCTAAATCAAGTATATTGCAAAAAACGTGAACAGGCCAGGCCAGGAAGTATTTTTAGCTGGCTACGACATCCTACTCCTCTAGCGTCTGAATGGAATACAAGTCCAATCTGTGCTGTAACTTGCTACTTGTAACATACCGACTTCTGGTACTGAAGATGTCCTAACTGATCGTCTACCGCATGCCGTTCACCCGCCGCTAATATATCTATCAGATACGCCACGTACTTGGGCGAATTTACAATAATATCGTAATTTGTAGCAGATAAATCTACTTCGGAGACTTCTGATGAAGAAGTGACCTACTACGGCTGAAATTCTGCATCATGGTTTTCACTAACACTGCCTGTTATAATAATATCATCAATACTTTCATCACCCGACACATATTCTTGTATATCCATAAATCGCAACAGTTATTGTTCTATTTGAGAACTTCTGAGGCGGCCACTCATTTCTTTACATCTGCTCGAAACCAATATCTACTACCTATAAAATATAAACAAGCTAATCAGTAACAACTTACTCAGAATTCAATTCAACATAAACAAAAACAAAATTACCCACTTTAGTTTGAAGAGATCGTTGTTCATTATTCTACGCTGCCTTTATATTGTATGCGGTCAAATTGACGGTGCGCGGTCTTAGTAGGTATTTGTAATCGAATCTCATAAACAACATATAGTTATTTTTTTTTTAATATAGATTTAGCCTAACAATAGCAAATTAGGAAAGGTCATAAAATATGAAAAGAAACAAAACCATAGTTTGTGAAATATTTAAGAATGAAATTGCCTTGCGGTCAAATTGACTGCCTTGGTCTTTCTAGTGTTAATACTATTTCATAATGACCGGTAAATTAATTTTAACGATAAGAAATGCTGCACTTATAGTCCATTGAAATGTTACATTTGCTTTGCATTTATTAGAGGACGCAATTTTATTTTTGGAATATGTTGGGGGGCTCAATAGAAGCTTAACCTCAAGTTTGTGGGGTCGCCACTCTTGTCCCCCGGCCGCCATCTTGAAAAAAGGGGTAACAAAACGTATATCGTGATATCTTGGAAATTAATTATACGTCTTACAAAAAATTTATAAGATCATAATTTGTTGCAAATTATTTTGCCTACAAATATGTTTAAATAACTTCTTACCCTAAATTAAAAATTTAAAAAGTAATGAGCAAAAAAGTGAGAAATATTTTGAAAAGGTTTATTATCACTTTTTAACTTTGTTTAACACATTTTACAAAAAAAATACCTTAGTCCAACCTTGTAGATGATCTTCTGAGAAAAATATTCTCCGATCCCATGAAAATAATTTTCTGCAGATAAAAAAGAAACTGTGGAACCATGTGTGGCTGCAGAAAATCAGGACTGAAATGCTTTATAGTATAGTAGGCATGTGCAGAGTGCAGACTAGTATAGTAGGCATACTATAATATAGTTTGCATATATTTATGTAGTGTAGTAGGCATACTGTAGACTGTGGCTGCAGAAAAGCAGGTCTGAAAAGCTTTACAGAATAGTTGGCATACTGTAGAGCATTTTAGGTCTGCTTTTCTGCAGCCACACATGCTTTCACAGTTTCCTTTGCATCTGCTGAAAATTTATTTCATGAGATCGGGTGGTATTGGGACAAGGTGGGACAAGGTTGTCCTGAGGTATTTTTTTTTGTAAAATGTGTTAAACAAAGTAAAAAAGTGATAATAAACCTTTTCAAAAATTTTCTCACTTTTTTGCTCATAGCTTTTTAAATCTTTAATTTAGGGTAAAAATTTATACAATCATGTTTGTAGGTAAAATAATTTGCAACAAATTATGTTCTTAAAATTTTTCTGTAAGACTTATAGTTTCTGAGATATCAAGAAAATAGTGTTGTCACCCCTTTTTCAAGATGGCGGCCGGGGGACAAGAGTGGCGACCCCACAAACTTGAGGTTAAGCTTCTATGCCCCCCCCCCCCAACATATTCCAAAAATAAAATTGCGTCCTCTAATAAATGCAATATTCGGTCCTAAAATTGTAACATTTCAATGGACTATTACTCTTTACAAGTTTAAAATAGCAAAGCTAAATAGAGTAATATATTCAAACTATTCGATTGTGATAATGTTGTTCTTACCACGATATTGACGCTACATCAAAACCCAACTCTATCTCTCCACAATAGACCTCGAAATGAAATATCAAAATAGGGGCCCACTATTAGTGAGCGGTGAGGCGAAAAGACGCGTGTCAATAAATCGTTCTCACGCAATTCGTTCACTCATCGTTCAAGAGTGACCGAATGAATGGGTGAAGAATAATGATATAATGCGAAAATTACGAGTCGCTCGAGCCCGATAATTGTTCACTGCTTTGATCATCAGAAATTGCGGCGTTTGAGTTTGTTAGCCGAATTCACTTTGTACTTTGAGTCAACACAAGTATAAAGATATTTGGGGTTAGGGAAATTGTCCGTAACTCAGTAGGAGATAGAAAAATCTCACCTGTTACCTCACTTGCACGAAATGAATGTTATTTCAAGCCGGTTTTCTGTGAGGCCATAGTATTGCTACAGTCAAGCCGACCCTTCGTGCCAAATTGACTCTGTGTTGATCTAGTCGATTCGTCCTATATTTACTACATTCTGCAGTCTGCACACATTAATACTGAAAACATTCCTTTTGAATAATTATATAAGTATCTATTAAAAAACACATCAAAATCCATTTCGTTTTAAAGATTTAGGTAAGCATCATAAGGGCAGAGAGCGGAAAACAAATTATAATAGAGGTATTCTATAATGTACAGGTTATATTATTCATAAAGTTTCCTTATGTCTTTATGCTTAACTGAAATATCGGATACAAGCCAAACATTGAATCCACGTTCGCATTCGCCTCACGTCGTCGTTCGTTCTGATACTGAAATAAACAGTGAGAAAAACGTTTTAGGGGGGAAGCCTGGGGATTATTGGATTACCTGTCCCCCTGGGGGGTCGCCCCCTCTGGCTGCAAACAGTTCGTTACGAAGACGAGTAACGAAGTCTCCCAACTTGAGGAGGTAAGACGCTTTCACCAATATTTGCACGGTATACACTCTAATTTTAACACCTGAATTTATCTCCTTAGATTTATTTTAATAAATATTATGTACTTAGAAATTGATTCATAGGCGCGTATTTTGGTCGAGTGTTACGTCAAACGTAGCGAAAATGATCAAAATTGACTTGATCACCCGACCAAATAAAGTGATGCGTTTGCTTATTTATGAACCTACCTCTGCATCTGCATAGTACTTTTGTTAAATAGTTTCAGATCTGGAAAAATCTAAGGAAAAAGAAGAGATTCAGAAAGTGCCATTTAAAAAAATGTTTCATTATTCTCAGCAGTGCTGCTACCTCAGCCACAGAATATATATTAGTTGTACCAACCTCAGCAGTGCTACTACAGAATAATCAGTTAGGTACTATAGCTCTACCGAAAACCTTTCTTGAAATTACTGTGTAATTCTCTTAGAACTATCCTAATTTTTGTACAAATTATTGCTATGCTTAGCGCTTCCCACTAAGTTTAATAATAAAATAGTAAATTAATTAAAATAATCTAGATCCTACACAGCTATTGTAGGATTAATGTAACATTTCAGCAATGTTTCAGGTGCAAACGTAAATATTCGGCATTATCCATGGAAAAAATATGAATCAATAGGATAGGGTATGGGGTGAGGCTAGCTGAATAAATTTGAATAACAAGCATCGTAATGAGCGCTCATCGGCCCAGCATAATGAGTGCGGTTTGGACGCATTGTCAATTCAACCAAAATTGCTGATGAAAAATGGGCGGAGTACATAGGATGTACGGTACATAGGTACATCCTATTCAGAGGAATTGATTTGTATGTGGCGAAGTCACGTTGTTTTGTCGGGTTATGTCAAGTCAATACTCTATAATCTATATATTCTAAGATATGGCTAAGCTTGATATACCTACCTAATTATCTTGACACAATTAGGTACGTAGGTTCGCTATCTGCCTTTTTATTAATTTCTCGTACAGTACACAGAAACAGGCCTTTATACAGGGTGTAACAAAACTAATTGATAATACTTTAGGGTGTGTATGTGTTCCGTGTAGAGAGTTCGCTGTGAAAGTGGCAGCGCTGACCAATATTTTTTTCACTTTTGTATGGGCAAGCGCCCCCGCGTCACGAGTTTCTCCATACAAATGTGAAAAAAAAATTGGTCTTTCAGCGCGGCCACTTTCACAGTGAACCTCCTTGTGAGTATTAGTATTCGTTGCAGTGAACTCTCTACAAGGAACACATGCACACCCTAAAGTATTATCACTTAGTGTTATTGTACACATCCTGTATATTGGGGTAGCAAGATTTTCTTAAAAATTAATGTTGCCCACAACTTTATAGCGCCGAAATTATTTCGAACCAAACATTTCTCAGAGTGCAATGAAAACTATCCTGCCCTTACCTCAGACTCTATAGGTAGTACTATAAAGTCCGAGGTAAGAAGTTCTGTCGTTTTAACCATAAAATATAAATTATGTCAGTATTTCTACAAGTATTATTTCCCATCTCTACTTTGAAGCTGCGCTTCTGTGGACAGCGAAAAATTCAATGCGAAATTTATGTTAAGTAGGAATTCGTTCACGTTTTCTCTCTACCAAATCCAGAAACTAATGCACCACAAGATAGGCAACAACAACAACACAACACAACAATGAAAGCCCGCCTACGTCCTTCGAGAACTATTTTAATATATCACCTAAAGCAAACACATAACTCTCGTTCGATATTTACAACGCAGGAAGCTTGTCCGAAATAATTGCAGAAGGTGCAAGCGAGAGGGCAGATAAGGCTGTTTACACGCGCTGCGATTTATTCTGGTCGCTATAAATAAGGCGGGTGCAGACAGATATATGGAGTCTTATATTTATGACGTTTGGAGTACCGATAGCAGCATAAGTCAAGGAATACGCCACCTACGATGTGCATTCTGTTGTTTGTTGAGGTTGAATTCGTTCTGACTGTAGTACTCTCATCTCTCTTCATGGTTACATCCATACTAATGTAATGTTATAAATGCGAATGTGTGCCTGTCTGTCTGTTGCACACTTTCGCATTTATTATTTAGTATAGATTTGGTAAAGATTTTCATCGCTAAGTTTAGCAACCGAATGAAATTAATAATATAAATGTTGTAGTCTCTGGAGAGACGGGTCGGGATGGGACGAGTCTCTGGAGAGACGGTGCCTTCTGTAGTGCTGGAGCACTACAGGAGGCACTATTCGCCTGAAATGGGAGCAGATATCAGAAACGGATTTTTCAAGGGAAATAGTCTACTAACTGTAACTAAAAGCGATCTCGCTAGCTTATAAGCAATAGCCATAATTGAGCTGATTGCTATTAATAAAGGAAAAAGTATAGGTTGGCTTGGCTGTCTATCTTTGTCTTACGTTTTCCATTAGATAAGCGTGTCCTGACGCGGGCTCCAGATTTACCTACCTTAAAAAAAGTAAATACATATTAGTAACAGATACTACTAAAGAAAATTTCAACTCAAATTAATAATATGCTGTCCATCCACGGACACGATGTTTTTGGGTATTTTTTCGCGCGGCAGCCTCGCAACCCATCAACCTCTTCATTGTAATGTTTAGATATTTAAAGTGCACATCCAGCAAATAAATTATATCGTAATGAAAGGGAGTTCCATCCATCCACGCCGGCCGTAAGTTATGGTCTCGCGCCTATTAGACCTCCTCATAATCAAAATTTGATTTACGGCCCGCAGACTTTTGTGACGTCAGTTTTGTTATTATAAATTGTATTGGGCAGAATCTCTGACTTAGTTAATTAGCGTTACCGATTTATTCAGTGGCCTTTATAAATCCATACTAATATTATGAATGCGAAAGTGTGTCTGTCTGTCTCTTCACGCTCAAACCGCTGAACCGATTTTGCTGAAATATGATATGGAGATATTTTGAGTCCTGACTCCCGGGAAAGGACATAGGATAGTTTTTATTCCGGACAAGTGTACGGTTCCCGCGCCATTTGGCGCAACGGAGCTATTCGTATTCCTATTGGTGCCGGCATTTTACAGTATAAGTTATTATATTATACTAGCTGACCCGACAGACGTTGTCCTGTCTTAACGATGATTAATTAATTCGAATAATAATTGGTATAATTAAGAAAACAATAGATTAAAATTAGTATCTTCATGCCAAATTTAATCAAAATAGATATAAATAGTTTAAGCGAAAATCATAAAAGTTTATTGTGCAGGAACCGTACATTTTCCAGGACTAAAAGTATCCCTAGTCCTTTCCCGAGACTCTAAGTATCTCCATACCGAATTTAATAAAAATAGACTGAAATAGAAAAGTTTATTGTGCGGGAACCGTACATTTTCCGGGACCAAAAGTATCCCATGTCCTTTCCCGAGAGTCAAAGTATCTCCATACCAAAATTCATAAAAATCGATTGAATATTTTGCGCGCAAATCATAAATGTATATTGTGCAGTAACCGTACATTTTTCCGGGACAAAATGTATCCTATGTCCTTTTCCTGGTTCTAAGCTACCTGTCCACCAATTTTCAGCCAAATCGGTTTATCCGTTCTTGAGTTATAAGTAGTGTAACTAACACCACTTTCTTTTATATATATCTTCGATCACTAATATATTAGTGATATTAGTGATCGAAGATATATATAGATAGTTTTTGTAGTACTCAAGTAAGTACTAAGTAAACAAGTAACACAATCTTCTTACGTTCACTAATTAAAAAACCGTATAAATTCAAGGTTCGCTGTCTTGTCTGCCACGTGTTTTACCAATACACCAAACAAAGACAAGCGACCTTGTAAAGTTATTCGCTCTGTAAATATTTTTATTAGCATAAATAAAAATAGCATAAATTCATAAGAATTTCAAATCGATGGCCGAGACATTAAAAGGCTGCATTAAACATGCTTTATAGCATCATATTTTAACGTTAACATAAAAAAAGTTAACAATAGGTCCGAGAAGGTACAAGCTGGTCTATGAGTAACAAAGCGTGACGTCATCGTGCGCGTGCGATGCACAGACCACCACATCATATTTCTTATAGTTACTCGTATATACAATTCTCGTGTCACGAATTCACAATGTTAGTTACCGTACTCCTGCGAAACGGCTTTACTGATTTTTACCAAATTTTATATGCATATTCAGGGTCTGAGAATCGGCTACCGGGTACAGTGCATTTGTTAAATATCGCAAAATAAATTGCTAAATTATGATTCTATGGAGAATTTTTAAGGAAATCAGTTCATAAGGTGGACCGATGGGTTAAGAAGGTGTATCCATACTAATATTATAATTAAATGTGAAAGTGTGTCTGTCTATTTCCTTACACGCCCAAACCACTGAACCGATTTTTGCTGAAATATGGTATTGAGTCCTTGAGTCCCGGGAAAGGACATAAAATTCTTTTTATCCTGGAAACATATTATATGGTCCCCAAGCTAAAAAAGAATTTTTGCGCAACGGATTTGCGGGCATCATAATATTAAATATATATTAATTAATGAAATATGTTATTAACTGTCACAAAAATATTTTCCGGCTACTAACGAAACTGTTTTATAAAGCCAAGTGTGAAATGAAATATTTTTATTATTTTCCCAAAACACTTTTTTTCACACAATCATTATTTTTCTTTGAAAGCTTCGTAGTGCTTTGGAACAATAATTATTTATTACCAAATGGTTGAGAATTCAATACAGTAGAAATATCTGTTATTATGTACACAAGTTCTATGACTTAGTACCTAGGTAACTGATAGCTCTATACTCTATAGCGTATAGGAATACGATTTTCACCTCAAATAGACGGTGTCTGGTATGAATAGCAAACATTTTTATAGTAGTATCAAATTTCAGTAAAACAACCTACATTTTATATTAGTTCTTTGGATTATAATATTGACGGAAACTTTTACGATATTTTAAACATAGTAACTTGTGTTTATTTCTGTGTAGTTTGTGTGTTTCTTTGTATGAAATTGGTTTATTTGCTATGTTTGTATAGTTTTTATCTACTATTTGTATTTAAATTGGAGTACCTAATACATTGTAGTTAGCCTCTGCGAGATACAAACATAATGTAGCCTACATCATAATGTAGGCTACAGGCTACAACCGAGCTAATATAAGTAAGCTACAGGCTATAACCAAGCTTCTATCGTCCACAGTAGACTATTACAGATATATTATTGACTCCGCTATTACTATGAAATAGGCTGACAGTCACTATAGTGCCATAATGTTACTATTATTGTGATTGAAAGTACGTACTTGGTATGAATGTGCTTTATTGAAATTTATATTTCATTCAATAATCGTTTAAAGCAACAAAGTGCAAAGTACTATACAAAACAGCACTGCAAAGTAGAATGTTATGTGTAGTCAACTTAAGTATGTTATATACAAAAAAATTACAGTAGGTAACTAAAATTTTTCGTAGGAAAACATAATTCTAATTAAAATAATCCCACCAAAACATTAAATGTAAAAGGAGCCAAGCAAAATATTGCATAGCCATGCAATACTTCTGTCGTAAAAAGTTTTCAGATCACATTCAAGCCAAGCCTTCAACTTATTTTGTAATTTAAATCAACATTCAGTAAATGTATCATAGATTTCTTTATTTTATAAATTATAGTGGCTTGGCAATGAGCACAAGAGAAACAAATTTAATATAAAACTGCATATTTGAAGGAGTTCATACTTACACAGACGGCAAGCATAAAGTGTTTTAGTATGTAACGACGCATGTGGCCGATGGTACCCAATATATTATATTATTTCGCTAATGCTCATTGCCAAGCCACTATAATAATTATAAAATAAATAAATCTATGATACATTTACTGAATGTTGATTTAAAATACAAAATAAGTTGAAGGCTTGGCTTGAATGTGATCTGAAAACTTTTTACGACAGAAGTATTGCATAGCTATGCAATATTTTGCTTGGCTCCTTTTACATTTAGTGTGGTGGGATTTCATTTCTTTTTTTAAGGTGTTTTTCTTTTCAGGTCACGTTAAAAGCATTCTACCATATTTACAAAGTCTTAAGACTTCGCTGTCTGTTTGTCACCAGGCTGGATCTCGAGAACCGCAATAGCTAGATAGCTGAATTTTTCACAAATTATGTATTTTTGTTGTCCTATTCAAATAAAATAATTAAGGAATGGCGGATCTCGTACAACAAACACGATTTTTTGCTTTTTTTGCTCTATCTTCATAATGGTAACAGTAAGGTTTTTGGAAATTTCAGAAAATACTCAATTGTATTTCCAACTTTAATAATAATTAATAAAAATTAAATAAAACTTTTATTTAAGGGGGACCATACAAATTTACGGTATCCCCTAATTAACCCTATCTACGCCAGTCCGACTCGAACTTGGCCGGTTTCATAATTTTTCCTTTCATTGTGAATAAAGACCTATCCGGGTACAAAATTTCAAGGTTCTAAGTCTGCTAGAAGTACCTTAGAATTTTGATGATCTGTCACTCAGTGACAAAACGTAGTAACTTTGACCATCCGTAACTAGTAAACTATTAATCAGAATATAATGTAATTTGGAGGTTAAGCTAGTTTTAATACTTGCTCTTAGTCATCGAAATTCTAAATCACTAGCTTTGTTAACATCGAATATAAGGAGGGTGTGAAATAGCCGCGAACTGCTTCGAGAAAAGTATGGTACGGCCGCGCCTTTGCTAAAAAGGAAATTGGAGTCTTTTGCAGGGTATAGGCAAATCAGTAGGGATCATTGGTATTCTTGGTATATGAGCTAATTCACCAGCTGCAGGGCCGGTCATAATCTTCGCTACTGCGCACCCTCGCCTTGGTACTCGTAGCGCCCACTTCGATACGGGCGTAAATCGCTATTTTTAATTTCGCCATAACTTCTAAACCAAACGTTCAATTTAATCATTTAAACACCAAACATTATCTACACAAACTGTACTTAGTGATGAAATAATTTATTTTGAAAAGGATTATCAGCATGAGTAAAATGTGGCGTTTAAATGTAGTCCAAAAAAAATCAAAATTTGTAAATAAAAAAAAGGTTGTTGTGCCTCACTTGACATAGATAGGTATAGTGTGTCGCGGACATTTTTGTAGATGTTTGAGAACATTGTATGGTCCTATCTTTTATAGTTTTGGCAGCGTACACAAAATAAGTAACTTTTCTGGTTGATTTTTTTCACCTTGTGTCAGAAAAACCCAAATATCTTACAGAACCCTATATTTTCCAAAATAAAAAGTAGCCTATGATACTCGTAAATAATATTGTAGCTTTCGAATGGTGAAAGAATTTTTAAAATCGGTCCAGTAGTTTTTGAGCCTATTCATTACAATTAAACAAACAAACAAACAAAGTTTACCTATTTATAATATTAGTATAGATATATAACATGCGAGCTCCATAATGACGTCAACAAACCGTGCGTCTAGTTTATTTGACCGTGTTATAGTGCACATTATTTTTCATAAATTTTTCATGAAATTTTCCTCCTATCCATGCACTAACATTGCATTATACCCATTTGGAATAAATCTAGAGAAATTGACGTGTTGAGTTCTAGCAAATTTTAACTATGTATTTTCCATGTAATTTTCCGAGCGCATCAAGCATCAAGACTGGTTAAAAGCCTTGCCATCATGTAGCGAATAAATGGAAAAAGTGGAAAAAATGCACTAAGAAATCTCAAAGAATGAACACATTTAAAATATTATTTTGCAAATCTTTCTATCTCTCACCCAATACCCATCTTGCAATAATATTATCTTCAAAATAAAGAGATTTGAGCAAGCAGAGATTTTTATTGCATATTAATCACATTTTACATGTATGTAAAGTTACCTCTCAATTTTTTTTCCTCTTTAATTAATTCTAGAGTTTTCCATGAATTTTCAGAACGCAATAACTAATAAGCATGTATACTAAGGGTATGCGCGCACCGGCAACTTAGTTGCTCGGCGATTTATTTGTCTCTCGATCAAGTCTTTGGGTATGCTCTAAATATCATATACATAGTATGAAATTTCCCGAGAATCAGCCGATCGCTCCATAATGGTCGCACCCAATATTCTATTTTTCGACGCTTTCTTCGGTTTTTTATTTATTTTTCGAAAGAGACAAATAAATCGCCGAGCAACTAAGTTGCCCGTGCGCGCATACCCTAAATTCTAAAACATGGCGGTAACGGTCATTGGCTCTTGTCAAAAAACTTGTAATTTTCTATACAAAGCCGCGATTGCCAAAATCTGAAACTTCATTGTCAATCGCGGTTTTGTATAGAAAATGACAACTCTTGACAGGGAGTCAAAACCCGCTACCGCCATGTTTCGCCGGGTACAGTATAGTTACATAATTCTCAAGTTTTCCACGCATTTTCATGGGTGCATCCGAATATTGTAAATGCGAAAGTGTGTCTGTCTGTTACCTGTTCACGCCTAAACCACTGATCCGATTTAGCTGGGTATGGTGATATTTTGAGTTCCGTAAAACGGCAAAGGATACTTTTTATCAGGGAAAAATGTACGGTTCCGAGATAAACTAATTTTGGCGCCACACAGTTGCGGGCATCGTCTAGTATAGAATACAAAATATAACAGGAATACCACACGACGCGGTGCGGTGCCGCACCGGAGGCCATCTCGCCGGACTACCGGCCCCAAGGTGTACGTGCGGCACCGCAACGTTTTGCAGTACTGTAGCAGCGACCTCAACCTCCCCGCGTCCCCGCCTTATCTCAATTACGCGTGCGGTGCAGCGCCGGAGTGCATCGGACGGCGCCGTGTGCCATACCATACATTTTTATACGTAGAAAACCGGAGCGGCACCGGTCAGGCGCCGCACCGCCGCCGCACCGCATCGTGTGGCATGGCACTAACACAATACTAACCAATGAGCTCTACAATTAACAAAATCCACATGAGTTCTAGTTACATGATTGTAGAGTTTTCCATGTAATTTCCCGGGTGCAATGATTGCGTATTGTCCCTGTCACAACACGCAACATATCTGCAGCACAAGCGACGCAATCAAGTAATAAATTCAGTTAAACATCACTGCGAGGGCTGCCCTATTTATCGAATTAGGCCTGTGTAATCACCGCTCGCTGTCATTTGTACTATACCACGACAGATCATGTTTGATACTTGGTATTTAAAAAATTCTAAAGTATTTTAAGTAACTTATTTGTACGCCTCTGCCGACTCTGACCTATGGCTGCCAAACATGGACATACAACACAAAGATAAAAACAAAACTAACAAATTGCCAGAAAGCTATGGAAAGAAGTATATTAAGAATAAGGAAAATTCAAAAGATAAGAAGTAAAGACATAAGAGCAAAAACCAACTTAATAGATGTACTTCATTATGCCCGCTCACAAAAATGGCGATGGGCTGGGCACATAGCTAGATGTACAGATAATAGATGGACACTAGAAACCACAACATGGAAAGGACCGACGGGAAAAAGAAAAAGAGGTCGTCCAAGGAATAGGTGGATTGACGAAATAACTCTAGTAACAGGAAAGGACTGGAGAGGAAAAGCAAGCAACAGAAAACTCTGGAGTAAGCTAGAGGAGGCCTTTACCCAGCGTGGGGTTCCAATAATAGATTAGAAATAGTTATTTTGTTAAAAAAGAGAAAATGTTTATTTATGGTTGTTGGAAATAAATGGGCTTTATTATTATTATTATTATTTGTACGCCTCTATAAAAATGCATGTTTGTTTATAACATAAACTACTGGATTTATTTTGTGTTTATACTTTATACCATTAAAACAATAACTGTATTTTAAAAAGATAAAACCGACTTCAAAATTGTACGTAATTGAGAATTAAAACTCCCTATCTCCAAAACTAATGAACTGATTTTGATGAAACTTGCACTGTTTATAAGTTGAACAATACCTAGTACAACAAAAAAAATACTAAAAATTGGACTTGTAGTTCCGGAGATAATGTTAATATATCCATAGATGAAGAATTTAAATTTAAGACAATTAATGAAATAGACGTGAAAAAAGCATTTAAAATGATTCAAATTAAAACTACAGAAGATTTTTGGGGTCTATCAGTCAAAGTGCTAGCACCTATTATAGATACCATTGCGCCAATATTAGCAGCCGTATTTAACAATAGTATCAGGAGTGGAACTTTTCCAGACCTTATGAAAGTCAGTAAAATAATACCCTTGTTTAAGTCAGGATGTAAGACAGATCCTAATAATTATAGACCGGTTTCTATTTTGCCATCGTTAAGTAAAATATTTGAGAAAATTATACTTAATCAATTATTGGTACATTTTAATAAATTTAAAATATTTCACAACCGTCAGTATGGATTTACCAAAGGAAAATCGACAATTTGTGCTGGTGCTAAGTTAATATCTTTAATACTAGATGCTTGGGAGAGGTCACAAGATGTTATAGGGATTTTTTGTGACCAATCTAAAGCATTTGACTGTGTCGATCATAAAATACTCATAGCAAAGCTTAAATTCTACGGCATCAGCGATCATTCATTAGATCTCATTAAGTCGTATTTATCTGACAGGACTCAAAAAGTTGTAATTGGAGATTCCTTGTCATCTGGTTCAAAAATCGAAATAGGGGTACCCCAGGGTTCTATTTTGGGTCCTTTTCTTTTCCTTGCATATATCAACGACTTACCATTTATGATAGATAGATACGCAGAAGCAGTTCTATTCGCTGACGATACGTCTCTACTATTTAAAGTTTGTCGCACAGATAGTGATTTAATACATGTTAATAACACATTAAACAAAGTCCGGGATTGGTTTAATACCAACAATCTGGTTTTAAATGCTAGTAAGACTAAGTGCATTAGATTCTCGTTGCCAAATGTAAGACATGTAAATTCATCAGTAAAAATAGATAATATACAAATTGAAGTAGAGAAAACGACAACCTTTCTAGGAATAAAATTAGATTCTAGGCTTCAATGGGGTCGGCATATTGAAAGTCTGTCAGATAAATTAAGCTCCGCTGCCTTTGCCGTTCGAAAAATTCGCCAGCTTACAGACTTTGACACAGCTAAATTAGTATATTTTTCGTATTTTCATAGTGTGATGTTATATGGACTTCTATTGTGGGGAGCAGCTGCAGACATCAATTCTATATTTATTCTACAGAAAAGGGCAGTACGAGCAATATACAATATGAAGAGAAATGAATCTCTCAGGGAACAATTTAAAGTAGCTAAAATACTAACCCTGCCATCATTATACATATATGAAGTCATTATATATACTAGAAAGAACATGGCTTTATTTAATAGAAAATGTGATTATCACAAATATAATACCAGAAATAAAAATAAGCTTCAGGTACCAACATATAGGCTTAGTAAAACTAAAAAATCTTTTATGGGTAACTGTGTCAATTTTTATAATAAAATTCCGACTAGCGTAACTGACCTAACAGAGACTAAATTCAGGCAACATGTTAAAATTACTCTTATATCAAAAGCCTATTATAAAATACAAGATTATCTTGATGACAAAGATGTGTGGGTGTAATTTCAATCTGCACTATGCTTTCACATATTCTAAAAATCTATTTAATATTGACTTATTACATTAAAATAAAATAGCATATTGACATAAGTACATAATATAAGTAATTAATAATATTGACATAATATATCTATTATTATTGAATAGCAAAATATCGACATATTTATATTTAGATAATAAGATAAGGGAATAATTTAATCGTGCTTATAATAATAATATTAAAATCTGAAATTGTAATAAATATTGTAATAAATAAATTGTAAATACTGTACTTTGACGTCAAAAAGTGTTGTAACAACCTATTTTGAATAAATGAATTTGACTTTGACTTTGACTTTGATATGTGAACACAAACATAAAAACATACATACACTTTTGAAATTTGGCACATTTGTTCAGGCGCTGATATAGACTATAATGTACAAAAACTGGGCAGTTCTGGAAATATTACATACATAGGCGTCGAATTGATAACCTCCTTTTTTTGAAGTCGGTTAAAAATCAAAGTAAGTAGACATTAACTCTTTATAAAATCAACATCTATTTTAATGACTTTCTGTGAATTTTAGGCAATTTATTATTATGTATATGGAAATAATAGGGAATATTATTTTATGACATACAGGGTGCAACAAAACTAAGTAATAATACTTTAGGGTGTGTATGCCGTATGGATACCCGATATCGAGTTCCCTCTGAAAGTAGCAGCGCTGTAAGAGCAAATCTTTTTTTTTACTTTTATATGTTTTTTTTACTTTCACAGTGAACTAACTCTACATAAGGGACACTCGGCACAAATAATAAAAATCGGTTGTCTGTAAAGTCGGTTTACTGACGATAGTTGAACGTGACAACGTCATCCTTAAATGGAACGCCTCAGATCGAGGTAACGCCGCATATTGCGTCATGTTTTTTCGTGCGCGCAGTCGGCCCCATCGAATTATAAGACGTTGTCACGTCAAAAAAACAGTTGAAAATACTAAGACGGTTCGGTCAAACTAGAGAGGGGTAAGTCGGTGACGCGTGCTGCGTGCAACATATATAATTATATAGCAATTGAGGACCTCCTATGATTCCGTGGTCTCAACACAGATTTGAGGTAGCTGTCGATTGTGCAAATATAATATGAGACGCAATATTATATTATTTATAGTACAGCTCAACTGTGCCAACATATTGTCATATCGGGCGAGGACTGCTCTCAGCGTCTTACGTCCGTACTGGAAGATATTTGAATTTTGATGATTAGGTACCTACTTACTTTGAAATAAGTTAATAAAAAATTTGGCACGTAGGTAATGTATGTGTTACTTTAAAAGCTCGAACTACGGTAAATCTTAAGATTTATGTGCTTATTTAGGTTTTTTTTACACATTTCAAATTTTTATATAATAATTATTTCAATTATATACTAATGTAGATTAGTAGTCTAAGTATTATGGATACTTATTACTTTTGAAAAAATCAAAGCAAAGTAATTGTTGTTTCTAGTTTATAAAATATAGTTATATCTTCAAATAAATAAATATGTAATACTGTTACGAATGTTTTTATTATGAGATAGTAATTTGAAAACGTAGCTTTTTTAAAAGCTTTTCCACGTTATTCTAAAATTACTTGAATTATTTTTCATATAGGATAATATTTGCTTATTTAACTGTTAAATGTATATAGCACCTAATATGTATTAGCATACAGCTTACAGCTATGTCCTGCATTTCAGTCCTCCAAGCAAACAGTAGCATGCGGGCTTCGGATGGAAAACGAATAAAATATTTCACTGTGCAATGAAAGCTGAGGGAGCTTTGATGTTGGATTAATCCTAGGGTTTATCCGTATCCATACTAATATTATAAATGTGAAAACGTGACTGTCTGTCTGCTTGTCTATCTGTTTGTTATCTCTTTATGCTTAAATCGCTGAACCAATTTTGCTAAATTTCGGTATATAGATACTACTTGAGCCCCGGACAAGGACATAGGATACTTTTATCCCCAAAAATGTGCGATTCCTGCGCGGTTAACGAGTTTTAGCGCAACGGAGTTGTGGGCATCGTCTAGATAAATTAGGCATTTATTTGGTTAAAGATACATAATTTGTGATTTTTTATTTTGGCATTACCTACATAATATTTATTTTGGCATTGATTTGTGCTAGTAGATGAACAATTTTATTGTGCAATATGCCGCAAAACGTGGCACTACGTAATTTTTATGTCATTAGAAGTTTTATGCCTTGATTTTGGCTACATCAAAATGATAATCCGAGTCTAGCATTCCGCATACAAATTGGATCGGGTTTCGTCAGCGAAAACCTAACCGAATCTCTCCCCTTGAAAAACTATCGGGCCGTGTATAATACTGTTAAAAAGGTAGGCGGTGTCGCAGGAAGGAAGCGATTGTATGCCACGTGTCCATTGTACAACCGTTAGGCAATATTTCCATTCGTAAATAGCTTAATTTATGACGTGTGGGCACTTTTTACGCTTTTATTAGGGATTATCAAATTGTCCTTTGTTGCGTTGTCTAAATTATTGATTTATCTTTCAATCAATTTGAGATCGAGGTTTACAATCGATTTAAAACTCTAGTACATACCTAGTGTCTTAAATCAATTAAATAAGCCTCCGCTGATATATTATTATAGCTACAATAATTTGTACTATTATTAGAATTACAACAATAGAACTGCACTTCTCTACATCGTGAAGAGAGGAAATAGAAAATACTTTTGTGATAATAAATGTCACAACTTACTGATTTTTCTACAGAGGCAGAACTGATAAGTAAATAGAACTCACTTTAAACTAAGTATTGCTGGTTCTCAGGTTGTTGTAATCGAATTTCGAAAGAAAATTAAGAGTAACTTTTTATTGTACAAGTACGTTACAGGAAAACTGTAAAGTGTACAGTCGGATAAATTAATGGAATGCTACGCGGTTATCGCTAACCCTTCTTATTTGAAATTCCAACCTCTGATCTCGAAATGATATTAGAACAGATCATAAAATATTGGAGAAGGTAAGTTAAATATTATAGATGTTACAGCAAGCAATGGTTTAGTTTTCGTTATTTGGACTAATGTTAATAATATTATATTTTATGCGTTTTAGTTTCAAGCTACTTTAGCGGTAACTAGTAGGTATATAAAAACAAAAAGATGGTAGTATATAGCTACATAGCAGTGCAGCAGTCTCTATATAGCACTGCTAGGTATATACTCGTATTGTACTCATTAATAATATACAATATACATCTTGTTTCTTTGGACATTACATTTCTCCATCAAAGCAGGAAGATTCTCACTTTACTGTGTATCCTGCAACTTGCAAGCAATTACTATACTATCGGAAAAGTTAATTCATACTTCATAGGCAGATAGGGGGTCTACGTAATTTGGCCGCGTTATATCAAACCCGGCCGACGGAGATAGCTTAGGGTCAATTCAAACCGCAATGCGACGCATAGATGCAGTTCTTTTGTATGGATTTGACAGACTTCAATTGCGTGAGACGTCTTGCGAATCAGTCAAATCCAGAAATGCATCTACGCGTCGCGTTGCGGTCTGAATCAACCCTAATAATAAATTGAGATAACCCGACCAAATGACGTTGGTCCGTCATCTGCCTATGAATCAATTTCTTCGATGGTACAAACATTTCGATCGTACAATGCAAGATATTTGGTCATCTGAAAGTTCTGAAACCCAAGTTTTATTCCATAGCATATCCAAGTATCATGGGTCCGTGTGATATTGACCACTAACAGATATTGACGTGGCATCAAAGCGGCGCGTCATAGCCTCTCCATATATCATTCTCATACGCTCGCACCGGCTTTTCATGTCTCCACGACACAGAGTAGCTGCGAGAGAGAACATATTATAGCTTGAGTGTACATCTCGTTCAGGGTTATTTTACCTCTGACAGGCTCCTTTATGGTATTACTGATAAGCTAAAAGTGTTTTTAATTTTCAACAATTTTGTAGCTATAATAAGTTTTCTATTATTTCTAGTGCTAAACAATTTGTATCTTGGAACATCTTGAAAAAATTGTGAAAAATCATGCCTGAATATTTTAACCTCACAGCAATTACTAAAGACATAATAATATAATGCTATGGCTACAATAGGTACAATAATTTTTTTTTTAATATTTCTCGCACGTTATACAATATAACACAATCAAGAACGTTTTTCCTAAACCTCAAAATAATACATTTAGCATTTCTTGAGTTTTGTGATTTAGAAAATATTAGATTACTTAAATCACTGTTTTAAACTTAGATATTATACACTTTGCAAACGTTCCAAACTGATTTCAATTATTTTAGTTCCAGAGGGAATTATGCATTACAACTAGGGTTGCCAACATTTCTCCGGCGAAATATAGTATTTTTCAAAAAAACTATAAAAAATATAGTATTTTATGGAAAAATTAAAAAAATATTCAATGAAATACTTAAGTAATAAGTACTTACTTAAGTATTATTTATTTTTATAAAAACTATTTTTTTGCATTTCTTGCATTTTTTATCAATGTTTCGTCTAAAATAAAAGTGTCATAATATGCTATATTACATTCAATTTTAAGATTAATGTAAGTTAAAAGCTCATTTTTTATTAATGAGATACTATAGGTCTAAAGTGATGAGAAAATAAATTGACTAGCATTACCGGGGAAATTGGAATAAACATTTTGATCCTTTTTTCCTTATAGCGGTTGATTCGGTGTGTGAAACATGCAAATATATATATATATATATATATATATATATATATGTAAATTTATCCAATGATCAAAGATAGTTTTTGAAAATCTGCTGTCAAAAGCCATCAGATTCTGGTAGACCTATACTTCTGTGTCTCTCTTCCCGCCATTTCAAATTCAAAACCAAAAATACCCTTTCTGTGAATGCCGAAGTGGCGGGAATAGAGAGCAGAAATGAGATAATTTTAGTGTTAAAAATATAGTATTTTTGCGTACTATATAAATAGTTCAACAGTATATAGTTCGCACTTCGCAGGCTCGAAATATAGTACAATACTATATATTATAGTACGGTTGGCAACCCTAATTACAACAGCTGTTCAAATATCGGAAATTGATTTTTTTAAATAAATCTCTCGTGTTGCCTACTCTGTGTTCTAAGATACAACTATTGATCGGTAATTGTTGAGGACCACCGCGTGTGTGCAAGTCATTTTAGAGCTGATTTCTTTTAAAATTAAACCCTATTTTAACGATATAACGTTCAATTTAGAACTGTAAATGTACGAGCACAGACCATTTATTCAAAACAACAACGCTATATCGGTATCTGTGGATTTGATTTCTAATCATTGATTCGAAATTTCATACAAAACAAACAGTGAATAAAGATATAGATTAAGATAGCGCTTGTGTGATATCTATAATACCTCCTGAATATCAATGGCTGTCGCCTATCAAAATGCTATACCTACAGGGTGTAATAAAACTAAGTAATAATATTTTAGGGTATGTATATTGTGTTCCTCGTAGAGAGTTCACTGTGAAAGTAGCAGCGCTGAAAGACCAAAATTTTATTTCACTTTTATGTGGGGAAACTCGTGACGCTCGGGCCCTTAATGCTCACACAAAAGTGAAAAAATGGGTCTTTCAACGCTGCTACTTTCACAGTCTCTACAAGGAACACGTACCCACCCTAAAGTATTAAATTATGATGCTACTATGTATTCCTAAACTCTACAGCCTACATCAGTGATTTTCAATTTTTTTTATGATGGTATAAAAATATATTTCGCAAAAAATCTACTGTTTCTTACAAAAATGTAAAGTTTGCTCTTTAATGTAATAAACCGCTTTTTTCCCTTGCATTTTTACCACATAGCCATCATCTTCCGACCTACAAAAAAACTAAAAGCTCGAAAGCCCAGGCGGCGCCTTGCTATATATACTTTAACTAGCTGTCCCGGCAAACGTTTCTTTGCCATATTATGTATATAAAGTAATTTTTTTTAATTTGATCGCAGCGCTAACTGTCGGGACAGACTAAAATTCAAATTTGAATTCGAATATTATTTAAAATTTGACACTGCGATGGTAGCTGTCTATCGGATCCAATGTAAAACATTCCAAAATCAACAACTACTAATAAATTAAAAATTAAATTAAAAAACTTTGTCCAGCGGACAAAATTGTGAATCTAAACCATTCCCAGATCCCCTTGAACACACACAAAACATTTCATCAAAATTGGTCCAGTCGTTTAGGAGGAGTTCAGTCACATACACACGCACACAAGAAATATATATATTAAGATGAGCTTAACCTTTCTGTCGCACCGAGGCCGGAAAATTGCGAAAAACCACTTGCAAGATAACTGTGTCTCAGATGAAAATTGCTTACACCAGACAATTCTCTACGATTCTCTACCACTTAATTACTAGATATTTTTTTTGTTAGCCAATACTATCCCACTGCTGGGCGAAGGCCTCTCCCAGGGTCTTACACTTGTCTCGCTCCAGCGCCACCGTTGGCCAGCCGGCTGGTACAGTTGCGTCTTCCATCTTCAGGTACCCACTCTGTCGATAATTTATCTTTGCCTAGCGGTCGGGATGCATACGGCTAATGTGGCCAGCCCAATCCCACTTTAGCTTAGCCGCCTTAACTCCTACATCCGTGATTTTTGTTTGTTTATTAATTACTAGATTACTCATCTAAAATCGCGAAACTGATTTACTTTATTTGAATTTGTTTGGTTAGCTTACAGCTAGCTAAATTATTAGATAAAGTATACAGTCTACAGATGATATAGAAAAGGCGATATACAAGTCTCCACAAATAGAATTTTGGAAAATTGAAATTCACACACTCACAAATTTCCCTTCAGAGAAAAGATAAAAGTTACAGAGTTTGGTGCAAAATGCAACAAGCATAATAAATAATAATAGCAGATATTAGTTCCGTGGTAGATACAACTAAATAGTATTTTTATTAATCCTCAAGTCTATCATGATATTAAAAGCTACAAGCTAAAATTACGAGGGCTGTTTGAAAAGTTCTCGGCCTTACATACTTCTGCGTATCTTACAAGCGTATAACTTATACCATGTATAGGGCCATTATTAACTAGATCAAAACCAACGCCTTTCGTAAATTGCTTCATTAGAAAAAAAAAATTTTAACAACCATCTGCGCCAAGTCAGCAGAAATGTGAAGGCGTATTCAAACAGTTGCGCTATTATTACAAAGCCTAATAAAATTGAATTGTGAACACGGAATTAGTCTTTATTATTTTTAACAACTTTTGTATGTCTTTACAGACATGTGCAATGATTAAAAAAATACACTACAGTTAAAATAGAAAATATAGGTCTTAAAAAACGAGTCTACCCCAGTTGCTAAATATCGTTCATTTTCAAAGAAAACGCCGTAATTAAAAAAAAATGTTCTAATCTCGGAATAAACAAATTGATAAAAGAAAGAATGATAAACAAGCTTTTAAAAAATAGCATTACAATTGTTTTATAATGTCGGAATGATAAAAATAAATGTCTTTGAAAAACCGGTGCCGCGTTTACCAACAAAATTCGAAGTATCAGGCAGCTCGAAAATTAAATTGATTTTTTTTAAATATTTTGTACCAAACAGATCCAAATTATATTAATTTTATAATATAAATTTATTCATTAGTTTAATTTTATTAACATCACGCCAAATAATTGCCTAATCTTTTAATGAGCGTGGAAAATCGAGCTACTAAGAAATCTTCTTGAAAAACTAGGTGTTTACAGATTAAGGCCACAATTTTTAATTAAGGAATAAACTCTACTAAGTTACTCTTACTTACTAACCGCCGCACTCAGAGACGTCAATTAAGACTTAATGCTCATTTAAAATGAAATGTGCCTCTCAGAGATGACAATTAAAAATCGCTAATTGCAGAGTTTAATGTTCAAGTTTGAGGTTATTCTTAATTTTTTTTTGCAAGGGTTCTTTTCAGATTTTTATTTGAAGTGTAAATAATAACAATATTAGATAGCGCCATAATAAATATATAACTTCATTAATTTATTGTGATAGTACCTACTAGTAAAGCATTTTTGTGCAATATGTGCCTACCTACTTAGTACAGCTGTTTTTACCATTTCTTGCAAATAAATAGAATTATTTCACGTGAAAAGTATAGTCACTTCCATACAAACTACAAAGAAGTAAGAAGATTGTCACCAAGTTGTGTAATTATTGAAATTAAAGTATGTTTACTAGTTACAAAAATTATGAGAAAATCCTAATAGCAATGGTTTTCTTTTATTAAAATGGTAAATTTAGAAGACAAGTTATTCACATACTTAATTCAAATTGTAAAACTAAGAAACTTCAAATGTTGTATTTATCATATTAATTATTATTATAAAAAATAATATAAAACCACTTTTATGATGTTTTTTCTAACGCCATTCATGTTTGTTACATATCTGTAGAGTGTAGTAGGTACGGTGAAAAATAGGAAAGAACGAAATTATACGAACAACCTAGTACATACCTACTTAGTACGAATGATTTATATGGGACAGAAATTAATCAGTCAATTAATTTTGTCTCTGAGAGGTATCTGTAATGAAAGCATTAAATTTCAATTTGTTAAATGACGCTTAGCGCTATTTTTTTAATGACCGACTGAGACGGCCGCAGTCACGACTCACTGTTTCCTTTTTCATTGCTCACGGCCAATAAAAAAAAGTTTTGGAAAGTCAACCGGGTTCGTTTCATTTTTCAACTACGCGTGCGTGGCTTTTATCGCAGTTTGGGAGCTGACTGTCAACTTCATAATGGGCATTGTTCAAAAAAAATTACATGTACTTTTTATATTTTTTTTCGTTAAAATAGGGTATTTTAAGAATATAAATTCAATAATTTTGAAATTCATTGGCTAGTTTTTTCTCAATAAATTTTTAAAGTTTCGCTCTGACGTCATCATCGGCGACCAATTGACCTCTGCAGAATGTTTTTTTTTCCTTTGAATCTTATTTGTAATGGCTGGTTCGTCAAATACGAGTTCTCATTATGTGAAAGCTGATACGAAAAGCTTACCAAAAGTTCGAAACGTAATGTTGGTCGAATTTATTGCTAATTTAACGTCATTGAAGGTCAAACTAAGGTTAAACATATTTGTTCAAAAATATAAGTAACTAGTGGGTATTTTTTTCGTTTATATACAGAAAAACGATCACTGACCTTATTCCTCGAAATGTTTTTGTAATGAGCAAAATTTAAAAAAAATGGACAATCCCCATTGAGTGTCATGTTTTAAAATATTAACAATTTCTGTCAGATTTTAGAACATGACACTCACACTGACACTAATTTGTAACTTTGCGCATGCGTATTGTGCATTGAAAAACGAAGCGAACACGGCTATAATAGTATGTAACAGTACAAAATTTTCTAAACGTAATCACGCTAAAAAAGTGGTTTTTTCTCTTTGTATTTCCACAGAGAACGCTAATACACTTTAAATATTATTTGAGTTGCACATTTTTATCTCGATTAGATAAGGTTTTTGTATTTTTGACATGATTTAAAAATTGCGTAGCGTCTACTCTTTTTTGACAAGCTATAAATTGTTACGTAGTATATTACATTCTCTTTGCTATAAATCAAATCTTAAAAAAAAATCATACGTCATACCCCCTATATTATTATATTTCTCTATGTCATACTTCTTTGACAGCAAAATCTACGATTAGCGACTCAATCGAGTTAAATGGTGCTTCTTCTGTATTTAAATTTAATCGCCATTTTGAGGTGTTAATTTATCATTAACTGACTCTGAGAGGGAATTTCATGTTTAATGAGCATTTAGTGTTGCGGTTTGTATGGGCAGCGGATAATTTTAATTTTTTAAATGATGATTTAATGAACGACTCTGAGTGCGGCTGTAAATGTACTAACAGTACATTTTGAACGGGAAATAGTAATTTATTAAGGGAGAAGACCTAATGGCAGACACTTTAAGGAAACATGAAACATTCGAATGTTATAAAATATATAATTTATGAAAATAAAGGATTGATAACTTCTTCCGTGTCTTCAGTAACTCTTACAAAATAAAACTATTATAATTATTCTCTGACAAATCAATAAAAAAATATATTATTGGTCTTTTTGTAAACTTAGTCATAAGTACTAATAGATGACATCACAATAAGCGAACAACACCAATAGTAGACACCAATATGAACTAATAGTTGACATAGAACATTAAATTACATTTTAAATTTTTCATATTATTAGGTCTTTATTTGCCGTTTTTCAAAAGATTTCATTTACTTCATAATAGTAACTACATGCATCAGAAATATTATCCACGTTGTCTCCAGATTCTATTCATTCTTCTTCCATGCTGAAACTATATTTCCTTTTATTTTTATTTTTCATATTTTTTTCCTAGCAAATTTATTTTTAGTCTTAGTCTCCATGCTTCTTTTGCCTCTTCTTTTTTCTTCTTTTTGTTCTCAGCTCTCCTTTTTCTTCTTTTTACTGCTACAAAACTAAAGCATCGATTTTTAGATCAGTGCAAGGTCTAATATTAGACACCATGTCCATTTTTAGGTACAGTAGTTCTAAGTTCTTAGTTTGTTAATAGAATTATATTTTTAGAGAATAGTGATGATATTTGCAGTAGAATAAAGTACAAAATAATTTTAGTATGTATTGAAAAACTAAAAGATGAGATCCATGTCATCTATTAGGTTTTTTTACATTTTCAAGAACTAATAGTAGACACCCTTTATATTGTTAGAGAAAATGGATAAAAGATCATAAATAAACATTAATTAGTGTAAACAACATGACCATTAATCCAATGAAGTCAATAGAAATTACAAAAAATCTAATAAATGTACTCAAAACTTACGTGCAAAATTTCGCCATCCTTAACCTATTTGCTAAGAAATTGCCGGGTGCGTGTTGACGCGGTCACATCATTTACGAAAACTGATCCCATTTTATAAAATTTTGTTCCGGAAGGCATCCCTAATACATTTTTTCACATCAACAGATAGCATAAGAAGCTTATAAAATTTACAGTGTTGAGAAATAATTAGAATAATTCTTATTTTATGGCATTTTTGTCGTAAGTGTCATCTATTAGTTCAGTGTCTACCATTAGCGCCTTTCCCTTAGGTCTTTATCATAAAAAATGCATAAAAAATATCGGATTGTTGTTACTTGGGACAACACAGATGCTCACACACCCGCCTTGCAAGGCTTTCTATGAAATTATATAAATACGGAAAATAAATTTCACTATCGAATAATTTTGCCTTGGTTTTCAGTATTACATTACATTTTTTAAATATAAATTATAGTCACCAGGGACGGAGATATTCACATTACAACGAGACGTAGTCGATCTCAGTGATCATTTTGTAAGACTTTTTTTAATCAACTTTTTTAGTCATTAAAATTTATTGTAATTTGAATTTTTAGAGCCATATCTTCTTGTTAAAGACTTTAAAAGAAGAAGAATTTAAAATTGAAACAATAATCTCAAATCATTCCATTGGAAAAATTCTCAAAGCCGAGAACTTCTCAAACAGCCCTAGTAAATACAGAAACACTTAAGATTTGTATAAAAACATATTATACTTAAATAATTCCATTCAAGAAATAGCCAAATCTTCACGTTATGACTGTATTTGGCTATACGATAATAATTTGCCTTATTATCTACGTCAATGACTTTTGTTGTCTTTATTCATGAATGAAGATTGAAGACGCACCCAATTTACAGTTATTCTATAATATGTTGTATTTTAACTTGATCGAAAATTTTATAATACTTAAATATAGTTAGATAATATAGTTAAATACTTAAATAGACATTTTACTGTGTCTTTAATTGCGCGGTTGATATCAAATATTTGGCATTTCAGTTGGTACTTGGTAGCGTTATATATAACCACTAGGGGAACTATAACCATCAACAAACTCCTTACAAACTCTGTTTGAGGTGTTAGCTAACGTAGTTTTGAAATAAATTGGCAGCTTTGAGAAAAGTTAAATTCAATTTTTTTTTTCCCAGAAGCGGTAGGTAATACAATATGATATTATTATGGTTCCGTAGTACTAATACTAAAAAGATTTAGTTTCATTCCCCACTCAATAATGTATTATATTATGGTGCAGGTAAAAATGTTTGTAACTGAACGTTATGACAGACAAAACCAGCAGATACAACACAGTTAGATGCTGTTAAGCATTCGTGTACTAACCCACAAAAAATACGTATCGATTTATGAATGCAGTTATGTTTTTAGATGATTTAGAACAAGACCGCATTTAAAATTTAAGAACAAATGAAAATGTTGGTTAGGACATAATGCTTAATTACAGCGAATAGTTAACTGCGTAAAATATATTATCTTTATAGGAGAGTTAGATCTCAAAATGATTTTACTAAGAATTTTCGTATTTATTTTTAAAAAATACAACTTATACATTTGTGTATCGGAGGGGCGTGGTTTGATCCAATTGCTGGCTGCCGGTCGTGGATATTTGCATAACTAACGAGCACCGAGCTAGGGGGGCCATTCTGTATATAGCTAAATAGAGACGCTTATAGCTCGAGCAAAACAAAACGTATAGCAACACCATTTGTGTATAAAATAGCTTGTGCTAATACTAGCACCACCTAATAAAAAAGTTATCCAGCGTTCTAAACGTTTTGTTCTTGTCTATGAAAAGGCTTTTCTAACGTATTTGACAAAGACAGACAGTGTAAAACTTAATAGCATAGTTACGGTTTGTGTTGTTAATTTTTATTTCATTAGAAAGAAGGTAAGGTTCCTACCGGCTACTGGCTATCTGCCTTATTACTTAGCTATCAAAAGTTTAACAGTACTTATGACTAGTCACTAGGTATTCTATCAGGCTATCATTAGGTAGGTATTATATTGTGTCTAAAACCTTTTCTAACATGTAAGACAATGACAGCAACATGGATCACTGATCAGTTAGTTTAGCCTTAGCCGGCCCCTATACGATCAATAATTGTAGGTACCTGTCAATATCACTCTTCAATTTAAATTTTTATCGAACAGTTTATTTGACGAAATATAGATTGAAGAAGAAGGCTCGCGATGTTCAATATCAACCTTAAACGGCCAATAATACCTATAACGCAATACCTACCTACGTGGTATTGCGCAATAAAATTGTTCGTCCATAATAATATTTTTAATTTTATAAGTTCGATAATTTTACTTATCGAACTTAATATGGACGAACTACAACAACCCCCGATTTAAAACTGGAATAAATGTCAGGAATCAGGTTTAGAAATCAAAATGTTTTAGGTAATCCGGAAGGCACAGTTTACAATTTTTCATGAAATTGATAAACCCAAATTTTCCATCACTAAGTGGGCTGATGAAGATCGGCTGATGAAGATTGGCAAACAAGCAACTATCTCCGCTCCACGTTTAGTTATTCCCTCGATCACCAATTCCAGGAAATCTTTTGTTGTCGCGGCCCATATGGGCCTTACGGGGCTTGAGGGATTATGAAACTCGTGAGCATATTTAGCGACCCGTAACCCGTATTTTAACTCGTTGTAGCTTTGTTAGTATTTGAGCCTAGTGGCTGGTTGTGTTCGTTCTAACTAGTAAAATAATCAACAGTTTTAATCAATAATAAACTGTCGTGGTCATAACTCATACGCTACTTTTTTGGATAGTGAGGGTAGAGTTTGAGCGTAAAGCTACTAAACTAAATTACCATTGAGTTAATATATATGTTACGGGTAATGCTAGAAGGTGTAGTAAACCTAGGTTTACCCGGGTTGACTTAGTATTACCCAAGTCTTTTGGGTAAAGTCCGAATAATAAGAAAAATAAACTTTAACTCGGGGTTTACCCATACTCACCTAGGTCTACCCAACTCTGGCTGGGTAATGTTCAAAATTTGTCCAATTAATTACTAAAATGAATATCCAAGGGTATTTTAAAACTTTATTATTTAAAAAACATACAAAGACAAACGTAATTTCTCGAAGAACATAAACTTAATAGCTTCAATGGCAAAAACTAATTAGCGGTTGTTGTAATTAAAATTGAATTAATTATTTATTTGAGCAAGATAAATTGCTGTGACATTTGAATTGCACAAGTTTTCTGCATGAACACTTCTTTGTAGCACATTTTGTTTTGCAATTATACCTTTTATAACCCTGGCCTCCCGAAGTTTATCATGACAAACAGAAAACTGATTCCTTGAGAACATTTCCTCAATAGTAGCGGGGGAACGCGGGCCCCCGAATTTTAGGCCACAGGCTCGAAAATTACGCAACACCTAACATTACCCAGCCAGAGTTGGGTATACCTAGGTGAGTATGGGTAAACCTCGAATTAAAATTTATTTTTCTTATTATTCGGACTTTACCCAAAAGACTTGTGTAATACTAAGTCAACCCGGGTAAACCTAGGTTTACTCCACCTTCTAGCATTACCCGTAACATATAATATATCCTTAATCTGTGTAAATTACTGCATAGTAGCGACCTCTAGTGTTAAGTAACCGTTCCTCTACGCACGAGTGACCTAAAAATATAATTAAAATAATATTATATTATACTTCCATAGACAAGGAAAATATACATAGGTACTACTTATAAATATATGAGTGACCAAATAAATAAAATATAATATTATAATAGAGTTAGATAAACTAAGATCGCTCTCAATAGCGACATCTGTTAATGATATCCTGAAACAGGCCACTAAACCTAGAGAATTTTCAAACCTTTCCCTAATGTGGTGCCTGTAGGAAATTCCTAGGAAAGTCCCCGATAGGCATGACAGCGGTCTGTAGTTCGTGTTGCACTAAGTTCCCCCAAGAGTTGCCTTTCATTACCAGGTAAAGCTAATGTTGGAGACGACTGGGCCTGTCCCAGTTGCAAAAAACTGAAAGACGCGGTGATATTCAGCCTGACGCCTGTGAGAGGTCTCGTTGCATGCCCCAAATCTCCCAGAATAGTCCCCTAGTGGGTCATTAGATGAAATGGGTGGATCGACAACTACCACGGTTGATACTGATTTGAGAATCAACAGCCTGGCAGTTTCGCCGTGAGTTTGCAGACTGTAATACAATGGAGCTACGCGTATGTCGTCAGGAGATGGCTATGTTGAGAACAACTGTTCTATAATTATTGTGGACTTATCTACGCAGTTAACCACAGTTGAGAAAAGACATTGATGTGCTCGAAAAAGGTGGCGTCGCGTCGGCGCGGGGAATGCCGTAGAGATGGAGCAAACCGTAGTAGAGCTAGAAGATGGTTGAGCAGTTAAAGGTCAACGACAGATACCAGGATGTGCTATCGATAGACCTGGTAATTTATATAAATAATATTCGTACCTAATGTTCTCAGTCGCCGGAGAAAATGTAGCTCACACTGTCACCGTGCTGGTCTCCAAACTGGGAGTCATGCCGCGGCCGCACATGCGTCTGCCGTCACGACTCACGATTCACGAAGCTTCGTACTATGAGACGATACCATTGGTCGATACACGCAGATCGTCCAATGGTACCTATCGTCTCAAGCATGAAGCAGTAAGCACTACGCATATGCGGCCGCAGGATAACTCTTGGTTGTCAATAATATTATAATTAATGCTCTCAACATAGATAAAGTAAGTATTAAGTATGATATAATATATATAATAGTATTGGGTTATGTGGTCGCTGTAGTAATCCAATGATATTAAATATATAAAAAAAAACTTGATAGTATCTCAATGGCTCTCAAAATACTTACAGCGCCATCTTTTGGGTAAATTAAAAAGCAGCTTGCTCTCTGCTGCCATCTGTAATGATGACAGTTAGAACTAAATACTAGGGGTAAAAAAATATTATCAAATGCTAAATCTAAAGCATACAATCCTATAATCATATTATATAAATATTATTTTTGAACATACTCAGCAGTCAGCACAAATCTGCTTTAATATTTGTGGTAAAGATTTTTGTTTTTTGTTTTATTTTCCTACTTTGCGTTAATTGGAGCGTAAAATGGTCATAGACTACTAAAGTCCGACTAAATTGAAGAGACATATTGAGAGTCGCAATACCTTTGGACATAGTGGCACTTTGTAACTTTACAAATTAGTCGGTTTTACAAGTGTCAAATGTAATGCATAAAATAAATCTGAAATTGGTAAAAATTCGTGATTGTGATTCGTAATTGCTAAAATAACTAGCGAATTTAGATTTCCATAAAGCCGATTTCTTATTTGTTGCAAGTATGCTAATTTTCAAAATATAATTTGTATTAAAAAAAATCTAGGGCCGTAGTGACTTGACCGTTTTGTGACCTGTGAAAATATGAACCCTTTTGTGATTTTGGTTTGTTTCTTTTACTTTTTGATAAAGTTGTAGTCGTTTCGATATTATTATTCAACCCCACAACAATTCTGTGCTCATTCTCCTCACACTTTTGGTTATCTATTATAATTTGTGCATCCATTTCATATTTTTATTGATTTTAAAAACTTCACTGCTACACAATTATTAGGTCATTATAATATTATAAATATAATGTGAAATTATAAACAAACTGAATGCAATGATTCACATTATGGTTATTATCTTTATCTTTACAATTCATTGTGTATGCATTTATTGACAATATTTCACTGTTAGTTGATTTTATTTGTTGCAGTATAATATTATTTACTTGCTTAGTTTAAGCTCAGCATTGTGCTGTAGGCACCTCAATCTAACCACACTCTGTCTGGACTGCTTCCATTGCCAATATTATTTCTTGTTGTACTGAAATCATTCTTTACATTTTTTGTCTCATTTCCATGGAAGTGACCTTGTTAGGTTGAAAATTTTTGATATGATTCAGCTATGAGCCACTTCCTGAGCTGGGCTTATTGCTTTGCAAATTTTGCAAGTACCTAGATATTGTTTGTAATATTTTCTATAACTTGCTTGATGCTTGCGTTCCTTTATATCCTTTGTTTGCATATTAATCTTTCGAGCCCCAAGTGGTCGCATGCGACTGCGATAACAATAGAAAGGCTATTGTGTCATGTTTTTCCACAATCGAAGGATAAATTTCAAGTTATGCAAAATGACAGCCTTACAGCTTTAAAAGGTTTTATCATATTTTTTAAACATAAGAATAAATAAGTAATCCTCTTTATTTCTTCTTGTACCAAAAAAATAATTGCTCAGCGACTTGTATAATTTAACCCATCAATCCCCAAGCGGCACCCGCCTGTCACATAACAATTGAAAATATATTGTGTATGTGATTCCCACGATCAAGGTTTTATTTATATATTAATCTTTCAATCGCGGATTCTTGGAAATCTATTGTTTACGCGATCAAATTCAACCGATTGGGAGTTGATAGGTTAACAAAGAGACACCAAACAAAGTCTTCTTAAACATAATAAATATTGCAATAAGCTTTGAATTAAGCTATCATAAAGTCAGCACTCAGCCTATCATAAAGCCTTTTTGTATGAGACTGAAGTGTGAATAAGTATAATAAATACATATAAAATGTGTAATTCAATTCAGCATAAAACAATTTTTTTTAATCGATAATTCTAAGCTTAAAGAAATTCAACAGCTATTTTTTTTTTATCAATAATATCAACACATGTTTCCGCAATAAAGAGTCTTGAGAAACATGCCGTAATTTACAAAGAAGGCATTTAAGCGAAATTTATTTATTTTGTGTTGTATCATCCAAAGGATATTTGATTATAGTTGATTAGTTCAGGTATAAAGACCTTATTACTAGTAAAGTAATATCCATTTACAAGCATAGCATTGGTTGGGAAACGCAGGATTTTTAGGATGGGTTCAATTGCATTGCGATTTAAACTTTTATTGATATATTTTTTTTTTAATACTGATTCCTATTTCTAATCAATACAATGTAATTATTTTTATCAATCTGCTATTGTTTTCATAATAATTCTCCGGTCACTGTGCGGCCCAATGTTGTTAAAAATATATAAACTGTAACATTTCTCATTTCATTGTAGGAATAATGATGAATACTGGAATACTACCAACTTAGAAGGTAAGGTTTTGGATGTTACTGATTTATTTATCTCCTTACTAATAAAAGTAGCCGCAGCGCCAACTATACAAGATCCATTTGTCTTTTTCTGGCACATATTATGAAAAGTGACTTGATAGACAAAGACAGCGGACCATGAATATGATGATGATAGCCGCTTATTCTGCCTTCAAGCTATAAGATGTCTCAAAGGTCAGTGTGCCTCGCGGCATAGGCCTCCTCCAGCCTTTTCCACTCAGTTTTGTCTAGTGCTACTCTTCTCCAGTGGTGTCCAATTACTGTTAATGCTAGAGCATCTCCCCATCTGGTTTGTTGGCGACCTCTACTTTGGACCATGAATATAGTAGCATAATAAATATCATGCTGTACAATTTTTTTTATTAGCAAAGAGTACAAAAATTAATAGCTCTACAACTTTTTTTTAATGGTAAAAACAAAACACCATTTTATACACTTGGTATTAAAGTATTTTGTTTCCTCTTTTTTTTTCCATGTGTTATATTGATGAGTTTTGTCAAGAATTTTTATTCTTTTTAAGTTATTGGTTTTTCTTTTTCAGTTTGTTAACTCTATGAGCATATAGTAACATACACCTAGTTTCAAAATGATGACTTCAGAGGAGTCGGACTCGATGAGTACCATACCGTCCGATGGCCACCCAGATGAAGTTTTGGGTATGTAGAATTTTTTTAAGCATGGAATCTCACTATGCCACAATGTTCTTAATAATTCAAAACATTCTTAGGGCCATCAGTCTCTTAAAAGACTTAGCAGTAATGTGTTGCTGTTTTGAAGTCTTGAGTATTATAATCTTTTATTTGATAACAATCATTTATTTTTTAAACATATTTGGATTTCTGGCAACAGCAGCAAGATTAACTAATTAGGAGAGATTATGACGTTTACTAATTAGGAGATTTTTAAAGATTTTCATTGAAAAATCTATTTGTTATTCCTGCACAAGGGCATTTTCAGTCATTGAAGTAGGTTATATACTACAAATTAATCTGAATACAAAACACAAAAAAAAAATCGATTGACTGATTACACCAACATGTGACTAATATTTTACCACTACACTAAAAATAAAGGTCATGCTGATTGCAGCTTTTATTAAGATAACATTGACCAAACTAAAATAATTAAAATAATGTTTCCGCTAAAGTTGATAAATTCATGCCGATTCATTATTATCCTTGCAGACTGAAAGATATAATTTTAATGTTGAGTACTCAGACAAATACATTTTTGAGGAAATAGTTAGTAAACAAATAAATAGTAGTTCTGATAAAATATATCAATTACTTTTGTAACTTTTTATTGAATACTGACAGAAAATGTAATGACTTTAAAACCTTCCCAAAATAATGTTTTGTACCTAAATTAACCTGTGATATGCATGCCGAATTACAGGGGATGCCGGACTAGTCAGAGGCCGGATTAGCGAGGGTCTAATGCATAGAACTGCCAGGGACATATAATTATCACCCTGGTAGCACTATACCTAAATGTTGTACTTGTAGTTATTCCTTGGTTGGTAGTAAATAATACAGCGTTTTCCTAGTGATAAGCGCACGCCGCACAACTTTGAACATTACTAAAATAACCATGATATTGAGCAAATGTGTTGAAGCCGTGAGAAGTTTTAATATAAAATGAGTGTAAAAAAACTCTTGAAGTCCTTAAGTCCTTTTGGATCTAAGAGAAACAGTCTCGATTTGGAATGTTTGTAACGAATTGATTATGTTATAATTTTGTGTTTATAGGATTTGTGTGCTAGGATAATATTACTTATTTCTTTGCGCCGAAATTAGCTTATAGTGCGGGAACTGTACATTTTCCTGGATGATGACTTTTATGTCTTTACCCGGGGTTCAGAGTATCTCCATATCATATTTCATCAGAATCTATTCAGTGGTTTAAGTGTTAGGAGTTAACAAAAACAGAGACAGACGTGGAATAGCTAACAGACCGTCATTTTTGCATTTTATGTTATTACTTATGGATTTACAACTCTTATCGCTGGGATAGTTCCCGAACCGGTGGAAGGCTTCATTGTAGATTCCACGTTCAGAGAAAAAAGAATTGATAGCCAATTTGTCGATAAAATATGCTATCCAATATCCATCATAACATTAAAGGCTCGGACACTGGTGTTCGGAGTTGGGACACTATTGTATAAATTATGTAGGCCTATTTTTAATAAAATAGTTTTTATTTTATTTTTACACAATTTATTCTTTTTCAGCATCAGGGACCGAAGAAGCCCCATCATCGATGGTGTCTAGCGAGGCGGAGTCCGAGGGCAGTGTGCTATCGGAGCCCCAACGCCACGACGCCACAGACTTCACCCACATGGGCGAATGTGGTGATGGGTACCAGTCAACCCTGGACAAGAGTATAGGACCTCCTGATATACGTGCGGTCGGCAGCACGTTAGCGTCTCTGGTCTCTACTAGAGGTGAGGTTTATTTTTTTGTTTACAAATGGCTTGAAGAACTAATAATATATTTCCGAAACATCTTTCAAATAATAATAATTTAAAATATCAAATAGTTTAGCAGTTCATACGCAGTCAGAAAAATACGGGAAATTGCTGACGAAGACACAGCAAGACTAGTTTATTTCAGTTATTTTCATAGTAGAATGTCGTATCGTATCCGTATCGTCGTATCGTAAAAACAATAATAACATTAATATGAACTAAAAAGTATTAAATAATCTTCATTATTTTGAAGTCGGTACCAGATAGCTGAATCTTCAGTCCTCTGACAGAATATTTAAAATTTTTGGAACTGGCACCGACTTCAAAATTATGAAGATTGAGTACAGAAATAGTTGAGGTTTAGCCGAATTCCGAAAAAGGCACTATTAGATAGTAAAAATTATTTAATACTTTTTAGTTCATATTAATGTTATTATTGTTTTTACCTTGGAAGTCGGTTTTAATTTTTTGTTAAAAATAATAATAATTTCACTCTTTTTAGTTACACTAGTAGATAAATCTTCGCGTATATTTTACGTGTCTTATTACAATTTGTTAAGAGTCACAACTCTCACTCACAAAATAATATAATATTATCAGTGAAGTGAACATATTGTGCTAAGTAATTTAACAATTTTAATACTTCAAGCCCGAAGCGGTCACCGGCGATTGCGATAACAATAGAAAGGATATTGTGTCTCGTTTTTCCACGATCGAAGGATCTATCAGATAAAAAATTGTACAAACTTGCACAGGATGTAGCGTAGCATAATACTCGTATTTAATATTATCATAATTATTGACAGCTGTTCTTGTAATCAAGAATTCAAATCGATAGGTACTTAGTGCACCATCTATCGATTAATAAGTATAACTAATTAAAAAGACACTTAATGACTTTGTTTTGTTTAAATGCTCTTTTTAAAATAAGTTTATTTTAATTCTATTTGTCTATTAAAATTTTATAAAGTAGTAAAGTATTTGATCTGTATATAAAGTTTGTTAGTAAAGTATTCGATATTCTGTCTTCTGCCGCCAGTTCGGCGACGCCGACCGCCGTGTATTAAAAACAAACAGGTGTTGTTAATTGTTATACAGTACATAATTATTATTATTAGTATAACCATACCTATGCCTTGCACTATTATCTATTCTGTGCCATGACTCATGAGACATTGGTGGCCTTAACACGACGTGGTAATGATGATGATGACGATGATGATGATTATGATGATGAATATGAATTGCATAGTAGTTTATGCTTTCTGTTCTTAAAACAACGCCGAAACTCCCAAACGTGTATCTATTAGGAATCAGGAGTTCTCTCAGCATCATCGAAACCATGGTATACCTTGACCCAATATTTGACTTTTTGGTAGTGTATTCTTAGTACACTTCACATAAAACCAAAATCACCATATGTTTCCATATAAATTTCGAGGAGTTCCCTCGATTACTCATGGATCCCATCATCAGGTCACCACCTTTGCGAAAATGGGACCAAATTGGAGTGAAACCTAATACAACAAAACAAAAATTTCGAAAAACGGTTCACAATAGGCGGAGTAATCGTTGAACATACAAAAAAAAAATATATCCACAGCCGAACATATAACCTCCTCGTTTTTTGGAAGTCGGTTAACTAGAAATACCCGTGATCAGACTTAGTAAAGTTAGTAAATCTTTTAAAGGTCAATGTGTACGCCTTTACAATAAAATCCCAAAATACGTTCAAAATCTTTCCATTAATAAATTTAAAAAAAGTAGTCAAAAAACGTTTGTGTGCCAAAGCCTATAGGCTTAGAATAGACCTTATAATATAAGGTCAATGATTTCATAAACGACGGCACATCTTGGGAGTAGGATGGCTGCTTGCCTTTGCAAGCTACTTCTACATTATTTTATGACTTACAATTATGTATGTATGTTGACATTGTATAATTTTAAGTTACAGCATTGTAAACTTTATTTTAAAATATTATTTTTTTTCTCACTTTTTTGGTAAATAAAGTGGGCCCCCTGCGAGTTTCTTACGCCGGTTCTTCTCGCCGGGTTAGTTCCCGAAACGGTGGTAGGCATCATGTAGACTTTCAGAAAATATTTGCAAAAATTTATTCTGAATAAAAAAAATTGAGTTTGAGTTTTTTTGGGGGCTTTAAACATGACACAGGCATGATATTCGTAAATAAAGATTGTATTAATTAATTTTAGCTAACGCACAATGATGATCAAGTCTGATATAATTTAGAATTCTAGCGTATTAGACTGCTAAGCTTACTAACTTATGTGGCTTCATTCGGTATAACAACATATTTCTGTTCAGTAATCCTAGCGACGCTTATGTGGCCGGTTGTGTTTTAGGCACAATAAAATTACGGTTTTAGTATAATGTCATGATGATCAATAGTATACTTCAGTTGTTCAGTGGGATACATGGTTTGTTAGGTTTTAGCTTAGAGTAATCGTGTAGTGATAATTTATCTATAGTGTTTAGTATTCTATCTAGTGTTTAATAAAATCATAGCAGGGCCGTTAAATCTTTAACAAGCACTTAACCGTTAAATCTTAAACACTTACACGTGTCGTTAATTACCTTAGATGTTAAACTACGTTTGCGCTCATTATGATCCCTTGAGGCGTCTTATGCTCGGTTTCTGAGCTTTTTAAACAAGCGTTTATCTACTCACTAACGTCATATATTGGCTAATATTTTGACCATACCGAAGGCTGACCATAGATGGACCGCATCTTGCAGTCGCTGCAGTCGAAACCGACTGCGAAATGCGGTTGCCGCATATTCGCAAATTCATATCCGCAATACACGGACCGCTCGAGCAGTTCTTGAGCGGTCGGTGCAAATTTCAACGCGACGCAATTTGCGGTCCGTCTATGAAGCAATTATTTCTCTTCAGGACTTAATATTATTTTATTTCTCTTCAATATCTATATTGTGTGCCCAATTTTAAATTATCATCTCCTCATCTCTCCTCAGGTTCAATGCTGCCATGGGGCACACACAAGGGCCCCGTGCTGACAACGGACACGGAGAGACCTGGGGAGTTCGTGATGAGGCTTCTGTTCACCGAGTTCACGGTGCAGGCTGAAAGGAAGATGGAGGCTGTCATGGCTGAGCCGTTGGTGAGTTGTCATCCAAGTGCCCCAAGATCCCTGTATGGACAACACATTATTATCCTAGAAAAGTTATGTGACCGAAGAGATACTGTGCGGTGTATGAAATCTCTTGAAATGAATTTTTGGAATAGCATACAGGATGGAGGCAAATTGTAGCAACAATGACTGAAAGATTTGGATTTACTCTTATATAAAAAATATAAGGGTAGTGTCCCCGGGGAGATCTCTTATGTCATAAGACTTTTTCGTATCTGGCCATAGTAACAGTCGGGACCGACTGCGCTAAAGCGGTCTCGTTGAATGTCTGCTCCGACCACTCAAGAACTGCTCGAGCGGCCCGTTTATTGCAAATATGAATTTAGTATGGAAACTGCAGATCGCCGTGCGGCAACCGTATCTTGCAGTCGGTCGGTCACGACTGCAAGATACGGTCCGTCTATGGCCGGCCTAAGGTCACTCGAGTCTGTGAACTTTTGGCTTAGGCGCAGCGCAGACGACAGACTATCCGTGACGCACTTTTTAGTCTGTGGGAAATATAACCTATGCAATTATATGCAGTAACACACACGACGCGCAAAAAGTCCGCATATAATTGCATAGGTTCTATTTCCGCAGACAAAAAGTGTGTCACGGATAGTCTGTCGTCTGCGCTGCGCCTTTAAGAAACATGCAGCGAAGACTAGTTATTCTCGTAGTTGAGGGGCCATTGGTGAATGTAGGAGTGTTTTTTCTATTCTCATTTAATATTTTCAGGAGAAACCCCTCAACAAGACCCTACAAAGGGGTGAGGATCCGCAGCTTGATCAGATACTGTCAGCGTTTGGGACGGTGGCTGAACATTGTCTGCCGTCCTTGCTGCGGGCATTGTTCGGCTGGCTGGAGCGACAGATGGCTGACTCTCAGCAGCTTAACGAACAAGCTAAGAAGCCGCATCAGGATTTGAGGAATAAGAGGTGATTATAATTATATTAGAATACGAGTAGACTACGCACAATATGAAATCGTGCGCGGTATAATTCTCGAATATTGATTTCGAAGCTTGCCGGTCGGAAGTGTGTAGACGGTAGAGTAGGACCGTTCGTATGGAAACACGCACGTCACGCACGTTAGTAGATATTATACAGATTACAGCAAGGGCGTCGCCAGCCGATGGCGCAGAGGGGGGCAAGTTGACTTTACCTACTACAATTCATACTTTTGTCATTCTCTATGAATTAGAGTGGAATTGGTGAATTCATTCGAGTTTCGACGTACGGGAATGATTGTTCAAGGCTTGAACTTCAAGCAAATCAACTTAAAGACTTAGGACTTTGGTTGCATTATATTTGGCAACTTTTTGATAATCTCTCGGGGGGCAGGTTGATGCCCGCTAAAAGAAAGCGAATGGCCATTTCTTGCCATATTATTAATGATCAAAATTTTGTATAATTTCCTTTTTCAGCATTTTAAAATCTAACCTTAATATAATTTTCAGCATAATCTACATAGTATCGGGCAGCGGTGCCGGCACGGAGACAGTTGAGAGGAGCTGCGAGGAACTCCAGGCGGAGAGGCGAGACCTGGCTGTCGAGTTCCTGTTCTGTCTCGCCCTCATTGAGGTGCTGAAGCAGCTGCCCTTCCACCCAGGTCACGAAGACCTGGTGCAGTATATCGAGAATGTGGCGTTCAAGCGATTCAATTATAAGGAAGGGTATGTGTTCCATCCAGAGTTAATAAGTAGTATAGACAGTGTTATAAACAGAAGCGGGTGTGTCCACAATTACAAACACATTCCTGCATCGCGCTATCGAAGTTTTTTAAATGTGTCGGTATACACGGACATCTGAAAATATGTATCACGTGGACTTCGGCCTGACCGAGCATACCATCTCGCTCGGTCGGAAGAGCTCCCTTGCGGCCTCCACGTATATCCCACACTGGTTTCTGATTCGTATTAAAAAGATGCTAGTGCACAGCCAGTCGACTAATCAAGCACGAATGATGTCGAAGCGTAATTTGATCCATGACTTGTATTTCATCTAAGATTTTGCCATTCACGCAAAGAATTTGAAGTCCGAACATGTCATTTAGCTAAATAGCTTTGAATGGCATGCTTATGTGTAGTGTAGAATTTACTTTAATCTCCTAATATACACTTAGATATAATATTGCTTTATTTTTAGCTTACAATCAAATCCGAATGCGGCGAATGTGCATATCATAGCCGACTTGTACGCGGAAGTTATCGGCGTACTAGCGCAGTCCAGATTCGCCTCAGTCAAGAAGCGGTTTACAGCTGAACTAAAAGTATGATAATATTATGTTTACATTATGAAATTATAATTTTTCTTAAATAAAAAAAAAGTCTTGTTTGCCAAAATTCTGCAGAATAGCAAATCCTTTGTCGAATCTCTGAAATATTGTTTGATTACTGCTTTAATTTACATTCAGGCATCTAAACGGTTCATCGTATTTGATATGGTCAAAGACATCTAGTCAAAGCAGTCAGTTTTTCGTTTGTTCAATTGATGACTTGGCCACTTTACTCATCATTATATTGTTTGACAGGAGCTGAAGAGTCGGGAACCTTCGCCACACACAACACAAAGTATCATCTCTCTGCTAATGGGCATGAAGTTTTTCCGAGTGAAGATGGTTCCGATAGAGGAGTTTGAAGCGTCGTTTCAGTTCCTACAGGAGTGCGCTCAGTACTTTGTCGAAGTGAAGGACAAAGACATTAGACATGCCCTCGCTGGATTGTTTGTGGAGATATTAGTGCCTGTTGCAGCGGTAAGTAATCATTTAATTATTTTCAATTAGGTGTGATGATTAAAATGAAGCGTATTCTTTTCAATTAATGAAACATGTGATTGAACGAATGAAGTTTCACTAAAACTCTCTATTTAAAAGCCGAAGGTCTTTATTGTTTTCGTCTTTGACTAAGATAAGAGAATTGACTGGTTAAACTTTAGAAACATTCATAAAACCTGCCTAATAGCACATAATATCTAATATATATAAATCTCCTCTCACGATGTTTGTCCGCGATGGATTTCTAAACTACTTAACCGATTTTAATGCTTGTTTTTTTTAAATGTGTGCTTTCCAACTTGAGACATAGGATAGCTTAGATCTTTAATTATAGACGCAATTTTATTTTATTGAAAATTATTTGTCTATAAAGAGCGACCATTGTTTATGCGACGCGGGTCACGGGATAGCGATGGACGTTGCCATGGTGACATACTTATTTTAGTCACTAATTCAATAAAATAATACGGGCGATATACTTTATATAATATGGCAAAGAAACGTTTGCCGGGACAGCTAGTAATATATATAGTAAGAAACACGTTAGATATAATTCTGTGTTCCTTTCATATTATTATAATTGTTTAAGGTCATTATTTTCAGCGTCATATTTTACACAACAATTTATTCAAACATTAAAATCGATCGAATAACTAACAATTTCTTTACAGACGGTGAAAAATGAAGTAAACGTGCCGTGTTTGAAGAATTTCGTCGAAATGCTATACAGTCATACGTTAGACGCCAGTACTAAATCCAAACATCGTCTGGCTTTGTTCCCTCTGGTCACTTGCCTACTCTGTGTCTCACAGAAACAATTCTTCCTAGCCAATTGGCATTGCTTTCTTGCCATGTGCCTGTCGCATCTGAAAAACAGAGACCCGAAGATGTGTCGTGTCGCTCTTGGTAAGTTTAACCACATAAATTTAAAACTATTTGCTAATGATTCTAATAAATGTGGTCTTAAAAACCCCACTTGCACAGTTGGGTTACAATGACAACTAACAAAAAATAAGTAACATTGTCTAAGTAAGTCACGGTCTATAATATCTATACTCGTACTTATTATAAAACAAAGTCGCTTTTTTCCCTCATGTCCCTTTGTTCCCTTCAATCTTTAAAACTACGCAACTATATGAGGATGGCTATAGGCTATATTTTATCACGCTAAGACCAATAGGAGCGAAGAAATAGAGGAAAATGTGGAAAAAAGGGGAAAATTATTTGAAAGGGCTATCTGGCGAACACCTTGAGTAATTTTTATGTTATTTGGCACAGATAAGAAGTAGACCACGTGAAGGATCATAGGTTATCGAGTTCAATCATTTTTTCAGTGGCTATATACTTTATACCCGTGCGACGCCGGGGCGGGTCGCTAGTAATATATATTTTGTAGACTTATTTTAAAAGAATACAGCTGTTACTCCGCTAAAAATATAACGACACATATTATTTACTTTTTTCTAGCCAATAGTAAAAGTTAAAACCTCTATTTATCGCTCTGCTTTGAGTATCATGAAACTAATGTCTTTGCCCTATTTCAGAATCACTATATCGTCTACTGTGGGTGTACATGATAAGGATCAAATGCGAGAGCAATTCCGCGACTCAATCACGCCTCCAGAGCATCGTCAATTCCCTATTCCCTAAGGGATCGAAAGGCGTAGTACCAAGGGACACCCCACTCAACATATTCGTCAAAATCATCCAATTCATAGCTCAAGAGCGACTCGATTTCGCCATGCGAGAAATCGTTTTCGATCTCCTAATGGTCGGTCGTCCGATCAAAATCATTTTAACCCCAGAAAGAATGTCAATAGGCCTCCGCGCTTTTCTTGTGGTCGCCGACAGTTTACAACAGAAAGAGGGAGAGCCGCCGATGCCTAGAACTTCCGGTACTTTGCCCAGTGGTAACACTCTTCGTGTGAAGAAGACGTTTCTTAACAAAATGTTGACGGACGAAACGGCTAGAACTATTGGAATGAGCGCATACTTTACGTACGTTAGACGGGTCCTAGTGGAGATCCTTAGGGCTTTAGATGCGCATTACGGAAGGCCACTAATGCTGACTAACACGCAGAATGTTACAAAGGAGCAAGAAATTAATACGGGCGAGAGGAAGCCTAGAATCGATCTGTTTAGGACCTGTGTGGCGGCTATACCTAGGTAAATATTTGTTATGATATATAAATCGAATGCCAGTATATAGATTATGATGGTATTTTATACCAAAAAAAGGTTAATAAATTAGTGTGCTTCCTATATCCCGGTCACGAAATACGTAGGATCCTAGCGAATTCCAGCCCTGTAGAAACGAGATAGGTTAATATATGTTAGTGAGTGAATGTGATGAGCAGCTATAAATCATAAGTCGAATTTCTATGTATATGTTACGCTCAAAGACCGAAAACGCTCAGTGAGCGAAAAAATGGCTCACAACGCGTTGTGGTAATAGTGAAACGGTCACGACGCGAATTTCGCGTTGGGCGAGAGATCAGGTGCAGGACCGACTTTTACACGCGCAAACACGTGAGCACTATAAAATAACTTCTGCGTTCTGCGTAACTAGCCTGGTTTCATTGAAACCAGAGTGCTCTTGTGTATTGCGCACACACTTGGGCACTATAAAACTACTCCTGCGTAACGTGCTCTTGTGTATTGCGCACACACTTGGGCACTATAAAAAATTACCCCCGCGTAACTGGCCTGGTTTCATTGAAACCGGAGTGCTCTTGTGTATCGCGCACACACTTGGGCGCTATAAAATTACTCCTGAGTAACTAACCTGGTTTCAGAACGCGGCGTGGCCGTTTTCATTAGAGCCACAACACGGATTCGCGTCGTGGCTGTTTTTAAATGCTCAGAACGCGTCATGGCTTTACTCGATTACCACAACGCGTTGTGGTCGAATAGCACGTCAGCCACGACACGAATTTCGCTTTGTGGTATTTCTGTGATTGCCAGAACGCGTCGTGGCCCTAGTGAAAACGGCCACGACGCGTTCTGGCAATCACAAAAAGACCATGACGCGAAATTCGTGTCATGGCTGATATGATATTCGTTTTTCTTTATTTGTTATTCATTGATTAACCATCCATAAGTATGAAAGATTATATTAAGTATTTGAATTACCACGCGTACTACAATTTTTTTTCTTTTACTAAATCACTGCATAACGTGTTTATCATTATTATTTATAAAATATCCATAGTTTTATACTATCCTTACTAATATTATTACTGTCTGTCTGTCTGGCGCAACGTAGTAGCGGGAATCAACTAGTAGTATTATATTTAAATTATATAAATTAAAATAAAACTATATTTTTATTATATTAGATCAGATTATATTAAAAATAAAAACAACACGTTGAGCCAGACATACAGACTGTTAATATTAGTACAGATAGTATGAAACTATGGATACTTTATGAATAATATTATAATGATTTATCATTATAATATTATTTATAACGTGCTTAACTGAACAAATCAATCAAGAACAAATCAAGAAAAACGAATAGCATATCAGCCACGACACGAATTTCGCGTTATGGTCTTTTTGTGATTGCCAGAACGCGTCGTGGCCGTTTTCATTAGAGCCACAACGCGAATTTCGCGTCGTGGCTGTTTCACTGTGACCACAACGCGTTGTGAGCTATTTTTTCGCTCACTGAGCGATTTCGGTCTTTGAGCGTAACATATACACTATTCAGTGACTGCGCTGTATTATATATCTCCAGAAGCACATATTGTCATATGCAAATATGACGTGCTTCTGGATATATATACCTTCATACGAATTTCACACTGATTTCTTATTTTATTGCAATCTGTTAGTGAGTAAATGAAATGAGCAGCTAAATCATTAGCTGAATTTCTATGTGTTCAGTGACTGCGCTGTGTGATATATTTTCAGAAGCACTTATTAGCATATCCTTCATACGAATTTCACACTGATTTCCTATTTCAGGATAATTCCAGAAGGCATGAGCTCCAGTGAACTAGTGGACTTACTCTGTCGCCTCACGGTTCATATGGATGAGGAACTCCGAGGTCTATCGTTCCAAAGTCTGCAAACACTGATAGTGGACTTCCCGGAATGGCGACAAGATGTTCTAGCAGGTTTCACTCAGTTCCTAGCAAAAGAGGTACAAGACACATCGCCCCAGTTAGTCGAGAATGGCCTCAGAATGTTGCTACAGTTGTTGACCAGTTGGAAGAATGGCGAGCCGACTACGAATGTGCCGCCTAAGCCGGAACCTCTAGCTTCGGTGATAAGAGGCGCTGAAGCGTTAGGATTAGTGATGCTATGCCAAAGTAAAGCGTACCCGCGAAGACTTGCTGTTCACATTTTGAGGTTAGTTAATGTTAATTTGAAAGTTATGGTTATAGTCATTACATGGAAGTGAAAATTTTTAGATAAAGTATTAGAGGCCCCCTAGGGCCTAGGCCCTAGACTATCAATTGTATTGCGCAATGTCACACACAATATTTATTGAACAACTTATTGAAAGTTGACAGCAAGATTAAAAGGCGGGCGTGTTTAGTATTAACCCTAGGTGGCCGATAATATTGCACAATACGTAATATTGCACAATAAAATAATAATTGTGGGGCTCGCTTGGATCGACTTTTCTAAAGAATTGTAAGTACTAACCAACGAATTGACAACTTGTCAGATAATTGGCTTGTTCTCTTCTTTTTGTGTGGGATTTGTGGGTATTGATGGTCATTTCGTTTTCTTAATTGTTTTGTTAGCTTGTTTTTTACAAAACAACTATCGAGTTAAGGCCAAAGCGTAGTATTAATATTGTGTTGGCAATTCTTGACAAATATTTTAGGGCCGACCCACACGTACCACAACCACACGACATTACAACGACAAAATGTCGTCGAGCTGTGGTTACGTGTGAATGGTGTCGCTGCAGCATTTTGTGGTTGCGTTGTGGTACCGACAAAATGACGACGGCCTGTGGTTGCGATGTGGTTGCGACGTGGTTGCGTCGTGTGCAAGTGAACTATTGTAGTTCGACTCCGGCTTTTATAGCGGAAACACGCTTTGCCCAAAGTATATATTTCGATAGGTTGATAGTTATTTAATTTAAGAGTAATATTGTCCTACAAAAAGAACAATTCATATTTTAGGACCATCAAAACGAAATTATAAATCCTTTCTATCTCTGTTAGCAACCAGTTTCAAGAATTTCGCAGAGGAAATTGTTGTTAGTCTTATCAAAATGAAGAACTACTCACGAAAAATTTGCTTTATTAAAAAAATGTTGTAACCCGGACTATAAAATCTTTTTTTTTAATTAAATTAAACCTAGAATACTGCAAGCGTTAACGCTTATCATCAGCTGGTAGCAATACGCTCGTCGCTCCATCCCCTAAAATATTATCACTCAGTTTTTTACACCTTCTATATTTGAATAAGTAGGGAAATAATGATAAAAAAATATTTATTTAAATAAAAACACAGAATACAAAAAAAAATGCACGGTGGGGGCTGCAAAATTATAACTATGTGTATTGCTAATGCCTCTCCTCCAAATGAAATATTAGACAAAATGGACCCGTATTACAACTAGATTTTGGCAAGGTCTAGTAATAATATGGTGGTATTTTTAATATAATATATTCCCACTGATTTATCTAAAACAAAGGATTTTAATTAATTAGGGGGCAATTTAGGTACACGTTGGTATCAGTTCTATGACTGTTGGTAGGTGGGGACGGAGCCCATACATTTTTGCCCATAGCCTTTTAAACGAGGTGTGGAATTTTTTCTTTCTTTCTCGTTAAAGTTTCGCCTCCCTAGGAAGCGCGGGCGGCGTGTCGTTGCATCGACGCGCGACGCAACGTTGTGGTTGCGATGTGGTTGCGACATGGTTGCGACGTGGTTGCGATGTGGTCGGTATTATATAAGTGGTCGACAACGACTGCAAAATGTGGTACGTGTAGTTCATTTACAATACGAAATATACGCCCGACCACTTCGTGTGTTTGTCGTGTGGTTGTGGTACGTGTGGGTTGGCCCTTAACCCACCAATCCCCAAGCGGCAGCCGGCTGCCGCAATTGAAAATCTATTGTGTCTGCGATACCCACGATGTATGCTACAAAATAAATAAATAATCACAAAATTATTTCAGGGAAACAAAATGTCTTCTCGAGAAGCTTCAACTAACCCGTGACGAGCCAGCTCTAATAGATGCGGCGGACGCCCATGTACCGCATTTCACTGAGAAGTGCCTCCCAATACTGCCTCCCGCGGAGAAACAGGCTGTATTAGCGGCTGGTCAGCCAGATCTAGTGTGGGTGGCTGAAAGAAGCCATGCTGTTTGGACTGCAGGTAAACCTACGAATATTAAAAACTAAGGAAACATAACTCCCATACTTCATCCGTTTTGAATTCGGTTCCTTTTCGCACACTAAAATATGACAATAGCTACGAAACACTAACACTCTTTACGAAATAAAGCCTTTGACATTAATAATTGTCACTTATATTTACACAAAATTGTGTACCGAATACATGCATAAAGTATGCATGTATTCGGTTCACATTTTGTAGACTCGCGGACCAATTTTTTGGAGTTTACTCCTTAAGGCAGGGATCAATCTCAATCCAAAACGATAACCTTGCACACAACCAAAGACCAAGCGTATACGCATCGCAATAAGATTCATTTTAGCTTAGCATAAAACTGTAGTTAGTAGGGGCGGATCTTCTCTATTTTTCATGTTTTTTTAAAATATCTTTGGAAATAAATATTAAGAAACATTTATTTACAAAGAAACATATTGTTCGGTTAAAGATATTTTAACATAGATTTACTAACAATTTATTCAAATAAAATGTATAATTATCCTAGTTAATACCTTTATTTCGATGAATAAGATTTTTTTCGGAGGTGAGTTTGTAAATTAATTACAGCCAAGGTATTACGTTTTATAAAAATGTTTAGGGTTAAACGTCTTTTTAACCGACTTCCAAAAAACGAGGAGGTTAAATGTTCGGCTGTGGATATTTTTTTTATTTTTTTTTATTTTTGTATGTTCAACGATTACTCCGCCGTTTGTGAACCGATTTTCAAAATTTTTGTTTTGTTGTATTAGGTTTCACTCCAATTTATCAAATAATACATAAATATTATCATAATTATTGACAGCTGTTCTTGTAATCAAGAATTCAAATCGATAGGTACTTAGTGCACCATCTATCGATTAATAAGTATAACTAATTAAAAAGACACTTAATGACTTTGTTTTGTTTAAATGCTCTTTTTAAAATAACTTTATTTTAATTCTATTTGTCTATTAAAATTTTATAAAGTAGTAAAGTATTCGATCTGTGTATAAAGTAGTTAGTAAAGTATTCGATATTCTGTCGTCTGCCGCCACGCGGCGCGCGGCGGCGCGGCGACGCCGACCGCCGTGTATTAAAAACAAACAGGTGTTATTATACGGTACATAATTATTAATATAAGTATATCCATACCTATGCCTTGTACTATTATCTATTCTGTGCCATGAGACATTGGTGGCCTTAACACGACGTGGTAATGATGATGATGATGACGATGATGATGATGATGATTATGATGATGAATATGAATTGCATAGTAGTTTATGCTTTCTGTTCTTAAAACAACGCCGAAACTCCCAAACTTAATAAGGAGTCAGGAGTTCTCTCAGCATCTTCGAAACCATGGTATACCTTGACCCAATATTTGACTTTTTGGTAGCGTATTCTTAGTACACTTCACATAAAACCAAAATCACCATATATTTCCATATGAATTTCGAGGAGTTCCCTCGATTACTCATGGATCCCATCATCAGGTCACCTCTTTTGTGAACATAGTACCAAATTGGAGTGAAACCTAATACAACAAAACAAAAATTTCAAAAATCGGTTCACAAACGGCGGAGTAATCGTTGAACATACAAAAAAAAATATATATATATCCACAGCCGAACATATAACCTCCTCGTTTTTTGGAAGTCGGTTAAAAATGTGTCACGTTTTTGGAATCATCGGACATCGGAATATTATATAATTATTTATATATATATTCCTAAATTACGCGGGCGAAGCCGCGCGAAACATCTACATACACATACATTTTTCTGCATAAAATTACTTATGGCCCTTCACGTGATCTATTCTTCATGTTTGCTAAGTAACATAAAAATTGCTCAATAATAACAATAACAAAGCAATTTCGTATAATTTCCCCCGCTTTTTCCACATTTTCCTCTATTTCTTCTCTCCTATTAGTCTTAGCGTAGTAAAATATAGCCTTCCTCAATGAGTGGGCTATCTAACACTGAAAGAATTTTTCAAATCGGACCAGTAGTTCCTGAGATTTGCGCGTTCAAGTAAGCCCTTTGATATAATTTCTCCCGTTTTTTCCACATTTTCCTCTATTTCTACGCTCCTATTAGTCTTAGCGTGATAAAGTATAGCCTATAGCCTTCTTCGATAAATGGGCTATCTAACACTGAAAGAATTTTTCAAATCGGGCCAGTAGTTCCTGAGATTAGCGCGTTCAAACAAACAAACTCTTCCCAGTTATATATTTATTTATTATTATTATTATTTTTTTATAAATATCAATAATTAATATTGTTATTGTGAAGTTATAATTTTTATCATTATACTGGCTAAAGTGAACTAAAAGTATTTTGAAATAACTATGGCAGAAAGGGGTGTAGATAATACTGCCGGAACATCTGATTTCATATGATATTAATCTTTTTTCAGTTGAATAAACTCTTTTTGCGTATGGTTAGATACTCGTACTTAAGGAGTAAACTCCAGTCGTGCGTCGGAGCTGACACACTTTTCTCACTTTTTTTTCTTAGTTTTTATTATTCGTAGAACAAAAGGCAGCTTTCAGTATCATATTGACTGACTGCAAAAATTATTATACATGCGCGAATTAGACAGGCAACACTATTTACATTTTCAAGTGACACCAGTCAGTTGCCCAAGATGGGGATGGTTGGCGCTCATTGGGGAAGGCCTACGTTCAGCAGTGGACGGCAATAGGCTGATGATGACCAGTCAGTTGTAAGATTACTGAAAATAAGAAAATATAAACAGGGTTTTTGCTTTATAGGATTACAACACGACGAAACATCGACCAAGAACAGTTGGAGTGGAAGCTCGACAAATGGCGCTGACCCTTGGGAGGTAAGATTTTCATATTTTTAACACAATTTGACAACTAAATCCGTATGTGCTATTTTCCTAGCTCTGCTATAATACTATGTAATATGCGCATCAATGACGCTGTAAATATGAGTTTACAATAATGTTTTTCGACAGCACGAAAAACCATATGCATGACGTTCGCACGATGTTCTTTTGACCGTGTTCTGTGCAATGTGTAATTTTTTTAACTACTTACTAAACAATATTTTCCATTGCAACTGACAGTCTTGTCTATATTATAAGAAACTAGCTGTTGCCCGCGACTTCGTCCGCGTGGACTTCAGTTTATAGCGCGCGATGTCAACAAAATTGGTATCAAAAGCTTTTATAAATAAACCCTTGTACCCCTTAAATCAAAACACCCAAAAACAGCTGTGCAGTGTGCACGTAACTTATTTCATTTATTAAAATTAAACTTTATTTATGCCAAATTTTAAAGTATATATTTAGCCCCCCAATTACACAATTTTTTCCATAAATTATTTATCATTGATAGGTTTAAGGTTACGTCACTGCATAGATAAGGTACTGAATTATTTAATAACGTAAAAGAGTACATAATAACAATCGAAAAAATCGGAAATCTATTATAAGATGATACCACTTCTTATAGAAAGACGTTTGTGCAAGCAATAGCGCGATGTAGAAGACGCACAGAGCCATCTATTATGAATTTTTGGAACTAACTTAATTTGAACAAATTTACGCATTTTCACCCCCCTTACAACCCCTTTGTCCAGTTAAAAAGTAGCCTATGTCCTTTCTCAGACTTTGGACTATCTGTGTACAAAATTTCATTACAATCGGTTCAGTAGTTTTGACGTGAAAGCGAGACAGACAGACAGACTGACAGACAGAGATACTTTCGCATTTATAATATTAGTAGGTATAGATTAAGAAACGAATAATATATAATATTATGTTACATAAGACTTAGTTAAGAAATTACAATCATAAAAAAACAAAAGAAGATACTTATTTTATAAGCAACCGCCTGTACAAGGTGCTGAGTTTGTATATTGTATACTATACTTGGATGCTAATAAAGTCTTTGAATCTTTGAGTCTTCTATGAAACATTGTATTTATCCGTATTAAACTCCACATAATATTGTATTGTATTACAGATTGTTCTATTCGGTCTGTTGGAGAAGAGTCGTGTCCCAGCCAAGTGTCCGGCCACCGTGCTACAAGCCTGGCCGATACTACACGCGAGAATACACGCTCTTTACACCATCATTGAACCTGCGTAAGTTATTAAATATCTAAAGATAAGAATAGTGTTAACAACTTGGTAACATGTCATGTCTTCTCTTTCATTTATAATCTGAAAAATGAAAGAGGTAACGTGATACGAATTCGAGCATTAACTTTAACAGTCGTTGGTGACCTATGTTCTTAGACAGAATTTTAAAATTTACTCAAGAGTCGGAATGGAAGGTATCGAATATCGATAAAACTACCTTGAATAATTTTAATCACAATCAAGATGATATATAATTATGAATAATGCTAGTTTTCCAATTTAATGGAATTTGCATCACTATAAAATAACACGTGCATTGTGCGTTGTCTATGACACTTGCAAATTTTCTGTGAAACAATAATATCAATTTTGTAGTGAATCTACACCACTACAGCGAGGTTTCACATTATTTTATATAACGAGTTGCGCGCGTTCGGCGCTTGCTGCTACGATCATGCTGATACGATCAGCTTTAATAATATCAGAGACCAGACATATTTAGGAACGCACTGTAAAATCGTAGTACTTATTCTACGAAGATGTATTATATTACAGGCCTGTCAACGACAATCGCGCTTCACTCCTCTCTCGCGGGCCCGCCTTACCGCGAAAGCCTGAGAAGGAGAGAGACGGATATATGCAAGTCTGGAAGTACTACATGACGATGGCATATCTAGTCGTCCCGGCTATTCCCAGTCCGGTCATAAGATGTGCAAGTCCCGATCTTAGCCTAAGGTACGTATAAAAAAACTATTTTCTTTTCTTTAAAACTTTTTTACAGTGCCACAACGCTTTAAATGAACGTGGGCGGGGGCGCTGCAGGTAAAGGAGAAAGGCAAAAATGGCGTCTTTGTATGATGGTGGCGTTAGTTCCTTTTTTCGCCACGTTCATTTAAAGCCTTGTCGCACTATATATGTTAAATTCTTTCCTTTTATGAATGTAACACATAATATTTCATGTATGTGTTAGTATTTTCATTTGATTGGCAGTATTTTTTTAATGTGGCAACCCTTTTTTGCTGTTTCAATATTTGCACTAATTTGCGCGTTACATATTATACTTTAATTTATGTCATGGTTTTCTATTAGTGTTATTACTGCCTGTAACATTTTTATTAATAAAATACATGATATGAGCATTGAGCATGATTTATAAAGGAATGTAACCCACAGATTATTGCACTTAATTTTAAATCTTATGGCTTATGATAACAAATAATATTATAGCACTGACCTCTACAACTAGGCGAATATTGCTCTCTGTAAATCGATTCCAAAACACACTTCATTAGACTATATTAAGTTCTGTAAAATGTGATTTCTTAATGTAGTACCAGTCTTAATAATTGTATGTTCTGTATGTATGTTAATGATTCTCATGTTTCTGGTTTGAGCACTGATTGGGTCTTCTCCTTTATGTGTTAATGTTAATGTGATAGAGACAAATTTATTTAAAAATATAAATTAATGATTAAGCTATATTATGAAAAAATAGGAGTAATATTACAATACCGCATGTAAAGTGCTTATAAATGTTTATAAAAACTATAAACACTTTACATGCGTATATTTACAAGCAAGTTCTGGTACTCAGGAAGCAAAACTAAATCTTCTGTGTTGGTGATATGAATTGGTGTGTATAAAAATATATATTATTGATTTTTCATATAAAAAGAGCTGTACTTACATAGAAGTAAATAGAAATAGTAGGATGGTGCCCTAAATAGTTTGCCCTGAGGTCTTATAATACTTTTCATGGTCAACCCTAGGTTTTTCTGTATGGGTGGTAGCCCTGTTTTTGCTATTTCTTCAGCACGGAGTCCGAGGGATGGATGGGGCTGCCAAATCTGAGTACCTCGACCGAGAACCTCAGCGCTTCCAGTGGATTCTTCACATTGCCTCTGAGCTATGCCCGTTCACACAGGCAACATAAGCGGACGAGGTTATATCATCATAGTGACTGTCGCTTCCATACGTCTCTAACTTGTACCACAGAATAGGAATAAGATATCTTCATACGAGCACGCCATGCCGGTTTGAATGTGTGCGTGCTGTTACATCCCTAGTTAGTTAGTACATTCCGTTTAATAAGCATTTCTATATTCTTCCATATTTTTCCGTTTGCGTTGCAGTTTTCATTTAGCATTCAATTCTAGTTCAATTTAATGTACAGTTAGAATCTGGAAGCCGGACTGATAAGGTGTGAGAAGTCATAATCCGTAGCAAAGTGTAGCTAATTTTAATTTTGGAAAAATAAATAAGTTAGGGTGAACTTTGGGTTTTTTTTTAAAAACTACAACAGAGGGTGCTGCAAAACAAATTGGTGTCAGAAGTGTGCAGTAATTTGATCCCGAAAAGAAAGTCTAACGTTTTAGACCTAGGGATCACGAACCCGTGGCACCCGTGTTTTAAAGTTTTTGGTCGACGGTAAGACTCCGCCACCGAAGGCGCGAGCCCGCACCACGTTTTTGGACGACAGTAAGCCTCCGCACCTCTGCGCGAGCCTGCTCCAACCGGTTCACACACTCGGACGACGGTCAGCCTCAGGCCCTAGCCTGAGCCCGCTCCAGCTACAACCCCACCAGGACTTCGGTCAGCCCCAGCAGTTTCAACAGCGGTGCTGTGCTGTCTGAGCCGCTCCAGTCTAACTCGTCAAGGCCACATCATCGGCCCCAGCTCCGGGTAAAGCGTAGCCTCTGCACGCGACTCCGGGTCCACTCCAGTCTCCACGGCATGCAGGTTTTCGTCGTGTTCCTGTGAGTGTTTCCTAATTTTTCTAAATCCTCTGTTTCTACTAAATTCAAGAAATCGTGCTAAATCAAAAGTGTTCTAAATCGTGAAGTGAATTCTAAATCTAATATTTACAAACTCTTAAGTCTAAAATAATAATTCTAAATCCTAGTTTATTCTATTTTTAATTTCTAAATTTTTGCTATATTATTTCTAATTTTTATACAAGTTCAGCATAACATAATACATAATGTCAGTCAAAGGAGAATCATCTAAAGACAAAATGTCCGAAAAATTAACGCTTTCATTTTTAACTAAATTTATTAAACCTTATTCTGGTGACAGAGAGTCACTTCCTGCATTTCTCACAAACTGTGAAAATGCTATGTTACTAGCTAGCCCAGATCAACAATCAATTTTATGCAAATTTATTATATCTCAATTAGAAGGCAAGGCACAAGTCGCCTGTAGCTTAAAAACATTTTCAAATTGGGCGGAATTAAAATCATTTTTACGCTCAACTTTCGGCGAAAAGAAACACGCAACTCATTTACTTTCCGATCTTCAAAATTGCAAACAGTTGTCTGGCGAAGATGTAATTAAATATTCACTAAGAATTGAACAAATTTTAACTAGAATTCAGTCTAATATTCATTATAGTTGCGTAGACGAGAATGAACTTTCCGGTCGAATTGCGGCTATGGAAGAACTCGCTTTAAATACATTTTTATTGGGCTTAAATTCTTCTATTTCTATTATTGTTAGGTGTAAAAATCCTAAAACCCTCAGTGACGCAATTCAATATGCCACTGATGAGGAGAAATTATTCAATTTATCTAAAAATAGCACTAGGGCTCAAAAACAGTGCTCTATCTGTCATAAATTCGGGCATGGCTCTTCTGAATGTTATAAAAATAAAAGGCCTATTTTTCAGAAATCTTATCACGTAAATCCTCAACATAATTTCAATTCTAACTCAAATCCTAATTTTAATTCTAACTCTTATCCTAAAAATAATTCTATTTCTATGTCAAATAATAATTCTAATTTTCATGCTAAATCATGTAATTATTGCAAAAACGTCGGTCACACGATCATGGAATGTCGTAAGCGTCAATTTAATATGAAACGCCGCGTAAACGCTGGCAACGCACAACGTGACGACGGTCATATTCCTTCACATACATGTGACTTTGAATATAATGCTAATAATGATCATCAGACTCAATCCAAGCACGATGATTTAAATTAAAAAGGATTTTGGTTCCGTGTCTGCCAAAATCCAACATAAATCATAAGGACACGATATATTCTAAATCTTATTCTAATTCTTCTAATTCTACATCTCAGCCACAGATGCTGAGTCCATCTCAGTCAAAGTTACTGAGTCCACCTCAACACAAAATGTTGAGTCATTCTAAATCTTCTAATTTTACATCTCAGCCACAGATGCTGAGTCCATCTCAGTCAAGGTTACTGAGTCCATCTCAACGACAAACGTTGAGTCATACGATACCTTCTAATTTTTCTAAATCTACATCTCAGCCACAGATGCTGAGTCCATCTCAGCCAAAGATGCTGAGTCCATCTCAACGGAAAATGTTGAGTCAAACTAATTTTTCTAAATCTACATCTCAGTCACAGTTACTGAGTCCATCTCAGCCGCAGATGCTGAGTCCATCTCGACGAAAAACGCCGAGTCAAACAAATTTTTCTAATATTTCATCTCAGCCCAAGATGCTGAGTCCATCTCAACAAAATAAAAATATGTTGAGTCATAATTCATTCCAAAATTTGGGTCCTACTAAATCCTCATCTCGATCAAAAGAGTCGAGTCAAATAATTAATACATCTCTGTCAAAAGAGCAGAGTCGTTTAAATTTTAATGGCCAAAATAATTGCCAAATGTGTAAAAATAATTCTAAATCTAAACATGTCTCATTTTCTAACTCAATTAATTCTAAATCGTCTCAATCGCCTCAATCGTCTCAGTCTAATAAATTCATTTCTATTAATTCAAACTTAAATAATCCTAAATCTACATTTCGCTCAGATGAACCGAGTCATAATAATAAAATAATTAAGGACGAAATTGTCCAAAATACTAATTCTAATATTAATAATAAGTCACTTAAATCTAACATAAATCCTAGCTCAAGTTCTAAATCTATATACGAAATTAATAATTATACTAAGAAGGTGTCATTGCCTCATACTTATTTGCATTGTAAGCATGCACCGGGATCGGGTATGCTATGTTTTCTAGTTGATACGGGATCAGCCATCAGTATTATCAAAGGGTCCTGTCTATCACAAATTCCAGATCTTTCACATGAAATCGTTAAGCTAAAAGGCATTAACAGTTCCGAAAATCCTGTCGAGACATTAGGAACTTTTCAACTCGAATTTTCTATATCTTATGAACAATTTAATTACAAGTTTCATGTGACAAATGACGACATAAATTTAACTAATTACGATGGTATTATCGGTAGCGATTTTTGCAATTTCTTTAAGTCTAACATTGATTATTCTTCTAAATCTATGACTATAAATAATCATTCTATTCCTATTGTTTACACTCAGCCAACGTATATCATTCCGGCTCGTGCGGAAGCCTGTATTGAGTGTACTGTATCAAATTTCTCGCCCGAGCTTTATCATAACAATGAGGCTCTAGTTCTAGATCATACCTTAAGTCAAGGTGTTTATGTCGCTAATTGCATAGTAAAGGTCAAACCTAATGGGAAAGTGAACCTTACTATTTTAAATACTACAGAGTCCGATATTGAGGTTAAAGATTATCACGTAAAATTAACACCATTCGAAAATGAATGTTTAAATAATTCTAAAAATTGTATTAGCGTAAATTCTATTTCTAGTTCTAAATCTAATCGCGCAAGTCAAGTACTAAATTCAATTCGATGTTCTCATTTAAATAATGAAGAAAGAAAAGCTCTTTTAAACTGCGTCTCGTCTTACACAGATATTTTTCATTTAGATGGCGAGCCTTTAACTTGTACTAGTGTCCTTGAACACAGTATTAATACAGGTGACACTCCTCCTATCCATGTTAAGTCCTATCGTTTTCCTGAGTGTCACAAAGAAGAGGTCGATTCCCAAATCCGTAAAATGCTAGATCAGAAAATTATCCGGCCTTCTTCTTCGCCTTGGAGCGCCCCAGTTTGGGTAGTCCCGAAAAAAATAGACGCTTCTGGCAAACAAAAGTGGAGAATTGTCATAGACTATCGTCGCCTTAACGACGCCACTGTTTCAGAGTCTTATCCACTGCCTCTTATCACAGACATCCTAGATCAACTAGGTCATTCAAAGTATTTCAGTACCTTAGATTTAGCAAGTGGCTTTCACCAGTTAAAAATGAGTCCCAAGGACGCCCCAAAAACGGGTTTTACAATTAGCACTAATTCAAGCATGTCTGGACATTATGAGTTCACCAGAATGCCTTTTGGGTTGAAAAATGCCCCAGCCACGTTTCAGCGGTTAATGAATACCGTATTATCAGGTCTACAAGGTCTAGATTGCTTCATTTATCTTGATGACATTGTCATTTTTAGCCAAAATTTACAAGATCACATTGAAAAATTAAAGCGCATTTTCGATAAACTTCGTCAAAGCAATTTAAAGCTTCAACCAGATAAATGCGAATTTCTTCGACATGAAGTCGCTTATCTTGGTCATATCATCACCGATAAAGGTGTCACTCCGAATCCTGATAAGGTCAAGGCCGTTTCCTATTTTCCAGTTCCCAAAAATCCTAAAGATATCAAATCCTTCTTAGGTCTAATAGGCTATTATCGCCGTTTTATTGATAATTTTGCAAAGCTTACTAAGCCTCTTACTTGTCTCTTAAGAAAAGATGCTGTATTCCACTGGAATGCGGAACAGCAACAAGCATTCGAATTTTTAAAAGAAAAATTATGTTCTGCTCCTCTTCTCCAGTATCCCGATTTTTCTCAGCCTTTTAATGTTACTACAGATGCTAGTAATTATGCTGTAGGCGCAATTCTATCTCAAGGTCCCATAGGCAAGGACAAACCTATAGCATTCGCCTCGCGAACTTTAAATAAGCCTGAAGGCAATTATTCTACGACGGAAAAAGAACTTCTAGCTATTTTATTTGCCGTCAAAACTTTTAGACCATATTTATATGGTAATAAATTTAAAATCGTTACAGATCACAGACCACTTGTGTGGTTATTTAATGTAAAAGATCCAGGTAGCAGACTCATTCGCTGGCGCTTGAAACTTGAGGAGTATGATTACGAGATTATTTATAAACAAGGTCGTCTCAATTCTAATGCCGACGCTCTGTCTAGGTGTCCGGTCAATGCACTTAATATAAACAACTTAAATAATTTAACATATGAAAAGTACTTTAAAAGTCAATTTACTAATCAACTTTCTATTTCTAATACTATTATCGAAGAATGTACTCAAGGTTTACATTTATCTAAATTAAATAATATTGCGTGTCCAGTTTCTCTAGATTTCGACAATTCTATTCCGCATTGCGAAGAAATTTTATCGCAGCTAGAAAATGCTGACGAATTACTAAATTCTGAACGTGAGCCGTTCACAATAAAACATTATAATTTTAAAGATAAAAATTACTATTTTCTTTTTACCAAAATTCATCATTTTGATGAAACTCATTATAAAGATGTTTTTAATCTATTAATTAAATTAAGAAATATTTTAGTCGATTGCCAAAATATTACGGATCTTGCTATTTCAGATTTTTCAGATCCATTTTCTAAGTTATCTTATACTAAAATTTATAACATGATTTCCTATATTTTTCATAATACTAATATTAAAATTTATATTTACAAAAATCAATTAATTTATCCTACTCCGGTAGAAGTTCCTAAAATTTTAAAGGAAAATCATGATACCCCTATTGCGGGTCATCCAGGTTCTCAAAGAGTGTATAAAAGAATTAAAGCCAGTTATTACTGGAAAGGAATGCGCTCTGATATTGAGCATTATGTTAAAAAATGCAAACTCTGCCAAATCAACAAGCCTTTACGTAAATCTAATAAAGCTCCAATGGAGATAACTTCTACTTCTACAAGGCCATTTCAGAGATTAGCTCTCGATATTGTGGGCCCTCTTCCCGACGCGGGTTTCCAAAATTTTAAATTCATCTTAACGTTACAAGATGATCTTACTAAATTCACTAGCGCTTATCCTATGGTTTCGTCGACAAGTGACGAAATAGCTCGAAATCTTGTTCATTTTATGTCTCTTTTCGGATTTCCTAAAACTATTTTAACAGACTTAGGTACGCCCTTTACGTCTGATTTATTAAAACAATTAACTGATATTTTAAAAGTCAAAGCATTATTTACTACTCCTTATCATCCTCAAACAAATGGCGCACTAGAACGCTCTCATGCAACTTTAAAAGAATATTTAAAATCTTTTGTCAATGAGAATCAAAACGATTGGCATTGTTATTTATTTACTGCTATCTTAGCTTATAATACGACGCCGCATTCTTCTACTAATTTTACGCCACATGAACTATTGTTCGGCTACAAACCTTCTATTCCTAGCTCCTTATACGAGAGTAATAGTAATACTACTTATAACGAATATATTCGCGCTTTACAATATAGAATGCGCTTTAGTCGTGAAAAAGCAATTCAAAACCTTATCAGTAGTAAAGAAAGGTCAAAACAATATTATGATTCTAATTCTCGCGAAGTTTCTTATAAGTCAGGTGATATGGTGTATTTAAAACACCATCACAGATTACGAAAAGCCTTATCTCCTATATGGAAAGGCCCATATAAAATTATTAAAGTTCATAACAAACATAATGTGACTCTACAAATAGGTCGCAAAAATGTCAAACATCATACTAATGAAATCAAGCCTGCCACTTCTTAAATTTCTATCTCTATGTTATAAAAACATATTTCGTCTCTTTCTTTTCAGAATATTATGCTGTCATGGCTTTTGCCGCAGCGACGCGGAGTCAAATATCATTCCTATATCGCATAGTCCAGGAATCTATTTTGAACCTGTTACTTATGTTAATTTTTATAATGATTATTGGAAAGTTGTTACGCATATCGATCTATTTTCTCTTGAACCTTATTTAAATAAAATACAAAGTCTTTTATCTAATACAATTGATATTTGTAACAAGATTCAATCGCAAGATTTAAATTTTTGTAAAGACATATCTAGCCCTATCGAGGTCTTAGTTCATAGTAACAGTATTAAATTACAATCTTTGTCTCATATTATTTCTGATCATAAGACTACTAAAGTCAAACGCTCACTAGAATTTGGTGGCGAAATTTTAAAGTTTTTCTTCGGCACGTTAGATGCTGACGATGCTAGAAAATATGATGCTGCAATTGAGTCTTGTAAGAAGAGCGAATCTGAAATGTTTCATTTAATGCGTGATAATATACACGTTATAAAGTCTACAATTAATAATTTTAATACTACTATTTACAAGCTCAATCAAAATGAAATTAAATTAAATACGCAAATTAATAATATGAATAATATTCTTTCTAAAATTTCGGATACAGATAATCTATTATTATACAATTCTAAGTTAAATAATTTACTTAACATTATCGAAGGTTCTTTACTTACTATTTCTAATTTACTAGATACTACCTTAAATTCTATCTTATTTTCTAAAGTGAATGTTTTACATCCTAGTGTAATTAGTCCTATAAGTCTCTATAATGAGTTAATTAGGCATAGCAATCAAATAAGTAAAAAATTGGAGTTTCCAATTTCTCTTAGTATAGAAAATATACATATTTTAATTGATATTTCTAAACTTAGTTCCTATTTCTTAAATAATAAAATAATTTTTATTTTACAAATTCCTTTAATCACACCTGAAAAATTTATGGTGTATAAAAATATTCCTTTGCCAACGCCTCACGATGATGCTCATAATACTTTCGCGTTAATTCAACCCTCTGACTCATATATCGCCTTGAGCGACGACAGACTACATTATGCTATGCTGAGCTCTTTAAATGATTGTAAATTAATATCTAGTAATTATTCTATTTGTGAATTGTTCAACATTTACTCTTGTGTAAGTAATCCAAATTGTGAATCAAAAATCTTAACCGAGGTCACACTTTCGTTGCCCTCTGAATGTAATTCTAAAATTCTATACGGTAATATCGATATATGGCAAAAGTTGCAAAATAATAAATGGATTTTTGTACAGTCAAAACCAAATAAATTAACTATTCGTTGTGATGATGAAATTAATGATTTTTCTATCCAGGGTACTGGTATTGTAAAATTAACAGCTGATTGTGTCGGCTATTCTAAAACTGTACAATTGTTACCAACAAATTCTTATTCTTTTATGATTAAATCTCCTTTAGATATAAGTTTTGATATTACCGAAGACGACTGTTGTAAAAAGGACATATTTAATAAAAGTTTACCACATTTATCTCCTATTTCCTTAAGTAAAATAAATTTAGACTCTTTAAAGTATGCCTCTCATCAAATGGATAATTTAGAAATTGAACTTAACAATTTAGAAAAGGAATCTCATTTTATTAAATATGGCCAATATTATTCTACATTTACTTATATTTTAATTGTGTGTCTATTTTTGTATTTTGTGTATAAGATTTTCAGATGTTTTAAAAGTAAAAATTCAATGAATGAATCAGGATGTTGCATTCAGATTTTCAATCAATGTAATAATAAGAAACATATTCGAAATAAATCTAAAATTTCTAATTCTATTGAGATGACTCAGATTTCATCCTCAGATGAAGAAAGGCAGTCTGTTAAATCCTTACCATTGCAACATCAAACAAACATTTTTGACAAAAGTCAATTTTCTTCTCAAAGAAATTTAAATTTTTAATTCAAAATAATTTTGTTTATTTTAACTTTGAAACAAATTATATTTTGTCTCGTTTTATTTTCAATTTCTATATTTTTGTGGAGTCTACGATTTTTCTATTTTATGAGTTTTGTGATATTTTACTAATGTTTTTGATAATGTCAATGATGTTTTATTTTTAGATATTTACTTTCTATTTCATTTGTGTTTGATATTTTTATGTTCTGTAGACTTCGCACACTTTATGTCTCTATCTTTTTAACTTCGCTTATCTTAAAAAGATAAAGCTTCGTCAAAAGGGGGGAGCTGTTACATCCCTAGTTAGTTAGTACATTCCGTTTAATAAGCATTTCTATATTCTTCCATATTTTTCCGTTTGCGTTGCAGTTTTCATTTAGCATTCAATTCTAGTTCAATTTAATGTACAGTTAGAATCTGGAAGCCGGACTGATAAGGTGTGAGAAGTCATAATCCGTAGCAAAGTGTAGCTAATTTTAATTTTGGAAAAATAAATAAGTTAGGGTGAACTTTGGGTTTTTTTTTAAAAACTACAACAGAGGGTGCTGCAAAACAGTGCGCTCCGCCTATGGGTCAATTCAGACCACAACGCGATGCGTAGATGCATTTCTAAATTTATAGGGATTCGACAGATTTGCAAGACGTATCACACAATTGAAAACTGGTAATTCAGTACAAATTTAGATATGCATCTACGCGTCGCGTTGCGGTCTGAATTTACCCTATCTCGAACGTGCGTTCACGCAGATTGCGTGCGTATATACGAATACGTGGCGTGCGCGCACTTATTCAAACCAATCGTTACGCGTTTGTATAAAGATGTTCTACTGTTCTCATATTGTGCTTGTCCTATATGTCTCGACCTATCCGAATGTTGCTCATGAAATCATAAACTATTTCACTCTACTCTTCAATTTGACCTTAAAGGGCATCCAAGAATGTCTTAATTTGACCTAAACAGAATTAGAGATGGAATCGACACATTCATAGTTTGGTAACAGTGATCTTTATTTGACAATGTTTGTATAAGTGACAGAGCAAGATAAAGCACTTGAATAAACTACGTGTAATGCGACTCTTGTTTGAGAATTCGAAAAGTACGGATAAAGTTAAATAATATCGATGATTTTTACGTAATAAAGAAAACTGTTACTTTCGTTTTCTCATACGCCAGATGTAAGCTATCATGGGGCCTCTTCAATGTGTACATATCCGCTATGAAGTACGCTAACTACACTCGTGTCTTAGTGTGAACACTCGTTAGTGTATGGTCGTAACACATTTTTGTTTGGTGCTAATTTGTGTTTTAGTTGTGTGGAATGATCCATTGCGGCACTATCAGATATTTATACATAGGTAGGTGGCGGACCTTCATAATTTGGTTGTCGATACGTGAAACCAAACAACTGACTTTGACTTGATTATTATCAGAGCAAATTAGGTAAGTCCGCCATCTACCTATTAATCTATTTCTGCGATTGTATAAGATTGTAGCAGACGACATGAACATCAAATCGACTATCACCAAGTTCTGGGAATATATATATTTTTTCAAAATTGATCTTTCATCTTCCTTAGTTTTTTAGGGTCTTGTTTCATCTGTTATTTGGATTAAGTAGATATTTTCAACTTCCATCATTACAACCATTGAATGATGTAAGTTTATTAGCATGACTTATCTTTCACATGCTATCGACAAAATCTCTGCTGGAATGAAATTATATTATTATGCACTTTTTAGAAGTAAATAAGTATTTAATGAAAAGTTAAATATATTATGATTCATGCTTTTCAAACATGCCTTTAGTTATAATAGACTATTAAGAAACTTTTTTATAATAAAGATAAAATGTATTTTTCTACTTTATAAAGAAAAATTAAGTTTGCACAGCATACTTTATCCAGCTGGGCAAAGTTAGAATGTGATTTTTTTTTACAAAATACATGATATTATTATACAGTACATTTATGTTTGTGTATTGTGATTGTTAACCATTTACAACTGCTTTCTTTTAGTTTTGTGTTTGGGACGTCATTTATTTGTACTATGCTTACAAACCTTTGTTACATATCATATAAGTATACAATACTTTTAAAATTTTATTCGATAATGATCATCACCAATATATTATCACTCCTTAATTTGAGAAGCATTGCTCATAAAGTATTAGTCAGTTTCGCTAATTATACATAATGTGTAAGAAGGCTAATTAAAAGCTTTGTTTCTAAACAGTATATTTGCTAGCTCCATTTTTTGCTACCGCCTTGACCAATATAGCCATGTTCAAAACAATGCTAGCCATAAAAAACAGTACTTTGAGAACGTAGTAGTAATATTATATCGATTAATAATATATAACCTATTACAGTTCATCACCGGATTCGCTGAGCGAACGCAGCGGCGGCGAATCGCGGTCGCCTCAGGCGGCGCCAGGGTCGCTACACAAGCTCGCGGTTCCGCTGGCGAGGTGTGAAGTACCCGAAGTGAGGGATGCCGCGGTGTCCGCATGCGGGCATATCAACCCGGACGCATTAAAGTATGTATACGCAACTGAGCCAACTTATTTGTCATCGACGTTTTTATGGGGTTTCGTTTATTTGTACGAAACCAATTGTAAAAAAAAATAATAGATACTCTTACAATCAGGCCGCTTATTATCTAGTAAATGCAGAGCGATCGCCCTACCTCGATCGTTACTTCTAAAGGTGATCGCAGCATTTAACAGCAGGAACGCGCCGCATTTCGTGTACTATCCGGTGGGTGCGGCACTGACAAAATATATGCGATCAACTTACACAACACTACATAAAGCGGTGACTATGACGCCAATTTGTGTTGTCGCACATCTCTATTGCCGCTGCTTGTGCAGCGTTCTGTTTGAAACAGCGGCCTGTAAATAAATGAGATTACTTTAAAACGTTTTTGTGATCCTAGGCCTAGGGGGTATTTTAACGTTTTCAAAGCTCAAATAAAAACAACAAACACTAGATTTGACGACAACGTTTGACGAAGATATCGTTTCAGGGATCTATTCGAAGAGCTAGTGCCGCTATTACGCGAGGCGGTGGATCGCAAACAGGAGAATATGAGGCGGCGGCGGCGACGCGACGCTCTCAGACTACATCTAAACAAGATGCTGCTTGTTATAGCGCAGAGGAAGACTTTCGCTACGAGGTATGTTTATGATACATATCCATACTTCTGTTCTTCCATATCCATACTAATCTATACTAATATTATAAAGCGGAAGAGTTTGTTAGTTTGTTTGTTTGTTTTTTTGTTTGAACGCGCTAATCCCAGGAAATACTGGTCCCATTTGAAAAATTATTTCAATTTTAAATAGCCCATTTATCGAGGAAGGCTATAGGCTATATTTTATCACGCTAAGATTAATAGGACCGAAGAAATAGAGGAAAGTGTGGAAAAAAACGGGAAATTATTTAAAAGGGCTTATTTGAACGCACTAATCTCAGGAACAACTGGTCAGATTTCAAAAATTCTTTCAGTGTTAGATAACCCAGTTATCGAGGAAGGAATAAATAGAGGAAAATGTGGAAAAACGGGGGAAATTATTTGAAAGGTCTTATCTCACGAACTACTAGAGCATTTTTTCAGTTATTTGGGTCAGATATTAAGAAGTAAACGTCGTGAAGGATCATAGGCCTTTTTTGTGGACTAATTTGTCTGTGAAACATCTAATTTACGCGGGCGAAGCCGCGCGGAACGTCTAGTATGTATTATAAATTCGAAAGTGTGTCTGTCTGTCTATCACCTCTTCACACCCAAACCACTGAACCGATTTTGCTGGGTATGGAGATACTTTGAGTCCCGGAAAAAGACATGGGATACTTTTAACCCGAAAAATTGACGATTCTCGCGCGATAATCGAATTTTGGCGCATCGGAGTTGCGGGCGTTATCTAGTTAATTATAAACTTTTGATAGTGTGTATTGACTTGTAAACAATAGCATGTAAACGTCGATTTACTTATCTCATATAAAATACTTATCCTAAATAGCGTGGACAAAAAATTTGACCACTGAAAACTGGCCGGTACGATTTGGCTACCGAGATATCAAAATGCGCCCACTATACAATCTAGATGTGAATGAGGACTTGTATTGTATAAGGCCATGCCATATGACATGAATGGCCATGCCATTCATGGCCATTCATGTCATATCCTGAGTAATTAGTTTTTGATACCAGTTTCGAATGTCAAACTGCACTGTGCTTTGTTACGAGTTTTGTTGAATAAATGGTGGATAAAGTCACATTGAAATTAGGACGTTGTCCTAGCCACATCCACAAAAACCATAAAGTTAATATACCTATCGGAATAGAGAAACAAAGGCCTGAGCAAGCGAGATGTCACTATCAGTAACACTGCGTGGTAGAAAGAGAAGCGTGATTTGAGGTTGCATAGCTTTTTTTTCATTTGTTCGACAGTCTGTCTGCCCCTGGGCCGATCGTTGTCAATTTGGGCTCTCAGAAAAATTGTGATTTTAAGTTAAATAAAGAATAATTTTTAGAAATACTGCTCTAGAAACATGGTTAAATGTTTGTGGAATGATTCTGCATCCACACATCGAAAAAACCCGGACAAACATTCATTTCTCAGGTGAATTATTCTACATCGACAGGACCTAGTTTTAAGTTTATTTTTGCCAATCTCCTACGAGTTATTGGTATTTTTACGTCCGTGTTCACTTTATGTTTAATTATATGGAAAACATAACTTGACTAGCCATGGTGTACAATTTAAGGATATTTTGTGTAAACAATTTTCATCTATTTTACACTAGGGCTGCATCAAGTTATCGATAAGTTGTGTCGATATGAAAATATTTTTTAGTTAAGTATACTAATTATCTAGGAATGTTGAAATGATAACATACTCTACTCTACTACTAAGACTTCGTTGCCTGTCCGTCTGTCCATTCGTCCGTCCGTCTGTCTGTCTTCAGGCTGTATAACAAGAACCACTATAGTAATAGACTTCTGAAATTTTCACAGATGTAATATCATTCTACATCCAATACGGCTGCTCATCCAAGATAGGGAAATAGTTGAAAGCACTTCTGCGAGATGGGCATCAAATAAAAGGGCTCAGTAGGCTCATTGAGAGTGAATTGAAAATTAATAGGGTCTAGTGAAGTCGTGTCGTGTCGTGTAGGTACTGATGTCACGTGACGTAACCTGTCGTGTCGAATCGTGTCATGACATGTCGTGTCATATCGTACCGGGTTTTAGAAAATGCCCGGTTGAAACCGATCACCCTTCATGTGCGAGTCTGACTTACACTTGGCCAATATTTCAGATTTCCTGCTGACCTGAATACCAGAAATTCATGGCTTAAAATAATTAACCGTCCAAACTGGACTCCGAAGAAAAATTCATGCATACTTAATTATGCAGCAAGCATTTTGAAGAAAAGTCACATTTTACTTCAAAATTACAATTTTATTATATTATATGTATGCAGTTTTATTTTATCCCATTTTATAATGCCCGCTGTACACTCTCGCCGAGAGCTCTCGGGCGAGAGTCTCGTGTGAGAGCCCCTTGCCCGAGTGCGATCATGTACATTCTCGCTTAGTTCAATCGCAGATAAGAACTCAGAGAAGATGGACGAAAACGACCATTCACCATTCACCATGCATCGAAAGATATCATTGTAATCCAAAGATTTATAATCATATTTAATTTTATTTCTCATAGATGATGACTGATAATGACGTTTATTATTGTTATTTTTCTGTTCTACACTGTCCAACGGCGAGACTAGTATTGAAAGACGCGAGAGTGTACAGTAGTGCGCTCGTTTTCCTCGCGAGACCCTTTGTCTCGGGCGCAAAATACCGACAACGGACCGAGAGGGTCCGAGACAGACGAGGCGAGCGCACCCATTTACACTCTCGCACTCGGGCCGCCTCGCTGTGTCTCGGCGAGAATGTACAGCCGGCATTATGTTTACAATCTTACAGTTATTATTCCATGATCGATATTTTGTCGAATTACAAGATGTTTGTACATCACTGACACGCACACGTAAACATAATTGTATACACAGATGTAAATCAAATTTTGGTTAAGCTTGACAGCTCGGGATTGTTTCTCTATTCCGATAGGTATATTACCTTAATGACAAAAACTGTCTTGTTCAATTTATTATGATATAAACTCTAAAGAGTGACACTGCATTCTCAATATCTAATTTTTTGTCGGTTAACACACAGAACATGCTTACCAGTTTTTAATTTATAAATCCTATGTTTATTTGTCGTAGCTCATTTACATTAGAGAACGGCAGTCTTCATTCCAACCTGACGGAATATCTGGACGGCGTGCGGCAGTCGCTTGAAGTGGAGGCGGAAAAAGACGCCCCGGCCGCGAGAGAACAGAGACTGACTTTCGCCGAGTTCGTCACGGAGTTGATTAAGAGTTTTCCACGTGAGTATCATGATGATGATGATGTTACCACAGTGGTACCGTGGTATAATGGTCTAGAGCAGCTATACGCAATCTGCGACCCACTGGGACCTTTTCAGTAGCCCGCGAGGAAGTTAAAGCATTTTGGAATTCACGCCCACCGGCAATATAGAGCAAATTCATCGTGAAAGTCGTGAATTTTTTTCCATTTCTAAGTCACCAATTTTGAAAGTCCAAGACCAAAACGTATTTGCAGCCCGTATAAAAAGAAGGTTGATTACCACTGCTCTAGAGCTTAGGTCTTGAGCAGTCCTAGGTTCAAGACATTCTCAAATAGACCGAATGGAACCATAGAACCAAAGAACAATAATTTAAAGAAACACGTACAAGCTTAAAATGTAGCTTAAAATATTGTTTTTTTTTAAATAGTGAAATAATATATTTAATCCAAAGCGGTTTTTGGGTATTTTGATTTTAAGTTGGGGTTCAAAGTCTCATAAAGCTTTGTACACAAATTTTGTTTGTATGGATTTTGAGGAAACTTTTCGGTAATGTAGACTACATATTTTTATCCCGGCATTCCTACTGCGCGCTGTAAGTGCCAGTCCACACGGCGCGTTGTGTCATCGCAGCGTTATTACGAAGCAGTCTTAACGTCAACCGTCGTCGGGGCTGCTGTCCGTCACGTATGCGCTGCGTCGACGCAACGCGCCGTGTGAACTGGCTCTAAACTCACTCTAAAATAATGTCCACGCAAACGGAGTCTCGGGCAACAGCTTGTATTTAATATTGCTATCGGCTTATAAATATTTCTTCTTGCACAGCGGAAATGTACAACGGCCTCATCAAACGGGAGCTATGCAAGGGTCTGTTCTCACTGTTCGCCGGCTGGTGCGGTCCGCTTGTGGCGCACCTCGGTTCGCTAGTGCCGCAGCCGCAGCCGCCGCCGGAGATCGACGATAGACTTAACCTGGCCGCGTTGAGGGTGAGTAGAGAATTAAGGCCTGTTTCACCACTCTCTGATAAGTGCCAGATAGGCTATCAACAACTTATCTGACAGATTCTCCATACTCTATCCTTCAAGTTAAGTGGTGGATAGACTATCCGGCACTTATCAGGAAGTGGTGAAACAGGCCCTTAGGGTATTTTGTAGTATTTTAGCGATGTTTGCGGCGGCCGAAAAGGAAGATCTGACCTTCTTGACCTTCTCAGAAACTTTAATAGCGCGATGCAGGATTGTGAGGCTTAATGTGGATACCGGCAAAATCTACTACGGTTAAGCCGGCTAAAAAGGAAGCTACCTGACCGGCTAATTTCATTTAAACGGTTAACTTTAGAAGATTAGACAAACGCTATTCGGCTTTAACCGGATGAAATCCGTGACACGACAAATACAAAGTCTGAATGTGTACTTCTCAATGCAAGTATTCTTAATACACTTGCTTACTTTTAAAACAAGGGTCATCATAACGTGTTGATTGAAGAAAAATCCTTCCAATTTGCTAGAAAAACATAAGGGCTATTTGCTATCGGCCTAGGCCACTCCAATCTAAATGATATGAGAAACAAATATTATGTCAATTAATTGTTATGTCTTACGCTCATTATAATTATTATTGATGTTTGCACTTACAGTGAGCCCCTTACAAATACGTATTATTGACGATAAGACATGATTCGCTTCTTCTACTTCATATAGCAAACACAACAAGATTTTTTGTTCTCTGTATACAGGGTGTAACTAAACTAAGCGATAATACTTTAATGTGTATGCGTCCCCTATATAGAGTTCGCTGTGAAAGTAACAGCGCTGAAAGTTTTATTTTTGTATGGTAACATTCATGCCGCTCGGGCGCTTACCCATACGAATCACAAATTGTGCTGTTTCATTTCTGCTACTTTCATAGCTGACTATAAGGGGCACTTTTATACCTGTCACCTGTATAACCCATAAAACCTTACAGGCTATGAGCGCATTGGCTTGCTGCGGTCCGTGCTTCGCGCCGAACGGGTTGGCCGAGGATGGCGCCTTGTACCCGTGGCTAAGCGAAATGCTGTCCTCTACTAATGATAAGGTGAGTGAAGATAAAATTAATTGTGGTTTGTATTAAGAGGGGCGAATAAAGCAAAAAATCAAATACCTTTGGTATTTACACTCACACACCCGTCTTTCATATGCCAGGTGAAAAATAACGACGCGGAATCAGCGCCATGTTAGTTTTTTTCTTAATAACTCGATAAATAAAAAATATGTTTAAAATCCAAATATGATATTTATTAAAATATTGTCTCAGCTGAATCCACCGTTTTGAAAAGAAATGAAGTATTCGTGAAATTTTGATGCATCTTTGTGATTTTTTTTCTATCGATAAAATTTTAAGATATTGTGTTTTCACTAGTGCAGACCATCGCAAATATAATGTAGTATCTATGTTTAAAAAATGAAACGATTCATAGCTTATTATCAAGTACAAAAAATTAATTATAAGACCATCTATTTCGATTTAGTCGCCCCTTTAATACAGAAATAACAAAAATATTTATTGGCTGTCTTATTATGTAAATTAATGCTTTTCTTCCCGACTTATGTAAGCAGATCGAATTCGACAAATGTTACTGTTAACTAAAATAACCGAAGCTATAGATACCCTTTTGGTTGTTAAAATGAAGATCTTTCGAAAGAACATTTCTTAGATATTCGTATCATCGTAATCATGGAGTCAAAAGCTTAATTCTACGTTTCATCAATTTGTTTAAACCTATAAAAGGTCTCCTGTGTATATTTGTACTTTTAGAGAAATTGGTTGGTTGACAGATTCTGGACCTACTTCATTTGGTCGGGCTATATAACGAACAACATTAATTCTCTGATGGTATGTACGATCAGAGAAGTTGATTCTCAGGCAGATGGGGACCTACGTAGTTTGGTCGCGTTATATCAAACCCCGCCGTGAATTCGACCAAATGACGTTGGTCCGTCAACTGCCTAGAAATCAATGTCCTCGATGATACTATCAGAGAAGTTAATTCATAGCATATTGCTAAGTACTCACATACGGTTTTGCTCGATAGTTTTATTCTAGGTTTGCTAGATAGTTCTGAATCGAAGGAAATGACATATTTGACATATTTAATTCCATCGAGCCGGCTCGAAGCGAGCCTTCGAGATAGTAATGGGAATTAATGCTATTTTCGATTAATTTCATTCACATGCTTATTTTGATGTCACAGCATGCTAAGTATTATTGCTTTGCTATTTGCTAAAAACGCGGCATCGTGAATTATCGGTTCGCATCGCACCGCTCGCGTCGAGTATTATTTCGCATCGAGTGAAAAATAGCAATTCATTAATAGTTAGCGCCGCGGTGAGAAACAGCGCGGACGTGATTTTTATCATGATCGCTGACTATTGCTAAGCACGATAATATTAGCAATCGTATTTTTTAGCAAGTACAGATAATTTCATTATTGCTAATGGGCATTTAACAATTAATTACTATTGCTAATGCTATTTTTAACAATACTACTTTGAGCTGTCAGTTTGGCGGTCCACACGGTGATTATTGCTCGATTTGGAGTAAAACTATCGAGCAAAACCGTATGTCAGTACTTAGCATATGGGGGACATACGTAACTGAAGTAGGTCTGTCAACTGGCTATGAATCAAATTCTTCGATGGTACTTATCAAACAGTCCAATATACAGATCTACGAGTTGGCTCGCGAGACGATAGTCCACCTGTTGGACTGCAACCCCGACATCGGCCCACTTCTGGACTGGACGGTGGACAAGTGTTTCACCGGCCCTCCAAGAGTCGCAGACGGCTGCTTCATGGCGCTAGCCACTATATTTAGTGCCAGGTTAGTGCACTCTATAAGTAACTTACTTTTTACTATAAGTCATATCATATTATATGCTGTGTCTTGCACCAGAATAAGTTTGCTTATTATTATTTATTAGTCAATGTTCTCAGGTAAGTGAATTACTTATTGTAATTCTTTTTGAGAAATGAAGTCTTTAACCGTATATATATTTCTATACTAATATTATTCGAAAGCGTGTCTGTCTGTATGTTACCGTAACCAAAGCGCTGGACCGTTTTTGCTGGCTATGGAGATACTTTGAGTCTCGGAAAAGGACATAGATCTACTTTTGCAGTGACTTTAAACAGGCGCTTGTTGTATCTTACAAAGTCTTTATTCCGTTAAACGTTTCTGTAAATAAACTCTTCTACTCAAATAACCCTTTCACTATTAATTCTATGTTATTCTGTTTTTTATTCGTAAATCGTTTCGTTAGTATTATCACAATAGACAACTACCAGTAGTTCGACTGCAAAGAAATTGACAGGTTTCAATATCTGTCAAATTCGTCGGGTTTGGGGGTGATAACTTGATAAGTTAGAGGCTGGCGCGCTGGCTGGTATAAATTATTTTAAAAAATAAGATTTTGAAATTGAATTCTGACAGTTTTCTTTGCATGTGCCAAAATATAAACAACAACTAAATTTGTAGGTAACGACCCTAGCGACGACTTTTGTCATAATACGTCAAACTTAAAAAAATTTACATCAGTTATAAGTCGGCATACTCTATCATTGTCTACTCTGGTATTATCTACCCTTCCTCATAATTCAAGACGTGAGTGGATGAATAAGGTAAGTAACATTAAAAAAACTTCCCGTTTTTTCGCTTAAATGGAGGCTTTAGGGCCGGAAAAATTATTTGAAATAGAAACGAAATATTACTTGTTCGATTCTTCCACTCACGTCTTCAATTATCCTCTGTAGTTAAGTTCCTCAGTAATTGTTCTGCTTTACCCAGCTGTACGCATCCCTTTTAACAGGGGTTCCCAAACTTATTTTGTCTACTGCCCACTTTGAGAACAAATTAAGTTTTATAGTCCGCGCGGAACTAGTTGGCCGCGCCTTAGGTAGGGACGGGGGTGAGGGGGCGGGTTACTTGCTGCTCGCAAAGTCGCAACGCACATGAAATTAGACAGTGACGATCAATCTCGCGATATCGTGAACAATAATATTATTTAATTATTGAAAAGAATAAATTAAAGACAATTGATCAGTTTTATATTCTAAATTATTGACATCGGCTTTCCGTTTTTTTAAAACCTATGCACTTTAAATAGTATTTCCTTAGATTATCTTTTTATCGGCTGACTTATCTTGCTATTGCAATCTCTTGTGCGTTTTGTCTTAACTAGCCAGAACTGTCAAAATCAAGCGCCCCCGCCTCTCCGTCCCACCGCTCACATACCTAAGGCGCGGCCAACTAGTTCCGCACGGACTGTAGCGCCCCCATTGTTTCAATTTAAAATGCATCCAGATGAAATAAATCACCCCTCAAGCCTCTACCTAACGCCCACATTTTTTTCTGGTTTCCACACAACTTTAGACATTCAGCACCAACAAGGGGGCGTTGTTGCCCACTTTGGGAAATACTGCTTTAAATAGTGCAATTTCTGTACTGCACTTAATGACTTGTTATTAGGGATCAACGACACGAGAAACAAGAATAGTTGCCACTTATTGTAAACAAGCGGAAAATTTCGGGAGTTTTATTTGTGACAACCTTATCTCTGCGTCTTTTTTATTAGGGCTCCGTACCCAAAGGGTAAAAAGGGGATTTCGATGTCTGTCCGTCTGTCTGTCCGTCTGTCTGTTTGTCTCCAGGCTCTATCTCAAGAACCGCTATAGCTAGACTACTGAAATTTTCACAGATTGTGTATTTCTGGTGCCGCTATAACAACAAATACTGAAAACAAAATAAAATCAATATTTAAGGGGGGCTCCCATACAACAAACGTGATTTTTTAGGCCTTTCTGGCTCGTAATTCATAATGGAACCATGTAGACACTTGAAATTTGCTCAATTTCCTCAATTATATTCTCGTTCTATAATGGTATGGAATCCTTCGTGCGCGAGTCCGACTCGCATTTGGCCGATTTTTGCGAATAGGTCTTTCTTTAACATTGCGAGCAAATTCAAGTAGACTACTTCAAACTTATCAAAAGTATTTTCCTCAAAATGTTATTCTATCGTCTTTTTCTTTATTTTCTATTCCTACCAAGTTTGAGTGATTTGCATCAAAGTTACAATACCATTCTTTCGCCGGTTCTAACTTCTAATGATTGTTAACTATGTTTATTTCTCTAATAAAATTATACTCTCTCAGTTTTCATATAGGAACCAAAGACTTCTATTTATACTGAGGTGAGGTGAGACTTTGTACCTCAGTTTAAATAGAAGTCTTTGACAGGAATTCGTAACGAGAAATACATTTTACTTTCTTCACAAATAGAAAATAGTAAATCGATACTTAATCTATACTTATTACTTATCTATACTTATTATAAAACAAAGTCGCTTTTTTCCCTCATTTCCCTTTCTTCCCTTTAATCTTTAAAACTGCGCAACGGATTTTGATGATTCTTTCAGTGTTAGATAGCCCATTTATCGAGGAAGGTTATATTTTATCACGCTAAGATTAATAGAAGCGAAGAAATAGAGGAAAATGTAGAAAAAACGGGGAAAATTATTTGAAAGGGCTAACTTGAACGCGCTAATCTCAGGAACTAAATTATTTCAGTGTTAGATAGCCCATTTATTGAGGAAGGCCTATAGGCTATATTTTATCACGCTATGGGAGAATGAAAAAAAAGGGGAAAATTATTTAAAAGGGCTTATCTTGCGAACTAATGGAGGAATTTTTATGTCATTTGGCACAGATAAGAAGTAGACCACGTGAAGGATCATAGGCTATCGATTTAAATATTTTTTTCAGTGGCTATATACTTTATACCCGTGCGACGCCGGGGCGGGTCACTAGTAATATTATAATTGGGAAAAGTTTGTTTGTTTGAATGCGCTAATCTCAGGAACTACTGGTCCGATTTGAAAATTTCTTTCAGTGTTAGATAGCCCATTTATCGAGGAAGGCTATAGGCCTATATATATTTTATCACGCTAAGACGAATAGGGGCGAAGAAATAGAGGAAAATGTGTAAAAGGCGGGGGAAATTATTTGAAAGGGCTTATCTCACGAACTACTGTAGCAATTTTTAAGTTATTTGGCACAGATAAGAAGTAGACCACGTGAAGGATTATAAGCAATTTTTTGTGAAGTGATTTGTCTGTGAAATATCTAATTTACGCCGGCGAAGCCGCGCGGAACGTCTAGTACATAATATTGTGCTTTTCTTCTACGCCCATCGCACACGTTATGCTCATTATAAATTCAAATCAACTTTAATAGGGAGCTCATTGGGGACGCCTACGTTCAGCAGCGGACGGCAATAGGCTGATGATGATGATGATAGAGAATAATGAACAACATTCACGATAAACTTTGTTTTCATAACAACTATAAAATTGTTAAGTAATCTCAGAAGCCCCTTACATTTATTTTAAAAGTTATTTTGTTAGTGTAAAAAAGTTAAGAAACCATGAAGCCGCACAAATGACGTGATAAAATTTAACGAAGTTACGACTAAAAGGTCAAATATATAATTAATTAACACACCTTTATAGACAACTAAAAGCTTGCTAACTAAAATCTTTTGGCTTGGAACGAATCGAACTCGAAATTTCGATTGACCGTAAAGTTTTAAAACATCGATATACTTTCATACAACAATCGCTCAAATCTAAACGATGCTATTATTTTTAACGACGTCCGCATGTAACCTGTCATTTGAAACAATATGTCGTCCCACTTTTATCGTGAGACCATTTTACATGGCTTTTCTTTGAGTGTTTACAAAAGTACACGTCTATTTTTAATTTTACGCCCTCGTTAGACTGACATATTGACGTTTCCATGTTTTATGCCTCCCATACCAGGCAAGTAATTTTATAGTGTCTAAGTGTGGGCGTAGTATACAATTAGTGAGTATCGTAGTAACCGTACTGAAACCGTGACTGTGTAAACTCTATATTTGGGATTGCGACTTGGCGTCCTGAAATACAGGCTTACGCCCAGTTTAGACACCAGTCTCCTTTAACATCCTGATATTGTAACATAGTCTAAAGTTTATTATGTAATTAATGTATATTGTGGTGAGGAAATAAACAATTATTATTATTACTTATTTCACTCTTTCTTTTTCCTTTCATACTCAGTGGGACGACTGGCGAGAGATCACGCTAAACCAACTTTTAAAATGCCCGCATCCAATAACCTAATCATCATTTGATAAGCCTGCATTGACCTATCCAAACTTGGCACAACATTTTTTCAACACGGTAATAGTACCCACGACCTTCGAGTCAAAGCCACGTTCTAAACTACTGGACCACGAAGACGTCTACTTAACGAAGTCTCCCAAATAGTCATTAACCAAAGTCCATATCATTTGTTATTAAGTAATAAATTCTGATCAACAACTCATTTAACCCCCCAGGGAGTATCCATGCGACCACTACACAGCTATCATCAACGTGACCCTCATGTGTACGGGCTGTCCTCGAGCCCCGGTACACGAGAGTGCTCTGCAGTTATTGCAGCTGTTGGACAAGAGATTCTTCGGCACCGTTGGGCCGCTGCCGGCGGAGGAGGAGGGTGAGTCTTTTTTTAGCTCTGCATCTACATATTACGTCACAGCTTAACCCTTTAACAGTCAAGGTCGGAATAATCCGACAAATATTTTCGTACCCATTTCGCCCAGGTCGAATATTTACGACCAAGTACTTACCACTTTAATGGGCACGGAAAGGAGGATCATACCATACGTGACAATGCATGTTAGATGATTTCAAAAAGGGGGTGGGGGTTAAAAAAATCGTCATTGTTTGTGACGTAATATCTAGATGGTTCCCTGATTGCACATTTGTCACATTTTAGAAGTCGTTGTATGCAATAATGTGAAACCTCACACATACACCCGCAGGCCGCACCGTACGCGTCGCATTTCATGTACTATGCGGTGCGTGCAAAGCGTACGGCGCGTACGTTGCTCGCAGATGTGCGATCAGCTTTACAGCTGCACTCAGTGATATTAAATGATATTGATTAGGAACTTAACTTTAATTTCATGATTTGGCATAAGCTCCATACAGTTTCTACCAAACTTAAAGTTAAGTAATCATTTAATCTGATTGCGACAGATAATCGTAGATTTTATTTGCTCAGATTGTAGGTTACAAGATAAATATGTGTATACCTATAGCTGTTGGAGTTAGTCTATTGATGGTTGTCTAAATGGAGGTCTGTTGAGAATGGATAGAGTTTTATAAATACATTTTACAATGATGCTGGTTAACATGAATAATAAAGTACTTCGAAAATGATCAGTTTGCTTATTAGTTATTACCGATAAATTCGTTAGAAAATCAGGCATTTGAAATAGTAGTCAACAGCTGGACGGTAGCAACAGCTTCTAATCTTTTGTTTTTATACAAAACACTCAAAATTGTAATAGAAATATCACAATTTTGTAATATGCTATTAGGAATAATGAGCTCAAAGTTACATGAATCATGAAGATACTACATGGAAGATCTTCACATACTTCCTATAAAATCGAAATATAGGTGTCTATTGTCGCTTGTAAAGTAAAATATATAGATTTCCTGTTTCTATAAAATTTTATAGTTGTCCTGTGTGTGATGGATTACGTCGTAAGTATGATGAAAAAATGTTTATGTTTATACTGTCTGAGATCTATAATAATTTAATATGAAAAGGCTCCAGTAGAAGATATTATATCAACAGCAGTGCTATATTAATATCAAACCAGGTAAGAAAGTTTTAATAAAAATATATCAAATCGATCCAATGGTGCGAGTACAATGGATCGACTACATATTACGTCAAAATGTTATGCTATCTAAAAGTAACTTTTTGATCTTAGTCGCAAGCGACCGCGACCAACAAAAATCGAAATAAAATGTCACTCTATGACATAGGTTCTAGGCTATAGGTTTCAATCTAGAGACCCATGCCGCCGCTGCTTAGTGGCGTAGGGCAAAATAAAGCCTTTGTTATAAAGTGCCAATTTTATTTGAATGTTTGTCGGTCGCTATCGCATTGATCGGAAGATCGCAACCGTACCTTTAAGGTCAATTCACAAAATGCATCCCATTGCATCGACATGTCACGTTGCAATGTGGCTGACCCTAATGGCCACTAGAATCGGCTTAGCCAATGCATTATCATTACGAAAACATTTCGGAATATTAAATTTACTCGCTGCAGTAGTAGCATTTGTAATAATTGAGTGAAGGGTTGGTGGCCTGGCGTATTGTTCAGTTATTTTACCGGAGACCATAATGCTGACGGTATAAGGTATTTTTTTGCAGAAATTTAGGGGTAAAATAATTGTAAACGGTGGCATATTATCTGATTATTATTACGGACTATGGTTGTACGGACTTAAGTTTTTTTTTCATCAACGTCATTATATAATGTCTTAGGTTCGATTTATAATCCGCGCGACCGAGCGGTTCGGCCGCTTACATACAGTTGCTAGTGATCACGTGGTGTAGCGGCCAAACCGCTGGTTCGCGTGGACGCAAACGGGGTTCCAACATAAAACTGCGATGCGATGCAAATTCGCAGCTGCGATAAAACTCATACTAATGCGATGCGAATTCGCACGAATTCGCAGTTGTGTGGGGAGCCCTAAATTGAGCCTTTGTTATAAAAATGTATAGTTATGATAAACTGTATGTGATGATTACTATATTATGTTTGATTGGAAAATGTTATTCTATATTATGTTTGATTGGAAAATGTTATTCTTTATTATGTAACATCTCGAAAGATAATATAAGGAAAGGTATTCAATAAATAAACCTTTTTGTACAAAGTGTTTTTATTATATTTGTACTTACCTTAATTTAAACCAATATGTTTTTTACGATAGCAATATTAATAACAAATATACATTATAAAATACTTGTTCTTATGATTTGCTAAGTCTTACTATGCTCTTGAGCAATTGAAAAGCCAGTCTTTAAGCTAATGTCGCGTAATAACCACGCTACAGAGGTTTTTTTGCGTTATCACATCTGCGCATAACGCATTATACATATTCGCATACATTCTGCAAACCTCGAAAATGATAACTAGTTCAACATATAAAGAGACAAGACGTTTCGTTCAACTCCGCCCCAACTCCGCCCGCCTAAGGCGGTGTTCACACTAAACCGACTGTGGGCCGCCGAATGTGAGCAGGAGCAGGATCACTGTGAGCCCCAGTGTGAGCGTGGAAATATATGGTATCGAATGTCCGCACCTACGCCTAGCGTAATAGCGTATTGTGGATTAGGTGTGAAGGTAAAAGAGTAGTGTGTTTTCGCGGGTTCTGGATCACGATTCTGGGTCCACCCCTCCCCCCGCTCGTGGCTCGCAAACTTTCTCGATCACTTTTTGTCGGTTGAGCGGCGACATCGCCTAAAAAAAAGAGTTTGGTGTCAAAATATAGGTTTTCGGCCATTCCCGATCGATATATGCGATCCGTTTCTGCGTATTTGCACTAGTTTCAAAGTTAGCTTTTGTGTTTAACCCTCATTAATTTACTTATTTAAAATCTTGTAACAAATTGAGGTGACGTAAGCGATTAGCCAGATACTCATTACAAACAATAGGACACCGAGGTGAGCTTTACATTGTAATAATCAACGACCGTAATTAAGGAACAATGGAGCGTGGAGATAGTAGATAATGAGGGTTAAACACAAAAGCTAACTTTGAAACTAGTGCAAATACGCAGAAACGGATCGCATATATCGATCGGGAATGGCCGAAAACCTATATTTTGACACCAAACTCTTTTTTTAGGCGATGTCGCCGCTCGAACCGACAAAAAGTGATCGAGAAAGTTTGCGAGCCACGAGCGGGGGGGGGGGGTGGACCCAGAATCGTGATCCAGAACCCGCGAAAACACACTACTCTTTTACCTTCAAACCTAATCCACAATACGCTATTACGCTAGGCGTAGGTGCGGACATTCGATACCATATATTTCCACGTTCACACTGGGGCTCACAGTGAGCCTGCTCCTGCTCACATTCGGCGGCTCACAGTCGGTTTGGTGTGAACACCGCCTTAGGCGGGCGGAGTTGGGGCGGAGCGCGAAAACACACTACTTAAAAGTGAATATGTATGGAAATACAATAAACTGCGTAACGTTCGCTCACATTCGGCGGCTGACAGTCAGTTTGGTTTGAATACGACCTAAATAAGGAATACCGCGCGAACCTAACATTTTCCTGCAAAACACTAGCCCATGTCCTTCCCTGTAGTCTACTCTATATCTAAGCCAAATAGGGATGAGTGATGATGCTTAGGTCAAAAATTAGCTGATTTTTAAAATAAAATAATGACATAAAGTTGGATAGTCATTAGTTAAGTCGATTTATTTTTCTTAATTTTTGTATACCATTCGATACTTGTTATGCAATTTATAGTCTAACATACATAAGAAACCACTTTCATAAGTGCGTACAAACTAGCTAGGCGTGACGTCATAGTTTGCTGTGATTTAGTATGGACAGGCCTGTCCCACTCGCGCCTGTAGGCATCGAACTGTAAGTACCCCTCTAGGGGGGCACTTCAGTAGGGACTCACAGGCGAGTGGTGACGCGCGCGCACGAGTTTTTAGTTGATCGTTGCATGCCTATCTGCGTACTTAGTCATTCGCTGTCACAGAATTGACAAATTAATCTGATCACAATGGACAATATAAAAAAAGGGCAAAGAAATATTGCGCAGTGTTTAATTGTCTTAACACGGATTGTGAACCAAATTTAACTTTCTTGAAGTAGAATATATTTGTTAGGTTACCTTAGTAGGTACCTACCTTTATTAGTAGACGTATAATTAATAAAGGTAATTCATTGTCAAAAAAATACATTAATTAATAAGGTTATTAGTTACTAGATGATGCCCGCAACTCCGTTGCGCCAAAATTCGTTTGTCGCGCGGTAACCGTACATTTTTTCGGGACAAAAAGTATCCTATGTCCTTTCCCGGGACTCGAGTATCTCCATGCCAAATTTCAGCAAAATCGGTCCAGCGGTTTGAGCGTGAAGAGGTAACAGACAGACAGACAGACAGACACACTTTCGCATTTATAATATTAGTATGGATTACTAATAGAAAGCATAATAGTAAGCATCGTAGGTGTACTATAATTCGAAACTTTATTTGTTTACAAAAATAACTTAGTTATAGAAACACTTTAAAATAGGTAATATAAGACCGGTTTCAATTATTAAGAATAATAATTAAGATTAAGAATAAGTAACGGTACTTGTCGATAGCGCGTAACTAGTTACACGTGAATTTATGATAATTAAATCTACGTAGTACTAAGACATAATATCTTAGATTATTTCGAGGTAAATAAAATGTAGTTAATTAAATATAAAGATTATAATATTATTCTTAAAAAGAGATAACCCTAATTTCTTCAGAAGAGGTACGAGTTATGCGATAGAACGAGAGCGGAGATGTAGGCAAATATAATTGTAGGCACCTAGCACTGCGCGGTCGGAACTTGAACTTTGTAGTATGGAAGCATGAGTCGTTAATTCTTTAAACGGGTTCCGCCAGTGGGAATTCTGTTGGTACAACTAATATATATTCTGTGGTATGGAGCGTTTTGAGAAGTTCTATTTTTAAATATGAGTTTTGAATTTAAATATTATCTTGAAGAGTTTTTAAGCTATCACTGTATTTTTTCACCTGTATTTCTATTTTTGAATTTTCCTTTACTTACCAACAAGAAAAAAAATCATGCTTTTACTTAAAAATCGATCCTGTAGTTCGTCGGCCTAGCGAGTTGAAAGTAACAAACTCTACAGCTTTATAATATAGGTATAGTCTATATATTCAATACAATCTCTGGTCCAACCCTCCCATGTCATTATGGCTATATACATGGTGTCCGGATAGCTTTGACTATCAATAGATATTGACGGATAATGGATCTAGCAATAATTGCTAACATATAGCTATAAGCTACCTCTTACAGTCCATTCTGTAAGCCTATCCGACATGTTTGGTTACAATATCATATAGGAAACGTTGGTGCATACTTGATACCATACTACGAATATACAATCCTTGCATCTATTTATATATATGAACTATTTTGAGAGTTAATTTCTAGCCAAATCGCTACTTATGTCTCTACTCTCGAGTCTCGATTCTTGCACACCTCAAAAGTTTATGTGTGTGTATCCGGGGCACCGTAGCTCTCAAAAGTGTGCAACGATTGTGATCTAGTTTTTGTTCTAAAGCTATCATAATTCAAAGTGTTGTAATTTGACTTTATCTATTTCATAAAAGGCATCTTCTAGTGACTTGTTCGGTTTAATATTTTTCATTCTGACGTCTAGCCCTGACTTTTACTTTAGATAGCTAATATCGTTCAGTAGGCTACTTTCTTGCTGAAATAGAACGGTGTACCTACTCACTGTTTTTAACAGATATTATTGTGATTCGAATACGACGCTCTTTTGACTAAATGTTTTTAAAGAATAAGCGCATCGTTAACATACTTACTTTCAGCATTTCGGCTCCACTTATAAATGTTTTAGTTCCTTGGAATATGTAGTCCCTGTAAATATTACAATCTATTCGCTATCACAATCGCAGAATGCATGCACAAATGATCGTGCATGCATTCTGCGTGCTATAGTCCATGAGGACAATCTAATACGGCCTTCCACGTTGCATGATGGACCAACAAAAGCTTTTAGTAAGGGGTCCACGTAATTTGTGGACGCCCCGTAACGTGTAAAGGCCAGAGTAATTATCGTCTGTGACTATCCATGATCGACGACATTATAATTTTTATGCATATGCATGCTATAGACGGACTCAACAAGGAGAGCCGCCTTCGGCTTGGTTCACACAGACACGACACAATCCTGCACGTTTCCTGCGCTTTTTTTGCAGTATACGTCTTAACGAATAAATAGTGGCGCATACAATGTATATAGAACCATTCACACGTCGATTGTATACTGCACGATTTGTTGCAAAATTAGCGGCGTATGAATGTTAAGACGTATACTGCAAAAAAACGTGCAGGATTGTGCCGTGTGAACTGTGAACCTACTCTTAGGCTCACTTTGTAGTTTGTACCGCCGCGGAATGGTACGAAAGCGATGGTTTTTGCAACGAAACTGTACATATAGCACAATGAACTTTATGTCAACAGAAAGAGACCATTTTTTTTTCTCGAGAATTCGTCGGTGCCAATTGCTTTGCATGAGGCGAAATATGACGCTTCCATTCCGTGGCAGTATAAATTGAGCCTTACAGCGAGAATTCAGTCTGAATACCTACTTATTCCAACTTGCAGTGGTACAAATTGCGGTCCAAGCGTAATCCTGCCCACTCGATGCTAAAATAGAATCCCATTTGCTTTCGTCGTGCTAGCTGCAAGACATTTAATTAAAAGTAAAATGTTTAATAGCTAATACATACAATACACGGTACAGACATTTTCGACACTGACAAACAACATACATTATTACAATCGATTTGCATTACATGCCTTATGCCTACAAACATTTTTTGTTACATTATTAAATAACTATGTTGACGTTACATTTACACATAAAACCCTGCTAATATACGGGCACAAAGTTTTAACGTTCAGTCTCGAATGATTTTAAGTATATTTTTAAGCTGACAAAAGTTTGTTGGAATAGTATACAATGGACGCAAGTTTTAAGTCGAATCGATGTCGCAGATTGGATGATTTGTACAACTCAATTCGCAATATGTCCAAATTTAAAATATAAGGGTGTAAAAAAACAATAGATAATTCTCAGGTGCTTGTGAACTGTAAGGGATATACATTATACACATAATATTACACACCCTAAAGTATTATTATTCTGTATTCATACACTCTATGTATATTGCAAGATTTGCAAGGAATTTATTTTATATGCAGGTAGATCTTTTAATCTTATATATAGATTTGCTGAGGTTTTAACCGTGGTTTCGCCTGCGTTAAGAGGGCGACTTACCCAAAAAATCAAACATCGTCCTTCTCTCCTCACTTCTTCTTTCTTCACTTCGTCTTTCATATGCCAGGTGAACACGGACGACGCGGAATCATCGCTAAGTTAGTTTTTTCTTAATAACTCGATAAATATACAATATTTTAAAAATCTTCTAGGTCGGATTCTCAATGATAGAATTTTATACAATATGTTAAAATATTAACTTAGTGTAATGCTCGACTATGGCAATATATGAAAAATTCGTGAAAATTAGATGTATCTTTGTGATTTTTTTCTATAAAGAAAATTTTAAGATATCGTGTTTCCGCTAGGTCGAATCCTCGCAAATATAATGAAAAAATAAACGGGGATTATTTTGAAGTATAAAAATGAATTATAAAATCGACAATTTTGGGTTAGTCGCCCCCTTAATACAGAATTTAATGGACATCGTACATTTTCCCGAAATAAAAAGCCTCGTGTCCCGGACTCTGATTGAGTGGAGATCCATTGCGTATTTTATAAAAATCATCATCAGTCATCTATAATTGACAGATTGGCGAACTAATCGAACGCGCGCTCGCGTCACAAACCTAGTATTGAAATTATTTAAACCAACAATGAAGATTATAGATCCACCTCTGCGTAGTGGGCACCAAATTAGGCAAATTTTGAAATACGCATCGGATCACAAAAAATATTGAATGGCACATTTATGACTTAACTGAGGATTTCTTCAGAAAAAATGCACATTAATACGAAAAGGTTCGCCAACCCTGGTATACCCGCTAATATAAATTAGGTACCTTAATTGTATCACAATTCTCATAATTGTATCAAAAATCTCAATTCTTAATTATCAATAAATAAATCTATACTTATTATAAAACAAAGTCGCTTTTTTCCCTCATGAGTCATGCCCCTTTGTTCCCTTTAATCTTTAAAACTACGCAACGGATTTTGATGATTTTTTCAGTGTTAGATAGTCCATTTATCGAGGAAGGCTATATAGGCTATATTTTATCACGCTAAGACTACATGATAGGAGCTAGGAAATAGAGGAAAATGTGGAAAAAAACGGAGAAAATTATTTGAAAGGGCTAACTTGAACGCGCTAATCTCAGGAACTACTGGCACGATTTGAAAAATTATTTCAGTGTTAGATAGCCTATTTATTGAGGAAGGCTATAGGCTATATTTTATCTCGTTAAGACTAATAGGAGAATGTGGAAAAAACGGGGGAAATTATTTGAAAGGGCTTATCTCGCGAACTACTGGAGCAATTTTATGTTATTTCTTATTTGGTACAGATAAGAAGTAGACCACGTGAAGGATCATAGGCTATCGATTTTAATATTTTTTTCAGTGGGTATATAATATTATATACCCGTGCGACGCCGGTACGGGTCGCTAGTTATAAATAAAATAAAAAAAGTGTGTCAGCTCCGACGCACGACTGGAGTTTACTCCTTAAGTACGAGTATCTAACCATACGCAAAAAGAGTTTATTCAACTGAAAAAAGATTAATATCATATGAAATCAGATGTTCCGGCAGTATTATCTACACCATAGTTATTTCAAAATACTTTTAGTTCACTTTAGCCAGTATAATGATAAAAAATCAGAAAGGCCAGGATCGTATAGAGGGGAAAAATCCAGGAAGAACAAGCCGAAGAACCCCATATCCAGGACAAACAGTTGCCAAGTTCTTCTTCTTCTTCTTTTTATTTATGGCTCCTTTGTGAATCGCCAATGTCAGAGTGTATTGGCGTAGACTCTGCCTTAAAGGTTGGTTATAAGCACTCAAACTTGGACATTGACAGCTCGGCAACTGTCAAACATCGAACAAAAGCGGCCAGAACTCCGCTTCCAATAGGCCTAGAGGAACGGGGTTTCTTCTAACATCAAAGGCAACACCTCGGCTACCCCCTCCCTGAATTTGAACTAAATCAGAGACATCAATTTTTTTTCTCAATTCTAAGGCCAGAATCAAATAGAGGAGAAAAATCCAGGAAGATCAAGCCGAAGAAACCCATATCCAGGAGAAATACTTGCCAAGTTACAAGCATTCAAACTTTGACATTGACAGCTCGGCAACTGTCAAACGTCTTACTAAAGTAGCCATAACTCCGCTCCCAATAGGCCTAGAGGAACGGGGTTTCTTCTAACATCAAAGGCAACATCTCGGCTACCCCCTCCCCGAATTTGAACTAATCTACTACTCTACTACTTTTTTATCTGAGTAATGTGTACATTCTATATGTATACCTAATATTTACCAGGGAATACCCACTCTTTAAACTTTAAAGGATTGTGCATTCAAATCTTGTTTAAACAAATTAGAAAGTTGTGCACTAAAGGTGCGCACCAAAAACGAATTTTGAGTGAGTGTTGTGACATTTGACAAAATAGGAAAAAAAATTCAAAGGTATACGAGTTACGACCTTCTCCAATTATGTTCATTTCTGTAAAACCAAACTTCTGGCATCCATTACACGGTAGGTTTTGCTGCCAGTTTTACCACAGTCATGACTGTGATTGTTGAATAACCTACCGTATAATGCAGTGACTGATTGTTGCATGAAATTGATTGACGAAAATCTGGATATCTTGATTTTTGCTTCATGCAATCATCAGTCACGAATTTTGAGTGAGTGTTGTGACATCTGACAAAATAGGAAAAAAATTTCAAAGGTATACGAGTTACGACCTTTGAAAATTTTGGCTTTGACTGACATAAAACTGAAGAGAATTGAGTGACCGTCTAAAACCATTCGTCAGTCACCATCAGTCGAACATAATTCATGATTGACGGAATTGACTGTCGCTTGCATGATCGTGTAAACTGTAATGGATGCCTTAAACTATAAAGTATCCGAGTCAAACTAAATTATTCTGTTTGGATACAAATTTTTGGCTCTTTAGCCATCACTAATCTTTTAGCTTAGTGCAGGGTTTCTCAAACTTTCGACTCCACGAACCACTGGTAAAATTTCCAGGTGACAGCGAACCCCTTACTAAGTAATGAAATCAAAATAAGGTTTTTATTTGAATAAAAGTTAACACACAAAATGGCAAAAGAGCCACGCGTGCTTGTCAGTTATCAAGACACCATTACGTAAATCTCGTCGCATACCCCCTGCCGTCGAATGGCTAACCCCTTGGGTTTCGCGTACCCCACTTTGAGAAACCCTGGCTTAAATAATACCTATTAGTACAATTTAAATGATTTCTTTTAATTAATAATATTACCTAATTATAAATTTTCTACAATAATTAATATAATACGTTGTTTTTATAAAAACGCTATTATATTCCACTTAAATATCTATGATTTTGTAAAGTCTCAGGTGCTCCTACTTTTTTACAGTATTTATTTATTATATTACTAAATGAATACTAACTATATAATAAAGGTGGCTTTCCGATCAGCTCCACTGAGATTCATGACTTAGAATTTAGTTTAGGCAAGTTAGCTGGTCTGGTACCGACTTCAAAATAATGAAGGTATAGGTCTATATTGTCGAAGTTTAGGCCAATCGTAAAAAGGAGCTGCTAAATAAGTTACAGTTTATTATTTTTAGTTCATTTTGAGGAATATTAATATTGTTTTAACTTTCACTTTTACATTTCAATAACATTATATCAAGTATATCAAAATAGCGTCGGGTTTTTCGGTTTTAAATTGTTATCGTTCTGACTTGTTTATTTTCATTTTCCTCTTTCATTCAGAATCATCGAAATAAAACGTCGGAATACAAAAATATCGAAATGTAGATAATAAACATGAACTTACTTATATATATTTCATATATATATACCTTCTACAATATTATCATTGAAAATATGAAATGATTATATTTAATGATAAAGACTTGAATAAAATGTAATTAATGTGTATCTATAATACTTTAAATGTAAAATTTAATGTATTTAATTTGTTTTGATCTGTTTTCATTGTAATTTTGTTATTATCTATTCAAATATTTGCATGCCGTACGTGGCAGAATGTGTCTGAACTATTATACATATATTTTTAACCATATACTGGCAAATAAAATATGCCGCCGACCACATGACGCAGGTCCGTCTTCGCCATCTTCATGAAAGTTGGCCTGCGTTTTTTATTCTTCATTAGGTATATTATATGTAATATATCTTCCTCGATAGTACTAATAATTATGTATTCTGTGACGCCACTACAAAGCAGCAGCAGCATTGGTCGCTTGACCAATGTTGACAGAAAATGAAACCTATAACCTAGGACATAGGTCATAAAGTGGCATTTTATCTAATCTTTGTCGGTCGCGGTCGCGTGCTGCGAGAATCGGAGAGTCACCTTATGTGATATTAAAATTAAGAGTATAAACCCACTAGAATATGTTCCTTCCGACTTCGTTGCGCAGCTTAGTATTTTATTTAATATTATCACACTAATGTATAATAAATAACATAATATATTTAAATTCAGCAGATTTAGGGTCTTTTTCACCACTTCCTGATAAATGCCGGACAGGCTATCCACCTTAACTTGACAGATAGAGGATGGAGAATCTGTCAAAAAAGTTGTGTATAGCCTATCCTGCACCAAATCAGGAAGTGGTGAAACAGGCCCTAAGTTGTGTGAAGAGCTATAATTGACAGAGATAGACCTATTATGATACTTTCGAATTTATAATATTTTAAATCTAGTGTTATTGTCTAATTGGTAGTTATACACACCGATACCAGCTGCACACATAATACACCGTAATCTTACGTAGATCGTAAGATACATTTTTAGTGCCCACGCCTCAAGTGTGTGCACAATGCATAAGGTTACTTAATACTTTTTAATATCCTAATAAGCTGTAAGACTGGCACAAAATTATGTGAAAAAATATTTGTAGAATATGGCCAAAAATGGAGATCATCATTCAATATAATCAACGCGTTTACAGCCAGAACATTGGTTTTGAAAATCTAGAGAGGGGGACAAAATCTCACCAATGGGAAAGAGAGGGGTCAAAAATCCTCGAAAATGCCTCGCGCAATTAATGGACCCCTCTTACTAACAACTAGCAACGTATAATATCCGTGATATTCTCGCAGCTGTGATGTCCTATAATATTAACGATAACAAAGCAATGCAATTTACTAAAGGCTACTTCGATAAAGCTATTATGCCTCCGGATATTGTAAACCTGATCGATAATAAAATTTGCCGTGGACTTAACTATATTTTTAAACCGCGACGCGAAGACAGTACAGTAGAAAATCTATTGTCCGGCCCTCAGTTACACGTATTTGCGATTATCCGGACTATCTGCTATCACCGGAATAAATATAATAGATAATTCCGTTGCGTGAAATTATGTACTGTACAGTGTACATAAGCAGCGAACCCGTCTCTCTTCATACATTCGATTATCCGAATGCCTAACTACAACAATTAGTCCGATTTATCGAGTTCCTCCTACTGAATACAATATGCGTATTAAAAACAATAAGATGACTAGATTGTTACTTAAACTCGTTTGAGATTGAAGTAATGTCAAGTATGTTGTATACTTAGGTAGGTACTTTACTTAACGACATTAGTTACGTCTATGAACATATTTTTTTATAAAATATTCAGAAAAATTAATTTAAAGATTTAGAAAGACGCGGAGAAAAAAGTTTTAAATTTACAAGTGACTAAGTGTCGCCGCACACGGGCCACACGAGACAGCCACAAACGTCGGCTTAAGCGGTCGGTCGGTATTGGTCGTAAACGTAAAGTGAATCGATGTATTGTATGGCGGCCACCGGCGTCACAAAATGTATAAAAACTACAGGAAATATGCCGCCGGTAGCGGCGTTTTATGGTTGTGGCCGGTGGCCCGTATGCGGGAGCCCTAAAACATTTCGCACGGCTCTCATTCTCATCAAAACGATAATATAATATCCTAATAATAAAAGTATCCTTCCCCGCGGTCTACTCTAGACCTGTCTAGACTGGCCGCATACACAACGTGTGTATTTCCGTATTTGATTTCCAAATTCGTTTTCCGTATTCGGAAATCCGAATGCATTGATTATTATCAATAGAAAATACATTAATATAACTGGCGCAACGTTTGATTTTTTCCGAACGGAAGGATTTCCGGACGTACGTTTCAAGTCCAAGCCGGCGCGTTCGCGCTTGAAATAAACGAATGTTTGCGCTAGTCTCACTGAATTCCTCATAAGGAAAACGAATACGGAAAACGTGAAAAAATATACGGAAAAAACAAACAAACTAGCTAAAATTAATTTGTAGAAACTTTATATTAGATATATATAAACATTGAAGTTATTGTCAATATTTCTAAAATCGATTCTTATTGTCCTTATAGCCCGTCACAGACCTAGCTATTATATATATATATATATATATATATATAGCTCGGCATATTAATATATATTTTCTATACTAATTTTCGCGTGACCACACACTCAGCTATAATATATATTTCTGTGACATGTGGATTTAGTATAGATTAATATGCCTTGCTATAAATATATTAATATAATGACGGGCTTTAGTGTCTGTGTAATTCGCAGTGGAGTTAAGATTTCTTAGAAGAAAGAAATTATTTCTATAAGAGGGCGTCCATAAATTACGTGAGACATTGTCAAATGCATTTGAATTCGAGGAGGATTTGTCGCGAATCCGCTATCTTTCCCGTAATTTAGATTAAAATAAAATTAGTAGTTACGTTCGCGTAGCAACAAAATTACGGACAATAACAATCTAATACAAATACTTAATATATAAGTAGTATTTAATACGATATTAATCTGAAAACAAACCTCCACCCCAATGCCTCTCGTTACTCATGGACGCTCCCTTCTCTAATATGCTGGTTTTAGTCCACGCCGTCGCTGCTACGAGTACTGATCACCATCTTCCATAAACAATCTCATCATCTTCAACATTATCGCAGCTTTTAACACCATCGTGCTGTTCGACATTCGTTAATCATCGTTACACCACGGCCGTGTTCACACCAAACCAACTGTGAGCCGCCGAATGTGAGCAATCACTGTGAGCCGCAGTGTGAACATGAAAATATACGGTATCGAATGTCCGCGCCTACGCCTAGCGTAATAGCGTATTGTCGGTTAGGTGTGAACGAAAAAGTTAATATGTATGGACATACAATAAACTGCGTAACGTTCGCTCACATTCGGCAGCTCACAGTCGGTTTGGTGTGAACACGTCCCACATATCATCCCATCATCACCCATCATCAAATCACAGCTCATCCTCAATCACCATTGTTAATATTAATTTTCATTACACCACCACTATGATCTCATCCATCACCCATTATTATAAAATATCATCATCAGTAGATCATGGCGTCGACGGGACCCCCTATCCGCTACCCGGGGACGCGCCCGATGGGAGACCAGCAACTCCACACGGGATGTTCACTTAACGGAACAAAATAAGCTAAGAATGTTAGCCGATCAATGAAATAGTATTTTTAAAAGATCAATATTAAAACACTACTATTTTGAAGTCGGCTAAAAAGATGAAGCACGCATCGGATAGGTAAAATCGGTCCTGCATCTGATTGCTAATGGCCAGTCGGTTATCCGTCCCTCTTGCTTATGAAAGCAGAATAAAAAAAGAGTGTTAAAGCATACTGCACATACTTGAAGACTATAAAATAAATCGTGCTATACTAGCCAATATTAGTTGAAACGGGACTGCAACCGGTGGAAGCTATGTAAGATCTTATTTTTTCTGTCTGTCTGTCTCTGCGTGTGTGTCCCCTTTCATCCAAAGAATAATTTTAGGCAGTTTTAGATTGAGTGATTTCTTTTCGCGTGCCGATCTAGATTCATTATTTAAAGCACGCCTGCCTGCCTTTCTGTAGTTCCATAATTTCTGTGACCTTTATACCGTAAACAAGTATTCGATGCACAATTTGTGCTTTGCCCTACTATTCCATAAGTGACTTTTTGACATTTAACTTTGAAGGCAGATCATTGTTTGCCATTGTTACATAAGGGGATGTCCATTAATCACGTAAGGCTTGAAGACTGGGTGTAGTACTCTAACCTCCATTATACAAACTGTACGCTGGACATAAGATACCCAGCTGTTGTTTGTGCCTATTTGAAGCGGAATCAGCACCCCCAATGCGAGGAAGAGAACTAAATCTGACGTAACTTGCAAATGGCCGCTTAACCGAAGAGAATATAATCACTACGGTGGTAGAAACTAGTATTAGTTCCAAGTACTCCCACTCCTGCTATCAGCGCCAATATGGCGACTTTTAAACGTCATGTTTGTTAGATTTAGTTCTCTTCCCCCGCATTAGGGCGCTGATTCCGCTTCAAATAGGCACAAACAACAGCTGTCATTTCAAAGAGATTATATAGGTCCAGCTTATTTGTATAATGGAGGTCAGTGGTGTAGTAGATATCACGTGTATTTTTTTTCATCAAATTTGGCAATCAATAACTTGCAACTTAGTCTAGACATGTTTATTAATCATGGTGTTATATTTCAGAATAAAATTAGATGATAGTTTATACCTGTATTGAAAGATAACATTCACGTAATTAATGGACGGCCCGCTTATACTACAGAACGGTAACTTTCATGTATTTTACATTACTAGGACAACAAAAAATATGTGACTGACCCGAGTTTAAAAACTAACAGTTAGTTGCTAAACTCGGGTCGATCGGAAATTCGAAAGTTCCACGAAAAGTAAACCTTGAAAAAAAGTGTATATTTTATGGTGGAACATTTTTTTACTCAATTTCTCGTCCATCTTATATATAAAATTCTCATGTCACAGTGTTAGTCCACAAACTCCTCCGAAACGGCTTTGCTGATTTTTACTAAATTTTATATGCATATTCAGTAGGTCTGAGAATCGGCTACTCGGTACTTTATATATTGATAAGTGCATTTGTTGAATAAATAATAGTAAATTATTACAACCTGAGACTGACGGCGACCATTGTTTGTGCGACGGGATAGCGATCGACGTTGTCATGGTGACATACTTATTTAGTCACTTCAATAAAATAATATGGCAAATATATTATTATGGCAAAGCAACTTTACCGGGACAGCTAGTAATATATATTATTCAGAGGCTGATAAGTACCCCTTATGAACCTTATTTTCAACCTTATAAGGTGCCTTATAAACTAATATAAACACATTGCAAACCATACGTTTGAAGAAAGTGAGAATACGAAATTATGAAACTATTTAATGAGATGCTAGGCAAAGTTAAATTGAGGAACACTGGTGCGACACAGTTGCTTTGAATACGTTGATTACATTCAGCAGTTCGTTTACAACTGAAATATGGATATGAAATAAATGTAGTGAAAACTCGCATACCAATTTATGGTACGCGCAAACGAGCGAACTTTATCGACACATTTCGTGTTGTCGTTGTCTTTACTGGTGCGACGCGATGACATGGGACAATAGGGCGTGTGATCAGTTCATTATTAGATTTTCTGAGTGTTCATTTATGGAATTAATCCATACTTCCATACTAATATTATAAATATGGAAGTGTGTCTGTCTGTCTATCTGTTACTTCTTCACGCCCAAACCGCTGAACCGACTTTGCTAAAATTTGGCATGGATATACTTTGAGTCCCGGGAAAAGACATACGATACTTTTTGTCCCGAAAAATGTACGGTTCACACACGATAAACGAGTTTTGGCGTAACGAAGTTGCAGGCGTCATCTAGTTTGGTACAAAGTCATTACAAAAGTGCAAATAATTTGTCTGGTGCTTTAGGCAGAGCGTATGAAGATCAATACTTTAATGACTTAAACTAGACTTATCATTTATAAACTAGCTAAAGTTCTAACTCTTAACCCACTAAACTAACTGACCTAAATATGAAAAAAAATACGTGTAAGTAACAAGAATTTAACTATTTTAACAAAATGTTTCAACACTTTCTAAAGATCCCCGTTTAATTTTAAATTCAGCAACTAATTCGTTTTAAGTTTTCGGCCTACTTATGTTCTTTTCGGAAAATAAACCACTTGCTAATTTTAATGAAATGCTTACTGCATTCTTGTAGAAAAATTTATACGTAAAGAAATATTATCAGCTTTGAGTTATTGTTGGTCCAATCACTAATGGTTCGGCGTGGCCATTATAGCTAAGATTTCTTAATAAAAATAAAAAATAAACTTACAGTAGACATTTAACAATAATTTTTTGTCGCGTTAGTTGGTCGCCGGTTTGCGGCGCACCTTATTTACGGGACAGTGCACTGGTAACCGTATTATGAAATTTATCGTGTATTTCTCTCATGGGCATCTTCAGTGAAAATACTCATACTCGATATGTGGAACTTATAGAAATACTTTGCGATATCATTTTGTTCTATACGTTTATTATAGTGGAATGGACTTTCGCGTTGTTTTAACTCATGTTAGATAGTTTGTGAAAATTTATATTTTAATATTAGATGACCCGGTGTAATTTGTACCACTATAATATTCTGTATTTCAAAGCCAGTAGCAGCTTTATGAAGGCATCATTTTTCTACTATTTTGTATAATAATTTATGTGATTTTTATTATTGCCACACCAAGCCGAAGTCTGCCGATTTAAAACGAATATTAGGTGTTTTTTGTTACGTTATTATTTTATTGATTCGGTCACCGTGCTCAAAGCCCGCGATTGAAGCTATGCAATAGCTTGAAATTTTTATTTTACATGTTATTTATCGAATTACACGAGTGTCAATAATAATAACGTTAGAAAATGTAAACATTTAATAAAAAAAGAATATGAATTCAATACGTAAGTGGAAGAAGCAGAGTAAGTGACAGTAAAAAATTTGCCTTTTTATTTTAATAATTGCCGTAAGAACAGTTTGTATGGGAAAATAAAATTGTCGTTTTTAACATGTTACTCGTAAATTTTCTATATTCCTTCGATCGTGGAAAAACGAGACACAATATCCTTTCAATTGTTATCGCGGCCCACTTGGGCCTTACGGGAGTTGAAGCGATATTTTCTTATCTTACAAACCTTCCCTGGATTTTATGAATATCGAATATTTTAAGACTAAAATTAGCTCAATCGATTCAGCCTCATACTCGTAGCAAGACTTACAAAATTAAGAAACCATTTTTATATGTAGATGTAGTTAATTCAAGAGTCGAGAATTGCATCTAATTTAAAATTTCACAAACGCTAACAGTTGGTTGTTGATCAAATAATGTGAGCTGCATAATGCATTTGATATTATATTATTCATATGCGCCGACTTTTGTCGAGAGATATTAAAGCTTTCTCATCTTGTACTATTTTAATATTATTAATTAGTAATTACATCTAAGCCTTTAATTATTTAATTGCCAATTAGCTAACTAAGTAGCTAAATAACCCGCTTATCGCGGATTATATTATTACCTGTACTAAATCCTTATTATAAATATTTATAAATATGAAACGTGGATGTTTGTTACGTTTTCACGCAAAAACTACTTGGCGAATCATCATGAAACTTTGTACACATAATCTTGGAGGAATCGGAAGTAACATCTAAGGATACTTTTTAATTAAGTATACTTTTTATTTTTGAAAAAAAAATATTATGTGTATGTGGATGAAGTCGCGGGCAACATTTAGTAGGTTTTATTTTATGTATAAAATGTTGTTTTTTTTTCCTGAAATTATTTAGTTGTGTATTATAAGAATTTCTTTTATTCTCGGGCTATGCGGCTATATAATAAAATATACGTCTATACTAATATTATTAGGCTGATGAGTTTGTTTATTTGAACGCGCTAGTCACACGAACCGAACGACCAAAAAAAAATTCTCATGTCACAGTATTTGTGCGCGAACTCCTCCAAAATGGCTCAACCGATTTTAATTAAACTTTGTATGTACATTCGTTAGGCCTGAGAGTAGGTTTTTATCTACTTTTTATATTGATACTTGAAATAATTTGCATGGAAAAACATTGTATGGAAATTGCATGATGTCCTTTGGTTTAAGCGTTTTCAGTCCGGAAATTTTGATATCAAAGATGTACGTCGCTCTGGTCGCCCTGCTTCGGACAAAACTGATACCATTTTTCAAAAAGTGGAGGAATATCGGCATATTAGAGTTGCGATGTAGCTAAAGAACTGGGAATTGACCACAAAACGGTTTTGGCACATTTAAAAAAACTGTGTACATAAAAAAGCTCGACATTTGGATGCCTCATGAGCACTAAAAGAAATCTAATGAACCGTGTACTCATTTGTGATTCTTTAGTATGACGCAATGAAACCGAACCATTTTTGAAGAAGCTGATAACTGGTGGTGGCAAAAAGATAGTGGTCCGGTCGGCCTCACAGACTGCGGCGAAACCTGGGTTAACTCGCAACAAGGTGATGATGTGTGTGTGGTGGGATTGGAAGGACATTATTCGTTCTGGCTAGTGAATAGCGACAATATTTCAGCTTGCCTCAAATACCTACCCGCTGCCAGCTCTTGACCCAATAAGACATCGTAGCGTGTCATTCTTTTTCTGTCCGTTAATACTTAAAATATTGCGAGTTGCGACCATAAAGTTAATATACATATAGACTATAGAGAAACAAAGGCCTGAGCAAGCGAGATTACACTATCAGTATTACTGCGTGGTCACGTTCTAATGTGGCTTAATAATAATAATAATATTTTGTTTTAATAATAAGTATTATAATTTATAAGCTATGGTCTATAGTCTATACTATGATATTCTAAAGCTGAAGAGTTTGAGAAGCCGCTTATCGCACGAACTATCGGACTGATTTTAATACCCTCGAGGAAGGACATGGCTCCTCATACTTGCGAAAAAATGTACGGTTCCCGCGGAATTCCTGATTTACTCGGGTGGTGCCACACAGAAAATATATGCATGGAATATGTATGTTAAACGTCAGAGCTTTAACACTGCGGCGACGCACCACAACAGAGCGATGTGGCTTTGCCCTCACAGTTTGCTTCAGTGATCAGTCGATGTAAACAACAAAATTCATACTTAGACATAATACGAGTATATATACTATAATATTATAAATGCAAAAGTGTGTCTGTCTGTGTGTCTGTTACCTGTCCACGCCCAAACCGCTTAACTGATTTTGCTGAAATTGGGCATGGAAGTACTTAGAGTCCCGGGAAAGGATGTAAGATTTTTTTCACCCCGGAAAAATTACGGTACGCGATAAACTAATTTTGACGCAACGGACTTGCGGGCCTCATCTAGTTAATTAATTGAGCGGATGAAACTTGCATACACCGTCAAGGTTCATAATTATTAATGAGCCTTGACGGTTAATAATAATTATTATTATCTTCACGATAGTTTTTGGATTCTTACAAATATCTTCCAAGATATGTTTTTGATACGTTCGGGAGACGTGTTTACTTTATTTTTATTAATATATTGTAAAATATGTAGTTATTAGTTTTGGAATATTTAATGCTATAAATTGATTTCGCGTTCTAGATATCGAGCTGCAAACTGTAGATTATTTAACCTACATTTTGCCTAATATAGTGACCAAACGTAACCTAAACCTACCTAATTTGATATTATCATATTATTTACACATTACATTCTGAATATTTTAAGTATCATAAGTGTACGCGGCTCTGGACTCTTCCTTGCTCTATGTAGAAAAATATTTTTTGTCTTTTTGTAGTATCAAAATGTATCTCTTATATTTGATTAATTCTAATATGCCTCATAGGCATTATTTTATATATATATCGATATTTCAATTCGTAGCCCTACATGACACATGTTTTAAACATACAATATTTATAATTATACCTAAGTAATTATTTACGTTTTTTATAAATAAACACGTACCAAATTCACAAAATAATCTTAAATTTACTTAATTGTATTGTAGAGACCTATAATTATCAGTAATAAGTCTTATACGATTCAGTCTTTTTACACTCCTCCTATACTTTTAATACATTGAGGGTTTTTAGCAACCGATTCTTGATCAAAGGCTAATAAAAGATACGTTTAAACAACGTAGACTATACTGCTACGAAAATTCGTAGAAGTGCTACGACAACACGTAGCATACTGTAGTAAGTGTCTAAACTCTAAACACACTATATGCCGAATTCCCGCGGCGGAAGGTCGGCTTGATTCCGCCTGCAATGTATTTTAAATTACCGATGACACACCATGCCGAAATTCCGTCGCGTTAAATTGTATGCGTTTGACATTGCTAACGTATGCGTTGTGTTTAGATACTAAGACAAGCTTTGCTTCTTATAAATACGAAGTGAAAAATTTACATTACAAAAATTGGTCTTACAGATAAATATTCGACTTACAACTTCTTTTAAATACAATAAGCTTGTCTTATACCATAATACAAAAAAATATTATGTAAAATCGCTAATATAACTTATACTAACTATACTTATGTACAAAGTGCCTAGCCGAGACCGATATATAGAAACGTTGTATCATACAAAATAGGTAATTTAAGTAATGTCTGTCAATTTATGTTCGACATAATATTATGCACTTACAGTATTAGAAATGCAATCGTTCTAGGAAATTGACTTGACATACGAGTACATTTTCTTTCGAAAGGTGAAATTTTTATTTTAAAGACAAATGGCCTTCGAATATGTAATTCGAATCGATGCTGTTGTTATACAATACAACGTCTAACAAACGTATAACAACGTGTAAAAAAGTACCATAGGGTGTGTATGTTTCCCTTGCATAAAGTTCACTGAAACTTTTTTTTACTTTTGTATGGGCAACTTCTTGACGCCGCGCTGGGGCGCTTGCCCATACAAATAACAAAAAAAATTTGTTCCTTCAGCGCTGCTACTTTCACTGTGAACTCTATGTTAGGGACACATACACACCCTAAAGTATTATTACTTAGTTTTGTTACACCTTGTATACAACAGTAATAAAGACTTAATACGAGTATGTATAAATCGTTTTATTCTAAAATCACTTTTTTGACTAGACAATTTTTATCAATAAATATTCTGCAATATAAAAAATTCAAAGATATGGCAGTACTCGAGATCAATATTTTAAAAATATTTACATTTCTACTTTAGTAAAATCTAGAGATTCCGTCAAAAAATCATAAAATGTAAAAACTCTACATCTTGACTAGTGATTTTGTGTAAAATTGTACAAAGCGTAGCATGACCATCGTAGAAATTGAGTTAATAATCAATGCAGCGGGGCTAAAATGGTCGCTTTGGAGAATCATAATATGAGTCATTTTTAAAAAATCTAAATTTGTACTAATTTGACATTCGTCAGTTTTGACAGTTCATTTTGTGAATTGATTGAGAGAAATTGCTAAATGTGACCATTTTAGCCTCGTAGGAATAGGTAATATCTGAGCGTTTAGTCAAAACGCATTCACCAGTTTCGGTAGCTCACCAGTTTCGGAAGCGAAGTTAAATGTCTAAAATGTGTAGGGATTTGACATAACGCATCGCAGGCGCCATGGCACTTATGATGCCTTATGTCAAATCCCATACATTTTTGTCATCTAACTTCTCAATGCTAGATTTTCGGTCCCTAGACCTACAATATTTTATTGAACAATTTATTATACAATAGGATTGTAAGGCGAGCGCGTTCAATATTAACCCTAGACGGTCAATAAAATTGTACAATACGTGATATTGCGCAATAAAATTGATCGTCTAGGGGTCCGCTATTGAAACTGGCGGAAGCATTATGACTAAGCACTCGATTTATCTTTATGAATATATAATTTTGTCCATACATCTTCAAAACGAGTGATTACGGTGGCGATACTACTTAAAATGGCAGTTAAAACTGTGTGGTACAGAAGTATGGCTTGTTCGTACGCCTGTCTTTTGCCGGATTGAAGACTCTCAACTCCAACGCTTCCGTCCCTAAAGCTACACACGGCAGGTCAGCCCGTTGACGGCTGTTATCGAATATCCAACGGAATATGTAGTGTTCCTCGCGACGACGACGTAACGACTCCGCGACGAGCATCCCTTCGGCCCCGTTGCTCACGTAGAACGCTGATGTACCTGGAATAGACTGTACTGTTAGACGACAGAAGATGGTTGAATACAGGGAGTACAGACTACAGTAGTACTTTGTTAAGACCGGGCGGCCAAAAATATCAAACCACGCTAGCCCCGCCTACACACCCCGCTAAACTCCAATCGTGATATCATGTTTCCATGAATCGTGCCCGCAGGAATTGTACTTTGCGCTGCAGCTAATAGTAAACAATATCGCGTAACAACGGTTCCCGCATTATAGCATGAAAGTAAAGGTCGTAAGTCCCAAAAATGTTTTTGATGATTACTTAAAAATTTAATACAATACTAATATTTCCTTTAGCTATTATTTTATAAAGTGTATGATTGTAGTAGTGCTAGTTATTTAATGATATTAACTCAATAAGTGTAACGGATATTTGTTGAAAAGCCCAGAAATATTAATGATTTCGAAAAATATAACTATCGAGCCAAAATAAGTGAATCGTGTTTTCCGTTAAGCTAATATCAGATAAATAATTATACAATGAATAAATAATTTATATAAATTTTATTTATATGTCAATCGTCTTCCGGGATCGTAATGAAAACACAGCAATATTTGGCAGCCCGCTCTTAAAGTCCTATTAGTAAATATACTTAGTGGAAATAGTACAAGAAGATTGTATTTCAATAATGTTAAACATCAATTTCCACCGAGAAACTAAGTTACAATAATAATTAACATCAACTCTAAGTAGAGTATCGGCGCGTTTGTAAGATGTTCATCTGTTCTATTCTGTACTGGAAGTTAAGACTTAGTTACATCTAACCTTCACAAACATGCATGGTTTGTTCACTGACGCCTGTCTAAACTGGCTATTCAGGCAAAACTCACTCGAGAGACTCCCAGCTCTGCCCTGCTGTATCGTAGCAAGTCAAGCAATACTCACTCGAAAGACTTCCAGCTCTGCCCTGCTGTATCGTATCATATCAAGCAATACTCACTCGAGAGACTTCCAGCTCTGTCCTGCTGTATCGTAACATGTCAAGCAATACTCACTTGAGAGACTGCCAGCTCTGCCCTGCTGTATCTTAGCATGTCAAGCAATACGCACTCGAGAGACTTCCAGCTCTGCCCTGCTGTATCTTTGCATGTCAAGCAACACTCACTCGAGAGACTCCCACCTCTGCCCTGCTGTATCGTAGCATGTCAAGCAATACTCACCCGAGAGACTGCCAGCTCTGCCCTGCTGTATCTTAGCATGTCAAGCAATACTCACTCGAGAGACTCCCAGCTCTGCCCTGTTGTATCTTTGCATGTCAAGCAATACTCAATCGAGAGACTCCCAGCTCTGCCCTGTTGTATCTTTGCATGTCAAGCAATACGCACTCGAGAGACTTCCAGCTCTGCCCTGCTGTATCTTTGCATGTCAAGCAATACTCACTCGAGAGACTCCCAGCTCTGCCCTGTTGTATCTTTGCATGTCAAGCAATACTCACTCGAGAGACTCCCAGCTCTGCCCTGTTGTATCTTTGCATGTCAAGCAATACGCACTCGAGAGACATCCAGCTCTGCCCTGCTGTATCTTTGCATGTCAAGCAATACTCACTCGAGAGACTCCCAGCTCTGCCCTGTTGTATCTTTGCATGTCAAGCAATACTCACTCGAGAGACTCCCAGCTCTACCCTGCTATATCGTAGCATGTCAAGCAATACTCACTTGAGAGACTCCCTCTGCCCTGCTGTATCATAGCATGTCTCACGGCGATGCTTCGTCTGGCTCGTGCTCGCACCCATGGCATAGTGTTCATTAGAGCCTGCCTGAAGTTCTGTCCGCTCAGGCAATATAACAGGAAGTTGATGCCAAAGTTGGTGTGGAACAACATGGTGGTGATCTGCTGTAGCGCGAACCACCGCCCCCCGAACTGTTCCAGCGTCTGCTGACAATTGCAAAGAGTTCAAGCAAACTGATTTATGTATCCTTATCTGTCAGGTATCTGTCTGCATATTTGTCACCACCGTACGCGATGTGCAAGGTTTCAACACCAATTCTAAAATGTGGCACGATCGGTGCGTGCGTGCTGATAAATGTGCGATCACCTTTACATGTCAAAGTTTCTACCCTGAATTGTGCACCCTGGAGAATGAATAATGGTATAAAAATTCGATTTTGAACACGAACGCCATCTCTACAGATATTTTCGTTAAATATGGTACTTCTCTAAACATGTAAAAAGAGAACATCTGTTAGTTTTTCGACAAAAAATGTGCAAGTGACGAAAAATTAAATGCAAAAATGAAATAGGTACTTATAGGAGAAAAGAAAAGTTTCTCGTTGCACGAATACACTTAACTAATTGATGCAAGGTTTCTTCACTGACCTTTAATGTTTCTCCACCCTGACACGTGCTAAACCATTGTAAAGCCACGTGGATTTTCTGAATATAATTAACTATACACAACTTAAACGTGGCTTAATTACCCTTTGGGTACGGAACCCTAAAAACTACAAGCACCTGCAGCATTCGCTACGTATTTTTCTCGGAAGCCTTGCTTTTCACACTAAAGAGACGTTAGGTTTTGCTTGTTTCTGCCTATCTGTCTAGTTGTTGTCTGTTTGCTTAGCGTATGCAAGCAGCCTTACATATCGTATTACCTCTATATACTAGTTGCGGCTGCTTTATGCGCTCGTAAAGTGCAATCCCTGTGCATCCCAGTTAATGGTCAATATAAGATGGTGAAGATCAAGGTTAGAAGCCTCGAAACTCAATAACGTGAAACAATATTTACTTTAAAATTGTGTTTCAGAAATTATTTCCTAAAAGTATATTATACTTTTAGGATTTTTTATTCAAACTTCTTTAGGGATGTTGAGAGTTAAAAAAAGGTTACCTTGAATTTCGAACGTTATAAATGAAATTCAAATTAATCTCAATAAGTTTAGACAATTCACTGGTTTGCTTTCCCAATCAAATCTTACCAAATAATCGACTTTAGGACAAAAAATGCTACCCGAAGGCAAAAATATAATATTATATACCCAATACCTAGTCCGGCTTTCACGGCTGGTTTCCCGGTTTTCGATACGTGTGAAAAGAAACTTATTTTTAGGATAAAAATGGTGGCTATAGTTACCCTTAGTGATTTTACATACGACTACTCGAAGGCAAAAATATAATATCATATACCAAATACCTAGTCATAGATACCGGCTTTCATTTCATATCATATTATGTATTTCACGGCTGGTTTCACGGTTTCCGATACGTGTGAAAAGAAACTTATTTTTAGGATAAATCACGATGAATAGCTTGACGCATCAATAGACTTAACCGTAACAGAATTGCTTAAAATGAATATCTTATTTCAAGAAAATTTTATAACATTAATAATAATATCTATGGACGCTTCACACGACGTCTCATCGGCGCCAAACCCGTGCTAAATACCTGAAGGAGTTGTGTTACTGGTAGGAGACAACGGAAATAAATTTAATACTTTTATACTTTGCATCTTTTAAGATTTTTTTATTATATGATACACAATACACATATTTTATATACATCCATAACTCAGGAACATTGAAAACTTTTTGTTCCGTCGTTGCAATTAGAACCCGCTACCCCGGCCCCGGCTCGAGCTACCAACGCGCTCATCCACTGAGCCACAGAGGTCTATGTAACAGTGTATTTCTTAGGCTAGACGTGTTCCAATAACAATAATCCTTTGTCGCTCATCAATTTTATATCAACGCTAAGCGCAATTGACTGATCGAGTATAAAATATTTAAACTGCACAGGTTAGCGCCTAGCGGTTTGTCTGAATCGCGGTTCTGTCGTTTCAGACATTCGAGACGTGATGCTTTGAAATTTTTATGAAGTACGAAGACGTTTTACGTTCTTGCATGATGAGATTTTATAACTTTTAACTTCACAGTTTATAATCGTGTGTGAATATGTTTAGAACTTAATTAGAGTAGCTTTTAAATAATATTGACAAACTTTTACTTGCTAATTTTTTTTAATGTGGCATATAAATTCTCCAGAAAAACTTACAGCTATGCAAAAAAGACAATTAAAACTAATAAAATTAACTATGAGCCATTAATAAGTTTTTACATATAAATTTATATGTAAAAACTTATTAATGGCTCATAGTTAATTTTATTAGTTTTAATTGTCTTGTTTGCATAGCTGTAAGTATACTATGAGCCATTAATAAGTTTTTACATATAAATTTATATGTAAAAACTTATTAATGGCTCATAGTTAATTTTATTAGTTTTAATTGTCTTGTTTGCATAGCTGTAAGTATACTATGAGCCATTAATAAGTTTTTACATATAAATTTATATGTAAAAACTTATTAATGGCTCATAGTTAATTTTATTAGTTTTAATTGTCTTGTTTGCATAGCTGTAAGTATACTATGAGCCATTAATAAGTTTTTACATATAAATTTATATGTAAAAACTTATTAATGGCTCATAGTTAATTTTATTAGTTTTAATTGTCTTGTTTGCATAGCTGTAAGTATACTATGAGCCATTAATAAGTTTTTACATATAAATTTATATGTAAAAACTTATTAATAGCTCATAGTTAATTTTATTAGTTTTAATTGTCTTTTTTGCATAGCTGTCAGTTTTTCTGGAGAAATAAAATAAAAAATAAAAATAGTTGTATGTTACATTTAAACTCGTGTTATTTAATTCTTTCTTTTGCCCCACCAGAGAAATTCCTACGCAAAATGGCTGGTCCACGTTATTTAGTAAGGTTATGTCACTTTACATAATTTATTAAGTCAAATTTGTGCGTGACCTTTTGGCTGAGCTCGACATAACCCAAAAAAAATTACGTCCATCTGTCCGTTTGTTACTGGACTGTATCTTAGGAACCGCGGCGCTAGCTGGATATTTGAATGTTCAAAAATACTGTTTTAAATATATTTAAAGGTGGCTTCCATATAATTTTTTTTTCTCAAAGTCATAATACTGCTACTACAGAGGAAAAATGATTCTCCTTGCTAAATAAGTATATTTATTTTATTTGTTTTATTTAGCAAGGAGAATCCCTTTTACGAAGTCGGTTAAAATTAGAAAAGTAAGCTCGCATACTAATAATTATTTTGCAACGTAAATACGCAATTTCCACATAAAATATTAAATTATGCAAAGCAAATAGTAGAGCTAAGGAGGAATGTGCATCTTTATTCTCTACACAGATTTGAGAAGTACGTTAAGAATTTTATATTGTGCCATACAAAGCGCATTGAAATTATGTTCCTAGTATTTATAATGTTATATAATCGCTAAGCGGCGCTTTATACTAAAAATAAGACATGTAAAAAAATTAACTCGCATAGCTGAAAGTTATCACAGGATTGAGTAAGAAGAACATTAGCAATTTAGATTAATGTAAAAAAAGGAGAAGCATACTTACAATATCGTAAGCGTACCCCAGCATTCTCATGGTATAGGCGGGGAGATTGAAGACCACGAAGACGGTGGAGACGATGAGCAGCATCCGCGTGACCTTGTGCTGCGAGCGCGGGCAGCCCACTAGCCGCGCCGGCCGAGCCCGCTGCGGCGGCGTCGGCCGATCCCGCTGCGGCGGTGTCGGCCGAGACGTCCGCAGCAGCTGCTGCCGAGCCCGCTCCAGCCGGCAAACTCCGGCCATTATCGACAGGTTCAGCACGATGATGATCAGCAGGGGCAGCGTAAACGATACCACAGTGTCCACGATATTAAAACGAAACGCGTCCTCCATGTACTCTCTGTCTATGTCGCACGTCCCGTTCGTCAAGTTCGCGAAACGCAGCACCGGCAAGTTCGCTACCAACGCGCTCACCGCTATACCGAGTATGATATACCGAGCTCGCGCGACAGTGCACACCGCGTTCCGACGCAGCGGATACAACACCGCGACGAAACGCTCCACCGTAAACGCGACGACCAGCCACGCACTCATACAACAAGTCACGTACGTTATATACGTGATGATCTGACAGAAGCCGCGCCGGTGGAATATCCCCGTGAGGTAAATGTCTCCGAGCCAAGGCGGGAGGAGCTGCAACAGGAACAGCGTGTCCGATAACGCGAGAGCCGTGAGATATTGGCTAGTTGACTGTAGCCTCAACTTGCTCACGTAGAAGACGAACATGGACACGAAGTTGCCGATGGAGCCTAGGGTGATCAGTAAAGGGGAGTAGTAGAGATGTACGGTGCGGACGGTCTGCATGGCCCAGACATCGAACTCTGTTAAATTGGTCGCGTTGGTAGGTTCGAGCGTGGTGTTGTCGAGTCGCGCGTGGAGTTCCATGGCGCGGCGTGTGTGCGCCGCGCCGCGCCGATGCTGACTGCCGGCCGCCGCCGCGGCGGGCCTACTTATACCACCGAGCCCTACGCCCCCAACCCTACTGTCTACGATGCACTCGAACCTTTATCACGAGATAAACGTTTAATTGCTACGAGTACTGATAATTATTAACAGCCTACATTGTCTCCCCGTTCACGATTTTGTGTCTTGTAAAACCACTCTTTCAGAAAATCGTTATGATATTTTTGATGTGTTAAGGTAGTGTTTTGTCAATTTTATTAATTCGAAAATGTATCCTTAAACAACATTCCCAAAGCTTAAAGCTTATCTATAAATTTATAACAATAGCGCATAATTTACATTAAAACACATTTAAAATAACATTGTTTACAAAGCACTTCAACCTAATAATATTGGAAGTGACTACTCATACTGAGTATAAAAGTTAATTTTTCAGCGAGCTTTATCTGTGCTTGCATTGTAGAGGTTGATATAGATAACCATTGATATTGTTTGTATTATTTTCTTTATGACTCTTTGTGTCCGTCCGTCAATATAAAAACCGGCCAAGTGCGAGTTGGACTCGCCCATAAAGGGTTCCGCAACAGCAATAAGATTTATTTCTATGAAATTAAAAGGTTTTTTATTTATTTTTATATTTCAGTTGATTTAATAAAAGTTAAATTAAGGTTTACTATTTATGACGTATAAAAAAACTACTTGCTAGATCTTGTTCAAACCAATTTTCTTTGGTAGTTTTTATAGTAATGTACATCATATATTTTTTTTAGAATTATCATGCCCCTACTTTAGAAGTTAGAGGGGGGGGGGGGGGGGGGACACAGCTCTTATAGTTTCGGAGAAAAGTGGCTGTGACATACGGACAGACAGACATGACGAATCTATAAGGGTTCCGTTTTTTGCCATTTGGCTACAGAACCCTAAAAATTTTGTTGAAATCGTCGGTCTCCTATCACAATCCCCAATTGTTAAAAATTTATAACTTTTGTACAATACGATATTAAAAATATTTATTACAGACTGTTTTGAATTTATATTTATCTTGATGAAAAGAAATAAAAAATGTAAATGTATATGTAAAGATATTTCTTTATTGGTCTGAAAAGTGTTTTTCAATATTATATCAATAACATCCAGTTCCTTTAGACAAATAAGGAAAAGATTATAAGAAATATGTTTCAAGGAAAGCTAATACTTAAGCTCAGGGTTTCTCAAAGTGGGATACATGAACCTCTGGGAGTTTCCTTTCGTAAGATCAGGTAAGATTTAGGTGGTAATTAATGACCACCTGTGGCGCACATAGGATATACAGTGCGACTGAAGTTTAGTCAATATTATTAGTTATTACTTATTACGAATAGACCGGCATTGGCCCACCACACAATCCAACCACTGCTAGTCCTACTGTAAGCCAGGATCCACAGCGGTAACCAACCATGAAAAGCCCTTTGATAATGTGATCACAAAGGAACCCAATACGAGGGATGTATTACATTATCAAGGTTGTCTTGATACTTAGTCAAGCTAGTTCTAAACTGGTGTAGTTCTAGACGATATGCTTTTGATGGGAAATGTTTGTATGAATTGTGTTTATTAAATCCCCAAGGCTTTCGAAAAATGAAGCTGTACATTTATTAATTGAGTGTCGATTTACATTGATACAGTCCCAGGTGCCACTGGATGCTGGATTGTAAAACTGTTCGCTGCTACTCTACTTGTTTACACTGATACAATGCTGGAGGCTTAACCAATACGTTCTCTTTATCCCTTCTTTGCGGCATCTCCGATGTTGTATAGAATTGACATGACATGAATCTAATGTATAGAGTTCATATTATCCTACGCTTGTTTCAATTCCATACATTTTTGATCGGCTACTCTATAAAAAAGAGATAAAACATGTTGGATAAGCCCTAATAAGCGTAATTAAGTGGTAGTAGCGTACGCTACTGCAGTGTTTTTTCTTGGTATGAAAAAATATTTTGCCAAGTTGCTTTTTATAATGTTTATACTTTTGTGTAGAAATTTCATGCACTCTTGTTGATATTCTCCTACTTCCTTTTTAATCTTTATTGTTTTTATACTAAAATATGTAGATCTCTCGACCTCTGGCGGCCCTCATACAAAACCCCCTGGGGGGTCATCGCAACCCACAGATTGTAAAACACTGCGCTACTGTATCAATTATTTCGGCATTAATTTTAATTTATTACAAAAATGTTATGTTGTATTGAGCACGATTATAAAAATGTTTTGATATAATTATTTCATAATAATTCATAATATAGCTTCAAAAGCTCAAAGTTAATCCTAAAACACGCGTTAGTGCTGTGGTATTCGCGTTAATTGATCTATGCTATGGAATGCTAAAACTGCTATGAGCAAATTAATTAAATACTTTGTTCGGTTATAATAATTATCGTTTTATTAAAATTTTGTAAATCCCGCTTGAAAAAGATAAAGCACGAACATTTCCTTCATAAGTACAGTGGTTGTTTTACAAACAGAATGGCTATGTTTTTTCACAAAAGACCTTTACTCAATAAAATTCTCAAGCTCTAGAGGAAAAAAAACCATGTAGTTTACGCGAAGTACTGACATACGGTTTTGCTCGATAGTTTTACTCCAAATCGAGTAATAATTACTGTGTGGACCGCAAAACTGACAGCTCGAAGGCTCGCATCGAGCCATTCAAAGGCTCGTATCGAGCCAGCTTGACGGAATTAAATGTATCGATTTAAAGAAAAACTATCGAGCAATGCTGAATGTGTGGGCGAAAGTCTGAGCCGCAGGTTTTGCTTGACGTTAATGCTCGATCGAGCAAAACCGTATGTGAGTACTTAGTATTAGATGCTATTCTCTCATAAAACCTATTATATACCAACTTTCACGACTAAATCCTTGCAGTACCAATTTATACAAATCGTATCTCGTACAACAACAACAACGTTCTGATAATAATAAAAAACAATTTTATTATTATCAGAACAATATCAGTAATATACATAAAGTTAATATACCTAGCGGAATAGAGAAACAAAGGCCTGAGCAAGCGAGATGCCACTATCAGTAACACCGCGTGGTAAAAAGAGACGTGTGATACATGACAGCAGCACTCTTTTTTTGACGTCCAGTCGGCACGTGCCGCACGTTGTCAATATAATCTCATAGAATTCATGTTCAATCATGCTTGTGTAAGTGTATACGTACACATATTTTTCACACAGATGAAAACCAATTTTGGTTACGTTTGACAGCTCGAGATTGTTGCTCTATTCCGATAGGTATATTAACTTTATGGTAATATAGGGAAATATCAAATATGTCGTAGACCGTACGCAGCTACGCCGTAGCAGTCTACGCCGTAGTGTCTACGCTGTAGCTTGTATTAAAGAGTCTACGCCGTAGTCGCGTAGCACCTCTACGATCTAGTACAAGATAACTTTTTAAAGCGTAGTTCCGGACTCCGGTATTTTTAATCGACTTCCAGAAAATAGGAGGTTAGAATATGTTTGTCTGTTTATATTTTATAGAACTTACGTCAAATAGCATTGTTGTATTATATAGCTTTAAGAATCCTACAGTAGGAAATTTTATTATGTATTGTTAATTTTTGTCGAATTCTTATAATACATAATAACAGGGTGTAACAAAAGTAAGTGATGATGGTTTAGGGTGTGTAGTGTCCCTTTTATAGAGTTCACTGTGAAAGTAGCACCGCTGGAAGAGCAAAATTTTTTTGTAATTTTTATGGGCAGCTCCAGCGACGATTCTTTCCATATCAAAGTAAAAAAAAAATACTCTTTTATCGCAGCTACTTTCACAGTGAACTCAGTACAGGGGATTCACACCCTATAGTATTATCATTTAGTTTGACACCTTGTAGAGGCAAAAAGTTATTTTTTAAGACGGTACTTAACCTACAGAATACAGATTTACTTTATATTTAACCTAAATCCCGTATTTTAATGATGAATGATGATTATTAACTACAATTTAAATCCCAACTCGTTTTTAAATCAATTTAAAAAGTATTTGAACTTCATAAGGGCGTGTTTACATGAGCGTGCTTTTAAATCTTTGCAAAGTTTAATCCCAAATTATATTCACATCATCCACTTCGTTTCACCGTAAATTAATGCGTATAGGGCTGGTTCCATTAAATTAAATTATTCGTCGTTAATATGTTTTATAATATTTTAACTTCAGTTTTTAGGGTTCCGTACCCAAAGGGTAAAAACGGAACCCTACTAATAAGACTTCGATGTCTGTCCGTCTGCCTATCTGTCTATCTGTCTGTGTGTCTCCAGGCTGTAACTCAAGAACCGCTATAGCTGGACTTCTGAAATTTTCTGAATTTTTGCTCGATATCATTAACGGCAACACATAGATAGGCACTTGAAATATTCACTAAATATTTCAAATGTACTTGTACTTTAATAATAAAATTTAAATAAATTTAATAATTCAGGGGGGGGGGGCTCCCATACAAAAAAAATTGTGGTACGGAACTCTTCGTGCGCGAGTCCAACTCGCACTTAGCTGATTTTATTTTATTAAAACAAGTAGTAGTTTCTTTGAACAATATATTTTGACAATGATTTATTTGTATCGGCCATTTCATTTATTAATTTAAAAGCTTCTTATAAAAATGTCGAAACAGGCGATTGCGATTTCATTGTAAGCTTATTACTTGTATTTTTGCTGCCAATATCGCTTTTACGATTGAAATGTACAAGTGCACCCGAACAATAAACGAATGGAAAGAAAAGTATTTATTCTGCATTCTAATTCTATTCAAATGATTATTCCAGAGGACGGCAGGGATACCTGATGATGATTATTGAGGTTCAACGACCTTTACTATGATATAGAATAGTTATGCAAGCTCAAAGGCATACAATAAGCTAAACTAGCAACTCATGAATCATGATAGTACAGCTTTGTGATTGAATTGAAAGCAACTCGTGAACCTACAGATGACTTTTGACCCCTTTGTTTGCGTAGATATATTTTGACTAGTCAGGTTATAGTTTATTTTAAATATGTAACTTGTTTGTCTATGGCAAAGAAGAGTTTTTTCTTTTTGTTTTTTTTTTCACAAGTCAGCAACAGACCTTTATTTAAAACCATCCCGATGTAGTGCTTAGTTGTATAGTTTGTACTATAATATAGGATGCCTAAGATTTTCCACAATTTCACCTTTTGAATTTTTATACAGCCTGTCATTCTCATACATAAAGAAATGGATGCAAACATTTATTGTGAGATTATGACAAACTTGTCTATTTTATCCTCCGTTGTCCTGTGGTTTAGAGCGTGCCTCTTGCCTCGGAGGTCGTGGGTTCAATTCCCGCGTTAGAAACGTGTTATTCCAAGTTTGGTTAGGACTATGCAGGCTGATCGATCACCTGAGGGGGCGATCAGCGGTCCGTCCACGCCGTGTCCCTGGGCTTGCTGTGGGTGCTTAAGCTAACTGAGGCACATACCCAACCCGGGGCACCCATGATGTGTTTCCCCTGCGTATAGTTCTTGCAATCTACGAGTGCGCGCTGCCTTTATTTGTAGTTTGAAATGTGAATAGACATTTTCGTTAGTGTGCGTACCCGACGGAGCAGTCAGTAGCGAGCGAGCCATGTACGCGTGCATAGATATGGTCACTTACACAACTAAGGGCGACGCGCACTCGTAGATTGCAAGAACTATAAAAAAAAAGGCTTATTACCTGATTGTCTGACAAATACGATGATCCATGCGTCGGATGGGCATGTACTATCAGAGAAGTTGATTCCTAGGCAGATAGCGGACCTAAGTAATTTGGTCGCGTTAAGTTAACCCCATCCGAGCGATCACATCTAACATTGAATTGACACAAGCCGACCAAATGACGTAGGTCCGACAACTGCCTAGGAATCAATTTCCTCGATGGTACAAAGTGGTCCTGCCCCTGATCTCTCACCAGTCGTGTCGGTCTTCCGTCCCACTGGTTCATGAGAGTAAAAGAAGAGACAGTGCTCTTGGGTACTGTGAATACATACTGTGAATAAATTGGCCCTGTTTCCAATTAAACCGGCCACCGTCACCGAAACCGGCGTGGGAGTTATTATTATTAGCCTCAATTAAAGTATTTAGTTGAAAACACAAATAGATAAGTCGTATCCGTTGCAGGTTCGGAGAAAGGCCGCGGCACTTTAGACGTGTTGTTGTGCACAACATATTGTCGCTCGCAACTTTACCTGTCGCGGCAACTGTCGCAGCTTCACCCGGAACTCACCATGCCCATGTTCTCAGGTAAGAGACCTATAATTATAGTAAAGACAATTATTTAAGGTGGCACCGGCGGTCATTGACCTTTATAGGTTAGAGTCTAGGAGCTATGTAAAAAATACTCGCCTTAAGAATAAAATTGAATTCTTGTAAAAAAAAACCGACTAAAAGTGTCTAAATACACTATGCCGAATTTCCGCGGTGGAAGTTCGGCATAATTCCGCCTGCAATGTATTTTAAATTACTGATGACACACCATGCGGAAATTCGGCAAAGTGTCTTTAGACACTTATAGTTTCATCGGAAAACGTCTTGGTAACTCTTCGTGTATGATAATCTCCGTCTATAATCTGCGCGCGATCAGATTAGGATCGGAATGACAGTTTTATTGACGCGCGATGACATTTGGCCAGCAGTAGGGTCGACAAACAAAATGACGTTTTTGTTCGCAGACATTTCTTTTATGTATCGTTTTGAATTTTTTTGTGATAATAATTATAGGTAATATGTGATATTATTATATTAATTGATTAATAAAATAATACCTGAATCACAGTCATTGGTAAAATATTACCAAGAAATCTTTTTCATGAAAATTTGGGGTTTGCTCCAGAATAAAAAAAAAAGCTGAAAGAGGGTTGACCAAAAACATAGTAATATCTTTAATGTACAGAATCGGTTGATTACGTATTTTATTATTATTTACCTATAAATTAATGCTCAGAAAATTTTTGCTAACGCTACTTCACACACACATATTAGCAAACAAAACTGTCACTCTGATCCCTTTCTGATCGCGCGCGGATTATATTTATGAGTTTGTAGTGACATAATTCATACTCTGTTCACATCGTGTATGCAAAATACGAAATCGCTCTTAAACTAGAAACATCTGTCACTTCGTTGTCAGTAGTGGTTACGAAATATGACAAGTTTTTTGACTGGGAGTCAATGACCGCTACAGCACAATAGACATAACTACCAGTAGTTCGACTGCAAAGAAATGGTCAGGTTTCAATATCTGTCAAATTCGTCGGGTTTGGGGGTGATAAGTTAGAGGCTGGCGCGCTGGCTGGTATAATTTATTTTAAAAAATAAGATTTTGAAATTGAATTCTGACAGTTTTCTTTGCATGTGTCAAAATATAAACAACAACTAAATTTGTAGGTAACGACCCTAGCGACGACTTTTGTCATAATACGTCAAACTTAATTTTTTTTACATCAGTTCTAAGTCGGCATACTCTATCATTCTGTCTACTCTGGCTACAGACAAAATTCCGCGATTTGAGAATAGATTCAAAGGATCAAAGACTCAGCACCTTGTACAGGCGGTTGCTTATTTAAGTAGTAACAAATGTTGTGGGTTGTAATTTCTTAACTAGGTACTTATATGTAACATAATATTATTCATTTCTTAATTTCTTACATATATATTACAATCAGACGGAGAGCGGTCATGTGGTCAATTGTTAGCTGTCAGATTTACGTTCTTTGTGTTGTGTTAGGTTATATAGATATAGACCAGCACGAGTCAGCGCATGAGTACCGGAAACTATTCCACCTCAACTTTTTTATGCGATCCTCTTCAAATTGCCCTCCTGATGATATAAATGCATGTTGCCATGGTGCAACCCGGTGCCATATTGTTTAAACAACTGCAAGAAATTGTTATTTTTTAACCGGACAAATTTTTTATATTCTTTATTGAAATACCAATAAAAAAGGTCCTATGACTTTTCAGGATTAAGTTAATATTTTTAAAAATAATTTTTAAAGGTTCGAAAAATCTCAAATTTGGGTACTTTTGACCCATGAAATATATATTAAAAAACATAATAATGTCTAATTTATATATATTTTTAAATTCTCTATACATTAGTTAATAATATCGTTAGTAGAGATTTTAAAAAAAATCATTGTTTATATTTTTTTTTTCTTAGAAAAAGTAGACAAAAAAATTGTGTTTATTTGTATGGGAGCACACATTAAACATTTACTTTATTTTAATTTTATTATTAATTATTAAAATACAAATATAATTAAGGATTTTGTAAAATTTTCAAGTGCCTAGCTATTACTATTATTGATTACGAGCAAAAAGGCAAAAAAAATCACGTTTCTTGTATGGGAGTCCCCCTTTTTAGGAGGGAATACGCTCTCTCCTTGGAGGTTTGCAGGTCGTATAGGTCCCGAAATACTGCTGGTGACAGTTCATTCCAAATTTTACAGTGCGTGGCAAAAAGTTACGCGAAAAAAGCACGGTGAAAGACTGCCACTCATCAAGGTTATGAGGATGGTTATTTTTAACGTGCAACGATGGCGAAAAGTTGCAGGAGGTATGATTTCGAACAATCCCTCAGAGCACTCCCCGTGATGCATCATGCAACCGATTGAGGATGCAGAGTGAAGCTATTTACATCTCGGCGTAATTCCAAGGGGTCCAGCCTGTTTGAAACATTATGGCAGTCAACAATTCGAACGGCCCTTCGTTGGATACGATCCAAAGGGATTTGTTGGTATTTTGGGGTCCCTGCCCAGATATGAGAACAGTATTCCATATGAGGCCGAACCTGCACCTTGTAGAGTTGCAGGCATTGGCCCAGACTGAAATACGGTCTTGTCTTGTAAGGAAAAGAATCAGAAAAGTATCGTCTACCCCATTCAGAGACTTTCTCTATTTTGGACATAAGTTCGTGTCGACTCTCGATGACATTTAGCCGAGAAATATGGTGGAAGCCGGTAGATAGGGCATCACCTGTACTATCATCCGCATAGCAATAAATGCCATTGAAATGTAACATGTCATTGATCTGCCAAAAAACTTGTGACCTATTTGCATAAATTCTCGGGAAGACCATATTATGATGGGAGTTTTGATAGTCAAACACAAACCCGATCAAAGGCCTTCGCAATGTCCAAACTAACAGCCAATGCCTCTCCTCTCCACACAATCACTTGAGCCCAACAATGAGTTTAGTTCGCCAAGATATAACCAGCCAAGCGACCCGTACTGTTTGTCATGTTTGTCGCTTTGTAATGTCTGGCCGCCCAAGTATCGAAAGAGCTGATAATGGATTCCAATATCTTCGAGATGACGGAGGTTTTAGCAATTGGTATGTAGTTGGAAGGATTTGAGCGGTCACCTTTTCTTGGGGATCGAGTACACTAAGGCTGTCTTCTAAGAGGCCGGGACAATGCCAGAAGAGTAGGAGAACCAAAAACGCGTTAAGACCGGAGCCAACTCTGGAGCACACATTTTCAACACAATAGGAGGGATTTCGTCAGGCCCACTCGACTGTTGGATATCAAGGGCACGCAGAACTATTCACTCTGAGCGCTGATGTAACCCTGATATACAACATGATGCCCCTGCATCGTGGTATGGTCGGCGGTTTTTATCCCAAGGTCATCAAGGGTCAAGTTTGACGCAAGGATCCAGAAAATCGTCTTTGTATTTTGCGTCGTGGGCCAACGATCCATTTCCTACTTGTAGGGATGGTAGGATGGCTTTCAAAAATATCCTTCAATAGCTTAGGCTAGAGACCAGAATACACGGGTTCCCAAAGGAAGGCACCAGTCCCTCACCAATACTATTGACGTGCTGTTTCTTTGCCCGATTCATCTCTCTCTTGAAGAGGCGGCAAGGCATCTATAGGCAAGATTGTACTCCATTTTATATGTATGTCTATGTGTCCACGCATAGACGCGAGATAGGTCATTATTTATCAACAACAACAATAGGTCAACAATATTTTTACTGAACCGTCAACAAGAAAATATTAACTAACTAGACGTTCCACGCGGCCTCGCCCGCATAAATGAGAAATTTTACGGAAACCGTACATTTTCCCGCAAAAAATAGCCTATTTTCTTTCACATCATGATCTACTCTACATCTGTGCAAAATAACTTAAAAATTCATCCAGTAGTTCGCGAGATAAGCACCCTCAAATAATTTTTCCGTTTTATTCTACATTTTCCTATGTTTCTTCGCTTCTATTCGTCGTAGAGTGATAATTTATAGTTTATAGCCTTCCTCGATAAAGGAGTCATCTAACAACGAAAGAATTTTTCAAATCGGACCAGTATTTCCTGAGATTGGCGCGTTCAAACAAACAAACTCTTCTACTTTATAATATTAGTATAGATTTACATTTTATACCATACACTAATAAGGTTATTACATAAATAATGAATTAATTCTTAACATTATTATACGGGCTTTTATCTTTACAAACATGTAAAAGCAACATAATATACAAGAATAAGCGTGTAAATGACCAGAGCATATCTCAGGAGGGAAAAAATATACGTGGAATAACCATGCAACATTTCACTGCACTTGTTAAAACTTCATTTATGACACGAATAAACGTGCATTGATTTGTTAGTGTTAACAAGTCACATATTATTCACTAGAATAATAATTTAATATGGTTTTTCTTAAATATGAAGTAAACCGTTAATATTTGATTTTTAATAAATATATGAGCTGAAAGATAATTTTTTTACCTTTAATTTGAGTATACCTATTCTGAAATACTATCTTTATAAATAAAATATTTTTTATTAATTAAAATAAGACAGTTTCTAACTAACTACATTATATTTGTCTATTTATTATGTAGTCAAAGTTATGTGGTTCCAAACGTTTTTTCGTCTTCCTGAAAAGTTGTCTTTTTTCGATTGCACGTTTATTCGTTGGGGCCATCGATATATATAACTCAGACATCATTATGTTTTTTAATACATATTTCATGGGTCAAAAGTACCCAAATTTGAGATTTTTCGAACCTTTAAAAATTCATATCTTTAAAAATATATTAACTTAATCGAGAAAAGTCAAAGGACCTTTTTTATTGGTATTTCAATAAAGAATATAAAAAAAATTGTCCGGTTAAAAAATAACAATTCCTTGCAATTGTTTAAGTAATGTTTGTTTAAACAATATGGCACCGGGTTGCACCATGGCAACATGCATTTATATCATCAGGAGGGCAATTTGAAGAGGATCACATAAAAAAATTGAGGTGGAATAGTTTCCGGTACTCATGCGCCGACTCGTGCTGGTCTAATATACTCACACAGGGAGCGTTCAGTTCGCGTCAGAATTGACGTGACTGACCACTCGAAATTATAATGCGAGCGCAGAACGCTTGAACGCGTAACCGCTCTGTCTGATAGGTCCCCTAGTTCGTTGGAAGATTTTGCTGTTGTCAGTATATTCTCAGTATGACGCCTATTGAGACTGTTTTTAGTGTGTATGACGCTTATTGACGTTGTTTCAGTATATGTGAGTTGTGACACTTGTTTATATGCGCAGGAAGGAGCATAATGCGATGTACGAATGTGTTTAGGATGTATATGTGACGCCTGTTAAAACAAGAAAGATATCATTAATACGCAGATACATTGTTAAGTAAAAAACGCGCAGACAGACATGACACCCCTCTTTTTGTCCGGGATTAAAGTTCATTAGCGCCTAAGTAGTCGTTTCAAAATCAAAACCTTTTTATTTTCATATAGGTTAAAAATTAACGGTCTTACCAAAAAAACTAAACATCTGTTGAACAGTTGTTTTGAGACCATTTTGTACTGAATTTTTCTCTAATCAACTGTTCAACAGGTGTATCTTTTGTAGTAAGACCGTTACACTTTTGAAACGTCTACATGAGGCCTACCACCGGTTCGGGATCTAACCCGGCGTAAGAAATTCGCGGCCATCTTTAATCAAAAAGATGGAAAATTGTTATATAACAGTAACTTAAAGTAATTTACAAAAAGCATATAAAAATGTATTACAATTATGTGTATCACATTATCTTTTCGTAATCTTAGATATATAGAATAGTATAACTTACAATAATTATCACTTACTAGCAATGAATTGGTCTGTATTTAAGAAGTTCACTTAGGACACTAATATTGATTAGCTTGAGCCAATTCTACAACTATTTTAATGCCCAGATAAACAGTTTCTGTCTAAACACTTAATCCTTCGATCGTGGATTCTTGGAAATCTATTGTTATTCTATTGTATCTCGCTCACCAGTGAGCTTATGGGGCTTGATGGGTTAAAACGTGATCGTAGAACGAGAATCGTAGACTAACAATCTATTGTAAAATAAATCATAACATCGTTGTTTTAAAACTTGTGTTCTGTTGTTAATTTTAAAATTAGGTACTTTGTTCAGTATCCAAATTACTGAATAAACTTTGTTTACTTATTTTAAATTCTAAATCCTTATGATTAGTTTTGTTAATGTTTCATTGTTTTTAATTACGCCAATATTATTTTAATTTTCCATTAACTTGTATCGTCATTTAGAACACTTTAACAATCAAACAGTTCTTTTTCATGCATAAAATGTGTACCGACACCGGTGTCCGATCCTTTAATATCATCAGGAAGGCATATTTTATCGACAAATTGGCCCTCAATTTTTTTTCTCTTACTTGTGAACAAAAAAATTTTTCTCTGGCTATAGAGCCAGAGAAAAATTTGTCCCAACAGATAAGTATAGACTTATCTGTTGGGACAAATTGTATAGTATTTATGTGGTATTTTATAATTAATTGTTATCTATTGTGAATCCGTGACCGTTATCTACGTGAATAAATGACTGTTTTAACATAGTTTTGATTTTTGATAAAAAATTTAATGATAAATTTTATTAACAAATATTAAATTACTATGGTACTGACCGTCTGTTATAGGAAATATATATCCTTTAATCAATGCTTTGCCTAACTCAAAGGGCTTTTCAGTAGTACAGATTCCAAATACCATTCAATACTGCCATTATAGTGAATCCCTGACCAAACGGCCATTGCTCTACCAATGGCTGTTTGTCAGAGATTATGGTTATAGTATAATATGTTAACAGTAAAGGTATCACACCTACAGCCGCACTCAGAGATGATGATGACGATTAAATTAATGAAGATATTGACAGATAATGTATGGCTTATGTTATAATTTTCATTTAAGTTATGATTATTCGTCTCTGAGTGCAGCAGTCAGGATATGCAACACTTATTTCTGTTTTAAAAATCTTCGAATAAAAGAAAAATACACCACCTACGTATAAAAAAACTAATAAAACAAAAATGTCCAAAATGGCCCCAAATAATCTCAAAGTGTGGTCATATTTGCGTCTACGTGATATGTTACATACGTCTAGGTTAACATTCAATAATCAGATTTCGAATTCGCTATTAAGTCTCACTCTCCTTAGAGTGAGACTACGGCTATTGTACAATATAAAAATATACAGTAGACTATCTTCCTACTACACTGCTAAATCGGAGGCAAGCACACATAAGCGATATTTCAAATAATTTGAAGTATAAACAATGCAGTATCTCCTCGTATGTTACGCGCGTAAAATTGTATAATTATGCATAGCAAGGGTAATTTCAAGGACACGACTGAGTAACTCTACTGTATTATAATTGAACTGTGGCTATGGTCACCGAATCAAATTATAAGGGAAGTCAGGGGAATCTAACGTCAATAATTTGGTACAGATGGACTCTCGACCTAGCCATATAGGGTATGTACCTACTATCAGAGAAGTTGATTCATAGGCAGACGGCGAACCAACGTAAATTGGTCGCGTTGTGTCAAACACATCCGACAGATCACAGCTATCATTGAATTGACTGCCTATGAATCAATTTCTTCGATGGTATATAATTAAGAATTAAGTATTGTAATTGAGCATACAATAATTACAATAAATTTATTAACCGTGCAAAGAAACGTGCACGTTCAGAGTCTTTTCGTAGTTTTTTTTTTTTTTTTGTTTACATATTATTTTAGATTGTTACTGTAATAGGTAAAGTTCAGAGAATATTAAAGAATAGGTACAGTAGTTTTATTAAATATAATCCGAAAGCATTCGTCTACTCAATCATTTATTTTGGTTCTTGCAACGTTTTAATGTTTAACATAGATTTCATTTCTATCTACAGTCTTTATATTGCTTCTGTGTCTTTGGATGCTTTGACTTGGTGCCGTCACATAAGCCAATTTGTCTTAATGGGTTCTAATTAGCGGCGCAAATATGAGAACCTCAGCAGAGATATCATATTTGAACCGTTTGGGGAGGAAACTCTAGGCGTATAGGGTCCGGGAGCACATAAGCTTATTGAAGCTTTACAGACATCTAAGAAGCTTATTGAAGCCACCCCAGAGCTGGAAGCTACCTGGCAAAGCGAATAGCAATTGCTATCCAACGTGGCAATGTTGTCAGTTTACTGTGAACACTGCCAGATGGGGACGACGTGGGGAAAATTTCCTTTTTATAGTTTTTATGTATTATTAAGTTTATATATATTTGTATACTTTAGATGGTATTTTAGTGCTTAGATTTCTATTTGTTATCTATTATAATTAATAGTATAATTGGATGTTTTACCATAGTATAGCAATTCTAATATCAAATTTAGAAAAAAGATTACCTACGGCTCAATAATCTCTTTTCCACGAAAACTGCGTGGGCTTAGTTGCAAGCTTCAGAACGTCAGCTACGTATTACAGACACTCAAATCTCAATTAAAATTAACCTTCATGTGCACAAATAAAAGTTAAAACCGATATCATTTTTGGTTTAGCTTATTGAATAACGAGTTTCTATTAGCTACGCCTGAGTTAATATGTCACAATAAAGACGTATTTTTGGGATAAAAAGAAGTCTACGTTTTCTTAATCGAATCCATATTATGAATGAAAGAACCATTAAAATCCGTTGAGAAGCTTTTGAGTTTTGAATAACCAACAACATAACAAGGCATTTGCATCCATTGTGAACAATGACAGTAATTTCAGAGCGAAATAACCGCTCCTCAAATACGGTAGTTAAATATCCTTATGGGTGGGCGACTATACGGACATTTAACTACCGTTACACGGCATTCTCGCAACATACAACCAACAATATAACATACCTGAACACAATAACGAAAGTTGGAACAATCTCGCGGGTATTCCGGAGTTGCGAAAAAATTCACAGCACTGAAATTAGAATTCTGAATACTAGCTGCAAATGGATTGTCGAGTCTAACGTCAATGTCATAAACACACTTTCGAATGTTTGATTTTTATGGTTCCGTACCCAAAGGGTAAAAACGGGACCCTATTTATGAGACTTCGATGTCTGTCTGTCCGCCTGTCTGTCCGTCTGTCTGTCCGTCTGTCTGTCTCCAGGCTGTATCTCAAGGACCACTATAGTTAGAGTTCTGAAATTTTCACAGATTGGGTATTTCCGGTGCCGCTATAACAACAAATACTAAAATAAAAATAAAATTAAGATTTAAGGGGGGCTCCCATACAACAAACGTGATTTTTTTGGCCTTTTTTGCTCGTAATCAATAATGATAAGAGGTAGGCACTTGAAACTTTCACGAAGGCCTTAAATATACTTGTACTTTAATAATAATTAATAATAATATTTAAATAGAATAAAAAATTAAGGGGGCTCCCATACAAAAAAAAATTTTGGCCTATTTTTGCTCTATAACGGTACGGAACCCTTCCTGCGCGAGTCCGATTCGCACTTGGCCGATTATTACTACTACTGTATCGGCGCAGTGGTATATTATACAACTTTTTTATTTATTGTTTATTTACATGTGTACTGTATACATTGTGATAGTACTGAAGGGTGTGTATGACTTATGATTTATGAGTCACCTGTGTAGAGTTCAAAGTGAAAGTAGCAGTCTGCTTTTGCTTAGAAAAAATCATGACGCTGAGTCCCTTGCATGGGCAAGGACAAAATATGACCAAAAATTTTGCTAATTCAGTGCTGCTTCAAAAAATTCTTAACGATAAAAATAGTTACATAATGCGCTACACAATGTTTTGTCTATCAAGTGTGATTTTCAACCTAACACTTAACAGACAAGAATAAAACGTTTTCTAGATTATTTATCATTTAAAATATATTTTAATAGAGATCAGTTGTTACTTAGTATCGGCAACAAAACTTACCAGGCCTCTGTTTGTGCAGAAATCACCGCGAGGTTCCAGACGGCGCGTATCGAGGTCCGGCAACTTCTGCTGCAGTATTTGCTGCCGTGGTTGGTCAACATTGAGCTCGTCGATCCCAACGTGCCGCCGGCGAACCCGCTGTCTTATATACAGGTAACTTGTTGAGAGCCGAGAGGGAAATGGGGATTGTCCATTTTTTTTAAATTTTGCTCATTTCAAAAACATTTCGAGGAATAAGGTCAGTGATCGTTTTTCTGTACATAAACGAAAAAAATACCCATTAATTACTTATATTTTTTAACAAATATGTTTAACCTTAGTTTGACCTTCAATGGCGTTAAATTAGCAATAAATTCGACCGACATTACGTTTCGAAATTTTGGTAAGCTTCTCGTATCAGTTTTCACATAATGATAACTTGCATTAGACGAACCAGCCATTATAAATAAGATTGAAAGGAAAAAAAACATACTACAGAGGTCAATTGGCCGCCGATGATGACGTCAGAGCGAAACTTTAAAAATTTATTGAGAAAAAACTAGCCAATGAATTTCAAAATTATTTAATTTATATTCTTAAAATACCCTATTTTAACGAAAAAATATATAAAAAGTACATGTGATTTTTTTTGGACAATGCCCATTGAAAGGTCACAATTTTGAGGTCGGTTTTATCTTTTTATGATAGTATTTTAGAAAGATATAACCGACCTCAAAATTGAACTTAATTGCTAAATGGTCTAAGGAACATGGATGCATTTACAACTCAATACGTATTTGTGTTATGAATTATGATACACAAATGCTTACCTACGTCCATTACAAAAAATTAAAATTCTCTATCTCAAAAACAACTAAACCGATTTTGATGAAGACAAGATGTTGTATGTTAGTAACACTTGATGTTTTCACAGTATTACGCATCTGAGGCTGGGCGGACCGGGCGACGCGAGGGCCTGGGCTCGGTCGAGGCCACGGAGATGGTCCTCAACAACCTCTTCTACATCACTGTAAAGGTATTGTAGCTAAAGTTCCTTTATTTTTTAACTCGGAAAATGTATTACCCCTTTATGCTGAGCTTAGGCTGTGTTTCCACTGAAGCGGAGCGGAGCTTAGCGGTGCCGACTTGACCAATCACCATGCTCGAATTCTTCGCTATCATTCCGCTAGAATAGCACGATAGGTCAATTCGGGCACCGCTAAGCTCCGCTCCGCTCCGCTTCAGTGGAAACGCAGCCTTATGTTAATGTACCATCGAGGAAATTGATTCCTATGCAGTTGATAGACCAACGTTATTTGGTCGAATGTGTCAATTCAATGTTAATTGTGATCTGTCGGCTGGGTTTGACGTAACGCAACCAAACTACTTAGGTCCCCGATCTGCATAGGAATCAACTTCTCTGATAGTACCATCGAGGAATTTGATTCATAGGCACTTGACGGACCTACGTCATTTGGTAGAATCACGTCAACTCAATGTAAAATGTGATCTGTCGGCTAGGATTGAACACCCCGACCAAATTACACAGATCCTGCATTATTTGCATATGAATCAACTTCTACTATCGTACCTCTCTAGTACTTTATAACGATACCCTGCATTTGCAAAAGCAATAATAATCGTTTCATTAATGCCCATATTATACCGTAGTTTTCACTTCGACAGCCTGGTCACCGAACACGTAGAAGTGAGTTATTATATTATTATTTTTTCAGTATCTTACAAAAATTTTATTGTAGGCAAGTGCCAAGCAGTAAGAGCGCAATAGCCATCATTTCCCTTGGCAATGAAAAAGAAAAAGTAGATTAATTACCATTTCTATGTGTTCGCTGACCACACTATAGTGACTACCTACGTCATAAAGGTTCCATTAATTTGAGCCAACAAAAACCAGCTCAAATGTCACAAATAAGCCGCGACCGTGACACAGTAACGCTAACCCACAAACCCACGGGGTTAAAAGCTGTGTCAAACCCATACTCGTGGAAAGTAATAGATTGACCACCATAAAGCATATTCATTCATTCATTCATTGAATAAAACTTAATAGAGGTCGGGACTAAGGCAACATAGGATCAGTTATAGCCCAAGCAGAAACAATTGACATGTAATAGTAAAGGTGGCTTTCGGATCTTTGCCGCGAGCGACCGCGACCAGTAAAACTTCAAATAAAATGCTACTTAATTTGATGACATAGAATATAGGTATCATTTCCTACTGACATTCGCGTGGCGACCATGCTGCAGCCGGCGGCGGCGGAAAAGCTAGTGGTAGAGTAGAGAGAATGAAACCTATATCATATTATGTCATGAATAAAGTGGCATTACGTTTGAATGTTCGTCGGTCGCGACTCGCGGTCGCCCGCGGCAAAGATCTGAAAGCCATCTTAACGTTATCGGATGAAAATTGGAAATTTTGTCAGTTCTACTTTTTTGGGAGTTGCATAATATTATTCCGTTATAAGTATCCCTTGTGTTACTACAGTTACGTTATAAAGTAATTTATCTACATATTTGTATCTTGAAGTATAATAATGAGTACGGGAACCGTACATTTCTTAAAAGTATCTTATGTCCTTTCCCGGGACTTAAATCCACAAAAAATTTCAGCAAAATCGATTCAGCGGTTTGGGCGTGAAGAGGTAACAGACAGACGCGCTTTCGCATGTATAACATTAGTATGGATGACCTATTTCTGCAAGATTGTAACAAAAATTGTAATCACTTAGCCATACCTTCTTTGGAGTAATAACAAAAAGTGGTTTGCCCTCACCGAATGTTCAGGGCAAGGTCGCCTAATCGCAAGGGGTGGACTGTTTACCCGATCACTCAAACGCTACGCCTCATGACCACCAGATTTCATCATCATCACCTGGTGATGAACTTGTAGATGACCGTGAATATCGGTTTAAGATTTTAAGGGTGAAAGGGTGAAACGCAAAATTCGCAAGCAGATTAAGTTTTTTTGGATTCATTGTAAATTTAACATTAATTTCAACAAAACAATCCCGGATAAAATTGTCCAGGCTAAGGGTCGACACCATCTAAACGTTCATCGGCAAGACGTGGCCCGCAACGGCGATGTATAGGAGTAATACAGAATTGAAATGGAAATAAAAAATCAAACAAAAGAAGCTTAGCGGGCCCCTAGGCCCTAGACGATCAATTTTATTGCGCAGTATCACGTATTGTGCAATATTATTGCCCGTCTAGTGTTGATACTGAACGGTCACTAAGTTCTGGTTAGTTTAATTGAGAACTGACTTTTACATTTTCGCGCACAACCTTCCGATGGTGTTCTCATCCCTTTGAGCAACGTATACTGCTTCGACACTAACCTGGAAACCTTCAAGAAGGGAGCGTATTCCCTCTTAAAGGGCCGGCAACGGCACGCTCTTCTGATGTTGCGAGTGTCGATGGGCAACGGTAGTTGCTTACCATCATGTGACCCGTTTACTCGTTTGCCCCCTATTTTATATATAAAAAACTAAAGTAGAATATTCCCCGCAGTTCTCTGACAACCATCCCAAGGAGATCGAGGAGCTGTGGTCGACGTTGTGCGCGTGCTGGCCCAACAACCTCAAGGTCATCATCCGATACCTCATCATCGTGTCAGGGATGGCGCCCAACGAGCTGCTGCCTTATGTGAGTGTTAATTAAAGGCGTGAGTGGAAGAACGCGAGAAGTAACTTTAGGGCCAGAAAAATGTTTTGAAATAAAAATGGTTTATTGTGGTTAATGGTTTATTGTGCAATTAGCATTACAGGCACAGAATATATATTATTATTGGTTACAGGGTGTAATAATACCAAGTGGTAAATACTTTAGAGTTTGTAAGTTCTTTATAAGGGTACACAGGGTGTGTACCCTGTGTACCCTTATAAAGAATTCGCTGTGAAAGTAGCAGCGGTGAAAGAGTTACTTTTTATAGTCCGTCAAGAAAGTCATGATGGGCGGGAAAATTTTTAAATGGAATAAAAATTATGAGAACTTTATTAATTCGAGATAAAAATGTGCAAGGTGACAATATTTAAAATGTAATAAGCGTCCTCTGTAAAAATGCAAAGAAAAAAATACACCTTCTAAGCGTGATTACGTTTAGAAAATTTTCCCGCCTGTCATGACTTTCTTGACAGGCTATACCTTTGTATGGAAAAATTCATGACCCAATAAAAAAAAAAGCTCTTTCAGAGCTGCTACTTTCACAGTGAAATTTATATAGGGGACACATATACAGCATTAAGTATTATGGCTTAGTTTTTTTACACCTTGTATAGCATTCTGAATACGCTTCAACTATTCTACACTAACTTCCCTACACTAACTTTTGTTTTGTGCCTCGTCTAACGGTTTTAACTAGATAGTACTAATAGTTATATTGCAACTCCCGGTTTTGAGTTTGTATTTAAATTAATGCAGTAGTTACCTACCGTTGAATACCAGATACATTTTCTTTGATACAGTGCTGATACTGTAAATGAAGTTTCAAAAAACGTTTTATCGTGTTTATAACGAAAATCTGTTTTTGGATATTATAAGGGATATATCCAATAATAATATAATAATAATAATAATAATATCTATGGACGCTTCACACCACATCAGTCTGGCCCCGTGCTAAGTACCTAAAGGACTTGTGTTACAGGTACCAGACAACGGAAATATATTTAATACACATCCAGACCCGGGCACATTGATAACTTTTTGTTCCGTCGGCGGGATTCGAACCCGCGACCTCCGGCTTGAGCGTCCAACGCGCTTACCACTGAGCCACAGAGGTCGTCAAAATATCAAAATCCAATAAAACTGATCGTCGATATAAACTCCTGTTTAAAGTGACAAAGTTCATAAGTTGTATCCGTTTTATAATCTGGATCCAACTTAATAAATAATATATATTTTGTCGCCTTTATAAAATACGGACTAGTATGGTTTTCTACAAAATATTAAATCTTCATACTAAAATCATGCTGACAAGTTCAAAAACGCAAAGTCCTCTTTTGTGTATGACAGGTGATAATTAGTTATAGCAGATATTTACGTCTAGATTTTCTCCCCTCAATAGACAAAACCGCTGCAACGTTCGATGTTAATAAATTAGGACAGTTATACACTTTGCGACTGTAGAATCATGGTTTGGCGATTTTAATGTATAAACTGCATAACAATAATTAGAATAGAATATGCAATTATATGCAGGAACGCACACGACGCGCAAAAAGTCCGCATATAATTGCATAGGTTCTATTTCGACAGACAAAAAGTGCGTCACGGATAGTCTGTCGTCTGCGCTGCGCCTAATATATACTACCTGTGTAGTCTTGATTGACTTTTCGTTTTCTACAATTTATAGTAAGTTAGCTGTAAGGGTGCGTTTCCACTGAAGCGGAGCGGAGCTTAGCGATGCCTGAATTGACCAATCGTGCTATTCCAGCGGAATGACAGCGAAGCGGAGCGAAGATTTCGAGCATGGTGATTGGTCAATTCGGCACCGCTAAGCTCCGCTCCGCTCCGCGTCAGTGGAACACGGCCTAAGCCACCCAAACATGATAAAATAAAATAAGAATAATATGATAGTATTGGCCACTATAGTATTGCCACTATACACAAATAAATGAATTTAAGATCGTCTTTCATGTTTTGCTACCATAGTAATTAATGTTCATATTAGATAGTTTGGACTCATAGAAGTTTGATGAAGGAACAATCAAATGAAGAGTATATTATATAAAAGGAGCTATATAAAAGCCTTATAAAGTTCCTTTTTTCAGGACTGATTTTTAAGTTGCCAGATAAATTTTCACCGCAGGTTATAGTTTTTGTCGACTTAGCAAATGTATAATGATTATGCCTAATATTTTAAAGTGTCATTCCTCAATTCAAAATTAATGAAGTCATGCATAATTACATTTTTAAAATTTAATTGTATTTAATTCCATTAACCGTCGCGTTTATTAGTCGCAGGTGTGTAATAATACTTAATAGTTCGATGGCTCAGGGCATGCCGTAAGGTTGAAGATGTTTACAAAGTGGTTAGTTATCGCCAGCGCTTTGCACTGAGCTCGTTAATATTTTGTACCTAGCTTGATGTCTGTATTGGTTATTCATTTCAATACAGAGTTATATACCCCCATTTTGTGAGACCACGATAGATATTATATAGAAAAAAAAACAGGAATATGGAGACGCCTATTGGAGCTTACAAAAAATATATATGTCCTTTTCCGATCCTTAATTCCTTACTCAATTTTATTAAAATCAGTTCAGCGGTTTGGGCGTTAAGAGGTAACACACATAGACACTATCGCATTTATAATAATTATTAATATGGATTATACGAGTATTCCGTCGTGGTAAAATCGGAAAGCAAAATGTATGTAATTTAACAAACACGGTAACGTCAAGATAATTAAAGACATAGCTTGTCGATACAGTGAATGAAATGAATGGCAAATGGCTACAAAGACCTCAAACGTCCACTCTATTACCGTGTCGATGGCAAATTATAAACAACCATTCTCTATAAAGTTGGCTTTTAAAATCAATGTGTGTTCGACGTTTCGTGATGTTCCCAATTTGTTTAACCCTAGTGGTTGTTTTTGATGTTTCCCTTTTCCGATGCACTTCTGCCTGGGAGGGTTACGAGGGAACTAATTACCGGTTTTCCCTTACAGTAAGGGTTGTCAAAAGCTAAAAGTTTTATCTACGAGTACGTACGGTTCGGTTCGGTTACAGGTTCGAGAACTAACCCGGTGAGAAGGTTTTTTTTTTTTACTTCCAGTTTTAATCTGTGAGTTTTTGCAGGCAGGGTACTCCAAGGTACTTTACATACTCTAAAATCTATTTCATCTTCCCATATTCTATTCTGTTTTTGTCTTAACGGTATCCAATAAATATATGGATAATTAGGATAGTTTTGAGTTAGCTAGGGTATATTTTACTACTTAATTGTTACTTTGATGGCGAGAAAATTTTCATACACTACTTTAAAGATTTCGATTAAGTTTACTTGATCGCGAGTGCTTCAACATATTTCATCGCAGAAAAAATTAACAATACCCACCAGATTTTTTTAACCCTGATTTGTTAAGCCCAATTATCATATCCACCCAATGATCTTATCGGGCTGTCCAGTTTTTTTTGTTTTTGACAACCCTACTGGTCTAGGGGATTGTGCACGTGAGGTCTAGAGGTAGCAATCGGTCTTAAAACATTTGCCTTTGTTCTAAACATTCGATAGAATCTACTTCAGACAAACCTTTGATCAAAGGGAGACCCTTTTAATCGTGCCACTTTAATATGCAGTTATCTATTCATATCCATACTAATATTACAAACAGGTAAATTTTGCGAGTATGTGATTTTTTTAAATAAAATTTGGGATGTGAACGAGCAAACGGGTTACCTGATAGAAAGCAACTATCGTCGCACATGGACACTCGAAACATCAGAAGGGTTGGAAGTGCGTTGCCGGCCTTTACGTTGCAGGAGTGGATCTACTGAAAATATTTAAAAATTCTTTTACTAATAGCAATCGGATAAAATTGCGGGAAAACCTATCGTTGCATAATTTACTGGAATTGTAAACACTGATATTTTTTTATGTTTTTTCTATAAATCGTTCCATAAATCATTATGCGAGGGAATATAATATTTAAAATGTAATTTGAATGCATGTAGCCTTCGGCTATAATTAGCATTAATGCTGTATCATAGATGTTAGTTTTGTGGTAACTAGTTGTTTATGAATAACTGTGATTTTAATTTTATGTAAGTATTTCAATACTAATATTATAAATTTGAAAGTGTAGCTGTCTGTCTGTCTATCTGTTTCTCTTTACGCCCAAGCCGCTAAACCGATTTTGCTGAAATTCGGCTTGGAGATCCTTTGAGTCCCGGGAAAGGACATAGGATACTTTTTATGTGGAAAATGTACAGTTCACGCGCAATTTACGAATTTTGGCGCGACAGAGTTTAAAATATTTAAATATTATTATTAATTATTAAAGTACACATATAATTAAGGCTTTTGTGAAAATTTAAAGTGCCTACCTGTTGTCATGATTGATACCGAGCAAAAAATGATTGAAAAATCACGTTTGTTGTATGGGAGCCCCCCTTTAAATATTTAATTAATTTTGTTTTTAGTATTTGTTGTTATAGCCGCAACAGAAACATATAATCTGTGAAAATTTCAACTCTATAGCTGAATGCCTATTTATATACTTAACTATTTATTTACGACCTAAAATAATTCAACTAAGACGATAGACAATACAACTCATTTTGTACAGTAAATAAAAATAGAAAATTACGCGCCGAAATATTTTTAACTAAGGGAACCTGCCCCCTTAGACAAGTGGCAAAACGCTAACGCTACAAAATGTATGCGATTTGACATAAGTCATCGCTTCGCTAATGAATACTAATGTCAAATCCATCATTTTGTAGCGTTAGCGTTAGCGTTTTGCCAGTTGTCTAGAGGGTCTGGTATTATAAAGACTCTTCTCAGAAGAAAATTATTTAGACCTAGTCATAAAAACTCAGTTTTTTGTAAGTCGGTTAATTTTATATCGCAATAGCTAGTTTCGATTTTGCGATATAAAATTGGCTTCTATAAAGTAAATTCTCGTATAGAAATAAAATTCTAGTTTTTTTCTTCAAACGTAGGTATACGATCGTTACTCTGTAGTCTGTAGGCGTAAGCTACTAAGGTGTATTGACCTGATACTTAGTCGCTTCGATAGTTTTCTTGATAAGCATCAGAAGAGACAATACAATACTGAGATTCTTGAAAAAATATATAGCTTATATTCTAAAAATTTTGTGAAGCAAGTATGAATATATTATTCTATTGTTAGTTGAGTTACAAGTGAGTCTTTCGGCTTGAATTGTGAATTTTTGTTTAATTTTGCATAAGAGTGTATTTAATTTAGATTTATTGATTAATGAAATTTGGTTTATCAGTTTCAATTAACTACTAGAGGCTGCGCTTCGCTACACCTGTGTGAAAACAGTATCCCGCGAGAATCGCTTATTGTCCAACTTTAAAAAGTATAATAATACTAGTTGACCCGGCAAACGTTGTTTTTCCATATAAATTATATTTTCTAGTATTAATATAAAAAGCAAATAAAAAACCTATTCTCAGGCCTAACGAATATAGAGCCGTTTTGAAGAAGTTCGCGCACAAACACTGTGACACGAGAATTTTATATATTAGAAGATGTCTTTCCCCGTAATCTTCTTGATAAATGTGACTGAATTAGGCAATTGTAAAATGTAGTTCTAATAATTTTCTACAAACCTAGTGATATGTGAAAGGGCTTTGTTCAATCGTCTTTTTTTTTAATTTTAATCAAAAGCGGCCAAGTATTCTGGAGTCTATTCGTTGCAAACAAACGTTTCTTCTTCATAATAATTAATCATCTTCTATATACACAGGCGAAGCGCGTAGTCCTCTACCTAGCGCGATCGAGACCCGAGCGGCTACTAGACGAGATGATGACAGAACTGCAGACTGTGGAGACACTGAACTGCCTTATAGAGAGAACTGAGACACCGCCATTCTATCGCCTCACATCCATGAGGAAAGCTACGTCGGGACACAGCGATGGACCAGGGACGGGGTCGCAGGTAAGTCTATTCTGTAATATGTAAACAGAGGTTAATGCTGATCGCACATATTTTGTCAGCACGCCGCATTTCGTGACGTCATTTCAAACAATGAAATCTAAAATGCGGCGCATATGGCGTGTACGGTGCTGACAAAATATGTGCGATCACCTCTATTATTTTTTTATTAAATAAAGGGGCAAACGAGCAAACGGGTCACCTGATGGTAAGCAACTACCGTCGCCCATGGACACTCGCAACATCAGAAGAGCTGCAGGTGCGTTGCCGGCCTTTTAAGAGGGAAGACGCTCTTTTCTTGAAGGTTTGCAGGTCGTATAGGTCCGGAAATACTGCTGGTAAATATTTAATGGAATCAGGCGTTACTTTGCGGAAATCCATAGCTTAAAATTTAGTTTATTATTATTTTTAGCAATATTCCGCGAAATACACTTCCACCCTTACGAACAACGTCCGTCAAGTCGACTTGACGGACGTTGTTCGTAGAGTCCACATCCTGAGGATGCTCCGGTGTTGGAGCGAAACGCGCGTCGAGTGTGTGGTGGTGTTCAACCTTCATTTACTTAAAGGTGGAAGTGTATTTCGCGGAATATTGCTAAAAATAATAATAAACTAAATTTTAATACTGCTGGTGACAGTTCGTTCCAGAGTTTTACAGTGGGCGGGAGAAAGTTACGCGAAAAACGCACTGTGGAAGACTGTCTAGATAATAACCTCTGTAATTTGGTTGTGATATGTGAAGCCCCGCCGATAGAATATGACGACTATAATTGGACATTACAATATCACATACAAGGGGTATGTGATATTCTGATGTTATAAGATTTTGGTGAAATTGCTGCAGTAGTTGAAATTAAACAAGTTCTGTCTGGTTATTGTGCGAACTGTTACCGGACAGAAATGTTAATTCAAAAATCATTTTTCCAAAAAAGTAGAGTCGTTCAACTTTTTTATTGTTTAGGATGCGACTGGCAGAACAGGCGAATTAGCTCCTGTCGAAAAAGGCACAATCCACACCAAAAGGCACAGCGGCGAAGATCCCGCTAAGCAGTGGTAAGATTAACATTAGTATTGTTAATTATTTATATGTCTATCATGGTCGACTATGGTCTATGTTAATTTTATATACCCAAACTCGGCGCACACGTACGTGTTATTATAATATCTATATATACGTCGCGTATAACTTTAATCGTAAAAGTAGCAGGGAAAAGCTGGATGCAGACTGCTAAAGGTAGAAACACTGTGGAAAGAAAATATGGAGGCTTTACTCAGAATGGGGCCACGTAGCAGCGGAAGTAATAAAACATCAAGAAAAATATTAACATGAATAATTAATTGCACTGCTAAGTGGAATTATATCTAAATATATATAAATCGGCCAAGTGCGAGTCGGACTCGCCCACGTAGGGTTCTGTACCATTATAGAGCGAAAGTAGGCAAACAATTTTGTTTTTGTATAGGATATTAATATTCATTTTATTTGGTTTTTAGTATTTGTCGTTATAGCGGCAACAGAAATACGAATTCTGTGGAAATTTCAGAAATCTAACGGTATCTTGTGATACAGCCTGGAGACAGACAGACGGACAGACTTCGAAGTCTCAGTAATAGTCACGACCACTGTGGCTCAATTGGTTGTGTGTGTGTCCCGTTTTTACCCTTTGGGTACGGAACCCTAATAAAAATACGCCGTGAATCTCTGTGTGGAATATGTATGATTTCAAGGATTTAATCTTTAATTGCACAGTTAATAATCTATGGATGTTAATCTGAGAATATGATTATTTTTATTATAATACAGTCTTGGTAATCATCTGCCAATTGGTGTTGATGATGATGATTGTGCGTGGCGCGAGAGCAAACAAAGTCCCCCGAAGGTTCATTCATGTATCGATGTCGTAATATTCGATAAAGGTGAGCAGTGGCCACATGTACAGCGTGTTTCCGAAATTTCACTTGTTGATTGTTTTAGTTAGGCCCACTTGTGACGATCAAATACTTAACCTTCTGTTTAATCATACTTTTGATATGTACTCAGAACGAAAATAATAACATTTTATGTTTTAACCCAGGGTTAAATTAAATGGCGCAAATAAGCCCTTATAGATTTTCAGCTTGTAGTACCTGGGAGATAAAAGCTTGGCTCAAAATTGAATACATTTTCAGCCTTCTGTGGATATTAAGTAGAGACATGTTCGTCGTTTATTTTGTGCGGATAGATTTGACTATACAACATGGGGCCATGGGCCATAGGCCTTCTCGTCTATTTTCGAATCGGTTGTTTCTAATTACTTATGCAAAAACTCAACGTTCGAAAAAGTAAGATAGAATAAAAAAAACCGGCCAAGTGCGAGTCGGACTCGCGCACCGAGGGTTCCGTACAAACCTGCAAGGTTTACAAAGTTCGTTTGATATGAATTTCAACTTGATAGCTCTACGCGTTCATGAGGAAAAAAGTAATAAGTTTATATTTATTAAAAAATATATATTTTGTAATGTAACTAAAAATTTAAGGTTTTCGGAATTTTTCCTTTATGTGTGCTATAAAACGTTGCTTCATGCCAAATTTCAAGATTCTAGGTCGACTGGAAGTACCCTTTAGGTTTTGATTCCCTTGCGAGTACTTGCGAGTTTCAAAATATGCAGCTTAAATTGCTGTTTCTTTTGATTGCGTTGACATAGAAGTTTGATTTTGTTACAGCTTAAAGGTATTATAGACCTGAGTATTTGGTATGAATTTCAATTTAATACCTCTACGCGTTTATGAGGAAATGGGTAGTAAGTTTAAAATTATAAAAAAAAATATATATTATGTGATGTAACTAAAAATTTATGGTTTTCGTAATTTTTCCTTTATCTATGCTATAAGACGTTGCTTCGTACCAAATTTCAAGATTCTGAGTTCACGGGAAGCACCCTGTAGGTTTTGATTCCCTTGCAAGTGTCGAAAATTTGCGGCATAAACGGCTGTATCTTTTGATTGCGTTGGCTTAGAAGTTTGATTTTTTCACAGCTTCAAGGGACAGTAGACCTGAGTAATTGATATAAATTTCAGCTTCATACCTCCACGCGTTCCTGAGAAAAAGGGTCTTGACAGACGGACAGACGGACAACAAAGTGATCCTATAAGGGTTCCGTTTTTTCCATTTGAGGTACGGAACCCTAAAAAAGTAAATTGAATTCGTGCTTTGAGGATCGGGCTCCTGGACTTAATCCGATGAGAGGTCGACGCTGGTTCCGACCGAGATTTAATGCCTCAATCAGCGTGAATTTGGCTACAAACCCTCGCGTACAGTAACGGAAATATTTCCTAACAGATGGCCCCCATTCGATGCTTTTAGGGTTTCGTGTACTGAGGGTGAAACGAGACCGTATTGCATAGATTTTACTGTCTATCGGTATGTCTGTTTATTATAATATGACAAACAATGTGTCCCAACACCAGTGTCCGACACTTTATATTGCAATTTTTCATAACATGAAGAATTGCATTTTTTTTTACAAATTGTATCCCCACCTCGCGTCGTGTTCCTCATTGCTGAGGGTCGTGATTCCTCTAAGCCCTAAAGTTATAGTAGCGATCACAGCCATCTGTGGCGATTCTTAACAAAATAAATAAACACAATACAAGACAATTTCCAAACAACATTTTACTAGAATTTCAATTTAAATTTCACTGAAATACTACAAGTTCAACCGTTTATATGCTTTCAAACGTTGCGATATTGTTACTTTTATTCGACTGTTCGGTTTTTCATAAATGGAGTTATCAATGCTCTGCTGACTGCTGAGTCTATCGAGCGATGTTTCTCTAGTTTCTTTGTCTGTTTTTATTTACGTTGTCTGTATTTATTTGTAAAACGTTTTCTTTCTTTATTCTTTATTTATGGAAAAAAATTCTTGGTACATCGGCCGACTTAGAAGTCTTACACAAAATAGATGTTAAATAACGTGAGCCCTGCGTTTAGACGAGTCGAAAAGTCTATTTGCCCGGGATTGAGATGCTCATTATACAAAAAGTATGTAAAAACCTCCGAAATTTTCCAGCAGAGTACGAGCTATGAATGAATTATGACAAAGAAAAATTTTCATCATGTCAGGTTTTAATAAGATGCTACAAAGCCATGGATAGACACTCACAGACAGATAAACAGACACTTCAAACTTAAAACACCCTTTTATTCTCGTCAGGCAAGATAAGATACTTTATCCTGTCTTAATAAGCGGTGGTAATCACTAACCATAAATCGAATCATCTTATTTGTCGACCTTATTCTATACAGGGTGCAATTAAACCTTCGTGCCAAATTTTTTCCAGGGCTTAGATATCATTAGGAGAGTCCATTTAACCAAAATATAGGGCGTTATTTTTTTAATGACATATTTTATCCCATTTAAAATCGTTGCAGAACGGTCACTCGCGGCGCGGGGAATGAGCGGGGGTGCCACGGGGGGAGGCGCGCGCGCGAGGGCGACGCGTCGCGTCCATTAATTGTAGTGTTTTTTAGGATGACTTTCGGATGCTTTTTCTCAACATTTTAGTACTGAGTAACTACAAAAGAAATATACGTGTAAGTATTTTTATTTTTATCAAGGATCAATATATCAAAATTTGGCAGGAAGGTTTAATTGCACCCTGTATAAGAATACAGTTGCACAATACCTTCGCTATGAAAATGCACAGAAGATTTTGAATGCAACTCAATTTGACTCCTTGGTCGCTTCTGGAAATTGTATTTGTGAAATGTTTTCATTCTGCGAGGTATTCAGACTTACATTCAATTTGGCCACTTTGGTTTCACTCAAATACTTTCTAGTGTTTAAATTGAGATTTTTAACAACTACGGTAGACCTTCAAGTACCTAATTAAAATTATTACTATGTTAGTAAATAGATTGCCTACTTAATACTTATATTTTCTTACATTGCTAACATCGGATTCTAATGATTTTTATCAGGAATAGAGTAGTATCTATAAAAATGAGAAAAGGTATTAACTACATAATATTCAAGTACATTTTTACCTAACATAATATCCAAGTTGTAAATAATTTACTAAAGCGCCTTATATGACTTGTGAGTCGTGACTACACCGAAAGTAGAAAACCTTTGCGTTCTTGGAAAAGCTTAATTAACTGAATCTGCATCAGAGCGTATATCAATACTCTTATAAGTTATAAGATTCATAGAATTTCTAATAAGAGATTAAATTAGATTCTATTGTCATTAAGTGTCTTTGACTTGTTCTCAAATATTGTAACATTAAAAGGACCTTTAGGCTGAATAACTTTGGTAATTCTAAACGGATTCGAACATCAGATTGTGACATACATGACATACACGGGTAACTGCTGCCGATTTTTGACGTATTTCGACTTGAAACTGCAAATGTTTAAATGACAAACACTAAAGATTTTCATGCGACAGAAATTGTACGTCTCTAGTACAAATCCCGTATGAGACAAGATGCTTTAAAGACCCTATTAATATTCAACTATATAATATTATAACCCCATGGTTATTATAAACGTCCATACATTTCAACATAATAAATAGTCTTTACGTCAAAAACTATACCACCATACGCACCTTAATCAATTTAGGCGTATTTAGCGACACCATGTATAAGCGTTATCAAACAAGGCTTATGATTGATCATTCAAAGGCGTGTCCTAAGTGATTGTCCTTGTACTTGCAGATTCAACACGAAAATTGTTCCGAGGACTATCCCTTTGACGCAATTGGCAAATGTTTGCTCGCATAATCTGCGTAGATAGAGGGCAAAAGGGCAGTCCATGGTAAGCCCTTCGTATCTGCTGCGCGAAGGTTGGAGGAGCGATGTACGGACGAGTGGCCTTGCTAAGTAGACGCCTACGTCCGTAGACAACTTGAACGTTTGTTTTTCTGTATAAATGTAATAGCAAAAAAGACAGATCACCCGATGGTAAATTACAGCCGCCGGTAAGGACACACGCAACACTTGAGGTCTAGTGCTTCATTCCTAGCCCTCTCTTAGGCCTGGGATCTCACTCGGTGAAACAATATTGTTGATTCACATCGGTTTTTTGTCAGGTCGTGGTTTTGGTCCGGTCAAGTCACCACATCCGTGCCTTATTTTGCCGCGCTTGCCTATTTCAGAAAAAATAGGAAACCTTGTCAACATCTTTCTAATATATAAACTTCTCGTGTCACAGTGTTTGTTCGCGAACGGCTCAACCGATGTTAATGAAATTTTGTACGTACATTTGTTAGACTTGAGAATAGGTTTTTAATTTTTATCTATTTTTATATTAATACTAGAAATAATTTATACGGCAAAACAACGGGTTGCCGGGTCAGCTAGTCTAATATACATAAATCTCCTGTCACGATGTTTGTCCGCGATGGATTCCTAAACTACTTAACCGATTTTAATGTGTGTGTTTTTTTTTAATGTGCTTTTTTCCAATTTGAGAGATAGGATAGCTTAGATCTTTAATTATAGTCTCAATTTTATTTTATTGCAAATTATTTGTCTATAATTGATGGCGACCATTGTTTGTACGACGGGATAGCGATCGACGTTGCCATGGTAACATACATATTTAGTCACTTCAATAAAATAATATGGCAAATACATACTCAATATAATATTATGGCAAAGCAACGTTTGCCGGGACAGCTAGTTGTTTTATAAGAATAGTTAGTTCCTACGAACATTAAGTTATTCTATCTCTTTTTCGCAGTGGGGCGAAAGCGGAGACACCGGCTAGGTCGGACAAGCGTGCTTCAGCCCCGCCTTGCACTACACCGCCAGTGGAAGACGACCCCACTCCGCCATCTGATGGTGACGCCACACCGGTATGTTACTGTCTGAACCATGAGACGAGCCATTTAAATACCTACAAATAGAAATTAAAGTTCTGTGACCTGTCTCACGCTCTTGAGTATAGTTTAATTTTGTTTGTTATACCTTGTGCGTTTTAAGATGATATGCGTGACACATCATAATAGGCTACTTGTCCTACTTTTTTTCTTCATGCTAATCGCTTCTTAATCATTCATTTTCACAACAAAATTAATATTTTAATATTTTACACAGTAGAAATCCATAAAAATGTTTATTGAAAAATATGCCTTATAAATGGCGCCGAAAACACTGTCCGCCATAGTGTGACGTCATACGCTTTGTATTTTAAACTCTCTTTATTGAACATTTTTTATGTGCTAAATGTACGAGTCTAAAAGTGCCCAAAAATTATAAAAGAATTAAATAAGAAATTACAAATCATTTGTAATGTTGAAAACTTTTGGAGAAAAGTTTTGGCCATTTCATTTCCCGTCTAGAACAAATGGAGATAATATATAAAACTGATGTTTTAAGTGAATTATTCAAGAAAATATATTTTACAAATATTTCTAGGCTTATTCTTATTATTTATGTACAAATAAACTTACGTAATAACGAGCGCGATAAATAAAGATATTAAATTACTATGAGGATGACGTCACATCCAAATCGGAAGTACCGCAAAAGCGTTTTCGTCAGTACAAATCCTATTTTCATAAAATCATATTTTCAAATCGACTTTATTTATTAATCATAAGCTTTTATTTGATGATAAGGGTGAAATACGGTTTCCTAGGCCAAGTTCTACTAGAAATATGCATTTGTTCAATGAAATTGAATATAGGTCAAGTAGCCTATTGACAAGAGTAGGGAAGTTACCTAAAAAAATTAATCGATAATTTAAAAATATCGAATCACTTCGTAAAGGAATTGCAATCGAAATTATCGATTTCGTACTGACGTTTCAGGGTGGCGCCGGCGATTTAAGATGGCCGCCCATTTTATCGATTTGATTTCGATTCAACAGTGGCAATCTCTATTGACATAAGTTCCGTTTCATGCATCTGACATTTTTCAAATGTTTTCGTAAACTCCTATTTCACAGTTATTATTTATAATTTTATATTAATAAGTTAGTATTTATCAACTTTTCATTTTTATTCATTTACAGTTATAGGAAACATTTATTTTTGTATATGGAATATAATTTATTACAATTAGATTTCTTTTGTTTTCTTGTAAAAAAATCCGTAGCAAGGAATATGAAAACTGTCACCGATATCATCTTATAACGCACAAACTATAGCATAATAATTGTGTTTACAGTGCTAATAGTACTAATCAGTGGCGGATTAACCCTAAGGCCCAGTAGGCCCGGGCCTAGGGCGGCCAAATATAGGGGGCGGCAAATCGTGTAAAAAAAATTGTAATAGGTGCGCCGTGCGACTGCAGTGTGAAGCTATTTATTTATTTTATTTAACTCTTTATTGTACACAAGAAACACAATATAAAGATACAATTAACACGGAAAGACGACACAAAGGGACTGCTTATTTCTAAAAGAAATCTCTTACAGCAGCCCTACTAAGAGATACAGTGTAAAAGATAACAGATAGGACGTGCACAATCAATAGTTGTTACCTAATTAAACTAAATTAACCAAATTATACAACAATATCGAAACTAATAATAATTTATACTAAGACTATAATATAAAACATAATATTATATAAATAAAATCAAAAAATAATCATATGAATATAATAAATAAATACTATATGTATACATAATAATACAAATTACGGTGATTGAGAATTAAGATAATGCTCTTTCAATCGTCTTTTAAACACAGCGATAGTTGGACTGTCACGAACAGTGTGCGGAAGCGAGTTCCATAATCTGACGGCGTGCACGGTAAAGGAATAGGAGTAGAAATTGGTTCGATCGGATGGGAGGGAGAGGTTAGTTCTGACAATGGATCTGCACGGGATTTCAGGAGGGTGGGAAAAATTAAACCTATCGAGCAGATAGGATGGAGAGAGAGGATTATACAATATATTATATAGTAAACAGAGGATATGGGAGTTGCGACGGAGACGGATAGGAAGCCACTTGAGCCTCAATCTGAAGGCTGATACGTGATCATATTTTTTGAGTCCAAACACAAAACGGATACAGAGATTCTGTAAACGTTCAAGTTTTGTTAACAGCTCCTCAGTGAGGTCCAAGTAGCAGGAGTCGGCGTAGTCTAGGATAGGAAGGATAAGGGTCTGGACGAGGAGGATTTTAGTTTTCATAGGCAAAAAATTTTGGAGGCACTTCAACTTATGCAGCGAGTAGTACACCTTTTTACTGACTTCACTAACCTGAGTAGTCCAAGAAAGATTATTATCTAAAACTAGGCCTAGATTTTTGGCAGTGTCAGTAAAAGGAATAATAGTGCCATCATATACGATATTGGGTGCATCACGTACTCGCTGAGTCATGTACTTACTACCTATGATCATGGCCTGTGACTTACCTGGGTTAACCATCAGACCAAATGATTTAGCCCATTCAGCAACTCTTTGGAGGTCAGCATTAATTTCTGCAATTGCAGAAATAATGTCCTCAATGAGCGAATGACGGTAAATTTGCAAGTCGTCTGCATAGAGATGGAAATTGGATGCAATTAATTTGGAAACAGTATTTATAAAAATAGAAAATAAAAGGGGAGAAAGAACGCCACCCTGGGGAACGCCCGCCTCGACGTCACACCAATCCGAGAAAGCCTCGTCAGAGCGGACCCGCTGCGAACGTCCCCGAAGATATGAGTCAAACCAGTCTACCACAGAGGAGGAGATATTAAGGGAACGGAGGACAGAGAGGAGTATGTCAAAATCAACCGAATTAAAGGCGCTGCTAAAATCTAATAAGACTAAAATGGAAATACATTTGTTTTCCATTGCTAGACGTATATCATCAGTGACCTTTAGCAGCGCTGTAACGGTACTGTGACCAGGACGGAAGCCGGATTGGAAGGGAGATAATAGATTATTTAAGGTGAGGAACTGGGAAATCTGCTTATGGACAATGTGTTCAAGGACCTTGTGGTCCAAGGACCGTGTGGGAGCTAGTGGCAATGGGCGCGACTCTGGACGGACTCTATATTTTAATAGTGAATAAGGTCTCAATATCTGAATCCCCATATATACATATGTATGTATAAATAAAATGTACTGAAATCAAGTTTCGTTATATGTTTTTTTTTTGTTTTTATCAAACTAAATTTTGGAAATTAAAAAACATAAACTACAAGGTCTCAGTCAAACTACAGGCTTCTCGGTTATTAAAATTTGGCTGTTTTTGGTGAGATATTTAAAAGCTCGCGTACCGTTTGATTATAATCTTCCTATATCACTATTTTTGCGTATCAAAATTATAAATAATTTCGTACTGTATCGTACATATAAAATAGTTTGTACGTTTAGTTTAACCCGTTTCGGCCCAGGACTCCACTCGAGGTACACCTCTCTTCAGTGGCTCATAAGTCATAAGTCATAATTCATAACATAATTAATGCTATTCGCGCCTAAATAGCCCAGTCACTATAGGGGGTTGACCTCGGAAAATCGAGATGCCCAGTATATTACCACGTAAAAACTTAATTGGTTTCGCATCCTCAAAATTCACAAATAATTGTCATTGGTCAGAAGTCACAAAAATCTATTTTTTTACTTTTTTTTGCAAATATTTAGTTTTCTATGCGTTTTACGTTTTTGTATAAATAGGAAAGTTGTAGAGAATTAAATTCTCTACAACTTTTCTATTTAACATTTTTTTACACCTTGAACTGTTTTCAAAATAGAGGGCGTATAGCGCGCGGTCGGAGAATTATCTGAGATCAACTGGTAGTCTCGCTCAAAAACTCGTAAATTCATTTCTAAACATACAATAATTTTCATTTTTTATTACACCTTGACATCAATTATTATGGACTAAAATATCACTTTACACTTAAGAATTATTTAAAAACTTAAAAGTCAGTAAATATTATTTCTTTACTTTTTAGTTTTTTTGCGGGGTTTTTTTTAATTATTCATGCTTTTTAAACTTTTGTTGGTTATAGTGCAGAATAATATGCAAAGAATACCGTCTATGAATGTCCTCTTGGATGAGCCCGTCAATATGAGCCCAAACACGAAACCTCCACTTTGGGTTCATACGGGGCTCGGCTCCTATAGAATTCAGGTGATGCTGCAGTAGTAGCATGCAAATATTTACTGTTTATCTACGTCTTACTGATTGTCGCAATCAAAATGAGCCCAAACACGAAACCTCTGCTCTAAGTTGGTAAGGAGTTAGGTATCCTATTGATTACCAGGTGATGCTGCAGCACCAGGTCAACTTTCCATTAATGTGTATGCTATTCATAAATATCACGAACCAGAATGCAAAATATAAAACTCATCAAACAACTGCAAGTTGCTAACGGCCATTCACGAACCAGATAAACTGCGATTTTCCAGCACTGAGCAGGCTGATGATGATGAACTATAGCTAAGAACACTCTCGATCATGTCAGCTTTCAAACAAAAACGGCACATGGCCTGGGGCCTACAGCGGCCAGGACTGCAAATCCGCCACTGGTACTAATAGTGGTAAAATCTTAAAAACAGTGTTTGCCAAGCATGATGTATAAAATACATATTTACCAACAAAATATAATGGCAAATATAATAAGTAATATGTCTCAACTTTTAAATCTTTTCTACTTGACCTGTAACATCTCGAGCAATATCAATAGCTAGCGATAGCGATATGATAATAGAAAAATTGTGTTTTATTAGTGTTCAATATCAATAGCCATTACGTCCTACCCACGCCACACTTAACAGGGCATACCTATTGTAGTGCATTTTAATATTCTTGTCTATTACTTTTATTTTATTCTATTATTTTTTATATTTCTTTTAAGCGGGCATGGGCCTACCGGTAAACAACTATGAACAAACTGTCTTGGGACGCACAACAAAATATTCAGAAGAAAAATAGAAGTAGGAAGTGTATAATACCTACTAGATGACGATCGAAACTCAGTTGCACCAAAATTCGTTTTTCGCGCGGGGTACAAAAAGTACTCCTAGTTTCTCGGGACTCCAAATACCTACCAAATTTTATCAAAATCACATTTCAATCAAATTAAAAAAGACAGACATACATACTTTAACACTTATAATATTGATTGATTGATGGATATTATTCACAGACGGGAATGTGCCCAGAAATCGGCCCAAGCAGTAGTCTACCGTCGACGCCTTTGGAGACTCGAGTAGACCTGCCTCAACCGAGGCCGCTACCGATGCCAGAGTATGGCGGTTTCTTCGCCCTTCTTACTGAGTACCTACCGGACAGCAATCAACCGGTGTCTGGGTTCCATAGGTGAGTGAAACCATCGTAGGTCAGTTGGCGAATGTGAGTAGATACTAGATTTGCGTTTGACACTTAAAGAATACACGGCAAAGCTTGTAAGGGTATAAATTACCATACCAACTTATATTCGTTAAAACCGCGCAAGCCTTGTACCTAAAGTACCTAAGAACGTAGGGTCATTCCGTAGTGACCTTGTCGATTGAATGTATTCCTAATTCCAGTATGTTTGGCACGTTCTAGGATCTAAACGGCATCTTGAATTTGATTTTGAAAGATATTATTACTTTTACGCAGACAGTAGAGTTAATTACGCACGGACCCCTAAGGGAGAATGCTGAGGCAGCCACACGTGCCCGGTCAGCGCCATCGCCTTCTGGGAAACGCATCAGCAGTTTTCGACATTATCGCGTTTCCATAATTATTAATATTGTAATAAAATTGTCATTCTCTATTCCGATCTCGAATCGATCGCAGACATTATTGTAAAATAGTTTTAAGTTAGTTAAATAAATTTTAAGATAAATTTTGGTTTTTTTTGGGAGTCCGGGCTGCTAAAAATATAATTGGCGCAGTCTACGGATATTCTTGGGGCTACGAGATCGCGTTTTAAGAAGATTTCCGGAGCTCTAAAATCGACTCCGCGCGCGGTCGGTTAGCTCTCGCTTTCAAGCGTTCACCGAGAGAAGAACCTCATCATCGAGCGGCCGGGGCGTACTCAAACTTCAGTACAGCTCAAGGAAAACCAGAGAAGTCGACGGGCTATGTGAGTACATTGATTTATTTTTCCATCAGTGTTGCTTTCTCCTCGTCACAATTTTCCGTCCCACGAAAAATAGTCCTGCCTCCTCCAGGCTTAAAAATCGTAGGGATAGTGTAGTTGACTCGAATCGTCAATTAAGAGAAGGCTCGAATTGCCCTCAAATAGATTTAAATATTTCAGATTCTCTTATTTTAGATATTAATAATTCCTCTGAGAGCTCGAATTGCCCTCAAGGAAATTTTTGCGAACAAGAATTAATAAATTCAGATAGTATTTTAAATAATCAATTAGATTTAGGCATTAGCGAGTTAGATAGTATAATGGACCCCGACACAGTTTATAAGGCACTTCGCCCAGTCCCAGAATTTGACGGGAATCCACATATTCTCCCTAGATTTATTAGAATTTGCGATCAAATTGTCATTAAATGTGTAAGTAGCGAGCCAGGCTACGAATTATCGAATTTATGTGTAATTAACGGCATCTTAAATAAAATTACTGGTCCAGCAGCTCGTACTATTAATTCTAATGGCATTCCTGAAAATTGGATAGGGATTAGAAATACTTTGATAAATAATTTTTCCGACCAAAGGGACGAGACCGCACTTTATAATGACTTAGCATTAGCGACGCAGGGTAATGAGACACCGCAAGAATTCTATGACAAATGCCAAAACCTTTTTAGCATTATAATGTCCTACGTATCGTTGCACGAGACAATAGAGACTACCGTGGAAGCTAAAAGAATTTTATACCGTAAATTAACTTTGCAAGCGTTTGTAAGAGGCTTAAAAGATCCTCTCGGGTCCCGTATTCGGTGTATGAGACCTGAAACTATTGAGAAGGCTTTGGAATTTGTCCAAGATGAGTTAAATGTCATGTATTTGCAGCAGCGAAATAATTTAGCAACAGATCGAAAACCATCATCATCATCAGCACCACACAACTCACACCAACAATTTACACAGCCGATGCCTAAATTTCCTCCCATGAATAATAACTTTAATTTTCCTAAATTTACACCCGGACCAAGTTGGCAAAAACCAAATTTTAATCCCCAATATAATAATCACCAGCGCATGCCTATGCAACCAACGCGTACTCAGCAAATGTTCCGAGCACCGTTGCCTAACTATAATAGTGGTTTTAGGTTACCTAACAGGCAACCCCAACAGAACAATAATTCTGGCCCTAAGCCTATGAGTGGCGTAAGCCATTTTGTAACGAAACCCTTCCAACCTAGAATTCCTGGTCATGATTGGCAGAAATTTGGCAACCCTCCTCCTTCTAATTATTTTAAGAGTAGAGAAGTTAATTATAACGAATTTTGCGACTATAATAATTTTGAATATGGTAATGATGATACTAATTACACTGACTATTACTACAATACAGACTATGACTATAATAATGACTATTACGGACAAAATGTGAATTATGACTATGACAATCAGCAATATGAACCACATGACTTACCACCTATTGAAGATAGCCCGTGCTACGAAAATAATATGCCTAGTACTAGTAGAGCCAGTCAACCAAGACAATCTCATAGTAGACAGAATCAAAATTTTCACCGGAGCCAAGAAAAATCCGCACCAGAATAGAACTTAATTTACAGTCAAAAAGGGAATTACCCTATATTAAAATTAATAACCCCCCATTAAAATTACTCATTGATACAGGAGCAAATCAATCATTCATAAGCCCAGAAACAGTTGACAGATATTTTAGTAATTTTCCAAAAATTAATGACCCTTTTGAAGTAACTAATTCGAGAGTAACAAGTATTCATGAACATTCAATTTTAATTCCAAGTTTTCCTGAATTTAATGATAATAAGAAAATTAAATTTTTTATTTATAAATTTCATAATCATTTCGATGGTTTAATAGGCTTAGATTTGTTGGAAAATTGTAAGATTGATTTAAAGGACAATATTTTAGTTACCGATTATGCAAAAATACCATTATTACGTTATCAATGTAGAAGACATAATACAGACGAAATAATACCAGCAAAATCATCTCGTTTAATTAGTATACCGATTCAGCATGAAGATGGTAACGTATTTATACCAGAACAATTAATATCTAACTGCATTATTCATGAATGTATTACAACTGTTACTGATCAGACTGGTATAGTAGAAATAGAGAACATGACAGACCAAGACACTGTAATTTCATTTGACAGACCTATACAATTAGACTTATGTAACTTTGAAAGTTCATATGCTGAACCCGACCCTGACAGAGTTAAGCAGGTTATAGATAAACTTAGGACTGACCATTTAAATAGTGAAGAACGAGCTAATTTAGAGACCCTTTGTAAACGCTACGCTGATATATTTTATATAGAAGGCGAACCATTAACTTTCACTAATAAAATTAAACATAGTATCAGGACTCATGATGAAAACCCAGTTTACACTAAAAGTTATAGATATCCTTTTGTACACCGACAGGAAGTTAGAGAACAAATTACTAAAATGCTCGAACAAGGAATCATAAGACCTTCTGACTCTGCTTGGAGCTCACCCATTTGGGTGGTCCCAAAGAAAGCTGACGCATCTGGTAGACAAAAATGGCGACTTGTAGTAGACTTTAGAAAATTGAATGAAAAGACTATTGACGACAAATACCCAATTCCGAATATTACCGACGTTTTAGACAAATTAGGTAGGTGTCAGTATTTCACGACCCTTGACCTTGCATCTGGCTTTTACCAAGTTGAGATGAATCCTGATGACATTCCAAAGACCGCATTTAACGTAGAAAATGGGCATTTTGAATTTCTACGTATGCCGATGGGACTTAAAAATTCACCATCGACATTCCAACGAGTAATGGATAATATCCTTAGAGGCCTACAAAATGTAATATGTCTAGTATATCTTGATGACATCATCGTTTTCAGTACGTCCTTGCAAGAACACATGATTAATTTAGAAAAGGTTTTTAATAGATTAAGAGAATCGAATTTCAAGATCCAAATGGACAAATCTGAATTTTTGAAACTTGAAACAGCTTATTTAGGCCATATCATTAGTAATGAAGGTATTAAACCGAACCCAGACAAAATTAGAGCTATAGAAAATTACCCTTTGCCCAAAACGACAAAAGAAATTAAACAATTTTTAGGACTTTTAGGTTATTACAGGAAATTCATACCTGACTTCGCTAGACTGACAAAACCGATGACTAAATGCCTGAAAAAGACTAATAAAATAACTTTAGATTCCGAATATATTAAATGCTTTGAAAAATGCAAAATTTTACTGACCAATGATCCTATTTTACAATACCCTGACTTTGATAAAGATTTCATTCTGACAACAGACGCATCAAATGTAGCCTTGGGAGCAGTACTTTCGCAAGGTACAGTAGGCTCGGATAAACCGGTTTGCTATGCTTCTAGAACTTTAAGTGACAGTGAATTAAATTATAGTACAATCGAAAAAGAACTTCTGGCAATAGTGTGGGCAACTAAATATTTTAGACCCTATTTATTTGGTAGGAAATTCAAAATTATAACTGACCATAAGCCACTCCAGTGGATTATGAACCTGAAAGAACCCAACTCTAGACTGACACGATGGCGACTGAAACTGAGTGAATTTGACTATACAGTAATTTACAAGAAAGGAAAGTTTAATACTAACGCTGACGCTTTATCCCGTGTACAAATTAATAATGAAGAAATAGAATCACTTCTTCAAGAATGTGGCATAGACACATCAATAAGACCTGAACCATCAGGATCTACTACTGTAACAGCACATACATCCGCTGAAAATCCCATTCTTGAAATTCCCATTACAGACGAACCATTAAATAAATTTCATAGACAGATTTGTTTGACTATAGTAGGTGACATTAAAAAAAGACCGACAGTGACTAAACCTTTCGACACACATACACGAACACACATACAAGTTTCAGAATCCTCCCTAGAACAAGATGTCATAAATGCAATCAAAGAATACGTTAACCCTAAAATAAAGACTGCCATTAAAATAACTCCACCATTAGGTATGTATTCCATCATTCCCATTCTGCAAAATAAATTTAAAAGTAATTCTATGCATCTAGTTTTAGCAAAAACTGAGCTAGAAGACGTTAAAGAATATTTAAGGCAACAAGAGATCATTAAACACTATCATGAAGGTAAAACTAACCATAGGGGCATCAACGAATGCTACTTAGCTTTGTCACGTCGTTATTACTGGCCTAAAATGAGAGAAGAAATAACGAAATACATAAATGAATGTACAATTTGTGGACAGACTAAATATGACAGAAATCCAATTAAACCACAATTTAATATAGTACCACCTGCAACTAAGCCTTTTGAAATAGTTCACATGGACCTATTCACAGCACAAGCTGAAAAATACCTTACCTTTGTAGATTCCTTTTCCAAGTACGGCCAAGCATACCATTTACGAGATGGTACAGCCATCAGCATTATTCAGGGACTATTAAATTTCAGCACTCACCATGGACTACCATTGACTATTGTGACAGATAACGGGACAGAATTTACTAATCAACTATTTGCAGAATTTGTTAGACTACATAAAATAAACCATCATAGAACACTAGCCCATTCACCTAACGATAACGGTATAATTGAAAGATTCCATTCCACATTATTAGAACACCTTCGTATCCTTCGCCTGAAAAATAAAGATGAACCCACAGTTAATCAAATGCCTTATGCAATCCTAGCGTATAATAGTTCAGTCCATAGTTTTACGAAATGTAGACCACACGATATAGTTAGAGGTCACTTTGACCCTAGAGATCCTTTAGACTTTAATTTAGCTGAGCACCTCATGCAACAATATATTATAACTCATAGAGATCAGATGAAAACCGTTTATGAAATGATTAAAGATGCTACAACTGTTGACCGTACAAACTTAATGACTAATAGAAATAAAAATCGTGAGCCAGAAACTGAATATGTACCAGACCAACAGGTTTTCATTAAAAATCCTTTGGCTAGTAGGCAGAAGCTTGCACCACGATACACTCAAGACACAGTCCTTGCAGATCTTCCTATACACATTTACACCTCAAAGAAAAAAGGACCTGTTGCTAAATGTCGTCTGAAGCGAGTACCAAAGTCATCTAAATTGTTACAGGTACCGACTAATACTGATAATGACAATGACGCAAGCAGCAGAGATAAAGCTTGAGACTCTTGACAATGGACCCGGACTTCTACCCTTTAAACTTGGCCAAGCCAAGCTGATTACTCATTATCATACCTTTATACAATATTTAGAACTTTCAGAATTAGAAAATCGTATTATCTCTATAAATGAACAATTAGATTATTTTAAAACTAAACTTGATAATTCAACTTTGCCTATTTATGAAATTCAAATAGATTATCTTTATACCAAATTGTTAAAAATAAATTCACAGTTAAAGACGTTAGAACCAACTAGAGCAAAAAGAGGACTTATTAATGGACTAGGATCAGTTATTAAAGGACTTACAGGTAATTTAGATCATTCAGACGCTGAAAGATTTAATAAAGCTATAGAATTATTAGAAGTAAATGAAAATAAGTTAGTTTCAGAATTTAATGAGCATATAAGTGTTAATAAAGACTGGATGAAACAACATTCGCAAATTATTAATAATTTAGTTGAAAATCAGATTAAAATTAATGAAACATTAAAATTAGTAATAGACAAGTATTATCTTATTGAAGCTAAATTCGCTAAATTCGCTCAATTGTTAGCTATTATTACGGAAAATACAGATGATTTGTATTTAGAATTAGTTAGAATAGAAAATATGTTAGGATTTATTCGTGCAGCGAGCACGCACCATAGCATGATAAGCATAGAAAACTTAGGATATATGATAGGTAGACTTAGAAAAATTTATAGTAGTAATGAGATCTTAGACATTGATTTAAGAGAATATTATAATCTCATTCAACCAGGTAGTTATTTCATAGGTAAAAGAATAGTTATAATTTTTAAGGTTCCTATTATATCTAAAGATAGTTACGATTTATTTAAGCTTTCCATTGTTCCTAATAAGTTCCAACAGACCTTTATACCTATACATCCTTTCATAGCAACCAATGGGAAATTTTTCATGTACTTGCAAACCGAATGCCCAAAGATTGGCGATTACCTTCTCTGTGAGGAAAGCACAAACTATTATCAGCCACGAGATCAAGTAGATTGCATCCAGAGCATCATCATTCATCAATCCCTAGACAAATCGTGCAGCCCTACTGAAGTTTCAATCTCCAGACAAGCTATGGAACAATTAGACGACAGACATTACACCATTGTCTTCCCGAAGTCTACGAAAGTCGAACTTCAATGTGAACGACAGGAATTTATATCCTTATCCGGCAGCTACTTAGCAACAATTCCCCACGAATGCTCTCTCCGAACAGATACCTTCAAGATCACCAATACTGAAGATGAAGTCAAGGGACAGCCGCTGAAGATCACTGAAATAAGAAACAATCGCACTGAAGCTGAAAATTATGAGATTCCACATATCACTCTCAACTCTTTGAATCTCGATAGTCTGCATCATCTGGAAAATAGAATCCTACTGCAGAATCCTGTTCATCTCGCCAACTTCGATTCATCACTGTACCATACAACGTTGCCTCTTTATGCGCTTGTATCTGGTATAGTTATATTTCTCCTCGTACTCTATCTTCGTCGACACCTGCAGAAAATCCCAACTACGCCAGAAGAAGAACCAAAAAGTAATCCCATATATGCTGTTCCTGAAAAATCTGGGAGTCATGGAATTCCAGCAACATTTTCCCTCAACGTGCTCAAATAGTTGCTGCTCTGGGGGTGGAGGAATTACGCACGGACCCCTAAGGGAGAATGCTGAGGCAGCCACACGTGCCCGGTCAGCGCCATCGCCTTCTGGGAAACGCATCAGCAGTTTTCGACATTATCGCGTTTCCATAATTATTAATATTGTAATAAAATTGTCATTCTCTATTCCGATCTCGAATCGATCGCAGACATTATTGTAAAATAGTTTTAAGTTAGTTAAATAAATTTTAAGATAAATTTTGGTTTTTTTTGGGAGTCCGGGCTGCTAAAAATATAATTAGTTACTCTGATTCTGAAAATTGTTCATTTATTTTCATATTTGTTTGTTTATGTCACAGATGCAACGTGGCTGTGATGCTGTTGTGTGACGTGGTGTTGGATGGAGTGGAACTGGACTGGTCCATCCATGTGCCGCTGATGCTGCACATCGTCTTCCTGGGGATGGATCATACCAGGTAAATTGGAATAATAAGGAGAAGAGCAGCAGTCAGAAAGGGAGTCAGTCAGGAAAATGTGTTTTTGAAAACTGTGTGCACGTGATAATAAAAGTGTATAAAAACTGTGTGCACGTGATAATAAAAGTGTATAAAAAGGTTCTTTTTTAATATCGCAAAAGTTGAGCTCTATAGCTTATAATAGAGTTCCTGCGCTTAAAGCTGACACTTTTATCCAATTGGTCTAAATTTTTTATGAAATTAAACTTGTAATGTAAAAAATAATTTCATTTACCGATTACGACTATTTTCCTTGCACACGAATGAATATATTCCTATGAAACTGTAACATTTCCACGAGTACGCAATATTAGTGCTATAATAATATTTCCTAAAAAAAAATAATGGACGAATTTCCTTATTTTCCACCCACTTCGGATTATATAACACCACTATTTCAGATGGATAGTCCACCAACACTGTCGGCAGTTACTCCTGAACCTGCTAGTTGCGGTAGCAGCTCACCACGACCATTTGACCGTAGCGCGGGTGCTGCTCGCTGCAAGATCCGCCAAACTCGGCCTGGCTTTACAGTCGCCACCGCTGCCGCTAGTATCGCATAACTTCACAGGTGAGAGAGAGAGACAGATTTATGTGTAAGATGTAGGTGAGACAGAGAGAGATATACGTATGAGATGACTAGTAGCGCGGGTGCTGCTCACTGCAAGGTCCGCCAAACTCGGTCTGGTGTTACAGTCGCCACCGCTGCCGCTAGTATCGCATAACTTCACAGGTGAGAGAGACAGATATACTTATAAGATACAGGTGAGACAGAGAGAGATATATTATACGTGTGAGACGATCATCTGACCGTAGCGCGGGTGCTGCTCGCTGCCAGATCCGCCAAACTCGGCCTGGCTTTGCAGTCGCCGCCGCTGCCGCTAGTACCGCATAACTTCACAAGTGAGACAGAGACAGGTGTACCTATATGTGAGAAAGAGACATAAGCCACATGACACAATGACCGTGCAAGCTGCAAAAGATATGTGCACAAGCTATAGAGTGAGATGCAACACAACGCATAGTTGTTCGACTTATGAATAAATCTATCAGTCGCAATTTCGCAAACTTTATTTTGCAAACTTAACATAAAAGCGAACATTACTTCTCGCAAAAAAAATATGTTAAAAATAAGAAAACTGCATGCTTCTAAGCAAATGTCTTGTTCTATCATTAATTAATTTCTCCTAACATCCTAATGCTGCAGTATGCAATTTAAAAAGTGATGTTGTTTGAACTTATCATATTTATATGTAAACACTTATGCTTTGCGGAAACTAATATAAGTAATGCACTCCTTGACATATAAGTTTGCATTTCATCGACCTCGATGTATGATCTAGATAACCTACAAACCTAGTTGTGCAGGTGATTGATAATCCCAGTGTCAACTAACACACCTGGGGGTTTGTTTTGACGTTATATCATCATGATGAAGAGTAGCCATATTGCTACATCGCGTAGTCAGAGTATTTACAAAACTTAAGTGTGCTATTGCACTTTTTTAAATAAATTAACGAAGCAAACGAGCAAACGGTCACCTAGTGGAAAACAACTACCGTCACCCATGGACACAGTCGCAACACGTTTGCAGGTCTTCACGTCACGTCACGTTCTTTAAAGTTTTACAGTGCGCTGCAGAAAGTTACTCGTTGCTTCAGATTATGTTCATTTTAGAATAGGTTTAAAATTATATTATAGTATTTTCTATTTCCATTATATATACAGACACAGGGTCCTACGATTAACTGTTTGATTGATTGATTGATTGACAGAACCAGATGTATCCGCGGAGCCTGCACCGCCCTGCCCGCACAACAATAACAACAGGAGTCATGTCCGGTCCCTCTTCTCAGACAATACTCAGACTACACCTGAAGGTAGTTTATTGATATTTTGTTAAATTATTATTTTCATAAAATATTAAAAAAATATATTGATGTGAAGCTGGAAGGAAAAATTCTGAGCAAAAAGCTCTGTTGTTTTAATGCTGTAAATTTTCCCAGGCATTCCGGATCTTAGGCTGTGTTTCCACCAGAGATGTGTTGCAAGGAATGTGTTTTTGACAACCAATAGAATCGCTTCATTGACGTGACTTCGCTCAGCGCGGCGATGCTATTGGATTTTAAAAACACATTCCTCGCAACATATCTCTGGTGGAAACGCAGCCTCAAAGTTCAAGCCCTAACTTTTAAAGTTTTTTCATTTTGTTGCTGTATCATGTTAATGTATAATTATTCTACTGTTATTTTTACTAGCTTTAGCCCGCACCTTTGTTCGCATAGAACGAAAGTATATATTTACCACCGGAACCGTACGTTTTGGGAGAATAAAAGGTAGTCAATGTGCTATAGGCTACAAACTATATTAAGAATGCTAGGAACCTAGCTAAACAAAGGCTTATATGCCATTTGATAGTATGAGCTACATAAAGCTAGTAATTAAAACAAACGTGTACTGTTGACTAATATCATAAAGAAAAATGATTGTATTTTTGTGTTCATTTCGAATGGAAAAAACTACTTGTTTTTATTTTTATCATTAGAATGCTACGTTCGCATTACACTTTATATTATCACAAGTGTTTTCGTTTTAACGCCCAACGATGTGTTCACTGCAGGCTAGCCAAATATCATGGATTGGTATTAATTTTTACACTATAATATACGTATCTAACTGCCGCCCTCAGATACATAATAATTATACTAATTACTTAACTGTAATTAAGTAAAGATTATGACACACTCCCCATACATCATAATTATGTCAAACTCTTCATTAAATTGAATTGTAATCAATAATCATCATGAAACGTCTCTAAATGCGGCGGTAAGCTCCATAAAATATTACCTTTGTCTAATTGTCTAAAATTTTTAATATACACCATGCCAAAGTTAAGCGGCCGAAGTTCGTTACGTCAGCAATGTCAAACGCATACAATATAACGCGATGTAATTTCGACGCGGTGTATCATCGGTAATTTAATACATTGCAGGCGTAATCATGCGGAACTCTGGCCGCGTTTTTTCGGTTTAGTATGTTTGGACACTAATAATAATTGTTATAATTTTCACAGCGGAAACGGAAAACTACCCATCACTTCCGGTCATTGTGACCAACGAACCGGAGGGTGAAGAACAGGCCGAGGCGGAAACAACGCCGACGGAAATGCCCGTGGCGGATGCCATTAAATCCCTGGTGCACTTCCTGGCGAGCCGGCCCACGCATATGCCGCTGTGGCAGTATGAGGATATCACTGCTAAAGGTAATTATAAAATGTTAAATACAAAATATAATTATTACTAGCTGTCCCGGCAAACGTTTCTTTGCCATATTAAGTATATAAAGTATTTTTTTTTATTCAACTCCAATTCCTCCTGTCGGATCCAATGTAAAACATTCCAAAATCAACAACTACTAATAAATTAAAAATTAATTAAAAAAACATTGTCCAGCGGAAAATTGTGAATCTAAACCATTCCCAGATCCCCTTGAACACACACAAAAAATTTCATCAAAATCGGTCCAGTCGTTTGAGAGAAGTTCAGTGACATACACACTCACAGAAGAATTATATATATAAAGATTTAAAGATCGCGATGCACGGAATTGTACCTTTATACACTGGACAGGCGATCGCTATCAATAAAATGTTCCTATTTGAAATTCGCCATATTGGCGCTGATTGCTATGTAAAAGCAGTGGTGAGTGTACTTGGAACTAATATTTTGCAAATGGCGGTTGCAATTTTCTATGTAATTACTAATTAGTTCACAGTACGCTCACCACGGCGCTTCAATTCGGCACAAGAAATAGCTGTCATTTTGTACGGCATTGCCAGTCCAGTGTATTATAGAGGTCAGTGGTTGTACGTCATACTTAATGTAGGAGCCACGGAACATCAGGTACCGCGGTGTTCTGCGCTGTGGTACGAGTAATACACCTGAGTGGGAATCCATTTCCGCATTAAACAGTACACTGTTTATTGATGCTTTCTTTTTTTTTTTTTTTTGATATTATTAATATTTATGAATTTATAATTGTTATAAATTATAATGCATACAACTTTTTCGCCACAACAGCTAGTACATCAATTTTACAAGGACATGTTGTTAAAGTATAGAGATAGTTTTTCCCGAAGACACTGGACACACAACGAGTCACAGTCACAATACTAGTATACCAGTTTTGCAGGAGTTTTAATAGTGCTTAAGTGTGTACGCAAGAGCACTTTCTTTTCTATTTGCAACGTTTTGCCACTGTTCCACGCGACACCATTGTGATTATTGATGATTGGCCACCATATTTTGAAAATAGCGTAAAAAGTGATATTTTAAAAGGTCAATATAGAAGTTACGAATGTTTCTGCCAACAACGAACTTTGATGTCTATATCGAAACAAAACGATATCCGTTTTTGATTAGGTGATCCTCTACTTGTGCATATACAGGGTGTAACAAAACAAGTGATAATACTTTAGGGTGTGTACGTGTTCCCTATAGAGAGTTCACTGTGAAAGTAGCAGCGCTGACCAAAAGACCAAAAATTTTTTTCACTTTTGTATGGGGAAACTCATGACGCTCGGGCCCTTGCCCATACAAACGTGAAAAAATTTTTTGGTCTTTCAGCGCTGCTACTTTCACAGTGAACTCTCTACAGGAAACACATACACACCCTAAAGTATTATCACTTGCTTTTGTTACACCCTGTATACTTATTTTCACCCATGATGCGTTTTCATGGGAAAATACCCCCTGTTTCCTATAAAATATCTACACAAAATAATTTTATTTTGTTACAGTTTGGACGCTGCGAAGTTGCCAACAGATGGCGACACTGGTGCGTCACGTGCTACGCATATTTCGCGAGTCGTTACCACACGCCCTAATTTCGGAGCGGTGGGCGCAGACCGCGTTACAGCTGGGCCTGTCGTGTCCATCGCGACATTATGCTGGCCGCTCGTTACAGGTATTGTCGTCTCACTCTGACCTTTATGCTGCGAGAGAGAAGGAGAGCCCTTCTCTCATATTACAAAACATTATACCAACCTTCCTATTATACCAACTCAACTTGCAGTAAGGCTATGTGTTGTGATGCGAGTGAAAGTCTGAACTCAGAAGTCAAAATGAATGGATAACTGTCTGATTATTGTTGTCGCCAACATAAATCAAAGCTTAAATTTTAATGGCATTTTGCGACTTGGAATCGATTCAGTGTAATGTGGCAATAGAGTCTAGACCTCTACAATTTTACAATATATTATTGAACAACTCATTTCACAATCAGATTGAAAGGCGTTCAATATTAACCCTAGACGGCTAGTACAATTTATTGTATATAAATGACGAAATTACTTTTGTAACAAATAAGACTGTGTAATAGATATTCATATATTACATGTAATAGACGAAAACAATAATTGTAAGAAAAGAACGAAAAAGAATCAAAAACTGTAATTAATAGACTTTATAAGAACATTTTAAAAAGAAAAGAAAAAGATTGAAAAGAGCAAAAAATTTAAAAAGTACTTACAGCAAAAAACAAGCCCTGATTTTGTTAGGGGAATGGCACAAAAAAAAACCCTAGACGGCTTATACGTGATATTGCATAATAAAATTGATCGTCTTGGAGCCCGCTTACGACACTCACATCTTTCAGTTGTGCAGCAAATTCGATCTATAATCTCACATCTTTTAACAGGTGTTCCGTTTCATCGGAGTGGCGATGACGGGCCGGATGGTGTCTGACATATTGTCCCGGCTAGTCGAGACAGTAGCTGAACAAGGGGAGGATATGCAGGGCTACGTTACAGAGTTACTCCTGACGTTGGAGGCAGCTGTAGACTCGCTGGAATCCAACTTCCGACCATTAGACTATATGAGGGACATTTTCAAGTCGACGCCCAATCTGAATAACAAAGAGGGTGTGACTGGCCAGCCGAACGGCAACGCGTATGCTGCAGGTAAATAAAATAGTAGATTATATGATATTGTCGCTTTAGTTTGCGGTGTAGCAGGTTTCTCACTTGATTTGATATTCAAGTTTTAGTTAAATTAAGATTTAAGAGGCATTCTGCATATTCCTTCACACAAATTTTGCAAAATCTACGTCACACTTTTTTTAATCTGTTGTAAATGTAACTAAAATGTACTGTTACGTTTTGTATGACATATCTTCTGTTTGCGTCGTGACGTCACAATATGAGCCTTTGCGTGCTAAAACTCACCATATTTTTTGCTTTGATTATTGTGCCTTTAGGAAATATGTAACTTCTGAATTTCAACCTTACCTTATTAATATTATCTCTTTCTCCTTAGGCAAACGCTCGCCTGGCATATGTGTCGGTTGCGTGAGTAACCATACTCGCAGTACCAGCTACTCTGTGTCGTACTGTGTACGCAAAAACAACGCCCCGCCTTCCTCGGCCGAGAAACAGCAACACGGCAGCGCGCACGGTAAGGACGTTGTCAGAGTCATAGTTCACTCCAGGTTTTCTATGTATAGTCTGGCCGTGGAGTACGCAGAAATTCTATTAAATAACTCGATCCACAGGATGTAACAAAACTAAGTGATAATATTTTAGGTTGTGTAAGAGCCAGTCCACACGGCGCGCTGCGTCGTCGCAACGCACACATGACGGACAGCCACCTCCGAGAAGAAGCGGGAGGGAGTGTTGACGTTAAAACTGCTTCGTAATAACGCTGCGATGACGCAGCGCCCGTGTGGCTGGATATGCGTTAAACGGCAGCGCTGCGTCAACGTAACGCTTACGCAACGCGCCGTGTCACGTGTGGACTGGCTCTTAGTGTTCCTAATATTATAGATTTGACTGTGAAAGTTGCAGCGCAGAAATTGCAAATTTGTTTCTATAGTTTGTATGGGCCGGTTCGCCGCCGGTTCTTTTCGCCGTGTTAGAACTCCCAAACCGGTGGTAGGCACCAGTACAACCAGGCAACGTTCAGAAAATATTATTTGAAAAAAATTATTCTGAATAAAAAATTTTGAGTTATGAGTTTAAGTTTACGTGTTCTCAGACCGATTGTATTAAAACTATGTTGTTTGTAGCAGATAGGACCAGGCCGTGCAGTGAGCAGAAAGGCGCGTGTTCGAATTTGTGTCGATCGAGGTCAGCACAGTCCCTAAAACTGCTGGGAGACAGTGCTACGCAGGTAAATACATTAAATTAACTACCAAATAAGTCACCTGTAACAAGCAATAATTAAATATCTGTTAGCAAAAGCGTATTATTGCCTAGCTGTATTAGCAGACGCCTTTTAAAACGTATAGTAGACGAAAAATATATAGTATTAAAAATGAATATTATTTATTGTTTTTGGAATATTCATTTCAATTGTAGTTTCAATTAAATATTGTAAGTACCTCCTAATTAACTTACGATTTTTTCTCACAGGACGACAAGCTAACAATACTGGCAACGCTATTCTGGGTGGGTGCGTCTCTACTGGAATCCGACTATGAACACGAGTTTCTACTGGGCGTTCGTTTGCTTGCTCGAGTCATGGCAAGGCTACCATTGGACCGGCCCGACGCTAGAGAGCGATTGGACAGGACTCAAGCGCACGGGACGCATAGCCCACCATCCCTACATTCGTTGCTGCTCAAGGTAAGTTTGACGTCTGTGACTGTCAAATTACGTTTGTGACGTCACAAGTTTGTATCGGAGCTGCTCGCACGCTTGAGTCATGGCGAGACTACCGCTAGATCGACCCGACGCCAGAGAGAGATTGGACAGGACTCAAGCGCACGGGACACACAGCCCACCGTCCCTGCATTCGTTGTTACTGAAGGTGCGTCTGTCAAAATTTGACCTTGGAAAAATTTGTTTTATTCAATATTTTTATGATGTCGTTTGTATCTAACCAAAGTGTCATATTATTTCTCATTTCTCTCCTTATGGTACGGATACACGACGACACCAGGCACTAAACACTCAGTGTAAACATGGAATGTCTGTGTATCTACATTTCTAGTATCGATATTTCTGTCAAGTGTCAGTGTCTTCGTGTATACTTAGCATTATTATTTTTCTATGTTTGAAGATTTTATTTAATAAATTGACGATGTGAAAAGAACGCACTACCCATCGATCTCTCGAAATCATTATATGACTGTAAATATTATGGAATATTTTATAAAGTTTTACTACAAGTTATGCTTTATTTTATCCATCCTAAAGTTCAAATGGCAAATCGAGACACAAAACTTTTCGAAATTTGCATGAAAATTCTTCGCCATTTTGATTGTTTCTTACCTGTTATAAAATCAATTTAATATACAATTTTTTTCAGGGCTGCACGCATCCGAACACTTACGAACCCGTAGTGGGAGTGCTTGTAGACATGATACCGTTGTTGGAGCTACAAGTGATCGACCCAACGCAGTCGCTAGCTTTCCCCATGACCGTGGTAGCACTCCTGCCATACATGCTGTTACATTACGAGGACGCGAACGAACTGTGCGTGAAAGCTGCGTGTCATATCGCCCAGGTACGCACTGGCTATGTGTTAGAAATGTTTACAAAGCAAGGCATGGACGTATAAAAAAAGGCGGACGGAGTCCCACCATACACAAAACTGTGTCGTTCAGAGTCAGCCAGGTGGCTATATGTACACGGTCCGCACGCACACATTCTTGCGCTAGTCCATACCATTTGACAGGCGTCAGAACGTGTGCGTGGCCGACTAAGAAGAAAAGTGAAGACACAGATTTGTATATGACAAGACTCCGTCCGCCTTTTTTTCTACGTTCATGAAGTAAGGTAATAAACTCAAACAGAAAAATACTACTTGACCACTTCCTTGAAGTGCCCAAGTTTTGGAGTTTAAAATAAAAATGTGTAATTCGAATATCGTATAATACTAATTTGTAATTATCGTATATGAATAAAAACATGTAGTTCGAATATCGTAAAATTGGACTCCAAACTGCTATGCTCTGGACACCACAGCTTTATTATAGTTCTTGCAATCTACGAGTGCGCGTCGCCCTTAGTTGTGTGAGTGACCATATCTATATACGCGTACATGGCTCGCTCGCTACTGACTGCTCCGTCGGGTACGCACACTAACGAAAATGTCTATTCGCATTTCCAACTACAAATAAAGCCTACGCGCACTCGTAGATTGCAAGAACTATACCACTTTCGTTTTGTTATAATTCCTTTTTACATTTCGTTACGCCTCTAGTACACCGACGCCGCGAAACGCGAAACAACTGCGAAACTGAAATAGAGCGAGATGCAATATAACGCATTGTCGTGTGGCGGATGAGACAGTAAATCGGTTCGCCGCTGTTTCGCAGTTCGCAGTGTCTGTGGACTTGAGGCGTTACTCTCTAACAAATAGTTGTCACTTCTAGTTCACGTCAGAGAAGAGCAAGAAGTTGGAGAACTTGGGCACCGTGATGACGCTGTACTCGCGGAGGACTTTCAGCAAGGAGAGCTTCCAGTGGACTAAGTGTGTGGTGAAATACCTGTGGGATACGTACTCTCATCTCTCACTGCAGATGCTCGCTTTCCTTGTTGAAGTGTTGGAAAAGGTAATAGGGATGATGACAAGGTCAAAGATTAGCGAATTTTGTTAATAAAATAAAGAAAGCACGGTAAAAAATAAGCGTTACCAAAATTTCAGCTCGATAGCATTTGTATTTTTTTTGTTAGGCGCCTTCAAAGTTGGATAATCAAGGCGATTTTTTTTTCAATTAAATTTCTTAATATTTGTATACCATTCGAAAACTTATGCAATTAAAAGCAACTTTTGGTATGAAACCACTTTCATAAACGCAATATTTAATATACCTATCGAACAAAGTTCTCTCCCGATCCGTACAAACTACGAAAGACTGACGTCAGTCTTTCGTAGCACTTTGGATGGAGCGTTTCGGGCAGGTCTATTTTATGAGATGTTTGAATTGTTCATATCTTGGTGAATTTTCAAGCTATGGGAGTCATTCTTTCAGCGATGTTTCTATTTTTTAAGGGTCTTTCAATTACCAATAAGAAAAAAAATTAGTCATCAAGCCTATTAGTGCTTACTAGTAAGTTCCTTTTCAAGGTCAAAATAAATTACTTCTATTTCGTGCAGAACGAGAGAATGACATGATGTTGAATCGAGAGATAATTAGGATAAAAATTTTCGAAACAATAAATGATCAATATAATAATTTATTAACTTGACGAATACTGATTTATCATCAACAAAAAATATCAAAGCCTAAAGAATATCACCGTCTCGCTCACTTTTTTTATTATAGTAAAGGCTATTACAAAAAATCGTTCAACTAGTTATTCCTGACAGTATTTTTATATGCACGCAATTACCGAAAAATATTCGGTTTTACTGTACGCTGATTATATCACACGCACACTTTCGAGTTACGTCTCTAGTACACCGACGCTGCGAAACGCGTAACAGCGGCGAACCGATTTGCTGTCTCCCTCGCCACACGACAATACGTTATATGGCATCTCGCTCTATTCCTGTATCGCAGATACACAGCGTCGGTGTAAGAGGCGTTACACATCTGTGTAGTAATGAATATGAGAAAAAGTGCATCACAGGGTTCCGTGTTGCATATGTTTCAAAATAATTGTTTTAAAGGGTTCTGTAAACCTCCAACTGCCGGTGCTCTCTATACTGCACTGTATGTTGTACTACGTGGAACTGAACGCGCCAGCCGCTCAGCCCGTCAACGCCGACCTGTTGCGAGCCGTCGCCAAATTCATTGACGTAAGTGACGATAACAAACACCTTTTATAACTTATAGATTATGTGACGAAATTGTAAAAACTGCTAACAGTGTTGTATATGAAAAATACCTGAATGTTTGATATTAAAACATCCCCTTGTCTTTTTCAGAACTATGTAAATTAATTAGTATTACATAGCTGTGTGAATGTAAAAATTGACATATTTTGCTTCATATAAAAATGACACCGTGATCCTTGTTTTATAACTTTTTACAACTTAAAATATAACTCTCTGTGCAAAATATTGGGAATGCAAAGATGTCAAATATTATAAAGATAAGTACGTACAACGATTAAGATCATGCAATGCCTTATTAATTGTAACCCACTGTAATACAGCAAGACGGCAGCAACTACAAGGAGGCGATGAAGATACTGAAGCTGGTGGTGACGCGGTGCTCGACACTGGTGGTACCGCCCCACTGGGACCACGCCTCCTCCGTGCTAGACGCCGAGACGCACGGGAAGAAGGTAATTATATAGTGTACTAGCTGTCCCGGCAAACCTTTCTTTGCCATATTATATAAAGTATATCGCCGGTATTATTTTATTGAATTAGTGACTAACGGCCGTTCCCAATATTCAATCTATCTCTGGTTTGACATACGACTGATCGCAGCTAACATTGAATTGACATAAAATATAATACCATGTCTCTAGCTAATGTCTAATGAGAGCTATTCCTATCTCTAGTAGGGCAAAACCAGAGATAGATCAAATATTGGGAGCGGCCATAAATAAGTATGTCACCATGGCAACGTCCATCGCTATCCCGTGACCCGCGTCGCATAAACAATGGCCGCTCTTTATAGACAAATAATTTGCAATAAAATAAAATTGCAACTATAATAATTAAAGATCTAAGCTATCCTATCTCTCAAGTTGGATAAAAGCACACATTTAAAAAAAAGAAACATTAAAATCGGTTAAGTAGTTTAGGAATCCATCGCGGACAAACATCGTGACAGGAGATTTATATATAATAGATTATGTAGTCTTGCAAGAAACAAGAACAACGTCGTTTCAGACAGTTTTTAATAAAAATTATTTTTTTTAACATTTTTTTTACAGGCATTAAATTACAGCCCTGAATAAACCCAGTGTAAATATTCTTATTGGTAAATGAGTTAATATTTATTTTATTTCACAGGAGCTGCCAGGTCGGACGATGGATTTCACCTTTGACTTATCCCAAACCCCAGTGATCGGACGCAAGTATTTGACCAAAGGTGGCGCTGGTAGTCAACCCACTACTGGGCCGTCTTCTCTGTCGAATGCCTCTTCGGCTACTCCAGACAAAGGTAAATTAACAATAGTTTTATGGTCTTTATTATTGATCTCACTCTATTTCTTCTTTGAGTCTTGTAAACCAATGGGATAGATAAAGGCAAGTCTGGCCAGATTGCAAGCGCAGAACCGACTTTTTACATGCCCGTTCGGCGCAAATGCATCCATAACCAAACGCAAAGATATATATTTTTTGATCCAACGAAGAAATCAAACTCACGTCCCGCGAGGTCAAGAGCCCAACTGTTGCAAAACACAGGGGCTTTAAATTAGAACTAAGGCCTGTTTCACCACTGACTGAAGTATCTGTCAGATAAGTTGTGGATAGGCTATCCAACACTTATTAGGAAGTGCTGAAACAGGCCCTTAGAATCTTAGTTCTTTAATCATACCTAACTACTTGAAAACCCCCTTAACATCATTAACATGCCTTCGGCTCAATATAATCATCATCATTCCTAGGTTCATCGACATCCGGCTCAGCATCAACAGTGGTGGGTCCGGAGCCGAGCGTCGCGGCGCACGCGGCGTCCCCGCGCCGCTCGCTGTCCTTGTCACCCGCTGATGCGCTCGCGTCGGGCTGGAAGAGGCCCTGGATGTCGCAGGTAAGTTATCACTTATCAGTTACGGTGATGGCGGCCAGGGGCTGTTGTGTGTCGGCCACGAAACCCTTTTGAGACTCGAACGATCGAATCGGAATGCGTGCTTCACTAACAAATGAAATGATGTTGCTAGAGCAGGACGGGGTCGGAATGCCCGATTCGATCAATTGTGTCTCAAAACGGTTTCGTTGTAGACCTCCAGTTTCGATAGAACCACTCCAATCGTTATTAGATAGTGCGAAGTACTTACTAGCGCATCTACCTCTATGTCGCAAGAAACTCATTGTGTGTATCTATTGTAATGAAGATATAATGATGTTGGCCTAACGATTGAACGAACACATTGCAATGGAATAATATAAGATCAAGAAAAGAGCAAGGGGATTATGGTAAGCGATTGGACATTACATTTACATTTGTTTTCCATTTCACAGAGTCGCGTTCGTGAATGTCTAGTCAACCTGCTTACAACGTGCGGGCAGCGAGTCGGCCTGCCCAAAAGCCCATCTGTAAGTAACCTTATTATCATTGTAGCAAAGTTCAAATTCGATTATCTATGATTTCATAGTGGTATATTGTACAAAGCATGATGTGTGTTAGTCGCCGATGTTAACAGAGAATAATAAGCAAATTTCTACCCATCGCTGCGTATAGGACGATTTAATTACCACTTTATGTTCCAAGGTAAAAATATGTATTACGCTTCTGCACTTAACACGCCGTATTCTGTATAGAATACTAATTCATTGCAGATTGTATCGAGAATATATGGCATATTATATCACATATCACTAGTATTGGTGTGGCTAGATTATTTTTTGACAGAAGAATTTTGACGAGATGATAGTTTATCGGGATAATCAAAAGATATTTGAAACCACTACCTATTTAAAAGGCGATATGCAACTTAATTACATAACGATTTAAAAGAACGCTTCAAATGGCAGTATTTAATATAATACACATAAACATTAGACCTGAAGTTTAAAAGATTTGAAGAACTTTAGGTTATTCTAAATCTAGGTGACCTAGTTGCTAGAGACACTAATACTAGTTTTAGGACATAGCGTCATCGCTTTTGCGCTTCGTTGTTGCTATGTCATTTATACTTTGTGTTTCATTATGCTATTGTAATAGGCTTCGAATTATGTATTAACGTTTGCCGTCATTTAGCCATAGAAATATTCTCCAATAAAGTACTTTAGTAAATAAAAAATATCTCCGTCTCTACTAACTGATAAAGAATGAAAGAGAAGTAAAGTGCACAAAAGCAGGTATTATCGGATAGAAAATGTAATTTAATTTGCGCTAAATGACGGCACATAAAAGATACTAAAGCAAAACTTCTGCAGATGTAAATGTAAGTCAAATGGTTTGGGTGTATTTAAATGGTTAAAGGTGTATTCTTTGTGCTTCAACCTACCCTTCCTAACTGAGAATATGTGTCTAATGTCTGTTATTGTTAGTGAAATATAAACTTTATCTAAATGTCTTTCAAACTCCTTTGTCACTTCAAATACCTGACTTTACCTCGCTATTTCTATCCTTGAATTTGTATATAATTGTTATCAATGTTATGATGAATGTTGTTACTCTAGGACAAAACTATGCCTATCATCATAATATTATGTATCTTATAAGTTCTTGGTATGGCACAGGTGTAAGAAAAAGCTTGATAACTGGGGCACAGTATCTAATCTACTGCTTGTAATTAAAGCTACCTTCACTAACGTCGCGTTGGCAGAATGCTTGGTCACGAGTCACTACAAAATAGTTATGTAAACGATTGAATGTATTATAACCCCATTTAATACAGAGTAAGCATTCGGCAATATAGTAATGAGTTAATGACACAAAGTTAAAAAATATGTCAAAAAATTAACTAAGAATAAAAAATTAAATTAATAACAACTATGTATATGAAGTTTTTAAAAACAACAGGAATCAATACATACTATATATTTTAGCACAAAATTGGCACAATGACATTACAGCAAAACGATTGACAGGCAATTTTAAAAAGTATTGGTGCTTAACACTGTACTCGCATGGATTTGAAAAAATTGAACCTGCACGACACTAAAATATTCTAAAACAATCGCACAGAGTTTAAAAGATAAAAAACCAAAGACAAAATAAAATTTATAGAATTTGATTTATATTGAATGCTCTCTTCAGGTGATATTCAGCCAAAGTTCCGAGCTGCTAGAACGGGAGTCTTCTATGGCGTCATCCTTGGAAGAGGTTTCTGGTACTCCGGGCAACGAGCCTTCTGGAGGTGCCCCCACCAATGACCACTTCGGTGTGTTCAAAGACTTCGACTTTTTGGAATACGAGAGCGAGAGTATTGAGGTAAGTGATATATTTTTTTGTGGCAGCCATGTTGGTTTATGGACAACAAAGCGAGAACGTGTAATATTTGTCTATGCCATCTCTTTTTACTTAGAAAATATACAAAATACCTAAGTGATAATACTTTCGATTTTGTATGTGCCATGAAAAAAAATTAATTTTTCAATATAAGGAGCACATACATACCTGTATGTATTATTACTTAATTTTGTTATACCCTGTATTTTTTTAAGTAAAAACTAAAAAGAGATGGCTCATAATAAAACGTATTAAAATAAAGCTTACCAGCCATACCACTAGTTACATATTGTATATTTCAGGGTGAAAGCTCCGACAATTTCAACTGGGGCGTCCGCCGTCGACTGTTGAGCGAGGAGAAGGAGTACGGTAACATTGCGGAGCGGAGCCCTCCCCCGCATCGCTCGCGCCCGCACGAACACGATCATCATCATCATCTCAAGCCGGTAAGTTATTAGAAGAGCCTAATGACTTCGATGTCTGTCCGTCTGTCTCCAGGCTGTAACACAAGAACGGTAATAGCTAGAGAGTTGAAATTTTCACAGATGATGTATTTCTGTTGCCGCTATAACAACAAATACTAAAAACAAAATAAAATAAATATTTAAGGGGGGCTCCCATACAACAAACATGATTTTTCAAACATTTTTTGCTCCGTATCAATGATGACAACGGGTAGGCACTTGAAATTTTCACGAATACCTTAATAGGCTACTTGACCTATATTCAATTTCATTGAACAAATGCATATTTCTAGTAGAACTTGGCCTAGGAAACCGTATTTCACCCTTATTATCAAATAAAAGCTTATGATTGATAAATAAAGTCGATTTGAAAATATGATTTTATGAAAACAGGAATTGTACTGACGAAAACGCTTTTGCGGTACTTCCGATTTGGATGTGACGTCATCCTCATACTAATTTAATATCTTTTATTTATCGCGCTCGCTATATGTAAGTTTATTTGTACATAAGCAATAAGAATAAGCCTATCATATATTTTCTTCAATAATTCAAATAAAACATCAGTTTTATATATATTATCTCCTATTTATTGTAGACGGGAAATGAAATGGCCAAAACTTTTCTCCAAAAGTTTTCAACATTGCAAATGATTTCTAATTTCTTATGAAATGAAATGAAATGAAATATATTTATTGCAAGAATGTAGTGCATAACAAGGTCTTCAAATTATAAAATACTGTTCTAAACATTCTGCCATCCAGGTGGCGTGCAAAAGTCAAAGGTAACATTAAGAAAGTATTAAAAATGAATTAATTTATAGAATAATTACAATATACGAATCTAATATAAAACAAAGTCCATAATTATTAAATTAGTATCAAAATATCCATTAGAAGTCCAATCAAAATAAGTAAAATTCATAAAAAAATAAGTAAAATAGTAGGTATTTTGTCAAAATGTCAATTACACTAATAAATTAAAAAAGGTATTAAATCTTAAAGCTATTTACAATTATTATATAATTATATAATTATTTTATAATTTTTGGGCACTTTTAGACTCGTACATTTAGCACATTAAAAAAATTTCAATAAAGAGAGTTTAAAATACAAAGCGTATGACGTCACACTATGGCGGACAGTGTTTTCGGCGCCATTTAAGAGGCATATTTTTCAATAAACATTTTTATGGGTTTCTACTATGTAAAATATTAAAATATTAGTTTTTTTTGTAAAAATGAATGATTATGAAGCGATAAGCATGAAGAAAAAAATTAGATCAAGTAGCCTATTATATGCGTACTTTATTAATTAATAATAACATTTAAATTATATAAAAATTTAAGGGTGGCTCCCATACAAAAACACAATTTTTGGCCTATTTTTGCTCTATAACGGTACGGAACCCTTCGTGCGCGAGTCTGACTCGCACTTGGCCGATTTTATAAAATAAGGGGGCAAACGAGCAAACGTGAAAGCGGTGAAACGGGTCACCCGATGGAAAGCAACTACCGTTGCCCTTGGATACTCGCAACATTAGAAGAGCTGCAGGTGCGTTGCCGGCCTTTTAAGAGTAAATACGCTTATAGGTACTCCAACGTAACGTGCATTTTCACGAAAATTTTTACCGTTCACGACGTCGTAACGTGGAGATATGGACAGGCCATTATATTCTGCTTGTTATTTAGGTGGGGCACGAAGACTCATCGGACGAGGAGGCGGGTTGGGAAGACACGCCGGTCACTCGGGAAACCGGCGACGGGGACAACGCACATGAACTAGCACTGCGTATCCGCGCACACTCCATTTCGAGCGCATCTAGTGGGGAACCCGAAGGTACTGTTACTAGTTTGTCTAGTATTGTCGAAAACTATGAATAATAAATAACAAAAATTGCCAAGAAAACATAACATAATCAATACTTACGCAAGTATTATTGATAAGTTAAACTTTGGTTAAATATCGTGTTATTTCACACTTTCAAGCCGGGGGTCGCGGGTTCGAATCCCGCCCACGGAACAAAAAAGTTTTCTAAGTTCCTGGGTCATGGATGTGTATTAAATATGTGTATCATATAATCATCATCATCATCACCTGGTACTGGTACCCGTAACACAAGTCCTTCAGGTACTTACCACGGGGCCAGACTGACGTGGTGTGAAGCGTCCATAGATATTATATTATTATATTATTTTACTCATGTTTCTATAGTATTAAAAAGGATAAGAAGTCGCAGCACATAATCTATACTAATATTATAAATGCGAAAGTGTGTCTGTCTGTCTGTCTGTCTGTCTGTTACCTCTTCACGCCCAAACCGCTGAACCGATTTTGCTGAAATTTGGCATGGATATACTTTGAGTCCCGGGAAAGGACATAGGATACTGTTTGTCCCGGAAAAATGTACGGTTCGGTACAGATAAACGAGTTTTGGCGCAACGGAGTTGCGGGCACCATCTAGTTTTCAATATATTATCAACGTATTTAAAGCATCATCAACGTTACGTAATGATCGATCAAGTGTCATGGCTCGTTGTAACTAGAAGAATTTCAAACACCTATTTCACTAACTTTTTAGTTTATTTAATTATGTTTCGGAACATTACCAAATGTAATTTTAAATTTACATAAAAAAATATACACACAAATGATACGGTATTTTTTTTGGATCGCCTCTATACAGATACAGATACAGACGAACAGCACTAATTGTCGACGGCAGTTGACGGGTCGGTGACTGCCGTCGACAAGTGTCGATAAATGCCGTTCGTCTGTAAGATGACTATAAATGAATATTCTTAGGACTAACTTTAAATCTCGAATGAGCTTTTCTAATGAAAACCCTATGACAGCGGATCGCGGTGACGTCACACCGGTGCCGAGCGCCGTAAGCGGCGGTATGCGGGACGCGTGGCGCGCGTCCGTAGCGGCTCTGCTACGGCCCGCCCACTTACCGCCCTTGGCCTTAGTGCACAGATTACATACGGTTTTGAAGGTAAATTGAGTTACTGAATTTTTGTTTTTATTTATTGGAACAAAGTTCCTTATCGCGCGTTGCAAAAGGAAGACGGAACGGACGCCACTTTTTGTCCGACACTTATTTTAGTACAGCTACAGAGGGCGTTGATGTGGCGATGACGTCAACTGGCAGGAAATTTAAAAATTCCTTCCGAGGGTAGGACTTTGCCCAGCAATGGAACAGTCGGAACAGATTAATGCAAATGCATGTGTACAGTAATTCCAATAATTATATTATTTTAAGATAATTCTAAATATAACTGAAATCTTTCATTCACCACCACTTATTATTCAACAGGAAGTAACATCGAAGACGATATCCGTATGCGGCGAGGGGGCGTTACTATCTGGCGCGGGGGGCGGGGCCGGGGAGTTAGGTGCAGTACTAGAGCGTCTGGCGGGGGAAGAGCCGCCATTGTTGTGGGCGGGGCCAGCCGCGGCAGACTGCGCGAGAGTGCGAGACGCTGTCAAATACGCCGCCCTAGAGATCAATGAACATCTTGAGACGTATTTCGATAGACGAGAGCACGCTTTAGAGGTAATTTGAATCAGCTTTACTAAGGGGCTGTTTCACCACTTCCTGATAAAGTGCCAGATAGGATATCCACAACTAATTTGACAGATTCTCCCTCCTCTGTCAAGTTCAGTGGTGGAAGTTAAGAAGTGTTGAAACAGTCTCTTAATTGTACTAGACATCCTGGTGGGAGAAACCACGGTTGTTTCAACGAACATTTAGAGACGTAGTTTAATAGACGCGAGCATACATGTGTATAGATTTAAGAATAGTTTAACTAAATTGACAAGCTTTTGATTCTAAGCTAATATCGTACACGTTCTATGATTTCACGATATCTCTAGACAATATTAATTAGCCAAGTAATAACCGGCTGTATAAATAATTTTATTAATAAGTGTTTAGTGTTAGACACTGGATTGTATGTCACACCGTTGTTGGTGGGCGTGTACTCCGTTTCAATGATTTATCCACACTAATATTATACATGCGAAAGTGTAGGTATATGTCTGTCTGTCTGTTACCTCTTCACGCTTAAACCGCTCAACCGACTTAGCTTAAATTTGGCATGGAGATACCTTTAGTCCCGGGAAATTACATAGTATGGTTTTTATCCCGAAAAATTGCACGGTTCCTGCGAGATAAACAAATTTTGGCGCAACGGAGTTGCGGACGTCATCTAAAATAAATCCTAAAGATAAATGTTACTTTGCAATGCTTTTTGTCTTTTTTTCTTAATTTTTATCTATGCTTTATCAACAGACGCTGGAACTGTCACGCAGCGCAGATGAAACAGGACGATGTCTGTACAAGCTGATATTCCAACTGCTGCTACTGTTGGAGACGAACAACAAAATGGTGGTCGCCGTGTACCATGCAGCACTAGATAATAGGGTAATTTTTTTTTAATTTTCCCGGAGATATGTCGATTCGAGTAAAAAAATAAAAATTATTTCCCATATCTATCTACTACTACTTGTGGCTTTTGCATATTTATACGTAAATAAGAGCGACAAGTACGACAAGTAGGTCTTTAATGCTTATAAGTTATAAGAATCCCCGTAATCATGTAACGTAATTTTTAAACGCTTTCTTTTTGATGTCCTTCCGGACTGTAAAAAACATTAGCATTATATTCTGACCTTCGCGTTAGGTTAAGTTTCAACGCTCCCTTTCGACATCCGTCACTACTGTTCTATAAAAAAAAACAAGTATTTTTTGACATCTCTATCGTACCCCCAGGGCGTAGAGATGAGCTCTGCGGTGATGAGCGTGCGAGCGGCGCTGTGTGCGCACGCGGCGGAGTGGACGGAGCAGTCGCCACACTCGCCGCAGCCGCACGACGACGCCAGGCTGCTGCAGCTGATGCACCGCCAGCGGTGAGTTTATATATATATATATATATATATATATCCCACACACATATAATATATGCATACGAGTGTAAAGTGTAGCTGTAATATGAGTATGAGGTTTTAAAGACGATCAGATATCGTGCATACGGTGATTAATTGATTATAAGACAAGCGTGCTGACCATTTAGAAATGGCTCTACGCGTCGTTGCGGTCTGAAATGACCCTAAGCGTGCAGGTGTGCATTTTGAAAGTATAGCTAATGGCCTAAATTACACGGTCAATATTATCACGATTCTAGTATCACGGGATTCACAAATAGTACTGCGATACTGCGATTCGGCCTATTACACCATCAATATTATCACGGAATCGTGACAATATTGATGCGTGTAATACCTGCCAATGACAATAATTTTTTAGGCTGTGTTTCCACTGAAGCGGAGCGGAGCTTAGCGGTGCCCGAATTGCCCAATCGTGCTATTCCAGCGGAATGACAGCGAAGCGGAGCGAAGATTTCGAGCATGGTGATTGGTCAATTCGGCACCGCTAAGCTCCGCTCCGCTTCAGTGGAAACGCAGCCTTAAGCTAGTCCCTGTTATATGCTCTCGCGATGTATTGTGCTAATACTATAATATTATGTTCTCTAATTGTTATGTAAAAGCTTTTTAAAAACATGTCAATATTATCTTCTGTTTAGTTGGGGCGCAGCACTGTCTCTAGTACGGGACAGGAACGCGGAGAGAATCCTGGAGAGAGGAGAGTTGCCGGAGGACGACGTGACCAGTCTACTGCACGTGTACTGCAAGGGCCTCGCTCAAGCACACCCAGGTAAATAATAATAATCATTTATTTCGGACAATACATCCATAAGTATTAGTTATTAAGTTAGTAACAATTTCTCGGGCCTGTTTTACCACTTTCTGATAAAGTGCCGAATAGGTTATTCACAACTTCATCTGTCAAGCTAAGTGATGGATAGCCTATTTGGCACTCATCAGGAAGTGGTGAAACAGGCCCTTAGACTAAGTTAATAATATTAGTGGTAATGTTAGTTACAATTTATCTTAAAAATTATGTTAGTAAGGTTAGTAATAATTAGTTGTTTACATTTTCATGATAAGTTGAACTTAGCTTGCTAAAGCTAGCTGTAGCTAACTTAAGTTAAATGAAGGGTTTGACAGAAAATGTATGGAGTTTATGTCAAAATAATTAGTATATTCTTTGAATGCGTATGCGTTAAAAAATTCTTGTGACAGAAAAGGATTCCCAATGCATAGAATAAAGTTTTTGAACCATTTGTTAAAGAACTCTTCGTAGGTCATTTGTAGCACCTGACATAAATAATATATAATAATGTCTACAACAGCTATCCCCAACCCGGGGCCCACGGGAAGCATGCAGCCCGCCGGGACTTTATTTGTGGCCCACGTGATGTTAAACCATTTTGAAATTCACGCCCACCGGCAAAATAATGTAAAGTCATCGTGAAAGTCGTGATTTTTTTCACTTTTAAATCGTTAATTTTGAAAAACGTTATTTTCTAAACCTACAAAAATTTGTTGCGGCCCGCGATACCAAGACCAAAACATGTTTGTGGCCCGCATGAAAAAAGGCTGGGGACCAGGCTTCAAGGTTCAGATTTTTACGGACGTACTCAGAAACAATCACTACTTTAATAGAATGAAGAGTTTGTCAGAAAAGTATGGAGTTGATATAAATCAAATCTTCATTGAATTTAAATTACGTAATTATTAATGTACGGCCTGTTTTACAATTTCCTGATAAGTTCCGGGTAGGCTAACCATAACTTATCTGACAGATATGGTATGCATTGTCAGATAAGTTGTGGATAGCCTATCCAGCACTTTATCAGAAAGTGGTGAAACAGGCCCTTAATCTCTTTAAAACGGCAAAGAATTTAAAACGTTACCTTCCTTTTCAGACATGGTGGCTATCACTCGGCCCGTGAACGAGCTATCCCAGAACCTGTCGTTCATGATGGAGAGCCTCTACAAAGTATCAGTTGCTCTGCAGCATCAGGAGTTCGTCTGATGCCGCGCCCGCGCCCGCGCTCGCAAATAGCGCGCGCGGTGCTCGCTGGTACCGAACTTCTGTCGATTGTGGCCGATGTAAACTTGTTTGTTACCGACCAAGAGCGTAAAACCTTAGCTGCAAATGATTTATTACAATTTAAATTTATAACCTCCTAATTTATATTTACGCAGCATAACTAATCGAGGTCTTGTGTCTTAGGGTCAATTCAGACCGCAATGCGACGCGTAGATGCAGTTCTAAATTTGTATGAATTTGACAGATTTCAATTGCGTGCAAAACGTCTTGCAAATCTGTCAAATTTAGAAATGCGTCGCGTTTCGGTCTGAATTACCCTAAGAGGACTTTTCTTAGTTCTGTAATATTAAGGTGTTTGCGGGTTGCAGCCTTCGATCACTAATATACAAGATACACAATCCGCGGCAAAAAACGACCTCACCAAAAGAGCACCAAACTCAACATTCTGGTGCACTTTTGATTTAGTAGTGCTCGAACGCTCCGCCGGGAAACATGCCTCGGTGCGCGTTTAATAATTGTAGAAATCATACGTCTAAAACCAAAAAAAAGGATGGAATTTCATATTTCCGGTAAGTATTAATTTTATCCTAATATATTTCTTACAATTGTATTGTAAATATTGGTATTTCTTTAAGAAATCACCAAAAGACAGTTTTAAAATTAAGTTGTAAATAAATCAACACCAGGTATAAACCATCTCAATTGCGAATACTCATACTAAAGGTACTTATCGTAGTTTATCATGCCCACTTGAAATGTTCGGGTTATAAGCTATGTTTCTGTTCCATTTGATGGAGTCGCTATTACTATTATTTTATTATTGAGGATTTTTTTCAGGTTTCCTCGAGATCCAGTTAGATGTGGTAATAATATTATGTTCCCATTTTCGATCAAATATAGTTCCCATTAAGGATTTTTTAAGTAGGTTAAAAAGTATGGGCGTTGGGTGATGTGAGTTGTCCTTTGTGGCCTATCGGAAAATGTATGTACACTTATGTATATTTTGGTTAATGATAAAATTAGACATAACATTAGAACAACATAATATTACAAGTAAAAAATAATTACTCCTCACTTTATACATTAAACTTCGGAAAAATAAAAAAATGGACTATTAAAATTATTACAAATTACAATCAACAAAAAAAATTTGAACAGTTCGACTCCACTCATACTTCACTTCGCCCTGTTCCAGCGGCGAATTTCGGTCGTAAAATTGGATTTTTTTTTGGCACTATACAAATTTGAACTTAAATCATATACGCGGATGGTTGAATTTAGTATGAAGCGTGCATCGGACGTAAAAATTTTATTGCTTTGTAAACACAAATGTTCATTGTTTTATAAAAAGATCTTTAATAATTACTATAATTAAGGTTGATTTTAGATAAATGTATACTTCATTAAACTCTATTACTCGGGGACAGATTTTCGAGAGGTTTTGTATGAGACTGTGTATCTTGTATATTAGTGATCGAAGGTTGCAGCGTAGGTTTTATATTTTTGCTCAAGTTTTTTGGGTATAGTCCCCCGAGCATAACTGCCCAAGATACGATAATATCACATCATTAAATAGCCCTTTCTCCGGTGTCAAGAATTAACTTGTCTAGTAGCCCGAGTGAAAGAGAGCAATACATCAATTACAAAATTCTTCGGACTTTAGATTTGGCACGGTCTTAGGCAGTTATGTTTAAGGGTAACGCTTACACGTAAAGATTTTTTCATGTTGATCGTTTATCCTATTGGCAAGTATACCTACTTAGTTCTTATCAATAGTGATTAGTGTCATGTTAAAGAACTTTGGTGTGTACGCGTTTTTGCGATCTTGAAGTCGGCTTATAAGTAAAAGACAGAAGCTATATTAAGTACCAGTTAGCATTAAGACGAAAAAGTAGGTTGCAACTGTTTCAACAGTTATTGTTTATGATATATTGCAAAATGAGCGATTGAAATTTTAAAAGTATAGTTAATTGACTACCTGTACGCCGATGCGGCTATTTCATCTACCAAATACAGTTTTTATCATGCACGTATTCTGTTAAACAACAAAATAGAAACCCACGTACGAACGACTGACGGTTTTTGAGTCCAGTTGTGTCCAGTCTGAAAGCGTATAGACGTTTGTTTGACAAAATGAGGATGTATTTTGTTGATGATGCCAACTATATTTAGCATAATCAACTTATATGTCATATGACAACACGGATAGGACATTTTAATATGAATTGTTTTATTACAAAACAGAACGTTTACTGGAGTGTTATGTTTATTGTAGTTTTATTGTTTATATTGTATTTATTACTAGATATTATGTGACGATAGTGCAATGTTCAAAACAAGACCAATAATAATTAGAACTGCAACAATATAAAAAAGACTTACGGCCTGCTTCACCACTTTCTGATAAAGTGTCGAATAGGCTATTCATAACTTTTTGACAGATTATCTATACTTCATCTGTCAAGTTAAGTGGTGGATAGCCTATTCGGCACTTAACAGGAAGTGGTGAAACAGGCCCTTATACTTAAATGGTTCATTGGTTTTATTCGGCTTATACATTTTATCGGAACCAAAATATCAAAAATATTCTGAATATACCAACAAATAATTAACTTTAATCGTAAGATAAATCTATATTTGACGGATAGTATAATTCCACCACATAATGCAAAAAACATCAAAACGAGATCAAATAAACTAGCTTTGTAGTTAAATTATATGTTGAACAAATACATGATAATAATTTAAGTGTCTATTAAAAATGATTTCTAGTACAAATCATATTATGTTATTTGTATGGAAATATTATCAGAGGCATTAAAATTTATTTATTTTTATTAACACATTAAAAACGAGACATGACGGGACAAAAGAAATACAAAATTTAAATAATAAATAGCATGACTTTAGACACCTTAAGGCGTCAATATTTTACTCCGTCGCGTCGCATCTCGTTTATTATATATTAATAAAAACATTATTTTGGACCCTAAAGCCACTAGTAAAATTACACTTAATAATGCCACTACAAAGCAATGACAAAATCTGACTGATATATAAAAATATACAAAGATATTTAGCAATCACGTGGGGCCTTCGTCAGAGGCGTAGTTAGTTATCAACTTATCACTTATCAGCAATGGAAATATGAAGGGGCGACAGTTTTAATATAACGAGTTATTGGGGCACTTATGTCTATGTCGCTAAATCACGTTTTATAACTCAGTATTATGCCATGTCTAGTGTCTACAAATATAAATTATATAAAAGATGCTTGCCAAATGTATGGCTTTTTGTGTAGTAGTCGATGGATAATGTAGCGCTCTTTAGTACAATAACTCCTAACTACTGTTCTGTAAACTTTGTATGAAATGGATGTAGATTTTATTAATTTTCAAGGATCAGTTCACGCCGAAAGAAGCAACGCAACGGTTTTCGAAGATGCTTAAATATAATAAATTAATAACTAGATGACGCCCGCAACGGAGTTGCGCCAAAATTCGTTTATCGCGCGGGAACCATACATTTTTTGCCCGGGACTCAAAATATCTCCATGCCAAATTTCAGCGAAATCGGTTGAGCGGTTTGGGCGTGAAGAGGTATCAGACAGACAGACAGACACTTTTACATTTATACTAGTTGACCCGGCAAACCTATTCTCAGGCCTAACGAATGTACACAAAATTTCATTCAAATCGGTTGAGACGTTTTGGAGGAATTCGCGCACAAGGCTTTTTAATAATAACACTGACTGCCTCGCCTTAATCATCTTTATACTAAATTAGACTAAGTTTCCATATCACGTCAGGAAATGCTAGGCGAAACAGCGAATTTAATAATTAGATTTTATAATTCGACACAATCGTATTGAAACTCAGCTTGTAATTCGCAATTATTACCATTAACAAGATGTTCTTCGCAGGATAGTTGTGGCTTATTTTATAACCGATTTTTAAAAAAGGTTTTTTATGTAGCTAATTGTAAATGTTTGATTTATGTATAAAGAATTAATAACTACTTCATATATTATTTTATAAGGCTTAATTTTTGCTCTCACGCTTAAGCAAGACGAAATACCTACTGCTATTGATTTGAATTTGTAAGTCCGTCCTATTTTCGGATATATGACAGAAACGTTGCTTCTCTTTTTATGCATTAAAATATTGTGAAACTAGATATTTACAGCACGCGTTAATATTTTTACACTGATATAAAACGGCATACTTTTTTGAAAACAATACCAAAAAATATTGAAGACAACCACGACTCAACCAAATATGTGTATTTGTTAATATTTATATTTGTACTATAGTGCTCTTTTAATATAAGCGCTTCTAAATGTAATACAGCTTATAATATCGTTTTACATTTGTAATATGACAATCAAGTGTTGATACGATATACATTATACAATAATGAATTAGTGTAAGCGGCATTTTTTCACGCTTTTCACCAAAAACATCAACCAAACCACGTAGGTATTGGTTCCATTTAAATTATTTTCACCGAAATTTTCACATTATTGTTAGGTTACGTCAAGTTCAAAACCAATTTAATATTTTTGTAAACAAAATGGTATTTTTTTTTGTACAAAATGTATACAGTGACAATTAAATCATAAAGTGATGATTTTATTTACAGAAATATTAAAATTCATTTGAATAGAACATAATGTTATTTGTGAGTTGATCATCGTTAATATGTTCCTAAATATCGGTGAGTAGCATTTTTGCCTAAAATGTAATCTATAGCAAGTAATGCTCAATACTTGTAACTTTTCCATTTTATCGATGTTACATATACACTGGAGTATTTAAATGTGATTGAAGATAATATATTATAGTGTTCTACTTTTATCTTAATTACCTATATTGAAATTAAAAGAAGAATCTTAATGATTTATTAATTGGACAAAAACAAAGGTATAAAATAACTCAGTTATATATTTTATGACTATCTTTGTCATCTTAAAGTGATAATTTACTTTAAATTTTTCAGTAAGTGAAATAATGACTGTTTTATGAATCAGTATTATTGTGATAAAGATTCATTTACTCTGGATTGAAAAAACTTTATAGACTAGGCTCCTTATTAATCAAATTATTCACGTTGTATACAGATGTTTTACTTATACAGTGTTCTGTCCTTGGCCGATACGTAACATCTCTTGACAATACCAAAATATCATTGTTTTATAATATCTGTATACATAGTGTAAATGTTTATATTACAAGGAGCCAGTAGGAGAGTAGAATAATACAATTTCTATGCACTTTTTTAATGACTTTTTCTAGCTCTGGAATAAGGTTCATCCATAAAGTATGTCCCACCTAAAGAGGGGTAGGGGGTCGACCATGTGCGACATGGTGTGACAAGGAAGGGGGGTCCTAAGTTGTGACGTCACATTACAAATTAAATAAATTAATAAAATAAAATATATTGAGGTGGTTTTTAATTTTAAATATATAATTGAAAATTTGTGACGGTCGCGTCGGTAGGGAGGGGGAGTCTTACAAATGTGACAAGGGGAAAATGGGGGGGGGGGGGTCCGAAAATCGTGTGACGTACTTTATGGATGGTCCCTAATACAACCTACTAATACTCATCGGTAAATAAACTTTAATTTTTATTTCTATGGAGTAAGGGTTACGTTTAGTGGTGTCTTCGGTAATAAGTCACATCTTTAATGGCCAGGCCTTGTACCATGAAACTGTTTTGAGACTCAAATAATCGGACGAGAATGCCGCGTCCTACTCTAACAAACGTGAAATGACGTTGTTAGAGCAGGACGCGGCGTTTTGACTCTCAAAACAGTTTCGTAGTAGGCGTACAGTTTCTGAGGTTTTGAACCGGAGTTTATCTATTTAACAATGTTGTAATAATATATTGAGGATAGCTAACTACGAATAACAAAACTACAGGAAACGTAACTCCCATACTTCAACCCTTTTAAATTTGGCTCCTTTTCTAACACTAAAATATGACATTTCAGATTCTAGCCAAGATCGTTTCCCAGGTAACGTATCATAATATTGCGCGCTGGACGACAGTCTGCGCGGTTATTGTCACTGTCACAGTTATGAAACAAAGCCCTGGACAATAATTGTCAAAAGCGGATGGCATTATGCAGTATACACCAAACATATCTACTATCACGAATAAAGGAGTACATAATTATTATTTTAAAATCAAACATTTTCTTCTGATCCTTAAGTCATCGATAATAATAATATATATAATAATTTTGAATAAACCTTGTACGACTAGGACGAATTTTAAACTATCCAGAGCACCTAGACAAGACGTTTTCAGATTACAAAAATCTATGTGCTAAAATTATTACAGAACTGAAATAAAAAACTATGTGTGCAAATGCAGATTTTCGTAATCTCTTTTAATTTTCGGTCATTACTCATACAAAATATATCATGACTATTAAAGTGTATGCTACATTAACGAGTAATCTGGCTCGGCATCCAATTCGGTTCGTTTCTTACTAAACGAAGTACGAACGGCATCATAAAAATAAGATACTCCATACTGATGTCAGTCAGACCCTCGTTTATGAATTATGATTAAATTGTTACATCTTGCATAACACTGTCCATGGCGACTTTGTAAAAATTTTGTAATTATATTATTTTTTTATTATTGTATTTTTACAATAACATGTAAACTTAATAAGACAAACACAAAGAGACCAGCTTAATTTTACCCTGGCATCCAACTTAAATAAACCATCTTTTTGGGCATGTTTTTGGGTCGGAAAAAATACAAGAACTTTACCTAAGCATAATTTAAAAAAAATCACTTACTGATGAACTTGAAAGGTTATTCCTGTATTAAAAATCGTATCTGTACGACTTCTACACCATTTCACAGGGCATTTAGGCATTTTAACAACGAAAATTTTGTAAAAAGCTACGTAAAAAGTAAGTAAACAAATTGTAAAATGAGTTTGACAATAATTATCATGTCAACCTGGTTGAATGTCACTCGTGTATATATACACGAAAAACCGAACACATGCATAAATTATACATGTATTCGGGTCACATTTTGTAGCCTTTTGGTGCACTTTTTTTGACGGAGTTACTCTTCCTGTAGTTTAAAGAGCTAACCAACAACGCGATATTATAGGTTTTTCAAAATATTTGCAAAAACTGGGCGCAAATCAATTTACTATATTTCATATGACTTTGTGTTAAAAGATTTTGTTTGATTTTGTGTTAAAAGATGGGTTACTTATCAGTTATCACTTATCACTTAATTGATCAAGGTCATCATTGATCGATCAAAAAATAATCCGTGTTTTTTTTTCATATTATTTATTCCTAATGTATAAAAACCCACTAACGTCTGCCCTTCGGTCTGTTTTAGTTACGCCACTGTAATGCATTTGTCAAATCGAGAATATACCTAAGGCGTGAGTTCACAAATTTTATGCTGTTGAGTGCCCAGTATGCTGCTGAGTGTTCATGAAGTCATGACATTAAAGAACAGTATGGCGTCATAAACACTGTATAATTATACTGGGTTATATTTGGGAACTAAGACATTTTTTTTAGAAATAATTTTGACCACAATGCTTATAAAATTATATCAGTGATCTTTATTCTCGTTTTGATCGAATGTAACTTTTTTATTTAAGTTTTTAATTCCATGTCTATGCAATAATCACTTTATTTATATATTGTGATAGTTTAATTAATTTTGTCATAACTCTTACTGACAATATTTATTTAAATTAATGTTATAAACATGTCAATGACATTAGTGAATTTAGTTAACATTCTAATTATTGTAATATGTGTTGTATTTAATTAATAAATGATATCACGATTATTTGATGTTTTTATTTTAGATATTATATACTCCATTAATACTCCACTAATAGTCCGGTTAAGGAATGACTCAAAGGAGTCATTCCTTTGAGTCATTCCTTAACCGGGCTATTAGTGAAATATCTTACTTTATTAATTTAGTACTTACTTATAGATAGAAAATTTAATAAGCTTTTATTTCATCATAGAATATTTTTTGCTACAACGCATAGTCTTTTAGTTATCACTCTCCCCTCCCTCCGAATCACCTCCTAGACGTCAGGACTTTTGGTATGTTTCGTCCATAACCACCCTGAATGAGTTCCAACAGAAATCGCTTAGCTTCCCGCTCACGCATTCTACAACTACTTTATTGACTGAACTATAAAATTTATCTATGAAGCGTCTTTTACAACAGAGTGTCATAGTTTAGAACTTTAGGCTCTGTTAAAATGTTAGTAAGGGGGATTAATTATTCCTTAATTAAAAAAGTGAGTGTGTCACAAATAAAATTGCATCTTTACATTTTCCATTTTATTGAACATACAAATTGTAATAATCGCAGTGCGTAGTGGAAGTTTTTGACACTACTAGCCGGGAAATTAACTTATTGGCAAACAGAATTCAATGCCATACATACTGTAGTTAGCTCCACAGCGAGTAGTGATAAAATCTCAAACTCAGCACTGTATACATATGGTGTAATCCTACAATATGAATAATATCTCGCAAATACATCAACTTATAAGTTATAACACTTTACTGCGGAATGAGATTATAAAGTGTAAACACGTTTTATAATTTGGGTAACATTCCATAAAGAAAAGTAATTCAGTATTAAAAAAGGAATAAAATACGTGATGTTGATATAAAACTGTTTATTTTTTTCCTAATTCATATCCATATAGGTAATATTATGTAGTCTATAATATCTACGATAAAAATCATAATAATAAAACACTTGTTACTGGTTAGGTATTTACACCTTTATTTTTTTTCAAACTGAAGCCACCCTTTTCAATCCATCTTGCACATTTTATTCAGGAGACGACTACTTTAAAGTATTATGATTGTACACATGTATGATGTAACTCAAAAGTATTTTGGACAGTAATAAGATTTTAAATACTAATTGGATATCTACTACATATTTGAGTAAGACTTATAAGTTTAACTACTTTCGAATTTAGTATCGGTGAGTCTGCCAAATTTTCAGTTCACCAGAAACAAGTATGAGTTTGAATCACAAATATTTCTGTACCATCGATTTCTAATTTCTATTCTACATTACACCATAGCGAAGCACGATATCGATGGCTATATATAATATTATATATTCATATTATGTACATACAATACACAATTTCTATCTACTTTGTAAAATTGCCTTTGTAAAATCTTTTCAATGTACACTAACATCTAAAGGACTCAGTTCTGTACGGAGCTCAAAACAAAAAATATTTTGGTGTAAACTAACATTTTATAAAAATGTAAAATAATTTTTCCTAAAATTGTATAGTTTTCAAACTCAAAGCACAAAACAAGCGACACACAATATCTTAAGCGATATTTTTTTTATAATTATAAGTTTTATTTTAAGAATTTACATAGTTTCTTTGTAAACTTTTAAAAAACGGTTACAGTTCTATAAATAAATTAATATTTTATAATAAAGGATATGTATTTAAATTATTAATTTTCATTACATAATTATTAATTACGGACATCAGATACATTGTAATATGAAAATAACACATAATTATGATACTAATATACAAGTAATACAATATGTTACAGGTATATTGATTTAACATATTATTATAAGAAATTGCGTACAACTACAACATATATTATAAACTATAAAGTAATTCAGTATTCAAAAAGTTAAAAGGAAGTTACATAATACATGATGTTTGTAAAACTGTGTTTATTTTTCACTAATTTATATCCATACATTATGTACGCTATAATATCCACGTCAAAAAAAAAACATAATAATATGTTCCATCCATGAAACACTTGCTACTGGTTAAGTATTAAAATATATTAATGTAGATATTAGGATTAATATACTAATATGTAGAAAAATAAATGTTTATTGGATAATAAACATTTATTTTTCTACATCTTTTCAAATATTTTTTCAAACTGAAGACACGCTTAAAATCAATCTTGCACAGTTTCTGACAGTTTTATTCAGGAGACTCTAGTATAGCTATCCCCAACCCGCGGCCCGCAAGCCGTATGCGGCCCGCCGGGATTTTGGCCCACGTGATGTTAAACCATTTTGAAATTCACGCCCACCGGCAAAATAATGTAAAGTTGTCGTGAAACACGTGATTTTTTCCTCTTTCAAATCGTTAATTTTGAAGAACCTTATTTTTTAACCAAGACATGTTTGTGGCCCGTATGAATAAAGGTTGGGGACAACGGCTGAGTCTAATACTTTTAGTCTAAAGTTGTATGATTGTATAATATAATTATGTAACTCAAAAGTATTTTATTTAAATAAATAAATTTTGGACAGTAATAAGATATGAATTACTACCTGGATATCTACTATTTGAGTAAGACTTATAAGTTTTACCACTTTCGAATTTCCTATCGGTGAGTCTGCCAAGTTTTCAGTTCACCAGAAACAAGTATGAGTTTGAATCACAAATATTTCTGTACCATCTATTTCTAATTTCTATTCTACATTACACCATAGCGAAGCACGATATCGATGGCTCTATATAATAATATTATATCTTCATATTTACCTACTTTGTAAAATCGCCTTTGTAAAATCTTTTCAATATACATTAACAGTAACATCTAAAGGACTCAGTTCTGTACGGAGCTCAAAACAAAAAATCTTTTGGTGTAAACTAACATTTTATAAAAATGAAAAATATTTTTTCCTAAAATTGTAGTTTTCAAACTCAAAGCACAAAACAAGTGACACATAATATCTTAAGCAATATTTTCTATAATTATAAGTTTTATTTTAAGCATTTAGTTTATAAACTTTTAAAAACGGTTACCATTCTATAAATAAATTAATATTTTATAAAGCCCGTCACAGACTTAGCTATAATATATATTAATATAATTATAGCAAGGCATATTATTCTATACTAAATCCACATGTCACAGAAATATAAATTATAGCTGAGTGTGTGGCCACGCGAAAATTAGTATAGAAAATATATATTAATATGCCTAGCTATAAATATATTAATATATATTATAGCTAGGTCTGTGACGGGCTTAATAGGTAAAGGATATGTATTTAAATTATTAATTTTCATTACATAATTACGGACATCACATACATTGTGATATGGAAATAACACATAATTATGATACTAATATACAAGTAATACTCTATGTTACATGTATATTGATTTTAACATAATATTATAAGAAATTGCGTACAACTACAACATATTCTCAATTTATATTCAATGGAAGTATAAAATATTTCTGTAACGGAAACTTATCGTATGTACACACTCATAATATTTTGTAAACAGCTAGTAGATTAATGAAAAAATAAAGACATTTGCAATACTTGAAAAAAAATTGCAACACGGACTGGTTAAAGAATCATGGCCAAATTTGTATAGGAGCTGGACTGGACTTTTATTTTTGATGTCCCAAAATAAACTATAGTTAGATTTGGTTGTTCGTATGCTCTAAACATAATTCCGTTTGAGAATTATGTCTAAATAGCCACGATTTTTTATAATAATTAAAAACGTTTACAATTATTTTGAAGTTAGACTTAAGAACTACCTTTTTCCCGATTACGGTGTAGCCTACAAGTGTATATTCGGCGATCTCGTTTCTAATTATTTAAATTTTTCCAAGGTGTATTTCCCAAAAAATAGAACGAATGCGAATGATCGCCGGCTGTCAGAACATAACGAAAATAAAATATATTGATCTTTTTTGTGGCTATTTATAGACACATTTCTAATGATTTTCGATGGCTTAAAATATTAGGGAATTTTTGCTACTAATGGCATAGCGGGACGCCACCGCCCACCTGGTACGATTTGGCCATTGTTCTTTATAACATACATTATAACTTATAGAAATGACCTGTACAAAAATAAAATTAAGCATAACGCAAATAAAAAATGAGGTCACAACGTTAATAATAATGTAAAACAAAATATTGCTAAACTCTTCTTAGCTCTAAATTCTCATACAAAATCTCAATATCCTCATCAAATGTTATACTAGACTGACTTCCGTTTTTATTAGCATAGTTTGTAATCATTTTAATTAGTAAAAGTAGTAGAAATGATTGGTTTTTAGATAGACAGCAATACCACACCATACATTTTACTTGTTTAATAAAATTAGTTATTTCAGACAATGAGAAAGAAAAAAAATAAACGTTATTACAATAAATGGCAACATATTTTAAGCTAAATAATACTTTTTTACTAGTGATGAGCAAAATGAGTCTTGGTCTTGCAGTCTTGGTATTGGTCTTGCAAAAATTGTAAGACCAAGACCGACTATGCAAGAGTCTTGCTCCATGCAAGACTCTTGCAAAACAAATTTACTTAGTCGCAGCGACTATAATATTCATGAAATAAAATATTTATAACAATATAATATCTACTTAACATTAATTTTAAGTTCTTGTGATACAGCCTGGAAACAGGCAGACGAACAGGCAGTGGTGTGTAAGTAATTGGGTCCCATTTTTACCCTTTTGATTATGTAACCATGCATTTAAAGTTCTAACTAAAAATTTGGGAATATACGTAATACGTGGCGGCCGAAAAGGAAGATCTTTCAACCGAGATAGAGAGAATCCGAAAATCCGGCCAAGTGCGAGTTGGACTCGCCCATGAAGGGTTCCGACTCCGCAGCAGCAAAAAGGTTTATTATGAAATTATATTATGAAATTAAAAGGTTTTTGATTTATTTTTATATTTCAGTTAATTTAATGAAAGTTAAATTATTAAGATTTTATTAAATTATTAAGGTATTTACCATTTATGACGTATAAAAAAACTAGTTCTCGTTCAAACCAATTTTCCTTTGTAGTTTTTATAGTAATGTAGTTTTAATAGTAAATACGTAACGTCACTCGTCATACCACTTTGGAAGAGTCTCTCTCGCAAACTATTCAGGTTAGAAGAAAATGATATTAGAAATCTCAATTAGATTTCGAAAGACCTATTCATAGATACCCCACACGCATAGGCTTGATGAGAAAAAACTTGAGAGGTGTCAAGGGACACCCGGATGGAACAAAGTTATTTCTCCCGCAACTCTGTTGCGCCAATATTCGTTTATCGCGCAAAAACCGTACATTTTTTCCCGGATAAAAAGTATTCTATGTCCTTTCCTGGGCCTCAAAGTATCTCCATGCCAAATTTCAGCAAAATCGGTTCAGTGGTTTGAGCGTGAAGAGGTAACAGACAGACAGACAGACACACTTTCGCGTTTATAATATTAGTATGGATGTACAAAAAACCCGTATACATTACAAAAAAAGAAAAAATAATAACTGGCTTGGGGACCCCTACAATTTTTAATAATTTTTCTATTTTTGTATCAAAATCTTAAATCGGTTCACATAATTACTACACCTACATACCAAGTTTCAATTGTATAGCTCTTATAGTGACATATGGACGGACAGACAGACAGACAGACATGACGAATCTATAAGGGTTCTGTTTTTTGCCATTTAGCTACGGAAACCTAAAAATAAAAAAGTTATTATTTTTCTAAATTTTCATTTTTCATTATTGCCGCTAGAAGATCGAGAGCCAACTCAGCATAGGCATGCTGAGTTGGCTCTCGACTTTTCATTAGTATTTTCAATTCAAGAACCATTCTCATATCAAATTAAGATAATATTATGATCATCATCATCTAACTTCTAATAACTTAGGTTTGAAAATGTTTTTTCGAGAAAATGAAAACGTTTACAAAAAGTTTAGAAAAATGTTTACAAGAGTCTTGCTTTTTGCAAGACCAAGACCAAGACCAAGACCAGACAGATTTAAGCAAGACCAAGACCAAGACTGGTCGAGTCTTGGTTGGTTGGTCTTGCTTTGCTCATCACTATTTTTTACTAAGCTTAAACTATTGATGGCCTAATCATAATACGCTCTAACACATTGCCAATATAAAGTGCCTTAGAGCCAGTCCACACGGTGTGTTGCGTCAGCGTTGCGTCGGCGCAACGCACACATTTTTTTTATTGAAAAAGGGGGCAAACGAGCAAACGGGTCACCTGATGGTAAGCAACTACCGTCGCCCATGGACACTCGCAAGAACAGAAGAGCCGCAGGTGCGTTGCCGGCCTTTTAAGAGGGAATACGCTCTTTTCTTGAAGGTTTGCAGGTCGTATAGGTCCGGAAAAACTGATGGTGACAGTTCGTTCCAGAGTTTTACAGTGCGCGGCAGAAAGTTACGTTTGACGGACAGCAGCCCCCAAGACGAAGCGTTGACGTTAAGGCTGCGTTTCCACCAGAGCTTAGCGGAGCTGTGTTGCGAGGAATGTGTTTTTAAGAACTAATAGCAGCGCCACGCTGAGCGATGTCATGGCAAAGTCATATCAATGAAGCGATTCTATTGGTTTTCAAAAACACATTCCTCGCAACACAGCTCCGCTAAGCTCTGGTGGAAAGACAGCCTAAGACTGCTTCGTAATATTAACGCTGCAATGGCGCAGAGCCCGTGTGGCCGGCTATGCGTCAAACGCGCCGTGTGGACTGGCTCTTATGATTTGATTTGAGTAACCGTGTAGTACTATGGCCGATTTATATTATTCCAATCCAATGATCCAATCCAGCGCTGGATTCGATCACTGGATTGGAGCAATGCAAACCAGCCATAAATTTTTCAAAATAACAAAGATAATATAACGGAAGTAGTTGAAAAAAAGATAGATCCGATGTTTAATGTGACGCAATTGCGTAATGTAATTACTACTATATAATAGTTATTCGGACTATTTATTTTCGGTAGAAAGATACAAAAAGCTAAATTTAAACTCAATCTTGTTTTGTTACAATTGATTAGCATTTTCAATTTCATCGTCTAGTATAATATTATTATTTGAATGAAAGTAATCTTTTCCACCAGCAGTATTTTAATTTTTCAAATTTCAAATGTCGAAACTTAGACGAAAAATCGCAGTAATGATGATGATGTCAAACTTACCCTTGAAAACTCAAATCGTAAAAGATACGGTTAATTAATAAAAAATTAAAATGAAGCGAGCTCAAAATATTTGACACAGAAATCGCAAAGCAAAACTGCATAAACACATTTTATGCAAATATTTACAAATATATTTTATAAATATACAATACAATATGTTAAACTTACAAGCTCGTGTGCATTTAGCCAAGTTATAAGTGTGTGTGTGTGTTAGTAAAATTTATTAATTAATCCACATATTTTATTAGTGAAATGGTGCTTCATTATTTTTGGGTCTATTTTTCAATTCCTTTACCAGATATTTCATTCAATTTCGATGCGATGAAACTATTTGATTAATCTATTTTCATTAAATTCGACTCAATCCCTTAACATTAATCTCTTTAGGAATGTTACATTACTCGAATTGGAAAAAAAAATTGCGCTACACAAAAAAAATATTACAAAATACATTGAGGAATACAATAATTGTACTAAAGTACCAAACGGTAATATGCTGTGGTGTAAACAAAAAAAAATGTTTCAATATATTCATAATATAAAAAAATAATATACAAGCTTATACTAACGCGACGTAACTTAAATAGATTTGCTAATACATCATTAAATAAAAAATACATTAAAACGCGATTCGTCTACGATTAGTTGAATAGTACTGAATTCGGATCTTCATTGTCCATTTGCTTGACGTGTCTCAGGACATCCTTTTTCGTAATAACACCAAGCAGACGCCTATAAATAAATAACCATATTAGTAGAATCTGGCTAAACCACAGACATAGATCAAAATAGATACCGCATGTCGCTCCATTTGTATGAAAACGAGCGTGTCACTTTTTTCCTACCACTGTGACGTACCGATGATAAGAAACGTGTCCATTATCAAGGCCAATGTTTCTATTGAATTTCTACAGCTCAATATGGCACTTTTAGGCATTTAGGCATTTTTAAAATTCCGATTTACGTCCGATTCCGATAGATAAGACTAAAGAACAGACTTTCGAAGGACGAGCATTGCTCGTCGTTTGATCTTGATCTATGTATGTGAGCTAAATCATAAACAATTATCCCTGAAAATCTGTATAATTGATATTTGGTCTCATAGATTGTTTACTCTCTACTAGTCAAATACATTTATCCGATAATGATGCAATTAGTTGTGATTATTGTATCTTATATTTCTCCAATACTGATGCTATTACTTGTGATTATTATCCCTTACAGACCATTGCCTTAGTTTAGCAGTAGTCTCGACTGTCGAAAAATAAATTGACTTTCAAGCTAGAGCCACAGAACAAGTATAGTATGGGATTAGACGACGTGATATTATAATACTTATATTGTCATTTTTGTATTATTATAATTTATAATATACTATCATGTGTATGTGTAGTACTATGAGTAAGAGTATATGAATACCTAGCTTTAGGAAAATGATTTGTAGTTCAGATAAAACCTAATCTTTTTTTATTTTTAACGTGTAAAAGTCTAGGCAGTACTCTATAATAATCCGACAAATTCGGTAACCCGACACGGCCCTACAAAACGTTTGTCGATTGGTTTCTTAGATAACAATAAAATACTTACCCGTTATGCGTAACAAGCGTCTGTCGCAAGCCGAGTTTCCGGAACATGTCGACCACGGTCTCCATGGGTGTCTGGTCTGTGACGGTGATGGGCGCCATGTCGAGTATCCGGTTGAGGTGGAGGGGCGGAGCGCCGGGCGCCGGGGGCTGCGGCCCCGCGAACATCACGACAGATGAACCGCTAACACCTTCCATGGTGCGCCGAGCGTTCGCTGCGAATCACATATTGCATTTTATACATTTGGGAAAGTTTTTTTTTTTATCTATACTAATATTATAAAGCGGAAGAGTTTGTTTGTTTGTTTGTTTTAACGCGCTAATCTCAGGAACTACTGGTCCGATTAAAAAAAAATCTTTCAGTGTTAGATAGCCCATTTATCAAGGCTATATTTTATCACGCTAAGGGCGGATTCGACCAAACTAGAGTAAAATTTTACTCGAGTGTAACTGTCTCTTAATCTAAGAGTAAGGTGGTTTTGCGTTTTACCAACTTGTAATCCAAGAGTAAAGTACTTACACGGGAATGGAGTAAATATTAAACTGAGAATAGTTGCACAGCAGGGTGTCAACATCTGTGGTCAACCTTTGAATAAGAATCCAACTGTTACGGTCGGTGTCATTGTTATGGGCCATTTTTAAAGAAAGAAGTGTTATATTTTAATTGTTCCTAAAAATTCGATGCAATGGAACTTTTAATTATTGTATTGAGGCTATTGTATTCTATGGATATTACTTGCCATTCCGCGAGTTTGAATTTGATCGTAACGCCATCCGTTTTTTTTTTAATTTTCAATTAAGTATATGTATTAAAAATATGCTTTTCTACCAGATCTATTAAAAGTTGTTTTTTGATGGAAGCTAATTTGGAATTTATTTTCTTTTTTCGTTGCTCATCTTTATTAACTACCTATATATTATATGTACGTAATACACAACGGTCAGCGAAAAAATCGAATAAAACAAACACAACCTATGAAAAATAACGGATTTTTTTAAATTTTTTACATTGAACTTATGCCATATGGGAAAAATAAACATAAGACTTATGCATTGCACGTCAACGTCATGCATTTGACATTGACATTTTACTGTATTACTCTACGAAATTAAATAGTTATAGCGTACAAGTCATTCTAATACAAACAATTATAGCACATGAATTTTTGTCGGTTTATACATTCGTTCATTGTTCAATTTAAACCTATGAGTAATAATACCGAGCATTGTATACTCTTCGAGTAACGTGGTAAAACGCAAACGAAGATATCCTAGAGTAAATTGAAGGAGTAAAATTATTCTCAGTATAGTTACACTCGTGGAACTTCAAGTTTGGTCGAATCGGGCCTAAGACAAATAGGAGCGAAGAAATAGAGGAAAATGTGGTAAAACGGGGGAAATTATTTGAAAGGGCTTATCGCACGAACTACAGGAGCAATTTTTCTGTTATTTGGCACAGATAAGAAGTAGACCACGTGAAGGATTATAGGCTATCGATTTTAATCATTATTTCAGTGGCAAATATATAATTTTATACCCGTGCGACGCCGGGGCGGGTCGCTAGTTTACAATATAAACAAAGATTAATTTATGGGATATGCGTGGCGATCCTAAAGGAGGATCTTCCGACCGAGCTAGGTGTGCTTGGTGAAGACTGAGGCCGGAGCCCACATAATACATTTCAACCAGGGATGTTGCGGATCCCGATTTTTTCACATCCGCGGATGCGGATTTTCAGAGGTTCACATCCGCGGATGCAGATGCGGATACGGATGTCCAAATCTATGCGGATGCGGAAATGCGGAGTGCATTTGCGGATACGGATGCGGATATTCGCTACATCCCTGAATTACAGATCTGTTACGTCCATACTGTTTTCCGGCTTAAATCTCTTCCGAACAATTTTCAAGTTCAAAATTGCAAACATTGACAAATTTGACAGATAAGTTAAACAAAAGATACGAAAAACCATTTACATAAAAGAGACAGTTCTATTTTTGACGACCTCCGTGGCGCAGTGGTGAGCACGTTGGTAGCTCATGCCGGAGGTCGCGGGTTCGAGTCCCGCCGACGGAACAAAAAGTTTATAAAGTTCCTGGGTCATGGATGTGTATTAAATATGTGTATCATATAATAAAAATCTTAAATATATGTATAGTATAAAAGTATTAAATATATTTCCGTTGTCTGGTACCTGTAACACAAGTCCTTCAGGCACTTACCACGGGGCCAGACTGACGTGGTGTGAAGCGTCCATAGATATTATTATTATTATTATTATTTTTAAACGTCGAATCGTATCGCTGTCTCTTTCTTCGCCTAAGCTATGATGAAAATTCGATTTTTTCCAGATTGTTCGAAAAAATAATTGAAAATGTAAATAAATTAAATAATCGAGGTATATATAATATATTTATTGCAATCAAGACATGTGGTAAAAGATTCCATTGGTTTTTTTTTTCTTTTGAGTCATAATTGGTACATTTTCGAAACACGCACTCGGATCCTATATAAATATTGTATATAAATGAAGAATTAAAACATCTGTCTATCCGTGGCTTTGCTCATAGACTATAGGACCTACAAAGCTGTAATTTGGCATGAATACACATAATATTAATGATGCCGACAAAATGGTCTATAAAATCTTTAATAATTTTTTTTGGGTACGCGGGATGATTATTTTTTTCGCGTCAACCCCAAGGGTGGTCTGGAATAATCCACGAGAGTAGGAAATATGCTAAATTTAAAAGAAAAACTATCACGGCTAAGAAGCCTTCATAAGTTATTGAGAAGTGCAAAGGAACTTTTTGTTCAGATTCCTTTAGACGCAATAAGATGATATTGTTAGTAGTGTAAAACACGTTATAATTATTGTATATTCATTGACCATACAAAACCTAAAATTGGCGGTACTACGGAACCCTCTATTGTGCGTGGCTGATACGCACTTGCCCAGCTTTTTCGCTCCCATTAGCTTTGTCCACACTGTCTTTTTTTGTTCATGGAGGGCGTTCATGCGTCATAGCGCAGTCAACAGCATACGTGAGGCATGCCCGCGACGCATGCGCTCTGACCATATCCAAAATATTCGCATAGTTCTATTTTTTCTGAAATTTCTTATGAGCAAATTAGCCGCACATATTCCACCCAGCAAAACGTTCTCGTCGCACATGTTACAAAGCTGACAGACACTGCAACTGATAGACAATGTTGGCGTTGAGTTAGTTAACGCATCAAATTATTGAAATTTGAAAGCGCCAAACGAAAGTTGAATACAAAGACGAAAACGCATAGTGTGGACAATGGACATAGCTATCGGTCATATTGTCGCGCAAACGGCACGGGCTATTCCCGCTTTTTTTTTGTCGCAACTCGTATGACAATCGCATCCGCATAAAAATCCGCATTGATTTAATGCGGATGCGGATGCAGAGGCGGATGTCCAAATCTATGCGGATGCGGATGCGGATATTCGCAACAACCCTGATTTCAACTGTCGTATATACACCGACGCACTTAGAAAACTTCGATATCGCGATGCAGGAATGGGGTGCTAATTGTGGGTACTGCCACAAAGTTATTTATTGATTGAAAAATATTGATTTTGGTAGGTTAGGTATTGACTTACCAATAGCCAAATTGAGGTCCCTGCGCAGTACGAATCCGACTAGATACTGCGACTCCTTGGACACCACCACAGGATATCCGTTGTGTTCTGTCTCCTTCAGTAAGTTCTCCACGTCATCAACTGTCATGGAGTCTTGGGTGATGACTGCCAACGTCTCGTTGCGTCTGCGCAATAGAAACATATATTTCTAACTAGATGACGCCCGCAACTTCGTCGCGCCAAAATTCGTTCATCGCTTGGGAACCGTATATTTTTCCGGGACAACAAGTATCGTATGTCCTTTCCCGAGACTCTCCATATCTCCACATTACATTTCAGCAAAATCGGTTCAGCAGTTAGGCCGTGAAGAGGTAACAGACAGACAGGCACACTGTCACATTTATAATATTATACTACACGATGCCCGCAACTCCGTTGCGCCAAAATTCGTTTATTGCGTGGGGGAACCGTACATTTATCCGGGTTAAAAAGTATCCTATGTCCTGTCCCGGGACTCACAGTATGTCCATGCTAAATTTCAGAAAAATCGGTTCAACGGTTTGAGCGTGAAGAGGTAACAGACAGATAGACGCATAAGGTGCTGAGAAATCGCGCATTTATCAGCACCGTACGCGCCGTACGCGTCGAACGCACCGCATACCTAGGACACGGAATGCGGCGCGTACGCTGCGGACGAATGTGCGAGGTTTCACATAATTTCATACAACGAATTCTTAAATGATAAATGTGCGATCACCTTAAGAGCTCAACAATTGACTCGAATAGTATTGTAAGACACATTGACGTGGTGATGATAAAATACATTTTTGTTCAATTGTTGTATTAAGCCTTTTTTACATTTACATATTTTTTATTTAGCTGGAGAGATAATACACAATCATACTTCAAGCATTGATTTAAAATTGCAAAGCTGTCTAGACATTATTTCGCAATATTTTTTATTTTAAAACAAAGAAGCTGTTGCTAAGAATGTTTTAATCATTATAATACATACGATAAGCTGGGGGCTAACGGCTGTATCTCAGTAGCCAGTAAGCCGCCCAGCACGAGGAAGAAGCGCAAGGCTCCCTCCAAGGCTCGGCCGCGTAAGCGGCCTGGAGCAGATGAGGTAGGGGCGAGTCAAAACGCCTCCGCCATGGAGGTGGAAGCCTAGGCCTGTGGGCGGTTGATCGGGGGTTCACCGTCCACAATATTATAGGCCCCGCGGAGAAAGGCTCCCTCGATGCCCGGGGAGTCTCTCGGTGAAGACAGGCGGCGGTATAGGCTGCTGCAATGTTGTGGTGCCGCAAGCGGCAAGCGCTGCGGAGGACGCGGTAGAATGCATCGCGTTCCCGCTCCTGCGCGTGTAGCGTTGACGAGGGCATGGGGGGGTTTTAGTCGGTAAACCTCTGCGGTGGGAGTCCGACATATCCCTGCCCTTTCCCCTGAGGGAGCGGGGGATGCGTAATGCATTTCCCCTCCTCAAAAAAAAAAGAATTGGCACGTGTTTTATTATTTGTTTTTCAAGAAAATTTATCTTCATTATCAATGAACAAACGCAAAATAGGTTTTGCTATCATTTATTATAGTTTGATAACATTGATATAATAAGGGCCTGTTTCACCACATACTGATTAAGTGCCGGATAGGCCTTAAGACAGATTCTCCATACTCTACCTGTCAATTTAAGTGGTTTCAGGAAGTGTCACCACTTCCTGAAACCACAGGCCCTTAGTGTAGTCATATTTCAATTTATATAAGTAATAATGACAAAACTTAAAAAATAAATACAGCTGCAAATAAATGATATAAAAATCATTTGGCAGTAAATATTTTCATGCCTAAAGCAAATTCGCACAAAATAAAAGTTTATAATGTCAAATTGCTGTGCAGTATAAACAGTATAAATAACAATTTAAAGTAAAACAAATCAAGATGATTAAAATTGCATCGCAGCTTCAAACTATTGTGTGTAATACAAAGTCATGAAAATTAAACACCAGCTTAGTGCATAAAGTTTTACTAACATTTGGAATAATCGCATAAGCAAAATAATAAATTAACAATACATAGAGAAAATCATTTAAAGAGCAAACATTGTTACACAAAGCCATTAAAATATAAAATCTCTCCAGCTAAAGAAAATATGTTGATATAAAGCTAAATATTTTGACCATTAATTTTGTAATGTAAAGAAAATATTTATCACGTAAAACTATAGTCAAAGACTGGCAACACTTATTTGGACAAAGTAACAGCACGTTTATATAGGTCATATTAAGTTCATAAGTCATAACTCATTCCACCCAACGATCAAAATCTGGATATTATGTCCTTCAGTCGTGTTTTAATAATACTTTTCAGAGTTACCAGCACTAAGGCCCTAACCCTTCCACACGAAGTTTTTTTACGCTTATTTGTATCGATACAAACGCAAGTTGAACGCTGAGCAAACGCGATGCAAACGCGCAGAAGACGAGCGCAAAAAATACGTCGCGTGGAAGGGCCCTAGAATACCCAAACATGTAAAACATACTCACTTGGGCTGCATAACATCTGCCGCTAGGGATGTATGTTGGAATTCGTCTTTGCTGTCCAAGAAGGGGTACCCGTTTAGGGCTATATGGGCGTCGTATATGCCCTGGCGCCCTAGGGCGTCGCCGACCCACTTGGAAGCCATAGCCGCAGCCATAAGGGGCACGATGTAGCGAACACCGCCCGTTAGCTCAAACATTATCACCACAAGGGAAACTGGAATTAAAACATTGAAGTCAGTAAAAGAAACTTAAAATACGTTGTTGCAATAAATATGAAGTTTTAGGAATAAGTATTAAGTATTGTTAGCAAGTAAAAACAATTTAAACTCAAAATGATTAAAACAAATCATGCGAATAATTGTTAGATGAGATCCAGACTAATATTATAATGTCTGCCTTTCACCTCTTCACGCCCAAACCGCTAAACCGATAATTTGTTATAGTGATACTTTGAGTCCCGGGAAAGGACAAAGGATACTTTTGTCACGGAAAAATGTAGAGTTTCACGCGACAAACGAGTTTTGGCGCAACGGAGTTGCGGACGTCATCTATTATTTATAACATTTATTTCTGTTTTACTGTTTAACGCAAAAATCGTCTAAAAGATAAATAAACTCCAAAACAGAAATCAAAGCACTAAACTTAATATTGACAAACATTCTATGAAAAAAAATCTATGAAATCCCTAGACTAGATCCACCATCTTTTTATGGGATCTGTTCTCACCTGTCATTCTAGTGACACCTCCTAACACCGCAGCAGCTCCGACCATAGCATACAACCCGGGTGTTATACAGTCGTCGCCCGTAGAACATTCCCCGGAAAACAGCCATATCTTTGGATAGTTGTACGCTAGCTGTTCCACACCTGAAAATATTCATTGGTTAAAACTTATAGGTTTATTTAATCTAGACTTATATTATAAAAACGAAGTGTTCGTCTATCTTTTTATCTGCTAGTTAAATAGTTAAACCGAGTTTTATTAAATTTAGTATGGAGATTCTTTTAAGTCCTGAAATAGGATTTGGATGATTTCAGCCATAGACCATAATGGATAGCTATGATTGCGAAGCTAAAATAAAAATAATAATAGCTATACTCCACTCGGGCTACCTTGTCGCTAGCGGTCATTGACTCCCTTTCAAAAACTTGTCATTTTCCATATAAACCGCGATTGACAATGAAGTGTCAGATATTATCAATCGTGGTTTTATATGGAAAATGATAAGTTTTTGACAGGAAGTCAATGACCGTTAGCGACAAGCTAGCCCGAGTGGAGTTTAATATAAAATACCCTATTTTAGAAATTTAGTGTACTTATATGAGAAAATATGAAAAAAATATTATTATGATAGTTTAGACTTTAGAGGAAAAGCAATCGGAAAATGTTATTTTGACTTCATAAGATAGCTTAATATATTTTTAAATGTACTAAGTTCAAATATTTTAGGATTTTTTATCTGTCTTTGAACACTATGAAATTTTTCGGCCATGCTAATGACGTCATTACACACCAAAAAAGTGTCAACTGGTAATTGATGGAAACAAACAAACCTAACCTACCTACTTCCTAAAACATTTTCCTGCACTTGAAGCATTTCATTTCATTAATAAGTATCCTTAAAAATTTAAAATCATGGAAGACGGTTACGTTAAAGGTGACAACACACATTCACCAAGAATAAAATCCCGCCGACTTTTGTTTTGCTTTGTTTCTCATATTTATATCCATTTGTATTTGAATCCACAATTTGTCTGGTGTTTTAACACTCGTATTCTTGCATTCAGAAACCGCACACCGACTAATTATCCGGACTTACCCTGTGTCCGAACTTACCACGATTAACTATACTTTCGACCATAGACAACTTACCGATGCCAACAATACGTCCAGCGATAGCGCCCAACGCGAGACTGGGTATGAACAGTCCACATGGGACCTTGATGCCGAAGGTGAACACCGTCATCACCAGCTTGAGGAGCAGGGCCAGCATCAGCAGCCACACCGCCCGGTACACGCCCGGCCCGGCTGCCGCTTTCTCTATCGCCGTGTTCACTCCAGTGAAGTTACGGTTGTAGTCGCTAGATAAAACATAAAGTTTACAGTCTTACCAGGATATTTTTTGGATAGAACGATAATAACACCTCATTTGTCTAAATAGGATAAGTAGTTTTAAAGTTACGAGGGAACAGACAAACATCCATAGCCACATACATACATACATACAGGTCAAAATCCTTTTTGCTTCACCGTAGTCGGGCAAAAAGGGCGCCGCAGGCTTCCCCTTTTTTAGCACTACCAGCGTCCAGCACCTTGGTCACCGAAGAAATCTTGCCCAGGGTGTTGGCAGTGCTAAAACCGGCACTGTTTGAGGAGATATGCAATCCTACAAGGATCTTTGACACTTGAATGATATTGACAGGAGAGAAAATATGAGTAACTGTCACTGATGCTAATCAATGTTCTGAATTCCGATTAAGATCATAAAGTTAATATACCTAGCGGAATAGAGAAACAAAGGCCTGAGCAAGCGAGATGCCACTATCAGTAACACCGCGTGGTAAAAAGAGACGTGTGATACATGACAGCAGCACTCTTTTTTTGACGTCCAGTCGGCACGTGCCGCACGTTGTCAATATAATCTCATAGAATTCATGTTCAATCATGCTTGTGTAAGTGTATACGTACACATATTTTTCACACAGATGAAAACTAATTTTGGTTACGTTTGACAGCTTGAGATTGTTGCTCTATTCCGATAGGTATATTAACTTTATGATTAAGATTAGACTTTCTAAATTCTTTCTAATATACAGGGTGTAACAAAACATAGTGATAATACTTTAGGGTTTGTATGTGTCCCTTATATTGAGTTCACTGTGAAAGTAGCAGCGCTGAAAGAGCATTTTTTTGTGATTTGTATGGGAAAGCGCCCGAGCATCAGGAATTTTCCCATATAAAAGTTTTAAAAAGTTACTATATTTGTCTATACCAAGGAATAAGCCAAAAATAGCAACACGAAATAGCTTATATTTTTGTTAAAAAGAATATTAACATTTCAGAAACTTTGAAAATTGTTATAGGTCATAAATCATAATTCATAACTTACCATAGAGGATCAGAATTGGAGATTCCGCACTGATTGAACAGCAAGTATATGAGCTGACTAGTATTCATCCTTGTGTACGGGTTGGGGTAAGCGATAATAGCTGTCACTAGGGTGACAACTAGCACCTCTGTGACGGGGTACTGGCCGAGCTTCGAGTATTTTCTGTAGCGGCACCAATAGATGTTCGCCTTTATGAATATCGTCGCAATGCAACCCTGTAATAGAAACATTTTTAATCAACATAAACACAACACGAAACATTGGCGAAACAGGAATAGAGCGAGATGCCATAATCTAACGCACGTGTACCGAGTGAGACAGCAAATCGGTTCGCCTCTGTTTCGCATTTCGCAGCGTCCGGTATACTAGAGGCGTAAAGTCAATACTTTTATTGTTACTTTAATCTCTTTATTTTAACACCAGGCCTCGCTAATAAAAATATGTGTATAGCATATTCCCTTAATTGTATACACAGTACACACTCCTATTATTGTTCCATAGAAAGAATTTCCCATAGTGGTAATGCATAATGCTTAGGAATAACCTAAATTAACTAAGCTGGGTTAAGACCCAAAAAAAATGTCTAAGGATAAAAATTTCAACTCACCCCAATAATACCGAGGCCCACAAACGGTATCAGCTCAAAGAATATCCACGGTTTGTTGTACTCCACAAAGAACAGCACTGAATGTTCATTGCCGAATGGATTGATGGAGCGCAGTATGAAAGCCGCTATCAGAGCACAGAAGAACGAACGCCATAGGGTCTTCAGAGGGAAGTAGTATGACACCTGAGAGAAGAAGAAATTATCACAAGTAAGTATTTTATGATCTCAGATGAATAAAAATCTTGATATTTTTATTATTAGTGCATACTGCACGCTTTTTATTATAACTAGTCATATATACAAAATATACAAAATATCTATTGTTAAGATTACCTATATGAATTAATATACAAATATACATAATATATACAATAATACTATACATAAATACTAAAAATATCATAAAATAATACTATAATAATTACACATTTACACGTGCTAACGCACACACATACATTAAACTACGCTACTTGGCGTTATCTCGCGTGAGCCATTGTTGTTATTGGTCGACTATTTGTGCAATGGCGTAGTTTGTCTCGCACGTGAAAAAAATTTAATAATTTCTGTTCCCGAGATTCAAAGCATTTCTATGCCAAGCAATCGGTTCTCAGCGGTTTTAGGACATATAGACCCTTTCGCATTTATAACTTATAATATGGATATCATATTAAACTATAAAGGAAAAACACATGTTCTGATAAGCGTATGCACGTCCATGCATAATTGTATGATAAGTTCATATCTTGGATTTGTCAATAAAGTAAACCACTTGTACAAATAAAGGAGTGCATAAATATGTTGCTAGTTGCAGCTACCTTGAATATTTTAAATTCGTCGCACTTGCGAAACAAGCAATGATTGATGACATTTTAGAATATTTCGATAAAACATTGTAAACATGGAGCCAGGAGCTCCAAATTTTATTAACATCTACTACTACTTTTTAAGGTACAAGTTGGAACCGAGCGACATGCGAAAACTGCGGTTTGCAGTTGCGGTTGCGGAAAAGTTTCATGGTATTTCTATGAATAAGTGTCGCTCGTGAAACCAGTAGTGTCGCGACAGCCGACAACACATCGTCTGCAGATGTCGCGTGTCGCTCGGTTCCAACTTGTACCTTTAAAGCGTTCATTTCATAAAATGTACCCGTTCAATATAGACCTAACAGACTGTGCACAGCTCATACAATGTACCCGTTCAATATAGACACGGAAACTGATTCAAGTGCACTGTAAATGACAATAGAGTCCCACGCATTATGCAGTTAGCTCCGAGAGAGGTGACCTGCCAATTTGCTAAATTGAACTGCATCACTCTTGAGATGTCTATGACGTTAGATACCTGAACTACATGTTAAGGAGATCCCTGTGGTATTTGGACAACAACGTATTGGTTATGATATTAACTAAATGGACTGTTTATGTAACAAGTAGTTTCTTAAGAGAATTTCTTGTATTAGCTTTCTAAGTAACCAGTGGATTAAATTTAACCAACTTCAAAAAAGGAGCTTATCAATTCGACCCGTGTATGAAATATTTCCAGAACTGCCCAGTTTTCGTTTATGTCAGCGACAGTCTATACTCTATATCAGCGTCTGAACAAATGTGGCAAATTTCAAAATGTATAATTATATGTACATACTAGATGATGCCCGCAACTTCGTTGCGCCAAATCTCGTTTATCGCGCGGGAACCGTACATTTTTCCGGGACAATTATCCTATGTCCTTTCCCGAGACTCAAAGTATCTCTATACCAATTTTCAGCAAAATCGGTTCAGCGGTTTGGGCGTGAAGAGGTAACAGACAGACAGACAGACAGACAGACAGACAGACAGACACACTTTAGCATTTATAATATTAGTATGGATGTTTTTATGTTTGTGTTCGCATATCTACGGAACTACAAGTCCGATTTATGTGATTCTTTTTTGCTGTAAACCCAAACTCAATTTTTAGGGTTCCGTACCCAAAGGGTAAAAACGGGACCCTATTACTAAGACTTCGTTGTCTGTCCGTCTGTCTGTCTGTCTGTCTGGCCGTCTGTCTGTTGCCGCTATAACAACAAATACAATAAACGTGATTTTTTTGGCCTTTTTTGCTCTATATCAATAATGGCAACAGGTAGGTTCTTAACTTTTTCACAAAATATTTAGTTATATGGGTACTTTAATATTTATTTAATAATAATATTAAAATAAAATAAAAAATTAAGGGGGGCTCCCATACAAAAAACACAAGTTTGGGCCTAATTTTGCTCTATAATGGTATGGAACCCTTCGTGCGCGAGTCCGACTCGTACTTGGCCGATTTATTATTAAAAAGATAAAACCGATTCGTATTATAATTCTAACTCGTATAATTCGACTCGTCGAATTGATAATCTCCTTTTTAGGGTTCCGTACCCAAAGTGTAAAAACGGGACCCTATTACTAAGACTTCGTTGTCTGTCCGTCTGTCCGTCTGTCTGTCTGTCTGTCTGGCCGTCTGTCTGTTGCCGCTATAAGAACAAATACTAAAAACAAAAGAAAATTAATATTTAAGGGGGGCTCCCATACAAGAAACGTGATTTTTTTGGCTTTTTTACTCTATATCTGTAATAGCAACAGGTAGGTACTTGATTTTTTCTCGAAGTCTTTAGTTATGTCTTCTTTAACATTTAATAATAATATTAAAATAAAATAAAAAATGAAGGGCGGCTCCCATACAAAAAACACAACTTTTGGCCTGATTTTGCTCTATAATGGTACGGAACCCTTCGTGCGCGAGTCCGACTCGCACTTGGCCGATAATTTTTTAAGTCCTTTAAAAATACCCACATGTGTAGTTGTAGCTCATGTATACTGACCTCTTCAAGACTGAAGAGTACACCACCGATGGGAGCACCGAAGGCAACTGACACTCCAGCCGCAGCCGCCGCCGATAGGATCTCACGTTTCTTCGCCTCGTTACGACCGTACTTTGGGAATAGGTACGATAGAATGTTACCTAAAAAAGATGTCCATCATTATAGTACATTTTATAGGCCTGCAGTTCATTGTCCAGATACTCGTTTATCCTACGAATAATAAAAACTAAGGGCCTGTTTCACCGCTTCCTGATAAGGCTATCCACCACTTAATTTGACAGATGGAGTATGGAAAATCTGTCAAATAACCCTATCGGGCACCTTATCAGGAAGCGGTGAAACAGGCCATAAGGAAGAGTAACTCCGTCAAAAATCATGCTCCAAAATACTTGTCAAAAAGTGTACCTTAGGTTCACTTTTCATACATTAGGTGACCTTGAGCGGTACAAAGGCTGACGTTACATGACAGTTCGAATGGAACCAAATTTAAAACTGTATTAGTATGGGAGTTACGTTTCCTTAGTTTTTATTATTCGTTGCGTTTATCACACAGTAACAGTAACTTTAGTCAGGATAAACTGTTCTATTGTAATTTTCGGAAGAAAGTGTATCCATACCATTACCAAATTATATTAAAATTGGTTCATCTGTCAGCCTGAGGTAGACAGACAGCAATGTTACTGTGTGATGTGAGTTTCATAAAGGAATAAGAAAAATGAAACAGATAATTCAGTACAGAACGAGTCGCTTTTAAGTCCTACTGTTCAACCTAAGTCTTTTTATTTCAAAGAAATGTAGTACACTTACCCAAGCAACTTGCAATGTGCACCATGGGACCCTCTTTTCCAAGGGACAGGCCGGACGACACAGAGAGAATCAGCCCTACCACCTTGATGATCAGAGTCCATTTTCCCAGGTAACCACGGATAATGAAACCGCTCAGTATGGTTTTGATCTCAGGAATACCTGAAAAAAATTTACATGTTGGAAATCTGGTTCTTATTTAGACAAGATTATCTTTAACATAAAATTACATACTTCTTGCTGCAATGATACATTTTTAGCATTGACCCAATTTAGGATGACTGGGCCAATATTAAACTATATTTAAAATAATGAAGTATGTAAATTAGGAACTACATATTTAACAGTGGTCTGCTTAACTCATCTTCTATGGAGTATGGCGTGACATGAGTACTACTAAGTTATAGTTGCATATTATTATTTTTAAAAACTGAAAATTTGAATGAAGGCAAAGTATTCATTCCTCTTGAGATGACACCTAGATGATAAGACGTGATAACTTAAAGACTAGGGCCAATCCACACGTACCACAACCACACCACGTTGCAAAGACAAAATTCCGTCAAGCAGTGGTTACATGTGAATGGTGTCGCTGCAGCTTTTTGTAGTTGCGTTGTGGTAACGACAAAATGTCGACGTGGTTGCGTTGTCGCCAGGGGTTGCAATGTGGTTACGTATGAAAGTCATTAAAACGGAGGGGGGGAAGAGCGCGGGCGGTGTGCGCGCACTGTCATTGCATCGACGCAACATTGTGGTTGCGATGTGGTCGGCCACTAGTTCACTTGTGGTTGCGATGTGGTTGATATCTGACAAGTGAGTGAGTGAAGTGACAACGACTGAAAAATGTGGTACGTATGAATAGTCCAGTTCATTTACTATACGAAATATACGCCCGACCACGTGGTGTGGTTGATCATGTGGTTGTGGTAAGTGTGGATTGGCCCTTAGGCAACAGCTGAACGTACCTGAGCCGCATGCATACGGAGCGAACATCCTTACGAGCGAAGCAGATAGCGCCGCAAATATCAGTGCCCACACAATGTAGAATAAATAGCTGATGATGTATGCTCCTGCACCATCACGGGACTCACCAAATAGCTGCGCCCATGTCATCCACTGTTGGAAGAGTAAAGATTTGTTATTTATAAAAGACTATATGACCTGATAAACTTTGTATCACCTCCCTTCTAATATAAATTTTCTGTGGTCTTCCATGAATATTTCAATTGTTTTGAAAATTAGTCAGTCAAGTCAGTTGGTGAGTCAATAAATAAATCTATTTTTAGCAAATACATTATTTCAGTGAAGTTACCTCTGAACAATTTCCATGATCAAAAGTTATTTCATCATTTGACCAACAACACTGCTCCCGATTGAACCAGAATGCTTGCGGACATATTCCAAACTTGAGATCAGTCATCCATGATGCTCCTATGTCTATGACACCAGCTACCACTCCTGTACACACTCCCACCAGGAGGACGCAGACCCATCCCGACCAGGCATCGTGGGCTCCCTGCATATTGCATAACCATGTAATATAATAATATTTAAAAAATTTACATTTTTATAAAACTGGTGGAATAAGGTAAATTATTAAAATGACACTAGAACTCCACCTTTATAAGATCCCATATTGAGTCTTGTCGCTTTTTCACAATATACCTATGTCGCATACGATCTCTAGCAATGTCTCTTTGCCAATCAATTGTGTGAAAGTCATCATATTGACCAATTCCAGGAATGTCATCCGCATCACCTAAAAGTAAATAATGAAATCATAGCTCATTTTCTTTGTCATGTTCCTTCTAATATTATATTAGATTGGATTGGATTATAATACTCCATCCATGATCCACATCTTATATTATCAATGTTTTAATCACCGTACAACATACAACAAAGTTGTATTCAAAAACAGATTTTTGTGACTTCTTGGATGAAAGTTTAAGGTTATAATTAATTCTACATTAATTTTTAACCCATTGGTTTTGATCGCAGGTAAGCGGTATAATAGGCAAACTCCAAATCACGTGATAAAAGTATTGATGTTTGGCACAGTTTGCGATTCGTAATGATTGTGACATTGCGAAAGATTTTCAGAAAACGAACATTTCGACAAAATGTTGTTACCACTAAGTGTGTAATTATGTATGTACGAAACTTTGTTTCATTCGTGAACTTTCACATTTTGTTTAGGTATTGAATTGAACACATGAATCTGTTTTACTACAAATAAACGTAATACAAATTACGTACCTTGCATACCGGAAAATATAACTGCGTCCCCTGAAATGAAGCTTTAGATGTTTATTGAGCACAAAATACTCAATTTACATTGATTAAACTAATAATTCACTCATTTTAAAACAAAATAATACTAAATACATTTTTATCATTACAACAAAGCATAATAAATAGGAAATGTCAAAATCGATTAGGGTTGCCATGCTCAAACAAAAATTACCCACAAAAATACCATGCAGCTTAAATTATTAATAATATTAAATATACTAGTTGTCCCGGCAAACGTTGCTTTGCCATAATATATTATATATTTGGCATATTATTATTTTATTGAAGTGACTCAATAATATGTATGTTACCATGGCAACGTCGAACGCTATCCCGTCGCACTTTAAACAATGGTCGCCGTCAGTCTCAGGTTGTAATAATTTTTTGAAATAAAATAAAATTGCGACTATAATTAAAGATTTAAGCTATCCTATCTCTCAAGTTGAAAATAAGCACACATTTAAATAAATAAAAAAACATTAAAATCGGTTTAGTAGTTTAGGAATCCATCGGGGACAAACATCGTGACAGGAGATTTATATATAACTAGCTGTTTCCCGCGACTTCGTCCGCGTTATCATAGTATACCTATATAGACTTTCATTTAAACTTTCAACCCCTATTTCACCCCCTTGGGGGTAATATTTTCAAAAACGCTTAAAAACGTATCCAATCATTTTTAATCAGTAGCCCAAACATAAAATTTCATGCTTCTAACTCAAGAAATAACGGACTTCCATTGAAACTTTCAACCCCAATTTCACCCCCTTGGGGGAAGAATTTCCAAAAACGCTTAAATACGTATCCATTCATTTTTAATCAGTAACCCAAAGATAAAGTTTCATGTTCCTAACTTAAGAAATGACGGACTTTCATTCTGACTTCAAGCCCTATTTCACCCCCTTCGGGGTAAATTTTCAAAATGCCTTACTTAGTGGATGTCTCCTTGATAAAACAACCCTACTCACCAAATTTCATGGCTGTAACTTTAACAGTTTTTGCTCAGCGATGATGAATCAGTCAGTCAGTTAGGACATGTAATTTTATAAGTATAGATAGATTATTTATTTATAACTAGCGACCCGCCCCGGCGTCGCACGGGAATAAAATATATAGCCACTGAAAAAATTATTAAAATCGATAGCCCATCACGATCCTTCATGTGGTCTACTTCTTATCTCCAAATAACATAAAAATTGCTCCATTAGTTCGCGAGATTAAACCCTTTCAAATAATTTTCTATATTCTCCTATTAATTTTAGCATGATAAAATATAGCTTATAGCCTTTCTCAATAAATGGGCTACATAACACTGAAATAATTTTTCAAATCGGACCAGTAGTTCCTGAGATTAGCGCGTTCAAGTTAGCCCTTTCAAATAATTTCCCCCGTTTTTTTCACATTTTCCTCTATTTCTTCGCTTCTATTAATCTTGCGTGATAAAATATAGCCTATAACCTTCCTCGATAAATAAGCTATATAACACTGAAAGAATCATCAAAATCCGTTGCGTAGTTTTAAAGATTAAAGGGAACAAAGGGACATGAGGGAAAAAAGTGACTTCATTTTATAATTAGATTTTTAACGACTTTTAAATGTTAATATTTAATTTAATATAGTCAGTAACAAAAAATATTATATTTTGTTCACGAAATCGTTATCAACCCCAAATTATTTTATTGCGTAATGCCACGTCTATTTATATTTTAAATTTTTGTTTACTTACATTCTAAATAATTAAGAGTAATTACTAATTAGAAATAAAGAAAAAAAAAATCACGTTACTATAAGTAGAATATTCATATAATTTTGGTTTACACTATTTAAATTATTATGTTTTAATATGATTTATGGAACTCAATGGGCATAGTAAGTAGACCACAAAATTACCTACATCACCAACTAAGGGTTCCGTCTCACTAGAATTCTCGACAGTTGACGACATTTTTCGTAACTAGGTCAAACTATATAATATTCTACACCATTTTACAAAATATCAACCATTACTGCCACTTACGAATTTCAAGTATTAGACTTTGCATTATCATCAGATAAGATTACATACCTCATTACCATGGTCTTATTTATTTTTTGATAAATAAATTCGAATGTTTGCGGGATCATATTATTTTTTGCCATAATGCATTGTGATTTGTAATAGAGTAGCATAATATTAAAACACATATTATTCATATTGTAATTTAATTCAACATGCATGAGTGATCAGTAAATGACAAGAATTTTCAATAAGTAAATTAGGTCCAATAGAGCATTATGAGGTGTTGAAATAGTAAATTTATGGGTTCATAGGAACGACAACATTTTTTTTTGGTAAAATGGTGTTAAAGTGTACATGATATTTTACTGAATGTGCTTCAACAAAATGCGTTTAACCCATAAAACTTTGAATCCCGTTATTAATACGTGTATGTGTATATCATTCGCAGCGTTCTTACCAGCTGACGAACTGAAGTATTGGGCGATGTAAGCTTGAAATAAAAGAAATTTATAGAATAAGTACATTAACTAACATTTAAATTCGTTTGAATTTTAGAGGAGATTGGTAAGATATAATTATTTTGAAAATAAAGTTTGTTCAGTGAATGTCGTACAATTGTTAATGATGCTCATCATTTCTATATACAAATTACAACACATTAAGATACATACTACTTGTTTTTATACCAACATTATTCATACTATTAATAGCAACGCATTAAAAAACTTACAAGTAGCACTGGCGTTGCTGTTTCTTCCACTATGCTCGTACAGCTGAAAGGTTCCGTGATTCGTAGGAGTAGATTCAGCCGCTCTATGCGGCCCTGGCGTTATGTCTACCATATCATCTTCATTAGACGTGAGAATTCCGCGGCCGTTGTTTGATTTCGTGCCCTGGAGAATTCAAAAACATGTTACAAAGTAAGATTTAAAAGCAACCAAGAAATAATTTAATATTATCTCTTCTCTATTAGGTATATTTTTACCTAAAATAGCTAAACAGAATGTCTAGTGAAAATGTTTAAAATTAATAATTATACTGCTCAAATAAATTTCATTTTTTAAAGTTGTATTGAATTATAATTTATACTTAAGGTTCGTTTAAAAATATTATTATTTAGATACTTATTACGTATGTTACAAGAATAATTACCACCGAGTTTATTTGGGCTTGAAAATAAAATCTGTGTAAAAAAATGAAAATTTTCTACAACAACACCTAAACAAAAGTAAAAACATAGCATTATAATCTACAACCTCACCTTTTTTGAAAATACGAAATTACGTAAAGATGGCATTTTAATTTCATAATTAGCGTGAAATGCTATTCATAACATAAATAATTTTAAAACAATTCGTGTAAAACAGTTTTAACGTTAACAACAACGTTAAACCTACAAAAAATACACAACTTCTAAAAAATCTTAAAGGTGTTCTACTAGACAGACAAGACATTCTGAATTCTGATACACAAAATAGAACAGCACTAAATTATCAACAAAACAAACAAACAAATAAATAATGTCCAAAAAATAAAATTTATTTTAATGCCCCAACGTATATATTCTTACGGTGCATTTTTATTAAGCAAAGGGTCAACAAATTAACACGTTTGTCAAAACACTACACATTAGACGAACGTATCAGTGGAATTACGCCACAGAAATGTTCTTATGAATGAAACACCGCTATAGCTCCGCAAAAATCAATACCCCGTCCTCCTTCAGACTACAGAGAGCCGACCTGCGACCATCGTACAAGTGCAGTCGGCAATAGGCATGCGAGCTCTATGAACGCGTCACATCCGGTAACAATGACTCTCAATCTGTTGTTTATTAGTGTGGCCATGCGTAAGTTTCTTCACAAAAATTGGGAAGTTATAACTAGTAACAACTCTCAGTTGAATTTTTGGACAAAAATTATTTTCATAAATTATTTTTATGTAACCAAACAATAAACAATATAGCTAAAATAGTATTTAAAAAGACATAAAAACGAGGTAATCAAGAATTACCGAAGCGATTTTGATGAAGCTTGTAGTATTTCCTATGTTGAACAATACCTACCTAGTACATACAACAAGAAAAGAATCACTTAAAAGTTAAATCGGACTTGTAGTTCCGGAGATATGAGAACATAAATATAACAACATAAATACCTACATATTAATTACATATTATACAATGTACATAGTACATAGTTTACAATTGAAATTTGGCACATTTGTTCAGACACTAATATAGATAAACATACGAAAACTGGGCAATTCTGGGAATATTACATATACATTAAACGGGTCGAATGGATAACCACTTTTTTGAAGTCGGTTAAAAATATAATATAACTAAAAAATAAACATAAAATGATTTGAACAATTGTATGGGACCCGTACCCAAGCTGTAGCACGTTGAGACATATTATTATATATGTTACGCTCAAAGACCGATATCGCTCAGTGAGCGAAAAAATAGCCCACAACGCGTTGTGGTTACAGTGAAACTGCCACGACGCGAAATTCGCGTTGTGGCTCTAATGAAAACGGCCACGACGCGTTCTGGCAATCACAAAAAGACCATAACGCGAAATTCGTGTCGTGGCTGATATGCTATTCGTTTTTCTTGATTTGTTCTTGATTGATTAATCGTCCATAAGTATGGGAGATTATATTTGAATTGCCATGCGTACTACAAAATATTTTTTCTTTTACTAAATCACTGCATAACGTGTTTATCATTAGGTATTATAAAATATCCATAGTTCCATACTATCCATAGTAATATTATTACTGTCTGTCTGTCTGTTACAACGTGTTGTTGTTTTTTTTTAATATAAAGATTTATTTAGGTCAGATTGACCTCAATAAATAATAAAAATATAGTTTTATTTTAATTTATATAATTTAAACATACTTAATACTACTAGTTGATGCCCGCAACTTTGTTGCGCCAGCCAGATAGACAATAATAATATTTGTACGGATAGTTATAATATGGAACTATGGATATTTCATAAACAATAATGATAATTTACACATTATGCAGTGATTTAGTAAAACAAAAAATATTTTGTAGTACGCGTGGTATTTCAAATACCTACATTATATTATAATCTTCCATAACTATGGAAAATTAATCAATCAAGAACAAATCAAGAAAAACGAATAGTATTTCAGCCACGACACGAATTTCGCGTTATGGTCTTTTTGTTTTGCCAGAACGCGTCGTGGCCGTTTTCATTAGAGCCACAACGCGAATTTCGCGTCGTGGCTCATGGTCGTTTCACTGTGATCACAACGCGTTGTGAGCTATTTTTTCGCTCACTGAGCGATTTCGATCTTTGAGCGTAACATATACATATATCAAATGAAGGGGCTTGAAAAGCTGTACATTTTCTTGTGTGACATAAAATCTCTAATCGATGTGAGAAAAAAGTTAACGAGGGTAGAAGGTAAGAAAAAATCACAAAAAAACACCCTGTATTATTGCATTAATATATAGTGCTGCTGGTAAGGAATCATTTCTGGATTATTATTATTTTTAACAAAAAATTAAAACCGACTTCCAAGGTAAAAACAATATTAACATTAATATGAACTAAAAAGTATTAAATAATTTTTGCTATCTAATAGTGCCTTTTTCCGAATTCGGCTAAACCTCAACTATTTCTGTACTCAATCTTCATTATTTTGAAGTCGGTACCAGATAGCTGAATCTTCAGTCCTCTGACAGAATATTTGAAACTTTTGGAACTGGCACCGACTTCAAAATTATGAAGATTGAGTACAGAAATAGTCAAGGTTTAGCCGAATTCGGAAAAAGGCACTATTAGATAGCAAAAATTATTTAATACTTTTTAGTTCATATTAATGTTAATTTTGTTTTTACCTTGGAAATCGGTTTTAATTTTTTGTTAAAAATAATAATAATTTCACTCTTTTTAGTTACACTAGTAGGTAAATCTTCGCGTATATTTTACGTATCTTATTACAATTTGTTAAGAGTCACAACTCACACTCACAAAATAATATAATATTATCAGTGAAGTGAACATATTGTGCTAAGTAATTTAACAATTTTAATACTTCAAGCCCGAAGCGGTCACCGGCGATTGCGATAACAATAGAAAGGTTATTGTGTCTCGTTTTTCCACGATCGAAGGATCTATCAGATAAAAATTGTACAAACTTGCATAGGATGTAGCGTAGCATAATATTATTTAATATTATCATAATTATTGACAGCTGTTCTTGTAATCAAGTCTGTCAAGAATTCAAATCGATAGGTACTTAGTGCACCATCTATCGATTAATAAGTATAACTAATTAAAAAGACACTTAATGACTTTGTTTTGTTTAAATGCTCTTTTTAAAATAACTTTATTTTAATTCTATTTGTCTATTAAAATTTTATAAAGTAGTAAAGTATTCGATCTGTATATAAAGTAGTTAGTAAAGTATTCGATATTCTGTCTTCTGCCGCCACGCGCCGCCGCCGCCGCCGGCGACGCCGACCGCCGTGCATTAAAAACAAACAGGTGTTGTTATACAGTACATAATTATTATTATTAGTATATACCTATGCCTTGTACTATTATCTATTCTGCCCCATGAGAAATTGGTGGCCTTAACACGACGTGGTAATGATGATGATGACGATGATGATGATGATGATTATGATGATGAATATGAATTGCACAGTAGTTTATGCTTTCTGTTCTTAAAACAACGCCGAAACTCCGAAACGTGTATCTATAAGGAGTCAGGAGTTCTCTCACCATCTTCGAAACCATGGTATACCTTGACCCAATATTTGACTTTTTGGTAGCGTATTCTTAGTACACTTCACATAAAACCAAAATCACCATATGTTTCCATATAAATTTCGAGGAGTTCCCTCGATTACTCATGGATCCCATCATCAGGTCACCACCTTTGTGAAAATGGGACCAAATTGGAGTGAAACCTAATACAACAAAACAAAAATTTCGAAAATCGGTTCACAAACGGCGGAGTAATCGTTGAACATACAAAAAAAAAAAAAAAAAAAAAAAAAAAAAACAAAAAAAAAATCCACAGCCGAACATATAACCTCCTCGTTTTTTGGAAGTCGGTTAAAAATAATCATGTATGAAAAACTTAAGGAAAGTGTTATATTTTAGTATATTGTTTTATATTTTAAATTTTATGAGAAAACAATAGAATCTAACCTTTCTAGATTTTATCGTATGTAATCAATTTGGAGAAATGTTTTATAATGAGCAATACTAGCGAATGGTGCCATAATTTTATTTATTTATATCAGGCTACCCGATAGGCCATATTATACAATAATACAGAATGTTTAATTTTTTCCGAAAATGAAAATATAACATTCTGATTTCTAGTGTTGCTAGTAAGGAATAATTTCTCAAAAGTAATTAAATATTATGGCAAACTCAAGGAAAGTGTTGTATTTCAATATGTATATTGCTTCATATTTCAAAGAAACGTATAAGAAAACAATAAAATGCTGAATGTTAAACCTTTGCCTGATTTTTTCGTTATTTATCTCTTTGGATAAATCCATACTAATATTATAAATGCGAAAGTGTGTTTGTCTGTCTGTCTGTCTGTTACCTCTTCACGCCCAAACCGCTGAACCGATTTTGCTGAAATTTGGCATGGAGATACTTTGAGCCCCGGGAAAATGTACGGTTCCCGCGCGATAAACGAGTTTTGGCGCAACGGAGTTGTGGGCTTCATCTAGTTGTTTATAATTAGCAATACTATCGCATGGTGCAATAATAAACGATGTTTTTTTATTTCTTAGGGAAAAATAAAACACCCTATATTATTTGCACCATTCGCTAGTATTGCTTATAATTTATATGATAAGTCAAAATCAATTTTTCAAAAGTAACAATATACCGTAAAATCCAGGAAAGGTTAGATTTTTAAGGTTTTATTGTTTTCCCATATATTTCTTAAAAATATGAATTAATATACTTAAATACAGGGTGCAACTAAACTTTCCTGCCTTGATATATTGATTCTTGTTAAAAATAAAAATACACGTTTTTTTCCCTTTTATAGTCAATCAGTACTAAAATGTTGAGAAATAGCTTTTTTTTTCATTAAATAAGGGGGCAAACGAGCAAACGGGTCACCTGATGGTAAGCAACTACCGTCGCCCATGGACACTCGCAACATCAGAAGAGCTGCAGGTGCGTTGCCGGCCTTATAAGAGGGAATACGCTCTTTTCTTGAAGTTTTGCAGGTCGTAATCGTATAGGTCCGAAAATACTGCTGGTGACAGTTCGTTTTACAGTGCGCGGGAGAAAGTTACGCGAAAAACGCACTGTGGAAGACTGCCACTCATCAAGGTGATGAGGATGGTATGTTTTTCGCGTGGGACGATGGCGAAAAGTTGCAGGTGGTATGATTCCGAACAATTCCTCAGAGCACTCCCCGTGATACAACCGATAGAGGATGCAGAGTGAAGCTACATCTCGGCGTAATTCTAAGGGGTCCAAGGTGTTTGAAACACTATGGCAGTTAACAATTCGAGCGGCCCTCGTTAGATACGATCCAGAGGGAGCAGTTGGTATTTTGGCGCCGCTGCCCAGAGATGAGAACAATATTCCATATGAGGCCGAACCTGCGCCTTGTAGAGTTGTAGGCGTTGGTCCGGACTGAAGTACTGTCTCGCTCTGTTAAGAACACCAAGCTTCTTGGAGGCTAATTTGGCCTTACCATCTAGAGCAGTGGTCCCCAACCTTTTTTTCATGCGGGCCACAAACATGTTTTGGTCTTGGTGTCGCGGGCCGCAACAAAAATTTTTTAGGGTTAAAAAATAACATTCTTCAAAATTAACGATTTTAAAGTGAAATAAATTTAACGAATATCACGTAGACTTTACGTTATCTTGCCGGTGGGCGTGAATTTCAAAATTTTTTAACATCACGCGGGCCACAAATAAAGTCCCGGCGGGCCGCGGGTTGGGGATAGCGACTCTAGAGTCTAGATGATATCGGAACTGGACTTTAAATGGGATAAAATATGTCATTGACAAAAAAATAACACCCATTTTTATTTTTTTTTGTTAAATGGACTCTCCTAATGATACCTAAGCCCTGGAAAAAATTTGGCAGGAAGGTTTAATTGCACCCTTTATAACACTTTCCTTAAGTTTGTCATAATATCTATACGATTACTTTTCAGAAAATATGATTCCTTACCAAAAACTAGGCCTTTGCATCCATTGTGGATGATTTATACAGCATTTTTAGAGCGAAGTAACCACTCTTCAAATACTGTAGTGCCTGGGACAAGATTTTAAATGCCTGTATGGTTGCCCAAGCGCATACGGCATTCTCGCAACATAGTCGGCCTAGTCCAGAGGAAAGAACTAGTCAATACGTCTGGGACCAACCATGTGCGGGTTTCCTCACGATGTTTTCCTTCACCGTACGAGCGTCCGTATTATGTACTTGAGATCAGAAAATGTCTCATTGGTACACGCCTCCACCCGGGATCGAACCTGCACCTTCTGCGAGTGCGAACCAAAGGTCTACCCAATAGGCCACGGATTCCTTAAAAGCAACACTATAAATTGATGCAATAATACAGGATGTTTTTTTTGTGGTTTTTTCTTACCCTAGTTCCATTCACTCATTAACTTACCCTACCCTCATTCACTTTTTTCTCCCATGATTTAGATATTTTTCGCCAAACAATAAAATGTTCAACTTTTCAAGCCCTTTCATTTGGTATATATGTGATATGTCTCAACGTGCTACATTGGTGGGTACGAATGCCCCTCCTTTGTTACTAAGATTCTAATACCTTTGAACGACACGTTCACACGTCATACGAGTGATACGAATTACGAAAACCTAAATAAGATTTTCGTTTATCTTTTGCTTTTATTGCAAAAAATCATTTTCGGTGTTACCATCTAAATAAATTTCTGTTTTTATTGAGATCTTTAGTGAATTTTTGATCCAAATAAAAACTAGACGGTGTATAAAATTGACAAGGCTGTTGGCCTTGATTTAATTTTGCAGTTTTTTACGCATTTTTTTCTGCTGAGATACTTGATACTTCTTAAATCTAACCCAACCACGACGCGATCTCTCCGAATTTTTAAGTAAAAGTACCTACTTATATCTCAATGAGTAAAAGTTAATTACGATTATGTATTACCTTTTTGTAAACCGACTGGTAGGTAGCAGCCATATTAGGAACTGATGATTTTAATGGAAAGCGCTCCATTTGAAAATCCATATCTGAAATAACGATAAATACTCAATAATAATTATTACTGTAGATTTTGAGTAGGATAACTCCTTTCGAGTTTCGTATACTGTACTCAGCGAAACATGGCGATAGCGGTCAGCGACAAGTTTTTGACAGGGAGTCAATAACCGCTATCGCCATGTTTCGCCGAGTACAGTAGGTATACTGTATAGTAGGCCACACGCACAGGGGCTTATGTATTTGCTGTAGTCATATAGTCATCAAAACCGGCAAAGTGCATATCATGACATAATATGAAATACGGTTCCGTCGTCATGACTACGACGACGCGCGCGTTATCCACAAGTCATAAGAGCACAAGGGTTCCGTACCGAAAGGGTAAAAACGGCACGCTATTCGACGCTATTCAACTTCGATGTCTGTCCGTCTGTCTATCTTGTCAGTCTGTCTCCAGGCTGTATCAAGAACCGCTAAAGCTAAAAATTATTTTTTTCTGTGAAACTTCTGAAATTTTCACAGATTAAATATTTCTGTCGCCACTGTAACAACAAATTCTAAAAACAAAATGCTTCAAGGGGTAGCACCGGTGATCGCGGCAACAATAGAATACAATAGCATTTCCAAGAATCCGCGACCGAAGAATTAAAGGGGGCGTCCATACAATAAACTTGTAGAGAGTTCACTGTGAAAGTAGCAGCTCTGACAGACCAATTTTTTGTGATTTGTAAGGGCAAGCTTTTACAGTGAACTCAATGTAGGGGACTCATACACACCCTAAAGTATGATATTTTTATACCTATTGTATGTGTAAGGGCCATACCTCACTGGGACGCCATGGCAACGTGGCCAGCAACGTCGCCAGCTAGTTATATTATTAAACTAGCGACCCGGCATCGTACGGGTATAAAATATATAGCCACTGAAAAACTGATGAAAATCTTCTTATCTAGGCCAAATAACATAAAAATTGCTCCAGTAGTTCGAGAGATAAGCCCTTTCAAATAATTTCCCCCGTTTTTTCCACATTCTCCTCTCTTCTCTCTTCTCTCTCTTCTCTCTTTTCCAGTCTTAGCGTGATAAAATATAGCCTATAAGCCTTCCTCAATAAATGCGCTATCTAGCACTGAAAGAATTTTTCAAATCGGACCATATAGTTGCTGAGATTAGCGCGTTCAAGTTAGCCCTTTCAAATAATTTTCCCCGTTTATTCCACATTTTCATCTATTTCTTCGCTCCTATTAGTCTTAGCGTGGTAAAATATAGCCTATAGCCTTCCTCGGTAAATGGGCTAACACTAAAAAAATCATCAAAATCCGTTGAGTAGTTTTTAAGAATAAAGGGAACAAAGGGACATGAGGGAAATAAAAGCGACTTTGTTTTATAATAAGTATCTAAGATGTATGACGGGTAACTAGAGGTGTCTAGAGTACTAGGTAGGTGGTAGAGACGCCAGACGTAGCCATGGTAACGTCGCTGGCCACGTCGCCATGGATGGCATCCCGGTGAGGTATAGCTCTAATGGTACGGAACCCACGTGCGTGAGTACAACTTGCACTTGGCCGATTTTTTATATTATGTAACTTTTTAGATGTTATGGCTCAATAATTATTAATTAGTAACTAACTGAAAAAGGAACCCTTGTTTGGAAAAACATGTAATTAAATAATTTGTCTTAGCAATCTCATGTTTGTTTTAAAAAGACCCATCACCCAACCGATGATAATAATAATTAGGTATGGATAGGTATTAGGTCTACTTTACGTGTAAGGTTAAGGGTAGAGAAATGCCCCAAAATATTTTTTGTGATTTTATTTAACCACTTTGTCGGCATAGTCATACGCATCAAAAAGAATATAATCACCACGTTTTAATTATACGCATTATGTTTGTCATTTTCATCATTCTAAGGTCCAAGAATTTTATAAAGCGACTTAGATTCCGAGACTGACTTACGGGTTTTGAAAATTATGGCCTCTACGGTCTAACTAAAAAGCACGTCACGATTTTTTAAAAAGGGTACCGCAATATCGATTCGCATTTTTTAAAACTTAGAGCCAAGTTCCAGCATAACAGAATGGCGAGCATGCACCGTGTGTAATATTACACGAACCATTTGCAGCTACTTTTGACCCCCTCATAATTTAGAAACTATTTCATATAAACGTTTCAAATTTAGCTCATACAATGAGACTTGCGAGATAAATACATGCTTTAAATTTCATAAGCACAGCTTAAACGGTTGTTGAGATATTAACATCCGAAAATCCAAATTTTTATCACTGACTGACTGACCTATAGATCAAAATTCTAACCCATATCCAGATGACCTAGAAGGCTGAAATTTGGAATCCAGCTCGGTAATTGTGTGTAACCGTAGGGAAAAATCCGAAAACAAAAAAAATTGGTCAAGTGCGAGTCGTACAGAGCGAAAATTGTGTTTTTTGTATGGAGACCCCCCTTAAATATTTATTTTATTTTACTTTTATTATTTGTTATGAAAGAAGAAATATAATTAAGGATTTTGTGAACATTTCAAGTACCTTTCGGCTGCCATTATTAATTTAGAGCGAAAAAGGCCAAAAAATCACGTTTATTGTATGGGAGCTACCCGTATTAAACATTTATTTGTGAATTGAAAAAACTTGAAATGTATATAAGGTGACTTTATGTAGCGTGTCTGTCTGTCTGTTACGTCTTCACGCCCAAACTGCTTGTACCGATTGTTCTTTGGTATGGAGATATAGTTTGAGTCCCGAGAATAGACATATAATTATTTCAATATATCTGTCCGTCCGTCCGTTTGTCTGTCCGTCTGTTAGACAACTATAATAATAGCTACTTAACTTCCGCATAGTAAGTTGTACACTATATAGTTAATGGTTAGAAATACACTTGTATTATACCGTATTATTCCAATGCCTTCTGATGGTAGCTGCATTTTCCATTCGCTTGGATTTTCTTAGTTTTATTCGTCTGATACTCAAGTCTCAACAAGGCTTAGGGGCTGTTTCCCCACTTCCTGATAAGTTTCAGATAGGCTATCCACAACTTATCTGATAGACGAAGTATCTGCCAGATAAGTTGCGGATAGAATAGCCGACACATGTCGGGAAGTGATGAAACGACACCTTAAGGTTGAATATAGTCGAATATTATGGATGTCTGAACTGGGAAGATGAAGGTGTCTACCCTTGCTCGGAAAATTTTCTTTACAAAAAGTAGTGATATCCCATATCCCATATATATATATATATATATATATATATATATATATATATATATATATATATATATATATTACGTCAGTCATTTTTCATAAAGTTATTGAACATTTTAATTCTGATGAAAACTAGCCAAGTAAAATCTAATTTAGTTTAAGATCTCACATTATTTAAATAACACCAATTGTTATAGATATTCAACAAAGCAAAGAAATTGACTCTATTATTTGTTCATAATGTTATTTGGTTCCCATACGTACTTATTTCGATTTTCCATGGAATTTGGCACTCATTTAGATCTCCATCCTTTTTACGGCGAAGTCCATAGACAAGAAATATAATGTTTGTATGGAACTTGGCTCAGCATTTTTACATTTATGTTTTTGGTGGGATTTTTTTAAACTTAGATGTAAGTTTATTTTGCTACATAATTGCAGTCTTTAGCAACGATCTTATAAGTCAAAAAAAGTTTAAATGTTTATTTAAGTACTTAAAACTACAGAACCATAGAATTTCGAGGCGAATTAAAACTAAAAATTTAAATAATGGTTACTATTAAAGGGAAGATAGCTTGTTTTCATTTTATTTTGGAAATGGAATATTAAATTTCAACTAGGTACCTACTAATGATTTAATATAATATTGTGTGTAAATACACATTTTTCTGTTATTTCCACATAAGTACATTATAATTTATGCGTATATAATAATATCCCTGAATGTGACTGTGTGTAAAAGACACAATGTTGCTGTAAAACTTGCAATGCCTGTAAGCAGAATGCAGCGACACAAACAGGGTCTGACCAGTGACTGATTAACCCTTAGTCGCATTAAGCAATTGCCTAGGGCAGGGGTCACCAAATGGCGGACCGCGGTCTGCATCCGGACCGCTAAACCATTGTGTGCGGACCAAGCATTTTCGACGATGAACTTCATTAAAAATAAATTTCGGTCTCGACTTACTGACGAACATCTCCAGGATTTATGTCAATAGCTTTCACCAATATATTTTCACTCCAAACTTCAGAGAGATAAGAAATAAAAAGCTACAAAAATTGTCACTTTTCTCATCAATGATCAAGTAAATAAATAAATCCCTTTGTAAATTTCGCAATTACCTTGGTTAAATTTTTTTTATATGTCGACCGCAAAGGTCATTTTGTTTCCTAATATGGACCCGATCGAAACTAATTGGTGACCCCTGGCCTAGGGTATCACATCTGAGGGGGCACCATAAGAGTATGTAAAGGTTCAAAGACCGATGCCCACAGGCATGGATTGCTAGGGCATCAAGTAGTCTTAATGCGTCACTGGTGTCGACTGATATCATGCACGGCAAGCAACAGTTCCGCAACCAGTTTATTTCATAATGACTTCCTAGATTTTTAACTCCGTTCTTAACAAATCATAATATATTTTGTTGAATAGCAGCAGCCAACAGCCTCATTGATAACATGAATGTTGTTGTCGCAAAAAAAATCGAAACTCGAAAATGAGATGATACCACCTCTTATAGAAATATGTTTGAGCAAGCGTCAGCGCGATGTAGGAGACGCACGGCGCCATCTATTATGAATTTTTGGAATCAACTTTATTTGAACAAATTAACGCATTTTCACCCCCTTACAAACCTCTTTGTCCATTTTAAAAGGAGCCTATGTCGTTTCACAGGCTTTAAACTATCTGTGTACAAAATATCATTACAATCGGTTCAGTAGTTTTGGCGTGAAAGCGAGACAGACAGAGATACTTTCGCATTTATAATATTAGTATAGATATTTAATATGGTTCACTTCAAGTGATTGTTTTTTGTTGATTTTGTGTGTCTCGGAAAATGTAATATTAAGGTTTGGTTCTCATAGAATATTGCTAAAAACATGTTGATTATTGTGTGAGAGACCTATACTTAAATAATTGGTTTTCAGTATTTTTTGTTATATTTTGACAACAGAAATACATTATCTGCGTAAATTTTAAAGCCATATAGACAATCAGACACCAGAAAAGTAGGATACTGTTTTCCTTTTTTGGATGTCATGTAATAATATATGGAACCCGAAAAATAACCTTATTGAAAATCATAACTCTTTTGAGCCAAAAAGTGTTTTGAAAAATTTCTTTGGAGAAAAAAAGAATTCTAAATAATATTTTAACAAAATATGATTAACACTACTACAGAAGTTGGTGAAACCGAGACTATGTATTAACAAACATGAGTCATAAACTTCAAGTTATCAAATTATTGTATTGCTAGAAGGCACTTTCATTGTGGGTATCGCAGATACAATAGATTTTAAATTCTTATGTGGCAGCCAGCTGCCGCTTGGGGATTGATGGGTTAACTCATATCATGGTAATGTGCAAACTGACATAACTGTGATAAAAAGAGTGAAAGATAGATATAAAGAATAGAAACGATAAAGTGATGAAAAGACCAATATGCCATTAGTTAATATTGTTGACAACAACTTAATGATAATAATATTATACTGGTTTTTAGATAAAACATTTTATTTTACCAGGGACAAGTTAGTAATATGTGCAAGAGTCAATAGAATAACATAAAGTTGCATTGTGAAAATACGGAGGTAGTTTTATTTATTAATAGAAAATAGACAGGAAATCGAGATACGTAAGAGTCATGAATTGGTACGCCCCTCACGATATACAATGTAAAATTCAATAGTGCGTGGGCTGTAATATTGCTATGCAATAATTAATAGTATTACAAAATATATTAAACATATTATACTTAACATAATGGATTACGTTTAACGTTAGTGTCTATTTAGTTACGAAACTCAAAACAAAACGTACTTACAAAATTAAAATTGTTCGCACATTGTATAACGAACAATGTATTAGTAAAATAAAATGTGAAATTTATGAGCACTGAAATTAACAATAAAGTAAATAATTTAGGCGTAGATATTAGAATAAAATAGATTCTAAAACATAGTAGAAACTTTTGGATTTCCACTTCGTGACATGCCTGTCAAATAATTTGACAATTTAGTAATGACGGCTGACAGTTTTTTTTCGGCTATACCCATAAAGGTAATATCAAGAAGTTTATATGAAAGATTTACCTATATACTTCTTGGGTAATATACCTACCTATCGGAATAGAGAAACAATCCCGAGCTGAGTTTTGGCGGGCATGTGAAAGAGTGCTGTTGTGTTTCTGTATTATTGACGTGACAACGTCTTAAATTAGGTTGCGGCTGGGAGTCACTTATGAAAAAGTGTAACGCTCGGTAACGTTACGATGAGTCACCGAACGAGAGAGAGGCCCGCCGAATGCCTTGCGTCTCTCTCCCACACGTTGTCACGTAAAATCTTCGCCCGTAAAACCGACTTTACAGGCAACCATTTTTTTTTCCTAAAATTGTGTTAGCTGGGTTTTTAATGTGTAATATTGGTAGAATATTAACCATTAGATATTCGTGTTCATGCACAAGTGTAGGAAAGTGATGTAATATCCATAAACGTGCTATTTTGTGTTCCCTCCAAAACTCCATCGAAAGTTTCAGTAAAGCGTCTACCACTTTACTGAATCGACCGACTTGACTCCTTGACTGTATTGACTTTTACTTAGACTTTGACTAGACTTTAGATCTGACGATACCATAAATGTAATGTAGTATGCAACCTCAAATCACGCTTCTCTTTCTACCACGCAGTGTTACTGATAGTGACATCTCGCTTGCTCAGGCCTTTGTTTCTCTATTCCGATAGGTATATTAACTTTATGGCTATACCATACCATAATTTGATCATCATCGTTTTTCTTCGCCATCCAAAGTTTAGTCAAAAAGTCAATACAGTCAAGAAATTATTAGGGTAAATGATTAGTAGATTGGACAGTACTAGTCATTGGAAAAAGCACAAAAACACCATATTTATTAATGTTGCTTTAAAAACTGACTGTTTTTCTTTAAAAACGGGCGTTCTTTTCTTTTACTTTAAAAACAGGAAAAAAGGAAAATACGCCGCGCAATTGAGTTGAGACCATAAAGTTAATATACCTAGCGGAATAGAGAAACAAAGGCCTGAGCAAGCGAGATGCCACTATCAGTAATACCGCGTGGTAAAAAGAGACGTGTGATACATGACAGCAGCACTCTTTTTTTGACGTCCAGTCGGCACGTGCCGCACGTTGTCAATATAATCTCATAGAATTCATGTTCAATCATACTTGTGTAAGTGTATACGTACACATATTTTTCACACAGATGAAAACCAATTTTGGTTACGTTTGACAGCTCGAGATTGTTGCTCTATTCCGATAGGTATATTAACTTTATGGTTGAGACTTGAGCCGTTATTTGTGATTACGCTTCGAGTGTTTTGTCCAGTTTTGTCTCAAATGAATAATGACGCTGTCTCTTTTAACGGTCGCTGTCGCGAAATTGGCGTTGCGACTTGCGTCTCTGTTCACGACTAAATATCAAAGATTTCTGATTGTTTATGTGTTTGGCATATTAATTAAAATAACTCAATTTGACCGAATTTTGAATTACGTCCTATGATATACTATTATAATATTTAAAACATCATTGATTACGTCTGTATTTTCGTAAGCCAGCGCTATGTTAAATTTTTATTATGACTAAAATTATTTTTTCTTATGCTTAACATACATACATACAATAGATACATACTATACATCTCAATGCTACATATAATATTTTTTCTATTAATAATCGTAATACCAAAGTACACTGGATCACCCAGCGGAAAAATAGAGTCTTTGTACGAGTCGCATTTTATTTTATAGTTATTTTATTACTAGACATAAGTAGACTAACATAAATACATAGTATTAATATTATTGGGATTGGGCTTAAAATAAAAAATGTAATCCCCAAAGGCAGGGCAGGACCTGTATAGTCGGAAATTTCTGTAACTACTTCTCGTTCCTTAATTTCTCTCGCCAATTTGCGAACGTTGTCGTCGCATGCGCCTGCCTGCTATGGCTGCTGCATTGTGACTGTCCTTCGCGAGGTTCTAAACAAGCGGCTAGACGGTTGCCAACAAGTTGCCAACCGACGTTTCCGACTGTGGTTGCCAACGCAGGCCTCGCTACCAAGACGATTTTGTTGATTACTTCAAGTAACTATGAGTAGTTACAAATAATCAAAGTTATAAAAGAATATTCTTTAGTCTTTACGTTCTAAAAATAGATATATTATATATATTATTTTTTTGTTGCGTACACTTACCCAAAGTGCTGCGTACACATACCCGATATTTGGGTAAAAGTGCGCAAATGGAAGGGTTCTTGTTTTCTAAAGTTTCTTAAAATATTAGCTACTAAAAAAATACAATTGTTGTGTTTAAGTTGGTCACAATTTACAATTATAAAGAGGCTTACAAATTAACACAGTTTTGTCTACTCTACTAATAATATTTGAGTTTTTTAAAGCATCAAAGTTTAAATGCGCACATATGAGTTCACTTGACCCACAACAAGACTCTGTGTATTTGATTTTTTTTTACCCTAACATTTCTGGCATATGTTTCCGATCGAATCAAAAGAAATCGGCCAACATAAATAAAATGGCGTCAGCAGAATTATTGAGAGCGAGTTTTGTCTACAGACTACAGACCTTGTCGTCTGTCGCGCATTTGTAGACGCTCTCGTTAATCAATCAGTGAATTTAATCCTCTCGGTCTCGTCATAAAAAAACCAGTAAATGCAATTTATAGCCAACATAACGCTACAAGTAGCATTTGTTAAAATAAAGGACAAAAATAAAACAAGGACCAATGTGTTATTTGGTGTAAATTTTCAAGCTCCAAATTCTTTGGATTCGTTTAGTTTACAATCGTCACATGTTATTCAATCAAACATATCCAGAAGTGTTCCTTACTAGTGAATCTATAAGTACCTACATAATCCCATGCTGTGGGAAATTCTAGTTTTGATTGACCATCGATTGTAACGGGCGCATTTGTTTGTTTTCCGATTCACATATTAAAACGGCGTATTCACAATCTACGAACAATACGTATTCAATGCAACCCCCTTTAGTTATCAAGCAGGGGTCGAATGTGAGTCAGGTTGGCATGCAACCTGGCATGGTCACAGTGCCTATGACAGTAAACTCGAGCATGTCGGGCTCAATACCGAACGTGATGACCATCAATAAGCCCGGCGCGCAGAACGTCGTGGTCACGTCTCAAAATCTGGGCTCGGGGGCACCTGCTATAATGCCAAATGTTCAGATATTGAATATGAGACCCGGAGCGCCTGGGGCGGTCGCCGCCCAGAAGTCCGTAGCGGCCGTGTCACCTCGAGTGGTCATCGGGACACCACAAGTCGTCGGCACTAGAGCTTCTACACCCGGTGTGAGTCCCCTTACTTACTAGTAATTGTCTCAGGTGTTTAACAAATCAATGATATTAACAGTACACTAAATCCAGTTGCTCATACTAAAGTGTGCTTTATCTTGGATCTTCGGAGCTGACCTTCCGTCTTATTAAATAGAATGTGTAAATCAGTTAAACTGCATACAGCTGTACATAAAATTTAATTCTGCATTTTGTATATTTTGAACTTTGAAATATTAATTCATAGTATGGCTAACAAATCATTGTTCACAAAAATAATTCATGAACAGTTAATTGTATAATGGCTTTTTCATCTTTTAACGCACAATAGGAGGGAAACTCACAAAATATGTTTGTAATATTATAATGTATTATCTTGATTAGATATATGTTTTAAATTATTCATACTATATTTTCAACATATATGATCAAGATGTGCAATTTAAGTTTCATAAACAATCATTCAATGGGGCTACCGCTTTCAAATCACTAACTTATAAATTTATGATAATGTTGTACATTACAATAATAATGATTAAATGTGAAGGGCAAAGTATATATCTATACCCACTATTTTTGTGGTTTTATTATGTAATTAAAAGTTTTTTCACATCTCACTTGAATGCTATTAAATTACAATATTAATTATTAATATTTATGTTATATAAAAAGGTCATAAAGTTTGTAATCATAAAATGAAATTCAGTTAATTTTTTTCAAAAGTGCAAATCAAAAATAATTATTATTCATGTTTGACAGAACTAACACATGCAGATTGCAATAAAATTTCCTAATCTCTTCTGCTGTAATGCTCACTATGCTGAATAAAACCATTATATCATTGTACACTCAGTACAGTAGTACGGACTCTTAAAAGCACTAAGTTTAAAATATGTGGGTGGGAGATTAATGCCATGTTGCAGTACCTAGGTAGTAAATATCTTGTACAGCTCATTCATAAGAAGCTTGCATCAGCATAACATAACTAAAATCTGTCACCATCATTCATACAGACTACAGTTAACTGCCCCAACTGTGTCCTTAACAAATGACCTGCTTCAAATCACATTTGAAAGTCAATTATCACAAATTGTGACAAAATTTGAAACAAGGCATTCATTTTTAGATAACACTGCAAACACTACAAAGTCTTCAGCAAGGACAGCAGGGTCATTTGTTGTTAAAGACTGAGAACGGTCAATATCAGCTGTTGAGGGTGGGGCCCGCTCCAGCTGCTGGCAATATGACCACACCGCAGGCTCAGACGCTAAGACTGTCCACTGTGCCCGCAGTAAGTAGGATATCCCAATCTCCTGGATGCTGGTATAGATTGACCTAGCTCTAGAATCCAACAAATCATGCATGTAAATTGGTGATGGTGCATGTTGAAGGTAAATTAACCAAGGTATGTATTCGCTGCCGGCTTAGTATAGGGATCTCTTGTCTATTTCTCGACGAGTTGGACATAACAGCCAGAGAATGATGGACTTTTATGTGTGTTGTTACTTTATAAATGTTTCTACAATGAATACAATTTTTCAAAGGCAACTTCTCAAGAGTCGTGGACTCGTAGAGTTATGACATAAGAATCTTTAAAAGCTCATAAAATATTATAATATTGACCTCTTCATTGCTCTTTAGCTGTTATTTCTTATGTCTCTTCAGGAAACAAGACGAAAGATCAGCATACAAGGCAGGCTGGTGACTGTACAATAAATAACTAACCAGCTTAGTATCTAATATGACTATTGAGTGTGTATGTTTCTTTATCTACTCTCAAAATCTCATAAATATTTCTCACTACTCAATAATCATACTTTTCTTGTTTATATTCTTTCCAGTAGTTTAATAAGTTCAATGTCAAGTCATAGGAGATTATATTACAAGTGGTATTTTTAACATGTAAGCCATTATAGTATGTAGTTTGATATGTAGTAAGAAAATAAATAGAATTTTTGCAAATACATGTATTTTACAGTATATAAAATGATAGCTCCTGTTAATGTAATATGAGCAGAAATACTGTTATGTCGTCAGTTAGGATAGTGATTTACAATTATTGCACTGTAATCAGTACACAACATATCAATACAATATAATGTCTTGCATAACACATAAAGTTCAATTTTGAATGGCTATCATTAAAGCAGCGCAGTGTAATATGCTGGCCCTTGTGATTATTTCCAACAAAATAGTAACAAATGTGACTTTTTACTATGAATATGCATGGAAAAATGTGGCAAAATTAACAAAACATAGTTGCTTTTTACTAAGCTTTATTAGATTAAGTTTATTTCTGATTGTGAGTGACTGTATACTTAAATATGATGTATTGTATGCAGCATGCCGGTGTGCCAACGGTGTCAACAAGTGTGCCACCGCAAGGCCAGATGCCCGGGCTGCCTCAAGCCCCTGTGGCAACGCCTGTTGTGCCTTCCTCCGTACAAAGTGTCCAAACGGCCATGCCTCAGACAATTCAGCCTACTGTATCTACACAGGTACCACAGGTACTGTATTTGTATTATTAATAATGTTTTATACAGAAATTTTCTAGATAATGCTGGTAATAAAAAAATTACAATTCCATATTTTTAACTGATATATTATGTAACAAAAGTAAGTGATGATGAAGAATAAAAGTTATATCAATTGTTACACCCAGTATATATTATAAGGTAATAGGTGATATCTATAAAATTAAACATGGGACTTTTTGGAAAGATACCTCTTGTGGGATTAGCTAAATCTATTCTTTTTTTTAATCAATTATCATGTTTTTTTTTGCAAAAATGAGTATTATATTTATTTATTTTACCTTTATAGAAACCACTGGACAACACGAAAGAGAAATGTCGAAACTTCCTCGCAAATCTTCTAGACCTGTCAAGTAAAGAACCAAAAAGCGTAGAAAGAAGTGTGAGGAGTCTCATCCAGGAACTGATTGATGCTCAAGTGGAACCCGAAGAGTTCTGTGACCGCCTCGAGAGACTTCTGAATGCCAGCCCACAACCCTGCCTTATTGGATTTCTAAAGGTAATATTCACTCCTACTAACCTCTTCTGTCTTTCTCATGCAGAATGATAGTAGTTTTAATGACTATCCGTATCGAGCTTTTAGAAAACCTATGTCTGACTGTATTGTGTGTAAAGGTCAATTCACATCGCGACGACTCACGAGTGACGTTGCGAGGAAGCTTGAATAAAAATGCATCGCATACCATCAACGCGTAACGTTGGAGTGTAAAAATACTCTAATTGTGAATAAGGTTTCGTAGTTCAGTCTCGAAAGTTGGAGAGCTTTATATTTATTTTGTTAGCCTTGACTCTTGAAACACTCGGCCAATTTTATTTATGATTTGTACTTGTTCAATAGAAAAGTTTGCCGCTGCTGCGTCAGTCGCTTGTGACCAAAGAGCTGGTGATAGAGGGCATCAACCCGCCGTCGGCACACGTGGTCTTCCCAAATATGCCGTCCGGAACACAAAATGTGGTAGCCGCTACCACCAATGTGCAAATGGTAAGTAGATAAAGTAGGCACTCGGGGACAATTCAGACCGCAACGCGACGCGTAGATATGCATTTCTAAATTTGTACCGAATTAACAGACTTCAATTGCGTGAGACGTCTTGTGAATTTGTCAAATCCATACAAATTGAGAAATGCATATTGTTGCGTCGCGTTACGGTCTGAATTAACCCATAGTGATGCTATGCTCCGACACTTATAAAACGACATAAAAAAGTGCTAGGGCCTGTCCGCATCTCCACGTCACGACGTCGTCAACGTGGAACGGTGCGGTAACGTGGCACGGTACGTTGACGTGACGTGTAATTTACGTTAACGTAACGTAAAATGTTGGCGTTCATTGAGAGAGGCCTATGTCCAGCAGTGGATGAATATAGGCTGATATGATGATGATGATGAACGTAAAATGTATGTCAGGATATAGGAACATTGTACGTCGCCATGCCTTGTAAAACTGCTACATTCTCTACTACTTATCTAGATAATATGGACCGCACAATACGTATTCTGCTTTTGCTGTTGCTAAAACGAAGAAAGAGAATAAGAAAGATTTTTTTACGTTACGTTGACGTAAATTTACACGTCACGTCAACGTACCGTGCAACGTTACCGCAACGTTCCACGTTGACGACGTCGTGACGTGGACAACGTGGACAGGCCTTTCCTGTCACTGTGCACATTGCATTGTTAAAGTCACACGCCAGACCAAGACATGTAAATATTTTCATTAGTAAGAAAGTTATCGTTTTAAGTGGTATAAGTAACTTGCAGACAGAATTTATATGTTTTCTTGGGTATACACTACACAATCGACAACCACAGAATAATGAAAGAAGTACTTCTTTTAAAATTATCCCCAAAATCGTAATGTTTTTAGAACCATCACAAGGGCGCCCACACATTTCTAATATAATCAATAATAATGTCAAGTCTGTTGTGTAGTGTGGGCACTGGTGTCTAATGGTCTTATATTTTGCTTTCTGAGTAACAAAACAAAACAATTGACGCCAAATAAATTCTTGCCTTAATACCTTTCATATCTGTTAGGCATTAGCTCCATGACTGCTATTCGGATTTCATAAGGGTAACAACACAATGGCCAAACATTAGTGGCCTTGGAATTGCAATATTTGTGTTAAGTGTTTTATATAAGACTGAAGTTATAATATACTGAAAATTGAGATAAGCCAAAGTATTATGAGTTATCAATTATCATGTAAGTATTCTCAAATTGCCAAATTCTGTTCGTAGTGGTCATTGACCCCGTGTCAAAAAACTTGTTATATTTCATCGTTATTCGTTTTATATACAAACCGCTATTGACAATGAAGTGACAATATCGTATTCTTAAGTTAACAACACGGTGCGAGTTAACGAATACAGTGCGAGAATTTTTCACATAGCTCCTAGACTAGAAAGGTCAATGGCCGCTGGTGCCATCTTCAACAATGAATGAAATGCTGTATAGAGCACCTGATTATGTGTAAGATTTGAGTTTTCGACAGTATCCAAATCCTGATCTTGAGAGGCATTTCAAGAATATCTCTATGGCGTCTATGGCAAGATAGATAACTTGGTATGTCTCCCAAGATAGGTTGCCCTAGCGTCCCTAGCCTAGAATCTAGGGCAATATTTGGCAGTCAACGATGTTGTATTTAGTTAAATACAACATCGTTGACTACCGTAGGGCAACCTATCTTGGGATATAATAATATATAGTACAGTGTGTCAACATGTTTTTTTGGCTACGTGCTTTAGGACAATATTGCAAAAAAATCTCTTTATTGCGGTTGGTAACAGTTAGACGTCTCTCTCCCTCATAAAATAAACATTTTACGTTCTATGTCGCAATAGCTATGTCCACACTGTGCCTTTTTTTGTTCATTAAGGGCATGCATCATAGCGCAGTCAACAGCGCACGTGAGGCTTTCGCTCTGTTCTTTTTTCTGAAATTTCTTATGACCAAATAAGGCGCACATATTCCACCCAGTAAAATGTTCTCGTCGCAAATGTTACAATAAGCTGACAGACACTGCAACTGAAAAAAAAAACGACAATGTTGGCGTTGCGTTCGTTTACGCATTCAATTATTGAATGCGCCAATACCAAGTTGAATGAAAGAAGATGACGAAAATTGAAGATGAAAGTGCACAGTGTGGACATAGCTTATTAGTAACATCAATGTCATGTCAGTATTAACAATATGTTGCGGTCGGCAGCCAATGGACGATGAAGAGAGTCCAACACTAACTACACTATTGCCTCCAGCGGTGATGCCCCTTCCCGCCTCCCCCCAGAAACCGATTAGCGTTGTACAAGTACAACCGAGTGTGCAGGTTTGTCTCGACACTGGGATATAAGCCTCATCACAATGTCCAATGTTCGGTTCGTCGGTAAAGTACATTCGCGTTAAGGTGCTCCCTCACCGCGAGCATTCACTTGTAATGTAACGTTATAGATTCGACTCTGAGCATAATGCTATGTACTGCCATACGGTTTTGCTCGATAGTTTTACTCCAAATCGAAGGAAATGACATATTTGACATATTTAATTCCATCGAGCCGGCTCGAAGCGAGCCTTCGAGCTGTCAGTTTTGGCGGTCCACACGGTGGCTATTGCTCGATTTGAAGTAAAACTATCGAGCAAAACCGTATGTCAGTACTTAGCATTACATTACAATACTACACTGTAGTATCTGACTGTCAGCATTCGCGTGTAATATAACATTCGACTTTGAGCATTCCATAACTAGTTGATGTTACAAGTTGTATCAAGATATTATACACTGTATCATTACAATGTGTACATTGTAATGCTCGGTTTTGTATCATTACAAGGTGCGCATTGCGATGCTTGACTCTGTAAAGCTGATTTTAGAGTCACGCTGACTGCGCGCGCACCGTCGGCGCTGATGGCCCGAGATGTATGAAATTGTAGGAAGCGTTTTTGAATAACGCGTAGCGGACATCGCTGATATTTTATACATTTCGGTGTCGGCGCCGACGGTCAGCGAGCGGTCAGCGTGACTCTAAAATCAGCCTTACGTTACATTACTAGTGAATGCTCCCGGTGAAGGAGCACCGTAACGCTCGGGCTGTGGTTTTTTGTGAGTTATTCACTATTTTTGATTGGCTGACGTTATAACCAATAAAAAATACACTGCCAGAAAACCTCAAAACGCAAATGGACGATAGAAAAGAAACAACACTATTCTGAATAGATTTTGTTAGGCAGGATTCAATTTACAAAGATTTAATAAAATATTACAAGAATTTCCGAATTATGATGATAATTAATATTATGATATGAATACGTATTCAGAAATAATGTTTAGGACAATAAATGGACATTCTGAGATTGGCTAGTAATTCTTATAAGTAAATCAATGTTGTCCTTATTTATAAGTATTTATGGCCTGTTTCATTCCATTGTTTTCAATTCTTTTTAAGTGTATTATCAGTACGTCATCCTCGTACGTCCTAGTTTTATTTAAATTTAAATGATGTATAATTTGTAATTAAGTATATAAATTGTTATATTAATAAATAAAAAGTATTTTCGGGTTTATATTAAAAATACGATGTGCGAGGATGTTCTTATATTCGAAATAGTTTATTTTATAGATAGCTTCGTAGTTCTTCACTTTGGATTATATATTCGGCAGTACTTTGGTTCGCCTCTTGTTTATTCAATAGCTGTGAAAAATTACATAGACGTTGCTTTTTTAATTTCTAAATGTCGTTGGCTGGTCCCGTCACTGTTTTAGTACTAGTCGGTGTCAATTTCAATCTTAGTTCAACAGCATGGTCGAATGAAAACAGAAGTTACATATATGTTTAGTTAGTGTAGCATGGTCATATTGACCGCCGAAGCTCGCCAATGTTATTAATTTTGCGCAATTTTCAGCCGAAAGTCCCTGCCAAACCTGGCAGCGCTATAGCCGTGCTGCAAAACATACCGGTGCACACTAAACTGAATGTGTCGAAGGTGGGAAAGACCATGACGGTGAACAGTAAGGCTGGGTTCACTAGACCCACGGTGGCGTCTACAGGGTTAGCTACGGTGTTGACGGGCAAGTCCATACTGAAGGAGAAGGAGAAGAAATCAGCCATTAGCTACTCGCAGCCGTTCGCTGACGATAAGATGGCGGGCGATGACGATATCAACGACGTGGCGGCCATGGGTGGAGTCAACTTGGCGGAGGAAAGCCAGAGAATACTCGGCTCGACCGAGCTCATTGGCACACAGATAAGGTTATTATAATGTTGATTCATAGGCAAGTGGTGGACCTACATATTTTGGTTGCGTTATGTAGAACCCAGCCGACAGGATTAGGATTAAAGTATAATTTACACAGAGCCAGTCCTGGCTGCCAATAAGACTGGCAGCCAGTATTGGCTTGGTATATGCCGCGTGTGAACAGTTTGGCCTGGCTTGAAAAACTGCATACGCCAAACCAAAACTGGCTGCCAGTCTTAATGGCAGCCAGTACTGGCTCTGTGTAAATTATACTTAACATTGTACTGGCGTAACCATACCAAATGACAAAGGTCCGCCATCTGCCTGTAAATCGATTTCTTCAATGGTACATAATATTGTGGCCTAATCGTTCACTAATTATTATCTCTGAAGCATTTTTTCAATAAAGGAACCCTATTTCGATACCGTTGGGTACTCTCATTCCACATAACTTTTTTGATGTGTGTATTCTCAACTCTCATTCGATTTGGGTTTGAAATCATACAATGCGGCCATTGGTCAAAGTTGGAGCGCATCTAAGCGTTGTTTCTGCTCTACTTACATTTTTAAGAATCTAAGTCGAGCAGAGACTCGAAGATAACCCTTGCAGCAGCCCCTTTCAATTTCATTCCTTCTTAATAATCTCTTTAGATCCTCCATGCTAATATAACGTTTTTTAGGTCCTGTAAAGACGAGTACCTAGTGCCGATGAGTCTGATGCAGGCACGGATCAAGGCTGCAGCCGCCAGACACGGCCTAGAGGAGCCCTCCCCAGAAGTGGCGGGTATAGTCAGCCACGCGGTACACGAACGATTAAAGACGATTGTAGAGAAACTAGCTGTGGTGGCACAGCATAGGATTGACATGATCAAGGTAATTTAGCCCTTTTAAATGTAGAATGTTTGGGACCTTTAAAAATATTTGTGCTAAAACATGTGGCTGTCAGTGGCAAAAGGTTTTACCAACATAAAGACAGAAACCTGAAATATCGTAAAGTGGAGAATATTAATATAAATTATGTTGCTAATCTGAGGTACCTTTTTTAACACGCTATTTTATCCTACAGTCGTTTTAACACAGCTATACTTTATGACTTGTTGCATTTATGCCGTAAAATACTGATACTTGCTTGCCTTGCTTTACACCTTTGAATATGAATATGAATGTTTTCTTTATGGCAAATAAATTATGTAATTTCGCAGACGGATCCGCGTTACGAAGTGACACAAGATGTGAAGGGGCAGATAAAGTTTTTGGAAGAGTTGGATCGAGTTGACAAGAAGAGACGCGAAGACTCCGAGAGGGAAATATTGCTGCGGGCTGCCAAGTCACGCTCCAAGAACGAAGATCCGGAACAAGCGAAGCTGAAGGCTAAGGTGTGTATATAAAAATAATTATATAATATCTATGGACGCTTCACATCACGTCAGTCTGGCCCCGTGCTAAGTATCTGAAGGACTTGTGTTACGGGTACCAGACAACGGAAATATATTATTTAATACTTTTATACTATACACTAGCGACCCGCCCCGGCGTCGCACGGGTATAAAATATACCTATAGCCACTGAAAAAATAATATCTACACTCAGAATAATTCAATATTTAACAAACTAAAGTATGAAAGTTATCGCAAATCACAAAAATAAAATATGAAGATTTCAAAATGAGTTTGACTGTGCATACAATTTGAATTTCGAATTTAGAATGCTACTTACTTTTTTTTTCAGCTTGTCAGGTCAGTCAAGAGTCAAGACATAATTTACTCATAAAATACTGTCTGTCCGTCCGTATGTTACAGCCACTTTTTATTTACAACAGGCGAAGGAGATGCAACGCGCGGAACTGGAGGAGCTTCGACAGCGAGAGGCCAATCTCACGGCGCTGCAGGCCATAGGGCCGCGCAAGAAGCCGCGCATTGACGGGCCGCCGGAGGCAGCTAGCTCCGGCAACTACAGCGCTGGCGGATTTGTAAGTATAATCAAAACACAAGGCGTGAATATAGGCAGTGTAGACAGAACTAAGTACCTCGACTTCAAACAAACGCCCAAATATACGCGAGCTGGGCTCACTTTCAAGTTTCAACATGTTTGACAATGTCATCGTTGCGTCGACGCAGCGGTGCCGATTGACGCATAGCCGGCCACCCGGGCACTGCGTCATCTCAGCGTTATTACGACGGCCATTCTCCGGTTTGGCATTATTTTCCTCATTACCGACCATTTTTTTTCTTCGTCGATTTGACTTAGACACATTGAAATATTAAAGAAATGAAAGATACGAACACAATAATAAATGTGGCGTGAAACAGTTAGTTGAAGTTTTTTGGATAAATAGACTTAAAAATTTATGGGTACGGTAATTAGACAAATGTAGTGTTTTACGTAACGATACAACGACACAATACGGTATACGGTAATTACACAAGTTTGTAACCAAAGCTACGGTAATTAGATACTAACGGGCTTTATCGGCGGCACACTAACATGAACGAAGTGGGACCGCTGATAGGCCATAGCACACACTAAGGACGGGTTGCTTAACCCGTGCACTCGTAATGTGCCAAATCCTGATATTTTTGGATGGGCATCCAAAAACAGCAGGTGTTACGGTAATTAGGACTTTTGATCGGACAAGCGATTATTTCATGATAACTATTTATAGGCTGGGCCTATTGAGTCGATATTTTGCAATGCGATGACCAATGTTTATAGGCGTATAAAACCATGAGTAGATTAAAGTTTCGAGATCAAATTGGCGTGGGGACACGTTACGGTAGTTAGAAAAACATGGTTTTTGAACACGACTTCAATTAATTTAGTCTGAATTACTTAAATTAGAAGCCTGTGTTTAAGTTTTTAGCTAGATACTGATGCTATCAACCGTTTAAAAATATTACATACTTGAATAAGATAATATTACAGAGTATACAAGCCCGGGACACGTAAATTCTGCTCTCCTGAGAATGGCCGACGAAGCAGTCTTAACGTCAACACCCCTCCCGCTTCGTCTCGGGGGCTGCTGTCTGTCATGTGTGCGTTGCGCGCTGCTGTCACGATGCAGCGCGCCGTGTGTTCCACCTTGGTTATTTGTATGTAAAACAACGCAACGGTTGACGCAACGCTGACGCAATGCGCCGTGTGGACTGGCTCTTACGCATTAGTGCGGCGCGTGCCGGCCGATATGACATACTACGTCAAACGTATAAATTTTGAGATCTTATTCCTTTCGTCGATCGTCCTGAGATGTTGCCTTTTTTGGTTCTATACAAACTAATTACTACAGCTCAGCGGGGTGATTCACTAAGCGATTCCGCGCGGAATCTTCCCGCTGGCGGAAACTATTTCACTTTTAAGCACATGACAAGTGAATACTTTCCGATTTTGCTGTCATTTTGACAGTAGTGACATTTCTTTTGTATGAGTGAAATAGTTTCCGCCACGGAATCGAGAAGATCTAACCGCGGATAGGAGTTTGACATCAAAATGACAGCAAAATCGGAAAGTATTCACTTGTCATTTGCTTAAAAGTGAAATAGTTTCCGCCAGCGGGAAGATTCCGCGCGGAATCGCTTAGTGAATCACCCCGCTGGAGGATTTGTAATTAGCTATCCCCGAAAGTATAGCGAGGCAATACCACATTTCAGAGAGACTAAGTAGACCCATAAACATGACAAAATTTATAAAATCCGTGCCACGTGTTAAGACCTCTCTACGTTGGCACATAAATGAAGGACTTTTAGGAATTTTCCGCATTGATTAGGCTTCGGTCAAACCTGCGCGACCGAGGCAACTGCGAAGCGGGAGCGTCTACCGCGCGGCGGACGCTGCCCATGTAATCTTATGGCGCTGTGCACACCTGCGCGACCGCAATGCGGGACGTTCGTGTCGGCAGAGCGGGAATGAATCTACGGTTCGCACCGTAGTCGCGCAGGTGTGCACGCCAGTTTCGCGTTGCAGTCGCTCCCGCATCGCGTCTTACTGTCTGCAGGTTTGGCAGAAGCATAATGGTTTTGTCAAATTTTGGTCCCGTTACCCGTATAACATTTGTTTCGTTTCCAGTCGGGTCGCAGTCAGCTAGCTCTCCGCACGCGCCTCAAACGCATCAACCTCCGAGACATGATATTCCTGATGGAGCAAGAGAGAGACACGGCACACTCCCCTCTCCTCTACCGCAGTTATCTAAAATGAAACACACACGTACGGCCTTGCCTGCCAACGTACACGTAGTTGATTTTTTTTAACCTAACAACGACATGTCGTGAACTCGTGACCTAACAACGACAATTGATAATGTGACACGTAGGCCAATTCCGCTAAATAATCGACAACGCAGTTTCGATGCAACCTCGATAGTAGTATTTTAATTTTATTGTCTCTACAATGATACTAAAATGATATGAGGTTCTAATAGTGCCATGCCAATGTCAATCGCGTTCTGATTGTGTTTGATACAATCTTGGTTGGATCGAAGCTGTGTTATTGTTGGTTTATAATAGCAGAATCGGTGTACTCATTTTACAGTCAGTAAAATGGCAAGACTGAAAAAGTTTTCACTTTATGTGGTCTGGTATGACCGGAATTCTGAACTTCCTAGAAAGACCAAGAGCGGTCAAATGACCCATCGTATGTTTTAACGTGTTTGTGAGTCTTATTATTTTGCTTTTTCAATAAAAATTGATCATGTAATTATTTACTTTTAACGCTTCAACTCCCGTAAGGCCCAAGTGGGCCGCGATAACAATTGAAAGGCTATTGTGTCTCGTTTTTCCGCGATCGGAGGATTAATGTAAGTAAATTAAATTTTAGAACAAATATTTCAGAAAATAATTTAAAAAAGCATTTTATAGGCCTAGTACTAATATAATTGACATTATAATGACTCCACAAGACTTATTGGTTTTGTTCCTGTATTTGAGCATAAAACAAAGTTTTTTACATATTTTATATTTTCTAATTTCGGCATTTTTCTAATTTGGTAAAGTTACTTGAATGTACAGTAAATCATGTCAAGAAGCCATGATCATTGATCATCCTGGTGAAAATACTCTATTGGAGCTCAAAAATATTGTTATTTAGTATTAAATTTTTGGTCATCATAAAAATCTATTATCACTAAAGCTAAAAAAAAGTATAAAAATATGCTATAGAAATAAAATTTATTTAAAATTTGCATAAAATAACATTTTTTATGAACTTTTCATAAATTTCATATTTACCTTTAGGTTGTTATTTGCTTTGTTTGTGTAGGTAAAACAATAATACGAAAATCTACGCTGGTATTTATGCTTGCTTAACGTTGATGCTTTTCAATTAAACAGGGTTTCACTAGGCAAAAATCTTGAAAAGCACTACAATGTCAAAACAGGCATGGCAAAAGATTTTATTTGTACACGTTTTAGTGATAATATATTTGCAAATGCATTCTTATTATGTTTACATATCAAATTATGAAATTTTAGACATTTTATATAAATAAAAGTATCCCAGATTTTGTTTGTCCCAGAGTCTGTTTCAGTCGAGTTTTTTTTATAAATTTTAAATCAAATTTCATATTCAAGATGTTTGTGTAAACACCGTTGTCCTTGAAACCATCAAATGAGCCCGTCAAAATGAACAACTTTTTCTATGAGAACAATGCTGGGAATTTAAAAAAATCTGTCTTCATACCCATACAAATTGACGATCCGGGCATCCGTATGGGTATGAAGACGGCATTTTATTTTTGAGTTCCCAGCATTGTTCTCATAAAAAAAGTTGTTCATTTTGACGGTCTCATTTGATGGTTTCAAGGATAACGGTGTTTACACAAACACACTGTATAATACACAAACAAAGCATAAATAATAATAAAACATTTGAAAGAAAAATAAAGCAAGCAAGAAAAACCAATTTTCTTTAGAAATTGTTCAAGCGGTCAATCGACCGCTGCGGTCTTTCTAGGTAGGTTATTAATTATTATATAAAATCCATAATTATTGAGCTATCATTAAAACATTTTATCACAATTTAAACAATCAAAAAATATTAAATGTCACGAAAGGAAAACGAATTTCATGCAACTGTAACAAAAATCATCATTATCATCGGTCATTTGACCGCTCCGGTCTTTGTGTACGACTTATGTTTTGCGAGCTTACTTGATAAAGAAAGAGTTAATGTCATTTTACTGACTGAAAATATAATCAAATATTTGAAATAAATGATGTAAGTGGACATACTGCTAATATTTTATACCAAAACATTGCTTTCAGTAGGTAAATATTTGTAATAATTTAATGCATCTAATATGTGTGCATTTGTTCAAACAATAAATCATATTATAATCCCTCGTACTAATAAAAATATTTCTACAATGGATACGCCCCAATGTTTTGTATCTAATACATGGGGAAACTCCATAAACTAAGACTAAACATTGTATAGCTCATTCATTGTGTAGCTTTTTTCGTTAGCAAGGTGGTTAGAGTTACACAATTCATTAATAAAGTTTTGGTTAAAATGAAATTAAGTAAGCCTTTAATTATTATATAATGCAGTAGATCTTATGAAACCACAGGCTGCCAATATAAACTATAGAAAAAGGAAATATATATTAAAAATAAAATCTTAGAAAGTGATATGGTTATTAGAAGGATTTAGCATAACGAAATTGTGATATATGTAGTCGCATAGAAGTTTCGTGATTCGTCATATCTGTATTAATGTTTGCTTAGACGGGTTATTGCTTGCTCTAAGTTTTTTATCGATGTATTATAATTTATAAAAGAATAAAAATAATTAAAAAACCTCTTTGCTAAAGCACAGCAAAGATACTACAATATTTAACCAGCCAGTTCTTGGTTTATTAATTAATTCTCCTAATTATCCATACCACAATCACAGACAATAACTTATATGAGTTATAAGAAACAAATAAGCTTGCAATAACAACCATAGAAAATTGTATTAATATTGATATATTTTTTAATGTGACCAGCGTTTCCTAAAGAAATCTGTTATAAAGGAATGAACTATAATAATAACGATTTGAATAATTGGTATTGGAAAAATGTTTTAATATGAAGAGACTGTAATATTTTGTAACTTTTAAGCATTTGTTTGGATTGATTTGTGAAAAATGTTTGATTTTTTTTTATACTTAATTATTTATCGAACAATGCTAATGGCGTAGGTGTAAATGACATTGGGTTTATTTATTCTCTTTCTTGGACAAGGCCAAGAACTATAAAGGATGCTTGGTCTATTTTCATTAAGTAATTTAAATATTAAAGATCTTTTGTGTTCTTGTGGAAAGTATGGGAGGCTCTAACGTTTGGCCATGATGTACGTAACATGCTTGTCTTTAGCTTTAAACGTTGAACTTTAAACGTCTTTAGCTTTGAAGGCAATCACAGACGAATATGCCCCTCTACACATACAATAATTGCTTGTATTGGTACATCATGTTCTGACGTGGGGAGGCTGCATGAGGCTAGGCGTAATAAGTATTACTCGACCAAGCCAACTAGACGACTGTCAAATCATGCTCTCTCGCACTTATGCATTGCTAGCGACGTGCGTAAGTGCGAGAGAGCAAGCTTTGACATTCGTCTAGTTGGCTTGGTCGAGTAGTAGGAGAACTCTATAATGCAAACTGGTTATCCCCATTTCTGACGAGACTTATGGTAATTCCATAAACGAAGCGAAAATTGAACTTTCAAATGACGAAGTTTTGTAGGAAAAACGACATATTTTTTGAGGATTAAGGTTGAGTCGCCTTAGGCGGTTCCTAGACGTTCAATTTTATTGCCTAATGTTACGCAATACTATTGACTGTGTAGGGTTAATATTAGACAGTTTGAGCTACTTTAATTTTTATTGCACCATTATTGTATCAATATTATTGTAGGTTTAGGGGTCGCCTTAAAGCTATCTACAATGACGCTAAAATGGACTGTGCAGTGCGCTATCTTGACGATCGAATTAAAACATGGACTTATATTATTTATATTGTGCAGACAGTAATTAGGTTCAAACACATTCACGTTTACCATGAAATATAATGTTTTTGGGTGCAAGCTTCATTGTGACACAGTTTTTTTTACTGTAAATATTGTTCTTTGTTGCAAAGTAAATTATAGATATTAAGTTTCTTTAATTCGTGTACCAAAGCTCTGGTATGGCATTCCAAGAATAAAATTGAAACGATTAATTACACAGGTCTGCAAGCTAGTTTTTGATGTGCTGATTAATTTTTTGATATTGAACATTTTAGATTTTGCTGAAAGATGTCTGAGACCTACATTTTAAAATTTATAAAACGTCACTAAAATACTTCAGCTAAATTTATAAAAGGTCACTAAAATACTTCAGCTAAATTTTTATTGCATTTAATTAAAGTAAGAGGACTTAGAAATTAATCCAAATCACTAATTTGTTGATAACTACAAAATAAGTTTAGGTAATTCGCATTAACCATGTCGAAAACGGTTCATTTGACTTAATTCTGTGATAGTGAGCTGATTAATACATAATGATTAGGTAATATTACCTAATTGTTGTAAATACATATTAAGAAAATGGTCTAATAAAGATAAAGCATAAGGTTTTTGCATAAGTACCCACAATGATTTAGAAAATTAACGGTAGAAGTGAGCATCTTGCAACATAAAATTTAAAATAAACTTTAGAATATGTCATCGCGATTTTTTGTAAAATTTGCAGAAAATATAATATGATAATATAACAACGAAACAGCATTACAGACTTTGTGAAAAATATTTACAAAAGTTATTTTGGATACGGTTTTTAAGTAACCAAGACAAAACTTGGACACGTTATAAAATGACTTGTTTATTAGAACTTCGCAAGTGGTCGAAAGGACAGAAAAATAGCTTCATAATCGTTTCGCCTACCGACTATAAAGAAATAGTGGCCAAATTGATTACAAATTTGATGTATTGGGTTGTAGGTAATATGAGCATTTGATCCAAACCAGAAGTCAAAACGAAAATCGCACAACCGAAGCTTCCAGAAAAAAGGACCCGGTTCCACAAATAAAATTTACACCTAATTTAGACCAATTATAAGATGTTATTATATTTTAGTAGTTTTTTAAGTTAACAATAATGTACCTTTTTAAATATTTATGTACTTTTTAATGTGACAACTTGTGTACCTTTTTTGAAAAATCTGAAGGTGATGGAGAAAAACTAAGTACAGTGCTCCCAAAGTGATAATGCGCATAGAAATTTTCGTCACTGTTCGGCTGTTCGTAATCAGCGCATCAAAATACCCTAGAATCAGCTACCAAATTCCCGAGAGGAAGATATTATGAGTTATGACTTATGACCCTCATTTTGCAGGCCTGTGATATGTAATAACAAAAATAATTCACATACTTAATATTAGGCATGTATTTTGTTAAGCATAAAATATAACATTTATATTTAAAATAATAAAAATCATATTTAGTATTAAAAGTTTGTTAGACCGTAGACGTTATTTTCTTTTTAGTGTAAATAAATATTAAAAATTTATATGAATTAACGTTTTTTATTTTATTTATAAATTTTGGTGCTTTAGAGCGCTTACAGACGAACGGCACGTGTCGGCGGCAGTCGACGGCAGCCGTCGACAGTTTAATCACGATTCACGCTTGCAGTTGTGACGTAGCGCGTAAAGGTAAGCGTCCACAGGTCGGTATCGTACGCAGCGGACGTCTCGCATCAAACAGATATTTTTTTACAGTAAGTCCACTGTATCGGCAGCGTACGGACTACCGACTAGCCAGTATTTTTATCTTCAAATTAGTCCAAACAAAGTTTCCTAAGTTAAAATTTCTGCTTTCGACTATTCCATCCACACCCCCCTTTTGAGCATTCATATACTAGGTTAGTCGATAATCCGCACGTTGCCGATTCAGCGGACGTACTGTGAAAAAATTATCCGTTTGATGCGAGACGTCCGTTGCGTATGATAGTGACTTGTGGCCGCTTACCTTTAGGCGGTACGCCACAACTGGGGGCTTACCACCAGGCACCACCTACTAAGCACACCGTTTGACAGACGGGCAATAATTACTTTAAAGTCAAGTTAGCGATCTTAAAAAAGTTGATATTTCACAGCGGATTATTTTACTGTTTTTTAGTAAAATTATATTTAAAAAGTGAGTACGGTAATGTTATTGTAATCTTACAACAAAGTGTTGTGGAAACATGATCGTAATAGGAAAGGTCGTGGTAGGCCCCCTGCCAGCGTCATAAACTGTCAACGGCTGCCGTCGACTGCCGCCGACAGGTGACACGTGCCGCCGACAGGTGCCGTTCGTCTGGATAATGTGTCTTTTCGTAATGTGTCTTTGATTCAACTCCTAAAAGGCTGGAAGGATTTTGATAAAAATCTTTACGACCAGGCTGGTGCGTTCGGGAATGGTTTAGAATCACAATAATTATTATTCAGTCGACTAGAATGTGTGCAGGACGACGCAGTTTATTTTAGAATATATATAAGCCTTAATAAGCGAATGTTTACAAATCTTTCATTGAAATCTAAAGGTGAACGCAGATTTGGCCGCACCGCAGTAGCCGCATTTCGAATTCTTTATATGAAGTTATAGGCAAGCTCGCATACCTGCCCGCGCCGCAACTTCTACATTCTTTATATGAAGAAATCGAAATGCGGCGACTGCGGCAGAGTAAACAGAATGCCGACTTAGAACTGATGTAAAAAAAAAATAAGTTTGACGTATTATGACAAAAGTCGTCGCTAGGGTCGTTACCTACCTTACAAATTTAGTTGTTGTTTATATTTTGGCACCATGGCACATGCAAAGAAAACTGTCAGAATTCAATTTCAAAATCTTATTTTTAAAAATAAATTATACCAGCCAGCGCGCCAGCCTTTAACTTATAGGTAGTGAAACCCGACGAATTTGACAGATATTGAAACCTGTCCATTTCTATGCAGTCGAACTACTGGTAGTTATGTCTATTGTGAGTTGTGACTGCGGTGCGGCCAAATCTGCGTTCACCTTTAGATTTTAATGAAAGATTTGTAAATTGTATGTATTGGCAACTATAAGGTCATTGTTGGTAACAAATAGGGAGACACCCTTAAGAGGGCTGAATTTAATCTATCCCACTGCCCACAGATCACATCCTAATAATTTTTGGTGGAAGCCATTATATATTTTATGCAAGCAAGCTAGTAAAAAACCTCAGAGTAAGGATAGCATAGAAAAGGCATCCTATTACGATTTGGAGTCCAACGACAAAATTGCAGTAAGTACAAAGCAAAAGTTATAGCTTCAAAATGAGGAATTTTCTTAGCTTTTTAATTTGATTGTCAAACAGCTTCCATTTTAGTAACTAGATGGCGTATGGGTAGACAACTATCGGTAATATCAGGGAATACCATCAATAATTGCTACATAACTGGGCAAAAGCATGTAAAACTTGATACATTTCAATTTGAAAAAGACACAATAATATTCCAATGAATAGGATAATAAAGTTATAATAACGATGTTTTAGTTAAAACTCGCGGAAGAAATAGCCCTATTTACCGTTGTTCACACCAAATGTCACAGGAATAATACATTTTGGTTTTGACAACATCTTACCTGCACTTGTGCAAGATAACAGATATTTAGTGGCTAATATTTTACCAATAATGAACATCAAAAATCCAAATAACACAATTTGGGGAAAAATAATAAAAACCACACCGACAATAAAAAGTAGAAGTAGAAAACTCTGTTATCATGTTTTCAGTTTGACAAGTGCAAGCGTGTTCCTAAGCTGTTACCAGTATACTGGCCTAATTGCTTAAGCCAATGATCGCTTAGGAGTATGATATTTTGATTGATATTACACTTGACAGTATACTGATATTTTTTAGAAACACGACCAACATGTAGTCAGTAATGCCAACCTGCAGATAATTTCAAGTCGGTGGGGAACCAATAGAAAATTAGTGAGTGTCTACTGTCGCGCCGTCTGGTGGAGATGATAAAAAGAAACATCCCATTGGTAGCAAGAAAAGCTCATTTTAGAATATAAAACAGGGACTGTACTGTACCTATTTATAGAAAAAAGTGAAAGGCAAATATTAATTTTATTCTTTCACTCTCATGGGTTTTTGCATGGTTTTTGCCTTTGATGTTCCTTGTCACGTATGAAGGTATGTGAGACGCTCAATGTGTTTTCACATTATCCGATTCGATATTGGTGTTGGTTACCGATCCGTCTTCGCCATGTTATCGCGGTAAGTAAAATGTATGAAGTTCATACATTTTACTTACCCTCGATATCGGATCAGCGGCCGACACCGATATCGGATCGGATAATGTGAAAACACCCTCACAGTTTGTCTTTTAAGGATAAGTGGAATAAGCTCTAAGTAATATTTTATTTATATTTCTATAACCTTTTTCCAAATTATAGACTAGCATATTTTGCACATCTGTAATGTAGCTAAAACTGTTTATTTTTTGACAAAGTAGTGAGATGTTAAGAAAATGTTTCATTAGTACGTGTATCCGAATGATCACCCATTAGAAAAAAAATAAAGTGACACGTCCACCCACCCTGTCAAAATTCCACGGTTTCACGTATTCTGCATGACAATTTTTCATGTTTTAACTTAAAAAAATGGTAAGAATTATATTAATTTCATGAAATTAATAAATCTAAAGTGTTAATTGTTGATACGTTTACGTGCGCGCTGTTTTGGCCACGTAGTTAGGGTCGGTGATAGTATGTCATCATTCGTATGTCGGCTTCGCTGTGCTATCTGTAATGTTTAGTGGTTTATCGTGTTTTTAACGTGTTCCGTTGATATGTTTCCGAAGCCGTTGAGATTGGATATCAAGAGGAAGCTGACGGCTCGGTCCGATCGGGTGAAGTGCGTTGACCAGCATCCCACTGAGCCGTGGCTTCTGTGCTCGTTGTACAGCGGCGACGTCAACATTTGGAATTATGAAACACATACACAGATCAAGAGATTCGAGGTAAGGACTAATCTTCACTGTAAATCACATATTTTTGCTTATTCTATAATCTCCACCAAAGTTCATCCGGTGGCCTTCAAACAATTTTATAGGCTGTGTAACATTATTAACAATTCCTCAAATCTACCTCAAAATAATTAATCTACTGTGTACCTTTGTAAAAATAAATCTCTGACATGTTGATCAAATTCTGAATCAGGCTATTGAAAACTAATTTTATCATTTTAGTACTTGCATAGTTATCAAAAAATAATTAACAATGGCATGCAACAAGAAAATGCCTTTGAATAAATTTGTATGATTTGGTGATGTTTGTTATTATTTTGCTTACATTTCCATTAAAATATTAAATCAAAATATTGAAGGTTAAAAGAAGGCTTAAATTATGAAATATTATGATAAAAGTTAGATAACATAAAGTTTAAATAAAGTAGGTACAAACTCAAATAGGCACAACAGATGCAGACATGGACAAAATATTATTGATTAATAACGTCCAATAAACTGAAACAGGAGTTTACCAATAATTTGTATAAAAAAATTATATCCAGGACGATGTTAAATAAAACTGCATTACTTATATAAAAAAATATCTTTTTCATTATCATTCTAAAAATGTATGATGTAACTAGATGTAACATGTATCGGTGACAGGTATGCGACTTGCCAGTCAGAGCTGCAAAGTTTGTGCCACGGAAGAACTGGGTGATAACAGGCTCGGATGACATGCAGATCAGAGTTTTCAACTACAACACCCTAGAAAGAGTTCACTCCTTTGAAGCACATTCCGACTATGTTAGATCTGTTGTAGTCCACCCCACGCAGCCTTACATACTCACCAGCAGTGGTAAGTCATTTGTCATTAGTTGGTGAATTGTTTTTGTTGAGCTGCAGGCAAACAAGATATTGTGTACAGATTTTGCTACTTACTATTATGCAATACTGCATCATAGCAAAGTATAAATAATATGCAGCAGATCTTTATATCTCACAAACACACAGGTATTCATCTAAACCAGAGGTTCCCAAACTTATTTTGTCTACCCCCCCACTTTAACTACAAGTTGCTAAAGCAAGTTTGATATTTATATTTTGGCTTCCTCACTCTTTCTTTACTTGCCACTTGGTTGTGAAGTGTGAACAAACTGAATACCACAGCACAGTCCTATCTTCTATCATACAACATACTATAAACATTCTACATAACAAACATTTTGTAGATGACTTGCTAATCAAACTGTGGAACTGGGACCGCAGCTGGGCCTGTCAGCAAGTGTTTGAGGGGCACACTCATTATGTGATGCAGATCGTCATCAACCCAAAAGACACAAACACATTTGCTAGTGCCAGTCTTGACACAACTGTAAAGGTTTGTATTATTCCCACTTTCTGTTTATTATCATCTCTTCTATATTATATTATGCTAGTTGTATTCTAAGTTTTATTTATCTTGTAAAATCACTTATGTATTCATGTAACCTTGGTATCTGAATTTATTATGCTTGTAATTTTATCTGCATTTTTTAATTTCTTAGGTTTGGCAACTGGGTTCATCAATATCTAATTTCACACTGGAGGGCCACGAAAAGGGTGTGAACTGTGTGGATTACTATCATGGTGGTGATAAGCCCTACTTGATAAGTGGTGCTGATGACCGCTTGGTAAAAATATGGGACTACCAGAACAAAACTTGTGTCCAGACTCTTGACAGTAAGTAACTTTTGTTTGTCACTTTTTTATTGTGTTATGTGTAGTGTGTTTAGACCTTCATCTTTTTTGTTGTTCTTTATAATATTTTATTTAAGTGCTCAATGTTTCTGTAATATTTTAGGTCACATGCAGAATGTGTCTGCGGTTTCATTCCACCCAGAGCTACCAATTCTTTTGACTGGTGCAGAAGATGGTACAGTGAGGATCTGGCATGCTGGTACATACAGATTGGAGTCCTCACTCAACTATGGATTTGAGAGAGTCTGGACCATCTCATCCATGCATGGGTCTAACAATGTGGCTATTGGGTTAGTCACCTTTCTATAGTTTTGATATTATGATGCAATCATAATTATATTTGTCGCTATTCTATATTTTAGTTCTGTAATTAATTCATATTTGTTATTATTGTGCAGATATGATGAGGGTACAATAATGATAAAAGTGGGCAGAGAGGAACCAGCCATATCCATGGATGTGAATGGTGGTAAAATTATTTGGGCTAAACATTCTGAAATGCAGCAGGTTAATTTGAAAGCACTGCCCGAAGGTAAGCTAATACTATTCAACCATATTATAACCCATTTTATTGTTTTCAGTCATCTTTCTTGGATATGTATTGGCTTAACTGTTAATAAGTTTTTTTGTTTTAGGTACTGAAATCAAAGATGGAGAAAGAGTTCCAGTTGTGGCGAAAGATATGGGCTCTTGTGAGATCTACCCACAGACAATAGCTCACAATCCAAACGGTCGTTTTGTGGTGGTGTGTGGTGATGGAGAGTACATCATCTACACCGCCATGGCTCTCAGGAACAAGGCGTTCGGTGCAGCACAAGAGTTTGTCTGGGCTTTCGACAGTTCAGAGTATGCTACATTGGAAAACTCGAGTACAGTGAAAGTATTCAAAAACTTCAAGGAGAGAAAGAGTTTCAAACCCGAATATGGGGCGGAGGGTAAGTGGATCTTCTAAGTTTATAAATAACAGAAATCATCGTCATAATGTTATGTTTTACAGTCAGTTAGGGCATTGAAAAAGCAGCTGTACTGTATAAAAACAAATTCCAGTCTATTTACGTGTTATTTTCCCTTGATAATCGTCTTATTTATATGACAACAAAATACTTTCTCTGGAAAGTGAAGTCTGCAGAGAAGTTAACTTTTTTTGAGATTTTACTTATGTGAGTTATTATGAGTTACATTAATCATCTACACTTACATGTACATTTGTGTTACATCTACATTTGTGTTCATTTGCTGGTGTTTTTTCTTTCCAGGAATCTTTGGTGGTTACATGCTGGGTGTTAAGTCTATCAGTGGTGTAGCCTTTTCTTTCTATGATTGGGAACAGTTGGAGCTTATTAGAAGGTAACAGATTATTTAAATTTACTAGTCATAATAAAACATCCTTAGTTTATTTTAATGCTTTGCGATTTAAATTACAACTTTATGTTGTAATAAAATTTTCTTAGATTTTTTATGGATTATAATATGGACATAATAGTAAATATTATGTCATCTTCATAGCAGCAGAATAGTTAAAAGTGTAAAGATTTTTTAATTTGTAACTTACACTATTATTATATTATGTTTGTGACCTAAATATGATTAAGGCGATTGTGGTATCAGCAGTTATAAGTATAACTTATAAATGCGAATGTATGTAACCGTAAATAGATGTTTGTATTGATTACTTTGTCATGTAAAATGTAAATGGCTAAACTGATTTCGATAAGAAATGTCATACGGATAGCTTGTGTATTAAGAATTGTCATACAGATAGCTTGTGTATTACTCTACTCATGAATTTTGTTATTCTATAATAAGAATATGTTTCATTTTATAATAATTTAAGATTCATCACTCGTGAGTTTTTAAAGGATTAAATGCGAAATTGAATAAGCTATGCTTGCTTGATTTACTGGAAATTTATACTTTTATAATGTTCATTATAAATCTGAAAGTATATTCATTTGCCCTCTTGACACTGAATAATTTTTATGAAAATGTACGGTTTTCGCACTATAAAAAATTTGGCGCAACGAAATTGCGGACAACATATTGTGCTTCTATAAAGTATAATTGACTAATTTGAAATATATATTATTATTTATTACTTTACCACTACATAATATTAGTGAGTAAAATGAAAGTTTTGGGACAGTAGTCCTAATACCCAGTCCTAGTAATATTAAATCAGGTTTTAGGAACAAAAAGCTGCGAAATATTATTTCTCCTATTAAATTTTCTTTTACATCGAATGTATATTGTACTCTAGGTCTAGTCTATTTAATAGCTCTTAGGCAAATGCGAAGAATTTGTAATTCGTAATTTTTAAATTATGCTTCTAGTCATTTTTATAATGCAATCTAATTTTTAAAAATTCTGAATAATATCCTGCTGAATATTGTTTAGTTATAATTATATAAATCTTTGATTTGTAAAAAAAATACTGCTCTGCTTAAATAAACCATTTCATATAATAATACGTAGTATATAATTACTAGTGAAATATATTTTAAGAAATAATTGTTATAATATTTTTTAATATAATATATAATGTAGTAGAAATACTTATATATTTTTATAATATTACGTTTGTGACCTAAATATTTTTAAAGCGAAAATGTGGTACTTATCAGTTAAGTTATAAGTGCTGTGTAAATTTAATAATAATGAAATTTTATTTTGTGTACTGCACTGCAATTTGTCTCTGTATTTTGTGTGATATAATATCATAATAATCCTTCGACCGCAGATTCTTGGAAATCTATTGTTATTCTATTCGCGATGATCTTATGGGGCTTGATAGGTAAATTATTATTAACAGCTAGCTGTTATGTTACATGCTGTTAAGCATTTGTGTATTAACTTACATGTTTTTTTCAGTTATGAATGCAGTATTGTTCTTTAAAGAATAATATGACTGCATTATTAACTTAATAGGAAATATTTTTGTGGGATGATTTACAAATGCTTAACAGCCTGTTAGGCCGTATTCCACTGATGCGGAACGGAGCTTAGCGGTGCCGAATTGACCAATCACCATGCCCAAAATCTTCACTCCGCTTTGCTGTCATTCCGCTGGAATAGCACGATTGGTCAATTCGGGCCAACGGTGCCCGAAGCTCCGCTCCGCTTCAGTGGAATCGCACCCTTACCTGAGATTCATTCACTGTAATGAAAAATGTAATTTTATGTATGCAGTATGGATATATTATGTAAGAAGATGGGATGGGATGGGCCGAGTCTAACTAGAAGTATATTTTAGGATCGAGATTCAGCCCCGTCACGTGTTCTGGTCTGAGAGCGGCAACTTGGTATGTCTGGCGACTGATGAGGCGTACTACGTGTTGAAATACAACGCCGCTGTTGTCACTCAGGCGAGGGAGACCAATACTAACATCACTGAGGACGGAGTCGAGGATGCTTTTGAGGTAATGGCCGACACTTTTGTGGGATTTCAGTTACGAATAATAAAAACTAAGGAAGAGTAACTGTGTCAAAAAATTTGTCCACGACTCACGAGTCTACAAAATGTGACCCGAATATATGCAAACTTTATGCATGTATTCGGTACACAATTTTGTGTAAATATAAAAGTGACAATTAATGTCAACTGCTTTATTTCGTAAATTTGAGTGTTAGTGTTTCGTTGCTATTGCCATATTTCAGTGTGCGAAAAGGAACCAAATTCAAAACGGTTGAAGTATGCGAGTTATGTTTCCTTAGTTTTTATTATTCGTAGGATTTTAGGCATTTTTACGGGCATTGGGCTACCACACATTCCCACCAATTAATCTAATGTGTCGCCATAATCGACTGCGACATACTACCTAAAAAGCCCTTTGTTATGATCTAAGGGAGCTCAAAGCTAAAGCTGCCTTGGGACTGCTATAAAATTAATTCTAATTTTCTGTTTCAAATCTTTTTGGTACTGTTTTTCTTGAAAAAATATTGATAACACTACTAGGGATTGTAAATTAGCAAGATCTCGCGAAATTGATTTATTATAAATTATTGGAGAGATCTCTTGAGCCAAATCTCGTGAGAGTTGCATTTTTTAAACACTATATAAATCATCAATTATTTACTTAACAAGGCTTTAAGCTTATATCCTTATCCATACTAATAGTATAAATGCGAAAGTGTGTCTGCCTGTCTGTCTGTTACCTCTAAACGCCCAAACCGATTTTGCTGATATTTGGCATGGAGATACTTTGAGTCCCGGGAAAGGACATAGGATACTTTTGTCCCAGAAAATGTACGGTTCCCGCGCGATAAACGAGTTTTGGCGCAACGGAGTTGCTGTCATCATCTAGTCGAGTATAAAATTGTCTCTTTCTTCCCAGGTGGTCGGTGAAGTGAATGAAACAGTGAAGACTGGTCTGTGGATCGGCGACTGCTTCATATACACAAACTCTCTGAACAGGATATGTTACTATGTGGGCGGCGAGATCGTCACCATATCGCATCTTGATCACACCATGTACATCCTGGGATATGTCGCTAAAGAGAACAGGTAAGATAGTAGGGAATATTATTTGAAGACGTGAGTGGAATAACCAGATAACTAACATTTTAGGACAAGGACAATTAATCATTTTTCCCTTATAATTTGAACAAACCTTGTAACTCACCTTCTTCATCTGTTACCTACCTGGATCTTCCACTTACATCCTCATTTATTATCAGGTTGTGTGAATTCATAAACAGATATGCAATATTTATGGAGTATTGTTCTTTGATCAGATTTGATCTGTTTCTTTTATATAAAATAGTATTCTCATGAATTTATGTCAAAAATAGCCTTAAATTTCAAGTTCGATATATTTTTACGAATACCGTCTCAAAAGTTTCGTAATGACCCTATATTGTCTAGAAAAAAATATAAGTTCGATTCCTTAATTATAAGCCGTGCCGACTTGAGATTTAACTTCTTCATACAAGTTACGTACGAGTTAGTACTGCGTTATGTGACTTGTATATAAATGTTTTTATTTTTTATTTTACACGTGTTTTTTGATAATTTTGGTGTTATATTACTTAGTGCGCAAACATGTCGGCTTATTAACTTCTAACTGCGTGAAGAAATTTATTGATTTATATAATGTTTGGAGAGAGTGGCAGAAAAAGCAAATTATCGTTTAAAATTTGTTTACTATAGTTACTATTCACAATAACTGCGAAGGACAAAAGGAAAGCTCTACAAGATTTTTGCTTACGTTTCGGACGCACTGTGGTAACTAAAGCTTAATTACTAAGATTTGTGCTTCTTGAGGACCAAAAAAGTGCGAAAAAACTGATTTAACTATTTCTAAAGCCTCTATAAGAAAGTATGGTATTTATGTGAAGAGACAGTAATTTTATCACTGTTTGATGATGAATGTTGGTAACCAAACTAAGATGTTGATGATTATCAACTTCAACGGGAACAGAATCGCAAATTTTAACAAATGAGACAATTCTTCCTCCGACTCCGAGAAAAGTGGATCCTGACTTTTAAAAATACTAATCTAAAAAGATATTGCCCTGTCTTATTGTTAAAAATGTATGTTATTAATATAAAGATTAGTGCTGATCTTATTTAACTGTCCCATTTTAACTTGAACTTATTGCAGATCTAGTGATTTAAATGGACCGACCGGTAGTAGCTTTTTCCAAAACTTTGAGGCGCGGTCGGCACGGGTTGCAGTTGTGCTAGGAAGACAAAATTTCATATTTGAGCATCTTAAAACATTAGTAAAAAATATACGGGATATGCATTTTGAAATTCGAAAATAATTTTTTTTGTCATATAAGGGACACCCTAATAGATATGCATAAAAATAGTAGAATGAATACAGTAGTACTGGTATCTACTTTAAATTACAGTATTCATTATTGTGTCACAAAATAAAATCTACATTACCTAGTTGTATTGTAAGTTGGGTTAGCGTCAGATCATTGTGATGTGCCTTTTTGAGTATTGTCACTGTAACCTTTGCTCCGTCTGGGGTTTTTTCCTGCCAGAAAGCTTACTTATCACCCCAAATAATAGCTGTATAGGGGTGAGCCATAAATCATAATTATCATATTGACGGTGATGGTTAATATGATGATAATTTCTAGGCTATACGTGAACGACAAGGAGTTGAACATAGTATCCTACTCCCTACTGCTGCCCGTCCTAGAATACCAGACGGCGGTGATGCGGGGAGACTTCGAAACAGCCGATCGTGTGTTACCCACCATACCGCACGACCATCGCACCAGAGTCGCACACTTCCTCGAGAAACAGGTATGGTTACCGAAGAGATAGTGCATCCATAGCTTGACGGCTCAGTATGAGTGTATCGAAGTTTTTTTTTAAATTTTTTCTTTCTATCAAAGATAGACTCTTCATTTGAATGTTGTGAAACGACGAAGGAAATGCGTGACGCTGTAAAAGTGTCGTTAAGCTTACGTTATCTTAACAGCATTTAAATCTGGTAATAAAAGTGTCAAGTTACAGTTATTGCGAAGTACAGGAGGTAGTGACGCTTCTTCGTGAAAATATACTTTATATGTAAGTTTTAGCTGTGAAGGGTAAAACAAAATCATTCATTAGCTGTTGCTCGCTAGCAATAATATTCAGACATCTCATACTTACCTTATTCCTGTTCTTAGGGCTTCAAACAACAAGCTCTCGCGGTGTCCACGGAGCCCGAACATCAGTTCGAACTGGCTCTCTCCCTTGGCGAGCTCAGACGGGCGAGGCAGTTGGCGGAGGAGGCGACCCTGGCCGAGGGAGCCCCGTCCAGGTCATCATCAGCTCGGTGGAGCAGACTCGGGGCCGCAGCCGCCGCCGCCGCAGACACAGAGCTCACCAAGATATGCTACCACAACGCTCACGATTACAGCGCTTTGCTACTGTTCGCGGTTAGCACAGGTGAGAAAAAAGAAAATTGTAATGAAGTGTGCCCGATTTTTATTAATTTTGATTTAGGTGTAATGTAACTTGATCAAATTAATATGTTATTGTGTTTCTGAACTTCGCCGTTATAAAGTTAAAAGCATTATAACCGCTCGCGACATTTAGATTAAAATTGATTTTATCAGTGATTAGCTGATAGAAGGAAGTTTGACTGAACTCAGCTAGATTTGCTTTGTATCAATGTAATTATTGTGTTGATCGACTATATTAGTATTTGAAATCTAGCATTAAAAGCCCGCTGTTATTAATATAAAACGGCACATAACATTTTTTTTGGAAAAACAACGGAAAGTTTGCAAGGTGCTGGCCTCCTATACCCCTGGAATAAAATAAAAAGTTTTTGTATGAATATAATACTGTATGTAGTATAATGTATCCATTGGTTTGTGGTTTTTTACTTACATTCTTCCTTATTTTCAGGCGACAAAGCGCTATTAGAGGACGTAGCTCGGATGTCATCGGAAGAGGGAGACGACAATATTGCTTTCGCTTCCTACTTCACTCTCAACGATCTTGAGTCGTGCATGCAACTGCTCATCAAGCGCGGCAAATACCCAGAAGCCGCTTTCTTTGCCAGGTAAAGAAATAATGCTTGTTAATGCCAGAAATCTGTGTCTGGCACGTCTTGTCAGTAAAGTTAGAGAGATACCGGTTTCTTTCTCAATCAAAAAGCTACTGTAATTAATCGAGAAAATATTAATATAAGTCTTAAAGTGAGACACTCAAAATGTTTTAAAAACATTGCTCAGAAATGCAATGGGGATTGTCCATTTTTTTTTAATTTTGCTCATTACAAAAACATTTCGAGCAATAAGGTCAGTGATCGTTTTTCTGTATATAAACGAAAAAAATACCCATTAGTTACTTATATTTTTGAACAAATATGTTTAACCTTAGTTTGACCTTCAATGGCGTTAAATTAGCAATAAATTCGATCAACATTACGGCTCGAACTTTTGGTAAGTTTCTCGTATCAGCTTTCACATAATGATAACTTACATTAGACGAACCAGCCATTAAAAATAAGATTGAAAGGAAAACAAAAACATACTACAGAGGTCAATTGGGCGTCGATGATGACGTCAGAGCGAAACTTTAAAAATTTATTGAGAAAAAACCAACCAATGGATTTCAAAATATTTAATTTATATTTTTAAAATACCCTATTTTAACGAAAAAAAATATAAAAAGTACATGTGATTTTTTTTTGGACAATGCCCATTGAAGTTCCCGCGCGATAAACGAATTTTGGCGCAACGGAGTTGCGGGCGTCATCTAGTCAAAATATACTCACAATATATAATATTTCAGGTCATACATTCCGTCTAAGATGAGCGAGGTGGTGAAACTGTGGCGGGAAGCGGTCGGCGCTGTCAACAAGAAGTCAGGACAGTCGCTCGCAGATCCCGACCAGTATGAAAACCTCTTCCCCGAGTATTCGGTGAGTTGTTGGAATGATGTGGCAGAATTAACCAAGTATATAATATATAGGCCATAGGGTGTAACAAAAATAAGTGATTACTTTATGGTTTGTATGTGTCCCTTATATAGAGTTCACTGAGAAAGTAGCATCGCTGTGAGACCACACAAAAGTTTAAAAAAGTTACTCTTTCAGCGCTGCTACTTTCACAGTGAACTCAACACAGGGGACTGATACACACCCTAAAATATTATCACTTAGTTTTGTAGAGACTAGTGGAGTACAAGTAGAATAGAATCTGAGCATATAACATGTACCATCGAGGAAATTGATTCCTATGCAATTGATAGACCAACGTTATTTGGTCGAATATGTCAATTCAATGTTAATTGTGATCTGTCGGCTGGGTTTGACGTAACGCAACCAAACAACTTAGGTCCCCGATCTGCATAAGAATCAACTTCTCTGATAGTACATAAATATAGCAATACACATACGTTATGCATATACATGTATAATGTTAGTTTAGCGGCCAGAAGAGCATAACAGCACAGAATCTGTTATTGTCGAGACCACAGGTATAACTTAAGGCTCCCAATCATTACGATCCATTGCAAATGAACGTATGAACTGGTATCTAATGGAATTTCCTCATAACTGCTTTCTAAGAAACCAGTTACATTGTAAATGAATGATCGCCCTATGTCGACACACAAATGCTGTACGATTTGGTGTCACATGCGCCATGTGTTTTCCTTTGTAACTTTCTTGGTTTTTTATATTCGTGAGAGCACAATATTTTGATTTAACGATATTCAAATCATATCTCAATCATCCTAATGGATATTTTATACTAGATAGTTAATACTAAAACCGCCTGTTTGTACAGGTTAATATATTATTTCAAAATGTAATTTAGTTTCTAAGTTTTGTACAAATAAAGCATTTTCTATCTATCTATCTTAATACTAATGATATTTTTTGTTTACAGCAATCATTAGAATTAGAACAATTCCAAAAGGGGTTCGGCTTCGAATATCATTCCCAATTAGAAAATTTACCGGCCAACGCCGAAACTAGTAATATTGAAAGAGATCTCGCACTAGAGAAGACGGAAGCAGAGAGTAAGGGATTGTGGAAACCTGGGCCCTCCAAAGAAATGTAAGTTGCAACATGACTAGATATAGTAATGTTGAAGTGGCGGGCAACAAGTATACTTGTAGATGTCGTCTGCAGTTTAGCCGAAATTAGTTTTTCCGCGACGTTCCGTTGCATTCAGAGTCTCGAAAAAATTTATTCCAAATTTCATCAAAATCTGTTCACCTATTTGAGACAGATTGATAGACAGACTCAAATGTATCTCGGACAGCCCTAAGATCATATCATAAGGTATTTACGGCTACCACTGTTGATGCTGGCAGTGGCTACACAGTGAAGACAAATGGTCTTCTTAATGAAATTTCTTGAAACGTTTGTTCTTTAGTTTCCACACATTCACAAGTCAATTTACAGTCAGTCAAATGTATGTAAACGTAACTTTTACTATAATATACACTAATAAGCTATACTTTCAGGGAACCGTCAATAGAGAGCAAACCGAGCAGAGAGACGGAGGTGGTGAGCGACAAACCGTATGAGATCAACGTGAAGCGCAAAGACTCGCTCGACATGGACGAAATTGAGAGGGAAATAAACGATATGAACTTAGACAATGATGATAATCTGGTAAGGATCTAAGGTTGTTTTTATAGAGGAAAATAAATAAATTAATAAAAGTTTATTTGACTTAATAGGACATTACTCTACAATAATTAACATCAATAATTAGAATTTAATATTTATACAAACATTAAAACATAACAATACAACACGAATAAAACTGGACACAATATACAACAATGAGAAACAACAATTATAAATAATACTTAAAATAAAGCAGTACATGGATTTCATGAAATGGTAGGCTAGTGTAATTACCTTATGTGCCAAAAAGGACACCACTCAGGCGTAACTCTGTAGCGAGGACTACAGCGCCTGGTCTTATGTGGCTTCTCCCTTATTACTAAAATCTTAAGATTTGGGCTGCGGTCCCACCAGAGATGTATTGCGAGGAATGTGATTTGAGAACCAATAAAATCGATTCATTGACGTGAGCTTGCCATGACATCGCTCAGCGCGGCGATTCTGTTGAATCTTAAAAACACATTCCTCGCAACACACCTCAGCCGGGCTAGCATGGCCACCAGTAGAAATGTGAATAGACATACTGTGGACATAAACTTAAGGCGCCGTTCCGATCTTTACCGCGGCTAATCGCGACCGACAAAAATTCAATTAAGAGGGCGACTAACCCAAGAAATCAAACATCGTCCTTCTCTCTTCACACTCACACCCGTTTTTCATATGCCAGGTGAAAAAGGACGACGCGGATTCAACGCCAAATTAGTTTTTTATCAATAACTCGATAAATATACAACATTTTTAAAATCCACTAGGTCGGTTTCTCAATGATAGAATTTTATACAATGTGTTAAAATATTAACTTAGTTCAATGCACGGTTATGGCAATAAATGAAAAATTCGTGAAAATTGGATGCATCTTTGTGATTCTTTTCTATCGAGAAAATTGTAAGATATCGTGTATTTGCTCAGATTGAATTCTTGGAAATATAATGTAGTATCTTATTTTATAAATGAAACAATTCGGGGCTTATTTTCAAATATAAAAATGAATTATAAAATCGAAATTTTTGGGTTAGTCGCCCCCTTAAAATGCCACTAATTTATGACAGACTATAGTACATTACGCACCTAGGGCAGGAAAATAAGAAATGTCTCAGATCACATGTAATAACAAACATGTGATCTGAGGCTTTCTTATTTATTGCCCATGGTGCGTAATGTACTATAGCTGACGCTGATGGCTTTCTCATCGACGGAGGCGGAAAACGACATCGGTAAGCGCAGCGGGAAGAAAGTTGACGTTTTCCGCCCGGAGGTGAGAAATAGTATATGTCATAAAGTAGGATATTATTTGAATTTTTAGGACTATAGTCTGTTATAAAGTGGCATTTTAATTGAATTTTTTGGAGCGAAAAAAGATCGGAAAGACACCTTAAGTTTATCTCCACAGCTTGTCTATACTTTCGCATTTCTACTGGTGGCCATGCTAGCCCGGCTGGTGGAAGCGCAGCTTAAGTCGGCGGAAGAATGTTGGTATTATAAGTTTTCTTCAGAACGCTGATATCTGTTGTTTCAATGGAACGAATGCAATTTTTTCTTTAAATATTGTCAGCAGTAACGTTTCGTATTGTGCCTAGTCACTTAAGAGGCCGGGTACCTTGGAATTTCTCATACATACGTAATACCAAAATCATTTTCTCATAAGAAAATATTTAACATGTTTGAGCTGTTTTTCCAGTTTAAAATAGTAACTACCTAGGTTCCTTCACAAAAATTTTCTTCAAAATATTTAAACACAAAAAAATAGAGTAAAACGCTAAAAAATATATAAATAAATAGTAAATTTACTACAAAATATTTAAATAAGTACTAAAAATATTTTTTAGTTTAAATATTTTGTAGTAAATTTACTTTTTATTTATATATTTTTTAGTGTTTTACTCTATTTTTAGTGTTTAATTATTTAGTAGTAAATTTACTAAAAAAAAGTTTTAAACAAAAAAAATTTTTTTAGTGTTTAAATATTTTGAAGTAAATTTTTGTGCAGGAACCTAGATAATTACCATTTTAAGCTGAAAAATAACTCAAACATGTTAAATATTTTCGTATGAGAAAATGATTTTGGTGTAACGTATGTATGAGAATTTCAAGGGTACCCGGCCCCTTAAAGTGAGATGCCAAATAAGAGGAAAATAAACATAGATGAAATCTGATAATATAACTAAATTCTTTTCCTAATAAAATTTTTCCATAAAGCCTACATTGTTTATTTTGGCTATAATATCATTTATTTTGGCTCGAAAATCGGGGACTACATTGACATGAGTATGAATTAGCTATATCTCTTGTGATAATTTACAATATATAGTTAGTTTTGAATAATATACAATATACATATACGCCAAAAAAGCCTTATAGTGCTGTAGTTTATTTCCTTTTATGAATGGTAATTGATAAAACTATGTTTTTCTTTTTCAGGACTTATCAGACGATGCCGACTTGCTTGATTAATGTCTAAGTGTATTTAGATTTTTTATTTTATATTATAATTACGATTAAAGTGTGTATTTCCTAAAGTGCTAATACATTTAAGGTTAATATAGTATTATAAATGTTTTATTTTAAATTGTCGTATTTATTTTCCTTATGATCTTAAATATACACTGAAAAATAACATTGTAATATAAACGCCATGCCTAATAGTCTGAGAGGTAGCATTTAAAAATCTAAATTCTAAACAATTTTTTTATATTTCTAAAGTCCGGTCGCCTGATATAAAGAAAATAGGATATTGACCTATGATGCATGTCTCACTTAAGTTCTAATATATGTGCTTGGAAACAAGATAATAATATTTTCGTGTTTGTTTGAAGATGAAGCCGGCATATCGATATTCGTTTCGACCAGACTTTATTACTATTTCAATAAGGCTCTACCACAAACCTAAAAGAATAACGAAATATCTACGAATAATAGTTTAAAGTTCACTGCGAAATATATTATGAAACAAATCTTAGTGTATTCTGGTAGGTATTCTGTTTGTTTTTATTATGTTATCGATCAAATATATTGTTATGTTAATTAAAAAGTTGGTCGGTTTGATTATTATTTCAATTAAGTAATAAACAGTTTTTTTGACAATTATTATTTTGTACTTAATTTTTTATCTGAAACTTTAGAAGACATCAAAAAGTGCTGCCTTTCGAACTAAAAAATTCCATATTCAAATAGCACCGTCAATTTCAATTTTGTATTTTACTAGCAGCGTAAACTATTTTCCTGTTGATATTAGTAATAAAATTAAAATGATGATAATAACATTGTATCAGTTACTTGTCATAAAAAATCCATTAACTCCTCGTTTACTCTATATATTGCTATCTTTGTCTGTGAAGTGGCTTATCCAATTTGTCAGAGAGAGACAGCAATAGTTTTTCGCAAAAACGCTCGGTTAAAATGTCTATAAATAAGGGGGCTTGTACCTAATATTGTGCAACCTAAGCTATAAGGTACAAATTGATTTCTATGCACATTTAAGACACCGCAACCATTGTTATGGTAATACTTATACACGGTGTGACAAAACAAAGTGATAATACTTTGAGGTGTGTATGTATGTGTACATTATATCGAGTTCACTGTGAAAGTAGCAGCGCCGAAAGAGCAAATTTTCTTGTGATTTGTATGAGCAAGCACTCCAGCGTTATTCATTTGCCCATACAAAAGTACAAAAATTAGTTACTCTTTAGCGCTGCTACTTTCACAGTCAACTCTGTAAAGGGGACACATACACATTTTAAGGAATTATAACTTATAATAATTACACTCATTTCATATTTTTGTTGAAAATGGAAACTTAGCATTATACATTTAAATTGATGCTGCATGTAAATATGCACTGTTATATTGGTCTAAATTGCCTAATGTAAATGTTGTTTAATTGATTTCTGTCATAGAGTTATCTCACTGACGCGACGTGTCGCTGAATTTTCATGATATGGCATATTGTATTCACTAAAGTGCAGCGCAACGTCTCGTCTTGGTGTGACAGACCTTTACGCAATACTTATCTCTGATATCGACAAATCTTCATAATATACAGAGTGTTTTTAAGCGAGCCTCTAGAGTCTACAGTCTAGACGATCAATTTTATTGCGCAATGTCGCGTATTGTTCAATATTAATGGATGTCTAGGGTTGATATTGAGCGCGCCTTTTAATCTTATTGTCAAATAAAATTGATCTTCTAGGGGCCCACTAAGATTAATTTATAATTGTTTTTTTTGTATAATGCTGTCATCACCTAAATATTGACTTAAAATTTGATAAGCAAATTTTTTACTATTTAACAAATGTGTTTGAAAATGTAAATAAGAACCGTGTAGGTAGTTTGAAATTCAATTTTGAAATTATTAGATGTGTATCTAGTGAAAATTAAGAAAAATTCTGTGGAAATAATTATGACGTAGAAAAATATCTCTAACACTCTGTATAATGTTTATTTTTCCTAAAGTAACATCAAAATCGATTTTGTAATTGCTATTAAAATTATTATAAAATTGCAAGTTTTTGTTTTCTGTAATTAGAATTAAAAATGCATTTAAATCTATCGTGTTTATACATAGTATATTATTAGTGTTAAATTAAGGACTACATTATATTACAAAATGTATAAATATATATTTCTTTGTTTAAGAGCCAATAGAATTTTAATAAATTCAAACATCTTTTCTTTAAATAACGCCTAACTAACTTTTACACGTCTAATAAAGTGTTATTTAATCCTTCGATCGCGGATTCTTGGAAATCTATTGTTATTCTATTGTTGTCGCGATCACCGGTGCTCTTATGGGGCTTGATAGGTTAATAAATAATTCAGAATTGCAGTCTATGCTTTTGTTTATTTACTATCTTGTCATTAAGAGTCCGTATACGAAATTTTGTCGATTTTGCCGAAATTGCAAAGGTTCGCTACATAAATATTATTAGGTTTTAGCCCCTTATTAGACTTAAAAAAATATATGAATTATTAGTTTTAAAATATATATAAGCGCGGAAAGCCGACTCGAACTTGCGGCGAGTAATATAATGTGAGATTTAGGTTGTTTTGAATCGTGTTTTTTTTGCACAATTTGTTCTTTTTCTTTTTTCTCAAATTGGATAGAATTTTATCTTTAGATTATTTCTGGCGTTTTCTTTTTATGAATTACAGCTCCAAGTTGCCGAAATGAACAGCAATTCTTTGCCTATTTTCTCTAAAATTTTGCCGAGTTATATATTTTTTTACTCAACTATTTCATATTAAAGTGCTAAAAAGTAATTCCAACATTTTATAGACGACTTTCTCAACAGTACATTGTATTTTTTTCATACCGTTATAAGACGTCAATACAATCCATAAACAGGTGATATTCTAAACCTTTTACAGCAAAAATCACAAAACTGTCGCGGGTTTGAGTTGGATTATTTAAAAATACTTAAAAAAAATAAAAAATCTAGCTCCAACATTAGATTATAATTGAAATGATCTTACATACTGTGCATTAAAACTTATAGAAATACTGTATTTTTAACCGACTTCCAAAAAACGAGGAGGTTATATTATGTTCGGCTGTGGATATATTTTTTTATTTTTTTTATTTTTTTTTTGTATGTTCAACGATTACTCCGCCGTTTGTGAACCGATTTTCGAAATTTTTGTTTTGTTGTATTAGGTTTCACTCCAATTTGGTACTATGTTCACAAAAGTGGTGACCTGATGATGGGATCCATGAGTAATCGAGGGAACTCCTCGAAATTTATATGGAAACATATGGTGATTTTGGTTTTATGAGAAGCATCCTAAGCATATGCTACCAAAACGCAAGATTTTGCACCGAGGTATAGGTAGTATAGTATAGGTATACTATGGTTCCGAAGATACTAAGAGAACTCCGGATTCCTTATAGATACAAGATTGGGAGTTTAGGCGCTGTTTTAAGAACTGAAAGCATATTATGCTACTATGCAAATTGCATTCATCATCATCATCATCATTACCAAGTCAGGGTCACCAATGTCACCAAATTCAACCTTATCTCTAGAGCATAAGGCACACATTTGATATTACTTCTGAGAAATTACAGTTGCTTCGATCATGTAACATTCTGTCTCACTTCGCCGAGATATTCTGTAAAACAACCTAATTTCAACCTTTTGCTTTGCGTTTAGCGTTCATAGTACAATAACTGTCGTCTGCCGGATACCGTACTATACACTGCGAGGCGTGTGCGACAAGTCGAGCGAGAACCCTATTGAAACTAGTCCGGTGACCGGCTACATTAGCACGTCACACGTGTTCACTTCGATTTTTTTTAAATGTATTGTTTAGAATTATCTGCAGGCTGCAGCTGATATTATATTTTGTAAGTGTGACTGTAATAAGATACCTACGTAGAATAATATTATACAGGTGTATTATTCTACGTACATAGTAGGTACGCGATAGTTTACTACTGATACTGATTGAGGAGCTCAGCAAGCAGCATATTGGTTGCCATGTAGATGGAGTATGTTTCAATAACATAAATTATGCGGACGACATGGTCTTGCTGAGTGCCTCAGTCTGTGGTCTCAAAAAGCTACTTGATATTTGTGAGCGTTACGCAGCGGAGCATGGGCTGATATACAATAGTAAAAAGAGTCAGTTCATGGTCTTTCACAGTGGAACCAGAAAGGTGGATACAGTACCGACTATTTTACTAAATGGTGTTCCTTTGGTTAGAGTAGAGGAGTTTAAATATCTAGGACACATTGTGACGTCCACTTTGAAAGACGACACTGATATCGAAGGGGAGCGAAGGGCGCTGGCGGTTAGGGCCAACATGGTTGTCAGGAGGTTTACAAGATGCTCGTTAGAAGTAAAAATGACGTTGTTTAGAGCTTTTTGTACATCCTTCTACACTTGCAGCCTCTGGGCAGCATATACGCAAAGGGCATACAGCGCCCTTCGCGCCCAATATAATAACGCGTTCAGGATGCTGGTGGGGCTCCCCCGATGGTGCAGCGCTTCGGCGATGTTCGCGTGCGCACGAGTGGACTGTTTCTTTGCCACAATGCGCAGACGAACATCGTCGCTGGTGCGGCGCATGCGGGGGAGCTCCAACGGCATGCTGGCCACGCTCTATGAACGCCCTGATAACCCGTATATCGGTCACTGCTGTCGCTTGCATGCAAAATACAGGCCAAAATAATTATTATTTTAATATAATTTATGTAATTATGTAAGTATGTTTTTTCTACAAATGTGACTTTTGTTTGTAATTTTTTGATCTTGTACGGATATGAGTCTGGATACTTGAAATAAATGATTATTATTATTATTATTATTTTAGTACTAGGTAACTAAAAACTAAAAAGAGTGAAATTATTATTTTTAACAAAAAATTAAAACCGACTTCCAAGGTAAAAACAAAAATTACATCCTTATAATATGAACTAAAAAGTATTAAATAATTTTTTCCTATCTAATAGTGCCTTTTTCCGAATTCGGCTAAAACTCAACTATTTCTGTACTCAATCTTCATAATTTTGAAGTCGGTGCCAGTTCCAAAAGTTTCAAATATTCTGTCAGAGAACTGAAGATTCATCTGATACCGACTTCAAAATGATGAAGATTGAGTACAGAAATAGTTAAGTTTTAGCCGAATTCGGAAAAAGGCACTATTAGATAGGAAAAATTATTTAATACTTTTTAGTTCATATTATAAGGATGTAATTTTTGTTTTTACCTTGGAAGTCGGTTTTAATTTTTTGTTAAAAATAATAATAACTGTTAAATCACGTCTGTAAAATCAGCGAAATCGGCAAATTTCGTATACGGACTCTTAATATTAGCTTCAAAGAATTTAATATTTCAGTAGACACAATATCATTTTTAATCATAAAGTATAATAATTATCTAAATTACTATATTTTAGATTATTACTAGTTGACGCCCACAACTCCGTTGCGCCGAAAGTAGTTTATCGCGCGGTAACCGTACATTTTTTCGGTATAAAAATCGTTCTATATCCATTCACGGGACTCAAAGTATGTATTATATTTGTTAGTTTATAAAGACTGTTTGGAGACCACAATAAACGTAAATAAATAAATAAATAAATTATATTATATATCATTAAAATAAGTTCAGGGGTTTGGGCGTGAGATAACAGACAGACAGACAGACTACTTTATATCTGTGCCAAATAAGATAAAAAAAGCTTCAGCCGTTTGTGAGATAAGCTCTTTCAAATAATTTTCCCCGTTTTTCCCCATTTTCCTCGGTTTCTTTGCTCCTATTGGTGCCAACGTGATGTTATATAGCTCAAGTCTCCCTCGGTAAATATGACTATCCAACAAAAAAGTAATTTTTCAATTCCAAGCAGTAGTTCCACAAATTCTTTAGCTTTATAATTTAAGCATAGATATGATTTTCCCAAACTTTGAGCCTGCCATTTATAAGGAATGGTAAGTCGTATGAAAAAAGCGTCTGATTATTTTTTGTAGAGAATTCTTGTCATTATTTTTGTGATAAAATGTATAGTTTGGAAAAAAACAGAAAAAACCTCATTTTTATACCTTTGACCTTGAATAAAAAATTTTGCACAAGGAGGATCGCCGGGGACTATTGAGGTTTTATTTGTAATGGTGTATTTAACGTCTCTACCAATTTTCAGCTATATGCGAGTTATTCCGAGGTCGAATGTTTAATTTTCCTGGAGTAAAATATTATATTTCATGTTTATAAAAATTCATAAAAATTCTTTCAGTGTTAGATAGCCCATTTATCGAGGAAGGCTATAAGCCATATTTTATCACGCTAACACTAATAGGAGCAAGGAAATAGAGGAAAATGTGGGAAACGGAGGAAAATACTTGAAAGGGCATATCTCACGAACTACTGGAGCAAATTTTTCTGTTATTTGACACAGATAACGGTGCGTCCACATTTGTATCATTTGCGCGATAAGATCTCCGATCAGTAGCTCTACCATGAGTTTAAAGCTATAGTATTTATCGATACTCGATATCGACTAACGTAAATTTTTAGTATGGAAAATTGTACAGCGCCTCTAGCGGTCACTTGTGGAACTAAAATCGCTACCATGAGTTTACAATAAATACGTTTCGAATAAGAACTCGCTAGCGACTATAGTTTTTAGCTGTTTATGTTACACAATCGGTACCATGAGTACACAATTTGACAGGTGGTATCGTAAAATACCGTTACAGTACCCGGCGATAAATATTGCACATCGACCTTTGGAAAGTGACAGTCGGCTAATTTCGGTTTTGTAGAGCGTTATCTCTTACGCACGAAATACAAAAAGTCCGGTATATATTAGGAGCTGTTAAAACAATTATGGTTTGCTTCTTTTGACAATTTTATTATTCTTTGTATAAAATACACCAAATTTTCTATAAGTTATGGCTTTAGGTTCGGGTAAAATAAAATAAAAAAGGGTGTTCAAATTATGTTTACGTATTTAAAATTCGTTTGGAAAATTACAGCTGTAGCAAATTTAGGGGTGTTAACAACTCTAGATATATATTCTGAACTGGACGCGACTGCACTCTATTGAATTTGAACAACGACTGACATAATGTCAAATAGGTGTGTGCTACAAAGATAACGCTCTATGAAACCGAAATTAGCCGAATGTCTCTTTCCAAAGGTCGATGTGCAATATTTATTGCCGGGTACTGTACTACAGTAGTAAAGTAACTCACTAGCCAATTGTAGGGTGAAAGAGTTTCACGCAAAACAATATTTATTAATTTGCGTTTAATACGGTGCATTAATATGTCCGGTAAAGCATATTTAGTGTCGAATTAGGAATATTTATTATTATGTTAGCGTTGGCTGCACGAGGAGACGAACGACGACGTGAACAAGGAAGTTTTCAAGCTAGACAGTGTACGTGTACGAAAGTGTTTCGGACTTCGGTCATCCACTTGAAGATTTTAAAAGTGATACTAATTGTATTAAAGAATATAGGGTAAATAAAGTGGTTTTCGAGCATTTGTGTGGTGTCCTAAGAGCTCACATGGATTTGAAATCTTCACAAAGAGTTTCCCTTCAAACGAACGTAAGTTAGTACTTAGGTATATACCATTTCTACTTCGTTTATTGCGCGGGAATACCTTTCCAGCGACGTATTTCCAAACCAAATTTCAGCAAAATCAATTCAGCGGTTTAGGCATAAAGAGGTTACAAAGATACAGACAGACACACTTTCGCATTTATAATATTAGTATGGATATTATTTATGAACTTATATATTTTGTAGACACAATTCTTAATAAAAAATAATACTATATTTAGGTCTTATGTCTCCATCAAGGTCACCATTTTTCCCAAAAAGCAACGAGCGTTGTTATTCATCAAGTTACACGTCTTTATTTACATTCACTATGCCTGCTATAATGCGTACAAGTTAACGAACGTATTTGTTTCTTACATTTACAAATAACAAATCGCTCTTTCAAATTGGTGGGGTTTTAAGGCCATATGCCGTCTCTGCCTTATACTCGAGCTAGAAAGAGAGAGCAAATTCAGTTGTGAAGTTAGCTACATTATGATTTTATACTATTATAAACACACGAGAACTACATAAACAATCGAGTTGTCGCTAGCGAGTCTGTATGACTCATGGTACGGTTTTTATTGAAAACTATTCGACGCACGATTGCTCGCTATCGAGTACGGTAAAATCGTATACTTTTTCGATAGCAACTCATGGTAGAGCTACAGATCTCCGTCGCGATCATCGCGCCGTATCAAGTATGAGTATCATAGTGTGGACGCCTATTAGATCATTCTGCCGATCATGCAAGTATTTGATATGACACGTATCAGATATGCGGTTAATAGCGATCGGGGCGTATCATTTTGACGCGCTTCGATGATACGCGACGGAGATCTGATCGGGGATCCGATCGCGCAAATGATACAAATGTGGACGCACCCTAAGAAGTAAACCACGTGAAGGATCATAGGCAATTTTTTATGGACTAATTTGTTTGTGAAATATCTAATTGTCGCGGTATACCTATCTAATAAAAAATCGCGGTTTGTCTAGTATATTACATATAGCAATTTAGCTGCCTTACCGCTTTCAGCGGTTTCTTCCAGATTAATATTCCGGAATTAATATTGTCAACAGCAATTAAAGAACGTCATTGTGACCTGTGACTCACTGCAAACGCAAATAAAATCCAACCTATCCAAAGACCTACTACTACCTTTAAAATTACGGATATAGTCCAATAAAATTACGAAATAAATAAACATGAACGAACACAGTTTCGGGATTTTAAGGATCGATAGCGCGCCATTGACGCAATGTAAAAAGGTCAATCGATTAAATAAAAAAATGTACGTCGTTCAAATATTGCAGTCATTCAAATATCATTCAAATATTGTACTTCTTTAATTTGGGTATTTTTTTCTATTCAATGGGATAATAAAGTGAATGAGGATCACAAAAAGAAGTAAATGTATAATTATAACTGTTTCATACGTTTATTGATAAAAAAATTGGTTATAAAATTCTTCAAGTTAAGCACCCGAGGTCGATGGAAGTGATTTCTCAATATTAAAGGCCCTGACTATCCGGAGCTGGTTTCAATGACATTGTTGTCGGCTCCAATCCACGGGGGTGTGACGCCGGCCCCACTCCTCGGGTTCCAGATAATTTTCCACCCAGTATTAAACTTGGTAGAAACACTTCAACGAATGAAAAAATGCCGCATCAGAGGTAGGAGGAAGGGGTTCTAATTTAACCCTCCCACTGCCGGCCATGTTTTTATATCCCTTATATCGGAGCTCGTTTGAGATTCGTGCAATTCGTGTCACCTGCCTTGCGATACAAATTCATAATGAATTGTTCGCCGTTTGAAGCGAGCGTTGTTTTATCTGCTTTGTCTTGTAGAAGAACTGCAGATAAAGAAACCAAATCCGAAGATTTTTTCAATTCGGTCGTTGTTTTGATCTTGCCTAGGTTGAAAGGAGCCGAAGCTGTGTCGCAACCACTAATCGCGTGCAAAAAAAAAAAGGTTTTTTGTGGCGTTCGGCCCATATATCTGTTTGAAGCAGTATGGGCTATATGTAGCTTCCGTTGATTTGCCTCCTCCAGGTTTCCTCAAATAAATGTCGTTGCACGCGCCGGCTGTTGCAGTTAGCAAAACCAGTAAATCCACGATCTCACACACACTATACTCCTGCAAAATTCTCTTAGCCGTATTGATAATAATAATTAGACCATCGGCATCCTCTACGGCTTGCTCCACCTCTATGTCTGATTTGATGAGAATAGTTTTCAGTAGTGAGATGAATCGGATTTCGCTCGGTAAAGTAGTGTATAACTCCGAAGGTATTGGCATTACAGAAATAAGTTTAAGGAAAAAAATGTTCATAATTAAAATATCTAGACTTTAATGATCGGTAAAATTTAATAAAATTGAATGGTTGGGGAGAAAACGGCGAAAGATAGAAAAAAAAAGTAAAATTGTTGCCTTGCGGGAGTAATAAGTTGAAAAATATTAATGTTAAAAAAAGTTTCACGTACAAAAGTTAGAAAATTTAATTTGGAAGAGAAAAGGTTTCTACAATTTTTTGCCTAACACTGATCATTCTCGAGATATCGGATTAAACGCGTTTCCATCGAAATGACCTTGAGCTGACCTCAGTAGAACCCCTCAAATTGGAATTCATGCTCAGAATACACCCCCCTACCGATCCTTAAAATCCCCAAACTGTGTTCGTTCATGTTTATTTAACCCATCTTGAGTCGTAATTTTATTGGACTAATAACGGAATGAAATAAATTCCTAAAAAACACAGCAACTGGGGGCTTATTCTCATAATTCGAAATTCGAATGTAGCTCCGAGAGCAGGTTGTTTAGCTGTCATGTCTCAAGTGCCTGCTATCGATATGCTTGAGGAGGCCGTTTGAATATTTCCTACTCCTGCCTTTCTTCAGTCTTCTGGTCAATTTCGTTGCGACTTGCGGGTGCCAAGACAGATTAGCATGTCCCTCGGACACCCCTCAGATAATATAAAAGGTTTTTCGTGGTTACCACCATAGATCCTGACGATATAGGAGTTGCAGTGGTTTGGATGTGTGGTGGCAAGTGGCACGTATAATAAGAGATCACACTGTGACTTTTATCAGCGATGCAGTCGCGAGCAGCTGTCGTGATACAGTAGCGATGCTGTCGCGATGCAGAAGCAAAATCAATGCAAAAATCTGTTCATCTGCTGGTGTCACGATGGTGTCGCGCGTGTGTATCGATGCTAACGCGCAACTATATCGATACTCGCGCGACAGCATCGATGCAAAAACTGCTGATGCGCTGTCGCGATGCTGTATCGCGTTTCAAAAACGCGCGACTGCCCCGCTGTTAAAAGTCGCAGTGTATAAGTGGCCTAAGTGACTCTGAGGCAAGAATTGGGCCCCTCGGCTCACAAGCGTTTTACTGGGTAAACAAACTTTGTAGTTTACGACAGCGGAAATGTACTGACAATATTAATAAAACTAAAAAACTAACGCAAATACTAACATCTAAGATAATAATTTGAGTCTTAGGGCCGATTCACACCGGATCGGCAGCGGCCGGCAGCGGTCGGCAGCGGTCGGCAGCGGTCGGCAGAGGCGCGATCGGCAGCGGCGCGAAGAGCACTTTTAGTGTGAAATAATTTTAAACTTTATTCACATACTTATAACTACTAGTATCGCTTGAAAACTTCTAAAAGGGCTCGAGGCGCCGCTGGCAGCCGTCGGCGGCCGTCGGGCTGCCTACGGCTGCCGTCGTGTGTGAATCGGCCCTTATAGGTCAGAAGGTAGATAATATTTTAAATGTCACATGATAAATATCTCTAATGCTCTAATCTCTATCTAGCCAGTTTTTTTTCGATTATTAGTAATTATTAGGTACTATGGATTTTTAAGAGTTTTAAATCAGCTGTGACATTTGAGCGACTCATCCGATAGGCAGCTATTGAGCCTAGCGCTAAAACATTACATAATTAGGTAAAATTACATAAAGGATTTAATTATTATTTATCATGCTTAAACGTTTTTACATCTTCTGCATAAATAATAATCAGCTAAGTGCGAGTCGGACTCGCGCACGAAGGGTACGAAACTCCATACCGCTCGAAAGCAAAAATAGGCCAAAAATTGTATTTTTTGTATGGGAGCCCTCCTTAAATTTTAATTTTATTTAAATATTGTTATTAATTATTAAAGTACACATATAAATAAGGCCTTTCTGAAAATTTCAAGTGCCTACCTGTTGTCATCATTGATATCGAGCAAAAAATAATTTAAAAATCACGTTTGTTGTATGGGAGCCCCCCTCAAATATTTAATTTATTTTGTTTTTAGTATTTGTTGATATAGCGGCAACAGAAATACATTATTACATCATGTGTAAAATTTCAACTGTCTAGCTATTACCGTTCTTGAGTTACAGCCTGGAGACAGACGGACAGACGGACAGACATCGAAGTCTCCGTAATAGGGTCCCGTTTTTACCCTTTGGGTACGGAACCCTAAAAATGTATTAAAATTTTGTTAGACTCGGTAAAACTCGAGAACAGCTCGAGAATCGATTCGATTTGTCTTAATTTTAGTCTTCAAAATATATTCGTGGAACTCCAGAGAAGGTTTATATTTCTGGTGACAGGAAGCTCGGCTATCTATCTAGTAAACAATAAATTTATCAAATTAGTAGTATAATATTATTATGCTATTGATTTTACAATCGGAAAATTCTATGAAGAGCGATTCTCGCAACTACTTATGAATTTATTGTTTCTCGCAACTCTCACTTGGCCTATTTTTTAACCGTATAATGCTGTTTCACGTTGAAAGTAAGTACTTTAAAAGTATTTTTTATTTTCGTATTTTTAGCACAAACTCGATGTTTCATTAATAATCGCTCTTAAGAGTTGACTGCACAAAATACTTGGTAAATCGTCAATTTGAAAACATTTTGCTGAACATTTTATTTGGGAAGTTTAAGTAAATAAGTGGGAACAAAGGCGTATCATGATCCGGTATTGGGTTTACACGTGTCCGAGACGGACAAAACATGGCCTAAATCTAAACAATCATTTAAGGACAATACTGAAAAACAATATTACACAAACATTGTTCACCGAGGTTGTTTTGGCGCATGTATTGTCATGGGGCGTGTCCATAAAAAAGCCACGCCGGTATCACATGGATTATAGAGTTCTGTGTGATAGCTTTTTTTGTTCCGTACCCAAAGGGTAAAAACGGGAGATAGTATATGTTCGTCTGTCTGTCGGTCTCCAGGCTCAAGAACGATAATTGATAGAGTTGAAATCACAGATAATTTATTTCGGTTGCCGCTATAACAAAAAATACTAAAAACAAAATAAGTAAATTAAAATATGTTTAAGGGGGCTCCCATACAAAAAACACAAATTTTTGCTCCATAAGGGAGATCGCACACGTCACACTTTTGTGTGATCGAGTCTGCGGCTTACATACAATCTGCATGGCGCGCGCCATCAGACTGTATGGAAGCCGCAGACTCGATCACACAAAAAGTGTGACGTGTGCGATCTCCCTTAATGATACGGAACCCTTCGTACGCGAGTGCGAATCGCACTTGGCCGATTTTTTACGCAGAGAGTCACCGTAGGATATTAAAAATATAAAACTGTCACTATTTCTACGAGGTGAGTTCTAATTTCAGTTACGCGCCAATACATCATTGTAGTATTAAAAGATTTTTAGACATAATTCCCTACTTGACTATATTATTATATTAGGAAATAGGAGTAGGAGCTATTGTGTTTTGTAAAGATTCCTTCGTTGGAATATAATATGCTCTGAAAGATCTTTACAAATAATAATTGGCAAAGATAAACTAGAGTTTATCAAAACAAACATTTTATTGTATAGTAAGGAGCTTAGAATATTACATAACATTTAAGGGTAGAATTTATTTTAAGTATAGATTATAGGCTACTTTTATTGTCACACGTTAACTAGTTTAATTGAAAAAGCTTTAAGGTACAAGTTGGAAGCCTGGTACATGATACATGAAGCGGCAGCAGATGCCGTGTCGTCGCGACACTACTGGTTTCTACATCTATATCTTTATTTTTATTATACTTATTATAAAATGAAGTCACTTTTTTCCCTCATGTCCCTTTGTTCCCTTTAATCTTTAAAAACTACGCAACGGATTTTGATGATTCTTTCAGTGTTAGATAGCCCATTTATCGAGGAAGGTTATATGCTATATTTTATCACGCTAAAATTAATAGAAGCGAAGAAATAGAGGAAAATGTGGAAAAAACGGGGGAAATTATTTGAAAAGGCTAACTTGAACGCGCTAATCTCAGGAACTACTGGTCCGATTTGAAAAATTCTTTCAGTGTTAGATAGCCCATTTATTGAGAAAGGCTATAAGCTATATTTTATCATGCTAAGATTAATAGGAGAATGTAGAAAATTATTTGAAAAGGTTTAATCTCGCGAACTACTGGAGCAATTTTTATGTTATTTGGAGATGAGAAGTAGACCACATGGAGGATCGTGATGGGCTATCGATTTTAATCATTTTTTCAGTGGCTTTATATTTTATTCCCGTGCGACGTTGGGGTGGGTCGCTAGTAGAATATAATTCAAACGACATATAGGTACATACCTACCGTACGTATCTCAGCTTTGTCCACATTGTGCCTTTTTTTTGTTCAACAAGGGCATGCGTTATAGCGCAATCAACAGCGAAGGTGTGGCATGCCCGTGACGCGCGTCAAAATCCACCCGCGTTTAAAGAAAAGTGTCATAGCGCGCGCTACGATTTCAACGCGCGTTACGGGCATGCCTCACGTTCGCTGTTGATAGCGCTATAAGGCATGCCCTTGATGAACAGAAAAAGGCACAATGTGGACAAAGCTATTGAGACGTGTCTCTAGCTTCCAGTGGCGGCGCAAGACCAAAATTTTATGTCGGCAAAATATACTTTGCGAGGCCCCCAGCCTGATGGATGATGCAAGAAGACGGATTTACTTGAAAGATTTATTGATACCCGTAAATCCAAAAAATATAAAAAAACGCGCTGTCCAAGGGGCGCGACACCGCCAGGTTAAAAGTGTTCTTTGGGCGCGATGCCCCTAGGACCTCGAGGCCGTGGGCCCACACCGCCCACGCCTTACGTCGCCTCTGCTAGCTTCGTGTCGCTAGCTGCGGAGGGCATTTCATAGAAATACAATATACAAACACCTTATAAGCTAAGGCCAGCTATTGAGTTATTGTTACAGTTATGGTATATAACGATGACCACAGAAAGTGACAGAACTTACAAAATTATTACAATTAATATATTAAAATTAATACAAAATTAAAATAAGTTAAGAATATGGTAGTGAAGACAGGATTTGTGATGTTTTAGATCAACCCTATTAAAAATGTTGAAACAATGTTATTCTACTTTAAAGAGCACATTTTTCCTTTCTTTTGACAAATAGAACTTATAAATCGAGTGTATAATTTTGTCACAAACGCTAAAGTGAAGCTACGCTGAAGTGACAAAAACTATGCGCGCTGTTTTCTCGAAACCACCTTTTCTGACTTACTGCCCTATCGATTACCAGGGCAGAGGTGCTTAGTAGTTAGTGCAGGTAATTAGTGATTAGGAGAATATGAAGAACTTGCACTAATCCGTCGTTGTCCACACTTGCTTTCTCCTGATTAGTGACTGCTAATCATCTGTACTTATCACTAACTAGCTGTTGCCCGCGACTTCGTCCGCTTTAGCATAGTATAACTGTCAACCCCTATTTTAGGGGATGACAGTTATACTATAAAATTTAGAAACGTTTAAACAAGTATCCAATAATTTTTAATTATTAGCCCAAAAATAAAGTTTCATGTTTCTAACTCAAGAAATAACGGACTTTCATTCATACTTTCAACCCCAAGTTCACCCCCTTGGGGGTATAATTTCCATAAACGCTTAAATACGTATTTATTTATTTTTAATCAGTAATCCAAAAACAAAGTTTCATGTTCCTAACTTAAGAAATGACGGACTTTCATGCAAACCCCTATTTCACCCCCTTCGGGGTAAATTTTCAAAATTCCTTCCTTAGTGAGTGTCTACTTAATAAAACAACCCTACTCACCAGATTTCGTGGCTGTAACTTTAACAGTTTTTGCTCAGCGATGATGAATCAGTCAGTCAGTCAGTCAGGACATGTAATTTTATAAGTATAGATCAAAGTGAATACAGGGCCTTACATAAAGTGACCAAATTATGGTAGGTTGGCATGCCTATTAATCAATTTCTCTGATGGTATAATATATGCATAGGTGCTATTACGCACTGCAGTACTTATTGTTACTGTATATTTAATAGTCATGCTGATGTAAATCCATACTAACATTACAGGTTTACAATGGTCAATGAGACAGACGACATCACTGAAAATCAGAAGCGTAAATTACTTCCGCTGGGCTCCGTATAAAAATTATTTGGGAGCCCTTATAAAGTTTTTTCTAAGGGCCTCAAAATTCACGTTGGGACTGGATCTCGGGGGCCCGATATAATAAAAACGGCTTAAATGGCGGTAGCTACGCCCCTGCTGAAAATGTAATGATTGTTACATAAGTAGGAAATCATTTAAAACATATCCATGCTCATATAATATTACTAGCTGTCCCGGCAAACGTTTCTTTGCCATATTATAAAGTACATCGCCCGTATTATTTTATTGAAGTGACTAAATAAAGTATGTCACCATGGCAACGTCCATCGCTATCATGGTCGTCGTTTTTCTCGAGTTGTAATAATTTACTATTATTTATTCAACAAATGCACTTATCAATATAATAAGTACCGAGTAGCCGATTCTCAGACCTACTGAATATACATATAATATTTGGTAAAAATCAGTAAAGCCGTTTCGGAGGAGTTTGTGGACTAACATTGTGACACGAGAATTTTATATATAAGATAAATGCAAAAGTGTGTCTGTCTGTCTGTCTGTCTGTTACCTCTTCACGCCCCAACCGCTGAACCGATTTTGCTGAAATTTGGTATGGTAATACTTTGAGGCATATATTGAGGCATATATATACTTATATGTAGTACAGCCAATGATATTCAACTAAATACAGATCTGTTACGTTCATACTATTTTGCGGCTTAAATTGCTTCCGAACAATTTTCAAATTCAATTGTCAAATTTGACAGATAAGTGAAACAAAAGATACGAAATGACATTTACATAAAAGAGACAGACTAAACAAAAGACGGGTCAATTGGCCCGTATTTAATGGCTTCACAACGCGCGCGGTAGTAACATATCTGCTTTGAGTTTTTTTATATAATATCATTGAGTACAGCAGTTATAAACAGCTGTACTCGGTGAAACATGGCGGTAGCGGTCATTGACTTGATTGTCAAAAACTTGTTATTTTCTATATAAGCTGCGATTGATAATGAAGTGTCAGATGTTGTCAATCGTGGCTTTGTATCAACTTTGTATAGAAAATGACAAGTTTTTGAGAGGGAGTCAATGACCGCTACCGCCATGTTTCGCCGAGTACAGCATAGTTTTTATTGCGGTGGAAAACACGGTTTTCTCGCAATAAACTAGTCTCAACGGATTATATAAGTAAGGTGTAAACAAAACAGGATGTGTTGATCTGCTATGATAAATCTACTCTGCAGGCGTTGAGTGGATAACTAGCACGGTTCGTGGTTACAATGTCAAGATCACTACAGTTATGCAACGCATGGGGGCTGTACACCTCGGACACGTGATTGACTTTAGTTTATATTATTAATAAGACTCTGACATAAACTCCATACGGCCATACCATACCAAACTCTATCTCCGCGTTTCACTATTTTGAGCCTTTATTTGATCGTTTTAAACTTTAAATTAAAAAAATATATTTGAAGCTAATAATATTATGCTATTAATCATGCGGAACTTCGACCGCGTAACTTCGGCCGCGTAACTTCAGCATGGTGTGTTTAGACTTCAGACACTAAGGGTCAATTCAGACCGCAACGCGACGCGAATCATTTCAAACTAGACGTTCCGCGCGGCTTCGCCCGCGTGAGTTAGATATCTCACAAACAAATTAGTCTTAAATAAAATATCCTATGATCCTTCACGTGGCCTACTTCTTATCTGTGCCAAACAATAGAAAAATTGCCCCAGTAGTTCGTGAGATAAGCCTTTTCAAAATTTTTACCCGTTTTTTTCCACAATTTCCTTTATTTTTTCGCTCCTATTAGTCCTATAGCCTTCCTCGATAAATGGGCTATCTAACACTGAAAGAATTTTTCAAATTGGACCAGTAGTTCCTGAGATTAGCGCCTTTAAACAAACAAACAAACAAACTCTTCCGCTTTATAATCTTATTAGTATATACTTAGATGTTTTAATTTACATTTGCTTTTGAAATAATTTATACTTTCCGGACGTCCTACGACTTCTACGTGCTGACCTACCACCGGTTCGGGAACTAACTCCACTACCAGCGCCCTTGGCGAGTTCTTCGGCGCCCAGGGTGCTTTTGAAAGAGGCGCCTTTTTTGCCTTCGGCGCCCCTTTTTATCTAGTGCCCTGGGTAGTCGCCCGGCGTCACCCCCTAACGCCACTACTGCTCGCTAGAGGCCACCAATGAACAAAAAAAAATATATATTCTCAAAAATACAGTAACTTTAGGTAGTTCTATTATTCTCATGTGAGATGCTTATAATTTATAATTTTATTTCCTGATTGTTATCTATTTGTAAGCCGCAATCAATATTTTGGATTGCTAGCAATTTTCGCATAGGCTGCTTATAGTTTCGAGTTTAGACTTTACACTTTAGAGGATTGTACCTGCATCTTTTTAGGGTTCCGTACCCAAAGGGTAAAAACGGACCCTATTACTGAGACTTCGATGTCTGTCCGTCTGTCTCCAGACTGTAACTCAAGAACGGTAATAGCTAGAGAGTTGAAATTTTCACAGATTATGTATTTCTATTGCCGCTATAACAACAAATACTACGATGCCACGGACATGAACCAGATGAACCCTGATTGTCCAGCACTGAGCAGGCTGATGATGATGAACTATAGCTAAGAACACTCGATCATGTCAGCTTTCAAACAAATAAAACTAGATCAAAATCGGTCTACCCGTTTGGATGCTACGATGCCACGGACAGATACACACACAGACAAACAGACAGACAGACAGACAGGCAGACACGTCAAACTTATAATACCCCTCTTTTTTGTCGGGGTTAAAATCAAAATAAATTAAATATTTAAGGGGGGCTCCCATACATCAAACGTGATTTTTCAAACACTTTTTGCTCGGTATCAATGATGACAACAGGTAGGCACTTGAAATTTTCACAAAAGTCCTAATTATATGTGTACTTTAATAATTAATAATATTATTTAAATAAAGAAAAAATAGACCAAACATTGCGTTTTTTGTATGGGAGCCCCTCCCATACAAAAACGCAATTTTTGGTCTATTTTTGCTCTACAACGGTACGGCACCCTTCGTGCGCGAGTCCGACTCGCACTTGGCTGTTTTTTTTCTTTTTTTTTTCATTAATTGAAGTAAACAAACAGTTACCATAGTACACAATAATTATAAATCTAGTATAAAAATTAAAAAAAGCTTAGTACCTAACTACGGAACCACCAGCCTAAATTACAAAATATTAGCAACCTCAACCTAATTAGGGAAATAAATATGGAAATTAAGATTTCTTAGAACAAAATATAGGAAATAAAAATGGACTTTCAAAAGGTGAGCTTGATAGTTTTCCAGCAAAGTCTACTTAGAGCTGATAAGCTGAGAGCTAAACACAGGGAATTCAGAGTTCTCTTTGGGATTTAGCGTCCGACGAACTGACGTAACGACCTATTGGTGTTGGACTTTGTATCTGCTAGCTTTGATACATAATTTGCAAAGCTCTCTGGTTTGATCGTCTTACAAGTTAAAATCCATACTTCCTTAGTTAATATTATAAATGCGAGAGTGCCTGTTACTTCTTCACGCCGAAACTACTGAACCGATTTTGCAAAAAATTATATGTATGGAGACACTTTCTGTCCCGGGAAAGGATATAGGATACTTTATACCCTGGAAAAAAAAGGCCCAGCGGAGTTGCGGGTGTCGTCTAGTAATAGATAATGTTATTAGAAGTTAGTGACTTATGGGTGGGACGAAAACTAGTAGAGTTTTAAAATTGTTGCACAAAAGTGACGCCATGTTCGATTTTTAGGTTGCTATGTTCACAATCAATGAATGATGATATGCTATTAGTAGAATATCAGTGATCACACGTGTATTAGATAATATTATGTTATGAAAACTCTAGTTCCTTCTAGTTTCGTCGATCGATCTTAAAGCCGGCTGTACACTCTCGCCGAGACACAGCGAGGCGGCCCGAGTGCGAGAGTGTAAATGGGTGCGCTCGCCTCGTTCCGCCTGTCTCGGACCCTCTCGGTCCGTTGTCGGTATATTGCGCCCGAAACAAAGGGTCTCGCGAGGAAAACGAGCGCACTACTGTACACTCTCGCGTCTTTCAGTACTAGTTTCGCCGTTGGACAGTGTAGAACAGAAAAATAAAAATAATAAACGACATTATCAGTCATTATCTCTGAGAAATAAAATTAAATATGATTATAAATCTTTGGATTACAATGATATCTTTTGATGCATGGTGAATGGTGAATGGTCGTTTTCGTCCATCTTGTCTGAGTTCTTAACTGCGATTGAACTAAGCGAGAATGTACATGATCCCACTCGGGCAAGGAGCTCTCGCACGAGACTCTCGCCCGAGAGCTCTCGGCGAGAGTGTACAGCGGGCATGACGATTTACGACGACGATGACGGAATTTTCAGTTACTACGTAAACGGCGCTTTCAGCCGTGCGCGTTTTCTGCTGCAGCGTATAGGAAAACAAACACGCGAGCTCATTCTGTGCTCGCAGAAAACGCGCAAGTCTGAGCGCCTATACACTATGTGGACTGTGGTATATAATATTATATATTAATTTCTTATAAGGGGGCGTCCACAAATTACGTGAGGTGTTTAGGGGGGGGGGTCGAGTCAAATCTCATCTAATCTCACGTTGGGGAGAGGGGGGGGGGGGGGTCTCAGCAAATCTCACGTAATTTTTTTCTCAACAAAATTATACTAACTATTTTGGTCCATTTCATCCAGATTGTATTGCTTAAGATTTAGGGAGTGCCTTCGCTGCCGGCGCCGGCTCCCAAAAATATCAGTAATGGGAACCGGCGGTAAGTATTGCGTAAAGCACTAGGTTCCAGTGCCGATACACAAATTTTAAAAAGAAATAATTATAATCTCAAATATATTCGACTTCCAAAGGTGAAGGTTAGGTACCTATTTGTTCGGCTGTGGATATTTTAGTTTTTGTGATGCATTTTCTAGCTTTACCTTAGCTACCTTTTTTCAGCTACCAAAAAGTAAGATTTTGCACCACACTTGTATACCCTGTGGTATACCTCTGAATAAAATCTCACGAAATCTCACCACGGGGGAAGGGGGGGTCAAAAAATTAAAAAAACACCTCACGTAATTTGTGGACGCCCCCTAAGTCCTGCAACCCTTTTATTGAAAAATCGTTGTAAATAAAACATTATATTTGTTTTACGAAGAATAAAATATTTATAAAATAGATTAAGTTAATTATTATGTCTATCATTCACAGTTGCACATCTCAAACAGTCAGACATCTCAAACAACCTGTGTGCGCCACAGCAGGTTCTAGGTATAGGGGTCTGATTCCCATCCTACGAATTTCGCTTCGATCACACGAATACTTGAACGCATACTATTGTCTCCGCGCGATTTAGGTAGAGTGAGATATGGAAACGATGTCAAGGTTTTAGAAGTAGCTAACAGCTGAGAATACTTTAGGTTTTGTATAGTGTGTCCCTTGGATAGAGCTCAGTGTGGAAGTAGGTGTGGAAGCACCGATGGAAGGGCATTATTTATGCGAATTTTCCCAATTTTTACATACACAAATAAAATAGTTGTTTTTCAGCACTGCTTCTTTCACAGCGAAATCTGTATAGGGGTAACCCCATACAAAAAAAACCGGCCAAGTGCGAGTCGGACTCGCGCACCGAGGGTTCCGTACAAACCTGCAAGGTTTACAAAGTTCGTTCATTACGACAATCGAGTATGAGGAAATGGGTAGTAAGTTTAAAATTATTAAAAAAATATATATTATGTGATGTAACTAAAAATTTATGGTTTTCGTAATTTTTCCTTTATCTATGCTATAAGACGTTGCTTCGTACCAAATTTCAAGATTCTGAGTTCACGGGAAGCACCCTGTAGGTTTTGATTCCCTTGCAAGTGTCGAAAATTTGCGGCATAAACGGCTGTATCTTTTGATTCCGTTGGCTTAGAAGTTTGATTTTTTCACAGCTTCAAGGGACAGTAGACCTGAGTAATTGATATAAATTTCAGCTTCATACCTCCACGCGTTCCTGAGAAAAAGGGTCTTGACAGACGGACGGACGGACAGACGGACAACAAAGTGATCCTATAAGGGTTCCGTTTTTTTCCTTTTGAGGTACGGAACCCTAAAAAGTATTATAACTTAGTTTTGTTCACTCTGTAGATTTAGGGCGCAACCAAACAGACATCCAAGTAATAGCGGCGACTGTTTGCGTCGCCACGGTAAAATATAATCCTAAATTATAACCCAACTAAGGTTCGAGCTTCGAGAATTGGGCCCCAGACAGTTAGGAATATTAGCCGAAAAAGGGGTTAACCGAGATAATAATGGATCTTTACTGTTCGGGAGCCTCTAATCTACGAGTATATTGCAGGCTTGTAACGAAAATCTAGGAATAGATTTTCTAAATCTAGGTATACAGTCTATCAGTATATTTTCTAATCTATCTAGGTATAGTCTATTATTTCTATACTAATACTAAGCTGGCCTGGCAAATGTTAGTTCGTGTATGAAAAATATTGCCATTTGCCAGATAAGCACTACGAGTAGAAATTTTATCAAAATAGGTCCGACCGGGTCGGACAAGTTTGGCAACAAAAATAATATTTTATAATAAACAGGGTGTAACAAAACTTAGTGATTATATTTTAGGGTGTGTATGTGTCCCTTATGTAGAGTTCAATGTAAAAGTAGCAGCGCTGAAATAGCAAACTTTTTTTGTGATTTGTATGGTCAAGCGCCCTAGCGACATGAGTTTGCCCATACAAGTTGAATTTATTTTACTCTTTTATCGCTGCTATTTTCACAGTGAACTCTATACAGGGGACTGATACACACCCTAAAGTGTTATCACTTAGTTTTGTTACACCCTGTACACTGTTGAGCAATCAGCAAATATTTTTTTTTGCACAATAACATAACTAGTTCCCAAAACCATATGTTGGGATTGCTTTGATGGTCATGTAGATGGAGGAAGAGAGGAAGGACTCGTGAGATTCATTTTCAACGTATGAAGGTAAAAATCTTATCTAGTTGTCAAATAAAGGATTTATTAAAAAAAAGTGTGTATTAATAATATTTAATTGTTTATGGCAAAATACAACTAGAAATGACTTAAACGATTCTAAAGTCCTTTCCCGTACTCAAAGTATCTGCACATCTTGTTTTAGTCAAATCGGTACAGCGCGTCACTTTGACAAGGTTGCACTTGGGTTGAACACAAACAGCACAAAAATAAAGTTTAAAGAACTAAAACCTGACCAAGGATATTTATTATATTATATCATTGAACCCGACTACTAAAACACGCCCTAAAAGGTACGAAACAAGAAAATAGTCTCCTCTAAAGTATAATATGTAAGAACTACAATAACGACTATTAAATGAATAACTTAAACGTCTTACATTATAACGTATTTTTGAAAAGTTTAAGGATAAGCCGTGGTCCTTCAACCTGGCGGCACGGAAGTGCCCCTGCCAAGACGAGCCAAACGTAGCGCAAGGTAAAATCTTACCAAGACGACCACATAAGGTTTGCTCTGTGAAAAAGATATCAGATCTCATGTAGAGCTAAGCTTCTGAATCTACACAGCCTAACTCTACCAGCCCAAACCAAACTTCAAATAATTCAATATATAAGTAAATATTATGCATGGCTTGGCTGTTTCGTTACTTACATATTATTATATAATATATTCGCATCACCTCCACAACGGTAGTGAAACGGCGAAGCCACACATTTTCTGATATATGTAGAATTTGTTGAAAGTAGAGTTTGGTCGTGTGGATTCAGAAGCTTGGCTCTACATGAGATCTGATATCTTTTTCACAGGGCAAACCTTGTGGTCGTCTTGGCAACATTTTACATGAAATGTTTTTGGTGGGATTTTAATATTATTTATATTATTTAATCCGTTTTTCTAAAAAGTTGAAATAGTGATATGGAAAAGTTTAAAGGACAGCCGTGGCCGAACCACGGCTACTTGACATATATTTAATTTCATTGAAAAAATGCATATTTCTAGTAGAACTTGGCCTAGGAAACTGTATTTCACCCATATCGTGAAATAAAAGCTTATGATTGATAAATAAAGTCGATTTGAGAATATGATTTTATGAAAATAGGAATTGTACTGACGAAAACGCTTTTGCGGTACTTCCGATTTGGATTTGACGTCATCCCATTTGTAATTTAATATCTTTTATTTATCGCGCTCGTTATATGTAAGTTTATTTGTACATGAATAATATGAATAAGCCTAGAAAGATTTATAAAATATATTTTCTTGAATAATTCAAATAAAACATCAGTTTTATATTTAAATTATCTCCATTTATTGTAGCTGGGAAATGAAATGGCCAAAACTTTTCTACAACATTGTTCAACATTACAAATGATTTCTAAATTATTTTCTAATTTTTTGGCACTGTTAGGCTCGTACGCTTAGCACATAAAACTTTTTTCGATAAAGAAAGTATAAAATACAAAAAACATGACGTCACACTATGGCGGTACAATGGCGGACAATGTTTTCGGCGCCATATAAAAGGCATATTTTTCAATCAACATTTTTATGGGTTTCTACTGTTTAAAATATTAAAATATTCGTTTTTTGGTGAAAATGAATGATTAAGAAGCAATTAGAATGAAGAAAAAAAATAGGTCAAGTAGCCTGTCAAACCTGTTTTAACATGAGCATATTTTCAAATGGATCATTGCAATTTAATTATTATTAGAACATTCACTCGTATTAGGTATATTGTAGGAAAAAACTCCTCCTATATTATAGGAAATCATAACATAATATCGTGGTAAAAATTTAAATGCTCTTATAAAATGATTTAGTTAATTTATATTTAATAGTAACTCAAAATAACTTCTTCATAAGAGAAAATTGCTTGCATTTTCAGGGTATGAAAAAAAAACAAACGCCAGCAGAAAGAGAAAACGAGACGGTAGCTTAAAGTTTTTTGGACAGCAGGGACAGGCATGCATTTCCCGCGCCGCGCGAGAGAGGGGGAATTGCTACGCCGCATCGTGTTGTGCCGCATACTTACGAATTACGACTTACGAATTTTCATCATATTCCAGATTCCTGACGCGAGTTAAACAATTCCCACCAATCCCCAAAAAGATTCTCAATTAAGTTTTCACTTAGAAAAAATCGCGACCAAAAACGGTTCTCCTGTTTTTGCTCATGCGCAAAATTGGTAGCAACTCTTTGTTTACGGTTATATCAGAACGAATTCAACTGGTACGTATTATCATGTCCTCCGCCTCAGTGCAACCTCGGCCGCTGTAGCAGGCTGTTGTGTTCGGTCGTCCTTACACCTGTTGCTCCGTGCTATCAGGTAAGTAACGCTGAGCCGTTAATTAAAAAAAAACTGTCATATTATATACTTTTTTCAAAACTTTATTTGAGGTTTAAGTTTATTTTTCGAGTTACTTTAATGTCCTTGCATTTTGTGCGATTGTTTCTATGCAGTTTGAAGGTTTTTATGTTTCATTACAATGTTTTACAATTCTTATAAAATTTTTGGTTTATACTATTTTCTCATAGGTGTATATGTGCAATTTATAATAATCGTTGACAGAACGAACTACTTGAACAATCTTATTGTTACTTAACAATCTTATTGTTAAGAAATAAGAGCAGAAAAGTGGTATGCCGGATCTGTCTTCATCGAACGTATCTAATAAGTACATTAGATACGTTCGATGTCATTATAGTACTTACTAAAGTACCTATTATTGTTTTTATTAAGTATTATAAGAATATCCAGTTATTTTTTAGATCACAATATTATTGTAATTAGTTTTTTAATTATAAATCAATCAGTTTATCTAAAACGAAGTTTAATGCGAATTCATAAAATATGTTTTATAACTTGAATTATTACTTTATGAGATTTCATTATTGCTTTTGTGATTAAAATTGTAATTATTGTACATAAATAGTTTCTATTTATAGATGCATTTTCTCCTTATTTGCCAAAAAATATACTCAATAGCAAATTGCTGCTTCATGGGATTTTCATGGAATTATTTGTAATAATAATATTACTGCGAATATCATCCGTACTATGCTGGTGCAACAATAAAATTCACAGATTTTGAATTATTTTGTTATTTAGTATTGGTATTGTCTTACGAAATACTTAACACTTAATACTTCTCTACATTTTTGTTGGTCCGCTCTAGTGGTTTTAAAAAGAAACTTTAAGTAACAAAAACTATATTTTTAGCATAATCACGCTTTGGAAAAAAATACGGGAATCATTAAATCGAATTATATCCCACATCCTGAGCACTTTTGTGATACACTTTACGGAAAAACTATCACGACTATAATTGATTTGTGCATAAACATAGTAATTTTTATGTATGTACATGTGTTATAATCGGTCAGTCAAGGTTTGGTCACTATTAAAATATAAAAAGAAATGTCTTAAAGATTATTACCACGCAGAAAAACGACGCGGGCCCTCACAAAGCTCGGCTTTTAATTATTTTAAACTTTAAAATAAGAGGAAAATATGGTAAACATACACCCCACATATTGTATGATTAGTGATCACTTGCATATTACATAAGTTCATCATCCCTACATAATATAGAAAACGCAATGGTTGGAATGTCTTTATTCCTTACTTATATCGTCCGTAATTTTTTTTACGCTGTTTGAAACTCTATATTTTGCTAACAGCGGCTGTTAGCAAAAGAGTTTGTATTATTCCATATAAATAGTATGTAAATATTTAGACTGGAAGACAGTAGTTTGTAGTATGTTCCATAGTTAAAAAATCGTCATACATCTATCATGGTTTAAACATAGTTCGTAAACCTTTCGTCGAATCTCATGAAGTTAAATGCTGCCTATTCGGTTTCACTGCAGTTACGTCCCAGTAAAGCGATTCCAGTTCAATGCCAATTATAAATTCGATCTATCTCCAATTTAACTATGTGAGTTTGCGAGGTAGATCATAAAATGCTAGTCTAAGGGCCTGTTTCACCACTTCCTGATAAGTCCCGGATAGTCTATCTACAACTTAACTTGACAGATAAAGTATGGGGAATCTGTCAAATAAGTTGTGGATAGCCTACCCGGTACATTATCAGGAAGTGGTGAAACAGGCCCTTAAGGTAGCTTTTCGATTCTCGCGGCAAGCGACTGCTGTCTGCGACTGACAAAAATAAAAATAAAATGTCACTTTATGCCCTAGGGGCTAGGCTACAGGTTTCGTTCTCTACTGACATTGCTCTAGCGGCCCATGCCACCGCTGCGTTGTAGCGGCAAAGAGCAAATTAAAACCTAATATAGGTCATAAAGTGGCATTTGATTTAAATATTTGCGAATATCGGAAATTTGCCTTAAGAGTGAGACTATATTACGATCAGGTAATTTACCTGTGGTTAGAAGTTCAAACATTTTTTAGAACTCTATTTTGAAAGCGTTGGTAGTTCTGATAGAATGTGATCTACTTGTAATGTCTTGACATTGGTCCATGAGCCATGAATCATGATAGACAAATATTACGAATATGAGGATCGTCCAACTTTAATTGGCTATGATACGTCCTTTTGTTAATAGCTGCGCAACAATGGTGAAAACCATGGTTATTTATCTTAGCTAACACAGGCTATTGCGAACGTGTAGAGGCAGTGCCGGTTTTAGCACTGCCAGCACCCTGGGAGAGAATTCTTTGGCGCTCATGATGCTGGTAGTTATGAAAAAATTGGCGCCCCTTTTGTTTGCCTTCAGCGCCCCTTTTTATGCGGCGCCCTGGGCGATCACCCACCCTAACACCGCTACTGATATTCGTCTATAATAATTGTCCAAGATTTGACTGTCCAAGAAGACTGGTGTGCGGAACAAAAACCACGAGCTCAATAAAAACCGATGCAAAATATAACGCATGCGTTGATGTCTTATTAATCGGGAAAAGAACCCCAACTATGATGATGTTCCAGCCTCCATGTGTCACAAAAAATATTTTATACACTTAAAAAACATAATAATGACTATACATATTATTGGTGCAAAAACCATGGACACCAAGTGCATTTGCCTCTAGCGGTTTGGTTGTTACAGGAGCTCAAGCAAAGTGCATGCCAATCAATCAATATAATATCTTCGAAGTTATAATACTCGGTGCTTTGCTAATTGTATTACATACAAGATATATTTGTAATATTAATTATTCAACAATATAAATATACCTGAAAATAGGTAATATACCTAATAATATTATAATATTTTATACAATAATTATAATACTATGTAAGTAACATAATATTTTGTAGTTACCGATAACAATTTAGGTAAAATTTGTTTTGTCTTATTTTGTCATTTTTTTTCTTAAACATCTAAATATTAAGTAGCAGTAGGCATGAGTAGGTTGTAGTAGGTATAAGCAAGTAGTGTCTATAAGCGGTAGATTGTATGACTAAATGTATATTAAACAGTTTTTTCTTCCTCTTACGTATAATATAAGTTGAGTATTCGGCTAAGCAAAATTGTTTATTCAGTTTACTTTTTAATCTTTGATTATTTATTTTGAAAGTAAAGTAATGCATCCATCATCTGGGAAAATAATTATACACTGATGCCCGAATCCTTTGAAAGCAAAAATGTTTGCCCGAAAACTAATCAACAAACGCACACAAGTCGGTGAAATATAAAGCTAGTTAGTCGGTGAAGTTTAATGCTGAAAGCCGCTAGGCCCACTTCCATAGACCTTGGTTAAACCATGGGCTAAAATTAACCCAGATCTCTGCAAAAAAATATTTTACACGAATAAAGACAAAGATTTTAAATATTTTGAACCCAGATCAAAAAATCTCTCATACGTGGTTTTCCGATGTGATCGTTATAGGTCTGCGTCCTCAGAAGCTGATGGCGATAGCGTCTCGTCGTGAACTAAGGCTTACTCAACTAACTACCTTATGATAACTCTGCAATTGAGCAGGTTATTGTAGAATGTAGAGCTTTCTGCTGCAAAAACTGGTTCACATCACTCACTGATTGATTCCTTTTTAACACTGATGATTTTAATCGTCCAGATACAGATTGGATTGTCCTGAACAATTGTGTCGTTTCTTCTTTGTCATCCTCTTCTATTAGGTCACCTAGCCAAATGCTAGTTTACATCATGTCTGTGATATATGGTGTCCAATACAATACATTTACAATACATTTTGGGGGCGATACCGGTCCGTCCACGTCGTGTCCCTGGGCACCTCCCCCGTGCCATCGTGAGCTTTTTCACGGTGACACGGGAGGGGTGGCTGAACGCCGGTATTTGTCCGTGGGAGAGCCATGCTTCTGCACGAATGGGCCGGCTCGACCGGAGAACACGGCCTCACAGAAAACCGGAGTGAAACAGCGCTTGCGCTGTGTTTCGCCGAGTGAGTGAGTTTACCGGAGGCCCAATCCCCTACCCCCCTAGAAATGCCGCAGTTGAAAAACTATCTGTTACCCCAGGAGGGTACCAACTGCGTTGGAGAATCCCTCTCTGGACGTCCATGCTCAGGAACCCCTGGAACTGAACGTGGACGTCCAGGCTGCCCCTCGTATTCTGGGGAGGGCAAAACTGCGCTCCAATATGCTCGGGGCAAGAGCAAACACACTAAGGCACCCCCCTCGATTTTAAACATGGAATTTTGTAATATCAGGGGATTACACTCAAACCTTAATGCCGTCCATTACCACCTGGAGACGGCAAAGCCGGCTTTGCTCTTTTTAACCGAGACGCAGATATCATCTCCGAGTGACACATCATACCTTTCCCACCCAGGGTAATATCTCGAGCACTCCTTTCTACCCAAAGCTGGAGTGTGTGTACATCAGAGATGATATCAGCTCTCGCCGCCTCAGCAATCTTGAGGTCATGGACCTGTCGATCTTATGGCTCCGCATAGATTGCGACGACCACTCTCGCGTCTATGCGTGCCTTTACAGGTCCCATAGTGGTGACCCCGAGACGGGCCGACTCTTTGAGCACATGCAAGCTCCTTCAGATTTTGTGCAGCGGCAAATCCCATCCGCAGAGATCATAATACTTGGCAGTTGGCGACTTTAATGCCCACCATGCCGACTGGCTCAATTCCAGTAAAACTGATCATGCGGGGAGATCTGTCTGCAACTTTGCCCTTGCGAACGACTTGACACAACTGGTTATTACGCCTACGCGAATCCCAGATGTGGATGGTCAGAATCCTTCCTTGTTGAACCTCTTGCTGACTTCAAATCCTGACGGCTACCAAATATCCGTAACCGCACCACTAGGTTCATCGGATCATTGCCTTGTCAGGAGTTCTGTGCCACTTACGACGATGTTAAGACAGCGTGCTGTTAAATACCGTCGTGTATGGCACTACAAGTCAGCAGACTGGGATGGGATGCGGTCGTTTTTTGCATCCTATCCTTGGGGGCACGTGTGCTTCTCGCCGGATGATCCCGACAACACTGCCAACTCTGTTGCCGACGTGGTGATGCAGGGGATGGAACTTTTCATTCCGTCCACTGTAGTGCCAACTGGCGGCAGATTTCGTCCCTGGTTTGGTTCATCCCCCAAAAAAGCTTCTCGTTGGAAGCAGGAGGCTTACCAATCCTGGGCCAACGCGGTGTCTGCTCGGGATTTAAATACCAGCACATATAAGAAGGAGTACAACCTGGCCTCTAGGTCCCTCAAGAAAGAGATTACTCGGGCAAAGCAACATCACGTCAATAGAATTGGCAAGAGACTTGAGCGCCTCCCCTCGGGAACCCGTGCATTCTGGTCTCTGGCCAAAGCTATTGAAGGAAATTTCTGCAAGCCAACCCTACCATCCTTACACGTAGGAAATGGGTCGTTGGCCCAGGACGCAAAAGACAAAGCCGATCTTCTGGGCAAGCTCTTTGCGTCAAACTCGACCCTGGATGACGGGGGGCAAAAACCGCCGATCATACCGCGATGCACGAGCATCATGTCGGATATTCGGTTTCATCAGCGCTCAGTACGAAAAGCCCTCCGTTCCCTTGATATCCAAAAGTCGAGTGGGCCTGACGGAATCCCGCCTTTTGTGTTGAAAAAGTGTGCTCCAGAGTTGGCTCCTGTCTTGACGCGTCTTTTTCGGCTCTCTTATTCTACTGGCATCGTCCCGGCTTCCTGGAAGACAGCCTTGGTGCACTCGATCCCCAAAAAAGGTGATCGCTCAAATCCTTCCAACTACAGACCAATCGCTATAACCTCTCTCTTCTCGAAGATAATGGAATCCATTATCAATAGCCAGCTTCTTCGTTACTTGGACGGCCAGGGATTGATAAGCGACAAACAATACGGATTCCGTAAGGGTCGCCCTGCTGGTTATCTCTTGGCGTACCATCTCTCGACTCATCGTTGGGCTCAGGCAATTGAGTCGGAGGGAGAGGCATTGGCTGTTAGCTTGGACATTGTGAAGGCCTTTGATCGGGTTTGGCATAAAGCGCTGCTATCAAAGCTTCCATTATACGGGCTGCCCGAGAAATTATGTAAGTGGGTCATTGGTTTCTTAGCAGACAGAAGCATAAAGGTCGTAGTTGACGGCGAATGCTCGGAGACTCACTCTGTTCAGTTGATGCTGGTGTCACTCAGGGCTGTGTGCTATCGCCTACTCTATTCTTACTGCATATCAATGACATGTTGCAGACCAGCGGCATTCATTGCTATGCAGATGACAGTACAGGTGATGCTGTATATACCGGCTTCCCAATATTTCTCGGCAAAATGTCACTGAGAGTCGAAAAGAACTTGTGTCTAAGGTGGAGAATTCATTGGAGAAGGTCTCTGAATGGGGTAGACGTAACTTGGTCCAATTCAACCCCGCCAAGATACAAGTCTGCGCGTTCACCACTAAAAAGTCACTAATGGTCGTATATCCTCGTTTCGAGGGCACATCTTTAACCATCTCCCCTAGCATTGAGATACTTGGCGTCAACATATCGAGCGAAGTCCAGTACCGTTACCATCTAGAGGGTAAGGCCAAATTAGCCTCGAAGAAGCTTGGTGTTCTTAACAGAGCGAGACAGTAGTCCGGACCAACGCCTACAACTCTACAAGGCGCAGGTTCGGCCTCATATGGAATATTGTTCTCATCTCTGGGCAGGAGCGCCAAAATACCAACTGCTCCCTCTGGATCGTATCCAACGAAGGGCCGCTCGAATTGTTGACTGCCATAGTATTTCAAACAGCTTGGACCCCTTGAAATTACGCCGAGATGTAGCTTCACTCTGCATCCTCTATCGGTTGTATCACGGGGAGTGCTCTGAGGAATTGTTCGGAATCATACCACCTGCAACTTTTCGCCATCGACCCACGCGAAAAACATACCATCCTCATCACCTTGATGAGTGGCAGTCTTCCACAGTGCGTTTTTCGCGTAACTTTCTGCCGCGCACTGTAAAACTCTGGAACAAACTGTCACCAGGAGTTTTTCCGGACCTATACGACCTGCAAACCTTCAAGAAAAGAGCGTATTCCCTCTTAAAAGGCCGGCAACGCACCTGCAGCTCTTCTGATGTTGCGAGTGTCCATGGGCGACGGTAGTTGCTTACCATCAGGTGACCCGTTTGCTCGTTTGCCCCCTTATTCAATAAAAAAAAAACATGGACCAAATACTTAATTTATGCATATCGAATATCGATGGCGAGGCAGTATTTAATAATTCTCTTCTCTATGTTGTACCACAACATCCCCCCTTACCTTAGCGAATTTACATATCGAGTTTATCCCCATGTAACGTCAAACTCTATTAACGTTTAGATATCTCAAAGCTACATATTATGGAAATATAAACAAGGAACTTAGCATACCAGACTGGCAGTTGGCACTTACTTTCTCATCAACCAGTGGAAGATGCCGTTGACACATTTTATTAAACTCAGTTCGGTTTAATAAAATTGCACGTTCGCAAGTTTCCCTATCTGGTTTTTTCCCAATCTAGTAAGGGCCTGTCTCACCACTGCCTGATAAGTGCCGGATAGTTTATCCACAACTTAACTTGACAGATAAAGTATTGAGAATCTCCCAAAGAGTGTTTAAAAAAAGAGCGTGGATAAAGTGGAAAAAAAAAAAAAACCGCAAAGACTATGAACACTTCTCTAGCTATCACAAGTATTTAGTGAAATGATAAGGTGTTTTCGAGGGTATACATATAAAAACAGTGTAAAATGTTAAATACTTTTGACAATATTTCCGACAGTATTTTCTGACAATATTTCCGAAACTGCGCAATGTCTTATGTATGAAATCACTTGACTCCGAAGGTGCCGGTCCAGGAATCCTGACATTCTGTCTATTATAATATATTATATTGACATTTGACAATATATTACAAAGCCTATCGCATGTACGGTTTCGGACCGTCGACACTATTGCTGCTGTACCCTTATTAGATCACAATAAGAATACGCTATAACACCTGTTTGGAGTCACTCTACATCAAATATTTAGATAAAATAGAGTGGTACAAAAAATATGCCTACGCACCATATTTTTAAAATATTGACATTCTCAATTGCCCTTTTGAGTCTAAAATCCAGACGTATGTACGCTTCTTGAATCTTGATATTATAATGCTACATGGATTATGGATTGTTTATGGAATAATAAAGACTGCTCAACCACCAACAATTAGATCTACTAGTCGGTGCCGAGAACAATGAATCAGAGAAAATCGCGATATTTTAAATTATTCTTCACTAACGTGCAAGACTAATGCTAGTCTCCGCTAGGGTTGTTGAGGAAGTGATTATGAGGAAGAGGAGGAGTAAGAGGAATTGTCACGCGCAAATTTAGAGGATGCGTATGAGGAAGAGGATATTTTATGAGGAAGAGGATGCGGATGAGGAAGCGGATGAGGATTGGATGATAAGAAATTATAAATACTAGCGGACCCAACCCAAAAGAATTTGTCCTGTCTGTACATAACATTACACAAAAAATTATTAAAAGGGCATTTTCCAGTGGGCCAAAGCAAACTATGAATCTAAATTCTAAACCATTCTCAAAACACATACAATATAGAATCATCAAAATCGGTCCAGCAGTTAAGGAGGAGTTCGTGTGGCTAGTGTGAATTTTTTGTGTTTCACAATCGATCGTAAACGCGTTTGGCGCTTACTAAGGTTTTGTATGGGATTTGAACAGCGCCACCTGCTCACGGGAGTGAGCCCAGCCCATACAAAATCTTAGTAAACGCCAAACGCGTTCACGATCAAATGTGAAACAAAAAACTCACACTCGGCACACAGTAACATACACAACACACGCACACAAAAAAAAGATGAGCGAATAATTTAATACAATTCTCGCGCTCTAGCGTGTGCGTTGCCATGATTGGATGCGCGCCGCGCATGCGCAATGAAATTCCTCATAAATTCCTCTTAAATTTTGAAGAGGATCGCCTCTCGCGGAAGAGGATTTTTTTATTTTTATTTATGAGGATGCGGTAACGGTTGAGGAACCCAAAATATTGCGGAACTTCCTCATTATGAGGAAGCGGAAGAGGAATCCTCAGCAACACTAGTCTCCGCATCCCTCTACGTCGCGTCGTCTTGTTGATACATGTATTATTTTTGCTCTGTGTGATAGTAAAAATTTAAAAAACAAGTACTTAATGGAAACATTGATCAAATTAGCATCCGAAAATGAACTCTTTTTTTTTTTATTAACATGCTTTTATTAGCTTGGGCTGTATCATGATTCATGTATGTAACGGAATCTTTGAGCACGATTTTTACAATATATCTTCAGCTTAATTAGTCTAATTAATTCGAAACATTGAATAATTTGTAAAAAAATAATTATAAAGGCGTTTAATTAATAATTAATAATTATCATTGAGCAATGGTGTGGGTTATGTGTTTACCACTTCTTCAGTAATAATTGTGATAACTAAGTTTCAACATGTTACTGTTTTATGTTCCTAATAAAGAAAATAAAATAATTTTAGCTACTATTATAATTATTAAATACTATAAGCCCGAAAACTCGGATTCTTTGTAGCTATAAAAATCCGGATTTTTCAGCTTCCGTAGTATCCCATAATATTATGGTTACTAAGGTAAATAGGTTTGCTAATGGGATCCATGAGGTATATGGGGAACTCTTCGAAATTTATGCGACACGTGTAGCGATAATGACCTTGTTATAAGTAGTTTAAAGATACATGTTGACTTGAAAACATGTTTTCATGCAAAATTGTATCATAATTCATAACCGATTTCCAAAAAGGAGGAGATTATAAGTTCGTCTGTTTATGTATATTTTTTTTGTATGTTCAACGATAACATCCCTGTTTGTGGACCGATTTTCAAAATGTTTTCGCTTTTGTATAGGGTATAATCTGTATTTGGTACCATGTTCAGAAAATGGTGGATTGATGATGGGATCCAAGAGAAATCGAGGGGACTCCTTAAAATTTATATGGAAACATTATGGTGATTTTGATATTTTAAGCGTTTCAGACATATACTACCAGAAAGTAAAATTTTCCACTGAGGTTCCACCCTGGATCCGAATACGTACCCAACAAAACTTTTGTTTCCCTATAGATACACGTTCTGATATCCGTTTATTTAAACTACTCAGATCATAAACCAATGAATCAATTTCATTAATCATCATCATCACGACCATATCATGCCGTGCACCATCACATTATGATTTATGACGCAATTATTGGTACTCCTTGGGTTTTTTACATCGAAACATACGGAAGTGGTCATCTGATGATGGAATATAATATGAGGAATTGAAAGAAATTCTTTAAAATTTTTAAAACACAGATTTATGAAGAGTAAGAGTATGTGATTATGAAGAGTTTGTACTTGAAACCCAGCTTCTAGAAACAGTTAACTTTTGTGATGGTTATACACACGCCTAGATATATAGATTATATTGTGGTCTTATAGATTATAAAAAACAGTTAAATAACGTAGTACTTAGTCAGTATCCTAAAAATCACAGATATTCCGTCATCAAATTCAAGATTAAGTTCCGACTTCAAAATTATGAAGATTGAGCACAGAAATAGTTGAAGGTTAATGCAATTTCTAAAAAAAGTACTATTATATTAAGGAGTAAGATTTTTTTTTTTTATAATATTATAATCAATGATATTGTATGTTACTAACGTAACTAGATTGGCAGTCTACGACAGAAACGCGTCACCACTTTGAAGATGCCTGCAGGCATATCTGCCATACATAATGACATAATAACATTATGGAGTGACATTGTCTTTTGGGCTATCAAGTGGTTACGCATTTTTTGCATCAGTTTGTAAGACATTGCCACTCTAGTATTTTAGAAACTCATTGATTATAATAATGTTATTCTCTTAATTTGGAGGTCGGTTTAAAAGTTTATAACGTTATACTGTTACAGTCGTCACTCAATCTTGTACTTATACACTGATTATTAACCGTTAAGTGACCATTAAAAAGGGAATTTATTTGACCATAAACATACGGAAAAGTACTGCCACCTCTTATACTAATGGCGGCCAGTAATACTAGTTTACCTGACCATATTCCTCAACTCCACAAGGGAGGTTGTATATTTGACGATGTTATTAACCAACCAGCATGCATGCACGGTGCACCCCCCGAGGCATAAATACTAACTTTGTTATAGTAGTTACACTATAGTGACCCGCCCCGCACGAATATAAAATATTTATAAAGCGGCAGTTTTGACTTATATTCATTACTATACTTACCCATTACCCCTGGCCTGCATTGACCTATACCGCCGCAAAGCCTACGTCCCACAATTTTTATTAAATCTTCAATAAGTACTTATCTTCGAAAATATTAATTTAAATCATATGCTGTAAAGGGTCATATCTAAGTTAGATCTATTTTAATGAACAATGTATTCAAAGTATTTAAATGCATAAGGATAATTATAATTGCCGCAATGGTTAAAATTGCTTCGAAAATTAGTCATTATTTGTAGTAAAAAGTAAATGACAAAGAATCGGTTGTCTGTAAAGTCGGTTTAAGTACTGACGATAGTTGAACGTGACAACGTCATAGCCTTAACCCCTCAGTTCCGAAAAATTTAAAAATATTTATAATGAGTAAAATAAACTATTCGCAATACAAAACGCTACATAAATTCGTGAAATCCAGTAAAATCTTCGAACAAAGCACAAGTCAAACCTTGACACGTAGGAAATAGAGCACAATTTTGAATAGCCGAAATAATACTAATAGCTCACAGATTGTTTATTTATTTTTCATTCAGAGTGTGGTCAATGTATCAAAGGTCATAACTAACCAAACTTCTTCATACAAAAGTATTCTCTAAGTCATCGAAATACGTAATATAATCGGCCCAGGGTGAGCCTTACTGAGAGCTGTCAGCGAGGTAACGCCGCATGAACTGTCATGTTTTTCGGGCGCGCACCCCATATCGAATTATAAGACGTTATCACGTCAAAAAAAATCCATAAGAGATAGACATATTATACCATTGCGAAGTTTTCTGTATACCTTTTCATACTGTGGTACATTATTTTGATAAATCTCGTAGGTCCTCCGCCTGCGTTTGCAATGTAAGCGGAAAAAATGTAATTATTTACAACATCGCTGAAACCCTAACAATAACAGTATTTCTTCACTATTTATTGAATGTTATTATACTTATAAACCTTCAATCACTCTATTTATTAAAGAAAACCGCATCAAAATCCGTTGCGTAGTTTTAAAGATTAAAGGAAACAAAGGGACATATCACATAGGGACAGAAAAAGCGACTATGTTTTATACACTAATGTAGTGATTAATATAGTTATTTTAGCATTTTTTGTGCCTCGATTCTCGGACCTTCGACTACCGATGTGACTTGTGCCTGTTACTGTATCACCCTCACTATTTATTAACTATTTATTACTAGCTGTTGCCCGCGACTTCGTCCGCGTGGACTTTAGTTTATAGCGCGCGATGTTAACAAAATTGGTGTCAAAAGCTTTTATAAAACAATCCTGGTACCCCTTAAATCAAAACATCCAAAAACAGCTGTGCAGTGTGCACATAACTTATTTCATTTTTTAAAATTAAGTAACTTTATTTATGCCAAATTTTAAAGTTTATTTAGCCCATAATTACACAACTTTATCCATAAACTATTTGATAGCCGATAGGTTTAAGGTTACGTCACTACATAGATAAAGTACTGAGTTATCCTAATAACGTAAAGAGTACATTATAACCATCGAAAAAATCGAAAATCTTGTATAAGATGATACCACCTCTTATAGAAAGACGTTTGTGTAAGCATTAAGCAATAGCGCGATGTAGGAGCCGCACAGCGCCAACTATTATGAATTTTTGGAACTAACTTAATTTGAACAAATTTACGCATTTTCACCCCCTTACAACCCCTTTGTCTAGTTAAAAAGTAGCCTATGTCCTTTCTCAGACTTTAGACTATCTGTGTACAAAATTTCATTACAATCGGTTCAGTAGTTTTGGCGTGAAAGCGAGACAGACAGACAGACCAGACAGACAGAGATACTTTCGCATTTATAATATTAGTATAGATGTTCTTTACTTAATGTAAGACAGTTTTGCAGGTAAATTCACAAATTGCTCGAAAATAGCTCGACATTTTCTTCGAACTAAAGTTTTTAAAATATCTTTTCATACGAAATTGTTGTAAAATAACGAGCAGGTATTCAAATGTTGGATCTGGCTTATAATTGGGCCCTCAGAATATAACATCTTAGACTAGGCTCTTTCTCTGCGTACATTTTTGTCTTCAAACTTCGTTGCGGTATTAAGTAAGTTAATTGTACTTTGCTACATAATATAGATCAGGAGTTCCCAATCTTTTTCAGCCTGCGACGCAGTTACATATTGTGCAATATTTTGTCACGGCGCGGGCGCCCAACTCTACCTAGCTATTAGAAAAATAATGCATAAACACATTTAATTATTTTACTTATGTTAAAAGCAGGTAATTTATAATAATTAACAAATATTTAATCATCTATCTGCTTTACAAATTTAAATTTATAATATTAATTGTGGTTTCGGATAATGATGGAGGATCGACTAAAGGCCTTTTCATTTCGCACCCAGGGCGGGCGCCGCGGCGCACATTTTGGGAGCCCCTGCTAATTGCTATAGATGAAACGAACACTGCATGTCCTAAATGTGCAGTATCCCCGAAGAATTACATTATCTACTTATTGTCAGATTATTATTTAGTAAAAATAAGTTATTCTGGTCATTCGGAAAAAAAAGCATCTTAACATGGGCACGTTTGGCAATAACTATTTAATTGTGAAAATATAATATATATTTTTCATTTTTTTTGACGTGACAACGTCTTAAATTAGGTTGCGGCTGGGAGTCACTTATGAAAAAGTGTAACGCTCGGTAACGTTACGATGAGTCACCGAACGAGAGAGAGGCCCGCCGAATGCCTTGCGTCTCTCTCCCACACGTTGTCACGTAAAATCTTCGCCCGTAAAACCGACTTTACAGGCAGGCAGGTTTTTTTATTTGTTATATTGATGCCAACGGTACCTATAACTACACGTATGACGCCCACAATTCCATTGCGACAAAATTTGGTAATCGCGCGGGAACCGTAAATTTTCCGGGATAAAAAGTATCCTTATATCCTTTCCCGGGACTCAAGGTTTAACCATACATATTTTCAGCTGAATCGGTACAGCTATTTAGGTGTGAATAAGTAACAGACACTTCGCTCTAATAATATTATTAGTATAGATTCGTAGGCCTACACATAAGCTGACTATTTATTTTAAAACTATTAAATATTGTTATAGGTCAGTACCGGTATCTACCTACCGATACTAAATTAAGTGATCATTACTTTAACGATGTTATGAGGGCAAAAGGACATAACCTCATCCAGTTAGACCAGTTTTAAGAAATTGTCGAGAGCCTCATACAAGTTGTTTAGCTATTACGAATAAAACTGCTTATTATTGATCCTACTAATTCCGCCAAAACTTTCGTTTGACTTACAACTAATAAAGTACAGTTTATTTTTATAGGCACCGTATCGATTTAAATATGCATTCGCTCAAACAAGCGGTTTGGCCGCTACACAATGAGATCACAAGCTATTTAATATACATAATATATATACAAAAAAACCAGCCAAGAGTGTGTCGGGCCACGCGCAATATAGGATTCCGTAGTTCTGTTATTTTTTTTAAATTTAGTAAGGTCAATGAATGTCACATTTATAACGTGTTTTACACTACTAACAACATCATCTCAGTCGTTCAAAGGAATTTGAACTACAAATTACTTAATAACATATGAAGTCTCTTTAAGCCGTGATAGTTTTCAGCATATTTCCTTCTTCCATGAATTTTTCACATTTCCAGAAGCAACTGCACGAGCAGTTGCTTCTGGAAATTTGAAAAAAGAATCGTTAAGAGTCCAGAGTCCCCCCTTTCTACGAAGAAGGGGGGGACTCTGGACTCTTAACGATTTTTTTGATGACATGGAATATATATTATTAGATCACACTTAGGCGCAGCGCAGGCGACAGACTATCCGTGACGCACTTTTTATCTGTGGAACTATTTCCACAGATAGAACCTATGCAATTTTATGTGGAATTTTTGCGCGTCGTGTGCGTTACGAGTACTGTATATAATTGCATAGGTTCTATTTCCCACAGACTAAAAAGTGCGTCACGGATAGTCTGTCGTCTGCGCTGCGCCTATGAATCAAAAATTAGTATTCCTAGGTTGTTCCTGGCCTTGGTACTCTCAGAAGTATTTCCGAGCCTGCGACTCTAGGAGGTCATCCTTAAGTCAGTCTTCTAGCAGATTTTATTGAGAATTTACCTCTAGCACAGCCATTCTCAAAGTGGCTGAGCCCTGAGACTCCGCGAGCTTTACAATTAAATTGTTTTTAGAAATTTCATTACATCAGACAGTCAGCATGGAGACAATCTATACGTTACTTATACTTTACATAATCTATACATATTGTCTAATATATATAAAAATAAAAACTTTAGAAATGAAAATTTTGTAAGTACATTAAAGATGTTCAAAGAATAATAAGCGGGGGGTGACACTACATCGCTATACTTTGGTTATTTTTTTTGTCTGTCTGTAGGGAATGTTATTATTCGACAAATTTACTATTCGAATAATTCGAATATTTTACAAAAGTTTTCGAATAATTCGAATAATATACGAATAATTCAAAAGTTTTGAAAAATGGTGAAAACTCTGAATAAAAGTAACAAAAAGCTTCGTACAACGATGTACAACCTATTTTGTTAATACTATGAATTAAGCATTTCTTATTTTTACTTTTATCAACATAAATCTTTGTAAATGACATAGTAAATTTTTATTTTTAAAAACACTTTAAAATGTATGTTTTAAGGTTACAGCTGGGCAATAAAGTCTAAACCGTTTTCGATCGTATCACCTTTTACTTTTCTTATGCTTAGTCTTGCTAGGCAGCAGTTGAGATTAAATAATAATATGAAGTATAATATTCGACGTAATGATATCTGTTCATCAATACTAAGCCAGCTCACCCATCTTTTTGATATTTTCGATCCACGTTCACCTGGTTCACCTAGTCGGCTTCACCTGTGTCAACGTGGCTCGAAATTATAAAAAAGGTCCACTAGAAAACAAACACCACAACAAAGAAAAAAAAATGCAACAAAGCCCAGGGGAAGGTGAAATAATCCTAGAGCTGGTGATTTTAGTGATTTGAAGTTTGATAACACCAATAACATGATGTTAAGGAGCCATCGACATTTTTTGATACTGTACTAACTGTTTCAATTATCAGTCGAGGACTGCCGCGGTAAAGCTATTGAATAGCAAATTTTTATCATTCAACTTGTCGAATCATAGATCACATATCGCGCGCTTCAAGTCAGAAGGGCGTATAAAAAAATGATCTTTTGTATTTTAACTACACATTTTAAAACTCTCAATATTTCACTTACATCTATTACCAAAATCGAGTTTGTTTTATATATGTCGCAGAGAAAAGAAGATATCAGGGATTTCACGATATCCCTATGGATATCACGAACTTTCGAAAGATGCCGAATATTCTTGTTTGTTACGTCTTCTTACTAAAAATATCTAGTGATATGTCATTTCACTAAACAAAATCTAGTGAAACGTCAGAAACGCGGATACCGCCGAATAAAAATCGAGCCACTCATTTCTCTCGCTCGCTCTAGTTCCCACACGTGACACGGGCACTAGTGGGAGTGAAACAAATGCGTCGCTCGAGCTGGCGCGGCTGGTCTAGCCTGGATGTCTCCAGGCTAGACCAGCCGCGACCACAGACAGACTAACCCTTTGGGTACGGAACCGTAAAAACTAGGATAATCGAAGAGCTGGAGTACCTGTAGTACCTGTGCCTGCACAAGAGCCTAACCAAACTAGAGATCGACATGCCACCTTTACAAAAAAGATTCAACTTGGTCGGCCGCTTCATTTGACGTCAAAAATCAAAGGACTAAAGTATCTGATGAAGAACCCTCAGCTGGTTTCAACTGTATGATTCAGAGATATTATGGTGATGCCCCCTCAGATCTGCTATAATTGCATTACACGTGTGATAATAATAATAATAACTCCCACTCTGTTTTTGGTGACGGTGGCCAGTTTCATTGAAACCAGGCGTTTTGAGTAATTTTATAGTGCCCAAGTGTGTGCGCAGTACACAAGAGCAATCTCTATATTCCTTTACTCGCATAACCCGGTGGGACGAAAGACTGATACGACCGGCGAGAGATCAGGCGCAGGACCGACTTTTTACATGCCCATCCGACGCATGGATCATCTAACATCTTACTTGTCAGATTCAGATTTTAGATGATCCTATCAAAGCTCACAGCGGTAAGGCCGCCAAATTGCACCTTTTTATAAATTGTAAAATTTATTGTTAATATTGTATTTTCATTGTTTTGTGTCTCTTGTGTTGTGTTCTTCATTTTGTATGTTTATGTGCAAATTATATTTTTAGCAGCCCGGACTCCCAAAAAAAACCAAAATTTATCTTAAAATTTATTTAACTAACTTAAAACTATTTTACAATAATGTCTGCGATCGATGCGAGATCGGAATAGAGAATGACAATTTTATTACAATATTAATAATTATGGAAACGCGATAATGTCGAAAACTGCTGATGCGTTTCCCAGAAGGCGATGGCGCTGACCGGGCACGTGTGGCTGCATCAGCATTCTCCCTTAGGGGTCCGTGCGTAATTCCTCCACCCCCAGAGCAGCAACTATTTGAGCACGTTGAGGGAAAATGTTGCTGGAATTCCATGACTCCCAGATTTTTCAGGAACAGCATATATGGGATTACTTTTTGGTTCTTCTTCTGGCGTAGTTGGGATTTTCTGCAGGTGTCGACGAAGATAGAGTACGAGGAGAATTATAACTATACCAGATACAAGCGCATAAAGAGGCAACGTTGTATGGTACAGTGATGAATCGAAGTTGGCGAGATGAACAGGATTCTGCAGTAGGATTCTATTTTCCAGATGATGCAGACTATCGAGATTCAAAGAGTTGAGAGTGATATGTAGAATCTCATAATTTTCAGCTTCAGTGCGATTGTTTCTTATTTCAGTGATCTTCAGCGGCTGTCCCTTGACTTCATCTTCAGTATTGGTGATCTTGAAGGTATCTGTTCGGAGAGAGCATTCGTGGGGAATTGTTGCTAAGTAGCTGCCGGATAAGGATATAAATTCCTGTCGTTCACATTGAAGTTCGACTTTCGTAGACTTCGGGAAGACAATGGTGTAATGTCTGTCGTCTAATTGTTCCATAGCTTGTCTGGAGATTGAAACTTCAGTAGGGCTGCACGATTTGTCTAGGGATTGATGAATGATGATGCTCTGGATGCAATCTACTTGATCTCGTGGCTGATAATAGTTTGTGCTTTCCTCACAGAGAAGGTAATCGCCAATCTTTGGGCATTCGGTTTGCAAGTACATGAAAAATTTCCCATTGGTTGCTATGAAAGGATGTATAGGTATAAAGGTCTGTTGGAACTTATTAGGAACAATGGAAAGCTTAAATAAATCGTAACTATCTTTAGATATAATAGGAACCTTAAAAATTATAACTATTCTTTTACCTATGAAATAACTACCTGGTTGAATGAGATTATAATATTCTCTTAAATCAATGTCTAAGATCTCATTACTACTATAAATTTTTCTAAGTCTACCTATCATATATCCTAAGTTTTCTATGCTTATCATGCTATGGTGCGTGCTCGCTGCACGAATAAATCCTAACATATTTTCTATTCTAACTAATTCTAAATACAAATCATCTGTATTTTCCGTAATAATAGCTAACAATTGAGCGAATTTAGCGAATTTAGCTTCAATAAGATAATACTTGTCTATTACTAATTTTAATGTTTCATTAATTTTAATCTGATTTTCAACTAAATTATTAATAATTTGCGAATGTTGTTTCATCCAGTCTTTATTAACACTTATATGCTCATTAAATTCTGAAACTAACTTATTTTCATTTACTTCTAATAATTCTATAGCTTTATTAAATCTTTCAGCGTCTGAATGATCTAAATTACCTGTAAGTCCTTTAATAACTGATCCTAGTCCATTAATAAGTCCTCTTTTTGCTCTAGTTGGTTCTAACGTCTTTAACTGTGAATTTATTTTTAACAATTTGGTATAAAGATAATCTATTTGAATTTCATAAATAGGCAAAGTTGAATTATCAAGTTTAGTTTTAAAATAATCTAATTGTTCATTTATAGAGATAATACGATTTTCTAATTCTGAAAGTTCTAAATATTGTATAAAGGTATGATAATGAGTAATCAGCTTGGCTTGGCCAAGTTTAAAGGGTAGAAGTCCGGGTCCATTGTCAAGAGTCTCAAGCTTTATTTCTGCTGCTTGCGTCACTGTCATTAGTCGGTACCTGTAACAATTTAGATGACTTTGGTACTCGCTTCAGACGACATTTAGCAACAGGTCCTTTTTTCTTTGAGGTGTAAATGTGTATAGGAAGATCTGCAAGGACTGTGTCTTGAGTGTATCGTGGTGCAAGCTTCTGCCTACTAGCCAAAGGATTTTTAATGAAAACCTGTTGGTCTGGTACATATTCAGTTTCTGGCTCACGGTTTTTATTTCTATTAGTCATTAAGTTTGTACGGTCAACAGTTGTAACATCTTTAATCATTTCATATACGGTTTTCATCTGATCTCTATGAGTTATAATATATTGTTGCATGAGGTGCTCAGCTAAATTAAAGTCTAAAGGATCTCTAGGGTCAAAGTGACCTCTAACTATATCGTGTGGTCTACATTTCGTAAAACTATGGACTGAACTATTATACGCTAGGATTGCATAAGGCATTTGATTAACTGTGGGTTCATCTTTATTTTTCAGGCGAAGGATACGAAGGTGTTCTAATAATGTGGAATGGAATCTTTCAATTATACCGTTATCGTTAGGTGAATGGGCTAGTGTTCTATGATGATTTATTTTATGTAGTCTAACAAATTCTGCAAATAGTTGATTAGTAAATTCTGTCCCGTTATCTGTCACAATAGTCAATGGTAGTCCATGGTGAGTGCTGAAATTTAATAGTCCCTGAATAATGCTGATGGCTGTACCATCTCGTAAATGGTATGCTTGGCCGTACTTGGAAAAGGAATCTACAAAGGTAAGGTATTTTTCAGCTTGTGCTGTGAATAGGTCCATGTGAACTATTTCAAAAGGCTTAGTTGCAGGTGTACTATATTAAACTGTGGCTTAATTGGATTTCTGTCATATTTAGTCTGTCCACAAATTGTACATTCATTTATGTATTTCGTTATTTCTTCTCTCCTTTTAGGCCAGTAATAACGACGTGACAAAGCTAAGTAGCATTCGTTGATGCCCCTATGGTTAGTTTTACCTTCATGATAGTGTTTAATGATCTCTTGTTGCCTTAAATATTCTTTAACGTCTTCTAGCTCAGTTTTTGCTAAAACTAGATGCATAGAATTACTTTTAAATTTGTTTTGCAGAATGGGAATGATGGAATACATACCTAATGGTGGAGTTATTTTAATGGCAGTCTTTATTTTAGGGTTAACGTATTCTTTGATCGCATTTATGACATCTTGTTCTAGGGAGGATTCTGAAACTTGTATGTGTGTTCGTGTATGTGTGTCAAAAGGTTTAGTCACTGTCGGTCTTCTTTTAATGTCACCTACTATAGTCAAACAAATCTGTCTATGAAATTTATTTAATGGTTCGTCTGTAATGGGAATTTCAAGAATGGGATTTTCAGCGGATGTATGTGCTGTTACAGTAGTAGATCCTGATGGTTCAGGTCTTATTGATGTGTCTATACCACATTCTTGAAGAAGTGATTCTATTTCTTCATTATTAATTTGTACACGGGATAAAGCGTCAGCGTTAGTATTAAACTTTCCTTTCTTGTAAATTACTGTATAGTCAAATTCACTCAGTTTCAGTCGCCATCGTGTCAGTCTAGAGTTGGGTTCTTTCAGGTTCATAATCCACTGGAGTGGCTTATGGTCAGTTATAATTTTGAATTTCCTACCAAATAAATAGGGTCTAAAATATTTAGTTGCCCACACTATTGCCAGAAGTTCTTTTTCGATTGTACTATAATTTAATTCACTGTCACTTAAAGTTCTAGAAGCATAGCAAACCGGTTTATCCGAGCCTACAGTACCTTGCGAAAGTACTGCTCCCAAGGCTACATTTGATGCGTCTGTTGTCAGAATGAAATCTTTATCAAAGTCAGGGTATTGTAAAATAGGATCATTGGTCAGTAAAATTTTGCATTTTTCAAAGCATTTAATATATTCGGAATCTAAAGTTATTTTATTAGTCTTTTTCAGGCATTTAGTCATCGGTTTTGTCAGTCTAGCGAAGTCAGGTATGAATTTCCTGTAATAACCTAAAAGTCCTAAAAATTGTTTAATTTCTTTTGTCGTTTTGGGCAAAGGGTAATTTTCTATAGCTCTAATTTTGTCTGGGTTCGGTTTAATACCTTCATTACTAATGATATGGCCTAAATAAGCTGTTTCAAGTTTCAAAAATTCAGATTTGTCCATTTGGATCTTGAAATTCGATTCTCTCAATCTATTCAACACAATCGTGGCGGGACGTCATGGGATGCATCGTTTAGTCACGTTTCAACAGAACCGAGTGTTGCTATGAAGTGTTCATCAGGCACTGTAAAAAGTAATGAGCCAGTCACCTTAGAAAATATTAGCAAACTTATGGATCAGAAGCTTTCCCTAGATTCGCCTTTTATGGCTAACTTACGAACCGTGCTCCTGAAAGACATGAAGAATATGGTTTCAGAGGAGGTTGGGAACGCCATACAGGCAGTTAAAGCTGAGTTCACGACAACTACGGATTTCATTACCATGGAACAAAATGATATGAAACGGGAAATAGCTGACAAAAATGGTCGCATCAAGGAGTTGGAATCTGAATTATTTAAAACCCAAAACTCACTGGCGAAGCTTCAACACCGTCTATCCTCTGTTGAAAAGATGTCTCGCGACCTTAACCTCGAAATACATGAGGTACCTGAAAATAAGTCTGAGAATCTGATAGCACTTTTTAAGAGCCTCTGCCAGTGTTTGGATGTTGTAGTATCGGAAAGTGATCTCAAGATATGCCGGCGTGTATCGAAGATGGACCCTAGTTCTAAGAGACCTCGGAACATTCTGGTCACCCTCTCATCGCAGCGCCTACGTGACACTCTAATATCAGCGACCACTCGCTTTAATAAAACTCACCCTAATGACAAGTTGTCCACCTCGCACATTGGTCTGTCAGGTACTAGTCGTAGGATATTTCTATCTGAGCATCTGTCACCTGAGACTAAAGAAATTCATAGTCTGGCCCGCAAGTTTTGTAAAGATAATAATTATAAATATGTATGGGTTCGTTTTGGTAACATCTATATCCGTAAAAATGAAACGAGCCCGGCTATTTTTATTAAGAATTCTGAAACACTGAACAAGTTGAACAACACACAACAACTAAATTAGTTTCTTTGCAACATTCGGTTTTTATATTTAATTTTAAGTATATTTTGTCATGTTTAATATTTATTATCAAAATGTAAATCGGATACGAAGCAAACTGTCTCAATTTCGATTAAACCTCTTGAATTGTGATTATGACATCATATGTTTGACGGAAACAAACTTAAATAAAAATGTATTTGATAGTGAATGTATAGACACCCGCTACAATGTATTTAGGAGAGATAGAGATGAGACTGTATCGAATAAAATTGAAGGTGGGGGAGTTTTGATAGCAGTACACAAAAGATATCATGTCATACGTCAAACATCATGGGAAAGTGATATGGAGGATGTCTGGGTAACACTTTTGCCTCAATCTTATAAGAGCACGCGCTTCAGTTTATGTGTTTGTTATTTACCGCCTGATTTAAATCACAACCAGCTCGAGCACTTCTATAGTAACTGTCAAAATATAATACTGAATCGCTTTCCTGCTGATAACTTCCTTATTGTTGGCGATTTTAACACGCCCGATTATTACTCAGCTTGCTTAATTAATACAGACGCTTCCAAAGTATCGCTTACACGTAATAAAAAACTTCTTTTACTTAATGAATTTTTATCACTGTGCAACCTGAAGCAATACAACAAAGTTCTAAATGTTAATGATCGTCTTCTCGACTTAACCTTATCTAATATGAACAATTTAATTATAAGTGTCAGTGAAACAACAGCATTAGTCGTACGGGACAAGCATCATCCCGCGCTTTTAATAAATGTATATCTGGATGGAGTCTCTAGAGAACTTCGTAGATGTCTTGCAGAACGACTAAATTTTAAGCAAAGTGATATCATAAACATTAAATTAGAATTAACATCCGTTAATTGGCGGGACATTTTGTGGTCCAACGATATTAATATTTGCACAGATGCCTTTTATGACACCTTATATAATATAATTAAAAAACACACTCCGTCAGTGTCGCATAAATATTCGTCTTATCCTATTTGGTACAGTAGAGCTCTCATCAAATGTAACCAAGAAAAAAACAAATTCCATAAGCTTTTTAAAAAATATGGCAATCCTAGAGATTATGATACTTTTTCATTACTGAGGCACAGATGTAAAACTCTTACTAAGCTCTGCTATGAAAAATGATTATTATTTATTTATTTATTATTTATTTATTTATTTTCTCACCACAATAACAATATTATCACTTATACCATTAAAATAAAACATGTTCAGAATTTGTGGGGAGACTGGAGTCCTAAACTAGGCAGTGCCCTGCTTGTATTTTAAGACACCAGGCCTCCATCCCTAGTATAAGTACACATTAATATTCAATATAACATTATTTAACATTTCTAAAATTTTATAAATAACTTTATATTTTAATTATAATAATTTAAATCAGAAATCTTAAATAGTAATTTGTGTATTTATTAGTATTATGCATGCGTCTGTTTGTGTGTGTTTGTGTGTGTGTGTGTGTGTGTGTGTGTGTGTGTGTGTGTGTGTGTGTGTGTGTGTGTGTGTGTGTGTGTGCGTGCGTGCGAGCGTGCGTGCGTGTCGTGTAAGAATGAGTGATGCATGTGTTAAATACGTTAATAATAGTGTTTATTTTATCAGAATTTGTATGAATTTAATTGAAAAAGTTGTACATTTTATGAAATTAAATTACGTTAGTTATTATTTGAATTAATTAGTTTTTCAGTTTCATTATAATCAAGGTTCAAGAGCCATTGTGTTACAGTTTGTTTGCAATTTCTTTTTGTTTGAGGATAGATGTTCAAAATTTTGTTTGCTTGATTATACAGCGTTTTGCCCAAATAATAGAAGAATCTGTGAGCAAAAGATGTGCGAGTCCTTTCGGGGTCACAAATTTTGTAATGTCTTCTAGTAGCCGGTACTGGAGTGTAACATAAAAGGGAGTGTTGCTTTGCAATCGCAGACAGGACAAACAACTGTCTAACAGTAAGGACCTTGGCAGTGCGATACAAGTCAACAGTCGGATAGAGTCTCGACTTAAAAAGGCATATCTTGAGAAGAAGTCTCTGTGTTCTTTCCAGCTCCAGCAGTTTGCTTTTTGCCGCTCCTCCCCAAGATGTTATACAGTAAGATATAACTGTTTGTGCTAGTGCAACATATACTTTCTTTACTGTATTTCCTGTAGTGATTTGCCTCAATTGTTTAAATACGAAAATTAATTTTCTAAGCCTTTGAGATATATTATGAATGTGTTCAGTAAATGATAGGTTAGAGTCAATAGTCACACCGAGATATTTAATATTTGATGTCTTATTTATTTCTGGGCATTGACAGGACGGGGACTTTGAATACGAACATTCATGGACACACAATTTTAGGTCTGAAGGCAATTTTAATCTGCGCATTGAAAAACAGATATATTTCGTTTTTTCCACGTTTAATGTCAAACTATTTAGGGCCAGCCATTGAGAGACAGTGTTAAAGCCTCTTTGTGCGAACTTAAAGACCTCTTTCCATGAATCACCCGTGAAAGTAAGGGCAGTATCGTCCGCGTATGATGTGATTGTACAGTTATCCAAATTGAGTTTACACAAATCATTTATGTAGCACAAAAATAGAGTAGGGCCTGTTATACTACCTTGTGGAATACCGTAGTCAAGTTTTTGTTCCGTACTGATGTATTTTCCAATTCTTACATATTGCGAACGATTCGTTAAGTAATCTTTAAATAATTGTAGCTGTTTTCCACGAATTCCTAGTTTTTCCAATTTGTCTATCAAAATATGCAGAGATACTGTATCAAATGCTTTTTTTAGATCTAAAAATATTGTTAATACTTTTTTGTTGCTGTCCAATTTTTTTGCCACATTTTGTATAAAGTTATGGACAACTTCATCAGTTGACCTACTCTTCCTAAATCCATATTGCGTCTCTGCTAACAGATGTTCCGATTCAAGATATTCAACGAGTCGTTTATTGATCACACGCTCAAAGATTTTTGAGAAAGAAGTTTGTATGGCTATTGGGCGATAATTTGATACATTATCCTTTCTTCCCGTCTTATGGATCGGTATCACGGCAGATTTTTTAAATGCCTCAGGAAAGATGCCCTCCTCCATACAAGCGTTAAAAATATTGGTAAGTAAAGGTGCAATTATTTCAACGTTTTCCTTTAGAACTTTTACAGGTATGTCGTCACAACCCGGTGCACAGTCCGACTTTAGTTCTTTTATGATTTTTGAAATTTCCTCTACGGTCGTATTTGAAAGGACAAAGGAATTAAGTGGCGGCATAGATATTGTATCAAAAATTGGGTTTAATGTTTTTGAATTTGTTGGAATAGATTCAGCAAGGTTTCGTCCCACGTTAGCAAAAAAGGAGTTAACTGCATCTACCGATTCCTGTTTAGTGCCATTAATCGTAAGTAGTTCGTTACAGGTCTGAGTTTCATGGTGTAGGTTTGTGAATTTTTTAATATTTTTCCATAGTTTTTTATTATCATATTTAGCCTTTAACAGTTCTTCTCTTTCGTACTGTCTCTTTATTTTTCTTATTAAATTATTACAATAATTTCTATATCTTATGTAAGTTAATTTTAGAATTTGGTTATCAGGATCTCTTTTGAGTTTAATATGCATTTTATCTCTAGTTTTTAAACACCGAACTAATCCATCAGTAATCCACGGTTTTATTTTAAATTTATTTTTAGATATTTTAATTGCTGACCTATTATCGGATATAATTTTAGTGAATCTGTCAATTAGTGTATTAATAGCACTATTTGGGTCATTTTCAGTCTGTATGACATTCAAATTAATATTGTTACAATCACTTTTAATTCCTTCAAAATTATATCTGTACAATAATTCCTGGGAATTTATAGGTTTTGTGTTTTTATGTTTAAGGCAAAATAATACTGATTCGTGATCGGTTAATGAAGTTTCTAAATGGAAAGTAAAGCCCGGTAATTTAGTTTTTACAATCACATGGTCTAAGCAACTCTTTTCCCGTGTTGGCCTACATGTTGCAGGTAAAAGTCCAAAATAAGATGTTACATCAAGGTATCTAGAGCTGTCTGTTGTTAAGTTTAATATATTTATATTGATATCACCGACCAGAATTATATTTTTGAATCTTGTTAGACTTTCAAGAAGCTCATGTAATGAGTTTATAAAAGCGTCCAGGTTTTTGAAACATGGCGGTCTATATATAGTAATTAACACTGTCTCATGGCTAATTTTCAATACTAAGCAGTTTGCTTCGGAAAAGATTGGTTCTTCTATTTTAACAACAGAGTCTAAAGACTTTTTAACATATAGTACTAAACCGTCGTTTTTATTGTAATTGTAAGATGAATGATAGGATCTGTATCCATTTAGACTGGGAATGTTATTGTTGTTAACAGATAACCATGCCTCGGACAGAACTATTACATCACAGTCAAAACTAATTCGGGCCAATAGAGCATGTAGTTCGTGAAAATTTTTATTGATACTCCTAATATTCTGTTGCAATATTTTTAGATATAAATCAGGTTTAGGCAGAATTGCTTTACAACTCTCCGGCTCGCAAACTATTTGGGAGGATATATTGAAGTTATCCAAGCTATTAATGTAGTAATTTGTGGTAGCCATTTATGATTATTATATAATAACATCGTGTAACTAAATGTCTTTTTGTATAAATTATGAAAACTACAATGTATAAGTTGAAACTGAAACCAATACAGATAGTCCTAATATTCTTTAGTGTACAACATAGTTTATAATTTTTTAATTTTAAACGCACTTGAATGTAATGTATTTTATAATTGTTGTATAATATGGTATGTGTGTATGTAGATTTTTTTTTAAAACAGAAAAGAAAAATGTAAAATATTATAATATAAATTAAATGTAAAATGATCCTATCGTGTATATTAGTGTTGGACTTAATTCTATAGCATTTATTTGTTAAAACTAAATAATAATATATTATAATAAATATATATCGGTTACTGAGGACTCCCTCAAAACTAATATAAAAACATTTTGGCGTTTTGTCAATAGCAGGAGAGGTCAAATTTCAATTCCAGATACCATGAAGTTTGATGGGAAAACGTCATCGAATGGTCAAGAGGTATGTGATCTCTTCTCAAATTTTTTTTCCTCTGTCTTTGACAAAGACTCGGGATCGAGAAGAGATGAAAACCATATTAATCAGCCAGCCTTGAAAACGAATTGTTTCCCAAACACGTTGTCTCATTTATCAATCGACCGGAAAGATGTAATAATGAAAATCAAAAAATTAGATGCCAGTAAGGGAGCTGGTCCTGATCTATTACCTCCTTCTTTTATAAAGCTTATTGGAAAAGAGGTATCAGTTCCCCTATCCATAATTTTTAATAAATCTCTTGAAAGTGGTATCTTTCCTAACCGGTGGAAAATCGCACATGTTATTCCCATATATAAAAACGGTGTTAAGTCAAACTGCGAAAATTACAGGCCCATAAGTATTCTCTCATGTTTTGCAAAATTATTTGAATCCTTAGTCCATCATCACATTTATAATCATATAAAACCACTTATTTCATCCAAGCAGCATGGTTTTGTTAAGGGTCGCTCTACAGTTACTAATTTATTAGAATACAAAAATTATCTATGTAAAGCGTTCTCTGTGGGAGGTCAAGTAGACTCTATTTACACTGATTTTTCTAAGGCATTTGACAAAGTCAACCATCACCTGCTCTGTGATAAACTAGCGTCTTATGGGATACATGGTAGTTTATATAGATGGATATGTTCATACCTTACTAACAGGAGTCAGTTAGTCGCACTCAAGGGTTTTACTTCTTCATCTACTACTGTCACATCAGGAGTACCCCAGGGATCTCATCTTGGGCCTCTCCTTTTTGTAATATTTATTAATGACTTGATTAAAATGTTATCCTGTAACTGCCTCTTGTACGCCGATGATTTAAAGATTTTCGCTTTAATATCGAAAAATGAAGACTGCTTAGCTCTTCAAAAAGATATCGATACCATTTCTAATTGGTGTATTGAAAATCGTATGTACTTAAACACTAATAAGTGTTCCGTTATATCGTTTACCCTAAGAAGGAACAAAATTACTTGGAGTTACGTTATTAATGGTCAAACATTAAATCGTGTAACTGTGGTGAAGGACTTAGGAATCCTTTTTGATGATAAATTGTCATTTAGGGCACATTATGAATATATTACTAGCAAGGCTAATCAACTCCAGGGATTTGTTTTAAGGAATACAAAGGAGTTTAAAAAGCCTAGTAGTGCCTTATACTTATTTTCCGCTCTTGTAAGAACTACATTAGAATATGGAAGCCCTATATGGTCCCCTAATTACAAAACACACATAGAGGACATTGAACGTGTCCAGAGAAAATTTCTTAAAATCATTTGTCATCGTTATTTTCCCGGTCGAACAAATTTAAATTACCATGATAGGCTTATGCATTTCAAAATAGAGACCCTTGAAAACAGACGCATATTTTATGACTTATTGTTTTTCTATAAAATTGTGAATAACATTGTTGATTCGTCGGAGTTATTATCTGAGATTAGTTTAAATACCAAGTTTAGTGCACGTAGAGCTCATCGTACAAATTTATTTGCTTTGCAAGTCTATAAGAATAATATTTCTTACTTTAACCCTATAACACGTATGGCTAGAAAATATAATGAATTAGCTAAAGACAGCTCAAAGTTGGACATTTTTGAACTCAACGGTAATAAATATATTAAAATCGTCAAAGACATCCTCCATAGCATATTTACCTCTGCAACTTATGAGTGAAATACGAGTAAGTAACGTCCAAATTTACCTATTGTGTTAAGTTAAAAGCCAAAAATTGTGCTAGTTTTATATCTTGTTAATATTTTAATTTTAATGTGTGCACATATCTGTTACGTTGCGATCTAGATCGTACATTTAAATGTATATTATATTTGTTTAGTTGGGATTGTAATGTGTTTTGTGCATTTAAATAAATAAAAAAAAAAATAAAAAAAAATATTAAAAACCTTTTCTAAATTAATCATGTGTTCTTGCAAGGACGTACTGAAAACGATGATGTCATCAAGATAAACTAGACATATTACATTTTGTAGGCCTCTAAGGATATTATCCATTACTCGTTGGAATGTCGATGGTGAATTTTTAAGTCCCATCGGCATACGTAGAAATTCAAAATGCCCATTTTCTACGTTAAATGCGGTCTTTGCAATGTCATCAGGATTCATCTCAACTTGGTAAAAGCCAGATGCAAGGTCAAGGGTCGTGAAATACTGACACCTACCTAATTTGTCTAAAACGTCGGTAATATTCGGAATTGGGTATTTGTCGTCAATAGTCTTTTCGTTCAATTTTCTAAAGTCTACTACAAGTCGCCATTTTTGTCTACCAGATGCGTCAGCTTTCTTTGGGACCACCCAAATGGGTGAGCTCCAAGCAGAGTCAGAAGGTCTTATGATTCCTTGTTCGAGCATTTTAGTAATTTGTTCTCTAACTTCCTGTCGGTGTACAAAAGGATATCTATAACTTTTAGTGTAAACTGGGTTTTCATCATGAGTCCTGATACTATGTTTAATTTTATTAGTGAAAGTTAATGGTTCGCCCTCTATATAAAATATATCAGCGTAGCGTTTACAAAGAGTCTCTAAATTAGCTCGTTCTTCACTATTTAAATGGTCAGTTCTAAGTTTATTTAACTCTGTCAGGGTCGGGTTCAGCATATGAACTTTCAAAGTTACATAAGTCTAATTGTATAGGTCTGTCAAATGAAATTACAGTGTCTTGGTCTGTCATGTTCTCTATTTCTACTACACCAGTCTGATCAGTAACAGTTGTAATACATTCATGAATAATGCAGTTAGATATTAATTGTTCTGGTATAGATACGTTACCATCTTCATGCTGAATCGGTATACTAATTAAACGAGATGATTTTGCTGGTATTATTTCGTCTGTATTATGTCTTCTACATTGATAACGTAATAATGGTATTTTTGCATAATCGGTAACTAAAATATTGTCTTTTAAATCAATCTTACAATTTTCCAACAAATCTAAGCCTATTAAACCATCGAAATGATTATGAAATTTATAAATAAAAAATTTAATTTTCTTATTATCATTAAATTCAGGAAAACTTGGAATTAAAATTGAATGTTCATGAATACTTGTTACTCTCGAATTAGTTACTTCAAAAGGGTCATACATTTTTGGAAAATTACTAAAATATCTGTCAACTGTTTCTGGGCTTATGAATGATTGATTTGCTCCTGTATCAATGAGTAAATTTAATGGGGGGTTATTAATTTTAATATAGGGTAATTCCCTTTTTGACTGTAAATTAAGTTCTATTCTGGTGCGGATTTTTCTTGGCTCCGGTGAAAATTTTGATTCTGTCTACTATGAGATTGTCTTGGTTGACTGGCTCTACTAGTACTAGGCATATTATTTTCATAGCACGGGCTATCTTCAATAGGTGGTAAGTCATGTGGTTCATATTGCTGATTGTCATAGTCATAATTCACATTTTGTCCGTAATAGTCATTATTATAGTCATAGTCTGTATTGTAGTAATAGTCAGTGTAATCAGTATCATCATTACCATATTCAAAATTATTATAGTCGCAAAATTCGTTATAATTAACTTCTCTACTCTTAAAATAATTAGAAGGAGGAGGGTTGCCAAATTTCTGCCAATCATGACCAGGAATTCTAGGTTGGAAGGGTTTCGTTACAAAATGGCTTACGCCACTCATAGGCTTAGGGCCAGAATTATTGCTCTGTTGGGGTTGCCTGTTAGGTAACCTAAAACCACTATTATAGTTAGGCAACGGTGCTCGGAACATTTGCTGAGTACGCGTTGGTTGCATAGGCATGCGCTGGTGATTATTATATTGGGGATTAAAATTTGGTTTTTGCCAACTTGGTCCGGGTGTAAATTTAGGAAAATTAAAGTTATTATTCATGGGAGGAAATTTAGGCATCGGCTGTGTAAATTGTTGGTGTGAGTTGTGTGGTGCTGATGATGATGATGGTTTTCGATCTGTTGCTAAATTATTTCGCTGCTGCAAATACATGACATTTAACTCATCTTGGACAAATTCCAAAGCCTTCTCAATAGTTTCAGGTCTCATACACCGAATACGGGACCCGAGAGGATCTTTTAAGCCTCTTACAAACGCTTGCAAAGTTAATTTACGGTATAAAATTCTTTTAGCTTCCACGGTAGTCTCTATTGTCTCGTGCAACGATACGTAGGACATTATAATGCTAAAAAGGTTTTGGCATTTGTCATAGAATTCTTGCGGTGTCTCATTACCCTGCGTCGCTAATGCTAAGTCATTATAAAGTGCGGTCTCGTCCCTTTGGTCGGAAAAATTATTTATCAAAGTATTTCTAATCCCTATCCAATTTTCAGGAATGCCATTAGAATTAATAGTACGAGCTGCTGGACCAGTAATTTTATTTAAGATGCCGTTAATTACACATAAATTCGATAATTCGTAGCCTGGCTCGCTACTTACACATTTAATGACAATTTGATTGCAAATTCTAATAAATCTAGGGAGAATATGTGGATTCCCGTCAAATTCTGGGACTGGGCGAAGTGCCTTATAAACTGTGTCGGGGTCCATTATACTATCTAACTCGCTAATGCCTAAATCTAATTGATTATTTAAAATACTATCTGAATTTATTAATTCTTGTTCGCAAAAATTTCCTTGAGGGCAATTCGAGCTCTCAGAGGAATTATTAATATCTAAAATAAGAGAATCTGAAATATTTAAATCTATTTGAGGGCAATTCGAGCCTTCCCTTAATTGACGATTCGAGTCAACTACACTATCCCTACGATTTTTAAGCCTGGAGGAGGCAGGACTATTTTTCGTGGAACGGAAAATTGTGACGAGGAGAAAGCAACACTGATGGAAAAATAAATCAATGTACTCACATAGCCCGTCGACTTCTCTGGTTTTCCTTGAGCTGTACTGAAGTTTGAGTACGCCCCGGCCGCTCGATGATGAGGTTCTTCTCTCGGTGAACGCTTGAAAGCGAGAGCTAACCGACCGCGCGCGGAGTCGATTTTAGAGCTCCGGAAATCTTCTTTAAACGCGATCTCGTAGCCCCAAGAATATCCGTAGACTGCGCCAATTATATTTTTAGCAGCCCGGACTCCCAAAAAAAACCAAAATTTATCTTAAAATTTATTTAACTAACTTAAAACTATTTTACAATAATGTCTGCGATCGATGCGAGATCGGAATAGAGAATGACAATTTTATTACAATATTAATAATTATGGAAACGCGATAATGTCGAAAACTGCTGATGCGTTTCCCAGAAGGCGATGGCGCTGACCGGGCACGTGTGGCTGCATCAGCATTCTCCCTTAGAGATCCGTGCGTAATTTGCAAATAAAGGATTTATTATTATTATTATTATTATTATTATTATTATTATTATTACCCGCGTGTATACTAGAGCAAACGAAAGAAATGCGTGGCTTGATTTTTATTTCGCGGTGTCCGCTTTTCTGACGTTTCACTAGATTTAGTTTAGTGAAATGACATATCACTAGATATTTTTAGTAAGAAGACGTAACAAACAAGAATATTCGGCATCTTTCGGGAGTTCGTGATATCCCTAGGGATATCGTGAAATAATATTATTTTTCTGAAATAAACTTAATTATGTTCTTATTCCATGTTAATTTTATGTTTGATAGCATTTTAAACAAAAATAAAAAATATTTTTACTATTCGAATTATTCGAAAAATAAAACGAGTATTCAAATATTTGAATAACATACCCTATCTGTCTGTATGTCTGTCTGTATGTTTGTTCCAGCATCACACGAAAACTACTGATCCGATTTGAATGCGGTTTTACAGATATATTTGTGTTCTTCCAACTTAACAGCTGGTGTATATAAATCTTCTCCCCACCTTTCTAAGGGAACAAAAGAGGGGTCAGATTTTGTATCAAACTTTTTTCTTTACCACGAAAACTACTGATCCGATTTGCATACGGTTTTCGCAGATATATTTGTCTTCTTCCAACATGTATAAAATTCTCTCTCTGTCTGCCTGCCTGCCTGTCTGTCTGTCGGTCAGTCTGTCTGTCTATTTGCCTGTCTGTATATTCGTTACAAACAAAGAAGTACATTACTACTACAAATAAATATATGATGGCAAAACATTGGCAATATGGCAGGCATTGCCGGGTCAGCTAGTTTATTAATAAACAAAACTTTCTTTTTTTGACAATCCGTCAAAAATGACCGTTTTTAAAAGTGTTCTGCCACCAAGAAAGTTTGAAAACCGCTGCTGTAGCAAATAGTTAATTGTAGGTAAATACTAAATACCAAATTACAGATTTAAAACAGTTTTCAACTGTATTTTGAACCTAGCTTTTCCGTTACAGTTTCACTAATAACTGCCAACTATTTACCTACTTTGTAACATTTTCATCTCAACTTTCAAAGTAAAAAGGGTCAAAAATTATTGCAGTTTACAGTAAGTACTTAGAATATTGCAAACTAGATTTTGACAGCGACTACGCCGAAACTTTTTTAACGGGCGGGATCCGTACATTTTTCTCAACACAACATGTAACATCCTAGGCACCGGATTATTTCACCTTCCCCTGGGCTTTGTTGCATTTTTTTTCTTTGTTGTGGTGTTTGTTTTCGAGTGGACCATTTTTATTATTTCGAGCCACGTTGACACAGGTGAAGCCGACTAGGTGAACCAGGTGAACGTGGATCGAAAATATCAAAGAGACGGGTGAGCTGGCTTAGTATTGATGAACAGATATCATTACGTCGAATATCATACTTCATATTATTATTTAATCTCAACTGCTGCCTAGCAAGACTAAGCATAAGAAAAGTAAAAGGTGATACGATCGAAAACGGTTTAGACTTTACAGCCTTTCTTTTTGTAACATTTTCATCTCAACTTTCAAAGTAAAAAGGGTCAAAAATTATTGCAGTTTACAGTAAGTACTTAGAATATTGCAAACTAGATTTTGACAGCGACTACGCCGAAACTTTTTTAACGGGCGGGATTCGTACATTTTTCTCAACACAACATGTAACATCCTAGGCACCGGATTATTTCACCTTCCCCTGGGCTTTGTTGCATTTTTTTTCTTTGTTGTGGTGTTTGTTTTCTAGTGGACCTTTTTTATAATTTCGAGCCACGTTGACACAGGTGAAGCCGACTAGGTGAACCAGGTGAACGTGGATCGAAAATATCAAAAAGACGGGTGAGCTGGCTTAGTATTGATGAACAGATATCATTACGTCGAATATCATACTTCATATTATTATTTAAGCTCAACTGCTGCCTAGCAAGACTAAGCATAAGAAAAGTAAAAGGTGATACGATCGAAAACGGTTTAGACTTTACAGCCTTTCTTTTATTGCCCAGCTGTAACCTTAAAACATACATTTTAAAGTGTTTTTAAAAATAAAAATTTACTATGTCATTTACAAAGATTTATGTTGATAAAAGTAAAAATAAGAAATGCTTAATTCATAGTATTAACAAAATAGGTTGTACATCGTTGTACGAAGCTTTTTGTTACTTTTATTCAGAGTTTTCACCATTTTTCAAAACTTTTGAATTATTCGTATATTATTCGAATTATTCGAAAACTTTTGTAAAATATTCGAATTATTCGAATAGTAAATTTGTCGAATAATAACATTCCCTACAGACAGACAAAAAAAATAACCAAAGTATAGCGATGTAGTGTCACCCCCCGCTTATTATTCTTTGAACATCTTTAATGTACTTACAAAATTTTCATTTCTAAAGTTTTTATTTTTATATATATTAGACAATATGTATAGATTATGTAAAGTATAAGTAACGTATAGATTGTCTCCATGCTGACTGTCTGATGTAATGAAATTTCTAAAAACAATTTAATTGTAAAGCTCGCGGAGTCTCAGGGCTCAGCCACTTTGAGAATGGCTGTGCTAGAGGTAAATTCTCAATAAAATCTGCTAGAAGACTGACTTAAGGATGACCTCCTAGAGTCGCAGGCTCGGAAATACTTCTGAGAGTACCAAGGCCAGGAACAACCTAGGAATACTAATTTTTGATTCATAGGCGCAGCGCAGACGACAGACTATCCGTGACGCACTTTTTAGTCTGTGGGAAATAGAACCTATGCAATTATATACAGTACTCGTAACGCACACGACGCGCAAAAATTCCACATAAAATTGCATAGGTTCTATCTGTGGAAATAGTTCCACAGATAAAAAGTGCGTCACGGATAGTCTGTCGCCTGCGCTGCGCCTAAGTGTGATCTAATAATATATATTCCATGTCATCAAAAAAATCGTTAAGAGTCCAGAGTCCCCCCCTTCTTCGTAGAAAGGGGGGACTCTGGACTCTTAACGATTCTTTTTTCAAATTTCCAGAAGCAACTGCTCGTGCAGTTGCTTCTGGAAATGTGAAAAATTCATGGAAGAAGGAAATATGCTGAAAACTATCACGGCTTAAAGAGACTTCATATGTTATTAAGTAATTTGTAGTTCAAATTCCTTTGAACGACTGAGATGATGTTGTTAGTAGTGTAAAACACGTTATAAATGTGACATTCATTGACCTTACTAAATTTAAAAAAAATAACAGAACTACGGAATCCTATATTGCGCGTGGCCCGACACACTCTTGGCTGGTTTTTTTGTATATATATTATGTATATTAAATAGCTTGTGATCTCATTGTGTAGCGGCCAAACCGCTTGTTTGAGCGAATGCATATTTAAATCGATACGGTGCCTATAAAAATAAACTGTACTTTATTAGTTGTAAGCCAAACGAAAGTTTTGGCGGAATTAGTAGGATCAATAATAAGCAGTTTTATTCGTAATAGCTAAACAACTTGTATGAGGCTCTCGACAATTTCTTAAAACTGGTCTAACTGGATGAGGTTATGTCCTTTTGCCCTCATAACATCGTTAAAGTAATGATCACTTAATTTAGTATCGGTCGGTAGATACCGCTACTGACCTATAACAATAGTTAACAGTTTTAAAATAAATAGTCAGCTTATGTGTAGGCCTACGCATCAATACTAATAATATTATTAGAGCGAAGTGTCTGTTACTTATTCACACCTAAATAGCTGTACCGATTCAGCTGAAAATATGTATGGTTAAACCTTGAAATTAACCATAAAACTATCGTGTCAAAATAAGTGAATGGTGTTCTCTGTTAGCTAAATATCAGATAAATGTACAATGATTAAATAAATCTCAATTTCATTTGAGTCAATCGTCTTCCGGGATCGTAATACTTAAAAATTGCACAGTCCGCTCAAAGACCGAAAATGCTAATGAGCGGAAAAATAGCTCACAACGCGTTGTGGTCTTCTTCAGGTCACAGTAAAACATAATATGAGTATACCTAGAGTCATGACTCAATAAGTAAATTTTTTGTGAGATGTTCTATGATACGAGTATCTATACTATATACTATAGTATAATATTATAATTCTTCAGAGTTTGTTTGTTTGTTTGAACGTGCTAATCTCAGGAACTACTGGACCGATTTGAAAAATTCTTGTACTGTTGGATAGCCCATTTATCGAGGAAGGCTATAGACTATATTTTATCACGCTAAGACTAAAAGGAGCGAAGAAATAGAGGAAAATGTGGAAAAAACGGGGGAAATTATTTGAAAGGGCTTATTTGAACGCGCTAATCTCAGGAACTACTGGTCCGATTTGAAAAATTCTTTCAGTGTTAGATAGCCTATTTATCGAAAAAGGCTATATGCTATATTTTATCACGCTAAGACTAATAGGAACTAAGAAATAAAGGAAAATGTGGAAAAAGCGCAGGAAATTATATGAAATTGGTTATTATCTCTTAAGATAGTTCTTAAACTACTGGAGCAAGTTTTATGTTATTTGGCAAACATGAAGAATAGACCACGTGACGGGACATAGGCTATTTGTTGCGGAAAAATGTACGGTTGCGTGAAATTCCTAAATTACGCAAGCGAAGCCGCGCGGAACATCTTAGATAAATTATAATAAATGTGTAGGAAAGTCAATTCTGTACATTGAATATTTTTATACAATCAAAGCGCACGGAAGTGCGCAAGCCTAGTTCCAGCAGGCCGCGCGCATGCCGTGCACTATTTACACGAACTGTTTCGACGTACTTTTGACCCCCCTGTAGCTCAGTGTCTATTGCGAGTGCAAAGATAAAATTATCAAAGCGCACGGAAGTGCGCAAGCCTAGTTCCAGCAGGCCGCGCGCATGCCGTGCACTATTTACACGAACTGTTTCGACGTACTTTTGACCCCCCTGTAGCTCAGTGTCTATTGCGAGTGCAAAGATAAAATTATACCTACGTAATTATTTACGAGTACTTAAGCGGTATACCCAATTTCATAGATATAGCTTCAGTAGATCCTGAGATATGTCCTTGTAAAAATAGCTTATTTTGGCACTGACTCACTCATTCACTCACTCATTCACTCACTCACTCACTGACCGGTAATCAAAACCTCTAGGCCACTTCCAATTGTCCTAGCGTTATGAAATTTGGCACACAGGTCGTGTGTTATATGTAGATTAACGAAAAATTAAGAAATTGTAGAAAATGGTCAAGCGTGAGTCGGTTCATCTACGAACTTCATTGGCCACTTCCAATTGTCCTAACGTTATGAAATTTGGCACACAGGTCGTGTGTTATATGTAGATTAAAAAAAATAAGAAATTTTAGAAATCGGTCAAGCGTGAGTCGGCTCATCTACAGCCCTTACAAACTTTAATGTCATAGCGTTATGAAATTTGGCACACAGGTCATGTGTTAAATGTAGATTAATAAAAAATTAAGAAATTTTAGAAATCGGTCAAGCGTGAGTCGGCCGATCTACGAACTTTAGAGGCTACTTCCAAATGTCCTAGCGTTATGAAATTTAGCACACAGGTCGTGTGTTATATTATTATGTAGATTAACGATAAATTAAGAAATTTAAGAAATCGTCAAGCGTGAGTCAGTTCATCTATGAACTTTAGATAAAAATTCGTATGTACCAGTGATATAATGAGGCATCTATTGAAAGTATTGTTTATATCGGGTGTAGCACAAAAAGAAAACATAGTAGGATTTCTTGAAAAAAAAGTATTGAAATCCCACCAAAAACATACCTGTTAAAATAGGGCCTAGTTCCTATAGGCTAACTGTTGGTCTAAAAAAAGAGTTGAAATCCAATCCAATGCCAAGTTCTGATGCACTTCATCGATCATAATCATCTTCATCAACAGCCTGATCCATAATACTTCTAAATTTGAACTTGGCAGGTTTTTGTGCTATGCGTTACACTTGATTAATTATATAATTAGATAATATTAATAGAATTTAAATAACCTGCCAAGTTCAAATTAGAAGTATTATGGATCAGGCTGTTGATGAAGATGATTATGATCGATGAAGTGCATCTGAACTTGGCATTGGATTGGATTTCAACTCTTTTTTTAGACCAACAGTTAGCCTATAGGAACTAGGCCCTATTTTAACAGGTATGTTTTTGGTGGGATAAATAATACTTGAGATATGATCTACAATGCTAACGCGGACGAAGTCGCGGGCAACAGCTAGTTATATCATAAAAATCATTACACAAAATATGCTTAACAATAACAGCGTCCAATATTATGTACGAAGTATCTCATATTACTTTCCAATATCTTATTATGTTTCTAAAAGGATAATAAAGTTTTTATAAACTCCCAGCGTTAGTTCATAGTTGAATGGTCATTCTAGAGGGTTTAATAACAGAATGCCTTTATTTTCTAAAGTACATTCTTCTAATGCAGTTAATATAAATAGCACAAAACTCGAATACTCAAGCTCAATAGAACAAAGGAACAAAAGGCTGCTAAATACAAAATAAATACTCGAAATGGGAGAGAATAAGTTGACTTGAATTTCAAGAAATTCATAAGATTTCTGAAGGCCGAAACTACACAGCACCGTGCATTTTTCCGGTTGAGTAATCCTCTCCTGGGACTCAATGTACTATCAGGGAAGTTAATTCCTAGGCAGATGGCGGAAATAAGTAATTTGGTTGTGTAACTTCGAACCCGTCCGACCGATCACAGCTAACATTGAATTGACAGAAGCCGAGAAAATGACGTAGGTCCGCCAACTGCCTAGGAATCAATTTCCTCGATGGTACCTCCTAACCATTTTAAATACATTTCAGCCTTAAATCAGCGTTTCTATTTTATTTTAGTACGTCTCATGGGGAAAACTGTGGAACGAACTGTCGCCAGCAGTATTTCCGGACCAATACGACCTGCAAAGAGCAAACCTTTAAAAGGACAGCGTATTCCCAAGGCCCGCAATGCACCTGCAACTCTTCTGATGTTGTGAGTGTCCATACTCCATGGGCGACGGTAGTTGCTTTCCGTCAGGTGACCCGAGTGCTCGTTTGCTTCCTAGTTATAATATAAAAAAACAAACATTTTTACTTACAAATTCATTGCCAAAATAACGAATGTAGCTTGAATAAGGGTTCAGTATTCTTTATAATATACAACTTAAAATAGCATTACACATGAGTGACTCTTACATTGTTGAGCAAAAGTTGCAGTTGTAAGCGCGTTCGTATAAAAGTCCTTGTTATTTTTCTTTTATTATTTTTCCATCATATAACCAAAGGAAAAATTTATATGTCCTGGAAAGATTCATGCTTTTCTTTTAAGCATTATTTTCACAATAACTTTAACGTACAGGGTTTTGTATGCAAAACAAATTACTTATTGTTTACAAACAAATAAATTATATAGTTTGTCAGTTGCCCATTTAAGTCTTAATAATAGCTGGGTCCCGTTTCTACTTTTTTGGTACGGTACCCTAAAAATGATTTGTTCATCAATAACTATTGATGAACAAATCATTTTTAGGGTACGGGCAAACAACTCAATATAATTTACGAAAGGAATCTAAGCCATAGGCAAAAACTCAACGTTTATACGTGACTATCCGTCTTGCCATGGCCAGTTTTCTACTGCGTACGAAGGTCACAACACGTTCAATTTCCATCTACTTATCCTGCCTACTCCTTCCGCTCTTATGTCCTAATTAGCACTTGACACATTTTACATAATCTTTCGTCACTTTTAACCTACTTAACCTACGCCAAGGGGGCTATGTTTTTTCGAGTGTATGTATGTTTGTTTGGCACACCCGAAAGAGATCTATATCTCTAGTGATAGTGAATCTGGCTTGCTCACCCAAAAGACAAAAAAAACCCTTTTGGCTCGATTTGTATTGCCCGACCGCTAGATAGGATAGACCACGAGTATACCCACAGATTACTATTATAGTATATATGGTAGACCGAAGGCGGACGGCCAGATATGAAACTATGGGGGTTTTGACACTGTGTTACGGAACCCTAAAAATAGACAGCGTATTACGAATATAAATACATCGGTCCATAGCTATTACTACACATAGTATAATCGCTACCTGCTACCTGCTTTATCATAAATTACGCATAATACGTTGTTTCCTGCTAGTAGAATGATTTAATAGTAATAGTTGGAACCAGCTGAGCTTGTACAGTTGAGAATAATTATAAACAAATAAACATTTGCCTAGGTTATGGGTTTTTTTAACGGCCCCTTACATGGGATGGGAACTCTAGTTCCCCTTCCGAAGGAAAGAAACAATTTTTTACAATAATATATGTCTTTTTATCACTTTTACTACTAGATATTTGCTATTCTTTTTCAATTTTTTATTTTTAGGGTTAAAAGGGTAAAAACTAAAAACTTTATATCAAAAATGGCTACAAGTAGGCACTTGAAATATTCACAAAATACTAAAAAGTATTAAAACTTTTATAATTAATAATAAATATAAAATAAATATTTAAGGGGGTGCTCCTAAACAAAAATACATTTTTTTGCCTATTTTTGCTCTTAAATGGTACGGAACCCTTCATGCGTGAATCTGACATGCATGTGAATCTAATTATAAAGAGCTTAATAACGATTTTAATTAAATAAATAACTTTACTAGTACTCGTAATATAGTATAAGTATACCCTTATTAAATCCTTAAATATATTTATACAAAAAAGCTGTTGTAACACTTGTAACGCCAAATTATAATAATATTGTATTTTCGCGCTGGGAAATTCATTTATGCAAGATAGTCGGTGACAATCAGATCAGTGATTTGGGCTCTGCGTGATGCGTCTATACAAAAATATTTAAAGCGATAGTTATGTCGCAGCCAACTGGTTTAAATAGCCGATCAATCAAACAGCTAGCCCTTTGACTGAACAACGCCATTCAATCACATGGCTATACGTCGTTAAGCCGACTTGTTGACTGCAACGTTCAACACTACAGCTAGACGACGCTTAGCTAACTGGTTAAATGGCAAATTAACTAAGCTGACAACAGCGCAATGATAATAAGCGGAATAAATTGTATTCTAATTTCTAACTCATTTTGAAGACAATTGTAATTAATACCTTCGTGATGCATTTCATAATCCCGTAATTTCTCCTTGAAATTCGAATAAGTATATTTTGTTTAAATTTTGATTGACTCGTAATTATGTGCCCCCATAATTTCTGTCACTTTAATAACACTTGTAAAGTATATTTACGAAAAATATCTTAATACAATCAGAAAACACCGGCTAGTTGACGCCATATTGTAAACAAAACGTACCTAGCGCCGCGGTGGTGAGCGCTGAACTAATTCAATCAAACGGCGGCGGCTTGAATCAGCTGTAGTGTTGAACGTTTCGAGCGACTGAAATATTCAATTAAAAAGCTAGCCGTGAGATTTAATGGCGCTGTTCAGTCAAAGGGCTAGCTGTTTGATTGAACGGCTATTTTAACCAGTTGGCTGCAACAGTCATATAGTGACAATTTACTGACCAACCTGAGCTTTGAGTAGACATGTGCGCCGATGCTCATTTGACCGGCGGCGGCGTCTGGCATCTTATTTGCCGGCGGCGGCGGCGTCATCGGCGTAATCGGCGTGGATGGTGAAAATAAGTAAAATACGCCTCAATCTCCATTAAATTTCCTCTTTATTTCTATATAATGGCACGTTTATTTGAGATCACACAATACAATCACAACTGTATAAAATCTAAATATCAATAACAATAATTTCATTTTCTGAGAGCTAAACAATAAAAACAAGTTATCTTACCATTCCATAGGATCGTCTTCATTTTTTTCTTGAGCCTCTGAAATGCACTGGGAGCAGAATACATTGTCTGGTAAGATGGACCTCTTCTTGCCATCTTTTTCAATGAGTAATGTACCAAAATACTTCCAACTGTGACTGTTTTTCGAGGTCGAATAGTGTTTTTATGGAAAAATGTTTTATTTTGAACGTCTGTATCGACTTCCGATCTAAGTTGTCTGTCATTTTCTCACAATTTTTGAGAAAATGACAGACAAATACCATCTCCGAGTGACACATCATACCTTTCCCACCCAGGGTATTATCTCGAGCACTCCTTTCTACCCAAAGCTGGAGTGTGTGTACATCAGAGATAATATCAGCTCTCGCCGCCTCAGCAATCTTGAGGTCATGGACCTGTCGATCTTATGGCTCCGCATAGATTGCGACGACCACCCTCGCGTCTATACATGCCTATATAATATGTCCCATAGTGGTGACCCCGAGACGGACCGACTCTTGGAGCACAAGCAAGCTGCTTCAGATTTTGTGCAGCAGCAGATCCCATCTGCAGAGATCATAATACTTGGCGACTTTAATGCCCATCACGCCGACTGGCTCAACTCCAGTAAAACTGATCATGCGGGGAGATCCGTCTGCAACTTTGCCCTTGCGAACGACTTGACACAACTGGTTACTACCGCCTACGCCTATCCAAAAGTCGAGTGGGCCTGACGGAATCCCGCCTATTGTGTTGCTCCAGAGTTGGCTCCGGTCTTGACGCGTCTTTTTCGGCTCTCTTATTCCACTGGCATCGTACCGGCTTCCTGGCAGACAGCCTTGGTGCACCCGATCACAAAAAAAAGTGATCGCTCAAATCCTTCCAACTACAGATCAATCGCTATAACCTCTCTCTTCTCGAAGATAATGGAATCCATTATCAATAGCCAGCTTTTTCGATACTTGGATGGCCAGGGATTACTAAGCGACAAACAATAAGGGTTCCGTAAGGGTTGCTCGGCTGGTGATCTCTTGGCGTACCATCTCTCGACTCATCGTTGGGCTCAGGCAATTGAGTCGAAGGGAGAGGCATTGGCTGTTAGTTTGGATATTGCAAAGACCTTTGATCGGGTTTGGCATAAAGCGCTGCCATCAAAGCTTCCATCATACGGGCTGCCCGAGAAATTATGCAAGTGGGTCACTGGTTTCTTAGCAGACAGAAGCATTAAAGTCGTAGTTGACGGCGAATGCTCGGAAACTCAGTCTGTTGATGCTGGTGTCCCTCAGGGCTGTGTGCTATCGCCTACTCTATTCTTACTGCATATCAATGACATGTTTTAGACCAGCGGCATTCATTGCTATGCGGATGACAGTACAGGTGATGCTGTATATAGCGGCTCCCCCAATATTTCTCGGCAATTTGTCACTGAGAGTCGAAACGAACTTGTGTCTAAGGTGGAGAATTCATTGGAGGAGGTCTCTGAATGGGGTAGACGTAACTTGGTCCAATTCAACCCCGCCAAGACACAAGTCTGCGCGTTCACCACTAAAAAGTCACCAATGGTCGTGTATCCTCGTTTTGAGGGCACATCTTTAACCATATCCTCTAGCATTGAGATACTTGGCGTCAACATATCGAGCTAAGTCCAGTTCCAATATCATCTAGACTAGAGGGTAAGGCCAAATTAGCCTCGAAGAAGCTTGGTGTTCTTAATAGAGCGAGACAGTTGAGTAGTCCGGACCAACGCCTACAACTCTACAAGGCGCAGGTTCGGCCTCATATGGAATATTGTTCTCATCTCTGGGCAGGGGCGCCAAAATACCAACTGCTCCCTCTAGATCGTATCCAACGAAGGGCCGCTCGAATTGTTGACGGCCATAGTAATTCAAATAGCTTGGACCCCTTGGAATCACGCCGAGATTTAGCTTCACTCTGCATCCTCTATCGGTTGTATCACGGGGAGTGCTCTGAGGAATTGTTCGGAATCATACCACCTGCAACTTTTCGCTATCGCCCCACGCGAAAAACATACCATCCTCATCACCTTGATGAGTGGCAGTCTTCCACAGTGCGTTTTTCGCGTAACTTTCTGCCGCACACTGTAAAGCTCTGGAACGAACTGCCACCAGCAGTATTTCCGGACCTATACGACCTGTAAACCTTCAAGAAAAGAGCGTATTCACTCTTAAAAGGCCGGCAACGCACCTGCAGCTCTCCTGATGTTGCTAGTGTCCATGGGCGACAGTAGTTGCTTACCATCAGGTGACCCGTTTGCTCGTTTGCCTCTTTATATAATAAAAAAAATTAAAAGCAGAAAAGAACGAAAATATCTAATTCTCAGTTGTTTTGCGCAGCGTAGACTGACAAGTGACAAAGAAATGCAAATGACGTCGAAAACATAGCGTCAACCAGTGTTGCCAAATAGCGATCTAAAAAATCACTAATTTTGTAAATAAAAAATACTAAGGAAGTAATTGTGTGTACTTATTAAACTATAGACGCCGATGACGCCGGAAAAAAAATCGGCGGCGTCGGCGTGACTAAAACGGCCGGCGGCGTACGCCACGCCGCGCCGGTCGGCGCACATATCTTTGAGTCAAGATATTTTCGTTTACGTAATTACCTACTAATTACTAATTAGTAACTATTTGGTAATCTGTGCTTTCGTTAATTATTTTCGCGTCATAGTTATTTGCGTATTCGAAACATATTGAATTTTTCCCTTCTTCAAACTCCTTTAGCGATTTTTTGTCGAAAGCATCTCTGATAATATGGGGCCTGGATTGTATTTGAATGATAATGTGTTATTGGATTACATATTGGATTACTTTGTGCTCTTGATAACAAGTAGCTCTATTGCGCTTTGGGAATTAGTTAGGCATTATAATATAACCAATGTAAAAAAACAAAGTGGTATTACTTTAGGGTGTGTATGAGTCTCTGTATAAAGTTTATTGTGAAAGTAGCAGCGCTAAAGTAAAGGTCAAAGGGGTTACTTTTTTATTTTATGGGTTAGCGCCCTAGCTTTGTAATTAAAATTAAATGGTTCCATTCAATGAATTCACTAGTCATTTAATCAAATAGCAGAGTCAACCAGATGACTGACCTATCTATTCGCTGGGTTTATACTTACATACATATCCATAATCAAGTACAACTCTACTATCTTTTCCATGTAAAGTATTAGTGTCGACAAACTAATTCAAAAGATAACTTCTGTGAAATCAAAGAAACTGCATTACTGAGTAACATATTGGAAATACTTCCAACAACTTTGAGGACATCTGAGTCTTTGAAACTATCGATTCGTTAACTCTTGTTTACATAGGACTTGCACAAAATGACAGTGATGAGCAAAATTAATTGTTTCGGTCTCGGTCTTGCAAAAAAGCAAGACCAACACCATGACCAAGACCAATTTTGCATGTCACAAAAATAGGAATCGCGAGGCGCGGTCGCAGCCTAAAATTTGGGGACACCGATAGAAATAGGCGGAATACCTGGGCTAGAACAAATGAATACATAGATTTTGTATGAACAAGCTCAATATATATGAGAATTGGCGCCTGGTGGAAACGAGCATCAGTCTTATTTTGTTGAGATAAATCTTGTTTATTCCTACTAGGCAAAACAGAAGGTACATATGGCTAAACTACAAGTTATAATTGGGCACTGTGGGGGCCGATGTTTAGAGGCCAAATTAAAGACATAATGGACCAGTACGAATGTAAACCAGGCAAGGGTGAAGGGACATTTTTTGTTTTTCTGAAATTTGAACTAATGATCAAGAAAAAGAATGTTTATTTTTCTTAACGAAAACACTGCTAATGAAGTTACTAAAAATAAAAACTTAATTACCTTTTACTGAATAATTATTCACGTAATCAATTGATCAACACGGTGAAAAAACGAAAAATACTTATTTATTTCTTAATACAAGAATATATTTGTAGTTAAGAACACAAACTTATGAACTAAAATCTTCAGACTTTAAAACTTATAAGGGACGAATAAATCAAAAATTAAAACATCGTCTCATAACAATATTACTTTCGTGGCTTTATTTGTAGTTTCACTATTTTTTACTACCTATAACCTGTGCTATAGCTATGTATTTATAAAGTCATTTGTCAGAATACTGTAAAATACAATGAGTCTACCATTAAAAGCAAATCTTAATATTATTATTGTACTTACTAGGCACCTAACCATTATTATAATATGAGTATAATATGAGTAGCTGTTATTTAAGTGACATAGCAATCAATATTCATCTATCTCTTATATATAAAAGTGGATTTTCAATTGTGTTAGTCGCGCTAAAACTCGAAAACGGCTGAACAGATTGGGCTGATTATAGTCTTAAAATATTCGTAGAATTCCAGGGAAAGTTTTAAAGTGACACGAAGTTCACCGGGACAGCTAGGTACTTTAATATATGTGTATTATAAATCTAAACGCCTCCGTGGTCTAGTGGTATAGAGCGCGGCTCTTGACTCGGAGGTCGTGGGTTCGATTCCCGCGTTGGAAACATGATATTTCCAAGTTTGGTTAGGACAATGCAGGCTGATCACCTGATTGTCTGACAAGTAAAATGATCCATGCGTCGGATGGGCATGTAAAAAGTCGGTCCTGCGCCTGATCTCTCGCCGGTCGTGTCGGTCTGCCGTCCCACTAGGTTATGAGAGTAAAGGAATAGAGAGTGCTCTTGTGTACTGCGCACACACTTGGGCACTATAAAATTACTGCTGCGTTGCTGGCCTGGTTTCAATGAAACCGGCCACCGTCACCGAAACCGGTGTGGGAGCTATTATTATAAATCTAAAGAGTTGGATAATGGATTGTTTTAAACTCGCAGTTTTAACGCTCTAATTAACTCTAATACTTATCACAAACTACGGGATCGTTTTTAGGGTTCCGTACCCCAAGGGTAAAAACGGGACATTATTACTAAGACTCCAGGCATTATCTCAAGAGTGACTATAGCTAGACTTCTGAAATTTTGCTGCTATAACAAGAAATACTAAAAGAAAAATATTTAAGGGGGGTTTATTTATGTGAATTAGATGTAGGGCTATCCCACGATAGATCATTGATTATTATTTGGCTGCACATAGCAAGTGCCTTACGCAACAAGTTGTAGTTAAACATGATTATTGCGACACGCGACCAAAGTATTGAACCTTCAAGGACCAAGGAAATAGACTGTAAAGTCAGCCACCGACTGCGTGATAGATGCAAGTTTACGTTATGAATAGTTATACATAGGCATAGTGGCGGCCTTACCCATTGGGCGTTTTCACACTGCGACGGTAACGACACGACACGATACCACAGAATGGATAAGGGCCACCGCACATATAATACAATTTCAAGTTGGCCGACTATCGTACAAACTAAATTGCGTAGTGTCACAATTGAATTGGACAACTTCATTGTGTACGCTGCTACCAGCCGCAGACTTTTAGATTTAGTTGGTAACGGTGTTGCTAGCCTAGCGACGTGCGTGTTAAAATGCGTAAAAAGCACGCTTTTATTGTGGCACTAATAAAACGAAGGCGAAAAGAAAGGAGAATATTTTGGGTGCATTCAATATTAAGTGACAGAATATTAGAATTAGTACGATAGTCAGTTTGTACTATAGTTGGCCAACTTAAAATTGTATAATATGTGCGGTGGTCCTTGTGTTCTGTGGTATCGTGTCGTGTCGTTATCGTGCAGTGCGCAAACGCCCATTGCGAGGCCCCAGGCGGCAGGTCTTTGCGAGGCCCCGGTCAGCACTCAGCAGTCTTTGCGAGGCCCTTTGGCCGTCTATATCCACTGCCACCGGCACTGAGACCTCACCGCCAAAAATGCTAATATAAATGCCACATTAAGGCTGCGTTTCCACTGAAGCGGAGCGGAGCTTACCGGTGCCCGAATTGACCAATCGTGCTATTCCAGCGAAATGACAGCGAAAATTTCGAGCATGGTAATTGGTCAATTCGGCACCTCTAAGCTCCGCTCCGCTTCAGTGGAAATTATACAGCCTGAGACTGTTTGCAAGGCGCGAGGCCCCTGCGCGGTTGCTCTGTTTGCCACCCCCAAAGGCCTGTACAATGTATGTACATAGGATAGGTATACTATAAATGAGTACACAGTATTCAAATAATTACATAACGCTTTGAAAAAGCTTTATTTTAATTTCTTGTAATGCAGAACTATATTCCGAGAGAGATGCGGGACATACAAAAAGGAGGCCTTAGTTTACAGTTCCAAGGAGTACTCAGGATTTAGTGTAACAAAATAGAGAAACGCCTAATAAAGAAAATTCAATTTATTTATTTTAAAAGGACACCAGCAGTACATAATATATTAATTCAAACCAGAATCATGATAAAAAGTACGTCTAGGTACCTACATGATAACGCGCGAAGGAATGCAATAACGCGTGTGTGTCAAATTGGCTGCATTCACTTATCGAACGTTCGTCTTTGACGACTAACAGCTACTTTGTTTCCTCCAATTTGTCATGAATTTTACGTGCAAAGTGAAAACTCACAAAGTTATCGGAAAAATCCAGTTTCTGTGAAATACAGCGATGCGTGCAGCGTGACGCGTGCATCTGAATATAAAATAGGTGCAAAAACGTTTTCACAGATGGGAATTCGGAAAAAGCATTCCGCTGCAGACAAATATCCGAAAATCCTTGCAAATACGAGCCCACACCATCAAGTATATTAATTCCAATCACGACTCAACATGACTCAACTCTAAATCGCATACTTCATGAGCATCGCGCCCCTACAAGTAAACGAGGGACGATAAAATATTGCAGTAATATGAAGTGGTTATAACAAGGAAACACTCAATTACTGCATTCATGGAGGCGTAAAGATTTGCTTATATTAAGAATGTGCGTGGGTATAAACATTTTTAGGGTTCCGCACCCAAAGGTTAAAACGAAACCCTATTACTAGGACTTCGTTGTCTGTCTCCAGGCTGTATCTCAAGAATTGCCATAGCTCAGTGGTTCCCAACCTGGGGGTAATTACTCCCGCGGGGGTAGAATAGCTATTCTAAAGGGGTAACAGAGATGGTACCTAAAATAAATGAATTGGCAGAAAAAAATTATAAACTCTGTACATTTTGGAGAAAAACAGCTACAAAATACCCTATCATTGCATACAGAGATCTGTAAATGTTGGTACCGTTAGCTACCACTTTTAAAAAAGACAAGAAACCGTCTGAACGTGGAGCATGATATGAGTACGGGCGTTAAGTGTAACTGAAGTCTGAACCTAATTATATTAAAAAACAAAAAACTTGCGAATGTACCAATACAAATTTATAAAGTTGTTTTTAATTGGGTTGGGTAAAATCAGTTTCTATAATAGGCCATAGGGGTAACAGCTCTAAAAAGGTTGGGAACCACTGCGGTATACTTTAGGGCGTGTATGTGTTCCTTGTAGAGAGTTCACTATGAAAGTAGCAGCGCTGAAAGATTAAAAAAACACTTTTGTATGGGGAAACTCGTTAGTCGTGAAGCTGACATTGGTTTTTCAGCGCTGCTACTTTCACAGTGAACTCTTAACAAGGAACACGTACAGTGTACAGTATTATACCCTCTATAATTAACGTGACCATTAATCCTTTTTGTCAAAGCGGGACAAATAAAGAACAACACCACCTGCACCCCCACAGCAAATCAAAATCAAAAAACACAGCTTTATCAAATTATTATACTGCTAGGTATGGACTAAAACACTTGTTTAAAATAATTGAAGACGTGATTGGAAAAACCAGATAATTATCATTATATATAACAATATAAGGACAATTACAAATTTTTCCACAATATAATTTTAACAAATCTTGTAACTTACCTACTTCATCATCTGGTTAATATATCTGGCTACACATAGAATCCACAGCTTTTTTATATCAAATCATTTTTCCGGCCCTAAAGCATCAATTTATGCAAAAAAAAAAAAAAACGGCAATATATTTTCGTTATCTTCGTTATCCTAGACTAGTAATTATTTATTATTATTTAGTGGTGAGTTGGTGACTTATGAGTGATGACTGATGAGAATTAAAGACGCTAGTGGAAGAAGCAGGTAAGTAACAGTTCAACTTGAACTGTTACTTACCTGCTTCTTCCACTAGCGTCTTTAATTCTCTTCACTCATCAGTCATCAACTCATCACTCATCACTCATCAGTTACCAACTCACCACTAAATAATAATAAATAATTACTAGTCTAGGATAACGAAGATAACGAAAACATACTCGTACCTAGTCGGTGGTCATAATGTAATTCTTAATGTATTCTTAACTACGAATAATAAAAAACTAAGGAAGAGTAACTCCGTCAAAAAACATGCTCCAAAATACATGTCAAAAAAGTGTACCTTAGGTTCACTTTTCATACATTTGGTGACCTTGAGCGATATAAAGGCTGACGTTACATGACAGTTCGAATGGAACCAAATTTAAAACTGTATTAGTATGGGAGTTACGTTTCTTGGTTTTATTATTCGTAGATTCTTAACCATCTAACCGCTGCGCCGCACTGGTAGATAGAAATTAAGAAATTTCAGGGATTAGCGCGCTATTTGTATTTTTGTTTTTCATCACGGCGTCGTGCCACTCCATTTGCGATTGAGTCTAGACGACTCTTTTTCTCTGTAATAAGATATACATTATGGTCAACAATATGATTGACGTATTAGGTACAAAAACACGACAAAGACGCGTCGAGGACGAGACACAAAGACGGTCATCGCCTCTTTAAATGAAAATACACTGGTTCTTTATATTTGACCGACCTGACCTTAATATCAGGTTATTCTCTACCTACTCATTGCTTTTCCTCCCGCCGACCTTTGCGAGTTAGGCTTTGGTCAAACCTACGCGTCAGTAACGCGGAACGCGGGACGGGAGCGTCTGCAACGCGAAACTGGTGAGCAAAGCTGCGCGACTACAGTGTGAAACCGTAGATTAGTTCCCCGTTGCAGACGCTCCCGCTTCGCAGTCGCTTTGGTCGCGTAGTTTTGGCCGGAGCTTTAACTGACGACTCAGAGAAAAATTTGCATTCCTACACGAAGGCGTGGATGAAATAAAACATATTATTTACTGCAAGTTTTTGACGCCTTTAGAGTGCAGCACTAGCTTAGATAGCAAACAAAAAGTTTTGTTCCACTTATGACAAAGTTTCTGTCAATATTGTCATAATATTATGATGTACGTACAATATACAACAGGATTATTCACTGTTTGAAACTTTGGTCTCCGCTGCGACCTTTGCGTTGGTCCTACTCCCTGAATATAATACATAACTGTAGCACAATAATTTATCCCAAAGAATAGTCTTAATTATAGAATTATGTAACAGAAATGTCAAAAATGTATGTACCATCGAAGAAACAGGCAGATAGCGGACCTATACCTATGTCATTTGGTAAAGTCCATCTAAAGTCATGTCAATCCAATGTTAGTTGTGATCTGTCGGCTGGGTTTGACATAACGCGACTAAATTACGTAGGTCGTCCTATGAATCCACTTCTTTGATAGTACCTACTAGACCAGCGGTTCTCTAACTTTTTTGGTGGCGAAACCCTTTAAGTGATATTTTTGACGAATCCCTACAAAATGTTTTGTCTTTGAATTGTTTTCATGCTGGTGTGAGGTGTCTAATAACATTTCTAGAAATAGTATCTTCGCTTACGATGCCCCTATAAGGCCTTTGCAGAATCCCTTATAGGGGCACCGTGCTGTCCGTGCCCAAGGGTTCCGTGGAGCACACTTTGAGAATTCGTTGCTGTAACGCTGTACCACAGACCAGTTTTTTCAATAGCTGTACAGTGTACACCAGTGGCTCCCAATCTTATTTTGTCTACTGCCCAGTTTGAAAACAAATTATGTTTTAGCACCCCCCATTGCTTTAATTTAAAATGCATCCGGATAAAATCGTACCGCGAAACATGCCAACTTTGCCCGCTTTTTTCGAATAATTTTAATTCTTGAAAAAAAATGTATGGAAGACACTTGGAAGAAAGTTTTTTCTGCAACTACAAGGCATCATGTGCAGGTGTAGGAATGTCAAAAACATTACTTCTGTTCATTTAATTCTATTTATGATTGATTTTCATGCCGGGTAAAGTTACCTGGACTTGTAGCCAACATTACCCACCTTGATTTTAGACGTAAATATGAAATTTGGTGGCATCAAAATCCAGTGCAAGAATTTTTGGAAAAGATGGCGTTTACTATAAACATTTAAACGATATCGCGAATAATATCCTACTAAATTGACTGGGCAATGTTTCCCTTACATTTTTTTTCCATACAATTTGCATTTTGGTCTGTAAGAGTACTAGGGCTGCCACATATCTATAAAATTACTTAATCATCTTTTACATTATTATCAGGAATATATTATAAATATTTAATTGCTTCTGTTTATTTATAAACCCATTATCATCATTATATTATTTGGCTGGCTGAGCAAGGCATACAGTAATAAAAAATGACATCGATTTTATGTAAGTATTTAAAAATGTCCGATTTGACAACCCTAAGGATTTTTTTTAACCGGGCTATGTTGTCAATCGATGATCGGAACACTGATGGGTTAGTTTGCCCACCATCATGAGTTTTATTACATAATTCCCTGATTAATTACATTATCACTATAATACGAGTGCTCTATAGATATTATTTTATAATATATCAAAAGCAAACTAAACTGTGGTTTCACCATCACGCACAATTTACTCACAAATCTGCACCACAATTTGCCCGCAAAAATACGTACCGTTTTTCAGAAGTTCCAACAAGTTACTGAATAAAGTTAGCACTACGGGGTATTGTCAATGTTATCAGTCATATAACCTATTTTCCGCCAAATTAAACAAATATTTCCATAATATTGAAATACCTCCGTACATCAAAGATTTGCTTAAGAATGGATCTTAGGGCAAAGTTATCCTATGTGGCAAAGTTGGCATGTTTTACCGGTACCCCTCAAGCCTCTACACAACGCCCCCATTTTTTTTCTGGGTCCCACACCGCCCCCCTTTAAACTTTAGCGCCCACAAGGGGGCGTTATATCACCCACTTTGGGAAAGGCTGGTGTACACTGTACAGTGTAGGACCCTAAAAATATATTAACTGATTGTACTACTTAGACAAGGTACTATTAAGTATTCTGTGTTTAGGCCTAATTTCTTTACGCGTTATTATTTTTGCTAATAAATATGTTTAGGAGTGTCGAAACATACCTATATTATAATTAAGACAATCCCAATGTTAGTGTCCTCTGTTTTTCCTCTATTTTTTTATTTTTTTTATTTTAACGAAACGAGTGATGCTACCGAGGAGTTAATAGGTTTTCACGCTTACGAAGTTACAACTAATAACTAGTTTTCGCTTGGAGTTAAATGTAACTATATTTTTTCTGTGTTAAATCTTTACAGCATTGTTGCGTTTACCTGTTTATCACTCATGCTATATATAAGTATAACTAGAATGAAAATATAACATGATGCATTGTTTTTCAACTATTTTTACGATGTGTGAGTGGTATGAAAAAAACACTCGAACGGTGGGGGTTCGAGAAATATTTTTATTTATTTATCTTTTTATTTATTTATCAACCTTTATTATTTTTAGGGTTCCGTACCCAAAGGCACAAAATATAATATATTAGTTGTACCAACTAAAGGGTAAAAACGGGACCCTATTACTAAGACTTCGTTGTCTGTACGTCTGTCTGTCTGTCTGCCTGTCTGTCTGTCTGTCTGTCTGTCTGTCGGTCTCCAGGCTGTAACTCAAGAACGGTAATAGCTATAGAGTTGAAATTTTCACAGATGATGCATATCTGTTGCCGCTATAACAATTAATACTAAAAACAAAATAAAATTAATATTTAAGGGGGCTTCCATACAACAAACGTGATTTTTGGCCTTTTTTGCTCTGTATCAATAATGGCTACATGTAGGTACTTGAATTTTCCTCAAAATCCTTAGTTGTATGTGTACTTTAATATTAAATAATAATATAAAAAAAAAAAATAAGGAACGTTCTTTTCCCCAACGAAAAACACAATTTTTGGCCTAATATTGCGGATGGTACGGAACCATTCGTGCGCGAGTCTAACTCGCACTTGGGCGATTTTATTTAATAAAATAGTTCTCTGGACCGCTAGCGACTCCCCTGGGTGTCGCGATTGAAAAACACTGATACAATACAATATAGTAGATCTTATTCATAGTAGATCTTATCATTCATTTTCTTCTTCTTTCATTATAGATAATTAGGCCGCCTCGGGCGCACGCACACATTATCGTGATTTCAGATAACTTGAAGTAGCAAAATAATACCATATCAGCCGCACGCGCGTAACTTATCTCGGTGTTCAGCGAGCTAGTTCGAATGTTTGATTTCAAGGTCACGCACTTTGATTATAATATTTTATTACATTATAGTAAAATTAAAAATTGACCATAATTGTTCCATTCGATTAGTTCTTTGACTCATACACAGAAATAATATTTGCATTCCATTACCTCTAGGGTTGCCAAAAATCTTGCTTGATACACAACGGTTACAACTTACACGGTCAACCTAGCACCAAAAACTTCTATTTAAAATATAAGTCTTTGCCTAGCACCAGACTGGTAACTGGAATTATTATTTCTGTGTAGCCACCCGAGCTAGCATACCGTCAGCGGACAAACGGAAGAAACCAAATTTTGACAGTTTTACCGGAAAAACACAGGAGAAAATGTTCCTTTCGTATCTCGATTTCTTCCGCTTTGAAAATCTATATGTCAAGCATGACGACCATTTTTATCCGCTTTTGACATTTACTTTCTTGTTGCTTTCTTGATTCTTTCCTCGAAGCAACTCACGTCTTTTAAGTTTCCATTCACTTCACAGTTCACACTTAATTTTTTCCTTGATTTAGGCATCGGAATTAAATATGGCGCGATATTACCGATATAGAATTAGTTTTTTTAATGAAAAATGCATTAGAAGGCGCGACAGAACCGCAATCCGCAACTTTTCTAATGCTCTAAGTTTGCCAGAAAATGAGTTTCTGGCAAACTATAAAATCAGCAAAGAAATGGTAGAGTATTTGTGCGAGGAGTTAAGGCAGGATCTTGCTCCTCGAACATCTCAAGGACTGCCTGTTTTAGTAAAGGTAAGTTAGGTTTTTCAAAATACCAGTGGACAGTTTAGTGAATAATTATTGTAAGCCACAAATCATTATTGTTTACATTTAGCAACAACAGTTAGTTACTTACTTTTTTCGACCAGTCTGAGAGACAGACATAGTATTATTTAGTTTCAATTTCACTAAAACGATACCTATAAACTTCCAAATTTTATGTAGTACCTATGTGTACCGTATAACTTTGAAGTTTTCGCGCGAATTGTGATGCAGATAACAGAACAGATTAAAAATTGTAGATAACAATTTTTTTTTTACGTGAATCAAATAGGTTTTGACTCGTAATTTTACAAATTTTGTCACATCGCTAGCTTCTTTGACATATCTGTAAAATATTAGAGGAGTTTTGTCGGGAATACGAAAGAGTGACGTTGTATTTTTATATTTATTTCCTAATTTTTGTGCTATTTTAAGTTTTAGTAGAGGGTCTACCACTTTTCTAAAACAACTGACTTGACTCGTTGACTTTACCTACTACTTTTTAGACTTTTATTAGACTTTCGACTTGACGATAATCTGGAAAACCGAAAAACTACATAGAAATGTTGTAAACATTTTACGATTTTCTTTCCCCGATTTTACTTGACACTGGCCACGGTTATAAAGCCGAGCGCCATAATAAGAAAAAAAAATTTAGAGTCTGTGGTACGATTACCGTTGCTATGTTCGTTGCTATGGAAAGAGTTTCTTGTCTTTGTCCACTGAAACACGAGTCGATGGGTAGCGCCATGCTCGGGAAAAAGATATGTAGACATGGGAAAGAAACTGCCATTACTTTCTTCCGAAGAATCGACTGGGAAAGGCCGTGCTAGCTATGCAGTCCATCAATCTGTGATTGACGCCAGACAAATGGCTGAAAAGTACATAGATTTATAATTATTGTGAACTATGGTAACTGTTTGTTTACTTCAATGAATGAAAAAAAAAGAAAAAAAACAGCCAAGTGCGAGTCGGACTCGCGCACGAAAGGTTCCATACTGTTACAGAGCAAACATAGACCAAAAATGTTTATTTTATTCTAATATTATTCTTAAATATTGAAGTAGACATAATATGATTAAGGCCTTTGTAAAAATATCAAGTGCCTACCTGTTGCCATTATTGATAATGAGCAAAAAAGACCAAAAAATTACGTTTTGTTGTATGGGAGCCCCCTTTAAATATTAATTTTATTTTGTTTTTAGCATTTGTTTTTATAGCGGCAACAGATATATACACAATTTGTGAAATTGTCAGAAGTCTAGCTATAGCGGTTCTTGAATTACAGCCTGGTGAAAGACAGACGGACAGGCATCGAAGTCTTAGTATTAGGGTCCCGTTTTTACCCTTTGGGTACGGAACCCTAAAAATGATCAATCCGTGGGTAATTCCGTTTCGTAACCTATCCAACGACACCCCATACAGTGGGGACGTCGCGCGTCGGGGTGGATGCGAAAAAAGTAATCATCCCCGCTTGATGTGTAATTGCATGTAATTGCAATATAATTAATAGGGAGTGCCTCCGCTGCCGGCGCTGGTTCCCAAAAATATCAGTAATGGGAGCCGGCGGTAAGTACACTGCCGGCAGCCGAGATATAAAACAACGGCTGCCGGCGCTGGCACTCAAAATGGGAGCCGGTGATAATGCGTAAAGCGCTAGGTTCCAGTCCCGATACACAAATTTTAAAAAGAAATAATTATAATCTCAATTAATATATTCAACTTTACCGACTTCCAAAGGTGAAAGTTAGTTAAGTAGGTAGGTACCTATTTGTTCGGCTGTGTGATTGATTGATGCATTTTCTTAGCTTAGCTTTACCATAGCTTCCTTTTTTCAAAAAAGTAAGATTTTGCACCACAGCTACAGTTATAAACCCCGTGGTATACTTCCGAAGGTACTGAACAGAACTTTAGATTATACATATTAGAAAGTTTCAGCGTTGTTTAAAGAAGCAAAGATATTGTATTATGCTACTATGCAGATCACATTTATCAGCATCATCAATAACACCATGAATCCATCAAGATTTAAGCCCCATACGAGCACCAACAGAATACAATAGCATTTCCAAGAATCCCCCATCGAAGGATTCAAATGTGCGTCCTTACAATATGACTATTTATGACCTTATTATTTGTACTTTTCATAGTCCTTTAGCTCAAGACTGATGTTTTTGATCATTATTCTGTCATTTGACAAGCGATGTTTGCCGAATAGGCGCCGGCAGCCTATTCGGCAAACATCGCGTGACTTCGGCAAACTTCGGAGTTCGGAAAACGGCGCCTGAAGCCATTTCAGCAACCTGCGCCGGCAGCCATTTCGCCAACCAGCGCCGGCAGCAGAGGCACTTCCTAATTAATAATATTATGTATTTTTTAAATATTTTATATACCATTTTGTCGGAATCTTTAATATGAGCATTTCATGTCGAATTATAGCTCTGTTGGCCCTAAACTCTCTGAGCAAAACCGCGAACAGACAGACGGACAGACCGAAACTATAAGGGTTCTTTGTTGACTACGAAACCCTAAAAAACGGTTCACTATTTGTGGTGATTGGTTATTGGGCATTTTAATTTTCGGAAGTGCAAAAATCAGTCTCGTCAAAAAGGCTGTTAGGTCGTTTGTAGCTCGTCTGCGCAGAAGCTAAAAAAAGATTATACTTTATGAAAATTATAATATAAAACAATTTATAGCAAAATAATTATAGCAAACCTTGATTGAGTCTAGTTAATTAACTCTGAAACTAGGTCTTATTTAAACCGCATCGGTGTAGGTATTCTATTCTGTATAATAAAAGTTATTTGAGCATGTATTTATGTTTACTATTGAATCATATTGTGCGGTTTTACCTAGCATTTAAAAGACAAAAAACATTATAAAATTTTCATTATCCATTTAATAGCACAATTGGTAAACAAAAGTAAGGCTTGAGTAATTTTAATATTATAAATAGATTTTCAGTGGTTGGTGGTTGGATTTTTCTGTAATATTTACTGAGATAAAATATACATCTCGAACGCAATTAAAATATATTATTTTTCTTTTTGTTTCAGAATGAGTTCAGCAAATGGTAACGATAGTCTTCGAAAAGGGAGCCAACGTATTAAAAGGAAAATCTCAAAAAGGTAAATCTTATTAAGACAAGAGATTAAGGGACGATTTTTTCTTCTCGGTACTTATATTTTTGTAGTTATACAGGTTGTTCGGGTGTTCACCGTTATCCTTAAAACCATCAAATGAGCCGGTCAAAATGAACATCTTTTTCTATGAGAACAATGCTGGGAAAACCGTCGTCTAACCCATACAAATTGCCCGGAATGGCAATTTGTATGGGTATATAACGACGGATTTAACGGTGTTCACCCGAACAACCTGTATTGTTATCTTCATATTTTCATAAAATCTCTCTCTTTTATCTTCATAAAATATAGTTTTTATTATTCGTACATAAAATAGTATAAAAATTGAAAAATGAAGGCTGTCAAATTAAAAAAATATGCGACCAATTCCCCATTTGGTCGCGCGTCTGCATCGACCTTACATAAAGGACTTAAGAGGGCGTTAAAAGCAAAACTAACGATTTTATAATAATTAATTTTAATAAGCTACTTATTGTTTCTTTTTAGGGTTCCGTAGTCAACAAGGAACCCTTATAGTTTCGGTCTGTCCATCTGTCTGTCTGTCCGCGGTTTTGTTCAGAGACTATTATAGGACCTACAAACCTGTAATTTGGCATGAATTCTTATATTAATAATGGCAACAAAATGGTACATGAAATCCTAAAAAAATATTTTTTTAAGGTACCTTCCATACACATCAAGTGGGGATGATTTTCCGATTTAGGGATCCGTTTGTAAAATATTAAGTTTTAAAGTGGAAAAAATCGTTAGAGTCCAGTCCCCCCTTCTACCAGCTAAACGGTTGCTTCTGGAAATATAAAAAAAATCACGGGAGTAGGAAATATGCTGAATTTAAAAGGAAAACTATCACGGCTACAAAGACTTCATAAGTTTTTGAGTTTTAGTCGATCAACTAAAAAAATGTATTCGGCGAAGTATAGCGGAACTTTTCGTTCAAATTTCTTTGAAAGTAACTGAGATGATATTGTTAGTAGTGTAAAACACGTTATAAATGTATATTCATTGACCATACAGAAATTTAAAAAAACTTGCGCGAGCAGTACTACGGAACCCTATATTGCGCGTGGCCCGACACGTACTTGGCCGGTTTTTTAAACATAGATACTACCACAGGATACTACGTTATATTTTAGTACAGTACGTTCCCTAGAACCTATTTGACCTTAAATACTAGCTAATTTTTCGCGAGTAGCTTCATTTTGATAAGACGGACAACAATTTCCTCTGTGAAAATTCTCGAAAGTGCGGTAGTTAACAGAGAGAAAGGATTTAATATTTCGATTTGGTGGTCTTGTTTGGTTTGATTGTTCTATTTAATTTTGTAGGACAATGTTACTGTTAAATTAAGTTAAGTTAAATATTATATAACTCCTAACCTATCAATATACAAACAAATCAGCTGGGTAAAGGGTTCCGTTTTAGGGTTCCGTAGTCAACGAGGACTTGTTGATTACTTTATACGCCCCCATTACACAAAGCGACATAGTGCATCTAAAGTAAGGCCGGGATACTTCGAGTGGGAAAGGACGTTATAGATATTTATCTATCTTAATATAGTAACTTGATGAACACATTTCGCGACAGGAAGGTTGCGGGCAACATATAAATTAATTAATTATAGAATACAATACATTAAATAGATATACAGAATGTAACCAAACATAATGATAATACTTTAGAGTGTGTATGGGACATGGGTCCCCTATATAGAGTTCGCTGTGAAAGTAGCAGCTCTGAAACAAAAACTTTTTTATACTTTTTTAATTTATTTGTTTTGTCTTTTATATTTATTGTTTTAGCGGCAACAGAAATACATAATCTGTGAAAATTTCAACTCTCTAGCTATCACCGTTCTTAAGAAACAGCCTGGTGACAGACAGACGGACAGACAGACATCGAAGTCTTAGTAATAGGGTCCCGTTTTTACCCTTTGGGTACGGAACCCTATAAGTTTGCTCTTTCTGCGCTGCTACTTTCACAATTTACTCGATATAGGGGACACATACACACCCTAAAGTACTATTACTTAGTTTTGTTACACCCTGTGTAATTATTAATGGCTTCAGTTCCGCGGTCAACCGCATTATAATGCACAATCAACAAACTCGTTACCATGTCGGTTTTCATTATTCCAATCCAATCATTAGTAATGTAAACTGGAATGGAATGGGCTGAATTGCAACACAGTGCATTCCAGTGCCCGCATATATCCCAGTAGCAATCCAGTGCTGAATTGGATCACTGGATTTGATTGTAAAGCGGTCATTATTACTAGCTCTTGCACACGACTGTACCTGTGTTGTGTTAATAATAATTCATCCCATGGAAAAACTATATTTTTTCGTAGAATAGCAAATGTACAGCTTCTTTTGCTCCAAAGGGTATTTACTACCATCATACCAAATTTCGTCGAGACGTAACAAATATCAACACATCCAAGTTTTACATTCTTCGTATTGTCAAATTTTAAACACACCAGCTGTATTCGCTAATCGCTAATTAAATTAAATGTACCTACTTTAACAAAACTTTTCCTAAGGTTTAAGCGTCTCCCAGACAGACGCGGCCTGCGGTGGCGGTGGCGGTGGCGGTCAGTTGAATGGCTTGGCCGCGTGGCCGCGTGTGTCTGTGTCGTTCCTAGAACTCTCAAGTCATCCAACTGACCGCCACCGCCACCGCCACCGCAGGCCGCGTCTGTCTGGGAGACGCTTTAAGGAGGCTATTTCGTGATAAAAGATAAGAGATAGTTTGATCTAAATTCTAAGGCAGGTTAGATAAATCATAAGTGGTTATTACCAGTCGAAACAGATTATTTGAAGTTGGAACAGTTGTGTTTGAATTTTGTTTTTTTTTTCAGCAACATGAAGAAAGAAAAGGTTGACGTTTTCCATATCAGTGGCAGCATTACAGACATGAGGTAAGTAATAAGTCCCATAAAATATGAAAGTTATGGAGTAAAGGAGTTATGAAAAAGAAAATACATAAAAATTGCTTGTTAGTTGTTATATTATTATCTACTACAAGATTTTAGACAACAAGGACTAACTGCCGCACGCAGAGTGGAAAGCTAATTACTTAAATGTAATTAATTCAAAATTTTGACATAATCTCTATACATTTTCTGTCAAACTCTTCATTAAATTAATGGTTAATCATTTAAACTCTAAATGCGGCGGTAAAACATTTAGTTGAAAGCGACATACAATATCTGGGAAGCTTAGTTATGAAAATATGAGGCTTTATTTTTTCAAATTTTAACCTGACATAATATTTCAATACTTGAAAATACCTTTTTTTAATCCACCAAGTACCAACTAAGAAATCTGATTTTATACTATGATAACTAGAGACATGTGGGAAGCCTCTACAAGTGTAATTTGACACGTTCGAAAATGTCGCGAAATCCCCTCTTAGCCTCCCTTATTCTTATTAGTATCGTTGAAAACTGAAATATTGTAATGAATTTAATATAATTATAGTACTGCATGCAGCATGCTGCATGGAGCCCCCAACTCCATTGCGCCAAAATTCGTTTATCGCGCGGGAAATGTACAGTACATTTTCCGGGATAAAAAGTACAGTTTATCTTAGGTCCTTTCCCGGGACTCAAAGTATCCCCATACTAAATTTCAGCATAATCGGTTCAGTGGTGTGGGCTTAAGAGGCAACAGACAGACAGGCATGTCTGTCCGTCTGTCACACTTTAGCATTAATAATACTAGTATGGATATTCGATAGAATTTGTTGTTATCAACTAAAATTAATTAGTTGCGCTGATAACTGGAAGGATTGGAAGCGGCGCGGCGGTTGAGTTACCTTAAATCTGAAAAACGATAAGTAGAGATCTATGTTTTAAAACTAAATGTTTTTGTACCTTTATAGTCCCTTTAATGCTTCGATCGCAGATTCTTGGATATATTTTGTTATTCTATTGTTGTTGCGATCACCGGTGCTCTCATGGGGCTTGATGGGTTAAAACGTTTTTTTTTAATAAATGGATACAAATGAATCGGTAAGCTTGATTGGATACTATGGCCTCACAGAAAACACAGCGTGACACAATGTTGTGTTTTACCGAGGGAATGAGGTACCTAACATTGTAGGGATTTTAGAGGCCAAGTCGCTACAATCATGAGTCATGACGTGATCGCCAGCTCATTTTCTGGTTCATTTATACATAAGTATAGTAATTGAAAATAAACAACAACCAATTTGTTACTTACGCTTAATTTTTTCTTGAATTTCTAATATGTTGACTTTATGGTAATTTATCCGTATTTATCAAATATATAGATAAACAACTAACTGTCCCGGCAAATGTTGTTTTGCAATAATATTATAAAGTATTAATTCGCCAATATTATTTTATTGAAGTGACTATACGTATAGTACGAAGTATGTCACCATGGCATCGTCCATCGCTATCCTGTCGCACAAACAATTTGGTCACTGTCAGTCTTGACTTTTTGAGTTGTAATAATTTACTTTACTATTTTATTTATTCAACAAATGCACTTATCAATATAAAAACTAAAAAGTAGATGTTGTCCGATTCTCAACCCTAGCCGATATACTCGCTAAGATTCACGAAAATCGGTCAAGCCGTTTCAGAGGAGTTCAATTGTACGCACACCGTGACACGAGAATTTCATATATTAAAGGTTATAATATAATAGTGTGTGCCAAGCTTTATTTTACATGTTTAACAAAGCAATATTGTTGAGTTGTAATGTGTGGAATTTCAGCATAATGTTGTAGCGATGCACTCCATAAAATATTACGCATTCCATAAGCTAGAGTTTCTGCCAGATTATTATGTTTCCAAGAGTCAAAATATTATCATAATAATATTATTGTTGTTTCATTTTCAAGTCGGTCCTTTAGTATTCAAGACGTTTTCTACATCGCTTCTTTACTCGTATAAGTAGAATCGCTGATCAAAATGTACGGAATTGACATTAGACGAGTCGAACGTCAACGTCATATGTGTCAATTATGTGCATTTTGATAGGCGATTCTATAAAGAAGCGATAAAGGAAAGATCTAGGCTAAAGGGCCAGGTCCATGCTGGCCCACTACACGTGGAGACGGAGTAGTTATGTATGATGGTAGACGATGGCCAGACGTGTATAATATACAAAGTGATCGTGGTCTATAGTTGACGATGGTTGAAATGGGCCATTGTGTGCTATTTTATAGTGGCTACAATAATTATATGTTTTATTATAATAGTAAATAGTACGACAGTATATATTATAAGTCTATGGTAAATAGTAATATCTCTTCCACAAAATATAAATGTTGAAAAAGTTTTTTTTGTCAATGGATACAGGAACAGCGTCACACGTTATTACAAAGTAGTGAAAGATTTTGTGTGACTGAAATCTCAAATAATTTGAGAATAATTCTTCATAATGCAGGGAGCTATAACAAGAGTAGGTACAATTAATGCCTTGCTCCTTTTATTCTGCTATAATATATTGTATTGTAATAATTATTCGTGACTTACATAAGTAACCCTTTTATCTTTAAAATCATTGTTAGAACGGCCTCAAAAAATTGTGTCATGACTCACAATACGACCAATTGTTATATCTGGAAAATCTGATGTCGCTCATACATGGTGTCTAATCTTCATACTAAATCACCTGAACCGGCACATGCACACATAAACGTTTTTACACGGCCGCTAACGTTTTAATTAGCGAAGAGGCTTTATTTATTTTAATAATCTATTGCACTTGGAAATACGTCCCCTACCTTTCGCCTATTAGAAGGGCAACGTTTGCAATAGATTTGTCAATTGTTTCAATATGGGGTTCCCCATACTCCTCCGCGTGGCTTTCACATTCCTAGCGCCGGTTTTTGGAGCTCAGTCGTGTTTTGGCTACGTCGAGGCCTCTCATACTAATCGTACACAAAAATGGTAAATATTTTTATATACACGCGAATATCACACATATTTTTAGTGATTTTTTGTTGTGAAACTGTGTTGCAATTGCGAAGTTAGTATTGGGTTATTTTTCGTGACTGAAATGTTTACTAAATTTATTTACAAACACTGTGGTTAATATTTTTCTTCTATGTGGCCTGAGCGAGTAAAATACATTTAAAGCAAGTAACTATTCCCTAATGGCTACTGGCATACTTGAGTCTCTATCGCTTTTTTATAGAATCGCCGATCAAAAATGTATGAAATTAATATATTATTAGCGTTCGATAATATTATCATGATGTCGACATTCGACTCATGTTTAAAAATTTCAAATAAATATAAAATAAAATTATAAACGACGATTTTAGTCGATATTTTGATTGCACGTTTTTTTCGTATGGTCATGGTTTTGCTGATTGAGTATATTGTTTTTTTTTACACCAGACTGCCAATACAACATGCATGCCTAGGGGCAGTTTGGAGCTGAAATACACCGTATGTTATAAGCACTTTTAACTCGCGTTTATTGCGCTTAGGGTTGCCACTTGCCAGGTTGTTATTAAAATTAAAAGCTGGATATACATTAAAACTCATTATTAGTTATTACAAACAATTTAACATTTACTTAATTAAAGTTTACATCTTACTACGACTTTACGTCCTGTTGGGTGTAAATTTTTATCAAAGCCCTACAAAAGCCGGACACCCTTTAATTTTTAAGACCAAAGCCTGACTGTGTCCGTCCGGTATATCCGTCCGCCTGGCAACCCTAATTGCGGTCGAGGATGCAAAAAGACTCTAGATTTTTTCGACTTGAAAATATTTTAACTTTAAATTTTTCAAAATGTTTCGAAAAAGTTGAGGTATGTTCCCTAAGTCCCAACGATCAGAGAAGAAAAGAAAATCCTTTGATACTTCATAGCTAGCATACATCGTAATTACTACATCTATGACCTAACCTGAACGTAGGAATCTAGGTTCAAGCTAAGTGGCCTACATCTCAAGTAATGATAGTTCGCACTCATGGCCACACAGAAGCAATTTGTAGATAAACTGTTATATTTTATCACGAGATAAAATATACCTCGCAGTACAGCATACTTCACAACTATCTAAAATCACACTTTTTGTGATAAGTACCTACTAGATTTGGTTCAAATCGTAATTGATTGTTTAAGAACTCTATAATTTCTTCTCTTTCTTTTTAGAAATATATACTGGTTGTATGTTTTATTCACGCCATCCACCTGGTTGTGTGTCAAGAGGGAAAGGATTTACACGACATAGACGAAGAAGATTACGATGAGTTGGGAAAAGGGCACCACAGAAGACGAAAACAACAGTACCAGAACCAAAACCCGTGCGGCCGCCACTTTGGCGCGCCCGGAAATACATATGTGACGAACATTTACAACATCGGATGCATACCACAATACGGCCAAAATCAAGGTTACAATGGCCAAGGTTATGGCCACCATGGCCACGGTCACCATGGCCACGGTCACCATGGCCACGGCCATCATGGCCACGGCCATCATAGCCACGGCCAACACGGATATTTTGGCCAGAATCAACAGTTCCAGCAATTGCCGAATCAATACTATCCAAATTACCCGAGTCAACAATATATTATGTATCCTAATCAGTACCAGAATAACAGACCGTTTCAAGGCATTATATCGGCGGCGGCTTCTGGCCTAGGCTCGGCGCTCTCGGACTATTTCACATCTAGGCGACCTGCGAAACAAATAAATAAGCTATTGAGACCACTCAGTAAGGTATTATGAAAATTAATCTAAGGTAGAGTCACAGTAGAAAATACCTACAGAAGATCATCTTCAAGATCACATCACAAGTATAAAATCGGACAGGGATCGTAATCGTATCGCCTCACCGTCAACTAGGTTTCAACCAAGTTAATGAGTGTGCTATATAAGTAATAGACCGTTCAAAGACTAATGTAAGTGATTTCAAATAACTTACGAGAACAAAACAATCTATGCCGCATCGTGTGTGTATCAAACTAATCTAGTTACGTAATAAGCTAGTTAGATATTTTAATGATAAGACAAATATTATAAAATAAAATTATAATATGAATTGCTTATACAAATCAGGCAGATGATTAAATATATTTTGCTTATTATTATTATTTACTTGCTTAACCTACCTATAATTATTATTAAAGGTGTTTATATATGTATCCTTTTGTAATAGCTCTAGGTAAAGTAGGGCGCCGTGACAAAATATTGACTTGTAACTTGTGCGCCGCAGGCTGAAAAAGATTGGGAACCCCTGCATTAGTCATTACTAATTACTAACTTCATATTATAATTTTATTTTATAATATTTGTGGTTATGGAAAATGTGAAGGATCGACTCACGGCGCCCCTCTTGCCTTTCCGCGGTGCGCCGCGGCGCACAGTTTGGGAACCCCAGAGTTACCCTACTGTTTTATATTGTAAGAGTTTAACTAAATACAGTGTTAAAAGTTAAAAGTGTGTGCAATCGCAAGTTATAAATTCTAAAATATTTTGTAACAGTTTAATTGTTTGATAAAAATGTTTACGACGCTACGTAATTATGTTCACATCTTTTCCTGCATATTTTTTGTAATCTAAGTTACATGACTGTGTTATAAACAATTTTTATTTTAATAAACTAGATCTATTGCACACTTATTGTAATTATGATATAGATTTATAGACCCATACTAATCCATACTAATATTATACTTAAATTCGAAAGTGTGTCTGTCTATCTGTTACCTCGACTCTTCACGTCCAAACAGCTCAACCAAGTTTGCTGAATTACAGAAGATGCTTTGAGTCCCGGGATAGAACATAGGATACATTTAAACCCGGAAAAATTGTCAGTTCCTGTGCGATGAATTCGTCATATAATATTAATTATGTATGTCGGTCTGTCTATCTGTAACCTACTCAGACGTAATCGGCTGAATCGTTTTGATGGCATTTTGTAAGTAGAAACTTTGACTTCCGGGAAACATAACATATCACAAAAAAAATTCTGCGCGACAATCGAAAGTTTGCTCAGCAAAAGTTGCAAGCACCTAATAAAATACTTTTCCTATATTAGGATAGCCCCATCAGGCTTCACCTATTTGACGTAGGTGTCTCGTATGGCCTTGACAAGTTACCTACTAGGTACTAACTGTGCCACGTTACGTTACTGTTGCAAGTCGCTGGCGGTAGTCGACCTTAATATATAACTTTTACTTTAATTACTAATATGGGTTAGATAATAAACAAAAGAATAAAGAGGTATCACTTACTAGCTCGTCATAGATTATTATTATTTTTAACAAAAAATTAAAACCGACTTCCAAGGTAAAAACAATATTAACATTAATATGAACTAAAAAGTATTAAATAATTTTTGCTATCTAATAGTGCCTTTTTCCGAATTCGGCTAAACCTTGACTATTTCTGTACTCAATCTTCATTATTTTGAAGTCGGTACCAGATAGCTGAATCTTCAGTCCTCTGACAGAATATTTGAAACTTTTGGAACTGGCACCGACTTCAAAATTATGAAGATTGAGTACAGAAATAGTCAAGGTTTAGCCGAATTCGGAAAAAGGCACTATTAGATAGCAAAAATTATTTAATACTTTTTAGTTCATATTAATGTTAATATTGTTTTTACCTTGGAAGTCGGTTTTAATTTTTTGTTAAAAATAATAATAATTTCACTCTTTTTAGTTACACTAGTAGGTAAACCTTCGCGTATATTTTACGTATCTTATTACACAGTTCACACTCACAAAATAATATATTATCAGTGAAGGGAACATATTGTGCTAAGTAATTTAACAATTTTAATACTTCAAACCCCAAGCGGTCACCGGCGATTGCGATAACAATAGAAAGGCTATTGTGTCTCGTTTTTCCACGATCCAAGGATCTATCAGATAAAAAATTGTATAAACTTGCATAGGATGTGTGCTAAGTAATTTAACAATTTTAATACTTCAAACCCCAAGCGGTCACCGGCGATTGCGATAACAATAGAAAGGCTATTGTGTCTCGTTTTTCCACGATCCAAGGATCTATCAGATAAAAAATTGTATTGTAACTTGCATAGGATGTAGCGTAGCTACTCATCTAATATATAAAATTCTCGTGTCACAGTTTTCGTTGCCATACTCCTCGGAAACGGCTTGACCGATTCTCATGAAATTATGTGAGCATATTGTGAGGATATTGGTCTGAGAATCGGCCAACATCTATTTTTCATACCAAAAATTATTTAAATGGCAAAACAACGTTTGCCGGGACAGCTAGTAATATAATATATTATTATCATAATTATTGACAGCTGTTCTTGTAATCAAGAATTCAATTTCAAATCCATTCAAATCGATACTTAGTGCGCCATCTATCGATTAATAAGTATAACTAATTAAAAAGACACTTATTGACTTTGTTTTGTTTAAATGCTCTTTTTAAAATAACTTTATTTTAATTATATATTTTGTCTATTAAAATTTTATAAAGTAGTTAGTATAGTATTCGATCTGTATATAAAGTAGTAAAGTATAAAGTAAAGCGATACCGTCGCCTCCGCGGTGCTGACCGCCGTGTATATTTAAACAAAGTGTTGTTATACAGTATAAAATTATTATTATTATTAGTATATCCACACCTATGCCTTGTACTATTATCTATTCTGTGCCATGAGACATTGGTGACCTTAACACGACGTGGTAATGATGAAGACGATGATGATGATGATGATGATGATGATGATGATGATTATGATGATGAATATGAGTTGCATAGTAGCATATGCTTTCTGTTCTTAAAACAACGCCGAAACTCCCAAACGTGTATCTATAAGGAGTCAGGAGTTCTCTCAGCATCTTCGAAACCATGGTATACCTTGACCCAATATTTGACTTTTTGGTAGCATATTCTTAGTACACTTCACATAAAACCAAAATCACCATATGTTTCCATATAAATTTCGAGGAGTTCCCTCGATTACTCCTGGATCCCATCATCAGGTCACCACTTTGTGAACATGGTACCAAATTGGAGTAAAACCAAATACAACAAAGCAAAAATTTTGAAAATCGGTTCACAAACGGCGGAGTAATCGTTGAACATACAAAAATAAAAAATAAAAAATAAAAAAAAAATAAAAAAAAATATATCCACAGCCGAACATATAACCTCCTCGTTTTTTGGAAGTCGGTTAAAAATCGGCGGTATGCTACTTTTGTCAGACGAAAAAAGATAGAGTCGTCGTGAAAAAGAAGAAAGAGAAGTCAGGTTATGCGTCTTCTCCTTTACGAATGTAGTTCTTATGTCATCCATACTAATAATATTATACTGTGTCTGTCTATCTGTGTTTTGTATGCATCCGCGCGAATATCGGTAGCGGCCAAACCGCTCGTTTGTATGCATATAAATCCAGCCTTACGCTTAAACTGCTGAACAGATTTTTATGTAATTAGCTATGGATATACCTTAAAGCCCAGGAAATAATATATTATGGTAGTTTATAATGCGGCAAAATCTATTGTTCTTGCGACAAACGAAGTTCTGCTCAACGAGTTGAAAATAACATAGAGTATATCCAAGTATAATATCTAATACATCTACTACATCTATTAAATATTATACATAATATCAGCGCTGCAACTTTCACAGTGAACTCTCTACAAGGAACAAATACACTCCCTAAAGTATTATCACTAATTAGTTTCGTTACATCCTGTATAAAATTCTCGTGTCACAGTGTTTGTGCGCGAACTCCTCCAAAACGGCTCAACCGCTTTATAATATTGTGTATGTACTTAACTACCGTTAGGCCTGAGAATAGGTTTTTATCTACTTTTTATAGTGCTCCTATAAATAATTTATACGGCAAAACAACATATGCCGGGTCAGCTAGTAATAATAATCATAATAACCATGTTCCTGCGTAGCTTTGATTAAAATGAAGCTGTATGTCCTTTTAATTAATGCTACAAAGAGTTGAAAACCTTTGACAATGGTTTCAATGGTAATTGTTATTTCCTTCTACAACTGCAGTTACAATATTAAAGTATACCTATAATTAGAAGTAATGGAAATACAAAATTATTGTGGCCTTATTTAAGTGTAACAACGGGGACTATATTTTTTAAGGGTTTGGTAGATAGAATCTACGAAACTTTATTTAAGATTAATAATATTTATTATGTTAATGTTCTATCTTTAGTCTGTTTCAAGAATATTGAAAAAAAATTTAGGATTGACTCATAAAAAAAATATATATGGGTTTGGTTTCAGAAGCGACGTACTATCAGAAATGCGTACTGACGCTAATATACTGATGTTATTTAACTGAGTTGTGTTACATTTAACCGAAACGTTTTTAACCGAGTTAACTGAAACTCGCTTTGTTGTCCGTCCGTTTGTCCATCCTGTAAAGCTACTGTCATTGCCACTGATTTCTTTATTATTTAAAATAATTTATCCGATATTGAAATTTTTATTTAAATCCATAAGAGCTTTTCCAATTTACTCCGCGCTTGTTGCATCGTTTATTAAAAAACTGCGTTGATTATTCGTCAATTTCAACCAATCCTCAAAGATTGACGAATTCATTCATGTTTTTATCGTGAATGATGGGCACTGAAGTGTTCTGGCTTTTGTTGTTACGATTTGAATATAATTTTTCTGTGACCAGGCGCTAAACTTAATTTAAATAATTATACAAAGAAAGGTGATTATTTCAAAGGTACCGATATAATATCGGTACAATATTAAATAATTCGCGGCAACCGAGCTAGGGGAATTGTGCTTAAATAAATAAAAATAAAAATAAAAAAAAATAAAATACGTTTATTTCAGGCTTTTCAACCCATAGTAAAAAACTAAGTTAATAATAGTTAACAAAAAATAATAAAATTAGTTTAAATACTTGCCACCTTCTGGCGCTCCGGACACATGCACATGTGTATGGATCCAGTGCCCCAGAAGGGGGCTGTCCAGCTTGACGCTGAGCACTTTCAGGATGCTGTTGGGGCTGCTCCGCGTGCGGAACATCAGCGATGCTATGCGACGTCGCAGTACGGTGTGAAAACCGTCTGTATGCGCGTGCGCAAACATCGCTGATGCACTACACCAGCGAGGGAGCCCCACCAACACCCTGAAAGCATTATTGTATTGTACTCGGAGAGCGTTGATGGCCCGCTGCGTATAGCTGACCCACAGATTGCAGGTGTAGAGTGTTTGACAGAATGCTTTAAATAGTGTAATTTTAACATCTATACTACACCTTGCGAATCTGCGCACCAACATATTACAGCGGACCGCCATCGCTCTCCTCTCCCTTTCAATGTCTCCATCGTCTTTTAAATCCTCAGTGACCACATGACCGAGATATTTAAATTCTTTTACTCTTAAGATGACATACTTTTTGTTTGAAGGTAAATATTTAAAATAAAATTAGTCACATGAGATCAGTACCTTACTTTTATTTAAAAGAAATGATTAATAAACAACGAAATTAAACAGTTTAAGAAGGATCAACTCAATATAACAGTGAAAAAAAAAACATAAATTGTACGCCAGGTCGACGAGTGTAAGATGACATATCGATATGGTAAGACGACATAATATACACATATCGGTCAAAAGTTTTTGCCCACAACATAATTCATTGATTAAATTAAAAATTTGTACGTATTAGCAAATGTTACTTTAATATTGGCAAACAAAGGTTAAAGCGATGTTTTTAAAATAATTGTGTACACTATTTGTATACTTTTAAACGAGCGCATGTTTACGTTTTGTAGGATAGTGCGAGAAATTAAATTTTACAAGTATGGCCGATTTGTTTAATATTATTTAACTGTGAATTATTTCTTCCATGTTTTTGATTAGAGTTTACTCCCATTTAGCCCTGTGAGTCGCAAGAATCAAGCTTTTATTTATACTTTGTGCACCAAGACACTCTTTTGTGGAGTCTTAATACTAATTGTTTTCGTTTTCGCAAATTCAGAGTTCCGACATATTATAAGCTTTAAAATAGATATAACCAAGGAAGTATCGGTTTGGACTCGTGCATTTATCGTAAGTCTACATAACTAACGCAAACGGAACCCTAATATTGCCGTCAAATTAAAGATACGTCAAAAAATCGTGGATTACATCGTGAAAAAATATGCATCCACCAGGAGTTTTAGCAATAGCAAGCGTTCAAGACAGCCTCGCAAAGTCACAACAGTTGAAGGTAAGGGTAGTGTATTGACCAGTAAACGTGATCGACGACTCACGGGTCCAGTGATTGCAGCTTAGATCTAAGAAACTGGAGATTTCCCTTTGAGTACTTTTACAATGAAAAACAGTGTAAAGGAGATTGAGAGAAGCTGGCCTTTTTGGAAGAGTGGGAGTGATGAAATCTCTTTAATCCCTCGAAATAACGTCAAGAGGTTGCAGTGGGCTAAAGTACATAAAAATTAGCGCATGATCAGTGAGAGAGAGTTTTATAGAGTGATGAGTCAAAGTTTGAGGTTTAGGAGTCTAAGAGAAGAATCTTCGTGTGCAGGTCAAAGGGAGAACTGATGTTAAATTAATGTGTAATCCCGAATTTAAAACACGGTGGAGGCTTGGTGATGATTTGAGGATAGATTGGAGGACAGGTGACTGGAGACCTGGCAGAAATTGAAGGGATTTTAAAGAAAGAAGGAAGAATTGAAAATATTAAAGAAAAAATGTAGTACCGTCTAGTCAAAGCGTGATCGGTAGAAATTTTATTTTCCAGCATGACAACGATCCCAAGCATTCATTAAAGCTGTATAAACAGCATTAAGAAGAATTGGAAAGGAAGAATGTACTGAAAGTAGAGATTTGGCCACTACGGTCACCCAAGCTCTACCGGCTGCCCGATTAAGTTGTGGTGGGATAAATGGGACATGGATGTCAGAAAGAAGACAATAGGACACTCCTATTATGATAACACACCTTTGACATATCCTGAGAAATTGAATGGGACCAAATAGAAATCAATTATTTGTCGAAATGTTACTAAGAATGCCAACATTGTGCACCGAAATAATAATAGCAAAAAAACCCCCGCCAAACAACTTTAAAAAGTAATAAAATAATATTTACTGCCTTTAAGTCCAAATAATTCCTAACTTGTGTAAAGTAATACTTTAGTCCATAATTGTTGTCAAGGTGTGTCGGGGGACCGCGCCGCCAAGTAAACTACAACATACAACTTAACCGCCAAGTCACTGACTATCTCGATTCAGTTCGCTATGAATTGATTATGAATCAAACATCTACATTAGCGGTCCCCCGACACACCTTGACAACAATTATGGACTAAAGTATTACTTTTAACAAGTTAGGAATTATTTGGACTTAAAGGCAGTAAATATTATTTTATTACTTTTTAAAGTTGTTTGGCGGGGGTTTTTTAAATTTCTTAATTTTATTTTATTTCATACTTTTTAAACTTGTGTTGGTTAAAGTGCAGAATAATTCCTATCAACAGAATCATAAGTATTCTCATGATTACCATCTATCAATGTCCTTTTCGATGAGACTGTCAATATGAGCCCAAACATGAAACCTCCCCTTTGGGTTCATACGAAGCTCGGTTTCTATAGAATCCAGGTGATGCTAAGCAGCAGCATATAAAATATATTTACTATTTATCTACTTCTTACTAGTTGTCGCAATTAAAATGAGCCTAAACACGAAACCATCTACTCTAAGTTGGCGAGGAGTTGGATATCCTATTGATTATCAGGTGATGGTGCATCACCAGGCCAACTTTTCATTATTATGTGTAATGCGTATATTGTATATTCACAAACGTCACGAACTAGAATGAAATAAAAAACCCATCAAATGACTACAAGTTGCTAAAGGCCTTTCATGGACCAGATAAACCCTGACTGTCCAGCACTGAGCAGGCTGATGATGATGAACTATAGCTAAGAACACTCTCAAACATGTCAGCTCTCAATTAAAAAAAACTAGATCAAAATCGGTTCACCCGTTTGGATGCTATGATGCCACAAACATGAACCAGATAAACCCTGATTGTCCAGCACTGAGCAGGCTGATGATGATGAACTATAGCTAAGAACACTCTCGATCATGTCAGCTTTCAAACAAAAAAACTAGATCAAAATCGGTCCACCCGTTTGGATGCTACGATGCCACGGACAGATACACACACAGACAAACAGACAGACAGACAGACAGACAGACACGTCAAACTTATAACACCCCTCTTTTTTGTCGGGGGTTAAAAAGAAAATAACATGAATAACTTAAAAATTTTATTATGGAACCATTGCAGCTTAATTTACTTATTACTAAATTTTAATCCAAATAATATGTTCTTTAAAATATAATTATCAAATCGATCATATCGTTTTTATTTTTTATGTATCGCGCAAAATATAGGGTGGGCAAACTTTTGAACGGTACAATACTTTGATTCCTAAGATTCGAAAGTCTAACTTTGATGGTATGTCGTCTAATATACAATACGTAAATCCAAGCTGCATCATCATTCCTCTATAATAGTTGCCGATTTAGCGGAAACATAAGTAACTATACTATGTCATCTTAAGCCGACGTCTAGTCTATGTCATGTTACCAAATGAGTATTAATAGTGGATACATTTAAATTTTGTAAAAAATACTACTTTTTACTTTCATAACCCAGTGGGACGTTAGACAATCAGCTTGCATTATCCTAACCAAACTTGGAAATAACAAGTTTCCAACGCGGGAATGGAGCCTACGACCGGACCTCAGAGTCAACAGCCAAGCTCTTAACCACTGGAACACGGAGGCATTAGGAGCCACAAGTGCAAAACCCCGGTACCACAACAAATACAAGGTGTAACAAAACATGGTGATATAATAATTTAGTGTGTGTAGAGTCCCCTGAGTAGATTTCACTGTGATAGTAGCAGCGCTTAAAGAGTAACTTTTTGTAAACTTTTGTATATGGAAACTCATAACACTGCGTATTATCACTTTGTTTTGTTACACCCTGTAAATGGACAAATACGTATCAACCTCACGGGAGCACGACCGACCTAACACATCAACAAACCGCAGTATTACAATATTCCCTAGGGTAAATATTGTAATACTGTGACAAAACTGTGTTGTAGCGACTTCGGTTGTTAGTTTCGTTTGCGCATCTCCTACGTGAATCGTTCGTAAGTACGACAAGATGCTGACATCTGAGGGTTCACCACGCAACTCGCGGCGCTAGCGTCTTCCGTCGGCTTAGCGTTTAACCTAGGGCAGTGACGGATTAACCCTTAATCAAATTATTCCTTCGATCGCGGATTCTCGGAAATCTATCGTTTACGCGGTCGGATTCGACCGCTTGGGAGTTGATAGGTTACTTGGCTTAAGCAATCGACTAGGTCCTAGGGCATCGCGTCTGAGGAAGCACCAGAAGAGACACAAAAAAAACCGTCCTTAGGGCATCACTCACTCTCACGTCACCAAAAAGGTTTCTAGGAAAAAACTAATGTTTTTAGGCGGTAAAGATTTAAAGATCGATTCTAGTTGAGCAATCCATGCCTGTGCCCCCCATGTGTGTGGGATAGGATAGGGCAGCAAGTAGTCTTCATCCGTCACTGATCAAGACATCATCAATGAAGTGTTAACGGTGGAATCGCATCGCACTTTGATTTCTAGTTCGCAGTTACGAAGCCCTATATTATGTGTGGAAGCCTTTTCGCACGCGCGGCCCTAGGCGATGTAAGTCGCGACTTGCGTGGCGATAGTGTAAAACTATAATGCAGGGGTTTCCAATCTGTTGCAGCTTGCGGCACAATCACTGCAATGTTTTGTCGCGGCGCCTGTATATCTATACCTTTATATGAGGTAAATAATAATAAGAAATATTTTATAATTTATTTTTTAATGATGGAGGATCGACTCACGGCGCACCTCTTGCTTTTACACGGCGGACCAAGGCGCCGCGCCGCAGCGCACACTTCTTTGGGAACCCCTGATAATGTATCAGACGCCGGATGTTGCGTCACATGTATCTCGCAACTGATTCATCCAATTGTAATAACTATGTCTGACTCGAGACTGCCCAAATAGTGCTCTTTCGTAATGTAGGGTACCTTGGCATTGTGTAAAAATAAATTATTGTGTTACAAAATAAACATGAAGCAATGGAGACTGATGAATGAACAAGAGGATCAATCAACTTGCGTACACGAACTCGATTTAAGCTGCGATCGAAGCGACATTTGAATAATGAGAATATAGGGCTCCTGTAAAGTCTACAATTATATGTTACTAGCGACCCGCTCCGGCGTCGCACGAGTATAAAATATATTATAGCCACTGAAAAAATGATTAAAATCGATAGCCTATGATCCTTCACGTGGTCTACTTCTTATCTGTGCCAAAAAACATAAAAATTGCTCTAGTAGCTCGCGAGATATGCCCTTTCAAATAATTTCCCCCGTTTTTTCCACATTCTCCTATTAGTCTTAGCGTGATAAAATATAGTCTATATAGCCTTCCTCCATAAATGGGCTATATAACACTGACATAATGTTTTCAAATCGGACCAGTAGTTCCTGAGATTAGCGCGTTAAAGTTAGCCCTTTCAAATAATTTTTCCCGTCTTTTGCACATTTTCCTCTATTTCTTCGCGTCTATTAGTCTTAACGTGATAAAATATAGCCTATAGCCTTCCTTGATAAATAGGCTATCTAACACTGAAAGAATAATCAAAATCCGTTGCGTAGTTTTAAAGATTAAAGGGAACAAAGGGACGTGAGGGAATAAAGCGACTTTGTTTTATAATAATACTACCTGATCAGGCAAACGTTGTTTTGCCATATAAATAATTTTTGGTATGAAAAATAGATGTTGGCCGATTCTCAGACCTACTGAATATGCATATAAAATTTCATAAAGATTGGTCAAGCCGTTTCGGAAAGGTACGGTAACTAACATTGTGACAGGGAAATTTTATATATAAGATGTATAGATATAGAATAACGTGGTTAATACCATGTGATGACAGTGATTGAGTGTTAATAAGTTAATAAGCCAAAACCACAGAATACCGCCACAGACATATCCACATCCACACTAACATTATAAATGCGGAAGTGGGTCTGTCTGTTACCCCTTCACGCCCAAACCGCTAAACCGATTTTGCTGGCTATAGAGATACTTTGAGTCCCGAGAAAGGATCAAAGGATACTTTTTAACCGACTTAAAAAAAGGCGGATATCAATTCGACGCGTATGTATGTAATATTTCCAGAACTGCCCAGTTTTTGTGTCAATCTATAACAGCTTCTGAATAAAATATTATGTGCCAAACAAAAGTGTATGTATGTATGTTTTTATGTTTGTGCACGCATATTATCCCCGGAACCACAAGTTCGATTTTAGTGATTCTTTTTTTATTGTACTAGATATTGTTCAACTTAGGGAATACTGTAAGTTTCATCAAAATCGGTTCAGTAGTTTTTGAGATAGGGAATTTTAATTCTTAATTACGGTCAAAAATTTGAAGTCGGTATTATCTTTTTAAAATACTATTATTATCCCGGAAAAATGTACGAATGTAAGTATGTAAGGTATTCGCGCCGGTCGACATCTAGTCTCCTATAGGTTTCATAGAACAGTTTAATTGGAGTCGCGGTTAGTGGCCACCAAACACCTTTAGGGTCAACTCAGACTGCAAATCGAGTATAGACCGCAACGCGAGAGTATGCATCTACAATCTACATGCATGAGACGTCTTGCAAATCTGTCAAATCTATACAGAAATGCATCTACGCGTCACGTTGAGGTGTCATCAAAAATCTTATTCGTAGCGTCTCTTAAGAGCAGTGTTTTTCAACCTATGGGTCGCGACCCTCTAGAGCAGTGGTCCACAACCACTCTAGGTGGTCAAGAAGCTTCTTTTGCGGGTCGCCAGAGGTCAATAGATTGGTATAATAAGTAGGAGAATTTTAACAAAAGGTTATAATGTTATATTCATAAACCAACGTCATAAAATATCCTTTAAAATATTGATCTTACAATAATAATTGTTTAATTGGAAATATTAAAAGAGTTAAACAACTCAGTTACTTGATCAGTTCATTAATGGTTAATACGTCAGTTGATTGAAGTTTTAAATAATAGTTTAATTAATCATTGACTTAACATAATTCGACCAAATAATATAGGTCTGCCGTCTCACTCGACTCTCCCTTTGAATCTCTGATCTTACAATATAATGGGTAGTATTTAATCGAGTGACTGTAAATTACCGTTTTAAGTGTCAAAAGTACTTAAGTTGGGTTATAGAATTACTATTTGAACGACTGACTGTGACCGATGAGAAATTAACAAAACAGCAACTTACAAATTATATATTTGAGTTACTTATAATTCAAAATGAGCAGCTTCATAATGTTTGAGCGACCTAATATCTGTTTGAGTGTCAACGTTACGTCCTGCATTTTTTTCAATATTTGGCAAATGTATTTTTTATACTGAGCGGCATTTTATCTTAAATGAAGTGTTTCGAATACTAAATCCACTTTGAAAAATACACTAATGAGCAGAGTATAATGAGCTCATATTAAAACAAAAAAAATGAATATGAAATAACTATTTGATGAAACACTATTAATCAGGGATCCCTAAAACTTTTTTTTTATTACTATCGAGCAAATTTTCTGTGAGTAAGCTACTCACAGAAAATTTGGATAAGAGGAACAGCGGTAAAGGTTCGGAAACCTACCCCAAAATTGATGGGAAGTGGGGGTGAGGGGGCAAGTGGGGTAACCCCCCCCCCCCCGTGTTGGAGCTACTCACCTTTGAAATTTTCGGAATTCTAAGGCTACATCTAATTAGTCTTTTGGTCGCCTTTTTTAACGCCTTTAACCAAACCTACAGCGTGATTTGTGACGGACGCCGGCTGCTGCCACAGCACAGTCACAGTTTAAACCTACTTTTGGACTTTCCGGATTGTGTTTGTTTTTGTTTTGAGGGGAGGCTGCGTCTCCCGAGCCCCCCTTTTGTTTTATGACGGTCGCCGGTGGCTGCCGCAGCACGCTCGCTGCGCTCGCTTGGCTCCCTCTGTGTTGTGGTCTAAGTTCTAACCTAACCTATTATTTTAGTTTTGGTTTTTCCCCCCCGCTTCGGTAACCTTAGTTAAGTAGGCCTTCTGTTAAGAGGCCGGGTGCCATACATACCTACGTAATATATAAAAAAATATATACGTATAAAAAATATTTTTAGTGTTTAAATATTATGTAGTAAATTTACTAAGTACCTACTAAATATTTAAACACTAAAAAATATAGTAAAACACTAAAAAATATATAATATTATAGATATTTTCCTACAAAATAATTAAATACTAAAAAATATTTTTTAGTTTAAATATCCGCAGCCCAACTCACCTGACTGCAACGATTCGTCGCCCCGCGGCCCGCCCAAATTCGAATTCACGCGCATTTAACAATCTGTAGTTTTCATTAAAACACGTATCAAAATATAAAATATAAACCCTCAAATAGAATATCAGTAACCAATAATCATTAATAAAGCAGCTCACAAAAGTTTGCTCAAAGTGAACTTTTTAGTAGTTCGTAATGTATAACCTCACTTAGAAAAATTGAATCTAGCTATAATATTGAAGTTGCCCGCTATGTATTTCCAGTCGCTCACTTAGTAAAACAGTCGCTCGGATAGAATTTTAATATCTGAAATAGATTAATCAGTAATCACAATCCACTTTTTGTAAGCTCGTTTTGGACTTTATTATAAATCAATATTAGTCGTTAGTTTAGTTTATTTTTCGCTTACTCAAATTCATACCGCTCAAGTTATTAAAACAGTGTGTTCATTATCAGTCGCTAAGTAATTTTTTATTCGCTCGTTTTATTATTTCCCCAATATAATTAGGGGTAATCACAAATCTGTCATATTATACATCAAACAACCGATTATGTGTGGTTTGTAATTTTACCTGTGACCTCATAGATAATTATTATTACAATTGGACACTACAAGTAATTAGTCTTTAATGGAGCCTCTCCATGATGATATAGTATGTGTATGATTGCCCAATATACAGGTTGTAACAAAACTTTGATATAAAGTTCACCATGAAAGAGCAGCGCTCAAACAGTATATATTTTTGTCATTTGTACCATCGAGGAAATTGATTCATAGGCAGTTGACAGACCTACGTCATTTGGCCCAATTATGTCAATTCAAAACTCGACTCGACCAATTGACGCGACGCAGATTTCTTCGATGGTACACATACAGCTTCGAAATTATGGCTTTATTGGTTATCCATCAAAGCCAAACTGTTTAACATCAAGCCTCCTGTGAGCAATTGAATAGCAAAAGCTTTAATCTACCTGTGTGACTGTCTCTTATGAGCACAAAAAATAAAAAGTGAATAAGTGAATAAGAATTCACGTGTAATACTCTGTATAGTAGCTCCCACACCGGTTTCGGTGACGGTGGCCGGTTTCATTGAAACAAGGCCAGCTACGCAGGAGTAATTTTATAGTGTCCAAGTGTGTGCGCAGTACACAAGAGCACTCTCTATTCCTTTACTCTCATAACCCAGTTGGACGGAAGACCGACACGACTGGCGAGAGATCAGGCGCAGGACCGACTTTTTACATGTGATCAGCCTGCATTGTCCTAACCAAACTTGAAAATGACAATTAACATGTTTCCAACGCGGGGATCGAACCCACGACCTACGAGTCAAGAGCCGCCCTCTATACCACTAAACCACGGAGGCGTTGACGTATACAAATACTTTTACATGCGCGAGAAAGGCATGAGTGTAGAGCCCCTGGGGTCTAATTCTCGGTGCTCTGATTAGTCTCACGGGAATCGATCCCCAGCTGGTTGTAGTGTAAACGTTTGAACGGCTAATCCCGGATTGTGGCCAATTATTGCTCCTGTGTTTGCAACACGTGTACAAACAAGGTAAATCTATATATATTCTAGTAATATAAATGCGAAATTGTGTCTATCTCTTCGTTGAATCTTCAAGCTTCTGCCGCTACGACGATTAGGATGGAATTTTCATTTTTCTATTGCAAATAAATGTAGAGATCCTGCATTATATCGCGATCGCTCACCCCTACATATCGGTAAAAATAGTGATCTATATTGACATTTATGCAAATAAATAAACAGAAAACATTAAAATAATAATATTGTGAAATCATATTAAAAATTACGACGTCGGTTAGTAAAACAATATAGTACAAGTACAAAATGTTGTTTCGCAAAAAGTTAAATAAAAAGTTTCCGTAACAATTTACACTTTGTGAATTTTGAAATGTAATTACGAAATAGAAATCTCCCCGTGGCCTTTCATATTTCTTTTGTTTGATTGTTTTATACAGAAGCCAATAAAAGGTAGAAAAATATATCAGAATTGCAAGTAAATTGCATTTTACCGCACTGCCCACGCAACCAGTTTTTAGGCTGTGATTCCACCAGTAACTTCTTTTTCATCTCTGTATTGAAAAAAATATGACGCGTGGGTGCTTGCTCATTTAAATCACAAAAAAGTGTTCTTTCAGCTCTTCTACTTTCACAGTGAACTCTATAGAGTTCACAGTGAACTCTATAGAGCTCCTTATATATAAGGAGCACATAATATACACCCTAAAGTATTATCACTTACTTTTGTTACACCATGTAGAGTGTAGAGTGTTGACTGTTTAAGACTGACTGTAGACTGATTTAAAAAAAAATGTTTTTTACGTAGTCGGGTTATAGTAGTTTAAACGTATCACTTGTTCTCTTCTTTTCCAGCAACTCCGAGGTCATCGGGCAGTTTCAGTCACAGGAGCAAATTGTCACCATAGAGCCAAAGTATCCTCTGGAAGATGAGAAAGGGACTGACGGTCAACATCAGGTCCACCATCCTACGTCGTAAGTATTGGCTATATAAATCATAAAAAATACCGTCATATAAACAGACGAACATATTATTATGACTTCCTCTTTTTTGGAAGTCGGTTAAATGTGTTTTCAAGATCCAATGGAATTACTGAGAGGGAGGGGGAAGGAGGAGCAGCAAAATTTACTTCTCTCTTCCAACCTAGCTATTAGTTAGCTACCACTCAAGTTTGAGGATTTTACTTTCCAACCTACTTCAGGTTGGATAGTGGAAATATCTTGGATAGTGGAAATCACTTGAAGAAAACTAGCTTATGACTTATGTGGTTTTCTGCATGTTAAAGTGCGGCGAAAATTCCTGCACTGCATATTATAAAGCGTCAATATAGGTTCACAAAAACCCATATTTTCTTGAATGCAACTCCGGCTCGTACGGGAAGGCACTGCAAGGGGGATTACACAATACAAGGGTGACTAAAGCCGCACAAGTCACAACTTAGGTCGCACGGCGCAAATCGACCGTTTAAATGAAAAATTGCCATCGTTTTGCTGCTTTAGTCACCCGTGTAACCTAGTAATAATTACCCCACTTACATAGGTCTCTTGGAGGAGTGAGCGGGGTGATAACGCCATTGCTACAACATACGGATGTAGAATTGTCATTGGTGGACCGCAATAATGACACCGTAATAAATGTTGTTGGTAGTGCTCATATGAGCCAACTACCCTCTCCTGTTTCACCGAGTCATCATCATCAATCATCTTGAAATTAAAATCAGAAGATCGCTGGAAATTTGGCCGTTGAGTTGTACTCACTGTCACTTTTAACATGCACACAAAATGGGTATTTCGTTATCACGGATACCATTGTGAGCCGAATACCAATAGTTTGCGTGGGGGTTTGTTCAAAATTATTTTATCGATAAAATGTGCCACCACATTGCAAAATTCGCTAGGCACGTATAGCTCGCCCCTATAAATACCGAGGTTATGATTTTTGCGGGTAGTTTGAAATGAAACCGACGAATTGCAGCTGCTGCGGTTAATTGAATTTTATTTTGTGCGGAAAACGTTCCTGTGTGGTGAATTCCCGGTTAATTCGATTACTAGTAATTTGTTAATCGAAGCTAATCCAGCCTTTGATATTACATTTCAAAATCACATCGGGTTTTGATGTATAGAGCTGCGGGGCTAAAATGGTCGCTTTAGAGAATCATATTATGAATCGTAATAATATATTATGATTATTTTTTTAAAAATCACAAAATGGCCACTCTGCTTGCAATTCATATTGTGTAGTAATTCGTACTAATTTGACATTCGTCAGATTTACTATTTTGACGATTCAGTTACTGAATTGATTTTAGAGGAATTGCAAAATGCCCCCCTGGTAGGTTTCCAATAATTATAAAGGATATAATATCCTTTGTAATGCAAGATCAAAATAATCGGCCAAGTGCGAGTCGGACTCGTGCACGAAGGGACTTCCGTACCGTTATAGAGCAAAAATAGGCCAAAAATTGTGTTTTTTGTAAGGGACCCTTACGTTTTTATTTTATTTAAATATTATTATTTTTTATTTAAGCTTCTGTAGATTATTGTTATTGTTAATTTTATATTCTGAATATGTTACCATATCACCTCTAATAATTATTATTAAATTACATTTATAAAGTTAAAAAAATATATATTATTAATTATTAAATTACAATAATATTTAAGGCCTTCGTGAAAGTTGCAAAAAAGGCCAAAAAAATCACGTTTGTTGTATGGGAATTGGGAGAACCCCCTTAAATATTAATTTTATTTTTATTTTAGTATTAGTTGATAAAGCGGCACCAGAAATACACAATCTGTGAAAATTTCAGAACTCTAGCAATAGCGGTTCTTGAGATACAGCCTGGAGACAGACAGACGGACAGACATACATCGAAGTCTCATGAATAGGGTCCCGTTTTTACCCTTTGGGTACGGAACCCTAAAAACAAGACACGCGTGTTACGGCCACACAGATTTTTGATATACATTTCTTCAGTCACTAAAGAAAATAATCATTATTGTATATCAGGGGTTCCCAAACTTATTTTGTTTACCGCCCACTTTGAGAAATTTTTTTTTTTGGGCTTTTGTTACACCTAATTTTATAATCCTTCGATCGCGGAAAAACGCAATAGCCTTTCAATTGTTATCGCGGCCCACTTGGGCTTCACGGGAGTTGAAGCGTTAAATTAAAGCCTTTGCACAACGCCCCTTTTTTTCTTGGTCCCACACCGCCCCCCTTTAGACCTTCAGCGCTCACAAGGGGAAAGGCTGATGTATAATTAATATGATTATGGTACTAAAATTATAACATGGTAATTTACATCACATTATATTCTTATGAATCCCTTACTTTAGAAGTTAAAGGGTGGGAGAAGTTAAAGGGTGGGGGACACATATTTTACCACTTTCGAAGTGTGCTCAAGCTCTCAAGCAAACTATTCAGCTAAGAAACTATTTCTGCATGAAAATCTTAATGGAGTTCACATAATACACCTTATTATCAAGTTTCAACAGTATAGGTCTTAGGGTGTGTTTCCACTGAAGCGGAGCGGAGCTTTGCGGTTCCCGAACTGACCAATCGTGCTATTCCAGCGGAATGACAGCGAAGCGGAGCGAAGATTTCGAGCATGGTGATTGGTCAATTCGGCACCGCTAAGCTCCGCTCCGCGTCAGTGGAAATGCGGCCTTATAGTTTAGAGAAAAGTGGTTGTGACATACGTGTTGATGACTATCAAGACCTTTAAAGACCCCAGCGTGAATAAACACATCTTTAACACACATGACACAACACATGCACACGAGCTCGGATGAGTGGCTGAGTCTGTCTGTCTGTTACCTCTTCACTCCCAAACTGGTGAACCGATTTTGCTGAAATTTTGGTATGGAGATTCTTTGGGTCCCGGGAAAGGATATAAGACATCTTTTGTCTAGCTTAGCTAACTTAGTTGAGGGTGTCATCTAGTCAAAATATAATTCCCTTTAGGAAGCTTACCTAAAGAAGGAAGTTGATTGAGAGTTGTTGACGATTAATCTAAATACATTTTTTTCTTGTTATCGCAAACTGGTCTTTTAAAGACTACACGTGACTGACTCAGGGTTAACCTTTTGAGTACCAACGAAACCCTAAAAATAGAAGGAGAAGGAGAGAGAGAACGATTTACACAATACATTACCAAAGCTGATTAATTAATTATTATACTCTGTCTCACCACTTTCTGATAAAGTGCCGTATTCGGCACTATAGCCTATTGGCTTTTTTCACGAAAGATACTTAAATGGGCATTATCCAAAAAAAATCACATGTACTTTTTATATTTTTTTTCGTTAAAATAGGGTATTTTAAGAATATGAATTAAATAATTTTGAAGTTCATTGGCTAGTTTTTTCTCAATACATTTTTAAAGTTTCGCTGTGACGTCATCATCGGCGGCCAATTAACCTCTGCAGTATGATTTTTTCCTTTCAATCTTATTTATAATGGCTGTTTCGTCAAATATAAGTTCTCATTATATGAAAGTTGATACGAGAAGCTTACCTGAAGTTCGAAACGTAATGTTGGTCGAATTTATTGCTAATTTAACGCCACTTTCAGGTCAAACTAAGGTTAAATATATTTGTTCAAAAGACCTTATTCCTCGAAATGTTTTTGTAATGAGCAAAATTAAAAAAAAAATGGACAATCCCCATTGAGAATTAGATTCTTCAAAATATAATTAGGCATGAACATTATAAAATTATGCTTTTCTGTGTTGGAGTTTATTATTGTGGTATTGTTAATATTTTAATTAGACTAACAATACCAAAGAGAAAGTATTTCCGAATAGATGACGCGTGCAACTACATTGCGCTAAAATTCGTTTCGCTCGTAAACTGTACATTTTTCAGGGATAAAAAGTATCATATTGTGTCCTTTTAAATCAGAAAATTTCAGAAAAGTTGGTACAGGGGTTAGAGTGTGTAGGCAAACAGACACACTTTCCCATTTATAATATTTGTGTGGATTTACAGTACTTACCTACTTACAGCTAAGACTGTTCCATAAGATTTTTTTAAATTCAAGTATGATCAAATAAAAAATATATGCAGGGTGTAACAAATTACAAAACTAAGTGACAAAACTTTAGGATGCACGTATATACAGAGTTCACTGTGAAAGTAGCAGCGCTGAAACAATTTTTTTTTCTACGATTTGCATGGGCAAGTGCCCTATATGAAATTACCCATACAGTTCAAAACATAATTTTAATTACTCTTCCAGCGCTGCTGCTTTTCCAGTAAACTCTATAGGTACAGGGGACTCATACAGACCCTAAAGTATTACCACTTTGTATTGTTACTTGTTACACCCTGTATATTCTGCTGATTTGTATAGGTTCGTGGACACAATGCTCCACCTGTTCAGAGGGAACATCGGTTCTGGCTTGCTGGCGATGGGGGACGCTTTTAAAAATGGCGGCCTGGTGTTCGCTACCATCACCACAGCACTCCTCGGCATCCTATGTGTGCATGCTCAGCATTTACTGGTATGTAATTAAAAGTAAAACAGTCGACGAAGTATTTCATAAGGCCTCTGAGGCTCAGTGGGGGAGGCTCAAGCCGGGTCGCAGTTCGAATCTATTCGACGGAGCAAAGCGTTCAACGTTCCTAGGTCATGGATGTGTATTAAAATATCAAGAAAATCGTAAATATAAAAGTATTAAGGAAAAGTATAACGGAAATATATTTCCGTTGTCCGGTACCCGTCACCCAAGTTCTTTAGGTACTTAGCACGGGGCCAGACTGAAGGGGTTTAAACTTAGCTTCCATAGATATTATTATTATAAAGGTCTCCCCACACGAGAGCATTCGCGAACATTTTTAACGTTACGTTACGTTTTGAACCGAGCATTACACTCATTGCGCGCTTTGTAATGATACAATGTATGTAATATTTCATAGCATATACAGGATGTAATAGACAAAGTGTTAATTATTTAGGTTTTGTATGAGTACCCTGTATAGAGTTCACCGTGAAAGTAGCAGCGCTGAAATAGTAACTTTTTAACGTTTCTGTAGAAGAAATGTTCAAATTTTAATACAAATTCATGACGATAGGCGCTTGCCTTCACAAACATAAAGAAAGCTCTTTGAGCGCTGGTACTTTCACATGCAGACTTCAGTGGAATGTACTCTGTATAATACGAGTATAAGGGACACAACCGCACCCTAAGGAGTTATCACTTTTTTGTTACACCCTGTATATTATCACATGCTTATATTGCTTATCTACACTAATTACAAAGAGGAATAATGCGTTGAATACGCTCCGAAACTACGCGGCCGATATTGATGAAATTTGGCATGGTGTGGAAGTACAACTATAGGATACGGTTGATGACCCAAGTATTTTCTTTTAGCTGAACTGTTCAGACGAAATGTACCGTCGGACGAAACGGGAGCGCCCGCCCGGGTTCGCCGATACGGTATCCCTGGTCTTCTCATACGGACCGGCCCGGCTGCGGCCCCTAGCGCCAACCATGAAGATAATGGTCAACACCTTCCTCTGCATCACGCAACTTGGCTTCTGTTGCGTCTATATTGTTTTCATCGCGAATAATGTTAAAATGGTAAGTTTTATTCGTGTTTATTTCATAGCTACAGCAGGTTTGGTCTACATTGAGCTAGTGGCACATTAAATATAATAATTTTACATATTTTTTTTAATGCTTACTGACGCGATGCATTTTCGTATTATACCTTGTTTAATTATTAAAAAATTGTAAGAGTAATTTATCTATAAAAAACATACATCATAATTCATAAATTTATTGCATGCGCTTAATTAATGACTCCATAATAATATTATGTGATCGACAAAATATAAAACACCTTTATCAGAGTGACAATTTTTGTTAATTTTTACTCACCTACCGTACTCAGAGACGAACATTAATTAGTTAATTGTAATTAAATGAAGATTTTGACATAAGTCCGATACATTATCTGTCAACTCTTTATTAAGTCGATGCTTAATCATCATTAATTGTATATTACTGCTTGTTGTCTGTCAATCGCTTGACAACTACTCGGGATCCACAGAATACCAGGGATCACGGTACAGGTAATACCTTAACCGTGATCATAGCCTGAGTGGAATCCTTTTCAACGTTATATTCGCATCGCACCGCCTTACACTGCTACGACCTAGTTGATCAAGGCTATTTATTTTAAGTTTTTATGTCTTTTTATTATTATCATTTTTTTTTCTTAAATTTTTTTTTTTTTACCTTTTATTGTTGTACTGTACCTTGTTCTATGTTCTATGTTTAGGTGTAGTGTGGACTGTGGTGTGAATTTGTGTTGAATAAATGTTTTATTATTATTATTATTATTAAATGTCACTGAGTGCGGCAGTTATGTGTTAAAAATTACATATCCATCAATTGATTTTTTCTGAGAATTCACTTTATATTTTTCTAGATTTGTGACCAGTAAAAATTATTTCTCTTCCACTTTATATTTTTCTAGATTTGTGACCAGTACAACTTGCACGTAGACCTGTCCGTACACATGATCTTTGTCATAATCCCTGTCCTTCTGTCCTGCATGGTACGCAACCTGAAATACCTTACACCCTTCTCGACCATAGCCAATGCGATGATGGCGGTCGGCGTTGGTTTGGTTTTGTACGAAACCGCCCAGGACCTCCCACCGGTTTCGTCACGACCAGCTATGGCGACCTGGGCCCAACTGCCGTTATATTTCGGAACCGCTGTCTACGCTTTCGAGGGTATTGGATTGGTAAGTTTTGGCACCTGCGTTTTTTTACTGTTATTTATCTAGAGTTTTGTAATACCAGATGTACCTAGTTTGTTGGCGTGAGAGTTGGTTTTAGATTTTTGTCACGCTTGCTTTTTTGAAGCGAGTATAACGAAAGATCCTGCAGGGGTCAATTCTTGCATTAAAAATCTCGATTCGAGAATCATGTAACGAGCAATATCGAATTCTCGTCCTAAACAGTAATGAGGTTGAATGAGGTAAATGAAAGTATATTATTCTCTTAACTCTAAAGGAAATAATTCTGAAAATAATAAAGAATTATACGCACCGCGCACAAATATATAAAAGGGTTTTATTTAAACAATTTTACGGTTAGATGATACCGCAAGCGGTTTATAGGGCTCATGATCTAGGGCTTGAGTTTGTTTGGTTTACATTAGCGGGATTATGTGGTGTCCGGCAGTGTCCACATAGTTAATTGCTTGTGAACACCGACGTGTTACTCGTTGTAATACATCATGTAGAGCAGTGGTCCCCAACCTTTTAGCCGTGCGGGAACATTTTACCAAATGTCTGTCTTGCCGGGGACCACCCAGTTGGTTTACCTAAATTATGAGTTGTTTGATGAAGAAAACAAGCACAACTTTATAATTAGCACTCATTTATTTTTATTAGGAAAAAATCTTAAAGTTTTTTCGACTCGATTCATTGCGCCACGTCACATATTATTGGGAATTGGGATGGCTTCGCGGACCACTTGGAATTTGACTCCAGGGACCACCAGTGGTCCGCGGACCACAGGTTAAGAACCACTGATGTAGAGAATGAAAACACTGAAAAATTGAAAAATAGCTGTTCCCGAATTTCATCCATATTTTTTGGTATCCAATATCCATGATACAGTTACAATTGTGCAAAAGGAGTAAGAGTAGTTATATCGAAGTGAGCAGGATACTTACTTCGATATTGGTAGACCAATCTCAATTAATCAAGTTGGCGCGTCATAAGATCTCAATGTCTTAAAAATAAAAATCTTTTAAGTGCACTTTCATGGTTTTTGATTACTAAATGCTAAAGCACCGCACTCGAGACGTAAATACTTAAATAATAAATACCATTTAGGTACCAAATACCTTTTTGCATAGCAAAACTAGGCTAAAAGTTATTTGGTTACTAACGTGTTACTAACTGGTTTTTTGTGACCTACTTACTAAAAGGTTTTTTTTTCAGGTTCTCCCCCTGAAGAACGAAATGCGCCAACCTGAGCTATTCCAGAAGCCATTGGGAGTGCTGAACGTGGGGATGGTGTTCGTGGGGGGTATTTTTGTCTCGGTGGGATTCCTCGGATACTTGAAGTTTGGAGAGGATGTTGCTGGGAGCTTGACCTTGAATATGCGACCGGGAGAAACGTACGTATATAGAAGTGGATAGGCATATGGTGGATGTAATTTGGTTACGCTTTGACTCAGCCGACAGATTAGCATTGTATTGATTATTATTGGTTAAAGGTACGCGCATAGTGTGACGCGCATTTTCCACACAAAATTTATGATTGTAGGTCATAACTTATTAATATGTATGACAAATGCGCGACTCACATTATAGCCCGGTCTAATTAGACGCAAAAAAAATCGTAATTTCGGAATAATTCGAGAGCTGAAAATTAGTAGAGACGTTAAATACACCATTACAAATAAAACCTCAAAAGTCCCCGGGGATCCTCCTTGTGCAAAAAATTTTATTCAAGGTCAAAGGTATGAAAATGAGGTTTTTCCTGTTTTTTTTCCAAACTGTACATTTTATCACAAAAATAGGTAGGGCAAGAGTGTAGATCATAGAATTCTGTACAAAAAATATTCAGACACTTTTTTCATACGACTTAATATTCCTTATGAATGGCGGGTCTAAAGTTTGGGAAAATCATATCTAATACTTATATTATAAAGCTAAACAATACCCTACCTATTTTTGTGATAAAATGTACAGTTTGGAAAAAAAACAGGAAAAACCTCATTTTCATACCTTTGACCTTGAATAAAAAATTTTGCACAAGGAGAATCGCCGGGGACTTTTGAGGTTTTATTTGCAATGGTGTATTTAACGTCTCTACCAATTTTCAGCTCTATGCGAGTTATTCCGAGGTCGAATGTTTAATTTTCCTGGGTTATTAGAGAAATATAAGACTACAGCCTTTACACGTTCCATCCAAAAATGCGGTTAACGAGACTATTTAACTATTATTAACTTTATTTCAGACTGAGTTTAGTAGTCCAAGTGCTGATAACTGTGGCCATGCTGCTCACCTATCCGCTACAGTTCTACGTACCGATATCAATTACCTGGCCTGGTTTACGCAAGAAGTATGGAGGGTCGTCTCCCGTCGCCAAGGAACTACTTTATAGAGCGTGCATGGTTATGGTGACTTGTGAGTAAAATTTTGTCTAGCGACATGCCAGTGGTCGAATTTGTAAATGTTACATTAAGGACCTAAAAGAAAGCTATATTTGTAATAATATGCTTAGCATGTAATTTGTAAACGACCGCTCTGAGTGCATAGTATAGTAGTGTACGTGTAGTGTGTGTAGTGTAGTGCATAGTAGTAAAGTAAACTTTTGTGATAATAAATGGATTAGTGCTACGAATAACGAAGTAGGTACGACTATGATGGCGCTTGGTAGTAATGGTAACACAGGTAGTATAGGTATGTATAGAGTAGAGTACTACACAAATACTCTACTTTCTATAGTTGAACACCCAGGCTACTTTTCAGTGTTTAGTTGTGAGCTGATACGGTACGAGCTACGAATAATTAGTGATGAGCAAAATGAGTCTTGGTCTTGCAGTCTTGGTCTTGGTCTTGCAAAAATTACAAGACCAAGACCAAGACCAAGACTAACCTAAGACTAGCAAGACCAAGACCAAGACTAGGAGTGCAAGAACAAGACCAAGACCAAGACCGACTATGCAAGAGTCTTGCTCCATGCAAGACTCTTGCAAAAAAATTTTACTTAGTCGCAGCGACTATAATATTCATGAAATAAAATATTTATAACAATATAATATCTACTTAACATTAATTTTAAGTTCTTGTGATACAGCCTGGAAACAGATAGACGAACAGGCAGTGATGTGTAAGTAATTGGGTCCCATTTTTACCCTTTTGATTATGTAACCATGCATTTAAGGTTCTAACTAAAAATTTGGGAATATACGTAATACGTGGCGGCCGAAAAGGAAGATCTTTCAACCGAGATAGAGAGAATCCGAAAATCCGGCCAAGTGCGAGTTGGACTCGCCCATGAAGGGTTCCGACTCCGCAGCAGCGAAAAGGTTTATTATGAAATTATATTATGAAATTAAAAGGTTTTTGATTTATTTTTATGTTTCAGTTGATTAAATAAAAGTTAAATTATTAAGGTTTTATTAAATTATTAAGGTTATTACCATTTATGACGTATAAAAAACTAACTTGCTAGTTCTCGTTCAAACCAATTTTCCTTTGTAGTTTTTATAGTAATGTAGTTTTAATAGTAAATACGTAACGTTACTCGTCATACCACTTTGGAAGAGTCTCTCTCGCAAACTATTCAGGTTAGAAGAAAATGATATTATAAATCTCAATTAGATTTTGAAATACCTATTCATAGATACCCCACACGCATAGGCTTGATGAGAAAAAACTTGAGAGGTGTCAAGGGACACCCGGATGGAACGAAGTTATTTCTCCCGCAACTCTGTTGCACCAGTAGTCGTTTATCGCGCAAAAACCGTACATTTTTTCCGGGACAAAAATATTCTATGTCCTTTCCTGGGCCTCAAAGTATCTCCATGCCAAATTTCAGCAAAATCGGTTCAGCGGTTTGAGCGTGAAGAGGTAACAGACAGACAGACAGACAGACAGACACACTTTCGCATTTATAATATTAGTATGGATGTACAAAAAACCCGTATACATGACAAAAAAAGAAAAAATCATAACTGGCTTTCTTTCGATGAGAGTGAGAGAGACCGACAAAGAAAGACGCGCACAACGTACGGCTTATAACTACAGCAAAAAGCACAGACATAGATCAAGAAGATCACAAACAGTGGCAAAAAGTGTCGTTACAACTTTTTCCGTCTAGCCCCATTTCACAATGCGCTATAACTTCGTTCCTAAAAATTTTGTTTTTCAGTTGTACCCTATGGGGACCCCTACAATTTTTAATAATTTTTCTATTTTTGTATCAAAATCTTAATGCGGTTCACATAATTACTACACCTACATACCAAGTTTCAATTGTATAGCTCTTATAGTTTCGGAGAAAAGTGGATGTGACATATGGACGGACAGACAGACAGACATGACGAATCTATAAGGGTTTTTTGCCATTTGGCCTAACCTAACCTAAAAATAAAAAAGTTATTATTTTTCAAAATTTTCATTTTTCTTAAGGACATTATTGCCGCTAGAAGATCAGCCTATGCTGAGTTGGCTCTCGACTTTTCATTAGTATTTTCAATTCAAGAACCATTCTCATATCAAGTTAAGATAATATTATGATCATCATCAGCTAACTTCTAATAACTTAGGTTTGAAAATGTTTTTTCGAGAAAATGAAAACGTTTACAAAAAGTTTAGAAAAATGTTTGCAAGAGTCTTGCTTTTTGCAAGACCAAGACCAAGACTAGGCGTGCAAGACCAAGACCAAGACCAAGACCAGACAGATTTAAGCAAGACCAAGACCAAGACTGCACAAGCAAGAACAAGACCAAGACCAAGACTGGTCGAGTCTTGGTCTTGGTCTTGCTTTGCTCATCACTACGAATAATAAAACCAGGAAACGTAACTCCCATACTAATACAGTTTTAAATTTGGTTCCATTCGAACTGTCATAATATAACGTCAGCCTTTATACCGCTCAAGGTCACCAAATGTATGAAAAGTGTTCCTAAGGTTCACTTTGGACAAGTATTTTGGAGCATGCTTTTTGACGGAGTTACTCTTCCTTAGTTTTTTTATTATTCGTAGGGTACGAGCAAATTATTCTTAACGACGCGTCCTTTAGTTATTTCTTTATTAATTTGTCAGTATGTCTCAAAAGTCAGGTATCCCACGGGATTATTTCACAAGAGAAATTAACCTATCGAAGATTCGTCTGTTAACCCATCAATACCCAAGCGGCATCCGGCTGTCACATAGCAATTGAAAATCTATTGTGTATGCGATTCCCACGATCGATGTATTAATAGCTTTTATTTTTTCAGTCGTGCTAGCTGAGACCATTCCTCAGTTGGGACTGTTCATCTCCCTGGTCGGCGCAATAAGCAGCACCACCCTGGCCCTCATGTTTCCACCGCTCATTGACCTAGTCGTCACTTACCAGAAAGAAAACAAAATGCCCGTCTTTACACTAGTGAAAAATCTATTCATCATCATCCTTGGTATTTACATATTTATATCGGGAACTTATGAAAGTATAGCGTCTATAATAAGAGCTTTTAGAAATTAAGTATTGTAGCTACATATTAATAAATGCTCTAGAATATTATGTACTCCGTATTAGTATTTTGATCTCAATGTAGAGAACTAATCTAAGGGTCAATTGAGACCGCAACGTGACGCGTAGATGTATTTCTAAATTTGTATGGATTTGACAGATTTGCGAGACGTCTCACGCTCACGAAATCTGTCAATTCAGTACAGAAATACCAACGTGTCGCGTTGCGGTCTGAATTGACCCTTACTCGACATGATTCATGTGCCGTGTATTTTGCACGGTACCTAGTAATTGCGGTAAACGTGACATTTATGGCAGCTGCATACACTAGACGAGAGCCTCTCTCCTCAGATCATGCCTGTGTACACACTCGTCCTAACATATTTTGTACTGAAGACTAACGCAACAACGGACGTGGAAATTGCTGCCGCTATTTGTCTTTTTGCCGTGATTTTTAAACATTTGCATAAAAAGAAAATTTGTAAACCATAGAAAAAAAGATTTCCAGAAAATGGTTGCTAAATGCCCTTGCGCTTCGCTTGGCTCGTCTTGGCGGACGTGCGTGTGACATGTGTGATGTGTAAGACCACATAGTGAAACACGTCTGCTCATACTCGTAAATACTATCGGTAACTAATTTAAAGAGTGTGTACATGCTCGCTCTCGTTTATCTCACGAGACCCAACGAGACTCTTTGACTCGTGCACAAAAACCGACAAGCAACCGAGAGTGACGGAGACGAGGACGAGAGCGCGAGACGAGAGCACCCTGTACACACTCGCGCTTGGCCTATCTCGGGGTGTCTCTATGAGTGTGTACAACCGTCATAAATTGGTAGAGTTATTTGCATCTAAATCGAAATAAAATGGAACGGACACTGAAAGTAAGAATTTATGTTTACTGAATCGAGCTTAAACAATATAATAATAAGTTGTAATGTATTATATATTTAACAAATAGCAAGGTTTTATCGTTCTTATACGTGATTGTATTGCAAGTTATAAATTGTGCGCGCGAATGAGACTGTAGCGATCATAGGTCCACAAAGCTGTACGTGCTACGCGCTTTAGTAGACAGACACATTGCGGGCAAACTAATAAAGACACTTCAGAATTCCTTATCCATCGTATTTTTTAAGTTAAAAGTTATATAATAATATCCAGCTATTTTTCTTCAATTTCCCCGTGTAGGGACGGGGTAGAATACTATTCCCTACGGCCCATCAAGAAGGCCTGTCGTAAGAGGCGACTAAACTTGATAAGTGGGTTTACCCAAAATTTAGCCTAGGTCTAGAATAAGGTAGGAATAAGGGTCAATTCAGACCACAACGCGACGCGTTTGTAAATTTGTATGGATTTGACAGATTTGCAAGACGTCTCACGGAATTGAAATATGTCCATTCAGTACAATTTTAGTAATGCATCTGGCGTCGTGTTGTAGTCGTGAATTGACCCTAAGACTTTAATGTTGTTCTTCAAGCTTTATGTAATAAATAATGACGTTATTCAAAATATGTGTCAACACCTTAATATCGAAGTATAAGAAAAATGTTTAACTTTATAATCCGAATTTAAAAATATGCATTGTGCAGAGTTAATTTAAGCTCCTTAGGTTAAACTTGGCTTACCTACTTGTCTTTGCATAATATAGAATAATAATCTTAATAAATAAAAAAAATTAAAACTAGAAAGCTTGCTTCTTTTTACAGAAAACATAAAAGGAGTGCAGTGTTAAGAGTCCGTATACGAAATTTTGCCGATTTTTGGCTCATTTAACAGACGTGATTTAACAGTTAAAATACAGTATTTCTATAAGTTTTAATGCACAACATGTAAGATCATTTCAATTATAATCTAATGTTGGAGCTAGATTTTTATTTTTTTTAAGTATCTTTAAATAATCCAACTCAAACCCGCGACAGTTTTGTGATTTTTGCTGTAAAAGGTTTAGAATATCACCTTTTTATGGATTGTATTGACGTCTTAACGGTATGAAAAAAATACAATGTACTGTTGAGAAAGTCGTCTATACAATGTTGGAATTACTTTTTACCACTTTAATATAAAAAACCCTTTAAAAAACAGAAAACCTCTATCTGCCCGCTAACTTGGCGATCGTCCTTTTTCACCTGGCAAATGAAAGACGGGCGTGAGTGTGAAGAGAGCAGTAGAAAAGAGAGTACGGGCTCTTAAAACGTCTTGTTTAAATCCCTATTATTTTCAATAATATTTTATTCCTGCTACTTATGCTTTACATTGCAACTGTACTTGTCTATTATTTTTTGTGCTAATTCTTTTCCATTAGTGTTGTTAAAACCACTCGTTGTGGCTACTTTTATAAATATTAAAAGCCTGTACCTATTGAAATATAAATTGATGCTGAGTGCACTGCTCATAAAAAACAGGCTTGTCTTTAAAATAACATTTTATTGCAACCCAAAGTATAATGTTTTCACCAGTATTCGAATACGTACAAATTTGTCCATTGACCTATAATTACTACTTGTCTCTTTTTGTCGCGACAAAATATATATTTTAGCTTTATGGTTTCCACGTTCGTATTCTACAAAAAGTTTTATTGTTATATTTTCGCGAGCAACAATATGATTAAAAAATAAAAAAATACAAAAAGGGACTATTATTGGCCGGCATTCGCTAAACGGACTATAAAATATTTTAGATATAATAAACTTTAATCATTTACGTGAAATATTAAGTATAAGTACTAATGTAATACCTATTTAGGTAGGATATATTTATTGTCTACTTGGTGTAATTTAGTGTTAGGATTTAGGTACGAAGCTTAGTACGGTAATTATAATGTAGCTATAGAAACGGTAATAAAGCTTTAAAGGAAGATGATTCCTCAGTAGATCAATCCAGAAATAACACGTTTCGGTTAGGGATGTTTGTTACCTTCTACTGGGAGTTTGTCCGTGTGTGGCTCCTAAATTAAAAACATCGTTAAACACCCGTTTGGTCACGTGTAATGGGTGAAACATCAAAAGCCCAGAACTCTTCCTCAGCTTCTGTTAGCTACATTTCATATTCGAATTTCTTAATCTGTAAATTATTTCTTAATAATACTTTGTTAATTTTTAATCTCCTAAGCGTAAGATTATATTTCTATACAGCAAAGTTTATGCAAAACCAATTTATTTAACAGCTCCTACGTATGCAATGTTGTTCTTAAGTTATCTTGTAAGTTATATTTTAAGTTTTATTTGTATTTTCATTCCGCTGTATTATTTTAAGTAGGCATCTACGTATGCCAAATAGTAACATAACGTTTTCATATTCACCTTAACTGTGGTACGACTATGTCATAGATGTATTTTTATAATGATATTAGTATTATTATTTACTATATTATACCTACTTTCTCTAAGCTCTTACTAAACTGTGAAAAAAATTAAGCATAATCTGTAATCTAAATGAATATAAATATTTACAAACAGTTAAATAATTAAAATTCTATTTTTCTAGACTTCTCGTTACTCAAAATTGCTAAAAGCACATTAATTAAACTAAAACATAACTAATCTAGAATCCTAAATTTCATAACATATTCGCATTGTCTTGAATATAAGGTCATTTTCACCAATCGCACTCTTAAGCGTACGTTCCATTAGCTCCAATTTCTTTTTTATAGTTTAGCTCCATTTCTTTTTTTCCTAAAATTAAAAGGTTTTACCGGCACATATGATTATATTATTATTAATATTTATTAAATTTCGGCCTAAAGGTCTTTTCGACAGAACGACGTTGATGAAATTTTAGAAGATAGAGATTAGGGCCTCACGGCCGCCGCTAGGCTACACTTAAGGTGCGATTGGAAAAAACTGTCATTAATATTATTTATACACCGAATGGGACCTAACATTAGGATGTCAATGAAAGCTTACCTTGAAACTTTTTACAGCACTTCACTATATCTTAAACCTAAGTTTTATCTCAAGACCTAAATAGTTTTATATCTAGAAAAACAATAAATTATTATTATAGACTCAGGAGTTGAAGGTAACTCCTTCAGTAACCGAAGTCGATGTTTGTTGGACTTAGTAGGTGTTGTTCGTGCTTTATCTTCGGTTGAATTTGGCTTAGATTATTTTTTGCTTAGAGGTTTAATTTAATTAACAACCTTATATGCCAATTAAACCAACTCTTGTTCATTGAACGTTCATAAAATACAGGTTGAGAATCAATTTTCATGCAACTCTATCAACACTTTAATCACCGATTTTGTAATATGATTCCTAAAAGACGTTTAAAATTCGTTCCGCTGCACCTTCCGGTTCTGGCAGTCTGCAGTCCGAATTAAATAAAAGACTCGGCCGTACTCAGAGCCCTTTAATGATGACTAAACTTTAATTTATTGAAGTTTTGTAGTAGTTAGTAGTTGACAGATAATGTATAAAGCTTATGTCAAAATCTACATTTAATTACAGTTATGTAAATAATATAAGTCATTGAGTGCGGCAGTCAGAAGAATACCCATCCACATAACCCTATAGAATCGGTGTTGTAGAATCAAGCATTCCAGATATTGACGTGACAACGTCTTAAATTAGGTTGCGGCTGGGAGTCACTTATGAAAAAGTGTAACGCTCGGTAACGTTACGATGAGTCACCGAACGAGAGAGAGGCCCGCCGAATGCCTTGCGTCTCTCTCCCACACGTTGTCACGTAAAATCTTCGCCCGTAAAACCGACTTTACAGGCAACCATTTTTTTTTCTTAATTTTTCTTAATTTGGATTAATAGCAGTGTATAAAGCAGTGGTTCCCAACATTTTTAGAGGTGTTACCCCTATGGCCTGTTAGAGAAACTGATTAACCCCCCCAAGGGGGTAATTACCCCCAGGTTGGGCACCACTGCCCTATAGTATTATAACTTAAAGCGGTCAGAGTATAGTTTTGTTACATCCTGTAATCTGTATTCTGTATATTTAATGTACTTAGTATAAGTTATTATTAGATATAACTATATAATATTGGTACAAAGTACCGTAAAAAGTACGCAGTATAACTGCGATATAAATATAATAAAATAAAAAAAATTTAGTTTGTTATTATTTTTAGCAATATTCCGCGAAATAAACTTCCACCTTTAAGTAAATGAGTGAGTGCACGCATAGGCATGCGTACAGCACCTCCCTCCTCCCACACTGCCTATGCGTACACTCGCATGCAAGAACTTGCAAACACCACCACCACACAAGCAATAATGTTGGCAAATCCGTGCAAGGCCCCTCACCACCATGCAGGTTGAAAACCTCGACGCGCGTTTCGCTCCAACACCGGAGCATCCTCAGGATGTGGACTCTACGAACAACGTTCGTCAAGTCACTTGACGTTCGTCAAGTCACTTGACGTGACTTGACGAACGTTGTTCGTAGAGTCCACATCCTGAGGATGCTCCGGTGTTGGAGCGAAACGCGCGTCGAGGTTTTCAACCTGCATGGTGGTGAGGGGCCTTGCACGGATTTGCCAACATTATTGCTTGTGTGGTGGTGGTGTTTGCAAGTTCTTGCATGCGAGTGTACGCATAGGCAGTGTGGGAGGAGGGAGGTGCTGTACGCATGCCTATGCGTGCACTCACTCATTTACTTAAAGGTGGAAGTTTATTTCGCGGAATATTGCTAAAAATAATAACAAACTAAATTTTAAGCTATGGATTTCCGCAAAGTAACGCCTGATTCCATTAACTATTTATAAATATAATAATATGTAAGTATTAATATTAAAAGCTGCTGTAAGCACATGATGGAATTGAATTGATATTTTTAGCTTTTAGTTACATTGACATTCCATATAAATAGATAGGGACATCAAGCAAAAGGCGGGTGACGAAATTAAGCTGTGTAGGTACATAATATATTTTAATACCAAATCATAAGAATAAACAATAGATTATATAAATTGGGTGGTCCAGTGTATTCACTTAGGGTCAATTCAGACCGCAACGCGACGCGTAGATGCATTTCCAAAGTATGGATTTGACAGACTTGCGAGACGTCTCACGCCAATGATATTGTATGTTACTAACGTAACTAGATTGGCAGTCTACGACAGAAACGCGTCACCACTTTGAAGATGCCTGCAGGCATATCTGCCATACATAATGACATAATAACATTATGAAGTGACATTGTCTTTTGGGCTATCAAGTGGTTACGCATTTTTTGCATCAGTTTGTAAGACATTGCCACTCTAGTATTTTAGAAACTCATTGTCTCACGCTCACGAAATCTGTCAATTCAGTACAAAAGATGTGCATCTACGCTTCGCGTTGCGGTCTGAATAATTGACTAATGCCCGTTTTCACCAACGCCCCTAAAATTAGGGGTCCCTTAAGCCAATATTCCAAGTTTTGTTCTTGATGAATTGACAACCCCGTAACTCTTAGGTGACGTTTATAACTACATAGTATAAAACAAAGTCGCTTTTTCTGTCCTCATGTCCCTTTGTTCCCTTTAATTGCGATTTTCTATAATAGATAGAGTGATTAAAGAGGAAGGATTGTGATAAATATGTATATTAATTATGGGAGTTCGCTATTTTACAAGTAAAATATCAGACGACCATTCTATAACAGATTTATTGTCAAGGCAACCGTCGTCGTCGCCACATTACGTCACCTAAGTTTGCGGGGTCGTCAATTCATCCCGTAAATTATAAACACCTAATGGTTTGACGGATGAATCGCATACAGTTTGTTTTATTTCAAATAAACGTCACCTAAGAGTTAGGGGGTTGTCAATTCATCAAGAACAAAACTTGGAATATTGGCTTAGTGGACACCTAAATTTTAGGTGTGGTTGGTGAAAATGGGCATTAGGCGCATAAATAGTTTAACAAAATATAACAAACCGTGTAAACAAAATCGATGAAGTCGTTTTGGAGGAGATCAGTAAAAAAATATACTTACTACTAATATATTATAATTTATATTGTTTAATTTTATCAAATTTTGTATTCGCAAATGATGTCCCTATATGATATGGAACCTTCGTCAATAAAATTCGTATAATGTGAACACTGAACATATTAGATAATATTATTATTACTATAGAAATATACACCATCACTGTTCATATTATGGTCGCTGTTAAGCATTTGTGTATCATCCCACAAAAAATACGTATTGACTTATGAATGCAGTTATGTTCTTTCCAAGAAAAGTTGTGGGTTAGTACACAAATGCTTAACAGTCATGACCATAATATAACTATGTAGTAATTTTTCACATATAATCTACTAAAAGAAAGGTCTTTAATAGGCTTTACGTTTTTTTCATTTCGTTACGAAAAGTCTTTCATATTTTCGGATTATTTTTTAACTCTACCTTTTAACCAGTGCAGATTGAATATTTATTGTAATTTAAGTTCCATTATTTAAGTTAATTTAAATGTCTGGTCCACAATTAGATATACAAGGTTCTAGTTTTTTTTTGTTACATATTTTGTAATAGTTGTATTTTATTAAAAATTGGCCTTTGAAAAGTTGTACTACAAATTATACACCAGCCTGCTTTTTCTTCCTATCTGCCAATTTTTTTTATTTTTTTAATTTTTAGTATTTTATTAAAAATTGGCCTTTGTAAAGTTGTACTACAAATTATACACCAGCTGCTTTTTCTTCCTATCTGCCAATTTTTTTTATTTTACATGAATTCTGAAACTTTATTATAAATAGTTATACTCCAGCCGATCTCAATAATAATAATTTAGTGATGGTGTGCTAGGTTTAATATTATAGATATTATGTAGAGTAGAAATGTCGACTATTATATTTAATTATTAATTACCGTTTAACAAAAATTTCATATTAATCCCAACGTTAGAACTGACGTTTCAGCCTGGACGAATCGAATATAATATAATATTATATAATATTATACATGTATGAATAATGTATAAGTAATATTATAATCTCATATCAGATGCATATTATGAATGTGTTTACCTCTTAACACGTTCTCTGCCGCGTAGGTCACATGTGCCCGGACCCCTACCTGTATCTACCCGCCGCGTAGGGCACCGGTGACCTCAGAGCAGACCTGTTTTTGAATCGAACTCGTAGGCCATAGGACACGTTTATCTTACATTTCTCTGTAGTAAGTGACCGGTGCGGCGCTGTACAGCAATACTCTCACATGGTATTCACCTGTGTTCATTATACGTGAAAATTTTAATGCAAAAACCCAAAGCACTGGAAAAAATAACTGTTTCTATAACTTTTTATTCATTTATCAATAATGGTATTAACAATTTATTATTAATAATTAGACAACAGATAAAATTAAGCATATTGTAAAAATTTCAAGTCCCTAGCTGTTGCCATGCCATTGCCAAAAATTATTACGTTTGTTGTATGGGAGCCCCCCTTAAATATTAATTTTATTCTATTTTTAGTAGCTTTTGTTATAGCGGCAACAGAAATACATAATTTGTGAAAATTTCAGAAGTCTAGCCATAGCGGTTATTGAGTTACAGCCTGGAGACAGACAGCCCCAGCGGTGACCGGAAACGTGACCGGAGCGGCGCAGTGATAAAGATTGCGTACTTTCCGTACTACAGCGCCGCGTAGGTCACATGTGACCTCAAGGGGTTTTTTTAATATATCTCAGGAACCCTGCACCCCATCGAACCCTAAATGATGTCATGGTTTATGTCTTGACCTAATACATCTATTTCAACCAAAAAGATTTTTTGTAATTTTTCTTGTTTGTACTACCGGCAGAGAACGTGTTAACAATATGATCTTTTCTAACATGAATTAATAAGATAACTTGACATAGAAACAATTAAAATAGAGAGATATATTCAAGGTGTAAAAAAATAATGTTAATACTTTAGGGTGTGTAAGAAATTAAGGATCCCCTATACAGAGTTCGCTGTGCAAGTAGCAGCGCTGAAAGATGAATTTTTTTCTCAATCCTTTCTTGTAGGGAGAAATTCATGACACGTGGACGCTTGCCAGCGTTGCCAGATTTTTTTGTGCCAAGTCGGGACTTTGGAATTTTTTGAATAATTACGTTTAGGTACGTGACAATAGAATAGCAAAAGCAGCCGTAGAAAATCCACCGTTCTATCTCCCACTCTTCATTACACTTTTTCATTTTCTTTCTCAGCAGCGCGTCCCGTCGTTCGGGACAGGGGCCGTACCACGAAACTGTTTTGTGACTCAAACAATCGTACGAGAATGCCGCGTCCTACTCTAACAAACGAGAAATTATGCTGTAAGAGTGTCATCCGATTGTTTGAGTCTCAAAACGGTTTCGTAGTAGACCTACTGGCTCAGTTCCGCACGGGACATTTAATTTTGATTTAAAAATCGGGACGTCCCGCCAAAATCAGGACGTTTGGCAACGCTGACGCCTGCCCATACAAATCACAAAAATCTTTATAAATCTTTATAAGGGGCAGTGGGCACATACCTACACATATTACACACCCTAAAGTATGATCAGTGATCACTTAGTTTTTTACACTTTGAATGTTTTAGAATTAAAAAAGATGTACTAATAATAGGATTTTTGTGGTATACGATTATTTTTCGGCCTATCCACGTTATGTCATGATGGACTATTAATATAGGCGATTACGGCGTACATAGCAGGGTTTCCCAAGCAGTGGTGCACGGTAGTCGTTACCCTACCAGACCCTAACAGAGTTGGCAAGATTTTTTACTGATTTGAAAAATTATCTTCCACTTAAAACTAGCCTTATAAGTTATAAATGGTTATAACTTTACAAATGACCAACTGAGACAAAGCATGAGTAGTTTTTTTCTTTCATTTCGCTTGGAACTCCATATTAAATCAATCAAGTCTCGATATCGTGAGGTCTTCTTTCCGATTTGTAATCTGAGGGCCTCAATAAAGTTTAGGAAAACCTTGCTATAGAGATATCGGATATTCGTCATGTTTGTCCATCATGGGATACGTGAAGAAGGGCCTGTACATTAGCCACAGGTATCGGTATCAACGAAATATTGTAAACAACGCGGCTCTACCGCGCGTCGTCGTAGTAAGCCCCTAGAATTAATGTTAAACTACAGCATGGAAGCAGATGGGTATTAAGTAGTATTAAATCGACATGTATACGGCGTGAGATGCGCGTTATTACAAAATTGTAAATTCTTACGGACATGATATAGGCAAAAGTAGTGAGATTAATGTGTAAGGCTCGTTTATATTAATTAACTATAAAAAGTATATTATTGTGAGCTTAGACTTCGTTCGCACGAGAGCTTATTGTTGTGCCGTAGCCCGTAATAATATTGAAAATAATTATATTTATTAAGACCAAAAGAGCTAAACTTTGTAAAGTCTTCTAATAAATAAATTACAGACAGCTGTAAGTTAACTGCGCAGTCATGACAGTCTCTACGTAAATGGATATAACTAAGTAGGTAGGTAATAATTTGGCTTCCTAGCTATACCTACTTCTGTCGACAATTTACTTTTATCATGTCTACGATGATAAAATTAGGAATTTTTAATATGCGCTTTTCTAACGCAAACACTCTTCTCTTTAAGACGAGTCAACGTTGGTACTAACGGGGCGTTTTACAATGCGCGTTTTTCTAACGTTGCTCAGGTTTGAGAATCGCCGCGGTTCTATACCTAGGCGTGTTTATTTTTCTATATTTAAAAGCGCGTTAAAGCTGATCGCACATGTGTCAGCGTCTCAGCACCGTAGGCACGGTACGCGTCGAACGCACCGTGACAGTACACAGTGCGGGCGAATGTGCAAGCCCATTTAGTGCGATCTAAATCACTAAATGTGCGATCACCTTAAAACGTGTATGTCTCAAGGTTTTATAATAGAACGTAGATCATTTTCCTTCTAATGTTTCCAGTGGAAAACATGTGACAGAGCAAGGTCATTGCACTTATAGACACGCCTTCATGGCGAAACAGCTGATACCTAGAACTTTTCCTCTATGTAGTTTAACCGGTTAAATCTTAAGTAATTGTTAGTTAAGTTTAATGTCCACATTTTAAAGTTTTAAATGTCGTAGTAAATGTACAAATTGTCTTAAACTATAATTATAATATTATAACCTAAATCTTGCGTTTTACGTATATTTAAAAAAGAAAAAGGTTTTGTATGCGTTTTTATTTTAGCTGATTTTTAGGGGTTTCATTGCGTAATAATATTTTTGGTTGAGTCAAAAATGTTAATCACAATATTACGTTTCACCACCTCTTAAGCAAGATATAAAATCAGCGTTGCCAGATTTTTTGTACCAAGTTTTAAAACTTTGTGAAACTTTGGAAATTTTTGTGTGAAAATAGCGGGACTCTTCCGTCAAAAGAAAAAAAAACTGTAAAATCAAAAGTTCTTGAATTTTTATTTTTTTTACACTAAAATTACGTTTACGAAGCGTTTACGTGACAATAATATATAGCAAAAGCAGCCGTAGAAATTCCACCATTCTATCTCCCACAACCACCTTTCTTTCTCAGCACGCTGCACGTACGTTCGAGCTACTTAGGTACTAAATTAAAATATGTCGGGACGTCTGGCAACGCTGATTAAAATATACTTGTTAAATTATGTACATATTATTTTAATCATTTATTATTTTAAGTTAAGTATTTAAAGTTAAAGATTTAAGCATAGGTAGCTAATAATAATAATCTAATATAATAGTATTAAAAAAAAAAAAAACCGACTTCAAAATTGTACGTAAGTAATTGAGAATTAAAATTCCCTACCTCAAAAACGAATGAACCGATTTTGATAAGACTTGTTCAAGTTTTATCAAGCTGCCTAAGTTGAACATTACCTAGATCGGACTTGAAGTTCCTGAGAGTTGAGACATTCAAACACAAACATAAAAACATACATACATACACTTTTCAAATTTGACACATTTGTTCAGACGCTGATATAGACTAACATAATATTATAAGAAAACTGTGCAGTTCTGGAAATATAACATACATACAGCCATACGGGTAGAATTGATAACCTCCTTTTTTGAAGTCGGTTAAAAATGTGTAGCTTTTGTTGTCTGTGATAGATTATAGTCATTTGGTGTAAATTATAATATGTATCGTGGAAAATAAACGTTTAAAAATAAGCCTCTTTTATTAACCAAGAAGTCAGCTATGCGTCATTAAAATATCAGAGGCTACGAATTCTTAGTAATATTATAAATGCGAAAGTGTGTCTGTTTGTCTGTCTGCTACCTTTTCACGCTTAAATGGCTGAAACGATTTTTATGAAAATTGGCATGAAAACACTTTGCGTGCCGGGATAGGACAAATCGTGTTTTTTATTTTATAAAAATGAAAGGGTCCAGCACAAAAGAGGAATTTTTGTGCAATGGAGTTGCAGGCATCAACTTATAATAAATACTAATCAGAGCTAATCATGCAAAACGTTAATTAATTATGTTCGCGTTTATATTACGTAAGTAAGTATTTAACTTAAATCTAAAATAATTAAAAATATAATAAATAAAGTCACTTATGGCCTGTTTCACCGCTTCCTGATAAGGTACCCGATAGGGTTATTTGACAGATTTTCCATACTCCATCTGTCAAATTAAGTGGTGGATAGCCTTATCAGGAAGCGGTGAAACAGGCCCTTAAAGTACTAACCTAAAAAGTTCAACTATGCCATCGTTGTCAACATCCTATCATTATTTTGTCTAAAAATACCTACTATAGGAATGCCATCTAGACACGCGGTAGAGTGTCAAGCCAAGTTCCAGCATAACAGAATGGCGAGCGGCACCGTGTGTTATATTACACGAACCATTTGCAGCTACTTTTGACCCCCTCATAATTCAGAAACTATTTCAGTTAAACGCTTCAAATTTGGCTCATGTAATCAGACCTACGAGATAAATACATGCTCTAAATTTCATAAGCTCAAACGGTTATTAAGATATTAACGTCCGAAAATCTAAATTTTTTATCACTGACTGACTGATTAAAATATATATTAATAGATCAAAATTCTAACCCACTTCCAGATGACCTAACAGGCTGAAATTTGGACTCCAGCTCGGTAATTGTGTGTAACCGTCGGGAAAAATCCGAAAACAAAAAAAATGGTCAAGTGCGAGTCGTACAGAGCAAAAATTGTGTTTTTTGTATGGGGACCCCCCTTAAATATTTATTTTATTTTACTTTTATTATTTGTTATGAAAGAAGAAATATAATTAAGGATTTTGTGAACATTTCAAGTGCCTTTCGGCAGCCATTATTGATTTAGAGCCAAAAAATCACGTTTATTGTATGGGAGCTCCCCGTAAACATTTATTTGTGAATTGAAAAAACTTGAAATGAATAGAAGGTGACTTTATGAAGTGTGTCTGTCTGTCTGTTACGTCTTCACGCCCAAACTGCTTGTACCGATTGTCCTTTGGTAAGGAGATATAGTTTGAGTCCCGAGAATAGACATAGAATTATTTCAATATGTCTGTCCGTCCGTCCGTTTGTCTGTCTGTCTGTTAGACAGCTAAAATAATAGCTACTTAACTTCCGCATAGTAAGTTGTGCACTATATAGTTAATGATTGGAAATACACTTGTGTTATACCGTTTTATTCCAATGCCTTCTGACGGTAGCTGCATTTTCCATTCGCTTGGATTTTCTTTGTTTTATTCGTCTGATACTCAAGTCTCAATAAGGCTTAGGGGCTGTTTCCCCACTTCCTGATAAGTTTCAGATAGGCTATCCACAACTTATCTGATAGAAGAAGTATCTGCCAGATAAGTTACGGATAGCATAGCCAACACTTGTCGGAAAGTGGTGAAACGACACCTTAAGGTTGCTAATTGCCATTGAATATAGTCGAATATTATGGATGTTTGAACTGGGAAGATGAAGGTGTCTACCCTTGCTCGGAAAGTTTTCTTTACAAAAAGTAGTGATATCCCACCAAAAACATAAATGTAAAAATGCTGAGCCAAGTTCCATACAAACATTATATTTCTTGTCTATGGACTTCGCCGTAAGAAGGATGGAGATCTAAATGAGTGCCAAGTTCCATGGAAAATCGAAATAAGTACGTATAGGAACCAAATAACATTATGAACAAATAATAGAGTCTATTTATTTGCTTTATTGAATATCTATAACAATTGATTTTATTTAAATAATGTGAGATCTTAAACTAGATTAGATTTTACTTGGCTAGTTTTCATCAGAATTAAAATGTACAATTTAACTTTATGAAAAATGACTGATATAATGAAAACTGGCCAAGTTAGATCTAATCTAGTTAGGTCTAATCTAAGATTTCACATTATTTAAATAAAATCAATTGTTACAGATATTCAATAAAGCAAAGAAATAGACTCTATTATTTGTTCATAATGTTATTTGGTTCCTATACGTACTTATTTCGATTTTTCATGGAACTTGGCACTCATTTAGATCTCCATCCTTCTTACGGCGAAGTCCATAGACAAGAAATATAATGTTTGTATGGAACTTGGCTCAGCATTTTATGTTTTTAGTGGGATTAATCATTAATGGTTTTATTTATCATTATAAAAATCTTTCGCAAGCTATCTTAAATAATTACTTAGCTGACAGAATCAATTCTTTAAGTAGAATTTTTTGATTCAAATTACCAAGACCACTTATGAGTAACTGAACCATAGGCAAGGAAATTCATGGTAACTTGGAATTACATAATGAATGAGGAGCAATCGCATTAGTTGCATAATCATTAATCATGTACCTACTGTAAAAATAGTAACATCCAAGCAATAAATTCGCAATGCCAGTCAAAATATTATTAGGAAATTTATTTTGTACTTAATAAAATAATTTCATAGCATGAAACAAATTACAAAGCATTCGCCAAATTCTAGATCGCTGATCGTTGCAAAAAAGGTAAAATTCAAAAGTCGCAATAGGATTATTAATGTTAAATTAACGTTTTATTTTGAAAGAAAACTCTTTATAATATAATTAAACTACCTATCTGAATAGAAAAAAAAATGTACGTAAAATATTTAATAAAAATATTAATAAATGCAAGCGTTTTGCGTACTGCAATAATATAATATGGTTAAAAATAATAAACAGAATATATGGTTTATACTTAAAATAAATCGCCAGCAAACTAAACTAAAAGAGGGATAAATAATTTTTAAAGACAATTTTGATATTATATTATATTAAAAATTGCAGACTTTAAAACTACAAAAAGGAACAATTCAATAAAGCAAAACTAAATTTTGCAGTTGACAGTTATTAGGTATAGCCAAAATCGAAACATGTTTGTACTACAAATAAATACTTATATATAAACTAATATTGCAATTTTGTGATATGTTGCAGTTAATTCCACAAAAAAGACTATGTGCATACATTTTTTACTTGACAAAAAATGTGCCTATGTGTGGTCTATGTAATATTTTTGAAAACTTTAAAAGTACAATTTTATTGTTGGAAAACAAAAATAATCAAAGAAATTATCTATAATAATATAGTCAACGTTTATAGTGTATTTATAATTTATAAATTCGAATTATCCACAATATTATTTCGTTAAGTAAGTACATTCACTACAATTCAGTCATAATTTTTTGATCGTTATAATTATTGCAAAATCAATTTACTGTGACTTTAAACTTTTGCAACACGTGCATAAGTGGAACCGATTGAAATAAAAAATCAGAGTATACATTATGCTGTCTATTGCCGAATTTACAATTTTATATACTTAATACTTTTATCTTGTTTATGCGTTATGAATTAAATATTAACTATCGATCAAAGAAACCTTTTAAATTTTATATTAAAATTTAATTTATAAAATAATACTGTCTACTAACATATTTGCTTCACATCTGCATCGTTATTATAAATAATTATTATGATACATTTTGCCTTGTCTGGGCCCTTAGCCAAAAGTCTTTGCTAATTACCATGACGAAGTAGCAATGCATGGGATTAAAATAAGCATCAGTCATCAACTCATCACTCATCACTTTATCCTAAAATAAGTGCTATCGCCGTCAGCTGTTATTTTAGTGACAGCTGCTTCGCATTTACCTCTTAGACCTGGATCCCAAAAGTCTTACGCTTTTGGGATCCAGGTCTATCTGTTTGCTCTGCATTTACGCCTTCGTGACACTGTCATTTGTCGTCTAAGTGACACAAGATTTTTGCAGGTTTATATGTCAATACCATTTTTTTATCTTCGTCATTGTAATCAACTAAGGATTGAGTAAGCGCCTTGCTTTGGATTGGTCTTAAGTTTTGTACTATTTCTCCAAGCATTTACAGCAAATATGTGCTACAAGGCTCAATATAAAAAGCGCATTATAATTTATTGTCTACATCATTCACACATACAAAAGTACTGTAAGAGGTATTGATTGCTAGGCAGATGGCAGACCTACGCAATATTGTAGGGTTACGTCAAGCCCATGACAAGCCAGGCTGACGGATCGTATAATTTTATGATGATATGCGTGACACATTATAATTGACAATAGTAGGGAAGTTACCCATAAAAATTAATCGAATAATTTAAAAATATCGAATCACCTCGTAAAGGAATTACAATCGAAATTAACGATTTCGTACTGATGTTTCAGAGTGACGCCGGCGATTTAAGATGGCCGACCTATTTTATCGATTTGATTTCGATTCAACTGTGTCAATCTCTATTGACATAAGTTCCGTTTCACGCATTTGACATTTTTCAAATATTTTCGTAACAATAATTTTATACTCCTATTTCAGAGTAAATATTTATAATTTTATATCAATAAGTTAGCATTTAGCAACTTTTCATTTTTATTCATTTACAATTACAGGAAACATTTATTTTTGTAGATGGAATATAATTTATTACATTCTGTTTTTTTTGTTTTCTTGTAAAAAAAATCCGTAGCAAGGAATATTAGAACTGTCACCCATATCATCTTAGAACGAACAAACTATAGTTAACATTAATTTGATACAACCCGACCGAATAACGTAGGTACGCCATCTGTCCATCGATCAATTTCTCTAATCGTAAATTAGCGATAGTTATCATTACTTAACTGAAGATAAGGCGAAGTTACATTCTTGGAAGTTTAGCATACAGTAACCCAGTAAAAAAAATATTGAATTCTTACTGGCTGATGAAAATCGTTAGATATTTTGAACTACTCTTACAAGAATGTAGATAGTAGAGTGACTATGCGAGCTGGGATGAAAAAATTATCACTTTTAAGAGCTACAACTTGTCACCACTGGCGTCACCGATATGTTTTAAATATACATTCACTTGTATTATTTTTTACCGACTTACATAAATAAAATTGTTATATTATGTTCGGATGTGAATAGAACATGTTGACATCAACATATAATAAACATAATATTATGACCGCGTTTAAGAATTTACTTAAAATTTCTTTAACAATCTGTTTTTAATAGTTCTTATAAATACCTCTCTCTCCTTCATCGATACCAAAAATTAGGATAAAAAAATTTAACAGGGACTGGAAAAAATTACATCAGACTTTTAAAAAGCAAAGAAAGACATTAAAAGTGTTGTTTTGTAATGTAAAAGATAACTTACTATATATTTAGTAATTAATGTCTCCGGAATAAAGCTATATTCAAACATACAAGTACTGATCATTGTACAAGTAGTGATCATAGATGGTGTTATATATCATACATCAGTGGGCAACATAGTAGTTGTAGCAAAATCCTTAATATACCTTAAAACTATACTAACACTACTATCACTTTAACACTTTTGCAAAACATTAGCCCTGAGAATTATGAAAATTGAAATTTATAGAGAGTAAGCTCATCGGATGTGAATTCTATTCGAGACATTTACAAAACGGAATTGTTTAACAGCTCTGCAGGTCTAAAATAGCTTTATTGATACCCGGTTTTTGACGCTTTTTGACATAAAGTTTATCTGTTCGATAGCGTTATAGATCGTTAATAAGTTGTCGTAACTAATTATAAGAGTGCTAGTAAATTAAACGCTCGTCAAAAAAGAAAAGTTGCCCCAAATCTCTTAAGTATAGTTTTCACAGAGCCAGTACTGGCTGCTAATAAGACTGGCAGCCAGTATTGGCTAGGCATATGCCGCGTGTGAACAGTTTTTCAAGCCAGGCCAAAATGTTCACACGCGGCATATACCAAACCAATACTGGCTGCTAGTCTTATTGGCAGCCAGTACTGGCTCTGTAAAACTATACTTAACTTTAACATTTTAGAAAAATATAATTCTATATAGAACATGTTAAATTTGTTTATATTTTCTCTAACAGGTAACCTTTCTATATCTGAAGCTAAGCCTATATGAAACACTCAAAGTAACAATTTCAGACCTGCTGCTCTGCTCAAAACATGAAAGCCTTCACCAGCAAACGTTCAGAATAAATTAAGAAAACCTAACAGTCTAAATCTTAAAAAAAAGTTAATTAAATGTTCACTCAAGAAATTAAGTTAATCACTCACACACAACCATGAAAATATGGAATAAATAGAATACTGTTTCATTACGAAATTGTGACAAACGTATTGTCACCCTACACACAGTGCAATTTTCACGCTGTTTTTAAAATATATAATTATATATATACCTAAACACTTTTAAGTTTGATTTAATGTCATGTTACAAAGTTTATATGTATGTATGTGTCGCAGTCCACTGGTTAAAAAAGCCGTTCAATCAAATAGCTAGCCCTTTGACTGAACAACGCCATTCAATCACACGGCTATACGTCGTTTAGCTGACTTGTTGACTGCAACGTTCAACACTACAGCTAGACGACGCTTAGCTAACTGGTTATATTATAGCAAATTAACTAAGGTGACTTATTTTAGTATCAAAGCGCACGGAAGTGCGCAAGCCTAGTTCCAGCAGGCCGCGCGCATGCCGTGCACTATTTACACGAACCGTTTCGACGTACTTTTGACCCCCCTGTAGCTCAGTGTCTATTGCGAGTGCAAAGATAAAATTATACCTACGTAATTATTTACGAGTACTTAAGCAGTATACCCAATTTCATAGATATAGCTTCAGTAGATCCTGAGATATGTCCTTGTAAAAATAGCTTATTTTGGCACTGACTCACTCATTCACTCACTCATTCACTCACTCACTCACTGACCGGTAATCAAAACCTCTAGGCCACTTCCAATTGTCCTAGCGTTATGAAATTTGGCACACAGGTCGTGTGTTATATGTAGATTAACGAAAAATTAAGAAATTGTAGAAAATGGTCAAGCGTGAGTCGGTTCATCTACGAACTTCAGAGGCCACTTCCAATTGTCCTAGCGTTATGAAATTTGGCACACAGGTCGTGTGTTATATGTAGATTAAAAAAAATAAGAAATTTTAGAAATCGGTCAAGCGTGAGTCGGCCTATCTACAGCCCATACAAACTTTAATGTCATAGCGTTATGAAATTTGGCACACAGGTCATGTGTTAAATGTAGAATAACAAAAATTAAGAAATTTTAGAAATCGGTCAAGCGTGAGTCGGCCGATCTACGAACTTTAGAGGCTACTTCCAAATGTCCTAGCGTTATGAAATTTAGCACACAGGTCGTGTGTTATATTATTATGTAGATTAACGATAAATTAAGAAATTTAAGAAATCGTCAAGCGTGAGTCAGTTCATCTATGAACTTTAGATAAAAATTCTTATGTACCAGTGATATAATGAGGCAACTATTGAAAGTATTGTTTATATCGGGCGTAGCACAAAAAGAAAACATAGGTAGGATTTCTTGAAAAAAAGTATTGAAATCCCACCAAAAACATACCTGTTAAAATAGGGCCTAGTTCCTATAGGCTAACTGTTGGTCTAAAAAAAGAGTTGAAATCCAATCCAATGCCAAGTTCAGATGCACTTCATCGATCATAATCATCTTTATCAACAGCCTGATCCATAATACTTCTAAATTTGAACTTGGCAGGTTTTTGTGCTATGCGTTACACTTGATTAATTATATAATTAGATAATATTAATAGAATTTGAATAACCTGCCAAGTTCAAATTAGAAGTATTATGGATCAGGCTGTTGATAAAGATGATTATGATCGATGAAGTGCATCTGAACTTGGCATTGGATTGGATTTCAACTCTTTTTTTAGACCAACAGTTAGCCTATAGGAACTAGGCCCTATTTTAACAGGTATGTTTTTGGTGGGATTATTATTACACAAATGTGATAATAACAAGTAGAATAAATTACTGTATTCTAACTCATCTTGAACAAAATTGCAATAAATACCTTGGTGATGCATTTCATAATCCCGTAATTTCTCCTCGAATATTTGTTTAAATTTTGATTCACTCGTATGTGCTCCCATAATTTATGTCACGTTAATAACAGTTTTAACGTATATTTACGAAAAATATCTTAATACAATCACAAAATACCGGCTAGTTGACGCCATATTGTAAACAAAACGCAACTAGCGCCGCGGTGGTGTGCGCTGAACTAATTAAATCAAACGGCTGCTTTTGAATCAGCTGTAGTGAACGTTTTGAGCGACTGAAATATTAAATTAAAAAGCTTGTCGTGTGATTGAATGACGTTGTTCAGTCAAAGGGCTAGCTGTTTGATTGAACGGCCATTTAAACCAGTTGGCTGCGACATATGTATGTATAATGTAGAGCGCGCAAATCTTTAAGATAGCTTGTTAATAAAAAGAGTAGGCGCGATTCCGCACGCTATTGGTAGATCAGTGATCAGACGTCGTTATTGGTAGATCAAATGGTGACATGTAGAAGCTTTAAACGTTATTGGTAGATAGTAACATCACTGTCGCCAGTTTCAAGCGACCTCAAAGATGTGCGCGGCCTGTACATAATATTATTATTTTAAATATTATCATCGGCACAATACAGAATTCCTCTATCAAAGGTGTAGTATGCTACGACTACAGAGAGCGATTATAACATTTTAACCGACTTTCAAAAAGAAGATTCTATGTTCCGCTATGGATATTTTTAATGATCATAAGTGTCTAAGAAGAAATAAACAAGCGTAAAAAAAATACTAAATGCCGCTGTGGCAGTGCAAGTAAACTAAATACTACAGGCGGGAGAATTTTAAGTAACGTTTACAATAACGTATTGGTGTCCAAATGTTGAATACATCGATATTCAATATCTAGAGATGTCGCACTTTCAAATAATATAGCAAATCATTAATCTATTTCGAACAGTTTCAGACAAGTTTCACCAAAGTCTCACGATAAATAGCTCTATTGTATTGCTGACAGATCTGATGATCAGAGTCTGTTGTTGTTGTAACATCGATTTCACATCGCGTACTTGGTAGTTTTGGAACGCATCTAAAGGTAACTTGTGGCTCAGCTAGACTCTAGAGCAAAGTCATTTTACTAATGTAGGGCCAGCGTGTAATTCACAGGTTATTACTTAAATGCGACATCTCTAAATAGTACGTCAATTAATAACTTACAATGTATTTTTTTCACTTTACATAATATTAATTACTAATACAAATTTATATCAAAATATATATTTTTCTAAGTTAAATATTTATAATATTATCACTGGGATAATGTTACAAAATTACAAAACATTTTTTGGTATGGCAATACGGAAAGAATCTGGTATGGAATAGCAAGAATTAATTGTTTTACTGGATTCTACGATTTTAATTTTATTGGAAACATGTTTATGTATAGAACATAATAATTATGAAATATTTTAAAAAATCAGGCACAAAGTGTTATAATTTTACTCATTGCTATATTATATTGCTATATTATAGTACTAGACACGCTTTAATTAAGTAGACAATTTGGAAGGTAAAATTTTATAAAATTGAACTGATATAAGTAAATACAATATATATCTTTATATAACTACGTTATCAATCACTAGCTTTTATTAGCTATTGAAACATTATTTTATTTATGACTTTAAAAATATTTTGCTATTGAAGTTTATTGCTACATTTGGAGTTATTACGAATTCACCAAATCATAGTCACACTATTTAGTGTATGAGCCAACAGACCTACAAAATTAAACGTGCGAAATGGAAAATTCATCTCACGCATAACGAAAATAAGAATTAATAGCAGATGAAACATAACAACATTGAAAATTATTTACCGAGCATAAAAAAATTGAGATTTAGGGCCTGTTTCACCACTTTCTGATAAAGTACCGAATAGGCTAAATTCACAACTTTTTTGACAGATATTCTCCATACTTGATTTGTAAAGTTATTGGTGAAAAGCCTATTCGTCACTTTTCAGGAAGTGGTGAAACAGGCCCTTAGGTTCGCTTGCGCAAATCTGAGTTATAGTTAACCATGGGTCAAATAAGTTATTTATTTCGTTACTAGAAAACATATATTTAACACAGGATAAAATTTAACCCAGACTAGAGCAAGTCAGCAGCAAAAACTTGCGGAGATTTAGGGGAAAATTTTCCCCAACTTTGGGGAGATTTACCTCCAGATGATGGCAACATTGGGATCGTCCTCTATGATCTGGTCTAGCGTGCCGTGGTCGATGCGAGCGAGACAGCAGATTTCGTCGGTGTTGTGTCTACCTGTGAACAGTCGGCGGATGCCCAGCATCGAGTCGAGACGATTGTTGAACCCGTTCAGCCGGCTAGGGTTTCGTATGTATACCGGGTATCTGTGAATACGAATTCCATCATATAAATGTATTCATTATCTGTTGTATTCATTCATTATCATGTATGTAACTATAGAGCACTAAACATGTCGAGACACGCACGGCGCGCAATAGGCTACTTGACCTATTTTTTTCTTCATTCTAATTGCTTCTTAATCATTCATTTTCACCAAAAAACGAATATTTTAATATTTTAAACAGTAGAAACCCATAAAAATGTTGATTGAAAAATATGCCTTTTATATGGCGCCGAAAACACTGTCCGCCATTGTACCGCCATAGTGTGACGTCATGTTTTTTGTATTTTATACTTTCTTTATCGAAAAAAGTTTTATGTGCTAAGCGTACGAGATGCGTAGCGTACGTAAGCCTAACAGTGCCAAAAAATTAGAAAATAATTTAGAAATCATTTGTAATGTTGAACAATGTTGTAGAAAAGTTTTGGCCATTTCATTTCCCAGCTACAATAAATGGAGATAATTTAAATATAAAACTGATGTTTTATTTGAATTATTCAAGAAAATATATTTTATAAATCTTTCTAGGCTTATTCATATTATTCACGTACAAATAAACTTACATATAACGAGCGCGATAAATAAAAGATATTAAATTACAAATGGGGTGACGTCACATCCAAATCGGAAGTACCGCAAAAGCGTTTTCGTCAGTACAATTCCTATTTTTATAGAATCATATTTTCAAATCGACTTTATTTATCAATCATAAGCTTTTATTTGATGATAAGGGTGAAATATGGTTTCCTAGGCCAAGTTCTACTAGAAATGTGCATTTTTTCAATGAAATTAAATATAGGTCAAGTAGCCTATTTTATGTTATCGTTAATAATTATTATGGAAGAAACAAAGCCAAAAATTTAATTATGACCATGCTTTTGACTTCAGTAGACGACAGTCGTAGGCCGCGCGCGGTCGCGATCGATTGCGATGCACGGAATTGTACCTTAAATGAATGATGAGCAGCAGGTGTCATTTTGAGTGACAGCAATAGCTGCTACAAACAATAGCTTTACGTGCTGGATATTTTATAAAATATCCAGGACGTTAACTGTTTGTTTATTACTGTACTATATTGAACGGTGCAGTTTTATCGTGGTCATAATTGAGCATTAGGTGACTTATTCCAAAACCGTCATTTATGACTTTCATCGCCCAAGGAGACAAAGAATATATTTTTTCCCGAAACGTACCGTTTCAAGCACTTGATGAGGTCGTGCAGCTGCGCGAACACAATCAGTCGTCGTACGTCGAAGGGGTCGGTAGGTGACGCGAGGAAGCGCTCGCACACGTCGCGCAACGTCGTGCCTTGCTGCAGCGCGCATAGCACGTTTAGGACGTCCGATAGGGCGGGCTGAAACAAAAATTAAAATTAAAAATTTCTGGATAGATTATTAAATGAGAACTACTTGGTGCCTACCACCGCTTGAGGAAGTAAACCAGTGATAAAACTGGCGTAATGACTTGCTAGAATCTCTGAACTGGCGTAAGCCTAGAGTCTAGACGATCAATTGTATTATCAATATCACGCTTCAATTTTATTGAAAAGTTTATTTGACAGTTAAAATGAAGGCGCGCGATGCTCAATATCAAGACAGTCAATAATATTACGCAATAACTGATATTGCACCATAAAATTGCTCGTCTAGGGGCCGGCTAAGAAACGCCAATTTTTAGGGTTCCGTACCTAAAGGGTAAAAAGGGACCCTATTACTAAGACTTCGATGTCTGTCCGTTTGTCTGTCACCAGGCTGTAACGAGAACGGTAATAGCTAGAGAGTTGAAATTTTCACAGAATATGTATATCTGTTGCCGTTATAACAACAAATACTGAAAACAAAATAAAATAAATATTTAAGGGGGGCTCCCATAGAACAAACGTGATTTTTTTGGCCTTTTTGCTCTATATCAATAATGGTAACAGGTAGGTACTTAACTTTTTCACAAAATCCTTAGTTATATGTGTACTTTAATATTTAATAATAATATTAAAATAAAATAAGAAATTAAGTGGGGCTCCCATACAAAAAACACAATTTTTAGCCTAATTTTGCTCTATTATGGTACGGAACCCTTCGTGCGCGAGTCCGACTCGCAGTTGGCCGATTATTACAAAAATAATATCAATGTAACAACATCTATATCGTCGTGACACGATGAATCGACAATAACCATTATGGCTTTGATTAAGATATAAGATTAAGAAGTGGAGATAATAAAAAATTTGTTTATCGAGCGATCGTCGTAATCTATTTAATGCATTATGCAATTATATGCTGCAGTTACGCTTCAAGTATTAATTTTATCTTTTATCCAAACATCTTTCGATCAGGAGTAAAAACTAAAAAACTCAATTGATTTAAATATTAAGGCAAGATATGAAATTATTATCATCTTCTCTAATTTATCTCATCGAATGAAGTTTTTCTTTTAATAAAATTATTCTTTTAATAATATATTATTATTTATTACTTAATTGAGCATTCACGTGGAACAAAACATGTAATCATTTTGTAGAACAATGACAAAAACATTTACACACTACTTAGTATTTAATATTTATCCTTATCAAAGTTTACACGGTTTTGACACAGTCGGGTTAAACATTATTGTTAGGTTACATATTATACTTAGGTACATGAGCACCTAGGAATCAATCATTTACATATCATTTACATATTATGCATATATTATAATATACAAGATTGCCTTGTTTAAATCCTTACAAACATAAAACATTTTAAATGAAAAGGTGGGTCTGACTGCCACCAAAATACTTACCTTAGGCTATGTGCACATTTGATCTCCGTCGCGTACAAATGTGGACAAAGCCTTAAACAGTTTAACAGATTTAGGCTGCGTCCCACTGAAGCGGAGCGGAACTTAGCGGTGCCGAATTGACCAATCATCATGCTCGAAATCTTCGCTCCGCTTCGCTGTCATTCCGCTGGAATAGCACGATTGGTCAATTCGGGCACCGGTAAGCTCCGCTCCGCTACTGTATAAGACAGCCTTACGCTACGGAGGTACGGAGATTTTTTAATAGACAGAAAACAGCATACGATGGTTTTTGTTGCGGAACATAACCCTTGCATATAAATGAATTTTGAAGCAACGGAGTTGCGAGCGTCGTCAAATAAATTGATTCATATGTTATTAAGCCAGGGCTCGTACCACGAAACCGTTTTGAGACTCAAACAATCGAAAGAGAATGTCGCGTCCCACTCCAACAAACGTGAAATAACGTCAAGACGGTCTCGTGGTACGGGCCCTGGTTACGTCAATTCAAAGAAAAGGCATAACATACGGCTGGGTTGGACAGAACGTGACCAAATTACGTAGGTCCGCCATCTGTTTATTAATCAACGAGCTTTTGCTTATTTCTGATAGTATGTAGACACAATATTATCTCATTCAAGTAATAAGAGATAGGTAGTCTACCTTCTCTTTCTCACACTCCGACTTGATGAACGCCAGACACGACTTCTGCAGCTCGGGATCGTTAAACAGCCGCGTGAGATTCGGCGTCGCTCGGTACATGTTACTGAACTTCAACGCCGGTATCAGAGTCACCTACAAACATTACAGACACTTAGGGCCTTCACACTGGCGATTAGCGAGCGATTTGAAAGCGACGCGACTGCGCAGCGCGCACGCCGCAATTGCGCGACGTGCATACTCCTTCGTATTATGTATACTCCCTAGACGAGTGTACAAAATGGAGCGAAATAAAAAGTTTCAAATCGCTCGCTAATCGCCAGTTTGATAAGACCCTTAGACCTAGCCTCGAAATCAGAGGGCAGTGGGGGGGCGGCGGCGCGTTCCAATATATAGATTTATATATATGGAACTGCAGGCTTAGCATAACGACAGTAGAAACGGGAAAGAATGGACATACTGACAGATTTTAGTGACAAAATGGCAGATTTCTTTTGTCTAACTGTCACTTTGTCTATTCTTCCGTAGAAAGAAACTGCTTCTATGGTAACCATGCTAAGCCTGCTGGCCTCGAAGACAGCGGCGCGCGGCGTACTAGATGGCTTCTACGCCGTCACCGCTCCCGCCCCGCTGCCCACTGATTTTGAGGCTAAGGCCTTAGGGATCATAATTAAATAACCATACACAGTAAGTAGTACTAGCAAAACAAATGAAAATTGGAAAAAATCTATTTAGATAAATATAATATGAGGTGCGGATGACCTATTGACCTTGCAATGCAATGCAGCTAATTAAAGATTGTCGTGTTGTAGTAAAAATATCTTACACCAGTTTTGGGAAAAAGTTTTTACACAGCCTGTTGCACAAACCTCCTAACCTAATACTTAAATACTATATTTGTGCGTGAAAAAGACAGGTTGTGATGGGTCAATATTCAAAGTTTTTAGTTCTCTTTGTGCTACGTAGTCAAGCTTAAGTGTTTTATTTTTGAGCGATCTTTATCCAGGCAAGTTTATAGTAATTCTCATTATCTTAATAACTTACCACACCATAGTAAACTAGGTTCTGTATACAGGACTTGACAAGCGTTTTCTCAACATTCGTGTCCGAGGCGATTTTGGACACATGGTTGTATCCGTTGATGTACGGTAGAATCTGAAACGTGATACACATTAAATATAGCAAAAGCAATTACGGAAAAATACTGCTTTTGCATTTTATTACAAATACAACTTTACGTCTTAACATGACGTGCGCCATTTTAAATAGCATAATAAAAAACCCGTAAAATTAAATATTTCATCAAGCTCCCAAATTATCAAGCAATGATAAAACTGAGAACATAATGACGTCATCTGTCATACAAATAAGCGGCAAAAAATTGGTTTGTCTAGCTACTAACTGCTTTATATTTCAAACAACACAACTCTGCTTTTATCTGTTAGTTTTTATAAAAGGTAGAAGTACCATTGAAGAAATTTATTCATAGGCAGTTGACAGATAGTTATTTGGTCGGATTATGTCAATTCAATGTAGTCGTGATCTGTCGGCTGTGTTTGACATAACGCGACCAAATTACGGTCTACCTTCTGCCCATGAATCAACATCCCACATTATTGACTCACCTGTCTAGTAGTTAAATCCCACTCTGCCTCCATATCGACTTCAAAAGGCTCATCGTCTTCTACATCTAAATGCTCCTGGCTTTGTATGGTTTCAGTGCCCTCGGGTGGTGCTATTCGGGGTTGCCTCCCAGGCCGTGGCAGCCCCACCGATGCCACCAGCGCTGGTACATCATAGTCGTGGACCGTGCTCGGATCTTTGCGGACTTCTAGCACCTTCAAATGCATAACTGTGTCGCCTTCTATGTAAAAAAAAATATGGAAATTCAGTATTAAAATTTTTTTTTCAAATAATTTTGGCACAGATCTTTGATGGAAAAGGAGAAGTTGAATCACAGGCAGACTGTGGACCTAAGTAATTTAATCGCTAAATTATTCAGTATTACCCATCCACCAGATCACTAGCTGCGATCATTGAATTGACATTGAAACAAATTATAATCAATTTCTTTGATGGTACATTTGATAAACAAAATAATTTAAACATTAAACCAACAGTGTTCCGACTTACCCACTAAGGTTGCCTTCCTATAAGTATTCAGGTCATGAAGCAAATGCGCAAGGAGCGTTGGCAACTTCGTGGAACCGCTGGATACAAATCGCGTTTCTTCTTCCATTATTGTCTGTATGAATCAGTATATTATTATAAATTAAGAAATAGATTTTAAAACAGTATGAAGTTCAAAAGCAGAAAACAAACTTTATTTTCAAATTATAACTGAGTTAGGCATATTAAAATTAATGTTTTAATGAGCTACTGAATACAAGTCTTAGACACAGGTTAGACGGTCAAATTTTTATCAATCTAATGACTAATCCATCAATCTGGTAAAGATTGACGAAAATCGTCTAAAACACGGATTGATGGATTGATCATATTTTTAATATTAACATTTTATAACCATCAATATTCCGTCAATCAGATTGATGAAAATTTTACCGTGTAAGTCTCTAACCCGTGTCTTATGATTATAAAAATTATTAGTAAATTATTACAAATGAATTACCAAATGCTCCCCTAGTTTCTTCACGACGGGTTCATATTGCACAGTCTTGGACCAGCTATCACAGACGAAACAGAGATTGAACATGTACATGTTTCGTTCATATCTCGAGTTATCTATTCGTATTGGATAACCAATTATTTTGTGACCTAAGGCATTTCTGAAAAAAAAATCTGTAATATGGCTTAAATTATTTTAAGTGATGCCTACCCTTTAACATGGCAGACAGATTAACAAAGGTAATTAATAATTTTGTCCCTACAATCTGTGCTCATACTAATTTAAGGTATGTTTTTAGTCAATGCTAAAATTCTTTATAGCACTGTCTTTCTGTATTATAGCAGGAAAACCAAGGCTGGTAATTTAGCAGAACTTGTGGTCAATTAACAGTAGGCACATCTGCTATCTAGCATACCAAAACTTTATCAGCATGACTCATTGTGTCATAAATTTTTCTGTAGATTACAGGGGATTTCCTATTATAATATATATTGTATAATACAAAATTGTGTTATGATTGACTTTTAATGTAAGGAAAAAGAGCAAAGGAAAATATTTTTTGATAAAATATGTTCTACAAGGGTCATACAAGGGTTGAATCTGTATTAATCTTATGTAAATAAAAAAGGATTTTAAAAATTTGTTAGTCTCGCTAAAACTTATGAAAGGCTGATCTGATTTGGTTTCTTCTTCAAGTAAAGTCCAGGGAAAGTTTATAAAGAGGGAAGTTATATAAAGTAATCAGGTCAAAATATACTTATTAACGCAATTACAGCCTTTGAGTTATAGAAAGACCTTTTAGTAGTTTAACCAATCGGGGTACAGAACTTGGCACATTGATCACTGAAGTTGTGGTGTGGAGCCTAACCTAAGCACTATAAAAGTATTTAAAACACTTACATGGTCATTGTACATTTTTGTATTTGAGGCTTTGGGATAATGTATGCGTTGATTGAATCAAATAGCTCTTTGGATACATAGTCTTCTGGAAACTGAAATAAAAATAAAATAGTTCTAAAAACAAATATTTGACCTTATAATTCGATTATATCGATTTTATACCCTATAAATAAGTGTCTTTGGCTAATTACAATTTGTCTCTACCCTATTACGGCAAAAATTGCGTTATATGAATACATACAAGCTTTCTAAGAGTACCTTACAAAAGCTGGCCTAGTTTACATAATGAGGGTGAAACTGCACATGCATTTGCTAATATTTTGCAACGAATTTGCAAGGTTTCTTTTCAATACCTGGAAACGTGTTGCGCGGTGTCATGGAGGCGATGGAGGCTAAGCGACACATACCTGACAAGATATTTTCGGGCCTGCGACGGGGTGGAATTCTGCGAGGAATATGCACCGTATAGGACCTTCACGCCCGCAACCCTCGTAATATCTTGTTTCCATTATTTTCGGAGACATTAACCCGCTCGCCTCCTGTACATTGTTGTTGAGCTCATTTTTCGAAACGACGATTGATAAGTTATCTTGCATTGGTTAATACTAACGCGGCATTTTAACTAACTCATATTACACAAAAGGGAAATTTGTAAAATGCAAACTAATGCCCGGATGTCAAGGATCGCGTGACATTGGAAATGTGCATTTCCGAGAATTTTGTGAATCGACGGTATTTGTTCCAAAACCTAAGCAGTATGCGATTTGTGCCATCTGATGTCTCAGTAGCCAATCAAAACTCGCCCTGGGAGTTTCGGAACACACTCTTGTCCCCAGATTCGAAAGTGTCACTGTCGAATGTAAAATTTCAGAATGACAGTTATATTTTTTAAATAAAAGCTTTATTGAGCAAAAAACTTATGATCGAAACGTACATCGTACGATTAACCCGGCGTGAATGAGGTCGGGTGTCGGGTATGTCATACCCGGCGGTTTATAAAACACTTCATATTTCTCAATTGTGCGATTTCTGGAGCTTGGTCGGCTCAGTAGCTGGAGGGGTGGCACGAGGCATAGACTTATAATATATAATAATATGGTACGAGGAGTGATTTTAAGCGACAACGACAATATTGCGCCGTTGGCGATGTAAGCTACAAGTGCGCAAACTCATTGAGAGTATGTAATACCCGACCTCATAGTCAGTGTCACTATTTTGTGTTTCGGTTATTTTTTTATTTTATACACATATTTTAATAACAAAGTCTCTTTATTTTTTGGTTTATAAATTCTACAATATCATATCATCTGTCAATTAAGCTTGTCCTTTATCATGTTAATTGATTTATTCCACTAGAATCTAGATGAAACCAGTATCCTGCAAGTCCGTTGCGCCAAAATTCGTTTATAACGCGGGAACCGTACCTATCTCTAGGATGAAAACTTTTAGGTATGATGTCCTTTTATGAGGTACAAAGTATCTCCATATCAAATTTCAGCAGGTTTTGCTGAAATTTAGTTCAGTAGTTTGGGCATGGCATGAAGAGGTAACAGACAGACAGACAAACACAGATACTTTCGTATTTGCAATAATAGTATGAGTAAGAGAGAGATTTAAGTATTGTTTAATTTTAATTACAATGTTGATTTCAATTTGTCAAATTTTTATATTTTCAGTCTAAGTTCCATAATATAGCTACTTAGTTGATTTGTGCGTAAAAAATACTACCTACTTTGTACAGCCCCGGATCTTCAATTTTTTTAGGCGGGGCAAAAACTGAAAAATGCCGCCCCGCCTACCTGATTACTTACTTTTTATTTTTACCTTTATCATGCACTAGCTGTTGCCCGCGACTTCGTCCGCGTTAACATAGTATAATAACAAAGATGCATAGTTTTCCCCTTTTTGTGGTTCCTTATTACAAAGGGTAAAAACGCGCAGAGATGTGACTTATCTAAGATACAAGTATCTGAAATACAGATACAAGATACAAAATACGTATTTTGTATCTGTATCTCAGATACTTTTATGAAATTCATTTTGTATCTTGTACTTAAATACCTGTTATTTGGTATCCTAGTATTTTGTAGATACTATGTTTGCTAAAATACTTTTAGTTATTTTTGCAATTAAAAAAAAGTTACAATTCTTGAGAATTCCTCAGAATAGGCTGTTTTCTTTTTATAATCTGCACCAGATGGCGCGACAAAAATCAGAGGCAAAAAGACAAAAGATGAATCTTATTACATGTTTTTAAAAGATTCTGATTCCTCAGTTGCAAGTGCCGAAAACACAGCATCTCCTGGCAGCATCGCTGACTTAGAAACTTTGCAATACTTAAATAATAAGGATATCAACTTAAACAGCTTAAATGCTTGTCCTACAATAAAAAATATATTTGACAGCTGCTAAATTAAATGGAACTAAATTGTCACTTAACAACGTATCAACTAATCAACGTTCATCGAGAAATAATAAGAAACCACATTGGCAATTACGCCTTGAAAAGAGAATAGAGTATTTACGAGTAAAAATAGGAAGAGTAACACAGTTCATTCAAGGAGGCAGGAGCCGAAAACATGTTGCACATGTAAATAAAATGATGGAACTACATAAAATTCATGCTACACACGAGAAACCAAAAACACAAATAACGCAAATACTAGATACACTAAAACAGAAACTTTTGATATTGACAGGACGCTTAAGAAGATAAAATAAATGCACTCTTAGAAAACAGCAAAATAGCCAATTTAATAATAACGAGAAGGAATTTTATAGAAAAATCAAGGTGGCCACAGCTAACATACCACAAAACGAAAGTAACACACACAATGTGGTCGAATTACCGGACTTAAACGATTTGCAAAAATTCTGGTCTGGAATATGGGAGCAACCAACCGAACATCGTTTTGATGCAGAATGGATAGAAGCTGAGAAAACGAAATGTAACAAAGATATAAACGACATGACATTTGAAACCATCCCCATTAGTATATTCCAACAGGTTATTCGAAAGCTCCATAACTGGAAATCACCAGGTTCAGATTTTATACACAATTATTGGTATAAAAAGTTTACAAGTATTCATAACTATCTTTATAGTTATTTAAATCAGTTTATTGAAGATCCTAAATAAATCCCACCTTACATTACATTTGGAACAACTTTTATGATAGCCAAAGACTACAACGAATCCACAAATCCAGAAAAATACAGACCAACCACTTGTTTACAAACAATTTATAAAATATTAACATCTTGCATTACCGAGCTAATATATGAACATGTGACTATGAACAACTAGCCGAGCAACAGAAAGGATGCCGAAAATTTAGTCGAGGTTGCAAAGAACAATTAATAATAGACTCCGTAATTTTGAAACATGTCGTTAAAACAAAATCCAACTTATATTCTATGTACATACATTATAGAAAAGCGTATGATTCCGTCCCTCACTCGTGGCTATTACAAATTCTAAAAATATATAAAATTCACCCAAAAATCATAAATTTATTAGAAAGCACGATGACTACATGGAAAACCAAATAAGGACTTAAAACTTCTACAAATTTTATAGAGACACAGCCAATACAAATAAGAAAAGGCATATTTCAAGGCAACGCACTCAGTCCACTCTGGTTCTGTTTAGCGTTAAATCCCTTCTCAAATACCTTAAATTCCATAGACGCAGGATATCGGCTACATGATGATGACAGACACTTTCAGACTGAGATTATAAACCACCTACTATATATGGATGACATTAAAATTTATGCGGATAATGAGGTAGACTTGTACAGACTGACTGAACTGATTGAACAATTTAGTAATGACATTAAAATGAATTTTGGAGTGGACACAACTAAAATAAATCCTTATAAGGCAGGGCGTTCATTTCAACACATTTATACATTACAATCCGGAGAAAACATAGAACCACTAGATGAGGGAGAAACTTATAAATATTTGGGATACAACCAAGCGCAGCAAATACTGCAAAAGGGCACAAAAATTAAATTAAAGCAAAGATTCCAACATCGCCTCAATGCAATCATGAAATCAAATTTGTATGCCCGCAACACCATAAAAGCAATAAATACTTTTGCAGTTCCAGTACTTACCTATTCCTTCGGCATTATAAACTGGAACTAATCGGAGCTCATAAATTTACAAAGAAAGATTAATACGACTATGACTAAATTCCGTAAACACCACCCTAGATCATGCGTCCAAAGGCTAACACTACCGAGAAAAGAAGGTGGAAGGGGCATTACGAGTACAGATATAACTAATTTACACAAAAGCTAGATTTTAAACTTAAAACAATATTTTTTGACAAAATCCAACCAATCTAGACTCCACAAAGTAATTCCTCTCAAAATGATCAATATAAGGTAACAGACAATAAGACTAAATTATCCGAGTGGTCTAAAAAGGCCCTCCACGGTAGACATCTCCATGACCTACATCAGACAAATAATGACAAAGAGGCATCAAATGCATGGCTGTGCCAGGGGAACCTTTTCCCAGAGACTGAAGGGTTCATGATTGCAATACAGGACCAAACAATAGAGACCAGAAATTATCAGCGGTATATAACAAAAACACTCACCAACGACACATGTAGAAAATGCCATAGTTGCCCGGAAACTATTCAACATATTACAGGAGCGTGTAAAATAATTGTACAGACCGACTATAAACATCGACATGACCAAGTTGCTAGTATAATTCACCAGAGACTCGCCAAACAACGAAACTTCATAACTGACATAGAACCCTACTATAAATACAAACCTGAAAATGTCCTTGATAACACCTCCACGAAGCTATATTTTAACCGAACCATATTGACTGACAGAACTACACACTACAATAGACCTGACATAACGCTAGTAGATAAAACTGACAAAACTGCATACCTGATCGATATAGACGTACCGAACACACACAATTTACAAAGTACAATAACCGAAAAACGTACTAAATATATAGAACTCAAGGATGAAATAGCCCGCCTCTGGAACCTGCAAAAAGTAACCATAGTACCCATAGTCTTATCAACCACAGGTGTCATCCCGAAACAACTACATAAATCTTCAAAAACCCTCCAACTACCCCCAAACTTAATATATTTATTGCAAAAAGCAGTAATTCTAAATATTTGCCGTATTGTAAGAAAATTTTTACAGACTGATGATGAAGCTAATACTTTACATACATCCCAATCAAATCCACATACTCACACGTCATACATGTTAGAAACCGATCATACCAATCGTCATTCTTTTGAGACTCCTTCCACACATACTAATAGTTAAAACATTAATTACTTACCTGGTGTGTACTTGGCTTCGGCTCGTACATATCAGTTTACCGGTGAAAACCGAGAAAATCGAAATAGCATAAAAATAATAATTATAATAATACTAATAATCTTTATTTGCAAAAATATGGTCATAATTTTATTTGTGGTGTCTCACATATTTTGGTCGATTTTCTCGACATGCAAACATTAAAATATGAACATCTTTTTGTGCCACGCCCGATACAAACAATACTTTCGATAGATGCCGCTAGTGGTAAGTACCTATTTGTTAAACTATCAATAGGAGCCAAATTTTTAAGTACTTAATCAGTATTTATTAATAATTAAGCTATATAAGTACTGTGGACTGTGTCTATTATACATGACAATATTTTATACCCCCTTCTTATCGTATTCTCATTGTATCACTGGTACATAACTTTTATCTAAAGTTCGTAGATGAGCCGACTCACGCTTGACCGATCACTAAAATTTCTTAATTTGGTGTGTGTTATAATATTATGTAGATACCTACATACATAATATAACACACGACCTGTGTGTCAAATTTCATAACGCTAGGAAAATTGGAAGTGACCTAGAGGTTTGATTACCGGTCAGTGAGTGAGTGAGTGAGTGAGTGAGTGAGTGCCAAAATTAGCTATTTTTACAGGGACATATTTCAGGATCTACCGAAGCTATATCTATGAAATTTGGTATACTGCGTAAGTACTATAAGTACCTATATAATTACGCAGGTATAATTTTATCTTTGCACTTGCTATAGATACTCAGTTACAGGGGGGGTCAAAAGTGCGTCGAAACGGTTCGTGTAAATAGTGCACGGTGCACGTCATGCGCGCGGCCTGCTGGAACTAGGCCTGCGCACTTCCGTGCGCTTTGATTACAATGTTAAGCATTACTCTACATTGATTTAAAGTTATCGAAATCGACAGTTCAATAATCGGGTATGTCATACCCACCTCATAGCTGGTGTAAAAAAATGTCACCTCATTCACGCCGGGTTAAGGCTGTCTTCACACAAGCGTTTGTCCAGCGCGGCGTAAGCGTTCGATGAACGTATGTGTAGCGCAGACGCCTGACGCCCAAAATGAGTTCAACAACAGAAAGTACTTTTGACATCGAAATGATTGGCACATGACACTGCAGTAACGCGGCGTATACTTGCGTATACATCGCGCACACGAGGCGCTAGTTTAGCGTACTGATTGTTCCAGTAGAGAAGCGGCGACAACACGACGTACGCGCCGCGTTGTAGCGGCGTCTGCGCTCCGCATATGTTCATCGAACGCCTACGCTGGACAAACGCTATAGTGTGAAGGCAGCCTTTAGGACCTATCATCATCATATCAGCCTATATTCGTCCACTGCTGGACATAAGCCTCTCTCAATGAACGCCAAGATGACCGATCTCCTGCTACTCGCATCCAACATGGACCCGCAACTAAACGGAGATAAAGGACCTACGAATAATAAATTATTATAAAAACTGTTTATTATTCGTAGAATAGGACTAGTAATACCCATAGGTCTTTGCTAATAACAAATTATTAATAATTGCTAATAAACGTGATGAGCAAGCACCCTTGAATATTAGTTTTATTTGGTATTATTAGTACGTTTGTTGTTATAGCGGAAACAGAAATACAAAATTTGTCATGTCAGAAGTCTAGCTATAATGTTTCTTGAGCGACAGACATCGAAGTCTCAGTTTATACAGTGTGTAACAAGGGTGTGTACGTGTTCCTTGTAGAGAGTTCACTGTGAAAGTAGCAGCTCTGAAAGACGAATTTTTTTCCACTTTAGTATGGGCAAGGGCCCGAGCGTCACGAGTTTCCCCATACAAAAGTGAAAAAATTTTTGGTCTTTTAGCGCTGCTACATTCACAGTGAACTCTCTACAAGGAACACGTACACACCCTAAAGTATTATCACTTATTTTTAACCGACTTCAAAAAAAGGAGGATGTTAATCTTTAATCTATAACAGCTTCTGGACAAAATTGCCAAATTTCAAAAGTGTATGTATGTATGTAATGTGTATGTATGTATGTTGTTATGTTTGTGCACGCATATCTCCGGAACCACAAGTCTGATTTTAGTGATCCTTTTTTATTGTACTAAGTAGGTATTGTTCAACTTAGGGAATACTGCAAGTTTCATCAAAATTGGTTCAGTAGTTTTTGAGATAGGGAATTTTAATTCTTAATTACGTACAAAAATTTGAAGTTGGTTTTATCTTTTTAACCGACTTCAAAAAAGGAGGTTATCAATTCGACGCGTATGTATGTAATATTTCCAGAACTGCCCAGTTTTTGTATATTATGTTACTCTATGACAGCTTCTGAACAAATGTGCCAAATTTCAAAAGTGTTTGTATGTATGTATGGATTTATGTTTTTATGTTTGTGCACGCATATCTCCGGAACCAAAAGTCCGATTTTAGTGATTCTTTTTTTATTGTACTAGATATTGTTCAACTTAGGGAATACTGTAAGTTTCATCAAAATCGGTTCAGTAGTTTTTGAGATAGGGAATTTTAATTCTTAATTACGTACAAAAATTTGAAGTCGGTTTTATCTTTTTAAAATACTATTATTATTAAAATACTATTATTATTAAAATACTATTTTTATTACACCGTGGTAGAGTCCCGGTAGCTGAAACATTGTTACTTGTTTACTTTTTGCTATTGTGTGTTATTGTATGAGCATATCAGTATAATAAAGAATTTGAATCTATTAGAACGTTTCTAACATCTATTTTTGTAGCGATTATGTCACTAGATAGGTAGTCATTTAAATAATTGTCCAATCCTTACAATACATATGTAGGGTATGAACTCAATACTAAATGTGCGCCAAATCGCTTAACTACTAGTTCTTTGCCCTTTATTGAGGAAAAATTGTTAATCAAAACTTTGGTCTCAATACGAACACGACGGATAGTTTCGATGAAATAAAATTCTTTGAGGAGGAGTATATTCAACTTTAAGGCAATAATATAATGAGAACTATAAGTTATTATACCTGAAACTGCAGTCTCGAAATGATCGGGCGGCGGGCCGGAAGCGGTGGCGGCGCGGGAGTTACGCGTTCCAATGTAGGTAAGTATAACTATATAGATTCACAAATGATGATGATGGAAACGATGATGGAACTGTCTTCGAAAGCAGCGGCGCGTCTAACAGCTCGTGCCGTACTAGACAGCTTCCCGCGCCGCCGCCACCACTCCCGCCCCGCTGCCCACTAATTTCGAGACTGAAGCCTAAGGCCGGCCATAGACGGACGGACTTGCAGTTGAAATCGACAGAAAAATACGGTTACCGCTCGACGATCTGAAGTTTTCATATTAAATTCATATCCCCAATACATGGACCGCTTAAGCAGTTCTTGAGCGGTCGGTGCAAACAACGCGACCGTTCTAGAGCAGTCGGCCCCGAATGCAACTTGCGGACCTTGTCAATCGAGTCTAATGGCTTGTAGTAAGCAATCAGTAGTATTAGCCGGAGTTCAGAGGTTCGAATCGCGTCGAGGGAACAAAAAGTTTGCAATATTCCTGAGTCATACAGTATTAAATGTGTGTATATTATTAAAAACAATAAAAATGTTGTATGTACATTGTACACCTCAATGTGTATAATACAACAAAATTTCTGTTGTCTAAGTCACAAGTGAAAACTAAAAACTTAGCACGAGGCCAGATTGACAAGAAGTGATGCGAAGAATCCTTATAAGATACCTACTAGATGACCCTATGAACTTTGTATCACTAACTTATTTATACCTTCCCAGCTGGATTTTTACGAATATTTTAAGACTAAAATTAGCCCAATCGATCCAGCTGTTCTCGCATTTTAGCGAAAGTAACAAAATTTTAAATTCTTTTTTATTATATATAGACCAGTTGACCCAGCAAACATAATTTTTTGATATACCTAAATGCTTTTCATATTTCTAGTATAAATATAAGAAGTAGATAAAAACCTATTCTAAGGCCTAAAGAATATATTAATGTAATGTGTTGAGGTTGATCTTTAGTTAAATAATAATATGTTTAACTAAAAATTAACTTCAACCAAGAGTGTGCCAGAGTGGTGGAAATGGTCCTTAAACTTCTTGATACATTATCTCACCCGAGCGCAGAGAAGTAGGTCTACGAAACTTCGTAGCGATGGCTACGAACAATGAAGCGAGGGAAACTAAAATACAAAAGATTATTATCTATCAAACTCATTTTACCAACTAAAATTTTTAAGCTCGAATTTCCTTAAGCTTCATTCTTCAATCTGCTCCACATTCCACAAATAAGCTTGATTAGCCTCTTTAGATATTGGATAAAATCTTCCAGATTGTGTTTACATTTACACTTAGGTATATTCAGTAAGCTCTTGTAGTTTTTTACAGCAATTTAGTATTTTACAAATATATTATATTATATGTTTAATTACCGTTAAATAATATCCAGCATTATTACTATACACTTATTAATTCGTCACTAATCAATCACTATACAATATTAAGTTTCCCAAGGGTCATAACTCATAACACTTCGCTGACAAGTAGAAACTTCCTGAAATGGGAACTGAGGGGGGTGAAAACTTGTTCCACTTTTTTTAGGGTGCTTAGGCACCTAATTAGCCCCCACCGGAGAGTGGGGGTGGTAACACATTGACCTAGAAGTCAGGTGACAGAGTCTCTAACCGTGAACCGGGAAGTGCTCAAGGTTAAGTTGGCGCATGCGTTTTTGAGGGTTAAACGGATGAGGTGACTTTGCAGCGACGTTCAGTTGAATTATCTAGTGTAATTGGGGCTGAAGTGTCTTTCGTCACATTTAAATATTATTATTTTCAATTAATAGTCAGTTTATAAAAATAATATACTAAAGGATACGTAGAGTTTGAATTATTGGCCCCATGATTGGATTTTCCCTGAAAGCTGACTCTGTTTGTATTATACAGTCAATAAAATTGAAATCAAACGGTCAAGGGTTGGCAGTGTGCGTTAGCTAAAATACATTTCGTGGTTGAAAAAACAAGGAATCATTAAAATATCGAAAGAAAGGTATCATTAAAATTATTAATCTCAAAAGTCATTGTACAACCTAAACCCAATTTACCGAAAGTTTTAATATATTATATTAAAAACTCCTTACATTTTCTAAGGAGTTATAAAAAAAAAGAAAAGACGCCCCTCCAAAGTCAGTCTGCGCGCCGATCCCAGCATTCCCAACACCTAGAAACACATTTAGCGTAAACGCTTCCGCATATAGAAATGGCAGGATATGTCATGCCGCACTTTACCCCAAACCCCCGTGACATGCAGTGAGTTCGTGATGAGTTCGGCGCTAGTCGAAGCTGCCTCCTCCACCGTAGAAGATCTCTATACGTGAGTTTTTTTACAATCAATAACAGCTGTGCCGACAGCCTTGGTTTTGTCCTTGAATCTTCTGTTGCAGAGCCGCCAAGGCCACGGTCAACCGAGGTTTTTCACTGTGAATATATACATTAAGTGCTGTTTGTGTTTACGCGTTTCTGAATTGCATTTTAGCGATTGCATGTTGATAAACAGTGACAAAAATATTATGTGTTTCTAAATTAAAATGTATATTTGAAACTTTTCCTATAAAATTTACTGGCCAGCACATTCCTACTTAGAGTAGTACCCATCCCACGGCGATATAATAATTTGGTAGTTTTCGCGTGAAGAAATTACAAACACACTTTAGCCTTTATATGAATGTGAATTCAATATAAGGGGCGTTCCACGCCAAGCGGACAGGAAAAAATAGTCGATGTCTCCGATTTTGATAATATTTGGCTATATTAAAAATGATGGGACTTTGAAACGTGACTTTTCTATTCCAAGACCAAGCAAGCAAGCAAGACCAAGGTCTTGCTTGTGTAGTCTTGGTCTTGGTCTTGCTCAAATCTATCTGGTCTTGGTCTTGGTCTTGGTCTTGCACGCCTAGTCTTGGTCTTGGTCTTGCAAAAAGCAAGACTCTTGCAAACATTTTTCAAAACTTTTTGTAAACGTTTTAATTTTCTCGAAAATACATTTTCAATTCTAAATTATAGACTAGCTACATGATCTTATCTGAACTTGTTAAGAAAATGATTCTTAAATTGAAAATACAAATAAAAAGTCGAGAGCCAACTCAGCATAGGCTGATCTTTTAGCGGCAATAATGTCCTTAAGGAAAATGAAAATTTTGAAAAATAAGAACTTTCCCCCGGATTTCTTCTAAAGTATTTTTAGGGTTCCGTAGCCAAATGGCAAAAAACGATACCCTTATAGATTCGTCATGTCTGTCTGTCTGTCCGTATGTCACAGCCACATTGATTTGCATTTTTTTCACAGAAAAAAAAAAACATTTTTTTGTTTTCAAAAATGCAGTTAAAGAGCTCATTAAATGAAGTAACAAGTTCAGTGGTTTAATTATTTTAATATATAATTTTTTTAACCAATAATCGGCTTTGAAGCACCGAATGCCGTATAGAAAAGTCACGTTTCAAAGTCCCATCATTTTTAATCTAGCCATTATATTACAAAAATATTTGGCACACGTATTAATAACACGTGTAGGTATAACATATCCAAATATTATCAAAATCGGAGACATCGACTATTTTTTCCTGTCCGCTTGGCGTGGAACGCCCCTTATATTGAATTCAGACCAGTCTTGGTCTTGGTCTTGACCAAGACCAAGACTGGTCGAGTGTTGGTCTTGGTCTTGCTTTGCTCATCACTAGCTACAAATTACAATGACTGCTTAGTACAATAGGTAACCTAGATTATTAGGCTACAGATTGGAATAGAGGCGCCAATATGATGTAGGTTATTAGTTCAGTTTTGTTCGGCTTCGCAGTACTAATTTTGGCAGCCTTACAACAAGATTTCAATTACCTATAGACAGATTAGGAATAAGAAAGCGACGATGTTTCGATAAGAGTTTATCCATTCAATAGCGTTATCAATTGGTTAATGATAATAAGTAATAACACTAATAACCAATCAAAAGCAATTTTTTGTTAAAAAAAAGTAGACTAACTTCTGTCTAAAATCCTTAAGAATAGGTAGGGTAGAACAAGGTTTACTTAAGAGGGCGACTAACTTTTTTGAGTTCGCGTCTTGGAACTCTCGAAGCCACCATAAACAGAACCTTTATGCTCGAGTGCCCCTCGTGCTTGGCCAGATTTAGCTTTATGTTCTGCCTACATAATATATTGAAATTTGCAACAACAAACTTCGTAACAACATTGCGAGTTGCGACGCACCTCTCTACGTCAGATACTAAGATAGGGTCGGGTCGGGGACGGGTAGATGCATTTGTAAAGAATGGATTAGACAGATTCGCAAGACGTCTCACGCACTAGATATCAGTCAATTTAGTACAAATTTAGAAATGCATCTACACGTCGCGTTGCGGTCTGAACTGACCCGTACAGCCTGTCCACCCGGCGCGTTACGTCAGCGTTGCGTCGACGCAGCGCTGCCGTTGCGTTGTTTTACATACGAAATATAACCAAGGTATTCACACGGTGCGCTGCGTCGTGACAGCAGCGCGCAACGCACACATGACGAACAGCAGCCCCCAAGACGCAGCGGAAGAGGGTGTTTACGTCAAGACTGCATAACAACGCTGCGATGGCGTAACGCCCGTGTGGCCGGCTATGCATCAAACGGCAGCGCTGCGTCGACTCAACGCTGACGCATCACGCCTTGTGGACAGGTTCTACGGACCTTTTCCCAAAGCATTGGATAAAGTTTCTTAAAGTTGCTCGTATGTCTGATAATTAAAGTGGAACAGATGAACAACTTCATAGTGATATTTCAATTACACTTCTACAAGTTCGTATGTGATAGCCGATAGCATAGACAATAATATGGACAACAACACTCCGGGTTGATTCAGACCGCAACGCGACGCGATTTGCAAGACGTTTCAGGCAATTGAAATCTGTTAATTCAATCCTTTGGAAGAAGATGAGAAAGTCGCGTATACCTCACGAACTGATTAATACTTTTAAATATTGGTATGATAATCAAATGAACATTGTTAGGTGGGCTGGTGCGATGTCAGATCCCTACAAGCTGGAATGTGGCATGAGACAGGGCGGGTTAAGCTCACCTGTTCTATTTAACCTCTATATAAACGGACTGATTGAGGAGCTCACCAAGCAGCATGTTGGTTGTCATGTAGATGGAGTATGTTTCAATAAGATAAATTATGCGGACGACATGGTCTTGCTGAGTGCCTCAGTCTGTGGTCTCAAAAAGCTACTTGATATTTGTGAGCATTACGCAGCGGAGCATGGGCTGATATACAATAGTAAAAAGAGTCAGTACATGGTCTTTCACAGTGGAACCAGAAAGGTGGATACAGTACCGACTATTTTACTAAATGGTGTTCCTTTGGTTAGAGTAGAGGAGTTTAAATATCTAGGACATATTGTGACGTCCACTTTGAAAGACGACACTGATATCGAAAGGGAGCGAAGGGCGCTGTCGGTTAGGGCAAACATGGTTGTCAGGAGGTTTGCAAGATGCTCGTTAGAAGTAAAAATGACGTTGTTTAGAGCTTTTTGTACATCCTTCTACACTTGCAGCCTCTGGGCAGCATATACGCAAAGGGCCTACAGCGCCCTTCGCGTCCAATATAATAACGCGTTCAGGATGCTGGTGGGGCTCCCCCGCTGGTGCAGCGCTTCGGCGATGTTCGCGTGCGCACGAGTGGACTGTTTCTTTGCCACAATGCGCAGGCGAACATGGTCGCTGGTGCGGCGCATGCGGGGGAGCTCCAACGGCATGCTGGCCGCGCTCTGTGAACGCCCTGATAACCCGTATATCGGTCACTGCTGTCGCTTGCATGCAAAATACAGGCCAAAATAATAATTATTTTAATATAATTTATGTAATTATGTAAGTATATTTTTTCTACTATAATGTGACATTTGTTTGTAATTTTTTGATCTTGTACGTATATGAGTCTGGGATACTTGAAATAAATGACTATTATTATTATTATTATTAATACAAATTTAGAAATGCATCTACGCGTCGCACGTGCGGTCTGAATTGACCCTAACACCAATTACTTTATTTTTCATTTAATTTCAGCCACTTGTTACTTGAAAAACCTATATTATTATCTAGTAGAGGGCTTGAATGTGAAACAGTCATGAAACCGCTGTATTGAGACATTTTACATGAAGGCTTTAGTTCCGATTTCTAAGGCTTCTCGCCAAAAAGACAAAGCTTTCTTCTATGTCTTAAGTAAGCTCTTTTCGTAAGTATAACCTTTTTAGGGTTCCGTACCCAAAGAGTTAAAACGGGACTCTATTACTGAGACTTCGATGTCTGTCCGTCTGTCCGTCTGTCTCCAGGCTATAACTCAAGAACGGTAATCAATAGAGGGTAGAAATTTTCACAGATTATGTATTTCTGTGGCCGCTATAACAACAAATACTAAAAACAAAATAAAAAACTGACAAATTATTAACAAACTAGCTGTCCCGGTAAACATTGTTTTGCCATGTAAAGTATTTCGCCTATTTGATCAAAAAAGATGAAATAGTTTAGGCGAAAATCATAAAAATAATATGTTATTGTGCCGGAACCGTACATTATCCGGGACAAAAAGTATCACTTGTCCTTTCCCGAGACTCAAAGTATCTTCATACCAAATTTCATCAAAATAGATTGAATAGTTTACGCGCTTATCATAAAAGTATATTGTGCAGTAACCGGACATTTTTCCGGGACAAAATGTATCCTATGTCTTTTTCTGGGACTCAAAGTATCCCTATGCCAAATTTCATCAAAATCAGTCCAGCCGTTTACGCGTGATGTCATGAGTCATGACCAAGGGATTTATGGATTCATTTTTAACCTACTTCAAAAAAGGAGGAGGTTATATTATGTTTATTCACATAGATTGTGATTATTTGCATTGATGCAGTAGACGCCAGTATCCCTAGATTCTAGCGCTGGAGTGCTGTACCTATCAATGTTAACATGTTTGATGTTCGATCATCGATGTTTAAAGCGTGTTTTACTATCCAGTATCTTAGCAGCTGTGATATGTCAATTTAAATCAGCATCAATATATAACACGTGGTGTAACGAAACTATGTGATAATACTTTTTGTATATGTCTCTTATATAGAGATTATATACTGTGAAAGTAGCAGCGATGAAAGAGCAATAAAAATTGTGATTTGTACGGGCGAACGTCCGAGCATCATGACTCATGAATTTTCCCGTACAAAGATGAAAAATAAAGTTCTTTTTTCATCGCTGCTACTTTCGCAGCAGACTCTATACAGGGGACCCATACACACCCTAAAGTTATAGTATCACTTAGTTTTGTTACACTCTGTAGAGCTGAAATAGCAACGCTGAAAGAGTTACTTTTTTTACTTTTGTTTGGGAAAATTCACGACGCTCGGGCATTTACCTTACCCATACAAAACACAAAAAATGTTGCTCTTTTAGCGCTGCTACTTTCACAACAAGGGACACATATTATTCACATACAGGCCCTAAAGTATTATCACTTAGTTTTGTTACATCCTGTATAAGAAACACATGACTGTGCCCTGGTGAATACTATGCCTAATGAAAATGATGTATTGTTTCGTGAAAAGTAGGATACTAACAATATACCTTATATCCACTTTTAATTAATAATTATCAATATGCGAAAGTGTATCTTTTTGTCTGTTATCTTTCCACTAGCAGAAACAGGGGTGTAAGCGTAAAAAATTGATAAAATTAATCTTAACTGTACGGTATGCAAAATTAATCAAAATAATATCTAATATTATGTCCTTACTATAACCCAATTCCTAGACCCCAGTAGACGTTTACTGTCAGAAAGTTTGTATTAAGAATTTAGACGATACAAAGTTTTGAAGCTGTTGCATAGCTTTTATCACGGGCTTTGAGCGCGGCGACCGAATAAAGAAATTCCGTAACGAATAAAACCTAACATCGACCAGTGCGGCGTCGCCAGACTTTGGCACGGTGTTTGTGTGCTTGCGACTAGACTTATGCGAATTATAATTGCTGTTGATAAAGCGCGGCAGTCTCCGAGTGCCGAACCTATATTTTTGGAACGAAGTTCCTTATGGCGCGTTCGGTGTTGCGAAAGGAGGCAAGACAGAACGATATTTATTTGACCTCGACACTTTTTATTAGTACCTGCATAGGGCAGAGGGCGTTTATTGTATTCCTGTGCGTCAACTAGATGGCGTTTTTTGAGAATAAACAGCGACGCGTTGTTATTATTCCTGGGTGTCAATAGATGGCATTTTTATAATGTTTATGAGTGTATATTATGTATACAGGTTTTTTGAACATAAGAAATAACTTCGTTCCATTCGGGTGTCCCTTGACACCTCTCTAGTTTTTTATCTAGCTACGGCGAAGTCAAAAGAAATTAGGAAACATTTTGGAAGCCCACGTAAGTTTATTCCATCGATTGTTGAATTAGTAGTTTGGAGCAAGTTCTCTTAACTACTAACTACTAATTCAATAGAAATAATATATTATATCTATGGAGTTGTACACCACGTCAGTCTGGCCCCGTGCTAAGTACCGGAATTACTGGTGTTACAGGTACCAGACAACGGAATATTATTTAATTATTAATACTTTCATACTATACATATATTTAAGATTTTTATTATGTCATACACATAATATTTAATACACATCCAGAACATTGAAAACTTTTTTGTTCCGTCGGTGAGATTCGAACCCGTGACCCCCGGCTTGAGCTAAAAAACTAGGCCTTTGCATCCATTGTGGATGATTTATACAGCATTTTCAGAGCGAAGTAACCACTCTTCAAATACTGTAGTGCCTGGGACAAGATTTTTAAATGCCTGTATGGTTGCCCAAGCGCATACGGCATTCTCGCAACATAGTCGGCCTAGTCCAGAGGAAAGAACTAGTCAATACGTCTGGGACCAACCATGTGCGGGTTTCTTGAGCTAAAGAGGTCGTCAAAATCAATAAAGTTTTCTCTCCTAGTGAAATGCCAGGATATCCTAGCTTATTTAATTTTATAAAACGGCCGAGAGTAATTAAGGCTATTGTTGATCAAGCCAAAACGATAATATTGTGTACCGTCAGAGAAATCGATTCATAGGTCTAGATCCACCGACTTACGTAATTCATAATTAGTCGGGTTATGTCAACTCAACGTTAGTCTTGATCTGTATGCTGGGCTTGATAATATAATGCATAATACGACCAAGTAACAGGCTCTACCTATGGATCAATCTACCTGATAGTACCATCGAAGGAATTGGTGCATAGGCAGTTGACGGGCCTAAGTCACTTGGTCAGATTATGTCAACTTAATGCAAACTTAATGTAAGTAGGTCGTCATCCCTCGGCTGGGTTTGACAAAACGCAACCAAAATGCGTAGATCCGCAATCTACCTATGAATCAACTACTTTGATAGTACATGTATTGTCAAAATAATCATAGCATTACAAAGCAGGAAAATAAAATTGTGACAAAGTTGTCTCAAAATACTTTTTGGTGATATATTTTCGGTTACCGCCGAATCTGTGAATATAATTCCCACCCGCCATAACGACAGTTAATGCATAAGCGATTTTCGACAATTTATTACCAATTCTAATAATATTATCCCGCCGTGCCCCACCGGGCTAGTCCGAAAAAAGACGGACAAAAAACACGCGTCCTTGAAAGTACACACTCCTGATAACCTAGTGGCTTATTTATTTTATACTCCGTTTCGATTCATTTTAAGATAGATGTAAATAAAGGAAAGAAAGTAATGTATTAATTATCTTAATATTGAGCGTATGTGAAAATTGGTAGCATTAAAACCTGAGATTTTAGATCAATGTCAAGCGGATATGCTCTGCAGCTCTATATGTCTATTCTCAGACCGAGTTTTCTGCTACCACCTCAAAAATTAATTAATCTAGTAAAATTATAAAGATGGGAGTACAGTTTACTTTAAACATACATTTTAAATAACATAGTACCTTATTTTTAACGAAAAACAAGAATAGCGCCCAAAATATAATGTCAAGTTTGTCTGGAAACTTCCGTTGATACGAGTAGGTTGCATGTACCGATTTATCTATTTCTGTTGCCATGCTGTCGACGATGTCACTCAATTGAATTCAGGTCGCCGCGCACAAAAAAAGTGATTCGAGCTTAGAACTCAGTGAAAGTCCAGCCTGAAACTGAAACAACGTCACTCAATTGAATTCAGGTCGCCGCGTCCAAAAATAGTGAATCTAGCTTACAACGCTGTGAAATTCCAGTCTGAAACTCTAAAACCGTGGTGGGCAGCTGGTTTTACTCCAAGGGCTATTTTGAAAATCCTGATCAGCCACGCGGGCACCATGTAATTCAAAAAAAGTATACCTAAGCGATATAAAGGAAACTATAGGCAATTTTGTTATTGGTTATTTAATTTATAAATGCTCCATAATGTTCGCGGGTGCCTAGACAATAGGCCGGGCTACCTCTAGGTTCCCGGGAGCTACCATATTATACACTCGCATACGTCATTATAATTCTCGTATACATTTTGGGTTATATTCTAAGCCAGTGGTTCCGCAAAGGGAAATGTGCTGTATTTATTGCACGGCTATAACGTAACTTTTTAATTAGTAGCATTACAGTCGCTGATACTCTTCACGTTAAAATTGATCAGAATCTTAGTTGTGTTAGGAACTACAATTAGTTCTGTATATTAGATTTCAGCTTATTTCGAGCGTGATGAATTCTCATGATATTCATGATTTGTAACACGGAATGTTAAAACTTATCTTGTTAAAAAACAGCTTTGATACCCAGGTATTTACCCAGCATAAATTAGAAAAAGCTTTGCAAGCTGTTCTAGCACTAACGTGTAACGCGTCCGTGGTCCAGTGGTTTAGACTTTAGAGCGTGGGTCTTGACTCGGAGGTCGTGGGTTCGATTCCCGCGTTGGAAACATATTGTTATTTCCAACTTTGGTTAGTACTATGTAGGTTGATCACCTGATTGTCTGACAAGTAAGATGATCCATGCGTCGGATGGGCATGTAAAAAGTCGGTCCTGCGCCTGATCTATCGATAGTCGTGTCGGTCGTACGTCCCACTGGGTTATGATATAAAAAAGAATAAGAGAGTGCTCTTGTGTAATGCGCACATACTTGGACACTATAAAATTACCCTCGAGTAACTGGCTTGGTTTCAATGAAACCGGCCATCGGCATCAAAACTGATGTATTATGTATGTTACATCATGGAGTAAAGACACATGTCTGGTCTCTGGTTACATCTAACAAAACTTTATTTAAAGGTATGGTAAATTCTGTTGCTTACATGCTTTTTAAGCATACGATAGCTCTACATAAAAAACTATACTGTGACTCTTCGATCAATGCTTGAAACTCCTCACAAGTATAAAAAAAACACCTCATATTATGATTACAAGGATCTTGTAATATGGCACTTGGGTGATATTATAATAGGGGGCGTGGGTACGAAGCAGGTGTGACTGAAAATGACACCGGGGCCAATTTTCATTTCTCCCACAATATGCAATTCTAGTATATACCTACTTAGACCAAATATGACAAAAGGATGTAAGTGGTAGATTGTAACTTCATAATATTCGAAGTTGACTTGTGACGTATTCATCTATTTAATATTTTATGTACTGCATCTTTGTATTTATCATAATGAGTATCTTTCTATATAATTTCAATAATAAATATATAATTTAAATCTTTTAAATATATAATTATATTTGTCCCTATTTCTCAAACTTATAACTATACTTTCGCTTAATATTAATGTTCTCCAGTTAACACAAAGGTTGTCTGAAAAAAATCTCTTTGAACATTGTCTTTTAGCGATAAGATCCAGCGACTGATCAAGAGTTCTGACCGCCCTAGGCTCGTTATGAGGATGCGCCCCCGCTAGGTGTGTTACGGACGGCCAAAAAGGTAGTATCTGAGTAGAGTAGTAGTGTCTAAGTAGTGTGAAAATTTTAACATCCAGGTTTATACTACCTATAAAAGTTTTCAGATCAATCTGCAAGCGAATGATGTATTCATGACTGACTATATATACTTACATAAGTCTAAAAAAATATATGATGTCTATGACTCTACCAACGAAAATTGGTTTGAACGAAATCTAGCTAGTAGTTTTTTTATACGTCATAAATGGTAATTAAACCTTAATTTAACTTTCATTAAATCAACTGAAATATAAAAATAAATCAAAAACCTTTAAATTTCATAAAAATAAACCTTATTGCTGCTGCGGAACCCTTCATGGGCGAGTCCAACTCGCACTTGGCAGGTTTTTTTACTTTAACGCGGCGTCACCTTAAGAGTCCGTATACGAAATTTTCCGATTTCGCTGATTTTACAGACGTGATTTAACAGTTAAAATACAGTATTTCTATAAGTTTTAATGCACAACATGTAAGATCATTTCAATTATAATCTAATGTTGAAGCTAGATTTTTTATTTTTTTAAGTATTTTTAAATAATCCAACTCAAACCCGCGACAGTTTTGTGATTTTTGCCGTAGCCCATTTTGTCTAAAATTTTGCCGAGTTACATATTTTTTTACTCAACTATTTCATATTAAAGTGGCAAAAAGTAATTCCAATATTGTATTTTATTGTATTTTTTTCATACCGTTAAGACGTCAATACAATCCATAAACAGGTGATATTCTAAACCTTTTAACGTCTTAACGGTATGAAAAAAATACAATGTACTGTTGAGAAAGTCGTCTATAAAATATTGGAATTACTTTTTACCACTTTAATATAAAATAGTTGAGTAAAAAAATATGTAACTCGGCAAAATTTTAGACAAAATGGGCAAAGAATTGCTGTTAATTTCGGCAGCTTGGAGCTGTAATTCATAAAAAGAAAACGACAGAAATAATCTATAGGTAAAATTCTATCAAATTCGAGAAAAAATAAAAAAAAAACAAATTGTGCCAAAAAAACACGATTCAAAACAACCTAAATCTCACATTATATTATTCGCCGCAAGTTCGAGTCGGCTTTCCGCGCTTAAATATATATTTTTAAGTCTAATAAGGAGAAAAACCTAATAATATTTCTGTAGCGAACCTTTGCAATTTCGGTAAAATCGGAAAAATTTCGTATACGGACTCTACAAAACTCGCACAGCGCACCGCACTAGGCACTCTGTTGCAAGCTCATTCACTCGCTCAACCACCGACCGAGTCGAGTAACAAATCAGTGTTTGTTGTACCTACGCGCGCTTTTTAAAATTTCAAAATTTATTGATAGAATCAGGGACTCTTAAGCGCATTTAATTTTAATATTTTGTCTCGGTCTGGTTGAAATATGTAGGGTAGATGCAATGATGCTAGATAAGTGCATCGCGAAGAAACGATTTCAGGCTGCAGCCTAATTAGCCTAAGGGTTAATCAGGCCCTGATAAGATCACCTTTGCCCACATAATACTATTAATTAAATTACTGTTTTTTCATTTGCGCCTGTGTTACGTGTTTTTTTTTTGTAATTGTGAGCTTTAAAGTGTTTAATTATTATTATTGTAAGTGTGATAGATCTTCAAGTGACACAAATATGGCGATGCTAGTTTTGATATTGGCCGGTGCTAAAAGAGCCTGCAGGCATATTCAGCGGTTCTAAAATAAAGTTAAATCATCATCATCATCATGATTAGTTGCGGGTCCATGTTGAATGCGAGTAGCAGGAGATCAGACATCTTGGCCTTCACTGAGAGAGGCCTATGTCCAGCAGTGGACGAATATAGGCTAAAGTTAAAATATATTTTCTAGAAAATATTGCCTGCTGAAATACTTTGTCATTGTAACACTATTGATTTACTAGCACTTAAAAGAAATTGTATTTTTTCATTAACTATAAGTCGTCGTATAACTACTAACTAGTAATGTGTCCTATATTTTTCCGTAAAAAAGTGTCCTACATTTTCACTAATAGGTATGCACTCAACTTTTATATTGTGGGTGGTGAGGTTGTATGGTAATAACTATTTTTTTTATTTTTAATATAAGTATTTTGTATTTTATTGGTAGACCTAAAATAAATTTTGGGAAATTAGTAATAGTGATTCATATTTAAGGCCCGATTCGACCAAACTTGAAGCACAAGTGTAAATATCATGTGCGTTATTTTATTCTTTGATTTGACTATAGAATATTATATTTGTTTGCGTTTTACCAAGTTACTCGACTATATATAATGAAATTTTAATTATTACCTAATTACACTTTATACTGACGACCCTTTTTTTAATATTACTCTATAGGGCTATTTTACCACTTCCTGATTAGTGCCGGATAGGCTATCCACCACTTAACCACCACTTAACAGATAGAGTATGGAGAATCTCTCAAATAATGTGGATAGCCTATCCGCACTTTATCAGGAACCGGAAGTGGTGAGACAGGCCCTTAATATTTTACTCGGTCAAAATCACCCGTGTGAATATTTAAGTTACCGTGTATTCGATTTATTCTTAGGTTAGAAGTTGGTAAAATGCAAAACCAGCTCTTAGATTAAAATTTTACTCCAGTTTGGTCGAATCATGTTATTATTACAATGTATGTCTGTTACCTCTTAAACTGCTAAGTCGATTTTGGTGAGATCGGCCCTAGGATAGGATAGGATAGGATAGTTTTAGTTTTACATAGTTTCTGCACGACCGAAGTTGCGGGCAACATCTAGCTGAGAATATCGAAGCGAAAGACATAGAAACGCCCTTAATTATAGCTACTTATAGCGGGCGTATAGAACGCGACATGCCGACTCTAATGAACTTTCACACCGAGTTTATTGAATCCGCGCGATTATGTTAAATTCGTGAGCTACTGAAATGTTAGTAGTAATGTGTTTTGTTAAATGTTTAGCGTTCGGTTTGTTTTTAATGGATTCGAATGGACTGCTTTATAATTTTACGTTATAAAACTTAATGTTCATCTTCTTCATTAACTACCGATCGTCAGATAAGTAATGCAAATTGAACGAAAAAACAACGACGACAAAGAAATAGATTCTTTAACAGCAGTACCAAGTTCTTCGCCCAAAAGTTTTTTTGGAATAATAATTATGTTTTTAGATAGGTAATAAAAATATTCTGGCAATAGTGTAAAGCTTACCGAAAATGGCATCCTTTATCAATACTCATAATTGCATTGCAACTTTCAATAATCTTCTTCATGCTTAAACCAAAGTCATAAACAAACAAATACATTGACCGGCAGTCGGCAGACAAACACAGACGCACAAGTGAGGAGTTCCGTACCATTATAAAGCAAAAATAGGCAAAATTTGTGTTTGTGTGTGGTAGCCCCTCTTAATTATTTATTTTATTTTATAATTATTATTAAAAAAATAAATAAGTACAATTAAGTATTTTGTGAATACTGCGAGAGCCTGTACGTGTAGCTACTATTGATATAGAGCCAAAAAGGCAAAAATAATCGGCCAAGTGCGAGTCGGACTCGCGCACGAAGTGTTCCGTTCCGTTATAGAGTAAAAATGGCCAAAAAAATCACGTTTGTCGTACGGGAGCCCCCCTTAAATATTTATTTTATTTGGTTTTTAGTGTTTGTTGTTACAGTGGCAACAGAAATACACAATCTGTGAAAATGTTAGCGGTTCTTGAGACAGACAGACGGACAGATGGGCATACATCGAAGTCTCAGTAATAGGATCCCATTTTTACCCTTTGGGTACGGAACCCTAAAAAGACGTTTATTGTATAAGAGTCCCCTTAAATATTTAATTTATTTTATTTTTAGTATTTGTTAATATGGCAGTGCAACAGTAATATACACAATTTGAATTTTTGAGCCCTTCCTGAGATGCTCAGCTTGGAGACTGACAGGATGAACAGATAGACTGACAGACATCGAAGTCTTAGTACCTAATAGAGTCCTATTTTTACCATTTTGGTACGGAACCCTCAAAATGAATTATAAGATCTTTTTTACTTTAGTCGCCCCCGTAAATACAAAACTATTTGTCTGTTACATCTTCAGGTTTTTGCCGTTGAATCCCGGTCCCGGTCCCGGTAAAATACACAGAGGACATTTTACTAACCCGGAGAAATGTACGATTTCCGATTCTCAAAAAACAAAATTCAGGCAACGATGATCCGGGAAATATTTAACTACTAACAAAACATAAATCTTTTGGTTATAAGTTTGCGTTTTTTGAGGTGTCGGATTTTGGGTGGACCATTTGATGTGATAGCTACCTGTCGGGTTCGGGTCTGTTCGGGTAGACCATTCTACTTGAAGTTGTTTATTATATTGTTAACATTCACTATTTTCATCAAAAACAAATATAGGTGTACCATAATTCTGTTAGCAAAAAGTGAGAAAGTAAATTGACTGTAGCAATACCGGGGTACTTGGAATAAAACATTTTGATCCTTTTTTTCCTTATAGCGGCTAATATAATGTGTGCAATGATCAAGGATATTTTTTGAAAATCTGTTGTCAAAATTTGCCATCAGATTCTGGTAGACCATTAACTATTTTATGAACTGATATTTATTTAGTCACAGCACATAAATCATGCATTTTGCCGCAATCGCGCGTTTAGTGTAACATGTGAAAGGCCCTAATGTAATTATTCCCTGTGAGTAATAATAAAAAAGCCTTTGAACACCTTTTACATAAAACGCGGTAGGAAAATATTAAAATACATTTTTCTTGCAGGTTTAAAGACGAGCCCGAGTCTCCTGTCTCGCTCGACTTTCCAGGTAAGTGCTCAAATTAATTAAATATTACGCTCTATTTTTAATTTATGATACTTAAAACATTTTTATACTTGGAAACTTTTTATACTGAAACGTTTTCATACTTAGAACTGTCTTATAGGATCTTCGGGAAGAGACTTTTCATAGCATTTAAAATATTAATAATAAATTATTATGACCAAGATGATTATACTTAGACCTACTGGGTTTCTACCAACCCTTATTAAAATTATTACTCCCTGACAATAAAATCCGGAATAGTTAGTATTATATAATATAATATTACTAGCGACCCGCCCCGGGCGGTATATATATATATAGCCACTGAAAAAATGTATACAATCGTTAGCCATCACGTGGTATCGAAGAAGTATCTTATCCGTGCCAAACAACATAAAAATTGCTCCAGTAGATAAGCCCTTTCAAATAATTTCCCCCGTTTTTTCTATAGCCTTCCTCAATAAATAGGTTATCTAACACTGAAAGAATTTTTCAAATCGGACCAATAGTTCCTGAGATTAGCACGTTCAAGTTAGCCCTTTTAAATAATTTTCCTCGTTTTTTTCACATTTTCCTCTATTTCTTCGCTTCTATAGTTTTAGCGTGATAAAATATAGCCTATAGCCTTCCTCGATAAATGAGCTATCTAACACTGAAAGAATCATCAAAATCCGTTGCGTAGTTTTAAAGATTAAAGGAACAAAAGGACATGAGGGAAAAAAGCGACTTTGTTTTAAATAATACTAGCTGACCCGACAGACGTTGTCCTGTCTTAACGATGATTATTTAATTCGAATTGGTATAATTAAGAAAACAATAGATTAAAATTAGTATCTTCACGCCAAATTTCATCAAAATAAATTAAATAGTTTAAGCGACAATCATAAAAGTTTATTGTGCTGGAACCGTACATTTTCCCGGACAAAAGTATCCCTTATCCTTTCCCGAGGCTCAATGTATCTCCATACCGAATTTCATAAAAATAGACTGAATAGTTTAGGCGACAATCATAAAAGTTTATTGTGCGGGAACCGTACATTTTCCGGGACCAAAAGTATCCCTTGTCCTTTCCCGAGACTCAAGGTATCTCCATAAGTCCATACCAAAATTCATCAAAATCGATTGAATAGTTTACGCGCAAATCATAAAAGTATATTGTGCAGTAACCGTACATTTTTCCGGGACAAAATGTACCCTATGTCCTATTCCTGGTTCTAAGCTACCTCTCCACCAATTTTCAGCCAAATCGGTTCATCCGTTCTTGAGTTATAAGTAGTGTAACTAACACCACTTTCTTTTATATATATAGATATATAGAAGATGTATATTAGATATACAGGGTGTAACAAAAATAAGTGATTATACTTTAGGGTGTGTACGTGTTCCTTGTAGAGAGTTCACTGTGAAAGTAGCAGCGCTGAATTTTTTTTTTCACTTTTGTATGGGGAAACTCGTGACGCTCGGGCCCTTGTCCATACAAAAGTGAAAAAAAAATGTTGGTCTTTCAGCGGACTCAGTGGACTCTCTACAAAGAACACGTACACACCCTAAAGTATTATCACTTATTTTTGTTACACACTGTAGATTATGATATTGATTAATCAAAGATGATTTTTTTGTCTTTTCACTTTACTTACCTCTGCATTCTGACGAACGAAGTGTTTTGAAGATCTCTAATACTGGAAATGATCGATTCAAAATATAGTCTCTACATTCTCAGTAGGTAAGACACCTTTGGTAGTATGTATTCCTGATTATTAGTGGAAATAAATAGTGTCACGAAGCTTCATGGTTTTAATATCTTTTAATCTTCCTTGGCGTAATAAATAGTATGGATGTAGTTTTTTAATAAGCTGGGTTCAAGCACCAGATATGGTAGAAAAACACGACTCCGGTTAAGGTAGACTGATCCTCTTGTTACGGCGTTACTCCAGTGAGTTGCGAGCTATAAAATAATATTTTACCGCATTACATATTTTCCGTGGAGCATTGTGTAGGAGTTGTTCTTTTGATTTTAAATGGTATAAGAGAATGGTTTACTCATAGTAAGTTTAATTTTACGACAATAATTATTGTTATTTACATCATTAGCTGACGCCCGCGACTTTGTCCGCGTGGTATTTGTTATTCGTACGATTATCATTTTATCCCTCCTTAATTTTTGCGTTACACTTACAACCTGCAAAAACTACGATTTTTTTAAAAAGCCCATGGGAAGTTTTACGGTATTAAAATACATATTATCTAACTATTGTAGTTATATTATAGAACAAACACTAGATGTTTTTAATAAAATTCCTATTGTAACTTTAACCACTTTAAGCTTTATTAACAATTTCAATCTATGATTAATAATACACGCTCTTGCATAATCTATTTATTTATGAACGAAAGCCAGTTCCGAGTGACCATTAATTGATCTATTATGCATATTGTAAGTGATGGATAATCAAGACCAATATGAATAATATAGAATGTGGATTTATTTAACATGATTACGTGATCATTTACAATTCCTAACCAGAACAGATCTTCAAATTATCGTTAGTTCTTCCATAACTCTTCACTTAACAAAAAAGCCGACTCCAAAATTGTACGTAATTGAGAATTAGAATTTCCTATCTCAAAAACTACTAAACCAATTTTGGTGAAACTTTCAGAATGTACAACAAAAAAAGAATTACTTAAATCGGTCTTGTAATTCCGGAGATATCGAACATCAACATAAAAACATACATACATATACATATAACACACACTTTTGGAATTTGGAACATACTTTGTTCAGACGCCCGCCCGCATATAGACCAACATATACGAAACTGAGCAGTTCTGGAATTATTACATACGCGAGGAATTGATAACCTACTTTTTTTGAAGTCAGATAAAAAGACTTTTATGGATTTGGAAATCGTAACAGTTTTAAGCTTAACAAAGCGATTAGATGTACTTACATACTACCGACGATACAAACGCCACCCTGTTTTTTTATACTTTACACATAAACTTTAGTGATAACATGGTAAAGTCATTTATAGTTGAGTATTTATATTACATCTTTCGTTGTAAAAATACCCTTATAGAACACCAGAGCGATGCACCAGCCATTTCTCGATCTAATGCATATAAAAAGTAACACCTCAAAGGTTTTGCTTTTTATACGCACACGATACAGAATCAAAAATGTAATTTCCGTAACTCTGTTATCTTTTTTACGATAGGTATAATAATATGGGAGTGCCTCCGCTGCCGGCGCCGGTTGCTGCAATGGCTGCCGGCGCTGTTTTCCGAACTCTGAAGTTTGCCAAAGTCACGTGATATTTGCCGAATAGGCTGCCGGCGCCTATTCGGCAAACATCGCTTGTCAAATGACAGAATAATAAAAATATCAGTCATGAGCTAAAGGACTATGAAAAGTACAAATAATATCATAAAATATAGTCATATTGTAAGGATGCATATTTGAATCCTTCGATCGGGGATTCTTGGAAATGCTACTGTATTCTATTGTTGACGCGATCACCGGTGCTCGTATGGTGATGATGATGCTGATAATTGTGATCTGCATAGTAGCATAATACAATATCTTTGCTTTTTTAAACATTGCTGAAACTCTCTAATATGTAGGTATAAGGAATCTGAAGTTCTGTTCAGTACTTTCGGACGTATACCACGGGGTTTATAACTGTAGCTGTGGTGCAAAATCTTACTTTTATGAAAAAAGGTAGCTACTTAGATAAAGCTAAGCTAAGAAAATGCATCACAAAAAACTAAAATATCCACAGCCGAACAAATAGGTACTTACCTACTTAACTAAATTTCACCTTTGGAAGTCGGTTAAGTCGAATATATTAATTATTATTAATTGAGATTATAATTATTTCTTTTTAAAATTTGTGTATCGGGACTGGAACCTAGCGCTTTACGCATTATCACCGGCTCCCATTTTGAGTGCCAGCGCCGGCTGCCGTTGTTTTATATCTCGGCTGCCGGCATTGTACTTACCGCCGGCTCCCATTACTGATATTTTTGGGAGCCGGCGCCGGCAGCGGAGGCACTCCCATAATAATATAGATTTTTAGGTGAAAGCAGTTTTTTCACTTTTACGTGTTAGCATTCTTCTCATTCTCGGCATATATTTGTAACGAAAAAAAATAAATCTTAGGCTGAACAATAAACATAAAACACTACTTTAAATGTTTGAGCACATTCTCTTAACAATATTATTCATTTATAAATAGTTTATTTGTTTGCTTCTCCGGAACAATCGATTGATTTTAGGGTTTCGTACCCAAAGGGTAAAATCGGGATGACTCCGCTGTCAGTCCGCGTCTGTCCGTTTATGCGTCTGTCTGTCTGTCTACGGGCTGTATCTCAAGAACCGCCATAGCCAGGCTTCTGAAATTTTCTCAGATTGTGTATTTCTGTTGCCGCTATAAAAGCAAATACTAAAAATAAAATAAATTAAATATCTAAAGGGGGCTTCCATACAAAAAACAATAATATAAAATACAATTATTTTCGATCTAATTCCAAATGAAACTAAGTAATATTAAAATCGATCTAATAGACTTCACATCACATAATGTCTAATTCACCCAGAATTCACCCTAGAATTCACCATAACATGACACAAAAATTTAAAGCTATAGACTTTTCAATTCAGGTCAAGTTTTTCTTTAGGCAAAGTACTTTAATTTTTAAGCAGATAATACGAGGCAATGCTGTAGTCGACATATTGTTGAATGTTTCATTTGAAATAATTAAGGCTTTAGTCGAAGCAACCTCATTCGCGAAGAACTGCTATTTTAAGAAACACTTTCCATCGTTACCTTTGATTTGTTATGCAGCAGTGAAATAGGATATTTTACTGCATAATATTATATAAAATTCTCATGTCACAAATGACAATGTGCACGAACTCCTCCAAAACGGCTCAAATGATTTTAATGAAATTTTGTATGTACTATTAGAGAAGTTGATTCCTAGGCAGATGGAGGACCTACGCAGTTTAGTCGCGTTACGTCAATCCCAGCCGACAGATCACAATTAACATTGAATTGACATGTATTGACCAAGTCTGTCTGTCAAGTGACTAGGGATCAATTTCCTCGGTACTATAATCTATGGTCAATAGAGGAAAATTGCTAGCTATAGTCTGTCATAAAGTGACATTTTAATTAAATTTTTGTCGGTCGCGATTAGCCACGGTAAAGATCGGAACGGCACCTTAGGTTTATTTCCACAGTTTGTCCATACTTTCGCATTTCCGCTGGTCGCCGAACTAGCGCTACAGGAATACTAACAACACGTCGCTGTTTATTCTCAAAAAACGCCATCTAGTTGATGCACAGGAATACTATCAACGCCCTCTGCCCTTACCATGAAGGTACTAATAAAAAACGCCATCTATTGACGCCCAGAAATACTAACAACGCGTCGCTGTTTATTCTCAAAAAAAACGCCATCTAGTTGATGCACAGGAATACTATCAACGCGCAACGCCCTCTACCCCTAACATGCAGGTACTAATAAAAAAGTGTCGTTACAATTTTTTTCGGCCTAGCCCCCTTTCGCAACTCGCGAAAAGGAACTCCGTTCCAATAATGCAGTACGTTGTCGTGCGCGAAACATATTTTCTTTATATTGTGTTTGATTTTAAAGACACGGCTGAGTCACTCTACTATATTATATTGTGGCTAGTAATGTAGTGTGTTTTATGATCTGCCATCCAACGCGTCGGATTATAACACAGAAATATGCACTAGTATTTTCTAAGGTATGGCATGCCTAAGGTGACCATACGTCCCGCTTTCAAGCAGTCTGTCCCGCTGTCCCCCGCGAGGCCGAAATTTTCCCGCTTTAGCAAACAGACCAAACGACAATAATTTAAAAGTATTTTTGCGTTTGCGTTTTACAACAAACGTGATAATTCTGCTATATTGTGCCAAATAACATAGAAATTGCTCCAGTAATTCGTGAGAAAAGCACTTTCAAATAATTTTTTCCGCTTTTTCCTCATTTTCCTCTGTTTCTTCGCTCCTATTAGTCTTGGATTGATAAAATATAGCCTAAAGCCTTCCTGGATAAATCTACAACTGACTTAATTTTTAAAATCAGACCAGTAGTTCCTGAGATTAACGTGTTCATACAATTTATAATATTACTAGCGACCCGCACCGGCATCGCACGGGTATAAAATATATACCTAGCCACTGAAAAAATGATAAAAATTGATAGCCTATGATCCTTCACGTGATCTACTTCTTATCTGTGCCAAATAACAAAAAAATTGCTCCAGTAGTTCGCGAGATAAGCCCTTTCAAATAATTTCCCCCGTTATTTCTACATTCTCCTATTAGTTTTAGCGTGATAAAATATAGCCTATAGCCTTCCTCAATAAATGGGCTATCTAAGAATGAAAGAAATTCAAATCGGACTAGTAGTTACTAAGATTAGCGCATTCAAGTTAGTCCTTTCAAATATTTTTCCCCGTTTTATCCACATTTTCCTCTATTTCTTCATCAAAATCCGTTGCATAGTAAATTAAAGGGAACAAAGGGACATGAGGGAAAAAATCGACTTTGTTTTATAATGATATGTATAGAATATAGATAGTAAAGTAAATAATATATAATTCTGTATTTGTCCCGCTCTGACAAAAAAAATAATGGTCAGGTTAGGCATGCCCTGTTATACTAAGTTCATAGTGATTCACTAGTGCATAAAATGTAGGGAATGGACCTACAGGTGGCAGCACACGTCAACTTCAGCTTCAGTGGTCCAGTGATTTAAAGCGTGGCTCTTGACTCAAGGGTCGTGGGTTCGATTCCCACGTTGGAAACATGTTTTAAACCTAAGTTTGGGTAGGACTTTGCAATTTGCATTTTTGTTTACTGCTTAGTTTTAACCGCTAAGTTAGTTATTGAACATGCCATTTATAATTTATAACTTACCGAAACTGCAATTTACAACTGCCTTTTTAAATCAGTGCCTTTTTAAACGACTTCCAAAAAGGAGGAGGTTAAAAACCTCCTCCTTTTTGGAAGGAGGTATATACGTTCTTTTTTTATTTAATTTTTTATGTTTGTTCGCGGATAACGCCTTCGTTTGTGGACCAATTTCCAAAATTATTTTGCTGTTGTAAAGGATATAGTCGGAATTTGGTACCACGTTTACAAAATAGGTGATCTGATGATGAAATCCATGAGGAATCGAGGGAACTCCTTAAAATTTATATGGAAACATATAGTGATTTTGACTTTTTCTGAAGGATTTAAAGTATAATATGCTACCAAAAAGTAAGACTTTGCACCAATGTATACCCTGGTTCCGAAGGTGCTGTAAAGAACTCTTGAATCCTTATAGATAGATGTTCGGGGATTTCAGAGTTATTTAAACAACTAAAAGCAAATGCCAATACGTCAATTTCATCAATCATCATCATCATAATTATTATGCCACGCACCATCATATTATGAGCCCATTATTGGTACTTCTCATGGTATTTTCCCGCCGTTTCTTGTTTGTTTTTAAAAAATTTATTGTTGTTGTTCAAGATGTAATCTTAATTTGGTACCATGTTTCCGAAGGTCATAAATCATAATAATACATTTCATATCAATGCAGCAATGATCGATATATCAATCGATAGAGGGATATGAAATTTAATAGAATATGAATATGAAATTTAATAGACTAATTTTGTGACGTTATTTCAAATTCAAGCATAATAATATTTTGCCATTATGTAGAATCCCACGAAGGTGTACTCGTACCCTTAATCCATTGGCACAGTAGGTACAGACTTCCGGAGCCTTTAAAGATATTATAAGTTTAGAAATTCGATGACTACTGCAAGTTATCATTACAATAATATATTATACTAGCTGTTGCCCGCGACTTCGTCCGCGTTAACATGGTATATCAATATCATATCATGGTTTTCCCCTTTTTGTGGTTCCTTATACAAAGGGTAAAAACGGGACCCCGGGACCCTATTTAAGCAAACGTCAAACGCAAACGTCCATAAACTTTCATGTTTCTAACTCAAGAAATGACGGACTTTCATTTAAACTTTCAAACCCCATTTCACCCCCTTGGGGGTAGAATTACCAGAAACGCTTAAAACACGTATCCAATCATTTTTAATCAGTAGCCCAAACATAAAATTTCATGTTTCTAACTCAAGAAATAACGGACTTTCATTAAAATTTTCAACCCCAATTTCACCCCCCTGGGTGTAGAATTTCCAAAAACGCTTAAACACGTATCCATTGATTTTAAATCAGTAACCCAAAAATAAAGTTTCATGTTTCTAACTAAAGAAATGACCGTGGAAATGACGAACTTTCATTCAAACTTTCAACCCCTATTTCACCCCCTTCGGGGTAAAATTTTCAAAATTCCTTCCTTAGTGGGTGTCTACTCAATAAAACAACCCTAGTCACCAAATTTCGTGGCTGTAACTTTAACAGTTTTTGCTCAGCGATGATGAATCAGTCAGTCAGTCAGTCAGCACATGTAATTTTATAAGTATAGATAACCGTAAAATATATGGAAAACCGTAGTCTTTCTTTTTAAGAGATCTAGATTTGTAAATTTTTGAAATCCACTTAGGTATAGTTAACTTTTGTAGTAGTTATACACAAATTAGATAAAATTATGATATACAACTGACTGCGTATGATATGCATAATGGACATAATATTATACATTATACATAACTAAAAAGAGAAAAATAATAATTATTTTTAAACAAAAAATTGAAACCGACTTCCACACTAAAAACCACGGTGAATAAACTAAAAAGTGTTAAATAATTCTAATTCTATATTAGTGGCTTTTTTAGAATTAGCCTAAGCCTCAACTACTCTGTACTCAATCTTCATACTTTTGAAGTCGGTACCAGCTCGTAAAATTTCTGAGATTTTTGACATAGAAGTTAGCTGGCTGGTACCGACTTCAAAAGTATGAAGATTGAGTACAGACATATTGAGGCTTAGGCTAATCCAAAAAAAGCCACTAATATAGAATTAGAATTATTTAACACTTTTTAGTTTATTCACCGTGGTTTTTAGTGTGGAAGTCGGTTTCAATTTTTTGTTTAAAAATAATTATGTTGTTCATCAAGTAAAAACCTGTGATCGGATTTTGATATTTTTTTTTCCGAAAATAAATAATTTACGTGGGTGATGCCAAGAGTACTAATGTGTAACATCTGAGAAATTAATTTATATAGGCTAACTTATATAGGCTTAGAACTGTCCAACATTACTTGGTCGGGCTATATTACGCCGACAGAATACTAACTGCCGCAATAACTTTACCGTAACTCAATGAAGAATAAGCCAAAAGCCCCATATACTATCTGTCAAACTCTTAATTAAATTGAAGGTTAATCATCATGAAATGTATCTGAGTGTGGCAGTCAAACACATAACATAACTCGACCATCTCTTATGCAGATTCTCAGATCTCTCGTGTGTTACCGACGCGAGCCGAGTAAGTTCGCGAATTGAAAACCCGCGTGGTTTAAGTTCGTACGTTTATCAGGCCTTTTAGATTTCTTATGCTATTTTAGATCGTACTAGATAACGCCCGCAACTTCGTTGCGCCAAAACTCGTTTATCGCGGATGAACCGTACATTTTTGCGGAATAAAAAGTATCCTATGTCCTTTCCCGGGTGTCAAAGTATATCCATGCCAAATTTCAGCAAAATCGGTTCAGCGGTTTGGGCGTGAAGAGGTAACAGACAGACAGGCAGACAGACAGACAGACACACTTTCGCATTTATAATATTAGTATGGATATAATAATATATTATGTAGGTAAGAATTTGCTTAGTGAACTCGAAGCAGCGAAGTGGTGTAGGCAGCGAAGCGAACGGAGGCTAACATACGATTGCATACATATGTCGCAGCCAACTGGTTTAAATAGCCGATTAATCAAACAGCTAGTCCTTTGACTGAACAACGCCATTCGATCACACGGCTATACGTCGTTTAGCCGACTTGTTGACTGCAACGTTCACGACGACGCTTAGCTAACTGGTTAAATGGCAAATTAACTAAGCTGACCATTAGTTTAGTTTTAATATTACACAAGTGCAATGATAATAAGCAGAATAAATTGTATCCTAACTCATTTTGAACACAATAATTGCAATTAATACCTTTGTGATGCATTTCATAATCCCGTAATTTCTCCTCGAAATTTGAATATTTGTTTTTTTTTTTATTCACTCGTATGTGGCATGTGCCCCTATAATTTCTGTCACTTTAATAACACTTGTAACGTATATTTACGAAAAATATCTTAATACAATCACAAAACACCGGCTAGTTGACGCCATATTGTAAACAAAACGCATCTAGCGCCGCGGTGGTGAGCGCTGAACTAATTCAATCAAACGGCGGCGGCTTGAATCAGCTGTAGTGTTGAACGTTTCGAGCGACTGAAATATTCAATTAAAAAGCTAGCCGTGAGATTGAATGGCGTTGTTCAGTCAAAGGGCTAGCTGTTTGATCGAAGGGCTATTTTAACCAGTCGGCTGCGACACATACATACTCGTAAAGGTCACATTTATGCCAAAAATAATTCTTAAAATAAAAAAAAATTGCTTGTTTTGGGGCTCTTTGATATGTTTATTTATAAACACAGAAAGTATCGCAATTGACCATAGCCATCTATGGTGTATGGCAGTATTTCCCAACTTTTTTTAGCTTCGGACCCTGAGGAAATCAAACACAGTTTTCACGGATTCCAATAAAATAAATACCCAAAAAATTCGGATTAGGTATAATATATTATGGTCCAGAGATAACACCGCGGACCCCCATGCATATACTCGCGAACCTCCAGCTCTCCGCAGACCACAGCTCGGGAATCACTGGTGTGTGATAAGTTGATAACTGATATTGTAGCCTGGTGAAAAATTCTGTTATGATTATACCAAAACTCAAAAGTCAAAACGTACTTCGTTTAACATTTTGGTGATGATTTTTTTTTATATTTTTACTTTATTTTCGTGTGAAAAATATAAATAATTAAATCAGAAACAAAATGAATGATGAAGCTTTTAAAAAGTTATTTAAAATCAAATTATTGTTAAAATTACAGCAATTCTTTAGCCTTCTTTTTTCAGCGTTATTTTTGTATACTTAAATTGATTACTTGCGACCTTGATTAAGTATCCGGAATTCAAATAATAATTATTATTACATTCTTTTATGTTTTCATTCTTTCATAAGGGCCGAAACAAATAAGCGCGTTGCAGCACCGCACCGCCAAAATCGGCGGCAAAATCTCCTAAAGTCATATAAAAAAAAGACGGGTTGCACTCCGGGAGTGCCGGCAGAAGTGAAAACATGATTATTAACGTTGTGCATTTTTTAACCCATTTTTTATGAAAATCGATCATTAAAAAATCGATTTTTTTAATTAATCGAAATCGATTAAATTTATAAACCATTTTTTATGAAAATCGATGTTTTTAAATTAATCCAAACTCTTACAATTCGAGTTTGAGTTCGAGTTTTCGAGTTCGAGTTCGAGTTCGACACAAAACACTACTCTCCTACCGTCTTACCGTTTTTCTATGGTTTTTCGATCAACACGAAAATCTGACGCGAGAGTTACAGTTTTTACCCATCCCACAAAAGTGCTCAACGCCGCTAAAGAAGTTTTCACTTCAAAACTAAAGAACTCCGACATCGTTGTGACACCGCAACGCGGTTTCGGGTCTAAGTTCCAGTTCTAAAGAATCAAAATACATCTGCATCATAATGTTCTAATAAATAATAAAAAAGAACTCTTAAATAGCTACACTATAATATGCTTAACGAGACAGAAGCTCTTACATAGAGATGCATTTATTAGATCCAGTAACAAGCTCGCATTTTACAATTGAATGAAACTGAGTCGTATTCATTGAAAATTGTTATATACTGGCAAATTGCTCACAATTGAATAAGACGATGTGGTAATAAATGAGGCAGGTAAGATCGTAAGTAACCGTCTTTGTACAAATTGAGGCTTTACAGCCGGAGTTACTACGCTATCTAAAGCTACAAAATGCATGAAGAAAATAGGAAGACATTATTATAAAGACTTAAATATTCATTCTAATAGTATTTAGTAATTTAGTAGAGGAATGGTAGGGTAGAGAGGAGAGAGTTTAAAAAAGAAACAACAATATGCGAAAAACATATTAGGTATAGAAAACTCTTAGAACTAATTCTAAGCTTAATCTTAGCTATCGGCGAATCTTATGAGACAGCCCGGTCTATTCGCAAATGGCATTCACTCGGAGCACAACCAGTAAACAAATATCAGCCTTAAACTAAACACGCTCGGTTGAAAAGCAACGCGAACCTTACAACACGTTTGATTAGATGCTAAAATTCATACAGCGGCGCCTGCATTCGAATTTAAACTATTTAACGAGCGAGTAAGGTGCAATTTGCGGAAGCTTGAAGTTTCTAACAGCAATGTTGAGTTCGCTGACCTGTGCAAAGGTTTTCCTGCAGCGCAAACGCCACTGAGGCTGGCTGTCTTTTTGCATGGTACATCTATAGATAGAATGCCGTAATTCTCTTCGATGCGGCGTCTCAGGAAATACTGGTGTGATTGTATCAGTGGAATCTCATAAACTAAGGAGACTACTTTAACGTTGTTTGTGTTGCAATGCCTTATTATAATATAAACAATATGACCACACAAAGTGCACGGTGTATTTCATTTTGTATACTTGTCTTCCATGATAGTTCCTTAGAAGAAGTTTTCGAAACTAAGTACTGACAATGGTAGACCCATGGCATGCCATGGTCCAAAAGTGCATACCACGTAAGCATCAGAAAAAGCAAATTATATTTATAGTAATTTACCGAGTAAAAAAGCTGGTAACGCTTTTTATAATTTTATTTATAATTTGGTGTATCGGTATTTCGGCGAATGTTATTCAATTTATTTTATCCCCTAGTTAATATCATAGTTATTATAGAATAGAATAGGCCTAGTATATAAACTATGGAATACATATATACCAGTTGGTAAGGATGTATAAGAATAATTTTGAATTTACTTTTAGCATCACACAATACCTACATAATAATATTTAGTCAGTGGTTTAGACTTTAGACGATAATATTGTTACACTGTATGATGCCAAAAATTGACCCCAGCTCAGCAAACGCAAGCAAGCCTGCTACACTACTTTAGAGAGAAACCTTACCTTGAATTAAAGTCGGTAGAGATATGGAATCTTCCAAATATCATAGGTATTGGAAGCCGATAGAAATGAAGTTATAGAGGTAGCGCCACTGCACACTAAAAGTTATATAAGCGAAGCATTTAAAGAATATCCGCTGAAAATAAATTCGGCCGCGCGTCACGTATAAGAATTACAAATCGAGGATATTATTGTGTTTTGAAGGTTTACCCAGCCAGTGTTCAGGTACACACCGTTATTATTTACATAACCCTTACTTTTTATTGTCAGACTCACGTTGAGACAAACCCGTGGGTACGTCAGTGGTCGGTAATGGAATTCATAAAGTTTTCAGAATCGAAATCATCACTTGAAATACAAGCAACAATGTATTTTATCCAATACTGCCTTTGAAATGTGTATATGTATGCTATTAAGATTAAAAAATTTAAACGTATACCAAAACCAATTGCATTTTCTTAAAAAATAGAATTACTTACTTAAATATTTTTTTTAACTTTTTGTCCACTTTCCATAAAGGAATACATAATATTATGATTTACTAGAAAATGTTGTAATTAATTATTATTTTTAACAAAAAATTAAAACCGACTTCCAAGGTAAAAACAATAATAACATTCTTATAATATGAACTAAAAACTAAAAATTATTAAATAATTTTCCTCTCTAAATGTGCCTTTTTCCGAATTCAGCTAAACCTCAACTATTTCTGTACTCAACCTTCATCATTTTGAAGTTGGTACCAGATATAGCTGAATCTTTATATTTTCTTTGACAGAAAATTTGAAACTTATGGAACTGGCACCGACTTCAAAATTATGAAGGTTGAGTACAGAAATAGTTGAGGTTTAGCTGAATTCGGAAAAAGGCACATTTAGAGAGGAAAATTATTTAATAATTTTTAGTTTTTAGTTCATATTATAAGAATGTTATTATTGTTTTTACCCTGGAAGTCGGTTTTAATTTTTTGTTAAAAATAATAATTTCACTCTTTTTAGTTACCTAGTAGATAAGTTTTATCTACTAGGTAACTAAAAAGAGTGAAATTAAAACCGACTATTACCGTTATAGTTATAATTAGTGCCAATTTAAATTGTATAAAAAATAGTTTTATCTTGTCTTCACTATATGTCATTGAGGCGCTCTGTCGGCGCTATCGCTTGTCCGAACTCCGATTGTTGTTCATATAGTTTTAGTTACACGATGTATTCAATAGATTTCGCTGAGGTGCTCCTGCGGGCCGATTCTGTATCGTACATTTGTGAGTTAATAACTGAGTTAGAAACGAAACCGAGGAGTGAGTAACGGAAAGTGCCACTTTTTGTATTCACTTGCATACAAAAGTGAGACTTTCGGTTGCTCACTCCTCCGTTTCGTTACTAACTCAGTGATTAACTCACAAAGAATCGGCCCGCTGTATCGCAGTATCGCTTGTACGTAGGAGTTTTATATAGTTGTATTGGCTGTGTGAAATCAGAAATGTGTCACCATTGGTGTGAGCAGTGAGCATTGAAATTTGAATTGTCAACATTTTGAGTGGTAATTATTGATCTCGTATTGTTATTAGAAATATTAATTAACCCTCCAATATGACCTCCGTCATAGTCCGCGAGTTTATAAGTGGTCGTTGGTGGTAGTGAACTAGTGAGTAGTGACTTAGTGACCATACCACCCTACGCGTCGAATTACTGCGTTTATTCTACGTATCTTATTACAATTTGTTAAGACTGTTAAGAGTCATACCCCAAAGCCCAAATATCAGGTAGATAAATTTAAACAATACATTTAAAAACTCTAATGGCCTGTTTCACCGCTTCCTGATAAGGTACCCGATAGGGTTATTTGACAGATTTTCCATATTCCATCTGTCAAATTAAGTGGTGGATAGCCTTATCAGGAAGCGGTGAAACAGGCCCTAAGTGAACACAACCCTATGCGTGCTAGGTAATTTAACAATTTAACGCTTCAACTCCCAAGCGGCCGCCAGAACAATGGATTTCCAAGAATCCGCGATCGAAGGATGAGCCGAATCACACCCAGCGGCGCGGCGAGTATATTTTCAGTGTCATAATAATATTATGATATTAATCTTCATTATTGTAATACATAGTACTATCGCATGAGAATCTTGGAAAGCCGGCCTCGCGGCCACCTGCGCCTTTCTCAAGCGATACTATATTGTACTACATTAATGAAGATAAAGTTTAAAATCATATTATGACACTCAAAATGCTCGCAGCGCGGCATGCCCTGACATTAGAACTTGAATAGGTACGACGCAATGCCGCGATGTTTATGCACAAGCCGCGCGGCGCGCGGCGGCGTGCGGCGACGCCGCACCGACCGCCGTGTATAAACAGCCTATACTAATCATTGGTGTTGTTATGTACATAATTATTATTATTGTATCCATACCTATGCCTTGTAAGTTGTACTATTATCTATTTTGTGGCATGAGACATTGGTGACCTTAACACAACGTGGTAATGATGATGATGACGATGATGATGATGAAGAATTTTAATTGCGTGGTAGCATAATATGCTTTCTGTTCTTAAAACAACGCCGAAACTCCCAAACGTGTATCTATAATGAGTCAGGAGTTCTCTCAGCATCTTCGAAACCATGGTATACCTTGACCCAATATTTGACTATTTGGTAGCATATTCTTAGTACACTTCACATAAAACCAAAATTACCATATGTTTCCATATAAATTTCGAGGAGTTCCCTCGATTACTCCCGGATCCCATCATCAGGTTACCACTTTTGTGAACATGGTACCAAATTGAAGTGAAACCTAATACAACAAAATAAAAATTTCGAAAATCGGTTCACAAACGGCGGAGTAATCGTTGAACATACAAAAAAAAAATATTCACAGCCGAAAAATTATTTAATACTTTTTAGTTCATATTAATGTTATTATTGTTTTAACCTTGGAAGTCGGTTTTAATTTTTTGTTAAAAATAATAATAATTTCACTCTTTTTAGTTACACTAGTACGTAAACCTTCGCGTATATTTTACGTATTTTATTACAATTTGTTAAATGTTGAGATTTGTAAACTTTATATTTTCTAAGAAAATTTAGTTCCGCAATTCAACAACAGATGTCGTTGTTAAGCATCTACATCGCGGTATCGCTTACTCGACAGCATTTGATATAACTAATTCGCTACAATACATTTTTTCTTCTCGCTCACACTCACTGGTTGTCTTAATTGATATTACGCCAGAGGGATTAAAGTCCCAGAGTAACCCTACAGAACCATAAGACCAGTTTTAGGCGTATGACGTCTTTTCTTTACATTAAGAGTCACAACTCACACTCACAAAATAATATATTATCAGTGAAGTGAACAGTAGTTAGTAAAGTATTCGATCTGTATAATATAAAGTAGTAAAATATTCGATCTGTCGTCTGCCGCCACGCGCCGCCCGCGCGACACCGTCGCCTCTGCAGCGCCGACCGCCGTGTATTAAACAAACAGGTGTTGTTATGTAACAATACATAATTATTATTATTAGTATATCCATACCTATACTTGTACTACTACCTATTCTGTGCCATGAGACATTGGTGACCTTAACACGACGTGGTAATGATGATGATGACGATGATGATGATTATGATTATGATGATGAATATTAATTGCATAGTAGCATATGCTTTCTGTTCTTAAAACAACGCCGAAACTCCCAAACGTGTATCTATAAGGAGTCAGGAGTTCTCTCAGCATCTTCGAAACCATGGTATACCTAGACCCAATATTTGACTTTTTGGTAGCATATTCTTAGTACACTTCACATAAAACCAAAATCACCATATGTTTCCATATAAATTTCGAGGAGTTCCCTCGATTACTCATAGATCCCATCATCAGGTCACCACTTTTGTGAACCTGGTACCAAATTGGAGTGAAACCTAATACAACAAAACAAACATTTCGAAAATCGGTTCACAAACGGCGGAGTAATCGTTGAACATACAAAAATAAAAAAAAATAATAAAATATCCACAGCCGAACATATAACCTCCTCGTTTTTTGGAAGTCGGTTAAAAATAATACGCGCTATAGTCGAATTTAATACAAAATTTTCCGAACTTGTACCGTTTTTTCAGTAAAGCCAAGGTTATGTCGCAGAATATCAATTGCATGAATGGACGAGACGGACGCGGCGAGACGACGGAACAATTTACAAGTGTAGGTACGCAAGGGGCCGTCCATAAATTACATAAGGTCAGTACGGGAAAATGTAGCTGGGAGGCAAGTGTAACTGCTTTAATTTTTAGAAAAACTGTTTGAGATTATGGTGGCTGCGACATCTGTTGTTGTGCGTAAAACTAATTTCAATGTGCACAATCTTAATCTAGATGGCTCTGTCAAGCACTTTTGAAGTTGTCGCCATTTTAAAAACTGTCACATTTTTTAAGACGAACTCTAATTCACATGAGTTTTTTCAATCTATAAAAATCTTGATAATTTTGAAGAACCTGATAATTGTATACCGGTAAGTTGCTTTTTTACGAACTAAACTTATTATTTCTTTTATAATTTTGTTGGAATTGTGTCAAATAAGAGATTTATGTCCATTAGAAAAATCTGACCTCAAAGTTGTAGTGCTGGAAAAGTGTGCCTACTTTGCATGAGGCAAGTGTATCTATATGTCACACTTGCCCCAAGTCAGGGTTTACAAACATTTGGTCTAATATTAGTGATTATGTAATTTGTGATTGCTATTTAGTTATTCACTATTCAGGCTTCTGTAACCCAGATAAGTAAGTATCATATTTTTTAAATTATCAATAAAATAAAAGAAATAACTCATTGAATAATTTTTACTTAAAATGTTTTTTACCCCTCTCCAACGTAGTATGCCACACTTACCTCATAACTTTTGCTCCTTTAATCTATCCTTAGAAACTATATTATGTAATATAGTCGTCATATGATTAGTTCCGATGATCAGGTAGTATAAACTTTGCATTTTCAAATTTGAAATAACTATATATTGTACACTTACGATATAGTCACACTTGCCTCACTTTCTTGGGTAAGTGTGTCTAGCACAGCACTTTATAAAATACCTTAAAACAAGTGAAATAATGGGCAATATTGTGTAGAGCACTTTGTTACCGGCCAATTATGAACCTTACTTTATTTTCATTTCACAGAGAGTGAGAAATTAAACCTAAAAACTACTTAATTTTTGAGTTCAAAGTAAACTTTGAAAAAAGTATGACTCACTTACCCGTATTGACCTTACTATATTTTTTTTATTCCCAACGCCCTTGTTAAAACGTTCTAAGATTTCAAACCTCCTCTTCTTAATCTCGCGAAAGATGTGCAAAAAATATTTAAAATTTCTGATTTCTTACAAAGTAGATGTTTTTTTAATAATATGTATTTGCTAAAAACAGAAAGGATGATAAATCAAATATCAAATATTCGCGTTCCTAACTGCCTCAGACTGCTGACTTGAGAGTTCTTACTAAAATATGATGACGATAACTAGCAATTTAATCATTTTCTTGTAAAACTCTGACAAAAAGGGTGGTTTTTTTGTTGCACTTTATTCCCGTATCACGCGATATTCCCAAACAAAGAAAAATCTTCCCAAAGTCCATACGCGTGCGCAACGAAAGCTCAGTGCGCGCCGAGACGCGATTCGGTGCGGACGACATGCTCGTAATATGGATGTATGGAGCGGACTGCCCGCTCCGTGCGTTCGCGCATCGCAACCCCTGATCGACTCAGACTTCGCCCTCACATTCTACGACAAGGAAACTCAACCGAAACAAGGTGTGTTGTGTTCAATAAAGTTTTAGTGTTAAGGGGAAAAGAACCGAAATTTTTTGTGAAAGCATAACAAAATTTCTTTTTTTTCCCAGCCGATTTTATCTTCTGTTATAGAACAGAAGATTTAGTTATAAATTGTATCTTCTGTTGCGTTGAAGTTCAAAGGATATTCTAATGAAATCGATAAGCCCGTAGCAAATTGACAGTTATTAGATTTTTAATTAGAATCGTTGATGTCTTTTGTATGCGTGACTTAGCATCTACGCCACTCTACGACGAGTCTACGAAAACTTTTAACTTTATGTTTATTATTATTATTAACAGGTGTTTTAAATTTCACAAAAGGTGATTTAATTTTTGAATTTTCTATAATTTAGGTGTCTTGCATATGGGTACATATATTTTTTAAATTGATTTTTGCTTTGCGTAACGTAAATTTAAAAAATAATTTTGTAAGTCCTTTTAGGCCTCGATTTTCAGTAAAATACAGACTGATAATTTCGCAAGCGAAGTGTCCTATGATAAAGTTTATAAAAATTGTGTTGAAAACATTAAGGCAAATAATTACAGCGAAATAATATTATTTCCAAATAAAGATAAGCTAAAAGAATTTTAAAAATAAAGCGTTCTCTCGTTCTTTATAACAAATTCATATTCAGCTTCCATATCTATCCAAGCTATCCAAGTTTTTTTTAACTTTTTACATAAAAAAATATTAATTTCGGCGTTAAATATTACTATGTAACTATACCGACTTATAACGATAAACGTATAGGCTATAGCTTGTCAAAAAAGAGTAGACGCGCTGTACACAATTTAGAAATCACATAAAAATATGAAAAACCTTATTAACCTATCAAGACCCATAAGAGCACGGGTGATCGCGACAACAATAGAATAACAATAGATTTCCAAGAATCCGCGATCGAAGGATTAAATCGAGATAAAAATGTGCAAAGTGATAATATTTAAAGTGTATTTAAATTTTAAAGCGTTCTCTGTGGAAATAAGTTACAAAGAGAAAAAACTTTGTTCTTGGCCATGATTCATCATCATCAGCACGTTCTCTGTCGAAATATTTATATTGTTATCTGTGTATTAATTAATTTTGACTGATAAATCTTCAATTTCTTTTATAATAGAGAATAATAACTAAACAATTAACTTTTTACGTCAAAAAAAATACGTAACGTCGTAAAAATCGTGTATGTACTACGAACACTCATTTCATATTTCATTACTAGATAAAGCCCGCAACTTTCGTTTTTCCGGGATAAAAAAACTATTTTATGCCTTTTCCGGGACTCAAATTATGCCAAATTTCAGCTAAATCGGTTCAGCGATTTGAGTGTAAAATGGTAACGGACAGACACACTTTCGTATTTATAATATTAGTATGGAAAATATGGAATTATGGAAGTAAAATTCTACTTGTGCTCTATTTCATATTTGTACCTTTTTAATATTTTTTTACATTTAAACAAAATTGAATACCACAGCAAACATTTATTTATTTATTAAGCAGTTTTCCGTTTCCGTTCCGTTTCCATTTTTCATTCCTTACCTATCCATACTAATCTTATAAACGCGAAAGTGTGTCTTTTTGTCTGTCTGTCTGTTACCTCTTCACGCCTAAACCACTGAACCTATTTAGCTGAAAGGCATGAACATGCTTAAGTCCGGTTCCGAGTCATGGGAAAGGATATAGGATATTTTTTATCCCGGAAAAATGTACGGTTCCTACGCGTTAAACGAATTTTGGCGCAACGGAGTTGCAGGCGTCATCTAGAAATAATAATCATTAACTATTAAGCATCTCCTGTACGACGGCTGTAATTTGTAAATGTTATTTGACCAATGGAAGTGTTCTGCGATGATATACCAAATATGTAGGTACTAAGATATTGTGTACAGTAGTGTATTAATTTGACAGCTACGCAACAAACACTAGAAAGTCTAGGCAACAACTTAGTCTAGACTCTAGATAGAGACTAGAATGTATACAGTTCCAGCAGTGTCGTGCACGAATAGCAGGGCAATTCGTAATATTTATACAAAGGATTATATTGTTGTGATTTTGATTTTGATGTAAAGCTTGTCCAAAGTCCAAGAATTCGACGACGTGACTCTACCAGTGTGTTGAATATTGATATAAACATGATACAATTATTAATGCTCAGCGTAGGGAAAAATAGGATAAAACTAGATGGCGCCACGTTTCGCCAAAATTCGTTTATCGGGCAGAAATCGTACATTTTCCGGAATAAAAGTATCCTATGCCCTTTCCCGTCACTCAAAGTATCTCTATATCATATATTATTCAAATCGGTTCAGACGTTAAGCAATAATATAAAACAGATAGAGAAACAATCTTTCGCATTTATAATGACTTAAACTTAAATTTAAAACATACTCAGCAACGAAAGTGACACATCAAATAATTGGGTGTAGGCCAAATTGTAAACTTGGCCTACACTAGGCATTGAAATGGAACATGTATTCAGACCCGGTAAGCGTTTACCATAATATGATAATCATCACACGCGTCTATGCCAATATGAATGCGGAATCTGAATTATACATCCGCCGAAAATGATAAACAATAGAAATTCTGTGCAGTTTTTTTAAACATATGTTTTTGAAGGCACGTTCGTACTTGGGGAATATGTTGCTATAACACATTAATATGTTATGTTTATATACTTTTTAAAATTATAGTGTATATTGCACTAAAGTGAGTAACATTGTATAAGGTAGTACACTCACTCAGAGTAGAGATCAACTACGATAACATGGCACGCCCCTCCAAAATTCAAAACGTTTGAAGTGCGTTGTCAAAACGTTTGATCTGCGTTGTCTTGCGCGATCGGCTAGTTATGATTAGTTGACCAACAAATTTTGGTAATAAGTAACATTAAGTGAAATATTACGTGTACTGTGATTGGTTGAATACTTACTACATACGAACTCTTTCATAAGGATGTGACTACACACATTGAAACAGTAATTTGGAGGGGCGCGCCATGTTATCGTAGTTTATCTCTACACCCCTGTCAAAAAAGCTGAGGACCCTTCCTGTGTTTTCAAAGATTACTCACTTCACTGTCGATTCTTTACTTCCTCTACCTACCCATTTAAATCCTACCTTATCTTACCTACCTTTAGGCATCGCCAAGTAGGTACGGTACTCAGACGTTTGGGTATTCGGGTATATGGTAATGTTCAAGTGACGCACGATCATGTAACAGCCATTTTGGATTTTGTTTGCTAAATGGATTTGTATGGTTATTCTAAATTTAGAAATTTTCCTCTGGTTTTGTAAACGGAAATAGCTATAATATAGGCGCTACGATTAAGGTTTAAACATTATAATATTGTTAGCTGTAAGCCACCCAAAGAAAATAAAATAAAAATAAAATAAAATTTATATTAAAGCGTTTTTCATGTAAGTAAATACAGTGGCAAGTAAAACCGAATATGGTGTTTAGTAGGTACAAGAACACCATGGTATTTTATGACTGTGTTGTTTTAATATCAAGGACGCTATTAATAATTATTATATTTTTGTGTGTGATCCAGTATGTGATTTTATATTTTTATCCATATTCCAATTAAAAATAGAATTCGATTATAGACAAAATAAACTCACGTACAGCGTACTGGACGGTTACGGTTCAGTGATCACTTACACTTTACCCTTTGTCCTTACAGTTATTGCGTAGTTGCGAGCTTGTTTCAGTTTGTTTCAAAAAAGTTTATTTTCACGTTTGAATCAGTTTTCCCGGGAAATTTTGTATCACCGAACTCCGTAGCCCGTGCACAAACACAACCGTGAAAAACTGGTAGTGAACAAAAACGGTGTACCAATCCGTTATTGGTTTCCAAATGAAAAAGTGAATTTTATCCCGCATCGCTATGCAAGTTAATAAGAAAGTAAAATGTTCGATCATGGATGCATTCAGTAGGTACAAGTTCAAAGATCCTGAATAAATAAACCTATGTGAGAATACATCTTCTTGCTATTATACAAAAACGCACTAAATATACAGATACTATAATAATATAAATACGTTATTTATGGTCATATAATTTTCATCTTAAAATTAAAAAAAAATCAACTAGTTATCGCGGTTCTTGAGATACAGCCCGATGACAGACAGATGTACAGCCTGCGAAGTGTAAGTAAGGTCCCGTTTTAGCCTCTGGTTGCGGAACCCCAAAAATATATGATAGAATAATATGTATGTTAGGCTGTAAGGTTGTGTTATTATGAGCCAAGATGTCTGAAATAAATGGTAAAATAAAAAAATAAAAAATAACGAGTTCCACTCCGGAAATGCCGGAAGAAGTGAAAATCAGAAAAACGGCTATAAGTTTTCTCCGCGCTCTAGAAAAAGGCATAATATTACAAAATCTCCTACAGTTAATACCTCCTCAATTCACGCACATATTTTACTAATCCTATGATATTGTGTACTGCCGCTAAATAAGTTTCCTAACATCAATACCGATAAAAAATCATATAATATTTAATTTGTTGTTACCATAATTAAATGCCTAAATTAATCATAACTTATCATTTTATTCAATAATTTTAAAGTTTCAAACTCAAGTAATGTTACTACAAAATAACAGTACAAGTTACAATCAACGTTTCCAAGGTGATCCGATGAGTCACAAGTACAGTTACAGCTCAGATAAACGATTGATAAGTTTTGTACTTTCGCTGCTACAATTACATAATACGAATAATGGCGGGTAATTTAATTGGAAGAACACTATGATTAATTATATCATTAGAATAATTTAGTTTGTATTACAAATTGTTTTCGTATTTTTCTGCCTGGTGTATTTTTAGGGACTAAAATATAACAATGATACCGTACATATTGTACGAGTTTTTCTATGGGCCAATTTGACGTCAGATAACTTTTATTTATTTATTTCTTTATTCAATACCAACAGCGTATTACAATAAGAACATAACACTAAACATGTAACAATTAGTATGGCCAGTAACAGGTTTGACAATTACATTGTTTGACAATTAGTAGTGCTATTTAAACATAATAATAATAAACCCTACCTAAAGAATAAATAATATGACACTTTGACATATTTTTGCGACACTCCGTTGCGCCAAAATTCGTTTATCGCGCGGGAACCGTACATTTTCCGAGATAAAAAGTATACTATTATATCCTTATTATCCTTTCCCAGGACTCAAAGTATCCTCATGCCAAATTTCTTCGAAATTGGTTCAGTGGTTTTTGCGTGAAGACTGAAAGACGTAATAAACAGACAGACAGATACACTTTCGCATTTATAATACAGCTATATTATTATGGATTAAGGTCGGAGGTAATAGACAAAGATTAAATACAAATTAATCCTTCGATCGCGGATTCTTGGAAGTCTATTGTTATTCTATTGTTGTCGCGATCACCGGTGCTCTTATGGGGCTTGAAGGATTAATTTGCATATACTATTAATTTAGATACAAGAAAGTAATAACCTAATCTTAAATGTGAGTTTGTAAAGTACTCATGTTGTTTTCATTTCTATTAAAATTTTATAATATAATATTTTTTAAATATACTTCTATAATATAAAAGGCCAATAGATGCTCGCGCTACCTACTCATCTCATTCAGCATGAAATAGAAATAGATTTATATTTATTTCATAAGCTATATTCCCTATTAAATTAAACCAATGATACTTTTTTTATTAAGTAATTTATAATTATTCTGTTAAACTTTGTAATATTTTAAATTGTGTAATATTATGTCCTTCAGAAATATGTATATTACATTTTATAATATCTGTACTTACAATATATTATTGTAAGTGCCAATTTTGATAAGTTTGGTATTTTGAGTTCTAGTCAAGGGCAAAAAACATTTTTTATCCAGTGTTTCTCTTTTACTACCTAAAAATAATTTAGTATACTTACTGAAAATGCAGACTAAAGGTGAACGCAGATTTGACCGCACCGCACGCAGCGCAGTCGCCGCATTCGCAATACTTCATATTATTTTGAAGTTGCGAAGACTGCGGCGCGGGTAGGTAGGTATGCGAGCTTGCTTATAACTTCATATTATAAAGAATTGCGAATGCGGCAACTGCGGTGCGTGCGGTGCGGCCAAATCTGCGTTCACCTTTATAATTGTACTACAATGACGTCAAACGATTCGTGATGTATTTTTTGATTTAGTTGTTATTTACGTGATATTTAATACCTGATAGGTTCATTGACATGATCGTCCGTACTCAGTGATTTAATTATTGCGATATAATAAGTTAATTTTGACACAAACTCCTAGCATATTTTGTCAAATATTTCATTAGAATAAACATTAAGGGCCTGTTTTACCACTTACTGATAAGTGCCGGATAGGTTATCCACCACTTAACTTGAGAGTATGAAGAATCTGTCAAATAAGTTGTGGACTTATCAGGAAGTGATGAAATAAGCCCTTAGTGTTTAATGTCTCTATAATTCAACTAGTAGGCCCTCCGGAAAGCTGCATTGCAGAGGCGGGAGGTCTCTCTGTTTTGGATCAAGGCGCACGTAGGGTTGAGAGGGAATGAGAGGGTTGACGAATTAGCCAAGGAGGCCGCGCTGAGATTGAGAAGGCAACCTGACTACGATCTGTGTCCTGTTTCATTCGTCAAGCGTATTTTATGAGAGGATACGATTGAGGAATGGGACCGGAGATACGAAGTGGGAGGGACGGCCGGAGTCACGAAGCTCTTTTTCCCAAGCACTGCTGCTGCATACAAAATAGTCAGAAAGATAGACATCACACAGCACACCACACAAATTCTGACTGGACACGGTGGATTCGCCTTCTACTTGCACAGATTCAAGTTGAAGGAGGATCCGTCGTGCCTGTGTCAGCCAGGAGTTGAGGAGACGGTTCCTCACCTGTTATTCGAGTGCCCAATTTTTGCTAGCAATAGATATTATGATATTGAGCAAAAATTGGGCACATCGATGACGGGTGAGAATCTGCCTGCCATCCTGGGGGGTAAAAAGAGAGATTTGTTCCTCTCTTTTTGTAAGAGGATAGTGTATGTTGCAAACAAGAGAAACTCTAGTAAATTATTGTGATTGTAAAAGTGACAATTATTATCTGTCAAATCTGTAAGTTGTGTGTTGTGACTTATGCTCCGGTAAATCACATATCACAATCATATTTATAGTATCGTACCTACTATATTATTATTTATTATAATATCGGTAAATCTTGTTGTGTGAGAAAACCTTTTATTTATGTGTAAAACAAACTTATTACATAGGGACCGTGCAGAGCAATGACACTGCCGTCTGTCACAGTCTATAGCCCACTAGTGACGAATTACGAATAGCCGAAAATTTAAGTATTTTCAAGAATTGAAATGCATTATAAGTACTTATTTCTTAATCTTTGAGTACCAAATATTAATACTAGTTTTTGACTGCATTTATAAATAAAAAATATTTATTGTTCAATGAACACTTCCTAAAGATTTAACACATTCATTACTAATAATGAATGTGTTAAATCTTTAGGACATTCGACATTCATTTAATTTTAAACAAGACATGACTAACTAAATATTAATCTTATTGCTTTGTTTTATTCTTATTATTTGATAATTTCATCTAAAACTATCCGCCTTGACACGGTTCTCGAAGTGAAAAGATTTCAATAGTCTCGGAGGTGGCGGGAACATTCCGCGAAAACGACTCTAATTCTCGGATAATTTCCCGCCGACGGATGTTAAACTCCCATCCGCGGTGAGATGTTCTCGAATCCGTGGCGGAAACTTTTTCACTCATACAAAAGAAATGTCACTACTGTCAAAATTACAGCAAAATCGAAAAGTTTTCACTTGTCATTTGCTTGAAAGTGATAGTTTCCGCAAATGGGAAGATTCCGCGCGGAATCGCTTAGTGCATCGCCCCGCAGGTACGATTTGATATTGACATCTTTATTGAAATTATACGAAAATGTTCCTTTTGATTTTCCATTTTTCAACGAAGGCCAAACAAAAACTACGCAACCGATCATAAAAAGTATTTTGATCGGACAATTCAGCTGAATTGTCAACTATCAAATAACAAAATGTGTTTTTCATTTGTACTACGTCTGCAAACGTAAAAATTCAACTGAAGCCATCTATGAGTGAAATTCCGCAATCAATTAGTTGCCAACAAAAAAAAATGGAGTTACCTTATCAACAACTTATAATTATTATTTTTTCCAGGCGAGATATTTCATCACAAACTTTGTGTTGCAAAAAAATTGTTTCGTTGACCAATGTTTATTAAAACAATAACACGTGCCTCGTTTTGGCGAAGCTCTATAAGCACAATTGAAGCGTGAAAGTTTACAAAACTCTAACAGCTGCTCGTTATCAGAGCTCGAGGTTTGCATAACGCGCGGCCATTGACCCCCCAACTGGAGGCTCCCCGCTCCACGAGTCCAGCCTTTACCAATCTCTAAACTTCCGTATAACCATATATCGTATCACTCACGAGTAAAAAACTATTAATATGCACTTTTTTGTGTATTTTACATTTCTGCATAGATGGTAAAAGATTTTAAAAGATATAACAGAAGCTCACTCAAGCATTACTTAATTTTGGTGCTCTTTGTACGTGCTTACTGGGATAGCCCTGTTTTGGGACATATCAACGAGTTTGACTCGCAATAGATTGATTAATTATTGTTATTATCCAACTTGTTATTATCCAATATTGTGCATAGTTCATAGGATCAGCTACCGCTGCCTGGGATGCAAAAATTTTATTAACCCTGATAAGTATAGCTCGTGATATTATTTTTTTAAAATTGATGTAAAACAACGTCAGCCTTACATTAGACAATATGTGAATATTTAGGAAAGCCTTGACATTAATGAGCTATATGTTTTGTGCCCTCAGCTGGAGTGACCTGTTGACACATTTCCCTCTTCGCCCCTTACATAACCTATTTAACGCAAGTTTGAGTCGAGGCAATTTTAAAGACCTCTTCACGTTGGGCCATAACTGCACAATGATTGCGGATGTCTATACTCTATAGCAGTTTTCGGCAACACGCGGCCCGAGGGCCGCATGCGGCCCGCGAACGTCTTACTTGGGACCCGTGAATGCTTTGTGAATAAGTTGTGTGTATCAAAAACAATGTTTTCTAATATAATTGCCAGTAGTTATTATCGCCACTTAAGTACGTAGCTGTTTGTACCATTTTTAGTAAAAACTTACTTCCTTTCAATATGAGTAGGTCTGCGGCCCGCCTTTAGTTTGTTTTGCCACCTTGTGGCCCTTGCCAGCCACAACTGCCGCTGCTCTATAACATACATTAATGCTTCAACTCTCAAGCGGCCACATGTGACCTTGAGAACAATAGATTTCCAAGAATCCGCAAATGAAGGATTAACGGTAATCATGGGCAATTAAAAATTAATCTACACGTTCGTAATAACACCAGCGTGAAGAAGCAAACTCTCCTTGTCTTTGTCAATACAACAATACAATACAACAACAGCCGCTAATCGAATTGAGAACTCCTACCGATATTTTGCAATTTCTTTTATTATAAGCTCGAGTTATGCAGCAGAATATGCTAATACGTAGCCATGTACAAAGTTTATTATATCAGAGCCTGTAGCCAAGACCTTTTCTATAACGAAATTTCTAAAACCTGCTTAAACGTAGAAAATTCTATAACGAAGCGATAACGAATAATCTTGACCTGACACTTGACATGTTCGAAGTTTATAACACGGAGGTAGAGCAATATCCCATTTCCTTCTTCGGGATGAAATTGATGCAATCCTTTGTTTTTCTTAACAAAGAAATAGCAGACACCTGATGGTAAGCAATATCCGTCGCCCAAGGATGGATACTAATAAAACTATAGAGAGTTACACGTGTAACTTCTCTGGCTACACGTGTTACAACTTATCTAAGGCTTACTTTGAAGTTCACGTTCCGGAACTAATTAAGTTTAAAAGTTATTCAATTGAGGAATTTTAACAAATTGTTTCAGCAGTAGCAGCTTGTTGGTGTAAAATATGGCTAAGGATACTCTCGATCATATTGTAAGCTTAAAAAATCGGCCAAGTGCGAGGCAGACTTGCGTACGAAGGGTTCCGAACCGTTATAGAACAAAAATATACCAAAAATGTTGTATGTCTTTTTTTTTGTTCGGGAGCCTTCCTTTAAATATATATTTTATTTTTATAATTTTTTGTTAGAGCGGCTTCAGAAGTATATCTATGTTCTTGAGATATAGCCTGAAGACAGACAGATAGACGGATAGACAATGAAGTCTTAGTAATAGGGTCCCGTTCCTACACTTTGGGTACGGAACCCTAAAAAGGAAGACAGAAATCGGTTCCCTACGATGCTACGATGCCTGACGCATAATATACGTAAACACAGACAGACATGCAAGCCAAACAACGCCTTTCCGATTTCATCGAGGGTTTATGAAACTAAGTGCTCATTACTTGATTTCAGTTTCCAATATTTAATGTACTTTCCTTTGTTTCAAACCTTGTATGAATCTATTGTAATTGGCAACCACTTACTAACCTAGCCTGACCTACATTTGACAAACTAAACTGTGCTACGTACTATATTTAATAGTAGCTAAATAGATGATACAATTTTATATTATAAAACGGGCTTTCTTGAAAATTTAAAAGCCCCTTTCCACGTTGGGCCTTGATTGTTAACAGGACTGTGATTTTCTATAGCATTTTTGATGGACGGTTTAATAATAAGTCTTCAATGAACTTTGCGTTATCTCATTTTGATATACATAAATATATTTAAAAAAAACAGTGAAAGTTGAAATTGCCATTATATCCTAAGACCCGACCGTAAAATCCTGCATGAATCGCTTTTTTCGATCAAATATATTTTAAAATAATCTTTAGAACGTACAGAATGAATTAATGTTGGGTTGCCTTGTTAAAAGTAGCCGCAAGTACCTTTAATTGAGCAAAATGAAAGCCCGTAATACAAACTTGCGTGTATTCAATAGAAAAGTAAGATCTAAGAAGAAATGACATTGAAGAATGACAGGACACTACGCATAAAAATAAAAACGCCTGTTAAATTAAAATAGCAATCTTGCGGGTTCTCGACGTCCTCAAATCCTGCCAGGCATAATAATTGTAGGCCTGAACATTTGTCATATACAACAGTGATGGCAACCCCAGTTTGAGGCTATCGTGCAACTGGCAACCATGGATATTCATGTACAAAATGCATAAAACATTAATTTTGTATCAAAATTATTAAAAAAAATCGATGCTTCAATTTTGATGAATAACTATGTCTGTTTACGGACTGGCAACCCTATGTTACGGTGGACTTAAAGCTGGTAACCATTTATACCTTATTTTTTCTCGTCATTTTCTTTCAAATGATGTAAAATTTATTAAAAAAAAAGATACATGCAAATTTATACAATTATCTCATGAACATTAAACTTAATTAGAGGTACTTGCGGCTACTTTTAACGAGGCAACCCAACATAAATCCATTCTATACGTTCTAAAGATTATTTTAAAATATATTTGATCGAAAAAAACTATTCATGCAGGATTTTACGGTCGCATCCAATAGTATTACATTTGTTAATTCCATGGTATATGTATTATGTTGGATTACTATAATTGCCATAATCGATCAAGAAGTCAATCTTGGGCAAGCGTAGACTACTCATTCCACAAATTCGTATTCACCAGCATTGGTCTTCGTGAGGAGGAGCCTTTAGAGTTTAGAATATAAACCAAGTGATATTCCGATCCTCGCGGCAAGCGATCACGACCGACAAAAATTAAATAATGCTACTTTATGATAGGCTATGTTTCATTTTGCTTGCTAACACAAAGCAGCGGCGTCATGGGTCGCTAGATCAGGGGTTCCCAATCTTTTTCAGCCTGCGGCGCCGTTACACGTTATAATCTTTTAATTTAACGGCGCCCTACACTACCTAGCTATTAGAAAAAGATACATATAAATGATTATTGTAGTTATTTTAAGCAGTTCATTGTAAATAATATTAATAATAACAATTAATATTTAACCATCTACGTGCTTTACATAATTATAATTTTATTGTATAATATTTGTGGTTATGGATAATGAGGCTCGACTCACGGCGCCCCTCTTGCCTTTCTACGGCGCTACAGGGCGCCGCGGTGCACAGTTTGGGAACCCCTGCGCTAGACCAATGTCGGTAAAAAAATTAAATTTTGTATAAATTTATTTGAATTTTTGTCGGTCACGGTCGCTTGTGTCAAAAATTGAAAAGTCACCATAACAAATGCTTAATTAAGCTGCTATGCACAAAAAACTTTTTTTTTGGCGTAAGCCTTACAAAGTTATACCTACTGCTTAGCTTACAGCCTGACCAAAATACTTAGAGCTGCCCGTGCATCAAAACAACCCTGTTTTTATGCACCGGCAGCACAGAATAAATATTAGTACAAAGCAGCTCTAAGTGTTTTGCTTCCAAATCTTGAGCCCTATATTTGTGTTCCATTACAGCTGTACCTTATAATTAAAGCCGAATATAAGCCGAATCTAAGTCAATCAATGATCGCATCTGGGTCAAACACAGCTGATTGGGCTAGCCAGTCATTATATCTGATTGAGCCTGGGGGATAACCATACTAATATTATAAATGCGAAAGTGTATCTGTCTGCCTGTCTGTCTGTCTGTCTGTCTGTCTGTCTGTTACCTCTTCACGCCCGAACCGCTGAACCGATTTGGCTGAAATTTGTCATGGAGATACTTTGAGCCCCGGGAAAGGACATAGGATACTTTTTAACCCGGAAAAATGTACGGTTCCCGCGGGATAAACTAATTTTGACGCAACGGAGTTGCGGGAATCATCTAGTAGAACATAATTCCAGACAGTTCCGATTTCATCTATGTTGTATCCATGTTCTGTTCTGCGGAAATTACTTTGTGGGTTTGCAGTATGGTCAGTAGGGCTAAAGAGTTCTAGGAAGTTATAAACATACAATATATAGTTTACTACCTTGTTAATATCTAAAGAATAAAAACATGAATTGCGGAATCTGACGAACTTCCCTTAAGGGACTACAACATTAGTTATGTTGTAGTCCAGTAATAAAATAACCAAGCACAGAATTTCGTATTGATATTAATTATTATTTTATCTCAAGTTTCAAGTCTCGTTTCGCCGTTTGGTCTTCAACAGAATTTTTTTTCTACTTGCCTATTAAACTCGAGTTATAAAGGAGGATATGCTCATGCCATATGCCAAGTTAATTACAGTTCGACAAGGCTTTAAATGAACGTGGCGAATAAAGGAACTAACGCTTCTACCATACAAAAACGTCATTTTTGATATGTGTTCGACAGTTCTCCTTTACCAGTAGCGCCCCGTCCACATTCATTTAAACTTTAAAGCCTTGGAGCACTATATATAAGGCTTTCTAGCGGCGTGTTATCAGGTGTTCAAACCGTTCAAACGTGTCTATCGCAGAAACTGTCGCGCTGAAAATACCACCATGATAAAAAAAGGTTTGCCAGACAAAATAAAGACGGACATAGACTTTTTGATGGTGTGTCTGAACAAAAATTCTATGTTCAAAATTATTTTTTATAAGTAGATTAATAATTTACAGAATACTGTTTCCGTTACCTGTCAGTAATTTTTGCCTGTATATAGTTAACACGTTAGGCTTTTTGGTACAGACAGATCGTCTGAGAAACTTATATACAAAAAACTTATATTTTTAGGTTAAAGTTATTTCAGGATTTCTCTACTTTACTCGTACCACAATATCATTTTCAACCAACATTAAAGGTAATTAAAAACCGTAGACAAAACAGCTAGGTGCTTTATTTTTAGATTGACACCTACTTTCTATTCCTAAGTGTTAATGAACCTACAACTCTTTTTGAATTAACGACGTAAACAAAATAAATTTAGAATGTAATCCTAACAAAGGGCAAAGACACAGGCGTCACCCACGCGCTTCTTTCAGACAATCGTCTGTTCAACCTGAATTGTAGGTGCTTTTCTATTATGGCAAAATAGAGAGTACCATACAAATTGTGATCATAATATTAATAATTATACTCCCCACACCGGTTTCGGTGACGATGGCCAGTTTCATTGAAACCAGGCCTGTTACGCAGGAGTAGTTATATAGTGCCCAAGTGTGTGCGCAGTACACAAGAGCCCTCTCTATTCCTTTTACTCTCATAACCCAGTGGGGTGGAAGACCGACACGAGTCACGACCGGCGAGAGATCAGGCGCAGGACCGACTTTTTACATGTCCATCCGACCTGCCTGCATCGTCCTAACCAAACTTGGAAATAACACGTTTCCAACGCGGGAATCGAACCCACGACCTCCGGAGTCGAGAGCCACGTTCTAAAACTAGACGACGGAGGCGTTGATCATGATATGAATATATTATACAGCTACACGTATTAATACCCCACAACATTGACTGATTGTTCATCATAGTAGTAGCAATCTAACTAAACCATACTTTTTCCCACATATACAAAAGTTGTGCTACTCCAAATAGACCCATCACTCAACCAAATTTTTCATTTGACTAGTGCGCCAAATAAAGGTGATTGACAGTACATATCTATATCTTTCTTCTTATCTTATGTATAATACATCTCAATGTATATAAAAATGGATTTTCAAGTGTGTTAGTCGCGCTAAAACTCGAAAACGGCTTAACGGATTGGGCTGATTTTAGTCTTGAAATATTCGTAGAAGTCCAGGGAAGGTTTTAAAGTGACACGAAGTTCACCGGGACAGCTAGTAATATATAAAAATGGATTTTCAAATGTGTTAGTCACGCTAAAACTCGAAAACGGCTGAACGGATTGGGCTGATTTTAGTCTTAAAATATTCGTAGAAGTCCAGAGAAGGTTTTAAAGTGACACGAAGTTCACCGGGACAGCTAGTAATAATATAAATATGTATGTTATCGACCGTAGCGCCTAAACTACTGATTAATAAATGAACGAGGTGTTTGCAACAACGTTTCTTGGTATCGTTACTGTTTTAAAATTTTGTTTAAACTATTATCCATACTTAATATTATAAATGCGAAAGTGTGTATGTCAGTCTGTCTGCCTGTTACATCTTCACGCCCAAACCGTTGAACTGATTTTTCATTTTTATAAATGAAATTTGGTATGGATAAACTTAAAATTCCGGAAAACGACAAAGCCCGCATAGGATACTTTTTAACCGACTTCCAAAAAACGAGGAGGTTATATGTTCGGCTGTGGATATTTTTTTATTTTTGTATGTTCAACGATTACTCCGCCGTTTGTGAACCGATTTTCGAAATTTTTGTTTTGTTGTATTTGAAGTCGGTGCCAGTTCCATAAGTTTCAAATTTTTTGTCAAAGAAAATATAAAGATTCAGCTATATCTGGTACCGACTTCAAAATGATGAAGGTTGAGTACAGAAATAGTTGAGGTTTAGCTGAATTCGGAAAAAGGCACATTTAGAGAGGAAAATTATTTAATACTTTTTAGTTTTTAGTTCATATTATAAGAATGTTATTATTGTTTTTACCTTGGAAGTCGGTTTTAATTTTTTGTTAAAAATAATAATTGCTTCGGAAAAATGAAGGGTCCGCGCGATAAACGAACATTGGCGCAACGGAGTTGCGGGAGTCATCTAGTGTTTCTATATTTATGAACATCATTTTAATTATTAAGCCCGTCACAGACCTAGCTATAATATATATTAATATGTTTATAGCTAGGCTTATTAATATATATTTTCTATACTAATTTTCGCGTGACCACACACTCAGCTATAATATATATTTCTGTGACATGTGGATTTAGTATAGATTAATATGCCTTGCTATAAATATATTAATATTGATGCTAGATGGCACCACGTGTCTGTATCCGTATACAGACACGTGGTGCCATCTAGCATCAGTGAAAGCTAGTGTAAGTGAATAAAGTCTTCAAGAGAGTCACCAGGTCTTTCTCTCCGAATCTACGAACCCTAGCACGTAACAATATATATTATAGCTAAGTCTGTGACGGGCTTTAAAGTTATACCAACTTAATAATATATGAGTCCTATTCGTTTACTCATAATAGGATTTATGTACCAAATATATTTCAATGGCGAGCCTTCCTTATGCCTTTTTTTTTTGATGTCGCAGGGGAAACCCATCATGGGTGCCCCGGGTTGGGTATGGTAATGAATTATCAATTAAAATATTATATAAATAGCTGTACTTACACAATTTTGGAATATAAAAATATGAAAACCTTACTAAATCGAGATAAAAATGTGAAAGGTAGAATCGTTTTTTGAGCGTGATTAGTGATTACGTTTAGAAAATTGTGTAGGTACTGTGTCTACTCTTTCTTGACAAACTGTAAAATGTAGGTTTGTATGTTTATTTGTTTAGAAATTGTAGTAGTATTTTTTACCCGACTGCCAGGAGGGTTATGTAGCTTTTAATTTGTTTTATATAAGGAGCGTGAACCAGCAACAAGACAAACCTGTCAGGGTTTTTTGTTGCTGTATATTAAAATGTATATTTTATATTATTTGGTTAATAAATAAATAAAAAAAAAAAAAAAAAAATGTGAGACTCTTACTCACTAAAACCACCTGCGGTTCGCCTTCAGCCGTATAACGGAGGGATATCCCGGATCTAACAAACACGGGACTCCCTCCACGACTGGCCGGTCTACCTCGGACCGGACTTCTACCAAAGTAAGGGAACGCTTAGGCGAACTAAAGCGTTCCCCTCGGCGCCGGGACTGACAAAGCCGGGCAGGTTCCCATCCTGACCCGGAGCCCCGATAGACAACGACGCGTAGCTACGCCTCCGCACTCCCGTCCTACGCCGGCGGAGACGCAGAGAGGTGGAGTCGTTCTCTCTGTCCCGCTCCGTGGCCTCCTTCTGCGACATAACAAATTCGCAGAAAGAGACCGCCGCCTGCCAGGCCTCATCGCTCTCGAGCATGCAGCGCACCATGCTCGGGAGTGAGAGGTCTCCACCTAGCACCGCCACGAGATCGTGGCGCTGCACGGCCCAACGATCGCACACCTCAAGGGTACGCTGGGCCGTGTCCTCCGCAGCGCCACATTCATGGCAGGCTGGCGTTGGCTCTCTTCTGGCAACCCTACGAGCCTTTCTTATGCCTGCCTAGTATACGCCAACGAGATATCTCTCTCTACATGTTTCTCGATGTTTGATAGTTTGTATCTTCATCTCTATTGACCCTAGCATGACAAACATTTTTACTCGTGTAGATCTATCATCCAAGAACACATTTTTATAGTTTTGTCGAGATGATGTCGAGATTTTGACATTATGAGACGAGTAGTTTTTAATTATCTCGAGAGTGAGATACGAGATATATCTCGTTGGCGTATGCTAGGCAGGATGAACTCACTGCAGTGTTCCCAGACTATTTTAAAGTCCACAAGAGAATTACGAATTGAAATATTCGTCCATTATATTGGATGTGAGTAAATTAAATCTGTTTTAGTTGTCGAAATATTATAGGCATCGCGCATTGTGAGTGGGTGCCGCGGGATATTTCCGTAAGTTTTTAAATGACCGAGTGCAAAAATGTGCGCGAAGCTTAAAAATACTAACTATAGATCGGCAACATCTTTCACGAAGAAATCTGTTTATCACGCGGAAAACTATAACGTGTCCTTTTTTTGAACTCTAAACTGAGTATTATCAATATCGGTTCGCCGGTTAAGGCGTTAGGTAACAAACAAACACACTTTTGCATTTATAATACCTACCTATTAAGTTTTTATTAGAATCATATCACACAAACAGCGTCCCCACAATAACGCCGCAATCTAATTAGTAATTCCATATCGTTTACGGCAAAACAACATCTGCCGGATCAGCTATAGTTTCTATAATTTCCAATGCAGATGGTTCTGAATGGACTCCTATGATGGGCTCCTTCGCTTTGACCGTTCCTGTCAAAGCACTAACTAGTGAAATGGATTATTAAGAAATACTTGGGTATTACAGCACGAGACAGTCCTGTAATACCCATGTAGTCTGATTATTCCGGAATTTTTATAACTGTATTTTCCTCAGTTTTTTTAATTATTATTTTTAGAACTATTTCTCTGTGTGTTATTGTGTGCGTGTTTTAACTTTTAGTGTGCGAGCTCCGCCCACGTAAACACCAAAACTTAAAAACATAATCGCGCGGATTTTTAAAGCATAATCTATGGACGCTTCACACCACGTCAGTCTGGCCCCGTGGTAAGTACCTGAAGGACTTGTGTTACGGGTACCAGACAACGGAAATATATTCAATACTTTTATACCATATATATTATTCAAGATTTTATTGTATGATACACATATTTTTACACATTCATGACCCAGGAATATAGATTTTTTTTGTTCCGTCGGCGGGATTCGAAATCGCGGCCCCCGCTTGAGCGCTGACAACACGCTCAACCACTGAGCCGAGGTCGTCAAATAACTGAAAATTGTAGGTTTTCCTGCGTTAAAATGTATCGTTCTTCCTGTTGGTCTAGAATAGAATAGAAAATTATTTATTTAAATTACAACTTAACCTATCAACTCCCAAGCGGTCGAATACGACCGCTTGGGAGTTAACAATAGATCTCCAAGAATCCGCGATTGAAGGATTAAAACCTTAAAAATACAATATAGGAAAACTATGTACAAATAGGTGGTCTTACTGCTAACAGCAGTTTCTGCCGGACAACCTATGTCTATTGTGTATGAAAAATTTCATCAAAATCGGATCAGAAGTTTATTATTATTATTAAATTTTCGTCAATTTCAAAGTCACTATCGAAAGCAAATAACTGAAAATGTCTATTTTATCACTATACTGTACTCAGAGAAACATTGGCGGTAGCGGTCATTGACTCCCTGTCAAAAACTTGTCATTTTCCATATAAACCGCATTGACAATGAAGTGTCAGATGTTGTCGATCGCATATGTATAGAAATTAATGACTAGTTTTTGGCAGGGAGTTAATGACCGCTACCGCCATGTTTCGCCGAGTACAGTATAGCTCAGTGCATTTTCTGAGAGCGTTACTCTGAAATTAGTGTCACCTTGGATAATGTAGAGCGGTGTTACTTGTTGCACGCGATTTGCATTTGTGGGCGGTTCCACTGTTTGGGTGATACACTAAACAGCACCGATTTTGAGACTTAAAATAGACTGAGACGTATCACAGGAAAATACATGCAAGAAAATGAACAACTCCAAAGTGATCATAAAGGAACCTCGCCCTTAATAGGGTTGTTTCAAGTTTTATTTTAAAATATTATTTATAGAGCGTCTTAATCAAAGAAGTTGATTCCTAGGCAAAAATGAGGACCTAAGTAATTACTTAATTAAATTTAATGTCGACATAAGTCGACCACATGGCATAGATCCATCAACTGTATAGGAATCAATTTCCTCGACGGTACCTTACTGAATACACGTTGGGATGTGTAGTAAAAATATAATCAGAAGAAAATACTTTAATTGTATGTAACGTTTTCCTGACATATCAAGCGGTAAAGAAGAAAATTACTTACTAATCATTATTACTTTTCGATTTATTTAAACCTTTAAAAAAATCCAAGAATCCAGAATCCAAGTGTCACCAGAATTCTAAAGTGTCACCGGAACATTAATAATTCTGCATTCTCCGTATTTTTCCGTACCAAATTCTTATACTTTTTTAGCTCATCGTTCCTACATTATCTCAGCTGTTAAATTGCTTTTACTCGTCTAATTCTCTTGTTTTTTTTTCTATCTTTTCTCACCTTTGAACAACGTTCGCAAAACTAATTACTTTGAACTTAATTAACAACCGTGAAATCGAAGATTAAAAGGCCTAAGACAAAGAAATTCAGGTTATACACGTCTCTGTATAATAATATATTATACAATAAAAAAATGCATTTTTTGGATGTGTATGCCTATCAAGGAGCAAAGTTATATTATATTTAATTGACCACAATTTTTTTAATGTACTTAACTAATAATTATTGTTGATTAAAACTCTGTTTACAATTCTCTTGTTTTTTTTTCTATCTTTTCTCACCTTTGAACAACGTTCGCAAAACTAATTACTTTGAACTTAATTAACAACCGTGAAATCGAAGATTAAAAGGCCTAAGACAAAGAAATTCAGGTTATACACGTCTCTGTATAATAATATATTATACAATAAAAAAATGCATTTTTTGGATGTGTATGCCTATCAAGGAGCAAAGTTATATTATATTTAATTGACCACAATTTTTTTAATGTACTTAACTAATAATTATTGTTGATTAAAACTCTGTTTACGTACTTACTCTACAAGTTATTATTTCAAAATCATACCTGAATTAAATATTAAATTCATTGAGATTACGCATAAAAGTGAAAAATTAAAAGCCTGAAAAAATTCTTAAAAGACGCAAAAACTTCTCTGAGTCAGGCAGAATACCTAGTAGTAGTACAGTTTGCTCCTTAGATCAGAGGTTCCCAAATTTATTTTGTTTACTGCCCACTTTATATTTTAGCACCCCCATTGTTTTAATTGAAAATGCATCCTGGTGAAATAAATCATCCCTCAAGCCTCTACACAACGCCTCAAATTTTTTTCTGGGTTTCACACCGCCCCCTTTAGACCTTCAGCGTCCACAAGGGGGAGTTATCGCCCACTTTGCCTTAGATGCCTTAAGATGAAATAAAAAAAAGCGCGCCAACAGGGAAACGCCGTCCATTTCATAAAGCTCGTACGTGCCGCGCAGGTGCAGCCATCAATTCGCGCCCTTACCGTTAGTAATAAGTTAGTTTGCATCCAGATGCAACAACACAGCGGACAGGGAAAGTGGTATGTTTTTGCTTGTTGACATTAATTAATAAATTAGAGTATTAGGAATTAAACTATCGCGTTTTAGAGATAGAGGTAGAGTCAAACGAGTGCGAAAGCCGAGGTTTAAAATTGGAAAATGTCAATTTCGAATTTTAAAGTTTTTTTTATTTCAAATTCTGGCAATTTTGCTACTCATTTTGTTCTACTTATTTGATAAAAATCAGAATTCCGATGTTTAAATTCCTAAAAAACTAAGTATTATCATAATTATTAATATTTAATTACTTACAATATTTTTACATATATTATAATTTTATTTTAATTATACATTAACAGTATTTATAATTGAAAAGCGTTTTGAAATGTTATTTTGTGTACTTACCTATAGTTTCTTTACTTTGTTTAATGTGTAATTTTGTCTCTTCTTATTGCATACTCGTATTCCATAATTTAATAATTATACTAATTGTACTGTATTTTATTTAAAAAGATTTCTTATATTGGAAGTTTCATAGAAATAGATTTCTAGCGACTGATGCAAAGCGAAGTTATTTAAACTTAGAAAATGTATAAATAGTAGATCCACCCCCTTATCTAGGTGAATAACTTTGTCTGTCTGGCTACCTAGTATAAATAACTATTCTCGATCGTGATATATTCCTACTATTTTCATAAATGCGAAAGTGTATCTGTCTGTCTGCTATCTTTTCACGGCAAGTCCTCGGAAAGGACATAGGACACTTTAATCCTAGAAAGATGGACGGTTCAAGCGCAATAAGCGAGTTTTGGCGAAACGGAGTTGGGGACGTCATCAACCTCTACGAGTAGTAACTTCTAAACATGAACCCCCTCACAAATAAAAATAATAATACTTACCCAGAGAATAACTGCCGTCTTCTTGTCTTTGTCTGGCATGATAGAAACGTCACATGACAGATAAAGACAGGTGACTCTGAATAGTTATTTGCTACGTTATTGTAAAGGCCGCGCTTACTCTGATATAGGCTACAACTTTTATATACTTAGATACGATTTTTGCGAATTATTAGTACTTACTTACAGCGGAAAAACACGGATAATAATAATATATTATATGGACGCTTCACACCACGTCAGTCTGGCCCCGTGCCGATGATGACGATTGAAAGATGATGATGAGATGATTCTTAAATAATAATTATTAATTTATTACTAAATGACCCAGTGAACTTGGTATCACTTCCTCCCTAATATAAATCTTCCCTGGACTGCCAAGGACAATTTCAAGTCTAAAATTAGCCAAATCGGATTAGCCTTTCTCGACATTTAGCGAGGCACTAATATATTATATTCTGTGTCGAGACTAACATTTTATAGCATTTTATAGCAATCATTTTTAAATAGAAAATATAAATCCCTTGTATTTTCTACAGGTTAACGCGTTATGTGATTTCAATTAATGTTTTTAAACGATAATTGAAATCTCAAAATGCGTTAACACGTCTTAACCTGTTGAAAACATTATTACGCACCTGTACGTAATATTCAAATATACTTCATATGAATATTATTTAATACTATTTTCTACAATTCGCTCGTGTTCTAGAGCAAGTCTTTTTGAAAAACATATATAACTTTTTGTCCTTTATGAAACGGAAATACACATGTCATTTTTTTATTTCAATACATTCAAATCAATTCAGTTATTTTTTCCACTTTGACAGCGTACAGCGTCGTTTTACATGATATATAGCAACGATGACATATAGTAGAAGATCCGAACTTAAATCGACCTTCATCGACCAAAAAACAAAAATATTTTATAACAGTATATTAGAAAACAAATCAAGAATAGGTTGGCTAAAAAATCCTGTACAGACTATTTTAATCGTTTTTTAAATAATGTTTAAAAAAACACCCGGTGTTATTTATTTTTTATTTATTTAAATCAGGACACGTAGGCCCATACAATAATACCTTAATGACTATTGACTAACAAACATAAAAAAATATATAATATATACTTAACAACTGCATCAATTTATATTTTATAGTGTTGCTGCTGCTGGTAAGGAATCATTTCTAGAAAGTAATTATTAATTTAATTTTTAGTATCCCATGTTATTATGGTATTTCTTTTAATATACTTTATTATTTCTTTAAAGTATATTTAAAGATACCTAGTAATAATGTAAAAATAGACCTGTACCTAAACGACAGATTTCAACTTGCGTTTTGCGAGTTTATTTCAAATCAATTTACAAACAGCTCTTGCTAATATTGGAATTTTCTTACTAACGGACTTTGCATAATCTGTTTTACTTATATTTTACGAATGCACTGCGAATTAATTAGTTAAAGCCAGTTAAAGGAAATCGAAAGTCTTCGATTTTTGTACTTAAATGTGACAGACTATGCATCTCGGTCTTCAATTTATTTAAAATTTAGTTTGTTATTATTTTTAGCAATATTCCGCGAAATATTATTTCGTGGAATATTGCTTCCGCAAAGTACAGCCTGATTCCATTAACTACTTCAATTTATTCTTGAATTTAAACCTTTGAATTCGTATCTGGAAATCAGTAGCTACTACATCAGCGCAACGAAAAAGTAAAAGTTTTCATCGTCAGTGAAATCTGTAGTTCACATCAAGAAAGCAAATTGTACGTTTCATATTATGACTTCCTAGTATTAAAGTACAATTTTGAGGGCTTGACCAGTGTGGTTTTTAGGGCACACTAAGGTTCAGTTCACACTGAGACTAACCTCGATAAAATGCGGTGTAAACTAACCCTTATATTATTGACTTTCATCTAAGTGTCCGTTAGTTTAAACGGCTGCACAGTTTTTTGATGAAATATGATTTGAAATGATATGAAATATGAATTAAAATATGATTTTGTGATATTTCAAGTTCCGGGAAAGGACATAAAATAGTTAGGGAAAACCATGGATCCGAGCGATAATCGAATTTCGAAGCAAATTGCGGCCACCATCCAGCGCATAATAAATCTAGCTTCATCTAGAACATTCTCAGCCCAGGTTTAAACGGAAGTTTCGAAACTGGGTCGAAGGAATTTAATATTCTATAATATTTGTAATTAGCCCCATGTTAGTGTTATTAAAACTAAATGAACCGAGTTAAGTTTCTGCCATAATTAATACTCGTGAACAAGCAATCTTATGGTACATTATGAGGTACTTAGATGGTTATTTCATTACTATAAATTTTCTTCATGTGGTATGAGAGAATAATTACAATGCGTTTAAGATGGTTTCTAATTAGCCTCCTCCGATAGAAGACTTGCTTTATAGTAAAAGAAATTCAATAAATAATTCCTGGGATGATGTTATTCAATATCTACAGAGGATAAAATGTTTCGGATTTTTTAATTATTTTGCCTCACTATATATCTACAAAAAACTGAGTAGGAGGAACTAGTTAGAAGAGTAATTTTTTTATTTCTAAATTGCTTATTTAAATGTAACTTTCGTTCGTTTCGTATATTTATTACGAAAATACCTACGAATAATAAAAGGAAAATACATACATTTATTGCATCAAATTTTCAATTTCAAGTTGCGTCGCACGAATTCGTTTGTAAAAAGCTACGTAAAAAGACAAATATATCTTTTCACAAACGATTTCGTGCGACGCAACTTTTAATTGAAAATTTGCACATTCAAAAAACGTAAGCATTTCAGAACTTCTGTAAAACCGTCATATGGAGCTTATAAAATTTTTCAAGTGAAAAATTCCAAGCCATTCGCGTTGCCCTATTTATAATATAATCTGTCTTATTATCTATTTTAGTTCCTGCTGTACCTATAAAGGTACTGTGATGCTCCATTTGGCCTGACCCGATGTAATGATGCGCTAAACTGTGCCCCAGGCTATATCATTAGTGGACATCGAATTATATCCATTTCCATATTTGGATATTTGGATATGCAAACACATATTATAACATGGCGATTTTTCATTGATAGTGGATATTTGAAGATTACGAGGGCATAATACGACTGAAATATATAATTTCAGTCGTATTATGCCCTCGTAATCTTCAAACTAAAGGTATCTAATTTTTTATAATCTTATTTTTTCGATATATCTCTAGCAATTTCGTTGTCAGCCACGTAGCCAGTCCACGAAGGTCTGGCAGATCTTCGTGGACTGGCCATCACTGGCTCTTGACACAGTATAGATAATAATAATTATTGCTATACTGTGCTCTTGATCTTCATTGCTTATGATCACAATTTGATGTTTGAACTTTTTAAAACAATTCAAAAAGTTATTATGTCAATAATTTGACGTTTACTCTTTTAAAATTGAGTAATCATTACTTAATTAGACGGCTGACCGGACCAGTGCAAACCATGCAAACACGGGTCCAATCAAGATGACGTGCATGATGCATTAGCCCAATCGTATTCAATTTCGTACTGCCCGCATATAGGGGCCACTCATCTGCTAATTCCATAATCTCTCTGATCGCTTTTCATTTTCCATAATTTTCCAACACATACAGCCTTCGCCTCTGGAAATAGCCGATAATACCATCGGTTTTTAGCCACTCGAAGGAATGACTTTTATTTTTAACATTCACGATAATAGCAGCCCATTTGCAGCAATTAGTTTCAATCTTTTAGTAGCTCCATACTCGAGTTGTTTTGTAACTTAGTTTGTTTACCTATTTAACATTTATTGTCCAACCGTAGGTATGTTTGATTAATTTCCATAACGATTATAATAAAAGTATGATAACATTTGTACTAACTGTTAATTTTATTAAAAATATTTTGTACCTCCATATAATAACTAGGCTTTTAGTAATCTGTGCTAATATTCAACAAATAAAAATAAAAATATCCACAGCCGAACATATAACCTCCTCCTTTTTTTGGAAGTCGGTTAAAAATAAACGGGCATCCATTTATGACGTAAGATGTTTTCGAAGACTTTTACACCCTCTCTTCAAGTTAGATTTGGTGAACTTCTACTAGCCCTTCAACTTAAAAAATACCAACTATTTTGACCCTTATAAAGTAGTTCGACATATCTTCTCTATTTTCTAATGGAAATTTGTAATGGAATTCCTCCCAGTTAACATTGTTAGTTCATATAAGATAGATCTAAGTAGAAGCAGGAATAATCTGATTCCCTTTGAAGCCGAGTTAATGGATGCTTTACATTTCCTTAATGCTAACTATACTAATACTTACCATTACGTATGTCAACGTATAGTGCAAACGGGCGACTTAGGGCGGTAACATTTTCATACACTATCGACTGTCAAATCTGTGAGATGATTGACGCTTTATGTACCCACCTAATTACCATTAAATTATTCATTGTAATTTATGATAAATTTTAGTCAATTTCTAAGATATTACAACGCTCGTAAAGTATAAAATAAATAGATTAAAAATGTTGCGTTTTCTTATGCCGCCTGTCCTCGTTTACTCGTTAAATGGAAAATACAAACAATTTGGACGTACATATTGGCCTATTTAAATCTTTGATTGCTCATCAACAACGTCCATTGGGCATGCTATACGGCTTTGTAATCGTGCGGCAATCATGGTTATTCAACATGGCCCAATGTGGATAGAGAGTCCTTTTCAATTTAGGCCTTAGAACAAACTATATACTAATAAATGCAGGAGTGTGTCTGTCTGTCTATCTATCTGTCCGTCTGTCTGTCTGCTAGTCTGTCTGTCTGTTACCTCTTCACGCCCAAACTGCTGAACCGATTTTGCTGAAATTTTGTATGTAGATTTTCTGAGTCCTGGGAAAAGCCATAGGATACTTTTTGTCCCAGAAAAAATGAACGGTTCCCACGCGATAAATGAACTTTGACACAACGGAGTTGCGGGCTTCGTCTATATTTTTGTAGCGATAGTACATGACAGCTACAGGTTACAGCTAGTGGCCCGTTTGCGCTGCACGGCAATTTGTCTACATGTTGCTATGCGATTATGTGCAGTTCTAAGGATATGATTTATTTATTCTAGCGTGACTGAAGGCACTGCGAAGATTTTCTTTATAAAGTTCTTTTATTAGTTATTACTTATGCACTTTGATGTCTCAATAAGTTTTGATAAGCTATATAGGTACCTCACAAAAATTATAGTATGATAAAGACTAGGTACGGCAAACATTTATAACATGTAGGCACAGGTTAGAGAATAGAGCATACTTTTAGGAAATACATTTTTTAACCTATTTTCAAACACTAATTTAACTTTACACTTGTCTACAACTTAAGTTATAAATAAAAACTAAACTAATTAATGTGCTGTTGTATATCTACTATGTAATTAAAATATTTTGTTTAAGAGTGTAGAAATATTTGAATAATTGGAATACTTACAAACTTTATCTTGCTATTAAACCTGATAAGCTCCTTATAATCTTACCATTTGTGAGTTACTAATAGCAATCGAAATATAGATAAGTACAGTAAATAATTTATAATAATGAAATTCGTGATCGTTATAATATATAAGGTACAATTCCGTGCATCTTGATTGATCGCGGTCGTCGTGTACGACCTACGACTGTCGTCGGACGCTCGCGACCATAGTCAACGTATGAACGAAATGAGTCAAACGTACGCGGCCCGCGACTGACGCGCGCCGCCTACGACTGTCGTAAGCCGCGCGCGATCGTGTCTTGAAGTTATGACAGTCGCGTACGACCGACGACAGTCGTAGGCCCCGCGCGACCGTGTCAAAGTTATAATATGGCACGACCGCGATCGATCGCGATGCACGGAATTGTACCTTTAATGCGCCATACAAGAAGCAAGTCGCTACTGTACTGACGATAGATTGTATGCAAAAACCGCTTCTGAAGCATACCGGCGACAAGTACTAATTACTACTATAAAGCTACTAATCGCCGACTTGTTAGTGTTATTTAACAGTTAAGTTCTGTTAAGACAGTCTGTCTTAAGTTAAGTAGTTCTTAAGTTTCTTTAGAAACGAACTGATTTTGTTTTTACCCGACTGCCGGGAGGGCTATGTGTTTAGCGCGTATCTTGTATGTTTGTAATATTCTTTATATTTTGTAGTTTCAATCATAAAAAAACTATTTTCGAAAGTTTTTGGTCGGGTTATAATATTGTATTATAGGTTACTAGCTGTCCCGGCAAACGTTGCTTTGCTATAATATAAAGTATTTCGCCCATATTATTTTATTGAAGTGAATAAATAAGTATGTCGCCATGGCAACTTTGCGTCGATCGCTATCTCGTCGCACAAACAATTATCGCCGTCAGTTTTAGGTTGTAATAATTTACTATTATTTATTCAACAAATGCACTTATCAATATATAAAGTACCCAGTAGCCTATTCTCAGACCTACTGAATATGCATATAAAATTTGGTAAAAATCCGTAAAGCCTTTTCGGAGGAGTTCGTGGACTAACATTGTGACACGAGAATTTTATATATAAGATAATGTACAAAATATGTAATTTATACTTATAAAATTACATGTCCTGACTGACTGACTGATTCATCATCGCTAAGCAAAAACTGTTAAAGTTACAGCCACGAAATTTGGTGATTAGGGTTGTTTTATTAAGTAAACACCCACTAAGGAAGGAATTTTAAAAATTGTACACCGAAGGGGGTGAAATAGGGGTTGAAAATTTGAATGAAAGTCCGTCATTTCTTGAGTTAAGAACATGAAAGTTTATTGACGTTTGTGTATGACGTTTGCTTAAATAGGGTCCCGTTTTTACCCTTTAAGGGTAAGGAACCACAAAAAGGGGAAAAATATCCATCTTTGTTATTATACTATGTTAACGCGGACAAAGTCGCGGGCAATAGCTAGTACTTTATATTAGCCAAGCACATCTCCGCTTTCCTCGTCTTAAAAAAAACTAAACACATTTATATACATTTCCAATGCGATCTTTGTTAATTAAAACCATTGTTAATTCACTACTGTGCGGTTTTTAATCTCGATTCGGTAGATTAAAGGGATGGTGATTAGAACTTGGTGATTAAATGAAGCTTTCGATAAAAAATCTGGAAAGTGCCGGGATTGGAAATTCTAATTTTGAAAATGAAAAAGATATAGAAGCTGTTGACATTATGTTTGATTTATAAAAACGTTACAGTCTACGATTTTAGAGACTGTTTCACCACTTTGTCCTGATAAGTGCCGGATACGCTATCCGCAACTTATGTGACATAGTATGGAGTAATAAGATAAGTTGTGGATATTCTATCCGACACTTATCAGGAAGTGGTGAAACAGTCCATGAGTCTAATTAAAAATAACCAATGACCTTTCCAAAAATACCCACCAATAGACCTAGTTATTTTTTACCATCGTCTTGGTGGAATCTAATTATTATTCCTCTCAAGCTCAAATCTGATATTCCACCAAATCCTAGAGCGTGACTAATACATAAAAACAAAAATATATAATGATACTAGCTGTCCCGGCAAATATTGTTTTGCCATATAAATTATTTCACCCATATTATTTTATTGGAGTGACTAAATAATTATGCCACCATGGCAACGTCCAGCGCTATTCCATCGCATAAACAATGGTCGCCGTCAGTCTGGAGTTGTAATAATTTACTATTATTTATTAAACAAATGAACTTATCAATATAAAAATATAAAATAAAAATATAAATATAATATATAGAATATAGATAAACACTAAAAATAACATCACCCTCCTGAACCCCTAGCCAAGACATTTTAAATATTTAGGATTTGGCGTTTAGGGGTCAATTCAGAAAGCTACGCGACGCGTAGATGCATTTCCAACGCAAGCGACGTCTCTTGGATGAGACTTGTACGACGTACGTATCATCAGTAAAATTAATTCATAGGGAGATGACGGACCTTCGTTTTGGTCGGGTTATGTCAATAATTATTATGGTCATCGGCTGGTCTTACATCAAAATTAAGTTGGTCCGATAACTCAGTGACCCACAAAGTGTGTGTCGCGACTCGCGGCACACTAGTATACCGTGGTCGGCAGTTGGTGTGCCTCGACGTACTTAGTTCAAAGATTCAAAGATTTTATTTGCAAACTAAGGTGGGATTTCACCAATCACACATAAAACTTCGTTTTATAAAACTTAGTTCCCATAGAACGCGTTCATGCAGCGACGTAAATCTCGCTCTCTTTCAAATGGATTTCACAAAATTCTATTGATCGCGATTATTAAATCTAAGTTTACGTGACGTCACGCGATTATTTTACATGTTTTCATCATTTTAAAGCCTTTTCACGTTAATTTAACTACCAATTAGTAAGAAACAATACATAAACTAACCAAACACATGTGTCAAAACTGTTATTTTGATATTTCTTTTGTCTATGTTTTTCGTTCCGCCATGACAGGGCTTGAACGGGTTTTATGACGTTAAACTTCGGACTTTGGGCGTTCAGAAGATAAAACTCGGATTTGCTGTGAACGCGTTCAGTTTATGTTGGCGAAATGCAATTCGATGTTATAATCGCGTTTATACGTTTTGAACCGGTTCAGTGTACATTGAACGCGTTCCATTTCTTTGATGAAATCGCCCCTTAGGGCTAAGTGCCAAAAAAGCGACATTTCAGGACGATCGATGAAGGGGTGAGAGCTCAGAGTAAGCCCTATAAACACTGATTAATTTGTGGTGTATCTCCAAAAAATATTCTTTTCCTAGATGTAGGTGGTACCTTGAACACAAAAAGTGCTTATCGTTCTTTTACACAAGAAAGGTATCAATAATTACCCGTATCATTGTGCGTATGAGACGTTACAGATAAACAATGTTGTGTCCTTGTCCGTCACTTATCTAAGGCACAAGGACAAGGATTGTGTAACTATTACAGCTACGTGTTTGTACACTTTGTAGAACTTTACTTATCAAGGAAGGTAGAGTATGACACGTCTTAAGCATTTCTTCGTAGCTACAAAACAATATTTTTGCAATGCATACTACTACAACTTGCTCAGAAATAAGTTACTTGGAGTTGGAATCATAGATAATGGCTTAATTAAAAGCTTATTCTAATTTTTATCCAACACTAGCTTTCCCGGTGAACTTCGTGTCACTTTAAAACCTTCCCTCGACTTCTACGAATATTTTAAGACTAAAATCAGCCCAATCCGTTCAGCCGTTTCCAAGTTTTAGCGCGACTAACACATTTGAAAATCCATTTTTATATATAAGAGAAGATTAATACAGTTTTAATCCAGTCCGGATCAGAAAAGACAGATTCACAGATTGCACAATGCACGAGTCGAACGTCAACTTCATATTATCTGAACGCTTATGACAATTCCATACATTTTGATAGGCGATTCTATAAAGGAGCCATAAAGAAAACGTCTTGGCTAAGGACCCAGATATAGTTAGGCAACATAATAATATTTTCATCATGCGTAACTTCGCAAACAACCGCTATAAAATTATATACCCGAATGTGTCAACTTTAAGAAAGTTTGCGAGAATATAGGTCGCCTCAAAATGAGCTACATACGGCTGGCTTCACTCAAGAATGCCGAGCAGTTATATTATCACCTCATAATTAGTACTCTAATTTTATATATTTTAATCGTTATATCATACAATCATGCCACTGTGTTTGAACCAAACTAAAAAAAGGAGGTTTTGTACCCCTTAATTCGATAAGCAATGTATACTTATCGAAAATTAAGAGACAATACAATTTGGAACCGTATATCCCACCAAAAACATAAATGTAAAAATGCTGAGCCAAGTTCCATACAAACATTATATTTCTTGTCTATGGACTTCGCCGTAAAAAGGATGGAGATCTAAATAAGTGCCAAGTTCCATGGAATATTGGAATAAGTACGTATAGGAACCAAATAACATTATAAACAAATAAAAGTCTATTTCTTTGCTTTATTGAATGTCTATAACAATTGATGTTATTTAAATTATGTGAGATCTTAAACTAGATTAGATCTACCTTGGCAAGTTTTCATTACGTCAGTCATTTTTCATAAAGTTATTGAACATTTTAATTCTGATGAAAACTAGCCAAGTAAAATCTAATCTAGTTTAAGATCTCACATAATTTAAATAACATCAATTGTTATAGACATTCAATAAAGCAAAGAAATATACTATTATTTGTTTATAATGTTATTTGGTTCCTATACGTACTTATTTCAATTTGCCATGGAACTTGGCACTTATTTAGATCTCCATCCTTATTACGGCGAAGTCCATAGACAAGAAATATAATGTTTGTATGGAACTTGGCTCAGCATTTTTACATTTATGTTTTTGGTGGGATATCACTACTTTTTGTAAAGTAAACTTTCCGAGCAAGGGTATAAGGGCAAATATTCGACTATATTCAATGGCAATTCGCAACCTTAATGTGTCGTTTCACCACTTCCCGACAAGTGTCGGCTATGCTATCCGCAACTTATCTGGCAGATACTTCATCTATCAGAAAAGTTGTGGATAGCCTATCTGAAACTTATCAGGAAGTGGAGAAACAGCCCCTAAGCCTTGTTGAGACGTGAGTATCAGACGAATAAAACAAAGAAAATCCAAGCGAAGGGAAAATGCAGCTACCATCAGAAGGCATTGGAATAATACGGTATAACACAAGTGTATTTCCAACCAGTAACTATATAGTGTACAACTTACTATGCGGAAGTTAAGTAGCTATTGTTATAGCTATCTAACAAACAGATAGACAAACGGATGGATGGGTAGACAAACGGACAGACATATTGAAATAATTCTATGTCTATTCTCGGGACTCAAACTATATATCCGTACCAAAGAACAATCGGTACAATCAGTATAGGCGTGAAGACGTAACAGACAGACAGACACACTTCATAAAGTCACCTTCTATTCATTTCAAGTTTTTTCAATTCATAAATAAAATATGTTTACGGGGAGCTCCCATACAATAAACGTGATTTTTTGACCTTTTTGCTCTAAATCAATAATGGCAGCTGAAAGGTACTTGAAATGTTCACAAAATCCTTAATTATATTTCTTCTTTCATAACAAATAATAAAAGTAAAATAAAAAAAAATATTTAAGGGGGGTCTCCATACAAAAAAACACAATTTTCGCTCTGTACGACTCGCACTTGACCATTTTTTTGTTTTCGGATTTTTCCCTACGGTTACACACAATCATCGAGCTGGATTCCAAATTTCAGCCTTCTAGGTCATCTGGAAGTGGGTTAGAATTTTATCAGTCAGTGATAAAAATTTAGATTTTCGGACGTTAATATCTCAACCACCGTTTAAGCTGTGCCTATGAAATTTAAAGTATGTATTTATCTCGCAAGTCTCATTATATGAGCTAAATTTGAAACGTTTATGTGAAATAGTTTCTGAATTTCTGAATTATGAGGGGGTCAAAACTAGCTGCAAATGGTTCGTGTAATATTACACACGGTGCGGCTCGCCATTCTGTCATGCTGGAACTCGGCTTGACACTCTACCGCGTGTCTAGATTCTGCCTTGATTTAAACTTCATAATGTCCCGGGACCCAAAGAAGCCATATCCATATCCCTTTCAGCGGTTAAAGGGTGAAGACTGAAGAGTTAACTGACCAATGACGGATTAACCCTTTATCAAATAAAGTTATTGCTTAGGGCATCACACCACGAGAAGAAACACAAAAATCCGTCCTTAGGGCAACACGTCTCACTCTCACTCACGACACCAAAAACTACACCAAAATAAGTCTCTAAGAAAAAACTAATGTTTTTAGGCGATAAAGGTTTAAATGCATATCTTATAAGTACTTACTACAATTAATTTATATTGCAATTATTGTGACGTTCATAAGTGTTACTGTGTGACCTATGTGAATAAATGATTTTGATTTGATTTGATTTGAATGCCGATTCTACTTGACTTACGGATAGCGGGGCATGGATTGCTTAGGCCCTAAGCTACTTGATGCCCTAAGCCTTAGGGCATCAAATAGTCCTAATCCGTCACTGTAACTGACAGACTTTCATAATTATAATATTAGTGTGGATGGAAAAGGTACCGCGTTATTACTAATCTCGGAGATTCAAATACTTGAAAGGGCAAGTAAATGTCACAGCAATCACTTCCATACTTTCATTTCTTCAATACTGGTGCGCTTATACGTGCAACTATAATTGCTCAACTCCAGTCAATTCTCGTCAACTTTGACGTCACGACTACATCAAGCAATTTGCGGCAACAAGCAGCAATATTGCGCAATACAATATTGAGTGATGTGGCCATCGAATATTTGAGCGATAATATGATATTGAGTGATATGAAATAAATTGCTCCAGTTTGCTCCACTAATTGCTCCAGATTGCTCCATTCGTGTCGCTCAGCAATTATTGCCGTAATAATTGCCCGTGTAAGCGCATCTTAAGACATTACGTCAATGAAAATCTTATATCATACTTATTATACAGGGTGTAACAAAAATAAGTGATAATATTTTAGGGTGTGTACGTGTTCCTTGTAGAGAGTTCACTGTGAAAGTAGCAGCGCTGAAAGACCAATTTTTTTTTCACTTTTGTATGGGGAAACTCGTGACGCTCGGGCCCTTGCCCATACAAAAGTGAAAAAAAAATTCGTCTTTCAGAGCTGCTACTTTTACAGTGAATTCTCTACAAGGAACACGTACACACCCTAAAGTTAACACTTATTTTTGTTACACACTGTATACGCACAATTACTATTTACACGCCCTTTATGTAAATGACACAAATCAATTGTCACTTTTATGAAGTTCTCTGTGAAAGTAGCAGCGCTGAAAGTGGTACTTTAACCTTTATTTTTCTACGAGCAATGGCCCAACGCGGTTATTAATTTGCCCATAGAATATAAAAAAAACTATTATTTGTATAAAAATAATATCATAATTAACTAGTCATAATTAACATTAATTATTCCCGTGGTGCTTTCCCTTTAGTTCTTTGACTTTCGGTCATTGCAACTTTCTGCTGTCTCCCGCTTTTTATGGGGATGGAAAAAACTGTATACTCGTACTTCCTATCTTCTTCTGATTAAATTCGTTGCGGGTCCCAAGACAGCTTTAGCATGTCCCTCGGGCTCCCTGAGATCATATCAGAGGGTCTTCGTGGTTGGATACCGCTGTCGATCCTGGCGACACAGGAGATACAGTGGTGGGAATGTGTGGTGGGCCAAAGCCCGTTATAAAAAAAATAATATAAAGATAATGTATTATAATTGTGGTTTTCTCTAAAAGGTTTTCTACAAACTTAAAAAACCTGAAATACTTTATACACTTTAATTTACTAATTTTACATGTTTCTAATATGAGCCATTCTTTCAGACTTCAGACTTCAGACTAGTATATTGACGTCTTACATTGTCACTGGTTATGTTTCTTAAATACAAAAGAGGTCGACCGAACATGCCGCCCACCAAGGACATCTTGTAATGTCCTTAACTGAAGATAAATAATTTAATAACAATGATAAATTTCTAAAAAGTGACTCAATATGATTACAAAATACAATTATAATTTCTAATACAAGTAAAGTGATTATAAACAAGCAAATTGTCTATAAATGAGTTTATCCTTTTGGAAGGCAGCACACTTTATCAATCGGTATTTGCAAATATTATTGAATTTATTTCTTTCTAACGGCCCAGATATTCTCCTCTTACTAAACTCTGCTTTAAATTTTCTTTTTCTTAGTATGTCTCTCTAGTATTTTAAAACATTTTCTGGCCGTTCTCAACGATAATCATTTCTGTAATCTTTCTTCTGTTCTCGTATCTCCCTTCCACATCTCGCTTGTTTATAGTTTAAGTTACATTTTCGTATTTTATGTTTGTATCGACGATAAATTATCCTTCTTTTTTGACTTGACACTGTTGACATACTATACCTCAATACTTTTGACACTCTTTAGTCTATTCTATGACGTATATCTGGCACGTTCGTTTCAGGTACAGTACTTCTTCACAAATAATAATAATAATAATAATAATAATTTATTGAAATAACCATACATACATCTGTTACAAAATAATTTACAGGTACTTTATATTATTATAATAAAAACTTTTTCTTGACTTTTTCTTCTATCTGACTGTTATGACGTTTTTGACATTATAACTTTCATGAATTTTTCCACAGTGACATTTGATGATATTTATTTTATGTGATTTTATGTTATTTGGAATTTTATGTATTCTATATTTATATTATTACTTTTTACTCACATTATCATCTAGCAATAGCTCGTAAGACCATGTTAAATTCTCAGAGGTCCTACTGCTTTGCTTATATATTGACCATGTTATTCTCCTCAGAGATCCTAAGGACCATGTTACTCTCCTCAGAGGTCCTTAGGACCATGTTACTCGAAGGTCCATATTTTCACTCGCAGGACCATGTTGGTTCTCAGAGGTCCTGCTTGTTTCCTCGAAGACTTGCTCGGTGGACCATGTTGTCTTCTCGAGAGGTCCCGATTAAGTCCTCGAAGGCTTCTATTTATTTCACTTTGCTCGCAGGACCATGTTGTTTTCTCTAAAAGGTTTTCTACAAACTTAAAAAACCTGAAATACTTTATACACTTTAATTTACTAATTTTACATGTTTCTAATATGAGCCATTCTTTCAGACTTCAGACTTCAGACTAGTATATTGACGTCTTACATTGTCACTGGTTATGTTTCTTAAATACAAAAGAGGTCGACCGAACAATAATAATTTTGGAAGTCAGGTAAAACATCACGTGTACGTAACATGATTTACGTGACCACGTAACTCCACGGTAAAAGTAATTATAAATAGAACAGCATTTAGATTTATGTGTAATTAAAGGTTTTAACTTCCGTATTATTTGTGAAACCACCAGACCGTGGTTCTGTGCTGTTTGTTTTATAATTTAACGATTGTTACATCATTAAATCATTAGTGCTATCATTATCATCAGTACCACGATAGCAACGATTACAATAATTCAATCTAAAAATTAATTTATAGAGAGAAGGACGATGTTTGATTTTTGCTTTATGTCGCAGCGAAAGCGGATTTTTCGTAGACACAACGCGCTTAAAACTTTTATGAAAAATGCGGCCCACCCCACTGCGCTCCGTCAAAGTGTGCGCGTAGTTATCTCCGATGCAGTTTGAAACGATCACAGTTTATTCAACAATGTAAAACTCCTTCTGATTGGTCGAAACTCCAAAAATCTGTCTTTATTCGGAACTGTATTAATGTCTAAAATACTGGAATCGGAGTACGGGAATAAGCTTTCAATTAACCCATTATAATTAATCTAAGTAATTTATCAGCTACGAAAGAAATGCTTAAGATTACCTATACCTACATTATTTTCCTCAGAAACTCAATGTGATGAAAGCGTGTCATGCCTTCCTCCATGACAAGAAAAGTTCCACAAAGTGCACAAATACGTAATAGTTATACAACCCTTGTCCTTGTGCCTTAGATAAGTGGCGGACAAGGACACAACATTGTTTATCTGTAACGTCTCATACACAATGAGACGGGTAATTGACACTTTTCTTGTGTAAAAGAATGGTTCCGTACTCAATGGGTACGGTTTTTACAAACTGGACCCTATTGCTAAAACTTTTCTGTCCGTTTGTCAGTCTGCTTCCAGGCTGTATCTCAAGAACCGTTAAATATTTTTGCTCTGTAACAGCACGGAATACTTCGTCCGCGAGTCCGACTCGCACTTGGCCGATTTTATTATTCTTAAAAAGATGCAGTAACAGTTTAATTTAGTTGCATGCAATAATTTCTGGTAAGAACTTAAAGAATTTGATTAAGAACTTGAAGAGAGTCAGTTAGCCAACCAACTTGATATTTAGGTATGTAATTAACTGTTAAGACCAGCCGATGACCTTGACTTGACATAATCCTACCAAATTATGAAGATCCGCAGGTATTAATGAATCAATTTTACTGATGATACAAGTCACCTCCAGGCCCCAAGAGACATCGCGTTATCAATGCCAAATGCCAACTCCATACATTTGATTTTGAACTTTGCTGTCAAAAATTTTTCGAACGCACTTTGGCTAAACTTACTTACTCTGAGCCGAGTAGTACCTAATTGGGTGCTAACACCCATGGATACGCATGGAGGAATTGCTTTTTCTCTATGGTCCAAAGGTTTTCCAAAGAAATGCCTTCAATGAAAATACTCGAGAGCCTTTATTATGCTAGACGAAGAGAGGTGATGATGAAGGGATGCGTGCGAGAGAGAGGGAAGATGGTTAGTGCAGGTTCAACGTTCGACTCGTGCGCAGTTTGTTGAACTGCAATCATTGCTTTGGAAAATTGTCAGGGCTGACAATCGTATCATAATAATTGTATCATAATTATTTAATTAAAAAAACTAATTGTTGATTTTCGTGTAAAAAACGTAAATTATTATTATCAAGTTTTTGTCTTTGAAAGGATCAACTTAATAAACTAATAAGCTTGCGCGATTAATCTACCACAAATTTGTTGATATCATCATTCAAAAACTTGAGTAGACTACAGAACTTAGCTCATTTATTATTAAAACAATTTTTCGAAAATATTATGATAACATTATATCCTACTGAAATTGTGTAATACGGCGATAAGCTATTCGTTTGTTATGGCTGTAATAATTTTATATCCATTAATGATTATACTCGTAATTCTACCATATTTATAAATAATCATTATGTAATTAATATCATGAAATTGACAACCCTGAAGGACAGTCTCCGGGACCATATGGTTGTCCCTCTCTCGCCGATGAATCAGAGCGAGATGGGGCATTCGCGGAAGAAAGTACGACTCGTTACGTAACTTGCTTTATCGCCTGTACTATACGCGATTGTACTTACCGAAATAAATTATAGGCTAGTCGCAAGTTTGCAGTGAAGAATCTGTGCGTGTGACTTAAATAGTTGATGCACAAGTAGACAATATTGTGCAATAGGACACTTTTGAGTTTTCAAATTTGCATATAACTGTAAAATATGTAGTTGTAGATAACTATACTTAACTCGGCGAAACATGGCGGTAGCGGTCATTGACTCCCTGTCAAAAACTTGTCATTTCCTATAATTATTATAAACCGCGAAAGATGTTGTCGTTGTTGTTTTTGACAGGGAGTCAATGACCGCTACCGCCATGTTTCGCCGAGTACAGTATAGGTATGCGCTTTCATTATATTTCTCTCAAACTAATAACATTAAGGTCTATCTGGATGTGATTACCTATTTAAATTATTAGTTAAATTGTATTAATTTTATTATCATATAAAAAGCCACAAATAAATGTTTCTTAACTAGAACCACATGAGTCGTGACAAAGTTGCAACATAAGGTCTAAGAATTTGATAAAGTCGAGTCCTTTACTATTAACATTATGGTAGATGCAGCGAAGAAAAGTAATTTAAAATTGTTAAGATGGGCCTTAAAGTAACATAAATTATATTACTCGAGTCACTTATACTTTATACCTACTTAGTTTACGGAGAATTTGTTTTCATTACCTTCTTTCAGAAAATATAGTAAAAAGCAATAAGTAAACACGTGCCTTATTGTTTTATATAACCTTTATAAAGGTTACGCATACTTTGAAACTTTTCTTTATCGTGTAAAATTAAATGAATATCAACATTTTTACAGAGGTATCAAAAAGAAAAATAATATATAACAATACTTAATTTTTAGAGTACTTCGACTTCCAAGAATCGTGTGAGAATATAATGACTACACGAGTTGTTACCGGCTCATGCGTTAAATGTAATTTCCATTATAATTATATTTAAAAAATTACCGCGCTTAGCAAGTAACAAGCATAATATTACTTAACTACTTATAGAATTTAATTAAAAATATAAAGAGTAAACTTTTATTTGTTTCTTAGCGTCGAATTGAAGCTCTACAACTGCTGGACAGAATTTGATTAAATACCTTTAAAGGGCGCGGTAAAATTAACGTTATCCAAGAAATATTACTTAGCACGCATGCCAATCCTGAATAATCCTCTATTGAATACAGTTTATTACTTAGATACGTTAGTAATAAGGAAGTTACCCCAAACTTTACCAGAAGAGCAGGTTTTTTAAGTGCAAGAATACTGTTATTAGGAATAACATTTTTTTTTAATTTAAACACTAAACAGTTTCAGCCAAAGCAACGTTTAAAAATAGTTATTTATATATTATAATAGCTGCTGCATATTTAGCTTACGCATATTTAGGGGTAAAGAGAGGCAAAGTGGTAGTTAGCAAATTATAATAATCAGAAGGTTACTTTGGCTCTTAGTAGCCTAACACCAAAATGAGAAAGTTTGAAACCCACTGGTCTAGACCCTATTTAGTATCAATATGTCCCAATAACAGCTAGTTAACACTAGTCCTGACCGTAAGTGACGTACGTAAACGATTCGCGCCCTTCCAATTGCGGTCGTAATATGCACTTAAGTGGACTTTCATTGGCAAATAGAGTTGTATATTTGTCAATAGAGTTGTAGGATAGATCAGCAAAATACACGGTTCCGAGAAATGAACGCAGTTGCGGATAATGTGTAAGAAAGAAAATAAAAAAAATTGGGCCGCGTCACGCGTTGAAATCTTTTTGTTATAATATAGTATACGTCTTTATAATATTATAAAATTATTATGTAAAGAAAAATACATACCTAATCTTTGAAAGTTCCCTTAATCATGATAATTATGAGGTTAATAATAATAATAATAATAAATATTCTTTATTGTGCACACGTAAAAGTAAAATTACAACATTAGTTAATTACTAAATACAGTGTACCACAATGGCGGCCTTATTACTAATTAGTAATTTCTTCCAGGCAACCAGGTAAAGGACAGTATATTATAGATATTATAATATGAGTGTGCAATATTATAATTTATATTAGATAAGATTTTATAATTTTTAATAATACATACACAAATACATACATACCTACATTATTATAATACATATTTAATAAATAGGTAACTTAAAAAGTACAGAAACAAATTAGAGGTTGGAACTTGAGACTACAATAATAATTTGATGATCAATTTTGAATTTTAATTATACCATGAATGTCAATTTATAATATGGATTGAGTATTATCAATTATCATTAATAGAAAGAAAATGTTCTTTTACCAGCAACTTAAACCGATAATGTGTCGCCGTCATTCTTATATGGGTTGGCAATGAATTCCACAGCCTTATTCCCGTAGCAGCAAAAGAACGGTTGTAGTATTTTGTATGTTGTACAGGCACATATAATAGGTGATTTGAAACAGAACGTAACTCTTTATCTGCTTGTCGAAACGAAAAGTTATCCTTTAAGTAAGATGGCAGATACGGATCGTGAATTATGGAGAATACAAGTGACAGAATGCGAGCATCACGACGAAGGCGAATTGGTAGCCACTTGAGTTTCTTACGGTATTCGGATACATGATCGAATTTTCTGAGTCCGAAAATGAATCGTATGGCAAGATTTTGTAGCCGCTCCAGTTTGTTGAGCTGATCCTCAGTCAGGTTGACAAAACAAGTATCAGCATAATCGAGGGTAGATAAGAGCAGAGACTCTGCAATCCTTATTTTGGTTGGTATGGGAAGAACGTAACGCAATCGAGAAATGGAGTACCAAGTAGCAAACACTTTCCTGCTAATTTCTTTAATTTGTTCTCCCCAGGACAGGGTTTCGTCAAGGTAAACCCCCAAATTCTTTACAGAACGACTGAAAGGTACAATTGTACCATCAACGACGACCGGTGGTAAGCTACCCCAGTCAACTCTAGAAACAAGGCCAGGGCTACCAATAACTATCAGCTGTGTCTTGGTTGGATTGATACGAAGGCCGTGACGCATCGCCCAATTACAAATAACATCAATATCTCTATTCAAATTATTCAAAGCAGCATATAGGTTATTTAAAGTCGTCTGAGAGTAGATCTGTAAGTCGTCAGCGTAAAGGTGGAAGGATGACAGAATATTTTGAGTGATGTTATTAATAAAAAGGGCAAATAAAAGAGGGGATAAAACACCACCTTGCGGAACACCAGTCGAGATAACAGTCCAATTAGAACAAGAGTTGCCCAACTTTACTCTCTGGCGGCGTCCCACAAGATAGCTTCGGAACAAATTAATTACCGGTGGTGATAAATTTAAAGTCTTTAGAATTCCAATCAATACATCGTGGTCGACAGTATTAAATGCACTGCTGAAATCGAATAAGGCTAGTACCGTAAGTAACTTATTATCCATGCCAAGTCGTATATCGTCAGTTACTTTTATTAACGCAGTAGTGGTACTGTGACCACGTCGGAAACCTGACTGAAAAGAGCTTAGAAGATTATTTTGCATTATGTAATTAGTGAGCTGATGACAGACCAACCGTTCAAACACTTTAGAGAGAAAAGGCAGTATGGAAATGGGACGGTAGTCTGAAACCAGCTTAGGTCTAACAGATTTAGATAATGGAATTACACTAGCATCCTTCCACGCGCTAGGATAAATTGAAGTATCGACAGCATGGTTAAAAATATCCACAAGTATAGGCAAAATTATATCAAGAACGGGGGTAATCATTTTCCGACTAATACCATCGTCGCCAATAGCATTAGAAGATATGGATGCAACATATTTTTTGACATCATCCTGATTGAATTTATTAAGAACAAATGAAGGAAAGTCGTGAGTGGGAAAATTTTCTAGATTGTCAATAGTTTGACACTTTAGATGCGCACTAAGTAGAGTTGTAGGAGCTGCAAAGTGACAATTAAGGGTGTCTGGGTCAGGCATGTTGGTATTATTATCTGCGCTTTTGCCGACTCCTAGGGATCTCAGGAATCTCCATACTCGACTGGGCTCCCCATTTTCCACAGACGCATGAATGTAACGCCGCTGAGCGTCCCTACACATTCTGTTACATCGATTTCTTATTTGGATGTATTTCTCTCGTTGCTCCCTACTGTTGGAGTTTTTGTATTTAGTTTTCGCAGAATGCTTTTGCTTTATTAGTAGTTTAATGTCCTCAGTAAGCCATGGCGCTGGAGAATGTTTTAATTTGACAGGTCTTATTGGAGCATGTCTGTCATAAAGGCTAGTGAGAAGCGTGTTAAAAGTATTTAATTTATTATCAACGTGGTCAGCCTCAAGGACCAAGGACCAATCAATGTTTTTTGCGTCATTCCTTAAGTTCTCAATATTCAGCGCTGCAAAATTCCGCTGCATTAAAACTTTCCTCTTTACTTTAGGAGGACGCACACTATAAGAGAGGTAGATTAAGTCATGAAAAGAGAAAATATCAGCGGAACATTGACCATGCCTTTGTACAAGATTAGGGGATGACACAATCATGAGGTCCAGTAAGGAAGGGGTACAACCAGGAGACATATGTGTGGTGTTCGACGGAAGCAAGTGCAAATTACAGCTTTCCAAAATTGAAGCGAGTCTCCTAGATCTCGAGTCATCCTTAACCATGCAGGTATTAAAATCGCCCATAATAATAGTATGCTGGTAGTTCGGGGTGTGTGATTCAAGCAATTGCTCAAACACTGAGAAGTAGTCCATCTGAGATGACGGACAATAACATACGCCGAGGAGAACTTTATTTGTAATTGTTAATTGAACTTCAATGAACAAATATTCAGGAGAGCTGGATACAGGCGGTTGAACAGACGAACTTACGAGTGTATGAGCTAGGTCTGACCTTAGATATATAGCGACACCGCCCCCGGTCCTACCAACTCGATCATTTCGGAGTAACTTATATCCAGGCAAGCAGTAACTAGTGGACGGTAGGCAAGGCTTGAGCCAGGACTCCGATACAAGGATGGCATCAATGTGAGTTTGATCAGTGAAGGACGTAAGTAAATCGGAGAAGTGTGCAGGTATGCTTTGGGCGTTAATATGAACCACGTTGAAGTTTTTATGGACATTCGCAAAGTTGGAGGCAAGAGCTTCATCAAGTGGAACAAAAGTAGCACTTAAATAACTGTCATGGCTGTCGCTCGAGGAAACTGAATAAAAATTTTCAAAACTGGCATTATGTATAAGTTCCATAGTAATAGATTAATGTATAATAAATAAAATATAAAATACAAATAAATATAAATGTAATAAATAAATAAAATAGTATAATATTATGATATTGTTTAAAAATCAATAAAACCGTCACCTTTACCCAGCAGTGCCAGAAAAAAAAAAAAAGATGATTGTAAACAAAAATCAAATCCAGCATAGACCAAAAAGCAAACACAAAAAATAAATCACATTAAGACATAATATTAAATAGAACAAAATTAAAAATCTACCAAACCAAGTCTTAGTAAAGAACATTTTTAAACCAAGTACTTAGTACCATTAAACAAAACAACATAATATAATATGTCTACCAGAATCTTTTTGACAGCAAATTTTCAAAACCAATCCTAAATCACTGGATAATTTTTATATTAGCAATAAATAAATTTAATACACAGATTAGCTGCTAAAAGAAAAGGATCAAAATGTTTTATTTCAATTACCCCGGTATAGCTAGAGACTAGAGTCCGTTTATTTTCTCACTTTTGCCATCAGATTCTGGTACACCTATAGTAACAAGTATAATAAAGTAAAATTAACATAATATTATGTACCAATTTATACTATAAACACTAGTAGAAAATTAGTACTAAATTTAACACGTATAACGTAACAACGTAAAAAAAAACATAGAGAAAAAACAGAGGATTTCTATTTTCTACTGTAGTGCAGTGCTGACAGTTTATCAATAACATAAAAAAAAACTGCAATTATGACACTTAAATGTCAAACTACTGACAAGTGACATGTGACAAGTGACAACTGACAACTAAAACTAGATTTTAATCTAACCTGTTAAAAATATTATGTTAACGTGATTTTCAAAATCTTATAATTTTCTATACTACCTAACAAAAATAAAGAGTTAATGTTTAATTACCATCAAAATATGAAGAAAAACATTTTTATATATGAATGAGAAAATTAGGTAAGTAAATTATCAACTAACTATCTGGAACAGTCTGACTAAACTTACTAGCAATCACTTTTTAGTAGTTCTTTTTGCTCTTGTTGCAGGTGGAACCTTAGTTTGTGACGTCGAAGCAGGCAGAGCAGCAGTAACGGCTGCACTCGGTGATTCTTCTTCCAGGGCAGGACGCGGAAGAGCATCTAAGTCGTCCATGCAAGTTACACGAGTTATGGTGTCATTAGCTCCAGAGACATATATGACGCCATCTCTAGTCCAGCACTTTGTCAAGCCAAAGCGCTGTCGAGCCTCTAGGAAGACATTGTGCCTTCGCTTAGTGAGAAACTCAGAGAGTGTGATGCCCGTCTTCTTCAGATGTGTCTTAGCCCCCCACACCTTATTTCGAGTAGCAAGGAGATGAAATTTCACAAGAATAGGTCTAGCCTTACCATCTTTACGACGTCCTAATCTATGGCAATACTTGATAGCAGAGTCACCAACTTCAGGAAGTTTAAGCTGAGAACTGAACAAATCACATAGAACCTGTGGCAGTTTTTTGTCTTCGGGGACTCCGTGCACTAAGAGAAATTTTTTCCTAGTTTTCATCTCAGAATCATCATGAAGATTCGCAAGCACTTCAATTTGGTCCTGAAGAGATTTTAGTGCATTAACCACAAATGTTTTAAAGATAGTGAAATCCGCAGTTAGTTTCGCCGTTGGGCTGGAGGGTAGCTGACAAGTTTTGTGTTGTGCTTCCTGGAGTTCCTGTTGAAATGCTGCCATTCTTGTATTAAATAGTTGAGACATTTGAGTAATAGACTGCTTGACTGACTCCATAATTGATGTTTTGTAACAGCGTTGGATGTAATCTTATTTTCTTGAATAAATTATCACTGTGGTGCTGGATTTTATTGTGAGATATGACACTGGTGGGTGCAGGTAACTAAAGTAGCATATTTTATAATATAATACTTAATAAAAACCAGGTTTTCCAATTTTAAATCAGAGCAGTAGTAAAACACGTCTAGCTTGATTGCACACCCACAAAAAAAAAAAAAAAAAAAAAAAAAAAAAAAAAAAAAAAAAAAAAAGGTTACAATGATTTATCAAACTTTTTAAGGCTGGTTTTACAGTCACGCGTTTGTCAGCGCCGTTGGAGCGCGCGCGTTTGAAGACGAAGAAAACGTACGGACGAACGGCGCTGCTCAAGCGCGCGACTCTGAAACGCTACTACTACCCCCATACATCTTCGAACGCGCGCGCTCCAACGGCGCTGCCGAAACGCTTAACTATAAAATCAGCCTAAGACATAATATTATAATCTCTATATTATGTAGTACTATTAATTTTCATACCAAAACTTGCCAAAACTTTGCAAGGTGACTGTTTACCCCTTAACACAGAGCTAGCCGGGGGATAAGCTACCTTTTCTTAATTAATCTTAATGATTGAGATGATTATGCGTAGATATTAGCAGATTTTTTTATTAAAATAAAGATATAAATAAAATAAAATAAAACTACTACTACTTACCTAATATTTATTTTCCACCAGATAACTTATAAAATTTAAAGCAACTTTAGGATTATATAGATTTCTGATTTTTATTATACTTTATCGAACAAAAACTTGTAAAGGTATCTCCATCTCAACTCTTTTTTCTTAGCCAGAAAGACTTTTGCAAGGGCGTCTCCATTATTTTTCCAACTCTATCTCAGCTAAGCTTATCCTATGTTTTTAAAAAGTATCTGAACATTTTTTTTTCAGATCATCATATAGATAGTGCGAGTGCTGGCAAAGCGGCGGCTCCGTGCAAGGTGTGCGGGGACAAAGCTTCGGGATACCACTACGGCGTCACATCCTGTGAAGGCTGCAAGGTATGATGATGACGATGGTGATGGTGGGGATTATAGTAGTGCAAGGTCTGCGGGGACAGGACCTATAATAACAATAACCACATTTATGATTTTGAATAAATTTCAACTAAGTACATAATTATACCTGTCAACGCAATATCGTTTCATTTACTTACAACGAATTTCCACGTACAAAGTTTTAATTAAATTTGTGGATATTGAAAACATTTTCCAGAACAGCTTTGAATATTATGTAAAACACTGAAAATAATTACGCTGATCTATCTTTAGATATTGAATATTCTGCATTCTGATTTATTCCGATTCGAGTAAACAAAAAGTTATACACGACATTTTCAAGTTACTTGTTAGTCTAGAGCACTTTACAAGACATCGTACTCGTATCGCGCGGTAAATAAGTAGTCCATTCTAATAATATAAATGCCAAAGAGTGTCTGTCTGTCTGTTACCTCTTCGCGACCAAGCCGCTGAACCGATTTTGCTGAAATTTGGTATGGAGATAGTTTGAGTCCCGGGAAAGGACATACGATACTTTTTATTCGGAAAAAATGTGCGGTTCCTGCGTGATAAACGTTTTATGACGCAACGAAGTTTTCTAATATTGAAATATTTCGTAGCATTATAATAGCCGGTTGAGATTTTTTTAATTGACAATGATTTGAAATGGAATACATCGAAATAAATCATATTATTTTACAAATTTTACTAATATTTTATTAACGAAAATGCATTGCTTTCATAATATTTGATCATAGAATACTGAAAAATATACTTTCGCACTAACCTCGGTAGCGTGATTGTTATTTAAATATGCGAACGTGCTTCCACATAATAAATATCATTCAAAAGCTCAATTCAAAGCTTTTAAATTTTTCAGCGCTTTAAAGCAGTCAATTTCTGTTCTCCTTGTAAGCTCCCAAGTTTGAGCTTAAACTGTTTTTGTTGCTTTTTTAAAGCTTGTTGCAAACTGCAACTCTGAACGAACAGAGAGGGAAATTTCTTATCTCCGTGTTTGTCAAAGTTTGTTTGTTATTACTTTTGTTAATTATCTGAAACATTGCTTTAAAAAATAACAAGGAAACTTTCTTCAAAGTGCTCATGCTTGAAATCTCTGATTTATTTGAATAACAAGAAAACAAAATGCAGTCAAGGGAAAATTCTTATTCCTGGTAGAAAAGTTAACGTAACAAAGAATAATATGAAATCTATATTAATTTTATTATTCCAATAATCGATGGTGAAGATTCCTGCAAAAGCTTTTATTGGGCACTGGAGCAAGCTTCCTGAAATGAAAACTTGCACTAATGTAATCCATCTTTATACTAACTTATTTTGCATCGGCAGGTTTAGAATTTATATTAATACTGATAGATTTTAAGGAAAAATGTCAGATCCTTTATCAATCTGTCATTTTTCTAATTGCCTCATGTCTTTTCTCATGCCGTGTATCTGCGTGGAAAATGCGATTCACCCCGCTGCGGTTAATTTATAATGTGTTTTGTACGCGGGTCACGGACCTACGTAATTTGGTTGCGTTATGTCATATCCAGTCAAAAAATTTCGACTCACATTAAATTATGGACATTACTCGACCACATGACCTAGGCCCGTCAACTGCCAATGAATCAATTTCTTCGATGGAACTTTAAGGTACTATTCCGTGCATCGCGATCGATCGCGGTCGCGCACGACCTATGACTGTCGTCGGCCGCTCGCGACCATAGTCAGCGTAAGAAAATGTATGGCACCGCTTCCGAGGCCCGCGACTGACGCGCACGGCCTACGACTGTCGTAAGCCGCGCGCGATCGTGTCCTTAAGTTATGACAGTCGCGCACGACCGACGACAGTCGTAGGCCCCGCGCGACCGTGTCAAAGTTATATGGCACGGTCGCGCGCGGCTTACGACAGTCGTAGGCCGCGCGCGTCAGTCACGGGCCTCGGAAGCGGTGCCATACATTTTCTTACGCTGACTATGGTCGCGAGCGGCCGACGACAGTTGTAGGTCGTGCACGATCGCGATCGATCGCGGTGCACGGAATAGTACCTTAAAGTTCCATTCCAGGGTTTCTTCATTCAGCTAATTTGCTCCTCTTCTCTCTCCAGGGCTTCTTCCGTCGGAGCATCCAGAAGCAGATCGAGTACCGGTGCCTCCGGGACGGCAAGTGTCTGGTCATCCGGCTCAACAGGAACCGGTGCCAGTTCTGCCGCTTCAAAAAGTGCCTTGCGGTTGGCATGAGCAGAGATTGTAAGTTTTTTTTTTCAAAATAACACTATACAGGGTGTAACAAAACTACACCCTGTATAGTGTTATTTGAAAGTTATTTGAACTAGAGTTCGCTGAAAGAGCAAAATTATTTTGTGATTTGTATGAGCAAGCGCCCCCGCGTCATGAATTTTTCCATACATTAAATTACAAAGTTACGTCTATAAGTATTTTTAACATTACAATCTAGCCATGCTAAGTACTCACATACGGTTTTGCTCGATAGTCTTACTCCAAACCGAAGGAAATGACATATATATTTGACATAATATTATTTAATTCCATCGGGCCGGCTCGAAGCGAGCCTTCGAGCTGTCAGTTTTGCGGTCCACACGGTGGTTATTGCTCGATTTGGAGTAAAACTATCGAGCAAAACCGTATGTCAGAACTTAGCATTTAGCGAAGACTAATAAGTAATTTTACTTTAACTTAATCTGCTAGGTAGAGTTTCCATACAGGTGAAAAAAAGTTACTCTTTCAGCGCTGCTACTTTCACTACGAACTGTATAGGTATAGGGATTAGGGGACACATTCACATTACACACCCTAAAGTATTATCACTAAATTTTTTACACCCTGTAAAGGGTAACACTATGTTTTTTGTTACACAGGAGGTATCTAAACAAAAAACATATTAAATGTTATGCCCTGCTACTATTTACGTAGAAGTTCATGAACTTTATCAATTAACGAACTTTATCATTATAACAAGAATAACAAATATCAATTCATATCACCCCATGGGGTAATATTATGAATTGATATTTGTTATTCTTGACGTTATATTATTTGGGAAGTCTGGTACTCCCATATCTAGTCATGGCAGAGATGAGTTTTCAGATGTAAGTAATTTAAATTTTTTATGTCCTTCAATGTTACACAATTAGATTTAAAATGAAGTTTAATAATAATAATCCTATTTGAACAATATGCTTAATCATTTTAAAAGTTTTGAAACATATTTTTGAGGTACTTCAGAAAACATTTACTGAATTGTTATTTTCAATGCAATGCCTGCCCTATAATTTAGGGCTTTCCGATTTCGGTCCAAGTTCGAGCAAGCAATTATGCCGCCACTGTAGAGCAGAGATCTATTTAGCATGTGTGGGATGTCAATTAAGTTTCCCGATAAACCAGACCCAAATCAATTACCAGTACAGCTCTGAATTCTGAAACTACAAGATGGCTGTTGCAACATGACACTATTAATGCAGAAAATCAAGAAATTGGCCTTTATCGGACTTTCTCACACGCACTTTGATGTAATAACTCATAGCCTTACTGTTTAAACGAGGCTATCTTTTGTTAATTGTTTTTGGTATAACGGCTGCAAATATATGAGCTTTGGTATAGAAAAAAAATCTCAAGAAAAATATGCATCTCTTTATTTGCCCCTATCCTTGAAATTCAGGGAAAAGTCAGTCTCACAGGTTCTAATAAGCAATATTATGGACATGCATTATATTATATATGCATTATATTATATATATAATGCATTTTACACAGGGCTAAACCCTTATCTAATGGACGCGCAGATTGATCAATTGCGAGAGAGCTACTCGTTAAATTGTCGTTCTCATAGCAGGTGTGGGGTCTGCGGTAGTGTTAGAAAACAATATAGAGCATAGATCAATGCACCGCGCCTTATTTTCCAATTAGGGATCTAACACCAATGCAGTGTGCATCAGTTCGGCGAAACCGTTCGTACAATGAGGACTTGTTTCTCAGCCGTCAGGTACGGACGAGTGCCAAAGCGACCGAGGGAAGCCATCATGGAGAGCATGCCTGATCTCGCTAGGAACCTGGTACCGGCCCCCGTCCCGGCAGATCCGAGTCCCGAGGAGATCGACAACGAAGTCCTGCGCCAGGACCTCACCAAGGAGATGGTGAGGATAGTCCTCACCGCGCACCGAATGTTCGGCGCGTCGTCCGCTGACCTCAAGGACGGCATCCAAATACGAACGTTCCGACTGAATCTGACCGATTCCGATGAAGGTAATTATGTTTGAATGGACTCTTTGTGCACCTATTGCCCCAAATACGAGCTGTCAACAACAATACCTGTCGTGGACATGTTGCTGCAACTACTCCCCAATTGTTTTGAATTTAATGCACCATGTTGTTTTGTGGAAAATCAGATAGACAATAATACTACAATAATTAAATAAATTAGTCAAATGTTTGGTCACCTTAGCAAATAAAAAATCAGAATATATTGATGCAATTCTTTTTGTCCGAATGGACAAAAAGAAGTCAATCAACCCTTACTGTCCACAGGGAGCAGCGGCGACGACGCGCCAAGTTCGTCCACAGGACGTCCCATCGACGTTCTGTCGACCCTGTGGTACCACATCGCCCACCGAATGACCCCGTCGGTGCAGCAGCTGGTGGAGTTTGCTAAACGTATCCCCGGCTTCAACCTTCTGCCGCAAGATGATCAGCTTATTCTGATTAAGGTAAAGATTGGATAGAGGATTGGGTTCTTCTATGCAAGGTTACTGTTAGGGCCTTATCACACTGGCGATTAGCGAGCGATTTGAAAGCGACGTGCACGCCGCGACAGCGCAGCGTCGTCGCGGCTTGGCGTTTACGCCATTTTGTACACTCGTATTTTGTATACCCCCTAGACGAGTGTACAAAATGGCGTCCACGCGACGCCGCGACGACGCTGTGCGGTCGCGGCGTGCACGTCGCGCAATCGCGGAGTGCGCGCTGCGCAGTCGCGTCGCATTCAAATCGCTCGCTAATCGCCAGTGTGATAAGGCCCTTAGTGTTTTCTAGCCGGCCAGTCCCATATACCCCCGTGGTGCCTCAGCTTAACTGAGTCACATCCCCCGCCCCAACTCCCCAAGCATATAGAGCGTTTCCCGTGCGTGTTAAAAATGGATACCCTCCATTTTACGTAATCACCACCAGTATTCACCAGTAGTACCCTACTGGTGAATACTGGTGGTGATTACGTTTTGATTTTATTATTTAGTCTAGATTTGCCACTAAAGTTCTATAAATGCGATATAAATTCAACGCAAACTAGTTATGTCTGGATTTAGTGTTAAGTGGAATATAATTTCTCTTTATTGTAATAAAATAATTATTATGTTAGAAAGATTAACGAATACATGGTTCAAAAAATGTCATTTTAACGTTTCTGAAATTTGGGGCGAAGTAAAGTACTGTAGCGTATATAGGTACACATTTCTGAGTATGCCTACATAAATGTCTTAAATTTCATACCCCGAGGTTGCATTGCTTTTTCCGAAGTCTGAAGGTAAAGATGGCAGAAACCAATGTCAGACATGCAAAAATATTATCATAATCATAAATTCTTGAAAAAAACAAGAAATAAATTTGACTGTATGATCAGGTTTCGATTAAGTTGCAGCTGTTGATGCTATATTTGCGAAAAGTTTAGAGCTCGCTCATATATTTCTGTTAGAAGCTTTATATAAGTGTATTTTTGACTGTACAGTATTTTGTTCTTTATTTTTTCGTAGGTTTATATTGTTTTCAGTATACACAATGTCTGAATCGATCAAAATGTTTATGTAAGACTGCATTGCAATTGACTTTGTTATATATACTCATGTCTTGCGCCCGCGACCGTTCTAAGCTATTGCCTACATTATGATTTGAAGCTTGCGAAATTTAAATATTACTTTGTGACATTTCAATAGTGCCATATTATGTACAATATTTTACTTGTATATATTTATAATATTTTAACTACATAATATGATTTGTTATATTTTTATTGTTGTTGTTTTGTTTATTAACTAATTGGTACTTTTCAACTTGTTGTTTCTTTCTTTTTTTTTATCTTCATTCCATTTCGAATGAAGATATAGTTCTTGCAATCTACGAGTGCGCGTCGCGTTTATTTGTAGTTGGAAATGTGAATGTACATTTTCGTTAGTGTGCGTACCCGACGGAGCAGTCAGTAGCGGGCGAGCCATGTAAGCGTGTATAGATATGGTCACTCACACAACTAAGGGCGACGCGCACTCCTAGATTGCAAGAACTAAAAGAAAAAGCATCTTGCAAGCTTATCACAACCCGACTAAATGACGTAGGTCCGCCATCTGCCTATGAATCAACTACTTCGATGGTACTATCAGAGAAGTTGATTCCCAGGCAGCTGGCGGACCTAAAGTTTGGTCGCATTACTTCAAACCCAGCCGACCGATCACGACTACCATTGACTTATAAGTTATAACCCGACTAAATGACGTGGGTCCGCCATCCGCCTATAAATCCACTCCGATGGTACATGTGACTATGTGAAGTGTCACTGTGACTTGTCCACAGCTGGGCTTCTTTGAGGTATGGCTGACGAGGGCGACCAGGGTGTCCACTCCAACGACCATCGTGTTCGAAGACGGCACAGCCATCACCAAGAACCATCTGGAGATTGTTTACGACGTGAGTAGAACAGCACTTAGAGTGTTGAAGCTCATGAGCATTTCTTGACAAAAAAACGTACCGTAACACTTTCAGAGTCCACAAGCATCTATCAGTTTTTTTTTAAATAAAAAATGGGGGCAAACGAGCAAACGTGTCTGATGGAAGAGTTGCAGGTGCGTTGCCGGCCTTTTGACCGGTCGGCTCTCTTCTTGAAGGTTGGCAGGTCGTATAGGTCCGGAAATAGTGCTCGTGACAGTTCATTCCAGAGTTTTACAGTGCGGCAGAAAGTTACGCGAAAACGCACGGTGGAAGACCACACCTACTCATCAAGGTGATGAAGATTATAATATTATATTATTGAATATTTTGTTGTGTGTTCAGTAGCACAGTTAAATCGTAACGTGTACTAAGACCCACGTCCCACTTTAATTTCAGACTCAATTCGCGAACGCAATGCTGGCGTACGTCCAAAAGGTCATACAGATGCAGATCACTGATGAGGAGCTGGCTCTGTTCTACGCGTCGCTCTTCTTCAACCCCCACCGCAGTGGACTAAACGATATGGAGAGAATCAACACGCTGGATCACGCTATCAGAGATGCCTTTCAGATGGTTGTAAGTATTCTTCTTACAGACGAACGGGACTTGTCGACGGCACGCGTTAACGGCAGTTTCTGGTTTTTTAGACACTGATCGACGGCAGTCAACGGCTGCAATCGAGTATCGACTGCCGTCGACAAGTGCCGCTCGTCTGTAAGCGCTCTAAATAGCAACTACCACGGTTAAAATACTCGTATTACACTTGAGCCTCACCTGTTTTTAATGTAATTTACCATGTTTTTACTTTTGAGTGTTATACAATATACATAATATGTACCTTTATTTCCCCAACTGTACCATACAAATGAACAAGATTGATAACTAAAAACATATTATTGTAATTTTAGATCTGGAGTCCAATGTTGTACTGGGTTCTCTGAAGTCAAAGACGTAGGTTACACGGTCAGTCTGACCCAGACTGACGGGAGAATGATCGTCTAACCGGTTGATTGACGAACTGACGGGCCGGTCATCATTCTGGCGTCAGTCTCAGACTGAAAGATTGAACTGATGCCAGACTGACCGTGAAACCGTACTCTAAAGAATAATAATTTTCCGTTTTCGTCGTCAACCTCGTTTTTCGAGGCCTCCGTTGAAATTTTCAAATTAAATATTTCTTCCAAAAAGCCTACATTTCGGATACTTCGAAGAAATAAATCAAATCAAACTAAAAATATCTGTAGAAAAGATGCTAAAGGACGAATAAACTATTATTTTTTTCAAGATAATGGACAGCGGAAACCCTGACGTACCCGCTCGTTTGGAGGCCTTCTCGTCTGCCGCACAGGAGATCCGCGTGCTCGGCGCTCGACACAACGACCTGCTCTCCTGGTGCCGTGTCAACTGGCAACGCCTGGTGTTGCCAGCTCTCTTCTCGGAGATATTCGACATACCGAAAGCCGAGGAAGAAGATACATCCGAGGCGGAGAAAGCCTCTGCCGCCGTCTCGCAGTTGACATAGATCTCTATATACACGACTCGAATATTTTGGTTGCGTTTTAGGGTTGTCGACTTATTTCCGTTTTCAAATTTATTTGCTAAGGAGTTTCAAGTGTAATTCAATTTTGGAATAGTATTCGTATTTCAATATCCACCGCATAGTGCGTATTTACCGCATGATTATTTGTGTATTGTTGTGCTAAGTGTATAATTAAATCACTTTTACTGAAATATGTAATTGACGTGTAGTAATCCGAAAGCATGAATATTTAATAGGTATTAATTGTAGACAATCGTAAAATCCCTTGCTTTGTGAGAGAATTTTCTACATGCTTCTAGGCGATTTCGTGATCCATAGATCATTATATAACGTAGTTAATATCTTAATAATATATTGTACTCGATCTCTTGTGTCTATTTAAATATTTAACGTAACTTTGATTTCTGCCTAGAACACTAAAGACATTATGTATATGTCGCAGCCGACTGGTTAAAATAGCCGTTCAATCAAACAGCTAGCCCTTTGACTGAACAACGCCATTCAATCTCATGGCTAGCTTTTTAATTGAATATTTCAGTCGCTCGAAACGTTCAACACTACAGCTGATTCAAGCCGCCGCCGTTTGATTGAATTAGTTCAGCGCTAACCACCGGAGCGCTAGGTGCGTTTTGTTTACAATATGGCGTCAACTAGCCGGTGTTTTGTGATTGTATTGAGATATTTTTCGTAAATTATATACGTTACAAGTGCTATTAAAGTAACAGAAATTATGGGGGCTTTAGCTTAGTTATTCACATACGAGTGAATCAAAATTTAAACAAATATTCGAATTTCGAGGAGAAATTAAGGGATTATGAAATGCATAGCCGCGACGGATAGCCGTGTGATTGAGTGGCGCTGTTCAGTCAAAGGGCTAGCTGTTTGATTGATCGGCTATTTAAACCAGTTAGCTGCGACATATAGACTATTAAAACCTAATATAATATATTATGTAAATTATAACATACCTACTAAGTACCTATAGGCTTGAAAAATTTACTCTCTTTAAAACTCTAAAGAACAGTATTTTTTCATTGTTTCTATTTACCGGTTACAGGGTATAACTAATTTATATTATACTAGCTGTCCCGGCAAACGTTGTTTTGCCATTTAATGTATTTCTACTTCATCAGTTGATACAAAATCTTGCCCTCTCTTTTGTCCCCTAAGTGGGGTGGGGGAAAAAATGTTATACACCAAATGTTAAGTTGAAAAACACAGTAAATAATATGAAGTAAGTCCATTAAAGAAAAAAGTTTGATACAAAATCGGACCCCCCTCAGAGGGGTGGGGGGGATTTTTTTGTATCAGATGTTGAGTTCGAAGAAGACAAATATATCTGCGAAAACCGTTTTCAAATCGGATCAGTAGTTTTCATGTTAAAGAAAAAAGTTTGATACAAAATCTGACCCCCTCTTTTGTACCCTTAGAGGGGTGGGGAGGAAAAAATTTATACACCAGATGTTAAGTTGGAAGAAGACAAATATATCTGCGAAAACCGCATTCAAATCGGATCAGTGGTTTTCGTGTGATGCTGGAACAAACATACAGACAGACAGACAGACAGACAGACAGACAAAAATCTAACCACATTTTTGGCTTCTATAGCGATGTAGTGACACCCCCCAATTATTATTTTTTGAATATATTTAATGTACAGAATTCTCATTTCCACAGTTTTATTATATTATGTATGTATTTTAATCCTTTAAATGATATTATAAAAGCGTTCCTAAAATCTAACATAGTTATATTATTGTTGTCTTATCAATATCAACTGTCCATATCATATTATGCATGTTTGTAATAAAGGAGCCAAATCCAATGATTTGGCTCCTTTAAAATTGACGTCTTTCGAGTTTCGTAGCTTCTGAATGGACGGATTTATTTTATTGAAGTGTTTTTGTTTGAAAGATGATTTGATCGAGAAATTCCCTGTGAAATTCATTATCGTCTCACTTTTGTCTTGAAATTTTTATTAGGTAAATATAAATGAAACAACTCTAACTATAAAGTATGAGTTTATATATTAACGAAGACCTGCTAAAACGCATAACTTTTTGTAACAAAATGATATCCAAAATATTTGAGTCGTCTACAGTAAAATACTAAGTTTAAAAAAAAAAGGCCAGATCATGATTCTTCACAAAGTTAATATTATTAATATTCTGAAAAATATACAACTTTATCCCAAATGGTTACAGAGCAAATTCGAAAAAAATACTATGTTCACTACAAAAATAAATTGTTATAGTTCAATCTACATGCAGAATAAGCATTTAAGGGTCCCCTATTAACTTTTTAAGAGCCCAAGTATATATTTTATATTCATAAGTTTTCTTCACACGTTTGGGAGCCTCTTTAATTCTGACGGTTAATACAATGACGGCTTTTCTACTACTAGTTGTATATTTTATCGAATGTTTTCAAAATCATGATCCATTTCCCTCTTTAACATATTGCTTTGATGGCCTTCTTACTGTGATACTCTTAGCCATCATTTCGTACATTAGGTGATGCCAGATATCTATTAAAATAACTCTCTAACGATTTTAGGCGAAAGCCCAAACGCTTGTTAATTTAAGAAGCTCCTAAGCCACATGCTATGCTCTATTCGAGTTGACTGAAATCTGAATCGTCTTTTTCATTTCCGCGGACGTGATAGTAATATCTTTGACAAATTAAATACCGATAAGTGAATATAACAAAGTCTACCTTGCGGTGACCAGATGATAAGAAGACTAGGACATAATATGATGTGAGAGCATCTTAGATTTAGGAGCATTTGATAACGCATCTGTAATGAGTAGTACAGATTTAAATTCTATTAGGATGTGTCCTTTTGGAGTTGCGAGAAATCTTTCAAGAAAGTACCTAATACTTTCTTGAAAGCGCTGCTATTGGTTTGTAACATTGCCATTCCAATCCAAAAGATATTTCCTACTAGCTTTCAAAAATAACATGTTTTTATCTGTAAAATATGTCTTGATTTTAAACTTTTGCCGACGTTCTTATTCTGGTAGAACTAAAATGTCTGATTGATGAAGACTTTTAGATTACGATTATGTGCATTTTGTATAGTAGATATAGTACATATACGAATTATAACGCAGTCATATCGCTGTTATATCCCGACTGTTATATCACGACTATTATATCCCGAATCTGTTACATGTTTGATCTTAAAAGTATCAATAGTCATCTACTGCGATATTTTCTAATGATACGATAATTACACTATAGGGAAATATGCAAAGGTCGGGACAGAGGGCGCTACGAGCACATATAGTAAATAAAAATCCGAGTTTTTGCACACGTCATAATAAATACTAGCTATTTGACCGAGCTTTGCTCGGTATCTGATAAATCACTAATAAAATGTCATTTTTTAAAAACGATTCCTAGCCAGATCGATTTATCGCCCCCGACACTCCCTATAATATACTCAATTGCATGAAAATCGTTGGAGCGTTGATCGAAAATCGAGAGTCGTTGGATACAAGAATTGCTCGTTTAAAGATATAAGATGGAAAGAAACGTCAACTTTTTAACCGACTTTCAAAAAGGAGGAGGTTATATGTTCGTTATATATATGTTATTTTTTTTGCTGCCTCTAGCGTGATAACATTGAAACACGATTCGCAGTAGTAGACTAGATAGCTTCATTAATTCTGATATAGTTAATTGATGTAAACACAAATATAATCAGTTTATGTAGAATAATTTTAAATTTTAATATATATATTATATCAAATTCACGTATAATAGTAAACCCTGTCTCGATTGGTGATAGAAATTTTAAAATTGTAACAGTGAATATTTTAAACTAACCTAACCTAAAACAATAGTCAAAATTAAAAAATCTGCCAAGTGCGAGTCTAACTCGCGCACGATTGGTTTCGTTATCCGTACCGTTATAGCGCAAAATAGTCAAAATTTGTTTTTTATATGGGAGCCCCCCTTAAATTTAAACTTTCTGTTGCCATTTTTGATATCGAGCAAAAAAGGGCAAAAAAATCACGTTTGTTGTATGGCAGCCCCCCTCAAATATTATTTGTATTTTGTTTTTAGTATCTATTTTTTGTTACAGCGGTAACAAAAAATACTAAAAACTAACTAAAAAAAATACTTAATACGCGTCATAATTTGTGAAATTGTTTAATTCAGACAGACGGGCAGACATCGAAGTCTCAGTAATAGGGTTCCGTTTTTACCCTTTGGGTATGGATCCCTAAAAAGGGATTATCCTAAACTAAGCTCACGCACAGGCACACACGCTGAGATTGATTAAATTGTTGTACCTACCTTCCTGCTTCTGTCAACAACTCTTTGCTATCAATAGAAAGGAGTCTTAGGGTGGGTTGCACCAACTTACTTTAACTATAACTATAAATTTAACTATAACTTGAACTACTGTAGTTAAAGTTAAAAATGTTAAATCTTTGGTTAAGTACGCCATATTTAACGATAACCATAACCGCCCAAACTTATATCAAAATTTTTTCGTGAAAATTTACTATGGCTTACAGTGTTGTTATAGAAAATATTTTTCCTGGCGATTTTTACGGATAATTCCTTTTTTATACTCTCAAGTCTCAACACCATTAACTGTAGCTTTAACTACAGATTTAACAAAAAAATAAACGCAACAGGCATCTGCCAAATTCCGTGGTCGAAGTTAAGGTTAAAGTTAAGTTCGCCTTAACTATAACCATAACTTTGACCATGGCTGTAACCTATAACCACGCGTCTGATGGTGCAACCCACTCTTAAGGTTCAGCTCTCAGTGACTTTATATTTGACATACGGTTATATAAATATTTCGTAGGCACACCTGTTAACTAAATATACCATCTGAGTAGCCTCTAACCACACCTTCCTGGTTATAACTAGACCACTAACGTCTAACGACGTATACCGGAATTCCTTTGCCAACCACTATTGCGGTCCGATTCCCAATAATGTTGTCGAATTAGGTGACAGTGATTTTAGGATATTGTGGGATATTTTACACAATATAGGAGCGATTATATTAGTCATTAGATATCTGTACAATGTACATATAAGGGAGATCGCACGCGTCACACTTTTTGTGTGATCGAGTCTGCGGCTTACATACAATCTAATGGCGCGCGCCGTCAGACTGTATAGAAGCCGCAGACTCGATCACACAAAAAGTGTGACGTGTGCGATCTCCCTAATTATAAAACAAAGTCGCATTTTTTCCCTCATGTCCCTTTGTTCCCTTTAATCTTTAAAACTACGCGACGGATTTTGATTATTCTTTCAGGGTTAGGTAGCCCATTTATTGAGGAAGGCTATATTTTATCACGCTAAGACTAATAGGAGATTGTGGAAAAAACGGGAGAAATTATTTGAAAGGGATTATTTCGCGAACTACTGGAGCAATTTTTATGTTATTTGGCACAGATAAGAAGTAGAGCAGGATCATATAGGCTATCGATTTTAATTATTTTTTCAGTGGCTATATATTTTATGCCCGTGCGACGCCGGGGCGGGTCGCTAGTTATTAATATTACTAGAATAGACACCCGCAACACAGTTGCGCCAAAATTCGTTTATCGCGCGGGAACAGTACATTTTCCGGGTTAAAAAGTATCCTATGTCCTTTCCTGGGACTCAAAGTATCTCCATACCAAATTTCAGCCAAATCGGTTCAGCGGTTTGGGTGTGAAGGCATAATTTAGTTATTTTTTTTTTAATTTTATAATTTGACCAAGTGCGAGTCGGACTCGCGCACGAAGGGTTCCGTACCGTTATAGATCAAAAATAGGCCTAAAATTGTGTTTTTTGTATGGGATGGGATCAATATGGGATGAATTTTTATTTTATTTATACTCCATTTGGCCAGCTTGGACTATCTCCTTTTTAGGACCCCTAAAAAGGAGATAGTCCAAGCTGGCCAAATGGAGTATAGATGTTTCCCTTAATTTCAATCGATAGACAAAGCTTTCACAATCGATATATATTTTCGGCTGTCTGTCCGTCTGCCTGCCTGCCTGTCTGTTTCCAGGCTGTATATATCAAGAACCGCTATTGCTAGACTTTTGAAATTTTTAGATTTTGTGTTTCTGTTGCCACTTGCCGTTATAACATCTCGCGCAATTTATTTTATTAAGTTAATCTGATTTTCATTCCCCGAAAAGAAAAAGTGTCAGTTTTTTTCTAATTATTATAGTAGCATGTTACAGATTCATATCACCAAACGAGACTGCAATGATTATTATTAAGAGTATAATCATACTTATCGTAATTCATATTAATCATTATTATACAAATATATACGATAACCTCTTACTAATAAAGATAATGGACGCAGCTTATTTCTACTGCTATTCAAGTTTCGTTGTCTTTGCCTGTCATTTGACTTTTCTAATGCGCCAGACAAGCTACACACTAGTACACACAACAGAGATATATAATTATGTATATTATAGTACGCTTCTTAAATATTTTTATTAGTAAGAGGACAAATGTATAATGTAATGAGTAACATAGGCATGTATGTAGCCTACCCCTTCGTACTGAAGCTTTCGTTGTGCTTTTTAATTGTTTTGTTTGAAAAAGTTCCTATTGGGTTAAATTTTATAAAATTATATGAAAATTAGTCTTAATATCTTCGGTACAGAATGGCTGTGCCCTATAAAATTGTTTCTTTTCTGTTATGAATTAGGTTTTGTAAGTTGTTTAGAAGTTTAGAATTTATTTTTGCCTTTTATTAGACTTTTAGTTGATTTAATAGTGAGTTAACGCCAGGATAATAGGAAACTAAGGGGCCTATCAGACAGAGAGCGGTCACGCGTTCAAGCGTTCTGCGTTCTCATTTTGCGTTCGAGCGGTCAGTCGCAACTCCTACAGGAGCAATGCTGACGCGGTCAGAATGCCCCCTGTGTAAGTATATAGCTATGTAACGTAATAAAACAAAGAACGCAAAACTGACCGCTTGAACGCTTGACCGCGTGACCGGTATATATCTGATAGATCCCTATAAATAGTTGAACGCGGTCACCGTATTGCATGCTTGCTACTCTCAAATATTTTATTTCACATCAAACAGCTCTATACACATTGAAATAGATATTTCTGATTGCCTCTTAACGTCAGAGCTCAAGTACGGTCGCGATATACATAGAATTATTCGTACATTGACCCATCGCTTTTCTCTTTTTCTCTCGCACATCCATACATTGCTATGGCGTTTCTAAAAAGCGATAGAAGTTATAATAGTTAACAATATTTGCGTGTGCGAGTGTACTAAAATCACGCTATTGGTAATTTGAAAGAATTTATGAGCTCCGCGACTGGAAAGAAAAAAGAAGAGACTATATAAATTATTAAAGTCAACAACATAATAGTTAATTTTACTCAGTAAATAACTACAATGAAGCTAATAACCTGAATCTCACTTCCCAACTTATCGTATGCAGACGATGTTTGACCTACAATCATAGACATATTTCAATGATTACTATTTAGTATTTACTTAACTTTAATTGAATGGAGAGTTTGATCGAAAATGTATGGAGTTAATGTCACAAATTTCATTAAAGTTAAGTAAGCATTAAGTCTTTTGGTGCTGCCGTCAGCCGTTACGTAAGGTGCATTTACTGTGAGTATGGCACAATCTCATGTCACAAATAGGTACATTAAGTTTAAATACATTAAGTACAAGTTGGAACCGAGCGACACGCGACAACTGCAGACAAAGTGTCGTCGCGACACTACTGGTATGTATTTCTATGAATAAGTGTCGCTAGCTGCGGAAGGTATTTCATAGAAATATCAAATACGAGCTTTTGCCCGCAGCTTCGCTCGCGTTAAGAAGTATTTTTATATACAAACTTTCATCCCCTATTTTAACCCCTTGGGGTTGGAATTTATCAAAATCCTTTCTTAGCGGATGCCGACGTCATAACATCTAGCTGCATGCCAAATTTCAGCCCGATCCGTCCAGTGGTTTGGGCTGTGCGTTGATAGATCAACATGTCAGTCAGTCACCTTTGAGTTTTATATAAATAGATGTACCGACATACAAACCAGTACTGTCGCTGCGACACGCCGTCTGCGATTGCTTCATTTCGCCTCTACAATCCGAATTGCAACCGTTAGATTCTAGAAATGCTAAAGTTGACGCTTCTATAGCGCAGTGTTCTTACATAAAACTTCAAACGCTCTATAATCTATCAAATAGTTTTTTAAGCCTATACCTATCGTCCCACGGCTGGGCAAAGGCTGCTAGGGTCAAAAAGTTAATTATTGTTCAAATAACACATGCAAATCAATAATCATTCTTGTTATAATATTATTAAAGCTTATTGTATTTGTAACAAATTATTAATTTTACATTTATTTCATATTTTTAATGGGATATTGCAATTTTATTCGTTTCACATACAAAATGTATAATTATATATATAAGTATGTTACATAGATTCACAATTAAAGTTTATTTTCTCTGCTTTTAGTGCATTTAAAAATTATTGAGTGTTTAAAACAAAATTTTTAAAATTACGTTAGCGGTTAGAAATAAGTTTGTCCAATTTTGCTCAAATTGTTCAAATTGGTTTTTACTATTCTAATTGTATATTTTAATCTGTTTTGCTTTACATAATATGGCACCTATTAATATAATAATTATTATTATACCCATGTTCTACCTAATTACTATATAAATTATAATAGAAAATCCATAGTGTTCTAGAGATTTGTTTTTATCTTTGCAAAATCGTACATGTTTGTCCTTGTCTGTCAAGCGATTTCTCCGACGTATCAGGCTGAGACAGCCACACACAATATAAAATATGTATTACACAGTGTAGATTTTTTCAGTAAAGCGGTACACATTAAAACGCAGGACTTAATGTTATTTTATACCTACTTTAACTACAAAACATAAAATACAGGGTGTACCAAAACTAAGTATTAATACTTTAGAATGGGTATGTGTGAAGGTAGCAGCGCTGAAAGAACAATTTCTTTTTGTCATTTGTATGGGCCAGACCCAGAGTCATGAAATTTTCAATACAAAAAGTTAAAAAGTTACTGTTTCACTCTATTATCATTTAATTTTGTTACACCCTGTATATTAGATATTAAGATCCTATTTAAAATACTTTGTTCATCAATACATGGTTGTCTAATACGCTATTGCATTTATAGTAAGCATTAGAAAAAAGTTGTATCATTTTATATATGAATAACCTGCCTGTTAAAATAGAAATATATTAATCATAACCTTAGCTAGTTAATTGTGGAAGTAGTATCATTTTTTTCTGGTTGCACAAAAGTAAAATAAGATTTATGATTTTCTATACCAGATTTTAGCTTTTTTCTACTTCTAATAAGTAATTATTTCTTTGTTATTCTGTTAATTATTGACACAACATTATTCAAATCATTGAAAACCAGATTAATTTTACTATTCGTAGCCAAGTTGAAATAATTAAAAGTTACAAACTATAATATTATGTAATGGTGTTGTACTAGAATTTTATAAAAATTGGATTTTTATCACTTCTGTTAAAAATGTGTAGATGAATCTGATTAATGATTGATCAGCGTTTACGATTAATATTAGGTCATAGATATACAATATACAACCGACAGTGTAAAATGCTTTATATTTGAACATTGTCTAGTATAATTCATGGTTCCCGGCCCCAAAAATTGCATTTACTTTTTAATAAGTCTCAAACGAATCTCAGGAGGAGCGCGGAACCCAAGTGTAAAATACTTTTAGCTTCTTTATGTTTTGTTAAATTTTTATAGTTTTTATTTATGCTGAGATCTTATAAGTTATTTGCTATATTCGAGTAATAAATATGAATGATAAATGTTGTTTTAATTGTTATTATACCTTCCCTAACGTTTCAGAAACTCACTTCTTTTACAGGCTTAAAAGACTAAGAATACTCCCTAAAACTTACCCTAAGGGTTTCAAAGCAAACAGAATTATTAATGTCGTATCGATTTAATGCTTATTTATATTGCCATTCTTAAAATCATATGGAAGAAACAATATTAAACAAAACATTTAAAAAACTTACACTTTACGAAAATTAAATAATTCATCCTTTCTATCAACAATAACAAAGCGAACAGCCAATTTTAAATAAACCAAGCTAAGACGCAACGTCCTCACGTTACTGATGTAACAAAACTGCGATCTACTTGCCACTTTACAATTGATCGAAAATAAGTATAAATATTAGTTACAAATCATTAATTTCGACTATGAATCCATTTATTACCAAAAGATTTCACAATTTCACGCAGATCTACTGCTTAAAACAATATTGTCATAGCACACTTTGCTCGGAAAAAACTGAAGCTACATAAAATAAATAACAGAGTACATTGTCGACAAGTAAATCGCAGTTTAAAATATAATAAGTGCAATAAACAGCATAGCGTCGATTCTTAAATTAGACGTGGAAAAAAATACTTTAGTTTTTTTTATATTTTACATAATATGTATCTCTTACGTCACTAAATTTATAACTACAGATGGTACCTTGAAATTATTTCACAAGCATCGTTAAATACGCGTACGGCGTTCATAAAAGCGTGAGTACTGGTTGCCAGGGAACCACAATTGACCTGACCAGGGATAAAAAAAACCTTGCCAAAAAACTGGATTGAAATGTCACTAACGTCAAATCATCAACGTCCAACCCTCCTGCGCTGCATCGAGTGCTTAATGTTGCAATAAAAACGCAGGTTTATTTACAGGTCAGACTTTAAGGCCGCGACAAAGGCCTGCGACGATCGCGCCAGTGTAAACACAGCTTAACACACTAGGAGCTTGCAACGCAACAAGCTACAAACAATATTTTAAATTTAAATACAATTACACAAAAACGCAACAAAAATATTTTTACTCGATCAGTAAAAACAACATGTAGCAGTCTATGTGTACACATTCGTCTATGCTACTGTTAACCGTCTACCGTCGCGTCGCCTCAATGCTTAATATTAATATTAAATTAAAAACGTATTCACATAATCGTAGGTCAAATTATTAATTTCAAAGACTAACTAAATAATTTAACTAAATTAAAATTAGTGCTACAAGTTAATGTACAAACTCTAATAACATGTGAATTGGTGACGCAAAAGGGGCCCACAACTACGAATCGGAGTTTTATAGATGCCAACAAATTTAAAATCCATTGCTAGATACGCCACTGACTGTGTTTCGTCTTGCAGTGTCATTGTAGAATAAAATAATTGCTCTAACTGCACACATATTTTAGTGGTCGTTTCTGGTCTTTATTTTAAGCTGTTTATGTGCAGATAGAGCATTACGTAGTACGGTAGACACACAAATATGTATGGGGACTTTAAAAGCGATGTAGAATTCTCAATATTTGTTGTAATAAGTATATTGTATAGTTGTGTATAGTGTGTATAATAAGACACCTTACACCAGTCGTATCCTCGAGATTTTAAAAAGAAAGACATTAGGGTATTTAAGACATCTTCTAAAATTGAAAAATCATTCGTTTCCAACTATACTTATTTGATCATTACATAACTTTTTTAGTAGTGTTTATAATGCGATGGTGTAAAATAAATCCCTAACTTTGTACTTAAGCTATCGGCAAGATATACCGCTTAAAGGTGTCTATTTATTTTAGTAATTTAGAGTCGTCTTTATTTGGTGGAGATTGTGATTTTATGAACAAGTATTATGTGAAATATTTAAAGGTTTACAGTATAGGTACACGGCTAATAAACGGCGACAAAAAAATAATGAGTTATGAAATTCAATATGTAATTTTGGAAAGTACTGCCAAAGTTTGTGGCAAATTTGTTCTGCCATAGATTTTGCGTACCGCAAACTCATGACAAACTTTACAGGTAAAACGCAGTTTACGCACACGCATGTAAAGAAACTACTCTTTACTAACACGAGCTGTCGCGGTGTGTGGTTTGCTTGACAAAACTATCCTCACACACTTGGCAGTTTAAACATTGTAATATAATTTTTTGTATTGTTTTTGTAAGTGATTTAAATAATGTTACTTAATTTACTTACTTAAATACAAGGGACATTGTCATTACTTCACTTTAAACAGCAACTTTTGCATATTATTTTATATAATGTGGTTTGTCCGGGTAAAGTTTTAAATTATCATCTTTTATATTATTATTTGTCTATGGTTTACCATTGTCTATGAAACTGACACTGACAGTTAAACAAGATGGCTGCTATTATGAAACATTTTTGGGCTAATATAGTTATCTTTTGAATATACAATAATCTTTCGATCTGGTCAGAAATGTTGACATACAATATAGTATGTAGTTTTTGGAAAAAGTAAGGTTTTTTTTTCTTCAATTCTTTAAATATATTTGATAGTAACACAACATATTGGACGGAATGTTATATTTTCGGGTGAATTGGATTGCAATTATTTACAGGGATAAATACAAATATTAAGCTTTTTGCACACCAATGTCGCGGACAGCGAAAAAGCAACAGAGTGCTTAGTCAAAATGCATTCGATAGCAAAGTTAGATGTCAAAAATGAATGGAATTTGATATTCATAATTTTTGGAATTTGATAAAATCGCTAAATGTCAAAACCTATACATTTGCCTACGGAGCTAGATCTGCTGTGTCACTCTTCAAACTTTAATGCCTTTTTTCTGGCTGGTTTACTTTACGGTACTGTGTTGTAATCTCGCGATTCGTGGCATATGTGTACAAACAGCTTATGGTGAGCTATCAACATTTCTGACAGAAAATTCGTTTACAATTTGTTGTATTTTATCGATGTATTGCTTAAATAACAGTAGGGCATCAATTACTGGACCTTTATGCAAATGTAGTAAGTGACAAAATATCTTCTCTGGGTCACTCAGTCTTACTATTGCGACATAACAATAAAGCTGGCTTGAAAACACACTTTAAAGAAAACACTTTTTTCGATTTGATATACAATACACAGTAAAATTATTTAACATTATGTATAATAAACAAAATTTAAGTCGTTCGTAAATAACATGTAAAAAACTTTACATCAAATCGTAAATCATAATAATATTATGGAAAGATGTGATATTTAGTTTGTGTAATGACACAAACTAAATACAAAATGAAAAAATATATTATGATGATGCCACAAGCGCAATATTGCAATAGTAAGTCTTAGTACATTTTTATTTCAAAACAAAAACTAAACACATTTGATAAAGCAACAAACGATTTGGTTAAGTTTTATGAGATAATACATTTATTTGTTTACGTAATACAGGTATGTTAATTATAAAACCTTCGTGTTACAAGTTTTCGTATTACAAGAGTTGGAGTTAAAAAATTAAACCAACATTTAGGAGCTTGCAACCTTAAGACTGAATAAAAAAAAACATTGTCACATCATTAATTTTTAGATTAAAATCATATATTGTTAACGTTTAATTTCTCGTGTTTATTTTTAGTTATTTGATGGTTGTAATTACTATTTTTATCTCTTCCCTTTTTATTTTTAATTTGTAACTATCCTGATGGTTATAATGGACAAGTATCGAGGATTTAAGACATAAATAGCTAAAATTAAAAAAGAAAGAGATATTATCATTAATACCAGTAGTATATCATTGAAAAATATCAAACATATATTTTATGAAAGAAGCACAATAAATAAACAAACCATAACAATTATACAATAATTGTTAATCAAAATATAGTAATGTGAACACATTTATGTATTTACACGTGACGGTACGCTAAATTTTTAGGCTGCCTACATTTTCGGGAAAGTCCGATTTTGCGGAAATTTCCCGGAAATGTTACGGAAAGCCCAAGCATATTGGATACTGCAGAAGCATCGCTATAGCCTTAATATAAAGCTTTTTAACAAGGTATTATACCGCTAAGGAAATTTCAAATGAAATTCAGCATATCATATCGCATTTTGGCGAAGAAATCTTCGCATTTGTCTGCAACTTACTTATAGCAGAATAATGAGAACTGTTAAAGATTAAACAAATCTTCCTTCAATTCATAATTGGATTTCTTAACGGTCAAAACTCATTGCGTTTTAAAATCGAATCAACACTACTCAAAGTAGTATACTATCTCATTGCTTTGTGCACAGACCCTTATAAATTATTATAATATTGTCAATATAATACTCGTTTTCCATATATTATTTACACTGTAATTTTATAGTCAAGTGAAAGAATATAATTTTTGTTCGCAGAAAGAAGGAATAATGCTATTTCGACCATACGACACTATGATTACTGGACAGCTGTGTGTATATTCTATAGCATTAAAAATAGAATTAGCTCTTTCAATATTTTATAATATGAATAAAATTAAAAAATATAATTTTTTGTCACTAAATAATATTTCTTTATTTTAGTTCATTTCGTGTTAAGAAAAATATCCAAATTTCATTCGAAATCGCCTCCGACGCTTTATGTACTTCGACACTCAGTACATATCGACAAAATACTGCACTTCCGGGGATAAATATACTTTTAATACGTAGCTTACGAAAACAGGAACAACTTTAAATGCATAATATAGGCAAACACTAAAGACAAACGATGAACCATCTAGTCTATGCGAACATCTAGGGCAATCGAATGTCAATAATACATTGTTCTTTTAATACATTAGGGTGCGTCCAGAGTGTCACGTGGTTATGACCGGACATTGTCACGGGATGGCATGTCATGACATTTTCTCTCGCTCATTATATGACATGATAATATTATGTACTCAGTACTTCTGTCACGGTTACACTCACGTCAAATGAGACGCACCTTTATCTCTATAACGTACAAATTAGAACATGGACATAAATTATAGAGTATTCATTACAATAAATATAAGTTGTTCTTATCTAAACTAAAACGTCTATCCGGGCAGCTTACAACGCCCGTGTGCAAACTATATCTTACCACTAGGAAATAAGGACTATAGGCAATTAGTGCTCTTGACTCAGCAAGGCAGCACAAGCTTTAACATTTGGCAAATCTGATCTATCCCACGGGTGCTGGATTAAGTGAATATGTACCGTTGTTTGGGGGTGTGAACTCATTTCTTGGTGGGGGTCCCCCTCTGGGTTAGACCCTCGAATCTCTTGAAGGTGTAGTTGATGAAAACCCAGTCTTTGTACGCCACTTCGCCGTCTTGAGTTGTGGGCGCTGATGCTGAAACAAATTGGCATAATAAGTTCAACGTTCTCATGTCAATTTCACAGACCTTATTCTAATCATCATATTTTGACTTAAGCGCATCACAGACGGTGAAGATAATATAAAATATATATTATCTTAGAGCATATTTTAGAATATCGCTCACCATACAAATCCTATGAACCATCACACACGACGAAGTTAATTTATATTTTATATTTTGTATCTTGAGATATGGAAATATATATTTCGTACCTTACTTTTTTATCTTAAGATACGAAATATATATTTCGTATCTTAATATGTTATCTTAAGATGCGAAATATATCTTTATGAATAGGTACAGGGTGTTTTTGTGTCGAGCAGCGGGCTCATCGGTGATCGGACGCACTAGTAGATGCAATGTTGCCAGTGTTAGAAAGTTACATACCTACTCTCATTCGAAAAGTAACATTTTGATGGAAAAAGTAACATTTCGGATAATTTTAAATAAAATTGACTTATAATTTATTGCTTTATTATTATTATTGCTTAAAAAGCTCATGAATCGAAATGAATGTTTCTCTTGAATTTCTAAAATACTCCTGAAACTTCTTCGTTGACAGATATTGATAAGGGTCTACACAGACGGACTGCATTTCAACTGCAACCCAACTGTAAATTGCAGTTCAAGTGCAGTTTGAATGCAGTTGACACGACTGCGATGCGACTACAATAGAACTGCAAACCAAACAGTTCACACGACTGCACGCCGACAGCAACTGAACTGCAATCCGACTGCGTGTTTGGTTTGCAGTTCTATTGCAGTCGTGTCAACTGCATTCAAACTGCAATTTGCAGTTGGATTGCAGTTGAAATGCAGTCCGTCTGTGTAGACCTTAAACGTTAAATTCGTCGCAGGTTTTTCTCTTTTTTATGTGAGGATCTATCCAAATGTTTCTCCTTTTGGAATGTGCTACTGCAATCTGCATTTCACATTCTATATCAGAATCATCGTCTGAGGAGCTGTCTAACAAATCAAGAAGTAAGACAGTATCAGTTATTAGTTATCACTCATAGTCAATCACCCTGTATATAGAACTCTAACAAGGAATACGTGTGGCACCAACGCAGACTCGTAAGGAAATTAACATATTTTTAATATTATCGTATCTTAGCCGTGTGTGATAGCTTAAGATGCTATAATATTTTATATTTGGGCATCTTATGATAAAATATTATATTATCTTCACCGTCTGTGATGCGCTTTACGACTCTGTTTTTATGTCGACTTTGATTCATAGATCGTGGATTCATTTTCCCAAACTAAGTTCAATGGAAGTGTACATTGCGTCGATCAAACTTCACGATATTAATTGCTTACAAGTCAATGGAGATTAAAGCCACCACACGACCGTGCGCTTTCAGACGAAACTGCCTTATGAGCGATTAAAAAGAAATAGTCTTAATTCGCATCAGTTGTAATGACATCACCTTGTCATGAACACTCTATGGCATTCGATAAGTATTTTGGCTATAAAAATTTATTTGGCTACTTAAAAGTTATTTGGCTACGAAACAAGTTATTTGGCTACGAAAAAAGTTGTTTGGCTATGCTTAGTACTCACGTATCTCAAGTTTGACTTCTGGGAAATCGACGAAGTTGGACGTGTCGTCTATGGAGCGTAGGAACAAAAGTTATTTGGCTACGAAAAGTTATTTGGCTAGTATTTTGGCTATGCTTAGTACTCACGTATTTCAAGTTTGACGTCGGGGAAATCGTCTCGAATAAAAGTTATTTGGCTATGAAGAGTTATTTGGCTAGTAATTTGGCTGTGCTTAGTACTCACGTATTTCGAGTTTGACGTCGGGGAAATCGTCGAAGTTGGACGTGTCGTCAATGGAGCGAACGTCGACGGTGATGGCCGCGGGGCGCTCTCGGACGTGCGACCAGTCCACGCCGCGGAAGAATTGAACAGATTTCACGTCTTCTATGCCCCGCTGCGAGCCAAGTCTGGAAATTATAATGTTAAAAATTAAGAAAACAAGCAAACTTAGTAAGTCTAATAAGTGTCAGGATGCCACGGACTCACGCACACACTGTCAAACAAACAGGCAGCTACATGTCAAACTTATAACATCCCTTTTATTCCGTTTTCGTCGGGGGTAATAAACGAACATTTTTTGGCTATGAAAATGCTTACACTAACTTCATAACATTTTTGGAAAATCTTCTGACTTCAAGCGTGGACGGAATTAAGAATCAAAATTCCCTATCTTAAAAACTACTGAACCAATTTTGCAGTATTCCCTTAGTTGGTCAATACACAGGCTAGAACAGAAAAAAAAGAATCACTTAAATCCGACTTGTAGTTCCGGAGATATACGAACACAAACATAAAAACATACACACATTCATACATCCATACATACACATTTAAAACTTGGCACACTTGTTTAGCACTCTCTTTAAGTTCAGGAGGCCATGGGGGTCGCCGGCGGGAGAGTGTTAGACACTGATATTATACGAAAACTGGGCATATAACATACATAAGGGTCAAATTGATAAGCCTCTTTTTTGTGGTCGGTTAAAAACAAACCTGCGATCAGGCTCCGAGCAGAAGCGGAGTATGGTCTCCCTGGCCTCCTCGCTAATGGGTATCTCCGGGGGGAAGGTGAGGGATTCCCGCCACGACATCACCTTCCTGTAAGTCTCCTGTGGTGTGTCGGAGCAGAACGGCGGGTAGCCAATCAGCATCTCGTACCTGGACGACAAAAAGTTCTTTGATGTTGGTTATGAAAAGTTGGTTGGTGTCTATGAAAAAAATTAGTTGGTGTCGACTATGAAAAACGTTGGTTGGTGTCGACTATGAAAAGCGTTGGTTGGTGTCGACTATGAAAAAAGTTGGTTGGTATCGACTATAAAAAAAGTTTTTTGCATTCGCTTGGAAATAACGTTCTTTGCATGCGCTGGGAAACAACATTCTTAGGTGTTGGTTACGAAAATATTACGTTCTTTGCTTTTGCAATAAAAATAGTGCTTTGACAAGATAGGACAAATTTTTTAGCGTCTTGGCTAGGAAAAATTGCGTAATATTCGTTTATGATTTTTGTTTCGCTGCAGCTAAGTATTAACTATAGAAAAGGTAAGACGTATACTATAATAGTAAGATGTCTGAATACAATAATAAAAGAGAAATTTACTGTTATATTTCCTCATAAATTCTATTTATTTACACTAAAATTTATTGTAGTTTTAATGTGACAAAATTGCTGTAGCATTATGCAACCAGTATCTTATAATATTATTGATCTAAATCGCATACGCAAATCATATATTTTATCGGGTAAGCGGCGATATCTTTACGATAGAAACTTTAATAATGTTACCGTAGCCAACAAAGTTACTGGAAAAATTACATCCTGGGGTGACCCAATTTAAATAATTTCCTCCATAAATAAACATTGCTTGGAAAACATAGTAATATTATTACCTTCGCTGGTTGATTTTGTTATTATTTATTAATGATATTTACATGCTAAGGGCCTTTCCACACGACGTATTTTTTGCGCACTCACAACGCGCGTTTCTGATACGCTCGTCTTCTGCGTGTTTTCATCGCGTTTATACTTTTTATATTGATACTAGAAATAATTTATATGGCAAAACAACATTTGCCGGGTCAGCTAGTTATATAATAAAAATTTGAGCACAGCATAAAAAATCATATTTTTCTTGTTTGAAGCAATTTTGGGTACTTACCTATATTTTGTAAGTACCACTTAAAAGTTACACATATATGTGATCTGGTGTAAGTAGTGCTAATGGGTTAGGGCGGCGGTAAAGCTTACCTACTGCTTCCTAATCGATAAAAAAAAAATTAGAACCGTTAATTTTTAATGGCTTACTAATAAGAATTTTCGTCAGCCCCAATTTTCATCAAAATCTCATCAAAATCAATCCAATTCTTTCAATATCTTACGATACTAAATTTTATTATCACTGATATTACATTTTTTTATTTACTTTCACTTCGCAATGCCCCGCTTAGATGTAGAACTGCATAATTATACAAAACATATAATTTTATTTTTATATGGCACAGCTATATCATATTTTAAACAGATTGTATCATCATTCATTCTATATCCACCGCAGAAAATAGGTTATCTCTGTATCTGTATATAATATGTTGATAAAAGCTTTAAAATATTAATTGCATGTCAAAAGTAGTGCTAAATATAGAACATAATAAGTGCCTTGCAATGAGCACAATACACAAAAGCAATGAGAAATGGAAATGGTAAAATTGCTTTACATCATTTCTAAAGCTTATTACTACAATATATAGCTTTATATCTTTTAATTAAAGCTTGTATGACTTCAAACAGTCTTCATTATAAAAGCAAATATATTTCGCAAAGCGTAATTTAAAATGTCAAGCAAAATCTGTAAGGGCGCATTTTCATTAGTCGTTAACTCGTACGGTATACAGCATACGGGGAGTCTATGACAACTAATGGCGCATTGTCATTGGTTTGCGTGTCAGAAATCTCCCGCACCCCGCATGCCTCTAATCACGCATATGCCTTTAATCCTTAGTGCATTTGAAATGTGATGGCGCATTTTCACTGGTTGATGCCCTATCAACCAGTGAAAATGCGCCATCACATTTAGCGCATTTTCACTGGTTGATAGGGCATCAACCAGTGAAAATGCGCCATCACATTTCAAATGCACTAAGGATTAAAGGCATATGGACGCTGGACCAAATATTATTACGTCAAGTCCAGAATATTCTAAGCTTAGACTTTGAACTAAAATCAATTTACCTAGTACCGCAATAGAGATTTCAATCTGGTGAACAAAGCGCGTCCATCAAACACCTTGGCAACAAATGGAATTACTGTACAGCCTTTACTGTGTACACCAGCATTTACTGCATAAAGGTATACTGCATAAAGGTCGTAGGTGCATCTAAGTACTGACTTCTTTATCAACAAATTACTTTTAGCAGACAAAATACGCATATTGATGGAAAAATGCAATTTCAACATTCTTCAGGTAAAATTAGCACTTAATTATATACTGTGTCAAAAAAGACGAATCCAAATATTATTTTTATTAAACTAACCCATCAATTCCCAAGCGGCAGCCGGCTGCCGCATAGCAATTGAAAATCTATTGTGTCTGCGATACCCACAATGGAGGTGCTACAGGGAAAAGCAGACAGCTAGTTTTAAATGGAGCTGGGCATGGCACGTCTCCCGTATGCACCCGGACAGGTGGTCTAGTTTCGGATTGGCTACCGACTGGTCGGCGTAACAGAGGCCGACCCAAGAAAAGGTGGCGCGAAGAACTGGATGCGTTCGACAAAGAGTGGCCAGTAACATCAGAGGATCGTTTTGGAAAGAAAGAGAAGCCTTTGCCCAGCGGTGGGACACTGTAGGCCACTAATCCATACTATCCATACTAATATTATAAATGCGAAAGTGTTTCTGTCTGCTTGTCTGTCTGTTACTTCTTCACGGCCAAACCGCTGAACCAATTAAGCGGATATGGAGATTGGAGATACTTTGAGTCCCGGCCCCCGGGAAAGGACATTGGATACATTTTTTTTTCTTTATTTATAGGATACATTGTATCCCGGAAAAATGTACAGTTCCCGCGCGATAAACGAATGTTGCCGCAATAAACATTGCTGCCGCACTAATGATTATAATCAGGGGGGGGGGGGGGGGGGGACGACTCATCTATAAATTTTAATTTCATTACGTTTAAGTAATTAATAATTAATGCAAAAATGCCTTTGATAGATTTAACACCACCCTAATGTAATGCACTACCCTTATCTTGCTTAACATATAATAGTCCTATATGTTGTATAAGCGACAGTATATACCCTTTATATACTGTCGCTTTCGAGCTACGTCAAAGGTCAAATCACATTAGACGTATCAGGTTAGTTCGTAATAATTAGCACTGTGAATAATTAATTAATTAACTAACCAGGTCTATGTGTGGAGGTTAGAGATATGCTATATCAAAGGGCTACTTGTTGCACGCTTCCAAATCTGACCATACATACATTCACAATATACATTTTTATGGGTGGGCTTTAGACGGGCTTACCAATGGACAAACATACCTACAGTATCCAAGAAAAGTGGACGATGGGTAAAAAAAAATACTTCAATGAAATATTAAATCTGTATACAATACACAAAACATAAAAGTTGATGTTCTTGTTATCATTTTAATGCCTGAAGAAGCGTAGCATAAAAATATGAAATTCGACATCGCATAGTATTTACAAAGGTAAAGCTTTGATGCTAGCAATTAAGTCTAATCTAGTTTCATTTGAACACTTAATGTTGAATATTCTTGAAGCAGTACGAACAAAAGAAAAACAAGTCGCTATGACATTTATTCTTCAAAGCAGTTACAAATAAAATATGACGATGAATTCGAAATACGTTTAAAATAAATTAGCAAAAAATATGAATGAAAAACTATCACAAAGGAAAAATGAGTCGCTAAGATGTTTATTTTGCAAAGCAGTTACAAATAAAATATGACGGTGAATTTGAAATGCGTTTAAAAGTAAATCAGCAAAAAATGGGAATGAAAAACTAGCACATAAAATTTTATGTATTAGATTATAGGATTTCGCTCAGTGCACTAAACTCAAAATTGCGCTGATTTGAAACAGATTTTTAGTCATGAAAAACGTGTTGCGAAACAAACATAGGCTGCCAAAGACCTTTGGCCTCTTCGTATTCGAGTAAAAAAATGCACGACATGAAACATGAAAAGTAACATAAAAAAACTTTTGCCTTTGCATATAATATAAATTACAAACACTGTTACTGGTAAATTAAACATTCTTGGGCTGGTTTTGCTTTAAAACCCCCAAAAGGAACAGTTCGCAACGCAAGGAAACGAATCGAGGGGTGAATTGGTGCGTGAAGGCAACATAAATCGTCGCGTCGCTATTCGTCTCGTTGTAGCCGGACCTTAATCCATACTAATATTATAAATGCGAAAGTGTGTCTGTCTGTCTGTCCGTCTGTCTGTCTGTTACCTCTCACCGCTGAACCGATTTAGCTGAAATTTGGTCTGGAGATACTTTGGAGTCCCGGGACAGGACATAGGATACTTTTTATCCCGAAAAAAATGTATAGTTCCTGCACGATGAACGAATTTTGGCGCTAAATAATAAACCGTTTTAATTAACTTTAATAATAAATAAATAAATAAAGAGATCATAAAACTATCGCCAGGTATCTCATACGTACATGATAACGCCAAGGCTCCACCAATCCGCTTGCGGTCCATATCCGGTCTGCAGGAAAACTTCCGGTGCGATATAGTCAGGTGTGCCGACGGTAGAGTACGCCAGGGCTCGCCTATTCCTCTTCCACGATTCAGCACGTCTCTTAGAATCCATGGCAGACGATGTAGTCGATACTGAAAAGAAATCTGTAATCGGTATTACAGATTTAAAGTCATCATGAGTTAATGTGAAACAAAAAATAACCACAAATTAATTAAAAAGTAACTGAAGAAAGAGGGTTAAAATGGCAAATAAATGAAGAGTTTGATGTTAAAGAAACTTGAGTAGAAATTAACAGAAAATAAAAATTAATAAGGATTTATATGAATTGTGCGTGTATGTTGCATGAATGGATCAGTCACATCTGAATTTTTTTTTCTCGGTTGACAACGTTGATGTTCAGGCAAAGAGTAAATTGGCGAATCCTATTAACCGTTACGACTTACGAGCGTTAAATTTCAAACTGAAAAGTATGACGTCTATCTAGAGTCTAGACTCTAGTGTCTAGCAAACCTCTTTGGGCTAATTTAAACGTACTTAGCCTAAAATAAATATATTATTAAGGCGGTGAAATGACTCACTGAAGTCAGAAGGCGTCGCCCTGGACAGGTCGCGGTAGAAGTCGGTGCGGTGACTCTTCTTGAGGCCCGTGCAGAGACCGAAGTCGCTGAGTTTGATGTGACCGCGCGCGTCTAGCAATAGGTTGTCAGGTTTTATGTCTCTGGAAATTGAAGAAAACTGGTTACAATTATGCATATTATGATCTTACTAATAAAAAAAAGAGCGTGTGCCGAGCACACATGTCAGAGGTGAAACTTAGTCAAAATTGTCGGCTTACTCCGTGACGGTATCGCCATGACGCGACCTTGAAATATTACTCTCAACGCGCCTAAAGAACTTCCCACTTCAAGAATAAAAATACATAAAAATGTTTTTCTCTTGTTTATTACGTAGAAAGTTGCTCATCATTGCGCTAAAAAATTGCGTTATATTTTAAGTTCAATACTATATGATTAAACACATACCAAACTGAAACACCCTAGATTTTAAGATTATTTTTTACCTTTAGGGGGCGTCCACAAATTACGTGAGGTGTTTTTTTGAATTTTTTGACCCCCCCTCCCCCTCCCAAATCTCACGTGAGATTTTTCGAAGTGTGGGGTTCTTACATAAACGTTTGGTTTGACAGTCAGTAGATTTTCTTTCGAACGAATTTGGAACGATCTTAATCGTATAACGATTACACTTACGATATAATCATAAGCATACGTACAATTCGATGAAATGGACCAAAATACTAAATTAGTACCTATTATTTTGTTGAGAAAAAATAACGTTAGATTTGCCGCGACCCCCCCTCTCCCCAACGTGAGATTAAGTGAGATTTGACTCGACCCCCTCCCCCTCCTAAACACCTCACGTAATTTGTGGACGCCCCCTCAGGAACTACTCCATGTGATCACTCTTTATCTCTAGTTCTCCCTCAGAAATCTGTTGTGTTACGTGCGGGCGACAGCCTGCGATTAAAGCGATATTCGAGGCATGAGGGATTGCCGCTCCGTTTACACAACAGGTGGGTCCCGAGCGACACAAAGACGCACATCCAGTTGTAGATTTATACATACCTGCAACGATATTCTACTTATACAGATCTGTTACGTTCATACTATTTTCCAGCTTAAATCTCTTCCGAACAATTTTCGAATTCAAAATTGGATTTGACAGATAAGTGAAACAAAAGATACGAAATGCAATTTACTAAGAGACAGACTAAATAAAAGACGACCCAATTGGGTCGTAGTTGAAGCTTCACAACGCGCGCGGTAGTGATATGTCTGCTTTGAGTTTTTTTATGTATAATATATCATTGCATACCTGTGAATAAATCCAAGTTTATGTATACTGTCTATAGCTAGCGCGGTCTCCGCCACGTAGAACTGAGCGCACTCCTCGCTTAGGGTATCTTTCTTCATGAGAAGCATCATCATGTCACCACCGGGGAGGAATTCCATGATGAGGTACAGGTTCATGGGATCTTGGAAGCTATAGTACATCTTCACCACCCATTGGTGGTCAGCTTCCACCAGGATGTCTCTTTCGGCTCTCACGTGGGCTACCTGAAAGTTGTATGGGGGTTTTTAAGTTCACGTCTGACTGAAATGACAAAGACTCGATTGATACAGAACAGCCTGGTTAAAAAAGGTCGAAAAACAGATTTTTCTACAAATGTTTTAAACAGTGATAAGAGTGAAGAGTCATTGAATTAGTACATCCTGGGATTATTCATCAATAAAAGTTATTAAAATTATAACTCTTTATAATCTGTGTTTAATGGTCAATAGACAATAGTTTTCTAGTAACACAGGTAATACGAATGAATCATACCTGTTCCTTCTCCAACATATCAGCTTTCCTTAATATTTTCATAGCGTAGACGTGGCCCGTGTCTTTTTTCTGCACCAAGCGTACCTCCCCGAAAGCGCCTCGGCCGATAACCTGCAAAAAAATATAGTTTAAAAACCTAAAAAGACATGCTTTTTTTTATTTATTTTTTTCAAAAATTTTGACAAATATTTATTGCATTGTCATTAGCTCTACATACGTATGCAGTTTCGAATTAATTAGACTACTGGAGATAGGTAGAAATCGTGGTCAAAAATTCCGTTACATACATACAGCCCAAGATTATAAAAGCGTGTTAAAACGAACTATTCAACCCTAGGAATATTCTAAAAGCATAGGTGATACGCGAGTGGTTTCCAAATAAAAGTCTTTGAATGTACTAAAAGCACGATGTAAAAACAATTAAAAAATTCAATCGTATATTGAGCGAAGGTCGAGCGAAGTGATCCCAGTGTGATTAAATGTAAATACTGAATATGACTATTTTTATTGGAGAGTAGCTTAATCGCTGTTCTGATTAAGAGGAAACGCGGGTACAGTAGAATTTAAACAAAGAAACTATTGCCATCACGCTTCACCCTGAGCCGGCACGTGTATTTTGATAGAGACAGATACAGTAAATCGAGGTTACGTATTCCTCTGATTTCTCCTTCAAAATAGAGCCTATCTAATTATATCTTTTTTATATCTTCAGGACGAATGAGTCTATGCCTCTACGTTTTTATTTTATCGTAAACATCTTTCAAATTTATTTTATACGGTTGATTGGCGGGGTACGCGGCATTCGCGTTCCCCGCCAATCAACCGTATTTTTGGCGATTTTCGAATGGTCATTGGTCATATTTTTTATATATAAAGTGAATTAAAAAAAATAGAACGTAGAGGCATCGTTTTAACAGGTCCCAATATTGCATAAATAGCCCGGTCTAATTAGACGCAAAAATATCGTAACCTCGGAAAAGCTCGCATAGAGCTGAAAATTGGTAGAGACGTTAAGTACATCATTACAAATAAAACCTCAAAAGTCCCCGGGGATCCTCCTTGTGTAAAAAAATTTATTCAAGGTCAAAGGTATGAAAATGAGGTTTTTCCTGTTTTTTCCCAAACTGTACCTACATTTTATCTCAAAAATAGGTAAGGCAAGAGTGAAGATCATAGAATTCTCTACAAAAAATATTCAAACACTTTTTTCATACGATTTACCATTCCTTATGAATGGCGGGCTTAAAGTTTGGGAAAATCATATCCATGCTTATATTATAAAGCTCAAGAATTTGTGGAACTACTGCTTTGAATTGAGGAATTCGTTTTTTGTTGGATAGTCTTCTTTATCGAGGAAGATTTGAGCTATATAACATCACGTCGGCACCAATAGGAGCAAAGAAACAGACGAAAATGGGGAAAAACGGGGAAAATTATTTAAAAGAGCTTATCTCACAAACGGCTGAAGCATATTTTATGTTATTTGGCACAGATATAAAGTAGACCACGAGGAAGGACATAGGCTATTTTGTTTCTCGGGAAAGTGTACGGTTTCCGTGAAATATATAATTAAAAGGGCGGAGCGAAACTTCTTGTACTACAGCATACGAGGGCTGTTCACAGCCAAACATACTTCTGTGTGACTTATTACCGTTACCAAATCTAAACGTTTCGAGTCTCGAAGAGCAACAGTACGCTTGCAAGTCACTCAGAAGTGTGTCAGGCCGAGAACATTTCAATTTTTTCAAACAACCCTATAGTATGTAGTACTAGATGTTAAGCGTGGCTCCGCCCGCGTTAATTATAAATTTCTCGGAAACCGTAAATTTTCCTGAAAAACAAAATAGCCTATGTCCCTTCACGTGGCCTATTCTATATCTGTGCCAAATAACATTAAAATTGCTTCAGCCGTTTGTGAGATAAGCTCTTTCAAATAATTTTCCCCGTTTTTCCCAATTTTCCCCTGTTTCTTTGGTGGCAACGTGATGTTATATAGCTCAAATCTTCCTCGATAAATAAAGACTATCCAACAAAAAACGAATTCCTCAGTTCAAAGCAGTAGTTCCACAAATTCTTTAGCTTTATAATATTAGCATATATATATGATTTTCCCAAACTTTAAGCCCGCCATTCATAAGGAATGGTAAGTCGTATGAAAAAAAATGAATGAATATTTTTTGTACAGAATTCTATGATCTACACTATTATTGCCCTACCTATTTTTGTGATAAAATGTACAGTTTGGGAAAAAAACAGGAAAAACCTCATTTTCATACCTTTGACCTTGAATAAAATTTTTTGCACAAGGAGGATCCCCGGAGACTTTTGAGGTTTTATTTGTAATGGTGTATTTAACGTCTATACCAATTTTCAGCTCTATGCGAGTTATTCCGAGGTCGAATGTATAATTTTCCCGGGGTAAAAAATCATTTGTCTAGACGCATTGTCCAGGGAGTAAATTGGGGAATACGTTTGTATGGAAAAACAGTGATAGCGCGTACACTTAAGGGGCCGGGTACCCTCGAAATTCTCATACATACGTAATTCTAAAATCATTTTCTCATACGAAAATATTTAACATGTTTGAGTTGTTTTTCAGTTTAAAATAGTAATTATCTAGGTTCCTACACAAAAATTTACTTCAAAATATTTAAACATTAAAAAAAATTGTATAAATAAATAGTAAATTTACTACAAAATATTTAAACTAAAAAATATTTCATAGTATTTAAATATTTTGCAGTAAATTTACTATTTATTTATATATTATTTTGTGTTTTACTCTATTTTTTAGTGTTGAAATATTTAGTAGTAAATTCACTAAAAAAAATTTTAACAAAAAAAAATTTTTGTTTAATATTTTGAAGTAAATTTTTGTGCAGGAACCTAGGTAATTACTATTTTAAACTGAAAAACAACATGTTAAATATTTTCGTACGAGAAAATGATTTTGGTATTACGTATGTATGAGAAATTCCGAGGGTACCCGGCCTCTTAATACTCTTGAGTAAGCCGTGTATGCGCGATCTTATTAGTTTAGACTTTTAGAGTGAAAACGGATGGCTCTGGATTTGGAGATATTTTAGTCCAATATCAGAAAGCTAATTTAATCCACAAAATACTGTATTATTTCAATGGGTAAGGAATTTAACGATCAAAAAGTTTCATCCAAATCGGATGAGTGAAGTACTTATTCTGATAGAGAGGCTATTGAAACAAATTACTACATTGAGTCCTTTAGCTACAATATCGATATGGAATGCAATAACATACTTCCCACGCAATATTTAAAATAATATTCAATATTCTGTACCTACCTGCGTGATATGATTTGGTTCTGTTTAAAGTGTTGTTTAAAACTGTAAAGCAAGTTTTTACCGAAATCGCGATGTAGAGAAATACCACTGGAAACGTGTATCTTGCAACAATAATAAGTAAACAGTAAAGTAATTCTCCATTGTATATTACTATTCAATATTTGAGAGTTGCATTGGCAAACAGAATAGGAAAGACATATTTTAATAATTAACAATAAAGTATGAATGGAAAATATCGACACATTCCGACATAATCTGAACGCAAATAACAAGATAATTATTTATTTCAATAAGGGATTACATTAATTGTTTTAAAACAATTTACAGGCTCAACAAATTATTTAATTTTCTCTCCAACATTCGAATGCATTTATTAAAATGTAATGTATTAAAAATACTACATTAACCATACCAAAAAATGTGACCTTGTATGTTTTAACATAAAAAAAAAATTATCCACAGCCGAACGTATAACCTCCTCGTTTTTTGGAAGTCGGTTATAAAGAGTACCTACGTCTAGTATCGTCTTTGTAGAGCACTGTCTGTCTAACACAACCAATGTTCCTCTATCTACTAACAGTACGTCTCCGCCCTCGAATATTCTGAGCTAGTAGAGATTTTCCTAGGAGAGAGAGCGGGGAATTTCCTTGGTACTCACTTTTAGCGGTTCGAAGTCTTCAACGCCTAGTCTGGAGCGCTTGAGCCTCAGAAACTCTGTCTCTTTCTGCGCATGTTGCTGTCTCTTCTCCTGCTTCTGGCTCTCTGTGAGGCTTTCATCTTTGAGCGACTCCTCCAATTTCTCCAGCCTGCACAAAAAAGAAAATGATGTTGGTGACGTCACGTTTTTATTTGGATTTAGCTCCACAATTTAAAAAGAAATCGTATTGGTGACGTCATGTTTTTTTTTATCAATTCTACTATTTTATGCAACTTCCGATTGCATCTTAATTATACATCTTAATTATTCCATTTGACTGAATCAAACAAAGATCGAAGCTGCATTTATATTGCATAATTTAATCGAATTATGGTACTTATTGTAAAAAACTTATCCTGTGCAAATCCATCTTAATAAAGCTCACGGTAATTTAAAACGAAAATATGTAACCATTTGCAAGTAAATCCGCTTACAATATTCTCTTATACAATTCTATTATTATTTATTACATATTGATCAAGCATTTTACATTTTCTTTTCAAGTATTACGCTACGATAAGTAATTCCAGGTAAAGTTTTTTTTTTACTTTTACTGAAAATCTTGCGTAAAAGAGAGACAAGAATAAGAAATAGATAAGAGCGAGAGGGACTCGTGCATATTGGGTTCTGTACAAAGTGACTAAAATACGTTTGTATGAGACCCTACGCCTCGTAAATAATAACATTATAATTTATATCACTTTAGTACTTAGTCATTGTATAGTTGGCAGCCGTAATATGCCTGTAACAATAACTAAAAATGCGTTAAGAAGACACAGCTTGGTGCAAGACGAATGGAAATATACCTACCTACCTGCAGCGAAGTATAACTTCGCTGCAGGTAGGTAGGTATATTTCCATTGTATATTTCCATAGTAGACATGTAGAGCCCATTTTACTCTTTGAGTGCGAAATCCAGGAAAACGTAAATGTCATAATATCATATAACAAGGCAAAGCCTTTGAGCAAATTCTCGGTAGCGGGAAATATTCAATTTTGAATTACAATTAATTAATATTTACCTGGAACACATTACACAGTCTAACCACCGATGAATTACAAATAAATAAACTAGCTGACCCGGCAAACGTTGTTCTGTCATATAAATTATTTCTAGTAACAATATAAAAAGTAGATAAAAAACCTATTTTCAGGCCTAACGAATATGCATACAAAATTTCATTAAAATCGTTTGATCCGTTTTGGAGGAGTTCGGGTTCAAACACTGTGACAAGAGAATTTTATATATTAAGAAAAGGTAGAAGATTTAGGTAAAGCGCCAGTTTAAGATCGCTCGGCAAATTCGAAAAATGCGTATTATTAGGAACATAGAAACCTGACACACGAACTTTGAAACCGTTTGTGGAATTCGAACGCGCAAAATTTGTCAAAAATGAAGACAGATAGATCGATATTATGAAAAATGTTATTTTGAATCAACTTCCCAAAAAGGGGTGTTTATACTTAGATATTTTCATAAAATTGGGAGAAACGAGCAAAAAGGTAATTTGATGGAAAGCAACTACCGTCGCCCATCGCAACATCATAAGAATTGCACGTTACCGGCCTTTTGAGATGGAATACGCTCTCTTCTTTGAGGTTTGTAAACTTTTGTTTGTTTTTGCAATAATAATATATTTTGTAAAAATATTACACCAACTATTAGATCGCTGTTAATGGTCGTAACGCCTCACTCGGCACTAAAACCTCTTCTTGGAATTAGGATTACCAAACGTTTGAGCGCCCTTCCGGTAAATGCATTTACATCCTCTATCTATACTAATATAATAAAGCGGAAGAGTTTGTTTGTTTGTTTGAACGCACTAATCTCAGGAACTACTGATCTGATTTTAAAAATTATTTCAGTGTTAGATGATAGCCCATTGATCGAGAAAGGTTATAGGCTATATTTTATCACGTTTAGACTAAAAGAAGCGAAGAAATATGGAAAAAACGGGACGGAAATATATTTGAAAGGGCTTATTTGAACGCGCTAATTTCAGGAACTACTAGTCCGATTTGAAAAATTATTTCAGTGTTAGATAGTTCGTTTATTGAGAAAGGCTATAGGCTATATTTTTCTACTCTACAACTAATAGGACCGAAGAAATAGGGGAAAATGTGGTAAAAACCGGAGGAAATTATTTGAAAGGGCTTATTTGAACGCGCTAATCTCAGGAACTACTGGTCCAATTTGAAAAATTATTGCAGTGTTAGATAGCCCATTTATCGAGGAAGGCTATAGGCTATATTTTATTACGCTAAGACTAATAGGAACGAAAAAATAGAGGAAAATGTTGAAAAAACGGGAAAAATTAATTGAAAGGACTTATTTGAACGCGCTAATCTTAGGAACTACTGGTCCGATTTGAAAAATTCTTTCAGTGTTAGATAGCCCATTTATCGAGAAAGGCTATAGGCTATATTTTATCACGCTAAACCTAATAGGAGCGAATAAATAGAGGAAAATGTGAAAAAAACAGGGGAAATTTTTTGATAGGGCTTATCTCACGAACCACTGGAACAATTTTTATGTTATTTGACACAAATGAAGAATAGACCACGTGAAAGGACATAGGTTTCTTATTTGTGGAAAAATGTACGGTTTCCGTGACATTCCTAAATTACGCGGGCGAAGCCGCGCGGAACATCTAGTACTAAATATATGGACATACAAACATATTATATTTAATATCGATACCTTCTCTCTTCACACTCACTCTGCATTTTTGTGATTTTTTTTCTATCGACAAAATTTTAAGATATCGTGATTTCGCTCAGTTCAAATTCTTGGAAATAGTATCTATGTTTAGAAAATGTTATAATTCGGGGCTTATATACAAATATAAAAAGTAAAAATGAATTATAAAATCGTCAACTTTGGGTTAGTCGCCCCCTTAATGCAAATGTGTACGGCCTCAAATCGTAAGACTCGAAATATTTGAAACGCAAGAGACCGCAACGACTGCAGACGTCATTGGAACTAAGTGAACTACGTTCGCATCGCACAATTTAGCTGATACGCCTTACACTCAATTTTCATCTTATTCCTGATCGGGCGGCCACTTAGTCGTCTACCGTAATATTAAGACCGTTATCAGAGATAAGAACGTAAAAATGCGCGGTTTCCCAGGGACGACACTAGAAAACCCTCTGCTAATGTGTCGATACACTCCACATATTAGTAGAGGGTTTCCTAATGTTTTTGATACACTACTAATAAGTGGAGGGTTTTCTAGTGTTGTAGATATTATACACTTTCATATTAGTAGAGGGTTTTCTACAGTTGTAGAAAACCCTCTACTAATACTCTACATAATTGTCTGGACTCAGGATAGACTACTTTTGATCCCGAAAAAGAACAGTACTCCTATTACTGTCTTAACTAGTCTTTTTCCGCGACAAAGCTCTATTCCTAAAAATTCACCTTGGGCATTATTATAATATGAGGGTTTTCTAGGTTGTATAATTATATTAATGCACACAAGATTTCCTCGTTATAAATTTTATAACAATTTTACTACAACAACTATCGATTGACTTGATAGTTATTAATACAGTAGTTGGAAACGCAAAACCTATTAAGTACAGGGAGCCTACATAAAATCAAAGCTGCGTAGGTGTTGCAGCTCTCAATCAGTTGTTATGTTATTTTTATAACATTTATTCTTATTTAAAAACAACTTTTAATCCTTTTACTGTGTTAAAAGAATATTATATTCGTTTCAGGCAATTTATTGGTTATAAAAGATTTTGAAATGCAGAGAAATTCGGCTACTAAAAGACGCTCCTATTTAAAAAGATATTAAAAACACTCAAAAGTAAATTATAGGTAAAGTTTCACTCACAGTAGCTATAATATAAAAGTATACATAGTACGGAACATCTCATTACATATTTCCTTACATTCCTCATGATCAAGACACGAGAAAAGCTATTAATTATATTTTTACACTGTGTAATATTATGCTCCCATAATTTAAAGTTATATCAACACTGGATGTAATGTATAATACATTATAGCTGCCGTGTGTGAAGGCCTAAGTAGGTAAAGGTTTTCACAGCCTGTTGCGATAAAACTTTGACAACCTGTTGCATGTTGCTACTTGCTGTGCGTAGGCACGTGACGTGGCATAATATCTGTCCTACTCCGTTTCAATACATCTTGATTCTTGATTGTAAACAAAACATTGAGACTCACCGAAATTATTGCACCATTTTAGTGCACTTAAGTTTACGTTTAATCAAAATGTATAGAAACAAATTTTATGCATGGCCTTATTTAAACTTTTTTTTTTTAAAACATCTTATTGTTCCAATCAAATTGTTATAAGAGAAGTCGCGCCAGCCGAAAAGCCACGATCGCGTTCTGAGAAAAGTTGACTCACCTCTGTTTCCTCTCATAGTGCTGTGTAATGAGATTCGTGTAGAAGTTCTCGAGGGTCACCTTCGCCTTGGTGGCCTTGTCGAGGGTGTGGCCGCTGAAGCGGATGTTGTCAGAGCCCGTCATCTCCAGCACCCCTGAAAAAAAATAAAAAAGTCAAAACCTCAACATCACCGATGATTTCGAAATCGGAACACTCGGTGAACAACCTTCAACCGTCAAGTTGGTCGTTAGATCCGTTAGGTACTCCGGTCGGAGGTACGGGACATCCTCCGGAGTGGAAGCCTGAGGTGGCTCCACATCCGCTCTGAAGCACGACTTGATCCAGCCGAACGACATCATACAGAACTATACGAGAGCTAATTGCATACTAAATGTAGCATCTGAAACTATAATTAGTATAATCACGTTCTGCAGTCCGCCTCGATTTTCACATTAGCGTCGTTTAACACCGCGATTTTTAACCGACTTCCGAAAAGGAGGTTTTGGAACACCAGTTAACCGGGGGGGAGTATGGCGTATAGTTAGTTCGGGGCGGTTAAGGCTCCGGACCGAGCGGCTTGCCTGCCCTTCCTGGTCTGCCGGTGCGTTACGACGCCGGCCGCATGCACCCCGCACGCCGTTCAATTATATCCGAGCAATCTATCGCTTAGATAATCAGGTTTTATTCGTCTTTTTGGCCAGTGATTAATGTTTATAAACACGTGACACATATATAATACTTCCAAAAATAATTTTCTCTGATGAAAAACATGAAGGTAAGCCCACTTAGGTAAGGCGATTTCTCACCGCTATTTATACAATAAAAATAAAATATGAAATACAAATTATTTATGCGTAATTCTCAGATTTCACAATTGGCGTGCGAATGACGATCGACGAGACAAAGGGGCGAGTAGGAAGATGAAAAGTTGAAATTAACTCTGTAAACACCGGCCAGAAAATACACCGTGCCGCTTGTAGAGTTTATGCCACAGAAAGTAAGAAAAAACTAAGTCAACAAGCTATGGGATACTAAAATAAATAACAGAATCTCTGTACACCAAATTTGCTGACTATGAAAACTTTAGGCTGAAATAATTATATAATAGTTTAAAAAACTAAAAAAATACACTTTTGTACTTATTTTTTTAACCGACTTCCAAAAAACGAGGAGGTTATATGTTCGGCTGTGGATATTTTTTATTTTTATTTTTGTATGTTCAACGATTACTCCGCCGTTTGTGAACCGATTTTCGAAATTTTTGTTTTGTTGTATTAGGTTTCACTCCAATTTGGTATCATGTTCACAAAAGTGGTGACCTGATGATGGGATCCATGAGTAATCGAGGGAACTCCTCGAAATTTATATGGAAACATATGGTGATTTTGGTTTTATGTGAAGTGTACTAAGAATACTCAATCTTCATAATTTTGAAGTCGGTGCCAGTTCCAAAAGTTTCAAATATTCTGTCAGAGGACTGAAGATTCAGCAATCTGGTACCGACTTCAAAATAATGAAGATTGAGTACAGAAATAGTTGAGGTTTAGCCGAATTCGGAAAAAGGCACTATTAGATAGTAAAAATTATTTAATACTTTTTAGTTCATATTAATGTTATTATTGTTTTAACCTTGGAAGTCGGTTTTAATTTTTTGTTAAAAATAATAATTATTGTTTTAATTTTAACAAATTATTTGTCATTGGCTCTTAATGCGTAGGTGTAAGGTTTCGAATTAATTAGCCCAGCCCAAGCTTATAAAAGCGTGTTAAAAACGTAGTATGCATATAGAATAGACCTAAGAGACGGTGGAAAAGCAATGACCTACTACACAGCTGATTACAAAACAAACGCATCGATTACATAGACTGTAACAATGACGTAGAGAACCTATAGTCCTGATTCCGGAGGAAAGGTAAGAAACTATTGTGCGATACTGAAGCTTCTTTGTACGTAATACGTACATAATAACACAAAGCCCGCTCTCGATAGAGGATATTAACCACATTAAATAACTCTTTACACAGAGTTTTAACTGAGGATTTACCGATTATATCATATCAAAGGCTATAGCTTGCAGTCTTAAAACAGACTATATTCATGCATGCTTGAAACAGACTATGTATATTGTTACCAAAAACATGAAGATGAGCACAATGTATTGCAAGTCTGTCTCAATAATGTCGTATTTTAATTGGCCTGCACTTTTCCAAAAACAGCTCTGAAACTTATGAACTGTTTGAACAAATTGAACTTAAACCATGAGAGATAATATAGAGCTATCTTTTTATTGCGACAAGTACCTTTGGGATTAGCTTCTGCGAGCAACAAGTTGTAACATCTCGGATTTCCATGAAGTCATACTTTCATGAAAAAATGTATATTATTCATCTAGTAGATATAAAAATATCTAAGAAGATAAAAGCGTTTGAAGTACTCTACAGACCGACGCCATAAAAATTTGATCAAAAGATGGTCGAGGATGCGTGTAAACGTAGTGGGAAAATATATCCTAAAACAAGTAAAACGGTTATTTAACAAACTGAAAATACCCTCGCATTTTTATATACCCAGTCTCACTTTCACAGTAAACACCCCCCACATACATCGAGCCGTTGACTCTGCAGAACCAGGTATACACTATACGTACAACCTACATGCTCGAAAAACATAACCCTCTTATCACAATCGGGTAATGAAATTGCAAATTGCATTTTACAAATAACAAGGGTAATAGCAAAAAAGAACAAATCCTTAATAATAATAATCATTTATTTCGGACAATAGGTACATCCGTAAATATTAGTTATGACCAAACATAAATATTATTAATGACCTGCACACAGAGTGGACATCGAAAACGATATTCGTAACAAAACAAGCGATCTTGTCCCGGTCTTCTCGACAGAGTTTACCACACGTTCGCGGCTTACAGGCCCGACACATTGTTTGCCCCGGACAAACGTAAACAATAACACATTGAATATCATTTAAACATCGTCTACTCAGCACATCATCATCAGTTACGGGACATCCAAGAACATCGTCAGGAATAAAGGTGGAGACCACGTAGAGCGACTTTTAGTTGAAGTTGTCCAAAAAGCGAGAAGAAGGAATATCATATTATATTGGAATAGTACTCCAGTACAATATGGACTTGGAATTTTAGGGTAAACCCGTAGGACCACTTTATTGATTCCTCGGATTCCTGGATTTATTGTTTTCATACATATTATAAATACATAATACGAGTATTGGACTGTTCCTATTTTTTGTTCTAGAACAATTGCTTAGGTTGCAGCTCACGCACTCTACACCTGCTTTTGGGCTATTCTTTAGGTGGACTATTATGCATATATACAAGAAAAAAAATATGGTTTAGACTGCATTATTTGCTTTAAAGGACCTTGTTATGTATCACTGTATTTATAAATTTTCGTCAGGGCTATGGTATTTATTCAATTTTTTAAACATGATTGATATTTTGTGTTTTTATTAAAAACATTCGTGGGATAAATGGGTATGGATAAAAAAGGAAAAATACTCATTTTTCAGTTATGCAAAAAATTGTTTTACAATCCGAAGCGCCTTTAAAGCGTATGAGTAGTTCGAAAGTAACTCCCAAGAAGAGTAGTTTACTAGGGTTAAGCTCATTATACCACTACACAAAGAAAGTAGGGAATAGGGATGCTAAAACCTTACAAGACCTGCTACATTTTAAACGCCATGACCTAGTAACTTTTTCCAGGACTAATCTATCGCAATCATATTATCGCCCACGCTAAAAATAAAAGTAACTACACTTTTATGAACACAGCTTTCGCTTTTAACTGAAAAACCTAGTTATGGGTACGCGTCCAATGAAAAACTTAATGCATCAGTCATGCATAACGCATCCCCTATGTAAAATACAAAATCAAATTGAACAACGCTTTTGAAAGCTTCTGAGAAAATGTTAAATTTTGCGAATACAAAATTGTATTTTAGAATATTTTTGTACCTAGATACTGCTTACTGTATATATCCTTACTACTAGTACAGTTGCGTTCATTTACTGTACTCCGATTTCGTTGAACCTCCATCGATTTAGATGAAAATTTGGAATTAAGTACATTAAGCCCTCTACTTTAAAAGTGATATACGCTCGTATTGCGCTTTTTTTATTTTAGGGGTAAAATCCACCCCTTTTGTTGAAAATAGAAAAAATGCAGATTTAACCATTCTGGCTTAACTAATTGGGTTTAATTCGATAAAATAAATTTTTTAATGTTTTTTTTCATGATATTTTATGATTATTTAATTAATTTTTCAACTCTTATGGCAACCATCCCTTAAATCGTGAAAAACACTTTTTGTATTTCTGAACTTTAAAATCGCATATTTAAAACAGTTTGTTTAGTATTTATGATATCATTTTTGGATTAGACTGAAATAATAAACCCCCAAAAGTACCCCTTTATTGCGGAATCACGGTAAAAATTGGATTCAAAAACTTAATAGGTTTAGGTATGTTTTTGAACCCAATTTTTTCAGTTTATTTACTTAGTATTAATTTCTTATTAAGTTTTATTTGCGATATTTTTACCCCTGTAAACTACTCAATGTCTGAAAAATAAGCTCAAAGTTTTTATTTTAAGTTTTTTATATCAGCATTAATAAGTTTAAATATTTTTTCATAGTTAAAATAAATTTTATTAATATATTTCAAACATTGATATTACTTAGTCCAAAATATTCAAACAACGATTTCAAACTACCTCTCTACTACCTCTGTACAAAAAATTTACGCAAAGGCTGAATCTGCTAGACTTAAATATTTAATAGACGCACATCATTATATTTAAAAAGCCCCTCTCTTATCGAGTCGACATTTACCGTTTTGGTTACTTTCTGAATAATGAAAGACTTGAAAAGATTAACGTATATTTAGTAAGGATTATATGACGCCTGCAATCGCGCTGGAACCGTACATTTTTCGGGATAAAAAGTAGGTATTCTATGTCCATATCCATTCCCAAGACTCTAAAGTATTTTCATACTAAATTTCAGAAAAATCGGTTGAACCGTTTGGATGTTAAGAGGTAACAGATAGACAAAATCACTTTAGCATTTATAATATTAGTATATAGGTACCTTTTGACAGGTTTTTCTACAGTATTTGCATCCCAAATCTCTGCTTCAAAATTGTTTAAAAAATATATTTTTGTTTTATCACAATAGCTCTGTTAATTTTTAAGTTATCGGGTTCATTTATGGACCATTTTAAATCTAATTTAAAGAGCTTTAAGATCAACTTGAACAATACTTTTTAAAACCCTTGGTTTTAAAAAAAATATAGGGTTAAAGGTCCCGATTTCATGGTTCTTGGAGTAAAAGTTAGGCTTTAAAAGTCTCTATCTTCGTTGTTTTTCATCCTATAAAAATCAAACAAAAATCAAAAGATTTCTTAAAAAGTGGACACCAATTTCGTTCTTTATAATTTTTACGAAAGTTCAATATTTTTGAAGTTATGTTCAAAACAAAATGATATTTACGAAAATTTGAAAAATTTCCATTTTACTAAATCATTCTGTTTTTCAAAACTAAGCATTCTAAACCAAGAAATTTTTTTGAGGTCATTACTTATGCTAAAATAAAGAAAATCCTTTGGGGATAACCATAAATTTGAATTATTGTAGAAATGGTCAACGTTTTATTTTTCGATTTTTCCAAAAAAATTTGATAGTGTCATTTTATTTTTATCATTACTTGTTCAATTTTGATGCTTTTAACTTTTTACAATGCTTATTAGAAAGGTATTTTTAAGCACTTTAAAAAGTTTTAAGGAAGTTCATGTCATAAAATGCATCAGTTTACCGTTATTTAAGTTTGAATGCTTAGACTTAGGCCGAAATAAAATATATATACAATCACCTATACCTCACTTTGGATAAATATAGGAAGGTATTTTAGAATAGACATTAGTTTGTTTTTTATTGGCTTTAATTTTGGTAATTACATATTTTTCGTAAAAACCCATAGTTTCTTAGTTAATTATGAAAAACCGCTTTAAGACAAGTATTTTTCTCACGCAAAAACATGATATTTGATCTTTAATAACTCCGAAAGTATTGATTTATTCAAAAAACTTTAAATAACAAAATTTGCTTAGAATTTGTGTGTCTGTTGATTCCTGGGGTTATTTTTATTAAAAAAAATCACCCCCCCAAGAAGGGTTGGCATCCACCCCCAGGGCCAAAGCGCAAGTTGGCACTATGTCACTTTCTTTTCTTAAGGTATCCTCTACCTACTTACCAATTTTCATGAAAATCGATGGAGGTTCAACGAAATCGGAGGTGAAAACCTTCACTGCCTCCACTATACCTAAAATGTTATATTACATAGGAACACTGTTTCATGAATACAGACGTCAAAGTAGCCGATCTGCCAAACGTTGTTTTGCTAATATTTCTACCGAGCCAGGAGTTTTCGATTTAGACTTTGTAATATTACACTTTCAGGACCTCACACTTTCAGACAAACTTCTATAGCGTGATTCAGGATTGTGTGCTGTATAGCTGTATATAACAGCATTATTTCGAGCAAGTGAAATCTCTGCTGGATATTCTCAAACCTACAAACTTCAACACAATCGACTCAGCTGTTGCGCGGAGTTTGGTAATAAACACGAGAAATTTCAATAAGATTATTTATTGTCTTTTCGACGGAGAGCTGGCGACCAAATCGGTCAAGTTGTACATATTAAAACTCTGTTAGCTAATTCTCTAAACAACCCTTTCTGATAATCTGCGTGCTGGCAACTGGCAAGCCGTGGGCGATGTGTGTGGGAGTAGAGATTATCAGTAAGGGTTGTTCACGGAAGTAGCTAACGGAGTTTTAATACAGCTGAACCTACATTCATTTTCTTTTTTTCCGACCACGGCCTGCCAGCACGCAGATTATCAGAAAGGGTTGTGCAGGGAAGTAGCTAACGGAGTTTTAATACAGCTGAACCTACACTTTTTTCTTTTTTTTCCCACACTCCACTACCGCCACACCCACCGACCACGGCCTGCCTTTACTTAACATGGGATTAGACGACGTGATGTACGCTACCTAGCTTTTATACTATTACTAGCTGTCCCGGCAAACGTTTCTTTGCCATATTAAGTATATAAAGTATTTTTTTTTAATTTGATCGCAGCGCTAACTGTCGGGACAGACTAAAATTAAAATTCGAATTCGAATATTATTTAAAATTTGACACTGCGATGGTAGCGCCTTCTGTCGGATCCAATGTAAAACATTCCAAAATCAACAACTACTAATAAATTAAAAATTAATTTAAAAAACATTGTCCAGCGGACAAAATTGTGAATCTAAACCATTCCCAGATCCCCTTGAACACACACAAAAAAATTTCATCAAAATCGGTCCAGTCGTTTGAGAGAAGTTCAGTGACATACACACTCACAGAAAAATTATATATATACTATTATATATTATTGTATGTTTAATAAAGAATTTGAATTTAAAAGAATTTGAATTTTCTTTTTTTTCCCCACCCCACCACTCCCACACCCACCGCCCACGGCCTGCCAGCACGCAGATTATCAGAAAGGGTTGTGCAGGGGAGTAGCTAACGGAGTTTACAGCTGAAGCTACATGACGAATTTGGTCGTCAGCTCAGTCGATTTGTGTGATAGTTGATACGTTAGAAACTAACTTGACAGACAAGACATTGTATGGTATATACAGATTACAGATACACAATGTAGGCTGTTTTCTTCGAAAGAGCCAAGAGGGTTTATGTTGCAGAAATGAAGACTCAGTGAAGACCGTTCCTACGAAAAGTAGAGTTACTCTACCGAGAAATATAAAACCATCTCATTGATTAAATATTCCTAAAGAGACTGCATTAATATATGAGCTTTTACATCGAGTTTATCACAGTTACAGTGCAAATAATGTTATTAGCGTCTCAAAGGGATCCGAATCGATGGCTATGGATTAGGGTTGCCAGATGTCCGGTACTTAAGCTACATTTAAGCGTACAGACCGGTGTTTTCGAGTCCTGTCCGGTAAAAATAAATTGCCATTCCGGACAGAATAATGTACGGTATTTTGAGAAAAATCTGTACTACTGGTATTTAGTTATACGTGATTTTTATTTTTCAGAAAATCCTACCTTTCACCTGGCAACCCTACTATGAATATAGTCCGACATTATTTCATTACGCAACAAGCCAACATATTATAATATGTTAGGGTATATGTTGCGTTGTCTAATCACGCACTGATTATAGGCTGAAACAATGTGTACTATTTTTAGAATTCCGTGAAAAGGAAAATTTTAGTTGGAAAATGCAGTCACAACATTTTTGATTACTGGAAATTTCATTAAACTAGGCATTGTGATCCGGTACAATATGGAAATTCAATAAATCCGGGATTTTTATTATACGTGGTGAGTTTCTAGGAAATTCGATTGACTGTTTTTTTTTTAGATGTAATACCAAACGAATCCGGTATTATATTAATTCAAAGAGTCGGAAAATTCGAATTTTTAAATAAAATTTTTGCTATAGTACGGGAGCCCCAGAACATTTTTTTTTGTGATTACTAACAAGCTAATTTTTTATGAGTAGCTATATTTTGATAAGACGAACAATATTTTTATTTTCGAAAAATCTTGAAAGTGGTAGCTAACAGAGATAGAAAGGATTTCATAATTTGACTCGATGGTCCTAAAATATGGATTGTTTTATTTGTAGGACAAGGTTACTCTTAAATTATATAACTATTAACCTACCAATATATCACAAAAAAATTGTTCTAGGGCTCACTACTACCCCTGCTTGAAACTATGTTACGCGTTACACAAAAATTGACCAAATACGCGATGCACGTAGTAATTAATTTCTTTACACAGACGATAACAAACAGACGGAAAAAATATTACATAGTTGTTTTATTTGGGTTCACAACGCCAATGAAAGTAAACTAATTCTCTGAGCAACGAGCATGTGACATTTTAGTATGAAGCCTGGTATACCTGCAAATTCGCGATCATAAAGAAGTCATTTTAGCGGCAAGAGATGCCGCCAAAAAGAGGTTTTTTCCAAAATTTCCTACTTTAAGTATACCAATCAGGTTCCTTGCTCTTTATTTATTTTGCAAATGAACGGAATAAGTTTAGACGTTATGGGGTAACACATATAAAAAACAATTATTTAAGTTATAGACTGTCAGAATTACCCTACCTTTTGGCTTCGCTGTAGACGGGGAAAAACGTATTTTAATTAATTTAAATATTTTTAAATTTAAATCTAGCAACTATCTAGCAATGAACCTTAGTCTAAGGTCAATAATAAATAATTAATAACCCTACGCTATCAGCTGATTCAGTTCACAGCTGATTCCTGAACGTTTTCTTTACTATTAAACATTATTTAGTAATAAACAATATTTAGGGCCTGTTTCGGCACTTCCTGATAAGTGCCGGATAGTCTTTCCACCAATTAACTTTACAGATAAAGTATGGATAATCTGTCAAAAAGTTGTGGATAGCCTATCCGGCACTTATCAGAAAGTGGTGAAACAGGCCCTTAATGAGGGTTTTCTAATATATATGTATTTCATTTACCACCAGAGGGACGGTAGGGTATTTCGTGTCAAATGTCATGTCAGTCTGAATATGAAAGCTATATCGAGACATGTGGAAACTATTTCGTGACATATGACAGCTGTTTGACACGACAATTGACGCGATATACCCTGCGGCTACATAGCGCCATGTGATGATTGCTGAGTGAGCAAGGGCACCAAAACTTGAGACAGGACCGCAAAGAGCCAGGCTAAGATTTGCGCATGAACATCAAAATTTAACAAGTGAGTGAAATCGTGTGCTGTACAGTGATGGGAGCAAATTCTGTGTAAATTTTGTTGACAGGCGATAAAGAATGTGAATAAATCGTAAGGAACGCTATAGACCATCAAACTTAACGGACACAGTGGCCTATCATGCAGGCTTCGTAATGGTTTGGGGTGGCAAATGATTTGGAGCCCGCACGGAGCTGATGATTGTTAATGATGGTACTTTGACAGTACAGGGCTATAGCACAAACATCCTAGAACTGCATGTTGTGCCTTTTACACCTTTTACACAGTTTTAGGCAGTAACTTCAATTTTATGCGCGTCCATAGAGTAAAAAAATCGGGTATTATTACCTAAATGATGCTGGCGTAGCCCAGGTGGAGAGGTCAGCACGGTCTACGGATGTGGATCCGATTGAGGACGTGTGGCACATCAATGGGTGAACGGTACGAGGTAAAACTCCAGTTCCAAAATGTGTTCAGAAGCTCGAGTTGGCGCTACTGGAGGAGTAGAAGAATATCCCACAGGAAATGATCGACAATCAAAATGCAAGCATGGAATGGCGTATCCAAACCCTCTTGAGATCCATAGAAGGCATTACACGCTTTAAACATGGCATTTCTTAAGTAAAAATGAAGAATTTAACTTAAAAACGTACTACTGAAATTTCAAAGATTTTTCTTAATTTTTGATTTTTACAGATTTTTTCTATTTTACACGTTTTTATGCCCTAAATTTATATAAGTTTTATTTTTTAATCGTCAATTATTTAATAAATAAATAAATAAATATATATATATATATATATATATATATATATATATATATATATATATATATATATATATATATATATATATATATAAAAAATACGGCGGATAATTTTCAAAAAAAATAAAATTTTGTTATGTTCCCCTAATTTTGTCGGTGTGATTAGTACTTGTAACGTTTGTTTACGACAATATCTTAATACAAACACAAAACACCGGTTAGTTGACGCCATATTGTAAACAAAACGCACCTAGCGCCGTGGTGGTGGGCGCTGAACTAATTCAATCAAACAGCGGCTTTTCAATCAGCTGCAGAATTGAACGTTTTGAGCGACTTAAATATTCAATTAAAAAGCTAGACGTGTGATTGAATGGCGTTATTCAGTCAAAGGGCTAGCTGTTTGATTGAACGGCTATTTAAACCAGTTGGCTGCGACATAATATTTAAAAAATAAATACACTCTTATTTAAATTTAAACAACCACTTATTAAATTTAGTTTTAAAATTTTCCGCTAAAACGCTAACGTTCATCGTGGCGCCGCTACACAGTGTGATAAAACCCTCGATTTTGTTTCACCGCGTTTTTCTTCCAAAATATTACAGTTTAAAGCTATATAAACATTAGAGTAAAACTCCGAGATCGATATTCTTTGTAGTTATTTTTTTAAAGAGTGACAGTGATATTTCGACGTCAAATCCATACAAAGATTTTTGATGTTTGGAGGACCGTGACATCATAGCGCACAGTGTGATAAAAACCTCGATTTTGTTTCACCGCGTTTTTCATTGATAAAGGATTACTCACACTATCGTTTCATGCTTAAAACTTTTTCTAACTCGATCTAATCGCGAAATGAAAAATGAAAAACTAAAATTATTAAATAAATAATTATCTACTTACTTGATCACAGTAGGTTAACCAAATTTGGAGAAAAAGTAAAGTATTAAGTGCTTGTTCAATTGGTATAAACAAAATTAAAATACTTGATTAGTTTTTTTTTTTTTTAATTAATTTTTATGCAAATTTTTGACCCGGAAAAAGCCAACTTTGACACTCTTTAAAAAAATAACTACAAAGAATATCGATCTCGGAGTTTTACTCTAATGTTTATATAACTATCAACTATAATATTTTGAAAGAAAAACGCGGTGAAACAAAATCGAGGTTTTTATCACACTGTGCGCTATGATGTCACGGTCCTCCAAACATCAAAAATCTTTGTATGGATTTGACGTCGAAATATCACTGTCACACACAATGTTTTGGAGATCGTGACGTCACACCCTGTGATGGCTGTTTGCGATCACGTGATGTTACGGATTTATTATGTACTTTTTATTTAATAAAATAAACAATATTATAAAGTTAATAAGTAAAAATATGTCATTTACGGTAATTCTATAATACAAACTCTCAAAAAACGATAATTTGTATTATATTTCGTTTACTGTCTACACCCCTATTGATCAAAGCATTGTTTTACAGGCCTTCCGTTTTCTTATTAGTCGTATGATGTTAAGTCGTATCGTATATCGCATCGGATGCAGTAATACACCACGCGGTGACGCGGTAATCAATCTCAAGGTGTATCTGTGACGAGGTGCGAGCGCGAGTCGCGACACACGATCAATTGATCAAAGCAATGTTTTACTGACCTTCCGTTATTAATAGTCGTATGATGTTACCGGAACATCTATTATATCATCAGTAGGTTTTTGTAGTAAGATAGTTTACCAACTAACCGTTTTGTAGTATACGATAGTCTTTAACTATAAATAATCGGCCAAGTGCGAGTGGGACTCGCGCACGAAGGGTTTCTTACCGTTATAGAGCAAAAATTGGCCAAAATTTGTTTTTGTATGGGAGCCCCCCTTAAATTTTTATTTTATTTAAATATTATTATAAATTACTAGCTGTCCCGGTGAACTTCGTGTCACTTTAAAACCTTCCTTGGACTTCTACGAATATTTTAAGACCAAAATCAGCCCAATCCGTTCAGCCGTTTTCGAGTTTTAGCGCGACTAACACATTTGAAAATCCATTTTTATATATAAGAGAAGATTAAATAACACATATATTTAAGGCCTTTGTAAAAAATTTAAGTGCCCTACCTGTTGCCATTATTGATATCGAGCAAAAAAGGCTAAAAAAAATTATGTTTGTTGTATGGGAGCCCCCCTGAAATATTAATATTATTTAGTTTTTAGTATTTGTTGTTATAGCGGCAACAGATATACCTACACAATCTGTGAAAATTTCAGAAGTCTAGCTATAGCGGTTCTTGAGATACAGCCTGGCAACAGACAGACAGACAGACAGACGGACAGACAACGAAGTCTTAGTAATAGGGTTCCGTTCTTACCCTTTGGGTACGGAACCCTAAAAACTGACTGTGCACAATATACTTGTAGCATCGGATTGAAACTTTTTGAGGTCCCACCGAGTATAACTAACAGTATCCTTGTTAAAGATGTAATCATAGCCTCCCGAAAAATGCAAGGACTTAAAACAGCTATCCCCAACCCGCGGCCGGGTCCATTTTGAAATTAATTATTAAATAATTTAAATACACTTTTCTGCCACTTAATCAACTTTATTATATTAGATTTCTTACAAAGTTATTATTTTACACGATCGGTTTCGAGAAAATCATCTTCAGTGTAGTAGTATGATGATTTTGTCGAAGCCGGTCGTGTAAAATAATAATTATGTAAGAAATCTAATATAATAAAGTGGAATAAGTGCAAGAAAAGTGAATAATTATTTAATTGAACATGAATTTCCACCAAGAAGTTACAGTACATTCAATATCTTATCATTTTGATTAACTCACTCCCACCGGCAAAAATATGTAGTCTTCGTGAAAGTCATGAAATTTTTTCCACTTTGATATCGTTAATTTTGAAGAACATTATTTTTTAACCCTTAAAAATTGGTCCCTTTGGTCAATTAGAGACCATGTTTGTGGCCCGCATGACAAAAAGGTTGGGAGCCACTGACTTAGAACATTTAAACCCATTAACTTTTTTAACGACACAAGCAAGAAAAACAGAAAGACTTTTTCACACGGTCTAGCTTTTATTTCTAGCATTTTAAATACAGCTTCTTTAATAACACGTTCTTTGCGTACGGGACCCTTTTGGCGGCTGTATACTTTAAACACTCAAGGAGAGCCTCACGCCAAGATCATCGGCCAACAAGGCTCTCGTCGAAAGCATGCCTGTGCTGTGTAAACACTCGTTGCAACATTTGTACAGAAGACTCACGCGACAATGGACGTAGAAATTGCTACCGCTATTTGTCTTTGTGCCGTGAGCTATTATGATTTTTTAAACGTTTACTTTACAAAGTAAATTTGTAATCCCTAGAGAAAAGAAGATGTGTGAGGCGGCCCCTAGACGATCAATTGTATTGTGCAATATCAGGCTTCAATTTTATTGAACAGTTTATTTGACAATTAGATTGAAGGCGCGCGATGTTGAATATTAACCCTAGACGGTCAATAATATTACGCAATGCGTGATATTGCGCAATAAAATTGCTCGTCTAGGGGGCCCGCTAAGACCACATAGTGAAACACTTTTGTTCTCTGTCAGAGAGCAACTAATTTAACGAGTGTGTACATGCTCGCTCTGGTTTATCTCGCGAGAGCCAACGAGACCCATCGACTCGGGCGCAGAAAACCGACAAGCCACCGAGACGAGGAAGAGAACGTGAGACGAGACGACAGCGACCTGTACACAGTTGCACTCGGCCAGACTCGGGGTGTCTCGACGAGTGTCTACAGCCGCCTTGATTATGATGTCACCCCGTATAGCCGAAATGTATTGATTTTAAAGTTCGCGAGATGATGCCTGTAATAACATCATAATATCTGGACAGTGTTTGTTCATTCACTCAGCAGCGCCCAGGTGTGACGTCACACACTAGAATAGCACCAAGTTCCAACGCTATCATCATTAAAAATCTCGAGAATCTTCGAAACTTTACACATAAGACATATCGGAGTAAGGATAGGGCATTTCGTGGGTAAGACGTCACCAATACAAGTACCCCATGATTAAACTGCAGCAATCGCAGCATATTTAGAGACTAAACTTTACCAGGCGACCGGGTTCAGGATGACATCTAAACGTGATGAGTGATGACCTTTTTAAGGTCGTCCTTGTTGAATTGACATCTTATTGAAGTTCAGTTGCAACGACGACTAAGGGGAGTCCGATGAGTTACAATAAGTGTAACAAGACTTGCGGACAGCCGTTTGATTTCACAAAAAATCGATAACGGTCCAAAATTAGCCCCAGCACACCGTAAATCGCAGCTTAATTCCGCTCGTTCTCGCGTTGATTGGTCATTAGAGCAATGGCGGGTCGTACTCTTTTCTGATGAATACAAAATCAATCTTTATGGTAGCAATGGTCGCAGAAAAGTATGCCTTAGGGCTTAGACAATGAGAATGATTTGCAGGGGTGTGCATTGACGAAATGGTTCCATTTGGCGGGGGTTTGGGGACTGTTTGGAGCGGTATTTCTTTTGGTACAAAAACGATATTGAGTTCGAAACCGGACCAGTACAAGGCACTTTGACTGCCCATCGCTACATCCAGGGCGGGCTAGAGTATCATGCCATGTCATACGACGGGTTTGTTATGAAGGTTTCATATTGACGCAGGACATAGTTTGTCAATATCTCTCCGAGATCGGAATTTCGGATAACGTATTGGCCAGCAAGGAGTCCGGCGAACTCGAAAGGAGGGTCAGAGGCAGGACTCCTTCCGCAGATATCCTTCAGAACCTCCGGGTGGCTATACAAGAAGAGTGGGATGGTATCCCTCAGGAGTTCAGCAAAACTTTCATAAGGTCAATGAAAAACTGGATGGAAGCCTCAATTAGGGTAGTGGATAACAATTTGGTTGCAACAGGTCGTACAGCAGCACGACCTGTTGCAACCAAATTGTGAGAGTTTTTATAAAAAAGATGTCATTAATCAGCTATTAAAATGTTATGCCAATCTCACTGTTTCTCGTTTTAAGGGGCCGGGTACCCTCGAAATTCTCATACATATACGTAATTCCAAAATCATTTTCTCATACGAAAATATTTAACATGTTTAAGTTGTTTTTCAGTTTAAAATAGTAATCTGTAATTATCTAGGTTCCTGCACAAAGGGGGCGATACCGGTCCGTCCACGTCGTGTCCCTGGGCACCTCCCCCGTGCCACCGTGAGCTTTTTGCTCACGGTGGCACGGTTAACTATTTATTTATATATTTTTATTGTTTTACTCTATTTTTAGTGTTTCAATATTTAGTAGTAAATTTACTAAAAAAAATTAAATATTTTGAAGTACTTAAATTTTTGTGCAGGAACCTAGGTAATTACTATTTTAAACTGAAAAACAACTCAAACATGTTAAATATTTTCGTATGAGAAAATGATTTTGGAATTACGCATGTATGAGAAATTCCAAGTGTACCCGGCCTCTTAAGGGTGTAGTATTAGTTAACAATTTACAGTTACGATACCTTTCAAACGATACCAAAATTTATTGAGCGGGCTGTGCAATTTTGCTGTGTTTTCTAATAAGTATTACGATCCCGGAAGATGATTGACTCAAATGAAATTAAGATTTATTTAATCATTGTATAAATTATCTGATACTTAGCTAACGGAAAACACGATTCACTTATTTTGACTCGATAGTTTTATTTTTCGAAATTATGAATCTTTTTGGGCATTTCAACAAATATCTGTTACACTTATTGAGTTACTATCATTAAATAACTTGCACTACTACAATCACACACTTTATAAAATCATAGCTAAAGGAAATATTATATAAATAGTATTGTATTTAGTTTTTAAGTAATCATCAAAAAACAGTTTTGGGACTTACGATCTTTACTTTCGTGCTATAATGCGGCAACCGTTGTTACGCGATATTGTTCACTATTAGCTGCAGCCTAAAACACATTGCCCGGGAGCACGATTCATGGAATTATTGTATCACGATTGGAGGATAGCGTTGTGTGTAGGCGGGGCTAGCGTTTTGACAGTAGGCCCTTAATGCTAATTACATTTTTAAGTTATTAGCGTTTGAATCATAAGGATAGGTGGAGCGATTTTTTTACACGCAAATGTATTTAAGCGCATTTTATGCCTTTAAAGAAACTTGAAGATATGTATTTGTTTTCCTTTCAGATAACAATTATTATAGTGGAATAAAATCAGGTATGATTGTATTATTATTGTAAAATCTAGCTTTACGATGTTTTCAACTACTTTCCTCAATTGTTAAAACTTCTAGCTAACATTTAATAGTGAGCCCTAGAACAAAGTTTTTTGTGATTACTAACAAGCTAGTTTTTTTTGTGAGTAGCTACATTTTGATGAGACGAACAACATTTTTATTTTCAAAAAATCTCGAATGTGGTAGCTAACACAGGAATAGGAAGGATTTCATACTTTGACTTGATGGTCCTTGTAGAATTCGTGTGTTGTAGGGCGAGTAAATTAAACACAGAATACTGTATCACTGAACGCTCTACTGTCGGCGGTGGCTCGGTAAGAAGTGGACGACAGCGGGGCTAAAATGGTCGCGTTGTTGAATCATGATATGAATCATAATATGATTCAATTCTTTAAAATCGCAAAATGCAACTCTGCTTGCAATTCATTTCTGTATTTTTGTATTGATTTGACATTTGTCAGTTTGACAGTTTTGACAATTCATTTGCTGAATTGATTGAGAGGAATTGCTAAATGTGAGTTGTGACCATTTTAGACCCGCGGCTCTCACCTCTGGCGGCCATATTCTCCAAGCCCCCACTCATAGGTAGTGCGGCCATCTTTATTTATCAATATACTACAGTCCTAAAATATGGATTGTTTTATTTGTAGGACAAGGTTACTCTTAAATTATATAACTATTAACCTACCAATAATACAAAAAATTAGGGTACAGTAGACAACCAAGTTTTGTTGATTACAGAACCCTAAAACAGAACCCTAACCAGCAGATTTTTTGCATATTGGTACCAAATACCAATATGCAAAAAATAAGGCAAATAGTTATATAATTGAAGACTAACCTTATCGGACTACAAATAAAACAATCCATATTTTAGAAAGTATGAAATCGTTTCTATCAAGCTACCACTTTCGACATTTTTCGAAAATAAAAATGTTGTTCGTTTTATCAAAATGTAGCTACTCAAAAAATCAGCTTGAGTAATCACAAAAAATAAATTGTATTAGGGCTCCCGTTCTATAATGAATGACAATGAAAAAAAATTGTAATGATGGACAGATTTGGCAAAATATTGTATTATGAAAGTAGCCTTCTCTCACAGTACCTGCAACTATTTGAAGTTTAAACTGATGTAGTAAAGATGTTAGACGTTAAGTCAGACCTGAAGAAATTCAAAACGTGTTGTTACCATAATATTACACAGAAATATATTCTGTAAGAAAAAAATTATGTGACTTTTCTTATTTTTTTAAATCTTTAAAAATTATTTAAGACTTTTTAAATATTTAAAAAATATTGAATTAGGTCTGACATCAGTGTTATTCCTGTTCTAAGAAAATTAATAATACAATAATAGAGTGAATTCACTTAATGCTTACTTTTGCCTTCATCACATAAGCATTGTTTAAGAACACTTACAAGTTTAATCCTATAACCGTCTAATTCAGTAGCTTCATTAGTTTCTTTACATCAAAAGCAAAATAATCGGGGAATTTTATATTGACACAGGCAACTTTTGAGGATGGACAATGATAACAATTAAAGCCCGTCACAGACTTAGCTATAATATATATTAATATATTTAAAGCAAGGCATATTAATCTATACTAAATTCACATGTCACAGAAATATATATAGTCCGGTTAACGAATGACTCAAAAAAAGGGTATAGAGTGCGTGAGCGGAAACCTATGCGATTTCTGCTGGAACTTATTCAGGGTGATTAGGGACAAAACATACTCAAAGTCCTGACGTCTAGGAGGTGAGCCGGCGGGAGGGGGGGGCGACAAAGGTCTAAATTTTTGGTTTTTCGTCAATAACTAAAAAACTATGCGTTGTAATAAAAAATATTCTATGATGACATAAAAGCTTATTAAATTCTCTATAAATTAGATTCTATACAGTTTTTCCAAATTCTCATCCGTTTTCGAACTACACGCTCAGGAAATGAAATGGAAAAATGAAGGTAATATCTTGACGCCAAGAACAATAGACGACTTACCAGCATCTGAGGTTTTACAAAGAACAATATTTTGTCGCTGCAAACAGAATTAGAAATGAATACCTACTTAATTTAAAATAAAGCTTTTTTTAATTTTTACTTTTCCTGAGCGTGTAGTTCGAAAACGGATGAGAATTTGGAAAAACTGTATATAATCTAATTTATAGAAAATTTAATAAGCTGTAATGTCATCATACAATATTTTTTGCTATAACGCATACTTTTTTAGTCATTGACGAAAAACCAAAAATTTAGACCTTTGTCACCCCCCACCCTCCCGCCGGCTCACCTAGACGTCAGGACTTTTAGAATGTTTTATCCTTAACCACCCTGAATAAGTTCCAGCAGAAATCGCTTAGGTTCCCGCTCACGCACTCTACAAATACTTTGTTGACCGAGCTAATATTATAGCTGAGTGTGTGGTCACGCGAAAATTAGTATAGAAAATATATAATAATATGCCTAGCTATAAACATATTAATATATATTATATATATTATATTAATATATATTATAGTTCTTGCAATCTACGAGTGCGCGGCGCCCTTAGTTGTGTGAGTGACCATATCTATACACGCGTACATGGCTCGCTCGCTACCGACTGCTCCGTCTCGTACGCACACTAACGAAAATGTCTATTCACATTTCCAACCACAAATAAATACGCGCACTCGTAGATTGCAAGAACTATACATAGAAAGTAAAGGACTTACCCGGGGGCTGGGGCGCTGGTGCTGGTGTGTCTGGGGCCACCGTAGTGCCCGGGTTGCTTTTCCCCCAAGACACGGCTCCCTCTGGAACAATAGAATGGAAAAATTAATAACAGTATCTTAAAAAGATTAAACCGACTTCAATAGTGTGCGTAACAAAGTTGAACAATTCCTATTGCAACAAAAAATAATCACTTAAATAGGGCTTGTAGTTCTGGAGATATGCAAACACAAACATAAAAACTTCCATACATATACATCATCATCACATACATGTAACATACACTTTTGAAATTTGTTCAAACATAATATAAAACTGGACAGTTCGAATATAATATACATGATACAGGCTATAACATACCTATAACATATGGGTTGAATTCATTTAATCTCCTTTTTTTAGTCAGTTAAAAATGTACACTGATTAAAAATGAAATAATTAACCGAGACAAAAAATTTTTACATAATATTATGTGAAATATCAAAAACTGTTGCCTTCTTCTTTAAAAAGGAATAGTCAAGTGGAGCAAAAAGAAAAGATCATATTGTTCTGGTATTACACTTGAATTGACTAAATCAAATATTATGAAAGGAAAGATTTTGTGAAGAAAGAGTAAGGATCAAGAAGTAAAGGATAGAACAATAAACATTAATGTCCAAGAGCAGTTGACATAACCTAGTTAATTTATATGTGAAACAAGATCAGGCAAATCTACTTTTTAAATAAATTATTTCAACTGAACATTAATGATAATGAATTAACATAATTATATATTACAAGAAACTTGTGTCATTGTCAGTTGGTAGCCATCACTAAACTGTATGCTATTATATGGCCTAGGATCCATTACTTTTCCTCAACTCTAACTTCATTTTTATATAATAAGCAGTGAAAATATTAATTTGGCATTTTTATTTTACTGCTTTTGTTGTTAATTAAAGTGTATCAGATACAATAAATTTGTTTTTGAATTATAATATTATCTTAAAAAATAATTGACAAATTCTTCCATATTTTAGCGCGCCCCTAGAAAAATCGGCTGATTTTTACCTTCTTGCGCGAGTCCTTGCACTTGGCTACTTAGCCAAGCCTTGCACTTGCAAGGACTCGCGCAAGAAGGGTTCCGTACCTACTACCGTTATAGACATTAAGATAGGCCAAAAATTGTGATTTTTGTATAGAACCCCCCTTAAATATTTAATTTATTTTAATTTTATGATTTATTATAATTAAAGTACTTACGAACATAATTAAGGATTTTCTCATATTCAGAATCAATTTTATTGTGAAATATCAAGTATTGTGCAAACTTATTGACCATCTACCGGTTGATATTGAACATGCCTGCCTTTCAATATTATTGAATAATTAATTTGACAATAAGATTGAATGGCAGGCACGTTCAATATAAAACCTAGACGGTCAATAATATTGCACAATACAATATGATACTGCACAATAAAATTTATTGTCTAGGGGCCCGCTAAAATGTGGAAGTGGAAGAAATCTTATTGTCAAATTAATTATTCAATAATATTGTTCAATGATATTGCACAATAAAACATCTAGGGGCCCACTTATATTGATAATACATATTCGACAAATGTTAAAATAGGACTAGTAGGAATAATTATTATGCTTTGATCAGTTATACTTACATAATCAATCACAATTCTTTGAGATGTAATTTTAAATAAAATTTAAAATGGATCAATATTATAGTGCTAACCAATTAAAATTTTTACAAAATATTGACCATGCCATAAAGCATAATGGCACATTAATTTGGTCATAAGTACTGTTAGGGTTTTGGTCGCAATGCATTGAAGCAGGCCACTGCCACAAAAACATAAATAACAGAATAAGTACTCAATGCTAACAGTTATAATTATTGTTTCTAGTTATTGCTTACAGAGATGATGTCATGGAACTTATTTATTTGAGTGTAAACATAACTGTATGTAATAGGTGGTCAAAATAGGAATAATTGATGCCTTAAAGATGCAAATGTTATAATATAACTTTTACAGCTACTTCATATTATAAAATAACTGTAGCTGCAGGCACTCAAAGCAACAGAAGATGTTACTAGTAAATGAGCTCTTAATTTGGGTGTCTTCATATTAATACTTCGATCGGAGGTTCTAGGAATTCCCATTGTATTCTTTTGTTCTCGCAATCACCGGTGCTCGCACGAGGCCTGAAGGATTAATTTATGTTTTGTTATTATTCCATGTGTAATAGCAACCTGTTAGCAATATTATAACCAAAAAATCTATGCAACACTGGCTTGTTCAGCGAAATGTATGGTTTATAACAAAAGTCTTATTGCAAATGATGGTAATTAGGAAGTCTTTATTTGTTTTTTATGTCCCTGATTTAAATTCTTTTTTATAAAATTCCTCTGACAGTGACAGGACGAGTACTATAAAGCTGCGAATTTCATGGTTCAAGGAGCACTTCTGAACTACTCAAACTGTTTCATTATTTAAGTTTTAAATGAAATTGTTATGAATCATCACCAATAATCGCTTCAAATATAGTTGTCTCATGACAGCCTTCGTCATTTCACCGTGTCCAAATGGAAAAATCAGTAGGATATTTTTAGATCAGCTTAAAGTTATCGATAGGTACATTATACTAAAAACGTACGATAGCCAACGCTATGTGCGCTTCGACAACACATACACACCTTAACTGGGACTTCGTCACAAAAATCTTGCTGCTGGCTCGTCAGTAACACGATAACACTAATAAATAAACAGCATAAAAACAATATGTTGCACAAGAAGGTTAAAATCGATAAAATACTATCACAATATTAAAACTCCGAAATGGTGTCACTGAACTCAACGCTAGATTATCCCTCCCAGAACTGTAACACTAACCGCAGTCCACAGTCGCAAATAGTAAATGCCTTTGTTAAATGAATTACGAAAGTAAAGTAACGGGATTTTACATGAGCGACTTTGAGGAAATTGCACAAAGAAGGTGTCAGTTGAGAAAACAGATGATAGAAAACTCAAAAGTGCTAATTCACAGATAACATAACGCCATGGATGACCACAGATAACATTCTACTTCTCACAGAGTAAAGAAAATGTTTCTCAAACTTTGGGTGGTGGGAAAAGCAATGACGTTAATCATTGGGGAAAACTGAAAAAAAAATCCACTAAAAAGTGTAAGATTTTAGATTAACCTGTTCATTTACTTAGTTAATTTAAAAGAAAGTAAATATATTTTTGAAGAAAATTACAATTATAATAGGATTTTAGGACTTGGGACTATAGGTTTTGACTTTTGAATAAATTACTAAAATATTATTATATTATAATAATATTAATTAATGATTCTACATAGGTTTTTGTTCTAGTACAGTTTAAACTTTAATCTAGCTAGCAAAGTAGCACTACCCCTTTGGCACGCGTGCCACCAGTGTCACGACTCACGAGTCACGACTCACGACTCACGGGACATAAACTTTAGACTTTAGAGCAAGCCAGTGTCGCCACTGGTCCCAAAACTAGTAACTATTGAAATTTGAAATTATTTTAACCTACAATTAAGGTAGTGGGCACCAAATTAGGCAAATTTTGAAATACGCATTGGTACACAAAAAAAATTTAAGACTTATCTGAAGATTTCTTCAGAAAAAACGGGCACATTAAGGCGCATAGAGTCGTCGATGACCTTGGACGTTTGGGCGTGGCTTAGGTCCCCCTGCTCTGCACTCCCCGCACGAAAACATCGTACATAGATTAAGCGCGCGTATGACGAACAGAAGCACTCCTGACTTATCACTGCCTATTTTACTCGAATCCACTACCTACCTACTACTTGCTTTAAAATGTGCAATTTATATGAAAATGAATTACTATTTTGAATAAATAGATGTTTGACGAATGACTTTAATACGTTTAATGCTACACGAATTAGGATTTACGCTTAGTATCAAGTATGATATTTATGGCTAATTTATTAAGAGGCACTGAAAAAAAATGAAAAATTAATCAGTAGGTATCTAGATAATTTTTCAAGTCTTGGCTGTCTAAGTTAGATCCGTGCTTGTCTTGTCTAAGCTAGGGCATCGCAACACGGGCCCAATTTTTAAAACCCGGGTTTTCGGGTTTTTGTTGATTGGAAACTGGGTACCCGATTTTTTTTCTTTTTTAACATTAATTATATTTCTTCGCTTCATTCTTCGATATATTAATTAACCAGGTAGTCCTTTGTTTATTTGCTAGGCAATCGCGTTTTTTTAAAGACGTATGTAACGACGTATTTCTATCGACGGTCTCTACGTATAAAAGGTCATGTCCATAATAGCAATTTTTTTATTGCATCATGCACTTCCATAATATTATAATGAGACGCATATTCCTACATTTTTTTTTTCTATCACAAGTAATTCCGAAGATAAAAAGACGTAAACGACGACAAGTTGGGAGTTTTATTAGATTTTACTGTGGTAGATGCGGACATCTATACTTACCGTCTTGTACCGCGTTGGAAATTACGCGCCGTTCCGCGTCATGTCGTACTTGTCCGTTTCTACCTCTAAGGTAGAGAATTATTTATAGACTTGTTATCATTTACGTTCAGTTATTATAAGATTTTTGTTCGTTTTTAGTGGGACTAGTGCCACACATTCAATCAAATTTGGACTAATATGAATATTTAAGTGTATATATGTAATATATACACTTAAATATTCATATTAGTCCAGTATATATGTAATAAATAATCTGCGACGTGATATAATAGCTGCGATGGAGGCTGAGGCCTGAGGCTTCTTTGCATGATGAATTAATAATTATTCTAAACTTTGCATACGTATTATGATTTATGAGCCAATGGAAATACAAAACAAATACATCAGGATTCATCAGCTAAAACTTTATACTTACTTCTATTTTTTATAACGACATAGGCATGTAATACTGGGAACTACAAAAAAAGGGTGCGCCTTTTATTATTCTGGCAACTCTGTCTTTACGTCAATGACACATGATGCGGCATGTGTCATTGACGTATAATACGAATCAATCAATACTCCATAATACGAATTTTGCGGATATAAGTTGTCGACTCGAAATCAATATTTTCTATTATTCACATAAGGTTTCGATCGAGTCTATCGTACCCCTGCACGAAATCAACAAAAATTTCGAAAATCGGTTCACAAACGGCGGAGTAATCGTTGAACATACAAAAATAAAAAATAAAAAAAATATCCACAGTCAAACATAATATAACCTCCTCGTTTTTTGGAAGTCGGTTAAAATTATGACCTTCATAAATTCTTAAGAGTCAGTAAAAATTTACCTTACTCAAGACGTATCCGAAAAGACCAATAAGAAGAAAAAGGCAACTTCAACATTATGATGTTTAGTTTTACCCTTTAGTGAAAACATAATAATTAGTGAATACATATTTTATACTAAAATTTGTAGACTTTTGAAAACTATACAGTTTAACTTATCAAACAATCACATTTTATTAGAATTTTTCACTATGGACCTATAGTTATTGATGACGTGTCTTTTTATTCGTTCATTATAACATAGAAAAAATTTCTTAAATTAGCAGCGTATAGAAAGATATGTCTGTGTTTTAAGTTTTCTTACTGAAGAGCCAAAATTTCTATTACATAAATATTATAAACTATGACAATAAGATTAATTTTATAAAGTGTTGAATGAATTTAGGACCTAATATAATATTTTTATTCTTACTACGTAAAAACGGACACGTACGACTTACCCGTTTTTACGCTGACAATTCAAGACTCGTCTCGAATTGACAGAGTCTTGAATTGACAGAGCGTAAAAACGGTCATCTTGTAATTTTGGCGAAAATATTGAAAATATTTAAAATTGTGTTATATCATCCAAACGGTAGGCCGTTTGGATGATAATATAACACAATTTTAAATTTACATTAGGCTTTACAAATCAACCAATAACTGTGTTCATGTTTAATGATAATCTACAGTAACAGTTTGAATCTTAAAAACGCGAATTGCAAAAATCATGAAGTAAATAACAATTTAGGTACTGTTCATAAGAGCGTCCATACACCTATACACTTGTTTTATTTAAATACTTAAAATATTAATACTATAACGTCTATACGCGTGGAACAATCAACTTATAACTTATAACTTTGACGACCTCCGTGGCTCAATGGTTAGAGTGTGTGGCAACTCAAGCCGGGGGTCGCGGGTTCGAATCCCGCCGACGGAACAAAAAGTTTTCCAATGTTCCTGGGTCATGGATGTGTATTAAATATGTGTATGATATAATAAAAATCTTAAATATATTATGTATAGTATAAAAGTATTAAATATATTTCCGTTGTCTGGTACCCGTAACACAAGTCCTTCAGGTACTTAGCACGGGGCCAGACTGACGTGATGTGAGCGTACATAGATATTATATTATTTAACTAAAAATAATCATGAAGTAAATAACAATTTAGGTACTCTTCATAAGAGCGTCCATGCGCGAACCACATTACAACCTTTTTACGTTGATTGTACTCTAAGTCTAACTACTCTACATAAACACTCATGCAAATATTGTAGTGATCTAATGCACACAAACAGACGCTCGATAGCACACACACAGGCGCAAGATTTAGCAACGAGTGACACAGCCTCCCCGTCTGAATGCTAGCGGACGACTGCCGCCCGCGCCCGCGCAGATCACCTTTGAACCAAATCGTTCGGAAATACTGTTTTTCGATATCTTTTCAAAGAAAATATTGTTTGATTTTTATAAAAAATGCTGATATTCAAGAAAAACAGATTCTAAATATATCTACGCAAAAAAAAATACCGTATATCACAGCCGTTTAGGAGGAGTCCCGATTTCAAATCGAAAATCGATGTCACGTATTATTTTTTTATTGAAGCAAGGGTAAGACATGAAGCAGAAAAAAAATGTTGATATATTAGTTGTTGAACTGATCTTTCACATATATTTTTTTCAACTTTTTCCTGCCAGAAATGAATGAGTAGTTACAAAAACAAAATGACCATTTCACGACTCTATACGCCTTAATACGAAAAGGTTCGCCATCGCTGACCTAGTATCTCCAAATGAACTATACTTACCAATTTTGCTTTTAATTTAATTTTGTAAAAGTTAAATTAAAACTACTTTATTTTAAAAACTATAATATCTTAAATTAATTAACTTACGTAAAATAATGGTAACAAGTAAACCAGCTCATTACAATGTCAAAGCGGGCTCCACACTCACGGCGAGTGTTGAGCAAACGCGAACATCATCCACACTCGCACGGGCGTATATATAGCTTTGATATTTGATAGCCCTAACGTAAAAAAACGGCCAAGTGCGAGTTGGACTCGCCCATGAAGGGTTCCGCAGCAGCAAATAGGTAACGTGTTTAGGAAATTTATTAGAGTATTTTTAGGGTTCCGTACCCAAGGGTAAAAACGGAACCCTATTAACTAGACTTCGTTTTCTGTCCGTCTGTCTGTCTCCAGGCTGTATCTCAAGAACCGCTATATGGGATATAGCTAGACATCTAAAATTTTCACAGATTGTGTATTTCTGTTACCGCTATAATAATAAAATTTATATTTAAGGGAGGCTTCAAAGGCACTTGAAATTTTCAGAAAATCCTCAATCTATACTCTAAATCTATCTATACTTAATATTATAAATGCGTAAGTATCTCTGTCTGTCTGTCTGTCTGTCTGTCTCGCTTTCACGCCAAAATTACCAAACCGATTGTAATGAAATATTGTACACAGATAGTCTAAAGCCTGAGAAAGGACATAGGCTACTTTTTAACTGGAAAAAAGGGTTGTAAGGAAGTGAAAATGCGTAAATTTGTTCAAATTAAGTTAGTTCCAAAAATTCATAATAGATGGCGCCATGCCGTCTCCTACATCGCGGTGACGCTTACTCAAACGTCTTTCTATAAGAAGTGGTATCATCTAATACGTTGAGTTTTGGATTTTTTCGATTGTTATTTCTTTTTTACGTTATTAAATAACTCAGTACTTTATCTATGCAGTGACGTAACCTTAAACCTATCAATGATAAATAGTTTATGGGTAAAGTTGTGTAATTGGGGGGCTAAAATATATACTTTTATAAATAAAGTTTAATAAAATTAAATAAGTTATGTGCACACTGCACATCTGTTTTTGGGTGTTTTGATTTAAGAGGTACCAGGTTTTTTTTACAAAAGCTTTAGACACCAATTTTGTTGACATGGCGCGCTATAAACTGAAGTCCACGGGGACGAAGTCGCGGGAAACAGCTAGTTTTATATGTACTTTATTAATCTTATATATATAAATCTCCTGTCACGATGTTTGTCCGTGATGGATTTCTAAACTACTTAACCGATTTTAATGTTTCTTTTTTTTAAATGTGTGCTTTTTTCCAACTTGAGAGATAGGATAGCTTAGATCTTTAATTATAGCCGCAATTTTATTTTATTGCAAAATATTATTTGTCTATAAAGAGCGACCATTGTTTATGCGACGCGGGTCACGGGATAGCGATGGACGTTGCCATGGTGATATACTTATTTAGTCATTAATTCAATAAAATAATATGGCAAATACATTTATAATTTATATACTTATAATACTAGCTGTCCCGGCAAACGTTGCTTTGCCATAATATAAAGTATTTCGCCCATATTATTTTATTGAAGTGACTAAATAAGTATGTCGCCATGGCAACGTCGATCGCTATCTCGTCGCACAAACAATGGTCGCCGTCAGTCTCAGGTTGTAATAATTTACTATTATTTATTCAACAAATGCACTTATCAATAAATGAAGTACCCAGTAGCCGATTCTCAGACCTACTGAATATGCATATAAAATTTGGTAAAAATCAGTAAAGCCGTTTCGGAGGAGTTCGTGGACTAACATTGTGACACGAGAATTTTATATATTAGATTATGGCAAAGCAACGTTTGCCGGGACAGCTAGTACATAATATAATTAAAATAAAATATTAATACATATTTAAGGGCATACAGAAAACACCATTTTTGGCCTATTTTGCTCTATAACGATACGGAACAGCTTCTTGCGCAATTCCGACTCGCACTTGGCCGAATATTTAAAATTTGAATATCGGAATGAATGTTTACGTTTTATTGTTAAATCAACTTCGGATAATTTCTTTCGGAAATCGGAATCAAGCTCGTGTCGATAAACATAATATTATAACCTCCTCCTTTTTGGAAGTCGCCAGTCGGTTAAAAACCTTGACTAACTGATGAATGATGATAATAATTGATAACAGTAAAACAAAATGTACAGGCTTCGCTCGCCCTGGTTATTATGAACAACTATTATAATAAATTGGTTTATTGAGTAAAATTTCATTGATTAGGTCCGGCTGGCACAAACTGGAATGCTGCAGGATCTTGGATAGGACCTGAAAAAAGCAAATTAATTTCACTTGGCTTGTACTAATTAAATTAATAATAATTATTATCAAAAGTTAAAATAATATTATACGTTACATAATATTTAACACTTTGTGGATAACATAATATTTTGTTCATAGGCACCGTGTGGCGCCATCTGTTGACGACATCGTGTGGCGTCAGGAACGAGAACAATCAACTAAACTCCATAAGTATTCCATAAGGTAAAGTTGCGGAAACCATAAAACCCACATTACCCATGCCAGCGATCTTTCGCGTTTAGCGTCCCCGTCGTATTTTGTGGGAGCGAACTTTAGCGAATAGCCATTGATAAATAATTTTATGCCATTAAGTATTGTATCCACTGTTCATTTTACCTGATTTTGGGTAAGCATTAGAAGCTGCCATATCTTCAGGCACTCCATCTCTTATCTCCGTACGGAAATTTGACGGTTGAACCTGCATGAAAATGAAATCGTTATATATTGTGAAGAGTATTCAAATATTCTAATTACTTGTCATTAAAAACAAGCCAATCTTATTAGATTGAATGTGTATTGTTCCAGATTTCGTTGTTTAGCTCTTTCAATTGCACAATATAATACCCTAAACTACCATCTCGACTCTCGTTTCCACAATATTTTCGTGCGCTAGTTAAAAAGTTAATAATAATGTAATTTTTACATTTAAAAGTTAAAAGTAAAGTCTAAAATATCAGTTACTACCTGTCCGTCGTTTCTCATAAGGTCTGGGGAGTTTCCTCCTCCATATCTATTGTATATTCCATTCAGATTATAGTGCAGGTTCATATCAGGACCAATATTGGCTTTCAACAGCTGCTCCCAAATACCACCTGAAAGAAATAATTATGATCATCAATTATGTAAGTATATGTATTAAAAACATGAAACGAGGCATGGATTTGTAGTTCGATATGAAGTTTCATGGCATTATCATTTTAACTGCAGGTAAAATATATTTTACTCTACTACGGAGAGGTCACAGCCCACGAAGAGTTTTGCCGCCTGTGAATGTTGATTTATTGTATCGTATAATCATCCGAAAAAAGGTCCCTTTTAGTTACTATGCGGAACCTTAAAATCATTTTAAATATTTTTTTAGTCTTCTTACCCTTTTCTAAAGTAACGATGGGGCGGCTGGAATCCCAGGGATATTCACTGTGTGCTTGGAAGTAGGTGGCATAGGTTGAAAGCTGAAATCAATGAAGGCATTCTATCTCTATGAAGCATTATGCTTTATCCTAATTTTAACTGAGAAACGGTCTGGCCCAAGCTGGCCAGAGCACAGAGTCTTACTAATAACGCCATCTATTGGATATTTAGAGAAAACTTATAAAAACTGCATTAAAAAAAAAACAAAAACCTCTTTTCGCCAACTGTAGTGTGGTAGTATCATGAAATTCACCTAACGGTGCAAATAATGTACTTAGTACTTGTACCACCTAAGAAATTGATAGGCTGTGGCCTGTGTTATTTACAATGTTTGAAGTAACGCGGCTAAATTACGTAGGTGCGCCATCTAGCCTATGAATCTACTTTTATGATAATACCTGTGTGTTATAAAGAGCCAGCCAATATTTCCCTCCGTGGCCAACAAATGCGGTGTCGTTTGCGTCCAGTAAGTATATGGGGACAACGTAGTTTATATCTGGTGATAATTTAAGGTTACATCCGTACCTAAAATGTTAGGAATAAAATTAATAGGTATTACAATGGTCCAAATCCAACCACTGACACAACAGGATGATAGTGGTGAATAACTTCTTATTTAGAAACATTTCCCTGGCGCCAAATCCTACATTGCAAACGGCAAAATATCAATTTTTTTAACTGTTGCTTACCTGGTTCTTCCACTCATGTCCTCAATTTTTTATCCAATTTACAACTTCTTTTTTGGTTCAGTTTACTTGCAAACTGTAATACGCAACATAAAATTCAGTACTTACCAATCCGGACAATATTTCAAGATATCGTTAGGCGCACGGTAGTATTCTACTCTTCGTACTATCGGGTTGCGAATATTGAACCTCTCATTTGGATCGGTTAGGTTGACTCGTTTTATTTTTATATCTCGTCGCTCGCAAATGTAGTCATAGTGGAATTTCGGCACAGACTCACCACGTGCGCAGTAAGTTGCTGTTGAAAAAAGACAAGGAAAAATTATAATCTCCTTTTTTGAAGCCGGTAAAATAAACAAAAAATGGTTTGCATCACTTTGCCTCCAATCTCCATCTAGACGTCCATAGAGATATAGATAGCGCCTATCCCACGCTAGATGTCGCTTTTACACAAGCAAGGTGTTGTTCAGAAAGAAACGGGGCTTCTGCCTTCTACTCTTCCAAAACACAAGTCGAGACACTAAACTTTAGTAAGAATTAATATTAATAAGACTTATCTCAAGGTTTTGACTGACGACCGCAATCAGACACATTTAATGAAGATTTAACTTTATTATAAGATTTATTGAAGAGTTTGATAGAAAATGTATGGAGTTTATTACCAAATCGTTTATTATTTTAAAGTTAAGTAACCATTAAATGTCTCCGAGAGAGTCACCTGTACTTACATTTCTCCGTCCCATCTAGCGAATTGACTGAAGCGTATCTATCAATACAGTACTTGTAACCTAAAGACGTCGGGTACCGTAAATACGGAGTTTTACATGAGAACCGCCCTTCTTGGTACATAGCTCCCTGAAATATACATTAAATAAAATGTAATATTATTACATTAAAGCCAAGGCAGAGGGCGCTATTTGTATTTGTACAAACTAATCCAACCAAAATCCGACGCGACGTGTTGTAAAGATAACTGATAAACTACGATAACATGGCGCGCCCCTCCAAAATTCAAAACGTTTGAAGTGCGTTGTCTTGAGAGGTCAGTTAGTTACGAGTGTTATCGTAGTTTATCTCTACGGTCTGTGTTGTGGTCTGTCGTCTAGCATGAAAATATTGCACCAAGCGGCGCCCGGCTGCCACATAACAATTTAAAATCTATTGTGTCTGCGATTCCCACGATGGAGGAATTAATATAAATTATATTAATATTATATCCTGTGAATTCCTCTTTTATACTCTCAGAGAAATTGATAAAAACTCTTTTACCTTACATATAACACTTCGCCTGCCAGGCGGCCTGGAGACACCTCCAAAGCAGTAAGTCCTGGTACCGTTAATCATGATCTCAGTCACCCCTATATGGGATATCAGAGATATACCGTTGATACCAGCTAAGGCGAACCTCTGGAGACCCGCGCGTTTGCGAACCTCGACGTTATTCTTCATACTCATAGTGTTCACTATCGCTTGCCAGCCGTACACGAACTCGTGCATGGGGCCTGGGAAAATAGTCGAATCAAGCTTCGAGTATAAGGAATGTCGAATGAGTGCGGGATGATAAGCAGCCTTTCAAATTCCATAGCGCCTGTTAAGTGTTAGAGCTTGCGCGTATTAATATGGACTATGGTCTACTATCATGGCTCACGGGTAGAATGCAAATGGGGCCATCCATAAATACGTTACCCGAAATTCGTGACTTTTTGACCCCTCGGCCCTCTCATGTCCTTGTCCCTTCCGGTGCCCACCCGGGTCCTAAACGACACACACTTCATCGACCTCACTATAACGTGTGCATCCCCCCAGAAAGCCCAATCGAGCTAGGTGTATTTTCAATAAATCAGGATTTAGAGCAAAAATAGAGCACCACTACAGTCAAGTAAATAAATTGGAGCATTAATACGAACGACGCTGCGAGCTAAAAACCGTGGGCTTGCTGGCGTCCTGTCCCGTCAGCACGCCCAAGCTAGATCTCGGGAACCGTTGAGAGTACTATCGTATATTGTGATTCAAATTTTCGAGCAAAATTGGAGCACTCTGCTCCCGTGAAATCAACTTCGAAACTAGAATGTGAAAGGAGTTAGACGTGATTAACCGGTGGGCTTGCTGGCGTCCTGTCCCGTCAGCAAGCCCACGCAGATCTCTGAAACGGTAATGATTTGGATTATGATTAAAACTCTACAATAGAGCCCTATTTAGAGCACTCTGCTCCAAAAAAATTAATGTAGCTTCAATAGTTCTCGAGTTACAGGCCTTTGAAAACGGGCTTGCTGCCGTCGCCTCCCATCAGCAAGCATAGTTCTCTCATTCTAAGCTACGATTTGAGATATTTTTGACGACTCTCCGTTCAGTAGTTTCCACGCTCCAAATGGGCTTGCTGACGGGACGCGACGGCAGCAAGCCCGTTTTCAAAGGCCTGTAACTCGAGAACTATTGAAGCTACATTAATTTTTTTGGAGCAGAGTGCTCTAAATAGGGCTCTATTGTAGAGTTTTTAATCATAATCCAAATCATTACCGTTTCAGAGATCTGCGTGGGCTTGCTGACGGGACAGGACGGACGGACGATTTTTTTTGGAGCAGAGTGCTCTAAATAGGGCTCTATTGTAGAGTTTTTAATCATAATCCAAATCATTACCGTTTCAGAGATCTGCGTGGGCTTGCTGACGGGACAGGACGCCAGCAAGCCCACCGGTTAATCACGTCTAACTCCTTTCACATTCTAGTTTCGAAGTTGATTTCACGGGAGCAGAGTGCTCCAATTTTGCTCGAAAATTTGAACTACAATACACGATAGTACTCTAAACGGTTCCCGAGATCTAGCTTGGGCGTGCTGACGGGACAGGACGCCAGCAAGCCCACGGTTTTTAGCTCGCAGCGTCGTCCGTATTAATGCTCCAATTTATTTACTTGACTGTAGAGGTGCTTCATTTTTGCTCTAAATTCTGATATATTGAAAATACACCTAGCTCGATTGGGCTTTCTGGGGGGACGCACACCACTATAACTAGACTCTAGTCATACCTACTTATGGTGGTAGGTTATTGTGGTAGGTAAGTCTTCAGCCTAGTCTGTTCTTTCTTCTGTCTAAGAAAGTATGTTCAGCTGGTCGAGCCAACCCAGAATAATATATTTATGCATATAGTTATGCCTAGAACATAATTAAGTATACTTCTTTGCCTAAAATAAAAAGTTACCTATTCCAAAACTATCTCCATCAAGGATGTTGAACATCTCTCCGAACGAGTCGGACATAAGTCCAGAGAGTACCGAAGCCTTTGGTGGTTCATCATCAGGCCACGCTGGTATCATTTCATCTGTTACTGGGTGAATTTCGCTTTCCATATGCGACTGCACCCCCTGGTTACAAAAAACATAATTCGATTTGGGCCCATTTGCACCACGCGGTACGCTGTAAGAATTCGAAATGCGGCGACTGCGGTGAGTGCGGTGCGGCCAAATCTGCGTTCACCTTTATCCTATTGTTATGTTACCTCTCTTCTGCCACGAACATATTGTGACAGAGAAGGAAAAATAAAAAGATTAACAATAAGAATGGCGTAAGCAGGCCTAAATTAAGCTTCTAAAGTTCGTGAGGTATTCAGATTTCATGTGAGTAAGTATCTATATTTTGGTATATTGGGTATGTACTATGTAGCCTTTTTTTTGTTTTGATGCGCAGGGGAAACCCTTTATGGGTGCCCCGGGTTGGGAACGTGCCTCAGTTAAGCTGAAGCACCCAGGGGGTATGTGGGACTCCCGGCAAGAAGCGCCGGGCTTACCCACTAAAACCACCTGCTGGTTTGCCTTCAGCCGGATACGGAAGGATCAAGGATCTGTCTAACACAGGGCTCCCTCCACAGGTACTATGTAGCCTTAATATAAATTGATATATTTTACCTTTAAAATCCATGTTGCGTACAGAAGTCCCACCGACGCCAGCATGTTCACGCCATTAAAAATAAAATATTAGTTTTAACGACCACAATCAAAATAATTGGACTTCAGTTTATGTTCTCCTAATTAACTAAAGTTATCGATAGCCAAGAAACTTTATGCCCATTATAACCAATATGATAAAATAATAAGAGAGTTGCTTTATAACCAAAAAATATATAAAATAGGCCTTGATATTTCTATAGGGTGTAACAAAACTTAATACTTTAGGGTGTGTACGTGTTCCTTGTACAGCCCACTGGGAAAGAATATAAGATAAGACAAAAAAAAATCACTTTTGTATGGGCAAGAGCCCAATTAATAATAATATCTACGCTTCACACCACGTCAGTCTGGGCCCCGTGCTAAGTAGGTACCCGAAGGACTTGTGTTACGGGTGACAGACAACGGAAATATTATATTTAATACTAGCTGTCCCAGTGAACTTCGTGTCACTTAAAAACCTTCCATGGACTTCAAGGATTATTTTAAGACTAAAATTAACAGAATCGGTCCAGCCGATATAGAGTTATAGCGTTACTAACACAATTGGAAATCCATTTTTATAAAATTTACTAGCTGTCCCGGTGAACTTCGTGTCACTTTAAAACCTTCCCTGGACTTCTATGAATATTTTAAGACTATAATCAGCCCAATCCGTTCAGCCGTTTCCGAGTTTTAGCGCGACTAACAGATTTGAAAATCCATTTTTATATAATACTAGCTGTCCCGGTGAACTTCGTGTCACTTTAAAACCTTTCCTGGACTTTTACGAATATTTTAAGACTAAAATCAGCCCAATCCGTTCCGCCGTTTTCGAGTTTTAGCGCGACTAACACATTTGAAAATCCATTTTTATATATAAGATAAGAAGCAGACTAGCTGTCCCGGTGAACTTCGTGTCACTTTAAAACCTTCCCTGGACTTCTACGAATATTTTAAGACTAAAATCAGCCCTATCCGTTCAGCCGTTTTCAAGTTTTAGCACGACTAACACATTTTAAAATCCATTTTTATATATAAGATATTATAGATTTTTCTACTATAATTAAGTAATTCAGTTGTATTGCGTGTTTACATTCTACAATAAGCGCTTACCATCTGGCCAAACACAGGTTTGTGAGTGTATCAGCATTATTTCCTCAGCCATTTATTCTAGACAAAAATATCTCGAAAGCCACTATAAATTAATATCCAATAAGTTTTCTAATGTGTTCCGTATTATAATTTATAATCTTATCTTTAAATAGATCTTTACTTAGATCTTTATTTAGTAGCTGATTGTTTGATTGGGTATTTATAAATAATATAACTAAAGTTAATAAATAAAATATTTTATTAAGAAATTATTTCAAAATACAAATGCAAAAGCTACAAAATTACTAAAACACATTTTGTTATCTTGGCATTCAAATACAAAACCACAACTCAAAATAACACATCCTAAATTTGCTATTGCTAAATAATTATTCATTTCCATAATTTAACAATTTTAAACATAATATTATGAGATTTATGTGAAATATAGAAATCTATTTATTATATTTTAGTGACCAAAAATAAAGTTATTTTAACAAGGCATATTAAAAAATACAATTCAGACTATTAATTTCAGTAGAAAATAAAAGTACAATTAAGATGTAGTCAATAAAGAAACAATAAATAAATAAAATCTAATAAGAATTGTGACATTATAATTTAACGCACTGATAAAAATTACATAATTCAAACAAAAAAATATATGTTAAAATACTCACACAATATTACACATAATAGAAAACTATCCATCACTGATAATAATAATCCAAGACACAAAACTGCGTTTACGGACAGAAGAAAAAATAAAACATAATAATATTTAAAAAGCTTCAGAAAAAACATTAAATAGACAGCCCTACATCACTAAGGTGGCAACCCTGATATGCCTTTACTTTCCTTATGGTCCCGAATTTAATTGGTAAAATTACTAACACTCTCAAGAGGCCACAGGTATTTTCGGGATTGACATTTTCCAAATTTTACCAGGCATTTTCACTCGCCACATGTTGGTTTTTATACATTTTAAAGAACAAGCCAATTACGGATATTTTAGACACAAAAAAAAAGACTACAAATTCCATAAAAATTACAGCAAAGAAAATAATACTCTCTTTACGTCACTTGTACGGCGTACCTCGCACGACTGAATGAATTGATATTTAGAGTCTTTTTTAGGGTTCCGTAGTTTCATTTTTTAAACAACAAGATTTTGTAAATTTACAAAATATCCGCAATCGATTTTCGATGACTTTACATATAAAGAATAATTACAACACGAAATATGACACGTAGTTATGCAAGACTATTTTCTTAACTCTACAGGAACAAAGCAAAATCGAGGTATTTGATACATAATATCGGAATGAAACACGACACATGACGACAATTCTAAGGCGGCCCCTAGACGCCCAATATTACGTATTGTGCAATATTATTGACGGTTTAGGGTTAGTATTGAACATTGCCGCGTCTTTCTATCTTGTGTACAATAAACTGTAGGGACCGCCTAAAATTGTGATTATTCATATTGTAGGAGGCAAAAGCAAATTTACGTTATTCCGGTAAAAACACTGAGTATACACTGGGTCACGGACATCTACAATACATTGATGATTGAATACTTAAGCTGTGCGTCCACTGCATCAAAATCGAGCCGTTTGCGCTGTCAGCTGCCTTACCCCCGACAGAATCCGAATCGAATTGACAATCGAATCAGCTCGATCTCAAAGCTTTCGCTGCTTTCGACATAAAATATACTAGCGCAAAATCGTGCTGCGGCTCGATTTAGAACTAATTCGATCTCGACGGCTATTCCCACTCATCGTGCTGCGGCTAAAATTGAAACTAATCAGTCGTAAATCAAAATCGTATCAGTTTTGGGGGTAAGACTGTAGTATTTATAACATAAAGTTAATATACCTATCGGAATAGAGAAACAAAGGCCTGAGCAAGCGAGATGTCACTATCAGTAACACTGCGTGGTAGAAAGAGAAGCGTGATTTGAGGTTGCATAGCTTTTTTTTCATCTGTTTGACAGTTTGTCTGCCCCTGGGCCGATCGTTGTCAATTTGGGCTCTCAGAAAAATTGTGATTTTAAGTTAAATAATGAATAATATTTAGAAATACTGCTCTAGAAACATGGTTAAGTGTTTGTGGAATGATTCTGGATCCACACATCGAAAAAACCCAGACAAATATTCATTTCACAGGTGAATTATTCTACATCGACAGGACCTAGTTTTAAGTTTATTTTTGCCAATTCCCTACGAGTTATTGGTATTTTTACATCTGTGTTTACTTCTGTATATGTTTAATTATATGGAAAACATAACTTGACTAGCCATGGTGCACAATTTAAGGATATTTTGTGTAAACAATTTTCATCTATTTTACACTAGGGCTGTATCAAGTTATCGACAAGTTGTGTCGATATGAAAATATTTTTTAGTGAAGTATACTAATTGTCTAGGAATGTTGAAATGATAACATACTCATCCGTAGTTTGTAATTAGTTTAATTATATTAATATACTATCATACATAATTTATCGTTTTTAAGGTTCCGCACCCAAAGGGTAAAAATTAAGTCCTAGTAGTGGGGTCCCGCAGCCCGCTCTACTACTAAGACTTCGTTGCCTGTCCGTCTGTCCATCCGTCCGTCCGTCTGTCTGTCTTCAGGCTGTATAACAAGAACCACTATAGTAATAGACTTCTGAAATTTCCACAGATGTAATGTCATTCTACATCCAATACGGCTGCTCATCCAAGATAGGGAAATAGTTGAAAGCACTTCTGCAAGATGGGCATCAAATAAAAGGGCTCAGTAGGCTCATTGAGAGTGAATTGAAAATTAATAGGGTCTAGTGAAGTCGTGTCGTGTCGTGTAGGTACTGATGTCACGTGACGTAACCTGTCGTGTCGAATCGTGTCATGAAATGTCGTGTCGTATCGTACCGGGTTTTAGAAAATGCCCGGTTGAAACCGGTCACCCTTTATGCGCGAGTCTGACTTACACTTGGCCAATTTTTCAGATTGCCTGCTGACCTGGATACCAGAAATTCATGGCTTAAAATAATTAACCGTCCAAACTGGACTCCGAAAAAAAATTCATGCATACTTAATTATGCAGCAAGCATTTTGAAGAAAATTCACATTTTACTTCAAAATTACAATTTTATTATATTATATCTATGCAGTTTTATTTTATCCCATTTTATAATGCCCGCTGTACACTCTCGCTGAGAGCTCTCGGGCGAGAGTCTCGTGCGAGAGCCCCTTGCCTGAGTGCGATCATGTACATTCTCGCTTAGTTCAATCGCAGATAAGAACTCAGAGAAGATTCACCATTCACCATGCATCGAAAGATATCATTGTAATCGGAAGATTTATAATCATATTTAATTTTATTTCTCATAGATGATGACTGATAATGACCTTTATTATTGTTATTTTTCTGTTCTACACTGTCCAACGGCGGGACTAGTACTGAAAGACGCGAGAGTGTACAGTAGTGCGCTCGTTTTCCTCGCGAGACCCTTTGTCTCGGGCGCAAAATACCGACAACGGACCGAGAGGGTCCGAGACAGGCGAGTCGAGGCGAGCGCACCCATTTGTACACTCTCGCACTCGGGCCGCCTCGCTGTGTCTCGGCGAGAATGTACAGCCGGCATTATGTTTACAATCTTACAATTATTATTCCATGATCGATATTTTGTCGAATTACAAGATCTTTGTACATCACTGACACGCACACGTAAACATAATTGTATACACAGATGTAAATCAAATTTTGGTTAAGCTTGACAGCTCGGGATTGTTTCTCTATTCCGATAGGTATATTACCTTTATGATTTATAAAAACGTTAATTTTTTTTACGATGCAATGTATGTTGTCATAATATACATATCAATCTATCATCGCAACGAATGCTGACGTACGATCGACCCGATTTCGATGCCACAAATCTGTGTGCGCAGCTTTAGAGACAGAAAACATTTAAGACTTTACGAACACCTATTAATGTTAAACGTCGATAAAATCATGTTATCTCTCGTTCATAGTATAAATGAAAGAGATAGCTTGATATTTTGCCATCAATAAACACTTATAAAGGGCCCCATACACGGTAAGATTTATCTGTACGATCCGTCGCGTCAAACCGATCGAAACGAGTAACGACTAATCGATGGTGTATGTCAAGATCGTTAACGATTTACTTAATCAAAATATATGAGCGACATTTTTGATGCGATCAATCATCACGATCAATCGCATAGACGAATCGCGCGAATCGTACCGTATATGGGGCGCTTTAAGACGTTTGTCCAATTAAGACTAAGATTACATTGATGCCTGTTTTCACCAATCGCCTCCTAACGCTAAGTGTAGGAACACTTAGCTGACTTTTAGGGTCATGTATCTTTCAAAACAAACACATTTTTGAAAGAGTTTATTGTTCACGAAAGTACTCTAAGACACAAATAATTACTAAAATCTTAAAGGAAATGTACCCCTAATGGAACACCTTAGCGTTAGGCGGCGGTTGGTGAAAACAGACATGAGACTCTTAAATATGACACTAATAAGTACTTATCATTAATAATTGCACGTTAATATTCACACAGGACTATATACAAAGCCTGCTGTTTTGTCACGTGACTTTCCCAAAGACAACAGACCTGTATAGTTCGTCGCAGTGTCAATATTTTATTATTCATCAAGGGAGTAGGTATGTTGAGACTTTACGTCATAATATTATTATAACATCGACATTTACGTACAAAACTATAACCCTAATATACATACATCCTTTAGAGTAGAATACAGTTAAAATTTTATAAAATACTTACGTTTACAAAAATAGCACAAATGTATTGGGATTAACAGACAGATTATGCTATAGATTAGACTACTATAGAGTATAGACAAAAATATATAATAATTATTGATCACGACAGTAAAGTGTATAATAGACATTCATATACAAATACAACCGCATAATATACAAAATAGTGCGAAGTATAGTTGTATAAGTTAAAGACTACCTACTACAAAATATTACAAAACTAAAATGCCTGCCATTAAAGCTATGACAGAGAAGTGTTTATATTATTTGGACATCTAATTATGATTATTTAGAAGATTATGAAAAATATTGGCCGCAACTTCGTACCATCAACCGTAGATTTTTCCGCAATTAAAACTATCTTATGTCCTTTTTTGGGACTCATCCAAATGGGTTTGCATGGATGGATGTATGGATGGATGTATACCTACGTAGCACTTTAGCTTATATGACTGTATAGCAAACCGTATTCATACCCATAACCGCGTCTTGCCCAAGAGGGCCTCCCGACGACGCATGCCAGCTAGATATGCTGCGAGTGTGAGTGTGGTGCCTGTATAGGCGCTATAAGCGCGGCACCTCCCCTTTCACCGCCCGCGCCCCTTTTGGAAAACGGACGGCACGCGCCGCCCGCCATTTTGTTTTCAGTAGAGTTCGAGCCGTGAGACTGTGTGTATATTTTCAGTCTCCCGCGCATAAGACACGACGCTCGCACCGCAAGCGACATCCTCTATTCTTATTTGAGTTGTAGTGTAAATATGTATAATTGTTTGTTAAACTTGACCACTAAAACTGTTGCTTGGTTTAGTAAAGTTCTGAACACCACCCCCTGAGTTCTCATTATCTGCCTACTGGCAGTGGCGCACCTCCGTTGTAGTACCCAGTACAATATCTGGCGTCCCAACAGTGTGGATTAGTGGTAAAAGGGATCAAACAATAATTCGTGTTGAAACTTGTGAGTGTGATTTTTGTGAACCCCGTGTCGAACTCGAATTCCGTACGACGCGTCACGCGACTCCGTACGGTCTACCTAAAGTTGTGCGTACGCGATACATTAGGTACGAACTATCCGCGTAAGAATAATAATGACGCGTACTAGAAGTAAAGTGAACGCGGAACAACCGCAAGACATCTACAGCGACGAGGAGGAGTTAGAAAACGTGACTCCCGCGCAAAAGAGGGCGACCGCGCCCGCGCCATTACTTTCACATGGCAACAGAGACGATGCATCAAGCATTCCCCATTCCTCTGTGCCACCTCCGCATCAGCACGAACACCAGGAGTTCCAGCATGATGACGCCGAGGGTGATGATGCAACACGCATTCCCCACCGCCCCTCCGCCCCTCACATTGCTGACGCAACATTCTCACAGCAGAGTGTTTCTATGCTCCTTGAAGGCCTACAAAGAACGCAAACCAACGCTATAAAAGAAATCCTAGAAAGTGTTCTCGGCCACCGCGCGATGACCTCGACTCCCTCGCCGGTGCCTACCGAAAGTGGTAATTTTGCGCGTTGTAAAGCTGTGTTTAGCGGCGCACCTACCGAGTCCATAGAAGGATTTATAGACGCAGTAGAAAGCTATAAAGAGTGTGCCAACGTGACTGATAGTAATGCAATAAAAGGTATGTCAATGTTGCTTACACATGACGCGGCCACCTGGTGGCAGGGCATTAAAAATCAAGTGACTACATGGGACGAGGTCGTTATTAACCTACGGAGCGCCTACGGCGACCGACGGCCGCCCCATAGAATTTATCGCGACTTATTCGCAACCGAACAACAGAACGAGAATACCGACGTGTTCGTTGCAAAAGCGCGCGCCCTGTTACCAAGGCTACCACAGAATGATTTGACTGAAAAAGTTAAATTAGATATGATTTACGGCCTTTTAAACGTGCGAATAAGAAAACGACTCCGCAGAGAGGAATTTACTACATTCGCCGAGTTATTACAACATGCTAGAAATATTGAAGACTCCATGGGAGAAGAGGAGCGACGAGCAGCAACAGTGAGACCATCGCCGGCCGGCGCGAGTACTTTCCGCACCGCCCCGGCCCTCTCCGCTGCTGGCCGCGCTGTTCTACAAGGAGCAAACGATAAGCGAGACGACGATTGATAGCGAACAAGTTCAAGCAGGAGAGAGACAAGGAGATGGCGATGCTGCAGAACATATTATTCCATTATAAGAAGCTCCTAAAGGATGAGTCAGACGATGAGCACAGCGAACACGAGGGCGCGCCGCTCATTGGCAGCGCCCCCGCCGCGCCCCACCGGAAACCCGAGATCGTCGCCAACATACCCAAGACGCAGCCCGAACACGACGCCGCGAGGGCGGACCAGGACAGGGTACAGGACGACAAGGTCGTCGGCGCGCAGCCCGTCAAAAGGAGAAGTTCGCAGGACTCTCAGATAGTCCTGAACGTCCCGGAGGAGGTGAAGCGGGTGAAAGTGAACGGCAAGGAGGCGGGGCCAGGGGTGGGGCAGGGGGCGGGTCTGTACCCGCGCCTGCCCGAACCCGACTGCGCCGTCTGCGGGTGCACACTCGTCGAGTGCAATTATTGCACTCGACGAGTGTGCACCCGCAGACGTGTCAACAACAGAACGAGAATACCGACGTGTTCGTTGCAAAAGCGCGCGCCCTGTTATCAAGGCTACCACAGAATGATTTGACTGAAAAAGTTAAATTAGATATGATTTACGGCCTTTTAAACGTGCGAATAAGAAAACGACTCCGCAGAGAGGAATTTACTACATTCGCCGAGTTATTACAACATGCTAGAAATATTGAAGACTCCATGGGAGAAGAGGAGCGACGAGCAGCAACAGTGCACACTCGTCGAGTGCAATAATTGCACTCGACGAGTGTGCACCCGCAGACGGCGCAGTCGTGTTCGGGCAGGCGCGGGTACAGACCCGCCCCCTGCCCCACCCCTGGCCCCGCCTCCTTGCCGTTCACTTTCACCCGCTTCACCTCCTCCGGGACGTTCAGGACTATCTGAGAGTCCTGCGAACTTCTCCTTTTGACGGGCTGCGCGCCGACGACCTTGTCGTCCTGTACCCTGTCCTGGTCCGCCCTCGCGGCGTCGTGTTCGGGCTGCGTCTTGGGTATGTTGGCGACGATCTCGGGTTTCCGGTGGGGCGCGGCGGGGGCGCTGCCAATGAGCGGCGCGCCCTCGTGTTCGCTGTGCTCATCGTCTGACTCATCCTTTAGGAGCTTCTTATAATGGAATAATATGTTCTGCAGCATCGCCATCTCCTTGTCTCTCTCCTGCTTGAACTTGTTCGCTATCAATCGTCGTCTCGCTTATCGTTTGCTCCTTGTAGAACAGCGCGGCCAGCAGCGGAGAGGGCCGGGGCGGTGCGGAAAGTACTCGCGCCGGCCGGCGATGGTCTCACTGTTGCTGCTCGTCGCTCCTCTTCTCCCATGGAGTCTTCAATATTTCTAGCATGTTGTAATAACTCGGCGAATGTAGTAAATTCCTCTCTGCGGAGTCGTTTTCTTATTCGCACGTTTAAAAGGCCGTAAATCATATCTAATTTAACTTTTTCAGTCAAATCCCGAAACCCGAGATCGTCGCCAACATACCCAAGACGCAGCCCGAACACGACGCCGCGAGGGCGGACCAGGACAGGGTACAGGACGACAAGGTCGTCGGCGCGCAGCCCGTCAAAAGGAGAAGTTCGCAGGACTCTCAGATAGTCCTGAACGTCCCGGAGGAGGTGAAGCGGGTGAAAGTGAACGGCAAGGAGGCGGGGCTAGGGGTGGGGCAGGGGGCGGGTCTGTACCCGCGCCTGCCCGAACCCGACTGCGCCGTCTGCGGGTGCACACTCGTCGAGTGCATATTATTCTGCTTCGCGCCCTAAGGCAAAATAATAAAAATTTTATTAATGTTTTTTATTAATTAAATATGCAACTTTAACTTAAAAATATATATATATATATATATATATATATATATATATATATATATATATATATATATATATATATATATATATATATATATATATATATAATATATATATATATATGTCACCGGAATATAACAAGATCCGCAAGTTTATAAGTTTCCTAGGAAATTTATAAACTTTCGTAGGATTCTAAACGAGACATAAATTGTATTATTTTACGCTCACGTTTTCGCAAATTTATTAACGTACCGAACTCACGCGTAAAATAATCAGTCAGCAATAACCAAACGCCATGTGCACTCTGATTGGTTGAATAAGTCACGTGTTCCTTCTCCTTCCTCTGCACCGCCATTGTTCGCAACGAAATTTTGAACAAAGCGGTTGCTTGTGTGTTTTTGTAAAGTTTTTAATGTTATAGGTGTGTTGGAATTGTGGAAATAGTTTTATTTTGTTAAGGTTACTAAAGTAGACCCATAATGAGTGACCTAGAAGCTGCGGACAGCCAAGATAGTGAAGATAGTGCAGTAAATGCTAGGAAGTTTGTTGACGAAGTGAAATTTACCACAGAGCTACGAAAGTTTTATAGTGGCCATGACAAAAAAAGTAAGAAGTCGGAATGGACAGAGGAAAAAATTAAAAATGTCATTAAAATGATAGAAAATTATAATAAAGCTAAAGTTTTGGGACGTCGGCCCACAGACAAGGAATACTATCACGCCAAAAAGTATGATATTATGACTTTTAGTGACGAAAAAGTCTTGATAATGAAAAGGAAATCTCAGCAAGATCCAGTGGTACAAATAGTTCCAAGCAGTCAATACTATCAAGTAATTCTCGATACACATGTTGCTACAGGTCACGGACGGCGTGACAAAATTATTTACGCCTTGAAAGACAAGTACATGGTTCCAGTATTTGCCATAAATATTTTTCTCCAATTGTGCAAAACTTGTCTTTCCAAGAAAAGTTTCCCTAAAACTGGTATAGTTGTAAAACCACTTATTTCTGATGACTTTAATAAAAGAGGACAGGTAGATCTTGTGGATTTTCAATCATCTCCAGATGGGGAGTACAAATGGATGCTACAGTACCAAGATCATTTGACCAAATTTTGTTTTTTACGACCACTAAAGAGTAAAGAAGCGAAAGAAGTCGCAATAGAGATTTTAAAGATATTTTTAGAAGTTGGTTGTCCCAATATCCTCCAAAGCGACAATGGACGGGAGTTCACGGCATCAGTATTGAAAGAAATTGTAAGCTTATGGCCAGCTTGCAAAATTGTGAATGGAAGACCCAGATATCCCCAAAGCCAGGGAAGTGTAGAACGCTCAAACCAAGATGTGAAGAATATGATTCGGGCTTGGATGGTGGATAATAATTCCACTAACTGGTCAATAGGTTGTTACTTCGCTCAATTCCAGAAAAATTCATCATACCATTCTACGATTGCGAGGACACCGTTTAAAGCCCTGTTTGGAGATGATCCAAGATGCGGTCTAGCTTCTACGCATTTGTCTAAGAATATAATTTCTCAGTTTGAAATGGAAGAGGATTTGGAGACGTTCTTAGAAACTTCAAATGACAATGAACATAAGAACGTAAATGACGTTGAAAATATAATTTCCGTTCAAGGAAATCTTTGTAAAACTCCTGAAATTGCCACAGAGTCAATTATTATGACAGAAAGCATGACTGAAACTGAGCAAGTCAAAGTAATAGTAGTTAGCAGTGAAAGCACGGTCGCAAATACAAACTATATTTTGCATGACTTTGACACGATTGCACATGAAATCGAGAATCCTAAAGAAGTTGGCGAAATAGATACATTATTTTGTCACATATGTAACAAGGAATCATCTGGGGCCCATACGTGTATTCAATGTAAACGTATCACACACGTAATCTGTGGAGAGTCAACAGAAAACAATGACGAAGGATATGGTTCGCAGTTGATATGTAATTTGTGCACAAACGAAGCGAACATCCTGAGAGAAAGGAAGGACTCGCACTTTAATTTGAAAAGAGCAGCAGCAAAAATGACAGCACATTCATCTAAGAAATTCAAAAATATTGATGTTGGTGCTACTGTATTAGTCGAAGTTCGAAAAGTCGATAGAGGGCCTTTGGATAGCAAGAATGTGGTCGGCAAAGTCGTAGAGAAAAGAAATGAACTATACAAAGTTGGCACTTCTTTTGGAGTCATCAATGACTGGTTGCCTCGAAACGCTGTCCTTTCAACCCCAGGAGAAATTTTGACTGATGATCTTCCAGAGGTTCGATTACTTTACTATTTTTTACTATTATACCTATAAACATGAATTCAATGTTTTATTTGCTATATTTTTATATTTACAGGCCAAGTTACCATTAAGAAAAATATCTGCGATGTCTTCTACATTTGGTGGGCAAGGAATGAAGCAATGCAACTGCAAAAAATATTCTAAGGGACAATGTTTATCTAATAAGTGCAATTGTAAAAAAGCTAATATTTTGTGTAATTCGAGGTGCCATAAATCTTTGACATGTTGCAATAAGTAGATCCGCATCAGTATGGTTTACATTATTCGATTTAGTTGAAAACGTTAAATGCTTTAATAATCTGAAATTCTGAAATTCACACTTAATTATAAATTGGCTTATTACTTTTTATGAGTTTCCGCCGTCAACCGACCGGCGGCATTGGCGTAACTTAGCAACGATATCCAAGAGCCCTATAAGCTGATACACGTCGCCATTGGCATTATTAGTACCAAGGTCTGTTTTTTTACTGGATGGATAGGTCGTCTTGTGGTTGACCGTACGAGTACTTACATAATTTTTTATGTTTAAATTTCCTTATTTTTTTATCATGTTTGATTTTGTAACATGTTCTCTAAACATATTTTTATAAAGCTCTTTAAGTTATCTAGCGTCTCTCTGGGAATTAGCCTGAGGCTCACGCATTTTTTTGTAATTTAATTTTAAAATATTTGTTTTTGTTTTGGCAGAAGGCCAGTTTTTATATTTTATGATTGTTTTTTCTTTTTTTTAAATAAACCTTTTTAATATCGTAGAACACTATTTCTGTTGTTTTATTTAAACCCTGTAAGTCCTGTAACCTACCTTGTTTTAAAGTAAAATACTTAGGTAATCGAAACTGATAAATTTATAGTTTGGTAAGTCTGATTGTACCTAAGTCTATGGACACAAGCATTGCCATTATCAACATCGACCAATCAGAGAGCAGTGTGTTATTTGCCGTATTAAAAAGAAGCGTAAAATTAAAAGCTCTTCTGTGATTGGTTGAACCGTTTAGAATCTTACGAATGGATAACCGTTAGTTTATAAATTTACCTCGAGACGTCGAAAATTGATAAATTTGCGAAAACGTGAGCGTAAAATAATACAATTTATGTCTCGTTTAGAATCCTACGAAAGTTTATAAATTTCCTAGGAAACTTATAAACTTGCGGATCTTGTTATATTCCGGTGACATATATATGTTACGCTCAAAGACCGAAATCGCTCAATGAGCGAAAAAATAGCTCACAACGCGTTGTGGTCACAGTGAAAAGGCCACGACGCGAAATTCGTGTTGTGGCTCTAATGAAAACGGCCACGACGCGTTCTGGCAATCACAAAAAGACCATAACGCGAAATTCGTGTCGTGGCTGATATTCTATTCGTTTTTCTTGTTCTTGATTTGTTCTTGTTTGATTGATCGTGGTATTGAAGATTATAATATTTGAATTACCACGCGTACTACAAAATTTTAATAATATTAGTACGGATAGTTTGGAACTATATTTTATGAATAATAATGATAAACACGTTATGCAGTGATTTACCTAGTAAAAGAAAAAATATTTTGTATTGCGCGTTGTAATTCAAATATTATAATCTTCAATACCTATGGACGATTAATCAATCAAGAACAAATCAAGAAAAACGAATAGAATATCAGCCACGACACGAATTTCGCGTTATGGTCTTTTTGTGATTGCCAGAACGCGTCGTGGCCGTTTTCATTAGAGCCACGACGCGAATTTCGCGTCGTGGCTGTTTCACTGTGACCACAACGCGTTGTGAGCAATTTTTTCGCTCACTGAGCGATTTCGGTCTTTGAGCGTAACATATATATATATATAGCAAACCGTATTCATACCCATAACCGCGTCTTGCCCAAGAGGGCCTCCCGACGACGCATGCCAGCTAGATATGCTGCGAGTGTGAGTGTGGTGCCTGTATAGGCGCTATAAGCGCGGCACCTCCCCTTTCACCGCCCGCGCCCCTTTTGGAAAACGGACGGCACGCGTCGCCCGCCATTTTGTTTTCAGTAGAGTTCGAGCCGTGAGACTGCGTGTATATTTTCAGTCTCCCGCGCATAAGACACGACGCTCGCACCGCAAGCGACATCCTCTATTCTTATTTGAGTTGTAGTGTAAATATGTATAATTGTTTGTTAAACTTGACCACTAAAACTGTTGCTTGGTTTAGTAAAGTTCTGAACACCACCCCCTGAGTTCTCATTATCTGCCTACTGGCAGTGGCGCACCTCCGTTGTAGTACCCAGTACAATAACTGGTTTTTATGTGTGTTGATAGAATATCTAAATATCTATTAATATCGATTATCGGATACGAATGTTAGCTCATCGGTTTTACTACTGCGCTAAAATTAAGCTTATTATTATCATCTGAATGCCTAGTCATATTACTTAAAATAGGTATTATTTATTTACGAGTTGCCTGCACAATGGACGGATCAACAGTGTACTTTCGGAGACGCTGTCCCCAGAGACAAGCAAATATACTGCTATTTGGATCTGTCCCTTGTGTAGGAACTCTTCGTATACCAATGAGATTGACATCAACAACTATGTCAACACTAACCTCAAAAAAAAGTTTAAAAAAAGTTATTGCGACAATATTTTGCCGTCGCAAAGTATTTTTGTGGAATTCGTTTTCATACAAAACTGATACATGACAAAATAAAAACATTACTGCTCTGATATGCTTAATGCTCAAGAAATTGAATAATCTTAGTTATTTACTAAAACTATATAATGTGTGTTTAAGCAATGGAGCCGCATTACATGCAGATTATACCTACAGCCTAGGAAATATTATTATAGTTTCAAAGATTCACACCTAGGCCTAACCTTAAGGACAATTATATTTTTGTTGTTTTTCCCGTTTTTACTCGGTTTACGTACATTTTCCTACTGTTACATTAATACTACAAAGGCAAGATATTATCAACATCTGTACAGGACCCACTTAAAAATAAGAATATTATGCGTAGACATAGCACCGAATATAAAGTTATCCGAAACACACATTTATACAAAATTCGAGATTTAGTACATTTTAATATATATAATTATGTAAATGTTATGATTAAAGTTACAAATAACAATCGACAAAAATTCTTATTTTACCATTATCAATATTCCTCGCGTTATAATCACTGTTTAATTCAATCAGGTTAAGATCCAAGACACGGTTAAAATGTATCCTTGGTTGCATGCGAAGTTTTCTCCCTCATTCATCGTAGATAGAAATTAAGATATTGTATATTAAAGCAGGATTAGAAATAACCTACGATGGTGCAAATGGGCTTTACAACTAAGTAGTAGTACAGATCACGACGCGAGAAATAGTTTTATCTATAATCCGGTCGCTGGACAGAGAGAAATTCGTTCATTAACCTATAGTACTTGTCTTTTTTCACTTGCACTTGAAAATCTTTTCTTTTTGTGTTATAAATATTGCGTGTGTAAAAGAGATATGTAGCGAAAGGTCGAAATCTCTCTGTCCGGCGACCGGACTTTAACACTACTAATAATAAAAAAATTTGAATTTTCTTCTTCCAAATCGCAAATGTAACGTGTAGAAAAACTGCAGTTTAATGTAAACATTGATTCACCTATACACAAATATATGCGGGTCTAAAGGTGCGTCCGCCTTACTCCCGACAGAATCGTGAATCGAATCAACTTGATCTCAGTACGAATTAGCACTACCGCTATGTACGCCTCAATCAATGTGCCTCAATCTCAATTTGTAACTAACAAGGATCAAGAAGTTTGACGTATGGTCAACGCGATGTCGAACTTGATTCGAGTTTGACGGATCACAACCGAATATCAAAATCGATATCTGATCGGTTTCGGGAGTAACGTTAATGGACCTAGACGTAACCGTGACCGAACATTCCTCTGTAATGAATCATATGTCATGACATGATTAAATTTTATGTACACAACTACAATAATATTGACATACAGTTTTGAAATGTCACTGTCACAGTAGGCTGAAGACTGAACGCACCTTAAAAAGGCCAGTCGTTCAATTTATATTATGAAACTTGAATCTTAAGGCTGTACACTCGCGGCGCGAATTGCGGCCGCGATTCGCACCGTGAACACGATTCGAACAAATACGAAGCCGCGAAACCCTCCACACTCGCGGTTCGCGGCCTTCACGGGCTTTCAGGCCGCGAGTGTAGAGCCCGCATTACTTGAATCTCAGTGCAAACTTAAAGGCTTCACTTCACAAAATTGCTAACAGTAAAAAATATAAATTATGTTTTAGTATGTATAATTGTAAAAACTTTTAGTATACGTATTATGTATGTAAAATGTAAGTTCTGAGTAATGAAAATAATAATTAAATGTATAATTTGTGTATTAAAAAATGCATTTATATACTATTTATTGTTTACTTTGCATTTATTTGATGCAGCAAATAAAGCATAGCAAATAATACCATATAAGCAAATTTATGTAAAATGTTAAATGTAAAACTGAAATGTTAATTGTTATTAAAGTACTGTCTAACAATTTTTAATTAATGTTAAATTTCAAACTGTAATGTATTATTTTATATTGTATTTGTATGTAAATAGGATAAGCATGTATGTAATCATAATATGAAACAACGCAAAAACCTGATGTAAAACTAACGTAAAAAGCGTAAAATATTATAAAATTTTGTAAAATGTTGCAAATTGTTTATAAAATGTAAATATGAAATAATGTATAAAATTTAAACATAATTTATAGACGCACGCAACAGTGATGTATAATAAAGTAGTTAGGTCATACGTAAGTATTGCATTTAAAAATATGAAAATGTAAGAAATAAATAAAATGTAAGAAATAAATAAAAGTACTTAATAAAAGTATTTTCCTGTATACTGTACGGGGGACAAGAAAAAAAAATCACTGCATTGAATGGGGGTTTGCTTTAAAAATTAAAGTTTAAGAATGTTTTATAATATAAATTGTCGAAAGTGGCCGTTTTTGACAGCCCTACTGTATCTATAATAAGTTAACATTTATGTATTGTATTAAACATTCATAACACCGGTACAAACTTATACATATATGTTTGACCTTTGTCAATCCTGCGATATACAAAGCGCTTAACCAAGCAGTCTTTTGTGATGGTGATTAAATTTACAATCTTATGAATACTCCTGTCATAATATCTAAAATTATTTCACCTGCCAGTATTGACAATAATGAAACGGTTTATCTAAAAATGGTATTTTTTCTAAATTATTGTATAAATTGTTTCAAACAATACAATTTTAATGTAAAAAAGATCTAGAAGTGATGATACTAATTTTTTGACCCGTTAATGTAAATCTATAATGGTCGAGATGTTTAATAGAGGTTAAACAATTTTATATATTCTGACGCCTAATCTTCTAAATTTAACGTATATTTCTTATTGTAGTTTTATTTGTAAATTGATATTATATTGATTATACGTGTAAACATTAAAACTTTGAATTTGTGTCCGTTTTATTAAAATACTATGGTCCTAAAATAATACAAAATCTTTTTTGTAATTGTAATCTCGTAAGTTGTGGGTTATACCAAACTTTTCATAAAAATCTATTTCATTAAAGAATTAAAATAAATGCAATATTATTTTTTGTTGCCTAGCATTAAGATGTTATTAAGGATTAAAAATTGAATTAAATATTAAATTCTAACTAAGTGTGATGTACAGTATTCGAAACCATGTTGCGAGTAATACCATGGCAATCATCTCTATTAAAATAGCTACTGAGTATTCAAAACTATTCCTATTTAATACTATGTTTTTATAACATTATAAGTACATCTAACCGTCATATGACATTTGTATACAGTATTTATGAACTACATTTAACTATGACATATTATGCACAACATACTGCGAATTCTGTTATATGATACAAGATAATTATTATGATATGGATAAAATGGGTTCTTATTTCGAAGTCTTATGAGATATGTTCCAAAGATTCACTGTCAGTCAAACTAAGTAAGTACTATTAATTATTACAGATTGATATTACCGTAGGGTAAGTTCCAAAATATAAGCCAGTTTACAAGATGTCTAGACCAGCACGATATACTGCTAAATCGTTCTAAAACAGCAGCTATGCTCTACCTGCGGCCCGCCGAGACTTTATCAGTGGCCCGCGTGAAATTTACGTCCACCGGGAAAGTAGAGCAAAGTCGTGAAAATGTTTCCACTTCTAAATGGCTAGTTTAGAAGAACGTTACTTTTTAGCCCTAGAAAAATTTTGTAGTGGCCCGCAGGCCGCGACACTAAAACCAAAACGTGTTTGTGGCTCGTATAAAAAAAGGTTGAGTAGCACTATTCTAAAATATACACCAGCTTATTGACATTTATGACTTTGTTGGGATGTCACACCAGCATAAGCATATAGCATCGGATTAGTGGCATACCAGCATATTATAGCATCGCATTTAAGATATATAACGATTACTGGCTAATAAACTGGGTAAAACTTTGAAACTTACTCTTAAACTGCGTTGACACTATCCAAGTTCTTGAACAAAGTCAGCTTTGATTATTCATTTGAGTGAACTTTGATGTACATCAAAATGTAGTTAAGTACTGGTTTCTTATGCCAAACAATAGGTATGGTTGAGTACAGTTGGCCGTCAATACTGTTTTGATCTTACTTTTTCTTGCTTCGATTTGCAATTAACAAGTCCAAACCCGGTGAAACTTTGTCCAAGTGTACTTCGATCGTGGCAATGTTTAATAAGTTACCATAAACACAGAGCTACAAATTACGCGTCTACAGTAAACGCATTATAATACAAAATATCTACATCAAAACACTCTATGAAATTTTAGGCGTATCGTACAAAATACATTATGGGTTCTTCAAAATGATTTTCGTGCTTGACCATCTTGTTGCTTGTGATTGGTCAGATTATGCTTTGGCATTTTTTGAGATTCATTGTGATTGGTCAATATTGACGTCAAGATCTTTATTATGATAATATTTAAGCTAAATTATTTCTTCTTCTCTCTTTATTCTTTTAATTCCTCGACAACAGCATCTTCGAGCGCACACATGAACAATTTTTGACACAAGTGTTCGAATTTAGCTGAAAATAAAATATAATAATTAAGTTTATTTTATATTCATACAGGAAATGAATATAAATTAGATTGTTAGAATTAACAAAGCGCTGACTTCGAGAATTTACACTCAAAATTAGAACTAGGAGTTGAAATCAATACTTCGTATTGTTTACCATACATTTTCTACAGTTAATTTTAACAAATCGTCTTTATAATATTTAAAATCCTATGCTAGGTTGTTGTCTTTTTCTGTTAGTGCTTTTCTCATGTGTCAGATAAGGACAGCATCATAAAGTATTCGTTGACCCAAAAGCGGCTAACATAAGTGATAAGGGCGCTTTTGCGAGCAACACGCATAACAGGAAAAACATCTTTGAAATTATGGGATGCGGGCAGCTTTCATGCTGCGCGTGTGCGGTAACAAGCACGTAAGGTAAGGCCCCCTCATATCTGCTATATCACACATCAAACGCTAAGGCCTAAGGCTTCAGTTTCAAACCAGCGAGCAGCGGGGCGGGAGCGTCGCGGGAAGATTTAATATGGATAAGCCGTCCATTCAGGGCTGTCCATATAAATCTTTATATTCACCGCTTCCGGCCCGCTGCCCGCTGGTTTCGAGGCTGAAGCCTAAAGTTTTATGTAGCTTTTGCTTAAACAATTACTATAATACACACAATACTTACATGAGAAGTTCTGGACAGCTTTGAACTGTGCCTTCACCAGTAGATAGTAGACCGGTATACCGGAGACCGTCATGAGGAAACCTCCTAGCACCGCCACGGGTTGCGAAACCACCGGCGCAACCATCAGCACAGCAGAGATAACCACGAAAGTAACCGGCATCCATAGTTGTACCTGAGAAACAAATGAAACTTCTTTATTTGAGTATTTTGAGACGCTTGTAGTATGTGACATCGCATTGACTGAGTTAAATGTACTATCGCATCGACTGAGTAAAATGTGATATCGCATCGACTGAGTAAAATGTGATATTGCATCGACTGAGTTAAATGTAATATTGCATCGACTGAGTAAAATGTGATATCGCATCGACTGAGTAAAATACAATATCGCATCGACTGAGTTAAATATAATATCGAATCGACTGAGTTAAATGTGACATCGCATCGACCGAGTAAAATGTGATATCGCATGGACTGAGTAAAATGTGCAATCGCATCGACTGAGTAAAATGTGCAATCGCATCGACTGAGTAAAATGTGCAATCGCATCGACTGAGTAAAATGTGCAATCGCATCGACTGAGTAAAATGTGCAATCGCATCGACTGAGTAAAATGTGATAGGGCATCGACTGACTTAAATCCGTATTGTGTTCAGTAGATTATTTGTGAAAGAGTAAGGCCGGGCGCGCACTAGCGTCCAAGCCGCAGCAGCTATCGAAATAGCTTCATCAGTATAAAATCGTCATAGACCACACGCACCTGGCCGCAACGCGGTCAGCAGCCACACCATACTTTCGATGGCCGGGCCCGGGCTAACATCTTAAGGTGGGTTACTGACCAACGTTACGAGGTGTAATGTAACTTATTAGTTATTACACAGCGAGTATTCATGCAGTCGGTGCCTGTAGTACCCGTAATACGACATACTGACTACTAGCTGCACGAATGCTCGCTATGGAATAAGTTACATTACACCTCGTGACGTTGGTCAGTACCCACCTTAAGATGTTACTCTTTTGTTCGTTTCGTTAATAATTGTTTGTCTTATACAAAACCAAATACATACTTTAGCGTTTTTATTGATTTCGGTCTGTTATATCCTATCCTTGTTAGCCTTTTCCCTTACCTAAGCCCTATCCATATTCTTTCCATCCTCATCAGCAATCCTATACCCTTTATATAAACATCCTCCCAAGTTCCCAGTAAGTCTTCATCCATCCTAATTCATTGACGGTCGTGTGCCGAACTTACTAATTCTGTGTTTCTATTTCTATATATTTTCCAGTTTGTAAAATAAATATTTTTTAAAAAGGGGTTTAGCAAGAACCCCATAACATTAATGGTGGCAGCTAAAGGGGATTTTTAAAAGTCCCAGGTACGCCTCGCGAACTGAACTGTTAATAAAACTGAACTATATTCAGTGCTCAGTGTTCAAACTCAAAGTGAAACAAATCAGTGTTCCAAGTTGTAACCCAAAAAAATCACCAAAATCAGTACTTAATCCTAAATTCTGTGCTAAATCCTAAATCTGTGCTAAAGCCTAAATCTGTGCAACGAGTCTGTGGTTCCTGAAATTTCGAGCAATCATAGATTGACGATTACGTCAATCTCGCCGAGTCCAACGCTCCGAGTTCTGAGAACGCCCAGCAGTCGACGGGACGCACGGGATGTTTATACGAGCCGTTCTTATCGCCGCATTCCTGTCGCAGTAAGTGACTCTAGTACATTGATATAAAATAATTTTACATAGATTCACCACGATATATTTACATCGATGTTAAATTTCTAGACTAAGTATTAGTTTTAGTTTTGTTTATAATTAGCGTAGTAAGTATTTTACTTAAACATAATGTCTGAAAGTCGAGCACCGAGTCCAAAACCCGAGGTTGCCTTGGAGGAGGATGAGGCACAAATGGACTGTCTTTGTCCACCGCCGCCTGCTCCGTCTGGCCCGGTTACTAGGTCAGGTAAGAGAGGGGCAAACAAAACCCCCTGCTGCACAGCAGCAAACTCACGCGCTGCTGTTTCTGATGATCACGATGCAATTCCTACTGGAGTCCTTTTTAAATTAACCCTTCGATGGGTCCCGAGAAAAACTTCAATCATTTATAACAAACTGCGATAATGCAATTAATCTCGGAAATGACAACCAAAAAAACATCGTATTTAAATTTATTCAATCCCAATTAGAGAGCAAAGCTGAAAGTGCAGTATCCATTAAAGAATTTTCTAACTGGTCTCAATTAAAAGAATTTTTACAAACCCAATTCGGAGAGAAAAAGCATTATACACATTTACTTGCAGAATTACAAAATTGCAAACAATTACCTAATGAACCAATTCATCAATATTCATTAAGAATCGAAACCTCACTATCAAAATTATTGACTGAAATTTCAATTGCTAGCAAATCAAAGAAAGAACTCCCAGGTAGAGTAGCCTCCATGGAGGATCTAGCCTTACACACATTTTTATTAGGACTCAAACCAAATATTTCAAACATGGTTAGGTGTAGGGACCCTCAAAATCTGAACGAAGCCATTAACTTAGCGTTAAGCGAAGAAAAGATTCAAAATATGCTACAAAAGAAAATTCCAACACCAATAAATCCAACAATCCAACGTATTCGTCCGCCTATGCCACAGACTATATTCTGCAGATATTGCAAAAACCCAGGTCATAGCATCGAAAATTGCAGAAAGCGAGAATATAATAATAATAGGTATAGATCAAACCAAGAACAACAAAACAACAATAACAATCCCAGAATTAGACCTATTCAATTCAATACACATTACGTGAACGACGACACACAAAACCCGTTCACCGTCCAAATGCCAGAGGAACCTGGTTACGATACAGTGGACAACCAAAAAAACTAAACACTGTCTCGTGGCGGTGTCGCACGGGACACGACAGTACACCCGACACCAAAAAACGAAATCATAATATTAATAAAAATAAATTAATAAATTCTAAATCGTCTAAGTCCAAAATTACAGTCGCTGAATCCACTGAATCTCCCAAATCTAATACTACAGTCGCTGAATCCACTGAATCTCCTAAATCCAACATCACAGTCGCTGAATCCACTGAATCTCCCAAATCCAACATTACAGTCGCTGAATCCACTGAATCTCCTAAATCCAACGTTGCAGTTGCTGAATCCACTGAATCCTCTGAATCTAATACTACAATCGATGATTCTACTAAAAATTCGAAATCAACTAATAAATCCAAAATTCTCAGTACCAAACCTGATAATACACAAAAAAATACTAAATCCAAAGAATCAAATGTATTCGAAATAACAAATAACCCAACAAAAACTCTCTTACCTCATGTTCTAATAGAGTCTTCCATATCTGACCTTCCGTTGAGCTTACTCGTAGATTCAGGATCCTCAGTTAGCTTAATTAAACGCTCCTGTTTATCCCGGAGTCCTAAATTAGAAAAAGACACTATCAATATAAAAGGTATTGATCCAACAGTTGAGTCAATACAAACTGAAGGTCATTTTAAATTAAAAATTAAACTACCGAAATCTCATATATTGCATACATTCCACGTTATTAAAGAAATTAACTTACCATACGATGGAATAATAGGATCTGAAATGTTAAATACGAATAACTGCAAAATAGATTACAATGAAAACCGTTTATATATTAATAATACGTTCTTACAGTTACAATTCTTTGAACCAGCTTACATTATACCACCCAGGACTGAAATGGTCATCGAATGTTCTATAAAAAATCCTGAGTTAAAAGAAGGACTCGTATTAGATCAACACCTAAATAAAAAGTTATACGTTTCCAATTGCATAGCCAAAGTAAAAGAAAATAAAAGAATTAATTTAACAGTTCTTAACATGTCAGAAAAACCAGTAAATCTTAACCCTAATCTTTTACTTACCTTGCATCCTATGGATAGCACATCTTACCAAACTAACTTTTGCCAACAACCCTGCTTAAATAGAACCAAAGAAGTCCTAGAATTACTCCGTGTTTCACATCTAAATCAAGAAGAATGCAATGCCCTATACGATACATGTTCCAAATACTCCGACATCTTCTATTTACCAAATGACACTCTTACCACAACCGACGCTATTCAACATGAAATACGTACCACTTCCGATCAACCTGTAAACGTTAAGTCCTATAGATTTCCTGAAGTACACAAACAAGAGGTAAAATCTCAAATTAAGAAAATGCTCGACCAGAAGATCATCCAACAGTCTCTATCTCCATGGTCCTCACCAATCTGGATAGTCCCGAAAAAGACCGACGCCTCAGGACAAAAAAAGTGGCGAATTGTGATCGACTATCGTCGGCTTAACGACATCACTATCGGTGAAACATACCCAATACCTAATATAGTAGAGATTCTTGACCAACTAGGCAACTCCAAATACTTCTCCACCCTGGACCTAGCGTCTGGGTTTCATCAAATCAATATGTCCCCAAAAGATGCATGCAAAACAGCGTTCAGTGTTCCCGAAGGACACTTCGAATTTACTAGAATGCCGTTCGGACTCAAAAACGCGCCAGCAACATTCCAACGTTTAATGAATAACGTTCTCACTGGCCTGCAAGGAGAACGCTGTTTCGTTTATGTCGATGACATCGTTATATACTCTCCTGATTTGTCCACTCATATAAAAAACATGACTGCTATTTTCGAAAGACTCCGTTCATTTAATCTCAAGTTACAACCAGACAAATGTGAATTCCTAAGAAAAGAGGTTGGCTATTTAGGACATATAATTTCAGAGAACGGATTGAAACCGGACTCAAATAAAGTCAAATGTGTACAAAAATTTCCAATCCCAAAATGTCAAAAAGACATCAAATCCTTTTTGGGACTAATATCTTATTATCGACGCTTCATTCCTGACTTTTCTAAAATCTCAAAACCTCTTACATCACTCCTTAAAAAAGATGTGCCGTTTGACTGGACAAACGAACATCAATTATCCTTTGAGACTCTAAAAAATAAACTTCTAACCGCTCCTGTACTCATATATCCGGATTATACGAAACCTTTTAACCTAACCTGCGATGCCTCTAATTATGCTATATCTTCCATCCTTTCTCAAGGTCCTGTTGGTAAGGACCATCCCATAGCTTACTCCTCCAGAACATTAAGCAAAAGTGAAATCAACTATAGCACAATAGAAAAGGAACTGTTGGCTATAGTTTGGGGATGCAAAACATTTAGACCGTACTTATTTGGCCGCAAATTCACTATTGTAACAGACCATCGACCATTAAAATGGCTGTTTAATCACACTGACCCAAGTAGCAAAATGCAAAGATGGCGACTTCAACTTCTAGAATACGAATACGATATTGTTTACCAAAAAGGAAAATTAAATTCCGCAGCAGACGCACTCTCCCGATATCCTGTTAACCCTGTCTTACCACAGAAAGACTCTACTGCAAATCCCAGTACTGGAGAAATAGATCCAAATACCTTAGACCGAGATCTGATGGATTTACTTATATCCCCCACATCCTTTGATCCTGATGAGCTGATAACACCAGCAGACCTTAACCTAGATGAGACTGAACTAATAGAACCAGAACCTGGCACGAGCCAACAAACTCTTGAACCTGACCTACAAACTCCTTCCCCACTAGACCTAAATCCATCGTCTCCCCGAGAACCTGAAACAAAAAATAATCCAAACGCTCCTTCACCCTCCCCCGTACTCCGCAATCCTATAAATGAACCCGAAGTTTCAAATCCGCCTTCTCCGCTTCTTCCTTCTTCGCCTGATTATCCACCCTTAAGTCCTCCGCAGCCGAACCAACCTGAAAAAGATAAAAAAGATGAAACATATTCAAAATTCTTAAATTTAAATAATAAATCTAATGATACACGTATAATACAATATAATGAGGATCCCCTTAAGGGACCCCAGAAACTTATAATAATCCCAACGTCAATTGATATGGATGAATCCATCCCATACGTTCAGGAAATAATTAATAATTGCCCTGCGCCTGTCCGTGAAACATTTGAAAAACAAGAGAGATCCCTTTTCGATTACTTACCCCTCGAAAACAACAATAAAACTTATATATTCCTTTTCACTAAAGTACACCACTTTGATTCTTCTACCTATCCAGATATCTTTAGATCTCTAAAAAACATAAGAAACCAAATAATGTTGAATTATCCATCTATTAATGACGTAAGTATAACAGATTTTCGAAATCCATTTGATAGGCTTTCTTTCGTTAAAATATATAATATGCTCAGTCACATTTTAGATGGAACACATATCACTATTCATGTTTATCATAATAATATAATTTATCCTGTTCCATCAGAAATCCAGAAAATCTTAAAAGAAAACCACGATATTCCTATTGCCGGACACCTAGGAAGTAGTAGAATGCTTAGCCGCATTAAAGAAAAATATTTTTGGAAGAATATGCGTAGCGACATTGAAGCCTACGTTAAAAATTGTTCATCATGTCAGACTAATAAAGCATTACGCAAAATAAATCGTGCACCTATGGTCATAACATCTACATCTACAGCTCCTTTTGAGAGACTAGCGATAGACGTAGTAGGACCTCTCCCTGAATGTGGAACCGCAAAGCTAAAATACATTCTAACAATGCAAGACGATCTTACCAAATTCAGTTTAGCTTATCCTATGCGCAGCATAACTGCCGAAGAAACTAGTGAGTGTCTCGTACATTGTATCTCGCTGTTTGGAATTCCAAAACGAATTCTTACAGACCAGGGTACAAACTTTACCGCAGAACTATTCAGTAAGACTTGCGAATTATTCAAAATTAAACACCTATTCTCATCTCCGTATCATCCACAAACTCAAGGCGCTTTAGAAAGATCACATTCCACTTTAAAAGAATATCTCAAATCTTACATTAATGAAAATCAGGACAATTGGTCGCGATATGTATATACGGCTGTACTAGCATATAATACCGCCACTCACTCCACGACACATTACTCGCCTTATGAATTATTATTCGGACACAAACCACATATCCCAACATCTGTATATAACGACATCTCTTCTACAACTTACCCCGAATATGTAAAAATGCTTCAACACCGCTTAAAACACTCCCGTGCCCTAGAACACATTAACAAAACAAAACAGGCTTCAAAAAACTACTATGATTCGCGAACTCGATCCGTAGAATATAAAGTTGGTGATTTCGTATACCTGAAAAATCACTTAAGATTAAGAAAAGCCCTTTCGCCTGTATGGAAAGGGCCATACAAGTAGTTAAGATACACGGTAACCACACATTGTCTTTATTAATAAATAGACGCCACGTAAGACACCATTACGATGAAGTCAAACTTGCTGAAGTCCAAGACTCAGTACCAGCTCAAACGAGCCCAAATTTTAGTAGTTAAGAAGATAAATATAAGTTTGTAGTTTAGTAAACAGAGAAATATTAGCATAGTAACACTATTTTAAAATTTTATTACAGTGGATGGGCCTTGGACAGCCAAGAATATGTTAAGGAAATCAAGTCAAGTCCTGGTATATACTTTGACCCAATCGGACAACTTAAAATAAGAACCGGATACCTCGACGTGGTGACCCCTCGTGACATATCATTTATACAACCACATATTAAAAACCTTAATTCTGTATTAGGCACGTTACGCTTCACATGCCATCGTTTGGAAAACCAAAATGAAATGAACCTAAAACAGTAATAGAGCCAGGCGAGGGGCATGGCTTGGTGGTATTGGAATGATCTCCAAGACTATTTTCGGAACTTTGGACGAAGATGATGCTGTAAAATATGACAATGCAATCCAAACTATTCAAAATGATCAAAAACAATTGAGTTCCCTACTGAAAGAAAATATCTTAGTAACAACATCTACATTAACAGAATTTAATTTTACATTACATAAAATAAAATCGAATGAAGCAAACCTTATACTAACTGTTGATAATTTTGCAGCTAAAGTAAGTAATTTATCTACAATAGTTAATGAACTTTACATAAGAACTGAAATAAATTCAATTTTGAGCAGTTTGGAAGCAGCCATGTTAACATTGTCATTTCAACTGGAAGATATAATGAATGCAATAATGTTTAGCAGTCAAAATATAATACATCCAGCCATTTTACCTCCATCTGTGTTGTACCAGGAATTGATTGATAACCATAGATACTTATCTGGAACTGTAAAACTCCCGATAGACCTAGAGTTAAGTAATATGTTTAAGCTTATCAATATATCTAGCGTTCTAAGTTTTAGTTTAAATAATAGGATTACTTTTGTATTAAGAATACCACTAGTATCGACCAGTGTATTCGATATATATCATAACATACCACTGCCTGTTGCCCATAGTATTGTCAATCATAATGTATTTAGTTATATAATACCCAGTAATAATATATAGCTATAGATAATTCCAAATCAGAATATTGTGTACTAGAGTCACTCGGAAAATGTGCGACAATAGACCAAGGCTCCTACGTGTGTGACGTAACAACTGTGTTCTCTACCAGTGCAAACCCTAATTGTGAAAGTGAACTTATTACTAAGGTCTTGAATAGTGTACCGCAACAATGCAAAACGGATTCTATCGAAGGACATTTAGACATCTGGAAAGAAATAACTAACAATAAGTGGATTTTTGTACAAACAGAAATTAATAAACTCTATGTCGAATGTATTAACCAAACCATTGTAAAATTAAACATAATTGGTACAGGATTCTTCTTTTTGCCTACAGGATGCACAGCCTATTGTAAAAGCACAAAACTTATTTCAAATTCCTATTCTGTGAAAGTAGATTCTGTAAATATACAACCAGATTTTAACATAATTAATGATACATGCTGTACACTTGATAACCTTAAATTAAGTAAAAGTGATGAGCCCCCTATCCATTTCGAAAATATAGATTTAGACGCATTTACCCTAGAAGCAAAAACAAAATTAAAATCAATAGCACAAGAAACAGACAAAATAATTAATAAACACTCAATAATCCGATACGAGGCTCATTACTCTATAATCACTTTAATTCTAATCATTGCAGTCTTATGTTATGCTATCTTTAAAATTTATCTTTTAATAAAGGGGCACAACCGTCAAACTCAAACTCCGCCTTCCTTAACCCTTAACTTACCCAATCCTGGTCCCTCAGTGAATCCAGATACAAACCTCAATACAGCTTCTCCCAGGTGCAGAATCCATTCTCAATCTCCTGTCACAGACCCTGTCTCACCTAACCAAACTTCGGTTCTCCCCGAAGTTTAGTCCTGGCCGGGGGAGGTGTTATATCCTATCCTTGTTAGCCTTTTCCCTTACCTAAGCCCTATCCATATTCTTTCCATCCTCATCAGCAATCCTATACCCTTTATATAAACATCCTCCCAAGTTCCCAGTAAGTCTTCATCCATCCTAATTCATTGACGGTCGTGTGCCGAACTTACTAATTCTGTGTTTCTATTTCTATATATTTTCCAGTTTGTAAAATAAATATTTTTTAAAAAGGGGTTTAGCAAGAACCCCATAACAGGTCGCAGAGCAGATTCATGCGCCTTTTAAATAAATGCATTTGATAGTTACAGAGAAGCGACTCTCATGTTTACATTTTGTACTCTTTGCCGGCGGTGGAACTGTTGTGGCTGCCACAAGGCTTCTATTACTACTTTTTCCTTTTCATTTTTTTTTCAATCTAATTAGATGCAATTTAGCAATATTTTATGTTTAAGTGAAAATAAATAGCTAACGGCTCAGCGAACAACATCACTAGACTAGACTAAATACTACCTATAAAGGGTATAGTCTATAGACAAGCCCCCGTAGACAACTGGCAAAACGCTAACGCTAGCGCTACAAAATGTATGGATTTGACATTAGTATTCGCTAACGAAGCGATGACTTATGTCAAATCGCATACATTTTGTAGCGCTCGCGCTAGCGTTAGCGTAGTGTTAGCGCTTTGCCAGTTGTCCAGGGGTTCCCAAACTTTTTTCTTTCTTTCTTTAATTGTTTAAATTTAAAATGTATCCAGATGAAATCAATTACAGTATTATAATTACATTATTATTATTATTACCTTCAGCGCCCACAATGGGGCGTTATCGCCCACTTTGGGAAAGACTGCTATAGACTATTAGGTGCAGCATCTAATCAAGACATCTGCAGGCTTAGCATTACAACATTAGAAACGGGAAAGAATCGACATACTGACAGATTTATAAAATGGCGGATTTCCTTTGTCTATCTGTCACTTTGTCTATTCTTCCGTAGAAAGAAACCGCTTCCGTGGTGTCCATGCTGAGCCTACTGACAAAGATCTGTAAACTTTAGCATCAGTTATGAATTATTTAGTGTCTAAACACACCATTCCGAAGATACGCGGCCGAAATTCGGCAAGATTACGCCTGTGATGTATTTTAAATAACCCATCAGTTATTCGAACGTAATTTCGGCATGGTATGTCATCAGTCATCACATACCATGCCAAAATTACGTCGCATTATAGCGTACAGCCGAGCTTCGGTCGAGCGTAAGTTCGGCATAGATTCAGCAGTAATGCTTTTTTCGGCGTCAATTCAGCGGCGCTCGAGACAATGAATACTCGGACAAAGTTACGCAACTGAATTTTCGCCGCGTAATTTCGGCTCTTATCGTGTGTTACGAGTTATGACACCGAAATGCGCCGAATGCGTCGGAACGTAATATCGTCCATGGAACTTCGGCCTCGTATCTTCGGCATGGTGTGTTCAGACACTTAAACTTACCCGAATAGGTCTAGGTAGGTCGGGTCTCTTGTACCGCAGCCACAGCACGGCGCTACAACTGAGGGTCGTGAAGAAGGACTCAACCACGGTACAGTATGTTATCAGCATCGTCAGATCATTGGGTATCAGCATCACCATTGAGATCAGCATCTACAATATATTTGTTTTTTAATTATTGTTAAATGATGACTGTTACTTGGCTAAAAAGTTTTGGCGGTGGTGGTTTTATAAAAAATGTATCATCATTAAAATGTCCGGGTTTTTCGTGAGCTGACACAACTGGTGAGAACTTTATACATCCGTCGCATTGATTCATTTTTCAAGGCAAAATTTGGAAACAGCACTTCTATAAATATATTGTATATAGCACAAAGGAGTCTAGAATTAAAGAGCCAGTCACAATACTAAAACTACTCTTTAGCAAGTCTTATTCGATATACGGCCTACATGACATTTTTAGAGTCCTACTTAATATCTATAGAGTATAGACCTTATTTTATAAAAAAAAATGGTTGTCTGTAAAGTCGGTTTACTGACGATAGTTGAACGTGACAACGTCATAGCCTTAACCCCTCAGTTCCGAAAAATTTAAAAATATTTATAATTAGTAAAATAAACTATTCGCAATACAAAACGCTACATAAATTCGTGAAATCCAGTAAAATCTTCGAACAAAGCACAAGTCAAACCTTGACACGTAGGAAATAGAGCACAATTTTGAATAGCCGAAATAATACTAATAGCTCACAGATTGTTTATTTATTTTTAATTCAGAGTGTGGTCAATGTATGAAAGGTCATAACTAATCAAACTTCTTCATACAAAAGTATTCTCTTAGTCATCGTAATACGTAATATAATCGAAACAAAGAGCGCGGCCCAGGTGAGCCTTACTGAGAGCTGTCAGCGAGGTAACGCCGCATGAACTGTAATGTTTTTCGGGCGCGCACCCCATATCGAATTATAAGAAGTTATCACGTCAAAAAATTATCAGATATTAAAATCAAGGCCATATCTTACCAAAAACACAAGCGAAGGCATCGGCGACATACATTTCACGTTGATATGCGCTAACAATTTTGGCATATGACCGTTTCTGGCGCCAGCGAAACACATTCTAGAAGATGCCATTATATGCACAGAGAGGCCACCAAGAATGGCAATGGCTACTAGAGGTGGCATAGCGTATTTGAAGTAGCTTAAAGCAGCAACGGAGAAGTCCTGAAAAATAAACGAAATGATAACACAGTCCACTCTAAAAACGATCGGAAATTAAGCGTCAGAGCTCTCTTGAGTCAATGAATTAATTTACTATTAAGTAAAACAGGGGGATAAACTTCAGTCAATAAGAGATTCTTAACACCATTTTAAGGAGATCGAGTTTGCTGATAAGGTGGGTTCATCAAACCGTCAATCCACATCTATATTCTTCTTTTTAGGGTTCCGTGCCCAAAGGGTAAAAACGGGACCCTATTACTGCTATTAAGCAATAAAGATTATTTATTATTTTATTAATTATACTGAGACTTCGATGTCTGTCCGTCTGTCTGTCCGTCTGTCTGTCTGTCTCCAGGCTGTAACTCAAGAACGGTAATAGCTAGAGAGAAATTTTCACTGACTGTGTACATTTGTTGCCGCTATAACAACAAATACTAAAAACAAAATAAAATACATATTTAAGGGGGGCTCCCATACAACAAACGTGATTTTTTTGCCTTTTTGGCTCTATAGTATATCAATAATGGCAACAGGTAGGTACTTAATTTTTGTACTTTAATATTTAATAATAATATTAAAATAAAATAATTTTAATATTATTACTAAGCTATTGTGTCATATAGGCTATTGTTAACATTTTGCTATTGTGTGTTAACATATTGTTTTAATTGTAGTAAAGTTCACCTTAGTATGGAGATCTTCAGATCCGATATTTCTAAACTCTGCAGTCACATTCATATTTTAAGGTAAAGGATTGACAAAAGACGGTTCATTTTTTGAATAAATAAACTATTTAAAGTGGAATATACTGAAAGAAGAAAATTAATATAAAATTAACCGTCTGCATATCAGCTCAAGTATCCAAATTCCAAACCATGGAGTTACTTCAAAAAGTTATTACTAGAGCATAAATCCTAGGCAATCTAGCCTACTATCGCTTCTAGAAAGTTTCTCAATTTGCATACTTTGTAGGCCAGTAATCTAAGAAGCATTAGGCTACGATAGCGAGTTCATAAACAACATAATATTACCGTTATTAGGTAATAACTAGTCGGCAACTGGTGAGGTGGTCCGAATTACTGTTATTCGACGTAAGTCACATAGCGGTGACCACATACATCGCGACATTTTAAATCAGCGGTCGGCAACCTTTTGGCAGGCAAGGGCCACAAGGTGGCGAAACAAACTAAAGGCGGGCCGCGGGCCTAGTATTTTAACCCTAGAAGCCCAATACCTAGTTACGCATAATGAGGGCTTTTCTAAACCACGATTAAAAAAAAAGTTCAACCTCTCTGATGTATGGCACTAGTAAAAAGTGAGCTGTCAGTAAGAGAAAGTAGGTATTGTAAGGGGATTCAGACAATAAACAAAGTTTTTATTACAAAATGACACAAACAGCTACGTTTTTAAGTTGCGATAACAATGGCAATATTAGAAAACATTGTTTTTACTTTTTGATAAGTACTTAAAACTTATTCTCAAAACATTCTCGGGCCGCAAATAAACGTTCGCGGGCCGCGCGTTGCCGACCGCTGTTTTAAATGGTTAATTAAAATGTTATTATCCAATATGGTTTTGCATTCTAAGTAGTATTCGAAGATATACGTGATAATTTTGTGTCATACACAGGGTGTAACAGAACTAAGTGATAATAATACTTAAGGGTGTGTACGTGTTCCCTGCAGAGAGTTCACTGTGAAAATAGCAGCGCTGAAAGACCAAAATTTATGCTAGGGCGATCGCCCACACAGAAGTGAAAAAAAGATTGGGTCTTTCAGCGCGGCTACTTTCACAGTGAAATCTCTGCAAGGAACACGTACACACCCTAAAGTACACTTAGTTTTGTTATACCCTGTAGAAGTTTGATCGAAAAAAGAAATAGAAGATAATCATTTTCATCAAGCTTGAACACAGTACACACTAATAAAATGATAATAATAAACAAGTCTATTATTACGGCGTCAACTGTTTGAGCACCGATGGACAATGACAGGTGAATAGCGAATACAATGAAAACCGATCGTTGGTTATAATATATTATGCTTACCTTCGTTTCCGATGTCAATGTTTAGACAACTGCACATTCGCTAAAAGTGCAATTTAGGCATATTCTGTGCATGAACGTAGAAAAAAAAGGCGGACGGAGTTTATACGCAGCCTGTGTCTTCAGAGTCGGCCACGCACACATTCTTACGGCCGGACTAGCGTGAATGTGTGCGTGCGGACCGTGTACATGCAGTCAGCCTGGCCGACTCTGAAGACACAGTGCTGACTCCGTCCGCCTTTTTCATTTCAACGTTCATGATTCTGTGATTGTTTATGGCTACTGTAGAGGTCGTACAAAATATTCAGTTATTAACAAAGAACTTACCACAGCAATAGCCTCAGTAGTCCTCACGGTAGCGGGCCCGAGTACAGCCAAATATGACACGTTGGCCAACACATATATCGCCGTCACCATAGGTAGAGAGATGTAGATAGCGCGAGGCAGATTCTTAAACGGATTCCTCAGCTCTTCCGTCATGAAGTTTAAGTAGTTCCTAAAATATTTGAGTTATCAGTGAAACGATAGCGAAGAAACAAAGAAATAATTGAAGACGTAAGTGGAAGTGGAAGAACACGATAAATAACATTTTATAACACAAGGACAATAGCCCTTTTTTCATAATAATTTGAACAAACTTTGAAACGTATCTACTTCATCGTCAGGCTAATATATATCTGGCTAAATTAAGCAATAATTGTACTGACATGCCATCTACGATTTAATTATCCATCACACTACCAATTTGTTATTTCGATTATTACTTGAAGTTTACTGTTTTTGTTGACTTCTAATGATATTAAATGATAACTTTAGAATAATTAGAGATAATTCATATTTTTATTTAATATTTGCATGCTATTTTATTATATAGCTAAAAGTGTTAGACCTTAAGAACCTCATTACCACCTATTGTATTACACTTTTAGACCAAATAAATGAATTGAATTGAATTAAACATAAAATCCACATTTTTTCTTATTTCCAATAATGTCTCCAGCCTTCATTTATGCAAAAAATATGGCATTTTCTTTTACTGTTGCTTATCTGGTTCTACCACTCACGTCTTTTATTCCTAGTTGCGTTTCAGTGCATTGTGTCGTTGCAACGGTATAATGTCATAATAGTACGGTCCCCAAGACCAAAAAAGTAAACTCCCGTTCAACTCATCTCCGCCATACGAATTATTGGTATGTACTTGTTAGGCATATTTTCCTGAACATGAAAAGTGCGGTAGTCACTTCCTAAGTGTGTGGAGGGGGAAGCTATGACGTCACAAAGATGGCCGCCGGGCCTATTCTATTGTGCGGATTATTGAAACATCTACTGAACCGATTTACTTAAGTAGGGTGTCAAACAAAAGGTAATTAAATAAGCATCATTTTATTCCTCAGCACTATCAATGTGAATTAAGTACCAAGGGAAATATTTCGGAAAAACATAATTTCAAAAATATATTTTTTCCTTCTTATGTATATAACTTGGTAGTCGTTAGGATAATGGAAATATATGTTATTATAAAATATTTGGCTACTTTAATCAGCTTCCTAAGGAACTTTAAATCATTACAATGAAGCTATAAACAACGGAACTGCAGCCGTTTGAATGAGCCTCGGTAGCGCTGAACCCATAGCGGTAGCTAAGCTACTAGACTGGTTTCTATAGAATTATTATAGAATTTTGAATAAAAAGCATGAAAATTAGTAATAAAAATATATTAAAGTATGCTGGTACTTATTCATAGGTTGTATTTACAGTTTTTTTTAATGTGACCAGCATAATAATAGGTTATATAGGTACTTAGGTATGTGTTGTACTAAAGTTACTGATAAAATTATTGAAAAATATTCAAAAAAATTGTATCTAATTAGGGCCTGTTTCACCGCTTCCTGATAAGGCTATCCACCACTTAATTTGACAGATGGAGTATGGAAAATCTGTCAAATAACCCTATCTAGCACCTTATCAGGAATCGGTGAAACAGGCCATTAATGTCCTAAATCTGATCTTCTGAATAATTATACAAATTATAAGTTATAACATTAGTAACCGACAGGCGACATGACACATCCGGATGAACGGGAACCAGCTTTACATTGATTGACATGATATTATAAGTTTGAGATCTTTCAATGAATTAAATAATTATAGACTTTCCTTGCACTTATTCCACTTTATATTTTATTAAATAAAGTGGAATAAGTGCAAGGAAAGTGTATAATTGTTTAATTGAACATGAATTTCCACCAAAAAGTGACAGTACATTCAATATCATATCTTTCAATGAGATTGAATTTACGGATGAAGTAACTGGCAATAAGAGATTGATATCCCCGTTCTTACAGCCACAGCCTATGGGTTCAGGAAGCTTGGGCTTTGCTACTTGGGCGTTCTGCCAATATAATGTCAGGTAGTTCGATCTTAGCGCATGCTGTCGAAAGGCTTGTCGTGTCAGCGGTAACTTATCAAGTTCTTTGATGTTCTGGAACATTGCTGCTCTTAAGTTGTCTAGGTTATACAGTTCTTTGAGTCCACGGTCTTGTTTGTATACATATGAGTGACAAATCTTTCAGCGTTACAAAATCGTTCTTCTGTAAGCTGAGCTAACACCAAAATTTGAAAGGAATTGATAATGTTGTTGGAAAATCGGCCAGCTTGATTTTTTTGTGTCACCTGACAACGTAGTGGAAAACCCAGTTAAGTGTGATAAGCCAGCAATGATTTCCTCTTATCGGTTGTTTGTTTTTTGGTAGTGCCAGATTTCATCCACACAACAGTTTCTCAGAGAAGTGCATAACGAGTGCACTACAGTGTCACGACAATTTACTATTAACCGTAAACAGCCCGAATAAATTATCACAATCAATCACATGTAGTATGAAACGGACCGTATCAGCTTCTTCTTGAGTACTTCTCAAATGATCCAAGTTTCTTTGTATATTAGAACTATCATGTTCTTCGTGCGAATATCCACCTGAAGTTAAAAGTTCCTACGTGTTTTGTGAAGTTTTGATGTTTAAATGTAATGTATGCTGTAATAATTTATTTTGTGCAACTAATGACATTCAGAAATCAGAAACACTTTTTGACCAAGAGCCTGCGACGGCCAGACTTTCCTCCTTTTTGGATAGCTGAAAGTTTATCTGTTTGTGAAAAGCTGAAAGTTTATCTTTAAAGAGGTAAAAATGACCAGCAGCTATGGAGTTTCGGTCGCGGTTCCTTAATGAGGTTTCCAGTTCTGAAGGGCTACCTGACCTTCGAGAAAGAGTAAAGCTCAATTTTTTAGTTTATATTCTTCGTGGTAAGTGGAGGAATCTCGTCTTCCAGTGCCGGACATTTTTGACAGGTGCTTCCCACTGACAGACACTCTTAACGTCTAATACTTTAAGAAAGTTTCTCCGATTTCCTATCAAAATAAATTGTTTTTCAAGCTCTAAAACTTGACACAACTTTATAAGTTACCGCCGACACGACAAGCCTTTCGACAGCATGCGCTAAGATCGAACTAAACGCTCAAGTAGCAAGGCCCATACCTGAACCCATACTCCATAGGCTGTGGTTAAAAGATCGAGGATACCAATATTTTATTGATTGCCAGATATTTCATCCGTAAAATCAATCTCATTGAAAGATCTCGAACTTATAATATCATGTCAATGTAAAGCTGGTTGCCGTTCATCCCGTCCCGTTACAAATGTAAAGTCGGTTAAAAATGCCATTCTAAAGACTTTGTTACCAGTGTAATTATTCAGAAGATACAGATCAGGTTAAGGACATTAATAAAATAAAATAAAAATTAAATATTTTAAATAATTTTATCAGTAAGTTTAGTGCAACACATACCTACCTATAACCTATTATTATATTGATCACATTAAAAAAAACTGTGAATACAACCTATGAATAAGCACCAGCTTACTTTACTATTTTTATTACTAATGTTCATGCTTTTAACTCAAAATTATATTATGATTCTATAGAAAACCAGCCTAGTAGCTTAGCTACCGCTATGGGTTCAGCGCTGCCGAGGCTCATTCAAACGGCTGCAGTTCCGTTGTTTATAGCTTCAGTGTAATGATTTAAAGTTCGTTAGAAAGCTGATAAAAGTAGCCAAATATTTTATAATAACCTATACTTCCATTACCCTAACGGTTACCAAGTTATACACATAAGAAAAAAATATATATTTTTGAAATTATGTTTTTCCGAAATATTTCCCTTGATACTTAATTCATATTGATAGTTCTAAGAAATAAAATGATGCTAATTTAATAACCTTTCGTTTGACACCCTATTGAGGTTAATCGGTTCAGTAGATATTAAATAATCTGCAGAATAGAATAGGCCCGGCGGCCATCTTTGTGACGTCACAGCTACCCCCTCCACACACTTAGGAAGTGACTACCGCACTTATCGTGTTCAGGAAAATATGCCTAATAAGTACATACCAATAATTCGTATGGCGGAGATGAGTTGAACGGGAATCGTTATTTGAAGACTTTTTTGCAAATTGGTCTCGTACTATAAGTCATAACTCATATTATGCTAAGTACTAACATACGGTTTTGCTCGATACTTTTACCCCAAATCGAGCAATATAACCATCGTGTGGACCGCAAAACTGACAACTCGACAGTCGACACTAGTTTTTATTATTCGTAGCTAATTTCCTTCGAACTCGATTAATACTATCAAGCAATGCTGAATGTGTGGACAAAAGCCCGAGCATTGGTTTTTACTCTACGTGATTGCTCGATCGAGCAAAACTGTATGTGAGTACTTACACAAATATGTCATTTCCTTCGATTTGGAGTAAAACTATCGAGCAAAACCGTATGTGAGTGAGTACTTAGCAATAAGTCATAACTTATAATATGTCACACAGCTAGCGTTGGGGATACGACAAGTGACAACTGACAACACATAATGATGAGTGAGCAAGTAAAGGGCCGTCCAAAAATATTGATATTTCAACCCCTGCATATCGGAAATTAAGCTTTTTAGGGTTAACTGTATAGTATCTTTGGTATGATTTTTAATCCTGCGCTATGAGTTCTGACGTTATTTCACCGCGTTCTCTACTGTACTATTTATTACCTATCTATTCTTTGGCTCTACACAGAGTGTTCTCTTAATTCTGCTAATTTTATAGTTCTTGCAATCTACGAGTGCGCGTCGCCCTTAGTTGTGTGAGTGACCATATCTATACACGCTTACATGGCTCGCTCGCTACTGACTGCTCCGTCGGGTACGCACACTAACGAAAATGTACAACTCGGGCGAATTAACTTGACACCTGGCTTAAATTTTACCCCTCCCTCGCTTCCCCGCGCAGCGCCCCGCTCTCGTCGTACGCGTCCAGTAGCGTTAGCATATCTGTTACCGTTACATGTGTGTTATTGAGTTTGCGTTTCGGAGTTATTTGTTAGTAGTTAATTGTTATTGTTTTTGGATTTTTGTTGAGTTTTGTGTTATTTGTTACGTTTGAACGTTAAATTTGTTAAGTTTTTGTTATTCGTATTAACGTTTGAACATTGCCGTGCGTCTGTGGTATATATGTTACGCTCAAAGACCGAAATCGCTCAGTGAGCGAAAAAATAGCTCACAACGCGTTGTGGTTACAGTGAAACAGCCACGACGCGAAATTCGCGTCGTGGCTCTAATGAAAACGGCCACGACGCGTTCTGGCAATCACAAAAAGACCATAACGCGAAATTCGTGTCGTGGCTGATAGGCTATTCGTTTTTCTTGATTTGTTCTTGATTGATTAATCGTCTATAGGTATGGAAGATTATACCTATTTGAATTACCACGCGTACTACAATTTTTTTTTCTTTTACTAAATCACTGCATTACGTGTTTATCATTATTATTTATAAAATATCCATAGTTCCATACTATTCCTACTTCAAATAGGTATATTCTTCCATACCTATAGACGATTAATCAATCAAGAAAAACGAATAGCCTATCAGTCACGACACGAATTTCGCGTTATGGTCTTTTTGTGATTGCCAGAACGCGTCGTGGCCGTTTTCATTAGAGCCACGACGCGAATTTCGCGTCGTGGCTGTTTCACTGTGACCACAACGCGTTGTGAGCTATTTTTTCGCTCACTGAACGATTTCGGTCTTTGAGCGTAACATATACATATTATATCAAAATGGTGGGAACTATCCATAGTAAAGAGAGAGCTTTAATACTCAAAGTATTGGCTTTTTTTGAACGCGAGAAAGAATTCAGCAAAGTAGTGATTCCCGTAAACCCTACTAAAAGTGCTCAAGAAGCTCGTGAGCATCTTAAAATTAATAGGAAGTTTCTAATACCTGTGGATCAACCTATCAATAGAACCTGCGCTGCAACTGGGATATCAAAAAGTACATTGCTAAGAATAAAAAAAACAGGTAATTAGTTTTATGTACCTATTTTCTTCTCCTTTAAAAATGGCCTCCCATAACGAAAGCCAGTGTTTTGTGGCTGGCTAACAGGTATTAAGTTGATAAGTACAATTTTAAGTTATGAATTGCATGTAAACACAAAAAGTAGCAAGTAGCAAGTTAAAATTTGGTAAGTACTAAACTAGATAATAATTAGAATTTAGTTACTACCTATCAACTTAATACGTGCAAACCGGCCACTATGGTGGCACTTCAGATGGTTACATAGCGTTTTGTAGCTTAAAAAGTTGCTTGTTTAATGATGATTTTAGAAAGGTACAATAATTATAGTAGTGGTATTTAATTTAAAATATACAAAAAGCTGTACTAGTCCTGGAGAAGCTGATTTAGTCGAAAATGTGGCTAACCTAAGTTAGTAAGTAAGTAATTGCTGCTTATTTACGCAAATTATTATTTAAACCAGTCGTGAGTGACAAGTAAATTGCTAAAATATGTACATTGTACGTACAATTCTTTACCTGCTCGCCTTTAGAAACCGGCCTGGTCGGGTCCCTGCCAGCAGGTAAAGAAAAGTAAAGGCGAGCAGGTAAAGAACTGTACGTACAATGTACATATTGTAGCATTTTACTTGTCACTCACGACTGGTTTTAATAATAATTTGCGTAAATAAGCAGCAATTACTTACTTACTAATTTAGGTTAGTTACATATTCGACTAAATCAGCTTCCTGTTTTATAAAAGTGGTATGAAGTAGCTACTCACGGAATATATTAATATGAAGCTAGATACAAATTATCGGACGCATCCATAAACCTCGTATTCCTGTTTGGGAACCCTTAGGCGAAACCTACTCGTACTTGGCCGAATAATTGCATAAAATACTGTGGTTAGTGTAGCCCTATAAAAAAACTAGTTCCGGTAACGTTATTTTTTTGAAATAACTTAAAATAAAAAAACTTTTTTTGCACTCAGTACTTAAGAGAAACGTCAATTGAACCAGGTGTCAAGTTAATTCGCCCGAGTTGTATATTCACATTTCCAACTACAAATAAAGGCTACGCGCACTCGTAGTTTGCAAGAACTATAACATAATATAATTACAGAAAATTTTAACCAATGTTTTAACCGTACTCCGTAGCTAAATTAAAACTAAAGATTTAATTTAAACATTTTTACATTATGAGTTATGACTTTTAACGTTGTTAGTGGCGGCCGAAAAGGAAGATCTTCCGACCGAGCGAGATAGCATGCTCGGTCAGGCCGAAGCCCACTGATGTCATTTCTGACGTTGTATATATCTTGCCGTTCTCCGAAACTTCGATAGCGCGATGTAGGATTGTTAGGCGAATTGTGGGTACCGCCACAGACTTATGAGTATGATACAAAAATTGGCCTAGAAATAAGTGAAGAAAACATTACACTAATCCTAGACATTGATAAAACGAGAAGATTATTCATGGAGCACGCCGAGAGTGTATATAGAGAGATAGAGATATAGAGGAGAATGGCTCCAGGCTGTAAAATTAAAAAAAAAAATTGGAGAAAGAAACAATATTCAAGTAAAAATGGTGCTGCAATTCCATAGCAGCAGGTTAAAAATTATATTTAAAAAAATCGGCCAAGTGCGAGTCGAACTAAGGGTTCCGTACCATTATAGAGCAAAATTAGGCCAAAAATTGTGATTTTTTGTATGGGAGCCCCCCTTATTTTTTATTTTATTTTAATATTATTATTAAATATTAAAGTACACATAAAACTAAGGACCTTGAGAAAAATTCAAGTACCTACCTGTTGCCATTATTGATATAGAACCAAAAAGGCCAAAAAAATCACGTTTGTTGTATAGGAGCCCCCCTTAAATATTAGTTTTATTTTGTTTTTAGTATTTGTTGTTATAGCGGCAACAGATATACACAATCTGTGAAAATTTCAACTCTCTAGCTATTACCGTTCTTGAGTTACAGCCTGGAGACAGACAGACGGACAGGCATAGAAGTCTCAGTAATAGGGTCCCGTTTTTACCCTTTGGGTACGAAACCCTAAAAAAAGACACAAAAATACAGGTTTATGATTCAATTATTCGTCTGACGTACAGAACTCTGAAGCAGTTAGGCATTCATAAAATTATGTTAACACTTAACTGTTTGGGTTCAACGAATTAGCGTAAACTCAGATAGGTGGAAAATATGACGTCACTGTTCAACTTAACTTCCTCTTAATTTATCAAAACCAGTCACCAACCAGCTCATAAAGGACTAAATATTCTTAATCAAGTCCTCATATTTTCGCTTGTTTTACCCGTTACAAAATATTTTGATACGAAAACTAGTTTTCGCGGCCGCTCTCATTACATAAAATACGTTTGTTGTCAAATTCTTTAAATTAAAATAAAGGGGGATTCTATCGCCACGGGTGGGACACTTGTACCTTAATTTCAGTATGTGTGACTAATTTATGCGAATTGTATCAATGATATCAAATTGGTTTATTTAAAGAATAGCAGAATATTTTATATACTTTTATAATTATATTGGAGGAGAGGATAACACCGTGTAAAATGAAATCAAAATTACAGTAAATGTTTGCCACGGGTGGGACCAAAAATGGACATACTTGTTACACATGAATCATATTCAACAAAACTCTGCTTTCTTATTAAACTTTTTATTGCAAACTACAATATTTGTTTGAAACAGTAAACTGAACGTAACATTTCAATAAAAAACAATGCCCTATTATTAAAACATATTTTACAATTATTTTTAACAAAAAATTAAAACCGACTTCCAAGGTAAAAACAATAATAACAATCTTATAATAATTATGAACTAAAAACTAAAAAGTATTAAATAATTTTCCTCTCTAAATGTGCCTTTTTCCGAATTCAGCTAAACCTCAACTATTTCTGTACTCAACCTTCATCATTTTGAAGTCGGTACCAGATATAGCTGAATCTTTATATTTTCTTTGACAGAAAATTTGAAACTTATGGAACTGGCACCGACTTCAAAATTATGAAGGTTGAGTACAGAAATAGTTGAGGTTTAGCTGAATTCGGAAAAAGGCACATTTAGAGAGGAAAATTATTTAATACTTTTTAGTTTTTAGTTCATAATTATTATAAGAATGTTATTTGTCTTGTATTTTTGATTGTCTTTTTGATTGTATACCTGAGGGTTTAATATGTTTTAGGATCCTTTGACGATTTTTAACAACAACTTCTATTCAGGGAATAAAGCTGTTTCTTCCTTGCTTTCACCTGTGCAAGGAACTCTCTTCCCCTATTTAATTTATCGTCTGCACCGGTAAAGGATTAGATATTGCTTGTGCATTTTTCTATTAAAGTGCATAGGTGATGGATTAATTTCCAGTCCCCCTTGTACTCAGTACTGCCCAATCCCCATTAATAATAATGGACATAATGATTTTGGATACACTTGGGTATAAAGGGTTGCTAGATAATAAGAGTTCGAACCACCGTTTCGAACCTTTACTAGGCTAGTTAACTCTCCGTTTGGTTTAATAAGAATTTATCTAGAATTTAAGGGATTCTAACAACATAGTCTTAAGTCTGTCTAGTCAGGAGGAATGACTGGTCAATGCATCTCAGTCAGGAGTTACAGAAAGGTTTGTAAAATCAGAATTTGAAGAACTTACCATCCGGAGTACGAAAATATGCCGAAGTAGAATGCAACGGACCAATCACTGACAGAGGACACAGTTCCATCCCAGCCATTATCAAAATGTTCGACACCACCTAAAAAGTAGTTTTTTTTTATTTTCTTTTATACAAGGTGTAACAAAACTAAGTGATAAAACTTTAGGGTGTGTGTGGGTACTCTACATAGAGTTCTCTGTGAAAATAACTAGCAGCCCTAAAAGAGTAATTTTGTTTCTCACCTTTGTATGAAAAAATTGCCACAAAAAATCGGCTACTCGGGCTATTGGACCCAAAAAAAAATGGACCCATTCGGTCCAATGACTAATTGTTTGAAGTTTTAATTTGTCTTGAACCTTGACCGATCTCAATAAATATTTTCATACAAATTCATTATTTTGTTTTTTATTCTAATCTACAACTTTTTTGCTGGCCCTACGAACATAAACCCGACAGTCATAAAAAAAATTACTTGGGTCCAATCGCTACATGAAAAAATGTTAAAAATTCATATCTAGTCATTGGACCCACTGGGTCCAATTTTTATGGGTCTAATAGCCCGAGTACTCAAAAAATCTTCCTCTTTCGGCGCAACAATTTTCAAAACACATACACACTCTACATTTTATCACTTAGGGCCTGTTTAACCGCTTCCTGATAAGGCTATCCACCACATAACTTGACACATAGAGTATGGAGAATCTGTCAAATAAGCCTATCGGGCACCCTATCAGGAAGCGGTGAAACAGGCCCTTAGTTTTGTTATAATATCTTGTATATATCTTCAATAAAAAAAATTACATTGTAAGTTTTTATTTCCACAGACAACTATTCGAAATTCAAATGCTGTTACTTTATTCAGAATTCAAAAGTGCAAGCAGTAGGCGTTCTGTCTACACGCGAACTGCAAAAAATGCGATCAATACGCTTTCCAGACTTCCCTGTATTTGTTCCTGTGTACAGCGTCTGGATAGACTACCTAGTACATCTAGATGTCTGGGTTTATTGCGGATGCTGGGAATACTTATTTAACAGTGCGGCGGCACAATAATAATGTTGATAAGTAGGTTGATAAGAATAAAAAAGTGTCCGCTTTCTTATTGACCAAAATAGATTTCTTTTACTTCAAAATTTTTCGACTTTGAAAACAAAATATTTCATACCAACCTTTTGCCATCCACAGAATCCCGCCAAAAATTATGACGACCAACGCAGCGATCTTGGTGAACATAAATACATTTTGAATGCGTGTTGTGAATTTTATATCATATGCATTTATGAAAGTTAGGAGTCCTGAAACAAAATATGTTTGTTAAAAACATAGCCCATTTTGGTATCATCAATCTAATACAGTAAGATAATATTATTTTAGGCAGTCAATTTCTGACTGTGTAATGATTTTACTAATAAATTGACAATATTTTTAAAGAGTGTATATTGTATAATGCAACTTTTTGAATAATTTTGGATGAAATCTAGAGAGCCCTAATTGGCATTGTATAGATAGAGTTAGGTACATTCATTACGATGAATGATAGAGAGATACCCATTAGGGTCTGTACTCTGTAGTACAAGTAACAGCCAATCAGGAAAGAAGTTAGCATAACTGTCTTCTATGGCCTCATAGACAAGAGTTACGCTCTGTCTGGCATCAATTCAATCCATTAGTATGGTCTGGATTCTGGAGGAAAATTAATTTAAGGTTAACTATTTATGACGTATAAAAAACTACTTGCTAGATCTCGTTCAAACCAATTTTCGTTGGTAGTTTTTATAAAACATACTTTAGAAGTTAGAGGGGGGACACACATTTTACCACTTTGGAAGAGTCTCTCTCGCAAAATATTCAGGTTAGAAAAAAATTATAGAAACCTCAATATGATTTTGAATGCCTAGCCATATATTATAACCCACACGCATAGGTTAGATGAAAAAAAAAATGTTCCTATGGGGACTCCTAAAATTTTTTCCATTTTTGTATCAAAATCTTAATGCGGTTTACATACTACATCTATACTTACCAAGTTTCAATAGTATAGCTTTTATAGTTTCGGAGAAAAAGGCCAAAGTGTTTGTGACATACGAACGGACGAACAGACAGACATGACGAATCTATTAAAGGTTCCGTTTTTTTGCCATTTGGCTACGGAACCCTAAAAAGAGGTACGATATATCAAAATACCACCCCGTCTAATTTAAAAACTTCCGCACATCCGCAAAACACCCAATACAATATCTTTCTAGAAGCTAAATCTTTATTTGTAGTTGGCAGTAAGTATTTAGAAAATACGGAAGCCTAAAAATATTGACGAGAAAGTGTTCTAAGTTCTAACTTATATTTATAAGCTTCAAAAGTTCGATTAAAATGAGTTAGCTGCGTTTTTTTATACGGCCCGTCATATTTTGGGACCTCTTGTTCCCCCTTCCTTTGGAAAGGACACTTTTTAGTTAGTTGCTTAATTTTAAATTTTTACATTTAACATTGTTTTTAACGTTCGTAACTATTACTTATTAGCATGAGAATTTGCTTCAAGTAATTGGATGTTTATATGGCACTTAAATAGCGACACGAACTGTAACTTTCAATTAACCTGCACTGCACTTAAAAAGCCACTCAACGGAATTAATTATGTGAGCAATTTCGACAACAGCTAATAATGTCAAGCAAAGGAACTGGCCAACGGCGTGTCAAGCTAAATTCAAGCAAAATAACTGACCAGCCAGCGCCGAGTGTAATATCACACGAACCATTTCTATAGCTCAAAACCTCTTCATTAAATAACAAGAGGAAGAACTCAAAAACGTAAAAACATGTGTTTAATAATTATATCCCTAAGAACATCTTATATATTGTAAAAGTCCCATGAAGCTATCTCAAACGAGATATGAAAGTCAAAAAGTCGTAAATTAGTACTGACTGACTGACAACTGACATAATTACAAGGGAGATCGCAGACGGTACACTTTTTGTGTGATCGAGTCTGCGGCGCACATACATTCTGCATGTCGCGGCCATGCCATGCAGAATGTATGTGCGCCGCAAACTCGAATCACACACAAAAAGTTGCCGTCTGCGATCTCCCTAAACCTAACCTACTTGCAGATGAAGGATGAAATTTGGACTTCCAAAAAAACAAAATTTCTCATAATTTTAATATTGTATATTAATCTTACAATAATTAGACCAATGAGTGACGACGACAAAAACGACACCGTCACGCGGCAGCGGCACGTCGCACGCCTGGTGGTCGGGTGCTGCGTCGGCGGTCTTCCTAGGGGTCCGTAGCGTAACACCTCCCCCCGAAGATCAGCAACTATTTTTCCAAAATTGTTGCTGGGATGCTCAAATCAAATCAAATCAAAATCATTTATTCACATAGGTCACACAGTAACACTTATGAACGTCACAATAATTGCAATATAAATTAATTGTAGTAAGTACTTATAAGATATGCGTTAAATTATTATCACAAAAAACCCATTGTACAATTTACATTCCTGTCACCACTTATTACTATTACCAAATACAACAACATAATATTTTACCATATTGACATAAAGATAAGTCATACATACTTAATAATTATTATTTAATGTCACACTTTGTTTTATTATATAATGTCCAAAAATAAAAAAATAAATTTAAAATAAATTACTTACTACTTAATTAATTATTAATCGTGAATGTGATAAATATTAAATACAATAACAATTGAATTGAATGTCGTAAATATTATAATTGATGTCAGATAATCAGATAAGATAATTGCAACTAACATTTAACAATTACAGTAATTATAACTCACATTACAAATAATTAGTAATCATTTCCATGGTTGAATGTCTTCAAAATATTCATTTGTTGTGTAATAACCTTTATTCAATAATTGATTTTTGATACATCCCTTAAACTTAGTAAATGGTAAGTCTAGAATCTCAGCAGGCAATCTATTATAAAAACGTATGCCGAGTCCCACAAATGTATTTTGAACTTTATGAAGCCGTGAATAGTTACTAACTAACTTGTTCTTATTTCTGGTATTGAAAGGGTGAATATCAGCTTGTTGGTCATAATTGTGAATGTTTTTTCTAATGTACATTATATTGTCAAAGATAAACTGAGATGCAATTGTCAAAATATTTATTTCTTTAAATTTTTCTCTTAGAGAATCTCTGGGTCCTAGTCGATATATGGCACGTATTGCTCGTTTTTGCAGAATAAATATAGTCTGAATGTCAGCTGCACTTCCCCATAATAATAAACCATAAGACATGATACTGTGGAAGTAGCTAAAATATACCATACGTGCTGTTTCAACGTTCGTCAAAAGTCTTACCTTCCTAATAGCAAATACGGCTGAACTAAGTTTCTTAGCTATGTTAGAGATGTGAGGTCCCCATTGCAATTTACGGTCAAGCGTAAGACCTAAAAACATTGTAGAATCTACTAAGTTTAAATTATCTATACCAATTTTAATATTAATTGTGCTAGTAGACTTAACATTTGGCATAGTAAATTTGACACATTTAGTTTTTTTTGGGTTTAGTAGAAGATTATTAGAATTGAACCATTGTAGTATGAGAGTAAGTATTCTATTTATGCTGTTGATATCTGGATTTTTACGATTGATTTTGAAAAGAAGGGAGGTGTCATCGGCAAATAACAAAATTTCACATAAATGTTCTATAAAAAATGGAAGATCATTGATGTAAATAAGGAACAAAAATGGTCCTAAGATGGAACCCTGAGGAACTCCCATTTTTGTATGCAAACCCGATGATTTCACACCGTCAACATCTGCGAATTGTATTCGGTCCGTCAAATAATCTTTAATTAAATTAAGTGCTGCATCTCTAATACCATAGTACTTTAGTTTGAGTAGAAGTGTGCGATGATCAACGCAGTCAAAGGCTTTTGACAGATCACAAAATACGCCAATAACATCGTGAGAATCTTCCCAAGCTTTAAGTATATATTTAATTAATGTTACACCAGCATCTGTTGTTGAGACACCCTTAGTGAAACCGTATTGACGATTGTGGAATAGTTTATTGATATTAAAGTGACTCTGTAACTGTATAAGTATGGCCTTCTCAAATATTTTACTTATTGCTGGCAAAATAGAAATTGGTCTAAAATTTGTAGGGTCACTTTGTGAGCCTTTTTTAAATAATGGTATAACTTTAGACTGCTTCATGAGTCGGGGAAACACCCCAACATCTATACAGCGATTAAATAAGGCGGCTAAATATGGCGATAATTCAGTAATAATATTTTTGAGCAATTTAACTGAAATACCCCATAAGTCTACAGATTTCTTCATGTTAAGAGTCTTGAATATCTTTAAGATGTCATTAGGGTGAATGTGTTTGAAGTTAAACAAAGTCACATTTTCTTGCACATTAGTTCTTAATAATTTATTGGCTTTTATTGAAGAGGAATCAAGGGAGTGAGTTAATTCTAAGGGTATATTTACAAAATAGTTATTAAAATAATGAGCTAATTCTAGATTATCAGATATTGTCAAACCATCAATGTTAAGTGATATTTTGCGTTCATTTGTTTTAGATCGCCCGGTTTCGTTGTTTATTGTATTCCAAGTGCTACGAATAATATTATTAGAGCTCTTAATTTTATTACTTAAATATAACGATTTGGCAGCCAGACAGGTCTTTTTGAATATTTTGGAATAATTCCTAACGTACTGATTAAATAGAGGGTGCAAATTATATTTTTTTAAGTCATACAAGTCGTATAATTTGTTTCTGCTGATGTAAATGCCAGGTGTCGCCCATTCACAAAATTTTATTTTATTATCAATGTTAAACGTCTTAGTCTTAAAAATCATGTCGTGTTCCTTTATAATAACATCAAGCAATTTATCATAAAAAATGTGTGGATCTTTTTGGGTAACGTCTATCTTGAGAATTCTGCTTGCGATATTATCTCTAAAAATATTTATTTTAGCTGATGTAATCGGTCTACATGTGATTGTTTTAATGGGATTATTAGTTGTAACTGGAAAAACCGCGAGCTGGCCTAGGTGGTCTGATGTTAGATCACTAAATAAGCACTTTTCTATGCAACTCGAATTACAGTAAATGTTATCCAAGCAAGTTGCTGAGTGTGAAGTTATTCTAGTTGGCTCCAAAAATAAGTATTTAAGGTCAAAGGTTGCAAATAAGTTAAGTAGCCTGTCACATTTTGATGAGTTCTCCAGTAGATTTACGTTTAGGTCACCGCATAGTATAATCTTTTTATGTGTCAGCAAACGATTTAGTACACTATCTAATGTCGAGTCAAAAGATTCAAAATCGCCCTGAGGGGGTCGGTACACACAGATTACTATGTATTGTTCCAGCTCAACGCACGCTGCTGTACATTCACAGGAAAGTTTAACTATATCAGTACGTTCTTTATATTTAATGTCATTTTGTATATAAATAAGAGACCCACCGCGTATAGTTTCCCTTCTTATAAACGAACTAGCAACCTTATAAAAGTTATTATTTAAAGTATTAATTTGTTCAATTGATAACCAATGTTCTGTAACACAGAAAATATTAATATTGCGGCTTTTAAGGAATAGGTCTATTTCCAACTGTTTACTAAGCAACCCCTGAATGTTAATGTGAGCCAAAATTATAGTATTAGTAGTTTTAGAGGAGCTATTCTCGAAAAAATATACTGTCATCTGGTGCACTTTTATCATGTATAACAATTGGATTAATTTTTTTGAAGTAATACGGAATTGTGCCTTTTTTTATTCCATCTAAACACTTAGTTTTTGTGTTATTGGATTTATTATTAAGATTTTTAGATGATAAACCAAAATAATATGGTATAGTGCCCTTTACATTAATTTCCTTCATATAAGATTTCCTAACTGGTTTATCCACATACATTCTTTTATAGTTTATATTGTCAATTTCTACATTACATTTAAAACACAAGTACTGACTTAAAGATTTGAATTTATATCCATAACAATTTATATTATGCTGTATATTTATGTATTTACAGTTAGAAAAGTTTCTAGAAATTTGTTCAATATGGTAATTTAACAAATTTGTGTTTATAAATAGATTATTAAATACCCCTAAAATAAATACATGACATTTTTTTAAACATTCAAGTGTGCAGCAAAGGTCTGATAATAAAGAGTAGGTATTTCTTTCATTTGTCCCGATACTTATTATTACAATGTCATCATTACATAATATCTTACTTAGATTACGACAGCTACTGAGTATGTGAGAAGCAGAAGCAAAAGGTTTTATAAAACCGTCTAAACTATATACGTCATTCCATTTATTTTGCCTTGATCGATACAAATTGACTGGCAAATTAACTAGTTGTTGATCGCCTAGAATATAAATATTATTTTTTTTCGAACTACCCACAATTTTCTGTTTCTGCACTTCAATTGACGTTGTCATTTGTGACGTCTGAGATATTTTGCTATTCTCGTGTCGATCATTCTTTGGACTTTCCAGATTTTGTTTATTGTTAAGTGTTTGCGATTTGCAGACATTAATGTTATTTTCTCCAACTGGTGAGCTGCGCTGTGCAATATTATGAATAATTGACTTTCGCATCTTTCTATTTCTTGGCGTGGAATATGTTTTGTTCGGAGTGCGTGGAAACTGTGTAGTATCATCTGATAACTTCTTTAATATGGAAATAGTTTTAGTTTTTGAATCTAATTCTCGCTTCAGTGATGTGACTTCCAGATTGAGATGTGATATTTCATCATGGGCGCTGGTGAGTTCAAGTTGTAATTTTTCAATGCGTGACTTTAGGTAGGTTATTTCTGTACGGTCAAAACACGTATGTGTTGGCTGGCTAGATGAAGATAAATTGAGCCCAGGAGAGTCAAGACTCGATGATTCGTCATCAGACATCAATGCAATGTTTAGCTCGGAATTAGCTTTTAAATTTTTACGACGAAAAGTGATGTTATTGTTTTCCATTGTCTCGGCTAATAACTCTTTAAATTGTAACAAGATGGCGCTAGTTGTAGTAGGAGACTTGACACTTAAACAGCTGTTGAAACCAGATTTGAATTTTGATATATTATATATAGTGTATGTTGTGTATGTCCGATAAATTCTTCTTTTTTCACAAATAATAAGAAAAAACTTGTAAAAAACACGTCGTTTGGCAGCTTATATTGATGGAATCACTTTAAAGTTATTTAATTCACTAAGAATTCACTGAAATATGTAGAAATCTGTCTTACGGTCTGCTGAAGTCCTCCTGTGTGATTAATATTAATTAAATGCTTGATATATCAGTACACAAATAATTTCACAGATGTATCTTCTATTAAGTATTATAACAATCAAGTTTTCACTTAAATTATACTGATAAAATAATTTTTATAGCAATTAAATACGGAGCTCGATATTATTGTCGCAGCTGACAGCTGTCAAAAAAAAATGAATCATGAATTGAACGATGAATCAACCCTTGCTTCTCTGGGATTCTGGATTCCTTCCGGGCTGATGGCTGCACTCTGCAGCTTTCTATAATGCTGGTTCACAAACATAATCATGCAGATAGTGATAGCGATGATTAATATCAGATATACAGGAACAGTAGTGTGTTAGATAGCTTCTTAAATAAATTATATTGGTTGCGTCATAATCTCCGAATTCATTTTATGGATTTTTTTCTAAGTTGATGTATTTCGAATTTAAAATATGTTCTGAGGGTTGATTTTCTTTTCAAAGAACGATGTCTGAGATTCTTAAGGGTTGTCCTTAGCGCCAATCTCAGGAACTGCTGGTCCGATAACCGATTTGAAAAATTCTTTCAGTGTTAGATAGCCCATTTATCGAGGAAGGCTATAGGCTATATTTTATCACGCTAAGGGCCATTTGCACCATGATGTTTAACTCAGAGTTAAAATTAACTCTGAGTTAAACATCATGTCATATCTGTCACTCATCAAGTGAGTGATAGAGATGACATGATGTTTAACTCAGAGTTATTTTAACTCTGATCATGGTGCAAGTGGCCCTAAGACTATTAGAAGCGAAGAAATAGAGCAAAATGTGGAAGAAACGTGGGAAATTATTTGAAAGGGCTTATCTCACGAACTACTGGAGCAATTTTTCTGTTGTTTGGGTCAGATAAGAAGAAGACCACGTGAAGAATCATAGGCTTTTTTGTGGACTAATTTGTCTGTGTTGTATGTGAAATATTTCTTTTTGCATTGTCCAAAAAAAATGACATGTACTTTTTATATATTTTTTTCGTTAAAATGGGGTATTTTAAGAATATGAATTAAATAATTTTGAAATTCATTGGCTAGTTTTTTCTCAATAAATTTTTAAAGTTTCACTCTGACGTCATCATCGGCGGCCAATTGACCTCTGCAGTATGTTTTTTTTCCTTTCAATCTTATTTATAATGGCTGGTTCGTCAAATGCAAGTTATCATTATGTGAAAGCTGATACAAGAAGCTTACCAAAAGTTCGAAACCTAATGTTGGTCGAATTTATTGCTAATTTAACGCCACTGAAGGTCAAACTAAGGTTAAACATATTTGTTCAAAAATATAAGTAACTAATGGGTATTTTTTTCGTTTATATACAGAAAAACGATCACTGACCTTATTCCTCGAAATGTTTTTGTAATGAGCAAAATTAAAAAAAAAATGGACAATCCCCATTGGGATCCAGGATAATCCCACTAAAATATTATAAAGGCGAAAGTTTGTGTAAATATATGGATGTGTGGGTGTATAGATGAATGTACGGATGTTTGTTAGTCTTTCACGCAAAAATGGGAACATTTTAATTTCCATCAAAATCTGGGACTAATCTTAACGCTTTAAAGATATGTAGTAATTAAATTTTCTTCACTAATTTTTCTAATCGTATCTAAAAATTTCAATCTACTATAGTTCTCGATTACCGCGGATGGAATATCTTTGATATAAAATTATGAACTCATAGGATAAAGAAAGGAGTAAATGAAGAGTGATTCTAAAAGTACTCACATATGTATTTCGGCTCTTTTTGGCGTATATATCGATGGTTGGATAATATATAGTCCTCTGATGCACGAAGGTTCTTTTTCGAAGACTTGGAAGTCAAGTAGCGATCGCACACGCACGAATGTAATTTCCTATACGCGCGAGGGTTACTTCCGAATCTGTACGACTGCGCCAATGGGGATTGTCCATTTTATTTTAATTTTGCTCATTACAAAAACATTTCGAGGAATAAGGTCAGTGATCGTTTTTCTGTTTATAAACGAAAAAAATACCCATTAGTTACTCATATTTTTGAACAAATATGTTTAACCTTAGTTTGACCTTCAATGGCGTTAAATTAGCAATAAATTCGATCAACATTACGTTTCGAACTTTTGGTAAGTTTCTCGTATCAGCTTTCACATAATGATAAGTTGCATTAGACGAACCAGCCATTATAAATAAGATTGAAAGGAAAAAAAACATACTACAGAGGTCAATTGGCCGCCGATGATGACGTCAGAGCGAAACTTTAAAAATTTATTGAGAAAAAACTAGCCAATGGATTTCAAAATTATTTAATTTATATTCTTAAAATACCCTATTTTAACGAAAAAAAATATAAAAAGTACATGTGATTTTTTTTGGACAATGCCCATTATATTTTCAGCAGTAGTTTTTTCTGGAAGTCTATTCCAGAAAAAACTGTAATATTTTATGAATTAATCTTACAATTAACTAACAAATAATGAGACTTACCAGTTCAACGATTGACGAATGAGTGCCGAAAAATAGCATATTGTGTAAAAATGAGGGATGCTGAATCCTCGTGCCGCTGCCGCAGAGACGGCGTAACTCGTAAGGCGTAGGCGATGCGGGCGACCGCCTACGGCCTTGCGCCCTGTGCCTCATGAACCACGAGGTAATTTTTTTTTGGAATTTACGCGTTTTGAGAATGAATTTTTTTATTAAAAAAAATCATTGTCTAAAAACAATGATTGTTTATCTCAACAAATACCGTCCTCTTGCGTCATCTATTAGGGGGCCTCGCAAAATCTATCTCGCCCACATAAAATTTAGGTCTTGCCCCGCCACTGCTGCCGCGTGACGGTGGTCAGGTGCTGAGTTGGCGGTCTTCCTAAGGATTCGTAGCACAAAGGCTCCCGTGAAATACTTAAATATAGGCACCGCTTACGAAAACCGATTTATGTTATTTATTTTTATTTAACTCTTTATTGTACACAAGGAACACATAAGAATACAATTAACACGGAAAGACGACACAAACGACCTGCTTATTTCTAAAAGAAATCTCTTACAGCAGCCCTACGAAGAGTATATAGTTTATTAGTATTTAGTTATATTTATTCTTTTATAAAAATGTTTATCCAGCTTCTTTCTCAACGATGAATATAACCACAAACGTCCTTCGTGCCTAAACCAGTGATAGCATAAAATTGAAGTACATGGGATAAGTATATAATTATTGAATGGAACATGAATTTCTACTAAGAAGTTACACTTGGAAATTCATGTTTCATTCAATAATTATTATAATACACTTCTTATCTTGCAGTTTATTGTACTAATTTATTGTGTTTTTCACAATATTATTATTTTAAACGACCAGGTGAAGTGTAGTATGTACCTACATTTAAATTTTAAAAATCTGAACAAGTATTAAACTCTATTTCTTTGCGTTAATAGACGCTTATAGCAATTATTGCTGCAGGCTGCTTAATCCTTCGATCGCGGATTCTTGGAAATGAATTGTATTCTATTGTTGTCGCGATCACCGCGGTGACTTGGCCAGTTTTCTTTTATACTTAACTTTCTTTCTTTCTTAATAAAAACTAGCCAAGTCTACTTTAAAATCTCACATTTTTAAATAACAGCAACATTTTTAAATAAAAACATCCAATAAAGCATAGAAAATAGAAATTGAGTTTAATAATTTTTCACAATGTTATTTTCTTCCTAAAAATACGTAAGTACTTATGTATTTTAATTTTGTATTGAACTTGGCACTCATTTAAATCTCTATTCTTTTTGCGGCAAAGCCCACAGCCAAGTATAATTATTCTTGTATTGATAAATTTATTGAACTTGACTTACTTTTTTTACATTTTTTTTTTTGTGGGATAAGATTTAGACAAGGATCTAGAGTGAAACAAATCGCGATATGGCTCTCGGCAAACCTTTTTTGTGTGTGCCCAGTTATATTATTATTATTATGGAAAACTACCATACGCGAAAGCCGTACTGAACGTGCAAAATCCCAAGAAGAATTTCAAATTGAAATTGTTATGTAGGGGAATAATTTTAATAAATGAATACATACAAGCATTAAAAAAAAACAAAAAATAAACTTTAACGACAATGCTACAACTTACGACACTTCAATATAAAAAAACTTACATTATAACGGCACCTTGCACAAAGGGCTGTAAGCTAAGCCGGCTGAAAACAAACTAGCTGGGTAAGCTATGTTGCACCCGGGCACAGCGCAAGTCTAGACAGCAATGGCGGCCAGGGTACCTACAGGGGGAACTACAGGGGGATCTACGGGGGTGCTAGAACACCCCCCGCATCAGCGTATGGCTATTGTAATACACGATATGGAATCGTGTGGTGTACAGTAAACCGATGTACAGGTGTAGGGGAATGCAAGTATTGACTGATTGCAATATGAAATTTAATCAACTTGGGATGGTGGTTCGCCTTTTGAAGTTCCGATGTGCTATGATTGGTTTTCGATATGTATGATTGCTTTTGGGATTAAAACTTTATTGAGTTCGAGTTAACATGCGACAAACCTGGATTATATTTTGTGCACATTATACGAATATAATTATACCGGGTGTCAAAAGACCGGCGGTCTTTTTACACCCTGTATAGTAATGCGAAAGTGTAGGTATATTCATTTGTCTGTTACATTTTACACTCAAACCTAAACCGATTTTGACGAATTTTGATAAGTTAAAGGGCATCACAGACGGTGAAGATAATATAAAATATATATTATCTTAGCGCATATTTTAGAATATCGCTCACCATAGAAATCCTATGAACCATCACACACGACGAAGTTAATATATTATATTTTATCTTTTGTATCTTAAGATACCGAGCGATATGGAAATATATATTTTGTATCTTAAGATAACGTATTAAGATACGAAATATATATTTCGTATCTTAATATTTTATCTTAAGATGCGAAATATAAACATCTTTATGAATACAGGATGTTTTTGCGTTTTTATTATGTGTGTTTGTATTTTGATTTTTTATATTTTCCCTAATCAAATCATGAATTAAAAATGAATGTTTCTCTTGAATAATTTCTAAAATACTCTTGAAACTTCTTCGTCGACAGATCTTGATAAAGGTTAAATTTGCCGCAGGTTTTTCTATTTTTTATGTGAGGCTCTATCCAAATGTTTCTCCTTTTGGAATGTGCTACCACAATCTGCATTTCACATTCTATGTCAGAATCATCGTCTGAGGAGCTATCTAACAAATCAAGAAGTAAGGCGATAGTATCACTTGTATGACCTTTATAAAATAAAGATTTAAAAATGGTAGAAATTGTAATTTATGAATATAGTGGAAAAAGTGAAAGTAATATTGTGTTTCATTTGTGTATAAAATTATTTCCACCAAGAACCGACAGTACAATCAAAATTACATATATTTAAAAAAAAGCAGATCATTCATAGTCAATCATCCTGTATATAGAACTCTAACAAGGAATACGTGTGGCACCAACGCAGACTCGTAAGGAAATGAACATATTTTTAATATTAACGTATCTTAGCCGTGTGATAGCTTAAGATACTATAATATTTTATATTTGGGTATCTCAAGATAAAATATTATAGTACCGTCTGTGATGCGCTTAATGGAAATCATCACCCGCTGCCGGGAGAGGACCGATAGTTTTCATATAAACCATACATTGGGCGTTTGCACACTGCACGATAACGACACGACACGATACCACAGAATAGAGGGCCACCGCACATATTAATTTCAAGTTGGCCGACTATCGTACAAACTAAATTGCGTAGTGTCACAATTTAATTGGATAACTTCATCGCGACGGCCTCGAATCAAATAATAATAAAAAATATTAGTGTTTAAATATGGATTATTATCACCTTTTTATCTGGATTTTTTCATAAAAATTTATCTGGATAATATCGAAGTTTCAAATGCAAGGTATGATCAATGATGTTTTCCTAATTCTAATCTGTCACTATCTTTTCGCCTTCGTTTTATTAGTGCCACAATAAAAGCATGCTTTTTCGCATTTTAACACGCACGTCGCTAAGCTATCAACACCGTTATCAACTAAATCTAAAATTCTGCGGCTGGCAGCGTACACGATGAAGTTGTCCAATTAAATTGTGACACTACGCAATTTAGTTTGTACGATAGTCGGCCAACTTGAAATTGTATAATATGTGCGGTGGCCCTTATTTATTCTGTGGTATCGTGTCGTGTCGTTATCGTCGCAGTGTGAAAACGCCCATTTACCGCACGATAAGGCGCAAAGAAATTCGCTAGTTGACTATTTTTGCTTATTGGTAATTAAAAGAACTCTCAAAAATATAAACATCGGTGAAAGAATGACTGATATCTTAAAAACTCTTCAAGATAATATAACAATTCGAAAATCACATAAAATAAACCTTCCCAAAACGCTCCATACAGATAGTGCCTAGTGGGCTATGACGCCACTGACATATTATTATTATAGCTTGTATGCATCGCGGAAGAACATTGTTCGATATACTCGTACTATGTTAAATTTTTGCATATTATGCAAATGCATAGGTATATAATAGCTCGTTTTAGGCGATAGTGCATATTTTGCTAATTTTTCATTGATTGTGCATATTTCAGTTTCCAGTAGTATTATGCAGTCGTGAGTTGTGACCTCTAAACTAGCTATTATAATATACCTACACTGAAGCCATGGAACGAGGTATGATACATCAAAATGGTACAAAAATACGGACCAAGCCCAATTTAAAGACTTCTGCAATACACCTGATACAAGATCTTCTTAAAAACTAAATCTCTCTTTTCCTTAGAAAAAAAATTAAGTAAAGTTACATACTTTCATAATATGCCATGCAATCACATTTTGATAGTAAATAAATTTTGGTGTAAAAAAAATTTAAAAACCCTAGATTTGATGTCATGGTACAAATTGGAACATGTATTAACTAGAGATGTCACGAATATTCGGCAACTATTCGGTCTTCGGCCTATTCGGCTTCTTTTTTTGCTATTCGGTATTCGGCCGAATAATACGTACTATTCGGCCGAATACCGAATACCAAACCATGTTAAAAAACACGTTATATTCCTCAAAATTATGTATTTATTTCCAAATTACAACACTTTGGTAATTAAAATTGGCACTGATTTAAAGGAGCAGTTGTAAATTGCAGTTTTTGTAAGTTAAAAATTATAAATGGCACGTTTAATAACTAGTTTAGCAGTTAAAACTAAGCAGTAAAGTAAAGAAAAATGAGTAGTAAAAAATAATGAAATGGATAATTGAAAACATTATTGAACAGTAAAATAATTAAATGGTCAGTAAAAATTAATGAATGAGCGGTTACGTGTGGGCAGTAACAAATCGGAATTTATCAGTAAGAAATCTCATTCTAAGAAGTTCTTTAAACAATGAGGCGGTAAAATATAATAAAATCGGCCAAGTGCGAGTCGAACTCACCCATGAAGGGTTCCGTGCCGTTATAAAGCGAAAGTATAAGGCGGTCGCCGGCTGCTGCCGCAGCACGCTCGCTCCGCTGGCTAGGCTCCCTCTGCCGTTGTCGTCTAAGTTCTAACCTAACCTAACCTACTCTTGGACTTTCTGGATTGTGTTTGTTTTTGTTTTGGCGGGGGGCTGCGCCCCCCGAGCCCCCCTTTCTGGGAGGCTGCGCCCCCCGTCCCCCCGCTTCGGTATCCGTGGTTAAGTAGGCCTTCTGTTAAGTCGTTATCGAACCCCTCGTTCCATTATTATTTACCGCTCATTCATTTATCGAACTGCTCATTCCATTATTTTTACCGCTCATTCCATCATTTTTACCGCTCAATAGTTTTTTATTACTGTCCATGTTTTACGTTTGAAAACGCAACGAGGAAAACAGGTTGCGACTTGTCTTAATCCAGCTACCGCGCCCCCGAAAAGTATATAGTATTTCGTGCCGAACATTCGGCTGCCGAATATTCGGCGCTTCGGCCGACAGCGTTGCCGAATATTCGGTATTCGGCCGAGTGCTATTCTCTAAGAGCAACAATCAAAACAGCCGTAATCGCATCGGGTGTTACAGCCGTGAGATCGAGATCGGTATTCACTAGCTTAGGTTTTCTGGGCTGTTCGACACTAGCGCCGCACGGCTGAAAGCGGAGTGATATGAAATCACTTTTTGACATTTCATGTACGAAATTCGTATTCTCTAAGCTCGACAGCCTACAGCTTCGATTGCAGCCTCGGCGTACGCCTACAACTTTTAATGTCAAACGAAAAGCTACTATTTCGTGGCTGTCGCCAAAGATTTTGTATGATTTTGTACTTATTTACTGAAATATAATATACCCTAATTAATGTACAGTTTTAATTTTGTTACGTAAAAACCGAAAGTAAAGTGCTAAATCACTTTAAAACTCTCTTTAACACTCTTACCTCAAAAAGTCGCTAGATTCCCGAGTCCCGACTTGCGAGTACGATACATGACAAAATTGTAACTCCACACACAAAAGGCTTGAAATTCACATTTTGTATATATCGTTTTATCCTCTAACTTTCTTCTACATACCACATTTTATCAAGTTTTTTTACACTTATAGAGAATCACTGAGTTCAATAAACATACGCGGATACAGGCGCACCAAGTTTTCAATACTTATATTAGTAATTTTTACGCAGCACATATTTATAAATAATTATAAACCACATTGATTTATACTAAACAGCAATCTAACTTTCACGAATCTTAGTCGAAGACTGTTAACAATGTTTATTATAAAATATGTTCCACGAAATATTTCAAGTGGTTGGCGCGGGTCACCCGAGCCGAGGTACACTTTAACTCTTATCGCGTACGGCGTAGTAGAAATTCTTTATTTTAAAACTAAATAAAGATCGATCTATTCCATGTCCCTTGGTTTACACTTTTGTTTACATACTTTATATTTCGTTAACATACGTAAGTATAGAAGAACGTATAGAAGGTCAAGCGAGTTTTTTTTTTATTTAGCTACAACAACTTTATAGATACGTCATACGAGGTCCATATCTTGGTACTTTCAACTTTTTGGATATTTTTTCGACGCATTAATGATTTTGTCCATTTGAATTTGTTCAAGTGTGTACTACAAATGATAATTACTATAAAAGTTCTAATAATATAGAGTGTATCACGACAAAATAACTAAAATTCCTAAGACAAAAATGTATCTATAGTCGAGTCCACTATCTGAGCCGCAGCCTCGCCGACAGCCGAGCGCTCACGCAGCCGAGACATCGTCGACGAGCTAATAGAGCTTAGAGAATACGAATTCTACAGCCGTGGTAACAGCGAACGATGTCACGGCTGCGACATACGTGATAACAGCGGAGAGCACAGCCTTAACGTGTTCCTTAGAGAATAGCCTAGCATTTCACTATTCGTATTTCGTGGCATCTCTAGTATTAACGGCATCGCCGAGAGAATCTTCATGAAGAAATGCTAAATCCTACTGATAAATATTATGACTTTTGACAGTGCATATTTCGGCAATTTTTCGTGCATATTTGCATGCATATTTCGGCACTTTGTTCATATAATCTTATGTCTACTCATAACAAATCCCACCGATATTTTTGTCTGGCTATTTTTTTGGGGATTACAATATACTTACTAACTAATCTCGCGTCAGAAAAAAAGCCAACACAGCTGAGCCCACATGAAAATAATGATGATTTTCCTACTTTTAATTAACGCTGGCGACCCCTTTCCACCACCCGATCGATAATTTTTTTTGTGTGCACAGGAAGTAAAGTAAAAAAAAAGTGCAAAGCAAACATTTGGAAAAAAAATTTAAAGTCGCTGAGTTTTTTCCACACCCCACTACACTGTCCACAGCCTGCCAGCTCTCAAAATTATGAGAAAAGGTTATTGAGAGAAGTAGCTAATGGAGTTTTAATAGAGCTGAAGCCTGAAGCCACATTTTGGTCGTCAGCTCTTAGTCGATTAGATCTTTTTGCAAGTATAATAAAAAGTAACTTACCAATAGTGGCGGCTGCTACTAATTTCTTGCATGTATAGTCTATGGGACAGTCTGGATATAATGGCATCAAAACATTGTTAGCGAAGGTTAGAGCCATGATTGCATTGGTTGATGGTCTGAAAACATATTTTCTGTGAGTTTCTTTTTTATAAATGTGAAAAGTATCTATAATAGATCTATATGGTCTAAACTACGAGAGTCGAGATGCATATCGATAGATTATATAGCTTAGATTTGTCTTCATCATGGAAAAAACACTAGTTACACTAGTTGGTTTATATTTAAAATATGTATATGCCCTGGTTTTTAATCCATAACAGGTACATCAATTAATTTATGTCAGAGAACATCTAACTATGTTACAGAAAAATAAATTAGTATTAATCATCTTGACATTCCAGTTTAATAAAGATCAATAATAATCTTTTAACAAAGCAAAGGCCAATCTCAACTTGTTATTAGAATGCTAATAATAGAAAAAGTGGATACTAGAAAATAAAATATCCTTGTGAATATGTCAAGCATTATAAATTGGACATAAGTTTAGTATTTCACTTTTAAGAATACTAGAAGATTGAATGTTATTTTTCTCAAGAAAATAAAAATTATTCTCCCCTATAATTACTAATATTATGTTGTTTTATTTTAGGGACCAATGAACAGCTATTTGAAAAAGTAAATTGAACAACAAAACACATTATCTACAGTCAAACACATCAGGCCATGTACCATGAAACTGTTTTGAGACTCAAATAATCAGACGAGAATGCTGCGTCCTGCTCTAACCAAACGTGAAATGACGTTGTTAGAGCAGGACGCGGCATTCTCGTCCGATTGTTTGAGTCTCAAAACAGTTTCGTAGTAGGCCTACTGGTGTGTGATAGACAAATTGACAGTAATATTGCATAACCAGACTTTAACTATTTGTATGCAAAGATTTGAAATACAATTATTACAAACTCAATATATACGATGTCTAAAATTTCCTGGTTGTGCTGTGTGGTATAGTTATTAATTTAAACCAAATAACTTACACAAAAACTAAGTTGGCATCCCATAAGTACAAGAATGCAGGCAGCGGTCCATATGCTTCGTTTATGTAGTGGTAATCACCACCGCTCTGAGCAAGGGTAGTTCCTAAAAACATATAAATATTAGCTATCTGGATTTGTCTGTAAGGAGATTTTTGAAGATTTTAAAAGGTTTTAAAGAGAATACCCTAATAAACTAAAATTATAGATGATACTAAAACTTATGATAAGTATAAGTAAAATGTATCAGTTAATTTTGAAATCATGAGAGGAAATCTTACCTAATTCAGCATAAGAAAGAGCTCCGAGAGTGGCCAAGACCCCACAGGCGGCCCAAACACATAGCGATCCCCACACAGATCCTGTTTTCTCAAGCACGTCCTTAGGCGATATAAAAATTCCACTACCGAATATGATGCCCAATATAATTGCAACCCCTTCCAACAGGCCCAGCTGTTTACGCATTCTCACTGTTAGTTGGCTCATTTTTAAGTTTTGGTATTTACTTTCAGTGGGCGGTAGATATTAATTACAATTTTATTTTTAGAAAAATATAAAATTCTAAATTTACTGATGTGTCAACCTAATGCGAACGTACTCTATACATTTCGTGATTATATTCTGGATTTTAATAGTACTTTATATATTTACTGCAGCTATCTAGAGGTTTTGTACAAAATAAAATAAAACGAATAAAAAAATACAAAAAAAGCCTCGATTACACCACGCAGCACGCTGCAGCCTGCAGTGCACTTTTGACAATTACTGTCAACTTATGAAATTTATTTCTTCTTCTTCTTCTTCTTTTTTATGGCGGCCTCAGTGAGTTGCCAATGTCAGAGTGATTTTGGGTAGACTTTGCTCTATTATTGCAGGTCTGGTGAAGAAACAAGGTACAGTATCCAATAACTTAAATTCTGTTGAATATATCTAAAACAAACACAAACACATAGAGGTTAGTAAAACATCACAATTTTATATTGTTAGAACGAATATATGTACACAGAATATCAATAAAAGAGGTATTTACATAACATAAAATTGATTTAAAATTGATAGGGCGAGGAATATTGATAGGGAGGAGGTCATAAAGGGAGGACTGGTTTTTGGAACAGCAGAAAAAGATATGGTCCAAGGTACCCTCATCTAGGCCACACTCACAAAGAGAACTATCCTTGACCCTTATTTTTACTAAGAACACTGGGGAACAGCAATGACCCAACCTAACTCGGCAAACAGTTGAGCAAACCGTTTTGCTGTATTGCGAGTATTTGAAGAACCAAGGCCTTACTGGAACTTCACTTTGAATGTCAAAGTAATGTTTGCCTTTCACGTTACTTGAGCTGGCCCATTTTGAAGCAGCAGCAGACAGTTGACAAATGACAGTATTTTTTTTTTAATTCGTCTCGGTCGGGACAGGCAAAGGGAGCGTTGCCCATACAGCCATTTCTATGTTTTCTCTATTTAATGAATGATATGGTAGTGAAGGCCGAAGCCAACGAATAACAAAACTACAGGAAACGTAACTCCCATACTTCAACCGTTTTAAATTTGGCTCCTTTTCGAACACTAAAATATTATGACAATTCAGATTCTCGCCAAGGTCGTTTCCCAGGTAACGTATCATAATATTGCGCGCTGGACGACAGCTTGCGCGGTTATTGTCAATGTCACAGTTATGAAACAAAGCGGATGGCATTATGCAGTATACACCATAAAGTTAATATACCTATCGGAATAGAGTGTGGGATATATGCGTATAGGCCATAGGAAGGTCTTCCGACCGAGCGAGGTGGTATGCCCGGCCAGGCCGAAGCCCACGTGATACATTTCAGCTGTCGTATATGTACCGACGCGCTCAGAAAACTTCGATAGCGCGATGCAGAAATGTTAGGCGAATAGTGGGTACCGCCACAAGAGCAACAATCTCGAGCTGTCAAACGTAACCAAAATTGGTTTTCATCTGTGTGAAAAATATGTGTACGTATACACTTACACAAGCATGATTGAACATGAATTCTATGAGATTATATTGACAACGTGCGGCACGTGCCGACTGGACGTCAAAAAAAGAGTGCTGCTGTCATGTATCACACGTCTCTTTTTACCACGCGGTGTTACTGATAGTGGCATCTCGCTTGCTCAGGCCTTTGTTTCTCTATTCCGCTAGGTATATTAACTTTATGGTATACACCAAACATATCTACTATCACGAAGAAAGCAGTACATAATTATTATTTTAAAATCAAACATTTTCCTCTGATCCTTAAATCGTCGATAATAATAATATATAATAATTTTGAACAAACCGTGTACGACTCGGACGAATTTAAAACTATCCAGAGCACCTAGACAAGACGTTTTCAGATTACAAAAATATATGTGCTAAATTATTACAGAACTAGCTGTTGCCCGCGACTTCGTCCGCGTGGACTTCAGTTTATAGCGCGCGGTGTCAACAAAATTGGTGTCAAATTTGAAAGCTTTTTAAAACCCTGGTACCCCTTAAATCAAAATATCTAAAAACAGCTGTGCAGTGCGCACATAATATTTCATTTTTTTATATTATATCTAAAGCTTATTTAGCCCCCCATTACACAACTTTAGCTTTACCTATAAACTATTTAGCATTGGTAGGTTTAAGGTTTCGTCACTCATCACTGCGTAGATAAAGTACTGAGTACTGACTACTAAGTAGAGTAGTGAGTTATTCATTATTTATAGACGTGCATAACAATCGCAAGAATCGAAAAACGGTACTCAACTTGGTACCACCTCTTATAGAAAGATGCACGAGCAAGCGATATCGCGATGTAGGAGACGCACGGCGCCATCTATTATGATTTTTTGGAACGAACTTAATTTGAACAAATTTACGCATTTTCACCCCCTTATAACCCCTTTTTCCGGTTAAAAAGTAGCCTATGTCCTTTCTCAGGCTTTAGACTATCTGTGTACAAAATTTCATTACAATCGGTTCAGTAGTTTTGGCGTGAAAGCGTTTAGATTAATTTTTTAACTTTGTCACTTCTGCGGTACTGATCTATAGCCATCACCGCCCCGCCTCTCACCCCGCTCATTCCTCAAGTGTGACATGTTTTTTGTTGGCAATAGCAACTCCATACATCTCAATGATCAAAATGTTTTATATCAATTACCCCGGTATTGCTAGAGACTATACTATAGTCAATTTATTTTCTCACTTTTTGCCATCAGATTCTGGTACACCTATAAGTTATAGCACAAAATAGCAATAGGCGTGATCGTTTTTCCGTAAAGTGTAATTAAAGTGAGATAGTGGGATATACTAGGGCTCGCTTCGCTCGCCCTGATTTTTATAATATTGTTATTATACTAGCGACTCGCCCCGGCTTCGCATGGGTGTAAAATATATTATAGCCTGTGTCATTCACTGAAAAAATGATTAAAATCGATTCAAAAGTTTTGATAAGAAGACTAAGTGCGTCAGGCACGATGTTTTGTTAGGACCAAATACGTGCCAAAATCGGAAATCTTGAAACCTTCATAGCAGGCCAAGCTTAGCTCGACTATTCGGTTGGATTATTATAACGTTTGATTGAATAGTTGTAAAACAAACATAACGTTATAATTAATACCTACCTCCTCTAATTATTTTTAACGACTTAATCATAACATTAGACACACACATGAAACAACCCACAAAGGCCACAAGTCGTATTATAAAATAAAATACATAATATATACCTATAGGGTGCAATTAAACCTTCCTGCCAAATTTTGATATATTGATCCTTGTAAAAATAAAAATACACGGATTTTTTATTTTATAGTCACTCAATACTAAAATGTTGAGAAATAGGTTCCGAAAGTTATCCTAAAAAACGCTACAATTAATGGACACAATCCGTCAGCCGCGCGTGACGTGTCCCCGCGCGCGCGCCTCATCTCGCGTAACCTTTGCTCATTCCCCCGCGCCGCAAGTGACCATTCTGCAACGATTTTAAATGGGATAAAATATGTCATCGAAAAAAATAACACCCAATTTTTTTTTTTTGGTTAAATGGACTCTCCTTATGATATACCTAAGCCCTGGAAATAATTTGGCAGGAAGGTTTAATTGCACCCTGTGTAATAATTTTTTGGTCTAATGGCCTTATGGAAATGAAAACAAATTGATAAACGCAACATTTAATTTTAGGATAATTTTACTTCAGATTCTGGATCCGGGTAATACTGTAACAAATCTGCTACTGGTGATTCTTGATCTTCGTAGAAATCACACGCAAGAAGGTACTCCCGTTTTGAATAGTCATCTCCTTTACAAAACATTTCACCTGCAATGAAAAACGTCAAATATTATTTTATGTATACAGGATTATTTTTTCACCAGTATAATAAATCAACATACGTAATAGCTGTTGTCAAAAATTAAAAATTATAGCGATTTGTGTTAATACCCCTTGGAAACAAAAAAATATCAAGCCTTCCGGGGCTTATCCGTTAAACTACTAAAAATGTGGATGCATTACGCATTTGAGGCGCACCCGGCCGATCGATCGCTTTGCTCACCTCGCCGCCCCCTACCTCGTACCGCACCCGTTGTCGCCTTGTAATTAGTGCGCCCAAGCGGTAGGTATTAGATTGGATAAAGGATAAATTAATTGAATTAAAAAAATGTGAAATATACTCTAATATCGACACCAATGACGTGCTAAAAATTGTAATGGTGAAAAAATAGTCCTGTTTAAACAAATTAATCTGATTAGCTTTGTCCACACTGTGCCTTTTTCTGTTCGCCAAGGGTATGCGTTATAGCGCAGTCACGCTAACGTGCATGCCCGCGACGCATGCTCTCTGACCGTATCCAAAACATCAAAAATGACAATGTTGGCGTTGCGTTCGTTGACGCATTCAATTATTGAATGCGCCAAAACGAAAGTTGAATAAAAGAAGATGACGAAAATTGAAGACGAAAGCGTATAGTGTGGGCATAGCTATTAAATAATGTATATTTTTATGACACGCTCGTTGTCCGCTAATTATTTCCTACGTGCATAATCCTCGTAAAGCAGGTACCGTACATAATATAGCCTAGTATTAAAGTGTAATATGGCATAGTTGAAATTGTTATTAAACAAAGTAGGTTCTTGTCTATACCCTCGACGTCCATAATATGTACGGGACTTTTCGATTCTAATGCACCAACACAGTAATGTTCTTCTGTTAAACCAGGGTGCCAATACATTATAGCGTCCCGACAGGAACTGCCTGCTATGGGAAGTAATATTCTATCCTGGAAAAAATAACATAATAATTACTTACTTATTATGAAGTGAGTTTAAAGATATTTTTTTTACATTGAATTTTGAAGTCACAAAATCATAACACACACGAATAATTTAGGAGTTGTTTTAATATAAACCTTGAGATGAGTTATCACATTTTCCTCGATAATTTAATTTTTACTATTTTTGTACTAGACGCCTAGTATCGCCTAGTACAAGGCGTATCAAAGATGTTGATTTTGGTTATTAGTACATTTTAGGTTCTATGAATAAATATGAGTAATATCCGAGTATTATAATTATGTTATGGCTTCGAGAAGATTATAGGTCTCGTTAGATTTCTAGATTACCTTGCAAATAATTTTGTTATTCACAATAGGCTCTTTCACTTCTCCAGTACAGAAGAACTTTCGCTTCTTTCTCATTATTACGGTGCTCACTTCTAACACAGTTTTAATGCTATTACCTTAAACATAAGAATATCTTATATATAAAATTCTCGTGTCACAATGTTAGTCCGTGAACTCCTCCGAAACGGCTTTACTGATTTTTACCAAATTTTATATGCATATTCAGTAGGTGATAACTGGTAACTGATGTCTGATAGGTCTGAGAATCGGCTACTGGGTACTTTATATATTGATAAGTGCATTTGTTGAATAAATAATATTAAATTATTACAACCTGAGACTGACGGCGACCGTTGTTTGTGCGACGAGATAGCGATTGACGTTGCCATGGCGACATCCTTATTTAGTCACTTCAATAAAATAATATGGGCGAAATACTTTATTATTATGGCAAAGCAACGTATACCGGGACAGCTAGTTGCTTATAAAATTTTACTTCTAAATATATTTATATAGGATTCCTTGATAGAATTAAGTATATATTATAATGGTCCTTCCACCCACACCATGTGCTATGTATGCGTCGCAGGTAAAATAGACGCTTCATAGGTCCGCAGTCCGCACTCAGTTCCTAGATGCTGCCGAAATAGGGGTACCCAAAGTACTAAATAATGTATAGCACTCTATACATTATTTAGTACTTTGGGTACCCCTATTTCGGCAGCATCTAGGAACTGAGTGCGGACTGCGGACTCAGTTCCTAGATGCTGCCGGTATAGAGACTGCTTGGATTAATGAGCGCCAAAAAATAATGATTAATCTAAGAGAGATTGATTAAAATTATGAAGAAGTAGAATCCCTTCGGCCTTCGCCCAGGGTTCTATTAGATCAGAAATAACTACTCACAGTACCTTTTTCGCCGTTAATCGCTTCTAACTCCCTCATACCTCTTGCTTGTGTTTCTCTACTATTTTGTTGTTTCATATAATTAGACAATCTATACATAGCGTCCACAAATTCGTCAATGGGCCCTAAAAGATTAAAATATAAAATATTTTTTATTTTTCTTCAATTGAAACTTACAGTTGGAACGAAGTTCTTGATCGTGCGTTCGGCGTAAATCTGAAGGCTAGACAGAACGATATTTGACCTTGATTGGACCGCGACACTTTTTTATTAGTACCTGCAAGTTAGGGGCAGGTGGCGTTGATAGTAAGTATTCCTGTGCGTCAACTAGATGGCGTTTTTTTTAAAACAAACAGTGACGCGTTGTTGGTATTCCTGGGCATCAATAGATGGCGTTTTTTAATAATTTTTTTGAGTGTATATTATGTATACATGTTTTTTGAACATCAAGAAATAACTTCGTTTCATTCGGGTATCCCTTCTCACCTCCCAAGTTTTTTATAAGAAGTATTATTATTTTCTTGATATTTTATACTAATCTGATACTTTTTAATATTATTATATATTATATATTTATTGAGGAAGGCTATAAGCTATATTTTATCACGCTAAGCCTAATAGGAGCGAAGAAATAGAGGAAAATTCGGAAAAAAACGGGGGAAATTATATGAAATTGCTTATTATCTTAAGAACTACTGGAGCAATTTTTATGTTATTTGGCAAACATGAAGAATAGACCACGTGAAGGGAGATAAGCTATTTCTTTTTGGGAAAAATGTTCCAGTAGTTTCGTTTTCGTGAAATTCCTAAATTACGCAAGCGAAGCCGCGCGGAACATCTACTTATTATAATAAAACTAGCTGTTGCCCGCGACTTCGTCCGCGTGGACTATAGTTTATAGTTGTTCCCGTACATCGATTGAATAGTTAACGCGCAAATCATAAAAGTATATAGTGTGGGACAATTATACTTATGTGGTACGATAGAATATGTTCCGCGCGGCTTCGCCCGCGTAATTTAGGAATGTCATGGAAACCGTACATTTCTCCGCAAAAAAAGAAACCTATGTCCTTTGACGTGGTCTATTCTTCATGTGTGCCAAATAACATAAGAATTACTCCAGTAGTTTCTTAAGGTAATAAGCAATTTTAAATAATTTCCCCCGTTTTTTCCACATTTTCCTCTATTTCTTCGCTCTTATAAGTCTTAGCGTGATAAAATATAGCCTATAGCCTTTCTCGATAAATGGGATATCTGACACTGAAATAATTTTTCAAATCGGACCAGTAGTTCCTGAGATTAGCACGTTCAAACTATTACTAAATAAGCATTTCATATAATTTTCCCCGTTTTTTCCACATTTTCCCCTATTAATTCGCTCCTATTAGTCTTAGCGTGATAAAATATAGCTTATAGTATCAGATATCCCATTTATTGAGGGAGGCCCCTCAATAAATGGGATATCTGATACTGAAAGAATTTTTGAAATCGGACCATTAGTTCCTGAGATTAGTGCGTTCAAACTATTACTAAATAAGCATTTCATATAATTTTCCCCGTTTTTCCACATTTTCCTCTATTTATTCGCTTCTATTAGTCTTAGCGTGATAAAATATAGCCTATAGCCTTCCTCGATAAATTTGCTATCTAACACTGAAAGAATTTTTTAAATAAGACCTGTTAGAATAAGTTCATGAGATAAGCGCGTCCAAATAAGCCCTTTCATATAATTTCCCCCGTTTTAAGGCTATAGGCTATATTTTATCACGTTAAAACTAATAGGAGCGAAGAAATAGAGGAAAATGTGGAAAAAACGGGGGGAAATTATTTGAAAGGGCTAATTCGAACGCGCTAATCTCTGGAACTACTGGTCCGATTTGAAAAATTCTTTCAGTGTTAGATAGCCCACTTATTGAGGAAGGCTATAGCTTATATTTTATCACGCTAAGGCTAATAGGAGAGAAGAAATAGAGGAAAATGTGGAAAAAACGGAGGAAATTATATGAAATTGCTTATTGCTTATTATCTTACTACTAGAGCAATTTTATGTTATTTGGCAAACTTGAAGAATAGACCACGTGAAGGGACATAGGCTATTTTTGCGGAAAAATGTACGGATGCGTGAAATTCCTTAAGTACGCGGGCGAAGCCGCGCGGAACATCTAGTATAATATAGTATAGATCGTGGGAAAGTCAATTCTGTACATTGAATATTTTTGTACAATAAATAATACTTGGGATGTGATCTACTATGCTAACGCGGACGAAGTTGCGGGCAACAGCTAGTATTATATAAAGCGGAAGAGTTTTATTGTTTGTTTGTTTGTTTGAACGCGCTAATCTCAGGAACTACTAGCCCGATTTGAAAAAATCTTTCAGGTTTAGATAGTCCACTTATTAAGAAAGGCTATAGGCTATATTTTATTACGCTGCGACTAATAGGAGCGAAGAAATAGAGGAAAATGCAGAAAAACGGAGGAAATTATTTGAAAGAGCTTATCGCTCGAGCTACTGCGGTAATTTTTCTGTTATTTGGCATAGATAAGCAGTAGAGTACGTGAAGGATCATAAGCTATTTTTTCTGGACTAATTTGTCTTCGAAATATCTAATTTACGCGGGCGAATCCACGCCGAACGCCTAGTTTGTATTTTATTGCAGCAAAAATGCAGCAGTCTGAGTAAAAGCAACCAAAAATGCAAAATTCTAATTCAAATTTAAAATTTTTATTTGCATAATAATAAAAAACAATTCTAACCATACCTGTGCCGAAACTTCCACCATCTAGATAATTTAGAAATTGATAGAATCTCAAGGCTTCGTCTGATTCTATTTCGTCCATCACAGGTCTCTGGAAGTGGTAATATAGTCTGATTAACAAGTGCCATTTTCCTCACTCACCTCACTTTCCTCCTAATCACACATTTGACAACTTGTCAAATGTGTGTTTTGTATTGACGCTGCCGCTTCGCAGTCGCGTGGTCGCGTAGGTTTGTGCTAAGCATCAATACTTATTTTTTTCTATAAACACAATATTTTCGGGTAGTATTTTATTATGCCCGCTGTACACTCTCGCCGAGAGCTCTCGGGCGAGAGTCTCGTGCGAGAGCCCCTTGCCCGAGTGCGATCATGTACATTCTCGCTTAGTTCAATCGCAGTTAAGAACTCAGACAAGATGGACGAAAACGACCATTCACCATTCACCATGCATCGAAAGATATCATTGTAATCCAAAGATTTATAATCATAATTAATTTTATTTCTCACAGATAATGACTGATAATGTCGTTTATTATTGTTATTTTTCTGTTCTACACTGTCCAACGGCGGGACTAGTACTGAAAGACGCGAGAGTGTACAGTAGTGCGCTCGTTTTCCTCGCGAGACCCTTTGTCTCGGGCGCAAAATACCGACAACGGACCGAGAGGGTCCGAGACAGGCGAGACGAGGCGAGCGCACCCATTTACACTCTCGCACTCGGGCCGCCTCGCTGTGTCTCGGCGAGAGTGTACAGCCGGCTTTATTGTTCTCGGCTCAGATATTGCTCGGCAGCTTGCAATATTATTATTATGTTAATCGTGCGGAACAAATTTTCATCATTATAAGTATTTTAGTGCTTTCAAGTTTGGAACAACAATTATATTTATTTTTACTTACGAATTTGCCACTCCACGCACCAACATCAGAGTATAGTGAATTTATCCTACTCGGCATCCAGTCTGACGATGATCGTGCCACCAAAATAGGATGCTGGAAATAAAAATAAGATTTGAACCATTTATGTCAGTAGTAATATTAAGCAAATTATAAAATGTATCAAATACGTACATGCAGTATTAAAACTAATAGAAACTAAAATAAATGATTTCTATATTATTAAAAAACTTACTAAGGTAGGCCGCCGCGCAAAAACTATTTGTACTGTAAGGACAAGGAAAGATATTATTGAAGAACTTATCATTTTTATGAAAGTATCTTGAAGCATATTAGTTAAAGCATATTCCGTTAACACGCTCGCAAAAACTAATTGGCGTTATTCTTGTAGGTACGATAACATAATAGCTTGTTACTTGCTAATTGGAACTATAAAGCCATTTTGTTAACCGACTTCCAAAAAACGAGGAGGTTATAATATGTTCGGCTGTGGATATATTTTTTTTATTTTTTTTTTGTATGTTCAACGATTACTCCGCCGTTTGTGAACCGATTTTCAAAGTTTTAGTTTTGTTGTATTAGGTTTCACTCCAATTTGGTACCATGTTCACAAAAGTGGTGACCTGATGATGGGATCCATGAGTAATCGAGGGAACTCCTCGAAATTTATATGGAAACATATGGTGATTTTGGTTTTATGTGAAGTGTACTAAGAACAAGCTACCAAAAAGTTAAATATCCGGTCAAGGTATACCATGGTTTCGAAGATGCTGAGAGAACTCCTGACTCCTTATAGATACACGTTTGGGAGTTTCGGCGTTGTTTTAAGAACAGAAAGCATATGCTACTATGCAATTAATATTCATCATCATAATCATAATCATCATCATCGTCATCATCATCATTACCACGTTGTGTTAAGGTCACCAATGTCTCATGGCACATAATAGATAGTAGTACAAGGCATAGGTATGGATATATTAATAATAATAATTATGTATTGTTACATAACAACACCTGTTTGTTTAATACACGGCGGTCGGCGCTGCAGAGGCGACGGTGTCACGCGGGCGGCGCGTGGCGGCAGACGACAGATCGAATATTTTACTACTTTATATTATACAGATCGAATACTTTACTAACTACTGTTCACTTCACTGATAATATATTATTTTGTGAGTGTGAGTTGTGACTCTTAATGTAAAGAAAAGACGTCATACGCTTAAAACTGGTCTTATGGTTCTGTAGGGTTACCGGACGTTAATCCTTCTGGCGTAATATCAATTAAGACAACCAGTGAGTGTGAGCGAGAAGAAAAAGTTTATTGTAGCGAATTAGTTATATCAAATGCTGTCGAGTAAGCGATACCGCGATGCAGATGCTTAACAACGACATCTGTTGTTGAATTGCGGAACTAAATTTTCTTAGAAAATATGAAGTTTACAAATCTCAACACTTAACAAATTGTAATAAAATACGTAAAATATATGCGAAGGTTTACGTACTGTAACTAAAAAGAGTGAAATTATTATTATTTTTAACAAAAAATTAAAACCGACTTCCAAGGTAAAAACAATAATAACATTAATATGAACTAAAAAGTATTAAATAATTTTTACTATCTAATAGTGCCTTTTTCCGAATTTGTCTAAACCTCAACTATTTCTGTACTCAATCTTCATAATTTTGAAGTCGGTGCCAGTTCCAAAAGTTTCAAATATTCTGTCAGAGGACTGAAGATTCAGCTATCTGGTACCGACTTCAAAATAATGAAGATTGAGTACAGAAATAGTTGAGGTTTAGCTGAATTCGGAAAAAGGCACTATTAGATAGTAAAAATTATTTAATACTTTTTAGTTCATATTAATGTTATTATTGTTTTTACCTTGGAAGTCGGTTATAATTTTTATTCGGTTAGTTTCTTTTATTTTTAAGGTTTTTTTATCTTTGCTGCTTTTCTGAATTAGTCGTGTTCGTTACGTTTTTAAACTGCGCATGCGCGGCTTTTTTGTAAATCTGACATGTATTCTAGAACATGACAAGGTATTTTAGAATATGACACTCACACTGACACACAAAAAAGCCGCGTATGCGCAGTTTAAAAACGTAACGAACACGACTAATGATTCGTATTTAGGGCCATTCCACACGCAACACAACCACACGACAACCACAACCATACTACGTGGCCGGGGTTGAAAGTTTTAATGAAAGTCCATAATTTCTTGAGTTAGAAACATGAAATTTTATGTTTGGGCTACTGATTAAAAATGATTGGATACGTGTTTAAGCGTTTTTGGAAATTCTACCCCCAAGGGGGTGAAATAGGGGTTGAAAGTTAATTAAATGCAAGTCCGTCTTTTCATAAGTTAGAAACATAAAATTTTATTTTTGGACTGCTGATTAAAAATGAATGGATAGGTATTTAAGTAAGGGTTTTTGGAAATTCTACCCCCAAGGGGGTGAAATAGGGGTTGAAAGTTTGAATGAAAGTCCGTCATTTCTTGAGTTACAAACATGAAACTTTATTTTGGTGCAACTGGTTAAAAATGAATGGATACGTATATTTAAGCGTTTCTGCCACAAAGTTTCAATGAAAGTCATTTCTTGAGTTAAAAACATGAAAGTTTATGGACGTTTGCGTTTGACGATTGCTTAAATAGGGTCCCGTTTTTACCCTTTCTATAACGTACCACAAAAGGGGAAAACTATCCATCTTTGTTATGATACTATGTTAACGCGGACGAAGTCGCGGGCAACAGCTAGTTTCCTATAATTCGTCGCCTGAGTGCTAGATTGTCCTATAGACCATTGACCAAATTTTTCACTAGACAGGTTTTTATGTTTATTTTTGTGATGCATGCGTAAGGCGACCAATTACTTAAATGACTATGTTTATAATGATAAGTGGAATCAAAAACTACTTCTTCAAAATCAAAATATGATGAGATTTCGTTTATTTTTAAGTTTGAAAATGAAGGTGGAACAAGATACCACAATCAAAATTACGAATGTGGACGTGGAACAAAACTGCATTGCACTTAGCACAAATTGCAAACTAATCGGTCAGTGCTTCTTTGTTCCAGCTACCACTTTGTTCTTTGTTCAAGGTACAGGATGCTTAAAAATAATTATGTCATTTCAAATTTTAAAAATTTATTAAAGTAAATTCGTACATTCTTATTTTAGCCACAAAATGTGCATAAAATGCATGAAATGTGCAAGAAAGAGTGTTTTGAACGACTAAGTCTTATAATATTATAAGTCGCTTCCCGAATCCCGATTAGCTTTTAAGATAAGTAATATATTAAATTAAATTAGAAAAAATACAAAAATGTAAAGAGTAAATGGAGTAAACTCTATATTTCTTCTTGTAACAATTACTAGCATCATTTATACTTTGTAAATTTTATCGTTTTCGGCAAAGCGAGATTCCCCTAACACAAGTAAACTTTACTTAAAAGGGGGTCTCAAACACTGTTATTATAATATGTATTTTAAGTTTATGAATAAAGATTTTGTATTTTTGTATTTTGTATTTTAAGTATGATCTATTTCGTGTGGGTGTTTGTAAATGCGAGTACGAGTGTAAGTGTGTGGTGATTGTAAGTAGAGTGTACTAATTATTATTGTGAGTATCACTGTTACAGTATGTGTAGTACATTAAAAAACTTCTTCCTCTTTGCTCTGCGGAGCTAAAATGGTCGCTTTGAAGAATCATGATATGAATCATAATATGATTCATTTTTCTAAAATCGCAAAATGCAACTCTGCTTGCAATTCATTACTGTATTTTTGTACTGATTTGACATTTGTCAGTTTGGCAGTTTTGACAATTCATTTGCTGAATTGATTGAGAGAAATTGCTAAATGTGAGCATTTTAGCCCCGATACTCTTTTCATTCTTTTTTACTGATTTATTTGCATTTTTGGATTTTTTTTTTCATTTCTTGATCTGTGTTTTTTCTTTGTTACATTTTCCTTTTTATTTTCCGTCTTCAGTTTAGCTTCATTTGTTTAGTAGATGTGCTTTCTGTGAAATCTTTGGGTTACTGATTGAAATTGAATGGATATGTATTTAAGCGTTTTTGGTAATTGTCAAGTTGGCCGACTATCGTACAAACTAAATTGCGTAGTGTCACAATTTAATTGGAAAACTTCATCGTGTACGCTGCTAGCCGCAGACTTTTAGATTTAGTTGGTAACGGTGTTGCTAGCCTAGCGACGTGCGTGTTAAAATGCGTAAAAAGCACGCTTTTATTGTGGCACTAATAAAACGAAGGCGAAAAGAAAGGAGAATATTTTGGGTGCATTCAATATTAAGTGACAGAATATTAGAATTAGTACGATAGTCAGTTTGTACGATAGTCGGCCAACTTGAAATTGTATAATATGTGCGGTGGCCCTCTATTCTGTGGTATCGTGTCGTGTCGTTATCGTGCACTGTGCAAACGCCCAATATTTGTGTCAACGATCTGGCGGACAAGTCCTGTGTACCCATAGACTTATAATAATGTGTGTCATTGCACAGTATAGCAATATTGCTATACTGTGGTCATTCTTTGAACTTTTGAAAAAAAAATGCTGTCAAAGTTACGTCAAAATGAAGCAGTTGCCGTGCGCGCCAATTTCATTGTCAAATTTTTCAACAAAAACTGAATGTTGATTCCGAAAATTCCAAAGAAAAATCTGATTAATTTTGGTTTATTTCACCTTTTACGAATTATTAATGACAAAAATACTAATATTTAATAAATAGAAGACAACACAACTCGTTATTTTATACTTCGCTAAAATATTTATGTGCAAAAATGCATGTTCGTGTTCGAAAGTTCGGTAAACCCGACACAATAGTTGTGGTGGAATCTAAATTAACAAAAATTGATCAATTTAGACGTATAATTAAGGAGAAGTTTAACGTGGAGCCAAAATTACAACGTTTATTTTATGGCGGTAAATTGGTAAGTCATCCAACCTTTGGACCATTTAAATCGTTGATCTAAGTATAGCTGTTAGTACCAAATGAACAAGCCTTGCGAATTCTTTATCGGGAAGCCCTTGCAAATATGTATTTTAGTCATACACATTAGGTTTCTATACTTAGTATCTTTTGTTTACTTTTTGTACTATATTTTGTCTTAAATTCTGATTTTATGTGTCATTCCTATGTATGTAGGTTAAGCGCTTCCTGCCATATTATTATATATATATGCTTCATCACGTCTTGCTGATCAATTTCATCATCTTATTCATTCGAGTAGCTACATGATAGAAAATGATAGCCACAAGGCTCATCATAGACGTGAAGTAAATTTATGTTTTCTTAAACCCTTTTGGAATAGTATAACCTGCAAGAGTTAGCTTGAGAGCCAGATTGACTTAGCTAGTGTAAGCGCATATTGTACATAAAATATGTGCTCACACTAGCTAAGTCTTATTTTTAATCATTTGCATAAAATATGTAAAGAATAACAATTATTCCATAATAAAGCTATGCAAATAAACATTTAAAGCCTCAAAAATCAGCATATTAAAAACTTTGCTTGAATTATTTTAAGACAGCTCTGTACATATTTATCAAATGCCATTTTTTAAATTTTTTCTTTTGTTTATTAAATTGAAATCCCTACTTGTATTTAAGCACTTATTACCCAAACCCTAGTTTTAGCTATGTGTTTTCTAATAAACAACATTTTAAAATAAATCTATCTTGTTTGGTATAATTGTATCTGCAACTCCTCTCCTTAGATGAAGTCATTGTACTTTTTTTATCCTGTGAATATTAAGCAAAGATTTTATGTGCTACCTTAAGGTTGAAAGTGAAACCATTTCACTCCTAAATAAATGTTTTTTGCATGCAAATTCTTTTGTTTGTCTCAAAGCATCCATATTATGTGTAGCAAATTCAATTGAATACAGTTTAGCTGTTTTGTGTGCTCACACATAACAGCTAAATTCCATTCCAAACACATTTAACTTTACAATATTTTTATGGATTTTATTAAGATTTTAGCAAAACATGCAATCTAACATATAGTATTTGTTTAAACTTTAATGTAGCTAGAGAATGGATACACCTTTCACGATTATAATATAAAGCTGAATGATGTGATACAACTGATGGTTGTACAAGCAGTCGAAGAATCTCAAGATGAAAAAGAAATCAAAAAGGAATGTGTTGAAAAAGATGAAGATAGTAAAGAAAATGTTAATTATACAGGTAAATATTTTGTTAAGCCTTTATGTTATGTTATAGAGATAAACTACAATAACATGGCCCACCCCTCCAAATTACTGTAGCAATGTGTGTCGTCACATCCTTATGAAAAAGTTTGTATGTAGTAAGTATTCAACCAGTGAACCAGTACTCGTAATATTTCATTTAATGTCACTTATTGCCAAGAATTGTTGCTCAACTAATCATAACTAGCCGACCATGCAAGACAACGCACTTCAAATGTTTTGACAATGCACTTCATACATTTGAATTTTGGAGAGGTGTGCATTTTATCGTAGTTTATCTACCTATAATTTTATACTACAGATGATGACAAAAGAAAGTACACTAAAGGTTGTTGGGCAGGAACTGCTGTTAGCAGTAAAACCGCCTATTTGTATAATAGTTTTCCTATATTGTGTTTTTTAAGTTTAAGTTGTACCAATAAAGTATTTTCTATTCTATTCTAGCCTGAAAATAGATTTTTGCAAAAATATATTTTACAGATTTTTCTTATCAGTAATATTAGTAGTGTCCGACCGAAGGTCTATTTTTGGCCGAAGCCGAAGCCGATTAATCGGCAATCGCCACAACCTTCGGCTGAAGCCGAAGCCGAAGCCAAAGGTTTATAATCCTAATCGCTCGACTCTCAGTAATTAATTTTTAACCGACTTCAAAAAAGGAGGTATGTTACATTGTCATACGTCTATGTGTACCATAGGCATAGGCAGTGTGGGAGGAGGGAGGTGCTGTACGCATGCCTTTGCGTGCACTCACTCATTTACTTAAAGGTGGAAGTTCATTTCGCGGAATATTGCTAAAAATTATAACAAACTAAATTTTAAAAAGGGGACTTTAATTATGCATTAAAATATATAAAAAAACCTGTGTTATATAATAAATATTTTTGTTTTTGGCTTGCTTCACGGCAGGTGCAAAATGAACCTTGAAAACGTTAAATGTACGTTAATGTTATATTTTCGCAAAATTTTCATACCTATGAAGGATAAATTTTACTGATGAATTAAAAGAGAGGTTGTTATAACTTACTAACATGAAAATAAAAAGAAATCAGTATTCTGCTTCCTCATTCAGAGTTATAGAACTACTACAGTTATCACAATATGTAATCATGCCCTAGCATATAAAAATTGTCCAAGCGTGTGTGAAGTGTTTTTTTATCTTTTTTAGATGAACAGACTTCACATCTTTTGTAAGTTCCAGAATTTTTTTCACTTTTACCTAGATACGTGGTCCTCAAGCTCAATCAGGCAAAACAATATTTTAATACTAATAAAAATTTGTCATGAAAATATCACACCGACGATGACGCCGGGTCATAAAGACCCGTTTTAACTTGACGCGGAAATATCTTGCTGCACACGAGGTATGGCTCTAGTTGTAAGAGCTAGGCGGATGGAAGGGGGTTCTAACTCCAGCTATACGAAGATTGGAAAACATTCGATTGGCGCAAAGACAAAATATATCCAATTAAACATGGCTCGGGTCAATATGACTCGGCGTCATTGTCGCCGGGTTAATAAGTTTTTTTTCATCGTAGAATGTTTTTTTGCTACAATGCTAGTTATTTAGTTATTGGCCAAAAACCAAAAATTGAGACTTTTGGCATTCTCCCTTCACTCTGGCTCACCTCCTAGACTTCAGGACTTTTAGTATGTTTTATCCCTAAGCACCCTCAATAATTTCCAGTAATAATCTCTCAGGTTCCCGCTCACGCATTATACAACTACTTTATTGACTGAACTATTGTAAAAAAAAGTGTGTCAGCTCCGACGCACGACTGGAGTTTACTCCTTAAGTACGAGTATCTAACCATACCCAAATAGAGTTTATTCAACTGAAAAAAGATTAATAATATCATATGAAATCAGATGTTCCGGCAATATTATCTACACCCCTTTCTGCCATAGTTATTTCAAAATACTTTTAGTTCACTTTAGCCAGTATAATGATAAAAATTATAACTTCACAATAACAATATTAATTATTGATATTTATAACAAAAATAGCAATATAAATACATTGACACTGATAGAAACAAACAAGCCCAATAACATATAGTATATATACATATAGCATACAATAATATGTACGTCTTAATCATAAAGTTAATATACCTATCGGAATATAATATAATATAATTATATAATAATAAAATATAATATTCCGATAGGTATATATTACCTTTATGGTCTTAATACACTCACAGCCAAATTTAAAAAGTTGCGCACTAAAGGTGCGCACCAAAAACGTGACACATTTTCGTTACTTGTTAGTAGGTTTTACCCCTCGGATTTTTCTCATACCGGGCGCCTTATATCGATTCTTAAGGAATAAACTCCAAAAAATTCTTTATTATTCCACAAATAAGAATAATTATTAGACCGATCAACCAGTCTTTGTTTTACTCGACTAGACCGAAAGTAGACTAATAAATAAAATAAACAAACACTAACTGCTTAATAAATAGTTAAATGATTTATTAAGAAGTTAGTGTTTGTTTATTGTATTTGACAGTGACTCCCAGTGGCCTCTGCATACACGACTAACTCAGTCTTTCGTAATAGTTTACAGTTCGTTCAATTTCGACGGTTGCTCGGACCTTCGGCAAAGCTTCGGCAAAAAAAACACCTTCGGCAAAGCCTTCGGCTTCGGCCTAAAACCCGGCCGAAGCCGAAGGCTTCGCCGAAGGTGTTTTTTTTGGCCGAAGGCGGCCGAAGCCGAAGCCGAAGCTTCGGTCGGACACTAAATATTAGTAAACAAACTCATAAAAAATAATTTTACTTTCAGATGCGAAAAGCACTTTGTATGCTGTTAACGATCTCATTGACATGAGGGATAGAGAAGAGGGAGTCTGGTTAGAAGGTAAAATAGTAAGAATTGTGACCATAAAGCAAGCAAACACAATACCAACAGAATATGTTTCCGACTCGGTAGTAAAAACTGAAAATAGTAACCTAGAAAATATCCCACCGAGCTCAACCAGTCCAAATGAGAGTAAATCTAAAAAAGGAATTGCTAAATATTTTCAAAAACAAGATGCAAATGCAAAGAAGCAAATAAAAAAAGACACTAACGAAGAAAGTTTACTTTTTAAAATCCAATTGGACCATGAGTAAGTAGAATTGAGTTTATTTATGAATGCAGGTCACTGAAATATGTTATTCATGATAATATAAACTAGTAATAATAATATAATTTGATTGTCAATTATTAATTACTGATAAAAAAATTATTTTATTTTTCAGTGAAGAGGAATCAAATTTGTACTGTAAATTAAATGAAATAAGGCCTAGGGCAAGAAAAGAAATTGATGTAAAAGACCTTAAGCCTGGCCAAAAAGTTATGGTCAATTATAACACAGAGGAACCTCTTCATAAAGGTTATTGGTATGTTCTATTTATTAATTAATCTTTTTATGACTTGACTAGCGACCCGCCCCGGCGTCGAACGGGTATAAAATATTATATAGCCACCGAAAAAATGATTAAAATCTTCTTCTCTATGCCAAATAACATAAAAATTGCTCCAATAGTTCGCGAGATAAGCCCTTTCAAATAATTTCCTCCGTTTTTCCACATTCTCCGATAAAATACAGCCTAGCCCTTTTTCAATAAATGGGCTATCTAACACTGAAAGAATTTTTCAAATCGGACCAGTAGTTCCTGAGATTAGCGCGTTCAAGTTAGCCCTTTAAAAAACATTCCCCGATTTTTCCACATTTTCCTCTATTTCTTCGCTTCTATTAATCTTAGCGTGATAAAATATAGCCTATAACCTTCCTCGATAAATGGGCTATCTAACACTGAAAGAATCATCAAAATCCGTTGCGTAGTTTTGAAGATTAAAGGGAACAAAGGGACATGAGGGAAAAAAAGTGACTTTGTTTTATAATTATAGAAAGTATAGATATATCAAATTTGTACTGTAAATTCAACGTAAATTAAATGAAATAAGGCCTAGGGCAAGAAAAGAAATTGAGAAAAAAACTTTACCCAAATAGATACCTACCTACAGTATATTATGTTCATCTGGCGCTTATTTGTTAATGTTCCTTTTTTATGTTATTTTTGTTTTTTAAAATATTATACTTAGTGTCTTTTTTGTGAAATGTTTATTGTAATGTGGTGTAATGTGTTTGTACTGAAGAAATGTTTACTTAGGTACTTACTTACTTACTTACATATATGACTACCATCAAAGTTCCCGGTCGATCTTCCAGAATGTCCTCCTATAATCCCCTTTACATACCTTTTTCCTACACAAATTATAGAAAAAATTCCTTCTTTATAAGATCTTGTAATAGCTTTAACGATTTGCCGAAACGTTTTGACTTAGACAGTGTTCTCTGACTGTCGTTTAATATTAATTATCGATCTCCTTTTAGTTTTCTAAAGTCATAATAATTATTAATTGTAAATGTGTAATGTACTCTTTTTATAAGCTACCAGTTTTCTTTAAGTAAGTTTTTGTAAGCTTTCGTAATTTGTTAGTTTCTAAATGTGAAAACATGTAAATGGTGTCAAGATTTTATGCAGTCTTCTATACATTAAATATACACTGTATGTTTTCCAAATAAATAAAAATAAAATAAATAAATAAAATTTCCCAGGTATCAATTTCCTCGATGGTACATAAATAAATGCAAGAAATATTAAAGTGCACTGTGTTATGCTTTGATGCTTTTTTCTTTTTTGACGTGATAACGTCTTATAATTCGATATGGGGTGCGCGCTCGAAAAAAATGACAGTTCATGCGACGTTACCTCGCTGACAGCTCTCAGTAAGGCTCACCCTGGGCCGCGCTCTTTGTAAATAAACAATCTGTGAGCTATCAGTATTATTTCGGCTATTCAAAATTGTGCTCTATTTCCTACGTGTCAAGGTTTGACTTGTGCTTTTTTCGAAGATTTTACTGGATTTCACGAATTTATGTAGCATTTTGTATTGCGAATAGTTTATTTTACTCATTATAAATATTTTTAAATGTTTCGGAACTGAGGGGTTAAGGCTATGACGTTGTCACGTTCAACTATCGTCAGTAAACCGACTTTACAGACAACCGTTTTTTTTGGCCTTCCTTTTCTTTTGAATTGCAAAATTTGAATCGCCAGTGATGTCGCAAATTATGTAGTAGCCTTTGGATTCTAAATTATGATTTCCCCTTCCCCTTCCCCTTCCAAATTTTAAAATTTAAATAATAAGTTTTTTTCTGTGGTAATCTAAATGCACTATTCACAGAAATGGTTAAATCATCACTAAATTTTCAGGTATGACTTTAAAGTAGACAAAGTGAACAAAACTAGGACCAATTATGAGTTGATTGGTACACTGTACTTGGGACAGGACGCTATACCACAGAATGAAACTAAAGTGTGTGTGCATGACAAAATATTTGCCATTGAAAGTGTTGTACCATTGGCGGACAGGACTGAAGAGTATAAGAAAAAAATGTCCCAAGCTCCTGAGAAAAGTAGGTGTTATACCATGTGTTTAATTGATAAGAGGCTAGATAATATCTAGCCTCTTTTCAAATGAATATCTGTTATATATGTGAGAAAAAACAAATTTACACACACAAACTTTTTTATCGTATCAGCAAGAATATCCAATATCCATACAAATAAATGCGAAAGTGTGTACCTGTCTGTCTGTTACTTGTTCACACCCAAAACTCTGAACCGATTTTAATGAAATTTCATGTGGAGCTTTGAGTCCCGGGAAAGGTCATAGGATATTTTTAATCCTGGAAAATTTTACGGTTTCTGCGTGAGAAACGAGTTCTGGCCCAACGGGTTACGGGCGTCACCTAGTAAAATATTTTCTTTCCTCCTTGTTTTAGGAGTTGTTAAAATGGTGACATAATAATATCTATATTTTGATAATAATTACTATTGTTGACCTACTTATAATTATTTTTTTCAGGATCAATGCCTTTGAATTGTCTGACATGTCGTGATGTAGAGGAGATGCCGTGCAAAGATTGCGGATGCTACTTATGTTCAGGGAAAGAGAATCCAGAAAAGGTATAGAGTAATAAAATATATGAATTGTTTGATTTTACTATGATCGTTGTTGAAAGTCTTTGCTAGTTCAAAGACATGGAAAATATAAAGTCTTAAACATGACAACTTATATTATAGACAAAGCGACTGATGTTGATTTATATTATTCATATTAATTAATATAAATCAACGCAAAGTTATTATGTATCTAAATAAGTGTTACTTATTGCATTTATGTTAGTTGCAACCAAAATTTTTTATACTGGTCATTTGATAAGGCTGTGTTTCCATTGGTGTACTGACCTAGGTCAAGCAAAGGTAAGTTTCATTAAAACCAGGCCAGTTACACAGTAGTAATTTGATAGTGCCCAAGTGTGTATGCAGTATACATGGGCACTCTCTATTCCTTTACTCTCACAACCCAGTGGGACGGAAGACCGACACTACTGGCAAGAGATCGGGCGCAGGACCGACTTTTTACATGATCACCTTATAACTTACGAGTGTTAAATTTATTTGTAGATTCTTCTCTGTGATGACTGTAACAACGGCTTCCATATGGACTGCTTGGATCCACCGCTGAAGCAATTACCTGATGACGACTGGTACTGTCCCTCTTGTAAGCGGGACCCGAACGAGGTCATCGCTCCCGGCGCAGGCAAACAAAGGAAGAAACAGAATACGTCCAAAACTAATAGAGATTGGGGACGAGGGATGGCGTGTGTTGGTAAAGTTTTTTTAAATTCCATTTCAGTAATTTTTCACTTTTTGATAGCTTTTCTTATATTGCCCTCGTTAAGTATGTTATGATCATTGTTACCATAAAATATGATTCTGAATATTAAAATAATAGTCATTTCGTCAATATGTACAAAAACGGATTTAAAAAATATATGTCACACGCGCACCTAAGGTCAATTTCTCTTCGTTACTAAAACATGTGTTTTTTCTACAATTTTGTAGGTAAATAATATAGCGTAGGTATTTGCGCTTTTGTATGGGAGGGATGTATCTATTATGTTGTAACTATTTAGTAATCTGTGCTAAAGTTGTCCAAAGACGGTTGTTGGCTTTAGCATAGTTGCAAAAAATAAACTGGGATATCAGGCTATTTGTTTCAAAAAGCTAGTAAGTAATGCAATGTTTACTTTTATTATAGGTAAGACCAAAACTTGTGCCATGCCAGCAAATCATTTTGGACCTATACCAGGCATCGAAGTAGGCATGTGCTGGCGGTTTCGAATACAAGTAAGTTTTATAGTCCTTTTTAATTACATTTCTAAGCTTTGATGACTGTAATACTGAAATGCGTTTTCTAATCAATTTTAAACAATCTAAACTTTCAATCTGCCTCGGCTTCAAATTGGTTGGTAAATTCACTTGAATTTACCAGCCAATTTGAAGTTGGTTGCATCATCTAAGCTGACCCGGCAAATGTTGTTTTGCCATACAAATTATTTCTAGTATCAATATAAAATTAGGCAAAAACCTATTCTGAGGCCTAATGAATGTAAAATACAAAATTTCATTAAAATCACCGTTTTGGAGGAGTTCTCGCACAAACACTGTGACACGAGAATTTTATATTATAATATCAGATAATGCTAAAATCATTAACTTAAGAAGTAAAATGTGCTTTCTACAGCTTTCAGAGTCGGGAGTTCACAGACCACCAGTATCGGGTATACACGGCAGGGATGTGGAAGGAGCGTATAGCATTGTGTTATCTGGTTAGTATATCATTTAACGCCGCCGTGGTCAAGTGGTTAAAAGCGTGGCACTTGACTCGTGGGTCGTGGGTTCGATTCTCGCGTTGGAAACATGTTATGTATTTCCAAGTTTGATTAGGACAATTGCAATGCAGGCTGATCAGCTGATTGTCTGACAAGTGAGATGTCCCACTGTAAAGGAATAGAGAGTGCTTTTGTGTACTGCGCACACACTTCGGCACTATAAAGTTACTCCTGCGTGACTGGCCTGGTTTCAATGAAACCGGTCACCGAAACCAGTGTGGGAGTTATTATTAAAACCATTGAAACACTTTTTAGATTTGCAATGTGGCCTATGCGTTGTATTTTTGCGTTACAGAGAAACAAACTCCATTCAAATTTTCGCATTATAATAATATTAGCAGTAGTTATAAAGTATCCCCAAAAACCACAACTGTTTATAAAACTAATATTATAGCGAGATATACATATTTCTTTAGAGCGTTGCTGACTCTTAGTATGACAGGACCATGGTGCCTAATAGTCAGTTCTATACAGGGTGTAACAAAACTAAGTGACAACACTTTAGGGTTTGTGAGTGTCCCTTATGCTAAGTAATCACATACGGTTTTGCTCGATAGTTTTACTCCGAATCGAAGGAAATGACATATTTGACATATTTAATTCCATCGAGCCGGCTCGAAGCGAGCCTTCGAGCTGTCAGTTTTGGCGGTCCACACGGTGGTTATTGCTCGATTTGGAGTAAAACTATCGAGCAAAACCGTATGTCAGTACTTAGCATTATATTGATTTAACTTTTAAAGTAGGAGCGCTGAAAGAGCAATACTTTTTGTGATTTGTATGGGCAAGCGCCCGAGCGTCAAGAATCTTCCCATACGAAAGTTAAATCGGCCAAGTGCGAGTTGGATTCGCGCACAAAAATCCGTACCATTATTGAGCAAAAATTGGTAAAAAAGTGTTTTTTTTTGTATGGGAGCCCTACTTAATTATTTATTTTATTTAAATTTTATTATAAATTAAAGTATAAATACAACTGAGTATTTTGTGAACATTTCATGCTATTTTTTGCTCGACATGGCAATGGGTAGGCAACCCATTGCCATTATTAATATCGAGCAAAAAATAGCATAAAAAAATGCGTTTGTTGTATGTGAGCCCCCCTTAAATATTTAGTTTATTTTGATTTTAGTATTTGTTGTTATAGCGGCAACAGATACACATAATCTGTGAAAATTTCAGAAATCTAGCTATAGCGGTTCTTGAGATACAGCCTGCTGACAGACAGACGGACAAACTGACATTGAAGTCTTAGTAATAGGGTCCCGTATACGGAACCCTAAAAATGAAGTTACTCTTACAGCGCTGCCACTTTCACAGTAAACTCAATACAGGGACTCATACACACTCTAAAGTATTTGTTTTGTTGCACCTTGTACCATCAAGGAAATTGATTCCTAGGCAGTTGACAGACCAACGTATTATGGTAGGATCATGTCAATTCAATGTTAATTGTGATCTGTCAGCTGGGGACGTCGCGCGGCCAGACTACGTAGATCTCAATCTGCATAGGAATCAACTTCTCTGATAGAGATAAACTACGATAACATGGCGCGCCACTCCAAAATTCAAAACGTTTGAAGTGCGTTGCCTTGCGCGGTCGGCTAGTTATAATTAGTTGACCAACAAATCTTCGTAATAAGTGACATTAGTGAAATATTACGAGTACTGGTTGATTGGTTGAATACAATTAAAGAAAACAGTAATTTGGAGGGACGCGCCATGTTATCGTAGTTTATCTATAGTATATTTGCTATGATTTCAACCAAGATATTATACTTTGCAGGTGGTTACGAAGACGATGTAGACAACGGTATAGAATTCACGTATACAGGCAGTGGGGGCAGGGACCTCTCTGGCAACAAGCGGACAGCGGAGCAGTCATGTGATCAGACCCTCACAAGAGAGAACAAGTAAGGGCCAACTCAGACCGTCTTTAAATGAACGTGGCGAAAAAAGGAACTAACGCGACGTAGTTCTTTTATACAAAACATACAAAAAAACCCATTTTTGGACATGTTTTTGGCAGTTCTCCTTTACCGGCAGCGCCCACGTTCATTTAAAGCCTTGTCGGTATATAATATGTAGCTGTAGGGTCTATCCGCTAGCGTGTCAATTGTCGTGTCAGACAACTGTCATATTATGACGCGAAATAGTTTCCACATGTCACGATATAGCTGTCATATGTCTGTCTCACACTCCGACACGACATTTGACATGAAAGATCAAGTCACACGTCCCTCTGGTGGCAAATGATATATTATATCAAAAACCCTGATTGCAGTTTGTCAAATCTATAAAAATTTACTACGGGTCGCGTTGCTATTGACATTCTTGGAGATGTTCATCAGTAAGTCGAGACCGATTTTTTTATCGAAGTTCATCTTCGAAAATGTTTGATCTGCAGTCTGCACAAAATGGGTTGGCGGTCCGAATGCGGACCGCGATCCGCCATTCGGTGACCCCTGGTATAGACCATAATCGTCGTCTAACTCATTTATTCACAGAGCTCTGGCACGCAACTGCGCTGTCAAAGAGATTAATGAGAAAGGCGCAGACGCGGGCGAGGCGTGGCAACAAGGAAAACCGGTGCGGGTGGTGCGATCGTACAAGATGTTGAAACACTTTCCCAAATACGCGCCTAAGGAAGGGATCAGGTAAAAACTGCTGTTGTATAGATATCAATTATTTAATACCACCGACTTAAAAAGCCATAGTTTGCCTTTAATAAAATAAGAAATAAGTAAGTAGACCCGTGCTTACAGACATGAGCAATGAGATGAGAATTTTATATATTACGAATATGAGGAGCTGGCACAGACATAGATCAAGATAGATACCGCATGTGTTGTACTTTGCGTGCCATATCGCGTTCCCAACGACGAGCAATGCTCGTCTTTCGACAGTCTGTTCTTTGGTCTGCGCTCCACCGTTATCGTCAATCGGAATTTTAAAAATTACCTAATTGTGCCGTACTGAGCTGTAGAAATTCGAAAAGAAACGTTGTCCTAGATAATGGACACGTTTCTTATCATCGGTACGTCACAGTAGGTAGGAAAAAAGTGGCATGCTCGTTTTCATACAAATGGAGGAACATGCACATTGCACATGCAGTATCTATCTTGATCTATGTCTGTGCCAGCTCCTCATATTCGTAATATATAAAATTCTCATCTCATTGCTCACAGTGTTTGTGAGCGAACTCCTCCAAAACGGCTCAACTAATTTGATGAAATTTTGTATGTACTATCGGAGAAGTTGATTCCTATGCAAATCGGGGACCTAAGTAGTTTGGTTGCGTTACGTCAAACCCAGCCGACAGATTACAATTCACAACTAACATTGAATTGACATATTCTACCAAATAACGTTGGTCTGTCAATTGCATAGGAATTAACTTCCTCGATGGTACTATCAGAGAAGTTGATTCCTAGGCAGATGGAGGACCTACGTAGTTTGGTCGCAAAACCCAGCCTCAAAAAATCACAATTAACATTGAATTGACATGATCCGACCAAATGACGTAGGTCTGTCAACTGCCTAGAAATCAATTTCCTTGATGGTACATTTGTTAGGCCCGAGAATAGGTTTTTATCTACTTTTTATATTGATACTAGAAATAATTTATATGACATAACTACATTTGCCGTGTCAGCTAGTATAATACAGTGTGTAACAAAACTAAGTGATAATACTTTAGGGTGTATACGTGTTCATTGTAGAGAGTTCACTGTGAAAGTAGCAGCGCTGAAACACCAATTTTCCCCCAAGTTTCCCCATACAAAAGTGAAAAAGAAATTTAGACTTTCAGCGATGCTACTTTCACAGTGAACTGTCTATAAGGAACACGTACACACCCTAAAGTATTATCACTTAGTTTTGTTACACCCTGTATAAATGCTACGAATAATAAAAACTAAGGAAGAGTAAATGTGTCAAAAAAATTGTCCACAAGTGTACAAAATGTGACCCAAATACATGCATACTTCATGCATGTATTCGGTACACAATTTTGTGAATATAGAAGTGACAATCAATGTCAACAGCTTTATTTCGTGAGTGATAAGCAGAAACAAATTATCGGACGCATCCATAAGTCGCGGCTGATGGATGCGACCTAACAATGTGCACAGTTCATCCGCGGACGTCAAAGACATAACCTTTATGTCAATGGCAGACGTCCGCGGATGCAAAAACATCCGGCCTGCCAGATTCTGTTCGGACGTCCGAGTTTTAGTGTATTTTGTATTGATCAGATAGAAACAAGCCGCATCCGATGAAACCGTCCGCGGACGTTCGTCCGATATAATTTGTTCCCAGCTTTAGTGTTTTTGCCATATTTTGGTGTGCGAAAAGGAACCAAATCATAACGGTAGAAGTATGGGAGTTATGTTTCCTTAGTTTTTATTACTCGTAGTATAAACGTTTATTATTTACTATCACAGATACGACGGCATCTACAAAGTAGTGAAGTATTACCCAGAGAAGGGTTTGTCTGGTTTTCGTGTGTGGAAATATCTGCTGCGGAGGGACGACCCGAACCCTGCGCCCTGGGAACCGGACGCGAAACAGTTCCAGATTGTGGTAAGTCCTTACCAGAAGTTGGCTATGTTCTTTTTTATTTATTTACTTCACAAAATGCAATTTTTTTTATGTGTTCTTGCAAAATTTAAACTCGCCAAACTTTTACGTTTGAAGGCGAGAAGCGCTCATTTTACAATTACTACAAAACTTTTTTACAGTAACATACAATTTTTTTTTACCAACAATAATTACCTTTTGATTTGTAACACTTAACATTATTTACATTGTACAATTCATTATACAGTGTGTTTTATTTGGTGAATACGCGTGGCTCATTGTAATTGAGTAATTTGACGGCGTTGTGTAATAACAGATTAAGCGACATTTGAGAGAATTCGAGAAAATAAGCTTCAAAGATTTTAAACTTAAAATTGTCGCTGTGAGCTCATTATTTATGTTACGTGTATGATTTTTTACTGTTAATTAAGATGTAAATAAAGTTTAGACTAATATAGAATATATTACTGTGTAGAATATACTTTAAAAAATATAGCCATTTTTCCGCTTAATTCGTTAATGGTTTTTAGCTATATTCAGATACATTAAATTTGACAATAACGTAGTATACGACATTATTGTCGTTTGATTCTTTCATACGATTTATTTTGTGTGAAATAAAGTGCAATATAAGATTATATCCAAACATTTTAATGCAAATTTCTCAAATTAAACAAAAATTATACAGTTTTTCTAAGATTATAAAGTATGTCTTTAATGATTTCGAAAATACACATAAGGGAGGAGACCTAATGCTAGACACTGAACTAATAGATGACACTTAAGAAAAAAATACCATAAAAATAAGAATTACTCTACTTATTTCTCAACACTGTAAATTTTATAAGCTTCTCAAGCTATCTGTTGATGTGACAAAATATATTAGGGACGCCTTCGGGAACAAAATTTTAAAATGAGATCAGTTTTCGTAAACAATGAGACCGCGTCGACACGCGCTCGGCAATTTCTTAGCAAATAGGTTAAGGAAGGCGAAATTTTGCACGTAAGTTTTGAATACATTTATTTGATTTTTTGTGAATTCTATTGATTTCATTGGATTAATGGTCATGTTGTATATGTTACGCTCAAAGACCGAAATCGCTCAGTGAGCGAAAAAATAGCTCACAACGCGTTGTGGTTATAGTGAAACGGCCACGACGTGAATTTCGCGTTGTGGCTCTAATGAAAACGGCCACGACGCGTTCTGGCAATCACAAAAAGACCATAACGCGAAATTCGTATCGTGGTCGATATGCTATTCATTTTTCTTGATTTGTTCTTGATTGTTTTATCGTCCATAGCTATGGAAGATCAAATTTGAATTACCACGCGTACTACAAAATAATTTTTCTTTTACTAAATCACTGCATAACGTGTTTATCATTATTATTTATAAATAAAATATCCATAGTTCCATACTATCCGTAGGTACTAATATTATTACTGTCTGTCTGTCTGTCGCAACGTGTTGTTGTTTTTTTCATAAAGTAATCTGACCTCAATAAATAATAAAAATATAGTTTTATTTTAATTTTAATATAATTTAAATATAATACTACTAGTTGATGCCCGCAACTTCATTACGCCAGCCAGATAGACAATAATAATATTATTAGTACGGATAGGTAGTTATATGAAACTATGGATATTTTATAAATAATAATGACAATTTGTAACACGTTATGCAGTGATTCAGTAAAAGAAAAAATATTTTGTAGTACGCGTGGTAATTCAAATATTATAATCTTCCACACCTATTATAGACGATTAATCAATCAAGAACAAATCAAGAAAAACGAATAGCATATCAGCCACGACACGAATTTCGTGTTATGGTCTTTTTGTGATTGCCAGAACGCGTCGTGGCCGTTTTCATTAGAGCCACAACGCGAATTTCGCGTCGTGGCTGTTTCGCTGTGACCACAACGCGTTGTGAGCTATTTTTTCGCTCACTGAGCGATTTCGGTCTTTGAGCGTAACATATACACTAATTAATGTTTATTTATGATTTTTTATCCATTTTCCCTAACAATATAAAGAGTGTCTACTATTATTTCTTGAAAATGTAAAAAACCTAATAGATGACATGGATCTTATCTTTTAGTTTTGCAATACATATACTAAAGATATTTTGTAGTTTATCCTACTGTAAATATCATCACTATTCTCTGAAAATAATTATAATTCTATTAACAAACTAACAACTTAGAACTACTGTACCGAAAAATGGACATGGTGTCTAATATTAGACCTTGTACTGGTCTAAAAATCGATTGCTTTAGTTTTTTAGAAGTAAAAAAAAGAAAAAGGAGAGCTGAGAAAAGAAAGAAGAAAAAAGAAGAGGCAAGAGAAGCATGGAGACTAAATGAAAATAAATTTGCTAGGAAAAAATATGAAAAATAAAAATAAAAGGAAAGATAGTCTCAGCATGGAAGAAGAATGGATAGAATCTGGAGACAACGTGGATAATATTTCTGATGTAGTTATTGTGATGAAATAAATGAAATCTTTTAAAAACCGGCAAATAAAGACCTAATAATATGAAAAATTTAAAAAGTAATTTCATGTTCTATGTCAACTATTAGTTCATATTGATGTCTACTATTAGTGATGTTCGTTTATTGTGATGTCATCTATTAGTTCTTTTGACTAAGTTTACAAAAAGACCAATAATATTTTATTTTATTGTTTTGTCAGAGAATAATTATAATAGTTTTATTTTGTAAGAGTTACTGATGACATGGAAGAAGTTATCAATCCTTTAGATTCATAAATATGTATTTTATAACATTCAAATGTTTCATGTTTCCTTAAAGTGTCTGCCATTAGGTCTCTTCCCTTAAATTTGAAGAGGTTTTTATAGTCAAATACCACAGAATAACATGATTATTTGCTTGTCTCCCTATCCTTTATAAAACTATTATAAATGCGAAAGTGTGTCAGCGTGTCTGTTTGTTACCTCTTCACGCCCAAACCGCTGAACCCATTTTGCTGAAATTTGGTATAGAGATACTTTGAGTCCCGGAAAATAACGAAGCATACTTTTTGTGCCAAAAATATGTACGGTTCCCGCGCGATAAACGAATTTTGGCGAAACGGCGTTACGGGCGTCAACTAGTCTTTTAATAATTAAAATGGCACTTTTTCAAGAAAAAATTTAACGCTCAATGATAAGAAATGAATGTAATCAATTTTTTATTTTTCTAATCTTCATCTTCTATATTAAAATCTTCTGCCATTTTAGGCGGTTAGTTCGTTATTGCGTTTGTAAAGAATAAATTGAAACGGATTATCTACAAGTTTTGTGGATATAATTCGTTTATGCATTTTAAATTCCTGTTTGTGTATTTTGTAACAGTAACTTAGGCGCATAATTCTTTAATAAGTAACTAAATTGTGCAAAACTTCTAACAAATTTTGACATGTCGCTTAATTTACCCCTTATTATAAGGCACTAGGATTGATTTTTTAACACAAAATTAGCTGAATACATTGCTAATGATGCCTGGAATCGATCTGCATTCATAGCTCATTTTTTTAAATTTTGTCGCTTGATTCGTTATTACATAACGCCGTCCAATTGATTCCTATGCAAATGGCGGACCTACGTAATTTAGTCGCGTCCGTCAACTGCCTATGAATCAATTTTTTCGATGGTACATTCTGAGGTTGAGTTTTGCTTCGATTTATAAGCCCTAAATCTTGGTTGATCTTCATATTTCTATTCCCTCAGTATCCAGACGGCTATTTGGAAGCCGAGGCTGAGAAGAAAGCGTTGAAAGAGAAGAATAAGGGTAAACGCACGCTGCGGGAGAAGAACACGTCACATGATGACAGCGAGCATTCGCCGCCCGCTAAGAAACAGAAGAGAAATAAGAAGAATGGTACGTAGAATAGAGTTCCTTTTGAGAGATTGTTTCATGGTTTTAATGGGTGGAAACGTTTATTTGGTCGAGCTGACACACAGTCAATTATTCGTAATTAGGCTGCGCTTCCACCAGAGATGTGTTGCGAGGAATGTGTTTTTGAGAACCAATAGAATCACTTCATTGACGTGACCTTGCCATGACATCGCTTAGCGCGGCAATGTCATTAGATCTTGAAAATACATTCCTCGCAACACATCTCTGGTGGAAACGCAGCCTTATGGTCAGTTTTGATACAACGCGACGAAACCTTTTTTGCATAGTTTTAAAAAAAATCATTTATACGTCATAGCATAAAAAGGGTCGTTCGCAAAGTTTTACCGTCAACGACATACAGTAAAAATATAAAAAAAATAATAAAAGATGTATCATAGGGGGCCAGTTAGGTCTCAGATGATAACTCAGCTCAGGTTTTTTTTGTATACAGTCTATTTATAAATGAAGACGTTTAATATAACTAAAGCCGTCATTCCACCGCGGTGCACGGCCACGCGGCGCACGTTTTTATTACTTTGACTACGTCAATTCGTGCGTAGTGTGTCCGTGGGTTGCAGTGGACACAGTCACATATATTTTCTTGCAAAGCGAAGCTTGACGCACGTGCGTAGTCTCTCCGTGCGCCGCGGTGGACTGGCGGCTTAATAAGAATGTTAAATGGTTCATTACAGACTCGAACGTTAAAAGTCCACCCAAAATCCCTGCTATGTTTACCAAAAGTCCTAAATCTAAGGAGAAACAGAAAGTAAAGAATGAAATGGACTTGAGCGCTGAGGAAAAGGATAAAATAGAGGCAGACACATTGAACTCTAAGCTATGGACAGAATGCTTGGACGTTTGCAAGAATCAGGGCAAAAAGGTATGTTGTATTTAAACTTTTGATTAGCATTTTAAAACTGTTTAAAATGTATATACTTAAATTGTTATTTGTGAAGAGGAATGAATGCTTTGCTCTACATAAGTCTACAAGTTACAGCTACTAGTAGTTCCGCAAGGACTTTGGAATAATTTTCGACGCATATAAGTATGTACTCGTACTTGAATGCGACATGAAATATATGTCTGTAATGCCTCGAAAAGGCAAAAACTTTTGTTTCCGGGGCTAAAGCTGGTTTCAAACTACGCTATAATATAATAGCATATTATAGTACCTACATATATAGCTCATAGCACAAGAACATCGCGCACCATACATTGTTATGGACACGTTCACACTGTACTGTATATAGTAATATATTATATATTATTAGCTTGCTATACGCTATGTATGGTGCGCGATATTCTTGTGATATGAATGATAATATGATATGATAATGATATAATGAAAATGATATATGCTAAATTACGCTATTATATTATAGCGTAGTCTGAAACCAGCTTAATTCTTTCGCGCAGACTTATACTGTTCTGACTCGTTTCGTTTATGGACTATAATGTTAACTGACTTGATATTATTTTATTATTTGTCATTTTTCAGGAATTTATCGAACACCTAACGCAAGCGTTTCTGTGTATAATTTGTCAAGATGTTGCTGTTAATCCTGTCACGACTCCGTGCTTGCATAACTTCTGTATGGTGAGTACTTTTCAATGGCAATGTAGTTATCACAATCTTATAAAGATTCTTTAGTCGTAGCCAAAACGGGTGAAATTCGTAACGCCATCTTGTAAAGTGTCACATAAGATACAGTTAGTGTAAGTACTCACATACGGTTTTGCTCGATCGAGCAATCACGTAGAGTAAAAACCACGGCCTGGGCTTTCGTCCACACATTCAGTATTGCTCGATAGTTTTACTCCAGTTCAAAGGAATTTAGCTACGAATAACAAAAACTAAGGAAGAGACTGTGTCAAAAATTTGTCAAGCCGGCTCGATTCGAGCCCTCAAACTGGCTTGATGCCTTCGAGCTGTGAGTTTTGCGGTCCACACGGTGGTTTTTGCTCGATTTCGAGTAAAACTATCGAGCAAAACCGTATGTGAGTATTTAGCATAATTCTAAATGACATATTTGACATATTTAATTCCATCGAGCCGGCTCGAAGCGAGCCTTCGAGTTGTCAGTTTTAGCGGTCCATACGGTGGTTATTGCTCGATTTGGAGTAAAACTATCGAGCAAAACCGTATGTCAGTACTTAGCATTACAGTTAGTACAAAACCTACAAGAATCTTTTAAAATGGAACAAAATTGCCACAAAAAATACTACAAACTTGTAAATTGTTGCATTCAGAAAGAAATCTCATTTTTTTAATAAGTGACTTTTGGTTGAGCATATTTTTTGCATATTTCGGTCATTTTACGTACATATTTGCATGCATATTTCGGCATTTTGATAGTTCATACAATCCAATTTCCAATTATGATAATGTCATACAATAATTACCAAAACAATTGTTTGTATCACAAAGGTATCACAGTTACAATTTACAAGTCATTGACGAAAACTCCCTTATTAACAGTTATATTATTATGGTCCGCTCTTTTTGTATGTCATTTGGTTTTTCCAATGGATGGACAAAGATCAGCAGATCGTATATATTTTTATTCGCTGTTCAAATTTTTTGTGGTCAGATGCGACTTACAAGGCCATATTATTATTATTATTGCTCTTCTCCGAAATGGCTTTACTGATTTTCATCAAATTTTATATTATGCATATTCAGTAGGTCTAATAATAGTAAATTATTACAAATAAAATGTTAGGAAGTGATGGACATTGTCATGGTGCCATACTTAGTCACTTAAAAAATAATTATGGGCGAAATACTTTATATGGCAAAACAACGTTTGCCGGGACAGCTACAGACTTCTATAATAACTTGTTTCAGGGCTGCATAAAGTTGGCTTTCAAGTCAAACAAAACTCACAACTGTCCGTGCTGCCGACAAAACCTTGCCAAAGTGGAGTTAGAAGTCAACGAAAACTTAAAGACAGCGCTTCGCACTATACTCACGGGGTATGACGCAGGCAAGAAATAATCCTCCAAACGGTATAAACAGGCAAGAAATAATATTTTTAAATGGGTTATGATATAGGCAAGAATATTGTTTTCTTGAAAAGAATACAGGGGCTTTACAGTATTGTCAAAGAACCAAATTATAGTGATTAGAAGTTTTTCGTTTTAACATATAACTTTTGAGGATTTCTTTTAGTCTTTATTTTGTAAGTTTGGATATTCAATAATTATCATTTGGTATCGTCATGAATTATTATTTTAGTGGCGTATGAATCGTTCGTAAATAGATATCATTATTGTTTAAAAAAAGTTAAGGCTAGGTTACGCAGCCAATTGAAAAATTTAAACTTGAGAGTAGATTTAAAAGAATTAAGGATTAGGAATAATGTGAATGCCATATTTCAATGAATCTAATGTCGGTGCTTTTAGTGTATCTAAGATGAATGTAATGTGTAAATGACATTTAATTTTTAAATTTCGAATAGATCTTAGGATACATACATTCCTAATTACTAGTTAAGAATTAAGAACTTACAATTTTCACTTAGCGCCCAAATTTAAGTAGTAAAAAATAAGGTTTTAGTTAAGTATTACTAATTTTATCGCTAGTGACGCTACCTCCTTTAACTTTAAATGAGTACAAAACATAACTGTATGTAGTTTATAAGACGTTAACTCGGTCCTTTGAATAAAATAAAAATGGTACACTAAAGCAAGGGGTCAGTTAAACCGTATCTAAACGAGACTTAGCAATTTATAAAAGGAATACCAATTAAAATATCTGTGACATGCAGGACCCCGCTATGCGACAGATCCAGCAGTCTTACCCCCGAAACTGATATCAATCTGATATCAGATTGATATCAGTTTCGGGGGTAAGGCTGATTAGGAATCGTCTAAACTCTATAAAGTCTAATTCGCAGTTGGGTAACGAAGTGAAGCGAAGCACGATTTGACAAATCAAAATAGGAATTTAAAATGTATGACTATGTATGTCAATTGTCAAATAGTGTAGGGCCGCTTGACATTTGAATTTTCTTATTTTATTTATATTTTTCTTTTAATTCTATAAATTATAATATTATTGACCGTCTAAGGTTGATATTGAATACCGCGCGCCTTCAATCTAATTGTCAAATAAAATGTTCAATAAAATTGAAACGTGATATCATTATTGACAATAAATTGATCGTCTCTCAGTCTGGAAATCAGCGGGCAGCGGGGCGGTGGCGGCGGCGGCGCGGGAGTGGCGCGATCCAATGAATATATTTATATGGAATTGGCCTCGAAGACAGCAGCACGCGGCATACTGATGGCTTCTACGCCGCCACCGCTCCCGCCCCGCTGCCCGCTGATTTCGAGTCGAATTGCGTCCCGTTTAGTCTCGGTTTTATGTCAGACCCTTAGCGTGCTTACACACGCGCCGCAGCGTCAGCGGCACCGTCACCGCGGCGGTGCCGCTCCATTACTCATCCTTGTATTTCTACGGGCCTTTACACACGGCGCCGCAGCGGCAGCGGCACGGTATTGCCCGCGGCGCCGTGTGTAATGACCCTTTCTGCCCATAGAAATACAAGGATGATTAAGGGAGCGGCATCGCCGCGGCGCCGCCGCATTGGCGGTGCCACTGCCGCTGCGGCGCCGTGTGTAAACACCCTTACAGTTCTTTTTTTGCGCACAATCACTGATATCTTATAATTAACATTAATTTTAACCGTAGTCGTGATAATTGATTTAAAGGTTCACGTCTTAAGACGTAATGCACAATGGAAATTGTGAAATAGTTGCGCATTTAGTTGGTGAAACGGGCAGGTCCATCAAAGAAATTGATTATAGGCAATATACGTTGTTTAGTCAGATTATAACGAGTCAATGTTGGTCAGCCGAGCGTGACATAGCTCAACCAAAATACGTAGGTCCGCACTCTGCGTATGAATATTTTTTCTGATAGTATTATCAGAGAAGTTGATTCATAGGCAGATGGGGGACCTACGTAATTTGGTCGCGTTTTGTCAAACCCAGCCGACTGATCACAGCTAACACTGAATTGACATAATCAGACCGATTGACAAAGGTCTGTTAATTGCCTATGAATAAATTTCCTCGATGGTGCATAATTTTATGATCATTTATTATGTTACTTATTTAAAAAAATAATTGTAGGTACAAGTTAAAAATATTGTTTTCTAAGTTTTTTAAGGATGCTTCTTTTTTATAAATTAAGTTGAATTTCATTGTATGTTTTGATATGTTTTTACTTTTAGACTCTGTAAAGACTTAGTCATTGTGTGTTCTTCATAATAGTCGTGTGTGTACAAGACAAAAAAACGAGGAATACGGCTTTTGCTGAACCAAAGATTTCCTTTGGTAGGATTGATCTTTATATCCCTAAGATGGGTTTACGATGTGGAGTCACCTGAATATTTCATGCAGGTGGAGGAGGGGGTTTTTTTTAGCTTTAACAAGGTATGAGGTCAATAACTGCGTGGGATTTAGGTATATAGGCGAGTTTGGTATCATTTTCGATTGAATCGAATGTTTAAATGCCAGTTTTTGAATAATATTTAGATAAAATATAGTAAAAATTTAATAAAAAATTTAGAATATATGATTTTCAACCAACGAAAATGCTGTTGACAGGGCATAATTAATATAAGGAGGCTGAAAGCCGCATTATTCTGCATGCCAAAGACATGGTGATGAATGGAGCTTTCTGGAATTCTTATCTGTGCCAAATAACATAAAAAATTGCTCCAGTAGTTCGCGAGCCCTTTCAAATAATTTCCCCTCGTTTTTTCCACATTCCCCTATTAGTCTTAGCGTGATAAAATTCTTCCATTTCATTCCCAATGAAGACCAGGATCCGTTAAGGTTTTTATTAATGTAATATTAAGGTAATGATTGATATAAAATAAAAATTATATTTATTAACTATTGTAAGATTCCAACACAATATGCATTCTTTGTAACTTTGAGCTAATTAATAAAGGTTGTTTTTTAAAAAGTTGATTGAATTTTCAATTTTAAATTATCGGCACGCGTGTACACTATACAGGCCGTGCAAAACTTTAAGGCTCAATGCATACTGGTATGGGGCAGTCGAAGCGACGAGTCACAGTTTTCGCCTACATCTCATCTCCATAGTTCTATTATTGTTTAAGAGTGAGATGTCGAATTTTGCTGTGTTTTCTAATAAGTATTACGATCCCGGAAGACGATTGACTTAAATGAAATTGAGATTTATTTAATCATTGTATATTTATCTGATTCTAGCCTAACCGAAAATACGATTCACTTATTTTTACTCGATAGTTTTATTTTTCAAAATCATGAATATTTCTGGGCTTTTCAACAAATATCTGTTACACTTATTCAGTTACTATCATTAAATAACTTGCACTACTACAATCATACACTTTGTAAAACCACAGCTATAGGAAATATTAGTATTGTATTCAGTTGTAATCATCAAAAAACTGTTTTGGGACGACCTTTACTTTCGTGCTATAATGCGGGAACCCTCGTTACACGATATTGTTCACTACTAACTGCGGCTCAAAGTACAATTCATGCGGGCACGAATCGTGGAATCATTATATCACGATTGGAGGATAGCCGAGTATGTAGGCGGGGCTAGTGTGTTTTGATATTTTTGGCAGCCCGGTCTTAAGTACTTTTTGCTATGTAAATATTATGATGCGTTGATGAGCGAACGCGTGCGTCGACGCGCGCTACCGTATTTATAGTACACAATAAAAAAACAAAATATACTTATTAGAATTTATTCAACATCAACACCAAAATAACTCTGAGCACAATATCACTGACATTAAAACATTCAAAATAATTACTAAAATGCAAGAATGCGACATATTATAATATAGAGTCAATATTAAAATAATCTTCATTATTCATATAGATTTGATTGTAATTGGGAAGTTATATAAAAATAATAAAATTAAAATATTAATAACACGTAAATAAAACGTAAATATAAATAATAATTATTGATTACAACCTGTTGGATAAAATGGATATAATTATTATGATATTTGAATTGTACCATGTCGCGTTATTGCATCTTACTCTTAACTTACAGTAAGTTATAACTAACATCATCACAGATAATTCGTAAATGTTCGGATTGGTAAATATATAAAGAGCTGACCTGGAAATAAACGAGTGACGCGCCAACACATACTTAACTATATGTTAAAAATAACAAAAGTTAAGGTCTCCACGTATTTTCGAAAAAAAAAACGATGCTAAAATGTAATTTAGATATGTGTTCAACCAAAACACTATTAGCTGTCGGCAATAGTTTATAGGCTAAATTACACAGTGGATTATGTGTAGCGAAATTTAGATGGCTATTGGCTTTAAATCAATTTGATAATCGTTTCACTTCCAGACCAACTGTTCTCAATATAAACATGGACAAAGTCAATATTGGCATAAACATAACAATAACAATAAATTGGATATCGGACAGTTTAACATTTGAACGTTTTTTGACTTATTCTAGTCACAACAACATCCTCCATCACAAAACGTATTTAATACTCAATTAGCGACTATGTAAATAAATATCTATATGTTTTGGAAATGCTAGCTCTAGAACAGTACAGTTTTTACAAAACTGCATATGTTTTTACAAAACTGCATATTTTTACAAAATTGCATATTTTTATAAAACTGCATATTTTTATAAAACTGCTTACTTTCACAAAACTGCATATTTTTAGGCGGTACACTACAACTAGAGCTAGAAATTGTTTGACCATTCCAAGCTACTTAAATATAATTTCATCCATTGCGACTATCATATCTCACTATAAGGTTTGTCACCTGCACCTCAAGACTGCTTTTCAATCCATTAATACAGCCTCGATATGGTTTTAATGCAGTATCGGTATAAGAACAGTACAAAATGGTATTCTCGTGAAGTTTCCGACGTTAAGTGCGATCTGATGTAACGTTAATGAGAATAGAATATTCTCATAAACGTTAAACGTCGAAAAACGAGTTTTGACCTGGACTGAATCGAAGCTGTATTGATGTTTGATTTAAATAGCAGAATCGATGCTCTACATCTATAATTTCAACTAGGTACTATTTTATACACTGTCCCCATATGCATGCATGTTGTGTTGATGGTTAGTGTTTTATTATAAAAATAGTCAAAAAATAAGATTTTATTGAGTATACTGCTGTCTGCACAAAGCTAGTCTTATGTTTTTATTCGGAAAGGTAAAATCGGAAACGATGGCCGTTCAAGACGTTAATTTAGTAACAGATTTTTATAGATATCTAGAAGACAACAGGTAAGTACAAAAAAGAAGTGATGAATGCCAATGTACAGTAAAAATAATATGCAAACACTTATTATAATTTTTTGAACGATCCGAAATCTGCATATTTGAAGACAAGACGTGTTGAAAAGAAATATGCAAATATATTAAAAGGCCACCACTCCCGTTCTTACCACAACTTAATCTTAGTAACTATGGCCCATATAATCACAACGTTAGTTTTTTCTCTTGCTAATTATTATGAAAGCAAACTAGGATTACCGTATACGTAAATCTAATATTAATACTCTTAATATTTCACTGTCAACTGTTATACAGTGCTAATAATAATACATTTTGAATTCAATCCAATTTGGTAGGTACACTAAAAAAGGCGGACGGAGTCCCACCACACCCAAAACTGTGTAAAACTGTGTCGTTCATAGTCGGCCAGCTGGCTGTATGTACACGGTCCGCGCGCACACATTCTTGAGCTAGTCCATACCATTTGACAGGCGTCAGAATGTGTGCGTGGCCGACTCTGAAGAAAAGTGAAGACACAGTTTTGTATACATAACAAGACTCCGTCGTCCGCCTTTTTTTCTACGTTCATGCTAAAAAACTGCTCAATTAAACTCCAAAGATAAGTGGTAGTAGTAAGTCATCTAAATAATGCCAAGCAGTTAAAATTACTTCTAATAGTCAAAGTCGCTTTAAAAACGAATTACAATTAAAAATACTTCAGCGAGATAGTTTTTTGACGATTCAGAATAATTGGCCCTATTATAAAATAAATAATCCTATTATTAAACCATAATACTTAAGTATCGCTATTTCTAAACTAAAAATATTTTGTATGAATGTAGTTTCGGCCACTAGTCTTACAGACCAGCCTAGAGCGAGTATAGAAAAATTATCTGATATTTGTTATTTACAGACAAATGTTATACATTCCAAAATTATATACATATTCAATTTGTAATAAGTCCGAACTTTCTCATAACTATCATACACAATAATTACACTTATTCTTAATAATACCTAAACTCCATAGCTGTACTTAAAATATGCCACGGACGGTTCACTAAATAAAATGGCACTCAAAATGATGTAAGAGAAAGTCTAATTTTCTAGCGTCGAGTTTGTGAAAGGTATTGTGGAGTTCCCATCGTTTCCTTCCTCCAGCTTTTGTATGATGCCTTGGAGCGAGGTCCAGGTACCGACGATTAGGCCTAGGACTCCGAAGATGACGACTATGGCGTTTTTGATGATCATCCGTAGTCTTTCGGAGTCGGAAACGTAGTACCAATAAGTGCAGGTCTGAATGATAGCTGGGAAGGCCAGGCCGAGAGCGGACAGGCAGAGCGCTCCGAATAACGAAATGAACAAGTCCAGTAGTGGCACCGCGACAGCCAATGCAACTGGAAAGAGAGGTAAGTATTAATATCCATAATGTGTAAGAGACACGTTGGTTACAAACTTAGTAAAACGAAGAACGAACAATATTATAAATCATATAATAGCATTTATGGCTGGCTTACACGTATTAAGTAGATAAGTAGTAACTAAATTTTAACTTAATTTGAAGTGCCTGCCCGAAATGTGTCAAGTGACAAGCCCCGCCTGCCAACTTAACAGAAAATAGCCAAAATTCTAATTTCCTTGTTTATGGCTGGTTTACACGTATTAAGTAGATAAGTAGTTAACTACATTTTAACTTAATTTTAAGTTACTTATTGCATGTAAACACACAATTTAGTAGTAAGTTAAAATTTAGTTAAGTACTAAACAAGGAAATTAGAATTTTGACTATTTTCTGTAAGGTTGGCAGGCGGCGCTTGTCACTTGACACATCTATATCTATATTGTATCTACTTAATACGTGTAAACCAGCCCTAAGTACTTAACTAAATTTTAACTTAATTTGAAGTGCCTGCCCGAAATATGTCAAGTGACAAGCCCCGCCTGCCAACTTATCAGAAAATAGCCAAAATTCTAATTTCCTTGTTTAGTACTTAACTAAATTTTAACTTGCTACTTGCTACTAAATTTTGTGTTTACATGCAATAAGTAACTTAAAATTTAGTTAACTACTTAATACGTGTAAACCTAACCAACTAAGTGCATACAGATGACGTGACATTAACCATCACTTCAGGAGTGTCAGTACTATGTACCACATGGGTATCACGGCAATTTCTGAGCGATCCATACGGGTCACGACTTAGCATGGCTATAGAAAAAAAAATAGAAACACTGACTGACTTATGGGATAAACTGACATATTACCTTTACAATATTTTTTTTACGCCAAGAAAATGCCGTTCCGCATCCCCCGGGTGATGGGACATCCTACCGTGGGCATGTGGGACTCGCTACTCGAACGATCGTCAGTCAGAAATGTAGTATTGTAATGTAATGCTCAAAGTCGAATCTATAATGTTGCATTAAGCGCAACACACACTGAGCCCGCCGGGCCGCCGACATTTGTCGGCGACACAACCCGGCGGCCTGTATGAAAAGAATGATGTCGGCAACATGCGCCCGCGCGTGTTACCCGCCGACATGTTGGCGGCTTGGGTCGCCTGCGCTCAGTTGCCCGGCGACACAACCTTATAGACACGCGGCAATCACTGACCAATCACTGACTGCCAATTAAATTTCTCATCTCAAGCCACCGACAAAATTTTTCGACTAGTAAGTAGTAATAAGTGAAGCCGTCAACTAGGCCGCCGACAAAAAGTTGTCGACAATACGTCGGCGGCCCGACGGGCTCAGTGTGTGTTGCGCTTTAGGTACACACGAATGCTCCCGGCGAGAGAGCACGCCGACCACCTGGTGGCCAGGATAATGATACACTTACATGTAATAAGCACGATGGTAGTCCTCAACACGTACTCCCACAGCAGCCTATGGTTGCTGTTGAGCAGTCTCTGGCCGATGTACTCGTTCCATAGGATGTCGATAGCCACATAGCACGCCAGGCCGTGGGTAACGAAAATCGCAAACGCCAGCAAACATTGCACGACGCTGGCTAGCCTGAAATATGAAGCTTTCGTGAGAAATTAATAAGTAAATTTATTTCGCTGTGGGATTTGATCATGAAACAAAATAATAGTCGAGGAAAAAAGACCAGAGTCCTACTCCTTTGATGTTGTGGATGATGGTAGTTGTCATCATCGACATTCCACAACATCAAATCTTGATCTATGTCTGTGGACTGTGGTAGTTGCTTACATTTTACAACCAGTGTCTACGTAATTTGGGCAGTACTTACTAGTATAAAAATTATTCTTATTCTAATTTTTAGCAGGAATGGTCAATGGACCAGTATGGTTTAGACCTTAGTACCTAAATGCAGAGGTCTTTGTAAAACGGACATGAAACAACACTTACATGTATTACGTTGTGAGCGTAACAACTAACATCCAAGAATTATAAGGGCATCTATCGCTTACTTATCACTTATCAGTATGCTAATTTCATAAAAAAAACTTACACTTCAGTATCAGACGGCAGGTTAAGCGTGATGGAACCTTTAGCTTCGTCGCCGTATCGTAGGTAGCCGAACAGTCCCATGCCCACATACAGTATGATGATGCTGATCATAGCCCGGTTGAGGACACCGAATTTGCCAACGAAATCCCGAGGAGTCTTCATTTCGTTCTCCAGAGGAAGAATCTAAAACGGAGAAGGAATGTATTTAGACATTTCGTTTCAACGCAGTTACTATTTAGATTTTAGTATATTTACATAATACCGGAAATTTGACATGAAAAATGTTTTATTACATTCGAACCGTACATTAGGCTAGTCTTTCCTGGGTTACCATTTACCAAAGTAACTTTTGTTCGAATTTTATCTACATAGATAATAATATATGGTATGGTTGGGCAAAAAACATATTGTACATTTATAATAAATAAACATTTAAGCCAATCAGCAAAACAGGAACTAAGTTTTTTCTTAAAATCCTTACGTCAATGCTTAGTATTTCCTACTCAATGTCACATAAAAATAAAACAATAATTATTATTGTTGGGTGGGCAATTATTATATCGTTTTCTCAATCGAGGAAAACAATAGTATTTTACTATTAGTAATTGATAGTTGTAGGAAATACTTACAACTCCTATGGCTTCTAACGCGAACAGCACTGTACCGAAGAATAGAGGGAAATCCGTGATCCTGCCCGCAGGAACCCTTCCTTCCATCGACGGTATTTCTCTGAATATATAGTACAGAATGATGCCGAAACTAACTATAGTGACCGCGTTGGCGATGGCCGAAAATGGCGCCAAATACTTCAAATCCCGCACCCAGTTAATGAATATCAGCGGTAGGAGTATGCACAACATGATGTAGGTTATGTTGAAGTCGATTTCGAACTGCTGTTTCAGCACATACTGGATGTTCTCAGCGACGAACACGACGTATACACAGCATGTTCCAATCTGGTATATCAGAAGGAAAATGTTCACTATATGCCTGTAACAATAGAAAATGTTTAGTGAAAAAAAAAAACATTCTCATTTCATTTACAACAGCTGTCGTCAACATCCATAATAACGAGATGGTTGCATCTTGGTTCAATAAAAAATACTTACGCTGCATACGGCGCACACTTCTTGAAGACATCCGGGCCTTCGTTCAAGGCAGCTTCGGCGGCAGCAGTGTAAGTCAGTGATGGCAGTCTCCGCCGCTTGCACAGCGCATAGCACGAGTCTATCAGCACATGTATACAATACGTGCACAGAACGCCGATGACTATCGTGCCTATAGTCCCGACTACATAGCCAGAGTTCTTGAAAGCGTGAGGCATAGCCAGGATTCCTGTTCCCAGACTGCCTTTGAGAAGATGGAGCAGCGTTTCAGTGTTCCTGTAAAGGAATGATGCGTTATAATGACAGTTATACAGTGTGTTTGTGTAAACACCGTTATCCTTAAAACCATCAAATGTGCCCGTCAAAATGAACAACTTGTTATAAGTAAACAATGCTGGGAACTCAAAAAAAATGCCGTCTTCATACTCATACGGATGAAGACAGTTTTTTTTAATTCCCAGCATTGTTCTCATAGAAAAAGTTGTTCATTTTGACGGGCTCATTTGATGGTTTCAAGGAATTCAAGGACAACGGTGCTTACATTAACATCTTGTATAAAGGTGCTACATGTTTCTTGGTTAGTTTCAAAGGACTCTATGGCGACCTTCAAATATTACAGAAAATGATGTAACTACTGCTTTCACACAGTATGTGTGCGCACGATTTTAAGATGCTGTTAAGCGATTTTAAAAGCACGTTTACCTGGTCGAGTATCAACTTAGTCGGTAGGAGGTAGGTAGGTATACTTAAAAATGCCTGTGAATCTGCCCTGAGCTGCAGAGTATTTTCTGTAGCTTGATATAATGGGAGGTTCTTTCTCGTTAAAATAATGGTCTTGACCTCGTAAAAAGCAAATCATATTGTTAGACGGAATCAAAAAGATATCAGCAGATAGGAATTCTAAAAGCACTTGTAGAAATCCGCACTCAATCTATTGACCTAAAACAATTACTCAGTAAACAATCTTCAGATAGCGGAAATATTTCAAATTGTTGCGATTTTCCATGATTTTACGCGTTTGTTGGGTAAATAAATTAGTCATAGGTAGAAATGTTATTCTGCAGAATATTTCTGCAAAACTGATCAAAAGAAACAAGCAAATCTTATAAGAGGTCATTTGTCACACAGGTAATCGATGATGACGATGATTATGAATTCAAGTATAGGTCTACCAGAATCTGATAGCAAAAAGTGAGAAAGTAAATAATTGGCTCTAGCAATACCGGGGTAGGTAATTGGAATAAAACATTTATATCCTTTTTTTCCTCATAATGGCTGATTCTGAGTGTGAAACATGCAATTATATAAATTTATCTAATGATCAAGGATACCTACTTTTTGAAAGTCTGCTATCAAAATTTGACATCAGATTCTGGTAGACCTATAATTTATTTCAATGGATTCCAGCATCCAGTAGCTTTACCTACCTATCATATTGTAATAAACTAATAACTAGTAAGAAAAGTTTTCAATGCTATCCTTATAATATCCTATGTATGGTCAAAGACTCAACTTTTCGGTCTTATTAAAGTTTAAAAGTGGTGTAGAACTAGAGTTTAAAAAGAAGACTTACGTCGTAGGATGATCGACTACTCTGTTGTCGTAGGGTTCATATTCTTCTACTTCTTCTATGTTCTTCTCTTTCATATTCACTAGGAAAATACCCTTGTCCTTCCGTCCTTTCTTGTCATCTTTAACTGGTGATAAACTGAAAGAGAAAAAGTTTCCTTTAAGGTAATATGTGTACATATTTAAATTTACTAATGTCTATTCTAGATACAGGTGTCACAAAACAAAGTTTAAAATATAAACTTAAGAGTTTAGTGTGTATGTGTACCTTGTATAGAGTTCACTATGAAAGTGGCAGCGCTGAAGGAGCCATTTTTTTGTGATTTGTATGGGCAAGCGCCCTAGTGTCAGGAGTTTACCCATACAAAATTTTTAAAAAGGTTCCTCTTTCAGGGCTGCTATTTTTACAGTGAACTCTATGATGGCCGATGGGAAAATACACACCGTAAAATATTATGACTTATTTTTGTATTAGAATGATAAATAATATGTCTACTATCCTCTCTACTTTTCAAGATTCGTCGCCAGATAGTATCCGTCCGTTGACTTATCGCTATTTCTCTCTGTCAAGAGCATTTAGGATTAAGGACTTTTTCTCTCTATTCTGCATCCGTACTATAATAATTATTTAGGTTGAAATTGCATTGCACAATTTCCTCGAATAAAATATTATATCAAGTTTTCCTTGCGGAAAATTTTGCGCTTGATAAACTACTTTTAGGATAGCCGCATACACACGTTTTCGGTTTTCCGTTGTCGATATCAGGGAATTTTCCGTATTCGGAAATTCAAATGCATGAAAAAACGAACGCGCTATTCTCACGAAATTCTAAATCGATCGAAACTCCACATTGGGAAATCGAAACGTTAGGTATGCAACCGGCCTTAAGTATAGTTTCACAGAGCCAGTACTGGCTGCCAATAAGGCTGGCAAACAGTTAACAGTATTGGCTTGGTACCTATATGCTGCGTGTGAACAGTTTGGCCTGGCTTGAGAAAATGTTCACACGCGGCATATACCAAGCCAGTACTGGCTGCCAGTCTTATTGGCAGCCAGTACTGGCTCTGTGAAAACTATAGGCCGTACTTTATAGTGTCTCGTATTAGAAAAGACTGTTCTGGAAAAAAGCATTTCGGAAGTTCCTGCCTGTATCATTATTTTTAAGAATTATCATTTAACAGGTATCACAAATAATATATAAATCTCCTGTCACGATGTTTGTCCGCGATGGATTCCTAAACTACTTAACCGATTTTAATGTTTTGTTTTTTTAAATGTGTGCTTTTTTCCAACTTGAGAGATAGGATAGTTTAGATCTTTAATTATAGTCGCAATTTTATTTTATTGCAAATTATTTGTCTATAAAGAGCGACCATTGTTTATGCGACGCGGGTCACGGGATAGCGATGGACGTTGCCATGGTGACATACTTATTTAGTCACTAATTCAATAAAATAGTTAATACGGGCGATATACTTTATATAATATGGCAAAGAAACGTTTGCCGGGACAGCTAGTATATTAATAATATTATCGAAGGTGGTATAAAAAAAATGTACGGTATATTATATTACCTCTGTGGGAGGAAGTCGTCGGGTTCGAATGAGGGGTTGACCATCTGACCGCCTCGACTGCTTTGTCTGCGAGCCCATTCCTCTGCTTCCTGCAAACAGAAACTACTCATAAAAACTCTATTCTCATAATAATTATTATCATTGACCAGAAAAATCGCTTAACAAAGTATAGAACCCAAAATCTGATCCATAAGCTCTATATAATGAATTTTTATACAATAAAATTCGCTTAGCATTGACTTTGTAAATTGCAATGCGCTTATAGCCTTAGCGATACCTTATTGGGACACTATGGTAGCCACTATAACACTATATAGTGCAATATAAAATAACCTTATATTTTAACTGGTAACTGCCGCACTCATAGTGGAACATTAATTACTTGAATCTTAAATATGTCAAATTTTTTAATTAATTAGTAATTAAGTAATTAAAAATTTTGACATAAGCCCCATACATTATCTGTTGAACTCTTCATTAAAATTGAAGGTTAATCATAATAATTATTAAATGTCTCTGAGTACGGCGATTACTTGTCTAATAATGTTAAGTACTAACCATTAGAAAAATGTAATCATAGGCATTTCGATTTCGGTCGAGTTATGTCAAGCACTCTATTATAGTCTAGCCCACCAAATTACTACTTTGACATTTAAAACAGACCAAATAATAGCTGTCTATCCGCAATTTGTTGATAAAACAATTGCCTTGATCAAAAATAAAAATATTGGTCTATTAATTCAACTTGCGTGCGAATATAATCCTGCTGAGTGGCGTAACTATAGGGTGCAGAGCTGGCAAAATGCCACGGGTCCCCAACCCAAGAGGCCGTGAGATCAGATTTTTGTTAAGTAACATTGTTTTATTATTAGCGTGACAATTTTTTTGATTTTTACTGATACTAGGGCCCCATCAATTTACCACGGGCCCCGGATGTTATAGTTGCGCCACTGATTCTCCTAATATTATAAATGCGAATGTCAGTTTGTTTGTTAATTGTTATCTTTTCACGCCCAAACCGCGGAACCGATTTTGCTGAAATTTGGTAGGTGTGTAGATATTCTTTGAGTCCCGGAAAAGGACATAATATCATTAGTATACTTTTTATCGGTCCCGGAATTTACGATTCTTTCACGATAAATGAATTTTGGCACAACGTAACTTTGCGGGAGTCGACATCTACATAGTTAGTATTAAGTACATAATATTGTTCTTTAAAGCCTTTAATACAAGGGCGTTTTTATCCGTTATGGTTAATATCCGTGTTATTTTTTATCACCATTCACCACCGTTATCCGCCCACTCAATGCTAAAATAGATGCTATCAATCTCTTACAATGAGTCCTTTGTTAATTCATACCTGACACCTAATGAGATGAGCGGTGACGGTAATGCACATTGTGATACAAGTATGATGAGGGAGTAGAATTTAGAATTTTAAAAGTATTCACGAGTTAAAGTTGCATTTTTTTTTAAACTAGGTAAAGTAATATTCTACCTCAGACTCCAGAGGCCTAAGAACATCAATAAACATCCCTGCAGCCTGCACAAATACTTTAAAAAATCTTTGCTGTTTTTCCATATTTAAAAAAGTAGTGTCTTGTGTACACACTACACAGTACAATAAATTGTTAAAATAAATAAAAAATCACGAATCATTACACATGTTATTCGCAGCTACTTCAATATTTTCGGATAGGCGGTAAACAATTTTCCGAGAAGTGAAAATCGTGATCCAATAATTTGGTTGAATTATTTTCGTGTACGTTACCAGTTAAATGGTTTGTCACCGGTTCGTGTCAATATTTTCGAGTGTTTTGCTCAAAATAGATTTTGCGTAGAATGTACGTACGGAAAATGTCATTTCTCATTATCTCACTTGGCTTCTTCTTGACTTCAAAACTACCATGTTATCATTTATTAGGTATACAATCCATACTTCCATACTAATCCTTCGATCGGAGGTTCTAGGAATTCCCACTGTATTCTTTTGTTCTCGCGATCACCGGTGCTCGCGCGGGGCGTGAAGGATTAATATTATTAATGCGAAAGTGTGTCTGTCTGTCTATCTGTCTGTCTGTCTGTGAATTTTGGCGCAACGGAGTTGCGGGCGTCATCTAGTACATAATATTTTATAAACATTCCCCTTAAAATTTAAATCGATTATCTATTAAGAAAACGATTCAATGATTTAAGCGTGCATAGGGACAGACAGTGGGAAGATCTTATTCTATGCAGTGATTTCAATTTCCAACGGAGCGAAGGGAGAGAGCCTTATCGCAAATGACACTTTTGCTTGTATACGGAAATGCCTAATACGGCTAAGGAAAGCCATGTGTCCTGTTAAGGTGACATGGTAATAAAGTCAGCGATCGGGGTCGCTGGCAGTTTATCAAACATTAATTCGATTTCAAATAAATTAACACCCGTTAACGCTAAGTTAACATTCTGAACGAGATCTCAGGGTTTTCACGAACTCTGAGAGAGATCTAGGGTTTTTGAGAACCCTAAGATCTTTCTCAGGGCTGACACAACCTGGTAATTGACGTGAATGAAATTGTTATTTTAACCAAATAAAGCTTATCACGTACGTGAAATGAAATCTCACAAGACTGTACATATTGCTGGAATATTATCTACTTAGTTAATTTTAGAATTAAGATGCTTAAAACTCTGGTAACTTTTTATTCTTAAAGCTTGCTTAAACTGAGTCAGCAAAATTACATTCTCTATTTCTCTAAATATTTTCCAAGTCAAGGATTTTAGAATTATTTTGCTCGAAAAAGAACCAAAAACCTTCATGATTAGAATCCCATAATGCACAGGAAACCTTTGGAGTTCCTTTACCTATCTTGGTAACGAATCTTAAGAGTATCTCAAAATAGATTGAGAGTGGTCAGTGTATTAATAGTCCAATATCCCCTCTGACCTTATTCCCGGCTAACGACACACATCCTGGCCATATAATGTCTCAATTATTGTCAATTTTTAGGGCTGCCACCTTTGTGTTTTTATTCTTCAAAGTGCTATCAATTTAGTGATCTGTGCTAGTATTTCCGCAGGTAGTGGCGAGGTCGATAGCCATTGTGTCCAAGTAGAGTATTCTACTAGCTGGGTACAGCCCCCAGCTCGCAAATCTTTAATTTTATATGGGCAATGTGGAGAATGATCAGAGGCGTAGTCGGAAATTTGACGTCTTTTGCCAGATATCTTTCGCAAGTTGACATTATAAATCAAAGATTGCAAAGCCCCTTGCGCTTGGGGGCTCCGGAGCACCGCCCCGCTTTGCCTCTTAGTCACGCCACTGACTGTCATTATCTTGATCGCATTCTGAGGCCAGGATCATGTGTCCTGTAATGGGACCGGCTATGACGATGCGTTAAGGACTTCCTAAATGCGTGGAGGGTCGGAAGAAAATATTTCCTTTTCCTATTGCTTCCAATTCCGTCTTTAAGACTACAACAGACATCTATAATACTAATTACCTATTATTATTAATAAATGAAACCCTAAAGTTTTGTTACATCCTGTAGATTTAAGGTTGTAGAATAAGCTCATAAATAGAAAAGATTGGTCATAAATGTGATTTCATATTTTTCATACATAATATTGTATTTAATAGAAGGTCGACACTAAACAAGTGTTACACATTATGTAGGGTAACGATCCGTTAAAATGACTATGTAACATAATTATTGTAGAATTTGCATATTATATTAAACGTTTTATTTTGTTGGAAGTCTCAATTTAAACCGTAAACTAAGAGTAGCTATCCATATCCATACTATTTAAAATGAAGTGTCTGTCTGTCTGTTCTTCACGCCCAAACCGATGAAATTGTTTTGCAGATATTTGGTATGGATATAGGTATGCTTTGAGACAATTTTGTCAACACTTTGAGGGTAAGAAAATAGGATACTTTTGTCCCGGAAAAAGTACGGTAGATTTTATAACTATTTTGTTTTAGAATGAGTAATTTGTACAGAGTAGGGATTAAGAGTGATATCTGATAACTCATACTGTGGTGGACCTGTCCTGTGGAACCTCTTGTTGGACCCCCTGTTAAGAATGTTAGAGGAGATGGATGTTTTCGAACAGGCTTTCGCGGATGACATAGTATTAGTCTTTGACGGAGAAACAGCGCTAGAAATTGAGCAGAAAGCAAATAAAGTGCTGGACAGAATCAAGAAATGGGGGGAGCTAAACAAGCTAAGGTTCGCCCCCCATAAAACATGTGCCCTACTATCAACGCGTAAATTAAAATACGATATACCGCGGCTCGCTATTGGACCTTAAATACCACGACAGTATCAAAGTACTAGGCTTAGTTATAGATAAAGGCCTTACATTCAATGACCATGTGAGCAGTGTCTGTAAAAAGGCAATAATAAGATATAAGCAGCTCGCAAAAGCTGCAAGAGTAGGTTGGGGGCTTAGCCCTCAAGTATTAGTTAAAATTATATACACAGCGGTCATAGAACCGACTATTTTGTATGCATCAGCAGCGTGGGCACCCACCGTGGAAGAGATGGGGGTCCAAAAAAGGCTCAACTCCGTCCAACGAAGTTTTGCCCTGAAGATCTGCAAAGCATATCGGACCGTCTCCCTGAACTCTGCATTGCTGTTGCCTGATCTCAGAATACTCGAAGCATCGAGACTTTATGAGATCAAGAAAGGAGTGTCATACCCGGCATTGAGGGACAGGGAGGTGGAACGAATGGCTTCCGCGATTGAGGACCCACATCCGGCAGAGCAGGTAGAGCTGAGGTTCGGGATGGTAGATGAGGACTCGTATGCCGATGTGGTTAACAGCCACATCCATAGGATCTATACGGACGGCAGCAAGATTGAGGGTCAAGTCGGAGCCGCACTCTCCGTATGGAAGGGGGAGGCCGAGACGAAGGCCGTCAAGCTTGCTTTGTCGCCGTATTGCACCGTCTGCCAGGCCGAACTTCTAGCGCTCCAAAGAGCAGTAAGTATAGCCTGCAGGAGTGGAATGGCAAAGATCGGTATCCTTAGCGATTCCAGATCGGCTCTCCAGGCTGTCACCCTTAGTTCCCCTCATCCCCTGGCCGTGCAAACAAGGGCGGCTCTCCGAAAAGCTGCATTGCAGAGGCGGGAGGTCTCCTTGTTTTGGATTAAGGCGCACGCAGGAATGAAGGGGAACGAGAGGGTTGACGAACTAGCCAAAGAGGCCGCGCTGAAATTGAGAAGGAAACCTGACTACGATCTGTGTCCCGTTTCATTCGTCAAGCGTATCTTAAGAGAGGACACGGTTGAGAAATGGGACGGGAGATATGAAGTGGGAGGGACGGCCGGAGTCACGAAGCTCTTTTTCCCAAGCGCTGCTGCTGCACACAAAATAGTCAGAAAAATAGACATAACACATCACACAACACAGATACTGACTGGTCACGGTGGATTCGCCTTCTACTTGAACAGATTCAAGCTGAAGGAGGATCCATCGTGTCTGTGTCAGCCCGGAGTAGAGGAGACTATACCTCACCTGTTACTCGAGTGCCCAATTTTTGCTAGCAATAGATATGATATTGAGCAGAAATTGGGCACATCGATGACGGGTGAGAACCTGCCTTCGATCCTGGGGGGTAAGAAGAGGGATATGTTCCTCTCTTTCTGTACAAAAATAGTTAAAGCAGTAAACAAAAGAAACTGTGATATTTTAGTGTGATAAATTGATAATAGTCTTAGGTAACATGCTGTGATATTAGGGTTAGTTGAATGTTTGTGCCGTAGTTTTATCTTCATTATTGATATTGGATTTTATTAGTGTATTTTATTTTATTGTATTGTATTTTATTATTGAATTTTATTTTATTCTATTGAATTTAATTCGTTTTATTGTATTTTATTGGATTAAATTGTGTAATGGCTTAATGTTAAAATTGGCTGTAGAAAATATTGTTATAATATCAGTAATTATGAAGTAAGTGTTATTTATAATATAGCAGACAACAAGCCCTAATAATGTTAGGGGGGTGGTAATAATAATAATAAAAAAAAAGATAACTCATTCTGAAGTACAGTCGGGAAAACCTTATACGTGAATAACATACGAGTAAAGATTGCATTATAAAAAATACAATGAAAACGAAAAATGCATTATATTTTATGCAGGGTTACCCAAGTTGTTAGATTTGCACTGAGAGTATAATATAGAGAGATAATCCACACTAATACTATGCGAATGTGTGTCTGTCTGTTTGTCTGTAACCGCTGAAACAATTTTACTGAAATTTGGTATGGAGATACTTTAAATCCCGAGAAAGGACCTAAGAATGCTTATAATCCCCGAAAATTTTACGGTTCCCATCAAATGAATTTATGCGCAACGGAGTTGCGCGGGCATTAACTAGTAACACACTAGAACATCGCCATAAAACTCATGCAAGAGTATTTCGGCGCTTCTTGGAATATAAATATTAATGACAAGATTTTAAATAAATTCAAACGAAAACTAGCGAGTATACGAAAAGCAGTGAAATATCAACTGGTTATTTTCCACAGTCGGTCAACATACGACTTATGTTTGTTTTCAACTCGAGTGTTTGGTTACAATGTTTACCGACCTTAAGCCCGTCACAGACTTAGCTATAATATATATTAATATATTTATAGCAAGGCATTATTCTATACTAAATCCACATGTCACAGAAATATATATTATAGCTGAGTGTGTGATTACGCGAAAATTAGTATAGAAAATATATATTAATATGCCTAGCTATAAACATATTAATATATATTATATTTAGCTAGGTCTGTGACGGGCTTTATGAATATATATTGAAATTGTTAAAATACCATCATAAAGATAAGGGACCATACCCATACTACGCCCTTCTTCGGATAGTTAGCCATGTTTTTACCTCAAAACTATAGTATCCATATATTTACATTATAAATGCGAAAGTGTGTCTGTCTGCCTGGTTGTCTGTTTCTCACTTCTTCCCTCTTCACGCACAAACCGCTGAATCAATTTTGCTGAAATTTAGTATCGGGGCTACTTTGAGTCCCGGGAAAGGACATACCTATTAAATTATTATAGGACAATTTTTATCCTAGAAAATAAAAAAGTACGGTTACAGGCGCAACAAATAAACAAATTTTCGACTTTCGGGCGTCATCTAGTAGGTAGGTACTTTATACGTTTTAAATGTTTTTTTCCAGAATATAAAGCACCATGTAGTTTATTTAGAATAATTTGAATAGTCTAGCTGTAGATTTTTTTATAAAATAAGCCAACGAGCAAACGGGTCACCTGATGGCTGATGGAAAGCAGCTACCGTCGCCCATAGACACTCGCAATATCAGAAGAGCTGCAGGTGCGTTGCCAGCCTATTATGAAGGATCTTTTCTTGAAGGGCAAGTCGTATAGGTCCGGAAATACTGCTGGTGACAGTTCGTTCCAGAGTTTTACAGTGCGCAGCAGAAAGTTACGCGAAAAACGCACAGTTGAAGACTGCCAGTCATCAAAGTGATGATGAGGATGGTATATTTTCAAAAGAGACAAGAGTAAATATTATTATGGACGTCCTAATTATTATGGAATACAATAACTAAAAAGATATCATCTTTTTAGTTATTGTATTATATAGATTATAGACCATAATCTTGTGCCAAGAATCGAAATATTTTATCGTAAGCCCATTTTGAAAACTTTTCCTCTCATAGGTCACAAAGTATGGCTATATGGGTATGTTCCCTAAAGTAAATATAATGTAGTTATACCGCGAGCTTGTTAAAATTGCAACTCTTAAGTTTATAAAAAGGTATATTTTATGTAAGTATAACAATTAACAAGACGTGTATGGTTAAGTTTTTGCCCCTGACAATACCGGACTTTATGAAAAAGACTTGTATTATATCACAATAATTCACACCGTTTTGCATCGCTACCCTTTGGTGTAAAAAATCAGGGTCATATAATATACGTGTAACTAAGGTAAAATTGCTAAGTTTGTTAGTTTTTGTTACATCTATAGCTTGATCTGAGTTTTTATTAATTAATTATTCATTAAACATTGGAAGTTGTGTAGTTGTATGCTTCAAGGCACTACCAAGAGTTTAACATAGATACGTCAAGATAAAGGCGGTTTGAACGAGACCGTGCACAGCATAACACTTAAAGTAGAAATAATCACACTCTATATTAAATATTATTATTATCGGTTGCGTTTAAAAATACATTGTATAATTTGGAGTTTCGCCAATTTAGTAAACTGTATGTAATAATCGTAATAATTACGAATAGAGTACCTACATAATATTTTCTTCGTATTAGCACAGAATACATATTATGATATTAGGACAATATAGATCATCCTCAATACAATATATTTTAATAAATTTTTGTTAACCTTTATAGTAGACAGGCGCGGATACAGCCTCATAAAAAGGGCACCATTGTTTTTTTAAAACAATATAATTTCTGAGCAACTATTTTCCCTAAAATCTCTGCCACTTACTATCAGTCACTTTATTATTCTTGGTATATTCATGATTTTTATATATTTTTCTGTGTTACGTATAAGACTAGATTTTAGTACCGATTTAGTGATCCACTTTTGTTTTTATGACGAGTGGTTTCTTAATTAATAGTGGAAGATTATTTGTGTTTGTTTACAGTTTTTATGTCATTTGTCTATAAGTTGTAGGACCGGTTCTGAAATAAAATAAACTTAAATATTTTTATAACGTGCGAAGTTTCATGATACATAATAAGTAATTATTAATTTTTAGTAAGTACTTATTCAAAGTTAATTTGTATCAAAACTGCAATATTTATTTATTTGATGCACCCGCCGCACCCGGTCAACACACACACGGCTCATTAGTTTATTTTCAACTAGTTATTCTTTAATTTGACTAAAAAATTATGGAGCATTTAATTTATTAAATATTCTATAACATTTTAAACATCAAATAAGTACATCAAACTATATTTTTATTTTCAGCATTGTCAATTACAATTACGCTTTGATCGAATGGTTGAGTTTGCCTTGAGAATTCGTTTACTTTCACAAAAGTCGCTAGGCTGTATCAAGTGTCCGGGTATGTCGAACAATACCTATATTGACAATGTCAATGTCACCTTATTATAATTTAATTACTTATTATACAATTCAAATTATGTAAGAAGCTGAATCTGATTAGAGATGTTTCTATATTTTCCGTTCGATATTTAAGGGGGCGACTAACCCAAAATTGAAGATTTTTGAAAATAAGCCCCGAATTGTTTCATTTTTTAGACATAGATACTATACTATATTTCCGAGGATCCGACCTAGCGGAAATACTATAGGTATCTTATAATTTACTCTATAGAAAAAATCACAAAAAAAAATTTTCATATATTTCCATACCCGTGCATCACACTAAGTTAATATTTTAACACATTGTATAAAATTCTATCATTGAGAAACTGACCTAGTGGATTTTTAAACTGTTGTATATTTATCGAGTTACATATTAAGAAAATACTAACTTGGCAACGATTCCTCGTTGTCCTTTTTCACCTGGCATATGAAAGACGGGCGTAAGTGTGAAGAGAGAAGGACGATGTTTGATTTTTTGCGTTAGTCGCCCTCTTAAGTGATTTTACAAATATGTATTATCTTTTATTTTTAAAAAACAAATCTCAATGTGAATAATTCATATACTTATTATAATAACTATTATTGATCTTAGATACAAGTTGTTGATTACCAAGAAATAGGTGGAGACATCCATAGTTAATCAAAGTTATGCAGAGCTTCTATAACTATAGTATACTTGGAATAATACATAGCAATTAGCAATTATACCTAACGACTACTCTACCTACATCATAATAATTACATTAGAATATATCGTTGCCTGTTGCCACTCTTCAACAGCTGACATTTTCTATATTGATTCTAATTACTATAGCGAGCTTTATGAAAACGAGAAGTGGAATATTTATAGCTGGAACGTAAGGCTGGAGATAGTGACGACGATGATTAGCTATGCAAAAATTAGCCTGGTACAAATGGTTCAATTTTTTTATTAAAATTAACGTATTTGCGTCGGTATGGCGCGGGCGGGCTGTAAGCCGCTTTACGCTTTCGACTACTTATTTTTTTTTCGACTATCTGAAAATACAAGCATTTTTGTGGAACAAATCGTTCGACACTCGTTATTTATCCGACACGTTCGATTAACGCCCACGCGTTTGGGCTGCCAGTGCGAGCGCTATGACCATCATTTTCCTTTTTGCCTTTACGTAATTATACCCCTGTAAAACCGCCATACTGGCACAAATCACCAAGAATTTTGTGTCACTATCTCCAGGCCTATACGAGTATAATATAATAATATGAAAATATGAAAATAATAATTTGCATGTAAACAATGAATCTTTTATAACTCCGTGAATTTATTTCGTCGTAATGACAATTAAGTAGACTCTAGACCTAAATAAATATGAAAAGTGGACTTTAGGCCTAGCCTAGCAAGCCATGAAGCCTTTAGGGGCATCCACTGGCAGGGTCGCAGAACTGCGACCCGACTTTGAGTATTCCGCGTATCCCGTGGCTCTGACTAACCCATCAAGCCCCATAAGCTCACGGGTGAGCGAGACAATAGAATAACAATAGATTTCCAAGAATCCATGATCGAAGGGTGACGGAAGAGCAGGAACACCGTTGGGGTTTTAGTGGGTATGCCCGGGCGCAGCCCTCCGCCCCCAGGGAGTCCCACATACGTGGTATACCCCGGTAGCCCTCCCCAGACTGCCGGGGAAAGGAATAGACACGGTAAGTACATTATTTACATAATAAAAAATACAAAGGTAATAGGTATTATAGTGAAGTATATCTACAATAATCAAAAACGTTAAACAATATTGTAATTCTAGCATGTTCTTTGAAATAGTGAAATCTAATAAATATTATTGAGTAAATTAAGTAAATATTGCCAATTTTAGCATATTAACCTATAACAGCTATTTTGTGCGAACTATTTTTAATAGACCACATTATTTCAAAATTGGCTGGTGATATATAGATTTTGTTTATAAAATATAAATTCATAATATGAATACAGATTTCTGAATGATCAATGATCACGCCCGTGAGTCATGGCAACATTACATCGCACACTAGGTACCACCACACTACATACACAACTCACTAGTTATGACTAGTTATTAGCATTAGCATGTTGCAGTTGTACAAAATGTAGCAAATACAGGTGCAGATAAAATCAAAGGCACACATCAAACACTAAAAAAAAATACAAGATTATAATATTTATCACAATATTAATATCATGATTTGTGTGCTATGTCCTCAATAGCTACGATATTATAATTTAGTTTATATCGAAAGATAGATCCAGTTCGAACTGGATTTAATAGTTTTTATTGCGACACCGACCCGTCAAAATATGAGCAATTTGTGTACTAATAAGGTAGCATTAATATTGATGCAAAACGATTTATTTTATTGGGGTCAAATAGATCGATGGTCCACAAAACATGCACGTTATTAAATAATATTTGAAGGTGAAAAATACTGAGTGGTCACATGACGCTGAAATAGAAGTTCAATAACAATTATTTTTTATTTCAATTCAACCTTTATGCATATTGCATATTATATTATTTTAACCTTCTAAAATAAAATACGTATAATAATAAAAAAATTAAATACTACGTGTGCAAATAATATGAAAAAAGCTTTTAAAGATTTTTTCATATTATATTTTACACACGTGTAGCTCTTGCTCTGTCAAAGGTGCCCCAAAATAAACGCTTGATCCGCCCCTGATTGTAATTTTGTGACCTGTCGCAATAAAAGCAATTCGTGATACTAACACCACTTTTATATGCATACTCGTAATACATGGTTATAACATAACTCTTGGGTATGATCCAACTGTAAAACAATATAGTACTCCGTCCAAACTCAGTTCCCAAATAATGTGACAAACGTACATTTTTTTTCTAACATTGTTTGCGCATTTGGCACGACGTGGTTGTTTATTTTCACGTTTCTCTTTGATTTTGTCTAATTTATAATTATATTTATACTTAAAATATAAAAGTCAATCCGCCGTGGACGGACTCGAAAAAGATAAAGTTGATGCCTTCAAGCCAGGCTGGCCTGCGGGGGGTTTAGAACGAGACAGATAGAAGACCTTTGGAGAGGCCTTTGCCCAGCAGTAGGATAGTATAGGCTCTTGAAAAATCCTGTGGTTAAGTGATGATGGAGTAGACCTTATCTATCATACAATCAGTTTGATCAAAAGCTACGCTGCTGCGAGAAAGCTACAGACAGACACACAAAGTCAAACATCTCTACGGTATCGCCGATAGCGGATAGAAAAAGCTTTGTTGCTGAAACACTGAACCCTAAAAGCTTACAACTATAGTAACTACTGCTTACTATCTAACTTAATACAAGTTATATTTTATTTAACTTAAGTTCTAGCGAAGTCGATATTGTAACATGTATGTAAGTAATATTAAATTAGTAGGTATTCTAAATACCTGTACATTTTATTAAACGCCCCAAGCTGTCAATTTTAATAAGCAAAACCGTCATTCTTACTCCAAAGTGAACTTAGTACCGAACATATTGTTATATAATTACATTCTCTTCGATTTTCAGACTATAATATACAATTTCATTAACAGTAGAATCTTAAGTACATATTAGTAACTTAGGCGTATCATTGAAATCAATTTCGTTACAGGTAGCTGCAGTAAGCATGCAGCAGCCATTAATCTGCGACTTTAGGTTATCATAAATCAAGATAATAATAATTAGTATGTTCGTATGTTTATTGTCTAGTATCAAGTTGATCTAATTAGTTGCGTGTGTACGGTGAATTATACGGCTATTAATGAACCAAAGATTTCCTTTGGTAGGATTGGTCCTTATGGTCCAAGGATGGATTTAAGATGTAGAGCCACCGCGATTTTTGATGTTAGTTTTTTTTTAATTTTAGCAGCTTCTGCTCTGGAGGAAAATAGAATATCAATATGTATAGAGGCATTAATTATGGTACTATTCCAAGTTCGGTACCATTTTCGGATGACTTAAGAATGCTAAATTCATTTTAGGACTCATATTTGCACGATAAAGATGTTAAACAACGTAAAAAGAAGAAAAAGAAGAAGCATTATTTAAACGCGCTAATCTTAGTATGAGTCAGTAATTACTGGTCCGATTTGAAAAATTCTTTCAGTGTTAGATAGCCTATTTATTGAGGAAGGCTATAGGCTAAATTTTATTACGCTAAGACTAATATAAGCGAAGAAATAGGGGAAAATGTGAAAAAACGGAGGAAATTATTTGAAAGGGCTTATTTCACGATTTTTTCAGCAATTTTTCTGTTATTTGGCACAGATAAAAAGTAGGAACGTGAAGAATCATAGGCTATTTATTGTGGACTAATTTGTCTGTGAAATATCTAATTTACGCGGGCGAAGCAGCACGGAACGTCTAGTAATATTATAAAGCTGAAGAGTTTGTTTTTTGATCGCGCTAATCTCAGGAGCTACTCATCCGATTTTAAAGAATCTTTCAGCGTTTGATAGCCTATTTATCGAAGAAGGCTATAGCCTATATTTATCACGCTAAGACCAATAGGAGCAAAGATACAGAGGAATATGTGAAAATAAAGCTGAAGAGTTTGTTTGTTAGTATGTTTGTTTGAACGCGCTAATCTCAAAAACTCCTGGTCCGATTTGAAAAAATCTTTCAGTGTTTGATAGCCTATTTATTGAGGAAGGCTATAAGCTATATTTAATCACGCTAAGACCAATAAGAGCAAAGATACAGAGGAAAATGTAAAAAAACGGGGAAAATTATTTGCAAGGGCTAATACCTCACAGACTACTAGAGCAATTTTTATGTTATTTGACACGAATATATTTAAGTAGACTACGTGAGATATGGGTTATTAATTTGTGAAAAATACACGGTTAAAATAGAAGGTTAAAATATACGGTTTCCGTGAAATTTCAGATTTACGCGGACGAAGCCGCGCGGTACGTCTAGTAATATTAATATGTTTATTGCTCCATTCATCACCATGTCTTTGGCATGCAGAATAATGCGGCTATCAGCCTCCTTATATTAATTAAGCCCTGTCAACAGCCTTTTCCTTGGTTGAAAATCATAAATATTCTAAATTTTTTATTTAATTTTACTATATGTCATCTAAATATTATTCAAAAACTGGCATTTAAAAATTCGATTCAATCGAAAATGAAACCAAATTCGCCTATATACCTAAATCCCACGCAGTTATTGACCTCATACCTAGTTAAAGCTAAACACCCCCCCCCCCCCCCCCCCCCCCCTCCCCCACCTGCATGAAATATTCAGGTGGCTCCACATCGTAAACCCATCTTAGGGATATAAAGATCAATCCTACCAAAGGAAATCTTTGGTTCAGCAAAAGCCGTATTCCTCGTTTTTTAGGGTTCCCTAGTCAACAAGGAACCCTTATAGTTTCGGTCTGTCCGTCCGTCTGTCCGTCTGTCTGTCTGTCTGTCCGCGGTTTTACTCAGAGACTATAGGACCTACAAACCTGTAATTTGGCATAAATACACATATTAATGCTGGCAACAAAATTGTACATGAAATCGTAAAAAAATATTTTTTTTATGGTACCTCCCCTACACATCAAGCGGGGATGAATATTTTTTTTCGCGCCCACCCCATCGTGTGGGGTGTCGTTGAATAGGTTTTTAAAAATATTGCGATTATTCATCGATCATTTTCCGATTTAGGGATCCGTTTGTGAAATATTAAGTTTTAAACTGGAAAAAATCGTTAAGAGTCCCGTTCCCCCCCCCCCCCCCCCCTTCTACCAGCTAAACGGTTGGTTCTGGAAATGTGAAAAAATTCATGGAAGTAGGAAATATGCTGAATTTAAAAGGAAAACTATCACGGCTAAGAAGACTTCATAAGTTATTGAGTAATAGTCGATCAACTAAAAAAATGTATTCGGCTGAGTATACAGGAACTTTTCGTTCAAATTCATTTGAAAGTAACTGAGATGATGTTGTTAGTAGTGTAAAACACGCTATAAATGTATGTTCATTGACCATAAAAACGGACAAAAACTAGCGTTACTACGGAACCCTATATTGCGCGTGGCCCGACACGCACTTGGCCGGTTTTTTGCCTTGTACGCACACGACTAAATGTACCTACCTATATTATTATTTATACAAGTAGCAGAAGAACGATAAGAAGGCATTCTTCTTAAATTGGTCATGCTACGTATATAGTATATTTTCTTGACATAATATGCATCTAAATATTTGTATACTTACTAATAAGTTTGGCATGCACGTAGTCATGTTTTGACATATTTTTAGTTCTGACTGCATGTGCACCTCGCGTGTCCAAACATCAGTTTCTGTCAGAACTCTATAATTAAGTATACGAAGATTTCATGCCAAAATGTCCATCTTATCTAAATACAAACTATGGAATGAAACATTTCCTTGTACTCAATTGCAATTTTCTTTATGTTATGACCTAAAAAGCTAATATAAAAATTCTCGTGTCATGGTGTGCGTGGTTGAACTCCTGAAACGGCTCGACCGATTTTCGTGAATCTTAGCGAGCATAACTCGGCTAGGGTGGAGAATCGGACTACATGTACTTTTTATACTGATAACATACTATTTTGTTGAATAAATAATAGTAAATTATTACAACTCGAGACTGACGACGACCATTGTTTGTGCGTCGGGATATGGATGGACGTTGCCATGGTGTCAATATACTTATTTATCACTTCAATAAAATAATATGGGCGAAATACTTTATATGGCAAAACAACTTTGCCGGGACAGGTAACCTATATAAATCTTAATCTAACCTAGAAATCTACATATTTTCTGCTAACTGTTGACAAAGTAAAGTAAAAAATTTGGCTGATTCATTACAAAGTCAAGCCAAACACTAAAGATTTCCAACTACCTACGCATCTGAAAAAATTAAACTCTAAGACTCAAATACTTTTGTGTTAAGTTTCTGTAATTATTCCTCTGTTTCTAAGCTCTTTACTTGGCCATACCAAGCTGTTGCGAATATTTATAACATTGTCATATTAATCGATGTCGTAAATTTTTCATTGATAAAGACGTGTATTTTAGGTGTAAAGTCGCGCCAAGAGTGACGTATTTATAATGACGCCGGCTGACGCCGGCGCCCCTGCCAAGGCGAATTTGCAAGTCGTTTATCATGTCTTATTGAACAAATGAAAAACTATTTCGTACCTATCTGCAAGAAAATTGTTGACAGGCAAATATTCCACTTTTTTCTTCTTTACGTTAAAGTCCAAAGGATGGAATGAATCACATAATTCTATCTTTTGAAGTTAGTTAATCCAACATTGATATTTCTTTTTTAGGGTTCCGTATTTTATCAATGATATAATATAGGTAGATGTTAACTTTTGCCTACGTCTAAAAACCTTGCGCTCTTTTCTGTGTATTTATTTTATAAATAAAAATTAAGCAGCCTCGACTTGTATTCCGAAGAATGTTTTGAACAGCATTCGGATCCTCTTAAAATAGCTTTAAAGCTATTTTAAGTGGCTTCTGAAGATATTATGACATTGACCACTTAAAAAAATGCAAACAAGCAAATGAGCAAAGCGACTATACAATCACTCGTAGGCATACATTTTTTTTTAAAGACTTGGCTTTAAAAAGAGGGACATAATATTATTATGATGTCAATTTTCTATCTCTGAAAAACATACCTACGGTTCCCGCGTTAGAAGTTACGGGTTACATCTAGCTAGCACATAATTACTGATGCATATCCCAAGAACTGCTGATTTTAGGATTAATCGTAAACACGTGACTAAAAAATATTTATGGAAATAGATAGCTGCTAAGTTTTGGCGGTTTGCCGGCCGGTAGCGGTTTAAACAACTGCTAGTGTTATTTAGACATACACATGGAATTTGTACTGTAATTGTTTTAGTATCAATATGCTTTTAATACTCGTGTATTATTATGAAATTGTAATTTTGCAAGTTTATCCTTGGGTTCTTCATGCCGCGCCGGGTTAGTTTCCGAAATAGGACAACACGAAGGATAATACAATCTATCAACATAAATAAAACAATTTCTAAATTTTGTTAGTACGCTAGAACTCGAGAACGGCCGAACCGATTTTACTAATTTTAGTCTTGATTCTTGAAATGTTCGTGGAAGTCCAAGGTAGGTTTTAAATATGGTAGAAAATTTTTCGTTAAGTGATACAAAGTTCACGGGTGATCTAGCTGTTATTCTATAAACATTTGTTTTAAAATTCACAGCGAAAACAATGCTTGTTGTATTAATCTAATAGATATTATGTCCTTGGATCATTAATCAATATAATATTGTAATTTGTAAATGGTTATTAATATTATGTATTGCTCAAGCAAATCGTTAGATCTTCTGAAAATCTTTAAATAATATTCGATTATTTTTACGCATTTTTTAAATGTTTGTTTATTTTCGTTCCTCCATCCATTCATCCTTGAATAAGACACGTGTACGAATGCCTACCTAGTATCTAATGTAAATTAATCCATACTATCTATTGAATCTGTTGGGTATGTTCTAAGGTGATTATAATAGAAAGTTCGTAGGCTCAGATAAATGTTTATTAAAACACTACACAAAAGTCACAATACTATACTTAGCGGCTAGTACAATATATTGCGCGCGGGCACGCTGTACAGTTTCTTAAAACATACTGGCTCCAAAAGTTAAAACTCTAAAGGAGCATTGTATTTAGCTCCGTGGTGTGAACTTTGCACTCTACATGTTACGACTTACGTCATAACGACCCTTACAATATTCCCCCCTTTTTTTAAATAAAGGAATACAAAAAGAAAATATTAGCACAGTACTAACTGCAATAAATCTGCTAATCAGTAACGACACAATAGTCAATATGTCATGTAACATTTTTACGCAGTAAGTGCGGGTTCACTCTTGAAAAAAAATCACAAAAAATGGTTGTTATACTTGAAATAGCGGCTCGTGTTCACACTTCACTTATGTGTTGGCACTTGGCGGCATTTGTTTGCCTCTTTGTTTAAGTTGTAAAAAGTGTAACAATTAACAAAGGATTGCTATACTGTGACAAATGAGAGAAACAATAATAAGCTGGCTAATGGCTTACAAATTACAATGCTTACTTATATTAGGTCGTGTTACGAAGTTTAAATTGGGCGTTGTGACAGACGAGAGGTTACAAACAACAGTATTACAATAATATCCCTGTTACAAAGTATATTTAACACTCGGGTACTAACCACAAAAGTAAAAGGAAACGTATACAGTAATCTAACTCTTAACTACACAATACACAATAGAAAAAAAATTTTTAAAGGTGTATAATACTTATATCAATGTATAAAAAAAATGTGTTAAGTACATATAAAAATGTTTTTCTCTTAATCTTAGGTACTTACTTAATTAAAATTTTTAGGTGTTAGGTATAAATGTATTACATTAATTGTTAGACTATAATTGTTACATTCAAAAGTCAAAACGAACTGGTCGTCTCACTGTCCGACCACTCCTCGTAATTTTGTTCTGTGGCACGGATCGCATTACCGTGGCGTTACTATTGTTTTCTGAACTCGAATCTAACTCGTTACTAAGTGCTAAATTACCCTTACTATTTTCGCCTAAACTCGAACGTAAATTGTAACTACTTTCACTTTCGATATTTTCCTTTAACAAATATGCAGGTTTTAACCTGTCAATAGAAATATTAACTTCTCTGTTACCTTTCAAAATTTTGTAGACCTTTAAACCCCTATCGAGGACTCGGTAAGGGCCTTCGTATGGAGGTTGTAAAGGCTTACGAACATGGTCAACTCGCAAAAAGATGTGACTACACTCCTTCAAATCCGGATGCACGAATAAAGTTTTAGAACTAGGATGTTTAGTCGATATAGGCCTTAAATCGTTAAGCGTATCGCGTAATTTTTTGACAAAATTATCATCCGAATGAAAATTCTTTGACGTACTATAAAAATCGCTAGGTAAACGTATGGGGTGTCCGTAAGTCATTTCTGCGGTACTAATGCCATTATCGTGTCTAGAAACTGCTCTCAATCCTAACAAAACTGTTGGCAACTCTACAATCCACGATGATGATGATTGCAAACGGGCAGTCAGGGCTGCCTTCAATGATCTATGCCACCGCTCTACTATCCCATTGCTTTGCGGGTGGTAGGCTGTGGTACGTGACTTCTGTATACCCAAAATTTTCATGAGTTGAGCGAACAGGCTGCTTTCGAATTGCCTGCCTTGGTCGCTAGTTAACTTTACAGGGCATCCAAACCTTGCAATCCATCCTTCGTAAACTACTTTCGCTACTACCTCAGCTGTTATCTCTTTAACGGGAAATGCTTCCGGCCACCTCGTACGTCTATCTATCATAGTCACAAGATACTTATATCCATCGCTAGTTGTGGAAAGCGGTCCCACAATATCGATGTGGACGTGTTCTAGGCGTTCGCATGTTGGAAATTCTTGAATATCTGAAAATGTGTGTCTACCTATCTTAGCTTTCTGGCACTGCACGCATGCTCTAGTCCATCTACTTACATCCTGATTCATGCCTGGCCAAAAGAATTTATCTTGAACCATCCTGCGAGTACAACGGATGCTAGGGTGGCTCAAGTTATGAATTGATTCGAATGCAATTCTACGAAACGACTCTGGTAGATAAGGTCTAATATTGTCAGTAGACATCTCGCATAACAAAGCTTTGTTGCAAAAGGGAAGCACAACCTTTTTTAAGTGAACGCTACAACTTTTCTTATTAGAAATGTTTAATGGTTCTTTTTCTTGTTCTAATGCTAATTCTTCCCAATTAATAATACTTGGGCAATCTATAGTTTCTATACGCGACAAACTATCGGCTACTACATTCTGTTCTCCTTCAATATGCCTTATATCCGTCGTGAATTCGCTAATAAAAGATAAATGCCTAGTCCTTCTGGGAGATTCTTTCTCAGGATTAACGTTGTTAAAAGCATAACTAAGGGCTTTGTGATCAGTATATACAATTAATTCCCTACCTTCTATCATACCTCGAAAGTGTTTTATCGCTAAATAAATTGCTAATAATTCACGATCGTAGGTAGAATATTTTTGCTGCGCACTAGTCATCTTCTTAGAAAAGTAACCCAATGGTTTCCAACAACTGCCTATACGTTGTTGTAAAACTGCACCTACTGAAAAGTTTGACGCGTCGGTCATAAGTGCATATGGCGCATCGTCGCATGGGTACGATAACGTGACTGCATTCTTGAGTGCTAGCTTACATTGTTCGAATGCATCCTCAGCACTTCCTGTCCATGCTATGAGACTTTTGTCTTTTCTTTTAGAGTTATGCAAATAATTATTTAAAATTGACTGATATCTAACTGCATCTGGAATATGAGAGCGATAAAAATTGATCATCCCTAAAAATCTGCGCAATTCTTCTATAGTTTTAGGTAGAGGGACTTCCATAATTGCTTTAATTTTATCGTCAAGGGGTCTTAAACCTTCTGGCGATACATGATAGCCTAGAAATTCTATTGAAGACTGATTGAAAGAACATTTTTTTAAATTTAACGTGATACCGTACTCTGTAAATTTATCGAATATCTTTTTTAAATGTAATTCATGCATTTCTGCGCTAGTACTCGCTACTAATATATCGTCTATATAATTAAATAAACAAGAATTTTGATTTTGATTTTGACCCTTGTTTTGACTAGTTAAATTGTCTATTCCTTGTAAAACCGTGTGACTCATGAATCTTTGAAACGTCTGAGCTGCGTTTCGCAGTCCGAACGACATTCTCGGAAATTCGTACAAGCCAAAAGGCGTTATGATAGCCGTTTTTTCTACGTCACAAGGGCTTACAGGAATAGCATGATAGGCACGACAAATATCAATTTTAGAAAAGATAATCTTACCTGTCAATAGGTTCGTGAAATCCTGTAGTCTGGGAATCGGATATCTGTCAGGCTTAGTAACCGCATTGAGACGCCTGTAGTCGCCGCATGGGCGAAGCTCGCCATTCTTCTTTACGACGACATGCAGCGGGCTCGCCCACGGAGATTTAGACGGGCGACAGATGCCCATCTCCTGCATGACCCTAAATTCTTCCTTAACTAACTTATATTTATCTATGGCTAAAGGACGGGCACGCGCATGTACCGGCGGACCTACAGTCTCAATGTGATGAAATATCGAATGTTGGCTACACTCTTTAAACGAAATTGGCCTCGTAATTTCGGGGTAACAGGAAAGTAAATTATATAAAGGATGCGAATCATCTAAAGTCTTAATACTAGGTTGATCACAATTAATTAATGAGCCATTAGTTTTTAAGTTTGTTATGGTGTCTAACAATCTATGCGACTTAATATCTACTAATAAACCATAATGACTCAAAAAATCGGCTCCAAGGATGGGCTGCTTAATATCGGCTACAACAAAAGTCCAACGGAACGCTCGTCTTAAATTTAAGTTTAACTCTAGAGTTCTGAAACCGAACGTTTTAATTTCCGTTCCGTTAGCTGCGTACAACTTATAGTCTAAACTTACGCTATGATCTTTTCGCGAGGATCTGGGTAGCACCGAAACGTTAGCACCGGTGTCCACCAGGAAACGTAAACCACTTTTTGAGTCGGTTACGCACAGGCGGTGAGACTTCATACCGGCACAAACTTCCGCCTCCATTCGCGCCGGAACTAGTTTTCCGCGGTCTGCTTTTTGCTCCAGCTGCACGGCTCGACGCACCGATGGGCTCGCTCCTTGTATCTGAAGTGGTAGCTGCAGAGCCAGTCAGGGCTCGCAGGTGTCCGTCGGTGTGTAGACGACGCAGACTGCCCACGGTACCTCGGACGTGAACGAGAACGGGAACTCGAACGTCCTCTTCTCCAAGGTCGACACGAACGCTGCAACTGCTCGAGCTTCGCCGTCAACTTCGAAATCTCTCTTTCGAGATCGGCAGGATCTCGACTGCCAGGTGAGGTAGCAGAAGTCATTGATATTTCTGCCATGTCGATCGGCCGCATAGTTTCGACGATCTTATCTGCTATCGATGCCAGGTTATCCGGATTTTTGGTATCGGTAGCAGCTAAAACGCCTCGGACAGACGGAGGTAACTGTCTTAGCCATAACATGCACAATGTTTCCGTGCTGATCTTGCCGTTGGCCAAGTCTTTCATACGCCGAAGAAGCTGTGAGGGCTTCTGCTCGCCGAGCTCCATCTCCATGAGCAGCTTTTCAAACTGCCGGCTTTCGCTCTCTTCATAAACAGAAATTAATCTGTCTTTCAGAGCCTGGAACTTATTAGTTTCGGGCGGGTCTCGTAGTAGATCACTGACCTGCTGTATTATTTCTTTGCCCAGTTTTCCGACGACTAGGTTAAATTTCGTCACATCGTTCAGTTTTTGCGTCGCCAAAATAGCCTCGGTGTGCACGAACCACAATCGAGGTTGGTCAGTCCAGAATTCGGCAATCCTACTTGCGATGGTGACCGTCGCCAACTCGTTACTTGTACTCGATGGTGGCACTTGCTGCTTCTCTTGTTGCTGCTCCATATCGAAATTCGAAATTTCGAATTTTATTCCGCGCACACTTAACAGTTTATTTATAGAAAACACTGAGCCTAATATTCACGCGTCCGGGGTCACCAGTGTTGGGTATGTTCTAAGGTGATTATAATAGAAAGTTCGTAGGCTCAGATAAATGTTTATTAAAACACTACACAAAAGTCACAATACTATACTTAGCGGCTAGTACAATATATTGCGCGCGGGCACGCTGTACAGTTTCTTAAAACATACTGGCTCCAAAAGTTAAAACTCTAAAGGAGCATTGTATTTAGCTCCGTGGTGTGAACTTTGCACTCTACATGTTACGACTTACGTCATAACGACCCTTACAAATCTATTGTTTTTGATAATTATTTGAAGAGCTGTCGAATACAATGTTAATGAAACAATAATTACCTAAGTAGCTTCTAATAATTACAGTTAGGTTAGGTATCTACCAGGAGGGAGCCTACCCCAGCCTGCCACGACTACTGTGGCGCTGCGGAGGACACGGCCCAGCACACCCACGAGGTGTGCGATCGTTGGGCCGTGCAGCGCCACGATCTTGTGGCAGTGCCAGGCAGGGACCTCTCGCTCCCGAGCATGGTGCGCTGCATGCTCGAGAGCGTTGAGGCCTGGCAGGCGGTGGTCTCTTCTGCGAGTATGTCATCTCACAGAAAAAGACCGCGGAGCGGAATAGAGAGGTTGACCCATCCTATGTTCCGCTCCGCCGGCGTAGGACGGGAGTGCGGAGGCGTCGCTATGCGAACCTCCAATAACTCTCGTCCCACGGGGCTCCGGGTCAGGATGGGTACCTGTCCGGCTTAGCTAGTCCCGGCGCCGAGGGGAACGCTTTAGTTTGCCTCAGCGTTCCCTTACTTTTGGTGGAAGTCCGGTCCCTTTGAAGTAGACCGGCCAGTCGTGGAGGGAGTCCCGTGTTTATTAGATCCGGGACATCCCTCCTTTATACGGCTGAAGGCGAACCGCAGGTGGTTTTAGTGAGTAGGAGTCTCACATACCCCCGGAGACATACCCAACCCGGGGGACCCATGACGGGTTACCCCTGCGCATAAAAAAAAAGTTAGGTACTCGTATGTATCTGCACGAAAAGAACAGATAATTTTCAAAAAGTAAATCCTAAAAGTACAACTTATAATGAAGTAAAAGCAAAATTGCACCATACGTTTAAAAGACAAGTCAATTTATTAACTGTAGTTTAATTTCAGCCCTGACTTTGACCATAATGATAATGCCATTTAGATACAAGATCTTTTGTTTTTTTCAACTGTAAATGCAGCAGCCTTCTTAGTGACCTTTAATAAGTTACCGAAGTGCTGTCGAGTGCAATTTAAAAACACAAATAAAAAACAAAAGTGGCAGTCTTTGTAGATAATAGGGCGTTTTCACACTATCCGATCCGATATCGGTGTCGGGCGCCGATCCGATATCGGGGGTAAGTAAAATGTATGAAATACGAGTATGTACCTGTCTTTCATATTGTCCGGCCCGATATCGGATATCGGTTCATACATTTTCCTTACCGCGATAACGAATCGGCGACCGACACCGATATCGGATCGGATAATGTGGAAACTAATGCGTCAGCAATCAGCATGGGTGATTTCAGCACTTATTGCAGATTCAAGGAAAAATAAATTGATCAATATGCAAAGTGCAAATAGCTAGGTTCTTTTAAATAAATGGTTGCTGATACTTAATTCTTCCCTTTCTTGAAGAATAATTTATTAACAATAGTTATAATAAATTTACTATAGTGGCAAAAATTAGGTGTCATTTTAATTTCATTCTATGTATTTGGTTTGCAGTATCAAAGCGCACGGAAGTGCGCAAGCCTAGTTCCAGCAGGCCGCGCGCATGCCGTGCACTATTTACACGAACCGTTTCGACGTACTTTTGACCCCCCTGTAGCTCAGTGTCTATTGCGAGTGCAAAGATAAAATTATACCTACGTAATTATTTACGAGTACTTAAGCAGTAAACCCAATTTCATAGATATAGCTTCAGTAGATCCTGAGATATGTCCTTGTAAAAATAGCTTATTTTGGCACTGACTCACTCATTCACTCACTCACTCACTGACCGGTAATCAAAACCTCTAGGCCACTTCCAATTGTCCTAGCGTTATGAAATTTGGCACACAGGTCGTGTGTTATATGTAGATTAACGAAAAATTAAGAAATTGTAGAAAATGGTCAAGCGTGAGTCGGTTCATCTACGAACTTCAGAAGCCACTTCCAATTGTCCTAGCGTTATGAAATTTGGCACACAGGTCGTGTGTTATATGTAGATTAAAAAAAATAAGAAATTTTAGAAATCGGTCAAGCGTGAGTCGGCCTATCTACAGCCCATACAAACTTTAATGTCATAGCGTTATGAAATTTGGCACACAGGTCATGTGTTAAATGTAGATTAACAAAAAATTAAGAAATTTTAGAAATCGGTCAAGCGTGAGTCGGCCGATCTACGAACTTTAGAGGCTACTTCCAAATGTCCTAGCGTTATGAAATTTAGCACACAGGTCGTGTGTTATATTATTATGTATGTGTTACGATAAATTAAGAAATTTAAGAAATCGTCAAGCGTGAGTCAGTTCATCTATGAACTTTAGATAAAAATTCTTATGTACCAGTGATATAATGAGGCATCTATTGAAAGTATTGTTTATATCGGGCGTAGCACAAAAAGAAAACATAGGTAGGATTTCTTGAAAAAAAGTATTGAAATCCCACCAAAAACATACCTGTTAAAATAGGGCCTAGTTCCTATAGGCTAACTGTTGGTCTAAAAAAAGAGTTGAAATCCAATCCAATGCCAAGTTCAGATGCACTTCATCGATCATAATCATCTTCATCAACAGCCTGATCCATTATACTTCTAAATTTGAACTTGGCAGGTTTTTGTGCTATGCGTTACACTTGATTAATTATATAATTAGATAATATTGATAGAATTTAAATAACCTGCCAAGTTCAAATTAGAAGTATTATGGATCAGGCTGTTGATGAAGATGATTATGATCGATGAAGTGCATCTGAACTTGGCATTGGATTGGATTTCAACTCTTTTTTTAGACCAACAGTTAGCCTATAGGAACTAGGCCCTATTTTAACAGGTATGTTTTTGGTGGGATAAGCACTTACATAAAGAGGCTTTTCGAAAATATTTGGCTTATTCATTTTAATTATTTTTTCCTAGTAGGTACTTCATAAGGACCAAGATATTTTTCTGAGCGATTGTGGTCTATCAAAATTTCTCATACTAAATAGAGTTTAGTTAAAAAATACACAGGCGAACATAGAACATTCTCCTTTTTTGTAAATCGATTAAAAAACAACGCAAATCGCACCGCATCGCCTTGTCAGTTGTCACTTGGCAATGTGAACTGACCTTAAGTATAAGGGTCAATTCAGACCGCAATACGACGCGTAGCGTGGCGTAGCTATGCATTTCTAAATTTGTATGGATTTGACAGATTTGCAAGATGTCTCACGCAATTGAACTCTGTTATTCAGTTCAAGGCTATCCTTACGTTGAGGTAAGGAAAGACGGTACAATAGATACGAGAATCGCACGTGCCTTTCTCCAAGCCCTTGTTGTTACGCGAAAGCTTGCATTTCCCAGCGACCGGTTGACGCCAACCGGACTGCCGATGCCAGTATCGCAACCACTTAACTACGGTCCACAAAAACGTTACGTCATTTTCCACGTCAAGCTGATCGCACATTTGTCAATTGTGAGCACCACGTAGGTACGCGCCATACGCGTCGAACTACTGTACTAGACTACTAGTCTACTAGAGGCGAATAGTACACGAAACGCGGCGCAAACGTGCAGACGAATGTGCGAGGTTTCACATCATTTCATACAAGCACGTTCGGAGCGTGCGTGCTGATAAAGGTGCGATCATCTTTAGTCGGCAAAAGTGAGATGTTTAAACTTCGATATTTACTGAAGTTTATCATCCTATTATAAACACTATCTACATGTTACCCTTTTCTACAGTTAGTGCCTTATCACACTGGCGATCAGCGAGCGATTTGAAAGCGACGCGATTGCGCAGCGCGCACGCCGCGATTGCGCGGCGTGGCGTGGACGGCATTTTGTACACCCGTCTAGGGAATTCCCTAGACGTTACATACAAAATTTTGTACACTCGTCTAAAATTCCCTAGACGAGTGTACAAAATGGCGTCCACGCCACGCCGCGACGACGCGCGACGCTGCGCTGTCGCGGCGTGCACGCTACGCAATCGCGTCGCTTTCAAACCGCTCGCTAATCGCCAGTGTGATAAGGCCCTTAGGTCAAACGTCAGCTTTTAATAATTAACATGCGTAAAAGTTCTGTGATGTAACTTGTAAGATTTCTTTGTAAAGTATTTCTTTATGGAGGCAACAAAAATTGCCTGCTTTCATTAATTGATGAAAATTAACTCGCGCATATAAATATAATATCTCGCCTGCAGTCGCCTAGTGGAAATGAGACAGCGCATGTAATGAAAGAGATAAAACACGCCAGGTACGAATTTCCACGCACTTTTCTGCCGCCAGTACGCAGTAATTTTCCAACGCTGATAATGTATGACGTGACCCCGTACATGAATGTGAAGGGAAGCTTACTTCACTGGAATCAAATTATTAATTATTACTCATAGCTCCATTTCGTACGAATAGCGAAATATTATTTATATCGCATGATAAAAAACAATTAATTTAGAATATAAAAACAATTAATTTAGTATATAATATAATATAATCGGCCATGAGTTTTTATGACTCCTTTTGAAAATTTTGGATTTTCGAGACAAAAATAACCCATACCAGGTTTGGCCGAGTTATTGACAGAAGTTTAACCCGTACCCCAATCAACAACACTATTGAAAAAATAAAAGACTGTAACTGAACATTAGTATTCAAATTCATCAAATTATACTTAATCTTTGTTCAAATAATACAGTTTTGTAGAGTACAACTCTCTTACCAGCCACCTAATCTATGCAACATTTTCTTGCTTCTGTAAACTTTATGTGCAAATACAGTTACATTACATACACGTGTGGTGATTTATTTAAATAGACAAAGTAATGTTAAACAGGTTCAGACTTCAGATATTACAATAACGCAAAAAGAGTTTTTAAAAATTTGCAAATTTTTGCTTTTAAAATACTTTGCGAAGACTTTTGTTAAATCGCCTTCTTCGGCGCAATTACTTTAAGTATGCGAAGGCTAAGTGTTTTGTTAATTATTCTAGCCAAATTCTTTTAACTGGGACATTGGACACTTAATATTATGGTCGTTACCTACTTGTCTTCTTTTACATATCTGCATAAATATAAAGCAATAAATCAAATGAGGTTGTAAAATGCCTGTTGTAATGATTATCACGTATTAGATCGCTATCTCAAGTCGCGTTACATTTTGATTTTTCATTATATGTACTCAAGTATAAATTAGAAGCCGAACTAGAACTGCAACCGTTCTTTAAAATATACTTCTTTAGTAATGTACTAATGTGACAATATGTAGGCTCGGCTTATAATAAGGCTTTTATACTCCACTCGGGCTAGCTTGTCGCTAGCGAATTGACTTCCTGTCAAAAACTTGTCATTTTCCATATAAAACAATGATCGACAATATCTGACACTTCATTGTCAATCGGGGTTTATATGGAAAATGACAAATTTTTGACAGGGAGTCAATGACCGCTAGCGACAAGCTAGCCCGAGTGGAGTATAGTACCTAACACAGTTGTTAAAACATTCTGGCTATGATAAAAAATGACACAGAATTCATAGAAGGTAATCATGAAATATATTAGGCATGTAAGCTCATAATACCGACGTTAACGATTTAGGGATTGGTCTTATAAATCTTATAATACCTTCTACAAAATCGATAAAAGAACAGTTAAAGGGATGTCGCTACGGCAATGTCTTTGCTGATACAATTCATGATTTCGCAGGTCATGCGAAAGATGCAGATAGAATCATGCGTGATTGAGATGATTTAGCTGTCCCACGCCAAAATGCTTTGCCCCTCGTACTATTTCATTCACTTGTTTGTCGTTCCTTAATAGATCTCATATAAAGTTGCGAGCACACCAAGTTTCAATTATGAAATTAGTTTATTAATGCCAACGCAATGACTGTAAAGTTAATCGTAAAATGAATTAACTTTCTTGTGCTTTAATCTTTGAATGACGATTAACAAGGCCTGATTTCACAGGTACTTATTTCTGAAAGAAGCTAAAGAAGCAGGTCAAGAGCTTTTGATTATCAGACCAATCGACAAAGATGATATAGATTAAGTATAGATTTTAGACATAGTAAATATTATAGATAGGCTGGGCATAACATGACGAAATTGGCCCTTTTCATTGCCTCCTTAAAATCAATAGAAACCTTGCCACCATTATCAACATTATAAGCTTCATTCCACGTGCACTTCCGGCAGAGGTGATTGACTCCTAACCTCCATTTCAACACAAACTGCACGTTCCGCGATGATAGGAGACGGCCGATTACCCACGTGTTTGTAAACAAATGCACATGTATCGAAAGTTGTGCATCGCAGTATGAATGTAGGAGGATTCATAGCTTCAGCTCGGACTAGGGCAAAGATAATTTATATTTTTAGGTATATGCATAAAAGGTACTTCTCTATGTAGTAGGTTACACGGTCAAATTTTCATCAATCTGATCCATCAATACGGTAAAGATTGACGAGATCGTCTAAACTCTAACCCACGGATTGATGGATTGACCGTTTTTAATGAACTTTTTATAACCGTCAATATTCCGTCAATCAGATTAATGGATCAGATTGATAAAAATTTGACCGTCTAACCTGTGTCGAAGTTCATATTATATAAATGTAAAATGAAAAGTCAGTTCGTATTTCATGGTACCATTGATAAAAAGGCTTTAGTACTTAGTGAAAAGTTAGTTTTTTGGAAAAGTTGTCGACGAAACGTAAGCAATCCTCTATCCGAAGATTCCCAAGGGAATGGTACATTTTACCGGACAGAAACGGAAATTTTCCTTTAGCAGCCGGAACCGCAGAGAAGTAGTGTTTTATGTCATCAATATTAATTGACTGGTCGTCTTTACGCGTGCCGTGAATAGAAAAACACATTTATTACATAAACACATATGACATACGTGAGATGACTTACTTACGTTTTCTCAGAAATAATTATTGTTTATTATTGATTTGTGAAATCCCGGATAACTAGAAAATCTGATAGTAAATATCTGATTGATGTGTGTTTTGATTGTTTTAATAGAAATAGTAATGTGATTGAAATATTGTGTTATTGTATACAAGATGTTTGTGTAAACACCGTTGTCCTTGAAACTATCAAATGAGCCCATCAAAATGAACAACTTTTTCTATGAGAACAATGCTGGGAAATAAAAAAAAAATTCATACCCACACAAATTGCCGATCCGGGCATCCGTAATGGGTATGAAGACGGCATTTTTTTTTGAGTTCCCAGCATTGTTCTCATAGAAAAAGTTGTTCATTTTGACGGGCTCATTTGATGGTTTCAAGGATAACGGTGTTCACACAAACACACTGTATAAGTAATATAGAAAATTCTGTTCAGAGTTTCAGATTTCAAGGAAAAAATTAAATTTTTAATAAACACACCGGCAAAATTAGCGGAACATAACAAAATTTCGTTTTTTTTTAAATATTGTTCAATTTTTTTATATAATTGGTTATTTATTTATTTATTGATTATTAAAAAATCAATTTTATATAAACTTAGGGCATAAAAACGTGAAATTTAGGAAAAAAATCGGCAAATATTGCATTTTGATTGTCAATCATTCCCTGTGGGATATTCTCCTGCTCCTCCAGTAGCGCCAACTCGAGCTTCTGGACACATTTTGGACCTTTTATTTTAAACTCGTACCGTTCACCCATTGATGTGCCACACGTCTTCAATCGGATCCACATCCGTAGACCGTGCTGGTCTCTCCACCCGGGCTACACCAGCATCATTTTGGTAATAATGCCCGATTTTTTACTCTATGGACGCGCATAAAATTGAAGTTACTACCTAAAACTGTGTAAAAGGCACACCATGCAGTTCCAGGATGTCTGTGCTATAGCCCCGTGCTGTCAAAGTACCATCATCAATAATCATCAGCTCCGTGCGGGCTCCAAATCATGTGCCACCCCAAACCATTACGAAGTCTGCATCATAGGCCACTGTTTCCGTTAAGTTTGATGGCCTATAGCGTTCCTTACGATTTATCCACATTATTTGTCGCCTGTCAACAAAATGTACATTAGAATTTGCTCCCATCACTGTACAGCACAAGATTTCACTCACTTGTCTAATTTTGATGTTCACGCGCAAATCTTAGCCTGGCTCTTCTACAGGTGTCCTGTCTCAAGTTTTGGTGCCCTTGCTGGCACTTTTGAGTTTAATTTAACTTCTTTAAGTCTTCTTCTTACTGTACAACATACACATACATCTCGGACCTGTTCCGACAGGTTTCGTGTCTGCATAGCAGTTTGAGGTCGATTTCTTAAGGTTTGTTTCCTTACAAAATGGTCATCCTCAACCATTGTCACCTGATATCTGCCTTGTTCTCGTCTCCGAACGTAAGATCCAGTCTCTCTGTAGCGTTGAAAGTTACAATAGACCACGGAAGCCGACACACCTAAGGCCTGACTGACCGAACGGTAGGTGTGACCTTTCTCTATCGTTGTTACAGCTCTAGCTGTCGTAGATGCTGGGAAATCACTAATTTTGTATCTAAGCAATATGTTCTTCTAAAGACCAAACAATCAAATGAGCTTAGCATACCTTGCACCCCGCTAAAACGCCATTCTTATCAGGAGACTTACATCGTCAGTAATCGAAAAACACTTATTAAGGCATAATTGCTATAAAAACCTGTCATCTTGCCAGTTTTGTTCAATATTTTATTTCTTAAATGAGCTTAGAAACTATAAAAAAGGATTTCACACAGCCCGACCCACTTGAGTTCAAGTTGTGGCCCTTTTTACCAATGTTCCGCTAATTTTGCCGGTGTGTGTAGCTTGTCATTTACGGTAATATTATGTTTATTATGAAAAACATTCATATGATTATTTGTTTATAAAAAGTACTTAGTCCTTATCTGGGTTCCGTAGTAACTTCAATTAAACCATTGAAGCTATATTCACATTTTTTTCCACGGATTAAAAGAAAATTGCCAATCAGTCATACGAAAACAAGTAGGCTGGTCTCTGGTGCGAGTACCGCTAAGTATGGTCAGCGCAGGTAACCACGCCATACTGGATCGAACCGGATCGAACCGGATCGAGACGCTCAAGGATTGCGAACTGATTGTCTGAAATGAGATACTATCTATTAACGTCTCGATTAGGGTTGGCGATTGGCGCTTTTCCGGAATATTTCGTAATATTGGAGCGGAGCCCCTAGCCGATTTCTTTATCGATCGAGTATGGAATTAACGACTATCGAAGGCTTACGTCGATTCCATACATTTTTATTCGGCAATTCTATAAAGAAGCGATAAGTAAAGAAAATGTGTTGACTAGACTAGGGCTATGGTTATTCGAGGGTTTAGTAGCGGGTAGACAATTTTGACAGATTCGTATTATAATAGATCTACCAGATTCTAATGCCAAAGGATGGCAGATTAAAAAATGCCCAGGTTGATCATTGGATAAATTTTTAAATAAATTGCATGTTTCACACATAGAATCAGCCGCTTTAAGGAAAAAAAAGGATCAAAATGCTTTATTCCAATTACCACGGTCCAATTACTTGAGTCAATTTCTTTTCTCACTTTTTGCCATCAGATCCTGATAGACCTATAAATACCAGCATTCCTTTTTTCAGAACCCATTAATAAAGTTTCATGTTTCTAACTTAAGAAATGACGGACTTTCATAGAAACTTTCAACCCCTATTTCACCCCCTTCGGGTTAAAATTTCCGAAATTCCTTCCTTAGTGGGTGTCTACTTAATAAAACAATCCTGCTCACCAAATTTCGTGGCTGTAACTTTAACAGTTTTTGCTCTGCGATGATGAATCAGTCAGTCAGTCAGGACTTGTAATTTTATATGTATAGATATTTTCTCTGCAATATTCGTAGTCAGTTTCATGTACAGCCCTAGGTGTGAGCGAATGCAGCTAGTTACACAAGCAGTAAGCACAGAGGTGGGGTTGGAGACAATTTTCATTTCGGACCCAATACCACTAAGACCAAACCACAACAACTTAGTAAAAGTTAAAGAGCTTTGGCAGTTTTATTAAAAAAGTTGGTATGCGCAAATTGCCGGCGGCAAAAAAAAATTCAATTCCGGGATTAAATTGTTTTACGTCCTTTATTGGGAATTGGAATACAAAGTATATTTCCCTACCGAACTTAATCTAACACACTTTTTCATTTATATTTCATTTATAATATTTATTAAACATGGTCATGCTCAGAGCTTTTAAAAGCTCGAGAAATAAAGTGCAAAAATCACTTATACTTATATACAGGGTGTAACAAAACTAAGCTTAGGGTGTGTATGTATTCCTTGTAGAGTTCACTGTGAAAGTAGCTGCGCTAAAGGACCAATTATTTTTTTCACTTTTGTATGGGAAAGCGCCCCAGCGCGGCGTCACGAGTTTCCCCATATAAAAGTAAAAAAAAAAAATTGCTCTTTCATCGCTAATACTTTCACAGCGAACTCGATATAGGGTACCCAATACCCACACGTACACCAAAGTATTATCACTCAGTTTTGTTACACCTGTATATACCTATTACCTATCTATTAAATATTTCTGCTTTTAGCGCAATCTAGGAGTTCATTTAGTACTAATTACCATATGTTTCAAATTGAAATTTAATTCAAAGAATTCAGCAAGATACGCCAAAGTAAGTGTATGCAGCTGTGATACATTAGGTTATTTGTAAATGATTCTAGTCTATTCGTGGAAACAAAGTAAAATCTGAATCGCAGTTTAAAATTAGAACAATTTATAGGTTTGTCCTAATTTTCTTCTACATGTTGAAGGTTACGTGTGGAATCTCGCGCGGTTCTTTTTATATGAACATTTATCTACTACATATTTTAATTATTCATTATTACAACTTTTTTATTATTACAAGTTTTTGAGCTATTACATAGCTTTTGACGCGGGCTTTGTCGGTCGGTGCGGCGTTGCCAGACTCTGGCGCGGTGTTTGTGTGCGTGCGACTAGACGTATGCTAATTATAATTGCATAACTTGTTAAAAAAACAATTTTAAAAAAATCTCCACAGCCGAACATATTAAAACCTCCTCCTTTTTGGAAGTCGGTTAAAAATGATATTCCATAGCTTTACCGCGGCAATCCCCGACGTTCATGGACTCTCTCAACGTCAAAATTCACGAGAGATGTAAAATTTTCGTTTTCGGTCTTATATTAAGAGGCGTTCTAAGTTGATTCAACGTGAAACAAAAGCTTCATGAAAATTGAGATAGTGATTTAATAAAAATATTTATAGTTCTGACTACTGTGATGTAGCATGAAAGTTGAGAAAAGGATGTCAACGAAATCTATATTAATACAGTATGTTAGTGTAAACACCGTTATCCTTGAAACCATCAAATGAGCCCGTCATACCCATACAAATTGCCCGGATTTTCGTATGGGTATGAAGACGGATTTTTTGAGTTCCCAGCATTGTTCTCAAAGGAAAAGTTGGTCATTTTGACGGGCTCATTTGATGGTTTCAAGGATAACTGTGGTGTTTACACTAAGTACTAACACACTGTATATTTTAGATTCTTCAGTTTCCACAAGTAGCAAAATCAGTTTTTTATGAGAATAACAAACATCCATATACAAACTCTGAAAGTGAAACTTGAAATACCGTCAATGATATTTTGAATTGTGAATTCAAGATCATATCTATATTACTTTGGCTTAGTATTCCTCCTGCATAGATCATCACTATGTAAAGGGGTCTTTATACTAGTCATTATGACGTGTCCCAGTTTCCGTGTAGTATTTTCCGTAACAAGTGGACGCTACCTGAGTGTCTGAGTGGCAGAATATTAGGAAGTATTAAATTGTCCTAGCTATTGTAAGGATTAAATGGTCCATGAGAAACTAGATTGCCAGCAACTTTGTATATTGCTGGCAATCTACCGTAATCTAGGGCTTAAATTCTAAGCCCTAACTAAAGAATTAAGAAACGGTAGATTTTGCAGTAAAAACTTTGTAATGTCCTTTCCCAGGACTCAAAGTATCATTATTCATTATACGAAAATGGTTTTCTCGGCAACAGGTTCAAATTAGTATGAGTATTTCCAGAAAATTTTGTATGTAAAGAGTTTCTGATAGGTACTAAAAATAAAACAGTAGGTAATATTTTCTCTACGGAACCGTGTATTTTTAACCGATTTCAATAAAGGAAAAGGTTCTACATTCGGCTATGTTTTTTTAAATAATATTTACTTCTAAAACTTCTGAGCAAAGCTCAGCCTCTCAGGTTCCAAAACAGACCTACTGTTTATCGTTACGAAGTTATGACATACATATGATTATGAGAGATCGTTGTACTATAATCTAAACAGAATCACAGATTCAAAGGCATTGTAAGATAGATAAACAGAAATTAAGTATTGTAAGAATATAAAATGCAAAGCTGATAGAGCAAAAACCTTAGATCTGGAAACTGAGAAAATAACTTACGTGCTCCTCTTTTGATCTCTATTAAAAGAGAAACAAATGATTTTTCAATTTTCATCTCGTAAGGACTTAAGGTGACGCCGCGTTAAAGTAAAAAACCGTGTTCGATATGTTTTAGATTGCCGGGCCGGCCTCTCATAGAAGACAAGAAATGGAACAGCAAAAAATGGAAAGGGCGTAAGCGACAAAATGGTTTTTGTCGCGTAATTTAAAAACCATAAATACATTTCATATAAGCTATGGGCAAATTAAAGTGTATGCTTGAACCTTAATCTATGTACAAATTTTGGAAGCTTAAAACACTCTCCTCTGTTGGCAAAATAGGAATCCCTTTTTTACAGAGGTCTTTTTGATTGATTATTCTGTGTTATAAAAGTTGATCAATCGTGTTATGCTATGGGTAATTCAAAGACATGATGAATATTGACAATGAACTTTAATTTCTTAGCTTTAGTCATTGCTGAGAAATTTCGATATCGCCACAGCCAAATTATCAAGGCGTCGCCTTAAATGATGGAGCAAAGATTATAAATCATTTCGGACGCAAGAAAAGCTTATGCCTACATAATGTTATGCGTTTTCTAAAATTATCCTCATTTTGTTACACACATAAATAATTATTAATGTTTTCTTTATTCAAAAATGTTTATCAAGTTGGGATATAAATCGGAAAATAATTGGTCGCATTTACACATAATCATGAGGAAACACGAGGCGGTTGTGGTTGTAGGGGAACTCCCGTGCCCAGAGCATAAAAACTACTTTAAAAGTGGTTGCGATAACAATCATCGTTTTAAAGCTCGCCCCTGAGAAAAGAAAGCTGTTTAAAACTTTACGAAAATGGTGGGAGGTTACGCATCTGAAAAACCTGTGAAATTTTCTGTTTGCGCGACGGATTCACAAAAATATTCATATTCCATGCTGATGTTGTTAGTCACCTACTACTGTCTGTCTGTGTGTCCATTACTTAACGCGTATGCCGCAGAACGAAATTGATGAAATTTTTGAATTTTGGAATCTGAAAAAAATATTATCATCATTGAAAAGAAAAGTAATTACTTATATAGTCTATTAAGGAGACAATTCAGGGGTTATTGTGTCTTATTAATCTCTATTCTGCTTTAAGTGGCTTTTTCACTTAAAATGTACTTAGGTAAGTTAAAGGCAACAACTGAGTGAACCTTTCTCTGAAGTGGGTTAAACACTTCATAGTCAATGATGACCCTTAGTAGATTTTTATCAACGTGGTTTTCCTTCACCGCAGCCAGCTATGTTGCACGTAAGGTGAATTACCAGATAAATATTCATATCGTTGCTTAAGGGACTGAATATAATTTAGGTACAAGGTAAATATTTCGAGTTTTATCTGGTTCTGTGTGTTTTTATGCAGAATGTTTACATAACTGTATAAGTTATGCTGCATTTAATATGACGTATACTTAGTTAATATTGTATAATATAGTCTATGATATCAAGCATCAAAACATTATTGCTGAAAATACTTATAACTCAATGCTGAAAATATTAAATCAATTTTGATGAAATTAAAACTCAGATAGAGGAGGCTACTGGAAACTGTAGAGGATTGTCACTGAGCCAACTAGGCGTAAATAACTTCAGACATTTAGATTTTTGCCTCAAAATTAGTTTGTCACGCGGGAACCAAAATGAATTTGTCCGGGATTAAAAGTATCCTTTCTTGGGACTAAAAGTATCTTTATACTAAATTTTAGCAAAATAGTTTCAGTGGTTTGTGCGGAATGAGTTATGAGGTAACAGATAGACAGACACTTTCGCATTTATAATAATACTAGATGACATCCGCAACTCCGTTGCACCAAAATTATCGGGATAAAAAGTATCCTATGTCATTTCCGGGACTCAACGTATCTCCATGACAAATTTCAGCAAAATCGGTTCAGCGGTTAGGGCGTGAAGAGGTAACAGACAGACAGACAGACAGACAGACAGACAGACATACAGACAGACAGACAGACAGACTGACTGACTGACTGACACACTTTCGCATTTATAATATTAGTATGGATGTAAAAAAGCTCTCGTTTGTGAGGGATAATCCTTCCTTGTGGAATTATGTAGATTATGTAAGACATTGACGGTCGGATGCGACGGTCTAGACGGGTCAAATCGCCCACACGAGATGAGCCGCGTTCTAAATTTACTAATAATGGGTTATTTCAACGCTTTTACTCCGGATTTATTTGTTTTAGGTTAAAATTTTGCCTTGTGCGCTGTCGTAAAAAATCGTCATTTTCCTTAAGTATGTTTTTTTTCGGGTCAGTATTCTAGTTTGAACCGCTTAAATCCGCCGATATGTAACTTCTAAAGTTTTAATTATGGAATGAATATGATTTTATTTCTGTTTTTGTAAATGTAAAATGTCTGTGAAAATCAAAAATTATGTTTTGTTATTGTCCATATAGAATACTAGCTGTTGCCCGCGACTTCGCCCGCGTGAATTTCAGTTTGTAGCGCGCGATGTCAACAAAATTGGTGTCAAATTAAGCTTATATAAAAAAAAAACCCTAGTACCCATTAAATCAAAACACCCAAAAACAGCTGTGCAGTGTGCACATAATTTATTTCATTTTTTTCAATTTAACTTTATTTATGCCAAATAAAGTATAATAAGCCCCCCAATTACACAACTTTACCCATAAACTATTTATCATTGATAGATTTAAGGTTACGTCACTGCATAGATAAAGTACTGAGTTATTTAATAACGTAACAAAGAAATAACAATCGAAAAAATCGAAAATTTGACATAAGATGATACCGCCTCTTGTAGAAAGACATTTGAGCAATCCTCATCGCGATGTAGAAGACGGCACGGCGCCATCTACGAATTTTCGGAACTAACTTAATTTGAAAAAAAATTACGCATTTTCACCCCCTTACAACTATTTTTTCGAGTTAAAAAGTAGCCCATGTCCTTTCTCAGGCCTTAGACTATCTGTGTACAAAATTTCATTACAATCGGTTCGGTAGTTTTGGCGTGAAAGCGAGACAGACAGACAGAGATACTTTTGCATTCATAATATTAGTATAGATATAGATTATACTTGGTTCCTTAATCCCGTCATTCATGATCAGTCTCGTAGTTTGGACTTAATTAGTGTGTTTTACGAAACCTTAACCTTGTATGGTCTTACTGCTTAGTCATATTGGAAATGAAATATATCTGAGTAATAATTGATCTTATTGTTTAAAAACAAAAGATACATATTATTGTTCTTAATAATTGCAGCAGGTAAAATAGCACTATGTACCATCTAAGAAATTGATTCATAGGGATATACATAATTATAATATATACCTACGTACCATAATATATAGGTCTTTGATACGTACATAGGTACAGTTAAATCATATTATAATAAAAACTATTAGGACAGCTAAAAATTATTACTAAATAGTTATGTTGTAAATTGATAATCCGCGGCCATGAAAAAAAGTTTGGAAAACCCTGTTGAAACTAAAAATGGTCGGGATAACTTGGTGTCATAAAAAAGTTTCGAAAACCCTGTGTCATGAATAAAATAATATAGTTATTTATTATTATGGTGCTATGAAAAAATAATATTATGAAGAAAAAAGATGGGAAATCCTGTAGAAGGCACTAAAAAAATATTAGTTAGCCCTGGTGCCATGAAAGAAAGGTTTGACAAAACCTGCAGGTGCCATAAAAAGGTTGGTTAACCATGGCGCCATAAAAAGGTTGGTAAGCCCTGGTTCAGAGTACAAGCGCATGTAACGCGGAAAGTAAAGTAGTTATCCTTCAATACAAAATACTTGTCCGTCACGTATCGAGTGTATGATCAGATTTTTAACCCACGTCTTTTCCTGTTTCATAGCCATAGCGCTTCGGAAGTTTAGTATGCCTAGACTCAATATTACAAATACGTGTGGCACTCGAGGGTTGCCGCGGTAAATCTGCTTATTACATAGCATTTTTTTATCAACTTATGCATATTGCAATTAAATAATTCGTACATGCGTCTAGTCGCAGGCACACAAACACCGTGCCGAAGTCTGGAGTGGGGCGTGTTAGGTTTTTTCGTTACGGAATTTCTTGATTCGGTCGCCATGCTTAAGGCCCGCGATAAAAGCTATGCAATAGCCAAACATGCTGACAGGCCACAAAAAATGAGGTTCCACAGTGGATCAAGTAGATTAATATAATCATTTTTACAAGTTATGCTTCGTTAACTTAAAGGTCCTATACTCGTAATTCCTATCGTGGTCCTATCTAAGTTTTCTTTTGAAGTAAACTTTTGGACCACTGACAATAAGTGTACGTAGTACTTATTACTTATATATTATGTCAGTGTTCTGGACTATTTACTTTCAGTATATAATTTACGAGTAGACTGTAGAGGGCGCCTAACTGACTACTTAAAAAGTATTTTTCATGATTTTTAACCGACTTCCTATGAGGTGGTTTCTCATTTCATACGAGTACCTAGGTTCTTTTCTTTTAGTGCTTTGACGACATAGTTATGTACGCATATCATTATAGTAGTACCGTTTGGACGGTAAATCTAAGACGGACATGACTACCCTACCCTAAAAACTCATCGGTATTGTGCTGATTACTTACTTATCATGCGGTCTGGGCTTATCCTTGACTTGCATGAACAGCACCAAATGAAAAAGTGAAGAGCGAAGATGGCTTTTTTACTTGTTTTTTACACAAAAAGTGATGACTGGCTAAACTTAGGATAAGAACTAAGAAGAAATCTGCATCCAGCAAAAACCAAGTTAAGGCTCCTCTCGCGAAAAAAGCGTGCAGATGAAACCACTTTTCATCGGCATTAACAGAGAAATTATATCTGAAAAAAATAATTAGTAATCTACATGATATAATGATACGTAACGTGGTTTTGCCATATTTTTTCTATCGGTATCACATAATAAAGAAATAAAAAACCAAATCACCTCCAAATCGTTGAATGAAACCACTTTACTCCTTCATTATTTATCAAAAGAATATATAAAAAATATCTACTGCTTTGCAATACATAAGTTGATAATTTGGTTTTTTTACTTTTTTGTAGTGTCCGACCGAAGGTCTATTTTTGGCCGAAGCCGAAGCCGATTAATCGGCAATCGCTACAACCTTCGGCCGAAGCCAAAGCCGAAGCCGAAGGTTTATAATCCTAATCGCTCGACTCTCAGTAATTAATTTTTAACCGACTTCAAAAAAAGGAGGTTATCAATTCGACGCGTATGTATGTAATATTTCCAGAACTGCCCAATTTTCGTATATGTTAGTCTGTAATCTGTATTATCGTCTGAACAAATGTGCCAAATTACAAGTGTATGTATGTTTTTATGTTTGTATTCGCATATCTCTGGAACTACCATTACAATTTCATTAATTCTTTTTTTGTTTTACTAGGTACTGTTCAATTTAGGGAACAGTGCAAGTTTCAACAAAATCGGGTCAGTAATTTGGCAGATACGGAGTTTTAATTCTCAATTGCGTATGATTTTGAAGTCGGTTTTAGCTTTTTTAAATACAGTTATGTTCAATATTGTCTACAAGCTACAATTATTAATATTAAAATTAAGTAAGTATTTCAAAATTTCAATATTGAAGGTTTACCTCTATATTGACTGCCTCATAGAGAAGTTAATTTAGAGATGGTAATAAAAGTTTGTGATTTCGTGATTTATTTATTACTTAATAATTTGTGGACTAGCTACGTTCGAAAACGGATGAGAATTCGGAAAAAGTGTAGAATCAAAATTATAGAGAATTTGATAAGTTTTTTTTCATCGTAGAATGTATTTTTGCTACAACGCATCGTTATTTAGTTATTGGCCAAAAAACAAAAATTGAGACTTTTGGCACTCTCCCCTCACTCTGGCTCACCTCCTAGACTTCAGGACTTTTAGTATGTTTTATCCCTAAGCACCCTGAATAAGTTCCAGCAGAAATCTCTCATGTTCCCGCTCACGCATTATACAACTACTTTATTGATTGAACTATTGTAAAAAAATATTCTTTATTATCTCACAAATAAGAATAATTATTAGACCAATCAATCAGTATTTGTTTTACTCGACTAGACCGAAACTAGACTAACAAATAAAATAAACAAACACTAACTGCTAAATAATTAAATGATTTATTAAGAAGTTAGTGTTTGTTTATTGTATTTGACAGTAACTCCCAGTGGCCTCTGCATATGTCGCAGTCCACTGGTTAAAAAAGTCGTTCAATCAAACAGCTAGCCCTTTGACTGAACAACGCCATTCAATCACACGGCTATACGTCGTTTAGCCGATGTGTTGACTGCAACGTTCAACACTACAGCTAGACGACGCTTAGCGAACTGATTAAATGGCAAATTAACTATGGTGACCATTAGTTTAGTGTTATTATTACACAAATGTAATGATAACAATTAGAATAAATTATTGCATTCTAACACATTTTGAACAAAATTGCAATAAATACCTTGGTACACTTGGTACTTACTTGGTACACTTCACAATCCCGTAATTTCTCCTCGAATATTTGTTTAAATTTTGATTCACTCGTATGTGCTCCCATAATTTCTGTCACTTTAACAACACTTGTAACGTACTTATATGAACGAAAAATATCTTAATACAATCACAAAATACCGGCTAGTTGACGCCATATTGTAAACAAAACGCACCTAGCGCCGCGGTGGTGAGCGCTGAACTAATTCAATCAAACGGCTGCTTTTGAATCAGCTGTAGTGTTGAACGTTTTGAGCGACTGAAATATTCAATTAAAAAGCTAGACGTGTGATTGAATGACGTTGTTCGGTCAAAGGGCTATCTGTTAGATTGAACGGTTATTTAAACCAGTTGGCTGCGACACATACACGACTCACTCAGTCTTTCGTAACAGTTTACAGTTCGTTCAATTTCGACGGTTGTTCGGACCTTCGGCAAACCTTCGGCTTCGGCCGGGTCTTAGGCCGAAGCCGAAGGCTTCGCCGAAGGTGGTTTTTTTGGCCGAAGGCGGCCGAAGCCGAAGCCGAAGCTTCGGTCGGACACTACTTTTTTGAAATAATATGTATTATATTAAGCCTTAAAAAGGTTTTTTCTCCTATTTCGCCCTATCATGGACGCGGCGAGCGTCGTAACCGTCACCGTACAAGGCGCGCTGTTATGAATGTTATTTTAATGTCATTTACGTCGATATTCGCACTGACAGACAATGATCAAGGTCATTGGCGGATATAGAGGCCTGAATGTCAAACTTCAGAAGTCTAAATGGCCCCAAACATCCCAAAGGTGGGGCCATTCATCTCACCACTCTGCACTATTACCTGAATGTTATGTATAAATCCTATAATATTATAGTATATAATATGTCTTTGTAGTTTGTATACAACATATTATGGGCGCGGTTGCATTGTAATTATTTATGAATTATTATGAGTGTACATTCTCAATATATTTCCTTGTCTACGTCTGATCGATTATAGTACTGTTAGCTATTGATTTATACAGTAGAAGTGATTGACAATGGTTCCGTAGTCCGTACTTTACCGGTTCAGTGACGAGGTTAGAACGAGCTAAATGCTTATATTATTTTAACATTAATAGCAATTGCAACTTGGATTTCAAATAAAAACATAATATTATACTACTTACTTACAGCTAAATATAGCTCCTTTTTGGAAGTCGGTTAAAACATCTAAAGATAGGAAATTTATAGGTATAACAGATAATATGGATATGGATAATATGGCCTATGGTATTATGCTACGACAGAAAAATTCAAACCTCAAAATATGCGAAAATAGCCCCGGAAGATATTGTCTCAGACAATGATATTATATAAAAAAACTCAAAGCAGATATGTTACTACCGCGCGCGTTGTGAAGCCATTAAATACAGGCCAATTGACCCGTCTTTTGTATAGTCTGTCTCTTTTATGTAAATGTCATTTCGAATCTTTTGTTTCACTTATCTGTCAAATTTGACAATTGAATTTGAAAATTTTTCGGAAGCAATTTAAGCCGGAAAATAGTATGAACGTAACAGATCTGTATTAAGTTGAATATCATTGGTCTCAGATTAATTATTTTTGCTTCCACCTTATCCCACTTAAACCACTGAAGTCTGAACTGATCTTAATTAGAATACGTGTACGGTAGTCGATATACGAACTTCGACGCAACGGAGTTACTAGCAACGTCTTTATAAATTCATCACAGCTATAGTTCTATGATCTTGAACCTAAACTCCAGACTTTCAGCGTCATAGTAATAATCTATAATTAATATATAGGAAACTGGGCGAGGTCACATGCATGGAGGCTCGCCTCTTAATAGAACTGTTTTTGTTTTCCTCAACAATGCACATAGATTGTGACGTCATAGCCTGACCTTACTGACGTATTGTTATTGGAAGGGATGGGATAATGCCCGTAAAATGCCATAACGCCCGAGCATTTTCCTATAATATTTAAAATGCCTATAAATAATATGCGGGCATATAACATATTGGGCGTTTATAGGCGTCGTTAGTCGTTAGTCGTTACCCATCTACATAATATTATATTTGGAACAAACTAAAATGAATCAGGATTCTAGGGTACCTACTTGAAAAAGCAATAAAATTAATGGTAGCCGCGTCAAGCTTTATAAATAACAAAACATTAATCAAAACATTATCATACGGAACCGAAGTCAAACAGGAATTTAAACAAAATCCTGCAGGAGAATAGGAAAATGTGTAAAATTCATATGCGTAAAGGCTACTTTGCACGCATATTATTAAAGTTTTTCATCGACCCAATATATATTTTTAAACGTTTGCAATAATAATTTACAAGCATTGTAAAAATTACATGTTTTAGAATTGTATTTGCGCTGAACGTAGTAATTAAAATTGTTGTTTTTATACACTTCAAGGTAACAACTAACATGTCAATTACCAATAGGCTCTGTAGCTGCACTATTCTGCTATTTTAAATACGTTAAAAAGTAATACAGCTTCGATAAGGTTTCGATACTGTATCGGTATAAAAAATCCTGTAGGTAAGTGGAATTCCTGAAATCAGACCCGCTGAATAATAGGGAATATTACGCAAAAAAATCTAACATGTTACATGTTGCACACACCACACGTCATATCAAATATTGACAGAAACGTTGTCAAACGTGGAACAAAACTTTTTGTTAATACTGTTTTTGCTGGTGCTGCCTCTAGCATGAAGAATTGAAGACATTACAGTAATGTATCCTAATTAACAAAAGCATGTTGCTCGTTGGTTGGAACCTACGTATCGTATTACTACGATTTGTTGCGCTAAAGCTATTAAAAAGCCGATTGATACGCATCAAATGCAGCTATTTCGATAGTATAAACTGGGAACTTAGTCAAGTTACATTGAATAGTTTTGAGTGACATGCCGCTTAGAGATGTAGTATGTCTTTACTTTATACATATTACGTAGGTATTTGATATCGTTGTTGAAATTATCGAATGCAAGTTGTCTATGAACCTATTTTAATCCTGCGATCGCGGATTCTTGGAAACCTTTTGTTATTATAGAATAGGATTCTTGGAAATCTTTTGTTATTATAGAATAACAAAAGATTTCCAAGAATCCGCGATCGCAGGATTAAAATAGGTTCATAGACAACTTGCATTCGATAATTTCAACAACGATATCAAATACCTACGTAATATGTATAAGGACAACGGTGACCGCGACAACAATAGTGTTGTCGCGGTCACCGTTGTCCTTATGGGGCTTGATCATAGAACAGCGATTGCCTACGTCAGAAGTGATGTCATCATTATAGAAATAATATTTGTTTAGTGTGTAACAATGTTCTTTTCTTAGTACGAGTATTAATACTAAAAGAATATTTTCTTAATTACTTTACTAAAATTGTTAATTTCGTGATATCTACTTATCCATATCTGTATTAATAATAAATGCGAAAGTGTGTCTGTCTGTCTGTCTGTTACCTCTTCACGCCCAAACTGCTGAACCGCTTTTGGTGAAATTTGGCATGGAGATACTTTGAGTCCCGGGAAAGAACATAGGATACTCTTTGTTCTGAAAAAATGTACCTACGGTCGTGTAACTGGGTCCCCGGACTCCCCGCACGATAAACGAGTTTGGGCGCAACGGAGTTCTGGGCATTGCATCTAGTAACTAGGTACTTACAATAATTTATAAATTATGTAACATAATACAACTACATGTTACCGAATGTGCCGAAATTCTATAGTTTTTAAGTTCGGCGGTTCAAGTGTGACGAGGTAACAGACAGATTGGCAATTGTGATTTGTGATATTAGTTTAAATTTTATAAATACTGTGAATGAGATTTATGTATAAGGAGCACAAGTGAATTTACTTAATTAATAACAGGTGCAACTATTGTATCATTACGGTTAATATCAATTCGCAAAGCCAGTAAAATTCGCTGTTCGCACAATTTTGAATTTTGACATGTCAGCTAAATATGCGGAGTTCCCCAGGTTATAACTAGAATTTTGTTTAAATATTGGGCTGTTGCCTGGAAACTAAAGACTGTTTTGTTTAAAATAAATAAAGCGTAAAAAAGTATAAGATAATAATATCATGTTAATGAGACAACAGAAGGTCGCAACTCGCAAAGCATCAATGATCAGCCATCGCATGCAATTTATCGCTTCAATCTATAAAATAGAAGATTCTAGAGAATGTATAATCACAACGGTACTTTCAGTTTTATATTATATGAAGGCTGTATTTTATTAGCTGTTTATACGATATTATGTATGCCAGTAAGACCATTTTAAGGCAAAATGCGGATGGCAAATTTTGTGCGATCGCAAATATTTGCCTCGGAGGCAGTACACTTTGTTTTAAATTAGTCAGCCATACTTAATATAATATTATAAATTCGAAAGTGTGTATGTCTCTTTGTTACCTCCTCACGCCCAAACCGCTTAACCGATATCGCTGAAATTTGGTATGGAGATACTTTGAGTCTCGGGAAATGTAGGATAATTTTATACCGGAAAATGTCCGGTTCCCACGTGATAAACGAGGTTTTCCGCAAGGAGTTGCGGTCGTCATCTAGCTCGTTATAAACTGTTATAGGATATTATATGGATTCATTTTATATATTACATAGATTATGCCCATTGCCCATTTCCAGTTTTCATAAACTGCATTTTTAATTTAAGTATTAAACTGCCGCTTTCAGAGATGCATATTATTTACTTATTAATTGTAATTAAATGAAGATTTTAACAGGTAATGTATGGGGCTTATACCACATAATATAATATATTAGTAGTACCATATGCTTATACCAAATTCTTCATATAATTACAGTTAAGTAATTAATATTCGTCACTGAGTGCCGTACAGTTGGAGTCATAATAATATTATTATGTCTCTTACAAAAAAAATATCACGCTTATGTGACTTACTCCTAAGTAGAGATGTGCCGACTAGTCGGTAAAGCCGACTATCCGGCCACTTTTGTAGTCGGCGGATAGTCGGCAAAAAGCGCCGACTAGTCGGCTTTTTACGTTTTTACTATTATTGAAAATATATTAAAGAAAAACATTGATTAGTATTTATAATGTGTACATAACACACTCAGTCAGTGTTACACATTTTAAAATCAAATTAAGTGTATCTGAAATTACTTGCTAGTAAAGAAATTATTTTTGTAATTAATATAATTTTAAAATAATGGTCGCCGTCAGTCTCGATTCTCGAGTTGTAAGAAATAGAATTATTTTTTCAACAAAATGCACTTTTCAATATAAAAAGTAGCCAGTAGCCAATTCTCAGACCTACTGAATACGCATATAAAATTTGGTAAAGGTTTCGGAGGAGACGGTAACTCACATTGTGACACGAGAATTTTGTAAATAAGATTTTAAACTGACTTCACGGAAACGCGGTCGAACAGGATAAAAAGTATCCTTTGTCTGTCTCCTGGTTCTAAGCTACCTCTCCACCAATTTTCAGCCAAATCGGTTCATCCGTTCTTGAGTTATAAGTAGTGTAACTAACACCCCTTTCTTTTATATAATAAATAGCTGACCCGACACACGTTGTTCTGTCTTAACGATGATTATTTAATTCTAATTGGTATAATTCATAAAAAAGTGTGTATATTTTTGAGTGCCATTGTGCACTCATCTCAAACTATCCCGAAAATCATAAGGTACAAAAAGTATCCCTTGTCCTTTCCCAAGGGCCAAGACTCAAAGTATCTCCATACCAAATTTCATCAAAATAGATTGAATAGTTTAGGCGAAAATAATAAAAGTTTATTGTGCGGGAACCGTACATTTTCCGGGGCAAAAAGTATCCCTTGTCCTTTCCTGAGACTCAATAAGATTAAATCAAGATTTCATGTACATAAAATATTTAATGAAAACCATCAACTGTATCATAGAAACAAAATAAAGTTAAATTATTACGCGAAGTAAACATACCTACTAAACACGATTCGACACGTTTGCAGGCGGCATGTGCGCAAACAGCAGTAAAAAAGCATTACGGAAACTTCCGAAACCATGATCGGCTTGGCCGACTAGTCGGCCGACTAGTCGGCTAGTCGGCTAGTCGGCCAAAGTCATGATCGGCACATCTCTACTCCTAAGGAATTAGGATTTATAGAATGTAACTACAATAGAAACCTTCCTTACTTCAAGGATTAATAGGTGCCCCTAATAGTTAAATTGCGACGAAAATATGAGTAATTTTACGTTAGGTAAAAGAAGGTAAAATATGAAACAAAATAATAAACTTTACTTGAAATGGTTATTAAATAAAATCGATAACATTGTTGAAGTAAAACACGATCTATACCGTGAACACACCATGATCCATGGCGAAAGATAATGGGGATTGTCCATTTTTTTTTAATTTTGCTCATTACAAAAACATTTCGAGGAATAAGGTCAGTGATCGTTTTTCTGTATATAAAAGAAAAAAATACCCATTAGTTATTTTTATTTTTGAACAAATATGTTTAACCTTAGTTTGACCTTCAATGGCGTTAAATAAGCAATAAATTCGACCAACATTACGTTTCGAACTTTTGGTAAGCTTCTCGTATCAGCTTTCACATAATGATAACTTGCATTTGACGAACCAGCCATTATAAATAAGATTGAAAGGAAAAAAAACATACTGCAGAGGACATTTGGCCGCCGATGATGACGTCAGAGCGAAACTTTAAAAATTTATTGAGAAAAAACTAGCCAATGAATTTCAAAATTATTTAATTTATATTCTTAAAATACCCTATTTTAACGAAAAAAAATATAAAAAGTACATGTGATTTTTTTTGGACAATGCCCATTGTATTTTATGTATGAAACATACTCAAATATAAAAATAGGTAAACCATTACAGCAAATACACAATACAAATGTAAGCAGTATTTAATCTATATTAAATATTAAGTATAATATAATAATTAAAATATATTGTAAAGTGAAGTTTCAAGCACTAAGCCTTGATGTTTTGCTCTTTTTTGTCTAAAATCACGCTTATAGAAAAAACATTTTCAAATATTTTACGTAAATCTATCTTTTACAGCATAGAAAACACTAGTGATACCAAAAATTTTCGCACGTTTAATGGCGATGTGTGCTCCATTCCGCCAGCATAATAATGGTCTACACCATTGATTCCCAAAGTGGTCCAGGTGGACCCCATGGGGTCCACGGGAGCCCGATAGGGGTTTACGCTTGTGTGGAAAAAAAATGGGGGTCCACGAGTCGTTAATGGGGGTCTATAAAAATTAGGGGACCCGATTTGACTTCTCCTATGAATATTATAGGCAGACAATATTATATTAATAGCCGGCTCAATATTACAGAGCGAGGAGATTTAGAAATAAGTGATAATGTGGTAATTTTTGTGTTAAATAACTACAAAACAAGAAAATATTTGCGTTTACTTTTAGGTTATTGGTTCCTTGTGAGTCAAACTTAGAATACAAAAAAGTAAAGGTCCAACCGTTATATGAATACGCTTTTTTTAAATGGTCTATGAGAAAAAAAAAGTTTGGGAACCTCTGGTCTACACTCTACACTCTTTGTAACTATATTGTTTTACTGTAGTAATGACGAGTAGAGTGACGGAGTGATTAGCATGAAGTGATTGTTCTGACGTTGCTTTTAGCGGTCAATTATCAAGGTTCTCAATGCTTTATTGGACAGACAGCAAAACAAGATAGTATTAAAATAGTGTTTTTTGTGAGGCCATATTTTGAGGCCATTGAATCAAGCCTAAACGTGCCGAAGCATGACCAACGTTTAAAACTCTTCCCCTTTTATACTTTTATCCCCTTTGTAGCAATTCATAGATGCCATTTGTTGTTTGAAGTGGCAACTGGCAAGTACCTATACTGACATATTTTTTGTTAATAGATACTTATAATATAATAACTAATTAAAAAAATATATAAATATAAACTTAGGTTTCTTTTTCACCACTTCCTTATAAGTGCCGAATAGACTTTCCACAACTTAGGACAGATGAAGTATAGAGAATCTGCCATAAAAGTTGTGGATAGTTCGGCACTTTATCAGGAAGTGGTGAAACAGGCCCTTAGTATTTAAGCTACTAGTGACTTAAAAATTCAATAACGTAATATTATTTCACATCACGACAATGTTAGTATAAACATTTGTCACTGTATATATTATTTTTTATATATTTTGTGTTCAACATAATATTATTAATATGATTTCACACTATAAATTTATATCACAGAAAAGGAATTTCCGTTTTCCGGTCCATGAGTTATCTTCAGACTGATTTTCCTAAACGCGACCTTCATTGGAATACTTAGTGCACCTTGTAAATTGCACCTTATGACTTCAACGTGAATACTAATTTAAGATCCTTCTGATTTATTTATAAAAGAAAAGTTTAATTGCATATCGGCAAAATTAATATCATGGTGAAGAATGTTTGAGAATATTAATATACCCAATATGCTTTTTTTTATTTTTTTTTATTTTATTGAATAAGGGGGCAAACGAGCAAACGGGTCACCTGATGGTAAGCAACTACCGTCGCCCATGGACACTCGCAACATCAGAAGAGCTGCAGGTGCGTTGCCGGCCTTTTAAGAGGGAATACGCTCTTTTCTTGAAGGTTTGCACTTTGCAGGTCGTATAGGTCCGGAAAAACTGCTGGTGACAGTTTGTTTCAGAGTTTTACAGTGCGCGGCGGAAAATTACGCGAAAAACGCATTGTGGAAGACTGCCACTCATCAAGGTGATGAGGATGGTATGTTTTTCGCGTGGGTCGATGGCGAAAAGTTGCAGGTGGTATGATTCCGAACAATTCCTCAGAGCACTCCCCGTGATACAACCGATAGGGGATGCAGAGTGAAACTACATCTCGACGTAATTCCAAGGGGTCCAAGCCGATTGAAACACTATGGCAATCAACAATAGGCTACTTGACCTAATTTTTTTCTTCATGCTAATCGCTTCATAATCATTCATTTTTACAAAAACAACTAATATTATAATATTTTACACGGTAGAAACCCATAAAAATGTTTATTGAAAAATATGCCTCTTAAATGGCGCCGAAAACACTGTCCGCCATAGTGTGACGTCATACGCTTTGCATTTTAAACTCTCTTTATTGAATTTTTTTTAATGTGCTAAATGTACGAGTCTAAAAGTGCCCAAAAATTATAAAATAATTATATAAGAAATTAGAAATCATTTGTAATGTTGAAAACTTTTGGAGAAAAGTTTTGGCCATTTCATTTCCCGTCTACAATAAATGGAGATAATATATATAAAACTGATGTTTTATTTGAATTATTGAAGAAAATATATAATAGGCTTATTCTTATTATTTATGTACAAATAAACTTACATATAGCGAGCGCGATAAATAAAAGATATTAAATTAGTAGGAGGATGACGTCACATCCAAATCGGAAGTACTGCAAAAGCGTTTTCGTCAGTACAATTCCTATTTTCATAAAATCATATTTTCAAATCGACTTTATTTATCAATCATAAGCTTTTATTTGATAATAAGGGTGAAATACGGTTTCCTAGACCAAGTTCTACTAGAAATATGCATTTGTTCAATGAAATTGAATATAGGTCAAGTAGCCTATTCGAGCGGCCCTTCCAACGAACCAGAGGGAGCAGCTGTTGGTATTTAGGGGCGCCAAAATGAGAACCCAGAGATGACAACAATATTCCATATGAGGCCGAACCTGCGCCTATATACTGTACTTAATAATAATTAGGAAATAGTTTGTTTGAAAATACTGCTATACTGTATTTAATAATAATTAGGAAATAGTTTGTTTGAAACTACTAAACCTGAGATTTTGATGAAATTTGTCACAGATATAGATATAAATAACTATACGGATTTAAACTGAATGCTAATTCTTATTGCAGAAAAATGTTTAATCTACAATCTCCATCCATCCCAAAATTGGGGAGCTGTGTCACAGTTTTAACTAGTACTGCCTTCCAATAGCTTAAACATCGCTAAGCCACAGGTGGTCGATTTTGAGTTTTTGATGCCATTCTACATAGAAAAAAAATCTCTATCGATCTGTTATATAATCATTCTTGTAGCGTTTTTATTTCAGGAAATAGCTCTTGCAAAAACCGCGTTAACTACAGTAAAATATATATTTTACACCACTATAACTACGTTAACTATCAATACTTTGCTAAAAAGTCACTTGAAGTCACTAACGTTGTCAGCATATACAAAATATTCTATCCTTTGCCTAGCTAAAAAAACTCTTCACCATTTTACAAGACTAGGTACTCATTATGATACTTTTGCGAACTTTAAGTCATGGTTCGGCTACCTATTAAACGACTTTAATCTTAGCTAAAAAGACGTCATACAACAATGCTACACTATAAACACGTCAAACTCTCTTAGTGCTTTTATAGCGTAGGATTGCGGCCATTACAATAAACAGTTTCCTTTTCTTGAAAACTCTATGCGTCTTTAAAGACTTGGATGATTAATTATTTTAATGAGAATCATACGCTACAACAACGCTAAGCCACAAAACTTAGCTAAAACATCGCTATCTGCGCTCACGTCTCACCCCGCAGCGCACCCGCGCCCGTCATGTATCGTGTCGCCCAGGCAGTCATCAAGTACGCACGTCGCGTCGGGCTATTTGGCGCCAAATTGTAATTATACGACTAACACCCGGTTTCTGAAAGGTTTTGCGATTTGTTTGTCTTCGTTCATTTGTCAGAATTTTGATTTTCAATTTTTCAGACGTTATCGATTCCTAAATTCTTCTTCATTATCTAGAAATGAAATTGATTATAATATACATTTTTTGAAAATAAAACGAGTATTGCAAATAAAACAGTTTATTTGCATTATCGACGTATTTATTACAAATTTTTATTAAAACTTCATAATAAATGTGTTTACAAACCTTATAGTAACGTAGGTTCAAAGAGAAAATGTAGATTTACATTAATCAAACAATTGAATTCATAAGTTAATTCACCCACAATTACCGATTACTTGACACCGCTTTTGACAAACGTTTAATCTATGATCACGGCTTGACTAGCGTTTCGGAAACCCAAAATGGCGGTTGACATTATATGATTCTCGAGTCAAATTGAACAGCCGTGTCAACTGACGCGCTTATCAAATTAAACTAACTAATCATGCTTCTAGCAACCCAATTGGTACTTGACAAGAGATTTAACAGACGATTAGTTAATTTTAGTGTTGATCATCCTTTCAGAAACCGGGTGTAAAGGTTAGTTTTACGATCTAGTTAACTTACTACTTATATGAATGTGCTATCAAAGTTATAACTTTAATAGCATATTCTGAAACAGAGCCTAATAATATTATAATCATTTTATTATGTGGGAGTTTTGCTATGCTTTCACCCGGTTTCTGAAAGGTCTGTCAAATCACTGATCAACTAACATTGCTGTTAATTTAGCATGGATGTCAAATCAATTTAAGTTTCTGATACATTGATCAGCCAAAAATTAACTAATCTATGATCATTTTTAATTTAACTAGCGATTTGTTATTTTTCGTTCATTACTTCACTATTAACTATCAAAAATGCCAATGAAATGTCAAAAGAAGGAATTGCAGACTGTCATTGCTATCAAAAATATTCTGGGAATTTCAAATCTGATGTTTTCTGATTCATTGATCAAACGAAAATTAACTAATCTGTGATCATTTTGATTTGACATGGGTTTTGTTTATCTTCGTTCATTTGTCAGAATTTTGATTTTTAATTTTTCAGACGTTATCGATTCCTAAATTCTTCTTCATTATAGAAATGAAATTAATGATAGTATACATTTTTTGAAAATAAAACGAGTAATGCAAAAAAAAACCGGTTTATTTGCATTATCGACGTATTTATTACGAAGTTTTATTAAAACTTCATAATAAATGTGTTTACAAACCTTATAGTAACGTAGGTTCAAAGAGAAAATGCAGATTTACATAAAAAATCAATTGAATTCATAAGTTAATTCACCCACAATTACCGATTAGTTGACACAGCTTTTGACAAACGTTTCGGAAACCCAAAATGGCGGTTGACATATGATTCTCGAGTCAAATTGAACAGCCGTGTCAACTGACGCGCTGATCAAATTAAACTAACTAATCATGCTTCTAGCAACCCAATTGGTACTTGACAAGAGATTTAACAGGCGATTAGTTAATTTTAGTGTTGATCAGCCTTTCAGAAACCGGGTGTTTGACAGTTAAATGCAACGGCTGAACGGTTTCGGATGTAATTTGAGTTTAATACAAAGGCTGTCTTTCTTTACTTACTTTTACTTGCTTTTTAATAGCTTAACAGCTATTTTTAAATATTATGTGCTTTTTTAACAGAAACGATGAAATCGAACCGAGCGAAAGCGATACTTGCTATACTAGCTAGTGCTGATACTGCTAGGCGCTAGCAATGGCTCACCAAGCAAAAGCTGCAAGAGCTTTTACAGTAGCATTTAGAAGCAATTGAATTCTTGATTACAATATTTTACAAGAACAGCTGCCAATAATTATGATAATATTACATATTATGAGTAGCTACGCTACATCCTATGCAAGTTTATACAATATTTTATCTGATAGATCCTTCGATCGTGGAAAAACGAGACACAATAGCCTTTCTATTGTTATCGCAATCGCCGGTGACCGCTTGGGGCTTGAAGCATTAGAATTTTTAAATTACTTAGCACAATATTATGTTCACTTCACTGATAATATATTATTTTGTGAGTGTGAATTGTGACTCTTAACAAATTGTAATAAGATACGTAAAATATACGCGAAGGTTTACCTACTAGTCACTAGTGTAACTAAAAAGAGTGAAATTATTATTATTTTTAACAAAAAATTAAAACTGACTTCCAAGGTAAAAACAATACTTAATAAAATTAATATGAACTAAAAAGTATTAAATAATTTTTACTATCTAATAGTGCCTTTTTCCGAATTCGGCTAAACCTCAACTATTTCTGTACTCAATCTGCATAATTTTGAAGTCGGTGCCAGTTCCAAAAGTTTTAAATATTCTGTCAGAGGACTGAAGATTCAGCTATCTGGTACCGACTTCAAAATTATGAAGATTGAGTACAGAAATAGTTGAGGTTTAGCCGAATTCGGAAAAAGGCACTATTAGATAAGTAGTAAAAATTATTTAATACTTTTTAGTTCATATTAATTTTATTAAGTATTGTTTTTACCTTGGAAGTCGGTTTTAATTTTTTGTTAAAAATAATCATTTGTTGATAACGTATAATTTTTGTACCTCCCTTGAAGTAGTCGACCCCAAATCACATAATTAAAACAACGTTATCGTTAAAGGTTTTAAGCTTAGCGTCCTTTTAGTAGAGTATTTTTTTTAATAAAACGCTATTAAAAATAAACAAAAAATGCTTATGTTAAAAAGCTAGTCTTTAATAACGTTAAACAACCATAGCGTCATTCAAGCTTAGGAAAGATGGTAAAAACTCAAATTAATACTAAACAATAATAACCTTAAAATATGCGCTTAGCGACTTTTTAGTGTAGGAGAAGCACATTATTTTATTACATAAAAAACGGGGTCACAATTTACGTAAAAATCCTACTCTAAAATATCGCTGCGGTACACTTAGCGATATTTTTGTAAAGTATTCTAAAGTAAAATAACTTAACATTCCATAGCTAAAACTCCTAAACACATTTTTCTCCTTTTAAATCTAGTTGTTTTAAATCGAGATATTTGCTATTCGACAGTAAATCAAAAGAGCTATCTTTTGATAATTCAAAGTTTTTGATACGACTATTAACAGTTAAATGGCATCACTTTAAAAAAACTCCCGCGTTTTTCGTCCATATTTCAAAACTTGGTTTTGTGGCTTAGCGATGTTTAAGCTATCGGTAGGCAGAGTACAGCTCCCAACGTGACGCTAACTACTGAATTTGTACTGAAATTAACCTAAACAGTGTCTTAATTGCTTTTGAATGTTAAATATTATGATTTGAAAGAAATAAATTATTATTATTATTATCTCCATGCATCGCATCGCTGGGTATGATAGTTTAAGGCTACAGCCTACAATCAGGTACATATAACTTACTTAAAATTGTTAGTAAGTAGATGATGCCCGTAAAAAGATGCCATGCCCTAACCACAATATTATCCCACCTTTTTTTATACGTCCATGGACATAACTACCAGTAGTTCGACTGCAAAGAAAGGGATAGGTTTCAATATCTGTCAAATTCGTCGGGTTTCACTACCTATAAGTTAAAGGCTGGCGCGCTGGCTGGTATAATTTATTTTTAAAAATAAGATTTTGAAATTAAATTCTGACAGTTTTCTTTGCATGTGCCAAAATATAAACAACAACTAAATTTGTAGGTAACGACCCTAGCGACGGGGTTTTGCCGGGAATGTTAAAGTGTGCTGTTGTGTTTTTATATTACTTTCCTAAAATTGTGTTAGCTGGGTTTTTAATGTGTAATATTGGTAGAATATTAAACATTAGATATTCGTGTTCATGCACAAGTGTAGGAAAGTGATGTAATATCCAGAAACGTGCTATTTTGTGTTCCCTCCAAAACTCCATCGAAAGTTTCAGTAAAGCGTCTACCACTTTACTGAATCGACCGACTTGACTCCTTGACTGTATTGACTTTTACTTAGACTTTGACTAGACTTTAGACCTGACGATACATGAAAACGATGATGAAAATTATAATAGGAGGAATATGGTTTTCCCGCCATATTCCTTACCTTTTTACCTTGTCTATGGCACAACATACACATCCTTTGTGTCAAGTTGCCAAAAAAGAAGAAAAAGAAAAAAAAAATGTCAAAATCATTTTTTGACATTATGTCGATAGATTTTGACGACAGATCTACACGAGAAAAAGTATGTCATGTTAGGGTCAATAGAGATGAAGAGAAAAGCCATCAAAAATCGAGAAAACGTGTAGACAAAATTTTCTCGTTGGCGTATGCTAGAGGGTCAGGACGTAAAATATCTACAGGCTAATAGCAAAATCGGTTGTGGTTTGGCCGTGAACAGGTAACAGACATACAGATACTTTTCGCATTTTATAATGTTAAGTATGTATATACAGTCAATTTAAAAGTTATTTTTCCCCTGATATGATCCCTGTCCCAAAGCTATAAGGATTATCTTTCTAAGAAACTGAGGAAAAATACTTTAAAAAAAAATTACAAGGACACTTTTCGTAGTGAAAAAGACAAACGGGATACCATTGTTTTTCCATAGAACAAAATTTAAAAACTTTCTAATTTTGCAAGAATTCTCTAATTGTAATTTATAAAACTTTGCAATATTCTAGATTTGTAACCATAGTTTAGTCGGACCATAATAGTTAAGTGCCTAGTTATTCAGTCAACTGCTATGTAGGTTGCAACTTATTATAAAACCTTGAATGTTAATATACGAATATTATTTAACTAAGAATAATATTTTAACTGAGATACCTATTAATTTTAATTAAGTAAGTAGGTAAAGATACTCGTATTAACATATTTTTTTATTGTTGCTTTTTTTTAACTTAAAAATGGGAAAATGTTGGTTTGGACATGGATGTTTGTAGCTACACTTGCACTAAATAGACTATTTTTACAAATCCATGTAGGCAAAATTGTTAAGGCCACACTTAGAACTTGTTTGGCGAAACTTTTTTTAGGATATAATATGATTTTACTGTCATGTACGAGTCATACGTTCATACGTTTCGTTATGCCTTAAACTGTGTATAGTTCTGAAATATTTGTGGTTGTAGCACTTTATTCTAAATCTTATATTTTATAAATCTTTTGCTGCTACATACCATATTTTTCATAGGTAACTTAACGTTATCTATTTTTATGATCGGTTGTTTACATTTTACTAGTATTATGATTACTAACATAATTAGCGAGTCGATAATTAAAAGAACACACTTACAACACTACAATGAGCAGAAACTATTTAATTTCGCCATCCAAGGGTAGACCTTTACCTTTTTTGTTACTACCTTGACACCTCTGAACTTTTTGAGCCCTTGAAAATGTAAGGTTCTTTTTTAGGAGTAAAATGAGAGAAAATCAAGGCGTTTAAGCAATTACTTTTCTTACGGAAGATGCGTCATGTCACATGTGACGTAAATAGCACTTTAAAAAGATAAAACCGACTTCAAAATTGTATATATCGACGATGGAAAACAGAAAGGGCGTATCCCGTTAAAAGGTCGTAACTAGACTACGTTATCAGTTTTTTTTCTGCGTCGATTGGTCTGGGTCTGGTTGCTCTACGATGACATGAAATTAAAAAAAAGTGAGTATTTTAAAAAGATAATTTTTTTTTGGTGTAACTGCCCACAAAACTGCTTATTTATACTTTTTTGAGATACGATTTGATGAAGTTTATGTTTTTAATTAAAACATATTTACGCTGTTCCTGTTTCGATCGTCCCAGATGTTACGACCTTTTTGCGGGAAGCAATTTTTATGCTTGCTATGTAGCGATCCATGGAGTGTATACGAGATCTTTGTCAAAACGCTGATGTTATTGCTTTACAAGAGACTTGGCTCCTGCCGCACGAAATACCTGAATTAGGGAAAGTACACAGAGAATTCGGATTCTGTGGCAAATCTGCGGTGGACCTAACGAGTGGTATACTCTGTGGAAGGCCGTACGGAGGTACAGGAATTCTATACAGGAACAGTAAGTGTAGTAACGTCTCTGTTATTACATGCGAAAGTAGTAGAATTAGTGCAATTAAGCTGCGTGTGTTGGATCGATGGTTAATTGTTTTTTCTGTTTATATGCCCACTGACTGTTCTTATAATCTCTTGGAATTTGTTCAGTGTTTAAGTGAAATGACTTCTATAATAATTGACAGTAACGAAATTGAAAATGTATTTATACTGGGAGATTTTAATGCTCATCCCCATGAATTGTTTGGTAACGAACTTTGTAAGTTTTGTAATGAGCAACATTGGACATGTGTAGATCTTGCAATGTTGGGCTCAAATTTTGATACCCATACCTTTGTAAGTGATGCACACGGTAGCCGCAGGTGGCTTGATCACAGTTATTATGACTGAGGCATCGTTAAAGACGGTTACATCCGTAAAGGTATGCTATGATATCTTCTGGTCTGATCATTATCCGATTGAAATCAAGTGTAATTTAAAATCAGTATGTCAGACTATCGTCCCGCCGCTGTATAAAACTAATAAAGTATATTGGGGAGAAAGGGATTTGAGCCAAATAGAAAAATATTCAACATTTTGCAACGCAGCAAGAGGCTGCTGTTGACAGCTATGTTGATCGCGATGGTGGTGGTACTCGTCACCGTGGTCGTCCTATTGTCGGATGGAACAAATATGTGAGTGATGCTCATAAGGATGTCAGGCAAAAATTTTTGATCTGGATCTGGTATGGTAGACCTAGTAGTGGTAGGATTTTTAATGAGATGCATCAGTCGAGAAAAATATTTAAAAATAAATTAAAATACTGTCAAAATAATCAAGAATTATAAAAATGAACATTTTGGCTTCTAAACATAAAAATAAAGATTTTAAAGGTTTTTGGAAGGAAACAAAAAAATTCAACGCAAAACCCAGTGTTCCAACGAGTGTAGACGGCTTCAGTGACTCGAAAGATATTGCGAACATGTTCCGATGTCACTTCCAGGTGGAGTCTCCGCTAAATAGTGAACATGACAAGTTAGGGGGTGCCGAGGCACCCCCTAACTTGTCACCTTGTCACCGTCAGGCACTTTCGATAGTGTCGAAAGTGCCTGAGCGAGTTACAGCGAGACACGTTGCTCTCATTTTAAAAAGCATGACCCGAGGAAAGTCACCTGGACACGACGGTCTCAGCTTAGAACATTTTCAATATGCGGGACCACATCTTCCAAGACTATTGGGATTGCTATTTACTCTATGTATAAGGCATTCCTACCTGCCAAATGAGCTGATGAAGTCGGTGGTAGTTCCTATAGTAAAAAACAAGACAGGAGATAGCTCCGATAAGTGCAACTACCGCCCGATATCTTTAGCTACAACCATATCGAAGATACTTGATAGCTTGCTTGAGAGACAACTTAAGAAATATATAACTTTAAACGACGCACAGTTCGGCTTTAGACCAGGACTCTCAACAGAATGTGCCATTATGTCTCTCAAGCAGACTGTCAAGTACTACACAGATAGGAGCACGCCTGTGTATGCAGCTTTTCTGGACCTCTCCAAGGCATTTGACCTGGTTAGGTCAAATGCCTTGTCAATCTTATGGCAAAAACTTAAGGAGGCTGGTGTGCCGGGCGAGGTAACTAATATTCTTAAATATTGGTACAGCCACCAAACTAACCTGGTCAAATGGCTCCGAGAACTCTCCGACGAATACAGGTTGGAGTGTGGAGTGAGACAAGGGGGGATAACGTCTCCATCTCTCATCAACCTGTACACGGACAGGCTGATTGCTGAGCTGAGCGACACCAGAGTAGGCTGTTTTATTGATGGTCTCTGTATTAACAGCATCAGTTACGCCGATGATATGGTGTTGCTCAGCCCATCAATAGCCGCCCTCAGAAAAATGGTCAGTGTGTGTGAAAGTTATGCCAGGTCGCACGGTCTTACATATAATGTAAAAAAAGCGAGCTCTTGATATTTAATTCAAGGGCTCGTAAAATCGGAGATGTAGCACCAGTGCTTCTCAATGGTGTTGCGCTCCGAAGAGTAAAAGAATTTAAATATCTTGGTCATGTGGAGACATTGAAAGGGCGGTCCGCTGTAATATGTTGGCGCGCAGATTCGCAAGGTGTAGTATAGATGTTAAAATTACACTATTTAAAGCATTCTGTCAAATACTCTACACCTGCAATCTGTGGGTCAGCTATACGCAGCGGGCCATCAACGCTCTCCGAGTACAATACAATAATGCTTTCAGGGTGTTGGTGGGGCTCCCTCGCTGGTGTAGTGCATCAGCGATGTTTGCGCACGCACGTACAGACGGTTTTCACACCGTACTGCGACGTCGCATAGCATCGCTGATGTTCCGCACGCGGAGCAGCCCCAACAGCATCCTGAAAGTGCTCAGCGTCAAGCTGGACAGCCCCCTTCTGGGGCACTGGATCCATACACATATGCATGTGTCCGGAGCGCCAGAAGGTGGCAAGTACTTAAACTAACTTATTTTTTATTATTATTATTATTTTTTAACTATTATTAACTTAGTTTTTTAGGTTTATTGTTTAGTAACTTAATATAGGTTGAAAAGCCTGAAATAAACGTATTTTTTTTTATTTTATGTTACGACATTTTAACGGTTCAGATTTTTCTAAGGACAAATAATGACTTCTTAGATACTACAATTTCATGGGTGGTAGAAATGAACTCAATCATAGTTAATACGAGTCACAGGTCCCGCAATTTGTTGAAAATTCCGGAATTTCTTACATACACCCCAGGTAAGTTACCTTAGTCGCTGCGCGGGCGTCGTGTTAAAAGGTTGTGTCAGTTTCGCTGTAGTGAAATCGTGTTGCAAAAACCTTGGAGTGTATAATTTCTCTATACAAGGTATGTTATAAATCCTAAAGATTTAATTACCTAGTAATAAGTTCCAGGATACATAATGTATTCTTGAGCTGAACTCAAAAAGAATGTAAACAAATCGAAATCAAATTCTGCGTGGTACCTATGCGTAGTAAAATTTTAGGTTTTCTTACTACTATTAGGGGTTAAAGTATGAAGTTTCCGTTTTTGTAAGTAGGTGTTCGTGAAATTCAATTTTCCCATAGTAGCGTTTTTCTTAATCCTTCGATCGAGGGTTCCAAGAACTGCTATTGTATTCTATTGTTGTCGCAATCACCGGTGCTCGTACGGGGCTTGATGTGTTAATTAGGTAACAACTAATTCAAATCTAACATACCTACGTATTTATGGGCATGGTAACTACTAACATGACACATTTTTTGATTCCCGACAAAAAAGAGGGGTGTTATAAGTTTGACGTGTCTGTCTGCATGTCTGTCGGTCTGTCAGTCGGTCTGTCTGTGGCATCGTAGCATCCAAACGGGTGGACCGATTTTGATTTAGTTTGTTTTGTTTGAAAGATGCCATGATTGAGAGTGTTCTTAGCCATAGTTCATCATCATCAGCCTGCTCCTGGAAATTTGCGGTTCATCTGGTTTGTGAAGGGGCGATTAGCAACTTGCAGTCGTTTGGTGGGCTTTATAATATTTTGCATTCTAGTTCGTGAAATTTATGAATAAATACACATTAATGGAAAGTAGACCTGGTGCTGCAGCATAACCTGGTAATCAATAGGATACCCAACTCCTCATCAACTTACAGCAGAGGTTTCGTGTTTGGGCTCGTTTTAATTGCGACAATTAGTAAGACGTATCACGTACATGCTGCTGTGCATAATATTATTATGAACCCAAAGTGGACGTTTCATGTTTGGACTCATATTGACGGCCTCATCCAAGAGGACATTCGTAGATGGTATTCATTGAGATAATAATATTATGGTCCTTTTGATAGGAATTATTCTGCATTATAAAGAATACAAGTTTAAAAAGCATGACATAAAATTAAATTAAGAAATATTGATGAATTAAATATTGATTTTATATCTTTTCTTATAATTTTAACCGACTTCCAAAAAGGAGGAGGTTTCTCAATTCTACCGTATATTGTATTAATAATATTGTTCATTTTTTAAATGTTTAATCTTGTTCTTATCTTATCTTAACAAGACGTCTTATCTTTGACTATTTTTTTATTTACTCCATAAATAATATTAGTAGGGAAAAATAATATTATGAAGGGAATAAAAACACAATAATATTATATTTCACTTAAATTCTGAATATTATTAGTTATATATTGTTAAATAATTCTTTGATGAAAAGTATAATTACGTAGGTACCTATAGTTACTATTATGGATATTTTATAACCTTATATTATATGTTTTTGTTGTTATTTTAGTGACATAGTATATTATTTACTTAATTATTTATTAAGTTGACATTGTATAATATTATATTTTTTGCTTTGTGTTTTTGGTAACTTTTTAAAAATTCAATAAATTTACGTTTATAAAAGCTTACAACGTTTTATTTCGTCATTGGGTGTCTAAACGTTTGACTTACAACCAATTTTCTAACCATTATAATGCATTGTGAATGTGTTTACACCCCGTTCCTAAGAGTAAATTAAAACGAACATTAGTTACGACCTTTTTGAGGTCAGTAAATTTCTTATAGTTTTATGATTCAGTACAAACGTCGTGTCAATATACGACTTTTTTGAGGTCTGCAATTTTTGTATACAATGGGCGTAACTCGAATAACTTTCTTTCTAGCAATAGGATGTTATTGGCTTGTATGCCACTTTATGCAGGTTTTTATTTTAAAGTAAAGGTGTTAAAATTATTTTCTCACGATTTACCGTTAAAAAGTTATGATTTAATTTCCCAATATTTTTTTGTTTTTTGGCTCTGGTGTAAAGTTGCGTTAGACCGAGATACGCCCTTTTTGTTTTCCGTCGTCGATATGTAGGTAATTGAAAATTTAAATTTCCAATCTCAAAAACTATTGAACCGATTTTAAAGAAACTTGCAGTATTCCCGTAAACCCGAAAAAACGTAAAGTACAGTATGATACATCACAAGTTGCTCCATGTTTTGCGACCTAACGGTACCTACTCCTCGCATATTGCTCACACGGTACACCACATAATATGCTAAATTATGTTTGTTCTTATTTTAAACTAATTATACAATCAGACGGCCAAATTTTTTGTCTAAATTAAAAAAAACCGGTCCCCTAAATAGGGCAGCACGTGTGAAATATAAAATAATGCTACCAGTGGGCTAAATTAAAGTGAGACTCGCTTGTTGCTAAAAATGTGGTAAATTGGCCTAAGCAAAAAGTTACTAATATTAATTATTATTAGGTAAGTAGATATTAATACTTATATAAACAAGAGGAAGGACCGTAAAGATGACACGATGTATTCAGCTGAGCTGCGCAACTTGGCGATTTCTTTACAAACTTGTGCAATTTTGTTTATTTTAGCACGATTAAAATATTTTTCTTCTAATTTAGACGACGACAGGTAATAGCGGGATGATGCTAATAATTTGCAATTATATTTTAGCTTCGCAGAATTTTCTTCTACTACTTTGAAATGCTCTTTAAATGTAATTTTCAGCAGCTGCGTTGGCAAACATTTGATCTGATGGTGGAAAAATCCTCATGACTTTAAGAGCACGTGCGTCATATCATTTTGCATCAATGGACTATCACATTTGTTACTGTTCTTGGCAGGCGAGTTGTTTCAATCCGCAATAAATAACTTTTCACTTTCAAATATAGAAGTGTTGAATTTTAAATGTGTACGGTATTTTGCGATATTACTTTAAGTGTATTCTAGTTGTTTCTATCATACTTTGCTAAAAATAAATAAAATGAAAATAAAACTTGGTACTAACTTTTAGAGTTTTGACCAATCAGAACACGTTTGACTGTTTATAGAATTTTATATAAGTTTATACCGTTTCCTAAAATGGAAAACTAACTAGATCGAAGAAGTAACGAAGCAGCATAAGTGGAATAGGGGTACAGGTTTAATAAAAAACAAAAACAATAAGAATGGATTCGTCAAGTCAAGCCTATGGTTGGCATTTCGGCGAGTAAATTGCAGCCGCATACGGCAAACAAACTCGTTTTGTTTACTGGTTTTTGCCGGGGCTGTAGACGAAATGCGAAAATGAGGTGGCTTGCAAAAAACATCAAAATTTTCTCAGCCGCCTCGAGTCAGGTTTGCTTTAATTGCAAATCGCTTTATTGCATTAACATCGGATTTAACATATAATTACGTATCGTTTATATAGCGTATTGCTCCAACAAATTAGCGGCTTGCACAATTCATGATCATAAACTTTGAATTCGCCAGATAACTTCTAGAATAAAACACGGCATTCCGCTGGCTATAAAATCGTATTAAAAATTCGGTAGCTAAATTCATCGATTACTTAACACCTAATTTTGGAAAGAATTTAAATGCAATGCATTTAGGTTTAAGCTGAAAGTTTCGATGTTATGCGGCCTCTAATGCTATAATTGCTATTAAGGCGCAGCGCAGACGAAAGACTATCCGTGACACACTTTTTAGTAGGTGGGAAATATAACCTATGCAATTATATGCAGTAACGCACACGACGCGCAAAAAGTCCGCATATAATTGCATAGGTTCTATTTCCACAGACAAAAAGTGCGTCATGGATAGTCTGTCGTCTGCGCTGCGCCTATAATGAACAAAATATAAAATTGATTACGTCCGTGTGGAGAGCATATTAATATTATACGTCTTTACTTGCCTGTGATTGACATTAACAATGCGTACTTACTAATCATGGTCATCCATCATGGGCCAACGTGAACAGCCTTCACACTAGGTAGTGCAAAAGTGAATGTTGTTTAAATAGTCGCTTACATAGCTTGGAGTGGCTTTATCGCGTCCAGATGACAGACAACAGACAATGCTCAAAACAAGCACTCAACAGGCAAACACTTGAGACAGGGACGCGGTGACAACAACTAGTAAACAGATCGCCGCCATAGGTTTTCAATTAAACCAATTAATCATTATATTATGTAACTACCTCTAGACTACCTAGGTAGGTACTACTAGTAGATACTAATAAGTAACGTAAGTACTAAGTAGCGGTAACATCCTTTGTGGCCTTGACGTCATTAGAATACTAAATAAGTACAACAAAATTAACCAAGCATTATACATAATTATTAAGAATACTTAATTGTTACAACTACACGTAATTTATGGGCTTAACTTAGTAAAACTCATTACTCAACCCAAGAAGGATAGCTTTCCCTTTTTACATTTACTTAACAGAAGTCAGACGCTAGATTCTGACAAACTAATTACTTTAAGACCAACTAGCGACCCACCTCGGCGTCGCACGGGTATATAAAATATATAGCCACTGAAAAAATGATTAAAATCGATAGCCAGCTATGATCCTTCACTTAGTCTACTTCTGATCTGTGCCAAATAACATAAAAATTGCTCCAGTAGTTCGTGAGATAAGCCCTCTCAAATAATTTCCCCCGTTTTTTCCACATTATCCTATTAGTCTTAGCGTAATAAAATATAGCCTATAGCCTTCCTCGACAGATGGGCTATCTAACGAATCATCAAAATCCGTTTCACAGTTTTTACCCATCCCACAAAAGTGCTCAAAGCCGCTAAAGAAGTTTTCACTTCAAAAAAATACATTGCTTAATGTTTATTTGATTTTCCAAAAAAGAACAATTTTCAACTTTAGTAAAAATTTATAGCCTCGTTCTTACACCGGCTCTTCTCGACGGGTTAGTTCCTGAACCGGTGGTAGGCAACACGTAGGACTTTCTGAAAGTATTTTATTCAAATTCATTCAGAAATAAAACACTTTTTATTTTTATTTAGAAAAAAGTTTTCGTTATTAGAAGTCGATTACAGTTCCGTTGACGATAGCTTAGCTGGTATCAAACTATCCAAATTCGAAGCCCATAGAGGTCAATGAAAATTCAGCCTAAAAAATATGATGGTTTTCTTCCCATTTAACAACCAAGCAAAAGACCAAGAAGACGCAAACCGATTTAAGACAACATTCCGCAAACTTCCGTGGGTATGAAGCAACACAGGTGTTCGGACGACAAGGCCGTGGCATTTGTTCCGGCGCCCGTGGCGCGGGCGGTACATAATATTATGTGGGTAGATAGCAAACTTGTCTTTGAACTTTCGCCCCTGAATCTAATCAAAAAATCTACTGAAATCCCAACAGTTAACAACAAACACAGACATAATATTATAAACGAGCTATTGCTCGCGGCTTCGCTCGCGTTAAGAAGTATTATTAAATACAAACTTTCATCCCATATTTTAACCCCTTGGGGGTAGAATTGATCAAAATCCTTTCTTAGCGGATGCCTACGTCATAATATCTACCTGCATGCCAAATTTCAGCCCGACCCATGGATCGCCATGTGAGTCAGTCACCTTTGAGTTTTATATAATTATTAATAGGACCAGTGGAGAGGGCTGGTCCTTTAGAGTTTAGAGTAACGCCTTAGCTTGTAATAGTTTCGGATATCGATTTTTAAATTGCAAATGTTAAGAAAAGATAAAGTAGGGAATTTGGATAACGATCTCTAAAATCAAAGAGCTTAGATGTAAGGATAGGAATGGAGTTATAGGAACCCCACGGTGCTGGTCAGACTGTCAGTCGCGTCTTCATTGGAATGTAATTAATAGAATTGTAGCTTTTCTGGGTTATATTAAATAGGCTACTTTTATTCCGAAAATTTAATGTTCCTGTATGAAATGTATTTATAAAATTTTGCCCACAGCCAAGCTGTGGGATAACTAATGCAGAGCTGAAATGGATGAAATTGAACTTTCGTTATGAATTTTTCATCAGTTTTAACTTTTTACAAATCTTCTTATTAATTTCATTAATATTCATTCTCGGTTGTTCATTCACCATTTAATAACAATAATTACAACGATTTGCTTTGACCCCGACCTGCGCCCTACTCATGTTTTTATTTTCTCTTGTACTTGGGCATTCTTCGCCAATGTCAAATCAATGGTGTAATGGAATAAAAACATCAATAAACCAAACAATTTTTGAGAGTGTAGAAAAAACTAAGTAACTATAGTTACTTTTGTGAGTTTTTAGTGATTTTAAGTTATTGTTCATAATACTCTTGAGTCTTGACACCATCTTTTACTATACAAAGCTGAACACTTGTTATTTTTCGGTTTCTTTTATAGATTTTTCATTTTTCCATAAGGTACGTATTTTAATAATACTGTGGAAGTTAATCAGATATTTATTCGTTTTTTTTTTAGATACAGAACTTATCTACCTGAAAAATACCTTTTGTAAATTAATTAAGTTTCTTATTTCTTATTCTAATTATTAAGCTCCGGGAAACGTTTGTAGATACATACCTCTTTTTTATTTTTTTTAGGGAGACTCTTTGGTCTTATTAATGTTATCTTCTGCACATTGAGATATACATAAGATTTGTGACGATATTAGAAGTCTTCAGGCTGAGTGGCAGAGATTTAAGAGTATTATTATTGTAAGATGCTGTATGTTACAATAAAGAATTTCTAACGTATTCTTAAACAATCTTGTCAAGCTTTACAGATTTTTTTAGAAACAAACATTTATTTTTACTTTTGTTTATCATCCATTTAAACATAGCGACAACAATTTGGACAGTTCGGACCAAATTTTTTCGCTGATCTTGAAAGTATTATTTACATAAAAATGTTGGATGTGGTCCAGAAAAGATTACGCTCCGAACGGATTGAGCGAATAACGAGAATGACGCGTATTCCTAACTAGTGCAAGAATTCAGTAGGATACATTCATTACGTGGGACATTCTAAAAAATTCCAAACTCCTACGAAACGGATTAATCATTATAGTTAAGAAATGACGATTTTTTTGTTTACCTTTTTCTTTCTTTCTTTGTATCTTATCAATTAAATGCAACATACCTAGGACAGGTACATGTTTGTCAAAAGTTTGGACACATTTGGAGAAGCTTAAAATTGTAACAATTTTTTTTGTTGAATACCCACTGTTTGCGTACCTACAATCAAACTGTCCAGTATGCGTGCAATATGATTTATGGATCATGATTCATGTTTAATCAGATTTCAGGATTTATTTCGGGAAAGCGCAGAAGTTTGGGTCATTGGACATTTGGAAAGCGATGTTATAAAACGATCTCGATATTGACATTGCATTTGGGCACCGTTATTCGTATGGTTTATTTATGTCTGACCATGAGGCGGGGCAAACGCTCACCGCGCGTGTTTTCGAATCGCCCAGCTCGAAATATCATCGCTTACATTACAATTACAAAAAAAATATACACTTCGCAATGAAATACTAGCTCAGCGTAAAAGCACGTGTGGGGGAGAATTTCACTTTTGAAATTCGAATTTTCTGGGGGTGAAAAAAATGGACCTACCTTTTTATTCTGTCGGGCGGGGGTCAGGCCCACCTGGGACCCCATCTCGGCGAGTATGTTTTTCGGCATTTTGCACAGAACACTTGTTTCACGTGTACACTACGGGAGTAACGCGGTGCGCGGCGGGCGCGCAGATCTGAATGCGGCGGGCGGCGCGCGCGCACTTATAATGTTTGCGCGTGTGACGTCACCCGGCTAGCCTGCGCTCCTGCACCCCGATACATCCTACCGCCTACCGATATTCACGAAATGAAAAAGAAAATTAATTTCCAATCGTGCTACAAAAAAAAATCTGCGAATTATTTCCTATGGAAAACATCAGTAAGTACCAACATAATAATATTATATTATTACTAGCAGTCCCGGCAAATGTTGTTTTGCCATATAAATAATTTTTGGTATGAAAAATAGATGTTGGCCGATTCTCAGACCTACTCAATATGGTCACAAAATTTCATGAGAATCGGTCAAGCCGTTTCGGAGGAGTACGGGAACGAACATTATGAGGACACGAGAATTTAAAGTATAAGAAAGATTAAGTAAGTACTCATATCGAAATTAATATGTGTTTGTTTGTAACATTACGGTCAAACTGCTTTACCAATATATTTTGGCATGGAAATTGAAAATGTCCGGGAAAAGAACATAATAATGATAAAATAAATATGTTGTGGTCGCTGATGACCCTGTTGTTCCAAGCGACCTTAAATAAATTAAATAAAAAAAAAAAACATGAGTTCCATAAGGAAAAAGTTTAAGTAAATGTCTATCTCGGTTTCATTAATTCGGTTATGGTCAAACTTAAAACGTTGAGCTGTTAGTGCTCACACAATCCATACTAATTATTATTATAAATGCGAATGTGTCTGTTTGTCTGTTACCTCTTCGCGTCCAAACCGGTCAACCGATTTTGTTGAAATTTGGTTTAGAGATACGTTTAATCCAGATAAAGAGCATGGGGTACTTTTTATCCCGAAATAATGGAAAATGTACGGTTTCTGTGCTGGGTTTATTGTACTGAGTTGCGGATGTCATCCAGTTATGAATATAACTAATATTACTTAGTACCTTTTTTTTTTTTTTTTGATGTCGCAGGGGAAACCCATCATGGGTGCCCCGGGTTGGGTACCCCGGGGGTATGTGAGACTCCTACTCACTTAAACCACCTGCGGTTCGCCTTCAGCCGTATAAGGAGGGATATCCCGGATCTAACAAGCACGGGACTCCCTCCACGACCGGCCGGTCTACCTCGGACCGGACTTCCACCAAAGTAAGGGAACGCTTAGGCGAACTAAGGCGTTCCCCTCGGCGCCGGGACTGACAAAGCCGGGCAGGTTCCCATCCTGACCCGGAGCCCCGTTAGACGAGGGATTGGAGGTTCGCGTAGCGACGCCTCCGCACTCCCGTCCTACGCCGGCGGAGCGGCAGAGAGGTGGGTCATTCTCTCTGTCCCGCTCCGTGGCCTCTTTCTGCGATATGACAAATTCGCAGAAAGAGACCGCCGCCTGCCAGGCCTCATCGCTCTCGAGCATGCAGCGCACCATGCTCGGGAGCGAGAGGTCCTCGCCCAGATATTACTTAGTACCTATAATATAATGTGATATCCTCTCTCTCCTCTGAAGTTCTTGAAGGCTGTGACTTGTGAGTCTGGGACCAAACTAGTTGCAGTAATATTAATTGACTTAAACCAAACCTTCAAGGATCGGATAATTATAGAGTCATAAATAATAATTTATTAACCCTTGATTTAATAATATATGATGTATGAACATCGGTGGATATGGTATTGCCGGAGTGCCGCCAGAGTGATCGGTGTACCTCCTTCGGCAGATGTGGTAGCTCCAACTTGCTTGTAATACCAAATAATACGGGTTAATACTTACCCCGTTCCTTTTGTTTAAACTAGCCCCCGAGGACCTTTTTGGATATAATTAATTATTATTAAAAAACTATAGGTATATTTATTATTTAATAAAATAACACGGAAATGCAATAAACAACTAAATAACCATTAATTATATTAAATCTGCAATCGCAAAACCAAATAATTAAAGCATGAATCAAAAAATTCGAGACTTAAAAATGTCCGCTTGCCTGTATTTTTGCACCGACGTACCATAACTTCACAACGGGACGGCCGATGGGCAACACTTGTCGCAAATCGTTCGCCGACGTTGCCCGAACTTATAACATTAAACGTCTTACCGTATCGTCATTTAATTTAGTAGCTATGGGCTTGTTAATACTTACCCCTGTTAATTCTAGCCCCCCTCTCCCCTACTTAGGACTGGTACTACATTTCGTAGTACCAACACCGGCCAACACGGTCTAAATTGCATAATATACCTTGATCGTAACATTTTCAGTGTTAAAAATACGTGTTGATGATGATAGTTTCATCATCATCATCATCAGAAGATCACAAGCTACAGCTCGGCGGCTGTAACCAGTTATTTCAGTGCAACTCGCGGCGGGTCAACTAGGAAGCGCCTGACCTGCTGACTTATTTAAACATCTCAATTTAGACTCCTTTTAACCGACAAGAGAAGAAAGGGTTATGATTTTAGCACTCTCAGTGGACAGTGTATCTATGTTGTAAGAAGTCACTTCTTCATCAATCGCAAACCACCGTTGTGTCTAAATCTACAATAATGATATTGATTATGATTTGATTTGTTTTATTTTCACGCTTTTTCCCTTACCCTTAGCCGAACAGCATCCTTGATCTACTTACTTTTTCTTGCTATGTTTTATTTGATTGGTGCAACACTGGTTTTAAATGCCTTTGTCGCCTCAAAATATTCCAACACTTAACAGCATCAACAGCTGCTGTTGAGCCCACAGAAGAAAAAAATTGATGACCCGTAATGTTGTCTACGTACGGGATATTTCTACTTTTGTTTTTTTCCTCCATGGTTTTTAGTAAAGGTGTGAACCACAGTTTTTGTTCTAGGGATAGAATATATTTTTAAATTACTATCCAGCTTATTTTTCGTGACTAGCTTCATTTTGATAAGACGAACAACAAGTTCCGTCGTCAACAAGGCACCCTAGATAAAGTATGACGGTTTCTTTTTAGTTTCGGTCTGTCCGTCCGTCTGTCTGTCCGCGGTTTTAGAACCTATAGGACCTACAAAGCTGTAATTCGGCATGAATGCACATATTAAAGATGCCGACAAAATGGTAAGTAACTATATAAAATCTTTAAAAAATATTTTTTACCTCCTACCTCCCCTTCATATCAAGCGGGGATGAATTTTTTTTCGCGTCCACCCTATGTTATGGGGTGTCGTTGGATAGGTTTTTTAAAAAGATTATGAGTAAGTATTTATATATCATTTTCCGATTTAGGGATCCGTTTGTGAAATATGAAGTTTCAAAGAGGAAAATATTGTTAGAGTCCAGTGTCCCCCCCTTCTACCAGCTAAACGGTTGCTTCTGGAAATGTGAAAAAATTCACGGGCGTAGGTAATATTATGCTGAATTTAAAAAGAAAATTATCACGGCTAAAAAGACTTCATAAGTTATTGAGTAATAGTCGATCATCTAAAAAAATGTATTCGCCGAATACATTTTAGTATAATGGAACTTTTCGTTCATTCCTTTGAACAGAACTGAGATGATGTTGTTAATAGTGTAAAACACGTTATAAATATACATTTAATTTGACAATACAAAAATTATCAAAAACTAGCGGTACTACGGAACCCTATAATGCGCGTGGCCCGATACGCACTTGGCCGTTTTTACTTTGTGAATCTGCAGTCTCTGCGGAGTCCGCTCAATTGAAGAATTCGCCTTGTACTTCTATTGAGTGATGAAACGAATAAACGCAACTACAGCGCTGGTATTTGCTTTAAATTGATACCTATTTGTAAACTATAAATAGTATAAAACTTTATTAGCCGGTTGTCAGCTACCGACTGGCACATTGTGCAATTTACCTCATGTGACGTATTATATGCGTTACCCGCAAGGTAGCCAACAAGTTTTCTTATCACAAGTTGTGTTTTAAAGTAAACTGTTATGATTTATTTTCACCACTTTCTCGGAAAAGCTTCGATAAAAAATACTGCTACTTAAATAATAATTATTTTATAGCAATAGAGTGCAAATAAAATCGGCCAAGTACGAGTCGGACTCGCGCACGAATGTTTCCGTACCGTTCTAGAGCAACAATAATTAGTAAAACAAAATTGTGTTTTGTATGATATTCATTTTCTCCTTCCATTAGATTCCATTTCCCTCTTTAATATTCATTTTATTTTGTTTTTAGTATATGTTGCTGTAACTTGTAGTTAAGTACCTAGTAGGTACCTACCTAATAGCGGCAACAGATATACACAATATGTGAAAATTTAATAAGTCTAGCTATAGCGGTTCTTGGAGACAGACAGACGGACAGATAACGAAGTCTTGGTAATAGGGTCCCGTTTTTACCCTTTGGGTACGGAACCCTAAAAACATAATTGCCAAGTAGTATTCTTTGTTAAACTAATATTATGTATTCTGTGGTATTATGTCGAGTGATATCAGAATGGGGGGAATCCCACAGATTTTAGGGGTTTGTCAAGACTCAAGTAATGGGGGGGACAATTGAGTTTGTACAAATAGTACATTACGCACCTAGGGCAGGAAAATAAGAAATGTCTCAGATCACATGTAATTGTTGGCCGAGGCGAAGCCGAGGTCAACAAACATGTGATCTGAGGCTTTCTTATTTACTGCCCGTGGTGCGTATACTATTTTTCTCATCGACGGAGGCGGAAAACGGCAACATCGGTAAGCGCAGCGGGAAGAAAGTTGACGTTTTCCGCCCGGAGGTGAGAAAAATATATTTTATTGCTATACCTATATCTGTGTGTCTCACTGACAGCTCTAACTTTTTTTAAAGGAAATATTTGGTTCTAATTAGATTTCCCAGATTCTATTCTGCCTACCACGCACTGGAGGTGTCAAAAATCAACTCAGTGCGGCAGTGGGCCTATTGCGGCCCGCCGTACAAGCAGGCGGTTGGCGACCCGATACCGCACCGAGCGTCCTCCTCGCCAGTTAGTGATGACTGATGTGCAATCTATCGTAGGTCGTAGCTGACGTACGTCGCGTTTTTTAACCGACTTAAAAAAAAAGGTTTAATTCAAGCTGTATATTGTATGTATTATTTTCAGAACTGTCTAGTTTTGATATGTTTTAGTCTATATTATCAGCATCTGAACAAATGTGACAAATTTCTAAAGTGACATGCATATTCATGTATGTTTTTATGTTTGTGATCGCACATCTTCGGAACTACTAGTCCGATTAAAGTAATTCTTTTTTTGTACTGTTTAACTTCGGGAATACTGTTCATCAAAATCGGTTCAGTAGTGTTTAAAATAGGTAATTTTGATTCCCAATTACGTACGATTTTGAAGTCGGTTTTATCTTTTTAAAATATACTAATTATTCATTTTATAAAATTAACAAAGCACGATAGCAGGAAACAAAAGATCATGTCCTTAAGATGAGCGTTAAACGGCGAAATTGTGCAGGGTGATATGAAAAACTGGGAGAAACCATGAGGAGTGTCGAATCAAAAAAGAAATTAAAAAAAAAAACATACTGCAGAATGTGCAAACAAAAACGGGCTTTGTGTTTTAAAGACAGGAATTTAAATATATTAATAAAAATATATATTTTCGATTACCCCCTTATTTTTATCTTTCCCATCTCTATTAAAAATACTTTCTAGTGGGGTAAGGTCGATATCGGCCCGCCACTTTCCCTGGTTTATTTCTCATTTCCTGTTTGGCAGATCCCGGGGCGAATCAAATTTAAAGTAGTTGGGTTCAAGGTTATTCCAACAGTCCAAAAACTGTACATCTACATTATGTTTTCGCAAAGTTATAGTAATTTAATCTAACCTTGTGCTGGTGGGTCGAGAAAAGCCTACCCCGCACTGGCGGAAAAATCATTGGGGGCACACTTTGGCCCGCCGCCGCACGAGACGAAGGTTTAAGATTTTACTTGCCGCAGTGAAGGTGTTAAAAATCATAAAGTATATTGAATAGTCTTTATTTTCTTCTAACTTTGTGTCTGGCTAAATATAAAAATGAATCTAGTACATAACTTTTAAAATTATTAAAAAAACCCCCGCCAAACAACTTTAAAAAGTAATAAAATAATATTTACTGCCTTTAAGTTCAAATAATTCCTAACTTGTGTAAAGTAATATTTTAGTCCATTATTTTATTACTTTTTAAAGTTGTTAGGCGGGGGTTTTTTTTAATTTCTTAATTTAATTTTATTTCATACTTTTTAAACTTGTGTTGGCTAAAGTGCAGAATAATTCCTATCAACAGAATCATAAGTATTCTCATGATTACCATCTATCAATGTCCTTTTCGATGAGGCTGTTAATATGAGCCCAAACATGAAACCTCCCCTTTGGGTTCATACGAAGCTCGGTTCCTATAGAATCCAGGTGATGCTGCAGCAGCAGCATGTAATATATATTTACTGTTTATCTACTTCTTAAATTCATACTGGTTGTCGCAATTAAAATGAGCCTAAACACGAAACTTCTACTCTAAGTTGGCGAGTAGTTGGATATCCTATTGATTATCAGGTGATGGTGCATAATCAGGCCAACTTTCCATTATTATGTGTATACGTATATTGTATATTCACAAATGTCACGAACTAGAATGAAATAAAAAACCCATCAAATGACTACAAGTTGCTAAAGGCCTTTCATGGACCAGATAAACCCTGACTGTCCAGCACTGAGCAGGCTGATGATGATGAACTATAGCTAAGAACACTCTCGAACATGTCAGCTCTCAAACAAAAAAAAACTAGATCGAAATCGGTCCACCCGTTTGGATGCTACGATACCACGAACATGAACCAGATAAACCCTGATTGTCCAGCACTGAGCAGGCTGATGATGATGAACTATAGCTAAGAACACTCTCGTTCATGTCAGCTTTCAAACAAAAAAAACTAGATCAAAATCGGTCCACCCGTTTGGATGCTACGATGCCACGGACAGATACACACACAGACAAACAGACAGACAGACAGACAGACAGACACGTCAAACTTATAACACCCCTCTTTTTTGTCGGGGGTTAAAAATATATTATGAAATCTAAAAAGAATTCTGATACGAATACCACGAGGTTTTTTTAGGATTTGCGAGTTAACCACCTCTCATCACCTAAGTCACCTAAGGACTTGGCGATATCAGTGAGATAGTAACACTGTGTTAGTGTGTTCAATGCTAAGTCACCGGATATAGGAGATCAAAAGGGTTCCTCGTGTCAAGGAGACGTCGAGTAATAAGCATTATTTACACTCCTGATTTAAGGTGACGCCGCGTTATAGTCAAAAACCATGTTGGATATGTTTTATAGATTGCTTGTTTTCTATCAGAGGCCGGGCCGGCCTATCATAGAAAACAAGCAACAGAACAAAAAAAAATTGAAAGGGCGTAGCGACGAAATGGTTTTTGTCGCGTAATTTAAAAACCATAAATACATTTCATAATAATATATGCTATGGGCAAATTAAAGTGTAGGTATGCTTGCTTGAACCAATCTGTGTACAAATTTTGGAAGCTTAAATCACTCTCCTCTGTTGGCAAAATAGGAATCCCTTTTTTACAGAGGTCTTTATGATTGATTAATGATTTGATTCTGTGTTATAAAAGTTGACAAATCATGTTATGCTATGGGTAATTCAAAGACAAAGTCATGATGAATACTGACAATGAACTTTAATTTCTTAGCTTTAGTCATTGCTGAGAAAAATCGATATCGCTATACAGTCAAATTATCAAGGCGTTGCCTTAACCAGCTGAGTTGATCCGACATAATATATATTATTTAAATCATTCAATAATAAGTTTATTATAATATAAGTATGGCCCGACATGCCAAGCGTTGTTTTGTCATAAGAACACTTAATGATGAATAAGAACTTGATCTTTATCCTATAAAAGTGAAACAAAATCATTAAAAACACATACAATACTTATATTATTATTATAATATTATATTAACAAAATTGGCGGATTGACCGCCGGCGCCGAGCTACGAATAATAAGCACTATTTATTATTCTTCGCCGTCGAGCAAAAACGTATAAAATTTCTTCAAAATCTGCCCAACATTAAGAAATTGGAGGGGGTGGAATGCGTAACATAGTGTGAGAGTTATGCCCGCTGTACACTCTCGCCGAGAGCTCTCGGGCGAGAGTCTCGTGCGAGAGCCCCTTGCCCGAGTGCAATCATGTACATTCTCGCTTAGTTCAATCGCAGTTAAGAACTCAGACAAGATGGGCGAAAACGACCATTCACCATTCACCATGCATCGAAAGATATCATTGTAATCCAAAGATTTATAATCATAATTAATTTTATTTCTCACAGATAATTACTGATAATGTCGTTTATTATTGTTATTTTTATGTTCTACACTGTCCAACGGCGGGACTAGTACTGAAAGACGCGAGAGTGTACAGTAGTGCGCTCGTTTTCCTCGCGAGACCCTTTGTCTCGGGCGCAAAATACCGACAACCGACCGAGAGGGTCCGAGACAGGCGAGACGAGGCGAGCGCACCCATTTACACTCTCGCACTCGGGCCGCCTCGCTGTGTCTCGGCGAGAGTGTACAGCCGGCTTTAAAGTTTAAACCACAGTTAGAGAGTCACGAATGAGTAGGTACGTCTATGGTACGTACGGCATACCTACGTGGCTCTGTGCTATTATTTTCCCAAATACTATGAGACACGTGGACATTTCCAAATTATTCATATTTATATCCATTGTTTGTAAGGTTAATACGTAACGTAACTTAAAGTACCCATAACCTACTAAGGCAGGAATTGTGTAACAAATTATTACAATACTATGAGTTGTATTGTACGATCAGAGAAACTGATTCATAGGTCGATGGCGGTGACGTTAATTGGTTGGGTTTTGTAAAGCCAAAAATCGCGGTCTATCGACTGGGATTGACATAAACTGACTAAATTATATAGGTCCGCCTTCTGCCCACCTGATTAGTAATAACTAGGCTAGGATGCCTGTAATTAATTGTCTAGGCAAGATAAATGACGTCCAGACAACTCGAATTTCAAATTGAACAAAAAAATCGAATTTCAAATTCGATAAATAAAATCGGAAAATTCACGATTTTCGCGGGAACCGTACTAAATATAATATTTAAACGCAACAAAATCATGTCGTTTCTAGTCTCTTAGGGTGTCTTGAGTCTTAGTGATGCAGCAGCGCGACTCCTATACTAATAAAAAGGGCCCCGGCTGCCGCACGGCTGTCCCGCTGGCCCTTATAGTAAGTACTACATAATCATTCATAATCATAGTAAAATATACTGTTACGGATACGGACACGTGGTGCCATCTAGCGTCGGACCAGCGAACTTACCAAGGGAACACAGGCAACATAAATCCCCTACTCGATACTAGATGGCGCTAGGTGTACCTACGAGTAATCTCTAGAAATATCTCATACTTGTTTACGCATATCGGGTTTATTCTGGGATGCTCCGGAATTCGATCCGGCCCGTATAAATAGTCGCAGACAGTCCAGCCGGCAATTCAGTTTTACCTGAGCGATCTTCGAGGCGACTTCGAACACGAAAACAAGTGATCAATAGTGAACCAGTGACTCGGCTACGACCTGGGACAGTGATAGTGCTCAGTGATTGTGTGTGAGCTAGTGTCAGTGAATAAAGTCTTCAAGAAAGTCACCAGGTCTTTCTCTCCGAATCTACGAACCCTAGCACGTAACAATACTATGACAATATAATGTAGACCATAAGCTTTATCCACACTGTGCCTTTTTCGGCTCGTCAAGGGCATGCGTTATAGCGATTAGCGCAGTCAACAGCGAACGTGACTCGTGAGGCATGTCTGCGAGCCGCGACGCGTGCCCTCTGACCGTAGTCCGTATCCAAAACATAAAAAATAACAATGTTGGCGTTGCGTTCGTTGACGCATTCAATTATTGAATGCGCCAAAACGAAAGTTGAATGAAAGGTGATGACGAAAATTGAAGACAAAAACGCATAGTGTGGACATAGCTATAGAAGTTCGCGCTGCTGCCACACTTTTGGTGACCTAATATGAAGGTACCCTTATACTATATCCTTATCAAAATCGGTTCAGCCAATTAAGCGCGAAGAGGTAACAGACAGACAAACAGACACTTTCACATTCATAATATTTTTATGGATCTGAAAAGCAATTCATACTAGTCACAAATCACGAGTGATTCATACAATAGCAAATATGTAGGCATTTGCTATTTCGACGACCGGATAAGATAGATTTGTCAAATGCAGTTTGGCACTCGCATTGCACTGCAAATACACCTAATAGATATGCATATCTGTTAAAACTGGGTATAGTTTGGTCGCAACTCGCAAGATAGAAAGTTTGTCAATATTGAGCTGCTTGTCTCTTTCACTCGCAGTTGAGAACTGCAACGCCAGTCTATTTTTTAACCGACTTTCAAAATGGGTTCTATGTTCGGCGGTGGATTTAAAAAAAATCATGTTACAAACGATTTTAATTACAAATAACAAAATATATTAATACTGGGAAATAATTGACACATTTGCTTTGAATAAAAATTACCACGCGCCAACTTCACTCGGCAGAGAATAAATGCTGTTACTATTTTGAAAAGGTATCTTCTAGTGCTTAGTTAAAATTTTTCATTATAAAAATATACTTAGGTTAAACAATTAAAGTAAAAATTGAGTAACTATTATTCTAACATTATTATAACCAAAACTACTTTTTGATAAAATTCATTAAATTCTAATTTTAATAATCATATTATGTTATCTCGTACTGTTTTTGCTAATTCACTAATCAAAAAAAGTCAATATTTTAGGTAATCCTAATAAACTACAGGAGGTCAAAATATCAGTCTCTACTCTCTGAGTATTCATAAAATGAACGGCAAAAATTGTGTCCCTATAAATATTTACAGTTAAAAAAAATACAAATATTGACTGAAACGACGTTAGACGAATGTTAGGTGTTTTTCGTTACGGAATTTCTTGATAAACGCGATCAAAGCTATTCAATAGCTCAAAAAAATGAAACATTAAGAGGCACCATATTTCTTTTATATTTATTAACATTTTTTTACGATTTCACAGATCATTATTCATCCGGTATAAAACAACTTTAAAAATCACCGAGATGAAAATGCATTCACCGATATGAAAACTATTGTCACGGAAGGTCACCGAAAGTCACCGAGTCACCATTTCAGTGATTTTTTTTCATATCGGTGATTTTTTTTCCATTTCGGTGACCAAATAGGTCACCGAATTCACCGAAACGGAATCACCGATATGAAAATTTGCGACATATCGTTGAATATTTTGACTCCTATAATAATTATACCGATATCTATACTACATACTGGTACATATGATTAAAAGTGTTTGTAAGAAAATAAATCAATACTTCTAGCTGGTTCAATTAACATGATAAATTGAATCACGGAAATGAAAAGTGTCGGGTGTCACCGAGACGATATACTTACGTTTTTAGCGGGAATACGCAGCGACGCAGCAAACCACCTCTAGCTCCGAAGGCACAAGCATGACTGGCGCTTGAGTTCGAGAAGCGGCATTACGTTCAAAAGTACTTCTGGTCTCGACAATTCATGATTCTTTTTTATTCACCGAATCAAGACAAAATGTTGGGACAGTTTTATTTCTCCCGCTATTTTGAAAGTATAACGATTGAGATTATGAAATTTGTATTGATTATACCTCCATTCTTTAAGAATCCAATAAAAGAATCCGTTTGTTTGTACAACTAATATTTTTTCCTCGGCTGACGAAATTAGGACTAAAAAGGTCGTTGGGACAGTCACCGAGTGGCCTAATTTCCCCCTTTAGATTTTTTTATTTTTATGTTCTAGTTATCGAATTAAAAACGTGTCAGTTGCCTCATATGGATAATCACACAAACTATACGATGAAATTTTATTTAACCCTAAAAGCCATTTCACACCCCCAATTTCTCAGTAGCCGCGAAAAAAAGCGGTTGGGAAATTCACCCATATGCGAACATTATAAATAACAATAAAACAATGTTATGACTAGAATAAACCTATAGGTTCTTCTGGGATTTACCATTTATTTTTGAAGTCATAGAAACTACTTACACTAATAAGGCAGTATAAGGTTTCATTGTTTTGTTTTCATTGTCGTAACTCGTACATAATTTCCATAAATGTCCAAAATACCTAGGGGCTTTCACAAGAGAAATTAATCAACGATAAATTGTATCTAAACTGTCAGTTCAACCGCAAGTCGCAACATGACGCGTAGACGTATTATAATAATTATTCTATTTGTATGAAATTGACAGATTTGTACGACGTCTCACATGCGTCTCAACTCTCACGCAATTGGAATCTGTCAATACAGTACAAAAGAAATGCATCTCCGCGTTGCGTTGTGGTCTGAATTTACTCTAAGGGTCAATAACAAATGAAAGAAACAACCAGTCTTCTCTTGTAAGTTCTAATATAAAACAAAAATCTTTTACTAATAAAACAGTTATTTTATAACAAACAAAACAACGAGAACTTAAAATTCAGGACCTATCACCTAGTTGAAAATCACAGTGCACAGTTGCTTAGGCCAGCTCCTCTTTGTTTTTACTCCATGATCGCAACTCCGTCCGTGTCAGTCCGCGCTTCGAATAATATGCGTCCACATTTGTATCATTTGCGCGATCAGATCTCCGTCGCGATCATCGCACCGTATCAAGTATGAGTATCATAGTGTGGACGCCTATTAAATCATTCTGCCGATCATGCGTGTATTTGATATGACAAGTATCAGATACGCGGTTAATAGCGATCGGGGCGTATCATGATACGCGTATCATTTTCCACACTAGCGATCATGATACGGCGCGATGATCGCGACGGAGATCTGATCGTAGATCTGTTCGCGCAAATGATACAAATGTGGACGCACCGTATGACGTTTTTATGCTCAAGTGCAGTCTCGACCCCATGTAAGATACTAGAATAGATTTTCGGTTATATATATGAATTAAGTGTTTAATTAGTAACTTACTATACCTACTCATATTATGTATAAATAAAGTATTCTTAATCTATTTTTTTTATAACTAAGAAGGTATGACTTTTTTTGTTGGAAAAAATGGACGTGATTCGATGTGGTGGAAGTGGAATTTCATGCGATTTGCCTCTTACGTACTTTATTAACGCCCTCTAAAAGTTGTCTTAATACTACTATGTTGACTAGTACCAAGTATGTGAATAAAAAATAATAAATGATACTCATTACTTTATTATCAGTTCAATAATATCATTGATTCCAAGTAGATTGACATACAATAAGTATATTATTATTATGTATTACACCAAGATACTTACATTTTAAGCCTTAACTATTCATCGACTTATCATAGCAATGACTCTGCTCGAGTAACACAAAAAATCTGATGCCATTTCTAAAATTCATAATAATATAGAGTCCACAATCCGTTAAGTTTATAGGGAATCGTCTTTTATCGCACTCATGTAGTCTTTGTTTTATAAATGCGAAAATTGTGGAGGAACGTTACGAAGAAAGTTGTAAAATCGTGTAATATACGCTAGGGCAGAGGGCAGCCATTCTCAGTGTGCTCTCCGGAGCCCTGGTGCTGCGCAAGTGGTACACAAATTGTTTTTAGAAATGTCATAACACACCAACATGAGGAAAGTGGAAACATTTTTGGGGGTCTCTCAAAAATATTGTCATCTCTAAAAAGGGTTCCGCCACTTTATATTAAGTTCGGTATCCGTAGGTATGATACGTCGATGATTAAAACTCAATACTGTCTCTAAAACTTATCCGAATATTAATAGTAAATAATATAAAAAATATCGGACGTAAATTTAACACAGCGAGTTTGACTCTAGCGAATAGTGATGCGACTTAAGTCGGAATTGTTTGACTAATAAACACGAGTCAATTTTAAAAATTATAATTTTAAACATAATATAAAGGAAGCTTGAGATAATAACAAGCGCCTATACAAGCGCCCATTAAGGTTCGGTTTTGACTTTTTACAATAATTATTAAGAGGCTGCTGCCAAAAATTTCAAAGCACGCAAGCCCCACCTACACACCCCGCTATCCTCCAATTGTGATATAATGATTCCATGAATCGTGCTCCCGAGCAATGTGCTTTACGCTGCAGCTAATAGTGAACAATATCGCGTAACAAAGGTTCCATTATAGCGCGAAAGTAAAGGTCGTAAGTCCCAAAACTGTTTTTGATGATTACTTACTTAAAAATTAAATATTATACTAATATTTCCTTTAGCCATTATTTTATAAAGTGTGTGATGGCAGTAGTGAAAGTTATAAATTAATGATAGTAACTCAATAAGTGTAACAAATAGTTTTTGAAAAGCCCAGAAATATTCATAATTTTGAAAAATAATAACTATCGAGTCAAAATAAGTGAATCGTGTTTTCCGTTAGGCAAATCTCAGATAAATACACAATGATCAAATCTTGGCAGCCCGCTCTTAACTAACATAACACAACCTAAACATTGCGAGTTTCTTACGCCGGTTCTTCTCGCCGGGTTAGTTCCCGAACCGATGGGGCACCATAGCTCCGACGTTCAAAAAGTTTTTTTTTATAAAAAATTAACTCTGAATAAAAAAAAACGATTCCTTTGCAATACGAACACCGACAGCAAAATTTATGGTCAAAGTTTGTAACACAAATAAAATATGATTACTTAATCCATGTTAAAAATATTAACGAAATAATTATTATACATAATACTAGCTGTCCCGGCAAACGTTTCTTTGCCATATTAAGTATTTTTTTTAAATTTGGTCGAAGCGCTAACTGTCGGACAGACTAAAATTAAAATCCGAATTCGAATATTATTTAAAATTTGACACTGCGATGGCAGCCGACTGTCGGATCCAATGTAAAACATTCCAAAATCAACAACTACTAATAAATTAAAAATTAATTAAAAAAACATTGTCCAGCGGACAAAATTGTGAATCTAAACCATTCCCAGATCCCCTTGAACACACACAAAAAATTTCATCAAAATTGGTCCAGTCGTTTAGGAGGAGTTCAGTCACATACACACGCACACAAGAAATATATATATATATCAATGATATTCAACTAAATACTGATCTGTTACGTTCATACTATTTTCCGGCTTAAATTGCTTCCGAAAAATTTTCAAATTCAATTGTCAAATTTGACAGATAAGTGAAACAAAAGATACGAAATGACATTTATATAAAAGAGACAGACTATACAAAAGACGGGTCAATTGGCCCGTATTTAATGGCTTCACAACGCGCGCGGTAGTAACATATCTGCTTTGAGTTTTTTTTATATAATATCATTGATATATATTAAGATTAACTTTAATTTCATGAAGAGTTTGACAGAAAATGTTAATACTTTTTAAAAAATTCAAGTAATCATTAAATGTTTCTAAGCGCGGCATTTTTCCGACTTAAATCGTATCACCAGTGCAAATATTATTTACAATTCATCTAATAAAACTAAGATAAAGCTCATTATTATTATACATAAAATTCTTACAATATAAAACATGTCTGAATAATTTAAATATTTACTATAAGTACATAAATAAAAATTACGTAATTTTCAACAAATAGTAATATGTATAACGTGACAAAATTACAGTTCAGTTACGTAAAAATTAAATAAAAAAAACTCTTCAGTTTATCTACATTCTTAGTGCTTTCTAGGTAAACTTGGCTTCTGTATATCAAAGCCTTGGAAAAACTATTGCAGAATGGACAAAACGCCATCTGGCGGCTCCGTGGTTTCAAAAAATGTCAGATACAATTAGATACTTATTATAGGAGCAGAAACCGTACGTTTTTCCGCATAAAAGTATTTCTAGTCCTTCCCTGAGGCTTCCTTTACGTCGGTTCTATTCAAAACACTGGCCTCCATTTTACAAGTACGCTGGACAATTATGACTTTTGAAATGACAGCTTTTTTTGTGCCTATTTGAAGCGGAATCAGCGCCCCCCAATACGGGGGAAGAGAACTAAATCTGACGTAAAAATGACGTTTGAAAGTCGCCATATTGGATAGCATTAGTAGGAGTACTTGGAACTAATACTAGTTTCTACAACCAATAGCGACTGAGCGGCCATTTGCAAGTTACGTCAGATTTAGTTCTCTTCCCCCACATTGGGGGAGCTGATTCCGCTTCAAATAGGTTCAAAATGCAGCTGGGTATCTTATGTCCAGCGTACTTGTATAATAGAGATCAGTGATTCAAAAGAATAATAATTGTTTCAGAATTTTTTAATTTTTATTTAAAAATCCTCATTGGAATGTCTTAATAATTAAGCATTATTAAAATAATTATCCGTTCTTATTGCACAAAGAAAAAAGTTCATCATAAAAATAATATAAGTTACATTGTTTACCTCGTACAGAATTTAAGAGAAATATCAAAAAACTTCTTACACATACTTACATTAGAGACAAATATTTTGAACACAGGTGTGAAGTTAGCTCAATTTTCTCATTTTAGGAACCAAACAATTCATAGCTTACGCTCAAAGATCGAAACGCTCGGTGAGGGGAAAAAAGATCACATCGCGTTGTGGTCACAGGAAAATGTGCATTGTGCACATATAATAATATGTCCGAAGCATATCAGCCACGACACGAATTTCGCTATTTGGTCTTTTTGTGATTGCCAGAACGCGTCGTAGCCGTTTTCATTAGAGAAACAGAGCCACAACGCGAATTTCGCGATGTGGACATTTTACTGTGACCCAAACGCGTTGACTTGTGAGCTATTTTTCCGCTCACTGAGCGTTTCCGATCTTCGAGCATAACACATACATCAAGCAGCTAACTTCACATTGAAAATATTAAATTCTCTTGGATGTCCTAATTTTGAAGCCAAATATATTTCAAACAAACTATTTATTGTCTTTTGAATAACCAAAGGTATTTTACTTATACAAGTGAAAATAGCTATTTCCTAATTTTTACAGGAATAATAAGTCTTGAGTGATCAAATACAATATTACAATTTCGTTATGCATAATGTCATTTCCTGGTAATCTAGCGTACTAAATGAAAGCGGGCGCTAAAGGTAGCTTTCCGATCCCCGAGGAACGCGACCGCCACTAACAAAAATCCCATTAAATGAATCCATAAGACCAAGGCTTAATTGTCTACCAACATTGGTCTAGCGACCGTAAAAGCCATTGATTATGGCACTGATTTAAAGGAGCAGTTGTAAATTGCAGTTTTGGTAAGTTAAAAATTATAAATGGCACTAATAACTAGTTTAGCAGTTAAAACTAAGCAGTAAAGTAAACAAAAATGAGTAGTAAAAAATAATGAAATGGATAATTGAAAACATTATAGAATAATTAAATGGTCAGTAAAAATTAATGAATGAGCGGTTACGTGTGGGCAGTAACAAATCGGAATTTGTCAGTAAGAAATCTCATTCTAAGAAGTTCTTTAAACAATGAGGCGGTAAAATATAATAAAATCGGCCAAGTGCAAGTCGAACTCAGCCATGAAGGGTTCCGTGCCGTTATAAAGCGAAAGTATAAGACGGTCGCCAGCTGCTACCGCAGCACGCTCGCTGCGCTCGCTCGGCTCCCTCTGCCGTTGTGGTCTAAGTTCTAACCTAACCTAACCTACTCTTGGACTTTCTGGATTGTGTTTGTTTTTGTTTTGGCACTCGTTTGTTGTTGTTCGGTATCCGTGGTTAAGTAGGCCTTCTGTTAAGTCGTTATCGAACCGCTCGTTCCATCATTTTTACCGCTCATTCATGTATCGAACTGTTCATTCCATCATTTTTACCGCTCAATAGTTTTTTTATTACTGTCCATATTTTACAGTCAGACAATAATTAATCAACCGCCAGAAAATTAAATAACTGCGCAATATTTTTTTCAACTGATCATAATAACATCTCAAATATTTAAATAACTGATCAAAAAATTTGTTCCGATTGATTATCATTATATTTATAGCCTACTTTAGGTATAGCCCATGTCATAAAGTGGCATTTTATTAGAATTTTTGTCGGTTACGGTGGCGTGCAGAGGATCGGAAAGCCACCTTTAAGTGTCAATGAGAATATTTTTATCCAGGAAAAATCTACCATGAATAATATCATAAAGGAATGCAATAATTATTGTGGTCGATTAAAACAAGCTAATTTTCTTCTTGACTCTTTCTGTCCTTACAAAATATATGATGCAGCTATTTGATAAGGACAAAACGATTTCCCGTTCGCTCAACATAATTTACAGAAACATACATATTATGACCACAATTTAATCTAATTCCTATTTCCGACAGGAAAAATAATTGTTGCCAAAACCATGAGCATGATTTTACTGTCCACTTTCCGTTAACACTTTGGCCTAAACATACTCTAACCAATACGCCAGAATCGCGTTAGACATACGATGCGTCATGCCACGCAGTGCTGTGGTTGACCCTTATATTAGCAAGAATTGTGGATAGGCCCTTATATTAGACAGAATTGCGACGCGCCATTAGCCGTTATCAGCGTTAGTTCGTTCGTTTCAGTGACCTATTTTGATTTGTGTTTGATATAGGCTCCATCGCTAACCACGCCACTGAATTATATGTGCAAGAACTAAGAAGTATGACGTTAACACTTAGAGTTAATCAGGGAAAATACGGACACAGGGTAAGTCCGGATAATTCAACTTATCACTAAATTAGTCAATGTTTTTTTTGGCGCTACAGGCATATACGCCATATTGCAACCGAAAACTGTAGTACCGTACCGTAACTGTAGTTTAATTTAGCGTTAACTTAAAATTATTAGGACTTATCCTGATTAACTATACAGGGTGAAATTAAAAGCTTCCGGCCAAATTTCGATATGTTGAATTATTGATCCTTGTTAAAAATAAAAATACGTATCTTTCTTTTGTAATCACTCAATACTAAAGTGTTGAGAAATAGCTTCCGAAAGTTTTCCTAAAAAACACCACAATTCATAATATACACTACGCGTCGCCGGCGCGTGCCACGGCCGGACCTCCCGGGCCATCACCCGCGACACCCCCGCTCTACCCACCGCCGCGAAGTGACCGTTCTGCAACGATTTCAAGTGGGATAAAATATATTATTGTAAAATAATTAACATCCTATTTTTTGGTTAAATGGACTCTCCTAATGATACCTAAAATAAAAACGAAAGGACCATCTGACCATAGATTTTAAGCCCTAAAAAAAATTGGCCGGAAGGTTTAATTGTACGATTAATTATACGAGCGACAAGTGTGAACAAACACGTTTAACAATTGCTACTGACTTATATGAGCGAGAAGTGTGACGCACTGTTGCTGTGTATCGCGGCCGATAGTACCGCGTGTAGGGCGTGGGATTGTCCTCTAGCTGGTACCAATGGTAGTACCCTCGCTTCGGTGACATTGGAACCTTCCGCGCCAGTGTAGCGAGCGACGCGAGCCATCGCCGCTGCGTTTACCTGGTGACAAAAATGTTTATCATTAATCCATACTAATATTACAAATGAAAAAGTGTGTCTGTCTGTCTGTTACATCTTCAAGCCCAAATTATCGCTAATCCGATTTTGCTGAAATTTGGTATGGAGATACATCTTTGAGTCCCAGAAAATGGACATAGGATACTTTTCATCCCGGACAAAATGAACGGTTCCCCGGCGATAAACGAATTTTGGCGCAACTCAGTTGCAAGCTACATCTAATTATACGGGGAGAGTATGTAAGTTAAATGTACAGGTGATTATTGTTTTCGACAAGAATTACTGAACGAATTAGGATGATATTTTCTATATTATATTATGTAATCAAAATGTTTTATGTCGGTTTATTACCACAAGGTAGAGTTAATAATGTAATAAATAAGAAAGAAAAGAGAAGGTAAGACATCCTTCCAGTGGGTGTAAATATTATGTAGATACAAGAATTACTGTATAACGGTTAAAGCAATTAAAGTTTAACATTCGAGACTCTAAATACATATTTTGTGTAGAAACCCGGTCCTTAAAGGGATTAAAATTGTGCCTAAAGACGAAACCTTATAACCTTTTCACTGGTTATAAGTTTATTAACCATAATAATTATATATGAATGAAAATACTATTAGAGAAGCTGATTCACAGGCACATGGTGGACCTACCTAGATTGGTCGCGTTATGTCGAAATTCGAGCCTACAGATCAAAACTAACAATTAACATTAAATTGACATAGGACAATGACGTACGTTAGGCTTCGTCCACATTTGTATCATTTGCGCGATCAGATCTTCGATCAGATCTCCGTCGCGTATCATCGAAGCGTATCAAAATGATACGCGTATCATGATACGCCCCGATCGCTATTAAACGCGTATCTGATACGTGTCGTATCAAATACGCGCAAGACCGGCAGAATGATCTAATAGGCGTCCACACTATGATACACATACTTGATACGGCGCGATGATCGCGACGGAGATCTGATCGGAGATCTGAACGCGCAAATGATACAAATGTGGACGCACCCTTACACGATCAGTTTTTCATCCATCTGATCCATCGATCTGATTGACGGAATACTGATGGTTATAAAAATACATATTAAAAAATTATTAGTCCATCAATCCGTGGGTTAGACGATCAGTTTTCCGTCAATCTTTACCAGATTGATGGATCAAATTGGTGAAAAAAACTGATAGTGTAACTTACGTCTTAGAATCAATTTCTTCGATGGTACATTATATTATTTTTGTACCTAGGTACCTTTATTAGGTCTACATAAAATACCTCATAATCATTTTCTTCGTCCAAATCGTTTTGTGACTCCGATACCTTGGAGCGACGGCGTCGTGTGACGTTAAGCTGCGTAATATTACATCATTAAGCACAAAATAATAATTGCCAAATATAAAATAATAACTAAAACCCCATTTATAATATTAGCCATTCCCATTTATAATTTTTTATTCTATTTTATTTATATATTCCTATAGGACCATTATAAAGTTCATGTATTAAAAGATAATGTAAAAATATCTGTCGAATGGAAATAAACACATTTAAAAGTATTTTAAATGGCTAATATTATAAATCGTAATTTATGGAATAATAATATTCAAATAAATTTAAAATCTGACTGTTTACTAAAAAAATTAATACTCAATTATTGTAAAATTATCATGACCAAAAACATTAATAACTTTATTGACACTGATTATAAAAGTTGCAAGGTTGCAATAAATAAAATATGTTGCATACCAAAAAAGAAGTTAGAACATTTAAAATTGACACTTATCATAAAAAAACTGGTTGCATCTTCTGCACAGTAAAAGATAATAGACAACATCGATAGTAAAAACTTACTGACCACTGACCAAATAATATTCTGACTCTGGTCATAAATTGACTGACCTGTATAACGTTGCCGTCGTACGCTCCTAAGCTGCATGACCTCATGTCCAACATTTCAACCACACGCTCAGTCTCAGGTTCGACTATTACCAAGAACTGTGAAGAAAATAAACTTTTATTTTACTGTCACTTTTGAATAATAACCCAAAGTTTTATTGGCACATCTGTATTCACACTATGAATAAACTGAAGAAATAACAAGAAATTTTAAAGGAGTGAGAATGATTTATTTGACATTAGAAGTCGCTTATTGATATTTTAAATCTCTAACATTTAATTTTTCTAACTCCGTCGTCCTAATTAGCAATGACATCTTGGCTAAAAATTAAGTTCAAAAACTTATAAGGTAATCAATATGGAATTTTTTTTTTGTATGCGTGCTCCGGGTTAGGAACGTGCCTCAGTTAAGCTGAAGCTACCTGGGGCTATAATAAATATGGCAACCTTACCTTATGCGTGACCAATAGCTGCAGCAGCGTATCGTTGAGCTGTGCTTCGAAGCCGGCAATGACCGCCAGCTCCGCCAAACGGAACGACCATCGCACGCAGTCGCGACGCCACCTGTCGTCCACGCACGCGGTGATGCGTGCGAAGCGCGGCTGGAAGTTGAATAAGATTAATAAAAACTACAATCTAAGTGTCTGAACACACCATGCCGAAGTTCCGCGGCGGAAGTTCGGCATGATTACGTCAGCAATGTCAAACTCATACATGTCAAACTCATATAACGCGACGGAATTTCGACATGGTGTGTCATCGGTAATTTAAAATACATTGTAGGCGGAATCATGCCGAACATCCAGCCCGGGCCTTCGGCATGGTGTGTTTAAACTTTGGTTTAGACACTTTAGTCGATGTACTGTCGAAAAATTGATTCAAAGGCAGTTGACAAGCCTACGCCATTTGGTCGGATTATGTCAATTTAATACTAGACATGAACTGCTGAATGAGTTTAATATAAAGGGTCCAAATTATGGAGGTCCGCAATCTGCCCATGAATCAACTTCTCTGATTTGAAAAGCAAAAGTCCTTTCCGGCTTTACAAAATATTAGATAGATAATATCTGGTTTTTCCTCTTAATCGGTTCAGCCGTTTAGGCGTGAAGAGGAAACAAACAGACGGACATACTTTCACATTTATAATATTTGACTGACCTACAATAGTATTGAACAATTTATTTAACATTAAGATACCCCAGACGGTCAATAAAATTGTACAATACGTGATATAGCGCAATAAAATTGATCGTCTAGGGGCCTGGTAATCGTTATTAGCCCTCGATTATTATTATCAGTACTATTATACTAGCTGTACCTAACAAAGAAAACGTGTGTGTGTAGCCAAATCTTAATTTCATTCCCAAAAAAATTGAGACTTATGTTACCTCACTGTGCACTGCTTAAAATACCTGAGGCACAGGGTCCCAGCCGGTCTGCGCCAACAATCCCTGGCCAGCGTAAGCCACAAGATCAGCCGTAGCGCTTAGCGGTTTAGCGAGCGCGCCGAGTAAGCCACGCCGCAGTCCCGCTGCGCCCGCCGACTCGCCTACCGCCACGCCCACTAGTGGGTGGTGTGCGAGACCGCCCACCGCACCTAGATCGAATATCGTCGAATTGAACCTTGAGTGCATGGCTATGTCGGATAATGCGTGGAGGCCGCAATGGAAGATCTTCCGACCGAGCGAGGTGTTAAGGGGCCGGGTACCCTCCACATTCTCATACATATGTAATACCAAAATAATTTTCTCATACGAAAATATTTAACATGTTTGAGTTATTTTTCAGTTTAAAATAGCAATTACCTAGGTTCCTGCACAAAAATTTACTTCAAAATATTTAAACGCAAAAAAAATTGTCTTAATTTTTTTTAGTTAATTTACTACTAAATATTGAAATACTAAAAATAGAGTAAAACACTAAAAAATATATAAATAAATAGTATATTTACTACAAAATATTTAAACTCTAAAAATATTTTTAGTATGTAAATATTTTGTAGTAAATTTAATATTTATTTATATATTTTTTAGTGTTTTACTCTATTTTTTAGTGTATCAATATTTAGTAGTAAATTTACTAAAAAAAAATTAAAACAAAATTTTTTTTGCGCTTAAATATTTTGAAGTAAATTTTTGTGAAGGAACCTAGGTAATTGCTATTTTAAACTGAAAACTAACTCAAACATGTTAAATATTTTCGTATGTGGAAATGATTTTGGTATTACGTTTGTATGAGAAATTCCAAGGGTACCCGGCCTCTTATGGCGCTATATCGAAAGTAATTTTACCGCAATGGCAATTTGATACTTAATTTGTATGACTATAAAGTCGTGAATACTACGAGTAATCGTAAGTGTCAAAATTACTAAATTTGGGCTATAGAATTACTATTTGAGCGACTGACTGTGAGCGACGAGAAATTAACAGAACAGCAACTTACAAATTATTTATTTGAGTTACTTAAAATATAAAATGAGCAGATTCATAATATTTGAGCGACCTAATATCTGTTTGAGTGTTAACGTTACGTCCTGCATTTTTTTCAATATTTGGCAAATGTATTTTTTATACTGAGCGGTATTTTATCTTAAATGAAGTATTTCGAAAACAAAATCCACTTTGAAAAATACACTAATGAGCTGAGTATAATGAGCTCACATTAAAACAAAAAAATGAATATGAAATAACTATTTGATCAGGGATCCCTAGAACATTTTTTTTTATTACTACATATCAAGCAAATTTTTTGTGAGTAGCTACATTTGGATAAGAGGAACAACAATTTTATCTGTGACAAATCTTGAAAGTGGTTGCTAACAATAGAAAGGATTTCATAATTTGATTTGATGATCCCAAAATATGTATTATTCTATTTGTAGGAACTTAAATTTTAAAACGATTTAATTATGAGTTGACGGGTGGTTCACAAAAAAATAACCACGATGGCTAAGACGCCTTAGCCATCTAACCTAACCCAAAAAGGTCGTATTGATCGGTCGGTCGGATGAAAATGTATGGCACCGCTTCCGAGGCCCGCGACTGACGCGCGCGGCCTACGACTGTCGTAAGCTGCGCGCGACCGTGCCATATAACTTTGACACGGTCGCGCGGGGCCTACGACAGACGCGCGCGACCGACGACCGTCGTAGGCCCCGCGCGACCGTGTCAAAGTTATATGGCACGGTCGCGCGCGGCTTACGACAGTCGTAGGCCGCGCGCGTCAGTCGCCGGCCTCGGAAGCGGTGCCATACATTTTCATACGCTGACTATGGTCGAGCGGCCGACGACAGTCGTAGGTCGTGCGCGACCGCGATCGATCACGATGCATGGAATTGTACCTTAAGGGATGTACTTTGCCACATACAAAGTTTTGTCATGGCAAAGTACACCCCTGGTGTCAGTGCCAATAGCCGACAAAAAAGGAAGAAGAAGAAGAAGCAGCCAAATATTTACTAGCCAAACCTATACAATTACTATACAGTAGTGAATTTTGATAATTTTACTTAATTTTTATCAAGAAACCTTGGATTATATAGTTTTGGAATGATAAAATATTCGTCCCCCACACACCGCACCCTTGCGATGCTTTAAAAACACTTCGTAAACACCTTTTTAAATGCGAATTTCTGATAAATGGAGGGTCTCCTGAGGGTGGGAGTGGTATGGGGGGGGGGGGGGGGGGGTTTTCCTCATCCAACCCATTTCTCCCCAACCCATCTCACCGCCAAAATTGTTGGGCATGATTCTAAACTAAAGTTTAGAGTCATGTGAAACGATCAAAATCTGCTGATTTTTGTAACATTGTCCTACAAATAGAACAATCTATATTTTAAGACCATCAAATCAAAACATGAAATCCTTTCTATCTCAGATAGTTATTCAGTTTCGAGATTTTCATTAAAAACACGCATCAAAATATAAAATATAAACCCTCAAATAGAATATCAGTAACCAATAATCATTAATAAAGCAGTTCACAAAGTTTGCTCAAAGTGAACTTTTTAGTATAGTTCGTAATGTACACTCACTTAGAAAAATTGAATCTATCTTAAATATTTAAGTTGCCTGCTATGTATTTCCAGTCGCTCACTTAGTAATACAGTCGCTCGGATAGAATTTTTAATATCTGAAATAGATTAATCACAATCCACTTTTTGTAAGCTCGTTCTGGATTTTATTATAAATCAATATTAGTCGTTAGTTTAGTTTATTTTTCGCTTACTCAAATTAATACCGCTCAAGTTATTAAACCAGTATGTTCATCATCAGTCGCAAAGTAATTTTTTATTCGCTCGTTTTATTATTTCCCTTTTAAAAATAACTAGGAGCTTTTAAAGCCTTTGGAACTTAAAATCGTATAAAATCAATTAGACTAATTTCCTACAATACATCTATTTTCGTTTAAAAATAATCTTCAAATTTCGTATTTTTAAGAGGTCATTTCGAAAATTAAATGTATCGAGGCAAAATACATTAATCGTGTTTCTAGTTCTTCTCAAACCTAGATAAGGCTATGAAGATAATATGTATATCTCATTGCCAGATTTGTAACATTTCTGAGGTTCCTATAGTATTACGTCAAAAAGGACAGCTTTTTCAATATAGCGCTTTAAGAGCCCGTACTATCTTTTCTACTGCTCTCTTCACACTCACGCCCGTCTTTCATATGCCAGGTGAAACAGGACGATCGCCAAGTTAGCGGGCAGTTATAGGTATTCTATTTTTTAAAGGGTTTTTTAAATGAAAGTGGTAAAAAGTAATTCCAATATTGTATAGACGACTTTCTCAACAGTACATTGTATTTTTTTCATACCGTTAAGACGTCAATACAATCCATAAACAGGTGACATTCTAAACCTTTTACAGCAAAAATCACAAAACTGTCACAAAACTGGTTTGAGTTGGATTATTTAAAGATACTTAAAAAAATTAAAAATCTAGCTGCAACATTAGATTATAATTGAAATTATCTTACATGTTGTGCATTAAAACTTATAGAAATACTATATTTTAACTGTTAAATCACGTCTGTTAAATGAGCGAATTCGGTCGTATACGGACTCTTAAGCTCAGTCAGGCCGGAGCCGACGTGATTGATTTCAGCTGTATATTTAATTTTTATATTTAATTTAATAACTTATAGTTTGTGCGTTTTATGATGATATGGGTGGCAGTTCTCATATTCCTTGCTACGGATTTTTTTTACAAGAAAACAAAAAAAATCAAAATGTAATAAATTATATTCCATCTACAAAAATAAATGTTTCCTATAATTGTAAATGAATAAAAATGAAAAGTTGCTAAATACTAACTTATTAATATAAAATTATAAATATTAACTGTGAAATAGGAGTAAAAAATTATTATTACGAAAACATTTGAAAAATGTCAGATGCATGAAACGGAACTTATGTCAATAGAGATTGTCACTGTTGAATCGAAATCAAATCGATAAAAAGGGCGGCCATCCTAAATCGCCGGCGCCACTCTGAAACGTCAGTACGAAATCGACAATTTCGATTGCAATTCCTTTACGAAGTGATTCGATATTTTTAAATTATCGATTAATTTTTTTAGGTTACTTCCCTTCTATTGTCAATTATAATGTGTCACGCATATCATCTTAAAACGCACAAGGTATAGATAACTTCGATAGTGCGATGCAAGAATATGGCACTAATTGTTGGTACTTGGTGCCTACGCAGTTACAGTTGAATTTTCACTTGAGATAATACATCTCAAGCTAAAATTCCCATTCTATTAAATCCCGATGTTTTTATAGAATGTGACGGTCGGAATGCCAGTTGTTTTTGTTTTTAACAAATTAATGAAAATTCTTTGTGACATACCCAGAATGTTGATAGCGAAGTTTGTTACTCCCGTCACAAGTCCAGCCATTAGACTTGGCGGTGGTCGTCTCCTGTAAAGACAAATATAAATATCAAGTTGACATTATCATAATTTTGTGCACTTTATTATTATATACGAAATGTAAAGCTTACTTGATTTTATTATGAAGAGTTAATGGAATCAGGCGTTACTTTGCGGAAATCCATAGCTTAAAATTTAGTTTGTTATTATTTTTAGCAATATTCCGCGAAATAAACTTCCAATTTAAGGAAATGAGTGAGTGCACGCATAGGCATGCGTACAGCACCTCCCTCCTCCCGCACTGCCTATGCGTACACTCGCATACAAGAACTTGCAAACACCACCACCACACAAGCAATAATGTTGGCAAATCCGTGCAAGGCCCCTCATTGAAGGCCCGTGAAGATTTGTACTAAAGATGTTTACTAATCTAAGCTGAAGAACATCAGTTATCAGTCACATAAAAGCCAACAATCTCTGTTTTGCAATGATATTATATAAAAAAACTCAAAGCAGATATGTCACTACCGCGCGCGTTGTGTAGCCATTAAATACGGGCCAATTGACCCGTCTTTTGTATAGTCTGTCTCTTTTATGTAAATGTCATTTCGTATCTTTTGTTTCACTTATCTGTCAAATTTGACAATTGAATTTGAAAATTGTTCGGAAGCAATTTAAGCCGGAAAATAGTATGAACGTAACAGATCTGTATTTAGTTGAATATCATTGCTGTTTTGTATTAAAATAATAAATCAACTATTACTAATACAATTATTTTAAATCCTACTCATATTATAACACTAACCTAGCAGCAGCAGCGCGTCTCGCATGCTCCTCATCACCAGCCAGCAAGTCGAGGTTGCGTGCGAGCGAGCCCGCGCACGCACTCAGCGACTTGAGCAGCGCCGCCGCGGCCGCTGACGCCACGCCGCGTACGCCGCCGCTAGCCCCGCCCACTCGCGCCGCTAGAGCACCCGGTGCGCCCAGCAACTCGAGACCACCCACGACCCAACCTAAATAGAAAACATTTACAAGATGTTTGTGTAAACACCGTTGTCCTTGAAACCATCAAATGAGCCCGTCAAAATGAACAACTTTTTCTATGAGAACAATGCTGGGAATTAAAAAAAAACCTGTCTTCATACCCATACAAATTGCCGATCCGGGCATCCGTATGGGAATGAAGACGGCATTTTTTTTTTAGTTTCCAGCATTGTTCTTAAGATATCTGCGTGTTTTAACAATTAAACAACTTAATACATGCTGATGGAAAGATATTTATTTACAGAATGACATCTAACAATTTTATGTCAATAGACCAGAAACAATACTTCTTAAAAAGGTAAAATATAAAAAGCTCTATACAAACACCACAGTTCTCATAGAAAAAGTTGTTCATTTTGACAGGCTCATTTGATGGTTTCAAGCAATGATATTGTATGTTACTAACGTAACAAGGATAACAATGTATACACAAACACACTGTATAAGTCAGAATAAGATCGCTCGGCTCGTGATGGGTTAACCCTTCGGGAGCGATCTTATTCTGACTGCTGCGTTTCCACCAGAGATGTGTTGCAAGGAATGTGTTTTTAAGATCCAATTTGTGCGCTGGGTGAGGTTACGGCAAGATCACGCCAATGAAGCGATTCTATTGGTTCTCAAAAACACATTCCTAAACGCAGCCAAGGGTGAAGCCAAACAAACACAATTCAAAAGTCCTGTTTAATTCACACGAGCGTAATTTTGTAAGTCAAGATTTGTATGAGATACTTACGCGACCGAAATTCTGTGACTCACAACTATAAAATTACTCTCGTTGGGCTTCCCCCTCAGTGTACGAATATTAGGTAATTATTAACAAAATACGGATTTGCCACCAGATACGTCTTAGCACCGGCTGCAGCACTAGTTTATGTAGAGGTCTAATAGTTTTACATAAACTTATGCTGCAGGTGGACAATTGGACATGTTTATTATTATTTTGACTACGATGCTGTACCAAAGTTAATTAGCACTTATTGTAATTTATCGCAGATTAATGTCCTAGACCTAGAGCCTAAGCTTTTGATTCTCGTAGTCACGTTCTGCCACTATAATAGCTTTGCTATATTATCCTAACGTAACCAGCTATTTTACTTACAAATTGTTATTAAATTGATAAGTTTATTTTAGTCGAATCACCGAATGGTTCTGAAAGATACTTATTTCAAACGTTCTGTCAACTCACCAGCTCCCAAGATGGCGGCCGACAAGTAGTGTACGGTGAGTGCGTGCGTGAGTCGCTCCGGTGACGTCATCATATCCGTCAACGTGAACGCGCTGAGACGCAGCGGGCTCTGGTCGAGGGCTATATACATGCGTACCTGGAAGTTCCTTATAATAAATGTTACCGATATTCAAAGTCTTCGATATTAAAACCTATTATATAAATTATAACGTGAGAAGTACGAAAGAGAGTAAAAAAATACGATTTCTGAGATTCTTAAGAAGGAGTTTATTAATTTACTAGTTTAATTGGCTATTTCTAAAATAAAAACTTACTCTGTTATAAAATTTTTGAAATCTAAATAAGAAAATAAAGACCTCTTGTGATGCGTGGTGTAATTTTGGCTTTAAGCAAGATGGACATATCTTCGACTTTTACATCTGCCATAAAACTTAATAATTAATACAACTTTTTTTATAAAGTTGGTAAACGAGCAAACGGGTCACCTGATGAAAAGCAACAACCATTGCCTATGGACACTCGCAACATTACAAGAGCTGCAGGTGGGTTGCCGCTTTAGCTGCTTATATCATAAACCTACCGCAGTATGCAACGTAAGCGTCAGATCCAACGGATGTATGTGTAGTTTTCTCAATCTCAGCGGATACTGTAGCGATCTTGTCTCAGCTAGTATCGTCTGTTCGGCGTTCAGTGACGTCACAGGTACGGCGAGTCGGAAAAGGTCGACTGCAGCGCTCACGTACGAGTCCTCTATGTATAGAGCTAGTGGACCAACTCGCAGGTCGACTTCGGTTAGTTCTACAAAAAGTAACGTAGGAGAGTGGGTCTATTTTCAATGGAAGGGATAATTTAAATGATAAAAAGCCATTAATGAACACCGTTTAGGAAGTCGATGAATTTATTTACTTAGTTATGCTGCAGCAGTAGCGTGTAAATATTTACTGTATGTCTACTTCTAAAATGAGCCCAAGCACGAAACCTCTACCTACTCTAAGTTGGCGAGGAGTTGGATATCATATTGATTACCAGGTGATGGTGCAGCACCAGGCCAACTTTCCATTATTATGTGTATACTTATATTGTATATTCACAAATGTCACGAACTATTAGAATGAAATATAAAACCCATCAAATGACTACAAGTTGCTAACAGCCTTTCATGAACCAGATAAACCCTGATTGTCCAGCACTGAGCAGGCTGATGATAATGAACTATAGCTAAGAACACTCTCGATCATGTCAGCTTTTAAACAAAAAAAACTAGATCAAAATCGATCCACCCGTTTGGATGCTACGATGCCACGGACAGATACACCCACAGACAAACAGACAGACAGAGACAGACAGACAGACAGACACGTCAAACTTGTAACACCCCTCTTTTTTGTCGGGGGTTAAAAATTCAAGATTTTTTAAATAAAAAAATGGTTGGTGTGCCTCACTCGACATAGATAGGTATAGTGTGTCGCGGACTTTTTTAGTAGATATTTATAAGATCTACAACTAATTAGAACATTTTATGGTTCTATCTTTTAAGTTTAGGCAGCGTACGCAAAATAAGTAACTTTTCTGGTTGATTTTTTACACCTTGTGTCCGAAAAACTAAAATATCTTACGATTTCCAAAATAAAATTTAGCCTATGTTACTCGTGGATAATGTAGCTTTCGAATAGTGAAAGAATTTTTAAAATCGGTCCAGTAGTTTTTGAGCCTATTCATTACAATTATTACAAACAAAGTTTACCTCTTTATAATATTAGTATAGAAAAATTTCATACGGCATAGCAAATATTTACATTCACGGGCAACTAAAAAAAGAAAAATATTTGGTGTGATTTGCCCTAAAATCTACATTGTAATACTTAATTATATTAATTAATTTCAGACTTTTGTCGTGTGTCCAAATTTTTTCACATGTTCTTCATTATCTCACCTGTATAAAACTCATCACAGACACGCCATCTATCGTGACAAGTATTAACCAGGAACCGTGCATCTTTATGATGTGAGAACAACTCGTGAAACATGCCCCAGTACGCTGGCCAACTATCGACGTATTGCGACGAGCGAGTATGAGCAACTACTGCGAAGTCGTACTGTTCTGTCTCGTATTGAGCGTTGTCCATTTGCACTTCAGATATCGAGAGGGTAGTTCGGATTTTCTGTAAAGTGCAGTTAGTTTAACTATACAATGTATTTTAATATGTAATTTATAAGGTTGTAGTTATCTTAAATAATGTATACTAGAATATATTTTGGATCACCATAACATAAACCAATTTTTATAATAATTAATTGCGCTAAGAACAAAGAAAGTGTTTCTCAATTGCTGCATTAGGCTGCGTTTCCACTGAAGCGGATTGACCGAATTGACCAATCGTGCTATTCCAGCGGCATAATGCTTAACGTTGAATGTTTCAACGCTTCGCACAATCAAGCAATCTGAACAAAAGCATTACCATACTTAAGTTCTGAAACTGAAAAACACCCTTTGTGTCTTAATATGCCTAGCTTATTTTATGTGTAATTGAATTTTTTAGACTGTTTTTGTCTATGATTCTTCCACTCACCCGTCCATCACACTTCACTACCACGGCTGCTCTCTGCAGGTGTAATGCCAATAAAGGCGGTGAGTCTTGCGCAGCAGCCACTAGCAACACAATACTGCCGAAAACGCACCGCGCGCGCTCACTCTCAGGCCATATCTGACTTATGTTTGATATATCTGAAACAAAATGTTGGATTTAGAAAATGACTAGTAACATTAATATAGAATAAACCTGTAATACATATTGTGACTAATTGTGAAACTACTGAGTTTGTAAACATGATATGACAACAGTTCAAATACTTGATATAATGTAAAACAACACAACTGAAAACCTGTAACATTTGAAATTTATTTGACGTTTCTGATTCATTGCTATATCTACAGTTATTTGATACGTTTATTGTAACAACTTTAAAATTGATAATAACTAGACCTTCAGACACAATACTTGGTTCCTCAGAGGACATATTATGTGAGATTGCATTTTGATTCTTGATCAAAAGATCCGCTAAAATCAAATAAATTTTAAAGAAACTTTAAAAACTTACTATTAATAACTATTTTAAAATAAAATAATATGTTAAGAAATAGTTAATTTTGTACTTTTGGTTTAGATACAATAAGTTATTGATAGAGATAATTTAATTAAAAATTAGATAAATTATCTTACCTTTAATATCCTCCCGAACCATACCCGAAAGTTTCATAAGTGAGGAATCATCCATATCATTTATAGCAAGCGCTTCGTTGTACTCATTTCTCTGTGCCTGTAAATGGATAATACAAAAATAACATTATCATGAATTAAAAAAAAAACTCGGTGATGAAATTTAATGAACTCATAATAATAATAGAAATCAAAAGGTTACCGTTTGTGCGTCTATTTCAACTGTGTTTTCATGACTTGTTTCTGTTAGTTGCCGTAATTTAGTCGACTTATCTGTGCCTGAAACGATGTAACATGAAGTTTTAAAGTTTTTCTGTTATATAATATTACTAATAATATTATTATAAAAGATACGATGAGCAAACATTTTTAGTGTAATAATTACTAATGAGGCGTTAAAATAGTATTGAGCTTTACTCACGTCTGTTGTTAGAGAAAGAAGGCCCCTTATCATGAATCTGGAAACAAAATACAAATTATAACAACTAAACTAATTGAATAAGAATATATTAACGACCAAACAATTCCATTTTTGAGAAAATATTTGATCGAAGTTTTAATGTCTATTTAGTATTTAAAGTAGTACAGTAATGGACACCAAATACTGGACGCTGGACTGGATTGGTCATGTTTTCTGTGATACAGTGAATATTCAGAGAATCCAGTGATACTGGTGCCCTCTACAGTCTACTGTACCAATTTAAATAAACACTTAATTAAACTTACCGTTACAAAAGGTCCCGTAAGCCGACGTCTTATATCACTTGCCGATATATCATACTGAAAATAAGATAAAGGTTTCATTTACCAAATAAATAAATATTTAATTCAGGGTTAGTGTAATTATTACAGTATATCACATTCCTAAGAAAATAATATGCATGACACCTACATGACACATTACAATAATAATTGACATAGAGTCACAATATGTGAGGTCACCTCACGAAAATTAATCGACATTTTTAAAATATCTAATAAGTTTGTAAAAGAAATAAAACCGAAATAATCCACTGGTCACTCCTATTCATCAAATTGATATCGAAGAAATTTGCGTAGCATGAGGTGTGAGAATTGTCACGCATATCTTATTACGCTTTAAAGCAAAGCTTTCAAAATAATGTCTATTAATATTAGATGAACTCTGTAATAAAATGAACTACAAAACTGACGAAAAAAAATATTTACCGTATCGACATCTTGCAGTTCAAAAGTCGTCGAATGCGGATTAGTCCGCACGCAAACTTTAATAGTAGCCGCGTTGGGCAACTGTAGAAGTTGTTCGCCATCTGCCATCGCGACCGGTTGACACCAAACTGGATCTGAATCTCCTGTGGAATTTGTTACTGTAGTTCATTATGAGGTTTAGTAATGTGAGTATACTAAAATATTAAATCAAATTAGGGTAATATGTCTTAAAAACGAATTAACTATTGACTTTCTCAGGACGTATAATATATTAAATAAATAAATAAGTTTATTCGACCCATTTTGTTACGCCATTAAGTGACAATAAATACGCGTACGAGAAAACATCTAACGTACACTTCAAGCTACTAATAAGTTTTGTATCGTCTGTTACTTCAGGCGTAGTAACGATTTGGCGAAATTTTATAGGCTACTTAGACGTCCTCGTAAAGGGACACTTCACTTAGTTGATAAAAAAAATGTTTTGTTTCTGAGTTTACGTGTTGATCTATCATCGGTTAGATTCATATTCAACTGATTTAACTTACCCATAGCCCTTGCGACAGTCAGGAATGGTATACTCGGTATCGGCACATTCGGAGTGGGCGGGTACCGGGCGTTCCAAGATGGCGTCGTGTAGTATGCGAACGAGCACGCATCCAGCGTGCACCACCAGCGTGCGTCTGCGCAGTCTTCTGCTATCTATTTATAATTAGTGATTTGAAATGTAAATATAAAATGGATGCGATAGGAAAGGAAAAACTATAGGAATTAACTTTCTGCCGTGCACTGTAAAACTCTGGAACGAACTGTCACCAGCAGTATTTCCGGACCAATATGACCTGAAAACCTTCAAGCAGAGAGCGTATTCCCACATAAAAGGCCGGCAACGCACTTGCAGCTCTTCAAATGTTGCGAGTGTCCATGGGCGACGGTAGTTGCTTTGCATCAGGTAAGCCGTTTGCTCGTTTGCCCCCTTATCTTAATATATATATTTCTTGTGTGCGTGTGTATGTGACTGAACTCCTCCTAAACGACTGAACCAATTTTGATGAAATTTTTTGTGTGTGTTCAAGGGGATCAGGGAATGGTTTAGATTCACAATTTTGTCCGCTGGACAATGTTTTTTTAATTAATTTTTAATTTATTAGTAGTTGTTGATTTTGGAATGTTTTACATTGGATCCGACAGACGGCTACTATCGTAGTGTCAAATTTTAAATAATATTCGAATTCGAATTTTAATTTTAGTCTGTCCCGACAGTTAGCGCTGCGATCAAATTAAAAAAAAAATACTTTATATACTTAATATGGCAAAGAAACGTTTGCCGGGACAGCTAGTTTCATATATAAAAAAATAAGTTTGTGTTTGTAACATCTTTTCTATATTTTATTATATTTCGTAAGCGGTGAATGTGTACGAATATGATGATAGGATTGGCAATTATTGATTTGTGCTAGGAGCCTTTATTTTCTAGAACATAATTATGTACTTACTACACACAGCCGGAATTTCATAATCGGAAATTCATATTATTAATTCAGAAAGACCGAACTTACAGCGTTTTACAGAAATACTTCATCCACATTTTGGGTTACAGCATGATTTAATATAGAATATCTCAGTTAAAAACTTGTGCACAATTTTGTGGGTTATATCAATAGAAAGCTTACATCGAGTAGATAAATTTAGACTCTATTATTACAAAACGCTGTAACCTGGGTTGCATCGTTTTGTCGTAACAGGGCAGCGAAATGAATATGAAATTCATATTCTTACAGATCGATCTATTTGTTCATAATCTGAAAAAATCAAAATGTGTGTGGAGCGTACTGATATTGTATGGTAAGTATTCCGGTCTTTCTGAATTAATAATATGAATTTCCGATTATGAAATTCCGGCTGTGTGAGGCCGGCCTTATTGTATTTTTTCGGAGATATTATTCATTTCATTTTTCGCAATATTTTATGATTACGTAAGTTTTTGGTTATAACCCAATTATTTAGAGACTGATTGCTACAATCGAAAAATATACTCCTGCTTTTAACGGCTAACAAGAAATGGAAGTCATATTACCTTGACTTTGCCCGGTTCATCTGTATCTAACGGTTGCGCCACATGAACAGAGTACTTGGTGAAGTTGTGTATGAAGTATTGCGGGGAGTCGTCCTTAGCTATTGTGATGATCCAACGTCCCTCTTGGTACACCTGAGTTATTGTCAGAGGTATCTGTGAAAATGCATAAAATACAGTGAAACTGCATAATAGACAATTCCATATTTCATAACTCGAAAGTAATAGAACCGGCGAATTGACAATATTTTCAATTCAGGGCCCGTACCACGAAACGGTTTTGAGACTCAAACAATCGTACGAGAATGTTGCGTCCTACTCCAACAAACGAAAAATGACGTTGTTAGAGCAGGACGCGGCATTCTCGTCCGATTGTTTGAGTCTCAAAACGGTTTCGTAGTAGGCCTACTGAAATGTACATTATACCATCGAGGATATTGATTCCTATTCATTTGAGAGACCAACGTCATTTGGTCGATCATGTCAATTCAATGTTAATTGTGATCTGTCGGCTGGGTTTGACGTAATGCGACCAAACTACGTAGGTCCCCCATTTGCATAGGAATCAACTTCTCTATAGTACAAACAGCAGACTTGGCATGGTCACCATAGAAGCGGTTTCTTTCTACGGAAGAACAGACAGTGTCAGTTAGACAAAGGAAATCCGCCATTTTGTCACTAAAATCTGTCAGTATATCCATTCTTTCCCGTTTCTAATGTTACTATGCTAAGGGCCTGGTTCACCACTTCCTGATAAGTGCCGAATAGGCTATCCGCCACTTAACTTGACACATGAAGAATGGAGAATATGTCAAAAGAGTTGTGAATAGCCTATTCGGAACTTTATCAGAAAGTGGTGAAACTGGTCCTAATGCTGCAGAAAAAAAGAGCAATAGATAAATCTCTTTATAAGCCAGTAAACTGTTCTGAGTTTAATGTTTATTTCGCAAGGAATACCGCTATAAGTTATCAAGCACTTACCGATTTCCTATCGCCATTAATTACGGCTAGGGCCCTTCGGAACGGCGGCAGACCGAGCCTGACAGGGGCGGGTTCACTCTCGCAGAGGCCCACACACAGGTACGGACGCAATTCATGCGCGTGACCCCCTCGCCAGCGACCGTGCACCCAAAACCGACATAAAGGTGTTCCGTATACGCTGAAAATAAGACGAATAGAATTTATCTTTCAGGACTGTCCTCTTTAGTGTGCAGCTATCAAGGTTTATTTAATTATTGATTTGCAATAACTCACATTAACTTATCTATATCTATACTTATTATAAAACAAAGTCGCTTTTTATCCCTCATGTCCCTTTGTTCCCTTTAATCTTTAAAACTACGCAACGGATTTTGATGATTCTTTCAGTGTTAGATAGCCCATTTATCGAGGAAAGTTATAGGCTATATTTTATCACGGTAAGATTAATAGAAGCGAAGAAATAGAGGAAAATGTGGAAAATACGGGGAAAATTATTTGAAAGGGCTAACTTGAACGAGCTAATCTCAGGAACTACTGGTCCGATTTGAAAAAATATTTCAGTGTTAGATAGCCCATTTATTGAAGAAAGCTATAGGCTATATTTTGTCACGCTAAGACTAATAGGAGAATGTGAAAAAAACGGGGGAAATTATTTGAAAGTGTTTATCTCGCGAACTACTGGAGCAATTTTTATGTTATTTGGCACAGATAAGAAGTCCACCACATGGAGGATCGTGATAGGCTATCGATTTTAATCATTTTATACCCGTGCGACGCCGGGGCGGGTCGCTAGTAAAATTAACATAAGACGAGTCTTTTAAAGTTTTGTAAGTTCGTTAATCGTACTGACAAGTTTTAGGTAATGTTACTCCCCATTTTCAATCTGTATTATTTGCAGCAAAAGACAAGAAAAAATATTACGTATTTAAATACCTGTCTGGCATCGAAGGTGCAATGACCTTATACCGCTTTGGTTGCAATAACGAGCTTCCTTCAATTTCTTCTGGGACTGCTATTGCTGCAATCTACAAGAAATTGATTTTCATTCAAAATATTATAAGATGTCGTCGTACTGGCGTTCAAGCACGTACTTAACGTACACTACGAGAGTACGGCCCGCATTTCTTTACTGTTACGTTTTTATTAATCACTACCGATTTATAACAATAAACTTATTTGATATACATTTAAAATGTAACACTTACCAATATAACAGTGTCTAGTCTATTGATCAGCACGTATGAGGATGTAATACCGAGCACGTTTATTTCTTCCTTTATCTCGTAAAACATCGTGAGTAATGCCACCTACAAGTTTTAAATTAGAATTTAATTTAAACGATAAGAAATGTTTGTAGATATTCTCATGAGCTCTATTTTCACTGGTATCACATATTTTTTCCAAGATATTATAACATTTGCCACTCAGATACCTACGTATAATTTATGTCACATCATCACAATATGTAAAATGTATTTAGGGCTTTTTCACACGGTGTTTTTTACGCTCGTTTGTAGCGATACAAACGCAAGTTGAACGCTCAGAAAATGCAAGGAAGCCTAAAGTTTTAAACTTTATATCTGCCAAAACGCGCTGAAAACGCGCCGAAGACGAGCGCATCAGAAATGCGCGTCGTCAGTGCGCTAAAAATACGTCGTGTGGAAAGGCCCTTATTGTTATACTCCCAAAAAATCATTTCGTTGGCATTCAGATCAAAAATAACCGTGGACACACTTTAGAGTATACACGCACCTTCTGTCCGCAATGCACGGCGAAGTGGGCGGGGCGATCAAGCGCGACGTGTCCGGGGGGCGGAGCGCCGTATCGTCCCGGATCCTCTTGATACATCTGTAGCTGCCCGCTCACAAATGTCTCGCGACCAACCTCTACTGACATGAAGTATGGTTTCTAGAATAAGGATAGGCGTTAGAAAGTTATAGTAAACTTGAAATATCAATATCATAAAAATACAAAAATAAACAGTCGTGAATTATGTTCATGAAAGCTTCGACACAGAAACCTTTGCTGAAGGAAGTAAAAGGTTTTCAAATACTTGGTCGCGAAATTTAACGCCATATATTGCGTGCTTCAAACAACAACAATGAAACAGTACAGTTCGGTAAATATATTTCGGAAAAAGCCTTATTAGTATGAAGATAGTGTAAATTATTACGTCTAGTTTGTCCACCATACTGCACAGTTTAAAAGTTGTCTATACCTAGATTATTTTAAAATATTTTTGAATATAAATTACCTGCAGAACAGAACTCGGTAGCGATACAGCAACGCCGGGTTCCAGTTTACACAGCGGCGCGGCGTCATGTGCCCGCAACGTCAACGTTATGGGTGACGCGTTCGCGAGCAACACGAGCGGGCATAGCTGCACTTCGAGCGAACAGCCGCCTCCTATACGTATTGGTACGTAGCGGACCTGGGTGAAGAAAAATGCAGTTTACTTTTTTAACGTTTAAAGTTGAAGATCAAATATTGACGCCGTGAACTGCCAAAAAAGCGACGAGCACAAATAATGTAGCATGTAACGTTAAATGTATATTATTATTATTATGTAGCATAATATTATGTCGCTGAATTGAGTGTTCAGCCATCACGTCAGTCTTCAAGTAAAACATCAAAATCGGTTCATTCGCTTGGAAGCTACTATGACACATACAAACACAAAGACAGACATACAACATCAAGATGGGTTAAAAGTTAAAACTATTTTTTAACTCGATATACCACTTTAAACGCAATGTATGTAATACTTGATGGTATATTATAATGTTAGACTATTTTACATGTCATGCAGAGCAGCAGCTTAATTTTCACTTTGCTTTGGTTACTATTTATATTTATTAGTGGAAACTTGTTATTGGCTCTTAGTTTTGTAATAGCTTTAGTTATAGTTATTATTATGCAGCTGTAAGTTTTCCTAAGAAAATAAAGAAAATAAATAAATGTCTGAATAACGATGATTATCAGTGAACATTAGCAGCACGGTTTTTCGTTATACGTGTTTAACATTTAAAAAGTCAACTTACAGCCACATCACACCGCGGCTGCAGCAATGCGGATTGCCACTCGTGCGGCCAATGTCTTGTCACCGTCGAATATGGCCACATCGAGTGAGCATGCTCACTGGAATTAGCTAACCTGTAAAACATTATCTTGTAAAGGTAAAGCAGTAACTGCTTTTTGAGCAAAAGCCAGGTAAGTTCATGTACGAAGTACGAAGTATCAAGTACGAAGGATACCATAATTCTCCTAGAACTTCTAAACTAATGAAGATTAAAGTAGCCGTAACTTTTTTTTAAAGTTCATCAGATTACAATATTTAGAGCCAGCCTATCTTTTAAAAATAATGTGTTATATAGAACGTAATAAAAATACATTTCGTACGTACGTTATTTACTGAAAAAAATATTTCTTAAATATTTACCAGTCGTGTAAAGCTTGTACGATGTTTTCTATACACGACGACGGCGTAGGTTTGTCAAATACCGAGGTATCTGTGACACCGTAGTGAAGTTGTATCGCTTCAGGTGTTATTGGTGAATCGAAGTCCCTGTTGAGAAACAAAAGGAAAGTAGAAATAATGTAAGTATATGTATAGCTCTTATCAATATAAGTTTATTAGAGAGACAGGTATAGAAAGATAACCACGCGAGCTGCCTGCTTTGCCAGGTCGTGTCAAGGTGTATAATGGCGCTCCGCCCGTCTGCAGCGTTGCCAGCTCTCGCGACTGGTCTAACTATCTCCTGTAATCAAGCTGTACAGTTTTATCTCTGTTTGTCGTTGTTGTACTAACTTATACTGTAAGTTGAGCACGTGATGTGCGGACGTAGTGCCGGGCGTGTCGAGGTCTATAATGGCGCCCCGCCCCGCTGCCGTCTGCAACGTCGCCGGTACTCGGGACTCGTCTAACTATCTCTTGTGATCAAGCTGTACAGTTCTATCTCTGTTTGTCGTTGTTGTACTTACTTATACTGCAACGTGAGCACGTGATGTGCGGACGTAGTGCCGGGCCTGTCGAGGTGTATGATGGCGCCCCGCTCGTCAGCAGCGTTGCCAGCTCTCGCGACTGGTCGGACTATACCCTGTGATCTTGCCGTACAGTTCTATCTCTGATTGTCGTTGTTGTACTTACTTATACTGCAACGTGAGCACGTGATGTGCGGACGTAGTGCCGGGCGTGTCGAGGTGTATGATGACGCCCCGCCCCGCTACCGTCTGCGATGTTGCCAGCTCTCGCGACTCGTCTTACTATCTCTTGTGATCAAGCTGTACAGTTCTATCTCTTTTTGTCCTTGATGTACTTACTTATACTGCAAGGTGAGCACGTGATGCGCGGACGTAGTGCCGGGCGTGTCGAGGTGTATGATGGCACCCCGCCCCGCCACCGTCTGAGACGTCGCCGGTACTCGCGACTGGCCAACTGGCAGCTCTTGTGATATACCCGACTCCGTTGTTATTGTTACCTATAACCACATCTTGAGTAAAGTGCGTATAATAATATACAGTGTGTAACAAAAATAAGTGATAATAGTTTAGGGTGTGTACGTGTTCCTTGTAGAGAGTTCACTGTGAAAGTAGCAGCTCTGAAAGACGATTTTTTTTTACTTTTATATGGGCAAGGGCCTGAGCGTCATGAGTTTCCCCATACAAAAGTGATAAAAAATTGGTCTTTCAGCGCTGCTACTTTCACAGTGAACTCTCTACAAGGAACACGTACACACCCTAAAGTATAATCACTTATTTTTGTTACACCCTGTAGGTAAACCCTTCACTGAATGTTGACTGTTGATATGATAATATAAGATATGGACTACAAAAATTTAACTACTTTAGTATAGCAACATTAATATTATGATAAAGTTACCTCAGCATCCAGAGGCAAATACGAGCGAAGCACGTAAAAAGGCCATATGCACGCAACTATGCGGCCGTCGCTACGAGCGCGTACGACTCGACACCACACTGACGTATACGCCAACTCACACACATTTGGCACTGGAAATATATTTCATTCAAAAAAGAAGAAAATATAAATTACTAAGTAAATAATTTGTTGTTAATTATTAGTTTATTACTTAATATTATATATTATATAATTTTTACTCTACAACTTGTAAAAATAAAACATTTTATAACATCAGGTGTCATAAAATGTTTTTTTTTTACAAGTCTTTAGCTTAAACATTGTGTCTTACCTTTTACAAGCCACGGCACATTCTCTTTACGACATTCCTTGATCGGTATGTCTCCAGACCAACATGAATCCAGGTAAGAAAATTTCAGCCTAAAACCGAATAAAAATGTAAAATGTTAAGTGTATTTGCTACACTACTTTGTAATGGTAACGAAATGGTTTAATATGAACTTACTAGGATCGCACTATTTGTAAGAGCTATTTTTTATATTGTTCGTAAAATTAATATCATAATTTACTTACTTGAGCACTGCTTCACAGTTTTCTGTGCACAAAACGCTTCTGCCGATACTTTCTGCGGCCAGATCTCCCGAACTTATTGTTGGCCACGCCGTGCGATCGGCTGATCTCGCTCGCACCTGATTAAAACATGATACTCATAGTTTATTACCCTACTACGAAAGTAAAGAAAAGGGTAATTCTCCTTAATACGAAAATACTATTGAAATTATAAAGAAACTTTAAAAGGCCGCGCATACTCCACCACTTGCTAAGTTACAAAAGTACTTTGCCATTAAAGTGTGAAATAAAATTATTATGATTGAGATGATAGACGTAATGGGCATTGTCCAAAAAAATCACATGTACTTTTATATTTTTTTTCGTTAAAATAGGGTATTTTAAGAATATAAATTAAATAATTTTGAAATCCATTGGTTAGTTTTTTCTCAATAAATTTTTAAAGTTTCGCTCTGACGTCATCATCGGCGCCCAATTGACCTCTGTAGTATGTTTTTTTTCCTTTCAATCTTATTTTTAATGGCTGGTTCGTCTAATGCAAGTTATCATTATGTGAAAGCTGATACGAGAAACTTACCAAAAGTTCGAAACGTAATGTTGATCGAATTTATTGCTAATTTAACGCCATTGAAGGTCAAACTAAGGTTAAACATATTTGTTCAAAAATATAAGTAACTAATGGGTATTTTTTTCGTTTATATACAGAAAAACGATCACTGACCTTATTCATCGAAATGTTTTTGTAATGAGCAAAATTAAAAAAAAATGGACAATCCCCATTCCCTTGAACAAGATTTCTTGCTCACGTAACCTAAATGGATGACTTTAGGACCCGCGAAAGTTCAGCAAAGCCGAATGTCATTCCTTTTTGAATAAATTTGGTATAGATCATTTTTGCCAGATAAGCAGGTGATCAAGCTGCATTGTAAGTAAACTTATACTAAGTAAGCTTGAAAACAACATCTTTACAGTCACATAAACTAAACGCTTGAGCGGAATCCGAATCAAAAACCAAACTGATTATTTTGTTAACATTGAATGTAAATTGTAGGTACCAATTTTAAAGCAAAAAATGACTAACGCTTGTTTGGTTGACATCCGCACCCGCAAGACTACAGATTAAGCTTTAGAAGATTATACTTACTTTATACTGTAGATCGTGTCGCAACATGTTGGCCAGCAACAATCTTCCCGACAGATACATGTCCCGCCTCCCGCCAGACTCTTTGACTGTGACGTATAAATACACGCCCGGCGACTTGTCAGATTCTTCTAGCTTCACGCGGCATGAGCCGGCCGTGAAGAGAATACCTGAAGGACAATATACAAATATAATAACCAAAGATAAAAATGCTTAAAACAATGGCAAGAAAGAAAACTGCATACGGATATTGTTTTCCATCCAATTTGGATGCAATTTCGTATGTGTGTATTTTGAGTCTCGAAAAAAAGATAAGATGGTCTCGAGATAGGATAAGATAAGATGTACCCGAGTAATCGGTTCGTAATTAATTACAGTGATGTAAATACTTACTCGAAGACCATACGAACTCAGCCGCCGGTCCTATAAGAGAGAACCGCATCTTTCTTGGCTGTAACGGAGAGCGCCACCTAAAAATCAAAACCTTTTGAAATAGCAAGCTCTTTAGGTTATATTTTCACTCTGTACATTGTATGAAGTTAATTTTTAATGTCTTATAGCTTATAAGATATTATTTGAACGGGAAATACCGTAAAGAAAGAGACCAAAGCGACTGAGTATAGTTGATTTTTTAGCTTGGCTGCTTTTGATGCTTCTCTTATTTTTAGGGTTCCGTACCCAAAGGGTAAAAAACGGAACCCTATTACTGAGACTTCGATGTCTGTCCGTCTGTCTCCAGGCTGTAACTCGAGAACGGTAATAGCTAGAATTGAAATTTTTACAGATTATGTATTTCTCTTGCCGCTATAACAACAAATACTAAAAACAAAATGAATTGAATATTTAAGGGGTGCTCCCATACAACATACGTGATTTTTCAAACATTTTTTGCTTGGTATCAATAATGACAACAGGTAGGCACTTGAAAATTTCACAAAGGCCTTCATTATGTGTGTACTTTGATAATTAATAATAATATTTGAATACATTCCCATACACAAAACGCAATTTTTTGCCTATTTTTGCTTTATAAAGGTACGGAGCCCTTCGTGCGCGAGTCCGACTCGCACTTGGCCGATTATTTTTTATTATTACCTGTAAGCGAGAGTAGTTCCCGGTCCCAATGGCACCACCTCATCTGTATCGTGTTGACCGATACGCAGCGGAACCGAGCAAGTGTTGTGTATCCAGAGGGCTACGCGGCCTTCTAGCGTCTCCACCGACGCCATCTTGTCTACGTCTTCTAATGGCGGGCTGACTTGTGACGTCATCTGTTGGTACTGTTTGGATAAATTGTGATTTTAAAATTTAGGATGTTTCAACACCGAGTACCGACGTTGGAAACTAAATAATCTTGACTTGAGACAGTATTGAAGCAATTTTTTCGCGTTTCATGACGTCGTAAATAAACGTGCCGATGTTTAGCACTTTATTGCCTTTGACTACGAAAAAGTATACCACAAATAGTTAAATGTAAAATTACAAATATTTTTCACCTTGGAATAATGATGACTTTCTTTGTTCAATTCATATAAACGATTTAAACCCAAGACAGAGACAACATACCTACTCGGTACTCCTTCGGTCCAATCCTCAGCGAGCGAGCGTAGCGTACGCACTATCAGTACGTGCACGTACACTTTAGTATCACCCGCACGCGCACGCAATTGCAGGACATATTGTGTTAGTTCGGTTTATACTTCATGCAATTGATTTTAACACCAAGACAGAGACAACATACCTTTCTCACTCCTTCGCTTCAATCCTCAGCGAGCGAGCATGGCGTACGCACTCTCGGTACGTGCACGTACACTTTGGCATCACCCGCACGCGCACGCAATTGCGGGTCAAGTGTTAGATCGCTTTTCGCTAGTTCATGCAAATGAATTTAGCCCCCAGACAGAGACAACATACCTTTCTCACTCCTTCGCTCCAATCCTCAGCGAGCGATCTAAGCGTACACACTCTCGGTACGTGCATGTACACTTTAGTATCACCGGCGCGCACACGCACTTGCGGGTCATGTGTTAGGACGATTGTAGCTTGAAGCCTAAACTGTTCGACGAATGGCTCCATTGTACCCGTCGCCATGTCTACCACGTCGCTCCTACAATTTTGATATTAGATTAGTCCATGTTCATATAATTCCAGGTCCAAAAATTTGATCTACGTAATTATCTCAGCCTGACGTATTATGATTTGCACTTAACTGACTGCTTATATGTATACTCACAATATTTTACTATTGAACACCAATCTGGAGGTGCGTCCCAGCAGCGCATGCGCAGCCATATCGCGCATAGCCACACTGAGTACGCGGTGATTGCGCATCAGTGGTCGTGTCATGTGGTAGCCTTCTATTGTCTTCGCTTCCCTGTAATAACAAACTTAATCATATATTTTTTCTTAATTAGCACTAGCCCCCCTTACCAGAATATTTTTTCAATGGATACGTTATACAACGTTTCGCCCCTCTTTGATATATTGGAATTATTAGGTCGAAAGCTTATAAAGAAATAAGATACCACGTAAAACTATGTGGTATCTTAATATGCTTTCGACCTAATATAGTTGTTAAGATACCGCGTTGATGTGATGGATGTATATTTTATAAAATTCTCTCTCCCTCATTTATTGTCTATTGACCTGTACTATACAACTAGTTCGTACCACACAATGTATCTTTCTTTCTCTTGCTAACTCTTAAATTATTTGTGCTACTTTCAATAGTTGTATCAAGTTCATTTCTATTCAATTACTTCTCCCACTCACTATTTTTCTCTCTCTATCATTTACCATTAAGGGCCAATTTAGACCGCAACGCGACGCGTAGATGCATTTCTAAATTTGTATGGATTTGACAGATTTGCAAGACGTCTCACGCAATTGAGATCTCTCAAATCTACGCGTCGCGTTGTGGTCTGAATTGACCCTAAGTGAAATGTCTACTAACCTGGAAAGTTTCGGTAAGTTGTTATACGCGTTCACTTCGAACTCCGCGAAGCGCACAGCTACATGCGCGCTGGGCAACAATTGCGTCGCAAAGTAAGAGTCAATACGTAGGACTCCGGACAACTGTTCTGCGGTCACCTCGCAAGATTTGTGCCCGTAGTCACTTATTGTGGGTAGGTCTGGAGACTGGAATAAATATTGATGACAACATTTTTGGACGGATAAACTCGATGGGAAATAATACAAGCATTCAAAAAGTTTAGGTAGGGAGTTCAGAAGGCTTAAGATGGGACAGAAGAGTATAACTTAGATTCTGGTTAAGCTTCATCAATAATCATCATACTAGAACGAGTTACGAGAGTGAAATCACTTATTACTTATAACTTTGTTACATTACTAAGCCTCAAACATCCACCACAACTCACCAATGGATCAGGTTTTGGTGTGAACTTTTTGAAATCAAATTCAAACGGTTGTAAGGTTTCCTGGCAGTCGCTGCAAGCTCGCACTCGCCATATCGTAGCGAATACAGGATCTAGAATATTAAAAAAACACGTTATAATATTACTGTCTATTAATAAGTATATACACGAAAAGAGAGGTGTAAATAAAACCTAAAAAATACCACAGCTGACTTCTATACACATGAGTAGGTTAGAAAGTTGTACGGATTTTTTTACATAACAAGTATTTGCACACATTGACATTCACTCACTAGGTGTGACATTGATCTTTATCTCCCTGGCTTCACTAACGGGCAGTTTGAAATGCGTGTGCGACTCCCATCGAGACAGCAGTGGACAATAAAGCTCCAACGCGCATTCTATTTCTTCATCCTGTGGAAAAAAAAAACCATAAGACTATAGATTTTTAATTAGAGTCTGGGGTTGCTAGAAAAAATATTGTTTGCTAAGTGAGAACTGTGATGGCTGACATGATGTAAACGTATGTCACTTTATAGTTTCTGGACATTAAGAAGACACTTTGCTGTATATTATAGAACTTTACCTAATTAAATGGTCCAGTCAATCTGATGATATGCTTAAATGCTCTTGAACTAGCTGTCAGATATACTTAGCCATTTTAAATACCGCTATGTTGAACAACTCACGTGTCCGGGCATGGGGAACGCGATAACGCGTGTGATAGCTCGCGGGTGCGGGTAGCGCCACGCCACCGTACTCTCGTGCAGCGTCGCCTGATACGCCATCGGCAGCTGCTGTCCGGACACCAGCTTGAAAGCACCACTCCTGTTAAAAGTAGCAAGCAGATGAGACTAACGCATGTATATTTGAGATTTTCTCACTCGACTCAACCTGAAGGCTGCTTTCACCAGAGATGTGTTGCGAGAATGTGTTTTTGAGAACCAATAGAATCGCTTCATTGACGTGACCTTGCCATGACATCGCTCAGCGCGGCGATGCTATTGGATCTTAAAAACACATTCCTCGCAACACATCTCTGGTGGAAACACACCCTAAGCCTCAAAAATTATGTCATTTGTTTAACAGAATGTCATAACTTTTGACGATACGAGCGTAAGTGAGTTTTTCCGAATGCAGAACATAAAGCAAGTCAGATGGCGCACAATGCCCAAGTGCCCAAAACGCGAAATAGTTTGAGTGTGATTATTTATGTGAGGAGTTACATATCAAGCGTGAGCTCTGAGGATTTGTCAAAAATGTAGCGAGGAGAGGGGGGAGGGGGGAGTGTTACTTCTTACCTCAAATCGTCTTTGTAGAATTGATCACCGGATGAATCTGTGTTGTCATTCCTATAAAATCTTCCAAAGAATTCCGGTGTGGATTCGTTACTGCTTGGTCTTTTTGGGGTAATGCTTTCCTGAAATATAGATAAAAAGTTAAAATAAAATCTATACTATGACAAAGTAGACTAGACGGTGGATATATTCACATTGATAAGAAGCCTGACCCAGTGACGAAATCCAGTGTTAAAAATTGTAAGCCTGTTAATTGTTCGTCACGGATTAGTTGCCATAAGCAAGTGCTTACCATCTTATTCTTTTTAACATCATTCAAAATGTTTGTTAGTCGCGCCAATACGTCTAGGTCCATAGGTCGTAAGTTCAACACTATCCTATCTAGATCCAAACCCGCACTGATCGTCGGTTCGTGAACGGCAAAATCAGGCTCGGTGCGACGCCAAGAGTCCCACGTCGCTTGCAGTGAGCCCCTGCGGAATAAAAATTAAAAATAGACTGACGTCAGTCGGGTTAAACTTATTTTTATCTCACTTCGTTCGTCTTATTTTTGAAAGAGAAGACACGATTTTTTGAAAAACAATAATAATATAAGTACAGATTATAACGAAACAACAGAACTTTACAAAGCGAATATAATTTTACACTGGGTTTTCTTTTTAGAGCCTAATTTTTTAGTCGAGTCAGACTCATTGTAGAGAACCACGTTTAGCAAGAGAGCATTGTTTTTTACGTTTCATTTAAGATTAAAGTTTCTATCACTAGCTCTGCGACGTAATATCTAATCAATAATCACTCACCCAATCATAAGAGGCTGCAACACAACGTGTCTTCTATCCTTTATAGAGCCAGCTGACACAATGAGGGACGAAACCAGCACTCGGCTTATGACTCGCTCGGGCCTCGAACCTACCGCCAACTGCAGTTTCGCAGAGTCCCAACCCATTGCACCCTCTCTGCCGCATACGCTTATTTGGCTCGTTTGGACGGTTATGCTCTCGATGGAATGGTTTGCTGTTCAAAATAAACTATTTTAAATTTGAAAAATCATATTCAATATTTTGATTTTCTATGTAATTTCAATATAAAATATATTTTGTGATACTGACTATCCTTACTAATATTATAAATTCGAAAGTGTGTCTGTCTTTCTATCTGTCTGTTACCTCTTTACGCTTAAACCACTGAACCGATTTTGTTATAATATTGTATGAAGATACTTTTGAGTCCCAGGAAAGGAATTAGGGTAATTTTTATCCTGAAAAAATGTACGGGTCCTGCGCGATAAACGAATTTTGGAGCAACAGAGTTGCGGGCATCAACTAGTAGTATAATAATTTTAAGTCCTTTAATGGAAGCAATGCCAGTAAAATGAACGGTGACTTTTTTATATAACAAATCATAGGTGGCGCTACTTACCAAAACCATGTCTAATTGTGTCTAAAACAGGTGCATTATTATTAACTTCTTCGGGAAATGCGTGAGAATAATGTTCACCATCAATCTAAAATAAAACAAACATCTAAATTGTTCAAAGAAAACAAACTTTTGAAACTTATTTTCCACAGAATAAAGCCGAAAATTGCCTCACCAATGCCTTTATTCCTTGCAGGCGCTTCAAGCGATCAGCCGATACTTGTATTAGAACTGGCCTATCTATGTCCAATTGCACTCTACCACGGGAATTTTGTTTTCCTAGGAATGGTCCTAAAATAAAAATATTAACATTACTGGCAAACTCCTTATGTTGTCCATTTTTTAAGAGAAGAAGAGGGAGGATTATAGCAAATCTTTTCTAGGGCACACCTTTTTACCAAAATGTGTGTAAAGAAAAGTTTTGAGTGCGTTGAAACTACTGGACCCACTTTGATATAATGTAGCATCGAGGAAATTGATTCCTATGCAGTTGATAGACCAACGTTATTTGATCGAATATGTCAATTCAATGTTAATTGTAACCTGTCGGCTGGGTTTGACGTAACGCAACCAAACTACGTAGGTCCCCGATCTGCATAGGAATCAACTTCTCTGATAGTACTTACAAACTTACTTAAAAAGAGCTGAAGTTAGAAAAATGCAAAGAAAAGAAACAAGCTTTTATAAGCGGCAAAATACATGTTCAAAGAACATTATTTCATTTTTTTTTAACTTACGTGGCGACTGTTCGATTTTCAGCATTACGAGCGCCGGTGGTATATCGGTGACGGGGTCGGGTGGACCTTTTGCCGTTGTGATAAGGGGTATATTCCAATCACCCTCCTGCTGCCCCGCGCCCAGACCGATCCAGGCGTTGAATAGCGATAGCTAGATATAACAAAATATTATATTAATGAAACTTCATGGGTATAATACATGTGCAAATCTAACGACATATAATTAAATTAAGAAATTTATAAAAACCCCCGCCAAACAACTTTTAAAAGTAATAAAATAATATTAACTGCCTTTAAGTCCATATAATTCCTAACTTGTGTAAAGTAATATTTTAGTCCACAATTGTTGTCAAGGTGTGTCGTGGGACCGCGCCGCCAAGTAAACTACAACATACAACTTAACCGCCAAGTCACTGACTATCTCGATTCAGTCCGCTATGAATTGATTATGAAATCAAACATCTACAGCAGCGGCATAGCTAATTTGATCGCGGGCGGTCGGTGCGGCGTTGCCAGACTTCAGCACGATGTTTGTCTGCGTCATCTGCGTGCGACTGAACGTATGCGAATGCATAGCATTTTTTATCAACTTATCCAATAATGATTATTATTGGATAAGTTGATAAAAAATGCTATGCAATAGCTTTACCGCGGCAGTCCCCGAGTGTCACACGTATTTTTTACTATGACCTATTTGCTTCATCAAATTTAAATGAAGACCGATGCTAAAACGTTATTTCTATATTTGTCATATCTTGTGACATATCGAATAACATATAACATACATAATCTGTGATTTTCATACACTATTGATTGCTAGTAGACTTTAAAAATATGGTTTTACTATACCTGTAAGGTTCTTTGGTGTTTTCTCTGCCAGAAGTATAAGTTTGGTTGCTGTAATGTGATGTGTATCAATGCCAGGTTCCCTTCAGTCTTTCTTGCGTATTGTATGACGTTCTGAAATAGATAATACTTTCACAAATGAGTTTTAGATTAGTATCTATACCACCCGTATTGTAATTTCAGACAAAGCCAGTAGCGGCGTTAGGGGGTGGGGCGACGCAGGGCGCTGGATAAAAAAGGGGCGCCAAATTTTTTTAGCACTATCAACACCCTGGGCCTGGGCGCCGAAGAAATCTCGCCCAGGGCGCTAGTAGAGCTAAAACCGGCCCTGAATAAAGCATCAAAAATCAAAATACTGGACCACAAGGGTTCTGTCACCCGTTCTAAAGCTTGTTTCTATGTTGAGTTTGTTCTACTTCAAGTAAGTTGTAACTACTGTGGCATTTCGTTAATATTATGACAACTAGAATCTAACTGAGCAGTTTTATCGTCACGTGTGTAGCAGGGCTAGGAAACTGACCGGCGGCTCCATCTTGTCATTGTCCATAACGTCTTTACTTCTGGAACCTTCGCTAGCAGTTTCCGAAGACGATGACGATTCTTCCATCTCAATATTGCTCTTGGATAAGGTCTCGACCACGGTAGGCGCCACCTGTATAAAATAAAATATTTTGAAGGTTTTACCAGTTACGGGAGATATAAAGAAATCAGCGGGCAGCTGGGTAGGACTGCAGGAGCGAAGGTGGCGCGGGCGCGGCGCGTTCCAATGTATAGATTTATATGGATAAGCCGTCTAGTATGCCACGCGGCGAGCGGCATTCGAGGTCTGTATAAATCTATACATTGGAACGTGCCGCTCCCGCTCCCACCCCGCTGCCCGCTGATTTCGAGACTGAAGTCTATCAGATATAGTTTCAAATATGCAGCTCAATTTTAATCTATACTAATATTATAAATGCGAAAGTATCTCTGTCTGTCTGTCTCGCTTTCACGCCAAAACTACTGAACCGATTGTAATGAAATTTTGTACACAGATAGTCTAAAGCCTGAGAAAGGACATAGCCTACTTTTTAACCGGAAAAAGGGGTTGTAAGGGGGTGAAAATGCGTAAATTTGTTCAAATTAAGTTAATTCCAAAAATTCATAATAGATGGCGCCGTTCGTCTCCTACATCACTATATCGCTTGCTCATGCATCATTCTATAAGAGGTGGTACCATGTTGAGGCATGTTTTTCGATTCTTTCGATTGTTATACACGTCGATAATGAATAACTCAGTACTTTATCTACGCAGTGATGAATGACGAAACCTTAAACCTACCAATGCTAAATAGTATAAGGGTAAAGCTAAAGTTGTGTAATGGCAGACTAAATAAGCTTTAGGTTTTATTTCAAATTTGAATGAAAAATTAAATATTATGTGCGCACTGCACAGCTGTTTTTGGGTATTTTGATTTAAGGGGTACCAGGGTTTTAAAAAGCTTTTTGACACCAATTTTGTTGACACCGCGCGCTATAAACTGAAGTCTACGCGGATGAAGTCGCGGGCAAAAGCTAGTTGTTAAATAAAAATAGACAAATACTACCAAACATTTATTTCACACTGTATGAAGTGTGTACGCTGTGACGTCATAAGCTAATTTATCATAATATTGATTAAATTGTTTATATCTTCTTTAGTTTTTAAGAAATGCAAAGCCGACAGAGTATTGGGGAGAAAAACACTTTAGCTAAGCTGAGTAACAAAGCTTCCTCACTTACTCTTATAACAGGTTCGGACATCGCTTCATAGACTTCGGGCGGTGGCCGCAGAGCCTTTACTTCCGGCGAGCCATTGTCGATCACATACAGTGATAGTTCTATAGCACCCATAGTTACCAGCAGCTCCATATAGTCAGACACATTGTCGCTGCAATGTTTTGAGAATGTTATTACGGTAACCGAGACGAAACTTGTTCCTCAATAATTATTTATTATACCAACATTAATTATATTATGTACTATGTTTGGGCTTTGAGTTACGGGAAAGAATATTATGGGCCTGTTTCACCCACTTCCTAATAAGTGTCCGATAGGCTATCCACCACTTATCTTGACAGTTAAAGTATGGAGAATCTGTCAAAAAAGTTGTGAATAGCCTATTCGCCACTTTATCAGAAAGTGGTAAAACAGGCCCCTTAAATCTGTCAGTTAAGTTGTGGATATCCCATCCGGCACTTATCAGGAAGTGGTGAAACAGGCCCTATGTCTACCAAGTTTACCACGTATACTTACGTAGTATCTGCTTTAGGGATGGCAACCATTTTTTTGTGCGGCACCCCTTCGGTGCCACAAGTGGAACTCGACGCGACGGTCTCTACGCCGGAGTCAGCGCCGGTGTGAGGTAGGTTTCTCTCTTCTTCCACACTCTTTATACCTTCTAGAAATAGGATTTGGACATTAAAAATGTGTTACTGAACGCGTAGAAATTTGTATATTGTCTCAACATTACTCCTATTTAAAATATATATATAAATGGACATTGGACAAGGCTAAATCAAGGCTTCTCTCGAAATCAGTGGGCAGCGGGGCGGGAGCAGCGGCGGGGCGTTTTATCGGGAAATGTCATTCTATTCTATTCTTCATTTAAGAGTGTTTAATAATAGCTTTTTTTTCAAAAAGATTTTGATTATACTTTTTATCTTACATCGTTCGTCTTATTTATGAATGAGAAGACACGATTTCGAGACTAAAGCCTTAGAATTTCTCCGTGTGAAGATTGTTAAAACAACAATAAGCAAAATAAGACTTATATGTCTTATTTTGCTTTTACAACAACTTTTTTTTGATGTCGCAGGGGAAACCCATCATGGGTGCCCCGGGTTGGGTACCCCGGGGGTATGTGAGACTCCTACTCACTAAAACCACCTGCGGTTCTCCTTCAGCCGTATAAAGGAGGGATAACCCGGATCTAACAAAGACGGGACTCCCTCCACGACCGGCCGGTCTACCTGGAACCGGACTTCCACCAAAAGTAACGGAACGCTTAGGCAAACTCAAACGTTCCCCTCGGCGCCGGGGCTGGCTAAGCCGGGGAGGTTCCCATCCTCTCCCGGAGCCCCGTTAGACGAGGAGGTTCGCATAGCGACGCCTCCGCACTCCCTTCCTACGCCGGCGGAGCGGCGGAGAGGTGGGATCGTTCTCTCTGTCCCGCTCCGTGGCCTCTTTCTGCGATATAACAAATTCGCAGAAAGATACCGCCGCCTGCCAGGCCTCGTCGCTCTCGAGCATGCAGCGCACCATGCTCGGGAGCGAGAGGTCACCGCCCAGCACTGCCACAAGATCGTGGCGCTGCACGGCCCAACGATCGCACACCTCGAGGGTATGCTGGGCCGTGTCCTCCGCAGCACCACAGTCGTGGCAGGCTGGCGTTGGCTCTCTCCTGGCGATCTTACACAGGTACGCACCGAAACAACCGTGTCCGGTGAGTACCTGTGTAAGGCGGAAGGTGAGGGGTTTTCTCTTGCGACGCGTCCACGCCGCAAGAACTGGACGCAGAGCCTGAGCAGTACGTTGACCGTACTGGGCCTGCGCCAGAACCTCACCCCACCTTCGAAGCAGCCAATCCTGCCCCAGCTTCCGCACCCGCGAGAGCCCCTCCCACGTCGGCGACTCACCGAAGAGTGATCTCCTCTCTGAAGTGAAGAGGTGCATCTCGGCGAGCACCGGCGCTACTAGCTCCCACGGGGGAATATAAGACAACAACCTAGTTTACTCCAAGTTTTGGTCAGATTATTAAAATAATACCTTCAGTAAAAGTTTCATCATTTTCGGCGTGCTCCTCCGATGTTTCATAGCACTGCAGGAGTGAAGCGTAACCGCATTTGTCTTCATCACTACGCCCAACCCAAGAACTCCTACAATAAAATGTGTTTTAATTATTATTACAATAATTTATATATCCACTATTCATGAATCGTAATAAAGTAGTCACATATTACTATATGTTATGCTATTTATACATTTTAGTATTTTCGCGACAGAAGCATGTCAAAATTCAAAATCGACGGTCGCATTATTCATGGCCCGTTTAATGCGACTAAACTATATACTAGAAACCCATCTATTTGGTGTCCGTACAAAAAAAATACGGTTGCTATTTTGTTTTAACGTATTTCTTTAACTTTATGACGTAGGTTACACGATAATCGGTCTGGTAAAGTTTGACGGAAACTGTTCGTCTAACCCACGGATCGATGGACTGATTTTTTTTTTAATATGAACTTTTTATAACCATCAGTATTCCGTCAATCAGATTGATAGAAAACTGATCATGTAACCTACGTCTATGACTCACCGTCTCAACGTCTTCTGGAAACAAGCTGCAACATATCTGGCTAGCTCCAGCCTGTCTATGCTCAGTTCTATCGCGCAGTCAGATATGAGATTGAGCTCGAAGGCGGGGCCAAACTGTATGACGTCATTGGCGTATACCGCCGGGGCTATCACACAACTAACGTCCAGACTGAAACAAAAAAAAATATCCACAGCCGAACACATAACCTCCTCCTTTTTGGAAGTCGGTTAAAAATGGTGCTAATTTACGTTGGTAGTGTAGTACATACTAAAATCGGGGCGCCGAATAGAGAGAATTCAGCCAATGCCCAATTCTATCTCATACTAGACTTTCCGCGCGGCTTCGCCCGCGTAAATTAGAAATTTCACGGAAACCGTACATTTTCTCACAAGTCGTAGTCTATGTCCTTCCACGTGGTCTACTCTATATCTGTGCCAAATAACATAAATATTGCTTCAGTAGTTTGTGAGACAAGCACTTTCAAATAATTTCCCACGTTTTTTCCACATTTTCCTCTGTTTTTCCTTCCTAGTGATAAAGTTTTCAAATCGGACTAGCAGTTTCTGAAATTAGCGCGTTCAAACAAACAAACAAATAAACTCTTCAAATAATAATTCTTCAAGTATAGATTTGGTCGAACTTTGTCCTCGTAACAAGGTACAAGCTACAAACAGCTTAAAAAGATTGATTCTAAGAAACTTACGAATGCAGCACTGGTGTTATGACTGGTTGAGCCACACTTTGGCTCCATTTCAGTGCTGGGTTTTCACCGCTTGTGCTTTTCGATATTTCTGCTTCGAAGGCCTGTAAACAACAATTAAATCAATACATATATCCTATATAGTATATACTAATTTCATAAATGCGAAAGTGTGTCTGTGTGTCTGTCTGTTACCTCTTCAAGCTCGAACCGCTGAACCGATTTTGCTGAACTTGGTATGGGGATACTTTGAGTCCCGAGAAAGGACATATGATACTTTTCATCCCATAAAATGTACGGTTTCCGCGCGATAACGAATTTTGGCACAACGGAGTTGCGGGCGTCGTCTAGTTTTACATAAGGTTTAAGGGCGTTCCGTCCGGAGATTCCGTAATTGACCGTAATTAAAACCTTATAAACTCATAATCTGAAATCTACAAAGTTATAATAAAAATACAGCAATAATCTTCAGTACATTAACATTCCTTATGTCGTTTTAAATTTTCTATTTTTGTTTCTTATACTCATGATATCAGCTTCCAAAGTAATACCAATTTGTTAAAATTCAAGCATACATTCAGCATCTCCTTAGGATTTACAAATTACTTTTATTTGAAAGTATTTGAAACTCACCCAATAGATCGACAATATATCATAAACTACATATTCGCCGTTTAAAATTTTTTTAGGACAATTTTGTACTAAGATAAGTAAAAATAATAGGGTTTTGGCGCGATGTCGGCAACGCGGCAAATGTATGGCCAAGGTCGTTTGCTCGGGGGACGGCCTTAAGTCTGCAGCTTTTAGACCTTCTGATATGTCCAATTGTTAGTGATACGCCGCGGCGTGTTACTGTCAATGAGATATGAAATTACCACCCCAGGCAACACAATGAGGCTAAAAAGCTCTCCCAGTCCTGCCCAGTAGTTTACTGCATATTGGCAGACTTTTCGGTCTTATAAGTTTCAAAGCTCAAAGTAAAAATTAACTTAATAGGACCCGCCCGTACTAATTGCTATTTGGCTACTTGGCTATTTGGTTAATACAAACGCAACCTAAATGGTTTTACGTCATAGAATTAATTCAGACCGCAACGCGACGCATTGAAGCATTCTGCATCCCTAAATTTATATGGATTTGACAGTCTCGCAACACCTCTCACGCAATTGAAATCTGTCAAATCTATACTTTAAAAATGCATCTACGCGTCGGGTTGCGGTCTGAATTGATCCTTAAGATTCCTTCATAACTCATATTTTCTCACCTCATAATCGGCAAGCTGGCTAAAGCTAGCGGTCCGAACGGCAAGGTTCTTGATCAATATCTCGTACTGTCGACCGTCAGACGGAGGGATGGCCGAAGACCACGTGTTGTCAGCGCCCGGTGACAAGTTACGCCTGTATAAACATTAGCACCATCCAGTGAATTTTAAACTACAGGAAGAGTAACTCCGTCAAAAAAAGTGCACCAAAAGGCTACAAAATGTGACCCGAATACATGTATACTTTATGCATGTGTTCGGTACACATTTTTCGTGTATGTATACACGAGTGACATTCAACCAGGTTGACATGATAATTATTGTCAAACTCATTTTACAATTTGTTTACTTACTTTTTACGTAGCTTTTTACAAAATTTTCGTTGTTAAAATGCTTAAATGCCCTGTGAAATGGTGTAGAAGTCATACAGACACGACTTTTAATACAGGAATAACCTTTCAAGTTTCATCAGTAAGTGATTTTTTTTAATAATGCTTAGGTAAATTTCTGTTTTTTTTTTGTCTAGATCTTATTTTATCTTATTTTTATAATGCCGTTCGTACTTCGTTTAGTAAGAAACGAACCGAATTGGATGCCGAGCCAGATTACTCGTTAATGTAGCATACACTTTAATAGTCATGATAATATATTTTGTACGAGTAATGACCGAAATTTAAAGAGATTACGAAAATCTGCATTTGCACCGTAAGTTTTTTATTTCAATTCTGTAATAATTTAGCACATATATTTTTGTAATCTGAAAACGTCTTGTCTAGGTGCTCTGGATAGTTTTAAATTCGTCCGAGTCGTACAAGGTTTGTTCAAAATTATTATATATTATTATTATCGATTACTTAAGGATCAGAGGAAAATGTTTGATTTTAAAATAATAATTTATGTACTCCTTTCATCGTGATAGTAGATAATATTATGTTTGATGTATACTGCATATGCCATCCGCTTTTGACAATTATTGTCCACGGCTTTGTTTAATAACTGTGACAGTGACAATAACCGCGCAGGCTGTCGTCCAGCGCGCAATATTATGATACGTTACCTGGGAAACGACCTTGGCGAGAATCTGAATTGTCATATTTTAGTGTTCGAAAAGGAGGCAAATTTAAAACGGTTGAAGTATGGGAGTTACGTTTCCTGTAGTTTTGTTATTCGTAGGTACCATCGAAGAAATTGATCCATAGGCAGTTGGCGGAGTCGTTTGGTAGAGTTATGTCAATTCAATACTAGTTGCGATCTGTCGCCTGTGTAAGGCTTCGTTCAAACCTACGCTACCAAGCGACTGCGAAGCGGGAGCATTCAAAACACACATTTGACAACTTGACGCAACTTGACGCTCCCGCTTCGCAGTCGCTTGGTCTGAACGAAGCATAATGTGTTTGACACAACGCGACCAAATGACGTAGGTCCGCCATCTACCTATAAACAGAGACCGCATATTTATTACTCTATGCTATAAATCAACATCTCTGATAGAAAAGTATACAAACGCCTATAGAAAAAAACTTTAGTACCTACATAATATTATATCACACGCTAGAAGTAACGTCATGAAATATATTTCTATCTCATTCTCCCGCTTTTATAATCTTTATAGTTTATACTTTTCCTTTGATGTCGCTTTTTAAAGCGCTACCTGTGTCAAATTTCATCTCTTGGAAATCGAGACAGAGGCGTTGTTTTCATTAAGTATTTTTTTACGTAAAACTGTATTTTTGGGTCTTTGTGTCTAAATACACTAGGCCGAAGTTACGCGGCGTAAATTCCGCATGATTACGCCCGCAGTGTATTTTAAATTACCGATGACACAGTATTCTGTCTCGTTCCGTCCGTATTTTGTATGCGTTTGACATTGCGGAAGTAATTTACGCCGCGTAACTTCAACATAGTGTGTTTAGACACTTTCGTAAGAGTTATACTTTAAAAGTACCTGCAAATCGGATTCTCTGGATGTGGGTTCACGCTCACTTTTCCAACCTGTAAAAAAAACTTTGATTAACTACCCATATGACTTTCACTTACTTATATTGATACCAGCCCCAGTACCAATTCAGTGATACATATAATCAATGTAAATATAATATTAATATTATAATCAATGTAAAACAACACTTCTTCAATAATTCCTTCTAATTGTCATTTATTTTAAAAAGTTATGGATCCTGTAAGTGTTTAAAACTTATATTACACTAGATGATGTCCTTTCCCTTCAAAGTTTTCATTTATTCAAAGTGTGCCCATACAAAATTTCAGCAAAGTCGGTTCAGCAGTCTGGGCGTGAAGAGGTAACAGGCAGACGGACAGACAAACAGACAGACAGACAGACGGACAGAAAGTAGACACACATTCACATTTATTCAAACTCAAACTCAAAATTTTGTTATTCAGAATATATTTTTGCAAAATATTATATTCTCTGAAAGACACAATATGATGCCTACCACTGGTTCGGGAACAAACCCGGCGAGAAGAACCGGCGTAAGAAACTCGCATGTGGTCCCACTTTTTTGCCAAAAAAATTGAGAAAAAAATGATTTTTTTTAAAATAAAGTTTACAATGCTGTAACTTAAAATTATACAATGTCAACATACATACATAATTGTAAGTCATAACATAATAATGTAATAATGTAGAAGTAGCCTTGCAAGCTGCTATCCTACTCCCAAGATGTGCCATATTATATATTGGTAAGTATAGAATATATTACCATGAACATGAAAGTATCATCAGTAGAAGTTTTCTCGTCGTCTCCCTTTACAAGTAGCCTCAGACCGCCCGCAGTGATGTAACAGAACGGCCAGTCACGAATCGGCGCCCTGTAATCAATATACAGGTGTGGGTATACTTATCCAAAAGGGGGTGACTCTGGGGGTAATTCTGAAAAACTTTTATTCTACGACTTTTGGAAATTCGCGAAAAAAAATCCTTTTCCATCGTAAAAAAGTCACGTGACCAACAAAGTTTCTATAGTGAATCAATAGATCATGGCGTCGCAGAACTCTGTCGTATGGTTAAATGTCCGAGCTTATAGCAAACAAAACGAGCTATATACAGAACGAGTCTCGTAGTATGTTAGACATTTTTGCATTGACTTTTTTTAATTCCTGTAAAAGCACCCAACCACTGTGCTAAAATTCGTGCCCGAGTTAGATGCATTTCTAAATTTGTATGGACTTGACAGACTTCAATTGCGGGAGACGTCATGCCAATCTGTCAATACTTAATTCGATACAAATTCAGCGGGTTGTTGCGGTTTGAATTGACCCATATGGTGTACCATGAGTGCACATAGGTAGAGACATTTCACAAAAATATTTAAGCAATCAATCAATCAAATACCTTGTAACTTCTTCATGCAATATGCACTCCGGATTGGGCGCCAAGTTTTGTAAACACAGAGTGATGTGTTTCATAGTGGCCGGCTGTAACACCGCTTCTAGTGGCGCCAAAGTTGCGTACACTTCCCACATTGTTGTTGGCTGGAAAAAAAATATATTATGAAAGCTATCTTGAGAAGTGGGTTATATCAAACAGTATTAATTAACATTGAAATTTATATTTGGGTTAAGTTTATGTCTTTAAAACATTAAATTAAATTGCAGCATTATGGAATACATACTGAATTCTTGTCCACAGTTTTCTGTTGAAGTTCATCTTTCCAACTGGCTGGTAGGTTTGATATCCTAAAAATATGTAAAAGTATAATTATTATTTGGAAAAAACACTTTTATTATTATGCTTAAGTGTCTGCAGTGTTGTAAACAATTACTGTGATGCAGTTTTCTTGTTTGATAGCTCATTTTTTCTAGACATTATCTCTTTCTTAGCAATCATCATGTCCAGCAAATCTCACGATTTACCCACAATTTATAACTAACCATTACATTACTAAAGGTGATATCAGATGGGTCATTTTTTGTTCATTTTCGTCTTTTTGCATCTTTCACTCCGAGTGACACATCTAAACACAGAATGAAACATTAGTGCCGAATGAATTCATTAGTGAACCGATCCAACTATGTTGGATATTGTCATCCGGTATCTTTCACTCCCACTCCGAATGAACGAGAAATGAACGGTCTGAACACTGAAAGAACGATCATTCGGGTTTTGCCATTTAGTCTCGAGTCCTGTAGCCGACGGACGTACCATACTTACAGGTCAGTTAACAAGAGCTGGCACCATCAACACATTTAAACATTGCGCTTGGGTAGTGTCTGTGAATAAGCGCGTGGCGTGACGTCGTACTGCATACGCATCATAAAAAGTCTGCCCGTCTCTCTCGCGCGCGGTCTATCTTATGAGCGTGAAGGGGACAGTTATTGTTTTTCTTATGTTACTGTTTATAAATACAGCATGATGTTACAAGTCGGTAAAGTGTGATCGGCGAGCGGCCAACGTTCGGAACCGTCAACCGTACGATAATTATCGTGCACATACGATAATTTTGTGCGTACGCACCTACGATGTACGATAGCATATTATTATCGTACGCAGATTTTACGATAATTTTTATCATGATGCAAACATACTGTATAGTGAAATTGCATAAGTGACAGCACTGTGAACGTGCCAGCTATAGTTAACTGATCTATACTACTACCGCGCTTCACATACTTCTTGAAAATAGTAGGATATTGTATTTCGAGGTACTCTGTATAAAAACTCTAAACTTCCAAAGCTATCACCTGTAGCCAGGTATCTTAGTACAATTTGAAGTTTTATTCGGTTAGGTATGCTGTCTCTCATTAAAGTATTTTCTTTCGTTATTAACGGAGCAATAAGAAGTAAAAGTTCTTCAAATTTATTTTCATCCATTCGAAGATGATTACAATATGAATCAGGATCTTCAACGGCTAGTTCTCTCAACAATGTATTTGAAGCTCCTAATAAATTTCTTCTTTCAATCCATGGTCGCACCCACCACCGTCGACGTTTTCTTTGCTTCTTTTTTGTCAACTCTTTGATTAAATGATCACAAATTAAAGTAATTCTAAGACGCACGACTTCATTCGACGACATATTAAAAGAAAAAACAGGTGAATGTTCTTTTCTATATCATTCCCTTTAAGCCGTGTGAACATAGAATGAAAGGAAAATGAAGCATACACTCGAGTGAATAGTCTTCCGAGTGAACCGTCTGATATTAGCTAAGGACCTGTTTCACCACTTCCTGATAAGTGCCAGATAGACTATCCAGAACTTGTTGCGGTGGGTTGATCGTGCCCGTAACATTGACTGAGCGGGGAGTGGAGCACCATAGGGGTTTTAGGCTATTTACTTGACAGATACTCCATACAGCATACTCCATCTGTCAGATAAGTTGTGGATAACCTATCTGGCACTTATCAGTGAGTGGTAAAACAGTCCCTGAATATTACAAGATAACATACTGAGCCTGCGTAACAGTAACTCCTAGAAAGTGACTCTCTTCTTTGGCGTCAGTGGGTTCCCGCATCTCTAGCACCCTGCCACCCATTAGACCCGGTATCCAATTCTCATTGTCATTGCTGAAATTAACAAAAACTTAGCTTCACTTCTCATAAACATAAAGGTGATCGCACATTTATCAGCATTTATCGCATGCGCCGTACACACTGCATTTGAGCGCCGCATTTCGTTGTATGAAATGATGTGAAACGCACATTCGTCTGCAGCGTACGCGCCGCGTTGTGTACTATGTATTCGACGCGTACGGTGCTGACAAATGTCCGACCAGCTTGGGCTTCTAGCCCCCCTTAAATATTTATTTTATTAACCCCCGACAAAAAAGAGGGGTGTTATAAGTTTGGCCTGTCCGTCTGTCTGTGTGTGTGTCTGTCTGTGGCATCGTAGCATCCAAACGGGTGGACCGATTTTGATCTAGTTTTTTTGTTTGAAAGCTGACATGATCGAGTGTTCTTAGCTATAGTTCATCGTCATCAGTCTGCTCAGTGCTGGAAAATCGCGGTTCATCTGGTTCGTGAAGGGCCGTTAGCAACTTGCAGTCGTTTGGTGGGTTTTATATTTTGCATTCTAGTTTGTGACATTTATGAATAAGTATAATAATATACACATTAATGGAAAGTTGACCTGGTGCTGCAGCATCACCTGGTAATCAATAGGATACTCAACTCCTCACCAACTTAGAGCAGAGGTTTCGTGTTGTGGCTCATTTTAATTTCAATAACTAGTAAGATGTAGATAAACAGTAAATATTTGCATGCTGCTGCTACAGAATCACCTGGATTCTATAGGAGCCGATCTCCATATAAGCCCAAAGCGGACGATTCATGTTTGGACTCGTATTGACTGCCCGATCCAAGAGGACATTCATAGAGTATGGTATTCATTGGGATATGATTATGTTGATACTCGTAGGAATTATTCTGCACTATAACCAACATAAATTTAAAAAGCATAAAATAAAATTAAATTAAGAAATTTAAAAAAAACCCGCCAAACAACTTTAAAAAGCAATGAAATAATTACCTATATTTACTGACTTTAAGTTGAAATAATTCCTGAGTTTTAAGTCATATTTTAGACCATAATTCTTGTCAAGGTGTGTCGGGGGACCGCTAATGTAGATGTTTGATTTCACATAACATTATAATTTAAGGGTCAGTACACAGCGAACCGAATCGAGACAATCAGTGACTTGGCGATACAAAAATATGGAGAAGTCGCTGTTGGCGGTCCCCCGACAACGATTAACGTGACAACAATTATGGACTAAAAATATATGACTTAACACTCAGGAATTATTTAAACTTAAAGTCAGTAAATATAGGTAATTATTTCATTGCTTTTCAAAGTTGTTTGGCGGGGGTTTTTTAAATTTCTTAATTTAATTTTATTTTTAGTAAGTATTTGTTATTATAGCGGCAACAAAAATACAAAATCTGTAAAAATTTCAGAAGTCTAGCTATAGCGGTTCTTGAGATAGAGCCTGGAGACAGACAGACAGACGGACAGACAACAAGTCTCAGTAATAGGGTCTCGTTTTAACCCTTTGGTTACGGAACCCCCCAATGGGATTGAAAAAAATATGACGTATTTTGTAGTTGCGATAAGGATAAACATTCCCAAGACACCTTTTCGTGATAATATAATATTTTTATTAAAATATGCACCGTTAACATTTGAAAAACGATACAAAATATTATGACTACTGTATATCGTTGGGAGAAAACTCACCACACATACTGTCTAATGGATGCCGAAGATATTTTAGTTTTGAACTGATTGTAATGTTCTTGTAAGTCGAGTGATGAAATTATGTCGTCAATGTCTAAAGCTAGTTTGACTCTCGGCGATGATACCACTAGGGTTGCTCGACTCATCACCCATTGGAACCACAAAAATGATTTTAATTTTGAACCTGAAATAATGTTTTTATCAGTTTTGAAGCAATCGATATGTTACTCCTTATGTTATTTAAATCTAATTAGGTTTAGGATAGACATAAGTTCAATTTTAAATAGCTATATTACAATATTAAGCTTTGGTGTGACTAGCCCTTAATAAAAAAAAATCACTTACTACTTGTTTGCGGTTCGAATACAGTCAAAACGGGCTCTGAACGATTTTCACTAATCGTATCCTCTGATTGACTTCGCCTTTCTAACTCCGACGTGGGCCTAAAAAAGTAAATATAATAATACTGTATAACAGATAACTTAATAACTTACATAGATTGGTATAATATTACAATTTAAGAGTCCGTATATACGAAATTTTGCCGATGAATATGAAAATGAATCGTAGGGTAGTTGAATAACTTCAAGAAATTGGACCGCTGTCACCTCAGTCCGCCCGTGACCACGGCAGCTGTAAAGCAGCCGAAACGTCGGGATTTATATAAGTGCTCCGCGACAAAATCCGTAAGTGTTTAAACTTATAATATCATGGTAAAAAGTAATTCCAACATTTTATAGACGACTTTCTCAACAGTACATTGTATTTTTTTCATACCGTTAAGACGTCAATACAATCCATAAACAGGTGATATTCTAAACCTTTTACAGCAAAAATCACAAAACTGTCGCGGGTTTGAGTTGGATTATTTAAAAATACTAAAAAAAAATCTAGCTCCTACATTAGATTATAATTGAAATGATCTTACATGTTGTGCATTAAAACTTATAGAAATACTGTATTTTAACTGTTAAATCACGTCTGTTAAATCAGCGAAATCGGCAAATTTCGTATACGGACTCTTAACTATGAACGAACTATTGAACTTTTAACTTTACTCAAATGAGTAAGCGCCTCAGAGCCATGAATTTTCCCATACAAGTTTTAAAAAAGTTACTCTTTTAGCGCTGCTGCTTTCACAGCGAACTCTATTTAGGGTATGCACACCATAAAATATTATTACTTAGTTTTGTTGCACTCTGTATAAAGCATTTTACCTTGTTTGTGTATTGGGTGCAGTAGTTGGAATTTGCTTAGGCACCATGAAAGGCTCTCTTTGCAAAACTTTCATCAAGTGTGATGCACAATGTAACGCTATCGCCACGATTTGTATCTGTTAGAACAAAAAGAAATATTATGTAACTAATGTAACTAAACGTAAGCTTTTCTAGCGTGCTAAACGTATAAGTAATTAATAATTTCAATATTACAAATATTGAAATTATTAATTACTTATACGTTTTCACAAAGTAAGGAACGGAGACTAAGAAAAGAATACGATACTTTTATCAATCTACTTGTTCATACTATAATAATCACAAATGGAAGACCGCGCTTTACTCGCAGTTTATAGCAAAAAAATGCACGGTTTTTTCATAGATAACACCTAGATATATCTTTTTTCTCCCCTAAAATCCGCTGCAATCTCCTACAGAATAATATGTGTACAAACCGTTGCCACGAAACAGACAAAAGAAATATACCATCGAGGAAATTTATTACTAAGCAGTTAACAGACCCACGTCATTTGGTCGGATCATGTCGATTAAATGTTAATTGTGATCTGTCGGCTGGGTTTGACATAACGCGACTAAACGTAGATCCCCCATCTGCCTATGAATCAACTTCTCTGACAATCGATCATTTCATTTAAACTATAAGTACCTGTTCTTGATCAAGTCGGACGATGATTGGCGGTGTGTCCGCGTGTAAGTTGACACCTAGAGATACAACCGCAGCTGTTGACATCGATGCTTTATCTTCATCTATCTAAGTACAGATAAATGAAGACATAAGTGGATGAAGCAGGTAAGTAAAGGCATAAGTTGGAACCAAGCGACACGCGACAACTGCAGATGACGTGTCGTCGCGACACTACAGGTTTCTATGTATTTCTATGAAGTCGTTTTCTAATTTCTAAAAGTCGCTAACTGCGGAGGGTATTTCATACAAATACATAGAAACCAGTAGTGTCGCGACGACACGTGGCCTGCAGTAGTCGCGTGTCGCTGGGTTCCAACTTGTACCTTAACAGTTGAAAAATTACCATTTTTTGCATAAATGGTGGCTTGAGGGCCGGATGATGCTAGAGCTAGATGATGAAGTAGGTAAGTTACAAAGTTTGTTCAAATTATGTAGGAAAAATGAGTATTAACTGTCCTTATGTTATAAAATGTTAGTTGTCTGTTTTATCGACTCACGTCATCAAATATAACATTAGATAAAATTATAATATGATTATTCCTTTATCCAATCAAAATGACACTAATGTAATTATTATTATGTAAGGATATAAAATCTTCGATCACATAATATATAGTAGCTTAAGTATAATAATTATAAGCTAAACATACCTTACAACTTGATTTCTTTCGCCTGAAAGTAACAAGACAACAATAGTAAGAATTATTACATAATAAGATAGATATCATGGAAGCAGCTAAAGTTAAATAATTTTCTAAAACACTACTCATCGCACGGTTTCATGTTTAAATTTACATATTCAGCTTTTACATACAATCAAAACTTAGCACATGTCATAGTGCATTTTGGTCCTTGTCCTTGAGGCAACACTTATTACTATTATTATCGTTTATAAGATCAACACGTATGGAGATTTAGGACTCAAAAGATATTATTAAGTTTTCATGTATACTTTTTTTTAAGTTATAATATTTGTTCCAATACCACAATGGCTACGCCACTCTAGCATACCTTGGCCGTTCACGAATTAATTCTTTCAAGGATGACGTTTTGGCGACTTGATCACTTGTTAAAATTTTTGTGTTCTGAAAGAAGATTGTGTTTTCATTGTTAAATTTGACGAGTTTATTAAACTAATTTTAACTTTTATTAGTGTGTGATGTGAAAATGAATTGCTAGATATAAAGGTAAACTCAATTTTCTCAATATATTTCATAAGCAATAAGTAAATATCTACATAATGAAATGATAATTATTAGTGAACTTATATATTTTATATGGTCCATGAGGAAAGCATGAGGAAAAATATTTAAATATGTACTTTATATTAAACATCAAAATATTAGAGAAATTTTGTAACAAGCATTGTAGTTTAGCCCATAGTTGTATTTACTATGAAGAGAAATAAAATATGATTTTATGTGATCGAAGATTTATGATTTAAATAAGCGTAATATAGAGTTTCAAAAGAATTAAGTTTATGCTAATACAGACTGCAACAGAAACTTTAAGTTTCTTTTAAAATTATGCACGTGCGCCATTGCGGACGTGGACGCATAAACGTACAGTGCGTATACTTACGCTAAAATATTTTAGCGTATGTATACGCACGGTCCGTTTATATATATTGAAGTCGTGACAACTATAATGTCGATAACGATGACGACGATACATAGTGACGATGTTGAAATCATATGTATTATTTCACTCACATCCTTATCGGTTTTCTTATTATCCTTTTCTTGTTTCGTGGGTAACGATTTTGTAACAACTGACAATGTTACGGTCGTAGTGACTTGTTCTAACACAATCTTTGGTATGACCATAGATACTGATTTGGATATTATTTGCATATTTCCCCTGTTATCATAAATATCATCGCAAATTTGAACTTCGTATGTATAGCATGTGATTTCTTCAAATCTTATCCGCCATGGAAACGAGTCTTCAACTGAAAAGTTAGAATAAGATAACAACACGTCTGTTTTAAAAATAGTTCAAGTTTCATCGTAAACCGTTGACCCCAATGAAAATGTAATTTTAAGAATAAATAATTCTTACTAGGCTGCTCTGGATCATTTGTTATATAGGTTGGTCCATCGTGTTTTATACATTGCCATAAAAAGTTGTTTTGATAATTAGAATGCATATTAAAACTGTTTAGGCTGAAAGAAACATGTATATATTAGTAACAAACAAACTACGTTTATACAAACCAAAAGAAAGCTTAGGCTTTAAGTCGCAATCACAGATTATGACATTGGGTTCGAAAAGTAAAATATCTGGGTTTTACGTTAGACTCAGGCGTCGCCAATGTGACAAAATCGCTATGTCACTGATGTCGAATCCCGTAAATTTTTATTTTCCATTTTTATCGTCTAAGCGATGTCAATTTAGCTCAACTGTCATTCGCCCAGCTATAAGTTACTTACTTGAAAGCTATCGCTTTATTACTGTCCAAAGCGTGTTGTTCAATCGCGTCCTTGACTGTCACACTATTGACAGCTGAGGCGGGTGTATCAGAGATGTAGAGCCATATGGGACCAGTCTCAACTGCTAGCAGCAAGCGATTGAGACGAGAATGAAGTTTGAGTAAATCGTCCGCACTCCATAGAAAATCGGTTTTCTTTTGCTGAAAAAGAATCAGTAATAAGAGATAGTATTTTGTACCCATTTGATTTCATCTAGCAATAAATCAAATTTCATTTGCGTTTCAACTTCATTATCCTTAGACCAAAACTTTGGCTAAAGTAGGATTAACCTCTTATAGGTTTGCAACTACGAATAATAAATTGCAAGAATGTCAAGAGTATCCATTATTTTGGTCGAAATCCGATCCCGAAAGTCCGATCTCTCGTTGGGGATGTTCTGTGTTATGGCCCTTCCACACGACGTGTTTTACGCTCGACTCGTTTGTGATACTTGAAACGCAAGTTGAAAGCTCTACAAACGGAAGGAAGCCGACACGTTTTAAACTTTATATCTGGCAAAATGAATGAAAACGCGCAGAAGACGAACGCATCAGAAATACGGGTCGTCAGTGCGCAAAAAATAAGTCGTGTGTAAAGGCCCTTAGACAGATCCGGGATACTATGAAAGGGTCATAGCAACTGATAGAATTATAGAATTATATGCATGAGGTTTTAGTAGGAAGATAGGAGCTTCTATTCGACTAGCCTGACACATCTCAAGGTGCCGCGCACAACCTTAACCTAGGAAGGACAATTTTTTAATATTAATTCCTGACATTCCTTTCCCCTGCGAGATCAAATTATAAAAGACGATTGGAGAGTAGTGTTTTGTGTCGAACTCGAACTCGACTCGAACTCGGTTGTCTGTAAAGTCGGTTTACTGACGATAGTTGAACGTGACAACGTCATAGCCTTAAATGGAACGCCCCAGAGCGAGGTAACGCCGCATATTGCGTCATGTTTTTTCGTGCGCGCAGCCCATATCGAATTATTTATAAGACGTTGTCACGTCAAAAAAGCCCTGTCAGGATTTAAATTTTTTATGAGTATAAGCCACTTTAATTTTGCCGCCCCTATGTATACGAACGCTGCCGGCGGCGCCGCCATCCTAAGACGATGCCGTCCCCCTAGGACGCCATTAGGACGCTGCCGCCCATAGGTCATGGCCTATACATAAATCCAGGGCTGCTGTGAGGTTTGAAAGAATATATTAATGGTAAATATTGATACAAGGTACGTACAGTTGCCGGTTGTGTTTTGGTCTCTTTTCTCTCGCTGGGTTCACTACCAGACTCAACGCTACGAGCTCTGTGTATGAATTCCGCTCCTGAGCCTGGCCGACTACCGCCGCGCCCGCTTGAAGACTGTAAATGGAATATTTTATGTAGAGTGCGTGAGCCTAAGCGATTTCTGCTGGAACTTATTCAGGGTGGTTAAGGACAAAACATACTAAAAGTCCTGACGTCTAGGAGGTGAGCCGGCGACAAAGGTTTAAATTTTTGGGTTTTTCGTCAATAACTAAAAAACTATGCGTTATAGCAAAAAATTTTCTATGATGACATTAAAGCTTATTAAATTCTCTATAAATTAGATTGTATATAATTTTTTCCAAATTCTCATGAATGGCAATCAAAAAATAGCTCACAACGCGTTGTGGTCATAGTGAAACTACCTAGCGAAATTCGTGTCGTGTCTGACGTGCTATTCGAAGCGAAGAGAAAAGCCATGACGCGTTTTGAGCATTTAAAAACAGCCACGACGTGAATTCGTGTTGTTGTGAAAACGGCCACGACGCGTTCTGAAACCAGGCCAGTTAGGCAGGAGTAATTTTATAGCGCCCAAGTGTGTGTGCGATTCGCGTCGTGGCCGTTTCATTATGACCACAACGCGTTGTGAGCCATTTTTTCGCTCACTGAGCGTTTTCGGTCTTTGAGCGTAAAATATACAATACGTTAACAAAACAAAGTGCTTCTTTTACAGTGAACAAGGGACACATACACAACTTATAGTAATATCAGTTATTACTTTGATTTGTTCAAGAAGAACGTCATTTTTTTTTCAAATAAATACTTTATTTGATAAAATTGTTCCTTCTTCTCAGGAAACGAAATTGAGGGAATTTTTTAAACTTACAGGTGGTGTAGTCCTCTTTCTCGCTAAAAATTGTGAGCCCGATATATTCTTTTGATTCGTTACTTGATATGGCTCTGAAAAATATTAAGCATGTTTAATCGAATTAAAAATTCTTAAAGTTCTTAAAATTCGAATTAAAAGCTAACTGTGGAAACGACAAGGCAACATATTCGTTCGTGAATGAATAAGACAAAAAGCGATAAGTCAATAAGCGAATTTTAATACGAAAAAAAAACTTTTTTTAAATCTTTTTTTTATACTTTTATTTAGTAAAAAGTTACAAAAACAAATAGCATAATTTTTCGAATTAAGGATGTATATAACATTTATAAATTCAAAGATTTTGAGCTCAATTCGATATATATAGAAGATTAAAACATCCTACATTGATTAATACCAAAAAATCAATACCTTACCGATAAGTTAAGTGAAATATCGTCAAAATTTGGAACTATCAAAGATAAAGGGCTGTACGATTTGCGATTTTTAAGCCCAAAAAAAGTGGGTTCACCGGTAATTCTGAGGAAATATTTCAAATTGAAATTTATGAAAACTTTCCTTCGAAGGGTGTGACAAGGCTTTAAATCATAGATAGTATCATATATAACAGACTTTAAATGTCGCTGTTGGTAAAGAAGAACTGTCAAAAATGTCGTTTTTGTATGATGGCAGTGTTAGTTCCTTTTTTCGCCACGTTCATTTAATGTTGTGTGTAGACTGTAGAGTCTTTATCGAGCTCTAGGCCGCCATTTTCGGTAGTCAAATTACAATTACTGGGTGTCCAATTTTTTACATATTTAGTACTTTCATAATTTAATTGGATGTACTACGAAATTTGACCTTATATTATATGTCGTAGGATTATTTGATAAATCGAATTATCGCGAAAATCCTAGGGACGTCGCGAAAACACGGATAATTAGACAATGGTGATTACATTTTTCAAACTTTCTGACAAAAGTTAGTGTTTTCGCGAAAACACGAGTCGCCTTATTAAGATTGCGAAACGAATCGTTAGTTATTATCGAAAAAAATCACTGATTGGTCGGTTTAAGCGCCCCACAACAACATCGTCTCTGATTGGTTGAAGAGTAGACATTTTAAATGTCAATTGATTGTCACGCGTTGTTTTGTTTGTGGTTGTTTTTGTAAGCGAACTAGCAGTTTTTAATATTTAATGTGTTTAAAATTGCAGTTGGATTTTAAAAATAGTGCAAAAAGTTATCTAAAAGTGTGTCTGTAATTACAAAATGACTGATACACTAATTCTGAGGTTATGTTTATGAGGTATTAAAGAAAGATTCGACATAGAGCTAAGAAAGTTTTACGCTGATAGCTAGACAGGACGGATGTACGAAACCTGAATGGACTAAAGAACGAATAAATATTGTAATAGCTTCAATTAAAGGATTCAACTCTGCTAATGTACTTAAACATCCAAAAACACAACAACAGTAATAGAAATGCAAAAAAATACGACTTAATCAGCGTAGGAGATAAAAAAAATCCTTATTATTAAAAGACAGCATATTAACTCTCCTGTCATTCAAGTACCTTCATCTAGTGAGTACTATGACATTATTAACCAAGCACACTTATCTACGGCACATGGCGGCGGTCGAGATAAAAATATTATATATTTCCTAAAACAGAAATATTTAAGTTGAGTTTATATTATGACTAGTAACTTTTCTGTGATAGATATTTATTTACCCAAGAAATAGGTTAAATGAAAAGTAAAGTTCCTATGAACAGGCATTGTCATTTCTTACCCTTTATAAGTCTATGGTGTAATACCTCAAAGATACATAGAGAAAGATAGTAACCAATCAGAATAAGAGTTGGCCAGTAAGCAAAAATCAAGCCAATCGGCGTTAAGAATGTGCAATGTTACTAAGGCAACTCGTGTTTTCGCGAAAACACTACCTTTTGTCAGTAAGTTTGAAAAATGTAATCACCATTGTCTAATTATCCGTGTTTTCGCGAAGTCCCTAGAATTTTCGCGATAATTCGATTTATCAAATCATCCTACGACATATACATCCTTAAGACAGACGCCTATACTAGTTATTCCCTGATAAATATTTTAAGTAAGTACTGTTCATTATAATACTGTTCGTTTTAATTAATAATACATACCAGAACCTGCTTTAAGTTTCGGTCGGTAAGACAACCAGGCTAATATGAGGGGGTCCACACTGAATGCCATCGGATCCAACCATACTCCCAAATACTCCAGGCAATTATCATCAGGTTCGTTACACCATTGACAGGCTATTCGTAGAAATGGTCTGCAGGGAAATAAAATCGATATCTAAAGACAATACCTGGTAGTAGTGGTTTTATATTTTATATGGTATATATAAAATTCTCGTGTCACAATGTTAGTTATCTCCTCCGAAACGGCTTTACTGATTTTTACCAAATTTTATATGCATATTCAGTAGGTCTGAGAATCGGCTACTGGGTACTTTATATATTGATAAGCGCATTTGCTGCATAAATAATAGTAAATTATTACAAGCTGAGACTGACGGCGACCATTAAGGGTGCGTTGCACCAGAGGCGTGGTTAAAGTTAAATATGGCGTCCAAACACCCCATATGCTCATACGACATCTGTAAATTTTTCCGGTTAAAGTTAAAGTCAAAGTTAGTTCGTGCAACCCACTCTAAGTTTGTGCGACGGGATAGCGATCGACGTTGCCATGGCGAGATACTTATTTAGTCACTTCAATAAAATAATATGGGCCAAATACCTACTTTATATTATGGCAAAGCAACGTTTGCCGGGACAGCTAGTTAAGTATAAAATTTCTATTTTGCTGTTTTAGTGTATCAAACTGCTATGAAACCATTCAGAATCTATCTACCCTAGGGTAGATAGATTCTAGAAACCTACTCGTCAAAAAGCATGTAAGTACGTCGCAGCAAAATTGTGAAGACGGAACAAACAGACAGACTTTCGTATTTATAAAATCAGTTTGGATAATAATATTATTGTTTAAAAAACTTACGACATTGACTGCACTTCTGGCGCTGAGAATAACCACGTCTGATTTGTTGAAGAGAAATCTGTCAAACAAATAATATTTCAGATTACGGAATAGAATGTGATACAATTATTGATAATATTGCAAATATTATCAATAATTGTAAAAAATCTAAAGTCTGTCAAATCCATACAAAAGAAGTGCATATGACATATCTACACGTCGAATAGCGGTATAAATTGACCCTAAGATCGCTCGGCTGTACTATATTTTAGGTTTAACCAATTCATGACACTTACTTTGATTATAGAAAGTCGTGGCCCTGGCTGAATGCATGTTTATAATGTGTGTGTTTGTGTTGGTCGTCAGAAAGCCTCGAAGCGACAAATCTTCTAGAGTCACATCAACCGCAACATAATCTGAAATTATTTTAATTTGTATAATATTAAAGAATCAAACTACGAAAGGAATACTTTATTAAAATAACGACCCAGATCAAAGTAATTGGGTTAAAAAAAATGGAAAACCAAAGCTGCTTTGAGGGTTTTATTATTCCAAAAAAAAACGTCAATTTTCTTTATCTTTCTGTTTCTTCGCATTTTTTATTTTAATTATTCGCATAATTTATGAAAATTTAAAGAGACAGCATAATGTGCGACATTATTACATTTTCTGATTCTCTTACCTTCATCATTCAGCACATCTTTGGGCAATGTACTGTATCTTAGGTAATTCGATACTGAGTCCTTCAACAAAGACATTGGAACTTCAATTGCAGTTAGCAGTCTTGGTGCCGAACCACATACATTCACTTCACCTGGTAAATAAATAAAAAATTTGATCAAAATCGGCACTGCAATACCATGGAAACACATACGGACAAGATTTTATTACTTTGTTTTATTCAGTGGTAATTAAATTCAAGATAATAAACCCAAATAACATAAACTAGATATCAACTTTGTAGAAGTTGCAGGGAATATCTAGGAATTTTTTGTTTACGATGAACCTGTACAATGTACATTCTTCTAAAAACTTCGTCCCTTCACAGGACTCAAAGAATAAAAAATTTCACCAAAAGCAAAACTATCACACTCAGGGACACTTAACGAAGACTTACTCCATAAATTTTCTGTCAATAACTTTATTAAATTAAATTTAACTAATATGAAATCTCTCCGACTGCGGCCGTTCGTGATTTAGGGGTAAGAAACAACAGACAGACACGCTATCACATTTATAATATTAGCAAAAACCACAAAAAAAAAACTTACGTATCCTTATTGTATAACTTCCCGTAACAACTTCAGGATTGGTAAAGTAATTGTTGCACATGAGACTATGGGCAGCTACTCTGAAGTCAGCTCTGGCACAGGGTCGAATGCTATCGTCGCATATTGTTGCTATGCCAACTTGTAAAGACGTCACGTTGGCGGTTATATTCAACATGGCGGCCCGCCATAGGGGGCCCGACTCCGCTGGCATTTGACACGCAGCTGAGCATACTCTGAAAATTGATCTAGTATTTAAAGGTTCTAGCTAGGTAGTAGTGAAAGAGGTGCTTACTAATTAATACTATAATAATATAATCTAGGATTTAAAGGTTCCAGGTAGTAAAAAGGTGCTTAATATAATAAGAACACTATTGATAGTTTTTGAGATCAGTTTATTTAGATAACTATTGCAGAAGTACCTGACCGAAAAAAAAATTAGTCTATAGCTTGCTATCTATAATAGGCGTCGATAATAAAGGGCTTTTAAAAACGAATATGCCTCTCAATAGGATCGTTAAACGTGAAGAGAGGTCAATAATAATTATCCGTTAGATATTACACGCTCAGTTTCTCATCAGTTCAGTCCATCCATCTGGTAAGAATAAAGCGAAACTGAACGTCTAACCCCCGGATTGATGGACTGATCGGATTGATGGATTTTTTAATATTTTGGTAATTTTCATCAATCACGGATCACGGATCAGATTGATGAAACACTGAACTTGTAACCTCCGACTTACAAGCTCGTAATATATTTGTTCATCATAAGCCTGGTAAACTCATAAAACTTACCTATGTGGATACAAAGGTGATGACATCAGAATCGAAGCCTTCGGCAACTCCACATCCAAAGCCACAGGGGCCCTAGACGCTCGTTCCGTCAGAGAATGGTCCCACGGATACACCCTCATACTAAGTCCGTTTATGTCTATGTCTATACGTCGTAATGGCAGGTTGTCGGATAGTGCGTCGCATTCTTCCACTGTTAGTGTTCGCATTGGCGGATCTAGTATACAAAAAAGGGGTTTCTGTTAAAAATATTGCGGCATAAGCGAGATGTTAGGGTCACACAAAAAGAACGCGACACAATGTGGCGCTGCACTCTAATGTGGCAATTCAAACTTTATCTTTTTCTTTGTCTTGATTGCAAGAGCGGTGGAATGAAATCCTAAGTATCATCTTATTGTTAAGTAAATAAAGTTTAATTTTAATTCGCTTTCTTAAAAATGCAGCGTCGGATGTCGCATCGCGTCAAAAATATCTAGGTAAACTAGGGGTCGCAAACCGGGATCCCGAATTTTGAAAATACCGGGATACCGGGCCAAATTTTGGTCTTCTTAATACCGGTATTCATTTTCCGAAAACCGGGATATTCGGTATTTTCGGTTTTAGTAAAATAAATGAAAAACAAATACAAATCGAAAAAGTTACGCCCTTTTAGTGATAGGTAACCATAATTATTAAACAAGTCGCTACTTAATACTTAAGTACGTTTCAGAAATATTTATATTAAGTGGATCTTTTATTAGCCACAGCTTTATACCACTTCAAACACCATATTTTACGTCACCATATGCCGAAATTTTCTCGTGTCTAATGTTATAGTTGTGTTCATAACTTCGGATTCATTAACAACTCTTGAACTCATAAAATTCAAATGCTTGCAACTTAGATTAATCATAAGGCTTGTATTAATTATTATACATGGAGCGCGAAAATGTTTATAGCGCTTATCTTAAAAGATTCAATTTTTCAAAACGCCTATCGAAAAAACAATGATACCTATTCTACCAAAAACAAATGATCCAGTTATAGAAAACTGATCATGCGCGGAGATCTGTCTGTGACTTTACCCTTGCGAACGACTTAACACAACTGGTTGCTACGTCTACGCGAATCTCAGATGTAGACGGTCAGAATCCTTCCCTGTTGGACCTTCCAAATCCTGATGACTACTAAGTATTCGTGACCGCACTACTTGGTTCATTGGATCATTGCCTTATTAGGAGTTCTGTGCCATTTACGGCGGTATTGCGACAGCGTACTGTTAATTACCGTCGTGTGTTGAACTGGGATGGGATGCGGTCATTTTTTGCATCTCGATGATCCTGACAACACTGCCAACTCTGTCGCAATGATCTGCCACCGGTTGAATGATAAGCTCCATCGCTTTTCATTCAACCGGTGGCAGATTTCGTCCCTGGTTTGATTCTTCCTCCAAAAACGCTCGCCGGAACCAGGAGGTTTACCAATCCTGGGCCAATGCAGTGTCTGGTCGTTGGCCAAAGCTATTGAAGGGATTTCTGCAAGCCATCCGTACCATCCCTACACGTAGGAAATGGATCGTTGACCAATGACGCAAAAAAGCCGATCTTCTGGGTAAGCTCTTTGCGTAAAACTTGATCCTAGACAGACTTGGTTTGGACTTCTTAGCAGATAGAAGCAGGTCGTAGTTGAATGCTTGGAATCTCAGTCTGTTGATGCTGATATCCCTCAGGGCTGTGTGCTATCGCCTACCCTATTCATACTGCATATCAATGACATAATATTACAGACCAAAGGAATTCATTGCTATGTGGATGATAGTACAGATGAGGCCCCCTATATACCGGCTCCCCTCATATTTCTCGGTCATTTGTTCGAAACGAACTTGTGTCTAAAATAGAGAATTCATTGGAGAAAGTCTCAGAATGGGGTAGACGTAACTTAGTCCAATTCAACCCCGCCAAGACATAACTCTACGCGTTTACCACTAAAAAAGTCATCAATGGTCATATTTTATCCTCGTTTTGAGGGCACCTCTTCAACAATCTCCCCTAGCATTGAAATACTTGGCATAAACATATCAAGCGAAGTCCATTTCCGATATCATCTAGAGGGCAAGTCCAAGTTAGCCTCGAAAAAATGAGTGCCAAGTTCTATACAAAATCGAAATATTACGTATTTGTAGAAATAAAATAAAATTATGAACAAGTATTAAACTATTTCTTTGCTTTATTGGATATTTCTATGGAAACTATTTCTTTGCTCTATTGGATACCTAAATATATTATAATAGACGTTCCGCGCGGCTTCGCCCGCGTAAATTAGATATTTCACAGACAAATTATTCCAAAAAATCCTTTGATCCTTTACGTGGTCTACTTCTTATCTGTGCCAAATAACAGAAAAATTGTTCCAGTAGTCCGTGAGATAAGCCCTTAAAATAATTTCCCCCGTTATTTCCACATTTTCCTATATTATTTCGTTCCTATTAGTTTTAGTGTAATAAAACATAGCCTATAGCCTTCCTCGATAAATGGGCTATCTAACACTGAAATAATTTTTCAAATCGGACCAGTAGTTCCTGAGATTAGCGCGTTCAAATAAGCCTGTTCAATTAATTCCCCCCCTTTTTCCATATTTTCTTCTATTTCTTCGCTCCTATTAGTCTTAGCGTGATAAAATATAGCCTTCCTGAATAAAATATGGACTATCTAACACTGAAATAATTTTTCTAATCGGACCAGTAGTTCCTGAGATTAAAGCGTTCAAATAAGCCCTTTTAAATAATTTTCTCCCATTTTTTCCACATTTTCCTCTATTGCTTCGCTCTTATTAGTCGTAGCATGATAAAATATAGCCTATAGTTTTTTTAGATAAATAGACTATCTAACACTGAAAGAATTTTTCAAATCGGACCAGTAGTTTCTGAGATTAGCGCGTTCAAATAAGCCCTTTCAAATATATTTTCTCCCGTTTTTTTTTTAACATTTTCCTCTATTTCTTCGCTCCTATTAGTTTTAGCGTGATAAAATATAGCCTATAGCCTTCCTCGACAAATGGGCTATCTAACCAGTAGTTCCTGAGATTAGCGCGTTCAAACAAACAAACAAACTCTTCCGCTTTATAATATTAAAGTATAGATAACAGTTAATGTTATTTAAAATATGTGAGATCTTAAAGTAGGTAAGTTACATTTGACTTGGCCAGATTTTATGAAATTAATGATGTATGCTGAATTTATATCAAATAATAATTGAAAATTTTATTTTAATTAGAAGATAAATTCATTCAAGTCAGGTTCCTAGTTACTATTCCTCCGCAAACTAACTTTATTAAAGTATTTTTTCAACTATAGCTTAAATCCCGGAAATACCGAAAATACCGGATTACCGGTATTGGTCTGCAGCCAATACCGAAAATACCGGTTTTGCTTAAATGATCCGGTATTGCGACCCCTAAGGTAAACGTTGTTAAAGCATTCTAACCCAGTAACATTCACTTTACAAAATGTTTAAAATATATTATATTCGGATTTAAAACACAATTTTACCTGGCAACTCTACCGGTGGTACATCTTGTAGAGCTTTCCAGAATACCATGGCGCGATGTATCAAACCAGTAGACATTTGTATCAGCATTGGTTTCATGATTATCTTCAAATAGTTGTTCTCGACCCAATCACTAAAATTTAATGAATCGTTACTCATACATTATCTGTCAAACTCTTCATTTAATTGAAGGTTAATCATAATTAAATGTCTATGAGTGCGGCAGTTACACTTTTATTTCCGGAAATAATTAATCTTTGTAATCTTTCTCTCACTAATAAAGATATAATTATCATTCAAGGTAAGGTAACTATATTTGAAATGTGACTTTTCCAATGTCTCAAATATTTAAGCAATGTCCCAAATAAAAAGAATCAATTTCCTCGATGGTACATACCTATATTCATAATCTTTTGGTGGATTGTCATACGGATTGATCTGGTTATTAGACGGCTCTCTGTCGTGACTGTACTCTAGAAACAGGATGGGCGCCATCCTTGCCCAAAACTCCGCATTTTCGTCAGTTTTCGGTTCATTCTCTTCCTCTGACTGTGTGGATATTGACTCGATGGTCTGGGAAAGAGACAGTAAATATATACTAAGTGCTTACACTAAATATGGGGTAAAAGTAATACTTTTCCACTTATGTAGTAAGCCAATTGGTCTAATATTAACAAAATTTTTGTTCATATTACTTATTATACTTTTCTCTTTGAGCTGATCGAACATTTGTCAGCACCGTACGTGCCGTACGCACCGTGAATTACGTGGCGCGTACGGCGAGGTCAAAACATGTGCGAGGTCTCAATGCAACCAATTCTAAAATGCGGCGCATTCGGCGCGTGCGCGCTGATAAATCAGATTTACATTCCGCTTAATTATTTTTTCATTTTACTGCTCGTGAACGCGCGGCTTTGCTCGTTGACGCTCATTCTCGCTCGCATATTATTATATAATATACATGGCATGAATTTGTACTTAATATACCAATAGTAATGACTAATGAATATGCTGTAAATTTTATGACACGTCGCGTCGCTTCGACTGCGCCAGTGTAAGTTTAGCCTAAAATTGCAGTAATATTAACTATATCGTTGTTAAATACCTGATCATCAGTCATCTGGTCGTTTTCGTCAGCCACGACTCCGGTTTCTACTCGGTCATTCGCCTCCTCCTCCCGCCAGTCCCACGTGCTGTCGTCAGACTGCATCTTGCTCAGGTATATCGTGGACTCGTCGCGGTTCTGTCAAATAGGTGGTAAGGTCAGTGAAATTCATTGTTACATAGTCGTAGCGTTAGTTCTGAAACTTAGTTTCAGAATTAACGCTCCAAGGCCGAAAAGGTCGAAAAGACTGATTTTTAAGCTTCCAGTCTGAAGAAATTATGTGGAATTCTCTTACACCAAAATTGATGTAGACTCAAAAAGGAACAAAGTAACAAAAAAACCGAACAGAATATTAAAAATGGCATGGTAATTCTGTAAAAATATCTTGATTATCACCATAAAAATACACTTCAAATTCGAACATCTCGTAATTGTAAAAATGTATAATTTTCTCCTATTTCGCCTTATCGAGGACGCGGCGAGCGTCGCAACCGCCACTGTTCAAGGCGCGCTGATATGTTATTTTATTTTATTTTATTTTTTATTTTATTTTGTCTGGAAGACCAACAGCTATCAATAACAAACAGTAATTAACTTAAACTACAAACTAAGAAGCCAATTACAGGTCCTCACAAAAAATTATTGTTATTTTAATGTTCTTTACGTCGATATTCGTACTGACAGACATATACCTACTAGTTTTAGGGACAGCCTTCGCTTTGAGTCTTAATCTTTAAATAGATTGATAGACACCAGGAGGATTGTTCTACATTGTAATACACTTTTACTCAGCTTGTATGCTGATGCTTTAAGATAAAGTAATCGCTCACCTTTTAAAAAAATAAGTATACACAATCAAGACAATATGAAGATGTCTTATTTATATCAAAATCTAAAAAGGAATTGAATTGACGATTATAATATTGTGTTTCGGACAAAGGCTGATCTGACACCTTTTTTATGAGTACATGCTAGATGCAAGTATGTATACAAAATATAACTTACAGTATTATAATTGGAATGTCCGCACACGCATTTTCCGTACGATGATAGTGTGAGATAGCGAGTGCCAATCTTGACGCGCAGAGTTGAGGGGAAACACGTGTATGTCTTCACAACAGCATCAGAAGCCAACAGCTCGAGAATTCCTCTCGCTCGTTTCCTACTTGTGCCCTCATTTTCCATCACCTAAAAGAATGAAACTGTTTTAATTCTGTCCTTGTTTTATAGGTTTTTCACATTAAAATATGATTTCCTTATCCATTATTCCATAATGTTTACATAGAAACCCCCTTATACTAATACATTTTTTAAACCATGCAAAATAAACATTGTATAGCTTAATGTATGCTATACAATATTTTGTCCTTTTCTGCTGAAATAGATTAATAAATAAGGAATACGTAGTATGAGTTTACTCTCATGTTTAATAAAAAAGCTTTTTATTTCATACACTATAGAATATTTAGTTTTAAAAATATTGCTTCTCCCTCTATAAGTCTCTATAACGTATGTTGGTCACGCCGACCGCGACTAGCGATATCTGCTCGAAGTAGGCGGTGAAGGCAACGGGCACGGGCACGGGCGCGTCCCACGCCGGCACCCACGATCACGCCCACTCCGACCGCGGCTATCTTTGTCTCTCTCAGTATACGTCTGTCTCGCTCACCTTGAGCACGAGCGATATCTGCTCGAAGTAGGCGGTGAAGGCAACAGGCACGGGCACGGGCGCGTCCCACGCCGGCACCCACGATCACGCCCACTCCGACCGCGACTAGTTGTCTCTCTCTGTATACACCTGTCTCGCTCACCTTGAGCACGAGCGATATCTGCTCGAAGTAGGCGGTGAAGGCGAAGGGCACGGGCGCGGGGGTGGCGGGCGTGTCGTCGACGGGCGCGTCCCACGCCGGCACCCATGACCACGCCCACTCCGACCATGACTCCGCCGGCGGCTCGGAGGTGTTTGTTGATGCATCTGTTGACAAAAATTAAAAAAAACTTTATGAAGGAAAGTTTATTGACTTCAATGTTTATTGATTAAATTGAAAGTTTATTGATGAAGCTTAAAGCGTGTCCCACACAGACGCGGCCTGCGGTGGCGGTGGCGGTGGCGGTCAGTTGGATGACTTGAGAGTTCTAGGAACGACACAGACACACGTGGCCTGGACGCGGTCACAGCGCGGCTTACCGCGGCCGCAAGCCCCGCCCCCTGACCAGGGGCGTCTTTCCCTTAGGTGCAGGGTGTGCGTTGTACACGGGCGCCGCGGTCCTAGGGGTGCCGAGCGCCGCTCGCAAGAGAGCCCCACTCGGCGCGCGCCCGCACGTTGGCCAGCCGCCGCGCTTTAATGACCAACGTAAAAAAAAACTCCAGTTTGCATATATTTTATGTAGCATGAAGCGTATTACAGCAAAGCAAGGCGCGCGGCTCGGCTTTTGTAATATAAATTTAAACTTTATTTTTCAACTTAAATTTTTTTTTTTTTTAAACTTAAAACATATAAATGAAGATTATATTTTTAGTCAAGATGGATCACAAGCAAAATATGTACTCCTGGCCGCGGTGCCCTTGCGGTTGCACCGGGCGCCGTGCAGCCTACGCCCTATGTGCCTCCTTTGCATGGGATCTGCGTATTAATCTGCTTCCCGCTCTCTTTATGCAGCCTCCGTTTGCGACATAACAGTTTCGCAGAGGGTATAAGCTACTGCCTCCCAATAAGTAGTAAGGTCCAATCCAAGGACGGCGCAAAACTCAGCCCGTTGCTCAGCCCAAGCAGAGCGTTCAATAATAATATCTATGGACGCTTCACACCACGTCAGTCTCGCCCCGTGCTAAGTACCTAAAGGACTTGTGTTACAGGTACCAGACAACGGAAATATATTTAATATTTTTATACTATACATATATTTAAGATTTTTATTATATCATACACATATTTAATACACATCCAGACCATGGAACATTGAAACTTTTTGTTCCGTCGGCGGGATTCGAACTCGCGACCCCCGGCTTGAGCGTCCAACGCGCTTACCACTGAGCCGCAGAGGTCGTCAAAATTCAATGAGTATATGCTGCGCCGTATCGTCTTACTCAGGCTGTGTGGGGTACCTAGGCGATGGTTTCCTCCTATCCGTATGGTCCAGGTAATGACCGAAGTAAGGGTGACCCTTGAATGTGCCATCCACTGTTGTAGTTTCAACCGGATCGCTTTCACAGTTCGGCAGTCTGCAGTTGGGGACGCCATCTGGTCTTACCAGGTGCGTATTGAAATGACATGCGCCTTGTGGCGCCATCGGGTTACCAGCTCTGGTAGCACCCGCTCTCCTCGCTTTTTAAACTCGGCTGTATGTTGATACACCCTCCTACAATACGTGAGCCTCCAGATCCTACGGAGGGGACCCTGTCAGCGCCAACGCCGCTTCGCCAGATAACGGTTCGATAGCAGCGTAGTATCCGCAGCGCTAAAGTATGCTACGGTCTTCTGAGCAGCTGTCTGTTCCGGGCGCCTATGTGTTCCGCCCAAACAGGACTGCAGGACCCCTGTACAAAGTCGTCTGCAGGTTGGCCCTGGACCACAGATTTTGGCAGAAGGTGATTCAGAGCTATGGCCATCTTCTTCAGTTTAGGTGCCGATCGACGAAAATGAGGGGCAAATATCCATTCAGAATCCAGGACCAAACCCAAGTACTACATTTCAGCGCCGATCAGCACACTCTCCTCCACATCTTTGCGATGCGCAGTGATGATTCCGCGGGGGCGGTGCTTCTGGGGCCCATAGAAAAACATGTCATACGTCTTTTCGAATGCGACTCGCAGCGCAGCCCCAACGCATCTATAAGCTCTTCTATAATTTTTATAAAAAATACTAAAAACAAAATAAATTGAATATTGAAGGATACAATCCCATACAGCAAATGTGACTTTTTTACCCCCATCAATCCCCAAGCGGCACCCGGCTGCCGCATAACAATTGAAAATCTATTGTGTCTGCGATTCCCACGATCGAGGTATTAAGTATATCAATAACGGCTACACGTAGGCACGTGCTTTATAATCATACGGAACCCTTCGTGTGCGAGTTCGACTTGCACTTGCCGATTTTTTATTTATTTAATTTGACTAGGACCGGCACTGGTCCCCAGTCCCCACCCTTAAGCGGCCGGAAAAACTGTACTTGTACTCTGTACCCCATTTCATTTTGGCCGCGCGTTTGCTAGGGGGCGCTAGGATAATATTTGCACATGGGCGCCACATGGGCTAGAGACGGCCCTGTCCCTCCACCACTGCTTCTGTGTGAATGAGCGCGCGGACATGAGGCGGCCATTACGCGATCAGTTGTAAATATTTACAACAGGCCGCGTGTACCGCGTGAAATTATGTCTATAAATTATGTCTATGTCCAGAATTCCCCATGTTGCTGCCGTTCTTTATTAATTTCATGGACCCACAATTCTCTTTTTCTGAAAAGAATAACCAAAATATTAAATACAACGACGTTAGTAAATATTTTCTTCTAAACTTTGTTTGTATTACTTTGAATTTACTTAAGTACCCTTTTTTGAGCGGCTTCTAAAAAGGAGGAGGTAATACGTTCGGCTGTATGTTTTTTTTTGTATGTTTAACGATTACTCAGCCGTTTGTTAGCCGATTTTCAAAATTCTTTTTGTGTTGTATACTATACAAATTCGAGTTAAACCCTATACAATGTATAGGGTTTAACTCGAATTTGGTACCATGTTCACAAAAGTGGTGATCTTATGATGGACCCTTGAGGAATCGAGGGGACTCCTTGAAATTTGTATGGTAATATATAGTGATTTCAATTTTTTCTGATGTACTCGAGGCACATGCTACCAAAAAGTAAGACTTCACACCAGGTTATACCCTGGATCCTAAGGTACTCAACATAACTTTTGAATCCCTATAGATACATGTTCGGGGATTTTGGCGTTATTTAAATCACTGAAAGCATAAGCCACTATATCAATTTGATTAATCATCGTCACCACAACCATAATTATACCATGGATCATGACATTATGATCCAATTATTGGTACTTTTCGTGATATTTTTCATCGAAGCTGATGTTTTTGATGATTGTTTTGCTGTTTGTGGACCGATTTTTAAAATTCTTGTGTTGTTAGACAATGGAAATCCGACATTTTGGCGATAAAATCTGTCGGTATGTCGATTCTTTCCCATGTCTACTGTTGTTATGCTAGCCCTGCAGGTGGTTAAGAAGTTGTTTCTAGTAACTTAAACATAATTTACAAATAAGTGAAATTTCATACGAAGGTGTCTCTTGATCCGAAGGCACTAAACAGAACTCGAACCTTTATTAAGATTATTAGAAAAGTTTGGAAATTGCAGCATCGCTTATACAACTGCAAGCATTTACCACAATTTCGCTGACAGTAACATAATGTGAATAGCTACGAATAACAAAACTACAGGAAACGTAACTCCCATACTTCAACCGTTTTAAATTTGGCTCCTTTTCGAACACTAAAATATGACAATTCAGATTCTCGCCAAGGTCGTTTCCCAGGTAACGTATCATAATATTGCGCGCTGGACGACAGCCTGCGCGGTTATTGTCAATGTCACAGTTATGAAACAAAGCGGATGGCATTATGCAGTATACACCAAACATATCTACTATCACGAAGAAAGGAGTACATAATTATTATTTTAAAATCAAACATTTTCCTCTGATCCTTAAGTCGTCGATAATAATAATATATAATAATTTTGAACAAACCTTGTACGACTCGGACGAATTTAAAACTATCCAGAGCACCTAGACAAGACGTTTTCAGATTACAAAAATATATGTGCTAAATTATAACAGAATTATTACAGAATTGATATAAAAAACTTACGGTACAAATGCAGATTTTCGTAATCTCTTTCATTTTCGGTCATTACTCATACAAAATATATCATGATTAGGGCCCGGAAAAATATGTACTAAAAAATCCAAAATATGTACATAAAATATGGACTAAAAATCGAAAATATGGAAAAATATGGAGTATTAAATAGAAATATGGAAAAAATATGGAGTATCAAATTCCAATAATTAAACGTTGTTTTAGTGTTATAGGTAAGAAAAGAGTCACTCGTGACAGTTAACAAAGAGATAGAGGCCAGAAATATGTTATGCTGGCTAGGGCTCTGCATATTTGGTAGGCCAGAAATATGCTATACTGGCTTTGCCTATGCATAGTTGGTTTGTATGTATGTAGTATTAATTGTACAACTTGCATGACATGCCGATCATAATATTGTAAGCATGACAGCACGTAACGCACGTCATGCTGCATGATTTGACGTGGGAGAGCCGTGCTAAGGCACGAATTAGCCGGCTCGACCGGAGAAATACCACGGGCTCACAGAAAACCGGCGTGAAATAGCGCTTGCGCTGTGCTTCGCCGAGTGATTGAGTTTACTGGAGGCCCAATCCCCTACCATTTTCCCTTCCCTGCCCTCCCCTATTCCCTCTTAAAAGGCCGGCAACGCACCTGCAGCTCTTCTGATGATGCGAGTATCCGTGGGCGACGGAAGTTGCTTTCCATCAGGTGACCCGTTTGCTCGTTTGCCCCCTTATTTCATTTTTAAAAAATGATCGTCTTGGGTTAATATTGGCTAAATGATCCCTGCACGTCACAACTCACAATTTACGACACTATTACGATATTTTTTTACTTCAGTTTTTGTTCAGCCATGTCAGTAACAGGACCTTCAGCATAGCTGAAACTTTATTTTCTATTTCTTCAATAATCTTCTGTGAAAACAGAATATCGAAAAAATATAATAAATAATAATATAAAACGCGAGAGGAACGAAATACGCGGCCGCATGGTGGCGGGAACGTATTTTTTTTTGTATTTTATTGAAAATATGGACGATTTAGTGAAAATAGTGACATTTTCTTGCAAAATATGGACTTATCTTTGTAAAATACTAAAATATGGAAAAATATGGAAAATAAAACTTGATTTTTCAGTCTAAATATGATAATTCGTGTAAAAAACACATTCCCTAATCATGACTATTAAAGTGTACGAGTAATCTGGCTCGGCATCCAATTCGGTTCGTTTCTTACTAAACGAAGTACGAACGGCATTATAAAAATAAGATACTCCATACTGATGTCAGGTCAGAACCTCGTTTATGAATTATGATTAAATTGTTACATCTTGCATAACACTGTCCATGGCGACTTTGTAAAAATTTTGTAATTATATAATTTTTTGATTATTGCATTTTTACAATAACATGTTATCATAATAAGACAAACACAAAGAGACCAGCTTAATTTTACGCAAATACCCTGGCATCCAACTTAAATAAACCATCTTTTTGGGCATGTTTTTGGGTCGGAAAAAATACAAGAACTTTACCTAAGCATAATTTAAAAAAAAAACACTTACTGATGAAACTTGAATTGAAAGGTTATTCCTGTATTAAAAGTCGTATCTGTATGACTTCTACACCATTTCACAGGGCATTTAGGCATTTTAACAACGAAAATTTTGTAAAAAGCTACATAAAAAGTAAGTAAACAAATTGTAAAATGAGTTTGACAATAATTATCATGTCAACCTGGTTGAATGTCACTCGTGTATATATACACGAAAAATGTGTACCGAACACATGCATAAAGTATACATGTATTCGGGTCACATTTTGTAGCCTTTTGGTGCACTTTTTTTGATGGAGTTACTCTTCCTGTAGTTTAAAGTTCACTGGTGAATAGTTATCATTCGAAGTTGCTATTTACGCATAAAGCCTTATGTTGTAGATAACTAAAAAGAGTGAAATTATTATTTTTAACAAAAATAATATTAATATGATAATTTTAATATGAACTAAAAAGTATTAATTTATAACTCTTACTCTTTAAGAGTTCTTTTTTAGAATTCGTCTAAACTCTAAATAGGTATCAACAGTATTTCTGTACATACAGTCTTCATTGCTTTGAAGTCGGTACCAGTCGGCAGTCCCAAAAGTTTCAGATATTCTGACATTGACTAAGCTCATGACCGAATTAGCTGGTACCGACTTCAAAATAATAAAGACTGTATTATGTAAAGAAATATGTAGTTGAGATTTAGACGAATTCTGAAAAAGAACTCTTAAAGAGTAAGAGTTATTTAATAATTTTTAGTTCATATTATTATTGTTTTTACCTTGGAAGTCGGTTTTAATTTTTTTGTTAAAATATTCTTTCATCTTCTTCAAGCGCCAATAATAAAAGCAATAAAACTTCGTTACGATTGGCCATTACTAACGTCCACTCGCAGGCGAGACTCGAGTATATGTAGCAAGCTAGGTACTCGAGAGCTATGTGCCGCCGCGCCGTAGGGAATGACCGCCACCGCGGCCGCGGCAGTTTATTGTTATCGCGGTCAAGCAAGAAGGCAACAGCAGATCGCCACCGCAGGCCGCGTCTGTGTGGGACACGCTTAAAGCGTCTCCCAGACAGACGCGACCTGCGGTGGCGGTGGCGGTCAATTGGATGGCTTGGCCGCGTGTGTCTGTGTCTTTCCTAGAACTCTCAAGTCATCCAACTGACCGCCACCGCTACCGCCACCGTAGGCCGCGTCTGTCTGGGAGACGCTTAAAACGTCTGGAGGACGATTTCCGTTCGACTCGGATTCGAAAACTTGACCGTGCGGTCACTGTTCTTAGCGGTGTTACAATAGTTTATTGGTCGTCGCGCGATGAAGTTTCTGAATTCTAATTCAATGCTATGTGAATCAAGGCCCTGAATTCGTAGGCCCTGAATTGTGTTTTCACTGTACTTTTTTGCTTGGGACACATGAAGCCTGGCTATAGACGGACCGCAAGTTACAGTCGGGACCGACTGCTCTAGAGCGGTCGCGTTGAACGACTGCTACGATCGCTTAAGAACTGCTTGAGCGGTCCGTGTATTGGGGATATGAATTTAGTATAGAAACTGCGAATCACCGTGTGGCAACCGCATCTTGCAGTCAGTCTCGACTGCAAGATGCGGTCCGTCTATGGCCGGTCTTAGTTTTTTTATTACATTAAGTACCCCGCAAACGTTCAAATTAGTTTGACAAACATGTTTGATGTAATTTACGTTTTCATCAAACAGCAGCGCAGACGAACAAACATGTATCAAACAAGTTTGTCCAACAATTAGCTAGAATCGGTTTGAGATCATGAGATCTTGTTCGACAAATATAGCGGAACACGTTCAAACACGTTTGTCAAACGCTACGCCAATGCAAATTTTCTTCAAACAGGTCAAACACGTAGTTTGTTTGACAAACGCTTCAAACAAAGCTGTACACTATCAAACTGTTTGACAAACACGTAAAATTTGACAAACAATTTGATCTTTTACTACTTTAGATTTAGAACAATAATTATGTTAAGCTTTTATTTTCGTCGTTATAATAAAAATTACTTACTTGTTGGAACCGCCTGCGTCGTATTCTGCCTAACAGGCAACTGTGCTGGTATTTCAGGGGGTCTTTCTCTCAGTAACCTCAGTAATAGCACTAGTTGCTCATTGGTCACCCCCCAAGCCAGTTTACTTGACTTCAACTGTATACTGAGACTGGTCGCTCTGCGTTTGCTAGCTGACACTAGTTTCGTTAGTACTCTGAAAAAGTTACGCTAATTAATAAAATAATTGGCCACAAAAGGCGTTTCTTTCTACAATAAAAATACAAGGTGACTAATTTGACTAAGAAAAATCTATAATCCCTTTTATCTGTCACTATTTCTTTGCTTTCATAGCTCTAATATTGTAATGAATCATGACTATTATGCTAAGCTTGCAAATGCTAAGTGTCATACACATTACAACAATTCAATATCAATATTAGTTTACTTATCCAATAGCATCAGAATTATAAGGAATCTTACCTTAAATCTAATTGGCACCTATACAGGAGAGGTTCTTGGTAGAATCTAATTTTACCATCAGAATCAGTCTTGTCTAAACACAGTGTTAGATCATCCAGACGCACTAGCCGTCTTATTGCCGGAAACTGTGGATCGATATCTGAAAAAGAGGAAGAAATGTTATTGGGGATAAAAGCAAAAAATACAGTATACAAATTATTGTCTCCAGCAATACTTTTTCGAGTGCTAAGAGAAACACGAATACCCTGTATTTTTAGTATCTATTAAAAGAATAATACCTAGTAACTCCTAACTAAACAACAGTGTCCCTAACTCTTTTCCTATCGGCTGTACCTAACCTTAATTTTGAATATTGTCATTCAAATCTAAACCATAATATTATACAGGCTAAGCTTACACCTAAAGATGGGCCTTTGCCCTTTGCCAAAAACTTTGCATAGTAACTAACGCTCCTCATCATTTTTGTGTTATAAAACCTACCAGCAAAAACCGGCTCCCAGTTAGTTCCAACGCTGTCAACGGTAAGTTTCTTCACGTTTAGCGACAGTACAATATCATCATGCACATATTTCACTATCAGCGAGTTGACTCGTACCGCTATGTTGCTCACTATACGGCGAATTAGCGCTTGCATATAACCCGGCGGCGCTTCTACTTCTTGAGGTCTGGAAGTCAAAAATGTGTATTAACCCTAAAATTAATTGGGGAAAGGGACCAACCGAGTAATGGGATTGTAGCAGGTGCGTAGCTACCGCCATATATATTATGCCGTATCAATTATGCAGGGCCCCGGTCCCTAGGCCCAACATGCTCAAGAAAAATTAATGTATGAAATCTTTTAAATTTTTTAATTTACAAAAGTCAAGAAAAGCAAGCCATTACTACGGGCCCCCAAACAAATTCTTATATGGGGTCCCGCCAAGGCTCGCTACGCTTCTGGATTGTAGTCTAATTCCTTCTCAACAAAGAAACTAATACACAAGTTATTTGCTTTGATACTTAGGTAATAAATGAGACGGGACAAAACTTAACTTGGCGATATAATAGCGATATAGAATAATTATTACTCAAGCGAGGTGATTCTAGTTAACAACTATACTAATGTGTCTGTCTGTCTATTACTTCTTCACGCCCAAACCGCTCAACCGATTTTGCTAAAGTTTGACATGGAGATACTTTGAGCCCCGAGAAAGAAGAAAGGATACTTTTTATCCCGAAAAAATGTACGGTTCCCGCGCGATAAACGAATTTTAGAGCAACGGAGTTGCGGGAATCATGTAGTTTCATAAAAGTATGTTAATTAATACTATGCACAGCTGCTAGCATCTCATTTCGTTTTGTTTCCATGCCATGTTAACTGTATCTTAGAAACATGGAAATTAACAACATACTCAAATATTATAATATTAGTAGTAAATATTAAAATATGAAACATCAGCTTTAACTGCCATAAAAATGTTTTCAGACAACAATAATAAACTATGCAGAACAGATAATTTTGCAGCAAGCAGTGAATAGTAAAGATATTATAGGTAGGTAAGTGGTAACCAACATCTAGTCGTACTATTTTAGCCATTTATGTAACTTTTCGTTATACGCTGCACTCTGTTGCATGAAATTTATCACATTATAGCAGTGAAATCAATATCCTTTGCATAGCGAGTATAGTCGTTATATTAATTACTTTGCATATAAAAAATTCAACTGCGTAGTGTATTTGGTTTATCAATATACATTTAAAACACTTCAGTCTATATGTAATATGTATACTGTAATTTTAAAATAGAAGAGCAATTTTTGTCTCAAATGCGAATTAAGGCCTTTCAGAAAACAGCACTTGAGTTAGCATTATAACACCAGCAACACATTTTTCCTATCCCGGGAAGCAAATTTTGGTGGTCACGTCCCTCAGCCATAAGGATACGACTAGGAAGGAGGAGTCTTAGTCTAATTTGGCAAAAATCAGTAATCATAATAATACAGCATCTACTTAATTACAGCAAAGCTTATGTTCTACAAAACATCTTTTTTTTATTTTGGACTAGAGCGCAGCTCAAACACAGAAATCGCGCACAGCATTATAATATTTACAAGTATATTTTATACTGGCCATATTTTGGATATACATTTTCTTTAATTTAAATCTATTTATAAATACTTATTATCTACATTTCTTATTTAAGACAGTTAAGATCCTAGAAAATAAAATAATAGTTTGTCAGAAATTGCATTGCACATAGCAATCACAAGTCGCATATTTTGTAAACATTCAGATCTGCATTTTGTTATTAATTTGATTACATAGACTTAAGATTATTTTGCATCTAGCATTTAAATGTATTATATATTGTTATTATATATAATGATAGTTATTATGTAAACGTAAATTATTTATATTTGTAATTCGACGTAAATTATCCCAGAACAAAGTATCTGAATGAGTATTATGATTTTACCTGGATGTTTCTTGTGCTGGATTCTCATCTGGTGGTGGATCAAGGCTCAAAACACATTCTGAAAACATTCATGTGACTCAATTCCGAAGAATAAAATAATATATTATGCTGTCATACCAACTTTGCGAAATATTATGTTTGTTAAAGTTTTATGAGTACAGTATTCTTTTTCTTGCAGTAGAAAATAACTACTGTACTCATAAAACACATCAAATTAATTTCAAATATCTATCTTTAATGTTTTTATTGTAAACTTAAATTGACTTGACAAGTATACAAGTATAAAAATAAATTTTACTATTTATAGTAAAATATTATTCTATATGTCTAGAAATCCTGCAATAGTAAAATTTATTTTTATTTATGATTGTCATTACAGATAAGAATGATAACAACACTCATAAACATATATTATAACAAGAGATAAAAACAAAGTCCATAAAACATAATTATTATATTTAGCAACATATTGTACTAAGGTTTAGAGATAAAGTATACCACTTCACAGTTTTCAAAATTATCAATTCCTTCAAATTCAGATAGTTTATTCAAGAGATAGGTCTCTAACGCCAATCAGAAGATAGCAGAATATACACATCTATGTCTGTCACTTGGAGTAACAAAAACTGTAAAATAACAAGTAATTTTGAACTTATAATAATTACTATGAAGTATTATGTTATTTACCTATGGTATTTATGGTGACGATGATTGGTTCCGACATAATCTTTGTCCATGGTACTTGTATAAGGAGCTCATGTATCCGACCCGACACAAGTGTGAAAGGTAGAGACACTTCTTGCTGTAGAACGTCGGCTTTGAGTACAAGATTGTGGAGTGTAACACCACCTGCCCATAGAGACACCTAAAAGGGCCAAATAAGAAGTCGATAGGAAGTTGAAAAGTTGATTGATTTAGATTAGAATACACATTATAAGTCATTTTTTCTTTACATTATATCAATTCTTGCAAACTTAATTCCCTGGTAAAAAGTTAAGTTTTGTTTGGGCAAAATTTTTATATTACTTTAGATTTTCTGTAATTCTAAAGACGTAACATGCATTGAGATATACATCTCAATGGTTACAATGTAATATCAACAAAGTGGTCTCAACAGATCCAACTTTTTTAAGTTTTGGACAGTAACAAAGGTACAGATAGTGTAATAATTGTATTGATTCATACCTGAGCATCAGCAGGTTTGAAGTCCCGGACATATTTATCCACATAGCTCAAGAGTATGGGAGATATATAGGTTTCTATGTTGAACATCTTTGGTGTTTACAGTATACAGATATTAGGGAGCCATTATTAGAGACAATCTAAAAAAAATACAGAAATCAATAATGTTGCAGTCCTTTGTAATGGAAAAGCTATGTCTGGTTAGATTTTCTTATAAAATGTAGATCAATTTGATTCGAGTAAACATTTCGTGAATCAATAACAAACTATACTGACAGAAAATAATACCGGTATTACACAATGAACTACATAGTAGAATATATTGTTCTCAGCATCATTTTTCTATTTATTTTATTAGATTATTCTAAATTTTAATTTTAAATGTACACCAATTTTTGTAGCATTTAATTTGACCAAAGAGGATGTAAACTGTATACTACGTAACAAGAGGTCGGACTTAGAAGAAAAAAAATTAACATCCGTTATTTTTTAAATTTGAAACTGAAGTTAAAATTTTTAAGTGCAAAACCTTTCACTCTAAACATACCAAACATTTAAAAAAAAAAAAAGAAATGAGCTCAAATAAATGTTTTATTTCAATAAAAATATTGTACATAAATAGGCTAATAAGGTAAATTAAACAATAAAACAGATTTAATCCACAAGCTTTTGTTCCTCGGTATCTGTGATATCTTCAAAAATATATAAATCATATGCCGTAAAGGGCCATATAGATCTATATTAAATCAATAATGTATTTAATAAAGTATTTAATTTAATAAGGATTATTGCCGTATTGGTTAAAATTGCTTCCAAAATTAACCATTTAGCCAAGTTAAAAGTAAATCACAAACTAAATGATAAAAAAATGTTATTGTGGGATATCCTGACCGACCGGATTATTGTGACCTTTCTAAAGCATTTGACTGTGTCGATCGTAAAATACTCATAGCAAAACATTTTACAATGGCTTACCTTTCGTTTTTCAATAATTAATCCACTTAATTTACAATTTTTGTATGAGTTGCTACAAATAATTTTCACAAAACGAAAATCGAACTTTGAGTTTTAAACTCTGTGCTGTCGTCAACTACAGCTGCGGCAAGTGTGCCGGTATAATATATGGTGCACACTGTACAGTATGTACAATGGCTGGCCGAGGAAATTAAACACAGATTACTGTATAATTACTGAACACTCTACTTGGCGGCTGCTGACGGAAGAGTGATCGTCACTCTCGTCGGGCGACCACTCTAACCATCCCCACTCCTACCCAGTAGGCGTGTCCATCTTTATTTATCAATACACTACATCTACCTCTTTCAAATATTTTTTTTTTATATATCAAAATCAGAACGTTGATACTAAGGTGCCTACCACCGGTTCGGGAACTAACCCGGCGAGAAGAACCGGCGTAAGAAACTCGCACGGGGCCACCTTTTACTAAAAAGATGGAAAATTACAATATAAAACATATAACAATATTATTATGACTCATCAGTCATCGCTCAAGAACAAACAAGTACAATCATGAATAATAAGTGCAGTTTGATAATAGGCAATTTCAAATTACTTAACTACTAACAAACTCAAAATATTACAATATGTACATTGCAATCAATTACAAATCATGAGAGCTACCAGTACTACCAGTAACAGAATTGTTGTTACAGGAATCACCATTGTCAGAGACATTACCATCATTGTAAGAAACATGCCACTGTCCTTTAACACTTTTTAAGTGTACTACATTTCTGCGCAAACATTTTCCATCATTGTCAGCTTCTAATCCTTCATAATTTCCTCCCTTATTTATTGCTGTAAATGCTGTTTTATTAAATATTTATTATAAAATATTTTGCTTTCGTCGTTTCTTTCGTCGTTACTTTATCACCAACTCCAATTGTAGATTCTGTTACGTGTATCTTTCTATCAGCGTATTCTCTTCCTTTTGTTTTGCGCATCCGTCTGTTTCTCTATCTTTTGTTTCCGAGTCTTATTGATAGTATTTTACCAAGCTTTATACTTATATTATATTAATTATGACAATTTGTCTTCAAACTGACACCGCCGTACTCGGAGACATTTTATTAGGATTAACCTTCAATTTAATGAAGAGTTTGACAGATAATGTATGGGGCTTATATCAAAATTTTGAATTAATTACAATTAAGTAATTATTGTTCCACTCTGAGTGCGGATCATAAAGGTAATATACCTATCGGAATAGAGAAACAATCCCGAGCTGTCAAGCTTAACCAAAATTTGATTTACATCTGTGTATACAATTATGTTTATTTCGACAAAATATCGATCATGGAATAATAATTGTAAGATTGTAAACATAATGCCGGCTGTACATTCTCGCCGAGACACGAGGGTGCGCTCGCCTCGTCTCGCCTGTCTCGGACCCTCTCGGTCCGTTGTCGGTATTTTGCGCCCGAGACAAAGGGTCTCGCGAGGAAAACGAGCGCACTACTGTACACTCTCGCGTCTTTCACTACTAGTCCCGCCGTTGTTGGACAGTGTAGAACAGAAAAATAACAATAATAAACGTCATTATCAGTCATCATATATGAGAAATAAAATTAAATATGATTATAAATCTTTGGATTACAATAATATCTTTCGATGCATGGTGAATGGTGAATGGTCGTTTTCCTCCATCTTCTCTGAGTTCTTATCTGCGATTGAACTAAGCAATAATGAACATGATCGCACTCGGGCAAGGGGCTCTCGCACGAGACTCGCCCGAGAGCTCTCGGCGAGAGTGTACAGCGGGCATTATAAAATGGGATAAAATAAAACTGCATATATATAATATAATAAAATTGTAATTTTGAAGTAAAATGTGACTTTTCTTCAAAATGCTTGCTGCATAATTAAGTACTCGTATGCATGATTGTTTCTTCGGAGTCCAGTTTGGACGGTTAATTATTTTAAGTCATGAATTTCTGGTATCCAGGTCAGCAGGAAATCTGAAAAATTGGCCAAGTGTAAGTTGGACTCGCGCATGAAGGGTGACCGGTTTCAACCGGGCATTTTCTAAAACCCGGTACGATATGACACGACATGTCATGACACGATTCGACACGACAGGTTACGTCACGTGACATCAGTACCTACACGACACGACACGACTTCACTAGACCCTATTAATTTTCAATTCACTCTCAATGAGCCTACTGAGCCCTTTTACTTGATGCCCATCTTGCAGAAGTGCTTTCAACTATTTCCCTATCTTGGATGAGCAGCCGTATTGGATGTAGAATGACATTACATCTGTGGAAATTTCAGAAGTCTATTACTATAGTGGTTCTTGTTATACAGCCTGAAGACAGACAGACGGACGGACGGATGGACAGACGGACAGGCAACGAAGTCTTAGTAGTAAAGCGGGCTGCGGGACCCCACTACTAGGACTTAATTTTTACCCTTTGGGTGCGGAACCTTAAAAATGATAAATTATGCATGATAGTATATAAACTAATTATAAACTACGGATGAGTATGCTATCATTTCAACATTCCTAATAATTAGTATACTTAACTAAAAATATTTTCATATCGACACAACTTATCGATAACTTGATGCAGCCCTAGTGTAAAATAGATGAAAATTGTTTACACAAAATATCTTTAAATTGTGCACCATGGCTAGTCAAGTTATGTTTTCCATATAATTAAACATATATAGAAGTGAACACGGACGTAAAAATACCAATAACTCGTAGGGAATTGGCAAAAATAAACTTAAAACTAGGTCCTGTCGATGTAGAATAATTCACCTGTGAAATGAATATTTGTCCGGGTTTTTTCGATGTGTGGATCTAGAATCATTCCACAAACACTTAACCATGTTTCTAGAGCAGTATTTCTTAAAATTATTCATTATTTAACTTAAAATCACAATTTTTCTGAGAGCCCAAATTGACAACTATCGGCCCAGGGGCAGACAGACTGTCAAACAGATGAAAAAAAAGCTATGCAACCTCAAATCACGCTTCTCTTTCTACCACGCAGTGTTACTGATAGTGACATCTCGCTTGCTCCGGCCTTTGTTTCTCTATTCCGATAGGTATATTAACTTTATGGTGCGGATTTAGTGTACCTGCCACTTAAGTGGTTATAGTTTTTTTTAGTCATTTTGGCTTTTTTAAATATCGGCTAAAATAGTCAATAGCAACAAAATTTCACCCTTTAACACCAATTATCGTTGCAATTGGTTAATTTATAGGTCTTCTGCCCACTTTAACGATCTCATTCGTGCTCACAAATATATATATACTTTTCGTTCAAACTTTTACACATTAAATTACTAGCAAATAAAGATTTATTTTCTCCTAAATAATTGACTCATTTATGCATTTGGTATGAAACTTGTTCAGTGACCCATAGGTTATCTTATTACTTAATAGTTAATACTAAGTATGCTAATGAATTTCTTAGCAATTATTATAAATTGATTATTATCTCCTTCTACTCACTAAAATATTACTTAAATAAGAATAAAAACTGGTAATGGCTATTGGTTTTTAAATTAGTCATTATTGAAATTTGTTAAGCTATAAGTTTTTCTGAACAAATGAAATAAGTAAATAAATAAAATAAAGTAAAAAGTACCAGTACCTAACCTTGAGTCAATGCCCATATTAAACCACTAAATGCTTAAAAGCTTGATCTTTACGCCAAAACCATGTTTTGTTTGAATTTTCCTGCGATTTATCTTTAACAATATCAATCCATGTTTCTAAACTAGGGATCCATATTTACCTACATAGTTCACCAGTCCTAAAAACTCTTAAGTTCTTCGATCATTAAAGGCTCTCTGGCCTGACTAGGAAGGACACATAAAGTAATTTACCATTAGAGGTCATGTTCAGCCTCATCGCATCCAAAAATAACAATATCGTTAAGTACTAAAATTAACTACTCTGTCACAAGTCACAACGTAAAAGCAACCTTGCCATAGTCTTTTGGAAGCACTCTAAAGCGCAAGAGATGTCAAAATAAGGCACTTGCATCGAAAAAGTAGCGGTCTCGATTACAAATAAAAGTTGTTAAAATATGTCTACTACTATTTTAGGTGCATTTAATTGTATTGCACTCCATTGCTATGGCAGAATGTTAGAAGTTGTGTAGGTAGTTATAAGACCTTTTAAATATCAACAACATCAATAAAGATATTTGTATTTGTAAACTCACTTTATTTATGTTGTTGAAAACAATTTTTAGATCAAGTTCCGAGAAACCTTTTGCACTTCTAAATTTTGGAAAAAGTTGTTCCTTGTATCGATGGCTTGAACATTTATAATTTTAGGATGATAGGTATATAAATTACTTCTTGCAATCCTAATCTCAATATTCCTAGTCCTTGCTAAGTAAATTTTTGTAAGTACAGTTTTTTTTAACAACATAAAATGTCGCTTTTCTAAACGTTTTCAACTGATCAAAAGAATCGTAAGATCCCCAAACTACTGCGGGCTTCGAAATCCATAGGCCATAAACCTTTTGTCTGGATTCGTTACTTGATTTTTACCTTGGACACCATTGGACTTAAGAGTTACGCAAGTTGGTAACTCCAGTCATAGATAATACAATATATTATATAGGCTCCAAAACCAAAAATTGCAATAAACTTTAAATTGAGCAGTCTAACCTGAATGCTATGTTAGATCTTCAACTTTATTCATAAGTTTTATCATTAATAAAACACCACATTAATGATTAATTGATTACACAATTTTCTTTATATAAATTTTAAGTAAGTACACGACCGATATCAAAATAATTCATCATCAGGTCACAGGTGTACTTTAAAACCATTTGTGCATTTTTTGTCTTTTGCAAATTGCAATAATAATTTTCACTATCGTGATCCTTATCGTGTACCTACATTTATTGCATAGCTCTTTTGCAACACATATTTTATTTACACTATCGTGATTATTTTCACTATCATGATCATTATCGTGTACATTTAGTGCATAGCTCTTTTGCAACACATTATTTACACGATCGTGATTATTTTCACTATCGTGATCATTATTGTGCACATGTAGTGCATAGCTTTTTTCCAACACATTTATTCACACTATCGTGATAATTTTCATTATCGTGATCATTATCGTGCACATTTAGTGCATAGCTCTTTTGCAACATATTTATTTACACTATCGTGATTATTTTCACTATCGTGATCATTATTGTGCACATTTAGTGCATAGCTCTTTTGCAACACATTTATTTACACGATCGTGATTATTTTCACTATCGTGATCATTATTGTGCACATTTAGTGCATAGCTCTTTTGCAACACATTTATTTACACGATCGTGATTATTTTCACTATCGTGATCATTATTGTGCACATTTAGTGCATAGCTCTTTTGCAACACATTTATTTACACGATCGTGATTATTTTCACTATCGTGATCATTATTGTGCACATTTAGTGCATAGCTCTTTTGCAACACATTTATTTACACGATCGTGATTATTTTCACTATCGTGATCATTATTGTGCACATTTAGTGCATAGCTCTTTTGCAACACATTTATTTACACGATCGTAATTATTTTCACTATCGTGATGATTATTGTGCACATTTAGTGCATAGCTCTTTTGCAACACATTTATTTACACGATCGTGATTATTTTCATTATCGTGCTAAACACTTCCACATCTAGTACACCGTATACCATTGTTGCTTGTCTTAGTCCCAATTTTATTGACTATTTTGATTACCTTGAAATCCTTTCAACTGTCTTTCGACAGTCTCAGTTGAGTTTGCTTCCACAGTCCACTATAATTTTTAATTCCAGTGGTAAAAATAGCATTACTTAGCAATAATAATTAATTGTTAAATACACATTAGCAATAATTAAATTAATCGTACTTGCTAAATACGATTGCTAATATTATCATATTTTATCGTGAGCGCCAATGGTCTGCGATCATGCAGAGTTCACGTTCGCGCTATTACGCACCGCGGCGCTAACTATGCTATGCGAACCGATAGTTCACGATGCCGCGCCATAAGCGTCATCGGCCCTGCAAAACGATGACGCCCCACGTGCGGCATTGGCCACTGATTGTGTTTTATGCACATTTCGACTAAGGAATTGTAATTAATTTAGTTTTAACGTGTTTTCTAACAATCCTTGTATGCCGCGCCTGGCGCGTCATCGACCTCACCAAATCTTTTTAAATGACGCGCTGGGCGCGGGAGTGGCCACGAATCGGTCAATTCCCATGACTACAATTTTGTCTATATTGTAAGTAATTGTAACCCAATTGTAACTCTCCCCTAGAGTTACAATTTTTCTAGGGTCAGAAGAGCTTCATTTCTCACTATTTTGTCGATCAAGTTGTCGTCCTTTCACGCGAAGTTATACTGATACATACAGATTATAGATATTATGTCAGTGCGTGTACAATCTGCGAGTACAGAAAACTTGATCCAGTACGCAAGGTCAATAAATAACTAGGTAAACGTTTATTATGAATATTTGTCGCCGACTCTAAATCTTTATTCTTTACAGTGGAAGCAAACTAAATATCAAAATTGGGACTACCTACTAATTGCATAGAAATTATTACATTTTAAATGAATTATCACATTAAAATGTAGGTACGTCTATGTAAACTTGATGAGATTTTTACTCATTAGACAATTGTACGGTGTACTTTACTCGGCCGGGTTGCCAAAATAATGCAACCCGACTTGGCTAATATATACAGGCACTAATTTGTTGTATGCATGGTCAGGTATTAGCACAATAATCATCAGAAGATTTCAAAATGTACACAAATAACAAGTAACGGGTAATAATAAGAAATTCATATTACTAATTATTAGACTATGTCGTATAAGCGACATGAACGCCACGTTATAATTATACGTACTTATACGGTTTATTTGGACGCAGAACAAACACAGTGTTTGTTCTTCGTGGGAATCTGATCCACGAATTGTGATATTGTGATTTATTGTGATTTAAGGTAGGTATTTGTAATATGGGCCTCTGATGCCTGAAATAAATGATTTGAAATTGAAATTGTAAACATTTACTACGGTATCAGGTTATTCAGGCCAAGACTCACTTCGGGTCACTGAGCCAGCGTAGTAAGTAAGTAGGTACTACGTTGTCAATAATTGTTACCATGACCATGCATAGGAACCACTTTACTAGGTATATATTAGCAACACACTTGCGACTACGTTAAATCATAAACCCGTAGCTATCAGAACGACTTTGTTTACGATTTCGTTAAAATGAATCAAATATTATGTCTACAAAATTAAGATATTTAACTGAGTGTGTCCCCGTAATTAGGTCACAATATGTTTTTCTCCCCCTTTAGAAAATAAAATGTGTGATAGTATCGTTGTAACCCTTTGTCTGATAGCTCTGGGATATTTTGTAGTCGTATAATATAATTTTTCCACTTACGTTCTTTACCTCGTCGCCATTTTGTGCTGTCGTCAACTACAGCTGCGGCAAGTGTGCCGGTATAATATATGGTGCACACTGTACAGTATGTACAATGGCTGGCCGAGGAAATTAAACACAGATTACTGTATAATTACTGAACACTCTACTTGGCGGCTGCTAACGGAAGAGTGATCGTCACTCTCGTCGGGCGACCACTCTAACCATCCCCACTCCTACCCAGTAGGCGTGTCCATCTTTATTTATCAATACACTACAAACTCCTTCTTCGTCTTTTTTCTCATGTTCTTCATGGTCTTTTTTATCAGCCAATCACAGTCGACCTTGAACAGATTGGGTACAGTTGCTACGTTTAAATTTGGAACCCAATTTTTTTGTTGTTCGGAACTTGCGTCCACCTGGTCAGTGAGCCCGCGCTCGTCATACCGACGCTGTCTCGCGGTCGCTCGCTGCCGCGCCGTCGCGAGTAGTTGTGCCGCCATTTTGTGAAGCTCTGCACACGCCATGAAGACTGTAGCCCCGCTGCGAAGATTCCTCTCTCGATGTAGGCACGATGTAGTGAACTGTTGCGAAGAATTCTTATTAGAAAAAGTCCTTTTGAGGGCTGCTTCATGTCCGGTGCAAATGCACTTAATACGGACGGTTTCTCTCGTTATTGCGAACGTACGTTCTTTGCAGAACGATTTTCTTCTATGTTTCAATCTTCCATGACGAACGAATGTGTAGGTACTTTGTAGGTACTGCTGTAGCTGTATCCATTATATTTATTTATCTTATTATAAATTATATATTGTATCTCATTTTATCATTTCGTTATTTGTTATCTTTGTTTTTAATTAATATTTTCTGTTATTTGTTTTGTTAATTAAGTTTATGGTTGCCTGGAAGAAACTGCTTCCAGCAGTAAGGCCGCCATTTCAAACTGTTTTCATTCTTTGTAACTTTTGTAAACTGACTTTTTTAATTAGCGGTTTGAATAAAGAGTTATTTATTTATTTATTTACACACGCTTTTGACGCTTATACACCGATAAAAGGCTCTCTCCTAGTGTACATATTAACTCAATGGATAAGCCTAGTTTTCTACGGTACTGATTAAATTCATATTATGTGTTTTTCTTAGTTCTTTTGTCTATTATTTATGTTTATGTGCCACCTTAAATTATTATCCTCCTGACTCCAAAAATTTATACATCCTGACAAACTTTCCCATTTTTAAGCGCATCACAGACGGTGAAGATAATATAAAATATATATTATCTTAGAGCATATTTTAGAATATCGCTCACCATACAAATCCTATGAACCATTACACACGACGAAGTTAATTTATATTTTATATTTTGTATCTTAAGATATTGAAATATATATTTCGTACCTTAATATTTTATCTTAAGATACGAAATATATATTTCGTATCTTAATATGTTATCTTAAGATGCGAAATATATCTTTATGAACACACAGGGTGTTTTTGTGTCGAGTAGCGGGCTCATCGGTGATCGGACGCACTAGTAGATGCAGTGTTGCCAGTGCTGTATGTTAGAAAGTTACATACCTACTCTCATTCGAAAAGTAACATTTTGATGGAAAAAGTAACATTACAGATAATTTTAAATAAAATTGACTTATAATTTATTGCTTTATTATTATTATTGCTTAAAAAGCTCATGAATCAAAATGAATGTTTCTCTTGAATTTCTAAAATACTCCTGAAACTTCTTCGTTGACAGATATTGATAAGGGTCTACACAGACGGACTGCATTTCAACTGCAATCCAACTGTAAATTGCAGTTCAAGTGCAGTTTGAATGCAGTTGACACGACTGCAATAGAACTGCAAACCAAACACGCAGTCGGATTGCAGTTCAGTTGCTGTCGGCGTGCAGTCGTGTGAACTGTTTGGTTTGCAGTTCTATTGTAGTCGCATTGCAGTCGTGTCAACTGCCACACAGGGTGTGTGTTCATAAAGATATATTTCGCATCTTAAGATAACATATTAAGATACGAAATATATATTTCGTATCTTAAGATAAAATATTAAGGTACGAAATATATATTTCAATATCTTAAGATACAAAATATAAAATATAAATTAACTTCGTCGTGTGTGATGGTTCATAGGATTTGTATGGTGAGCGATATTCTAAAATATGCTCTAAGATAATATATATTTTATATTATCTTCACCGTCTGTGATGCGCTTAAAAATGGGAAAGTTTGTCAGGATGTATAAATTTTTGGAGTCAGGAGGATAATAATTTAAGGTGGCACATAAACATAAATAATAGACAAAAGAACTAAGAAAAACACATAATATGAATTTAATCAGTACCGTATCATTTATTTACTATAGTCAGAATAATTTAAGGTGGCACTTGCGGTCATTGACCTTTCTAGTACTAGTCTAGGAGCTAAGTGAAAAATACTCGCACTGACTTCTGTTAACTTAAGAATAAAATTCAATTCTTGTATCATAGTAAAACGTCTTGGTTATATTTTCGTATGATAATCTCCAACTATTTATGAGTTTGAAGTGATTTAATTCATACTGTGTTTACATCGTGTATGGAAAATACGATATCACCTAGAAACATCTGTCACTTCATTGTGAACTACAGTTTGTACAGTTCGACAAGGCTTTAAATGAATGTGCCGAGAAAAGGAACTAACGCTTCTATCATACAAAAACGTCATTTTTGACGTGTGTTTGAGTTTTGACAGTTCTCCTTTACCAGCAGCGCCCCGTGAGTCGTGACACATTTAAAGCCTTGGAGCACTGTATAGAAAATGACAACATGACCGCTACAGACAGAATTCCGCGATTTGAGAATAAAACACACAAATTAATGTATACCGATCCTAGACAGTTGATAGACCTACGTCTGGCGAGACCATAGTAACTAATTCTCAATCTGTGGGCGTGGGGCGTGTGCAATGTGCATGGCCGACTCTGAAGAAAAGTGAAGACACAGTTTTGTATATGACAAGACTCCGTCCTCCTTTTTTTCTACGTTCATGCATAGAATGTAAAACATACAATATAAGTTATAAGTATGTTTTGATCTTACAATAGAAAGATAATAATATTATGTTATCTGAAGAAGTACGTTTAAGTTCATGTTGGATGACAATTGACAATTCAATATATTATTCTTGAATGATTTTTTTAGTATTCAAATTAATTATAATATTTTTTGTAAAAATAATAATTATTAAACATATAACAAATAACAATAATTCTAGGCAATTCTCCAACACTAGCGCTGGCAACCCTTGCAATCGTTTAACGCGACAAAATCAAAGAGTAATAATAAGCTTTGGTTTGCTGTTGAAATAACGACCTATAGAATTTGGTTGTGTATTACTACAATAACAATGTTTTTTAAATACTAATTTACGCTGTAATAATGTAATTAACACATCATTCCTCGTGTAATAATATTCTTAGATAATCATACAGTCAATATTACTGCAAACTGAGAGATGTTAAATGCAAAATATCGTACTTACGAATGAAATGTTATGTTTTCATATTTCCGCTCACTACGGCTTTTATAGCCTAAAATGTAACAAATCACCATGTTTTTCAATAAATTTAACACACACTTTAACACCGTCAATATTGTTTTTCGCTAAAAAAACACAGAATCAACGAATATCGCAAATTACAATATGAGCAAATCTTTTGTTGGTCAAAAGTACGATTCTTGACCAACAACAAAAAGTGAAACTCTGACAAGGACAAAAAAAATGTTACTGACTCTATTACTCTTATAAGTTTATGTATAGCTGCGTCTTTGTCAATCTCGGTATTATTATTTGCTTGACAAATCCAATAGATCCTTCATCTTAGGACGCGAACAAGACGCGAATCACGATTCTTCTTTTTCTTCTTTTTTGGCAACTTGACACAAAGGATGTGTATGTTGTGCCACAGACAAGGAAAAAAGGTAAGGAATATGGCGGGAAAACCATATTCCTCCTATTATATTTTTCATCATCGTTTTCATGTATCGTCAGGTCTAAAGTCTAGTCAACGTCTAAGTAAAAGTCAATACAGTCAAGGAGTCAAGTCGGTCGATTCAGTAAAGTGGTAGACGCTTTACTGAAACTTTCGATGGAGTTTTGGAGGGAACACAAAATAGCACGTTTCTGGATATTACATCACTTTCCTACACTTGTGCATGAACACGAATATCTAATGGTTAATATTCTACCAATATTACACATTAAAAACCCAGCTAACACAATTTTAGGAAAATAATATAAAAACACAACAGCACACTTTAACATTCCTGGCAAAACTCCAAATCCGAATCACGATTCACGACAGTCGACAATCTACTAAAACCAAGCATCAATAGACTTTACATGGGCGTACACCCGTAAGGGATGGATATAAAGTGCCAACTTTGTCTGGTGTTACCAGACTATACAAATCTTATTTATTTTCCCCACACCAAATCATTTTTTATCATTTTTTCAGATGGCAAAAACGCTATTACATATTACCATTACTTTTTGTATTTTTATTATTAGCAATCTTCCCGTGAGTTCATTCGCGTGAGGGCTCCATTCCACCGCGGCACACGGAGAGACTACGCACGTGCGTCAAGCTTCGCTTTGTAAGAAAATATATGTGACTGTGTCCACTGCAACCCACGGACACGCTACGCACGAATTGACTCAAGTCAAAGAAATAAATCCGTGCACGTCCACGCGTGCGCATGGCCGTGCACAGCGTGCGCCGCGGTGGAATGGAGCCGTTAATATAAATACCGCAAAAAAGTGAGAGAAAAATGTATCTTTTTAAAATAAAATTTACAATAATTGTAAATTAAAATTATACAATGTCAACATCCATACATTATAATTGTAAGTCATATAATAACGTAGAAGTAGCCTTGCATGCAGCCATCCTACTCCCAAGATGTGCCATCGTTTATGAAATCATTGACCTTATAATAGGTCTTTGAGGCTTTGGCACACAAACGTTCTTTCATTTTCAGATTCAGAGCATTTAATACTGTCATCACATCTCTGTAGACTCTGAAAAGAATGATCGATAAATTATCTCCTATTTTTTATCACTTTGTTTTATAAAATCTATGTGTAGTATTTTTTTATGTCATGAAACATGACCATATTTTATGTCTAAGTTAAATCACATAATATTATAGTTGTGATACTTTGATGTTGGAAGTCTACAGCTGGACATAGTTTTCGCCAGAGGTGGATAATAATTAGAGATGAAACGGATAGTAGTTTGGTCGGATACCAGATACCGGATATTCGGCCATCCACATGGCCGGATAGCCGGACATCCGGCCGCCGAATATCCGGCGGAACTTAGCCGTTTGGTGCAAACGAAATATATTTAAAAAAATGGTTGCCTGTAAAGTCGGTTTTACGGGCGAAAATTTTACGTGACAACGTGTGGGAGAGAGACGCAAGGCATTCGGCGGGCCTCTCTCTCGTTCGGTGACTCATCGTAACGTTACCGAGCGTTACACTTTTTCATAAGTGACTCCCAGCCGCAACCTAATTTAAGACGTTGTCACGTCAAAATGTATTGTGAAGAGTCCTCAAGTAGCAGTTCATCTTCAACGCCGGCTAAAAGAGTAGAGGAGAGGAAATGGAGTCAGATGTATCTCGCAAAGCTCATGATACGTTTTGGGATTGTTTTGATGAGGTAGCAAATGAAATGAAAGTCAGTGCGAATTAATCGCAATCGTGACCCTATTCTTGGTGGGCAGCTAATGCCAAACAATACCCAAGTTTGCCAAAATCTATCTTGTAGCAGTTGTTATCTGAAGAAGTGTGTTTAAGTTCATGTTGGATGACAATTGACAATTCAATAATATATTATTATTGAATGATTTTTTAAGTATTAAAACATATTTTTTGTAAAAATAATAATTATTAAACATGTAACAAATAACAATTCTAGGCAATTCTACAACACTAGCGCTGGCAACCCTTGCAATCGTTTAACGCGACAAAATCAAAGAGTAATAATAAGCTTTGGTTTGTTGTTGAAATAACGACCTATAGAATTTGGTTGTGTATTACTACAATAACAATGTTTTTTAAATAATATTTTATGCTGTAATAATGTAACTAACACGTCATTCCTCGTGTAATAATATTCTTAGTTAATCATACAGCCAATATTACTGCAAATTGAGAGATGTTAAATGCAAAATATCGTACTTACGAATGAAATGTTATGTTTTCATATTTACGCTCACTACGGCTTTTACAGCCTAAAATGTAACAAATCACCATGTTTTGCAATAAATTTAACACACACTTTAACACCGTCAATATTGTTTTTCGCTAAAAAAACACAGAATCAACGAATATCGCAAAATACAATATGAGCAAATCTTTTGTTGGTCAAAAGTACGATTCTTGACAACAAAAAGTGAAACTCTGACAAGGACAAAAAAAATGTTACTGACTCTATTACTCTTATGAGTTTATGTATAGCTGCGTCTTTGTCAATCTCGGTATTATTATTTGCTTGACAAATCCATTGATCCTTCATCTTAGACAATCTACAAGTGGAGTTTTGGTGGGCATGTGAAAGAGTGCTGTTGTGTTTTTATATTATTTTCCTAAAATTGTGTTAGCTGGGTTTTTAATGTGTAATATTGGTAGAATATTAACCATTAGATATTCGTGTTCATGCACAAGTGTAGGAAAGTGATGTAATATCCAGAAACGTGCTATTTTGTGTTCCCTCCAAAACTTCATCGAAATTTTCAGTAAAGCGTCTACCACTTTACTGAATCGACCGACTTGACTCCTTGACTGTATTGACTTTTACTTAGACTTTGACTTGACTTTAGACCTGACGATACATGAAAACGATGATGAAAAATATAATAGGAGGAATATTGGTTTTCCCGCCATATTCCTTACCTTTTTACCTTGTCTGTGGCACAACATACACATCCTTTGTGTCAAGTTGCCAAAAAAGAAAAATAAGAAAGAATCTACAAGTCAAAGCTCAGAGCAATAACTAAAGCACAGTATAGCAATATTATATCCCTACAGTAACGAAACGCCTTTGATGTCGCACGATGCCGCCACCGGTGTAGGTACCGAGCAGATATGCCAGGGTTGCCACGAAACGGGAAATAAAATAAAAATAAAATATTGTGCTTGTAATGTTATCATATAATATATAATCTGTATAAATTTGACGACCTTCGTGGCTCAATGGTTAGAGTGTGTGGCAACTCAAGCCGGGGGTCGCGGGTTCGAATCCCGCCGACGCAACAAAAAAGTTTTTCAATGTTCCTGGGTCATGGATGTGTATTAAATATGTGTATGATATAATAAAAAATCAATTATATAATAAAATATAAATATAATAAAATATAAAATACATTTATATTGTATAGTATAAAAGTATTAAATATATTTCCTTTGTCTGGTACCTGTAGCACAAGTCCTTCAGGTACTTAGCACGGGGCCAGACTGACGTGGTGCGAAGCGTCCATAGATATTATTATAATCAGCGTGTTATATTTACATAAGTCGTACTGCCAGATATTTACGTGAAACTTTATTTTTAGATGATTTAGTTCTCTATTTAAAAATTTAATTCACCCATCAAGCCCCATAAGCTCACCGGTGAGCGAGACACAATATAATAACAATAGATTTTCAAGACTCCACGATCAAAGGATTAAAATAATGAAGACGCATTCTATAAAATATCCAATAATTATTTATAAATCACATAATTGGTAGGTACGGTAGGCCACCCGCCAGGCCGCCACACATCAGGTGTAACAGAACTCAGAAACGCTTCAAAACTCGCTCATATTACGAGCGCGGTAAGGGCGGTCCAAAGGTCAACATGTTACACTTGATGTGTGGCCCTGTGTACCTCGCTAGGTAGGTACTAATTAGTATGTAAGTTGTAACAGGGTATTTGACAAATTTTTAATGTATTCTATATTGTTTCTCTTCAAGTTAAACTTTTTACAACGTGAGTTACAATAAAACAGAGATGCAAATAAATGCCGCCAAGATCAACACAATATTAGTGTTAACAGCTGTGAGCCGATATTTAAAAAAATTTAAACCCTTTTTGTTTTTTTAATCAGATTTACATCTGTACACTGAAGTCTGAACCCTTATAATATCCCATGTTTATAAGATAAGTTATCGTTTTACAATAATTACAACACAAAATTCGTAGACAACGCGCCAACGTCACCCCTGCGCGGGCAGGTAAGTACACAAACTCCGCGAGTTTGTGTACGCGGGTCCGCGCCGCCCGCTTCCCCGCGGGTACCCCTCCGTTGCTCTGCGCAAGTACATTCGTTTCACTACTGTAGGGATATATTGCTATACTGTGACTAAAGCAGTTATTGCTCTGAGAGTCAAAGCTACAGATGTATATACTTTTTTTTTAATTCGTCCCGGTCGGGACAGGCAAAGGGAGCGTTGCCCATACAGCCATACAAATATATAAATTTTACTTGTAATCATATATTAATCTGTGCTTGTAATCTGTGGTCGACAAATCAACTTTGCGTCAACTTTGCTTTTCGTCAATTTTCATTTAATTTCTTCCACTAATCTTTGACATGTTTTATGAATTATGATAAAAGATCCTTGAATGTATAATGATACAAGAGGTCGGTGGGTCAGACAAAAATGTATTTGTAGATTTTAGGTGTCCCTCATGGTATTTGCTCTCTTTAAAATCATTATGCCATGGCTTTTTATAAATGCATGTAAGTCCGTTTGTTTTTGTTGTTTAATATATGTTTATGTCATAGTCACTAACATATTTACGTTTTATGTCTCGGCTTTCGCTTATAAGTAAGTGTTTACAAGGTTGGAAGGCCAACCTGCGTTATATAATATCATTACAACAACTCCATTTTAAAAGTAATGATAAATATGTAACTCTCACACACTGTAAAGTGCTCATTAGGTATACAAACTCATGTCCATACATACAGAAAATTCATATCTATAAGTAATGTGAACTTACCTATAGGTACAATCATTAGTGTATCATATCAAAACTTCTATCAAAATATACAAGTCATACACACCAGTTTTGGTAATAGGTATGAAAATATGTAAACTATTGTTTAAAACTTTGACGTAAGTTTATTTCTTTGTCTACTGCTTTTTATACTTTAAAATCAATCATATGACTCATACTATGTCTTCTTCTTCTTCTTTAAAAATGGCCTCCCTTGAGGAATAGCCAATGTCAGTAAATTCGTGACGTAGGTATAAAAGAGAAAGACTCATACTATGTATAATCTAACAAGATTTGGCTTTCATACATAAACAATTGACATTGAACTTCTCATAACATGGCTATAAAAACCTTTTGTTCTTTACAGGTGTAGCAGAGCAAATCCCATGTGAAAAATGTTAAAAGAACAAACTAAATGATAAAATACGATAAATTTAAAATGTTTATATGACATGAACAAAGCTATGCTGAAATTGAACAATAGTTTTTGCAGATACTGGAGATTAACGTATGGGATTAGCAAAACACAGCAGTCTTTGCACATCAGTTGCAGTGGCAAGACATGCATTGCTTGGTACAATCAACAAACAGTTGGTCGTTTTATTCACACCGCAGCACAGTATCAACTGCTAGCGAATATAAAAAAGAGGTTCCGAAACAAAAAAGCATATATATATTTAAATGATACAAGAACATCTAAACAAATGAGTGAACCTGTGCCAACTGTGCATCATGTTAGCTATGGTGGCAGATTTGAAGTGTAAGTATTTTTATTTCACTTTTTCAGCTCTTATATATGAAATTTCGGTGGAATATTTTTGCTTTTATCATAATAATAATTGCCTTTTTAAATTTATCTAGATACAATTTAGTAGAAAATAATAATAAACAATTTTTTAAATTAGCAAATTCTAAACCATAACCCTTCAGCTGTGGCGGCCATATTGAAAAAAAAATGCGCATCTGTGGGGCTACTTCTGGATGTTCACGCGTGACGCGTTAAAATGACGATAACTCTAAAATTCCTTAAGGGGGTGCATATTATAACTATGTCATTGGAATCTGTATGAATTAAGCTGAGATAATAAAAATAAATTAATCCAATTTTGCTATAGTAAGTTTTATTAATTTTAATTGAAATCGGAATTACAAAAAAAAAATAGTTTTTTGTCCTTTTAATAAAAAAAAATGAAAAATTATTTAAAATATTTTTATTAAATTTACATAAATATACGTTATTTAACATTCATCAACAAGGAAAACACACTTCTCCATAAAAATTTTTCAACCCACAAGCTTTACAAAAAACAAAAAATCGTCAAAAAAAATAAATATTAAGACAAGGGTCAAGTTTGAAACTTCTAGAAATCGTCGTAAGTTTGTTTTAGAGCTATTAGAAGTGATTATAGCCCATCTTTGTTATATTAAGTACACTTTGTGCAAGTTAGAGCGGTAAAGATATAGTTTACGATATACTGTGGTTAAAATAAAACATGAAGGTGATAATCGAGCTCCAGGAGCGCGGTCAACAGATGCGCGCATTTTTGACATCGAGCTCCTAGAGCGTGGTCAACAGTTGAGGGGTTATTAAGTAATTTAAGAGGAAAGTAACAAATTGAAGTTCCTCAAAGTATTTTTGTATTTTCTTTATTATTATAATTTATAATATTAATCCTTTGATAGGAGGTTCTAGGAATTCCCATTGTATTCTTTTGTTCTCACAATCACTGGTGCTTGCGTGGGACCTGAAGGATTAATATAATTTTATAGTTGTATACTATCTTTTATAATATTTTAACTTATTTTTCTTTTCTGTACAATTTGAAGTTCAAGTAAATATAGTTATTAACCATTCGATCATGGAAAAACGAGACACAATAGCTTATCTATTGTTATTGCGGCCGGATGTGGCCGCTTGGGGCTTGATGAATTAATTATATGTTTTATACAATAAAATGGAAAATGACTGTTTTGTGGTTTATTGTTATCGAAATGGTGTTATGACTTCTAAATTTTTCTTAGTAATTTTCCTCTTTGTTGAAGTGTTATTTGAATGAAATGAAATAAGTTATTTAAAAATGTTGTCTGGGAGATCAAGCATTACTCAAAATTAAAAAATTAATAATATACCACATTTTCTAGCAACAATCTAAACTATCTAGATAGTTCTCATCCCTAGATAAGGACTAGCTAGATTGTTTTTCTCTCCAAAAACCCCCAAATTTTATGGAACTGCCTAGAAACCAAAAATATATAAAAATATACAAGACTAGAAATGACGCCCGCTAAAATTCGTTTACCGCGCCAAATTTCCCAGATATAAAGTAACCTTTCAAGGACACAAAGTGCCTTTCAGCAAAATCGGTTCAGTGGTTTGGGCGTGAAGAGGTAACCGACAGACAGACACACTTTCGAATTTATAATATTAACATACACATCTTGTTTGAAATATGTGTAAGAGATACTCATTACTATGAATTTCTAGCTCAGAAGATGAGAATATCTCCAGTGAATGGAGGCGACGTTATGATGAGAACAGCCCACCTCAGGAAATTCCTTCTAACTTTCGAGTTTGGGAACCAGTTAATGTCACAAATGACACACAAAATGGTAAGATATTTTATTACAAAATAATTATATACAAATAAAGCAATATAACTGAAAGTTCCTCCAAAATTGTTGATTAACTTTGTCATTAGAGAAAGAAAAGCCATAGTGCATGGCACTGAATATAAGTTGTTGTGGTTTTAAATGTCATTGAAGACTAGTTTTAGCCCAGTACTTTTCTTATAAAATATGAGAGACCAGAAGAAAGTAAAATCTAAGTGATGTGACAAAATATATTTACGTGGATGATAATATTATAAGGTTTTTGCAGCAAGCGGATAGATAGATTTTTCATGATTGACTAAATAATTTATAAGTATTACCTAAAATTACTATCATCAATTCAGATTCTTTCTTACATACTCATAAAACGTATAATGTTATACAATTCAACATTTTATCTAATTACATTAAAATTATTTACTTGCTGCAATTTTTTGTGATATTAATAATTGTAAGGTTTGTAATAAATACTGATTTAAAGGGACATTTGTAAATAGCAGTTTTGGTAAATTAAAAATTACAAATGGCAAGTTTAATAACTAGTTTAGCAGTTAAAACTAAGCAGTAAAGTAAACAAAAATGAGTAGTAAAAAATAATGAAATGGATCATTGAAAACATTATTGAACAGTAAAATAATTAAATGAGTGGTAAAAATTAATGAATGAGCGGTTACGTGTGGGCAGTAACAAATCGGAATTTGTCAGTAAGATATCTCATTCTAAGCAGTTCTTTAAACAATGAGGTGGTAAAATAAAATCGGCCAAGTGCGAGTCGAAGTCGCCCATACTCGTACCCCGTGGTTAAGTAGGCCTTCTGTTAAGTCTTTTCATTAATAATGAAATGAAATAAAAATGAAATGTACATCGAAATATTTATTTACACTTTATAATTAAAAACACTCTCACTTCCACCGCTCGCTATGATCTGCCGTGCATCTGCCGAACTATTTATATCTAACCGCTCATTCCATCATATTTACCGCTCATTCAGTAATATTGGACTGCTCAATTACTTTTTTTTACTGACCATGTTTTACTGTCGCATTTATTAATCAACCGCCATAAAATTAAATAACTGCTCAATATTTTTTTCAACTGATAATAATAACATCTCAAATATTTATACAGGGTGCAATTAAACCTTCCTGCCAAATTTTTTCCAGGGCTTAGGTATCATTAGGAGAGACCATTTAACCAAAAAGAATTGGGTGTAAATTTTTTTTAATTGACATATTTTATCCTATTTAAAATCGTTGCAGAAGGGTCACTCGCGGCGCGGGGGCTGATCGGGGGTAATGCGGGGGCGACGCGTCGTGTCCATTAATTTTAGTGTTTTTTAGGATAACTTTCGGAAGCTATTTCTCAACATTTCAGTACTGAGTGATTATAAAAGAAAAAAAAAACGTGTATTTTTATTTTTAAAAAGGATCAATATATCAAAATTTGGCAGGATTTAATTGCACCCTGTATAACTGCTCAAAAAATCAGTTCCCTTTGTAATATCACATTGAGTTAATTTAACTCAACATTATGTAAAAATATTATGCTGTAACAATTTTTTTAAAATATGTAATCATAATTAGTATTATTTTTGTTTAAAATATTTTATCTTATTATTAGAGATGTGCCGACTAGTCGCTGACTAGTCGGTAAAGCCGACTATCCGGCCACTTTTGTAGTCGGCGAATAGTCGGCAAAAAGCGCCGACTAATCGGCTTTTTACTTTTTTTGTTATTACTCAAATGACAATAAAGAAAAACCTAATTTATAATATTGTGTCCATAATATCACACTCAATCAGTGTTACATACATTATAAAATAATTAAATGAAGTGTTTCTGAAATTACTTGCTAGCAAAGAAATTATTTTTGTAATTTCATGTAAGTACATGAAATATTTAATGAAAACCATCAACTGTATAATAGAAACAAAATAAAATAACGTATAGTTCTTGCAATCTACGAGTGCGCGCCGCCCTTAGTTGTGTGAGTGACCATATCTATACACGCGTACATGGCTCGCTCGCTACTGATTGCTCCGTCGTGTACGCACACTAACGAAAATGTCTATTCACATTTCCAACTACAAATAAAGGCGACGCGCACTCTTAGATTGCAAGAACTATACGCGAAGTAAACATAACTTATCAGAGGACCTAGAGTCTAGACAAGTGGCAAGCGATTATCGTAAACGCCAACAAAATGTATGGGATTTGACATTAGTATTCGCTAGCGAAGCGATGACTTAATGTCAAATCGCATACATTTTGTTGGCGTTTACGATAATCACTTGCCACTTAATTGTCTACTAGGGCTGTTATGTCACGATTCGACACGTTTGCAGGCGGCATATGTGCGACTTACCCGCGAAACAGCAGTAAAAAAGCGTAACGGAAACTTCCGAAACCATGATCGGTTGGCCGACTAGTCGGCCGATTAGTCGGCTTCTTTGCAGCCGACTTATCAGCTAGTCGGCCAAAGTCATGATCGGCACATTTCTACTTATTATGTTTATTCTTAGCCATTTATGTAGATATAATATGGTAGTTACATGATTTAATTATAATATTAATTATTAGCGAGTCAGAAGTCTTAATAACAGTACTGCTGTATACCATTTAATTTAAACATAAATAAAGTTTATATTTTTAATATTATCATTTATCACTTATTAAGGGCTATTAAGAAACCTATGAATTTTTTAAATGTTGTTTTATTCCAAAATGACATAAATCCGTAGCCGGCCTCAGCAACAAAAGCGAAGTGCTAACAGTTAAAATATGTCTCATTAACAAGTAAAATTATTAATTGAAGCACTTCTGGTTTTCTTTTTCTGTTTGAATTTAGTTGACGGTAGTCGGGAGTTGTCCCAACTACCTTCAACTAAAGCTGGTCCCTCAGGGGCCTCAGGTAATCCAAAATTGTATCTCGATCAATGATCATCATCAAAAACATTGCATCACGAAACCCCTTTGAAAAAGGGTTTCGTGTTTGGCTACCACAGTTTCTGCTAAACACGAGATGCAGTGGTGGATATATGATGGATCAATGCCCGTTAATATGAGTAATTATAATACAAAGTATAATAAGTACTACAAAAATAAATATGTACGACAAAATGTAACAGAGTAGACGCTGATAATATTACGAAATAGATTACTAGCTGGTCAGGGACATACTACATTTAAGTTATTAGACTATTGACATAGATTTTATACTGCAATTAAAATCATAACTATTCGCTGTAATTAATTATAGAACGTTATGAATTTACTATGTAATTATGAAGTACATGGTAATTTATCTTTTTTAATACATAGAATATATTATTATTATGGTAATGGAAAACTCCACACCTCACAAGGTATATCAATCATTAATAATGATAATAATTTCTAGTCAAACACACACAACTAAAAGTACAAATTAATTATTTTACGATCTAAAAAACCTGCTACTGGCTAAGAAAATATATTAAAATTAGATTTTGTCCGCTACTTCGATAAGTAGAATTTTTCTAAACAAAAAAGAAAAATTCCGCACAATTCTCTAGTATAAAAAATAAAATAGACAACAACATTCACATACATGCACACACATGCACATTGCACACACAAAATACTTCAATGAACCAACAGCTACTGCAGTATTTACCTAGATAATATCTACGAGCTTCTTACGCCGGTTCTTCTTGCGAGTTTTTAGCGGCGGTTCTTCCCCCACTTTATTTCGCAAACCGGTGGTACTCATCATTGGCGATCCGGTGTTTAAAAAATATTTTGTATGAATTTGATTCTGAATGTAAAAAAAAAATGCTTATGTACAATTGACCACCTACATTATTTCTGACTGAGTGGCTGTTCTGTGAGACTTCCGAAAGCGACTTAATCACGCCAACATAATAAATATGCTGTCCTTATGTTTCAGGTGATGCACTTAGATTTAAATTAGTATCATATAATGTACTGGCCCAGTACCTACTAGAATGCCACCCCTACCTATACACCGAATGTAGCCCGAGGAATCTGACATGGGAAGTACGGGCAGCTAAGTTATATGATGAAATTTTACAGCTAGCACCTGATGTAAGTATACATAAGGTTTTCTTCTTAACTGCTTATAGTACAGACTAGAAACAGGCACTATCAGATAAGTTGATTCATAGGCAATAGGCAGATCAACGTAAGTTGGTCGAGTTATGTCAAGTACATCTGACAAACGACGTCGAATTGACATAACCCTACCAATGACGTAGATCAGTCATCTGCCTATGAATCAATTTCTTCGATGGTATAGTTCTTGCAATCTAGGAGTGCGCGTCGCCCTTAGTTGTGTGAGTGACCATATCTATACACGCGTACATGGCTCGCTCGCTACTGACTGCTCCGTCGGGTACGCACACTAACGAAAATGTATATTCACATTTCCAACTACAAATAAAGGCGACGCGCACTCGTAGATTGCAAGAACTATACCTTAGGCGCTACAAATAGGTAGGTATAGGTACCACAGTGGTTCGTAGCACCAACCCCAATCACATCATTTAATTCATGAGCAGATTTGGGTTGGGTAATTGGTATGGCAGTTTAATCATTTATGTGAAGGAGTTACAAATAGTCACAATAGATCCTCAATGGTCGCAGTGACGTCAGGGCTCTTAGACCTGTCTTCAGACACAAAAAATAGTACAGCAGCTAATAGTGAAACGCAACGCGACGAAAATTAAGATTTATAGTATAGCCCACAGATAGATACCGCATGCCCCTCCATTTGTATGAAAATGAACGTACCACTTTTTAGGGTTCCGTACCTCAAAAGGAAAAAACGGAACCCTTATAGGATCACTTTGTTGTCCGTCTGTCCGTCCGTCCGTCTGTCAAGACCCTTTTTCTCAGGAACGCGTGGAGGTATGAAGCTGAAATTTATATCAATTACTCAGGTCTACTGTCCCTTGAAGCTGTGAAAAAATCAAACTTCTAAGCCAACGCAATCAAAAGATACAGCCGTTTATGCCTCAAATTTTCGACACTTGCAAGGGAATCAAAACCTACAGGGTGCTTCCCGTGAACTCAGAATCTTGAAATTTGGTACGAAGCAACGTCTTATAGCATAGATAAAGGAAAAATTACGAAAACCATAAATTTTTAGTTACATCACATAATATATATATTTTTAATAATTTTAAACATACTACCCATTTCCTCATAAACGCGTAGAGGTATTAAATTGAAATTCATACCAAATACTCAGGTCTAATACCATAGTTATGACTCGATTGTCGTAATGAACGAACTTTGTAAACCTTGCAGGTTTGTACGGAACCCTCGGTGCGCGAGTCCGACTCGCACTTGGCCGGTTTTTTCCTACCACTGTGACGTACCGTTGATTCAACGGTACGTCACAGTGGTCGTATCGTGTCCATTATCTTAGCCAACGTTTCATTTTTCGTTTAGCTCATTACGGCACTTTTAGACATTTAGGCATTATTAAAACTCCGATATTGACCTCCGATTCCGATAGCAGACTAAAGAACAGACTTTCGAAAGACGAGCATTGCTCGTCGTTTGGGAACGCGAAATGGCACGCGAAGCACATACACATGCGGTCTTAGAGCATTCAACCAGCATGCAGTATAATATTCTATCTTGATCTATGTCTGTGGTACAGCCACACATTTGCAGTGCAGTTCTAAATCCGAATAGGCGAACAATAACTTCTTGTGTAGACAGTAAAGTTTAATTTCATAAAATTGTAGTGTCGCGTCGCGTCTTGTTTCCGTCTGAATTTACGCCTACACTTTATTACGAGTAACGTTATTGGAATGAATCTTGCTTATGTACTTATAATATTAAATTGATTATTATGTAATTTACTACGTACCATCGAAGAAATTGATTCATCGGCAGGAGGCAGACCTACGTCATTTGGTCGAAATATGTCAACTAAGGCTGCGTTTCCACTGAAGCGGAGCGGAGCTTAGCTTTGCCGCATTGACCAATCACCATGCTCGAAATCTTCGCCCCGCTTCGCTGTCATTCCGCTGGAATAGCACGATTGTTCAATTCGGGCACCGCTAAGCTCCGTTACGCATCAGTGGAAACGCAGCGTTAATATTATTCGTGATCTGTCGACTGGGTTTGATGTAAAACGACCAAATTACATAGGTGATAACTGATAAGTCCGCCATCTGCCTATGAATCAACTTCTCTGATAGTACATGTTAATCTTTATTTCCAGATATTTTGCCTACAAGAAGTACAAGTATCGCATTTAAAATCTTTCTACAGCAAATTCGAGGAGTCGGGCTATTTCGGTATTTTCAAACAGAAAACGGGACACAGGCAAGATGGGTGCGCGATATATTTTAAAGAGTCTTTATTCCATATGCAAGATCAGATCAGTGTAAGTAATCTTAACAATACCTCAAATATTCGCCCTTGCGAACAGTGAAAACTTAGCGAAGAATAGAATATAAATCAGAAGACAACCTCGTTATTTAAATGCTTTGCACGTGTGTGGTTTGAGAGTGCGTATATTTCTCGCAGCTTTTCCATTTTTTATTATTCGTAGTTTTCCATACACAAATTTTGTGCGAGTGTAAAAAAGCATTCTTGAAACTGGAGCGATTTTGCGAATTTTTAACCACTTCTTAAATGAGTATGTTTTTTTAATGACTGGAATTTGTAATTTGGATTTATATTTGCTTTCTACATAACAGTTTGTGGGGATTATTGACACAAGTATTAACGAATAAATAAAGTGCTATCAAAAAATTTTTAGAACCAGGCAACAATTTCGACTTATTTCTATACGATATCATAGACTCTCTATATTTCTCTCTATATTTATTTTATTTATTTATTTATTTATTTAACTCTTTATTGTACACAAGAAACACAATATAAAGATACAATTAACACGGAAAGACGACACAAAGGGACTGCTTATTTCTAAAAGAAATCTCTTACAGCAGCCCTACTAAGAGATACAGTGTAAAAGATAACAGATAGGACGTGCACAATCAATAGTTGTTAACTAATTAAACTAAATTAACCATATTATACAACAATATCGAAACTAATAATAATTTATACTAAGACTATAATATAAAACATAATATTATATAAATAAAATCAAAAAATAATAATATGAATATAATAAATAAATACTATATGTATACATAATAATACAAATTACGGTGATTGAGAATTAAGATAATGCTCTTTCAATCGTCTTTTAAACACAGCGATAGTTGGACTGTCACGAACAGTGTGCGGAAGCGAGTTCCATAATCTGACGGCGTGCACGGTAAAGGAATAGGAGTAGAAATTGGTTCGATGGGATGGGAGGGAGAGGTTAGTTCTGACAATAGATCTGCACGGGATTTCAGGAGGGTGGGAAAAATTAAACCTATCGAGCAGATAGGATGGAGAGAGAGGATTATACAATATATTATATAGTAAACAGAGGATATGGGAGTTGCGACGGAGACGGATAGGAAGCCACTTTTATTATTTTATATTTATTTATTTTATGTTTTTATAAAAAAAATCGAATAGATATCATAAGATCAAACCTCATTATGACGAGATTTATTATTGCATAATAAGAGAATAAATACCACATGTGCTACATAATTATTGTTGTTAGTAATATTTTTCTGAGTAACTTGATTATTATTAGCAAACACATACAGTATATAAATTATAATTAAATTATAATATGATTGTACAGGATTCTTTGAATTTATTTTATTACTGTATTAATGATGATTAGCGTCTTATGTATAATTAAAACATTTTTACTTAATGACTATGACAAGGTAGGCCTTTATCATTATAGTCTCTGCCGCGCATTGTAAAACTCTGGAACGAACTGTCACCAGCAGTATTTCCGGACCTATACGACCTGCAAACCTTCAAGAAAAGAGCGTATTCCCTCTTAAAAGGCCGGCAACGCACCTGCAGCTCTTCTGATGTTGCGAGTGTCCATGGGCGACGGTAGTTGCTTATACCATCAGCGGGGCGATGCACTAAGCGATTCCGCGCGGAATCTTCCCATTTGCGAAAACTATTTCACTTTCAAGCAAATGACAAGTGAAAAAGTGACATTTCTTTTGTATGAGTGAAAAAGTTTCCGCCACGGATTCGAGAACATCTCACCGCGGATTCGAGTTTGACATCCGTCGGCGGGAAATTATCCGAGGATTAGAGTCGATTTTGCGGAATCTTCCCGCCACCTCCGAGGCTCGTGAAATCTTTTCACTTCGAGAACCGTGTCATGGCGGATATTTTAAGATGAAATTATCAAATAATAAGAATAAAACAAAGCAATAACATTAAGATTTAGTTAGTCATGTCTTGTTTAAAATTAAATAAATGTCGTACTGTAATAATGAATGTGTCAAATCTTTAGGAAGTGTTCATTGAACAATAAATATTTTTTATTTATAAATGCAGTCAAAAACTTGTATTAATATTTGGTACTTACTTAAAGATTTAGAAATAAGTACTTATAATATTTTTTAAATTTTGTATTATATTTATGTATTATGTTAAAACATTATTGTGCTTTTACAATAATTTTAAATATAAATATCATTTAAATAATTCCAAGGTCATACTCACGGCTCACCACCCGGAACTTCCATAGTATCTAATAAAAACTAATATTAAATGAAAAACAAATCTAAAACAAAAAAAATCTAAGTTAAATTTAAATTATAGGGACCGTGCAGAAACTATAATAATAATAATATCTATGGACGCTTCACACCATATCAGTCTGGCCCTGTGCTAAGTACCCGAAGGACTTGTTTTACAGGTACCAGACAACGGAAATATATTTAATACTTTTATACTATACATATATTTAAGATTTTTATTATATCATACACATATTTAATACACATCCAGACCCGGAAACATTGAAAACTTTTTGTTCCATCAGCGGGATTCGAACCCGCGACCCCCGGCTTGAGCTACCAACGCAATCACCACTGAGCCACAGAGGTCGTCTAAATTATTATTATTAGGGCGTTGTAATTCGACAGCAGCGACATGGTGCAAGTAAAAGATGTGACTTGTAAGTTACTTTGGCGTCGCATTCTCTAATCTCTTTGACCCCGGCTAGTTTATATACGTGATTTTTCATGTTTTAGACTATAAAATGATTTCAAATATTAAAGATTGGTTTCCACCCGTAAACATAGATCGAAAGCGTGAATAAAAATGTATGAAACTTATCTAGTTAACTAAGAAAATATCTAAAAAAGTAATTAGTACCATTCTTCAGCATAGAAAGTAAAAACTTGATAAATATTGCAATAAAATAATGAAGATGCAAAAATACTTATAATTTATACTGAAAATGCTTGTGGATCAATAAAATAAAACAAGTTCACTAAAATAAGTGCTTTTATTTCATCAACCTTCTGCGATTCAATCGATACCATCTTCACAACTTTTGTCTGTCACTGTTTTTAACTAATTTCAGTCTGGACCTCATTAGTGCAAACACCATTTATGTATTCTTTAAATAACACACAAGACTGTACTATTAATCTTTTTCCTACTTGAAGAATCATCATTTTGAGAACCAACACTTTGTTAAGAATCAAGATAGTTCAAGTTCAATATCGAGATAATCATTCGATTTGCCTTTATTTTTCTTGTATGCTTGTATGTATTAGAACATCCGGGAATACAACAATGCATTTCAATTCTTGAAAATACTTAAATTTTCGGCTATTCGTAATTCGTCACTAGTGGCCTGTGGGCTGTGGCAGACGGCAGTGTCATCGCTCTGCACGGTCCCTATGTAATAAGTTTGTTTTACACATAAATAAAAGGTTTTCTCACACAACAAGATTTACCGATATTATAATAAATAATAATATAGTAGGTACGAATACGATACTATAAATAGCTGTGATTTACCGGGGCACATATTGTCACAACACACAAGTCACAACTTACAGATTTGACAGATAATAATTGTCACCGTCACTACTCACTCAGCAGTCGGCACATAGACAATATTTTTTGTTTTAATTCCACTCAACTCCCAAACGGCAGCCGGCAGCCGCGCTATTTTTGCTTTATGTATGTACCTACTTTGTACTGCGCGGTGCGCCCGTGCGCCAGTCGCCACGCACTCAAGCCCCAAGCGGCAGCCAGTTACCGCGCTCTTTTAATAAGTAACGTATTTCGCTGACTTACAGACTACTTTTGTATAATCCTTCGATCCGGGATTCTTGGAAATGCAGCTATTATAGGTGTTTGGGGCTTGACCGTTGACGGGTTAGTATCTTTTCGGCTACTTTATTCATTATTGCGCGTTATTTAGTGTGTGTTGCTATAACTTGTACTTTTTTCGAAGTTTTTCGAAGTGTTTTGTATTTTTTTAATGAGTAGCAATTTTTTAATATTCAACGAAATAAGTACTCAAAATCATTCGTTGATTAAAACGCAGCTGAAATATACATCTTTTGTAAGGTAAGGTAAGACTAATCTTAGTCTCAAAAATTTTGTTCATTAAATTATGAGGTGCAGAAATTTGGAGACAATTAATATTTTCCCGTCTTTTATCTTGATACTGACAGCGATAGCCGATAAGTGACGACTAACCATTAACCAAGGCAAAGGGGAAAACTATCCATCTTTGTTATTATACTATGTTAACGCGAACGAAGTCGCGGGCAACAGCTAGTATTAGTATAGATACTTAGAGTTACCAAGAGGTTTTTGGATAAATCTATAATAGTCTGTGTCTTTATAAGAGTTCAATTTTTTTCTTAAGTTACGCGAATAAAGTGCAAGCATTTTTCTCATAGCTCCTAGACTAGAAAGGTCAATGACCGGCGCACTGGTGCCACCTTAAATTATTTTATAGTCTAGTCTTTAGATAGCTAATGTATTGTCACTGAATCCAGAGCGTGTGTAAACAGCCTTATCGAAGACCGGAAAGTGGGTCAAATTAAGATTTCAAGATTTTCTTAGATACGAGTACATATGCATGTATCTAGATACAAGTGAAGCTAATAAAAGCGTGTTTAAAAGAAGTTTGATTGTTTATATAAAATAAACTCTGAAACGAATGTGCCGAATTTGATGAAATTCAATATAAACATAGAGAAAAGCACAGGGAAGATCATCTAGGATATTTTTGTCACGAGAAATTGTACGATAACTGTGGAATACGCAGGCGGAGTTGCGTGCAATCTAATATTTTTTATTACCCGACTACGGCGAAGCAAAAAGGAGGGTTATGATTTTGGCCTGTATTTAATATACTAGCTGTCCCGGCAAACGTTGCTTTGCCATAATATATTATGTATTTGCCATATTATTTTATTGAAGTGACTAAATAATATGTATGTTACCATGGCAACGTCGATCGCTATCCCGTCGCACAAACAATGGTCGCCGTCAGTCTCAGCCCTCAGGTTGTAATAATTTACTACTTATTATTTATTCAACAAATGCACCTATCAATTTAAAAAGTACCCAGTAGCCGTTACTTACTCAATCCAGTCGAAAAGTATCGACATCTGTTGGAATCTTTTGGAGTTAACAGATAATTGTGACTGTCTATTAATTATAGACAAATAATTTGCAATAAAATAAAATTGCGACTATAATTAAGATCTAAGCTATCCTATCTCTCAAGTTGGAAAAAAGCACACATTTAAAAAAAATAAACATTAAAATCGGTTAAGTAGTTTAGGAATCCATCGCGGACAAACTTCGTGACAGGAGATTTATATTTATTAGATTAAGGTGTTCCCTCACCGGGAGCATTCACGTGTGATGTAACATTAATATCTTTGAGCATTAGGGTGCGTTCCACTGACGCGGAGCGGGGCGGAGAGGAGCTTAGCGGTGCCCGAATTGACCAATCGTGCTATTCCAGCGGAATGGCAGCGAAGCGGAGCGAAGATTTCGAGCGTGGTGATTGGTCAATTCGGCACCGCTAAGCTCCTCTCCGCTCCGCTCCGCGTCAGTGGAGACACGGCCTCATTTCAATACTACATCCCTGACTGACGAGCATTCGCGTGTAATGTAACATTATGGATTCGACTTTGGGCATTCCATAGCGAGTTAATTACACATTCACAAAGCATTGATGTCACAAGTTGTATCAAGATGTTACACATTGTATCATTATTCATTACAAGGTGCGCATTCTAATGCTCGGTTCTCTTCCCTCACTCCCGGTGAGGGAGCACCTTTACATAATTTATATTATCAGAACGAAACATTAATTAATTGTAATAAGTACTAAATACTTTTACAACAAAACACAAAGATCAGTTGTCACTTAAAGACTTTATATATTTTTTATTAAAATATAAGTTGTTTTATTTAAATAAATTGCATATTAATATGTATACAACTTATCTCATTATCTATACTTATAAAATTACATGTCCTGACTGACTGACTGACTGACTGACTGATTCATCATCGCTGAGCAAAAACTGTTAAAGTTACAGCCACGAAATTTGGTGTGTAGGGTTGTTTTATTGAGTAGACACCCACTAAGGAAGGAATTTTGAAAATTTTACCCCGAAGGGGGTGAAATAGGGGTTGAAAGTTTGTATGAAAGTCCGTCATTTCCACGGTCATTTATTGAGTTAGAGACATGAAACTTTATTTTTGGGTTACTGATTAAAATGTATGAATGGATACGTGTTTAAGCTTTTTTGGAAATTCTACCCCCAAGGGGGTGAAATTGGGGTAGAAAGTTTCAATGAAAGTCCGACAATTTTTGAGTTAGAAACATGAAAGTTTATGGACGTTTGCGTTTGACGTTTGCTCAAATAGGGTCCCGTTTTTAACCTAAATGTATAAGGAACCACAAAAGGGGGAAAACTATCTATCTTTATTATTATACTAAGTTAACGCGAACGAAGTCGTGGGCAACAGCTAGTTAATTATAATTAACTTGAAGGTGCTTTAGTTTTTCTTTAATTAGTATGATAATAATATTTTATTTTTATAACATTTAATTACATTTACATGTCCTTAAATAGCATTTTAATTACTGTAATATATTTAAAGTTTGTTGTATTATTGCATTGCGATTTTTTCATTGTACTTACTTTCACTTTAAGTGTACTATCAGAGAAGTTGATTCCTATCCAGATGGGGGGACTTACGTAGTTTGGTCGCGTTAAGTCAAACGCAGCCGACAGATCACAATTTACATTGAGTTGATAATATGATCGACCAAATGACGTGGGTCTGTCAACTGCATATGAATCAATTTCCTCGATGGTAAATTATACTTACAGCGCATTTTTTTTGTTTCTATTAATAATATAGGTAAGTATATTATTAATTTATTTATAATTTTTTTTTGCTTCCACTACGATTAATTAATAATATAGGTAATTTTTTAATTTCTTTATTTTAAGTCGCTTTTAACAGCTAATTAATCATACGTCTGACTACAACGAAATCAAAGAAAGTATATTTTGGATGCCATAAGAATGTTACTGATTAATGAATCTGTTCAAATATTCATAATAATTAATAATAGCTGTAAATAATATGATAATATGCTCAATCAGACAATGCAGCCGCACCAACGCAAAAGCGACTGATATTCTTATACAAGGTGTAACAAAACCAAGTAATAATACTATAGGGTGTGTATGTGTCCCTCATATAGAGTGTAGTTGCAAAAGTAGCAGCGCTGATAGAGCAATTTGTTTTCTGTGATTTTCTGTTAGCTAAATAAAGGGCCCGAGACCCGAGTTTTATATGAATATTGAATAATTATGATTTATTTTGTTTGGTTTCTATAATATTATTATGGTGCTCATCAAACATATTGCCCATCAAGCATTATGTTTAAAAAATATTTTTGCATTTATTAAATTATCTGACATTATTTGGTTAATTTTATTTTGCCGCTCAAAATTAATATATAGGTCTACCAGAATCTAATGGCAAAAGTGAGAAAAGAAATTGACTCTAGCAATACCGGGGTACTTCGAATAAAACATTTTGATCCTTTTTTTACCTTGAAGCGGCGGATTCTGTGTGTGAAACATGCAAATATATAAAATCCCATGGGATTTTATATATTTGCATCCTTGATCATGATCAAGGATATTTTTTGAAAATTTGCCATCAGATTCTGGAAGACCTGTAATAACATAGCTGTAGTGTGCTGTGCAAGTAATGCAATTATGCAAATTTAAATTATAAGTTTATTGAACCGCGGTACCGACATTCCGTATTCATGAAATCTAAATATATTATAACATTTTATATATAATTTTATTAAATAAAGTATGGAAAATGATTTAATTTTCATGTAAAAATATATTTTATACAATGATACGGTATGGAATGTTTACTCCTACTGGTACATTGGTAAAGTCGCTCAAAGACGACAACATTTTATGACTTACTCTTTGTGTAACTTGTTTTATTAAAGGGAATATTACATTGCTTGTATATGTATGTGCAAATCTCTGATTAAACGCCTTAATTCACAGGTGGAATTCTATCAACCGGAATTACCTATACTGAATCGTGACAACATTGGCCTGATGGTCAAATTGGCCCCAAAGAACTCTCCGACCACACCATTCGTGGTAGCCACCACCCATCTACTGTACAACCCTAAGAGGACAGACGTCAGATTAGCACAGCTACAAGTATTGTTGGCCGAAATTGACAGATTCGCTTATAGCAATAATGGAAGAGAGTAAGTTTATAATCCATACTAATAGTCAAGTAGAGATAAACTACGATCATGGCGCGCCCCTCCAAAATTCAAAACGTTTGATGTGCGTTGTCAAAACGTTTGAAGTGCGTTGCCTTGCGCGGTCGGCTAGTTATGATTAGTTGACCAACAAATCTTGGTAATAAGTGACATTAATGGCCTGTTTCACCGCTTCCTGATAAGGTGCCCGATAGGGTTATTTGACAGATTTTCCATACTCCATCTGTCAAATTAAGTGGTGGATAGCCTTATCAGGAAGCGGTGAAACAGGCCCTAAGTGAAATACTACGAGTACTGTTTGATTGGTCGAATACTTACTACATACAAACTCTTTCATAAAGATGTGACTAGATACATTGAAACAGTAATTTGGAGGGGCGCGCCATATTATCGTAGTTTATCTCTAAAGTGTGTCCGTCTGTTTGTCTGTATAACCCTAAGAGCACTGAGCACATACGTCAGATTAGCACAGCTACAAGTATTGTTGACAGATTCGCTTATACCAATAATGGACGAGAGTAAGACCCAGCTTCATCAAGCAATGTTAATTTACCTCTTGAATACCGGGGCTGTGGCGTTATCCATTTAAATTTTTTTTTTCAAGTTTTACAAAATTTCGCCAATCAGCGAATAAATTCGTTAATTTAGTGCATTCTTTTTGTAGCCAACTTCATACTCTTTAAAATGACGGATTGAACAAACACAAATCTTATAATACAGTAAAATAAGTTACAAAACTGTGTGAGGTCGAGTGCATTCAGGGGGCTCGTTAACATGCCGGTGGGGTTCGAGAGGTTAAATAATAATTTAAATTTAAATAATGGCTTCTTAAATCAGTTAACGGCCTGTTAGAGCTATCGAGCGTTCCACCATGCGCTAATGTCATGTCAAATCACCTAACATGGTGTTAAATTTAATTCGTGCTCTGGAGGTCCGTTAAATATTTAACAGGCCGTTATATTAGGCAAAACAACAACTGTCTAAGACAATATTATCCAATATCAATAAAAGAATCAGTTTTGACTTTTGAGTGTTTCCGCCACATCCTTGCATAATATTATTTATTATTTTTCATAGTGATAAATAATTGTTTATTTTCATTTTATCAAAAAGTCAGCCTCGGATTTTCCTTGACATTGCATCAAGATTACCAAACCGAAATAAGCAATATCATTGGAAATAAGTAAATAAAAGTCGCATTATCTACCAGATGACATATTATACGAATAAGGAAGAAAATGACACATTGCAGCAAACATGTATTAAATTTGTACTATCTGAGAAGTTGATTCCTATGCAGATCGGGGACCTAAGTAGTTTGGTTGCGTTACGTCAAACCCAACCGACAGATCACAATTAACACTGAATTGACAAATTCGACCAAATAACGTTGGTCTATCAACTGCATAGGAATCAATTTCCTCGATGGTACATTGCAATTTTGTCGCCTTATAACTAGACCGAACGAATTAATAGTTGTTCACTCAACATTGCATTTACTAATCTGCTGTTAAATTTTTACTGTGGGACATAAGTATTTTAACAGTCTGTTTAATTTTCTAAGGTCCGTTAAATAATGCCATTGTTAGGATTTAACAAACAGAGATTGGTGAAATTGTGGTCTAAGTTTATAATTGTATCTGCCTGTGTCTGTCTGTTACCTCTTCACGACCAAACCGCTGAACTGATTTTACTGAAGTTTGGTATGGAGATACTTTGAGTCGCGGGAAAGGACATAGCATACTTTATATCCCGGAAAAAGTACGGTTCCCTCGTAATAAACGAATATGTTTTGTTGTGTAACGGTGTGACATCGACATTTATTATGACTAGATTAAGATTTTTTTTTTTCATTTTGAGCTGCATTTATTTTCATAATAAAAGAGAAATTATTTTATCTATGATACGACCACAGTTTTGTCATGTCCTCTTATTCAATTGGTAGATAAATAGTTTGTTAAATTAATTATTCTGTTTGTAGATCAATATACCTCCCAACGATATTGACGGGAGATCTAAATTCAACTCCAGACAGTGCAGTAATACATTTGCTGAACCGAGGATATGTAAGGTATGTTTTTTTTTTATGCAATAAGGGGGCAAACGAGCAAACGGGTCACCTGATGGAAAGCAACTTGCGTCGCCCACGGACACTCGCAGCATCAGAAGAGCTGCAGGTGCGTTGCCGGCCTTTTAAGGGGTAATAGGGGAGGGTGGGGAAGGAAATAGGGAAGAGTAGGGAAGGGAAAAGGGTAGGGGATTGGGCCTCCGGTAAACTCACTCACTCGGCGAAACACAGCGCAAGCGCTATTTCACGCCGGTTTTCTGTGAGGACGTGGTATTTCTCCGGTCGAGCCGGCACATTCGTGCCGAAGCATGGCTCTCCCACGTCTAAAATTTGTTTCTTTATAAATAGGGTTTTGCAAACCTTGCCATTAAAAATATAATGGCTACGCAATCTTTGCCATTGATGCGTTGAAAAAATCTCTCGACAGACAAAGACAGAACGTTGTGTAGCATATTTATAGTAAGCCAATATTAATGAATTATAACATTTATTCCGTCAATTTCCAGTGTAATTACTTTATCTTACCATTTTAGTGCGAAACCCTACCGAGAAAAAGACTATTCTGACTTCAAGAAGATTGGGGTGACAGACAACTGTCAACATTTAGCTGTATACTTAAATAGACAGAAAGGCGTACCCACCGACTTTAGTATGACGAAGGTAATTACATTTTTAACCGACTTCCAAAAAGGAGGAGGTTTCCAAATTTGACCGTATATATCGCGGGCATCAAGCCAGAATATAGCGGTAAAAAAGGAGTTTCTTTGAGAAGAAAATAGATCTCTACAACTGAAAATTTGCATGTATAGTATGAAGCTGCGTACTATTATTATAATAGTCCGCGCGGAACTAGTTGGCCGTGCCTTAGGTAGGGACAGGGGGTGAGAGGCGGGTTGCTTGCTGCTGCACATGAGATTAGTTAGTGACGACCAATCTCGCATTTTGGTGAACAATAATATTATTTAATTATTGAAAAGAATAAATTAAAGACAATTGACCAGTTTTATATTCTAAAATATAGAGACGTCGGTTCTTCGTTTAAAAAAAATTATTTATTTTTAAATATTTAAATATTATTTCCTTAGACTGTCTTTTTATCGGCGGACTCATCTTGCTATTGCAATCTCTTGTGCGTTTTGTCTTAACTAGTCAGAACTGTCAAAATCAAGCACCCCCGCCTCTCCGTCCCACCGCTCACATACGACTACCTAAGGCGCGGCCAACTAGTTCTGCGCGGACTATACGTGAAATGATCTTTTGTATTTTAACTATACCAAAACTCCCAATATTGCACTTACACTTAAAAAAACGACTTTTTTATTCGCCCTTCTAGATTGAAGTCCGCGCTATGTTTTTTTTGTAACAATATAATCGGCTTAATGTGTCACGGCACGCAAAATACCTCTATATCGAATTTTATCTAAATTGGTAAAAAGGGTCAATTGACCATTCCCGCGCGATAATGGAATTTTGACGCAACGGTGTTGCGGGCGTCATCTAGTCTTTTTTAACCAACTTCAAAAAAAGGAGGTTACCAATTCGACGCGTATGTATGTAATATTTCCATAATTGCCCAATTTTTGAATATGTTAGTCTATATCAGCGTCTGAACAAATGTGCCAAATTTCAAAAGTGTATATATGTATGTATGTATTTGTTCGCATATCTCTGGAACTACCATTCCGATTTCAGTAATTCTTTTTTGTTGTACTAGGTATTGTTCAACTTAGGGAATACTGCAAGTTTCATCAAAATCGGTTCAGTAGTTTTGGAGATACGGAGTTTTAATTATCTTTTGCGTACAATTTTGAAGTCGGTTTTATCTTTTTAAAATACAGTTATTAAATAATTTAATTCTCCTTTACAGTTACAAAACACAGATTACGACACGGCCGAGAGCACCCACGATACAAACTCGCAGAATCACAGCGAGTTATTCAACACGGGCGGCCTGGGACACTCCCTCAAACTCAAGTCAGTGTATGACAACGTGAAATTGGACGGCAGTATGGAGGCTACGACTTTCCAAGACTATTGGGTTACTGTTGATTATATTTATTTTAGGTAAGTTATTTTTGTAAAAAAATATGCTGGTTAAGCTAAAAATTATCCTTAAGTAATGCGGAATGTGAATCATCACAGCCACCATAAATAAATATACAGTCGAATATAGAATCTCTTTCTTTTGATAGATAGCTTACAATCAGTGGCTGATCTTTAAATAATAATAATAATAATAATTTATTTGCCAGAGTGAGATGTACAATATGGTCTTCATAATAAAATATAGGATCATATCACTCAACTAAATTAATAGTATGCAAATGTCATATAATTAATCTAAAAGGTCGAGAAAAGAAGTAGAAGTTTTACTATCACTAAATGTCACAATATGTCATTATAGAGACAAGAGAACTGTCAGAAATAAGTACCAACGAAAAAATCCTTTACCTCATAGAAACAATTATTTATAAGCCATTCATTTAGTTTTCTTTTAAAAGGAATTAGGCTCAGTTTTTCTAAATCTTTTGGCAAGTTGTTATAAATTTTAATAGCCATAGAATAAGGACTTTTAAGAAACGTTGTGCTGCTACATTTGGGCATGATTAATTTATTGGGATAACGTTGTGATCTTTTTGTATCATTGTTATCCTTGTTTTGTACAAAATATTTTGGATGCTTTTTAACAAAGATGCACATGTCTCTAAACACATTCAAACATTACCACTTACCATTTCCAGTCGTTGCAGCAGTCTGAGACTCGTCGAACGGCTACGGTTGCCCACGGAGCAGGAATGTGAAGTGCTAGGGCTGCTGCCCAACGACAAATACGGCTCCGACCACCTGGCCCTAGCAGCCACCTTTGAGCTCAAATCCGTCAAAGCTAACTTGTGATATCTCTTTGTTGTTTGGGTGAATCTTCAAGAAGTTTTTTGAGTTACACGGAATTTTATCGTGGTAGCCTACGAATAACAACAACTAAGGAGGAGTAATTCTGTGTCAAAAATTTGTTCCGCGAGGCTACAAAATGTGACCCGAATACATGCATACTTTATGCATGTATTCGGTACACAATTTTGTGTATTGATAGAAGTGACAATTATTGTCAACGGCTATATTTCATAAATTTGAGTTTTAGGGTCAGGCCAAAACACTGCGTCGCGGCGTCGTATCGCAAAAACAACATCGCACAGAAATGTCATCGGAAATCTCTCCGTCGCGTCGCAAATTTCCACGAAGGGTTCTGCGACATCGTAGATTTTTACGATGCGACCTGTTGTGGCCTGGCACTTAGTGTTTCGTTGCTATTGTCATATTGTGTGCGAGAAGGAACCAAATTCAAAACGGTTGAAGTATGGGAGATACGTTTCCTTAGATTTTATTATTCGTAGGTGGTAGCCAATTATTGTATAAATGATTAAGGGCAAAGTATCGTTGCCGGCCATCCTTTTATTGGCACTTTAATTTTTTGTTTAAAAATACTGCCAAACATTAGATTTCCTAAGTTTAAGATTTGTCTTTCTGACTCCTATTATTGGAATTTCAATAATAAGAAAACATACTACAGTAGGGTTTCTTAAACTTAATTATTGGCAGTTATAAAATACCCAATTATAATTGGGCGTTTTATCCCTGGAATCAAAAGGATCAGGCGTTATAAGAGAAAAAATTGAACTGGCATCTAGATGATTAAAATATTTGTACTGTTCTAAAGTCCTACAGGATTTTTTGAAGATTCAGCCCTTATTGTAAAAAAAAAATGTTCATTTATTTAGGCCAAATTGCACAACGTCTACTAGTGTTTTAAGCTTGTTAAAATGACACGTCTTCTCTTTCATTCATATGAAAAATGAAAGAGGTAACGTGATACTAATTAGAGTAATAACTCGAACAGTCGTTGATGAAATTGGACCTTAGGTTTGTTTTCTGACTACTCTAAACTTGTTTTGTATGACTGTTATTTTGCCTTTTTTTGACCGAATAATAGTAGATGCCTGATTGTTCGATAATATTAATAAGGCTTCTTTATTAATTTTATTTTTATGAATATGTGTAAATTAAATTATTATGAATATGTGCAAAATTTTTAAAAAATGTCCGACTACGACGTATACTTGACAAAGTTAGATGTCTAAAATACTTTCCAATATTGTTTGTATTTATTTGTAAAGTGTTACAGTTTACTGTTTATTGTTATGAAAATACCAACAACAGTTTACCATATTAGTATATGTATGTCATGTTTAGAATCTTTTTTGTTTATCTTAAAAGATTATTTCGTTTTTTATACAACTGTTTTATAATTATTATGTTCTATCTGTAATAACTGTTTTCTCTCTTGTAATAATTATTGTTAAATAAGTACTACATGTAATTCACATTCGCATGCCTTTGAGAAAATACCATGAAGGAAATTTTGTGTTCCATAAAATAAGTATTTATCAAAAGTCATCATAATATTATAGAACCAATAAGAAATCATTAAATAGCAGTAATTATTTGCCCGTATATCTAGATGAATCGTGTAAATAAAGAAAGTATTTTTTGCATTATACAAAAATAAAAAAATATGTTTGACTCAGTAGATTCACAGTAGCCTTAGAATTTTTGTGATTACTTGTATATATCAATAATATTGTAAAAGAAAAATCACGTAAAATTATATTTTGAAAGTCTTCATACTTCGTCATAGCAATAACACAAATGTCAAGTAGATAAATGGATGTTAATATTTTGAATGAGTATATAATTTTAAATTAAACAATATTGTTAGGTGCACTTGAATGATAGTGTAAAAGTAATATATCTATCGAAATATGATGTATCTAGCAGTGTCTGAATTATTTTTTAAAATTAAAAGATAAAGTTATTATAATATATTTTTCTTTGCCCACGTTACCTATTGATAGGCAATATCCTAGAGGAGAAAAAAAGATGGCTACCTAAATGTAAGTATAAAATTCTTCGTTTTGTTTCGTTCTTTATGATATACTAGCTGTCCCGGCAAACGTCGTTCTGCCATTTAAAGTATTTCAGCCGATACAAAATCTTAACCCCCAAAAGAAATTTTTACAGGAAATATATAATAAGAGCCTTCTGAAGAGTATAGGCAAATCAGTAGGGATCATTGGTATTCTTGGTATATGAATTATGAGCCAATTCACCAGCTGCAGTGCTGGTCATAATCTTCGCTACTGCGCACCCGCCTTGGTAGCGCCTAGCGCCCACTTCGGAACGGGCGTAAATCGCAATTTTTTATTTCGCCATAGCTCCTAAACCAAACGTACAATTTTAATCATTCAAAGACCAAATATTATCTTAACAAATTGTACTTAGTGATGAAATAATTTATTATAATAAAGATTATCAGCATGAGTAAAATAAATGCGTTAAAATGTAGCCCAAAAAAAATCAAGATTTTTAAATAAAAAAATGGTTGTTGTGCCTCACTTGACATAGCTAGGTATAGTGTGTCGCGGACATTTTTGTAGATATTTAAAAGATCTACATTTACTTAGAACATTGTATGGTTCTATCTTTTATAGTTTAGGCAGCGTACGCAAAATAAGTAACTTTTCTGGTTGATTTTTTTCACCTTGTGTCAGAAAAACCCAAATATATTACGGAACCCTACATTTTCCAAAATAAAAAGTAGCCTGTGTTACTCGTAAATAATGGTGAAAGAATTTTTAAAATCGGTCCAGTAGTTTTTGAGACTATTCATTACAATTAAACAAACAAACCAAGTTTACCTCTTTATAATATTAGTATAGATAGACTAGAAAAAAAAACGTAAGTATTGCTATATTATGTATGAACGCAATCGAATTAAGAGTTTGATTCGAGTTCGCGATGTTTATAATTAGACCTCTGGAGGCATATTATGAAGACGTAATAGTCAGGGAGGCCTAGAACATTTTTTTTATTACTATCAAGCTAATTTTTTTGTGAGTAGCTTCGTTTTGATAAGATAAACAACTTATTTATCTGCGAAAAATCTTGAAAGTGGTAGCTAACAGAGAGAGAGAAAGGATAAAGGATTTCATACTTTGATTTGATGGTCGTAAAATATGGATTGTTCTATTTGTAGTATCAATGTTACTCTTAAATTATCAAAGCGCACGGAAGTGCGCAAGCCTAGTTCCAGCAGGCCGCGCGCATGCCGTGCACTATTTACACGAACCGTTTCGACGTACTTTTGACCCCCCTGTAGCTCAGTGTCTATTGCGAGTGCAAAGATAAAATTATACCTACGTAATTATTTACGAGTACTTAAGCAGTATACCCAATTTCATAGATATAGCTTCAGTAGATCCTGAGATATGTCCTTGTAAAAATAGCTTATTTTGGCACTGACTCACTCATTCACTCACTCACTGACCGGTAATCAAAACCTCTAGGCCACTTCCAATTGGCCTAGCGTTATGAAATTTGGCACACAGGTCGTGTGTTATATGTAGATTAACGAAAAATTAAGAAATTGTAGAAAATGGTCAAGCGTGAGTCGGTTCATCTACGAACTTCAGAGGCCACTTCCAATTGTCCTAGCATTATGAAATTTGGCACACAGGTCGTGTGTTATATGTAGATTAAAAAAAATAAGAAATTTTAGAAATCGGTCAAGCGTGAGTCGGCCTATCTACACCCCATACAAACTTTAATGTCATAGCGTCATGAAATTTGGCACACAGGTCATGTGTTAAATGTAGATTAACAAAAAATTAAGAAATTTTAGAAATCGGTCAAGCGTGAGTCGGCCGATCTACGAACTTTAGAGGCTACTTCCAAATGTCCTAGCGTTATGAAATTTAGCACACAGGTCGTGTGTTATATTATTATGTATGTGTTACGATAAATTAAGAAATTTAAGAAATCGTCAAGCGTGAGTCAGTTCATATATGAACTTTAGATAAAAATTCTTATGTACCAGTGATATAATGAGGCATCTATTGAAAGTATTGTTTATATCGGGCGTAGCACAAAAAGAAAACATAGGTAGGATTTCTTGAAAAAAAGTGTTGAAATCCCACCAAAAACATACCTGTTAAAATAGGGCCTAGTTCCTACAGGCTAACTGTTGGTCTAAAAAAAGAGTTGAAATCCAATCCAATGCCAAGTTCAGATGCACTTCATCGATCATAATCATCTTCATCAACAGCCTGATCCATAATACTTCTAAATTTGAACTTGGCAGGTTTTTGTGCTATGCGTTACGCTTGATTAATTATATTATTAGACAATATTAATAGAATTTAAATAACCTGCCAAGTTCAAATTAGAAGTATTATGGATCAGGCTGTTGATGAAGATGATTATGATCGATGAAGTGCATCTGAACTTGGCATTGGATTGGATTTCAACTCTTTTTTTAGACCAACAGTTAGCCTGTAGGAACTAGGCCCTATTTTAACAGGTATGTTTTTGGTGGGTAAAACTATTAACCTACCAATATACAAAAAATCTGCTGGTTAGGGTTTCGTTTTAATGTACCGTAGTCAACCAAGTTTTGTTGATTACAAATGTGTCAAAAATATGTTTTGTTTTATTAAATAAACCATTAAACCATTCATTTGTATAATTTTCCAGTGTGGCGCATTGACCCCAGCTTTCTAATAGAACACCGGTAGCAGATTTTAATAACAGAAACGTACTGTAAAACAAGGACACTTATGTAAGTAATCTTTTAAAATTTAGATCTTTTTTGTATTGTTACATAACGAGAGGAAATTCAAAAGCTACTTAAATTACTAGAACCAATGATATTATATAAAAAACTCAAAGCAGATATGTTACTACCGCGCGCGTTGTGAAGCCATTAAATACGAGCCAATTGACCCGTCTTTTGTATAGTCTGTCTCTTTTATGTAAATGCCATTTCGTATCTTTTGTTTCACTTATCTGTCAAATTTTACAATTGAATTTGAAAATTGTTCGGAAGCAATTTAAGCCGGAAAATAGTATGAACGTAACAGATCTGTATTTAGTTGAATATCATTGACTAGAACCGTAAAAGCAAATAATAATATAATACTTTTTCGATAAAAATCAAGAACTAGACTATCAGAGTTCTTACAATCTTAAAATACTACCGGTACCGCATAAATACTAAGATAGTTATACTCAAGTATTCCAATACTCACGTTTCAACGGCCCCCTAGATGAGCAATTTTATTGCGCAATATCGTGTATTGTGCTAAATATTATTGACCGTTTTGGGTTGATATTCAACTTCGTGCGCCTTCATTCAGTGTCAAAAAAACTGTTCAAGAAAAATTAAGCGTGATATTGCACAATACAATTGATTGTCTATTGGCCGGCTTACTTGTCCAGATTAAAAAGATTTATAAGCATTTTTGTCGAGGTACGACATTGTCATAAACAGGTAGTAGTAACTTATCAGAATAAATACTACACAAATACCATACGTCCACAACGAAAATAAAACACGAATAGTCATTCATTGAATCATTTATACAATTTTCCATTTACAACTGAGACAAAAAAACAGCTTAGCACTGTCGTAAATTAAATACAAAATGTTAGTACCTATAAGCTTCATTCACACCCCAATCAGGAATAATATGGACGACCGACTGGTCCAACCAGGATAATTGACTTAGATATGAGATCCAAACAAACTTTAAAAGCATCATCTAAAATAGCCGTTCAATTCAAATTATGAAACATGATATTCCAGGTTTGTCGCTCGCAAATACATGTTTTGATGACTAAACTTTAATTTAATTAAGAGTTTGTCAGAAAATTTATTGATTTTATGTTATCTTCATAATATTAATGTTCGATTAAAAAATAATATTATTATGTAAATGTGGCTGTTATGTATTTTTTAACAATTCAAATTTTAAAAGATGTTTCTTAATATGAATTGCTGAAGCGGCCATTGCAGACCACAGGTATCATAAATGTTCCCAAAAATCCTTATCTTATTAACAATATTCACAGTAAGGGTATGTTCACTATGAGTGGTAATTTTTTTAGTTTTAATTAAAAGAAATCCAGCGTTTTGACCATTTTCGATTTTTTATAATAATTTTTAACTTGAATGTTAATCTGTGTGAACAGACCCCTATATTAAAAAGTTGCTGTACAGCAGACCAATCAGCGCAAATAAACAGATGGCGATTCTGAAGTTATTTCAGTTAGGCGCTTTATACGTTAACTTTCGCTTAGATAAGTATAGTGAGCTTAGACCTGACCGAAAATCGGTCGGAGAATCCTCCGTTTGTGGCCTCCAGCATTACCAATGTGGGAGCCCACTATACTCATCTTAACGACTGCTTATGTATATTGTAGCTCCTAGCTGAAAAAACTTCGAAAGCGCGATCTACACTCGCTGATTCGTCCGCCACATTTTGAAATTATAAAAGAATGATAGTTAAGGGCCGGGCACCCTTGGAATTTCTCATACAAACGTAATAACAAAATCATTTTCACATACGAAAATATTTAACATGTTTGAGTTATTTTTCAGTTTAGAATAGTAATTACCTAGGTTCCTACACAAAAATTTACTTCAAAATATTTAAACACAAAAAAAATGTTTTAAATTTTTTTTAGTAAATTTACTACTAAATATTGAAACATTAAAAAATGGAGTAAAACACTAAAAAATATATAAATAAATAGTAAATTTACTACAAAATATTTAAACTCTAAAAAATATTTTTTAGTATTTAAATATTTAGTAGTAAATTTAGTATTTATTTATATATTTTTTAGTGTTTTACTCTATTTTTTAGTGTTTCAATATTTAGTAATAAATTTTCTAAAAAAAATTTAAAACATTTTTTTTGTTTAAATATTTTGAAGTAAATTTTTGTGCAGGAACCTAGGTAATTACTATTCTAAACTGAAAAATAACTCAAACATGTTAAATATTTTCGTATGTGAAAATGATTTTGGTATTACGTTTGTATGAGAAATTCCAAGGGTACCCGGCCTCTTAATCTTAGCAGTGCACGCGATCTCTCCAAATAGTGTAAATATTACAAAAATAATGCATATCAGGTATATAGTTAAAATAAATATTATCATTAATTAACATAGTTACAGTTGGATGTAAGTTCGGTCGCCCATATCTTGCAGTACGATCAAAATGTTGCTGATGTCAGTAATTTGAAAATAACGCATTTTCCCGTGAAAATATAGCTTGAAAACTTTATAATAATAATTACCAAGTCCATATGACTGAAATATGTTTAGCGCAAAATATATATTCTGCTATTTATTTCGCTATGAAAGAATGTTTCTAAGGTCCGAATCATCAGTGGTTAACATTTCCCCTATAAACAAGTCAACATAACGTTTGATTGTGAAAAGTGGGAGCCACGAAAACCACGGACAGACACAGAGAACATTAATTTCATAGAGAAACCTGCAGGTAAATCCGCCAACATCTTAATATGTATGTAATTACAACAAAAGAAACTACCCTATTATTGGTGTATTAGATTTTTGTAGAATATTCTAGGAATGCTAATAATAATTGGGTGTTTACCATAATTTGTGTGTAAAGCAAAATTAAAGCCGCGTTTTTAATTTATTGTAAAGTTGAACAGAAAAATGCGTCTAACACCGGCTCATTTCGATCATCATAAAGTCTCCACAGAAAGCGACATATTTCTATTCATAGTTAACAAATTGCAGTTTAATTAAACTTTCGTCCGAGTTTGATATCGAGGTTGTGTTTTTATTATCCCACTCATTTAGGCAGTCCACAGTTTTAGTGGCCAAACATTTTAACCGTGTAATATTTTGTCTTCTTTTATCATTTTAAGGGTTTGTTACATACATAGTTATTTATTTTTTATCAAATATACCTGAACAAATATATTGGTAACTCTTACTATTCATGGATATATTTGAATAATAATATTCTCCGCCCTTTCGAAAGTTACATGCCTCCGCCCGCGCTAAATTGTTTAAAAGAGTACGTAATAATTTTTATAGAAAACTTCGTAAATATATTTAGTTACGATAAATGTTATTATAATATATCTATTTGGATGTTTAAGTATTGTCGGTTTTCTAGGATGTATTGACTATATATTAGACGGCATTTCTACATAGGCTATTCGCCTATGATCGGCGTCGAATAATTAAAGGAACTGCTACACAATCATGGTGGTAATCAAGTTAATCATCATGGCTCAAGTCAAGACGGACTTCATATGATAATGTGTGGGATATATAAACACTACCTTCGATAATGATTGCGTATTTCGTAAGTATGGCAATGCTACTTCGCACGACAAAAGCGTACCGCGTTGTCGCGTCCAAAACAAATCTATCCCAGCCGAGTTTTGATACAATTTCAATTACACTAACTTACGAAATTATGGATATGTAAATATATCTTCATAGCATTTTTTTTCTCTTAATTTTACTCTTGGTAAATTTAATAATTCGTCCGTTGACAATTTTTATTAACAATGAAGCTATACATGTGACAAGTTTTGTTTTAACAGTTCAATAGTATATAATCTAATAGTTAAATTGGGCAGCTATTTTATTTTAGGAGTGCTGTTAAGTGTATTATAATATGTCGATTATTAATTATAGCAGTAAAGCATATTATGTTTAAATTAAATTTACAGAAATATTAAAACAAAAACTTTTAGAACAGTAAGATACTGTGTTCGGTGTTAGCTTATCCTATCTTAATACAAACTAGAAACAATATTCTATCTGGTAGATAGAATTTAAAAATTTAAGCACTCTTATAAGTTACTCAACAAAATAAAAGTTATTAAATATACTATGGCACATCGTCGATAACCACAAGTCAAGTATCCAAGTGTCAATTTCACAATAATCAAATTATTGGCACTTGTATGGTTAATTTTAAATATATTCAACGTAAACGACAATAATAAATTGATTTTTCGTATTGTTCTCGTACCAATGCCACACAACGAATACGCAAACATGGTTTTATATAAATTAATATTAAAGTATGTAACATATTTATCTTAAAATAAATTAGTGCTTCTTATAGAAGATATCATAGGATCCATTAGATATTTTACAAACAAAATTGCACGTTTAAATGAATTCTAAAACTCTTTTAAGTTGCTCCTTAGTAATTCTTTGATGATCTTAATATAACTAGTATTTTAGTAAGTTTAGATGGTATTGTTATCTGACGTACATTTCATTTAAAGAATAAACACCTATAGTAGACATTTGTGATATTTAAAAATTATTTAAAAAAATATAGCCCCAATGAGTATTGCATAAAATGGAGAAAGGAGCAACATTCGGTGGGACCTAGTGAATTTGTACTTAAAATTAACCAATTATTATAGAACCTATGTTACTGTAACACACTATAGAAGCTAGAAGTTGGCTTCGACCATTACACCTATAAATCTAATAATACTGGATGGATATTAAATATAAATTGTCACGAAAAAATCAGATTATTTCATAAGATCTCACCATTTGTAAGTATACAACTCGAAAAGCTCTTAACATTATTATAATCTTATTTAAGGTTAAGTGATAAGTTTATATGAATATATAATTCACTCGATAATATTTTAATGAGTGCGGATTTAAGATGTCGGTGTCAGAATGAGTCGATAAGCTCATGTCGATCAGCGTTACTCTACGATATAATATTCATAATGTTACAAAGCATGTTTTATGTGAGTTTAAATGCATTGTCATATGAAATTATCGGAACAAACGATACAACGATATATTTATAGAAACGTCACCAAAACTTTACCTGTGTTATAATATGAACACGCTTCGAACTGGACGGAGAGGGACAATCGAAATTAAAAGTATACTCTCTAGGATACATTGCAATATTGAGTACATGCTTCGAGTTACATACGAGCTATGTACGGTTACCCTCTGCGTATCGGCCAACAAAAGCGACTCAGTCTAATGCAAAATAATACGGGCAGGCCCTAAGAGTTTCAGAATTCATGTAATCGTTCTCATATACACTTACATACACACAAGCAAATATATATCCAAAATAAATTGAAACAAACCACGCTGCATTAGGTTTGCGGTATCCTAACTATAAATACGAAATAAAGAAAATTACATCATAATAATTACCAATAACATATCCGACTCGAATGATGGGTCTCCTGACTAAACGGACATCCTCAGACTTTACGATAAATTTGAATTTTGCCAACTCTTCCCTAACTACATGATATTCTCCAAGTAAATAGAAAAAACGTGATTCCCGTAGCGAAATATGTGGTTCTAGCTACTTTGTAAGTTAATTATAGTAAAATAAAAACTATTCGAAAATCGCTTTGTGGAATCTTTCGATAGAACGTCCTGTATCTTCTCTATACGCCATGATATCTAGATAGTAGTGAAGGATAATCGATTCTCACCGATCGCTGCGAGAAGTGTTAATATCGGTTTACAGTACCCGGCGATAAATATTGCACATCGACCTTTGGAAAGTGACAGTCGGCTAATTTCGGTTTTGTAGAGCGTTATCTCTTACGCACGAAATACAAAAAGTCCGGTATATATTAGGAGCTGTTAAAACAATTATGGTTTGCTTCTTTTGACAATTTTATTATTCTTTGTATAAAATACACCAAATTTTCTATAAGTTATGGCTTTAGGTTCGGGTAAAATAAAATAAAAAAGGGTGTTCAAATTATGTTTACGTATTTAAAATTCGTTTGGAAAATTACAGCTGTAATAAATTTAGGGGTGTTAACAACTCTAGATATATATTTTGAACTGGACGCGACTGCACTCTATTGAATTTGAACAACGACTGAGATAATGTCAAATAGGTGTGTGCTACAAAGATAACGCTCTATGAAACCGAAATTAGCCGAATGTCTCTTTCCAAAGGTCGATGTGCAATATTTATTGCCGGGTACTGTACATTTACGAACGAAATAATTCCTAAACAACACCTGACGTTCAGAACAAAATGAACGACGTGCTAAATATTAAATTGTCGCACTGGGCCCATGACTCGATCTCCTATGACATATCCACTAATAATACTGAGCGAAAATCATAAAACGCCTATAGGAATCTTGGCGTTACTACAATTTTGGCCATCACGAGTATTTACCGCTAACCTTGTTTTTCCTTCGCTTCATATAAAATTTAGAGTAAATTATAAACGAATAGCGAAAAAACCCACGCCCTCGAAACCGTGTAACTTAACTATTGGTAAAGTGTAATTTACAATTTACATCGTGTTTCCAAATAAATGCATCGTGCGTAAATCCAATGCTGATAACTTAAGTTACCGGGTTTAATCGACGCGATCATTTCGATTTCTCTGAATAGTTTTATGAAATAAGTGTGAAAATTATCAACCCTTGCATGACGTTGCACGGACCCGTTGCTGTATATTTTATAATAATGAAATACAACATGTATCTACGATAAACATTTTTAAACAACATTGACACATCTAAGGATTACTTGCAAGAGCCTCGGATACCAAGTGTGAAAATCTTAAGCCGAGTACACACACAGTTTACACGTTGTGCGGAATCGTTATGTTTTGTGCAATTGCGCACAGGTTTCTCAGAAAAATGTAGACAGTTATGTGAGACAGGTATACCGTATACTAGCTCTACGTTGTATACACAAGCCTTCAGATATTCGGTTGGGTATTGATTTCTAGGATAAAATATGCGCTGATTTCTGAAATAACCTTAGTTTCTCAGACGATATAAAGCATCGGCTTCTTAGGTACTGCACCAATTTGACACAAAAACTATGCGCCGGTTTCTTGAATATTTTGCACCGGGTTTTCGCATACACAGTGCACCAGTTTGTCAAAATTTCTGTGTATCGATTTCTAATCATCTGGGCGATCACTTAGTGTTCAACCGCACTCTCACAAAAATCACAATGTGCGTCAATTTCTTATATAACTGTGCACCGATTTTTCAAAAAAACTTTGCGCAGATTAAGCTTTTAGCTCCTGTGTCAAAGTGTCCTGTGTTTGTGTGTGTGTACACGACTTTGTAAGTTCTAGACTTCTGTGTTCTAATTGCAACCGTCTACGTGTTAAAAACAATATTATTGTATGATTTATCTTATTAAGTAAGCCAATTTTTGACAACAAAATTATTTTATCTACGAAGGTGACATTTAGTAGCTCTATATAAATATGTATTAACAAAATTTATCATACAATACCTTCGTTTTTAAACATTTAGACGGCCAGCCGACTAAAAACAGAACTTAAATTTTTGAAACGAGCTTCTTGATCCTTTTTCTTGACAAATTAAAATAACGTAATTTTATAATTTTTTTTGCAAAGCTCGTCTCAAAACTGTTCTCGAAATATAAAGAAATTATTTTTGTGCCTTATAATATAAGATATTAAAAATAGAAAGGACTCATGGGAAGCTTACTAAAATATATCATAGACACTCATTATTATACTGTTAAATATCTACATTGCTTCGAGATATGCATGACTATTTTGAGCATTTACATAACATTCAATAAAACATCTAATTTTCTCTACATAGTCTATACTGCGATTTAATTGAATTAAAATACGCAATTAAAAGCAGATTTGAGGGTAGAAGAAGAGGAAAGTTAAAAATGAAAGTTTAGCAGTTTGAACGTCTAAATTTGTTCGTTTTTTATTTAAATTAGAAACTATTATAGTAATCTGTGGTTAGTTGTCTACGAGTACCGTCGGGAAATAGTAACATTTACAGTGTTTCAAACTGCTGAACTTTCGATTTCATGACTATACGGTGTAAGGTATACTATGTGTAAAGCTATCGCTTCGACTAGGCAATTTACCATCCAAAACACTATGAAATTTGTAATTTCTCAGAACATTTGAACCTACCTAACTAAAGATCGGAAACTGCAAAAGCTTTCAATCTGAATTCTTGTTTGTATCATATAAACATAGAAATATCGAGACAGTAATTTGGCAGCATCTTGTTATATTTCAACAGATGAAGAAAAAAAATTAACAGTTTACAATCCTTACTTTTCTATTGCTTATACCTTCCCCCCTTATTTATGAAAAAAAAAATACTATAAGACCTACGGTTTTCCATGTTTCTCTCTTTATCTGTAAAGTGATTTTGCAACGTGTGGGATAAAGACAACGAGACGAATTATAGTAAGCGTGGAAAAAATATTTTGATTAATAAGGGGGTCCGAGTAAATAGGAAACATGAGACTACACTGATTAGTGTAAAGCGAACAACTTATCCGAATTTATATCATATTTCTTGAATACGAAAGTCCATTTTACAATCTCTAAGTTAGCTCGTTAGCTCGGATCCTAACTATGTCTATTCTAAACTATATATTAAAGAGCGTCGTTCTTATCTATGCTATGCTATGAAATGTGTTGTGATATGATGAAAACTATACTACGTTAAGATATCGATTATAGACAAATATATTATTACTAAACACCGAAGAAATAAAGTTTTGGAAAAGAGAGACTGAGATATAAACAATATTTAACAATATCACATTCTACGTCTGCTGATATCAACCCTTAACTTAATAAAATGCTCTGAACAACTTAACATTTCATGTCCAAATGTAAAGAAATAATAAGTTTAAGTACCTAGTAATAATAAGTTTTTTACTTGGAATGCATCTAACCTTCTAAATGGAAAATGATGAAAGTAATGTTCATCGAAGCTAAATGTGCTTAAAGCAAAAATAATTTCGTATTATCACAAAAGTTATTTTGGTCTGGTTTCTAAAAATATTTTTATCATTTTTATTACAAATATTTTTTTATTTTATATTTTGTAAATATATAAGTTAATTTTAAAATAAATATGATCAACACAAAACACTTCAAATTGACTTTAAAATATAGAATTATCATATATTACTTAACTACAACTAATCAGTTAAAGCTATAAACAATTGATTAAATAATCTCCAAAGGATATGTCTAACTTTACAACCTAATACACAAATTTCTGCGATATTAAAAAATACTTAATATAAATATATACTGCGGTAACTTAACCAACTAAGGAATGTTCCATCACCGTTCACTCGCACCAACTTATCTTAAATAAATGGAATATAAAAATATAGTATAGTGTAGAGATATCCGAGGCTAGTACAACGATAAAACCGGCGGGGCGGGCACGGCCGAGTACACTGTATAACACTGAATATCCACGACATACAACATAAATAACTTATACCTAAAACCTGACCGCGCGAGGCACGCTTCGTCCTAGACTCGCCAGAACCGGGGAATCACCAGATTTCACCAATTCTAAATGTCCCGTAAACCTACTGAGCCGACTGACTAAACTACGCTAGGTCCTATCGCGTTCCACCTGGAGCTATTCGGCTCTATCGCCGCTCGTGGCACCGGTTGATCCCGGTCGGAGTTCCCGTCGCTAGTTCGGGAGGATCGGTCGAGTCGTCAGTCGTCAGCGCCTGGCGGGTCGGTGTCGCATCTCCGGTAGTGTAAGTCCGTGTGTGTAGCATCCGTGAATTTCGAGAACATTCCCCGAAGTACAGTATCTATAGGCCTATTTTGTTAACATATTTTCAGAAGAACGATTCTAATTACGTGTCAAAATGTGTAAAGTGTACGAAGCGGTAGTAAAGCTGTCTGTATATTTACAAGGGCCGAGGCGATCGCGCTCACAGTACAAGCTTAGTAAAAGAGTTTAGGTCGTTGAAAATTGATACCTAATTACTAACTAGCTTTGGAATAGAAGCACCTACTGAACGTTCACAGGGCGGTTTCATAGTAAAGTTCTGTTCTATGTGTCGGCTCGAGTCCGGGCGCTTCAGACGTGACAGGCGGGCGGCGAGCGCGCGGGTAGTCGGCCGCGCCACACGCATTGTACACCCCCCGCCTTACCTGAAATTCCACAATCGACACATTATAGACATACAGTAACATCACAATCGCAAGATCTGGGGGCCGATCCTCGCAATGGTTGACAATTTACTGCAGTTAGTCCAGCGGCAAGACGTACACACACACGCAACTGTCACTAAAGCCATGATGTCTATTGACAACCTTACGAGAATTGCAGCTCTTTAAGCAGAAAGATCTCCCAAGATCTTTTTCCAAGCAAATACCAAGTTTTCTTCAAACGCTACTTCGGATTGCAAAAGTTGAATTCGTTTCAAAAGAGAGACTTTTAAGAAGAGTTTAAATAACAGTTATACAAATACACAAACAGTGATTACAACATCAGTTATCAGGGAGGGATAGTTAAGCCATGCTGTCGTTTCAGACAGAATTGCACATAGAAGGTTCTTTCTGTTTGCCAATTGTCACACTCCCGATCTGCGTCGAGTACACATAACAGAGTCCGACCGAATTTAAGACGTTTCTTTTCCCGCACGTAAAATTTAGAGTGACGATTCTAATGCATATTACAAAATTTGAAAAAGCCGTCGATAAATAACAGAAACGTAGCGAGCTATTTGCCAATGTAGACGTAACAGTTCGGTTGAACTCGCTAACCAATAGATCGTTTGCCTCGAGCAAAAATCGAGAGTCACATGCAAATTTTGATACCCTTGCACAATGAGCGTTGGAAATACGTTTGACAATCATACACACAGGTGTACAAACACTTTTATATTCTCAAACAACGCATTTTGACATAAAACAAATAAACTACTCATTAACGACTCACAGACATTAATTGAGACATATCGGATGTTCGGGGACAGGAGAAGCTGAATATGGAATAAGAAAAGAAAATTGATAAAGAAAAAAAACAACCCCCGACGAAATTTGCATCATCGAAATCGTCGCCAATTCATCGGAGATTAGTAATATTCAAATGAAATCATGAAAACGTCTAAAAGATTATAATATTTAAATCGTTAGTATTCGAGTAATATGGCTAGACCACGGCTAGACGTTTTCACTGATAGTCGAGTGGTCTTCGAAAATGAAATAAAGCTTAGGACACATCATAAAAGAAAACAATAAGTCATTATTGTTTTCTGTTATTTCGGGCTCTGACTTCTGAGCAAGTTGCATCGTTAATTGACGATGGAAACTTGTCTACAATACTTTTGCAATACATATTATCGGTAAATTAATATGATAGCAAACGTTTGATATTTCGTAGAGAGCCGTACACATGTAATGACAGCGGGTCTCAGTTTAAGCAAGCATTCAATCGAAATGCGATCGCTAAAACCAGTGCATTGAAAATAATTGCTCTTAAAAGCGTCGTTATTTTATTCGAACATTTCGATAGAAAGCTCGCTTGAAGGATAACATGCTTATATCTCTTTAACTTACGGCGCAGAAACTTCCCGGAGTTTGATGTATGTCTACAGTGACTAAACAAAGGAAATGTGGTTTGAATTAATTGATCTCATAAAACAAAAAATAAAATGGTTTGATGAAAATGATACGCTGAAATTGGCAAAGTTTGCCTCATCTCCAGCCTAGCCTAAAAACAAAATGTTTTTTGTATTAACTTTAGATTTTGTACTACTTATAAGTTATAACACAAGCTTTGTACAATTTCTGTACAAGTATATTATATTTGTTGCTTATATCGTTGTAATATTATGTGAAGTGTAGCGTAAAGGATGAGGTGATGTTATCGAGAGGAAATCATTTACGTCAAAGGTTACGATCCCTAAAAGTCCGCGTTTAAATTACTTCCTAACTCATGATACGGTATTTGGATGTCAAACGTTAGTACTTGTAGACTTAATATAATATATAATGAACTATTTTGGTGTAAATTGATAACGCCTAGGGCTATCGTAAAAGATGAATGAAATGCTAATTGTAAGGCTACGTGTACAATGATTTTTTTATTCTCCACTTTCGAATGCTCTTAACGAATAAACTAACAATAATTTAAAATAGGTTAAGGTGAAACTTGAACGTTGCTCATAAATTAAGTACACTTATTTTAAGAAAAAATATTCAGATTAAACATGAACGTTTGTCTTGATTAATTGGGGAAGTGGAAAGCTTATTTGAGGCGAACACGACTGCATCAGACAGATGACATAACAAGCGCATTGCGCTGCGGACGCGATAAATTGTACAAAGCCACACTTTTGCATTTTGCACGTTGTAAATAAAAATGCGAAATTCTGCTGTCCCTTGGTATGCAGATACCTTGTATCAGTGTCTGAGGAAAAGGACGTAATATGATAATTTCTGTCCCGAAAAAATCTACGGTTTCCCCGAAATAAACTTCAACGATTTGTCCTTAAACCGCTGAACCGATTTCTGAAATTTGATATGCAGATATTTTAAAGACGCGTTTATAAAATATCGGATACTTTCCATCCCGCAAAAATGTACGGTTTCCACGTGATAAACGAATTTGGGCGCAAAGGAGTTGCGGGCATCGCTTTGTTGTCATCGTTGCAAAATAATTTCCGATACGCCACTGGCCGCGTTGATTGGGCGTGACGTCACAGGCGCGGTGCGTCTATCGATCTCGGTCACTCTCCATTCACCGACAGTGTGCGCTAAGCTTATCATTCGTCCAACTACCAAAATTAACACGTCAACCATTTTATTGGCGGAGCGTAAATTGCAGCTTTTGTTTTAATTTTTTTTCAGCATTTTCTGGTTTTGTAGCGACTGATAATTTGTTAAAATCAAATTTAGAATAATTGTTATGGTCTCCAAATAGATAAGGTACGGTTGTTTTATTTTACTGTCTTTTTAGTTTGCACTAGATATTAAATTCTATACCTACTTTTTAGAAATAAAAGTGTGAAATTAAAAATTGCTCTTTCGCTGTAGTGTAGTATACCTACTAAGTTATAATGTCTCATTTATCTTACATGTAACGAATATAATATGATAAATAATAGAAGCTAATAATTATTGAAATTAATACTTTATTTCCATACCAAAAAACTACATCTATCATTTGTAACTTTCTGTTGATGTTAACCTACTGTTAACTGTTGCTTTTTCCTTCCAACATACAAATAAAGGTTTCTTATTCTCTATATTGGTATGACCTAATATTTCTCTAGTTTCGTCACTGATATAGTGATGAAATTAGAGGTAACCTTTATCAAAATTGTGGTCTCCTTACCCGTTGGTCAGACATCAGTCTCTATGGCGTCGGCGCCTACCGCTGCGTGGAGCTGGTTGACGCGGACGTTGCAGGCGGCGCGGGGCCGAGCTTCCTCCTGGCTGGCTCTAGCCTGGCGCTGCTGGATTATCGCCTGCTGCTTCTGCACCTCGAGCTGTTTGAGCTGTAAGTGGCAAAGGTTAGGTCGACCTAACCTATTGACATCTCTTGCCAACCCTCGAGGGTTGGCAAGAGATGTCAATACGCCCGGAATACCTGTGTCTATTCCTCATAAAAACAAGTGCACAAATATTCCGTTCGACTGTTGCCACTGTCACGTATATCACATCGCCAATATCAGCTACTGACAGAGGTAACTTCCGTAACTGTGGCTATTGAACTCATAACCATATAAAAACCTAAGAAAAATTACCAAACCGTTTGTACCCTGAAAGGAATTTAGGAGACTTTGGATGACGTATATTGTTTGATGAATACCAATGGATACATAATTTACACAATTATAAGACACTGCAATCATAAACATTCGCTTGCGTTCGTTGTCTTAAAAGGAACTTACGTGATTGAGTCGAAGCAAGTCTTGAGTTTCGAGGGCGGCTATATCGTCCACATTGCCCGCCGCCTCTAAAGCAGCCTGCTGCTCCAACAGGAGCCTTTCTTCTTCCCGCAGACGCTTTAGATTGCTCTCCAGCTGAGAGTCGGACAACAGAGCGGAATCATCCAACTCCATCATGTCAGATGACGAGTCATCGCTCACTGATGATTTCTTTATCGGTCCTGAAACTGTTGAAAAAATAATCAGTTTCGTCGATCGTTGTAAGGCGAAAGAGAGAATGGGCAACACGATGTTTCATTCCTTATTCTATGGATGTATAGCTTACTTTAAGACTTAAGTTTGTATTTGAAAATTAATGTAAAGTAGGAAAGTTAGTAAAATTGAAAACCTTAAGGAAAATGATGGAAAGGCTTTACTCGGTCATGCCGTGACTACTTTATCTAAGGCTTATTTTCTTTTGTCCAACAGACATCCTGTCGTGCCGGTAAAAGATTAAGATAAATTAGTTCCTACTTTATGGAAATGCAGTAAAGGGTTGATGGTGCCTATAAAGAGTGAAAGTTCGTTGCACTGACGTAATAGTTTACCCAAGAGCAACTTTAAAATATTTTATTTTGAAATTTTACTTTTGTAATTGCCACTGATTTTGTGACGTTGCCAAATTTTTAGAAACAAATAAAAAATGAAAAAAACAAGAGAAAATAGAAATGATAATGTAAAACAAGCGCAATAACTGAAAAACGAAATATAACTTACGCAAAAGTAATCGTGGTATCCTGGATATTAAAAATGCGGTGTATTCTTTTGTGCTTGTATTGTAAAATGCTAAAGAACCCTGTTTCAGTGCCGTCGACAAAGGAATCCTTTCTTCATAATCACCTAAGAGGAAGGGACATCGGAACAATAGACTGCCTTTGTTTGAAGCTTTCAAATTTTGAAGCGAATCTTTTGTACTGGCAGGAGTAACTTTAGCAAAACTACATCGTTTAAAATTGTCAACTGTGATCAGTGTTATTAATATTAAAATGTAGACACTGTATTTAATGGGAAAAGGTCTTAAACTTTGCAGTCCAAAATTTAAAATTTATTTTAGTAATAATTTGAGGATTTAACATACCCGTAAGTGATTTGACTATACAGATGTAAATTTTAGTGCGAATTAAAAAACAAATATCAGAAAATCAAAACGGATAGAAAATGAAACAAAAAAGTGTGAACAATTGAATGCGATTAATATTCTATTATTTGTAATAAAATAACATCGCAGACTTCAAGTAGCAACAACAATTTCCTATTGTCGTATTTACATCACTTAAACTAATATTTACATAACACTGCACTATACGCCTTAGATGGTAGTATCACAATGGTCGTCTCTATCGATAAAATTAATCTGTACAAAACAAACACACGCACACCACTAGAGATTCACTTCTAACAGTCAATGATCACCGCAAGTTTCGTCTCTATCATCATCTTTACAACCTGCAAGGGGAGAAATAAATGGAAAATAAATTAATAATGTAAAAATAATCCTTTTGAAAATAAGTAAGTAACAACTAAACGAAAATAAAAAATAGGTGGCTCAAAATATACGAGAATATAAAAATTAACATAATTTAAAAAAACAGCACGTAATACGTTTTGACAAAAAGTCCCGTGAGACTGTGTGTCACAATAATAGGACGTGTGTCCGTCAGGCCTCTGCCTCGCAATCAGCGGGCAGTGGGGCGGTAGCAGCGGCTGCTTAGGTACCCCTACTAGACGGCTTCCCTTGCCGCCGCCACCGCTCCCGTCTCGCTGCTCGCTGATTACCTGATGCCTCACACATACTTTTCGAACAAGTACTTAACAAATTCAGTTTCCATGACATACTTTAGACAAGTTGGTCCGTGTAGGCTTAAATTATTATAACACAAGTTCACAAACTTACTCAAGTATGGTTCTCCCATTGTGCCCGGCAGGTAAGGACAGCTGGTCACGTGATTGAAGTTCTGAGACTGCATCTCCTCCTGATCCGTCTCTCGGTGGTAGAAGTAGTTGAAGTTGGACACGATGACTGGTACGGGCAGGGCAATAGTGAGCACACCGGCGATCGCACAAAGCGAGCCCACGATCTTGCCCCACACGCCGACAGGCCTAGTACAAAAACGAACATTACACACCCCGCCGAGACACACAAAAATGTGAAGAATGATCATGCCGGTACGAATACTAGTAAAACAAAAATGACGTCTAGTGGATAACTACAACTTTATCAGAGTATCAATTTTAATATAATGAATAAATCGCATTTAAAATTTGATATCAATTTCATTCGTCACCTTTCATACTCGCCAGCAAGTAGGTGGCTAAACGCACAGCAAAGTTATCGCCAGCAGTGTCCAAAATAACCAAAACTCCAGTCTTAAACGTATTAACAGATTAAGAATTCGCTTGCAAGTATCAGGGTCTATTAATACATTTACCGCCATAGAGTCTTAAGCTATTTTTGGACATGGTAAAAATCATAAACTTAAATTAATTGTGAATTTTATACTTGGTAAAAACAAACACTTTTCTAACATTGACTAATTCATGAATATTGGAATCACGATGGTTGCAGACATGCAAATTACTAAAATACATCTAACACTTATTTCTTCTATCGAAAATGGTGTGGAAGCCAATCGAGAAAATGTAGCAAAAAGCAGTGGAAAAGTCTGAACGTCAATTTTACATAGCTGCATAATATTATGTTTAATTTACCACATCCATCCGAAAAACAAATTTTGATTGGAATTGGAAATCAGAGATGATAATATTAAGTGCTAATCAATAAAATATATTCATGTGGTAAAGCAAAATAATTCAAAGTTAAGTTTGAAAATAATGAGTAGATTTTGGTGATGGTGTCAGAAAGTGCGAAACTATAAATGTCACCATTTTCGATAAGCATTTTCACATTTCGATTACAATCACGACAACAATAGTTGCGTAGGAGTACACCAATGCTTCAGCTTAAGCGTCACAAAGGAACAACATTCAACAGTAGGATCTGCACAGAGAACATTTAAACTATAGTGTCCTCAATTCAAACTTAGGGACAAAATTTACTTTACACAACAGTTGAAGTACTTCACTATACTATAATGTGATTACGGTTTGGGGAGGGCGATTGTCACACGGACGACAAATCTGTAAATGTTACGGTAAAAAACGCGGTAAATTAAAATAAAATGGCGAAGAACGTAGCCACTATGCTTCCATGTAAAATTGAAAGAGTTCAGGAAGAAAATTGTACCAAAAAATATTTTGTAAAAATAATATAGACAAAAACGAACGTATCGTGCATGTTTTGAATAAGAAGTGATAAATAGGAAAAGTGATCGGTTTAGTTCTAAGCGAACCGACGATTAAACTCAAATATAAGCATACGTAGTTACATGATGGTGGTGAAAGAAAATCACAATCGTTAGATGCCAATGTAATGTAGGATAAAAAAAATGATATGACGAGAATGCTTAGATGAAATGTAGGGTGAAGTCGCTGTATCATACGTCATGTCTCCGTATCCTACGGTCGTCATGGTCACGACCGCCCACCAAAACGCATCAGGTATGGATTTGAAGAAGCTGTTCTCACTTCCAGCTTCCGCGAAGTACACCGCAGATGAAAACAGCACCACACCTTTAAGCACATATAATGAATGCGCATACAGTGGGATACACATTGCGAAGGATGCGATTGCGGGTGGGCGTGGGGTGGAGCGAGCAACAACAGTTACCTCATATCTCCGTAACCAACGGTGGTCATCGTTATTACGGCCCACCAAAACGCATCGGGGATTGAGGAAAAGTTTGTATCGAGACAATCTTTATCGGCAAAAAATACAGCACTTGAGAACACGACCACCCCTGCGAAGACATAACCAATTGTACCATTCGCACCCTACGGGTTCGGGTCTCTTCTTCTTTTGTGTGTTGTTCATCCTTTTGCCCGAAATCTTCTGTCATTAGTTACCTTTCTTGTGTTATTGACCATTAGGCTCTAGTGTTTTTCTTGCGGATACAGTCATTAAATCTAAATATCAATAAATTAAGAAGGTCCTGGAGTTTTGATTATAGTTTTTGTGTATATCATTTTATTTCTATAAAATGCGCAAAGTAGATAGTTTGCAACGTTTTGGTTTCGATTATTTAAAAAATATACAATAAAATTATACTCACCAATGAAGAGGAAAAATATTAAAAGCCCCAGCTCTCGCATTGATGCCTTTAGCGTTCGACCAAGAATCTGTAGACCCTTCGAGTGCCGCGACAGCTTGAAGATTCTGAATACGCGCACCAAACGTATCACCCGAAGTATGGCAAGACTCATGGCTTGATTCGTTGACTTATCTTGAGGCGAGACAGGAGCTCTCGGAAGGTTGAGTGTATCTTCCTCTTCCGCAACGACGGTGGCCAGCGTGATGAAATATGGTATAATAGCAATTATGTCTATTATATTCATCACGTCCCTAAAGAAATTGAACTTATTAGGGCAGGCCAGGAACCGGACTATCAATTCGAACGTAAACCAGATGATGCAGAGGGTCTCTATGAGGAAGAATGGGTCGGTGATGTCTGGAACTTCGTCTTCTTCGATCTTGGTGCCGTTGGTGGTGGTGTTGAAGACTTTGTAGTGTTTGAATTCGGGAAGGGTCTCCAGACAGAAGATGACGATGGAGAGAAGGATGACAAAGACGGAGATAATGGCCACAACGCGGGCGGCCTGGGAGCTCTCAGGGTATTCGAAGAGCAGCCAGATTTTGCGCTGGCGCTCGTTGGAGGGCAGGGGTTTCTCTTCCTCCTTTATGAAGCCCTCATCCTCACTGAAAAAAAGATAACAAAAATACATTTCTGTAACAAATTCTGAATGTTTTTTTAAAGACTAACATTTTAACAGACAATGGTTTATATTATTTGAGGAAAATTAAAAGTAAAATAAACTTTCAATTAAAGCAAACGCCACAACGCAAAGCGTAAAGCGTTCGTTTCAATTAATTATATTATTGTTGAGTGAGTCAACGACCTCATGACCTCATAACAAGTAATTTTTACAACATAAATACTAGTTTTCATTGAACAACCCCAACCACATTTTTATTATTTTAAGGGTGGCGTTATTCACTTTACCAGGTAGACATTTTGAGTATTGCTTGCTTGGACTGATTTCAGCGAGCTTATGGATTGTCAGATATTTCAGGCATAAAAAGTGACAAACGGAACAGTCTGAAATTACCGGAACTTGTTGGTAGCTTGTTCCCCCAGTTCGTAGAATTTGATTTCCTCGGAGAATACGTCCAATGGTACGTTGACCGGGCGCCGAAGACGCCCGCCGCTCTGGTAGTAATACAGGATGGCGTCGAAGGACGGCCGGTTTCGGTCAAAGAAGTACTCGTTTCTAAAACAAAATGTATCAAATTGTAGAGTCGAGTTCGGTGATTTACCCATTAAGGGTACTTGTTGATTCGGATTAAAATACTAGATTTTTTCGGCTATAGACAAATTAGGTTAAATAATAACTAATGTGTGATAACTGCGCTATTACTTTTTATAACTAAAAACGAAGTCAGACGTTTCCGTCCACCGAAATTTTTGTAAATTTTTGTCAATTTTTGTAAATTTTTCTCGTTCACGCAATATATTTTCACTTCAAGTGAGTTCTCGACGAGTTTGATCATTAAATGAAATAATAAGTGCCGAAAGAGGAAAAACAATGAACAATCACTCGAGTGAACCTTTTAATACCACCTTTAGGTGCAAATAATGAACCAACCTGAGTGGATCGAAGTATCTGATCCGTCTGGAGGGGTCCCCCAGTAGTGTTTCCGGGAATTGGTTCAGTGTTCTTAGTTGAGTTTCAAATTTGAGACCGCTTACCTGTTGACAAAATACATCGGTTAAGTATTTCATTAAAAATCTGTGTTACCATGATCAATGTTAGTTTTTTTTTATAAACTAAGAGGGTAAACGAGCAAATGGGTCACCTGATGGAAAGTAACTACCGTCGCCCATGGACACTCGCAACATAAGAAGGTCTGCAGGTGTGTTGCCGGCCTTTTAGGACGCTCTAATACGCACACTTCTTGAAAGTTTGCAGGTAATATTGGTCCAGAAATACTGCTGGTGACAGTTTGTTTCAGAGCTAGTGCGCACTAGCTCTGAAACGAACTGTCACAGAAAGTTACGTGAAAAACCCACAGTGAAAGACTGCGAGTCATCAAAGTGATGAGGATGGTATATTTTTCGCGTAGAACGACGGTGACAAGTTGCAGAAGGTATGATTCAGAAAAATTCCTTAGAGCACTCTCCGGAATACAACCGATAGAGGAACATACTTGGATTCTAACTCTAGTTTTCTTATAAAGTCAAGTCTTCTCCTCAATTTCGTAGTAAGTGCCCGAGTAGGTACGTAAAACAATTTAGGAGGATAGCCTAATTCTTATGATGATGGGCTTCACGCCTAAAGACGTTATAACAGATAATTCATAATTAACGTTGTTATGTAACGCACGTACTTATGGAACGAGGTAAAGCTTTAACTACTCGCAAACCTTTCACTATACTTTCGGCTTTTCGAGAATATAGAACATTCTTCTCTTTCAACTTCTCAGCTTTGTGTGAATAAGTGAAGAATAAATAGAACATATTAATTAACATTTAAAGAAAGATGCCTTTTCCATTTAAAATTAATATTTCGCAGACAATAAACATTATAAAGTCAGAACAACTATGCATTAGTTTATTGATATTGAAAATCTTCTCATCCCCATAAACTTGACTCTTGCCAAATTGGCACTAGAGTTTCGGTATTCCGTAGTTTTGAATTGTATAACTAATAACAGTAACTTTTACTACAATAAAATCAATATTTGGCAACCGAATATCTCTCAGCCTGCCTAGTATACGCCAACGAGATATCTCTCTCTACATGTTTCTCGATGTTTGATAGTTTGTATCTTCATCTCTATTGACCCTAGCATGACAAACATATTTTTTTCTCGTGTAGATCTATTATCCAAGAACTCATTTTTATAGTGTTTTGTCGAGATAATGTCGAGATTTTGACATTATGAGACGAGTAGTTTTTAATTATCTCGAGAGTGAGATACGAGATATATCTCGTTGTCGTATGCTAGGCAGGCTGGACTCGTGGGGCCGCGGAGCGAGACAGAGAGGACGATCCCACCTCTCTGCCGCTCCGCCGGCGTAGGACGGGAGTGCGGAGGCGTCGCTACGCGAACCTCCAATCTCTCGTCTAACGGGGCTCCGGGTCAGGATGGGAACCTGCCCGGCTTTGTCAGTCCCGGCGCCGAGGGGAACGCTTTAGTTCGCCTAAGCGTTCCCTTACTTTGGTGGAAGTCCGGTCCGAGATAGACCGGCCAGTTGTGGAGGGGGTCCTGTGTTAGACAGATCCGGGATTTCCCTCCGTTATACGGCTGAAGGCGAACCGCAGGTGGTTTTAGTGAGTAAGAGTCTCACATACCCCCGGGGTACCCAACCCGGGGCACCCATGATGGGTTTCCCCTGCGATACCAAAAAAAAAAAAGGCTGGACTCGTGGGCATCTAGACGACTAACTAATCTTTTTGTACTCAAGAATAAATAATCACTAATAATTTCGTTAGATTTACGTTGTACCACCAAAGTAACTGATTATTATTTTCAAAAGTATAAGCTAGGAGTCATGGAACTTCTCTATTACCACCCTATGGTTGACTGGTAGAGAATACCCTATGACATTAAAGTCCGCCATTGTTCATTGTGTAAAAAGTGTATAACTTTCGTGTCTTTGATGTTCATCGGCTGCGTACCAACGCTGCCTTATTCATTATTCGAATATTACAAATTTAGTTGTAAGAAGTATTTAGAGTGCACATAACAAATTACAGACCGTTAAAAACGTCTGATCTTTCAAATATCGGCGTTGATGCCTTGTTTATGTGGGCCGGGCGAAGTAGGCTGTGAAACATCAATGAAACATGCGGAATTGATAGGTGCATCATAAAGGTGGTTTTGCACTAAAATTGTGGGCAATAATGGCCTAGTTACAGCGTTATGGCTATTATAGAGCAATTATAAGAGCAATCTGGAACGTTCTGAGGTTTCATATTTTCCAGGAATAATTACTGTTATTCAGAAGTTGTTGGGATGTAGTGTATGTCCAATAAGACATACATAAATTGTCTCTTGTGTATGTATACAATGGTACAGACGTCGGAATCACGAGAGCCACAGGAGAGCGTGGAAGTTGTGTATGTTGTGTGCGTGCATTGCCGAGCCAGTGTCAACCGCGGAAATAGCAGTTCCTGGCGTTAATAAATTACTAGTGCACAACGTGCCTAGATTTATAACTAGAAAAACCTTATATAACCAGAAGTAAATATATTTTATTACTAATTTTATACCCATAATATCAATTAATAACGTTTCTTCTCCCTCCACGCCTTAAAGGCTGAAACGAGTAGGTAACTTAAGCTTTGGTATGGATAGATTCAAGGGCGTTGCCAAGGGGGGAAAGTAGGGGGGTGGAGGAAAGCTCCTCTCCCCTTCCATTACAATCCTCCTATATTAATTGAATCTAACGACGTCCTTGGATAGATTATATTTCAGTCTATAAAAGCACATGAAATAGCTTGTCACCTTGCCATAAAATGTACGGTTCCTGTGCTATTTATGTGCTGACGCGGGATGAACTATGTTTCCTAAATCGATGTTTAATTATAGCAATAATTACACAAATCAGTTGGACTTTCCCTTGTTTACAAACTAACGTGTAAAATTAGAAACGTTAGATTGAATTCTCACTCGGAACAGTTCCAGATGTCCGTAACCTTTTCGGGCGATTTGAACTAGACCTCGTTCAATTAAATGTTTGATTAACTAATGGCTGTTCTGTAAACTTGTGTTATCGAATTAACTGAGACTAATGGAATATTGTACAGTACTCGGAGCGTTGATTAATGATTTTCAATGCATATTAATATCACTTTATCGAAAATTTTGCAACTTTTTGGTCGACCGAGGTTTTAAGTATTAGCGTCCGAAGATGACTTTGTGAGAATACAAAAATATGAAAAAGTTAAAAATAAAGTAAAACTGGATATGATATTTCAACTAAATGGCGCATTTTCAATCTGCATTAAACTTCAAACAAACGTGTATGAAGTTACTTTGTGAGATAAGATAGGTTACATAAAATATAAGCCAGGGAAATATAGGCCAAGGACTTTACCTTGAGAAGGGCTTTGCAGCGCAGTCCCTGGTATAAGAATAGGGCATTATAGGGTAATCATTATATTACAAGAAAATACTGTATTGCATCCACAATACTTGATCTTTAGTACTTTGTATTAGCTCTGGGATCAAAATATTAAAACCCTGAATACATGTTTTCCAATATGCTAGTGACAAATATACCTCTTATCTCATTACAATAACACAGAAGGACTATTAAAGGACTTTGCAATTATTACTAAAGAAGAAAAAAAATTAGTGAGTCCACCATGAACGTAGAAAAAAAGGCGGACGGAGTCTTGTTATATACAAAACTGTGTCTTCACTTTTCTTCAGAGTCGGCCACGCACACATTCTGACGCCTGTCAAATGGTATGGACCAGCGCAAGAATGTGTGTGTGCGGACCGTGTACATACAGCCAGCTGGCCGACTCTGAACGACACAGTTTTGTGTATGGTGGGACTCCGTCCGCCTTTTTTTATACGTCCATGGAGTCCACCCATTTGGATACTACGGCGCCACGAAGAGACAGAAACAGACAGAAAGAAACCTATCTATTTTCGTCGAGATTAAAAATGACAAACGATGTACACCCCCGAAACACAATGAAAACGTTAAAACTTGAACTGAATCACGAAATAAAGACATAGATATACCATAAAACTATAGTTGAATGGGAGCGCAATAAAATGAGCGAATTTAATGAGTATGGCTAAGTGATTGTTTACAAGCGACGCAAATGCAAGTTGCCGACGCATTAATATTATTTACGACTAGCTCGGCCCGCGGTATTTCTTTCCGTTGCGGTTGGCAATGGCCCGGGCCAAAAATACATTTTATTGTGTGCTCACCAAGGGCGCGAGGTGCGTGCTACGCGTCGATGTGCGAGACTAGATTCAGAGTTTATACGAACCGAAGCGGTTCAATAACCGCTGTGTATTGACGGTACTTTTGACATGTCAATTGCTACGACTATGACGGTTAAAATGTCAAAAATTAAGAATGGACTGTATTGATGGTACCTACTTATATTTAATGAATGAATAGACTGAATGGTAGTTTGCATTTGCTACTTTGCATTCACCGTTTTTTTAGGCTTGGATTTATATTTTTTGATTGGCCTGATTCAAATTTTAATAAAATCAAAATTATTGGTTTAACGTGGATAACAGACTGATAAATAATGTTTGTCTGTACAGAAACACGTATTTTAAACCGCCACAACTAATGATATTGGAAAAAACGCGATAGCTTAAGTTACCCTGTAACAAACTATACCTATTAATACGCGGTCATAGGTCACCGTATCTATGCGAGTATCGAAATTCCACGACGCATTTTAAAGAGATTTTCCAATTAATTGCCGACATCCACGTTGTAAAACCACCGCAAATGGCCGCTGGCTTCAATTTTTTATTGTCTGACGTAGATATCGATGGCCGTATTTATACATTGTATCAAACTATTATCACAACAACCAAACAGTAGACTCACTCCGCGCGTCCTTGAAATCAAACTAATACACACTACACCAAGACACAACACAACTAAAATTGCTGATTCAAATATGTGAAATCACGCTGTGTGTGTACGCCCACACACAGCGTTCACAAATTTTCGCGAGGTCTAGAATGGAGATGATCTACTGTGTATTGTTTATATTGCGCTACAATAGTGTATGTACTATGTAGGTACTTATTTATTTAGGTGTAAACACATTGTGAGAGCAACGTCACGCGACCGTGATCTCTCTGTTTTTACAATCGATTTTACACTTTTCAAGAACACGTTACGGAAATATTTACGTTTTCACTTTTATTTCGACGACCGACTATGATTACAGCGACGATTGATGTTTGTGAAGGTTCCGTATGGCGCGTGTGTTACGAGGTGGAAGCGTGCACAGATTTCGGGAAACGTTTTTGACTTTTTGTCCCTGTGTCCCCGTATAGTATGATTAGGATGATATCGTGAGACACGTCTTGACCAGCGAGGAGCAACGAGGAGCAAGGTACATGCTGTCGGTTATATACTTCTTCCTACGTTGTTTTGCCGTATAAATAATTTTTGGTATGAAAAATAGATGTTGGCCGATTCTCAGACCTACTCAATATGCTCACAAAATTTCATGAGAATCGGTCAAGCCGTTTCGGAGGAGTACGGGAACGAACATTGTGACACGAGAATTTTATATATAAGATGGCAAAGAAACGTTTGCCGGGACAGCTAGTATTAAATAAAATATATTAAATAAAAACAAATAATAACTAAAAAACGGTAAAGGTTCGGCTAACCTAACCTAACCTATCCCAAAATTGATGGGGAGCGGGTGTGAGGGGGGAGTGGAGAGGAAAGAAACACCCCCCGTACCAAATCCACACTAAGAACCCCCCCCCCCCCCCGTATAGGAGCTACTCACCTTTGAAATTTTCGGGATTCTGAGGCTACATCATATTTTATTCTCGGCAATTTGCATAGCGTGTTAGATATTGTAACTGTCGCCGGCTGCTGCAGCAGCACAGTCACAGTTCTAACCAAACCAACTTTTGGACTTTCTGGATTGTGTTTGTTTTTGAGCCCCCCTTTTTTTGTAACAGTCGCTAACTGCTGCCGCAGCACGCTCGCTGCGCTCGCTCGGCTCCCTCTATGTTGTGGTCTAAGTTCTAACCTAACCTAACCTAATTTTGGAATTTCTTGATTGTGTTTGATTTTGTTTTGGCGGAGGGCTGCGCCCCCCGAGCCCCCCCTTTCTTAGGTAGGCCTTCTGCTAAGTCTTTTCATTAATAATGAAATGAAATAAAAAAGATGCGCTTGATACGGCGCCGGCAGTCATTTCGGCTACTTGCTGGGGTAGATTTATGAACCTAAGCCAAAAAATCAACTTTCTTACATAATAATATTATACATGTTAAATACTCCATTAGCCTACAAAATTAAAAATCTATATAAGATTATTATCAGATAGGTAAGTACTTAAATTGACAAATTGAACACAAAAACTTAAAACCTATAAGTACTTATAACTTATATGCTATTATACATATATGCTGGCAACCCCAGCTGCGATCAACATCGGCTCCGCGTTTATAAATTCAAAATAAATATTAAATGCGAATAAAATAATATAAAAAGTGTGTCACGGACTTTTTTATGGACCAAATGTGATATAGAACTGTTTTTGATAGTGATAAAGTGAACATTTATGGAGATATAACAATCTTAAATTAGTGGACTATACCTGTGAATAGTGATGCAATAAAAACTAACAGTATTATTATGAAACAATACAGAAACCACAAACAAACTTTTGTAAACAACTTATCAATTATAAAGTAAAGTGATCACATCCCTCCAGCCAAAAAGTGAATCAGTTTCTAAGAATTTTCGTGTAATAATTGAAGTCAATATTTTAAGGACTGACGGTACCTACTGTGAAATATTAATTCAAAACTACCTACGAAATCAACGTATTGCCAACAGTACAGCAAATTCGACGCTCATCCTACAACATTGTTAGCTTAGTGGTACGACACCCGACTTGCATCTCTCAAGACCCGAGTTCAAATCCTAGTGGGCTCGGAATTGTACACATCAGCCTTTTTTAAATAATTGAGACTCGGCCAGCTGGGACTTAATAACAAGTTATACTCACATTTGCATCATGGCCACTGTAATAAAAAGTCATGGTAATAACATAATATTAGAGTGTTGCCAACGACCACAAAGTTCAAACGAGATATTGAACTGTCATTCATGTAAGAAAAAATATCACTTCTCATGTGTCAATGTCACTAAAACGAAGTTTAAAGATTTGAGCGAAGACCATAAACTTAACTGGCAGTGTCCACAATGCTCTAGGCCAAAGAGTGATAATTCGAATACACCCGTAAGGAATGTATCCTATAAAAACGACAACCCTGTACACCTCGACGATGACAACACGAGTCAAAATGTTACCATGAGGACGAAACCACATAACAAAAACAAAACTGGCATGCTCAGCACAGAGTGTCTGGGGGAACTGCGAATGATAATTCGCGAAGAAATGAATGCACTCATGAAAGGCCATAAAGACAGCATTATTAAAGAGCTTAATACGAAGCTATCGGAGGTGCAGAAGACACTGGCTGATGTTACCACGGCAATGACATTTCTTAACCAGAAATACGAGGATATCAAATTAGAGGTCACCCAAAAGTGCGAAATAATACGATCACTGGAGCAAGAAAACAAGAAAATTAGGCGTGAATTTTTAGATATGAGTTCGAGGCTAGCAACTTTAGAACAAATCTCAAGGGCAAATAATTTAGAGCTTCAATGTGTGCCAGAATTTAAAAATGAAAATATTATTGCTACGATAAAGACAATTTCTAACACTATTCAATGCAATCTCAATGACGAAGACATTCAAAGTTGTACAAGAATAATGAAAATGAATAAGGAAAGCTCCCGCCCCCGATCTGTGCTAATAAAATTTAGCAACCCACGAATCCGCGATAAATTTCTGGCCTCAGCAATTACCTTTAACAAAAAAGCAGCGAATAGGGGTGACAAACTCAACACCAGTCACATCGGTATAAGCGGCAGCAAGAAACCCATTTACATCTGCGAGCATTTGCCCCCTGCAATAAAAGCGCTACATGCCGAAGCGAGAACAATTGCGAAGGCAAAAGACTATCGCTATGTCTGGGTCAAAAATGGCAGAGTCTTCATGCGAAAAACAGACCAAAGTGAATATATTTACGTCAAAAATTCTAAAGTTTTAAATAACTTAAAATAAACTTACTACTTACCTTATTTTTGGCATGAATTTGTTAACTTTTTAATAAATTTCGATTCTCTTTCCTGTTATTATCAAAATGTCAGAGGGATCAATACTTGTATGTCTAAAATGCGACTAGATATTTTAAATAACAACTATGATATTATAGTACTCACCGAAACCTGGCTTAAAAGCAGTGTCTTTGATTCTGAAATCCTCGACGATAGGTACTCTGTCTATAGGCGAGATAGGGAGACGTCTAGAATGTCAAATCATAAATGTAGAGGAGGTGGTGTTCTTATTGCAGTATCCAAAACGATAGACTCAACTCGATGTTCCGAATGGGAGAGTGACTGCGAGGATCTTTGGGTCTCACTAAATGTACGCTTGGGAGGGAAGCAATCGACATTATATCTATGTGGTGTTTATCTCCCACCACCTCTTACGCACGACCTCCTGTACAGGTTTACCGAAAACGTCAATAATCATATTTTAAATATAAAAAACAATAGCTCGGTTATATTAATAGGAGACTTTAATGCTGGTGAGATATCATGGTCCCCATACACCAACACACAACTTATGACAGGACAAGGTGAAAGCCGAGTCAAAAATACATTGATGGACTTCATGGCTCTTAACTCATTTAATCAATATAATAAGGTCGTTAACTGCAAAGGACGTCTTCTTGACTTAGTTATATGTAGTAACCCAATAGTAACTGTTACGGAATGCCTACTGCCAATTCGCACAGTCGACCCTTATCACCCAGCACTCGATATTGTAATTAATGCTCAAGCTAATTATAATAACAAAATTAATGCGAAGGTTAAGTACAATTTTCATAAGGCGGACTATGAAAAAATTATATCATCACTCAAAAAAGTAAACTGGGCCCAGGAACTTAGCAATGCTGACGACATAAACGTAAAAACTGATATTTTCTATGAAATTCTTAATAACATTATTGACGCATATGTCCCAAAATCTCAAGCAAAGGCAAGATCCTATCCTGTTTGGTATTCGAACAAACTTATTAAACTTCTAAAAAAGAAAAATAACTGCCATAAAAAACTTAAAAAATATAATAACCCTTTAGACAAAATCGAATTTAATCACCTAAGAAAAGATTGTGAAAAAATGATAAAATGTTGTTATAATGAGTACATTAAAACTATCGAGGACACAATAAAAGACAACCCAAAACAATTTTGGGTTCACATCAAAAATCTACGGAGGAATAGGAGTACTTACCCTTCTCGCATGTTTTTAGGAGAAAGCGAAGGGAATGACGGACTCTCAATAAGCAACCTCTTTGCCAAAAATTTTTCTGCGGTGTACGAGCGTCCAACGAATAATACACAACATACTATACCTGAGCTCCAAACAGGCATTGGAAATATCTTTATAGCCCAACGTGATGTATATCGGCTCTTGAAAAAACTTAACTGTTCTAAGGGTCCTGGCCCCGATAATATTCCCCCCATCTTCTTACAAAAATGTGCATCCGTTCTTTCGTTTCCCATCCAACTCTTATTCAATAGTTCTTTGAACTCTGGTTGCTTTCCTGAAAGGTGGAAGGAAGCTCGAATAGTGCCAGTTTTCAAGAATGAAAATCCAAATAACGTATCCAATTACAGACCAATATCCATTCTGTCGACTCTGTCGAAAGCCTTTGAGACCCTAATGCACAAACATCTATCTAGACATCTAAACAAGTTGATTAACACTAAACAACACGGATTCACACCGGGGAGGTCGTGTTGTACAAACTTATCATCATATGTGTCACACTTGATTAAAGCTATTGACGACGGGCAAGAAGTAGATGCAATATATACGGATTTCTCAAAGGCTTTCGACAAAGTAAATCACGACATACTTACTCAGAAACTTAAATCTTTTGGTGTAACTGGTTCATTACTCCTTTGGTGCTCCTCCTACCTAAACAATAGGCCTTCGTTTGTGGAGATTGATGGCTATCGGTCAGAGCCCTTTATTTCTCATTCAGGTGTCCCTCAGGGTTCAATTCTAGGCCCACTTTTTTTCAATGTTTTTATTGACGACATAGTTGAAGTTCTAAAAAACACATCTGTAGAATTATACGCAGATGACCTCAAAATGACAAGAATAGTTAAGACAAGGGATGATTCTTTAAAACTCCAGAGTGACATTAACTCTCTTGTAAACTGGTGCAATAAAAACAAAATGTACTTGAATCCTAAAAAGTGCTATCACATCAAATTCACAAAAAAGAGAAAAACTTTAGATACCGAATACAACATTGGTACTGATAAAATAACTAGGGTGCACACTATTAGGGACCTAGGTGTCATCTTAGACTCAAAACTAAGCTTCTCAGTTCACATAGATGATATGGTTGGTTCTGCACTTAAATCTCTTGGTTTCATACTGAGAACATCTAGAAACTTCAGACGAGCCTCTACAGTAGTAACCCTATACAATAGTTTTGTCAGAAGCAAGCTCGAATATTGTTCTACTGTATGGAACCCACAATATCGAACGCATATCGAAAGAATTGAAAAAGTCCAAAAGCGAGTCACTCGTTATATTTCTTATCGGTTTGCACGTTCCTTAGTGAATTCTTCATACAAGGACAGACTAAAACATTTTGACTTAACATCACTTGAGGCGCGAAGACAAGTTCTAGACATGACATTTTTGCATAAACTTGTAAACAATAAAATTGATTGTTTGTCCCTTTTATCCTCTTTGAACTTTAATATCCCTGTTAGAATGCCTAGAAAACAAGTTACAATATTTAGATCCACTGGATACAAAACTAACTTAGGAAAAAATTGCCCAATTACCAGAATGTCCCAAACATTCAATGAGCTATCGTCGAGGATACCAGATTTAGACTTAAATCATGATAGCCTGAAAATTTTCAAATCTAGGATTGTCAAGCATCTTAATAGTTAATCATATTTTTTTTATTTTTTTTTTAAATTTTATGTTTGATTTCAAAATCAGTTGTTTATTTATTATTATTTTTATCTTATTTTATGAATTCCTTTTGTGTATGTGTACCTAAATCTCTTTTATTATTATCATTGCATGACATTCTCCCATATCTCCGTTTGTTTTAATGTGTAAAATTTTTATCTTTAGTTGTTATACTTTTATGATGTTATTTTAATGTGAATATATTCTAATTAATTTTAATGAATTTGTTTTATATTGTTAATTTAAATGTTTTGTAATCTAATCAATTTAATGTATTTTTTTTTTTTAATTGTTAGTACTATTGAAATGGTTTCTGATTTGCCCGTACATTTACTAATTTTAATGATATTGTTTTAATTTTAAATTTTTACTTTACATTTTATGAATTCCTTTTGTGTATGTGTACCTAAAACTACAAGATCTCTTTTTTATTATTATCATTTGCATGACATTCTCCCCATATTATCTCCGTTTGTTTTAATGTGCCGAATTTATCTTCAGTTGTTAAACTTTTATTATGTGAATGTATTCTAATTAATTTTAATGAATTTGTTTTATATTGTTAATTTAAATGTTTTGTAATCTAATCAATTTAATTTATTTTTCTTAATTGTTAATACTATTGAAATGGTTTCTGATTTTCCCGGATATTTACTAATTTTAATGATATTGCTTTAACTTTAAATTTACTTTATTTGTATTTTACGTATTATTAAGCCGTTTTTTTATAGCATGATGTAATAGCCTGTAAGTAAAAGTGCAATAACCGTGATAAATATTATAATCCTAAAATGTGTATGTACTATTGTAACTTTTGTTGGCTATTCATAGCAATAAATAAATAAATAAATAAACTAATTTACCTACTAACTACACAAAAATATATATTTTTTAAATTTGTAAAGGAATTAAAATAATATCTAAACTCAAAATAATTGAATAACACAAACTAAAATATGAATGTTATCGCAAATCACAAAAATAAAATATGAAGATTTCAAAATGAGTTTCACTGTGCATAAAACTTGAATTTCGAATTTAGAATGCTACTTACTTTTTTTTCAGCTAGTCAGGTGAGTCAAGAGTCAAGACATAATTTACTCATAAAATAATAATCTTATACAGAGTGTAACAAAACTAAGTGATAATACTTTAGGATGTGTACGTGTTCCTCGTAGACTGTAGAGAGTTCACTGTGAAAGTAGCAGCGCTGAAAGACCAAATTTTTTTTTCACTTTTGTATGGGGAAACTGGTGACGCTCAGGCCCTTGCCCATACAAAAGTGAAAAAAATACATCTTTCAGCGCTGCTACTTTCACAGTGAACTCTCTACAAGGAACACGTTCACAACCTAGTAGTATTATCACTTAGTTTTGTTACACCCTGTATATAATATTCTCGTGTCACAGTGTTAGTTATAAACCGTACTCCTTCGAAACGGCTTCACTGATTTTAATATTATATTATGCATAGTAGGTCAGAGAATCGGCTACTGCATAGACTAAGAAAATAGTATGTCTGGTCTCTTGGCTACTGGCTACTTTTTAAATTGATAAGTGCATTTGTTGAACAAATAATAGTAAATTTCTACAACTCGAGACTGTCGGTGACCATTGTGCGACGGGCTAGCGACGAACGTTGCCATGGTGCCATACTTATTAATCACCTCGATATAATACTTTATATGGCAAAAGAACGTTGCTGGGACAGCTAGTATTATTATAAAACTTAATAACATTTTGATTTTTCGAAACATGAACATCCCAGGTTCTTATATCGCACCACGCACGTCTGCGTCATACGGAGAACACTTCCCCAAAATTTTCAGTCTCTACGATCAGTGCAGGTTTAGGTTTTATCGTAATTCCATTTTCATATCTAATAATTGTTTTAGCCCTAGATTTCGCCTAAAACACAGGGTAAACTAATTCTGGCAACACTGTAAACTAATACCTCACCATGTAACTATATTAATTATTATTAATACTTACTGAAAATTATTAAGTAAGTATTATGATTATTATATCATTCAAGACAAAGCCTTTTATTGATATTATGATAATAAATTAAATAGATTAGTATAAAAGTGTAACTTCTATTATTCGTAGGGTAAAGCGATATATTTTGACAGCTAAATAATCGTACCTAATGTGTTGCAGCTGCTAACCACCACACCACACTAATCATAGGTACGTGGAATTTGTCCCTTTCCTTTTAAAAATAAAACGTACACGTTAATTTTAAATGTATTATTTCAATTAAAATTTTACGTTAAAAGTAACATTTCGCGATATGTTTTATATATTATTTGCCCTTGTTATTCATGCCAATAAAATTTTATGTATTCGCTGAGTGTATTGACTTTTGTGTTATTCGTAAACAGGCTAACGTGGGATGGTCAAAGACTTGTACCTATCGAGAACAAGCGGGCCCGACGGACTTCGTTCCGTCATATCTTTGATGTTAAAATTGTCAAACGCGTCAATATTCTAACCTCTCTCACAAAAAGAATTAGCGAAATCAACCGTTTTCGAAATTTGCGCTTACACGCAGATTAGCGATTTCTTTACAATAACTATAATATATAACTATAACCCGGTGAACTTTCTATCACTTCCATCTTAATATTACTTATAAGCCTTCCCTGAACTTCCACGAATGTTTCAAGACTAAAATTAGCCAAATCGGTTTAGCTGTCCTCGAGTTTTAGCGAGACTAACAAAATTGAGATTCATCTTTATTTATATAGATGAGATACAGTTTTTCAGCATAACAATGCGTAGATAATAATTATTATATTCCTCTTAGTTTAAGTACGATACTTTAGTAATAAAGATTTAAAATAGGAATGTTTTTATCGATAAAAAATAAAACTATATTTTGCACAAAATAAGCCTTCGAAAATTTTAGCTCTTAAAAACTTTTTTTTTCAGTGGTGACGTCAGCATAAAATATATTATGTCAACTTCAGTTTTCTCTACTAAGTAATGGTGTACCGTGTACGATGCATAAACCAACTCTTCAGATATTGCGAGTGTGTATGGCCATGACTCGTTTCCTCGTTTGCCTCCTAATTTTATAACAAACTAGCTGTCCCGGCAAATGTTGTTTTGTCATATAAATAATTTTTGGTATGAAAAACAGATGTTGGCCGATTCTCAAACCTAATCAATATGCTTACAAAATTTCATGAGAATCGGTCAAGCCGTTTTGGAGGAGTACGGGAACGAACATTGTGACACGAGAATTTTATATATAAGATAAAAAAATTATGTTAATTATGTTTACCATATTAATGGATCTCGTCTGGACAGAGTCTCTGTGACTCGTGACTTAGGGATTCTTTTTGACAGTTCTCTATCTTTTCAACCGCATGTTGATAATATGGTAATGAAGGCTAAAAAATGCTAGGCTTCCTTATACGAATGACAAAGCCATTTAGTAACAATTGCAGTCTTATTCTTCTTTACAATGCCTTAATACGTAGCGGCCTGGAATACTGTTCTAATGTATGGTCTCCCTACTACTCGAAATACATAGATAGCATTGAATCCATTAAAGCTCGTTTCATAAGACATCTTTGCGTAAGAAACGGACTCCGAAAAGACATACCTATCTATACAGATAGATTGTCACACTTAAAGATGATTTCTTTAAAAGAAAGACGAAATAACTCTGATTTACTCATGTTACATAAAATTATAAATGGCAACATTGATGCGGAATTGATTAACCACTTTAATTTTAGAGTCAGTAATCATATCAGACGTAAACAACGATTATTTGAAATTCCAACCTCAACTTTGAATACCACGTACAACAGTCCACTAACACGCATGGCACGACTTTATAATGAAAAACTTTCCACTGTAAATGATAACAATTTTGATATTTTTAATATGAAACTTTCCTCATACAGACACTACCTTTTAAGTATTAAGTAAATAGTTATAGTTAAAATATTTTGTTGTCTCGGATGTTTAATTGAGCTTAATTTGTTAAATGTCATGCATACCTATAGTTTGTGCATATACTGCTTAAAATAAAATTCTATATGATATGTTTTCGAAATGTGCAATTTGTATATGTACTGTTGGTGTGCTAAATAAATTAAATAAATAAACAAAATCTACGACTCAATAAAGCCGAAACATACGAGAAACCGAAATCCCCTGCAACACAGTGTAACACAAGTTCAACTATTTATAAACAGATATTTCCAGCCATCTATATTCAGTCTTTTCAACCACACTCCACTTGGCCTCAGCGGGCGTATGTGAATGTGACCTATTTTTTTTCTGATATAATTCAGAAATTATTGTTAAGTGTCTAAACACACAATACCTTTGTCCACGCTGGACCTTTTTTTGTTCATCAAGGGCATGCGTTATAGCGCAGTCAACAGCGGACGTGAGACATGCCCGTGACGCGCGTTGAAATCGTAGCGCTCGCTATGACATTTTTCTTTCAACGCGGGTGGATTTTGACGCATTCAATTATTGAATAATATGCCAAACAAAAGTTGAATAACAAGAAGAACGAAAATTGAAGATGAAATTGCATAATGTGGACATAGCTTATGCCGAAGTTCCGCGTCGGGAATGGGCATTGTCCAAAAAAAATCACATGTACTTTTTATATTTTTATTCGTTAAAATAGGGTATTTTAAGAATATAAATTAAATAATTTTGAAATTCATTGGCTAGTTTTTTCTCAATAAATTTTTAAAGTTTCGCTCTGACGTCATCATCGGCGGCCAATTGACCTCTGTAGTATGTTTTAATTCCTTTCAATCTAATTTATAATGGCTGGTTCGTCAAATGCAAGTTCTCATTATGTGAAAACTGATACGAGAAGCTTACCAAAAGTTCGAAACGTAATGTTGGTTGAATTTATTGCTAATTTAACGCCATTGAAGGTCAAATTAAGGTTAAACATATTTGTTCAAAAATATCAGTAACTAATGGGTATTTTTTTCGTTTATATACAGAAAAACGATCACTGACCTTATTCCTCGAAATGTTTTTGTAATGAGCAAAATTAAAAAAAAATGGACAATCCCCATTCCGCATGATTGCGTCAGCAATGTTAAACGCATACAATATAATGCGACGGAATTTTGGCATAGTGTGTCATCGTTAATTTAAAATACATTGCAGGCGGAATCATGCGGAAATTCCGCTGCAGAACTTCAGCATAGTACTTACTGTGTTTAGACACTAAGAGTTTTGCACTACGTCCGATCCGGATGAACCGACCTCTTAAAAATTAGGGGTAGAAGTAAAACTATTATGTTACTTCATTTCTCTTTGTTATACGTGAATGTCTTTTTCAGGGGAAGGCTCTCGCCTCCCGGTAAAAGGAATGACAAAAGTGACCCCGAATTGCTTGGCCTTAAATCAGATATCGTACTAGTGCTACTATAGTATCCGGATTAAGGGCTCCCACACAAAACTGCGAATTTGCATCGCATCGTTATGTCATTCTTACTATGAATTTTGTTGCAGATATTTGCGATGCGATGCGAATTCGCAAAATATATGTGTGGGAGCCTTAAGGCAGAGAATAAGAAATATTTCGCAAAGAGCGTAGCAGAAGGTGTTACTAGCACATATACAGTAAATAACCCGACCAAAAATCCGAAATATTGCACACGTCATATCAGAATATCGTTGTCAAACGTCGAACAAAACTTTTAGTTTACTGTTTGTGCTGGTGCTGTTGTCTAGAGTGTAAACATTATAGTAATATATTCTATTCTTTATCCGTATTTCATTTCTTAGGGTCGGAAGTAGTGCGATCCGCAGTTAGGGCGCGTAGGCAGTGTTGACAGACATATCTCCGTCACCCGCTAGTAAAAGTTTTGTTTCAAAAGTGGGCTTTATTTGACTCTATCTTTACTTTCTACATATCTACGTAATTTTGTCGAGTTCTGTCAAGGCCAGCCGACATATTACTAACATTGACCGATAAAATAATGTAGTTCCGATATTAAATATAAGTAAAGTAATTATTTCATTTACATTAAAATGTACAGTCAGACATTTTAATGTTAAGCAACTAAGCAAGCTTATGAGTTTTAAATTTAAATATACCAAAACTGGAAACGTATACTAATCAAACTTTAAATTGACTATATTTCATGTGAAGTGCACTTTGAAACAAAACAAAATAAATAACTATTGACATTTGGCGAATCGCCAAGAAATAGCGATGTATTCAATCGTGAATGTTGATGAAAGTGTTAGAAATCTATACAATAGGTAAACATATCAGTTCCATATTTCGACAGCGGCAAACAAAAAGTTGTAACTCGTTTTTGAACACAATGAGTTTTTCTATAACGAGGGATAGTTACTATTTACTATATTTTAGTAAACGTGACGAGGGTTTGTGATATTTAGCCCTAGAAGGCCGACTCGACACTCACAATAAAGCGTGGCCTGGTAGACTCCGTGTTTTCAAAAACTGTCAATAAGTATTTTCTAATGCTTTGCTACCCACCGTGGTGGAGCAAAGTAGGGTCTTTTATGAAAATTTTGCTATGCTCTTGGTTTTCGCTCTAATAATAAAAAATACGTGAGTGGAAGAATCGAACAAGAACATTTCGTAACATACGGACAATAACCCATTTTTTTCCTTATTATTTTCATAAAACTTCTAACTTATCTACTTCATAACCTAGCTAATATATCTGGCTACACATATAATGCACAGTTTTTCTATTTCAAAAATTTTTCCAGCCCTAAAGCCTGCATTGAGCAAAAAAAAAACGGGAAGTTTTTGCATGATACTTACCTTATTCTTCCACTCACGTCTTATATCATTTATTTACACCAATTAATTAACTACCCGCGTTATTAAATTGCATTCTGTAGCTATGTTTTAAAACCCTTTTTGAATTCCGATCAACCTAAAAAAGGTAAACATTTTTGGATTATTAAAAGTAACATTTCTTTATATTATGTTATGCTCTACATTAATTAAAATGATTAAGGTAAATGTTAATACGTTCATAAAGTCATATTTTATGTCAATATTCATAACGATTTTAATTCGCTGAAATTATATGCACTGCATGCTTTTATGTATAATGGATTTTATAATTGTTGTATGATGGTCCTTTGAAATTACTTATTGTATTCAAATTGTGGCTGAATAGATCATATTATTGTACCATTTGATATAAATCATATATCTGAATAAACATGAACAAAGAGTTTATGAAAAATGATGATTTATAACTAAACCAATCCCATCTATAAATGCTAGCTGATTTTAAATCAAGCAACAAGACGTGAGTGGAAGAATAAGGTAATTAACATGAAAAAACTTCCCGTTTTTTTGCTTAAACGGAGGGTTTAGGGCCGGAAAAATTATTGAAAAAATATGGATTATATGTGAAGCCAGATACATAAGCTAGGTTATGAGGAAGATAAGTTACAAGTTTTATTAAAGTAATTAGAGAAAAAAGGGTTATTGTCCGAATGTTACGAAATGTTACTTGTTCGATTCTTCCACTCACGTCTTCTTGAGACAAACATGTATAATAATAATTATAGTAATGTAAAGCAGATCCATTTCAGTCTCGGTTAATTAATAAGTATTTTAATATAATAGGTTTTGAGGATAATAATAATTAACGCCTAGATTTGGGAGATTAAACTTCCGTGTTTGCATGAAAATGCATAGACTACTTCTACTCTTCCTTCCTTCTCAAAAGGGTACTCACAAAAATAAGCTGAAGGTCTACAATGGACACATTTAGAATACTTCAGAATAGAAACACTTCAATAATATCTGGTCGTAAAATTATCGGCAATGGCGGAAGTGACGGTTCCAGTTATGTTCACGCCCGTCCTATTTCACGGTGTGTTGCAGGGTAATTACTGTACCGTCATAATATACTATAATATGACGCCCGCAACTCCGTTGCGCCAAAATTCGTTTATCGCGTCGGAACTGTACATTTTTTCGGGATAAAAGTATCCTATCTTCTTTGCTGGGACCCAAAGTATCGCTATACCGAACCGTAAAAAAAACGAAAAGGTGTTTGATGTCTTTATCCAAACGTGTACAACAACAGTAAAGCACCGGAGTTTTTCCTGAAAATCTCTTTCAAAGCAATTAAGTAAACATATCATTCCTCTATAGAAATATTGGGTTAATTGATGAACAATTACCTAAGATCTATAAAGCCATTTAAGTTGTATGAAGCTAAGATATTGATATAATCAATTTCCCAGGCGTCCAGTTCCTGCATAGATTGAAATATCTGCATAGTTGGGTCGATCTTCTAATTCCAATAACTGGGTACGAAGACATTTGACACCACAAATGAAGACTGCGATGCTTTGGGCAAGTACTGAGAATAGTTATTTAACTTGGGGAACGTAGCTAAAGTACTTTGTGTGGATAAGTCTATAAAAATACCCTCAATTGCAATTATATATTTTTTCTTTGTTTACGCTATGGATAGTTCATTTTATAAATTTAACAAATTGTAATCTATAATATTCTAAGCTTACTCGATTTGATTTGTAATGTACTTTGTTTGTGATGTACTCTTCATTGTCTTTCTCATGTAAGTGAATTTATGTAAATTCTTATGAGAATAAATGTCTTAAAACCTAAAACCTAAGTCTGTTTGATGAACAAGATTATTGGAGTCAATTAAACCTGGCCGTAAACGCACATTCGCCGTAATCGATTTTCGAATTCGTTTTCTGTATTCGGAATTTCATAAGACTAGCACGAACTGTCGTTTTTTTCACGCGCGAACGCGCGACATCGTTTTTCGAAACGAAAAACAAATTCGAAAATCGTATTCGGAAAACGTATGAATGCGGCCGGCCTGAAAGTCGGTTATGAAGTAACGAACATCTCGGTTATGAATGATCAAAGATACCTTACACGGCACCATATTTTTTGTTTAACATAACAAATCGTGCACTACGAACTATTAACAAAGTTGCACAGCGGGTGGATCTGTTCCATTGCACTCTCAGTGAATTCACATTTAATTGCGCCTGTTTGTCATTTGTTATGGGAAGATGAGTGATTGCATACAAAAGTAATAATAGTTTGGTTCAAGTCTGTTCAAGTACTAATTTATTAAGATTTATTTACCAAGGATCTAAGATTTTATTTACAATTTTTTACTTACATAATTATTATTGATGAATTTTATATATATACTGGTTATGGTTTTATAATTTATTGTTATTAATTTTATCGTTTTAATTGTGTATACTGATGAACTTATTATTTTAATTTTTATTACACACTACTACACAACAACACTACTATCGCATTTGGTAAACCCTGTAATGATAGTTTAAGTGTGTGATGATGAAATAAATAAATAAAAAATTAAGACTAAAATTAGCCCAATCCGTCCAGCCGTTTTCGAGTTTTAGCGCGACTATATTGATAATTTTGTTCAGTGAAAATAAATCAATGAATCCCTATAAAGGCATTCATTATAGCTATAAAGCTTAAAATGGAAAAAGCCCAGTATTTTGATTCGGAAACCCTTTGGTTAAGCTCGATTTAATTAAGTTGGCTTCATTTAGAATGTCAAAACATTTGCGAAGCGAAACGAAGCGTGACCTAATTTGTTTTGCTGCAGTTCGATTTGTTTACTGAAAATATTATTCAATTCCGTATTGGTGGTGTCAAATTAGTTACTTTGATACAGAAAATAATATATTATTTACTTCACATTATCTCATTAGTAGAATTATTGGCGATATTTCATTTCTGCTTACACAATGCACATGGATTTATCCTACTTGTTAGACAATCAGGTGATTCTAATGAAACTTAGAAACAACATTTTCCAACCTGGGAATCAAACCCAGGACGACGCGCAAATGGAGAGCCACACGCACCAAAGCATTGGAAGCGTTAAATCATGATCATATTATATTTGTTAATACAACAACAGGAGACATTTGCCACTTTGGTCGCTAAATATTAAGCGAAAACAACTGATAGAAAAGGCTGAGCTTATATTGTTCTCAATGAAATAACAGTAAAGTAGCTAACTCGAGCGTGAAATAAAGGCACATTTTCATTGTTTGTGGGTCATGAATGTCGGAACTGTCGTGAGGGCTGACAGGATCTATCCGCTTTTCTGTTGTTTGAGCCTACATTACTTGTCTACACTGGTGAACACCTTTATGTGTTTGTAAAAGGTTTAATGTGAAAAAGCTGATTTTCAAACAACTAGGTGGCTTAAAAGGCTACAATAATAATTATTGTTAAATGTACCTACTTCCAAATATAAATATTACTTACTAGATGTTGCCCGCAACTCCGTTGCGTAAAAATTAGTTTGTCGCGCGAGAATCGTACATTTTTTTGAGATAAAAAGTATCGTCTGTCCTTTTCCGGGACTCAAACTATCTCCATACCAAATTTCAGCAAAATCAGTTCAGCGGTTTCGGCGTGAAGAGGTAACAGACAGACAGACAGACTTATAATATCAAGTATGTATTAGTTATTATGTTTTTAAGAGAGAGTATTAATATTTAATACACCATAGTTTTTAATACACCCTAGTATTTTATAGAACAAGAAAGTGAAGCATTTCAAAATACGACCTTTGAAAAGTTATATCTTTGCATGCACGAGGCGTCATATAGAGTTACATAGCGAAGTAACTCAAGTTAAACTAACTGGGTCCCGTTAGTAACCCGACTCTTCGGAACTGGCGGTAATAAACTATGACAAGTATTAGGAAGCTGTAAGAAATATCTTGATTTTATGTTACTAAATATCTTAGAATAATAAAAACATCCATGTTTTGTTATGTTACGTTTGGTATGTTATATGCACATTATGTCTATTTCGAGTTGTTCTTAATATTATTAATAAATCAAAGATTTCATAAAACGGGTACAAGTCCTAAAAAGATAGAGTTCTACGCAAACACCGCGGGTGAAATATGTATGTTTAAAGATATGTGACCGTTAATTACATATTATATGCAAGAAAGCATAAAAGAACAATGATAAATTCATTTTATGATAATTTGTATTTTACAAGAATTTGCTTTGTATAAGCATTTTACATAATCACATATTATTTATTGTAATGATTATTATTATAAGCACATGAGAAATAACGCTTGTTATGTAATTATTTGGGTTCTACGCATATATTTTTTATAGAGGTATAATAATATTTTGAAAATGCATAAAATGTTTGTTTCGTAGCCCCTGCTACGCCGTAGAGCATGCTACGGATATAGTTTTGTTTTCAGCGGGGCTAAAATGGTCACATTTAGCAATTCCTCTCAATCAATTCAGCAAACGAATTGTAAAAACTGTCAAACTGATGAATGTCAAATTAGTACGAATTACTAGACGTGAATTGCAAGCAGAGTGACTATTTTGCGAGTAAAAAAATGAATCAATTTCATAAAAAATGAATCAATTTCATATATTCATAATATGATTCTCCAAAGCGACCATTTTAGCTCCGCTGTTTGATGAATAAGATTTTTGAAAAATAAAACCGACAATCTTGATATTTAAAACTAACATATTATATGAAAACCGGACAGTTTTAGAAATATTACGTACATTACGGGTCGAATTGATAACCTCCGTTTTTGAAGTCGGTTAAAATGCAATATCAACATTGAAAAACCCGGCAATATACGTTTTGCCAAATTCAGGTGATAATAGAATGAAAAATATTTCTATTAAATTTAGTATCATTCATCATATTATAATCTTATATAATACTAGCTGTCCCGGCAAACGTTGTATTTCGCTCATATTATTTTATTGAAGTGGCCAAATAAATATGTCGCCATGGCAACGTCGATCACAAACAATGGCCGCCGTCAGTCTCAGGTTGTAATAATTTACTATTATTTATTCAACAAATGCACTTATTAATATATAAAGTACCCAGTAGCCGATTCTCAGACCTACTGAATATGCATATAAAATTTGGTGAAAATCAGTAAAGCCGTTTCGGAGGAGTTCGTGGACTAACATTGTGACACGAGAATTTTATATATAAAACATAAAATTCTCCTGTCACAATGTTAGTTACCGTACTCCTCCGAAACGGCTTTACTGACCAAATTTTATATGCATATCATATAAATATTTTTCATATTATAATATAACATATAAATAAAAGAAAAAATTGGACCCCTTTTTAAGAAAAATACGGAAATGTAGGAGTATGAAATTTCGCACAGAGATAACTTTTATACTTTATATGGAGGAGTGCATCGATCCAATATTGTTTTAAAATTATGCTTTTTAGTTTTTTCATACATTATTTAAATAAATAAAACATTACACATGCTACGATGTGCATAACGATGTGTCCCATCAAAAAGACAACTTTACAGGAGAAGAGCTTGAAGTTGCGAATTTGAACCACGACTTCATTTTTTAAACGATCGTTATATAATTTGGTTACAACAACAATAGGTTAAGTCAAGTATTGACGCAATAAAATACTATATTATTATATGCTTGGTTTAGCTAAAATTGTTGTTGCAATATTATTCTTTGGAAAATCTATAACTAAAAATATTGCAACTAACTCTAACTACAGTTTACGTTGAAATTTTTCATTGGCAAAATATTGTTATAAAATATTTTTCATTTTATTATCAGCTCGGTGAAAGTCGATCGTTTGGATCTTCTACTATATTATGTAGCGTGATGTAGCCTCTTAGTTGTTACAAATGCTGTAGCGCAACGTCGACAATGTTGCCCGACCTGAAATTGTTACGTCACAATACCCAAGAGGGCTGAACCAAGTGTCGTATCGAATGCCTAGGTCTCAAATTGCATCTAGTCCAATTTGATACGAGTATATCTTCCGATCTAGAATACATTTTCTCAGTTTGTGTCACCCGGAAATTTTGCATTTTGCATTAGGACAAAACAATAATAATTATTGTTATTGTTTTTAATAATCTGTGACAAAAATTATCGTTATTATACATAATTATGGTATTTCTGAGAAAAAAGAAACCTGATACTAATTAAACTATGTTGTGAAAATTATAGGCCTGAGAAAATTCACAGTGAAAACATTACATTAAATCGTTGTCATTTATCAAGCAAATGTTGAGAATATTCACAGTTTTTATGTGAAAAGGAGACAAAAATAAATTAAGATGAAAATAGAAACAATTAATTTTAAAATAACAATAATGATGACTTCTTAAACAAAGGCTGTTTTATACGCGACGCGCTACATTAATATGAATAACTAGAAGTCGCCGCAACTCCGTTGCGCCTAAATCTTATGTCTTTTCCCAGGACTCAAATTATCTCCGTACCAAATTTCAGCAAAATTGGTTTGGTAGGTTGGGCGTGAAGAGGTAACAGACAGACACACTTTATTATTAGTAGGTATGGGTCTAGATATAGATTCACATAGAAAATGGCTCAACGACTAGGTAGGTAGGTACTTGTATATTTTTAATTATACAGTAATCTTAAAGAGATTATATATATAAAATTCTTGTCTTATATATAAAATTCTCGTGTCACAATGTTAGTTACCGTACTCCTCCGAAACGGCTTTACCGATTTTTACCTATATGCATAATATTCAGTCGGAGAATCGGCTACTGGCTACTTTTTATACCAATAATTGATAAGTGCATTTGTTGAATAAATAATAGTAAATTATTACAACTCGAGACCGACGGCGACCATTGTTTGTGCGACGAGATAGCGATGGACGTTGCCATCTTCTTTTTTGTCGTTTTCTTCATTACTGAAGGTTGCGACTGGAAAAGTTCTCGTCTACTTTGGTTGTTAAGCTCTTCCATTTTGTTCGGTCTTCTGCTTCTCTAAGGGAGGCTGTTATTTTCAGTCCAGTGAGTGTCGTAATTTGGTCACACCATCGGGTAGGTGATCGACCCATGGGTCGCTTGCCTTCAATTTTTCCCGTGACTATTAACTTTTCGAGGTTGTCTGGTTGCCGGCGAGCGATGTGACCAAAATAGGATAAAATTCTCTTGTAACAAGTCGTCGATAGTCTGACTTTAACGCTGAGCTGGTCGAGGTCCTTTTGGCTGTCCGCGGTATGCGAAGCAAGCAAGGAAGTGGCCATAGTGACATATTAATTATTTAGTCACTTCAGTAAAATAATATGGGTTAAATATGGCAAAACAACGTTTGTTGGGACAGCTAGTGAAGTTTAAAAAAATATTGTTGTCATAATTTCTAAAAGCGCACACTTTTACGGCTATACGTGAGTATAGCCGTAAAAGTTGTGAATTTAAAAAAAAAGATACAATGAGTAGGCCATAATTAACGAATGTCGCAATTATTACGTCGCGTAATTATTTAAAAATTCCTAGTTCTCACGATTCGAGCCGATAAAGAAATAGAGAGACTAAAATTATCCACATTTTAAGCTCGCGTTTTTTATCAACTAATAAGCATTATACATCTCAATGGCATTATCTTTTAAAATCCGCTTAGACGAAGCAATATCAAAGTATTCTCCGAGGATGTTCTTATGAAAATTTTATTCTGTTGGAAAAATTATTTATAGGAAAATAAGCTTCTTGTTGAGTTGTTATTGTGATATAAGCTGTAGTTTCCTATGATTGTCGAAACGAAATAAACCTTTGTAGGTACACTTATGCGAAGCTTATTGGAATAGCAATATTCTTCAATACCTTCATAGAACGAAATACTACAATCGCATTATGAGTTATGACGTCTATATCTTTATACATCTTATATATAAAATTCTCGTGTCACAATGTTAGTCCACGAACTCCTCCGAAACGGCTTTACTGATTTTTACCAAATTATATATGCATATTCAGTAGGTCTGAGAATCGGCTACTCGGTACTTATTATATTGATAAGAGCATTTGTTGAATAAATAATAGTAAATTATACAACTCGAGAAAAACGACGACCATGATAGCGATGGACGTTGCCATGGTGACATACTTTATTTAGTCACTTCAATAAAATAATACGGGCGATATACTTTATAATATGGCAAAGAAACGTTTGCCGGGATAGCTAGTATTATATAAAATTAAATTAAGAAATTTAAAAATACCCCCGCCAAACAACTTTAAAAAGTAATGAAATAATATTTACTTACTGCCTTTAAGTTCAAATAATTCCTAACTTGTGTAAAGTAATATTTTAGTCCATAATTGTTGTCACGGTGTGTCGGGGGACCGCCACTACAACATACAACCGCCAAGTCGCTAACTATCTCGATTGTTCGCTATGAATTGATTGTGAAATGAAATCAAACATCTACATTAGCGGTCCCCGGCACACCTTGATAACAATTATGGACTAAAATATTACTTTACACAAGTTAGGAATTATTTGAACTTAAAGGCAGTAAGTAAACATTATTTCATTACTTTTTAAAGTTGTTTGGCGGGGTTTTTTTTTAATTTATTAATTTAATTTTATTTCATACTTTTTAAACTTGTGTTGGTTATAGTGCAGAAGAATTCCTATCAACAGAATGATAAGTATTCTCATGATTACCATCTATCAATGTCCCTTTCGATGAGGATGTTAATATGAGCCCAAACATGAAACCTCCACTTTCATACGAAGCTTGGTTCCTATAGAATCCAGGTGATGCTGCAGCAGCAGCGTGTAAATATTTACTGTTTGTCTACTTCTTACTGGTTGTCGCAATTAAAATGAGCCCAAACACGAAACCTCTACCTACTCTAAGTTGGCGAGGAGTTGGATATCCTTTTGATTACCAGGAGATAGTGCAGCACCAGGACAACTTTCCATAATTATGTATATATTTATATTGTATATTCACAAATGTCACGAACTAGAATGAAATATAAAACCCATCAAATGACTACAAGTTGCTAACGGCCTTTCATGAACCAGATAAACTCTGATTGTCCAGCACTGAGCAGGCTCATGATGATGAACTATAGCTAAGAACACTCCCGAACATGTCAGCTTCAAACAAAAAAAACTTGATCAAAATCGGTCCACCTGTTTGGATGCTACGAATCCACTAGCAAAATTTTCCTTTTTTCAGAATTTTTAAATATTGAGTATGATTAATTTTAACATCTAATATCGTTAAGGATAGTTCAAAATTTTGTGGTATCACATCGCAATTTTTTGTTTTATATATTTAATTAAAGATAAAGCTTTAACTTGTTTTAGCAAATTTATACTGGAAACCAACATTTTTAGTCATAAGGTAGGTTTGAAACTAACAGTTTTGCGACCTGCAGGAGTAGCCTCATAAATTCTCTCTTTATTTTAATCGCATAAGATTCAACCATTTTGTGTTTGTTTTTTATTCAATACCTTGTTATCTATATAATAAATAACAAGTTAGTGGTAGATTATTGAAATAGACGGAAAAATTGTAATTCAAACACTACTGTACCTAGTTGAGTACAATGGCCGAATCCACTAGCAAAATTTTCCTTTTTTCAGAATTTTTAAATATTGAGTTTGATTAATTTTAACATCTTATATCATTATGAATACTAAGGAAAAGCTATTTTGTGCTCCTTTTGTAAATAAAAATTATCATATACATTCAGAAAACTCATAATATAGTGAAAATGTCCGTTCTCTTATACATTTCTGTGTCCTGAAATTACAGACGTTGTAGACAGAAAAACGCAGGTAAAATAGCAGCTAAGAGATTTGACAGTAGCTAAACCTTGTAAGAGTATTCTATCTTTATGTCATTTGCAAAGTGTTATGGTAACATATAAGCTAATATAGACACTCCTTCGTAAGTATACTTTTATACTTTTTAAGCCTGTATACTTTTTACTTCTTATACCTATTAGTGGATATTATCAAGAACGAAAGTTTACTAGCTTCAGTTGTAGCTGAAACTAGAAAACTTTCGTCTTTTAAAAGACGGAACGCAAATCACCTCTTTGGGTAAAGATGATGATTTTATTTTCTTATTTGAATTATGTTTTTTCTTTTGTGATTGGTAATGATTAGCGTTTGCATTGACCTATTACGACTCTTGATGATAGCATGGCTTATATTATTCTCTTTCGACGAAACATCGTAACATTTTACTTGTGTCAGAAAATATAATGAAAAACGAGGTTATACTCCTCGTCAGTCTCTAGTTTACCTCAAAAAAGTATCGATCACTACCCCAAAAATGTTTGTAAATAGTGTAAAAATGTAAAACATCATGCAGGAGTTCGTTGTCAGTGCAAAAAATGTAATAAAAAAGTATGTATAAAAAAATTTAGTTCTAAACCTTATCACACCTAAGTACCACATAACGCGCCGTTGTACCTATATGAGTACACCCCCCTAAAGGGGAGGATTTTAATTTTTTAAAATTTTTCTTTAATTTTTCATTTATTTAACATATAAACTTCAGATAAATTCAAGTATTGTTAAAAAAATACTATTGGTTTCATTTTGGCAGTTAATGGGTTAACAAAAAACCTTTTTCATCCCTTTTTAACCCTTTCCGTACACCCCAGAAAGCTACAAAATCACACGGTAAGTTATTTTACCTTATTTAAAAACCCCCTAAAATTTTATCAAGTTACTAATTTCTTTCGGGTTTTGGCTTTAATGACTGGCCTATTTGGCGGTTTTCAGAGGAAACAATTTTGTAAAATAATTGAATAAAATAATATATTCTAATAATATAAAATAATATACTTTAAAAAAAACATTTTAAAGCGCGGTAGTTAGAAAGAGATATTATATCACTTCTTTTTCTACATCATACTGCTGGTCTACTTGTCTAACTCTAAGATCTTAGAGTTAGACAATAAATAAATAAATAAATAAAGATCTTGATATATGAATTTGGTACGATACCGGCTGGACCGGACATCACCTTCAAAATTGCATAAAAATCGGTCCAACCATTACGAAGAAGACTCAAAATCATTCCTTTACCGTAATCGGGTACCCTTTAGACCTACGACGTAGGTCTGTAAATACCCTTTATTATGTAGCTCTTCCCCAAGGTTGGCGCATACCCTATTCAATTATAATAATTACTATAATATTGCCCAACGATAAGCTTTTTATAACGCTAGGTAAGTGTAATTAATTAACTATCGCTAGAGTTTCGCCTGTGGTCGAATAAAATACGTGTAGCACTCGAGGTGCTATAATTGTACAGCATTTTTTACCAACTTATGAAATAATAGTACACACAAACACCGTGCTGAAGTCTGAAACTATTTCAATAGCTTAAAAAATACAGCCTCCGTGGTTTTTGTAAGTACATACCAAAAAGCAACCAAGTTTCTATTAGCAATATAATAGAAGACATGGCTGAAGTGGATAACTAACCATTTTGTGTCGCCGCACACGGGCCACACGCGACAGCCACAAACGCCGCCACAAGAAGAAAAGGCCGAGACGATTGTAGCGTGTGGCGGTCACCGGCACGCGGCGTCAACCGTGTGCGGCGAGTCCATATAATAATAATAATATAAATCCTAAGAATAAAATATTACTAAATGAAAAGTTTTACTGCCTTCAATGTTTGATTTGACGTATTGAAAAGTTCGTGCGTTGAATGAAAATACTTGGCATACAATTCAACTTTATATGGCGTAACGGCAGGCTGTCATCTAGTACTTATTGAAAATATTATGTATGTAGTGAGTACACTACATACATAATATCATCAATAGGTACTAGATTACACCTGCCGGTAAGTATACTTACTTACATACGTAATATTTATTACCAGCCTAGTGTTAAAGGTTACAATAAACGTCTATAATATCATAGACTCTACCACGTATTACCTCGAGGAAACACATCTAAGGGTGCGTCCACATTTGTATCATTTGCGTGATCAGATCTCCGATCAGATCTCCGTCGCGTATCATCGAAGCGTGTCAAAATGATACGCGTATCATGATACGCCCCGATCGCTATTAATCGCGTATCTGATACTTGTCATATTAAATACACGCATGATCGACAGAATGATCTAATAGGCGTCCACACATGATACTCATCTTTGATACGGCGCGATGATCGCGACGGAGATCTGATCGGAGATCTGATCGCGCAAAATATGATACAAATGTGGACGCACCGTTATGCTTACATCTGTAAGCATTAGTTAATCATGTGAACCCATATTAAGGTACTTTCTTTGACCGTGACTATATTGTAGTTTTCCTTTATTAAATTAATTTGCTTTTCTCAAGTTATTAGTTATGCGTATCCTTGAGAGGCAGCTTGTTAGAAACTTATACATTATGTTGTTTAAACTATGTTATGTAAACATTTACGAGTTATGAACAGTACTAAATTAGTTATACATGTATCATTATCCTTATTTTGTTTACTGTATTACGTCATTTTGTATGTACTGTCTACGAAGTGCGAGATTTTAATATTTACTATATTACACAATTTCACGATTTCCGTATGTCATCTAGGTAATCAAAGAATTGTTTGGAAAAATTCTGTAAACTAAAAATTCAGTGCAGTTTTTCAAATTCAAATTCCTTTATTGCAAGAATGGAGTACATGATCATGGTCTTTTGCTCTGAGAAGGGAGAATTATTGTCAAGAAAATTAATAGGATCCCTTTACCCATTATAATATTTAAAGGTAAATTGTTCTGTATGACGAATAACAGTTTTAAATAACAAGGTTTAAGTCCTAGCCAAAATTTCAAGTCAATGTAAACTAGATACGGATCCCTCGATGGGCTAGTCGCACGTACCCATTAATTTGATCACGTCTATTACAAAAGAGTTTACTTACATTGATCACGACTCTCTCGCAGAAGTCGTGGTCATGCTGTATCGGCTCAAACGTGACCACGCCGCCTTGAGGCGGACGCCCCTGTTCTTCTTCTTGACTGCACAGCTTCGGCAGCGACCTGAAAAAAGAAAAAAATATATATAACGTGATCGAACACAATCACTGTTTTATAAGTTATCAAACCATAGGTCCATATTATGGACTCTACAGCCCTACACATTTTAGATGTTGAGATACCAACGGCGTGAAATTAAAGTCAAAATTCCTAAAATATAATTATATCTGTATGTATAATGATAAAGCAAAGAGATAATCATAACAGAAGTGAGGAATACCTATTACCTCTCTCCCTAGCGTCAACACTCAACTCACCTTTGCAGTGATTGAGTAACTTTGCTCTTAATTATAACTTTACAGAAGGAAAGTTAAAGCAATTAAAACGGTGTCTAATGCACAAACGCTGGATAAAGTCAAGTTCAACAGGTAAATAGGTCTAGATCATGCCTTCAAGGTATTTACATAATATAAAGCATTTTCGCTTACACACGTGCACGTGATTTGAAATAACTGAAGCGAAACAAAATTATGTAATTTTGTTTCGCTTTTTCCAATTTTCAAATCAATCGAACAAGATTCTAGAAATACCTATGGCGATCCAATGATCCATTATAACAAGGGGTCATTTATTCTTGACCTTCTAGATTCTAGAATTGAGATCAAATTACCCATTGTAGTAAAGGGTAATTTGTTGGCGATTGGTCTTTCTAGAATCTAAGTATGTAAAAATTGCAGTCTTTCTATTTATTCTTGTAAATTTTTTAAATCTTTTAACTCTAGAGAAAGCTACGCTGAAAAATAATATTTTATTCTACAGAGCTTTTGGTAGAAATAAAATTAAGACTTTGACGTAGAAAATACAAACACTTTCTAGATAGTTTCTCGTGTAATAAATTACAGTTGCGGCTAGCACAATGCAATCATTTTGATACTTGACGCGATTGAGAGGTGGGACGTGCTTCAAAACTCATTTGAGCTAACTTATATTTACGACGGTTGTTGTCTGTGATGAAATAGCAAGTGTTCTTATCTCATCCCTTAATAAAAAATAATATCACTTATAGTTTAAACATTATACTCGTATTATAATACTAGGTATTGTCCGTGCTCTCCGTTGCGCATAAATTAGTTTTTTGAGTGGAAATCGCACATTTCGTCGCAATAATAACTATTTCATGTCCTTTGCGGGTCCTTAAAGTACTTCCATACCAAATTTCATCTAAATCGATCCAGTGATTTAACAGTAAAGATGTAACAGATATAAGACAACAGACAAGCAGATAGACAAAAATACTTTTGCATTTATAATATTTTAATTGGTAAAAAATGCGTATGTTTGTAGTGCCCTTGAATAGATTAAAAATGTTATGGTGGTAATGCAATATTGGCAATATATTACCATAAACCATAGATGTTTTAAAGCTTGTGCATCTAGTGCATAATATCGTTAAATTTCATTGAATCGAACCTCATGTCAAAGTGCACAGTATAATGTGGCAACATAATAAAAATATAACAATAACCCTAAAAACAAGTTTTTCAGAACACTTTCAGATAAATGAAGCACACTTATTCCAAACTTGAAAATACAATGTCAGGGCGTCAAAAGCTTATAGAGCCTTAATTATTTTATGAATTTCTAAGTGTCTGTCGATGAAGGGGCACTCGAGTCGCCGATATGCTGATGTTAAGCTTAAAGGCTCAAGTCGATATCAATACATATATCTCTCTCTCTAATTTTAAAAGAACAAAAGGGATAGAGATACCTTTTAATTATCTCCAAGAGCATGAATGGCCATCATAGTTGAGAACTATCGGGCGCCGCTTCAGGTACGAGTATGATTTTATCTTAGAAAATACTAAGAAAAGCGTTCTGTAGTTAAAAATGTTTATTAATTTTGCTGGTTTATTCTGGAAGTACAGAAACGCTTGAGCCAAGGAGAGTAACAATTGTATTAGAATATTCCATTTGATTTTTCTTTTCTTTTATGATCTCTTATTGTTCCAACACGTCGTTCAGCCGAAAGCCTCTATTACCAAAATCTGATAAAGGCTTTATATTATTTGATAATCAAAATGTGTTGACCGCTCGCTGACTGTCGGCGCCGACACCGACATGTATGAAACTTCAGCGCTGAACGCTACGCGTCATTCAAAAACGCTATTTAGAATTTTATGCATCCTGACCTATCAGCGCTGACGGTGCGCGTGCGATCGGCGTAAGACTAATCGATCTTTACAGAGTTATTGCAAATATAGAGATCAATTACGATAACATGGCGCGCCCCTCCAAATGACTGTGCCAATGTGTGTAGTCACATCCTTATAAAAGAGTTTGTATGTAGTAATTATTCAACCAATCACAGTACACGTAATATTTCAGTTAATGTCACGTGTTGCCAAGATTCAACTAATCATAACTAGCGGACCGCGCAAGACGACGCACATCAAACGTTTTGACAACGCACTTCAAACGTTTTCAATTTTGGAGGGGCGCGCCATGTTATCGTAGTTTATCTCTACTAACGTCGCATAAAAGATAATACGAATACAAATTCATGTAAATTGTAAAGCGATCGACATTATGCTCGTATTGTTGCCATAGGATTAGCATAAGCTGCACTGATTGCACGAATCAATTATTGTTGGAGAGAGTTCGCCGGCGGAATAAATGTCGATATGCAATGTATAAACTATAGAGCCCTTTGTATACGGGGACACCTATCGATTTAAGTTAAACCGATCGCATAGCGATCTGACCAAAGTTGTGCACTCACGTAGAAATACACAAAACGAATTTGGTCAGGTCAGCCTACGATCAGTCACGTACCTCACGCCAACCAACAGAATTTGTTCGCCTTCCCGCATACGGGAACCATAAGTAATCATGACACAAAATTCTTTCACATCCGATGGTCATTAATGAATGCAAGAATGTGATACTTTTAAATTGAACCGAGATTTGATGACTTTAATGAGGACCCCCGACAAGAAGTGTAAGATTCTTAATCACATGAATCAAAAAGAAAAAAGAAAATCAAAGTCGTTAACAAATTAAAATCATCTTATAAATCTTTGTAAATATAAGTTTATGTTCCTTATACAGTTTAATAATGTGGTTTTCGAAAGCTTACAAAGTTAGACAGAATTCAAATGCAATGCTTTTAAGATTTAAACTGCAGAATGTTATCTTCAAACGTCTCCTAGGAGACCTCCAACTGTCACTTAGTTTAAAGATTATACTTTGTAAGATCAGCTGAAGTGTGGGCTTTTACAATAAGCCAAACACGAACATAATATTTTAACAAAGTATTTGCAAAGTTTTCGAATAAAATTGCATTAAAATCTTGAAAAACCGAATGATGCATTTGTATTATATTTTAATAATTACATATTGGTTTCGTTATCGCATGTAATAAGAAAAGCATACAAACAAATAGTTAGATTTAAGAGTCCCCTTGAGCTTTTTATAGGAGATGTTTTTGTTTATTGATTGTGTATCTCTTATGCTCTAGGGGATACTGCAGTAACATAATTATCCTATTATTCACGATGTTACCTAATTATATAACTCTAATATTGCTAGTATTGCAAAAATGGTTTTGATCTTATTTTGTAACGAAAAGTGGTACACCGGATCTGTCGGCGACCGTACCTATCAACGAAATTGCTTTTTGATGGACAACAGCCAAATAAACCATCAATCTTCATCCACATCTTAGTACATTGAACATGCGTTGATATAGACACAAGTCTAGCGTAACCCTACTTCCGTTTTAAAAAAAATGTGGCTTATTTTATCGGTTGTAAATTTAATTTGTTTACAAATATGCCTTCTTTCAACACATATATCCTGAGTCCTCGTGGTCCAGTTGTATAAATACGGAACCCTAAAAAATTTACTAAAATCTGTCGAAATTCTCCTAAAAACTAAAATTTCATCCTTTCCATTGTGGAATGTACACACACATGTGACAAAATGAACGCAACAGGTTTAAAAATATTTATTTATTGAACTGATTTTTACCGACGCGGAGGTATAATGAATGGAATGAAACTTTTTTATTATTCCGATTTGAAAAATGCGTAAAACGTATTTTCATTGATCACTTGTAATAAACAACATCATGTTATAAAAACAGAAAATTAAAACTTTAAAGTTTCGATTTAAAATGGATAATAAAAAACTATTCCATATAAAAAAAGAAAATATTTTATATTCGACACCAACAAAAAATATTTAAGTAATACTTACTGTACGTTTGGCATCTTGTTCACTTAAATTTTATTGCTTAAATAAAATTGCAAAATTTAATAACTCAATCACTTTTTCAACGTACAACAAAAGAGAGTGCATAACGAAAAGGGAAAATAAAAAAAGGGAAACGCGGGAGGCTGCCGCGCGGTGCGTCTAGGATCTACCGGAACAGCGGGTTGTGCCTAGATTTTATAGGAAGTTCCCCAGGAACTTGATCGTAGGGCGCACGCTCCATCGATTAGGGTTAGGGTTGCCTCACATTGCAACGTGATGCGTCAATGCATTTCAACCCTTAAAAAGAGGAGCAAACAAACCCACTCACGTCAAACTTGATGTAAGTGGGTGTGTTTGTATGTGGCATAGCTCCTGAACCGATGAAGCGATTTCAATTTTTTTTGGCTGTTAAAGGCGACTTATTGAGCGAGTGTTTGAAGCCATATTGGTGCAAATCGGTTGAACCATTTAAAATTTGTGAGGTAAAAGTGAAAAAGAAGAAACGAATGTCTGCAAATGTACTTGAATAAGGTTTTTAATTATATTTGTGTTTAATAAAAAAAATTATAGACTTAACATCGGGTTTTTCATTAATTGAGTCATTTAAAATTAGAACTGGAGCCGATTATTGCTTTCGGCAAATCTGTCAATTCAATGTATATCTTTTTACGTAGCAAATAAAGTTCAGTTTTCAATGGCTCATTTCAAAATTCATTGCATCATTGTGCTGCTATTTAATTGTGGACGGACCTACGAATAATAAAACCTTTAAAAACTAGACGGACTCTTATAATTAACATTATTAGCGAGATTTTTCACGCACAAAGTCACGGACAAAATGTATGTTTAAAAAAGATGCCTACAAAAACAAGAAAATATTATTACTCGTATTTTCAATTTGCATTTGAATTGCTATAAAATTGCTATGAATATAGCCGCCAATTTGTTATTACGTGACTCCCAGTTTACCTAGTTCAAATATAATAACGAAATGTAAAAAAATATGAGATATAAAGCACAATATTTAAAAGACGTTTAACCATAAACATTTGTATAAAACGTAATACTTTGGCTGTAATTTAATTTACAAACTCACCTCCGAAAAAAATCTAATTCATCGAAATATATAATATAATATATACATTTTATTTGAATAAATTGTTAGTAAATCTATATTAAAATATCTTTAACCGAACTATTTTGTTTCTTAATATTTATTTCCAAAGATATTTAAAAAAAAACATGAAAAATAGAGAAGATCCGACCCTAGTAACTACAGTTTTATGCTAAGCTAAAATGAATCTTACTGCGATGCGTATACGCTTGGTCTTTGGTTGTGTGCAAGGTTATCGTTTTGGATTGAGATTGATCCCTGCCTTAAAGAAATGAACACTGATTAGATACCGAGAAAAGAAAGAAAGAGACTTAATTATTGTGAACTTCATATTTTATACAATGAATGCCATAGAAGTTATTTTAAACAAAATAACGACAAACATGATTTAATTTCATGTTTTACATTTATAATAAATATTAAGTTCCTTGCGCCAAAACTCGGATATGGCGCGGGAATCGTACATTTTCCGTGATATATATATTATAATGTCCTGTCCAGGGACTCACTTTGGTATCTCCATACCTTTCGACCAAATTGGTTCAGCGGTTACGGTGTGAAGAGGAAACAGACAGACAGATAAACTTTCGCATTTATAATATCAGGACTTTACATGGTATTGAGGCTGGCCGCATGCACACGTTTTCCCCATCCGATTACCGAATACGGAAAACGTGTTCGGAATACGGAAGAAGTTAGTGAATAGTACATTAGCCAGTGCACATCATTCGCTTTTTTTTCGATCGGAACGAATTCCGCATGTACGTTTGCGCGTGAAAAAAACGAACGTTTGCGCTAGTCTCACGGAAATCCAATTTCACATTAGGAAATCGAATACGGGTATGGGGTAAAAATTGCACTATTTCTCACGTTTCTCGCATTTATGAACTTTACATTCCTAAATATTTATTGATTTGATACAACCCTACAAATTAACAAAGAATATTATCGGTTTTAACATAACCGGTGGTAGGGATCATAGTTTCTTCGTTCTTTATACGACTTTCAAAAAGTGTAGCATGATACCCATTTTGAATAAAAATATATTTTTTTTTATTTTTATTCACCATAATATCATATGTGATATGAATTATTTTCCTTGGAACCATATTGCAATGTTCGATCGTGAATCATGAATAGATGTATAATTATAGTCTGTTCGCAACTAGTTTGCCGCTCTGCCCATATACTCACATACCGGCAGAGCGGCCAACTAGTTGCGCACAGACTATAGTTTACTAGTAATAATAATTTGACGAGAAGATCTGTAATATCAGTGATTTTTAATAATATGACGTGTGCGAGACAGACTATGGTGTCGCAAAGTTTTCAATATAAAGTTAAATAATAATAAGCGTACCTTGTTATTTAACATAACTATTGACTTCTGTAATTTATATCTATGCTATAAAGCATAGATATAAAGAGAAGTCAAATCGCTAAACTATGATAGGTAATCTTAAACAGACCAATATTACGGAAATACAGAACTAATATCTATCGTCAACCTCTATATTCGGAACTGTGCAATATATTTTATAGTAGCTATATTATAGACGATTTACTTTGGATTCCATTTTATATTTATAAGATGGGGATTGGGGGATCTTTGTCTTTGCTGATTTCTCTGTAAGGTCAACAGTTGTATGCAGATACGGCATACACAAAACGTAATTCTATACTTATTATAAAACAAAGTCGCTTTTTTCCCTCATGTCCCTTTGTTCCCTTTGATCTTTTATACGCAACGGATTTTGATGATTCTTTAAGTGTTAGATAGCCCATTTATCGAGGAAGGTTATAGGCTATATTTTATCACGCTAAGACTAATAGGAGCGAAGAAATAGAGGAAAATGTAGAAAAATCGGCCAAGTGCAAGTCGGACTCGCGCTCGAAGTGTTCCGTATCGTTATAGAGCAGAACTAAGCCAAAAATTGTTTTTTTTATTGGAGCTCCCCTTAAATTTTTATTTTATTTAAATATTATTACTAATTATTAAAGTGCACATATAATTGAGTCCTTTGTGAAAATTTCAAGTGCCTACCTGTTGTCATCATTGATACCGAGCAGAAAATGTTTGAAAAATCACGTTTATTGTAAGGGATATTTATTTTATTTTGTTTTTAGTATTTGTTGCTACAGCGGCAACAGAAATACACAATCCGTGAGAATTTCAACTCTCTAGCTATTACCGTTCTTGAGTTATAGCCTGGAGACAGACGGACAGACGGGGAGACAGACGGACAGACGGACAGACAGACAGACGGACAGACGGACAGACATCGAAGTCTCAGTAATAGGGTCCCGTTTTTACCCTTTGGGTACGGAACCCTAAAAACGGGGAAAATTATTTGAAAGGGCTAACTCGAACGCGCTAATCTCAGGAACTACTGGTCCGATTTGAAAAAAAAGACCGGGGCGGGTCGCTAGTAATATTATAAACTAGCTATTGCCCGCAACTTCGTCTGCGTGGACTATAGTTTATAGTTGTTCCCGTACATCGATTGAATAGTTAACGCGCAAATCATAAAGTATATAGTGTGGTACAATATACTCTTATGGTATGAATTTTGATAGATGTTCCGCGCGGCTTCGCCTGCGTAATTTAGGAATATCATGGAATCCGTACATTTTTCCGCAAGAAACCTATGTCCTTTCACGTGGTCTATTCTTCATGTGTGCCAAATAACATAAGAATTGCTCCAGTAGTTTCTTAAGATAATAAGTAATTTTAAGTAATTTCCTCCGTTTTTTTCATATTTTCCTCTATTTCTTTGCTCTTATATGCCTTCCTCAATAAATGGGCTATCTAACACTGAAATAATTTTTCAAATCAGACCAGTAGTTCCTGAGATTAGCGCGTTCAAATAAGCCCTTTCAAATAATTTCCCCCCGTTTTTCCAGACTTTCCTATATTTCTTCGCTCCTATTAGTATAATCGTGATAAAATATTACCTATAGCCTTCCATAATAAATGGGCCATCTAACACTGAAAGATTTTTTCAAATCAGACTAGTAGTTCCTGAGATTAGCGCGTTCAAATAAGCCCTTTCACATAATTTCCCCCGTTTTTCCACATTTTCTTCTATTTCTTCGCTTTTATAAATTTTTGCGTGATAAAATATAGCTTTTAGCCTTCCTCGATAAACGGGCTATCTAACACTGAAATAATTTTTCAAATCGGACTAGTAGTTCTTGAGATTAGCGCGTTCAAACTATTAGTAAATAAGCATTTCATACAATTTTCCCCGTTGTTTCCACATTTTCCTCTATTTATTCGCTCCTATTAGTCTTAGCGTGATAAAATATAGCCTATAGCCTTTCTCGATAAATGGGATATCTAAAACTGAAAGAATTTTTAAAATCGGACCAGTAGTTCCTGAGATTAGCGCGTTCAAACAAACAAACTAACGAACTCTTCCGCTTTATAATATTAGTATAGATACAGAGTGTGCCGTTATGTCTTGCTGTTATTTGTACATGGTGTAACAAAACTAAGTGATAATTATGTGATCCTTGTATGGAGTTCACTGTGAAAGTCAAGCGCTGAGAGAGATTTTTGTGTGATTTATATGGGCCGGGCTAGCTACGAATTTGCCCATACAAAAATAAAAATAAAAAACCGGCCAAGTGCGGTTGGACTCGCCCATGAAGAGTTCCGCAGCAGCAATAAGGTTTATTATTATGAAATTAAAAGGTTTTTGATTTATTTTTATATTTCATTTGATTTAATGAAAGATAAATTAAGGTTTACCATTTATGACGTATAAAAAAACTACTTGCTAGATCTCGTTCAAACCAATTTTTGTTGGTAGTTTTTATAGTAATTTTTCCTTTCTATCTCTATACCATATCTGAGAAAAATCGGAACAGACCGACAGACATACATGCTTTGGGATTTATAATATTAGTAGGGATACAAATAACGCAGTTTCAAATCAAAATTGCAAAATAAGACGCGGCTAAGGTGTTACAATAAGCCAGTTCATCAAGCGCCCAAAGCGAAAACTAGTTGACATAGAAGTACACTCTGACCTTTACAGAAAGTAGAGCGAATGTATACCTCCATATATCATATGTGTTACATAACATTTTGTCGTCTGAAATTTAGGGTCAGTTTATATTGAGGTGACACAGCGCGGCATAAGCGATTCCAAAATATACTCTACCCTAGCTTACCCAATTTTATTGGCTAATAATGTAGCATTTTGTTCTTATCTTTATTTTTTAAGTGTCACACATCATTATGATTCGCTTGACTCTCTCGGCGGGTGCACGGTAGTGCACCCAGATTAATTAGCCGGCCTTAACAAAAAATTTACAAATTAAATTTAGGTGACTTACATATTGTATAATAATTAATCTAATTCTCTTAAATATAGGGAATGTATAACAAAACTTAAATTAACCTATCAATATGTTCAGCTTTGAAATCCCAACTTACCTACTTATATTGTGTATATAAAAAAAAATTAAAACCGACTTCCCAGGTAAAAACAAAAGTAATACTTATTCTTAATCTAAAAAGAATCAAATAATTCTTATTCCTTATTATAGTGGCGTCTTCAGACTTCGCCTAAACCTCAACTATTTCTGTACTTAATCTTCGTACTTTTGAAGTCGGTACCAGCCCGGAAAAGCGCTAAGGTAAGCTGGTACCGACTTCAAAAGCATGAAGATTGAGTAAAAAATAATAATTTTACCCTTTTTAGTTACATAATATGAGACGACAAGGCTATAATACTCGTATTAAAGCTTGTTGTCTTAGAGTTGTACATATTACTAGCGGTCGCCTGCGGCTCTGCCCGCGTGGATGTCGGTTACGGCTACAAAAAACCTACCCAGGAAAGACTCGGTCAGCAAAATGATTCCCAGGTCAATTCACAGACTCCGACACTGACATCGACGACGCGGACGCAGTCTTTATCAGTGTACAGTGCACACTGCACAGATTGTCTTCCTACCGCAAGCGCATCCCGCTTGGTGACGCCTACTATCGTAATATTTTAATTTCGCCATAATTTTAAAACCAAACGTCCAATTTTAATCATTCACAGACCAAATTTTATCTACATAAACTGTACTTAGTGATAAAATAATTTATTTTGAGTAAATGAGTAAAATAAACGCGTTTAAATGTTGTCCAAAAAATTCAAGATTTTTAAATAAAAATATGGTTATTGTGCCTCACTCGACATAGATAAGAATAGTGTGTCGCAGACTTTTTTGTAGATATTTATAAGATCTACAATACTTAGAACATTTTATGGTTCTATCTTTTATAGTTTCGGCAGCGTACGCAAAATAAGTAACTTTTCTGGTTGATTTTTTCACCTGGCGTCGGAAAAACCCAAATATCTTACGAAACCCTATTTTTTCCAAAATAAAATTTAGCCTATGTTCAGCACAAATAATGTAGAATTTGCTTGGAGTAGTTTAAATAAAGCCAAAATCCTCAAACTTGTATCTATAAGGATTCAAAAGTTCTGTTGGGTACCTTCAGAACCAGGGTATATCTTGGTGCAAAATCTTACTTTTTGGTAGTATATGCCTAAAATACTTCAGGAAAAATCGAAATCACCAAATATTCCCATATAAATTTCAAAGAGTCCCTTCGTTTCCTCATGGATCCCATCATCAGATCACCACTTTTGTGAACATGGTACCAATTTCGGATTCAACCCTGTACAACAACAAAAGAATCATGAAAATCTGTCCATAAACGGCGAAGTTATGGTTGAACATACAAAAAAAATATATAAACAAACGAACGTATAACCTCCTCCTTTTTCGAAGTCGGTTAATAAAAATCTAATTTGCTACATTTGGTGTCCACAATAAATTCGTTTCTGAGGGATTCGTCCAAAAAGAACACACAACACACAGAATAAATCTTCATAACGATCACATGCATTAGTAGGTCTACTACACAATTTGGGCTGGAATTTTTGCCTATCAAGAATATAAAATTATTGAGAGGAATGTGATTGGATCGAATTCTATAACAAACTGAAAGATTTCTATTATTAAGATTGAATTTCGCATTGTAATGGACAAAAATCACCAAATTCGTACTAGTTGTTGCGAGAACAATAATTCCCGCATTAGTTTATACGAGAAGAAATGTTTTACCTAATTGTAAGAGTTTCAATTTGTAGCTAAATAGTTTAAACTCTTTTAAAAAGAGACCACGCTATTGCTGCGTCGCATTGCGTAAAATCTGTGACGACGCAACGCAATAATTTGGGCGTGCAACTTACAATAAAGTTCTCTGTGTAATGAATTAAGAAACGCGGTTTTAAAAACGCCGAATCGCATTTTGGTGTACCCTGACCCGAGGTCATAGCGGGAAACAGCTTAGATGTTTCAAGGTAACGTAATCAGCGGTTCTGGTCTTGCCAAAAATCTGACTGACCTTAACCGTGTTATTATGGTGTTAGTGCTTACACCGTTCGAATATTGACTTCTGCTGGCTCAGTGAAAGTAGAGTCCATTTGTCAAGTTCAAGTTGCAAATATTACCAATGGTGCATAAGCCGTGGCCATGACAGTTAAGGGATGCTTTTTATTAACTAAAGAAACATATTCCAATTTAAACGCGTCGGTAAACATACATTTTCCGCGATAAACTCTTTAAAAGGACTCTACATAATATTAAATATAATAAAAATGAATTATAAATTTTGTTGGTCTCGCTAAAATTCGAGAACGGCTAAATCAATTATTTTGCTTCTTTTGTGGGAGTTCGACGGTTCAAAAATTTCTGAGTTAGGTGGTACAAAGTTCACGGGCCATCTAGTTATAAATAACAATCTGCACCCCATCTGAATCGGTTATGTTTGTGTAAAGAGGATCAGACAGATAGACTTAGGTACAACATATTTAAAATATTATTAAATAATAATATGGACGATGTAAAAAATGTTATGCCTTTTCCTCTAAAAAGATTTATACGTTTCCTCCGTCACTTTTCTATTTCGTCGTTTCTAAACTTCTTATGTTTTTTCTCGACCAACATTTAATGTAAACGAGGCACCATATTACTGTCCGAGTGAGTTCCAGCGGAAACAAGCATACGTCTCGTAAATTTGACGCGTGAAGGCCAGTCCTAGACTGCAGTAGAATACGGCATCGTTTATGTTTATGTAACACTTGCCGTCTTCACTTTTGGAACGTTATTTAGACAATGTTATGCAGCTAATTTAAATAATAATTCTTGTAAAGAAAGTAAAACGATTTTGATAGTACTTTTCGCCGGGTTAAAATTCTTTTAAACAAGGCAGTATAAGGCACTATGACGTATAATCTATTATATATATAAATCTCCTGTCACGATGTTTGTCCGCGACTTCCTAAACTACTTAACCGATTTAAATTTTGTGTATTTTTTAATGTGTGCTTTTTTCCAACTTGAGAGATAGGATAGCTTAGATCTTTAATTATAGGCGCAATTTTATTTTATTGCAAATTATTTTACAACCTGGGACTGACGGCGGCCATTGTTTGTGTGACGGGATAGCGTTGCCATGGTAACATATTACATATTTATTATTTAGTCACTTCAATAAAATAATATGGCAAATACATAATATATTATGGCAAAGCAACGTTTGCCGGGACAGCTAGTTTTATTATAATATCTTAATTGGTTAAAAATAACTCTTACCTTTTAACCATTTCCAAATTATTTGAAAAGGTAATTTTTACTTTTAAGCCAATTAAGATATTCTTATTTTAAGCGCTGGATAGCAGATAAACTTTTAAACTTTGCTTTTTTTGGAAATGATAGAGCACCGATAGTTCAAATGTTTTCTTTACCGATTACTGTACATGCTGATTACATTCATGTAGAAGTTTTTGTCTTTACGTTTGAAAACATTTGAACCAAGATGGACATGTCTAAATAATATACTGTCCTGGGAAATTGGACAGTTATATCAAATTGGCCTCGTTTTTTCAAACGCAGCCGACAGATGACGAGTTGACGACCATTAAAGTGACATACTTAATTTGACCAAATAATGTAGGACCGTCAACTGCCTAGAATCAATTTCATCGATCGTACGATGTTGCAAATAATATTATGGGGGTTCTTCGAAATAAGTAACGTGGTTTCAATTACTTTACTAATTGAATTCTCAAAATAACAAAATGTACTTCGTGAGAAATGCATTGTAATAATTGCAATTTTGTTTGTTTTCTTAAAAATTTATAATGGTATAATATCACAAAACGTGAATATTGTAATAAATGTACTATCAACGTCATTAGGCCGTGTTTCCACCTGCAAGATAACTGTCGCGAGAAATGTCTGACAGTCTGTCTGACAGCAACTTGCAAGTATAAACCCCGTAGCAAGTGCTGTTGTGACAATATTTTGTCAAGCGCTTCCTGCGAGTAGTTGTGACAGCATTCTGTCACAACTATGTCACACCTCGCAGACATGTTTAGACATGTCTAAACATGTCTGCGAGGACTCGCAACAGATCTCGCTGCGGGTCACCACAGATATATTACGGTCTAGTTTCGTATAGCATTTATCCGCGAGCTTCTCGCACTACATTTATTGCAACAATAAATAGCAGGAATTAGTATGAAATGTAAACAATATTGCAAGAAACTCACGCAAGACTTCATCGAGTTTGCTTGCAGGTGGCAACACGGCCTATGGGCAGAAATTAATACAGCGCGGTACCGTGCATTTTGTTGTGGTATAAACTATAAGCTTATTTTCTACCTCATGACCCCTTTTCACCTAAATTATTGCAGTTTAGTAGTTTGTACTTTGTAGTATACACATTCTTGTGAATCTATGTTATTTATGTACGAAGAATTCAATTTAATCTGAGGTAAATCTCAAAATTGGAAGAATAAATTTAAGCTTCAAATTTTTGGGTCCACCCATACGTTTGAAAATCAATATCGCATTTATCGTAACCGATAGAAAACGTTACGATATAGCCACAGGAATGCACGCGGCTCAACCATGTTGTTTGTTTTGGTCTGTGTTCACCGGGTGTTCGACACTCGGTTTCTCTACTCTAATGAATATTCGGCAAACGGTTCGCAGTGTTCAAATATGTTTGGTGTTTGGTACTGTTTTCTAACAAACACTGAAGCATGGTGCGCTTTACAAAGTAATTCCTTTACTATAAAATTTTAAACTTTCACGTTGCATTATACTTAATTAAAACTTATCAATCGGGATTTAAAGAGAAAAAGTATACAGTACTCGTAGTAGCATTAATACTAGAATAAGTCGCGCTAAGTCACATTACTAAGTTTAAATTCCTTTACTAATTGGAATAGTTACACTAATACTGTATGTACAATAAATTTCTAATGCGATAGACAAAGATAAAACATTGTACAGCTAAATATGCATGGTATATTATTATCAGTAAAGTCGTAAGAGAATAAAGTGAACATAATATTATTGTGACGTCATTGGTTCTGCGACACAGAATAGTTAACCGCGTAGAATAGTCACGTTTCCGTCTTTCCTACCTACTTGTATTTCCTGTGCCACTTTTTCATTTCCCCGCTCCTATTAAATATAATTAAAATGCATTTACAACATAAAACGCTTGCACTATCCCTTTACATTTTTATTATATAGAAGGTTGTGTGTTACGCAGCTAACTAAAGTGTTATTTTAGTATTAAAAAAGCTTAATATGACACTGATTTACAGCGTCATAAACAAATATATTAATTCACTACACTAATAATATTTACGCATACACTTGAAATTTTTCTAAATATTATTTAGTGTGACTAAAATTTCACTTTCAAGCTCATACGTTTTTTTTATAGCTTTTGTCCCGGCTTGATAATGGTAATTAGTAATTACTAATTACTTATCAGTTAATTATATTTAATGCTCAAATAACTAACAAAAAGCGTGAAATCTATTCATAAAACATATCCGAGATAATTACAGAAAAGAGCCCCAGTGGATAATCCACGAACTCCCGGGTACAATCGTTCAGCAAATAAAGCAGATATGACCCAGATATAAAAACAGCGCAAACACGGGAATGACAAAAATAACGCGTGACATCTCGCGGGATCGTGGGAGCCGTGATAACTTATCTCGAAGTAGGCCAGCAATGCACCTTGCTGGTTTCAATACGCCTAGATATTATTGCCGATTTTAGGGGTTGGTGTTCCTATATTGCACTCTTTGTTTATAATTTGAATATTGATTCAAAATTAAAAATTTGATAATTCTTAGTCAATATTAAAATTTGAACCTTTTGTGCCTCGATAAATACTATAAGACAATTCGTTAAGCTAGATTACCTTAAAATAAAATATAATCTTTGATTAATCGTGATATTATACTTTAGGGAGATCGCAGACGGCACACTTTTTGTGTGATACAGAATTTATGTGTGTCTGCGGCACACATAAAGTCTGTATGGCGCGGCCATGCCGACTGTATGTGCGCCGCAGACTCGATCACACAAAAAGTGTGCCGTCTGCGATCTCCCAGGTGCCAGTTGGTAGCGGACGACATGAAGCAACCGCAGACGACGTGTCGTCGCGATACTACTGGTTTCTATGTATTTCTATGAAATACCCCTTATTCATAGAAACCAGTAGTATCGCGACGACACGTCGTTTGCTGCAACTTCATGTAACTGGCTTCATTTTTATTATATAAGTAATCGCAAAATTTATTGCCCTCTTTTTTATGTATTTTGTTTTTTGTGTTGCATTTTTAAGCAACATTTTTAAGCACTAGGTATCTTAAAAAAAGTGTTTTAATTTTTTACTTACAATATGAGACAGCAACTATTTACTTGTTTCTTCTTCCTCATTCTATTGAACGCTTGGATGTATTCCGCATTATCCCTCCCGCGCATTTTAAATTCAGAACGTTTTATTTATTTTTTATTTTTTAAGTCCAGAAATCACAAACGACTTACAAGGCAACTGATCACCTAATCTTTGATTTGTGCGGCAAAAAAACACAAAATCACACGCGTACGAACAATAGACCTTAAATTGTTGTGATGAAATAGTTTTCATTATTCGTAGGATGAAATTGCATTCTTGTTTATCTTTCGTATCTATAGCATTCTGTTTTATTAAGTCATGTGGAGAAGTTGTCTCTCTGGTTATTTATATATGTGTAGTGTTTAAATGTGATTTTAGATTCCAATTTGGTTTTAAACTGTAAATATTATATAACAGTACAATGTACATAATACCTATTCAAATAAAATAATAATAATTAAGTTGATAACTAATTATAAAAAATACCCCATAAAGTTGATTATCATAAATTACTATTTATGATAATCATAATATAATTATATTAATAATATAATTTTAATTCCGGAAAATCTGTGATTGCGCTATCGACGGATTTATTACTTATTGATGAGATAATAAAATTTTAATTAATAAATATTATGTTATCAAAGCCATTAAAGGTTCTATTTATGTTTTTGTTTGTATAATTGATTCTAATTTTATAATGTTTACGTCTGTAGTTGGCGTGTGTAGTACATAATATTGTAGTGCAGGGATTCCCAAAAAATGGAAAATTGGAAAAACCCGCTAAATTATATTCCGAAGAACACACAAAGTTTCGAAAAATAGTCAACTATGTTTTGTCTAAATTCTTATAATTCACTTTTTCTAATTATTCGAATCGTAATATTATGTTCTACTTGTAGCTACAATAGTGTAAAAAAATTGAAATTGTCAAAGATGGTAGATCCATATCTTCCATACAAATATTATAAATGCGAAAGTCTCTGTCTGCCTGTCTGTCACCTCTTCACGCCCAAAGACCTGCACCGATTTTGCTGGTTATGGAGTATGGATATACTTTGAGTCCAAGGAAAGGACATAGAATACTTTTTAGTTTTTAACCCCTTAAAAATGTATGGTTCCCGAGAGATAAGCGAATATTGGCGCAACGGAGTTGCGGGTGTCACTTAGTAATATTATAATTGGGATAGTGTGTCTGTCTGTCGGTTACCTCTTCACGCCCAGACCGCTGAACCGATTTTGCTGAAATTTGGAATCAAGATACTTTGAGTCCCGGGAAAGGACATAGGATACTTTTTACCCCTGAAAAATGTATGGTCCCCGCGCGATAAGCGAATATTGACGCAACGGAGTTGCGGGCGTCATCTAGTGAGACATTAAGGTTAACTTAACGTGTCAAAATGTGCGGTTCCCACAAGTTTTCCTTTTGGCTTTTGGAAGTCACGAGCAATGTCTAGCTGCACATATGAAACGACTTTGTATATTTTATCGTCTATAAAATCTCAATAAAGCCCTGAAGTAAGATCGATCTTCCATCTACAAGTTTTGGCAGCAGAAATAGGAATCATTTTGATTGAGATATCATAATAATTATATTATATTATACTAGAACTGTCCAGCAAACGTTGTTTTGACAAATAAAGTATTTCGCGATTCGTCCATATTATTTGAAGTGACTAAATAAGTATGGCACCACGGAGTCGTCTATCGCTATCCCGTCGCACAAATAATGGTCCCCATCAGTCTCGAGTTGTAATAATTTAGTTATATATTATTTATTCAACAAATGCTCTTTTCAATATAAAAAGTAGTCAGTAGCCGATTCTCAGACCTACTGAATATCTTATATATAAAATTCTCGTGTCACAATGTTAGTCCACGAACTCCTCCGTAACGGCTTCAGCGCTTTTTTGGAAAATTACATTTCAGTGAATTCCAGAGCCCGTTTACACTATTCCAATATTTATTTGGAAATTTGGAATTGGAATAATGTTAATCGGACATATTTTTTAAATATTTTATTCATCAAGCCCCGTACGAGCACCGGTCATCGCGACAACAATAGAAATAATAGCATTTCCAAGAATCCCCGATCGAAAGATTTAAAAAGTTTATATAGATTTTTTCGTCGTCACAAAACTATAATAGTTAAGATAATTTGTTTACTCAAAGCCAACTTCATGTTTTGATGCGACTATCGCTTTTCAGCTTGCTACAAAAAAGTTATCAAACAACATGCACGACGAACCAAAGGCTGAAATGAAAGCCGACTGCAAATACAAAAGAATATAGAGGTTCAAAGAGCTTAGCCAGAGGATAAATAGAGAGAACCTGAAAAATATTTATTACCTGAATGCATGAAAACTGAAGTTGTTTCATCTATAGACTATTTTTACCGACTATAGTCGGTTAAAATAGTCTATAGATATAATATTTTTATAAAAAAGGAGATGTATGTCATATTTACAGTTTTCGTATATGTTACTCTAGGTACTCGTATATCAGAGTCTTAAAGAATGTGCCTAATTTCAAAAGTGTGTGTATGTATGTTTTTTGTTTGTGTCCGCATATCTCCAGAACTACATGTCCGATTTAAGTTATTATTTTTTTGTTATACTAGATATTGTTTAACTTAGGGTATACTGCAGGTTTCATCGAAATTCAAAGGTTGACTGGTACGAGTAGATAATGCCATAAGGCATTTAGTCCACCTTTGTACATAAAGTTTTTTAAATAAATAAATAAATTCAGGAGTTCTTGAGAATATAGGGAATTTTAATTCGCATTTACTAACAATGTTGAAGTTAGTTTTATTTTTTTAACTATTAACTTACTAAGTAGGTTTCGAATCATGATATTTTAGTAACCTAATAAACTTCATGGTAAGACTTCGTTTCCAGTGGAACTATACTGAGCTACGTCACGAGTGATGTGGTTCTCGATAACCAATAGAATCGCACTCTAAGTTAGCAAATTTTTATCCTGTATTTTTCTGCATGTTTATCAAACCGATGAATGAGTCTAATTTTAATATTCCGCTGTGTTTGTTCAAGAACATTGTAATCGTGTCCCCAAATATAAAATCCTTGACAATGCTGATGTAATTATGTTTGCGCTTACGCCAAATAGGTCAACATACGTAACCAATAATTTTATGATGGATGCCCAACTTTCCTAGATTCCTTTTTACGTTAAATGGCTAAACCTACAACCGTTTTAAGGAATAAAAATTAATATACATTTGATAATCAAAATTATTGCGTAATTTATGTATGCTTTAGTGGAATACCTGGAATCTTTGAATATTGTTAAAATCAAAATAATTACAAATAAATACATGCCATCTTCTATGCATAATATAAAAATTGAAATAACTTATCTATATGTGAAAAATTTACAGCATCTTGCATATTTTGTGCAAAAAATGATATTATGGATGTAATGATTTTTTGAATTTTTTAAGACTTAAAGCTTGTTACAAGTAAGGTACACAAAGCAGTATTTTGGTAATTCCCGAAATCAAATTAAATCTCGAATGCATTAGTGTTTCAACGCTGTGTTATTGTCAAAAATTATGAGCGAGCGTTACAAATACGACGAGTATAAGCATTTGTCACTAAAGAAACACACTTTTCTTACGCAACTGCAGGAAGCAAGTAAATGCCAAAAATATATGAATCGTTCTCGGAAACGCCAGAGCTGAAGCCGTGGAATTTTTCATTAAACGAATGATCGACTCGTGACACCATGATTGTTTAACGCTCTAATAAAACTCGTATCTGGCATCTATTGTGACAGAAATAGCGTTAATGATTCATGTTGTAAATACGAAATTAAAATCTGCGTTTGCCGAAACGATAGCAATTAGGAGCTCCGGGAGATGGAATTCATACATGCAAGCCACACCTACACTTCTTGCTGTTTATGATGGGATTAAGGAATCTGGCTAAATTCGAGATGTTGCATAAACTCAACAATGTCAAACATACACGTCGAGACTCCAACGACCGTGTCGCGGTTGTCGGTCAGACGGTGATTTAAGAATTTTGATGACGTAGATAACCTAAGCCGAGATGAGAGCCCTTTTATCTTTTGCGCAGTTGTAAATTTTACCTAATTTTTAGCTAAAATTTTGTGCAAAATATGGCGATAAAGGAATCGAGTACAGTTGAAATTATTAGTACCCGCTACGTCAGCAATAAATGATGTCCTCGTTGGGCTTGTTAAACTGCCCGTACTGAATGTATTGCAGTTTTAATTGAATATTCATGTGTGTGGAGAACAGCGCAAGATACTTGACGCAGTATTTACCGCATTTGCGGAAAATGGCGTAATTGAGTTTTAATTGACGAAAATATGCGACTCGCTGGTGACACTCACCGGGACAGGTGTTGTTAGTCGGTGTTAGTAGCGGCCTCGGCGGCTCACTCACCAACACATATCGAAGTATTCCATGAACCCCGGGGCCCTGGGGCGACGCGCGTGCAGTGGACGCACTTCGGGGAGAGTGTGATACGAGCTACGAGCATATTATGACGCAAGCGGAACTTCCTGACCGCAACCGCAACCGGGCCGGTCGTCACCGTTTCGTTCGGGACATAAAAACATTTACGACGCGACCTCCACCTACCTTTGGTCCTCGTTTTGCTCCTGAGCCCGGGGGCATTCCTGCCTCGGCCTGAGGACAGGCGTCAGCCCCCATTTCTCGACCAACTCTATGCGAGCAATGGTGGCTGCTCAACGTCAATGTGTCATCGGGTCGCGGTCGCCACGCGGCGGTGTCGCGGTGCGGCCGGCTGGCCCGCGGCGCCCCCCAGCCCGTCGGTGGCGCTCGCGGCCGCCGCCACTCTACTCTCGCACCATGCCGCGCCGCTCTGCCGTCGCCGCCGCCGCTACGGCCGCGAGCTGCCCTGCCGCTCGATCGCGCCTCGCATAATGGACCTACAGCGCTCGGCGCGGCGGGCGCATCGCGGTCACTGCGGCACGCCCGCGACTCGCGCAACCCAAACTTTCTTCACCTGCGCGTCTTCTCCCGACTCCGATGCGACGGCCCGACTAGACCGATTGATATATTTCGATATGTACGTATCGCGGGCGGCCGGGGACCTTACGTAAGCGCGGGCGACACCGCTCTATCGGATGCGGCGAATCATCTCACCCGGAGCCGCGTGACGATCGCAGGGTCCCGACGGGCGCGTGGAATACTGTGGCGCGGCGGCGTCGGACTGAGGCGGGCGCGCGTGCGTCTCGCGCCCCCCCGCCCCCGCCGCGGCTCCTGCCCTGCCCGCCCGCCCACACCCCGGCGAACGCGCCGCGGATCGACACCGCGCGCCAACCACTGCACCACGGCCCCCGCCCGCCGCGCCCGCCGCACGCCGCACGCTGCACGCAACCCTCCAAATTCATGACCCTCCCAGTGAAACGTTCGCTTTTCTTGCCCTTATTTTTTGGGTGTTTTTACTTTCTCATGGTGACGACGGCGCATCGAAATGACACTAGGATGGCGTTTTATGGGCGTAAATGTAGAGTCTACGGCTACGAAATGATCATGGGGTGAGATAAGCCTGACGGTAGCAAATAAAATATAAAATAAAATAGTGTATAATATAATATAAGATAAAATTATTACATCGCTGGCTGGCTGGGTGTTCACATGTCGAGAGGCGGCGCGGCCGGAGGCATGGGCGCGAGTGGCGCTGCAGCGCGGATGCGATGCACAGTGCCAAGCCGAGTCAACCCCAAGAAAGAAAACTCGCAAATGCAGCCTGCGAGCCAAATAGTTGATCTGATAACGCTAACAACCTTCGAGCTATCGATGTGTATCAGGTGTATGCTCTGGCGTGTGTCTCATACGCGTGTCATAATCACACTGCGCTATGCACATGGCGCTGCTATTATTTACATTAGACAAATGCATAGGACGATCTATTTTTTTACCCTAGTTTTTAGGCTCTAAAATTTAATTCTTTCGAAGTAAAACGACATATTATTTTATTAATTAAAATAAGTGGTTTTGTGTACATAAAATTATTATCATTATAATTGAGCCATTTAATTAATTTTCACAATTTCTCTCTTTTATATTAATTGACGTGAGAAGTGCTATCGAAGAAGTAGTTCAAACAGTACGAGCTCGTTAGCGAAGCTCGGAGCTCCAGTGAACTATAAACGTAGTTTAAGGACCGTATTTAAGTGACAAATCGAGAAAAACGTTTACAGACACACCTGCTATAGCAGCTCAGTGCGGCTGCGCGGATCTAGTACGGTAAGCTTCATATTATGTAGATCATTACAATATAACTAAATGGAATTTATCGCCACATAAATATTAATTTTATTTTACAAATATAAGTAATAATTTTACATCACAAAATAAAATGTGAATAAATTAAATATTTACGCCATAAAAGTAATTTTACTTTTCCAATAAAATATAAGTCTTTTATGAATATAACTAATAATTTGATAATTATATGTAAATATTCGTATTTTTCTGAAATGTATATAAAAAAGTTCAGTTTTTGTCGTTTTAATAAATCACAATGATAATATTTTATATGAAACCAAAATAATATTATGACTTATTTCCGAATTTATGGTTGTTTTATAATAGTAATTAGAAGTTGCAGATATTTTGAAGTATTCAATTTTATGGGAAATCAATTTTTCTAGATGATTCACATTATTTTAGACACGTTTGAAAATTGCCGTCAGAGTTTGGGAATAACAATTAAGGATATTTTACGCATGATCTACTGTTGTATAATAAATATATGAATGGGTACATTTTTACAGCTGCAGCTAAGCAGTGTGCACTGTGCAGGCTAGGCGGAGTTGATAAAGATGTACTTGCGAATATAGTTTTTTAACTTTACTTATGAACAGAACCGTTGCGTGCCTTGGCGGGGCCCCATACAAAAAGTATTGCCTTTTTTACTTTAGAATATCTTGTGAAATAAAAAAAAAATGTAAAAGTTTTATTAGGTTTTGCTTAGGCACGTTGGGGGCGGGGTGGTATCTTTGATATGGCATATACGGCAGTAGCTACGCCCCTACTGAACCAAACACTATATTATGTATAATTATAATAATATAGGAAGATGAATACACAATTTTCTGCGTACGAAGTCACGAGGCAAAGCTAATCATTTACGCGTGCAGAATCTTATGTGGGTGAGCAGTTCTAACATCTGGAGAGAACATAAAATCGAACCATGTACAAGTTATTAGCAATTATTTAGTATTTAATTTTACTGCTCTGTTTATTTACGCGTGTGCCATAATATCTTAATGTTACGGAGTTTAATGTTCTTAGAGAATGTAATACTAAAAGTGAACCAGTTTTTAACCTCCACGAAAATAGGGAGGCGTTATAAGTTTGATGAGTCTATGTGTGTGTTTGTTTGTTCATGGCATTTAGCGTTCAAACTAGGGGTTTTGATGTAGTTCTTTTTGTTTGATTAATTAAGGGAAATTAATTAAGGGAATTGGTTATGATTCCGTTTTAGGGGGCGTCCACAAATTACGTGAGGTGTTTTTTTTTAATTTTTAGACCCCCCCTCCCCCCTTGGTGAGATTTCGTGAGATTTTATTCAAGCCCCCCTCCCCGATGGGGAGAGATGGAGACTAAGATTTTTCAAAATGTGGGTTTCTTACGTAAGCGTTTAGTTTGACAGTCAGTAGATTTTCTTTCGAACGAATTTGTGAATGATCTTAATCGTATAATGATTATGCTTACGATTAAATCTTAAGCATACGTACAATCTCAATGAAATGGACCAAAATAGTAATATTTTATTGAGAAAAAAATTACGTGAGATTTGCCGAGACCCCCCCTCTCCCCAACGTGAGATTAGCTGATGAGATTTGACTCGACTCCCTCCCCCCCCTAAACACCTCACGTAATTTGTGGACGCCCCCTTAGGGTTCTGTAATCAACAAAACTTGATTGACTGCAGAACCTCAAAACGGAACCATAACTAGCAGATTTTTTGTATGTTGGTAGGTTAATAGTTATATAATTTAAGAGTAACATTGTCCTATAAATAGAACAATTCATATTTTAGGACCATCAAATCAAAGTATGAAATCCTTTCTATCTCTGTTAGCTACCACTTTCAAGATTTTTCGCAGATAAAAATGTTGTTAATCTTATCAAAATGAAGCTACTCACAAAAAAAAAAGACGGGTTGCACTCCGGGAGTGCCGGCAGAAGTGAAAACTTGATCATTAACGTTGTGCAATTTTTAACCCTTTTTTATGAAAATCGATTATTAAAAAATCGATTTTTTAATTAATCGAAACCCTTACTATCGATAAAATTTTTAACCCATTTTTAATGAAAATCGATTTTTAAAAAATTCGTTTTTTTATTAATCGAAACCCGATCGATAAAAAAAACAATCGATTGTTCGATTAATCAATTTCAATGTTACAACACTACTCTCTAACCGTCTTACGGTTTTTCCAAGGTTTTTCAATCAGCACGAGAAAAAGACGCGAGTTTCACAGTTTTTACCCATCCCATAAAAGTGCTCAACGCCGCTAAAGAAGTTTTCACTTCAAAAACTTGCTTGATAGAAATCAAAAACTTGTTCTAGGGAACCCTGACCATAACCTATCAATATATGTACAAAAAAACAGCTAGTTAGGGTTCCGTTTTAGGGTTCTGTAATCAACAAGTCCTCGTTGACTGCGGAACCCTGTGTCGGCTTTGGTCACGGTCGCACGCCACGGGCCCCATAGTTAAGAAGGACTACTTTAAGTGCTCGACTCGTGCGAACCTTATTGTGAATGCCAATATTAGTGGGCCTCTAGACGATACATTTTATTGTGCAATATCATTGAACAATAGTATGAATCATTTATTCGACAATAAGATTGAAAGGCGGGCGCGTTCAATATCAACCCTAGACAGTCAATAATATTACACAATACCTGATATTGCACAATAAAAATCATCGTCTTTTTTCACGTGCGAACGCGTCGAATTGCACTTGAAACGTACGTTACGTTCTTGTTGAATTGAATGTTTGGAAAAAACATGAACGTGTTAATGTATTTTTTTCTACTATAGTCCGCGCGGAACTAGTTGGCCACTCTGCCGGTATATGAGTATACGGGCAGAATGGCCAAGTAGTTCCGCGCGGACTATAATTCTATGCATTCGGATTTCCGAATAATCCGTAAAATCCGTGTATTAATAATAATAGCTCTCACACCGGTTTCGGTGACGGTGGCCGGTTTCATTGAAACCAGGCCAGCTACGCAGGAACAATTTTATAGTCCCCAAGTCTGTGCGCAGTACACAAGAGCACCCTCTATTCTTTTACTCTCATAACCCATTGGGACGGAAGACCGACACGACTGGCGAGAGATCAGGCGCAAGATTGACTTTTTACATGCCCATCCAGCGCATGGATCATCTTACTTGTCAGAGAATCAGGTGATTAGCCTGCATTGTCCTAACTAAGCTTGAAAATAACATGTTTCCAAAGCGGGAATCGAACCCACTACCACCGAGTCAAGAGTCGCGCTCTCTGCCACTAGACCACAGAGGCGTTAAAAAAATCCGTATATTTATTATTACTGTAAAACAATAATTATTGATATGAAATATAATTTTCAACCAACGTCCAGTACATTCAACATACTTATCATTCTGTACTGAACGTCTGAAGTCATATCAATGGATATTTTGATATTTGATAAACTTCTATTACGATGAACGATTTGGTATCTCTGTTCATAAGATGCAATTACTCATTGCCTAATGCATTATGGTTGTTTATCAACGTTTTGGTAATTTAATTAGTATGATGAAATGGTACCCAATACCTACTAATCTGAGACTTTATGCTCATATACCACACGAATAAATATTTTTTAGGGTTCCGTACCCAAAGGGTAAAATGGGACCCTATTACTAAGTCTTCGATGTCTGTCCGTCTGTCTGTCTGTGTGTCTCCAGGCTGTAACTCAAGAATCGCTATAGCTAGAATTTTGAAATTTTCACAGATTGTGTAATGTGTATATCTGTTGCCGCTATAACAACAAATAAGTACTAATGACAAAATAAATTAAATATTGAATGATATCCAAAACAATAAACGTGATTTTTTTTTGCTATTTTCTGCTCGACATCAATAACGGCAATACATAGGCACTTGAAATATTCATGAAATACTCAGTTTAATTTGTACTTTTAAATAATTTATAATAAAATTTAAATACATAAAATAATTAATGGGGGCTCCCATACAAAAAACCAATTATTTTTATCCTTTTTTTGCTCTATTGCGCGGGTACGGAACCCTTCGTGCGCGAGTCCAACTCGCATTTGGCCGATAAAAATAATAAGCGGGGGGTGTTACTACATCGCCATAGAAGCCAAAAATGTGGTTAGTTTTTTTGTCTGTCTGTCTGTATGTTTGTTCCCGCATCAAACGAAAACTACTCATCCGATTTGAATGCGGTTTTCGCAGATATATTTAACACGAAAACTACTGATCCGATTTGCATACGGTTTTCGCAGATATATTTGTCTTCTTCTAACTCAAAATCTGGTGTATAAAAATCACCCCCCTCCACCCCTCTAAGGGGAGCAAAGAGGGGGTCAGATTTTGTATCAAACTTTTTTCTTTAATGGACTTACTTCATATTATTAACTGTTTTTTCCAACTTAACGTCTGGTGTATAAAATTTTCCCCCCACCACTCTTAGAGGACAAAAGAGGGGTAAGATTTAGTATCGACTGATGAAGTAGAAATACTTTAAATGGCAAAACAACGTTTGCCGGGACAGTTAGTAACAAATAAATATGTTGAATAAAGTAGCAATAAATTCAGTCACCAAGACGGATCTATATGGGCAGAATACAAAGAAAATTTATGTACACAGCCAATTCTTCGACTTGACCGATATATCTTAACACGGGAAGGCTCTTGTAAAAGGAAACAACGGGCTCCCGACACAATATGTTGGTGGGAGGGAGACGGAAGATATTGGGCATATCTCCCATCTCGCTTCCGCCAACACGTGTTATATCGATCCACGGAGGGCGAGCGGGACGCTTTCCCCAAATTTCGACCAGGTACCAGCCAATTGCACACTCGAACAATTAATTATAAATTTGAATGGTCATTTTCGAACTTTGAAATGGTAATTTTCAAAATCCAAAACGTTTGTTTCGAAATTAGAAATACTAATTTTCAAAATTCAAAATGTAATTTCTTCTAATGTTATATAAAATTCTCGTGTCACGGTGTGCGTATTTGAACTCCTGAAATGGCTCGACCCATTTTCGTGAATCTTAGCGAGCATATCGGCTAGGGTTGAGAATCGGACAACATCAACTTTTTATATTGATAAGTGCATTTGTTGAAATAATAGTAAATTATTACAACTCGAGACTCACGGCGACCATAGTTTGTGCGACGGGATAGCGATGGACGTTGCAAGGTGACATACTTATTTAGTCACTTCAATAAAATAATATGGGCCAAATACTTTATATGGCAAAACAAAGTTTGCCGGAACAGCTAGTCTTAATATATATATATTTCTTGTGTGCGTGTGTATGTGACTGAACTCCTCCTAAAAGACTGGACCAATTTTGATGAAATTTTTTGTGTGTGTTCAAGGGGATCTGGGAATGGTTTAGATTCACAATTTTGTCCGCTGGACAATGTTTTTTTAATTAATTTTTAATTTATTAGTAGTTGTTGATTTTGGAATGTTTTACATTGGATCCGACAGTCGGCTGCCATCGCAGTGTCAAATTTTAAATAATATTCGAATTCGGATTTTAATTTTAGTCTGTCCGACAGTTAGCGCTTCGACCAAATTTAAAAAAAAAATACTTTATATACTTAATATGGCAAAGAAACGTTTGCCGGGACAGCTAGTATTCTATATTTATTTTCTAAATTCAAAATGTTTATTTCCGAATAATTGAATTATTCGGAAATACTTTCAAGGTTCGCCGGAGCTGGTGTTGGTGTTAAACCAATTTATGATATAACTGATATATCTTTTACATGGTTTCTTTTTCTTTTGTACAATTGACACACTACAAGTGTTTATTATTAGTCTTCATTCGAACTCAAGTTATTTGCAGTGCACACACATTTTTTTAAATAAAATATTTTGTTAGGATGAATAATTAAATATATTTAACTTATTTTAATATTATCGAATACAATTTAAAGAACAATAAATTACAACACTTTAATTAGTTATAAATATAATATTATAGTGTAGTGCAAAGTTTTTTAAACGTAGAACGCATCATCTATTAAGTGCTACGGAGCGCTACGAAATTCGTAGAACCTCGTAGGCATGACATACGCAGAGGTAATCCCGTGTCCCATAAGGCTTGCCCATACACATTTTCCGTATTCGATTTCTGAATTTGTTTTGCGTATTCGGACATTCATTGAATCGTTTGCTTTTTCTAAACAGACGAATTTCGCACTCACGCTTCTTGTGCAAGCCAGCGTGTTCGCGAGTGAAGAAAAACCAAACGTTTTCTCACGGAATTCCACATTAGGAAATCGAATACAGAAAACGTATGTGTATGTATGCGGCCAGCCTAATTGTTGATATTTCATTCAATACAAAACTACTTCAAAAATATTAGAATCGCTTATCTTTTAAAGCCAATGTAAGACCAAGAGGCGTGAAATGTTAAAGTGAATGTTGGCATTCAAAGAAAATATTTCTCTCAATTTTTAAATCGGTGCCATTTAGAAACCTTTGGTGAGGCTTTAACAGAAAAGACATTAAACGGTCCCCCATTCACCCTTTGAGTTGAATGCATCTTTTATTTCTTTTAACTTGGACAGTTGCCGCGTTCTGCACGAGCTTATCATCTTCGCTTCAACACCTTGTTGAATAATTTTTTATTGAACTCATAATTCCCTTTTGTTATGCAATAAAAATGTCGGAAATGTTGCTGCATTGCGTATTTTAAAGCTGCAACATTGCGTGAATCCCTAGAGAGCGCGAGGAAAAGGTTGAATGTGCAACTTTTTAATTTTTCGCTTCTACTCCGTTTCTGATAATTTTGATTTAGCGGTGTCTTAATTTTTCTGACTACGGTAAAGTTGTAATGCTAATTTATTAGTGTTTTATAGCACTATTATATTTATGTTTTCTTTTAAAATATTGTATGAATACTGAATAACCAAACTAAAAATAATGTACACACAGACACACTACCGCATTATTAATAGTATGGATTAATTGCAAATTGTCCTTACTATTCATACCATATATTTTAGATGCTGCGTTCTCTACTACTTAATAAAGCTTAGGTAAAGAAACAGAAAATTTGTAATCCGGTAAAAAACTGATTCATAATCATAAAATTGAGTTTCCTGATAATACACAGGCTCGTGGGGAGGCGCCGGAAGTTGTATTCTTGACGGAGGTGATGTAATGACGTCATTTCCGGACTCGATAGACGGATACAATGGGATTTTGATTTACAACGCGTATGGCTATGGTATGAACTAATAATTTTCATACATTTATTTTGGACGAGAGATGTTTACCGCATTCATACTAATATTATAAATTCGAAAATGCGTCTGTCTGTCTGTCCGTCTGTATGTCTGTCTGTTACCTGTTCACACCCAAACCGCTGGACCGATTTCGCTGAAAATTGGTATGGAGATACTTTGAGTCCCGGGAAAGGACATAAGATACTTTTTATCTAAAAAAAATGTACGGCTCCCGCGCGATAAATGAATTTTGGCGCAACGGAGTTGCGGGTATCATCTAGTAATAAAAAAGCAAAGACTATGCATTTTTTAAATACGAAGTAACTTTGTCCTTTCCCATTATTTATTTTGAGCTTTTTATAAAAAACTTCTTAGGTAGTCTAAATCTTATGCATATTTTTTGTATTGATTTGCTGCGATGCACAGCTATAAGTAATAAATCACGAAGGATCATATTATTATGATTTTACGTCTTATATCTATCCAGTGTGCTTTTTAACAGTAAGTTTTTTAACATTTAGCTTTTTAATAAATAATAGATTATCCTATAATTGCTATCAGTTTTTTCGTAGTTCATCAAAGTAAAATCCAGTGTGAAACGAAAATAATTTGTTAACACCTAGGGGTCAATTCAGACCGCATCGCAATTCGCAACGCGTGGATGTATTTCTAAATTTTTATGGATTTGACAGATTTGCAAGACGTCTCACAGTTGAAATCTGCCAATTTTATACAAATTTAGAAATGCGTATACGCGTCGCATTGCGGTCTGAATCAATTCAGAGTATTTCCCTAAGCAGTATCCTGAGCAGAGCTAAAAAACTAAAGCAGTTTACGCTAACAAGGTATTTTAACGCCTAGCTATTAAGTGAAGCTCCAAATGCGTCGTCGACCTATCAAGTGTACGTATGTCTAGGGCCTATTAACTCCGAAACTTGGCTAACATGCCGTGTTGTGTAACTTTATGGGAGCAACATTAGAACAACGTATATATTGAGTGCTTAAGTGACGTAATTTATAGTGAGCCTAGCCAAAAGTTTGAGGGACAAAATTTTAGGTCTCCAATTGATATAATTTTCAATCATTTATCTTTATAATAACAATAATTAATGTCGTTGTAAGTTCAAATATAAAAACAAAATACAAGTTTTTAATGTTTGGCCATCACGGTTTTTAAGATTTCGGTTTCGAATTCCATTCAACTAAGCACCGTGGTGTACTTAGTTGAATGGAATTAGCAGGTTTCAATATTGAAGTTAGATGTTAAAAATAAATGGGATTTAACGCTAACTGTCATGCATGGCTATTGGCAACTTGTGTAAAATGTGTTATCCCATACATTCTGACAAAAAGCTTTGCTGTCGAAATAAGCGAATGATTAAATATTATAAAATATTACATTATTCTTCTTTCTAACCCTAGGAGTGCGGACTCTAGCATTCATTGAAAAAACCTACGTATTCTTGTTCAAAGCTAAAATTTGCAGCATTTCGTACAGGTATCAAAGAATACAAAGTTTGCGCGAAGTTGTACGTACTGCGGCGATGCGGCGTGACGTCATCGCTAGGGTGGGGGCGTGGCCTATATCCCGGGAAAAACTGGGTCTGTCCCGGATTCGGATAGTTAATTATTATTTCGGGTATATTATGTAAGGATATAGGCTCAATAAATGACATTGCCTCTTTACTGTCTCTTATTTTCATAATGAATGTATTTTAATAAAATCTAATGTATAAAATTCTCGTGTGCGAAATTGAACTCCCCTGAAACAGCTCGACTGATTTTCGTGAATCCTAACTTCACTTAATAAAAAATATGGGCGAAATACTTCATGGGGGAATGGGGACAGCTAGTAAATTAAGTATAATAAAACAAAAACATATTATGTAATATAGATATTAGATAATATCTAATCCAATCATTATTAGAATCGCAATATTTGATAAATTTACCAGTCGGTTGTAGCATTTAAATAGTTGTATTCTTCATATTTTTGGCAATCAGCTAAAAATGCCGATAAAACTTTTTATTTATTTAGGCACGTAAAAGCCCTTTATTCTGATACAAACTATCGCTTTAACTTCGTAAATGTGTCCGGGATAAGTGACATAAACGCTTACAAATGGGAACAGGGTGGAATGATAAATGTTTTAGAAATGTCAATCTCTTCACGTCACATTATTCTCCACGGTCGGTTTGTAGAGTTTATAGCGTAATATTAGCTTGATATTTTAAAGAAAATAACAAAAACTTTTTTAATTGAGGTGTAAAATCTGCTAAATAAATATACATATTGTATTTTTTTTTGTATCTGTAGATCCTTCAACAAAGGTTTAAGCAGAAAATTGCCGTACTCATAAAAATGCTTATTGTTTAGTAAAAAAAATTATTTTACTTAAGAAAAAAAATTGTCGTACACATTTTGTGGTTAGAAAAAAAATACTTCTGGATTTTTATCTGTCATTAAAAAAATATCTGTGTGCAATAAACAATTATTTATGATAGGAGAAGGTGATAATGTGGCCCCCACTTTGTTTGTCAAGCATTATTTAAAAAATATAGGAGTCAGTAACCTAAAAAATACATTATGGGACTTCTTATTTATTTGTTTAATGAATAAATAAAACTCGTGCAGGATAATCGAAAGTTTTAATTATTATTAATCAATCACATTTGGTATTTTGAGATCAAGTGATGGCAATGTGGCCCCCGGGGATATAATATTAAATGTATTGCACAAGTAAAACTTAACGGCAAAAATCACAAATGTAATAGTCACCTTTGGAGCCTCCACAGGCTACATAGCCCATTAGTCAAAAATTACCCATGGCTCTCCAGCTCTGTCATTGGAACAACATTACGGCCAATGTGAGGGGGCCAAATTACAATCATTGATAATATTTAAACAAACGTACCAAAACTATTTATTAAATGTATAATTTTATATTTACCTTTTAAATTCCGTAGGAGAACAGTTTGATGTATCCGATGTTTGAACACAAAAGCCAAATATTTCTGTTTCTTAACAACTATCGAAATAAAATCACACACACTTAAAAGTTTCGCAGGTTGCAAGTTTAAAGCCCGTCACAGACTTAGCTATAATATATATTTATATATTTATATATTTATAGCAAGGCATATTAATCTATACTAAATCCACATGCCACAGAAATATATATTATAGCTGAGTGTGTGGTCACGCGAAAATTAGTATAGAAATATGTAATAATATGCCTAGCTATAAACATATTAATATATATATAACAACATATAGCTAGATATAGCTAGCTACATATAGCTAGGTCTGTGACGGGCTTTACTCAGATCGAATGACAATCGAACTTGACAGCCTCTGTTCGATTTGTACGGTGCTAAATTAGTAGCATGCCGCGAGCATCCCGTTCCACCAATATTATACTGGATAGCGTTGTTAAAACAATAAATATTGAGTGGGGGGCAATATATACGGTATGTGCAGGGGCCACATTACCACCTTTTCCCTGTTTTATTATTATTATTCCCGTGGGATACGCTAATAACTTTGCATTAACTCAAACTCAAATTTTTTTATTCAGAATAAATTTTTGCAAATATTTTCTGAAAGTCTACATGATGCCTACCACCGGTTCGGGAACTAACCCGGCGAGAAGAACCGGCGCGGCGGCGTAAGAAACTCGCAGGGGGCCCACTTTATTTACCAAAAAAAGTGAGAAAATAATTAATCTTTTAAAATAAAGTTTACAATTCTGTAACTTAAAATTATACAATGTTAAAGGTAAAAAGTCTTAAAATTAAAGGCTAATATTAAGCAGTTTACTATCCTGTACATACGATTTTATTTAAAAGCTTTAACAATTTACTATCCCCAACATAGTATCCAATGTTTTTAATTGTGTCGGTTCCCCTCACTCACGCACACTTTTAAACGTCTGACGTCACTCGCCAACATCATTATGACGTAGAATGCCTGGATGAGGTTCAATATCATAACCGACTTTGAAAGGAATAATTATGTACGAATAATGCCTACCTATGAGTGTTTCAGTTCTATTTTTTGTGTTTCTTTATTTTCAAAGCGTTTACGTATTGATAGTACAGATAAAATGAAAATGTCGGTCTGTACCTATGTCCGATTCATTATAAATTCACACCGTGGCAGGGTTTCGGTTCAACATTGAATCGATTTTTTGATTGATGTGGAGATAGTCCACTTTGAGTCCCGAGAAACGACATGTTTGTCCATAAAATATCTAAGAATCGGCCTTCATCTATTTTCATAACCCTAACCACGTATAATAAATGGCAAAACAACATTTGCCGGGTTAGCTTGTAATAATACATTATCATCATACAGTTAACAATGTGCATTACCAACCTTCTATTGTGGTTACGTCCATTCATGTTGTCCGACTGTAAGTGTAGTACACCACTCTACCACTTTAGGACTGTCATGGGTTTGTGTTACCAAAAATTATTTGATGGTTATTTATGTACCTTGTTTACTTTAATATTATTCTACCAAATTAATTTTATAGATGATTGTATTTCATAGACAATAATATAACAATAAACATTTTACTCAACATTTACAGTCTCGTAAAATTCAAGACAATATTATGAGACGTCTATTAACTACTGTAACTGGTGCATAAACTGTAAGGGTCGAGGTGACTAAATAATAACTATAATAATATATTATGTTGACCTTTGGAGAATGACAACATGATGTAAAATATAGACAAGCCGGAAACCCTGCCCCTAATGCTGGCTTCTCACGGCGCATAATATCACAAGCCACGCCACGCCAAGCCGATTTGTACGAACGAGCACGAGCCAACAGGCGAGTCCGCACTACCCGTTCGAGCCATAGTATATATAGTTCATACGGCGCGTGGCTCGAGCTGGCGCGGCGTGGCTCGTGATATTACGCGCCGTGAGAAGCCAACATAAGACCGATTGTCCACCTCCGCCGTTGAATTTTTTGAAGTTGAAAATTCAAATAAAAAGCCACTTTGTGACCAAGGCCATAAGTTTCATTTTGCTCTATGTTAGCACAAAGCAGCAGAGGCATGGGTCGCTAGACCAACGTCGGTAGAAAATGAAACATATTGTTAGACTTTAGAGTCTAGGGCAAGAGTTCCCAATCATTTTCAGACTGCGGCGGCAGCGCAGACTTTACACGTTGCAATATTTTGTCACAGCATCCGACTCTGCCTTTATTACAAAAAGACACCCAAATAAATTAATATTATAGTTTTAATTTATAATATTTGTAGTGTTGGTTAATGTAAAATCACACCAGGACGCCGCGGCACACTTTGGGAACCCCTGGCCTAGGTCATAAAATGGCATAATATTTCATTTGAATGTTCGTCGGGAACATGCCGGTGACGGCAGCGTTGGACAAAGGACCTAAATAAAGACGCAGTAAATAAAGACAAGAAATTAGCCCCACTTATTAGTTAATTTGCTTTGTGTAGTAAAATTATACTTTGTAAAACAATAATATAAGGCTGCCTTCACATTGAGTCGCCAGTTGCGCTGCTGCCGCACTACTCGCGACTTAATGTGCAGGCAGTCTAATAATTGTACTTGCATCCTATTTACGTTTGCCGCAAAGCAGTGAAAGCTTTGAAGGACAGAATAGCCTTCGCGTCTAGTATCATAACATTAGGTTTCCTTTACTCTTAGTCTATTTGCATTTATATAGCAAGTCAAGAGCACAAATATCAAAATGTTAAGTGACTGTTATATTAATAATATAAAGTCCCTCACCGGGAGCATTCACGTGTACTGTAATATTGTAATATATATTCGTCTTTAAATATTACATTTGGTACAATAATACCTCCCTAATGCGTTTCCTCCTTCACTGATGTTATGCTCAAATCTGAAACGTATTAGTAATATTTAAATTTAATGATAATATTTAAGCAAAAACGGCGAATCGTGGTATTATTTAACTTCATATAAAATTTAACATTATAATTTGGATGAAATTTTTGCCTTTGATGATATAGTAAGTATCTAAGGTTATTACATAAGGGCTCTGGTAAGTCTGGTAATAAGGGCTTCGTTCCCAATATGAGCTTATGAAGTTTGTACTATCAGAGAAGTTGATTCCTAGGTAGATGGTGGACATACATAATTTGGTCGTGTTAAGTCAAACTCATCCAACCGATCACAATTCACAGCTAACATTCAATCAATTTCCTCGATGGTATATCGTAACGTGATAGGTTGCTACAATCACCTTCTATAATAAAATTATAAAAATTTTCAGTAAGTATAAATATATTCTTTTAAATTACGAAAAACAATGTTATGTGAATATGCCCTTGAAGACTACTGCTAATTATTTATTGGATAATATGTGTTAGCGGATATCAATGGACAAGCTACATAGTATTATAATTATTTTATTTAAATCTGTATATTATGTTAGTCACTATATATAAGTTTAATTAGTGATTATTATATTTTGAATAGTAGTAAGTAAGGTAATTGATTTTGACAAATAGTTATAAATGGACAGGAGGATTATTTACTTCCATTATAACTTCCTCTTCTCATATTTAAGTAAATAATTATATTAAATATGAGAAGTACATTAATTAATATTTAGAATTATATACCCACTTATTCTTAGCCATTCTTATTTTATTATGTATTCTTTAATGATTTTACTATATTTGAATTGTTAACGGAAGTTAGTTTCTTTTGTGTAAAATGGTATAAAAGCCAGCCATATTGCATTGATGGGGGCATTCTGTAAATAACTTCGAAACGTGTAAGGTGAAACTCTGCTCGAATAAATACCGCTCTATGTATAATTTTTCAAGACTTTTACTACTCCCTAATATTTCAGAAGTGGGATGTTTCAAAAATGTCCGGTCCTTATGCTGCGGGACTTGGCAAAAGGAGAAGAACGCCCAGACTTGTCCTGACGATCGACGGCGAAGAAAGTGATTTTTTTTTTCTTCTTTTCGAACATAAACAACAGTGATTGTGATAGTGAACCAGTGACAAAACGATGCAGAATTACTCAAGTTGATGCAGAAGTGATACCAAAGTTTGAACCAGAAGACGACGCTTGTAATGAAGCTACATGGGTGCATAAAATCGACCAGCTAGGAGGTTTACGGATGGAACAGTATAACCGATTGACAATTCATCGTGCAGCTGCGGTTACGTGGGTCCGCTACGCAAAAACTGCCTTGAAGCTTTTCAACGCCTCGGTCATACGACGGTTAACTGCTGGTTCGCGAATATAGCAGGAACAACTCGGCAACCGCAGAATTCAACAAGTAAGTAACACTTTTTATACTTCAAGTAATATCTTAGTAAATAACATTTACAAAAAAAAATTGTGTGGGTAGGAGCCAATGAACAAGAATAATGAAAATTAAATCTAAAGTTTTTACCTTATTAATACTATATTCTTCTTATTAATACTAAATACTATATTAAGTAGTATATTAAAGTTTTTACCTTCTAATAATATATTGAAGGGTTTTGGAGATAAAATAGATCAAGCCATATTATGGAGACTGTAAAACAACTACCAAGCGACATATACTTAATAATTATTGGGCAATAAATGACCAACCAGCCTGGTATTAGTTACTACAGCTAATTCTGCCACTTTTACTGAGACTTTAATTTGTTTGACAGTTACAAACAGCTGATAAATATAAGTGATAGGTATAATGTTTTATGAATTTTAATTTAATTTAATGTTTGCTGAAGCGTGAATATACAATTTGATCTAAAAATAGTTACTGTAATATTGATGTATTTGTAGATATCGATCCCAATGGGAAAAATTCAATGGAACTAATCCAGTTTGTGTGCTATATAATTCCTGGAGGAGCTGTCAGTGTTGAGGGTCATTTAAAGGCTAAACATTGGTGAAATTGAAACAACTTGGCCTGCACATACGTTAATTGCCCGGGCTGAAATTGTTAATATTTATATCGACTCGAATACCTCTACTGAAAATGACTTTATCGATTGAATCACAAATGGCATTAGAATAGAATAGAATAGAATGATTTATTGCATAAAATGTAGTACAAAAGGTCTTACAATTTTACTGAAATGGTTCAAACATTCTGCCTAATAAGTGACGTGCAAAATAATTTTTAATAATTGTAGGTATAGCATTAACATCATAATAATTATTATAAAAGTTCTAAGATGAATAATAACTCATTTAATTAAACATAACATTAATTAAATCCATTAAATTATTGAGAACTAATTAAATATAAAAGTCATAGGCGTTAAACACGAAATAAATTTAAAAATAAACAAACAATGTCAAATTGAGAATTAAAATAGCCTATTCCCTACCTTTGCATCTTTGTAAACATAGGTAAACTAAGCACTTGTTAACGTCAAACACAATAATTTACAATTTATTATAAAGCATAATATTATGATTAAAATAATATTAATAATAGAAAATATGAAATTATGTTGAAGAACAATAATTCGTTTTGTGACAATTCATTTGCTCCAGATTTGCTCGACAACGAGGTACGTTTTTGTTTCCATTACTACCTACTTATAGAATATTCTTGTTAACAATAATGTTCTGTGTTGTCCTAAGCTTTGTTTATTATTTCAGCATCCAGATTACAAACTTTACATGGGGATATTACACATAAATACATTCATTCCTTTTAAAGATTGTTGTGAGTTGTGACATTACACTTGGTGCATAAAATACATTGAATCGGGAATTAGAGGGCTTAGGTAAGGTAGATATTGCTGAAAGTTAAGTATAAAAAAAATGATATTAATTTATGCACTAGGAATACAAAAGATTTAGGGTACACAGATTTATTACAAATGAAAATATAATGCAATAGTTGATGAAAAGGTTAACGATCTTTCGGAAGATGGTATCATTTGTCACTCTGTCTGAATATGCTAGTCCGGTGATTTTAGATAAAAAGAAGGGTGGAGATTACAAGCTGTGCATTGATTGCCGAAATTTAAATTCACAGACACTCAAGGATTCGTACCCTTTGCCTCATATTGAGGACCAAGTATCAAAATTGTCTGGCTGTGATCTCCAGGTTAATACGGATGCTAGTAAACTAGGTGTAAGGGGTATAATAATCCTTCGATCACAGGACCTAGGAATTCCCATTATATTCTGTTGTTCTCGCGATCACCGGTGCTCGCGCGGGGCCTGAAGGATTAATACAAAACAGCAGGCAGGACAATAATTATGTAGTTAAGGCCGTCCCCCGAGCAAACGACCTTGGCCATACATTTGCCGCGTTGCCGAGATCGCGCCAAAACCCTATTATTTTTACTTATCTGAGTTCAAAATTGTCCTAAAAAAATTAAAACGACAAATATGTAGTTTATGATATCGTCGATCTATTGGCGTGAGTTTCAAATAAAAGTAATTTGTTAATCCTAAGGAGATGCTGAATGTATGCTTGAATCTTAACAAATTGGTATTACTTTGGAAGCTGATATCATGAGTATAAGAAACAAAATTAGAAAATTTAAAACGAGGAATGTTTATATACTGAAGATTATTCTTGTATTTTTATTATAATTTTGTAGCTTTCAGATTATGAGTTTATAAGGTTTTAAATACGGTCAATTACAGAATCTCCGGACGGAACGCCCTTAAAGAGGATAAACTGTTCCAAAAAAACTCTAAATGGAGAACGATTTGCCGTTCCCAAATTGGTAAAATATAACTTAATGCAGCTAAATGTTATCATGACCCCCAGCTGACATGAATTACACCCTGGCTTTGACCCTTTGGTTTCCAAAAATGACCCGATATAATAAGGAAATTCATCAATTCTTGCCTTCAATAATATGTTCTCGGTAAGGGTAATTATCGAAAATCTGAAGGAGAAAAATTTACATCTTATAGAAAAGTACCCGTATCTATGCACACCCTTCATGCCGATAACTTAGGATCATTTATTAAGACTAGGGAATGGCACAATTTGTTTTGCTAAGCCCGACAAAAAAACACTAGTTCCATAAAAACCATAAAGTACTTAAAAGGACTGGAAAGTAATATCTTTCCAGTTTACAAACCCAGTCTGCATAATAGCATAGAGGCAAAGCATTTCCTAGCCGATACCTTAACTAATTTATAGAACACATGCAATTAAAACATGTCCTTAATGCTATAGCTAGTCCCAGATCAAATGGCCCACTGAAAAAAAAAAAAATGGTACCAATATTGATGGACTGAACACTGCCTGAAAATGAAACTGTTTTGGATGATAAATTAATGGATATAGTATGGGGTATAAATAATACACCTAATTCTACTACTTCCTTCCTTCCATTTAAACTTATGTTTAGCCATGATAACTCTAAATTACCAGCTATTCCATTCAGTGGTCCTAGTGACCGTACTTCACAACGACAGGCATTAACTGAAAGAACAGCAACAGCAAAACTTCTAATACAAATGTAGGAAAAATTCAGTCAGTGATCTAGTGTTGTGGAAATGGCGAACCCCAATGCCAAAGAGACCCAAAAATTAAAAAATAAGAAGTTTTCAGCTATAATAGGGGTGAGGTATTAATGCCTTATAAATCAGCAAATTCTGATACTAACAGTTCATCTAGCGATGCTGAGGTGGACACGGTGATCTAATTGATTGATTAGAAAGTTATTTTAAATATAATTTTTGTACAGTATAACTAAAGATTAGGGATAATAATTTATACAGTATCATGTGTACAGAAACAAATTTTATTGATCGAATAGGTATATACTTTAATAACTATTTTATTACTATCACACTTTAGCTTTTCTACTTCTATTGTTCTTCACAATTGATAATATAAGAAACTGGCCCCGAAGCTGCACCTAAAAGAAAAAAAAATATTGACATAATTCAAGTCTGTGTGACCTACTCACTAACAATATAACCACTCAATGTAATAATTCAAGACTTTTACCAGGCTTGTCTCACTTCCATACAAACGGCGCGAAATCACCGAGATATTTACCTACTATTCTGGAAAACAACCTAATTTCAATCTTTTGCATAGCGTTTAGCGTTCATAGTACAATAACGGTCTGCCGTCTTACTTCAATCTGCCAGGGCTGTCAAGCGATCGGCGGCGGCGGCGCGGCGGGCGGCGCGGCGGCGGCCGGGTACTATTACTTTTGTTTCGCGGATGTGTGCGCTGCGTATGCGACAAGTCGAGCGAGTTATCATACCTAAACTCGGGAGAGAGACTTCTGTACCGTAAGGTACTATTATGTATTCTGTGCTTTTACTACTCTCTAATAAATATTATCTATAGGATGGCTGTGTGATCACATCCTAAAATCAACACAATAATATTATCTATAGGGTGGCTGTGTGATCAAACCCTAAAATCAACAATAATATTATTATCTATAGGGTGGCTGTGTGATCAAACCCTAAAATCAACAATAATATTATCTACAGGATGGCTGTGTGATCAAATCCTTAAATCAACAATAATATTATCTATAGGATGGCTGTGTGATCAAATCCTAAAATCAACGCAATAATATTATCTATAGGGTGGCTGTGTGATCAAACCCTAAAATCAACAATAATATTATCTAAAGGGTGGCTGTGTGATCAAACCCTAAAATCAACGCAATAATATTATCTATAGGGTGGCTGTGTGATCAAACCCTAAAATCAACAATAATATTATTATCTATAGGGTGGCTGTGTGATCAAACCCTAAAATCAACAATAATATTATCTACAGGATGGCTGTGTGATCAAATCCTTAAATCAACAATAATATTATCTATAGGATGGCTGTGTGATCAAATCCTAAAATCAACGCAATAATATTATCTATAGGATGGCTGTGTGATCAAATCCTAAAATCAACGCAATAATATTATCTATAGGGTGGCTGTGTGATCAAACCCTAAAATCAACAATAATATTATCTAAAGGGTGGCTGTGTGATCAAACCCTAAAATCAACGCAATAATATTATCTATAGGGTGGCTGTGTGATCAAACCCTAAAATCAACAATAATATTATTATCTATAGGGTGGCTGTGTGATCAAACCCTAAAATCAACAATAATATTATCTATAGGGTGGCTGTGTGATCAAACCCTAAAATCGACAATAATATTATTATCTAAAGGGTGGCTGTGTGATCAAACCCTAAAATCAACATAGTAATAATATTATCTATATGGGATGGCTGTGTGATCAAATCCTAAAATCAATGACTGGCGACCATGTGACTGGCGTCTATGTGACTGGCGTCTATGTGACTGGTGTCTATGTGACTGGCGTCCATGTGACTGGCGTCTATGTGACCCATGTTTACGTGACCGATGTCTATGTGACCGATGTCTATGTGACCGATGTCTATGTGACCTTACAAATATTCTAAAATTGAGCTAAATTTAATTACTACAATACAACTATATAAGTCTGCGTTACAAAATATTATATTACTGATAACAAACAATACAACAAAAATCAAAATGCATAAATTCGCGTCTTGAGGGTCGAGCGCTTGGAGTCCCGCCACAAAGTGAATTTTAGCTCCTTTGTGGTGAGAATCCCGACGCACCATCTACCGACGTTCGAGAAGGAGGAGTTCTGGCCGTCTACAGGAGATTCCGGGGACGACTTCCGAACACGTCGCGCCCCACGTCGCGTCGTCGCAGACAATACGTGTTTAGTGTTTTAGTGTTAGTGTTAGTTTTTAGTATAATTGTATGTCTATGTTAGTCTATAAGGTATTTATAATATGGGCCAAGATGCCTGAGTTAAATAAATAAATAAATACAAATAAAATAAATTACATAAATGCATAATATAATGGCTTTAGAAATGCCATGTGTTGGCTATTGGAGATGAGATGTGAATTGTGATACTAGATTTCTCTGACATCAATGCATACCTATATTATTATTTTTTTGTTTACAAAATACTGTTCCGATGTCTTCATCTGTTTCAGACCACTGGCAGTTCTAGCACTGGTACAGCACAGGGTAGCAAACCATGGGAACGTCGTGGGACACTCCTAATGCAGGATGGCCGAGTGTTAGCGGATATCAATGGACAAGCTACATAGTATTATAATTATTTTATTTAAATCTGTATATTATGTTAGTCACTATATATAAGTTTAATTAGTGATTATTATATTTTGAATAGTAGTAAGTAAGGTAATTGATTTTGACAAATAGTTATAAATGGACAGGAGGATTATTTACTTCCATTATAACTTCCTCTTCTCATATTTAAGTAAATAATTATATTAAATATGAGAAGTACATTAATTAATATTTAGAATTATATACCCACTTATTCTTAGCCATTCTTATTTTATTATGTATTCTTTAATGATTTTACTATATTTGAATTGTTAACGGAAGTTAGTTTCTTTTGTGTAAAATGGTATAAAAGCCAGCCATATTGCATTGATGGGGGCATTCTGTAAATAACTTCGAAACGTGTAAGGTGAAACTCTGCTCGAATAAATACCGCTCTATGTATAATTTTTCAAGACTTTTACTACTCCCTAATATATGATATGTATGACGTCAATCAAAAGGATCGACATTGTCTTCGATGCAGCAACATTGGCCTTGTTGGTAAGTAAATATTAAATAATAGACCTTTAAATTACACCATGAGAATATGAACATGACTAGTACTTTAATGTATTATGTAATTAAATACTGCCTTGTTTTGTAAATATACGATAATTAATTTGTTACATTGTACGGTAAGCAACTTGATGTGAAATATAAAAATGTTTTAAAAAGTTTTTTTTGCATTTTTTTATTCAGACATTTATATTATGGGTTAGCGTCAGAGCGTGCTATTTCGCGTTTCATACACACGTTGCTTCTGAGCAAGACAGACGACAGTACAGTATTATGCTAATAAAACTACGAATTGATCAGAAATAATTAGTTTTTGGGTTCTGATAAAACGCGCTCATGACACGTTGTAGAAGTTCAAATGTTCCAGCACCTTTTGTCACAGATTATTATTTGGATGAGTGGTCTCAATTATTTTATCACACACACCAATAATAATGTGTCATTTAATTGTTACCTAGGTATCTCCGTAATAGATCAATCATCGAATGATTGGCTATAATTATGCCCCATACAATTATTGGTTTGACCATTCTAATTAAGTTAGAATTCAGATTGTTAAATTATGGTGGCGAACACACGTCATGCAGATTTGAAGCTAGAAATTAACTAAAACTACAGCAGTGTTTCCAATGTTCTGTAACAATTACCTCATAAAAATCAGAAATAAATTATTATTATAATCTGCAAAAATTTTAATATATCATACATTTCAAAGTATTAACGTTACGGGAATAAAATAAAATTACGTGAGTATCAAATGAACAATCTCCAAAAAAAAAATTGACACTCTATGTAAACTACCTCCTACAGTGTGGTCACAGTATTTATTTAGTTAGAAATTAAAATATTCCGCTGCACGTACGGGCCTTGAAACTGTTCTTCGAGGCCACTTCGGCACCGCCACGTCGGTCGTCGCGTTAGGGTCAATTCAGACCACACCACGACGCGTAGGTCAATTCAGACCGCAACGCGACGCGTAGATGCATTTCAAAATTTGTATGGATTTGACAGATTTCAATTGCGTTTTGTTTGCGAGGCGTTTTGCAAATCTGTCAAATCCATACAAATTTAGAAATGCATCTTCGCGTCGCGTTGTGGTCTGAATTGACCCTTAAAGATTCGTGTTTGTTCAACTATCGATATTACATGCAATTATAATAATAGTGGTAGGGTATTGTTTGATATCGCATTATATACTTTGTTTTTTAATATTTTATTTTATCGTAGCATCGATTTCTTATAGGAGGTTTTCCAATAAGTGGGTACTAGGTACTTGACAACTTTTTTTCAAAATAAAATTAAAACTATTTGAGATATTTCTAAAATTATCGAATTGAAGTACAATAAAAACATTTTTAATGGAACTCGACTTCGCTCATAATATTATGGTCACCGCATGCCCGTTTGTAGCGATGATTCTTTGAACCAAATTTTCTCTGACTTTACCACACATTTCGGCTATTTCGCGTTTAATTTTGACTCTGAGCTCTTCCAACGGCGTTAGCTTATCCAACGCTTGACGCAGCCCCCAAGAAAAAATCTAGAGGCGTTAAACCGCACGAAAGAGGCGGTTAATCGACTGGTCCATATTTTGAGATAATCTTCAATAAATCGATTGTAACATGTGATGTGTGCCTTGTGATGCCGTCCTATTGAAACCTCATGATGTCCAAGTCTATATCTTCTAATTCGGGCCAAAATAATCCATAATCATGGCCAATCTGTCTGTCTGCTAAGTGCTAGGGCGAGAATTACGATCGAAAATCGAAGTTAACGCTCTTAAATTAGTAGCGGCCACCGATTCGACACCGATTTCTGTGGTAAATTTTTAAGATTCGCAGACGTTGTTCGTTCGTCTAATCGAATGTAACATTTCGATGTGAAGTCAAAGGATGTGTCTACAAACTAAATTCAAAATTGTCAAGTCCCTATTGGAAAACCCTTTATAAAAATCACGAGTCGCAGTTTTTAACCGACTTCAAAAAAGGAGGTTATCAATTTGACCAGTATAATATGTATGTAGTAAGTATTTCCAGAACCGCTCAATTTTCGTATAATTTTATCTGCCGATTTTTCTTTTCGCATATCTCTGAAACTACAAGTCAGATTTAAGTATTGTTCAACTTAAGGAATGCTGCAAGTTTCATTAAAGTCGGTTCAGTAGTTTTTGTAAGCGGGAACTTTAATTCTCAATAATTATCTACGTAATTACTGAGAATTAAACGTACGTTTGCTAATCGATAGGTTTAAAAATCGGTCAACATTTTTAATACCGCTTTTTTATTTTTTTAGGATACAACATTCACGAAAGGTAAATATACAAATTAAAGTTTCAGAGAAAATACAGAACGAGAAATAAAAGAAGTGAGTTAACAGAATTTACTCGTACTGGTAAAAGCCAGCCCACACTGCTCGTTGCGTCAGCGTTGCGTCGACGCAGCGCTGCCGTTGCGTTGTTTTACATACAATAAAACCAAGGAGTTCACACGGCGCGTTGCGTCAACGTTGCGTTGACGCAACGCTGCTGTTTGACGCATAGCCGGCCGGCCGGCACCCGGGCGCTGCGTCATCGACTCATCGCAGCGTAATTACCCTCCCGCTTCGTATCGGGGGCTGCTGTCTATCATATTGAGTGCGTTGCGCGCTGCTGTCACGACGCAGCGCGCCGTGTGAACACCTTGGTCGCGTGGACTGGCTCTTAGAGTATATCAGTGCTTGGAGCATAATAGACTTATTTATTTAAGTACATAATATTTTCTTAAAGAAAAAATATTTATGATTTTATCACATTAATAATTTAGTAGGTAAGAGTGTTATATTAGTGCTAAGAGCGTAACAGGCTTATTTCTTTACAAATCTTAAAGATAAAAATATTTATTACATTAATAATAATTTATTCATCCGCTTTGTAAAGCGTGACTCCCCGAGAGGCCTTTCTGCCTTTCGCCGGGGCCCTGTCGGTAACCTAATTACATCTTACGTAACTACATTAAATCGCCCTGACTTTAGCAAAGTCAGCGACAGTCAAGCAATTTTGCTTACGATACAATAAATGAATATTAGATGACGCTCGCAACTCCGTTGGGCCAAAGCTCGTTTCTGACTGATCTGACTTTTCCTGTCACTGACTTTTTCCGGATAAAAAGTATCTCTTGTCCTTTCCCGGGACTCAAAGTATCTCTGTACAAAATTTTAGCAAAATTTCAGCCGTTTAATCCTTCAAGCCCCATACGAGCACCGGTGATCGCGACAACAATAGAATACATTGTTGTCGCGATCACCGCGATTTGCATTTCCAAGAATCCCCGAACGAAGGATTAAGCGTGAAGAGGTAACAGAGATATAGACAGATAGACAGACACACTTTCGCGTTTATAATTATATTATAGATTAATAAATCTTTTTTTGCTAGTAACTTTCCGCATTCCGTGGGGTACGGCTGCGGATAGTTGCTGCGCCCAAGGAGATAGTAATTGTGGATACATCAATATCCTCTAAAACAGTGTTTCCCAACCCGTGAAATATGTGTGTAAGTAAAGCATAACATCAGCATGGGGTGAATATTTAATTTTCGGACCTTGTAGAATATAATTAATTATTATTAGAAGCTTCGTTCTATGCAACTTTCGGTCTGAGTTCTGAACTTAGATCGACCTTCACCTAGCTGATAATAGAATATATTTTAATACAAATAATTTAGTATATTAGAAAATTTATCAAGAATAGGTTGTCTAAAGGCAACACTATTAGTACGTGAGCCCTAGAACAATTTTTTTTGTGATTACTATATTTGAAAATAGCTACATTTTGATAAGACGAACAACATTTTTATTTTCGAAAAATCTTGTATGTGGCAGCTAACAGAGATAGAAAGGATTTCATACTTTGACTTGATGGTCCTAAAATAATATGGATTGTTATATTTGTAGGACAAGGTTACTCTTAAATTATATAACTATTAACGTACCAATATACAAAAAATCTGCTGGTTAGGGTTCCGATTTAGGGTTCTGTAATCAACAAAACTTGGTTGACTACTGTACCTACCCTAAAACCATACTTTAGATAAACAAAAGTGTGTTTCTATTACTTTTTCAGTGCTTGTATAAAAGGGATAAACCGGTTATAGTGATGTTTGGTTCTTTGAGTTTCGTGAAAGGACGTAAGTTGATAATAATCATATTATCAACTTTTTTGGCGACAAAATGTAAGTTTGGTCTAAAAAGTTAACTGCGTGCACCATCTATTGCATATAATAAGTACTCGTAATCTTTAAAATCTAAGGTGACATACTGCCACAAGAAGCTTACTGTCAGCTGTATTTTTTGCCCTTTAGGTACTGAAAAGCTATAGCAATTAGCGGGCCCCGAATAGACGGTCAATTTAATAGCGCAAAATTAAAAACTGTGCAATATTATTGGCTGTCTAGGGGAAATATTGAACGCGCCCCTCAATCAAATTGTCAAATAAATTATTGTTCAGTAAACTTAGGACACTATAGGCTAATGAAAAAAAATTGAACTTTTCAAAGATATTGCACCATAAAATTGATCGTCTAGGGGGCCGCTAATGGCGATAGCCTTTTAGTAAAGGACAGAATATACAACTGGCAGTGAACGAGCCAACTATGTAGAGCTAGAATTGGGCAATTCGTTAGCGAATAGTTATGTCCACACTATGCGCTTTCGTCTTCAATTTTCGTCATCTTCTTTCATTCAACATGAATGCGTCAACGAACGCAACGCCAACATTGTAATTTTTGAAGTTTTGCATACGGTCAAAGGGAATGCGTCGCGGGCATGCCTCACGTTTGCTGTTGATTGCGCTATAACGACGATCAGAAAAAGGAACAGTGTGGACAAAGCTTATGACCTACAAATGCGGGCGGAGCGACGGAGCGAGTCTGCCGCACTGCCGCATACCCGCCGCGCCGCTGTATCGAGCACCGGGACGCTGTTACATATCTCTTATATCCATACTAATATTATAAATGAGAAAGTAACGATTTTGCTAGATATGGAAATATTTTGAGTCACAAGAAAGGACATAGGATAGTTATTAATTTTTATCTCGGAAAAAACGGTTCCCACGCGATAAAGGAATTTTGCCGCAACGGAGTTGCGGGCGTAATCTAGATACCTATATAATATATATTTGTCCATATTATTATAAATGCTAAAGTGTGTCTGTCTGTTACCTCTTCACGCCGGTCGATATAAGGTAATAATAATAATGGATATACATACTTGAGTTCGGAAAGGACCTCTAAGGCCCGTATTTTTGATCAGTACTCAAGATGCATCTCGGTCTCAAGACACGGTTCAGGCTCTGTGATTGGTTGGCTGTCAAAATTTGGACCAACCACAGAGCCGAACCGCGTCCTGAGACCGGGTCGCATATTAAGTACTGACCAAAAATACAGCCTTAGGCCCGTATTTTTGGTCAGTACTTAACAGTACTGACCAAAAATACGGGGCTAACGGCCGCACTTAGAGTCGTTCATTAAATCATCATTTAAAAAATCAAAATTATCCGCTGCCCATACAAACCGCAACACTAAATGCTCATTAAACATGAAATTCCCTCTCAGAGTCAGTTAATGATAAATTAACACCTCAAAATGGCGATTAAATTTAAATACAGAAGAAGCACCATTTAACTCGATTGAGTCGCTAATCGTGGATTTTGCTGTCAAAGGGGTATGACATAGAGATTTTATTTTTTTTAATTTGTCCCGGTCGGGACAGGCAAAAGGAGCGTTGCGCATACAGCCATTTCTATGTTTTCTCTATTTAATGAATGATAGTGAAGGCCGAAGCCAATTCTAGGACATAGAGAAATATAATACACGGGCGGCATGATCTTCTTCTTTTTTATATGATTTTATTTATAGCTTGTCAAAAAAGAGTACCGTACACACTCTACGCAATTTTTTAATCATATTGTAACAAAATATACGAAAACCTTATTCAATCGAGTTCAAATTAATGTGCAAGGCAAATAATATTTAATGTGTATATAAGCGTTCTCTATGGAAATACAAAGAGCGTGATTACGTTCAGAAAATTTTTTGTTCTGTGTCTACTCTTTTTTCACAAACTGTAGTCGTGTTCGTTTCGTTTTTCAATGCACATTACGCATGCGCAAAGTTAAAAATTAGTGTCAGTGTCATGTTCTAAAACCTGACAGAAATTGTTAATATTTTAGAACATGACACTCAATTATTATGAAGTAGACAGTCAGCTGCCAAACTGCGAAAAAAGCCGCGCATGCGTAGTTGAAAAATGAAACGAACACGGCTTTCTAGTCTTGGAAAGTCAAGCCGTGTTCGTTTCATTTTTTTTTTATTGGGCGTGAGTCGTGACTGCGGCCGTCAGAGTCGGTCATTTAAAAAATAGCGCTGAACATCATTTAACAAATTGAAATTTAATGCTTTCATTAGAGATACCTCTCAGAGACAAAATTAATTGACTGATTAATTTCTGTCCCCTATAAATCATTCGTACTATGACGAGAAGTAGTAGTAGTAGGTATCTAGTAATTTTTATTTTGTTTTTGGTTGGCGAATTTAACATAATAATATATTTTAACATACTTAATACATTTCAACAGGATTTCATTGGTCAGTATATACTTTAAATAAATAAACTATAAAGTACTTACCTACTTATAATGTTTTGTACCAGTTTCAATTCTTATCACGTCATACTTTTATTTTAGTTAACAATGCAAGAAGACAAGAAGAAGTAAAAATTTACAAAGTTTGCATTGCTAGGCAGAATAATGAATATAGAAAAAAAATAACAAGAAATCAAATTAACTGATGCAGCTCGCTTCAACTCCCGTACAGTTTAGCCCAAGTGGGCCGCGATAACAATTGAAAGGCTATTGTGTCTCGTTTTGCCGCGATCAAAGGAATAATAAAATATATACTACTAAAATAATTTCATTCTTTCCTATCTTTCACCATACCTCCCTACTACAGTTATGTAACAAACATAAAAGGTGTTAGAAAAAAAAACATGTTTTATATTGTTTTTATAATAGGTACTAGGTATTTAAAAGTATTTATTGCAACATTTGAAGTTTCTATGTTTTACAATTTGGATTATGTGAATAACCTGTCTTATGTCTACTATTAACTACCATTTTAATATAAGGAAACCGTTTGCTATTAAGATTTATTCATAAATCATAATAATATTGTAACTATATAGTAAACATACTTTGAAATATACCGTATATTATGTATAAATATACCGTAAGACATAATTTGGTAACAATGTTCATACTTCTTTGTAGGTATATCTAGTTTGTATGGAAGTGACTATTGGTACACTTCATGTAAAATACTTCTATTTATTAGCAAGAAAAGGTAAAAATCGGCCAAGTACGAGTTGTACTCGTGCACGAAGGGTCCCATACCACTAAAGAGCAAAAATAGGCTAAAAATTGTATTTTTTGTATGGGAGCCCCCCTTAATTATTTAATTTATTTAAATTTTATTATTAATTATTAAAGTATAAATACAATTAAGTATTTTGTGAATATTTCAATTGCCTATGTGTTGCCGTTATTGATTAAGAGCAAAAAATAGAAAAAAGTTACGTTTGTTGTATGGGAGCCCCCCTTAAATATTTATTTTATTTTGTTTTTGGTATTTGTTGTTATAGCGGCAACAAATATACACAATCTGTGAAAATTTCAGAAGTCTAGCTATAGCGGTTCTTGAGTTACAGCCTGGTGACAGACAGACGGACAGACATCGAAGTCTTAGTAATAGGGTCCCGTTTTTACCCTTTGGGTACGGAACCCTAAAAACTGCTGTACTAAGTAACTAGGCATGTATTGCACAAAAATGCTTTAGTACTATCACAGTTATGAAGTTTTATGTTTACTGTGGCATTATCTAATATTATTATTATTTATTATTAACACTTAAAATAAATTTTATTTTTATCTTAATTTTATCTTTTGAAAAATTAAAACTGAAAAAATTTCAAGAATAACCTCAAACTTGAACATCAAACTTTGCAATTAGCGATTTTTAATTCTCATCTCTGAGAGGGACATTTCATGTTAAATGAGCATTAAGTCTTAATTGACGTCTCTGAGTGCGGCGGTAAGACTGTTTTTTTTGATCGGGAACTTATTTTGTTAAAAAGCAAGATTTGAGATGACTTGAATACCGGGACGCTTTGTTATATATCTCTAAATATATTATATATCCATACTGATATTGTTGAACCAATGAACTGTTGTATTTTGGCCAGGTGCATAGATATACTTCGAATCCCGGGCATAGTAACGATAACTTTATCTCGGAATCCCATCAAATATAGTTGTTGCCCGCAATTCACTTCCGCTAAAATTCGTTTATCGTACGAAAAACGTACATATTTTCCGGGATAAAAATTATCCTATGTCCTTTCCGGTTTTTTCCAGGACGTAGGACTTTTTATCCCGCAAAAATTACGGTTTCCGCGTGAATTTGGGCACAGCGGATTTGCGGGCGTCATCTAGTAATATTAGAATTTATAACTATTTTAATGCGTAGGTAGTTTTGGGTTGAATATACAAGCACAAATATTATAACTACGCTCAAACATACACAGTGAAAGTGGGCGTTAGTTGGCTTCTAAAAATAACCTGTTTCTTGGGAATAGTGTGAGGGTTTTAATGGTGTATTTTAAGCTTGAACTAAGCTAGAACTTTGAAGCTTAAGTTATGAATGTTAAATAACGTGGAACTATAAGTCTACCAGATTCTGATGGCAAAAATTGAGAAAATAAATTGACTCTAGCAATATCGGGGTAATTAGAATAAAACATTTTGATCCATTTTTTCCTTATAGCGGCTAATTATGTGTGTGAAACATGCAAATATATAAAATTATCCAATGATCAAGGATAATTTTTGAAAATCTGCCGTCAAAATTTGGCATCAGATTCTGGTAGACCTACTATATTTATTTTGATTTTGGTACCAAATACATGTAAGATTTGTCTGACAGTCAGATGATCGATTTGCTCGTTTTCTTGCTCATTTCATAAAAATATTAATGCTATCCATTGTTCAACTATAATTTAAATGAATAGTTGATAATGTAGATCGTCTATAAGCTAAATTCAATGGCTGGGTGTCAATAATTGTAATAATAGAGCTAACTGCACTAGGCGCTAGTAACGCTTGTACGATTTCATGCAAGTTAATCCATTGACTGTAATCCAGGCGTTTACTTCTGTCATAATGGTCGATTAAATCTAACACCGTTTCGATCCATTCTAATATTATGAATCCAAAATTGTGTCTCTCTGTTGCCTCTTCATGATCGCTGAACAGATTTAAATGAAATTCGATGTGAAGATAGTTTGAGTCCCGGGAAAGGGCATTATAAAATACTTTTGAGCCGACTTTAAAAAAAGGAGGTTATCAATTCGATGTGTATGTAATACTTCCAGAGCTGCCCAATTTTCGAATATTATGTTAGTCTATAATTATTAGCATCTGAACATTTGTCAAATTTTAATAGTGTATGTATATATGTTTGTGCACACATATCTCCTGAACTACAAGCCCGATTTAAGTGATTCTTTTATTTTGTACCATGACTGTATTGTTCAACTTAGGGAATAATGCAAGTTTCATTCAAATCGGTTCAGTAGTTTTTGAGATAGGGAGTTTTAATTCTCAGTAACGTACAATTTTGAAGTCGGTTTTATCTTTTTAATTAAAATACAGTTATTAAATACTTTTTCCCGGAAAAAATGTGCGGTTACTACATATGACGAACGAACCGAAGGCCTGCACCGCCGGTCTCGCCGCTCGCGTGAGACAGCGTGGCGCAAATAAATAGACATTTGACGCTTGCAAATCTGGACCCAGGGGGCTGATTCTCGATCTCCGTTCGACTCGAATTCGAATCTCGTGTGATCATTAGACAATGCTTAGCGTTTATTGGTTGCCGCGCGGGGAAGTTTCCAAATTCGAGTCGAATTGCGCATCGTAATTCTGGCCCCAGGTTCAGTGCCGGCTTTAGCACTACCAGCGCTCTGGAAGAAATTCTGAAATTTTGAAAGAAATCTGCCTGCCCCTCCTAACTGCCCAGGTTGCCTTGCGGAGTCAATAGGCCTTTTCGAATATGAGGGCTTATGAATGTTCGAGATGACGCGCGTAACTCCGTTGCACCAAAAAACGATTACGAAAAAGTAAAATGCATCCTTTCCTTAGAATCAAAGTCAACCCATGCCGAATTTATTATATGGATAGCAATGATATTCAACTAAATACAGATCTGTTACGTTCATACTATTTTCCGGCTTAAATTGCTTCCGAACAATTTTCAAATTCAATTGTTAAATTTGACAGATAAGTGAAACAAAAGATATGAAATGCCATTTACATAAAAGAGACAGACTAAATAAAAGACGGGTCAATTGGCCCGTATATAAGGCTTCACAACGCACGCGGTAGTAACATATCTGCTTTGAGTTTTTTTATTTAATATCATTGATGGATAGATATTATAAGATGACGCTCGCAACTCCGTTGTGCCAAAATTTGTATCCGTGCATTTTCCGAGATAAAAATTAAAAACTGTCCTGTTTCCTTTCTCGGGCTCAAAATATCGCCATGTCTAGCAAAATCGGTTCAGTTGTTTGCCCGTGAAGAGGTTACAGACAGACATACACTCTTTCGCAGTTATAATAAATTATTACTATGGATCTACCGTATATATTTTGGCAAGAAACGGTGTGTACTGTTTGCATGTCTGTCCGAATTATTTGTATTCTAATTCATTTGTGATTACGGTATTTCCATTCATAATTTTAGCTTTATAAACATTTCTGAGAAAATACCTTTTTCCTCTTGAAATGTACTAAAATACGGGAGTATTTTAGTACATTACAGTATTAGTACATTATGAACTCGTAAACAATTCAAAAAGTTATTTATCAATGGGAATTGATAAATAACTTCTTGAATTGTTTACGAGTTCTTTTGCTTCTTATTAAAATAAAAATATAAGAGTTGAGGTTATTACGATAAATAGCGTAAAATGAGTGAAAAAATAACAAAAACTTTTTCTGACTATATTTCACGCACAGCTTACGTTAATCACTTCATTTTCAGCTTATCATAACAATAACCTTACTTGGTGACATCCGCATCTCCATTGCGCCAAAACATACATTTTGGTGAGATAAAAAGTATTCCATGTTGTTCGGTCGAATGAGAATACCTCCTTTGTAATGAAAAAACCTACCGAAGCCGATGTCATGTAAAAGAATATGTCAATATTGTAGTTCAGGAAAATGGCTTGTAAAAGCAACTTGTGAAAATGAATAAATTATATTTGTAACGCTTTACAGCCTTTAAGTATTAAGAAATACCTTTTGGTATTTTAAACAAATGTATTTTCCGGATCCTAATATATCTTCATACCAAATTTCAGTAAAATCGGTTCAGTGGTTTGGGCATTAAAAGGTAACCCGCAGACACTTTCACATAAAATGTATACTTCTAGATAAATGTAGCTATTTTTAAAACTTTGATACGTCATTGACGGACCGATTCATAATAATAATATTCTATATTATGATTAAAGGATAAATCCCGCTTTTATCGATGGTAATTTTAAATTAGGTCAGTTGGATAGTTGATGACGAAGGCCAAAGACGCGGTGAAATCCAGTGGACTGCAGGAGCTGGACGTTGAAAAGCTCCAGTTCCGCTTCCGACTGGCTCAGACTGGCGCGCGCGTTCTCACCATCCCTGGCGAGGGCGCCCAGGAGAAGGCAGATGCTCTCGCTGCTAGAATGCGAGAAGTGTTGGACCCCGAAGTGGTGAAGATCGGCCGCCCGGCGAAATGCGTCGAAATGCGCATCGCCGGGCTGGACGATTCAGCGACGACCGCCGACGTCATCGAGGCGGTATCAAGGGAAGGAGGTTGCCCGTCCAATTCCATCAGGACGGGCCCCATAAAGGTTGGAAGGTGGGGCGATGGCTCTGTATGGCTTAGCGTCCCTGTCGCGGCCGCGAAAAAGCTAGTCAGCTTGGGGCGGCTGCGAGTGGGCTGGGTTTCGGCGAAGGTGACACTGCTGGCCGCGAGGCCTATGCGGTGTTACCGATGCCTTGACACCGGCCACCTAGCGACGACATGCCAGTGCCCGGTGGACCGCAGCCGGAACTGTTTCCGCTGTGGGAAGCCGGGGCACAAGGCCGCCGAGTGCCGGGAGAAGCAACCCAACTGCTTCTTCTGCGAGGCACTCGGCAAGGAGAAGGACCACGTGCTGGGTAGCAGCGGCTGCATCACAGTGAAGAAGCCGCTCCCCAGCACCAAGCGCCGGACGAGAAGAGGAGCTCCCTCCGATAAGGCTCGGCCGAAAGAGCCTGGAGCTGGCGGTGCGGGGGCTAGTCAGTCTCCTCACGCCATGGAGGTGGAGCCATAGGCCCATGGGCGGTTGATCGGGGGATCACCGCCCGCACGAAGGGCCCGAGAAGAAAGCTCCCTAGATGCCCGGGTAGCTTTCGGTGTAGAAAGTCGGCGGCAGTACACCAGCAGCTGCAACGGAGATGTGCCGGACGCGGCAAGCGCCGTGAGGAAGCGGAGTAAGATAATATAGGGCCCGTTTCCCACGGCTGGAAGAAGGGCATGGGGGGGGTTTTAGTCGGTAAACCTCCGGCGCGCCAAGCCGGAGGGAGTCCGACATACCCCCGTCGTCCACCCCCGTGCGCGGCGGGGGATACGTAACGTATTTCCCCCCCCTCAACAAAAAAAAAAAAAAAAAAAAAGGTCAGTTGGATACTGGGGCAGATTGTGAAGGCTCATATAACACGGATTTCTATTGGCTTCTCCTTCAATAATAGCACAATACATTTCCTTTTGAAACTCTCCTAGGTATCTTATTTTAATAATTTAAAATTAAATAATTTTAATAACAATATTACTTAAAATTGGAAAATTTGAGATGAATATAAAAATAAGCTTGACTATAACTCATGCATCATAAATCAGTAATTTAGAACTTAGGAGGAATATCACTTTTACCGAGGTGTGAAAAAGTATTAACTGAAATTTGAAAACATGCAAAGTTAAGCTTCAAATGGGTAAACTTTATATTATAATACGGTTTTTTTATATTATAAAAAATCGTAATCTTATTATAAGTATTAATTTAAAAGGCTTAGATTTTTTTTGCTTGTATTTTGTGTTTCAAACTAAAAGTTAATTTTATAGGATTACTGTAGCAGTGCAGGCTTAACTTGTGAAGGGTGCTTATGACGGTGGAGCAAATTACTTGAGGTGTATTCAAGCTTCTCTTAGTATAATATAAAATTTACTTATTTATAAAACGAAATTAATACTACGTTATAAATGAAAATAAAATAATAAAATAAAATATTGATTTTCGGACAACTTAGGGTGCGTCCACATTTGTATCATTTGTGCGATCAGATCCCCGATCAGATCTCCGTCGCGTATCATCGAAGCGTGTCAAAATGATACGCGTGTCATGATACGCCCCGATCGCTATTAACCGCGTATCTAATACATGCCGTATCAAATACTCGCATGATCGGCAGAATGATCTAATAGGCGTCCACACTATGACACGCATACTTGATACGGCGTGATGATCGCGACGGAGATCTGATCGGAGATCTGATCGCGCAAATGATACAAATGTAGACGCACCGTTATAGGATCCATTAAATGTTAGTATAATCTTATATCTAGTTGTGTTAGTACTTATATTTAACTAAGTTATGTACACATGTATACAACGTCTTAAAATTATGTCTTTAAATATCTAGGTATTATTTTCGTTCGCTATCCGTAGATATTTATTATATAGGATAGAGAATGGATATTCTAAAATTATAAGTAAGTATTTAAATTTTAATTAATATAAAATATTAGCTTTGGAGAGACCTTCAATTAAATTAGGACAGGAGCTTATAAATTAATTGTTTTTCAAATTGTATAATCAACAGAACTTTTTTTTAGTGCAGAACTAAGCAAAAGGCATCAAAAATTAGTTTGCTAAATTGCATTCTTATTTTAAAACAAAATAAAACTATTAAATGACCCACTTTGTTACACTGACGCCATCTCGTTTTAAGAGCTTGAAATTATAATACATAGCGCCACCCATCGGCTTTCAGACGTATCGGAGTTGAGCCACTTCCAGCTGAAACAAACCTCTGCAGTCTGCACTCACCTGTAACACTGAAACAAGTAGTTTCACTACTCGCCGTCAGATGGCAGAATTGCACTTCAGTAAACTAAAACTTGCATTTGGAGACACCTAGTGTAATATGAGAGATACAACACATTTTCACTAGATGGCGCGTTCTCGTACAAAAGTCATCCACAAACTTTGATTATTTCAAAAAAACTTACACACGTACATAATGTGTGTGATGAAATTATTGAGTTAAATGTTATTCACATTCTTAAAATAACAACGTCTGATGACAATATTCTAGCGTAAAACATTTTGAAATATAATATTAAATTTTTATAATCGAATATCGAATAAGTAACAATGATATAAAATATTATATTTTTACTAGGTAAGTTATTTTTATCACTTAAATAATTATACTCTTTCATTGCACTTATTCCACTTTATTTTAACATATCAATAATAACAGAATTTTAATATAATCTGTAACACGACTGGTTTCGAAAAAATCATCATCAGGTGTCATTCTATACTAAATCTATTAAAATAAAGTAGAATATGAGCAAAGAAAGTGTATAATTATTTAATTGAACATGAATTTTCACTAAGAAGTGACAGTACATTCAATATCATATTTTTATCACATTTGCAATATTAATGGCCTGTTTCACCGCTTCCTGATAAGGTGCCCGATAGGGTTATTTGACAGATTTTCCATACTCCATCTGTCAAATTAAGTGGTGGATAGCCTTATCAGGAAGCGGTGAAACAGGCCCTAAGTAACTTAATTTTCTATTTCTAAATACTGACCAAAAATTTAAAAAAATATCCCAAATACTTAGCTGTACATTAAGAAACAAATGACGGCTTTAAAACGTTCAAAGTCTATAAGAAAATTAGCTCAGAGATACGATGTCTTTAGAGATTATTTTGCCATTACTTATTTTTTGTATCAAGATAATCTTTCTCTCAAGCCAAAAAGAGCTCCACAAAAAAAAAAACTTATTTGCTATTACGGATAGACGTATACGATACGTCACCTTTGAGTTATAATATTTATTTATATATGATTATAATATTTAGAGTTTATTTATAATTATCATAGTATTTATGAACGTAATTCTACTGTCTGCGACATAATAATATATAAATACTTTTGCAGGTAAAGCATACGCAACATAACGCCTCCATGGTCGAGTGGTATAGAACGCGGCTCTTGACTCTGAGGTCGTGGGTTCGATTCCCGAGTTGGAAACATGATATTTCCCAGTTTGGTTAGGACAATGCAGGCTGATCTTTGATTGTCTGACAAGTAAGATGACCCATGCGTCGGATGGGCATGTAAAAAGTCGGTCCTGCGCCTGATCTCTCGCCAGTCGTGTCGGTCTGTCGTCCCACTGGGTTATGAGAGTAAAAGGAATAGAGAGTGCCCTTGTGTACTGCGCACACACTTGGGCACTATAAAATTGCTCCTGCGTAGCTGGCTTGGTTTCAATGAAACCGGCCACCGTCACCGAAACTGGTGTGGGAGCTTTTATAATTATACGCATCATAATATTATCACAGTGTAAATAACTACAGTGGTCGCCTTTGAAGTCGCGCGAAATGCCGCTTTTGTGTAGGTATTCGTCATTGCTTCAGGGTTGTCACAATAATGTGTTTTATTATAATCTGTTATACATTTTATGTATTCGTAGTATTTGTATGTAGAGTACTAGGAAAAACAAAAATAGATATAGAAGTATTACTTATAAATAAGGAGTTTTATTATAAAAAATACAAATGCGTATAAAAAAGCTCAGGGTTCGCATGATATACCTATATATCAATTGATTAAATATATCGGATACAATATATCATGAATAATGATAATATATAATATCAATTGATATTATGCTTCATATCAAAATTGATATTTATATTTAAAAATATTTGATATTTATATAAGCGTTTTAACTTTTATCCTAATGTGGCTATGCGCGTAGAGTTGGGCCTACGCAGCCTACGTAGTGCTACGTCACGCTCTGACGTAGCCGTCTCGTAGATGTTTCGTAGCACCGCTACGTATTCTACGCACGTAATTTCGGAGATCTTTATTGGGAAAAACGTTACTTCAATTGCTCGGATACATTTTGTATGGAGTTGGGACGTACTTTAGTTAAGAATGTACTTGAACTGCATTCGCATATTTTTATGATTAGGTACCTAACTTTCATTTTATGAATAGTTTGACAGGAATTGTATGGGGTTTATCTCAAAAGCTAAATAAAATAAAATTTAAGTAATTTAAATATCTTTGAGTGCGGCTGTTACAGATTCAACAGTTAGACTTTTTATAGTAAGAATCCCGCGAAATTAACCACAACATAAAATAATAAAATAGTACCTACCTGTAGATTGCGGGATAGTGCTATATATAAGATAAATACTTAATTTTGTATATTACAAGGACCTCGACCTGATTCATCAATTATTAATATTTCCGTGTTCTTTTACTGGTCATTGGTTTCATAGTAACAGGAAAGTATTTTTACAAACAACCTGTAATTATCTTCATGTCAATATTGTAAGTAATTGTTTCATTTTGTTTTGATCGCTCTAATACTTTCTTCGACCTTATTAAGTGAAGCCCTGTCTGACGTCACCATGTGTGATTTATCGTCGATTTTGCTTGTACTACAGCTGTGTTATTTTTACCTGCTCGTTTTGTGAACTGAAGCGTGATCAGGGGACTGTTTGATACTTAATTTGCTTATGTTATTATATTATAACTAAGATATTATTTAATGTTATGATAATTTCCTTTCTTTTGATGCGCAGGGGAAACCCGTCATGGGTCGCCCGGGTTGGGGATGTGCCTCAGTTAAGCTGAAGCACCCCGGAATATTATGACAATAACCTTCAAGAAGAGAGCGTATTCCCTCTTAAAAGGCCGGCAATGCACCTGCAGCTCATCTGATGTTGCAAATGTCCATGGCCGGGTGACGGTAGTTGCTTTCCAACAGGTGACTTGTTTGCTCGTTTGCCCCCTTATTTTATAAAAAAATATATTTAGGTGATATTCTGTTTACTCGATCTATTTTAAGTTTACTTTTCTTGAAAGGTAAATACATAATACTTTTACTTTTACTCTTTCTCTGTCTGTATATCATTTGAAGGAGGCGCCGGCAAAAAGATTTTCTAAAGACTTTTTGTAGCCACTACATTATTGACAAAAGTGATTTTTGTTATAATAAATTACGTATACTTTATTATAAAAGTTTTAAAGTTAAAAACACTATGTTACTATATGACATTTAAAATAAGTGACAATTTCAAAATATAGTAGTAAAATACGTTGTAGTATGTTTTCAATAACTAAGTTTACATATTCAAAGGCTGAAACGAACCAATAACAAAACAGAACAGAAACAGAACTACGAGTACTCCGCGACAAATTAGATACCGCGTCTCGTGCACTACAAAAGAATGCTAAATCACAATGCAGATCTACTGAATGCTTTATAGAGTAGTAACTGACCCGGCAGACGCTGTTTTGTTACATACTTTACACTTTATTATGCATGCAAATGTGTATATTATGTATAAACCCATCTTTCTGTAAAAATCCTATCAGAAACCGCCGCGTAGTTCTAAGGATAAATCTGTCTTGATAGCGGGATATCCGACATAATAATTTTGATCTGTAAACAAAGCTTAGTATGCGGCTATAGTGCGACGAATTTGAAAGTGACGTACTAACCGCACAACAAATTCTTCAGTTCAAAGTTATGGAAAAAATATAAGATTTTTTCGTTACAAAATTGACCAGGTGTTTCACAAGAACTGACGTAACCACCGGAAGAATAACAGGTTTCCGGTACTTGAACTAGTTTATACGTAGTTAAATAACAAAAAATGTAGGTAACAATAGAATATGTTTAAAACAATATTATTATATCTAACTGAAGAAGAATTTTATTACTATTACTGCAATAAAAAGTTAAAGTTTCAGTTAGTTAAAATCGTGAATGTTGGTTAGATTAGGTACCTATATTATATTTTTTACTAGATGTTTCGCGCGGCTTCGCCCTTGTAATTTTGGAATTTCACAGAAACCGTACATTTTTCCGCAAAAAATAGCCTATTTCACTTCACGTGGTCTATTCTTCATGTGTGCCAAATGAAATAAAATTGCTCCAGTAGTTCTTAAGATTTTAAGTAGTTTTAAATAATTTCTCGCTCGTGATAAAATAATAAATATAGCCTTCCTCAATAAATGGACATTATACCACTGAAAGAATTTTTCAAATCGATATTAGCGCGATCAAACAAACAAACGCTTTAATATAATATTAGTATAGATAGCGATTTTATATTTTAATAAATAAACAGAGGTTCCGTTAATTTACAAAATTAAAATTTAAAAATTAAAAGATAAAGTTTTATCAATTTAGGCAGTCTCTAAAAGTGAACATTCTTGTGTTAATGTCTCGGGTAGTTTAAGCTATTTTAAAATCTAAAGTTAAATCTTCAGTTACTTTGTAAGCCATTTAAATATTTTATTAGCTTACCGTCAAGAGAACTTTAGTTAAGCTTCGAAATAATTATATTTTTAACACGCTTTTATTAGCCCGTGTTAAATGTTACGAAATATTTGAGCACTATTTTTACCTTGATCCCAAGTAGTCTAATTAATTTGAAACTCTGCATATTATGTATTAAGAGCTAACTAAAATTAATGCTTAAATGTTTTTAATAAATAATTAAAAAAAACATCACCTCCGTGGTCTAGTGGTATAGAGCGCGGTTCTTGACTCGAAGGTCGTGGGTTCGATTCCCGCGTTGGAAACATGTTATTTCCAAGTTTGGTTAGGACAATGCAGGCTGATCACCTGATTGTCTGACAAGTAAAATTATCCATGCGTCGGATGGGCATGTAAAAAGTCGATCCTGCGCCTGATCTCTCGCCGGTCGTGTCGGTCTTCCATCCCACTGGGTTACGAGAGTAAAAGAATACAGAGTGCTCTTGTGTACTGCGCACACACTTGGGCACTATAAAATTACTCCTGCGTAGCTGGCCTGGTTTCAATGAAACCGGCCACCGTCACTAGACGAAGTCCGCAATTTCGTAGCGCCAAAATTAGTGTATCGCGCAAGAGCCGTACATTTTTCGCCGGGTCAAAAAGTATCCTATGTCCTTTCCCGACACTCAATGTATTTCAATACCTTACAGCAAAGTTAGTTTAGCAGTAGAGCGTGAAAAGGTAACATGGATTATAATATTTAAATAAAAACTAATCAACTCATATTTTAATGCCATGCCACACGCTCAGAAATTCTAGTGTACAATATGTATCACCTTGAGCTTACTGTGATTACCACACCAAACACCAAATAAATATTTTAACAAAATATTCAGTACTAAAATGGCCAAAAAGCGGCTACCGACAGAAAATCCTCTTTTATAAGACCATAATATTTTTATTAATATCTGTTGAGTCGGACAGTGCATATTATATTGGGGGACCGTAATAAATCCGTTACGCCTGTCATTACAGAAATAAGTTTGGAGTCTACGGTAGAAATAATCTCGAACTTTTACCCGACTGCCTAGAAATACTTTATTTTTATTTTCGAGTGAATGTAGAGAGACGGTTGTATTTTCGAGTGAATGTATTTATGGCACGCTTTCGAGCTTTAACTGCTTTATGCATTAAGAGGTGTCAGGTGTCAGATGTCAGGATCCTAAGACTAGACTACATCAGGAGCAATACCCACTTCGTCTTGAGGGTCGAGCGTTTGGAGTCCCGCCACAAAGTTAATTTTAGCTCCTTTGTGGTGAGAGTCCCGACGCATCATCTACCGACCTTCGAGAAGGAAGAGTAATTCTGGCCGACTGGAGTCGTCTACAGGAGGTTCCGAGGATGACCTCCGAATACGTTTCGTTACGACCCACGTCGCAGACAATACGTGTTTAGTGTTAGTGTTAGTTTTAGTATAATTGTATGTATATTAGTCTATAATGTATTTATAATATGGGCCAAGATGCCTAACTTCAATAAATTAATTAAAAAACAAGTAGATTACTTGTCTTAGGATCCATCCAGTCCAGCCTAGAACCATTACGAAATTAAACTTTATTAACAACTGCACATGTTACTTTTAACATTTCAATAATAGCCTCCTTTTGTAAGTCCGTTAAAATGTACGAATAATAAAAACTAAGGAAGAGTAACTGTGTCAAAAATGTTTAAAATATTGTTCCGATTCTACAAAATGTGACCCGAATACATGCATACTTTATGCAAAAAGAGGACCGAATACATGCAAGAATTTTGTGTAATTATAGAAGTGACAATAATTATTGTCAACGGCTTTATTTTGTCAATTTGAATGTAGTATATCGTTGCTATTGGTATATTATATTAGTGTGCAAAAAGAACCTTGAGAACCAAATTCAAAACGATTAAAGTATGGGAGTTACGTTTCCTTAGTTTTTATTATTCGTAGGTTAAAATGAATCGAAAGGAACTGAATGTTTTACATCTTACATGTTAGTATTCACATCTCAAAGTATTTCCATTCTGAAACTAAAAAGCTGGATTGCGAAGTGATTTCTAGTTAAGAACCTCTCGACAACAGATTGCGATCTTGCGACCCTGGTTACGTAACCCATGCAAATGGGGTCATAAACTGGGCTGTGTGGGGCACGATGTAACATAATCATTTACCGGGTTATAGCAACCATTATACAGGTTACAATGTAAATACTTACAATACTTGTGATTGGATGGAAGGATTTACGAGAATCCATACATACTCCCTTACTAATAAAGATATTTCGGTGGTGTATAACTATTCTACTAGGTCCTATTTTTTTCTCTGTCATGTGACTTTTTAAATATGCCAGATAAATCAAACAGACCTTGTGTACTCGTAGTTATTTGTTATGCATTTTTTTAGCAAAAGTGGTATTCAGTTGTGACTTGCAAAATGTATAGCTCTGTCTTGCATCTCTGTTTATTACTACTTCACGCTTCTTATTAAATCGCTGTCGTTAAACCGACTTAGCCAAAATTTGATACAGAAATATTTGAGAGAAAGAGTTCAGAGTAGAAAAGGTTTTATGAAAAGAAAAAAGTTATTTCAAATAAACATAAGTAATTGATTGTTTCGAACATAATACGTTCGATGAAGTAAAATTTTATGTTTTAAAAAAAATACAACTAGAAAGGATATTTTACATTTTGCCAACGAAAAAAACTTTTAACGAATTCTTCGGGATAATTTCTTTTAGAACTTCTTATTTTCAAATTTAGTATGAAAGCCCCCGATCTCAAAACTCGTTTTGCGTTTAATTTTGTTTCAATTACACTTTTTCTTGAAATATGTAATTTATAGGGAGTTTTAATAAAAAAATACTTTTCTGTCGAGACAGCTGTGTAAAGTTATAATTTACATTTTGAATATTCAAAGATTTATCATTAAATTTTAATTATTCATATTTTAAACCTTTTGAGATCTATGAAACAAAATATTCTAAATAGAAGTTTAAAACATAATCAGCTGTTTGAATGATTAAACTATTATATTGTATTCATTATAGGGTACCTGCCGGAACAGTTATTCGGCAGAACATGTTAGCATAGCTGTTAGCATAGTGTCGCCTGTACGATGTACTATCAGAGAAGTTGATTCCTATGCAGATCGGGGACCTACGTAGTTTGGTTGCGTTACGTCAAACCCAGCCGACCGATCACAATTAACATTGAATTGACATATTCGACCAAATAACGTTGAACTATCACCTGCATAGGAATCAATTTCCTCGATGGTACATATTATATTGGCGACACTAGAGTTATTCCTATTATAGTTTGTAAGTGCCAATAAGATAGGTGTTAAAGACCACGTTTAGGTAAAAGCTCAGGAGGTGGTGTGGCTTGGTGATCCAAGGATTTGAAGAAGTTGGCAGCGAATGGATGAAGGCTTCATAGATTGGGTTGGTCGGCGTAGTGGATAATAATGTCGGTCGGCGATAAGCCAATAATGATGATGTTGAATATATAGGTAAAACTAGCTTAAAGCCGAGCCTTATTGTTGTGATCTGCTCGCGTTGTCAACACCTTGGCTGACTGATGATACACATCTACCTACATATGAATAAAAATAACTATGGTAAACTATGTTAGCAGGTTGTTCGCTCGCCGTGATTAATCAGTTAGTCTTTGTAAGTATTTAAATTCAATATTTGTGTATTTTAAACGCAATTATTTACAAGTGTTCATATGAAGAGAAACATTAACATACCCTAAATACTTAATCGCACCCGCCATGCTCTACGTAACTGAAAACGCAAGCAATATCTAAAATATCCAGTAATCGCTTTTCGATGGCTAATACGAATGCATTGGTAATGTGCTTTAGAAAATGTTTGCTAAGCAATCGTTTAAAATTCTATAAGTTTAAACACTAACATGATCCTATTTAAGACTAGATGACGCCCAAAAGCACAGAAATACTTGAGTCCCGGGAGAAGCTTTTTAATTGCGACAAAATGTGAGAAAATCATTATGTAGTTTGATAGAACTATGACGGAACGAAGCTGCATTATTGTTGCATTGAAATACTAGAATCGTAGTACTGGGAGAGACATGCATCGCAGCGGGAGACGTAGGGGACGATCGCCGGCCGTAGGTCATCGCATCACAATATATCATCGGTGACAGATGTCCGTAGAGCTGGGATATCGATGGGTTAAACACTGCTGAGTTACGATGGTCCGCCGGATTAGTCATGTGCCAAAGTAGGTACTATCAGAGGAGTTGATTCCTAGGCAGATAGCGGACCTAGTAATTTGGTCGCATTATGTCAAATCTATCCAACCGATCACAGCTAAGTGCTAACATTGAATTGAAATAAGTCGAACACATGACGTAAGTCCGTCATCTGTCTAGGAATCAATTTCCTCGATGGTACATGGAATTTTACAAAGAAGACGTGTTTGATTTTGCTATGTGAAGGGCCTATACTACTGCAATAATAATGAATGCCCAAAAAAACTAAAATCATAATGCCATTAGGTCACTTAAAATAATATTATATTTACTTATAAAATTTCGAAACTAAGTAATATCGCTTGCAGTTCCGTGATAAATATGTTTTTAATATTTTGGCTACAAGGCTAGAACGCTCAACGTCACAGGTGTAAATTTAAAAACCCATTCATCATTATTGCAGCGGACCCTTCATATTATATTCAATAATAATTTTGCCATGTTCAAATCATGAGCAAATTACAATAACGAATAGCTAAGTTTAGTCATCAGTATATTATAAGTCTATGAGTATAACCATGTATAACCAATGTTAGTATGGAATTTTGTGCCTTTTATTTATAATTTCGCCATTTTGATTATAATCAAAATGGCGAAACTAGACACATAATGTTGACATTTGTGTCTTGACTCTTGATTCACTACTTGGATTTTCAAGCTGCTTGGACTACAGAATACAGATTATATTTGCATTTTGTTTTGAACATTAACAATATTATTATTTTGTTTTGAAGAGAAAATAGCGATTGACTATATTCTTTTTTGTTTTATTTTTCGAGAATTACAAAGCTAAAGTTAGTTCTATCGTATAAAATAATAATATATACGTTATCAAAAGATAGAGTTACTTGAAGTAAATATTAGTAAGTTGATTCTTTCGAACACAATACGTTCGGTGAAGTTAAAAATACTGTTTTTAAAAATACAACTAGAAAGGATATTTTACGTTTTGACAATGAAAACTTTTCAGCGAATTCTTCAGGAGAATTTCTTTTACAACTTCTTGTTTTAAATTTTAGATTGAAAGCCCCCGATCCCAAAACTCGTTTTGCGTTTAAAGTTTTATTTCAATTACACTTTTTCTTAAAATGTGTAATTTATGAGGCGTTTTCAGTAGCAAAAAAAAAAATACTTTTTCGTTAAGGCAGCTGTGTAATGTATTTAAATACATTTTCAATATTCAAAGATTTATTGTTACACTTTAATTATTCATATTTGCGACCTTTTGAGATGTATGAAATCTAATTAAGTTACAAATAGATGTTTAAAGCATAATCAGGTATTTGAATAATTGAATTATTATCTATCTGATATAGGGAACGTGCAAGAACTATAGGCGGCATATTCTGGTAAATTAGATGGTATAGGTAAATGGCACTAGGTTTTGTATTAGCGACATTATAGTACGTTTCCTATTATAGTTAGTAAGAGGAGCTAAAGTTAGTACTGACGTATACAGCGCGAAGCCCCTTGATAGTGTTGAATATGAAAATTAATCAAAAAATAAAATTTTAAACGTAATTATGTACAAGTGTTCGTATGAAAAGAAACGTTAATCTACCCTAAATACTTAATCGCACCCGCCATGCTCTATGTAACTGAAAACTCAAGCAATATCTAAAATATCCAGTAATCGTTTTTCGATGGCTAATACGAATGCATTGGTAATGCGCTTAAGAAAATGTTTGCTAAGCAATCGTTTAAAATTCTATAAGTTTAAACACTCACCTCTCATCTATATTATAGAATACAGACTAATTGACATCCGCACTCCGCAACTCGTTTGCGCTAAAATTAGTTTATTGCGCGGGAACCGTACATCTTTCCGGGATAAAAAGTCCTATGTCCGTTCCCGAGACTCAAAGTCTCGATTCTCGGTATGGATTAGATTATGGATTGATATGATGCTACGGAAAAATTTGTCATAAAAACTTATGCCAAACCATGCCAAACCGGATTTTATGGTTGGTCCTGTATTATCTTAACAATTACATGCCTTTTTAATTTTAAGAGGAAAACTTTGTTAAGACGGATAGAAAGATACTGCCGGCGCGACGTAGGGTAGGAAGTAATCTCTACCCAATCAGTCTATTATAATTGTCAAAGATTGTATCTTCTCAAGTTCATCAATAGCAACTCAAATTATTGTATTTTCTATTTTCTTGCTAAATGCATGTACTTAATTCACACACAAATTATTGTTATGGTAGAATGTACAGAATCTTTTGTTATGACTCTATACCAATGATATTGTATGTTACTAACGTAACTAGATTGGCAGTCTACGACAGAAACGCGCCACCACTTTGAAGATGCCTGCAGGCATATCTGCCATACATAATGACATAATAACATTATGAAGTGACATTGTCTTTTGGGCTATCAAGTGGTTACGCATTTTTTGCATCAGTTTGTAAGACATTGCCACTCTAGTATTTTAGAAACTCTTTGCTCTATACTATCTTGTAAATACTGCATTCTTGTGAATAAATAATTATGAATTATGAACTAAGATTTATGAATTATCAGTTGATGGTTTGTTGTCAGGCAATTTCAAGTTTTGTTAGACGTTTGATATCGTTTCTGTCAATATTCTGACATGATGTATGCAACATATCGGATTTTGGTCGGGTTATTTACTATAATATGTGCTAGTAGCGCACTCTGTACCTTTTCGTAATAATATCGTATACCCTAATTCGTAAATATATCGTATACCCTATTCGTATATTTGAGACCAGTCTCACCCTAGTTTGAAATAAACTAACCGAGGCTTGGTAGTATTCAAAGGTGGGCTTAGGATTATGACATTTATTAAAAAGTCTTGGTGGGTGGGCAAACATGTTCAATATGATATGAATTTCAGTTGAGTCGGGTAAAAGCCGTTGCTTTATTCGCTGAAAATCGATATAAATTCTCGCCTTATATTATTCTAAACTTAGTAATACTTTAAAATAGTGGAACGTAGTAATCTCGTTATGATTTCTTCAGTAGTGACTTATATAGCTACTTCTACTTTTTCCTTAGGGCACGTTTAGATGTGCGCGATTCAGCGTCGTATTTTCCCAAACGCTAGAGCTAACGCGCACGGTTCGTTTAGTGTTGAAGAGTTCGCCTTTTTTAAGTATTTTTCCCATAGTAGTTTCATCAAAGACGATTTAAAGACACGGGCATCTCAGATAGTTATTCGGGCAGCAAAAACCCATTAAAATAGGGCAGATAATGAAACCTGAACCTCGATTCTACTGTTTTGATGCAAAATTGCAACTTCTTTCTTCGATCCTATCAAACTAATCAAACAAATTTTTTGCATGAAACATCGACCATCTTAAATAACTTTTATTTGATGACTGAACACTTATTTGCACTTTCATAGGAAACGGAGTATATCGAATAAAGAACGAAACAGAATATTGCATTAAAACAGTAAATTTGTGGTATTGTAGTTGGTTAAAATCTCCTAATTACAGAACGTAGTGACCTACTTGTAAAATTGAACCGAAAATCTTAGCGCGGTAACGAGTCTCGGCGCAGATCGACTGTTCGCCATAACTCAGCCCTGTCCGGAAAAATCCCTTAGGATTGAATTTCATAATCATCATTATCAGTATCACTAACTGACGCAATCGGAAACCAATTATTATAACTGTTGAACTATAATTAAATGAAGTTTGCCATAAGCCCTCAGTTTAAATAGAAGTCTTTGCCATAAGCCCCATACATTATTATCTGTCAATTTCTTGATTAAATTGAACTTTAATCATTAAGGGCCTGTTTCATCACTCCCTAATAAGTGCCGAATAGGCTAACCACAACATAACTTGACAGATAAAGTATGGAGAATCTGTCAAAAAAGTTGTTGATAGCCTATCCGGCACTTTATCAGGAAGTGGTGAAAGATGCCCCGAATGTCTCTCAGTGCGGCCTGATAATATATTTTTATTTATTTTGAGTCCCGGAAATGGATATTCTTTATTTTTTATCCGGAAAATGTGCATGTTCTAAATAATGAAGGAATTTCGGTGAAACGAAAAAAATATTAAGAAATGAGCTCTACATAACATGTTAGTCATTTTCGAAGAAAAAGTTATCAATAACTGCAAAGACAAACAATCAGAAAAATCTCTTCATGGAAGACACGTGATTTGGACGAATTATGTCAATCCCAGCTGACACTTGACAGATCACGACAAACAATCACTTGACCAAATAACGAAGGTCCACAATCTATTTATAAATGTTCTCAGATGGTTTCTTTTAAAAGTGACTTCCTGATCATTACCGCATGCGACCGCGACCAACAAAAATTCAAATGAAATGCCACTTTATAACATATAACATATAAGGATATAGGTTTGATTTTCTACCGATATTAGTCTCGCGTGAAGCGTCCCATGACGCCGCTGCTATGTAATGAGTAATGACTAATGACGTAGAGCAAAATGAAACTTACAGCATACAACCTAGCCTTACTACAGAGCAGGAACAGGCACCTTGGTCGCCACGAACACTCATCCACAGAGAAAATTCGTGGTACCAACCCCAACCATATCGTTCAAGTTATGAGCAGTATTTTTTTTTTTTTTTTCTATGGACGCTTCACACCACGTCAGTCTGGCCCCGTGCTAAGTACCTGAAGGACTTGTGTTACAGGTACCAGACAACGGAAATATATTTAATACTTTTATATTTATACTATACATATATTTAAGATTTTTATTATATCATACACATATTTAATACACATCCATGACCCAGGAACATTGAAAAACTTTTTGTTCCGTCGGCGGGATTCGAACCCGCGACCCCCGGCTTGAGTTGCCACACACTAACCATTGAGCCACGGAGGTCGTCTTTATTATATAGTATTGGGTTGGTGATGATACTCTAGTGCGAAGGAGTCACAATAGATCCTTATGTGTCGCAGTGACGTCAGAGATACAGCGACCTGTCTTGTTAAAAAAATACAGCCTAGTTCATAAAGTGGTAGTTTATTTGAATTTTTGTCGGTCGTGGTCGGTTGCAGCAAAGATCGTAAAGCTACCAGACTAGAATTTCGCAACAAAGAAGCAGGTGTTTCAACTACGGAAGACAAGTTCTAATTAGCACAAATTCAATCTGCAGTCAAAATGGAAAGCTTGTTAATAACTTCGATGCAACTATGTTTCAATTTCGACTTGTGTTTTGAGATTATCGGGAAATAAACTTTTGTGCTTTGGAATATTATTAATGCGTTGTTCATACGTATAAACGTTTTTAATAAAGAAGAACTTTAGATATAATAATAATAATAATAATATCTATGGATGCTTTACACCACGTCAGTCTGGCCCCGTGCTAAGTACCTGAAGGACTTGTGTTACAGGTACCAGACAACGGAAATATATTTAATACTTTTATACTATATATACATTTAAGATTTTTATTATATCATACACATATTTAATATACATCCAGACCCGGGAACATTGAAAACTTTTTGTTCCGTCGGCGGGATTCGAGCCCGCGACCCCCGGCTTGAGCTACCAACGCGCTCACCACTGAGCCACAGAGGTCGTCAATTATATTAAGATTATTAAATACAATCTCTTGAAAGAGGAAGGATAGAGTTTGAATGGGCCCCGATTTGAATGGGTAAATAGATTAAAACAAATGGAAGAAGAAACTTGGGCTATTTTTTTAACATCAAATTACAAGAAATGTCAGTAGAATTTATTTAAAATATTAAAAAAATAAATAAAGGCAGTTTGATCCATAGAGCCAGCCACACCGGTTGAATAAAACAATTATTTTCCTACATTTCAACCCCTTCCTTAATTTCTCCCTTTTCCTACATTTTAACGTTAAACATGTGTAACAAGTTCATATAAAATTAAAGATAATAAAAATATATTGCATCGGTCGCCTACACCTGTAGCCTTCACAAATGAAATAAAAATGAAATACATACAGTTAGTGACTTAAATTAAACCTAGCACAACGCTGAAATAAGTGTTTGCTTATCTTTACACTTACCTGATATCATACTTAAATGTAGTATATTAGTATATTTGGTGTGTACTAAATATCTATAAATAGAAAAAATTGTCCTCCGTAATGGCTGGATCACCTTTGATGGAATTCTGTGTGTTGGATTGAAAATTTGAAACCATCCACCAGTTATTTTGACACTCGAAATAGCGTTAGGACAAAACAACTTTCTGGGGTAAGCTGGTAGTGAGATATGAAGTCTATTTCTATTCAGGTAGCGGCTATTTGTTAAAATAACCATGGGGAATCATTATCGACCACATAGCCTTATTATAACGCAAACGTCAGAGCAGAAGGCGCTACAGTAAATAATAATCGGACTAAAATCCGACATATTGCACACATATCAAAATATTGACAGAAACGTTGTCAAACGTCGAACAAAACTTTTTGTTTACTGTGAATACTGGTGCTGCAGGTTGCTGCCAATATCCCAACGAGCGACGGCGTTACAAAATATTATTGTCTACTCGCATCGTGTGCACCAAGCCTTAAAGATTCCATATCCCAAAACAAAAACACCAAACTTTCAAATGCAAAGTTGGTAAATTCCATTTTTCACAAGGTGGATATCTGGAGCAAACTCGTTAATTGGATAGTGGTATAATTATACCTTCCTGTTCCACCATATTTGTATAATCCTATTATTCCGCGAGGCTTGCTTTATACGTTTTTCAATGTTGTTCTCGGTACGGGAATAATGAAGTACAAGAAGTTTGCTGTTTGTATAATACGCTTAGCTTAGTTTTTTTTTAAATAATAATAATAATCATTTATTCACTTGATGTGGTTTTACAAATATGGTTTATCATTGGTACGTGCACATCATACCATTACATAGGTGTGTGAATATTGTCACCGTAATAGTTATTTTGTCGAATACGAGTTACAATTGTTACTGTCAAGACTTTATTACTTTAAATTATGTCAAAAAATAATTTAATTAATAAATCCAAATAGCAAATTAAACAATTAAAATAAAAATAAAAATGTAATTATAAAAATACCTATTTAAATAATTTATATATTAAATTTAGATTTAAATTTAAAAAATCCAATAAATAGTATGATAAAATAAAAATTAGTACTTAATACTTAATTATTATGAATTTAAAATGTCTCTAACAGAGTAATAACATTTGTCTATCAAATATTCCCTTAAACGTTTTTTGAATTGTCCGATATTTTATTTGCTCCGGTATTTTATTGAATATTTGAATTGCCATGCAGAATACACTTTTGTGCATTAACTCTGTATTGGCCTTAATACTTCCTAATCTATTATTGTGTCTACAATTCCGTGGTATACAAGCAAAGATCTCAAATAATTCTGGATTATTCTTAACAAAAACCGCAGTTTTTCAGAGAATAAAGTATTATTATATACATTTACAGGTACACTATCATTATATATGGCCACAATTAACGCCTCCGTGGTTTAGTGGTTCAGAGCGTGGCTCTTGACTTGACTCTTGACTTGACTTGAGGTTGTGGTTTCGATTCCCGCGTTGGAAACATGTAAAAAAGGGGTCCTGCGCCTGATCTCTCGCCAGTCGTGTCGGTCGTCCATCCCACTGGGTTATGAGAGTAAAAGGAATAGAAAGTGCTCTTGTGTACTGTGCACACACTTGGAAACTATAAAATTACTCCTGCGTAACTGGCCTGCTTCAATGAAACCGGCCACCGTCACCGAAACCGGTGTGGGAGTTATTATATGGCCACATCGCACAATTTCTTTGACCACTTTAATAGCTAATTCCCTACTATTATTAAGTTAAATAACTTTATAACAATGTTAATTAACGTAGAATTATTTTCTATGGCAATTAAAATGTTATATTTTTAATTCTATAACAAACTTTATAATTGTTACATTTCAAATAACAGTATAATATTGCTTCACATGTAGTTAGGTATGCTGAAGGCAAATTAAAATAATATAATTTTGTAATCTTTACCTACTTGTTTTATTACATTATCCAAGTCTTTGAAGATATTATATAAAATTGCTAGTTAATGTGATTAATTCTGTATCAATTATCACTTACAGCGAGGCAAAGTCGCTAGTATTCTAGGCACTCTCCCTAAAGGCAGCAGTCTGGATGACAACCTTTTTTATATTTAGTTTTTATTATAGCTTAGTATTTATTGTATTAGTTAATTTTGTTTATTTATAACTCTATTTTATTTTAACTTAGATTTTATTATAGCTTTTGTTTGTATATTATTTTTAATATGAACTAATAGTTGACATAGAACACATGACATTTTTCCTATATTAGGTCATTATCACTTTGTCTAAATTGAGTAGACATTTTAAATAATGTCTAAATAATACATAAACAATATCCAGATTGATTTCTTTGACTGTGCAACATATTTATATAAACGCAAAATTATTTTGTTGTATTTAGTTGCAAGTATTTCGGCATCAAGCCTGGCTTTCAGCCACGACATCCTGGTTAATTTTAATTGATTGATTGATTTCAGCCTAGAGTTCCATTCATATTGGATTCGATAGTTTCGATAGTCAAATTAAATATAAAAAATGTATCACATTTGAACACATCGCTAGCGCGAGCGCTACAACGATATTAACTACTTTAATATTGGGCTTTTACTTATTATAATTATTATTTTTATTGTATTACGCGTCGCAAACATAGAGGTACCTAAGTGTTGGTAGAGAACACTACAAATGAGTGTTGTTAATAAATTATTCACACCTAGTTTGCTTGGCAATTGGAAGTAGACGGCACGGTGTTCGATTTTTGAAACAGATCGACTTTTTGTTTTTAAACAAAAAGTCGGTCTGTTTTTGTAATTGTGTAAACACAATTACTAAAAATAGTAATTGTGTTTACACAATTACTATTATTAGTAATGAGCCATTTTCATAAAGTTGTGCATGAGTCATGACCTAAACAGAAGACTGCAGCTAAGTTTTAGAATGTTTAGATATATGATTTAAGGAACATAATATTAGATATTATGTTCCTTCAATCATTAGTATTAATTATGTGCATTATTTAGATGCCAAAAAATATTGTACGCATTACTAATTGGTTACGACACTTTTTCCAAAACGTTTCACATGCTAACTCGAGTTATAAAGACAAAGTAAATTCGGAGTTCAGTGGCCCGTGAACGTAAAATAAAGATCCTTATCCCATAATTGTGTCAAACGAAAAAAGGAAATTTCTTTTGTTTTTGTAAGTGATTACTACGTAATTAGTTAAGATTAAATAATATTAAAACTTGTAAACTGTAAAAAATATATTTAAAAAACTAATGGTGCCGGTGGCATTTATATTTATGACATACCGTACTCTAAATGGTGAGACGAGGCACAAAAGTTCAGAAAGAATGTCACAATTTTTTATGTAATTATGTGCTTCTTCTTCTAGTTTCAAATAAATTAAGTTCATCAATACCTCTCGTCCTTAAAGGTGAACGCAGATTTGGCCGCATCGCACGCACCGCAGTCGCCGCATTTCGAATTCTTCATATAAAGAATGTAGAAGTTGCGAAGACTGCGGCGCGGGTAGGTATGCGAGCTTGCCTATAACTTCATAATAATATAAAGAATTCGAAATGCGGCGACTGCGGTGCGTGCGGTGCGGCCAAATCTGCGTTCACCTTAAAACTGCAGTTTCAGGCAAACTATGCAATTGTTGACAATTGACTGCTGTCACGTTAGATATTTGTTTAAAAATACCAAGAATACGATTTTCTGTATAATTTAAGAACTCTTGAAGCAAAACTAATTGGGTAATTTACCTTAAATAACACAATTGTTATTGGTGATTTTACAAAAACAATGTTTAAAAATCGCAATTGTTTTAATTAAAGTAATATATCTCTCGACTCAAAGAATATACGAGTTTCAGACGAACAATACAATTGTACAACACTCGTGTGTATCCTTGAAGACAAAGGTCAAGTTCGTATTCGTTCCCATTTTCATTCGTTCCCCGATTAATGAGTATGTTGTTTTAGACTTTGTGGAAAAATTTATCATTTTGCACTGCTAAAAAGTATAAAATAAATACAGATAGTGGCGAAATAGTGTCACTATAAAACAGTAGTAGTGTTTATTAGTATAAATAATAATAGTTACTATAAAATAATTTGTTAGTAAATCAACAATTCGTTTTGCATTCTGCTTCAATTCGATTAAATAAAATGTGTGAAAATAATTATATTTTATGACAACAAGCATACAATGTGTAGATTAATGATTGCATATACAATATATTATTATATTCAAGTTACGTGATCTATAATAATATATAGGCAAAAGTATTAATAGTAATAAAAAGTAATATTTAACCAATAAAATAGTAGGTAATAATAAACAAAAAATGTTTTATTACCGAATAAATTAGAATCAAATGTTTTCAGAACGTCCTAGGTACGTGCTGCCTACCTCCGGTTCAGGAACTAACCCAGGTTAGTTCGTTCGTCTTAAGAGTCTCGCACAGGGTCACACTTTTTACCAAAAAATTGGAAAAAATGTCTATTACAAAAAAATCTTACATCAGCTTATCATAAATGTTTGAATAACTTATTCTACTACTCACGCTTCTGTGTTGTCGTCTCTGGACTCGGAGCGTTCCGCGTTGGCCTGGTTCCGCCTGTGTCGGCCCCGCTGCTCTTCGCCGAGGCCATACAGGCCGGCCACTGCCGCCATCTTTGTTTCTCCTTCACACCATATCACGGGAGGTCCATAGTCAATAACGCTAACCTCGCCCCTAACATCCTACTCTACACTCGAGAAAGTTCTACACTATCTAATTCGAATTTTGGACGCATTGGTACAATCTAAATCACAATATTATTGTATTTGATTATGTTAACTTATAGTAATATTATTGTTTCAGTTACGTTGGCTTCGTTTTGTTAGCTTGGATTCTTGTGGCTTGCATCTGATAATTAAATGCTTTTTACTTTTTGGAGTTTCACGAACAAAGTACACATTTTTATTCCATCCGAAAAGCGTACTAAGAAATTTCATTTCATTTTCAGCGTGTGTTTAAGCTTGCACCGTGTAGACATTTTTGATTAGATTTTAAACGTTAGTCGGCGAAACGAAAATGTTTTTCAACTTTCCTTCTGAGAAATAATTAGTGGTAATATTGATAGAGTTTCAACTACATTTTAATAGGTGTTACAAGAAAATGTTATGTATAAATATTGTTTTGTTGAAACCCCGATTTATTTATGGATATTTCAAATATCTAAATGAAATAAGTCGATGACATACTATTGTTTAATTTTTATTACAGTTGTTTTTACACTCCAATCTCTCATACGTATAAAAGCTAGTTGGCGACATAGAATTTAATTGGTGGTTGTAAACAAATTACTAAACTCTGGAGCACTTCATTCTCACGATATTATGATAATATTATATATACCTTAATTAATAAGTCCTATATCATAGAGGTAAGTTCACAAGTTCTGTAGACATCTGAATATGTACGTAAAATACTTAGCGTCAGGTAATGGAATAGAGGCAAAACTAGTATATTGGTTTAGTTGGCGAAGTTGTAGAGTGCTTTCGAATTTGTTGGAAATTTATTGAAGCCTCAATTAGTTAAGTAATTCTATCCTGTCGAGCAGCTATACTCAACCTGCGGGCCCGCAGGTTGTTATCTGTTTATCAGTGGCCCGCGTGAAGTTATTTACGCCCATTTTGAAATTTTTTCTACTTTTAAATAGCTGATTTTAAAGAATTTTATTTTTTAGCCTTAAAATCTGTAACGAGTTAAACAACACTGGTACCTAACTGGTTAGCCTTTAATCATGAACTCGTATATTAGCACCAATAACAATACCATTGATGACAGCTATTACTCTAAAACTAGCATTTTATGCTCCGTAATCACAAAGAAAAAGTACAGCTTTTTGTCACAGTACCACACATGTAATGCAACGTTAAATTTGATGGCCACTCATTTGCAGTAATTACAAAAACGTTTTGCATCGCAAAAAACTCTCCCGACGTAAATTCGTTTTAAACAAAATGACATAGCGATTAGGATGTTCGTTTTAATAATGATAATGGTTTATAGATCTGGCTTTGTTTTGAAGAATTGTTTTATATCGGTTGGTTTTTCACAAAAAAAAGTAAAGCGTCGGGTATTTCTATGCGACATCCTGGAAAATGTACCTTCAGCCTGTATTTTCATTTTTTTTTGTTGACATACTTATTATTATAAATGCAAAAAAGTTTAAATTATATGACTGTCTATCCGTCTGTCTGTCTATTACCTCCATATTTTTTAATCCGAAAAAATGTACGGTTCCCGCGCGTTAAACGAATTTTGGCGTTGCGGGCGTCATGTAGTACATAATATTATTATATTATTAGCTCACACTAAAAGGCTTCATTCACCTTTAAAAAGTAACCTAACCTCAGAATCCTAGTCTCTTAAATGCACTTTTTCACGGAGTTAAAACTGAGCTCAAAATAAAATTCCCGTTCCCAAGTCTTGAAAAGTAGATGGATTGACTTGGAACATATGAAACTGTTTTTAAAGTAATATTAGCTTAACCCACGCTCGCTCGTATTTCTTGCTAAAATTTCCCATCACATATTCCTATAAAAATGCTGGATGAAAACGTCGACAATTTTCATGGCATTTCCTTACTACCTATGAAGCTAGTAGTTCCATACTAGCTTAGTCATCGCGTACATATTTTATTGAACATTTTATTGTTAGAAAAGGTACCACAAGAGAAATTTATTTATATGCAGATGATGGATGTACTATCAGAGAAGTTGATTCCTATGCAGATTGGGGATCTACGTAGTTTGGTCGCATTACGTCAAACCCAGCCGACAGATTACAATTAACATTGAACTGACAATATGATCCACCAAACGACGTTGGTCTCTCAACTGCATAGGAATCAATTTCCTCGATGGTACCTAATTTGGAAGGGTTATGTAAAGTAAATTTAAGTCGTCCTATATTGGCTGGGCCACCATAACTTGACCCTTCTAAACAATATTAAGTATGGTTAGATATACTTTTTAAAAACTAAACAATATAACTTTGTTTTCTTTAAAACAAACTAGCGCGACACACCACGAGATCACAAGCAATTATTGTATGTAACGATTTATATAGCAGCAACAGTAACAATTTGAACCGTACATTTTCTTTGCCGGTCCTTTACCGGGACTCAAATTGTCTCCATATCAAATTTCAGCAAAATTGGTTCAGCGGTTTGAGCATGGAGAGGTAACAGAGAGACAGAGAGACAGACAGATAGACACATTTTCACATTAATTATAATATTACTATGGATTACACTCCATACACAATATAACAGGCGAAAGGTTTTTTGGCTTTCATTAACCAGTTCGGTGTTACGCTTCAGATCCTGCGACTCAATTTAGAGCCGAGCTTTATTAGTTTTACCTTTTTCGTGCACAACCGATGAATAAAAACGTTAAAAATCTCTGAACGATGCCTTAAATGTGCGAAAATGAAGATTGGATTAGAGCAGTGGTTTTTAACCTTTTAGTCGTGCGGGACCATTTTACCAAATGTTTGTCTTGCCGGGTTGCTTGCCGGGGACAACCCAGTTGGTTTACCTACATTAAGGGTTGTTTGATAAAGAATGTGATTTTTGTGACTGCATACTCCTTACTAACTTCTGAAATATCACGTATTATTAGGGTGGCTTCGCGGACCACTTGGAATGCCTCCTCCGCGAAGCCACCTTAAGACCAAGACCAAGACTTAAGAACCACTGGGTTAGAGTTTAAAACCTAATCTTCATTTGCCATTGCCAATTTTGTCCATAGACAACATTGGCAACTTGTTTGCAAATTCACGCCGATTTTACAAGAGTCCGTATGTTATAGTATTCGTTGCATTTTATTAAAAATTGTATGGTACACACCGCTATGATTTTTTGCAGTAGTTTATAGTTTATACATTTTATTAACAACGACTTTATTCACATAAGTCTCAAGTCATAACTCATAACAAAATATTATGTACCATCGAGGAAGTTGATTTCTATGCAATTGATAGACCAACGTTATTTGGTCGAATATGTCAATTCAATGTTAACTGTGATCTGTCAATGGGTTTGACGTAGCGCAACCAAACTACTTAGGCCCCCGATTTGCATAGGAATCAACTTCTCTGATAGTACGTACTTTGTCTATCACTTTTTACGCCTGTGCTACGATTTTGAAGTTTGAATAGTACAAGAGAAAGGAAATATTAGTTTGTATTTGTAAAAGAATATTATGATAATAATTATTACTTTTTAACGATTTCCGAATGAGGAGTGAGAATTTGGAATAAATAAATTTTTAACAGACTTCAAAAAAGGATGTTTTTCTTCGACCCGTACTTATGTATACCTATGTTATATTTCCAGAAATGCCCAGTTTTTAGTTAAAATCAGCGTCTCAACAAAATTTTTTGAACATTAGTTGGTTGTTATGTAGAATGTGAGATTATGATGCTTTATAATTAGTAAAGCTAGTAGTGACAAGTGTTTAAGCGTATTATACATAAGCGTGCATGTCTCCGGCGCTCGACCTCCAATGTTCTTATCCAATAATAGACAACTAATTAAATCACTTGTCCGTTTTTATGACAAAGTATTTAATGCATAAAACATAAATATTTATTATACTTGCTGTACAAATAATTTTGTTCAACATGAGATGAGATGTTTTAGCGTATCTATCTCTTTATCTTTATAATAATATTATGTAGTTACTATAGAGGATTCTAAACTTTGCGAGTTTAAACCGCCCAACCCCATGGCTACTCCATATTGCTGGCACGATATTCAATGAAAACGTTCAATAATTATTATTATTGTAATAAAACTTTAACATTTTGATAAATCACTCTGTAAAATAAAAATGTGAAATCTATTTCGTTTAACCCATCAAGCCCCATAAGGACACCGGTGACCGTGACAACAATAGAATAACAATAGATTTCCAAGAATCCGCGATCGAAGGATTGAAATGTTTATTTTTATCCAGCCAGCTAAAAATATTCATGAATAAAACTTAAAAGTAACTAACTTGAATAACTACCGCAAAGTAAATAGATTTATTCATGATAGTAAATATGAAACCACACTCAGTGAAACTAATCGTGAATGTTATATTCAGTCAGGTTTTAGAGTGAGGCCACAATGCTCACCTAAATGGCGTTGCGTTACCGAATTTTCAGGTGCGACTTCGGGCCATGGAAACCATAATTAACACCATGATTGCTAAGCATAGTGCCTGTTGTTGGACGTCGATCATGGATTACAATAATCTATAGCCAATTATGCCGCTCTACACGTTTTATTGCTCGTACTAGTACATATGGGCGATGGGGTATGGAATGCAAGAAGCCATATTACAGACATATAAGACCGACCGTGTTACTCGGTATTTTGACAAAACGATGATTGCACCGTTCATTGCTCATTGGGACAGGAAATGAAGTAGGTCACACTTGCACTATCACCTTCTTCTATGTGTTATCGCGCGTAATTTCAACGCAGAGTTATTTATACAATGGGTCCTTTCCAACAACGACAAAAACTAATTTCCAACGACGAATCGCAACGATAGGAAGCAATGTGGCTTCACTCATAGTTGGCAACTGAGCACAGGTGTTTCGCGACCTAGTGGGAGTGTTTCACAAATTTCAAAATCAACAACTTTCTCCTGTTTTTATTTTGCATTAAACTTTTGCATTTTGAATATCAAGTGTTCGTATTTTATTTATGTACTGAGCGCTAACTCATGTTGTACAGCTTGTTTCGACAGTGAAGTTAGGCTGCTTACACTTTTCTTTGATAGCAGTCGACAAGTGTTGACGGCTGCAGTCGTATCTGCCGTTGGCAAGTGCCGTTCGTTTGTAAGAAGCCTTACTTCCGGTCTGCCACACTCAGACTTCAGAGTGGAACATTAATTACATGTAATTAATTCAAAGTTTTGACACAAGCCCCATAAATTATCTGTCAAACTTTTCATTAAATTGAAGGTTAGTCATAATAAAATGTCTCTGACTACGGCGGTTAGCTGATGTAAAATTTTATGGGATTTGACATTTAACACTGCAGTACACGCGCCCGTGATAGATGGCCTACCATAGTAGGCCATCTAAAAATCTTAATTGTTTTCATAACAATTATTATTTAATTAAAATGACAAATAAAATCAAAAACATTATTAATTAACTTACTTTTATAATCAAAAACTATTTAATTAATTATTAAATTACTGAAAAATCAACAATTTTGTGAATTTCTACGAAAATGTGCCAAAAATCGTACTGATGAAATCAAACATGTGTATAACTCACGTGAAACTAAAATAAGTTAGACATGTTCAAGACCTGATCCTACTTACAGGTCAGAATAAAACCAGAAATGACAAATCTATCACCACTTTCTTGGCGATCAAATTTGTGCTAACATGCAGCGTTGACATTGCCCCATACGTCTCTCGGTGGGGCTAAATCGTGTTGGGTTCTTTAAAAATCCTAAATTTTACTACATAAAATACTTATAAGTTATTTATTCTATGTATAAACTCAATGATTTTTATATTTTGATTATTTTTTTCTAAGAATAAACGACCCGAAACTTCAGAAGTCACCGGATTAGCTCATTTTCATACAAGTGTGACTCCTAGACTGAGGTTTACAAAACTGGTCAATATTTGTCACTTGCTTCGCTTATTTAGTTACAGCAGCCAACTAAGATCACAATTTTTATTTCAAAATTCACATCAAAAGCCTGACGAGGAAATTAGACAACCGGCACCGATGGCGCTAAGTTTTCATTATGAAAACTAGGTACAAAATAGTTTATTTATTGATTAATTAAATACTTAACACTAGTTAAGTATTTAATTAATTTTTTATTAATTTTTAATTATATTTTTGCAATTTGGTGAGATTTCCTATGTTTCTGGTTAGTCATAATATGGTTACGACGTCAATCTTTTCAGTTTATTATATCTTATTAAAAAAATAAATTTTAGTGTTTGTAATCAAATTATCATAAACGTATTTTTATATCAATGCATAAAATATACAATCATTAATAAAAAAACGTTATAAATCAATAATTAAAGAAAACATAAATGGTTTAATTTAGTACACCAATACTCGCGCGGACTACTATGGTAGTCCAGCGTTTTTGATACTAAATATCTATAATTTCAATCGACTATCAGGTTACAGGAGTTACTGAGGTTTTGTCAAATTTATCAAGCGAGGATTACCTGGAATAGCAAGTTTCTAGCGATCTTTACTGAAAAAATATTGCAGTAAATGTGACCCTGGTCTACCATGGTAGTCCACGCGTGTACTGCAGTGTTAAACGCATCGCTTAATTGTCATAGAATTTGCGATGCGTTATGTCTTCTAATCTTTATATATTACTAGCTGTCCCGGAAAACGTTGCTTTGCCATTATATAAAGTATTTCGATTTACGCCCATATTATTTTATTGAAGTGACTAAATAAGTATGTCGCCATGGCAACGTCGATCGCTATCCCGTCGCACAAACTTTATGGTCGCCGTCAGTCAGGTTGTAATAATTTACTATTATTTATTCAACAAATGCACTTATCAATATAATATAAAGTACCTAGTAGCCGATTCTCAGACCTACTGAATATGCATATAAAATTTGGTAAAAATCAGTAAAGCCGTTTCGGAGGAGTTCGTGGACTCGACAGAAAACCGGCGTGAAATAGCGCTTGCGCTGTGTTTCGCCGAGTGAGTGAGTTTACCGGAGGCCCAATCCCCTACCCTTTTCCCTTCCCTACTCTTCTCTATTTCCTTCCCCACCCTCCCCTATTACCCCTTAAAAGGCCGGCAACGCACCTGCAGCTCTTCTGATTCTGCGAGTGTCCATGGGCGACGGAAGTTGCTTTCCATCAGGTGACCCGTTTGCTCGTTTGCCCTAATATTGTGACACGGCTAAACCAATTTTAACGAAATTTTGTATGTCCATTCGTAAGGTCTGAGAATAGCTTTTTATCTACTTTTTATATTGATACTAGAAATATTTTTTATGGCAAAACAACGTTTGTCGGGTCAGCTAGTATTATATAAATTGCATGATAGTTTAGTCTTTCAAACAAATTAGAGCTTGTCTAATTTGAAATGACGCGCCCCACCACTTCAGTAGTTGATATAAATGACACAATTTTGTATTGCGAATACGAGAGAGGAGCGCGTCATTTTAAGTTAGACAAGCTCTACAACGATATAATAAACCTCTATCAGCGCCACGCGGAAATTCTAATAATACTGACTTAGTAAAGATACCTACTTGTAATCTTATTAGCGAGATGGCAACATAACGTATATTTAGACCTGTCTGACATAGAACTAACGTCATAATGTAATGGCATTATGATGGCCAAGATTTCTTGTTCGTTCCGTACCAGCCTAAGTACTCAAAATATATACGGCCGCGAATCTATACTTAATATGATAAATCAGAAGAGTTTGTTCGTTTGGAAGGCTATAAGCTATATTTTATCACGCTAAGACTAATAGGAGAGAGGAAATAGAGGAAAATGTGTAAAAAACGGGGGGAAATTAAATGAAAGGGTTTATTTGAACGCGCTAATCTCAGGAACTACTGATCCGATTTGAAAAATTCTTTAAGTGTTAGATAGCCCATTTATTGATGAAGGCTATAGGCTATATTTTATCATGCTAAAACTAATAGGAGCGAAGAAATAGGGGAAAATGTGGAAAAACGGGGGAAATTATTTGAAAGGGCTTATCTCACGAACTACTAGAGCAATTTTTCTGTTATTTGGGTCAGATAAGAAGTAGACCACGTGAAGAATCATAGGCTATTTTTTGTGGACTGATTTGTCTGTGAAATTTCTCATTTACGCGGGTGAAGTCGCGCGGAACGTCTAGTTGAGAACATAATGTATACGTCATATACAATATTTTCTTTCAAACTCTTACATTAAATATTAGTGTTAGTATAATTATTAAAATTAAAGAAAATCATCATTAAATCTGCGTTATCTAGTCATGAAATGTGAATTTACCTTTAAATGTGTAAATTAATAATTAAACAAATTATTGTTTAAATTGCTCTTAAAACTACTCTTAAAACTAGTGAGTTATAAGAGCAATTTAAAAGTTAAAAACGTAGCATTTAAATAATTCTAAATTTCACCAAGTAGACGCATTGTTTAACGTTGTATATGTTCCTGACAGCTCCCCGGGCTTTTATTTAAATTAGTTAAGACAGAGTTACGGAGCCTTGAATACTGTGTTAATCGGAATTTAAGTAATTATAATTCTAGTCCTAAACGCTCCTTTTAACAGATTATAATATTGTTATCAGAAAATATTTTCTCTTTTACTTATTAAATGAGCAGATAAGCGGCTTCGCCTCCATTAATGTTTTCCTTATGTATGAAAACTATGTCATGATTTTATATAATATAAACTTCTTAATTCAGATTGATATCCAACAAAAGAAAGTGCAACATACATTGCATTACTTTTAAAGATCTACGGAATTGCTAATCTAGTATAATATTATAATATTAACCACCACGTCAAGAACTCTTATTTTTATGTACATATGGCATTGAGTTATATTATTATGAACTACGTTATGAATAAAATTATTGTCAGCCATGTAAAAATCCTCTAAATGCGCATGTTATCAATTAATATTCTTATTAAACCTCCTATCCATCCTTTTATCTTATGGAAGAGAAGAAACCACACAGAAAAATTAAGAAACCAACACTGAAAGATGGTTAAAATTGAAAAAAAAAATGTATTTCAATTATCAGAAAATAGTTCAGTGGGTTCCGTAACCCTTTCTGCCATTCATCAATAGCTCGGTTAAGACGATTGCTTCAGCGGATTGAAAACTTTTATTAATACTTTTTGTTCCATAATCAATTTCCTTTTAAACCGTTTCTCATTGACTTTTTCCATAATATTGCTGATTCTGCTGAAATATCTTACATTTTTGTCTGTAATGTTTGTAATGATAATGTTGAAATGTTTTATTGAAATAGTTATTTGCATAACTACATCTTAACGACGACTTCGATTCGCTGATATTTTGTTTATGCGGAATGCAGACGTTCAAACCAACTTAATACAAATTGTAGGTTTTAAACTTTTTCTACAATTTAAAAGAGTAATAAGGTAACAGTCAGAGGCCCTTGTTCCTACAATTTTATATTATTAGCATGGACAACATGGATAAAAAGGAAAGATAGGCCTGTTTCTCCAACTTTTATAACTCAAGTTAATAAGTTCCTTTTATGTTGAGACATCGTAAGTTAATAAAATGGAAGTTAATAAACATCGAATAGTTTGTCAGTTTTTAATTTGTTCGTGTAGCTGGCTGGTAGTTTTTAAATAAATTTAAAGTTTTCGCATTTAACATGGAAGCAATTGTGCATTGATTTATAGTAATGTAAAGTACAAAAGTAGATAATACAGGACTGCAATGCGGATATGGGTTCATTCACTTTGAAGAATGCTTCAGTATTTAAATTACACTTGTAACCCATGAAATTCGTGAATGGTGCAGGTGTACAAAGAATGTCCATTAAAATTAAATGAACGGCTAAAAGAACGGCTTATACTGACTAAAATATTTACACAGCAAACTATAAACCTAGTTAAGTTTTATTTGTCTTTGTCTGGCATATCGGAAAAGTCACATAACGGAAAAAGACAGCGGGCCTTGGAATACTCTGTATATATATTTTTTATTAGATACTAGAGGGGGCTAGTGGTCATTTTTTTTGCTCTATGGGTGTTATAAAAGCTTTTATATTTACTACACTGCGTTCCATATTAATGTTATGAATTTTAAAATGTGTCTGTAGTCTTTCTTTCTGTCTATTGTCTCTCTTAAACTGCTACACCGATTTTATTGTGTACCTACCGAAGGTAATATATATATATATATATATATATATATATATATATATATATATATATATATATATATATTACCTTTATGCAACAGACGGACAAGCAAACCTTTTAACAGTTATTTTCTGTGTAAATCCATACTAATAATATTAATAATGCGAAAGAGTATCTCTCTGTCACCTCTTCACGCCCAAATTGCTAAACCGATTTTGCTGAAATTTGCAATGGAGATACTTGAGGCCCGGGAAAGGACCCGGAAAAAAACGATTTCCCCGCGATAAACAAACGTTTGCGCTACGGAGTCGCGAGCCGGAGGCTACCCACAACTTATTTGACAGATTATCCATACTCTATCTGTCAAGTGGTGGATAGCCTATCCAGCACTTATCATGTGGTGAAACAGGCCTTTAGTGTTTTTATTAGGGGTACAAAACCAATTACGGATGTATGTGTACATTGAACACCGTAGACGTATCATTAGATCACGGATATCACGTCAAGATATTCCCGAGTTTCACGTACTTAAATATCTGGGATTCCACCGCCATTGTAGGAAATATGCAAAATAATTCAAATTCCAGGCAAATTCGAAGTGGAATCGTGACGATATTTCAACCATCTTTGATACTACTTCGAGGTGAAATACAATTTCAAAGTGAGTTTAAGTTTGTTGTGACAAAACTCAATCCCTATCAGCATTTACCTCAATGAATCGTAATTATAAATAAATATTCTTTCTACGGCTTCGTCTTCATAAAGTAGGAAGTAAAGAATTAATTATTTTCATCTACTATGAAATATTTAAATTTTTACTTAATAACACTGGCCAACAAAAGAAATGTTTCCTGAGAATTTTACATTGTTTCTGTCCTAAAAGATGCCTATTTTTTAAACATGCCATCATTTTTTCTCTAACAGCTTTTATTTTTAAGTTACGTAGTTACGCAGTTTAGTTAGTCGATCTAACTGCCATTTTTTACCAATTTTACTAAGATTTTCGTATTTATCGGACGCTTAATTATATTTTTGTATCGGTTGTCGGTTTTTGTCAAAACATCTGATATGAGGCTTTTTTTAATTGAATTTGTGTATCTCATGTTGTATGCCTGAAATGTGCAAAATATCTACGGTTATTATCCAGTAGAAAAAGAGGTGCTATAATGTTCATAGCATTTATTAATTGAAAAGAACTTTGAAACCGTCAATATTACTACAGCTACTTCTGCGTCGTGATAAACGGAATTAACCCAGAAGTTCGTGTAGTAAGTGGTCATACCGTAACTTGAATTCTGCTTGAAGATCTTAAACCAGCACATCTCAATCTTCAGATGATCCAAATGTATGTGAAACCGAAATGCTTAATGCATTTCGGTCTGATGCTTGAAGATTCTGATCTAGACTACAAGTTTAGCCTTTTGGAACCTAAATAAATTAATAAAAATTACTAAATGGCTTAGTGAATGTCATAAACAAACGGAAATAAGCTTCAAAAATCGTGTTTTTGAGACGAGTTCACTGGGAAGAAATTAATCTGTTGATGATGTGGAGCTTGTTGATAGCATATTATCGAGCTTGCAGGAGCTGCAAGCTCGATAACAGTGGTGCAAAAAGCATATTGATTCACTTCTTCCACTCATTTTTTTTCACAAAATCTGAGCCATTTTAGTGAGAAGCAGGGTAAAAGATTTCATCAAGATATTTTGACAGTGGGAGAGTGTTGATCTCAAGGTGGAACTCAAGCATCATGGCAGACCACTGATGGAGTTTGCAACAAGATCTATACTAAGTCAAGGAATAATTAAAACCATCATTATCTTGATGGTGTTTAACAGTTTTGTTACTATTTATTAATTAATTGTTTTGCCAAAAAAAACAAAGGTATTTAAAAAAGTAAACCTGTTAGCAATCTCCCAGTATTTTTTTTATTATCTAGGCCATGGAAATACTTTATAAATGAAAAAAAAACTTGTAAGAAACAAATATACTGTGTTGACCAGTGTAATGTATTGAAAATTGATAAGTAACACAATTATTAGTAAGCTCCTAAGGGCCTGTTTCACCGCTTCCTGATAAGGCTATCCACCACTTAATTTTACAGATGCAGGGCCTGTTTCACCGCTTCCTGATAAGGCTATCCACCACTTAATTTGACAGATGGAGTATGGAAAATCTGTCAAATAACCCTATCGGGCACCTTGTCGGGAAGCGGTGAAACAGGCCAGCAGTATGGAAAATCTGTCAAATATCTTATCTTATCAGGAAGCGGTGAAACAGGCCATCACTAGAAGCTAATAAAGTCTGTGTGTGATAACTGATAAGTCTGTCACGTATGTCTTGTTTTACGTCACATACTTTAAATGCCGTCCTACGAATAATAAAAACTATTCGTAGATGCCGTCCTAGCTTCACATAATTAATATCACCACCTACACACCTACTTATCATAGATGTAGCAATATTTATTTTAAAATAAAAGGTTCTAGGTTCTAAGCAATAAAATTTTAATTAATTATAAACGTCAAAACAAATTGAAATAAAATTCATTAATGATATCAAAATTAATTTTGATTATTTATTTCAATATGATCGTTAAGCTACACGAGCTAATAAATTAATTTACGAGTGTTAATTATTCTGTGAAATGTTGAATTAAGTTGATGAATATTAATTCTCCCAACATAATTTTCAAATTATATGAGCAATATTACTGTAATAGGTACTCATATAATTTGAAAACTACTATTTGAAAACTGGTAGTAAAAGACCAGGCTGCAGTCGGATCAGAAACCAATAAATGAAGAAACAAAAAATCGCTATTAAGAAGAATGATCGCAAACTAAGACGAAGCAGAAGTAATATTATAACAAGAGAAAAAGTCAATACCTACATAATATCTACGAATAATAAAAACATTGTATACAAATCTGTAGCAGATGTCACAGAGCATTTGTGCTCGTAAAACAAAACAGCACTAGCAAATAGATAACGCTATTCGTGAAGATTTATTAGAAAAAGGCATAACTGAAACTGAAAATTTACAGTGGAAAGTTTATCTATTCGGAAAAAGCGGCAGATAAATTTGTTAGTCAAATTGTAAGTTCGCGGCGGCGTCGTTTTACTTGGATACGTTCCGAGCTTCGATACTCTGTTGGTGATTCCAAACACGATTCCGAACTGTAAATGTACCTAGTCGTTTAGTCGCACAGTAATTATTTTAAAGTATTGATCAACTTTCTCCGAACTAACCATATAGAAAGTAATAGATATTTGAAGAAAAAATCTTCTGCCGAACATCGAAACAGTGCCGGCCCTATTAAAATTTTCAAGTGATGCGGAAACCAAACGCGCCTTCTAAATAAAAAGAAATCGGCCAAGTTCGAATCCGTACAATTAGCAAAGATGCGTAGGATTATTCCATAATATTATATTTACATATTTTATTGTATAAAACGATGCATTTATGTACTTTTCAGTTTATCTGTAACAAGGTTTACTTGTGTTATTGACAGACAACCTTTAGGAGAGAAACATACCAAGCTAGTTTGAATACGCTTTATTTCTTGACGACGGAAACCTACACAACTGTTTACGAAGCTAGCATAAATCAGTAGCAGATTTCGTAGAACAGTGTTTCTCAAAGTGAAAGTAGGATACGTGAACCCCTAAGGACGCGTCCTTAGGGGTTCACGTATCCTTCGTTCAATCCTGCGCGTGTCCTGCTGTAGCGTGCAGTGTGCGGATTCAGCGCTTGTTTTCCCAAACGCAGTACACCCACACGTCTGAACGCGCCCTAAAGGTGATCACTGATCACACATATTTTATCAGCACGCACACGCCGAACGCACCGCTTTTTAGCGCCGCAATTTGTTGTATGGATTGATGTGAAACCTCGCATATTTGTCCGCACATGCGGTTGCACATTGAACGCGCCGCATGCGGTGCGTTCAATGCGCGATCAGCTGGGTACATTCACCATTCATCACGTTCACGGTAAGATTTAAGTGATGAAGAGAGAGGTACGAGTTAATTGGCTTAGGTGCCAGCGGTACACTAAACGTGTCCTTCGCGACTGAATTTAAATTTTGAGTCATAATAAGTAAGTTAGTCAAGAGGTTCGCTCTTATCAGGAAATCTGTCAGGGATTCGTGCTAAAAGTTTGAGAAACCCCGTCGTGGAACATTTGTACTTTTGACAAAGCAAAAGTAGCAGTGACTGTATGACGCTATATATAATATTCGAAGAACGTTAGACACTCTCCAAGATGAATTGAGAAAACGTGTTACGGAACATTATATCGGCTTTGTGTGCACACTACCTACTAAAATTGATTTACAATTCAAGAAGATAGTTTGCCATGCGGTAAGCTGTCCTAACTTATACCACAATTTCTGTAGACTGCTGCTACGCGATAATGCCGCAATAGCCTCATCAAATCAGGGTCTACAGAATAAACTTTGACTTAGTTCTAATTATTATTAATATAATACTATTATGCATATTTGGAAATGAAAACTTTTTTAGCTTAACGCACTTTTTCGTGTGGGTAAAAATGATATCCTCGTCTCAAGACACGTGACCTGATCAAAAATGCTTATGACGGAGGGTGATTAGACCGTTTTGCATGTACTACTCCCGGAGGGCGCCATTTTTTTTTTCGTTATTTATGAGTAAAATAAAATATTATGTTATAATTAATTATCACGGATATGGAAATAATTTAATGCGAGAAAATATACGGTTATATAATAATATACTTGGTATTAACATAAATTCATCGATAAAGTTAGACTAGAAACTCTATAGTTTAAAGGCGTCATTCTCTATAGTTAGATTATTAACACTTCTTCAGTGCCAGATCGTAGAGTCCTCTAAAATATTTCGCCAATCCAAATATAGTGATTATGTTTGTCAGTTCCAATCCCCTGATTGTTTTGAGTTCAATTTTGTACATCATTGGTATTCCGGCGTCGTCGGTTAGGAGACTCTCAAAATATTCCCTGTGAGTCACACCAATAAAAATCTATTTGAAAAATGTTTATGATACACAATTGAAGAGACACTGACTGTAGAAAATGTATAAATATAATATCCTTTATCACAAAATATTTGAATGTAAAATTAGTAACCTTTAATATACGTACTTTACTGTCCGTCTGTCTGTTACCTTTCACGCCCAAACCGCTGAACCGATGAGTCGCGGGAAAGGACATAGGATATTTTTCATCTTGGAAAAATGTACGGTTCCTGCGCGTTAAACAAATTTTGACGCAACGGAGTTGCGGGCGTCGTCCAGTGAATTATAATATTATCTTTTGAAGTTGTACACTACTATATTATGTAGGTAATATTTGAACTTGAGGCGATGATAAGTACTTGAAATACTGATTACTGATTGAATTAATACTTGAACAAAAGTCATAATATCTTAGAGAATATCGTATTCATTCATTCTTTGAAATAATTATGAGTTCACAATCATGCAATAGCTGACACATTTCCGATTTCCTAATAAAAGAAAATCAACACTTCCCTTTGTAAGAGCGGAGTGGTGCTCGAACGAGATCAATTGGATCAAGTCATCAAGCACGGTCTTACTTATACTTGCTTATACTTATACTTGTTGCTTACACTCACGCTGAGCTAAAAATAAGCGAGTATAATAAGGAAAATTGGAGAAAATATGTGCAGTTGAAAATGTTTCTAATAAAAACGCGCCATAAGTACGTGTTTTTCAAGTTTTAAGCAAATATTTAGGAGCTGTTCGTAGCCAGCTATATACGAATCCAGTGCATAGAATACTACTATGCTAAATTGTATCCCAATCTGTTTGGTAATAGCGCAATTAAGTGACATAATATATTATTTATTTTGTTAATGGAATCAGGCGTTACTTTGCGGAAATCTATAGCTTAAAATTTAGTTTGTTATTATTTTTAGCAATATTCCGCGAAATAAACTTCCACCTTTAAGTAAATGAGTGAGTGCACGCATAGGCATGCGTACAGCACCTCCCTCCTCCCACACTGCCTATGCGTACACTCGCATGCAAGAACTTGCAAATACCACCACCACACAAGCAATAATGTTGGCAAATCCGTGCAAAGCCCCTCACCACCATGCAGGTTGAAAACCTCGACGCGCGTTTCGCTCCAACACCGGAGCATACTCAGGATGTGGACTCTACGAACAACGTCCGTCAAGTGCCGCCGCCGGTCAAAACACCGCCTTTTATACCCTATCAAGCCCCGCTACTATCTCCACTACCCCCACTATCCTCACCAGTACCCCCGAACATGTTAATAAGCGGTCAGTCAAGCAAGTTTGGTCATTCAAAAATGCAAATCTGTTATTTTTCTTTTCTTTTATGATCTCTAATTGTTCCAACACGCTCAGCCTTTATAGCTATTATGTAAAACTTTATAGGAATGGCCATCGGGCACGGTATGATTACTATCTAAAAGATGTTTAGCAAAATGTGACTTATCAGGATGACCATTCCTATAAGCCGCGATATGTTCTTTATACCGAGTCGCATTCAGGACAATCGATCTTATGGACACCGGACTGATATTTTTCATCAATCCGGTCTTTGTTATGACACAAATGATGTTTTAAAGTATTATTTGTCCTGAATGCGACATGCATATCGTTGTTTTTCATTATTTTGGATAAGCGTGCAGATACCTCTCCCATGTAGGTCAAACTGGACTTATATCTAACTATCTCCTTTTCAATAGGACCTGCGTACAAAAACTTAACCAGTTCTTTCTTGTTTTTATTTTTCAAAATATTATTAATAATTTTTGGACTATATCCGTTGGATATCGCAATTTGGAAAATTATATTAAGCTCCTTTTGATAATTATCTTTACTAAGAGGGATCGATAATAATCTATGAATGTAACTATGAAAGGCCGCGAGTTTGTGTTGCCAAGGATGACATGACGAAGCATGAATAGTAGTATTAGTATATGTCGGCTTGCGAAAGATTCCAAAACTGTGTTTATTATTAACTCTAGAAATAGACAAATCGAGAAACGTGGACGATTTTGAACAAAGAAATATTGTCGTTAATAAAAGTATTTTATATTATTTTAGATACGTAGATGATTGTTTTCTTTGTTGGACGGGTACACAGAGACAACTGGACGTATTTGTTAACGAAACTTAATAAAAAACATATTAAAATTAAATTAGAATATGAAGATAATAACACCCTAAATTTTCTCGATTTGTCTATTTCTAGAGATAATAATAAACACAGTTTTGGAATCTTTTGCAAGCCGACATATACTAATACTACTATTCATGCTTCGTCATGTCATCCATGTCATCCTTTTATCTTTATAAAATTTGTGTCAGATTCACCTGGGTTCACAGAATGGCCTGCAGAAATTATTATTGTATCGTTTATTCTAATTTATAATAATTTTCCCTTCTTCTCCTTAGTAGTTTGTTTGTTTGATCTCAGGAAAAAATATTTAAGGCCCAGTAGTCCCGAAAATTAGCAGGTCGATGTCTGTCAGTACGAATATCGACCTAAAGGACATTATAATAACATTCATATCAGCGCGCCTTGTATAGTGGCGGTTACGCGCTCGCCGCGTGCCTTGATAATAGAAAATAGGAGAAAAAACCTTTTGTTTTTAGTATTACACAAATCAAATATATCAAATCGTTTAGGTTAGGTTATGACAAATGTACTACAATTTTTGTTTTTTCTAGAAAGTGTGTAATTTAGCCATAAAATGATTTAATTATGAAAAACAGCGTTATAATAGTCATCTTTGAGATTTTTTCCTATCGAGCAGAATTTTTCAAATTGTGTACTGATATACCTTTGCGTATAGGAAATTTTCTCAATTTTAAAAGGGTACTTTTTTATACTTAAATAATGACATTTACTTTACAAAAAACGTTATTTAAAAAACCCATTTTACGTAGTTGCAACAACCACTGCACCTTAAGTGTTAGATACTCGTACTTGTAGTTCATTTATCGAGGAAGGTTTAAATAGGCTATAACTTCTATATTATCACGCTAAGACCAATAGCATCGAAAAAACAGAGGAAAATGTGGAAAAATCAGGAAAAAATATTTGAAATTACTTATCTCACGAACTACTGGAGAAATATATTGTGGGAATGTGCGTAGAGGCCAAAGGAAGATCTTCCGACCGAGAGAGGTGGTATGCCCGGTCAGGCCGAAGCCCACGTGATACATTTCAGCTGTACCGACGCGCTCAGAAAACTTCAATAGCGCGATGCAGGAATGTAAGGCGAATTGTGGGTACCGCCACATATTTATGTTATTTGGCACAGATATAGAGAGGACCACGTGAAGGGACAAATATTTTTTTGTGGAAGTATGTACCCTTTCCGTGAAATTCCTAATTTACGCGGGTCAAGCCGCGCGGAACGTCTAGTATAATAAACTTCTAATTACTAAAAATTATTATTAAAAACAATACAATTTCTACCGAAGAAAACTTCATAATTACTCTCGTTACATTTTAACATTTCAAACATTTTCAAACACTATATTCTTCATTTTAACTCAATTACATCCATTGCCAAGTATTTAACCAACTTGTATGAACGTTTTGTCAATATAATGTCGCTTAAACGTTTGTTAATCACAACACAGTCGTGAACAGGTCATGCAGGTCGAGATAGTAAAATCGATCGCGACCACGCGGCCACATTTTTCACGTGACCGAAGTATACGCTTAAAACTTATATATAATACTAGCTGTCCCGGCAAACGTTTCTTTGCCATATTAAAAAGTATATCGCCCGTATTATTTTATTGAAGTGACTAAATAAATATATCACCATGGCAACGTCCATCGCTATCATGGTCGTCGTTTTTCTCGAGTTGTAATAATTTACTATTATTTATTCAATTAATGCACTTATCAATATAATAAGTACCGAGTAGCCGAATCTCAGACCTACTGAATATGCATATAAAATTTGGTAAAAATCAGTAAAGCCGTTTCGGAGGAGTTCATGCACTAACATTGTGACACGAGAATATTATATATAAGATTTATGTATGTTTTGTGAAAGTTATTTACGTAATTTTAGTAGATGACGCCTGAAATTCATGTATTGCGCAGGAATCGTACATTTTTCTGGGCTAAAAATTACCCCATGTCCTTTCCCGGGATTCAAAGTGTCTCCATGCCAAATTTCAGCAAAATCGGTTCAGCGGTTTGAGCGTGAAGAGGTTATAGACAAATGGACCGACAGACGCACTTTCGAATTTATAATATTAAGATATAGAAGTATGGATATACCAATAATGTAGTTATAATTATAATCTTATATAGTGTATAGTTGTGTAATGTGTATTGTGTATGTGTTTGATAAGACAACAACGACGCGATGCTAAGCAGAGATATTATGTAAAGTGTGGTGTTTTTATTTCTTAGCAAAGAATTTCGAAAAATACCCGTAAATACATACGTCTTACGTACAAGGTAAAATAAAACCAGTATATGAAGCAATGGCTATAACGTGATAACAAAATACTACTTTACTGTTTATACATTGCAAAATAAACATACTTATTTCACTTTCTAGATCCACGCTCCTATTGGCGGGATTTGATTTTAATTCCTCTATAGGAATTAAACGTACGTGACTATCCGTTAAGCAAGGGATCGGAGAAGGCTTCCGTTGAAATATTCAAATACCCTTTAGTCACAGCATAAATTATGTTATAGAAGAGTAACAGCCTTGAACTCAAACTCGCTAAACACGTTTTACACGCATAATACTGCAAGATTGTCTTGACTATTTTGACAGTTCATTGGCTGAATATTGGCAAGCAAAACAACGGGATTATTAAGATACCTTCATGTATCTTATTGAAGTGAAAACTTATATTTTGGAATACTTAAAAATGTTTGATTCGTGGGACCTGATTGGAAATTCGTAAGACGGCCCTCCGTCCTCTCTCCCTGAGAGAAGACAGTCATGGCACAGAAACATTTCTCTACTTTTCACCTCTGCAACCCGATGTTTTTATACAAGGGTAGACCGTAGAAATGCTTCAACACGATAGCGTCGCGTTATGGCTTGACCAGATAAATACTATGGCCTCGAAAAATGGCGTGAAATAACGCTTACTTTGTAGATTACAAGGATTTACAAACGGTCCGTCGGCTCACTTCCTGGTCCATTTAATTAAAAAATACCGGCTACAGTAGGATAATAAAGATTTTTATGATATTAAGTATTTTAATACTGTATTCATGCTTATCTGTATTTTATGTCCTTACTAATCTTTTCAGTCGTATTTATTATACTCGAAAACCTTAGCCCCAATACAACCAATTATAAAGGTCGATTCCTAAAGGCAAAAGATCTTGAAGTCAGTACAAAAAGGTCCTGAAGGTATTGAATGAGAAAATTTAATTTATTACTCGAATGCTAGGAGAGTCCACTGGAAGTTCGGCCTTTAGAATAAAATAGTTTCATATAGTTTCATTCTATTACAATTATAATTACTTTTGATCAAAAATGTATTAAAAAGATAGAGTAAAATTTAAATTGGTAGAGGCAATAAAAATAGCCCCGTCGCGTTGAATTGTCGTAGCATTAACGCTGCTTATCAAAACACACGTCGTCTACCAAATTGATATGCGATTTATCATTAGACGCGTTTGATGAAACTAAAGCCAGAAGATGAAGTGGGAGGATTCAAATTCGTCTTCTGTTCGTGTGTCGCAGCAATTGTTGAATACGATGCGTACCGGCCAAGATTGACAAAGAATGAGCAAGAAATAATTGTATTTTAAAAAGATAAAACCGACTTCAAAATCGTACGTACTTAATTGAATTCCGTATCTCAAAACTCTGAACCAATTTTGATGAAACTTGCAGCATTTCCTAAGTTGAACAATACCTAGTACAACTAAAAAAAAACACTAAGATCGGACTTGTATTTTCAGAGATATGCGAACGCAACATTTGTTCAGACGCTGATGTAGACTAATATATACGAAAACTGGATAGTTAAATATTACATACATACAGGTCGAATTGATAACTTCCTTTGAAGTCGGTTAAAAAGCCTATCGATGGTGGTGCGATTTCCCAACGCGGTTGTGTTGGCTGTTGTTCCGTTCCGACGATGCAACGCTGCACATCAACGTTGTGTCGCTATTAAAGTATTTGCAACATGGCGTCAATCAATTCCCCGTTAGTGTGGCCCGGGCGGAGACAAACGAAATGAACATTTATCATCGGAAGGCAGCCGGCGAGCTTTAGTTATACAACCATTATACAACTCGTGATAAATTCCGCTTCGACAATGTGCTTCAAAATTGTGTTCAAGTTTACTTACGACTGTATTCAGAGATGTCTCTGAATACAGTCGTAAGTAAACTTGAACACAATTTTGTAAAATGAAATTTTGTAAAAAATGTTGTAATAGATATTATTATATTTCCTGTTAAAAAATTCTCCAGTAAATTATAAGTAATCATTATGTAATGATTACTTATAATTTACTGGAGAATTTTTTAACAGGAAATATAATAATATCTATGGACGCTTCATACCACGTCAGTCTGGCCCCGTGCTAAGTACCGGAAGGACTTGTGTTACAGGTACCAGACAACGAAATGCATTATTTAATACTTTTAAACTAAGTATTTGAACGAACACAGTAGTTGAACGAACTGTCACCAGCAGTTTCTCCGGACCTATACGACCTGCAAACCTTCAAGAAAAGAGCGTATTCCCTCTTAAAAGGCCGGCAACGCAGGTGCATTGCCGGCCTTTTAAGAGGGAATACGCTGCGCAGAAGAGCTGCAGGTGCAGCTCTTCTGATGTTGCGAGTGTCCATGGGCGACGGTAGTTGCTTACCATCAGGTGCACCCGTTTGCTCGTTTGCCCCCTTATTCAATAAAAAAAAACGTGTTTTAAATTAGTCCGTGTGTAAAATTGCATTCAAATCCGTTCTGGCGTCTTAACATAACGCGTACAGAACATACTCAAAAACTTGATATGATATTCAAATAAAGTTTTTGTTGCAAACGAGTTAATTTTATTAGGTAAATAGGTACTATTACTAGCTGTCCCGGCAAATGTTGTTTTGCCAAAATATAAAGTATTTCGCCAATATTATTTTATTGAAGTGACTAAGAAAGTATGGCACCATGGCAACGTCCATCGCTATCCCGTCGCGCGTCGCACACACTTTAATGATCGCCGTCAGTCTCGAGTTGTAATAATTTACTACTATATTTTATTCAACAAAATATGCGCTTATCAAGCCCTTGCTCATACAAAAGTGAAAAAAAAAATTGGTCTTTCAGCGCTGCTACTTTCACAGTGAAATTATCACTTTTTTTGTTACACTCTGTATATGTTTTACGGTAGTAAAACAAAGTTTTTTCGTATCATTTCCATTGTACTTATTATACAAAGTAGTCAGTAGCCGATTCTCAGACCTACTGAATATGCATAATTTATTATAAAATTTCTTAAACATATTTTATAGTATATAATATGATTAAAAAAATTTATATCCAAAGCCGAACATATTAAAAACTCTTCCTTTTTTAAAGTCGGTTAAAAATTAAAAGACACTTTTTAGGGTTCCGTGCTCAAAGGGTAAAAACGGTACCTACCCTATTACTGAGACTTCGATGTCTGTCCACTTTCAATCTATAATAACGGTACGGAACTGACTCCGACTCGCACTTGGCTGATTTCATTATGAGACAACTTCAGAAAATCAAGTCAATGTTGTGCGAAGTTGCACAAAGTTATTGGAGACAAGCTTTAGGGACTTTTAGCCTTTCCATTTTAATAACAAATGAAGACGTAGGTGGATAAAGAGTGTAACTAATATTTTAAAACATAAGGGCAACTACTCATTTTTTTCTCTTATAATATTTTGATCTAACCTTGTAACTTACTTAACAAAAAAATTCATATTTCATATTTTATACAAAAAATCGGCCAAGTGCGAGTTGGACTCGCGCACGAAGGGATCCGTACCGGTACAGAGCGAAAGTAGACGAATTTTTTTTTTTTTGTATGGGAATATTTACTTATTTTAATTTTATTATCAATTATTATTAAAGTACAAATATAATTATTATTATAGTTAACTAAACTAATTATTGAAATATACCTTTATTAAGGTAATTTGTAGAATACTGTATTTTAATAATAAACTTCTAGCGATATGTTTATTTAAATCAACCGGTTGTTAATTAATTTGCAAATACAACTAGCGCCGACTGTTGCCGTTATGAAAATTATTTGCAATACGTATGGAGTATAATATTATGTGCTTATAAATATCATGAAACTCCTTATTAAAAACCTTTTTGACGCAACTTTTTATATATGTCGCAGCCAACTGGTTTAAATAGCCGTTCAATCTAACAAAAAATCCCTTTGACTGAACAACGTCATTCAATCACACGTCTAGCTTTTTAATTGAATATTTCAGTCGCTCAAAACGTTTGATTGAATTACTTCAGCGCTCACCACCGCGGCGCTAGGTGCGTTTTGTTTACAATATGGCGTCACCTATATGCCGGTATTTTATGATTGTATTAAGATATTTTTCGTTCATATACGTTACAAGTGTTATTAAAGTGACATAAATTATGGGAGCACATACGAGTGAATCAAAATTTAAACTAATATTCGAGGAGAAATAATACGGGATTGTGAAGTTCATTACTAAGGTATTTATTGCAATTTTGTTCAAAATGAGTTAGAATGCAATGATTTATTCTACTTCTTATCATTACATTTGTGTAATAATAACACTAAACTAATGGCCACCTTAGTTAATTTGCCATTTAACCAGTTAGCTAAGCGTCGTCTAGCTGTAGTGTTGAACGTTGCAGTCAACACGTCGGCTAAACGGCGTATAGCCGTGTGATTGAATGGCGTTGTTCAGTCAAAGGGCTAGCTGTTTGATTGAACGGCTTTTTTAACCAGTGGACTGCGACGTATGTCGTAGTCGACTGGTTAAAATAGCCGTTCAATCAAACAGCTAGCCTTTTGACTGAACAACGCCATTCAATTTCACGGCTAGCTTTTTAATTGAATATTTCAGTCGCTTGAAACGTTCAACACTACAGCTGATTCAAGCCGCCGCCGTTTGATTGAATTAGTTCAGCGCTCACCACCGCGGCGCTAGGTGCGTTTTGTTTACAATATGGCGTCAACTAGCCGGTGTTTTGTGATTGTATTAAGATATTTTACGTAAATATACGTTACAAGTGTAATTTAAGTGACAGAAATTATGGGGGCACATACGAGTGAATAAAAATTTAAACAAATATTAGAATTTCGAGGAGAAATTACGGGATTATGAAATGCATCACGAAGGTATTAATTGCAATTGTGTTCAAAATTAGTTAGAATACAATTTATTCTGCTTATTGTCATTGCGCTTGTGTAATAATAAAACTAAACTAATGGTCAGCTTAGTTAATTTGCCATGTAACCAGTTAGCTAAGCGTCGTCTAGCTGTAGTGTTAAACGTTGCAGTCAACAAGTCAGCTAAGCGACGTATAGCCGTGTGATTGAATGGCGCTGTTCTGTCAAAGGACTAGCTGTTTGATTGATCGGCTATTTAAACCAGTTGGCTGCGACATATATTTCATAATCTTGAAAATGATTACTGCAAATGACACTGTATTTGTTTGGGTACCGATATCTTTCATCGTTACATTGTCTTATTTTTTGAGTCCAATTGTTTCTCCTTGTCTCGTTTTCTTTAGGAAATCTAGTTAGAATAAAATTTCTATAACCATTAATATATATAATATAATTCTAAATAAAGCGAAATAAACACCCATAATTTGGGGAGATTTGCACACGTGAATATTGGCAATATTGACATGAAACGAAATATTTAGCTTAAAAATAATGTTGACTTTAAAATAATTAAAATCGAGAAAGTCATAGAATTATTTACCTACCTATGAAACGAATTTATTCCTGGACATTTTTTCTTGCAATCGCTACGGTTTTTGCACCATTTTACTATACACGACATTTTATTTTGATTTAAGTTTTCGCAGCTTATACGTGTCAACTGTCTTCATGTTTGGTGTCAAATAGCCAACTAGGGTAAAAATGTGTGCGTGCGGACCGTGTACATACAGTCAGCTGGCCGACTCTGAAGGACACAGTTTTGTGTATGGTGGGACTCCGTCCGCCTTTTTTTATATGTCCATGGTCCATGTATATATGTATACGATGTCATTAAACTTTCGGTCCCTTGTATGATGAAAAGTTCTATACGCGCCACGGGAAGATAGCATGACACTTCAACCGACACTTCAACCGACCACACACACACTGGCCGCCACACTGGGACCACACCGTTCAAAACACTAACATTATAACTATATAATTTATAAAACAATAAATATATATTTATTTATTATATGTATATATTATAATCTATTCTATTATTATAAAAAAAAAAAAAAAAAAAAAAAAAAAAAATCCATGGCGTTATGGACTACAATTAATTAAAATGACTTAATAATATTATTTCAATTATCCTTGGTGCGAAAAACCTATACAATAAATTTAAAAAGAAAAAAAAAGGGTATGGGCGAAAAGCCCATAGACGGCCCCAATTTAATAAATAAAAAAAAAAAAAACCGACGCTTTTGTCACCCTCGCCTTCGGCTCGGGTACCAATATCGCGCGGGTTGAAATGTCATACTTTCTTCCCTTGGGGCGTAATGTAAATTAACTTAAACATTGAAATTAAAAATTATTGCCATCACTATTTTGTTAAATTTTTGATACCATAACTTGATTTTACTTTTAGCAAAATTAATACTTTTTTTGGAGTTTACTCCTTAAGAATCGATTTTCATATAATATAAGGCGCCCGGTATGAGAAAAATCCGAGGGGTAAAACCTACTAAAGTAACGAAAATCGGTCACGTTTTTGGTGCACCTTTAGTGCGCAACTTTCTAATTTGTTTTAACAAGATTTGAATGCACAATCCTTTAAAGTTTAAAGAGTGGGTATTCCCGGGTAAATATTAGGTATACATATAAAATGTACACATTATTCAGATAAAAAAGTAGTAGAGTAGTAGATTAGTTCAAATTTGGGGAGGGGGTAACCGAGGTGTTTGTGTGTGACCAAGTTACGTCTACCCCATTCAGAGACCTTCTCCAATGAATTCTCCACCGTAGACACAAGTTCGTTTCGACTCTCAATGACATTTTGCCGAGAAATATTGGGGGAGCCGTTATATACAGCATCACCTGTACTGTCATCCGCATAGCAATGAATGCCGCTGGTCTGCAACATGTCATTGATATGCAGTAAGAATAGAGTAGGCGATAGCACACAGCCCTGAGGCACACCAGCAACAACAGACTGAGTTTCCGAGCATTCGCCGACAACTACGCCCTTTATGCTTCTGTCTGCTAAGAAACATAAACATAAGGATATGGGTTTCTTCGGCTTGATCTTCCTGGATTTTTCTCCTCTATTTGATTCTGGCCTTAGAATTGAGAAAAAAATTGATGTCTCTGATTTAGTTCAAATTCAGGGAGGGGGTAGCCGAGGTGTTGCCTTTGATGTTAGAAGAAACCCCGTTCCTCTAGGCCTATTGTAAGCTGAGTTATGGCCGCTTTTGTTCGACGTTTGACAGTTGCCGAGCTGTCAATGTCAAAGTTTGAATGCTTGTAACTTGGCAACTATTTGTCCTGGATATGAGTTTCTTCGGCTTGATCTTCCTGGATTTTTCTCCTCTATACGATCCTGGCAACAAAACATTCCATCGCCAATAAGTTCTCATCCACTGGGATAATGCGGGCGGCATCTGAGAAACGTTTTGCACACACAGGATAAACTCTTTGCGTATGGTAGACACTCGTACTTAAGGAGTAAACTCCAGTCGTGCGTCGGAGCTGACACACTTTTTTATCAATGATTAAGAGGAAAAGTTTGTTTCGAGTTTGGAAAAGTCGTTATATTATTGTTTGTATTGAATAGGTGCAATAACTACTGAACGTTTACCATTGGTAAGCTACATTGTTTCCAAATAACACAGACAATGTATTATTCAGAAAAAATATTAGAGATCATACCAAAAATCGCAAAAATATAACCCAAAGTGGTAAAAATTTTCAATAAATTACATTATTTCGCTTGCGCTGCGAAAAATACAGCTGATTATTATACGTATTCATCATTATCTACAAAAAAACCCAGGACAGCATTTAAGTATCTTTTATGGTTAACGAATAATAACCATTTCCTTCATTACAAAATTAACTTCAAATCATTTCCTACTAGCGTGGCTTGTTTTGCATATTAACAATTGATCCTTACCTAAATAAATATCAAATTTGTAGTGACCTCAGTCACTTATTGTATTATTGTAGTAAAATTTATTTTATTTTGTCCAAATTTATAGTTCCTAAATTAATATTTAAATAAGTTTTAGAAATAGGTTTTTACAAATTTTATCAAAATTGTATTTACAAAATTAGATTTTACATATTTTATATTTACAAAGATAGTTTTTACATATTTACAAAAGTTGATTTTATATTTACACTTTTTTATAAAACTGTACTTTATTAATTTAACGACTGATAACATCTAGTCATTTATCTTGTATTATATAATTACTTTGTATTATGCCTAAACTACTATTAAACATAAACTTAATTAGAACAAAATTAGAAATTATTTACAACTAGTATTATAAATTAAATAACTGCTTACATAAACTAGATTAAGAATTGTAAAGTAGAATTCTAAGTTAAATAAATAATTACGGGCAGCGAACAAATTAGGCAAGTTGGCAATTATTTGCAATGTATGTTGCGGTGTACAGAAATTCGCACACTAACTGTAACATTCCGTGTGCGCGCGCGCGGAACCGGTTCGGCCAGGCAGGCGGCGGTCGCCGGCCGCCCCTCGCCCCGCCGAGCGCCGGCCGTGCGCTCGCAGTCTGATCGATGCTTTTACGCAGGACGCATGACTATCGCTGATTTGCTCCTTGCCCGCTTCGCGCTAAATACGTATTTTATTTTCGCCTATTCTCCCTCGCTTGGCTGGTAGCTCCTTCTGGTAAATCGAACGGGTGCAGTTAACTACTTTTCGCCTTCCTTCAAATTATTAATTGTGATTCTGTAGAGAATAGAATTGTCTTGTAAATTATTACCATGGGGCAAATATTTTAGTAGTTAGGGCAGTTTGATTAAAGCTCAAAACAAGGCGCTGACGTGGCAATGGCGGTGGCTACCATGAATTTGTAATGCAAAATATTATATTTTAGAAGTGGAACAACTTGCTATATAGATCTTATCGACATCTGCCAAATACACTGGAGAGATTGCCCAAATATGTGGGAAATACAGAAAATACTGACGAAGGACTGACTGTTTTGCAGGTCCATTAATTTGTCAGCGAAACGAAGTTTGCGTAATCAAGTAGTTCTTAAAAATCACACAGCACTTATGTACTACCACAGCCTTAATTTTCATGAAAAACATAGATGAATATTTATTAGATTAATTAATCAAAATCATTCTTCTTCATGCGAGATTCTCTATTTATTCTAAGGTATTTTTTGAGAATAATTTCACTTTTACATAATCTGAGTCAATCTATATGTTTGTTAAGACAAATTGCAAGCTCTGCATTTACAATGTCTACAAGATCAACAAGGATAATCAAACCAGCTACTAAACGAATTTAAGAAAATTATAATAATAGTATAGGAAAAAAATGCTCATGGAAATCTTGTGACTGAAGTTAAACCTAGTGTGAAAAAAGGTCCTTTTAATACCTTTTTTACGATTTTTAACAGTATAGCTTATGTTTTATTGCTATTATGTATTTAAAAGATGCCGAGAAAATCAGCTATTATATACCAGATAGTCGAAACACGATTATTTAACTAAAAAATTATATTAATTCATTGTGTATGTGTGCCAACAAAAACTTAATTTTCGTACAAAAATGACCTATTTTGAAGCCTTGTGATTTTTTTTAAAGTCGGTAAGCACCGACAGATATTAAACAAACTCCAAATGGCATTAAACCAATCAGAAAAATAAATGAAATGATTATGATGTAATACTACCGACATTTTGCCAATTTAAAAATCCCCATATCAAAGTCGGAAGTGGTACTACCGACAATTTAACCATTTATAAAACCGATTAAAAATGTCGTATGTGGTACAACCGACATTTAACACATTTGGAAAACTGGTTAAGAACGTTGGATGTGGCACATCCGACAATTTTAAATGACCTACGATAAAATGTTATTGAAGATAAATGTTTTTCTTATAATCAAATCTAAAGCAATAAAACATAAGCTGTACTGTTCAAAATCTTTAAAGAATATAATAAAGAATAGTAAACGTTAAGAACGTTGGATGTGGCACATCCGACAATTTTAAATGACCTACGATAAAATGTTATTGAAGATAAATGTTTTTCTTATAATCAAATCTAAAGCAATAAAACATAAGCTGTACTGTTCAAAATCTTTAAAGAATATAATAAAGAATAGTAAATACCATTTTCGGCACTAGTATTAGCTTCGATCATAATATTTCCATCATCATTTTTTTCCCTATTACTATATTTTTCTTAATTTCGTTGAGTACCTGGTTTGATTAGTCGTGCTGATCTTGTAGACATTAAAAATGACGTTGAAAATTAAAAAATATAACTAAGGTTACAAAAAAAAACAAGTGACAGCGCGACGTCCATTTTCTCCGTTAACATAGTCGGAAGTGGCACATCGAGCGCTCCCGCGCGTATCCCTTTTGACGAAAATGCGGAAACCTAGGTGACTGAATTTTGCACAGTAATAGTTTATATGGTGAAGGAGTGCATCGAGCTATAATATTATTTTGAAATTATTCTTTTATCCATACATTTTTTAACAAATAAAACGTTACACACACTGCCATGAGCACACTACCATCTTTTTGAATGACAAGCCTATACGTATACGAATTATACTCTTTTGTTTATGGTTGAAGTCTGTTGTCAAATTAAAAATGGATTGTTTTGTTTTATTTAATATTAAATCTGAAATAGTCAATTCCACCAAAAACATACCTGTTAAAATAGGGCCTAGAAAATTTCTTTAGTGCGTTATAAGTTATAAGCTTATAACTTATATTTAATGGGAATATAGTTTATTAAATTATTAGTTTATTAAATTATTAGTTTAATAAAATATAAGTATTTCACCTTTCATTGGAACACATTGCATCCATAAAAAGTCAGTTGTATCATTTTGTATTTTATTAAATGTGATTCTGTTGGTGAATAAATAAATAAATACTTAAATAAATAAATAAATTAGCATTAACAAAAAATTATGGTGCAAAAAACATTAATAATTAAGTCATGTAGTTATTGTTATCTATACAATATACATGTATACATATTATTATTACATACATATAAATAAAATTCGAGTGTCGGTTTGTACTATCCGAAGAACCGTTTTTAAATTTGTGTCTGTATGCAATCTTTTAATACTATCTTCCATACTAATAAAAGATTCCATGGATTTTAAAAGCATTATATTATAAGTTAATAGAAAATATTATAATGATGAATATAGTATTTTTAATTCAATGGCTTTCAATGTGGAAATTCCACATTGAAAGCCTTTATGAATATTTTAATAGAGTCTGAATTGTTTACACGTGTGAACTTTAATAATAATTATTATTTAGCTCGTACTATATTGATATTTGACTATAATTTTAGATTATCAAAATAACTTTTTTTTTTAATTTTTGTCTGTATGGAGTCTTTTATTAGTATGGAAGTATAGATGTTAATAATACACAATATAATGATTCAGAATATTAATGAATATATTTTGTATTTTCAATTTAATGAGCAATTTCCACATTGAAGCCTTTAATATTTTAATAGTCTGCATTGTTTAATCACGTGAAGTTAAATAATAATTATTATTTAATTTAGCTCGTACCATATTGATATTTGACTGTTATTATAGATTATAAACTAATAATAACATAGTACTGAATACAAGGACGGCTGTTCACCCGTTTTTGTCGTTATTTGGAAATCATTATAATATTATTTAATTAAACAGATAACTTCAAAAGATCAAATATTCAAATAATGTATTTTATTTCTCTCCTTGCATTATATTTAAATAGTTTATAGAAAGAACTTGAAAAACTCTGAAGTTTAGATGAAAATCGGCCATGTGCGACTCGGACTCGCGCACGATAGGTTCCGTACCGTATTGTAAAACAAAAGTAGACAAAATATTGTTATTTTTATGGGAGCCCCCTTAAATATTTATTTTATTTGAATTTAATTTTGAACTATTATATTATAATATTACAATTAGGTATTTTGTGTATATTTCAAGTGCCTACGTGTAGCCAATACTGAGGAAAAAGGACCAAAAAAATCACGTTTGTTGCATGGGATATGCTGTATGATACTTTAGTAATTGTTATAGCGGCAACAGAAATACATGATTTTGTGAGAATTTTAACTCTCTAGCTAACACTGTTCTTGAGATAAAGCCAGACAGATGAACAGACATCGATGTCTTAGTAAAATGGTCCTGTTTTTACCCTTTGCATTTTCTACATCAAAACCTCCATAATCATTGCAATATTTGCAACCGTTGTCATGAAACCGAATAGACATGATTATTACGGCCTCCTTTTTTGAAAGTCGGTCAATAAGATACTAAGAAGTTAATTTCCAACTTAAAGATTTAATTTACTTATTGAGATTTTATTTCCCGGTCAATGATATTCTACTAAATAGGTACAGATCTGTTATGTTCATACTATCTTCCAGCTTAAATTGCTTCCAAACAATTTTCAAATTCAAATACGTACTTACCTCTGTCATATCAAAAGGTTACCATAGTTACAACAATGAATGCGACAGATAATACGTAATGAATGGTATAGAATAGGATAACTATATGTTTTGAGATGGTTTTGAATTGCACTTGACAGGCGCATCGGCGCGCATGCGCGACAAAGAATAAGAGAATATTGTTATTGTTGAACAGAAGAGACATTGAATAAAACTAATTGTTTGTTAGATTATTTTTTATTAAACTTTGTGCTATATTCTATACATATTATAATAAAGTCGTAGGAAAACAAAAGTACACATTGAATATTTTTAAAAATATTAGTACTTGGGGTATATAACGTGTAAATTTTTGTTTCTTTGTATTTACATAATATTTTTTTAGAGTAATTACTTTAGGATCGGTCGTATGCCCGGGCTAAATATGTATATTATATTAATTAGTAGGTTTTTTTTAAATTAAATAAGAGGGCAAACGAGCAAACGGGTCACCTGATGGTAAGCAACTACCATCGCCCATGGACACTCGCAACATCAGAAGAGCTGCAGGTGCGTTGCCAGCCTTATAATAAGGTAAGAAATGAAAGAACATATGTAAGAGTTACTTTTACATTAATTGAAAATTTTAACACCAAAATATTTAAGTAATAATAAATATCTATATCTATACATATTATTATAAAATAAGGTCGCTTTTTTCCCTCATATCCTTTTGCTCCCTTTAATCTTTAAAACTACGCAACGGATTTTAATGATTCTTTCAGTATTAGAAAGCCTATTTATCGAGGAAGGCTATAGGCTATATTTTATCACGCTAGGACTAATAGGAGCGAAGAAATAGAGGAAAATGAGGAAAAAACGTCGAAAATTATTTGAAAGGGCTAACTTGAACGCGCTAACTACTGGTCCGATTTGAAAAATTCTCTCAGTGTTAGATATTATAGCCCCTTTATTGAGGAAGGCTATAGGCAATATTTTATCATGCTAAGACTAATAGGAGAATGTGAAAAAATGAGGGAAATTATTTGAAAGGGCTTATCTCGCGAACTGCTGGAGCAATTTTTATGTTATTTGGCACAGGTACAGGTAAGAAGTAGACCACGTGAAGGATCGAGGCTATCGATTTTAATCATTTTTTACTACATAAAATACATATTTTATGTACCTTCAAAAATATTTAATTTATTTCTTTTCTGTCTCTTTGAAATTTTTTGTATTTCCGGATTATTTTTATGTGCCAAATGGAGACGAATATTTGTGTATTTATCAATTACTAGATGATGCCCGCAACTCCGTTGCACCAAAATTTGTTTATCGCGCGGGAACCGTACATTTTTCCAGAATAAAAACTATCATGTGTCCTTTCCCGGGACTCAAGGTATCTCCATGTCAAATTTCAGCAAAATCGGTTTGGCGGTTTGGGCGTGAAGAGGTAACAGACAGACAGACAGACACACTTTCGCATTTATAATATTAGTATGAGATGAGCTCTATGATTAAAAATAGGGGTCTCTTATTTTGAATGTTCTAAGGGGGGTATTAGATTATCATTTATATTGGATCCTAGATCATTGGGTCATTTATATTGGATAATGTAATATAGATAAATGATTCATTTCTTCCTTGATCATAGATTTTTAACATTTGCTGAGAGATTGGATCCAATACGGTCATAGAAATTGGTGTTGCCAGTTATTTAATATAAAAAAAGAGTTTTTAATTTCTTGTTCGTTAGTATGTTTCAAATAATGTAATGTAATTCTTTTTCTAATTATATACTTGAATAATCTTGCTGAAATAACAAAAAACAAGCCATATTAAAAATGACGATGTCTTTTGACAAATCGAATTCTCTGAGATCTAGTAACACTGATGTCAATACCTGTCAGCGTTAGCGCTCCCCATTAGCTATTAAAACAACATATGACGTAAAATAGGATTAATGTTATATGATAATGTAATATGCAGATATGATCAAATGATAATTTTTATTGGATCCTATATAATATGATCCTGTAAATGATCCAATATAAATGATAACGTAATACCCCCCTAAGAGCGAGTCAAAAACATTGGAATTCAAAAATGATTTTAAAATGCGATACTTCAATTGTTTTGCTTCATCATTGGTAGCAAAATGTACTCCTCATTCATTTTACATATTTTGCTACTTTTTGATGGAATCCAGTCTGATTCGCTTCTTTGTTGACGAACAATTGCTATCCAATCTTGTAGTTTTACTTGATCACAAGGAAACCTAAAAAAACAGTACAGTACAGTTGCATAAGACATCGCATAGCGTATAAAAATAGAATACAAATAAACTGCTGCAATTGCAGGCATTTAAGTCACCATCTAACAGTCATGTGGCGAGTCTGCACTAACTACTCTATGGCTGCAGCAGCGCAACCATCCTTATCGTTCTTGCGTCAAAACCATATCGCTGTCACTTTCTTCGCCTGAGCCATGGCGGAAATTCGATTTTTTCAGATTGTTCGAAAAAATAATTGAAAATGTAATCAATCGAGGTATTTATTGCATTCTTATAAGTGGTAAGAGATTCCATGTGTTTTGTTTACTTTGGAGCCATAGTTTGTTCAATTTCTAAATACACACGACGGCATTTTCAATTTATTTTGGTACTTGACAAGACGCGGTACGTTCGTGAAGTGCGTTCGATGGTTCGATGCAGACTAAATAAAGGAGCGGTCAATTGGCCTGTATTTGAAGCTTCACAACGCGCGCGGTAGTAACATATCTGCTTTGAGTTATTATTTATTATATCATTGTTCCCGTAAATAAACAGTTAAATTACAGCTTTCATTTACAGTTAGCTTACGTTACTGGATTATTTCGTATACTATTGTATGCAGCATTTATACTGAAAGCCAGAGAGCTCTGTAAAATCCGTATTGAGTATAAAAGAATATGAAAATATTTTCAAAAGAAATTTCAGCTACACGTTTTATTTGGGATGAATGATTTTTAAGCTAGCGATTAAGCTCAGAAAAGCTTTATGGAATCCGATGTTTGGTCGAATCGAGGTATTAGTTTTAAACTCAAATTTGTATAGGCGCTTTAGTTGGTAAGGTATTTTAAATTTTATTGTTTAATCGAATTGTAAAACAGTTTTCAATTCAAACGCTTTTCAGTTGTTACCAAGAATATATTATTAAGATAAAAACCATATCATCATTTAATTTACTTGTCATTTTCTGTACATAATCATTTCGTTTTTTGTATTTGACATATTGTGGCTTACACAGAACAACTCGTATCGCTGTTATCTTTTAAAACTTTGCTTGTAAAGTTGAAATAATGGATCATAGACATAATACAAAGGCTATAGCGTTACTTCTGGCGCTGAGCCAGCACGGCTAAGAGTTCTGTCTAGAAAAATACTGATTCGCCGGAGAGATACACGTGAAACTCTCTTAGGTATAGGATATTATGTGCATATAAAAATTCATGGGAATAAGACTCTTTGAACTGGGACGAAAATTGCTAAGACGCTACCTGTGCGACACTGATAAAAACTGAGTTCGTAACATTTAAGAACCCGATAATTTTATGCATTTCAGAAAGGGCGGACGATTTTTTTTGTATTGCATTAAAGGTGCAGGTATACAGTATTGAAGGAGGCGGTTTTTACTTACATTCTTCTATCACAGAAAAAAAACCTACATTTGTTGTATGAGATACTGCCAGTCAGTTATACAACTACGTGTGCGGCCAAATCTGCATCAACTTTTGATTTATAATTTTAGTTTTTATCGATATTAGTATAACCTTAAGATTTAAAGCCATAATTCCTATCCATCCCCAACATCTAGAAAAGGGCCTAAAGCTCATCTACCCCATGTTGTTGGGGAAGGATTTTTTCCCAAATCTGAAGAAGCAACATTGCGAGAAACAGTTAACTCACTACTCGTTTTTTCATAGTGAATTTCACGGGTCGTTTTCACATAATCTAATCTCAATGATCAAAAGAGCTTCTTACATCGTTTCTTTCACGTCACCCTCTGATTTCTGAAAACCTTTTAAAATACTGCGAAGAATCATCATCATCATTTTCAGTTGATTACACACTTAAATTTTGAATGATAATCAAAATTAGTGATGAGCAAAACAAGATCAAGATGGTCTTGGTCTTGGTCAAATCTGCCTGGTCTCGGTCATGTTCTTGGTTTTTCAGTTTTAGGATACTCTTGGTCTCGGTCTTGCTTTTTTTTGCAAGACCAAGACTAAGACTGCAGGACCAATATTTTGCTCATCACTATTCAAAATATACCGCAGCGTCATGTTTCATTCCGTTTTGGTATGACCCTTAATTATGTAAAAAGAAAGTTAAGCCCAGTGGAAATTGAATTGAAATTGCAATTGCGTAAGTTAAATTAATAACATTAACGGTGTACCATGTTGTCGCGGAAACTTGTTCCAGTGAATTAGTGTAATTAAAATTGCCAGGTCAATAGATTCGGGTAACGCTACGTACACACTACGACACTTCAGTCCAAAATCGGTTTAAGATTGTTTTGATATAGTAGTTTATTTTCGACAAATAGAACACCCTTGCTGATTGGTTTTATCCATAAGTTAATATACCTAGCGGAACAGAGCAACAATCTCGAGCTGTCAAACGAAACCGAAATTGATTTACATCTGTGTGTAAAAATATGTATACGTATGTTTCTATGATATTAACATTATCTACGTGCCGATAAGTGCCGACTGGACGTAAAAAAAGAGTTCTGCTGTCATGTATCACCCTTCTCTTTTTACCACGCAGTGTTACTGATAGTGAGATCTCGCTTGCTCAGGCCTTTTTTTCTCTATTCCACTAGGTAAATAACTTTATGGTTTTATCACTAACAAAATATACAACTTTTTATAAACTTGTCGGTTAATCGCACAGAAACCCTACATTTTCCGCGATAAAAACTGTTGTATAATATTATTTTTGGACTAAAAGTATCTCCATCCTTAAACTTCGATTTGAGCATGAAAAGACAACATAAAGCCAGGTATGTTGCATTAATATTATAAGTATATATATATATAGCTTTTTAGGAAAAAGTAATTCTTTGCTATAATGAAAATTATACTATAGCAATCTATCTATTATTGTATCTATCTTCTATGATATGTAATATATTAATATGACATTTAAAAGAATAATTGAAAGAACAAATCGACTTGGAAAATATACGACGTTATAAATACGGGTTATTAAAATTGATTTAAGCTTCACGTACGGTTTGACCTGATTGCGAGATAAATTACTGTTAACACTCATACATTTAAGGCCGACCGCATACACAAGTTTTCCGTATGCAGTTTCCGAATTCGTTTTCCGTATCCGGAAATCCGAATATCCGAAATAATACTAGCTGTCCCGGTGAACTTCGTGTCACTTTCAAACCTTCACTGGACTTCTACCAATATTTTAAGACTAAAATCAGCCCCATCCATTCAGCCGTTTTCGAGTTTAAGCGTGACTAACACATTAGAAAATTCATTTATATATATAGACTAGCTGTTTTCGGCGACTTCGTCCGCGTTAACATAGTATACCTATATAGGCTTTCATTTAAAATTTCAACCCCTATTTCACCCCCTTGGGGGTAGAATTTTCAAAAACGCTTAAACACGTATCCATTCATTTTTAATCAGTAGTCCAAACATAAAATTTCATGCTTCTAACTCAAGAAATAACGGACTTCCACTGAAACTTTCAACCCTTGGGGGCAGTTTAGAAATTCGTCCACCAAGGGGGTAAAATTGGTTTACCCCCTTGGTGGACGAATTTCTAAAAACGCTTAAATACGTATCCATTCATTTTTAATCAGTAACCTAAAGATAAAGTTTCAAGTTCCTAACTTAAGAAATGACGGACTTTCATTCAGATTTTTAACCCCTTCGGGGTAAAATTTTCAAAATTCCTTCCTTAGTGGGTGTCTACTTAATAAAACAACCCTACTCACCAAATTTCGTGGCTGTAACTTTAACAGTTTTTGCTCAGCGATGATGGATCAGTCAGTCAGTCAGGACATGTAATTTTATAAAATTTTATAAGTATATATAATAACTACCGCACATGTTCGTTTTTATCCGTACGGAACTAATATCGCACGTGTACATTTCAAGTGCAAGCCGGCGCATTTTCGCGTGATGTATACGGCCAGCCTAAACGTTAAATAACGAGCCTCCGAACTACTTCATACCAGCATGAAATACGAAAAGTTGGTGTTTCATCAGACAAGTGGAAGCTTATGAGAAATATATTTTTTAATTATGATTAATTACTAGACTCTAAATTCTCAAAATTAATCTTGGGTCCTAGATTAGATATTTAGCTATCGTATGGTAAACGTAAAAAAGTGCAGATAACTCGGACTCTGAAATTAAGAAACTAGAAATTATAATTTCTAACTTAACACTCCACTAATACTCGTAGATTAACTACATACTATCAAATATTATAACCTACCATCAATTCAAAAACTAGCCCTATCTATTCCCATAGACTAGTAGTCCATTGAAATTTTACATTTTAAGGACCGAGTATTGCATTTATTAGAGGACGCAATTTTATTTTTGGAATATGTTGGAGGGCTCAATAGAAGCTTAACCTCAAGTTTGTGGGGTCGCCACTCTTGTCCCCCGGCCGCCATCTTGAAAAAAGTGGTGACAACACTATTTACGTGATATATCGGAAACTATACGTCTTACAAAAAAATTGTAAGAACATAACATATTTGTAGACATATTATTTTGCCTACAAATATGTTTAGATAATTTTTTACCCTTTGTAAAAAATGACAAGACAAACTTGAGTTTAAGCTTCTATTGAGCCCCCCAACATATTCCGATAACAAAATTGCGTCCTCTAATAAATGCAAAGCAAATGTAACATTTCAATGGACTATAGATCTTTGATAGATTTAAATTTCTTGAGTCATATTAAAAATTGTGTAAACAAAGTATTATTGGTTCATATGGCCAGTATTCCGCTAGGATATTAAATTCTCGATTCTTCATATTACCACCCACTGGTATTTACACATTGCATCGATTCGTATGAAATTTTCAACACGGAGCCAATTCGAATTCTGCGGTAAAATATTTTAAAATACGTGGTCTGTGGCTGTATGCTCGTATGAATGAAAATATAGGCTGTGCAAGTTTATGTTTTTCCATTTAATAGTTTTAATATGTTAGTATTTGTACAAAATATAGTATGCAAATACAATATAATTTAATACATATTGTGATTTAAGATATTAGTACAATATTATCACTTATCAGTGATACACAGTAGATTATCTCAATACAAGACCTCCAAAATTATTGCACTAATTATCGTAATGTTGGAAAACCTCACAAGGACACGAGTTCAAATTATTTCTATGTTCGGTGAGTTTGGTTTTGACATGACTTAATTACTTTATTGTATTTATTCTGTGGCACTAGCCATTAAACTGCATTCGTAGACAGCGCGTAGGCGTCTACGAACCTCTACGAATCGCTACGTGCCTCTACGAATTTTCGTAGCACTCGCCATTGCTTATTGCAACTGTTTTATTTTGGTTTGTGAATGCGCACATACGGATTTCGTCCAGAATAGACTGCCTGGATTAAAAAACTCTACTTCATTGGAAACTCGTTGTAATTGAATAGTAGTTGGACTGGACTGGTCCGGTAATAAATATTTTCGGTCTTACCACAAAAGATTTAAACATCTGTTGAACAGTTGTTTTGAGACAATTTTGTATGGAATTTTTCTCTAATCAACTGTTCAACGGGTGTTTAAATCTTTTGTAGTAAGACCCTGAATGTTTAAAAACTTATTTTTAAACAGTATAATGTTATGATAAATTTACTCAAATTTTGAAAATAATATATGACTAAGAAAATAATACCTATGCTTCTATTACTTTATCAAAGGTATGAAACACTTATTGGTACAAGAATACATCTTGATTTCTACAATTCTTCTTTATAAAAAACTATATAGACATAACTTTGAATACATGAATACTGTTTCTTGTTGTAGGTTACAATCAATATTGGGGTTCCAAATGCTGAACATAAGGTCAACGTTTGTAATCCTACCTAGGGGAAACATTTTTGTGAAGAATGCAAAGGAAAAATGCCTTTAGGTATTCAGCTAATGATCGGTTAAGCCTCGTTAAGGTTACATACAATTTTGTACTAGTTTATATTTTTTGGATATTGGAAAGAAAAAAGGTGGAAATTATTGAAGCAATATTTGCCAATTTTTTTATACATTCCACAGGCCCACAGGATATTTCAATTAGAATATGTACGAGCATTGCTCTATCCATAAGTACGGAGAAGTCAAAAAAGTGATATGGAAGGATTCGTGATTGAAGTATCTCGAATCCTTCCATATCACTTTCGATCGCTATAAAATTAGTATTGTATCACAAGACATTCAATTGCGCAAACGAAGTTGAATAAACAAATTATGCGATATAATATATTATACAAAATGAAAATATGTATACAATATAATTACGAGCAATACAATGTTTTGTCTTTAAATTTTCCAACGAATCAAATAATTATTAAACATTGTCATATATACATTGTATAAACGTTTATATTAAGGGCACAAATCATCAGTTGTTATCAGGTAACACGTGTGCACTTTATGATAAACGGGATTCAATTTACCCGGCTCACTACGACCCCCGTAATAGTTGAGATATCAATATAAGAGTCCCACTGCGCCATGTCTAAGTTAACCACGAGAAAGGCACAACCTTTTCTGTAATTGATTAAACAAGATGGCGCTTTGTTTTTCCGGTATTAAGAGTAAATTTATAATTTTGTGTTACTACAATGGCTCACTTCCTAGGGACACTGGCTCACTAGCACACCTAGTACAACTGCGATGCGCACGTCAACTCTTGGTCACTGCCACTACATAACTATCCGATTGACAGCTTGAAATATGACTTATATAGGCTCTATAGGCTGCTGTCCCCACTACTGGTGTTTACGAGAGTTTAAATATAGCAAATATTATATCCAACACCGCCCACTTGTTACGGAGTTTTGGGGTGTACAAAATATTTGGCAACTGTCTTCCCACGTATACCCACACTGTTACGAGTATGAACATTGGTTGTTTCCATTAAGAGCACAAGTCTGTTGAAAGCCACGTTACGTTGACTGTCATCAGGTGACACGTGTGCACGTTATAATAAACGGGATTCAATTTACCCGGCCCACTACTACCCCAACAGTTGAGGGGGCGTTGAGACTTGAGAAGGCGTTATCCTTGCAAGAGGCCCACTGCGCCATGTGTTAACCACGACAATTCACAACCTTTTTAACAAAAGAACCAAATCCGTTTCCAATTCCGTTGCGCAATTTTTTTTTTACTAAAGTAATATCAATTTTCTATGTGCAAAATCCCAAGTGAAAAGCACCCATATCCTTCGTATGTCGCTTTTTTATATAATTTGTTCACGTACCAAGTTTACAGTTGCTCCCAATTTACTTGAAGCCTATCACGCCTTAGGACTTTTTAAATACATGTATCGAAATAAGTTTATCGCGCTGGTTTCTGAACCGGTGGTAGTGGTCTACGGGTGGTTCGCAAACCAGACTTGTAAATTGTTTGCGTGTAGACGAACTTACAAATTTTACTATTTTTGGAAATAAAATATTTCTCAATATAGCAACAGTTAATATATATCGAAAGTCATTCACTGTCCACTTGTTACGGAGTAAATTTTGGGTGTACGAAAGATTTGGCAATTGGCTTTCCACCTAGCCACACTGTTGAATGTTGGTTGTTTTCTTGGCTTCCATTCAGACATAGAACACGCCAAACTTATCACTTTGGATCACGTTTTGATTACGAAATTGATAAACTAGCAAATATGTTCAAACATTTGTATTTAACAATGAACATATTTGCTAGTTTGTGGGATTATTATGATATTTTGTAGAAATAATTGTTATTGTGAATAATAATTATTGTTTTGGATTTAGATTTTATAAAGTGCCAAAGTTCTTAGTCTCGTATTTTATGTAAGACTCTCAAGTTACATTACTTAAAAATTTAACAATCGTCTTGATAATTTTATGATATTACAAGGCAAAAAAAAATATTATTGTTCATGTCAAATGTCTAAAGCCACTACAGTCGACTGGGTAAAACACTTCTTGCAATTATTTCTAAAATCCAAAATGATATTTTGAATATAAAAGAGTGTCTGTTTGTTACCTCTTTACACCTAAACTGCTGAAATTTGGAATGAAGATACATAATTTTTTTAACTTAATTTCGTTCAAACTTCAACATACATACTGGGGCCTTACTCCCGAAACTGATATCGATTTCGATTTTTGATTTCAACGGCTTGTGACACTTTAGAGTTTTAGACATGCTTTAGACATCTAAAATAGTACACGATCGTGCTGCGGATCGATTTGAAACAAATTCAACCTCAATGAATTTTGCTATTCCTGACAGCTATGCTAGCGCACGATCGGGCTGCGGCTCAATTTGGAACTAATCAGCATCAAAACGTTCGCCAAATCGAAATCTTCGGTTCTTGCGACAAACAAAATTGTCTGAGAATCGACTGACAGATCGTTTACAAACGTCAAATTTCACGGTAGCAACAGAGGCATCGACATCGATTGAGATCGATAGTTGCCGAGTTAGGTATTGTAGACGTTTTTTAGGGTCGAGGTATCGATTGGTGTGGTGTCGTTAAATTTTCAGTTGATAATAATTATTAATTCATTATTATTTAAACATAATAATATGGCTCGTCTGCAAGCATTTTTAATGTGCTCCAATGGAGTTAAGCTCTATACGAGTAGCTATACGATCCCATTTTAGTTTGGTATCGTGCTTAGCTTGGCTCGCCCGCATGTACCCTTTTGCGATTACTGGATTTTTTTCCAGGAATCTCAACAACATCTCCATTTGTAGGTGCGTTGGACGGACCATTATTTTCCAAATAAAAACTATTTTTTAATGTCGGCATGCAGGGATACGAATTTTACAAATACTAGAATATGTATAGTGTAACTACAAAAGAGAATTTACATATTATATTTTGTTCAATGTCAAGATGTTCCTTAACGAAAATAACCATTTTAAGCCCACTAAAATAGGAAATGGGCACATCCATCTAAAGTTTCTAAAGATAATATGTATTTTTATGGTATGACGAAAAAACGCAGACATTATTTCATATTTTTCGTTATTTTTCGATATAACCTTCTGCTACTTTATAACAATCGACGTTGCTATAATGACGTTGACAAGACGCCATGGCAATATCTCGATATACGATTTTGTTCCGAAATTCCTACGCATTACAATGACATCGAAAACGAATTCGAAATCAGTAGGCCTACTACGAAACTGTTTTGAGACTCAAACAATCGGACGAGAATGCCGCGTCCTGCTCTAACAAACGTCATTTCTCGTTTGTTAGAGCAGGACGCGGCATTCTCGTCCGATTATTTGAGTCTCAAAACAGTTTCATGGTACAAGCCCAGACTCGTATCAAGTTGATATCAGTTTCGGGAGTAAAGCTGGTCACTGTCGAAAATTCACTAAAAGCTTTAAAACTCAAAAGATAAGTCTTTGTTATATTATAACGTATAGGTACCCAAGCCGCTGAACCGATTTTGATGAAATTTGGTATGGAGATACTTTTAGTCCAGCGAAAGGACATACAATACTTTTTATCCCGGAAAAATGTACAGTTCCCGCGCGATAAACTAATTTTGACGCAACAGGGTTGCGGGGTTCATATTATAGTATTATAATATAAGTTCGTATAAGGCGTGGTCTGCTGTTTTATCTTTATTAGCCTTAAGGCGCGTGCGCGTTTTCTGCGCGTGTTCTACTATAGCGTATGGGAAAACGCGTGCGGCCTGAGCGCGGGGTCAGCGCAGATTCAGCGCGTGCCGCGCGCGTGTTTTCCCATACGCTATAGTAGAACACGCGCAGAACACGCGCACGTCTGAACGTAGCCTACCTCTTACTTCCTGTATTCAAATTGAAAGCCTTTTGAGTTGAGTTTTAGTGAAATCCGAGCCAAACATTTAAAGTAGTTAGTAAATTATTTTCAGGCTCACTTTAAGTAAATTAAAGTATTTTATTTTGAAATCTATTACTTAGCTAATATAATAACATTTGGTAGCCTTTTATGATTTTAATCTTGTCTGAGCGTCGTTCAATGAGGTCTTAAATTATTATTTTCGCGATCGAAAGGTATTCTTAGAAATAATCCGGTCTGAGAAGATTTGATGATACTCAATACAAAAACGAACGTTTACGAAATATTATAAGTACTTATACTTAAAAAATATTGAGAAAATATTATGGTCTCATACAGCATACTAGATATTTTATTGCTTTTTACCTAACTGCCTCAGAGGGAGGGTTATGCGTGTCTCTTTACGTTTTAGAAGTTTGGAGTTATCATTAGAGAAGCTAATGACAAGCTTCTAGAGCGTTTCTAGAGCGAGTTTCGAGAGAACAAGAATAGTTCTTGGACTTGAGACTTTATAACTGGTTATCCTAGTAGATTTTTTTACAGTAGCTATTAATCTATTGAAAGTTTGCTATCACAATATCACAAAAGGTCGTTTTATAACCTAAGGGAATGTTATTAATGTCGCGATTGCAATGATATTATAAACAGTTCAAAGGCTTCTGATGCGTCAATATGAGACTATAATATTTTTCACGGTTTGTCACTAAAGTTGGTCACATAACTTTTCTGAATTCACAATCTGAATGTCAGTATTTCAACAGTCAGAAAAGATTATATTTAGCGTAATGGTAACGTATGGTGTTCCAGACATTTTGAATTAATAATATAATATAATATAACCTCTAAAATTCAGATTATAAAATATCCAGATATCCAACGGTTGTGTGAGGCCGACACGACGGAAAACGGTTGAATCTTATATATGCCACCTCCAGTCAAGGTCGGAATGGTTTGCCAAAGAGGAACAGACAACCAATATTTATATTATGTACAAACATTACTGTTGACGATTTTTTGAGAAAGTTTGCGCTTACCATTAGAGCAAAGCTACTTTGTTTTGACAGAAAAGATTGGCATAAGAATATGAGATACTTCATAAATCATAAGTATTTTCTGTACACTATAGTGGTCCGTCTAGCATAAATTTAAATAATCACACACATCATAAAAATAAGGGTATATTGATTTGTTTTGTACTTTGAATCTTATACATAGATTACATAAGACTCAAAATGGAAGACTTCCGATTGAGTGGTTCTATTGATTGGGACCGGGCAAAAGATTTCGGTGTAAAAGGGATTATGCGGTGGAAGTACTCGAAATAAAGGTAATCTGCCGCAGCTCTGATTGAGTTCTTAATTCTCAGTTCGCCTACACCCTCTATTATTCGATATTGTAAAATGCTCAGACGACTTTTTAGAATTCATTTTTGAACCATAAAATTGTTATAATACGTTAGTTTAAATCATAAAGTATACCTAGCTGAATAGAGCAATGATCTCAAGCTGTCAAACGAAACCGAAATTGATTTACATCTGTGTGTAAAAATATGTATACGTATACACTTACTCAAGCATCTTTCTATGATATTAAATTGTCAAAGTACAGAAGTACTGACTGGACGTAAAAAAGACTTCTGCTGTCATGTATCACACGTCTTTTTTACCACGCAGTGTTATGCTAAGTACTCACGTATACGGTTTTGCTCGATTGAGCAATAACATCAAGCAAAACCCGCGGATCGGACTTTCGTCCACACATTTAGCGTTGCTCGATAGTTTTACTCTAAATCGATACATTTAATTCCATCAATCTGGCTCGATGCGTGCCTTCGAGTGGCTCGATGCGAGCCTTCGAGCTGTCAGTTTTGCGGTCCACACAGTAATTATTACTCGATTTGGCGTAAAACTATACTGATAGGGACATACTCGCTTGCTTAAGCCTTTGTTTCTCTATTCCGCTAGGTATATTAACTTTATGGTTTAAATGATTGAATGAATGGATTGAAAATATGAATGGAATGAATGGAAACGAATGAATGGATTTAAGAATGCTACTAAAATAGATATAATTTTAGTAGCATTCTTAAATCAAGTAAATCAAACTTCCACGGTTACCAGGTATAAAAACGTTTATTTTCTCTGAAATCTCCTAGCATACATACGAAAAACCTAGTATCTATTCAATTTTGATGGCCTGACGTAAAAATGTTAACTAATCAGCGTTGTGGGGAAAAATACCTGAAAAACTTCGCATCAATGGTGATATTATCCGACATAAAAAAAAAACTATATCAAAAAATTTATTACCAAAATTGATAAAATTGTGGCACAAATCGTTATCTACATGCGCCAGAGAAATAAAATGTGCCCGCTTAAAAACACAATGTATCATTTATGTTTTTCATTTACCTGGCAACAAACAGGCATTCGTTTCGTCGGATTAAGTTTTTTCCTGTCATTAACGAGTTTTCACTGGCGGAAACTGCGGGCTGTAGACAGGCAGCTTGTTAAATATTGATTAATTGATTTAAGGCTTTTCTATTCAATTATATAAAATAAATAAAAAAGTTGGATTAAAGCAGCATGCAACTTTTTATCAATATTATATCAATACTAACATTTCACTTAAAGATGTCCCTAAATCCGCTTTGGAGGGGGAGAGGGGTGTACAAAACCTACTTGATCTAGTCTATAGTTTTTGAGTTTCTATGATAGATCGGTAAGTTTCAAATTGTATGTTATCCAGAATAAGTAAAATTTTGTGAAATTTCTTCATCCATAATATTATTTTGATTTATAAGAGTAATAGCATTTTATATTTTCTACCAACACCGTATTAACATTTCCATATTTTAATTCTACACAAAATTGAAATTCTATAGTAAGTGCCTTATAAATCTTTTACGTTTCGCGTACGCTTCAGGAAAATAATTCCTAAGTGTTGAAGAGTGCCTATAAAAGTTAAGTAGTATGGGCGGTCCCATAATTTATGGCGTGTTTAAATTTTATTGTACTGTTGCAAGTGCACTAATGACCGTATTAAGCTATATCGCCCATCAAAATAATGAGCGGTTAAACAACTGTTTCATATTGTACACACAGCCTTAATTGGCTGTATGAGTTTGAACTGTGTGTGCAATATTTTTATTTTGTTTCTGTTCACAGTTATAATTCAATAATAATTATACAGTTAGTAGGTATAAAAAGCGACAAGTTTATACAAAATATCTGACCTACCTAGCAGAGCAAAAATAAAAAAAAATAGACCAGGAGTCGAGTCACTTCATGGTTCATATACACAATATTGTTATAACATTTCAGAGTTTAGACCATAGTACTATTTTTAGGTATTTACTAAAAACAGAACTATGGTCCAAAATGTAATAACTTATAACAATGTATATGAATCATGAAGTGACTCGGCTCGGCATTATAGCTGACATAAAGCTGGTTTCTACTCTATATTTTTTATCATATCTCAAAGGCGCGGTCAACGCTTGCATTCTAACCTCAACTTGTTTGAAAACAACGAGAGCAGGAGGACACCAATAATGTTTATACACTAAAATCTATGGTCCAAGTCGCAAAACATGACATGGAACTTCATGATTTATGATGATGCATCATAATAAATATAAGTCGAACATACTTATACTGGATTAATCCTGACTGAATCTACAGTTGAAGTACAGAGGCTTTGAACTCATCTAACAAGAAACTCAATGAAATGGCAAAACCAACAACAGTATGTAATAACTCATTTCTTAAAAAAGAACAAAAACACATTTTATCACTATTTCAGATCCTAAGGCACGACTTATCCTTCCAGAGACTTATTAAAAGTCATGTTTGAAAGAAATTGAAAAATCTTTTCGTATCTCATTCAAAAATAAATAAGCTCATTTTTATGAAAAGAAAATTTTCATCAGCGATATGTTTTTAGAAGACTAATGCCCCTTAAAGGAACGAACGTAAGAAAAATGTGCCGCAAAGCTTAAATATCTTTTTGCCTTAAGAACTTCAACGAACGCCACACAAAGGAGTCACTAAGATGCTTTTGAATAAACAACTTCCATGTCCTTTTAAGACCAATACTTAGGTGGGTGTTTTAATACAAGAAAATTTATAAAAGCGTACTTACGGTAAATTTTTACAAAAATAATAAAAGTACTTGCTAAAAATACTAAGCAAATATTATAACATTTTGCTTTATTCAAAACATTACTGAGCAAATATTATATTTTTATTTACTATGATAACAAGTCATTATAATATAAAGCTTTTTTAGCAAACGAGCTTCGTTAGTTACCTATCTTATAGCCAATTAAGGTCTGAATGGGCCGACATGATAAAAGAATTAACGAGAGACTTCACCCTAATAGTGTTTTCACATAAAGATTTTAATCCCATTAAGTATATTAATAGTGTGAGTGTGTAATGTGTCGAGCCAGCGGACGATCGCGCTCCACGTTATGCACACGCATCAAATATTATTAATTATTTATTAATATTTTCGCGAATCGCGCGGCTGAATGCCGCTGCACGTCACCGTGGCGCTCGTGGCCAATGAGTTGCTGGCGTTTATCCAGTATCGACACAATGGACGAGGTGAGCATAATGCAGTTCTGCAAGTCCTCCTTCACCAGCGAGGAGATTTGCCAGGGGAAGCATTTGCTCTACGAGACGCTCGGCCAGAGCGCGAATATGCCATCGCGACGGAGGGATGGAACAGAAAGAAGCGTGCAGGATATAATATCCTTGCTGAAGCAGATGGATCCGGATGAGGTGCCGGCTTCTGTGGCGAAAAAACTGCACACGCTGCCACCCGTGACGCTGGACCACGTCGACGTCGTTACCCTCTTAAAGGACATCAGGTTCCTGAAAGAAGAGTTGGCCGAAGTTCGAGGTAGACTGCAGGCATCAGAGTCTACGATCAGCGATCTACGTAATGAATTATCACAATTAAAGAGTGGTAATTCAATATGTAGGTCACTTGATGCCGCGTTCGTCAATCGCCGACGCGGTGCGCTAAAGTTCAGCCCGTCAGCACTTTCAGACGGGTCAGCGCACGAGCACGTCATCGCCGTCGCCACCGCTGCCCCCGCCGCTTGCCCCCCGCCTCCTCCCCCGCGTTCCAAAAACAAAGGGAAAAAGGAGGCCCCTGCAAAGGAGTGTCCTCCCTCCGAAAAGGACCGACAGTGCGATGATGACGGGTTTATAAGAGTGGAGAGGAATAAGAAGAAACCCGTCGTTCGCAACCATCGCGGTACCGCACCCGAAGGACCCGAGCAGCTGTTGCGGCGTGAGACTCCCGCGACGCCGCTGTACGTGTCCAGGCTGCACTGGTCCACGACGGTCGAGCAGGTCGTGTGGACTACATCAGGAGCAAAACCCACTTCGTCTTGAGGGTCGAGCGTTTGGAGTCCCGCCACAAAGTGAATTTTAGCTCCTTTGTGGTGAGAGTCCCGACGCACCATCTACCGACCTTCGAGAAGGAGGAGTTCTGGCCGATTGGAGTCTACAGGAGGTTCCGAGGACGACTTCCGAACATGTCGCGCCCCACGTCGCAGACAATACGTGTTTAGTGTTTTAGTGTTAGTTTTTAGTATAATTGTATGTATGTTAGTCTATAAGGTATTTATAATATGGGCCAAGATGCCTGAGTCAAATAAATAAATAAAATTAAAATACGAAAATGTTGTAATATAAAAGTGGTCGGATTTAGAAATGACTATAGTTTTCTTTACTTCGTTAACATTAACATGAAACTTTAATTGGGGCACTGTATAACAGCATCAAAAACCTAATTTTTTTCTATACGCATTTCAAAACACTATGGTTTTTCTAAACGCAGTTCGATGTACACGAAAAATGATACTGGCTTTTTTTAAATATAGCGTTGAAAGAAATATACGATTTGATGGTTTTTAAATAAAAGCAGAAAAACGGCATGCGACGGCCAATCTGCGTTGCGGGATAGAATATATTATTCATCGCACAAAAATATTGCAAAAAACAACTTGTAGATACATTTTTCGAAGTTTGATTTATATATGCATGGAAAAAGTATTGCATTGGTTTATACTTATTTTAGTGATTGTTTTAACATTTTATTTACAGTTTTGAAATGGTCTGTAAAGAAATTGCGCACGTATTTGTTCTTTCAGATAACAGTGGTAGACAGTAAGTGAAAACGAAATATCAATAAATTGAACTGCCAAAACAAATTTTAAATTGAATATTGAAGACCTCTTAATCGTTTCGCTGCTGAAAATAATAACGTTGTTCATTGTTCGTTTCAATCGAGACCTGAACAGTATTTTATTTTCAAGTTATGCATTGTCTTGCTCGGCAGATTTTCGTTATAAATTAATCGGGACGTCAATACATTTCGAAAGATATTTATGATTTTAATCAATTTCAACCTGATACCGCTCGCTGCTTTAATTTAAGTTTTAAAAAAGGTACTGAATATCGGTTCTAAATTCTTATAAAATACCACATTTTGGTAAAAATTTTTATATATTTTAAGCTTTTAAATAATGAAATAGTCTCTGAAATCTAGTAAAAGACTATAATGGTGGAGGACCACCATTATAGGTCCTTTAAGAATAGATAAAAGACTTTATAAATAACATCAATATGATGTGATTAATCATGACATAAATTGAGTAAACAGCACGAGGAATTGCTATTGATCTAGTTTAAACTGCCTCAAACGAGTTTTTCGATGTTTGTAACTCGTCGGAGTAGATGTCAGATGCAGCATCTGCAGTTAGCTACGGGTTCTATACACCCCCTGAGACTTGCGCCCCGAGGGCGCGAACTACATGTAAGGAGGGGTGAAACCAAAAAGACGTGAAAACTAAATGTGAAGGTGCTAATTTTTTAGAATATACTTCTTAAGTTTATATGCTATGAAAGATTTGTTCATGCTATAAAGTGTATTATTTTTTGAGAAATAAGTTAGATTATCCTGTGACCTGTCTAAGATGAATTGAGAAAATATTATGTTGCGTGAAAAACGTGTTATTATTCTTAAAAATTTTATTCACATTTTCAAGAATAAAAAAATTACTATAAGAACACAAATTAAATACAAAAGAATCCCATTAAAAACTCTTACAGGTAAAAACTGAATATTTTTTTTACAATTCTATGTTTTTGTTAGAAATCAAGCCGTATTAAACTTTTACGTCTCAACCCGTGTAAATAGAATACGAATCTGACCTCTAGTAAAAAATAAAATTAACTGATCTCTAGCGGTGCGGTGTCGCAAAAAAGGTCCGCAAAATAATAAAACCCCTAAAAAGGCAGACTGCGGTCGGGTTTGACTTTGTATTAGGATGCAAAGTTGAGAACTCCCTAACAACTAGTTTTTACTACACAACATATTTTTTGCATATGCTACGTGCAACTCGATTCTGAAATTTGAAATTACATCACATTTTGTTACAAGTTGAAAAAACATTTTTACGCTTTTTAAAAATAACAAATAAATTGGTCTATTATTTTTAATTACAACAATTACTTCAGTTAGGCTTGAATATAATAAATTGCCACGTAATTCAATCGAGTTTAATAACATACACTATTAGAAAAGGTTTTGGTCTTAATTTTTCTTACAAAAATCATTACAAAATTAAATTTGTAAAGAAAATGAGAGACGTCACGGGACACTTGGAGAAACAAATTAGGAGCTTAAAGGAAACCCATTTTACTTTAATCCATGAAAAGCAAGTAATTTAGCGGCAATTGGACGAAATCACTGGCATTACTGGGACGACGCTTCCACAAATCGTGGTGTATAACAGACAAAGGAATGCAATTTGCAGCCTACTCCCGCTTCTATCAATAAACGTTTAAGTAATTGTACCCGAACTATATTACCATAGGTTTCCAATAACTTACAACTAGCTTTTCATGAAGTAGTTATTCAATCCATACTAATATTATTGAAAATGGGAAAATGTCTGTCTGTCTGTTTGTCTTTCTGTCTGTCTGCTTGTCTGTTACCTCTTCACGCCCAAACCGCTGAACCGATTTTGCTGTTTGGTACATAAATACTTTGAGGATATAGGATACTTTTCATCCCGGAAAAAGGTACGGTTACCGCGAGATAAACGAATTTTGGCTCAACGGAGTTGCGGACATCATCTAGTTGATAATAATCTGCAGCCTATTATATTGTATTTTTGTTAGACGAAAAGGTACCATCGTTAAACCTATAAATTACCTTCCTTTAAAAAATGATCAAAAAATATTTCTTTTTCTCGTCAAAGCGTGAAAAACGCAGTTGATTCACTTTTATATTATATCCCTTGAGGCTGAAATTTTTAAAAGTCTCATCTATATCGTAGCTTCATCATTATAAGGAATAATATGTGAGCAAAATTTCAGTTTCTAGCTATAGACATGTAGGTTGATCAATCGGCTATTCAGCTTTCCCTGTTTGTCAAATTAAAAACATAGTAAACAAAAATAAAAAATAACAACTAAATAAAAAAAAAAAAAAAAACTGTCACCGATGCCGATGTGACATGTTGAAAATGATTTTTTTACTTAAATCTCTGGTTCTTAAAATTGCTCAGGCTAGATATACCTAGTTACTACTACAAGATAAAAAATTAAATTTACCTACAATTAGAATGAAAATTTAATGTAAAACAGATTTTTGATATTGTTGATTCAAGAATGGAGTCATGAAAATAAGCTCAAATGTTTGGACACTGGATCCTTACTAATTAATTAACCTAGATCCCTTCTAGATTTACAATAGAACCCCAAAATGTAGTGGAAGATAAATTATGCATAGAGTAAGGTCAAACCCAAGAATCGGATAATTTGGAGGGGTATAATTGAAATAATATTGAAATTTGTTAACCTCCAATCCAATACATATTGATTGGCGTGATTGGTTATTGGTTTACCACATGGGTAATGTCGACCGTTGTTACTTGGGACCTCTATACACATGATAAAAATTGCGATTGCAGATTCCACGGTGTATAGGTACGACGAGTAGCGACTTGTTTGACACTGAAAAAAAAAATCTTACTTTTATTGAAAGATAGGATTTAATTCGTAAAAAGTTTGGTATTATTAACAGTATAATATAAAAAGATATTTTTTTAAGAATTAAAAATCGACACTCCTTCCTTTTATAATGGAAATACTTAAGTATTATTCACGAAAGAAAGTTACTATTAATTGAACGTATTACGTAGCCCGCTTGTTTGATTCATCGTTCATAAAACAATGTGCATAATAATTATCATAATACCAAATTTATTTATTTATTAAGGGACCAATTAACAGCTTATACAAAATATTATATGATAATACTAAAGATATAAATAGAGCTGTTTCAAAATATTTATTAACGATTCTTTATTTGCTCTACGAATAATAATTATTATATTTTTTATACTGCCGCACTCAGAGGCATTTAATGATTAAGCTTCAATTTAATGCAAATTTGGACAAATAATGTATCCAGGGGCTTATGCCAAAATAGTAATTTAATTACAGTTAAATTAATTAATTATTCGTCTCTGAATGTAGCAGTAAGATATAATTATAAACTTTTCTTATGTCAATTTCTTTGTAAATGTTAGGAACGTTAACAAAACTTTCAGACTGAATCGTCAGAACAGCTGACGCGAATATTGATTAAACTTTATTGAAATTCATGATTTCGACAACCAAATTCTTTATATGTTAGCAAGGAACTGTTTCGACAATCTATAATAGGAATAAATGCAGATATTATACTCGTAATTTTAAGAAGAATGAACTAATCTTTGAAAATCGACTCGAATAAAAAATTAAAAATACATTCCATTGACACAAAAATTAAATCGTCATCAAGGCACAGAATTTGGTTGATAAATTGGTACTCAAATGTTTGCAATCATTTATTTTTTCGCAAGAAACTATAGAATTGTCACAATTTCCGCGACTTTTCGGTTTATTGCTACGGAGTAGAGTTGTTTATTAAAATATAGTCCAAAATATAAAATTATTATTGTTGAAAAAATATAATGACGTAGGCGGATATTATGCGTATTTGTTGACATAAATTAGTTCCACGATCCCTACGGTTTTGGCCACATTACATTTTATTAAATTAACAATAATTCTATAAAACAAATTTATATTGTCACAAATTTTAACTTAATTAGGAATTCACGCAGGTTAAGTTAATGACTTTATATATTTTGACTGTATCTGGCTACATAGACAGTACCTAATTATTGAAAACTAACGGGTCACAAAATATATAACTTTTAGGAATTCATTTAGTTTCAGGCATTATCTCTGAACTGTACCTATACACTAATTTTATAAAACAAATTGATATCGGTGTCACGAAATACATAACTTTCAGCTTAGACTTCCGGAAATTCACGCATGTTAAAACGCTCTATAGACTGTACCTAGATAGGTTCGACGCAAAAACAATGAGGACCTCCGTCCGTGAAACTCCAATAAAGTTGCACCAAGAAACCAGAAGGTTTGGCACGAGCGCGCGTCGCGACGTCGCGCGGTGTAGCGAGCGGCCGCGGCGGCGACTCCACGCTACTGCGGCACGCGCGACGCATCGCCGGTGCTGCCAACCGTGCCCCCATTTAGCCACTCAACCTGCGCCGTTTCCCACCAAAAATGGCAACGTCCGATAAAGCATTGACGAAACCGCTCAAATTAGAATCTTTAGCAGACGCAAATTTTGGCGAAATTATACTTATTGAGATAGTAGGCAGCCACGTTTTATTCTTGCGTCTTATTATGCGTTCGTTACTTAACGTGCTAGATACGCTTAAACATAAGAAAAGCTTATAAGTAACCAATACCGTGTAACACCAATTTCCCGCACCAAACTACAACTTCCAACTAAAACACAAACAATTTCCCACAAAATGATCGGGGAAGGCTAGTTGGCAACACTGCGCATCGCCGCTGCGCCGCGCCCCTCACCCCGCTCCCCGCACGCACGCCGCATTCTTACACCCCCGTCCTCCAACAAAGAGCCCAAGCCTCTGTCACACATGTTGCTACCAGTTCTCTGCGACTATTTTTAGGGACCAAAGAAGTAATGTGCGAAAATAGGTGAAGCTGAAAAACCTTATCACAATAGAATCACTTTTAGGGACTGGAAGTGAAAAGATTCGGAAAATCCTGAAAGGAATGCTATATTGACAAGGTTATGCTACCATTATACACCTCGATATTGAAAATCGAGATTTATTCAAGTGAAAAAAATAGTACGATTTTACAAATAAAACAAGATATTAGAAATTTACCGAAATGCGAAAAAAATGTTTAAAAACACTGAATTTAGATAAAGAAGGCTTATATGAATATCGTTTGATCTTTTTTTTTAATATAAAATTTTTTCTGCTAACCGTATGATACACTTAACTTAATAACTAAAATATTAAAATGTCCTAACTTTTATTACAAAGGAGCCTTTCTATAACTTCCTCTCATTAAATCCGACAAGCACAATTTCCAAAATTTTCCTAATCTTCCCAGCGTGGGAAAGAACTTTTGTCATCCAAAAATAACTCTTAACAACTTGGAAAGTTACGTTTTCATTCTTACCAGGGCAAAACCTCCTGCGATTTATGTAAATCCTCCATTGTTAGTACAGGATCATGAGTTTGTATGGAACTTTTATTTCTGAACTCATATTTAATGAGAGCTAATAATTAGCTTAAGCCCGAACGGAGCTCTAAGTTCTAGGTAAAAGGTAGGATTACTAACTTTAGTTCTGAAAATCTACCTCATGAAGAATAAAATAATGCAAGTATAAAAAGGTAAATAAGATACTTGATTACTTATTTTGTAATATTCGTTTATACCGTAGCTACTTTAAAGTATTCCAAAATATCCCTTAGCTGGTTTCGCTAAAAAAGGCAACGTATCTGGTATCGGGGGTAAAAAGTGACCCCACTCCAATAAAACATAAAAAATATATCAAAACAGCTGTTTTTCAAATTAATTAGTTTTGTATACTAAAATACATCTCTTACCCCTAATAAGTTTTAGCTTTTAAGGCCAATAATATTTATGAATAATATTTTTTTCCTTTTATAAAAAAAGATCTAAGTTTTCGATCATACTTAGACGACTATTACTTTAACAGCCCCTCACTATATAAACATATCTTTTATTTCTTTTTTATCTTGACGCGTCTTTTTCGGCTCTCCTATTCTACTGGCATCGTCCCGGCTTTCTGGAAGACAGCCTTGGTGCACCCGATCCCCAAAAAAGTAATCGCTCAAATCCTTCCAACTACAGACCAATCGCTATAACCTCTCTCTTTTCGAAGATAATGGAATCCATTATCAATAGCCAGCTTCTTCGTTACTTGGACGGCCAGGGATTGCTAAGCGACAAACAATACGGGTTCCGTAAGGGTCGCTCGGCTGGTGATCTCTTGGCGTACCTGACTCATCGTTGGGCTCAGGCAATTGAGTCAAAGGGAGAAGCATTAGCTGTTAGTTTGGACATTGCGAAGGCCTTTGATCGGGTTTGGCATAAAGCGCTGCTATCAAAGCTTCCATCATACGGGCTGCCCGAGAAATTATGTAAGTGGGTCACTGGTTTCTTAGCAGACAGAAGCATAAAGGTTGTAGTTGACGGCGAATGCTCGGAGACTCACTCTGTTGATGCTGGTGTCCCTCAGGGCTGTGTGCTATCGCCTACTCTATTCTTACTGCATATCAATGACATGTTGCAGACCAGTGGTATACATTGCTATGCAGATGACAGTACAGGTGATGCTGTATATACCGGCTCCCCCTCTCTCTGGCAAATGAGAGTCGAAACGAACTTGTGTCTAAGGCGGAGAATTTATTGGAGAAGGTCTCTGAATGGGGTAGACGTAACTTGGTCCAATTCAACCCCTGCAAGACACAAGGCCGCGCATTCACCACTAAAAAGTCACCAATGGTCGTATATACTCGTTCAGAGGGCACATCTTTAACCATCTCCACTAGCATTGAGATACTTGGTGTCAACATATCGAGCGAAGTCCAGTTTCGATACCATCTAGAGGGTAAAGCCAAATTAGCCTCGAAGAATCTTGGTGTTCTTAACAGAGCGAGACAGTACTTCAGTCCGGACCAACGCTTACAACTCTACAAGGCACAGGTTCGGCCTCATATGGAATATTGTTCTGATCTCTGGGCAGGGGCGCCAAAATACCAACTGCTCCCTCTGAATCGTATCCAACGAAGGGCCGCTCGAATTGTTGACTTCCATAGTGTTTCAAACAGCTTGGACCCCTTGGAATTACGCCGAGATGTAGCTTCACTCTGCATCCTCTATCGGTTGTATCACGGGGAGTGTTCTGTGGAATTGTTCTGAATCATACCACCTGCAACTTTTCGCCATCGACCCACGCGAAAAACATACCATCCTCATCACCTTGATGAGTGGCAGTCTTCCACAGTGCGTTTTTCGCGTAACTTTCTGCCGTGCACTGTAAAACTCTGGAACGAACTGTCACCAGCAGTTTTTCCGGACCTATACAACCTGCAAACCTTCAAGAAAAGAGCGTATTCCCTCTTAAAAGGCCGGCAACGCACCTGCAGCTCTTCTGATGTTGCGAGTGTCCACGGTAGTTGCTTACCATCATGTGACCCGTTTGCTCGTTTGCCCCCTTATTCAATAAAAAAAATCTAGTTTTCTAATATAACCTAAATAATAAAACACACGAATTTATTTTGATATCGGCTAAAAATAAAAAAAAATGACAGAGCAAACCCAGAAACCAAAAACCACTCGCAAAATTTTGCTATTTTGTATGTGATTTTGGCAAAATTTTCTTTACATTACAATAACGAGCACTTGCTATACTTGATACACCTTCTTTGCTACTAGAATTTTAAAAATCCGAAACTGTACCTATGATAATTTTGCTAGAACAGCTGACTTACTTCCTCTCCTTACGATCGTAAGCTGTTTCACTTGCAGACTGTTATGAACGTTTTCTGGGTGGTTTCTGAATTAGATTTCGGGTACTTATTACATAAAAGCTAATTTCGGTTTAAAATTCCCAAAACATCTAAAAAGTTTTTGAAAACCATTACAAGGTACCGTTGAAAAATAACATACACTTCTGGTATCGGGGGTAATTTTTGACCCCACCACTATGTAACTTTCAGCAACAGTGGAACCACGTACGTTCGTCATCCGCCGCACTACCAGACGTAACGAGATTACACAGAATCAGAAGAGTGTACATGTTTAAATAGTAAAGATATCATAGAAAATTCGAACGCCTGGGGTAACTTTTGACCCCCGATACCAGTTAAGGGATATACATAAATGAGATAGCGTGCCTGTCGAGTATCTGCCGCTCACCTCTTTAGCCTGAAACCGCAGAATCAAATTAGATTTTCGTATGAAGATACTTTGCGGCCCGGAAAAGAACACCCGCGAGGAAAACAGTCAGCGCTCGAAGCGACATTCGAGCGATGAGAATAGACCCCTTGCTCTTAATTAATTTACTGCAGTACATCCTCAGTGCAATGGCACATAAAACGGATTTTTCTGTATCATATCTCACAATGCACTTGGCCTGCCAAAATGTGTTCTTTTACGATACTGTTTATCTCAATTGAAGTATAGTTATTGTTTTTTAAAACAGGAAACTAGTAATGTTACGCGTATTACGAGTAGTATAAGTATTGTTACAGATACGGACAGTTGTTTACCTCTGCGCGTACTTTCTAGAAAAGTCCAACCGTTGTTTATATGAATTGCGTGTTTACGTAAACAATCCAGAATGGAACGTTCCAGAAAGGTATATAAAAGGTAAACAAGCCGGCGTTCAATTCAGTTTTATCTGAGCGATCTTCGAGGCGACTTCGTATGGACAGTTCGTTCATTATTCTAGTAATTTTAACTTTGAAGTCTAACGGCCGCACTTATTAGAGTGATTAAATAATCACTTCAGTTTTATTAATTAGAAGAGCTTGGCAGAAAATATATTGAGCTAATGTCAATATTAATTAATTTAAATAATCATTAAATCTCTCTAAATGCGGCTGTTACTAAAATAAAATTTAAGTTAATTTACGTTTAAAATCCTCTTAGATTTAGATTTTCTTTACAGAAAATGTTCTATTAGGCAGAGTGCACATGTCAATAAATGCCATACTCTTAAAGAAACGAGTCTGAACGTGACACCGAGGTTTCAGTTCGGCCGGCGATTGGGAATGCAGCTCAGAATTCCACTGCACCCGACGTTAACAAATGGCTCGCTTTAAGTACTTATTAATCTAAGTACAACTTTAATTGTGCACGCTTTTGCAGGAAAACTGGGATGATTTTCGATGATTGGATTGCATGATCGTAAGCAATCAGAGATAAATTCGCCCCTCTATAAGGTGTAACAAAACTAAGTGATAATACTTTGGGGCGTGTTTGAGTCCCCTGTGTGAAGTTCACGTTAGTATAGGATACTATAGGTCTACCAGAATCTGATGGCAATTTTTGACAGCAAATTTTCAAAAAATATCCTTGATCATTGGATAAATTATTATATTTGCATGTTTCACACACAAAATAAGCCGCTAAAGGATTAAAAAAGGATGAAAATGTTTTATTCCTATTACCCCGGTATCGCTAGAGTCAATTTATTTTCTCACTATTTGCCATCAGATTCTGGTACACCCATATATTATATAAGGAGATATCATACTTTCCGTTCTACTTTCTATAATTATTAATGTTTTTACCCCACACCGCTTGTAATACAAAAAGTAATATTTTTAACGCTAATTAAAGTGTAATAATTATTATGCAAAACGTTAAATACACCTGTAGCTGACAGCTACATTTTAAAAGTTAATTTCTGTATGAAATTTAAAAAGAAAATGACACACCACTTGCGCCAGTCTGAATTATCCCTGGATTAAATATTATGACACTTCATTCGTTTCCCTTTTTTATGACAGAAAACCGACCATGTGCGAGTCAAACGTAACTATCACGAAGGGTTCCGTACAATAAAATGGTTTGAGGAATTTTATTCTTCTTAATTATTTTGGTTATTTTTCAATTTTGAACGAAGGTCTATTTTGTTGTTATAGCGACAACGAAAACATTATAGTTAAAAGTTTAAAATTTTTAGCTATACCTAGTGGTTTTTGAGATACAGCCTGGTGACAGAAAAACGGTTGGATAGACAAACAGCGGAATCTCAATATTTTTCCGTTTCATCCCTTTGGATAAGAAATCTTAAAAAACTTGGTATTTTAACACAAGGTTTAACTGGGATTGACAATTCCCCAGTGGTTCTAAAACTTGGTACATCTTGATAATAGGTGTTCCTTAAGTTCATGCATTATATCGTATCTCTTTCCCAACTTTTATATCAAACTATCAACAAGGGCGATCTCAAACTTTTTGAAAACGATTAGTTTCATCTTAAAAATTGGAGTAAAATGATTGGGTCCATTTTGATTTGGTTTTCTCTGTGGAAAGATAGATTTTGATTTAGTTTCCTTTGAAATCTGGCGTGATCTCAAGTATTCATACATATTATTCCAAGCTTTAATACTTAAAATATTATCTCTCTACAGTTTAAATTTTATATAACATCGATGTAAAAGTTGGTAAAGTTTTACAACATACCACAACCAACTAATATTTTTTGATTGGTTAATATTCGACGTTATCCCGTCAAAATCTCTATTGAATATATAATATAAATTATATATCTGTCAATAACCTCAGAAACCAGGAAAATATCCGATAAGTGCTTACATGGTTCAGGCGTTCCATAACAGAAAGGGTTGAAGAACTTACTATTGTATAATATCGGATAATACTTGAAAATAAATCCGCTTTTCCAATAAACTGACACTCTTTGACTTCTTCTTCAAGCATCTTAAGTTTCAGCTTGCTAACGATTATATTTACATCGTCGCTTTTATCGGCTAAAGAAGTCACTTCTTTGTGAAATATTATCTTCACTCAATTTCACACGAGTTTAGGCTATTATATTTGTCATTAAAGTTATCGATACAAAAATTGTCAGAGATTCATGGTATCCATCCTAATATTATAAATGCGAAAGTACGTCTGTCTATCTATCTGTCTGTCTGTTACCTCTTCACGTTAAAATCGCTAAACCGATTTTGCGAAAATTTGGTATGGAGATATTTTGAATCTCGGGGAAGGACATAAGATATTTTTTACCCCGAAAAAATGTGCGGTTCCCACGCGATAAACTTTGGCGTAATGGAGTTGCGGGCGTCATGTTATAGTAGACAATATTTTCGACAGTAGGTTATCTATCCAATTTACTACTTAGGCTTAGGCCAAACCTACGCGACCACGCGACTGCGAAGCGGCAGCGTCAATACAAAACACACATATTTTGACAACTTGTCAAATATGTGTTTTGTATTGACGCTGCCGCTTCGCAGTCGCGTGGTCGCGTAGGTTTGTGCTAAGCATTAAGCTTAAAAGAAACCTACGCGTCAGTGACAGGGGACGCGGTACGCGAATCGGGAGCGTCTGCAACGCGAAACTCGGCGTGCATACCTGCGCGACTACTAATATCATGATCATAGAGAAAAATAATACATCGGGCAATTTGATTCATGACACAATCTATCAAAACGTAAACAAATCAAGAAATCATAAACTAAAGAGTAGTAAAAAATAATATAAAAAAGGTTTTAAAAAAGAAGTCTAGTTATGTTAACTTCAAAACACGCGTCTGACAACTTGACGCGCACGTTCCGCTTGCCGACGCGAACATTTCGCGTCGCGGTCGTGCAGGTGTGCAGAGCGCCATAAGATTATAGACCTGGATCCCAAAAGCGTAAGACATAACTTACTTTCTGATGGATGAAACCATAGGTTCTTGGTAGTGCTTCGTGTACTTAGAATACCTGCAAATTTGTGTAGCTCTAAGTGTGACACCTGGTCAGGTACCAGGTACCAAAGTGGACAAAAAATGAGTCTTACTTTACTTATTTTCTGATGGTTAATATTTATATATAATTTGTAGATTATTGTTCTGAACTAGTATCATGTAGTGTAAGACACTTTTCAATGACCAAAACTATTATCAGGCGTTTCAAAAATAACTTTGTTGCTATTTTTTTTCAAAGGCTTTATTTTTATTTTATAAATTATTATTACACCTTAGAAAACAATACGATATTACAAAAAATTATTTTCTACTAGCTGTTGCCCGCGACTTTGTCCGTGTCAGCATACTGCATAGTATAATAACAAAGATGGATAATTTTCCCCTGTTTCCTTACCCAAAGGGTAAAAACGGGACCCGATAATAAAGATATTTCAGTCTGTCCGTCTGTCTCTCTGTCCATATCCAGGTTTATTCATTTGACGTTAGTTTGACGTTTTGTGTAATATCATTTTTGTAGTTGGTTAAGAAACATATTATGGTTCAAACAAAGAACGTAGACTTTGTAAATTTTAATAATAATGCATTAAAATATTTAGTAGAAGCGTGTTAGAGCCAGTCCACGCGGCGCGTTGTGTCAGCGTTGCGTCGACGCAGCGCTGCCGTTGCGTTGTTTTACATACAAAATATAACCAAGGTATATTCACACGGCGCGCAGCTCTAACTCGAACTTTCATCCCTTTCATATTCACAAAACTACTAAGTAGCAATCCTCTTTATACTTATAGAGAAATGGTAGAAGGAAAATTTGAGACAGTACTTATTTTAACTATGGATTATTATCATTATGAAGATACTGCATGAATATGAGAAGCACTTGTAGCTTATTACTGTGTTAATTATATTATGTTGCATTAACATTAAGACGAAATCGCCTTCATACTTACAAAGTGGAATTTCTTCTTGTTAAATTTTAATTTAGTCATTCGTATTTAGTATCCAAAGTGACATTGATTTAAATACGCGTTTAGTATTCGAACTGATACTTTAAATCCTCATTTTTATTATACTACCTACTAGTTCGGTTCCATTGTGAGCAACTCGACTCACACTTGGCCATATTTTTTAAAGCAATTTAAGTCTCTGTCTGTACACCGTTTCTAATGTGAGCAATTTAGTGTTTATCTATCAATATATCTATTTAAAACTTTTATTTCTAACTTTGTATAGTTTAATGATACGATTGATCTTATCAATTTCACTCTGTCTATACTAAAGTATAGACAGCTATGAAATTTTAGATATGAAATATATAATTTATTATAGATAATAAATTATATATTTCATAGCTAAAACTAACACAAAATATTGAAAAATATATTAAAGCTAAACCATTAATCTCTTATTGATAACCTTTCGTCAAATAAATTGATGTTTTAATATATTAATATTTTGTGTTATTTAGAGATGTCTGAAGACTTTTTTACTACCGATCGCCTACTAGTTAAACCTACAGACGTATATTTTATTTTTATTTTAGTCTTTTTCTCACTAGGCCAATGTCAAAAAAAAGTGTCGCGTTACAACTTTTCGTATGTTTTTTTCCGTCCAGCCTCTTTTCGCAACGCGCGCTAAGGATCTTCATTCCAATAACGCGCATGGAAATGTTCATCTTATATTTTTGCTAAGAAATATATTCAATATTGCGTTGATTCTATAATATTACGTAAGTGAGTGAATTCACAAGAGCTGAATTTTGTCTTCTGACATAGATGAAGAGTGCAAAATGTATATTATATAAATAAATTTCCTAATTGTACTTATTGTGCTATTAGAGGTAAGTTGTACTTAATTAAATTTGTGTTGTAATGTTTAGGTTCCTATAACTATCTTCTGTCAACAAACTTATTTACTATTACAGGACCAACTTATCTACTATTACAGGATAACACAATGGTTATCCTGTAATAGTTGATAAGTTTGTGTTAATAAATAAATAAACTCCCGCACCCAGATACATATTTTAATGAGGATCAAACTTCAACTTGATGAAGAGTTTAACAGATTTAATTTAGGGGTCTTAGGCTGGCTCTATACCGGCGCGGAACGGAATGCAGTGTTGCCAACTCTCCAAAACATTTTCCCCCTAAAGCAACTTCAAAACCCACTAAATTTCAACCAAAACTCCCCAAAAAAATCAAAATATTTAAAATTACTTGGGGTGTGTTCTACTAAGCGCTCAAAACGCTGAAATACACCTTCAGTCAGTTTAATCCTTCAAGCCCCATAAGAGCACCGGTGATTGCGACAACAATATAATACAGTAGCATTTCCAAGAATCCGCGATCGAAGGATTAAATGGCGATCGCGATTGTTTCGACCACAGCAAAAACGAAAAACAGGCAGTCAATTATTTGCTTAAAATTTAACCGACAAAAGTTACAAATTACAATATATTTTCATAGTAGGAATAAAAAAAAACAATTCAACATTCCAGAAAATCAAGAATCAGTAAGCATTAATTATCATGAAAATGTTAATTTTAATAATAAATGCTTTTTTAAATAATATTAATATATTTTTTATTTTTAAAATAGGTACTTACAATTAAATTCAACGGTTAAACTATAGAGACATAATATTGTGCTTTGTGCGGCAGTTCCATCTAGTAGAGCTGTTGCAGTAATTGTCTTTATACAATTTATTTAAATCGATACCAAACTCTAAGGTTGTTATTAAAAAAAATATCCATTCTTCAAAAATTTTACCCCCAAAAATATCCCCAAGATATTTGACCCCCTAAAAACCCACTAAATTTATTTTTCCCACTAAATTTAGTGGGACGACTTTTAGCAACGAAACTGTAAATAGCACGATGAACATTATGTCAACAGTATAACACACAAATTAAATACGAGCCAAAATCCTCCGGTGCTGTCTGTAGGATCCGCGGGAAGTGGCGCGAACTAGTGAAGAATAAGGGTGAAGCCAAACGGGCGTAATTTGTGAGTTGTGACTTGTGAGTCGCGAAATTCGGCTGGCAGAAATTCTGCTGGATTCAGTTTCATACAAAAGTCCTGTTTGATTCACACGAGCGTAATTTTGTGAGTCATGATTTATATGAAAATATATTTATGCGACCGAAGTTTTGCGACTCACGACTCACAAATAACGCTCGTTTGGCTTCACCCAATTCGCAGGAACGCTCGAGAATTCCAGCGAATTCCCGCGTCATGAGAAGAAAATATTGACGCTCCCTTTCTGCGCCGGTGTAGATTGAGCCTTAGTCAAAATCTTCATTAAATTATAGGTGCACTCATAGACGAACTAGGAAATTATTCTATTGTTGTCGCGATCACCGGTGCTTATGGGGCTTGATAGGTTAATTACTTTAAATATTAGTCTCTGAATGTGGCGGTGGATATTGCACTATTGTTTTTTTTTATTTCAGACAATAAGAGCAACGTTGGGTAAACAATTGCACACATCATTTTTCATTCTGGGTCAACAGTAATATACCAATGAATAAGAGAGATCGAATCGATATCTAGAGACTTGCATGAATTATGAATTCAATGATTCCTTGGAGGTTGAGTCAAATGAATGCTTTCAAATTGTTGCATAATGTTCAGCACAATGAAAAATGATTTAACAGTAAGGATGGGCCTCCACGAAAATATTTTTGCACAAAAAACTGTCTTATTTTAATTAATAAAAAATATTTTATTTATAAAGATAGTATTTCAGAATAGGTAGTCATTTGATTTTATTTAACTGGAAAAAAGTTTGAGTAAAAAATCACGAATTTAATTGCATATTCCTTTCCTGTAATAATATACAGCTAGGTATACTGAATTTGATTAAACAGTTTTGTATTAGTGAACAATTATTAACATTTCATATAAAAAAACTGCCATTTTTATCGTAATAAACCTCCGCGCACTATTTTTCCAAAGCCCAACATTTTCGACATAAGCGTTATTCGGTTTAACGTGACCTGTCCTTACCACGTCTAAACGGTTGCATAATGCCCAGCACAATGAGGTAATGTTGAAATCAAATGATGCGGTTAAAATTAAAAGTTCGCGAGATATAAACCGTGAAATTAAATAGCTTTCGGAGCTTTTTACTCATATTATCTGTAATTAAAAGCTCCCATTTGAGGTTCATTTTCATTGTTTATACCAGATACTAATGGATTAAAATATTATGAGCTTATATTATTATTAGTATTTTCTTGATATTATATAATATTAAAGTTAGTTCAAATGTATTAATATTACGTTGTTAATTGAATTAAATGAGTGCATAAATCTTTTTTCATTTTTCTCGCCGTCGGAAGATAGTCTATACAGTAAGGATTTAGGGGCCGTCAGAGAACCTTTAATGACCTACTTGGTCAAGTAACTGTAAAGATAACTGGCCTCTCTGGACCAGTGATAGCGTTAAACAAGTAACATGCAATTCCAATGGTTTACAATATTATATTGGTCTAATCTTGTATTTAGGACTCGTTTATGTATTTTTAGAATGGAACTTTAGCGGCGTTATGTTTTTGGGGTGAATAAAATGTTAGGCGTACGTCAAACGTTCTGGAGCCATAATCTAATCGAAAATTACTATGGTACAGTCATGGTACAGTATTCCTAGGCTTTAATCATTTAAAGCCATTTTGACACATTCATTGACACATTCATATGTGTCAATGGGCGGAAAACTGTCAAAAATTACGTTTTTGTATGATCATAAAGTTAATATACCTATCGGAATAGAGCAACAATATCGAGCTGTCAAACGAAACCGAAATTGGTTTCATCTGTGTGTAAAAATATGTGTACGTATACACTTACACAAGCATGATTGAACATGATTTCTATGAGATTAAATTGACAACGTGCGGCACGTGCCGACTGGACGTCAAAAAAAGAGTGCTGCTGTCATGTATCATACGTCTCTTTTTAGCACGCAGTGTTACTGATAGTGACATCTCTCTTGCTCAGGCCTTTGTTTCTCTATTCCGCTAGGTATATTAACTTTATGTGTATGATAGAAACGTTAGTTCCTTTTCTCGCCAAGTTCATTTAAAGCTTTGTTGAGCTGTAAGATTAAGAAAGAATAGACTGGCACAGTGACGGAAACGAAGTAATGTTTTTTCTCTTTCTACGAAAAGTATGCATATGCTTTTTTGTCTTTACTCGCTGAATGCACAGTTTTTTCTTTAGGAATTTTTAAGCAATAAACAGCAAGTATATTTTTAAAGCCCACAGCATTAATTATTAAGGTTGTTTCAGCGGGAAAGCCTCTATTGTATGAGCTACTATTGTACGGTCACGGTCGAAGCCTTACGTTTGACTACAAATCTCAATGTGCCTTTGTATTAGCCAAAACTAGCACATTTTAGACTTGGTTTCAATTTATTAGAGTCTTTAATCTTTTAAAACCTTTCATAAAGGCATCCTGCTCTATTTCTGTACAATTTGAACTCTGTTTTAACTTTGTTGTGTACTTAAATGTAATTAATTGTAAACGAAAATTATTAAATGTTTATAAAAGTATTGCTTAATTTTAATAAGTACGTGATATTTAGCACAAAAAGCTTTTTTTACATGATCGAAAATCGAAATGAATTGAAAAGGAGTATAACATGGATAGTAGAGAGCAGAAGTCTAGATCGCTTAGTTCAACTGTGGACGATCATAGGCTGATGATGATGATAGTAATTATATTTATTTTAAAACAGATATTGGCCCACCACATATTCCCTTTCCTGTAAGACGCCTCCGTGGTCCACCGTCCAGTGGTTTAGACGCGGCTCTTGACTCGGAGGTCGTGAGTTCGATTCCCGCGTTGGAAACGTGTCATTTCCAAGTTTGGATAGGATAATGCATTATGCAGGCTGATCGCCTGATTGTTTGAATATAAGATGATCCATGCGTCGGATGGGCATGTAAAATGTCGGTCCTGCGCCTGATCTCTCGCCGGTCGTGTCAGACTTCCGTCCCACTGGGTTATGAGAGTAAAGGAATAGAAAGTTCTCTTTGTGTACTACGCACACACTTGGACACTATAAATTTACTAACGTAACTAGCCTGATTTCAATGAAACCGGCCACCGTCACCGAAACCGGTGTGGGAGTTATTATTATTACTCCTGTAAGATAGACAACGATAATCATGAAACTCTCTGATCTCAGTGAGCCCGAGGGACAAAACTGACTAGGTAGGAGAAGTATTTAATGATATGCCTGTATTATGAAGTCAAACTTAATGAACTCTTACTCTTAAGACACTAATGAGTAGTGTTAATGACACCGGAAACGCGGAATGTGTTCTTTTTATGCCCCACAAAAAAAATTTAACTACGAAAAATTACTTTTCCGTTTTTCAACGCAACTCTTTATCCACAACTGCAGTGAAACCTCTTTAATTAAAACCTAATCTAGATTCACTGGAGTTTCGAATACACGGATTTTATACTGTTTTAGATGAATGGAAAGTCAATGGGTACGAATTCATATTTCAATCTGTATCTTGTATCAATATTTCGATTTTTTAAGAGAGCGACTAACCCAAAAAATTCAAACATCGACCTTCTCTCTTCAAACTCACGCCCGTCTTTCATATGCCACATGAAAAAGTACAACGCGGATTCATCGCCAAGTTAGTTTTTTCTTAATATCTCGATAAATATACAACATTTTAAAAATCCGCTAGGTCAGTTTCTCAAAGATAGAACTTTATACAATGTGTTAAAATATTAACTTAGTGTAATGCACGGTTATGGCAATATATGAAAAATTCGTGAAAATTAGATGCATCTTTGTGATTTTTCCATCGAGAAAATTTTCAGATATTATCGTGTTTCCGCTAGGTCGAATCCTCGGAAATATTATTTAGTATCTATGTTTAAAAAATGAAACAATTTTGGGTTGGTCGCCCACTTAAGTAAATCATTGTGTTTTAGCGGGTTCACATTTTTCCAATCCAGTAATGTAATCCAGCGCTGGAATTTTACTAAAATAATGTAAACAGGCACTGGAATGCAATCAGTGCATTAAAGTGCTTTTTACATTATTCCAGTAGAAATCCAGCGTTGCATGCATTGGATCACTGAATTTGAATAATGTAAACCAGTCATTAAACAGTTGTAAAGTCCCTAAGGGTGGCTACTCATCTGCGGTAACCTAGTTTCTAATGCAGGTTTTATCATAAAAATAAAAATAAAAATAAATTTAATGTTCTTAAACTATATCCACTACTATTTACAGTATAATGTATAACATGCATAGATTAACAGGCGGCGACTAAGACTGATAAGAAAATTATCGTGACCGTAGCTTTCGATGTAGCTTTCGATTTATTTACAAGGCTATATTTCTTTGAAGTTTTTATTCGATTTCATGTCCAATATCCATGTCCAATATCCATGTATAAAACATTATGTGGTTTTGTATTTTTGTTATACACATACTTTAACGAAATGTTTACTTTAATTTTGTGACATTCCTTTCATCCCCTATTTTAACCCCTTGGTTCTATTTGCAAGCCAAATTTCAGCCCAATCCGTCCAGTGGTTTGGGCTGTGCGTTGATAGGTCACAATGTCAGTCAATCACCTTTTAGTTTTATAATATACTAGCTGTCCCGTAAAACGTTGTTTTGCCATATAAAGTATTTCGCCCATATTATTTTATTGAAGTGACTAAATAAGTATGTCGCCATGGCAACGTCGATCGCTATCTCGTCGCACAAACAATGGTCGCCGTCAGTCTCAGGTTGTAATAATTTACTATTATTTATTCAACAAATGCACTTATCAATATATAAAGTACCCAGTAGCCGATTCTCAGACCTTAATGATTAAGCATATAAAATTTGTTAAAAATCAGTAAAGCCGTTTCGGAGGAGTTCGTGGACTAACAATGTGACAGGAGAATTTTATGCAAAGATATATATTATATAAATTGGTGAAATTGGGATTTTAGTAGAATAAATTTAGATTACTTAAACTTTAAGAAGAATTTTACATAAACCCCATACATTTACAATCAACATAAAGTTAAGTAATCGTTAAAAATTTCTGAGTGCAGCCGTTAGTTGTATAAAGCGGCATCAACGAAAAAAGCACAGGGTGTTTAATTGTGTCGTCGGAGTCTCAAATTGTAGTCATTACAACGGGTGCCGGTTTATGTACGTGTCTTCTACAAATCGTTGATCGAGAGATATAACTAGATAAACAGGTGAACTTCGTGTTACTTTCCCTGGCTGGCGTTCCACGAATATTTCAAGACAATTGTCAAATCGGATCATACGAGTTTTAGCGAGACTATTATCATATCGCTGTACTGTATTCAGACCGTAGCGGTCGTTGACTCCCTGTCAAAATACTTGTCAAATTTCATATTTTTATATACAAATCGCGATTGACAATAAAGTTACAAATGTTTCTAGTTTAAGGGCGATATCTTATTAATTTTCACTCTTAATGTGAACTCAGTATGAATTGTATCACTTCAAACTCATAAATAGCTGGAGTTACCAAGAAATTTTCCGAGGAATATACATATAAGATTATAGATGTTATATTCAGTAAGTTTCTTACTAAGAGTTTTTTTTCTTAAGTGCGATAGTAGCATAGCGACCATTTTTCATAATATAGCTCCTAGACTAGAAAGGGCAACAACCGCTGGTGCTACCTTAAATTATATTGGCTTTAAAAAAATAATTCATTTTTATTTTAAATAAGGACGTTGTGAAAAATTCAGGAATCTACCTGTCGCCATAATTGATATAGACCAAAAAATGCCCAAAAAAAATCACGTTTGTTGTATGGGAGCCCCCCTTAAATATTAAATTTCAACTCTCTAGCTATTACCGTTCTTGAGTTACAGCCTGGAGACAGACAGACGGACAGACAACGAAGTCTTAGTAAGAGGGTCCCGTTTTAACCCTTTGAGTACGGAACCCTAAAAAGACTAACTGATACGATAAACTTTAGATTCGCATACACGGTGTGTTTAATATACTTGAGCTATTATCTTGTTTCAGATGTTGTCATGGAGATGTGGTAATAAACCACGTCTCTTGGACAATATGTCATGCCAACCTCTAAAAAATTTTGGTATCGCGATTCAGGACTGTGTGAGTTTTGGTGTGCTACTTGGAAAACATGTATTTTTCAGGAATGAAAAATACATGTTTTCCGATTCATAGTTAGAAAAGTATAATACAGGCAACTGCAAAATCATTTCTCAGAAACATCATTTTAAGAATGCATTTTTCGAAGGCAATAAGAATTCATATTAGTCGTATTATAAACATTGACCTATTTTAAAAAATATAACTATCTGGAGACTGCCTGGCGTCACTTGGTGTTATTATAGTTCGACCGCCAGGACTATGCCAATTCTCATGTAATATACAATGCCTTTTACGATATTACCCTATTACGTAAGCTGTAATAGGTATAGGCGTAATTGCTTTTGTATTAAAAATGTACTAAAATTCTCGCAATAAAATGTATATTCTTCTACTTGGTCTGTCCTTTGATAATATTATGTGTGTCTTTTACCAAAATCTGTCTAATACTTTCAAAATCTTTACAAACAACAAAGGAAACAGACGTTGTTCATAAAAATACTTCAAAGATCATGCTTTCTAGGGCTGACCGCATTCGGAATTCGGAATTTCATGAGACCAGCAAAAACGTTGGTTATTATCACGCGCGAACGCACCGGCTTGCACTGTACACAAGTACGTGCGGAATTCGTTCCGTTTGGAGAAAAACGTGCATTTTCTATTGATTCCATGCATTTGGATTTCCGAATACGGAAAACGAATTCGATAATCTAATACGGAAAACTGTCATGCGGCCAGCCTTATTCAATTAAAGTAATTTGTATGTAATTCTGTACATTGCGTGTTGACACTTTACATAGTACACCACCCCTGACATGCCGCAATGGACGCAAAAAGCAAAATGGGTATTAATTATTTCATCCTTGTTTCATTTGCGAAGTTTTTGGCAAATGTACAGGTACACTATTAAAAACGTTGAAATGTTGGCTTGAAGTTAAGCTTGCAATGAATTTCACGCGATATTTGAACTGAAATTGCGGCTTGAAATGTTTTTATTTACACTGTATTTTATACTTTTGATATTATTTTACTCTTAAAGCTATCATAGTTTTAGTGTCAGTGATAAAATATTTGTCTGCATAATATGGTCTGCATGCACTTATAACGCGTTGTCAGTGTGTAACATTGTAAAATATAATAATATTAGTCTATTTTACAGCATCAATCAATTGTAATTCGCCAGCTTACGAGCCTATTCGCTAGCCATCCTTCGTTTTTTGTGTCATTGTAGAATAACCTCTCCGTCTTATTTATAAAACTGTACTGTCGTGGTGCTTGTTGTTAATATCCTCCGACTGGACCAGTTCTAATGAAATTTTGTGCGCCTTTCATCAGGGCCTGAGAATCGGCCAACTATTTTGGCATCCCCGAAATAATGGCAAAATAACATTTGGCGGGTCGACTAATCGTAAAACTATAACATACGAGTACTATAAAACCGCGCAAACAAGTTACAGTAGTAAATAAGGCTCACTGCAGAGGAGTTGCCGTACGAAAATGTTTTGAATTTAATTGCGTCTATAAATTGCACCGAACAAAACATCTGACCATTAGCGACCAAGTAAAAAATACGGACGTAGATAGAGGCTATTTGGGACAATTCAAGGATTTAACAACTACTTGCGAACTATTATTCTACTAACTATTCGTCCTCTACTAAAAGTTCTGTGATTTCAGTAAGGGTCTGTAATTTTAGCATTGATACTTAAAGTTAATGTTAACAAGGATTACCAATCGAAATACATAGTTACAATGGTCTCCTCGGAAGTCTCCCTCAGCTGATGAAATAATTTTTGTAGTATTTTCTTTCTTATTTATTATTTATAATAATAATTATTGTAACCCTAAATATCTGGTCATTATTAAGAGGACGACTAACCCAAAAATTCCGTTTTTGTAATTCATTTTTATACTTGAAAATAAGCCCCGAATTGTTTCATTATATTTTCAAGAATTTGATCTGAGCAGTAACGCGATATCTTAAAAAAAATTCCATAGAAAAAAATCACAAAGATACATCTGATTTTCACGAATTTTTCAATTATTGTCATAACCGTGGATTGAACTAATAATGTTGTTTTTGTTTGCTATTTACATTCTGGATATATTATGCTAGATCCTTTTTTGTTATAAAAACTCTTTAGTCAGAGCAAAGTGTGCGAAGTCAGATGTTATAATTCTAACTCCTTTCAGAACCTCCAACTTTGGTACTTCGGTAGCGCAATTCAGGATTGTGCACTTTTTGGACCGCTTCAACGTTATGTCCTGATAAAAAAAATCATCAAACCAGCCGATTCGGAGAGGACTAAGCAGCGAATATCCTGCAAGATATAAGATAAAATACGACGAGTATCTTTAACCGAGCAATTCTTGTATATATTATATATTATTTAAAATTGGAATCTCAAAATCAACTCCAACGATTTTCATGAATATTAGCATAATATTATATAGGGGGTTTCGGGTTCGTTAGATCGATCTCGCTAGGAATCATTTTTAAAAAATGACATTTTATTCGTGTTTTATCGAATACCGAGCAAAGCTCGGTCAAATAGCTAGTATTACATAAGTTATTAAAAATTAAAAATACCTACTTGTATAATGCTCCTTGAAGCGCGCCCCTCTGGTTGGATCATTCTAGATGTATGCTAATCTACTTGTTCAGATTGCTGTAAATATAATTACAGAGCGGTCAAATCAATAGAGTCCTCATATTATTAATAGAGGTACCAGAATAGATCTCAGTGCCTACATGGCAAATGTAGCTACACTAGACTCCGAAAATGGTAGATACGAGTATATATCAGGTATTGCAGATTACCTCAGGTACGGAGTACTACCAGTATTATGTATTCTGTGCCTCAGGTTACAAATGCAACTAAAGTGTAGAATAAATAAGATATTGAACACAAAACACAATTTTTCGTGCACGTTTTCCACTATAATATGAAATTATTCTAAATTTTATCAAATTACATGACCGCTTTCGAAATAAATCTATAATATTATTTTTTAATATAATGGAAAAAGTGCACGAAAAATTGTGTTTTATTAGTGTCCAACATGAATTTCCACCAAGAATCGTCAGTACAATCTATTAAATAATATAATGTATTTATCAGTAAGATATGACAGGAAAAATACCAAGGCGCGGCGTCGATATAAATTAAGTTTCATGGAGTGAGACTATTGGCCTGTTGAGTGGGACTACGTAAGAAATGAACGATACAGGGTAAAATACTAACTTTAAGTCAATCACTTACAGAACAATATTAAATAACTGTTTACCATCCATGTTGCACTACTATAATAGAGTTCATAAGTCAATTTGCCGATTTTAGGGTTCTTTTTACCCTTTTTACTTTTTGGGTACGGAGTACCCAAAGGGTCAAAAAAAAAAACATCCACAGCCGAACATATAACCTCCTCGTTTTTTGGAAGTCGGTTCAAAAAGGGGACCCTATTATTGAGACTTCGATGTCTGTGCTTCTGACTGTCTGAAATATTCACAAATTGTAAATATCTGTTGCCGTTGTGTTAAAAAAATATTAAAAACAAAATAAAATTGATATAAGGGAGTGGTGGTTATTTAATTGGGGTCCATACCCCAATTAAATAACCACCACTCCCTGTTTGTGCCCAAGCACAAACGAGATTTTTAGCCCTTTTTGTTCGTAATAAATAATGGCAACCAGGTAAGCCCTTGAAATAGTCACAAAATCATTAATTATAATATTTTTTTAATATTTTTTTAATTATAATATTTTTAAATTATGTGTACTTTATAAAAAATATGTCAGGCTAAATATATTTTATTAATAATAAAATTAAATTAACCCATCAATCCCCAAACGGCACCCGGCTGCCGCATAGCCATTGAAAATCTGTTGTGCCTGCGATTCCCACGATCGAGGTATTAAAGTAAATATTTATTCCAATACTTTTTGTATGTCACAAATTTTGGCCTATTTTTGCTCTATAGCGGAACGGAACCTTGGCCTATTATATTATAATATAATCATTTTTCTATGAAATGGTTATAATTTATAATATTATGTAGGTAATATGCGTATTTCCTAAATCCTAGCAATATTTTAACGGTCACTTCTTTACTTCTTTTCATCTTTTTTCTTCGTAGAGACGCCATACAGCCTTTGTGGATTAATTTCGAAAGCAGCTTATCATTTTATTATAATGAGTTCCGAATAATTTGGTTATACCCTAGTTCTACCAGATGAAATATCATGAGTAGTCTCTACAGGACTGCTTATAATATTTCATCAACAGTATTATTTTTAGGATTGGGAGTTACAGCGGCTATTTTAAATAAATATGGTGGTGATGGTAATATGAACTTTTGTTGCTGCTATGGCAAAAATACAATTTAACCCGGCGTCAATGACGTGAAAATAATTACATGGACTATGACGTCGGGTCATTTTGACCCGAAATTTGTAGATAAATTTTTAATGAAACTAAGTAAGCTACCACAATATTGTTTCTTATTTATTTAAACAGGGGACTTTAATTATGCATTAAATAAAATAATACCCTGTGTTATATAATAAATATTTTTGTTATTGGCTTTCTTCACGGCAGACGCAAAATCAACCTTGAAAACTGACGGTCTTACCACAAAAGATTTAAACATCTGTTGAACAGTTGTTTTGAGACAATTTTGTATGGAATTTTTCCCTAATCAACTGTTCAACGGGTGTTTAAATTTTTTGTAGTAAGACCGATAATGTGTACGTTAATTTTATATATTCGCAAAATTTTCTTACCTATGAAGGAAAAATTTACTAATGAATTTAAAGAGAGGTTATTATAACATACTAGTTCATGAAAATAAAAAGAAATCAGTCCTCTACTCCCTTATTCGGAGTTATAAAACTACTACAGTTATCACAATGTGTAATCATGCCTTAGCATATAAAAAATTTGACATGCTGTGCATGTGTGAAGTATTTTTTATCTTTTTTAGATGAACAGACTTCACATCTTTTGTAAGTCCCAGGATTTTTTTCACTTTTATTTAGATATTATGTGGTCCTCAAGTTCAATGCCCAAAGCAGCCTGAGACTCGTCATAGTCAAAGTCTAACTCTTCTAATAACTTTAAAATCCTTTCTAGGCTGTTAATCAATGACATTCTTCTTAAAAATGTAAAAAATAAGGCAAAACAATATTTCAATACAAATTAAAGTTAGTCACGAAAATACTACACCGACTATGACGTCGGATCATATTGACCCGTTTTTACTTGGAGCGCGTGTATCTTGCTTCACACGAGGCGTAGCTCTAGCCGTAACAGTTAGGCGGGTGTAAGGGGGTTGTATCTCCAGCTATACTAAGGTTGAAAACATTCAATTGGCGTAAGGACAAAATATGACGAAGTAAACACGCCTCGGGTCAATATGACCCGGCGTCATTGTCGCCGGGTTAAAAATAGAACAAAAATAATCATAAGCATATTTTATTCGCAGACTTTACTAAAACAGCCTTCAGCATTCAACCAACTTCAGCAATGCAGCAGCAACCAACGGAAAAACTTAAAAATAATAATGAGCTTCCCTCTTGATTTCAATTTATGAGAAGGGTACCTTGATGATGTGACATATTATTAGGTACTAGAATATTGCCCGCAAGTCCGTTGCGCCAAAATTAGTTTATCGCGCGAGAACCGTACATATTTCCAAGATAAAAAGTATCCTATGTCCATTCCCGGGATCCAAAGTATATCCATGCCAAATTTCAGCAAAATCGGTTCAGCGGTTTGAGCGTGAAGAGGTAACAGACAGACAGATAGACAGACACACTTTCGCATTTATAATGTTAGTATGGATAGGTATCTAGAAAATCCATACTAAATACTAATAATATGCGAAAGTGACCTGACCTGATTGTCTGTTACTTGTTCAAGCTCAAAGCGCTAAATCGATTTTGCTATAATTTGGTATGGAGATACTTCGAGTCCCAGGAAACAACATAAGATTCTTTTTGTTCCGGAAAAATGTACGGTTCCCACGCGATAAATGAATTTTGGCGCAACGGAGTTGCGGGCGTCATCTAGAACTGTTAATAAAGGGTCGACTATAATAGCTAATTCAAAATGTTTTCTTAACATAATAAATATTACGTACCTACATATTACACAAATAGGAGCTTTTTGGTATAAGAAGGCTATAAACAATAAACATGATTTCGTACAACTTAATTACTGTGTACGAAACCCTTCGCGATTCCGACTCGTACTTGACCAGTCAAGGACAAGAGGAGTCACGAGTAATAACTCGTGACTCCTCTTGTCCTTGCCGCTAAATACACAAAAACAATAATTTTACTATAAAAAAATCCTAAAAAAAGCTTGACGTGTGTTTTTAGGAATATTTTAAAACGTTTCCCGCAGCGTTTAGAAAATAAAATTTAATCAATCCATTGACATTCAGTTCGTATTTGTATATGTATGATTTGTGATAGTTTTTTAAAGCAAAAACATATTTTTTAGCTGAAAATCTACATTGACTAGTGCGAATTTACATAGTTTTTTGTCAAATAAAAACCATTTCAATTTTGGCCAAAAAAGGCATGTATGCAAACATTACTTCTAAATTAAAGGTATGAAAACGTTGTTTGTTTTTATTTTCAATATTTTCTACATTTAAATAATCCTTTTTGTTAGCAAATTATACTTAATTGAAATATACTCAGCACATTATACAAGGTACTGTACTGTACTCGGCGAAACATATTGTATACACTAATAAAATGATTTGATAGGTAGCGGTCATTGACTCCCTGTCAAAACTTGTCATTTTCTATATAAAGCCGCGATTGACAATACCTTCATTGTCAATCGCGGTTTGTATAGAAAATGACAAGTTTTTGACAGGGAGTCAATGACCGCTACCGCCATGTTTCGCCGAGTACAGAATAGATGCTCATGGACCTATCATGCGAATTTTTGGAACTTTCAGACAAAAGTATAGTAAGGCGACAACTTTTAACATAAAAAAGTATGAAAACTCTGGATATATTTTGTGAAAAACATGAAAAGGTTAAGTTCACCATAACTAACAAGACCTGTTTCTTAACAACGTTATTCCTTTTTCTTTCCAGCAGGCGAATAACACTGAAATTTTATAGTGTCATAACTGAAAATGGCGCGAAAACATCAGCTTGCTTTTCGGCGTTAGATAAATGAATGCAATCACAGCAAGCGCGAAATGAAATTGTGCGGTTACATGACTTGCTATAGCCGCTACACACGGTCAAGTCATTCAACCAAATTGGCGAGTTCTTTCGTCGCGAACGTGTACGGGAAAATTGAACGCGAATTGTGAAAACTTGAAGAGTCTGCAAAAGTGTTTGTTTTAGCTTTTGAAAGACTATATTATAACCCTTTAGGCACACCTTTATCTATAAGTTATAACAATGTTAAGTATAAGTTACTGAACTCGTGTCTTTTTAAATTTACAGTTTAAATTTATAATTATATGGTGTAAATAAGGGTCATCTGTTACACATTATCGACATTTCTGTGCTATAAATTCATCACTTTAGTTACGTCTTATACCGTTTATGTATTAACGTCGTTGGAAGCTTCATAATCACGTGTGGCGATTTCCAGATTATGTTCATATTGGGTAATGCCCACGTAGACTTAAGTATAAAGCTTGGAAGCCAACTTAGAGGTCTTAGAATCGTTTCCCATATTAATCACCGGATTGCCTTACAAGATACATACATCCGAGTTTTAAGCCTTAGTTCTTGTCAGTTGTGTCGTCCCATTAGATTCGAGTAAGAAAAAAAGATTCGAGTGGTCCGGTGAAAGATACCCATCTTTCACCGGGTGATCCGGTGCTGCCCACACTGTTGGGCAATGTAAAATATACAACTTCTATCGACTTTAAATTATGTAAATTTTAATGCCCTTACAATACACAACATTTATAATTTAAAATTATAAATGGGAATTGTATTTTGGTCTACAGACCAATACGATAAATCGTATGTATGTTATCTATTGGTCCTAGTTCTAAATAGGTTTTAGTGCTATCTATTACCTAGAATTAGCTTGCCACACCCATAAAGAACCCCGTTTAATTAGACGCACGTGAGTTGTCCTACTGGGATTGGAGCCAACACATTCAATTTACAATGCATGTTCTCGCCACAGGACAAGCGCAGGCAGCCATGTTTACTTGTTGACATTTACTAGCATCGTGTACACGCGCCTTAATTTTCTTAACTAATGTAGCTGGTGACTTCGCGCGTATCTTATTTCGTTGGTACCAGCAAAATGACATGGCAATATACTTGCAATATTTTAAGAAGTACGGTTTGAAAGTATAATACGAAATGGTGAGCAAGGAAAAAATCTATAGTAAACTGAATCTCCAAATTTTCCAGCAGGGAACAGCTGATGATGATGAAACATTACTGAAAAGTAGATTGAAATCGGTCCACATTTTTGGAGCTACGATACCTCAGAGATATTTACACACAAACAGATACATCAAACTTCTAGATTTGATGTATTCCCCTCCTGTTTTCGTGTGTATTTGTGAGTATATCTGTCCATTGCACCGAGGTAGAGTTACATCTTCCATCATCATATATTAATAACTCCCACGCCGGTTTCGGTGACGGTGGCCGCGGTTTAATTGAAACGGCCAGGAGTGATTTATAGTGACAAACTGTGTGCGCAGTACACAGTCAAGAGCACACTCTATCTCATAACCCAGTAGGACGGACGACCGACACGACAGGCGAGAGACAAGGCGCAGGACCGACCTTTTTAAATGCCCATAATGACGATATTTGAAACGATGCATGGATCATTTTACTTGTCAGACAATCGGGTTATCAGCCTGCATTGCCCTAAACAAACTTGTAAATTAACCATGTCTTCAACGTGGAAATCGAACCCACGACCTCCAAATCAAGAGCCGCGGACTCTCAACCATTGGACGTTATTCCATCATCATTTAAATGTATCTTTCACTCACACTTCCATTCAGTTTTATTGTGTTTAATCATGGTCAGATCCTTTGGAAAACAGTTTGTCACCGTTTCATCCAAACCTCCGATCATAAGTTTTAGTGCGACGATCGATCTGTTCAAAGGGCCGCCCGTATTGATCCCACTAATTAGTACACGGATATTATATAATAGAACAGTTTTACGCACGCAACGTCCAGCTATTGACACAACCATTGCACACTCGACACAATTTTATTTGTATAGTCATCGGTCTTTTTTATCAGACGGTTACTGAAAAACATTATTATATTCGGTACCTATTGCATTTACAGGTTCTAAATAAAATGTGGATTGTGGAAGTGCATGTGTCTGTCTAGATATTCTATTTGTTAATTTTTAAGTTGCTTCTGCATACGTTGGGATGAAAGTTGGTTTAGACGCCTTTTGAGTTCTTGAAAGGAAATATGACAGTTTTTTACTTCGGCCAAAGGTATTGTTAAGACACGATAAACTTTCTGCGCGAACAATATTGCAGGAACTATGTTGTATCAGAATATTCAAAGGCAGATACGACGGCCTACGTAATTTGGTCAGGTAATGTCAAGTTAACGTTGGTCGGCTGGATTTAACCCAACCAAATCACGTGGAACAGCCATCTGCTGAATTTTCTTTCATAACATAATATAAGAGCTATTTGCAGTACTTACTCTTCCGACTCAAAAGAGGTTTCTTTCTTATTAGTATCATAAGTAACAAAGCTTTATTCTGGCGAACATAATCTAAAAATAGAATATCTTAACCGGTGCTCATGCGACACAAAGCAGTGCATTACACAACACTTGTGTGATAAATCGAAATCTGAATGTGACCTCCGTATTGGAATATCTTGGATAAAATACTCTAGGTTCTGACTTCTGAATCGTTATGGATTCATCATCAGTACGAGGTAAAATATATATTAAAAGCTAGTTAATACATCCATACTATTATACTATATACTATACTATACTATATACTATACTATACTATATACTATACTGTTATAAATGCGAAAGTGTGTCTGTCTGTCTGTCTGTTACCTCTTCACGCTCAAACCGCTGAACCGATTTTGCTGAAACTTGGCATGAAGATACTTTGAATCCCGGAAAAGGACATAGGATTCTTTTTGTCCCGGAAAAATGTACAGTTCCCGCGCGATAAACGAGTTTTGGCGCAACGGAGTTGCGGGCGTCATTTAGTTTTTTATAAATCAAATTCTTTTGATACAGTGATTTTTGGGAAACTTCGTCTAAATGGACGGACCAATTTTGATGTTTTCTATGCTTATCGTAAGAAACGGCCAACATTGAATTTTCAGACCCGAAATTACTTTGTAGCGTAAAATCTCGCCATGGAAGTTTATTTAAAAGGTGTTGTCTTACATGCCTGAAATGAAAACTCATCACTCAGACGAAACATTCTGTAGTCAACCAAGTTTTATTGATTACAGAACTCTAAAACGGAATCCTAATCAGCAGATTTTTTGTATATTGGTAGGTAATAAAAGTTAAATAATTGAAGAGTAAACATTGTCCTACAAATAGAACAATCCATATTTTAGGACCATCAAATCAAAGTACTATGAAATCCTTTCTATCTCTGTTAGCTACCACTTTCAAGATTTTTCGCAGATAAAAATGTTGTTTGTCTTATCAAAATGAAGCTACTCACAAAAAATTTGCTTTTAATAAAAAAAAAAACTAGGGCTGACTAATATACCATAATGACACGAAATCATATTTTAGATTTAGGTATCTGGTGGTCCTGAATCTATCCGCAGTAAATTAGAAACTCTAGAACTTTTGGAACCCAAAAACTTAGATTCTATCGGTGTAATAGGGTCTGAACAGTTACTGCTTAAACTGTTATCGGTCCCTTAAGCTTTGTTTGCCTAGAATCTAAAACCTAATGAACAACAAAATGTGCCCTAAATAGTAAATACCCTTTCTTATCCCGAAAGAAAATGAAGTGTGCCCCAACTACTTTAATTAGGTGACTAGTTCATTCTAGTTTTGAAGCTCAACGCGGCCTTATCTAGATCTTTCAGGACATCTTGAGATAAAGATCTACCTCATTAGCTATCTTCTTCGCTGAAAATTACATTATCTTAAAAACGTAAGAGGAAAATTGCCGTATAGGGCAGCTTAAAAACGTAAGAAAAATCGCCGTATGTGGTAGCGGGAATTTTTATTTTTGAAAGGTTATTGTTGGACTAAAAGATATGAAACTGAATTTTGTCTAAAATATGTAAATTGTGAATTACAATTACACAGCCTGGAACCGCTTAAAATTAGCTTTTGTTTCTTAATTTTATAAACGCGGGAACGTTTTAAAAAATTGTTATATAAAAATATTACTTTTGTAAACGCACACTAAATATTAAGATAACTGTTACTTAAGTTAAAGAACTTACTATAACTTACATAAAAATATACGCAAATAATAATATTATTATATCTATTTTAAAAAGTCTAAAAGATCTAAGTGCCGCAAACTAGTAAACTTGTCAAGCGGCATTTTGTTTGAAGATTTGGAAACAGACTCAAAAGGAATACACTATCGCCAAGAGATTTATTTTGCCGTGAAATAAAATTAAATCTCTCTTCTAAGCTCTGGTTTACAGCCTCTTTTGGGAATTTATTTCCTAGCGGTGATGTTAAGCAATAACTTTTAGTCGCCAAATATAGTTATTGGGAAAGACAACTGTCTGTCCGTCTCTGATAGCTGTTTAGTCTTGATGTTGCCTCTGAACTGGTTTATATGAATTTTGATATGGCTAAATTGAGCCCCGAGAAAGAATATTATTGGCCTATATATTTACTGTCTTGATGTTATAAAAACCAATAGAGGTATATTTCAAAATCACATGTATGTAGGTAAATAGTAAATACCGATTTATAGTAATATGTCTAGATGACGCTCGCAACTCCGTTGCGTCAAAATTCGTTTATCGCACGTGCACGGGGATCGTACATTTCCCAGGATAAAAAGTATCCTAAGTCCTTTCCCGGGACACAAAATCGCCATACCAAATTTCAGCCAAATCGGTTCAGCGGTTTGGCCGTGAAGATATGCTACAGACAGACAGACAGACACACTGTCGTATTTATAAAATTAGTACGGAAGTACGGATATTAATTTCAACCGTAAGCGGCACATACAAATAATGATAATCCAACAATTGCGAACAGCGAACCGTATAGCCAACGTGTGGCGAACCGGTGGGGATATGGGAAGAGTGGATTAGTCCTGACCGCCTACCGTATTTCATCGTCAATTTATGTTGCCCACTGATAACACTACATAGACGTAACATACACCTCGCACCAAATTGTACACAATTGTTCCTCAATAGGAAATATTACGCTAAGATCGGAGCAAGAGGTCGCCACCAGCACATACAGTAAATATTCTGACCAAAATCCGGCATGACGTAATAGTATCTAGAGATAATAAGCTGTTGTGGATAGTTTGTTGCGAGGTATCTGTGGGAATATGTGTGGCGGCCGATAAGGAAGATCCGAGCATACCACGCTCGGTCAGGCCGAAGCCCACGTGATTGATTTCAGCTGTCGTATAATTATAATATACATAATATTCAATACCGCACAAAGAAAACTTTGATAGCGCGATGCACATAATAATAATCTCTCTCCCTCTAATCTCCAGAGTCCAGACTGGAGCAGCTGATCTGTTGTTATCTCATATTCTGATAATGCAAAATTAAAAATCTAATGCAAAATTAAAAATCTTTTACGGTCGCTGGAGACATTTATAAGGTTGTTTTTTTTATTTATTTAATTTCAGTAAGTAATTATAATTCTCAATTTACAATTCCCGCACTCAGAGACGAATATTATAATTTTCGTCTCTGAGTGCGGCTGCTAATGTTGTAATATTTTTTATTATTTTATTATATTATATATATATTTTTAGTAGTAAAACTTGCAATAGGATGGCTAAAGGCAAAATAATTAATTGTTATTAATTTATAACTATACTTACCTACTCTTAATAATGGTTATAACGGAAGCACTTTTATTTCTCTTACTTACTCTTTAAACTAAGCACTGTTATTAACATAATAAGAAAACATTAATTTAAATGATAATATAATATACTTAGTTTCAAAAAGATAGGCAGATAAATTAACCTATTTTCGTTAGCAGAAAGGTTAATCTTATACTTAGATCTAATCTTACCTTCAAATTGTTGATGTCACAATCTCCACGCTGAACTTATGTTGAAACGATAACTTACCTGTAAAAAAAGAGATTTGAAATATTTAATTTTTAAATCAATTATTACCACAATATTATGTTCTAGTTACACTTCATTATAAAATCCTACAACGATAATTAACATATTAAGTATATCTCTCTCTAATTAACATATCTCTATAGTCATACAGAAGAAACACATTAACGTGCGTAAGTTTGTATCGGTTTTCAACAGGTGCTATTTTCTAAAGTTCTGTAATTAGACATTTTATTCTGTGTTCTGTAATAATTAATTTTATGTAATTTTTGTAAAGTTCTAAACCGTCAATATAAATAAAATATTAAGGGGCTGGGTACCCTTAGAATTTCTCATACAAACGTAATACCAAAATCATTTTCTCATACGAAAATATTTAACATGTTTGAGTTATTTTTCAGTTTAAAATAGTAATTACCTAGGTTCCTGCACAAAAATTTACTTAAAAATATTTAAACACAAAAAATTTTTACCTAGGTACTTACTATTTTAAACTGAAAAATAATTCAAACATGTTAAATATTTTCGTATGAGAAAATGATTTTGGTATTACGTTTGTATGAGAAATTCCAAGGGTACCCGGCCTCTTAAGTTCCACAATAGTCCACAACACTTCTATAGGCCAAACCACGAGAGTGTACGCTTGAACCCGCCACAAAATTTCATTTTGAATGTCAAAATTTGTATGAGTATTGAGTATGCTCGACAGCCAATAAAGAAAAATTTTGCTAACTTTTTAGACGGACAGAACCTTCAGCTTTCAGTATGTGTCTAGTCTCATGGTTTAGCTCATGATAGTAAATTATGGCAAGGTGTTTAATCTGTAGTGTGGATATTACAATATTAATATCTGCCGATTTGCCAATTTTATGGGAATATTCGGGACAGTGTTTAAGCGATAAAAGCGGGGTTTAAGCAATAAAGCGAATTTAAGCGATAAAGTGAGGTTTGAGCGTATTGAAACCGCTTATATAAATCGTTTGTTACGGCCTAATTACCGACTAATCGTACTACTGTAATCAGCTTTAGAATACCTAAAGCCAGCTTTTAAACGGAGTGTCCTACTGCGTCTTTTTAACCGACTTAAAAAAGGTGGTTTAGTATTCGATTGTTCTTAACCCTAGAGTGGGCGCGTTATTCCATGAAACGTCAGTGGGCGCGTGTGGAGCATTTTGCCGCCCCTTTTCTTTAGCTATTTATAATAGGAATTAAGCAATATCACATATTGTACACACGCCAAAGATTTAACTAGCGGCTGCCCTCAGGGCTCTGTTATCTCGCCAAAACTATGGAATTTCGGATTTGATGATTAATTAAGTCTTCCCCTACCACCGCTGTGCGTACTAGTTGGCTACGCCGATGGCGGTTTTCTCATCGTTCAAGCAAATTCACGTTCCGAAATTGAATCTAAAGCCAATGATAGTCTTAATTTAATATCGAGCTGGGGTAAACGTAATCGCCTGAAATTCGCCGCGCATAAAACTTACCAAATTCTTTTGAAAGGTTCTCTTATATCTTCCCGTAGTATTAAACTTGACAATATTAACGTTAAACGCAAACAGTCACTCTGTTATCTTGGTTTTTACTTGGAAAATAAATTTACATTTTTAGAACATATAATTCAAACCGGTGAGAAAGCGAAGCGCAATTTTTACTCCTTTACCAAAATATTATCTACGTTGACATGGGGCCTTTCTTTCAAAATCCTAAAATTAATTTACACCGCTACTTACCTAGGCAGCATTTGCTACGGGGCCCCCGTGTGGGCCGACAGAGCAACAATCGGCGCGGCTCGTCGCAAGTTGCTACAAAGCCAACGTCTTGCTTTTATATTCTTATGCAAAGCTTACAGGACCACAAGCATCGAAGCCTTGCCTGTGTTAGCCACAGTTTTACCTGTTGGCCTTGAGATTCAGCGTCGTGCGACAATGTATTATCATAACAAAAATATTGACAACCCGTTCTTTTTAAGCGCTTGAAATAAAATTAAAATAGCAAGATTGTTTGAACCTTTAGAAAACTCTGTGCAAAGCCTAATATCCGAATGGCAGTCGCGATGGGACTGTTCCACCAAAGGGCGACATCTTTATAATTTTTTCCCTATTATTCGTGAACGGCTATCCAAACATTGGATGGATATTGATCATTGCGTTTCTCAATTCCTGATCGGTCGCGGAAATTTTAAGGCCAAACTTTACGGATTTAAACTAGTAGCTTCACCCATGTGCGAGTGCTCGACCGAAGGCAACATGTTTGAACAAACCGCTCATCATGTTCTCTGGGAGTGCAGTCTCTGGCAGGACGAAAGAACTACTATGCTAAACAACCTATTCTGTACATCTGGAGTCGCTTACTATGGTGATCTTGTGGACAGCGCTAGGAACTTCCATCTCTCTTTCCTACCGGATGGTGCAGATGCTAACAGGATATGGGTGTTTCGGCCACTACCTGCACCATACGGCCAGACGGGAGCCAACGCCTCAGTGCCATCATTGCGCGGACGAGGACGACACGGCGGAGCACACGCTCGTTGCCTACCCAGCCTGGGTCGCACAACGAAAAGAGCTCTGCGCCATTATAGGACCAGACCTGACTCTCCCGGTCATAATAAGATCATTGGCCCGGTCGAGAGAAGCCTGGCAGGCAGTCTCCACTTTCTGCGAGTCCATAATAACGCAGAAGGAGGCCGCTAAGAGAAATCGGGAGGCTGATGAAGCAGCCGACCCGAAAAGGAGAAGGCGTGGAGGCAGAAGACGCGCTCAACACGAGCGTCAACTCCCGCCATAATAGGGCTCGGGTGACGGACTGGGGAATCCGTCGCCTATTCCACGAGCTCCCCCGGTAGAAGAGCGTCCGAAGTCCCGGATCGTTCTCCCGGAGAAAGCGACAGAAGCCGCGCGGATGGTTTCTGCTGGCAGAGCAGATGCCACTGTCCGGGCTGCTGCAGTTATCGCCTCAGGCGGGTCCAGCGGCCCAGCGACACATAGAAAGGAGGCACCGTTGGGTTTTGGTCGGTAACCAAGGGTACTCCTACTTGCCGAAGCACCCGAGGAGTCCCACATATCCAGGCGGGCCCCCCAGGCCGCCAGGAATGCATCAAGCATTTCCCAACGTAAAAAAAAAGGTTAATTAATCGTATAGAGCTGTGCTAAGTTTATTCTAAAATTAGTTACAACTGATCAAGGGATGGAAATACAAACATTAAAAAACAATCCTAAAAATATTTTAAAAATAACGCAAAATTATTATGATTCAGTCACTTTAAACGTTTTGTTTATTTTTATGACTGTCAAAAAGTTTGATTTTTTTCATTTATAATAGGGGTTTTATGTAAAGCTGTAAAGGAATATTTTTATTATCATAATATAATATTATTTTAAATAATATATGGCGGAATGATATTATTAAGTTACAATATTGTGAACACCTAACATGTTAAGTTTATTTACGAGTAAGGTTTAATCTCCTCAAAATTACTTGCTCTGGAAAATGTCTTCTAACGCCAAGATGAATTTTCTTCTATCCGACTAAAATTTTAAGACTTTTAAGTTATCTAACCACTACTTAGCAAACTAAGTAAGAAAATCTGAAACACGTAAAAGGAAACTCTAGTTTTATACTTAAACTTATCATTGGTTTATAAAGTTTAAGTTTTTATGATAAGTATAAAATAAGTCATAAATTCGAAACAAATAAAAAAAGTGTGTCAGCTCCGACGCACTGGAGTTTACTCTACTATATATATATATATATATATATATATATATAAACATTAAAATCGGTTAAGTAGTTTAGGAATCCATCGCGGACAAACATCGTGACAGGATATTAGATAATATAATTATTATATTATTTTATATTTGCAACTTTTCGCCATCGACCCACGCGAAAAACATACCATCCTCATCACCTTGATGAGTGGCAGTCTTCCACAGTGCGTTTTTCGCGTAACTTTCTGCCGCGCACTGTAAAACTCTGGAACGAACTGTCACCAGCAGTTTTTCCCGACCTATACGACCTGCAAACCTTCAAGAAAAGAGCGTATTCCCTCTTTAAAGGCCGGCAACGCACCTGCAGCTCTTCTGATGTTGCGAGTGTCCATGGGCGACGGTAGTTGCTTACCATCAGGTGACCCGTTTGCTCGTTGGCCCCTTATTCAATAAAAAAAAATATATAATATTATATTCCGGTAGGTATATTACCTTTATGGTCTTAATACACTCACAGCCCAAATTAGAAAGTTGCGCACTAAAGGTGCGCACCAAAAACGTGACACATTTTCGTTACTTGTTAGTATGTTTTACCCCTCGGATTTTTCTCATACCGGGCGCCTTATATATGAAAATCGATTCTTAAGGAGTAAACTCTAAAAATATTTTAAAATAAAATAAATTTAATTAATTATATTGTGTGACAGAAAAGTTATTAAAATAGAACGACGAACAACAATAACAAACGAATATGGAACGCAATTACGAAAAAGCCTTAATTAATAAAAGATGTGTCAGTGACGAAAGTAATTTGAGAAGGTCATAAGGGCTTCCGGTTCCTTTGCATCTCTGACGTCACACGTAGCTGTAGCTTTGAATATTCAGTAGTTTGGCAACCCGAAGCCGTCGTCGTAGTCCAGTCAATACTACTACCGCATAGTGCTAAGGACATCTAGTATTGACTAGACGAATCAATGCACAATATTTTAATAGCATGCTTTTCGTAATACGTGCATGCTAACGGCATCTGGTATCTGTTTTCAGAAGTACTGATAGGTCGCAAGAAGAATGAGGGATTTTAAAATTCCATTTGCCTTGAGGAAAAGAGGCTACATAGCGGCATCTGGGGGCAAATGGAGTGTTATAACCCTCGTTATCACATTTAAAAAATATGTTATGGTCTGGTTGAATTACAAAGTGCACGAATAGTGAAGAGGTTTGAGTATTCTGTATATTTCTTTAACTACGAGGTTCACTATGAGAGCGAGTTGCATACAAATATTGTTTAGAGATGTCGCTGTTCGGGGGTTTGAGTTTCAGTCAGCTCGGTAGCTCCCTCTGCGTGACGCGAAACGTAACATAATGAACCCTGAAAGGTTTCATGAAATACCTACCTACTACTAGATGGCGCTTTTTTTTTGTAGAAAATTTTATGTCGAAAAGAAATTAATATTATATAATATTTTCATGAAGGCGTCTGAAAATTAAATATTATTCTTATTTCTGGTTTTTTAAACCTTAATTTGTTAAATAATATATTTTTTAACAAAGTAATGTTTAGAAACCAGAAATTAAAGATTTTCGTGCTATACGTAACAGTTGAAAAATAATAATTGTAGAGTCCGTATACGAAATTTTGCCGATTTCGCTCATTTAACAGACGTGATTTAACAGTTAAAATACAGTATTTCTATAAGTTTTAATGCACAACATGTAAGATCATTTCAATTATTATAATCTAATGTTGCAGCTAGATTTTTTAATTTTTTTAAGTATCTTTAAATAATCCAACTCAAACCCGCGACAGTTTTGTGATTTTTGCTGTAAAAGGTTTAGAATATCACATTTTATGGATTGTATTGACGTCTTAACGGTATGAAAAAAATACAATGTACTGTTGAGAAAGTCGTCTATACAATGTTGGAATTACTTTTTACCACTTTAATATATTAAAAAAAACCCTTTAAAAACAGAATACCTATAACTGCCCGCTAACTTGGCGATCGTCCTTTTTCACCTGGCATATGAAAGACGGACGTGAAGGTGAAGAGAGCAGTAGAAAAGATAGTACGGGCTCTTAAGTTAAGATTTGTAATTAAGTGTGATGAAATTACTTAAAATTATATTACTAAAATATTATTTTACTAATTTATAACAAAATGTGAAACAAACTGCCAATTTAATATTGTTCTCAGTTACAAAATAATGTTAGGTATGTTAAAGAAGAAATTGATTCACAGACAGATGGCGGACATCCACGTCATTAGGTCGAGTCATGTAAACGTCCACATATTTTGTATCTTTTGCGCGATCAGATCTCCGATCAGATCTACGTCGCGATCATCGCGCCGTATCAAGTATGCGTATCATAGTGTGGACGCCTATTAGATCATTCTGCCGATCATGCGCGTATTTGATACGACACGTATCAGATACTTGGAGGGATCGGGGCGTATCATGATACGTGTATCATTTTGATACGCTTTGATGATACGCGACGGAGATCTGATCGGAGATTCGATCGCGCAAATGATACAAATGTGAACGAAGTCTAAAGGTGCGTCCACATTTCCACACACAGAGACCGCGAGAACAATATTGACAAGGGAGTTACCAGACCTGTTGCACACTTGACTATATACAGGGGAGGTATGTCATCAGGTCCGGCGCCCTTATTCAAATTTACTGATTTTAAAAGTGTCAGTACATTTTCAGGGTCCAAACGAGTATCTCCGATTGAACTGTGATTAGATGGTGCCTCAGAATGAAAATTATTACCAGGAGAATTAGAATTAAGAAAATTAGCTTGGAAGTATGAAGCAAAAAGATCACAAATTTTATCACCTGAAGTAGCTATGTCTCCATCATAGTTCATGGAGGAGGGGAAAGTTGAAGAAGTTTTGGAATTATTTTTGATGTAAGACCAAAAAACCTTAGGGTTACTGACAAGGGAACTTTCAGTTTCATTTATATATTGCTCATAACACAAGCGCTCAAGCGATTTGGCTCTTCTCCTAAGAAGTGAAAAAGAGAGGTAATCACTATTATTGCCATAAACCTTGTATTTGCGGTGGTATTTATGTTTTTCTTTTAAGACCTTCTTAAGAGCTGGGCTGTACCACGGGGGATAACTATTTGCGGTAGTAACTTTATGAGGTATGTGAGAACCTCGAAGATCATATAATTTTTCATAAAAATAATCGACAGCATCTTTCAAAGGTTTATTATTTAGGTGTTCCTGCCAGTTTATTGAGCATAAAGCATTGTTAATTGCATCAAAGTTACCTCTTCTATAAAAGTATTTCTCTCTTCTTTTTGTGTCCAAATCACTAACTGAGTTATGCACGAGGTCAATACAAAGCGATCGGTGGTGGGGTATGTCCTCAGGAACCAATGGATCATCACAGGCATGAACAGCAAGCTCACAGTTTGAGAAAATTAAATCCAAAAACCGATTGTTGTCATTGCGAACATAACAGCGCTGTGAAAGGTTACATTGAGCAAGGGTATCAATGAAATTGATATGGCTCCTAGTGAGTGATAAACCACTTGATGTGAAGTGAGTTCCCTGAGGATGCCACTCAATAAACGGGAGGTTAAAATCTCCTAATACGATGAAGTTATCATTAGGGCATGAGTTGACTACATCAAATAAATTATTTGAGAAATTATCCAGCTGCTCACCAGCGCTGTATCCCTCGTTTTGTTTACATAAGTAGATTGTACAAAAGTGAGACTTAGACATGGTCCCCTTTGTTGGAGAGACTGTAACCCAGAGGTCTTCAGCCGACGTGTGCCATTCTGGTCTTCCCATCGCGGCGAAGTCTCGCCGGACCGCCAAAAGAACACCGCCACCTAAAGTTTGATTGATTGAGGAATAATTTCTGTCACGCCGCCAGACAACGTATCTACTATCAAAAAGTTCTTGATCATTTATGCCATCTAGTAGTCTCTGTAATTGAAATGATATCGTATGAATTGAGGTATACATTTCTTTTGAAGCAGCCCGTTTTTGTACGCAGTCCGCGCGCATTCTGATAATATATGCTTATTTTAGAATCCATTTGCAGAATATAATCAATGGTGATATAATAGCAATATGATAGTAAAGCTGAGGAGATGTATAGCAGAGATTCCGATGATAACCTATTGTCCCTTTAAAATAATAATAATAATCAATATAGTTAATTAAATAATTACTAATAAAATCGTTACATGTCTGCATTGAGCAATTCATTACAAAAATAGATGCCTGATAAATATTATGATATCCCAGAGATCTATAGCAAAACAATATTATTATAATAATCTTAACAACAAAGCAAATAAACATTATAGAAGCATGAATCACGAATAACATAATTAATATAGCAATGCATTGAAACAATATAACAGAATAATATATGCGAGTCAAATAAATCATCATGCGCTCAAGCGAGTGTGAGTGTGTGTAAAACAAATAATGCCTCCACCAAAGCCTTTTAAGGCAGCTTAAAATTTTTAAAAGCGAAATATAATATAAGGCAAGTAAAAAATGCAAAGAAGCAATGAAGGTACAAATGCATGAGTTCAAGCAGTAAGTAACAAAGCACTTAAGCGTTAAGTTAATAAATAATAAAGCAAACCTAAATATACAATGCGAAAAGCATACTAAGCTAGCTTGCTTAAATCCACCTCATTCGAGATAACATGGACCGGGCTTTTATCATTTTTTCGGATGTGAATTTTGCAAAACTTTACCCAGACATACTGGTAACCCTTTTGCTTAGAAAATTCTTTAACTCTAGTTAACAGCTTCTTAATATCGGGAACTAGATGATCATTTATATAAATTCGTCGGTCCTCATCGCCAAGCCCAACATCTCGGAGATTTATTTGCTTACGAGCCCGTGATGCAGCAATGAACTCTTCTTTAATGTACCTGTTAATGAAGCTCACGATAATTGACTTTTGCTTTGAAACATGTGATGGAACCCGAGCAATGTAGTTGATTTGAGTTTTAGGGATCGAGTATCCCACAACTTTAGATAAGGACTCGAGAATGTTAAAAAGGTTTTCATTTTGCTTAGTCGGCACTCCCTTTATCTCTACATTATTCATCCGGGACCATTGCTCCCGATTTATGCTGTCTTTTTTGAGTAGCGCCAGGTCTCTCGACACGCACGACTCCATCTTCTGTGATTCTTGGACTTGTTTTTCAATACTTAGAACCTTTGCCTCCAAGTTCTCTATTCTTGAACTATTGAAATCACATGTAACTTTCAGATCAGAAATGTCAGTTTTTATCAACTTAATATCTTCGAGAAGTTCGGGCAATTTGCTGAGCTGAGACTTCACTTCGCGTAACTCCAACAAAATCATTACAAGAGTGACATTTTCGGCTGCCGGGGACTTAGGGCGCGGACTCAACGACAATTTACACTGAGGACATCTCCAAAGAGATCTTTTCTCAGCCCCGAGCTTGCGGTAGCCTGATTCCGATATAGAGGCACAGGAGAAATCCATGTTACGTTTGCAGCCATGGCAGAAAACCCCATCAGTGAAAGAAGAATCACATACATCGCACTTCATTTTCTGTTAATTAATTGATTTGTCTATTTATTTATTTTATGCGCACTAAAAATATTTTTTGTACCAATTTTGGAGGAAATTCTTTGCACCAGGCAACACTATTAAAATATCAAAGTCGATTTACTGCCTGTCACTTGATTTTGACATGAAGGATCTTGACATGTGAGGGTAATTTTAACTTTTGCTGAATGACAGCAGTAAAAGTAGAAGATACGAAGGGTACAAAAATATAGCAAGTAATACTTTAAAACTGTTGCTCACAACTTTTCTAGGTGAAATTAGTGGTGAAAAACAAAATCACACGTCGTAGCCACTTCTATCTTCACTTTAGCGTCACGTAAAAATAACTATTGAACTTTTTAATATTAATTAGAATAGTAGATTGTGGAGCATAATGCACACTATGCCGGGGTTGCCAGCGTACTGACTTATATGTAACATATTTTAGTAGCTCTGCACCTTTATCAAAGTTTTACTAAGTTGCATTAAATTTGGTCAGCTTATCTTTGTCTGGCATATTGGAAAAGTCACATGACAGATTAAGGGCCTGTTTCACCGCTTCCTGATAAGGCTATCCACCACTTAATTTGACAGATGGAGTATGTAAAATCTGTCAAATAACCCTATCGGCCACCTTATCAGGAAGCGGTGAAACAGGCCATAAGACAGCGAACATTGAATAGTTACATTGTTTTCACTAATTATATTTAAAACATATTGTGCACAATTTGTTGTTCTTTTGAAATTTTCATTGTTTATCATGTAAATTGTAAATAAAAAAAAAACATGATTTTTTGAAAACCATAAAGCACATAAAGAGCAACCATGATTGTGATCGTCGATACCTATGGGTAATCATAGACGAATATGACTTTGGTTTGCTATCGCTTGTACTGGTCCATCAGGAGCCAATGTGGAAAGGCCACAAGACTGTTTTAGAGTCACTCATTTCGTGAAATGAATAGTCATTTCGTGTAATTTTTTGACTCTTCATTCCCACTTCCCATCCAGAATTTAATGATGTCTTTTATTAAATGTACGTTTTATAAATCTGTGCACTAATTAGATACTCGGTTATGATGGCCTAATGACATTTTGCCACCCTTTTTAGGGTTCCGTACCTCAAATGGAAAAAACGGAACCCTTATAGGATCACTTTGTTGTCCGTCTGTCCGTCCGTCTGTCAAGACCCTTTTTCTCAGGAACGCGTGGAGGTATGAAGCTGAAATTTATATCAATTACTCAGGTCTACTGTCCCTTGAAGCTGTGAAAAAATCAAACTTCTAAGCCAACGCAATCAAAAGATACAGCCGTTTATGCCGCAAATTTTCGACACTTGCAAGGGAATCAAAACCTACAGGGTGCTTCCCGTGAACTCAGAATCTTGAAATTTGGTACGAAGCAACGTCTTATAGCATAGATAAAGGAAAAATTACGAAAACCATAAATTTTTAGTTACATCACATAATATATTTTTTTTTATAATTTTAAACTTACTACCCATTTCCTCATAAACGCGTAGAGGTATTAAATTGAAATTCATACCAAATACTCAAGTCTATAATACCTTTAAGCTGTAACAAAATCAAACTTCTATGTCAACGCAATCAAAAGAAACAGCAATTTAAGCTGCATATTTTGAAACTCGCAAGTACTCGCAAGGGAATCAAAACCTAAAGGGTACTTCCAGTCGACCTAGAATCTTGAAATTTGGCATGAAGCAACGTTTTATAGCACACATAAAGGAAAAATTCCGAAAACCTTAAATTTTTAGTTACATTACAAAATATATATTTTTTAATAAATATAAACTTATTACTTTTTTCCTCATGAACGCGTAGAGCTATCAAGTTGAAATTCATATCAAACGAACTTTGTAAACCTTGCAGGTTTGTACGGAACCCTCGGTGCGCGAGTCCGACTCGCACTTGGCCGGTTTTTTGTGGTTGTGTCAATAGGACGACATTGAGAAGAACATGATCCATGTCACCCAATCGGCCCAACTACTAACCTGCAAGGATCTTTTGCAGCTGAATGGGGTCGTGAATGGATACAACCTTCAAGAAAAGAGCGTATTCCCTCTCAAAAGGCCGGCAACGCACCTGCAGGTCTTCTGATGTTGCGAGTGTCCATGGGTGACGGTAGTTGCTTACTATCAAGTGACCCGTTTGCTCGTTTGCCCTCTTATTTAATTTAAAAAAAAAACAGCTGTTATTTAAAATGACACAAGAGTATACAGTTTAGTGACTTTGGGTCTCGAATCTCGATTCTCGATACGGAACCCCAAAATGTACAATGTTACAAACATGCATTACCGGGACTCAAATGATAAGCCATTCCGTCGCGAACATGTGAATGTGAAATATGAATTTCAGAAAACGGATATATTGATCAACGCTGAAAACAATTAACACATCGTACACTTAATTGTGATAATCAATTTAAACATTAATTACGTGCAGAGTGAATTGTTAAAACGAGCTATTTTTAACCCCCGACGAAAAAAGGGGATGTTATCAGTTCGGAGTGTCTCTGTTCGTCTGTCTGTGGCATCCAAATGAGCGAGCCGACTTTGATGTTACTTTTTTTGCTGACATGATCGAGAGTGTTCTCAGCCATAGTTCACCATCATCCCCATTACATTTAAAAAGTATTATATAATCATCAACTTCTTCACAGCTGGAAATTACTCGAACTTCTCGCGCAAAACAAGCTATTACACCACAGTCCACACACATGCTTATATTATATATAGGACCACAGAATTATGCAACTTCAGATCGCACTTGTCATTTGTCGTTATTACGGTCTAGATACATTTTTAATCTCACAAATTCGTTGTGCATTACGTCTGCAATGCCATTTGGCATGGTATAATGAAAATTGGTGCCATATGCAACAGCGTTTTCCATTTTACGTCCTAATCCGCAAAAAGACGCAATTAGTCTGAGAGAAATTGATGCTGGTACGGTTTTTCCGTAGCTGAAATAAGTGCTTTATATATATGGGATATAATATTTGTGGTAAAATACGTGGTAATGATATTTTAGACTTTTGTTTCCTTCTGTAAGACAAATGCTTTCGAAAATGTTAGTTTAGCATTTATGGCTTTTTTCCTACCGAATGTGCGATTTATCTTTTGATTATCTTATTTGTCATTGATCAAATTTTATTCCTGTAAATTGTTAGTTATATAATATGTTTTGTAATGCATTTAAACTAATTGATAATAATTGATGATAATTTACCATCACTAACAGAGTGCTCATCTCTTTCAACGGAGATCTTAAACCTGTGTACGGCCACCACAATATTTTAGTTGCATATTTACCAAAACTTTACACTTTAATAATAAACACTGCAAACGAATACCTTTTCTCGGCTTCAAGCAGCGCATAACTTTCGTAATAATTTCTTGAACAGCCTTCGGACGATGCATGCAGAAGCGAGATAAAATTCATAAACGCCGAAAGCTTGAGCTAAGAAATTAGAAGTTTGCTACAATCGGTTTTATTTTACACCACAATTAACGCTGTGCAGAGCTAGCTAGAGTTGAGTGCTGATTTTAAAATGCTTACTCAGTCATTAAAATAAGTTTTTTTATTCAATAACAAATATGCAAGGACAAGAAAGGATAAGTTCATACTTAGTATGTACCGTGTGGCAAATCTGAGTACGAGCTTATTGGCAAATGAAATTCGGCACTCTACTTTGTACTCGGTCTTGAACTTCGGTCACTGAAAAGTATATTACACTGTATGATACTAGTTTAGAATAATATTCTACAAATTATATATAAATATAAGACATAAGAAAATAAGTAAAGTAAGACTAATTTTTTGTCCACTTTGGTACCTGGTACCTGACCAGGTGTCACACTTAGAGCTACACAAATTCGCAGGTATTCTGAGTACACGAGGCACTACTAAGAACCTATGGTTCCATCCATCAGAAAGTAAGTTATGTCTTATCCTTTTGGGATCCAGGTCTATTGCTATCAAATTTTAAGAGCTGTCTCTTTAGTGTGGTCAACCTTTGATACATTCTTGATATGATACTAATAATAATATTAATTACCATCTTAATAATATGCTGAAAGCGTATCAGCTAATCAGCTAAAATAAGTATTAATTGAGAGAGTGGTCTATTTACGGGCCTTATTCTTGCCGATTTTATTTCTTTGTTTATTCATTGTGTGACTGATATTGATGTATTCAAATGAAGCCAGAAACTGTGTATCATCGTTTAATGACCTGCCACAGATAGAGTATTGGTCCAAGTCCAAGTGGATACGATGAATGTGTTCTTACTAGTCCTTTGTGTACAGTTTTACACAGAATAAATAAAGATAGAACGCAAGATAAATCTATATACTATAATTATTATGTTGTAAATGATTTTCGTAGTAATATAGTATTATGTAATGTATGTAATATCAATAATATTATGTAATATCGACTAAATTCATACTCAGTTAGTCTTAAAACTTTGGCATTTCATTGAGGTGTTCTACTCAAAATATTTGGTTGAACCAAATCTTTAGCAACGTTTCGATTGGCTCAAAGATTATCGAAAGATTTTAATATAGTTCTATTTATTACACTTACTAATGTATGTTACCCTGCAGTCTTGACCGGACAAATGAATTACAAAATCTGTCTTCTGTCCCAATTTATTCTGTGATTTTTAACCAGACGAAGTTGCCAAAAGCTAATGCTTTCTAAACGATAATTTACTGAATGGGTAACGCTGTAGAGACTTAAGACAAAATTGAATTCTGATTAAGGTGACGCCGCGTTAAAATAAAAAAAACCATGTTGGATTCGTTTTAGATTGCTTGTTTTCTATGAGAGGCCGGCCCGACCTCTCATAGAAAACAAGCAATGGAACAGCAAGAAATGGAAAGGGCGTAGCGACAAAATCGTTGTTGTCGAGTAATTTAAAAACCATAAATACATATTTTCATATAAGCTATGGGCAAATTAAAGTGTATGCTTGAACCAATCTATGTACAAATTTTGGAAGCTTAAATCACTCCCCTCTGTTGGCAGAATAGGAATCCCTTTTTTTGCAGAGGTCTTTTTGATTGATTATTCTATGTTATATCTTGTATTGATAATATTTTTACAAATTTTTCTCCATGTAAAAAAGAAATAATAAATAAGCTTAGCTCTGATCACTGTGGGCAACTAGCCTCATTTAATATACATTGCGATAGTTACCTAGAGGAAAAGCGTGTGTTTGTTCCTGTGAATACAAAACGTATTGAGAAGTTTAGAAATAACTTAAGTTCTAGTATTCAACTATTATTGGATGAGACAAATAGCTCAGATGAAGCATTTAACAAATTGTTTAAGATGATAAGAACCCAATTTAATACTGTATTTACTCCTAGAACGGTTAAAAAAAGCCATAAAAATATTAATAATTTTACAGTATGGGCAACTACAGGAATTAAAATAAGCAGACAAAGGTTATATGAATTGTATGATGAAAAATGCATGAATACTAGTGATAAATTCAAAACATATGTAAAAAACTATTCAAAGATTTTTAAAAAAGTTTGTTAAGCCGCTGACATTGTATAATTTTAAGTTACAGAATTGTAAACTTTATTTTAAAAGATTAATTTTTTTCTCACTTTTTTTGGTAAATAAAGTGGGCCCCCTGCGAGTTTCTTACGCCGGTTCTTCTCGCCGGGTTAGTTCCCGAACCGGTGGTAGGCATCATGTAGACTTTCAGAAAATATTTGCAAAAATTTATTCTGAATAAAAAAATTTGAGTTTGAGTTTGAGTTTTATAAAAGTGTTAAATTCGTGTTATGCAAAATGGTAATTCAAAGACAAAGACAATATGATGAATTCTGACACGGAACTTTAATTTCTTAGCTTTAGTCATTGCTGAGAGAAATCGATATAGCTACATCCAAATTATCAAGGCGTCGCCTTAAATCGTTTACAAGTTTTTTCCTCACCCAAACCTCCAAACACTTGTGCTTAATATAATTGCCGTTGATAAATAAATTACTTTTACGCATCAATAAGTTACAATAAGATTTACAACATAATAAGAGTATTACAACAATAAATACTTATTCCACAAGCGTTTGTCTGAACCTCCGGCTACCGCGCATTGGGCGCACGGTAGCGCACAGCCAAGTCTATAGAAATGAACTCACCCGCCAGCCACCAGGATCATCTGCATATTGATGGAGAACACGACCCTTTTCACCTTTCATCACGTCATAGTATGTCACTTGGGTCACAAGAAGCCACTTCGTATAGTCACATTTTTAGTATCACTGTTTGCACATTAATTCTAAGCAGTCGATCTAAATATACATAATATAAATAAAATAAAAAATCTTGACAGTTCTTTAAGAAACATATTATGATATAATTATTAAAATAAACACATAATATAATAATTGCAACTAAAATAATAATAAAAAAGTACGTGGAGTTAAATGAGGGAAAATAGGTTACAGGACTGAAGTCAGTGTGTAGTACGTAGGCCCTTGATGGATAATCATGATTGCAAAGCTTGCAATCGACGTTGATCATGTTCAATAAACAATTATACCCTTCTACACCTTTATAATCGTCAGTAAAATTACTTACTAATTAGTAATTACTATCTCTGTTATTCTAATATATTAGCTTTTGTGTTGACAGCTTTTTAAAAACAAATAAACAATATAAATTATGCAATTTGTAAAAAAATTATTAAGTTTCTTAAACTAACTCTAGCAATATTTTGCCGTCTTGGCTATTGTCTCGGAAGTTTGAACACGAAACTATCGTCACGTTACGTTAAGCAAATTGTACCAAGTTCTTTACAATAATAATTACATAAACGGCTTAATATAGATAAAGTTTTAACTTTTATTAAATGTGAATTTAAACTGTAACCCTGCTTATTTTAAAATTTTAACAATGGTAGATGGTAGAACTGGAGCGGTTGTTTAAAGTCATCACATACGGACAGACAGTTTTTTGACAAGCAATTGGCTTCCCACTACCTACATTTGCAACTCCTATAAGATCAACAGTATTTACCTTGTGATCAACAGTATTATGATCTCAGGGGTACAAAAGGGACAAGCTAAAGACATTAGTTATTATATGTATATCCAAACCCAGACACACACAAAAACAGAAAACAGAAAACACACACAAACAGATAGCAAAAGTTTTGAATTTATAATATGAATCTTAATAGTTAATATTATCATGTACCTGATAGTTATAGATTAAATGTGGCAATGCTTTTTTTTCACTGCAGATAATACAAAACAACTAAAAATTAGGCTGTTCACACATACCCATCTTATTCTATTATATATTTATAAGATACTTCATATTAATTACAGAGAGCTAATGTAGCCTCATTTTCATTTGTTTACTTAAAAACATACTAACATAATAATATAATATTGATCGTGAAAACCTTCATTTTGTTGACGCTATATCAGGCACTATTGGGAATAGGTACAGGTTGGTTTGACATGAAATGGATACAAACAAAGTCATTTAGGTAATGTTATGCCTTTGTACTACGCATTATATTATTATTTTTATATAAAAATTATTGACAAAAAATTCTTAAGCTAACGTGAATATTGTTCAAGGTTACAAGAACTGACGGATTTTCTTCCCGACTTTTGATAAGAATTAAGAATAGTGCGTTAGTGCTACATCCAAAATTATGTGAAGGATTGCATAAACTTAATAAACACCACAAAACATGTAAATAGAATGTAAATAATCTCGGAGATTGCATTTCATATTCACAGATGAAGTAAAATTGAAAACATCCAAGGAAATATTCTACAATAGAATTTTCTTGCTCAGATTTCTTTTATTACAGCCAGACTCATGGACAATATCTATACAGATTTTCTTGCTTACATTTTAGCGTGCAGTTTGATGGAAGCATAATCAATTTTACGGATAATATCCAGCTTGTATTTTCTATAATAATAGCCTCAGTGAAGCTATCGCGTCGACCACGCGCTTCCAGATAACTAATTTATCCACTAACTCTGTATATACGAGACCTTTAACCCTTGCTACTCTAGTGAAGGTATTTCAAATCTTTTGACTAGCTTTTTTAGAACATCATGTTTTAAATGATATAATATTTGTACACATTGTATTAGGTATTTTTTATATATTTTAAGATTACGTGAGTTTTTATACACGTGGATGTATAAAATTTCACAAAATAAGTTCATGCATACTGTAATATTATAGGTAATCAAAAATATTTTTGTGGAGTGTTGGTTTTGTATGTGATTTATAAAACAATTGTATTCAAACTACGAATAATAAAACTATATTATTCGTAGTATGCAAAACACATTCTACACATTAAATTTTAAAACACAGTTAAAAGTAATATTGTCAATAGCATTATTTGATATTTTATTTACTTTGTTTTTATGTTGCACTTAAAAGTGTAGTGTACAGTTTATAGAGTGGATGAAACGATAGCATCGTATTAAGTAATTCCAACACTCAATACGATTGAAAAATTAAAAATGCATACCTATTGTGTCTGTCTGTTACCTCTTGAAGCCAAAACCGCTTCACCGATTGGGATAAAATTTCGTACGGAGATATTTTGAGAATTGAGACACATAAGGTGTGTTTCAGACGTGCGTGTGTTCTTCGCGTTTGGGAAAAACGCGCGAGGCACGCGCGCGTGTTTAGCGCGGATACAGCGCGTGCCGCGCGCGTTTTTCCAAGCAGAACAGGCGCACGTCCGAAACGCGCCATATGTGTCTCAAATTCTTCATGCACATAGAAGAACAAAGGGTAGTTTTAAATGCAGCAGAACAAATTAATTTTGCTTTAACCTAGATTCTGACCGCTGAAATCATGGATACTCATTTCGCGTCTTGCGCGGATTAGTCGCGAAAGGTGAAAATCGGTAGAACGAAAGTAGCTCCATAAAATTGTTATCTCTACGACCCAATGCCATTACACTGTGTTTATAAGCTGTTAAACTCATATTTATATTGCTATCAACTGTGCACGGGTAAAATATAAAATAACACAGGAATTGTACCGTTTGTTGAAATGAAAATTTGATGAAAATTTCATCAAAATCTATTATCCATCTCTTTCTATCTGTACATCAAGTAGTTTTAGAGTTTTTCGGTGGTACCAAACAAACATTACTGCTTTTAAATATTAGCAAAAAATGTAGACTAAGTGTGTCCTGCCGCGTTGTTCCCAAGTGAATTTTTGAAACATAAAAACAAAATATTTATTTCTAAATAGGTTAACAAAGTTAACACTTTTAGAACGTCTATATGAGGCCTACCACTATAAAGTAGCCTTTGTGTAGTTTAGAGCCATAGCGAAATTTTATTTAAATACGTTTACCATGCGTTCACATACACATTCATAATAGTCGTAGACATTGTGCACCAAATAAGTGCCAACTGTTCTTGTTCTCGTACGTTGATTTGAATCGCGCGACGAGCTTCAAAAACATGAGAATCTATAGTTTTCATATTTTGAAAACAGTTGAAAATAGAGTAGAACTATGGCCAAAATATCAATTATTTAAATACAATTAATGTAAATCGTTATTTATACAGCTAACGCGCACTACGACTTTTTGCCACGCGATTATTTTACCGACACACATTTAACTGAACATTTTGAAAGTCCGCTACTACAGTCTTTCGGTAATAGAATGTCATATGATGACTCACTTGATTCATGAACCATTTTGAAAAGAAATTAAATATTGGTGAAATTTAGATGCATCATTGTAATTTTTTTCTGTAATTACAGAATATTTTAAGATATCTGCTAGTACAAAACCTCGCAAACAAACCCTTGCAAATATTATGTTTAAAAAAGCTAAAAAAATAAATCAAGTAAAAACATTAATTATAAGGTCATCTATTTTGCTTTAGTCGCCCCCTTAAGAGTCAATTTGTCAACTTGCATCGCGTGAACAGCCAATTGGCCACAAGTCGTCGTCAAGTCGTTCGCAAGTTAGTAAATTAACTCCTAAGTCACACTACTAAATTTGAATGTCATATTGTGAGTTGGGTTGTAGTTAAGTCGATGTAATGTGCGAATACCTTAAAACAACGATTGTCGGGTCAGGCAACCAATTTTCAGACAGATTGTAACGGCAGAATTATATTGAGCCAGTAACTGCTGACGTCAGACCTGGCACTGCCATAGTATAAAGGCAGTAAATATAATATTACATTGAGTTAGTAGTTGTTGTCAGTGTACTGTGCTGACTTGAAATCAATTTACACTCTGGCAGTGCCAGATCAGCACTGACACGGCAGGGGACTAACGTCAGTTGCTGAACCAATCTTGCCATATTATCTCCGAAATAAATTTCTTAATATATTTTTCAAGAAGACTCTCTAAAAATACGATAAAATTATGTTTACAAGTAGCTTTACAAAGTAGAGGCTGTGAGATATGAAGACGACGCCACCAAGTCTCGTCGGTGAGGCGACCGAGTTTAGGCTGATCATGTGCGTAAAGTTCTATTATTATAACAAAAAATGAAAACCGACTTCCAATGTAAAAACAATCATACCTAAATATATGAACTAATAAATAAAAATAAAAAAATAAAAAAAGCCTTTTATTTCATTACTAATATTAAAATTACCTAATTGTACAATACATTTAAACTCTTACTAATTAATCTAGTTTAATAAATTTTTTTCTCGATTCATTACATTTAATTATCTATAATAATATTATTATTTAAAAAAAATTATTTACTTACATAATAATTTATAGTTATTAACATTATAATATGATATTATGAGGATTGATTTTAATTTACAAATATTATACCTACTTACTATCTATTATTATATTATTAATTTTTAACTACAATGTCATAAGTTCCATAAATTATTAGTTATTATTATAATATTTTTATTTTTGATTATATAATAATTTTATTTACTTTCATAATAATTGATGAGTTATTAACATTACTTATTTGATATTATAAGGATTGATTTTAATTTACAATTATTATATATTAATTTTATAACTTCAATGTCATTAGATTCGTAAATTATTATTATAATATTTTTAATTTTTGATTATCTAATTGTTATTATTTATTTACATGTGTTATATTATTATAAGTACTTATTAGTAAGCAACCCTCTTTATTTGGGGGTGAAGGCCTCCTCCAGACTAGACCTTAATTCTCTATCTTGGGCCTTCTCAAACCACTGCTTTCCTGCGATATCTTTTATCTCGTCTTCCCAGCGTGTCACCGGTCTTCCTCTTTTTCTATTACCTTTAAGTCCTGGCAACTTTGTGGTTTGTTTTGTCCAGCGTTCGTCTGCCATTCTGGCTACGTGACCTGCCCACCGCCATTTTAGCCGTTTAGCGTAGGTGTTGGCGTCAATGGCACCGGTTATTTTTCTAATGGTTTCATGTGGTATGTGTTGGATTTTTTAAATATTTGTCATGCTCCTCTCCATTGCTCTCTGGCAGTGTTTGATTTCGTAAAAAGGATAAAGTTTATGAAAAACAAAAGAAAGTTTGGGAGTAAGGCGTGTCCCATTTATCTTACACGGTGGATAGTTTTTGGCTTTATTGCCAAGATTTTGTTTGTTTTTGCTAATTGGCTTGCAGGACTTGCGTTTGTTTCACCCAGTGAGCAGAATTATTTATTTGCTTTTGAAACTAAAATTAAAAATGTTATCAAATTCATATTTTGATAAACGCGAATAATATTATCCTATATTCTAATAATATATAAAATCCTCGTGTCACAATGTTAGTCCAACAACTCCTCCGAAACGGCTTTACTGATTTTTACCAAATTTTATATGCATATTTAGTAGGTCTGAGAATCGGCTACTCGGTACTTATTATATTGATAAGTGCATTTGTTGAATAAATAATAGTAAATTATTACAACTCGAAAAAAACGACGACCATGATAGCGATGGACGTTGCCATGGTGACATATTTATTTAGTCACTTTAATAAAATAATACGGGAAAAATACTTTATATTATGGCAAAGCAACGTTTGCCGGGACAGCTAGTTATATTATAATATTTATATAATAATAAGGACTTAATTTTGTTGAATTAAATTCAAGATTGTAAAATTGGGGTCGATACTATCCGTTACTAAATAATGATTATCTGAAGTCTATAGATCTATCGATGATTTATTCGTCATTTTCATAAAAGTTTGAGGTTCGATGATTAAATTAATCTTGTTTGGTAGGTACGTTACAATTCTCTTACTTCAGACAAAATTTCATCGTCCTAGCTCAAGTCTATTTCGAGTATCAAAATATTAACACGAAACCACCTCTTCTGAGCTCTTTTACTTAAGAATTTATAATGAAACTTTAAAATTAATGTTTACAATGTAACCGGAACTTAGTTTGTTTATGAAATCTTCGTACGATGTTCGTTGATGAGAATTTATGTACTCAGCGACGTTTGTAACATGTTGTAAGATTTTAAGAAAATTTCGCACATTAGTTTGGAGTGAGCATGTCAGCAGACGATGGAGGATTACCATTAATTTATAGAATAGTCTGTCTTTTGTTTGGCTTACGACGAAACATTAAACAATCAAAAGGGTGAATTTCCCAACCACTTTTTTTTCACGGCTACGGTGAAATTGGTGATGTGAAATGGCTTTTTAGGGTTAAGTAAAATTTCATCGCATAGTTTGTGTGATTATCCATATGAGGCAACAGACACGTTTTAATTCGATAACTAGAACATAAAAATAAAAAATTCTAAAAGTGGAAATTAGGCCACTCGGTGACTGTCCCAACGACCTTTTTAGTCCTAATTTCGTCAGCCGAGGAAAAAATATTAGCGGTACAAACAAACGGATTCTTTTATTGGATTCTTAAAGAATGGAGGTATAATCAATACAAATTTCATAATCTCAATCGTTATACTTTCAAAATATCGGGAGAAATAAAACTGTCCCAACATTTTGTCTTGATTCGGTGAATAAAAAAGAAACATGAACTGTCGAGACCAAAAGTACTTTTGAACGTAATGCCGCTTCTCGAACTCAAGCGCCCGTCATGCTTGTGCCTTCGGAGCGAGAGGTGGTTTGCTGCGTTGCTGCGTTCCCGCTAAAACGTAAGTATATCCTCTCGGTGACACCCGACACTTTTCTCTACATTTCCGTGATTCAAATTTATCATGTTAATTGAACCAGCTAGAAGTATTAGCTTATTTTCTTACAAACACTTTTAATAATAATATGTATCAGTATGTAGGATAGATATCGGTGTAATTATTATAGGTGTCAAAATATTCAAAGATTTGTCGCAAATTTGCATTTCGGTGATACCGTTTCGGTGAATTCAGTGACCTATTTGGTCACCGAAATGAAAAAAAATCACCGATATGAAAAAAAATTACGACTCGGTGACTTTCGGTGACCTTCGGTGACAATAGTTTTCATATCAGTGAATACCTTTTTCATCTCGGTGATTTTTAAAGTTGTTTTATACAGAATGAATAATAATCTGCGAAATCGTAAAAAATGTTAAATAAAAAAGAAATATGGTGCTTCTTAATATTTCATTTTTTTGAGCTATATATTATATATAGCTTTGATCGCGTTTATCAAGAAATTCCGTAACGAAAAACAACTAACAATCGTCTAACGTCGTTTCAGTCAATATTTGTAAATTTTTTAACTTTAAATATTTATAAGGACATATTTACAAGGATATTTACCTTTCATTTTATGAATAAGAAACCCAGAGACTGATGTTTCGACCTCATGTAGTTTATTATGATTACCTAAAATATTGACTTTTGTTGATTAGTGAATTAGCAAAAACAGTACGAGATAATATTATAATAATTATGATTATTTAATATTAGAATTTAATGAATCCTATCAAAAAGTAGTTTTGGTTATAATAATGTTAGAATTAGTTACTCAATTTTTACTTTAACTGTTTAACTTAAGTACGTATATTTTTATAACGAAAAATTTTCACTAAGCACTAGAAGATACCTTTTCAAAATAGTAACAGCATTTATCCTTTGCCGAGTGAAGTTGGCGCGTGGTAATTTTTATTCAAAGCAAATGTATCAATTATTTCCCAGTATTAATATATTTTGTTATTTGTAAATAAAATCTTTTGTAACATGAAAATTTATTTTAATCAAAATACATTGTTCTATCCACAGACATAGATCAAGATAGATACCGTATATGTATGTACTTCACGTGCCATAACGCGTTCCCAAACGACGAGCAATGCTCGTCTTTCGAAAGTCTATTCTTTAGTCTGCTATCGGAATCGGACGTAAATCGGAATTTCAAAAATACCTCAATGCCTAAAATGGCCGTATTGAGCTGTAAAAATTCAAATAGAAACGTTGGCCTTGATAATGGACACGTTTCTTATTATCGGTACGTCACAGTGGTAGGAAAAAAGTGACACACTCGTTTTCATACAAATAGAGCGCCATGCTATCTTGATCTATGTCTGTGGTTCTATCTCATTGTTGTATAAATAACCATGCCCAGACATTTACCGGAGATGTAACTTAATACGTAAATAGAGATTATTTCGCCCATAAAAAATGAGTAACCATCGCTCTATTTTAAAATTTATGTGAGATTTAAAAGAAGAGATTTAAAACCGTGATAAGAGTTGTGCAATAGCTGATTTCGTGATGGATTTTTGTTTGTTATGGATTTGTTTCGTTATGGATGAAAACAAAATTCACCGAAATGTAATCACAATTACATTTCGGTGAATTTTGTTTTCATCTCGGTGACTGACTTTTTCATCTCGGTGACAGCTAAAATATAAACGTGTGTGCTACGTTTGTTTATTATTTAATTTTTATGTCATTATATCCGTAGTCATAAAACCATCATAAAACATTAAAATTGAGAGGAAACTTCGGTAAAAACTCAAAAAAACATAGAAACAAAAAAGTTCACCGAAATGAAAAAAAATATGGACATGTTGAAATTCACCCAAAAGCGCCGGTGAGAATATAAACTCCTATGAAAAAAATTCAAAAACTGGGCATGAAAATTAAGTTTACATATTATATTATAGTAAATAGTCAATTTATTTTGTAAATAGTCTATATTTACAATATAAATTGAGTGAGCTTGTATTGTTGCATGCTACTTTTACTTGGTTGCGGTTTACCTACTTTATCTATGAACTACTAAGGAAGCCACGGCAGTTACCGTGGTTGCAGAAATATGGCTATAATATTTTAATACCATACTAGTTTAATGTACGATTTTTAAATAAATCTTTTATATCTACCTCTATATTATAAATTATTTAAAATGCGACAGCGTGTCTGTCTGTCAGTTACTCCTTAAGCATACAAGTTACACCGCTAAACCAATCTTAATGTTCCTTTGTAGGTATGAGGATACTTTAAGTTTCAGTATATATAATTTTAAGTTACAGCATTGTAAACTTTATTTTAAAAGATTAATCTTTTTCTCTTTTTTTTTTTTTGGTAAATAAAGTGGGCCCCCTGCGAGTTACTTACGCCGGTTCTTCTCGCCGGGTTAGTTCCCGAACCGGTGGTAGGTATCATGTAGACTTTCAGAAAATATTTGCAAAAATTTATTCTGAATAAAAAAAATTGAGTTTGAGTAACCGATACCGAACATTTTTTATCCTGGAAAAAAAACAAGCCCAAGAAAAAGAACTGCGGGGCTAAAATGGTCGCTTTATGATTCATTTTTTAAAAATCGCAAAATGGTCATTCTGCTTGCAATTCATATTATTATCTAGTAATCTAATTAAACATTCGTCAGTTTGACAGTTTTGACAATTAATTTGCTAAATTATTCATTGGGAGGAATTGCTAAATGAGACCATTGTAGCAAAAATTCAAGTTGCAAAAGATGAAAATCACACACAATTTGTAGTTCTTGGAAAGCTAAGCCTTCATCATGAAATTGGTTTACGGTCTATCGACAGTAATGAGAATTTGATATGCAACATGCAGGATGCAAATAAACCTATATGAAATTTTCTGTTCCCAGGAACTAGATAATAATAGACAAGCCAAGACATTTCACATCAAGTAGCAGTAAATCCGGTGTACCGATTACATAGCTTTGCCAGATATATAGAGTTGGAATTGTCTCAGTTACACAATAATAATTACTGTTCTGACTTAGTCCCTAGCATAGTTCTAAGCTCAAAGGCTAAAATTACAGTACAAGCCTAGGCCAGTAAAGTACGAAAAATAATTATAGCAGTAACATGTGAGATGTGAAATCTGTCAAACGATTTTTTTTTATTGATTTTGTAATTGTTTCATGATGTGTTCTTCTCTACTTTCAATGATTTCTAACCAAATACATGAAGTTTTTAATCTCTATTGATTCTTGGTATTATTTCTACCGAGGAGAAAAAATGTATTTAGGAATGTTGATTTGGACGGAAGCGTGATAAAATATAAATTACAGTGCACAAAACTCCAGCCGCTGCCCTAAAAAGCTTTGGGGAAAGCATTTAAAATCTTTGTTTAAGTGTTACCTAAAAACATTAAACGCCCTAAAATGTTACGCTTAAGTTTCGCGGTACTAAACTCTAATCTCTAAAGCCTAGAAAGAGAGTTGCTAAAGTCTAGAAAGTAAGAGAAAACACAAAAGCCGAGGGCGTTTTGTGGACTTCAGCTTAGAACAATTATTGCTATACAGGATGTATTTCATATGCTCGACACACATCCATAGTTTATTGCAGACGCTGTAAAGTTGTGAAGAAAAGTGCTCGTCGTTTCTCGCTTTTCATAGTAAAAACATTTCAAGGTCCAAGTGTATTGCGTCGCGCATCGTGCCGATATTTTGCTGGATTCATATGCGTCCGCGCGAACTCGCGTTTTGTCCGCTACACCGCGAGATCACTAGATTAGTATATTTTATTTTGTAAGTAAAGATAAACTACGATAACATGGCGCGCCACTCCAAATCACTGTTTCAATGTATTGCCCTCACTGTAGTCACATCCTTTTTCCATTTAACAAATCAACCAGATTTCACATAATGTCACTTTAAATTACCAAGATTTTTGGTCAACTAATCATATTTACTAGCCGACCTCGCAAGACAACGCACTTCAAACGTTTTGAATTTTGGAGGGGCGCGCCATGTTATCGTATAATCTCTAGCGGTGGCGCGCGGTCGCGCTGTGATTACCGCTGTGGAGCCGCCAAACCGCGCGTTCGTGCCGGACTCTTTTATATGCGTCCCTTATAGTAGAGGAGGGGAGGGTGCTATTTTTGTAGTCACTCGAGGGTCATGGTGACCTAGTAGGTTTTGTACATTAGATAAAGCTGATAAAAAAAAAATTACCCACCACGTGAGAAATCCGATTTATATACCATGATAACTAGACACATGTCGGAAGCCTATGCAAGCTTAATCTGACATGCTCGAGCTACTCCCGAAATCCCCTCTTCCCCTCCCCAACTATTAATATTTTGTGCCTTATCGAGCCTTATGTGTGTTTTAACCGATTGATATCGTGTCTAGCACTTAGATACTTGCTTATTTTCTTAAAGAGCACTGAACTTCACACTGTTAATAATATATAATAGAGATAAACCGAAGAACTTTATATAATTCAGTATTTTACACGGCTATATTATCTTATCAGTTACGAGTATCACAATAGCTATAATAATATTACTACAGTTACTTTTTGGAAAAACCTTCGGTCCTACAAAATAATTAAAAGTTGGAAAAGCTCTCGATTACTCCCGCAAAATTATAACACCAAAACCATTATTATAAAAATGGTAAATATAAAATAACAATATAAAATATCATATTTTAATATAAATATCATATTTTAATATATCATAATTTAATATAAGTATAAAAAATACCATTGCAAAGTAAATTTGTTTTTGGTTTCTTTCCCAAACTTACCTACCTCTTGAACTACAGAACGAACTTTTAACTAAAACCTTATGAAAATATTTATAGCGAACAATATTAAAAAAGTTGCTACATGTAATTATCCATTCAAAGGTTTTTGATGAGTTCGCCGTATAAATCGCATCTACACACCGTTCAAAAATATTTTACATCTGATTTTACATGAAAACCTTACTTATAACGTTGACATAGAGGTCAAAGTTGAAATACGGACTGAATTGCGAACAACATTTTTAACTGGAATTAAATGAAATGTCGAGTCTAAGCGTAATATTGTTTACCTGACTGTAAATTAAACTCTTTATTTACATGTTTTAAGCTATAAAAATAATATTAATTATAGTATTATTAAAAAAAAATACTTTAATAATTAATCCATACTTATTATTATAAATGCGATAGTCTGTCTGTCTGTCTGTCTATATGTCTGTCTGTCTGTTACCTCTTCACGCCCAAACTGCTGAACCGATAATGCTAAAATTTGGTATGGAGATACTTTGAGTCCCGGGAAAGGACATAGGATACTTTTTATCCCGGAAAAATGTGCGGTTCCCGCGCGATAAACGGATTTTGGCGCAACGAAGTTGCGGGCGTCATCTAGTTTATTATAATAATATTATAATCTGTTTTATATTAAGTATAAAAAGTAACTCCGCGAAACCCAGGGAGCTTGTTATGGAGGGATATAGTATTTTGCAATAGGTGACCCGCCAAGCGTTGTTTTATCATAAAAGTTATATTAGTGTTTTTCAACCTTTTTTAAGCGACCTTACCATAGAAAAACACCGAGTACACTAGGCATGTATGGAAAGTCTTTGACCAATGACGTAATGCAATTATGAAGGTAAAAACGGCGAATATTGATTGTGCAAGAACCAGCTCGATATAGATCTATAATCTAGACGACCTCAGTTCTGATCAGTATGAGCTAGGAGTTTGCGTGTACTTGCAAAATTACACCCAAGGTCGGCCACGCCCTCAAAGTCTACTGGTAAATGCGTTTAGGGCGAGTATTTTCACATTGCTAAACAAAAATATTTACTTTATGCCATTACTTTTATACCCGACTACGGCGGCGCCGAAAGGAAGGGTATGATTTTGACCAGTATATATTAAACCTTCGTAGCAGATATTATAAATTACCGAACCGTACGTACGGGCGTATTAAAGATAATGAAGTGTCCATAGATTAGTAGTTTCTAAATAATTTCCTACTCCTCCTATTTTCTTCTGATTAAATTTCGTTGCGGGTCGGGACCCGCTAAAAATGTCATCTGACAGACAAACTGTCTCGGGAGACAGTTTAACATGTCCCTCGGGCTCCCTGAGATCATATCAAAGGGTTTTCGTGGTTGGATATACCGCTGTCGATCCTGGCGGCACAGGAGATACAGTGGTGGGAATGTGGTGGGCCTACAAAAAATAGATGAGTAATATTGACTGGCTGGAGACATAGGCCGCATAGGCTACAATTTTAGTAGCCGGGTGTAGTGCCGGGTTTTTAAATATTTAGGTACTTACTAGCGATTTTGATTGACTGGCCTCAAAATATCAACAAATAACAATACTGTGAAATAAATAAACTCTTATATAAAAACCTCAGAAACCAGAAAACGGACTCCTCCTTTTTAAGACGGTTAAAATCGTCTAGACTCTGAGACAATAATAGCAATGATTCCAATTTTAAAATGAAAATATGCAAATTTTATGAATTCGCTCACAATAATATCTGACCTTATAGGCTATTTGTATTTCGATTCCATCGTCCATCATACGGATACTTTGAAATGCTTTTATCACCAAATACCTACTAGTGTCCGCCCGAACATTCGGCTTCGGCTATAACTACGTTCGGCATCAACCTAATATCCATGATATTCTAGGTTCGTAACAAAACTAAGTAATTATACTTAAGGCGAGGATCAACGCCAATTTGCTATTCCGTGACTCCCAGTTTACCTAGTTCCAATATAATAACCAAATGTAATAAAATATGAGATATAAAGCACAATATTTAAAAGACGTTTAACCACAAACATTTTTATAAAACGTAATGCTTTGGCTGTAATTAATTTACAAACTCACCTCCGAAAACAATCTAATTCATCGAAATATAGGTATTAACTAGGATAATTATACATTTTATTTGAATAAATTGTTAGTAAATCTATATTAAAATATCTTTATCCGAACAATTTTGTTTCTTAATATTTATTTCCAAATATATTTTAAAAAAACATGAAAAATAGAGAAGATCCGCCCCTAGTAACTACAGTTATATGCTAAGCTAAAATGAATCTTCTAGTCTAAAATAGATGTTGACTGAAGCTCAGAATTACTGCCAGACAAGCTGATAAAATATCATCAAAACCGATCCAGCCGTTTTTAAATTGAAGGGAAACACCACGATGTAAATTGCTTACATGTTTCTTTACATAGGTTGTGGTAATAACCAATAATTATAGTCGGCTTTGGCTTCGGCCGAAAATAGACCTTCGGTTGGACACTGCCACATTACGCCTCACTGACACACCTAGTAGTTTCACGTGTCCGTACAAAACTTATAAAACAATAATTTTGAAAAGTCATATTATAAAATTGACTATTTCCGCATAATATTTTTCTGTGGTTCTTCTTTTGCGGTTTCATATAATAATAATAATATTATAATGATAATAATAATATTAAAATGACAGACCACGTCAGTCTGGCCCCGTGGTAAGTATCTGAAGGACTTGTGTTACGGGTACCAGGCAACGGAAATATTATATTTAATACTTCTTATAGTATTCTACACGTCATATTATTAAATATTATGACGTGTAGAATACACGGCACGTAAAATAAATATCGGATTTTTTGTCGGCGGGATTCGAACCCACGATCCTCAGCTTGAGCGATCTACTACTAACTACGAGATATTTACCACGTTATCAACCACTAAGCCACAGAGGTCGTCAAATATTAAAATCATGGTTTTATTTAATTAAAAAAATTGATATGAGTTATCTTATCACAACTATTTTAATACGTTGTTTTTCAATTGTGTTGTTTAGTAGATCGTTAATTTAGAAGTTAATTGTTATTAAAACACAGTTTTAAAACACACTTTCACAAAGTTCCACAAAGGGAAACAAAATCATCACACATAATATATAAGTAGGTATATCAATTATTTAATGAATGGTGTGAAGGTAAATTGGCCCTAACAACTTTCACCTTTCAAAGAATTGAATAATATTTCCTGTATTATGACTGTGTATGACATGACCCGTCTTAAAATGCTATTCAAGATAATCGTGCTTTTATTACATGCATATTGTCATTTAAGAGCTATTAAGGTATCTTTATGGTTTAAAAGGGCCAGGTCATACAGAAATGAGACAAAGAGGCGCCATTAAAGCAAGCAATACGAAATTGATTTTTTATAGAGTGCCGCCACGGTACTTTTTTTCATAAAATAAAGGGGAAAACGAGCAATATGACGTCACCTGATGGAAAAAAACCATCGCCCTTAGACACTAGCAATATTAGAAGAGCTGCAGGAGCGTTGCCGGCCTTTTAAGAGGGAATATTCTTGAAGGTTTGCAGGTCATATTGGTCCGGAAATACTGCTGGCGACAGTTCGTTCCGGAGTTTCACAGTTAATTGTGGTTTGTTGGGATTAAATTATAATACGTCCAACATTTTCCAAACGACCGTATGTCCAAACGTGTATAATATGACGTGGAAAAGATGACTTTTAACAACTAACCAGAATACTGCGTTTGATTTCGGAACCTGCTTTATCATTTTGTATTGCCGGCATTTTGTATGGCTGTAGTTCATCTTTGTGTCTTGTTACATCCTATTTTGATGTGAACAGTTCACAGGAGATTAAAGGCATTTCGCAATGCAAGGTACGCAACAAATCAAATAGGAAGTTAGATTGAACTAGTTCAATATAAAACTTAGCCTCTCGCTTTGTCATGAGTTGCTTTACGCCTCGAGCTATCGACAAATTAACTTGGAATTTACTGCCTTAATGTCATCGGTACAAGTTATTGTTTAAAACTTTTATGCAGGTCAATATGCAAGTGCCTTTTCCAAATCGTTAATAATTTATTAATTAAGTATAAAACATGAATTAACTATTTAAGATTTGATACAAATTGAATTCATATTATATTGCAAAATTATAACGAATTATTTTTGTTATTGAATTTTTATAGTGAAAAATACAAAGCTGACTTGGCTAATTTTAGTCTTAAAATATTTGTGGAAGTCCAGGAAATTAGGAGGGAAGTGATACGAAGATCATCTAGTCAGGAATATTTATGATCATTATGAATTGCATTGATTTAAAAACATAACACAATTTTTTGCCGCTATTCATAGACACACATGTCCTATCTAAATAATTCAGTTGTCTTGTTTTCTGCCTACTTTACTGCTGTATTTTAAACTAAATTGCTGTAACCTTTAAAAGAAATAACGTATAGTAGTCGGCTACAAGATTTATTATGAATGTGATTGTTTGCGTTTACGTTATCATTATCAAGTTTATCTACATTGTAGGTTATGGTAGGTTGCATTTACATAATAGAAATTAGACTTCACTTTTTACTAAACACGAGCCAAAAAAAAAATCGCGATCGTGCCGCTATTTACTTACAATTGCTTGTGATTTCATTGTGTAGCGGCTAAACCGGTCTATCGCGCGGACGCAAATAAATCGAGCCGGGTCAATTCAGAGCGCAACGCGACGAGGCGAGGCGAGGCGCGGCGCGGCATAAATTTGTATGGAATTGACAGATTTCAATTGCGTGAGACGTCTTGCGGAACTGTCAAATCCATATAAATTAAATTTAGAAATGCATATCTACGCGTCGCGTTGCGGTCTGAATCAACCCTTAGAATCATACATGTAGGGATTGCAACGCGAAATTCTACCTACAAAATAGAGGAGACTGCATGCATTCACTCAATTACTGAGTCAACTTGGCGTTCGAAAAATCGGGCGTTTGCTCTCTCCGTTTTTCGAATATCGTCCTACTCCGTAGATATTTAATAAAAGGCCTAAATGAGAAATAAAACGCTAACTGATAGAAGATTGAATCGGCTCTTTTCAAAATTGCTATTTAACTACCAGTTTTAGATGTGACTACGAGTATATGACGTATACGCTGGGTTTTACTTTTAAAAAATCTTATCCTTAGTAATATTAGAAATGTGAAAGCTTGGATGTTTGTTATGCTTTCACGCAAAAACTACTGGATGAATCATCGTGACACTTTGTACACATACTCTTAGAGTTATCAGAAGTAACATATTATAATAAGATACATTTTACGTTGACGAGGACGCGGACGAAGTCGCGGGCAACAGTATAGTATTTTTTAAAATTTGACCCGCCAATACTGACTGTAATAATTATTATAACTAAGAATAAGTATGTATATTGTATACTGTACATTATATAATATAATTTAAAAGAAGGGATTTTTTATTTATAATAATACTAGCTGACCCGAGAGACGTTGTCCTGTCTTAACGATGATTATTGAATTCGAATTGGTATAATTAAGAAAACAATAGATTAAAATTAGTATCTCTATTCTCTATGCCAAATTTCATCAAAATAGATTAAATAGTTTAAGCGAAAAGTTTATTGTGCAGTAACCGTACATTTTGCCGGGACAAAATGTATCCTATGTCCTATTCCTGGTTCTAAGCTACCTCTCCACCAATTTTCAGCCAAATCGGTTCATTCGGTTCTTGAGTTATAAGTGGCTTAACTAACACAACTTTCTTTTATATATTATATAGATCTAGAAATCTTATAGATAGAAGGGGAAAAAAGGTTGAAGTATCCTATTGTCAAACAACAAGGTAAGGAGTAAGGCCGGAAAAACTTATTAATAAAATTGAAAATAAGAAGATCTAGAGATGTATGTATATTGACGACATGTCCATTGTCCATCCATCCATTATTGACTGGCATTGTCAAGTGCAATTAGGCTGAATACTAACTGTACAATGGATGATGATTGGGGGCTATTCTAAATATTCGTAAAGAAGTTTAGGCCTTATAATCTTTGAAATTATTATCGTAGCGATTTAAGTGTATTCACTTGATAATCTAATACTATGTATGTAAAATTTTCCTGTCACAGTGTTTGTGGGCGAACGAGGAAATTTATTCCTAGACAGTTGACAGACCAACGCGACGTCATTTGGTCGGATCGTGTCAATTCAATGTTAATAATTATTATCATTGTGATCTGTCGGCTGGGTTTGACGTAACGCGTTAAGCCACCAAACCAGACCAAAAGTCTACGTAGCCCCCCCATATTCTGCCTAGTAATCAACTTCTCTGATAGTGCATTCGTTAGGCCTCAGAATAGGATTTTATCTACTTTTCATATTGATACCAGAAATAATTTATATGGCAAAATAACGTTTGCTGGGCCAGCTAATAACAAAATGAAAATTCAATCACGACAGTCAATACGATTGACAGATATCGATTGCAGGCTATTCTAAATATTCGTAAAGAAGTTGGAGTATAATTATCGAAGCGGCGGTAGCGATGCGTGAATTAATAAGGCGACCTACCTGTGAACTAGATCGGACGGCTCCCACTGCACTGTCCACTTAAGCCTTAAGGGTTTATTTCGTACCTAGCCGACCCGGCGTACGTTGTTTTGAAATATACGTTGGACATGCAATTACGTCATGTATGTGTGTGCAATTACATAGCCGGTTTTAAATCATTTTTATCGGTTTTTGTCACTCCTCTGATCAATTCAATAAATTTATTGAGAGAGACTGTAAATTTTGCTTGAAAGAAGAAAATGAGAAATATTTGGTCACCATTTTGGTTAGAAAATCTTTCGGAATCGTCTTACAGGATGTCTATTAAATGATGTCCTATAACTCCTACTGATATCCATTCTCGAATTTAAAATTTTCCATAAATAATGATTGCTTCAGAATTAAGTAAACTTCTGTACACTTATCTAAGAGACAAATGAAATTAGTTTCGTTGAAATAGAGAGACTAAAAGCAAAACTTACAAGCACATACCGCACTTGATAGAGTTTATTTACATATTTAACGCTGCGAATGCCATATTTAGTTGAAAACTTGCGAAATTATGTCAGATTATGTTGAAACATTGAATAATGTAAAACATTACAGCACCGTTATACTCAAGAGAAGGAAGTTGGTAACTCATCAATTCAACGCGCTTAATAAATTAAAAACTCCGCCTAGAATGCTGTATTACGGAGATTTCGTTGCTAGAGAACTAATGTGATGAATTTCTCAGATGATATTATAGTTTTCTCCTGCTCCTTATAATGTCAACGCAAAACATGTAATAAAAAGTTTAATTGAGTATTTAAAAAAAGTTTAAGCAAGTCGTTTAAAGGAGGTCTTAGAATGTTTGACTGATCCAATTGAATGGATTTATTAAATTCATTAATTATAGGGAGAAAACAGGTCGTAGGAATAAAATAATCAAAAATTGCTGCTACTGCTGAAAAGCTGCTAGGTATAAAAACCCATTTTATTCTTTTCATTCACATTTCACCCATAAATTCAGAATTTAAAAGGTTCGATCATTCGAAATGATTAAAACGCTGATTCAAATCTATTGATGAGATCAATCCACAATTATAAAAAATTCTTTAAGTTAAAATTTGAGTGAGAGCGTTAAATGATAAAAGTTATTTTATTAAAACTTGAATGGAAGGCTTAATTCATTTAAAGTGCGCCATTCGCGAGCCAACTTGACCCGTGGATACATCTCGGATCTGGGTATCATCTCGCCTGGTTTTATCCAGTGTTACTAATACAAAAACTCTTATAAATAGCATTTTACAAAAACAAAATATTACAATATTATCTAGAATGCACTAAAAATAACTAATTAATAAATCTGGAGCCATATTAGTGCTCCAATTAATAATAATTATTATTATTGGTTGGCTCCAACCAAAAACGTCATACATTCATTACTTATGACGTCTTAATCTTGTGCAGATTATAAGTTTCAGTTTTGAATGTGTAGTTCACAATGCATTGCTTAGTATCGTCGCATCACTTGGCAATGTAAACCGACCCTTAGTCTTTGAAAAGTTTCTGTGAGAAATTTTACAGAAATCGATATTTTAAAATATGTTAAATTAAAAAAAAACATATATTTTGCAGGTCTCATCATAATAATATGGGATGCCTATTTCAAATCATATTATATGCATTTTTGACTATTAGATTTTGTATAAAAAATATCGTTTGCACTTGACTAAAGTCCTAATGCGACGTTAGATAAAAATTCTAATATGAAGCTATCGAAAGGAAATAGAGCTGAAAGTATGACTGGAACAGAAAAACATCTGCAAATGAGTAGAAGATATCGGAAAATTTGTCCACGTTATATTACTATATTCAAATAATATAAAATTTTCTAATATTTTCTATTGAATGTTTGTGTGCCCTGTGGATCTGAGAATCGGCCAACATAAATTTGTCATACTATAACAATATGACAAAACAACCTATTTACAAGTTAACGATAGAATGAGAATGTCTTGCTTACGCTGGTTTCCCTAAAGTACTTGCAAATGATACTATTATTATGGTTTTTTATTATTATCTGCTTAGCTACCGAAAGTCAAAAGGTTAGGCCCTTATAATATGACTTTCAGTAAAATATAGAGGGACTATTTTCATATTACTTTATTATATTATATTGTCTACGGTTGGGCTCAGGTACATTCTCATTTATAAATAAATTCGAATAGGACAGGATCAAAGAAATAAAATTTATTGGATTCAGTCCTATTCGACTTGAAACGGTGGTGATTAATAAATTCTTTGCATGCTATGCGGGAAAATCATTTTGTAACAGTTTCAAGACTATGTTATTAAGTTTCTAAGATTCAGTTTCTGAATTGATTTTAAAGGAATAGCAAAATGGAACCATTTAAGCGCCCCTAATAGGCCTAACGCATTACCAACCAACAACGCTATAGAAAAGATACCCTGAATCATGTCAAGAAATCACAGAACCAGGAATAAATGGTCAGGAAAATATAACAAAATGGTTCTCCTGCGTGGAAATCATGTACAGGAGTTATTAATCTCTACAAGTCGAATAGGACATATTTTATTTCTTGCAACATAATAATAAATATTATATTTTTGACATTATTGCAAATTTTAGTACCTGAGTCACCGTACAGCTACATGTTCAAAGTGCATTATTGTACTCATATTTTTTATTGGGAAAGTTTGATGAGGAGAGTAGAAAACAAAATAATATGATACCATACGAAACGGAATTGTTTTGAACTTCTATGAAATCTTCGGCTTAAAGGCTTTCATAAAAAAATCCATGCTTGATGACAGTCTCTTTACTATTTAATATAAATCCGGTTTTCAAATTATTTACAAAGTGTTATTTTTCAGCCTTAGGCCGGCCGCATACACACGTTTTGGGTAAGTATTCGATTTCAGAGTTCGTTTTCCGTTACATACGGAAATACGAATGCATAGTATCAGTAGAAAATTCAGAGAAGAACGGATTCCGCGCGTAAGTTTCAAGGTACAGATGGCGCAATCGCGCGTGAAAAAAAAACGAACGTGTGTGCTAGTCTCAACTCACACGGAATTCCGAATACAGAAAACGAAATCGGAAAACGAATTCGCAAACTTTGTGTGCAGCCATCCTTATATAGTTAATAGTTTTTCAAATATTGTCTAAATAAATAAAATAATTAATGACAAACTTTTGTTCAGTTGAAGTTGCGGGAAGTCCCAGAAACTCATAAATTGAAGTAACAGTATTTCAGTTACAAAGCTAACTGACTGTGTTGAACCTTAATTGATGAACTTTTGATGAAACCATCCAATTTCTTTAAATGCACTTTCATGACGCCATCCACTTTTACAAGTATAAAATATAAATGTATTGCAAGTACTTAACATGAATTTCGTACACCCATAGTACACAAACTGCAAATATTACATAAACCTTTTATTATTGCAAAGTTATGGATAATAATGTCATATTATCTCAAGAGACCTAGAAGATAAGTACAAAATTTCATTAAAATTGGTCCAGGCGTTTTGGAGTTTGGCAACATATAGAGCGACACGAAATTTTTATAGCAGGTATTTAAATATACATACAATGTGGGCTGGATACAATATCTAATTTATCAATCAAATCTAAGTAGTATGCAGCCTGATACTTTATTCAAAACCAACCAACCAGGTGTTTCATCAGAACATCGGATTTCATGTTCGTCCAATCAGATATTTGATACCAAATTGCAATCCAATTATTAAATTGGATCCGTGGAGCATCAACAATTATTTTAATTACTATATTATATTGTATGTTCGATCAAAAACATGATATTTTAAAGCTAAATCTTCTTTACTTTTGTCTACAAGTTGCGAAAAAACAGAGTACACTCTTGTTTGTGTGTGTTTATGAAAGTAGAGTATGTGGATTAACATCTTACTTTTTGCAAAATATTGTATGTACGTATGACAGAACTTTGTTTATCTTGGAAAGGAAGAATAAATAAAAAAATAATGTAATCTAAGCCTACAAAAAGTTCAGATTAATAATTATCATAAGCTTACAAAAACTAATTCAAATATATCAAAGAAGAACTAAAAAACAACCAAAACTAATATTAATAATTCATAAGCTTAGTATTACAGATATCATAAACCTTTTTTTGTATGTCTCTAATTTTAAAACTTACAAAATACACGTTTTTCAAATATGGAATTTTCTCTTTTCAAAATCGAATGTTCGTTTTTCAAAAATGTAATTTTCGCGCGAATATTGCGAGTCTGTCCGCGGTGCTCGCTACTCGGTTGTCGTTTGTTTACTGAACACAAGGGATGAATTTAACGCGCATGCGTCCTCCATAGAATATGGAAAACTCTAATTATAATAAGTGCACAATGAAGCAAATATACTTAAACTGTGTCAGCCATTTTTCATATCTGTTATAGTGTACATAATTATTTCTGCGAGATCTATGCTTAAACTAAAAACAATTGGTGTACAATTTTGTAACACTAAACATCTTCCGGTTGGCAGCTGTCAAGAGAAAGTTTATTTAAACAGTGTCTGAAGATTTTCCGATCAAAAACTAAATAACACACAGTGAATCATCATTAATCCTGTAGAAGACCATCCAAACTATCAAGTGCAAGAAAAATTATCACTAAAACTAAATGGTGTTGTGTATAAAAGTGCAATAAATAAGTGAAGAACTATACATCTCCATAACTAGCTATATAACAAATCAAATTTAAAAAATTATCGTTCATCACGTTTTCCAAAGAAATTTCCGGCTTTCAATCAGTGCAGTCAGTGACACCAAAAAGTGACATTTAAGCTAACTGAAAAGCACAGAATAACAAACTAAAAACTGCACAGATTCGGCACACATCTTTGTCACTTTTGTCTTTGATTGGCGCCTCACTAAGGATTAATATTTAATAAAGAAGAAGAAGTACTCCAAAACAAAAAGACGAAGGATCCGGACACAAAAACAATGGAAAACATGGAAAATCTTATAAAGCAAATGAACGAGAATATGATCACAAAAATCTTGCTATCAGAATCAGCATCAGACCTGGAAAATATGCTTGAATCATTAAACCAAGAATGTAAAAAGATAGGACTAGAAATGAATGCCTTAAAAACGAAAGTCATGACTTGAGAAGTATTAAACGACCTGTAAAAACAGAGAATAAAATCATAGAATATGTTGACAATTATGTATACCTAGGAAAACAGATTTTCATAAGACTCACAATATAGACGAAGTAGAAAGAAGACAAAATATAGCCTGGAAAAAATTCTGGTTCCTCAAAGAAATCCTAAAAGGAGACTACTCAATAAACTTGAAAAAAATTGTACTAGATACCTGCGTGCTACCCAGCCTATTTACGGTTGCCTAACATGGGTTTTGTCAGCAATAACAAAGCAAAAGATAATAACAACCCAAAGAGCTATGGAAACGGGTATCCTAAATATAAGGAAAATACAAAAAGTGAGAAGCGAAACAATTAGACAAAGAACAAAACTAACAGATGCCCTAAAACAGGCTCTAAAACTAAAATGGCAGTGGGCTGGATATGTTTCTAGGTATACCGATAACAGATGGACAATAGAAACCACTGAGTGGGAGAAGCCTACTGGAAAAAGAAGAGTTGGCAGGCCAAAAGGAAGATGGGCCGATGACCTAGTAAAGACAGCAGGCAAAAACTGGCTTAAGACAGCTAAAGACAGGGAGAAATGGAAGGACATGGAGGAGGCCTTCACCCGACAAGGGGCCTATACTACACAAGATGGCTTGGCAGGGCACAGTGGAGCATCCGGAGGCACAGGAACTGACGGGCTAGGGCGTCAGGATGACAGATTACCAAACCTGCCGCTTTACTCCCAGGGTCCGTCTGGGCTTGTGTTACCTCGAGCATCCACTGTACCACGCCAAGCAAATAATTAATAAGTAACAAACATAAATGTAATTTTAAAACGTCAGTATAATATATGGGAAATAAAGGCTTTTTTATTTTATTTTATTTATTAAACATCTCCCGCCACTCTGTTCGGAGGTAGATGGTTGGATGGAATTAATGCAACTTAAATCAAATAAAAATATATTAAAGTCTCACAATGACTAAATGTTTTAAAATTTGAAAAAAAAACTTAAGTACCATAAAATAAAAAAGTGTATTTTTTAAAACATAATATTATTTAGTACTTAATCAAACATTTACCCATAAGCTGCTTTTATTTTTCTAAGGAGTGAGGTGAATTGGAAAGACCTAATTCTTGTTCGGCTAAGTTCTTAAATGAATGTTAACTTAAAGTTGTCCGCAACTCTTCTTAAAGCTTAAACGGTTTTAAGAAAGCTTATTAAGCTCTCTACCTCAACATGGAAACTCAAAGGTCTTTCATTGCTTTTCAGGAAATTCCTAATTTATCATTTTCTACTTTGGGGAATTAATTTGGATACTATTTAGTAAACTTTTCTGTACGTTACGGTCTACTCTATATAGGGCTGCTGCAATATTTTAAAACACACGGATAGTCCAACTAGTTTAAAAAAAATGCAGGGGAGTACAACTTTTTTATAAACGAACGATTTTAATACAAGTTTCAGTCGCCATTGAGCTTTTCGCTATTATCCTTTTTATACATTTTGTGAAATTGTTTGCACCAAGAGCCAAGGTATTGAAATCTTAATCTTTAGAAATCTTAGGACTTTTGTCGTAAACGTGTAGCCGTGTAACTCGTGTCGTTTATGAATATTAACATACTATGTTATTACTACTATGTTATTACTATGTTATTACTCGGCCGGCCTCGGCGGCGGACGCCGCCGCCGAGGCCGGCCTAGAAAAAGATGGCGTGATGAGCTGGAGGCATACCAGCCAGGCTGGCCAGCGGTGGCGCAGGAGAGAGACAGATGGAAGTCTTTGGGGGAGGCTTTTGCCCAGCAGTGGGACAGTTTAGGCTAGAAATAATAATAATAATAATAATAATGTTATTACTGGCGGCATCATATTTTGGAGGGATCATGATTCCTCAGAGCTCGCATACGGCGTATAGTTTAAAAAATAACATAAATTACAAAAAAAAAGTTAATTATTTCAACGATACAGGTCACCTATTTTCAAAAGACGTAAGATAGGTTATACTTTTCACAGTAGGTACTGATATTTAAATAAAGAAAATGTAAAGCGACGCCCATACTAAGCGTCCCTCGTCAGTGGTTCCTTAGATGTTTTTTTTTTTTTTTTTTTCTTTTTTTTGTATAATACTTGTTCCCCCTTTCGGTAAAAGGGACAATTGCTTACATTTGCGAATTTTTTACATTTGTATTCATTTTTATTTTTATTTACTAGTTTTACTACATTTTTGTTACAACATTTATGATTTTTCTATTACAGATTTTATCAATTCATTTATATTACATTTATTTTGATTTTTATTATCATATTTTTTATTCACTTTACAATTACCATTTATTAATATATTACATTTTTAATTCTATACATTTTATTACAATATTCATATTCATGTTACAATTATCCCTTTATTTTAATATTACAATTATACTTATTAACCTCTCTATTACTAATGATACATTCTGTTATTTCGTTTTTTACATTTATTTTTATAATACACTTGTTTTGATTTATATTTTTATTATTATATTTTTATTCACATTACAGTTTACTATTTATTATTATATTACATTTTTTATTCCTATACATTTTGTTACAATATTAATGATTCATGATACAATTTACCCTAATTTTAATTTTACATTTATATTTATTACATCTCTAATACATTTATAATTTATTTCAAACATTTGTGATACAGTTTTTACTTATCTGTTACTTATTTACCTACTTAAGTACAGGTTTGTTCCTTAGATGTTGGTGTAGAACCGCTGTATTTACATCTTATACAAGTCCCTAAATATGTATAGAGCGCCTTTGGACGGATTTTATTCGATTGTGGTAAGAACTTTTATGTGGATTCCAAACTCGGGAAGCATAATCTAAATGTGTATTGTAAGTTCAAATAAAATTAAGGCTGGATTAGAGCAGGTACACATTGGGCGTTGTGAAGCGCGCGCTTTGCTAACGCGCGTTATGAGAACCCCGGATCTGGGGGCACGGCAGTGCCCCAGCCAAGCCTTTTAACAAAGGCACGGCTGTACCATACTTTTCTCGAAGCGGTTCGCGGCTATTTCACATCCTCATTATCTTAGACGTTAACAAAGCTAGAGATTTACAATTTCGATGACTAGGAGCAAGTATTAAAACTAGCTTAACCTCCAAATTACATTATATTCTGATTAATAGTTTACTAGTTACGGATGGTCAAAGTTACTACGTTTTGTCACTGACTGAGAGATCATCAAAATTCTAAGGTACTTACTTTATTTTAATACTTTATTTTATTTTAATACGTTACTTTATTTTAATAGGACTATTATATTTTATAGCGACAACAAAAATACATAATTTGTGAAAAATTCAACCATCTAGCTATTGCAGTTCTCGAGATCCAGCCTGGTGACAGACAAACAGCGAAGTCTTAAGACTTTGTTAATATGGTAGAATAGTTTCAACGTGACCTGAAAAGAAAAAACTTAAAAAAAAAGAAATAAAATCCCACCAAAACATTAAATGTAAAAGGAGCCAAGCAAAATATTGCATAGCTATGCAATACTTCTGTCGTAAAAAGTTTTTAGATCACATTCAAACCAAGCCTTCAACTCATTTTGTAATTGAAATCAACATTAAGTGAATGTATCAATAGTTTTCTTTATTTTAAAAATATTATAGTGGCTTGGCAATGAGCACTAGAGAAATAATCAGCGACTAATTGGATTTATATGGGTACCTGCATCAACCAGATGCGTCGTTACGATAAACTAAAAAAACATTTTACGCTTGCCGTCTGTGTAAGTATGAACTCCTCCAAATATTATGCAGTTTTATATTTGTTTCTTAATAATTATGTGCTCATTGCCGAGCCACTACAATAATTTTAAAATAAAGAAAACTATTGATACATTAACTGAATGTTGATTTCAATTACAAAATAAGTTGAAGGCTTGGCTTGAATGTGATCTAAAAACTTTTTACGACATAAGTATTGCATAGCTATGCAATATTTTGCTTGGCTCCTTTTACATTTAATGTTTTGGTGGGATTCTATTGAAGTGTACACATGCAAGCGCGCATCTTAAATGTGATGACGCGAACGCGCGGTGTGGCCGCTATACCGCGACGTCATAAACAAAATAATCATGTAACGATTTATCTAAAATATAGCGGCGCGGTCGCTCTGTCACGTAAATTAGTTTTTGCAAAAACTTCGAAATATTTAAGCGAAAATTTAATGTTTTACATCCAAAATATGAATTCCTGGACTTTATTCAGTCGTACGTAAAATGATATCATAGCAGCTTATTACGGAGGAAATTTTGAACAAGTTTTGTATATGTGTAGAATAGTAAATTTAATGAACGGTTAACTCCCTGTGAACGGACATAATATGACTATACTGTACTCGGCGAAACATGGCGGCGTTGACTCCCTGTCAAAAACTTGCCGTTTTCAATACAAAGCCGCGATTGACAACATCTGACACTTCATTGTCAATTGCGGTTTATATAGAAAATGACAAGTTCTTGACAGGGAGTCAATGACCGCTATCGTCATGTTTCGCCGAGTACAGTATATTTAAACATACTTTAAAATCTCATTGGTTTAAGTATTTTATAATAAAACACATTAGTAATAAATACATGTTTACACTCTGAATACAATCGTAAGTTTTATTTAGTTTTAATTAGCTATTCAACTATTGTTCATTATTACTATCTAGCTACCGCTTCCATGGCTTGAAAACAAAATGGCGAATATTAAAAACGCTGTGATCACAGGCATTTTCATTTACCAACTATCTGAGTATGTTATTTAAAAAATTCACAGCATTTAGGTCAGGCAAGCTAGTATTTTCCCTTTGTGTTACTCCTAAGCACTGTATGAACCATCCATCAAAATTTTCTTTGTTAAAAGGTATTAGAATATTTTGTTCAATTTTCAGTGCCTATTTACAAATTGCATTTTTTGTCGACGTTAAGATAAATGTTTGTTAACTTTTCACTTTGAAATGTTTAACGAACAGTTGTTTAAAGTTTTTAGATATAGTTAAGGCTTTGTAGTATCAGCAAATTGCCAGCATTAACTGGATGCTTAACATTTTACAGAGCCATATTATAATGAGGCACACACACACATCTGAAGTCGACATGAGGTTTTTGGACAGGTTTATCAATTCAATAGCGTTTTGATGGTTAATGTTTAGACTTCAGCCAGTGAAAAGCACTAAAGCTGATAACAGACGGTTCACTCGGAAGAATATTCACTCGAGTGTATGCTTCATTTTCCTTCCATTCTATGTTCACACGGCTTAAAGGGAATGATATAGAAAAGAACATCTTTTCTTTTAATATGTCTTCGAATGAAGTCGTGCGTCTTGTAATTACTTTAATTTGTGATCATTTAATCAAAGAGTTGATAAAAAAGAAGCAAAGAAGACGTCGACGGTGGTGGGTGCGACCATGGATTGAAAGAAGAAATTTATTAGGAGCTTCAAATACATTGTTGAGAGAACTAGAGAGAGAGAACTTTAGACGTGGGAGAGCCATGCTTCGGCACGAATGGGCCGGCTCGACCGGAGAAATACCACGTCCTCACAGAAAACCGGCGTGAAACAGCGCTTGCGCTGTGTTTCGCCGAGTGAGTGAGTTTACCGGAGGCCCAATCCCCTACCCTTTTCCCTTCCCTACTCTTTCCTATTTCCTTCCCCACCCTCCCCTATTACCCCTTAAAAGGCCGGCAACGCACCTGCAGCTCTTCTGATGCTGCGAGTGTCCATGGGCGACGGAAGTTGCTTTCCATCAGGTGACCCGTTTGCTCGTTTGCCCCCTTATTGCATAAAAAAAAACTAGACGTTGAAGATCCTGATTCATATTGTAATCATCTTCGAATGGATGAAAATAAATTTGAAGAACTTTTACTTCTTATTGCTCCATTAATAACGAAAGAAAATACTTTAATGAGAGACAGCATACCTAACCGAATAAAACTTCAAATTGTACTAAGATACCTGGCTACAGGTAATAGCTTTGGAAGTTTAGTGTTTTTATACAGAGTACCTACCTCGAAATACAATATCCCACTTTTTTCAAGAAGTATGTGAAGCGCGGTAGTAGTAAGTATGGTACGTCCGTCGGCTGTAGCTGTAGGACTCGAGACCAAATGGCAAAACCCAAATGATCGTTCTTTCAGTGTTCAGACCGTTCATTTCTAATTCATTCGGAGTGGGAGTGAAAGATACCGGATGACAATATCCAACATAGTTGGATCGGTTCACTAATGAATTCATTCGGCACTAATGTTTCATTCTGTGTTTAGATGTGTCACTCGGAGTGAAAGATGCAAAACGAAAGACGAAAATGAACAAAAAATGACCCGTCTGATATCACCTTAATGAATAGAACTTTCTGTCAAAGGGAATAAGCCGGTCATTAGTACGGATAGTCGACTCTAAACTTCATTGCAATAATCATAAATATAACACCCTTCCTGATGGAACCTGTTTTCCAAGAAAATCTCATATTTAACTTTAGAAAAATAATTCCCATGTATCAAGAGATTACTCGCGGAAATCCCGAGAAGAGTTTTATTTGATTTAAAGTTCTCGGAATAGAAGACGAACATTGATCAACAATACGTCTTCGGAGAGAGATGAAAGTGTGCCCGGTATAAAATAGATAATACATATCCTTATCTTGTTACTTCGTTATTTCGTGTAGATTTAGGTTCAATTTAATGCGATAAAGATAAATAGAAAAATACTGTTTTTTTCAGTTTGAAAGAGCGTTCCTGGCTAATAAACTGTAATCCTTTATTAGACACTAATAAGGGTGAAAACAAAAGCATTTTTGTGTTTTTTGAGTATGTATCTAGGTTAAAGGATTTTAGGCATTTTAGTTATCTATCAGTCAATCAGCTTAAATGATCACAACAAAAATTTTTTTTAAAGCAAATGCAAACTGTAGTTATATTTTCTGGTTCCAGTTTAATATTCTGTCGCCATATTATAGACTTTTTACCAAACTAGCGTACGTGAGCGTTTTCAAAATAAAGTGTACCATGACTAAATTCATGGTTAAATTTTAAATGTTACATTTTTGATGAAATTTCGAATAAGATATTTTAAAGATACATTATAGTTTATGGAAATTATATTTAATTGCTTGCCAATTAATTTATTTTACGAGAAATCATGAAATTAATTGGGCCCTGTGAAAAAAAGTGTCAGTTTTGCCACAGTCTTCAATGCTCTGTAACTATTAACTATGAAGAAAGACGCGAAATATTTTAATTGCGTTATGAAGATTGTAAAATATGTTATATGAAAAATAGAATATTAAAGTCGACTAATAGAAAATAATGCCAATTTAACTAGCTTTAAGCTCTGTTTCGTCACAGCTGATGCCAAAGTAGCCGCTACTTTTACAATAGAATAATGTATGTCGTTTAAAATCGGCAAAGTGATTTTTGTACTTCAGAATAGTAAAACCGTTTTAAATATTTCATTCAAATTATTTGTATCCGATATATAAAAATAAGTAAAAATTAATATTTTTCCTGACGCAAAACAGGGGACAGTCGCAAAACCGATAGACCATATTTTATAAGGCTGGGTTTACATTGAAACCAATAATTTACATAGTTAAAATAAATCCTTTTCTCCGCTTCTTCTTGCGACATTTGTGAATTTTTTTAGGCTCTGGGCTTCTTTTCAATTTTTCTCTATACCTCTGAGACCTTTTTTCGCTAATAAGTAGCATTGTGAAACCTAAAAATGTAAAATCTTACAATGACATGTAGACTTAGCTTTATGCTGTCATTTTGTGACTTTTCTTGTCAGCCTATATGTCACGAAGCACTTTGTCGCAAAACTGACGTGACGTTCTCTTCTCAGTTTGTAATCAAAATTATATTCTGACGAAAACATTTGCCTACACTGATGATCATATATAAATAACGTTTTATTAATACATTGCTTATCTTCTGATAACAGTTAAATGATGTAAACTAGCCTGTATCAAGTAGATAATGTGTCTCAAACCAGACAGTAGAAATCTTGACGGCTCTTACACTCACAAAACATGTCTATTTTACTCAAAACCTATCAGAAAAATAGCTTTTTAAAAATGCCAGACAGTGAGTATAAAGGATGATGAAGCCATTTCAAAAATTCAAATAGTCATCTTTAATTTTCAAATGGCATTATTTAGCGTGACAAACCCGACATGTCCGGTCGGCACCACTTTTTAAGATATTTTTTGAAATCAAATTGTATTTATCATTACAGTAAAATAATGAACTATATACGACGATTTGCAAATAAAAGTACTTTTAAACGATACTAAAACCTATGGTACCCTAGTACAAACCTTTTGAGAAAAGCTTTTATAACATCGAGGAATTTGAGAGGGGACATGCCAAAAACTAACGCCTTGGTTTTGAAAATGATAAATTTAAAAATATTACTCAAAGTATAGTGAATTCAATAGTTCGAATGTATAAGCATAAGATGTGTTTATTACTTGTCAAGCGTTACAATAATTAGCCACATATAAATTTTACTTGTTATTCGACTTCAAACACGGGGGACAGGCCAAAAGTGAGGGGTACACTATTTTTTGAAAACGCTCACGTACTGTGTGTACTTGTAGGCTATATTACGTTACTACTGTCGACAAGAAACAATAGACATGATCACAAAGGAAGCTGGAGCATGCAGCGCGTAATTCACTTACACGCCATACACCCGGCGCTACAATTAACTGACTTGTCTATCGATTAATATGAGGATCCTGTGACGGTACCGGCATCATGAGCATGCCAATAACTATCTCTTCTTCTTCTTTTATTTAAGGCATCGTCTTTTGCAATATTCTGCCAAACAAATCTTTTTAAAAGTGAAAGAGTCTTTAATAAATATTTGTTTGGCAGAATTTAAAAAAATGTAAAGGTCGAATCAAGAGACTTTAGTAGTTAACAAAACAAATTATTTCAATTCTCGTAGATCGTTTATTAGGAAATCTTAATATTAAATTCAACAGCATAATGTAATAAAATAGTATCCACCTTCTAATATTGTTAAATTGGAAGTTTATCATTATTCTGTCAATTACCTTTTCACACTTGACCGGCCAAAGGTTAAAAAAATAATTTCATTCATTGCATAAGCTACCACTAACAATTATTGTGTAAGCCACCGCCCACCACTGATAAACGGATTTTGAACATCATTTTATACAAAGATATTTTGTGCTTCGAATCGTCGTTCGATTATATAAGGGAACATTAATATAAGGGAACATAATATGTTAGACAGTCAATTTAATTTAAGTTTAAAATGTCCAATAGCTTCACATCCTTGAACTGAGCGCTTAAAGCGGTCGGCTTGAGCCTGATTATATTATATTTGCCAGAGGAAACTAAACACGCCGCTCTCCTTTATTGCTTTACTGGAACTTACATAAAAGGCTCATATTGTTTTCAACCTAGACTTTGTAAGGCACTAGCGTTAATTCTAAAAAAAAATACATACAGCCGAACGTATTACCTCCTCCTTTTTTGGAAGTCGGTCAAAAAGAAATGGCATAAAATGTGAAAGTAAAAATAGTTATAGTAGTTTCTGATAATAAATACAGGCAAATGATTTCAGTCACCTCCCCTCGGGAACCCGTGCATTCTGGTCTCTGGCCAAAGCTATTGAAGGAAATTTCTGCAAGCCAACCCTACCATCCCTACACGTAGGAAATGGATCGTTGGCCCAGGACGCAAAAGACAAAGCCGATCTTCTGGGCAAGCTCTTTGCGTCAAACTCGACCCCGGATGACGGGGGGGCAGAAACCGCCGACCATACCGCGATGCACGAGCATCATGTCGGATATTCGGTTTCATCAGCGCTCAGTGCGAAAAGCCCTTCGTTCCCTTGATATCCAAAAGTCGAGTGGGCCTGACGGAATCCCGCCTATTGTGTTGAAAAAGTGTGCTCCAGAGTTGGCTCCGGTCTTGACACGTCTTTTTCGGCTCTCCTATTCCACTGGCATCGTCCCGGAAGACAGCCTTAGTGCACCCGATCCCCAAAAAAGGTGATCGCTCAAATCCTTCCAACTACAGACCAATCGCTATAATCTCTCTCTTTTCGAAGATAATGGAATCCATTATAAATAGCCAGCTTCTTCGATACTTGGACGGCCAGGAATTACTAAGCGACAAACAATACGGGTTCCGTAAGGGTCGCTCGGCTGGTGATCTCTTGGCGTACCTGACTCATCGTTGGGCTCAGGCAATTGAGTCGAAGGGAGAGGCATTGGCTGTTAGTTTGGACATTGCGAAGGCCTTTGATCGGGTTTGGCATAAAGCACTGCTATCAAAGCTTCCATCATACGGGCTGCCCGAGAAATTATGTAAGTGGGTCACTGGTTTCTTAGCAGACAGAAGCATAAAGGTCGTAGTTGACGGCGAATGCTCGGAAACTCAGTCTGTTGTTGCTGGTGTGCCTCAGGGCTGTGTGCTATCGCCTACTCTATTCTTACTGCATATCAATGACATGTTGCAGACCAGCGGCATTCATTGCTATGCGGATGACAGTACAGGTGATGCTGTATATAACGGCTCCCTCAATATTTCTCGGCAAAATGTCACTGAGAGTCGAAACGAACTTGTGTCTAAGGTGGAGAATTCATTGGAGAAGGTCTCTGAATGGGGTAGACGTAACTTGGTCCAATTTAACCCCGCCAAGACACAAGTCTGCGCGTTCACCACTAAAAAGTCACCAATGGTCGTATATCCTCGTTTTGAGGGCACATCTTAAACCATCTCCCCTAGCATTGAGATACTTGGCGTCAACATATCTAACGAAGTCCAGTTCCGATATCATCTAGAGGGTAAGGCCAAATTAGCCTCGAAGAAGCTTGGTGTTCTTAACAGAGCGAGACAGTACTTCAGTCCGGACCAACGCCTACAACTCTACAAGGCGCAGGTTCGGCCTCATATGGAATATTGTTCTCATCTCTGGGCAGGGGCGCCAAAATACCAATTGCTCCCTCTGGATCGTATCCAACAAAGGGCCGCTCGAATTATTGATTGCCATAGTGTTTCAAACAGCTTGGACCCCTTGGACGCCGAGATGTAGCTTCGCTCTGCATCCTCTATCGGTTGTATCACGGGGAGTGCTCTGAGGAATTGTTCGGAATCATACCACCTGCAACTTTTCGCCATCGTCCCACGCGAAAAACATACCATCCTCATCACCTTGATGAGTGGCAGTCTTCCACAGTGCGTTTTTCGCGTAACTTTCTACCGCGCACTGTAAAACTCTGGAACGAACTGTCACCAGCAGTATTTCCGGACCTATACAACCTGCAAACCTTCAAGAAAATAGCGTATTCCCTCTTAAAAGGCCGGCAACGCACCTGCAGCTCTTCTGATGTTGCAAGTGTCCATGGGCGACGGTAGTTGCTTACCATCAGGTGACCTGTATGCTCGTTTGCCCCCTTATTTAATAAAAAAAAGTCAAGCTGGCTTTAATTGTAACAGTGATAGTGGTAATAATATATTATATTATTATGATTTTATTTTCCTAAAAAGCTTTTATAATATTACTAGCTGTCCCGGCAAATGTTTCTTTGCCATATTAAGTATATAAAGTATTTTTTTTTAATTTGATCGCAGCGCTAACTGTCGAGACAGACTAAAATTAAAATTCGAATTCGAATATTATTTAAAATTTGACACTGCGATGGTAGCGCCGTCTGTCGGATCCAATGTAAAACATTCCAAAATCAACAACTACTAATAAATTACAAATTAATTAAAAAAACATTGTCCAGCGGACAAAATTGTGAATCTAAACCATTCCCAGATCCCCTTGAACACACACAAAAAATTTCATCAAAATCGGTCCAGTCGTTTGAGAGAAGTTCAGTGACATACACACTCACAGAAGAATTATACATATTAAGATTAGCGGTTTATAATATGCCGCAAACCAAAATTCGTAGCAAAGCGTAGACTCGTAGGCGTTCGTAGCACCTCCGTAGAACATGCGTAGCACGTAGCTTGCTAGAGACAACCAAATAATTAATAGTTACTCTGTATTACTGTAATTATTAAGTCAGAGGGTGTTTCCAGATCACTGTCACCTGACTGACCGTGACCGTGACATTTCGAGAGTGTGTGCTAGTGTGTGTGAGTATTATAGAGCTTGGTAATCTATAATATGATATTATATAAATAATTAAACGAACTTTTGCCCACGGCTTCGCTCGCGTTAAGAAATATTATTACATACAAACTTTCGTCCCTTTTTTTATCGGTGGGAAATGCGTTACGCATCCCCAGTGGCCCAGGGGAAAGGTCGCCGGGGTATGTAGGACTCCCCAGGTGCTACGGTGAAGAGGAGCACCCGGGGTTACCCACTAAAACCCACCGGTGCCTCCTTCCTCCGCTTCGTCTGACGCTCGTCAGTCAGTCATCTTTGAGTTTTATATATATAGATAGACTAGCGACCCGCCCGGCGTCGCACAGGTATAAAATATATAGCCACTGAAAAAATGATTAAAATCGATAGCCTATGATCCTCTTCGTGGTCTACTTCTTATCTGTGCCAAATAACATAAAAATATTGCTGCAGTAGTTCGCGAGATAAACCCTTTCAAATAATTTTCCCCCTTTTTTTCCACATTCCCCTATTAGTTTTAGCGTGACAAAATATAGCCTATAGCCTTCCTCAATAAATGGGCTATCTAACACTAAAAAAAAAATTCAATTCGGACCAGTAGTTTCTAAGATTAGCGCGTTCAAGTTAGCCCTTTCAAATAATTTTTCCCGTTTTTTCCACATTTTCCTCTATTTCTTCGCTCCTATTAGTCTAAGCGTGGTAAAATGTAGCCTATAGCCTTCGTCTATAAATGGGCTATCTAACACTGAAAGAATTATCAAAATTCGTTGCGTAGTTTTAAATATTAAAGAGAATAAAAGGACATGAGGGAAAAAAGCGACTTTGTATTATAATAATATGTATAGAGTATAGATAAACAAACATATTTATACTTTACAATAATAAAAACACACCGCGGCGAAGTTTTTCTTTATGCGCGCTGATATTGTCTTAATCTTCGAACTTAAATTGAAGAAACTTGTTTCACTACCGGGGCACATTAGTTATTTCATAAGTTTATATTTATACTAGCTGACCCGGCAAATGTTATTTTGTCGCAAACATTATTTCAAGTATCAATATAAAAAGTAGATAAAACATATTCTCAAGCAGGCCTTACCAATGTACATAAAATAAAAAAAATTCACAAGAGCCGTTCACGCACTTTCAACTTTGTAAAGAGTTGTTCAAAATATTTTTGAGAATTTTGATAATGAACACGTACTATAAGGAAGTTAGGAAGCTTTCTAATGGTAAACAAAATTAACAAAAGGTACAGCATAGTAATTTTATTTCAGTTCAGTAAATAATAATTAAACATTTAAAATTTGTACTTGGGTAGGTATACATTAGTATAAAAATAGTTTATTAGTAGCAATACAGTACAGTACATTAGTATAAAAATAGTTTATTAGTAGCAATGTAATATTTTTAACGATGTATAAATTAAACAGTAACATAATAGGTAATATCATTCACTAGAAATTATAAAGTACCTACATGATGTAATAGAACATTTTTACGTTACTTATAAACATAATATTTTTAATGAAAAAAAGAACTTTTACTGGGAGAAGCGCCATCTATCGGGTGGCGTCGGAACTTAACCAGAGCTAGGCGGTTCTAGACTTTCCGACTACTAACTGAGTAACCACTAGACTGAGTAGAACTTACTTTACTAAAGAAAAATCTAGATGGCGCTGCATAAAACATTGAAATTTTAAAGCCTTTTCAAATTAAAAAAGGCAACGTAGAGATAAACTACGATAACATGGCGCGCCCCTCCAAAATTCAAAACGTTTGAAGTGCGTTGTCAAAACGTTTGAAGTGCATTGTCTTGCGCGGTCGGCTAGTTATGACTTATTTACACACAGGCTGGTTTACACGTATTAAGTAAATAAGTAGTAACTAAATTTTAACTTAATTTGAAGTGCCTGCCCGAAATGTGTCAAGTGACAAGCCCCGCCTGCCAACTTAACAGAAAATAGTCAAAATTCAAATTTCCTTGTTTAGTACTTAACTAAATTTTAACTTGCTACTTACTACTAAATTCTGTGTTTACACGCAATAGGTAACTTAAAATTAAGTTAAAATTTAGTTAACTACTTATCTACTTAATACGTGTAAACCAGCCATTATGATTAGTTGACCAACAAATCTTGGTAATACGAGTAAGTGACATTAAGTGAAATATTACGAGTACGGTTGATTAACCAATCAACCGTACTCGTAATATTTCACTTAATGTCACTTACTCGTATTACCAAGATTTGTTGGTCAAAAGAACTGTAGGTAGAGATAATAAACTACGATAACATGGCGCGCTCCTCCAAATTACCAAAATATTCAACCGAATAAGTACTTACTACATACAAACTCTTTCATAAGGATGTGACTACACACATTGAAACAGTAATTTGGAGGGGCGCGCCATGTTATCGTAGTTTATTATCTCTACCTGCAGTTCTTCCGCGAGTGTCCTTGGGACTGACGGTAGTTGCTTTCCATCAGGTTACGCGTTCGCTCGTTTGCTCGTATTATAAAAAATAACGCACATTGTAATAGGCCGCAGCGGGGCGGGCTGCATATTTCATACAAGTTTTATTATATATAGATTTTAGCAACAGTTACTAAATATCCGTTGTTGATATTGTTAACTAGCTGACCCGACAGACGTTGTCCTGTCTTAATGATGATTACTTAATTATTAGAATTGGTATAATTAAGAAAACAATAGATTGAAATTAGTATCTCCATGCCAAATTTTATCAAAATAAATTAAATAGTTTAAGCGAAAATCACAAAAGTTTATTGTGCAGGAACCATACATTTTCCGAGACAAAAAATATCCCTAATCCTTTCCCGAGACTCAAGGTATCTCCATGCCAAATTTCATAAAAATAGACTGAATAGTTTAGTTTAGGCGAAAAATCATAAAAGTTTATTTATTTTGTGGGAACCGTACATTTTCCGAGACAAAAAGTATCCCTTGTCCTTTCCCGAGACCCAAAGTATTTCCATAGCAAATTTCATCAAAATAGATTGAATAGTTTAGGCAAAAATCATAAAAGTTTATTGTGCGGGAACCGTACATTTTCCGGGACAAAAAGTATCCCTTGTCCTTTCCCGAGACTCAAAGTATCTCCATACCAAATTTAATAAAAATAGACTGAATAGTTTAGGCGAAAAATCATAAAAGTTTAATGTGCGGGAACCGTACATTTTCCGGGACAAAAAGAATCTCTTGTCCTTTCCCGAGACTCAAAGTATCTCCATGCCAAATTTCATAAAAATAGACTGAATAGTTTAGTTTAGGCGAAAAATCATAAAAGTTTATTGTGTGGGAACCGTACATTTTCCGAGACAAAAAGTATCTCTTGTCCTTTCCCGAGACCCATAGTATTTCCATACCAAATTTCATCAAAATAGATTCAATAGTTTAGGCAAAAATCATAAAAGTTTATTGTGCGGGAACCGTACATTTTCCGGGACAAAAAGTATCCCTTGTCCTTTCCCGAGACTTAAAGTATCTCCATACCAAATTTCGTCAAAATCGATTGAATAGTTTACGCGCAAATCATAAAAGTATATTGTGCAGTAACCGTACATTTTTCCGGGACCAAAAGTATCCCTTGTCCTTTCCCGAGACTCTAAGTATCTCCATACCAAAATTCATCAAAATCGATTGAATAGTTTACGCGCAAATCATAAAAGTATATTGTGCAGTAACCGTACATTTTTCCGGGACCAAAAGTATCCCTTGTCCTTTCCCGAGACTCTAAGTATCTCCATACCAAAATTCATCAAAATCGATTGAATAGTTTACGCGCAAATCATAAAAGTATATTGTGCAGTAACCGTACATTTTTCCGGGACAAAATGTATCCTATGTCCTTCTCCTGGCTCTAAACTACCTCCCTGCCAATTTTCAGCTAAATCGGTTCAGCCGTTCTTGAGTTATAAGTGAAGTAACTAACACGACTTTCTTTTATATATATAGATATTTTAAATATGCATTTTCCAGTTAATATGGCCTCGTAATTAGCCTCCTAATGCCTAGGTACTACTACAAGCGGAGTCAAGTGTTTGTGGTTAAGACCGACTGCGAGATTGAAAAATGCAACCCCTGTGCCCCCGGTAAATACGCGAGGACCCTTATAAAACAAAAAAAAAAAGTTCAACTAATTTATATAGAAATGAGTATAATATTATAACATTATTATTATAATGTGATATCAATGTAGATAAATAATAATCATAGGCCATGTAAATAAAACCACAATTACATAATGTTCATTACAAATAATTAAGTTACGTCTATGCTAGTATCAATGTCGCAGCCAACTGGTTTAAATAGCCGATCAATCAAACAGCTAGCCCTTTGACTGAACTACGCCATTCAATCACACGGCTATACATCGTTTAGCCGACTTGTTGACTGCAACGTTCAACACTACAACTAGACGAGGCTTAGCTAACCGGTTAAATGGCAAATTAACTAAGCTGATCATTAGTTTAGTTTTATTATTACACAAGCGCAATGATAACAAGCAAAATAAATTGTATTCTAACTCATTTTGAACACAATAATTGCAATAATTAATACCTTCGTGATGCATTTCATAATCCCGTACTTTCTCCTCGACATTCGAATATTTGTTTTTTTTTTTTATTCACTCGTATGTGCCCCCATAATTTTTGTCACTTTAATAATACTTGTAACGTATATATATACGAAAAATATCTTAATAAAATCACAAAACACCGGCTAGTTGACGCCATATTGTAAACAAAACGCACCTAGCGCCGCGGTGGTGAGCGCTGAACTAATTCAATCAAACGGCGGCGGCTTGAATCAGCTGCAGTGTTGAACGTTTCAGGCCACTGAAATATTCAATTAAAAAGCTAGCCGTGAGATTGAATGGCGTTGTTCAGTCAAAGAGCTAGCTGTTTGAATGAACGGCTATTTTAACCAGTCGGCTGCAACATCAATATTATTAAATAGAAAGGTTGGCTAGCACTTGAGATGTAGGGAACCTCTTGCAAAAACTACTAGACTGACTTCGACAAGTTTTTCACCATTACAATACTACATTGTGTCGATTACTTGGTATTCATCATCGTCATTAAAAGTAAACACTAAACATATTATCCAATTTCAACAGATAACAGAAAATAACGACTATAGAGAAAATAAAAACAATATAATAGTGCAAACAGACGAAAGTTTTAAAATAATTAAATTTGACGTCGAAAAATATTTTCCAATAAACATTTCCTGTGAAAATATGAAACGAAATACGATATTTTTTGTTCCTTCCTCGAATTCACTTTATTACATACGCGGAAAATTCTCATTGTTTTAACACAATATTATGAAAAGTGTTTTGTGAAATCACCAAAGCAAAAATTATATTTCACGGGCTCGCGAGGCAAATGTTCGGCAGTTTTCTTTTTCACGTTATTATGAACATTGCAGTTAATTAAAATAAATTAAAGGATGCTTGTTATGTAGCTTAATTACGAATTTTACGTACATTGCGATAATTATGTGTCATATTAATTTTAATATTTTGCATTTCATTTTGATCAATTTTAATTAAAGTATATCTTTACACATACTCACACACACACACACACACACTTATTATAAATATGTTTAGTTGTAATTTTCTTTAATAATAAATGTTTTTTTTTTATTCTTAATTTATAAAGGCCATACATCTTAGAGATTTAGGCGGCCTAATAGTAAATTTTAATATTATGTAAAATCTCTTGAGGAAAATATTTTGATTGCCCCACAGGACAGACTACGCCTAGTGTGGTGATTTTCCTTAAACTGATTTGTAGACTGTGCGTGTAATTTTTGTGGAAAAACAATTTATTTGTAGGTTGTAATGCAAATAAAATGAGTATACTTATATTTCGTATTATTTGTATTATCGTGCAATATCGCCGAAGTTACCGCTTAACTATGAACCTACCTTAACAGCACCATAGAATTTTGCGATTGCACACATATCTCTATACATAAAAATTAATCCATATTCGCGTGGTCACGACATCACGCGTAAACGGCTGACCCGATTTTGCTGAAATTTGGCATAGAGATACTTTGAGTCCCCAAGACCAACTTTGAATACATTTTGTCCCGGAAAAATGCACGGTTCCCGCACAACAAACTTTTATGATTTTCGCCTAAACTTTTCAGTCTATCTTGATGATATTTGGTATGGACATACTTTGAGTCTCGGGAAAGGACAAGGGATACTTTTTCTACCGGAAAATGTACGGTTCCCGCACAATAAACTTTTATGATTTTCGCCTAAGCTTTTCAGTCAATCTTGATGAAATTTGGTATGGAGATACTTTGATTTTCGGGAAAGGACAAGGGATACTTTTTGTCCCGGAAAATGTATGGATCCCCCACAATAAACTTTTATGATTTTCGCCTAAACTATTTGATTTAATTTTATGGGCATGGAGATACTAATTTTAATCAATTTTTTTCTTAAATATACCAATTCGAATTAAATAATCATCGTTAAGACAGGACAACATATTATTATGTCGGGTCAGCTAGTACACAATAATCGTATTACAGGAATTTGTATGTCTTGACTATTCTTGAATAGACTAGACTACATAGAAGTTCTAACAGGCTTTCTAGTTCCAACTGATATTGTAGTAAAGCTTCACAAAGCTCTCTGTAATAAGCTTTTAAAGTCACTTCAGTACCCTGTACGTATCATGATTATAATTTTGTACGGGGGCGAGCTCGGTCATTTATGTATGAAGAGAAATTTTGTCCATAGAATTAGTAACTTTTAAAGCAAAAGCACACTTATCAAATCGTAAAGGGATCGTAACGATATACGATATACGTACATTTAAAAGTACATTTTAAGGGATAAAGTAGTTCTTATCTCTAAAAAAATTAAGTCTGGGACTCAATTACTAAATACATAATTTCTTGATAGAAGCTTGAAGAGGTAACAGACAGACAAACACATTTTTATAACATTATTACGAATGAAAATGACAGTTATTATTATATTTAACGAAACTGTATAATAATGTAGTTTATTATATTTTGTAACTTTGATACGATCATTATGTTAAGTCTTTTAGTAGTTCGTAAATAAATATTAAATTCTCCTATAAAATAATACCATAGTTTTTATTATTCGTAGATTGGGTTAAAGTTTTCCACTAATAACTTCTCATTTTGCCAACAATTTAACATTACTCTAAATCCCCGAATCGTTACCACGTTTGGATGTAAGGATTACAACTTTTCCAAGGACTCTGGTAAGATATTACTCCGCAATGAGGCCAACAGCCTCCGAAGACATCCTCAATCTTCATAAAGCGATGTCAATGTACTCAGTATTCATGCCCCACTTGTCTAGGTTAAAATGTACTACTACATACAAACTTAATCCTTTGATTCTTGGAAATCTTTTGTTATTCTATTGTTGTCATGGTCATTGGTGTCTTTATGGTGCTTGATGGGTTATAGTCCGGTCATTTTAGACATAAAAATAGTGATCAAATAAAGAAAATTCCGACAGAGCCAAATCTTCGTAGATACCTTAGGTTTACCACAAGGAATAAAGTGTCAAAAGTCCCCATCAGTCCCATGTGAGCTTAGGGACTTATTCGGGGCCCAAGGTAAAAATTTTAGGTTTTTTGGATTTTTCTCGAAAACGGTAAGTTTTATCGAAAAAGTACCTCAAAACAAAGTTGTAGATCTTAAAATTCTCTATAAAAATGGTCCCTATGATTTTTTCTCTAAGACCCACTATTTGCCAGATATTACGCTTGTAAGAATCACGTTCTACATAATATGCACACATTTCCACACCACCTGTGAGGTAATGTACTCGGCGCGTTTTTTTAACGTGGTATCCCCGGTAGGCCTATTCCACGAACCTTTATGACGTTATTTTCAGGAACAATAATTATTTAATAGTATGAAGATTATTGATATGGGTTACTGAGTTTAACTGTCGTTCTAACTTTTTTTTATTACTTTAATCTGACTCATACTCTTCATATTCAACTTCAACAATCATGTTTTCTTCAATTTCTTCTTGTTCTTCTTCTTCTCCTTCCTGTTGATGAACGCTTGTTGAAGTTGTCTCTTCATCAAAATCACATGAATTTTCCTCTCTTGTATTTAATTGAACATTTGAGCAAGAGACACCTTGGCAATTGGTACACGCTGGAGAACACTGCAACCCTACTTTTTTACAGCCACATTTGGCACTACAACCTTTCTTGCAATTGCAAAAAATAGTGTTAAGAAGTTTTTCTGGAGCAGGGGGCAGTAAAGTTCGAATCGGTTCCAAAGTATTATTTATCAATTTCCAACCCCAGTCTTCAGGGTTCAGTTCATTGCCTTGCCATGTCTGAACTTGATAGTATACTCGAAACCACCAAATGGCGGACCGCGGTCCGCATCCGGACCGCCAACCCTTTGTATGCGGACCGAGCATTTTCGAAGGTGAACTTCGTTAAGTAGCCCGCAAACGATCAAACGTCAAACACGTCAAACACGTCAAACACGTAGTAAAATCCAAATTTTCTTCAAACACGTCAAACACGTAATTTGTACGTGTTTGACATGTTTGATGTTTGATCGTTTGCGGGCTACTTTAAAAATAAATTTCAGTCTTGACTTACTGATGAACATCCTGGATTTAATTTCAATAGCTTGCATCAATTTCACTCCAAGCAAGCAATAAAATTATCACTTTTCTTATTGATATGTAAATAAATACCTTTGTAATTTCCATAATTTCCTTTGTTTCATAATTTTTTTTTTATTATAAAATGTGCGGACCGCGAAGGTCATTTCTTTTCTTAAAATGGACCCCGAGCGAAACTAACTGGTGACCCCTGCCGGCAGCCGGTTTTTGCCGCCGTTGCGAGTGCGTGTAGTGACCAAGCTGTACTGAATTAGGTTGGGATAAAATATGTTATGGTAAAAAAATTATCACCCTATTTTTTGTGGTTTAATGGACTCTCTTTATGACAACTAAGCCCCAAAAAAAATTTGGCAGGTAGGTTTAATTGCACCCGGTATACGTGGCATATGTGTGCATACTATGTAGAACGTGATTCTTACAAGCGTAATATCTGGGAAATAGTGGGTCTTAGAGAAAAAATCATAGGGACCATTTTTATAGAGAATTTTAAGATCTACAACTTTGCTCTGAGGTACTTTTTCGATAAAACTTACCGTTTTCGAGAAAAATCCAAAAAACCTAAAATTTTTACCTTGGGCCCCGAATAAGTCCCTAAGCTCACATGGGACTGATGGGGACTTTTGACACTTTATTCCTTGTGGTAAACCTAAGGTCTCTACGAAGATTTGGCTCTGTCGGAATTTTCTTTATTTCAATTGTCTAAAATGACCGGACTATAATACTTAATAATTTTTACACGCTGAAAATCATACTTTAATCCTTCAAGCCATGGGGCTCGTATGGACGAGCACCGGTGATCGCGACAACAATAGCATTTCAAAGAATCCCCGATCGAAGGATTATTAAGCAGAGGAAGAGGAGGAATATTAAACAGAGGTCAAAGCAGAGGGCGCTACCAGCACATACAGTAAATAACCCGACCAAAACCTGACATGTTGCACACATCGAATCAGAATATTGACAGTAACGTTGTCAAACGCTGAAAAAAATTAGTCTGTGCTGCTGCCATAATGGCTGGTTTACACGTATTAAGTAGATAAGTAGTAACTAAATTTTAACTTAATTTGAAGTGCCTGCCCGAAATTTGTCAAGTGACAAGCCCAGCCTGCCAACTAACAGAAAATGGCTGGTTTACATGTATTAAGTAGACAAGTAGTTAACTAAATTTTAACTTAATTTTAAGTTACCTATTGCATGTAAACACACAATTTAGTAGTAAGTAGCAAGTTAAAATTTAGTTAAGTACTAAAAAAGGAAATTTGAATTTTGACTATTTTCTGTTAAGTTGGCAGGCGGGGCTTGTCACTTGACATATTTCGGGCAGGCACTTCAAATTAAGTTAAAATTTAGTTATTACTTATCTACTTAATACGTGTAAAGGTGAACGCAGATTTGGCCGCAAAGCACGCACCGCAGTCGCCACATTTAGAATTCTTCATAATAATATAAAAAATGTAGAAGTTGCGAAGACTACGGCTCGGGTAGGTAGGTATGCGAGCTTGCCTATAACTTTATATAAAGAATTCGAAATGCGGCGACTGCGGTGCGTGCGGTGCGGCCAAATCTGCGTTCACCTTAAACCAGCCATTAGCGTTAAAACATTTCAGTGATAACTGATATGTCAACAATGTCAAATGTTTATTTGCATCGATATGGCTCTGAAATCTGAATCATCAGCTGTAGTGTACCAATTTTATGATGTTATGCATAGTAATGATGCCATTCATCAACATAATATATGATATACTCGTACAGTGGATCACGCATTGGCTACTTTTTAAGGGTTAATTCAGACCGCAACGTAATACGTAGATGCATTTCTTTTGTACTGAATTGACAGATTTGCATGTCGTCTTACGCAATTTAAATCTGTCAAATCCTACGAATAAGTCAAATCCGTAATACTTTAGAAATGCATCTTCGCGTCGCGTTTCGGTCTGAATTGACCCTTACGCGTATTAAGTAGAAAAATTACTAGTATAATTATATAATCTAATTACTAAGTATAATCTAAATTAATCGAGTACTATTATTACCACAATCGAATTCGATTAAATTCAACTGATACTAGAAGTTTCAGGTCCGTACCTGGGATTATCAGGTTGAATCAGCTTCTCAATCCGATCGGAATAACCGGGAATACCCGGGAATTCCCCCAATGAAACCATTTTCTTGTGTCACTTTATAATTCTCTAAAGCTATGCCCACACTAGGCGCTTTCGTCTTCAATTTTCGTCATCATCTTTTTTGAATTTTTGGATACGGTCATTTTTGAAGTTTTGGATACATAACAGGAGCGAAGGATGAGTAGAAAATGTAAAAAAAAGGAAGGAAATTATTTATTTTCGTTGACACGGAGAGATTTGGGGGCAACAGCTAGTAATTGATAACCAGAAACCACAGCGTTGCACTTAATATGGCGCTTTTATTGAATTTCTGCCGCTGAGCGCGCCGGGTTAAGTTAGTTACTGGAAAATGTACGGGGATATATGCATGTGATGTGAAAGTGGCAGTTAATTTGTAGACAGTAAATTAACGAATAGTAAGTAAGTAAGTAAACATAGATGCCTTAACTGATTAAAAGATTGGTTAGATTAAAGTCTGGGACATTTGTTTTGGAAGGAGAAAATAAAACTTTTACGGTTTTTTTTAATCTAATGTTACTGTATGTTGTTAGCTTAATTAAAAGCCTTGTCTTAGCACTCAGAGTGGAACATTAATAACTTCATCATCATCATCATTAATTACTTAAATGTACATCATTAACTCAAAATTTTGACATAAGCCCCATACATTATCTGTCAAACTCTTCATTAAATTGAAGTTGCAAAAAACATGCCATTTTCAGTTCATGTACATTATAATGTTGAACCATTAACAATAAACAATTATTTTGTTCAGATGTTTGAAACTGTATCATCGCATAAAGTAACTTCCGCATTCGCCTTGTAAAGCCACCCATAAATATTTCAATTATTAAAACCATTAAGTCATTAATTAAAGAATTACTAAGCCTCTACGAGAGAAAATTACAAAGATTTATAAGACAGATTGCGCGGAAAAGTTTAACAACAGACGTGCATTTATAAATAATTTAGAGATCGAAATTCGCTTATCTGTTCCGGCAAACGTTATTCACCAAAAAAGTTATATTATATTAATGGCCTGTTTCACCAAATTTAGAAGCAATTAACATCAAACGAACAGGAAGAAGATTTTTCAGGTGCTATTTGTGAAATCATTAGGTATTTCGGAATCCGATAGTTTGTACAGGCTGACCGCTCTATGAGAGCGGGCTATACGATTAAGCCGAGATGAAACTACATTTGTGTCGACATAGCTATGTACTAGCAGAGTGCTTTAGGCCCAGCACATGTTAGCGGAGACTGTCGCTCGTTTGTTATCGAATACGCAGTACGCACCGATGTACTAAATACGAAAAGTCTATGAGTTTTGATGGGTATGAATGTTACTTTATCCTGCTTAAGGATATAGAATAGTTTATATTAATACAAAAAATATAAGTTTTCTCGGTATAAACTAATTATTTCTGCACGATCGAGGCTGTTGTTTATGCTATAAAGCAAATGATAATTAGCAAACAGGACTTAATTTTTATATTTGCAATCCCAGCAAAAACCCGTTGTCAATTATTATCTTTCATAAATCATACTGATGGGACACTGATTGATAATGTATCATTAGTACTGTGACTATACTCCACTCAGGCTAGCTTGTCGCTAGCGGTCATTGACTTCCTGTCAAAAACTTGTTATTTTCCATATAAAACCACGACTGACATTATCTGACATGTGGCGGTACCCACAATTCGCCTAACATTCCTTCATCGCGCTATCGAAGTTTTCTAAGCGCGTCGGTATATATACGACAGCTGAAATGTATCACGCGGGCTTCGGCCTGACCGGGCATACCACCTTGCTCGGTCGGAAGATCTTCCTTTGTGGCGCCACGCATATTCCCACATTGGTGACCCTCGACAGAACACGCTTCCTTCATCATCATCACTCCCCGCCCCTCCGCACCGCGCCAGCCAGCATCGCCTCATCGGGTACATCGTCCACTAGCCGCAACGTACCGCGGCCTGGGCGACTCCGCATCGGCATCATCGGGCTTTCTCACTACACCGACCGGTCAGCAAGCAGAGCACATCTCTCCTGGTCAGCACGTAGCATCGGCCCCGCACGGCAGCTATCCGACTCACTGGGACTCACTGCAACAGTTCCGACTCACTGGAACTCTCTGGCACTGGCGACTCAAGCGACAAGACTTCAAGATTCGACCTCCGGTCTTCGGAGGGGAGTGATGTGGCGGTACCCACAATTCGCCTAACATTCCTGCATCGCGCTATCGAAGTTTTCTAAGCGCGTCGGTATATATACGACAGCTGAAATGTATCACGAGGGCTTCGGCCTGACCGGGCATATCACCTCGCTCGGTCGGAAGATCTTCCTTTGGGCGGCCACGCATATTCCCACAGACACTTCATTGTCAATCGCGGTTTATATGGAAAATGACAAGTTTTTGACAGGGAGTCAATGACCGCTAGCGACAAGCTAGCCCGAGTGGAGTATAGAAATCTACGCTCGGCGAAAATGTTGCATAGAAATGTCGAGCGAAAACTACTATGCAACGTTTGTCGCGCGATGGTTTCAACCGATACATCCGATCAACAAGCAATTTATAGCGTTGCGTATTCGAAATTTGTCGCGCGACATTTTTAGCTGAAAATCGATATTCGCCTGTAACATGTCCTAGGTGCTATAAATAAATAAATAAAAATAAAAAAATAAAAAATAAAAATGTTTATTTCAGACTGGGAGTCCATAAGTTGTTAGTAAATTGCATTAATTATTTTATTACAAACTATGTTAGTACTCTTAAATCAGAAAGATCAGTTAAAATATCTACGTGGCCTACCAGCAGCACTGGGCACGTAGACATGAATGTGCACCCAATGACGCATAATAGGACACTCTACTTTTTCACTGATCAGCCTAAGAATGGTGTTGGTGCTTGCGCGAAGTCTGCTCATCAAAGATGCTACTCGCTTTCTTATGACGGCTTGAAAGCCATCAATGTGATTTTGAGCAAACATCTATGACGCGCTGCAGAATCGCGGAAGCCCCAACATCACTCTTAGTGCATTATTATATTGGACTCGGAGTGCGTTGTAGGCCCGCTGCGTGTAGTCAACCCACAGATTGCACGTATACATAGATTGACAAAAAGCTCTGAAGAGAGTTAATTTAACTTCTTTACTACATCTTGCAAAACTGCGGGCCAACATGTTACATCGGACTGCCATCGCCCTCCGTTCCCTTTCAATGTCACAGTCGTCTTTCAAGTCCTCAGTCACCATATGGCCAAGATACTTGAAAGACGACACTCTAGTAAGAGCGCCTCCATTCAGAGTTACAGTTGGCACCGAGTCTAAGTTACAGCCTTTACTTTTAAATATAACCAGCTGGCTTTTCTTAACGTTGTAGACGAGGCCATGTGACAAAGCGTATCTCTCGCACACACCAATCAATCTCCTTAGAGCCGCGATTGATGGACTCAGCAACACCATATCGTCTGCGTAGCTAATGCTATTGACAATATGGCCGTCAAGGGAGCATCCGACCTGTGTGTTGCTAAGTTCATCAATCAATTCATCCACATAGAGATTGAAGAGCGTAGGCGAGGACAACCCACCCTGTCTCAGTCCACAGTCCAACGTATATTCGTCGGACAAGTGTCCAAGCCATCTGACCTGGTTTGTCTGATGCCCATACCAGTATTTAAATAGCTTAACTGTGTCAGATGGAACACCACACTTGGACATTTTAGACCAGAGGACATCGTAGCAAACCAGATCAAACGCCTTCGACAAGTCCAGAAAAGCACCATACACACATGTTTTTCTGCTGGTATAATACTTGATGATATGCTTAAGAGACAAAATTGCACATTCTGTGGACAGCTTTGGTCTAAACCCAAACTGTGCATCGTGCAAATCAAGATGTTGTTTAAGTTGTCTCTCAAGCAAACCATCCAGTACTTTAGCCGTAACAGTGGCTAATGAGATCGGTCTGTAGTTGGCCTTATCAGAAATATCTCCAGTCTTGTTTTTTACCACTGGTACAACAATTGTCCTCATTAGGTCAGTAGGCAGATAGGAGTGCCTTTTACAAATAGTAAATAGCACTCCTAGAAGCCTCGGTAGATGGGGACCCGCGTGAAGAAAATGCTCAATGCTGAGGCCGTCGTGTCCTGGGGACTTCCCTCTCGTCATTTGTTTAATAGTCATTAAAACTTCTTTGGTGGTAAAACGTTCAAAATCGCCAGGAACGACGGTCCCAGCACCAGCATCATTCAGCGGCGGTGGAATATTTTTAACTTGAAAGTGAGACCTAAACAAATTAGCAATATTTTTAGGCTCACTAATACTATCAACACTCACCGGAATACTAGACTTAGGGTTAATCTTTTTTGTTTGTCGCCAAAATCCCCGAAAGTCTTTATTTTTATGTTTAGCAGCAATATCATTCATTTTAATTATCTCCTCATTTTTCTGACAGTATTTTAACTTTTTCTTAAATAAAATTCTAGACTCCTTCATTTTATTGTAAATATTACCAACCTGTGGCCGTCCACATTGAATCCAATTTAGAAAATTTTGTCTTGCATTCCGGTGGGCGGCCCTGACATATTTGTTCCAACCAATAACATTTTTTGTACGTCTCTTAACGTTACTACAGTCGTTAACACTGTTGCTACTCATAGAAGATTCTTGTAGTGTACTTATAATTTTAAAATAGAACTTATCTATGTGAGACAAATGTTCTTCATTTTTATTCTCACACTCTGCATCACAACATAAACCTAATTTATGAGGGAATTCAATTTCCCTTAATTTATTGTTACATAGCTTAGTATACAATTCAATTTGACTGTTGTCTCTGTTTCCCCATATAACTTTGTTTATAGAAGCACGCGGCAACAAGAGAGTCTGACCAACTGTATAAATATTGCACTGAATTTGTAGCGGGAAATGATCCGACCAGTACACATCGTAACGTACCTTTACAGATGACACCGACCGTCGCGCTGACTCAGTAGTTACGCAGTGATCGAGCCATCTTCTGCTGCCGTGTGCTTCACTTATAAAAGTGAACGTATCATTATCTAACATGTCAATGTCAACACAACTCCATTTATGTTCAGCACAAAAATGTATCAGTTCACTACCAAAGGTCCCGCCCGGATGTGCATTAAAATCACCTAAAATATATACAGTTTCTAAATCACAGTTCTCAATAATTGCCACTATCTCACTGAGACATTGAACATATTCTAAGAAGTTTTCTGAGCAATCAGTAGGCATGTAAACACTGAACACAAGAAATTCTCTATCTGCAGTTGAAATTTTGATTGCCACCAATCTGTCACTCACACAATGAACTACAGAAACACTGTTAAACTTCATCTTATTCCACAACAAGGCAACGCCCCCGTATGGTCGACCACGCAGGATGCCCTGCGAAGTGTCAACAGCTGACTTCCCGTAGTAGCTGAACTGTGTATTTACTCGATTGAGTTCTGATATTTCATGAGGCAGCAGCCAGGTTTCTTGCAATGCAATAATATCCGCCGTTTTACTTAAATTAGTCACGCATTCCAAAGATCTCTTTATGTTTTTACAATTGAAAGATATAAGTGTTGTTTTATTGTCACTCTCCATTTATAACTGTGTTATGAGCCTCATTAGCTATGTCCTTGTGGACTTTTCTTTTTTGAAATTCGATAAACCTACGAAAGGATATACCGTCTGGCCAGAGATTTGAGTCCATAAACATACTCAGCTTGTGTTTAGGTACAAAGATTTTGTAGGAATTATATTCTCTGGGCTGTTTAGTTTTAATTTTAGACAGTGACACCTTAACGTGTGTTTTACTCAAAATGTGAGAAATAATATCCTCCTCCCTAGTTTCGATGTGAACATTGTTGATAAATAGCGGCACCATAATATCAGCTGCTCTAAAATTCTGAGACTCCATACAGGTACCTTTTTCTCCAGCAAAGCGATTTCTAGGCTTATCTTTCTTTTTCCGTATAGTTATCCACTCATTTTTAAGCTCACTTTCCTTCCATTCTCCATGCCTAACCATTTCCGCCATAGATACATTCCGTTCAGGTTGCACTGGCGAATCTATGTCTAATTCTCTATGCAATATAGTCGATTTCTGCTCGACAGCAGGACCGGTTTTATCTATAATTGCACTCAGCTGTGAGGCCCTAGGCTGGACCGCGGTTTCGACCGGCGAAACCCGCGTATCGGCCTCCACGCGTATTTTTTCATTACGCAGCGGTCTTACGTTATCGCTTGCACATTGAAGTGGCGACGCAAGCGGGATAGCTGATAACATGCCTTGCGCTAAGTGCGACAAGGACGAACTCTGCTGCACTTCGTTATCTGGTTGCACGGTACCCACTTCTTTCGTCAAAATCGTTGATATTTTATTATGTTTTGAATTTAAAACTTCTTCATTAATTTGAATTATTCCTATGGGACCGCTATCACAGTTTAAGCTATTTGGTCTGTTTGAGGCCGTCCACTTTTTGGGAATGAAATCTCTGTCGCTGCATTCAAAATTATTTACTATTGAAGCCTGCTTTAAATTTATTATTTCATTCTGTAACTGAATAAATCTTTCTTCAGACACATAATTGCTTCGAATTTCATCCAAGTTCTTTTGTAGGATAATTATATCTTTCAACAGCCTCGTAACATCAATGTGGTCGAAGGTCACAGGTGGAAGTTTTTGCAAATCCCGAGATACGAATATCGGTATATCTTCCGGGTCCATCTCCTTAATAATGGCTATTATGTCCTCAAGTTCACGTTGTATTTTGCCATCTCTTTTACGGGTTATCTTCCGTTTTGTCGTTTTAGCTGAACCAAAAAGGAGATTTTTGGCTGTATTAATGTCTTCTGGCTTGAAAGCCGTAGAACAGAGGCGTATTATGCTCTCCTCATCCATTATGTCACACTTATTTTGTATAAACGAAAGGACTTCATTTATCACGATATTACAACTCGCGCACTTAACAACACCTGAGGTCGATGACCCTCCGGAATTTGCCATTTTAACACACGTACGTCCGCAATGAGGCGCGCGCACTGACTGATGATCTATGCTATGATCACGCGGTTGTCCGTGGCATCGGTACTAGTGTAAACAAGTTAGACACCGCTACCTACAGCGCGGGGTAACTAATTGCTTGACACGTGCCCAGTTTATTTTGTTATACCATCGAAATATGGAACAGTAACCTGCGCACTTTTAAATACTTTTTGTAGGGATAAAATTTGGAATGACTGGAATTTCAAAATATTAACTGTGACTGACTTTTTGTATGACGCTCAGTACACTATTGAACTCAGTATGTTCTTCTTTTCTCATTAAAAAAATCACCTATTATTATTTTTATGATAGGAAGTGGGTTAGGCACTCGTACTGAGTCAAATAAGGCTTTTACGAAATTCACACCTATTTCCTAGGCGTACTTTTAGTTGTTTGTCGTACTCGAGTTGGATGTAATATAATAATTATTATTATCGTTGTTCTACGTAGTATTCTGACATTCATTAGTGTCATTTTTGGGCATTCCAGTGTATCGTTCTATACTGTATTGTATTTCAATGGTTTCTACCCTCTCTTATAAAATCATTAATTTTCTTTTAAATGTTCATTGGCTTTAGAGGATAAAGATTTTAAATAAAAACGTTTCGAGAAAGCTTCTCGTGAGTTCCGAAATTTAACCCATTAGGCCGTGTTCAACTGACGCGGAGCGGAGCGTAGTATTATAAATGCGAAAGTATATCAGTCTGTCTGTCTCGCTTTCACGCCAAAACAACTGAACCGATTGTAATGAAATTTTGTATACAGATATTCTAAAGCCTGAGAAAGGACATAGGCTACTTTTTAACTGGAAAAGGGTAAGCCCTCTTACATACGCCCCCCTGTTTATATGTAAATTTGTTCAAACTAAGTTAGTTCCAAAAATGTATAATATAATATGGCGCTGTGCGTTGTCTACATCGCACAAGCGCTTACTCATACGTGTTTATAAGAGGTGGTAAGGATGATGAATTTTTTCGCGCTTTATTTGAAGTTTTAAGAAGATTTTTTTAAGTTTGAAGTAATCGAGGAAGCAACTCTGTAGCCTACATGGAAACGGGATAGTTCCCGTTTCCATGTAGGCTACAGAGTTGCGCGCGCTAGCTGAAGTCCACGCGGACGGAGTCGCGGGCAACAGCTAGTTTTAACATAAAGCAATGTCGTCAAAATGGACGTTGTCATCCAAAATAAGAAGAAGAAAATAAACCACGTAGATGCCTATTTTTTATATGAAGAAAACTGTAAAAAAGACTTTAGCCGAAAATGTTAGACAAAGTGAATGAAAATGTACACGACATCGCACAAAAAATCGAAAAATGAATTCCATTTCTTTCACAATCTAGACATCCGTCCTTTGTGGGATGATCACGCACAGTTGAAGTATCATAACGCCGACAGCAAAATGTTAGCGATCTGAAATATTATCTGTCACAAAATACATTTCCCAGATAGTGCACGATATGCACGATATGCACGTTAATGCATCCTCGCCCTTATGGCACGGCCAGCTAAGGTACACCGATCGCGACCGACGTTGCGCCGTCGAAGACTTTATTGCGGAGTTTAACCTCCAAATTCACAACACCCCCGATGCACCACCTACTTATAGTAGCCCAACGGGCGAATCGTCAATTGACGTCACGCTATCTAGCGCGTACGTCCAGATTAGGCATTGGCGTGTCCTTCCCGATGCGTCATGTAGTGATCACCGCTTACTGGTGTACGAGTTTTCTCGTGCGGTCCCGAGTGATACCGTAGTCAATTCTAATGACTATAAATACAATGTAAAGAACGGCGATTGGAATTTATTCCGCTCCCTCATTACCGCTCATGCCGGAGACTTCACTCGGCCGGATTTAAACGTTAACGAGTGCGCGGAAATTATGACAAACACATTTGTTTACTGTGCCGATGTAGCCTTGGGTCGTAGACCTCTGAAAAAAGATCACAACTGTAAATGGTGGAACAGTAAACTTCTTAATCTTCGTCGGGAATTTAGAAGGGCCAGGCGCAAAATTAATAATCTTCGTAAATCTGGCCTCAATCGTTCGGATGATACTTACATAATTAGTTTAAATAACCTACGCATCTCAAGGTCACGCTATCGCGCCGCCGTTACGTTAGCAAAAAATAATATGTTGAAGAATGCCGCGAATAGACTAGATAAAGAGGGCCCCTGGTCCTCGTTATATCACGAGCTTAAACCCAGTAGTAGTAATGAGCCAAGCTTTTTCTCAAATATTAAAATTAACAACTCTTACACTTGTAGTTTAGATGAAACGGCGAAGGCATATCTAAACGTTCTCATCCCAGACGACGAGCCCTCCTTGGATGATGAACACCACCGCGACATTAGGAGTAGAATGTTAGACCCCATTCATACACCGGTCTCAGATTTACCAACTTCGGAGGAGTTTAGTAAAATAGTAAACCTTTTGCCTATAAAAAAATCTGCGGGCGAGGATAAAATATCGAATATTATGATAAAACAAGCGTGCTTAGCGGCCAATTCATCGATTCTACATGTTTACAACAGATGTATCGCAGAAGGCATATTTCCAAAAATTTGGCGCACCGGTTGCTTAAAATTAATACCTAAAGCGGGAAACAAACCTCCAGACGACCCAAAATCTTACCGTCCGATAACGTTACTGCCTTGCTTAGGTAAATTACTAGAACGTCTCATCGTACCTCGCCTGCTACCCGGTGGCCCTAAATTTCATAGTCATCAGTTCGGTTTCACTGCCGGGAAATCGACTGTTGACGCGGCTATGGAAGTTAGAAAAATAGTAAATCTTTCGGAATCCAAATACGTGGTCGCCATTTCATTAGATATCTCCGGCGCGTTCGATCATGCTTGGTGGCCGATATTATTATTAAAACTAAAAAATCGAGGTTGCTACTCTAATATTTATGCCATAATACGTTCTTACTTTTTTAATGGTCAAACTAAGCTTCGACTTGGCCATTGTACACACGCCAAAGATTTAACTTGCGGCTGCCCTCAGGGCTCTGTTATCTCGCCAAAGCTATGGAATTTCGGATTTGATGATTTATTAAGTCTTCCCCTACCACCGCTGTGCGTACTAGTTGGCTACGCCGATGACGGCTTTCTCATCGTTCAAGCAAATTCACGTTCCGAAATTGAATCTAATGCCAATGATAGTCTTAATTTAATATCGAGCTGGGGTAAACGTAATCGCCTGAAATTCGCCGCGCATAAAACTTACCAAATCCTTTTAAAAGGTTCCTTTATATCTTCCCCTAGCATTAAACTTGACAATATTAACGTTAAACGCAAACAGTCGCTCTGTTATCTTGGTTTTTACTTGGAAAATAAATTTACATTTTTAGAACATATAATTCAAACTGGTGAGAAAGCGAAGCGCAATTTTTACTCCTTTACCAAAATATCTACGTCGACATGGGGCCTCTCTTTCAAAACCCTAAAATTAATATACACCGCTACTTACCTAGGCAGCATTTGCTACGGGGCCCCCGTGTGGGCCGACAGAGCAACTATCGGCGCGGCTCGTCGCAAGTTGCTACAAAGCCAACGTCTTGCTCTTATATTCTTATGCAAAGCTTACAGGACCACAAGCACCGAAGCCTTGCCTGTGTTAGCCGGAGTTGTACCCGTTGACCTTGAGATTCAGCGTCGTGCGACAATGTATTATCATAATAAAAACATTGACAACCCGTTCTTTTTAAGCGCTCGCGATAAAATTAAAATAGCAAGATTGTTTGAACCTTTAGAAAACTCTGTGCAAAGCCTAATCTCCGAATGGCAGTCGCGTTGGGACTGTTCCACCAAAGGGCGTCATCTTTATAACTTTTTCCCTAATATTCGTGAACGGCTATCCAAACAGTGGATGGATATTGATCACTGCGTTTCTCAATTCCTGACCGGTCATGGAAATTTTAAGGCCAAACTTTACGGTTTTAAACTAGTGCCTTCACCCATGTGCGAGTGCTCGACCGAAGGCAACATGTTTGAACAAACCGCTCATCATGTTCTCTGGGAGTGCAGTCTCTGGCAGGACGAAAGAACTACTATGCTAAACAACCTATTCTGTACATCTGGAGTCGCATACTACGGTGATCTCGTGGACAGCGCTAGGAACTTCCGTGCCTTCAAGCGTTTTTGTCACAATTATTATTGGCAACAGTCAAACACAATAAACTCCAATATTAACTTAGCTTAGCTTAGGAGTCACAATTATTAACCTTATTTCCGTGGTGCTCCCCCTTAAGTTCTTTGACTTTCGGTCATTGCAACTTTGTGCTGTCTCCCGCTTTTATGGGGAGGGAAATTGGAATCTTCCTACTCCTCCTATTATCTTCTGATTAATTTCGTTGCGGGTCCCAAGACAGTTTTAGCATGTCCCTCGGGCTCCCTGAGATCATATCAAAGGGTTTTCGTGGTTGGATACCGCTGTCGATCCTGGCGACACAGGAGATACAGTGGTGGGAATGTGTGGTGGGCCAAAGCCCGATTTAAAAAAAAAAGATAGTGCACGATCTAGTTAACCAAAAAGCTATATAATGAAAATATAATGTCGGTTTCAAATATATAATTAAGTGTAATAACTAATAATGAAACATGGCATCCAAATTTGTAATTTCATAATTTAAATACATGGAAATACACACAGATCTCCTTATTTCTGTGGAAATAAATGAAAATTTAATATCAAACAAACCACCATCATATTATATTTCAATTTAATTATAACAATATAATTAATATTGTGTAACACAATCAGTCCTACCAATCTGAGTGAAAGATAACATTTTATTTCTAAATACGAAAAATGAGAGAGATAGCGTTTAACCCAAGGTCAACTTTCACCTTCTACAGGGTTAATTAACCCGCTTAAAGGATTGACTTAGTGTTACCGCGGTCTGGCGCAAATGGGTTAACTAAGGTTTCACTTACCAGAGCAGGTCAGCATGTCCATAATGCATATTCTGTTGGTACAGATAGAACTCATCACTGATATTTGCGTTCAGCATTTTACACACACTTGCACTTACTATACACGATATAATAAGCAAGCGAAAACACACTAAAACCTTGTCACTATGATACATTAATCCTTTTTTATCTATTCGCAATAGATTTAAAAGATCGTACGCACAGTTGGAAGTGTGAAATGGAAGTGAATTAGTCAAGGGTAACGTAGTAAGACTTCCTCATGTTTCCAACAAGATATAACTGTCGCTAAGTAAGTATAATAATAGACATTTCGTTCATTCACTACATTCATTATAGTTTTATAAAGCTACGTTCTACGTTTGATTGAGTAATTGAATATCGCAATGAACGATTAGAGAAATTATTGGTTCATAGGTTTCTACATTGTGGCTTGTCATACAACCAAATTCTGTGTGTTATGCATCTACCATGATTCTCTGATTTAATAATAATTATAAGAAAAGCTAAAGGCCTTCGTGTTCCTATCCTATCCTAAAACTGTATAAATTTTTAACCGACTAAAAAAGGAAGATGTTATATTATGTGGATATGTTTTTAGCGGTTACATTTTAAATGGCGGTTTTAATTAAAAATAGGGATACCGTCAAAAACAATAACTATAACAGAAACGTCGCATTTCAATACGGTGGTTTTTTACAAAATTACTTGATACGCAACTCGTATCGCGAATCGCAATTCGCAATAAGGCCTGACATACACATTTGCAATTCCGTTTCAGTCTCGATTTAGGAAGTCCGAACGGGAATAAGGGTATTTGTTGGGGAATATTAATTTGTAGATATATATCCTGTACTGCCTCGTAAATAGTAAATACAATAATATTCACTTTATGGTTACAACTTACAACAATTTAAATGTGAAACATATTATTTTCATTTACCCCTTACTCATAAAGATATATTTTACGCAGCGTATAACTACTCAAGGGCAAACCTTTGTCTGTTATGTGACTTCTCTAATGTGCCAGATAAAGATAAGTAAGGTACTTTAGTTAATCGCTGTCTTATTATTTCTATTAATAAGGAGGATATTGTATAATTTAATTAAGAGTAATTATCGCCGAAATCGACAGTTATTTTTGTAAAATCTGTGTAGCTCTAAATAGATATATTTAATAACATTATATATAAGAATAGATCTATTTAGAGAGCTACACAGATTTTACAAAAATAACTGTCGATTTCGGCGATAATTACTCTTAATTAAAATATACAATATCCTTCTTATTATTAGAAATAATAAGACAGCGATTAACCGAAGTACCTTACTTATCTTTATCTGGCACATTAGAGAAGTCACATAACAGACAAAGGTTTGCCCTTGAGTAGTTATACGCTGCGTAAAATATATCTTTATGAGTAAGGGGGTATAACAATATAATATTTTTATCAGCTATCATAATATTATATGCCTTTGATGATATCGAATAGAATTTTTGTCTTAGTATTAGATATAAATAGATATATAAACAATCGGATCGCGTAGGATGCCATACAAATGCGTCACTGCATGTTCTGTTGCAAGGTAAAGAAAATCAATTCACAAGGTACGCGTGGCCTTATTGTTGTCTTGTTGTGATATAATAAATACTTACAGACTTACATTTGAATCAAAATCTTCTTATATATAAAATTCTCGTGTAACAATGTTAGTTACCGTACTCCTCCAAAAAGGCTTTACTGATTTTTACCAAATTTTATATGCATATTCAATAGGTCTGAGAATCGGCTACTGAGTACTTTTTATTGATTTATATTGATAAGTGAATTTTTTGAATAAAATATAATAGTAAATTATTACAACTCGAGACTGACGGCGACCATCGTTTGTGCGTGTGTGTGACGCAATGGGATAGCGATGGACGTTGCCATGCTGACAATATACTTATATTTTACACTTCAATAAAATAATATGGGTAAAAATCGAAATGCTTTATATGGCAAAACAACGTTTGCCGGGACAGCCAGTTAAATATAAGAATATTATTTTATAAAATCCAGACTATAAAATATCTCCTCGGGCCGCTTTTACAACCAAGAAGAATTGACTGATATTAATGATTCGTAATCCTGTACAGAATTTTCATTTCTACAGTTTTATTATATGTGTAAGTAGGTAACTTTTCCAAATTTACTATGGTATAAATACTACAATTAATTAAATTAGGTACATAATTTAAAATACAAAATTAACAATAACAATATTATATACAGGTAAATAATAATGTAATAATTTAAAAAAATAATCAAAAAGACCACCCCGCAGCGTACCATGCTGAAATATCCCCATCACGCTGGCCGCATTGCCGCGTTGAATGGCCAGGGAGACATGTTGGGCTAGGTACGCCCTGGAGCGTGGATCGTTGCCTGATTCCCGCAACCGTCGTCGGAGCTGGCGAACAAAAGCTTTTGCTTTCGTTGCACCACGGACCTCCCGTTTCGACGGCAAAAGGCACAAACCGGTATTGTCTTTGCAAATCTGCGTACTTGTTATATCTTGCGTATATGATTCGTATAAATGCCAAAGCGTGACAAAAAAATAATACGCTCGAAAAAATTAACCGTCTTTCAGTCACACTTGACTGTAACCAATACCATAATATTGTAAATTGTAATAGAACATAGTGTATAGTAGGTACCATCGAGGAAATTGATTCCTAGAAAGCTGTTGACAGACCAAGGTCATTTGGTCGGATGATCTGTCGGCTGGGTTTGACGTAACTCTTAGGTCCCCCATCTGCCTAGGAATCGACTTATCTGATGGTACATTATTTATATCTACTCAAGAAGTATAATCCTTCTTGCACACAAGGGTAAAAACTAAAAATATATACCGGTAATCACAGAAAATGAATCGGACCTACTTAAGGCCTCTATATCCGCGAATGACCTTGATCATTGTCTGTCAGTGCGAATATCGATGTAAATGACATTAAAATAACATTCATAACAGCGCGCCTTATACGGTGGCGGTTACGACGCTCACCGCGTCCATGATAGGGCGAAATAGGAGAAAAAACCTTTTTAAGGCTTAAAATAATACATATTTAAAAAAAGTAAAAAGACCAAATTATCAACTTATGTATTGCAAAGCAGTAGATATTTTTTATATATTCTTTTGATAAATTATAATAATAATAATAATAATAATAATAATAATAATAATAATAAGGGGGTGAAGCCGGTCCCTCCTAGTTGGTGTCCCCGGGCAACACTTGGGTGCGCCACCTCGCCTTCTGCGGGGTGAGGTACTCACGTGGCTGATCGTCGGTTCTTTCTTTTTGTTTACTATCCTTTCACATTCTTTGTATAATTCAAGTCTTGGTGTTGCATTATTTTTGTTTTGTTTGATCTATCTTTCACCACCTTTGTTTTTCTCTTACTATCTTTCCTTTTTGGTTCCCTCTTCATTTGTTTGTTTGTTTATAAGCTACATGATGCGCCTACGAAATAGAGTTATACCCCAGGCGGGTACCGGAGCTGTATGCGATGGAGAATCCCGCCCCGGGCCCTCGGGCTCGGGCTGCCCTTCGTATTCTGGGGGGGGCAACGAGTCGCACCAAGCTGCCCAGTCTCAAACTGCTGCAGAACGAACGTATCATACTTCACCAATTTCCTCAGCACCATCATCATTATTTGCATCGCCACCATCGTCACCTCCATCTTACCTCGCTTATCACACAAGGTCATCTACTTCATCTAATTCTTCATTATCACCGCCCCGTACCGGAGATGATGTGCAGGAGGCTTCTACAGCCGAGAATACTGCACCCGCTCTTGGTACACGACGCACACGTAAAACGTGGACTAAGGATATGAATACTTTTATCATGCGTCATTATTTCATCATAACCGAACTACAATCAAAGAAAAAAGCTTACCTCTCTCAACTTCACTCCTTATTTACAAATAAATACCCTGAAATGCAAGCAAGCAAGCAACGCGTAGGTGACCAAAGAAGGGCTATTATAAACTGCAATTTACTCTCTAAACAAGAATTATCACATATCCAAGAAGAAGTCAAAAATATCTTACATAATCCACAATCTAACACGCTTCTTGAAACTCATACGGATGCACATGTAACACTCACTCAATCGCGATTAACTTGGACAGATGATTTGAATGAATACATACTTATAAGCTATTATAGAATAACAATAGTTAGAAAATTTTTACAAACTGATGAGGAAACCTCTGCCCTGCATACACCAGCAACACAGGCAAATTCACACAGTCACCCACCACACTCTTTACCAAATCATCCTTCTCCTGACACATCTTACTTACATACTTCGAGTAGCGTATAAAACCGTAACCATACCTGGTATATACTTGGCTTCGGCCCGTACATACCAGTTTGCCGGTAAGAACCGAGAAAATCAAATTAACCAAAAATAATAATAATAATAATTTTATTGTTAAGTAGGTATACATATCAATTAAGTACAATCGATTTCCTTCTAAAATATAACGACAAAAATTCGCACTATGTACTTAGTATCTACTTATCAGTATTATAACACATATTAATGCCTTGCCACAGTTTGGTTGATCTCTGACCCCGAAACTATTATAATGTGATATCGGGATAATGTGATAACTATTATAATGTGATATGAAGGAGTAAAGTGGTTTCATTCAACGATTTGGAGGTGATTTGGTTTTTTATTTCTTTATTATGTGATACCGATAGAAAAAATATGGCAAAACCACGTTACGTATCATATCATGTATAGATAGATAGATAGATAAACACTTTATTGCTCACATAAACAATGGGTATACAATCAGACTTACAGTACTTAAAACTAAGACATTAATGTGGGGCAAGGGCGGCCTCTTCCGATCTCTTCCAGGCAACCCTGCAGAGCAGGTGAGTTTAAAAAAATAAATAGATAGCAGGGTAATTATAAGTCATAAATATGGATTACTTAAAATATGTACTACATCGAGATAATTGTGTAGGCTATATATATATATATATATATATATATATATATATATATATATATATATATATATATATATATATATATATATATATATATATATATATATATATATAGCCTACACAATTATCTCGATGTATATATGTATATATATATATATATAATAAGTTAAAATTTAGCGTGTGACTTTGTTCCAAAGATGTCGATGTAGATTCGATTTAAATATGGCAAGTGATCTCGAATCACGGATGTCGCGTGGAAGATCATTCCACAGGTGCGTAGCTCTCACAGCAAAGGAGTCTGCAATGTATCCGGACTTAGCTATTGGTACAAGAAGCTTATTATTATACGCTGATCTTAACGTACGCCCTGGATCATTGCTACGAAGACAAAAACAGTCCTTAAGGTATGAGGGGGTACGTGGATCAAACAGGTTATTGTATAGTAACACAAGGACATGTTCTTCCCTACGAAGCCTGATGGGCAGCCAACCAAGCCGCTGACGGTATTCAGAGATATGGTCAAACTTGCGCAGCCCATACACGAACCTAATGCAGACGTTTTGCAACCTTTCTAGTTTATTTAGGTATTCCTCATTAAGATCTATAGAACAAACGTCTGCATAGTCTAAAATTGGTAGAAGTAAGGACTGAGCAAGCTCGACCTTAGTCTTAATAGGGAGTAAATTCTTCCACCGGTTAAGTGACCCCCCCGCAGCAAAGAGCTTACGACTAACCTGAGAAATGTGGTGAGACCATTTAAGGGCCGAGTCAAAATAAACACCCAGGTTCTTAACAACTCCACTGTAAGGCAGTGTCACATTATCAAAAGATAATATGGTAGGCAAAGAATTGTAATCAGGCCGGTTAAGTTGTTTCGATCCTCCGATAATTATAATTTGTGACTTGGTGGGATTGACAATTAGGCCATGAGATTGACTCCAACGAAGGATCGTTGCAAGATCTCTATTAATTGCTACAATGGCAGATTTAAGATCATTGGCGGGAGCGTGGGTGTAAATTTAGAGATCATCCGTATAAAGATGGAAGAAGCAAGATAGGAGGGGAGTAAGGAAATTAATGAATATGGAAAAAAGGAGAGGAGACAAAATACCACCTTGAAGCACGCCAGCAGACAACCTGCAGAAACCAGACAATGAAAACCAGCCAACCAAAAAGTAAACCAGCAAATGTAACCATTATGAGACGTATGTTGTAGTAGCTCAAGTTGTTTCTATCTGGCAACTCGCCAGCTCAAATTAACGGGATCTTTGAGGTGAGAATAAGACTTTATTAACATACACTTGTTCGATTTTTCTTTTGTTTTTGCTCACACGAATTCGTTAGAACGTGTTTGGCAGACACATGGCACCAATAGCGTATTAATTTTGCAAGTAGGCTACGTGATTGTTGTGGTAATTAAATGTTTACCTACATATTTACTCCTATAAAATATTATTATAAATACAAAAGTTAATCTGCAATTATGTCTGTTACTAGTTAACGCCTAAACCGTTAACTGATGTTGATAAAATTCGCTATGGAGGTGCTTTATGTTCTAGGATAGGACATAATATTCTGTAAGTACCGAAAAATGTAATTTGAAAATGATTATATTATCAGTTTTTAATCATAACAGACTTGTATCACACGACTCACAAGTAACAAAACATAATATTTTTTATTAATAAACACATACTTCATTTAATATTTATTATGATAGAGCTAAAAATAATGAATGAATGGATAATATGATATAGATTGCACGTAATTAGTATTCGTCTGTCTCGTACTCGCCTATCACACGCTCGCTATAAGCCTCTTTTAATGAACTGGTTCTACTCTTGGCGTTCATTTTGTGGGATTTAGTCGTCATTGTGACGTATATGCATGAGCTTGTGTTCTGGAACATCACCGAGCAGATAGATCTCCTTATAACATGCTTTAGACTAATATGTTTACTAGTACGTTTCCTACTGAGCATCAGATGGGCAAGCACGAATGTTTAACAGCCTATAATTAGTAACTTCAGAAAAGTAATATGTCAAAAGTCATGGTCCTTTCACAATTTTTGTCATAGTAGGGGAGGAAAACAGGGGATTTCACGATATTATATGCTCGAGCGTGTCAGATTAAGTTTACATAGGCTACCCACAATATGTCTCCAGTTATCATGGTGTAAAAATCTGATTGTTGGTGCCGGGTGCGTTAAATTTTGTTTGTGCGAAACTAAGTTACCGCGTTGCGTGTGAATTTTCAAGTATTGAATTGTCATCGGATCTGTAAGATTAAGATTTTAAGTATACTCCAAATATACTTACACATAAAGAATTCCACAAACCTACGCGACCAAAGCGACTGCGAAGCGGTAGCGTCTACCGCGCGGCGGACGCTGCCCATGTAATCTTATGGCGCTGTGCACACCTGCACGACCGCGACGCGAAATGTTCGCGTCGGCAAACGGAACGTGCGCGTCAAGTTTTCAGACGCGTGATTTGAAACGTACATAACTAGACTTCTTTTTTAAAACCTTTTTTATATTATTTTCTACAACTCTTTAGTTTATGATTTTTGATATGATATACGTTTTGATAGATTGTGTCATGATATTAACGTTTGACGGTTCGCACCGTAGTCGCGCAGGTGTGCACGGCCAGTTTCGCGTTGCAGACGCTCCCGTATCGCGTACCGCGTCCCCTGTCACTGACGCTTAGGTTTGTTTTAAGCTTAAAACACTGATGATTTAATAAAAGGTACGATAAGCATGTAAAAACACTTTTTAAATTTCAAAATAAAGCTTTCGATTTTGATATCTAAGCTTCCCAGATATTTTATGTCACACTTGAATAAAATTTTTGGTCCTTATTGTCTCAATTTTGTAATAAACTGCCTACATAAGGATTTTTTAAACGTATTTTTTATAACTTTAAAATTACTGTTGCTCCTACGCACGCACAGCTAAAATAAAAACACTCATTTAATTTTTTTCTCCATTTTACCTATTGTACAAAACCTACTAGGACTACACGACGTTCGAGTAACTACAAAAATAGCAAACTGTCCTCCCCTTATATCAAGGTATTATACATTAGCTGTTAATTATTGTTCCTGCTTACACGTAAGAAATTAGAAATTGTCTCGCTGGTTTCTGTGACTTGTTCAGTCTGTTCAAAATATCATGATCTATGCTAATATTTATCAAAATCAAAAATTAAAATATTTATTTCTAAATAGGTTAACAAAATTAATACTTTTAGAACGTCGTCGCCTCTACATGAGGCCTACCACTGCCACCGGTTCGGGAACTTTTTAATTTTTATCTTATCATTTTTTTATTAACATTGTAATGGCTCTAAAACTACATAGTGCGTCACTTTTGAAAAAAAAAACCTTGGTAAATATATTCCTGTGTTCCTTTAGGTCCATTCTCAAAGTGTGCTATGCAAAACCCTGGGGCCCCGCAAATGCCTCCGCGAGCGATACCTTAATTGTTTTTAGAAAAGTCATCAGACACCAGCAATCAGCATGGAGGCAATTCATTCAAAGACAAAACATTTAAATGCCCTTCCTTCCCTCTTTAAAAGGGTACCGCCAGCATAAAAGTTTTAAAAAGGTTGCTTAAGGTAAACGAATTAAGCAACATCTAGTAACAAAATAATAATATTATGTTAACAGTTTCGAGTAATGAGCTTTGGAGTCGTATAGAGGCTATTTTCATTTAGAGGCTTAATACTAAAAGGCGTTTTCTTCCGGGTCGGGTCTGCAACATTCTTGACTTATACAATATATTATGTATTAGAGAGCAAATTGCTCACATCTATATATATAAAAGAAAGTTGTGTTAGTTACACTACTTATAACTCAAGAACGGATGAACCGATTTGGCTGAAAATTGGTGGAGAGGTAGCTTAGAACCAGGAATAGGACATAGGATATATTTTGTCCCGGAAAAATGTACGGTTACTGCACAATATACTTTTATGATTTGCGCGTAAACTATTCAATCGATTTTGATGAATTATGGTATGGAGATACTTTGAGTCTCGGGAAAGGACAAGGGATACTTTTTGTACCGGAAAATGTACGGTTTCCGCACAATAAACTTTTATGATTTTCGCTTAAACTATTTAATCTGTTTTGATGAAATTTGGCATGGAGATACTAATTTTAATCTATTGTTTTCTTAAACCAATTCGAATTAAATACTAATCGTTAAGACAGGACAACGTCTGTCGGGTCAGCTAGTTTACTATAACGGAGGGTCACACATTTATTCATTAAGGAAGGTTATTCCGTGTAATAAATTAAAAATAATAACATAATATTACACTGTAATAATAAAATGATGGTAAGATATTAATAGTAAAACAAGTGCGAGTCAGACTTGCACATGAAGGGTTCCGTACCGTTATAGAGTGAAAAAATAGCGTTTTTTTTTTGTATACGAGCCCCCCTGAATTATTTATTTTTATTTATTTTATTACTAAATATTAAAGTACAAATATAATTAAAGATTTTGTAAATATTTCAAGTGCCTACCTGTTGCCATTATCGGTTACGAGCAAAAGAAAAGCCCAAAAAAACACGTTTGTTGTATGGGAGCCCCCCATGTTGTGAAAATTTCAGAAGTCTAGCTATAGCGGTTCTTGAGTTACAGCCTGGAGACATACAGACGAACAGACGGACAGACCGACGGACAAACATCGAAATCTCAGTAGTAGGGTCTCGTTTATTACCCTTTGGGTACGGAACCCTAACAATTAAGGCCAGATAGACTTGTTGTGTTAGGCTGGATTGATATTCGTCCGCTCAAACGAGCGGTTTGGCCGCCAACCGCGTGATCATAAGCAATAGTACGTAACCGCTATCATTTACAGACAATTGCAGTTGTGATCTCGAGATATAGCCGCCAAACCCAAAGACTTCTATTTAAACTGAGGGCCAAACTGACACAAAATATCATAAAACCCACGAATCTACGAATAATAAAAGCCACGAATATACCTATTACTCGTAGCATAATATACTAAAAAAACATATGTTATAACATTTCCCTTGACCATAAAGTTGAAATCTTTCCCCGTAAAATATATACTTAATAGACCTATTTCCTGTCCTTGGTTTTCAAATTATAATAATTACGGCCTTGGTCGCAGATGCTAGGAGTTATGACCGACATTGCTTTTACCTTCTACGTAACACTGATGACGTCATTCCTTTAAAAATAGACCGAATGGAAATACTATTCAAACGTCGGAAGCAGAGGGCGCTATCAGAACATACAGTACTAATTAATTCGACTATAACCCAACATCGTGCACGCGTCAGAATATTGACAGAAAAGTTGTAAAACGTCAAACAAACTTTTTTGTTCGCTTTTTATGTTGGTGCTGCCGTCTAGCATGAAAACATTGCAATAATAATATCTCCTATTGGACATGAAATAGAGAAGACGCATCGCCAAATGGTAAGCAATTTCCGTGACCTACTGATATTTGTTATCAGTTCAATTATTAATGCTACGTCTAAACTACTCAAATTGCTGTTATTTTTTGCTACACGTTTAGTTTTAGATTCTAAACCATAATATAATGTGTCCCTATACCAATTACCAATATTTTATGAATATTATCAGGCTATGGATACGAATACGCATCCGCTTCCCGCTCCCATCGACGAAGGGGTCTTAGAGAACTGATAGGGTGTTTTATCTTCGTACCCGTAACTGTAAATTTGGATTAAGGCTTACGACATTTTTCCTGAATCGTTGCTAGGACGATCACGTCCGCATCTATAATTCAGGTAGGGAACTTCCGGAAGATTGATCGGATAAATCTGAGAACTACTGTAGAGTTGTAGTAGCTGATCCGGCAAATATTATTGTTTTGCTATAAATTATGCGTTATTATTGATAGAAATCAAAGATCGATGATCTAAAGGGGAAAATTTTTAATTACTTGTATTTTTCTATCATGCAAATTTTCTTCAAAATCGATACAGCGGTGTCGGAGCACTAACACAGAAACGCAAAATGTTGTTTTCCTCTTTATAATTTTTGAAATTACTAGGTGTTACTGGGCCATACCTGCCTAATGTGTTTAAAATATGCTTCCAGTAGTTGTAAAAAATCGGATTACAATTAAATGTAAGCCCATACCAAGTTCCAATATTATTATTTAAATAATATGGAGACTAATTACTTATATATAGAGTTATTGGGATAATGTAAATGGTCACTGGAATGCGATTTGGCAAAAAGGCGCTCGATTGGATTAAAACAATGTTCTGGTCATCAGTCAGGCGTAGCTACCGCCGTATATTATGTCGTATCAATTATACAGGGCCCGCGGGTCAAAGGGGCCTGGGGGCCAAAGATTTCATACATTTGAAAAATGTATGAAATCTTTTCATACATTTAAAAAATGTATGAAATCTTTTCAATTTTCTAATTCACAATGTCAAGAAAGGCAAGCCTTACTACGGGCCCCCAAACACATTCTTATAATATGGGGCCCCGCCAAGGGTCGCTACGCTTCTGACGTCAGTCCTCATTATAGGATTGATGAGTCAAATTACACACTCACTAGAATTAAGAATCAACAGTTTTGTTACAAAAAACGCCACTCAAAAGAAAATGACCCTCTTGTAACTCTTTTCACTAAAGAACTCTTTGTCACCCGGAGATTAGTGGAAGTCATTTATGAATTTCAAGCGAATATGAGCCGTAACATAATAAGAATAAGATATATAACGTAACGAAATTTAAAATAATATTTTAATACATTTATTACGATGCAACAAGTTAGCCATAATATTATAAAAGTTCAGATATAGACGTTTCAGACATTTGACGATTGATAAGAAAGGATCATGGGCATTTTGGTATATTGCTCAACAGAGATAAAATATGTACCATTAGATAGCTCTTAATGAGTAGGTAAAAAAGTTATGTGGCGCCCTGCCCCTAGCAACTGTACTTTTTGAAATAATGTACAGTCAACGTACAAGGCCGGCGTTACCGACGTAGTTTTTGTCATATATGTGTTAAGACTTATTTGCCCTTAGAAATGATATGTCTTGTCTTAAACAGTACACCTTAGATTTACGCTCCCAGTAGTAGTTTAACCCCTCCCTCACACTGCTCATCCTTGGACGGCGGAGCAGGTAGGTAACTATGACAGAACAGAAAATATAAATAGAAGATAACTGTAGACATATAAGAATGTTTAAGTGTATTATTGTATAAATTGTATTAAGAACATAAATCCCTCAACTTACAATCAGGGACAGGAGCATTATAAAAAATAAACGCGGATACATGGACAGACGGACAGACTGAAACTATAATATCCTTGTTGACTACGGAACCCTAAAAGTAATCATGCTATAATGTAACGTGATGTTATCAGCCTGTAATATGTATGAGCGCTGATGTCACTTTTAACATGGCTTTACTCAAAAAGTACAACGAATTTTGACAAGCGCCCTATTGGTCATTAATGTACATGGGTATATCTTCCTAAAAATATACAATCCATTCCTGTTGAGCACTATACCAGAGCCCATACATTTTTGTTCCTCATCATTTATTTATTTAATTATCTAACTGCGACTGTTACATGCAATAAATATAATAATATCGTAATTAAAGAGATATCCGATGTTATATCATGTCAAATAGATTCCGAGCCTACTGAAAAATTTTGTAAGGGTAGGGTCAATTTGCAACGCGACGAGGCGTGGCGAGGCGCGGCGCGGCATTAATTTTTATCCAGGACTTAAAAAGGAGACTAACCCAAAATTGTCGATTTTATAAATCATTTTCGCACTTGATAATAAGCCCCGAATCGTTTAATTTTCTAAACAGATACTACATTATATTACCAAGAATTCAATCTGAGCAAAAACACGATATCGTAAAATTTTCTCCATAGAAAAAAATCACAAAGATGCATCTAACTTTGACGATTTTTTTCCTATATTGCCAAAACCATGCATTAAACTGAGTTGATATTTTTACACATCATATAAAATTCTATCACCGAGGATTCGTTCTAGCGGATTTTTAATATTCTCTATATTTTTTAAGATATTTAAGAAAAACCACATTGTCGCTTCACCGCCAGATTTGTCTCACCTCTCAGTCGCCAACAGTCGCGTTCGCGCGCGCCTGAGGAGAGGTTGTACTTCTTTTGCCTTTACTCCGGATTGATAAAATATTTAATCGAAACCATGGGAAACAAACAAAAATTAAATAAACACACTAAAAATAATTATTATCATCATGTACTTAAGTCTAAAAGATTAAAATATTCTACTTATAGTTTAACTTATTATGTTTATTTGTCCGTAGTATAATATATATAGCCTAAACAATTATCTCAATGTAGTACATATTTTAAGTAATCCATTTATGACTTATAATTACACTGCTATCTATTTATTTTTGAACTCTCCTGCCCTGCAGGGTTGCCTGGAAGAGATCGCTTATAGCGATAAGGCCGCCCTCGCCCACATTAATGTCTTAGTTTTAAGTATTGTATGTCTGATTGTATACCCATTGTTTATGTGAGCAATAAAGTGTTTATCTATCTATCTATCTATCTAAAAGCAACATTTACAGGAGAAAACGGGAGCCGATGAACAAATGTAGAATGCTTTTTAATTTAATGTAAAATTTGTATTATTTGTTTACAAATATGATAATACTATCACGAGTCATGACAAATAATTTGTCAAACCCATATGTTGCGACCGCACATGCGTAGTGCTTCGTGCTTGATTGGACGATCTGCGTGTATCGTCCAATGGTATCGTCTCATAGCTCTAAGCTTCGTGACGATCGACGAATCAGCGGCCGCGGCAATAGAGATTAAAAAAATAAATCGGCTTTAAATCGATATAGTTTTGACAAAAACTAGTGTATGACAGCGATTTGAAAATCGATTTGGTTTCAATGAATGTCGTACTCGATACTATGGAAATATCGAATAAATATCTTTGGTACAACGCTACGGTCTTGAAATGAAAAGATTAAATAGTCAAACAGTGATAACATTATAATATTATATGCAAAATTTACTACTTCGACCATTCGCTTGATAATGAATATTAATCCTACGATCGCGGATTCTTGGAAATGCTATTTTATTCTAGTGTCGCGATCACCGGTGCTCGTATGAGGATTGATGGGTCAATAACACCACATAACACAAAGGTGACGGCACATTTATGAAAGGATTTAGAAGAGTACATACTACTTCTTCCCGGTAAAAGTTTTACCAATTTTGGAAAAGGTTGTAGTCGGTATGGCAGAGTTTCCAAACAAAATGGGGTCGCGCGTTGTCATCAAGGAGCAGCGGAGACGATCGACTGACAAAAACTAGTTGCAGACGTACGAGCATCGCCATCATTGTGGACAGTTTTGAATGTACACAACTGTAGTAATTCTCTCGCCGTTTTGTAAAAAGCTGTTACATATCACTACGGGAATTAGACCACCAAACTCCAAAGTGTGACCATCACATTTCTAGGGGAGATCTGAGCATTTTCAAGTGTCAACCGAATACCATTTTTCGTCGCAGGTTTGTTAAGTTGGCTGGTACCGCCTATAAAGTGTGAAGATTGAGTATAAGAATCTATTTGAAAGAGCATAAATGAAAGAATTTTAGCTTATTTTTAAAGTTATTAATTACAAAAAAAATCTTCTGGAAATTTTTATTTCCGATATAATAATAAAACTAGGCCTTTTCATCCGTTGTGGACGATTTATACAGTATTTTCAGAGCGAAGTTACTTAAATACTGTAGTAGTTGGGACAAGATTTTTTTAAATAACCGTGTCTTTTTTAATTGGCCAAGCACATACGGCATTCTCGCAACATAGTCGGCCTAGTCCAGTGGAAAGAACGAGTCAATACGTCTGGGACCAACTATGTGCGGATTTCCTTACGATGTTTTCCTTCATCGTACGAGCGTCCGTATTATGTACTTGAGATCAGAAAATGTCTCATTGGTACACGCCTCCACCCGGAATCGAACCTGCACCTTCTAAGAGTGCGAGCCAAAGCTCTACCTATTAGGCCACGGACGCTCTTATATATAATAATAAAAATTAATCCTATTGTAATTTCAAGTAATCTTTTGTTCTAACTTAAATACTAGAAAATCTTTGATATTTATTCAAGTACTGCAATCTGGAAAATGTGAAGGGTTGTTTATTCACGAGTTTGGAAGATTGATAATAAATTGATAATGGTAACACCTAATGGGACGAATAATGGCTATCCAGAGCCAGTCGAGGATGGTTAATCAATGCAGAATTTCTCGAACACGTGATTTTAGTATATCGAGATGAAATTTGAGCTGGGGTTTTTATCAGCACCAGCATCAGAGACGATTTTAGTGATACCATGGTCCATGGCGGATAACTCCGCCATTTGTTGCCCGCCGTTTGTTGACGGATTTCTAAAATTCTTATGTTATTGTATAAGATGTAGTTTTTTTCGAATTTCGTAACATGTTAACAAAAGTGGTGATCTGATGGTGCAATTCATGAAAAATCGAGGGGAGCTAAAAGGAGAAAACTAGCTGACCCGAAAAATATTGTTTAATATAAAAAAATATCAATATAAAAGTATATAAAAACCTATTATGTTACCTATAACCGTTAGGCCTAACGAATGTACATAGCAATACAATCGGTTGAACCGTTTTGGACGAGTTCGCGTACAAACACTGTGACCCGAGAATTTTATATATAAATTTGACTATATGACCCGGCAAACGTCAGTTTGCCATATAAATTATTTCTAGCATCAATATATTATATCAAAAAGCAAATAAAAAATTATTCTCAAGCCAAACGAATGTATGTATGCAAAATTTGAGAATTTTGTATATTTTAATCTGACAAATGTTAATATAATATTTTACGCAAATACAATAACTAACCAAATTCGGACGTGGACGAAGACGTGCCTAGTAGATTATATTAAATAAAGTTATAATGTTTTTGTAACAACTTACAGCTTAGGAATTCTAACCAGAATCGATCCAGTAGTGACTAGTGTCAGAGCCTATTCGATTTCAATAAATAAACATATCATAAAGTATTACTAGTGTATAAGGCAAAAAGTATTAATTTGATTCTCAAAGTGCAGATGGAAAATATGACTCAAACTTCTCAAAATTTTATCTGACATATTTGGTTATACTGCGTTCGTACAAAAAGTGGTTACGACTTACGAGAGTAATTACACAAATTTATAGCCGCGGTGACATTTTGAATGCGTTGGGCGAGTGCGGGGGGTATGAAGTGCGCGGGTGAAAACCGATTTTTTTCTGTCATAGGTCTCCCTCTTAATAGATTTCAATTGCGTGAGACGTCTTGCGAATCTGTCAAATCCATATATGAAATACATCTACGCGTCGCGTTGCGGTCTGAATCAACCCTAATATATAGGCACAGACATAGAGCCAAACGCGTGAAAGGTACGCTTCCCGCGGGGTTTCTTTTTGCACAAAAAATACCTATGATCAAAATATTACATGACGTATTAGCCTGGAAAAGTGCCATTTTATTACCTACACAAAAACTAAAGTTTACATATTTTTTCATCATTGATCTGCTTTAAATATTATAGCCGCTTTTATAATCATACAAATGCATAACCCGCATAACCTTAATATTTTGCAGTCAGCTTTTTGTATAATTACAAGAAAATCATATTTAAATTGACATTTCATAACTTAAATATGCAAGCATAGCATGTCAAGGCTTCGCTATTATGTATCAAGGGAATACATTAATTAATTTTGATTCGACCACATTCAGTGGCGCGCTTGAAAATATATAATTTTGTAGAGTTAAATAATAATAATATTCTTTACTTTACAGATTAAATGTTCATTTAAATATTAAATTTAACTATGATTTTCAGTATGATATAAGTACTAACCTAATGGCGCATTTTCACTGGCCACGACCAATGACAATGCGCCATTAGTTGTTAAATAGTTGTCATCTCATAGACTACCCACATTCTGTATACCGTACGAGTCAACGACTAATGAAAATGCGCCCTTATACTCTACCCAAAACTGTAAAATCAAAATGAACAACCGAGGCACAGAATTAACCTTCATAAGTTTTTCGGGTCAATTTTGAAACATTTTGTAATCAAAGTGTTTTTTTTTTTAAAGATACGTCTTATTACTGAATAAGTTTTCTGAAATCAATTAAAATATTCCACATGTGGTTTTTTTTACTGTAAATTTGGGTCAGAACTGACCGACAAAAAAAAAAGATTCCCGTTTCTATATAAATAATAAGTACATTCCATCGCGGAAACCAACCAAAATTTATTATGACATATTTTGTGGTCTATGTGATTCCTGCCTACCAGCAAGATTTGTAGATAATATTTATTTATTTTATTTATTTAATACTTTATTGTGCACAAGAAACAATTACAATATAACAATATACACAGTATAACGACACAAAGGGTCTGCTTATTTCTAATAGAAATCTCTTCCAGCAGCCCTACGGAGAGAGATAGGATTGAGACAGCAGATAGAACGTGCACTATAATAATTAATAATATTAATACGTACAATGAACTAAATATAAACAGATAAGGCTATAATATATATTTTGATATTACGCAAATTAAACACTGAATTAGACTATAATATAGAAAATAAATAAATCTAATATATATAATAAAATATAATAATATTCAACCCTACACGGGAAAAAGGAATAGATGTTGACAAAAACCAAGGCTTGTGTGTAGTCCTTGATTTAACTAGCGGCCTAAAAGGTCCATCTAAAGGTGGATAATTCTTTTACATCACATCAACTTGAACAAGAAAAAGATCACTGTTGTTTGTAGTTGGAAACATACGTTATAGAGTAAACCTGGATTACCTCCAGAAATAATAGCAACAAATAAACGACCTTTATATTCAATATTCATCATGTTTTGCGCTTACCAAAGATTAGTAAAATTAAAGACCTAAAGGTTAAATATTATTTCTTCCTCAATAAAATTCGTCGTTTGAACTTTACTATACAATATTTTTGTATAAAGCTCGCGCTCTCATACACAACAGTCTTAAGACAGATTATTGCTATACAAAAAATGTATTTTTTAAATGTTTTCATCTACACGTGTTTTGTATATAATATAGCAAAAATAATAATATGTCTTAAGACTGCAAGCATGTGCCTTATATATAATAATACTCTCAGTAAACTTGTTATGACATATATTTTTTTCGTAGACTTTCATATTTATATAGCAAATAAAACTAAGAAGTGCTCTTAAAAGCTCACCTTATTGTGAGGCTTAAGAAATTTTTCTTCACCTTTTCCTCAATCTTGACGTAAACTTATTTCATAGGAAAGTGCAGCGAGACTCAATCATATAAAAATTGAGTCCATAAAATGTTTTGAACAAAATCTGCTTATAAAATGCACATTTCAAGACAAGTACCTACTAGATTGAAGTCAATGGAATAATAACAGGAACATGATACTGGATAAGTACTTTTAGTGATTCTGAAAAACCTGTACCGGAAATGACACGTGTGTGTTAGATTGAGGTATAATATATAAAGAAATATAAACTAATGTCATGCCCAGGCAGTGGCAAGATAGATGTGGTTAAATGAAAAATAAACTGTAAGGCAATAAAGATATTTATTAAAACAACCTTAACAAGTAAAAGTCGGTAGATATAATTATTTTCAAATTGTATGACAAATTATTACGTAATCTAGCCAAAGTACTTTCAGTTTATTAAATTAATAAGATACAACTCAGGAATAACACAGAACTTATAACTTTATATTAATTATAAAACAACATAATATCAAGCAATTATAATATTATAGATCATCTAGCAAAAATAAACCATAGGCTTGTACAAAATCTTCTTTACATAAATTACAATAATAACCAAGTTACTTATTAGGTACTAAAATCTTTATAACAAATAGGTACATCACCTTAAACACTGTCGGCCAGAATGAGAGCCGTACTAGGTTCGCTAGCTATTTAATACTGGGTAAAATGGATATTCTACCCACACCCAATATTAATTCTAGTACCCACATTTTTCAAAGTTTGGTACTAGAATTATTATTACTTAAATATGATATTCTATCTAAATACAATTAAACAAAATCTTAACATAATAATATTCATAAAATAATTAAGAGACAATACTTTAAATATAAATTACCTTACATTATAAGTCTTTCCTTACAATTCAAAAGGTGTTTTTATTATCAAATTTAACATAAAAATTACGGCTTAATATTGGTGTTGTCAAGTCTTCAATTGACTTATCGGAACTATTATCTGAACAATGTAATTTCGCCTTAATTCATACATTTGATTATTTTATCTATACTTATATATATATATATATATATATATATATATATATATATTTTCAAATCGGACCAGTAGTTCCTGAGATTAGCGCATTCAAGTTAGCCCTTTCAAATAATTTTCCCCGTTTTTTCCACATTTTCCTCTATTTTTTCGCTCCTATTTGTCTTAGCGTGATAAAATATAGCCTATAACCTTCCTCGATAAATGGGCTATCTAACACTGAAAGAATCATCAAAATCCGTTGCGTAGTTTTTAAGATTACAGGGAACAAAGGGATATGAGGGAAAAAAAGCGACTTTGTTTTATAATAAGTATAGATGTTGTTAATACTATCTTTTATTTAATTAATACCATTTCATTAAGTACATAACTAACTTAAAGCCTTTTGTACGTACCTAAAGCAAATATGCAGTCGAAACTCATATTGTTATTGCAAAGTTAAAAAGTTAAAAATTGCAAACATAAAAATATTTTACTGTAATAAAGTATTTATTATTATATTATTTTTCAGTTTTTAGGTTTCCCTGCGCAAAGGATGAAAACGGGACTCTATTATTAATAAGTCTGCACTGTCTGTCCGTCGACCACGTATGTATGTCACCACTCACCACGTATGTCACCACTCACTAGGCTGGATCTCGAGAACCGCAATAGCTAGATAGTTGCAATTTTCCCAAATTATGTATTTCTGGTGTCGTTATATTGTATAAGCTGAAAAGTCCAATTAAAATAAAATAAATTATTAACGGGGGCCTCATTCAACAAACACGATTTTTTCCCTTTTTTGCTCTATATCCATAATGGTAACAGTAAGGTTTTTGAAAATTTCAGAAAATACTGAATTGTATTTTATCTTTAATAATAAATAATAAAAATTAAATAAACTTATTATTTAAGGGGGGACAAATTTACGGTACAGAACCCCATGTACGCCAGTCCGACTCGCACTTGGCCGGTTTCATAATTTTTCCTTTCATTGTTAATAAAAACCTATCCGGGTACCAAATTTCAGGGTTCTAAGTCTGCTAGAAGTACCTTAGAATTTTGATGATCTATATGTCAGTGAGTGACAAAATGTAGTAACTTTGACCATCTGTAACTATTGAACTATTTATCGAAATTTCATGTAATTTGGAGGTTAAGCTAGTTTTAATACTTGCTCTCAGTGACCGAAATTCTAAATCCCTGGCTTTATTAACATCGAAGATAAAGCGGGTGTAAAATAGCCGCGAACCGCTTCGAGAAAAGTATGGTGCGGCCGTGCCTTTGCTAAAAAGCTTGGCTGGGGCACTGCCGTGCCCCCAGATTTGCCCATAGAAATCACAGAAAAATTGCTCTTTCGGCCCTGCTACTTTCACAGTGAATTATTTATAGGGACTACATACACAGCCCAAAGTATTATCACTTAGTTTTGTTACACCCTGTATACAAGAATCAAATAAAGTAATTTTCCTGACAAACGATTAATAAATGTCTTAAGTTATATTGTCTGTAAACTTTCTGTCTCATAAAAAACGAAATTCCAAGTTGTAGAACTGAAGTGGCAATCATTAATCTCTAAGATGAGCTCAAGATAAGGCTTTTAGCTTGTAAACCTACTATGTCTAAGCTAAGAACAGCTATAGCTTAGATAAAGCAGGTAAAATTATGCCTCGATTTTAAATATTTTTTTCCCACGAAGAGTCTTTTTTCGAGATTCTAAATAAAATACAGTATAGAATTTTTATTACTCATAGGTATAGAACAACCTAATTAACTTACATCGGATAGCTCTATGTTACTATAGGTACTGTCTTAAAACATAGCCAGAGCAACAAAAATTGTAGGATTGACCCTAGTTATATGGCAACTAAAAGTATTCTAGATGTCGCCCGCAACCATACATATTTTTTTCGGGATAGAACGTATCTTAAGTCCCCGGACTTTCTGAACCAAAGTTCATCAAAATTGGTTCAAGAGTTAATAGACGGACAAACTCACAGACATACTTTCGCATCTATAGGGTGATTATAAAGATTACTTAATTTAAATAAACACTAAACATATTTTTATTATTATGCACCCTTTTACACCACTTTTTTACACAATAATATTAGTTCACGTAATACGGTATGAGCGAAATATGAGTGATGTCAGATAATCGTATTAACATATTGTGTTATAGCACTTATTGAGCCTCTGGCATCTGAACTTGGCATGTCAAGTTCATTGGCGATTACACAGGAAATAGCTTGGTCAATTAAGTGAGTGAGGAAAGTACTTTAAACTGTACGGAACCTTCTAAAATCTAAGACTACGACTATCCGAGTGTCTGTATGTTTGTGAGTTGTGACCAAAGTGTATAACCGTGTTGCTTAGATAGGTATCGAGTAGTTATCTAATTAAAGTAAGTTATATTTAAGTACCAGAGACACACAATAAGTATCAGCTGTTGTTTGTTATAAATAAATAAAAACTACCAAATTTCAACAAAGGTTCATTGGTTAGGGCATAAAGAAAAAACAGACAAACACAAATTTGCATTTATAATATTAGTGTGGAAGTATGGATGATGTACCATTGACCTTAATGCATTTATATTATCTAGCCGTTAGACAGTTCGGGCGTTCGATGCAATTCGTTACGATATGCAGTCATGCAAGAATCTGGAATAGTTTGAAGTTATCCCCAAAGCAGATTCGAAGATTGCCCTCGACGCTAAACTCCAATGACGCGAGTGTTCGAAAATTCAGAACACATTCTTCAATAAGAATTTGAGGACTACTACCAGAAGAGCAGGGCTATAATAGACTCGTGAGTCGTCGTTATTGCATGTGTTCTATTCACAGCTAAGCGAGCCTCTAGACCTACAATAATACAAAACAATATTTTATTAAACAACTTATTTGACAATAAGATTGTACCTCGAGCGCGTTCAATATTAATCCTAGATGGTCAATATTATTGCACAATACGTGATTGTTACGTCTAGGGTCACATCTAAACTATGTAAATACGACGATGCATATTACGAGTAGAGAGATAAATTTATAATTATGTAATGTGACATTTTAACTATATTAGATCTAACAGTTTTAAAGAGACACACCCTGTAACTTAGAAGCAAAGTCCTGAAGACTCTATAATATACGGACAGGCCAATCGAATCCCGTCGAACTGACCACAGACCGACCTGATCTGACTCGTATTGTGCATTCGCGTATGTGCGTGTGTACAAGACTGGTCCTTTACAATATTTTATGTTTTGGGTACTAAGGGACCTATAATATAGAGAGCGGTCATGCGATTAACCGTTCAAGCGGTCAGTTTTGTATTCCTTGTCTTGTATTACGTTACATAGATATACACACACAGGAGGCGTTCGGACCGCGTCAGAATTGCTCCTGTGTGACTGACCGCTCGAACGTAGAATGCGAACGCAAAATGCTTGAACGCGTAACCGCTCTCTGTCTGATAGTTCCCTTAATCGTAAAAACATAGTTACGGGCGTCATAACTACCCTTTGCTCTTTTTAATTGAGTCCTAAACCCTTCTCAACACATTGTTATGATTATTTGATTACTGAAGCGAAAGATCAATGAAAGCGCTTAACCTTGGAAAGTTGCCAACATTTGCTCTCCGTAACAAAACAGAGGGAACGAACTGTATGAATTTTAATAGTTAAATCGATTTACCTAGCGACGGCTTCAGGGTTGAGATAGAAAAACGAATTGGATGTTATGATTATATATCGACAGTATCTGAATGGAAACGCGTAATCAGGCATTAAGTCCACCTTTGTACCTATATGTGCATAAAGTTTTTTAAATAAATACTCGTAAATAAATAAAAACATAAGAGGTCATCGCAAGAAGTTGTCCACCTTATCTACAGTATAGGTACTAAAAGATAAGAAGTAGGTAGTTAATTATATTATTTTTGTTTACACATTTTGAAATACCTTGAAAATACCATGAAAGTCTTGTCTGTTCTCCTTCTGATTTCTTACCTGCTTAACTTGCGAACTTACCTGCTTCTATATCAGAATCCTCCGTTCTCTGAAGAGAAGATCACTTACCTGAAAGGAAAATGTACATTTATTTACATGTAAATATTATAATTAGGAAAAGAAACAAAGGTAAACGAATTATCATTAAATCATTAATATGATACTTAATAATTACTTAGTAAAAAATTATAGGATCGGTTTGGATTGAAAAAATTCCGTCTGAACTGATAGGAATAGTGAGGGAGCTCTAGTACATTTTTTTTTGTGATTACTGATTAGTGATTACTAACAAGCTAATTTTTGTGAGTTCGATAAGACGAACAACATTTTTTATTTTCGAAAAATCTCGAAAGTGGTAGTTAACAGAGACAGAAAGGATTTCATACTTTGACTTGATTGTCCTAAAATATGGATTGTTTTATTTGTAGAACAAGGTTACTCTTAAACTATATAACTATTAACCTACCAATATACAAAAAATCAGCTGGTTAGGGTTCCGTTTTAGGGTTCAGTAGTCAACCAAGTTTTGTTGATTACAGAACCCTAACAAACCAGCTGATTTTTATTGTATGGCACAGACAGTTGTCTTACTGGGGTCGGTCAAATAATTTTCGTTTCCCTAACTACGTCGTGTTTATGACAGTCAAATGAAAGAGTTATATAGTTCTATAGATTGTATTTCAATGTACAGTACTAGTAGGGAAGAGAGTCCAGACAGGTAGGCGTCATAACAATGGAGATTGGGGTAATGATCTCGTAGATGAACGTTTTTGTATGAATAAATGTATGAACGGTTATGGTTCTTGTAATGTGATAATGGATGGATATTTAACGAGAAAGAATCCAAAGGTCCCATCACATAACACATTGCATCGACGAGTCAAGTTAAAATATGTGAACTGACCTTAATGGTCCTCAAAAATTGATATTGACTATTAAATGAATAGTTGTATTTACCGCAAATTCAATGCGCTTTAATTTGATTTACACGCAGAAACCGTATATACTGGAACGGAGTTCCTTTTCGCGCGTTGAGAAAGGGGGCTAGGCCGAAAAAATTGTAACGACATTTTTTGAGAATAAACAGCGATGCGTTGTTAATATTCCTTGGCGTCAATAGATGCAGGCATTTTTGAAGTGAAAACTTCTTTAGCGGCGTTGAGCACTTTTGTAGGATGGGAACTCGAAAACTCGAAAACTCGAAAACCGTAAGACGGTTGGAGAGTAGTGTTTTGTGTCGAACTCGAACTCGAAAACTCGAAAACCGTAAGACGGTTGGAGAGTAGTGTTTTGTGTCGAACTCGAACTCGAACTCGAAAACTCGAAAACTCGAAAACTCGAAAACTCGAACTCGAAAACTCTAACTCGAACTCGAATTGTAAGGGTTTCGATTAATTAAAAAAAATCGACTTTTTAAAAATCGATTTTCATAAAAAATGGGTTACAAATTTAATCGAATGTAAGGGTTTCGATTAATTAAAAAAATCGTTTTTTTTAATAATCGATTTTCATAAAAAATGGGTTAAATAAATGCACAACGTTAATAATCAAGTTTTCACTTCTGCCGGCACTCCCGGAGTGCAACTCGTCTTTTTTTTGAATAATTTTTTGAGTATAATTTTTGTTTTATGTACAGATTAATTTGAACATGAGGAATAACTCCGTTCCATTCGGGTGTCCCTTGACACCCCTCAAGTTTTTTTCTACAACAAAACTACCCTATATCTTTTCTTAGTATTATTAGTATTTAAAGCATAATATTAACTTAACGAAAAACGCATACCAAGTAGTTGAAGTCACAATAAATTTATATATAAAGTTAAAAAAAGAAGTAAGTATATAAAACGAGACAGAATTCATTCGTTACTTTTAGGAGAAAGGTTAATTATAGGTTTCGACATTTTTTAGTACTAGTAACCAGACACTTGAAATGCGGTAACAAGTAAAGTGCCACAGACATTAAATCACGGATGGAGCACTGAAGACACGGGACATAATATTCACAGATGTTGGCATCGTGCCTGCCACGGACAGATGCGGGACGGTTGAGTGCGTGTGCATTTTCGTATAAACGCAAACATTTCTCGGTTACGATTGGCAGATATTCGTTTTCTATCTGATATATAAAATTCTCGTGTCGGCTCACCCATTTTAATGAAATTTTGTATGTACATTCGCTAGGCCTGACTGAGAATAGGTTTCATTTTTTATATTAATACTAAAAATAATTTATATAGCAAAACAACTTTTGCCGGGTCAGCTAGTTTCAGAATATGGGCAAACATTTCTAGTAAGATTATGATTTGGAGATATTCGTTTTCTACTATGTTATAAAAATATTATGTTAACACGTCTTAACACTTTACTGTAAGTGTGAAATTGTTAATTTTAATAATTGGTTCCTGAAAAAGCGACTTCATTGAGGACTGTAATTTCTCAACACTAATTAATTATTTATTGGCACGTAACAAAAATCACAACTTACTTATAGCGCAAGCTTTTTACATAGGACTTCATTAGTAAAAAAGTTTCGACAGAAGTGTAAACTAATTAGCGAAGGCAGCATTTTCGCCACGTGTAGAAAAAGTTGGGATAGTAATCCCCTTCTACGCCGCGCCGGCGGTCTATTTTTCTTTCGTCTCCGCCCTGACGCGTCAGTGTCATTTTTATCCATCTAGCTAACAATATAATATATTAACACCTCCATCGTGGGTATCGCAGACACAATAGATTTTCAATTGCTATGCGGCAGCCGGCTGCCGCTTGTGGATCGATCGGTTAAACTTAATAATCATTAGACTTCTGTAAGTGTAGTGATTTTTAAGTTATCAGTTATCACTTAAAAACCATTACATCTTTTTATAGCTACGGCGTAGTTAGGTAAATTTCTAAGGTCAATATAAAAGTTTTACGAATTACAATTCTAGAATAACAGCTCGCACACAAAGAAAACACTGTAATTGATTCAAGTCTTGGGAAATTCAAGTTGAAAGATAAACAAAATTCAAATTGAACAAATCGCTTCACATGATAATATCGAGTATCCTTGACTTTCTTTAGTACACGGAGACTCAATTCAAAGGCAATTTTAAATTTGGAATAATAAAATATTAAATAGGCAAATATGCCTGTTAAATATTATAGTTCTTGCAATCTACGAGCGCGCGTCGCCTTTATGTCTAATATGCCTAATATGCCTATATAATATGCCTGTTAAACCTATTAAAGACACGAAATACTTATAGTCACTAACCTGATAATAGCATTTGTCAATCGCGCGTCAGCCGTACTTTTTTCTGGAACTAACTGCCCTTTGTCTCTACTCCTTACCCATGGACTCACACTATCCACACAAAATTTCATCAAAACCTGTTCCGCGATTTTGGTGTGTAGATAACAGACAGTTATACAGAAATACACACAGGCACACTCTTCACGCCCAAACTGCTGAACCGATTTTGCTGAAATTTGGTATGGACTGGATCTCTGACTCCCGAGAAAGGACACAAGAAACTTTTCATCCCTGAAAAAATTACGGTTTCCGCGGCGTTGCGGGTGTCAAGTAATATGTGTCGCTTCTCAAGCTATAAATAATGCGAAAAACAAACGTTACTGTCTTACTTCTGATTATATTTTATTGGCCAAGGGCAGTGGCGTAACTATAAGATCCGGGGCCCGTAGAAAATTGATGGGGTAAAAAAATCGTCACGTTAATAATAAAACAATGTATAAAAATTTCTGACCTCACGGCCTCCTTTTGGGTCCGGGGCCCATTTCATTTTGCTTGCCCTGCCATCCTATAGTTACGCCAGTGGCCAAGGGGTATAAATTAAAATATCACAGACGAAAAAATGTATGACTTCCGCGCGGTTACTAGTTGAGGACGAAGCTAGCAGAGGAGGCGTGGGCGATGTGGGCGACCGCCATGGCCTCGCGGTCCAAGGGGCCACGCGCCTCACGCCTCTTGGACCCCTAGAATTTTTCCTTGGGAATATACGCGTTTTGAGACTTAAATTTTATTTATAAAAAAATGATTTTCTAAAAATAATCCATTAGGATTTAGGGGGCCTCGCGAAATGTATCTCGCCCAGGCGGCCCACATAAAATTTTGGTCTTGCCCCGCCACTGTAAGCTAGCTTGAAAAACGAACGGTATCCATTAAATAAGATTTTGATTCTAGTATGGAATAAAAATACTTTAACCTAGTTTTAAGCACGCGCCACAGTAACATACTCACATGCTAAGTAGCAGTTAAAAGAAGAATTTAGTGCATGATTATAATGGCTATTAGTACTACCTGCTTGAAGAAACAGACCTGTACAAAAAGCTCTTAGCGATGTAACAGTTTTAATTTAAAAGTTAAGAAAAATTTTACATTTTGTGCTACAAGTTACAACCCATACCACCTTACCAAGTAATTTTACAAATGAGCAAATAACTATACAGACTTCGCTTGAGTTGGTATTGCATAAGTTATGTAAATAACATGTGCCTACTCAAAGTAAGTATTTTTCTACCCTTCCAAATCGGCTCTACGGTTTTCAGTCCAGACTCGAATATATTAAATACAAACTTATTCGACTACTTATAATATAATAGCTCCCACACCGGTTTCGGTGACGGTGGCCGGTTTCATTGAAACCAGGCCAGCTACGCAGGAGTAATTTTATAGTGCCCAAGTGTGTGCGCAGTACACAAGAGCACTCTCTATTCCTTTACTCTCATAACCCAGTGGGACGGCAGACCGACACGACTGGCGAGAGATCAGGCGCAGGACCGACTTTTTACATGCCCATCCGACGCATGGATCATCTTACTTATCAGACAATCAGGTGATCAGCCTGCATTGTCCTAACCAAACTTGGAAATAACATGTTTCCAACGCGGGAATCGAACCCACGACCTCCGAGTCAAGAGCCGCGCTCTTTACCACTAGACCACGGAGGCGTTACTACTTACTATATCTGTAAGTGTGTAGTTCGTTCGAAGATGTAACTAACATAAAATTATGAATATAGACGATGAGGCCAAAAATTATTAAAATAGATGACGTCCGCAACTCCGTTGCGCCAAAATTCGTCTATCTTGCGGAAACCGTACATTTTTATAGGATAAAAAGTATCCTATGTCCTTTCCAGGGACTCACAGTATAGTAAGAGACCGTAACATACAGACAGACACACTTTTGTATTTATAATATTAGTAATATTAGTATGGATGAGAACACAAAACATTTTGATCAAGGTATACTAGTTACACAAACAATGTTAGGACAAAATAACTAAGTTATTGACGAACTTGCTAAGAGCGAATAAAGTCTGGAACCTTTTGGGAAATATGTACCTGCTTTTGGAGTGTGGTAATTCACACGTTATTATTTTATTATTTAAGTTATAATTAGATTTTTGCTGTGTACTACATACAATATCTATCCTCCGTGTCCGTGGTCTAGTGGTATAGTGCGCGGCTCTTGACTCGGAGGTCGTGGGTTCGATTCCTGCGTTGGAAACATATTATTTGCAAGTTTGGTTAGGACAATTCAGGCTGATCACCTGATTGTCTGTCAAGTAAGATGATCCATGCGTCGGATGGGCATGTAAAAAGTCGGTCCTGCGCCTGATCTCTCGCCAGTCGTGTCGGTCGTCCGTCCCACTGGGTAATAGTCGGTACGAGTATTTAAAGAAAGATACTCGGTACGAGTATTTAAAAATATACTTGGTTCAAGTATTTCAAGTTAAAATACAGGAGTATTTTGCATCTTGTACGAGTATTTAAAAAAACCTCAGTGCGAGTATTTAAGGGTAATTGGGTACCAGTATTTAAAAAATACTCGGTTAAAGTATAGTTAAAATAGAGGAGTATTTCGAATCTCTGGAAACTAAATAGACGACTACTCTTTCGTAATTTCAGCGCTACGAAGCACGTTAAGGACTTAATTACAAACCATTTTAACTAACATGCTTTATTTTGTCGAGTGTTCTGGTAGTGAAACAACTTTCAGAACCGCGGAAACTTTACGTGTACATCTTAAAGTTTTGTAGTTGTGGTTGACTGGTATTTGCGTCAATACGTTATACAAAAGGTCCGAACAATAGTCTCTACTTTTAGGGCCTTTAGTCGAGTTGCATTCGATAAATTCGCCTACAAATGGTATGGAATTCTCCATAGGTGATTATAAATCACCATATTATGACTTGATTTCAAACTTCGGAATTATCGAATTCTTGACCAAGGTCTCTGGTCTACTATCAATATGAAGATAAGGATTGTATACTTTATGGCCCCTAAATCGAAAATAAAGCGGATTGTCTTTTCTTCTTACTATCTTCGTTAAATATAATTTGAAGTCCGTTTATTTTAATTTACTTCAATGTGTCCTTGTACCATCTGCGCAGCGCTGCCACGAGGCAGCACCGGCAGGGTCGCCATGCAACGCCACGTTTTGACTTTGGGGAGTCTAATTAAAATATTATCTAATATATATAAATCTCCTGTCACGATGTTTGTCCGCGATGGATTCCTAAACTACTCAACCGATTTTAATGTTTTATTTTTTTAAATGTGTGCTTTTTTCCAACTTGAGAGATAGGATAGCTTAGATCTTTAATAATTATAGTCGCAATTTTATTTTATTGTAAATTATTTGTCCATAAAGAGGGACCATTGTTTTGCGATGCAGGTCACGGGATAGCGATGGACGTTGCCATGGTGATATACTTATTTAGTCACTAATTCAATAAAATAATACGGGCGATATACTTTATTTATTATGGCAAAGAAACGTTTGCCGGGACAGCTAGTAATATTATAGTTCTGTTTGTAATTGATGTTCTATAACTGACTTATGAACTACTTAACCTAATCTTATAACAAGGAGGCGAGACTCTACATTATAAAATCACGTGAATTCTCCCAATGACTTTATTTTTCTACATTCTTATCTTCTCGATGCTTAAACAGTATCATTCCGTCTCCTCTAGTCGTGTTCCTTATGTCTGAAGGTCTTCCAGGACATTCCTTCTTATAAAATTCCAGCTTTTTCTGTCTGGTCTGTGGTGAGGTTTCGGTGGGACTAAGGACGCCTTCACATTAAGTCGCCAGTATTCTTTAGTATAGAAGTCGCGCGGCTGCCGCACTACTGGCGACTTAATGTGAAGGCATCCTAGACGCCTAGACGATCAATTTATTATGCAATATCACGTCTTATGCATAAATGATCGTCTAGGGTTAATATTGAACGCGTCCGCATTTCAATCTTATTTTTAATGTTATCCAATATTATATTATTGTAGGTCAAGGGCCCAGGGGCTAACGCGTAGGCCGTGGCCCAGCAGTCATTTTAAAGTACAACAGTATCATTAGCACTACATAAAATCGAACTTTAACAGAGCGTCCAGTCACAAATGGCTTTATAATAACCAGACTTTTACTCGTTTGCCGGCGAGCATATAAAGCCGGCAACATAAGCACGGTTTCGCATGCTATATCTGACCTTGCGATGATGGTATGCCGTCACGACCGAATAGAACGAACCTAAATCACGAATACAATAACAAGTTATTCCACCATGAATATTAATGCCGGTTATTACGTTAAAATATTTTCAAAAACGTATTAGCTAGTATGAAAGTAGTTTATTATGTCAATGTATGAAAGTTATAGGAAACTTCCAAAGCTACAAGCATCTTGTCGCAATGGTCAGTTCACATTTCAACGATGAAGCAATGCGATGCGACGCATTTGTAAATGAGCCATTTGAAACTGAATTTTGTTTACTACATTAAAAGATACAAATCCAATTGACAGACCACTACCATGATGTTGTAATTGTAAAGCAATTGATTCCAAAAAATGTATCGCATTGCCTCGTCACGTTGCAAAGTGAACTGACCTTTTAGAGGTTATTGCAAGCGTAGTCTATGTGAAGCAGCTATCACAATGACACTGGCCTTTTAGCCAAGACGTTTCCTTTATCGCTTCCTTATAGAATCCCCGATCAAAATGTATGGAATTGACATTACACGAGTCGAGTACGTTAACTTCATAATAATATTATGATCGAACATTTAAGGGTTTGAGCCAAAATAAATGTACCTTAGCGATGTCCACCGCCTTCAACCCATAATTGTGGCTATGTTTATTGTATTAAACATATTTATTTTTATTTTTTACTTACACTGGACCATGTATAGTAAAAATTAGATTTCCTTTTTACACCAACATGCATAATTTTTTTTTACATAGTAATTTAAATTATTTTTAATTTTTTTGTCCATACAAATGAAACATGTCCATTTCACTACCTCGTTACGATAATAGCTCAAAATTTCCAACATTTCTTAGGAAGCTTAGGATTAGAATTTTATAGAAGGTTTGTGTAATACCTGGCCTTCTCTTTTGTTGATATTTTACCGCCTAGCTTATCAAATAATAAAAATAAAAATTGTTTACGAGAGCATCCTAGATTTCGCCCTGTGAGAAACAATTTGTGAGAAACGCTATTTACACCCCTGTAGAATTATAGAAACTACCACTTCTCTACATTTTTTAAAGCTAACAACATCCATTTATTAAAAAGAAAAAGTGTCAGTTTCCCTCTGTGTCTTGTTGTGTTGTTGATTATATTTTGGTCGTCCATGTTTTTTGTGAAAAATTCCTGTGCGAAACGCACTTAACTTCAAGAAAATAATAAATATTTTTGTTTATTATTAGTGCAAAGCATTTTGATAGTAAAGTGATTCCGATACAACAGGGTCACGCTTTCGTAGCATCCAATTTTAGCTTATAATCAAATAACAAAAATATAAAACTAAGGCACGTTTATACTGGTCATATTTCTCACATGGCCGTTTCTCAAAGTATTCCTATTTACGTACTTTTTTGTCTTACATAAAAATGACCGGACTGTGATATATTTTTACCGGACTTCAAAAAAAAGGAGATTCTCAGTTTGTATGTATGTATGTATGTGTGTATGTTTGGCTGAGATTATCTCGCGTTTAGGCTGAACCGATTTTAATGTGTTTTTAAAAAAAGTATTTGTTACATATCGAAGAAGGTTCAAAAAGTCAGTCAAAAGGTTGATTGTTTTTTGAAGGTGGTTTTATTTTTAGCCGACTTCCAAAAAAGGAGGTGGTTCTCAATTTGTCGGATTTAAAAGTATGTTCCTCAATTACTGGAAGACGCCTGAACCGATTTGAAAAATTATTTTTTTGTTTGAAAGGGTATACCTACAGATATACTTTACAGATGGTCCCGTTCTCACCAAGTCTCTGATGATGGAAACCTAGAGATATCGAGGGCGACCCTCAAATTTTATAGGCACGAACCCCGTGTTTTCAAGTATTTAATTAAGTTGTTCTGGTATTTAAGTCTGATAGCTACCATGTCATGGAGCTAAGCTGATGATGGAAGGTCCAATTCCTAAGAAGTTAGGAGTTAGGGTACAACAACAACATAATATATATATGAGTATACGTATGTTACACATTACATTGGCCTAAATATCTTCCTTAGACTAAACACAAAATATCATGTACATATTTGAATCCTACGTTTATTCCTGTACATCTAAATCATAATTCATAATATGTCATAGGTACCTATTTGTTCATCAATAAAAAGTTATCTATGTGAACGCATCTTTGTGAGAAATGTGAGAAACGTTTTTGATTTTTGTGAGAAACGTGAAAAATGTTTCTCACAAGAGTCATGTGAGAAAGGTACATTTATTTTGACTCAAATCCTTAAGTCAATTGCATATCTTTTTAATTGGCGATTCTATAAAGAAGCGATAAAAAATGTCTGGATCTTTTTATTTCGTGAATTGGCTGGCTAATTAAAATGTGTATCGTCATTATCATTTCAGTGTGAACTACCATAATTCCTGTAATTATCAGCCACGTGTACACTGTACGTCCAAGAACGTGACGTAGATACTGTTTCTCGGCTTACGAAGCTGCAACTGTTTATATATTCTAAGCGTCGCTGCCACCCGCTCGGCTTGCTAATCACGATTTACACGACATTAGTTGGTTCGTGATAAATTTTTTGCAATACGTGTGACTTTCATGATGATGTACGATGAGAGAAATTATAGATTCATAAAGCACCTACATGATTTTTGAGCCGCCAATGCCGTCGTCAGTTTTCCGCCTTGGACTAACATTATTTGGTAAAATGTCAAGATCTTTGCATATGAATCGATTTGCGATGAATATCACCATTACCTATTTAATTATTTTTAGTAATTATATACCGGCAACGACCATTTCATTGCAACTGACTATCGGTCGCAGAAAGTAAGCTAGCGTTACGTATTTTTTACTTTATATACCCTTGACGGGTTGAGGATATCCCTGTATGTGGGACTCCCTTGCTGCCCACTAAAACCACAATAAACGCCATTTATCGAATCGAAGACTCAACCAGATGACTGCGACATAAACACCGCCTACGCATACCACTCAACAACCGCGCAGAGTCCGCGTAGCATCCGACTAATTCCAATTCATCTAAAGTTCACTATTGTCTAGAATCTAGAACATTTATAAGCTCAAAAAGTGTAGTTTGTCTAGACAAGGCTACAATACAAGCAGAATGTTGTACAAATATTATACTTGACCCAGTTTAACTTGCTAATGGAGGTTTTACAATTAAATTGCTTTCACACAAACTTTTCGCACATTCACAAAGAAGTTTTTAAGCGGCGTCTTTTAGACGCTTTCAGGGGTAATTTCGCTTTCCCTAATCACACAAGTCTCGTTTTTAATTTCTACTTTTTCTATGTTTCGTTTCTTCTAAGATTTATTTGTTTAAAGTGTTAGTGAACACGTTTATCGAGTAGGAACGGTACATTTTCCTGGGATAAAATTTCTCCTTTAAATATCTCTATACCAAACAGCAAAATCGTTTCAGCGGTTTGGGCGTGAGGACTGGGGAATTGACAAACAGAATCTGTCTGTTAATTGTGCGACAGTATGTCTGTCAGTTATCTGATAACTGACAGACACACTGTCGCTGTTATAATAGTATGGGTTCTTCTCATTCCCACTGTTGTAATGCACAATACACTATTGTTTTATTTCGACTGTAAAAAAAATCGTCATTTCGTGGCATTCATTTATCACCATTATTTCGTAGCAAAATATCTCTCCTTGTTTGACATGCGTAAAACAAAAGTAGCGATAGCAATAAAACGTAATAAAATGGCAAAAAACTGCGTACAGTTTCGAGTTTGTCGACGACCCTCGACAAAGTTAATTGACAAGTGTAGCTGTGGCTGCTTCTCTATTCGCTGTCGACTCATCATGACTGAAATTGTTACACGTAAATATTGTTACATCACACATGAAAAATATCGCAGCTAAATATTATATTCGTGAACCAGCTGACCCGACTAATGTTTGTTTTGCCGAATGCGTACCTAAATTAAGTATTTGATAATTACTAAACGCTGTAATAATTATAAACCTTTCTTTTGGATCACTCTATTTTAAAGAACTAAATTTGAAGATCTAGCATAAACGTCGTTTATGTAACGATTTCATAAATGTACGGTTCAAAAAGTTGAAAGTCGATTCTCTTTTCACAAAGTGTACAAATCCATGATAGAGTAGCAAATATAACAGAAGCCCTGAATCCTCTAAGGCGGGAATATAACCGAACGATTTCCAGTATTTTACTCAAAAGTGAGGGGTCAAGAGTGGCTGGTCAACCCTTAACCGATCACCCTAAACCGAAGCCTTCAAAGGAATGAATTTTAAATAACACTCTGAGTTCTATTTACTTTTATCACTCTTGCTGTGTGTTGTTATACGACATTTAACATACAGTATTTTGAATAACCTGGAACGATTATTGAGTTTTGTAAGTATAAAGACAGAAACAAATTACAATGGTAAAGGCAATAACATTAAAAATATAAAACTTGTATGTTATTTTTGTACGCCGTTGAACCGATTTAAGGTAATCGCATCGGTAATCGCACATTTATCAGCACGCAGGCGCCGATTGCGAAATTTTTGGAATTCATGTATCATCATGTACTATATGCAGTAGACGCGTAGGTATGACAAATATTAATGTGCTAGCTTTAATTGATATTATTAATTTTATTATCAATAATGGTTTTATTATTCGTAGGATGGAACAATAATAAAAAAGCACAATATGTCTTCGTTTTCAACGCGGCAAAATGTAGCGTTCCTCTGTAAGTTTTAAATACTAATTATCACCTTGAATATTTTTCACATTATTTTAAAATAAGCACATCTCTTATTACCTATCCGACTATTTTAAACTAACACCAACTTTGATTGCTTAACTTTGTGAATTTGCAAACTAAAAGTGTTAAACTAATGTAAAAACTATGTCCCATTTTGATTCTCTTCTGCAATAAATCCAAGCATGATTGTCTTATCTAAAGCATACTTGCACCGTTAAACCGATTTTGATGTGTAAGAGTCTCAACACACTAGGCCGAAAAAATGCGGCCGAAGTTCGGCATGATTACGCCTACAATGTATTTTAAATTCTACGAATAACAAAACTACAAATTACTGATGACACACCATGCCGAAATCACGTCGCGTTATATTCTATGCGTAGCGCATTGCTGGCGTAACATGCCGAATTTCGACCGCGTATTTTCGGCCAAGTGTGTTTAGACACCAATGCCCGGGACACACGAGGCTAGTTTTTTAAGCTAGGATAGCAAGCTAGTGTTAGTAAGCTAGCAAGCTAGTGCTTCTGGCTTCGTGTGGACTAAGCTATCTTCATTTGTAAGCTAGTAAGCATGATCTAAGCTAGGTCAGCAAGCCAGGACAGTTTGGTAAGAAACTAGCTTGCTATCCTGGCTTGAAAAACTAGCCTCGTGTGTCCCGGGCATTAGCGCCATACCTCACCGGGAGGCCATGGCAACGTGGACAGTTACGTAACCATGTCAACGTCTGGCGTCTCGCCGCTGCAAAGCGGTGTTGTTCTTATATTCTATGAAGATTTAAGAAAATACCTTGAAAAATTTTTCAATTATCTGAGGATAATATCAGAAAAATCAGCGACTGATTGAGTGACCTAGCATACAAAGACGTGCAAAAAACTGGCAACGTGAACTATCGCCGCATGCGGAGCGGTCGACTCTGGCTACGCTGCCTACTTGGCAACGTCGCCAGTCGGTCGCCAGGTGAGTTACCCGTCATAAAATATCTCAATAAAACTAGTTGGCGACGCCGCTGACCACGTCGCCATGGCGCCCTGGTGGCCCTCATGTACTTCCTATATCATCTGTCCGCTTCAAAGGGTCATTTAGACTCTAGTAAGCGGACAGGGCATAGTTTTTACGAAAAAAGTACAGTTTCTAATCTAGAATTTCTGTGCAAACGAAGCAGCGTACAAGATTATTAGGTACAATATTGTGTAAAGTCGACCATGACGTCAATACCCATTATTAAGGTCAATCTAATCAAAACTTATTATAATGAAGAGGAAAAGTTTGTTTGTTTGCGTTGAATAGGCTCCGGAACTACAAAGCCGAAGATGTAGATATCGTGTAAAACGCGGAGGACAAAGGATACTTTTTAACGAGGGAAAATATACAATTATTGTGGGATTTAAAAAAACCTCCGTGTTTCAGTCTTTTAGAACGTGGCTCTTGACTCGGATCGTGGATTTGGTTCCCGCGTTGGAAACATGCTATTTTCAATGGTAAGGACAATGCAGGCTGATCACCTGATTGTCTGACAAGTAAGATGAGCCAAGCGTCGAATGGGCATGTAAAAAGTCGGTCCTGCGTCTGATCTCTCGCCAGTCGTGTCCTTCGTCAGTCCCACTGGGTTATGTGAGTAAAGGAAGAGAGAGTGCTCTCGTGTACTGCGCACACACTTCTGCACTATAAATTTACTCTTGCGTAACTGGCCTGGTTTCATTGAAACCGGCCACCGTCACCGAAACCGGAGTTGAGAGTTTTTTTTTTTTGATGGGATACTGCTTGAACGCGTAGCCGCGCGCTAAATCTAGTTGTTTATACAAATAACAGAACACAGATAACAATGCTTATGCTGCATTTGAATAATTATGCTAAGAAGCAATGTAATCGCCATTGTTTGTATAATAACGTAATAGGGCTTGAAGATCAAAGCCAAATTGAGCATTGTTAAGGAAATTACAATGAATGTGTATTAGGACTATCAGCAATAGAAGGTAAAGACTACAGTATAATTTTAGTACTGTTTACTATGTAGTCAGTTAGTCACTTTAGGTTTAATTATTATAGATTGCAGTTAAAACTTTTGTCGAGTCCAGACTCCAGACTCAATGGACATTTTGTTTGCCCAGGTACACAAAATTACAAAAAAAAAACTATAAAAAATTATGAAATGAGCCACAAAACTTCATAATATTTTGTATATAATATATAATGTATTTATCCAAAATCACGTCTCAAATGTGAACAAAATTCCTTTCTTTCTCACTGATAAACAGAGACTGATAAAAAGAGAGTTTGAAAGGTCTTTCTCTTGATTGGCGTTTGAGAATTCGTTCACCACAAGTTCGAGTCTTTAATTGTTTGCCATAGCACATTTCTACTTCTCCAATAATGCGGAAGACGAAAATTCCTATACGAATTGCTACCTCGTAAAATGTTTGTTATTTATGTAACCTATAAGGGGCAGGTACATTGCAACATGACGCAGCAATGCGATGCGTAGTATTTTTAAAGTACCTACTCAAAATTAAACTTTATTTACTACACAGGAAGATTTTCAACTCATTTTATTGTAAGACTTGCCACCCGTACCGTAATTATCTGACTGCCTATTCTGATCGGCTCCTTTTAAAATCATAACGCCTTGCAACGTTTCAAAATGAACTGACTGTCTAGACATAGGTTTGAGCTTGGACAGTTAAATTGACAGTGAATAAAAATAAGTATAGGTAGCCAGAGCTTGACAGTGGGAATAGCAGATTGAAATAGAAACGTCAATTTCGTAACATTGACGTTTCTAGATTTCAAATGGAATAGAAACAGATTTAGATATTACGAAGCTGAGAATTCCCTCTTAATGCTCTAGCAGCCATTCTCAAAGTATGACTTGGAGCCCTGTGCGTCTAGCGTACGCGTACAACGAGATATCTCACTTAGACCAACACGAGTCGGCGCATGAGTACCGGAAACTATTCTACCTCAATTTTTTTATGCGATCCTCTTCAAATTGCCCTCCTGATGATATAAATGCATGTTGCCATGGTGCAACCCGGTGCCATATTGTTTAAACAAACATTGTTTAAACAATTGCAAGGAATTGTTATTTTTGAACCGGACCAATTTTTTTTATATTATATTTTGAATTACCAATAAAAAAGGCCCCATGGCTTTTCACGATTAAGTTAATATTTTTAAAGATATGAATTTTGAAAGGTTCGAAAAATCTCAAATTTGGGTACTTTTGACCCAAGAAAAATATATTAAAAAACATAATAATGTTTACGTTATATATTTTTTAAACTCTCTATATATTAGTTAATAATATCGTTAGTAGAGATTTAAAAAAATTTCATTGTTTATGTCTTTTTTTTTTCTTAGCAAAAGTAGACAAAAAATTTGTGTATGGGAGCCCCCCTTAAACATTTAATTTATTTTAATTTTATTATTAAGTATTAAAGTACAAATATAATTATGGATTTTGTGAAATTTTCAAGTGCCTAGCTGTTACCATTATTGATTACGAGCAAAAAACACCAAAAAATCACGTTTCTTGTTTGTAGCCTCCCATAAATAATAACCTTATTTTATTTATAGTATTTGTTCTTATAGCGGCAACAAATATACACAATCTGTGAAAATTTCAGAAGTAGCTAGCTATAGCGTTTTTTGAGATGCAGCCTAGAGACATACAGACAAACGGACAGACAGACAGACATCTCAAAAACCGCTATAGCTAGACTTCTGAAATTTTCACAGATTGTGTACTCGTATATCTTTTGTCGCTATAACAACAAATACTAAAAATAAAATAAAGTATAATATTTAAGGGGGGCTCCCATACAAGAAACATGATTTTGTTGGCCTTTTTTGCACGTAATCAATAATAGTAATAGCTAGGCACTTGAAAATTTCACAAAATCCATAATTATATTTGTATTTTAATAATAAATAATAAAATTAAAATAAAGTAAATGTTTAAGTGGGGCTCCCATACAAAAAAACACAATTTTTTGTCTACTTTTGCTAATATAAAAAAAGATATAAACAATGAATTTTTTTTAAATCTCTACTAACGATATTATTAACTAATATATAGAGAATATAAAAATATATACAACTTAGACATTATTATTTTTTTAAATATATTTTTCATCGGTCAAAAGTACCCAAATTTGAGATTTTTCGAACCTTTAAAAATTCATATCTTTAAAAATATTAACTTAATCGTGAAAAGTCATAGGACCTTTTTATTGGTATTTTAATAAAGAATATAAAAAAAATTGTCCGGTTAAAAAATAACAATTCCTTGCAATTGTTTAAACAATGTTTGTTTAAACAATATGGAACCGGGTTGCACCATGGCAACATGCATTTATATCATCAGGAGGGCAATTTGAAGAGGATCGCATAAAAAAATTGAGGTGGAATAGTTTCCGGTACTCATGCGCCGACTCGTGCTGGTCTAACTCTCGAGTGCAGTTATAATATTGTCGATGTTTAATTGTCAAACTTAATATAATTGTCAAAATCATTTTTTGACATTATGTCGATAGATTTTGATGGCAGATCTACACGAGAAAAAATGTATGTCATGTTAGGGTCAATAGAGATGATCAACGACAAACCATCAAACATCGAGAAAACATGTAGACAAAATTTTCTCGTTATGCGCATGCTATGCGCACTGAAGTGCCGCAAATGCTTTGTAGGGGCAATCTTTTTACAAATGGAGACAATAATTCATTCGAATCTATATATATATATATATATATATATATATATATATATATATATATAGAGTTATATTGAGTTATAAGTGGCGTAACTAACACAACTTTCTTTTATATATATATATATATATATATATATAAAAGAAAGTTGTGTTAGTTACGCCACTTATAACTCAAGAACGGATGAACCGATTTGGATGAAAATTGGTGGAGAGGTAGCTTAGAACCAGGAATAGCACATAGGATACATTTCGCAAAAAGGTACGGTTACTGCACAATATACTTTTATGATTTGCGCGTAAACTATTCTATCGATTTTGATGAATTTTGGTATGGAGATACTTTGAGTCTCGGGAAAGGACAAAGGATACTTTTGGTCCCGGAAAATGTACGGTTCCCGCACAATAAACTTTTATCTCAAGAACGGATAAACCGATTTGGCTGAAAATTGGTGGAGAAGAAGCTTAGAACCAAAAAAAGGACATAGGATACATTTTGTCCCGGAAAAATGTACGGTTACTGCACAATATAATTTTATGATTTGCGCGTAAACTTTTCAATCGATTTTGATGACTCATGATATGGAGATACTTTGAGTCTCGGGAAAGGACAAGGGATACTTTTGGTCCCGGAAAATGTACGGTTCCCGCATAATAAACTTTTATGATTTTCGCCTAAACTATTCAGTCTATTTTTATGAAATTCGGTATGGAGATACTTTGAGTCTTGGGAAAGGACAAGGGATACTTTTTGTCCTGGAAAATATACGGTTTCTGCACAATAAACTTATGATTTTCGCTTAAACTATTTAATCTATTTTGATGAAATTTGGCATGAAGATACTAATTTTAATATATTGTTTTCTTAATTATACCGATTCGAATTAAATAATCATCGTTAAAACTGGACAACGTCTGTCGGGTCAGCTAGTACATAATATTTTTTTGGGGTCCGTCTAAATTGACAATTTTTAAAAGGGTTCCGCTTCCTTAAAAGTTTCAGAATCCTCGGTTTTAAACAACCCAGATATAATTATTATCGTTGCATTAATAATAATATTTATAAGTTTTGTTAAGAATAATAATATCACTATTCACCAGTAGCCAATCCGTGTATCGAAAATCTTTTTCATATTCACTTTTCGTGACGACTAAAAGATAACTTCATCTAAATTAATATAAAGCTTTATTTTATTAAGAACTAGTTTCTGCCCCCAACTCCGTTGCGCCAAAATGCAGTTATCACGCTTGAACCGTACATTTTACCGGGATAAAAAGTATTCTATGTCCTTTCCCAGGACATAGAATACTTACTCAAACTATTTCTATACCTTTCAGCAAAATCGGGTCAGTGGTTTGGGCATAAAGAGGTCAGACATACAGACTTTCACGTTTATAATATTACTAACTTTGGCATAGTTAAGAATTATTATTACCTAGACTGGCACAAATAGTGACTTCTCCAACGTCTTCCGGGAAAAAAGCAATGGAACTCATTTTTACAATGATAAACCAAAATAAATATTTATTTACATTGTTTTTAGTATTTATTGTTATAGCGGCAACAATAATACACAATCTATGAAAGTTTCAGAAGTCTAGCCACGGAATATATAACACTATATATATTCCGTGAGTCTAGCTATAGCCGTTCTTGAGATACAGCCTGGATACAGACGGACAGACATCGAAGTCTTAGTAATATGGTCCCGTTTTTACCCTTTGGGTACGGAACACTTAAAAAAAGATAAAATCGTACATCTCAATTGGAACCTCGTGAATAATATAGTAAGGTTCAGGATATTTGGGAACAGACTGTTGTAATAATTATTTTTATTTTCTGAGACTAACTTTTTGCTGTAAAAGGAAACAATTTACTTGCGCGGTGTGACAACTGACAACTAAGCTAAGAGGGAGGTAGAGATTGAGTAAGAGAGTAATATTCTGCTGTTTCGTTGGCACTTTTGCTGACACTCTCAAAGTGCAACCCATTGATATTTTACTTTTAGACTTGATAAAATAATTTTCAAAATGACACAAATACTACTTTTCTAAGGTTGCCGTATTTTTTATTTAAAACTAGCTGTCCCGGCAAACGTTTCTTTGCCATAATATACTTAAATTAGTATTTCGCATATATTATTTTATTGAAGTGACTAAATAAGTATGTCGCCATGGCAACGTCAATCGCTATCTCGTCGCACAAACAATGGTCGCCGTCAGTCTCAGGTTTTATTAATTTACTATTACTTATTCAACAAAATATGCACTTATCAATATATAAAGTACCCAGTAGCCGATTCTCAGACCTACTGAATATGCATATAAAATTTGGTAAAAATCAGTAAAGCCGTTTCGGAGGAGTTCGTGGACTAACAATGTGACACGATAATTTTATATATAAGAAGAAGAAAAAAGCAAGCGTTTTTTTGTGATTGTAGCAAGCGCCACCGCATCTTGTATTTTTCCATACAAAAGTTTAAAAAGTTACTCTTTCAGCGCTGCTACTTTCACAGTGAGCTCTGTATAGGGGACCCATGCACTATTAACGACCCTAAAGTATTATTTCTAAGTTTTGCTACAGCCTCAGCTATAATTATCTAATATATATAAATCTCCTGTCACGATGTTTGTCCGCGATGGATTCCTAAACTACTTAACCGATTTTAATGTTTTTTTTAATGTGTGCTTTTTTCCAACTTGAGAGATAGGATAGCTTAGATCTTTAATTATAGTCGCAATTTTATTTTATTGCAAATTAATTGTCTATAAAGAGCGACCATTGTTTATGCGACGCGGGTCACGGGATAGCGATGGACGTTGCCATGGTGACATACTTATTTAGTCAATTCAATAAAGCCGTCCCGGAAAACGTTGTCTTGCCCATATTATTTTATTTAAGTAACTAAAATATAAGTATGGTGCCATATTCGACCGACCTGGCTCTCTTAGGCATTTATATTTAAGAAAATAATTGAACGCGCCCATACGACAGTTAAATGAAAGGAGATGACGAAAATTGAAGTTAAAAGTGCACAGTGTGGAGTGTGGGCACTGGACATAGCTATTATAGATCTAAACTCCCCTCTCGCACGCGCACCCCCGCCTTGATGACGCCCACTTCGCAACGGGCCGTGCAGTAGAAATCGTAATATTTTAATTTCGCCATAACTTCAAAACCAAACCTCCAATTTTAGTCATTCAAAGACCAAATATTATTTACATAAATTGTACTTAGTGACGAAATGATTTATTTTGATAAGGATTAATAGCATGAGTAAAATAAACGCATTTAGTCCGAAAAAATTTAAGATTTTTTAAATAAAAAAAATGGTTGGTGTGCCTCACTCGACATAGATAGTTATAGTGAGTCGCAGACTTTTTTGTGATATTTATAAGATCTACAACTAATTGGGACATTTTATGGTTCTATCTTTTATAGTTTAGGCAGCGTATGCAAAATAAATAACTTTTCTGGTTGATTTTTTACACCTTGTGTCTCAAAAACTCAAATATCTTACGAAAATAAAATTTAGTCTATGTTACTCGTGGATAATGTGACTCTCGAATAGTGTCCAATAGTTTTTAAGCCTATTCATTACAATAATTATACAAACAAAGTTTTCCTCTTTATAATATTAGTATAGATGGCAAAGAAACGTTTGCCGGGACAGCTAGTAATATAATGTATAGTCTAGAAGGGACGAAGTGCATTCTTGAAGAGTCCAGAACGCACCAGGTCAAAAAATATCTTAGATTATTTTTCCGACCCAAATATTGACCAATAGAATTGTACCATTCGACGTCACGTGGTACAACCTACATGGTATTATACTGATAATTTTTTGAAAATTTTCTCTGGTTACCACGTGACGTCGAATGGTGCAATTCTATTGGCCGACATTTGGGACGGAAAAATAATCCCCCGAATACCACACGAGCTTCAAAATTATCTGGCATTTCCCTCAAGGTTCCCTGCAAACAAATAAAGTCGTCAAGTTTTTCAGGAAAAATCACTCGCGCTTCGCGCTCGTGATTTTTTAACCTGAAAAACTTGAATCCTTCATTTGTTTGCAACGAACCTATCGGGAAATACCCGATAATTTTGAAGCTCTTGTGGTATTATAAGTGATTATTATTTTCATCAAAACTAAAAGGTTTTGGTGAGTTTTACACGAAAAATCTTTATATGATAATAAATTAAAGGCATTGAAAGATAAATTGAGTCTACGAAAGGGCCCCAGGGATTTCTTCCGTTGGCTTCCCTTGACTGACACACTTTTTCAGTTAAAGTAATATTTTAGGCAGTCGGGGTGGTATGGTATGGACTTTTATTCATTTTAATAAACGTAGATGATAAACAATTTATACCTTAATTTTGGCCTTTTTCTACGGCTTTTTACGGCTTTTAATAACGGCTACACGTAGTCAATTGAAATACATATTCACAAAATACTTAATAGTATAATTAGCACTTCAATAATAAAATTAAAATTAAATAGATATGGGGGGCTCCCATACAAAAATTTTTTTTTGCCTAATTTTGCTCTTAAATAGTACGGAACCCTACGTGCGCGAGTCTGACTCGCACTTGGCCGATTTTTGTGTGACACCCTGTATATGGTCAACTCGTTCAACAAAAAGATTGAATGACAAATTCAAATTTTCAAAACACAATCGTAGATATTAATAGAACATTAAATTATTAATTATTAACATTTCGTTATCAGTTGGCCTAAAAGCCTACTTCCGTAATATATTCTGATTGTCATTGAACACGCGAAAATATGATGCGTGCTGCGGGTCTTCGGATGTCTTATGAAGAGTATCAACTTGGTGTACCTACATCTGGATTTCAAAAACAACATTTATAATATAAGAAGAACATTTTATTTATTTATATAAATAATGTAAATAATAATATGAGTCGGTTATAATGTACCATCGAGGAAATTGATTCCCAGGCAGTTGACAGATCAACGTTATTCGGTAAATCCGACCAATTAAATGATCTGTCCACTGGGTTTGACATAAAACGACCAAACTACGTAGGTCCCCCATCTGCCTAGGAATCAACTTCTCTGATAGTACTTTTCATTATTTCTCAGTATACGCCGACATCAAAACCACCTCTATAAACAGTTAACTTTTTACTTCATAGACAGAAAATCTTTTAATATATCAATTAATATTATGAGAAAAATATTACTAAAACAATATGATAACTAAAAAGAGTAAAATTATTATTTTTTAACAAAAAATTGAATCTAACTTAAAAGGTAAAAACAATCATATACTTAAAATTATGTAAAAAGTATGAAATAACTCTCTTCATAGTACCTTTTTCAAAATTCAACTAAACCTCAGCTTATTCCATACTCAAGTTTCATTATTTTGAAGTCGGTACCGGCAAATTTCTATGTCAAGTTCTAGGCTGGTACCGACTTCAAACTAATGAAAATTGAGTACAGAATAAGTTTAGGTTTATTCTAATTTTGAAAAAGGCACTAAGTACCTACATAAGTACTTAATCATCATCATCATATCAGCCTATATTCGTCCACTGCTGGACATAGGCCTCTCTCAATGAACGCCAAGATGACCGACCTCCTGCTACTCGCATCCAACATGGACCCGCAACTAAACGGAGATCATCGTTGTCGTCGTCCCATCTAGTTGGAGGTCGACCTACACCCCGATTTCCCAGCCTTGGTCTCCATACTTAAGTACTTAATAATAATTATTTCACACTAATCAAATTATTTTAAGAATATTGTTTTTACCTTTTTTTATGCAATAAGGGGGCAAACGAGCAAACGCCTGATGGAAAGCAACTTCCGTCGCCCATGGACACTCGCAGCATCAGAAGAGCTGCAGGTGCGTTGCCGGCCTTTTAAGGGGTAATAGGGGAGGGTAGGGAAAGAAATAGGGAAGGGTAGGGAAGGGAAAAGGGTAGGGGATTGGGCCTCCGGTAAACTCACTCACTCGGCGAAACACAGCGCAAACGCTGTTTCACGCCGGTTTTCTGTGAGGATGTGGTATTTCTCCGGTCGAGCCGGCCCATTCGTGCCGAAGCATGGCTCTCCCACCCACGACCTTGGAAGTCGGGTACAGAATACAAAACATACGCCCGATCACGTGGTGTGGTTGTGGTATGGTTGCGGTTGTCGTGTTGTTATGACTTATGGTACGTGTGGAACTGCCCGAAAATTTTTAGACAAAAGTTTATTAGTGAATATTCATACCTACATAAACTCTAGTCAAAAAAACCTCAGAAACAGTAATACAGCTCATCCCGCAATATTCATTCTGCACCATTAAATACGTTAGAATAGAATGGAATGGAGTAGAAAGGAATAGAATATAAAATAATACAATTGAATAGAAATTATTTATTTGCTGAAATAATGTACAACATGATGTTAAAGTTATGAGATCAATTAGTTCTCTTGTTTTGCCTTTGGGTGGCGTGCAAATTTTAATAAACAATCTTTCAAATAATAATTTATCTACATAATATGCTAATACTACGTCATAATTTATCCTTTTATATTATATTATATTATATTATTATCTCACTGCGCGATTTTTAATAAATAATTATTATAAATATTTATACTTACATGACAATTTGTGCTTTTTCTAATATGACAATAATATTAATGTCATAAATTACATCATCTCATTTTATTTCTACACATTTTCATTAGTCGTTAACTCGTACGGTATACAGCATGCGGGGAGTCTATGACAACTAATGGCGCATTGTCATTGGTCGTGGCATGCGTTTCAGAAATCTCCCGCACCCCGCATGTGGGTCCTATCGACCAGTGAAAATGCGCCAAGTATTCGGTATGATTATTATTATACAAATTAGGATGATTCCATATAGTGATAAGTAAAAAAAGCATGATTGAATTTTTTGAAAAAAACTTGATCGCGTGCAAAGAATAGTTGATTCACCCATATTCAAATAGTGAAAAAAATAATATTATGTCAATAATATTTAATTAGCAATTTATATAATATGGATACAAAGTCAAGTCAAGCTAGAAGAACTGGGGAAGTAGTTGGGTTGGGATCATCGTTATATAGAAGAAAGGCTGGCCGGAATCGCGTTTACCTCGACCCTCGCTAATAGTACATAGCGACGAAGTGTTTTTATTTCGACCACACCCAGTGCAGAAGCCGTTCTCGAGTGAATTCTCGCACGGTAACACTGCACATTTTGTAAGTAATCATAATAGACATCAATACATGAATTTCATTAATTAATTTAATTTATTAATTAATATTTCATTACAAAACACCATAAAATATGCATTTAATAACTTTACAATAATTCTATTAGGTATTATAATTCATTTATTTATCATTAAGGTATTCATTGATTGTGTAATACCTTGTGTGTTGCTTCTGGAAATGTGAAAAAATCCATGGAAGTAGGAAATATGCTGAATTTAAAATAAAAATTATCACGGCTAAGAGGACATCATAAGTTATTGAGTAATTAATTATCGATTAAAATAATATTCGCCGAAATATAAAGGAACTTTTCGTTCAAATTCCTTTAAACGTAACTGAAATGATGTTGTTAATAGTGTAAAACACGTTATAAAATATGTCTTCATTGACCATACAAAAATTATCAAAAACTATCGGTACTACGGAACCCTATATTGCACGTGGCCCGACACGCACTTGCCCGATTTTTGTTTGATAAGATGATGTATGGTCTCAAACTAATACCCGATGTTACGGGGACATGATGCATTATGAATTATGATCTACGATCAATATTGGTGCGGCGGAGTAGCTCACATTATAATGTACTACGTTGCGACAAAACTTATTTATCGCGCGGAAACCATACATTTTTCCAGGACAAAAAGTATCCTATGACCTTCCCCGAGACTCTAAGTATCTTCATGCTGAATTTCAGAAAAATCGCCACAAGGCGAGTATTATTTTCACAAGGCCGTGATTGTATGTCAAAATATTGTTTCTTTTTTATACTTTTGGAGCAACTCAGATTATGATATATTATTCTGATCTGAACCACGAGTTAGCATATGCATTGACATGTCAATCCAGGCACTTTTTATAGTTACTTTAACGGCACATAGTAGATACATACTTATCAATTTTTTCAAAAATCTGTGGGTCAAAACTGGAGAATTCAAAACTGCAAAGAAAACTGATTTTCTGTATATTATATCTAATATTTCACATTTTTCATTTGACACCCTTTAGATGATGCTGCAGCACCAAAAGTAGTTTTCCGCAAAAAATATCCTTTTTTCTGAAACTATGTCCATACCAAATTTCATCTAAATCGATTCTGTCTTTTACTCGTGAAGAAATGACAGACAAACAGACAGAAACACTTTTGCATTCATAATATTAGTAATCATTAGCGATTAATTAAATAAAATAATAATTATAAAGTATGTATATATCTATTACTGACATCATAATATTATCCGAGATAGCTTCAAATTGGAAAACAATGGAGGTAGAGTCTTTCAACAAGCAATAACTTTCTGAGAATTAATTACTATGGAATAAAGGAGATTGAACAAAGCGAAGGTAAATAACGCCGAGGACAAGCGCTCGCGTGTCGAAGTTCCCAACTATCGAACGACGTTATAAACTATAAGTTCTAGGAAGTTAGTATACCACTTAAAATATGACTTTATCAATATTTATGATAAGATCAGCATGAAGATAATAATAAAGACGTTAGTGGATGAACCAGGTAAGTAACACTTTAGAGATAATTACTCATTTTTTCAAATTTGAACAAACCTTGTAGCTCATCTACTTCATCGTCTGGCTTTGGTTTTAGGTTTTTTTTATTTCAAATCAGTTTTCCGTTGTTTTTTTTGCATGAATGGAGGCCCCATTTGTTACTTATCTGGCTCTTCCACTCACGTCTTTTCTGTTCGTATTATATTGTCAATAAAAGGTGCTACCATATTATATTATTTAATAAAGAGGAAAGGCTTGTTCATTTGTTGGTTGTTGTTGATGGTTCAATAACTAGGTTTTATGAAATTTGACACAGGATAGGAGTTGATTACGTTGAAAACATAAGGCTATTTTTATAGCATCACATTTAATTTAAAATGTCCCAATATCCCAAAACTGTAATATTATTATGAAGATTTGAAAGTCAAAATCCTAACTGCTCTAAGTGCTACGAACTTACGTAGCATGTAGCTACGCCTAGCTACGCACTACGTATGCTACGTAGAGGGTCTACGCGCTAGGGATAACTCACCGCTCGACTCTGATGAATAAAAAATACGATTTCCGCGTGATAGAAACATTTGTGCACAACGGAGTTGCGGGCTTTATCTACTTTTAATTATAATTGACAGTTTTTTTTTTAAAAGCTTTTATTTACTTGTAACTTGCTCTTGTATGTATGTTAGTTCAGGTGGAATCCAAACTCAATTTTGAAGTAGATATATCTTTTACCGATTGAGTTATACAAAACGTGTATAACGTTTATTTTGTTGGTTGAGAGAAAACCAATAAAGGATGGATGAAAAATCACTAAACGCACACACTGTTCTTCCCTGATCAAAACGAATTACGATTTTATGGACAGATTTTTACAAATTCTTGCTTTAAAAGAAAGACGTTTTAAAAATAATTTCATGACGTTATCAGAGGCAATCAAATTCTTTGGCATACCCGAAATAACATTTACAGCAAAACAAAGTTTGTCGGCTAGTAGCATTTAAATTTCCGTGTACCAATGCAGCTTACGTGTGCATCCATTTTAATTTCAACATCGAATTTTAATTACAAATTTCTGCTTGTTGACTCTAGAGTGCTGTACGTATCAATTTTGTTTGAATACTGAAAAACTCTTAATTATTTCAGGTTGAGTTCATCCGCTAAAACAGAGACGCAACGACGCAGCGTTTTTAACCGACCGTATATTTTAAGAGTTCCGTACGCACGGGGTAAAAACGCGACAGACAGAAATGAGTTACGAAGATTTCGCTGGATGTCCATCTGTCTTTATTTCTATCGTCGATAGTACTAATGGTACGTAAACCTTCATACGCAAGTCTATCTCTCAATTGTTTTTTTTTAACCAGTATATTTTGAACTTATCACTACACAAGAGTCTTCTCTAAACGTTTTACGGTAATTTTGTCCTTATCTGATACACTGGAAAAATCATTTGAAAGACTGAGACAAAACATTGTACAGCTCATTCATTATATATTTTTAATGTGTTTTTTTAATTTATTTAACATGTGAGGTAATGATGAGAAATAATGGTACCAAATTATACACAACTGGGACAAAACATTGTTTTAAATGGCCCTGGCTTCTTTTATTTTCATTTGTTTATTTTTGAAAGACAAATTAAATATATTATTATTTGTGGAAGAGGTATATACAAAATTTTAAAATGTTAGTGTCGAATTTACGTTTGCGTTTTTTACGAAATAAATCCGCTTTCAGATTTTACCTTTGTAATACTGAATGCATAAAGCTTACTTGTGAAAACTCTATATTATCGACTATTGATTCATTATTTTTTTTACTGTGCCACAAAAAAATATTTCTACAATAATCTTCCCTTGGATCAGGGTCTCAAAAATTCTGATATAATAAAAATGACCATACGAGATTCAAGATTTAAAGTGAAGGCACCGAATTTCATTCTAACATTTCATATGCAGTTTGTGCCCCAATTTTCCTTTTTTTTTTATGCAACAAGGGGCAAACGAGCAAACGGGTCACCTGATGGAAAGCAACTTCCGTCGCCTATGGACACTCGCAGCATCAGAAGAACTGCAGGTGCGTTGCCGGTCTTTTAAGAGGTAATAGGGGAGGGTGGGGAAGGAAATAGGGAAGAGTAGGGAAAGGAAAAGGGTAGGGGATTGGGCGTCCGGTAAACTCACTCACTCGGCGAAACACAGCGCAAGCGCTGTTTCACGCCAGTTTTCTGTGAGGACGTGGTATTTCTCCGGTCGAGCCGGCCCATTCGTGCCGAAGCATGGCTCTCCCGCGTCTAAACGCTCTCCCTTTTGGCATCTTACCCCAAATAAGCGACTGTCTTTCCGTAAACTAATTCGCAATCAATATCGTTTGAGGTGAAGTCACCGGTAGTGACAACCAGCAATTAGTTCTGTTTGATCACGTGAGAAGTATTGTGCTATTTCTGGAACACTCAGAGGCAAATGTCATTAGAACCTCCAGGAGTAGCGCATACATGTTGTGTAATATATAGTGTAATAATAGGCACTCATAAGATAATTACTTTGCTTATAATATAATAACAACGTGTAAGTTTAATATATTATAAGCAAAGTAATTACGAGTAAGGGTCAGTTCATTTTTAACCGACTTCCAAAAAACGAGGAGGTTATATGTTCGGCTGTGGATTTTTTTTTTTTTTTTTTTTTTTTTTTTTTTTTTTTTTTTTTTTTTTTTTTTTTTTTTTGTATGTTCAACGATTACTCCGCCAGTTTGTGAACCGATTTTCGAAATTTTTGCTTTGTTGTATTTGGTTTTACTCCAATTTGGTACCATGTTCACAAAGTGGTGACCTGATGATGGGATCCAGGAGTAATCGAGGGAACTCCTCGAAATTTATATGGAAACATATGGTGATTTTGGTTTTATGTGAAGTGTACTAAGAATATGCTACCAAAAAGTCAAATATTGGGTCAAGGTATACCATGGTTTCGAAGATGCTGAGAGAACTCCTGACTCCTTATAGATACACGTTTGGGAGTTTCGGCGTTGTTTTAAGAACAGAAAGCATATGCTACTATGCAACTCATATTCATCATCATAATCATCATCATCATCATCATCATCATCATCATCATCGTCTTCATCATTACCACGTCGTGTTAAGGTCACCAATGTCTCATGGCACAGAATAGATAATAGTACAAGGCATAGGTGTGGATATACTAATAATAATAATAATTTTATACTGTACAACAACACTTTGTTTAAATATACACGGCGGTCAGCACCGCGGAGGCGACGGTATCGCTTTACTTTATACTTTACTACTTTATATACAGATCGAATACTATACTAACTACTTTATAAAATTTTAATAGACAAAATATAGAATTAAAATAAAGTTATTTTAAAAAAAACATTTAAACAAAACAAAGTCAATAAGTGTCTTTTTAATTAGTTATACTTATTAATCGATAGATGGCGCACTAAGTATCGATTTGAATGGATTTGAAATTGAATTCTTGATTACAAGAACAGCTGTCAATAATTATGATAATAATATATTATATTACTAGCTGTCCCGGCAAACGTTGTTTTGCCATTTAAATAATTTTTGGTATGAAAAATAGATGTTGGCCGATTCTCAGACCAATATCCTCACAATATGCTCACATAATTTCATGAGAATCGGTCAAGCCGTTTCCGAGGAGTATGGCAACGAAAACTGTGACACGAGAATTTTATATATTAGATGAGTAGCTACGCTACATCCTATGCAAGTTTATACAATTTTTTATCTGATAGATCCTTGGATCGTGGAAAAACGAGACACAATAGCCTTTCTATTGTTATCGCAATCGCCGGTGACCGCTTGGGGTTTGAAGTATTAAAATTGTTAAATTACTTAGCACACATCCTATGCAAGTTTATACAATTTTTTATCTGATAGATCCTTGGATCGTGGAAAAACGAGACACAATAGCCTTTCTATTGTTATCGCAATCGCCGGTGACCGCTTGGGGTTTGAAGTATTAAAATTGTTAAATTACTGAGCACAATATGTTCACTTCACTGATAATATATTATTTTGTGAGTGTGAACTGTGTAATAAGATACGTAAAATATACGCGAAGGTTTACCTACTAGTGTAACTAAAAAGAGTGAAATTATTATTATTTTTAACAAAAAATTAAAACCGACTTCCAAGGTAAAAACAATATTAACATTAATATGAACTAAAAAGTATTAAATAATTTTTGCTATCTAATAGTGCCTTTTTCCGAATTCGGCTAAACCTTGACTATTTCTGTACTCAATCTTCATAATTTTGAAGCCGGTGCCAGTTCCAAAAGTTTCAAATATTCTGTCAGAGGACTGAAGATTCAGCTATCTGGTACCGACTTCAAAATAATGAAGATTGAGTACAGAAATAGTCAAGGTTTAGCCGAATTCGGAAAAAGGCACTATTAGATAGCAAAAATTATTTAATACTTTTTAGTTCATATTAATGTTAATATTGTTTTTACCTTGGAAGTCGGTTTTAATTTTTTGTTAAAAATAATAATAATTTTTATTTCTGACTGCCCATTTCAAGGGATGGTTCGTAAAATTTTTTGTGGTTAGGTTATATAACGCGCTGCAGCTATTGGCCAATGCTAAGTGATAAGTGAACGTTGACCAATAGCGGATAGGCTTACGAGTCGAACGGGAATTATTATGAAAAAGAATCATGGTCAATCAAATAGCTTTTTACGGTAGTATAATATTAAAAAAGTAGAATCTAAATAATTTTGCGCTCTCCCTCTGTACGTGCTTCTTTATTTCTCCCTTTACAACTTCGGTAATTAAGAATGTAAATTATCCTCTACAGTTACGGATAAAATTTTTGACATTTTAAAAAGTTCATTTGAACTACTAGAAGAATTAAGATTGACATAAAAACCCAGTTCCATATCATACATTTCATTCTTTAAGATATTCTGACACTAAACTCATTGCAGAATGCCTTGGAATGAATAAAATATTCCCGAAGTTTGCCAGTACTTATACACTACGGCGTGAGATCCTGACACTTGAGTAGTTGAGAAAACGAAGTGAGAATGTTCTAGAAACGAGGTTCAAAGTTTAACTAGAATATGCCTACATCATAAGTAGGTAAATATAACAGTAGGTACTTTCCTTACTACTATTTGGTACCTATAGATATTGATGATAAATGATAATGTATTGAGTGTTTATAAATAAAACTAGATAACGCCCGCAACTCCGTTGCGCCAAAATTCGTTTATCGCGCAGGAACCGTACATTTTTCCGGGATAAAAAGTATCATATGTCCTTTCCCGGGACTCAAAGTATCTCCAAACCAAATTTCAGCAAAATCGGTTCAGCGGTTTTGGCATTAAGAGGTAACAGACAGACAGGCAGGCAGAGAGAGACACTTTTGTATTTAAACTACTAGTACATGGAGTATAATAAATAAATTAACATCGCAAAATAAACGTTTATGAAAATAATAATATTATGATCAGGAAAATAACTTGTTTGTAAAAAATATCTAAGCACTTTGTTTTTCTGCTTCTTATTTATTTTATTAATTATATCTCAGACTAATTAGCTCCGGCAATCTTACTTGAAAATAATATAATCCTAATTATTGTTGTTGAAATAATAATTTCAGTAAAAAACAATATGAAGCAAACCAATCGGTTGCTACCTGGCAAATAAAATATGATGATAGACTTATTGTGTTTTGTTTTACTTGTTATTTCAAGATTTTTGGTATAAAAATGAAATAAATAAAATAATACTAAAAATAATTTAAAAATCATTCGAACTACTAAATAGATTTTGATGTGGTGTGGTATTAGTTAAGGACCTAACTTACAAACTAAACTAATACTTAGGCCATTTCCAATTCAGAAAAAATAAACATGTTTCCGTAAGAGTACGTCTATTTTAAAAATTATACAAAATAATTAAGAATATATTTTTTCGAATAGTAACAATTTATAATATAAAATATACATAATATAATATTTGAATAACAAAACAATATATACAATAACGGTCTTAAGAGGACATGATACAATGTATTGCAAAGAATAACTGAGCGGCTCAGAAGTAACTCTAGCTTGAAAAGCTTGAAAAATTACGGAAACGACATACTTTACCCGTAGACTTAGAAAATGGACAATACTTGTATGAAATTGACCAGTCGCTAGAAAGAAAGAAAGTGGTCTCGCGACCAATATCTAAAATCTTATATAAAATCCTCGTTATATCCTATAATATATAAAATTCTCGTATTTTTATTTATTTATTTATTTAATCATTTATTGTGCACAAGAAATATTAACAAAATAACAATTTTACACACAGTAAGACGACACAAAGGGTCTGCTTATTTCTAATAGAAATCTCTTCCAGCAGCCCTACGGAGAGAGATTGGATTAGGATAGCAGATAGGACGTGCACAAACATGAATACCTATAATATTGCATCAAAATAGAATAATAGGATAATGACAAAATAAATAAATTATAAATACATATATACCTTATTATAAATAAGTATACACCGAGTTCTACAACAACATACAATAAAATATAATAATAATCTTAATATATATATTTCTTGTGTGCGTGTGTATGTGACTGAACTCCTCCTAAACGACTGGACCAATTTTGATGAAATTTTTTGTGTGTGTTCAAGGGGATCTGGGAATGGTTTAGATTCACAATTTTGTCCGCTGGATAATGTTTTTTTAATTAATTTTTAATTTATTAGTAGTTGTTGATTTTGGAATGTTTTACATTGGATCCGACAGTCGGCTGCCATCGCAGTGTCAAATTTTAAATAATATTCGAATTCGGATTTTAATTTTAGTCTGTCCGACAGTTAGCGCTTCGACCAAATTTAAAAAAAATACTTTATATACTTAATATGGCAAAGAAACGTTTGCCGGGACAGCTAGTAATAATATATATTTATAATTATAAAATGAGTAATGTATCTAAAATAAATAAATACTATAATATGTTATGTGTATCACAATGTTAGTTACCGTACTTCTCCGGAACGGCTTTACTGATTTTTATTTTTTACCAAATTTTTATATGCACATTCAGTAGGTCTGAGAATCGGCTACTGGTTACTTTTCTCAGACCTACTGAAAGTGCATTTGTTGAATACATAATAATAGTAAATTATTACAACTCGAGACTGACGGCGATCATTGTTTGTGCGACGGGATAGCGATGGACGTTGCCATGTTAACATGGGTACTTATTTAGTCACTTCCTATTAAATAATAATTGGTCACTTCAATAAAATAATATAGGCAAAATACTTTATATTATGGCAAAGCAACGTTTGCCGGGACAGCTAGTATAAAATAAAATCTATGTCTTGTAGATTATGTAGGCCTACTCGGCTGTCACGTCGACCAATTAAAATTCAAGACAAACTGCCGCATTTTAAAGATAGTAACTTTAATTAAATAAAAAAATACAATTTCTCCGAACATTTTACGTCCAACTCTTTCTAAGATTAAAATTAAATAATAATTAAATATCTGTTGCCGTTTCATCTCTTTTATACACTTACCTAATTTTACATTACAGTTGGACAGTGAACGCTCTGTGCATTCTCTCAGTCTTCGGACGAAGCAACTACGTGTCTCACAAAATAAGCACACGTTGGCTTTAAGAATGGAATGAAGTATTCAAGGGTTATGTATCCGAACAGTATAAGCTAGCTTAGGTTTATGCGAGAATCGTGTAATTCAGAAAAATTAATATTGTTGAGACGAGCAACAGGAATCGGATCACATGACGGATCTGATAATTTATTCACGTAATGTCTACACCAGTGTTTTTCAACCTTTTCATGATGCGACCGCCCTGGTATAAAAAAATATTTCGCGACCCCCCAATCCGCTTTTTAGGGTTCCGTACCCAAAGGGTAAAAACGGGACCATATTACTAAGACTTCGTTGTCTGTCCGTCCGTGTGTCTGTCTGTCTCCAGGCTGTAACTCAAGAACAGCTCTAGCTAGACTTCTGAAATTTTCGTAGATTGTGTATATCTGTTGCCGCTATAACAGTAGATACTAAAAATAAAATAAAGTTAATATTTAAAGGCCAAAAAAATCATGTATCTCGTAACGGAGCCCCCGTTACGAGAAACATGATTTTTTTTGGCCTTTTTAGCTCGTAATCAATAATGATAATAGCTAGGCACTTGAAGTTTTCACAAATTCCTTAATTATGTTTGTACTTTAATAATTAATAATAAAATAAAAATAAAGTTAATATTTAAGTGGGACTCCGATACAAAAACACAATTTTTTGTCTACTTTCGCTCTATACCGGTACGAAACCCTTCGTGCGCGAGTCCGACTCGCACTTGGCCGATTTTAACATGTACCTATGTGTGTTATCACTTATCATGCATGTGTTATAAATATTCAGTCCGATATGTTTTTGCAGTATAAGTATAACTAGCTATATGACCGAGCTTTGCTCGGTATTCAAAAAATTCAAAAAAACACACATAAAATGAAATTTTTTGAAAATGATTCCTAGCTAGATCGATTTATCGCCCCCGAAACCCCCTATATACTAAATTTCATGAAAATCGTTGGAGCCGATTCCGAGATTCCAATTATATACAAGAATTGCTCGTTTAAAAGATATAAGATAAAGTACGTAAAACACATTATTTTACACATTATTTGCGTGCTGACGTTTTCATCAATGGCCCAAATAAAAAGTTAGCATAGAAATCGCTTAAATTTGGAGAATGATTTGATTCTATGTAATGTGTAGCAAATACAGTCCCACGATGGGAGAAATTTATTAATTAATCAAAAACAAGCATAACCTTCGCATTTACATAAGTCGTAGAATTTTTTATTGTTAATTTGTTTGTATTAACATACAATGATTATGAATACATATTAATCCTTTTTTTAAATTCTCTTAACTAATAAATAAATATTTTTAAACTTTATTGTTTTTTTACTGAAGTTCTTTCGACTTGGCGTAGGCGGCCCCCCTACAGAAGCTTCGCGACTCCCCAGGGGGTCGCGACCCACAGGTTGAAAAACACTGGTCTACACTCTACACGTGTGATTTAAAAGGCTCCACTCCAGGATTAACGCCTCCATGGTCCAATGGTTTGAGCGTGGCTCGGCTTGACTCGGAGGTTGTGGGTTCGATTCCCGCGTTGGAGACGTGTTATTTCCAAGTTTTTTTAGGACAATACAGGCTGATCACCTGATTGTCCGACAAGTAAGATGATCATTTCGTCGGATGGGCATGTAAAATAGTCGGTCCTGCGCCTGATCTCTCGCCAGTAGTGTCGGTCTTCCGTCCCACTGGGTTAAGAGAGTAAAAGGAATAGAGAGTGCTCTTGTATACTGCGCACACACTTGGGCACTATGCGTAACTGGCCTAGTTTCATTGAAACCGGCCACCGTCACCGAAACCGGTGTGGGAGTTATAAATTGGATCCAGAAATCAAACGCCAACTTTCACCTTACATACACGCCGTCGCACATTTGAATGATCCTTTAGAAATTGCCATGTGTTGTTTGTTAAATGTTATTACCACTTGTTTATAACATAAGGTACAGCTGCTAAGATTATTTTCACCTACAATTTAAGGTGACAACGAACCAATTTAACACATTTTCTGTCAAACTGTTCATTATTATACTAAGGGCCTGCTTCACCACTTCTTGATAAGGCTATCCACCACTTAATTTGACAGATGGAGTATGGAAAATCTGTCAAATAACCCTATCGGGCACCTTATCAGGAAGCGGTGAAACAGGCCATAAGTTTGTTATGACTTTGTGGATTTGATTATAATGGAATTAAAGGAACACATAGATACAAAATAAAAACCTTCAACTAACCATGCTAAAAATATTTTCCTATATCAAAGTAACTAAATTTCTACAGCACATCAAACTTCCAGCTTCAAGAAAGATCGATTTTAAACTTCGCTGCAAATTTCAAAGTGGAAGTTTGGTATTTGTTTGATACCCGAACCGGTAAAATAATGACGACGCAATTATGTCGTTGTTTGAAAGAAAATATGAAGGCAACACGAAACATTAGTGTATCTACTTTCAGGCTAGCTCTCGGTCTACATTTTGAAAAGTTGTAATTTTAATAGGGTTTGCTACAATACAGTATCTATTACTTAACTATGTATTTATTTAGGTATTGTATTTCGATACTTTCCTACGAAGTTTAATTATATATAACATAGGGTGCCTTAACTTATTTGTCTACTGCCCACTTTTAGAATAAATAATTTTAGCAACGCCATTTTCTTACCTACTTAAAAACCACTATAACTTCAAATTAAATTAATTTATTGTTGCGAGCTATATGACCGAAGATTAAACATTAATTCTAAACGAGACTTTTACTTAAACCCGTAAGAGTTTACACTTTACATGAAACCTGAGCGCAGTAGGTTAAATCTCAAGTTAAATCTTACGGGCCAATGAGAATAGTTATTGAAACGCAACTTTAGTTGGTATCTAAGAGGCCTCCTAGCTTAATGAAATTACAAATCATCCCCCAATCCTCTACACAACACCCCATTTTTTTCTGGGTCTCTTACCCCTCCTTTAGGCCTACAGCGCCCTCAAAAGGGCGTTACCGCCCACTTTGTGAAAGGCTGTATTACATGTTTTGCTTCTTTAAGTTATTATACATTCTGAATAGTATTAATATTTAATATTGCCATTATAACATACTCTTTTGAAGGTAAGATTTCTTTAGCGGCGTTGTGAACTTTTTCAGATGAGTGAAAAATGTTGAACTCGCGTCAGAAATCGTGTCCTAATTGAAAATTTGTAAAGAATTCTTAGGATATAGAATCCACTAGTGCGGAGTGGGTGACTCAAGCACAGAATAATATATTATAATAGTTCTGACTCAAGTAACATTATATCGCGCGGTGAAAATGAATGCCTTTCTGCTGTTTCTTTTCCGCTCACTGGACTTTCGGACTCAAATTAATTTACGGCATTTTTATGCCTACGATTATTTAGCCATTTCTTCGGTAATACGACATGACACTCTTAAGTAAAAATGTGACTTTGAAAATAGCATTATAATAATTGCTCACGTTGCTAAACATTGATGGAAAATCAATTGCTCTATACATCAGCTCTCAATCATATAACATTCTCGTATCATACAGATTACAGCCCTTTCGACCCAGCGAAGGTTGAGCATTAAGGCGAAGCCAGTTCAAAAAGACTGATTTTTAAGCTTCCAGTCTGAAGAAATTATGTGGAATTTACCTATCGCACGGTAAGCATTATGTTTAATATTTATTTTGAGACAGAGAGTTTTTTACATTATTTTGTTATGGAGTGTCGATAATATTGGATAAACGGAGTAATATCTGAGATAACTGAACATGATATTTGCAAAGTAAAATTTTAGCCTTCACCGAAAAAAAAGACGGGTTGCACTCCGGGAGTGCCGGCAGAAGTGAAAACTTGATTATTAACGTTGTGCATTTTTAACCCATTTTTTATGAAAATCGATTATTAAAAAATCGTTTTTTTAATTAATCGAAACCCTTACAATCGATTAAATTTTAAACCCATTTTTTAAGAAAATCGATTTTTTAATTACTTAATCGAAACCCTTACAATCAATTCGAGTATGAGTTCGAGACTTTCGTAGTCTCGAACACTACTCTCCAACCGTCTTACGGTTTTTCCAAGGTTTTTCGATCAGCACGAGAATCTGACGCGAGTTTCACAGTTTTTACCCATCCCACAAAAGTGCTCAACGCCGCTAAAGAAGTTTTCACTTCAAAAAAACTCGTGTCTATATTATAATATTGTCTCGTATTTTCCATAGATACTTTATTTATAGATAGTTATCTCTACAAATATAATGTTATTTATTTAAAAACAGCTTGGGTAGTTTATAGCGTTCCACAATTGGAACAATGAAAAACGGCTCATCACTTATCCCCGATGGACCCTTGGGCCAAATCCAATCGATTCAAACAATACTATTTGCTCTCATTTACACTAAACCGATTTATCCTGGCTAAGAACAATATCTCCCCTCCACGTTCGCCTATGATGGACGAGGCGATTACGATTATATCGTATTTGGAGTAAGACCGACCGCAGACTTACAATTTTAAGTTGGCCAACTAAGCCGCACAGTATACCAATTATAGCTATGTGCGAGCTCTCATAAGTCGATGTAGCTATAATTGGTATACTGTGCGGCTTAGTTGACCAATTTAAAATTCTAAGTCTGCGGTGACTCCAAGGTGACACTCAAACTATAAAAATTTATGCCCGCAACTCTGTTGTGCCAAAATTCTACCTCGTGGGAACCGTATATTTTTCCGGGATAAAACTCCAATCAAGGTACCAAGGGAATTAAGGGGTCAAGGTCATCTCCATGGTAAATTTTAGCATAATCAGTGAAGAGCAAACAGACAGACAGACAGACACATCTTCGCATTTATATTAAAGTATGGATAATGATTACGATTGCTTAAAATGACTGACGTTGATTGTGCATGCTATTAACTATGAGCACACTAGCAATCATTTATATTATTGATCCGTAATGGCCTTGGACAGGGGTCCTTAGGATTAATAGTCAGTGGTATATTTATATATAACAGTCAGTGGTAGATTTACCATAAAATAGCTCTATGTAGAGCTATTTTTATGCTAAATCCTAAATCCGACTATTTAGCCGTAATTTTGTTTTTACATATAAACTGGAAAATTTCCAATTTTAATTTTCATTTGACTTTATATTGATGATTTTAAATGAAGTCTCATGCATAATACTCCAAAAAATATCCTTTTATTATACGACTAACGACCCGCCCCAGCGCCGCACGGGTATAAAATATATAGCCACTGAAAAAATTATGCCTATAGCCTTCCTCAATAAATTGGCTATCTAACACTGAAAGAATTTTTCAAATCGGACCTGTTGTTCTTGAGATTAGCGTATTCAAGTTAGCCCTTTCAAATAATTTTCCACGTTTTTTCCACATTTTCCTCTATTTCTTCGCTCCTATTAGTCTTAGCGTGATAAAGTATAGCCTATAACCTTCCTCGATAAATGGGATATCTAACACTGAAAGAATCATCAAAATCCGTTGCGTAGTTTTAAAGATCAAAGGGAACAAAGGGACATGAGGGAAAAAAGCGACTTTGTTTTATAATAAGTATACTCGTAGACTATAGAAGCCGTGTTTCATTGAAAAACAAGCGTAGTTTTAATAACGCGGATTCTCTATTATTTCACGTTTATTAAATTCTGTACCATTGTACAGACAACACGGACTTTTATTCTTGTTAATCCGACGAAATTTAAAATAACAATGAAAAGTATTATGATATCGGGTTTAATATCATAGCTTGAAGGCGCGACCTTCAGTAATGAAGAAGACGACAAAGAAGAAGACTCATAGCTTGTATAGGAACGAACTTTAGGGCATACCATATTGTATGATAATATTATGCAATGTGTCCCGACACCAGTGTCCGAGCGTTTATATTATTACGTCTGCATTTAACGTTGCGCTAAAGCTCGTATTCGTGTGTGGTCAAAATTATCCTATGTCTTTCCCCGGAATCAAAGTATCTCCAAACCAAATTTCAACAAAATCAGTTCAGCGGTTTCATAAAGAGGTAACAGACAGACAGATACACTTTCGAATTTATAAATTAGTATGGAAATTTTGATGGCCTATTTTATCGATAAATTGGCTCACAAATATATTATTTTTTGAGTGTATACTGTATATGCATAAAAATTATTGATATTGCTATTTTTCGAAGAAAACTTCTTGCTGATTTTCTTTATTAGAGGTATATTTCGAACAGCACAATGTCAAACAAAAATATTAAGGGTGTGACGGACGGACGGGTAGAGTGGAATTATTAGTTTTGTAGTGAATAGGGTTATGGGTAGTTATAACTATGGAACCCCAAATACAAGAACTAAAACGCTGTTCTTAATCCATTTTCAAATGTTTGCAAAATCAGAACTATTACTGGACCAATTAGTCACGATTGAATCGCTAATAGCTCGTATTCTAAGTTTTCATAACATTACTGGCAGCTCCGGCAAATGCTGTTCTGTCACGATGTGGGAATGCGCTTGGGACACTCAAACACACTCAACGGAAGATCTTTCGTCCAAGCGTTGTCATTTCAGACCTTATTGACATGAATTTCAGAACTTTCAGATTACTGACGCGATTTCCAAATATTTATTAAGGGGGCGATTTAATACTTATTACATATTTACAAATATGTATTAAGTATTAAGGGGGCGACTAACCCAATATTTTTGATTTTATAATTCATATTTATACTAGAAAATAAGCCCCGAATTGTTTCATTTTCTAAAATTTGATAAAATTTTCAAGAATTTGATCTCAGCAAAAATACGATATCTTAATATTTTCACGATAGAAAAATTCACAAACATGCATCTAATATTCAAGAATTTTTCATTTATTGCCATAACCGTGCATTGAACTAAGTTGATATTTTAACCCATTATATAAAATTCTATCATTGAGAAACTGACCTAGTGGATTTTTAAATGTTTTATATTTATCGAGTTATTGAGAAAAAGTCCCTTTTCACCTGACACAATATGAAAGACGAGCGTGAGTGTGAAGAGAGAAGAACGATGTTTGATTTTTTGGATGACTTGCCCTCACAAAAATAGATTTGGTTGATTCCCAGTCCTAAGTGCTACCCGATGAGCACAAATCTACTAAAATCTGTCCAACTATTTCAGAAAAGTTATCAAACAACACAACAAGAGAATTCTATATTAGATATTTCACAGCATAATTTCATTCTGGCGTCTTGCTAGTTGCGATATAATGGCGTATTCCCAAGATGGCGCTTGCAATGAAGCATCTTACTTTGTATATCCACCATAATGCTTGAACACGTCTTGTTAAACAAATTGCATTTGACTTTTCTTTTCATATAAATATATTTTTAACCGACTTCCAAAAACCGAGGAGGTTATATGTTCGGCTGATATTAATTTTTTTTTTGTATGTTCGATTACTCCGCCGTTTGTGAACCGATTTCCGAAATTTTTGTTTTGTTGTAGTTTTTTGTTAATTCAATTTTAAGCCAACTTTAGATAACTGCAAAAGAAACAAGTATGAAAGCTAGTATATCGCCCCCTTAAATATTAAATTTATTTTGTTTTTAGATTTTGTTAGTATTATATAGGTTTAGGTTTATATCGGCAACAGAATACCAATACACAATGTGTGAAAATTTTAGAAGTCTAGCTACCTTCTAAAATTTTCACACATTGTGATATACCTTCAGAATTTAGACAGACAGCGAGACAGACATATGGACAGTCTAAATAATAGGGTCCTGTCTTTACCCTTTGGGTACGAAACCCAAATTTTTTTTTTAAATAATTAATTTTATACTTAACTAGCTGTCCCGGCAAACGTTGCTTTGCCATAATAATATATATTTGCCATATTATTATTTTATTGAAGTGACTAAATGAGTATGTCACCATGGCAACGTCGATCGCTATCCCGTCGCACAAACTTAATGGTCGCCGTCAGTCTCAGGTTGTAATAATTTACTATTATTTATTCAACAAATTCACTTATCAATATACTAGCCGGTGCCCGCGACTTCGTCCGCGTTAGCATAGTAGATCACGTCCCAAGTATTATTTTTCAAAAATATTCAATGTACAGAATTGACTTTCCTACGATTTTATTATATGTATAGATAGATAGATAGATGTCTTACTTTGTTCTTAAAGAGCAGAAATAAGACGTGTCATGAGAAGGAAGTGTGGTGGGGGGGTTTGGTACCAAGAAACGACCGGTGCCAAAGCTCACCGCATAGTAATAAAACGACACTCGAAATCTGTATAGATAAGATACATAAAAGCTGATAGCAAGGCAAGGAGTGGAGATAGATACATAGTGTAAAGAACAAATTTGTAGGAAATTTTATGAGCTTTCTTTTTGTACTGGACATTTTTTTGCTACAACTAACCGTTTAAGCGATATGAGCAAAAAAACTAAAAATATGGAAAATTGAGCCCCTGCCCCCCACCCTTGGTGATATCGTTAAATTTATAGCCTATGTGTTGACCCGACCTTTAAGTAATATTTGTGCAAAATTTGAAGTAAATACATCCAGTAGTTTCTTAGTTTATACCGGACATACATACAGACAAACAGACAAACAGATAAACAGACAAACAGACAAAAATTCTAAAAACTATATTTTTGGCTTCCATATCAATTGTAGATCACGTCCCAAGTATTATTTTTCAAAAATATTCAGTGTACAGAATTGACTTTCCTACGATTTTATTATATGTATAGATAGATAAAGTACCCAATAGCCGATTCTCAGACCTACTGAATATGCATATAAAATTTGGTAAAAATCAGTAAAGCCGTTTCGGAGGATTTCGTGGACTAACATTGTGACACGAGAATTTTATATATAAGATATGCATATAAAATTTGGTAAAAATCAGTTAAGCCGTTTCGGAGGAGTTCGTGGACTAACATTGTGACACGAGAATTTTATATATAAGATATATGTCTATAAAAGGATTGGGCTTTGCCATTAGCAACACTTTGTAATTTGTAGTATGTAAGGAAACAAAGACTTATTGTAATGTAATTAGCTTTTTTTTAGTATACTACTAGCTGACCCGACAGATGTTGTCCTGTCTTAATAATGATTATTTAATTCGAATTGGTATAATTAAGAAAACAATACATTAAAATTAGTATCTTCATACCAAATTTCATCAAAATAGATTAAATAGTTTAAGCGAAACTCATAAAAGTTTATTGTGCAGGAACCGTACATTTTCCGGAACAAAATGTATCCCTTGTCCTTTCCCGAGACTCAAAGTATCTCCATACCGAATTTCATAAAAATAGATTGAATAGTTTAGGCAAAAATTATAAAAGTTTATTGTGCGGGAACCGTACATTTTCCGGAAACAAAGGTATCACTTGTCCTTTCCCGAGACTCAAAGTATCTCCATACCAAAATTCATCAAAATCGATTAAATAGTTTACGCGCAAATCATAAAAGTATAATGTGCAGTAACCGTACATTTTTCCGGGACAAAATGTATCCTATGTCCTTTTCCTGGTTCTAACCTACCTCTACACCAATTTTCAGCCAAATCGGTTCATCCGTTCTTGAGATAAAAAAAAATTGTGCGGGAACCGTACATTTTCCGGGACCAAAAGTATCCTCTTTCCTTTCCCGAGACTCAAACTATCTCCATACCAAAATTCATCAAAATCGATTAAATAGTTTACGCGCAAATCATAAAAGTATATTGTGCAGTAACCGTACATTTTTCCGGGACAAAATGTATCCTATGTCCTATTCCTGGTTCTAAGCTACCTCTCCACCAATTTTCAGCCAAATCGGTTCATCCGTTCTTGAGTTATAAGTGGCGTAACTAACACAACTTTCTATTATATATTATATAGATATAAAAATATGACTTATAGGTATTTATTATAAGGGCCTCAAATGCCTGAAATAAAGATGATTTCGTTTAGTTTATAGGGTTTTTGGTTTCGTTCTAGGATAAAGTAATATAAACTCTTCCTTGTTATCTGATAATAGTTATAATGATGTTAATATAATTGTTAAGTTGTTAAGTTAAAACCCTGTAAAATTTGAGTAATATTGAATACTATAAATTTCTAAAATAATAACAAACGTTTACACAGTACAAAAGAGAGATGTATGAAATCTGGCGACTCGACTTTCGTTTTATAAGGCCCCCGTCCCTTATCTGCGGTTGATGGCAAATTATTATTTACGGCGGGATCCTGCATATTCAACCCTGGTAGGGGTGTCAACTTTTTAATATTCTCATAACAAGTAAGGCAATTTAGGCGCGAGACGTTTAGAATTGAACTATGTATTTTTTAATAACTTGTTCTTTAGGAAGCGACGGAGTCTTGTTAATTTTATTTGTATCTTCTTATGTGCTAAATAATTTAAGTTTTAAGCTAATCATAATATTTAAAAATAGATCCCATTGCATCGACACATTCAGTACATAATATGTATTTAGTACTTTTTAAATCTGTATATTCTGGCGGCTTTTTGGTTTTTGTTTTGGCAACCCTAACCGCGACTATAGGGTCCGTACACTTGCGGGGGAAATGGGAAATATCGGAATAAATTGGGCTAATATATTTCTGTTTGGTTATATTTTTACCCAATTGTAAGAAAGATATTGTTTTCTCCAACCTTGGAATTACCCCTTTGTATAAAACTTTAGAAAGGACATGGTAATATGCAGTGATAATTTTATCAACATAATTTTATTATAATTTAGGGTCGATTTTTAAGTGATCTCGCAGTCTACCGGCCAAACTGCTCGTTTGCGCGGACGCATAATATAAATCAAGCCTAACTCCTAAGGCAATGCACAATTTTTAATAATAAATTATTTATTACAAAATTACGCCCCTAACTCCGTTTTGCAAAAATTTGTTTATCACGCGGGAACCAAGCATTTTTCGGGAAGAAAATATCCTATGTCCTTTCACGGACTCAAAGTATCTCCATGCCAAATAGCAAAATTGGTTCAGCATGAAGAGGTAACAGACAGACAGACATATAGACAGACAGATTTTTCCTCTTTTGTTGTACGCTAATAGTTTACTATCTTTTTGGGTCTTGTGTGCAACATAAGTATAGTATTTAACCCATGGTTAACTTTAACCCACACTGGCATTTAAAGACTGCCTTAATGTATTAATCCCAGTAAGTTTAGCCCTAATTATAGAATAATGACGTCATTATAAAGTAATAAAGACAAGAGTCAAGACATGAGTTAAAGCAGGGGTTCCCAATCTTTTTCAGCCTGCGGCGCACTTGCAAGACACTATTTTGCCGCGGCCCCCTACTTTACCTTATAATTATGTAACTAGCTATTACAAAAAGATACATAAATAAAAACCTTTAATGATTATTATAGGTAGGTTGACCAAGTAAATTATAATAAACAAATATTTAATCATCTGCCTGCTTTGTATAATTCATATTATAATTTTATTTTATAATATTTGTGGTTATGGATATTGATGGAGGATCATTGGAGGATCGGCTCACGGCACCCCTCTCGCCTTTCCGCGGCGCACCAGGACGCCGCGGCGCACAGTTTGGGAACCCATGAGTTAAAGGACTCAAAGCAACCATGATCACTTAAGTTACAACCTGTTAATATGATGTTAGGGTTAGTGCACATTGTTTGCATACATTAATAATATCCATGTCCATACTAATAAAATAAATGCGAGAGTGTGTCTGTCTCTCCATCTGTCCGTCTGTCTATCTATATGTCTGTCTGTGACCTCTCCACGCCCAAACTGCTAAGATTTTACTGGGTGTGAAGATACTTTGAGTTCCGGAATAGGACATTGGATATTTATTATCCCGGAAAAATTTACAAATCCCGTGCGTTGAATTTTGACGCAACGGAGTTGCGGGCGTCATCTAGCGAGAAATAAATATATTTTACTGGCTCGTCCTCGGGGTAGTGCACCCAGATTAAGGATTTTATTAGTATTTCAGGTCCTTTTGATTAAAAAAAAACAAGCCATTATTGATTACGAGCAAAAAAGGCCAAAAAATTAAGTTTGTTGTATGGGAGCCCGTTTAAATATTTATTTTATTTTGTTTTTATTATTTGTTGTTATAGCGGCAACAGAAATACACAATCTGTGAAAATTTCAGAACTCTAGCTATAGCGGTTCTTGAGTTACAGCCTGGAGAGAGACATCGAAATCTCAGTAATATTATCCCGTTTTTACCCTTTGGGTACGGAACTGTAAAAATCAAAAAATCCAAGCTTATTTATTCAATGCCTAGCTATCCTCTCATCCAATAAACGTAGGTACGCCGCATCCAGCATTGACCAATGAGCGCGGAAAGTTTCTGAATTCAAGTTAAGGAAAAAATATAAATCACCTGATTTGGTAATATGAATCACGATATTATGTACGCATCCTAACACCTCTTTACAGCCAGGTTCTAACAGAGCGCATGTAATTGCTTTTTGGAAGAGAGAATATTAATATCCATTTCATTCAACGCCCGTGCTACTTTGTATGAGATTTCTATACCGTTTTATGTGAAAATGTAGTATTAAATTAATCGCACGTTAAAAATAGCTGCGACACGTGTATAGAAATATTTTACTGAAAATGTTTTGCAGATATAGGCACAAAGGCAAAATACGAGGATATTGCGATAAATGTAAGGTATATAAAAAAGTAGGCAGATGACGCCTATGAGTTCTGGAAAAGATCATAGGATAGTTTTATTCCAGAAAAATGTACGGTTCCCGCGATGTATAGCTTTGGCATAGCGGAGATGCGGGCGTCATCGAGTATATTTTATTATATTTATGTAAACTTCATAAGCTCCATCGTAATAAAAGCTCGAAGTTCGAACGTTAAAATAGTAAGACGGGTTTTCTTTGAAATTGGATTTGTAAAAGAGGTTTTATTTCCTGAATAAATAGGTCAGGACCCGTGGCTTGTAAAACATCACCGGATCAAAACGTAGCTAATATTTAAACTTTGGTTATATTTTAAGGGCTAATTTTAATATTATTAACACGCTTTTATAAGTTTGGTTTTATAAATATGTATGTAACGGAATCTTTCATCACGATTTTACCTATATCCAGTAGTTTAATTCGAAACTTTGCATACGTATTAAGAGCCAATGAGTTTGTTAAAAATTTTGAGAAAAGAAAATATTCGCATACTTAAGTACTTAATTCAAATAAAAAAAGGAAAGCCTGTTTTTAATATGTTTTTTAAGTATTATTATTAATTTTTATTTATTATTTGATAGATAAATAATGACGTACACTTCGATTCAAATTCAATCTGTTAGATTGACTTTAATTGAAAACTTCTTCAGCGGCGCACCGCGCGAGCTTTCCTCTTTCTGGAAGATCAGGTGGACCTTCAGAACTAAATACCTCCAGAAAGTAACCGCTACTGAAACTCTACGGAGTAGTAGTACTCTACGGAGCAACTACGGTTGCTGGTCCTTCTCTCCCCTCTGTAAAGACCACAAACAGGTAAACTTTCAGCTTTACGAAACGGCTAGTTACAAAATGAAAGACCAGACATTGCTCCAGCTAATTGCGTACACACTTGGCCACTTTCAAAATTACGTAAGTTTTTTTTTTACTTTCAAATTTTAAGCTGTCATAAAAGGAAACTACTGCACAGCGTAAATAGACCAAATCAAAAAGATCTAATGCTGACACTCTCAGAATCACAAACGTCATTATGACGTCACTATAGCTAAGCATCAGAGTTCTTAACTTTTATGGGCCCACTCACGCCTCGGGGTGGCCTTATCACACTGGCGTCGCGCGGTGGTTGCGCGGTGGTCACTAGATCATAAGCTGGGTACTTATTAAGGATATGCTGCTGTAACGTAAGATACTGTGTTTCTGTAAAGTAAGAAATCAACCTGCAAGACATATTAGTTATTTATAGTTTAGAATTAGTCAGCGTGTACGGGCGTGCTCTGTTCCTAATTTATATTCCTTTTAATTCCTTTTAAGGAACACTGCTCTAGATCAGTCATTCTAAAAGTAAGCTTCGCCTTTTGGCAAAGCCCAGGATATGTCCAAAAAGTAGAGTAGGAGCGATACAAAAATTGTTTTTAGAAAATATGTAATCAGACATCAGTATGAAGACAATTCATCCAAAGACTTTATTTATTATAATTTTTTGGGTCCGTCAAAAATGTCACTCCTTAAAAGGGTTCCGCCGCCAACGAAGTTTGAGAACCGCCCGCAAACCGCCAGTGTGATAAAACCCCTATGGTTTGTGACACAATTTCCCCGCAAATGACAAAGGTGCGGGGTAGACGTGTACACAACACGCAACTAAAAAACCTTTAAACCAAGTATAAAGCGTTTGGTTAGGTTAGGTCAAATCTATTATACCAAGAGGTATAAAGCGTTTGGTAGTTCAAGCGTTTGGTAAGTCAGATAATATATTTTTTTTATTTTCATCAATTGAGACAAAATAACGTGATATAAACAAGCTTTCCTTGCTTTACTGGGTAGTAAATGTATTAAGTGTCTTAATCTAATGTATAGCGGAAAGATGAATGTTTCTTTGTACCAAATAAGCTGCTCCAAAAACTACTACACAGATATCGAAGACATTTGACTCAGATATTATATTATGGTAAACCACGGGGCAACGTTATACCACTGAAAAATGTACGGTTTACGTAGGATACTTACTCTTTATGGGTAGTTGCGGGAAAAAGCTATTCTACGTAAAGCTATAATGGACTCTGAATGGCTGAAGTGGAAGAAGCGATAAATTATTATCTATAACGAACAATTCAGCTCATCACAGCAGAAAGATATAGAAAGCGGAGACCATAATAGCTTAACAATTTTATAAGCCATACCGATATCAAAAATGCGAAAATGTCTGTTACATTTTGCTACCGCTAAGCAGATTTTAATGAAAGGTTCTATACCTTTCATCAAAATCAGCATAGCTTAGCTTCTTTGACTACCGAAAAAGAATAGACTGGGAAATAACAACTAGGGTAACAAGGGTATAATAACTACGAGTATGTTTTAACTTATACCGAAAAATGTACAGCTGCCGCACGAGAAACTAATTTGCGAACCATATTTAGTTGGTTATAAAACTACAAGTTAATCTTAACTGGAGATTTCAATTTTAAATTTTACAGTATCTGAGATTTAAGGAGACCTCAGCATTTCAATATTATGAGATTATTTAATTAGATTGATCGAATTTCAATCTCCGAATCTCTTGAAAAAATCTATCGTTAATTACCTCCACTAATTACGACTCTGGAATTGTCGCTTAAATTCGTTTCCACTCGTTAAATTTAAGTCGAAATAATTCCGAGTACAAACCAATCCGACCGAAATGGCATATTGCATCGAAATGCAATAAAAATCTCCACCAAGCCGAGTCTAGGGTTGCTAGATCATCAAAACCGGACGGACCGGACAGCTTAGGGTCAATTTATACTAGCGCAGAGTTGAAAAAATCGGAAACAAAAATAGAAAATTCAACCTTAACTCCAGAGTGTAAAGAACACATTACTTCTGCAAGACCAATCAAAGTTGGTCGGGCGCATTCGCGGGAATCCGCGCGAATGTGCGCGGGTTTTCAAATTATCACATGTAATGTGTGCGTTAACGCTTTGGAGTTAAAGTTGAACTTGTGATGTTCAGTTTTGGTAATTCGCTTCGACGCGCTTCGACTCTGCGCTAGTATAAATTCACCCTTAGCCGGACCTTTGTAATTAATAAAAGGCCGGCTCAGTAGATAAGTATGTTTGGTATCGCGCGTACAAATTGTCGGTTAGGGACCTATCAGACAGAGAGCGGTTACGTGTTCAAGCGTTCTGTGTTCGCATTCTACGTTCGAGCACTCAGCCTGACGCGGTCAGAACGCCCCGTGTGATTATATCTATGTAACGTATTACAACATAAAGCACACACACAAAGCTGACCGCTTGCAAGCTTGACCGCGTGACCGCTCTCTGTCTGATAGGTCCCTATTTCACGTCAATTAAGGGACCTACCCTTAATTGACGTGAAATAGTCTAACATTGGTGAGATTATATAAAATTACGGACGCATAGCTCTAGAAAATCCGGTCTCCTTTAATATTTAGCCGGACAACTAACTATGTCCGGCTTTATCCAGACGCCTGGCAACCCTCACTGCCGGATTCATGCAATATTTATTAAAAAACGGATGTAACGATAAAGGTAGAAATAACAAGGGAAAAAGCGAAACGATCGGTTTAGAAAACAATCTATGTAGGATTGGAATGTAAATGGAAGTGTGCAGCAAAAGACTCGGAACTATTAACGCTTCGCTCGGAAATATTTACGGCCAAGTGCGAGACGGATTTCATGATCTAGGTTACGTTTATTCTATACCTACATATTCATTTTACGACATCATGTTACTTTCAATTGCCGTTTTTGTACTGTTCTAAATTATTCTAATGTTGTTTTAACTGTTGCAATGATCTAGAATAAATCACTATAAGCGGTAAGATCGTCAATTTGTACAAATTCTGTGTTAAATTGTGATGGTCTACTCCTTACCGTCGTGATAAAATTATAATAATATTATATTTAGGGCCTGTTTCACCACTTTTTGATAAAGTGCCGAATAGGCTATTCACAACGTTTTTGACAGATTCTCCATACTTGATCTGTTAAGTTAATAATTATTATTGTCATAAACCTTGTCACGTTACGTGTTATGAGATGACGACCGCAACTCCGTTGTGCAGAAATTCGTTAACCGCACGGGAACCGTACATTTTTCCGGAACAAAAACTATATCCCATGTCCTTTTCCAGGGCCTGAGGTATCTATCAAATTTCATCCAAGTCAGCACAGCGATTTATGCGTGAAGATATAACAGACAGAGTACAGACACACTTCGCATAATTATAATATTAGTATAGACTATAGACTATAGATAATAGACTATAGATGTTGTTATATCATTAGGATAATCATTAAATCGAATTGAGATGAGTGGCAACCACAAAACGTGGTTTCATGTACGCTCATTGATTATCGTTTTAGTGATGCTAATTTTATTATCATTTGCATTATTCATAGTTCATTTGGTTTGTTGTAAATCTATAATAATAGTAATAATAATAATAATAATATCTATGGACGCTTCACACCACGTCAGTCTGGTCCTGTGGTAAGTACCTGAAGGACTTGTGTTACAGGTACCAGACAACGGAAATATATTTAATACTGTTATACTATACATATATTTAAGATTTTTATTATATGATACGTACATATTTAATACACATCCATGACCCAGGAACTTTGAAAACTTTTTGTTCCGTCGGCGGGATTCGAACCCGCGACCCCTGGCTTGAGCTATCGACAGCTCACCCACTGAGCCACAGAGGTCGTCGTGTGAATAGTGTTTTGTAATATTTCAAATTTATTTTCGTTTGAATAAGAATCGAAACTTACCCCAGGCGTAACCCCACGTACCTATCCCGCCCACTTCTCACCCAAATATTCCTAACAACCAACAGCTGTGCTTTGTAGCCAAGCGATCCAAAAATCATGCGTGGCCTGTTCTTAATTTAGTAAACACAACATTTTCATATTCAGTCAACAAACATGTCACTAATTATGAGCCTGTGGGACGTCGGAAAACAATACATCGTCAGCAGTTTTTGTCCCGTCTGACTTTATATGGGACTTTATCAAATTCTCCATCAACGCTTTAATCCGTTTGGATGTTAAATATCATAAAATTATTGGAGTAAAAAACTTCTTTAGCTGTATTTTTTACTGAAAACAATAATAAGTACAGTATAGTATTCTAAAGGGGTAAGAAAAAAAGTAATACTTTAGAATTTGTATTTCTCCGGTAGAATATGTTCACTGTAAAAGTAGCAGCGCTAACGGTGTTACTTTTTTAAATATTTGTGGTCAAATGTTATACACAATACTATCATCGGAGCATTTCTCATAGAAACATAGAAGTCGAAAGTAAATGTTTCAGTGCTGTTTGCTTTACATAGAGTACACTGTGAAAGAAAGGGACATATGGTGTACTTAAGGTGAACGCAGATTTGGCCGCACCGCACGCACCGCAGTCGCCGCATTTCGAATTCTTCATATAAAGAATGTAGAAGTTGCGAAGAGTGCGGCGCGGGTTGGTACGCGAGCTTGCCTATAACTGCATATAAAGAATTTGAAATGCGGCGACTGCATCAGCGGCCAAATCTGCGTTCACCTTTTTAATGCTTTGACAACTTGTCAAATGTGTGTTTTGTATTGACGCTGCCGCTTCGCAGTCGCGTGGTCGCGTAGGTTTGTGCAAAGCATTATTACATAATTTTATAAAACAAAATATTTCCTTTCCTTTCTATGTAATCGCACATTTTTAGATCAATGCAGTACTATCAATCATTTTCGCCTTTTCTTAGTATGACACTTACTTATAAGTAGATTATCAATTCTCGAGGATTACCAGTAAGTTCTAACAATAGCTTTGTCCACATTGTGCTTTTTTTCTGTTCAACAAGGGCATGCCTTATAGCGCTGTCAACAGTGAACGTGTGGCATACCCGTCACACGCGTTAAAATCCACCCGCGTTGAAAGAAAACACAGCACGCGTTACGGGCATGCCTCACGTTTGACGTTGACAGCGCTATAAGGCATGCCTTTGTGGCACAATGTGGACAAAGCTAATGAAATTGATTTATAAGCAGATGGCAGACCTTCATTATTATGCCGGATTATGTCAAATCCAACATCAGGCCTAAATCTTATAATATTGACATAACGTAACCTGACCAAATTACCTTAGTGGATCTACCACTGCTAAATCAAATTCTCTGATAGTACGGAATAATTTCACTGTCAAACACATCTGCGTTAGGCATAACTTGTAAACCACAGTGGTTGAGACGGAATGCTTCATGCGTGGAATTGTGCTGCCACTCCCATGATATAGGGGCCGCCCATAATCTACGTAAGGCTTGAGAGGTTGTAGAGCGTAGCGTATTTCTCTTTCGGTGGGAGGAGGACGAATCTCACCTTTACTTTTGGTTTCTGAAATTTCTTGAACTTTATGGACTATAACTACAGATTCGTATTAAGACATAATATTTTCTTGAATATTATTTTACTTTTGTATAATTTAATTAGCTACTTAATAAAATTTAAAGAAAATGTGTGGAGAAAGCAAACCAAAGCATCCGTTTATTATTTCGGATAAAAAAGTAAAATACCTTTTCTGGCAATTATCTGGCAATTAATCATCAAAAATAAAAAATACCATTTCGTTGTTTTTATTTCCGAAGTCCTAAAAAAATGACAGATTTTTTAAATCATTAATTTCCGATAAAAAAAATATACTAAAAATCCACTTGTGACGTCATTGGTACGGCAGAATACGATACGATACACACCTTTGCTTGTAGGAACGAAAATAATGCAGATCTAAATACAATAACAAATTCAATAACCTCAAAGTAAAGTACCAAAAAGTCAGTGACAGTACTGACAGTTTTTGACGTGATAACGTCTTATAATTCGATATGGGGTGCGCGCCCGAAAAACATTACAGTTCATGCGGCGTTACCTCGCTGACAGTCTCAGGCCCACCTGGGCCGCGCTCTTTGTTTCGATTATAAATTATAATATTACGTATTTCGATGATTTAGAGAATACTTTTGTATGAAGAAGTTTGGTTAGTTGTGACTTTTGATACATTGACCATAATATTATGTAGACCATAGTGAGCTATTAGTATTATTTCGGCTATTCAAAATTGTGCTCTATTTCCTACGTGTCAAGGTATGACTTGTGCTTTGTTCGAAGATTTTACTGGATTTCACGAATGTATGTAGTAGCGTTTTGTATTGCGAATAGTTTATTTTACTCATTATAAATATTTTTAGACAATCATTTAAAAGAAATACATCGAAATAACTTTAGGTTACACTCGAAAAAGTTTGTTTCTATTTATAGAGTTTCGGAAGCGAGGGTTAAGGGGTTAAGGATAGTTGAACGTGACAACGTCATACGTTGTCACGTTCAACTATCGTCAGTAAACCGACTTTACAGACAACCGATATTTTTTAAGAAATCAGATATGACGTGCAAAGGTATTTTGTTGTTCAACCGTACCAATGACGTCATTTGGCGCTAAAGCGATTTATTGATGTGCAAAATTCAAACCAACTTTTACGATGTTCTTCTCTTAAAGTGCGTTTTTTGATGGCTTGAGCCCGTTTAAACTTGATATAATTTTCACTGTTAGGATTAGCTTTGAAATGAATGTAGGCATTCTTGCAATCATCTACCACCAATGAGCATATATCATTCCACCAAGGTACTTGACGCCGCTTTCTAGGACGGTTATCAATATTATCAGATGCATTATGATTTAAACTAGGTCCAGAAATTTCAATTGCCATAAGAATAATAGCGCAAAACTTTCTGTATGAAGCAAGCAGATCACATTTGTCAACTTTAAAATTTATTAACATTTCATTAACAACTTTTTCATACCGATCCCAATTTACTAATTTCAGGTTGCTATGAAAAAGTATGTTCGAGGAAATAGAAGGTTCATGCTCGTCTCTTACAAGAGTAAATTTTGTGATAGTTGGAAGATGATAACTGCCTAAAGAGTCCTGATAAACTTGCCATTCACAACAAAGAAACAATGAAGAAGACACTATTGTTAAATCTAAACCGTTTGGTTTCCAAATATGAGAGCCTACTGTTGTTGGTTGGCCATTGTTTAAAAGCATTAAGTCATTATCATCCAAAAAATCCATTATAGCTCTGTCCCGAGAATCTATACGACTACAACCCCAGAAGGTATGATGTGCGTTAAAATCGCCTGCAATTATTAACGGTTTCGGAATAGTTTGCAATAAACGATCTAACTTCGCCTTTTCAAAAACAGAAACACTATTACCAGGACTGTAAAAACTAACCAAAGAAATAGATTTATGTTTCAGTTTAATGACAATCACTACATTTTGTAACGAATAATCATAAAAAGTATCTAGTTTAGAGAAATGTATACCATTTATAATAAATATTGCTACGCCATTATGATCATTACCGCAGTCATTCCTAATAGTGGAATAACCACGAATATTAAATTGAATGCTTGGCTTAAGCTGTTTCTGAAATTAGTGCAACATGTATATTATTTTGGTATAAAAAATTTTGAAAGTCAAGTCTGTTACTTAACAGACTTTGAGCATTCCACTGTACAATATTTAAGACTTGATGATTGAATGTGATGGTTTACTATTTTTATCCTGAATAGTTTCTTTAATTGCTGAGCTAATAAATTGTGAACTAATACTGACATTTTGAGTTTTATTCAAAGTTATTACTTTTACTATAGATTCTGTTAGTAGAGTCATAGCTTCCGAGTTTGATAAGATGGCTTGAATTACTTCTTGAGTATTAAATTTTTTATTTAATAATGGAAAATTTAATGAATTTTTTAATGTACCAGCATTTGATTTAAGTTTACTATCTGCAATTTTCTTTTACCTAATGGGGCACTGTCCAGAGATGGCAATGTGATTGCCATTGCAGTTAATACACTTAGCTTTCTCAATTTGAACTTTACACTCTTTAAAAGAATGCCCCTCTGTGCATATGGAGCATCGTGGTGAGTTTTTACAATAATAATAATAAAAAGCTTTATTTGCCACTACAAACACGGTACATACTTAGCCAGATGATCATAGCGTAAACATTTGAAACACTGTTTTATTGGAGGGACGTATGTTGAGACGGGCAGGCACCACATCTTAATATGAACATAGTCCGGCAGTGACGTGGCTGACGCAAACGTTATAACTACGCTCTGAGTAGGCTGCAAGATAAACGTGTTATTTTCTTTTTTGACTTTCCTCATTATGCGTCGGACAGAAATTACCTACTTTTTTTGTACTAGTAATGGCTTTGTATATTTTTTGATTAGACAGATGGGTGGGCACCGAAGAGATAACTCCCGCAAGTTCAGTGGCCCCTGCTGGTATTGTAGCTTTAATGCGTTGTTCCTTTAAAAATGTGTTATTATCTAGAAAGGCATTTGCAAAATTCGCACGCTGAAAAACAACACCAACCTTATATTTATTAATCTTTTTTAAGTATTGTACGCCTTTCACAAACCTAGTAAAACAAGTACTGAGCGACATCATATCCCTATTACCTAGTGGAACTTCATTCGTACTTTCAACAAATACAATAAATTCATATTTGGCCTTCGCATCTTCAGGATATCGCCGAGAGTAATCAGCGACCCTAAAAGGAGCGAAGGGATCTGCATCCTGCAATACTTGCGAGTCCTCACAATCAGAATCGCTACTGGTACTGGAAGGCGGAGACTCACCCTCATCCTTTTTCTTACGTTTCTTCCCCATCTTTTCACAAAAACACTTATGTTACAATTATTAACAAAATAACCAATATTTACAAGTAATACAATAAAATTATTTGAAATAATTAAAATTTTCAAAAGCCCGCCTTAACTTTTCAGTTCCCGCGCTTTTTTTCTTGCTTATCTTATGGCACCCATTTTCTTGTTGGACCATGATTGATAGCCATGCTTTACTCTGCTGCATCTTGGGAAATTAATGACGAATAGTCTACCATATGTTCGTTAATGCCTGCATTGGTCCATCCTGTGCCGACGCATAGAGATCGCATTACATTATGCAATTCAGAATAGTGACGTGTATTTCTATTTAATTAAGTAATTGAATTGAGGAAAAATATTGCGTTAGTATAAGTAGGTACTTATAGTGAAGTTAAACAACTAGAGAGATGTTTTAAACCTTGCTCGGATTCTTAAACCAACAAGAAGATTAAAAGAAACCTCAACGACACAGCAATTGCTTTAACCGGATTCTCTGAGAACCTAGTAACATACACTGTCTAGACTAGTTCCTAGAAATACTTACGAGATTTTTCGTTCTTTAAAAGCTACTAATTAGGTTTAGGTTTAAAGATTCTTTGTTATCAACAAAGGCAAGCTGCCACTTATTTGATAACATTGATTCCTTAATGTCTAGATACAATTTCATCGTACGTCGTCGAAAATACAGCTGTATTAAGTACAGTTAAAAATTACAATGTGTTATAAATTTTATAAAAGGTAAAAAAATGTGTACGTACCTTAGGAAACCTTAGGAATTGTGTTATTACAAAAAGTATAGAAGGTAAATTAAATCATTTTAATTTTCGTTAATAATATGTTCAGCTAATTGCTTTTTAAAAACATTATATCTATTAGTATGGAGAATCTGTCAAATAAATTGTGGATAATCTATCCGGAACTTTATCAGGAAGTAGTGAAACAGACCCTTATAAGCTGACCGCTTGAAGCGCGACTCTCGTAGCATACTCGTAGCATACTAAATGTATGCTACGAGTATGCTACGAGAGTCGTGCTCAAAGCGGTCGCGCTTTAGACTAGCTATTAATTATGATTAATAGCTAGTCTAAGGGTCTGTTTCACAACTTCATGATAAAGTGCCGGATAGACTACCCACAACTTATAATGACAGATTCTCCATACTTTATCTGTCATGTTAAGTTATGAATAGACTATTCGGCACTTATCAGGATTATTATTGGTGAAACAGGCCCTTAGTGCGAAATTCTTGTTATGAGTATATCAGACCTTTTAAGTTATACAGCTGATTTTGATACACTTTTTTCAATCATTGAAGAGTATAGAGTGATTTAATAATCTGGTTCACTTTTTTCCAAACGGAACAAATTCCGAACGTACGTTTTAATAGTGCAAGCCGGCGCGTTCGCGCGTAATAGAAACGAACGTTTGCGCTAGTCTCACGATATTCCAAATCATAATTTGTATATCAATTTTCAACATTCCAAATCATAAATCGAATACGGAAAACGTGTCTATGCGGCCAGACTTATTTTATTAAAAACATAGATTTTCGTATTGCGTGAAATCGCGGCCAAACTGTATATAATATTCATAATTTTGATGTAAATGTTAAATAATTTTTTCTCACCTCCGGGCGGAAAACGTCAATTTTCTTCTCGTTGTGCTTACCGATGTTGCCGCTTTCCGCCTCCGTCGATGAGAAAAATTGTATACGCACCATGGGCAGTAAATAAGAAAGCCGATGATTACATGTTTGTTGCTGCCCTAGGTGCTTAATGTAGTAGTAGCCAGGTCATATCAATATTTATATAATACCAACAAATCATGAATCATTAAACGTACAAGAGGCATGTAGAATGTAGATGGACCGTCTTGTTATCATGATGATCTAGATTCTAGAATAAGCACGGAGCTATTGTAGATTGATAGAGTACTGACAATTTTGTATGAAATCCTTGGGGTTCTAAGCCTGGCAGCTTTTATTAGTTTTTTTTTTTTTTTTTATGCTAGAACGATCTCATAGTTATTACTTACTAAAACCTCATAGCTTTTAAATAAGCTAATAAATAATCACAAATCAAGAAAACATAAACAGGACATTTTAATTAATTGTTTCTTTATGTTCTTATTTATTTGTATTTAAAATTCAGTAAAACGCGATGCTTGAGTTTTAAAAAACTTACAATCACAGCAAAATGTACGGATTCTACGAAATTTCGATATCTACGAACTATACCTATCTAGTATTTTGCTTCTTATGAATACTCTAAGGATTTGAAGTTTAACCCTTATTTAATTACACATGATACAGGGTGCAATTAAACCTTCCTGTCAAATTTTAATATATTGATCCTTGTCAAAAATAAAAATACATGTATTTTTTTTAATAATCACTCAGTACTAAAATGTGGAGAAATAGCTTCCGAAAATTATCCTAAAAAACACCACAATTAATGGACACGATGCGTCAGCTGCACGTGACGTACCACCGCGCGCGCGTCTCCCCCCGCGTCGCCCACGCTCATTCCCCCGCGCCGTGAGTGATCGTTCTGCAACGATTTTAAATGGGATAAAATATGTCATTGAAAAAAAACACCCAATTTTTTTCTCTCTCCTAATTATACCTAAGCCCTGGAAAAAAATTGACAGCAAGGTTTAATTGCACCTTGTATTATATTGTAAATTAAAACCCTTAGGCTGCGTCCCCATCAGACACGGCACGGTGCGGTCACCGTGTTACGGCACGACGCCGCCACCGTGACACGGTACGGCGCCGTACCGTAACACGGTGCCGCGTACGGTGCGTCCCTATTCAGTCGATATTTGCGCTCGAACGAGATTGCTTGTCTGCATATGGATCGCGAAAGAATTATTCTCTTGTTGTTACTAAAACGAAGATTGAGAAAGAAATAGAAATAGAGGAAATGTTGGGTAAATTCGTATTACATATTACTTACAAACTTAATAATTAAGGGGGCTCCCAGACAAAAAACATAATTTTTTGGTTATTTTTCTCTATAATAATGGTACGGAACTCTTAGTGCGCGAATCTAAGTCGCACTTGGCTGATTTTTATGTGTTCCAAATAAGTGCCTAGTTTAAGTTTGGACAAAATTTTTGTTCGGAAGTTTCACCCAGAATAGGGGCGCGCGGTGCACCGTACGCGGCACCGTGTGACGGTACGGCGCCGTACCGTGTCACGGTGGCGTCGTCGTGCCGTAACACGGTGACGGCGCCGTGCCGTGCCTGATGGGGACGCAGCCTTAGCCTTATTAGCCTAACTCGTGTCCCTATAATGGGACAATAATAGCTTTGTTAAGGCCTCTATATCCGCCAATGACCTTGATCATTGTCTGTCAGTGCGAATATCGACGTAAATGACATTAAAATAACATTCATAACAGCGCGCCTTGTACGGTGGCAGTTACGACGCTCGCCGCGTCCATGATAGGGCGAAATAGGAGAAAAAACCTTTTTAAGGCTTAATATAATACATATTTCAAAAAAGTAAAAAAACCAAATTATCAACTTATGTATTGCAAAGCAGTAGATATCTTAATAATAATATATAGATAGATAATTCTTCTGTGAGTGTGTATGTCACTGAACTTCTCTCGACTGGACCGATTTTGATGAAATTTTTTGTGTGTGTTCAAGGGGATCTGGGAATGGTTTAGATTCACAATTTTGTCCGGTGGACAATGTTTTTTTAGTAGTTGTTGATTTTGGAATGTTTTACATTGGATCCGACAGACGGCGCTACCATCGCAGTGTCAAATTTTAAATAATATTCGAATTCGAATTTTAATTTTAGTATGTCCCGACAGTTAGCGCTGCGATCAAATTAAAAAAAAATACTTTATATACTTAATATGGCAAAGAAACGTTTGCCGGGACAGCTAGTTTTTTATATATTCTTTTGATAAATAATGAAGGAGTAAAGTGGTTTCATTCAACGATTTGGAGGTGATTTGGTTTTTTATTTCTTTATTATGTGATACCGATAGAAAAAATATGGCAAAACCACGTTACTATTATTATAATTTCTCTGTTAATGCCGATGAAAAGTGGTTTCATTTGCACGCTTTTTTCGCGAGAGGAGCCTTAGAATAATTATACCCTACTACAAAATTATTGTAGGTACATATCTATAATTTAGTAACGACAAATCATATTCAAAACATTTTTATTTTGGTTACTCGTCAACTCGTGTAGACCTCAATTTTTCCTTGAAAAAGTTACAAGTATTTTGGATTAGTTAAATATAGAACACCCCCGTTAATCCGACAAACGTTTTGCATGGCCGTGTCGGATTACCGAATTTGTCTGACTATACACTATATAGGCAGTAGCCTAGATTTTTAAGGTGCACCGCGAGTATTCACGTGTAATGTAACATTATCGATTAATTTTTGAGCATTACATTACAAAAATACCTTCCTGACCGACGAGCATTCACGTGTAATGTAACATTAAAGATTCGACTTTCAGCATTTATTACATTTGGACCAATATTAACCAGTGATAGGCATGTCGGATTAGCCAAGAGCCGGATTAGCGAGGGTCTACTGTTCAGTTAAATCGACGGTCAAAACGTAAACTAGATTACAATAATTCTACTATTATAAGGCAGTTTCGTTCCTTGATCGATTTAGTCCATTTCTTATCCATTCATCCAAGTATAATTGATAAACTCAATGTATAATTGCTGCAAGCCATACAAATATTATTTAAATCCGAAAGTGTGTCTTTCTGCCCGTCTGTCACTCGGAAAATCATTTTTTTTTTTTACTTCGATATTTTCTTCAAACACTTATATTAATTACTAAAACTCTATAATACTCTTTAAAGTTATGAAAACATGGTTGAAACATCTGCTTTGTAAAGCAGTAAAGCTTGTAATGGAATGTAAACATATCCTGTCGCAGACACTTCAGTAGCAGACATGTCTTACAACGCCAGTCATAAGCGTCTGTTAAGCGTCTAGCCGCTTCGTAAACATACCCAAGTGCCAGGATGTTATATACACAGGTTTGGTGACATGTAAATTTTAGTGAATATCTCTTAACTAGTATTGTAGGTCAAAACAACAACCAACGTGTCAAAACGAATCCAAGTGAATTTATCGAATGTTTCGCGTTATACATACATACGAAAGATTTATATAAAGATAACTGAAAAATCATAGTGTGAGGAACTGAAGCCTGAATCGATATTCAGAGGTCGGCGCGGTAGTCCTTCTATTTCGCAAGTCCAAGGTGAAAGTTTCCGATTTTTAGGTCGACAAATGTTCAATGTCAAATACGCCGCAGGACTAAATTGGTCACCGAATTAGGTCTCCCCTCGCACGCGATATCAACCGCATTATTATCCGACTGGCACGTAAACAAAGTTTACTATCCGTTTACAATGTAAAATTTTATGACAAATTACTTGATAAATTACGTACTCCACTTTGCTAATTCGTGCGTGTTTCGATTACACGAAACGTTTTGACTCGGAAAGTTTTAAGCGTATAAGTTTGTGTATAGCCGTCGCCTATCGCCAGCTGTGCGGAAGAGGGTTGAGTGTGTTGCGCCGGGTGTACGGGTGTACGAGTGTAGAGGTGTACGTAATACGTACCTTTTCCGTGGCTTGCGGCGTGGTCTCCGCCGCTCGCCCTCAAGTTCGTTTTCAAGGCCACGGCGGCGCGGGCCGCTGGCCCCCCGTCGTCGCTCCAGCTTGCGCTCTTGTTGGGACTCTCGCAACTCATCAACTACCGCCACTCGAGGTACGAACTCATCATCTTCAATATGTTTTGGGGTCTGCGGTGCGCCCATCCGAAGATGGCGTTGACGCCACCACAGTACCCACGAACTTATGTTGTCGCGAATTTTGCCGAGGACCCGTCACCGATCTCGAAGTCTCGGATTGTCCTGCTCCAAAAAAACCCATCAGCCCCGGGGCTCTTACGGCTACTGTATCAAACGACTTATCGCGTAGTGGAAGGCGTAGGCGGCAGTGAAAGCGTAGCAATTGTAAATCAGCAATTTCGCTTTTCAAAGTTCCGTTTCGGGGATGTCCCCTTCAGTCTTGTTTTCTTACATCACAGGGTCCACAGAAGCAAAAGCACTACTTAATCCTATACTTAAATATTGGCAGGATGGATGGCAGTCGTCGGTGATCGCGTCTACATGTTTAGGTATCGCCGAACGGGTGCGTGTATGGGGGCCGGTGGTCGGTCCGGGCCGGCGGGGCGCGGATGGGGGTCATGGTGTGCGATGGTCGCGATGGTCAGCGTGAGTAAGCGTGCCGCGAGCCGTGTCGCACTCAACAGATGTCGGAGTAAATAGCGTTACGTAACGTAGGCGGACCGGGCGCGGACGTGGTTGCGCTTCGAGGACGGGCGCGCGAATGTCGCGGAGGCTTCTCTTGCATCGCATGGAGCCGCCGCCCGCCCCCCGCGCCTCCGCCCGCCCTGATAACGCCCCGTACCTGTGACGCTTTGCTATTGTCCTTATCGCTCGACTTTTATTGTGGGTGTCCGCTGAATAGAATTGTCACACCCTGTTACTTCCTAACGGAAGATTAGCTTTGTTTTTACTCTTAATTACGGTGGATTTCATTCGCGGCTCTTTTGTGTTAAGTTTGCATAGAACATTAATTATACTAATCTTATTATTACAACGTGCTATTTAGCTTAGCTTTACATGATTATTATCTGTAACTTAAATTTATTAATAAGGAAATTGTTTTCGAGACGTAAAATGATGGCAAAAAGTTTACTGTACATACTAAGTAAGTGCTAAGTGCCGGTCAGTAAACAGCTGATTAGCTTACCGTGGCCCTATATTAGCTGAAGGTATTTGGTCTGGTGCTGTTGGCCTCATGCCAAGGGTCGCTACTCGCTAGGATGCGCTATGACTGATGCTATCTTAACGAGTTGTAATGAAATATTTTACACTCTACTTACCCGAGTTGCTAGTACTAAGCACTACTTTATTAGTACTGAAGCTACTTAAGTTTGTTATTTTCTACTATACTTACTTATAAGTTATAGTAAGTATAGTAGAAAATATAACGAATCTGTATAGTGTGTTTCAGTATAAAACTACAGGGGCAATTTTAATCATTTTCACTTTTTCAATGTTTCATTATTCTATTTACATACTTTTTTAAGCGACTTCAAAAAAGGGAGGAAGTTTTATGTTCGCTGTAGCAAAGCAAGCTAGTCAAGATGTTTTTCAGTTTAATGGCCTGTTTCACCGCTTCCTGATAAGGTGCCCGATAGGGTTATTTGACATATTTTCCATACTCCATCTGTCAAATTAAGTGGTGGATAGCCTTATCAGGAAGCGGTGAAACAGGCCCTTAAAGTTTTAAAACTATTAGCAATAACAGGGCACGGATCAGTTGCTTGTAACTTGTCTAATATTAAAACATTTAAAACTCAAACTTATGTAGAGCCTGTTAGTGCTAATATAAATTTAATTTACTTATTTGCTCATGTAATAAAAGTGATTACTAACAATATGAGTAGGTAGACAGAGAAAATAACTTTCACGTGCAAATAAAATGTATTAATAAAAGTTTATTAATATTTGATGAGAGCGCACGTTTCCATAGTACCTATGTAACATTTATGTCGAAAGTCTCGGCGTTGATAACTTTTTTAATAAGCTTAAAATATCCTGTAGCTGTTCTGGGAATTATTATAAAGTGCATACTATAATATACGTAGTACATAGTTTATGTTTGTTCGTGTCAGTTTGAACTACGTGACAATTCCTTAGACATTAACTGTACATTAACTGCAAATTTTACGACAATTACAGCACCGGTTTCTGTAGTAATATTTAATAATTGATTTATTGGATAATAGTGTAGAAAATCATGGCAGAATAAATATTTTATTTCATCCGACGATAATCAGGATGAAATAAAAAATGAAACTAAAGTATATAATATGAAATGTTCTGTAACATAAACTACAGCATCCATACAGCTCTACTAATTATTATAAATGCGAAAGTGTGTCTGTCTGTCTGTTACCTTTTCACGCCTAAGCCGCTGAACCGATTTCCCTGGGTTACCTTGAGTCCCTGGAAAGAACAAAGGATACTTTTAGTCCCGGACAATGTACGGTTCCCGCGCGATAACCGAATTTTGTTGTAACGTAGTTGCGGGGGTCATCTAGTTTTATGATAATCGGTATTGCCGCTAAAGAGACAACAGATTTTTAAGAAACAGATTTTTAATTCACACTAGAATATTATGTTTTTAAGGTACCGAAAATACGCAACAAACATTTACCAACACAAATGCACCTTGTTCTCTCGTAACGAATTAACTCTACCTAATGTCTAAAATATGTTGAGTTACAATCATCCTAATCGTTATCAAGACTGAAAATGAATCGCATTGCATATAATATTCCTTCAAGTTGAGAATTAAGAATCTGGTCACTGCCAAGAAACCTGTTGAAAATTGTTGAATATAGACTTTAGGGGGTTGTTATGACGACATTACATTTTTATGGAACACCTAGCTTATCCGGCAAATGTTGTTTTGCAATATACAATCTGGGAATAAGCTTGGATGAAAAATAGATCCCACCAAAAACATAAAATATGTAAAAATGGAGAGCTAAGTTCCATATAAACATTATTCTTGTCTATGGATTTCGCCGTAAAAAAGATGGAGATCTAAATGAGTGCCAAGTTCCATGGAAAATCGAAATATGTATGTATAGGAACCAAATAACATTATGAACAAATAATATAGTATATTTCTTTGGTTTATTGAATACCTATAACAATTGCTGTTATTTTAACAATGTGAGATCTTAAAGTAGATTAGATCTAACTTACCCAGTTTTCATTACATCGGTCATTTCATAAAGTTATTAAACATTTTAATTCTGATGAAAACTAGCCAAGTCAAATCTAATATAGTTTAAGATCTCACATTGTTAAAATAACAGCAATTGTTATAGGTATTCAATAAAGCAAAGAAATAGACTCTATACTAAATATATATATACGATCAGGGCCTGTAGACAACTGGCAAAGAGCTAACGCTAACGCTAACGCTAGCGCTACAAATTTGACTTAAGTAATCGCTTCGTTAGCGAATACTAATGTCAAATCCATACATTTTGTAGCGCTAGCGTTAGTGTTTTGCGAGTTGTCTACGGGGATGGGAATATACTTAAATTATGAAAAATAAATGTTGGTCGATTTTCAGATCCACAGGATAAGCACACACAAAACAGCTGTCGTTGAACTTTTCGAAGTAGTTTGGCAACAAACACCGCGACACAAAATTTTTGTACAATAACAATCATGGATATGTCGCAGCAAACAAGTTAAAATAGCCGTTCAATCAAACAGCTAGCCTTTTGACTGAACAACGCCATACAATCACACGGCTATACGTCGTTTAACCGACTTGTTGACAGCAACGTTTTTTAATGGTGTTTGATTGAACAGCTATTTTAACAGTTAACAACGACAGATACGTCACGTTACCCAACGTGGAACCCAAATTTTTTGACCGACTTCCAAAAAGGAGGAGGTAATACGTTCGGCTATATGAATTTTTTTTATTTTTTTTTATGTATGTTCAACAATATATAAAAAAAATACATTTATACGTTTATACGTTTATTTATACGTTTGTGGTCCGATTTTCAAAAATCTTTTTGTGTTGTATAGGGTTTGATTTGGATTTGGTACCATGTTCATAAAAGTGGTGATCTGATGATGGGATCCATGAGTAATCGAGGGGACTCCTTAAAATTTGTATGGAAACATATAGTGGTTTCGATTTTTTCTGAAGCATTCAAGGTTAATGCTACCAAAAAGTAAGACTTCGCACCAGGTTATATACCTTGGATCCGAAGGTACCGAACAGAACTTTTGAATGCTTATAGGTACAGGTTCGGGGATTTCGGCTTTATTTAAACAACTGAAAGCATAAGCCAACACATCAATTTGATTGATCATCATCATCACAACAATAATTATACCATGGGTCATCACACTATGACCCAATTATTGGTACTTTTCGCGATATTTTGCATCGAAGTAGTTGTTTTTGATGATGATTTCGCTGTTTGTGGACCTATTTTCAAAATTTTCGTGTTGTTGTATATGATATAATCTTAATTTTGTATAACAATTACGAAAGTGGTGAGCTGATGATGGGATCTATGAGCAATCGAGGGCAAATCCTTGAAATTTATCAAAACACTCATAGTGGTTAAAATGTTGTTTCTAGTAAGTTAAACAGATGTTACGAAAAAGAGAAATTTCATACGAAGGTGTCTCTTGGTCCAGAGTCACTGAATAGAACTCCTGAACCTTTAAAGATAACAGTTTGGAAATTGCAGCATCGCTTAGATAACTGCGAGAATTTACCACAATTTCGCTTACAGTAACATAATGTGAATAGTTAACATTCGTATTGGTTATTTAAGCTGTTACGCATAAAGCCTTATTTTGTTGATAACTAAAAAGAGTGAAATTATTATTTTTAACAAAAATTAAAACCGACTTACAAGGTAAAAACAATAGTAATATGAACTAAAAAGTATTAAATAACTCTAACTCTTTAATAGTGCCTTTTTCAGAATTCGTTTAAATCTCAACTATTTCTGTACATACTACAGTCTTCATTACTTTGAAGTCGGTACCAGTCCCAAAAGTTCCAGATATTCTAAGTTCTGACATTACTGAACTCACGAATAAATTAGCTGGTACCGACTTCAAAATAATGAAGACTGTAGTATGTACAGAAATAGTTGAGATTTAAACGAATTCTGAAAAAGGCACTGTTAAAGAGTTAGAGTTATTTAATACTTTTTAGTTCATATTACTATTGTTTTTACCTTGAAAGTCGGTTTTAATTTTTTGTTAAAAATAATAATAATAGTTTATAAAATATAGAAATCACATTGTTGGAAAAAAATAACAAACATAGTAGGTAATATATGAAATATATGAATTCTTTTCAGAACAATTAATATATTTCCGTTCGCTCTGTAAAAATACAAAACGAATGTTGAATTAAAATATGAGAACGCTTTTTAATTAACTTTTATGAAAAAATCGACAGGTGGACACAATGTACAAAATAAAATTTTAATAAAAATATTGTTATCTACGTTTTAAATTTAATATTCTCGCATATTTTTGTAAGAGAGGATTATATTTTATAGGACACATAGTGCCTATTTAAAGTTATGTTACGATTTTCACTATAGTGAGTCCTTTCCATGTTGATGCATGATATTCAAGAACAAATTGTCTGAGTGTTCTGACAATTTAGTCAAAGTTTCCAATCGCTTCTGACAGCCTGTTTCTATGTATTATAAAACTGGTATTTTACACCTGCGATGTTATCACACTAGTTTCTAATGGGGCTATGCCCATCTCAGACCTTTATGATAAGCACACAATAACCTCTTTCTTTTTGGAAGTCGGTTAAAAATGCCCTTAAATCCTACATCTGAATTTAAAAAGCTTTGCAACAAACATAATATTGACGACCTCTGTGGCTCCCGCTCAGTTGGTGGGCTGTTGGTGGGCTGTTGTTAGTTCAAGCCACGGGTCGTGGGTTCGAATCCCGCCGACGGAACAAAAAGTTTTCAAAGTTCCTGGGTCATGGATGATGTGTATTAAATATTTTTATCATATTATATTAAAAATCATATTGTGTGTATAGTATAAAATTATTAAATACTGGCTGTCCAAGCAAACGTTGCTTTGTCATAATATCTTATATATAAAATTCTCGTGTCACAATGTTAGTCCGCGAACTCCCCCGAAACGGCTTTACTGATTTTTACGAAATTTTATATGCATATTCAGTAGGTCTGAGAATCGGCTACTGGGTACTTTATATATTAGATAAGTGCATTTGTTGAATAAATAATAGTAAATTATTACAACCTGAGCCTGACGGCGACCATTGTTTGTGCGACGGGATGGGACGGGACGTTACCATGGTAACATACTTATTTAGTCACTTCAATAAAATTATAAGCTCGAAATACTTTATATTATTATGGCAAAGCAACGTTTGCCGGGACAGCTAGTATTATGTATAATTTGCCATATTATTTTATTGAAGTTACTAAATTATATATTGTATGTTACCATGGCGACGTCGATCGCTATCCCGTCGCACAAACAATCTCGCCGTCAGTCTCAGGCTGTAAATAATTTGCAATAAAATAAAATTGCGACTATAATTAAAGATCAAAGCTATCCTATCTCTCAAGTTGGAAAAAAGCACACATTAAAAAAAAGATAACATTAAAATAGGTTAAGTAGTTTAGGAATCCACCGCAGACAAGCATCGTGACAGGAGATTCATATATTATATTAGATAATATTTCCGTTGTCTGATACCTGTAACACAGTCCTTCAGGTACTTATATACTTATGCATATTTTTTAATTGCAAATAGACTCTTATTGGTTTCGTAGTTTAATAGGCAATGCATATAAAATAAACCTTATTACCGTATAAGTTATATAAATTGTATACGTACGTTGAACGTGTGAGGTAATATAATTTATTTACTCTGCGAAAAGGCCTCTTTGTATGAATAACACAAAACAACGTGCTCCAAAGCCTCATTGTCAAGGGCTCTCGCCTGGACAACCATTTTATTTCACCTACTTTCCTCTATGTTACATTATTTCAAAGACTTTAATTCCAAAACGTTATTAGAATTAAAAGGTTTTTTAATTGATACAATTCAACGTATTCCCATACTAAATATTGTGAATGCGATTTTGTGTGTCCGTCTTACCTTTTCACGCTTAAACCGCTGAAAAAGCAGGCCATTTAGCCAAAGTTTTTCGATATCGCTTCGTTATAGAATCGCCAACCAAAATTTTGTATGGAACTGACATAAGCGTTCGTTAATTATTATGACGTCGACATTCGACTCGTCTTAATATGCCAATTCCATACATTTTAATTGGCGATTCTACGAGTATAACGAAAAGATTCCGACTCAATCATCAGTGATGAAAGGTATGGCGATACTTTGCCATTGGTCAGGGACCTTGATGTTAACCCGGCAAAATGTACGATTACCGCGCAATGTAAGAATGAATTTGCAGACAAAATTCAAGTATTTGTAACTCGAAAATTGCAATTTTAACTGAAAAATTACTAAGCTATTGCAGCATAGCTTTTATCACGGGCTTTGAGTGCGGCGACCGAAAAAACTCCGTAACGAACAAAGCCAAACAGCCCCCACTCCAGCGGTGTTTCAGGTGCGGCGTTACCAGACTTCAGCAGGGTGTTTGTGTGCGTGCGACTAGACGTAAGTATCCGAATTATTATTGCATAAGTTGTTAAAAATGCAATAGCATTTACCGCGGCAGTCTCCGAGTGTCACACGTATTTTACTATCTACATCATCAGCCTGTGTAGCTTTTGAACATACACTGAATCCATACTAATATTATAAATGCGAAAGTTTGTCTGTCTGTCTGTCTATCTGTTACCTCTTCATGCCAAAACCGCTGAACCGATTTTGCTGAAATTTGGTATGGAGATACTTTGAGTCCCGGGAAAGGACATAGTATTTTATATTCCTGAAAAATGTACGGTTCCCGCGTGGTAAACTAATTTTGGCGCAACGAAGTTACGTTCGTCATCTAGTAGATTCATATTATTATTATGTAATTAATTAAGACCAAAAAAGGGTAACAATTTTGTACGAAAAAGTGGTCTTAATATACAACGATTAATCAAGTTGTACCTTTAAAATTAAGTGGCTAAGTAGAACGAATAGCCTGGGACTGCCTGGGAGGTCAGGGCCGCGAAAGTCTCAAGGCTTTTGGTTATATAACGTGGTTTAGAAACTTGACTAGGTACAGACCGTACAGTGTACGCATGAATTTAAAACAATAATGAGTTTGATGTTATCAAAAACGAGTAACAAGTAATAATAATTTGATCATAAGAACTTTTCGCCCATTACATAATATCCTTTTTAGGGTTCCGTACCCAAAGGGTAAAAACGGGACCCTATTACTGAGACTTCTTGAGACTTATGTTTGATGATGATGGCTCCACAAATCAACGATACGCTTAGTAAAAATGTGGTATCTTTTGACTCGTCTTAAATTCCACCAAGAATAAAATTTCTACAATTACAAGTACATAAACTTGAATAAATAATATTTTTATCATTTATTCAAGTTTATGTACTTGTATATCTATACTTATTATAAAACAAAGTCGCTATTTTTTCCCTCATGTCTCTTTGTTCCCTTTAATCTTTAAAACTATGCAACGGATTTTGATGATTCTTTCAGTGTTAGATAGCCCATTTATCCAGGAAGGTTATAGGCTATATTTTATTACGCTAAGACTAATAGGAGCGAAGAAATAGAGGAAAATGTGGAAAAAACGGGGAAAATTATTTGAAAGGGCTAACTTGAATGCGCTAATCTCAGGAACTACTGGTACGATTTGAAAAATTCTTTCAGTGTTAGATAGCCCATTTTTTGAGGAAGGCTATAGGCATAATTTTGCAGTGGCTATATATTTTATACCCGTGCGACGCCGGGGCGTGTCGCTAGTACATAATAAATTACAGACAGGTCTAACTGCTGCACTCAGAGACGAATAATAAATAATTACTTAAATGTAAGTAAATGAAGAATCTAACAAATAATGTATGGGCTTATCTCTAAATTGTCATTTAATCACAGTTAATTAATTAATATTAGTATTTAAGTGCTACAGTAAGAAAATTTGATAATAATATTAATATTTTGAGTAAAATTCGTACTAGTATTATTCTACAAGGCAAATACAGCAATTCAAACGCTACTGGTCTGATTTGGAAAATTATTTCAGTGATAGCTCATTAATCCAAGAATTCTTTATTTTATCATGCTAATTTCTAAGACTAATAGGACCGAAGAAACATATGAAAATGTGGAAAAATGAAAAATTATTTGAAAGTGCTTGTCTCACGAACTACTGGAGCAATTTTTATGTTTCTTTGGCACAGATATAGAGTGGAGCACGAGAAGGGACATAGACATTTTTTTGTGGAAAAATGTACGGTTTCCTTGAAATTCCTAATACGCGGACTTAGTCGCGTAACGTCTAGTGTCTAATAAACGTACAACGGTTTGAGCTTTTATATTTAGTGAACGTGGAAATGCCTTAACTTTTATAGTGTTCGTTTTCAAAAACGTTCAGCTTCTAGAATAATGTGAGCGGGCACTGGAATGTAATATCAGTGTGATTCAACTTTCAGTGCATTCCAATATCCGTTTACTTTAATCTAGATTCTAGACTCTAGTAAACAGTAGTAATTCAGCGGTGGACTTGATTATAATAATGTAAAGCGGCCATAATAAAGACATGGCATCTTGGAGTGAGGAACAGGACGAAAATTGTATAGTTTGGTGCCATAATGACATTTGAAGACATTTTTCTTTTTTAGGGTTTCGTACCCAAAGGGTAAAAACGGGACCCTATTACTAAGACTTCGATGTCTGTCTGTCCGTCTGTCCTTTCGTATGTCTGTCTCCAGGCTGTATCTCAAGAACTGCTATAGCTAGATTTCTGAAATTTTCACAGATTGTGTGTATCTGTTGCCGCTATAACAACAAATACTAAAAACAAAATAAATTAAATATTTAAGGGGGGCTCCCAATTCCCATACAACAAACGAAATTTTTTTGCTATTTTTTGCTCGATATTAATAATAGCATTAGGCAGGCAGTTGAAATGTTCACAAAATATTCAGTTTTTTTCTGTTTTTACTTTAATAATTAATAATAAAATTTAAATAAAATATATAATTAAGGGGGGTTCGCAGCCCTTCGTGCGCAAGTCTATCTCGCACTTGGCCGATTTTATTTTTGTTAGCAACTAAAAATGTACCGGAATATAGAATACGCAATTATTGATGATGATAGTGCTAAACTCAAAAGAAACCCAAAAGGAACATCTAAAAGAGTTCTCTTCATTAGTAGACATTATATTATTATTTGATAGTCAGCCACCCATAAATGGCTACAGAATTTTAACGAGGTTAACAAATTTCCATCTTCGCATCGTGGCCTTGACATTGCTCTTGACACGATAATTATTACTTCCAATGATTTACAAGTAAGTACGAGCCCATTCGGACATGTTGCTTAAACCCACTTTATACTTGTCAGGATGAAAATATCTATTGGGGTTTTTGTCTGTTGCTGACACAATTATGAATCATCATAATTTATAATATTAGTTGGGCGGTTAGTTTCTTAACTCCGAACCTGAGAGCGTTGTCAACGGGCTACTTTATTATTTTTAACTAATTATTAAAATCATAATTAAAAGGAGAATTCATCTAGCTTTCTTGAAGCTGAAATGGCAAACATGAAAGGTAGCAAGTGCCCCACCGCCACCGTTACTTAACAGACATTTCACGCCCAGCTATGGCCTGTCCTTACAAAAGTAATGTATCAATGCCTACAGGTGGTAAAGCGTTGAATCAAGCGGGACTCTTATGGACCACTTCCAAAAGTTACGTAATTTTCATTGACAAACAAATCGCTGGATTCCAACACAAAACGGAGCTTTTGAGCCGATATTTTTGGCCTTTCGTGTTTTATTTGTAGCGATAAAAGGGAATTTCTAACGCAAATAGGAAATATGACTGCCAATTTATTTACTTTCGGACACCACTGGAACATTTTTGTGTCATGTTATATCCGTTAACGTTTCATTTTTAGACGCTTTAGGCTCGATTTATATAATATTATACGTCTACTCTGCCCAGCTAACCTGTTAGTAGGTAGTAGTTTAGTAGGAAGGCAATATGCTGCAGTAGTCACTATATCTACAGGATGTAACAAAACTAATTGATATAGAGTTCACTCTGAAAGCAGCGCTGAAAGAGTATAATTTGTTTAGTAGTTTGTATGGGCAAGCGCCCCCGCATCGTGATTTTTTTCCATACAACGGTGGAAAAAAGTTACTCTTTCAGAGCTGCTACTTCCACAACAAACTCCATATAAGGGACACATACACACCCTAAAGTATTATAATATTCACTTAGTTTTGTTACACTTGTATATATCTATACTTATAAAATTACTTGTCCTGACTGATTGACTGACTGACTGACTGACTGATTCATCATCGCTGAGCAAAAACTGTTAAAGTTACAGCCACGAAATTTGGTGAGTAGGGTTGTTTTATTAAGTAGACACCCACTAAGGAAGGAAATTTGAAAATTTTACCCCGAAGGGGGTGAAATAGGGGTTGAAAGTTTGTATGAACGTTCGTCATTTCTTGAGTTAGAAATATGAAACTTTATATTTGGGTTATTGATTAAAAACAAATGGATACGTATTTAAGTGTTTTTGGAAATTATACCCCCAAGGGGGTGAAATTGGGGTTGAAAGTTTGAATGAAAGTCCGTTATTTCTTCAGTTAGAAACATGAAATTTTATGTTTGGGCTACTGATTAAAAAATGATTGGATACGTGTTTAAGCATTTTTGGAAATTCTACCCCCAAGAAGGGGAAATAGGGGTTGGAAGCTTAAATGAAAGTCCGCCATTTCTTAAGTTAGAAACATGAAAGTTTATTTTTGGACTGCTGATTAAAAATGAATGGATAAGTATTTAAGCGTTTTTGGAAATTCTACCCCCAAGGGGGTGAGATTGGGGTAGAAAGTTTCAATGAATGTCCGTCATTTCTTGAGTTATTTGATTTATGAAACATGAAAGTTCATTGACGTTTGTGCTTGACGTTTCCTTAAAATATAGGGTCCCGTTTTTACTCTTTGTATAAGGAACCACAAAAAGGGGAAAACTATATAAATCTTTATTATTATAATATTATGTTAACGCGGACGAAGTCGCGGGCAACAGCTAGTTTATAATATAATACCACTGTCAAATCCTAGTTTACAAAGCAACTTAGTAGTGGTAGCAACAATGTGCAATATGAAATATCCGATTTATAAAAAGTTAAAAAGCTGAAACGAACCAGCCTACTAATTCCGCTAATGATTAAAAAGCGTGATTTAATACTTGCATGTTTTTGCAACACAATCTGTTATTTACTACAATTAAAGTCATTTTTGTCGACGTATGACACGAACCCAGTAATCGTTGGAATAACTGTTGGTAAGTGCTCTCATCACGCGATTACTGACCTAAACTAATCTTAGTCCGCTGACCTATTCTAATCCTAGGATAAAAAAATATTCGGAGTTAACCAAATTTTTAAGCCATTGCATAGGGCTCAAAGCCTCCGAGCTCTGAACGCAGCGACCAAATCAAGAGATTCCGTAACGAAAGTAAACCCACCACCTCCCACTCCGACTGGCCAGCGCGGCGGCGTTGAAAGCCGTGCATCATCGTCTCAGTTTGGCAGACTTCGGCACGGTGTTTGTGTGCGTGCGACTAGACGTATACGTAATTATAGCATTATGGCGGTAATCCCTGAGAGCCACGCGTATTTTTTATGAAGTCGAGTGAAGGTCGATTTGACTAGTTTTGTATATTCCTGTTTAATGTGTGCATGAGCCCAGTCATAGCGTTTTTTTTTTAAGATTTTATTATTACGAATTTATTATACATAGTACAAATTTTTGCCTGCAATTTCCCGCTGAAATCCGTTTCATAAAATGATTTTTACTAGAACAAAACTATCCTATGTTCTTTTCCGGAAATTCAAAGTACTTGAACTCAAATTTCAAAAGCGTTAACAGATAACAGACAGACATACTTAGGGCCACTTGCACCATGATGTTTAACTCAGAGTTAAAATTAACTCTGAGTTAAACATCATGTCATATCTGTCACTCACCAAGTATAGAGATGACATGATGTTTAACTCAGAGTTAATTTTAACTACGAGTTAAACATCATGGTGCATGTGGCCCTTATACAATTATAATATAATATGGATTTATTTTGACAAGCAATACAAATTAGTTAACTGTCGTTAAAGAATTCAAATTCGTTTAAAGGAAATAGAAATTACGAGTCGCTTTCGATTCTACCCCATTGGTTATCTAATTTATTGCTGAGGTCCCCCAAATTAAGAGTTTAGGCTTCCTCATACGGGTTTGCTTTCTTTTTCTTTCATTTCCGAATTCTCGCCCAAACCGACACTGAGCTTAGAATTTTATTTACCTATGTCCTATTCTATCTTAATTTGTAAGTATCTTTAAGGTATTTTGGTGACACAGCAAACATAATGTATGGTGATTCTTTGAGTCCCGGGAAAGGACATAGGATACTTTTTATCCCGGAAAAATGTACGGTTCCCGCGCGATAAACGGATTTCGGCGCAACGGAGTTGCAGGCGTTATCTAGTTTATAAAATGTCCTAACAACACTAAAAATACCAACTTACAACAATAAATCAAAACTAAATAACGCAGAAATTATGAAAGAATTTGAAATCGCAGAATTCAGCCAATATAGTAACTGAAAATTATCATGACGTATTTGGTTCATTTCTATGAAAATCGATACATTACATAGTACATAAATTCTGATGAACAGTCTCGTTATTGGACAGGAAAATGGATGGCCAGCGCCTCAATTACAGTTTATTTAAAGCTCAATAAATACAAATTATTAACTCGATATACCCACGCTTCCCACTTTGCATAATGTTATGATACGTATACCATCTATCTAATATTAGACCAGCCTGTCAGTCGAAAATCGCCCGTAATTTATTCATAACAATATTATGAATAATCATTATAATATTATTATTATAACGTTAAACTTTAATGTTTACGGTGCGTCCACATTTGTATCATTTGCGCGATCAGATCTCCGTCGCGATCATCGCGCCGTATCAAAATGATACGCGTATCATGATACTTTGTATCATGATACGCGTATCATTTTGCGTTCACACTAGCGATCATGATACGGCGCGATGATCGCGACGGAGATCTGATCGGAGATCCGATCGTGCAAATGATACAAATGTGGACGCACCGTTACAATATCTCTATTACCATCTATTTTATTTTATGCGCGGCGTTATTTACCAAATTCCGAAAAGGCTGGACCGACTGTGATGAAATTTTGAGTGCTAATTTGTAAATTTGAATATTGACCAACATCAGCTATTTTTCACCCATTATAATCTTGTAGCGATCGACAGCACACGGTCCTAAAGCCGTGTTTCCACTGACGCGGAGCGGGGCGGAGAGGAGCTTAGCGGTGCCGAATAGACCAATCACCATGCTCGAAATCTCCTCTCCGCTTTCGTAGGAATAGCACGATTGGTCATGCTATTCCAGCGAAAGTGGCTAAGCTCCTCTCCGCTCCGCTCCGCGCGTCAGTGGAAACGTACCCTTAATCATGTTATCGGAGTTTGTCCGAAAGTTAGAGTTTCTGAAAGGGATTGTCATTGCGAAGTCTGAAATGATTGTTCTCTTCCTTTGAGATTCTCCAGCATATTCCTACAAAGTATATTATAACAAAACACGTTTGTTGTTCTTAACTTCAATGTTTTGTAGCATACACTGCCCATAACATGTCACCGTTGCTTTGCTGAGCCTATGATATGTACGAAAATAGAAAGAAATAATCTACTGTAACATATTTAAATAGTGGTAAACAACGTTGTGGTATATTGTGGTAATGGGCATTGTCCAAAAAAAATCCCATGTACTTTTTATATTTTTTTTCGTTAAAATAGGGTATTTTAAGAATATAAATTCAATAATTTTGAAATTCATTGGCCAGTTTTTTCTCAATAAATTTTTAAAGTTTCGCTCTGACGTCATCATCGGCGGCCAATTGACCTCTGCAGAATGTTTTTTTTCCTTTGAATCTTATTTATAATGGCTGGTTCGTCAAATACAAGTTCTCATTATGTGAAAGCTGATACGAAAAGCTTACCAAAAGTTCGAAACGTAATGTTGGTCGAATTTATTGCTAATTTAACGCCATTGAAGGTCAAACTAAGGTTAAACATATTTGTTCAAAAATATAAGTAACTAATGGGTATTTTTTTCGTTTATATACAGAAAAACGATCACTGACCTTATTCCTCGAAATGTTTTTGTAATGAGCAAAATTAAAAAAAAATGGACAATCCCCATTCTGCAAATTGTAGGCTAAATGCTCGCTCTGGATCAACTAAGTACTAGTTATTTAAGCAGCTTTGTAACACGGAGCCGTTTGTAGTCTCTGTGGCGTAATTTGTCTGTGCCCAGCTATTACAACTTTAAACTAAGCTAACACCTATGAATACATGACTCTATACTATAATAATATTACATATTTAAGTCAAAGACAAGTCATACAAGTTTATCAATAGTGCGAACAGCAAAAGTTAAGTTTAAGTAACGCGGTGTTGAGGCCAAATTGCTCAATCACACGGGCGCATATATATAATATATAATATATCGACTATCGAGCATTAAGATAGGGTACCTATAACATTAATCAAATAGGATACCATAATGGTCCAAGCAATTTGGATAATAACATGTGTCTACAATACATAATGCTTATAAACCACAAATAGTCTTATCCAATCGTCTCATACTTATTAAATGTAAATAAACCGAGATTATGATAACAAACACAAATTGCTCCAAATGTTACTCATCGATACATTAATAACAGAAACAAACATACTATGATACATACATACGGCCATGGACGATCATTCCAGCTACACGAGAGTAATTCTATAGTGCCCAAGTGTTTGCGCTATGCACAAAAAACTATTCTTCTTTACTCTCATAACCCAGTGAGAGAAATGACCAACATGACTGGTGAGAGATCAGGCGTTGCAGGTCTTAAAACCAGTTTTGCAATATAAATTTTACAATATTATAAGTATAATAATATTAAAGCACAGTCGCTTCTATCGAGTTACACAAGGAAATTTTTAATCGTCGAAATACCATACTGTGGAACAATGACTCTCAAACATCGAATCTCTCAATTAATATGGTTCCAGTGACTATCATATTAATAATGTAATTAATTATATGTTACGAGCCAAAGCTAAAGAAATTGCATGACCGATCCAAACAAGTATGTGATATTATATCATCTTGTGACATAATATCATGTACTTTTATTTGTTTCTTATTAGTGAAGTGAGCAAGGTCCTCGCGCCGTTGCGAGGTGAATCGCTTGCTCACTTCATTGGTGACCCCGACGTGATTTGAACACGCATGTTATGTGACCCTAACAACACTCATTCCACTTCTAACACTAACATGCGCCAAAACTCACTACAGTCACTACCCAGAACGAACACTCTCCATAACACTCCAAATGCGGATAGCCATGATTTGCCTTCTGCTGATGAGAACATCGTCAAAAGGACGAGGTCAGGCCGTCGTGACAAGCTTACTGACTATTATCGCCCTTGACGGTCTCTGGAGGGGGGTGATGTAGTGACTAGTGTACATAGCTAATTTCTTTTATAAAAACCATTTTTATACTATTTTGTATTTTATACTCTATAATTTACGATTTTTCGACTTGTTTACCTTTTGATAGATTTTGTCATTATATAAAAATAATTAAACTTGAACATCGAGTGCGTGATTTTCTTAATTTCTCCTTTGCAAGTGCAAAGTAGTAGTTTGGAAGGTCCCAAACTAGAAAGCAGAGCAAGCGATTCACCTCGCAACGGCGCGAGGACCTTGCTCACTTCATTAGAAACAAATATCGCGCGATATATCTTGGGATATATCACGCCGTGAGAAACCAGCTTGTGTGCACTTCGTGGAACCATTTATTGTCTCAGTTACTCTTCCATAGTATGCATTTTCGATGCTTTACTGAAACATTTTTAAACACAATGACTTAAAAATAAACTAGAAATATTAGTCGCATCGCTGTGAATACACAATCTGATAAATGTGATGAAAACTTTTATTTCATTCTCGTCTAGCAAAGCGTACAAGATCTTATTTAAGATAGTACACAACAACAAGGAACTAAGAAGAGCGAAACATTGTATACATTAAAAACTTATCAAGTTTCACTAGATTTAAGTTGATGCGTTCATTAAATCATCATTTAAAAAATTAAAATTATCCGCTGCCCATACAAACTGCAACACTAAATGCTCATTAAATATGAAATTCCCTCTCAGAGTCAGTTAATGATAAATTAACACCTCAAAATGGCAATTAAATTTAAATACAGAAGAACAATGAGTTTCTAAAATACTTCAAAGTGGTGACGCGTTTCTGTCGTAGACTGCCAATCTAGTTACGTTAGTAACATACAATATCATTGCAGAAGAAGCACCATTTAACTCGATTGAGTCGCTAATCGTGGATTTTGCTGTCAAAGGAGTATGACATAGAGATTTTTTTTTTAAATTTGTCCCGGTCGGGACAGGCAAAGGGAGCGTTGCCCATACAGCCATTTCTATGTTTTCTCTATTAAATGAATGATAGTGAAGGCCGAAGCCAATTCTATGACATAGAGAAATATAATACACGGGGGGCATGATCTTCTTCTTCTTCTTTTTTATAAGATTTTATTTATAGCTTGTCAAAAAAGATTACCGTACACACTCTACGCAATTTTTCAATCATATTGTAACAAAATATACGAAAACCCAGCGAAAACCTTATTCAATCGAGTTAAAAATGTGCAAGGCAAATAATATTTAAAGTGTTTATAAGCGTTCTCTATGGAAATACAAAGAGAATTATTATTTTTTACAAAAAATTAAAACCGACTTCCAAAATAAAAACAATAATAACATTAATATGAACTAAAAAGTATTAAATAATATTTACTATCTAATAGTTCCTTTTTCCGAATTCGGCTAAACCTCAACTATTTCTGTACTCAATCTTCATAATTTTGAAGTCGGTGCCAGTTCCAAAAGTTTCAAATATTCTGTCAGAGGACTGAAGATTCAGCTATCTGGTACCGACTTCAAAATAATGAAGATTGAGCAGAAATAGTTGAGGTTTACCGAATTCGGCAAAAGGAACTACTTATTAGATAGTAAAAATTATTTAATACTTTTTAGTTCATATTAATGTTATTATTGTTTTTACCTTGGAAGTTGGTTTTAATTTTTTGTTAAAAATAACAATAATTTCACTCTTTTTAGTTACACTAGTAGGTACACCTTCGCGTATATTTTACGTATCTTATTACAATTTGTTAAGAGTCACAATTCACACTCACAAAATAATATATTATCAGTGAAGTGAACATATTGTGCTAAGTAATTTAACAATTTTAATGCTTCAAGCCCCAAGCGGTCACCGGCGATTGCGATAACAATAGAAATTGTGTCTCGTTTTTCCATGATCGAAGGATCCATCAGATAAAAAATTGTATAAACTTGCATAAGATGTAGCGTAGCTACTCATAATATATAATATTATCATAATTATTGACAGCTGTTCTTGTAATCAAGAATTCAATAATTCAAATCGATACTTAGTGCGCCATCTATCGATTAATAAGTATAACTAATTAAAAAGACACTTAATGACTTTGTTTTGTATAAAGGCTATTTTTAAAATAACTTTATTTTAATTCTATTTGTCTATTAAAATTTTTAGTAAAGTATTCGATCTGTATATAAACTAGTAAAGTATATTCGATCTATCGTCTGCCGCCACGCGCCGCGCGGCGGCGCGGTGATGCCGTCGGCTCCGCGGCGCTGACCGCCGTGTATTAAACAAACAGGTGTTGTTATACAGTACATAATTATTATTATTAGTATATCCATACCTATGCCTTGTACTATTATCTATTCTGTGCCATGAGAGATTGGTGACCTTAATACGACGTGGTAATGATGATGACGATGATGATGATTATGATGATGAATATGAATTGCATAGTAGCATATGCTTTCTGTTCTTAAAACAACGCCGAAACTCCCAAACGTGTATCTATAAGGAATCAGTCATCAATACACTTCACATAAAACCAAAATCACCATATGTTTCCATATAAATTTCGAGGAGTTCCCACGATTACTCCTGGATCCCATCATCAGGTCACCACTTTGTGAACATGGTACTAAATTGGAGTGAAACCAAATACAACAAAAATAAAATTTCGAAAATCGGTTCACAAACGGCGGAGTAATCGTTGAACATACAAAAAAAATCCACAGCCGAACATATAACCTCCTCGTTTTTTGGAAGTCGGTTAAAAACCACCTTTTGAGCGTGATTACGTTTAGAAAAAAAAATTCTGTGTCTACTCTTTTTTCACAAACTGTAGTCGTGTTCGTTTCGTTTTTCCATGCACATTACGCATGCGCAAAGTTAAAAATTAGTGTCAGTGTCATGTTCTAAAATCTGACAGAAATTGTTAATATTTTAGAACGTGACACTCAATTATTATGAAGTTGACATTACTTGACAGTCAGCTGCCAAACTGCGAAAAAGCCGCACATGCGTAGTTGAAAAATGAAACGAACACGGCTTTCTAGTCTTGGAAAGTCAAGCCGTGTTCATTTCATTTTTTTTTTACTGGGCGTGAGTCGTGACTGCGGCCGTCAGAGTCGATCATTAAAAAAATAGCTCTGAACATCATTTAACAACTTGAAATATTAATGCTTTCATTACAGATACCTCTCAGAGACAAAATTAATTGACTGATTAATTTCTGTGCCCTATAAATCATTCGTACTATGACGTAGTTTGTTCCGTGTTCGTACGCCGCTCCATAGCGGCCTTAAATTAATCTGTGATAGCGGCAAGAAGAAGGAAAAAGTAGAAGTAGTAGTACTCAGATATCTAGTATTTTTTTTTTTTTTTTGGTTGACGAATTTAACATATTATATTTTAACATACTTAATACATTTCAACAGGATTTCATTGGTCAGTATATACTATATATAAATAAACTACAAAGTACTTACTTATAATGTTTTGTACCAGTTTCAATTCTTATCACGTCATACTTTTATTTTAGTTAACAATGCAAGAAGACAAGAAGAAGTAAAAATTATACTACAATTAGACAAGAATAATGAATATAGAAAAAAATAACAAGAAATCAAATTAACTGATGCAGCTCGCTTCAACTCCCGTACAGTTTGGCCCATGTGAGCCGCGATAACAATTGAAAGGCTATTGTGTTTCGTTTTGCCGCGATCGAAGGAATAATAAAATATATACTACTTACTAAAATAATTTCATTCTTTCCTACCTTTCATCGTACCTCCCTACTACAGTTATGTAACAAACATAAAAGGTGTTAGAAAAAAAAACATGTTTTATCACTGACATAGTATGTACTACGTACTAGACTCGACAACGCAACGTAGTGCTCGGTCACATTCAACGTAATTTATATGTCGCAGCCAACTGGTTTAAATAGCCGATCAATCAAACAGCTAGCCCTTTGACTGAACAACGCCATTCAATCACACGGCTATACGTCGTTTAGCCGACTTGTTGACTGCAACGTTCAACGCTACAACTAGACGACGCTTAACTAACTGCTTAAATGGCAAATTAACTAAGCTGACCATTAGTTTAGTTTTATTATTACACAAGCGCAATGATTATAAGCAGAATAAATTGTATCCTTACTCATTTTGAATACAATCATTGCAATTGATACCTTCGTGTTGCATTTCATAATTTCCTGTAATTTCTCCTCGAAATTTGAATATTTGTTTTTTTGATTCACTCGTATGTGGCATGGGCCCCCATAATTTCTGTCACTTTAATAACACTAATTGTAATGTATATTTACGAAAAATGTCTTAATACAATCACAAAACACCGGCTAGTTGACGCCATATTGTAAACAAAACGCACCTAGCGCCGCGGTGGTGAGCGCTGAACTAATTCAATCAAACGGCGGCGGCGTGAATCAGCTGTAGTGTTGAACGTTTCGAGCGACTGAAATATTCAATTAAAAAGCTAGCCGTGAGATTGGATGGCGTTGTTCAGTCAAAGGGATAGTTGTTTGAGCGAACGGCTATTTTAACCAGTCGGCTGCGACATATATAGCAGCAGTGCACTTAGTCGCCCGCGAGCTCTTCTGCGCGCCAGACGTACAACAATAAAAAACGAAACCAAAAAAGTCGCAAAAATGCCTAGTTATGGGTTGGTTATACTGCAAAAATTATTCCAGTAACACTTCCAAATGCAACGAAATAACATTTCATCGGTATTAGCATTCTTATTTAATTATTTTCAATTAAAATACGAACATTCAATTACTAGGCGAAGACGCGCGCCATTTTGCATTATCATAGAGTAGTAGAGTCAGAGGGGATTGTAGGCAGAATACAGATCTATGATAAGTGGTCGATGAATGAAGTACTTACTCACGTAGACGAGTTTGTATTTTGGTAATATTTAAAATATTACGTACATTATACATGCGTACATTATATTAATTTTATTATGGTACATATTTGAAAATATTTAAGTAATTTAAATAAGGTAATTAGCTATAGTGGACTATAGATCCATACTTAATTATAAATTGTATAAAAAAGTGAATTTTTATTTTTATTTTATCCACTTACTCAAATAGATTCTGCATTCATTCACTTGGTTTTTGATCACATTTGCCCGTATTTTATTGGATTTAACTCGGTAAGTAATTCCCTTTGTTCATTTTTAACAGTAAGGAATTGTAGGTAGGTAAAGATATTGTATCGTCAGTCCCGCCGCGCAGCGCCGGGCGCCCGGCCTTGCGATCAGCTGATCATAAATAGTGTTATTGTTGTTGTTATTAACTTTAAAAACAAGACATAATGTCTAGTCATAATAACATGCCGCCAGATAGAAATACCAACCCATTTGAAAGAAGGGACGGCATACCTCGTTCCCCGCCAACTTCGTCCGGCAAACGTTTGCTGTCCGAACTATCGCCTTCTTCCGTGTCACCAGTCGAAAAACGTCACCAACCCATAAGGGACGAGCCGCAGTCCCCGGTTATTTCACTATTAGACACTAGTAGCGCAATCGGTGATTCGTTTAATTACTGCGAGTTAGTCCGCGAAGCGTCCTCGTACTTGGGAAAAATTAACGAATTCGCTAACGACACTGTCTTGAGGCGCAATAACTTTGCCAATAAATCCGATATAATGAACATGACACAAAAATTGACAACTATAGTTTCTCTTCTTGCCATTAAAAACTCGGCACTTGAAACCAAAGTCGCGAATTTATAGCTTAGGAGTCACAATTATTATTAACCTTATTTCCGTGGTGCTTCCCCTTAAGTTCTTTGACTTTCGGTCATTGCAACTTTGTGCTTTCTCCCGTTTTTATGGGGAGGAAAATTGGAATCTTCCTACTCCTCCTATTTTCGTCTGATTAATTTCGTTGCGGGTCCCAAGACAGTTTTAGCATGTCCCTCGGGCTCCCTGAGATCATATCAAAGGGTTTTCGTGGTTGGATACCGCTGTCGATCCTGGCGACACAGGAGATACAGTGGTGGGAATGTGTGGTGGGCCAAAGCCCGTTAAAAAAAAAGACTGAATGTAAAAAAAACTGAGGAAATTATTTGAAAGGGCTTATCTCGTGAACTACTGGAGCAATTTTTATGTTATTTGGCACAGATAAGAAGTAGACCACGTGAAGGATCATAGGCTATCGATTTTAATATTTTTTTCAGTGGCTATATAATATTTTATACGCCGGGGCGGGTCGCTGGTAACATAATAAATATTAAATGTATTATAATATAATTATAGATAGAATGTGACCAAAACTTGTTGATAAAAATAATTGAAGGTATGTAATATGATATGTCCCTTGTTCAAAGGTAGAGTACAATGTAAAAATTGTAGCACCAGCGTCATGTTCACCCATACAATAAAAAAATAAATCTGGCTTATTGAAAAAGTTGTAAAGATAGGCATCTTTATTTAGTAAAAGAGATATTGTTACTTTTGATTACAATAATTAATGGAGTTAATTGAAATTGACAGTATACGCCTAGTGCATAATGCTAGCTACCATCAATTAATAGCATAATACGACCAGCGGCAATTGCTATTAAATTAAGCGATGCGCAAAATTCGGGTAATACATCAATTTGCACTACTAACTAGAAATTAATTGACTGGTTGTTGGCATATATCTGTTGCTATAATTTACTAGATGCTACTTCCAGTTTCTTCCAATCGTTTCATAGCGCTGAAACTTTACATTTTAAAAATAAAAACGAGCAAACATTAGACTAACATCGTCTAAAAAGGTTAATTTAGGAGGTTGGGATGTGTGTTCCGTACCCAAAGGGTAAAAACGGGACCCTATTACTGAGACTTCGATGTCTGTCCGTCTGTCTGTCTGTCTGTCTCTAGGCTGTAACTCAAGAACGGTAATAGCTAGAGAGTTGGAATTCTCACAGATTATGTATTTCTGTTGCCGCTATAACAACAAATACTAAAAATAAAATAAATAAAATATTTAAGGGGGGCTCCCATACAACAAACGTGATTTTTCAAACATTTTTGCTCGGTATCAATGATGACAACAGGTAGGCACTTGAAATTTTCACAAAGGCCTTAATAATATGTATACTTTAATAATTAGTAATAATATTTAAATAAAATAAAAATTTAACGGGAGCTCCAATACAAAAAACACAATTTTTGGCCTAGTTTTGCTTTATAACGGTACGGAACCCTTCGAGCGCGAGTCCGACTTGCACTTGGCCGATTTTTTTCGTTGGGGAAATGCAGCTATACGCATCTCCCGCCAGCAGTCTGGGGAGGGCCAAGTCCCCAGACCGGGGAGTCTCATATAACCCCTTATATGGGACTCCCCGGCGGTGGAAGCCTTGCCTAGGCATACCCACTAAAAACCCAACGGTGTTCCTTCTTCTCCACGTCTCGCAGAGCCACAGGAGACGCGGGATACACAACAGCTACTAACCTAACCTTTTTTTTATCGTTGGGGGAATACGTTTACGCATCCCCGGGGCCTGGGGAGGACCACCGAGGTATGTGGGACTCCCTGGGGCGGACGTAGTATCCGCACCCGGGACTACCCACTAAAACCCCAACGGTGTTCCTGCTCCTGAAGGTGGGACTACGGGAAACGCGTGATACACGACCGCAGCAACTACTAACCTAACCTAACCTACATTTTGTAGCCACAGACGCATCACAACGCCAAGAAAAAATATAAGTGGACACAAAATAATTTATTGTCTACAATCTACATTGTGTCCAAACTAAACACGCTAGACGAAAGTCATCATTTTGTCTGGTTGGCCAACGACCAAAACTGTGTCTATTTATATTATATTGCACTATCATATTAAAGTAATAAACGCGATTATCATTATAAAGGTGGGAAATAGTATATTATGAGAGTATTCATTTTACTTTTATGTGTTCTATAAAAAACTTCGCAAGCTTCAATTTTAAATTTCCCTTGTTAAAATTTACCGTGCTTTAATTAAAAGAAGTGACTTTCTACATTCTACATTATAAATTAATATAAATATTATTATAAATTACCTCGATAGATGTCTACTAATAATACTGTATTGTGTTTATAACAAAACAGAGATTACAAATGTAATGCAAGAGTTGACTGTGGAAGTAGCAGCGCTGAGAGAGAAAGAGGTGAAGAATATGTGCAAATTCATGACGTTGGTTAATTGAGTATTAAAAAAAAAATTATTGATTTTTTTAATGTATTTTAAAACCTTATTATTAAAATTATTGATATTTAATGCAAAAACCTCAAAAAAATGTTTTTTCAATTAATTATAAGCAATTAAAATTTAAATAAAGTCACGTGACTTATAAACGCGCCATGATTGAGATGTGACGTTAAAATGTTAAATACATTTGAATAGTGTACGGCAATATTACCCTTATTTTATTAATAATTTAGGTCAAAATTGTTTGCGCTAGCTATAATATTATGCGCCCTGTACGTAGCTAAAGTTCTAATATATTAACATAATGACGTCACACGCGCTCGTGCCGGAGTGTCGGCGTGTCTTCGGTTTTTACTATTTTTATTTTCAATTATTGCGAAAAACAAAAAAAACAAAATTTGTTGGTTATAAAACTTACATATGATCTTTCCATTTATCAAAAAAAAATTGTTGAAATACTAAATTCTTTATAGGACTTTGGCCCACCACACATTCCCACCACTGTATCTCCTGTGTCGCCAGGATCGACAGCGGTATCCAACCACGAAAACCCTTTGATATAATCCCGAATGCCAAAGCTGTCTTGGGACCCGCAACCTAATTATTAATCAGAAGAAAAGAGGAGGAGTAGGAAGAATCAAGATTCCCTCCCCATATAAAGCGGGAGACAGCACAAAGCTGCAGTGACCGAAAGTCAAAGAACTGAAGAGAAAGCACCACGGGAAAAGTTTTTCATAAAACTGAAAACATAAGAGTAAAAAAAACTCTTTCAACGCTGCTACTTTCGCAGTGAACTCTATAATACAAAGGATACATACAGGATACACATCCTAAAGTATTATCACATTTTTTATTACACTCTGTATAATAGGGACGCAGATAAATAGCATACACTTGTCATTGTATGCTATGGCTGGACATCCATACTAATATTTGCGAAAGTGTGTCTGTCTGTCTGTCTGTTACCTCTTCACGTCCAAACAGCTAAACCGATTTTACTGAAAGGTATGGAGATGCTTTGAGTCCTAGGAAAGGACATAGGATACTTTTTATCCCGGAAAAATGTACGGTTCCCGCGCGATAAACGGATTTCGGCGCAACGGAGTTGCAGGCGTTATCTAGTCTAGGACATATTAAGATTTACTAGATGATGCCCGCAACTTTGTTGCGCCAAAATTAGTTTATCGCGAGGGAACCGTACATTTTTCCGGGATAAAAAGTATCCTATGTCCTTTCCCGGGACTCAAAGTATCTCCATGCCAAATTTCAGCGAAATCGGTTCAGCGGTTTGGGCGTGAAGAGGTAACAGACAGACAGACACACACTTTCGCATTTATAGTATTAAGTATCGATGTCAGAAGCAGCTACCAATTCATTCGAGTATAATAAGATAAGTTTGGTCAAGTAACAGTTAAAAATTGCCGTTTTTGCTTAAATGAAGGCTTTATAGGGCCGGGAAAATTATTTGAAAATTCAAATCAAAATTTCTTTGTACAGCCAGATAATAAAGTAGATGTCGAGTTACGAGCTAAGTTTAAATTATTATTTTAGCGAAAAAATGAGGAATTGTCCTTATGTTATGAAATTTTAGCTATCTGGTTCCACTCATGTCTTTATTTGTCAATGTGGAATCAATCCTGGAGCGTCTGATCGATTAATTGGATTTCAGAAAGCCCTGGATGTGTCACAGAAAATACTTGACTGCGGTTATGACACGAAAGCATTTTCCTCTTTAATAACACCATTCTTTGAACACAAATATTGCAAAAAGAAATGTGTGACACTCTGGGACTGCCACGGTAATACTATTGCACAGTGCTTTTATCAACCTAAGCAATTATAATTCGCATACGTCTAGTCGCACATACACAAACACCGTGCCGAAGTCTGGAAACGCCGCAACGAGTGTTAGGTTTCTTCCGTTACGGAATATCTTGATTTGGTTGCCGCGCTCAAAGCCCGCGATAAAAGCTATGTTATTACATAGCTGCTAAAAAGCTAATATCGAATAGTTTTCGAAATGCTGAACAGATTTTGATGAAATCTGGTACTGCGATCCCGTATCCTTTTGCCCAATCCTGCTGTTTCCATGAAATATTAATACAAATATATTAATATGTTCCTTTTTTCATAAGGCCCCTCTTATGTGAAACTACAAAATACTACTATGTTATTAAACATTGTCATTTCTATATAATGACGGGGCTGCATTGATGTAGCATTAACTAGTAGAATTGGCATAGTTTATAGTTAGTTTGTGCTCCAAAATGTAGGGCCTCATTCTTTCGAAATCGGTCCGTATTTTAAAATGTGTTAAGTATTATATTATTATGTAACTAAGATATATTTTAGTATATATAATGACGGGGCTGCATTGATGTAGCATTAACTAGTAGAATTGGCATAGTTTATAGTTAATTTGTGCTCCAAAATGTAGGGCCTCATTCTTTCGAAATCGGTCCGTATTTTAAAATGTCTTAAGTATCTTAGTTACATAATAATATTTATTATGTAACTAAGATATATTTTAGTAGTTATATGAAAAAGTTGATAAAATTGCAACGACTTACGTCTGCATAAACGTGTGGTTTCTTGCGTGACTGTGCCCACGCAAACATAGGATTTTAAAATTTCACATTAAATTTGTAAACACGTTACCAATCTTAACCAGTATGGAAAAATTTTGTGCCCACTAAAATACGAAGCAGTGAGTATGCTGATCTGTTTATTTAACGAAGAAATACCTTATCCTGTTAAATTTGAAGAAAACAATATAAATATAGTTATCGATATGATGTAACACACACATGTTTATTAGATGGATTTTTACAAAATTTTGCAGTTTAGCCTACATTGGTGATTGCTTACATTTTATCCCGGTATTCCCACGGAAACGGAAACCACAGCGCACTGTAAACTGAAATCCACGCGGACAGAGTCGCGGGCAACAGCTAGTTTAAATACATAAATAAAAAAAGGCCTTTATTTCCTATAATATACACTAATTTTTAAAAATTACATTTATGTTTCGTACTCTACGACTTTGCGTGGCTTTGCGTGGCACAGTGGATACTCAAGGTAACACAAGCCCAGTTTGAATACATACTTATCAAGTTATCATTAATAATAATATTTACATAACACTATTATAATAGGCTATTTACGTACAATTGCTTAGCATCTCGTATTGTGGCAAACCCGCTCGGTCACGTGGACGCGTGGGAATTCAAGCCCACTGCCCAACCAAAATAGAACTTACAGTTTTGTTTGAGAAAGCCATACCTCGTAGAGGGTCTACGACGTAACCAAATGCTACGACGCGTAGGCTGTGCAGTGTACAAGATGTAACAAAACATACTAATAATACCAGAGTAAACAGAACTAACGAAAAAGCTGACCTGACTCAGAAGAGATGTCAGACCTAATACCGATAGTATGTCATAATTACCAGCCGGCGCGCGCCGTACTAATACGCAGTCAGGGCCAAGCCACAACACAGCGGCGCATCGCAAAGAACTACATTGTTTTTCTAAGGTTGTTTTTGCAATGCCACGCCGCAACGCAGTGTTGTGGCCTGGCCCTCAATCCACGCGGCGCGTTGCGTTGCTTCGCCGCAACGCCAATATTTTGACCCATAAGCTACGAATAACAAAACTAATAGGCCATTATGGCCGGCCACACGGGCGCTACGCCATCGCAACGAAGAGGGCATGCACAAGATTTACGTGAGGTGTTTTTTTAGGGTTCCGCACCCAAAGGGTAAAAACGGGACCCTATTACTGAGACTTCGATGTCTGTTCGTCTGTCCGTCTGTCCGTCTGTCCGTCTGTCCGTCCGTCCGTCTGTCTCCAGGCTGTAAATCAAGAACGGTAATAGCTAGAGAGTTGAAATTTTCACAGATTATGTATTTCTGTTGCCGCTATAATTCAAATTCAAATTCAAATTCAAATAGTTTATTTCAGACATGGTCCATATTAAATTTAAAATTACATATATAACAAGAAATACTAAAAATAAAATAAATTAAATATTTAAGGCGGGCTCCCATACAACAAACGTAATTTTTCAAACATTTTTTGCTCGGTATCAATGATTACAACAGGTAGGCACTTGAAATTTTTACAAAGGCCTTAATTATATGTGTACTTTAATAATTAATAATAATTTTTAAATAAAATAAAAATTTAAGGGGATATATACAAAAAACACAATTTTTGGTCCATTTTTGCTTTATAACGGTACGGAACCCTTCGTGCACGAGTCCGACTCGTACTTGGCCGATTATTTTTTAATTTTTGACCTATTGTAATACCCCAAGAGCAAAATTTATTAATTTTATTGTGACGTTCTCTGACCATAGAATATTGTAAAAACACTTAAAGGAAGTGTGCGATGTCATAATATTTCATACATAATATAATATTACTAGCTGTCCCGGCAAACGTTGCTTTGCCATAATATAAAGTATTTCGTCCATATTATTTTATTGAAGTGACCCAATAAGTATGTCGCCATGGCAACGTCGATCGCTATCTCGTCGCACAAACAATGGTCGTTGTCAGTCTCTGGTTGTAATAATTTACTATTTGTAGAAAAGTTAACCAGGGGTAACAATTGACTCACCAAGCACGACGCTTCCTCGGCTCACGTAGGCGGGTTGGCGGGAGCTGATGAGGTTTTATTTTAGGCCACTTGTTCTACACACAATCCACAGGCACTAGTCCACGTCCCAGGGAATTTGAAAGAGTCCTCGAGGTTAGACGGGAAGAATAAGTTTTGTTCCCATGCGCGCGCGATGTGTCGGCGGGAGAGATTCTTCGAAGGGTCTAAGTTGTAGGTGGCGCGGCAGAGCCCGCGCTTGAAGTGCGTTCGGAAACTTGTACCGGCTTATCAAAAGTACCCCGAAAAATAGCAAGAATTTCCGAACGTCATTTTATCCAATTTGTGTTGTCTTATATTATGATAAGGAATGGAATTAAATAATGAAAAGAATTAAATCTGTTACAGTACGGAACATGCCGCTCACCTTAAAAGCATGTAATGTCTTTTAATAACACGAAAAGAAAACTAAATAGTAAACTAAAACTAAACTAAAGTAAAGAGTTGAAATAACTATTAAAACCTATTCCAAGGGAAGCGGGCATATTTTAACTACAGGCCGCTTAATCAGCGTATTGCCTAACTTTAAGGTAACTACTCGGGTGACCTGATCCGAGCCGGGATGCAACGCATGTACGCGTGCGAGCTTCCACTGAAGCGGCGGTAATTGTTCGTCGCACACAACAACAATAGTGCCCTCGCGTAGCATCGGACCACGGTCTTGAAACCATTTCCCACTCTGTTGTAGTTCGTGTAGGTACTCTTTGCTCCAACGCTTCCAAAAGTGTTGAAGTGATTGCTGAATCCAACGCCAGCGGGTAAGGCGACTTGGATTCTCGTCTACCAAGGAAACATCAGGCAGAGCCGTAATAGGTTCACCGATCAAAAAATGAGCGGGCGTTAAGGGAAGTGGATCTGACGCGTCTGAACTTAAAGCGCAGAGCGGTCGTGAGTTTAGCACCGCTTCGATTTGACACGTTAGAGTGTGCATCTCTTCATACGTTTGTACACGAGTACCTACGACACGTTGCAAATGATATTTGAAGCTCTTTACAGAGGCTTCGAATAGACCACCGAAATGACTAGCATACGGAGGTTGAAAATGCCAAGTTATACCTTGTTTTAAAGTTTGTTGATTTAAAACACTTTGGACGGGATCACTACTTATAAATTTAAACAAATCCTTTAAATAATTATCACAACCTACAAAGTTACGTCCGCAATCAGAGTAAATATCGGTACAATAGCCACGGCGTGATATCTGAAATACACGAGTAGGACGTAACCTAGATACAGGCAGCGACCCCATGCGGGGTTGCATACGCGTTGGCCGCACGCGAAAGCAACGAATGCAGCGATGTATACGTTGTCGAACGATATCGCGACTTGACAATATCCAGTATCGCTGTAAAAGTGAGTGTCGCACGGACTGAGGTCCAGCGTGCAAATCAGTAACATGAGTATTATCAATTATAAGATTAGTCAAGTGATGACGTTTTGGTAAAATTAATTGATGTTTAGCATTGAAAGGTAAAAGTGATTTATGAATACGTCCTCCAACACGTAAAAATCCGTCACTATCCATATAGGGCGTAAGACGACGTAAACTGACTGAAACTAATTTATTTTGTAAAATATTTGAAATATCATCCTTAAAAACGGATTGTTGCGTCACGAAAATAAGTCGATTAAGTGAAAAGTTGTATTCTGGTACAGTTATGTAGTTTGGAAAAGATTGTGAGCGCCTTTTACATTTATAATAGAAACGAAATATATAACAAGTTATACGAACAAGTTTTTCTAAAGATGAATATCGCGATATAAAATTATCAAAGTCTGTAATAGACGAAGATGAAACAGTGCAAGAATGTACGATATTGAAACTAGACTGACTTATATCTTTACGTACTCTTTCTTCGTTCGTATCCACATTATGTCCTTGTATAGGCCAGGAGCTGGCGTCTAATCGTAGCCACGCTAATACAATGGATGAGTCCGACCACGCATATAATTGATCGACATTGATACGATCACCGTATATGTGTATGACCCTTTCAAGTAACTTTGATAGCAAGAGCGCTGCTAACAATTCGAGACGTGGAATGGTAAGGGGTGTCCGTAAAGGAGCTACTCGCGTTTTAGCTACTATTAAATAGGTTTTAATCTCACCGTTTCGTCCCGAATGACGAATGTAAACACAGGCGCCGTATCCTATTTGAGAAGCGTCTGCGAATCCGTGAATTTGTATAGAATTAATGTCGTTAGTATCGAATATGTAACGAGAAAACTTAGCTTGTGATAAAAGTGATAGTTCGTTAGTAAAACAAGTCCACGAGTGGACTACGTTCGTGGGTGGCTGTTCGTCCCAGCTAATATTTGCTGACCACAATAATTGAATTAAATGTTTAGCAAATAAAATAACAGGGGCTAATAACCCGAGGGGGTCGTAAATTTTAGCTACTTCGGATAGGATAGTGCGTTTAGTACACTTGTGGGATGTAACTTGCACTTTAAAATTAAAACAATCGGATTTGGGATTCCATTGCAAACCTAAAACCTTAACACCCGTATCGTTTTCCATCTCAGCGAAGGGAACGTTCTCCTGCCGCCCACCGTGAAGATCAGGCGGCTGAACAGCTGCGAGTAACGCGGGTTCATTACTTTGCCACTTGCGTAGCGAAAACCCTGCAGCATCACAAATACCTATTAATTCCTGCTGTAAAGCGAGGGCATTGGCTTGCGTATTTGAACCTGAGACAACATCGTCAACGAAAACGTCATTTAATAGAACGCTGGAAGCAAGTGGAAAACGATCTGCTTCGTCGTAGGCTAATTGACGAATTGTACGAAGTGCGAGATAAGGCGAACAGTTAATACCGAATGTGACTGTACGCAGTCTGTAGTCACGTAAGGGTTCCTCTGGTGACCGTCGCCAGAGGAGGCGCTGAAAATTCCTATCCTCTTCACGCACAAGAATGTTCCTATACATTTGTCTTATGTCGCAGCATAAAGCTACTGCGTGAACGCGAAATTTTAAAAGTACGTCAACAATATCTAAGTGAAGCTTAGGACCTGACAACAATAAATCATTTAATGAAAAACCACTAGTCGAGCGACAACCGGCGTCGAAGACGACTCGAGTGCGTGTAGTTTCGCTAGTAGGCTTTATCACACAGTGATGCGGAATATAATAACTCGCACCGGATAAAGGTCGGTCAACACACGGCTCCATGTGTTCGAGATCTAAGTACTCTTGGAGGCACGAGTGGTAGTCTACCTTTAATTGGGGATTATGTTCTAAACGATATTCAAGTTTATTGAAACGCGCGACAGCAATCTGACGCGATTCACCGAGAGGCGGTGCATTGACCTTGAAAGGTAATGCGACAATATACCTACCAGTATGGTCACGAGTATATGTCTGTTGGAAAAACGATTCACAATATTCCTCGTCGGGAGTGTAACTACGCTCTTCTGAAACTGACTCCAGCTCCCAAAACCTCTGAAGATTGTCGTTGTCAAACGAGCTAAAACATACTTGGAGTGGAGTCGAAACACTAACATTACAGGTTAATTTACCGCACAGTAAATAACCGAATACACTATCAATAGCTATAGGGGTACCTGGCGGCCCCGCGATTGTATTATTTAATAAAATCTGCGATAAAATATCCGCTCCTAATAACATATCTACTGGCTGCGATTTATGAAAATCTGGATCTGCTAAACTGAGTCCCCGAATGTGTGGCCACTCCGAGAACGGTAATGACACACTAGGTATTTTTGACATTAAGCTCGGTAAAATAAGCGCGTCGACTGGAATAAAAGGTTGTTGTTTATCGCGCGGTGTAATCGCACACGTAACCATACCCTTAGGTTGCAACGGGACCGTGTCGCCTATTCCGTAAATAGGTATATTAATTTGCCTTCGCGGCAAACCCAATCGCTGAACACAGGCCTCAGTAATGAACGAAGCTTGACTTCCGCTATCGACGATACACCGAACAGTCGATATTTTGTTGTTATTAAAATAAAAATCAATGACAGCCGTGGATAGTAAAACAGTATCCATTGAACGGGTTGACTGAAAATTCGTAGCACAATTATTATGAATTGCATCATCCTTACGTTCGCCTGCCGTAAGAGGAAGCGAGACGCCAATATTATTCTCAGTGTCGTTTACCGCTGAAAAGGATTGCGATAAATTTAAATGCAGTAAACTATGATGCCTTTTATGACATACGCGGCAAACAAAGTTCGATTTACAATTTTTTAAGTCGTGTCCGACGTTTAAACAATTCCAACAAATGCTTTTATTCTTTACGAAAGTATGCCTATCTTGCGGAGAAAGATTTAAGAATTCAGAACACTTAGGTAATGTATGTTGTCCACTACATTTCAAGCAAAATCGGTCTTTATTACGCGGCGAACTAGGTCGAGATCGCGATGCGACCGCCGCCATACTCGATACATAAGCACGACTCGGTTTCCCGCCAATCTGTTTGCGGGTGGTAGGAGAATTACTATAATAATTTTTAATAGGTTGTTTATTACTAATTGTTGAATTTGTAATTTCCTCGGCCGAGATTTCTCGTTCGAGGAATTCTATCAATGTACTAATATGAGGTATCTCCGATGGCCTTGACAATGAACGTTCGTAATTTTTTCTTAAACCAGGAGAGATTTTACGTAATAATATGTTCAAAATAATAAAACTCCATTCATTTACAGGAAAGTCCATGGCTTCGAGCGCTCTGATGTTTTCTTGATAGATATTTAGCAAGTTACGTACACTTTGACCTACGCGATCGGAACAAATTTCTAAGTCTAATATACGATCAAGATGTTTCGATGCAATTATACGTCTGTTTTCGTAACGAGATTTTAAAGTGGTTAAAGCAAGTAAATAATTCTCCTCCGTAATAGGGATCGACTTAATCAAATCATAAGGTTCATTTTTGACTGAAAGAAGTAGGTATCGCAATTTTTCTGTTTTAGTGTAGGCATTATTGTTGTGTATTAACGAACAAAATAGATCAAAAAACGATGGCCAATTAGTAGGATCGCCATTAAATTCTGGTAAAGGTAAAATAGGTAAATTCCTATGATTAGTAACTTCGTGAGCGTTGCATGCCCGGCTCAAACGACGGTTTTGTTCGTCGGCGGACTTATAAGAATTTACGTGACTTATAATAGCATAATATAGATCGCTAAAATCGTTTCTAATTTTAATGTGATCCTCCTTTTCGAATTTTTTAGCTCTGATGAGCGTTTTTTCGATTTTACTTTGAACCTTGTCGAACCTTCTTTGGTGATTAGTTAAATCACTAGCACGCGAAAGAAACTGAATTTTGTCAGTAGTTGCGAGCTGAAAGATTCGTCTAAGTTCGTCGAGGATTAGATCTCTTTCGAAAATGTCTTGCTCGACCAATAATAATTTATCTTGTGCATCGTCCGGCATTTTGACGAACAAAGATGGCGGATGTGAATGCGAAAGAAAAATGAAATTAAGTTACGAAATGGGTACGAAAATACCGCAAAGAACAAGACAACACAAACTGGATGAAAATCCGGGTCGATGGATCAAAAAATTTATGTAGAAAAGTTAACCAGGGGTAACAATTGACTCACCAAGCACGACGCTTCCTCGGCTCACGTAGGCGGGTTGGCGGGAGCTGATGAGGTTTTATTTTAGGCCACTTGTTCTACACACAATCCACAGGCACTAGTCCACGTCCCAGGGAATTTGAAAGAGTCCTCGAGGTTAGACGGGAAGAATAAGTTTTGTTCCCATGCGCGCGCGATGTGTCGGCGGGAGAGATTCTTCGAAGGGTCTAAGTTGTAGGTGGCGCGGCAGAGCCCGCGCTTGAAGTGCGTTCGGAAACTTGTACCGGCTTATCAAAAGTACCCCGAAAAATAGCAAGAATTTCCGAACGTCATTTTATCCAATTTGTGTTGTCTTATATTATGATAAGGAATGGAATTAAATAATGAAAAGAATTAAATCTGTTACAGTACGGAACACTATTATTTATTCAACAAATGCACTTATCAATATATAAAGTACCCAGTAGCCGATTCTCAGACCTACTGAATATGCATATAAAATTTGGTAAAAATCAGTAAAACCGTTTCGGGTACTAACATTGTGACACGAGAATTTAATATATAAGAAGATATAATATTTTATAATTTATTGTATTTTCATGAAAATATTACAGATCCGTGATCCATGATAGTCTACCTGCCTGCCTAGCATACGCCAACGAGATATCTCACTCTCGAGATAATTAAAAGCTACTCGTCTCATAATGTCAAAATATCCACATTATCTCGACAAAGCTCTATAAAAATGTGTTATTTCGATGATAGATCTACGCGAGAAAAAATGTTTATCATACTTTTGTCAAAAGAGATGAAGAGACAAATCATTAAACATAGAGAAAATATTATAGTCCGCGCGAAACTAAATGGCCGCTCTGCCCGTATACTCACATACCGGCAGAGTGGCCAAGTAGTTCCGCGCGGACAGTAGCAGGACAGTAGCTACAGTACAGCTGTCCAGAACGAGCAGCCATTCTAAAAATTAATTGTAATGTAATTTTAAAGTACAAGATATGTTGTGCAAAATTATTCAATCCCTATATTTTATGACTGAGGAGTAAACTGTAAGTAATAGCGCGAGGCAGCAGCCTTTCAGCGCCATCTATGTTGCGCGATGGCTAACTATCTAGTTCTTAGTTCTTACCAGGTAAAAATTAAATAATCGGCCAAGTGCGAGTCGGACTCGCGCGCGAAGGGTTTCGTACCATTATAGAGCAAAATCAGGCCAAAATTGTGTTTTTTATATGGGAGCCACCCTTAATTTTTTTATTTTATTTTAATATTATTATTAAATATTAAAGAAGACATATAACTAAGGACTTCGAGAAAAAATCAAGTACCTACCTGTTGCCATTATTGATATAGAGCAAAAAAATCACGTTTCTTGTATGGGAGGCCCCCTTAAATATAAATTTTCTTTTGTTTTTAGTATTTGTTGTTATAGCGGAAACAGATAATATACATTATCTCTGAAAATTTCAACTCTCTAGCTATATTACCATTATTAAGTTACAGCCTGGAGACAGACGGACAGACAGACAGACAGACGGATAGACGGACAGACGGACAGACAACGAAGTCTTAGTAATAGGGTCCGGTTTCTACCCTTTGGGTACGGAACCCTAAAAAAACCCCTAAATAAAAGCTTTTTTTCAAAAAACTTTTTGAAAAAAAGCTTTTATTTAAATACTTACTCTGAAAAGAAGATTTACTACTACTACTTTATTTAACTAGATATATAGCTAGAAGATGAAATAGCTAAGTTGGTTTTTCCAAATCATAAGTAATAAATTCTTAGTAGTTAGTGAAAACTAATTACCGTGGGAAAGCCATGCATCGGCACGGATGGGCCGGCTCGACCGGGGAAAATATACCACGGCCCACGGGCTCACAGAAAACCGGCGTGAAACAGCGCTTGCGCTGTGTTTCGCCAAGTGAGTGACTATAACGGAGGCTCAATTCCCTATCCTCCCCTACCCTATTATCCTACTCCCTCTTAAAAAGCTGGCAACGCACCTGCATCTCTTTAGATGTTGCGATATTCCATGGGCGACGGAAGTTGCTTTCTGTTTTTTTTTGTAACTAACTAATTATTATCATAAGCTCATATGTATGCATAATTTTGAATTAATAGACTACTGGAGATAGGTAAAAATCGTGCTCAAAGATTCCGTTACGTAAGTATACAGCCCAAGCTTATAAAAGCGTATTAAAAATATGAGTGATTGCTAAAATTTTAGTTAGTTACCTACTTCGTCCACTCATATCTTTAACTGTGGTTAAACAATTTTTTTAAATGCTCTCATTTCGAGAACGATGATAAACTCAAAAATTCCCCCTACTCTACCTAGGAAATTGTTACTCCTTTACCGCCATGTTTAGAAACGCCCAGTACACTACGTAGCCCGCGATAATTGTCATAAAACAGGTGGCCACTAAAACAGCGGGTATAACGTTTGCATAAAATCGTTACAATGAGTGATACTACTGTATGCTGAACAGATTAAAATGTAATATCATTTATCACATTAAAATGATTCAATAAATACTAATTAAAACCCGCCCGCCCAAAAAAAGTATTTCCGCTGGGAAAAGGGTATATTTTCACGAAAATAGTGGCTTTTGCCTTTTGTCATTCCCCGTGCTTTCATTTATAATTATCTTTGTGCAATTATGTAAAAATCGGTCTAGTCGTTCGTCACATTAGCGCGTTCAAATAAACAAACTATTCAGCTTTATATATATAATGTACTTTTTAACGCTAGTGTTTTCTCAGTTTACGCTGGTGGTCAGGGTGAGGGTAAATTGGAATGGTTTTACATCTTTCAACGCGCAATCTAACATAGCATAATTATTATAAGTATTAGCCTAGACAGCCAGCCAAAAAATTTTACATCTTGGCAAAAAAGTGGTGCAGTGACAGCTGGAACTAAGAGTTTTTATTTATGGAAACATTACGTCTTGTCAATAATTAAAGAAAAGTGCCTATAGTTAAAGAATAGCGCCCTCATTTAAAATGTACTCTTTTTTGCCAAGCTGTACATAGCTAAGAATAATAATAATATTTTTACATTATTTCCTATCGCATTCGCTTAGCCCGTTAATTAAACCCCATTATTATAGACCTGAAATATTTGCTTGTTTATGATAGTCACTAGTATGTATTATAATACCATTAACCTACGAGTATCAACCCCAAGCGGTCGAATCCGACCGCGTAAACAATAGATTTCCGTACGGTACGGTACGGCGCGGCTGTACGGTCGCATCGCTAAAATAATTAAGTTACAGCTAATATTATCCTAGCATATCACCGCTGCGCTAGTGGCCACAACGCCGCGATCGTGGCCCAATTAGCACAGATGTTGCTTTGACGTTCGAGGATTTTTGCACTACTTTCAACTTGCAAACGTTATGATTCCATTTCGTCTCAAATATTGATCGGCATTATTAATATTTTATAGTGTACGTTTCATCTGTATTTCCGTCTTGGGCTGAGTCTAAGGAAAATATTATGAGTAACAATAAAGGTTTTTAAAAAATCTTGCTCTGGGGAGTGGAGCCCGATTATCAAGCGTCAATTTTTTTTTGTCCAAGTTTCGATCGCAAGCATACGTGCCTTATATAATGCACAAGTGAGACGTTTACAATCGAAACGACATTCGAAGCTTGTGTATCGGTCCCCTGATCTTGTCAATTCTCATGGGTGCGTCGCTTACCATCAGGTAAACTTGATTAATAAGAAGCATTTTCCTTTTTCAGGCGCTTCAACTACTTTCCAAGGGTCTCTATACGATTAAAATATCTTACTTACACCTCCTACTAGTAAAGACGCAGAGTCAAAGTCCGCTGTCGTAGTCTGTCATGTGACTTTTCCAATGTATTAGACAAATACAAGATGACTTTGTATTGATTTTATTAGTGAGGAGGATAATATTTTGTATTTACCTTGCTAAAAATAGTCTGAAGATTTATTTGTATATAATTAGATGCCTATCATAGCACACGCAAAATCTGGAGACAGTAAATATTATTAGTCGACTACAAAAATAGACCATCAAAGAGACGGTAGCATCTAATTAAGAATAGTTATTACGCAAATGTAAATGTTTATATTAATTGATATGAATACTACGAATATAAATAAGATCCGTCTATGATTAAAATCAAAATTTATAACATCTGAAAACATTTCGCAAAATTGAAAGTGCAATAAAGTGCATTTATATAATATTATTGAACATTAACATTTACAGTTTATCAACCTTATAAGATTACCTACCTATAAAAGGAAAAATGTTTTCCCGACAGAGTCGCTTTATTAGAAAAATATCATTATATATTTTGTTCCGAGAGTTTTTAAATTGGTTGTTTCCTTTCGATACTTGAGTTAATAGTATTATTTCAAGTGCTTTCAGATAACAATCGCATTCATTTGTTACAATATAAAATATATTATGTTGCACTATTGAAAACTATAGCTTGTTTATCAAGATAAATTTTGTTTCAACATTCAAGAAAATATTGTGAGTGAATCACGATTTCGCACATTTAATTATTCTTTTTTATTGGGAGCAAACGAGCGACCAGATCACCTGATGGAAAGCAACTACCATCGCCCATGGACACTCGCAACATCAGAAGAGTTGCAGGTGCGTTACAGGCCTATTAGGAAATACGCTTTCTTCTTGTAAATTTGCAGGTCGTGTTCCTCTGATCATTTTATTGGCGGCAGGTCATTCCAGAGTAATTTTGATTCCTTACAATTTGGAGGAAAGAGGGCATTATGTGCCTTTGACTGTAAAATTAATGTTAAACTTAGCCAGATTCCGCCAAAACAAATTTTACACACGAATGATATGATTATCACGTGGGTGCATATCGAGTAATTAAGCCCCGAAGGCCTGTCGTGTCAATTCAGTTATCACTACCGCGTTTCCATATTTTAACACCAAAATACACCGTCTGTAGTATAGTATAAATATTACTTTATTTACCGTAAAATAAAAAATAACTTCTTTGATGATTCACATGATCAGTATACTTAATATGATGTTATTTATACATTGTTTTGTCACAACAAAAAAATATTGAATATTAATAATTAAGTACCCATAACGTAGACATTCTTTATAATATTATTTTCTCAGTCAAAATCTACGAATATTACGATCAAACAGTAAAATAGCAAATATTATATGATTTAACACAGCTTTAGTTTGTAAATAATTATAGACATTATTATCCATCAATATTTTTACATGTTTACTGACGAGGGTTTAGTAGATGAAAGATTTTTAAACAAATAAACTATCACTCATACCAGACAGCTTCATACGTTCATTCAGAAATCTTTTCAAATAAATGTTTTGTTTGCTTATATTTTGACCAGTTTTTGTGTAGATTTTATGACTTCGGTTTATTTTGAATATAATATAGTTAAATAATATTTCTAAATTGGATCTTTGTGCTATTCCTGGTTCTAAGCTACCTCTCCACCAATTTTCAGCCAAATCGGTTCATCCGTTCTTGAGTTATAAGTGGCGTAACTAACACAACTTTCTTATATATATATATATATAAATATATATATATATATATATATATATATATATATATATATATATATATATATATATATATATATATATATATATATATATATATATATATATATATATATATATATATATATATATATATATATATATATATATATATATATATATATATATATATATATATATATATATATATATATATATATAAGAAAGTTGTGTTAATCTTCATTAACAACTTCATTATTTTATTACTCAATCTTCATTATTTTGAAGTCGGTACCAGATAGCTGAATCTTCAGTCCTCTGACAGAATATTTGAAACTTTTGGAACTGGCACTGACTTCAAAATTATGAAGATTGAGTACCTACAGAAATAGTCAAGGTTTAGCCGAATTCGGAAAAAGGCACTATTAGATAGCAAAAATTATTTAATACTTTTTAGTTCATATTAATGTTAATATTGTTTTTACCTTGGAAGTCGGTTTTTATTTTTTGTTAAAAATAATAATAATATCACTCTTTTTAGTTACACTAGTAGGTAAACCTTCGCGTATATTTTACGTATCTTATTACACAGTTCACACTCACAAAATAAATCAGTGAAGTGAACATATTAATACCACATAATAACACAACACAAATAACATAATAATCGATTTTCATAAAAATGGGTTAAAAATTTAATCGATCGTAAGGATTTCGATTAATTAAAAAAAACGATTTTTTTATAATCGATTTTCATAAAAAATGGGTTAAAAATTGCACATCGTTAATAATCAAGTTTTCACTTCTGCCGGCACTCCCGGAGTGCAACCCGTCTTTTTTTTCCTAGCAAATTTATTATCAGTCTTTAGTCTCCATGCTTCTTTTGCCTCTTCTTTTTTCTTCTTTCTTTTCTCAGTTCTCCTTTTTCTTTTTTTTACTGCTAAAAAACTAAAGCAATCGATTTTTAGATCAGTACAAGGTCTAATATTAGACACCATGTCCATTTTAGGTGCAGTAGTTCTAAGTTCTTAGATTGTTGATAGAATTATATTTTCAGAGAATAGTGATGATTTTTGCAGTAGAATAAAGTACAAAATAACTTTAGTATGTATTGCAAAACTCAAAGATGAGATCCTTGTCATCTATTATGCATCTATTAGGTTTTTTACATTTTCAAGAACTAATAGTAGACACCCTTTATATTGTTACGGAAAATTGATAAAAATCTTAAATAAACATTAATTAGTGTATACAACATGACCATTAATCCAATGAAATCAGTAGAAATTACAAAATATTAAATAAATGTATTCAAAACTTACGTGCAAAATTTCGCCTTCCTTAACCTATTTGCTAAGAAATTGCCGAGCGCGTGTTGACGCGGTCATATTATTTAGGAAAAACTGATCCCATTTTAAAATTTTGTTCCCGAAGGCGACTCTAATATATTTTTTCAATTCAACAAATAGCTTGAGAAGCTTATAAAATTTACAGTTGTGAGAAATAATTAGAGTAATTCTTATTTATATGGTATTTTTAACCGACTTCCAAAAAACGAGGAGGTTATATGTTCGGCTGTGGATATTTTTTTATTTTTTTTTTTGTATGTTCAACGATTACTCCGCCGTTTGTGAACCGATTTTCGAAATTTTTGCTTTGTTGTATTTGGTTTTACTCCAATTTGGTACCATGTTCACAAAGTGGTGACCTGATGATGGGATCCAGGAGTAATCGAGGGAACTCCTCGAAATTTATATGGAAACATATGGTGATTTTGGTTTTGTGTGAAGTGTACTAAGAATATGCTACCAAAAAGTCAAATATTGGGTCAAGGTATACCATGGTTTCGAAGATGCTGAGAGAACTCCTGACTCCTTATAGATACACGTTTGGGAGTTTCGGCGTTGTTTTAAGAACAGAAAGCATATGCTACTATGCAACTCATATTCATCATCATAATCATCATCATCATCATCGTCTTCATCATTACCACGTCGTGTTAAGGTCACCAATGTCTCATGGCACAGAATAGATAATAGTACAAGGCATAGGTGTGGATATACTAATAATAATAATAATTTTATACCGTATAACAACACTTTGTTTAAATATACACGGCGGTCAGCGCCGCCTCGCGGCGCGTGGCGGAAGACGACAGATCTTTACTACTTTATATACAGATCGAATACTATACTAACTACTTTATAAAATTTTAATAGACAAAATATAGAATTAAAATAAAGTTATTTTAAAAAGAGCATTTAAACAAAACAAAGTCAATAAGTGTATTTTTAATTAGTTATACTTATTAATCGATAGATGGCGCACTAAGTATCGATTTGAATGGATTTGAAATTGAATTCTTGATTACAAGAACAGCTGTCAATAATTATGATAATATTATATTATATTGCTGTCCCGGCAAACGTTGTTTTGCCATATAAATAATTTTTGGTATGAAAAATAGATGTTGGCCGATTCTCAGACCAATATCCTCACAATATGCTCACATAATTTCATGAGAATCGGTCAAGCCGTTTCCGAGGAGTATGGCAACGAAAACAGTGACACGAGAATTTTATATATTAGATGAGTAGCTACGCTACATCCTATGCAAGTTTATACAATTTTACGTATATATATATATATATATATATATATATATATATATATATATATATATAAGAAAGTTGTGTTAATCTTCATTAACAACTTCATTATTTTATTACTCAATCTTCATTATTTTGAAGTCGGTACCAGATAGCTGAATCTTCAGTCCTCTGACAGAATATTTGAAACTTTTGGAACTGGCACCGACTTCAAAATTATGAAGATTGAGTACCTACAGAAATAGTCAAGGTTTAGCCGAATTCGGAAAAAGGCACTATTAGATAGCAAAAATTATTTAATACTTTTTAGTTCATATTAATGTTAATATTGTTTTTACCTTGGAAGTCGGTTTTTATTTTTTGTTAAAAATAATAATAATATCACTCTTTTTAGTTACACTAGTAGGTAAACCTTCGCGTATATTTTACGTATCTTATTACACAGTTCACACTCACAAAATAAATCAGTGAAGTGAACATATTGTGCTAAGTAATTTAACAATTTTAATACTTCAAACCCCAAGCGGTCACCGGCGATTGCGATAACAATAGAAAGGCTATTGTGTCTCGTTTTTCCACGATCCAAGGATCTATCAGATAAAAAATTGTATAAACTTGCATAGGATGTAGCGTAGCTACTCATCTAATATATAAAATTCTCGTGTCACAGTTTTCGTTGCCATACTCCTCGGAAACGGCTTGACCGATTCTCATGAAATTATGTGAGCATATTGTGAGGATATTGGTCTGAGAATCGGCCAACATCTATTTTTCATACCAAAAATTATTTATATGGCAAAACAACGTTTGCCGGGACAGCAATATAATATAATATTATCATAATTATTGACAGCTGTTCTTGTAATCAAGAATTCAATTTCAAATCCATTCAAATCGATACTTAGTGCGCCATCTGTCGATTAATAAGTATAACTAATTAAAAAGACACTTATTGACTTTGTTTTGTTTAAATGCTCTTTTTAAAATAACTTTATTTTAATTCTATATTTTGTCTATTAAAATTTTATAAAGTAGTTAGTATAGTATTCGATCTGTATATAAAGTAGTAAAGATCTGTCGTCTTCCGCCACGCGCCGCGAGGCGGCGCTGACCGCCGTGTATATTTAAACAAAGTGTTGTTATACGGTATAAAATTATTATTATTATTAGTATATCCACACCTATGCCTTGTACTATTATCTATTCTGTGCCATGAGACATTGGTGACCTTAACACGACGTGGTAATGATGAAGACGATGATGATGATGATGATTATGATGATGAATATGAGTTGCATAGTAGCATATGCTTTCTGTTCTTAAAACAACGCCGAAACTCCCAAACGTGTATCTATAAGGAGTCAGGAGTTCTCTCAGCATCTTCGAAACCATGGTATACCTTGACCCAATATTTGACTTTTTGGTAGCATATTCTTAGTACACTTCACACAAAACCAAAATCACCATATGTTTCCATATAAATTTCGAGGAGTTCCCTCGATTACTCCTGGATCCCATCATCAGGTCACCACTTTGTGAACATGGTACCAAATTGGAGTAAAACCAAATACAACAAAGCAAAAATTTCGAAAATCGGTTCACAAACGGCGGAGTAATCGTTGAACATACAAAAAAAAAATAAAAAAATATCCACAGCCGAACATATAACCTCCTCGTTTTTTGGAAGTCGGTTAAAAATACCATATAAATAAGAATTACTCTAATTATTTCTCACAACTGTAAATTTTATAAGCTTCTCAAGCTATTTGTTGAATTGAAAAAATATATTAGAGTCGCCTTCGGGAACAAAATTTTAAAATGGGATCAGTTTTCCTAAATAATATGACCGCGTCAACACGCGCTCGGCAATTTCTTAGCAAATAGGTTAAGGAAGGCGAAATTTTGCACGTAAGTTTTGAATACATTTATTTAATATTTTGTAATTTCTACTGATTTCATTGGATTAATGGTCATGTTGTATACACTAATTAATGTTTATTTAAGATTTTTATCAATTTTCCCTAACAATATAAAGGGTGTCTACTATTAGTTCTTGAAAATGTAAAAAACCTAATAGATGCATAATAGATGACAAGGATCTCATCTTTGAGTTTTGCAATACATACTAAAGTTATTTTGTACTTTATTCTACTGCAAAAATCATCACTATTCTCTGAAAATATAATTCTATCAACAATCTAAGAACTTAGAACTACTGCACCTAAAATGGACATGGTGTCTAATATTAGACCTTGTACTGATCTAAAAATCGATTGCTTTAGTTTTTTAGCAGTAAAAAAAAGAAAAAGGAGAACTGAGAAAAGAAAGAAGAAAAAAGAAGAGGCAAAAGAAGCATGGAGACTAAAGACTGATAATAAATTTGCTAGGAAAAAAAAGACGGGTTGCACTCCGGGAGTGCCGGCAGAAGTGAAAACTTGATTATTAACGATGTGCAATTTTTAACCCATTTTTTATGAAAATCGATTATAAAAAAATCGTTTTTTTTAATTAATCGAAATCCTTACGATCGATTAAATGTTTAACCCATTTTTTATGAAAATCGATTTCAAAAAAATCTATTTTTTTTAATTAATCGAAACCCTTACAATCGATTAAATTTTTAACCCATTTTTATGAAAATCGATTATTAAAAAAATCGATTTTTTAAGTAATCGAAACCCTTATAATCGATTAAATTTTTAACCAATTTTTTATCAAAATCGATTTTAAAAAAATCGATTTTTTAAATTAGTCGAAACCCCTACAATCGATTAAATTTTTAACCCATTTTTATGAAAATCGATTATTAAAATCGATTTTTTAAATTAATCGAAACCCTTACAATCGATTTAATTTTTAACCCATTTTTATGAAAATCGATCATTAAAAATCGATTTTTTTAATTAATCGAAACCCTTACAATCGATTAAATTTTTAACCCATTTTTATTAAAATCGATTATTTAAAAAATCAATTTTTTAAGTAATCGAAACCCTTATAATCGATTAAATTTTTAACTAATTTTTTATGAAAATCGATTTTTAAAAAATCGATTTTTTTAATTCATCGTTACCGTTACAATCAGTTCGAGTTCAAGTTCGAATTCGAGCTCGAGTTCGAGTTCGACACAAAACACTACTCTCCATCTCCAACCGTCTTACGGTTTTTCCAAGGTTTTTCGATCAGCACGAGAATCTGACGCGAGTTTCACAGTTTTTACCCATCCCATAAATTAAGTGCTCAACGCCGCTAAAGAAGTTTTCACTTTAAAATATGAAAAATAAAAGGAAAGATAGTTTCAGCATGGAAGAAGAATGAATAGAATCTGGAGACAACGTGGATAATATTTCTGATGCATGTAGTTACTATGATGAAGTAAATGAAATCTTTTGAAAAATGGCAAATAAAGACCTAATAATAGGAAAAATGTAAAATGTAATGTAAAGTTCTATGTCAACTATTAGTTCATATTGGTGTCTACTATTAGTGATGTTCGTTTTTTGTGATGTCATCTATTAGTACTTATGACTAAGCTTACAAAAAGACCAATAATATATTTTTTAATTGATTTGTCAGAGAATAATTATAATAGTTTTATTTTGTAAGAGTTACTGAAGACATGGAAGAAGTTATCAATCCTTTATTATAAATTATAAATATCATAAATATATATTATGTTATAACATTCAAATGTTTCATGTTTCCTTATAGTGTCTGCCATTAGGCCTCTTTCCTTATGTGTGTGATTAAATTGCGGTGTCACCGAGTCGCGTGGCGAGTTAGGCGTTGTTATGTTATCATTAGGCATTAAGTTTTGATAAGACTTAACAACCCTTCGTCTGAAGTGCATAATCAGATTAACAATAATTATTATTATAATCACTTGACTGTACTTATTAGAACTGTAAAATAAACAATAATTCCGACTACAAACTACAAAGTATGCTATGTTTGTGTGTGTAACTTGTATATAGCCGCAAAACATTGTTAATATATATAAAATTCTCGTGTCACAATGTTAGTCCACGAACTCCTCCGAAGCGGCTTTACTGATTTTTACCAAATTTTATATTATGCATATTCAGTAGGTCTGAGAATCGGCTACTGGGTACTTTATATATTGATAAGTGCATTTGTTGAATAAATAATAGTAAATTATAACAACCTGGGACTAACGGCGACCATTGTTTGTGCGACGAGTAGCGATCGACGTTGCCATGGCGACATACTTATTTAGTCACTTCAATAAAATAATATTATGGGCGAAATACTTTATTATTATGGCAAAGCAACGTTTGCCGGGACAGCTAGTAATCTATAATTATATTTATTGTGTTACAAAATTTATAATTACTTAAATTCTTATCTATGTTGAAACTACGACCTTATAATTAATAATTAATATCAAAGGCGACTCGCTTTGTGGTTTAGATATTAGTAAAAACTCAATATCAGTAGGAAATACAGTTTTTGAACAGCCGTGCACGATTTACAACGGACCATTATCGTGGCGAGGTCTGGCAATTTCGTCGAACTCACCGCGACCGTTTGTTAGCGAATGACGTCAATAGCTTAACCAGGCTAAGGCCAGCTATGCGTGCTTACCAGGAACAGCAAGCTATTGGGGCGGGCGGTCATGACACGACAGTCTTAGGACAGAACAATTTTTGTTGATGAATCCTCATGAAATTTCTATAGCAATATTATATTTGGCATAATCATAGTACCTTTATAGCTTATAACCAGGCTAGGCCAGCTATGCGTGTTTACCAGGAACAGCAAGCTGTTAGGGCGGGCGGTCATGACACGACAGTCTCAGGACATAACAATTTTTGTTGATGTGTGCTCATGAAATTTCTGTAGTTGTAATTTATTATTATAATATTTGGCAAAATTATAGTACATTAGGTAGGAACAGCAAGCTATTAGGACAAGCGCTCATGACACAAAAGTTTTAGGACAGAACAATATAAAATTTTGTTTATGACGTGTCCTCATGTCTTTTCTATAGCAATATGTTTGGTATAATTATAGTAACTTTATAGCTTAACCAGGCTAAGGCCAGCTATGCGTGCTTGCCAGCAACAGCATCATTTAAACCTACTTATCAAAAATAGGCTTAAAAAATATACCCGGCTTAAAATCATTTTACGTGTTCTAAATAAAAACATAATCCTTTCGATCTAAAAACAAAAACTGCCACCAAAATCCAAATGAGAATAGCAATTTGATCGTCCCGGTTTGGGGTGGCTCAATTATTAATTAGTCCTGTCTGGCTCGGTCGTCTGGCATATTTAATCTAAAATGGCGGTAAGTTCTTTTCCATTAGACTGTGGCATTTTTATGTAATTAAAATTCAAATTAGGATTACATAGAGTGTTTAACAGGTAATCATGTCAGCGTTGCCGAGTGCTCTCAAAATGCATTCGCCGAACTCGTAGATGTCATATCCCGTAATTGACGTCTACATATTGTCTACCTCGCTATTTTGACTAGAAGGGCAGGGTTTTTAGTCAAAATGCATGCATCTCATCACTTAAAATATTTGCCATACCAGATTTAAATACTAAGGAAATGCAACAATAGATATTATGTGTTGTGCCTGAATTATTTGTGTGTGCGTAGCACGATTAAGCGGCGCTGTAAAGTGACTTTTTAGGAACAGTGGAAAATTTAGTTCTCACCTAATAAAAGACACTAAACTCGTCGAAACACATATTAACCGTTGATTCGCTACGGTTTTCTGTACGACTGTAGTATTGATCCAGTCAAATCCAGCTTATTTATGCTGAAGCATGGAACCTAATTATTATTTAAGAAAGTTTTATCTGTTCAAAATTCTGATTTTAATTTTATTTTGCATCTAGCAGTGACATCTTCTTGATGATACAAAAACTAAAATGCCCTCGATAGGGCCGGGATACAAAAACACGGCACAGCGCCGTACGGCATCGTACGACGTCGTACGGCGCCGTGTCGTGGGAATCCACGACGCGCGTCGTAAAAAACCACGGCACGGCGCCGTACGGCGTCGTACGACGTCGCGTCATAGAAACTCATCTTGAATTTCTACGTGAGTTTCTACGTTTCTACGTTGTGGATTCCCACGACATGGCGCCGTACGACGTCGTACGACGCACCGTGCCGTTTTTTGTGTCCCGGCCCTTATTCCTGAGGTTTCTTAAGCAGAACTTACAATTAATCTATAGGTAAAGTTCTTATATAAGTTTATTATTAATATTTAATAATAATTTTAAAAAGAAGTCTTTTAAATAATTGTATCTATATTACTACGAATAAATATAAAGTTACGTTGCTCAGAGATGACCGTCAACTCAATAAAGTTCGGGTCGTAAAAATAATGTGTAAAAGGTCGAGGGTTAAAAATAAGGCTAACATAGCGCCACCTTGACAGAATGGTCGTCATTTTTTTGTTAACCAGGAGACCATTACTTACTAGGTATATTAACTTTATGTTACTCACATACCCGTAGTATTTAAAGATACAACAGTCAAAAGCTAGATGTCGTTATGGTGTATGGCAGCATTTCCCAATGTGGGCGATAACGCCCCCTTGTGGGCGCTGAAGGTCTAAAGGGGAGCGGTGTGGGATCCAGAAAAAAAATGGCGTTGTGTATAGGCTTGGGGGTGCTTGACTTATTTCATCTAGAATCGTTTTAAATTAAAACAAAGGAGGCGCTAAAACATAATTTCTTCTCAAAGTGGGCAAACAAACAGACAAAAATTCAAAAAAGTATATTTTTGGCTTCCATATCGATTGTAGATCACGTCCCAAGTATTATTTTTCAAAAATATTCAATATACAGAATTGAGTTTCCTACGATCTTATTACTTATATGTATAGAAAATGCGAGATATTATTATGCTAAAGGTCAATTTCCTATATTCTGAATCATGAACGAATTTGTCACCAAAACTATTCTCGGTAAATCTATATTTAGTTAATAGCCAATAAAATGTATAATATTATATTCTTATGAATACTGCAGTATATTATAGTAACCAAGTTCACTTCGGCCTCAGTGGAAAATCAACCTTCGTGGGGCCACTTAGGGCTTGTTTCACCGCTTTCTGATAAAGTGTCGAATACACAGCTTTTTTGACAGATTCTCCATACTTCATCTGTCAAGTTTAGTGGTGGATAGCCTATTCGGCACTTATCGGGAAGTGGTGAAACAGGCCCTTAAAATAGTCAATCCCCCGAAATAAGAGCACATTAATCAGAACGGTGAGATGAAACTATCGTAATAGCTAAATTGAAGTTGACACAGATACCGGGAATCCCACAGTCTGGCAGGATACCAGAATTTCCTGAAGACCATCATTCACTGGAGACATCATCAGCAATATTTTCATCACCGACAATAAATCGACACTTAAATAGATCAGGCCATTTAGCCAAGACTTTTTTGTTATCTCTTCGATCAAAATGTATGGAATAACAAACACCGCGTTAATACGTGTTTAGTTTACACAGGAAACTTATATTTTTTCGCCATAAAAACTACTCTTTAGGTTCCTTCCTGGTGGTTGATACTTAGTATGGCTTAGTATGGCATATACCTTCAGAGAAATTGACTCATAAGTTCATAAGTCATAGGCAGGTGGCGGGCTGATGACTGTCTTTGTATCTATACACCCAAATCGGTTTAGTGTTTAGGCGTTTAGAGGTACCTAACAAACTCTCGCATTTACAAGGCGTAACCAAACAGTGATAAAATTTTAGAGTGTGTATGAGTCCCCTGTATTGAGTTCACTGTGAAAGTAGCAGCACTGAAAAAGTAACATTTTTAAACTTTTGCATGAAATTTTCCCGACGCTGGAGCGCTTGACCATACAAATCACAAGAAAAAATGCTATTTCAGCGCTGCTCTCTCTCTCAGCGCTGAACTCTATACATATATAATGGCGCATTTTCACTGGTCGATAGGGCCCGCATGCGGGATGCGGGAGATTTCTATAATGCATGCCACGACCAATCAAAATGCGCCATTAGTTGTCATAGACTTCCCGTATGCTGCATACCGCACGAGTTAACTACTAATGAAAATGCGCCCTAAGGGACACATGAACACCCTAAACTCTAAAGTATTATCAGTTTGTTTTGTTAGACATGTTAAATAAAGTATGAAAACTTTTCTTGGACATTAAATAAGAAGTAGGTAGCATTATCTCTATCCCTATAATATTACGTTGCAATAATTATGTTCAAATGTTTACTTCCATTTGTTTACATGTTTAATATACAAAATTGTCCCATTTCCAAAATATAATTTACTTACGTACATTTCCATAAATATTTTGATTATTAGCTCACACGAAATTTTTAGATACCCACTGGTTTCATGAAATTTTAATGCGAAGGTGTTTTCACTGATTTTATGATAAAATTGTTGAGTATTATAAAGTCATTAATTATTATAGTAGCTATATTTTATTAATGGTTATTATTATAGTCAAAATCAGTTATATTGTATAGTGGAAAGATTTTACCTTACCCATACTTATTAATTTACTTAATACCTTTTGATACACTAGGAAAAAGTTTTTTCTACCGCCTTTTTGCACATCTCTATTGATGTTTTTATGTAGAGGTATCTCTATTTGTATACATACCAACTCGGTGTGATTTCCGTGTTCTCCCAGGGCGGCTTAGACTGCTTCTGGAAGCCGGCGCCTCCGCCCGCAAACATTAAAACAATCTTACAAACAGACACACGAGAAGCACTGCACAATTTCACTAGCACCTCATCTCATTGTTTATGTCGAATTTGTGTAAAACAGTGAGTTTCCTCAAGTCTCATCGCGCTTTGCTATCTGCGCTTGAGACGCGAGCGCGTTTTATTTTTGGGCGCGCAGTTATTTTTCTATCATTTACGTAATTTCGTACAATCGCCGCTTTATGATAGCCTAATTGCCGGCGTTGTCGTTAACTCGTTAATTGTTGTGCATTTTAACGAACTTTTGGCAATATGTTTCAAAGTGCTCCTGATCACATAATATTAGGTAGGTACTAGGTGTAAAAAGTCCCCTACCTACTTCTTATATATAAAATTCTCGTGTCACAATGTTATAGTCCACGAAGTCCTCCGAAACGGCTTTACTGATTTTTGTCAAATTTTATATGCGTATTCAGTAGGTCTGAGAATCGGCTACTGGGTACTTTATATATTGATAAGTGCATTTGTTGAATAAATAATAGTAAATTATTACAACCTGAGACTGACGGCGACCATTGTTTGTGCGACAAGATAGCGATCGACGTTGCCATGGCGACATACTTATTTATGTTTACTGTTTAGTCACTTCAATAAAATAATATGGGCGAAATACTTTATATTATGGCAAAGCAACGTTTGCCGGGACAGCTAGTAATATATATATATATATATATATATATATATATATATATATATATATATATATATATATATATATAATTGTATCTATCGCATACTTATGTAAAGACATTCAAGCAGAAATATAATTATTGTGACACTAGAAATAAATCATAATAAATAATCTATACATATAATAAAACTGTAGAAATGAGAATTCTGTCCATTAAAGATATTCAAAAAATAATAAGTGGAGGGTACTACATCGCTATAGAAGCCAAAAATGTGGTTAGATTTTTGTCTGTCTGTCTGTCTGTCTGTATGTTTGTTCCAGCATCACACGAAAACCACTTATCCGATTTGAATGCGGTTTTCGCAGATATATTTTAGTCCACTTAAAAAAGCAGGTGTAGAGTGCGTGAGCTGCAACCTAAGCAATTTCTTCAGAAATGTGTTTAGGATGCCTAGACGATAAACATACTAAAAGTCCCCGCCCCTAGGGGGTGAGCCGGAGTGGGGGGAGGGGGTTAAAGTTCCCGTTTTTTGAGTTTTTATCTCATATCTTTAAAACGGTACGTCGTAAAGAAAAAGTGTCATGTACACAATAAAAGCTACTAAAATTAACTACAACTATGTCATTTACACTATGTATCTATCTCCAATCCTTACCATGCTATGAGCTTCTAAAGCGGTCGATTTTCAAAAACACACATCAACTAAGTCTAGGGACATTCGTATTTTATGAAATCTATCACAATTTTTGAAGACAGTAAATAAAATAATTATAGCTTATTTTATAGCATTTCATATTATAACATAATAAACTTTCCGATTTTTTTTGTTTTTAAGACAAAATCATTGGCTTTTCTATGGTCACAGAAAAGTTATATGGCAAAAAATCTTTACTTCGTTTTATAAAACCGAAAATTACATTCGAATTAGAGAAAATCTTTTACATTTTTATTGCTAATAGTCAAATTAATAATAATGAATTTTATTCGTTACTTAGTATTGAGTATTTTACCTAAAATACATTTTTTAGTCTTTCTTCGGTAAAGGCCCTATGTTCTTTGTGATTTCGTTTTTTTCTGGTATCTATCTTATTAGAAAACTAGATGACGCCCGCAACTCCGTTATTATTAAGTTATCTATTATCAGCTATAAAACTATAGAAAGTTAATACTTTGGTATTTATTGTATTTGGTAAGGTATGAGGTAAATAAAATTAAAAAGTATCATAATTTGCTAGATGAATTTATTGCATATGTACTATTAATAATAATGTTGGTGACATTTATATCTGGCTACTTTAGATTTCAGGCGGTGCAGCTAACATTTTCAGGGTAGTCGCAAATATTGTTTTTGGCGTCAAAGTACAAATCCGGAGGGCATTCGAGGCATATTGGTGGCAGCTGCGGGGTGAGGCAGACATAGAAAATTTGGCAGTCGTGAGGATGAGGGTACAGTCTGTCCAGAGAGTTGGTCAACATGTTAGCACACGATATACCGGACATTGCAGAGTTCTTCCAACAACGAGACATGTGTTGCTTGTCGACTGACCTGAAAATGAATGTTTAAAAAGTTAAAAATATGTCTACAAAAAATATGTGGGTTAGCTTAGCCCTTTAATTTCTTACTCGATTAAAAACAATAAATAATTTAATGTATTCTGTGGATGTAGTGTAATTTTATTTATAAAATAAATCGAATTAAGTACTTATTTAAAATAATATTAACCTAAGTAATTAAATTTAATCGATTCGAATTGAATCGGTCCAAAACTAAGATATTGACCAATAGCAAAAAACGTAAGGTCGAGGTAGATGGGCAAGACGATGGTCGACGAGTACATCTACTTGGGCCAGCTAGTCTCTTTTGATAACAGACAAGGGAAGGAAGTCGATCGACGAATCAAAAACTCCTGGAAGAGCTACTGATCCATGAAGACGCTGATGATGGGAGATTAACCAATCTCCCTGAAACGCAGACTCGTCGACATGTGTATTTTGCCCATCCTAACTTACGGCGCTCAGACCTGGTCATTGACCGAGTCGCAACGGTCCCAGCTCGGGGTTTGCCAAAGAGCGATGGAGCGCAGTATTTTAGGGGTCAGACTAGCGGACCGAATAAGAAATAGTACACTGCGCTCCAAAACTGGTATTATGGACGTCAGCATAAAAGCTGCCAAGCTAAAATGGGACTGGGCGGGCCATACAAGCCGTATGCATCCGGTCGCTGGGCAAAGATCACCACAGAATGGGTACCTGACGATGGACAACGCCGCCGTGACCGGCTTCGAAAAAGATGGCGCGATGAGCTAGACAAATAGGAGCCAGGTTGGCCTACAGCTGCGTTGGATCGAGAGGATTGGTAGACTTTGGGGGAGGCCTTTGCCCAGCAGGACAGCATAGGCTCTTAAAAAAAATTTAAATAGTGCGTTTTTGATAATTATGCTACATAATAATTTAAATCTAATAACAAAGGAATGAGAAAGACAGCTGTTATAATAATTATTATTAATAGTCAATGTCGGTCCGATAAACGATGTCGTATCAGACGTATCGCATAATATTGTGATAAGTGATAACAGTATCTAAGGTAACTTACGACACTTCGACAGCTGTAGAGCGACTTTCAACGGTGGCAATAGCGATGGTTGTCGCCAGCACCACTGACAATGCAAGGAAACGAGCCATGTTGATGACCAAAGCTTTCGTTTGCAGGTTGAAGACAAGAGGAATGGATGGACCTGGTTACATCCAGTGGAATACTTCGATTTAATATGCCATAATCTACTAAAACCTCACTATTTATACCATTTTCAAGTGGTTTGTGTATTTAAAATAAATTATTGTTACATCCACTTTTGTTTCCTACAAGTCAAATCGTTTGTAAAGGCGGCGGCCGGCTTTAGTAATTTTGAAGTGCTTGCATGTTAAAAGCAGGCTACAAGATTTTAATAATCTATGGAGTTATTGTACATTTTACGGTTAAACCTGAGTCTAGATAACTAAAATATAAACAGGTTTATTACCTATCATAAATTGTCATTCGGTACAAAAAGACAAAAATATAACTACGACTAATGCAAGAATTCCTGCAGGTATTTGCATTTTAAATCCTTTCAAAGATATAATAAATTTCCCGGATAAATTATTAATCACCCGGGTATAACCGGCATTACTTCAGCTAATCTAGATTTAGCACGTTATAATAATATACGACCTGGTTATAGATTTTGTAGAGTATAAAGAGTGAAATTGAATGTTTTAAGTAACTACCATAAAGTTAATATACCTATCGGAATAGAGAAACAAAGGCCTGAGCAAGCGAGATGTCACTATCAGTAACACTGCGTGGTAGAAAGAGAAGCGTGATTTGAGGTTGCATCATAAAGTTAATATACCTATATATTACCTTTATGGTAACTACCTATTTTCTTTTCACAGTATCTTAGCCAGGGGTCCCCAAAGTGTGCACAGCCGTGAGTAGATCCTCCGTCATTATTTGAAACCATAAAATATAAAAATAAAATTATCAAAGCGCACGGAAGTGCGCAGGCCTAGTTCCAGCAGGCCGCGCGCATGACGTGCACTTTACACGAACAGTTTCGATGCACTTTTGATCCCCTGTATCTGATGACAACCTCTGTGGCTCAATTATTGGTTGAGTGTGTGGCAGCTCAAGCCGGGGTTCGCGGGTTCGTATCCCGCCGACGGAACAAAAAGTTTTCAATGTTCCCGGGTCTGGTTGTGTATTAAATATGTGCATGATATAATAAAAATCTTAAATATATTAATATGTATAGTATTAAACAATGATATTCAACTAAATACAGATCTGTTACGTTCATACTATTTTCCGGTTTAAATAGCTTCCGAACAATTTTCAAATTCAATTGTCAAATTTGACAGATAAGTGAAACAAAAGATACGAAATGACATTTACATAAAAGAGACAGACTATACAAAAGACGGGTCAATTGGCCCGTATTTAATGGCTTCACAACGCGCGCGGTAGTAACATATCTGCTTTGAGTTTTTTTATATAATATCATTGGTATTAAAGTATTAAATATATTTCCGTTGTCTGGTAGGGCAGAGGCTAGTACTAACAGATTTTGAATATTGTCTAACGGTAGTATACTTATTAGAATTTCATTTAACCATGGAAGTAAAAAACATAACAATATTAAGACGATAATTTATTAATTTTTTGACATACAAATATTAAAGAACAATAATAACTTCTGTCAAATAATATTAATTGCCTTTTTTGTACCCTGAGCTGTTTTCAGCCCCTATGGACTCCACTTGCAACGAAAATTGAATCTGATCCTCCGATATATGAACATCGGTGGATATGGTGTTGCCGGAGTGCCGCCAGTGATCGGCGTACCTCCTTCGGCAGATGTGGTAACTTGCTTGTAATACCAAATAATAGGGGTAATACTTACCCCGTTCCTTTTGTTAAAACTAGCCCCCGAGGACATTTTTGCATATAATTAATTAGTATTATAAAACTATAGGTATATTTAATAAAATAACACGGAAATGTAATTAACAACTAAATAACCATGAATCCGACTCCGACTCCGACTCCGACTCCGACTCCGACTCCGACTCCGACTCCGACTCCGACTCCGACTCCGACTCCGACTCCGACTCCGACTCCGACTCCGACTCCGACTCCGACTCCGACTCCGACTCCGACTCCGACTCCGACTCCGACTCCGACTCCGACTCCGACTCCGACTCCGACTCCGACTCCGACTCCGACTCCGACTCCGACTCCGACTCCGACTCCGACTCCGACTCCGACTCCGACTCCGACTCCGACTCCGACTCCGACTCCGACTCCGACTCCGACTCCGACTCCGACTCCGACTCCGACTCCGACTCCGACTCCGACTCCGACTCCGACTCCGACTCCGACTCCGACTCCGACTCCGACTCCGACTCCGACTCCGACTCCGACTCCGACTCCGACTCCGACTCCGACTCCGACTCCGACTCCGACTCCGACTCCGACTCCGACTCCGGCTCCAACTCCGGCTCCGGCTCCGTTTCCGGCTCCTGCTCCAGCTCCTGCTCCTGCTTCAGCTCCAGCTCCAGCTCCAGATCCACCTCCAGCTCCAGCTCCAGCTCAAGCTCCAGCTCCTGCTCCGTGCTCCAGCTCCAGCTCCAGCTCCAGCTCAAGCTCCAGCTCCTGCTCCAGTTTTAGGTGCAGTAGTTCTAAGTTCTTAGATTGTTAATAGAATTATATTTTCTGAGAATAGTGATGATTTTTGCAGTAGAATAAAGTACAAAATAACTTTAGTATTTATTGCAAAACTCAAAGATGAGATCCATGTCATCTATTAGGTTTTTTACATTTTCAAGAACTAATAGTAGACACCCTTTATACTGTTAGGGAAAATTGATAAAAAATCTTAAATAAACAGTAATTAGTGTATACAACATGACCATTAATCCAGTGAAATCAATAGAAATTACAAAAAAAACAAATAAATGTATTCAAAACTTACGTGCAAAATTTCGCCTTCCTTAACCTATTTGCTAAGAAATTGTCGAGCGCGTGTTGACGCGGTCATATTATTTACGAAAACTGATCCCATTTTAAAATTTTGTTCCCGAAGGCGTCTCTAATATATTTTTTCAATTCAACAGATAGCTTGAGAAGCTTATAAAATTTACAGTGGTGACAAATAATTAGAGTAATTCCTAGTTTTATGGTATTTTTGTCATAAGTGTCATATCTATTAGTTCAGTGTCTACCATTAGGTACTTTCCCTTATTTGTGTTATCACTTATCAGCTACATATTCCTTTTTTTCTTTTCAATTTTCATCCACTATTGCAAAAATCGGAGGTTTGCACGATTTTTACGCTCTGGGAACTCCACTAATAATATATGTCCCTCATAATAAAGTTTACTCCCCTTGATATTATGTTCTTTCATAATATGCCAGTTTGGTGAGTGGCCGCGAGATGAAATGACGCCAATATTACCCAAACCCCTTTCAAGCAACCATGAACCAACGTGTTTGAATCATTCCTTATTCATTGATTCATAAACTTAAGATGCAAAAGACCAACAAAGAGTACGAGAGAGAAGAAAATCCTTTATGGAATTATAACAAGATAAAAAGAGAGAGGCAGTCTCATGAAAACTGTAACCACTTTCATTTGACAGGTCGGCCAAAAGTCGTCAACCGTTTTTATGCCCTTTCGGTAATACTATTCGTATATATCAAAATACTACTACATATAACAATGGTAACTTGTTCTGTGAGTGATTGCAGTGTAAGTCATAGGAGTAATCCTGAAAAATATACATTTCAAAGGTAATTATTAATCTACATGTCCTAATGGGATGTTTTCTTTTTATCATCTCCACCAGACGGCGCGACGGTAGACACTCACTAATTTTCTATTGGTTCCCCACCGATTTAAAATTATCTGCAGGTTGACATTACTGACTACATGTTGGTCGTGTTTCTAAAGAATATCAGTGTACTGTCAAGTGTAATATCAATCAAAATATCATACTCCTAAGCGATCATTGGCTTAAGCAATTAGGCCAGTATACTGGTAACAGCTTAGGAACACGCTTGCACTTGTCAAACTGAAAACATGATAACTGAAAGAGTTGGAGTTTTGCCGGGAATGTTAAAGTATGATGTTGTGTTTTTATATTATTTTCCTAAAATTGTGTTAGCTGGGTTTTTAATGTGTAATATTGGTAGGATATTAACCATTAGATATTCGTGTTCATGCACAAGTGTAGGAAAGTGATGTAATATCCAGAAACGTGCTATTTTGTGTTCCCTCCAAAACTCCATCGAAAGTTTCAGTAAAGCGTCTACCACTTTACTGAATCGCCCGACTTGACTCCTTGACTGTATTGACTTTTACTTAGACTTTGACTAGACTTTAGACCTGACGATACATGAAAACGACGATGAAAATTATAATAGGAGGAATATGGTTTTCCCGCCATATTCCTTACCTTTTTATCTTGTCTGTGGCACAACATACACATCCTTTGTGTCAAGTTGCCTAAAAAGAAGAAAAAGAAAAAGAAAAAAACTGAAAGAGTTTTCTACTTCTACTTTTTACTGTCGGTGTGGTTTTTAATATTTTTCCCCAAATTGTGTTATTTGGATTTTTGATGTTCATTATTGGTAAAATATTAGCCACTAAATATCTGTTATCTTGCACAAGTGCAGGTAAGATGTTGTCAAAACCAAAATGTATTATTCCTGTGACATTTGGTGTGAACAACGGTAAATAGGGCTATTTCTTCCGCGAGTTTTAACTAAAACATCGTTATTATAACTTTATTATCCTATTCATTGGAATATTATTGTGTCTTTTTAAAATTGAAATGTATCAAGTTTTACATGCTTTTGCCCAGTTATGTAGCAATTATTGATGGTATTCCCTGGTATTACCGATAGTTGTCTACCCATACGCCATCTAGTTACTAAAATGGAAGCTGTTTGACAATCAAATTAAAAAGCTTAGAAAATTCCTCATTGCTACGATGTGTTTATTTTTTTCTCTATTTCAAATAAAATATTGTTAATCCTCCCCTTTACTTTCATATTTTGCATAACTAAAGGTACTATTGTTCTTAAATCACACAATTTTTGAAGAAAATATTTTCATCAAAATTGTTTACATATACGCTAGGGCTTGAATCAAATTTATCGATATGCCTATCGGTATTAAACAAGAACATAAAACTAATCTAAAAATGTAATGGGGGTGTAAGGGTATTATGATATGTATTTAATTTAGGAATAAATAATATACTTACTATGTTTGTCGTTTACTTTCAACTTTATATTTGCATTTCTATTAATGTAAGGGTTGATTTGTCAGATAGCTTTTACCTGAATAATAAGTAAGTAACTTTAAAATGTGTATATAATTTACCCTTTTGAGAACCTCATGTTATAACACATCTGACGATTAAAAAATCACCCCAAACGAAAATGTGTATCTACTTTTCAATCGTCACCTTTTTTCTGTCAAATAAAATATATGATACCTAAAAATCTTTCAAAGTTGCATATTAGGTATTTATTTCTCATAGAAACGCAGGTAAAATAACTCGAACGGACAATACTATCGATAGTAAAATATACATCACTATCACACGCACACATTGACAGATCAAAAATCGTCACGCATTTTCGGGTTGTCAGTTGGTCTATTACGACAGTATTATAATTTATAACTTAGATAAGTCTATGCATTGATTTGAATCAAACCGTTTGATATTGACCGTCTCGGGGCTCCTTTAAGGGCTCCAATGACAAAAGAAACAATTCTTTTGTCATTGTCCTTTAGGGCCAGGCCACAACATGGCCACAACACTGCGTTCGCATCGCACAGAAATGTGATGCGTTGTCACAACTCACAACGCGAAAATATTATCGGAAATCTCGCTGTCACTTGTCGCAAATTTCCACGATGGTCGATACGTTCTGCCACGTCGTAGATTTTTACGATGCGACGCCGCAACGCACAAAAACTGTGTGAGTGTGACCACCTCCGCTAGCCTATTAAAATAATATCATAGAGGAAAATAATACACGGGGCGAATAATATAGTGACAGGTGACTGTTGTCTATGGTTACAGAAATGGCTGTATGGGCAACGCTCCCTTTGCCTGTCCCGACCGGGACGAATTGAAAAAAAAGTCTATGGTTACCTACATGTCGTTCATGTCGTTTGAGGAGTTTTGGCGGGCATGTGAAAGAGTGTGTGTTTTTGTATTATTTTCCTAAAATTGTGTTAGCTGGGTTTTTAATGTGTAATATTGGTAGAATATTAACCTTAAGCCGGCTTTACACTCTCGCCGAGACACAGCGAGGCGGCCCGAGTGCGAGAGTGTAAATGGGTGCGCTCGCCTCGTCTCGCCTGTCTCGGACCCTCTCGGTCCGTTGTCGGTATATTGCGCCCGAGACAAAGGGTCTGTGTCGAAAAAAACGAGCGCATTACTGTACACTCTCCCGTCTTTCAGTACTAGTTTCGCCGTTGGACAGTGTAGAACAGAAAAATAACAATAATAAACGACATTATCAGTCATTATCTGTGAGAAATAAAAATATGATTATAAATCTTTGGATTACAATGATATCTTTCGATGCATGGTGAATGGTGAATGGTAGTTTTCGTCCATCTTGTCTGAGTTCATAACTGTGATTGAACTAAGCGAGAATGTACCTACATGATCGCACTCGGGCAAGGGGCTCTCGCACGAGACTCTCGCCCGAGAGCTCTCGGCGAGAGTGTACAGCGGGCATTAGATATTCGTGTTCATGCACAAGTGTAGGAAAGTGATGTAATATCCAGAAACGTGCTATTTTGTGTTCCCTCCAAAATACCATCGAAAGTTTCAGTAAAGCGTCTACCACTTTACTGAATCGACCGACTTGACTCCTTGACTGTATTGACTTTTACTTAGACTTTGACTAGACTTTAGACCTGACGATACATGAAAACGATGATGAAAAACATAGAAATGGCTGTATGGGCAACGTTCCCTTTGCCTGTCCCGACCGGGACGAATTAAAAAAAAATCATGTCGTTTGACGTTTTGACGGTTTTGTGTCATTTGTGATTTTTGTGAAAGCCCAAAAGTCGTTTTGTGTTTGCATCAAATTCGGTTTGAAGAATTCGGTTTTTGTTTCTTTCTATACTAAATATTCATTTATTTATGTGTACTTATTTAGCAAAGATTGTATTTTTAAGCATTTCCAATAGGAGCCGTCCTTAAGTAAAACACACTCTCAAATCGTTTAAAAAATTGCTTTAGTTCCAATAAACGCTATAATACGTAGCTAACGGTGTTTAAAATGAATAATTCTGCTGCCAAAGTGAGTAACTACTATTCTTAGTGCCTAAGTGCCTGTGTATTATTTCGTTTTGTTTTCCTATTGATTGCTCAACAAAAATATAACCTCACTTTACTAACATAATATTTTGTATTTTAACATTACTGGATATTTTATTCGTTTTTGCTGCTTTGCTTGTGCACTAATTGACTATATTTCTCATCTTCTTCTTGAAAATAATTGTGGATGTCAAATTAGACCACTTCACAGGTGGGTGAGATATTCCGAGAAGCCGGGACCGCCTTCAACAAATTGTCCGAAATGACAATGCTTCTGCATCCTGTTGGAGATTCACAACCAGGGTAAGGAAGATATGTTTTTGTATCTAATATACAAAATTGTTGTGTTGTGTTTGTTGCCAAGCCTGATTATAATATTATGTGTGCTTATCGGGTTAGTTAGTAAACCATCTAATATATTATTTTATTATTCAAACCCAAGAATTCTTTACATTTATTGACTGCACAATAGCCTACTAATAATAAAAACTAAGGAAACAATATAACTCCCATAATAATAATAATTATAATAAAGCCTTTATTTCAGAATTACAGTAATGTTTATAAATACTATGTTATTATATTGCCATTTGGCAAAGGCCTCTTCTAGCCTCTTCCATTCTCTTCTGTCTCTTGCCACTCTACTCTAAGTTATGCCAGCAATTGGTTTAAAATCATCAGCCTACCTCTTTCTCTGTCTACCTTTACTCCTTTTCCCAAGTCTAGGGTACCATTAAGTAATTCTTTCACTCCATTTTCCTACTCCTCGGACGGTGTGGCCAGCCCTTCTACATTTTAACTCCCATACATCAACCATTTTGAATTTGGTTCCTTTTTGCACACTAAAAATCAATATGACAATAGAAACAAAACACTGACTCAAATTTACGAAATAAAGCCATTGACAATAATATTGTCACCTCTAATAACTACACAAAATTGTATACATATGCATACAAAATTGTACGCATATGCATAAATTATGCATGTACTCTGTATTTATTTTGTAGACACGTGGAACAAATTTTTTGACACAGTTACTCTTCCTTTTTATTATTAGTAGACAATAGCCATTTATGGCCAATACAAACCGGAATGGCAGAGGCGAGGTGAGCAGTTTCAGTGTCATATGATTTCTGCCGCCATGATGAATCTACGGCCACCTGTGGACGCTCGTGGCCTCTTGCGGCCGACGCGGCGTCAATTTCTCAAGCGATACTATGTATGTATTACAATAATGAAGGTAAAGTTTAAAATCATATGACACTGAAACTGCTCGCCTCGCCTCTGCCATTCGGGTGTGAATCAGCCTTTAATTTCTTAGGGTGGCTATGACCAAACTGAAGTAAAATTTTATTTGAGTATAACTCTTTTCTTATTTAAGTTGTTGTTCTTTCTACGACATTCAAAAAGATGATATTTTTTTTGGACACCCGGACACTTGATTAACGGCCGTTCCCAATATTTAATCTATCTCTGGCTTAGGTTTAGTAGGTCATACTAGATGTCAATTCAATGTTAGCTGCAATCGGTCAGCAAACAGTCAAACCAGAGATAGATTGAATATTGGAGAGTAGAGTAATTCCATGGTAGTTAATATTATTAACAATTTTGATGGAGTAAATATTAAACTGAGAATAGTTGCACAACAGGGTGTCAACAGCTGTCACGGTCAGTGTCATTGTGAACTGTAATTGACATTTTATATTTAATAATACTCTCCGAGTAACTTGCTTACAGCCGTTCCCAATATTCAATCTATCTCTGGTTTGACATACGACCGATCACAGCTAACATTGAATTGACATAAAATATATGTCTCTAATGTCGACTCGTAATGAGAGCTATTCCTATCTCTAGTAGGGCAAAACCAGAGATGAATCAAATATTGGGAACGGCCGTAAAACGCAAACAAAGATATCCTAGAGTGAATTGAAAGAGTAAAATTATCCTCATGATAGTTACACTCGTGCAACTTCAAGTTTGGTCAAATCAGGACCTATTGGTTAAGCAAGTTGCTCTATGTTTATGGCGCATTTTCATTGGTCGACAGGGCCCGCATGCGAGGTGCGGGAGATTTCTAAAATGCATGCCACAACCAATCAAAATGCGCCATTAGTTGTCATAGACTCCCCGTATGCTGTATACCGCACGAGTTAACGACTAATGAAAATGCGCCCTTATAGAGTAAAGATATATCGGTCAAGTCCAGGCTCCAACATGATATTAGTAATTGTCACCATCTGGTATCTACTGTATAAATGTTATTCATCATAATATTTTAACTCTTAACCTATCAAGCCCCATAAGAGCACCGGTGATCGCGACAACAATAGAATAACAATAGATTTCCAAGAATCCGTGATTGAAGGTTTAATAACAACAATATTTTTACAGTGGCAAGTGGACTGAAGAAGAGATTGAAATGCTCCGCATGTGTGTGCATCGGTTTGCTGTGGATTTAAATAAACTAAGTCAGCATATAAAAACTAGAACAGTGTAAGTAAAAATATTTATGCATTTTCTGTACAGATAGTTTATATCTCTTTCATATTTTAGTAATAGGAAAGTGGTTTGACAAACTAAAACAAAACATTTCAATAATATAATTCATTACAATAATATGTGATAAAATAAAATAAATAAATAAATAAATTTGTTGATTACACAATGTAGATGTAATTGGCAAGTGGTTACCTTAAAGATTAAAAGATAATTGTTCAAATTTTCAGGTCACAGATCCGCACAACATTAAAGAAGAAAGCGTTCGAGGATGCAGGTATACCCGTTAGGCAGCAGGTAAGCAGTACGCTGGCAACACAAGTGCAGCTACCAAAGGTAGTCTCACCACCCTGCGTCGTCAACCAACAGAGCGTAATAGGAAAGAACGCCGAGGTTCAAATCTTCACTAACCTAAAAGCACCTCATTTTTTAGTTCTTGTGCTGTCTTTTTTGTTGTTAGTGAAGTTAGAATATTTGTTTTGATTACGCAGAGCAGCATGTAAATGCTTCTGCTCTTTTAGCAAGTAAATCAAAATTATTTTAAGTACTTATTTTATTTTTTTTTGGTTTTTTGGTAGCTAGGTTTTTGAACTTTAATTGGTATTTGGTAATCATTTTGGAGACTCATTTTGGTTTTGGAAATTTTTGTTTATTTTCTGTTTGAATGAAAATGTCCCTTTATAAATGTAGAGGAAATTATGGGGCCAACATAGATTTTTGGTTTTCTAGCATAAAATTATACAATTAGTTTTTTAATGCATTGATATAAATTTTGTTGGGTTTTAAAATATAAGTACTTACTAAGGTTTTATTTATATACTGCTGTAGATTTAGACAACTATGAAAAAGGAATTTTAATTCATTTGGTTTCTGGTAACAACATTTTGGAAATTTTGTGTGTCAGAATCTGTAAAATGTATTTATGTAAGTATGTGTTACGCTCACAACACATGCGACCACAACGCGTAGTGATCTATTTTTCTGCTCACTGAGCTGTTTCGATCTTTGAGCGTAACATATATTTGAAATACTATTTATTTTTTAATTATATAGCTCTTTAGAGAAGAATGTGCATTGTTTTTATTGTTGTAGTTTGCTATTTTACACAAAATATTGCAAATTTTAAAGATATCGCACATTATGAATTCACCAAATATAAAAGTATGCTTTTGGCTTTTTCTCAAATCTCAATCCTTTATTTATCAGTAATACAATATTATGGTCATGTTTTGAAAAAAGGAAAAATGTAATTATTATCCAGAGGATTTTAATTGAAACATGCTTAGTGTTTAAATGTAAATTATACAATATACATATTTTATAAATAATAACTTTCCATTTATGAATTCCAGGTGACGTTAAACATGTTGAATGCTTCGGAGAATGAAGTTGATGTGGAAGGCCTCACGAATGATGTCAAGTTGGAGTTTGAAACCAGCAACGATGATGTAGCTACATGAAACATGTCCAGTTTCTCTTATTTCTAACCACTAATTATTTGGTGATAAGGCATAAGGTATGGTATAAGTTATTAAAACTAGAGTAAATTCAATTTTGCCATTATCTGATACCTTAAATGAACCTTAAGAATATGAGTATAAGCCAGAAGGTCCATATCAGATTTTGTCAAAACTGTGTTACCTCACATCCAATATAAATCTAATATAATCAAACATTTTACAAATTATAATTGAAAAATATGTTAAATTATTAGCTGAGCGAATTGTGTGACTCATTTTAAAATATGTTTACATTTTATTATTAATAAGTAATAACATTACAAATATTGCAATTGTCATAATAACATTTTCTGTAACCAATCAATTATTTTATTATATTATTTGAATTGATTATTAAAATATAAAAATGGTGCATTGAGACGCCAATATCTCGAAGTTTAACAGTAAACTTTTTTTGTGTAATTTGTACTTATTATTGCTGTTTCTCTCTTTGCTTTTGAACTAAAACAAGTACAACCAAAGCGCCTTTATAGTGTATTTTTCATGTGTACGTGTATTATGAGATATATTATTGTAATTATATATGTGTTTGACTGATAAATTTATGTATGACATAAACCATGGTCAAATCCACTGAGTTTGTTACAAAAGTTTATACATATAACTTTTGACATAATTATTATAATTTGTTTTAATAATTAAAATTAAGTTTTGTGACACCCTGCCTGTGGCTGTGACAATTACATTATTGTATGAAATTCTTTGAGGAATATACACATCTCCAATTAATAAAAATATCTACACTATGTTTACATACTATAGTTAAATAAAATATAATAGTTAAATAACATTTAGTTTTGTGACACCCTGCCTGTGGCTGTGACAATTACATTATTGTATGAAATTCTTTGAGGAATATACACATCTCCAAATAATAAAAATATCTACACTATGTTTACATACTATAGTTACACTAGCCACTATAGTATAATATACTATGCATGTATCTCTCTATTTTTTATAGAGACCACTTCAAAATCCGTTGTTTTAACTAACAACAATAAAGGATATGGCAGGGAGTGACTTAGTTCTATAATATACTATAATATAATAGTGATAATGTATTTGCCGATACCTTAGGCAAGTCTCTTGAGGGAATAAAACGTAGTCTAACTAATATATAATATTATGTAATAAACATTGTAGATATTTTTATTTATTGTCAGATGACACATACATCCGCACTTAGAGACGTTTAGTGAAGATTAAACTTCAACTTAATGAAGAATTTGATTATAAAGACAAACTTATCTTCATTTAAACACAGTTAAGTAATAAGTATTTGTCTCTGAATGTGGCAGATAAATATACATCTAATCTCCACTGCCTCATGACAGCGTTGAATTTTGATGATGTTATTGAGATAATGTGTTTGTATTAAAAAGTTATGTAACCTGCTGCTGGTTTTATAACAGAAAAAACAATTTCAAAGCCTTTGCTCAACTTGTTGAATAGGCCTCTGACTAGGCTGCACCGTCGGCCGTCCTAACTTCCAAAACTTCATAATAAATGTCACAATTCGAACCTGCTTTGGATGTGTGTGGTGACAAATATTTTAATCAAAGTTCAATATTTTATTGGTATTTGAATTTTGGTTTGGTTGAAAGCAACAGCAGGTATAATGTATTGAATGATAATTTTTTGTACATAATATGTAGATGATATTGTTCCAAAATGATTTGGTTACTAATTCAAATTTTGTCATAGTAATGTTGCGAATGTAGTTGTGATTAGTATGTTCTTTTGTTCAAGCGCTAGACTGCTTATTTTAAATAGCTCCTTATAGTATAATACTACATTAACACTAAAGCAACAATTGAAATTTATCCTCATAAGCCTAATTATAACATAGTTCTGAAAAATAGCCTTATTAATCTTAAAATTGTGATGATAAGCACTGTGAGATATTGTGGCAATAATATGTGTGTATAATAAGCTTTGTCCACACTGTGCCTTTTTCTGTTCGTCAAGGGCATGCATCATAGCGCAGTCAACAGCGAACGCCAGGTATGCCCGCGACGCATGCCCTCTTACCGTATCCAAAACTTCAAAAATGACAATGTTGGCGTTGTGTTCGTTGACGCATTCAATTATTGAATGCGCCAAAACGAAAGTTGAATGAAAGAAGATGACGAAAATTGAAGACGAAAGCGCATAGTGTGGACATAGCTAAACAGGGTGTAACTTAAACTATGAGAGATAATACTTGAGGGTCCATATTCCGTAGAGTTCACTCGAAAGTAAGAGCGTTCAACATCATGTACATAGCAAATTCATGATATTGAGGCATTCCTCATACACAAATAAGTAGTGATTCTTTCAGCGCTGCTACTTTAACAGTGAAAATAAGGACCGCACCCTAAAGCATGCTATCACCCATTGTTATCATGTTACATCCTGTATGTATGTGTATGTGTAAAAGCATTGTTTTAATGTCCTTGCGCATTATAACGCACCATTCGAGAAATTTATTCATAGGCAGGCAGACATGCGTTATTTGGTCGCGCTATATCAAGTCAAAGTTTGTTATAAATTATAATCAGTAAGCTGGAATTGACATAACCCAAATAAAATGTTGGTCCGACTGCTTATGAATCAATTTCTCCGATGGTACAATGGTAAAAATCCTGTCAACTATTTTAACTATTACTAGGTAAATTAGGCTGTAGAGCAGCTGTGGTACTCAACCAACAACAAACAACTTTTTTATACAGGCCCCAAACACGTTTTGGTCTTGGTGTCGCGGGTCACAAACAAATTTTTTTAGGGATAAAGTAATAACGTCCTCTAAAATTAGCGATTAGTGGAAAATATTTTACGACTTTCACGGCGACTAGACTGCACTATTTTGCCGGTTGGCGTGAAATTGTGAAATTCAACATGGTTCTTCACGCGGGCCACTGATAAAGTCCCGCCGCGCCGGGCCACAGGTTGAGTATAGCTGATGTAGAGTGTAGGTTCCTTCAGAATCTAGCCATCGATGAAATTGATTCCTAGGCAGTTAACGGACCTACGTCATGAGGTCGGGTTATGTCAATTCAATATAAAGATTCGCTTACACGGGCAATAATTTCGGCAATAATTGCTCAGCGACACGAATGGAGCGATCTGGAGCAATTAGTGGAGCAATATGGAGCAATTTATTTTATATCGCTCAATGTCATATCCCTCAAATATTCGATGGCCACATCACTCAATATTGTATTGCGCATTGTTGTTTGTTGCCGCAGATTGCTTGATGTAGTCGTTACGTCAAAGTTGACGAGAATTGACTGGAGTTGAGCAATTTTAGTTGCCCGTATAACCGCACCATTAGGCTCAGTGATCGGTCGGCTGGGTTTGACACGCGACCAAATTAGGTCCACCATCTACCTAGGAATCAACTTCTCTGACAGTACATAAAAAATATTCAAGGTTTTTTCGATTTTCTAATTTGTTATCAATAAATAGGTTTAAATTAAAGTAATAGTTGTTTTTTTTTTCACAACACAAAATATTGTCGCATTTGTTGTATGAAGCTCGTAGGTACCCGTTTAGTTATAAATAATATAATACTTCAAGTAAGAATAACCAGTCATACAAACTTATTATAATTTGCGAACTTTAAATCCCGCATTTTTTAAATGTTTTAGGGCGCATTTTCATTAGTCGTTGACTCGTGCGGTATACAGCATACGGGGAGTCTATGACAACTAATGGCGCATTTTGATTGGTCGAGGCATGATCTCCCACCCCCCGCCTGCGGGCCCTATCGACCAGTGAAAATGAGCCAGAACAGTCAGTCTATTAAGGTGATCGCACATAATATTTTGTCAGCAAGGTACGCACCGAACGCGCCGTTTTTTATTAGTATTCGTTGTATCAGTATGTACTGTACTTTCTTTATCTTTTTTTATCTATGGACGCTTCACACCACCACCACTTTTACTTGTGTAAACAAAAAAGTGCTAACTGTGGGCGTGTGTGCTTAGTGCTAGTGCTGTGGCCTGTGGGTACAGTACTAGAGATAAACTACGAAAACACGGCCCACCCCTCCAAATTACTGTTTCAATGTGTGTAGTCATATCCTTATGAAAGAGTTTGTATGTAGTAAGTATTCAACCAATCAACGTACTCGTAATATTTCACTTATTATCAAGATTTGTTGGTCAACTAATCATAACTAGCCGACCGCGCAAGACAACAACGCACTTCAAACGTTTCTTTTCTATTAAATAAAGGGACAAACGAGCAAACGGGTCACCTGATGGTAAGCAACTACCGTCGCCCATGGACACTCGCAACATCAGAAGAGCTGCAGGTGCGTTGCCGGCCCTTTAAGAGGGAATACGCGAGAACAATATTCCATATGAGGCCGAACCTGCGCCTTGTAGAGTTGTAGGCGTTGGTCCGGACTGAAGTACTCACTCGCTCTGTTAAAACACCAAGCTTCTTCGAGGCTATAATTCGGCCTTACCCTCTAGATGATATCGGAACTGGACTTCGCTCGATATGTTGACGCCAAGTATCTCAATGCTAGGGGAGATGGTTAAAGATGTGCCCTCGAAACGAGGATATACGACCATTGGTGACTTTTTAGTGGTGAACGCGCAGACTTGTGTCTTGGCGGGGTTGACAAATGACAACGCACTTCAAACGTTTTGAATTTTGATTTTTGGAGGGGCGCGCCATTATAAAGTAGTTTATCTCTGCTATGCGTTGTATTGCTGAGTGCTGAGAAAATATGTGCGATCAGCTTTAGTCCGCATTACGCCATCTACACGAACTACTGCACTTTTTTATTTACAGCAGATATTGCATAAAAATTATCATTGGCCTACAGGCTACAAAATCACATTGGCCATTTGCTGTGGTAAGATACAAATCAATCTGCTATACAAAACTTGAATATTATACTTACATTTATTAAATTAAATCTTGTTTTGCGCCATCTATCGGTAGCCGTTTTTATTAAAATGTATAAACATCAACTAATCGTTGTAAAATATTAAGTATAGGTGGCGCAATGTGCGCTCCAAAGAGTTGAGTCTTGAACACAAACTATACAGTATGTAGCCTGTTATACTGTACTTGTATTTTGTGTAAACAACTAAACCAGAACTAAACAAACAAAAAAGTGCTGTGGGTACAGTACTTAAAACCCTAAAGTACTACAGTATGTAGTTTTTAGGGTTCAGCACCCAAAGAGGAAAACGGGACCCTATTAACCTGAAACTTCGCTGTCTGTCCGTCTGTCACCATGCTGTATGGTGTAGGTATCTCAAGAACCGCTAGAGCTGAAAGTTTAAATTATTACAGATTATGTAGGTATTTCTGTTGCCGCTATAACATAACGGTAATCCGTTATGTTATAGCGGCAAAGAAGCGGCCAAGTGCGTGTCGACTGTCGAGCCACCATTATACGTGATAGGGTTCCGACTTCCGTACCTAATAATTAATCGACTATTACTCAATAACGTCTTATAAAGTCGTCTTAGCCGTGGGGTAATTCCTGAGAAACATGCAATTTTGATGTCCGAAGAAATAAATTAATTAATCTAAAGCATTTTAGTGCTTTTCAAGGATTTATTGTATTAACGTCGTCTTTTTCCTTATATATTTTTATATTTTTTAGATAAAATTAAATTTAAAAGTGCCGAATAGACATTACCGTGGGTGTCCCAAAACCCGAAAATGAACCATTATAATAAGACTTAAGAAAATCACATCTTTTACGCCCAGTTTAACATAATACTAGCAAACTTCAATACTTGATCTACCTAAATAAGTCAACCTTACATATTTTAATGAATTAAATAACACACAAAATAATTTTAAACTGTGTCCCTAGAAAAAATCGTCATTACCGTGTCGCGATGCGTACAACTCATTAGATACACTTTGCATATTATATTGATGTACGTCTCCCGTATTGCGGCAGCCTAATCGATCTATCAGAGTTTACACGACTCACCTGTTAGCGTTAGAAAAATAATTAAATAAGTATTGTTTTCTGTTTGAGTTTTGGTGTTTGTCACGGAGACGCGTCATCTACCTGGATCTCAGTACTCGGTAAGTCGATACTAAATCATAAAGTATTTGGTTTATACTAAAATAATGATGGTTTAAAGAGTCCTCGAATGAAATAATGTTCCAGAAAAGTGTTTCGGTTCATATAATAATAATAATAATAATTATCATGTTGTCATCGTAATTATCATGTTTTACCGTGTATTTTTAACCACGGTAATGAGCAATCTTACGCGGTAATGACCGTTATATTTATTTTCGATTTTATATAGGAAGGGATTAACATAAACTAACATATTATTTTATATCAAAATTGTATAAGTATTGTTCGCAGATTTAAGATGGCAAGATGCAAAAAACTGACCACTGTGCTGTAAATTGTCATTACCGTGCTTCAAATGATCATTACCATGTCTCCTAAGCTTTGAGGGAGTATAGCTCTTTAGGTTATTAGGAGGGCCTCAAGTATAAACTTCATATCTACATAACAACCTGCCATAATATTAATCCTGTATAAAAAATACAAAATAACTATTTTTTTTTTACATTTTCATCAAAATTGCATGTTTGTCAGGAATTACCCCGTGATATTTTTCCTTTTAAATTGAGCATAAGTAGGGGAAGTACGGACAAAATGACAGGGTGTTTTGTTTTTCATTCATATTTTTTTATTTAATGACATTATAATTAGTCTCAACGGTTTAACATTATCTTAGCTTCATTGACTATCAGTAATACAGTCTTTTAACTCAATAGAAACTATAATATAACATACAAAAAGAAAAAAATATGACTAATCACAAAAACCATTTTGTCCATATAGTATGGACAAAATGACATACTTACACATTTTTAAGAACAAAGTTCACAATAATTAAATCGTTTGAGATTCTTTCTAGCCATTTAGATTTAGAATTCTTGGCTCCACGACTGCCGATTAGTTTTTCTTTCGTAGTTTCGCGGCATATCCCCTTAACAAAATTACAAATGTTAACAGAAATACTGTACAGTGTACATGGTATGTCATTTTGTCCAAATGTAACCAAAAACAAATAAATATCAAAATTCCATCAAATAATCTAATGATTGCAATAAAGTTCATAGAAATCACTGGCTAGTAGCATAGTTAATCGATTTTAATACAAATAATAACAAATGACAGCAAATAACTCGCCAGAAAACAGGAGAAAACCATCTGTTAAATAAACTTTTGAAGGCGAGAAACACGTTTGATCTGCTTACTGCGGCGCAACTGTGAGAATAGCGCTCAAAGTCTGGCAGGATTGCTAATATGACTGCCGTCACGTGATACAATCGCGGAAATGTGTCTAAAACCCCCCAATTTTGAAATAAGGGCACTATGTCATATTGTCCGTATATGTCATTTTGTACGTATTTCCCTTACATAATATTATTATGTATGCTAGTAGGAAATATCCTACTCTCGTAATTTTTACACATTTCCAGAAGCAACCGTTTAGCTGGTAGAAAATATATCGGACGGACAGACCGAAACTTAACTTAAGGGTTCCTTGTTGACTACGGAACCCTAAAAACGCCCTTTTGCTAATAAATCGAACGGAACCCTTCGTGAACGTGTCTGACTCGTACTTAGCCGGTTTTTATCTAGACCCAAGAAAAGATAGACATAATATTATACGAATATGATACAATGAATTGCGGGAAATATCTCATAGACTATTATCTAAATTCTAATATTACCTACATAAAATTCTCGTGTCACGGTGTTTGTGCGCGATCTCCGCCAAAACGGCTCAAACACGGGGCAAAAACAATATTTTTTTCTCCGTGGGATCAACCGATTTCAATGAAATTTTGTACCTACATAATTATACATTCGTTAGGCCTGAGAATAGGGTTTTAACTTTTATCTACTTTTTATATTGATACTAGGAATAATTAAGGTATATGCAAAAACAACGTTTGCCGGGACAGTTGGTAATTAATAAAACTAATAGGTAAGTAAACACTTATTATTTCTAAATTTCTTTATTATTATACACCGATATATAAAACAACGTTGATAGTTTTTGGTAATTTCACAGGTAAAATAATCACACATTTGACTAGATATTTCGAAAATACAACAAAAGGTAATTCCAAAACAATGTATTATGTAACTAATATTAACAAAAAACTAATCCGACTAGAAATTTACATCATAATTTCAATAGGACTTTTTTTTTACTAGGTATCGTATTATTTTTTTTAATAATGTCCTGAGGGCTGAGCTGCGTCCCTAATAATAATTATCACAATAAATAATAATTATTCTGCTTTTTAATGCAATATCAATACCGCTTTGTTATTGGATCGGGTTATGTCAAGCTAGGCATTTCATAACTATATATCTAGGGCTGCCATTCGTTCGGATTTCCCCGGATTTTTCCTAGTTTGAAGCGTAGGTTTTTTTTAAATTGTCCGGGTGATGACCTTTTTTTTTTTTTTTTATTGAGGGGGGGGAAATACGTTACGTATCCCTCACCCCTTCGGGGGAAGGGGTGAGGGTATGTGGGACTCCCTACAAGAGGTATACCCACTAAAACCCCCCCATGCCCTCCTTCCAGCCGTGGGATACGGGCACTCTGTACGATCACCGCGTCCTCACGGCGCCCGGGTGATGACCTAACACTTTTGTTAAGAGAAACACGTTTTCTTCTCTGATCAAAATCTTAAGTCGTACGATCCACGAAATCGTACGACTTAAGTTCGTGGACTTGAGTTAATCAGACTTTTACTTATTGTTCGAAAAGAAAGATGTTTTAGCAAAAATTGGTAAAACATAATCGTGAATATATATATATATACAGAAGAACTTTATAGAAGTGTTCTGGGAAATAACCACATTTCGGCCAAATGTCCGGTTTTTTTTGTGCTTGACCGGCGACAGCAATTTATATTTTGGCAGCCCTATAAATCGTTGAACCGATTTTACTAAAATTTGTTGTCTACTTCCAGTCCCGGGAAAAATGTACGGTCAACGAATTTTGGCGCATCGGAGTTGCGGGCGTAAACAAGTCCATACCTAATCGATGTATAAGTACTTAAATCAATTTCTCAGGCTGTTCATAATATTAAAAATGGTTATTATTTATAGTACAATATGATATTCCCGCAACTCCGTTGCGCCAAAATTTGGTTATCGTTATACATTTTTCCACTATAAAAAGTATCGACCTTCCTTTTCCGGGACTATACCTACTTAACAAATTTCAGCAAAATGGATTTTATTTCTTCAAAAACAGAGTTGGATTTTATAGGGGACATATTTTTGAGGTACCTACAGGAAGTTTCAGTTAAACAGAATTAAGCTTCATGAACCCCAGAAATCAATACTTATTGCCGTACTCAGAGAAATTTAATAATTACTAAATTTAACTTAAAGAAAAAATTATGGATTTTTTCATTATGATGAATTTTATAAAGACACAAACTCTGTACCTACATTTTCTGTCAAACTTTTAATTAAATTAGAGTTAGGTAAGTAGTATTAAAATATGTCTTGAGGCGGCCGTAACTCTTTTTCGACTCATTTTCGACACTCCCCTCTATCATAATTCATAAATAACGAAATGAGTAGCCAGTAGGTAATTTTATACCTAAATACTTTAAAGAACCTATGGTCTAATGTGTATTTATATAGGTCGTGGTCGAAAGAGTAGCTTCTAAATACTGTAGTAAATACTTATTTGATACTACACTATAGTTATTACAGCTTATTACATCCTTAAAACTAGTACAATACCTTAACTATACAGTACATTTTTTTATTTAGACAACAATAAGCATTTAACTACAAACTAGACAAACAAAAGCGTAAAAATACAGCTCTAAAGTATATCAACAGGTTTTTAATAAGTCGGTAAAAAAAGGATAACCTCCTCTTTTTTTGAGTCGGTGAAAACGGTTATATCATGTACAGAAATTAGGTTTCATTTAATGAGCGATTCCTGGGGTGGTGCTAGGACTCTATCTTTTCAATAGCGTCTTCCATTATAAGTTATAAATTATAACCAATCAGCAATGCCTTTGTATAGATTAAACTGCTGTCAAAAAACCTAAAACCGGGCATATTTATGTGGTTTATTATGTAACTGAATGTCAACAAATAACACAACAGGTTTAAATAAACGCCACCCACTATCAACTAGCTAAAACCAGAATTTAAATGTTTAATAATTATTAAGTCTTTGTTACTATTTTTAATTGTACATATAGGTTACGAGGTACCTTATTCTACTAACTAGACATAATATAATAATATAGAAGCGAAAATACAGCAATGCCTTATAATATCGTTTATAATTTGTACATTACTTACATTTTTTATATAGACAAGCGTACATCAAAACTATTTGGTAAATTGTTCAAATTAAATACTTTTAGCTCCTAAAATTGATCTATATTACTTCAAGTGTGCTAGATCATTTCAAATGGCACCAGTGTAAATGTCAAAGCTCTGTAATTTACTCCAAACTTGGAGCGAATATGGTAAAAAGAAGCTTTCAGTGTAGGTACTACAATATTCGCATAATATTTACTGGATAAAGGAGAAAATCTAACTTTTAATATTTACATATTTTGTTATAAATACTATTTGGTGCGTCCAAAACTTGAGCTATGAGTAAAGGAACAGAGAGTGCTCTTGTGTGTGTTTAAAGTCACGCGTAGCTGGTTTGGTAGGTACTGGCAAACTGGCAAAGCGCGCATCTTGCGACAGAGCAACCTACTTTGCAATGTATGATCTGCTATCAAACGCCGGTTGCAAACCTGTTGCAAGATACAATAAATAATTATCTAGGGGGTCACCATCACCGAAACCAAGCGAGGCATTTCGAACGCACCCTAACACCTGTTAATCTACAGAGTGGAATATTCTCCGTACAGCAACATCCTCGTACTCGTATTGACTTCCGACACCGACTGTAGATGAGACTGACTGGTTTTAGTAGAAGTAGGCTTCACTGATAAGTCCTTAGGGTAAAACTGTCGCATGCTGTCTTTGTGGGCAGTGCGACTAACGTTGAATCAGTGGTCCGTACTGAAGTAGGAGTTTTGCATGAGGTAGAGTTTGTCTATGGGGTTGACTACAGCCCCGGTTCCCAGGTTTAGGGGTTCGTGGGAACCGTGGGGTGTGTGCTGGTGGGGGTGATGTGGCACCTCCAGGTTCTGAAGGCTCATGGTGTCGGAGGTTCCCTCGTCGAGTTGGTCGAAATTGCTGCCGTCAAGAGAAATGTCTGAGCTGCAGAAGCTGTCGCCAGAATGCGCTGGGTAATCTGAAAAGTAAAGATATAGTTGTAAGATTACGTTCTGGTAGTGCGCTAGTCTAAAGGCTGTCCTCGGTTGAATATCATGTTTACTCTCGTTTCTCGTTTTGTAGAATAAAGGACATACTCGTAATTAATATTTTTTTTTAAGATAAAGACCTACGATAAAGACGATAAAACCTGGGGCAACGATTAATGAATCAAATTTTACGTACCATCAGGAGAGTAAGGTAAATTCGGGTTAAGTGGTTGACTCGAAGCTGAATACGAGGCATCCAGCCCCAGGTAATTCCCATGTTCACTAGACGGAGATTCCTGCTTGATGCTCTTCTCGTCCTTGTCTTTATCCTTGTCGCCATTTTTATCTCCCTCCTGCTTTGCCTTCCGCTGAATCTTTTTCATCTTAGCCCGTTGGTTTTGAAACCAAACTTGCACTACTCTGACGCTCAAACCCGTATCCTTAGCGAGGGCTTCCCTGACTTTACGGCATGGTTTCGGGCTGACTTCGAAAGAAGCTTTGAATTGTCTTCTTTGCGCCGAAGTCAGGATGGTTCGGGGACGCTTCGGTCCGCGTCTTCCATCCCTGGGCCTTTCGGAATCGTCAATAATCATGTCGTCTTCCGCGTGCTGCATAAGATACATCTCCTTCTCGAAATCTTGCCTGCAGAATATTTGCCCGGCTCTGATAACGTACTGCTCGCCTTTCTGCAGCGGCTGGCAGCACATGACGCAGACGAAGCATTGGATGTGGAAGACGTACTGCTGGGCTCGCATGACCATCTCTTGAGGCAGCAGTCGATCGCCGCATCTCGTACATTTGACTCCAAATAACCTGGGACAAAGAGGAACAATGAGGCACAAATTACATTCGCACAGCTGGTCGCACGTTCGCTAGCGTTTCGCAAGCACTTCGCTCGCCAGAACTTATCCTAAAATCAATAGCACTCATTATAATTTGTGAAGACAACTCAGCTCTTCCCAAATTATAATCGGCTGACGTGTAAGTTAATTACCTATCGTAATCGGGCTTGCAGTATAATTTGGCGTTTCTGGTGTAGCAGGTGTGGGCGAGGGGGCATCCGCAGACGCAGCAGCTGAGGCAGTGCTCGTGCCAGGAGAGTTCCCCCACCCTCATCAGGTACCGGTCTTGTATCTTCTGTCCGCAGCCCTCGCATATCTCCACTATCTTCTCCCTCTTGATGCTTGCGCTGAGTTCTGCGACAAAAGATTCTAAAATTAGTAGCATGTGGTAGTTTTATACAAAAATGCCGTCGCATTTAGCGCTGTCGCGATTGCATTTCAAATCGTCGATACCAAAATATGCAGTAACAAAAATAACAAATTATTTAAAACCTAATAATTAACTAGCAATAATAAATGGCGACAATTCTGAAAAAAGAAATTATATTGTATAAATTAGAATTTAATTATCACACCTTTATTAAAATCCATTTAAATTACTTTTTTCCAGACGAAGCAACAAAATGATATAAAACTTTCGCCTTCGTGTGAAGTGTAATGTTATAATTATTGGAAAATAATAGTTAAATAATAATAATAAAGTTTCATTTAGCCGGTGAGGCTTGATGATGATATAAACGCATTATTAATTAGTGTAATACCCTGTGTCGAAGGCTCAAAGCATTTAATATTGTCATGAAACTATCAAAGGCACACGTAGCTATTTACATCATCATCTTGTTGCCTTTAATTAAACACTATGTAACATACAACAGACTATACCGAACAACAGTAGCACCAAAAATGTTATAATGCCCTGCATAAGGACTGTTTATGATAATGGTATGATTATTAAAGATCGGCACTCTAAATTCTAGCTTAACTTGAAAGAACCCCAACTTTCCAACGAAAACATAGGGGTGTTCTGATTTTTTCTAATCTGTGGTTTTCTCTAAAAGGTTTTCTATAGACTTAAAAAACCTGAAATACTTTATATACACTTTATTTGCTAATTTTACATGTTTCTAATATGAGCCATACTTTCAGACTAATATATTGACGTCTTACATTGTCACTGGTTATGTTTCTTAAATACAAAAGAGGTCGACCGAACATAATCTGTATGTTATGTGTGCAGTGTGCCTGTTTTAATCATTGTAGCTCTGAAACAGGTAAAACGATTTTAATCATTTTTTTATATTAAAAAAGTTGTAAATTTTCCTTTTGTTAAGGTTGCGTTTAGTAGATTAGTAGGTATAATAATATAATATTGTGTGTGCACATTTTCAAACGTCTGCCTGCGATCATTCCGAATGGATTGAATGCCGTATATCTGTATTCTGTACTTAAGCCGAAGCTATCTTATATCTTTAAACGAGCAATTCTTGTATGTAATTGGAATCTCGGAATCGGCTCCAACGATTTTCATGAAATTTAGTATATAGCGGGTTTCGGGGGCGATAAATCGATCTAGCTAGGAATCATTTTTAGAAAATGTCATTTTATTCGTGTTTTATCGAATACCGAGCAAAGCTCGGTCAAATGGCTAGTGTTATGTTGTATGAGTAAAGTTTTCTCAACATTTAAGATCTAAGTCGTTTAATAAATCGAATCTTGTTTATTAACATGAAAGTTTAAGAATAACAACACTTTACAATGTCGTTTTTTCTGCACTTTACTCGTAAAATTCTGTAACTCTCCAATTCTAAGCCATTTTGTTTTACGCTTGTTTGAGAGAAAGAGGCGTCAGCAAATACGTTACTTTTCCGTTTATGCTAAAACTTGTTTCTTTTGTGTTTCTTTTCCCGTTCAAGGTGTTTAAATGTTCACAAAAGGGTGAAAATGTATCCCCCTTTTGAGAAACTTATAATGTGTATTAACACAAGTGCTTTACATTTTTACTAAAACTCGACAGTATTTAGATACTGTCTACTTAAATGTGGAGTTTTAGTAAAATTTTACTTATCTAAACATTTACAACACAATACTAGTATATCTTTAAAATTAGAACTCATCCACATCTCTCATCCAAGAAAAACAAATCATCCACAAAATATCCTAAAATTCAACAACAAAAAAATAATCACGTTCAAATAAAATCCCCGTGAATTTTGATAAAGTCTTTTTAATTAAGGCCAGGAGGCGCTATCAAAGAGGCAATATATCTCGCAATGGCGGGCCCGGCTCCTTAGAGGGAACGCCCTCTGGAGGGAGGTCGCTTGGGTCACGAACAAAATGTCGGCAAGACGTGCAATCGATGTGTGATCTCGCTTTCACCCTGTTTTTGTGACGTAGCATATAATATAGAGTGTAACAATACTTAGTGATAATAGTACTTTAGGGTGTGTATGGGTATATAGAGTTCGCTGTGAAAGTAACTTTTTTTTATCTATGTAAGGAAAATTTAAAGACATGCGTGTGCTTGTCCACGCAAAATACAAATCACAAAAAAATTTTGCTCTTTCAGCATTGTCACTTGCACAGTAAACTCTATATAAGGAACACATACACACATACTTAGTTTTGTTACACCTTGTATATAATATGCAAGAAATAATGACTATAATGGTAAATTGAATTAATCCCTCGATCACCAATTCCAGGAAATGTTTTGTTGTCGCGGCCCATATGGGCCTTACGGGGCTTGAGGGAATATATTATGGTTGTGAGGTGGCTATGTACTTGATAAAAATAGTATTTGGTTTTTTTACTTTTGTTAAAGTACTTACATAGTTTTATCTTAACTACCTCCGATTCCAAACACAACTAAAGTATATTATTATCTTTAACATAAAATATGTAATAAATATTATATTATTAGTATCAGCTAGAAGTTTCAGACCAAATAAATTTAAAAGAATTTTTATTTGATCTGAGCTAGAGGTTAAACATTTAGATTTTATAAGTACTTTAGAAGTATGTAGGGAGTATGATACAAGTATGTCAGAGGGGGTCTTAAGCAGTCTGCATATAATTTTCAAGTCTTTTCTATTATTTTAACGGATGGCCTGTAAATAAATTTCTATCACGAAATTAATTATTTACAGGCCAAAGGCAGACCTTCGTTATTTTTTCAAGTTTTCAATTACCCGGTCAATTTACGTATGTCATTCAATATAATATATCTATCAATACTGATCTAAAAATCTAAAAAAAATCTAAAAAAACTGATGCTTTATAAGCGAATTTTATTTCGCTGATAAAGCATCAGTTTAGAAAAAATATTTTTTTCTTTCTTTTCCATTTATTATAGAATAGAATAGATCTTTAACCCTCTATGAACGTGATTCGATTCAACAGAGCATGCGTATTTCGTGAAACATGACCCCTCTGTGCTCCTTCGCAAACCAAAACGAAATTGATCCGTACGCCAATGTAGGTATAACACGAATAAAAAATTGTTAATGATGTCTACTTAAAAGTTATAAGGAATAAAGTAAATAGGTAATTTTTATATTTGCAGAAAAATGTTGAACTTAAATGTACTATATATGAATTCCATAATTTATATTTAAATGCTTATCATAAATTTTCTCTTTATTATAATAATACTTTGCTCAAATATTTTGTCATCAATAATTAATGTTTATGATGAGCTTAAATGCATAAAACATACTCTAATGATTCTGATTTTGGTTTAGAGGATACGATAATGATCAGAATCTAAGGTGCCTGATAATTTCGGTTTACTGGGCTATATTATATTCTCTATATAGACTAGCCCACAAATAAGTTCCACATAACTACGAGTACAGTAACTATTTCAAACTTTCTAGTGTCATAACGTGGTTTAATAGTAAATACTTTGGCAAAGTTGTTTTCAGCCCCTTGCCAGTTGCTACTGTAAACTTTGTACAAGTACTATATTATTATCTAGGTATGCTTTGAAAAATAAAACAGCCAAGTGCGAGTCGGACTCGCGTACGAAGGGTTACGTACCGTTATAGGAAGCAGGTAAAAGTGTTTTTGAATGGGAAAGATTTTCTGAGATTTTCAAGTGCATACCTATTGCCATTATTCATTACGACCAAAAAGGCAAAAAATATTTTGTTTCAGTATTATCAATTTTATTTTGTTTTTAGTATATTCTTTATAGAATCCCGATACGATTTGACAATTGACATAATATAAGCGTTTGACTCATAGACTTATAATATATACTGTCGTATAGACCACCTGACAACCCGAAAATGCGTGACGATTTTTGATCTGTCAATGTGTGCGTGTGCTAGTGATGTATATTTTACTATCGATAGTATTGTCCGATCGTGTTATTTTACTTGAGTTTCTATGAGAAATAAATAATATGCAACTTTGACAGATTTTGTAATTCAAATTAGGTATCATATATTTTATTTGGCAGTAAAAAGGGGACGATTGAAAAGTAGATACACATTTTCGGTTGGGGTGATTTTTGAAAACTTCTTTAGCGGCGTTGAGCACTTTTGTGGGATGGGTAAAAACTGTGAAACTCGCGTCAGATTCTCGTGCTGATCGAAAAACCTTGGAAAAACCGTAAGACGGTTGGAGAGTAGTGTTTTGTGTCGAACTCGAACTTGAATTGATTGTAAGGGTTTCGATTAAATAAAAAAATCGATTTTTTAATAATCGATTTTCATAAAAAATGGGTTAAAAAAATGCACAACGTTAATAATCAAGTTTTCACTTCTGCCGGCACTCCCGGAGTGCAACTCGTCTTTTTTCAATCGTCGGATATGTTATAACATGAGGTTCTTATAACGGTAAATAATATACACATTTTAAAGTTACTTACTTGTTATTCAGGTAAAAACTATCTGACAAATCAGCTCTTACATTAATAGAAATGCAAATATAAAGTTGAAAGTAAACGACAAACATAGCATATTATTTATTCTTAAATTAAATACATATCATAATACCCTTACACCCCCATTACATTTTTAGATTAGTTTTATGTTCTTGTTAAATACCGATAGGCATATCGATAAATTTGATTCAAGCCCTAGCGTATATGTAAACAATTTTAATGAAAAATTTTTCTTTAAAAATTGTGTAATTTAAGAACAATAGTACCTTTAGTTATGCAAAATATGAAAGTAAAGGGGAGGATTAACAATATTTTATTTGAAATAGAGAAATATAGACAGAATATAGCTAAAATAAATACATCGTAGCAATTAGGACATGAAGATTAATTACCTGTGAAATGTATATTTTTCAGGATTACTCCTATGATTTACACTGCAATCACTCACAGAACAAGTTACCATTGTTATATGTAATAGTATTTGTCGAAAATAATAAAGGATTAAAACAATAAATTGCAAATACCGAAAGGGCATAAAAACGGGTGACGACTTGGTGACGACCTGTCAAATGAAAGTGGTCAAAGTTTTCATTAGACTGCCTCTCTCTTTTCATCTTATTATAATTCCATAAAGGATTTTCTTCTCTCTCGCACTCTTTGTTGGTCTTTAGCATCATATGTTTATGGTTTGACTCGTGTTATGTCAAACTCGTGTAAAGTGTATAGCTTTGTCCACATTGTGCATTTTTTTTGTTCAACAAGTGCATGCCTTATAGCGCTGTCAACAGTGAATGTGTGGCATGCCCGTGACGCGGGTCAAAATCCGCCCGCGTTGAAAGAAAAGTGTCATAGCGCGCGCTACGATTTCAACGCACGTTACGGGCATGCCTCACGTTCGCTGTTGACTGCGCTATAACGCATGCCCTTTTTGGATAAAAAAAAGGCCCAGTGTGGACAAAGCTTACGCAACGTTTTGATCGGCGATTCTATAAGGGTGAGTCCACATTTGTATCATTTGCGCGATCAGATCCCCGATCAGATCTCCGTCGCGTATCATCGAAGCGTGTCAAAATGATACGCGTATCATGATACGCCCCGATCGCTATTAACCGGGTATCTAATACATGCCGTATCAAATACTCGCATGATCGGCAGAATGATCTAATAGGCGTCCACACTATGACACGCATACTAGATACGGCGCGATGATCGCGACAGAGATCTGATCGCGCAAATGATACAAAATGTGGACGCACCGTAAAGAAGCCATAAAGGAAACGTCTTGGCTAGCGGCTTAGATTGGCCTGCGTCAGTTCAACCTATCGGTTTCCCCGTATAGACATTAAAATAATTTAAATCAATCTTGTATTAGATTATATAGTAAGAAGAATATATTTATAATATAAAATAACTTAATATAAGCATTTTAAGAGCAACTTATACACAAACGTTTTTACTTATTTTTGAGTTGACTAAAAATATGTATTTGCATCCGTTGCGTTTTGCACAGAGGTGATTTTAATTACACGTAGTTCAGAACCAAGCAAAACTTTTATCGTATGCGTTTAAATGTATTTAGTTTAAAATAAACATGTCTAGACCATAATATGGTAAGCGTCTGAACAGTTCATAAAACATATTATGAACTAGTTACAACCCTACCAGAATAAATAAAACAGTTCTGTGTGCTGTTCGTGTACATTTTAACAGAAATATTTTCTGTTTTTTCCGATTTTATGGTATATTTCTGCGTATTTGTCTTACTGATTTCGGACTGCACAATGCAAACAACCGTATGCAATAGTTTCAGCAATTTTAAAGTACTTACTTCTAAAAGTGCATTTTTCATTTCGTCCTTTATCCATAACTAGCTGACCCGACAGACGTTGTCCTGTCTTAACGATGATTATTTAATTCGAATTGGTATAATTAAGAAAACAATATATTAAATTTAGTATCTTCATGCCAAATTTCATCAAAATAGATTAATAAATAGTTTAAGCGAAAATCATAAAAGTTTATTGTGCAGGAACTATACATTTTCCGGGACAAAAAGTATCCCTTGTCCTTTCCCGAGACTCAAAGTATCTCCATACCGAATTTCATAAAAATAGACTGAATAGTTTAGGTGAAAATCCTAAAAGTATATTGTGCAGTAACCGTACATTTTTCCGGAACAAAATGTATCCTATGTCCTATTCCTGGCTACCTCTCCGCCAATTTTCAGCCAAATCGGTTCAGCCGTTCTTGAGTTATAAGTGGCGTAACTAACACAACTTTCTTTTATATATATATAGATATTGGTGGATTTTTATACCACGAAAATTTATTTTTAAAAGTTTAATTTTATGTTTACATAAAAAAGTAAATATTTAATATAATATTAAGGAACATAGATAATATTATACAAATCATAAAAATAAATCATCCGTTTGAGTGTTAGTGAAACATTGTGGTCGGCTAACATTAATTATTTTTCATACCCCAAAAAACAAAATATGGCAAAATAATGTTTGCCGGGCCGGTTTCTGTAAATTTAATAGTTATAGTATGCCTTAGCATAATATTATAATATAGACGCTGTTAAGCATATTTTGTGTATCATCCCACAAAAAAATATTTATTTAGTCATGAATGCAGTCATGTCAATATCAACAAAACTGCAATTATAATTACTCATAACTCAAAAGAATCGGCCAAGTGCGGGTCAAACTCGCCCACGAAGGGTTCCGTACAGTTAAATAGCGAAAGTAGAAAAAAAGTGTTTTTTTTTTTGTATAGGAGGCCTGCCTTAATTATATATTTTTTATTTTTATTAAAGTACAAATATAATTAAGGATGTTGTAAAAATTCAAGTGCCTATACTCCACTCGGGCTAGCTTGTCGCTAGCGGTCATTGACTCCCTGTCAAAAACTTGTCATTTTCCATATAAACCGCGATTGACAATGAAGTGTCAGATATTGTCAGTCGTGGTTTTATATGGAAAATGACAAGTTTTTGACAGGAAGTCAATGACCTCTAGCGACAAGCTAGCCTGAGTGGAGTATAGCTGTTTCCATTATTATTTACGAGCAAAAAAAGTAAAAAAAAGTCAGTTGTATAGGACTGAGGAGCCTTCCTTAAATAAGTATTAATTTTATTTTGTTTTTAATAGATAACAGAAAGTTAATGGAATCAGGCGTTACTTTGCGGAAATCCATAGCTTAAAATTTAGTTTGTTATTATTTTTAGCAATATTCCGCGAAATAAACTTCCACCTTTAAGTAAATGAGTGAGTGCACGCATAGGCATGCGTACAGCACCTCCCTCCTCCCACACTGCCTATGCGTACACTCGCGTGCAAGAACTTGCAAACACCACCACCACACAAGCAATAATGTTGGCAAATCCGTGCAAGGCCCCTCACCACCATGCAGGTTGAAAACCTCGACGCGCGTTTCGCTCCAACACCGGAGCATCCTCAGGATGTGGACTCTACGAACAATGTCCGTCAAGTGCCGCCGCCGGCCAAAACACCGCCTTTTATACCCTATCAAGCCCCGCTACTATCTCCACTACCCCCACTACCCTCACCAGTACCCCCGAACATATTAATAAGCGGTGACGTAGTGCAAATCTGTTATTTTTCTTTTCTTTTATGATCTCTAATTGTTCCAACACGCTCAGCCGAAAGCCTTTATCGCATTTATGTAAAACTTTATAGGAATGGCCATCGGGCACGGTATGATTACTATCTAAAAGATTTTTAGCAAAATGTGACTTATCAGGATGATCATTCCTATAAGCCGCGATATGTTCTTTATACCGAGTCTCAAATCTGCGTCCAGTTTGACCCACATATACACTATCGCATTCAGGACAATCGATCTTATAGACACCGGACTGATATTTTTCATCAATCCGGTCTTTGTTATGACACAAATGATGTTTTAAAGTATTATTTGGCCTGAATGCGACATGCATATCGTTGTTTTTCATTATTTTGGATAAGCGTGCATATACCTCTCCCATGTAGGTCAAACTGGATTTATATCTAACTATCTCCTTATCAATAGGACCTGCGTACAAAAACTTAACCAGTTCTTTCTTGTTTTTATTTTTCAAAATATTATTAATAATTTTTGGACTATATCCGTTGGATATTGCAATTTGGAAAATGATATTAAGCTCCTTTTGATAATTATCTTTACTAAGAGGGATCGATAATAATCTATGAATGTAACTATGAAAGGCCGCGAGTTTGTGTTGCCAAGGATGACATGACGAAGCATGAATAGCAGTATTAGTATATGTCGGCTTGCGAAAGATTCCAAAACTGTGTTTATTATTAACTCTAGAAATAGACAAATCGAGAAAATTTAGGGTGTTATTATCTTCACATTCTAATTTGAATTTAATTTTAATATGTTTTTTATTTAATTCTTTAACAAATACGTCCAGTTGTCTCTGTGTACCCGTCCAACAAAGAAAACAATCATCTACGTATCTAAAGTAATATAAAATACTTTTATTAACGACGATATTTCTTTGTTCAAAATTGTCCATAAATATTTCGGCCATCAAAGGATTTAAAGGTGAACATTACGTGGAACATTAGTGAATAAACTATCAACATCAAGTGAAACTAATTTGCAACGAGGTGGCAAAGTCACATCTTTAATTTTGTTGACTAATTGTAGACTATTTTTTATGGCATAAGGTGGCCGAAATTAGAGCTTTTCTTTATGCTGATGTACCTATGTATGAGACAACTGGACGCATGGGAATATCAGTTTTGTGAATCTTTGGCAATCCGTACAGTGATGGTGCGCGAGGATTCATTGGGATGAGTTTTTTCTTTCATGGTTCAGTTTGAAATAAATATTGATTATTATCAATTGCTAATTTAAGCTTAGCTAAAAACTTGTTTGTTGGGTCAGAAGGAACCCTTAGAAATTGTTCACCCTGAATCACATCATTAACTCTGTCCAAATAATCGTCGCGCTCCATCACTACTACTGTGTTACCCTTATCCGCTTTAGATATTACTAAGTTATTATTATCTATTGTTTGTTTTAATGACCTCAAAGCCACTCTTTCGGGGTGAAAAGAAGAACCGGAAGGAGTACCTTTGATTTCGTTGGCTAGTAGGCCCTTAACCATGTTATCTTTCTTATTAACTACGGCAGTTATTTCCGAATCCACTGCAAGCATTTCCAAAGCATTCTGATTAATATTAGAAGTGATATTATATTATATTTTATTACAACAGAAATACACAATCTGTGAAAATTTCAGAAGTCTAGCTGTAGCGGTTCTTGAGATACAGCCTGGAGACATACAGAAAGACAGACAGACAGACATCGAAGTCTCAATAATAGGGTCCCGTTTTTACCCTTTGGGTACGAAACCCTAAAGATGTTTGTGGACTAATACACACAATATGGTTAGAAGTGACCATATTATGTAGTTTCTATATTTAATTTCTTAGATCGAATAAGACGGAGTTTATAACTCTACAAAAAAATTGTGAGTTAATACACAAATTCTTAATTCAACAACCATATTATTATTATATAGTTTCTATAATTCTTATTATCGTAGTATGCCGTAGTATGCCGTCGCATTAGTACGTAGCATGTACGTAGCATAATAATTATACGTAGCGCAATACGTAGCAGCTACGCAGGCGTAGCCGCAACACCTACGCCAGCCCACGCCTCGCAAGTCGAATAACCTCATTTTATGTTTGCGCCATTTTATATAGAATTTCAACCCCGATCTTTATACTTGTTTTAATGCTTAAATCCTTGGTCGATACAGTACGTTTAATATCATCGCAAAGCATCCTTCAAACAAACGTTTTATACCTTTGTTGAAATTTCATGAAACACCATTTTTATAGTTTGATCGGAAATTACTGGTTGAAACCAAGTAGCCATAAAATAATACAATCAAAGTGATGACATTTTTTTAATTTAAAAAATATTTTATTTATTAACATCAATGTACACAACCCAGGAGTGTAGTGTAGCTGTAGTATGCTATGCCAATGCCCGCTTCAAAAATCTTCAAATCGTTTCAAAGCATAACTTTTCCGCTATGTTTAATTTAAAGGATTTTGTCGTGCAATAATTAAATTCTGTTCTTTAGCAAATGTTTCGTGCGAAGAGTTGCGTTCACAGAGTTATTAAATACCTAGCGTCAAAGCATGCAAGTTCGTGCGTTGATATTGAATAACGAGTTTATAGGATCAAGTTTTACAGATACTATACTGTACCCGACGACACATGGCGGTAGCGGTCATTATCTCCCTGTCAAAATTTGTCATTTTCTATATAAACCGTAATTGATAATGAAGTGTCAATCGTGTCAATTGTGTGTCAAATTGTATAGAAAATGACATGATTTTAACAGGGAGGCAATGACCGCTACCGCCATGTTTCGCCATGTACAGAATAGCTGATCGAGCAAATTTTGTTGCCATATAGGTGTGAGAATATTCTGCGAGCCTCAAAAGAAGAAGAAATTGTACTAAATGGTAGAAATTTTTCATGATGCTGACAACCCTATTTTTGTTTACCAATTTTTTAAAAAATTAAAATTACCTGCACTACACCTGATGATGATTTTATCGAAACCGGTCGTGTAAAACAAAATTGCAATAAATTAAATTAATAAAAGTGGAAAAAGTGTATACAAAGTGTAAGTTATTACTGTGAAACATGAATTTCCACCAAGAAGTTACGGTACGTTCGATATCATATATTCAAAAGAAGATATTTTGAGGCCTCTCGTTGTTTGGCCATATAAGGATAATGCGGATAATTCAACAGATAATACGGATATGGATAATTCAGCTTATCACTAAATTAGTCAGTGGTTTTTTTGCCTGCACTGCAACCGCAAAATTTTGCTGTATCCGAACTTACCCTAATTAACTACATATATTATGGTGTGATAATATTATTCAGAGCCTCAAAAGAATATATTTGATCCGGCAAAGTTGTTTAGCCATATTATATTTTATGACAATATTTTGCTTGCCTCAAAAGAAAATAATATTTCCGGCAAACGTTGTTTGGCCATATATGGGTGTGAGAATATTCTTCGAGCCCCAAAAAATCGATGTAACCGTTTCGAAAGAGATTGGCAGGTCCGCGACACTAGAGTTTACTTTTATTAGAATTTTTCTTGGCCAGAAATTTTTAATATCTTTTAGTCGGGAATTGCATTGAAACTTTTCGTTTATAATGTCGTCTATAGTCTAATTTCGTTTATAATTTCGTATATTTACAGTCTGATTACTCGATTAGTATTTGGGTGTCGGTAAAATTAATATTGCGTGCGGAAATCTAGAATTTAACGCAATAGATTTTCATTGGATGCCACAACTCTACCACAATTTCACGATCCATTTGTGCGTTTCCAGATGAAAATTTTACGAATCACCACGTTAATGCTTAAATTGTTATTAGGTTTTTATTTTTACGGCTAGTGCTAGCCGTATATACGTTTATGTGCTGATACAGCAGGCTAGCCATTGGATACTGCACTATAAAACTTAATATTTATGCAACGGCTTGCTATTATAAAAATAAGGATTACCAGAAACTGCAGCTGTTGGTAAAATGGGGGTTAATTATAATAAGGATAATATTATTAATAAAAAACTGGCCAAGTGCGAGTTGGACTCGCCCATGAAGCGTTCCGCAGCAGCAACATGGTTTATTTCTATGAAATTAAAAGGTTTTTGATTTATTTTTATATTTCAGTTGATTTAATTAAAGTTAAATTAAGGTTTACTATTTATGACGTATAAAAAAAACTATTTGCTAGATCTCGTTCAAACCAATTTTCGTTTGTAGTTTTTATAGTAATGTACATCATATATTTTTTTTAGAATTATCATACCCCTACTTTAGAAGTTAGAGGGGGAGACACACATTTTACCACTTTGGAAGAGTCTCTCTCGCAAACTATTCAGGTTAGAAAAAAATGATATTGGAAACCTCAATATGATTTTTAAAGACCTATTTATAGATACCCCACACGCATAGGTTAGATGATTTTTTTTTTGTTTCAGTTGTACCTATGGGGACCCCTAAAATTTTTAATAATTTTTCTGAATAATTTTTTGAGCTTATGGTAAAACAGTTATTTCGAAACGCTTGCATGCATTACGGAGATTAATTCCAAGTTTTGTCTTGTCAATCCATACAAATATAAACGCAATGTATGTCTGTCTGCTTATGACTTCTTTACGCTTCTCTGTTTAGATTTTAAGGTAATGTGGTAGTGACACAAAAGTCTAACGTAAAAACGCTTAATTTGAGTTGTTATAGTGCAAAGTTAAAGACTTTAAGCAGGTCAAGTTTGAATTTTGGCGATATCGTACAAAGGTAAATTGTGGGTAAGTTAGACCACAATATCAGACGTTGGACCAGGTAGCCGCGTAATTAATTAGTTCGCCTAAGCTTCCCTTACTTTGGTGAAAGTCCGGACCGAGATAGACCGGCCAGTCGTGGAGGGAGTCCCGTGTTTGTTAGATCCGGGATATCCCTCCGTTATACGGCTGAAGGCGAGCCGCAGGTGGTTTTAGTGAGTAGGAGTCTCACATACCCCCGGGGTACCCAACCCGGGGCACCCATGATGGGTTTCCCCTGCGTAAAAAAAAAGGTAGCCGCGTAATTTGGTGGGGACATGTCAAGTCACTGAGTCATGACGTGCTATCTGTCGGCTGGGCTTGACATAACCCGACTAGATAATGTAGGTCCGCCATCTGCCAATGAATTAATTTTTCTAATTGTGCTTATCCAAAAAACCTTTTTAAAATTTTATTTGCAATTCTCGTGAAAATAATAGGCGACATTTTGACACTCCACCGTTTTTTCAATTGATCATTAGAAAAATCTGTGAATGATTATGTATATTTTAGAAAAGTCATAATAATATCACGACGTGGGAGTGGACTTGAGGGAGAGCCATGCTTCGGCACGAATGGGCCGGCTCGACCAGAGAAATACCACGTCCTCACAGAAAACCGGCGTGAAACAGCGCTTGCGCTGTGTTTCGCCGAGTGAGTGAGTTTACCGGAGGCCCAATCCCCTACCCTTTTCCCTTCCCTACCCTTTTCTCTTCCCTACCCTTCCCTATTTCCTTCCCTACCCTCCCCTACTACCCCTTAAAAGGCCGTCAAGGCACCTGCAGCTCTTCTGATGCTGCGAGTGTCCATGGGCGACGGAAGTTGCTTTCCATCAGGTGACCCGTTTGCTCGTTTGCCCCCTTATTGCATAAAAAAACGATTATTATTAAATGTGAAGCATTCGTTATACTAAAGCTTTCACTTAGCGGGCCCCTAGACAGTCAATTTTATTTTGCAATATCAATTTATTTGACAATACATATAACATTGAAAGGTGGGCGAGTTAAATATATTAACCCTAGACGGTAAATGCACAATACGTGTTATTGCACAATAAAATCGATCATCTAGGGGCCCCTTAAAGCAATTTTTGTGGCAATAACAATGCAGTCGTGGCGACTTGCGACTGTCTCGGTCGCCTGTGGTCCCTTGCGCCGAGCCTTGTTCTACGCGCTCCTAAAGTATTGATTGGAACTTCGTGGAGGACGCCCGAAAGCCTTTTGCAAAATCAATACGCATGCCTCATAAGATTAGGAATACTTACTTCCACATTCATTATGTATTATAACATCACTAGATGTAATATACTTCACGGAAAAATTATTTTATAATTCGTATCCTTTTTGTATTAAAAATTAAAAACTTAATACAATTAATTTCTCGATTTTTTTTATTAAATAAGGGGCAAACGAGCAAACGGGTCACGTGATGGTAAGCAACTACCGTCGCCCATGGACACTCGCAATCAGAAGAGCTGCAGGTGCGTTGCCGGCCTTTAAATTAACCGTTTTTTAAGGATATAGGTATAAATTACGTCAAATAGGTTTCATTTACCTGTATGCAATTACCAGGACAATTGAAAAGAAATTGCTTATATGTAGAACTTAAATAAAGATGTTTCTTTAAAATCTTTTTTAGTTTTAGGATGACAAAATTATTATTAAGAGACAATTTCAATTTAGATCATGTTTGTCGTTTGCCAAACTTGATAGAGAGAAGCATCGATCTCTCACATTGAGGTATAATATTCTCCCAGCACTTAAACAATAGACTTACGAAGCTGCAAATCTCTTTGTTAAATCGAATTCTACACTGGAATGTAGCGCATAGATTATAGGTATAAGACGGAAGGTGGTATACCTGTGTGATGCTGCTTTGTAAAGTTAAAGCGTATGTAACTATAATATGAAGGATATATAGGGCTAAATATAGGTAGGCGTGTAAGCTACATAGCAGGCTAAATAAGTTAGGCTTACATTTGAACAAAAGCCTATTCGATGCATAACTTCACGGAGCCAGAAATGAAGCGGATTCACACGTTTGAAAATCGAACCAAGCAGTCGCTTTTACAATAATTATATTAAGGAAAAGTTGCAAAAGAGTTTTTCTCTTTCACAACTTCACTAAGAGATTAATAATTACTTTAATTTAATGTTGATTTGGAGATAACTTCTAGGGACCCATATATTTTCTCTCATCCTCTTCTTTAAATGAAATTAAGTATTAATGGGTTAATACTTAATTTAAGCTCGTACGGACGAGCACCGGTGATCGCGACAGCAATAGAATACAATATTCCGAGAATCCCCGATCGAAGGAGTAATTTAATGTCTCGAAGTTATTACATGCTAGTTAAATTGAGTATTTAATTGTTTTAATTTTAGATTGTTTAATTCTTTTTTTTTCAGATCGAACGTTATGTTTTTAAATTCATCAATTTTTTATTCAATACGTTACCTCTCGAAAGCTGCATATGAAACAAATTCCCCGACAGAACAAATCAATCTATACTAATTTACAGTTCTGTACGATCGACCGTTGAAATGAAACGACAAACAAATAGACAGCACAGTCCGTGTCATTGAACTTTTTGTAAAACTGCAGACTCGTCGGAAAAGCCCTTCACGCAGTCACCTATTAGCCTAACTCAAATATTTGGCTGTGTATCTGACACCAATGCTTCTATACTTATATTAAAAAGCTGAACAGTTTGTTTGTTTTAACGTGCTAACCTCACCAAATACAGGACCGACTGTTATGTAGTTTCGCACAGATATAGTAAACTACGGTAAATGACATATGCTACTTTCTTTACGGGAAAATGTACGGTTCCTGTAATATTCATTATTTACGTTGACGGAGCCGCATGGAACGTCTAGTGTACTATAATTCCTAGTGCAAATCATAGCAATGTTTACTAGGAAATTTAATAAAAGGAAACTTCAATTAATTTTGAATTAATCGTGATTTTAGTTTTGGTCGATTAAGGCTCTGCCCTATTTTAGGTCGTTCTTATTTTTTACGTTATTAACTTGAATAGGCGCAAGTGAGCTTACGGCTAGTTTAAGTCACGTATAACTTTATGATAGCCAAGTGAAACTGGACCCGGCTTGTGTGCAATATCTACCAATGACGTAAAATAAGTAATAACCAATAATAAAATAAAAAAATTGCCGGGAGTGCCGGCAGAAGTGAAAACTTGATTATTAACGTTGTGCATTTTTTTAACCCATTTTTTATGAAAATCGATTTTTAATTAATCGAAACCCTTACAATCGATTAAATTTATAACCCATTTTTTATGAAAGTCGATTTTTAAAAAATAGTTTTTTTTTAAAAATAATCGAAACCCTTATAATCATTTCGAGTTCGAGCACGAGTTCGACACAAAACACTACTCTCCAACCGTCTTACGGTTTTTCCAAGGTTTTTCGATCAGCACGAGAATCTGACGCGAGTTTCACAGTTTTTACCCATCCCACAAATGTGCTCAACGCCGCTAAAGAAGTTTTCACTTCAAAAATTGTTTTATTTCTGAATTTTTAATCAATTTTTTTCAGAACGTTGAACTACATGTTGCCTACCACCGGTTCGGGAACTAACCCGGCGAGAAGAACCGGCGTAAGAAACTCGCACGGGGCCACTTTTTAGTAAAAAAGTGCAAAATTTGTCTTTTATAAAAATAAAATTTACAATGCAATGTAAATAACTCAATCTTTACATTATAGAAAGTAAACATGAATACACAATTATTGTAAGTCACATAATTTAATAAATGTAGAAGCAGCCTTGCAAGCAGCCATCCTACTCCCAAGATGTGCCATCGTTTAGGAAGTCATTGAGGCTTGAGCACACAAACATTCTTTAATTACTTTTTTTAATGTATTCATTAATAGACTTTGAACGTTTGATCACAAATCTACCAATAGCGTGTGTCCGTACACGCCCCGCTCACTCCTCACCCCACCAAAGAGACCCAAATTCACACATTCCCTTCCCACTTTTGCCGAGCGATCTCAAGGCGGCAGGCGGCGCACAAGCCTGCGCGACTTATAACTACAACTGTAGTAGTAGTGAGTATATAATGGTGGCTTAGGAGTTAGGGCCCAAAAAATAATCAAAATAAAATCCACATTTAACCTAACCTAATTTATCTACTTAATCGTCTGGTTAATGTAACCAGACGATTAAGTAGATAAGTTAGGTTTATTCAAATTACATAATATATGGTAAAAATGAGTAATTGTCCTTATGTTGTAAAATGTTAGTTATGTGGTTTTTCCACTCACGTCTTCAATTTTGTTGTATGGTTTTATTTAATTTTGTGACTTACGCTTTTCTTTGTAGGTAGTAAGTACTGTAGGGTATTTTACCACAGGTTACTAAATAATATATTATGTAGTAACTAAGTAACTGGTTAACCTTTAGGTAAGTACCTTATACCTACTCATAAACCTTTACTTTCATTTTGGATGGATTTTCTTTTATTTTACCATTTCGTATCTTTGTGGATAGTTTTGGTATTATTAGAATAAAAGACTAATTATCGACGTTTTTCGCCTTTAAAATATTGTACCCATGAAATTCTACCATTATTTCATTTCATAATAACATGGCCCATGGGTAACGTCAACTCAAAGAAAGTGAAAATTAGTTTGACTGTTGACTCAACATTCAAACAAACTTTATTTCGCAATGAAAGACGATAAATGTTTTTCTTATAATATATTCTTCTACTCCGATCTAACTACTCGTACTAATATAATGACAAACATTAAAGTTGCATTAAAAATACGAATATATAAAAGTATAGAATCGAAAATCAATATTTTTAATGCTTCACTTCTTGTACTTAATCCATCGTCTATCTCTGTCATCTAATCCGCTTTCTATCAAAAAACAAATAAAAAAATTATACGTTGTCAATTTTGTAGTTCACTGTTCCATAGAAAACTAAATAGTTGTATAAGGAATACCCATTCAATTAGTATAGTTCATAGTAGTCCCCTTATTCTAAATATAGATTCCAAATTTTAAATTCGCGATAAAAATAAATGAATGCAAAAACATTTAACCATTAAGTAAATATTTAGCCGATCATTCTGAGTACATAAAACGACACGACAGTGAAATAAAACCATTTTAAATTCATTACCGGTTTTCCCAGGATCATTTTGTATTTAACGAACATTTTGTATTTAACGAGCATCGTAGCGAAGTACCTGTACACTTAATTTCCTATCATATCCAGTATTAATCAATTGTTACGTAGAAAATTTAAAGGTAATAAATATGCCTAAAATATTTCATAATATTTGTAATAAAATAAATGAGTACCTAGAGCAATAAGATTAATGAATATGAAATAATACATTTTGTACTTATTTCAGAAAAATCCGTACCTATATAATTGTAGTATATAATATTTATATCAGAAATTAAGAAATAAGTGTATCCTTGTTTCTCGTCTTTACGTAGTTGAACAGATTTTGATTGAATATAACTAGTCTAAAGATAATTTAATAGTGTCTATAAATAGGATAGTTTTAATAGGTCGCAATGTGCGGGCGCAAACCGAATTTCACGCAAAAGAATCGAAGAAATCATCTTCTTCAATGGAGGATGGTACTCAATGGGGTCCATGTTCTCGAAAAAAAAGATTAAAAGAGTAGGTATCGTGTAAACCAGCGGTTCCCAAACTTATTTTGTCTACTGCTCACTTTGAGAACTAATTAATAATTATGTTTTAGCGCCCCCATTGTCTCAATTTAAAATGCATCCAGATGAAATAAATCACCCACCTAAGCATCTACACAACGCCCCCTTTTTTTGGATCCCACACTGTCCCCCTTTAGACCTTCAGCGCACACAGGACATTATCGCCCACTTTGGAAAAGGCTGGTGTAAACAAAGTGAAAGAAATATTTTACACTACGAATAATAAAATCTAAATTAATAGTGATTGCCTCAAACACAAATGAAATGTAACAGAAGTGCGAATGATTAATTGTTCTAGTAAAGAGCTTTAATACTAGTAATGTTGAAAGTTGTTCAAGCACACTGCTTGAACAACTTTCAACTATCAGCATTATCATCGTATACCTACCTTACTTAAATTACATTTAATTGTAACTACATTAAAATTATATGACTACACATACGAATAATAAAACCTAAGGAAACGTAACTCCCATACTAATACAGTTTTAAATTTGGTTCCATTCGAACTGTCATGTAACGTCAGCCTTTATACCGCTCAAGGTCACCAAATGTATGAAAAGTGAACCTAAGGTACACTTTTTTGACAAATATTTTGGAGCATGTTTTTGACGGAGTTACTCTTCCTTAGTTTTTATTATTCGTAGGACTACACAAAAATGAAACTGTTCATATCCTGACATAAAGTATAATACAACTTGAAATTAGAAACCAATATTATTAAAAAAACATATTATAGGATACAACATACTTATTACAAAATATATTATAGGATATAACATACTTATATATTATAGGATATATATTATAGGATATCTCGTATATCCTTGTATATACAAGGATATACGAGATATAAAGCAGAACTCTGAATTTAAAATTGATTTGATGACATTTTTGACATAATATCGATTTCCATTACATAAATAACAAAGTTAACATAGACAGAGTAAACAGAATGATAGAGTATGCCGATTTAGAACTGATGTAAAAAAATTTAAGTTTGACGTATTATGACAAAAGTCGTCGCTAGGGTCGTTACCTACAAATTTAGTTGTTGTTTATATTTTGGCACATGCAAAGAAAACTGTCAGAATTCAATTTCAAAATCTTATTTTTAAAAATAAATTATACCAGCCAACGCGCCAGCTTCTAACTTATCACCATTCGCCCCCAAACCCGACGAATTTGACAGAATATATTGAAACCTGTCCATTTCTTTGCAGTCGAACTACTGGTAGTTATGTCTATTGTGACATAGATATTTCATAATATTATAATATGTAACATTTGGGTTGGGTTAAATTTTGAAATAGGACTGTTGTATTTGAAGAAAATGACAAACAGATGATAAACTCTTTTTACCAGTGATTCCTGTGACTATTTTATTTCTTATACTATATATTCGGTATGTACTACTAAAATCTTAGTAGTACATACCGAATATATAGTATAAGAAATAAAATAGTCACAGGAATCACTGGTAAAAAGAATCGTTGTCTACGAACAAACGAGCAAACAGACTGAATGTACTATCAGAGAAGTTGATTCATAGGCAGATGGCGGACCAACTTATTTTGGTTGCGTTATGTCAAATCCAGCCAACAGGTTAAAACCGACGTATCCCGACCAAATTTCATAGATCTGTGAACTGCCTATGAATCAATTTCTTCGATGGTACACAATTATTGAGGACAAAACTTGATCGGAAAGAATTCGCTAGCCCATCTACACGATTCTAACCTGTTCTTCCGGCGCAGGACAGCGGCGGCTGCATCTCCGGCATCAATCCTGGGTTAATGTTTGTATAAAACTCGAGCATTTTGTCCAACTCGGTTACAAGCACTCACTAGCGAACCGCGCGCCCGTCAAAAATACAGTGAAGAAGGGAGCAGTCGATTCTTCGCCGGCGTACCCCCACCGCGACTCCGGCCAATCGCAGACCGATCTCAACCATGACTCCTCCCCTCACCCATGAGCCAACCTACCTATTATACATCTATGATATTTCACCCGCCGAAACGCTACCAACAAATTGTCCTTTTTTTCTGGAAAAATTCGATTACGCTCCGCCTGAGACGATTGTAGATATTAATAAATGTGTTAAAAAATTGTCAGCGCACAAAAAACTACGGTAATTGTTGTAAGTTGTAACTGAAAAATAAAACGTTAAATCGTTAATTGTTGTAAATTTAAATGTATTTTTAAGTAAAACACAAGCGAGTAAACATTTTTTATTGTTTGTTGGGGGTATTTATAAAGCTCGTGCGTGAAGCTTTGCTTTCCGAGAGAATTGTTTAACGAGATTAAATGGATAGTGAGAGCGCAGCTTAATGTAGGCCGAGAGTGTTGTCTGATATTTTACAGTGAACGGAGCCTTTAGCCAAGTTACTATAGCTAATTTCAGCGGAAAAGTTCGAAACATAGCCTTGAATTTTACACATGGATAAGTTACACAACTATTATTATGATTTTAGATTTTAGTTAACGAAGAGATTCAACCGATTTTAATGAAATTACATTCGTTAGACCTGAAAATACATTTTTATCTACTTTTTATATTGATACTATATACTAGATAATTTAAAAATCATAAATGGCAAAACAAGGTTAGCCGGGTCAGCTATACTCACTATATACATTTTGGTTATTACAACTTTGTTATTATTATAAAGGCCAAGGCAGAGTTATCTGTAGGTACTGTCTTTTCAGAACCTTCACATAAGTAGGTATGTGAAGGTTCTGAAAATACAGTGCAGCCGTACCTACTTAGGTATGTCAGGCGATGATGGAAAGCCATGATTGCAGCAATCAGCAAGCATGTTCAAACCACGCAGATCATGGGCAATAACAAATAGCTCTTCACGCTCGTGATCCCACGCCACGGGCTACTATGGACCAACGCTTTATTAAAGTATATTTTGTGTCAAATATTTCGGTTAACAAAATAGCAAAGTTTGTGTAAAGTCAATTAATTGACAGGCAATAAAATATAATTAGTAGCAATATTTGACTATTTAGCTATTTATTTACGGTCAACAATTTAATTGTTAATAAATATTTATTCAGGTAAATAAATATTGGACATCCAGCGATAACGCGATGTTAATTGCTTCTATGTGGATATTGGTCACAGTTAAATTATGTAGTGAATAGCCGCTTTTTTTAATGTGAGTTGTGACAAGTTTGTTTGGGTTCCGTACACAAAGGGTAAAAACGGGACCCTATTACTGAGACTTCGATGTCTGTCCGTCTGTCCGTCTGTCTGTCCGTCCGTCTGTCTCCAGGTTGTAACTCAAGAACGGTTATAGCTAGAGAGTTGAAATTTTCACAGATTATGTATTTCTGTTGCCACTATAACAACAAATATAGTTCTTGCAATCTACGAATGCGCATCGCCCTTAGTTGTGTGAGTGACCGTATCTATACGCGTACATGGCTCGCTCGCTACTGACTGCTCCGTCGGGTACGCACACTAACGAAAATGTCTATTCACATTTCCCACTACAAATAAAGGCGACGCGCACTCGTAGATTGCAAGAACTATACTAAAAATAAAATAAATTAAATATTTAAGGGGGGCTCCCATACAACAAACGTAATTTTTCAAACATTTTTTGCTCGGTATTAATGATTACAACAGGTAGGCACTTGAAATTTTCACGAGGGCCTTAATTATATGTGTACTTTAATAATTAATAATAATATTTAAATAAAATAAAAATTTAAGGGGGGCTCCCATACAAAAAACACAATTTTTGGTCCATTTTTGCTCTATAACGGTACGGAACCCTTCGTGCGTGAGTCCGACTCGTACTTGGCCGATTATTTTTTAAATACCATGGCAAATACTTTTCTGTTCTGAGCATAAAGTTGATATACCTAGCGGGATAGAGAAACAAAGGCCTGAGCAAGCGAGATGTCACTATCAGTAACACTGCGTCACAGACTGGTAAAAAGGGACGTGTGATACAATATGACAGCAGAACCAATTTTTTTCATCTGTTTGACGTCCAGTCAGCACTTATCGGCACGTTGACAATTTAATCTCAGATGCTTGTGTAAGTGTATAGGTACGTTATCAAATTTTCCCACTCTGCTAATCGCGCGGGAACCGTACATTTTCCGGGATAAAAGTCCCAACCCTTTTTCCTGCCCCGGGACCAAGTTTTATGAAACCTAGAATAAAGATAATTTGCACTAAGTTTTATAAAACTTGGTTATTGAACCTGTACCATTGGGTACAGGCGTGAAGAGGTAACAGACACACTTTCGCATTTATAATATGTATAAGTATAGAATAGTGAAATCCTTTCCACCATCAATAATCTTCAAAGGAGTCGCTCGGGACAATTTCGATTGTTATTGCCATCCGAAGGCTGTATGAAAATTCAGTGCGGCGCGCGGCGTCTCAAAGATTGAATGTTTCTGAAACATGGCCACGTCTACACTAATAAAGAGGGAAAAATCGGTATTTTTGTGAACAATTTTTATTATTTATTATATTATTATATATTAACCATTGGAAAGCTACATTCACCCTGAGTAACATAGATAATAGATATTATAATAAGATAGACACATAAGATTTGGGATCCTTACTAAAACTTAACTTAAACGTAATCCAAGGTGTAAAAAACCGGCCAAGTGCGTGTCAGGCCACGCGCAGTATAGAGTTCCGTTATCCGTAGTACCTACCACTAGTTTTGGAAAATTTTTGTATGGTCAATGAACGTACATTTATAACGTTTTTTACAATATTAACAACATCATCTCAGTAACTATTAAAAAAAATTGAACGAAAAGTTCCTTCATACTTCGCTAAATTCATTTTTTTTAGTTGATCGTCTATTAGTTATTACTCAATAACTTATGAAGCCTTCTTAGCCGTGATAGTTTTCCTTTTAAAATCAGCATATTTCTTACTCCCGTGAATTTTTGTCGGCATCATAAATATGTGTATTCATGCCAAATTACAGCTTTGTAGATCCTATAGTATCTGAGCAAAACCGTGGAAAGACAGACGGACAGACAGACAGACTGACGGACAGACTGAAACTATACCTAATATAAGGATTCCTTTTTGACTACGGAACCCTAAAAAGTGCAAGTGCAAGTGCAAGTGCGCAGTAAAAAAACCAAATTCAGCAAAATTGTTTCAGTGGTTCGGGCGTAATGAATTAACAAACATACACACTCACAAACTTTCGCCTATATAATATTTGTGTTTGTGTGATTCGCACTACGATTCGCATAAGTAATATTAAAAATGCGAAAGTGACTCAGTCTGTACGCCCGCTGTCGATGTACGCGAATTTCTGCGCAATGAAGGTGCGCGTAATGTCTGACAACATTTTGGGTGTTTTAGGGTCTATTCAGACCGCAACGCGACGAGGCGAGGCGCGGCACGGCAATTTGTATGGATTTGATAGATTTCAATTGCGCGAGGCGACATGCCAATCTGTCAATTCAGTACTTTAGAAATGGATCTACGCGTCGCGTTGTGGTCAGATTCTACCCAGGCTAGCCAGCAGCTGCATACATACGTTTTCCGTATTCGATTTGCTAATGTGGAATTTCGATTCGGAATTCTGTGAGACTAGCGGTAACGTTCGTTTTTTCACGCACGAGGGCGCCGCGCGCCGGCTTGAACGTACGTGTATGTGGAATCCGTTCCGATCGGAAAAAAGCAATCGCATGCGCCAGTATATTGTATTGATTCCATGCATTCGGATTTCCGAATACGGAAAACTATCGCGGAAATCGAATACGGAAAACGTGTGTATGCGGCTGGCCTAGTATTTATTGTTATTTTTATATTAAATGCTTTTATTATTTGTATCAATATATATGCATATACTACGACCTAATTATTTTTATTTTTAGAAAACCTTAATAAACAATAAACAGTATCTGGTAATTGATAAAATATACAAAAATTGTTTAGATGTTGCCTTTAAGTTTAGACAAAAGAGTAAAAAATGTTGTTCCGAGTTCCGACACCCTGCATGAATACTATACAGTTTACTTGCTAATTCTGGATAAAATATTATGTCAACAGATTTCTGTTTTTTTTTTGTCTGTTGTACCTTAAAAGTAACCCTCATTTATGTCTATTGTGCCCTCCTCGGTGGTCATATTTGTATCATCATCAGAATGATCAAAATTCGAATTACAATATTTAAAACCGCACAAGTATATAGGGTACATAAAACATTGTCATAACTAGTTTTTTGGGGCCGTTACTCAATCCTTTTTAAGCATCGCAGTTGTGAGGTTGGGTTAAGTAGTATCTTGCTGGGTGAAAGACCCATTGTGAGTGGAGTGGGCCAATTCTGCCATTCAACCAGTACGCACCATCCGTCTATAAACACACGATGTGAGTTTGGATTAGGCATTTTGTTGAAAATATAGTGATTTGTTTAAACAATAACGATAATAATAATTTTTGTACATTTTTTATCTGTGATTTGCGTATAGGTAAGTAATCCGATTTAGGGCTGAATTTTCTAACTTTTACAGTTCTAAAATCAATACTTTTACACACAAAATCCTTCATGGTGCCAATTTGATTCCTTTAGGTAAAAATAAAATAAAATATAAAATTCAAATTATACTCATCGTTCGTGTTATTTCGGGGTAATCGTCTTTTAGGGATTTGTTGAGTTTAATTATTGTCATGTTAGCTTTTAAAAACATATAAAATTACTATTATACGGAGATTATGCTGCCATTTTGTTTAATTAAGTTTTTAATATATTATTATTTTTTAACAAACCTCGTATTTCAACATGGAAAGTAATAAACTAATAACCATTTATGTAATTAATAAGACAACAAATGAAATTATTGATAGATACTAGTACCGCATAACAATAATCATAATAAACGAAATTATATATACATTAGAATACAAATGATGCCCGCAACTCCGTTGCGCCAAAATTCGGGAACCGTACATTTTTCCGGGATAAAAAGTATCCTAAGTCCTTTCCCGGGACTCAAATTATCTCCATACCTTTCAGCAAAATCGGTTCAGCTGTTTGGCCGTGAAGAGGTAACAGACAGACAGACAGACAGACACACTTTCGCATTTATAATATAAGTATGGATTATATTACCACATCCACTTCGTACATCCATGGTATAACGTAGAATTGTGTTTTCATTTATCGGTGCGCATGAATAGCCCTGCTGCGCTCCCATTGTGTTCTTTTGCTCTCCATACTTCAACTTCGCTGGGATGAACAGGCTATAGAGGAAACCTATACATGGTGCTCATAAACTAGTCGAAACGAAGCGGTTAAATTGATGTGGTAAAAGTAAAAAGTTATGTTAATGGAAGTTTTGATTATTTTGGTCAAAAATTCAATAAGTTATGTCTGGTAAAGATAGTAACTCAAAAAATACTTTACGTTTAAGTTTTAGATATAAGTTGGACAGTAGATACCTACTGTAATATAATATAATAATAATTATTGCAAATTCAATAGTGTTTCAGCTGCAAAAATCTAGTAAAACTGTTGCAATTAATACAAAAACACACACGTAGGTTATACGCCTAGAGTTACAAAATAGATAAATATAATTTGATGTTTTTCAGCTGCTCAGCTTTATTAAATTAACTATTTTTTTGTCACTTTGCATTCAAAGAACTCGAATAAAATTCAAAATTCGCGTAAATTGCTTTGACGTTTCTAAACTACTTTAATCTTTGGGCGATTCCATTAGCGAGGTGCAACAGTTTGACACACTTAAAGCTTCCTACAGGCAAATTGAAGCATTTTTATTAATAAAATATCCCTTGAATGGATACATTTTGACTAGTTTAATAATGATGTATAAATGAAAATCTTCATCAAATGTATGAAGGGCCACAAAACAGGCCGAAGTGCCATAGCCGGTGCAACCAATTTGACCCTCCATTAAGAACTGTGATGAGTTCATATGTGAATACTGGCTATTGCGAAACTTTTACAAAATTCCTTGCCTACATTTAATAAAAGCATAAAACAAAGAAACTATGTTACTAAATAAAAGTAAATATAGTAATAAGTACTAGAAATTATTAACCATTTCTACGATCGCGGGTACAGTACAACATCAAAATTCTCAAATTTGTTATAGGTGAATTAAAACGTAATTCTCTAACAAATTTTAAAATTTTAAATATGGAATATATAATTATACTAGTAAGTTTGTAATAAAACTGTACCAAATTGTAGTTTTTTTTTTAATTTTCAGTTGTTTATTGGCCTGACAAAATTAATCGTCTAAATCACTAAAAACGAATGAATAATGTAATTTATACAAAAGATTTCGACGTATCACTGTACAACTAAACATTAATTTAAAATATATGCTATTTTAATTTAAAAATATGGGAAAAAACATCGCGTCCCTTAGATGATATTGCTCAAAAACGCTCTAAATTATTCGAATTCCATTTTTTACCGATAAAAGTCATTTTGTTAGTAAATACACATCTTCTTACGTATATTCCAATTGAAAAATGTAACTAATAACACATTTTAAAAATTCTCGTTAATTTTCTCTGTAGCGGAATGGCCCCTTTGTAGAGCACGCTGTATAAAAGCAATAGATAAAGCATTTGAGCAAAAATTTATTTTAGTAAAAAATGTCATCATGTTTGAAGAACCAACCGCAAATACAAAAGCAATTACTTATTGAGCAGCACAATTATTTTCTAAAGTGGGTAACTTGTATAGACTACAATGAATCTTAAAGGTTTTTATTGGAGTTTCAATAATATTTTGAAAATATCTTTAAAGTGGTTTTGCAAAAATATTTTTTAAAGAAGAATACGCGATCTTTGATGCATCCCATAAAGTTAATATACCTAGCGGAATAGAGCAACAATCTCTCTCTTAAGGGCCCTCTCTCCCTAAATTAGCAGGTCGATTGTCTGTCAGTGCGAATATCGACGTAAATTACATTAAAATAACATTCATAACAGCGCGCGTTGTACGGTGGCGGTTACGACGCTCGCCGTGTCCATGATAGGGCGAAATAGGAGAAAAAACCTTTTTAAGGCTTAATATAATGCATATTTAAAAAAAGTAAAAAAACAAAATTATTAACTTATGTATTGCAAAGCAGTAGATATTTTTTATATATTCTTTTGATAAATAATGAAGGAGTAAAGTGGTTTCATTCAACGATTTGGAGGTGATTTGGTTTTTTATTTCTTTATTATGTGATACCGATAGAAAAAATATGGCAAAACCAAATTACTTATCATATGATGTAGATTTTCTCTGTTAATGCCGATGAAAAGTTGTTTCATCTGCACGCTTTTTTCGAAAGAGCAGCCTTAAGCGAAACCGAAATTGATTTACATCTGTGTGTAAAAATAAGTGTGCGCATTACACATGCACCTTTCTATGATAGTAAATTGTCAACGTGCCGATAAGTGCCGACTGGATGTCACACTTATGGGTGTGTTAAATAAAATTAATAGAAATAAACTTAAAAATATATTAAAATATAGATATAGATAGAGAGAATATAGAATATAGGGAATAGGAGTCGTGGTTCGTCGTTCACAAAGTGTGATCCTGTTGTGCCTATGTGTACTTTACTTTCCTGAGGCTCCGGTAGGTAGGTTGTAGATAGGTATGTTGAAAGTAGATTGGATGCAGGGCAGGCAGGTAGGGTTCAGGTAGGCAGTAAAACACACACAGGCAGGTAGGTAGCCAGGACTCGCAGCGGCCACAGAGCCCGGAGAGGTGAGCTCGTAGTAATATACCCGAAGTAATCCTCGTCGCTGTGATCTCTGTCGCGGTGATCTCCGACGCAATGATTACCGTCCCGGTGATCCCTTAAATCAGCACCCAGACATTTTCATAATTGCCCAGATTCTGACTTTCACTGCGACATCAAATCTTTTAAATAGCTACTAGCCAGGCAAGATTGTAAAGTACAATTATTGCATGCTAGTTATCATTGGTGAGGCAGTCAAAGAACACAAAATAAGTTAGCAAATATAGAAAAATAGTAGTATCTTACAAGTTATTAGTTAATGTAAAAAATACTTATTTCTGATACAGTACAACGAAATAAATATTTACAAGAACTTTCATTTAGTTACATCACTAAGAAATGACCAAGAATTACATCTCAATGCCAAGAATGGTCATATTTATGAAATTGAGTGAAAATATAAGTGGTTTATGAAGTAAACTTAAAATAATTATGCAACACTTACCCAAGTGGGGATAGTTATAATATTAAATTAAGTAGCAGATGAAAATCAGAAACAAAAGGTCAAAGTGAGAAAAAACTAAAACAGTTTAGGCGTACCGACCAGTATAGAAAAAATCACATATACAACCTCATTTGTAATATTATTTGTAACAACAATAAAATCGTTACATGGACGCCAAAAAAAGAGTTCTGCTGTCATGTATGACACGTCTCTTTTTACCACGCAGTGTTACTGATAGTGACATCTCGCTTGCTCGGACCTTTGTTTCTCTCTCCCGCTAGGTACCTATATTAACTTTATGATGCATCCTTAATACACTTAAATCGCTAAACCGATTTTGCAAAATTTTGGTATGCAGACACTTGGAAGCCCCAGAAAAGGACAAAGGATACTTTTTATACGTTCGAAGATGTACGGTTCCCGTCGAGATAAACGAATTTCAGCGCAAGGGAATCGGAGTCGAATTGTATTATATTAATAATGTTTCCACTTCTATATTTTTAGTTATGATGGACCAATGCAAGCGATTACGATTATACTATACTGTACTCGGCGAAACGTGGCGGTAGCGGTCATTGACTCCCTGTCAAAAACTTGTCATTTTTTATATAACCGATAAACCGCTGTCAAAACTCAAATCAAGCAAACATATACTACAGACTTGATATAACTGGACAAAATAATACCTGCCATCAAATTCTCAGATGGTACACTAGGCCAGTCATTAAAGCCAAAACCCGAAAGAAATTAGTAACTTGATAAAATTTTAGGGGGTTGTTAAAGAAGGTAAAATAACTTACCGTGTGATTTTGCAGCGTTCTGGGGTGTACGGAAGGGTTGAAAAGGGGTGAAAAAGGTTTTTTGTTAATAACATTGCGTAAAAAATTTGTAACACGCTGCAAATTTGGAATTAGGTTGTTCTTACCGTTTTGTAACGTGTATTAAATTTGCAGCGTTTTGCAACATGCGGAACATTGTTTATTATTAAAAAACAATAAAATTTGTTAATAACAGGGGTAAAAAATTAGTAACAGGCTGCAAATTTGGAACCAGGTTTTTCTTACCGTTTTCTAACGTGTATTAAATTTGCAGCGTTTCGCAACATACGGAACATTGTTTATTATTAAAAAGCAATGAAATTTGTTAATAACAGGGGTAAAAAAATTAGTAACTCGGTGTAAATTTAGAATTAAGTTGTTCTTACCGTTTTGTCAAGTGTATTAATTTTGCAGCGTTTTGCGACATACGGAACATTGTTTATTACTAAATTGCTGTAAATTTGATATACGTTAGAAAACGGTAAAAACAACTTAATTATGAATTTGCAGCGTGTTACTACATTTTTTACCCTTGTTAATAACAAATTTCATTGTTTTTTAATAATAAACAATGTTCCGTGTATTGCAAAACGCTGCAAATTCAATACACGTTAGAAAACGGTAAGAACAACCTAATTCCAAATTTGCAGCGTGTTACTAATTTTTTTACCCCTGTTATTAACAATTTTTATTGTTTTTTAATAATAAACAATGTTCCGTGTATTGCAAAACGCTGCAAATTTAATACACGTTACAAAACGGTAAGAACTACCTAATTCCAAATTTGCAGCGTGTTACTAAGTTTTTACGCAATGTTATTAACAAAAAGCCTTTTTCACCCCTTTTCAACCCTTTCCGTACACCCCAGAACGCTGCAAAATCACACGGTAAGTTATTTTACCTTCTTTAACAACCCCCTAAAATTTTATCAAGTTACTTATTTCTTTCGGGTTTTGGCTTTAACGACTAGCCTACACGTAGAGTCTATATTATGAAACAGGAAGAAATTTATTCATAGGCTGATGGATTGTTCTTTTGTGATTGTTCTTTTTGTGGGGTTGTCGTGTCGGCTAGGTTTAACATAACATAAAACAAAATTTCATATGTCCGCCATTTGCCTATTAAACCATCAAGTCCCATAAGAGCACCGGTGATCGCGACAACAATTATAGGTTTCCTAGAATCCGCGATCGAAGGATTAAATCAATTTTTCTGATAGTACAGTTAGAGAAACTCTACATGTAAACTCTCCTCGATAATAATTGTAATTTGTGGATTATGGAATCATCGCTACGAAGTACGAAATACCAATACTTAATTATGATTGTTAGAATACCTTATTTGGTATAGATTAGTACAATAATTAATCTTAGGTATAGATTAGTAACATAACACTACGTACGCAGTATCCTTGAATACTGTTCTGAAGTATGGAACCCTATCTATCACACATACATTTACAGAATCGAATCTATTCAAAAAAAGTTCTTAAGATACTTACAGTATAAATGTGGTGATAGCCTTATCGACTATGAAGCTAGATGTATGAAATATCATTTCCTTCCCTTGCAGTACCGTCGCAAAGTCTCGGATCTTGTATACCTTAGCAAAATTGTAAATAATCTCATTGACTCCTCAGAACTACACAACAAAATAACCATCAATGTACCCACCAGATATTTCCGCAATTTTCTTCCTTTCCACATTCCACCCTTTAATACTAATTATCGTCGCAATTCGTTTATTTGTAGGTCTTCTGCCCAGTTTAATGATCTCATTCGTGCTCACCCAAATATAGATGCCTTTTCGTTCAAACCTTCACACATAAAATTACTGGCAAATAGGGATTTCTTTTCTCCTAAATAACTGACTGATGGCGTATGCATTTGGTATGAAACCAGTTCAGCGACCCATAGGCTATTAGTAATTATTAAGTATATTAATGAATTCTTCCTAGCAGTTATTATTATTATTATTATTTTATTTTTTTTAACATACTAAACTCACTATTGTCATTAAATGCAAAAACTTGTAAATGGCTATTTGTTTCTAACTTAGTCGTTATTGAGATTTATTTAGCTGTAAGTTTTTCTGGATAAATAAATAAATAAATAAAATATGTCATATACAGTAGAGTAACTCCGACGTACCTATCCTAAAAATTCACTTATTTTAGAAAAACCACGCATACCATACAGGGTGGTTTTTCTAAAGTAATCTGAAACTAACCCAATTCATAATCCTCTCAGCGGATTAGTATGAAGATAAACTACTGTATACCTATTATAGTAACTTGTGGTAGAAGTAGCTAATACTAGATACGCTTTTAAGAGTTCTCTCCAAACTTTGAAGCCTAAGTTTAGATCTAGACATTAGACGCGTCTAACTTTGCCTGATGTAGACGTAGGACTTAATGACTATGTATTACTAAGTAGGTACCTGCTATCTTAAAGATTAATTACTTTAACTTAACTTAACCACTAGTGTATGGTAATTTACTGAAACCAAGTTTTTATATCAATATTGTTCTAACAGATCTGAAGAAAGTGGCTGTGACATACAGATGGACATGAAAAATCTGTAAGGGTTCTGGTTTTTTCTCATTCGCCTATGATATTCTAAAAGGCTAAAACAAATGTTTTTATGACAAAATTAACTTTTTTTTTTTAAATTAAAGGCAAGTATGAACAAAGAAAGAATTTTTCAAAATTAATATAATTAGATTAATTACCCTTAGGGGGTAAAATAGGCCAAAAGTTCTAATTCATGCGGGAGAAAGACACGGGTAGAATCTGTGTAATGTGTATATATTTTAAAAACGATCGATCGACGATCGCGACTCCCTTGCGCCAAAATTCGTTTATCACGTGTAAGTGGGAACCATTTTTTTCCGGGATCCGGGACTCTAAGTATCTACATGCCAAACAGCAAAATCGGTTGAGCAGCTTTGGTGTGAATTTATAATATTTTTAGTAATTAAGTATGAAGATTGTAAGTTCCTAACTGTATTAGAATGTACTAAATTACATATATTTGGTACTAGCTGTCCCGGCAAACGTTGTTTTGCCATTTAATGTATTTCTACTTCATCAGCATACAGAATCTTACCCCCTCTTTTGTCCCCTAAGAGGGGTGGGGGAAATATGTTATGTAGCACCAGATGTTAAGTTGGAAAAACAGTTAATAATATGTATAAAGTGAGTCCATTAAAGAAAAAAGTTTACTTAATACAAAATCTGACCCTCTCTTTGGTCACCAGATGTTGAGTTGGAAGAAGGCAAATATATCTGCAAAAACCGTATGCAAATCAGATCAGTAGTTTAGTCTTATACAAAATCTGACCCCCCCCCCCCTTTCGTCCCTTTAGAGGGGTGGGGTTTTTTTTTATACACCAGATGTCAAGTTGGAAGAAGACAAATATATCTGCGTAAACCGCATTCAAATCGGATCAGTAGTTTTCGTGTGATAATGGAACAAACATACAGACATACAGACAAAAAACTGACCACATTTTTGGCTTGTATAGCGATGTAGTGACACCCTCCGCTTATTATTTTTTGAATATCTTTAATGTACAGAATCGTCATTTCTATAGTTTTATTATATGTATAGATATTATATTTTTAAGTTTTTCTCCAACTTTCTGTATCCGTTTCAAGGAACAAGGAACCCCACGGGGATGAGACAGGTGGAATTTAATTTTCTTTTCTGGGTGGTACATGGCTCATGTCGATTAAGATCATGAGCACGTGCGCCGACCAAATATATTTTCTACCGACACACCAAAATAAACCCTATCTCGAAGCCATAGAATATAAACTCGGTTGATCCGTATAACATACGCAAGGGTGTTCCCCTTTTGTAAACAGAGGGCAAATACTTTCGTTACAGATTACGCATTGGAGGAGATACTACTTGGTAAAAAATATACCGATACGTCTGAAATCAGAAACTGTGCTAGAAATGAGCGGACTGATCACCTGAGAGAGAGAAAGAGACAGTCGTCATAGAGTGAAGATATTCGAAATAGTGCTTAGAAATTAATCAGCTTTAATTTCAATTTATGTTTATAATTGTATGTTTTCCGTTCAAATAAAAATAAAATCTGGGGGCACGGCAGTGCCCCAGCCAAGCTTTTTAGCAAAGGCACGGCCGTACCATACTTTTCTTGAAGCGGTTCGCGGCTATTTCACACCCTCCTTATCTTCGATATTAACAAAGCTTGAGATTTAGAATTTCGATGACTAGGAGCAAGTATTAAAACTAGCTTAACCTCCAAGTTACATTATATTCTGATTAATAGTTTACTAGTTACGGATGGTCAAAGTTAATACGTTTTGTCACTGACTGACAGATCAACAAAATTCTAAGGTACTTCTAGCAGACTAGGAACCTTGAAATTTGGTACCCGGATAGGTCTTTATTCACAATGAAAGTAAAAATTATGAAACCGGCCAAGTTCGAGTCGGACTGGTGTAGATAGGGTTCTGTACCGTAAATTTGTATGAGAGCCCCCCTTAAATAAAAGGTTTATTTAACTTTTATTATTTATTATTAGAGTTGAAATACAATTGAGTATTTTCTGAAATTCCCAAAAACCTTACTGTTACTTTTATGAAGATAGAGCAAAAAAAGCAAAAAAAATCGTGTTTGTTGTACGAGACCCGCCAGTCCTAAATTATTTTATTTTGATAGGTCTATTCTATTTTATAGCGACAACAAAAATACATAATTTGTGAAAAATTCAACTATCTAGCTATTGCGGTTCTCGAGGTCCAGCCTGGTGACAGACAGATAGCGAAGTCTTAAGACTTTGTTAATATGATAGAATAGTTTCAACATGACCTGAAAAGAAAAAAAACCTTAAAAAAAGAAATGAAATCCCACCAAAACATTAAATGTAAAAGGAGCCAAGCAAAATATTGCATAGATATGCAATACTTCTGTCGTAAAAAGTTTTCAGATCACATTCAAGCCAAGTCTTCAACTTATTTTGTGATTGAAATCAACATTCAGTGAATGTATCAATAGTTTTCTTTATTTTAAAATTATTATAGTGGCTTGGCAATGAGCACTAGAGAAATAATCAGCGATTAATTGGATTTATATAGGTACCTGCATCGACCAGATGCGTCGTTACGATAAATAAAAAAAAAACACTTTACGCTTGCCGTGTGTATGTACTCCTCCAAATATGCAGTTTTATATTTGAAAACTTTTTACGACAGAAGTATTCTTCTGAATACTTCTGCCGTAAAAAGTTTTCAGATCACATTCAAGTCAAGTCTTCAACTTATTTTGTGATTGAAATCAACATTCAGTGAATGTATCAATAGTTTTCTTTATTTTTAAATTATTATAGTGGCTCGGCAATGAGCACATAATTATTAAGAAACAAATATAAAACTGCATATTTGGAGGAGTACATACTTACACACGGCAAGCGTAAAGTGTTTTTTTAGTTTATCGTAACGACGCATCTGGTCGATGCAGGTACCTATATAAATCCAATTAATCGCTGATTATTATTTCTCTAGTGCTCATATATTGCTATGCAATAGCATAGCTATGCAATATTTTGCTTGGCTCCTTTTACATTTAATGTTTTGGTAGGATAGAATATACAGTAATATAAAAGTAAGTCGCAATACTGGAGGAGTTGTATTGTAACTTAAGAGCGAGCTGCCAAATTTTGCTGTGTTTTTTTAGTAAGTAGCACGAACTACGATATCGGAAGACGATTGACTTAAATGAAATTGAGATTTATTTGATCATTGTATATTTATTTATATTAGCCTAACGGAAAACACGATTTACCTATTTTGACTCGATGCTTATATTTTTCGAAATTATGAATATTTCTGGGCTTTTCAACAAATATCTGTTACACTTATTGAGTTACTGTCATTAGCCGCGTACTGACCAAGCGAGCCGCCTCGCCGCGGCATCCTCGCGCGCTATTGCTCGGACGGTCAGTACGTGTTAGTGCGCGGCAAACGTCCGAGGCGCCTTTGAGCTTCGACAAAAACCAACAACTTTTGGCTCGGCCGCGACACGCTCGGGCGAGGCAGCGCGGCGGCTCGCTTGGTCAGTACGTGGCTATTAAATAACTTGCACTACTACAAGTACTAGAGTCACACACTTTATAAAATAATTGCTAAAGGAAATATTAGTATACTGTTTTTAATTTTTAAGTAATCATCAAAAACATTTTTGGGACTTACGACCTTTACTTTCGTGCTATAATGCGGGAACCGTTGTTACGCGATATTGTTCACTATTAGCTGCACCGCAAAGTATAATAATTTCATGCGGGCACGATACATGGAATCATTACATCACGATTGGAGGATAGCGTGGTGTGTAGGCGGGGCTAGCGTGTTTTAATATTTTGGCAGCCCGGTCTTAAATGTTGTGAGTTACGTTATATGTTCTTGGCGGATAAGCGATATTTCACACCGGTTTTTTGAAATGCCGTGGCATTGATCTGGCCCAGCTGTTCGCGCCAAAGCTCGTCTTTACCACATTTAAGTCTGAAGTTGTTAGATGGAAAGATTATACCTAATATAATATGTACCTACTCGTTGTAGAGCAAAGGTTCTTTTCATGGTTCCGTACCCAAAGGGTAAAAACGGAACCCTAATTACTAAGACTTCGTTGTCTGTCCGTCTGTCTGTCTGTCTGTTTGTCGCCAGGCTGTATCTCAAGAACCGCTATAGCTTGACTTCTGAAATTTTCACAGATTGTGTATATCTATTGCCGCTATAACAAAAAACAAAATAATATTAATATTTATGGGGGGCTCCCATACAACAAACATGATTTTTTTAGCCTTTTTTGCTCGATATCAATAATGACAACAGGTAGGCACTTGAAATTTTCACAAAGGCCTTAAATATATATTACTTATGTGTTATTTAATAATTCATAATAATAAACCATACAAAATACCCATACAAAAAACACAATTTTTGGCCAATTTTTGCTTTATAACGGTACGGCCTAGCCTAAAAATTTCAAACGCTAACAAAAAAAAAGAAAACAATAATCCGTTATTCGGATCCACCTTCGAATTTTAAATACGCATTGTGAGCATTAAATATAAATAAAAGTCAATCGAAATGGAAACATTTAATCGTCGTGTGATGCTAAACTGTGGGGTGGCCTAATCTGACACGCATTCAGCGTTATTTTACCCTAACACCACCCTTAAGGTCACCATCATAAGGTTCAATCTAAAAGACAGAAAACCCACGAATGGATTACCAGCAACACGAACCTTAAGCCAACTACATAAGGTTGAATCTGCGTTAAAAATCTACGAATGGACCAAAAGGGGAGCGCACAGCGTGGCGTATAGCTGAAAATCATAAAACTAGCCGTCAGCTTGCTTTTTAGATGTTTACCCTTTTGCTTACATGCTATATTAAAAAGTTATTGATCTTTTAATTATTATTTTTTAGTCTAGGTAATCTTTAGCTTTCATGAAGTAAAATTACTAAAATCTGAAAATGAGAATATAAAGCCGCTAACGTTATAAATTGAATTTTTAATCCCAAAATCCCGTTGCAAGAAGCCCTCTTATTGCATCTGGATTCAGGAATTAAACAATAAACATATTACATATTATAATAATAGTGTACATTTTCCGGGATAAAAAGTATCACATATTTTCCCGGGACTCAAAGTATCTCCATACCAATAGCAAAATCGGACAGACAGATATTTTTTAATCGGGCTTTGGCCCACCACACATTCCCACCACTGTATCTCCTGTGTCGCCAGGATCGACAGCGGTATCCAACCACGAAAACCCTTTGATATGATCTCAGGGAGCCCGAGGGACATGCTAAAACTGTCTTGGGACCCGCAACGAAATTAATCAGACGAAAATAGGAGGAGTAGGAAGATTCCAATTTCCCTCCCCATAAAAGCGGGAGACAGCACAAAGTTGCAATGACCGAAAGTCAAAGAACTTAAGGGGGAGCACCACGGAAATAAGGTTAATAATTATTGTGACTCCTAAGCTAAAGCTAAGTTAATATTGGAGTTTATTGTGTTTGACTGTTGCCAATAATAATTGTGGCAAAAAGGCACGGAAGTTCCTAGCGCTGTCCACGAGATCACCGTAGTATGCGACTCCAGATGTACAGAATAGGTTGTTTAGCATAGTAGTTCTTTCGTCCTGCCAGAGGCTGCACTCCCAGAGAACATGATGCGCGGTTTGTTCAAACATGTTGCCTTCGGTCGAGCACTCGCACATGGGTGATGCTACTAGTTTAAATCCGTAAAGTTTGGCCTTAAAATTTCCATGACTGGTCAGGAATTGGGAAACGCAGTTATCAATATCCATCCAATGTTTGGGTAGCCGTTCACGAATATTAGGGAAATAATTATAAAGGTGGAACAGTCCCATCGTGACTGCCATTCGGAGATTAGGCTTTGCACAGGGTTTTCTAAAGGTTCAAACAATCTTGCTATTTTAATTTTATCGCGAGCGCTTAAAAAGAACGGGTTGTCAATGTTTTTGTTATGATAGTACATTGTCGCACGACGCTGAATCTCAAGGTCAACGGGTAAGACTCCGGCTAACACAGGTAAGGCTTCGGTGCTTGTGGTCCTGTAAGCTTTGCATAAGAATATAAGAGCAAGACAGACAAATAGACACACTTTCGCATAATTATAATATTAGTGTGGATTTAAATTTTTCTATAAGGCTCGTGAAAAACGCACTCGTCTATACATTCTACCCTTTTTAAAACGTTTTTCCCACAACAGTTTAGTAACAGGTAACTCCGATATTATCTAATAAAACGCCCCTAGAGAATTGAAATAGGCGGGAAGATCTGAGTTAAATCGCGCCACGCGACGTCACGTGCCACCCCCGAGGGCAGTTTGCTGAGCCCACGGATAAACGGCAAACGATTGATTCTGGTCATACTTATTAGAGCAGCAATATTTATTGCCCAATCTCTATTTTAAGCTATTGGAAAACTTTTATCGCGGGCTTCGCGAAGAAATTCTGTAACGAAAAAAACCTCCGTCGTTTCAGTTTGGCAGACTTCGGCTCCATGTTTGTGTGCGTGCGACGTATGCGAATTATAATTGCATAAGTTGATAAAAATGCTAAGCTTTACCGCGGCAGTCTCCGAGTGCGAAACGAGCACTGTTTGCTCGTTTGTCAAAAAGCCATGGAAAACAACGCTCATGGACAGCTGCAGGTGCGTTGCTGGCCAAATTTCTCTATAAAAGAAATTAATCGTTACTTAATGTGTTGCTAATTCTCGAGAGTGGCTCAAGCGTTCCTAAGGCTGCGTCCTCATCAGACACGGCACGGCGCCGTCACCGTGTTACGGCACGACGCCGCCACCGTGACACGGTACGGCGCCGTGCCGTAACACGGTGCCGCGTACGGTGCGTCCCTATTCAGTCGATATTTGCGCTCGAACGAGATTGCTTATCTGCATATGGATCGCGAAAGAATTATTCTCTTGTTGTTACTCAAACGAAAATTGAAAAAAAAAAGAAACAGAGGAAATTTTGGGTAAATTCGTATTACAAATTACTTACAAACTTAATAATTAAGGGGGCTCTCATACAAAAAACATAATTTTATGGTTATTTTTCTCTATAATAATGGTACGGAACTTTTTGCGTGAACCTAAGTCGCACTTGGCCGATTTTTATGTGTTACAAATAAGTGCCTCGTTTAAGTTTGGACAAAATTTTTGTTCGGAAGTTTCACCCAGAATAGGGGCGCGTGGTGCACCGTACGCGGCACCGTGTTACGGTGCGGCGCCGTACCGTGTCACGGCGGCGGCGTCGTGCCGTAAAACAGTGACGGCGCCGTGCCGTGTCTCATGGGGACGCAGCCTTAAAGTACGAGGATGATTCTAATTAAGAGAGAAAATTGACAAAATTGCGCAGTGAAGAGAATATTGAAAAATGCTCCGAACAAAATTACGGTTTTTGACAATAACTACATTAGTATGACGGGACAGTAGCTGTCGGGTCCACTAGTGAAATTCACGAGATTTTTTGCGATTTTCCGTTGTATCGACTTAAGGCGAATTCTACTCGTTTAATATTGTATTACTAGATGACGCCCGCAGGCCGCAACTCTGTTGTGCCAAAATTCGTATATAGCGCGGGAACCGTATCTACATTATTTGGGGATAAATACATTATTGTATTCCTGGAGCTCAAAGTGTCTAAATACCAAATTTCAACAAAATCAGTACAACGGTTTGATCACAAATCAGAAAAAAATCCACAAATAACCTAATCTAACTCCGCGCTAGACGTTCCCAATATTAAAAATCCTTCTATTTACAAACACGTTGCAAAAAAAAGGAATTTCACCAGCCGACTTTTACTTCAATAGCTGTGTGTTAGCTTAGGGGAGTCCCCGTGCCGGGTTATCCCCTAAACCCTAATAAAATACCCGCCTGCATCCTTAGACACGGTCAAATACGAGTCTTCAAAGTATTTCTCATATAGGTATAGGAATCTATCGGGCTTTTATATATCTAACGGACCCTGCAAAACAGCTTTGGTATATAAGTTATTTCGTTAAAAATAATTTTGACTGATTCTGAATCCTGTTATCCTGTATAAAACATAAAATTTCGTCAATTCTGTCCAGCCGTTTCGTTGATAACAAACACCCGACAGAAGAATGATAAAATATAATTAATTAAATTTTTAATAATCAATACTTATTTTTTTTTATTAAATAAAGATGAAGATATTTTCTCGTTTGCTTTGTGTAGACTACGAAAGTTCCCGGTAGTTTTATTACAGCAAAATATAACGTTACGTAGAGATTTTGTGCGCTTAAAGGTGCAGACAATATTTTTGATTATAATTATTTTCTGAATAATCCTTATTGTCTATTTGAGTCAATACTTTTATGGAACTATCGTGATCATTAATGAATCTACTCCGCCCAACCTAGAACCTCCTTTAAACCCGTTTCCCGGCACACAACTGAATATAAAAGATGTCTGAAAATGCGCAAGATCTTAGAAATTAATAAAAGAGGATTTAACTTTGCGCAATAAGCGAGCTAACACTCTCCACAGGAGTCTCATATGAAAGACCGCCTGGGTCGAAATGACCGGCTGGAAAAGTGGTGATGGCCGCCAAGTGGTCAATTTGATAGACGACAGCAGTGCAAACAATATCTCTGTAGACTTAGCTCTTCATATTTACTACCGCATCTGAAGATTTATTGGGTTTAGACGCCAAAAAGTATTTTTATTCAAAGAGTTTAAAATCCGTAAATGCTAGGTTTATTTGATAAAGATATCGGTATAATATAATCATATACTATTTTCAGACGAAATATTGTTATGTGAAAGTAATAATTTTTAAATGCGTAATTAATCAGGTGAGAACACTATGGTCTTATAGAGTTGCTTATTAAAATCGTCATCGTAGGTACTCGTACCTCTTAAATGGATGAAAAAATATTTTTTGATATACTTATACGGAATTTTAGGTGGATTATTATTTTTATATTTGTCCCCAAAGGGTTTTATTATATAACGTAGAATAATTTTCATGACATAATGTATAATTATGTCATAAATATTATTCTACTCTACCAACAATATGCCTAATATTGAATTGTTTGGAATATTGCACAACGCCCAATGCACTAATTTCATTAAATATGCATGATTCGTCATACCAATCATTTTTGCTTTGTGTTAATTCAACCCTACTTAATAATATTGCTAATTTGGCTGTTCATTGTTGCGAAAAATTGCAAAACACTATTGTATTTTAACATTTAGCATAAATTATAAGAAAAACACTATTAAGGCCTGTTCCACCGCTTCCTGATAAGGTGCCCGATAGGGTTATTTGACAGATTTTCCATACTCCATCTGTCAAATTAAGTGGTGGATAGCCTTATCAGGAAGCGGTGAAACAGGCCCTTAGTCTACTATTATTTTTTTATTTTACATCGGGAGAAAATTATTTATAATAAACTCATAATTTGACTTTGTAAAGATTTCCAAAAAAATTTGGCACCGAAAACCGTCAAACTAAGATTGCACTTAGGCATTTAAAATAACATTATTTTTAACAAAAAAAAAAATGAAAACCGACTTCCAATCCGACCGTAATATGAACTAAAAAGTATTAAATAACTCTTATTCTTTAATAGTGCCTTTTTCAGAATTTGTCTAAATCTCAACTATTTCTGTACCTACATACTACAGTCTTCATTATTTTGAAGTCGGTACCAGCTAATTTAATCGTGAGTTCAGTAATGTCAGAATATCTGAAACTTTTGGGACTGGTACCGACTTCAAAGTAATGAAGACTGTAATATGTACAGAAATAGTTGAGATTTAGACAAATTTTTTTTATGCAATAAGGGGGCAAACGAGCAAACGGGTTACCTCATGGAAAGTAACTTCCGTCGCCCATGGACACTCCCAGCATCAGAAGAGCTGCAGGTGCGTTGCCGGCCTTTTAAGGGGTAATAGGGGAGGGTAGGAAAGGAAATAGGGAAGGGTAGGGAAGGGAAAAGTGTAGGGGATTGGGCCTCCGGTAAACTCACTCACTCGGCGAAACACAGCGCAAGCGCTGTTTCACGCCGGTTTTCTGTGAGGACATGGTATTTCTCCGGTCTAGCCGGCCCATTCGTGCCGAAGCATGGCTCTCCACGTCAAATTCTGAAAAAGGCACTATTAAAGAGTAAGAGTTATTTAATACTTTTTAATTCATATTACGATTGTTTTTACATTGGAAGTCAGTTTTCATTTTTTTGTTAAAAATAATAATTTCACTCTTTTTAGTGTTGTCTACAAAATAAGGCTTTATGCGTAAATAACCAATACGAATGTTAACTATTCAGTACATTATGTTACTGTAAGCAAAATTGTGGCAAATGCTTGCAGTTATCTAAGCGATGCTGCAATTTCCAAACTTTTATCTTTAAAGGCTCAGGAGTTCTGTTCAGTGCCTTTGGACCAAGAGACACCTTTGTATGAATTTCTCTTATTCGTAATATATGTTTAACTTACTAGAAACTACATTTTAACCACTATGAGCGTTTTGATAAATTTCAAGGATTTCCCTTGATTGCTCATAGATCCCATCATCAGCTCACCACTTTTGTAATTGTTATACAAAATTAAGATTATATGCTATACAACAACACAAAATTTTGAAAATCGGTCCACAAACAGTGAAATCATCGTCAAAAATATCTGCTATGATTCAAAATATCACGAAAAGTACCAATAATTGGGTCATAGTGTGATGACCATGGTATATGGTGGTTCTATAACCACCATATACCATGGTCATTCTTCAAAATTTCATTCTTCAAATCAATTTGATTAATCATCTCAACTATTTGAGATGATTAATCAAATTGATGTGTTGGCTTATGCTTTCAGTTATTTAAACAACGCCGAAATCCCCGAACCTGTACCTATAAGCATTCAAAAGTTCTGTTCGGTACCTTCGGATTCAGGGTATAACCTGGTGCGAAGTCTTACTTTTTGGTAGCATTTACCTCGAATGCTTCAGAACAAATCGAAATCACTTTATGTCTCGATACAAATTTCAAGGAGTCCCCTCGATTCCTCAAGGATTCCATCATCAGATCACGACTTTTATAAATATGGTACCAAATTCAAGTTAAACCCTATACAACACAAAAAGAATTTTGAAAATCGGACCACAAACAGCTGAGTAATCGAGGAACGTACAAAAAAAAAGATACAGCCGAACGTATTACCTCCTCCTTTTTGGAAGTCGGTCAAAAAGAATACTGTGTGATTACCCGCAAATTAGTTGCAGGCCGCAGCTAATTTGCGGCTTTTTTATCACTCGGTAACCGTACTTTTTTCCAAAATAAAAATAGCAGTATTTTAAATTTTGTAGTACTTTTCTGGGCCGCCATACCAAATTTCATCAAAATTTCATCGTGAATAGTTTACAAAGGGACATAGAAACGCACAAATAATATTAGTATGGACCACTGTAGGACGACGAATCATACTACGTTGGAATACCAGACAAACAGTTTTCAATTTGCATAGAGGCAAGCCATAGTCGAGTGGTTGTGTTATTGCCTTTTCAAAGTAGCGCAGCATCAAAACGGCTAACCCAGGGGCTCCCAATCTGTTTTAGCCCACGGCCAAGTTTCTTTTCACGGCTATTAATTTTGTTACGGCGCTCTACCCTAGCTAGGTATTCAAAAATATACAGTCAAAATAAATAGACCATGGTATTTGTAGTTTCTGTTTGTCTGTGAAAGAGGGGTAGAGGAAGACTGAGAAAAAAGTATTTTATTTTACTAATAAAATATATGAGATAACATTAGCAATCTCTAAAGATTGCTAATGTTATGTCATACAACTGAAAGTGCTGACGGAGGACAGGGAGAAATAGCGGCAGCTCCACCGACTTAGATAGGTAGTTTTTTTTTAGTTTAGTGGTCGGGTTAATGGAGGAACGACTGCTAGGCCACGGCCCTCTTTTTCTTTACTTTCTACTATAATAGACAGAACGAACCAGTAGGCCGACTTTGAAGTGTTCTCGTATACGTTTGATTTCTGTCGGCGCGCGCCTTGACAATGTTTTTCGTATATTTGACGTATTTCGTAGCATGCTTATAAGCAGACAGCAGGCCGCGTTGCTCGCGTTTGTGAGTTTGTTTAAAGTCAGCCTACTGGTTTGTTTTGTCTATTCACTATTGTGTTTCTACGGTGCGTGCGGTACGGTACGTATGTGCGCTGCGTCCTGGTGGACGCAGCGCACATTTTGGGAAACCCTGGGCCAACCTGTACACCGCTCTTTCATTTACCTTTCATTACTCGCTTTGTCTGAAATATACATTTATTAGCATTCAAATGTGCAAAGTTATGAATTAATAGTCAGATTTGAATATAAATTAAATAAGGTGGAAAAGGTAAAGTTTTAGGAGTTAAATTATTTACATGTAGAGTTCTGAAGGTTCCAAGGTTTGTATAATTCAAAAAATTCTGAAATTACATGGGAAGGTATCCTACAAAAATTTTATTACCTCAAACTCATATTATTCACTCTGTGCTATTTTATCTAAAATGTACACTAACCCGAAAGCACCCGCGCCCCTAAAAATTACACGAATACTCGCACGTAGAGCATTTTGCTCACGTTTATAAATGTCAATAAATGCAGGTTTTAGAAAGTAATATTTTTATTTTTTTCATTCTATTAAATAAAGTACACTTTGTTTATTATAAAAAGTATATATTTAAAACTTTATCAACATTTATCTTTTTAATTTCCATTAACATTCATGACAAGAATTTTTTCAGTCTCCTAAGGCGGTATGAATGAAAAAAAATCACAAATAAAATGTTTTCAAAATGAAAACTTAGATATGTGGGAAGTATTAATCTTCATTATATTTCCGAGCTTTGCACATATCACAAGATGTATGACTTTGCTCGGTACATAAAAAAATTTGGCTGTAAATGCAGGCCTTTTTTGGTCTTCCGGTTTTTGCGTCTTGTGCAAATCACTCAGATTCTATTCGATTTTTCTTATCCTGGTAACTCAGATTCTAGTAATAAACATTTAATCACCTTAAAATACGATGTTTCTGTAGAGGATATACAACTATACAAGGTTTGCCAGGTGCTCTATTTTGTAATATGACCACAGCAAAATGCATTTATCTTTTCGATCCCGATCCATCTTTAATAGAAATACGTAATAGTTTTCCGCAACAGTAATTTAAAATCATTATATTACATAAAAGTAGCAGTAAAACTGTCGATATGATGAAAAATAATTTATTCATAAGGAAAAAAAGTACTAACGCCGATACCCGCGCGATAAGCAAAATGCCGCATGATGGTATACGTCACAACAAACCTCCTCGTACGAGCAAATAGTGTACCCTGGCGAGAAGTTATCTGTATCCTGGGGTGGGGGACGAAACAAAACTCAGCTACTGAAGAAACGATGGCCATAAACATAATTTTGACAAAATGGCACGTGTTTTAATTTCACTGTGAGCAAAATTCTCATAGCGCGAGTGCTCGCGGGTTAAAGATATCCTGTCCTGTACCCTGAATCGTAACTGTAATCTATCTTTTCTGTAGCTCTGGGCCAATTTTTATTAAAATAATTTTCATTCTTCAATTAATAATGTTCATTGCAAAATAAACATAATAATAATATATCCCTCTCTATAAAATGATCTCGATATCACTATTTTTTATTTTATCAGAATCAAAAAGTCCTCAAATAACTCTGACTATTACAAATATTTCCCATGCAAAGATTTATCATGACTGATTTCGCATTTACAAATAGGGTGTGATTATCAAAGTTTAATAAAGAGTAGACGACACAGACAGATACTATAATGCCTAAGGCTTAAATCACATTGTATGGTCACTATTATAAAAAATGTGCGTAGTATTTATTCAAGATGTATTTGAGATACAAACATTATACCTAAGTATACAAAATAAACGTTTTAGAACTTCCAATTTTCCTATACCCAGTCAGATTATTAGATTTCGTATTACAGAAAATTGTTCGACTCTAGTCTTTACATACATCGATTTAGGATGCAAACACACTGTTCGATTGCAAAGAGCAGGAAAAGTACACAAAATGGAAAAAGAAGGTGCAATAGCAGTCATCAATATCAAAGATGCCTTTGAGCGAACGTCGCTTTGTACGTCATCGATCTGTATTCCCAATTACCTAAATTTGCTTCGAAAAGCGTTGGACTTTAATTAGAATAGTCCTAGTCATCACATGTAGTTCAACGTTAGAATAAAAAAAAAAAGTTGTTATTAAAATATTCATAACATATGGTATTGCTGGCTTCTAAAATATCTTTTTCACAATTTTTTAAAATAATTTTACGATGTCGATTGGTTATTAAACGCCTAATTCAATAAACAAACTTCCGAAAAACACTGATACCAGGCTTTAGTAAAACCCGTCAAAACACTTTAACTTAAAACTGAATGCAAAGTATAAGTAGGTAAAAAAAACCGAAGTCGCTTCTGTCCACTCCACTACTCTACGCAGGTACTTGGGGCGAGCACGCGTGGGAACGTGCGCCCGCGCAGATAACATCTATATTGGCACTTGTTTTGAGCTTTTGACTGCTTTGTGTCACCCTGTTGACTATATTGCGACACAAGCTTTTGACACACTTTGCTGGACGTTCACCCTTTTGATGATAATTGGATGAGATGTCTGATTAATTACAATAAAAAGTGCTTAGTTCTTTTGTAAAAAACTAATGGGAAGGAAAGTTTTTTTTTTTTTTGTATCGGGAGGCCACTTTTTTATGAATCGATTAATTTGGATCTAACGCAAATATTTTGTAAAATCTGTCGTAATCTTTTTCATTTCATGCAAAGTTATTTTATAAAATTATCGAAAAATCTATCTGGGTTGCAATAGATTTTATTTACAATCATAAATTTATATTTATTGCCATCAACTACAAAGTGGCTTACACCACCATTAACGGTTCAATACTAATAAAAGTCAACTACGGAACCCCAAAAGATAATGACGTCACTGGGAACAAAACATTTGGCGATACAGTCCAAGTACTATTGTTATCATTGTGTGCGAGCGAAATTACCTTCCCTGTTTACCTTAGGGACAGATAACGATTACGCAGTCCGATTGAAATTGTTTACAGGATTATAGATATTATTAATTGCGATAATACCGCCGATAATCCTATGATTACGAATATTTATACAGGTGGAAATTGGATTTGGTTTCCAAAGTTTAACTTTCCGGAAACTTGATGTACCTACCTACTAATGTTCGAAGTCTCCAAAATGGAAAGTTGAAATATTATTTTCGTGAAGTTTAGATTATAATGAGGAGTTCATATTCTGAATACTCTACCTAAGCATCTTAGAAGTTAATATGAAATGAAAAACAGTCTGGTAACCTGATTAAAACAGCAATTTTAATATTTATTATTATTAACATTAATTTTGAGGTATTTTAATATCTCTGTCCTCTTAGTATTTTGCATCTACCTCACTATCTCTGCATCACCCTAATAAGGTTTGGCTGGAAGAAAATACCACAAGGCATTTGTGTAACAATGTGCAAAAGTCTTAAATAAATTAATAAAAATAAATAAATAAAATAAAAACCGCAGTAAAGTTTATGAATTTTATTATGGAATTATGACCTTGAAAAGGTATCAAAAATTGAATCTTGCTTCGTCCCAGGGCGATATTTTGTTGTATGATACTGTTAAGTAGTTTTAAATATTCCTCTTTGTGACTAGCCATACTACTCCCACGAAAATCTGAAATAATTGGTATTCGCCGAAGCGCGTCAACAAAAGTTATTGACTAACAAAAACAGCTTTTATTTCTCTAGGTGAGAAAATGTAGAGCGAACCCAGAAAACAAATAAATCGGTCATTGTATCGGCACTTTGTAAATAGTTTCCAATCAGCGCGCAAACATCGCGGATTGGGGAAAAATATTGTTTTCCACAATGATGTTTATTGTGAAGCAGGACCCAGGGAACATCCCACGGGCAATAAGGCCGGGCGCAAACTTCGGGCTTATCATTCGCCTGGATGACGTTTAGTGGCGCGCGGCGTATGCGCGGGCTTAAAGACGCGTGACAGCGCGACACGCGTCACTAGGATGCAAATAATGTATGTTTTTCGTGGAATTTAACGTTTCGCAATGATGCTTCAACGAATTCATTTGCTGCTTGTCGATTCTGCTGATTGATTTTGATGCTGTTCCGATAAATCTAGAAAATAGTTTACAATAAAATATTTTTCACGGAAAATATCAAATTAAAAAAACATACATTAGGGCAATTCGTATTTCATTCGAAATATTGAAGTATCATTTGAACTAGTCTCTTTCAGACAAACTTTCATTTAAAAAAAATACGAATGGTTTAACAATTACTTTTTCGCAGTCGAAATCGCTACATGAATTTCTGGCTTTTGGCTTTGTCGCTGGCACACTTCAGCTTTACAATCAGGCCTTTGCAGTGCTTTTTCACAAAAACGTTAGAAACAAAAAAAATTTGCTTTGACCGTAAATGTTTTGTAGCTCTCTACTAAAGAGGTTGAACTTCTACAAAATTATCTATAATAGGAAATTAATAACGAAAACATATTCATTGCCAGACCTGATAATATACCTACCCTACATTATTGCTTTTAAGACAATGTAAGAATAAAAACTATATACTACTATATAGCCTACCATTAAAAATCCCCAATACATTGCGATGGCAATATTGAATGCATAATTTTTCAGTTTTCATATTGCGTACGTTCGAAAACTTTAATTAAAATTCACATTTCGATTCTGAATTGGAAACGTAAGAGATAAAAGTAAGCGCTATTAATATTTTCATTAAATACGAAACTTCAATTTATACCAGAGCCACACTACTGAAAACATTTTTTCTGTTAGAAAATTTTACAAAAAATTTTATTGCAACACGAGTTCAGTTCAGTTTTCAATTAAAAATCGCATTTGAATATGGTCACCCTATTGTAGCAGCATTTAACGGGGTATTAGACGATGGTTGTAGACGATCAACAAAAGACTTCACTGCATTGAATTAAAGTGCATTGTGGCGGGGCAGGGTGTATTATTAAATTGTTTATAATTGAGATACAACAGAGCTCAAAATGGCAAAGCATTATTGATAAATTTAGAGCGGGGCGTCAGAAAGCTTAGTAGGTCGCCTGCACTGACTTTTCGCTTTATTACGTGGATTTATAATATGACTTTATGGTGGTCGGGATCAACATTGACATCTTTGGCTTACCAGTCACGAGTCGTATGAATTATTTATTTCGTTATCGTGGGACTGAAACGTGACGTAGTTGTATACGGTTTTGTTTACCGTTAGTGGGTTAAGCAGCGCATTAGCAGACGCTTCGGATGGGTGACCGTTTGAACAACATTATTCTGTCATTAGAGTACTATATTATGTTATTAGTTTTTATTATTCGTAGGTTATAAAGTATAATATGTTTACAAAGTTAGTAAGCTCGTCTCGTGTAATACCTAACATGTTACATACTGTAAATTCTTTGTCAAACCTTTGTTGAAAGATATTTATAGCTCTAATAAACACTTAAAATTAAAATAAGTTCTAAAAAATTCACAGTTAAACAAAACATCTCGGTGCCTTTTGTAAACCATTTGAGTCGGTTCTTTAAAAATTTAAAAATTCTCTTTAAACCTGGAGCATTTCAAGCTCCTAAAAGCGTTCTAGGTTCTATTTAGAGCGAAGCCACGTAACCTCGGTACGTTGCGGTGCGTTCTGTCATCGGAACGGAATAATGAATACCTATGTCCACACTGTGCCTATTTTTGTTCATCAAGGGCAATATGCGTTATAGCTCAGTCAACAGCGCACGTGAGGCATGCCCGCAACGCATGCACTCTGACCGTGACTAAAACCTTCGCTATTTCACTTTGTTCTCTTTTTTCTGGAATTTCTTATGACCAAATAAGCCGCACATATTCCACCCAGTAAAATGTTCTCGTCGCACATGTTACAGTAATCTGACAGACACTGCAACTGAACAAAAATTACAATGTTGGCGTTGCGTTAGTTGACGCATTCAATTATTGAATGCACGAAACAGAAGTCGAATACAAAGAAGATGACAAAATTGAAGATGATAGTGCACAATGTGGACATAGCCAATGGTTATGGCGACGTGCGACAACAATAAAAGAACACTAATTAAACACAATTTACGTGCGTTTTTCCACTATATTCAGTAATCCATACTAATATTATAAATGCGAAAGTGTGTATGTCTGTCTGTCTGTTACCAATTCATGCCCAAACCACTGAACCGAATTTGCTGGAATTTGGTATTAAGATAAATCTTATATATAAAATTCTCGTGTCACAATGTTAGTCCACAAAATCCTCTGAAACGGCTTTACAGATTTCTACCAAATTTTATATGCATATTCAGTAGGTCTGAGAATCGGCTACTGGGTACTTTATATATTGATAAATGCATTTGTTGAAGAAATAATAGTAAATTATTACACCCTGAGACTGACGGCGATCATTGTTTGTGCGACGAGATAGCGATAGACGTTGCCATGGCGACATACTTATTTAGTCACTTCAATAAAATAATATGGCTGAAATACTTTATATATTATGGCAAAGCAACGTTTGCCGGGACAGCTAGGGATACTTTTTGTCCCGGAAAATGTACGGTTCCTGCACAATAAACTTTTATGATTTTCGCTTGAACTATTTAATCTATTTTGATGAAATTTGGTAAGAAGATACTAATTTTAATCGATTGTTTTCTTAATTATACCAATTTGAATTTAATAATTATCGTTAAGACAGGACAACGTCTGTCGGGTCAGCTAGTATAATATATAAAAGTCCCGGGAAATTGTACAGTGTCTATTTTTTATCCCGTAAAATGTACAGTTCCCACGCGATGAAGGATTTTTGGCGCAACGGAGTTTTCGGGTGCCATCTTGTATTTTATAAACCGTCCGTCGTTACTACCGTCGTTACCGACAACGCAACGCAACTTAGCAACATGGCCACGCTCTCAACTCATGCTTATGAATGAGATATAAAAAGTTCATCACCGCTTTCTTATTAATTACAATAAAACGTTTATAATGAAATGGTAATGAAATTGGTCGTTGCATTCGAAATATCCAATTATCACCTTCAAAATGATTATGAAACCAATCACGGTAGATACTGTATAAATTAAGATATTTGTGATATTTTAGTGATAGTTTTTTTTTATTGGCCATTGATATCAGATTATTAATATTACAGTGATCTTTCTGGTTTTTTGATTTTAATTTTGATATTAATTCGCTAACATTATAATTATGATTTAAGGAGGAAATTTTTACAGCCATCTAAAAATTATTTCTTTCAGATCTATTGTTTTACACATTATGTGCAACAACATTAACTTCATAGTTGTTCAACTTCAAGATTTATTTATTGTTAATATTCTTGTTAAAGAATGTCTAAAATATATTAATATCTAAAGAAGGTAACAGACAGAGAGACAAACATACATACACTTCTGCATTATTTCTGTAGCTGGCTACGGTGCTACGAAGCTACGGCGTAGCTCGTAGCCGCATTTACCTTTGAGATGCTGAGAATATTAGCTGCATGAAATCTAGCTTAATTAAAAAGACAGCTTCCTTTATGTATTTTAATAAGTTAGTACCTAAACCAGAAAACGCTAATATGTCATATTATTGTATACCTACGTTATTACGCATATGAAAAATATGTAGATGTTGGCTGAATCTCAGACTTATCCGATAAGCACATTTTCATTTATATTGATACGACCATTTCTGAGGACAACATCAACTAACACTAAGTGTCGCACTCAGAGACATATAATAATAATCATGATTAACCTTCAATTTAATGAAGAGTTTGACAGATAATGTATGAGGCTTGATTTGAAATTAAAAAAATGCATTACATGTATAGCCAGATATATTAGTCAGATAATGAAGTAGGTAAGTTACAAGGGTTATACAAATTGTAAGGAAAAAAATTAGTAAATGTCCAATGTTCCAAAATATTAGTTATCGTGTTCTTGCACTCACGTTTTCAATCATGTCACGATTTCAAAATTGTTACATTTAAGTAATTAATGTTCTATTCTGAGTGCGGCAGTAAGACACGAGACTATTATAAAATGTCTTATATTAAGTATATATAAAATTCTTCTCTAATATATAAAATTCTCGTGTCACAATGTCAGATAGCGTACTCCTCCGAAATGTCTTTACTGATTTTAACCAAATTTTATATGCATATTCAGTGGGTCTGAGAATCGGCGACTGGGTACTTTTTATATTGATAAGTGCATTTGTTGAATAAATAATAGTAAATTATTACAACTCGAGACTGACGGCGACCATTGTTTGTGCGACGGGATAGCGATGGACGTTGCCATGGCGACATACTTATTTAGTCACTTCAATAAAATAATATGGCAAATATATTATGGCAAAGCAACGTTTGCCGGAACAGCTAGTAATATATAAAATGGTATTAATTTGGCGTCTGTGCGTCGTAAGCCGACGTAACAGCATGTGGCAAAGCCGGTTGAGCGATCACTCGGCACGCCGTCCGTAATCTGATTATCTACATCTGCTAACAACATAGTTTTGACAGTCAAGGAAATTATAATAGCGGGTTTACACTGTCCCAATGCAGCGCTGGATTGCTACTGGAATAATGTAAACGGGCACTAAAATGCATTGCAATGACGATTCATAGATTTTATTCAGAAATAAACATGTTTTTTCTATTTCAAAAATAAAATATTATTTGATTCAATTTTATTCAGAAAAAAATGGTTGCCTGTAAAGTCGGTTTTACGGGCGAAGATTTTACGTGACAACGTGTGGGAGAGAGACGCAAGGCATTCGGCGGGCCTCTCTCTCGTTCGGTGACTCATCGTAACGTTACCGAGCGTTACACTTTTTCATAAGTGACTCCCAGCCGCAACCTAATTTAAGACGTTGTCACGTCAAAACATAACCCATCCTGGCAGTCGGGTAATAAAACATTTCTTTTTATTCAGTAGTTCCATTCCGATGCATTCCAGTGCCCGTTTACATGTTAGCAATTCAGTGCTAGATTGGATCACTGGATTGGAATAATGTAAACCGGCCATAATTATTGTACTAGCTGATTCGTCAAATGTTGTTTCTTCATAATATACGTTATGCATTAGCCCACTGTATACCATTTCAGAAAATTCAATAGCGCGATTCGCTGTGTGTAATTTGGTGGGCTACACTTTATCTAAAGGCAGATTTACATTTCTTCTTCTTCTTTTATTTACGGCAAACCATCGCTTTTTGCGACATTCTGCCAGTGTCAAGTAATGAAATAAAATTTTTAACGAAACGAAAAAGTTAAAGAAGAAATAATTTTAAATTTTGGTATTTGAGACCTGAAAAGAGAAATATTGTTAGTTATTTAGGGTAGGATAGACAATTAAGGTTTAAGGTTTATAACAAAAAAACAAGAAATACAAATAAGTATAATAGGTTTATAAATTTAGATAAGAGGAAAATCAATTTGTAATTATCAAAATGATAAAGAAGGGACCTGAAATCAGAAGGTAAAGGAATGTTGAGGTTTGGAAGATGATCATACAGATTTACATTAAGTCAGTGACTATCGTCAGTGCTGACGTTTGTCGCCAGCACTGACGATAGTCACTGACTGACACATACTATTAAAGGCAGATTTACATTGAGTCAGTGGCTAGTGGCTGTCGTCAGAGTAGGTACTTACTAGGTAGGACTTGAAATCAATTTACACTAGTAAGTATAGCAGTGCCAGGTCTTTTTTTAATCATTATTTCCTGCTGCTATTTCATTGCAGCAACTTTGTATCTTTCCTTGCTTTTTTTGTTTTCTTTTTAAGAAGCAGTGCCAGGTCAGCACTGACACGGCTGGACAAACCTCAGTTACTGACTCAATGTTAATCTGACTTTATGGTGTAATTTATTAATTTTTTAACCACACTTTTACTTTAGCCGTTTAGCCTAAAATATCCGTGATTATTTTTTTCATAATTGTCTAATTTATATAATAAAAAAATAGTATAGCGCGCAGTCCACCATAGTAAAGCTTTTTATTAATTTAATTCTTCTCTTGTGTTGCAGGTGTCCATAGGCGGTGGTGATCCGTCTGTCCCCTAATAAAATGTTGATCATCGCTTACTCTACATTAGAAACCACCCTGTAGTTTTTTTACAGTCATTAATACCATTGACGTAACATACGCAAGGACTTTGCACACTACGTAGTCAGTGAAAGTGGGTAGGATGATCGCACTACAAAGAGTAATGATCTATGTAATATTAATTACTTAGTATAGGTATGAGCTAAAAATATAGTGCAATCGTTTTCTAATATTAATAAAAAATTATTGTACTACTAATTTTACTAGATATTTCAAGCGTAAAACTTATTTCTGTAATTTTAATTTAGATCTACAATTATTGATTTTTCTCTGAATCTCTATGGTGTGATATGTTTGGTAGAAGCGAGTAAAATTCGATACGTGTATGTATTTCGACATTATTATTATGTTTTATTCAGTTCTTTAAAATTGACAATTTGTAAACAATAAAAACACAATCAAAAATCATCTACAAGTTTGATGCTTCTACATTGATTTTAATCTTTGGACGTTAGCACCAATAGATTCGGCGCTGGTTTATCCAGAGTAGTATTTAATTTATCTTTTTTTTATAAATTAGGTGGCAAACGAGCAAACGGGTCACGTGATGGAAAACAACTACCGTCACCCATACGTAATGGACATTCGCAACATCAGAAGAGTATAATACGTTCTTTTCTTGAAGGTTTGTAGGTCGTATTGGGCCGGAAATCCTCTGGCAACCGCGACAGTTAGTTCCAGAGTTTTACTGTGCATGACAAAAAGTCATCTAGCGCTTGAAGCCAATGATACTCAAGTACCCATTACTATACCAACATAAATACATCTTCTATGCAATATCCCTCGCTGTTACGTCCACGTTGAGGGATGGTGACAATACCACCAGTGACGCTGTAGGCACGCTCGGCGCACTTGTTGGCAAGTGATTAATGATCCAGCCGACAGATCCCGGCCAAAGGGTTATAGATCGTGACTAGATTTTAATGTATGTTAAAAACATGTGTGCTATTATGTAGGAAACAAAAATGTTATGGTCTAAAGTATTGTATTTCGATTTGATTAGTTTATGAAACATACACAATTATACCTAGACCAGAGTCTATGTTTAGGTTGTAAATATGTCTTTGCTGTTGCTTGTATATATTTTATGTTTTATTCTATTCATTCAGATATATACAAAAATAATTTTAAGCTGAACTAGGTATAGTAGACCGTATGCATAATAATTTGCCTCTTGTGAGTTGGGTTATTATAACAGATCTAAAGCCCCGTAAAAACCGATCGATGTGGTCGGACTGACCGCAGGCCGAACTGACCGAACTCGTGTCATACACAGAAATATACAAAACGATTCGTCAGTTTCTTCATCACACCGACTGCTATCGGGCAATTATTTCCGAAATCGCTGTCTCGCCACTGTCTTGCCACTCTACTCGGTAAAGGGCCTCATTACACCTACCGAGTATAGTGGCGAGACATTGCTATCGGCAATTATTTCCGAAATCACTGTCCCGCCACTATTTTTGCTACTCTACTCGGTAAAGGGCCTGATTAGTGATTACATCTATATTTGATTGGCCGAGAGCACTGACTCGCCACTTTACTTGGTAATGTAATGAAGCCCTATGGGGCAAGCAGGCAGAATTTTAAGGCATAGAATTCACCCTTTAAATCCAATAAAAATTGTTTAAAACTTACAAATCATTACCACACCTGTTATAGCTTTGGAATAACCTACGGAATAACCCTCACAAACACGACCCCCTATTAATATGGTGTAATTTATGGTAGTAATAAGATTGTTTACAAAGAGGATTATACCGAAATGATCGAACAAAATACGATTAGCCGTGTTCAAATAAATATAACAAACGGCTCATAGGTGTTTGGGGATGATATTGATTTTTAATTTCGAAAATTCTTGAATATAAAAAAATATAGTCACGTTTGTTTAAGGCTCCTCTCGCGAAAAAAGCGTGCAGATGAAACCACTTTTCATCGGCATTAACAGAGAAATTATATCTGAAAAAACAATTAGTAATCTACATGATATGATACGTAACGTGGTTTTGCCATATTTTTTCTATCGGTATCACATAATAAAGAAATAAAAAACCAAATCCCCTCCAAATCGTTGAATGAAACCACTTTACTCCTTCATTATATTTTATCAAAAGAATATATAAAAAATATCTACTGCTTTGCAATAGATAAGTTGATAATTTGGTTTTTTTACTTTTTTGAAATATGTATTATATTAAGACTTAAAAAGGTTTTTTCTCCTATTTCGTATCATGGACGCGGCGAGCGTCGTAACCGCCACCGTACAAGGCGCGCTGTTATGAATGTTATTTTAATGTCATTTACGTCGATATTCGCACTGACAGACAATGATCAAGGTCATTGGCGGATATATAGGCCTTAATTAATTACAATGGGGATTATCCTTTTTTTTTTTAATTTGCTCATTACAAAAACATTTCGAGGTATAAGGTCAGTGATCGTTAAAAAATTGATTAACCGTACAAACGCAATTCATATTCCGTATTTGAAAGTTGAAACGAGAACTATGAAACAAAATCAAAACTCACAATAGATTTGAGCCTTCCGTAGAGCTTTTTGTTTTAATTCGTAATTCAGTGAAATTGATTCATAGGCAGATTATTGAGCTGTTTTGTTCACGTTTCTTTGAATTTTGTCTATTATATATTTGTTCGTGAACATTATTATTTAAATAATAAATAATAATGTTCACGAACAGTTTATTTATCGACAATTCCATTAGATACAAGGTTAAGAGCTAAAAGATAAAAAGAAAAAACTAAAGAGAAACGGGCCAAAGGCACACTTAGAAACAAGCTCAAAACAAATAACTATAAAGTTACTGAATGTAAGAATCATACAACATTATCTAGATTTATATTTTAATTTAGCTTAAAGTTTTAAACAAAAAGGTAATGGCCCGCATAATTTTGGTGCAACGGAGTAATCTCCGTTGCACCAAAATTAATTTATCGCGCGGGAACCGCACCTTTTTTCGACATAAAAGTATCCTATGTCCTTTCCCGGGACTCAAAGTATCTCCATACCCAGCAAAATCGGTTCAGCGGTTTGGGCTTGAAGAGGCAACAGACAGAGGCACTTTCCCATTTATAATATTAATACGGATTGGCCTCTGCTAAATTCGGATGTTTGTGCGGAGTCTTGGCCCCAAAATCCAGGTCAGTCACACACGCACACAGACACACTCGTCTGTGTTAGTGTATCTTGCACGTGACGCCGTGTCGTCGCTGCGATATTAAACCGGGGGACTGGGGCTCTCAAACTGTGCGGGAATACCCCTTGGGTCCACTGAAATCTGATAAAAAGTCATGGTAGTTGTATTTATACTTTTATTACAATATCGATTAACAATAAAGGAACAACATTAATTTAAAATAATTATAACAACAAAAAACAAAACAAGACAAAAGTAATAACTATAAAGAAGTGACATGCAATAGAAACAAAATTATTTAATTTGTTTACATATAGCTACAAAAATTCTTTTATTCGCTATAAAAATATCCCGCATAATATACACTATCTGGGGGCACGGCAGTGTCCCAGCCAAGCTTTTTAGCAAAGGCACGGCCGTACCATACTTTTCTCGGAGTGGTTCGCGGCTATTGCACACCGTCCTTATCTTCGATGTTAACAAGCTAGATATTTAGAATTTCGATGACTAGGAGCAAGTATTAAAACTAGCTTAACCTCCAAATTACATTATATTCTGATTATTAGTTTACTAGTTACGGATGGTCAAAGTTCTTCTTCTTCTTTTAAAAATATGGCTCCTTGGTGAAACGCCAATGTCAGAGTGTGTTGATGAATACTCTGCCTTATGAGAGGTTTTGTGGAAAAACAAGGGTACGGAAATTATGAAACGCGTACGGTGTCTGTTGACAATTCCTTAACCTAAAACAAACACAAACATGAAGAGTTAGTACCACACCTTATAATTTAATTTGGTTAGTATGTATAAATGTACATAAAATTTTTACAAAGGGACTATTTACAAAGGACGTTTTGTCACTGACTGACAGATCATCAAAATTCTAAGGTACTTCTAGCAGACTTAGAACCTTGAAATTTGGTACCCGGATAGGTCTTTATTGACAATGAAAGGAAAAATTATGAAAGCGGCCAAGTTCGAGTCGGACTGGCGTAGATAGGGTTCAGTACCGTAAATTCGTATGGGAGCCCCCCCTTAAATAAAAGGTTTATTTAATTTTTATTATTTATTATTAAAGTTGAAATACAATTGAGTATTTTCTGAAATTTCTAAAAACCTTACTGTTACCATTATGAATATAGAGTAAAAAAAGAAAAAAATAGCAAAAAAAAAAACAAGAAATGACAGGTACATCACTATCTCACGGCGCTTATCAGCGGCGGTGCCGGGCAGCGACCGATTTTCATTACTCGCTCAGACTGTTTTCAACACCTGGCACGCTACACTTAGCGAGCAATGTAATGCGTTCAATCTTTAGGTTACATATTTCTCGCACTACCCGACTGGAAATTTCTAGTGCAATTATTTTAACGAAAAAAATGAGATTTTGGTAGAAAATAATGGAAACACAAAATTGTTTTTTTACTTACCTATGAAAAGTGACTCCTTCAAGTTTATGGTCACTTCGATTCTTGCACACAACCACCGAACAGTTAGGCATTTAAAAAAACACTCCCGTAGTGCGCGCTTAGACGATCACGTCCCGACTAATTGTGTTTTCACAACTTTCGCCTGTTTTGCTTATGTTTCACTTATACCGGCCACGCCCCCACAGCCTCTCTTTATATCTCTGTGTATGCAATATTTTGCTTGGCTCCTTTTACATTTAATGTTTTGGTGAGATACAGCTTACAAATGAATCTAACTACTTTTCTTGCGATTCTATAAATTTCATGAATGGCTACTAGATATTAATTTTATAAAACTTTAATAAAAACTCATAAGCGATAGCTAAACATTGAAACGGCAGAACATTCATAGGACGCTATAAAGTTCCGTACCCTACAGATCTGAATTTATAACATCTACAAGGTGTAACAAAACAAAGTCGACAATACTTTTGGGCTTGTGTGTACCTGTGACCTTGTGATTTGTATGAGCAAGCACCCCAGCGTCATGGGCATTCCCATACAAAAGAAACAAAACACTCTTTCAGCGCTGCTACTGAGTACTATTATAGACCCCACACAACCTAAAGTATTATAACTTTATTTTGTTCCAACTAGAATAGAAAAATAAACGACAGTTTGGAAACCTCTCGCCCCCACCCCAACGCGCGGGCGCGTAACTCAGCGTACAGCGAGATCGCGCCAGAAAAATTTAATTGTGAAATACGAACCCCACCCTCCACGCACAACGCGTTCTTGGAGAGATCCTAACTTATCAGTTATCACACCTCTGTATTTGACGAAGACCGATTGTTTTATTTATTTAGATCTTAAGAAGATAATATTTTTACGTTTAAAATCTAAACAAATATCACAGTTATACAGCCACCGGGAGCATTCGCTTGTTATGACGTTACATACGTTTCACAGTCCACGCTAACCTAACGGATACGAAAACGTGATTACCTTGGAGTCCATGTATCCAAAAATGCACCGGCACTGAAAAAAGCATAGAAAAATAAGAAGCATAGAAGCATAATATAAAAAATACTTTATTAAATAATAATCTTTAAATTAATATACCTACTCTACAATGTGAGGGAGAACCTTTAGATGATCAAATAATAATTTTACGTGGCACACGGCACGGCAAAATTGTTTCGTATCAATTATATTATATAGGAAAGCTAAATGTAGGGAATATAGGGAATCGTACGCAGACGCTTGCTGTCCACGAAAACGGTAGGCCGACACATCGACATTTAATACCTAAGTGGATGAAGTGACTAACCAACATTTTTCATAAAAGCAATTACCTATATTTTCCTTATAAGAATAATCAATAAACCTTGTAACTTACTGATTTATCATCTAGTTATACATAAAATCTATTTTTTTTAATCGTTATGTTACTGCTAAAGCCTCCATTAACTTTCCCACTTCATCCGCTAATAGGTCTTTAAATTGTATAGTACTCGTATTTTATTTTAAATTTTCAATGGCTGCCAACATTGATGCCATTATGTTTTTTCATAAAACTCAGTCTGCAACTGTTACTAACAGCCATGGCATTTTATTGTATTTTTTTTATATAAAAAAAGTAAATAGTACAATATAGTTATTGGAAACCCTATACTATAATATTCTTATGGCCAAAAATGTAAATAAATTATATATTTTTCGAATGATAATTTAGTAATAACTATTATGGTTACTTTACTATGTTACTAACTATGCATCTAGATAGACACGATAAATCATTAAAACTTTCTCTGTGCGCAAAATAACTGTTCAAAACGTACTACTTCTTGGATACACGATTCCAAAATATTGTATAGCTTTGCAGTAAACAGTACTCTCTACACGAATGACCTAGGTCCAGAAATAAGTGACATATCAAACATAATTTATGCCAATAGCAATTAATTATGCGCTACTACCCCCATACTGCACGTGTTCTGGGGGACATGATCAGGGTGCATAACAATACCCTATTGAAGACATATTGCCACATAATAATACCATTTGCGGGGAGAAACATAATTAATTAAGACCATATCAATGACAATAAAAATGTCGTTTATCAAGTGTTTCAAGTTGTTAACGAGTGTCATTTTTACTTGGTGATGGAAAAGAGGTTATTGTTTATAACCCTATTACCCTACCCCATGGGGAATCAGGTGGAAATTTTGAGACCTGAAACTATCCGTACTTACTAATATTATAAATGCGAAAGTGTGTATCTGTCTGTCTGTTACCTCTTAAAGTCAAAACCGCTGAACCGTTTTTGCTGAAATTTTGTTCGGAGATACATACTTTGAGACCCGGCAAGGACATAGGATACTATTATCTTAACTTTTATGCCGCAAAAATGTGCTGTTCCCGCGCGATAACCGAATTTTGACGCAAATCAATGCTTAGCTTATTAGGTTACGAGCGTAATTTATAGGTTTTTATGTTGTTTAGTAAGTAAAATAATAGACTTGTAGTTCGGTCTAATTAGACGCAAAAAAATCGTTACCTCGGAATAACCCGCATAGAGCTGAAAATTGGTAGAGACGTTAAATACATCATTACAAATAAAACCTCAAAAGTCCCCGGGGATACTCCTTGTGCAAAAAATTTTATTCAAGGTCAAAGGTATGAAAATGAGGTTTTTCCTGTTTTTTTCCCAAAATGTACATTTTATCACAAAAATAGGTGAGGCAAGAGTGTAGATCATAGAATTCTCTACAAAAAATATTCAGACACTTTTTTCATACGACTTACCATTCCTTATGAATGGCGGGCTTAATGTTTGGGAAAATCATATCTATGCTTATATTATAAAGCTAAAGAATTTGTGGAACTACTGCTTTGAATTGAGGAATTCGTTTTTTGTTGGATAGTCTTATTTATCGAGGAAGAGTTGAGCTATATAACATCACGTCGGCACCAATAGGAGCTAAGAAACAGAGGAAAATGGGGGAAAACGGAGAAAATTATTTGAAAGAGCTTATCTCACAAACGGCTGGAGTATATTTTATGTTATTTGGCACAGATATAAAGTAGACTACGAGGAAGGACATGGGCTATTTTGTTTCTCGGGAAAATGCACGGTTTCCGTGAAATATATAATTAACAGGGCGGAGCGGAACTTCTTGTACTACAGCATACGAGGGCTGTTCACAGCCAAACATACTTCTGTGTGACTTATTGCCGTTACCAAATCTAAACTTTTCGAGTCTCGAAGAGCAACAGTCCGCTTGCAAGTCACTTAGAAGTGTGTCAGGCCGAGAACATTTTATTTTTTTCAAACAACTCTATAGTATGTAGTACTAGATGTTAAGCGTGGCTCCGCCCGCGTTAATTATAAATTTCACGGAAACCGTAAATTTTCCTGAAAAACAAAATAGCCTATGTCCCTCCACGTGGCCTATTCTATATCTGTGCCAAATAACATAAAAATAGCTTCAGCCGTTTGTGAGATAAGCTCCTTCAAATAATTTTCCCCGTTTTTCCCAATTTTCCTCTGTTTCTTTGCTCCTATTGGTGGCAATGTGATGTAATATAGCTCAACTCTTACTCGATAAATAAGACTATCCAACAAAAAATAGCACAAATATTCCTAGATAAATAAGACTATCCAACAAAAAACAAATTCCTCAATTCAAAGCAGTAGTTCCACAAATTCTTTAGCTTTATAATATAAGCATAGATATGATTTTCCCAAACTTTAAGCCCGCCATTCATAAGGAACGGTAAGTCGTATGAAAAAAAATGTCTGAATATTTTTTGTAGAGAATTCTATGATCTACACTCTTGCCCTACCTATTTTTGTGATAAAATGTACAGTTCGGCAAAAAAACAGGAAAAACCTCGTTTTCATACCTTTGACCTTGAATAAAATTTTTGCACAAGGAGGATCCCCGGGGACTTTTGAGGTTTTATTTGTAATGATGTATTTAAGGTCTAAACCAATTTTTAGCTCTATGCGAGCTATTTCGAGGTCGAATGTTTAATTTTCCCGGGGTATTGATAGACTTAAGTTACCTGAAATACTAAACAAGTAAAGATCATTACTATTTTTAACAAAAAATTAAAACCGACTTCCAAGGTAAAAACAATAAGTAATAATATAAACTATCTTACTTTTTGGTAGCATATGCCTAGGATCCTTCACATAAAACCAAAATCACCGTATGTTTCCATATAAATTTTGAGGAGTTCCCTCGATTACTCATGGATCCCATCATCAGGTCACCACTTTTGTGAACATGGTACCAAATTGGAGTTAAAGCCCTATACAATAAAAGAAAAAATTTGAAAATCGGTTCACAAACGGCGAAGTAATAGTTGAACATACACAAATAAAAATAAAATATCCACATTTCCTTGCTAATAACAAGATCTAAGGTTTATTAAAGGTATAGCTTTACAAAGGCGATTACTAGGTGACACGATTCTCTCTCTAGAGATAAAATAGGACTCTTCCATTTAAATAGAAATATCGCATTTAAATTCAAAGAAAATGAATTATTTTCTTGAATCTTGGATTTCATGGATATGGTGTTAGTGGAAAAAAGTAATTCAAAGGCATTTGGATTTTGGTGGACCGCAAACGTACCTAATATATTATTTGGTAGAGTTATATCAAGTCAAAGTATATTGTTAGTCGTGTTCTGTGTGTAGGCTGAGCTTGACCTAAACTGACCAAATTACCGCTACATAAATCTTCTTCGATTATACTGTACTATCAGTACATTAATCGGGTTCATTTAAAAAGGCACAATAACAACATTAACTACCTGCCTAGCCTTTACGCATTAAAAAAACAGAATTCGTAATTCGAATTTCGCAGCTTCGGAATTCAAAGTTTTAATCCTGTTTGTCCAAATGCACGGATATCATTGATTTCACAGTCCAACAAAACAGAGTCGAGTGTCGGATATTGTATTGTGTATTTTCACGCCGCCTCCGAATTGGGCAACCCGTCACGCTGGCGGGGCGGGAGGGGGCGAAGGGGACGTAGGAGACGAAGGGGGCGACGGGACGAAGGGCGCTAACAAGGCGAAACGCGTTATACGCAATGTCACGGGTTGACAGGCGATTAGAAACGCGCACGCGCTTGGCTGCAGTTGCGGCTAAGTACTGCAAGAAACCGATATGTCACGCTTTAAGCTAACGCTACGCTTTGGCACACTTTGGCCCACTTGCACCAATTCTCAGCTTGTCTACCTAGTACAGTGTACCGTAAATTCTTGTGTTCAAGGTACAGCTACAAAAATGAACATTTTTGGAGGTACACCACAAATTAATCAGCTTGTACACTGTACGGGCGTGATTTGTACCCAATTCTTGTCTTATCGTCCTGAGATACTGCCTTTTTGGTTCATAATATAAACTAGGAATATGTAGGCAACATTGTTTTTTCTGTGGCATATTAACTACTGGCCAGTGGTCACGGCCCACGGTACATCAGTGTGCCAAGTTAACAGCAGACTCTTTTCTAGAAGAAAGTGACTAAAAGACAATAAGAAATATTTTCTAGCTTAAGATAAGCGTGCAATGCCGATTCTGACTTTTTGCGTTGTCTGTAGGTATTTTGACTTACTTTTTTGTATTGAAAAGTGTACAATACTTATTTAAACTTTAGTCTCATGAGACTTACATTTACCTACTATGAGTTTAACAAAAGAATCCCTCACGGAAGCGTGATAATAATTTATGAAGGCTGAAGCTATATTCAAGGCAAGAGAACTAGCGAGAAAGCCAGAAATATCAGATTATATTTAATATACATTTAAAACTGTGTCCTTTTCCCTCTTAAAATAATTTTATTTAAAATGACGTCTTTGGCCAACCTAGGCCTTACCGTAGTGCTCTACTAAAGTATGAGAACTAACCAAGTTGTACCTGACTTCTCATAAGTGGTAGGAGCAATAATTATGTGTGACTGATTGACCATTTTTCTTTCATCTCAAAAAACTTCATATTAGATTGAATTTCAAAATTTCAATCTGAACTAGGCAATTATTTAACTAAGATTTTAGAGCAAGTTTGAATTCACCTGCTAGGATAGCAAAGATTAGAATTTTTTCCCTTTTTTGCTAAATTATAGCAATGAAATATTGGCTTGTGTTTTAGGGGTCAGTCGCTATAGGCTATCCGTTCTTCTGACGGTGAGCCTGTCTACTACAACTAAAAAGACGTGTAACAAAATAAGTGATAAATATAATATACTAATAAAAAAATCTCTATCAGAGCTGCTACTTTCACGGTGAATTCAATATAAGGGACACCTACAAACCCTAAAGTATTATCACTTCGTTTTATTACACCCTGTGAAGCTAGACAGTATGTATATTGTATAGGCAGTTGAAGTTTTTACAGAATATGATAAAAAATCTATGTGAATTTATCTGAGCTGCCTCTATGACAATAATGGATTTAAAAATTGGAATGACATAAAATATATTGGAATGTAGCCGCCAAATTTCTGCTGCAAGTACCTGTCAATTTTTTCCAAAAATTTCAAAATTATTTAAAATAGCTAAAATAATTATAACACAAGCTATACTTATTATTATTGTACTTTTGAGGAATCTCTATTATTGGCGACAGGTGGACTGAACTAGAGTGACTGTAATTTATGCGGTATCCAGGACGTACTACTTTACACTCATTTCCAATTTTCTAGGACTCACGGTTTTTTGTATATCAATGCTCACAGCACAAGCATCTAATATTCTCAGAGCTCTCCATGTGAATATGTAAGTATAAAACTATGTATCTCGATATATTTTAATATTCTACATCTGCAAATATAATATAATAGTATTAGAATTTGTGTAGTTTTAGATTGTGGATATGTAAATACAAAGGAATGACAGAACGCAACTAATTTTTAATTCAAAATGAATGATAAAATCTATAATCCAAAATCACGAGACAAGTCACAAAACTTCGTACTTATATTTTGATGTATAAATGTGTATAAAATTTTGTGATTAGACTCTCTTCTGTCGCAAATTTTATTCACAGCTTTTAACATTCTTTCTAAATAAAAATTGATGTCCATTAATATTGTGTATGCCATAATTTTTTACGCAGGCGAAGCTGCGATCAAATCCAGTCACATATTATTAACCAACCATTTCCAAATCTGCCCATCATCACAACAACAACAGAAGCTTGTGTCTTCTTTAGGACATGTCCAAGAACGACTGCTAATCTTTAGCCCATCAATAAACTACGACATACTTCTGTAATTTTCGGGACATGTCCGACTATAATCTCCAGCCATGGTCGCCCTAATCAATAGCACGTGCGGCACCCCTAGACACATAAATTCCGGGTAGGTATTGTGACGTCACGGCTCCCGGCGACATATTGCCGCCAAATATTAGGGCATCCCCATCAAAGCGAGGGAGAAAGAGGAATTTTTTAAATGAATATCCTCCGCGTGAATAATAATGGCACAGAATGAAAGTGCATAAATCCAAAGTTTTATGTTGAGTTTTTGAGCGTGATAAAAATTGTTATAGTATATTATAAATATTTGAGAACAGGCTTTATTATTTTTAACCAATCTAAAAGGGTGAGTAATAAATAATAATATTTGTCAAAGGCTTTGGTCCCGAGTCCCGACTCCCGAAGTCATTATACTTAGATACCGAAGTTACTAGGACTTCTTTAATGAAAGTTGCCAAATATAATTATCAAGACGTAAATAGTTTTTTTTGATATGAAATTTGAAATTAAAAAAATAATTTAAAACTATTAGTGTTCGCTTTTATTTATTTAACTAGCTAAAAGCCGATCTTTGTAAAGGGTTTGCGACGTTTTTCTGTTACTATCAAGCATTTTTTGTGAATAGCTTCATTTTGATAAGACGAACGACAATTTTATTTGCGAAAAATCTCGAAAGTGGTAGCTAAACAGAGATAGAATGGATTTCATACCTTTTTTGATATTTTGATGATCCTAAAATATAGATTATTCTATTTATCTATAGCCCTACTACCCCTAAACTGAATATAAATTTACTGTTTTCCAAGCCTTTTTCCTATATAAAGTATCTACTCAATATGATATTTCAGCCAGAGTTAGTTTTATAATAATCTGAGAATCTGGAAGTATAAGCCTATATTGTGTCATGTATGATGTATGTGATTTGGAACTATACTTAATATTATAATACTTATTATATGATATATTAGATATAGATACACAATAATAACGCATTTAAAACTAAAAAAAACCCAAGGCCCATGAACATGAAAAGACAAAAATAAATTTGAAAGATGATCATGATAATTATTCAAGTTGATAGTGCCATAAATAAAGCTCGGGTAAAATCAATTGTACCGATTTTATCTCGATCAATTCGATAACGATAACCTTTGATATAGCGACTTGATAACGATAATCGTTATCAAGTCGCTGTATCAAAGGTTTAGTGTAGGCCTAACAGGTTTAGTGTGTATTTTGATTGCGATCACACCTGCGACTTTGGCTACATTTTTATAATTATAAGTACTATCAGAGAAGTTGATTTCTAGGCAGATGGGGAACCTACGTAGTTTGGTCCCGTTATATAGCCGACAGATCACAATTAACATTGAATTGACATGATCCGATCGATTGACGTTGGTCTGTCGACTGCCTAGGAACCACTTTCCTCGATGTACTATCGAGACTACTAACTTTTCTACTTCATTAATTTGAAACTTTTGGTTGATTAGCCAGTTCTCTTGCGTACTCTCGGACAGTCTCCACGTGAGGTATTGCTTTCTTAGCTATCTTCATTTGCAGTGCTAGAGAGTCAATATCAAAATCACTTGCGTGAACGCCGAATTCAGTCTGGATGTCGTTTGCTGATAATTCCTTTGAACGGTTAAGTAGAACAGATTCGAGCTGGGTGAGGCGATTCATTCCAGGCTGTTCAAACCTTCTTTCCAACTCGTTTTTAGACCAGTCTAACACTGAAATAAATTTTTGGCGGAGATTTTCCCTAGGCAACAACTGCACAGCTGGAGCTCTGCCACTATACCGTTTTGGAGGGGCTCGAGCACGAGGAATAGTAGGCATAGTGAGTTCCATATTTTGATCGTTATTATCCTTTTCCGTATCTGTCCATATGCGGTTGAAATCGTGTTCACCCATAGAGTTGTACACATTCCACAATGACCGCGCAGACTGCTGCGCCCCGGTAGCAGTATAATCAACACTCTGCAGTGCCTTAGCCAGCTGCTCCGCCGTCTCACAAATGGCAAGGGCAATATTGAGTGCAAGCAGGGTGGTAAATTCGCCCATTTTTCCTTGATAGCTGCGAAGTGTCACCCTGCGCTCATCAGTAATATTACATGACTTGTCGTCGTCTAGCATTGCCACAAGGGTCTCCTGAACTCGAACATAGTTTTGTACAAAGCGCCTCATTGATTTTGCTCGGACGTGACGCACCATCTTGTAGGGTATAATGCTATTAGCCGATTCGGTTTTATGGGTGAATTATCATCTTCAGTGCATGGCTCCAGGACAATGTTGGAGAATATGTTCTTCCGTTTAGATGACTCCTAGATTGCATTTGAAACGTCTTTGACAAGAGCAATGGAATTAGATATGAGTTCACATTTTCTAGCAACTTCCTGAATGACTAGATCGAGGGAGTGGTTGGAGCAGTGCACAAATATTGACTTCGGTTGATCATCTGTCGAAAGTTTTTGTAATCCGTTAAGACGGCCAGACAGCTGCTGCGCCGTCAAAACAGTGCCCCCTAAGATTTTGAATCGGCAGTGAAGAACGTAGCATGACATCACAAACTTGTTATGAAGTTTTTTAGCAGTTCCATCATCGGCATTATACAAGCCCATGAAAATTTCCTTTGGTTGCAAAGTGTCTAGTTCTACGTATCTAAAACAGGTAGAGAACTGCTCATCACCAGCATAGCTCTATCAGTAGTGCTGCTGCTTATATCGCTGTTTATATCGCGAATAAGTTTACGTTGCACTTGATGAGTCATTATTTGAATTATTTCATATTGAATATTATGGCTTAGCCATTTGTCCCGACGTTTGATCCAGTTCGCTAAGTCAGGACAATCAAAAGCTCTTTCGTGCAAAATATCCATTAAGTTTCCTTTATCAGCAGTTGACCCTTGCAACGCCTGTAATATTTTTCACATTTTCAGAAGCAACCGTTTATCAAGCTGGTAGATCTCGGACGCTGGAATCTATGGATTGTGTGATTTTTTCACTTTAAGACTTCATACTTCACAAATGGACTGAGCCATACCTCACCGGGGTGCCAAGACGACGTGACCAGTGCCAGGCCAGTTACCATGGCAACGTCTGGCGTCTCTACGCTGCCGCAAAGCGGTAGTTTTTTTCTTCTATGAAGATTTAAGAAAATACCTTAGAAAAATGTCCAATTATCTGAGGATATCACGAAATTCAGCAACTGACTGAGGGACGGAGCACAAAGACGTGCAAACAACTGACAACGTCAACAGTCGCCGCATGCGGAGCCAACTGTGGCTACGCTGGCTACTGGGCGACGTAGCCGGCCTGATCGCCAGGTGAGTTTCCCGTCATACATCTCAATAGAACTAGCTGGCGACGATGGCAACGTCGCGATGGCGTCCCGGTGAAGTATAGCCTAAATCAAAAAATAATCTTTGTATACTTTTAATAACTGGCTATCTGAGGTTTTATATAGAAGTTTATTATCTTTAAAAGAGTGTTTTCATTAGTTACTAAAACACGCCAGTACACACACCTCTAAATAACAGTGGCAACAGAAGTACCATTATCTGTAAAAATTTTAGATGTCTAGGTAGGGGTCGGATCTTGAGATACAGGCTGAGGACAGACAGACAAACATCGAAGTCTTAGTAATAGGGTCCCGTTTTTATCCTTTGATGGAAGTTAGAACTCGAAATAACTTCAGAAACCAGGCGTGATCAAATGTATCAAACTAACCGGAGCACAAAGATATGCGAAAATGTTTCCTTCCATAAAATTAGGTAAACTTTAAACGTCATGCCATAAAGTTATCGGCGAGGATGTTAGGGTAATACGGCCGAGGAGAGAGTAATAGCTTGTCGAATAACCCGCTCCTGGACAAATAGTGGGACCGATTAAAATGTCGTCAGTTTTCAATCGCTACCCTCGCATCTGGGTGCCATTTATTTTTGGACTAGTTTTTTGCTGCTTTGAGACCGTGCCTACTTATTCCTTAATCTTTTCCGTGTATTACTGATATTAGAGTTTTGGCGATTCTAAATTGATGCACACATAACTATGGTTTACTAATAAGTTATAAATATTATAGCTACAAAATGCTGTGTAAATCTGGTTAGATTGACACACAAATTGAAATCAGATTGAAATTATTGTAGGTACTTCTCTAAATCTCTACGTTGAATAATGCTCTCTCAAAGACTGTAGGTACCATCGAAGAAATTTATTCATAGGCAGTTGACGGACAGCTACGTATTGTCAGATAGAAATAAGAAAGACGTTAAGAATAGCTAGGGTGACAATAGCTACAAGTAAAAGTTGGTTTTGAACATTGTAGTGGAGTTCCCAGAGCGTAAAAATCGTGCAAACCTCAGATTTTTGCAATAGTGGACGAAAATTGAAAAGAAAAAAATAGGAATGTGTAGCTGATAACATAAATAATAAAGTTTATCTATTAAAAAGTTGTGCTTTTGATTTTTAAATTATTCTCTTCCACTTCAAGTAAACTCATAAACTGTAAAATTTTGAAGAGCATATTTTTTAAATATATAGCAAAATAATAAAGTATCTTATTATTTTTTTAACCGACTTCCAAAAAACGAGGAGGTTATAATATGTTCGGCTGTGGATATTTTTTTTTTTTTTTTTAATTTTTTTTTTTTGTATGTTCAACGATTACTCCGCCGTTTGTGAACCGATTTTCGAAATTTTTGTTTTGTTGTATTAGGTTTCACTCCAATTTGGTACCATGTTCACAAAAGTGGTGTCCTAATGATGGGATCCATGAGTAATCTAGGGAACTCCTCAAAATTTATATGGAAACATATGGTGATTTTGGTTTTATGTGAGGTGTACTAAGAATACGCTACCAATAAGTCAAATATTGGGTCAAGGTATACCATGGTTTCGAATATGCTGAGAGAACTCCTGACTCCTTATAGATACACGTTTGGGAGTTTCGGCGTTGTTTTAAGAACAGAAAGCATAAACTACTATGTAATTCATATTCATCATCATAATCATCATCATCATCATCATCATCATCGTCATCATCATCATCATTACCACTTCGTGTTAAGGCCACCAATGTCTCATGGCACAGAATAGATAATAGTACAAGGCATAGGTATGGATATACTAATAATAATAATTATGTACTGTATAACAACACCTGTTTGTTTTTAATACACGGCGGTCGGTGTCGCCGCGCCACCGCGCGGCACGTGGCGGCAGACGACAAAATATCGAATACTTTACTAACTACTTCATAAAATTTTAATAGACACATAGAATTAAAATAAAGTTATTTTAAAAAGAGCATTTAAACAAAACAAAGTCATTAAGTGTCTTTTTAATTAGTTATACTTATTAATCGATAGACGGTGCACTAAGTACCTATCGATTTGAATTTTTGTTTACAAGAACAGCTGTCAATAATTATGATAATATTAAATATTATGAGTAGCTACGCTACATCCTATGCAAGTTTGTACAATTTTTTATCTGATAGATCCTTCAATCGTGGAAAAACTAGACACAATAGCCTTTCTATTGTTATCGCAATCGCCGGTGACTGCTTGGGGCTTGAAGCATTAAAATTGTTAAATTACTTAGCACAATATGTTCACTTCACTGATAATATTATATTATTTTGTGAATGTGACTTGTGACTCTTAACAAATTGTAATAAGATACGTAAAATATACGCGAAGATTTACCTACTGGTATAACTAAAAAGAGTGAAATTATTATTATTTTTAACAAAAAATTAAAACCGACTTCCAAGGTAAAAACAATAATAACATTAATATGAACTAAAAAGTATTTAATAATTTTTACTATCTAATAGTGCCTTTTTCCGAATTCGGCTAAACCTCAACTATTTCTGTACTCAATATTCATAATTTTGAAGTCGGTGCCAGTTCCAAAAGTTTTAAATATTCTGTCAGAGGACTGAAGATTCAGCCATCTGGTACCGACTTCAAAATAATGAAGATTGAGTACAGAAATAGTTCAGGTTTAGGCGAATTCGGAAAAAGGCACTATTAGATAGTTAAAATTATTTAATACTTTTTAGTTCATATTAATGTTATTATTATTTTTACCTTGGAAGTCGGTTTTAATTTTTTGTTAAAAATAATAATAATTGATTTGTAGCTTATATTCCAAAGAAAGAAAATAAGTTGAAAAAATATATAATTTAGATTTAAAATTAATATTTTTGTATGTAGATGAGCATACCTCCAAATGTGCTTGTTGTGTGCCTCGCCAGGTAAATGGCGTTCCTATTTTTCTTTGGTTTTAAATAGGAAGGTTTAAAATTATTTTTGGGCTTAACAAAGCCTTCTATTTCTATAACTTTTTAGCTCTTACTTTATTAAATTTTCTGAAAATGTAGTACTAATTTTTCGCGGATATTTCGAAGAAAATCTGTATTTTATTTCTTTTGGTTAGGTTTTTATAGACTAAAATTGTTTTTTTTTTTCATTAATTATATTTGCTAAAACATACTTAAAGGAAAAAATACAAATTAGGTTAAGAACTGATATTTTTGTATTCAGGTAAGCATTTTTAACCGACTTCCAAAAAACGAGGAGGTTATATGTTCGACTGTGGATATTTTTTTTTTTTTTTTTTTTATTTTTTTTTTTTTTTTTTTGTATGTTCAACGATTACTCCGTCGTTTGTGAACCGATTTTCGAAATTTTTGTTTTGTTGTATTAGGTTTCACTCCAATTTGGTACCATGTTCACAAAAGTGGTGACCTGATGATGGGATCCAGGAGTAATCGAGGGAACTCCTCGAAATTTATATGGAAACATATGGTAATTTTAGTTTTATGTGAAGTGTACTAAGAATATGCTACCAAAAAGTCAAATATTGGGTCAAGGTATACCATGGTTTCGAAGATGCTGAGAGAACTCCTGACTCCTTATAGATACACGTTTGGGAGTTTTGGCGTTGTTTTAAGAACAGAAAGCATATTATGCTACCACGCAATTAAAATTCATCATCATCATCATCATAATCATCATTATCATCATCGTCATCATCATCATTATTACCACGTCGTGATAGGGTCACCAATGTCTCATGGCACAAAATAGGTAATCGTACAACTTACAAGGCATAGGTATGGATACAATAATAATAATTATGTACATAACAACACCAATTATTAATATAGGCTGTTTATACACGGTAGGGTTGTTGAGGAAGTGATTATGAGGAAGAGGAGGAGGAAGAGGAATTGTCATGCGCAAATTTAGAGGATGCGGATGAGGAAGAGGATATTTTATGAGGAAGAGGATGCGGATGAGGAAGCGGATGAGGAATATGATGATAGGAAATTATAAATATTAAATACATACTAGCTACTAGCGGACCCAACCCAAAATAATTTGTCCTGTCTGTACAAAACAACACACAAAAAATTATTAAAAGTTCATTTTCCAGTGGACCAAACTATGAATCTAAACCATTCTCGAAACACACACAATATAGAATCATCAAAATTGGTCCAGCAGTTAAGGAGAAGTTCGTGTGCCTAGTGTGATTTTTTTTGTGTTTCACATCCGATCGTGACCGCGTTGGGCGTTTACTAAGATTTTGTATGGAATTTGTACAGCGCCACCTGTTCACGGGAGTGAGCCCAGCCCAGTGGGTAATCCCATACAAAATCTTAGTAAACGCCAAACGCGTTTACGATCGAATGTGAAACAAAAACTCACACTCGGCACCATAAACGTATGATGCTAAAGACCAACAAAGAGTGCGAGAGAGAAGAAAATCCTTTATGGAATTATAACAAGATGAAAAGAGAGAGGCAGTCTAATGAAAACTTTAACCACTTTCATTTGACAGGTCGTCACCAAGTCGTCACCCGTTTTTATGCCCTTTCGGTATTTGCAATTTATTGTTTAAATCCTTTATTATTTTCGACAAATACTATTACATATAACAATGGTAACTTGTTCTGTGAGTGATTGCAGTGTAAATCATAGGAGTAATCCTGAAAAATAAACATTTCACAGGTAATTAATCTTCATGTCCTAATTGCTACGATGTGTTTATTTTAGCTATATTCTGTCTATATTTCTCTATTTCAAATAAAATATTGTTAATCCTCCCCTTTACTTTCATATTTTGCATAACTAAAGGTACTATTGTTCTTAAATTACACAATTTTTAAAGAAAAATTTTTCATTAAAATTGTTTACATATACGCTAGGGCTTGAATCAAATTTATCGATATGCCTATCGGTATTTAACAAGAACATAAAACTAATCTAAAAATGTAATGGGGGTGTAAGGGTATTATGATATGTATTTAATTTAAGAATAAATAATATACTATGTTTGTCGTTTACTTTCAACTTTATGTTTGCATTTCTATTAATGTAAGAGCTGATTTTTCAGATAGTTTTTACCTGAATAACAAGTAAGTAACTTAAATGTGTATATTATTTACCGTTAAAAGAACCTCATGTTATAACATGTCCGACGATTGAAAAAAAGACGGGTTGCACTCCGGGAGTGCCGGCAGAAGTGAAAACTTGATTATTAACGTTGTGCATTTTTTAAACCCATTTTTATGAAAATCGATTATTAAAATATCTCCAACCGTCTTACGGGTTTTCCGAGGTTTTTCGATCAGCACGAGAATCTGACGCGAGTTTTACAGTTTTTACCCATCCCACAAAAGTGCTCAACGCCGCTAAAGAAGTTTTCACTTCAAAAATCACCCCAACCGAAAATGTGTATCTACTTTTCAATCGTCCCCTTTTTACTGCCAAATAAAATATATGATACCTAATTTGAATTACAAAATCTGTCAAAGTTGCATATTATTTATTTCTCATAGAAACGCAGGTAAAATAACTCGATCGGACAATACTATCGATAGTAAAATTAAAAATATACATCACTAGCACACGCACACATTGACAGATCAAAAATCGTCACGCATTTTCGGGTTGTCAGGTGGTCTATACGACAGTATATATTATAAGTCTATGCTCGGCACACAGTAACATACCAACACAATACACGCACACAAAAAAAAAGATGAGCGAATAATACAATTCTCGCGCTCTGGCGTGTGCGTTGCCACTTGCCATGATTGGATACGCGACGCGCATGCGCAGTGAAATTCCTCATAAATTCCTCTTAAATTTTGCGGAAGCGATAGCGGAAGAGGATTTTTTTATTTTTATTTATGAGGATGCGGTAACGGTTGAGGAACCCAAAATATTGCGGAACTTCCTCATTATGAGGAAGCGGAAGAGGAATCCTCAACAACCCTAATACACGGCGGTCGGAGCGGCGTCGCCGCACGCCGCGCGGCCGCGGCGTGTGCGTAAACATCGCGGCATTGCGTCGTACCTATTCAAGTTCTAATGTCAGGTAATGTCGCGCTGCGAGCATTTTGAGTGTCATAATATGATTTTAAACTTTATCTTCATTAATGTAGTACAATATAGTATCGCTTGAGAAAGGCGCAGGCGGCCGCGAGGCCGGCTTTCCAAGTTTCTCATGCGATAGTACTATGTATTACAATAATGAAGGTAAAGATTAATATCATAATATTATTATGACACTGAAAATATACTCGCCGCGCCGCTGGGTGTGATTCGGCTCATCCTTCGATCGCGGATTCTTGGAAATCCATTGTTCTGGCGGCCGCTTTGGAGTTGAAGCGTTAAATTGTTAAATTACCTAGCACGCATAGGGTTGTGTTCACTTAGATTTTTTTAAGGGCCTGTTTCACCGCTTCCTAATAAGGCTATCCACCACTTAATTTGACAGATGAAGTATGGAAAATCTGTCAAATAACCCTATCGGGCACCTTATCAGGAAGCGGTGAAACAGGCCATAAATGTATTATTTAAATTTATCTACCTGATATTTGGGCCTTGGGGTATTACAAATTGTAATAAGATACGTAGAATAACTAGTACCACCGACGACCACTTATAAACTCGCGGACTATGACGGAGGTCATCTTGGAGGGTTAATTAATATTTCTAATAACAATACGAGATCAATAATTACCACTCAAAAATGTTGACAATTCAAATTTCAATGCTCACTGCTCACACCAATAGTGACAAATTTCTGATTTCACACAGCCAATACAACTATATAAAACTCCTACGTACAAGCGATACTGCGATTCAGGAGCACCTCAGCGAAACCTAATGGAATACATCGTGTAACTAAAACTATATGAACAACAATCGGAGTTCGGACAAGCGATAGCGCCGACAGAGCGCCTCAATGACATATTATAGTGAAGACAATATAAAACTATTTTTTATACAATGTAAATTGGCACTAATTATAGTTTATCTACTAGGTAACTAAAAAGAGTGAAATTATTATTTTTAACAAAAAATTAAAACCGACTTCCAAGGTAAAAACAATAATAACATTCTTATAATATGAACTAAAAACTAAAAAGTATTAAATAATTTTCCTCTCTAAATGTGCCTTTTTCCGAATTCAGCTAAACCTCAACTATTTCTGTACTCAACCTTCATAATTTTGAAGTCGGTGCCAGTTCCATAAGTTTCAAATTTTATGTCAAAGAAAATATAAAGATTCCGCTATATCTGGTACTGACTTCAAAATGGTGAAGGTTGAGTACAGAAATAGTTGAGGTTTAGCTGAATTCGGAAAAAGGCACATTTAGAGAGGAATATTATTTAATACTTTTTAGTTTTTAGTTCATATTATAAGAATGTTATTATTGTTTTTACCTTGGAAGTCGATTTTAATTTTTTGTTAAAAATAATCCAAACATAGGTCGCAGCCATGTCGCAGCATGCGTCTTTAGTATGTACGTGAGATTTGTAGCACCCAATTTTTTTTCTGGCTTTAAGTAGGAAGTTTAAATATATTTCAAAGACTAGAAAAAGTATTTCATTTGTCGATGCATTTAATGTTTTAGTTCTCACTTAAATAAATTTTCAACAAATATAAAAAAATATTTACGGTCTATTTTGCACATTTTTTGGAGATATTTAAACGTTTTTAAGTACTTAAAAGTTATCATTTCTCTAAAAATTAAATACGCACAGCAAGTAAGTTTAACACACTTTACGTTACAACACTTAAATCCACCCAAACCCTTTTATCTTGGTTACGACGAACGTTAATCTCTAAAAACTTTGCAAAAACCTTATAGTTGTATTTAGCTTGGCAAAGCAAACTTTCTTTTTTAAAAATTGTGTATTTGGTTAATGTTCGACGTAAATAATCGGATAAGAGTCATTAAATAACAGGAACAAGAAAAAAAAAATTCTGGACCGGTTATATATTATGCTGAAATATCAATTTTTAATTAAGTAAAAAATTAAAAGCACAAAAAAATTTTTGGTAAACTTTGCAAGTTATAGTGTAAAAAAGAAAATGACACCTCAAAAACAAAAATCCATTCACTATTACAGTTTTCGGAGGTTAAAACCTCTGGCGACTGCACTATTGGTTTTGAAGGGATTGTAACATAATTTGAAAGATACAACAGAATATAGATTTAATGAATATTATTAATAATTAATACAAATAATACTATTAATACTATTCTTAATTATATCCGTAGCCGTCATTGACCTGCTGTCTAAAAAAAACATCGTTTTCTACATTGAGATGTATTTCTATACAAACCGCAATTCACTGGCGATTGATAATAAAATGTCAGATATTTCTAGTCTAAGTTAGGTATGTGCATTTTGCATACTCGATGAGGACTGAGATGAAGTTACATATTACTTGAAACTCGTAAATAGTTTAAGGTTATTAATTCTTCTTACCAAGAGGTATTCTGTGTCTTTTTAATTATTTTTTTTCTTAAGTTAACAGAATACAGTGCGAGCATTTTTCATATAACTCCTAGATAGAACCAGGTCCAAATATGGTCCAAATGCTATCTTTACTAGCACCCGGCACTCCGCTGGTACTTACCCAGGTGTCCCACGTAGAGTTCCACAAACACGCAGCTGGTATTCTAAGTACATGAGGCACTACTAAAAACCTTCTAGGTTTTCTAGGTTTAAGACTAAAAAGGTCAATAACCGCTGGTGTCGCCTTAAAATATTTTAACTATAAATAATAAAAATACATACAATCGAAATGCGGTAGGAAGATACACAGTGAAGATTTAAATAATTAAAGACAACATAAATTACAGAAATAAGTACATATTTTAGTGTGCCTATAGTCAGGACAATTATTATTTAAGGTGGCACCAGCGGTCATTGACCTTTCTAGTCTAGGAGCTATATGAAAAATACTCGCACTGCGTTCTGTTAATTTAAGAATTAAATTTCATTCTTGTAAAGAAACAGACTATTGTAGATTTCATCGGAAAATGTCTTGATAACTCTTCGTACAGCGTTGCCAGATGTCCGATTTTGGCGGGAGTCGGGACGTCCCGATTTTTAAAACAAAATTTAAGACCGTCCCCCGAGCAAACGACCTTGGCCATACATTTACCGCGTTGCCGAGATCGCGCCAAAACCCTATTATTTTTACTTATCTTGGTTCAAAATTGTCCTAAAAAAAATTTAAAACGGCGAATATGTAGTTTATGATATTGTCGATCTATTGGCGTGAGTTTCAAATAAAAGTAATTTGTAAATCCTAAGGAGATGCTGAATGTATGCTTGAATTTTAACAAATTGGTATTACTTTGGAAGCTGATATCATGAGTATAAGAAACAAAAATAGAAAATTTAAAACGACAAAAGGAATGTTGATATACTGAAGATTATTGCTTTATTTTTATTATAACTTTGTAGCTTTCAGATTATGAGTTTATAAGGTTTTAAATACGGTCAATTACGAAATCTCCGGACGGAACGCCCTTAATGCCCGCACAGGATAAACTCAGTCCCGCTTTCGAGTTATCCCCTAAAAGCAGTACTGACCCTGAACACGTGGGAGCAGCGTGCTGAGAAAAAAAGGTTTTAAGATAAGAGTGTGGGAGATAAAGGTGTGAATTTTCTATGGCTACTTTTGTAATCTATTGTCACGTAAGTATACGTAATTTATAAAAAGAAAAAAAAATACATAATTTATACTCTGTTCACATCGTACAGTACATGCAAAATACGATTGGCAATCGCGGTTTGTAAAAAATAAGGGCCGATTCACACGGCAGCGGTCGGCAGAAGCGCGATCAGCAGCGGCGATCTGCCGACGGCTGCCGACGGCCGCCGACGGCCGCCAGCGGCGCCTCGAGCCCTTTTAGAAGTTTTCAAGCGATACTAGTAGTTAGAAGTATGTAAATAAAGTTTAAAATTATTTCACACTAAAAGTGCTCTTCGCGCCGCTGCCGGCCGCTGTCGATCCGGTGTGAATCGGCCCTTACGATGAAATATGACAAGTTTTTTGAGAGGGAGTCAATGACCGCTACTGAGTCGCTAAGGGCCATATCTCACCGGGACAGCATCGCGACGCGACGCCGCGCCGCGTCGCATCGCCAGTGACGTTTCCATGGCAACGTCTGGTGCCTCTACGTCGCCGCAAAGAGGTGTCGTTAAACTTAACTTTAACAGGTCCGATTGCTGCCCGTATAGTAGGGTTCCTGAGACCCACGCGCACTTTACACGCGCTTAAAGTGAGCCAGGGTCTCAAGGGCCCTACCAGCTACCAGGCATATAATGGCGTAACTGTTTTTGGTAAGTAAATGTAAGTAAAAGTAAATGTTTCTGAAATGTGAAATATTGAATAATATGTTATATCAATGTTTTGGGTTCCGTACCCACTACCCAGAGGTTACAAACGGGACGTCGCAATGGCGTCCCGTTGATGTATGGCCCTAGCAGACAAAATTCCGCGATTTGAGAATTGAACTTATACAGGGTGCAATTAAACCTTCCTGCCAAATTTGATATATTGATCCTTGATAAAAATAAAAATACATGTATTTTTTCTTTTATAATCGCTCAGTACTAAAATGTTGAGAAATAGCCTCCGAAAGTTATTCTAAAAAACACTACAATTAATGGACACTACGTTTCGCCCGCGTGTGACCTGCCCCCGTGCGCGCGCCTCGCCTCGCGTCACCTCCGATCATACCCACCGCCGCGAGTGAGCATTCTGCAATGATTTTAAATGGGATAAAATATGTCATTAAGGCCGTCCCCCCGAGCAAACGACCTTGGCCATACATTTGCCGCGTTGCCGAGATCGCGCCAAAACCCTATTATTTTTACTTATCTTAGTTCAAAATTGTCCTAAAAAATATTTAAAACGGCGAATATATTATAGTTTATGATATTGTCGATCTATTGGCGTGAGTTTCAAATAAAAGTAATTTGTAAATGCTAAGGAGATGCTGAATGTATGCTCGAATTTTAACAAATTGGTATTACTTTGGAAGCTAATATCATGAGTATAATAAACAAAAATAGAAAATTTAAAACGGCGAAAGGAATGTTGATATACTGAAGATTATTTTTTCAGATTATGAGTTTATAAGGTTTTAAATACGGTCAATTACGGAATCTCCGGACGGAACGCCCTTAACAAAAAAATAACACCCAATTTTTTTGGTTAAATGGGTTCTCCTACTGATACATAAGCCCTGGAAAAAATTTGGCAAGAAGGTTTAATTGCACCCTGTATATTTAACGAGAAGTATAATCATGCCTAGAATAAGAATTTAATGTAAGTAGGATAATATGGTATTCATGAGCAACGACGCGATCTGTTGCATGTTCTGCAACATAAGCATTGATCCACCGCTCCGAGGACTGTCTTCTTCACTGCTTCAGGCAGGACCAGCTGCAGTAATTTGTTCCATGTGCACATCTCAGTCGTACGTTTGATCTCCGAGTCCAACTGTTGTTCGCAATGATCCAGGGTGTCCACCTCGTATACACCATCATCGAGTAAGCCTACAGAACAAAAAAAAATAGTTGGAGATCTGAAAGATAACTGTTTGACTACCTGTTTGAATTGTTCTTGTAGTGGAATAAAATTAATTACAAGTATTTTAATGCATGAAGCACAAGTACAATTTAAACAAGTGCTGATGACAGAATTATTATTGTACTTTTTTTATGAAAGTAATGGATAGAAATGAACAATTTCGGATTCTGATAAATTATGTTACCTTCATCATTTTTCTCATTTATTTCCTTTCTGGCATTATCCTTACCCCTGGCCATGGTAACACAGGGGCTTGATAGCTTTTGAATTGGCTCAGGAGTATATTTGTCATACTTTTCGGTATGGTTTTCTTTTTGTATGGTTTGATGTTTGTGTTCTTCCTGGAAGAATTTGGTAGTGATTATTCGAGGAGTATTTTGTTTGCTATCAGCTTCATCACTAGAAGATCGGGCTAGTGATTTTATTGTAGTACGAGTATTTATTTGTTCATGAGCATTATCACTACTACTAGATTCAGGAGTACAATAATTTTGATCTTCTGAAGTGGTTTCAAAATTTCGATGAATTTTTCTTGTTGTAGTTTTTTCTAGCGACGATGAACTAAGGCTACCTGAAGATTCTGATGTTATTGATATCTTTTTTGACAGCACAGTCTCAGTACGTTTTCTTAGAACTCTTCTTTTTACAATTGGTGGTGACGGGTCGACAATGCTAGACGATTCAGAAGACTTACTTTGAGCATCGTTCTCATTGTTTTTACTAGAGCCCGATTTTAAAGCCTTAGATTTTGTTTTATTGTCAGTATTTAAGCCTAAACTTAATTTGGATGTGCCTTTTTTGGCATCAGTGCTGGGTGTATTCAGAGGAAGTTTGACCACATTCTGAGTTGAATTAAATGTAGTATTTTTTGGGGCAAATGATAATGTTATTGGGTAGTGTACCACTCCAACTAAAAAAGGTTTCGTCTTATTTAGAGCAGCCTCCATCTTCTTCCTCTCTTTCTCCTGTTTCCATAACTGCAATTGTTCCATTCTATGTTCTAGTTTAGTTTTTTTGTCCGTTTTAGGTAGAACTAGACTCTCACTTTTTGTAATATTTCTTATATTGTCAGGAAAAGTAAGACGGCTGGCTCTTCTCTTGTTGTTTTGTGTATCCAAACTCAATTTTTCGCCAACTACTACGCTGTTGAACTGGACAGGTTGACTTTTGTGGTTCTTCTCGTGCAACTGCAACAATTCGCCGAGGTCGTAACTCTTATCCATTTTGACCTGAAAAAAAATTGTAAATGAGTTAAAACTTTAACAAAACTTAGGGCCTGTTTCACCGCTTCCTGATAAGGCTATCCACCACTTAATTTGACAGATGGAGTATGGAAAATCTGTCAAATAACCCTATCGGGCACCTTATCAGGAAGCGGTGAAACAGGCCATTAATATTTTTAAATATCTGTCTTATCTACATAATCTACAGGGTGTCACAAAACTAAGGTATAATACTTTAGCGTGTGTATAAGTCCCATGTATAGAGTTAACTGTAAAAGTAGCAGCGCTGAAAGAGCAAATTTTTGTATGGAGAAACTTGTGACGCTGGGGCACTTGCCCATACAAATCACACAAACAATGTGGTCTTTCAGGGCTGCTACTTCCACACTGAACACTCTACAAGGAACACAAAATATACGTCACACCTTAAGGTATTATGACTTAGTTTTAGCATTTTAAATAATATTATATCATATTGTTGCTAACTGTATCCGTCATTTTTGTACCATTTTGTCGACATCATTAATATTATGTGTATTCATACCGAATTATGGCTTTTAGGCTCTATAGTCTCTGAGCAAAACCGCGGAAAGACAGACGAACTGCCGAACAGGAGGACAGACAGACGGAAAGACCGAAACAATAAGGGTTCCTTGTTGACGACGGGACCCTAAAACGCGACAAACAAAGAATTTGGGCGAAAAACTCAGTCCGCGAGTCGTCTAGATTCAAATTGTCAGGGCGAGCGAAGCGATAGCCATACTATATCCCACAATCTGAGCACTTTTGTGGTACACTTTACGGAAAAACTATCACACCTACTGATATGTGCTTTACCATAGCAATTTTTATTTATAAATTATATGTGTGTATTATAATTAAGTATGTGTTAATTATCATCTATCAGTCAAGGTTTGGTTATACTATTAAAATTTAAAATATAAAAAACTGCCTCAAAATGCGTGCGCGGGTCCTAACCACCAAGTTCGGTTTTCGCTATTTTGTGATAAACAAGTAATAATAATAAATATATTATTTGCAGTTCAAATAACACTAAAGTCACATTATGGTTTTAAAATAGATACATTTTATAAACACCGCTAACTTCCAATTTCGCATCAAAATTTATGAACAAGAAATAAAAGTAAACAACGTCATTTCATTTACTTAAAGATACTCTAAACTTTCTTCTTTTAAAAAGATTAGTAATTTTGTCGTATTTTTCCTTAACATTTCCCGCCAATACCCATTATATTTGATGTTGGCAACATTATGCAGAGTCGTATTTGATGGACCTCAAACAAAAAGGGTGGTAAAAACGTTGACATCGTTTGATCGATACACGGGAACTCAACACTCAACAGGTGTATTCGAGTACGGATGTTAAAGATAACGTTTAGTAGGCCTATGGATTTCAGAGAAGTGACAATGTTGTTAAAACTTTTAAAGGCAGCTAAAGAACAACCTTACTCTCGAAACTAATATACGATTTTGTTTTCTGAGTGTTTCGATGTCCATTTTAATTCGGTTTCAATCGTAATTTGGGCTCTGAAAAAACTCGAATCTTTCGATGTTTCTTTGACCAAACGTCAAACTTCTCGAACCACCTCTCTTCTCGATCCACATATTACAGGATATTACAGGATAGCTTTAGCAGAAAAATCGCGTAGGTAGGGACAATATTATACATAAAAGGTAGTTGACGTAATATAATTAGTAGAAGAATTTTAATAAGTTTTTTTTTAATATAACTTCTATTTAAAGTTTTCTAACTCTTCGTTCCCCTTCAACATCGTTGGCAATTTCCAAAAGTTTTCAGATTTCTGTTATTACTTATTTCCGAAGTAGGACCTTTATAGTAGTTTCCCACATCGACGAAGGTCGGTGCTGTGTTGGTGTATTTCTTGATCTGGCTAAGGCATTCGACACAGTCTCAATACTCATACTCTTGGGAAAACTAGAATCTTGTGGCGTTAGGGCCTAGGGGTATTGCCTTAAATTGGTTTTCCAGCTATTTATCAGACAGACTTCAACGAGTTAAACTAGGTTATGTCCTAAGTGATACTAAACCAATTACTTACGGTGTCCCTCAGGGCAGCGTATTAGGCCCATCACTTTTCTTACTCTACGAGAACATCAACGAGATTGCGTCCTTGCCCTTAGCCTCTGCAGACATCTACTGCTACGCGGATGATACTACACTCATTTTCTACGCTAAAACTGTAAGCGATGTCCGTCGAATTGCTGAAGAAGGATTAGCGCTTGTTTCAGATTGGCTTAGAGCAAATCTGTTAACAATAAATGCCTCGAAAACAAAATTTGTGTTTTTTCATAAAACCGCTGCATCAAACTGCAAATCTTTACTCTATTTGAGTATACATAGCTGTTCTGCCAATGAACGAGAGTCCTGTAATTGTCCCCAAATTCAAAGAGTACCAAACGTGAAATATCTTGGCATAATTTTGGATGAGAAGCTGTCCTTTAGGGAACATATCTGCCTACTGACCTCCCGTATTCCCGCGGCGGACCCTCACTTGCTAAGAATCATATACCTAGCACTCTGTGAGTCTATCATAAACTACTGCATACCTGTATGGGGAGGTGCAGCGTCTACCACTCTTATCGCTGCCGAAAGAGCTCAGCGTGTTTTACTTAAAGTTGCTCTGAACAAGAGGAGAAGATATCCCACTTCTGCTCTGTATCAAGAATTTCGTGTATTAAGTGTTAAAACTCGACATTCTAAGAGCAGAAGTGGCTATGCACAAGCATATTCTTAGCTCCTCCCAGTATATAACACTACTGAAACAACGGTTTTTTAGGGTTCCCGCAGTCGCCGTCAAAACTGCGTTCGCTCAAAAATTTGGCTTGTTTCTCCTGCCTTACATATACAATAAGCTTATTAAATTATGCCAAATTGATAAGTTATCTTTTATGAAAGCTAAGACTGTCCTTTTTAAATTCTTCTTGGAATTTCGTACGAGGAAACTGAAAATATGTTCAAAATTACGGAATAAAGTCATGCACACACACGCACACACACACACACACACACACACACACACACACACACACACACACACACACACACACACACACACACACACACACACACAACTTTGAATTTAGTGTAATTATATTACTAGATATTTTTAAAAAATGTAATTATAGTAACTTCGTTTCGACCCCACAGGATAGGCATCGCCTAGTCTATCCGTCATCGCATATTATGTAAACATTTTTTGGTAAATAAATATTTGTATTTGTATTTGGATTTCAATGCTCATTTAGTAAATTAAGCCCTGATAATAATAATTATTAAATAACTTAACAATTGCAAATAATTATTAAATAACTAAATAATTACAAACATTTTCTTATCATCTAAAAATATATTACATATTTTAATGTGTTTAAGTCAAATCAACGAAGAAAAAAAAGGTTACAGTAATTAGGAAAAGATCACGCATCGGAGAATGACCGAGATATATTTAATGATTAACACCTTCACTGCGGGGCGGGCCGAAATCGGCCCGCCGCGGAATTTCAACTGGTGCGGACGAAGAAAACTATGTTCTCTCACTCGGTGCGGAACGATTATCTCAGGTGCTTGTATAGGTACGACAGAGGCAAATATATATTTGAGATTGTGTTTAAAAGTATAGGTCTTTCCTATAAAAAAATTATGGCAGGTCGTTATCGGCCCACCATGCACTGGAGGTGTAAAAAATCAACTCAGTACGGCAGTGAGCCTATTGTGGCCCGCCGTACAAAATAACATACATATTCATGTATGTTTTTATGTTTGTGTTCGCACATCTTCGGAACTACTAGTCCGATTAAAGTATTTTTTTTTTTTGTACTGGGTACTGTTTAACTTCGGGAATACTGTTCATCAAAATCGGTTCAGTAGTGTTTAAAATAGGTAATTTTGATTCCCAATTACGTACGATTTTGAAGTCGGTTTTATCTTTTTAAAATACAATAATTATTCATTTTATAAAATTAACAACGCACGATAGCCGGAAACAAAAAATCATGTTATTGAGATGAGCGAGATATTAAAACAAAGAGGCAACAGGCAGATATGGAGTTCAAAAAATTGTACTGGCTTATTGGACGACAATCGCCTCTAACATTAGACAATAAACTTCTTGTATACAAAGCCATCATCAAGCCAATATGGACATATGGCATCCAACTGTGGGGCACTGCAAGCAAAAGTAATCTGGCCATATTACAACGTTTCCAGAATAAATGTCTGAAAACAATAGCTAATGCACCTTGGTTCATAACAAACTCTGAGATACATGATTATTTAAATATTACCACCATTAATGAAGACGTATCTAAATACATACAAACATACAAGAAAAGATTAGAAAGTCACACCAATGAACTTGCTAGGGACCTGCTAAGGGATCACGATATAAGAAGACTGAAACGTCTGCATATACTAGACCAAAGAGAATGAATATTATTCTAAAGTAATAAGGAGCTGAGTGTTCAGTGGAACACCTCTCATAAAAGTGACTAGCAATGAACACACCATCTGATAATGGCTAGTGAGAGCCGATAGCAGATATATATAAATTAAAAAAAAAATGAGATGAGCGGTAAACGGCGAAATTGTGCAGGGTAATATGAAAAACTAGGAGAAACCATATTCCCTGGTTTATTTCTCATTTCCTGTTTGGCAGATCCCGGGACGAATCAAATCTAAAGTAGTTGGGTTCAAGGTTATTCCAACAGTCCAAAAACTGTACACCTACATTATGTTTTCGCAAAGTTATAGTAATTTAATCTAACCTTGTGCTGGTGACCGAGAAAGGCCCACCCCGCTCTGGCGGAAAAATCATTGGGGGCACACTTTGGCCGCCGCCGCACCAGACGAAGGTTTAAGATTTTACTTGCCGCAGTGAAGGTGTTAAGTACTTAAGTTTAATTTGATGAAGAGTTTTACAGAAGATGTGCCCATGTTACACGTACATTTTCTGACAAACATTTTCTCCTTGACAAAAACTTCATTCATTAAAATAATCATTAAATCCGTCGAGTGCCGCCGTTAGTCTTCAAAGTATTTCAAACATTATGTAACATGAAAAGCCACCTGGATTCAATAAATGTTGGAAGTGTCATGGGCCATGGCTTACACTATGTAGGGAATTTTCATAAAAAATTCTAAGCGATCCAAGTCTTTTAAATTCAAAGTTTCCGTACAATATTACAGGATAGGAACGCAAGAATTTCCAGACATTTTTGTATAATCCAGATTAAGCTTTGGATAAGAGATTTTCTAACACAATTTTGTACCGGTAGATTTCCTGTGGAAACTTGCATTACCTCTTTCGTAAAAAGTTCTCTTTTGGGAATTTATCACTAGAAAGTAATTTTGATCTCAGGAATGAGTTAAATTGTGATTATTCGACTTGTGAATGCAATTAAATTTAAATGTCTCATTTTCACTTGTATGCCTACGCTACTTTCATCGTTCCTATGAGGTATGTAAATGACTAAAATATGTGGTACTTATATGTTATATTATTTGGTCCTGTTTCTCTACTTATATTATAATATTGTATACATGGTGAGGGCATCCCGATTCCCGACAGGCTGAAGCGACTAAAATGGAAGGCCCTAGGATGGCCTATGCTCAGCATATTTTGGACATTATAATATTTAATGTACGTATACGGTACATTAAATATTATAATGTCATGTTATAATTTATTACATATATACACTAGATTCTGAATTAAAATACATTACAATTTACCAATGATATAATAAATAATAACTCAAAGCAGATATGTTACTACCGCGCGAATTGTGAAGCTTCAAATACAGGTCAATTGTCCGGTCCTTTATTTAGTCTGCATCGAACCATCGAACGCACTTCACGAACGTACCGCGTCTTGTCAAGTACCAAAATAAATTGAAAAAGCCGTCGTGTGTATTTAGAAATTGTACGAACTATGGCTCCAAAGTAAACAAAACACATGGAATCTCTTACCACTTATAAGAATGCAATAAATACCTCGATTGATTACATTTTCAATTATTTTTTCGAACAATCTGAAAAAATCGAATTTCCGCCATGGTTCAGGCAAAGAAAGTGACAGCGATATGGTTTTGACGCAAGAACGATAAGGATGGATGATTTCATTGTTGTAACTATGGTAACCTTTAGATATGACAGAAGTAAGTACGTATTTGAATTTGAAAATTGTTTGGAAGCAATTTAAGCTGGAAGATAGTATGAACGTAACAGATCTGTATTTAGTAGAATATCATTGACAATTTACAATATTTTATTGCATTCATTGCATTGCCAAAAAATAGAGCTGTCATCGAGTAGACAGGTTCAAACAAAGGGACGACTTCAAACAAGCTTATCAGCCTTGCTCATATCGATATTAGGCGCGTGTCTGCCACGTGCTCAGCAAAATTATATGTAACATATTAAATAGTAGTATATTCTAATGTAGCCTCTACGACACGGTTATTAAGTATACAATGCCTCGTAGGCTTCGTATGTAACAGCCTTATTGTGGTTCGAACAAACGATCCACTATTTATCGCCAAAGGCTACAACTTTATTGCTACGGAGCTTTTCTCACAGAAATTATTGGCTTCATACTTTCAGAAGGTTAAGAGCGATTTATGTATCTAGGTATAATAAGAAAAAGTATTGTCCAGGAATATTAAAAGTAATTGTATGCAAACATATTATTTTAATTTCATTACATCATTTTGGGTAACTTTGAATTGCGGTTGAACTTTGAACAATACATTTTATACATTTTTGTATTGTTCAAAGTTAAACCGCAATTCAAAGTTACCCAAAATGAGCATACATACTGGACTAAACGTAGGTACTTTGTGTATGTCTATTGTGACTTTGTGCACAATAGCACAGAATATATATTAGTTGACAATAGTAGAGACGTTACATGCTAAAAATTTAAAAGCTATAGTCTTATGCATAGATGTGCAGGTATATAATTTTTAGGGATCCGTACCCAAAGGGTAAAAACGGAACCCTATTACTGAGACTTCGATGTCTGTCCGTCTGTTTGTCTCCAGACCGTATCTCAAGAACCGCTATAGCTAGATTTATGAATTTTTCACAGATTGTGTATATCTTTTGCCGCTATACCAAACTCTATACCAATAAATACCAAAAAACAAAATAAAATTAATATTTAATTTTCTTTTATTTTAATCTGTTAAAATTTTCCTCGATATCAATAATGGCAACAAGCATGCACTTGATATTTTCACAAAATTGACGATTTTATGTGTAATACATTAATTATTAATAATAAAATTAAAATACAACAATGATTTAAGGAGGGATTTTTGCTCGATAACGGTACAGAACCCTTGTTGAGGAACGAATGAAACCCAAGAATGGCCTGATTATCGGGTTTTATTTCAATCCAGTGATTGGATCACTAGTTTGGAATAATGTAAACCCAATGTAAACCGGATATAAAACCCACCCTGCCTCATGTATTATTTTCCTCTATGACCAAACCTACGTAGTTTGAATAAAAAAGTTAATCTAACGATCAATTACTGACATAATTTTGTTTTGTCTCCAAAATGTCAACAAGTATAAACAATTAGCTTACAAAACCAAATAAAAATTCCAAATAAAATGCTAAAATTGTTGTGATTTCAACCATATTTGTACCACCAAGATTTATTCACCAAGATGCCTAAGTAATACTTTAGTTTTATTTACAACGTAGCTTTTCACGAATGTATTAAGTATAAATCCTATGAACACGAAAAAATATTTGTATGGTTTCTTCAACGAGGTTTCTTATTTTCACCTACGCCTTTCTGAATTATCGGCTAAAGTTCACAAACCTACCCCAATTTTTTGGTGCTCACATGGGTTGGCTCAATTCAACCAGCTGTCCGCCGAACTTCGATATGAAGAGGGCACTAGATGATGATGATGAGAGGGTTGAGGAAAGATTTTTTGGGTCAGAAAAACCTCCTCGTGCCACTTCCAGTAAAGGTTCGGAAACCTACCCCAAGATTGATATTTGATGGGAGTATGTACCTAAATTTCTCCTAAATGGGGGAGGGGGGGGGTTCCGAGGGTGGAAGTAGGGCTAAGGTTCACAAACCTACCAATACCTACAACAATAATTAGTTGAGACCCATGACATCAAGACTAAAACTCTAGTCTTTGGCTTTAGACTTTAAAAACCCTATTTTGGGTGAAGGGAACCAGTTCTAATATTAAGCTTAGTTAGTTACGTAATAATTTTTAACTTTTTTAACGAATGTCCAATTACATATTTTCTATCCGTCGCGTCGTGGGAATCAAACTTAAGTCTAATCAAATCCTCCAGGCCACAGAGGTGAAACGGTTGCCTCTATATAACAATAATTATTATTTATTATAGCCTACTATATTACAATATGATAGGTATGAATTAGTATCCTTTTCCAAAAAAAAAATCGGTTAAGAAATGGTAAAGTTTTTCGTGAACAATAATAAAAAAACCATTGTAGGTCGAGTTGAGAAACCGCCTGATTTTTTAAGTTAATAAAATATTACGTTTTGCTCAAAGCTGATAATGTTGGCGCATAATTTATGAATATATTCCGGAGAGATCAACAATATTTTTAAATAAGTTGACTTCCATGCAGTGGTGGGGCAAGACCAAATGTGGGCAAGATATATTTTGCGAGGCTTCCTGATGGATAACGCTAGAGGATGGATTTTTTGAGAGAAATATTTTTTTATTTTCAATGTTTTTTTTTTAAATATTATGAGTATCAAAACTCGTAAATCCTAAAAAATCCGGTGGCCCACGTCGCCCACGACTTACGCCGCCACTGCTCCCATCCTTCCATTTAACGAATATCGAGCGGGTCTCGCTAGGAATTTAGTAGGTCGCGCAATCTTGTAGAGATATATTATCTCTAATTCTCTATGTATATCTCTATCTTCCTATTATCTCTTCAAACCGCTAACCGATTTTGCTGAAATTTGACATGGCGATACTTTGAGTCGGGAAATGTACGGTTCCCGCGCGATAAACGAATTTTGTCGCAACGGAGTTGCGGAAGTCATCTTATAGACACATAAAAGTTAAAAGTAGATAAAAACCGTGTTAGTAAATATAAACATAGACTGTCTGTCATTTGCCTATACACCAATTTCTGTGATGGAATCTTCTTTAAATTGCTTTATTTTCAGATGTTGTCCGTGCGTTCATCATCAGATTGATGAATCTAAGAAAACAGAAAATATAAATGCTCAAACAAAGGAAGACGATGTTATTCTGGATGATAACTTCATTATTGAACATTTCAAACTACCACCACGGCCCTTATACCTTGATCCTTTTAGGTATTTTCCACTATAATCTACATTATAAAAATACTTAAGCTTCGCCCGCTGCAATCAAAAGTATCCTACGTCTTGCCTAAAGTATGTTCTATAGATATCTATGTCCAGTTTTATCAAAATCGGCCCCGTAATTATTTAGTTGGATAATATCATGGACCTTTGTCCATGATAATATTATCCAACTAAATTACGTTTAATAATAATATTAATAATATATATTATTTATAATAATAATATTATAATAATAATTTTAATAATATATTTAATAATATTACTTTTAATATTCAATGCAAAGTGCAAACAAACAAACTTATCCTCTTACACCCTATCTTTAAACTTTTCCTCTGACAATGTAAGAAAATTGTGGTCGTGTTAACTACTAACTCTACTACTCTAACTCTACATGCTTTTATGAATTTGGAGAATGTAGGAAAAACGATACCGCTAAAGGCGGTAAAGCCGCTTGCTCTATTCCTTGTGTTGTTTCTATTTAAGTATGTATCTTTATGTACCATCGAGGAAATTGATTCCTATGCAGTTGACAGACCAACGTTATTTGGTCGAATATGTCAATTCAATGTAAATGTTTGACGTAAAGCGAACCTAACTACGTAGGTCCCCCATCTGCATAGGAATCAACTTCTCTGATAGTACAAACAATTTATTAAACAAATCGACCAAGTAGGTACTATTAGCAGTGTGGCCGCAGTGCACATGCTATGCATTCCATATAAGCCACCGACTGTGACCGTGGCGGGCTACCACAATTTTGACACGCAATATTAACAAATTACCAGCTAGGAAAAACATGATGCCAGCTCGAACGGGGAATACACCCCGCAAATATTAAGGCTTCAAAGAACATAGCATCTTGGGGACCAGACCCGTCTACAAAACAGACCTAGCCAAATGCTATTATCAAGCGATCCGTTGCTCGTTTGAAACAAAAATGTAGGTATAGGTACATCTGCATATTTACATGTGGCGTCGAAAAATGCTTGCGCAACAACTTGCGGAGGCGAGCATATTTTTCATAGCGCAATATGAAGTCGTATTTTTTTGTTGCAGGCGGCCCTTAATAACGTTTCCGATGGTGGAAAACTCACAACATTTTAGCATGGCGAGAAAATATAAAATAAACCAACAAATTCTGGACGGATACCTCGATCCAAGTGAGGCCATCACGGCTCCTCCTATATTTGTAAGTAGATTTTTTACTCCTTATTAAAACAGATACTTACCTAAACGTAAATAAAGTAAGTATAGTCCGCGCGGAACTAGTTGGCCGCGCCTTAGGTAGGGACGGGGGTGAGGGGGCGGGTTGCTTGCTGCTCGCAACGCACATGAAATTAGACAGTGACGACCAATCTCAAGATATCGTGAACAATAATATTATTTTATTATTGAAAAGAATAAATAAAAGACAATTGATCAGTTTTATATTCTGAACTATTGACATCGGCTTTCCGTTTTTTTTAAACGTATGCACTTTAAATATTATTTCCTTAGATTGTCTTTTTATCGGCGGACTCATCTTGCTATTGCAATCTCTTGTGCTTTTTGTGAACTGTCAAAATCAAGCGCCCCTGCCTACTAGTTCCGCACGGAGTATACTAATTATCTATCTAAATTCTAAATTCTAAAGTTTATGGGTTTTTAAACAAAATCGAAACATAGAAGTTTGGTGCTTGAATCTTGATAGTTGATACAGTGTAACAATGAGTACCTAATGGTTATGAGTTTCGTTGAGATCTAAGTAAGATCATATGCATGAAGCCTGAAGGCTGCTTTGCAAACCCCTCATATAATTATTGCTATTTTGCAATGTTGAATAGGGCAGCGCCATCTATGAATTGTGAACTACTCGATAAACTTACTCGATTCACAACAAATACCTGCTAGTGACATCTAGTTTATGTTTACGAAGTCTTTTAAATCGTAGTTATAGATATTCAACACAAGATGGCTCTGAAGATGTTGCATTTAGTTATAGCATTGAACGCTAGATGGCTCTGCCGCCATTTACAAAAGGCACTAATGCGCACTCGGACTTGAATATATATATATTTTTTAAGTAGTACATAATATTTTTATACTATTAATTTATTAGTAACATAATATTGTTTTGATGACTCCAAAATACATTGTATGAAATTTAGACTAATTATATAATTTCCAGTTCTTTTTTTCAGCCTTACCCAAAAAAAGAAAAGGACAAGATAGGCAAAAACGATGACGTGCAAATCGTTTTTGAGTTATCTGAGGGGTATTACAAATGTCCTGTGCATAATAAAACAGTTGGAACGCCGAGGTTTGTACTTTAAAACAAATGTACTTAACGATTTTATACCTATTTTTTTAACTTGGCCACAAATTGTTTTTTTTTTTTTTCAAATAAGTACATAGGTAGTGAGTTTTTATTAGCGAAAACACGACATCATAAAATTTTCTCTAAGTATAGAAAAAAATCATAAATATGCATCTTAATTAAAAAACTTATATTTCAAAAAGGGTGCATTAAAATTTAATCAATATTTCTGACTGGATACCGATTTCCGCGTCGTTCTTATTCATCTGGAAAATTATATGAATGACGGGCTTAATAATATTATTATGAGTAGGTACTATGGGAGGTATAACGATTAACGACCCACTACGAGTACGAGTGCTCAAAATTATCTCGTGACCCACGAACCCTTAACATGAATTAACACTGCTCAATGAATAGTTTTTTGATCATTGAGTTATTAAGGCCCTATAGACCCGAAAATTAGCAGGTCGATGTCTGTCAGTACGAATATCGACGTAAAGGACATTAAAATAACATTCATATCAGCGCGCCTTGTACAGTGGCGGTTACGACGCTCGCCGCGTACCTGATAGGGCGAAATAGGAGAAAAAAACCCTTTTTCTTTGATAATTAAACCAAATTGGAAAATGTAGCCACAAATTATTCTTCTTTAAGTTATGAGCTTTTCGTAGATATGATTTTTGAAAGTAAAACTATCATAAGCTTCATGAAAAATAAGAAAAATATCACAAAATATTCGAATTTAGCCTCCTCTTCGGAGTTATTTTTGATCGAGTGAAGTTTTCAATATTATGTTTCGAACCACAAATTGTCAAAGTACATTAAGTAAACAACAATGTGTATTTTTTTGGCTTTTAAAAGTCACTATTTGTTTGTTTATTATTGATTCAAAGTCATGTAAAATTGGGTCTATAGGGCCTTAATTTATTATTCGAATAGGAGACGGGACGATTCTTTATTTTTTGCTTTATTCGCCCCCGTATCATATTACTAAATTACAGATGTTTCCAGTGCTGGTTTTGTTTTACAATAATGCTCTTTACTACGCTGGAAACAACATAGAATATTTATTATTAAGACGTATTCTAATTTCTATTCTGAATTAGGTATGCAATATTAGGTAAGTATTATAATATTTCTTACACTATACCTACTGACTTTTTTCTGTTTCAGGATTTTAGGATGTTGCACTTGCCTTAGATCAGAAAGAAAAAGTGAAGTCAGGCAAAGAAAAAAATTAGATAGACCATACAATAGGCCCAAACCATGGTTACTCAGCAGACACACCGACTTTGATCTTATTTCGCAATGGTGAAGACGACAGACGTGCAGTTACAGACTTTACAATTTAATATTTTAGAAAATGTATAAAAATTATCTGATATTATATAAATTAAAAATAATATTATTAGAGAAATAAAATTAAGTAGTAATTACATAGGTACCTAGCCCACGAACTCTGCAAGAAAACTGCAATAAGTTTACCAAATTAAAGTACATTTTAATTTAAAGTGGTCAGTGTTTTATTTAAATCTCTGATTCAGAAAACTGTTCTTTATGATATCTAAGACGTGAATAATAATTATTATTTTATATTTAGAAAATACAAAATTATGATAGATTTATGGCCTGTTTCACCGCTTCCTGATAAGGTGCCCGATAAGGTTATTTGACAGATTTTCCATACGATAGAGGAATATAATGATGAAATGATCATACATCGGATATGTATTGGGCATTCCGCATTGGCTCTCAAAAGTTAGGTGCTAAATAAAGCATGACTTCTTTATAGTGTCCGACCGAAGCTTCGGCTTCGGCTTCGGCTTCAGCCGCCTTCGGCCAAAAAAACCACCTTCGGCGAAGCCTTCGTCTTCGGCCTAAAACCAGGCCGAAGGTCCGAGCAACCGTCGAAATTGAACGAACTGTAAACTGTTACGAAAGACTGAGTGAGTAGTATATGCAGAGGCCGCTGGGAGTCACTGTCAAATACAATAAACAAACGCTAACTTCATAACAAATTATCTATACTAATATTATAAAGCGAAAGAGTTTGTTTGTTTGTTTGTTTGAACGCGTTAATCTCAGGAACTACTGATCCGATTTAAAAAAAATCTTTCAGTGTTAGATAGCCCCTTTGTAGAGGAAGGCTATAGGCTATATTTTATCACGCTAAAACTAATAGAAGCTAAGAAACAGAGGAAAATGTGGAAAAACGGAGATCTAGAAACTACTGTAGCAATTTTTATGTAATTTGGCACACATGAAGAATAGACCACGTGGAAGCACACAGGTTTCTTTTTTTGTGGAAAAATGTACGGTTTCCTTGAAATTACTAAATTACGCGGGCGAAGCCGCGCGGAACATCTATCAATTATCATATCGTAAAAGTATATTGTCCCACACAATATACTTTTATGATTTGCGCGTTAACTATTCAATCGATGCACCTACGGGAAAAACTATAAACTAAAGTCCACGCGGACGAAGTCGCGGGCAACAGCTAGTTTAATAATAATATAATAATCTATGGACGCTTCACACCACGTCAGTCTGGCCCCGTGGGCCGTGCTAAGTACCTAAAGGACTTGTGTTACAGGTACCAGACAACGGAAATATATTTAATACTTTTAAACTATACATATATTTAAGATTTTTATTATATCATACACATATTTAATACACATCCAGACCCGGGAACATTGAAAACTTTTTGTTCCGTCGGTGGGATTCGAACCCGCCATCCCTGGCTTGAGCGTCCAACGCGCTTACCACTGAGCCACAGAGGTCGTCAAATTTAATTATTTATTAAGCAGTTAGTTTTTGTTTATTTTATTTATTAGTCTAATTTCGGTCTAGTCGAGTAAAACAAAGACTGATTGATTTGTCTAATAATTATCCTTATTTGTGAAATAATATAGAATATTTTTTTTACAATAGTTCAGTCAACAAAGTAGCTGTTGTATAATGTGTGAGCGGGAACCTGAGAGATTTCTGCTGGAACTTATTCAGGGTTCTTAGGGATAAAATATACTAAAAGTCCTGAAGTCTAGGAGGTGAGCTAGAGTGAGGGGAGAGTGCCAAAAGTCTCAATTTTTGGTTTATGGCCAGTAACTAAAAAACGATGCGTTGTAGCAAAAAACATTCTACGATGAAAAAAACTTATTAAATTCTCTATAATTTTGATACTGTACGCTTTTTCCGAATTCTCATCCATTTTTTGAACTACACATTTGAGTCATTCCTTAAACTTAATTAATTATTTGTAGTTCACAAATTATTAAGTAATAAATAAATCACGAAATCACACACTTTTATTACCATCTCTAAATCAACTTCTCTATGAGACAGTAATTATAGAGGTAAACCATCAATATTGAAATTTTGAAATACTTAATTTTAATATTAATTGTAGCTTGTAGACAATATTGAACATAACTATATTTAAAAAAGATAAAACCGAAAATTGAGAATTAAAACTCCGTATCTCCAAAACTACTGAACCGATTTTGTTGAAATTTGCACTATTCCCTAAGTTGAACAGTAAAACAAAAAAGGAATTACTGAAATCGGAATGGTAGTTCCAGAGATATGCGAATACAAACATAAAAACATACATACATACATTTGTAATTTGGCATATTTGTTCAGACGCTGATACAGATTACAGACTAACATATATACGAAAATTGGGCAGTTCTGGAAATATTACATACATACGCGTCGAATTGATAACCTCCTTTTTTTAAAGTCGGTTAAAAATTAATTACTGAGTCGAGCGATTAAGATTATAAACCTTCGGCTTCGGCTTCGGCTTCGGCCGAAGGTTGTGGCGATTGCCGATTAATCGGCTTCGGCTTCGGCCAAAAATAGACCTTCGGTCGGACACTACTTCTTTATGTTTATAGTTTAAACTTGTGTGTACAAAAAATAAAAAATTTATGTAAAAAGCGCCTTATAATATTTTGTTTTTTTTTATTTACATGGTATGGTACCATAGAGTAAAAGATTTTATTATTGCGTATGGCAACTATATGACTTTCCTCTATACATTTTGGTTGATGGATGGCCGACCACGGTGCTGGTTGTGAACATAGATTTTTAGTCGTTGTATTTTTTATCTTATTGCAAGATTTTGTTTAGATATTAAGTTCAATCCAAGAATTAATGATTTTTTACAATTTCATCTGCAATCCAGGTACGTTTTGTGTAATTATTTTGGCTCGGTGGCATATTCTCAATAAGGTTTACATTGCTATTGAAATGTTTTCACACCTTACCCCTTGAAAATCCCAGATAGAGCTATTTAGCTGGCAATGCGTTTCTGCGCATCTATATATTTCTAGATTATATAGGCCTAGAACTAAACATTTTATTGTAAAAGGTCATTGAATTTCGCCACCTCCCCGTGGATAATTGACCATAGTTTTTTTGCCCATGGATGCATGTGATTCCTGCACAGCGTGAAAAAAAATATTCTCACGCTCGAATATCTTTGTTGGAGTTGTTTTTTTTGTAAGCTCAAACACACATGGTGTGATTTCCTGCATTCGCGTCATACGAAGGTGTGCTTTATGTGATATAAGGTAACTCATTTGTTGAAATATATACGCGCAAAAAACAATACATAATATTCCTGGGGAGAGACTTAGCATTGTCTTCTATAGAAAAAAGGGCATGTTAGTTATTTTCACTTGTGTCCAATAATGAATTTGTGAACATATGATTAATTTGGCCTTGATTCTGACAGTCCTTTAGGTAATAGACTATGTTGGCCTTGCATACATACCTACTGATTGTATAGCTAATGTTTTGTTTCACTAGCTTTACCCCTAGGACATACTGTGTGTTTGAGTTAGGAATTATAATGCAGCTCAACTCTACTATAATTCCCTGGAGAGTTATGTAAAGAAAATTTATAAATTTCCTTAGGTACAGCTGAGCTATTGTTGCATCACTTAGTAAGTAATTATATTCCATGTAGATGTGACACAGGACACTAAATTAATATTTTCTATTTTACGCTTCAACTCCCGTAAGGCCCAAGTGGGCCGCGATAACAATTGAAAGGCTATTGTGTCTCGTTTTTTTCGCAATCAAAAGATTAAAGATGATATTTTTATATCATAAAAATTATTGCTCTGTACTGTAAAATCTATTACTTTAACAAAATTAAAGATAACATACTCCTCAAAGGTTTCAGTTAGTGTCCAGCTGTTACTGATGAAATTAAGTTATGTTTTTTTAATAATGATTGATGATTTAACTAAATAAAGTGGGCTCCACATTCTCGGCAAAACTACACGAGACTTGCCAAATACGAGAGTGTGGAGAGCATATTTGTCTATATTCGTCTATATTCGTATTGTCTTGTGCAGTCTCCATCCCGTGTCGGTATTTCGTATCCGAATCAAAGGGCTCTCGTGTAGTTTTGCCGAAACACAAAACACTCCCTCCACATTCCCGCCGCGTATTATACTATATTAAAATTATATAGATTTTTATTTTGTTTTGTTGCGATGTATTGCTGTCATCCACCATCTTCGTTTTTTCCAACGTCCCTTGATAACTTTTTTTCTCGAATAAACGTATAATTGTAATAAGCCACAGCACATAATGCTGCAGCGACAGCTGTTTCCACGTCCAGCTTGTTCAAGTACCAAGCGCACAAATGCGCGAGCGAGAATGTGAGAATGAAAGCTGCTCTCGTCTCGTCAATAGTTTTGGCGAGACCCGAGACAAAACCTCTCGTGGAGAATGTGGAGCCCGCTTTAGTTGTGCAAATACATAAATTATGATAGAATTTGCTGTTACAAATTTGATTTATTTTAATTTTAATAAAAATTAATGGAAATAATCCCAAACAATTTACAAACTTTGTGGGAAATGTCTTAGTTTTTGTTTTACTGCTATGCGAGTTTCTTGTGAAAATGTATGTAATCATATTTTTGTCAAAGTACATTATAGTGCTTATAAATTCCTGTTGTTTAGCAAAATATAGGTTTAGTCAGAACTGATTCATACTATTTTGAGACATTCAGACTATTTATGCCTATAATATTATAAAATGTTACATTTTTGTGATATTCCGAGTCCTTTTTTGCTATAAGAGTCACACAACCAAACAGATGTGCTAACTTCTGAATGTGTTTAGGTTTTTGGTATGAGAGATACATTCCTAGATGTCTGTTTCAGGCTGAATATGCAGTTAGAAAAGCATGTAATATATTGCTGCAAATATAGAACTACAAGTTACTGAATAGTGTGAGTAGATTGATATAATTTGATGGTAGCATAATATTACTTAAGTCCGAGTCTGACTACTCAACATTTAACATAATATGCAATCTACAATTTAAGCTATTTTCAAAAGTTTAGTATTCAGTCTTTTGAGGGTCTTGAAGTACAGTGTCTTTGAGGTTATTAGTTTTCTACCTCGACCATTTAAAATTATTTGTTTAAAACTTAAATTTTTCTAAAGTTCATGTAACATTAAATTTTTTAACATTCAAATGTTTTAAATGCATAACTTAATCTAAGATGAAAATGGATTATTTAAAACAAAAAGTGTGGTTATAAAATAAGAACATGCAATCAGATTCCAAAAGTGTCAAAAATACTGATATATAAAAAATATTTTTCTTAAATCTTATGCTGAATAATGTAATGGACAAATTAAACATACATACCTTTTTCCTGAAAACCGCCTGAGACTTATTTAAGAGATTTAGTTATTTAGCACTTTTACAAGAAAGAACACCATTATTTTGCTATATTCAACTACCCACACTATATTGACTTAAAAAAATAGGTGTCAAAAGTTATGTTACAAAATGAAAATATCAATACCACACCATGAAATAACATACTTGATTTTAAGGTATTATTCTTATTTCTGCATAATATTAAGTACATAATATTTCTATTTTGTGTGGAAAAATATATATTATCTTTTTTTGTAATTTATGACTTGAAATTTACAACATTTATTGACCGTTGATGATTTTCTGAAAAAGTTTGTTTTTTAATTGGGCAAAAAATGGTTTAATTTTAAATTATTGTGTTAAAATGTTGGTTTTGTAATACACATATTTTTGCACCCAACAATCTATACGTCTACATGCATATAAGTCTACTAGGTGGAATACTGAGCAGTAGTTTGTGCAGGGGTTCAAATATTATACTCTCCCATAATAGCACAATTATTACTACAGCAGTTGTTTAGTAATATAGATGTCATCAGGCAGGATACATCGCTAGAATAGACTCATCATTCAAGGCTGTTAGGGTTCAGTAGGAAAAGGCAAATAAAATTATTGTTAATATAAAATTTTGTTAAAATAATACTAATGTATGTTTTACTGTATTTTTGGGATCAATTTTTGTAAGTATTCGATAATTAAACTTAATACTTATATGTTCTATTCGTTTCTCTATTGTGTATCTTCTGTATTTGATATGTCAGTGTATTTTGTTACACATTTTGTGTTTTACAACTCTGAAACTGTAAATGGTTCCTGTTGAGTTTGTTTTTGTAATTTCAATTGTCGTATTCATTGATTATTTGGGGATTATTATGCTACCTGCCTGTTGTTGTACCAGTTTAATACCAGACTCCTATTTGCACTATTTATGAATTTCTCTCAGTAAATAAATGTCACTAAGTCTGAAACGTCTGAGCTGAATCCTTGTAAAGTCCATCTGATCTTTCTGTTCTTTCTTACCTGATGTTCATTCCATGTTGCACGAACGAAATTCATGTTTGAATGTTGTAATAACACTCGACTGCAACTAAACCAATGTTCTCATTGCAGGTACAAGCCTTATGCAGTAACATAAGTAAAAAGTGAGTATATTATTTATTTTAAAATCTTGACTCTTAAATTGGATCTAATAATTGAAACAATTTCAGTTTAATCTAAGGATGGAACCATCAAATTCACATTCCAAGAGTGATATTTTTGGGAGAAGCGAAATCTTATATATGAGGAATGTCGAGAATAAGACTGATAGCGATACCAAAACGACAGATAAATCTAATAGCACTTGTGATGGTAGGCAAGTAATAGATACCCTCGAGAGGGAGGAGTTTGAAGAGGAGAATAGGTTACTAAAACAATGTTCTAACTTGATGGTCGACCGTCAGTTAGAAATGCAAGCTAACTATTCGGGTAATTTATCGAGTGCCAATTCCAGCCTAGCTTCCAGCTCGGAGACGATATCCACACTGTCAAACATTACCTCATACGATTATAGTTTACCCGGTTGTAGTAAGAATGACGATGCCGAGGGGAGTAATGTTACTATTAAGAACATGATACATTCAAGAACACCTATTTTCTCCATTGTAGAGGAGGTACCACCGAAGAAGGAAGATTTTATGCAGAAATTACTCAGTAGCAATACGGAAGAGAAAAAAGACTTCCCCAAAGGAAAGTTGTATAAGGGCGATTTGATGGAGCAATCTGGTGAGAATGAAGGGTGTGATGATGCTATAAGCGGCCCGTCTGGGAGGACCAGCTCTAACGCCTCGAGTATTGCTAGCACTAGCTCAGATAACAGAGAATTCTCCGTACCCTCAACCTCGAATGCTGACAGACTGCTCGGATTAGATGAGAGTGGTAAACGTACAAGCCCTAAGCCAACGGTAAGGTTTATTTATTGTGAAAATGTAAAATACTTCTTTATTTATTCATTATTATTAGTGTTTATCTTGGTTTGCTGAATGATGGTCAATAGTCGATAGTCAATAAGCATTTATTTCATAATTTGCATAAACAAAATTTGGACATGTCAAAAATTCAAGATCACAAAAATATAAAATGAAATAACAAAATAGGTGATTTATGGTCGATTTTTTATGTAAAACTCAAAATTTTCTTTGCGAAAAAGTTGTATACCGGTGGTAGCGTTAAATGGATTATTTCAATCTATCAGAACTATCTCATTCGACAAACTACGTTGTGACAAAATTCGTATATCACGTGGGAACCGTAAATTTTTCCAGGTTAAAAAGTAAGTCCTTTCCTGGGACTCAAAGTATCTCCATATTAAATTTCAGCACAATCGGTTCAGCGGTTTAAGCGTGAAGAGATAACAGACAGACAGAAAGACAGACAAATATACTTTCAGATTCATAATATTAGCATGGATGTTTCTGTCAGTAACTGACTGTAGAGCATGTCAGGGGTGAAACTGACTAATTTTCAAAAAATAATATTTTATTTTTATTGCTTTTTGCCATTTTAGAGTTACCAATATGATGACGCGGACGATGATTCTGATGATGAAGCCAACAGCACTTGGTGTACGTGCCTATCATCCCATGAGGTGAGTTTATCAGTTAGATAAGTCTACAAATTATTGACGAAATTGTGAAATTTACTACTAGGAAATAGATTTTGTAAAGGGGCTATATTTCGACACTAAAATGGTTCCTGTTTTATATGGGCTGGAATGACAAACACCACGAGCTCATAGAAAATTGTCGTAAAAAATGGTTGCCTTCTAAGTAGGAATTCAGGAGTCTTGAGAGGACTAAAGTTTTTAAAGACGTAATTTGGGTAATCAATTACTGTATCTTTGAGAATTGGCTCATATAATCAGGCGATCTTATGGCTCTTTTGCTAATCTGTTTCTTGCGATAAAACATGACCATTACATCAAACATGGTTAACATGGTGGGTACAATTTTGCGACAATGTTCCAATAATTCAATGGCTCTGCAGTTTCTTTTCACTTTGATCTAAATAAAACTCGATTAAAATGATTAGCATTGTATTTTTTCATTAAAGTTATTATTATTTTTAACAAAAAATTAAAACCGACTTCCAAGGTAAAAACAATATTAACATTAATATGAACTAAAAAGTATTAAATAATTTTTGCTATCTAATAGTGCCTTTTTCCGAATTCGGCTAAACCTTGACTATTTCTGTACTCAATCTTCATTATTTTGAAGTCGGTACCAGATAGCTGAATCTTCAGTCCTCTGACAGAATATTTGAAACTTTTGGAACTGGCACCGACTTCAAAATTATGAAGATTGAGTACAGAAATAGTCAAGGTTTAGCCGAATTCGGAAAAAGGCACTATTAGATAGCAAAAATTATTTAATACTTTTTAGTTCATATTAATGTTAATATTGTTTTTACCTTGGAAGTCGGTTTTAATTTTTTGTTAAAAATAATAATAATTTCACTCTTTTTAGTTACACTAGTAGGTAAACCTTCGCGTATATTTTACGTATCTTATTACACAGTTCACACTCACAGAAATAATATATTATCAGTGAAGTGAACATAATATTGTGCTAAGTAATTTAGCAATTTTAATACTTCAAACCCCAAGCGGTCACCGGCGATTGCGATAACAATAGAAAGGCTATTGTGTCTCGTTTTTCCACGATCCAAGGATCTATCAGAGAAAAAATTGTATAAACTTGCATAGGATGTAGCGTAGCTACTCATCTAATATATAAAATTCTCGTGTCACAGTTTTCGTTGCCATACTCCTCGGAAACGGCTTGACCGATTCTCATGAAATTATGTGAGCATATTGTGAGGATATTGGTCTGAGAATCGGCCAACATCTATTTTTCATACCAAAAATTATTTATATGGCAAAACAACGTTTGCCGGGACAGCTAGTAATATAATATAATATTATCATAATTATTGACAGCTGTTCTTGTAATCAAGAATTCAATTTCAAATCCATTCAAATCGATACTTAGTGCGCCATCTATCGATTAATAAGTATAACTAATTAAAAAGACACTTATTGACTTTGTTTTGTTTAAATGCTCTTTTTAAAATAACTTTATTTTAATTCTATATTTTGTCTATTAAAATTTTATAAAGTAGTTAGTATAGTATTCGATCTGTATATAAAGTAGTAAAGTATATTCGATTCGGCGTATTCGGCGCTGACCGCCGTGTATATTTAAACAAAGTGTTGTTATACAGTATAAAATTATTATTATTATTAGTATATCCACACCTATGCCTTGTACTATTATCTATTCTGTGCCATGAGACATTGGTGACCTTAACACGACGTGGTAATGATGAAGATGATGAAGATGATGATGATGATGATTATGATGATGAATATGAGTTGCATAGTAGCATATGCTTTCTGTTCTTAAAACAACGCCGAAACTCCCAAACGTGTATATATAAGGAGTCAGGAGTTCTCTCAGCATCTTCGAAACCATGGTATACCTTGACCCAAACCCAAATCACCATATGTTTCCATATAAATTTCGAGGAGTTCCCTCGATTACTCCTGGATCCCATCATCAGGTCACCACTTTGTGAACATGGTACCAAATTGGAGTAAAACCAAATACAACAAAGTAAAAATTTCGAAAATCGGTTCACAAACGGCGGAGTAATCGTTGAACATACAAAAATAAAAAAAAAATAAAAAAATATCCACAGCCGAACATATAACCTCCTCGTTTTTTGGAAGTCGGTTAAAAAGCGGCTTATACTGAGCTGTGTTTGTTATTTAAAATTTTCAAAATGGAGTATAGCTGTAATTTAATTAGTTTGATAGTGGTTATCAAAGTATGTGAAAGTCACGATAAAACCACCATGATTGAAATAATAACGGGGATTTCACTGTACTGAAAATCTATATACTTAACTTTTTAACAATTTTTTTTCTATTTCTAGTGTTTGGCTCACTAACACACATTGTACCTTTTTTTCTAAGACTAAAGTATTAATACCTTGATCGTGGGAATCGCAGACAATAGATATTCAATTGCTATGCGGCACCCGGGTGCCGCGCAATTGATAGGTTAAAGAAAGAGAAGTAGTGACAAGATATTTCAACAAGCTAACCTAGGAGAGTAAACATAGAAAAATACCAAGAACAATAAGCTATAAATGACAGAGGCGAGTATTTATATAACGGATCGGTGATCCATTATATAAATACATAAACAAATAGGACCAATTGTACTTATACATATATTTTAGTATTCACGTGGCAATACTAAATTAAGATATTATTTAAGATATTTTTATAATCGCGTGGTAGTTACCGAAACCTTTTTAGTTTATCACGCTTTTATAAGCTTGGGCAGTATGTACGTAACGCTTTGAGCACGATTTTATTATCTTCAGTGGTCTAATTAATTCGGAACTTTGCATACGTATTTAGAGCCAATGACAATGCAATAATTTGTTAACATTTTTTGAAAAAATAAAATAGAATTCTATAAGATGTAAATAAATCGTAAGTGTGTTTTGTTTTTTTTTTTACTAATATTTACAAGTATTTTTTTTTTAATAATGTGATGTTTTTTTTTTCAGGACGATGATGACGATGAGCCCGAACCAGATGATAGGCAATGGGTGAGTTAAATGAGGAAATAATGTCTAAAATAATTTAACTTTACATTTTGCCTTGTAGGTTACTAAGAAAATAACATTATTGTTTTCCTAAAATGATTCTTAGTAGTATAATTGCAGTAAATTAATTAAATAAATTATAAGTAATTGAAAGAATTTCCCCCCAAGTCTGTCACGTTGTCTATTCTTTAGTAGAAAAAATCCTATCTTTACGAAATATAACTTAAAGGCCCTTGTCCGTGCCTTCGTCATAGATAGTTTTAGGACTTAGGAAGCATTTTAAGTATTATGTGCCTAACCCATTTTTTATTATGTTGAAAATTAAGATTTCTCCCTCTGTCTAACGCATCGTAACGTTTTTGGGTACGGGCGGTACATCCTTCTATTTAAAACCTTTAAAAAAAGAAGTGAGAACCCTCCCGATTACTTTAAAATTTACTGTTGTGTGTTGTGCTTTTTCTTGGAAACTACCGGTCTGTCCCAGGTCTTTTTAGTATCGCGAATTTTTTGTAGATTGACGTTTGTTAATATTGTAGGACATACCTACTTTTGTTCTATTATCAATAGTTTTCGCAGCGCATGTGACGAAAGACGCTATAGGACACTTTTTTACACCTTTGATTACGTAAGTTAAGTTTTAGAGCGAAACCCTTATCTTTTCTGGCAATAAATATAGCCTATGTTACGAGTTTATTCATTACAAAAATACAAATCCTTCCTTTTTGTAATAGTAGTGTACGTGTATCTATGTAATAGACAATAGTAGTGCCTTCAACCTTTGTAAACTCCTCCCTACGTTACACAAAACTTTAAGGCGCTCCCTCACCAGGAGCATTCGCGTGTAAATAACTAGGGATTGCAATACCGGGATCCCGCATACATTTTGCGGGACTAATCCCGGTCGAAAATTTTGCGGGATCCCGCGGGACTGGCGGGATTACAAAGAAATATTATGATTCATACGAGTAACTTTGCGCGTGGGAGTTCGTGAACTGGCTACAGGCAGCCCGCTAAACAATTTACCTTCAATTCCTTTCCTTCAAAACTCGCAAATACCGGGATTGAAATTCTCTTGCGGTATTGCATTCCCTAAATGTAACGTTACAGAGTCGAGCATTACATTTGTGAAGGAGAACATTTTAATGACACATAATATTTTCATATAACTTGTAACTTTCAAGGCTTCATTTGACATTTCACGAGAATGCTCGTCGGTCAGGCTGGTACTATTGTAATGTAATGGTCAAAATCGAATCTATAATGTTACAAAAACGCGAATGCTCCCGGCATCTTAATAATAGAACGCTCGTGACCTGCGTTTAAATTTTTTTCCTCACAGAGGAAGAGGCGCTACGAACCCCCACCACCGCAGTCTGGGAAGAAGTTCTGTCCGGAGGGCAGCGTCAGCACAGGCACGGGCGATTGGAACCACATGGCGACCACACAGGGACCACCGGAACTGAGGCAGTGGCTGAACAGGTGGGTCTTATTATACTAAGAACCTGTTCCACCACTTCCTGATAAAGTGCCGAATAGGCTATCCACCACTTAACTTAACAGATGAAGGATGGAGAATCAGTCAAAAAAGCTGTGATTAGCCTATTCGGCACTTTATCAGAAAGTGCTGAAACAGGCCATAATAATAATAAAAAACTTGATGGGATGGGACACCGCGCGATGAGGAACTTCGTTGTAATAACTCCCACGCCGGTTTCGGTGACGGTGGGTGGTTTCATTGAAACCAGGACGGTTGCGCAGTAGTAATTTTAAAAAAGCCAAGTTCAAGTATAACAGAACTGGCTTACCTACTATAATATCAGCTCTATACTGCAATTTATCTAAATTCTAGAATAATATTTTAGTGTCAACTTTTGATGTGCAGCTGTTTTTAACTACGACGTTGGTGTTTTCCAAAATATGCCTAAGTGGAATTTAAAACATCGCGAATAGCAAACACCTTATGTATTATTCAATAGATATGTGCTGAAAAAACTTCGATATTTTTCCATAGAAATTTAAATTTGACTATCAAGTTTAAGACAAGTTTGAAATTCAGAAGGCGACCCCGTTCCATAATCGTGATAGCGTTTAAAATGCCGTAACAACTCGACTTGCCGTCGTAACAAAGGAAGAAGGGATCGATTTTGATCGTCTTTTTTGCGTTTTCTTTGTGAGCAATTTTAGAGCTGTTTTAATATAGGTATGCTAATAGGTAATAGGGCAAGAAGAGTACAATAATCTTAGTTTTTGACATAAAATAATATTTATACCACGAAGAAGTGGTGTTTTAAGTTTGTCGGTTTCTTTTTACCGAGCGTAACGTAATAAAATTTCCTTTTACTATGTCACTCGGCACTCCTTATTATCGCACCCTTTTTTCTCTAAGCTTACTATTAATATCTATTTTGCTGTGTTTACAATATGTTACGTTACAAAAGCGACATAAAGATGGCAACTAGCAGCCCTCCATATATTATCCATTTTGATGGCTTCGTCTAATACTTTAGAAAAAAAAACTACGAAATGGCAACCAATAGCCTTGTAGAGATCAACGACGATAACATAGCGCGCCCCTCCAAATAACTGTTTCAATGTGTGTAGTCACATCCTTATGAAAGAGTTTGTATATATATATATATATATATATATATATATATATATATATATATATATATATATATATATATATATATATATATATATATATATATATATATATATATATATATATATATATAAAATTTAAAACGTTTGATGTGCGTTGTCAAAACGTTTGAAGTATGTTGTTTTGCGCGGTAGGCTAGTTATGATTAGTTGACCAACAAATCTTGGTAATAAGTGACAAACTGAAATATTACAGTAATATTACAGTACACGTAATATTTCAGTTTGTCACTTATTACCAACGAATAACAAAACTACGGAAATGTAACTCCCATACTTCAACCGTTTTAAATTTGGCTCCTTTTCGAACACTCAAATATGACAATTCAGATTCTCGCCAAGGTCGTTTCCCAGGTAACGTATCATAATATTGCGCGACGAACGACAGCCTGCGCGGTTATTGTCATTGTCATAGTTACGAAACAAAGCCGTTGACAATAATTGTTAAAAGCGGATAGTATTATGCAGTATAACACCAAGCACACCTATACTATCCCAAAAAATGAGCTGCATAATTATTATTTTAAAATCAAACATTTTCCTCTGACCTTAAGGGTGAAACCAAACGAGCGTAACTTGTGAGTTGTGAGTCGCAGAATTTCGGCTGGCAGAAATTTTTCATACAAAAGTCCCGTTTGATTCACATGAGCGTAATTTTGTGAGTCATGATTTGTATGAAAAGATATTTACGCGACCGAAATTCTGCGACTTATAACTCACAAATTACACTCGTTTGGCTTCACCCTAAGTCATCGATAATAATAATAAACGAACCTTGTACAACTCGGACAAATCTTAAACTGTCCAGAGCACTTAGACAAGACGTTTTCTTTATATAACCACCGACCAAAATGTACGGAATTGACATAACATTAAACATAAATCTACTTTATTTTATCGTAAGCTTATGTCAATTGCATACATTCTGATCGCCGACGAAATAAAAAAGTAAAAAAAAAAACATTTCAAAAGTATTTAAATGTTTATTAATGTAATAGTATGTTTACATGTCCTTTTAGGACTGTATCTAATTAGGCATAGGATAAATTATTTTAAATTACAAAAGTAAGAACTAAGTACATTATATTATATTACATAATATATTTACAATCAAAATTACCAACATTAGATTATGAATTATTAACTAAGTACATTTACTTTATACGTGGGTGAGCCATGCTTCGACACGAATGGGCCGGCTCGACCGGAGAAATACCACGTTCTCACAGAAAACCGGCGTGAAACAGCGCTTGCGCTGTGTTTCGCCGAGTGAGTGAGTTTACCGGAGGCCCAATCCCCTACCCTATTCCCTTCCCTTCTCATCCCTACCCTCCCCTATTACCCTATTCCCTCTTAAAAGGCCGGCAACGCACCTGCAGCTCTTCTGATGCTGCGAGTGTCCATGGGCGACGTAAGTTGATTTCCATCAGGTGACCCGTTTGCTCGTTTGCCCCCTTTACGTTTACATAGTATAAAAGGGAGTTTTGAAAAACCCAAAAATGCAGATGAAAGTAGTGTACGTATATAATATTGTTATATCTTTAAATAAAAATGAATCCATATTCGCGTGGTCACATTACGCGTAAACGGCTGGCCCGATTTTGCTGAAATTTGGATGCATTTTGGATACATTTTGTCCCGGAGAAAATGTACGGTTACTGCACAATATACTTTTATAATTTGCCTACTACGGCCGGTAAGAATAACCAGCGCAAAAAAGAGAAAAACTATTCCTTTTTTTAGTAAACTTTTTATGCTTAATGGCTACGAATAATAAAAACGATTTATTATTCGTAGCTTAAAGGGATATAAATTAAACATTTACGTCCCTTTAAAAATAATCAATTTATTAAACTTTTGACGGTTCGTATATTTTAGCATGGACTCTTTCCTTGCAATATAATGGAGACGAACTCGGAGAAAGTGTTCAATGATGGTTTTAAGCAACATACAATCGTGATTGCTCCCGATAGGATGACTTTCCTTCAGTGTTTTAATAATATCATTACGTTCAATGATTTTTAAAAAACATTTATTTACCATTACTGGCAAGTTGTGCGCTCTAGCTAAACCTCCTTCTTCTTGTCTTACTAGCTGTCTGAGCAACGCTTCCGCTAAAAGGCATATTTTAAAAACAATTACAGATGGATAAGCTAGCCCCCCAAAATCTTTTAAACTAATGAGTTTGTGAAAATATAGCTTTTCAGCTGCCCATAACAAATCGTTGCAGGATGCACAGTCAATTTTGCTTAGTAACTTTTTAGAAACAAATCCTGCAATATATCCCACAATTAATTCTATCGTTTCTGGAAGGTGTCGCTCCGTATCCAGCATATTTGAGAAAGTCATGCAATTTATAGTTTCTGTTTCATAATTACGGCTTAAGTCATCGTTTTTGAGTGACAATTTGTATCTGTAACCGGGGGTAGTTTTATTTATAGTTGCAGTGCAATTCAAAATAGGAATATCTTGCAAAGGTATACAATTGCCTGTAAATTTTGATTGTAGCTCCAAATTTAGTAAAGTTTTTTTATATATGCCCATGAATTGCCTCGCGTTTGGGTTATTGTTACAACGACCATGATTTCGTATTACTCCAAAAAATAATTCTATATGATCCTGGCTGAATTTATATGGCAAAATATACTGAAGAGTCTTGCGTTTTTCTATTAATTCTGTAAACAGAGTTTTAAAACTGGATATTGATATGAGTAATCCAAGAAACCCAGATTTACTTTGAGTATCCGTAATAAGTTTTTGATTTTTGGTCATAGTCGTCACCTTTTGCCCATTAATTTTTCGAGTACTTTTGTTCTGTACTTCTATTTGCAAGCTTTTAAGATAAGAAGATGTTTGATCAAGAAAATCGAAAAGTTCGCTTTTTCGATCAAGAGTAAAAGGTTTTTTATAAGCGTAACCGCCCATACACCTTGTGTTTAATACATCAAAAAGGTTATTCATCATCTCAATAAAATAGATTGTTGAATCAGCATTTTCAAATCCTTTTAGTTTTAAATCATTTGAACACAGTCGCAATGAAGTGGCAACACTGTGGCTCAAAGTCTGTGTAGCTAGCTTAACATTCATGATATTATTCCTAAATTTCAAATGCCGCTGTGAGATTTTGTTGCCAAAATGAAGACCAATGTTGTCTTGCACATTTTTAAGGTGTTCTAAATATTTCCATTCAATTTTATTGCCTTCTTTGTCAATAAAAATTTTTTTAGCCTCCATTGTATTTCTCACTAGCTTGATCATGTGGCATGGATCTAAGATGACTACAACTGGTGCTTTAGATACTGGATGCGGGAAATAAGTTAGTAAATTATCAGTGTCATCAAAACTGCATCCTAATAATTTTGCGGCACTGAAATTAGACGGACATCCATCAAATGTCAAGCTTACTATATCAGCACCTACTTCATGACATTTTTCGAGACACATTGTTATAATATTGCATCGTTGCTCAGCTGAAAATCCATTTACTAAAAAATAGCCCAACGGTAATTTAAAGGAATCATCAAGTGAAACCAACATCAAGACGTAAGACTGAGTGGCAATTTCCCCGTCAGCGCCATGAGTGACCACACCATCAATGTCTAAACCATTAAAAATCTTTTGTTGTCTTATGGCCATTTCATCGACAACGAGACATGCAAGGTTTTTACTATTATTATTGTACTTAACTTTCAATGCTCTAAAAGCTTCTTCGGTGAAACCAGGCTTACCGTCAATTACTTGATACCACTTAGAAATAGTAGATGGGTGTGGAAGACATAAATGTAACTGGCGTCGTATATACTTGTATGCCGCAGGAGAGTAATAATTTACCGTTAGTGCAAATTTTTTTACAGACGGCGAAAATTTTATAATGCTTCGACATTTCTTACTTTTTTTTTTCCTTAACATGCTTGAAATCTCAGCAGGAAACCCGCTAAGTGTGTTATCCAAATTAAAATCACAAACACCTTTTCTTTTCAAATCTTTGATAACATTTTTTAATTCAAAACTTTTATTTTTTAAATTTTTGTTCTGTCGTTGCAAGTTTTTTAATTTCAATATTCGTTTCTCTGTTGTTAATACCCTATTTGAAGTAATTTGTGTTTTTAACTGTCGTTTTTTTGGAGCATTAAGAGCAGAGTCATTGACAGATGAAGGCACATTATTAGGTGTGCTACATTGAAGCTTTGGTTCTTCAGGAACAGGTTTTGAGTCAACTTCCATGACTTCAGATTCAAAGTTATAAAATGTATGTTTACAATTTGGACAACAAATCTGAAAAAGATAATAAACGTATTTTAAATTATACTTCTGTTCTTCACTGTATTTGTTTTTTTTAAGTATATCAAACGTACTTATTATTATTCTCTTTATCTTACCATATTCTGCTGGTTTCCTCCCTTAGATGCAGGCTTTTCTAACGCACGTCTTAATATTTCTCCGTTGCTTCTAAATTGGTCCAAGTTCACAGTACTTATTTTGCTTACTGATTTTGACTCAAGATTCTGTTTAAAAAAAAAAACAGCCATTAATAAAAATTTGATTTAACTAACTACTTAAGTGTATAGATAATTTTATGAAATAACATTTAGTGCTTTACTGTTTATTAAAAAAAAACATACATTTCTCCTATCTCCTATTGTATCAGTGCAATCAGGTTCATCTAATTTGCGCTTTCTTGTATTTAACTCTATTGGTGCCTCGTTCTGGAAGATATTAAGTGTATAAATAAATATATTTATACCATAATAAAATATATTCATTATTCATACATATTTAAATGAAACTTTATACGCACCTGTAAATTTGTATTCATCATTGTTGTTTGTCCTAACAAAACACTAGAGGTTTCATCTGTCTCAAGATAATATGATCTATTAACCATCTGTTAAAAAATAGTTACATCAGCAAATAAAGAGGAAAAACTGTGGTTTTCAGATAACAAAAAACTATGTCCTACGTTATAAAATTGAAATAAAAAACTTACAGTGCAAATAGGCAATGCGGATTTTCGTAATCTCTTTAATGTACGGTTATTACAACAAATATCAATAAGTATTGAAATGTATGCTACATATACGAGTATTCTGGCTCGGCATCCAATTCGGTTCGTTTCTTTCCAAACGAACGGCAGTAATCCACTTTTTTCGTTGGATTGCATTCTTAGGAAATCTGTCAAAATAAAATACATACTTCGTACTACTGCCAGCCAGACCCCAAGATTTCGTTTATGATTAAATTGTTACATCTTGCATAACACTGTCCATGGCGACTTTGTAAAAAATTTGTAATTACATTATTTTTGGATTATTGCACTTTTATAATAACATGTAAACAACTAATAAGACAAACAAAAAGAGACTGCTTAATTTTACGTAAAAACCCTAACATCCAACTCAAAAAACCAACTATTTGGGTTGGAAAAAAGTACAAGAATATTTTAGCATCATTTTAAAAAAATTACTTACAGATGAAACGATAATCCTGTATTATAAGTACTCTCTGAATGACTTCTACACCATTTCACAGGGCATTTAGGCATTTTAACAATAAAAATATTGTAAAAAGCTACTTAAAAAGTAAGTAAACAAATTGTAAATTTATGAGTTTGACAATAACTATCATGTCAACCTGGTTGAATGTCACTCGAGTATATATACACGAAAAATGTGTACCGAACACATGCATAAATGTGCATGTATTCGGGTCACATTTTGTAGCCATTTGGTGCACTTTTTTTGACGGAGTTACTCTTCCTGTAGTTTAAAGTTCACTGCTTATTACCAAGATTTGTTGGTAAACTAATCATAACTAGCCTACCGCGCAAAACAACACACTTCAAACGTTTTGACAACGCACATCAAACGTTTTGAATTTTAAAAAAACATACGTAAAAACATACGTTTGTTTTTACGTACTTTGTTAAAAACATACGTATGCCTAAGGAGTTGATCTCTACGTATGTTTTTAACAAAGCGCATACGCTTTGTTAAAAACATACGTAGAGATCAACTAGTAACTACGATAACATGGCGCGCCCCTCCAAAAGCTTATTTTTCTTTCTTTTTTTTTCTCAGGTTCAACACTTGGTCCAACGGTGAAAAGTCCAACGCGATAGACGCCCTCATCAACTGCTGCCAAGCCACCCACGTCCGTCACATGATGAAGATCATTGAACCTCTACTACAAAGGGATTTCATATCGTTACTGCCTAAGGAGTTGGCTTTGACCGTGTTGGGGTATCTGCAGCCCAAGGATCTGTTGAGAGCGGCACAGACTTGTCGTTATTGGAGGTATGTATAATATATGTACACTATTAGATGAAGTCCTCAACTCCGTTGTGCCAAAATTAGTTTTCGCGCGCGCATTTATGTCCTTTTCCGGGACTCAAAGTATCTTCATACCAAATTTCAGTGAAATCGGTTCAGCGGTAACGGAGAGACAGACAGGTTCGCATTTTAAATATACACTATGGACAAAAGAAAAAGTGCATATTTAATGGCTCCACTTAATGTTTGGTGTGGATATAATATGTATAATTTTGTCCGCCATTGCCCAAAGTAGAAATGTCAGCAAACTTTTCTATAAGGTTTTATCACAGTAATATGAAAAATACACATCAAACAAACAGCTACACAGTAACTTGTCAAGTGAATGTCACTCCTACAAGCTTACATTCTGCACAAAATTTACTGGGCATTGGCCTTACAACCGTGAACATTGCATATGTATGATTGTAGAAGTGTAGTCAAATTGACAGCTGTTTCTTTGTACGAGAGTGTATATTTATTATGAAGTTAAAGTCCGCGGCTTGTTGCTTAGAATTTTAGAACATGGTATATCGATCAGCACATTGGTGAACACGAATCTATATTTAAATGTGTGCATGCGCTTTTATAATTCACACTCTTGCATCATCAGCATTTAGCATAAAAGCGTATAGAGTTTTGGTAGTTACGACAATAAAAAATTGTTTAGCCCATCAGTCCCCAAGCGGCAGCCGGCTGCCGCATAACAATTGAGAATCTATTATGTCTACGATGCCGACGACTTCATTTCAGGTTCCTAGCTGACGACAATTTATTATGGAAAGAGCAATGCAGAAGGATTGGTTTGACCAAACTAAAGAAGAAGATGCCCCGTACTCTGCCTAGATGCGCCAGCCCATGGAAAGCGGCGTATATGCGTCAGTCCCTGATTGAAGAGAACTGGTTACACAAACCAGTAGCTAATCCCATGGTGATGCGTGGTCACGATGACCACGTGATCACCTGCCTCCAGTTCTACGGCAACAGGATATTGAGTGGCAGCGATGATACTACGCTGAAAGTGTGGTCGGCGGTTACTGGAAAGGTAAGGTTTATTGATTTCGTTCTGTGTGTTGGCTGTTGGTTGTCAATAATTGATTGTATAGCGGGCCGCAGACGTCATACGCTAGCGGTTAGACTGAATTGAACATGCCTACATAAAATTGTAAAAAGCAGCTCACGTATAAATTTTTACTTCTAATTGTCGCTTTTGCCCTTACAATAATTTTCGTATTAACGCACAATCAATATATTCATGGGGGAGAGAGCCGTTTGTTGTATTTATTCTCTTTAAATTATACTACTATAAAACAATAACCCTCTTGCTAATTAAAATATAATGTGCCAGACAAATATAATGTGCCAGACAAATATAATGTGCCAGACAAATCAAGTCAAATAGGCTGATGAGGTAAAGCCCGCAACTTACTTCCGCCAAAACTCGTTTATCGCGCGGGAACCGTACTTACTTTTTTTCGAGATAAAAGTATCCTATGTCCTGCCTGCCTGCCCCAGCAGGCTTATAAGCCTGCTGGGGCATAGGGCTATGCTATAGCATAGCCACAGTAGAAATACGTAAGAATAGAAACGCTGACAGTTTTGCGGACAAACTGACAGATTTCCTTTGTTAATCCATCACTTTGTCTACTTACTACTACTAGAATAAACCTTTCTATAGTGGCCATGCTAAGCCTGCTGGACTCAAAGTATCGCCATACCAAATTTCAGCAAAATCGGCCGCCGTATCACATATCTTGCGAGAGCAATGCGATATCAATTATTGCGCGATAATTGCTCCAAAATCGCAATTTCGTATCACGTAACGTAACAGCCAAAACAATACGATTGCAATCGATCGCTTACATGACACCATGTTTTTGACAACCAGCAATCGATCGCGCGATTATTGCTAGTGGATTGTAATTGATCACTATTTTTATGTGATAGCCCTGCGGTTCAGCGGTATTGGGTGTGAAGAGGTTACAGATAGACAGACACACTTTCGCATTTATTACTTATATTATAATTTTTCTTTATAAGTTTTTTTTTGGTATTTAAGTTTCATACTATGCAATACTGCTTCAATATGTCTAATAAACATATCTATTTCAGTGTCTCCGCACATTGGAGGGTCATTCCGGAGGTGTGTGGTCATCGCAGATGGTCGGTGATCTCGTTATCAGTGGCTCCACAGACCGAACCCTGCGCGTTTGGAACGCGAAGTCCGGCGCCTGCCTCAAAGTGCTAACGGGACACACGTCTACCGTCAGATGCATGCACCTACACCAGAATAGGTAAGACCGCTGGCGATTTCGACTATACAGGGTGCAATTGAACCTACCTGCCAAATTTTTTTTGGGGCTTAGGTATCATCAGATGAGTCCATTAAACCAGAAAAAATAGGGTGTTAATTTTTTTACAATAACATATTTTATCCCAAAAAAAAATTGGTGCACAATGGTCACTTCATAAGTTCATAATAATTACGATATTGCGAGGGCTAGCTAGTCCATCGCCCCGCACAATTCCAGTCGCCAGACCGGTTATGCGGGGTAAAGCGGGGTTACGCGCGGGGAGAGGCGGGAGGCCGGCCGGTCGGGCGGTCGCCGGGGGCCGTTTAGTACCACGCGCATAGTTGTATAGCTAACACGTAATTATTTTGTTTGTCACGGCCGGGGCCCCCCGGCCCCCGCGCTTGTAATAATAAGTGTCTGTGAAAGTGTACCCTAACCACGATCGAGTGCAATGAACTGTGGAGGTGCTACATTTTGAGTGACGAAAGTTTACGCGGAACCCAGAGACTGTACGAGCTCTTTATCGTCTTCGTAACAGCTGTACCGTGAATCTGAATCGCGAAACAAAGAGGTTCGCAACACCTGCACACGCCTCGCCATCCTCGAAGACATGCCTCTGACGAGGTTAAAAGTGACAAAGTTGTGCTTAATAAACTTTTAAAGTGTAAGACAATGTGCAAAATGCTTTTTACTCTGCTTAGAGCAAAACGGATTGCAGTTTGAACTAAGATAAGTGTAGACAAGATGGAAGTAAACAAGATTTCGAGGTGGGTGGTTTTGATTTTAATTAGTACTGAGTACATAAGTTGATTGAATTTTTAAATACGCCTAAATGCAAAGGATGTGGTTTAGATAGTCTGCGTCCTTTACATTTTGACGGTTTTAAGCCCGTCAAAGTATGAAGGGAAAGTTCGCAACTTATGATAATAACAAGAATGTCAATGGAAGGGCGGGGCGGGGTCGGGCCGCGCATGTGTCCATATTTTGTGGTGTTTGGTAGGATAACTTTCGGAGGCTATTTCTCAAAATTTTAGTACTGAGTGATTATAAAAGAAGAAATACGTGTATTTTTATTTTTAACAAGGATCAATATATCCAAATTTGGCAGGAAGGTTAAATTGCACCCTGTATAGGGGCTGTTATACCATTACTGATAAAGAAAAAAAATTTTTGATTGAATTAATAATTTTTATTATTATTTATTTTCTTGCCTACACGATTCTGCAATATGTTACTTTTAACTTTTGTCAGATTTACTTGCATTTGCGAACTTTACTTTTATTTTTAATGCATATAATAAAAATTTTGAAACACATCTAAAATAAAAATAACTAGCATTTTCCTGTGTTTATTTAGAGGTATACAAACATTAACATACCTGCTTCATTGATTTAATGTGCATTTTTTCAAGAGACATTTAAAGTACTTTATGAATAAAACCACTGCCAGGCGAAGATTACTTTAAGTGTGCAAATTAATTGTAACTGTGTTTTCCGCAACTAGCACAAATGGAAAAGTTAACTTTGTGTCTGAACCAAATTTTATAAAAATCGGTGCTATAGTTTCGGAGTCTACTCAGAGTAGGTAATAAAAAAGTCCGCCAGCTTTAATATGCTATTAAATAGAGTAGCCCCTTCGTTATCATTATCATCATGTATTCTTTGTGTTATTAATTATTATTATTGTTAGAGAACAGAAGGAAATCCTTCAGTAATTAATCAAATGATGAAATCGGAAGTTATGATTAATAATAATGTTTAGTTACATTTAAAAGAGATATTTTTAACTTTGGCTCTAATCTGTAATCTATAAGAATTCTTAGTGGATGACAATAATGTCTTCGAAAAGATGCGATTGTGTTATTATTTTGTTTCCTTTTGCAATTAATAGTAACTGTTACAGTATCAATAATATGCAAAGCAACTTTTATACTCAGACCAAATAAAGTATTTTACTTTGTCTTTGTGTGTCTGGTCAGCGGGGCTAAAATGGTCGCTTTGAAGAATCATGATATGACTCATAATATGATTCATTTTTCTAAAATCGCAAAATGCAACTCTGCTTGCAAATCATTTCTGTATTTTTGTACTGATTTGACATTTGTCATTTTGACAATTTTGACAATTCATTTGCTGAATTGATTGAGAGTAATTGCTAAATATGACCATTTTAGCCCCGCTGAGCTTTTATATTTATTTTGATAAAGTATTATAGTTATTTGTTATCATTGTTTTTCTATTTTCAAAATGTATAATAATTTGACTGGCTAATTGTAATGTGTGCAACAGTAAGCTTTGCGTCATTAAAATTTTGGAATGCAGCGCCATGCGACGATAACAATTTATTCCACAAAGAGTGTTCTAAACTCTATCTTCTTACAGGGTGGTGTCTGGTTCCCGCGATGCAACACTCAGGGTGTGGTCTATCCCAGACGGACGGTGTCTCAAAGTGTTAGTCGGCCACTTGGCAGCAGTGAGATGTGTGCAGTACGATGGCAAAGTGGTGGTGTCCGGGGCATATGACTTCTTCGTCAAAGTATGGAACCCGGAGACTGGGGAGTGTCTTCACACCCTGGCTGGACACACCAACAGGGTTTATAGCTTACAGGTATGCGGAGAATTTAGCTGAAAATAAAAGAAGAATATTAAATATTTTACGTCATAGTAGCCAAAATATGTAAACTATACTATATGACTATGGCTGTTTATGACAATCCATTCACTAAACGAGATTACAAATAAATTACCAATCAGAGAAGAGAGTTATCAACTAGTTACTAGCCTATTTGACCATTGTGCATGGGTGTGTAGATAAAGTTTTTTTTTTGGGCAAAAGAATGTTCTTACAATCTTCGGATAACATTATTTCTAGGACTAAGGGCTTCCCAAAACTGCGAATTCGCATCGCAATGTCATTTTTAGTATGTGTTTTGTTGCAGATTTTTGCGATGCGATGCGAATTCGCAGTTTTGTGTGTAAGCACTTACTTTGGAATTCAGATAGACTAGCTGATTTGATTTTACTAGCCATTATGCTTTATTGCAGAGATGTTTCTTCACACACACACAAAACACATAAATTCTCTTTGGTCCTACTAAACTTCTATTACTCCTTCCTAAACCCAAAATTATAATACAAATTTCAGTTTGACGGCGTCCACGTTGTAAGCGGTTCCCTAGACACGTCTATCCGTGTGTGGGACGTTGAGTCGGGTCAGCTGAAGCACACACTCACCGGCCATCAGTCCCTCACCTCCGGAATGGAGCTCCACTCGAATATACTTGTGTCCGGCAACGCTGACTCCACAGTCAAAGTGTGGGACATCACTACCGGACATTGTCTGCATACTTTGTCAGGTAAGTAGATTTTGGTATAACAGTAAAATGTGAGTATGATTAATTTAGAGAGATTGTTTTGTTACAATGATGGTTTGGTAGGTATAATAATATAACCTCGCTACATTGCCAAATAATGGACCCATACAAGTGAACTTGTAGAAATGCATCTAAGAAAGACGTATAATAAAACGTGAATGAACTATCATGTCAAATAAATAATGAATTTTATGTTTCGGATGTTCCACACCATTGTTAAGCACTTTTATTTATTTATTTATTTAACATTTATTGTACACAAGAAACTTATTCTAAAACAATTGACATGGAAAGACGACACAAAGGAACTGCTTATTTCAAAGAAATTTCTTACAGCAGCCCTACGAAGAGAGACATGACATGTAAGAAAATGGACAGAGCGTGCACAATCACAATAATAATGCTTTAAGCCTACATTACATACAAGAAAATAATATTAAATAATAACAATAATAAAAATACATAGAATATTACAAATAGAATTTATAAATAAATACAATACTATAATAATTGAAACAAATACAAAATAATTCGCCTATAATACATACATACTATATGTATATTAATTAATAACGGTATTTATATGGATTCTTGAAGATAATGCTCTTTTAATCTTCTTTTGAATAAACTGATAGTGGGGCTATCGCGAACAGCATGGGGAAGCGAGTTCCACAATCTGACTGCATGAACAGTGAATGAGTAGGAGTAAAAGTTGGTACGTTGCGGTGGGAGGGAAAGGTTCGTTCTAACGCTGGATCTACATGGGATATGGAGGGGTCGGGAAAAATTGAATCGATCAACAAGGTAGGAGGGAGATAGAGGATTATACAGGATATTATACAGTAAGCTAGGGATATGGGAATTGCGTCGGTGACGGATGGGAAGCCACTTGAGTTTTGATCTAAATTCAGAAACGTGGTCAAACTTTTTTAGTTCAAAAACTTAACCCATTAACCGCCAAAATGAAACCAATAGTATTTTTTTTTAACAAAACTTGAATTTATCTGCAGTTTATATTATGTTAAATAAATGAAAAATTAAAGAAAAAATAAAAAAAAATTAAAATCCTCCCCTTTAGGGGGGTGTACTCAGATAGGTACAACGGCGTGTTATGTGGTACTTAGGTGTGATAAGGTTTAGAACTAATTTTTTGATACATACTTTTTATTACAATTTTTGCACTGATAACGAACTCCTGCATGATGTTTTACATTTTGACACTATTTAGAAACATTTTTGGGGTAGTGATCGATACTATTTTGAGGTAAACTAGAGACTGACGAGGAGGATAACCTCGTTTTTCATTATATTTTCTGACACAAGTAAAATGTTACGATGTTTCGTCGAAAGAGAATATAAATATATATGATAGCATGTATCATCAAGAGTCGTAAGTGATCAATGCAAACGCTAATCATTACCAATCACAAAAGAAAAAACATAAGTAAATAAAATCCATCATCATCTTTACCCAAAGAGGTGATTTGCGTTCCGTCTTTTCTCATAATTAGTAGTGGTATCTGTAGCTGAAGCTAGTAACCTTTCGTTCTTGATATCCACTAATAAGTATAAGAAGTAAAAAGTATACAGGGTGATTTCAGGAGTCATATTTCTTACTTACGAAGGAGTGTCTATATTAGCTTATGTTACCATAACACTGCAAATGATAATTTTGTAGATATTATAATATTATCTATTCTATTTGATACTAGCTTCATTTTTACTGACAAGATTGAATCCTCTTACAAGGTTTAGCTACTGTCAAATCTTTTAGCTGCTATTTTACCTGCGTTTTTCTGTCTACAACGTCTGTAATTTCAGAACACAGAAATGTATAAGAGAACGGACATTTTCACTATGTTATGAGTTTTCTGAATGATAATTTTTATTTACAAAAGGAACACAAAATAGCTTTTCCTTAGTATTCATAACGATATAAAATGTTAAAATTAATCAAACTCAAGATTTAAAAATTCTGGAAAAAGGTAAATTTTGCTAGTGGATTCAGCCTTTGTACTCAACTAGGTACAGTAGTGTTTGAATCACAATTTTTCCGTCTATTTCAATAATCTACCACTAACTTGTTATTTATCATATAGATAACAATGTATTGAATAAAAAAACAAACACATAAAGTGGTTGAATATTATGCGATTAAAATAAAGAGATAATTTATGAGCTTACTCCTGCAGGTCGCAAAATTGTTAGTTACAAACCTAAGGTAGGTTTGTAACTAACAACGTAGGTTGACTAAAAATATTGGTTTCCAGTATAAATTTGCTAAAAAAAGTTAAAGCTTTATCTTTAATTAAATATATAAAATAAAAAACTGCGATGTGATACCACAAAATTTTGAACTATCCTTAATTTTGTAGGTGTACCTAATTGAGTACAGCGGCGGTAAATAGGTTAAATCAGTATGTAGATATATGCAATGAAAAAAATCTCTTCGAATCGAACTGATAAGTGCCCCGCTAGGGGGGCAGATCACTAGGAGGCAGAACACAAGCGAGCGGTGACGCAAGCACAGGGGCAGATCAAGTCCCAGTCGCGCATGTAGGTACTGTTCGATACCTACACGCGCGAGTGGGACAGGTCTGGTGAGGGATTTTTGAGTCAATGCTTAATTATAATCTAAATCTATTAATAAAGAAATACAAGTGCAGAAATAAACCCATCACTATAAACTTTCAGGTGCGTATAAACACCAATCGGCGGTGACTTGTCTACAATCAAGCAACCGTTTCGTGATCACCTCTTCTGATGACGGGACGGTGAAACTCTGGGACGTCCGGACGGGTGCCTTCATACGGAACCTTGTGGAGCTCGGCTCGGGCGGCTCAGGCGGGGTCGTGTGGCGGATCCGCGCTTCGGCCACTAAGCTCATCTGCGCGGTCGGCTCGCGTAACGGCACGGAAGAAACGAAGCTGCTAGTTCTAGACTTCGACATACCCGGAGCATGTAGGCGGTGCAACGAATAACATAAACTCAACCGACGCCTGTTGCGTCGCTACGCCAATCTCTATGCGCCTTGGAACTTCTAAACGTATGTATTAAGCGCTCCGTAGACGATATTTCAGCATTACATACGTTACGTGCTGTAATGCATGTATGATCGGTTTGTACTGATTGATGCGAATGACATGCAAACTACGTGCTGTACATTGAATGACAAGTTCTTTAATTTTTCGTCCTTAATTGTTTTGCGATCGGCATGTCATGCAACAATTAATACTGTCACGTAGATGCATGCCATGTTGAATTACCGTCTAGAGAGCACTTTAAGTTAACTTTATGACCCGTGTTGATGAACCGCTCTTACCGCCAAGATCGAGATTATTCTTGGGCTGTTTGAATTGATAGAACATACTTAGGTTCTAATGTGTGGTAAAATAAAGGAAACTCGGCAGCTGTCAAACTTGAGGGCTGTTACTTAAGTGTGGTCAAACTGAGTGCTCTTGACAAACTAATAATTAATAAGACACAGGGAATGTATCAGCCAAGATTGGTATTGAGTTCTAGCATGAGGGTGGTTTATTAATACATGTCTATTTAAGGTTTGAAACGGTTTATCCCTTGACTATCGTTTTAGGCCCTTAAGCTAAGGTTCGGTGTATATATATTGTATTGGCCAGGACAGTAAATGAGGCCAATAGTTTTGTTGTGCAAAAGCGGTCGTGTATGATTTGTTCTCATACTAATTTATACGCTTTTACTGTGTCAATTTATGTTCATATTGTTATTGTATTATGGTTATTTAATTTCGTGTTTAATGTAAGATATGATTACTGGACATAATTAGGTTTTTTTTTAATTATTGACATTTGATTACATAATTGTACTACAATTGGTCAGGAATTATAATAATTAGTATTTATAATATGAAAGTTTTTCATAATTTATCGTTAATATTAAAGGTTGCAGCAGTTGATTGTCACATACTACATATTGGTAGATTTCGTTATTTAAAATTTCTCATTCAACCACTGTAACTGATTTCAGTATCTGACATTTAAAATTATTATTATGATTATTATCAACACAATATCATGCAGTAAAACAATATCAATATTATGGCTTTGAACGAACAATTTTTTTGATGAGTGGAAAATGACATATTATGCTGATAGTACTAAGCATACATAATTAGAACTTAGTTGTATAACACATATTCACCTTAACATACTATAACTCGTAGATAAGAATATAATTCTAATGGCCTGTTTCACCGCTTCCTGATAAGGCTATCCACCACTTAATTTGACAGATGGAGTATGGAAAATCTGTCAAATAACCCTATCGGGCACCTTATCAGGAAGCGGTGAAACAGGCCATAAGAATATCTCAATGTCATGCTAAAATAGTAGGTACTATTTTAGCATGACATTGATTCTGACTGATTGACCTAGATTCTGCTACAAATGGGTTACAACATAATACAGGGGTATTGTTTCAATGCAATCTCGATATGATAAAACTACAAATTGGTATTCTCAAGAAATATTAATCTTCTGATTTGTCAAAGTCATGGACTTGAGAACACTATTTTGCTGTATTCTTCGATCGGAGATTCTTTGGAATTGCCATTGTATTCTATTGTTGTCGCGATCATTACTTTGAGAAAACTATAATAGTCAGTTCATCGCACATAATATTATTAGGGCTTCCAAGCTTCGTCCCAACTCCCAGCAGCAATAAAAATAAGTTTTGCTTAGATTCAAGCACTAAAGGTACAATTCCTTGCGTCGCGATCGATCGCGGTCGCGCACGACCTACGACTGTCGTCGGCCGCTCGCGACCATAGTCAGGATATGAAAATGTATGGCACCGCTTCCGAGGCCCGCGACTGACGCGCGCGGTCTACGACTGTCGTAAGCCGCGCGCGACCCTGCCATATAACTTTGACACGGTCGCGCGGGGCCTACGACTGTCGTCGGTCGTGCGCGACTGTCATAACTTCAAGACACGATCGCGCGCGGCTTACGACAGTCGTAGGCCGCACGCGGGCCTCGGAAGCGGTGCCATACATTTTCATACGTTGACTATGGTCGCGAGCGTCCGACGACAGTCGTAGGTCGTGCGCGACCGCGATCGATCGCGATGCACGGAATTGTACCTTAAGCCACTAATATAAATATCATAATATTTCACCAATAACAAACGGTGCATAGCAAATGAAATAATGCTATTATCGAGATCCTTACTAATATATAATATTATAATAATGATATTATACATACAAGAACGAATTAATATGTAAGTACTAAGTGTATTTATAGAAAACAAATTTCTCATTTGTACAACCATTCATCAGAAATAATATTTTGTTGGGTGCAGTGTCCCAAATAGAATTCGCCGAATATTTATTTATATTAAAGACAATAAAAGTAAGAAATACTTAGTTGTTAATAGTCAAAGAATATATTTTTGCATCTAAATGTATAATTATTTTCTCTTATATTCACAGAGTCACTTAAATACATTTTTGTGAATATCATTTCAAAGTTTTAAAACATTTGTAATTATTATTGTAAATGTTTTGTAATTTTCCAACAATATTTTAGCTAATATTATTTTATAATAATAGAATATATTATAAAGGCTACTTTTAGAAGACGGTACTATATCCATTAGCATAATATGTCATTTCCTAAACATCCATATTTTAGTTGTCCCTACTTAGGTACAAAAGTATAAATGAAAAGTTATATTATTATTACTTTGGACTTAATATACACTCTTTGTGCCATATGTCCATATTTTGATACACTAATTTCTTTAAAATTTAATTTAATGTTAAAAAAATTTTTAGTCTTAGTTCAAGTTCTTCACTAATTGACTAATTTCTTTTAAATTTAATTTAATGTGTAAAAAAACTTTAGACTTAGCCCAAATTCTACTAAACACTGTTAAATAATTTACCATTAACTTAATGTTATCTCTCTCGATCTGTGTGTCAGTGAGTAAGAAGATGTTTAGCCAAAATATTAACTTTAACAGTATTTAGTAATTTGGCTAAGTGTTAAATTAAAAATGTAACATCAGCATGATATTAATATGCAATAGAAATGTTGTTTAAGCACCCACAAGCGATTTCATCGTCCCAAAGACTATGAGAATGTAAAACTTATTTTAGGCTATTTTTAAGAAATTTCTTTTTTGTTGTATTTCCTACTTCTATGTATATTTTTTGTTTTAATTAAGTTAAATAATAATAATAAAGCCTCATTTATTCCTTAACAATTTACAATATTTAACAGTTCCACTTTTAACGTTTTTACATGTTTTAATATTAATTTAATATAATGTATGTATCACATTTTCATCATAGCATGCTAATTTAATACCTTGATTTACCTTCTAATTTTAACAATTTCATTTTTCACATTATATACGTATTAGTATTTATACATATATTATTCATCAAAACAATAAAACTTTTTATTAAATAACTGTACAATTATATTTTTTAAAGAAACAATTTAAATTATGTAAATTGATAACACCTTAGAATTATATTACATAGGTAATATCAAATTATATTAAATTTAATATCAAATTTCAATAAACCAATTTGTAATAGCATACTCCTGTTACATAATCACATAATTAAATGCATGCAATTTTATTAAAAATTTCATTTTTCATATTTTAAATAAATTTCATTAAAGTTCTTATTTAATAATTTAAAATTATAATTTTTGGTAACATATAAATTAATAAATTAAAATAAATTGATAATAATTAAATTAATTTAATAAATATTATCAATTTAAGTTATTCTGCCTTATATATTTGTATTGGTTAGGTATTGCAATACTTTGAAGACTGCCATTATCAGATTTTGCATAGGTAGTAATGCACAATCATTTTATTTAATTTTGTGGAAAATTAATATCATTTGTATTTTCATAATTTCTTAATTCATTAGTCATTACAGAATTTCAAAATTAATATTCAATATGTATTTGTTTTCATTTCCATCGGATTTTGTAAACACATAAATATATCTGACAGTTTTGAAAAAAAGGTTTACAAAAAATTATAAAAGTAAGGGTAGAGTCGGTGTGACTGACCCTGAGAAAAAATCAAATTTTGTAGTTGTTCCATACAATCTGACATTATGTAAGTTTATTTAGTTATTTTATGTTCCTGAGTTGTTATTTGTATTTCTGTTCATTATGTTTCGTTTATGTTGAATGTTTCTGAGTTAAATTGTAAACTAATATTAGTGAAAATAGAACAGTAGGATCGGCTTAACTTTGTAATGACGTGAAATTTTATAATAATATATTATGTAAAGACTGCTTTTAGTCGTTATATTATAATATTGACTTGTAATATTTTTGGTTTATCACAATATTCTCAGTTTATCACTGTATATTGTTACCTATTATTTTTTTATTTTTTTTTTTGATTTGATTGTAAACTCACAGTAACTATAAAGTTACATCATCCTACTAATAAATATAATAATTATTTACATGGTGAATATAATATTACGTCTGCTTGCCTTTGTCTGGCATACTGAAAAAGACACCTGATAGATAAAGACAGCGGACCGAGCACATAATAAATATATTTATTAGTAAGAGGGATAGTCGTTACAACTATTTCAAGGAAAGCTGTATGTTGCATGGTAAAGCGATGCGAGTTTGTGTTTTGTGTTTTTCCTTTTATACTCTTGAATTTCGAAGCATCAAACAATGTTATGCTCAAGCATACATTCGCATACTATCACAAAACTATAAACTTAGTGATACTAGATCGAATCGTACTTTGTAATGTCGTAATTTAATGTCTCATTACTAATGTATGTTTTGTATTTTATTATTTTAACTATTATTTAGTAATCAATGGCCAGATGTTGTCTGACGATGTAGTCAGTTATTTAAGGTTATTAACATAATAATTTCACTACCGAATTAAGATTAAAATTATATGAGTCTAGATGATGCGATCGCCGCGCGACACATCACGCAATAATTAGTGCCACGGAGATCTCGACTGCAGGCTGCAGCGCGACTGTCACATCATCTGGACGGTGTGTCTACAGAGTGACACGAGCGTCATCTCGTTGACGAGAGATTTCTAACACGGGTTCAATGTAGGCATAATCTGTAGATATTGTAACGTTATGCTTGTCTGATCTGACTCGTGTTGTGTGCATAATATATTATGTCAGTGTACATACAGTCTATCGCCACCTTGGTAACATCGCTTTAGAACTTATGGCTTACGTCCTCTACGGCTGATAAAATAATTAAATGAAGACTGAAGTATAGGTATAGTGTAATTAGTATTTAAATGTCGCCAGTGGAAACGGGAGGTCAAGTGTAAAAAGCCAAGGTGGCGCTTCGGCTTTCTCCTCTCCACTGGTGGTGATAAGTTGAGCTAAGTTTCTGAGATTTTTGACTGAAGTTTATATATTCAACAGCGTTACTGATTGGCTAATGTATGGTCGTTAACCAATCAAAAGTAATAGATCAAATCCGGTCAAAATATCTCAGAAATTAAGCATAAGACACCCGGTTGTTGGCACACCAAAAAAAATTCCATAACGTGTCTATGAGTAAAGTGTCAACGATTAGGTGGCTTACTCTGTACTTTGTACAACCCCACCATCACAGTTCTTTACTTTGCGTCGTGTTCTTTAGTTTTCTCATTATTTTTTTTTACTCTTAACTCTCATTTTATTCATTAGTTGGTAAGGTGCGTCTTTTCGGGTCGCGTGCGCAAGAGTGATCTAAGAAGTTACATCACTTTTTACTCAGTAATATTATGTTAATTTTTTAAAAATATTTTTTAATTATGCGTTTTGATTTATTGATTAGGACATTCTTGCACTCGATACCTCGACAGTATTTAGTTTTAATTTAGTAGGTAGGATCATCAAGGGTTGATTGTTCGCACCTTTGAAAATGTAATGTGTGGCAATCCGAAATAGTCATAAAAATGAAGTGTTTTTATGTCTGTCTGTACGAATTGGGGTGGTGTGGTTACATTGTTATTTCAATGGTGTTTTACATATTTAAATCATTCAATTATGTATTTTTTTTAATACTACTGCCACCCTAAGCAGGTTCGGTTATAGAATGATGGTTTAGACCAACTCCTTTATCGTCAGTATGATTTCTTTATAATGTCATTCTTCATTTTCTTTTATCTTAATTTTATTTCGCATTGTATTATGATCTTTTGAGTAAATTCAGTTGAATTTAATCTATGATTTGTTTTTATTTCCAATTTTTTACACACATTTCAAAAGTAGACCATATGCCATATGAATCCCTGAGTACAATCCAAAAAGTGGTGATAAAATGGTTGATACATTTCAGCATTTATTGTAAAAGTTTGGAAAACAAAAATTTTTGGGTGAGTATGGCATTTTATCTTAGCTGCTTTTTCTAATCTTTGTTTTGAATTCGGCTACATATATACAGAAGCCAATACTATAATCTTTCTCAATATAGTTTTAGATATAAGATGAACACCAATTTAAACATACAGCAAGATAGATTAACAGAAAATTATACGTCGGACAAAATAATACCACGCAAAAGGCAAAAATACACATGTCATGTGCAATAACTACTGTAGGAGCGTGATATTATTACTTTGCTAATCAAAATATGTAGCTATTTCAAGTATAGAATTATTACATACAACGATAGTTCCTAAAGAAACTGCGAGGTAATCACAGGAGGTAATGAAGAATTTGCAATATTGCTTCAATCAGCATTGTAATAATTGACATATTGTACCAGGGCTTCCCAAACTGTGCGTATCGACCCTGGGCGTCCCTGGGGGTAACTGCTTCTCTAATGAACAAAATATTCACTTCGTTGTAATGTTGATGGTTCGCCACGATGTGTGTTACGTTGCATTATCCATAGACCATAACATTTTTATAATAGAAAAAAACCTGTGAGTACTTGCCAGCCTCTAACTCTAGTACAGCAAAGATAAAGTTCTTCAGGTATGTGGCTCGATATAATATATCAATCACAGCAATAAAGATTAGGTAAGCCGTAAGTAGTAAGTAGGTAAAAGCCATAGTTCTTTTAAAAATTTTGACAAGAATGGAAGAACCGGAAACGAGGGCCTCAGCCTTCACTGCACAAATAAGTTTGGGAAGCCCTTTTTATAAAATTGCAGTTTCAAATCGTAATAGTTCTATGTCTAGTTATAGTTAGCTATTGATCGCAACCTAAGAGACTACACCAGTATATCGAAAATTTCGTGATCGAGTTATGACCGTATACAAATTTCACATTATTCTGTGATTAAATAATCTGAAAATTAAGTGAGTTTCATTTTTCCGAATCAACAGTACGGTCTACGTATTTTCTACGCAAGCTGATCAGGATTCAGGGCGAGCGAAGCGAGCCCTAGTAGGTATATACCTATATGATATATCCTAGTGGGATATCCCACAACCTGATGCACTATATTGTGGTAGACTACGGAATTAGTGCATTTTTCAAAATTTGACTAAACTTCAACTACATACTTAATTCTTACTCAATCTTCATTCGTTTGAAGTCGGTACCAGCCCGGAACTGAGATAGTTAGATACACGGTGAGTGATAACATAGAACTTCGCCGGTACCGACTTCAAAAGAATGAAAATTGAGTACGTACAGAATTAGTTGAGGTTTAGTCAAATTTTGAAAAATACACTAATGAATAATAAAAAACCGGCCAAGTGCGAGTCGGACTCGCGCACCGAGGGTTCCGTACAAACCTGCAAGGTTTACAAAGTTCGTTTGATATGAATTTCAACTTGATAGCTCTACGCGTTCATGAGGAAAAAAGTAATAAGTTTATATTTATTAAAAAATATATATTTTGTAATGTAACTAAAAATTTAAGGTTTTCGGAATTTTTCCTTTATGTGTGCTATAAAACGTTGCTTCATGCCAAATTTCAAGATTCTAGGTCGACTGGAAGTACCCTTTAGGTTTTGATTCCCTTGCGAGTACTTGCGAGTTTCAAAATATGCAGCTTAAATTGCTGTTTCTTTTGATTGCGTTGACATAGAAGTTTGATTTTGTTACAGCTTAAAGGTATTATAGACCTGAGTATTTGGTATGAATTTCAATTTAATACCTCTACGCGTTTATGAGGAAATGGGTAGTAAGTTTAAAATTATAAAAAAAAATATATTATGGAATGTAACTAAAAATTTATGGTTTTCGTAATTTTTCCTTTATCTATGCTATAAGACGTTGCTTCGTACCAAATTTCAAGATTCTGAGTTCACGGGAAGCACCCTGTAGGTTTTGATTCCCTTGCAAGTGTCGAAAATTTGCGGCATAAACGGCTGTATCTTTTGATTGCGTTGGCTTAGAAGTTTGATTTTTTCACAGCTTCAAGGGACAGTAGACCTGAGTAATTGATATAAATTTCAGCTTCATACCTCCACGCGTTCCTGAGAAAAAGGGTCTTGACAGACGGACGGACAGACGGACAACAAAGTGATCCTATAAGGGTTCCGTTTTTTCCATTTGAGGTACGGAACCCTAAAAACTGCCGTAAAGATTATTACCACGCAGAAAAACGACGCGAGCCCTCACAAAGCTCGGCTTTTAGCTAGTTATTATGCTATCCCAGAAGCCAGATTAACATTGGTCTTATGTTCATTCTTTAAGGCGCAGCGCAGACGACAGACTATCCGTGACGCACTTTTTGTCTGTGGAAATAGAACCTATGCAATTATATGCGGACTTTTTGCGCGTCGCGTCGTGTGCGTTACTGGCTTACTGCATATTATAATTGCATAGGTTCTATTTCCCACAGATTAAAAAGTGCGTCACGGATAGTCTGTCGTCTGCGCTGCGCCTTAGATATTAGGTTTACTCGTTTACCGGATTATAAATTATACAGTCTTCTAGAGTCTAGAGTACTCTAGAGTCTAGACTGTTTAACGACGACGGTGACGGTAAACGAGTGTCCTTTCTAAGAACAATTAATCCGATCTAAGGGAGGACGAGCCGGGCATTTGCCTAACAACAATGAGTGGCGGCAAAATTTACTTGTTCCTATCTTCCAACCAAGCCATATTTAGTCACCCATCGGCCACCACCCAACTTTGAGAATTTAACCTCCCAACTTACTTCAGGTAGAATAGAGTAGTTTGCTTAAATATTCCCCCCATCATCCTCCAACAAAACTAAAGGCGAGGCGATAGCCGATAATATTGTCTTTGCTCGAGCGGCTAAATAGCTATACCTATCGGAGCAACAAATAACAATCATCAATTATTCATCACAATAAATAATAACAACACCATCATCTAGTAATCTAATACACCTGTGTGCGTGGTCAGCTGTGGCGGAAGGTGGAGAAAGCGAGAGAATCCTTTGCCCCTTTGTCGTAACTCGTAAGGTGCCGGGTGGTAAGTTTATAGTACCTATACAAGATGACATTTTTCCGGGATAGAAACGATTCTATGTCCTTTCTCGGGACTCAAAATATCTCCATTCTCCATGCCAAATTTCAGCAAAATCGGTTCAGCGGTTCGAGCGTGAAGAGGTATTAACAGACAGACACACTTTCGCATTTACAATATTAGTATGGATTAGGTACCTACTGTAGGTATAGCCCAGCGGCACACAACCTTTTTTTCATACGGGCCGCACCTCTCGTTCACTTCTTTAGTTCAAGTTTCAATAGGTACCTACCTACCTACTGTAGGTACATAGGCTGTACCTATTATATCAGACAAGACCACGTTTGTCAAGGAGAACAAAATTTTACTAAAATAGGTCGCAATTACTGTTATTAATGTTTATTTATGTTTGGTCTACATTTTCATTGTGTGGGTAATAAGGTAAGGAGCCGTGCATTTTTCAAAGTAGTTATAGGTAAGTATTTATAATAGTCTCGATACAATATTAATAAATATTCATCAAAATCGGTTCACCGGAGACACTTTTTCGCAATATTTGTGAAGAAATTGTAGGTAAGTAATTTATATTACTTATTCCTGGTTTAATACAGAAACTAAAAAGAGTTCCTTGTAACTTTATTCGCTCGAAGGCAGTGAGTCATTCGTGCAAATGCCGCGCGCGTAAGCAAAACGAGTTGTAACTTGTAGATAAAGAAAGACGAAAGGTCCAGACGCTCGGACGTCGCAGGAGAGGCCGAGAGGGGCGGGGGGTGAGTTACGGTGGCTCGCCGTCGCGGCGCGCGCGTCGCTGTCACACTGATGCCCGTTATATCCCAGTGCGCAAACCTACGCCACGCTCGGCGAATAAAAAAAATAAAATAGAACACAGTGCTTAGTGCTCCAAAATTAAAAAAGGTAAGCCTAAAGTCGTGTTCCTAATTCAAAAATTGCCTTTAGCTCCCGCGCAGTGCGCACGAGGCTTTGAGTTTTTTGACATTGACAGCTGGTTGTTTGTTTACTTACTTGTTGAACACTTTGCAATACGAAAGATAGAGTTATCACTAAACATAAGTTATTATACGATATACCTGCAATCTCGGTTTTATATTTCATATCAAGTTATGCTGTGTTTTGTATTCTACGTTTGCTATTTAAAAGTCTTGATTGTCCAGCGCGGTCATAAAAAATGTCGCTGTTGCAAGGGAAAATGCGCTGTAGGTGGTGCGGGAAGTATGGGCGCAGGGGTGAGATTTGCGTGAGGCGATATAGCCTTGAGCGAAAGGGACGCGTCCGACGCCGCCACGCCGCCCAGGTAGAGGCTGCGTCGCTATCTTTTCGCAAAGATTATGACGGTACCGGAATCGTAGAAGCGCCAGTCGGATAGAAATAATTATTTATACCTACAAGTTACAACCTATATAAATAACTGTAACGAAATCGAGTATACGCGGCATTCGAGTTAAGTTGAAAATAGATACCTATCATATCTAGGTATAATAGATATTATATCATATATTAAGTATATGATATAATATCTATTTTCAACTAATAATACTTAAGCGCTTATTCCATTTCACTAAATTTAGATATCTAAATGATTTAGTGACTAACTAACATTTAGAAAGTTACTAAATGTTATTCCACTTGACTAAATTTAGTCACTAAATCATTTAGATATCTAAATTTAGTGAAATGGAATAAGCGCTTTAACTAGTCTGTTGTTAAATTGAAAATAAATATTACACGGCGAGTTTTTCATCATTTTTGACTTTATTAATCTGAAACTGTCGCAGGAATTATTAAAAATAATTAAGTCAATATTTTGACAATAGTATTTTTCAAAAAGCGTCGAAATTTGAAACTTATATTCTTATATTACTTATAATTTTTTATTTGAGGTCGAATTTCGACCATTGGGCGATCTGTAGTTATAATTATTAGGGGTGGGCCGAAATTCGTTTTACATTCGGTTTAACCAGCAGCTTAAACCGAACTTCGTCATTCGGCCGAATTTCGGTTAAAATGCCGAACATTCTGAACCAAACATACATATATCTAATAATCATAATTGACTTACTTAATGTAATTTAATTTAATTTTACTTGATTTCGTTTTTATTTTTTAATTTGATCTAATTTAATTTAACTTAATTTAATTTAATTTTGTTTTTATTAATCTCATTTTTTATTTTATTATTAAGTATATTTGAATTTACCTAATTATTTTTTTTCTTCAATACTGTAATTACTTAATATCACTCAGCAATTAGTAATCACATTGTCTTACAGCACAGAATATATATTAGTTGTACCAACATAATATAGTAAAAGGATGACATTGTACTTGTTTTTTTATATTTAAGTGCGTTCCCTACGGAGAATCCGTAATTTACCGTATTTAGAGCCTTATAAATTCATAATTTGAAAGCTACAGGTACAGAGTTATCAAAGCGCGCGGAAGTGCGCAGGCCTAGTTCGAGCAGGCCGCGCACATGCCGTACACTATTTACACGAACCGTTTCGACGCACTTTTGACCCCCCTGTAGCTCAGTGTCTATTGCAAGTGCAAAGATAAAAAATTATACCTACGTTATTATATAGTAGTACTTACGCAGTATACCAAATTTCATAGATGTAGCTTTGGTAGATCCTGAAATATGTCCCTTTAAAAATAGCTAATTTTGGCACTCATTCACTCACTCACTCACTGACCGGTAATCAAAACCTCTAGGCCACTTCCAATTGTCCTAGCATTATGAAATTTGGCACACAGGTCGTTTGTTATAATTATGTAGATTAACAAAAAATTAAGAAATTTTAGAAATCGGTCAAGCGTGAGTCGGTACATCTACGAACTTTAGAGGGCTACTTTTAAATGTCCTAGTGTTATGAAATTTGGCACACAGGTCGTGTATTATATTATTTGATGTAGATTAACAAAAAATTTAGAAATCGGTCAAGCGTGAGACGGCTCATATACGAATTTTAGAGGCTACTTCCAAATATCCTAGCGTTATGTAATTTGGCACACAGATCGTGTGTTATAATATGTATATTAACAAAAAATTAAGAACATTAAGAAATCGGTCAAGCGTGAGTCGGCTCATCTACGAACTTGAGATAAAAATTCTTATGTACTATTATAGTGATACAATGAGAATACGATGAGGAGGGTGGGAGGAGGAGAGGGGGAGGTATAAAATATTGTCATGTATATAATAATGCAAACTGTATAACTTAATAAATAAATACTGTTTACTTAAAAAATTTTAGTTTAACAAATACTACTAGCGGCAGCTGTCGAAACTATTGTTTATATCGGGCGTAGCTCAAAAAGAAAACATAGGTATGATTTCTTGAAAAAAAGTATTGAAATTCCACCAAAAACATACCTGTTAAAATAGGGCCTAGTTCCTATAGGCTAATAATTATTGGCTTTAAAAGAGTTGAAATCTAATCCAATGCCAAGTTCAGATGCACTTCACCGATCATAATCATCTTCATCAACAGCCTGATTCATAATACTTCTAAATTTAAACTTGGCAGGTTTTTGTGCTATACAAAACACTTGATTAATTATTTAGTTCGATAAAATTTACAGAATTTAATTAACCTGCCAAGTTTAAATTAGAAGTATTAAGGATCAGGCTGTTGATGAAGATGATCATGATCGGTGAAGTGCATCTGAACTTGGCATTGGATTAGATTTCAACTCTTTTTTAGGCCAATAATTATTAGCCTATAGGAACTAGGCCATATTTTAACAGGTATGTTTTTGGTGGGATAATAAAAATACAGCAATAATCTTCAGTACTTATCTCAACATTCCTTTCCACGTTTTAAATTTTATATTTTCGTATATTATACTCATGATATCAGCTTCTAAAGTTTCAATTTATTAAAATTCAAGCATATATTCAGCATTTCCTTAGTATTTATAAAATGACTTTTATTTTAAACACACGCCAATAGATCGACAATATCATGAAATACATATTCCCCGTTTTAATTTTTTTTTGGGTCAATTTTGAACTCAGATAAGTAAAAAAAAAATAGGGTTTTGGTGCGATCTCGGCAACGCGGCAAATTAATGGCCAAGGTCGTTTGCTCGGGGGACGGCCTTAACAATGCGCGGATTAGATTAAAGCGCGGAGTGCGGGCGTGGCACATAAAGCAAAATTTTCAGCAAGTGCGTTAACAAGTCATAACACGAAAAAGTCAGTTTTTATAACACAGAATAATCAATCAAAATACCTCTGTAATAAAAGGGATTCTTATTTTGCCAACAGAGGAGAGTGATTGCTTCCAAAATGTGTACAAACATTGGTTCATGTATACACTTTAATTTACGAATTACATAATGCATATTTCATATAAATGAAATATTACATTTATGGTTTTTAAATTACGCGACAAAAACCATTTTGTCGCTTACGCCATTTCCATTTCATGCTGTTCAATTTCTTGTTTTCTATGAGATTCCGGGCCGGCCTGTATGACGGTTGACGATTGACGAAACTTTTATAATCTTATAATATATGAAATTCTCGTGTCACAATGTTAGTCCACGAACTCCCCGGAACGGTTTTACTGATTTTTACCAAATTTTATATGCATATTCAGTAGGTTTGCGAATCGGCTACTGGGTACTTTATACAGGGTGTCAAAAGACCGCTTCCGATAACTTCGTGGGGTTATTATAGGGCATGAGATATATCCATTGGTGCAAGTAATTTTCTTTAAATCGCCAGTTTTTAAAATAGTCAAAATTTTCAACACGCAATGTATAACGCTGATGTAAATGGGCGATAGTATCGCGCGCCAGTGGAGCCCCGGCCCCCAGGCCGAGTCAGCCCCCACGCGCCGCTCGCGCCGAGTACCGCGCGCGCGGCCCTGCGCTAGACAAAACAGCTGATCGTGGTGTGCCACAGTGCCCTAGCCCGTGGGTAGTGAATAAACCACCAGTATTGTAATGATTATTAAATTACAATTGTTTTCACGATTTAACATAATGTTAGAATTTATTAATTACCGTTTCTTAGGTTATTAGTTTAAGTATTACTTATTACTCAAAAATACTCCGTTTTTACTTCCCGCCAAAAAGGAAAAGAAATCATAATAATTCACATTCGAATCAGTTGATCTCTTGAATCAGAAATTGTAAAAATACAACACTTACACAGTTACACCTATCTATGGAAAAAAATACTTGATAACATGTTCACTGACCTGTGATCAGCTGTCTGTTTTTATGAAATGCAGTTCGAACTGTGCTCACTGCTCCATGTAACTCAATGTAGATTGCAGAGTTATTCAACACGAAACAAAATTAAATAGGAGACATTCCAATTCTTTACACACTTTTTACTGCACTGTTTAAACCGCACTATCGAAAACGATGTTCACCCCCGTTCCATAAAAGTTTACGAGTACCACAGATTACCCTTATTACCTTAAAATTACAAAACTTTAACAAAAACTTCACAGTACACGTCCAGCGCGGCGCGTGTTTACAGCCGACTGAACAAATGAAGAAAAAACTTTGTAAAATAATAGGGATTTATCCCTGTGCATATTTTGAGTTATCGATAATTTTTTATCGATAAATCGTATTAATTGTTTTACATACGAGTACGTATTGATTACAGTCAAACTAAAAATAAGCAAATACCTACTCAATGTTAAGAATAGCGACAATAATTAAAATTTATTTAAATAATTAGGTATTATTAAAGTATTTTCATTGCGTACGTAGACGCGTATACGCATTACGCGCATACCTAGACGCGCAAACGCGTACCATAGTATAACAACCACTTTATCACGGTAATGTCGGTAGGTATCGAAATTATCTTGCAACTTGACTATGTATCCCGATAAAATTTTCTGAATTCATAACCTCATAATAGAGTTAATTTTAAAAATGAGATTAGATCAACTAAATAATAGTTATTAACTTTTATTATTTAATGGTAATTTAAATATCGACAACATCGTTTTGAATGTACAACACTTAGATTGTCCTTGAAATGGATTAACGACACGTGACGTGCACGTGCGTCGTGCACCTGCAGAGCGGCCGATGGCGGCCGCTGTTTGTCGGCTCGATCACAAAGGACGCCGCCGTGCTTCGGTTTCTTTTGACCTCTTCCGAAAGCCGATACATGACTATTAAACATTATTTTTAAAATTAAAATAGATTTTCTAATTTAGTAGCCATTTGTGCATTGAGGTATTAGGTTGTTGTTAGACATAAGTTTGATTTTTTAACAATTAGGTACTTCAAGTATCAAAACGTGGTAGTAGTTATTGTGTTATGTGTTAATTGATTATTATTATTCAGTTGTGTTAAGTAATTTACTGTATGGTGTGATAGATTTCGTTTAAAAAGGGAAGTGTTTTTGACGTTTTTGGTGGTGACTGGTCTTATTGCTTGGTGTTAAGGACTATTTTCAAAATTCATAAAGAAGTAAAAACCCGTCTTGAACTCAACATTTTTCACGTAAGTTAATTATTGCCAGATTTTTGTGTATCATCTGTAATTTCGATTGATAAGACGTGACGATTGCGGATAGACAGTTCGTCCGCATTGCTTTCGTTACTTATGAACTTTTTAACGTCGAGTCTAAAAATCTTAGAAATTTGCCATACCTACTCTTGTAAGTTTTTACACATGCAGTTGATTACAGTTTTCTACATAAGTTACCATGAAACTTTTAACACTGCAAGTAGCCAAGATGAGGGGTTAGAGGTCAGTCATAGTGACCACCTTCATGGGTTTAAAGTTGGAAGGACACATCACACAACATACATTAGGGTTTAGAACAGTTCTGACGTAGTGTATCGTCGCATACGACCTTTCGAGTTTCGACAGCGTACGTAGGCGGCCGTAGCGTGAAGACATTGAGCGCGCGTTTTTACATTGCGATTTTTAGTAATAATAATAAAATTAAAAAAAAAATTAAAATTATTTTTCTATGTGGTTTATTATCATGTTTAAAGGGTATTAATTATAAAAAAAAAAAAATTAAAATAAAAAAAATAAATAAAAAAAACTAAAAAAAAAATACATTTTCGTAATCAGAAAATGTAGTATAATCATACCCCAAAGTTATCGGAAGCGGTCTTTTGACACCCTGTATGTTAATAAGTGCATTTGTTGAATAAATAATAGTAAATTATTACAACCTGAGACTGACGGCGACCATTGCTTGTGCGACGAGATAGCGATCGACATTTCAATAAAACAATATGGGCGAAGTACTTTATATTATGGCAAAGAAACCTTTACCGGGACAGCTAGTATTTTATAATAATAAAAATACATCATATCAACCTATCAAGCCCCATAAGAGCACCGGTGATCGCGACAACAATAGAATAACAATAGATTTCAAAGAATCCGCGATCAAAGGATTAACACGTGAATCGTGATAATATTTCAGTACCTACTTATCTTAATAATTTTTATATGAATGTCTTCTCTTCCTTCAAGATTAGAAGATGTTTTATGTTAGGAAAAAAATCGGTTGTCTGTAAAGTCGGTTTACTGACGATAGTTGAACGTGACAACGTATGACGTTGTCACGTTCAACTATCCTTAACCCCTTAACCCTCGCTTCCGAATCTCTATAAATAGAAACAAACTTTTTCGACTGTAACCTAAAGTTATTTCTATGTATTTCTTTCAAATGATTGTCGAAAAATATTTATAATGAGTAAAATAAACTATTCGCAATACAAAACGCTACATACATTCGAACAAAGACGAAATCTAGTAAAATCTTCGAACAAAGCGCAAGTCATACCTTGACACATAGAAAATAGAGCACAATTTTGAATAGCCGAAACAATACTAAAGGGGTGACACATACGCGAGTAAGTACGCTGACTTACGGCTCGACGATTTTACTCGCCTGTCTGTCACCTAAAGTTTGCGCACTTAAAGATTGCCGCGCAAGTTCGCGGTCTTGGAATTTTACTCGTAGCTCGCACGTCTGGCAGCACTGCAAGCCGCAAGCCGCGAGCCGTCAGGCAGTGTTGCCAACATGACTAATACAAAATTTGCTAAACTACTGTTAAAATTTACTGTAATTAATGCTAAAAATTATGCTAACATTTTTCAGTCAAATAAACGTTTTTTTAATTTTAAATCTTTAATAATCAACAAAATCTCAATTTATTTTATGTTTCATCTCTCTTGCTATGGAAGTCTTCCTTTTCACCACCTAACTCTCTTATTAAATTTACGTGTGATAAACATTCCCTTTTAGTAAGCCAGTTTTTCACCCAAACTTTTCGATTTCGTTTTTTCTTATTATTTAAAACGTATTAAGTATATGATATAATTCCTAAATAAGACAAAGCTTCTTCCGTCGACGACATGGTAACCTAGTGTACTCGTGTGTCACCGACGCGAACCGAGTAAGTTCGCGGACTTAAAACCCGCGTACTTAAAGTTTGTGCGTCTGTCACCGATGCGAGCCGAGTAAGTTCGCGAACTTAAAACTCGCGTACTTTAAATGCGTACGTTTATCAGGCACTTAATAGCTCACAGATTGTTTACCAACTTCGAGTAGCAAGATATCGACAATTGCAGCACTTACGTCAGTTGGCCCAGCGGGACAAGCTAGATATCACAGCGCCAAGTTCCAGGATCGCGTCTATACTACAGTATATAAATATATTATATATATATATATATATATATATATATATATATATATATATATATATATATATATATATATATATATATATATATATATATATATATATATATATATACAGTGGACCCCCGATAATCCGGCCCCTGTCTAATCCGGCGCCCCCTGTAATCCGACATGACAGAATTATGTTTGACAATCTTTGCTAATATAGATCACGCAAGTTTGAACAGGTCACAACTCGTACGCGCCACCGCTATTGTGCTCGACGCGTATGCATTGTTTTACTTAGTTTGAATTTGACTACTAGTGATAGCGGTACGGCCTAGCGTACGTTCATTGTTTACTATTTATTCATTGTGTATTAGGTATATGTAGTACCTAGTAATGTCGTCACAAACCCAGAAGCGAAAGCAAAAAACGTTGACAATTAAAGAAAAATGTGATATTTTAGATCGTATTCACTACATGATTTTGATTAATAATTCTTGATTATTTTGGTAGACATGTATGTGCATTTATGCTTAATTTTATAATAAAACGTAAGCTCTCAATTGTTATTTAATTTACTAAATTCGACTTACATAAATTAAGTCTGTTTTGTACTTCAAAGTACATACATATGTACGTATAATATATAGACTCTCGTCATTAGATATGTAATTTGTCGGATTACAAGGTACTCTTTCGTAAAAAAATCCGGACTATAGGGGTCTTAGGCAGTGCTCTATAATCCGACAAATTCGATAGTCCGACACTGCCCTGCATAATGTTTGCCGGATTACCGGGGGTCCACTGTATATATATATATATATATATATATATATATATATATATATATATATATATATATATATATATATATGCTGCCGAACGCAAAGGCCGATTGTGCTTCCTTGTCGCTCGTTCCGCGCTCTCGCTTGCACTTCAAGCCTTAAATGGAACGCCTCAGAGCGAGGTAACGCCGCATGAACTGTCATGTTTTTCGTGCGCGCACCCCATATCGAATTATAAGACGTTATCACGTCAAAACGTATACCTACGTCTTAATAGTTGATGAAAATGTTATTAAAACCAAGTGGAAGACGGAAGTAGGCATTAAACGCAATTGAAATTTTCTTCTTAATCTATGACATAAACAAAGGCAATAAAATCAATTTAGAGTAAGCAGCAAAACTTGTATTAAGCACGTTTTTGCATAATATTTCTTAACGTTTTTGCATAATATTTAATAAAGAACTGTCACCAGCAGTATTTCCGGACCTATACGACCTGCAAACCTTTAAGAAAAGAGCGTATTCCCTCTTAAGGGCCCTCTCTCCCTAAATTAGCAGGTCGAGTGTCTGTCAGTGCGAATATCGAAGTAAATAACATTAAAATAACATTCATAACAGCGCGCCTTGTACGGTGGCGGTTACGACGCTCGCCGCGTCCATGATAGGGCGAAATAGGAGAAAAACCTTTTTAAGGCTTAATATAATAAATATTTCAAAAAAGTAAAAAAATCAAATTATTAACTGGACGGCGTTATGTAATAACAGATTAAGCGACACTTGAGAGAATTCGAGAAAATAAGCTTCAACGATTTTAAACAAAATTGTCGCTGTGAGCTCATTATTTATGTTACGTGTACTTATTATTTTTTTACTGTCAATTAAGATGTATATAAAGTTTAGATTAATATAGAATATATTAATGTGTAGAATATACTTTAAAAGATATAGCCCTTTTTCTGCTTGATTCGTTAATGTTAAATTTGTCAGCGTACTTATACGCTCTACTACTGTCGTTTACGATTTATTTTGGGTGAAATAAAGTGCAATAAAAGATTAAATCCAAATATTTTAATGCAAATTTCTCAAATTAAACAAAAATTATGCAGTTTTTTAAAGATGATATTGTAGGTATGTCTTTAATGATTACGAAAATACACATAAATTGGAATAGTTTTTTTATAGTCAAATACCACAAAATAACACAATTACTGGCTTGTCTCGCTATCCTTTATGAAACTGATATAAATGCGATACTGTGTCAGTGTGTCTGTTTGTTACCTCTTCACGCCCAAACCACTGAACCGATTTTGCTGAAATTTCGTATGGAGATACTTTGAGTCCCGGGAAAGGACGCAGCATACTTTTTGTCCCTGAAAAATGTACGGTTCCCGCGCGATAAACGAATTTTGGCACAACGGCGTTGCGGGCGACGTCTAGTCTTTTAATAATTAAAATGGCACTTTTTCAACTTAAAAAAACAAAAAACTTAACGCTCAGTGATAAAAAAATCATGAAATCAATTTTTTATTTTTCTAATCTTTATCTTCTATATCAAAATCTGCTGCCAGAATAAATCAGGATTAGGCGGTTAGTTCGTTATTGCGTTTTAAATGAATAAATTGAATCGGATTATCTACAACTTTTGTGGATATAATTCGTTTATGCATTTTAAATTCCTGTTTGTGTATTTTGTAACAGCAACTTAGGCGCATAATTCTTTAATACGTAACTAGATTGTGCAAAACTTCTAACAAAGTTTGACATGTCGCTTGATTTACCCCTTATTATAAGGCACTAGGATTGACTTTTGAACACAAAATTAGCTGAATACATAGTTAATGATGCCTAGAATCGATCAGCATTCAAAACTCATTTTTTTTAATTTTGTCGCTTGATTCGTTATTACATAGCGCCGTCCAACTTATGTATTGCAAAGCAGTAGATATTTTTTATATGTTCTTTTGATAAATAATGAAGGAGTAAAGTGGTTTCATTCAACGATTTGGAGGTGATTTGGTTTTTTATTTCTTTATTATGTGATACCGATAGAAAAAGTATGGCAAAACCAAATTACGTATCATATCATGTAGATTACTAATTAATTAATTTTTTCAGATATAATTTCTCTGTTAATGCCGATGAAAGGTTGTTTCATCTGCACGTTTTTTCGAAAGAGCAGCCTTAAAAGGCCGGCAACGCACCTGCAGCTCTTCTGATGTTGCGAGTGTCCAAGGGCGACGGTAGTTGCTTACCATCAGGTGACCCATTTGCCCCCTTATTCAATAAAAATAATAAATAAGTAAATATATATATATATATATATAATATATATATATATACTTATTTATTATTTTTATTGAATATATATATATATATATATATATATATATATATATATATATATATATATATATATAAAGTTAAAGTTATGGTCATAGTCACCTAATGGCTAACTTAACTTTAACCTTAACTTTGAACACGGAATTTGACAGATACATCTGTTGCGTTTATTTTTTTGTTAAACTAGGACGTTACAGTATAAAATCAATATAAAATATGAATTATCCGTAAAAATTGTCAGGAAAAATATTTGTTATACGGATCACAGTGTCACAACACTGTAATCCGTTGTAAATTTTCACAAAAAAAAATCGATCTTTGTAAGTTTGAGCGGTTATGATTATCGTTAACTATGGCGTCCTTTGATATTTTGCACTGTAGTTATAGTTAAAGTTATAATATGTAGTTAGGTAAAGTAAGTTGATGCAACCCAAACTAAGTGGGAGAGAGTCACTCTCTGGTAGTCGTTAGAATTGATTACAATATCAAGTTACAACAGTTTCGGCAGAATAATATAATCTAGCCGACATTCATCAACGTAAACTATTGTAATCGGCAGATTCGTTACTTTTTTGTTTCATAATAATAATTAATTAACATGCAATTACTGTTCATGAATATTTTAATAAAGATCGATTATTAATTACATACAAAGTTTTGACGTGATCCTATCATTAGAAATTTTGTAAGTCATTTGCAATAAATAATAACGTAACTGACATTTCAGCTAAGGTAGTAAGTACTTAGGTACGCAGAAAAACTTGCTGATATAAAACAAAATAATATTTTACGCCGTGTTCTAACAAAGGTCTATTTTAATAAGCCGTCTGTTACCTTTAAATATAACAATTTGTCAATCATCGTTTAAATTGTTTAAAGTTTCATAATAAATATATCGCGAGTAAAACGTTTGCGAGCCTTAATACGATAAAAATTACACGCTGTCAGACTTACAGCGCGGTTATAAATATCTCCTGACGTCCAAATTATATTTTATGTTTATAAATATTACCTAATATATAATTACAGGGAATATATTGATGGTACAGAGAAACTCATAGGCAGATGGAGCTGCGTTATTTGGTCGGATTATGTTGAGGCTGTTCGTTAATGCTTACATAACTCGACCGAATTGCATAATTCCGCCATCTGCCTATAAATCAATTTCTTTGATAGTACAAACTGCAATTGTCGCGTATTTGATGTCTATTTATTTGCTAACCAGGCGGTAATTTATCTGGTCTTTGTCCGATATCTTACACGCATATTTGACATAGTCATAAATACAATTTTTTGCTGGGTTTCTGCATCTGCAATTACTTATTTATTCCTATATTTACTAGCAAACTTGTCAATTGACCTGAGAGCGTTTTGCAAGCAATTAAAAATCTCAATTAAGAATTAAAAAAAAACTATCCAAGGTAGTTGGGTCGGTACGTAAATACAGTAGGGTCTCGTTAATCCGGAGAGGCAATTATTTTTAACAAAAAATTAAAACCGACTTCCAGAGTAAAAACAATAATTATTATTATATTATGAACAAAAAATAATGAAATAATTCTTACTCTTAATAGTGCCTTATGCAGAATACTCCTAAACCTCTACTATTTCTGTACACAATCTTCATTATTTTGAAGTCGATACCAGCTAGGAATGGTGAGTTCTTAGACAAAATATTTATAATTTTAAAGACTGGTACTGATTTCAAAATTATGAAGATTGTGTACAGAAATAGTAGAGGTTTAGGAGTATTCTGCATAAGGCACTATTAAGAGTAAGAATTATTTCATAATTTTTTGTTCATAATATAAGAATAATTATTGTTTTTACTCTGGAAGTCGGTTTAAATGTTTTGTTAAAAATAATAATTTCACTTTTTTTAGTAATTTAAGTAATTATAAGGTTTTCTGTAAATACTAATGTGTTCTACTAAGTGACTTTGGAGCCAGGATACACATTTATGATATGAGAACTATAAAGTTAATATACCTAGCGCCCTCTCGGAATAGAGAATTGCATAAGCAACTCCAAAAATATACTCGTATCACTGCATAATTAATAATATAAGCTTGGCGTTAACCAAGCAATGATAAAATTAATGTTCATGCGCCTATCTCTAAAAGCTCTAAAGTTCTGTTCAGTGACTTTCTTTCTATCACAACACTCCTGGAAAGTCATTAGCTCACTATAATTATTGTTCATATAATATTATGCTTAAACTACTCAGAACTACGTTAATATAACTACATATTTATTTTGTCCCATTGTCAAGGAGTTTCCTACACACGGACATACCTTATGATTCATAGATCTTATAATCAAATTGCTAACTTGGTAACCTGATCACCAAGTTTGAATCATTTACTTTAATATAACAATATAACACCAATATATTTTTTGAAATAGTTCGACAAATTAAGAGTTATGATTAAATGATTCATGGTGTGGTGACTGGTGGTAGTAGTGATGATGATGAATGTAACTTGTATAGTAGCATATGCTTTGAATTCTTAAACCAAAGCCGAAACCCTCATAATTTTCATTATTATTTTTAATAACAAAAAATTAAAACCGACTTCCAAGGTAAAAACAATAATAACATTAATATGAACTAAAAAGTATTATATAATTTTTACTATCTAATAGTGCCTTTTTCCGAATTCGGCTAAACCTCAACTATTTCTGTACTCAATCTCCATTATTTTGAAGTCGGTTCCAGATAGCTGAATCTTCAGTCCTCTGACAGAATATTTGAAACTTTTGGATTAGTATATCCATATAGATTGCCTTGTACTATTATCTATTCTGTGCCATGAGACATTGGTGGCCTTAACACGACGTGGTAATGATGATGATGATGACAATGATGATGAAGATGATTATGATGATGAATATGAATTGCATAGTATTTTATGCTTTCTGTTCTTAAAACAACGCCGAAACTCCCAAACGTGTAAGGAGTCAGGAGTTCTCTCAGTATATTTAACTTCAATATTTGACTTTTTGGTAGCGTATTCTTAGTACACTTCACATAAAACCAAAATCACCACATTATGTTTCCATATAAATTTCGAGGAGTTCCCTCGATTACTCATGGATCCCATCATCTGGTCACCACTTTTGTGAACATGGTACCAAATTGGAGTGAAACCTAATACAACAAAACAAAAATTTCGAAAATCGGTTCGCAAACGGCGGAGTAATCGTTGAACATACAAAAATAAAAAAATAAAAATATCCACAGCCGAACACATAACCTCCTCGTTTTTTGGAAGTCGGTTAAAAAAATACTTACCAATTATAATAGGGTCATAATGTGAAGGTGTATGGTGTAATAGTGGTGATGATGATGATTAATGTAATTAGCATAGTAGTATATGCTTTCAGTTCTTAAAACAACGCCGAAACCCCCAAACATGTATCTATAAGGAGTAAGGAGTTCTGTTCACCACCTTCGAACCATGGTATATCCTGTTGCAAAATCTTACCTTTTGGTAATATATGCCTGGAATTCTTCATATGAAACCAAAAAAAAACATGTTTCCGTTTGAATTTTGAAGAGTTCCCTCGATTACTCATGGATCCCATCATCAGGTCACCACTTTTGTGAACATGGTACCAAATTGGAGTAAAACCTAATACAACAAAACAAAAATTTTGAAAATCGGTTCACAAACGGCGGAGTAAGCGTTGAACATACATAAAAAAATATATATATCCACAGCCGAGCATATAACCTCCTCGCTTTTTTGGAAGTCGGTTAAAAACACGACCCTTTTCGAATTATTGGGGGGCAAGTTGACTTTACCTACTGCAATTCATACTTTTCTCATTCTCTATGAATTAGAATGGAACTGGTGAATTCATTCGATTTTCGACGTAGGTACGGGATTCGGGAATGATTGTTCAAGGCTTGAACTCAAGCAAATCATTAATCAACTCAAAGACTTATGACTTTGGTTGCACTATATTTGGCAACTTTTTTAGAATCTCTAGCTGCCCCTCCCTGCCCCCCCTTGGCGACGTAATTATGTAGGTCCATCATCTGCCTTTTTTTTTTTTTTTTTTTTTTTTAAGGACGGGAAATGCTCTGACGCATTCCGCGGGGGACGGGGGGAATCCAGCCGCGGATATGTGGGGCTCTCTGCGGTCGGCAAGGTGGTAAATTGACCGCAGCTCTACCCACTAAAACCCGTCCGTGCCTTCTCCTCCGCTTGGCGCTGAGCCGCTGGACCCGCCTGAGGCGAAAACTGCAGCGACCCAGTTAGCGGCTTCTGCTTTCAGCGCAGATACTCCGCGCGGCAGTCTGCTGCCGCCTATTCCGGGAGAGCTGCCCAAGGCACCGGGCGCTCTGCGTCCGGGAGGACTCGTGCGATAGGCAACGGGTTCCCCAATCCGTTGCCTGAGTCCTATCTACGGCGGGAGCTGGCGCTCATGTTCGGCACGCCTGCGCCCTCCACGCCGTCTCCGAATTGGGTCTGCGGCCACATCCGCCTCTCTGACCCGCTCGGCGGCCTCTTTCTGTGACATGACGTCCTCACAAAAAGTAGCTACCGCGTCCCATCCCTGTCTCGACCGAACCATATTTGAAACTATGGCCGGGAGTGTTATGTCAAGTCCGGTGGTCGCAACAAGCACCGCTCGCTGTTCAACCCATGCTGGGCATTCCAGGAGCGTATGCTGTGCGGTGTCATCATCATGATCGCAGTGGTGGCAGCGAGGCGTTGGCTCCCTCCTGGCCGTGTGGTGCAGGTAATGACCGAAGCAACCATGCCCGGTCAACACCTGAACCATTCGGTAGGTCAGAACACCTCGAGTGTTTGTCATCCACTGCTCGAGTACAGGCCGAATTGCTGCCACTATTTGGCGACCTGCGGTTGGCGACGCCATCTGGACCTGCCAGGTGCGCATTAGTATAACACGCGCCTGGCGGCGCCATCGGGTAACCAGGTCTGGTGGAACCCTTTCGCCACGTCCTTTGACTTCGGCAGTAGGTCCATCATCTGCCTACAATCTACATCCTAGGAATCAACCTCTCTGAATATACATTATAATTTATATTTTATTATTTATACTTACATCAAGTTAGAATGATCAAGGAAGTTCAAATTATTTAAGAATTAAGAAAGTATGCATGTTAAAAAGTATGAATTAGTAAGTAATTATTTATATTAATCATATTATTAATATTATGTTCTTGTTTCTATATTCCGGAGCTACCTAGCACCTGAGTGAAGTTTTAAGTACTTACCTAAAATTGTACTTGCTATTTAGTAGGTAACCTTCGCTAAAACCATTTTCACAAAATATTGTTCATAGTACCAAATTTATCGCCCATTTGTTCTGTTGCTTGTACAAAAACGATGAAACTATTGACTAATATTGACAAGAGATGACGAGTTGTTTCATACTTTTTAAACACAATTTTGTTGAAGTAACCGCACTTGAAGTGCTCTTAGCTCGCCCACTCACCCGCCGCAAAACGAACGTTATTCGCTATGTAAAGGAGCTTCAGAACAGCTGCGTAAATAATGATGCCGTATAGTTCGGTTAACAATGTAAAGTTCAGTCTATCCAAAGTTATTAATATAGTAATATTATGTCATATATTATCTCTCCTACTAGGAAAAATACCACACCGTCCTAAATATTATATCAGCTTAGCGCTACTTATTCCTATTTTCTTGTCGTTCTATTTTCCAATAATTTATAAGACAATAAGTACCTAGCATAGTTGCTGCATTAATGTTACTGTCACAATACGAAACTGACCTACACACCGTCGAATGCTATTATAGCTATTATTATCCAAAGCAATTTCTCTAGTCGAAAACGCTACCAAAACCGCAGCAAGTGTGAACAAACCCAACCGGGTACGGAACCCCGCGGTGGTGCGGATAAATTTGAACATTTGGTAAGGGCCAGACCCTCCCATAGACCACAGGGTGAGCCCCTAACACGTTATTACAGTGTCTAATACCTATAAAACAATTTACTACCGCCCGCAGAGAACAGCGTGTCAAATTTTAATATTCACGTTTGTTATTTGATTGACTAGTGCGAAAAGTTTTATCAAAATTGGGTTCACGAAATCTTGTGATTTGTTTTGGCAATAACTCAAAACTCAAACTCAAAATTTTTTTATTCAAAATGATTTTTTTCCAATGTTGTCTGAACGTCGGAAAGTCTATAATATATTATATTATTATGTATTGGTGACACCGGGAACTAACCCGGCGAAAAGAACCGGCGCGGGCGTAAGAAACTTGCAACAATTTTTGCCTTTTGCCACGTACACTAAAATTGTTTTATTTATGTGCAGTCCATTTCTGTTTTAAATTATTTTTATATTCAAACAGTAATACTAATGAATAATTACATTATATTACCTTATTGTTATTGAATAAAAATACTTATGTGGCAAAAACTGCATAAAATTCTGAGTAGTTCAAAAATCAAAAGCGAACAGCCTGTGGAAGTGACTTCATTTTACACCTACAGCTACGCTATGTAAAGATACACCTCCTAACAAAGGTTGCGCTCAAAAGGTGGTAAGTCCTAAGACCTTTTTGTCACCGAGTTCTGACAGTTAACGAATCAAAGAGCTTCAGAAATACCCAGGACTTGTAGAACATTTGTTTGTGGGCTTATGATGCCGCGCCGGTTGCAAGGTGTTTATAAATGCATCTGAGATGTCCTTTACACCATTTAGAAATTATCAGGAAATTCAGCGTTTTTTGGCAAGAAGACTGTCCAGAAAACTAAAATTACCTATTGCTTTCTAGGATATGAAATGTGGGTACGGATAAAGTGATTATAATTATAGCCTATAGGGGCTTCGTTACTATAAATATTAAATTGTTATTAATATTATAACTGATTAATTTAAAATTTGGTCGTGACGAGCAACAGAAGTTGTCAAAAAGTCACACGATTATTATTTCTACTGTTAAGATATTTGATTATATACTACATTGATTATATACTGTGTAGTTTAATTAATATAATCAAAGTTAAGATCATACGCGTGTAGTGTTAATTAGGCAGAGTAGACAGAACTAGTACTAGTAGAACAGTAGGTTGATCTTTATAATATTAATTATTATGCATTATGGGTTATGAGTGACTGCGAAAACTCCCTGTTATCTGCGATTTGCTCCTCTGCTGTTGTCTGCGATTTGCTCGGCTCCCTGTTTACCGCTAACAAATAGCATTGAAATAGCACCTATTAAACTTGTAACCCTGTTTGATCCCCGATGCGGGCCAAAGTTGATATTTGTCCTACTACCTACGGTCCAGGGCTATTTTACTGCGGAGCAGCTACTATAATAACCCTTATATTCTGGCCCACAAAGGTCCTACCAGAGACAAACTGATCCAACTAACGTATTACAACGGGCAATTTTGTGCGACGCCAAAACTGTAGATTCATTTCGTGCAAACAACCCCTACGTGGCTAACTTTTAACGTGTTGCGTCTACTCTAATAGCTTCGTATTTTGGTGTTTCGTTCAAAAATTCACCGCAAAACAATCAGGTGGTTCGGTGATGAACGAAGCAAGAAGAAATACCGATTTATAAGCTCCGCACAGTTACAACTTTTCAGAACACTTTTTGTGTAACTACATTTCAGAAAATACGTGGATAATTAATATTTGTGGCCACAAAACGCAACAGCTTATTTCAGTAACCCACCACAAATAAAATGCAACCTCAGAAAAATCGTCTGACAAATCCAAATTAAGTATAATATCATTCGCTTAAAAACGCTTTTATAGTCATAGAATTTGGCATACCTCATCGCATATGCATGCAAATACGCATGAAAAATGCTTGAAATATGCACGAAAATTGGCAGAATATGCAAATTTAAATGACAATATGCAAATTCAAAATCTGCATACAATTATTAGTAAATTATTATTTTTTGACAGGCGATAACCTATTATCGCCTATCATATTGGTAAAGTAACATCAAGGAAAAGTTCTGCCATCCCATTAATTTGTAGTTCAGGCAAGCGCGACGTTCTTCTGGCTCTTTCATTTTACTATCGTAACTGTCAAAACAAAAGACGCGCACGGCTATTGACTGCATTCGAAATGCAGTAAAAGTCGCAACTATTACTCAATAGCCCATATTATGTTTTTGTTATTATTGTTATAGTCCGCGCGGAACTAGTTGACCGCTCTGTCGGTATATGAGTATACGGGCAGAGCGGCCAACTAGTTGCGCGCGGACCATAACTGTTATTTTTATTAAATTTGGTCGCATTTCGTAGCGCAGGGTTAGTGAAAAATGTTGTAAATGTACCGAAAACATGCACCATAACTAGATCTTAGGTAAAATATGCTATAACCGCTGAGAGTGGCTAAAATATGCAAATGCATATGCAGATATGCAAATGCATATAATCCGGTCTCTAGTCATAAGAAATAGCGTTTGCGATGCGTTATGTCAAATTCCGTACATTTTCAATTTATAGCAAAATCCTTCGATGCTACGCTGCAATTTTGCCTAAGCACAAAACTTTTGTCCCACGAACTACGTTAGTATATCAATTTAGACAAGAAAATAGATCTTAATATTAAGCATTAGGTAACCATCAAAAATTGGGAATTACAATCCGTGAGAAGTCAATGCACGAGCCCGTGTAACTTGACATCAATCAGAGCAAAATGCTGTGCGTATGTATTATTTGTGTGAAATTTATGAGTTAGAATTATACGGTCAGACTCGAACTGAGCGTTTATAATGTATATAAATATATATGCGCTAAATAACATACAATTATTTGCTCTCGTGTTGTTTTATTACATTATATCCGAGCATTCCGAGTTTTGCCGATTTTAATTTAATAACCTGTCTCGTTTTTGAAACAGCTTTTTATAAAGGGTTTTTAAGTTTTATAAAGGGCTACTGTAAAGTTCGTGATATGTGTAAAGTTTATATTATGGCGCGTCACGCTGCAGCTTGTGTTCTAAAGTTTAAAATAGCCAATGGTATCCAAAAAATTGGGTACTTATTTAAAAAATATTATGTAAGTGTACGTAGTACTTATATGTCAGTGATGTAGGTACATATTTCCAAAAGTTATTTACTTAGTTTATTTAGGCAAAAATAATTTTGTCTTTAGTTAATATAAGAATATATGACAGTGTGAATATTTTATTTACATAATACAATAATATATACACATACAAAAATGCACAATTACATTTTTTAATTAATACTGTACGTTTTAGGGTACCGTAGTAAACCTAGTTTTGTTGATTACATAACCCTAAAACGGAACCCTAACCAGCTGTTTTTTTGTATATATATATTTATATTTTGCATTTTGTTTTATATTTTGTATATGATAGGTTAATACTTATAATATAATTTAAAAGTAACATTGTCCTACAAATAGAACAATCCATATTTTAGGACCATCAAACCAAAGTATGAAATCCTTTCTATCTCTGTTAGCTACCACTTTCAAGATTTTTCGCAGATAAAAATGTTATTTCATATTTGTCTTATCAAAATAAAAGTACTCACAAATATTAGCTTGTTAGTAAAAAAGAATGTTCTAGGGGCACCCAGACTAATAGTGTAAAGTACATAATAATTATTGTTTTTCATTTTATTCAATTTATTTACAAGAGGAAGTAAATATTTTACCTGTTGATTACCCTATAAGACCTAGATAACTTGCTTGGATGAATGATTCGCTTATTTTTCATAGTCCAAGCGGTCGACGCATAAAATGCAACAAATAATAATATGGTGCATGCTTGAGATATTGTTGCCGTGGGAACATTGTATCATAAATAAAATTGCCTTTGTATTACTTATTGCAATGGATCTTGCAAGTGAAATCGTCATGAAGGATGTAAAACGTCGTAACTGCAAATGACAAATAAAACGTCGTAACTGCAATTGAGAAAGATGTGAAACATCGTAAGTGAAAATATGTTTGGAGCTGCTAATCGATGGCAAAAACAATTTGCGTAACGCAACTGTGTGTACCCGGGCTTAAGTAATTTCACATAATATATTTATCGGGTGTGCCCCAAGGCAAGTTGTCTTCGCTCGTAAACTGTGTACTGCAGGAGCCATAAAAATTATAACAAAGTCGCCGCAGGCGGTCGAAGATTTTACACACACTTACAATATTTGCAGTAACAAAATATCTACCTACTGTAACCAATAAATATGTAGATTGTAGACACGGCAGCTGGTATGTCACGTCATCAAATCTGTTTTACAGATTGACCAGACGGTAAAGTTGTTTACAGGTAAAGTTGTTTACAGGTAAAGCTAGTAGGCAGATAATAATATAGTCAGGTAGCTGAAGCTAGTGAATACAATGCGCATTGCGCATACAGAAATATTCTGAGATACTAGGTACCTAGTGGTAGAAACTAGAAAACAATCTACAAAAATATTCTTAAACGGTGTCCAAACCACAGGTAAGTACCTAATAAAATTATTATAATATACAGTTTAGTCACAAGTCACAACGTAAGTCAAAATAATCGACAGATTATTCTTCTGTTGCTTAGTAGTATTTATCATCTTAACCAGCAGTTCCATTTGCTACAAATTAAAAAGAAAGTCCCTAAATATTCCAAAAACAAAAACATTGTTACAAATTGGCTGTTAGCGTATGCAAAATATAAACCATCTAATTCCATAATACAAAAACCTCTTAATTCCGCGCTTGCTACCGGCAGGCCAATATTATTGCACAATCAAAAGTAATTTCAATAAATATGGCCTGGATCTCTCCGCTATGGTTACCGGATCCTTTATATCCCTTCTAATAAACAGTTGGGGATCACGAGAAAGCCGATCGATCGTCAAATTGACGTATCATCATTACTTTCTCACGATCTCCTCTAGATTTGCACATTTTATTATATAAATAATCCGCGCTTCGTGCCGCGTAAGCGCAGTTTGAGCCGCGGTCGATGTTGTGGTTAAGCGGAGGTTAATACTATGTTTTACATAAACTTACAGCTGCATAAATGTACATGGTTAGCTGCAATGATCTATGGTTGCTCATAGTTAAAAAAAAGTTCAATATACAGGATGTAACAAAACTAAGTTATATTACTTTAGGGTGTGTACGTGTTCCTTGTAAAGAGTTCACTGTGAAAGTAATAGCAGCGCTGAAACACCAATTATTTTTTTCACTTTTGTATGGGGAAGCTGGTGACGCTTGGGCGCTTGCCCATACAAAAGTGAAAAAAAATTTGTCTTTCAGCACCGCTACTTTCACAGTGAACTCTCTACAAGGAACACATACACACCCTAAAGTATTATTACACCCTGCATATTAAGTAACTTCTGAATACCTATATGTACTATTTAAATTGAAATGTACTACTACTACTATATATATTTTATATGTAAATGATTACCGTATGAAGTATTCCCTACTACCTAGGATAAGCCTTAGGGAGCGTCCACAAATTACGTGAGGTGTTTATTTGAATTTTTTGACCCCCACTCCCCCTCTGGTGAGATTTCGTGAGATATTATTCAAAACCCCCCCCCCCCCCCCCTCTCCCAAATCTCACGTGAGGTTTTTCAAAATGTGGGTTTCTTACATAAACGTTTAGTTTGACAGCCAGTAGATTTTCTTTCGAACGAATTTGGAATGATCTTAATCGTATAACAATTACGCTTACGATTAAATCATACAATAACAGTACAATCTGCATGAAATGGACCAAAATACTAAATAGTACCTATTATTTTATCGACAAAAAAATTACGTGAGATTTGCCGAGACCCCCCCTCTCCCCAACGTGAGATTAGGTGACCTCACGTTATTTGTTCATAGATGTCATAACTCATAAGTCATAAGAGATCCATGAACTAACATTATCGGTTCCAATTTACAAAACACGCCACTGGCAAAAAACCAAATAGTTTAAACTATGACGAAAACCGAACGTACTAAACACTTAGCTAATCTAATTTTCCATACTTATTATTTTTACTAAACGTATTAATAGGTATGTAAGTATAAAGTACTTATATTATTGTAACACCAACAAGCAACAATAAAAGTTATACCTCTCGCTAAATTCCCGAGCACGGTAAGGCATTATTAATCACTCAGATAACTCGCCAATGAAGGAAGGAAGTAGGCTACATTTATATTTTGTGTGACAAAATACCAAGCGGTTTGATCCGGATGCAAAAACTGAAGCAGCCAACCTTAATAGCGATGTGCATCACAAGCGTCGATGTTTCTAATTCTCAATCAGCGTTTAGTTAAGCAGTGATTTTTCAAATAAAATTATCGTAAGAACTAAGAAGTTCATACGAAAATATTAAAGTAGCGTAAATGATGAAAATATGTGTGGAAAATTGGAAATTATAGAAGAAATTCTTTAAAATACTTATACCAATGATTTACTCCGATGTCACAAAATGTATCCGATTTTAATGTTCGTAAAACGATAAAAAACGAACCCTTAAAATAAAAAGCTTGAAAAGAATTGAATTTTTCAATTTACAAAATTAGTAGACACATATATATAATACATTTCCCTATATCCTATTCCATATATATAATACATTTCCCTATTTTCATTTATTCCTATTTTTCTATTCCATCCATCCATCCCTATTTTGATTCATTGTACGATGTAGGTGTCTCCCACATTATATGTAATTATTTTTAACCGACTTCTTTGCATCATTTTTGTAATATGTAAATGAAAAGATAAACTCATTTCGCATTCTTACAAAGGAGCTACCGATGAAGAAGTTTGCGCATATTGATCATTCTTATTAAGCACTCACGCATTGCTAGTAAACCTTTCACAAACAAAAAAATATTTTATTTGATGTCGATATAATAATTTCGCATCCCTATTTACACATTCGAGCCTTTACGTCGCTTATCGGTGGCGTTTTACATTTTTATTGCAAGCGGATACCGCGCGGTGCCGCCTTCCTACAGCAATTATTGTTTAGCTATCCACAACTTCATATATTTGTCTGTTTGTTCTGTTTACGTTGCGGTTAACAATTTACTGAAATACGGGCTTTTGGGGCCATTCAGATACTAAAATACAGAATATTCGAGATACTTAGTTGTAATGACAGATATCCTTAAACTACTCGTTTTACAGTTCCATTAGGTAGGTACTCTATTATTAGGTATAACTGACCATGGACTGATAAGATGTAGACATACCGAACTTAACGTAACTCTCGTTCAGAATTGATATGACCAAGTCCTTAGTCCAGGGGTTTCCAATCTTTTTCAGCCTGCGTCGCAGTTACACGTTCAATATTTTGTCACGACTCACGAGTCACGGCGCGGCGCGGCGCCCTACTCACCTTTATTGATTATATAGTTAGGATAAGCAGTTAATTGGTAAAAAATAATAAATAATCATCTACCCAAAATTCATATTATGGTAACGACCCTGCGCCATGTAAGGCCATGTTCCTTTGAAGACCAACTATCAAAAAGTCGCATTTATCGTCATGTAAAGACATTTTCCTTCTACTACACACTGAGGGTGAAATCTATAGAGCGATCTTAGACTTAACTCAGACTTTACTTCAAACTTTACTTTAAAAAATCTTAGCTAAGCTTAAGCTTACCAAAATCTTAAGTGAATAGGAGGACCCAACATCCATTGTTAGGTCCTCCTATTCACATAAGATTTTGCTAAGCTTAAGCTTAGCTAAGATTTTTTAAAGTAAAGTTTGAAGTAAAGTCTGAGTTAAGTCTAAGATCGCTCTATAGATTTCACCCTGAGATCCATCGAACTTATGGCCACAAACGCGGCGGCGAGTCGATCGCGCCGCTATTGTGGCAGTGAGATCTCACTGTTTGTAGACTTTGGTTGTCGAGGCTACAATTGTAATTTCCGCACCCTGAAAAACTTTAGTTTTTAATTACATAACATATATCTATCTCAAATTGCAGGGTATTATCGTATAGGGATATATGTATGGTACTAATAAAAGAAAATCTACTTATGCCTCGATTTACGTTAAAATATTGGTAATGTTCCTAGAAAGGCCAGTGGTTCCTTATAAGGCCCAACCAAAGATTTGATAGTTGGCCTTGCTAGGGAACATAAACTTTACAAGGAATATCTAAACATAATTAACATATAAACAGTTATTTTTAGTTATAAATGCGTACCGTAACAATTAAAATAATGTTGTTTTTTAAAACATCTTTACTTATTAGGATTATTAAACTTATACACGCATATTGAACATTTTGGCCTTATAAAGAACGGGCCCATAAGAAGGCCATTTTAGATAAAAAAAATATTGATTGTATTTTATAACGCATTGGCAATTAGTTATAAGGTGTCAATATGATACTCATTGCTACTATTTTTAAAGAATTTCCACTTATATATTCTTAGTTATAAAATGATGTTCAAGCAATGTTCTTTATAGTTTTTTTTAGATGATATTAATATTTTGAGCATTTAATGTGTTGCTTAATTGAAAGAAATTATAATGTCGTTTTAGTAAAAGCAAATAAATAAATAATTGTAACTCTATTTTCAAGTTAAACGACTGATGTATAACATTGGCCTTGTTTGGAGCTGTGTTCCTTGCAAGGCCATTTGGAAGAGCTTAGCAAAACTTAAGTTTATTTGAATGGCTATTGATGCTAGGTTAAAAAGAGATTTATAATATGATACCTTATGAAACAGAGCATTACTTGATAATTTGTTTTCTCAATTTATTTAGTTAATAAACGAATGACAAGCATTTTCCCGTTAGATTGGCCTTACATGGCTCAGGGTCCTTATTTAACGATTAGGTCATTGCAATTCTCAACGAGTAGTTATCTACAATATCTTTGTATGTACTCCCAACGAATTTTGGGGCTAATCTGCCTAGGTTTTATGAACATTAGGTGAAAGTCTACAGGTAAAGAATTTTATTAAAGAACAATTAGCACTGAGCATGCGCCTGCAGGTCTACCTCCTCATATCCGTGCGGAAACATCCTAGACCTCCCCACCACTCCCCACCATTCCCCACAACTCCCCACTAATTTGCCCCTAATGATTTCATCTCTGGCTAATCGTTTTCCCACCACTAATCTTGCATTTTCTTGCAAAAGGTAAAGATATCGTAACTTTATTATTGGCTAGAAAGCTTTTAGATTTTCAATTTTTTCTTTTTCTTTCAGATTACAATAATTTGCAGTTAACTGTTTTAATACTTAGCCTTCCTTTTCTGTGTTTATTAACCTGGTAATCATTAGCTCTTTGCTAGACACTATATAGTCCCTTAGTGATATTTCATAGACTTTCAATAATAATTCTTCTTTTTAAAGGGTCTCTTCAGAGTTCAGACTCACGTCCGTCTTTCATATGCCAGGTGAAAAAGGACGACGCAGAATCATCGCCAAGTTAGTTTTTTCATAGTATCTCGAGAAATATACAACATTTTAAAAATCCACTAGGTCAGTTTCTCTATGATAGAATTTTATACGTGAAAATTATGAATCTTTGTGATTTTTTTCTATCGAGAGAATTTTAAGATATCGTGTTATCGCTAGTATCGTATCCTCGGAAATATAACGTAGTATCTACATAATATGTTTAAAAAATGAAACAATTCAGGGCTTATTTTCAAGTAAATGCATATGAAAATGAATTATAAAATCGACAATTTTGGGTTAGAAGCCCCTTATACATTCGTAATTAAACAAGAAAACAACGAAGCTTACAGTGAATAAGTAACAGATATAAAAATTGCTTGTGAATTACATTAAGGTCGAGGGAAAATTCTCGGAAATCGGAAAGCAGGGAAAATAAAACGCCACGTCCAAATGTATTCTATAGGAACAATATTGGCAGCTAAAAGCTAATGTATTGTGCAATACCATATACGTTTAAGTAATGGCCGAACGAATATTTGCTTACAATATTATACAAACTTAATTGAAAATAATAAATCGGCCAAGTACGAGTCGGATTCGCGCACGAAGGTTCCGTGTTGTTATAGAGCGAAAGGCAAAAAATTGTGTTTGTTGCTTTCTTTTGTCACACCCTTTACAAAAGCCTCTCCACGATGGTAGCATGGCTATCCATGATGGACAGTTATGCTTGCAAATATGATTGCGCCAAGTTGCCTACAGTATGCACATTGCACAATTAACGTTGATAACAGTTAATCAAAGACGATTCCATTGGTTTTCCACACGTTCGTTGAGATAGTCCATCATGAGAGAAGAAGTCGCATAGTAGCATTGTGGCAAAAACCGTATAACCAAGTAAATTTTTATAAACATTTATTGAGGTCATGGAATCATGGACGCCATTGGACTTTATTACATGAAGATTTTGTAGGTTTTTATAGCAAATACGAGTATAGTGGTGATTGGCGATATAACCTGAGTTTCTTAAATAATAATAAATATGTGTATTATCTTGTATTTTTGACATATACTAAAAAAGCAAACTTTTACAAACGTTATTTTCACACTAGCAACATTTACCAATTTAAAACTGTCAAAAGTTTATTCGACTACCCTCAAAACAGTGTTTGTGACAGCGTCAGCAATCACAACTAGTTTGATATAACCAGTGTCACTACAGGTGTTTATGAGTTTTCATCATTGTTTTAAAATATTGTTTTTTTGGTCGTGTGAATTGATGTTGTAGTAAGTTTTCAAACAAAACGTGTTTAAAAAGTCATAAAAACAAAAGTTGGTTCGTTTTCACCATCCGAAAGAGTTTTTGTAAGTTCTAATACCTTAATTGGTCTTCCTTGTAACAAAAAATATTTTTATTAAAATTTTAAAAATAATGCTGCTTAATAGAAGATGTTTTGAAACATTGTAAGAAAAACTGGATTTTTAAATTATTATAATAAGTAGTTATGTGTGGCACATCATTAAGAGTCCGCATATGAAATTTTGCCGATTTCGCTCATTTAACAGACGTGATATTTTAACAGTTAAAATACAGTATTTCTATAAGTTTTAATGCGCAACATTTATATATTATAACAACATTTATAACAACAACATCATTTCAATTATAATCTAATGTTCCAGCTAGATTTTTTATTTTTTTTTAAGTATCTTTAAATAATCCAACTCAAACCCGCGACAGTTTTGTGATTTTTGCTGTAAAATGTTTAGAATATCACCTGTTTATGGATTGTATTGACGTCTTAATGGTATGAAAAAAATACAATGTACTGTTGAGAAAGTCGTCTAGATACAATGTTGGAATTACTTTTTACCACTTTAATATATAAAAAAAAACCCTTTAAAAAAACAGAATACCTATAACTGCCCGCTAACTTGGCGATCGTCCTTTTTCACCTGGCATATGAAAGACGGGCGTGAGTGTGAAGAGAGAAGTAGAAAAGATAGTACGGGCTCTTAATAGATAGACATTATATTATGAGGTTAACAGAAGTTACATTATTATACGAGTAAATACATTATCATGTTCTAATTGTTAAAGAGATGCCTCCTTATGAAAACAATACCAATTAATAAGATTCGACGATTTGTTCAAAGTAATTCATTATTATGTTTATATTATGATGAACAAAGTTAACTGGGCACATAATATTAATACTTTCCAAAATATTTTCACCAGCATGCTGCATATTTATTTAAAAGTGCCGGTTCTGTTATTATCAGGTAGGGTCTAGGGAAAGCTATTTTCCTAAAGGCTGATAAAATTTAAGATTTCATAAAAAGAGAGGTTACAACTTTTTTTGCATTTTCACTATGTATTTTACCAATAGTTTATCTCCTTTTGGTCACCCCTTTTTTAAATTAATTCTGTATTTTAAGTTACATCAATGAAAGGGTGTTTGTAGCTCTTTATTTCTTGATAAGAAACATCTCATTGTTGTCTTATAAGTTATAACTTATCTACTTACACACTAGTAGATTAAGGTTGCTTGGTTACCTATACTGCTGCGATTTTATCGAATACTTTATACATTTTAATCTACCGTCGTGTAGCTTGTATATACCTAGTATATATGTATACGTAGGTCACACTATAAGTTTTGCGTAACTTGAAAAAACGACATGTTAAAACCAAAAAATTATGTTTATTGCTTTTCAAAATACTCTCCTTTACATTCTAAATATTATTTTATGCGATCGAACCATTTTTTAAAACAGGAGGATCACAGATCTGAAGGCATGTTTTCTACGCGCTGATTGAATGCTATCACTGCCTCTTCGGAGTTGGTAAAAGTGAAACCTCTCATTAAATCTTTAATTTTGGAAAAAAATACAGAAATCACAAGGTGCTAGATCGGGGCTAAACGCAGCATGGGTCACGAGTTGTGCTTTTTCGGAAGCTTAAAATTACTTTGTTTTGTTGGCTATGTGTGAAGAGGCGTTGTCATGATGTAGGAGAATGCGGCTTCTTGGTCGTCTTTCACGAACCTTTTCTAATATCCTGGGTAAACAAATAGTGGAATACCACTCAGCATTAACACTCTTTTGATCTCCAAGTGGAATTGTACAGATGGGATCCGTAGCTCAGAAAAAAAACGCGATCATTTTCTTATCAACGTTTCTCGCCTGCCTCACTTTTGTTGGCCTGTTCTCATTTTCAAACACCCACTCACAAGATTGCTGTTTTTTATCGGTTTCAAAACAACAAATCCACGTCTCGTTTTCTGTGACAATGCCATTAACAGCATTAGAATGTCCATGGTCGTGCTTCAGTAGCATCAGTGAGCTGATATCATTCCACGCGAGCCTGCTTCTGCCCCGCTGTCAGTTCATGAGGGATCCTACAACAAGAAAGTCTCCGAACTTACATTTCTTCGTGTAATTTTTTTTAAATTTGGCTCATACTCGTACCAATCTCCAATAGTCCTCGAATCGTCTCATAGGTAATCCGCGGGTTTTCTTCAATTAGCCGCTTAACAGTAGCCACATTATTTTCGTTAACGGCAATTGAATTCATCATTCACGAAATTTGTCATGTAAAGAAACTCGACCTCTTCAAATTCAGCATACCATCTCCTCACGGTGCTCAAACAAGGTGCTTCTGTCTCAAAAACATTTTGAAGACGAGCAGCACAGTCTTGCGGAGAGAGAGAAATTTTAAAATCATAAAAAATCTTCGCTCTAAAATCTTTTCGACTTATGGCTGGTTTACACGTATTAAGTAGATAAGTAGTTAACTAAATTTTTACTTAATTTTAAGTTACTTATTACATGTAAACACAAAATTTAGTAGCAAGTAGTAAGTTAAAATTTAGTTAAGTACTAAACAAGGAAATTAGAATTGTGACTATTTTCTGTAAGGTTGGCAGGCGGGGCTTGTCACTTGATACATTTCCAGCAGGCACTTTAAATTTAGTTAAAATTTAGTTACTACTTATCTACTGAATACGTGTAAACCAGCCCTTAATTCCAATTTCGTTGCGTACGTAGAACTTTGATGTGTGATAAAAAATAATAGACAAATTATTTCCCGCCAATTTTTTTTTATATTGCTGAGAAGGTTGCAATGTTTAAAATAATATAACATTCATAACTCAAATAGTTCCGATTAGCTAGAAGTGCAAAACATTTAGTGTGCCCCATGTACGAGTAAACAAGATGAGGTAGTCCCCCTCATATATTTATTAATCTTCGAGGTGACGAAACTCAATAATCTTCCCCGCGAAAATAAATTGCCATAAGGTGAGGATCGACAGTGACAATATTTAAATTATATCGAATTATCGCCAGCCAATAGGGGCTCGGGGAACGAATTCGAATTTTGTCACCCACCAATCTCTCCGCCGAATTTGAATTTGATATTCCACGGATTCTGAACGACTTTTACATCCCGCCACGAATCAAATCATTAGCAAAGTGTGTTTCCTGAATTTGATGCTGAATATAACCAAAATATTGGCTGTATTGAAAATAATAATTATCAACATTATAACAAGATTATGATGAACATTTCGTATTTCGAAAATCCGTATCCATAATTGTATCTGGGAAATTGAAATTCGAATTCAAATGTAAGAAGAGCCTTATAGATTTAGAGTGTTAGGAAGCTCACAGTAGCTACATCTAAATCTTAATTAATGATAGTTCAATTTGTATTCTGTATTAATATTATGTAAGGAACATGTAACGTTGTTCTTATAAAATATTGAAGTAAAGCTTTAAATTTCCCGCTGTGTCTGAGATTTTTAAAGGTTAAGTAATTAGTCTTCAGCGAAAAGTAAATAGTTAATTTAATACTCATGTGAAATGCCTTGGCAGTTGACAGGAGCTAGATAATTTAAGCTCTGAAATCTGAACTGATTTTTATGTAATTCGGCAAAGACAGAGTACCTAGACCACAGGGGAGGATATCTAAGGATACTTTTTTTTAGCAGTAAAATGGACAATTACAGGAGAAATTTACCAAAAAATATCTTTTTTGTTTCAGAGTAAAAGGAGCAAACGTTCTCCAGGCGAGTCTTCAGATGAAATCTTGAAATTCAAGTTTATTTTTCAGGTTTAGGTAAGTCATATTACTGTTCTTTCTTACTTTGTTATGACACTCAAAATTATTACTTATATAAATTTTAGTATCATAAGTGATTCTTAACAAAGCAAGACGCAACATTTTTGAAAAATTAAGTGTCTTAGGAAAAAATATAAGAATAGATACTTCGGAAAATCCCACCAGACGAATCAACAAGTTTTCAGAAAACATGATTTTCAAGCTGAAGATTTTCCGTTAATTTACGCATGTCGGGTGAAAGCATGGAATGCTAATATATATAGGGTGCGCCTATGACGCACGGACGGTCAAACATACTGGCTATAAACTATTAGTTTATTGTGGCACCGCCCTTTACAATCATTAGAGTAACACAAACATTGGCTTAGTTTACGATTGTTTGCGAGGCACGCTCCACTTTTATACAATTTTAAAATGAAATTCATACTTATATGTGAACGTAAACAACCTGTTTGTAGCTTACAGTCCACAACTTTTAGATAATAGAATGCTGGACACAAAAAAAAAAAACTCTCAATTTACGAACCTCGTACTAGCTGCTAGGCTAAAATCTTACTGATCTGTCACATAAATGCATACAATAATTGTAATCAGTGGCGTCCTTACCCATTGCGAGGCCCTTTGTCTTTCAAAAAACACCTTGCGAGGCCCCTGCAAGCGCGAGGCCCCGGGCGATTCCCCTGTTCGCCAATTCCAAGGGTCGCCACTGTTTGTAACCGTGTTACCTTGAAGAACCAAATAACTCAAAAATCAAGAACACGTTTTCGCTGGAATAAGACCTATTACGTTATATATTTTTTTAAACTTGTGTTGTGTCACTAGTAACTATACTAAGTAAAAGGTAATTGAGGCCCAAAAAATGGAAAAATCCAGAAGGCAGAAAAGTCCTTTGTAGTTTTTAGGGTTCCGTACCCATAGGGTAAAAAGCTCCAAGCTGTATTCTCAAGAACCGCCTTATACCAAATTTCAGAAGTATCCCGCTAACCGCGCTATACTTCTGAAATTTTCACAGATTGTGTATTTCTGTTGCGGCTATAACAACAAATCAACTAAGTACCTACCAAAAATAAAAGATAAATATTTAACGGGGGCTCCCAAAACGTGATTTGGCCTTTTTTGCTCAATATCAATTATGGTAAAAGCCTACCTGTTGAAATTTTTACAAAACCCTCAATTATGTGTGTATTTCAATATAATTAATAAAAAAAATATTTAAGGTGGGCTCCTCCCATACGAAAAACACATATTTTTGTCTAATTTCGCTCAATAGCGGTACTGAGCTTATCGTGCGCGAATCCGACTATCACTTGGACGATTTTTTATTTAAAAAACCTTTGTAGTTTGCGTGTAACTGCACATAGAATACAGAAGTGGAAATAAACCACATTATTCTAAATGCAAGTAAAATAAAACAGTCTAAGAGCTATCTTCACTATGAGCGCAATTATTTTTCATTTCCCTCCGTTGAGAGACCAAATTGAAGGAAATTTATATTTATTATTAAAAGTACAACATTCAACTCCATTCTTTATTATCCATTTTGTAACTTCGCTTAATTTTATTTGTAATTTATAGTAGTTGTAGTTCTTAAAAATATGTGACCACTATTACTTGTTAGGTATACTTACTGTTAGATCGTACATTTGAGTTTTTAGAATTTACTTACTCATAAACCTTTCTCTTGATCTATTTAAAAATCGCATAAAATACGTTGCGCAGTTTTAAAGATAAACATAATATAATATGGGCTATTATATTCCAGACAGCGAGAACCGACTTTGTTATGATAAAAAAAAAATATGTAGTGAAGATTTATACTGTACATTCTTAGCAAGTTTATGCCTAAAGCTTAGCACGCCATCTTATGGTTATATAATAAATATATTTAATCTAATCATTTCAATAAGTTGCTTCAAATAATCTTCGATTCTAGTTATCAAAACCAAACGGTAAGTCCCGATATAGTTCACAAACCTTTGTCAAGTCAACCATTGTTTGTAACTCCTATCGAAGTGTAATGCCAAAATAATTGAATTTTGTATCGTCATTGTTCCACGCAACGCACCTTGCTCCTTCTATGGTCGGTTAATTAGGAAGTCTGTTCTCCTTGCTGCATGAAATTATTGGTACAGGTACGGACCACAAATAGTTCGCATATGGTATTGCTAAACTTTGTGAGGAGGATGTTTGTTACGTATTTAGTAACGTGGCCTCTTTATATACACGTCATACACGAATGATATACTAAGGAGATGTTAAGGTGCACACTTTATAGATTACATGGCACAATATTAAGACACCCCCTATGTGTCAGTTGATTAACGGGGGTCGTGGGTTCGAACCTGTTATTTAAACCATACATAGTAGTGAAGTATACTGAATAGACTACCTATATTGTAGAAAAGTACGATCATAGTGGAATAGACACAATATTTCTTAAAGCAGAGGCTAAATTGAGCTTTCATCGCCTCGTCAATCGGCCTAAGAAAACCTTTTTAGGGTTCCATACCCATAGGGTAAAACCTATTGCTAAGACTTCACTCTCTATCCATCTGTCAGTCTGTCTCCAGGATGTATCCTAAGAACCGCGGTAGCTAGATTTCTGAATTATTGGGCACCCTTTTTATGGTTACACCTACAGTTACACCCTTTGCGGATTACTGCACTAGGCCGAAAGAAGATAGCAAAAATGTGGTCAATCTAAAGCAATCCATATCCATCGCCGTTATATTTAGACTAAGTATAATGAATATTGATTTAGCACGTTATTTGTGTCAGTCGAGAGTCCCGACTCGGGACTCGTGCGCAGGCCGCGCCGCGTGATTTGTATGTCTAATCATTTGGACACGGATTTGAGTCACACTTTGACACGATTGTGACATAGTCCGGTCTCAGGACGGAGAGAATTCTTCATTGACCCCTTCACTCGTGCGCGAAAATATTGATAACCACACCGGCCGCCGCGTGCCGTTTTGTATCCAATCCATTTTCGATTTCTTACTTTGAAAAAAAATAATCAAAATTCGCCCAAACTTTTGAATGCTACGTTGCAACGGACAGATATATTATACAAGAACAGACTGACAAACAAACAGGTCAAACTTATAATATGTACCTTCAATTCGTTTATTTGAAAAGATTACAATAGATAATCTATTTCGGTATACCATTTAAATTACTTATATTAAATTTGATCAATCCAGTCGAACTAAGTTATGTGACACGATGCGAGAAATCGAATGTAAATAGCATACCGGCGAACTTAGTAAGAAGTTGGTAACTTCACAATTGCACAATGCACAGGTTTCTCCCCGATAAACTAAGTGGCCCCCTAGACGATCAATTTTATTGTGCAATATTTTTGACCGTCTAGGGTTAATATTGAACGCGTCACGATAAAATTTTATAAACGTTCAATATTTAACCTTATTTACCTTTAGGTACTAACATAATATGTAATTTAAAATGCGTTGCACTTTGAGACAAGTGGTAAAGCTATGCAGCGTGACAATACTATTATTTTAGCTGCCCCATTCCATATGATTTTATCAAAATCAGTTTAGCATTTTAAGCGCATGAAGTACAGAACGACATTTGAAATTTCACACGTTAGAAACATATATAGCAGAAATAAATTCAGCTAAAAAGAGAAACGAGTATGCAATATCAGTGCAGTATGGCTACTCAATACCATATTGAATTTTTCTTCCCACTATTTCTTCCTGCAAACGGTATTGTTCCAATATTTGCCAATATGCCGTAGGTATGTAATAAACTATCAATGGAAATTATTCTCTGTGCATGCTCTTGTTACTGTTAAACTGGATATAACGACTTTTTGGGACATGACTAGGTTTTATATGAAAATGCCACGGTCATAACAATTTTCTCAAGTATGAATAAGACTATAGTCCGTCCAACAAATGTAGAAAATAATAGAGTCGTAACCATCGCTCTTATGGCCACATAATATCCGGTAAGTAACTTTAAAAGATTTTGATACTATATTTTTAAAAACAGATTAAAAAGACGTTGTCAATATTATGATTAATGCATAATATTAGTACCTACTTGCGTAATTTAATAACTAGCTAAGAGCCGAGCTTTGTGAGGTCTCGCGTCGTTTTTCTGCGTGGTAATAATCTTTAAGGAAGTTTTTTTAGGTATGTAAAGTATGTAAGTATAAAATATTGCAATAAGACTTTCTCTACATACATAGTTTCTCTTACTAATAGGCTACTTGACCTATTTTTTTTTCTTCATTATAATCGCTTCTTAATCATTCATTTTCATCAAATAAACTAATATTCTAATATTTTACAAAGTAGAAACCCATAAAAATGTTGATTGAAAAACATGCCTCTTAATTGGCGCCGAAAACACTGTCCGCCATTGTGCCGCCATAGTGTGACGTCATGTTTTTTGTATTTTATACTTTCTTTATTAAAAACAGTTTTATGTGCTAAGCGTACGAGTCTAACAGTGCTAAAAAATTAGAAAAGAATTTAGAAATCATTTGTAATGTTAAACACTTTTGTAGAAAAGTTTTGGCCATTTCATTTCCCGTCTACAATAAATGGAGATAATATATAAAACTGATGTTTTATTTTGAATTATTGAAGAAAATATATTTTATAAATCTTTCTAGGCTTATTCATATTATTTATGTACAAATAAACTTACATATAACGAGCGCAATTAATAAAAGATATTAAATTACAAATAGGATGACGTCACATCCAAATCGGAAGTACCGCAAAAGCGTTTTCGTCAGTACAATTCATATTTTCATAAAATCATATTTTCAAATCGACTTTATTTATCAATCATAAGCTTTTATTTGATGATAAGGGTGAAATACGGTTTCCTAGGCCAAGTTCTACTAGAAATATGCATTTGTTCAATGAAATTGAATATAGGTCAAGTAGCCTATTACGGTTTCCAAGATCCGATTTATAGTTTCTACGACGCGACGTCGTACGACGTCGTGCCGTGTTTTTGTGTCCTGGCCCTTATTTAAAATTGGTTAAGCCGTTTTGGAGGAGTTCGCGCACAAGCACTGTGACACGAGAATTTTATATATTAGTAATTACATAAAAAGGAAAGGTTTGTTTATATTTTTGTTTGTATTGAATAGGCTCAAAAACTACTGAACTGATTTTAAAAATTCTTTCACCTACGGAAATGTAACTTTGTGATGAACATAGGCTATAGTTTTATTCTGAAAAATATTACTTAAAGATCCTCGAGAAAACGCCTACCAATATCATCGAGATCCTCCAAATATGTTGGAGAGATGAAAGTGCCCAAATGTGTGCGCAATACACAGAATGCTCTATTACATCACCAGCGAGAGAATTGGCGAAGGACTAACTGCTTGGTATGCCCGGTCTACACATGGATCGACGTTCTTAGAACAGCTAAACAAACTACGAATAATAAAACTAAGGAAACGTAACTGCCATACTATTACCGTTTAAAATTTGGTTCCTTTCGAACTGTCATGTAACGTCAGCCTTTATACCGCTCAATGCCACCTAAATATTTCAAATGTATTGAAATGTGTTTTTTGACGGAGTTACTCTTCCTCAGTTTTTATTGTTCGTAGGAAACAAAGTTCGTGGGGTCAGCTAGTTAAAATATTTTAGGATGCAGCTGACCGAACCATCGCCACTTTCTAGCCAAAGCCTGAGTCTTTCATTTCCTAATATAAGTAGAGCTGCTGTCATCCCAGTGTACACTAATAAAGTATCTAATAACTAGCTCCTCAACATCCTCATAATACAAGGATTAGGGTTAATTCCCGCCTTTAAAGATAAAACGTAATTATATTTTAAGCCATATTTTTAAGCAGCAATCTTACACTGCGAGCTATATACAGTCGGGGATATTTCCGGGCTCATCGTGTCTTCGTGAAGAGCGCTCGTTTTATGATTATTTTCTAATTTTTTAAACATCCTTACATGAATTCTTCCAAAATCCAATCATTTTGTTTCCGACTTGCAAAAACCAGTTTCTAATTTTAAAGAAAATATAACATACATTAAGCCGTATCTATACACAGCTGGATACTGTTGTATATAAGTTGCAGCTATTTTACGTTCTCTATACCCCCGATTAGTTTGATAGAATAGTGGTTAATTTATTTGATAATTGTCCCGAAGTATATAATAAAACTTGTTTTATTGTTTACGGTACAGCATAATTAATACAGCAAACACATAATTCATTGTAACTAGATCATAATAAGTTAATAACATAACATAATATTATTGTAATAATATTATAACTAAAAAAATAGGTATTATTTTGTGTTACCGGATATTACACACAAATCCGACTTTATCTTCGCAACTGCAACACACATTGTGGCCAGTATGCTGTATCGGTATCCCCTCGGTCTAAGTAGGCCACTGTAGGGAGTAGATAATGCAGATTATACGCACTATATGTAACTAGAAACGACATATTACTCGTAATACCGCCGCAGGCTATCTAGCTAAATGCGGCTTCGATACTTATTTCTATGGCGTACATAATTATAATAATAGTTATTATAGTGGAGTTTATTCGTAAAGTTGACAAAACGTGAGGATTGTTTAAATGAAAACCTACATAGCGGCGTTATGCGTTTTTTGGGACGGGTAAAAATGTTAAACTAATGGACACTTGAATATAGTCTGAAATTCGTTAGACAGGCTGAGGCAGACTGAGAGGCGGAGTAGACCTTAAACAACGAAATACCCCTATAACAGCGCGGTGTAAATGTATGCCTGTTTCTTTTTTAGGGTTCCGTACCCAAATGCTAAAAATCTCTATTACTAAGACTTCGATGTCTGTCCGTCCGTCTGTCTGTCTTCAGGATATATCTCAAAAACCGCAATAGCTAGTCCTTAAATTTTTACACATTGTGTATACCTGTTGCCGGTATAATAACAAATACTAAAAATAAAATAAATATGCACGGGATGATTTTTTAGCTTTAGCGTTAGCGCTTAGTACGTTGTATCTTTTTTTCTAGTCTATGAACATCTGAACAAGTTAAAAATACTCAATAAATAACATATTGTGCTGAGTATTTGACGGTATACCTAATGTTTTCACATAATATTACGTAGTTACATTAAATTTTAATTAAATATTAACCGAGCATTATTGATTTGGTCACGAAGGTCCAAGACCGGCGTCTTCGGTGTACGGACAAGGGAATTCGATTAGGCAGAGAATAATTGAACCACCCACCCCAGTCAATTTAAACTAGACCACAGACAAACCATACGTATAGCACAAACTTACATCGGACCGAATTTAAGTTGCCTCCTACTAGGTATAATATAACGTTGCTTTGTGCTGTCTACCCTTAAAGCTATGCATGATTCTGATGAAGTTTTTCAATGGTGTAATTCAATATGTTTTTAATATTGAATTATATACAAACATGCGCAATAAAGTATAGCGTATGTCATATTATTATATACGTTGACAACGTTTGCCGAGTCAGCTAAACTTGAACTGTATTTCAAATATTTTAAAGCAAGTTCACGACATAATAGTAATAAATTACAAAACTTAGGTGACGTTAGAGATCAACTACGATAACGCACGCGCGCGCCTCCAAATGACTGTTTCAATGTGTGTAGTCACATCCTTATGAAAGAGTTTGTATGTAGTAAGTATTCAACCAATCACAGTACACGTAATATTTCACTTAATGCCACTTATTACTAAGATTTGTGCCGACCGCGCAAGACAACGCATTTGAAACGTTTTGAATTTTGGAGGGGCGCGCCATGTTATCGTAGTTGATCTCTACTTTAACTCATATTACACAGTATGGATTTGATTCGTTAATAATAATAGAGTTACCTATAATTAGTTACGTTATATTGATTTTATTTATTTTTCTTCAGGAGTTCCAGGTTCCGGAGGTGGCGTAGCGGCTTGCAGATTCGGCGTAGCGGGTTGCAGATTCGGCGTAGCGGGTTGCAGATTCGGCGTGGCGGTTGCGGAGTCGGCGTAGCAGGTTGCAGAGTCGGCGTAGCAGGTTGCAGTCGACGAAGGAGGTTCTGGAGTCGACGTAGCAGCGACGCAGGTTGCAGTGCAAGGAGGTCTACAAATCTAAACAAGCTGTGCTGGGATAGATTTACTTTTAGGTAAGTTATAATTTAAACGCTTAAAAATTTATCTTAATAATTATATTCATTCAGTAACTGTGATAATAATCCTAGAGAGATACTATAACTATTAAAATAAACTACTTTTTAACATTAGTTAAAAAGTAGTTTATTTTAGTGAAGTCAAGTTTTTTTTCGATTATGAAAAAAAAAACTTGCCTTCACTCAGTTGGTACACTTAGAACATCTCTGGGACGACGTTTTGACTCGCAAAGATCAGTGCCAAGATTCTAAGTAAGAAAATCGCACATCATACAGATGGTCTGCCTCTTATACTATTTACGATCTTTTGAGCCTGTGATTTTCCTTTAATGTCTTGGGCTCTTGATAGTCAAAATATAATAAAATATTGTGGCCCAAACACATGTTAATGATATAAATTATTAATATTAAAAGCTACATACATAAATCTAATAATTTTATTTATAAACATAATGTCACTTTGTCGTAGCTAGTATATTATTACAAGTCCAAAATGCTAACTAAACTGCGCGTAGCTTAGAATACCGACAGATTCGAATCATATTAAATCAATGACGTCACTCAGGTCCTGATCGACGCGCCCTCGTCTTGACATAGACGTCCTTGATCGAGTGTCAGTCTGACATTTGTAATAACTGACCGATTTTAGCGAGAATTTGCGAAATGTGGACAATGGGATTTGGATGGTGCGGGGCAAGTCACTCAATATTAAATGGAGTATGTTCTGCCTTGTGTGACTAGATTCATGAATAATAATTCATAGATCAAATACTAAATTATTCTAGATTTGAAAGGCTAACGTTGCAAAAAATTAGTAACGTTATAAAATAAAAACTCAGCATGCATTTAAATGTGACAAAATCTTAAGAGCTGCCTTAAAAGTTTCCTAATGTTCCTATTTTGATACCATAATATTGTTACGAGTCTTTTTTTGATTTTGTTTTTGCGTAGGCTAAAATGACTACCATTTAATTAGGGCATTTTTAAATTACATTTTTTGATGCTTGTAGTTTCTTCTATTCGTCACTAGATGGCGCTTCGATGTACCAGTCTTATTGTTATTGCTTTCGGTAACGACACTTAAATCGTAATTATAACACCTAAGTAGCATTAAACATTAATGAATCGCTAGTATTAATCCTTAAATGTCGTCCAACATCATATTAATCCTAATTTCCTAAATCTTCTTAATCTGAAGTCCCCAAAAAAAAGTAATTCTTACGACAAAATAATAATATAATAATAATTTAACTTAACGGACACTTAACGGTTAGACAGTCATACCGCCTGCAACTTTTCGCCATCGTCCCACGCGAAAAACATACCATCCTCATCACCTTGATGAGTGGCAGTCTTCCACAGTGCGTTTTTCGCGTAACTTTCTGCCGCGCACTGTAAAACTCTGGAACGAACTGTCACCAGCAGTATTTCCGGACCTATACGACCTACAAACCTTCAAGAAAAGAGCGTATTCCCTCTTAAAAGGCCGGCAACGCACCTGCAGCTCTTCTGATGTTGCGAGTGTCCATGGGCGACGGTAGTTGCTTACCATCAGGTGACCCGTTAGCTCGTTTACCCCCTTATTTAATTTAAAAAAAAAAACGAACTGACAACCGCTGATTTTAAGGTGTGCATTTTCATAATACATTTCGAATTATCCCGGCCATGTTTTCATTACGTTGGCAAGTATTATAAACCGTTCCATCAATGCATTACACCAAGTAAACAAAACACTATCATACCAAAATTTTGAAGAAACAATCAAGGAACCCCAAATTGGCAACTAAACTCAATTTAAAGGCATAAACAAAACATGCCCATATATAAAGTAAATTTGAGCGCGTAGTTTGCATACTGAACATGCTCATTACAACATGAAATGTGCATGAACGGCCAACGACATTCTAAAAATAATAAGCTTATTGATTCGTCATGAAACACGAATCAAATTCATGGCAAGATTACTCAATGTTTTGGCTTCGGCAATGCTTTTTATTTGCTTCCGATTTAGAATATCAGAATGCGATAGGGCAGGGGTACGTAAACTTTAATATGGAAGTTATTTCTGAGCTTTTATAATATTTTTCGCGAAAGACAAAGTTCAATGGAATCATATTAATGCCTCTGCGGTACCTTTATAAAATATATAAGTGACTTTTAACTGCACTTTAACCCACTGTAACAGTGGGTAAAGATTAGTTAATCCTTGACTAAAAATCTATCGCCGAACCACAGACTTACATAACACTTCTTACATTGACGCAACTGGGACATAAAGAGCCTCGTGAAAACTTTGTAACTGAAAAATGTAGATTTCTAGTAACGATGTTGCTAGGTCGAGAATGTCCTAAAGTGTTCCGAAAAACATACAACAGGCTGTTTTGCACTAGTCGTAAAGCTAGTTCAGACTATGCTATAATAATATGATAGCATATAGTATATAGCTCATAGCACAAGAATATCGCGCACCATACATTGTTATGGACACGTTCACACTGCACTGTACTATATTTTATTATTGGCTTGCCATACGCAATGTATGGTGCGCGTTATTCTTGTGATATGAGCTATATAAGTACTATATATGCTATTATATTATAGCGTAGTCTGAAACCAGCTTCAGTCTGTCAACAAAAAGTAGACACTGAACTATGATAAATCTAATCGTCATCATTATCGAATGGTGGTCTTTTCGCCTCGTATTTCCACTCACAACGTTTGTACACTTCAAATATTATTATCATTCTGGCACATTTTATATCTGGTTTAATAAAGTTTTCCAATATTTTATGTAATTCAAAATTTGTGTTCGGCGTCTAATCTTTTTTTGAATAGCTATATAATTGGCAGAACCTTACCTCCAGGCACCTTATTTCAAGTTCATCATTACAGGCACCCTAAACATTTGATACAAAATCAATAAACTGTCTAGTGTAGGCGAGACAATAATAACATTAGTTCTAATCGACATCACGTTCATCATGTCACGCGGTCCCTGGTGTGTCACGTCACGTCCTGTATGTGGACGTCGCATTATCGAATTGAGTAGGAAAAGTCGGCTTTAACCGACTTTTTAAAATGGGGACTACACCTATGAATTTTTAAACTATTATACGATTGGCTAGCGCGGCGACCGAATCAAGAAATTTCGAAAAAAAACCTAACACTCTCCACTCCTACCGGCACCCGTCGGAACGGCGTTGCCAGACTTCGGCACGGTATATGTGTGCGTGCGACTATAATTGCATTTAAGTTTATCAAACGAATCTGCCATGCATATAATATAATATGAATTTGCATATTTGCATATGCAAATGCATATTTTGGCACTTTTTAAGCGATAGTGCATATTTTGGTATTTTTTTTATTTATGGTGCATATTTAAGTCATATTATGTCGTATTTAAAACGTATAAAACGCGTTACGCACCGAGGCTATGAAAGGAGGTACGATACTTCCAATATGTAGACAGCTCTATTTACCCGGCTTCCGCAAATCGCAATATACCCGATATCTTTCTAGAAATATAACCATTCTTTGGAGTTGGCAATATATAAAATCTTTACAAATAAAAATGAATTTTAAAATTAGTTAGTCTCGCTGAAACTCAAGAACGGCAGAACTGATTTGGTAAATTATAATCTTGTCGTGGAAGTCCAGGGAAGATTTATACTTGTTAGGAGGAAAGTTATACGAAGTTTCCCGGGTTATCGAGTCTAGTATTGTATATAGAACAATTTAAAAATCCTGGCTTTGATGGAGTGACGAAAATTGGCGCATTTGTTATTAACTGTACCGCCTGACAAACTCTTCAGAACGAAATCCTGAATTTTATTTTTGCTTGTGCATATTCTATTCGTATTTCCCCCATTTTACGTGCATATTTGTATGCATATTTCGGCACTTTGATAGTGCATATAATTCGATGTCTAATTATTATGTGTCCTAACTCCCAAGTGTAAAATATGTGATGAAAATGACTGCGATGAGTTTGCTACAAATCACTAATTTCCAAATCTCGACATAAAAACTTTAATTTCCCTTTGTCTCATAAAATTTTGACCAGATCCTGATTAACTTTTTATCCATCGCAAAAAAGTGCACGCGAGCTCAAGAACTTTCCACTTCTAAAGAATCCAGTAACTCTTGGACTATAATCGTAAGGTACAGTCGAGTGCAGTGTAATTTCTAATTAGTATTAACGTGTGTTTATGCGCTAGTAAGTCCTGTTTACCCTGTCTCTCCCTATCTTGGACGTGTCTGCTTTACGAGACATTGAGGAGACAGATATGAGGAATCATGTACACTCACGAACACATGACGTATAGTTACTAAACCCGTGATAATAAACCCCTCTTACCGCTATGTAAGTTGCTGTCTGGAATTAGGGGGGAGGCCTTTATACAGGGTGTAACAAAACAAAGTGATAATACTTTAGGGTGTGTAATGTGTATGTAATTATGACGTATCCCCAGTGTTGAGTACACTGTGAAAGTAGCAGCGCTGGATGAGCAATATTTTTAGGATTTGTATGGGGCAAGCGGCCCAGAGTTAGGAGTTGCCCATACAAAAATTAAGTCTTTAATTTTTAGGTACCTACTCGGAAAGATTTAATGATTACTTAATTAAAGTTACTTAGGTAATTGAATAATAGATTATCGCGGCTACATTATACAAAGTTATTACCTTGATTTTAGGGAGGTAGTCTTCTGTGTGGGAAGTTTTAATTTGCAAGAAATTGACGTTCTTCATTTATTGTTTTAATTATAGGTCTAGGCCTAGGGGTCATCCATAAAGTATGGCACATCTAAAGGGGTAGGGGGTCGACGAATTGTGACATGGTGTCACAAGAAGGGGAGGGGTTCCTAAGTTTAGTGACATCACATTTTAATAAATTGAATAGAGAATTTTCAAACATTGAGGCGTTTTTAATTTTTAGATATAAAATTGCGTGACGTCACTCTAGCGAGAGGGGTGTCTCACAAATGTGACCACCTGTGGAAAGGGGTCTAAAAATCATGAAAATCGTGTAATGTAGTTACTTACTTTATGGATGGTCCCCTAGGCAAAAATCGCTCTGATCATCATGACCAATCGATGATCCCGTTGTCGAATTGTCTCTGTAACCTATATTTACACTTTATACACTAAATTCAATTAGGATACTTTAACGTGGGTTTTCTAACTATGACGCGACGTTATCATGAGGTGGACTAATTAGCAAGTAGCAACACAAAATGGCTAATTCGGCATCACAACGCAGCGCCGCGCCAGGGCAAACGTGGAAATTAATAAGATTAATTATGAGTAGTCGATTGAGGTAAAATCTCCCATTGTGTATGCTGGGCACGGAGCGCCGCATATTGAGTAAGGGCCAGCGCACACGGAGACACGCCGCAGCGTTTTCGAGGTTCAAAATTGAAGTTACTACCGAGTTGAAACGTGGAATTTCCTAAAAGTAAAAATTATTTACGAAGTTTTGTCTGTAATGGCTTCTTATTCTTAATGTGTTCTAAAATAGAGTGGTCCGTCAAAACCATCGCGTCATTACGTCGCTGTTACGTCGTATTGTCAATAATAATATGAAAATGTCGCATCACGGTGCGGTGTCGCGTAACTGCAACGTTACTTGTGCTGCACTGTTTTATAGTCACCGATAGATCCGGTGAATTATTTTGCACATTCTAGTCGCACGCTCACAAAAACCGTGCCGAAGTCTAGCCGCACCGCTGGGCCAGTCGGAGGGGGGTGTTAGGTTTTTTCGTTACGGAATTTCTTGATTCGGTCGCCCATCGCCGTGCTTAAAGCCAGCGATAAAAGCTATGCAAAAGCCTGATAGTTATTGGTAAATGCTAGCGACCGTAATGTTTGCATATTTAAAAGAACGACCGTAATTGTAATTCGTATAGCGTCTAGTGCGGTGAGTGAAGCCCCGCGCCACAATCATGACGTGAGATGTGGACGTACCCTTAATATGCGTTATTTGATTTTAGAATTTCAACGTAAATGTGGGCGGCGCGGCGCTAGCACAATACTGCGAATTCGAGTTTTCAACTACAACAGTCCTTTTTTTATACGTCCATGACGCCGCGCCAATAGGAAGATTGATTGTATCATGAAAAATATTAAGGGGTTACGACTTACGAGCAGACAGATTGTCTCATGGAAAGCGTTTACTATCTCTCTTTTATCCCATATCAACACATAGTGATAGATCACCCAAACAGTACCAAAAATCAGCCAAGTGCGAGTCGGGCTCGCGCACGAAGGGTTCCGTACCGTTATATGGAAATATAGGCGAAAAATTGTGTTTTTGTATGGGAGCCCCCTTAAATTTTTATTTTATTTAAAAAATATTATAATTAAAAGTAAAATAAAGTTGCAAGAGTCCATCATTGCTTTTTTCGGAGACCATAGCAGCTTTTCCGTTATGTTGGTACAAACATCTACTCAATAACGTACAGCGTTATAAAGCGTTTTATCCGGCGACGCTGGGCGACCGCCCAAAGGGGCGCCGGATAAAAAGGGGCGCTGAAGGCAAACAAAAGGGGCGCCAAATTTTTTAATGCTACCAACACCCTGAGCCTGGGCGCCGAAGAAATCTCGCCCAAGGGCTGGTAGTGCTAAAACCGGACCTGCATCTACTTAATAAATTATATTTATGACATGACATTTGCAGTAGTACGACCGCAAAGCACAATTTCATTATTCAAGATAACCTTTTTGCGAATCGCGACTATTTCATATTTATATTGCATAGTGGTGGTAAGATTCTCCGATCAATAAAATAATGATTAGCTTTTATATTCTTGAAAGTTTTTAATTTTTATACTCTGTCTAACGGCGCTGTGTAGTTTTGATCTCTAATCCTACTTTGAATTCTTTTATAGATGGTTTTTTAGATCTTTCATCTCTCAACACATAGGACGTTCTGAAAGTGTTTGCAGCTATATTCAGAAATATTTTTTAAAATATTTTTCTCTTGTAACTATTTGTAACAACATTATAAATATATTAATTTTTTTACTTCAAAAACTCTATTCAAGCTAAACCTCTGATAAATATTTTTATACAGAACCGCACGTGAACAGAGTCAAGCTCTGTCTTTACATTGTTTTATATTTAATGGCTAATTAATTAATAAGTATTAGTAGTAAATTGATGCATAATGAAATTGGCGCCAGAATAGATCGGAAGAGTTGCACAAAACAATAAAACGATTGTTAAAAGATTAATTTCACGCATCTTCAGAGGCAGTTATTAAAGATGTTAAAATTTTATTGTGTACTTTATGTTTTTACGTTATGGTTATTTTTATCATAGGTGTTTTATTGTTACCGTTAAGTATCCTGTAAAAGAACACAATTAATTATACCTAAATACGTCATTGTTCTTAAAGTTAAAATGGCAAATCTAGGCACAATAAACTTTTAATATAAAATGTTATTTTTTTATGAAATCCGTGTCTCGTTATTTGTCTTCTTTCTCGAATGCAAAAACTGCCTCCAAAATATATCATTTCAGGCTACGTATATAATATCAAATCACAGTTGTGACTTTTATACCACTTCTCATTGTGGCGACAAAAGTTTTCGAGCAGGTGATCTGTTTCCCTCAAAGAGTCTAAAATGCCATGACTCCTGCAAATCCAGGGCCCAATTATTTTACCCCGATCAGAGATACAAGGTGTGAAAATTTGTCATCAATTAACCTACATTAAAATGCAAAATAAGGTTCTATTTTTGAATGCATTTCTATTAAATAATGACTGGGGTGGGGGCGAAGTGAAAGCGAAGCAATAGTGGTAGATGCCCTCAGCGATTTATTGTTTTTAATAATAACGTGAAGCCGTCACAAAGAGAACAAAAGTCCACGCTAGAGCGGGCGCGGAGTGAGCGCGGATGCGGCAAGTTAAACAATGGTTAATTGATGAGACTGATCTCTGATTTAGGGGTAAGTGGGTCTAAAGGGATAAATAATTGAAGGTTATAGTTGTGGTGAAATGAAATCAAAGGTTCATGATTTATATATTATGTCCGCGTGAATGAGCGGTTTTGCCGCTAGTCGCTACACCTCTAAGCGAATAAATCGTTTCATACAATTATTGTTTTTGATCTAACGTCCAAGCGACTAGCAGGCAAACCACTCTCTAGCGCGGACGCATATAAATCGAGTTTTAAATTTATTTATCGTCATAATTTAAGGCCACTTGTAGCGTATTTGAATCGTCGAGGCATTGGCTCATGAGGAGACAGTATTACGTATTTTTACTAACGATTTTCCATGCATGCCTGCTTAAGCCCCCATAATAGCAAAAAACTAACGAATTGTCTGAAGAATATTACTCTATAAGGCATTACTTAGAGAAGTAATGCCTTATATAGTATAACGCATTTAAAAATTCTGGGAACACGTTAAAAACTAGGGTCCCAAAAAAAAAGCATCAAAAACTCTATCACTCGAAAGTCGTCGTAGCCCTACATTTTTCGGGATACCATTATTAGCTATATTATGTCCTTTCTCGGGACTCAGTGTCTCCATAGTCCATACCCATCAAAATCAGCGGCTTAAGCGTGTAGAGGTAACAGACACACACTTTCGCATTTAAAAGTATGGATATACACATTTCCTTTCCTCTTCAACACATTTAAAACCTTAGAAAAGCCTAATTTCTAAAAGCCTTTTCAAACACATCCATTTCGCGCTTCTTAGTTCCAAACTGAGCTCGAAGTCCCACTGAAGCGGTCCGCGGTCGCGATATTAACATTCGTACAGTGCCTGTAGTTATCATCCCTCAAATATATTCACGCCAGCCTGTACTCTACTCCCTGCACATAGGACCTACAATCCCCTGCTGGCTTTACGAATTCTCTCAAATGTTCATCGGCGTACAAGGTAAAAACTCCACTGCCCTTTAAATAATTCTTTTCGTTGTTTTGATTCAGCTATTTCGTGTCTTAATTATTAGTTTTACGTTCAGCACGTCATGTATTTAACGCGTAAATAATGCATGAAAGCTACAAACAATCTAGAAAATCTCTTGTAAGTAATGCATGAAAATAATCTAGAAATAGTTAACAGGATTTCATTTGAAGAATTTTCTGCTATTTCTGAAGCATTCTAATAGTCCGGTCTAATTAGACTAAAAATAGGGGTGAGGTTACATTAATTCCGACAAGGCTGAATATTGGTAGGATTGTTCGATACACTATAATAAAGGAAATGTGAAAAGTCCTCATCGATCCGGCACGTGCAAAAAAATTTACTCAGGGTCAAAGGTTACAAGAACGGGTTTTCCGCGATTTTCAGCAAAACGGTAAGTTTTATCATAAAATCAGCTCAGACAAAATTTTTAGATAAGATAATTATCTATAAAAATGTCTTTATACTTTTTTTTTCTAAGAGCCACCATTTTTGAGATATAACGATTCATAAAGTTGAATGAGTTTGAGGTATAAGTGTACTTAGCGCGTTTTTTTTTTCAAAGGTACACCTTTTAAGTATACATCAACGACAAAACCGACTAGCGGTGTATCTAGTCTGACGTATGCGATACATCGTCGTAGACAAAAGTACACTTATACCTCAAACTCTTACAACTTTTTGAAACTTTTCTCAAAAATGGTGGCTCTTAGGAAAAAAAAGAATAAAAACATTTTTATAGATAATTATCTGATCTACAAATTTTGTTTGAGCTGATTTTATGATAAAACTTACCGTTTTGCTGAAAATTGCAAAAAAGGCCTCTGACCCCGAGTAAATTTTTTTGCACGTGCCGGATCGATGAGGACTTTTTACATTTCCTTTAATATAATGTATTGAACAATCCTACCGATATTCAGCCTTGTCGGAATTTATGTAACCTTGGATGTCTAAATTGATCGGAGTATAACTTCTTAATTCCAAACTGAAAATTGAAAATCAGGCTTAACACAACTTTTAATACATTGTAATCAATACTAATATTATAAATGAGAGTGTGTCTGTCTGTCTGATACCTCTTCACGCCCTAACTGCTAAACCGATTTTGCTGAAATTTGATAATATTTTGCGTTCCGAGGGTACAATTATTATGATACTTTATATCCAGGAAAAATGTACAGTTCCCGCACGAATTAAGGCACAGCAAAGTTAAATTGCGGGCTTCATCTACTCTGTAATATAACGGCCGCAACAAACTTAATGCTAACAAATGAGACATTAAACGTCTTACCTTTTAATTATCCAACAAGAGCACGACTTTGTATTTTCTTTGAAAGAAAAAGAATCGGATTTGTAGCTCCCGTGCAGCCCAGTAATTGAATTATATCATCGATTTTCCATTAAAATGCTTTATGGAATGAAATGTTAAAGTCTAGGTGGGGCTGAGTTGCGTAGGTTGTGGTGGCGGTGTGAGCGGGCGGGGAAAGCAAAGCTGAAGCGGATTTTAGAGGTCGGCATGTGCAGTGGAGACTGGAGATGTAGCCGTCCTGCACATATCGCAGTATTTCTTCGTATCAGTGTACGAGTATCGTATCGACTAGCGTGTTAAAAGTCTTCATTCATCCTAAGATAAAAAAATAGTTCAAGCATAAAAATAAGTTATGAATTAGGACCCTTATTTTAAACTAACCTTTTACCTATCGTTATCGAATAAATTTTATGAAATAAATAATGATTGTCATTAAATAAGATATAAAAACTACGTTGATTTTGTTCGTGCTTGGATTATACAAAATAATAGTTACTGACAATATAATATTTTTCGATTTGTTTGTAACTACATACTAACTAGCTAAAAGCTGAGCTTTGTGAGGGCTCGCGTCGTCACACATTGACTGACTGATGATAACACAATATATAAATAAAAATTACTATGTTAAAAGCACAAATCAATAGGCGTGATAATTTTTCCGTAAAGTGTACCACAAAATGTAAAGGTTGTGGGATAAAGGTACTAGGGCTCGCTTCGCTCGCCCTGATAATGGTACCTATCTACGTATAAGTTATGCTCATACTAAGCAATTTTATTATTTGCGAAAAAATATTTGAATAAATGAATTATTCGAGCAATATTCCGCTGATAGTAGCGACACAGGCACAACTTATTACTTAATATTTTGATGTCCTAAAGAAAAACAAATAGGTGCGTCAGCGTAACACGTTGGCTTTGAAATTTGCATAATTTGGCTTTGAAAGTTGTATAATAATATATTGTATACCCAAATTCCTTTCTACATATTTTGTTAAGCATATTCTTCGTAAGTTCGTAATATTACGTTATAATATTATTATGATTGGGATAAGTACTAGACAACTCTCAAGACATGTCCTCCATGTGGATTGTGGTATACTTAATATTAAATCCGGGAAATTCCTTCGCAAGCTAAAATTGCATTCGATATAGTTCGCAACTCCCTTGACAAATTCCGCACATAATATTGACTCCTCAGTCCTCAAGCCAATACTTCGGTAACTTATAACTTCTTAGTAGTTGAGCTGAGTTAAGTTAGTAGTATGTTAACACACTAGATGTAACACACAAATATGCAAGATGCACATGAGACAAGCATGTGAATTTTGCATAATTTAGATAAGTAGATTTAAGTACAACAATTTTAAACGTCTTACTGGAAACTTAAGTAAATAATTCTTATAATTTTTAAGTTTCAATTTAATTCAAAATAGTGTGACACCTAAATACATTTTATTTCCGCATATTAGAACTTTAGAGAAAATACATTTTTTGATTCCAAGTAATTGATCAAATTAATGATAATAATAGAGGTAAATTACACTATTATAAAATTACATGTCCTGACTGACTAACTGACTGATTGACTGACTGATTCATCATCGCTGAACAAGAACTGTTAAAGTTACAGCCACGAAATTTGGTGAGTAGGGTTGTTTTATTAAGTAGACACCCACTAAGGAAGGAATTTTGAAAATTTTACCCCGAAGGGGGTGAAATAGGGGTTGAAAGTTTGAATGAAAGTCCGTTATTACTTGAGTTAGTAACATGAAATTTTATGTTAGGGCTACTGATTAAAATTGATTGGATACGTGTTTAAGCGTTTTTGGAAAACCTACCCCCAAGGGGGTGAAATAGGGGTTGAAAGTTTAAATGAAAGTCCGTCATTTCTTAAGTTAGAAACATGAACGTTTATTTTTGGACTGCTGATTAAAAATGAATGAATAATTATTTGAGCGTTTTGGAAATTCAACCCCCAAAGGGGTGAAATTGGGGTTGAAAGTTTGAATGAAAGTCCGTCATTTCTTGAGTTAGAAACATGAAACTTTATGTTAGGGCTACTGATTAAAATTGATTGGATACGTGTTTAAGCGTTTTTGGAAAACCTACCCCCAAGGGGGTGAAATAGGTGTTGAAAGTTTAAATGAAAGTCCGTCATTTCTTAAGTTAGAAACATGAAAGTTTATTTTTGGACTGCTGATTAAAAATGAGTGGATAGGTATTTAAGCGTTTCTGGTAATTCTACCCCCAAGGGGGTGAAATTGGCATTTGTTTTTGACGTTTGCTTCAAATAAATAGGGTCCCGTTTTTACCCTTTGTAATAAGGAACCACAAAAAGGGGAAAACTATCCATCTTTGTTATTATAACACTATGTTAACGCGGACGAAGTCGCGGGCAACAGCTAGTTACACTATAAAATAAAAATGAGTATTTAAAAAATAGGTTGGCACTTGGCGCCAACTTACTTTATATCTGTGACTGTAACGCCTCTGGTGCAACCCACCCTTAAGGTACAATTCCGTGCATCGCGATCGATCGCGGTCGCGCACGACCTACGACTGTCGTCGGCCGCTCGCGACCATAGTCAGCGTACGAAAATGTATGGCACCGCTTCCGAGGCCCGCGACTGACGCGCGCGGCCTACGACTGTCGTAAGCCGCGCGCGACCGTGTCAAAGTTATTTGGAGCGTGCGAAGTGGGTGGAGGGGACAAAGAAAGCGATTGAAATATGCAACCTATAGGGCTCAGATAGTAGTTAAACAAACTTGTAAATCTTGTTTTGAAATTTCATAATTTTCATACGCTGACTATGGTCGCGAGAGCCCGACGACAGTCGTAGGTCGTGCGCGACCGCGATCGATCGCGATGCACGGAATTGTACCTTTAGACGACAAAAGCGAATTCAGTAACTAGTTAGTTTAAATTTAGCATCACAAAAATGACCTCCGAATATAAATTTCACTACACTATATTTCTTAAAACAATGAGGTATAGAAATTAATAAAATAGCACACATTTTATATTTAGAATATTTTGCCTTCTTTCGCCACACTTCGCCTGAAAATACTAACTAAAGTTGCGTACCGCTCGATAACAGATGGCGTTAGCTATGCACGTTCATAAACATGCTAATTCAGATACGAAGCTTTTACTGCTTAATTAATAACGTGTGTTCAGATTAGGAATTACAGTTTATGTGACTATTTTAGTTGATGACATTCGCGTGACCCTAGCTTGTCGTCACATAATTTTATGGGAGATGTAAAGTAATGGAAAAAGACCGTTTATGACTATTTTGATTTAGAACAACATTGTTTACGATAGCTCTTGGGTTTTCTAGGGTTGGCTCTGCTTTAAAAAAAAGGTTACTAAAAGTTACAGTTGTATTCATGCATATTTCTGATAAACGTAAATGTATTTTGTTAAACTATGGTGTACCAATATTTAGTAATTTTCTAGTCTTACAATATTAGGTACGAGTAAGTAGGAATAGGTAATATGGAGTTAGTCTGGATAAGAATATTATATCGAATCGCCAAATCCCCTGTTACGTGGAATGCAGAACGGCATTTGTCGGCAAAAAATTATACATTTATAACAGTACTCCTTCAAGCCCCATAAAGAGCACTGGCGATCGCGACAAAATTAGAATACAATAGCATTTCCAAGAATCCGCGATCGAAGGATTAATAAAAATATTTACTTAGGTCACAACTCACAATGCATCTAAGTAAATTTTATATTATGAAAACTTATGCAGTCCATTACTAAGTAATAATTATTTATATCAAGTAAAATAATCGTACAACAGCCTATATTCGTCCACTGCTGGGCGGACGAATATAGGCCTCCGGCATATTATGATTGATAGATTGATTGAAAATAATAATGTGTTATAAGTTATAACATATATAGTACGTATATATTGATCTTTTTATTAGGTAGTGGTTTAATGCTTTAAAGTTTAAACTTCAAAATTCCAATTGTAATTCCTATTAATTACTGGTGAGTTACGTATTTTTTTCGAGGTTTCAAGAACACTTTGCTGGCTTTAATGTGTCTGTTATAAACACCAAAACAGTCTAGATTAGCCTTCTACCCTCACCAAACAAGACCTAAAAAGCACAAAAAGCTCGCAACCCTGTTAGAGCTTTTATTAAATATTCTATTCACTCTAATTTGAATCTTATGACGAAAGGGATAAGGTACAATGGTTGGTATTTGATTAGCTAATCACGTGGTAAATTAAAATTGTCTAATCAAATTGTAAGGAATGTTATAATTAACTGCTTTTACAAGTTTATTTGTGTCGTAGGTATTCGGATAAAATTTAATACCTCAATTTTCTAGATTATAAGTAGGTATTCTTATAGGGAGTTAGGTTAAGGGATCTATTTAGTTGCGTTTTGATAAAACTATCATCAGATGTAGGTAGGTATTGAGCACTGATTTGGTCCTCTAGGTACCTGCTGTAAAGAATAACCAGCACATTGTAAAGGTCCACAAATTACGTGAGGGGGGAGGGGGTCGAGTGAAATCTCACCTAATCTCACGTTGGGGAGAGGGGGGGTCGCGGCAAATCTCACGTAATTTTTTCTCAACAAAATAATAGGTGCTAATTTAGTATTTTGGTCTATTTTATGCAGATTGTACGTATGCTTATGAGTTAATCGTGGGCGTAATCGTTTTACGATAAAGATCATTCCAAATTCGTTCGTAAGAAAATCTACTGACTGTCAAACCAAACGTTTATGTAAGAAAATCACATTTTTAAAGATCTCACGTGAGATTTGGGAGGGGGGGGGGGGTGAATAAAATCTCACCAGAGAGGGAGGGGGGGTCAAAAAATTAAAAAAAATACCTCACGTAATTTGTGGACGCCCCCAAAAACATATTATCGTACTAGAACTACCTACTAGTACTAGATAACCCGGTTAACTTCGTATCATTATGATGAAATAAATGAAATCTTTTGAAAAACGGCAAATAAAGACCTAATAATATGTAAATAAACTACTAAAAGGCTGCAATGCTTTATAAATTATATTTATTGACTCCTACATATTGCTATTACAACCATTTTCTCCAACTAACAATCATGAACGTAGAAAAAAAGGCGGACGGAGTCTTGTTATATACAAAACTGTGTCTTCAATTTTCTCCGGAGTCGGCCACGCACACATTCTTACGCCTGTCAAATGGTATGGACTAGCGCAAGAATGTGTGCGTGCGGAACGTGTACCTAAAGCCAGCTGGCCGACTCTGAACGACACAGTTTTGTGTATGGTGGGACTCCGTCCGCCTTTTTATATACGTCCATGCTAACAATACTGACAATTCACCTGTCTGAACTATGTTTCTTAAAATACAAAGAGGATACAGTCATATGTAAAATGTAATTTAATGTTCTATGTCAACTATTAGTTCATATTGGTGTCTACTATTAGTGATGTTCGTTTATTGTGATTTCATCTATTAGTTCTTTTGACTAAGTTTGCAAAAAGACCAATAATATTTTATTTTATTGTTTTGTCAGAGAATAATTATAACAGTTTTATTTTGTAAGAGTTACTGAAGACATGGAAGAAGTTATCAATCCTTTTGATTCATAAATATATATTTTATAACATTCAAATGTTTCATGTTTCCTTAAAGTGTCTGCTATTAGGTCTCTTTCCTTAATACTATTAACTATTATTGAATGAAGTTTAATAAAATTAATGTATAAATATAAATATAAACACAACGTTGGTGGTCCGGCATAACTTAAATTGTATTATTAAATATATTTGTACAAGTGAAACTATTAAAATATTTGCCATTATGTATACCTACCAAGAATATTATCCAACCCTTCCATAGACCTATAGACGCTACAGTGCTACAGACGCGGCATGTGAATTTTTACTTAGTATTTTTAACGCATCATAATCAATATAATATTTATTTTCTAAATTATAATAAAAAAGTTAAAAACATATTTTAAATACTTTTCATGGTAGCTATTATTTCCTCTTTATAATAATTTTGTGTCAGTTAAAAACTTACAGCCCAATAAAACAGCTCTTTTTAATATGAGTTATGCAGGCGTGGAATCTTAGAATTATTTTTATTATACCTATTACCTGTTATGTAGGTATAGGTACATACCTATTAATGCATTTTACTTAAAACTATTTACATGTCTCTTTTGTAAGAATTTTTTGTTATAAAAAATGGTCACGAGTGGAAAAACGTATAGCCAAAACACAGAGGATACTTCTCCTCTCCTCTTCCTCTCTCCGTCTTACGATATTTCGATCAAGTCACTTGTCGTAACTCCCGACGTTAGCTTATCTCAAGAACTTTCTTAGCGTCGTTGTGCATTTTTTTGGGATGGGTATTTTACCCATCCCAAAAAGTTTTGACCTCAAAAACGGAAAAGTAAATAAAAACGATCATATTTATCATATTAAAAGTAAACATGTCTCGTAATTATAATACTAAATATTTCTATGCTTCTAGTAAATAGTCTAAAAAAACTAGCAACCAAAATATATTGCCGCATCTTTGAGATTCCCAGCTCTCGTCCAACTGCGTGGTTATTTGTTGACCTCTCTTGGAGGGCCGCTGTATATTTTATATGCCCTGTACAAACACGGCCAACTGGTTTCCCAGAACGTTACAAACGCTTCATCTCTACACCTATTGTTTCGGCTTTGTCTTTGTGCTTAACTGTAGTTGTGCTTAACTTCTAGACGTTTTCCTTTGAGAAATAAAATGAAAAAAATGTCGGAAAAAGTAGTAATATTATTATTTCTTAAAGCTTTGATGTTAGACTTTGAGTTGACAATGGAGATAAGCTACTTTTTATCGCGTGAGAAATGTACGGTTTCCCGAGATCCCAATTTCCACGTTGTCACGAATAGATTTAATATTAAGAGCTCTCCTGACTCAAAAAATCAAACATCGTGCGTCTCTCTTCTCACTCACGCCCGTATTTCATATGCCAGGTGAAAAAGGACGACGCGAAATCATCGCAAAGTTTGTTTTACTAGAATAAAAGACGAAATATAATCATTATGAAAAAAGTGTTTTGAGCAAATTTAGGTTTTATCAATGCCTTTTTAGATATTAAAAAATATTAAAGAAAAGACAGCAAACTTCGAAGATCCAAGCAAAATGTGTCTAAAACAAGGTTTTTTGTAAAAAAGAAACTAGCATTTTTTCAGTAATCGTGTTTTCGTCGTGAGCATTTAATCTTCATGAACTGAAGTTACTTGTGTCAAAAAATCAGTTTTTAGACCTTACAGATTTTGAGATCTAGGTTTAAGTATGTAGTCAAGTTAGGGTCAGGTGCGCTCTTAATTAATCCTTTAAACCCCATAAGGACACTGGTGACCGCGACAATAATAGAATACAATAGCATTTCCAAGAATCCCCGATCGATCCCCGAGGATTAATCTTCTAGTCAAAAACTATTGAGACAAGATGCATGAAATATAAATTATATAATTTTTCGAAGGCGAAGGCAACTTCTAGAAAGTTCTAGAGTTCTATACAACTGGTGTCTACTGCTATAGATGAAACAATTACACAGTTCCATACGAGCAAAAAACCAAAAACAATTCAAAACTCTAAAATTCAGTTGGTAGATACCTACTTTGATAGGATTCTTCGATCCAGTCGACGGAACAAAGATGAAACATGAAATCTGTATTTATGTTGCACTAACAGGTATAGCAGAACTAGAAGACATCCGCAACTCCGTTACTGTATATTTTTCCGCGACAAAAGTATCCTATGCCCTATCGTGAGACTCCACCAAATAGCTAAATTAGTTCAGCGGTTTTGGGCGTGAAGAGGTAACAGAGAGACAGATACACTTTCGCATTTATAATATCAGTATGGATCGGGATATCTACTACTTATTGGACCCGTATCTACTGTTTAATTTTCTATCATATTTTATTTAATCTGAGTTTTTTTCGCAACTCTTAGGTGGGATTTCACCAAACACACATAAAACTTCGATTTATAAAACTTAGTTCCCATTGAACGCGTTCATGCAGCGACGTAAATCTCGTTCTCTTTCAAATAGATTTCACAAAATTCTATTGATCGCGATTATTAAATCTAAGTTTACGTGACGTTACGCAATTATTTTACATGTATTCGGTATTTTAAAGCCTTTTCACGTTAATTTGACTTCAAAATAGAAAGAAACAATACATAAACTTACAAACGCATGTGTCTAATCTGTCATATTGACATTTCCTTTGTCTATGTTTTTCGTTCCGCTATGACAGGGCTTGAACGGGTTTTATGACGTTGAACTTCGGACTTTGGGCGTTCAGAAGATAAAACTCGGATTTGCTGTGAACGCGTTCCGTTTACGCTGGTGAAATTCATTTCGATGTTATAATCGCGTTTATACGTTCTGAGCCGGTTCAGAGTGCTTTGAACGCGTTCCATTTCTTTGGTGAAATCGCCCCTAACGCGATGTGCTAAACGAGGTTTAACCGTAACTTATCGCTTACTAATACCTTGTTTAAATACCGTCGCCAATTAGACAACTAGTGATTGTACCTCGAGTCTAGTGAGGTAATAATTATACTTATTGAAGCGGCAAAACCGGTGATCATGCGAACCACCGGAGGAGTTACAAGCTAATCAGCATGATAACATACCTGTGGGCAGGTGGGACTGGGTGGGACAATACCAGGTGGGAAATAGGAAAAGGTTTTAATGATGAGGTAATCGTGGCTACTGGCTAGGAAGAGTCAAACTAGAGAAATAGTCATGGCTAAAAAGTGTGGCCATCGTGGTTAAATTGATCTTGACCATCGTGGCTAGAAGGTGGTCGAGTGCCTGGCTAAAAAATAGTCGAGGTTAGGGTGGCTAAAAATGACGTAATTGCCAGTGTGTGTGAAAAATAGTCTTGACCAACTTGGTTAAAAAGTAGTCTTGGCCAGCTTGGCTAAAAGTGATCTGAGAAGTGTAGGAAAAATAGTTTAAGGCCAGTTCGAAAAGACTGATTTTTAAGCTTCCATGTCTGAAGAAATTGTGTGGAATTCTCTTACACCAAAATTTTCTTTCTTTTTTTGGTGGTAAATATATATTTTTTGGTCAAAAATTTTTGGAGGTAATTATATTTGTTCCGTTTCTTTATTAAGAGGGCGACTAACCCAAAAAATCAAACATCGTCATTCTCTCTTCACATTCACACCCGTCTTTAATATGCCAGATGAAAAAGGATGACGCCGATTCATCGCCAAGTTAGTTTTTTCTCAATATAACTCGATAAATATACAACATTTTTAAAATCCGCTAGGTCGGTTTCTCAATGATAGAATTTTATACAATGTGTTAAAATATTAACTTAGTTCAATGCACGGTTATGGCACGAAATGAAAAACCAGCCAAGTGCGAGTTGGACTCGCCCATGAAGGGTTCCGTACTGATACATAGCAAAAATAGGCAAAAAATTGTGTTTTTTGTATGGGACGGTACAGGTTCCTTAAAGTATTTCATTTTAATATTATTATTAATTATTAAAGTACACATAGTTCTAACAAAAGAAAGTGTGAAAAATTCAAGTGCCTATAATTATAGATATAGAGCGAAAAAGGCCGAAAAAATCACGTTTATTGTATGGGAGCCCCCTTAAATATTAATTTTATTTTGTTTCAGTATTTGTTGTTATAGCGGCAACAGATATACCTACACAATTCTGTGAAAATTTCAGAAGTCTAGCTATAGCGGTTCTTTAGATACAGCCTGGAGACAGACAGACGGGCAGACAACGAAGTCTTAGTAATAGGGTCCCGTTTTTACCCTTTGGGTACGAAACCCTAAAAACTACTTGCTAGATCTCGTTAAAACCAATTTTCGTTTGTAGTTTTTATAGTAAGTAATGTAACTACTACGAGTATGTAGGTACGCGTCTGTAGCGAAGCCGTGAAAATCAGAATGTCATATCCTGCGAGCTTGCACTCAATTTAGTTTGAACTATTCCGGGGTTTCGGAAATCGACATCCTTTTCCTTTGCGTTTTAGTTGTTTCGGTTATTTTGTCTGTTGTTTTCTTCAAAATATATATGTCGCGGGGAAATGAGGATATCAGGGATTTCACGATATCCCTAGGGATATCACGAACTCCCGGTAGATACCGAATATTCTTGTTTGTTACGTCTTCTTACTAAAAATATCTAGTGATATGTTATTTCACTAAACTAAATCTAGTGAAATGTCAGAAAAGCGGATACCGCTGAATAAAAATCGAGCCACTCATTTCTCTCGCTTGCTCCTAGTATACACACGGGTACTTTGATAGGATCATTTAACATCTGAATCTGACAAGTAAGATGTTAGATGATCCATGCGTCGGATGAGCATGTAAAAAGTCGGTCCTGCGCCTGTTCTCTCGCCGGTCGTGTCAGTCTTCCGTCCCACCGGGTAATGCGAGTAAAGGAATATAGAGGTTGCTCTTGTGTACTACACACACGTATTCGGTATCTACCGGTGAAATCCCTGATATCCTCTTTTCCTTATACATACCTACTTAACATATTTCCAAGAATCCGCGATCGAAGGATTAATTTAAGATCTGTACCTATACTGGCGATTGATTGGCAACGTGAAACAAATAACAGCGTTATTAATTAGATAATAATCAGGCAACATCCTCATATGTTTGGGCAAAAGCGTACCAAAATGGTATGAAATTATGGCCATTTTGGTACGAAATCCTAGAATATTTTTAGGGTTTCGTACCCAAAGGGTAATAACGGAATCCTATTACTAAGACTTCGTTATCTGTCCGTCTGTCTGTCTGTCTGTCCGTCTGTCTCCAGGCTGTAACTCGATAACGGTAATAGCTAGAGAGTTGAAATTTTCACAGATTATGTATTTCTATTGCTGATATAACAACAAATACTAAAAACAAAATAAATTGAATATTTAAGGGGGGCTTCCATACAACAAACGTGATTTTTCAAACATTTTTTGCTCGGTATCAATGATGACAATAGGTAGAGGCACTTGAAATTTTTACAAAGGCCTCACCTATATGTAAAGTTTAATAATTCATAATAATATTTAAATTAAATAAAAATTTAAGGGGGGCTCCCATACAAAAAACACAATTTTTGGCCAATTTTTGCTATATAACGGTACGGAACCCTTCGTGCGCGAGTCCGACTCGAACTTGGCCGATTATTTTAAATATTTACTATTCATTACACTTATTCAAAACCTATAAAACAACCATATATTTTATCAAAATTCCGTTATCTTCTTCTTTTTAGGGTTCCGTACTTCTTAGAGCCTTATCGTGTAGACTGTAGGTCTAACCGTCTTCGAAATATACTTCGCAACTTTAAATCTTTGAAACTTCGGCTGAATACGTTAAGGTGACGCCTTGATAATTTGGCTGTAGCGATAATCGATATCGATTTTTCTCAGCAATGACTAAAGCTAAGAAATTAAAGTTCATTGTCAGTATTCATCATGTCTTGAATTACTCATAGCATAACACCATTGGTCAACTTTTATAACACAGAATAATCAATCAAAAAGACCTCTGTAAAAAAGGGATTCTAAATTTGCCAACAGAGGAGAGTGATTTAAGCTTCCAAAATTTGTACATAGGTTGGTTCAAGCATACACTTTAATTTTCCCATAGCTTATAATTATGAAATATATTTATGGTTTTTAAATTACGCGACAAAAACCATTTTGTCGCTTACGCCCTTTTCATTTTTTGCTGTTCCATTGCTATTCCATTCTACGAGAGGCCGGGCCGGCCTCTCGTAGAAAATAAACAATCTAAAACATATCCAACACGGTTTTTTTACTTTAACGCGGCTTCACCTAAAGTGTTAACGCATGGTTAACTTTCCTATTATGGCAAGTAAGTTCTAAAATGCAATTGAGAATCTCATAAATCCCATAATTTTTTTATTAAGTACTAACTTTGCTGTCGTTATCAAATGCAACTTGACTGGGTCCAGCTCCCTTACTCCCGACGTAACCATAAAACCAGCTAATAGAGAGCCGAATGAGCTCGAACTCAAAACTCAATAGATAGCTTTTTGATACTTCCTACACCTACGTACATACGATGTCTTTAATTCGTAAGTAACCAGCGAGCTTAGTCATATTAAGTGTGAGTTTTGTCACTTCTTACCGTGAGCAAGTTAACTGATTGATTTCTGTTTTCGTACAAATTGGGACACTCAATCCCTGGGATCGAGAAGTTCGGATACTTATGATCTGAGCCCTTTTATTAATGAATTATAGTCAAAATGCATTTACTAGCAGGGGCGTAGCTACCGTCGTATCTGCCGTTTCAATTATATGGGGCCCCCGGGCCACGTGCTTTATAGTTAGGTACTTCTCAATGAAGGCCTCCAAACAAATTTCATATGGGGCCTCAACAAGGCCACAGAATATACCTATATTAGCCAAGGCACGCTACGCTTCTGTTTGCTTAGTTTCTGTGAATGATATTTGACATAACATATCGCAAGCGCCATGACACTTAGCGATGTGTCACCTAACTTCACTATCGAAACCAGCGAATGCATTTTGACTAAGTGCTCAGGTTCGAAATATATAAGGGCATGCAGCTGTAGGAGTAGGCATATTCTGTCTGCTGTAACGTGGTTGCGCCCTGCAGATCCAGGCCACTGGGTTAAGCAGGAATAATTGACAGCAAAGTATTTATATAACTTACATTAGCCTTTCTACTTGTGGCAATTGTTTTCACCTTCCTACAAAAGTGTGAAAGAAGCCTCTAAAACTTTAGGAACACAAAAATGATTATTTTTTATTAGTATGGCAAATTTTTTAAAAGTATGATAAGATAACTAAGTATTATTTAACTATGTTAAAAACCTCCCAAGTAGGTACCTACACAATGCACGATTAAAGTAATGTATTTAAATATATTATGAATTTATGATGATAATATCTCACGGCTATTAAATTTATAAACGTAGTGCCACTTAATAAGCTATTGTTTTATTATAAGTAGGTATATTCACACGTGGGACACTCGTTTATCCAATGATAAAATGAAAATGGCACCACAGCTCATGGTTTTACATAATTTAATGTTTATATTGTATTATTAGTTTGTATGAATAATGCGGTGGTCGGTGGTCACTGGTCAGTATGGTGGTGAGCGGCGCGGTGGTGTTGGGTGTTGCGCGGGCGCCGGGCGCGGTGGTGGCGGTGCGGGCGGACGCGGGACACGCGGGGGCGCGGGGGCGTGGCCCGGGGCGGCGCGCGGCGGCCATTCGCCTGCCGCTCGCCCCGCCCCCCGGCCCCGCCCGCGCGCCCCGCGACCACGCCGCCGCTCAGTGTTACGCGAGTCGTCGCCCGCGGTGCATGCCTCGCTCCCCATCTCACCCGCGCGTTACGTTGCAGATGCGAGCCCGCTGCCGCTGAAGCGATGCCGTCCGAGGAGGAACCCGCGGCGATGGACACCCGGGAGGCCGCCGACGGCTCACCCCAACAGTTCTGCCTCCGGTGGAACAACTACCAGACGAATCTCGCCGTATGCTTCGATCAGCTGCTCCAGAGCGAGTCGTTCGTGGACGTGACGCTGGCCTGCGAGGGCCAGAGCCTGAAGGCCCACAAGGTCGTGCTGTCCGCCTGCAGCCCCTACTTCCAGACCCTGTTCATGGACAACCCCTGCCGGCACCCGATAATCATAATGCGCGACATCAAGTACTGCGACCTGAAGGCCGTGGTCGACTTCATGTACCGGGGGGAGATTAACGTGTCGCAGGACCAGATATCGGCCCTGCTGAAGGTGGCCGAGATGCTGAAGATCAGGGGTCTGACCGACGTGAGCGGCGAGCACGCCGTGCTGAGGTCCGCCTCGGCCGGCGGGGGTGGGCCGGAGGCGCGCCCGGCGAAGAGGCCCACGAGCCGGGAGGCCGATTCGCCGGCGAAGGCCCGACGCCGCTCGTCGGACCGAAGCCCGGGGCCGAGCCCGCGCGTGTCACCGAGCGCGCAGGGGGATATGCTGCCGCCGGCCGACACGCCGGCGCCGCCGATCGCGCTGCACGCCGACGACGTCGACATTCGCCCCGGCATCGCCGAGATGATCCGCGAGGAGGAGCGGGTGAGTACACCGCCAGTATACTAGAGACCCCCCCCCCCTGCCCTGCACGCCGCGCGCCCCGCACGTCCCGCAAGCCCGCGACAAACTTTTCCCGCCGTTTGAGTCCCCCGCGCCCCGCTCCGCGCTAACTTTCGCCTCGCTCCCGTTATTAATTTAATTTTCCCCTCGCCAGTGCCAGTAGTGAAGTAATTGTGCTTTTTACCTCCGAATTGTGTTTCGGAATCTCCCTTACCCCGCATGATGTTTAGAACAAATTGGCCAAGTTCACGGCTGCGTGTGCACGACAATAAACGTCGGCCGCGCCGAAGGTTGGCCGCGGAAATATTTTTTTACATTTTGTACTCTATGGATGAAATGATTGTAAGGCTGATGATGGTGGTGAGCTGTAGTGCGGCCGAACGATCATTATGATATTATATATGCGTTCCGTCTGCGGCCCTCGCGTGCGCGATAGACTTCCATAATGATACGTTGTCAAATCACAAGTCGTCGGGACTCAGCTTCAATACTTTAACTACTTAAAGTTGCATATTTATTCAGGAATCCGCCGAAAATTACTTTGAAGTTTTTGTCTGAGACGTTAAGGTCCGTTTTCGCCCGTTATCAGCAGGCGGGAAGCTCAGCTGTTAATATTGTTATATTGTCTCGTCAGTCGTCGCGTACATAGTGACATCGATCGAAGAAACTGTTTAGATTTTGTTTGGAGGCGGCATCTCGTATTTATTTTAATAACGTTAAGAATAATTACTTATTACTGAACCAAATAAAATATCTACAGATTTATAATCAAATTAGATATCTGTAATTTAATATCTAAGGCATAAATAATAAAATTATTTACAAAAAAATTTATTAAGTAAATTAAAATAATTGTAAATAGTAATGTATTTTTAATTACTAATTAGGTATATAGGTATACTATTACCCGGAAATAGCAATTATTATAATAGGTACATAATATTATTATTAATTACATAATTATTAAGTAGTATAAAAAATTATAAATAAAAGAACATAAACACGGTGGAATTGAGTAGCCACCTATTTTTTGAGTCGGTTAATAAATTGCGCTTTGGTAGGTATCGTAGGTGCGTATGAAAATCTATAAATTATTTAAAATTAAAAATAGGAACGTAATAAAAACGATTGGATGTAAAATAAAATAAATTGGAAATAATTGTCAATAAGTATTATGTAAATACTTAACTAAATAATATTTAAATACAATACATATAAAAAAATATCTACAAAGAATTTACTTCATGTTCAAATAAAGGCTGTAATCGAAACGGCGATATTTTTATTGCTTATTTCGCACAGAATCGACTTTTATGCCTATAAAATATTCGTATAAAAATACCTAATAAAACACGAAATAGGCCAATATAAACTTATTGCCTCCACAAATACTGTATCATTTATATTTTAATATTTATTTAACTGCGTCGTAGCGTTACGGCATATGTTTATTGACTTTCATTCTGAAGAAAAATTTTATGTCAGACATAATATTACCTTGAATAATGTGTAAATACACATTATTCAAGGTAATAAAATATATAAAATATAATAAAATAAAATAAGAAAATGAAAGTCGATTCTGTGCATTGTTAGGGTCATTCACACTAAAACGTAACTTACAACGACGCGACGCTTGCACTTTTCAAATAGAGATTCTAGTTCAAATAAAAAAAAGAATTTTTATTTGGCATTAAAATATTTTTGATCTTTTAAATAAAGACCAATTTGAATCGCAGTTAGAAAAAGCATTAGGCACGCGATGCATCGCGTTGCATCTTTTTTTTTAATTCCTTACTTCGTTATATCGCTCCTTAAAATTTGTATGCGGCAATCTAGTCGTGAAACGTCTTAATAATTTCTGCGGCCGCAAAAGCATGAATTTTGCTTTTATATCAGATCGATCAGTCGTAATAATACCACTGATCGATCTGATATAAAAGCAAAATTCATGCTTTTGCGGCTCCTTAAAATTTGGATGCGGCAATCTAGTCATAAAACGTCTTAAGAATTTCTGCGGCCGCAAAAGCATGAATTTTGCTGATCGATATTACGACTAATCGATCTGATATAAAAGCAAAATTCATGCTTTTGCGGCCGCAGAAATTCTTAAGACGTTTTACGACTAGATTGCCGCATCCAAATTTTAAGGAGCGATATAACGAAGTAAGGAATTAAAAAAAAAAAGATGCAACGCGATGCGTCGCGTGCCTAATACTTTTTCTAACTGCGATTCAAATTGGTCTTTATTTAAAAGATCAAAAATATTTTAATGCCAAATTAAAATACTTTTTTTTTATTTGAACTAGAATCTCTATTTGAAAAGTGCAAGCGTCGCGTCGTTGTAAGTTACGTCTTAGTGTGAATGACCCTAACGATGTCGATACACAAAATATGGCAATTATAAAATGATTGGAGGTCTACAAAGATACGCTATAGAACTACCATATTATAATATAAACAGTGAAAAAAATATATTTAATAACATTTCTTTGCGACATGCATTTTAATTTTTAACAGACCTTTTTTAGGGCGTGTTTACACTCAGCCGTTTTGCATAAAGGAATAAAAGCCAAATTTTCCGCATTTTTAATTCAATAATTGCAAAGAGATGGAAATATTATTTGGTCACTTCTCCCTACTTTATTATAAAATGTTTATTTAAAGTACCTAGGTACATCGTAGATATATAAAAAAAAAGATTTTATTTGATACATCATACATGCAAAGAATTGCAATAATTACTTACCAGTTTACTGTGCAGAGTAATTATATTGATGCTTATTATTAAAATAAATCATAATTTGTCGAAACAAAGGATATATTTGGGTAGGTGAAACCAGTTAGTCAATGTTGAAACGTATTTAAAATTATAATTGAAGTATAAAAAATAATTACCCAAGCAATTAGGAAGCCAATTCGTATATGTAAATATTCATTATTACCTATGTAACACTAGTACGACCAAACATACTTAGCATAATAATATACTATATTTACTGCAAATAGTCAAAGTTAAGCGTTGTTTACACGTTTGCTAAATACAGAGACGCCGAGAGCGCTACCGAAAATGAATTTAAATGGCGCAAATGGGTAATAACCGGCCAAGTGCGAGTCAAACTTGCGAACGAAGGGTTCCGTACCATTACAAAGAAAAAATAGGCTAAAATTTGTGTTTTTTGTATGGGAGCCCGTTAAATTTTTATTATGTTTTAATTATTTCATATTAAAGTAGGTACACAAATAACAAAGGACTTAGTCAAAAATTCAAGAGCCCCCAACGTGACCAAAAATTAATAGTAAATCTCTATTAAAGGTAAAAAGGCAACCTTACTGTAGGGCCCCCAAACAAATTTTCATACGGGGCCCCGCCATGACATCACGCTACGATTCTGGTAAAAATAAACTTAAAATAGTAAAATATTTTAACCTCAATAATTATTGTTCTGTCTCTGAATGGTTGAAAAATAAATGCAACGAGCTGGATGTCCCGAATATTAATTCCAAATACGGGAGATCTTGTGATTTCTTATCACAAGATCTCCCCAAATTTCTATTTGAAATACATTATTATTTGTTTTGCACAGAAAATAAGCTAATTGAAGTAAGTAAATAACATACTCTAAAGTATTTTTTCTTATCCTTACTCGGATAAAATTCAAAGTAGGTATAGAATTACAAAAATCGCGAAGTTAATTTAAACTTCAGGTACCAGTTTAATATCGTTTCATCGTTAATACAAAACTTTTCTCGTTAGTATAAATTGCGTTAACTGCGTTTGTATTATTTTTTCTCGCTTCTTCACTAACTTTATTCTTTAATAATGTAATTCATAATAAACAGAGAAACTTTGTCGCAATAAATATATCAAGTTTGCTACATCGCCATCTAGCGTTGAAATGTGGAAGCTGTTACAACTTAAGGTTCGCATACAGTATACACACGTTCCGTTTTCGGTTCCTTAATTTTTATGTATATTTTGTCATCAAGACTGGTATAATAATGGTAATAAAATCTTTGGAAATTTCATACAATACTAGCTGTCCCGGCAAACGTTTCTTTGCCATATTATAAAGTATATCGCCCGTATTATTTTATTAAAGTGACTAAATAAAGTATGTATGTCACCATGGCAACGTCTATCGCTATCATGGTCGTCGTTTTTCTCGAGTTGTTATATTATTTATTCAACAAATGCTCTTATCAATATAATAAGTACCCAGTAGCCGATTCTCAGACCTACTGAATATGCATATAAAATTTGGTATATATAAGATATAATAATATGTAATTAGATATGTATATTGTATACTGATGGCTCCTACTGACTATACAGTATACAGGGTGCAATTAAGCCTTCCTGCAAATTTTTTTCCAGGGCTTAGGTATCATAAAAAGAGTCCAGTTAACTTAAAAAATTGGGTTTTATTTTTTTATTACATATTTTATTCCATTTAAAATCGTTGCAGAACGGTCACTCGCGGCGCGGGTGAATGAGCGGGGGTGACGCGGTGGGAGGCGTGCGCTCGGGGGCAAGTCACACGTGGGCGACGCTTCGTGTCCATTAATTGTAGTTTTTTTAGGATAACTTTCGGAAGCTATTTCTCAAAATTTTAGTACTGAGTGATTACTGATTATGAAAGAAAAAATACGTGTATTTTTATTTTTAACAAGGATCAATATATACCAAAAGACAGGAAGGTTTAATTGCACCCTGTACATTTCACATACGGTAAAAACTAATAATATTGTTCCCTTATAATGTTACGTCCCTAAAAAAAACTATTTTTCTATAAAAACAGACCCCTAATTTTATTGAGAGTGACAATGGACAACCGCATCAGGGGAATCCCAAGTGCGTTGCCTTTTGTTGCGAAACACGTACAGCTTAAAACACCAGCATTGTTCTATAATATTCTTGGCAAATGTAATTTTGTATTAACGAAAACTAGGTCTTTCTTCCAACAAAAGGATATTGTTCTGGGGCAATTAGCAATGCAATAAGCATAGATAAGTTAACATGTTTGTATATTTTAAAATTCTTTTTTTTATTTCACTTTATATTTTTTGTGCCAACCATGGTGTTTTATCTTTTAAAAATAATAATAATTAAAAAAAATTACCCTATTTGTTAAATCTTGTTATGCCCAGATGACAATTTTTTTGTCGATTTTCAAATAGGTACTCTAAGAGCCAGATATCAATAATACATACTTAATATAATGAAGAAGAACAAAGTTAGCTTACTCTATAATTGTGTAAGAACTTTGTTATAATAATCATATTTTGTATTATAAACATAAAACATGAATATATAGTAAACTAATATTAGCGTGAAGGAGCAAGTGCAAATCAACTTTCAATTAACGTTCGTAATTAAAAATGTTTAAAATTATTATTAAACGATTATTTATGCCAATCGATAATGGTATTCATTAAGATTTCAATTAATCGATATTATTTATTGAGAGTCCACTTAATCCAATTGTTGCATTTAGTAAGTTGTTTTGTAATATGACACTGTACCTAAGTCCTATGGTTAGAAATTAACTAAGAAATTACTTAGTACATACATACCTACTTTGTATCACGTCTTAGTAATATTTTTAATTAATATAAGAAAAGTTTATGCAAAAATAAAATATAAATTATAACATATTTTTTTTGGCTATTTGAGCCTTTCTTTTTTTAACTTAGAAAAAATATACATATTACACAATTTTTTGTAAAAAGTCGATAAGTAAGTCGACTCATTTGTCATTCATAGCGTCTAGTTGATCTTTAAATCTCTTCTCGAAATATTTAAAAACGAGATAAAACTTTTCATTTTCTTTATCAATTCATAAAATTAAATTCAATATAAGACGCAAAATGTAAAGTAGCGTAACAGCGGTGTATATCTAATAGAATTATGGATCTTAAGTCGATGGTGTAAAGGCGAGTGTCGAGCAAATCTCCCGGTCGGGTTAAGTGCATTTAATTAAGCCTATTAACAGTGACCCCTGGGTGAATCTACTCTTTGTACAGTACACATAGTCATGGAATTTTATTGTTTATATTTCCTTCTTTCACATCTTTGTTGAGGCGAAAGTAAATATTTCACAGGTTTCTAATGAAGTCTTATAAAGTTTCTAAATATCAAGTAAAATCCTTTTTAACGAAAATATTCATTGTAATTAAGTGGCGAAAAGGAAACAAATGTTTTTTTTTCTGTAGTGCCTATATTAATTTTGTTGTTATTGCAAACGAAATTGATTCGAAAATGAATGCTTACAAGGGTCATAGTTGTTAATACTTACTTACCTACATGGTATCTGCTGCAGCCACAGTCTTTGAGGGGTAAATCAATAAAACATTTATCTACTGCCGTACTCTTTAAGGGGGCAGTCCCTTTTCCTAGCTCTGGATTCTTCGTATTGTTATTTTTTTGAATTATAAAATTACTAGCTGTCCCGGCAAACGTTTTTTTGCCATATTATATACACGGATTATATAAAGTATATCGCCCGTACTATTTTATTGAATTAGTGACTAAATAAGTATGTCACCATGGCAACGTCCATCGCTATCCCGTGACCCGCGTCGCATAAACAATCATGGTCGCTCTTTATAGACAAATAATTTGCAATAAAATAAAATTGCGACTATAATTAAAGATCTAAGCTATCCTGCCTCTCAAGTTGGAAAAAAGCACACATTTAATAAAAAGAAACATTAAAATAGGTCAAGTAGTAGGTAGGGGTAAGTAGTTTAGGAGTCCATCGCGGACAAACATCGTGACAGGAGATTTATATATAATAGAAAATTACAATTATAATTCTTTTGTTTTTTCAAACTCTACATTTCTGAATTTTAACCTAATTATTCTGATAAGCAACTAAAAGGAACTTAAGTCACAATATACTCGTACTTTGAAATTTTTCTTGCTACAGATAGGAAGATTCACATGACTCATGAGTCATGAGTCATGACTCATGACTAAGCAAACTCACAACTTAACCTTTCAGTAAATTCGTAACTTTCTCTACAATTTTGCTAAACTACAATAATATTATAAATAAAGTAAATACACGACTGATGTATATTATGTAATACAAAATTGATTTCTAAATTTCGAGTCATAGAGTTCATAGTCATACACATAACACAGGCTGTTCTTAAAGGTACGGCTTAATAACATCCTTAGGCCCACTTGCACAGATCTGGTTTAAAGCTAACCCATTGTTCTCTCTCTCTTTCCGTATTAATGAAATCACACAATTCATTATTCATAAACTAATCTCAGTACCCACAGGTCTAGAATCTGATAGCAAAAAATTAAAAAATAAATTGACTAGCAATAACAGGAGTAATTAGAATAAAACATTTTTATCTTTTTTTTCTTATAGTGGCTGATTATGTGTGTGAAACATGCAAATGTAAAAATTTATGCAATGATCAAGGATATTTTTTGAAAATCTGCCATCAGAATTTGCCATCAGATCCTGGTAGACCTTAGATACTTACCTTGATTCTACTACATACTTGATTGATGCAACTTCGTTCCTTTTTAAATCCATTCCGTTTCCAATGAAACTAAAGATGCAATTCTCATGAAAATACACTTTTGAAGTTTAATATGAAACAGCCTGGATTGAAAAAATAACGAAAATGTATTGACGTTGTAACTTGCATTAGAGCAGCGGCTCTCAAACTTTTTTGGTGGCGGAACCCTTTTAAGTAATGACATTTTGGACACACCCAAAAATATTTTGTCTTTGAATGAGATGTAGCTGGTGTAATGATACATAATATGTCTAAAAATAATTTATGTATGCAGTATGCGTACCATCGAGGAAATTGATTCCTAGGCAGTTGACGAACCTACGTCATGTGGTCGGCTTATGTCAATTCAATGTTAGTTGTGATCCGTCGGATGGATTTGACTTAACGCCCAACTTAAGTACCAACCACCAAATCAGATATTACTTAGGTCCCCCATCTGCCTAGGAATCAATTTCTCTGATAGTACAACACAAGGCCCCAGGGTTCTGCGAGGCACACTTTGAGAATCGCTGCTTTAGAAGTATTATAATCAGCCATATTATGTGCAACTGGGCCTTAAACTATTAAAACAATCAGGTCCAGTCGTAAAGATATTGTTAATTATATCGGCGTGATTCAGTGCCTTATATTTTTGTGAATAAGCGTATGACCTAAGCGCTGACGTCAGCGTACTAATTCAATAATTTGCACTTATTTAGTTGTGCCTGTTAAGTGCCAGGAATTGGCACGTTCCATCGTAAGATCTGGCAAACGCGAGGCTTGAAAGAAATGTAACAAATAGTCTTTGAAGAGAATAATATAAGTATTATGATACCATATTTTTGCGTAGAAGGATTTTAACGGCACTGATTTAAGGCCGTCCCCCGAGCAAACGACCTTGGCCATACATTTGCCGCGTCGCCGAGATCGCACCAAAACCCTATTATTTTTACTTATCCTAGTTCAAAATTGTCCTAAAAAAATGTAAAACGGCGAATATGTAGTTTATGATATTGTCGATCTATTGGCGTGAGTTTCAAATAAAAGTAATTTGTAAATCCTAAGGAGATGCTGAATGTATGCTTGAATTTTAACAAATTGGTATTACTTTGGAAGCTGATATCATGAGTATATGAAACAAAAATAGAAAATTTAAAACGACAAAAGGAATGTTGATATACTGAAGATTATTGCTGTATTTTTATGATAACTTTGTAGCTTTCAGATTATGAGTTTATAAGGTTTTAAATACGGTCAATTACGGAATCTCCGGACGGAACGCCCTTAAAGAGGCAGTTGTAAACTGTAGCAGTTTTAGTACTTACCTAAGTAAAAAATTATAAATGGCACGTTTAATAACTAGTTCAGCAGTTAAAGCCAAGCAGTAAAGTAAACAAAAGTGAGTATAGAAAATAATGAAATGGATCAATGAATATACAATTTTATTGAGCAGAAAAATAATTAAATTAGCGGTAAAATTTTTTGAGCGATTAGGTTAGCTGGTTACGTGTGGGCACTGCGCAGTAATAAATCGGAATTTGTCAGTAAGAAATCTCATTCCAAGCAATGAGGTGGCAAAATAAAATAAAATAAAAAAAACAGTACTTAAATGCCAAATTTTTGAGAAAATCTCAATTTTTATAAAACAAAACTAAACAATCTAAATTATTATAAAAAAAAACAAACCTTAGAACTTAATAAAAATGAAATTAAAAAAAAATGTAATCTAACTAAAAAATCGATATTAAAAAAAGCCTAACCTAACGGATCGGGGTTTGCTGATTCGGTTCTGTGACTATCCAACTCGTAGGTTTACTTACTCAATGTCTAAATGGTTATAGAAAGAAATGATAAATGTGAAGCGAAGAAAAGAAACAAATTGTTCATGTACCGCGGCATAAGATCCAACCCTGAATTTGAGTTGGTGTCACCGCTCACTATGATCCGCCGAACTATTTAACGAACCGCTCGTTCAATTATTGGACAACTCAATAATTATTATTTTTACAATTGACATTGCACGGAAAATAACCGACCAATTGATTTTTTATTACTACACAATAATTAATAAACCGCCATTAAATTAAATAACTGCTCAATATGTATTTTTTTCAACTAATCATAATAACATCTCGAATAATTTTGCATACTTTCTGATTTCTCTCTGTAACGGTGTGGAACCTTTCGTGAGCGAGCCCGACTCGCACTTGGCCGATTTTTAATTTTGTTTTAATATTAACTTGCTCTTTTACTCTACAATCAAATTCACGCTTTCTCTTTCAAAATAAAGCCCCAAAAACTTAACAGTTGCTTAATAATAATTATACGTTTAATAATGAACGTACGAAACAAACGAGAGACCACATGTTTTTGAACATTGGTGTATGTTTCCGTTACAGGGACCGTTGATATTAACCACAAAGTTAATAATTAATATTACATAAATAAAAAAAATATTTAGTGTTATCACTTATCTAGCCTAAGAAGAATTTTTAGAGTTATAACTAGTCCTAATACTAAGAACGTTGGGATGTAAAATCTTTTTTACTTTCTTGGGGTAGGTTTCACCAACTTACTTTAACTATACCTAACTGTAACTTTAACTATAACTTCAACTATAATATCTCAATTTTTTCGTGAAGTATGTTGTTATAAGAAATATTTTTCCTGTCGATTTTTACGGATAATTCAATTTTTTATACACTCAATCCCGTTTAACCTGTAGCTTTAATAAAAAAATAATGGCAACAGACATATGTCAAATTCAGTGGTCAAAGTTAATGTTAAAGTTAAGGTTAAAGCTAAGTTAGCCTTAACTATAACCATAACTTTAACTTAAACCACGCCTCTGGTGCAACCCACCCTATAAGAGGTTGACAAACGTCGTAACGGCGGTAACGCAATAATTCGGCATAAAATGCGGTATGTAAGTATTGGAGTAAACATTGCGGAATAAATAAAATTACTTATCACCTCCTTCATAGTAGATTGATTGAATTAGACGTAGATAGTTTTTAATCAGCTTTAAAATTTTTGAAGTTTCTACTCGTATGTTCGGTTGTATATTTTATTTTTATTTTGGCGATGCATGTCGTTATTACATATTATGTCTTTCTCCTTACATGTATTTTTATTGACCTCTTAATATATCTCTTTCTTCTCCCTAATCCCCATGCATGTCTCTTTAATTGTCCTCCCTAGCTTTGCTCATTTTGGTTTCAAACAGGGTCATAGCCAAAATTAATGGATTATGTCCACACGTGTAACATTTGAAAAAATCTAATGCCGAAGCATTGTAACTAGGGCATCGAGACCGGGTTTTCCCGAAACCGGAAAACCCGGGTTTTGGGGATCATGAAAAATCCCGGGTTTCAAAAATGGAACCCGGGTTTTTCGAGCTTTTCGAGTTTTTAATTTTTTTGATAATTATTAAAGACCAGATCTGATAAAAGGTATTTATAACAAAGTAACATACAAATTATTTATTTTTATAACATATTGTATAGGTTTAATTATTTATATTGGTCATAATTAAACAAAATATAATATTTTAAAGGAAAAGTTTTGCTTTAAGAGTATTAAAGACTAATTGTCATAAAAATATGTATTAATAATATTTAATAATACATAATATTTTAAAAATCCTACCAAAACTATTGAATGTAAAAAAGCCAAGTCTCTTCAAACAATCTATCCTTCGCAAAAAGTTTTCCAATTTCATAGAAGCCAAGTCTTGTTAAACTTATTTTATAGTTTTCAATCAACATTCAGTGATTGACTACAGTTTTGTTTATCATGTGATCAAAGGTTTACAAAATAAAGTGTGGACAGCTTCAAAGGGTTCTAACTTCTAAGTCTGCTGAAAGTACTGTAGACTTTTGATGATGAGCAAGTCAGCCACTAGGCGACAAAACGTTGAAACCTGTATGGACCGTTGCTGATAAAATACACCCATCAACAAAGTCTTTGGGATATTTGTATTTTTGAAATATTTAAAAACCTGTCAGGAATTTTTGAAGACAGTATATGGAACAATGATAGCTTATTTTTTAAGTATTTAATAAAACATATTATTAAAACACTTTTCCGAATTTTATTGTTTCTAAAGCAATCACACTCATAAAAAATCAATGATAAGTCAACAAATCTTCATTTCGTTTTATAAACTGAAAATTTCATTCGAATGAGATATTTTTAGGGCTGATTGTCAAATTAATAGCAATAATTTATACTGATCGATGTTTGGCATACAGTATTTTTACAAAAACAAAAAAAAAATTGTGTGCTGCTTCTGCCTGCTGCGGTATGACACCCAGTCTTCTTTGCAATTTAAAGTTATTATTTTCAGTCGTCTAACTTACTAAAAACACTTAAAGGTTTTTGTTTGTCGTTATGCTTTTTGTCATTATTTGTTATATTCACAACATAACAAAAAGGGACAGTATTAAGACAATGCAATCAGTAAAAAGGTTCCAGAAGAGCAACCAGCCCCTAGAAACTGACAAAACCATGCCGTGGAGTTTCCATCAAGTATATTTTGAATCTATATTTTTGTATTGCGTTCTGGCAAATGCGGCAGATTGCTTTTCATTGCTTGAGAGACTGATGTTGTTAACACATAATAGGAAGAATAGTGGCTTTTTTTAGCTGGCCGTGGATGTCATACTCACTGCGGAATTATTAAAACACGTGATTTTAGTGAATCGCGATGAAATATATATAACAAGCAGAGTTTTTATCAGCACCAGCGCCACCATGGTTAATCTTACAAATTCATTAAAAGCAACCTTCCGCATTTGCCATAATATTATGGTCTGGTCTAATCAGTGCCGGATTTATATTTTTTATGAGTATAGGCCACTTTAATTTTGCCGCCTCTATGACGTTGATGTTGACAGACCAACGTCATTTGGTCGATCATGTCAGTTCAATGTTAATTGTGATCTGTCGGCTGGGTTTGACGTAACGCGACCAAACTATATACGTTTTTTGCCTTTTGCAATGGCACCCACTTGCCTAGGAATTAACTTATCTGATAGTACAAGCTCTGCCGCCATCCTAGGACGCTGCGGCCCCCTTAGGATGCCATAGGACGCTGCCGCTCATAAGCCATGGCCTATACTGCCTATACATAAATCCAGATCTGGGTCTAATCAATTATATTATGGTAATCTGACATGAATTTTGTCTATTGTGACTAGAACTAATGACTACAAAAAGATTTGAGGTGTAATGTAATGTAAGATTTTTCAGTAATGTAAGATTTTCCACTAAGTTAGATGACAGTTACCTTAAATTGCAAAGAACCCGAATGTTCTTTGCTTTTCATACCGTAGCAAGACAGACAAAAAACAATTTCAGGTAAAAACTAGGCACGAAAATTTAATTACAGGTGTAAAGTATGCCAACATCAATTAGGACTAAATAATTATTAATAACTTGACAATCAGCAATAAAAATGTAAGATTAAATAAAGATTTGTTGGCATACGTTTTATATTTCAGGTTATTCTTCCACTTACTGTCTTCAAAAATTCTTGATAGATTTTTATATATTTCATAGAATACAAATACACTTAGTAATATAGTGTGTTTGTGTGAACACTGTTATCCTTGAAACCATCGAATGAGCCCGTCATAATGAACAACTTTTTCTATGAGAACAATGCTGGGAACTCAAAAAAACCCGAAAAAAACCGAAAAACCCGGGTACCCGGGTTTTCATTTAAAAAAACCCGAAAACCCGGGTTTTGAAAATTGGGTCCGGGTTTCGATGCCCTAATTGTAACACACGCATATTAACTAACAATTTTTATAATATATGCTGTCAAATATTCTAAAGCTTTAGTTATGACAACATTTTTTGTCCACTGTAAGTCGGGTAAATAATTTAAAAAATATGTTATGTTGTATTTTAACTAGACATTTTACGGAAATGCTAGAACTAGAGCAATTTATTTGTTATCAATACTACGAGTATGTTTTATTGCAAATAATATTTAAGCGTGAAATTAAAAATATTATAAATTATAATGTGTATTTTACGCCGTTTGAGAAATTTAATTATAATTTAATTTATTTTGCTTGATATAAAATTTACTGCTTGTAAAAGCCTCGATTACACTCATGCAATTTGTCAAATATAAAACTCGAGTTGTTTTTTCTTTCATAAAAAACTATTAAAACTATTTACTTACATCAAAGTATAAGTGGGCTCCTAGACGATAAATTTTATTGGGCAATATGACGTACTTATTGTACAATTTTATTGAACTTTTTGGTACCTAGATGATAGCGGGTGCTAAGATTTGCCATAGACATAGAATTTTTCTAAAACAGAAAAAATAATTTAAAAGGTACTTACCTACTTACCAAAAAAATATATATATATAATTATGGATTACCTACCTACTGCAAATAAAATATTCCCAGGTATTTTTATGATTGCAGTGATTTGCTAACTACGTTCATGCGATTGCTCCTATGGGTCCTATATAACACGAAAGTGACAATTACTGTCATTTACTGACATAATATTGTAAATATGTAAGTGATATTGTCATGCCGTCACGACTCACGATACAAAGCCACACGACATGCTAACTACTAATTGATAATGTAAAATTAAGAAACAAAAAAAATTGGACTCGCGCACGAAGGGTTCCGTACCACTACCACTATAGAGCATAATAGGTAGGTATAGACTATAGGAAAAAATGTATTTTTTTTGTATGGGAGTCACCCTTAATTATTAATTTTATTTTATTATTAATTAGTAAAATATAAATAAAACTGAGCATCTTGTGAACACTTCAAATGATGAAAAAGCCAGGTATATTTTATTTTAAATATATTTTGTTTTTAGTATTTGTTGTTATAGCGGCAATAGAAATACATTACCTATCTGTGAAAATTTCAACTCTCTAGATATCACCGTTCTTAAGATACAGCCTGGAGACAGACAGACGGACAGACAGACATCGAAGTCTTAGTAATAGGCTCCCGTCTTTACCCTTTGGGTACGGAACCCTAAAAATAACACTTAATTCAAAATTATTGAATTTTCTTATAGGTGTCGAGAATCAGAATGCAAAATATTGAACTGATCAAAGAGGCCATTGATGGCTTCACCAGAAAGATAGAAAGAAAGAAACATAATTGCGAAAGACGCGTCCTAAATTATCTTGTTGCTCCTTTGTCTTTGAAGACGACTGACGAACGACGAGAATTGTCGAATATCGACATGGCTACGTCGAGCGGTTAGCGTTCGTTGTAGACTAATTAGTATTTTCCGTAGTTTCTGTAGTTAGTGGTGACGATGGTTTCTTTACTCGGTAGTGCAACCATCAATCGACAGAATCGAACTTTGACAGACAGCAGAAGGTTCGCGTGATGTAAGTCGAGTTGGAGTTGCGGTGATCGACATACGGCTAGATGGCTTCGAGCCAACTTTCAGCTGAATCGAGCCTACCAAAAAACCACGGTTTGATGAGTAATAGTAAAAACGCCTAACGATTTTGGTGACGGTGGCCGGATTCATAGAAACCAGGCCAGCTATACGCAGGATTTTATAGCCCAAGTGTGTGTGTGTGTGCAGTACACGATCAGTCTCTCTTCCTTTACTCGGACGGACGGTCCTTCTAAGACAGACGACCGACACGAATGGCGAAAGATCAGAAGCAGGACCGACTTTTAACTTGCCCATCCGACGCATGTCAGACAACCAGGCCATCAGCCTGCATTGTCCTAACCAAGGTTGGTTCGTTTAGAAATCAGAAGAACTCCTCAAATATGATTCAAGTACCCAACAATATGTAGACGTAGGTAAGTTAGAATATTTCTGAATCACGGTTTCATGAAGATGGTCTACCAACTACTGAGCCCGAAGAACACCTCAATTAAAATCATTAAAATAAATAAATAAAACGTTTATTCTGCCACCATTAAATGTTACACAATATGTTAGTGAGTAAGAACCTTCCATTACATCTAATAAAGGTATGTCAGACATTCGGGAATGACCTTCAAGTAGCTTAAAGACAAGGTTAAGGTATTATAAGTTTTATGTAACGGCACAGTTTTCGTATTAAAATATTTCAGCCATGGTGGCAAATGACGCCCGTAACTCCATTGCACTTAAATTGCTATGTCCACATTATGCAATTTCATCTTCAATTTTCGTCATCTTCTTTTTATTCAACTTTCGTTTCCTGCATATTCAATAATTAAATGCGTCAAAATCCACCCAAAAGTGTCATAGCGAGCGCTACGATTACAAGGCGCGTCACGGGCATGCCTCACGTTCGCTGTTGAAAAAAAGGCCCAGTGTGGACAAAAGCTATTATGTTTGTAGCGCGAAAATCGTACAGTTTTTTTCACAAAAAACTATTATATGTCCTTTCCCGTCTCTCAATGTGTTTTCAGAGATACTTACATCCGAATCGGTTCAGTCGTTTAAGCGTGAAGAGGTAACAGACAGGCACACTAACGCATTTATAATATTAGCAACCTTTTGCCTTTTTATAATATTAGCCTCCTGATTAGGCCGAGAGCCCAATATTGACTTGAGAGTCCAAGCCCAAATATTAACCCATCGTAGTCGGATGAAAGAGCATCCAGTCATTGTGGGTGAAGATATTTTCGCGTTAGCCGCATGAATGAGTGATCCGGTAGCCATTCTGCGGGTATCGGAAATTTAAATTCGAATAAGTGTCATTCCCGGTCGACGAACCAGACGCGATACTTGTCTCATACATAACGTATACTGTGATAACTGCATTTAAATACCATTTGCCTACCGTCAGTCTAATATATCAATCGACAAATCAAATTCATTCTATATTTAGAGCGAGATGTATAATGTAATACGTCAAAATTGGCATTCGATGACGCGTTCCTGTAACCTTCCTGGGCTATCACTGGCAAAAACATTTTTCTTATTCATGAGTTCGAAGATGTGAATGATGTATTTTCAATTTTGACACGTTCACATGCTCACACCTATTATACAAGAGGGGTTCTAAGGTGGAGGCCATCGACCAAGCAGAGCCACGGAGCAAATTAGTCTTCGTGAAAATGTTCAACAATCCGGTTTTCTTTGCTGAACTATTTTGATAAACCTTTTGCAACCATTCCCCTATGAAAATAAAAGAGCACCGACGGAGTCAATATTACACAATGCACACTAAAGTAATCTCTTTTTTCACAATCAGTCAACAAGCCGGCTATTCTTTCTAGTCTTAAGCCTCTGCACACATCTTTATAGTTTTAATTTAAAACAACAGAGATAGCGTTTCTTATTAGGCTACGTTTGTTTGTGATTTCGTGTGACCATTTTTGTGTAAATATTTTATGTAGGCACAGAATACATAATAGTACCTTACGGTAATGTAGGTAGAGGCCGTTTTGGAATAACATCGGATTTTTTATAATTTTAATGCCTAGCCGAGTTTTGTTAATTATTAAACTGATATAAAATGGATTTTCCGTACATTTTTACTAGCTATTTTTAGATTTTGTAATTTATTTGTTTTTTGAATTTTTTTTCTATCCTATCGGGAATTAAGTTGGCGTATATATAGCGCAAAATTTTTAAATGTAACAGATCCTATTTTAACAAAAAAACATGCCGGCACATTAAATACTGATACTGTATTTAGTCCGTGGATAATGAACAATTACAAGATAATATTTTAGCTAATCTTATCTTATTGCATATTTGCATATTTCCGCCATAGCTATAGGTAATTATTATGGGCGGCAAACATTAAATTTCGTTATCTTTTAAACTAATCCGTAAACTTCCCACGAAACATTTTTTATCGCGAGCAAATACGCCTTAAAAGAATAATAATAAAGATGTTATTCTACGTTTAAAAGTTACCAAAGTAACATCAAGGTTTTTAATTTTGTGTTAAAACTCACATTCTGTAAGATTTTTAAAAAACTAACATCGTTCGTATTTTTTCTGACTTAAGAATAAATTGCTTTAGATTTCTGCTAATGCTAATCGTTCAATTATTACTATTTTTATACCGATAATAATAAAAATGTAATAAGGGTGTGGAATTGTTCGAATTTCGCCCTTTCTTCTCGAATTCACTGACGAAACTATCGATTGCGATTTGTCTAAAGGGCCTGATTTGACGCTACATCACATTCACAGTAAGAAATGTACCAACAAATGCATTTGAGTCGCAACAAGATATCTTTCAATATGTTTAGTCTACCGTAGTCTGAACGAAAAATATTGTAAACACCATTAAAAGCCAGACTGGCGCGTAAACAAGTCACTGAATAGAACAGTACAAAAGACTATTTATTATTACTATCGTTTCATAAGCATTATCTTTATCTTAACAATATAAATAATATTATAATATATCCCTATGTATTATAGCTTCTTAGCCTTTCATGCTGTGTCATGTTTCTTTACATCCGCATTTTATCTATATTCTATATCTATACTTATTATAAAACAAAGTCACTTTGTTCCCTTTAATCTTTAAAACTACGCAACGGATTTTGATGATTATTTCAGTGTTAGATAGCCCATTTATCGAGGAAGGCTATATTTTATCACGCTAAGATTAATACAAGCGAAGAAATAGAGGAAAATGTGGAAAAAACGGGGAAAATTATTTGAAAAGGGTTACTTGAACGCGCTAATCTCAGGAACTACTGGTCCGAGTTGGAAAATTCTTTCAGTGTTAGATAGCCCATTATTGAGGAAGGCTATAAGCTATATTTTATCACGCTAAGACTAATAGGAGAATGTGGAAAAAACGGGGGAAATTATTTGAAAGGGTTTATTTCGCGAACTACTGGAGCAATTTTTATGTTATTTGGCACAGATAAGAAGTAGACCACATGAAGGATCGTAATAGGCTATCGATTTTAATCATTTTTTCAGTGGCTTTATATTTTTAACCCGTATGACGCCGGGGCGGGTCGCTAGTTTTAATTAAAACGAACCGGATAGAAATGATATTATGTTTTTAGATGAAAAGTGTACTTAAGGGCCTTCTACTCCCTAAATTAGCAGGTCGATTTCTGTCAGTGCGAATATCGACGTAAATGACATTAAAATAACATTCATAACAGCGTGCCTTGTACGGTGGCGGTTACGATGCTCGCCGCGTCCATGATAGGGCGAAATAGAAAAAAAAACCTTTTTAAGGCTTAAAATAATACATATTTCAAAAAAGTAAAAAAACCAAATTATTAACTTATGTATTGCAAAGCGGTAGATATTTTTTATATATTCTTTTGATAAATAATGAAGGAGTAAAGTGGTTTCATTCAACGATTTGGAGGTGATTTGGTTTTTTATTTCTTTATTATGTGATACCGATAGAAAAAATATGGCAAAACCAAATTACGTATCATATCATGTAGATTACTAATTATTTTTTTCAGATATAATTTCTCTGTTAATGCCGATGAAAAGTTGTTTCATCTGCACCCTTTTTTGGAAAGAGCAGCCTTAATAAGTAGAAATTTTGCTCTTTTATTTTTACATTTTCAATATTTTTAAAAGCTGAAGCTATAATTTAATATTGTTTTGGTCTATTCCTGGCTGTATTGTGCACTGATGTATACTAGTTATTACTGTTTGTATAATTGTGTGGTTTCTACTTAACCTAGGGGAGCCGAAAATATTAATTACCTGCGCTTCCTTCACTTATGGCGTAGCGTAGGTATGTATTTGGTGTCGAAACAACACAATAAATTGTGAAACAACGTTTATAATAATTAAGTTCTTCGTAACTAAATTCGTATTTTGCGGGAAATAGGGCGTTTTTTTCGAAATAAGATTATCGTAAGGCCTTTCACGGGATTTAAAGTACTAACGTGGTAAATTCATCTTAATCAGTTCAACTCTTAAGAGGTCAAAGACAAAAAGATACACACACATTTTATATCCTATGGATTTGTTGCTATGTTTAATTAGGTACCTACCTACTTAAGTTTTGTACAAAATTTCCGTATTTCAATATTTTTTTAGGGTTCCGTACCCAAAGGGTAAAAACGGGACCCTATTACTAAGACTTCGATGTCTGTCCGTCTGTCCGTCTGTCCGTCTGGCCGTCTCTCTGTCACCAGGCTGTAACTCGAGAACGGTAATAGCTAGAGAGTTGAAATTTTCACAGAATGTGTATATCTGTTGCCGCTATAACAACAAATACTAAAAACAAAAGAAAATAAATATTTAACGGGGGCTCCCATACAACAAACGCGATTTTTTTGGACCTTTTTTGCGCTGTATCAATAATGGCAACAGGTAGGTACTTAACTTTTTCACAAAATCCTTAGTTATATGTGTACTTTAATATTTAATAATAATATTAAAATAAAATAAAAAAATTAGGGGGCTCCCATACAAAAAACACAATTTTTGGCTTAATTTTGCTCTATAATTGTACGGAACCCTTCGTGCGCGAGTCCGACTGGCACTTGGCCGATTATTTATTAAATATATAATTATTATATTATTTTAATAAGTTTAAAATATAAATTAATTTCGGAATCGTCCCAAACTATGAGAATGGATACGTAGTATTTTCCTACGATTATCAACGGAAACGGGTTGTTTGTGGCAAAGTGGGTGCTGTTATTATATTGACCAGTAATTATCGCGGTTAAGTGGGCACCCATGTGCCTTTTCACTGGACACTGCCTATTGTTAGACAGGTTAATGAATGAAATAATCATGTATGTATGATGAGTGACCATCTATGGCATTATTGTACTGTTTAAATTGCTTCATTTCTTGTGTCGGTGTATTGCAAAATATTTGTGTTGGTTTGCGCCAAAAAAGTTGATTTAGAATTGACCACATATTTTGGGAACATGCTACTGTTTTTTTAGAAGTTAAGGTAGAAAATAATTGTCATACACACTTGAGGTTAAAAATCGTGTTATGTATAGTTGACATTCTCAAGTTGCTCTCAAGTCTCAACGCAATGCCTTAAATATTCTTGAGTTTTGACAATTATTTTTCTGCCTAAACGTTTACGCCTAGGTACTGGAACATGCGCCCAAAATATAATATTGTGTATTTTAAGTATAAAATAATGTCTTGATATGCGGTTGCTTAGGCAGATAAGTACTAAGCTATAATATTAAGGCTTTATATTTTATACAATTTGTGCCAAAGTAATAAATAACCAAACTTCGTTGTATAATTAAATACAAGTGACACGCCAACATTATAATTCACCAATTCGCTCTTTATCGGTAACATTACAAAACCATATTTTATGAATTAGATAAAATCTATTAAAACGTGCTATGCTATACATGTCACTTCAGAATGCTATTTTAATTTGTCATTCTAATTCAAGTAGCGTTCAATGTAAATTAGACTTGTCATATTTTAAATTAGCATTAATTTAAAGTGGTCCCCTTATAATATATTGTAGAAATGACCAAAACTAATTGTAGTGATATCTCAAGATGCGTCGGGCCACCTGTTGACGTTAGGGCGGCTCTACACCTTACCCTTTTGATTATTATTAAACGGTTCATTCGTATGAAATGTTTCATTTTTATTTGAAAAATTATATTTTATTTATTGTTTAAGTAATTTTATTTAACCTGGAGTGGAAGGTACAAAATTAAAGCCAAAAAATTATCCTACTTTAGATTATTTAATATTTTAGCTTCGTAATTTTTACTGCGCTGGATATAATTTATTTCTTAGCCATCAATAGGTATAATAATTATTCCTGTCGGTAATACCATTGTGTTTCATATTTCTTAAGTTTATAACTTTTACTAGTACCCAATAATAGAAGTAACGCTACAAAACGCAGTCGAAATTTTTAGATACGACGCCCTTTCTAAAAATTTAAAAGCTACTTTGTGTCGGTAAAGATAAAAAGATAATTCGTAGCATAGCAGTTTCTGGTTAGATATAAATATACAAGATAAGAGGTGCTTATTATATTAAGTATAATTAGTACAGAACATTTTTAAATCGTCACGGGTGGAGGCTTCGAATTAAAATGTGTAACAATAAGTTATAATGTGAGATTTCTAAAATGTTGTACCAGCTTTAGAAAGTGGGTTTCAAAGTTTTGACGGACTTGCCTTACAATTTAACAAGAGATACAATTTTCTTGCAATTGTGTGAGCTATACCTATTTATAATTTTTTCTTGCGATTGTTTATGCGATGTTATATTTTTTTTTCCAAAAAAATATTAAATTGGCGCTTATTCAAAATTTAATGAATATTTTAAATAATATTTTAGGAGCGTAGAGTAAGTACCTATTATTTATTTTTCAGGACAATGTGATTGAAAGCTAAAATTAAAAAACGCGTTTTCTATTTTCTGCGTTAAAAAATAAACATATCGTGTCTAATTAATTTATACAATTACTAGCTGTCCCGGCAAACGTTTCTTTGCCATATTAAGTATATAAAGTATTTTTTTTTTAATTTGATCGCAGCGCTAACTGTCGGGACAGACTAAAATTAAAATTTGAATTCGAATATTACTTAAAATTTGACACTGCGATGGTAGCGCCGTCTGTCGGATCCAATGCAAAACATTCCAAAACCAACAACTACTAATAAATTAAAAATTAATTTAAAAAAACATTGTCCAGCGGACAAAATTGTGAATCTAAACTATTCCCAGATCCCCTTGAACACACAAAAAATTTCATCAAAATCGGTCCAGTCGTTTGAGAGAAGTTCAGTGACATACACACTCACAGAAGAATTATATATATAAAGATTAATACACCCTAGCTTAGTTAAGGCATTATAAGGAACAATGAGGAATTCAGTGCACATAAAATTTAAATAGTTTTTGTGCAAGATGCAGACAGATCTAAAGACTGAAAGCCATAGACCCCAGTCGAACCTTTGTTAAAATTAACATAAAAATATTTATTAAATTCCGTCTGTGCCAAGCTTTTGTTGGATTGGATGAATTGAACATGCAAAACAAGAGAGTTTTAATATGCATTTTGCATTCTTGTACAGTAATTTTTATATTAAAAAGCATACAGATATGTAGATGATTCATAAATCATTATGACAAACATTTTTTAAGTTAATACTTGTCATTAGGTGAGTTAAAACTTAAAACATCAACTGGAAAATGTACCTATAACTTAAGACTGGGTGACCGTGCTCATATAATTTATGGGACAGCCGAATTTTATCTACATTTAAAAGTATAATAAAGGGTTGTACCAATTTATGTAAATCGGTATTTTACACCTGCTAACAAACGCTATTGGTCCAAAAGTTATCACAAAATTAACATTTACTATAGTTTTATCGTGTCGAAATATTTAATTCGTAACGCTACATACACACGCGCTATTGTCGTGAGGTCTACTTATTTTGTTTTTATATAAATATTCATATACGCTTATCACGATGTATAAGGTAATTAGTTTTTATTACAAAGCATATAGTTATAATTAATTCTAAATGGGCGTAATTATATATACTGTGTTACGTGAACGAAAAACGTGTGGTGGAGATTACTTATTTTTTGACGTTCAGATATTTTGGGAGCTATACCTACATATCGACTGCTCCTAGGTAGACTATCCTAAGCCACAAAATGGCAAATTTCGTTTTTTTGCGAAAATGCATACAATTATGTTAGATCTTTTAGGATCTTCAAGAAAAAATATTAAATTCGAATTATAACTGCCTTTTTCAAAACGTAAACTGTAGTATGTTTCAAACGCCTCCGACGTTATTGATCGTAAGTCCCTTAGCGATAGTCTACGCGGAGAAATAGGGGAGGAGATGCCCGAATTTACACATCGTATGTATCAGTTGCGATTGTCTACGCCGGATGAAGACTAACGTAAACTATAGTTTGTACTACTTACAATAGTTTACATTGTATCTTTTTTTAAATAATATATTGCAAGTGTAACTTACGATTTTATTCGTTGGAATTTAAGTTATGATAAATATTTTATGTTAAGTAAGTATACAATTTTCTACTACGGAAACTATTAGTTTTTATTTATAGTATCTATAACTTACTACGCTCTACGTCGTACTATTCATTAACATACAATACTTTACCGATCTATTCCTTTTATTACAACTATTATTTATAAAATTAGGGGGCAAAACAGCACCTGATGGGAAGCAAGTGGATAACCCATGGACGCTCGCAACATCAGAAGAGTTGCCAATACGTTGCCAACCTTTTTAAGAAGGTCACTCTCTTCTTCAGGTTTTCATGTCGTATTGGTCTGGAAATACTACTGACGGCAGTTTGATTCAGATTTACTGTGAAAGATGGTAAATTTTACCGTGGAACGATGTCAAAATGTTGCAAGAGATGTGACAACGAAGCGAACGAAGTGAAACACCTCCCCTTGATACAGCAGATAGAAGATGCAGAGCGAAGCCACATCTGAGCATAATTCCAAGGGTTATAGCTTGTTTGAAACTCTATGGCTGGCTACAATCTAAGCGGCTCTTTGTTGATTCCTATCCAGAGGGAATAATTGGTATTTTGTCGCCATTTCCCAGAGATGAGAGCAGTATTCTACGTGACGCTGAATCTTCGCCTTGTAGAGTTATAGGCGTTAGTACTTAGTTTATATAATATCATGATCTCTTTTTTCTTCCTGAAAGTTTTTCAAGAACTGGTACGATCCTCCGAAGTGATCCTCTTCCTGTAGTCGTATTCCTCATATCAGAGGGTCGTGACCTCCCCTTTATATGACCTTCCTTCTAACAATGTTAAGCCAGCTTTTCCTATCTTCAGCCACTCGAAAAGCATCGTAGACATTGGACTCAATAATTGAGGTGCGTAAATACGCACCTCAATTATTGAGTCCAATGCGTTAGTCTGATCAGATGATCGGACTAACGCATGGGACTGCGGCTCCGCGGTCTTTCTTCTTCGGTCTTGCCAATGACTATTTTAATATTGTCTCCTTTCTTTCTGGATATGTGTCCATAGTATTCTAAAATACATTTGAGGCATATTGTGGTAAAAAGCATTGTAAAAATAAATTTTAGCTTATCCAGGATGGACGCGTTGGTTCCGAAAGCTGTCCATGAAATTTGGAGCATTTTCCTCCATTATCACATCTCGAAGGCGTCGATATATCTGCCGTCTGTTGAAGTATGCTGTATACTAAAGCGTGGACAAATTTTGTCTTACTTTTTAAAGAAAAAAATTTGCCACGCAAGGCTTTACGCATTTGATACATAGCACTCTTAGCCATACTAATTCTTCAACGTGTAGGTATCTGGTTCACAGGAGCCATTGTTCGTAATAGTGGACCCATGTGATAGCGATAAAGAAATAATAATTGATAACAGGCCTTAACAAAAATCAACGACATGAAATTAATAATACCTAGCAGCAGTGTTTAAGGTTTTCTAGTTGATGCCCACAACTCCGTAGAGCCAAAAATTCGTTTGTCTCGCGGGGACCGTATAGTAAAGGACGTAGGATTCTTCCTATCCCGGGATAAAAATGTCTTTCACAGGACTCCAAGTATCTTCATACGTTTGGGTGTAAAGAGGTAACGAACAGAGATACATTTTCGCAGTAATAATAATATTGGTTAAGTTATAAAGCTTATCATATGATTTTTTTAAGAAGGTTACAAAATATTATTTATAATAAAAATTTTGCTACTAAATATTATGATGCTTTGCAAGCCAATTAAGTTGGTTATCTACTAAATTTTAGTACTTTTTTTGCACATTAACAGTGTAAATAATGTCAACGACCTACTTCTAAAATTTATAAAACAATTTTTAAAGGTATTTCACACTTTTGTCAGAAAAGTTAATTTATAAATAATTTATTTTCTCAAACATACTATAAATTCGAATTAGGCAATTCTCCTGTCAATTATGATATGTCTTACATACCATAAAAACGTTAATAAGGTTCCCCGTATAGTGCGGTAAGTAAACGTTACGATATTTTACCAAGGATAAATTTCAACGTAAACTGTGGTTAGTGTTAGTTGCAATAATTTTCGGTATAGATTTTCCAAAGAATAATATCCCAACAACAATTGTAGCTAAACTAAGCATATAATATAGTATTTTATTGCATTAGTTAATACCTAACACAATTGTTGTTGCTCATGCCAAATTTTAGAACAATAGGTTAAACAATGAAGTCGTGGTTCAAATTTGCAACTTCAAACTCTCCTCCTGTAAAGTTGTCTTTTTAATGTTACGATAGTCTACCTAGGAGCAGTCGATATTTTCTGCTTACGTCAATTACTAATTTTCTTTTGACTAATCTACGAATTCAGAGAAACAACTCTAAAAAACAAGTCTTTGAAACCGCAATATTATAAAAAACCGGCCATGTGCGTGTCGGGCCACGCGCAATATAGGGTTCCGTAGTACCGCAAGTTTTTGACACTACTAACAACATCATCTCAGTTACTTTCAAAGGAATTTGAACGAAAAGTTCCATTATACTTCGCCGAATACATTTTTTTTAGTTAATCGACTATTACTCAATATCTTATTAAGTTTTCTTAGCCGTGATAGTTTTCCTTTTAAATTCAGCATATTTTCTACTCCCGTGAATTTTGTCACATTTCCAGAACTAACCGTTTAGCTCGTAAAAGGGGGGGACACTGGACTCTAACGATTTTTTCCAATTTAAAACTTAATATTTCACAAACGGATCCCTAAATCGGAAAATGATCTATGACTACTCGCAATATTTTTAAAAAACCTATTCAACGACACCCCACACGATGGGGTGGGCGCGAAAAAAAATATTCATCCCCGCTTGATGTGTAGGGGAGGTACCATAAAAAAAAATATTTTTTTACGATTTCATGTACCATTTTGTTTCCATCATTAATATGTGTATTCATGCCAAATTACAGCTTTGTAGGTCCTACAGTCTCTGAGTAAAACCGTGGACAGACAGACAGACAGACGGACAGACGGACGGACAGACCGAAACTATAAGGGTTCCTTGTTGACTACGGAACCCTAAAAAATAATATTCCCTAATAACATTCATAGTTTTTGCCCGCGAATTGAAAAAAATAAAACAAGCCTGTCATTTACAATTAAAAAAATGCGGCAATTACACGGTGGCACCGGGATGCGGTGAAGAACTCGCCAGAGGCGATGTCAACCGATTAAGTTAAACAAGGTTTAAAAAGCGTTCAGTTGTTGACACGTGTTGAGATTGTATCTACAATGGCGTGTCTATGCGGCGCGAATAGTGACGCCATGTTTTGTTGCAACTGCAGGACGGGGTGACATGTTTTTATTGAATTACGAGTATACAACATTATACTTTATAATGTATCAGCGGTGAAAAGGTGAAGGTTGTTTGTGTCATAAGCAAAACGGTTTAGTGGTTTTTATTTCTTGTCGAAGTCGATCATAACAGGTACTGAAGCGGTACATTTTATATGTGGTAATGAAACTAAGAATCTATACTTTGATAATCCCCATCAAAATATATCCCCTATTAAAGGTAAACGAATATGATTATTCAATATTTTACAAGCTCGTTGATTCATCGATTAAAACGAGGCTACCGTAAAGGTCAAGTCAAGGTCAATTTACACGCTTGCACACGTAGGCATAAATTTCTTAAACAGGTACACTTTTGTTACCATTTAATTATTACACAGACCTTGTGGCACCACCATGAACGATTTAGAATCACGAAGTTGTGTAATTCTGAGAAATAGGAATTTAGTTAAAGTTTAAGCTTGTAAATTGATGTGTCTACTGGAAAATATACCTATAACTTAACTGTTTACAACAGGTAGACACAACATGGTTAGGACTTAGGAAAGTTAATATTATGTTAAGAATACCATGCATATTACAATGTTGTGGATTAAAAATAGAGAAAATAATAAATATTCAGGAATGTCCTGTGTCTAGGAATATGATGGTGTTCCCATTAGCAAGCCATTTGTCCCGCTGAGCGATGCCTCCTTAGTCCTTACCTCCTGTGACGAATAGCACTGCTAACAATTAAACATTATACACCCTTTTTTATACAAAACTCACACTAATTACAACATTAAATTAATAAAAAGTAAATTACTAATTTGTTAATTTAATAAAGCTAATTTGAGGTGATTTAAATATGTAAGTTATATTTAAGTCATTGTTAAGTTTATCGTTCAATCTGGCCTTGAAACTTCACCTGTTATTAATTATTTTTTGTGCCGGCTTATCTTTCGATCTACCTTTAATCTGATTCTTCTGATTAACTTAGTTGCTATTACAAGTTTTAATACATTTTTATGTTTTTTCCTTTTAACTTGTTGGGAGTTCGCAAGCACTGGAATGACGTCACAAATCATCATCAACATTGACTGAAAATTAAACAATGGTTGCGGAGCACGAAAATTAGTACCTATGGCTTTTTGTCTCTTTCACTCGCTGCCTGCATCTTGTTTCCCCAGATAGGTTTTTTGTGCGCAAGAAAGAGATCGTAGATGGCTAGTTTAAATCTGTATTTGCTATTGCAAAACATGACGCAATATTCCGAGTCCCGCGTTATAGGAACTAAAGTTGCAAAATTGATATGATTAGAATAGTTATTATGAATTCCATGGCTTTAAACAGTAGGCATCCTAGATCCACTAGTACATTAAGTCCCACGCAACAGACCATGAAGACAATATAAGACTCAGCTATACTTATTCTATTAAAAGAAAGGGATAAAAGAATAATAATTATAAATAAATGTTTTTTTTTAATTGAGTATATCAATTGTTTTTTAAATAAAATTATTATTTTGTTACCATTTACATAATATAATATTTTTATTTTTTACATTTTTACCATTAACAACAAAGTCGTTTTTTGCATTGTGTTTTTAAGTAAAACAAAAATAAATCTTGGTGTGTTGTTTATTTTATGATACCAACAAGCTTTTCATGAAAATGTATTAATTTAGAGTTGCTACATTTTGCACGCAATTGAGCCAATCACATATTAGTGACAATAATATGAACGTTTTATAGTAGAGCAATTTATTTCATAGAAATAGACGAATAATTTAAGACCCAAGTATGTACTTAGGTACTTTAAATTAATTTTTCTTCGCAAAAATAAAGTTCTGAAAATCGCATGCATGTACACGTCCCCTAATGCAGCTAACCGTTGTAACAAATAGGATATAACTAAATTACACACTAGAATGTAATTATAGTTATTTTTATATTTGTAATGTATTGATATGTTTGTTTTTATAATACATTAGATGTACATCGACCTCTCTGTAGTTCAGTTAATAGTGTTTATTGTGGCCATAATAGGCGAAGGGTATTTTTAGTATTTAAATTGCTATATGAAGGATACTCGATTATTCTTTATTACTTTGTTTTTAGAAACTAAATTAAGTTTTAAGGCGAGACCGCGGAATAAGACACGGCAAAGCGACACTTCTTGTTCCATACTTGAACTGACGTTTAAAACGTCAGTTGGGCGTTTTGCGAACGTCAATTGTATGGAAATTGAAGTGTCGTGTCGTGTCGTCGAGCCTAGTCTCGCGTAGTGCGGTCTCACCTTTAGATGAGTTAAAGATAGACCGTACTGAGTTGTCATGGTAACTGGTAAGTGTATTTTCTATGCTACCTACTTCTGTCTATAAAATGACACTTTACCATCAAAATACACCGATCACCAAAAAACCCTCATTAGCTATTTTTGAGTAATTTTAGGAATACAATATGTCTTCTAGACTTAGATATTCAGAGCCTAATTTTTAAGTGCTTCTTAGTCACGGTAGAAGGAAAAAAATAGTTATTAACTAATAATTCTTTTTAATTTTTTTTCTTTATCATTCCCCTTTTTTATTATAGCCATTTAGTCGGGTTATGTAAAATCGCTGTCGGCTGGCCTTGACTTAAATGATAGTGGACTATCCGCTGACTGTCTAGCTGTCCATTTCGATGATAATGATGCTTATGTCGAGTAGGGTAGAGTGAGGTAACAGGTACAAAGCGTTTGATTGTGACAACCGTACGGCGAGATTATATCAACAATGGTTTCTCACGGCGTGCCACCGAACCGGGAAGCACGCGACATTGGAAAATAAGGCCCCGAGTGTATAGAGCGGTGTCATTAGTGACAGTCTACTAATCAAAGATAGTGCAAAAGTGACACTTTAGATTTTAACACGTTGTATGTAGTTGGAGATAGTTCGTAGCTTTATTCCAAATTCTAAATGCAAAAATTATATCGATAAATCAGCTTGGCAATAATTAGTGACCTTATCAAAAACTAACTTAAGAATTCGCCTGGATAAACTAATTTTATTTTTTATTCACTTTGTGACGGAAACTAAAAAACCAAAATTTTCGAGTTAGGTCACTTCAATTCTGAACGAACGAATTTATTGTGAAATGTATGTTGAAGTTATTAACCCAACAAAAAGATTCAGATTATAATTATGATAATTTTTAATATGTCAGGTCGAAATCAGGCTACCTCGGACACGAATTTCGTTAAAGGTTAAAACTTATTGGACGAGTCATTAACTACATATTTTAAGTAAAAGGTTGACATGTCAACGTCAAGTATGTGCTAAAAAGCCGTACACGCATTTCGCATTACCTAGAATGTAATAAATTATCATCATACCATGTTATAACGTATAAAATAACAAAGGATGGCATTATAAAGATAATAAATATAAAATATTACAGCTAATTGAAATATTAAGGTTAATACGGCCTCGGAAATAGGTAAATTATAGGTAACGCGCTAAATTTTATACCTACAAATTGTTTTACGTGTTAAAAGTAATTTATATAATGTGGGCGAATTTTAATTTATTATGATGGTATGTTGTAAAATATTAATTAAATACTGCGATGAAATGACGTGTTTACTATTTAAGTCATTTGGCGTGTGTTCGGGGCCTTAGATTTTCGCGAGGCGGACCAAGATGATTTATTTGAGTAAACATTTTTTTAATAGTTGTAGATTTAAATCGTCTACAATAGTTACACGCACGTTACATAAGCTTCATTTACGTCGTGATGCTAGGGATGTGCGCATCTACTTATCGATGGTAGGATTATGTTTAAAGTTCTTGATGTATTTTAGAGTTCATTTTATATTTTTTAATCATCTGGGGTTAAATATTACATCTACTTTTGCAAATTAAGGGCCTGTTTCACCGCTTCCTGATAAGGTGCCCATAAGGATTATTTGACAGATTTTCCATACTTCATCTGTCAAATTAAGTGGTGGATAGCCTTATCAGGAAGCGGTGAAACAGGCCCTAAGACCACTTCATAGACTATAATAACTTGACGATTACATACTACTGGATACCTCAACTAACACACAACCTATAGTTTTGTAGTAGGATAAACTTATTAACTAAGAATAGCCCACGTCGCGTATCTTATCATAAGCTTAAAGATAATATAAAACAACGCTTATTATCATTATCACTTAATTAAATTGTTCAAACATAAAATTGAAAACGCAAAGCGCCGCGGTTCAACATATTACCTTATATTATCAACAGCGTACTAAATTGACTACGTTATTGACAGATCATTCGGTCAGTGTAAACACGCTATTAAAATTTTGATCACTCTTAACACTTGAGTGCAAATTTTGGTAGGGATTTTGTTATTGTTTATTTTAGAAGTGGACATTTTATTTAGGCATTAGGAATTTCACATTATGTGCCTACCTACGTAATTAGTAAATAATTATGTATTACTAAAAGGTAGGCAAAATATAGCCAAATATTAATTATGACCACAGAAATAATCTCTAGATAGAGGTCTGTGATTATGACACATTAATTACATTTTTATACTTAAACGTTAACTAAATAAGCATATAATATGTATTAATTCAACAAAAATAAAATACAAAAATGTAAAACAATTCAGTTCAAAATACCGACTTAAGTCAAAATCTTGTACAACACTAACTCCTTAATTGTGTTCCAAAGGTGCTGCTCCACAGACGGCGGAAACAATATATTTAATTATACACTTCACTTGTAATTAGTAAGAATTAAAGTTTTCAACAGAATATATTATAATTATTTTGTGTTATAAAATATATTAACATAAAGATATTTGTGCCATTATAATTATTGAATTGTATCGAAATACTTGGTGATGTGTGTTGGGGTAAATTAATTTAATAACTTATTTGAATGGGAGTTTTCTTCTGCCTTCTGTCGCATTGCTGGTGTATGATTATTCCCATATAAAAATAAATAGCTTTTGTAATCCGTAGCTATTAATAATATATATATATATATATATATATAAAGTAAAATTATTTAACAGATTTACAGGAAACTTTGCACAAATATTTTTAATAGGGAATCAACGTTTGCTTCCGAGTCATTCATGCGAGCGAAGTCGCGGATTACAGCTGGTATAATAAAATCATAAAATTATTATAGAATATTAATAAATTATTTTTGTATAACAAGCTGTGAATTTGTAGGTCTCAGGCAGGTGATAACAGTTTTAATTAATTTTTCACTTGTTATTGATAGATCCCTTTTACAATCCACCGCCACTGTAATGAAAATAAGGGCGCACACACAGATGCCCATTTCAACACTTGAATTTTCTAACCGATATTTTTGTTGTAATATTAATCGACTTACAAACATATTCTGTTTGTATCACCTATAAAATTGGGTTTCAGTAAATAGACCGTACCAATTCAACATCATTATTTATCTCTCTCTTTTATCGATACCCCAAAAATTTAAATATATCTTAAATATATAAACACAAGATATATTTAAATATATATTTAAAGATATATTTAAATATATCTTGTGTTTTGTAGACAAACATTGTATAACTATAACGACTAACACAAGGTGGATGGGTTGCATCATAGGCGTTGTTATAGTTACAGTTAAGACTAATTTTAACAATAACTATAGTCTATAACAATAACCACAGAACTTGACAAATGTCCAAGTGACATTTGTTGAAGTTAATGAGAGTATAAAAATGAATTATCCGTACAAATTTACAGGAAAAAAAAACTGTTATGACAGCACTGTGAGCAAATTATGTAAAATTTAACATTAACTTTAACCGAGCAAAATTGAGCGGGGTTATCGTCAAATATTATGGCATCCATTATTGTCATTTTAACCAGAGAGTTGACAGTTGATTTGATATTTTGCTAAAGTTAAACTTTAAAGTAAGTTGGTTAAACTCTATCTTAGAGGGTTATTGCATAGATAAGAGTTAATATTAAAAAGTTTTCCATCTACATCCACAACTGCATAGGAAGTTGTCGCTTGGCATATTATACTCGTAGTTTGTGATAGGTATTAGGTGATAAATGATATTTGCCTGCTCGACAGGCGTATTAATGCTCCTAGTTTGATTATAGTTTCAATCTAAAGGGTGGGCACGCCCAAGTTATAATTTTCGATAGGTAGCGACTAGTAATAGTATTTATTAACTTGCATGTCACATACTTTTTAGGGTTGCGTAGTCAACAAGGAAACCTTATAGTTTCGCTCTGTCTGTCCGTCTGTCCGTCTGTCCGTGCGTCTGTCTGTCCGCGGTTTTGCTCAGAGACTTTAGGATCTGCAAAGCTGTAATTCAGCATGAATGTACATATTAATGATGCGGACAAAATGCTATATAAAATCTTAAAAAATATTTTTTATGGTACCTCAAGCGTACACATCAAGCGGGGATATTTTTTTTGATGGACATAAAGGAACTTTTCGTAACTGAGATGATGTTGTTAGTAGTGTAACACGTTTGAAAATGTTCATTCACTGACCATACAAAAATTATCAAAAACTAGCGGTAGTACGGAACCCTATATTGCGCGTGGCCCGACAGTCGATACGCACTTGGCCGGTTTTTACTTGCTGACTTGGCACGTGTTGGCATAATACGTTATGCTATAAAAAGGCATGTTTTAGACAGGAACCTTACATTTATTGCAAACTACATTAAATCCGGTGCGTATTTATAATGGTATGTCTAGCCTAAATGTAAATAAAAATCACTTAGATACCCGCGCTACCAACTAAACTTGTTTAGTTTGTGCAAACTGCATGTTTACAGGGTGCTAACCCTTACTTATTTGCCGTGTGTTTTCAGTTGATTTCAAAAAAACTATCAATAGCAATAATTAATCAAGAAATCATAGTAATACACAGGAACCATCCACAAATATCACTTTCCCTCCCGAGCAAAATTGAGTCACAAAAATACAAAAGCACGTGTGAGCGCCCTTACATGCGCTTTCAGTGCGACGCTGAAATTTCTTTCTCAATAAATATATCGCTTTTTGTTCCGTAAATCTAATTATATGGCGTCGGAAATTTTTATCGAATACAATTTTTAACTCTCAGGTGCATTGGAACGGAGTGAATGTAAAAGGAAATATCGTCGCTTTTATTTAATATCGGTTTTGTGGCGTCATTTTAGTTATTTCATTTAATCCGCTTATTGCTTTTCATTTCTATTCGTATTCGACAGTTCTCGTGAGTTTTTGTTAATGTCTTTGTTATTTGATTAGCCTTTTAAGTTATTATATTTAATTTGTCTTTCGTTTTAAAGGTATTATGTTGTCACTTGAAAAAAAGTGTTAATTGCTTGTATAAAAGGCTCCATTCCACCGCGGCGCACGCTGTGCACGGCCACGCGCACGCGTGAACTTGCACGGATATATTTCTTTGACTTGACACATTTCGTGCGTAGTGTGTCCGTGGGTTGCTGCAGTGAACACAGTCACATATATTTTTGGTGACCGACTTCTAAAAAGGAGGAGGTAATATTTTCGGCTGTATGTATCTTTTTTTTTGTATGTTCATCGATTACTCAGCCGTTTGTGGTACGATTTTCAAAATTCTTTTTGTGTTGTATAGGGTTTAGCTCGAATTTGGTACCATGTTCACAAAAGTGGTGATCTGATGATGGGATCCTTGAGGAATCGAGGGGACTCCTTGAAATTTATATGGAAACATATAGTGATTTTGATTGTTTCTGAAGCATTCGAGGTAAATGCTACCAAAAAGTAAGACTTCGTACCAGGTTATACCCTGGATCCGAAGGTACCGAACAGAACTTTTGAATGCTTATAGGTAGAGGCTCGGGGATTTCGGCGTTGTTTAAACAACTGAAAGCATAAGCCAACACATCACTTTGATTGATTATCAATTTATCATCATCACAACCATAATTATACCATGGGTCATCACACTATGACCCAATTATTGGTACTTTTCGTGATATTTTGCATCGAAGCAGATGTTTTTGATGATGATTTCGCTGTTTGTGGACCAATGTTTGTGGAGCAATCGAGGAAAATCCTTTAAATTTATCAAAACACTCATAGTGGTTAGAATTATGTTTCTAGTAAGATAAACATATGTTACGATTTACGAATAAGAGAAATGTCATACGAGGGTGTCTCTTGGTCCAAAGGCACTGAACAGAACTCCTAAACCTTTAAAGATAAAAGTTTGGAAATTGCAGCATCGCTTAGATAACTGCAAACATTTACCACAATTTCGCTTACAGTAACATAATGTGAATATTTAACATTCGTAATGGTTATTTACGATAAAGCCTTATTTTGTATTTGTAGATAACTAAGAAGAGTGAAATCATTATTTTTAACAAAAAATTAAAACCGACTTCCAACTGTACATACTACAGTCTTCATTACTTTGAAGTCGGTACCAGTCCCAAAAGTTTCAGATATTTTGACTTTACTGAACTCACGATCAAATCAGCTGGTACCGACTTCAAAATAATGAAGACTGTAGTATGTATAGAAAAGTTGAGATTTAGACGAATTCTGAAAAAAGAACTATTAAAGAGTAAGAGTAAGAGTTAGTTCATATTACTATTGTTTTTACCTTGGAAGTCGGTTTTAATTTTTTTCTTAAAAATAATAATCTTACAAAGCGAAGCTTGACGCACAAGCGTAGCCTCTCCGTGCGCAGCGGTGGAATGGAGCCCAGGTACACAGGGTGTCCTAGTTCAGGCAATAGTTTAATAATATTATTTTAGTCTTATTTAGTTTAAGTAGCTCTAATAATTTGTATCTCACCATTATTGTAAATACTGAATAAATATTATTATTATTTACTTATTAAGTTTTTTAAAATTTAAGTAAGTACCTACATAATATTTTTAAACCATATTAGAAACCTGTAATATATTTTAATCAAATCTTCATAATATTAGCAATTGAGCATCTATATTATAATCCTACCAATTAAATGTAACATATTTTCCGGAAACTGGTGTTAAGATTTAGATCAAAATGAAATAAAACGGATCGAATGGCATAACAATTTCAAGGATTTGTACCAAGTGTTGTAGGATAGTGTCGATAGTGTACTGCGTCTTCGGGACGTTTTGCATTGTTTCTTCCGCGTAGCTATCGACACTTCACGGAATTTCGGAATTCAATAAATAGACCTGCCAATAAATATTTCTTATAGTCATGGCCTGTTTCACCACTTCCTGATAAATGCCAGAGGCCCGATAGGCTATCCACAACTCATCTAACAGATAGAGTATGGAGTATCTGTCAGATAAGTTACGGATGGTCTATCCGGAACTTATCTGTATGAGGTGGTGTAACAGGCCCTTAAATATTTTATTTAATGATAAATTAAGTTTAACTTAATGACGAATATTTGATAGAAACTCCGTTCTTATATTATTTTGTCTAACTCCTTATTAAATTAAAGTTAATTAATTATTGAATGCATCTGAATGTTACCGTTAGAATACCTGATTCGGTTTAGATACACAGGTTCAGTTAGTCGCAGAGCACAAAATAATGACAAGTTACCATTACATTGACAATGGAAAAAAGGCTGGCAATTATCGAATGACATGGAATTAAATAATTAAATGTGGCAGTACCGTTGGCAGCGGACTAATGAATAAATACTTAATTATAACATATTGATTTTTGTAATTAATTGATTACTTTTGATTCGTTGCAAATGAACTGATATTGGGGGAGAGAAACTGGGATACTTCCTACTCTTATCTATCTTATCTTTCTTCTGATGAATTTGCAGGTTTAGTGTCATTCGGGCTTCTTGGAGGATTTTTCGTGGCAATTGATCAGTCGAACCTGGCTTACAGTAGCAGCAGTTATTTAAGTATGCGTATAGTTTAGGTGTATATTATACAGGCACAAATATAGCAAGTAATAAAAATTTTGGTGAAGACTCCAAACAAAACATTTACACTACATATTTTTAGACTTTATGATGTCTAGTCCTAAACTTAATTTATTTTAATTGCCATGACAGACAAGGACAAAACTACAGCGTCGGTGTGAATCTTAATACAGTAGGTAAGGATGGGCACTGTATCATAATCCAAACAGAGCGTATTATTTTAACGAGATTTTGCTGTCGGTACTGCATTTTTAATGGAAGTGCATGAGTGGTTGCAGTTACATGTTTAGTGGCATCTAATAATGGTGTCCCATACACCCACACACATGGTCAGCGGTGCGGCACGGTCTCTCATACTATTTTTTATTCGCACATTATAATGTAAAGCAGTTTTGAGTAGCCTTTGAGCCCCAACTCCCGAGTTAGATAATAAGCTTGTTTAATATCAGTATGATTCTGCTTTTTACTCCAACAGCATAAAGTTTGCGATGTCTGGTAAATCGTAAACTACAATTATAGCAATGTCCACACTAGGCGCTTTCGTCTTCAATTTTCGTCATCTTCTTTCATTAAACTTTCGTTTTGGCGCATTCAATAATTGAATGCGTCTACGAACGCAACGCCAACATTGTCATTTTTGAAGTTTTGGATACGTTCAGAGGGCATGCGTCGCGGGCATGCCTCACGTTCACTGTTGACTGTGTGTAATGTCGGCACTACAAATAGGCGAACGCGTTGGCCAACGCGTTGGCCCAATGTGTAGAACAGGCGCTCGCGCGTTCGCGGTAGGTATTTAGACGTTGGCCAACGCGTTTGCGAGCTTGCCGCGCGGTGTCGGAATGATCAAAGGAAATTTGTCGCAAGGCTTGCGTTCTGTCGGCACTACATATAGGCGAACGCGTTGGCCGACGCGTTTGTCAACGCGTAGGCCAACGCGTTCGCCTATATGTAGTGCCGACATAACGCTCACTTTATGAATAGTGTCGTTAATAATTTCGAAAAAAACATCCTGATCCGTAGGATTGTATGACGATTGCGAAATACACCCCATATTTAAATCCGCAATAAATGATCATAAAAACTACCTGGCTGAGCACTTACGAATAATGCCGTATTGTACACGAAATGAATAATAATAAATTACAGATTTCCACCAAGTCAAGCTACAATTTAAGACTATAACTTATTTCACGTTACATTTGTTTTCCATCGAATGGGATCGGGGTATAATTTTGCACCTTTAATGCCACTAATAGCTCAGTCGTTACGATTATGACTTCGTCATATTATTTTTTTAATCGTCGGTTCAATTCGGCCTCGTATAATTACGCCGTACTTAATAGCTACTCATAAATAGTAATAATGAGGTTTATGTGATATTAACACGACTAAACGCTTCTGAATCGAGGATTTGACGGTTTGCGTAGAAAATTGAAAATATACGTAAATATCCCACACCCCATCTATCCATACTACGAACTTTTCAAATTTCTAGACTTAGAAAACGGGTTTTATTGCATTACTTAGAAACCGACTTTTTCTTCGGCTGTCTAAAGCCCGAAATGAAACTACATTCTTTTGAGTTTAAAACGATTTACGTATCTACTTAAGTGATTTACGGCAAAGAAAACGAAAATCAAAAAAACAATATAACCTTTTCTGTGATTTGGAAGTCGGTAAAAAATCGAACCTATTTTCTTTTTCTTTGGAATCTCTGATGCTATTTCCGGATGAAGTTAAGAATTGCATTCAATTTCTTAAAGAAAAAGTTGCCCGAAGCGCGGGGTCTAAGTATAAAATTTCGTTATCTTATGACACTGAGTGCATCAAGCTTAAACCAGATGGTTTTTAGTTTCATACTTTGTCAAATAACATAAAGTATTTATACTCAGCTATTTTAATAGACGGTCAAAAAATCTCTAACATAAAAATACATATTATAATAATATGTATTTCGTTTAATATCGTTTTATTCAAAACAATTATTTATTATCTTTCAAATCTTCGAGAACATTAAAAACATCAGTTTTAGCTCATACAGTGTAAATGAATAAAAAGTGAGAAATTCAAACTGCGGAATCGAACCCGCTCTACATACTTTGTTATAATTACTGCAATTATATGAAAATCCGCTTCGTAGTTTAGCATATCTGCCCATCGGCCGTGTAGCCCTACTGTAGTACGAGGTTAATAGAGGTTACAAGCTAAAGTTTTAATAAGAAAAACCAACAAAATACACACCGTAGTGGAAAATATTAGAAGTGATGACGTGGTGTGCGCGGTCTGACTGCTAGCGGATAGCTGAGCGGGTAGCGATTCTTGTAGTACAAAGTGTATGAGAGTAAGTAGAGTCTATGTTATCTTTAAATCGGCGATTTTGCTGTGTATTATAATTTATACATTTAAATATAGGCTCTTTTATTTTTGTTCGTCGTATACATAATGTATTTATGCTGCTTTGGTAAATAAGTCTGAGCCTAACGCGATAATAATAAAGTAAATTTAATATTAAATAAAAATCAATATTGTATCATACGAATTGAGTTAAAACTGAATAAATTAAAATATAATACATCTCATATATTATTATGAATAAAATTAATTATACCAAACAAGTTGACAGCCCAATAGTAGAAAAATGAGCAGAAATCGGAAGGAAGTTTCATAAGATAAACTAGAAAATTCTAAACTCGCTAGCACTAGTGCCGCACACCGCTAGTGATTCATCACTGGAAGCGGCACACACGATGATAAAGTGCGTTAATTTGATCTTAAAATAACATTCATTCTTTGTTTGTTAAATTTTTACGAAATCTGTTTTATTCATCATACATATTATTAGATTTGTGCCGTTTAAGGTCGTACTATACTCCACTCGGGCTAACTTGTCGTTAGCGGTCATTGACTCCCTGTCAAAAACTTGTCATTTTCCATATAAAACCACGATTGACAATATCTGACACTTCATTGTCAATCGCGGTTTATATCATAAAGTTAATATACCTATCGGAATAGAGAAACAAAGGCCTGAGCAAGCGAGATGTCACTATCAGTAACACTGCGTGGTAGAAAGAGAAGCGTGATTTGAGGTTGCATAGCTTTTTTTTCATCTGTTTGACAGTCTGTCTGCCCCTGGGCCGATAGTTGTCAATTTGGGCTCTCAGAAAAATTGTGATTTTAAGTTAAATAATGAATAATTTTTAGAAATACTGTTCTAGAAACATGGTTAAATGTTTGGGGAATGATTCTGGATCCACACATCGAAAAAACCCGGACAAATATTCATTTCACAGGTGAATTATTCTACATCGACAGGACCTAGTTTTAAGTTTATTTTTGCCAATTCCCTACGAGTTGTTGGTACTTTTACGTCCGTGTTCACTTCTGTATATGTTTAATTATATGGAAAACATAACTTGACTAGCCATGGTGCACAATTTAAGGATATTTTGTGTAAACAATTTTCATCTATTTTACACTAGGGCTGCATCAAGTTATCGATAAGTTCTGTCGATATGAAATTATTTTTTAGTTAAGTATACTAATTATCTAGGAATGTTGAAATGATAACATACTCATCCGTAGTTTATAATTAGTTTAGGTATATTAATATACTATCATACATAATTTACCGTTTCTAAGGTTCCGCACCCAAAGGGTAAAAATTAAGTCCTAGTAGTGGGGTCCCACAGCCCGCTCTACTACTAAGACTTCGTTGCCTGTCCGTCTGTCCATCCGTCCGTCCGTCTGTCTGTCTTCAGGCTGTATAACAAGAACCACTATAGTAATAGACTTCTGAAATTTCAACAGATGTAATGTCATTCTACATCCAATACAGCCGTATTGGATGTAGAGCTCATCCAAGATAGGGAAATAGTTGAAAGCACTTCTGCAAGATGGGCATCAAATAAAAGAGCTCAGTAGGTTCATTGAGAGTGAATTGAAAATTAATAGGGTCTAGTGAAGTCGTGTCGTGTCGTGTAGGTACTGATGTCACGTGACATAACCTGTCGTATCGAATCGTGTCATGACATGTCATGTCGTATTGTACCGGGTTTTAGAAAATGCCCCGTTGAAACCGGTCACCCTTCATGCGCGAGTCCGACTTACATTTGGCCAATTTTTCAGATTTCCTGCTGACCTGGATACCAGAAATTCATGGCTTAAAATAATTAACCGTCCAAACTGGACTCCGAAGAAAAAATCATGCATACTTAATTATGCAGCAAGCATTTTGAAGAAAAGTCACATTTTACTTCAAAATTACAATTTTATTATATTATATCTATGCAGTTTTATTTTATCCCATGTTATAATGCCCGCTGTATACTCTCGTCGAGAGCTCTCGGGCGAGAGTCCTCTTTCCCGAGTGCGATCATGTACATTATCGCTTAGTTCAATCGCAGATAAGAACTCAGAGAAGATGGACGAAAACGACCATTCACCATTTACCATGCATCGGAAGATATTATTGTAATCCAAAGATTTATAATCATATTTTATTTTATTTCTCATACATTCTCGCACTCGGGCCGCCTCGCTGTGTCTCGGCGAGAATGTACAGCCGGCACTAAGTTTACAATCTTACAATTATTATTCCATGATCGATATTTTGTCGAATTACATGATGTTTGTACATCACTGACACGCACACGTAAACATAATTGTATACACAGATGTAAATCAAATTTTGGTTAAGCTTGACAGCTCGGGATTGTTTCTCTATTCCGATAGGTATATTACCTTTATGGTTTATATGGAAAATGACAAGTTTTTGACAGGTAGTCAATGACCGCTAGCGACAAGTTAGCCCGAGTGTATTTTATTTTTGACAAATTCATTGACAGACAACGATCAGGCTCTTGAATTATATTGTCAATAACGTCAGGTTAGATTAGGTTAGGTTAGCTGTTCCGTATACGGCTGAAGGCAAACCGCACGTGGTTTTAGTGGGTAAACCCGAAGTCGGGAGTCCCACATACCCCCGGGGTGCTTCAGCTTAACTGAGGCACATCCCCAACCCGGGGCACTCATAAAGGGTTTCCCCTGCGCATAAAAAAACTGTGTAAGTAACTAAAATACCAAATTTAGTAAAATGGGTTCACCAGTTTGGGCGTGAAGAGGCAACAGACAGACAGACAGGCAGGCACACTGTCGAATTTATAATATTTTTAGTAATGTGGATTATATTATCAACAATTACATGAATATTTTAATGTATAATTAAAGAGGTACATTTTTTTGCTTCTTATTCATTAAAATAAATAAATTCATACATTAGAATTATTAAATGTATAATTAATTACATGAAATGATGCGTCAGTCAAAGCAATTGTCATTGTGGATTTTGAACCGCATACCTCGTAATTTAGGTTCAATTTTGTATAACTAAGCCAAATTAACCAGCCGTGTTTTTTCTATTCTAACGGGACCTAATAAAACGCTACAATTATAATAACATAATAAGTAATTACTAGAAATATAATCATTAACAATTTTAGACATAGTGTTTTACTATGTTTTTAATTTAATTTAGAGATTTTTGCCGCAACCTCTCGTCGCAAAACACGCGCTAAAATCTAACCCTCTATGCCTAAATCTGCATAAAATAACTCCCCACTAGTAATACAAACAATTAATTTAGTGTCACTTTTGCTTTTAAAAATAGAAAATTTTGGTATTACTGACATAAAAATGTGATTTCACGATGAAATTAATGCATGCACGTTTAAGGAAAATTCGCCGCCATCGTAAATGCAATTATGGCATTTAATAATAATTTAACCTGTAAATACATTCTTTCGCGATATTCCACATCTCTTTATACTTTAATAAGTCACTTTTGTTCCAGGTACGTAATTTCATTATTTCGTCATTTCTCCGTTTAAGGTAAGGTTGTTGAACTTGTTATAAAGCGTAATTTTATAACGTTTCAACAAGCTCAACATATATTTTTTTTACAAGAAATACTTCAATAAAGGATACAAATAAAGTGTAAAAAGAAATTAAAACAAAAACTAAAAGAAATGCTGAATATACTAAAACAATTAAAAATGTAGTCTCATTCTCACACACAAACACACACACACACACACACACACATCTCACTTTTAAGTTAGTAATTATTGTTAGTATTATATTTTGTGTAATTGTTTTTGTATCGAAATTGCATGTAATTTTTGTGTTTGAGCGGAACGCCTACAAACTGCTAGTTCAGTTTGGCGTATTAATGTATACTTACTGTAACAAATCTATTGTATTAATTAAAGTGAATAAAGTATTTGAAAAAAAAAATTAATAAGATAAGGTACTGTAATTAGTAGGTATAATTTACTACTTATACTATATCTATTTTGCAGAATCTATAGAAGTGAGATTTAATTACTTGCATTGAATAGGCTCCGAAAGTACTTGACCGATTTTAATGCAAGTACCAAATGCCAGGTGCCAAGGAATGGATAATATAGGATACTTTTAATTTTTTATAAAACAACATCTAGTTTATTTTTTCCATAGTGTGTGGTCTACAAATAATCATATTATTAACCATTTGTAAGACATATCTAACTGTAATTGATCTCTCTGCATCTGAGAAACCTGTATAGATAGGTAACAGATGCAAGCGCTAATCGAATTATGATCAATAAAAAATGCAACACTTTTGCATTTTGCAGCGTCAGAAACGAAGCTTTAAATAAAAATATATATAAGTGACAATACAAAAAGTGACATTCCTACTATTGTTGTTGAGACAGGCGCGCACAAATATTAATTTATAATTATAATTTTTATTACACTTAGAATAAAACATCTAGTAGCTTAAGCTTCTTGCTCTGCAGCAAGTTGCTGCATAGTTTTTGTGTTAAGGCCGTCCCCCGAGCAAACGACCTTGGCCATACATTTGCCGCGTTGCCGAGATCGCGCCAAAACCCAATTTTTTTTACTTATCTTAGTTCAAAATTGACCAAAAAAAAATTTAAAACGGGGAATATGTAGTTTATGGTATTGTTGATCTATTGGCGTGTGTTTCAAATATAAGTAATTTGTGACGAGCCGAGGGTCGCGGGTTCGAATCCCGCCGACGGAACAAAAAGTTTTCAATGTTCCCGGGTCTGGATGTATATTAAATATGTGTATGATGTAATAAAAATCTTAAATATATGTATAGTATAAAAGTATTAAATATATTTCCGTTGTCTGGTACCTGTAACACAAGTCCTTTAGGTACGTAGCACGGGGCCAGACTGAGGTGGTGTGAAGCGTTCTTTAAAAAAAAATATACTAAGGAGATGCTGAATGTGTGCTTGAATTTTAATAAATTGGCTTTACGTTGGAAGCTGATATCATGAGTATAATAAACGAAAATAGAAAATTTAAAACGGGGAAGATAATGTTGAGATACTGAAGATTAATGCTGTATTTTTATTATAGCTCTGTAGCTTTCAAATTATGAGTTTATTGGGCTCTAAATACGGTAAATTACGGATTCTCCGTTAGGAACGCCCTTAATATGTATTGTACATTAATTTATGTTTGAAGTATGTAGCATACATTTTTTTATTGCAAGTACATATTAAATATTTATTAGGTACTTACATATAAAATAATAATACCATTATTGTGTGTTTGGTTAATAAAAAGACACGACGATACATCTGTGCCTTGATTAAGTAGAATCATCTAAAGAGAAAACCGTTTTTAATGAATCTAGGTGTACCTTGAATTATTATTGAGTCTGTCGTATAGTTTTTTTCGGTGATAATAAAATAACTTGTACTTTTTAATATTGTAATTTGTATCTATGAAATACAATACCTTCTACCAAGCACAAATTAAAACCAAAAACTAGTAGAGTTTTGGCAACCTCTATTCTTACTGCATATCAATGACATGTTGCAGACCAGCGGCATTCATTGCTATGCGGATGACAGTACAGGTGATGCTGTCTATACCGGCTCCCCTAATATTTCTCGGCAAAATGTCACTGAGAGTCGAAACAAACTTGTGTCTAAGGTGGAGAATTCATTGGAGAAGGTCTCTGAATGGGGTAGACGTAACTTGGTCCAATTCAACCCCGCCAAGACACAAGTCTGCGCGTTCACCACTAAAAAGTCACCAATGGTCGTATATCCTCGCTTCGAGGGCACATCTTTAACCATCTCTCCTAGCATTGAGATACTTGGCGTCAACATATCGAGCGAAGTTCAGTTCCGATATCATCTAGAGGGTAAGGCCAAATTAGCCTCGAAGAAGCTTGGTGTTCTTAACAGAGCGAGACAGTACTTCAGTCCGGACCAACGCCTACAACTCTACAAGGCGCAAGTTCGGCCTCATATGGAATACTGTTCTCATCTCTGGGCAGGGGCGCCAAAATACCAACTGCTCCCTCTGGATCGTATCCAACGTAGGGCCGCTCGAATTGTTGATTGCCATAGTGTTTCAAACAGCTTGGACCCCTTGGAATTGCGCCGAGATGTAGCTTCGCTCTGCATCCTCTATCGGTTATATCACGGGGAGTGCTCTGAGGAATTGTTCGGAATCATACCACCTGCAACTTTTCGCCATCGTCCCACGCGAAAAACATACCATCCTCATCACCTTGATGAGTGGCAGTCTTCCACAGTGCGTTTCTCGCGTAACTTTCTACCGCGCACTGTAAAACTCTGGAACGAACTGTCACCAGCAGTATTTCCGGACCTATACGACCTGCAAACCTTCAAGAAAAGAGCGTATTCCCTCTTAAAAGGCCGGCAACGCTCCTGCAGCTCTTCTGATGTTGCAAGTGTCCATGGGCGACGGTAGTTGCTTACCATCAGGTGACCCGTCTGCTCGTTTGCCCCCTTATTTAATAAAAAAAAAAAAAAAAAAAAAAAAATTGTATAAGCCAGGGGTTCCCAATCTTTTTCAGCCTGCGGCGCACTTTTAAATCGATATTTTGTCACGGTGCCCTAGTCTGCCTAGGTATTACAAAAAGATACATAAACCTTTAATGATTGTAGTTAGGTTAAGCAAGTAAAAATAATAATAAACAAATTTTTAATCATTGGTCTACTTTGTATAATTCATATTATAATTTTATTTTATTTGTGGTTATGGAATGAATGATGGAGGATCGGCTCACGGCGCCCCTCTTGCCTTTCCAGGGCGCACCAGGGCGCTGCAGCGCACAGTTTGGGAACCCCTGGTATAAGCCAACAAACATGCCTTGATATTGGCGTGAAACGGACTTGATGAAACACATTTTTTATTAAAAATAAACAAGTCTTGCGACTGATTGTTGACTGATTCAAATGTTTATATTGTAAGGAAAATGACGTCAACTTAGTCGAATTATGTGGTCCAATGACCATGACATACACACACTTATAGACTATGGAAACTATCATTGTATAGAAAATGTTAACATAGATTTTTGGAATTTTGCCCGCTTTGTTTCCCCGAAATATATCGCTGTATATTTTTCTCTATCAAAAGCCTACTTCTATGTCCTTTTCCGAGACTAAAAGTATCTCCAAATCAAACTTATCAAAATCGGTTCAGTGGTTTAGTCGTGAATACAGGCAGAAAGAGAGACGCATTTGCGAATTGAAATAGTAAAGATTCGATGATTCTTTTTTCCATTTTAATAATAATTGTAATTCGAGGTCGTAGGTCACTTTCTGTTCAGTGTCACTTTTTAATTAAGAAAAAGTCTAAATATATTTAGGATAATATTATAAAAACGCGACGACAGTGGTAACTTGAATGTAACGCTTCTAGTTTTTATTTAACGTCGAAACTGTAAATCAAAACTTATGAGTACAGACGCGCATGAAAGTTTTATATATTTTTTTAAATGTAAATACCATTTTTTAAATATTTTAGGTACTTATATATTTCTAACATTCTTCCATAATAATATGAGCTAACTTTTAAATAATGTAAGTGGTAATAATGCACAATAGTGTAAAAATGTAAGTACTAATATAAAATTGAACACAATAAATGTTTCATATATCAGCATATCAGCTGGTGAAAAAACAATATTGAACCCAATCCATTTAGCTGTAATCTGAAATTCATAAATTGAAATAGTTCAGTAATCAATCCATCAAATTCGTACCAAGCAAGGTATATGAAATTTCGGAATGACCATCAATCAAATTTGAAATTCAATCCTCCGTTGTATTTTGCTTTGAATAATATGAGATTCCTCGAATCGTCTCTGTATCTAGTTAACTTCGATCGGCTTAAGTTACGTATAAATAAATCTTTTTGATTGTTCGATTTGGCGCAATTAAAACATGACGTAATATGCTACGATTTTTATTGATCGATAAATGTATATTATTACCTCATCATTAAAATAATTAAAATGTTAACAAAATTACAGAAATAAATACAAAATATTTTTGTCGGTGACAGTAGATACATTGCTTGGCACTTGGTGCAAGAACGCATAAAACTTAATAGCCTATAAGAATATATTAATTTTGTCTTGTTTATTACAGTCCGAATTAATTAAGTTAAATGAGCGTGCGATCGTAAAAAATTTTGCTGCGATTCTTAAACGCCATATTTTGTTGGTATTGGTACCTAGTACGGATATAGGAGTCCGTATTGTTATCATTAATAATCAAAAATAACATTATTAAGATAAATTGAAACTCATGTCTGTACGGTTAAATCTCCAATAAACACAACTAGAGGTACAGGCTTACTATCAGGTATTTTACCCTAGCACTAAAATACTGTGCCAAAGCTAATTGCTCCTATTAAGAGTCGATTTCAGAGGCATTAATGAAGACGGACGATCACCGAAATGACTGATTCAAGTGAAAACCTCAAATGTGAAATCTAATGCTGAATTCTTCACTTGTCTAGACCACTATTAATAGGTCCATCTCAATTAAGCACTTCAAATGCAGACGTTTTTTTAACTTACGTTTAAATAGTGACGTTCTGTCATTAAAAAATAGTTCTTTAGTATTTTGCATGATAATTAAGAACAAGTTTAATTTTATTTTTTAAATATTTAGTGACGTTTTGTCATTAAAGATTACTGTTCCATATATATACTACCTTCTTTAGTATTTTTTATTGTGACGTTTTACCATTTAAAATTATTGTCATAAGTTCTTGGGTGTTAGAAAAAAAATGCAACTTATTGTTACTCCAATATTAGATTAACTTTAAGTTTTTCCGGGACTCAAAGTAGGTACCTCCATACCATTCATCAAAATCGGTTCACCTATTCACGAAGTAACAGAAAGAAAGATCGACACAATTTGGCCTTTACTTTAGTATTTAGTATGGAGATACATTCAGCTCTTTAGTTTTTCTGCTCTTACTTACCCACGTTACGAAGTTCGTATTTTGTGTTCATCTCCATAGAACGTACGGTCATAGGCCCCCAATTAAATGGCTTACACCGTGACCGCCACGAGTGGAGTTTCTACGCCGAATATAGTAAGTATTTATTTTTGATTTATAGCTCACTGGATGATGCCCGCAACTCCGTTGCGCCAAAATTAGTTTATCGCGCCAGAACCGTACATTTTTCCAAGATAAAAAGTATCCTATGTGATTTCCCGGGACCCAAAGTATCCCCATACGGAGCAAAATCGGTTCAGAAGTTTGGGCGTGAAGAGGTAACAGACGGACAGACACACTTTCGTATTTATAATATTAATATGGAATAATTAAGGCCCTGCATTTTCGTTGGCTGTAAGGTAAAAAAAGTAAGGCTTACTTGCTTAATAACTACAATATGTTTTTATTTGAAAGGCCGCGTGACCTGAGACGGAGAAAGAAAACACCACCGGCGGGGGCAAGGTAAGGAAGTAACATCCCCTCTATTTCTACTGCGAGGCAGAAACAAATGTTATCACTTATCACTCCTGCCGAGTGCCGACACTCACGAAGTGCAATAATTGTTGTATTTTTTATTAAATTCACTAAGGAGACATATTTTAAAAGAAGAAGAAGAAGTATTTTTTATTAAAAAAATAATTTAAGTTGACAGATTTAGGTCAGAATACAATAAATAATAAATAAACTATTAAACAAACTGAAAACCGCACAAAAATCACCTACAACGAACTAAATATTTAATCACCCACCTAACCATTAGCGGAATCAAAACAACGTCTAAAACGTCACAATTTTAGTGGAAAATAATCCAATCTGGTTACACTTGAATATTTAAAAGGATGGATATTCAGCTGTAGCCATTCATTACAGCCTCCCTGTTAATTGTAAATGACGTATTTGGGTTTATTCTCGGGTATATTTTAGATATTTTCTGTATTATTGACCTAAAAACCATTTCGGTGAGCTCATAAATTATTTAATTATATATTCCATATTTGTGGCTGGCAACACAGGCATGAACTCATGAGAGACGAATTTATAAGAATACAAAGTTTGAAAATACGGTATATTGAATTAAATTAATGTTAATATTAATTACCATTGTATTTTTACGCGTAAACTATATTTTCAGTTACACAAAAGTCTTTACCGTCTCTACATATTATGTATTTCGTAACGTCGCGTTGGCTTCTTCGTGCAGTAGTTTCAAACCTTTTCAATGCAGTCAAATCTTTCCTTTCTTACATTAATCCGCATTAGTAGTATTATTGTATAACACTAATATTAAAATGAAAAATATACTTTTAGGTTATTTTAATAAACCAAGAAAAACATTTTAGATATTCTTGAGTAACAAAGTTGATATTTGCCGCATATTTAGACAGGACATTTTATTTGTTTAATAAGTTAAAATACACATTTGTGTTTATTTTGTGTCCAATTTGTGTAAATGGTCCTTTTGTCCGAAATACAAAGACTCGGGGACTCTACATTTTGGTATTACAAATTTTATCTTTTGTACTTTTAATAATATTCAAGAAACTCACACCTTAGTTTAGGTTAGCTGGCAATTGGCATCTTAGAAATTCTTGATGGCATAACTTTCGACTTTTTTATTTGCGATTATTACGATCTATCGTAAACTCTTAAGTTATAGGAGCTTAATCAATCAATATCGAATATTTGGAAGGTTATGAAATCCTAAAGTTAATAGCAAATTTTCTACTTGATTACTAGGTTAAAAATATATTTGTAGGAATATAGGCAACTACACCAAAATAAACTGCACAAGTTTTCACCAAAAACAGCTGAAGCAAAACTAGGCATGTAAGGCTGCATCCCAATCAGACACGGCGCGGCGCCGGCACCGTGACACGGTACGGTGCCGCACCGTGTCACGGTGCCGCGTACGGTGCGTCCCTATTCAGTCGATATTTGCGCTCGAGATTGCTTTTCTGCATATGGATCGCGAAAGAATTATTCTCTTATTGTTACTAAAATGAAGATTGAAAAAGAAACAGAAACAGAGGAAATTTTGGGTAAATTCGTATTACAAATTACTTACAAACTTAATAATTAAGGGGACTACCATACAAAAAACATAATTTTTTGGTTACTTTCTCTATAATAATAGTACGGAACCCTTCGTGCGCGAACCTAAGTCGCACTTGGCCGATTTTTATGTGTACCAAATAAGTGCCACATTTAAGTTTGGACAAAATTTTTGTTCGGAAGTTTCACCCAGAATAGGGGCGCGCGGTGCACCATACGCGGCACCGTGTTACGGTACGGCGTCGTGCCGTAACACGGTGACGGCGCCGTGCCGTGTCTGATGGGGACGCAGCCTAAGGCGCGGTGCGGGCGGGCGAAAATATTTATTTTCATAACTTTTTACCATTTTTATATTCCAACGTTGCTAACGAAAATATTTTAAAACTTGAACGTCCAATATAAATAACATTAAAAACACAAAATACATCGTCGACAGTGTCAGCTGTGTAACTTTACATTCACCATTTTTATATTATATTTCGTGTTTTCTCTACCTCTTTATCGTAGGTACGCTTCGAAACATAAATTTGTGTTTTATCATTCTATTGTTTTATGAAGGCTAAGCTGTAAACAGCAATAACATCTTAAACTTTTGTTTATGCAAAAAAAAGGGATTAAGTGCTTTTCAGAATTTAAATTTACGTATTAATTTTTTTCTTTACTTTGACAACACTCTAGTATCAAAAATATCTTCTAGTATTCCTAATTTCTCCTTCACTTCTGCTTCTCTTAAGCCCCTAAAGACAAAAATATGGTATAATTACACTCAAATTATTCCACAAAACGTCCACGGGGTGGCAACAAAAAATATTCTAAAAAGGACAGCGTTCATAAATTATTACTTTTGTCCAAATATTGGTGTTGGCGTGTTTATTTTTTAAAACCGGACGCATCGAACCTACAGTATAGTATTTAAATGTATCCTCAAACAAAGGGCGCGGTGTGCAGCAGGGAGCTCTACTATGTACCTAATTGAAACCTCCTACCACGATCGAACGCTATTGATACTTGATTATTATCTTTTATTTTCTGCAGGGGGTGAAAAATGTTCAACTTATAACTCATATACTCGCAGGTAGATACTATTACTTATATAAACATGATAATTACTATTCTAATTCATAACGATATCGAATATATTTTACTCAGAATAAGACGTATAAAATTACAATTTACATAATTAAATAAATTATAATAATTAGATAGTAATGAACCGCAGTAATACAGTAAAAGTTATTATTATTCAATTATATTTTCTTTCAATTATTTCGAATACTTAATTGAAACATAAATAATTCATTTTAGTTTTATAATCTTAGGAATTATTGTCATTTACATCTTAATTAGATAATAATATAATTAATGACAATGAACAATGAATATTAAAATCAGCTGATGGATTGTGTAACTAATTTATTTGAATACATTTAAATAATAAAGCTTGTCATTTTACTATATTACTTACAGTTACATATTTGATTTTGGAACCTACTTTATATTGAAAGATCCATTATTCCTGTAAACTCAGAACTTATTAGTTCTATAGGAATAAGGAAAAACTCTGACATCATATCAACATAGGCTCTGCCTGCTACTGTCAATATATAATAAATTTTGTCATCAAATATCTGGAAAAAAATTAAAAAATCTGGACTATAATAATAATTGTTAGCATAAGTAGGTATTAAAGATATAAAGCAAGTATCAAAACATCGTATAGCCACACCAGGTAGAAGGGCCAAGCAGCTTTTAAGTTTACTTATAATATTAAGATAAATATTTCACATGGGCATGTGAAACCGCTTTATGGTTGAGAATATCACTTTTAAACCATACTGTGTCCGACCATCGAATGTTTTAACAGCAATTAGATGCGTTTACCCCCAGCGATCAATATATCTTTGTATTTCGGGTGTGCTTGTTAAAAAATACTTTATTTTAGGGGGCAAATAGACTACCTAAAGTTAAGGAGAAGTGACAACAAGTGTACGGTGGCTGTATGGTTACACGGTGGTCGTCTTGCACCTTGTGTTTGCTAGATAGTGGCCAGGGGTGGCCAACTTTTATCGTTGTTGACGTTTTTAACACTCCATTCATACGCTGTTGGTGATCTCTGCTTTGCTGCCGAATATTTGTCCGTATAATTGTATTTGTCTTAATTTGACGAATTTAAATCGAAATATGTAGAGTTCGGCTATGTACGTCTAATTTATTGAAATCTTTTGACATTAATGTGTAATAAATCAATAATAATTTAGAGAGCATATAAAATAAAATACAATTGTTAGAAATAATAACAGCATTTATGCTAAGTACATAATATTATTATAATTATTATTGCATAAAGTAGCTTTTAACATAAATGCAACTTGACCTGTATTGTACAGGCGCGTAATAGCATTTCTAACAAACAGATCCGCGATGTACATTTTATATAAAAACAAGCATTAAGAGAACAATTTATTTGATCGCGTCTACCACACGATTCCGACAAATAATATCCACTTAGCAGTAAACAAAATTGAAACAAAGCAACTGTATTAAGGCCGTCCCCCGAGCAAACGACCTTGGCCATACATTTGCCGCGTTGCCGAGATCGCGCCAAAACCCTATTATTTTTACTTATCTTTGTTCAAAATTGTCCTAAAAAATGTTTTTATGATATTGTCGATCTATTGGCGTGAGTTTCAAATAAAAGTAATTTGTAAATCCTAAGGAGATGCTGAATGTATGCTCGAATTTTAACAAATTAGTATTACTTTGGAAGCTGATATCATGAGTATATAAACAAAAATAGAAAATTTAAAACGGCGAAAGGAATGTTGATATACTGAAGATTATTGCTGTATTTTAATTATAACTTTGTAGCTTTCAGATTATGAGTTTATAAGGTTTTAAATACGGTCAATTACGGAATCTCCGGACGGAACGCCCTTAAGCCGTGGAGCGATATTAAAGTCGGATCGGAAGTCGGCGCGCTACCCGCTATAATAATACGGGGCCAACTTTTCTCATTTTAATGTTGTTCGCCGGCGAAGTTTAAATATAAAAATATAATGATGCGGCACGCATTAGTGAGTCATTGAGTGCGTGCGTGGTGCCGCGCGACTTTCAGCTCTCTCGCCGCGAAAATAGAAGTTAAAACAAATGGAAAATATACAACTTTTCGAATAAAATAAAAATAACCCTCTTGGCGGCGAGGGTGGCGGCCCTCCCCAATAAAAAATATAATAACTTTCTTTTTATTCGACGTAATGGCAAACGTTTCTAATGTTGCCGTCCCGCTCGCGCAGATTATTGTAATGGGGTGCGGGCCTGACCGTGCCAATGCTCGCCATCTACTAATATCATTTTATGTCACAACTTGAGAGCGAGCCCAATCAGAGAGCCTCCAACTTCCGACATTTAAAGTAAAACTTTACACTGTTGTTTTGATACAAATCGTACTGATGACATTGCTGTTTGATCTTCTTGTATCTAGAATTTCATTTAAATTGTTAGCTAAATTATTTTTTAAACAGATGCAATACTCAACAGTAATTCACTGTGCGATTTTCAAATCACACATTTGATAGAATAGGAGAACGTAATCTTACAAAACATGTTAATACTTAATATCAATCAATATTCTATCAATAATAGTGTAGTTGTCCACTCTCTTACAAGACTTTACTCAATTTACTGCGAGTCTTCGATAATAAATAATAATACATACTATGAGTTATTCATTTCGCACACTCTACACTCGATTTGACTACGTTCTAATTAATATTTTCAAAGCAATCTCAATGTTTTTATAATATTATTAGAATGAGTTGTGTAGTCTCGAACAGTCGGTAAACGGAGGGGTACAACCGCATTGACCCTCTAATGTCGTTCTATCCTTTACACAACCGTTATTATGCGGCTCCGCTCTACTTAGGGTTGTACACGTATTTTTTAGATTTTTTTTTATTTTTCGTAGGATAAACATAAGAAAGTATGAGAAAGAGTTGTGTAACGTCTATAAATGTACACAAGAAAGAACAGGAAAGAGTGGTTTATTTGTTTTCAACGTCTTTCTTTAATAAGTATGTAGTTAGGTTACATAATATTATGTATACTAATCAGTAGCTAGTTGTTAACCTCTATTTTTGAATTTTGATACTAAAATATTTAGCATTAATCTAAAAAAACTATATCCATACATAAACAAATATGTACATTGTACATAATATTTGTCATTTGTCAAGTCAAAATAAATTATCTACGAAGAGTGCAAAAAAATATACAGAATTCTGTTTTGATAATGCAAAATCATCAATAATTCGGTCTACATTTCGCGCGTTGCCAACCCTAAACCGGAGCAAAGATGAACGCATCTTATACAAATAACAGTCCGCATCCACATTACAATAATAATGTATTGTTCCACTACATTGTGAACAAAAATATATTTCGACTAAATTACATATTATTCACGTTTTCGCCGTATATTTTATGTTTTATGGGGCATAATTACATTAATATAATCGGCTAATTCAAAAGTGTTTTGTAATTATTAAAGTAATAAAATGCGTGTTGGAATTTTTATAAGGAATGTTTTTTCGGCACGATTTCGTTTGAGGATTTTGAGGGTGATGAAGAACTATTGGGGTAATAGTAGAGTTGTTTGATAGCTCTACTACTACTTTACTACTACTAGTACTTTGACTACTGAAATGTTAAAAGCTGTGTCTTAGGAATAAAGGCGTCGCATCCTTTCTATCGTCAGCATCACTTACCATCAGGTGTGTTTACTCGGTTGGTTCCGCTTCGGCAACCGTAGCAATAAACGTATACTTCTCAATTTCAGAATGCACCTGTAACTAATTTGTGTGCAGGTGTTTCGGCCAGGGGTTGCGGCTGCAATATACATATAATAAAAAATCTGCCGGTCCGTTTGTCGGTCTTATAATAATTGCATTACAAGCTGTATCCGATTTTATGATTTATATTTCGTCTGGTGATGAGTAATGCGAATGTTAAATAGATTTTTATGTTATGGAATGATGTGATGAGATGTGTCGAGACTCGAGAATTTTAAAGACATCTTTGGTTAGGGCACTCTCGTACTTGTCATCGTTTAGTCTAAAATCTAAAGAAATTCACTCTTCCCAATATGTAAATGTAGAGATCTAATCTTTATCTTAATTTTCGAACAAGCGGCAGAACCACTACTCAAAGCCGAATCCCAAAATGATCACATAGCGTCAGGTTTTAACTCATTTTGTTTGTCTCCTCATAAAATATTGCATAATGTTATTCACAGAAAACGGAAATTATTTTACACGCATGTAAAAACATACGAAATCGCATTTAAGTGGTTGTATAAATCGAAAAAAATCTTAATGTCATTCCTCTCCGCTTCAACCTAAATTGGATTCTATATCGTTAAATGTAGAGTACGATTGCGCGTGGCGAGCGCGTGCACATTAAACAATGGAATAGAGGACGAAATGAAAAATCTGTTCACAATAACAAAACGTTTGAACTGTCCGTCTGTTTGTTTAGTTGGAAAGTAAAAACCGAGAATGTCTCAGCTAAATTTACACGTAACTACATATAAAATTGTATAATTATCTAAACATATAAATGTACGCCTTTATGTAAGAGGCTGAGATGTTACACTGTCGGTTGTTTAATGTTTTCTCTATTATCGTTAGTATTTTTGAAGACTTTGTGGCTAAATATATGGGTTTTGATTTTTAAAGGAAGTAGAGGTGTAACTCTTCCCTGAGTATCATATAACTTTCTATTTTCCTTCAAACAATTTGTTTTTACAATGATAACATATAAATCCACGTTTACAAAAGTCCTGTTAATTCGAATCATGTTATCTCAAATCGTTGCCTATTCATTCCGTAATTTTTATTCCATTCATTCATTATTCTATTCAACTACTGCTACTTTGTTCATTGTAAACGCTCTATCTCAACTCTATTATTACCATTAAGGATGTTATCGATATATTATGTTTATCGATAAATGAAATTTACAGCGCAATTATTGTCAGTCCATCGACGCTTTTTGCCGTGTTCATTTTAATCCATTTTCTAAATATCGACACATTTAGCCCTTTCACTTCAGTGTAATTGGAATTCCATAGATAGTTTTATGGTATTTTCACCTTGATGAGTAGATAATAGTGACGATTTTGCATTTAAACGACTTCTTTGCAGTGTACTCTCATATTTATTTCAGTGAATTTAAACGTTAAATAGTTTACTTATAAAGTGTAGGAACTACTTAATAATGCGTATTGTTTATTGTTAGAAGTTAGAACCCATGCCTCTAAGGGCGAACCTAACAGCTGCACCCGTATGACATAACGCCTGGGGCATAAAAATTATCCTACGTTGACGGCTCACCTATTATTACAGAAAATGTGATTTCTTTGTTACGCCACCAGCCTCATAATTAGATATATTTTAATACTAATTACATATAATAAATATAACATTGTTTAACCAGTTTTTGCATCATTGCAAATACGCAGTAGTCACGAAAACTAGTGATATAATGGGCGAAAATAAATTAGGCAACTGGAACAAGAAATGGGCTGCTTCTGCTAGGTAGGCGACTTAAAATATACTGATCTAGAATAATTTCCTCATTTTGTATCATATCATATTTTGCCGATACTGTCCCAACACTATCACTTTTGACACATGCACTGCGTACTTCGATTAAAATAATTTATAATATAACTTATTAGAAACGAAAGGAAACAATAAATAAAATATGAAATTGTAGGATAGCGTCTAATACCACATAATATTAAATCGTTAGTAATAGCAAATAGTAATTGGTTGCGTGTTCCTGCAACGTTAAATGTCTATAATATTCGCTAGTCGCATTTATTTTATTGCGGGCTGACCTCTTGATCATGCAACTATTGTAGATATCAATGATTCTTATGTAGATATTAGATAATATGTTAAAATTTAGATCGCTCAATAACTATACAAAAGTCCACTTGTATCCTTTGGAAACCGAAATTCAGTTTTTTAATTCATTATATTATCTAGTTTGAAATCATAATATGTATTATCTTAATACAACTTTATGTTTCACATTTTTAAATACCCTAATTTTATTTCTGTAAAATTACATTCTATAAATTCGTATACGTTTTATTTCTGTAATACAAAATGTAGCAGCGTCGGTATACAAAGTAGAATTTAATCATCCGATTACCGATCACATCTGCAATGATACAGTCACATTGTTATTAAGTTTATTATATTTTTTGTTCCCGAAATATACTAATAACACACCGAAAGGCTTGTATCGTCCGTAATTATAGTATTTCGGAGTCGTTCCGATGGTTTTGAGGCTTCTTATCGGCAGACGGAACTCGAATTCTTTACACTATTTAGCGCGAATTGGAAACATTGTAGAACTGTGTATTTTGACGTGACAACGTCTTATAATTCGATATGGGCTGCGCGCACGAAAAAACATGACGCAATATGCGGCGTTACCCCGGTCTGAGGCGTTCCATTTAAGGCTATGACGTTGTGACGTTCAACTATCGTCAGTAAACCGACTTTACAGACAACCGAGTTCGAGTCGAGTTCGAGTTTTTTTTTTATTAAAGGATTGTCCGTGTATTTGTTACTTGATTGACTTTAAACTACTGTTGTGGTTTTAGATTTTATGTTTAGCACAGATTATACAACTTTCCTGTTTCGCAGAGACGCTTCAACTCGGCAACATCTGGTTAATATTTTTCAAGTTTAGATACGAGCTGATAATGATTATAAACATTAATGCAGTATTCTTTTTGCAGTCGCAATAAAATGTTGCACGGTAAACAACAGAAACGCCTATTAAGGCAGTACACATCTGCTCCTTCAAGTTTTTTCATATTAAATTTAAATTATACGAAAATTCCAATCGTTAAATCTTAAATATAGTATTTGCAACATTGTGATATTAATAACGTTTTATTTACTTTGTGACCGTCACCCAGTGCGTTGGCCCTGCACGGTCATACAATAAGAAAAACGCAGATACGACACATAAAACATCTGCTAATGAATACTATGTTATACACCTGTAAATATTATATATAAAATTCTCGTGTCACAATGTTAGTCCACGAACTCCTCCGAAACGGTTATACTGATTTTTACCAAATTTTATATGCATATTTAGTAGGTCTGAGAATCGGCTACTCGGTACTTATTATATGATAAGTGCATTTGTTGAATAAATAATAGTAAATTATTACAACTCGAGAAAAACGACGACCATGATAGCGATGGACGTTACCATGGTGATATATTTATTTAGTCACTTCAATAAAATAATACGGGCGATATACTTTATAATATGGCAAAGAAACGTTTGCCGGGACAGCTAGTATTATATATAAGCATGTTGCCGAGTTAATTGCAATATGGTGAGGTATTGCATTTGTGAGATTCCTCGTTTCTTTGAGCTTTATTAGCGTTTAATTAATAAATTGTTTATACATTGTATTACAGGTATGTAGATTGACAATTAGTATAAAACTATAAACGGTTAAAAAGTTATGAAGAAGCTCCTCTACCCTAGTATGACCGTTTGCAAATTGTGAACTTGTGTGCGTATCAAACGTACTCTCTGTATGCTTTGCAATCCATGATAATAATATTATACATGAATCAATTTATTCGAGCGGTGCGCGCGAGCGACTGCGTATTTTTCAATTACGTCAATTTAAAATAATACTTAATTCGCTATTGTGAGTCATTGAGAGCATTGTGTCAGTCGGCATGCAGTCGGCGGACAAATAAAGCGGATTTTATGTTCCTCACTCGACCATGTCTATCCAGAGACCATAGCTCATAGGGCAGATGCGAGTAGGTATTAACGTCTAGACTCCGCCTGACCTTTTCTGGATTTGACGCCCTAACTAATCTACTTTAAGTTGGTACAGAGTGTGTCATCGTTGATTTAGATGCGCCATTTATTATTCTCTGTCATAAATAATATAGTTATACTCCGTACAAAACACTTGGACAGTATTTTTCAAAATAACATATCTTTTTACTGGACATACAATACATTTTTAATATCCATCAATTTAAATATAAATTTCTGTACCAATAAAAAGGAAAAATACTAAATATATATTAATTAAATTAATTGATATTTTTAACTCTATAAAAAGGATATTAATATATTATGTGTCTAACATTGACAAAATGGTTCAATTAAAAAGTATGTACTCGTATTACATAGGTATCTTTTTATTAGTAAAGGGCATTCTTAGCATGCAGATTGAAGATTAAAATATTATGTATGTAGGTAAGTGTGAATGTTTTGAATTCCACAAAACTAATTGATACTTAATAATTTAATTCTTACAAATTAACGATATCAATCACTGCTTCTTGTTTAAGTTTTTGCGTTAATTTTGTTCAAAAAATATTTAACAGTGATTATGTTTACATACTGCACTTAACATTAAGGATCATTAAATAATTATTGCACGGCTATTAATTTTAGAGATAAGAAAAACGGTACTAGGTCTTATAACATTGACGTGGGAGAGCCATGCTTCGGCGCGAATGGGCCGGCTCGACCGGAGAAATACCACGTCCTCACAGAAAACCGGCGCCGAGTGAGTGAGTTTACCGGAGGCCCAATCCCCTACCCTTTTCCCTTCCCTACCCTTCCCTATTTCCTTCCCTACCCTCCCCTATTACCCCTTAAAAGGCCGGCAACGCATCTGCAGCTCTTCTGATGCTGCGAGTGTCCATGGGCGACGGAAGTTGCTTTCCATCAGGTGACCCGTTTGCTCGTTTGCCCCCTTATTGCATAAAAAAAAACAGCATTTTATTACTGCATGCACCTGTATATTTAATCGTAACTAATCTTATAAATGACTATGTAATATATGTATGTCTGTCCTGTTAAACGGCAGTATCCTTACTCCAGTCCTTATCCAGTTACCCTCTCACACAGGGCCGCTAGCGTAGACGGTAGACCCATTCAAAAAAAGTACCTATGTCTGTCATAGGAAAGTCTAAAAACTGGAGAGGACTGTACATTTTTATACCGGAAAAATGTACGGTACGCGATAAGCTAATTTCTGCGTAAACGTATAATTTATAATTAGTTGCAAGCAGTAAGTAGTAAATTATAGTACATCTAAAATTATGTATACATTTTAATATTTTTATACACGAAGTACAAGTAATAATTATGTTTCCTAATTACTTTATTACACAAAATTTTATATTTTTAATTTTTTTAATTTAATCGGTCTGTAATTATAAAATTAAAAATGAAATAATAAGTCTTTTTGTTTAATTATTAATAAAGTAATTATCAAAGTTTAATAAGCAGTACAGTAAGTATTTAATTTTCCTATACGATAAAATAAGTTGAATATTTTGTCAAGTAACAGAATAAAAAGTTTGTATTTTGTAAGGTTTCTGTAAACCTTGAAAAACTTGAACGACTTCCTAAACACAAACAAATGATTGTTATTTTCGATTTCTTTTAATTTACATCCCTTAATCCTGCGATTGTGAACAAACGAGACACAATAGCCTTTCAGTTGTTATCGCGAGCACCGGTGCTCGAACGGGGCTTGATGGGTAAAATTACATTTTAACACCAGGAATTTAAAAGAAAAATGTCTACAATCTACATCCTGATCCTGATCCATGTTTCATCGAATTCACCATCTTTAGCAATTAACCTATCAACATTCAACCCCCATAAGGACACCGGCGACCGCGAGAACAATATAATAGCAATAGATTTTCAAGAATCCGCGATCGAAGGTTTAATTTATGAAAATCACTACAAGCTACATTAATTATTAGAACTCTATTTGGTCCTCCTTTTATAGGCTGTTTCAGTGCGGCGGTTTGAACCGGTTCACAGGTTTAGCTTTAATTACCCAATTTACATTCAAGTTGCACTGAAGAGTGGTTCTATATTATTTAACACATTAGTACTTCTGTTTTCATATATAATCAAGGACACTGTAAAATACAATATAGAACGATGCCACCTTTTTTGTTTAATGTTTAATTTTTACTAAGTATATTTTAATATTAAAATGTGTAGGTAAGTAGGCAAGTATATTTGTAGAACTTAACTGATAAAATTTCGTATACTATGGGATTAAAATGTAATTATTAAAATCTAAATATTAAATTGAAAATTATTTATATTAACATTGAAAAAAAAATTGTCTTTCTTAATTTTTGATAATAAAATATATAGTAATATCTGTGGTAATAGGTATGAAGCTGATATTTTATTGACATCGTTGGATATTTTTTGTATTTTTAAGCTATTCATAACTTATTGAAATTTCTTAAGCTGCTTTTACACGTGCACTCGTTCGATTTTAATCCTAAGTCAAATGATAATTGGTTAGTTTAAAAACAGTAGGTCGTGTTTTTGCATCATTCCTGTCATCAGTGTCATCGTCATGTGACTTGTGATTCCGATCAGTCTTAATTGTAATTGCGATTTCAGGATAAAATACACACGCGAGCACAGCACGATACATTATTATAATATGATATAACAAAACAGTTTATTAGTTATCATTAATAATTCAAGTTTTCATTTTACTAAGTGTCACTTTACTGATTTGGAATTTTATAATAATTTATTCGGTTTTGTTTCAAAAAGCATATAGGCTCTATTTGTTAGTTCATATTTTTGTGAGATTATCGAAAATAATATTCTATACACTGAAAAATGTAACGCTAAAATAGCTTCTTGAATGACAATTAAAAAACTAACAGTCTACTAGCAATTTACATACTAATTTTACTTTTATGTAAACTTTTTAAAGTGTTTAAGTTACTGTTAGAATGCAGAATACATTAACGTGCACATTACCTCCAGTAATCTGCAGATTCCCTGATACCATCCGTTAAAGTGTGAAATTTTTTCAATAAAAAAAGCTTATATTTGCACTTTACCTACTTAGTTAGCATTCTCTTCTTTCCTAAATGTCCTAAAAACTTTGATTTGAGCTTAGCAACCTATCACTTTTATTATTTGATTGGTTTTTTCTAGTTGATACGATCAACAGATCGTATCAACTAGAAAAAATGCGAAATGTTACGAGTATCGAAAATATTCAATTGGTTTATGCGTTTTAAGCGGTGTATAATATTACGAGTATGTTACCGTTTATTTGCGTTAACTAGTTAGATTGCAGATTAGGTAACAAGGTATTCTGCAGATTATCTGGGTGAAACAGTTAAAATGAAAAAAGTTTATTCTATTGCCATTAAATTACATAAAACAGTTTCTTGTTTGAATAAAACATATTATTTAGTTGTAGAGAATTATTAAATTTATTTTTGGACATAAACAAAAGGAATAAATTTTAAGTAAAATGTTACTTCACTAATAAAATATAACAATATTTTATTAGTGAAGTAACATTTTACTTAAAATTTATTCCTTTTGTTTAACAATATTTTATTAGTGAAGTAACATTTTACTTAAAATTTATTCCTTTTGTTTATGTCCAAAAATAAATTTAATAATTCTCTACAACTAAATAATATGTTTTATTCAAACAAGAAACTGTTTTATGTAATTTAATGGCAATAGAATAAACTTTTTTCATTTTAACTGTTTCACCCAGATAATCTGCAGAATACCTTGTTACCTAATCTGCAATCTAACTAGTTAACGCAAATAAACGGTAACATACTCGTAATATTATACACCGCTTAAAACGCATAAACCAATTGAATATTTTCGATACTCGTAACATTTCGCTGGCCATACATTTTTTGTTGGTGGCCAAATATACATTACTGGATGACGCCCGCAACTTCGTTGCGCCAAAATTCATTTATCGCGCGGGAACCGCACATTTTTCCGGGATAAAAAGTATCCTATGTCCTTTTCCAAGACTCAAAGTATCTCCATATTAAAAGTTGCAAAATCGGTCTAGCGGTTTGGGCGTGAAGAGGTAACAGACATACAGACAGACAGATAGACGGACAGACAGACAGACGGACACAAACAGAATACAAACTTTCGCATTTATATGGATGAATAATAATACGCAAAACATTTTTTATAAATAATAACTATTTGACGCGCTGCTTTCTCTGGGCAAACTAAAGGATCCAAACTCAAGAGAAACACAAAGTTAATTGTTTTCTCGGTTAATTATTCAATGCATGGAATAGTTAAAATTAAACTGTAGTTAAAATCACACAATACAACAATTACGGCGAAGGAGTGCTGTTGGCAACCATTGTTGGTTCGTTTTGTGAGAGTCGTGTTTGACTAACTGTTATTATTTTAGTTTGACCAAGACAGATTTATATAACGTATTTTGTTGTGACCTAACCTAATAAGTTATTTAAATTAGGATGTGCCGAAGTCCCCTTTGGCATATATGTTCTTCTTGCCCCTATGGACACGACAATCATCGAGACAAGCGCAAATATAATAGTTTCGCGAAGAGGCAAGGTCTGTCTGCTCAAGGCAAGGCAATATTGTGACAATTGAATGACATTGTCATGGGGGTAAGAGAGCCTAAGCCTTAGCTTACAATTTAAAGGTGCCTCTGCCCTCTTCACAATGGTACGTGCTGGCCTACTACAGGCCATCGCCATTGTGTAGGCGGGGGGAAGTGGTATATGATGGCGGACGATGGTCATGTCAGTATCGTGTGTCTACACAATGGCTATGGCGTTTAGTAGGCCAGCATGGACCATTCTGAAGAGGCACCTTTAGACACACTTACCCTTATCACTAAAACCGCCGCGCTGTCTTTAAAGCAACACTTTACAAAACTCACCAGGTGCCGATACATACCAAACAAACCACTGTATTCGAAAGTTTATTAAATGAGTAATTTTAATCCACAAGTCGGTAGTTCAGTAATTGCATTACAAAAAACACTGTTCACCGTCTAATTGGTCCAAGATAAAATGGAACTATAATTTAATACTTTATTATAGTTGCAAATTAAATATAGACCGATGAAGCGTTAAACCAGTCTTATTGAGCCGTCGCGTCGGCTTAACGAGCAAGTGTTAATTTTATACTTCCTACCAATAATTTTCATATGTCCAATTCTGTCATAGGAAAAACATATTTAAGGCGCGCAGCTTAAGACATATTGTAGTTTAATCGATAATTTAATATTTATGAGCAAAAACTTTTTAGTTACATATAATATACATTTTCTATAATGGAATATCCGCTAAATAAAAGCGCTTATACACGACCGAGAATCTTACACGGAAGAGGTATAAATTAAGAAACTATAAAAAATAATCCTAAATTTTGCCAGCAGTGGACGAGTTGATAATTTCTCGAATCTATATTTATATCTCTAAAAAATAAATTGAAAATTAATTAATAAAGCTGACAAATGTCGGTCCACCTGTTTACATGATACAATGCCTCGGACAGACACACAAACTTACCTCTTTTTGATCTGGTGTTAAAATCCGTAAATCTTACGGGCATATTCCGAAATATCCAGAGTACTAGATGTACATTAAATGGACAGAAGTGGAACTGACCGAGCCCTTTGATATACCTAACTGGATTAGAGAAGGCCGTTTAAGGCCAGCGACTAACGTGAGGGTACATTATGTCTAGGGATTGAATTTGAGCCGTAAATAAAAAGCATAGACAAGACAAGTCATCATCGTCACTCCAAGTTTTCCTATTAATCTTTCTAGAAGCAACAAAGTGTATGCGAAACTTTTGCATAAGTTGCGTGATATGTGGAACAAAATACCTCGGTCTAGTTCCTACTAAAATTTATCTATCTCGAAGAACGGGAACAGGTGAATTTGTGCTTTTAAATATCTAGCTTTAAAAATCTTGCGGAGTCTTGGTTAATTTTTTGTTTTTTTTAATACCAACTTTTAAAAATGTTATCTACGCGTTCGAGTGTTTATGTTCATGTTATCTTAAATATTGCATGTTTTGAAGTTTAATTTTGTACCGCCTCTTATTTTAAATCAGGTAGATAATGTTTAACCTACTCAATGGTCTTACAACTAAAGGTGCATCATACAATTAATTTCTGAGCAAAACTCATTTTTATTTCATTGTACGTCATAAATATGAAGCGAACGATCGTAAAAAATTCGCAGCGATTTTCAGCGTTTTTATTAAATTCACCGAGTTTCATATGAAATATAATAAATCAATGCAAGTTAATAAATCGTAATGCCATGTAGTGGATTCCGAATTGCTTTCGTTCACGTCGGATTTAACTTTTGTCACAAGAAGTACATAAGGCTGCGCACACATCGCGATTTTTTTTGAAACTTTTTAAGTCGTGTACCCTTTATTATAACTAGTGATGTCATCACATCTGTTTTGGTGATGGTCTGTTTCTTAAAGGCTAGTTACATAGGAGTGACTCTTATAGTGTCCAAGTGGGTGCGCACTGCGCAGGGCACAAGAGCACTTTCTCATCCTTTACTCTCATAACGCAGTATGACGATCGATACGAGATATCGAGAGATCAGGTGCAGGACCGACTATTGTGCATGCGCCTCCGACGTATGGATCATCTTTCTTGTCAGATAATAATTAGGCATATGCATTGTCCTAACTAAACTTGAAAACATTTTTCTAATACGCAAATCGAACCCACAACCTCCGAGTCAAAAGCCACACTCTATCCCCACTGGACCACGGATACGTACTAACTACAAGAAACCCTTATAGTTTCTCTTTCTGTCTGTCATTATTCTATACAGAAACGTAGAACATTGACCCACAATATAAACTGCTAATTATAATATGTTAACACGGATACTGATAACAATAATTAATAAAAGAATAACTCTACATTATAATAAATGCAGGAAATGCAATACGTTTCCATATTATGATAATAATAAGTTTTTATTATACAGAATATAGCCAACGCCTATCACGCTGAGTTTTTACTATGTTATTTAAGGCTACGCTAGTCGTGATTTTCTTTACACTAACGCTCTTGACGATTTTCTGAGTATTTTCTCTAATATCAAACATTGTAGACCATTTGCGTTGTGACTATTTATATGTCACTTATCTAAATCGCTTCGTAGGCATATATCCAAAATATCTTGCTGCATACTATAATCTTATTGTATACTATACCTACTTGGATGCTAATAAAGTCTTTGAATCTTTGAATCTTAGTTTAGAAGATATTATTATTAAAAAGAGCCTTAATATGCTCTTGACATCGAAGTTACTGATATTTCAAGTAATTATATAATATTTTATAGTGTTTCATTTTCCCCTGATACAGTGTAAAATAAACAATAACAGCGTTTTTTTAACGCCCATCGTTGTGTCGACGCGTTGACTGCGGTGCACTCTTAATTAATAAATTAATTGTAGATAACATGCTGTTGTAATTAATTTAGTATATCGTTACTTGTACAGTTGTATCGGTAAATGCTAATATTATCTTTGTAAATATAAGAAAGTCTTACTCTTTAAATTGTTTTTATGCTCTTGACTAATTATTGTAAACAATTGGAAAAGGTCAGAGAGAATGTCTCTTTCGAAAAGGATAGGTTAATAAGGCCTACTTAATTATTTTTTTATCTTGATGCTAGTTCATTAAAGGGTCAACAGTTATAAAACTGCTAATTAATAGTTTTCTTTTTTGTTTTTCAAATTAATTAATAGTAATTAGCTCCCTAACTAATAAAATTATTAAACAATAACTTTACAACCAAGGTCTTTTTAAAACGGGCTTTGGCCCACCACACATTCCCACCACTTTATCTCCTGTGTCGCCAGGATCGACAGAGGTTTCCAACCACGAAAACCCTTTGATATGATCTCAGGGAGCCCGAGGGACATGCTAAAACTGTCTTGGGACCCGCAACGAAATTAATCAGAAGAAAATAGGAGGAGTAGGAAGAATCCAATTTCCCTCCCCATAAAAGCGGGAGACAGCACAAAGTTGCAATGACCGAAAGTAAAAGAACTTAAAGGGGGAGCACCACGGAAATAAGGTTAATAATTGTGACTCCTAAGATAAAGCTAAGTTAATATTGGAGTTTATTGTGTTTGACTGTTGCCAATTATAATTGTGGCAAAAACGCTTTGTCGGAAAAAGAACGGGTTGTCAATGTTTTTGTTATGATAGTACATTGTCGCACGACGCTGAATCTCAAGGTCAACGGGTAAGACTCCGGCTAACACAGGTAAGGCTTCGGTGCTTGTAGTCCTGTAAGCTTTGCATAAGAATATAAGAGCAAGACGTTGGCTTTGTAGCAACTTGCGACGAGCCGCGCCGATTGTTGCTCTGTCGGCCCACACGGGGGCCCCGTAGCAAATGCTGCCTAGGTAAGTAGCAGTGTAAATTGATTTTAGGGTTTTGAAGGAGAGGCCCCATGTCAATGTAGATATTTTGGCAAAGGAGTAAAAATTGCGCTTCGCTTTCTCACCGGTTTGAATTATATGTTCTAAAAATGTAAATCTATTTTCCAAGTAAAAACCAAGACAACAGAGTGACTGTTTGCGTTTAACGTTAATATTGTCAAGTTTAATGCTAGGGGAAGATATAAGGGACCCTTTTAAAAGAATTTGGTAAGTTTTATGCGCGGCGAATTTCAGACGATTACGTTTACCCCAGCTCGATATTAAATTAAGACTAACATTGGCTTTAGATTCAATTTCGGAACGTGAATTTGCTTGAACGACGAGAAAACCGTCATCGGCGTAGCCAACTAGTATGCTCAGCGGTGGTAGGGGAAGACTTAATAAATCATCAAATCCGAAATTCCATAGTTTTGGCGAGATAACAGAGCCTTGAGGGCAGCCGCATGTTAAATCTTTGGCGTGTGTACAATGGCCAAGTCGAAGCTTAGTTTGACCGTTAAAAAAGTAAGAACGTATTATGGCATAAATATTAGAGTAGCAACCTCGATTTTTTAGTTTTAATAATAACATCGGCCACCAAGCATGATCGAACGCGCCGGAGATATCTAATGAAATGGCGACCACGTATTTAGATTCCGACAGATTTACTATTTTTCTAACTTCCATAGCCGCGTCAACAGTCGATTTCCCGGCGGTGAAACCGAACTGATGACTATGAAATTTAGGGCCACCGGGTAGCAGGCGAGGTACGATGAGACGTTCTAGTAATTTACCTAAGCAAGGCAGTAACGTTATCGGACGGTAAGATTTTGGGTCGTCAGGAGGTTTGTTTCCCGCTTTAGGTATTAATTTTAAGCAACCGGTGAACCAAATTTTTGGAAATATACCTTCTGCGATACATCTGTTGTAAACATGTAGAATCGATGAACTGGCCGCTAAGCACGCTTGTTTTATCATAATATACAATATATTATCCTCGCACGCAGATTTTTTTAAAGGCAAAAGGTTTACTATTTTACTAAACTCCTCCAAAGTTGGTAAATCTGAGGCCGGTGTATGAATGGGGTCTAGCATTCTACTCCTAATGTCGCGGTGGTGTTCATCATCCAAGGAGGGTCTGGGATGAGAACGTTTAGATATGCCTTCGCCGTTTCGTCTAAACTACAAGTGAAAGAGTTGTTAATTTTAATATTTGAGAAAAAACTTAGCTCATTACTACTACCGGGTTTAAGCTCGTGGTATAAAGAGGACCAGGGGCCCTCTTTATCCAGTCTATTCGCGGCATTCTTCAACATATTATTTTTCGCTAACGTAACGGCGGCGCGATAGCGTGACCTTGAAATGCGTAGGTTATCCAAACTAATTATGTAATTATCATCCGAACGATCGTGGCCAGATTTACGAAGATTATTGATTTTGCGCCTAGCCCTAGCTAAATTCTCGACGAAGATTAAGAAGGTTACTGTTCCACCATTTACAGTAGTGATCTTTTTTAAGAGGTTTAGTGGTCGGAAGGTTTTTTATAACGTTGGCAACTACCACAAACTGGCTTAAAATTTTCTTTATCTTTGTTGGGGCACGACAATGAGCTGTGTTTTTCGGCACAGTGATAGCAGCAAGGATTAGGATCGCGACAGAATTTAGCGACGTGTGCAAACTGTTGACAGTTGCCGCAGCGGACCAGCTCAACGTCGTCCACGAAGCGACACATCGCCCGCACAATTATTCTTGAGACATATTCATTTCGCCATTAATATTTTGATTAAAAAGTGCGAGAAGGAAATTATCATCCGTCATATGTTGCGGTACATCTTTTATGAGAATACGTGGGTCACGCCCTTTAGGCGACTCGAGTCGCAGACCGGCCGATTTAAGCGCTTCCACGGATTTAAGTTTATTAACTTGCGACTCGCTGGTTAGTCGCAAGATCACACCCGAATTAGCAGTTTTTTTGACGCCGTGAAATTGAAAACCGTCGGCCGGGTTAATTACTTTCATCAGAGCTTGTTTTGTCTCCAACGAGGATTTTAATTCCCTCGATTTTTCTTGTGTCGGATAGGCAATAACGCAGGGAAGCGGTTTTCGGGTCTCGACTGGCGGCACTGACTTCGCAAGTCTTAGTTTAAGCGCGTCCGAGTAGGAGGTAGAAGGCGCGGCGGCAACTGTTTGTACGACGGGATTAGTTTTGGCAGCTAACAATTCGCGTTCCATATTAGCGACCTTGGTTTCCAAGGAGGAGTTCTTTATGGCGAGAAGTGAGACGATCGCAGTTATTTTTTGAGTCATACTCATAATATCGGACTTGTTGGCAAAATTATTACGGCGAGACACGGTGTCGTTTGCGAACTCGTTTATTTTGGTTAAGTACGAGCTAGCTTCGCGGACGAGCTCGTAATAATTGCAAGCATCGTCGGATGCGCGGCTTGTGTCTAATAATGATGTAACGGGGGACAGCAGAGGCTCGTCCCTAGTGCGTTGGTGACGCTTCTCCACAGGTGACAAGGAGGAAGGAGATAATTCCGACAACAAACGTTTACTGGACGAGAATGTCGGAGAACGAGGAGTTTTATCGCTTTTATTAAGCGGGTTTGTATCTTTATCTGGCGGCATATTATTTTGGCTCGACATTGTGAGTTAATATAAAATTTGAAAGTACCAATTACACTTACTTAATTTAAATTAGAAGGAAACAAAAGTTTAGCTTAATAATCACAGTCAGCTGATCGCAAGGCCGACCGGCGCCGCGCGAGCGGTACCGACACACACAATATTTTACCTACCTGCAATTCCCTACTGATAAAAGTGAACAAAGAAATTTACTTACCGAGTTAAATCCAATAAAGTACGAGCAAATGTGTTAAAAAACTTACAGTACACGTATATTACACCGTTACCTAGCTAATTACACACACTCAGCACGAATTTACTGATTTAAAACCACCGAAAATAGTTTTTAATCCCGGAGCGCACGTCAGACGATGTTAACCGTACGGAGGCCACGGGGGGAGGGGCTTGCTTGGTCCAACCGAGGTCTGCTTGGAAACGTCAAGTGACAGATAAATACAGTGGACATTGAAGTCATAAGTTGCGTTAAAGTAAAGGTCAGAAGGGTACATTTACCCCTGTAATTGAAGGTTCATACAAAAACAAGGTACGTAATATTGGTTGTTATAAAAACTATCCTTGTTTTGGGGAAAGTCCATACCACATTTTACCAAAATCGGATCCTAGATAGAGCGTAAAGACGTAAGAGAAATATAATATTTTCGTTTTTAAAAATAAAAGTTTTTATGGTTAATATTAGTATGGATTTCTACTGGACCCACCACACGTAATAATTGGACGTATCTAAGGATTACTAATATAAAATATACAACGAATAACAACAAACGGAAATTTGTTGTTAGGTTAAAATAACAGTGATTATGTGAACGTTGGTGGCTTATTACTTGTACAGTCATACAGACAAATTACATATTTTAGCGGACACACACAAAACTCTATTATTGACGTTTTTAAAATTATCTAAAATTAACCGCTATTACCTCTACGACATACATTGCTTGATAGAAAACTTTTTTTTTGGGAAATCGTACAACTCATTTACCCCATCATTAGCAATCACCTGAGAATAATTAAGATTTTTTCTTTGAAAATACCAGGAATAATCATTTTTATTTTTATAATTTTTAAGATTTAATTTAAATAGCTTAAAATTAGAGTTTAATATTGAAGATTATCTGTAGTAACTCAAGTGACACAATTATTGGGTCTTTAACTTACCTATATCCACGCGTTCTTCGATTTGCCAACCTTGTAAAATTCAACGCCAACAAGATTTGATAAAACATTTTGCTAAAATTTATTGATTAGTTGATATACGATTTTATTCGCGTTCCGGTTTCCGCTCCATCGCTTAAACGTTACGATTACAAAGAATTTAATATAAATATGGGCGTGCGTATACATTATTAGCACAATTATTACGAAAAAACAACTCTCACGGAGAAACTGAACTCGCTTTTCCGTCAAGTTGAATTGCTGTTGTTCTTTAGTGTTCATCATAATCACTCCGACTTCCGTGTACACGCAAGAGACAAAATTTACGCGATATTTTGGGCAAGTGAAGTGTATGAAGACAGCATTTTTTTTAGTTCCCAGCATTGTTCTCATAGAAAAAGTTGTTCATTTTGACGGACTCATTTGATAGTTTTAAGGATAACGGTGTTCACCCTAACAACCTGTATAATGTTAAACATGCAGGAGTACCATCGAAGAAATTGCTTCCTAGGCAGTTTAAACCTACGTAATTGGTCGGGTTGTCAATTCAATATTAGTCATGATATTATGGCTGAGTTTGAACTTTGACGTAACTCTACCAAATTACGTAGGTTCGTCATCTGCCTAGGAATCAACTTCAGTGCCTACATACGGTAGTATACGTTTCATATAGGGTGTAAAAAAAGAAGTGATAATATTTTAGGGTGTGTATGTATTGGCTTATAATTACAGTGAACTGAAAGAGCACCGAAAGAGAAAATTTCCTTTTGTATGGAGAAACAAGTAACGTTGGGTCGCTTGCTCATGCAATTCACAAAAAATTGGTCTTTCAGCGCTGCTACTTTCACAGTGAACTCCCGATGAGGAACACATACACACCCTAAAGTATTATCACTCAGTTTTGTTACACCTTATATTATACAATAGTATTCATAGTATGTCAGGATGGTCACACCGTTTTCAGTATCTTGATATTATCGTGACCCGTTTAGGATGTAGAGCGGAACACTGTCAATAAAGTCGTCATTGACTCGAGCCAATGTCAGGGCCGAGTTAACACGCCACTCGACATGTCACATCACGTGTTGTCAATAACAAAATAGGAGCTTTTTTGGAAGTCGGTTTCAAGTGTGATAGTTTTAGTGGTAAAGTTGTACAGGATGTCACAAAACTAAGTGATAAATTGATAATATTTTGGGGTTTGTATAGTGTCATTTATATATAGTTCACTGTGAAAGTAGCAGCGCTGAAAGAGCAGAAATTTTTTGTGATTTGTATGGGCAAGCGCCTGACCGTCATGTATTTCGCCACACAAAAGTTAAAAAAATGTTTTTTCGCACGCTGCTACTTTCACAGTAAACTCTAAGCGTGGGATTCATACACACCCTAACGTATTATCACTTAGTATTGTATCCTGTAGAAAGATGGGTCTCTCACTGACTCATTTTGAAACGAATTTTACATATATTTTTTTATATACTCGTATTATAATATATTGTTGCTATTTAATAATTTAAATATTAATTTCATTAATATTTTTATTTCAGGTAAGTCACATATTATACAATATACATTGCAACAAGATAGGTAAGTAAGTAACATATAAATTGTAAAGTTACAAAATGATGGAAAGCCGCTCTACATAAAAAGACAATTAAAATAAAAAGTTGTTACATTTGTTATTGTCGATAAGTAATTTATTGTAAATAATTATACATTATTATCGATTGCCTATTATGTATTTACAATAGCGGTAGAAAAACCCTGAATAGATGAGAGTATCGTGAGAGAAATATCGAGAACTAATTGAATTATACTGTACTCGGCGAAACATGGCGGCAGCGGTCATTGACTCCCTGTCAAAAACTTGTCATTTCTGACACTTCACTGTTCATAAAGAAAATGACAAGTTTTTGATAGAGATGACCGCTATCGCCATGTTTCGCCGAGTACAGTATAGGTAGAAAGTATGGTAAAATCAGTGAATTTAATTCATAGAAAAAAATGTACGGTTGCTCTAATACTAATTAAATTATATTTTTATAATCACAATTTATTAAAATTAAGTAAAAGACTTGTTCTATAAAAATCGGCCCTCAAACTGTATATAATATATTATATGTAACATACATCCAATAAACTTCAACAAAAAATATCAAGCTAAGTTATTAATAGAGTCCTATAAAATTTAATACTTGCATTAACCCCAAATTAATTAGCAAAGGTAAGAACCAGCCAGATCCCTAAAATAGAAATCTTAGGACTTAGACTAAGAAAGGTTTGATAAGTAGTTTGTAATATAATATGAAGCATGTTATTAATAGCTTCTTATAAATGCAATAGACCTGTACCAACCCCTAATAGACCGAGGTGGCGTCGACAAGGCGGACGGTCGTAAAATACAAACAATCATTTTCTATTATGACAGGCAGACAAAGTCTCCAACGTTTTTAACTATACACATAGGAAATGTACTGTAATATTGTCTGTATTTTTTAAAATTAGATTTTACCTTATTATGCTGAAGCTAAAAAGATTTTTCATCCATATGCATACTTACTAACATTACAAATGTGAAAGTGTGTCTGTTTGTCTGTCTGTCTGTTACCTCTTCACGCTCGCGCTCGAGCCGCTCAACCGATTTTGCTGAAATTTGGAAAAAATGTACGGTTCCCGCGCTGTAACGAATTTTGGCGCAACAGAGTTGCGTGTGTCATCTAGTACTATCATAATAGCTTTGTCCACACTGCGTCTTTTTCTGTTCGTCAAGGGCATGCGTTATAGCGCAGTCAACAGCAAACGTAAGGTATGCTCGCGACGCATGCCCTCTGATCGTCAAAAACTTTCGCTTTGTTATTAAAAATGACAGTTGGGGTTGCGTTCTTTGGCGCAGGGCTCGAAAACGTTATTTTTAATAACGGTTTTGATTCGTTCGGAACGGTTCACTGCAATAACGTTTTTGGGAACAAAAACGTATTTGAGAACGATTTGAGAACGTTTTGAAAACCGAAATGTTTGGATGTTTGGATCAGGGCTCGAAAACGTTATTTTTAATAACGGTTTTGATTCGTTCGGAACGGTTCACTGCAATAAAGTTTTTGGGAACAAAAACGTACGTATTTTGTTTTTAGGCAAGTAATTATTAATATACAAAAAATTGGCAAAGTGCAAGCAGAACTCGTGCACGAAGGGTTCCGAGTTCCGTACCATTAGGTACAGAGCAAAAATAGGCCAAAAAATGTTTTTTGTGTATGGGAGTCCCCCTCAAATATTTATATTATTTTAATTGTTGTTATTTTTGCTGGTAATTTCTACATACGACATGTTTTTAAATTAAAAGTTATCACTTAACAATGGCGTAAGTGCCACTTCCGACAAGCAATCATTGATTTTGTACAAGCAACAACGTCAGTTCTGGTACTTCCGACAACGAGTACGAGTAATGCTGATGCATTACTCGTACTCCGTTAAAAAGGTCGGAAGTGACTTTTCTCATATTTATTCATAAAATACGGGATAGGGTAGACTGGGTACGTTTGTGCCAGGTTACGGTTGTGACAGTCGTCATAATAGCGAAACTATACGGAATATGGGGATGGGTGCTAAGAGAGAAAGACGCGTCTTGCAAGTCTGAATGCTTCTCCTAGCATTGCTTTTGCCAGCACTTGACGATAACGTTATCAGGGGCCTACATTGCTTTTTAACAGTCAAAAGTAGGTTTTTTTGCTTGGTTTATTTTTATGTTTACTATTTTTTGTATAAAAATAACCTATGTCGCTTATTTTCTTGTGATAAGTTGATCACTAGTAGTTAACTGCGAGTGATTATTTGTTACGTAAATCGTTTAGCCGATTCGTGGCGATTGTTAAATAATTGAAATTCTGTGTTGGGTACGGTTGTGACAACTTATGGGTACGGTTGTGACATACATTTATCCTATCTTTTTTCTTAGATGTCCTAAAAACGCTTACAGAAGGCCAAACGAGCGCAGAATATTATTAGTCAATACGAAAATACTTACGAAAAAGTCAAATGTAGGGGCTTATTTACAAAGAACGGCGAAATTCATCAAATTAATCGGATGTCGTTGTTTTGGTCGATAAATATGTTTCAAAATAGAATATGTTTTGATACGCTAGATGAATTTGTTTAGAATAATGTTTATGGTGTTTTATGGTACAATTTTAATGATATAAAAATTATATCAACAATTTTTTGTAGATGTCACTACTGCCCCAACCACTGTCACAACCGACCCTGGGTTGTGTTCGGTTGTGACAAGTTCCCTCTTTCTTTAAAATTTGATTCCATGACTAATACATCGTATTTTTGGCATGATATAATGGTATTTTTATGTAGCCAAATAAATAAACTATGGTTTGTGACAAAATTTTCCCAGCTAACTGTAAAACTAACAAAATTATTGGCCTCCAAACCAAAATTGTCACATCCGTACCCAGTCTACCCTACTCCTAATAATATTCTAAACGTAAATAGCTTATAGAGCACAACCCCGAAATTTCATGATTCTACTGGAAATAAGTAAAAAGTTATTCACAATTTAGACTTTGAATCGCTCTCCTGTAAAGTTGCTGTTTTTCACATCCGACATTGTTAAGAGTCATAGGCGATTTTAGTGTCGCGCTGACGGCTGACTGTCGGCGTCGGCCGTCGAGTGTCAACACCGAAATGTATAATATGGAAGTTTCAACGCAGACAGCTACGCGTTCTTCCTACAATTTCATACATTTCGAGATCAGCGCCGACAGTAAAATCAGAGTAAATCCCAATTATCGTTATTGCTTTTTATATACAATAGATTCGTAATAATTGTGTCAATTAATAAATTTTTGTACCACCTGTCGTGATTTGCACTATTTTTAGCTATACCAGGGCGCATTTGCCCCACAAAGGACCTGACAGCTTATGAACTATAATTACCGTACGTTTATTAGCTCTGCCTCCGGTATTATCCTATCAATCTTATAAGCAATTGTAATGGTATGACATTAACAATTCTATGACGCCCCCGGCCGATTGTGACGTTCAGGTGGACGCCTATAACGACGTGTTTGGCTGATATGCTAATAGAGACCTACAATAGATTAGCTGTTTGCAAAAAAGACAAAGCTTTAGGCTGTATAACATGGTACTACATTAACATCACATCGTGACGTAAAGTCGCGCAATTGGAGCTACGGAGCGTTACAATCAACGATAGGATATCGCAATCACATAGCTAGCAAAGCATTATTAATCTTGAATAAAATATATCAAGTTTTTAAAAGTAGACTATGGTTTCGTTAATATTACTTTAAAATAAAGCCACGTTTGCAAAATACAGAAACAACTTTTTGTTGTGTAGGATGTACGTTCTTAAGTATGTTAAAATCAAGAGACTAAATGAGTATTCAACTAATTAGACTGCATGCCTGAGGAAAATTATATTGTTAATGAAGACAAAGAAAAAAAATAACGGCCCGTATTCACTTGCAATTTTTGCGAGCAAATTGATTTTAAATTAGAACAAATGCTCATGACACTTCACAATTTGTCATATTTTATTATATTGGTCATTGTCACCGCGTCTCGTTCCTTAATAAAACAGGACCTCGATTCTGCTAATTTAATCCAACATTAATACAGCTTCAATACAGCCCGGATAAAAAAAATTATGCTCATTTACGCCAAACGACTAACGACTGAGTTTGACCTATCAGACCACATTTGGCGCTAGTTTAACATAATATCAGTTTTATGAGAAAACTGCTATCCTATCCGGACCGGATTGATACTGCATTAATGTATGAATAAAATAGCCGAGTCTGTGCAGATTCAAAACTAAAAAATATGAAGATGGACACTTCTGCTTTTTACACTTATTGCCTTTTCTTGGCTTATAAAAGTGATAATCTATAATCTTTGTCTAAATAAGGACGGCGCAGACTTAATTAATAGATGTAAATGCGTATTCAATAGCTGGACTCTATTTTCATGAATCGAACGTAGCTTTGAACGCAGGCTGTTTCACTCATGCTATGTGCCAGTGTGACAGCTTGTAATCGAAGTGACTTCCGAGTCTCGAGAATAGGTTCCCAACGCCACAAAACCCGTCATAACCTCATATAGTTGTAATTAATACTTTAATGATGTGATTTTTTATAGCGGTTTAGTTAAGATCATTTATTATCGTCCATTATGCGGCGAAGGTCGATTTCATTTGCGAGCATTGACTTACGCATTGTAAGGGCAGGGCTTGTCTGTCCCCAGTTTTAGTGCTCCAGTATACCAAAGCAATACGTTAAAATATTAAGATAGTTTTGAAAATATATCAGTTGAAAAGAACATTTTGTGCGAAAGATGCTCATCTTTAGTATCGAATTAATTTGATATATTCGAACATTGCCTTATGTAACACACAGACGCACTAACAATGTACATTGTAGTGTGCGGTTCGTCTCTTGAGGGTATTTCACACTTGTGTTAAGACGTACAATTTAAATTGATAATGACATTTATTGCCCTTTGGCCTAAACTGTAAGGGAATGTACATTCCTTATTAAAATTCCTTAAATGATATACAATTTATGATTCAATTTTTGATTACAACAAAAATCTACGCAAAACGTTAACTTTTGGATACAAAAACTATACTATGACGCCCGGGACTCAAACTATCAAAATATTAAATTTCATAAAAATCTGCTCATCTATAAACAGACAGACAGAACTTCGCATTAATATATTAGGATGTGAAATTTTAAGCTGTTTGCTGTAACATGCAGCAGGGCCGCCCACCGCTCTGAAAGGACATCTTTGTAAACGCTATCTTTGTTTTTGCACACATTTACGCCGACGGCAAATTGGTCACGTGGTCTCATGTATATTATAGCAGCTGAACGCCTCTTTCCCCGTACAAAACACAATCGCCCTCCAGTTTAAAATTAAACCAAAAATACGTAGTTCCACGGCTTATTTTATAAGCCATAAGCGGGAAACAATTAAAAATTTCGATCATTGAAACGCCAAGAGGCCGAATTCCGAAAGTATACAAGTTTTACATACAGTTTCGGCTTCACTGTTAAACTTTATTAGCGGTTTATTTTAAAAAACTTCGTAACACACTTGCAAGTTTTAATTAATTGTTGAAGTTGCGAATCGCGCAGTGTGTAGCGGCCTTAAGCGACTCCGCGGTCGATGACTTATTCTGTTCATTGTAATTTACAATTTATTTAAATGCTCCGTTTTGATAGATGAGTGTAGGATTTTGCGTCGGTGTTCCGATATTATATTGTATCTGTACATGTATCCACGTCGCTAAGGCTGCGTTTACACTAATAAATAACTATACTAATAAATAACTATAGAGGGTTACATAACGATGTCTTAGGTTAGGTTAGGTTTCCCCTGCGACATCAAAAAAAAAAAAGGTTGACGCGAATATTATTCCGAATACTTTTGCACCTACCGCCTAAGGTTTTTGTATCTTCTTATTCCCGACGATTCGGCTACTTCCTATTTGTAAAGAGATTAAAATTTATGTCGCCCGAGCAAGGGTATTTTTGTAATGCATTTTTAGAAACATATTATCTTCGAAAGATGTTATAATAGCTCTACAAAATGTTTTAAATACAAAATGTTATACAGTGCAGATATCTTGATTTAATAATAGTTAGGTATGACATTTATTATTAATTTATATTCGAAATTTTTATTCTGTAAGTAGAAGCCAGTAAGTAGCTGGGTATATTAAAATTCTATACTAGCAAAATATGTTACTCAAAATATCTATGTTGTCTTTTTAAAATACCTCTAATAATGACAAGGTAGCCCTGTATCAGACCTACTTACATAAATATTTGCTATACATATGTAATAATAATAATATTTATCATTGTTTCTGAAACAATAGATCGTATCATTTGAATAATTTTATCTGATACAGCTGTATATAGTATTGTGCGAGGGACAGTCGTGTGAAACGTTTTAACTTTTAACGTTCTCTTTTTATTTATTATTAAAGTATCGAAGCTACAATGTAATTTTATGAGTGTATTGTAGTTAATGAATGTGTTGTATGTATTATTACTTTTCTTGTAAATAAGTGTTTCCATTATAAAACATTTTAAATAAATTCAGTAAAAGTGATCAACCGCCAGACTTAAAGTTTTTTACCCGTTTATGTGAAAAATTAGTTTAATTTTCAAAGAATTACCCATATTATGCTAAATTATGGTTAAAGTCAGCATACTGCACCACAATTGAACGGTAGATAAGAATAACGCCGGTGGCGAGTTCCAAATTTACGGTACATCGTGCCTTTTAAAAATGTGCTACATGAATCCAAACCATAAATTTTAGTAATATTACAATGTACGCGTTATATATCTTCAAAAATATTCGTGTCAGTGTAAAACCTTTGCCAAACGACAGTACTCGCACAGACGTTGTGAGTTCCCCACTGTTTTCAATAATCCCAAGTGGATCCAAACCTTGAGGAGTTAGAATAAGGTTCTTTGTCGATTGACGTCTCTGACCTACGCGTTACGGCGGTAATACTCTACATCCCCGCAACATTTAGAAGAATTCGCGCAACGCTTTGATATACTATTGCGATTAAGTACTAATGTTACCGAAAATTCGTAAGCAAAAAATAGAAGATTGCGCTCAAAATTGCTGAAAATATGTAGGTAGAGCTCTATATTACCTATTGTATGTTATATTATGTAGAGTAAAAACATTAAACGATACAATGCCGCCTTTTCATTGTGGCCTTGAAAGGTTATTGTATTGTGTCAAAATCTACATACGCAATTAAATGAGATGTAGGTTTCATTGTTTGCGATATGTTAGAGCACATTACAAAATGGCGCATTTTATTTAAGGTGGGAGGTAAAAACGTTACGTGTTATATTACTTATAGCTATGGTATAATTTAGTTGAATTTTTTTAAAGACAAAATACTTCCTATAATTTGTTTTTTCTTGCCAAAACGTAGCTCTAGTCTACATACCTAGTACTTAGCAAATTTTTTTTTAATTAGAAAAAGTGTAAAGCCAAAATTTCGAATTTCAACCGCTTTTGTTCCCGAATATACGGCATGTTTACGGAAATGCTAATGTTAATGTAGATTTGTCAAATAGATAATATTATTCTGCATATAAATCTGGCCCAGACCGGAGAGGGGGGTGGGGGGCACGGCCTAATTTACGTGGTACTGTCTAGTGAGTGGTAGTAGAAAGTATTTCCTAAGTATTTTGGTGAGGAAAAATACTTTTTTGTTACTTGTGTACGATATGTATAGAGACCTTTTTGGGGAGTATTGTAAAGATTTGTGGATATGGCTATATTCTTGTATAGAGATTTTTAGAGGGACTTACAATTTATGTAGCTTTGTGATTAATAGTCATAAGATTCTTCTGGCAAGATGGTGGCCTTAGTTTGACCAGTTTTTCATGCAGCCATGAAATACTGTCCTTAATTATTTGATTAATGACTTAGACTTAGTCACAGTTTACTCTCAGACGCTAACCCAGGAGTCGAACCCGCGTTTTAACCTGTAGCGTAGTGGACGCATGCGCGGACAGCCGCGAACCTTTTATGTGTTTATGTATTCTAATTTTATTGTTTTCTTTATGCGCCCCACTTTTGTTTGGGCCCGGCATTGTTCGTCGTAAACGACGATTTAGATGATAAATAAAATGTTGTAATAATAAAAATTTGTATGAAATTTTTTATTTACTGTATTTTTTATCGCGCCAGTCGATTTGGATAGTGATCTTGGTTGTTATTCTTGTGTGCGATTGTTTTGTGAATTTTTATATCTGTTTATTCATGCGTGTGCTATCCGATTATGTTCGTATCACGCACGTTTTAGGGTTGCCAACATATTTAGATATGTATATGTATGTATGTATCTCTAGGACTCATTTGTTTAGGAGCCTAGGAGTTAGGACAAAGTGTAGTTAGTTAACTAGCCATAGAACATCAACAACAACTAGCAGAAAATCATCATGACCAGTAATAGTTTACTTTTTTATAGCAATCAATTAACTCCTATAGTATTCAATTACTCAACAGTTTATCCGTTCATCTTTAAATCAGTAAAATTTTAACAGAATTGCAGCTCAGACGTCTGGGAAGCCTAAGTAAACAAAAGCCGTCACTAAAAAATACATAAATTTATAACACGACGAAGTTCCTTCGACTCCCCGAGAAATTTAGCTTCCGAAATGGACTTTAATGTGTACATATTTATTAGGCTCTTCAACTATGTAACCACAAACTGAAATGCACCATATCCGTTTAAGATAGAGTCCATTTTGCCCAACCGGAGTTGGCTGAAAAGATTTTTGTTGCATTACATATTTTATTTATAGTTTTATTCTATTGTGGTGAGGGGTGGAATTTCGGAATAACAAGATTCATCATCTTGCGGGCGAAATATTTCCCGTGTTTTGAGCAACTTAATGTTTGGTTAATGAGTTTGGTATTCCATATTTTTGTAACTGGCAAGGTTTTATGAATGCATATTTTATTATATTGTGTGAATACAAAACAGTCGCTTTACGTTCACAAGTAACAGCCCGAAATCTATGATACGAGTACCTAGTGACACTGTTGAGTCTATTACTACAACAACCGTCACCCTATTTGTATCCTTCCTTATTATATTACTATCCCAGCGCATACCTATCTAAACGTACTACAATAATAAATTTACATACATATTTATATTTTATAACATTACCACATAACCTGCAACTAAAGCGCAGCGCAGACGACAGACTATCCGTGACGCACTTTTTGTCTGTGGAAATAGAACCTATATGCAATTATTATATGCGGAATTTTTGCGCGTCGTATGTGTTACGGCATATAATTGCATAGGTTCTATTCTACAGACTCTAAAGTGCGTTACGGATAGTCTGTCGTCTGCGCAGTGCGCTGCGTCTAAGTCGCATACTAATGTTTCAATGTCTGTCTCTCTATGCTAATCTTCAAAACTACGCAACAGTTTTTATAGAGATTGATCAGAAAGTTGTATTTATTGTAATCTTATAACATCTTGCTTGGATTTAGGTTTATTTTAAGTCTAAATTTGTATCATAATTATTATTTAAAAAAACGAATTAGCATATTAGGTTAATTTTAAACCACCTTAATTAAAACTCAGCTCAAGGGTTAGCTTGAACTTACAAAACAAGCAATCAAGTACTAAATTCCAAAGTATACAGAACGAATTAAAATCCCAGTTAAAATATACTGAACCCTGCAACGGATAGAAGATAAAAAGAATGTAAAGCCGCGAATTTAATATAGGTTTATAATATTACGAGCGTATAATACCGAGGGTGTGTTCTGGTATCGGGTTCGAGACCGGTTCGGAATTAATATTAATACTTCAAACGGATGCAATTGTAAGTTGCACTTGTAATTAAGTAGAATAATCGTGTCGATGACTTCGGGATCAGATTCTAGACAATGTATAGAAGTGTAAAGTATGTGTTCCTGACACAGAGTTCATTGTGAAAGTAGCAGCGATGAAAAAGCAACTTTTTCCGCCTTTGTATTGGGAAATTCATGACGCTCGGGCGTTTGCTCTGTCAATGCTGCTACTTTCACAGTGAGCTCTATATAAGAGATACCCTAAAGTAATATCACTTTGTTTTTTACACCTTGTACTGTATAGAGATGTATAAACCATAGAAGTGGGCAGAACTTTTCACACCTGTTTTGGTTTTAAGAGTTGCAAGTTTCAGGGTAGGTACTGACTGATGAATGACTAGTCTCGTAGATCGCTACAACAGTTGCTATGCATTAATATAGAGTGCTTTATATTCGGTTCAACTTAATTCAGAATCGAAATCGGTTAATAATTTTGGTTAGTACCTTTTCTGCATACTTGGCACTACTGGCCTGTACTTTTTTTGCTTACACACTTCGGCACTAAGGATTTCTATTAAGCTAGTACAAAAATAAAGGTAACTCAAAAATACTTACTCTCAAGTCTCAGCACAATATTTGTCACTTGAAAAGTTCTTAGAATAGGTAGTGGTAAGTTCGGGTCATTCTCAAGTTAGAAGCCCCTGGGGTCAGTGCGAGCATTTACGTTCTATTTTCGAAGCAACGCGAAACCGACACGACCATCAGCTATAATAAATTTCTTGTCTTATAAAAATAAAACTTTTCTTTTTGCCTCTACTGCGCGGGGCGCAGAGCGGCCGAGCCAGTAGGTCAGTTATTATATTTTTGGCAATAAAAGTGATTTGTGGCGTGTGTATGTATAATTTTATTTTAATGTCGGTACATTGCAAACATTTCATAGACAGTAACAATACATATTTTGCGTTTACACAGCCGTAAATCAGTGGTTCATTTTTATTGCGATTGGAGGTCAGTATCGATATTTCGATTGTGGAGTTAGTCTTTCCGAGTCTTACAATTTGAATTTAATGAATTAAACTTGATTATATTAAATAGAATTGCAAAAACTTTATTTACTTATAAAATTTTTTTTATCAATGAAGTGTAATTAAGACACTAAAGGACAGGACACTCAAGTTTATGGGTTAACTTTTGTTAACCCATAAACAATATCTAATGATGGCTTTAATAAGGCAACTGTTCTGGCTGTTTTGACATTTACTTTAATGTTGAATATTTTGGAATGAACATTTCTCCACCATACCCTGAGCTATCAAATCTTCGGACCAACACTTTTATGTACCATTTGACGTAATATCTTATATACTGTTAAGTTACTCTGCGCGAGGGTGGCGAGGAGGGTAGGCCCTGGCTCGGCAAACTTGTGAATTGGCCGCGCGCAGCCCGCGCCGCATTATCGTGATTCATGTCGCTTATAATTTTATATTATGTTAAAACGGGGGACGGTAGGGGCGAAGGGCGGAGGCGGGGGGCGAGGGGATATTAAAAATACAAGAGGCCACCGAGCACTTTCTGCACCGTCTGCATGGAAACCAACTTTGTTTGTGCTCAAACTATTGATCCGCTCAAATTTGGTGCGACTTTTAAACGTTAAGACATTGTCTCGAAATTTTTATTCGGTGTAGATGATGAGTCGCAAATTACTTTAGCATGATGACGGCCACTTATCCGAGTTAGAACAAAGGAATATAGGAATACAAATCATGTCTTTCGATGATATTAGATCTTAATAAACAAAGTATTTTGATTCTGGAAAGATATTTCGATTATATTTATTTTCAGAATGGTATTTGTAGCTAGTAATAATATATAATATACGATGTTATACGGAATTTGGAAAGAAAACCGAATGAGTTAACCATAGATGAGATATTTTAGGTTGTAGTTGACCTACAGCTACGGCCACATAAAATGCAGTTAGCATTATTTAGCTCAGTATATTTTTTTACTAGCAAATTATTTTTACGTTTAACAAGATTACTTTTTACTCGATCACTATTCACGTTAAGTAAAACTTAGAGTTTTTAACAGCTTAATGTATAAGGAAGTTTTAACCGTATCGGCGTATTTAATTTTTAATATAAAGTAGCGAATGCTTGTATAAATATTATAGCATAATTGATCAAAGTTCCACCATGTGGCTCAGTTCTCAATACAAACTGCATTCGATACATAAATAATTAAAGCGCTCTTTAATTTTTTTTGTCTAGTAATTGCATTAATGAGTTGGGGAAATTGAAATGTAATTGACACATGTTGTAGTTTTTCTGTTCTACCCCCACAATCGACATTCTTGCACGGTAAAAGTAGGGCCCTCCTAATGAAGTACCTTGTTAGTTTTGAACGTTTTTGTTGTACCGACTAAATATTAATTGAGATGTAATTTTTAAACTTCCTTTTCGGTGGCAATTTGTTCCAAAAAACTTGTGGCACTATTGACCTGGGCTGTGAAAGTGACTTTTTGAGTTTTTAGTGACCTCGCCGGAGTGTTTTTAATTTTATTTTGTAGGTCGCGGGGATATTAATGTGGCGTCGCTGAGGTCAAATTTTGGTTTATTGCCCGAAAAGGTTTTATTGAATGCGCAAAAAAGGTCACAATAAAAGAGTATGTTTGACGGAGACTCCCGCGCAATTAGGTACGGCTTAATAGCGAAGTGCTAATTATTAAAAGTGATTTAATTATTTGATGACATTCCGTGTTTTTTCATCTCGTTATGGCCGACGACGCATAAAAATTCATTTAAAATTACAAACTATTATAGCAGTAAATTAATGTTTACGAGCGCGACCAAATGAAGCTGGTGTGATATTTATATTTACTTGATCAGTGGCTCTCAACCGGGCGAACGGACGAATTTAATTTCCGATTTCATTGCCTGGGTAGTTTCTGTTGTAACTACAATATAATATTATAAGCTTGTATGATACAATGATACCGCACACAGAATAAAGTTCGGTAGTCAGTAGTAGCACAGCGATAGAGATTATTTTCAAGTAATTGAATGCTTATGTTACCGTTAGAATGCAGAATACGTTAACGTGCACATTACTTAGGTAATCTGCATATTCCCTGATACCATCCGTTAAAGTGTGATATTTTTAAATAAAAATAGCTTATATTTTCACTTTACCTAGTTATTTTTATTCTCTTTCTTCATAAAAGTTTTTAACTTTGACTTAAAAGCTTGTCAAGCTTGGGGGAGGGAGGAGGGGGAGGGGTTGTGATGTGGTCGTGGTTGTCGTTTGGTTGTGGTACGTGTGGGTTGGCCCTAAGAATGTTGTTGTTTTGATTGTTTTTTTTTTCTAGTGGATACGATCTGTTATATTTTGTTACTTGAGTAATATTTTACTTAAAATTTTATAATTATTTGTTGTGTCCATAAATTATATTTACTTTATCTACAACTAAATAATATGTTTTATTCAAAGAAGAACCTGTTTTATGTAATTATATGAGAATAGAATAAACTTTTTGCACTTTAACTGACTCGCCCAGATAATCTGCAAAATACCTTGTTAATCTGCAGACGAATACTCGCACTGGTTATTAGAGACATACGGTAAATACTGTAATTTTATACATATTTTATTACTTAAATTAATTAAATATTTGCACGCCATATGTGGCAGAATGGGTTTTATTTGTTGATGATGTTCAAAATAGAATGTAGCACACATACTATTTTTACATCTTTTTGTATCATATTCTGGCAAATTAAATTTTTGAATTGAATTTAAAAATGTAAAAAGGTATACCTGTATTGTCTAGAGTCTAGACTTAACACATATTATATTGTACATTATTCAGTACAAAACTTATCTAAGTGTAAATGGCTAGGCGAGTACAACTTTCGCGAACTTTCCGCCAGAGGTAGTTTTCAGATACATACCATATTATACTTGTACTTCTATGGCTTGGACACAATTTAAATTAGTTTAACAAAGTTGCATCAACTTCTTTCATTGTATTCAAGTGGTATAGAAGTATGTCACACATGTTGTATAACTTCAAATGTCACAGCCGTCAGTTTTTTATTGTTTAAAATTTAAATCATGAACGTAGAAAAAAATCGGCCAAGTGCGAGTCGAGCTCGCGCACTAAGGGTTCCGTACCATTATAGAGCAAAATTAGGCCAAAAGTTGTGTTTTTTGTATGGGATTTAATACTAATTAATTAATTATTTACTTTATATTAATATAATTATTAAATTATTTAATTACACATAAAACTAGGGACCTTGAGAAAAATTCAAGTAATAAGTAACAGCGTGTTACTAATTTTTTACCCCTGTTATAAACAAATTTTATTGTTTTTTAATAATAAATAATGTTCCGTATGTTGCAAAACGCTGCAAATTTAATACACGTTACAAAACCGTAAGAACAACCTAATTCCAAAATTGCAGCGTGTTACTAATTTTTTACGCAATGTTATTAACAAAAAACCCTTTTCACCCCTTTTCGACCGAAAGGGTCGAAAATGGGTGAAAAAGGTTTTTCAAAAAGTAAAGGTACACCCCAGAACGCTGCAAAATCACACGGTAAGTTTTACCTTCTTTAACAACCCCCTAAAATTTTATCAAGTTACTAATTTCTTTAGGGTTTTGGCTTTAATGACTGGCCTATAATAGGGTCCCGTTTTTACCCATTGGTTTTACCGTATCCTAAAAAAGGCGGACGGAGTCTTTATACACAGAACTGTGTCTGCAGAGTCGGCCAAGCACACATTCTTACGCCTGTCAAATGGTATGGACTAGCGTAAAAATATGTGCGTGCGGGCCGTGTACATGCAGTCAGCTGGCCGACTCTGAAGGACACAGTTTTGTGTATAGTGGGACTCCGTCCGTCTTTTTTTATACGCATGGTACGTCCATGCGTATAAAAAAAATACGTTTAAATATAATCAACAAAACTTGGTTGACTACTATATACCCCAAAACGGAACCCTAACCAGCAGATTTTTTGTATATTGATAGGTTAATAGTTATATAATTTAAGAGTAACCTTGTCCTACAAATAAAACAATCCATATTTTAGGACCATCAAGTCAAAGTATGAAAACCTTTCTATCTATGTTACCTACCACTTTCGAGATTTTTCGAAAATAAAAATGTTGTTCGTCTTATCAAAATGTAGCTACTCACAAAAAATTAGCTTGTTAGTAATCATAAAAAAAATTGTTCTAGGGCTCGCTCACTAGAATGTATTCCTGAAAAAAAAAATGTTGATTCTATTCAATGGCTAGTTTCTGGGGTTTTCCGATAGTCATTTATACAGTGTTGTTGATTGGTTGACGGAGTCAGAGGTTTGTAACATCTGTACTACCTCTCACTTTTTATCAAACAAATTCAAAAACAGAAAAAATACCTTCTAAAGTTTTAAAACCAGTGTTGCTCATAATGTTGTGGAATTATTTTCTACTGCAAATCTAGTGCTGCAACCGATCTCGCCTTGTTTGGACGAACAGCTAATTAAAATTGAATACTAAATAATATCTACAGTGTAATTTATGTGGGTTCAGTTTTTCATGCCTTTTGTAATGGAGTTAGTTGAGAAAAAGTGGAAAATGGGCGTCTAATCTATGTTAGGGTGTTCTCACACTCCCAGTGCATCCAAGTTGATACAACTTCATACTTGAGTAGTTTATATCGTTAATCATTTATATCGTTGCCTCCCGATGGGCATTTAAAACATCTTTTGAAGACAATTAAACTAATTATTTAAATTATAAGAACGAAATATGTTCAATGTTGATACTTCACTTTATCGTTAAAAACAGGTAGCATCACACGTAGGTCAAGAAGACCTGGTTTTATTTGACATTTCAAGAAATTAAAAGGGTTTTAATTAAATATCTGTAGGAGTCGATTGAAACTAAAAGGCACAATACACATATACCAGACCTAAAGAACTTAAGTGTTAAAATATAATTATTTAAGGCAGATGTGAACTTCATATTAAACATAAAAAATATAATTATTGATAAATAATGTATTATCTTGTCTCGGAAAATATATGTACGTACGTAATTTCTTCTGACTTGTACAATTATAATTAAAAGTGTATTTTATGTGCCTTCTTTTCTTTAACATGTATTAAATTTATCTACAATAATTATTGAACGGGTTGTATTAATTAAAATGTGTGAACAACAATTGCATTATCCAGGTGATGTCAATTTTAAAAGTGAAATATTTGTCTATATTGAGCTATATTAAGAAAAAAAGAAACAGAAAAAACTAAACCATTTAACAAGTACATATTTAGAAAAAAATAAATATAGAAAAAACTTAGCAATTTAAAATTGAAAAAGAGACTAGATAAGGCTCCTGTAATCTTTGTGTAAGACCCTCAGGCCTCAACTGCTAAGTTCCTTTGAGTCTTGTAGAAATCGTTTCCTGTATCTTGAGCGTATGGAGTGGGCTTCACGCCACGACAATTATATTGTCAAAGAGCAGATTTCTTAGTGCGCTCATTGTTTTTCATTTGCGGTACTTGCTTTTAAGAATACATTTTGCACTATTTAAATTAGGGATTGCTGAATAGTTTTTTTTAAGGTTTTATTTCTTTTTATAAATAAAAGTATTTTTGTAATATTTAACCATCTAAGGTTTATGGTCTAAGCCGTCCAACTTGACACTGTCAAAAAATTGCCTCAGGTTAAAAATAAATTTATTTTTTAATTGTAAATATATACTTATATATTATATTTAATTTATAATTATGAATCTATACATATTATAAAACAAAGTCGCTTTTTTCCCTCATGTGACATGTCCCTTTGTTCCCTTTAATCTTTAAAACTACGCAACGGATTTTGATGCCGTTTTCTTTAATAGATAGAGTGATTCAAGAGTAAGGTTATATGTTATAATAACATTCATTAAATAGTCGAGAAAATTGTTATTCTTGGGGTATCTAATGTGATGTCGTAAATATTTTTTTCCGCGTACATTGCAAACGCAGGTTGAACCCTACGATATTTATCAAAATAATGTAAGTACTAAGTAATTGTACACAATGAAAAGGCCTACAGAAAACTCCGCGATGGTATAATATTATGTCTATCTCTTATGGATATCCCACAATAACAGTTTTTTGCTATTTACTTTTAACCAATACGGCATTAATCCTTATTCAATTGAACACTTTAAATACATTGTTGATTTAATATAGATTGATATTATGACCCTTAACAGCATATGATTTAAATAAATATTTTCCAAGATAGGTAGGTACTACATATTTAAAAATTGCGAAACGTAAAAATGCAGGACACGGGTGTCGGGTAGTAATAATGAATATATAAATCAAAAATTCTGAATCGATTTTAATATTCTTTTCAGTGGCTATAATATATTTTATACCCGTGCGACGCCGGGGCGAGTCGCTAGTGCCTATTATTATAAAATGTTATCTTTTTTTTCTCAAATTGTTACTTTGTACTTACCTACTAAAGTTACTGGGCCCGTTTTTAAATGTGCATTTGAAAATGATTGCATATTTAATTTTAAAAAATAAAAATATAATCAACAATAATATTTCATGAAAGACTTAAACTGAAAACATTAAGGCGCGTTCACTGCACTGCGTTTGTGACATAAATTTTTTGGACACGTTTTATTTTAGTTATAGAGAGATTAGATATAGTTTTCATGTATTGTGTTATGTGTCAATAGCGCGTATCAATTCCATACATACAATATAATGGACTGGAAGTTGGAACCATACGAAAAGAATGACGTAATATATTTTGCATTACCTATAATAATTATGGGTACAAATTTTAGATAATTAGAACATGATAATGATGATGATAACAGAGGTCAGAGGTGCAATGTTGGACGAGTGGAGCTGACTGGTGTCTCCAATTATCTACGTATGCCTGATGAAACGAAATTCCAATATGCGTCAGGTATGGTGGACAATATGCACGGAAGCGACCTTATTAAATTACGTAAGCCCACTATTAGCCGGCTCGGCGGACCAAACCGTGTATATTTATACACAATTTCATTATTAGATGTCCATTTGTGACTCGTTACTCCTATTGTCGCTTTTTCTATTTATTATCCGACAATGTATGATTATAATGCGGCTTATAGTGGCGTTCCGCGCGGTTGCGCGGTGTCCGTTACAAATTTTGTATGTATTTTTTTGTTATTTTGCGTTCGAAAAAGTTGTGGCTAGATATTTATGTGTGACATGTTTGTTTCTTTACGTCTGGCTGTTATGAATAACTGTGATTGGCTTAATCATTTCGGCAACTCTAAAAAAAAATTGAACGTCGGTCATGAGCAATAAAGGCGAATATACACTTGTACAAGTTCGTGATTGCCTGTATTTGTCCATCATGGGCCAACGTGAAAAAGGCGAATTATAAGAATTAATGTCATCCTTATGAAATACTTCAAAATCTTAAACACCCAGCATCCTAATCTCAATAAAATATTTTAAATAAAATATTATTTTATTCATATAAATTAAGTTTCATAAATTATAATTATTATTGTTCCAATTTATAATAAGTATTTTAGTATGGCTCGGAATTAGTTTTTAAATTAAAACACGCCAACCAGTGCTATTAAAAGACCTAAGCCAATAAGTTATTGTTGTAAAAATACATTACCCGCAAAAATAATAAAAGAGCGTCGTGTAATATAAAAATTCATTAAGTTATTAAATATCTTTGTGTAGGAATGAAAGAAGGTAGTGTGGCTCGATATCGTCTGCAAAGGACGTCCTCAAGAACAACTTTTGTAATAATTAAAAAAGGTGATAACGGTCGTCGCGCCCTCAAACGAGAATACGCTTTAAGAGAAAGCGTTAGAGTGTTTTCCTCGATGGCCGAGCGCAATTGGGTTTTGAACTTTTGTATAAGTCGACGATTGCTCGTATCATTGTAATATCGCAAATTTGTCGACGGGGGTTATAAAATTAAACTTTATCATAACGAATTAAGGATCGTTTTCGTTCGGGCGGGTCTCCTGCGAATAAATCCCGATTGTCATTTATTACAGTCGGGACTAAGGAAACTGTTTAATATAAGGCTGCGTCTAACACATGCGATCTATTAACTGATGTGAAATTAAACGTGTTATCTGCAATCGACAACGTGAAAATCTATTCAATTTATGCATATTGTTTAAAACGATTTCATTTAGATATCTGCAGCGCCGATGTAAATATATTTTACATTATCAGTAACGTTTATGATAATAGATGCATTCTTTCGCTTTACATAAACGAAGTATTTCATAAAGAATAGAAAACAGTTAAGAATTAAAACCAGTTTGTCATACAGTGTGAACGAAGCTTTATTGGCGTGATATTTTAAATTTTTAAGAATGAACCTTACCCATAGGGTCTACACATACGGACTGCATTTCAACTGCAATCTAACTGCAAATTGCAGTTGGATTGCAGTTTGAATGTAGTTGACACGACTGCAATACGACTGCAATAGAACTGCAAACCAAACGCGCAGTCGTATTGCAGTTCAGTTGCAGTCGGCGTGCAGTCGTGTGAACTGTTTGGTTTACAGTTCTATTGCAGTCGTATTGCAGTCGTGTCAACTGCATTCAAACTGCAATCCAACTGCGATTTGCATTTGGATTGCAGTTGAAATGCAGCCCATCTGTGTATACCCTTAAATAATGAAAAGCTATACTAACGGTTCTGTCTGCAGAACATCCTTCTAGGTGGAAACGCATCAGGTAGGTCGTAGGAGGTAAAAAATTAAAATTATTGACGCTTGTAATGACGATCACGATTACGTTAATGAACATTGCAAGATCATGTACAAAGCTTTCATTTTTAATATCCCTAATTTTTAAGCATATTTCCTAACTTACAAAATAAAAATGAAATAGTTAAAAACGAAAATTATATACCAATTAAAAATACATCTAAAACAATATCGTAACACAGTGTAAAACTAATAGATTCGTTCCTACATAACTCCGTTGTCGGGCGAAAAAATGTTGGATTGTTTTTGAATATCCTCTTTTATTAGTTGAAAAGTTTTGCACGTTGAACTTTGTAAATAATATCAAAGTTGCCTTTTCATGCTTCAGTTTTAATTATAACATTTTTAGCTCCTCACCCTCAGTATAATTTCGAATTTTTCTCCTTTATGTAAATTTTGTTATTTTTAATAACAAATTGCTTTATTACTAAGCGCAAATGCATTCTGTCTGTATTTTATCTATACATATACATATTATATACATAAAATTGGAGTGTCTGCAGTTTGTAGTATTGAAATATAATGAATACGATACAATCGCCAAAATACCTAATATTATATTTTAATAATTTTTGTTTTTCAGTTTCTTTCGGCTTACCTCTGAAATGGCTAGACCGATTTTAACGAGACTTCAACTGGATGCTGATGTAATAAGGAGTCAGTTAGGGTGGGTTGCACCAACTTAATTTAACAATAACTTTAACTCTAACAAAATTTCAAATGAACTGTCAAATCCCTAGTTAAAGTCAATAATGGACGCCATATTTGACGTTAACCTAACCTTAAGGGGAGCTAGTTCAAGAAACGGGACAGGAGACACAAAATATAGGAATTTAAATACTTATCTATATATATCTATATATATAAAAGAAAGTGGTGTTAGTTACACTACTTATAACTCAAGAACGGATAAACCGATTTGGCTGAAAATTGGTGGACAGGTAGCTTAGAACCAGGAAAAGGACATAGGATACATTTTGTCCTGGAAAAATGTACGGTTACTGCACAATATACATTTATGATTTGCGCGTAAAATATTCAATCGATTTTTATGAATTTTGGTATGGAGATACTTTGACTCTCGGGAAAGGACATGGGATACTTTTGGTCCCGGAAAATGTACGGTTACCGCACAATAAACTTTTCTATTTCAGTCTATTTTTATTAAATTCGGTATGGAGATACTTTGAGTCTCGGGAAAGGACAAGGGATACTTTTAGTCCCGGAAAATGTACGGTTCCTGCACAATAAACTTTTATGATTTTCGCTTAAACTATTTATATCTATTTTGATTAAATTTGGCATGAAGATACTAATTTTAATCTATTGTTTTCTTAATTATACCAATTATTATTCGAATTAATTAATCATCGTTAAGACAGGACAACGTCTGTCGGGTCAGCTAGTGTAGTTATAAAAGAAAGTTGTATTAGTTACGCCACTTATAACTCAAGAACGGATGAACCGATTTGGCTGAAAATTGGTGGAGAGGTAGCTTTGAACCAAGAATAGGACATAGGATATATTTTATCCCGAAAAAATGTACGGGTACTGCACAATATACTTTTATGATTTGCGCGTAAACTATTCAATCGATTTTGATGAATTTTGGTATGGAGATACTTTGAGTCTCGGGAAAGGACAAGGGATACTTTTGGTCCCGGAAAATGTACGGTTTCCGCACAATAAACTTTTATGATTTTCGCCAGAAACTATTCAATCGTTTTGATGAATTTTGGTATGGAGATACTTTGAGTCTCGGGAAAGGGATACTTTTGGTCCCGGAAAATTTAAGGTTCCCGCTCAATAAACTTTTATGATTTACGCCTACGCTCTTCAATCTATTTTGATGAAAGGTATGGAGATACTTTGAGTCTCGGGAAAGGGATAGGGATACTTTTTGTCCCGGAAAATGTACTTTTTTGTGGACGTGTGTTTGTCGCTTTTAAATTATTTAATCTATTTTGATGAAATTTGGCATGGAGATACTAATTTTAATCTATTGTTTTCTTAATTATACTAATTCGAATTAAATAATCATCGTTAAGACAGGACAACTTCTGTCGGGTCAGCTAGTATAATATAAATTATAACACATTATGTTTAAAACCTAATTTCTAAACCATTTTTTTACTCATAATATAAGCGAAAATATTAAAGCAGTAGCGAAACAATAGGTATCCATGATATTGTATCCATCATGGTATTTAATGTTATAATGGAATTGGTTCATTACGAAGCCGATAATAATTATTAAATATTGAAAATGTCAGCAATGACAGGTGTGGCCATGAAATATAATATTTTATTCAACATTGTGGGCCAGTGGGTACAAATTACTAACATAAATTAATAATGGGATATATTTAATCCTTAATTACGCCGAGGAATATAAGTTAATAAGTTTTTAAGGCGTTTAATAAGAATATATTGGATATTTAATATCTCTATTGGATTATTGTACGGGTCTGTGTTGATGACATTGTAGCGTAGTATTTTTGTTGTTACTGTAATTATAAGCTAGGGTTGCGCATCAAAGGTTTTGTAAAAAAATGTAAGTATCCATACCAACATAATAATCTGGCCAGCATAATAGTCTGACTGCCTGTTCATTATATTGAGATAAAAATAAACGAGTCTGGCTTTCACTGAAAACTGATTTTGATGAAATTTGTAATAAGTCCCGGGAAAGCGTGGTTTATCCCGGAACAATGTACAGTTTAAGGGGCCGGGTACCCTCGAAATTCTCATACACCAAAATCATTTTCTCATACGAGAATATTTAACATGTTTGAGTTATTTTTCAGCTTAAAATAGTAATTATCTAGGTTCCTGCACGAAAATTTACTTCAAAATATTTAAACACTAAAGAAATTTTTTTGTTTAAATTTTTTTTTGTAAATTTACTACTAAATATTTAAACACTAAAAAATAGAGTAAAACACTAAAAAATATATAAATAAATAGTTAATTTACTACAAAATATTTCAACTCTAAAAAATATTTTTTAGTATTTAAATATGTAGTAGTAAATTTACTAAAAAAAAATTATTTTGTGTTTAAATATTTTGAAGTAAATTTTTGTGCAGGAACCTAGGTAATTACTATTTTAAACTGAAAAACAACTCAGACATGTTAAATATTTTCGTATGAGAAAATGATTTTGGTATTACGTATGTATAAGAAATTCCAAGGGTACCCGGCCTCTTAAGGCGCCACTCCTAAGGAGATGTCGTAATTTACCGTTTTTTAGAGCCTTGTAACTAATCATTTGAAATTTACAAAATTATAATAAAAACACAGCAATAATCTTCAGTATATCAACATTCCTGTCCACGTTATTCATTTTATTTTTTTGTTTATTATACTGACGATATCAGCTTCCAAAGTAATACCAATCTATTAAAAGTTATTAAAATTCGATTATGCTTTCAGCATCTACCTAGTAATTACAAATTACTTTGATTTGGAACACACAATATCAATAGATAGACTTTCATAAACTATATAGTCCACGTTTGAATTTTTTTAAGTTAGGTATATAAATTAAGATTTCAGTGTGAACTCGGCAATGTGGTAAATGTATGCTCAAACTTCAAAGTCTTTTGCTGGGGGGACGGCCTTAAGCGGAGACAAATTTAGGCGCAACAGATATATTATAATATAATAGATATATTATATTATAATATATCTGTTGCGCCTAAATTTGTACGTAAGGCGCAACATTGTCTCCGTATTGTGTCCATTATTGTTACCATGCTAATTTATGAAATAAAATATGTTAATACTGTAAATTTAAATTATATGTAAATTAGTTTTATTTCACTTTTGCAATACCTTTAAATGATATAAACTCATTAAGTGTGGAAAGGGCAATCGCGGTCGAATAACTGGGTTGTTAACTTCAACTATTAACTTTAACCTTTCATTTAATTATAACCGCATTTTACAGCTTCACACTCATACATCACACGCTTTCGACAAAAACTCAACTTCTGTTTTGGGTGAAATATTTTATTGTGAAATGAAGATGGCCACTGGCATCGAAAAGGCGCGGTAAGTTTTTGTTGAGGTACGAGTGTTTTCACATCATACGATAACGATATCTGATGGAAAAAAGCTATACTTATGAATAATAAATTATCGTTGCGATATCGTATGTGAAAATACTGTAAATTTCACTTGATAATTTACGTTGTTCAAAATGCTGACTTTCGTAAAATAATAAACGTAAAACTTAAGAACGTTAAAAAAACAACTTCTTAAGTCTGAATAGTAGAACCCCCCCCCCCCCTACTGTTCGGACCCCCCCTTTTTTAATAAGTAGGTTTAATATTAAACACGCTTGCCAAAATATATGCAAATTAAAATGTAACAATATCACAAACAACTAATCTACGTGACGCTGTGGATATTCCCATCGATAACTTCCAAATAATTAAATAACGGGTCCCTCGTGTTATTATTATATAATAATTAATAATATATTTTTTCGCTCCGTCAAAAAATTTCATCGTGAAGCTTAAAAGTGTCGTACTCCGTAGTGTATAAAGGACCTTAAATGTATGTACTGTACACGATTATATTATTATTGTTATTATGTTAATTCATGTAAAAATAAAATCTGATTAAAATGTATGAATATAAATTATTACTGACGTAACTTTAAATGTTTAATTAGGATGTGTCAAAATTTTATTAATTCTCATTAAGATTACGTATATTAATTAATATTTTTAAAGGATTATAAAATATACATAATTTTATGATTTATAATTATTATACTGTCATCAAATTAACATGTTTATTTAATTGTGTTAAATTTTAATGTTGGTAAATGTTTATTTAATTTACATTCGCAAATTAATTACTTATACAGTATATTGCTTGATTATTCATTATTTATAATTCATTCCTATATCGGTACGATAAATGATAATGACGTCGCGTTGTCATCACCTCTTCACGCTTCAACAGCTGGACCGATTTTGATGTTTGATAGTTAGAGGAAATAACACATTTTTATCCCGGAGAAATTATAGTTTGCTATCAACGAATGGCTTAACGAAGTTATGGATGACATCTGTGAATTGTGATCTATAGTGTACTCGGCGAAACATGGCGGTAGCGGTCATCCCTGTCAAAAACTTGTCATTTTCTATATAAATCGCGATTGACAATGAAGTGTCAGATGTTGTCAATCGCGGCTTTGTATAGAAAATGACAAGTTTTTGACAGGGAGTCAATGACCGCTACCGCCATGTATCGCTGAGTACAGTATAGTCTATCAAATGTATGAAATTGACAAAATAAAAATGAATAAAAATGTTGAAACGATTTTGATGTGCTTATCGCGTTGGTAATAGGTAGGTATGTCTGAGAATCTGCCAACATCTCGCCGGTGAGTTTTAAATGTCAACAGTTTGAGTACTTGGCTAGGTGCTAATATAAATGGTGTGTCTGTGCGAAAAATGATCGATATGTGTGTGTGTCCTAATGTGTACACACCGGTCGATGACCTCCGAACAACCGCTCGCCTCTAATTAAAGTATATTTTATTGTGTGCCCCGATATACAACTACTAGACACTTCAAAGGTATTCTCTACTAGCGTCTACTTCGTGCTAGTTCGTCCATAAATAAATAAATTACAAATATTGACTAAAAAGGACATTTGGCGGCCTTGCTGTTGCTACTGGAAGACGTGTACATAATATTATTAAAATTAAGGTATAAAATATAATTATTATGTAAAGGTTGGCAAAAATATTATCAAATTATTATGCTCTACAAAGAGCTAACTCCTTTTTCCATTTTTTTAAATTAAATTCTTATTTAAAAATAATTAACCATAGTAGCATTGTAAACTTAGCGTACCTACTACATCATGAAATTACCTATAACCTATTATATAAGACATTTTTATTTTATGATATATATATAATTTCAAATTTTAAATCAAAACATTTCAATTCTGCCTCTATGCAAATTATTTATCTTTCGAGACAAAAGGATGAGCATCTAGTTATAAGCGCTCAATGCTAACCGCTAACGCTATACTCGTATTATGATGCCGACGCCACCTCACGAATGCGGGCAAATCATTATTTTATTTTTATTGTATATTATTAATTATTAATAAGTCGACCTACCGCTACATTGTATGAGTTTAGGTTTCCCTTTGCGGCCTGTGTAGTGTGTGTATGTGTGTGAGAGGTAGTGTGTATATGGGTACGTACTTTTGTTGTTTTTCTTATTAATATTACAAGATATCTATTCCATTATGTTGAACAATAGCATAATTAACATTGTATCTAATGTACCGTGTTATTATAATTATTTGATCGTATGTTATTATTGTTTATGCGGGGTATGCGAGAAATTGTTCAACCGACTGCGCTTGGAAGTGTAAAGTTATAAGTAAAGTATTCAATACTAGTTATTAACAATGAAAGTGGAAGCGTTGTGTTAGGTTTCATTAAAATATATATTTTATAAAGAATCGACATCAAATTGTTTTGAGGTCGGTATCAAAAGGAAAATACGAAATGTCACGTGTTCATAAAGCTCAAATTAAGTCTGTTTAAGGAAAGCTTGTTTATCAGAAATACAGTTATCAAGTTATCGTCCTATTTGTCATTTTTCTCAGTAAAAATTAAGAGTCATACAACCAGTCCTCAATTACTTTACTTATATTCATGTTTCGGTGTAAAATGCATTATCTAACTTTTGATATTTTTGAGTCCCCTAAAACAAGGTTTACAACCACGTGTCACGTGTGTCGTGACTCGCGGTATATAATATGTCGTTGGATTGAAATAACGCAATGTATACTGCGTCTGCGTTACTCTACCGCTGCGACACTCCATCACAACACACGACGACAGCGCTGTGTGTCACTCACTCTTTCATTTTATATCTTCCGTTGGTCGTGACTCGTGCCGTCAAAATACCGCGTCAGACAACGCAATGCAACAATGTGGCAATGTGGCATGGACGTCGGAGTGTCAGCGCTGCGTCACACGGCGAGTCACCGGAGACGCAACGCAACGAAGCAATGTGACCTTACCCTTAACGCGCCGCTAGACTAGCAATTTTATTGCGCAATATCACGTATTGCGTAATATTACTTATTGGCCGTCTTATAGGAATGATATTGAACATAGCGCGCCTTCAATCTAAGGGCCTTATCACACTGGCGATCAGCGAGCGATTTAAAAGCGACGCGCTGCGCATCGCACACGCCGCGATTCCGCGGCGTACACGCAGCTTGCCTTCCACGTTTTGGACACTCAGTAGCAAAATGGACTCTGAGTCTCTGACGTCACATCCCTAGATGAGTGTACAAAATGGCGTCCACGCCACGCCGCGATGACGCTGCGCTGTCGCGGTGTGTGCGCTGCGCAGTCGCGTCGCTTTCAAATCGCTCGCTAATCGCCAGTGTGATAAGGCCCTAATTGTCAAATAAACTGTTCAATAAAATTGAAGCGTAATATTGCAAAATACAATTGATTGTCGGCTTAGGGTCCCAAATCCCAATGTATTCGTCTGAGCAAATAGGGTGATATTATAATAAGGATGTATACATTTTTTTTTTAAATTTAAATCTCCGATATGAGGTCAATGTTTCACTATTTTACCTTTACACATTAGTCAGAAAGTCAAAATTATTAATTAATCATACGTTACACGGTGTGTTAAATTAAAAATGATTGTTTTTGTGATGTTCGGATACGGTTGACATGATGACGGATGCGCCTGCGCTGTCGCTATTGTCCTTGAAGATAGGCCTCATACAGACGCGCGACCGTCCTTGACTTATTGAGCTGCGCGTTTTTAGAACTATTTTTTTGCTTAATTTCAGTAATAGTAGTAAGTATTTACTTTTTAAGTTCAAAATATAAAACATATTATTTAATCTATTTGTAAAACAAGAAATAATTTAACTGATAAATGATTTCTTAAGTATTCGCGAGTATCACTCATGATATTATAAGTTACTTACGGATTTTGTCGCGGAGCACTTTTATTAATCCCGACGTTTCGGCTACTTTGCAGCGGCCGTGGTCACGGGCGGACTGAGGTGACAGGTGTCCAATTTCTTGAAGTTATCCAACTACCCGACGACTCATCAATTTGCGATCGGAACGCAAACAAAAATTGATGAGTCGTCGGAGCACTTTTATTAATCCCGACGTTTCGGCTACTTTGCAGCGGCCGTGGTCACGGGCGGACTGAGGTGACAGGTGTCCAATTTCTTGCAAAAATTGATGAGTCGTCGGGTAGTTAGATAACTTCAAGAAATTGGACACCTGTCACCTCAGTCTACCCGTGACCACCGCCGCTGCAAAGTAGCCGAAACGTCGGGATTAATAAAAGTGCTCCGCGACAAAATCCGTAAGTGTTTAAACTTATAATATCATTAACTGATAAAGTTATTTAAAACCAAAAATGCAAACATATTTCAATTAATACAGTACCGATAAAACCATAAATTAAAAATATTACAACTAAAGTACATTAAAATATATTTTCATAAAATATAAAGTTATACATTTCAAAAGGTATAATATTATTTAACTTGAAGCGCTCTCTGAACGATTGAGGGTGAAAAATAGTAAAAAGACGAAGCGTTTATAGCATTGTAGTACAATCCATTAGATAGATCAGACGCTTCTATATTTGTATTTCGTTTTTATTTGTACCTGCACTGATTCCTTTATACTTTATTTTATACGCTTTATAAATCCTTAATTCATGTTAATAAACCTATAAGTTTTGTAATCTGGTTTGCCTTTTGGCTTTTTATTAAAATTGATTTAGTGATTTTGAGCATTTGCGAAGCTTGGATTATTAAATCATCATTTTATGCACGTACTCGTACCTCCTGTATGTATTTGACTAATGTATTTTGGGCGTATTACGTAATCGACGTGGGTAAATGTAAAATAATTATGTTTTCGATGTTTATGTTGTAACTTGTAACAGTTACATCGTAAATCGCTCGTGAGTAATCAGCCTTAACGGCAGCTGTCACTTGAACGGCGACGCAAGTTTGGCAGTATCTCCAAATGATTTTGATTGTTATTATCGTGGTCATTAGATCGAGAACGGCCTGTCCAAATTTTAGATCATTAGCTGTAGTCCAACTCAACGCCTTCCGGTCGAAATGTAAGGGGAGGGTTTTTTGTAAAATATTTTATGGAATATTATAAAATGCATTCCTTGCACGAAATATTAAGACTTAGCCTCGCTCCTTTTATGGTACTAAAATGTTATTCAAATGTTTTGTAGACCCAATAAAATGAGTAACTGAGAGCTTTTCGGAAAAAGCAAAGTAACCAACTTTTGAACATTAATTTTATCCTGACACAAGTACTGTCTCTCTTATTTTAAACTATTTTATAATTTTTCGGGAAATATAAGTACGGATATACATCTTAATATATATATTTCTTGTGTGCGTGTGTATGTGACTGAACTCCTCCTAAACGACTGGACCAATTTTGATGAAATTTTTTGTGTGTGTTCAAGGGGATCTGGGAATGGTTTAGATTCACAATTTTGTCCGCTGGACAATGTTTTTTTAATTAATTTTTAATTTATTAGTAGTTGTTGATTTTGGAATGTTTTACATTGGATCCGACAGTCGGCTGCCATCGCAGTGTCAAATTTTAAATAATATTCGAATTCGGATTTTAATTTTAGTCTGTCCGACAGTTAGCGCTTCGACCAAATTAAAAAAAAATACTTTATATACTTAATATGGCAAAGAAACGTTTGCCGGGACAGCTAGTATTATATACTTATCTGATTAATAATTATAGCTAACTTTTTAAAGTCTACCGTAGTATAAAACTCTCGCATAATCGAAGGCGTATCGGACGCGTGCTACTTCTCCGATCCCTCGTATTTAACTGCAACATTATTCCCAACTACTTTTATTTAATTATTATAATTAAAGCTTTCACTGTGTGCCGTGCGAACGCAGCGGTAAGATGCGTTACACACTCGAAGTTATGCGATACGAGGACACGACTTACGAGCTATAATAAGCACGATCGTAAAATCGGCAGAATATTACCACTAGTGTTTCAATATTATAGCTTATTTGATTACATATTTTCATTTGTATCATATTCATACTTACTTACTAATAATTAATGAATTTGGTAGTAAGAAAAAGTTTATGTCAATTTTATTGAAAATAATGGAAAATTTCGAGAAAGCCCTGACTAGACTTTTTCTTCATTTTAAACTTTATCGCCATTACCGCTTTGGCTATAAATGTATTATTAGGTTGTTAGCTTAACCCGCCATCACTCGCGCGGGGTGCTGTCAGCACCCCACGCGTTTTTGAACGTAAAAATGAATAATAATTTCTCTGGTTACGAATTCGCGCTTCCCGGTACCTTCAAGTGACCTTCAAACGCGCCAACACAAGGTGGAAGGGATAGTGTGGCGAAGGTGCTTGCAGCTTGACAAGGAGTTGAAAGTTGCATGGGGTGGTCACGACACCCCGCGAGTGCTCGTGATATACTTTTTCAAAAGTTACTTTACCCGTAAGGTACATGTTTGTAATTGTTTAGTAAAAGTAAATTACTTCATTGTGTCGTTATCCATACTAATATTATAAATGCGAGAGTGTGTCTGTCTGTCCATCTGTCTGTCTGTCTGTCTGTCTGTTAGATCTTCACGCTCGAACCGCTGAACCGATTTTGCTAAAATTTGGCATGGAGATTCTTTGAGTCCCGAGAAAGGACATAGGATAGTTTTTATCCCGCAAAAATGTACGGTTCCCGCGCGATAAACGAATTTTGGCGCAACGAAGTTGCGGGCATCATCTAGTTTACTATAAATAATAAATAATGGTTTATTTCTTAGAAAATGTTCAATGATTTATGTAGCACAAACTTTTTATTTACATATTTTCTTTGTTCGTATATAACATTTTTTTTTTCAAATATTTTTGTGTTTAGATGAGTTGGGAACAAGAAAAAGAGAAATAATTATTGGTGCCATTATTAGAAGAAGTAATTCTGTAGTGGAAAGCAATGCCAGCATGGATGAAGATTTTATCCAAGAATCTGATCATGATTCTTTGTCGACACAAGATGCTTCAGCAGTTGAAGAGTCTTAGAGGCTGGATTTGAGGGTCCTGGATACGTCAGGCATCAATGAAAATTTTATCTACAGTTGAAATATGGCGCAATCGCAAGCTAGCATGAAAAGGTCTTGTTTGTAGAATCATTGGGTTTGAGCATGCTTCAAGGCCACCTTGAAAAAAAAAAGTACAACCAGGGTTGACCAAAGGACTCAAAATGATGTTGAATGCTCCTAGACCAAGCACCGAATGAATGTCACAATAAAAAAAACAGTAATGTACAAGTAAAGACATCATAATATGGAGTCACTTTAATTTTTGCAAAAAATGTATGTGCCAAAAACATATGAAGTTAATTTTCAGTTCCAGTTCGGAACAAAAAGAAAATTTTATTTTACTTAGTTAATTAGACCTTATATTTACGATTTTGAATGAGAAAGTTTATGTGAAAAAGTTAGAAGTATTTGTTTTGTCTTTTTATGTAAAATTTAATGTAAAATTATAACCAAATATATTTTTATTTAGCAATCCTATTAAAGAGAAGAAGACAGATAGACGATAGACAGACATCGAAGTCTTAGTAAAAGAGTCCCGTTTGTACCCTTTGGGTGCGGAACTCTAAAAACGGGACTCTATAATATGTCCGTCAGTCCGTCCGTCTGTCTTTCTCTAAGCTGTATCTCAAGAACCACTCCAGCTAGACTTCTGAAAATTTTATAGATCGTGTATATCTGTTGCCGCTATAACAACAACTAAAAACAAAATAAAATTATTATTTAAGAGGGACTCCCATACTCCAAACGTTTTTGCTCGATATCAATAATGGCAACCGGTAGGCACGTTAATATTTTCGCAAAGGCTTTGATTATATGTTTATTTCAATAATTATTAATAAAAAAATAAAATAAAGGGGGCTCCCATACAAAAACACAATTTTAGGTCTAATTTTGCTCTATAACGGTACGGAACCCTCCATGTCCGGCTCACATTTGGCCGATTATTTTGTTAATAATATTATGCTTACATTTTTTGTCAATCGTAGTGATTTATTTGAACAGAAATATCGCATTGATTTGCTCACAAAGATTTGGTGATCATTTAAGTATATTTTGGTGATCATTTACTATATTTGGTGATCATTTACTATATTTGGTGGTCATTTACTATATTTGGTGATCATTTACTTTATTTGGTGATCATTTACTATATTTGGTGGTCATCTATATATATAAAAGAAAGTCGTGTTAGTTACTTCACTTATAACTCAAGAACGGCTGAACCGATTTAGCTGAAAATTGGCAGGGAGGTAGTTTAGAGCCAGGAGAAGGACATAGGATACATTTTGTCCCGTAAAAATGTACGGTTACTGCACAATATACATTTATGATTTGCGCGTAAAATATTCAATCGATTTTTATGAATTTTGGTATGGAGATACTTTGACTCTCGGGAAAGGACAAGAGATACTTTTTGTCCCGGAAAATGTACGGTTCCCGCACAATAAACTTTTATCTCAAGAACGGATGAACCGATTAGGCTGAAAATTGGTGGAGAGGTAGCTTAGAACCAGGAAAAGGACATAGGATACATTTTGTCCCGTAAAAATGTACGGTTACTGCACAATATACATTTATGATTTGCGCATAAAATATTCAATCGATTTTTATGAATTTTGGTATGGAGATACTTTGACTCTCGGGAAAGGACAAGAGATACTTTTTGTCCCGGAAAATGTACGGTTCCCGCACAATAAACTTTTATCTCAAGAACGGATGAACCGATTAGGCTGAAAATTGGTGGAGAGGTAGCTTAGAACCAGGAAAAGGACATAGGATACATTTTGTCCCGGAAAAATGTACAGTTACTGCACAATATACTTTTATGATTTGCGCGTAAACTATTCAATCTATTTTGATGAATTTTGGTATGGAGATACTTTGAGTCTCGGGAAAGGACAAGGGATACTTTTGGTCTCAGAAAATGTACGGTTCCCGCACAATAAACTTTTATGATTTTCGCCAAAACTATTCAGTCTATTTTTATGAAATTCGGTACGGATATACTCTGAGTCTCGGGAAAGGACAAGGGATACTTTTTGTCCTGGAAAATGTACGGTTCCTGCACAATAAACTTTTATGATTTTTGCATAAACTATTTAATCTATTTTGGAAGAGATCGCTTATAGCGATAAGGCCGCCCTTGCCCACATTAATGTTTTAGTTTTTAAGTATTTTAAGTCTTTCTGTACACCCATTTATATGTGAGCAATAAAGTGTTTATCTATCTATCTAACTATTTTGATGAAATTTGGCATGAAGATACTAATTTTAATCTATTGTTTTCTTAACTATACCAATTCGAATTAAATCGTTAAGACAGGACAACGTCTGTCGGGTCAGCTAGTTTACTATATATGGTGATCATTTACTATATTTGGTGTTCGATTACAATTTGAAGTGTTGTCATGACTAAAATAGCTGGTAGCATTGCAATTTTAGACTTTATTTTTTTGGTGGTAAATATCTTTTTTTGGTAAACAAGTTTAGGGTATCAGTGCATTTTTTGGTGGTCATTATATTTGTTGCCATTTAAAAATGGATTTTCAAATGTGTTCGAAAACAGCTGAACGGATTGGGCTGATTTTGGTCTTAAAATATTCGTAAAAGTCCAGGGAAGGTTTTTAAGTGACACAAAGTTCACCGGGACAGCTAGTTATAAATAAATAGTAAATTTACCACAAAAATGTATTTTGTAGTAGATTTTTGTACAGTAACCACCTATGCTCCTGTACAAAAATCTACTACAAAAAATTTGTAGTATAAGTAATTAATATTTTAAGCTGAAAAATAACGCAAACATGATAAATATTTTCGTATGAGAAAATGATTTTGGTATAACGTATGTATGAGAATTTCGGTGGCACCTGCCACCCGGCCTCTTAACCCTCGATCACTCGCGCGGTTTTTAGCCTCGCGAGCGCTCGCGGGGTGTTGTGGCCACCCCACATATTCTAAGTGATTTTTTATACAATATAATATTAGTTAACGAAATTAAACTAGCATATTATTATTATTTTGTGTGGTTTGATGAGTGTAAATAAGAAAATTTAAATTGTATAATCAACTTTATTGCTGTTCTATAAAACATTAAATTAATCAGCCTTTTTTAGTCGTAATATAGGGATATTTTCAGAAAAAAGACAAAAACAAATACTTCTAACTTTTTCACATAAACTTTCTCATTCAAAATCGTAAATATACGGTCTAATTAAGTAAGTAAAATAAAATTTTCTTTTTGTTCCGAACTAAATGCTAACGTATAATGTTGATGATCATTTACTAATTTTGGTGATCGTTTACTACTTTTGGTTTAGCAACGATTTTTTTGGAGTCATTTTGCATAAATAGGATAGCAAGATAATAAATCTTTGGTGATCATTTACTTATTTTGGTGATCATTTACTTTTTGGTTTTAAGATGTTAAATCTTTGGTTATCATTTCACATTAAAATGGATTATAAGCCTTTATATTTATATATATATATATATATATATATATATATATATATAAATATAAAGGCTTATAATATATATATATATATATATATATATATTTGTGCACGAACCTAGGTAATTACTATTTTAAGCTGAAAAATAACTCAAACATGTTAAATATTTTCGTATGAGAAAATTATTTTGGTATTACGTAGGTATGTATAAGAATTTCGATGGCACCCGGCCCCTTAATATACCGAACATACAATAATGTTGGTAGTAAAAACGCCAAAAAATCGTTGCGTTATCGTTTCGCTAGCGTGGCGAGCGGGCTTTACGACGTCACGATATATTATAATTACGCGTGTGTGCGTCTGACCCGGCATTGTCTTACCTCACTCCGTTACTGTGGCAAAAAGACGACATCTGTCGCCATAAATAATGAACTATATTTATAACAAATTGTATCATTGTTCATACTGATTCTGTTACACGCATGAATCAGCTTTTGTTTATATTTTGTTTTAAATGTTCTAAATTTTTATTTGCATATTATTTAGACTGTTTAGTTTTTATTTTATACTAAAAAGACTACGAAATAAAAAGTAAAACTATAATAGCAATAAATAGGAACATGGATTTCAAGAGGTATTATTGTGTCACCTGTTAATGTTACCTTTTTCCTTCTTAAGAGGAATTTACTGCTCAACGATTGTTCTAACTCATTGTAACATAAAGTTAATACTATTAAATTGTTAATAAACGTTATTAACCCTTTAAGGAATACACCGCATATGCACAGTAGTGAATTCTTTTAATGCAATTATAAGACTTATTACAACTCTATTTTGTTGCTTTATTTACCGATTTTTGCCGGCATAATATTTAGTTTATAAAAGAAGAAATACTCTTATTTCTATTTTTTCAGTAATTTACAAATAAATGCTAAAATATGTATAAAAACCCAAATTGATGAATGAAGGGAACTGGACGTTAGATTATTCAAATGTATAGAAAAAAATTGTTAATTTTTCTAGTCATTTTTTTTATTGAATAAGGGGGCAAACGAGCAAACGGGTCACCTGATGGTAAGCAACTACCGTCGCCCATGGACACTCGCAACATCAGAAGAGCTGCAGGTGCGTTGCCGGCCTTTTAAGAGGGAATACGCTCTTTTCTTGAAGGTTTGCAGGTCGTATAGGTCCGAAAAAACTGCTGGTGACAGTTCGTTCTAGAGTTTTACAGTGCGCGGCAGAAAGTTAGGCGAAAAACGCACTGTGGAAGACTGCCACTCATCAAGGTGATGAGGATGGTATGTTTTTCGCGCGGGTCAATGGCGAAAAGTTGCAGGTAGTATGATTCCGAACAATTCCTCTGAGCACTCCCCGTGATACAACCGATAGAGGATGCAGAGTGAAGCTACATCTCGGCGTAATTCCAAAGGGTCCAAGCTGTTTGAGACACTATGGCAGTCGACAATTCGAGCGGCCCTTCGTTGGATACGATCCAGAGGGAGCAGTTGGTATTTTGGCGCCCCTGCCCAGAGATGAGAACAATATTCCATATGAGGCCGTACCTGCGCCTTGTAGTTGTAGGCGTTGGTCCGGACTGAAGTACTGTCTCGCTCTGTTAAGAACACCAAGCTTCTTCGAGGCTAATTTGGCCTTACCCTCTAGATGGTATCGGAACTGGACTTCGCTCGATATGTTGACGCCAAGTATCTCAATGCTAGGGGAGATGGTTAAAGATGTGCCCTCGAAACGAGGATATACGACCATTGGGGACTTTTTAGTGGTGAACGCGCAGACTTGTGTCTTGGCGGGGTTGAATTGGACCAAGTTACGTCTACCCCATTCAGAGCCTTCTCCAATGAATTCTCCACCTTAGACATAAGTTCGTTTCGACTCTCAGTGACATTTTGCCGAGAAATATTGGGGGAGCCGGTATATACAACATCACCTGTGCTGTCATCTGCATAGCAATGAATGTCGCTAGTCTGCAACATGTCATTGATATGAGTCAGAATAGAGTAGGCGATAGCACACAGCCCTGAGGGACACCAGCATCAACAGAGTGAGTCGCCGAGCATTCGCCGTCAACTATGACTTTTATGCTTCTGTCTGCTAAGAAACCAGTGACCCACTTACATAATTTCTCGGGCAGCCCGTATGATGGAAGCTTTGATAGCAGCGCTTTATGCCAAACCCGATCAAAGGCCTTCGCAATGTCCAAACTAACAGCCAATGTCTCTCTCTTCGACTCAATTGCCTGAGCCCAACGATGAGTCAGGTACGCCAAGAGATCACCAGCCGAGCGACCCTTACGGAACCCGTATTGTTTGTCGCTTAGCAATCCCTGGCCGTCCAAGTAACGAAGAAGCTGGCTATTGATAATTGATTCCATTATCTTCGAGAAGAGAGGGTTATAGCGATTGGTCTGTAGTTGGTAGGATTTGAGCGATCACCTTTTTTGGGGATCGGGTGCACCAAGGCTGTCTTCCAGGAAGCCGGGACGATGCCAGTAGAATAGGAGAGCCGAAAAAGACGCGTCAAAACCGGAGCCAACTCTGGAGCACACTTTTTCAACACAATAGGCGGGATTCCGTCAGGCCCACTCGTCTTTTGGATATCAAGGGAACGGAGGGCTTTTCGCACTGAGCGCTGATGAAACCGAATATCCGACATATGGTCGGCGGTTGTTGCCCCCCGTCATCCAGGGTCGAGTTTGACGCAAAGAGCTTGCTCAGAAGATCGGCTTTGTCTTTTGCGTCCTGGGCCAACGACCCATTTCCTACGTGTAGGGATGGTAGGGTTGGCTTGCAGAAATTTCCTTCAATAGCTTTGGCCAGAGACCAGAATGCACGGGTTCCCGAGGTGAGGCGCTCAAGTCTCTTGCCAATTCTATTGACGTGCTGTTGCTTTGCCCGAGTAATCTCTTTCTTAAGGGACCTAGAGGCAAGGTTGTACTCCTTCTTATATGTGCTGGTATCTAAATCCCGAGCAGACACCGCGTTGGCCCAGGATTGGTAAGCCTCCTGCTTCCGATGAGAAGCTTTTTTGAGGGATGAACCAAACCAGGGACGAAATCTGCCGCCAGTTGGCACTACAGTGGACGGAATGAAAAGTTCCATCCCCTGCATCACCACATCGGCAACAGAGTTGGCAGTGTTGTCGGGATCATCCGGCGAGAAGCACACGTGCCCCCAAGGATAGGATGTAAAAAGCGACCGCATCCCATCCCAGTCAGCTGACTTGTAGTGCCACACACGACGGTATTTAACAGCACGCTGTCTTAACACCGTCGTAAGTGGCACAGAACTCCTGACAAGTCAATGATCCGATGAACCAAGTGGTGCGGTTACGAATATTTGGTAGCCGTCAAGATTTGAAGTCAGCAGGAGGTCCAACAAGGAAGGATTCTGACCATCCACATCTGGGATTTGCGTAGGCGTAGTAACCAGTTGTGTCAAGTCGTTCGCAAGGGCAAAGTTGCAGACAGATCTCCCCGTATGATCAGTTTTACTGGAATTGAGCCAGTCGGCGTGGTGGGCATTAAAGTCGCCAGGTATTATGATCTCTGCGGATGGGATCTGCCGCTGCACAAAATCTGAAGCAGCTTGCAGGTGCTCAAAGAGTCGGTACGTCTCGGGGTCACCACTATGGGACCTGTATAGGCACGCATAGACGCGAGGGTGGCCGTCGCAATCTAAGCGGAGCCATAAGATCGACAGGTCTATGACCTCAAGATTGCTGAGGCGGCGAGAGCAGATATCATCTCTGATGTACACACACACTCCAGCTTTGGGTAGAAAGGAGTGTTCGAGATAATACCCTGGGTGGGAAAGGTATGATGTGTCACTCGGAGATGATATCTGCGTCTCGGTTAAAAAGAGCAAAGCTGGCTTTGCCGTCTCCAGGTGGTAATGGACGGCATTAAGGTTTGAGTGTAATCCCCTGATATTACAAAATTCCATGTTTAAAATCGAGGGGGGTGCCTTAGTGTGTTTGCTCTTGCCCCGAGCATATTGGAGCGCAGTTTTGCCCTCCCCAGAATACGAGGGGCAGCCTGGACGTCCACGTTCAGTTCCAGGGGTTCCTGAGCATGGACGTCCAGAGAGGGATTCTCCAACGCAGTAGTTGGTACCCTCCTGGGGTAACAGATTGTTTTTCAACTGCGGCATTTCTAGGGGGGTAGGGGATTGGGCCTCCGGTAAACTCACTCACTCGGCGAAACACAGTGCAAGCGCTGTTTCACGCCGGTTTTCTGTGAGGCCGTGGTATTTCTCCGGTCGAGCCGGCCCATTCGTGCAGAAGTATGGCTCTCCCACGGACAAAAAAGTCATCTGTCATAGAAACTAGAACAATTCACAGATTTTTTTCACAAGCATATTCAATACAAGCATAGAGCAAAACAATAATTAATAATTATACAATGTTTATTTAAAACGAAAAAAAAAACATGACTTAATATAATATTAATATTTACCCTCCATTAAATTACAAGAGTGAGACATAAATTTTGTGATCGGTTTTTATTGAAGGTGACATGTTTTTGTTATGCGACTATAGTCACTGTAGTACAGTGTAAATTGTAAGGAACCTGTTTGTATCCTGCTGCCCTACAGGGAATGTCACCAGATAAAAAAATATTTTTATCGCAATATTAAGTAAGAGGTTACGTATTTGCACGTATATTAATTATTTCTTTCACCTTCATATATTTTTACAATTAATTGCGAATAAATGTCACTATAGTTTGTGTAGCCTTTATAAAGTAAACACTTTTTTGTGTGACAACTCGAATGAAAAATAAGTATGTTTTATTTTCATTTATTTTTTAATTTATTTATGCATTAAAGTATAGTTGATAAGTGATAACTGATCGTTAATCTTTTTGCAGAATTTAAGGTCACGTATCAATCTTTAGATGATATTTTAAATGTTAATTTAGTTATAAAACTAATTACATATTTCCAAACGCCTGCACAAGGCACTAAGTTTGTACAGGGTGCAATTAAACCTTCCTGACAATTTTTTTCCAGGGCTTAGAATGTATTTCCTCTCCTTAAAAATGGTATCATTAGGAGAGTCCATTTAACAAAAAAAAATTAGGCGTTATTTTTTTTCAATGACATAAATTAATTTATCCCATTTAAAATCGTTGCAGAACGGTCACACGCAGCGCGGGGGAATGAGAGGGCTGACGCGGGATGAGGCGCGCGCGCAAGGGCACGTCACGCGCGGCCGACGCATTGTGTCCATTAATTGTAGTGATTTTTTAGGATAACTTTCGGAAGCTGTTTCACAACATTTTAGTACTGAGTGACTATAAAAGAAAAAATACTTACGTGTATTTTTATTTTTAACAATGATCAATATTATATCAAAATTTGTCAGGAATGTTTAATAGCACCCTGTGTTCATTACTTAGTTTGCAAATAAAGTCTTTGAATCTTTTTCATAAACGTTTGATAATACATATGATGTATACCAAAAGTTGATACTGAACGGCCGACCTAAGATGAAGCAACACGAAGCGACGTCCCAAGTCCTTACAATTAGCTAATTACTAATTAGTGTTCGACAAATTTTAAGCCGGAGCCGAAGGAAAGATATCTAAAACATAAATAATAAAAAGTTATTTTTTTTATTTAGAAGTTTTAAACTGTACCTTTTTTATTCACTAAAGATTTTAATATAGATATAAAAACAAATAAAAAGATCTGAATTATTTATTTGTTTTTTAAACTATCCATTTGACTGTAAAGCATCGAAATAACAAAATGATAATTTGGAAATACCAAAAGTTTAGGTAGTTTTTGGATTTCAATGTTTGCTCTTGAGTAGTCTCTAGGTACACAGTTACACACTGTTGGCAAGCCTTTGGCTTTGACCATGAGATTGATCGATTTGGCCGAAAATGATTTTAGCCGAAGGCAACCGAAGCCGAAACTAAGGTACACTAGCGGGTATGACGATAAAGATTTACCGTCGATCGTCGCACGACTAAAACCAGATCGAGTCGATGATGACATTTAATTAGCCAATTACGACATACAAGTAACAAATAAATCTTGAAAATTCACGCCACGCAATCCATAACTCTCCCGGTTTTTGTGCCATTAGTGGCACAATGGAGTCATTATGGTTACATTCCAGATATTTCACCCGAAGATTAAATGTAATTAAATTAGCAGCCGGACCTGTATTTATTTGTTTACGTTGAAAAATATTGAAAACTTTACAATAAATAATATTCGTTTGCCAACGTCGTGGACATTTACATTATGCGGGATAATCTCATTAATATTTATGATGAAATAAAAATAAATTATCCTTGCGTACGTCCGTCGACGCAAGTGGGCGCCACCTGGGTGCCACGCCTTTATTCCCGCGGCGGAAGGTCGAAGTTCGCTCGCTCGCGTTTGTTCTTCGCCACTATTAATGTCGGCACACGTACCTACATTCATGCATTTTTTCGTAACGTACCCAGAAACCCCTTTAATTTTTCTGTTTTGAGAATAATAGGTGCCCAAGTAACGTGCAGGTGTTCTTTGCATTTATATGATTAAAGGTATGAGGTCGATGAACCTATAAGATTTAGTTATAGAAGAGAACCCACGTACAAATTATGTGTCGGTAATAATTTATTGGAATTCGCAATGACACTTCTGCGTTTATTTTCGCTAAATCTTTTCAATTTCTTCAATCACCATTAAGGTCTTAAAACACCTCGCATCCTTACAAAACTCTATATAAAACGACGAGTCACAAAACTTCATGACATAATATTATGTCTAGTCTCGTGGTATAGTATAGAGTATTGACCATACATACCAACCTTCCCTTATCCAGAAAACTTACCACAAAATAGGTGAACTCTACATTTCACCACAAACGCATAATGTGTCTAGTCTCGTGACTCGTGAGTCGTGGTATAGACCAAACATCACACACCAGCATTCTCGCGCCCAGAAAAACTTACCACAGAATCTGTAAACTCCACATTTTTCAAACCCTCAAAATCACCACTTTACCAACATTTTAACCAAGTTCTAACTTACTTGTTACCTCGTTTGGATCATACATCATCTACCAGCATTCTTTTACCCAGAAAAAGTTACCAAATAATCAGTAAGAGCACCGATTCACCACACAAACACAAAATCACCACTTTACCAACATTATTTAATATTTAACCAAGTTCTAACTTACTTATCACCTCGTTTGGATCATACATCATCTACCAGCATTCTTTTACCTAGAAAAAGTTACCACAGAATCAGTAAGCGCACCGATGCACCACACAAACGCACAAAATCACCACTTTATCGACATTTTAACCAAGTCCTAACCTACTTTTTACCGGTTTCGCTTAATAAGGAATATAACATTGGAATGACTAAGTAATGTAATAGAATAATAAATGATAACATCCGCATTAAGAGAACTTACGGGGCATCATTTTATATTTAAGCGAGACAACAATGGGGCCGGCTTGTGTGGAGGCACGTATTATTTTACTGTACACTCGTGCACGAAAGTGCTTGTACAAAAATTATGTAAAAATATTTTTGTTCGTCGTTAAATAATTTAGGGTACATTTAAATTATAAATGAGTAAAACTTAAAATAATAAGAAATTATTCTTGCATTTTACAAGCCATTAATTTTTTTTGTACCTACCTACTTATGGCTATGCAGTTACTGACAAAGTTACTTTTATTATATGTACCTAATACCTAATATGCAAATCATAAACATTTTAATAATATTATACTCTTAAAAATAATAACGGCCTTAAAACAATCGTGTAGCCGTCAGCCGATAAGAACTGTTATCGTTTAATTAACGTTTAAGAAATAATTTAACTTGTAAGTACAAGTAAAATTCGATAAACACCCGAGACACTTTATTTTATTAAATTAATAATCTCACCGTATCCATTAGGGCTTTTTTCCGCGATAGTCTATTACGACAGATTCGTTCCGACGTCGGACAATTAATATTAATTAAGATTTAAATTGGTCTAATTACATAGAGCCCGGCCCATCTTCCAGCAAGCGATTCTTTATACTTATACAAAGGAACATTTAATAAATTATTCATTAAATATCTTTGTATAAAATATTTTTATGCGGCAACAATAGAATAACAGTTTTTATTTTTATTTTTAATCAGCGTTGTGTTGTTGATAGTACATTTATGTGACGTTCGATTTTGTTTGCAGGTAAGTTTTGACATCTCTTACTCGCTGAAGCTGCATTATTATGAGAAGCAGAAGATATTAAGGTAAGTTATCAAGACCATGGCAAGGTAAGGAAGACGAAGGAGCAAGGTAAGTGGCAACTGGCAGCGCATGGAAAGAAGCAAAGCAAGCAGGTAAGTGGAAGCTATACTTCTAGAACAATCAAGAATAATCTTATCGTGGATCGCAGTAAAGCTCAAGTAATTTGTTGATTGCCTGTCACGCCAACCCGGTAACTAATCTAGTACGACCGTTTATGATTCTAGGGCTCTAGGTCGACAGAATAGTAGAAATACACGCGTTTCGACATAAAATTGTAGATAATATATTTTATTAGTTACTATAAATGTGAAAATTTGGCTGTCTATCAAAGCCTAAACCGCTGGGCCGATTTTGCTGGGTATGAAGAAACTTCGAGTCCCTGGGAAATACACAATATACTTTTTAACCCGGAAAAATGAACGGGTTTTCCGGTATAAAAATTTTGGCGCACCGGAGTTTCGGGCGTCATCTAGTAATATTTATAAATTTAAAATGATGTTTTGGTGTTTGTCCTTGCATTTAAGTATGAATTAAAAATGAAATTCTCAGTGAATAATCACTATAATGAATTAATCTTTTGAGTAAAAGAAATAAAATTTAAATAAAAGTAACGTATTCGGACTATAAAGAGGACACTTTGTGACATGTTAATTAAACTGTTATAAAGAGAAATTACACAAGAAAGTATGTGTCACTGGCGAGCAGTAATATGTAGGATCGCGTGAAATCCCAGAACAATTAATTATCATCTTCGTTTAATTGTTGATGACAATTAAGTTATTGAATAATGATTATTCATAAGACGGCGAGAACACGAGCGAGTCGCTCTTCGTGACCAACATTCCACATACGTGATAACTATGTCCACTTCATGATAATATTATAGTCTACATCTAAACGTACCTACACAAAATACGTTAATAATGAAATCATTCCGAATAAAAAACGAACGCATAGGTGGAGCTTTTATTGGTGAAGCGAAACACCGTGGGCTCTCGTACTCTGAATAAATACAACCCCACACTATATGTTACACGCCTTTCAGATTGTTACACGACTTAAGCGCTAACAGCTTCTTTTAGTTTACTGCACTGGCTTTTTTGTGGCCGTAGCCGCAATTACCCCTTTCATTTTCATCGTGTGCCAACGCTTTTATTTTATCCGCACCGTCTACGATACTTTTTTTATATTCTCGCGTATCGCCGTAAGTTTTAATAGTGCGACTGCAACCCTTTCATCGCGCGACAATATGCCTCCTGTCGCCCGCGCCGCGCCGCCGCGAGCGTGACACGCTCGTATAGCGGTGTGAATTGTCTCTTAATTTGTGGTTGCCGTATATTCCTCCGTCAGTCACGCGTTAGTGGATCATTGAGAGCGCCAAAGCTTTGCGTCGCTGACTTTTTAGTTCGGCATAATAGCTTTAAAAATGTTAGCGAGTCGCGTGGCGCATCGCACGCCGCCCGTTGTTGAGATAATTTGTACGTAGTTACGCCGCCCGGAGATAATGTGTTACGACGGTGTCTCTATCAAAGAATCGCAGGCGGCGTTTAATTTTATTAAAGCTCGTACACGAATCGTAAAGTTGATTTAATTTCGCTCAGCGAGCGCGCGCAAAGGCGCCGCGGCGCGTCTCCGCTCGGACTCCGCGGCGGAACATTCTATCTTACCGAATTAAATTTAACCCGGCAAGGGGCGCGAATATATCTCTCGGATTTATATCCATCCGCGAATTCCGACTTCATTTTTCCGGCGGAAGTGGCGTAAAATTATAACACTTAAGCGTATTCATATTAAAAGTAACGAGACCGCTCGGCACGCCATTAAAACGTTTCGCTCGCACGGGCTACGAGTGAGCATTCCTTAGTATAAGTGACAATAATTAAATATCTCTATCGCTGTTTTCATCGGCACCCGAGGTGCGGCGTAGACTGTAGTGGCTTAATTATGACATTTCAGTTAAATCTCATTTTAATGCGATGTATGAGGCTCTCGGAGCGCGGCCCGGTGAAAAGGCCCTCTCATTAAATTAGTCCGGCGGTTGGAGCACTATGAATTTACTTAGCTTACGCACTGATTCACGTAAGTGTGAAACTCGCGCTCTCGAGCCTTCTGTGAATTAACGAAACACTGCCTGAATACCTTCTATAGGGGCAATAATGGCACCTAGCATTTTTATGCGGCTAATTTTTGTCGTGCGCTTGCTTTGGACGACTCGAGGAACGCTGTCCTTTTTCTCGCAGTGAAAATGTTTATTACGCTTTCTTTTTAATTCCAACTTTTTATTTATTGGTGGTGCCTTTATTTTCCGGTTACGTTTTAATTATATGACTACGAATTACGATGCTAGATCATTCTGACGAGAGGCATTTTTGATCCTACGAACTATACTCGTCCGCAAGTTGTAGAGCTCGACGAGTAACAAGTTTGCGAAATACGTTTCACTAAACATGAATATAATGATAAGTTATTCGTAAAGTTATTCGTAAACTTTGTAATAAATGATTTTTGAAAAGATGAAGTATGTAATTTGCCTTCGAACACAACTTTGCATCGATTATTTTAATTACTTTCTATAATAGCCAGTAAATATCGTATTGAACTTATTAAAGTGTTATTTACATGTAATAACCATTTGAAAAACTTGTTTATACTTGGAAGTAATAATTTTGTTTTTGCGATTATCGATAAAATTAAATTATTGAGCAGACGTTATAATTTTAGTGGTTTGCCTGCTGCGAGATTCGAAAGAATAATTTCCACGTCAGGCAAGTTTTCAAAAGGTTTTGAAAATATTATTAAGTATTAATAATTATAACAATATAATATTATTATTATATTTGCAGTAAAAAAAACTATCTGTTGGAAATAAAGAATAGTAGGTAGAGTTGCTGCAGCGTTTTAGCTGTTTTCTAAAAGTCTATGGTTTCGCTGCATAATCCGGCTAAGGCTAGTTTTAATTAAAAATTAAAAAAAAAAGTACTAAATTTAATATAAAGTAAGCATTTAAAGATTTCTCATAAGTTGTAACTATATGGGTAGAACTGTATTGACACTTTTGAGTGTGTCTATATTTTGATATAAATTACTCTTCTCTCTATATTCTACCCATAAAGTTAATATACCTAGCGGAATAGAGAAACAAAGGCCTGAGCAAGCGAGATGCCACTATCAGTAACACCGCGTGGTAAAAAGAGACGTGTAATACATGACAGCAGCACTCTTTTTTTTGACGTCCAGTCGGCACGTGCCGCACGTTGTCAATATAATCTCATAGAATTCATGTTCAATCATGCTTGTGTAAGTGTATACGTACACATGTTTTTCACACAGATGAAAACCAATTTTGGTTACGTTTGACAGCTCGAGATTGTTGCTCTATTCCGATAGGTATATTAACTTTATGATTCTACCCTAATCTGTTGATTAGGGTAGTATTGAGTAGATGTAGTACCTATTTAACCTACTAGTTTGCCGCTCTCGTAAATGCAAGATATGCAAGGGGACATGCACAGATTCGAAACCCGTAACTTCCCTGGAACAAATACACATACAATGTTAATATAAAGAATGCATTTCCGTTGTCCGTCCATCCATAACTATAATAAGCATAAGTATGACTAGGTTAGTGTGGTGTGACGTTTCTTCAAAGGTACAGTCAGCGTCAATATTATTCTAATTTTGTTGTAATAATATTATAACTGATAGCACTATAGTTGATATAGAAAACGTGTAAGTTATATCGGGTCTTATAATTATCACCTATATTATTATTGTCAGACCTTTCTGCCCCAAATTTCTTCAAAATCAGTCCGTCCTTAATGCAATAAACTTCGCGGTTTGCGACACGAGAATTTTCACGTAGATGTAAAAGACCTATTCGTAAGAAAAATCTAGTATTTTTTCACCACAAACTCAATAATTATACCATACGGCATACTGTGAATCCTTTTTAGTATTTTATTAAGTTTAAACCTTGTTCTAATAAACTCGTATTGTGTATTCCGTGATTAAACATAAAGTGGCTATGTTATCCGATGTAGCTTTTTTGGAACTTATCAGACAAATCCCCTATAAATATATCCATATAAATATTTTTATTAGCATTAGGCGACAAAACTGCTCGTTTCTGTAACTCGTAGACAGTCAGGCGCTGTTACAATTTGAATAAAACACTTTTTGCGCTCAGCATACCGTCTAACAAAGTGGATGGATCAATTAATGAATAATGAACGTTTCATGATAGGAATAATTATAATATTCACTTCCCTTACTTGAGTCGGTAAACGGTAAAATATAACGAGAGCGGTTTTTGTACCTTTCCCTTTATGTGAACCCTTTGCTAATAGAATTTTTGCTATGCGCAATTGCATTTGTGGCAACTGGCAAGGCAATGGCAAAAATTGAATAATTATAAAACCAAATATAATCTGTATTAATTAGAGATGTGCCTATCATGACTTTGGCCGACTAGCCGATTAGTCGGCTTCTTTGTAGCCGACTAATCGGCTAGTGCGAATCGTGTTAAGTTTACTTCGCGTAGGTATGTAACTTTTTTATGATATTATTATTATTGGTTTTAAGGAAATATTTCATATACATGCAATCTTGATCTAATAATAAATAGGTACCTAATTTGTTGTTAGACACTATAATACTAAAAATATATTCTTTACTAGTAGGTAGCAACTAGCAAGTAAAATTTCAGAAACACTTATTTTAATTTTAAAATGTGTAAGACTTAATATGTAGTATGATATGAACACATTATAAATAATAAAGGTTTTTCTATAATGTTATTTCAATAATTATAGCAAAAATTAAAAAAGTAATAAGCCGGATAGTCGGCGCTTTTTGCCGACTACAAACGTGGCCGGATAGTCGGTTTTACCGACTAGTCGGCACAGTCGGTAGTATTAATACTTCGATATTTTGATAAAAAAATTGATACGTATAACGTACATCATAAAAAAAACAATTCCAAAAAAAAAACAAAATCTCAAGTGGCGATTATAGTTGCATAACGCGTTTTATATTCCGTTGCAAATAATTATAATGGGTGAGAATGAACAATAGGGAGAATTTTAATGTGAAATATAACTTAGTAGGGTTACTCGGGCAAAGTCTGCGCAGTGCACCAGTTTTATACCACTGCGCAGGCGTCCGTCGCTACAGCTCGCTCTTGCAGCTGAGATTTTGAGGGTTGCTTTATTGATTGTGACGTGTCCATTCTCACAATTTTTGAATTTATAATGACTATATTGTTATACCCGCCGCCGAATAACGCAATAAATTAGAAAATAAAATATTACTTTTATGGTGTACTTTACTTTCGTACAATTGCATTTTAGGTATGAGAAATTTGTTTAGACATTATTATAAGTTAAAACCGGGCACTTATGCTTTTAGCTTTAGTAAAGATTAACTAACGTCAGTCCCGACTTAGGCCTGTAGGCTGTAAGTTTTGTTTTGCTCTTAAAAGTCATGTCATAAAAAGTAATTTTGGGGAAAAAATTGCAAAATATGTTTTTGAGGTTTTTAGTTTATACATTCACTAGCGCTTTTAATTGGCTAACGTCAAAAAATTTTGGTAAAAAGATAAATTGCTGTCATGAAAACTCAGGGACTACCTGTGCATCTGATAGTGAATATGCATGACGAAAAGTTTTTTCTTGTTGGTAAGTAAAGGACCATTCAAAAATAGAAATATAGGTGAAACAATGACTCTGATTGCTCTCCAAGATAATATAATAATAAAATGTTTATTTAAATTAAATCTGTTTTACAAGAGTTTTACATAAGTACCTAATATGGAAAACATAATCAAAACATATAAGATAAACTCTCCAAGATATCACAATTCAAAACTCACATAATAGACCTTCCTAAAACGCTCCATACAAAATGTCAGCTAACTGTGACGTCACGCATAGCTAGTTTGTACGCATCGCGGGAAGATTTTGTTCGATAGAGCTATGTTCAATATTGCGTTTATGAAAGTGGTATCATAAGAAATGTTATAAACTGCATAACTTATCGAATGGTATACAAAAATTTAGGAATTATAAAAAAAAATCGACTTGACTATCCAACTTTGAAGGCTCATAACAAAAAAAAAATACATGAGTTATGAAGCTGAAATTTTGGGAAAACTTATTTTTTATCGCTATTCTTTATTTTATTTGAAAAATCAGCTAATCTTTGACCTTGTCGTCATCCCTAATAGCCCTAAAGAGTTAAAGACCAAAAATATATATCACTCTCTTGTTTTCTGCTCACTTTTTAGTTTTCCACTAGATCTTCGTGCAATCCTGTCATCGGAATAGTATAACAGAGGGTGTTATTAAAATTATCACATTATAAACTACTATTACGACTGGAATAGGGGACGTGTATTTATTGATTACATCTATTTTTTGCTATACGACATGTTCTATTTGATTTGATTTGCCCATGAATAAAGTATGACTAATGTAAGTTTGCATTCTAGGAACGGACGAATGAACCGTAACTCGTACGCCATAAAGGTCAAGATGCGATGCATATTGTGAAATGATATCTTGTTTGTCGTTCTAGGTACAATTCAAATTCATAATTACAGCTTTCATAGAGTTGAAAGACGAGCTGCATTTCAATTTGTCTTTAAACAGTTCTGAAACAATCGACGACGAATTTACTAAAGAATAAAGTATTAATTGGAGCGAAGTTTCTTTTATTACTTATCTATTGATTACTAGTTCGTAGTTACGGGTAGACTTACAAAGTTAAATTGGGTAATTTTTTCATAACTTGCACCTTTGGCTTTATTTAATGCTTGGGTAGCTGTGTTGGGCTCATAATATTAAGAAATGTATGTCCTAGTTTTAAAAGATCCTATTGAGACTCTTGTTGTCTGAAATAAGAAAAATAAATTCCTTTTCTTAAAATCATATAGTAGAGTTAGACCTAGACGTGTACTCTTTCTGATGGACTGTAGACGTCTATCAGAAAGAGTAGACGTAGTACAAAATTTTCTAAACGTAATCAGTTAATCACGCTCAAAATATGTTTTTTTTTCTCTTTGTATTTCCACAGAGAACGTTTAGGCACATTAAATATTATCAATAATCAACTTGCACATTTTATCTCGTTTTAATAAGATTTTCAAAATTTTTGCGTGATTTCAACAGGCACTTCGCCATTGGTGTTCCTAATGCTGAGCTGGATTTCATGAATTATTTAAAATAGCCAATAATATTTAATACCTATTTAAATTAATAATTACAAATAAAATTTCTAAAATTAAATACAATAACAATAGTATAAAAAACTCATCATAGATGCATATTATGAACAGGAAATGTATTTGAAAAATTGTATTAGACTAATCATATGAAAAATCAAAAAATAAAATTGTGAATTAACAAGCCCTGATAATGTTAGGGGGAGGATTTTGAAAATAAAAAAAAAAAAAAAAAAAAGCTGGATTTCATGGAAAGAGCAAAACAATCCAACCTTAGTTTGTCACCACCCTACAACATCTCTTCGCAGTTATACAGTATCCACATTAACACAAATGTTGCTTTTCTCTCTACCAAAATGTTTCAAACTTCTGATGTTGATGCATTACATAAATCATATTGTATTTTGTTAAATTCGTAGCAGCAGAAGCTTTCAACTTTTGGCACGTTACACAGCTTTATATTTTTTATTATATTATTTTACATCTGACCCAGACTTAGTGTCCTCTTTAACCGCGATCTTAACAAAGAACTACGGAACTCTTGAGTGGTATTTTGTTAATGCCTTGATCGATACACAATGGCTATTGTACTAAAATGTATTCTTATTTCATTTAAATGTCAAGATTGCAGCTTCTTTATTCTAACCGTAAGCGTCTATAAATTTCTACTTTTCAATCTCTACTTAAAGTTAAGCAGCTCTTAAATCCCTATTATTTGCATAGAATGACAAAGATTGAACTTGAGCCTGACTTTAAGCGCATCTTAAATATTTTTATTATGTCATCAATCATATTCGTTTATTTATTTTTCTGATAATGAGTAATATTCTACGTCCTTTGCTCGGTCTTATTTTTGCTCTCCCCAATTAAGTATCTCTATAGAAAATTTCATCTAAATCTGTACAGCCGTTTAGCTTGATATCGAACTCGAAAAGGTAGCAAACACTTCCGCAGTTATCACAAATATGCATGTTTTTGCCAGGACTCAAAAAGCTCAAAGCTCTAGTTTACATGGTTGACAGAATGTGTAAAATACCATAGAAAGTAATTTAAATCCTATTAGAGTCATTAATACAACGTGGCTCAGAGCTTGAGAGAATCTTCCTATTTATAATAAATTGCCGTGGCACGGCGTCGCACGGTGGTGCCGTGTCGTCAGTAATACTGACTTCTTAGGTTTTTGTACCCCGATGCTGTTCACGGCTTTCCGTTTCCGTGAAGTTAAAAGCATACATTGTTTCCTTTGATACACTCAGATTCCCTATATATAATATCATAACGGCATTGCCGTGCCGTGCTACGTCAAATTATATAAGCGACCAATGTCAGTGACGTGTTGGGGTCACTTTACTTGTTCATGACAGGATAGCGGACGTCCCCATTGACCAGCTCGTTTTATACTTAAAAATAAAGGTGAGGAACTCAAATTAAATCATCTACGCTCAAGTGGTATGACTACGTCAAAGTTCGTCTTGTCGTTTGTTTGTTCTATATTTTCGTAGAATGATTTGATGGTCGTCATCTAGTCGAAGATTTGGCAATAGACTATTTTAAGGTACGAAATTAATTTTGTTGCCGATAGAAAACAAATTAAACTGACGATTACAACGTTAAAGCCCTCTGCGGGTTTTCGAAAATATTTAGTGGGCGAACCGTTACCGCTATCTATTTTAAAATCTAGCCGGAAAACTGTTCAAATGCCTTTTGTGAATCCAAACCCCAATAAAGCGAAGGGTGGAACAGATTTTATTTTTTCAAGGAAATGGAATTCCTTTGACGTCGAACTAAAATGAATAATGGAAGCCGGCAAGTTTAGAACTAATACCGCAGCCGAAAAATGATGATGCACCACAAAGACCTAGACGCGATCTGATAAGTCTATAAATTCATTCCGTGTCCGACACCTAATGCAGCCTCTGAAAAATGGAAGTGAAATATATGGCGTCGTGTTTCGAATGTAGAGAGTGGGCTCATAGCGTCGGCCTTCCATTAGACACACTCGCTGGAAGGTGAGGGCCAAACGTTCGCCCCCATCTAGCAAAAAGAATAAGCCGCCTCGGCCGGTATTGATTTAATACTGGCACATGCAGTCACCCAATAGCGAGGTTGAAAAAATAAAATTAAAAAATATGCATAATAAAAATTTGGCCCAGGCCTCCCCGCCCGACTATACTCCGTTAATGCAATGGGGTGAAGGATCGATTATTTTTGGAATTACGCCTACGTACAACGGGGGTCCGCTTTTTGGCGTTGCGTGACATTAATTACAGCTTTTACTCGGGTTCGATTCTCAGCTGTTCATTACGGGTATTGGTGAAACGGCCGCATGCGCTCATTACCAAATATTTTTATTAATTTATGGAATTTTAATACGTATTTTCAAGTTTGTTGAAACATTTTAATACGACTTTTGATAAAATTACTTTTATCGACAATTATTATAGGGCTCTTTTTACCAATAGTAAAGATCTCAGATGTGTTGACTAGGCTTGATGGGCACTTCTCTATTCACGTCTTACCTCATAGTGAGGACTTATGCCATAGCGAAAGCGCTGAAACGTTGTCGTCTAGTGATTTGGAATTTGCGTCCGTCGTAGCAATACTAATTCTTTACTCTAAAGCTGGAACAACTTTAAAAAGGGTATATATTGATCTTTCTTTTTCACTTGTATAGGTTATTGCTTATGAAGTTTTATAAAACAAATAGCTGCTCGCAGCTTTTAGAATGACTTCCATGTTTTTATTCTTACGTTTTACTTACTGTTTTGTTCTTACATTTTGAAATTACGCTGTAGTCATTCCCTGACTGTAAATTGTAGTTTTAAATTTTAATATTATTTTCGAGTATCAAAATATTATCTTAAAGTGTATAAAATTGTGGTTAACTGAATATTACCCAAAGCGTGTCGCACAAAATTATATGTTGTTCAAAAACCACTTCCGAAACATAGCGCGCTTTCGTTTTTTGACATTACAAAAATGTTGCGGTTAGACCTGCGGCGGCTTAAAAATGTCGTGGACTTGTAATTAAAATTATAAAATGATAAAGCTCTTAGGTATTTACTACAGGTGCTTGTATTTAATTCAGTTACAGCGTCAACAAAACACCAAAAATTATGAACTTACTAGTCGATGCCCGTAACTCCGTTGCGCCTAAACTCATTTATCGCGCGGGAACGGTACATTTTTCCGGGACAAAAAGTATCCTATGTCCTTTCCCGGGACTCAAAATATCTCCATGCCAAAATTCAGCAAAATCGGTTAAGCGGTTTGGACGTGAAGAGGTAACAGACAGACAGACAGACAGACACACTTTCGCATTTAAAATATTAGTATGGATTGAACAATCATAAAATTGTTTTTTAATTAGGTACCATCCTATTCAATTATAGTAGTTTGACTGTTTTGATTTTATTGTACTACAATGACTTTTAAAATCGGCCAATTTGGTTTTCCCAAAATTTTTATGCTTTCTATGAAATTGCATTACCACAACCAATCTTAAGATTAGTTATCATAATCGGCCTATCCGTTTCTAGTCCAAATAATTTTGTTTCTTTCAGTTTAATCCCATATACACATACCGATTAACACATTACCCACCGCAGATAAAACCGTACAAGTATTTAAAATAGTTAAAACGTTACGTAAAATATGGCAGTGATTTTATAATTGGCACGGTCCATTCGGTGGCAGTATTGGGTGTAACGCGAAATTTAATTCATCATTTCACTTAAGTGACGTGTTGATAGACCTGTGACGTCAGGGAGTCATTAAATTGGCATGTTTGCAGCTCAGCACTGATTGCCTTTAAATTGTTTACGAATATTCCATTTAAAAAACGCATTACGCGATATTGCAACTTATTATGACGGGGCATGGTCTATTTTGGATGCGGGGATTGTTTTCTTGACCGATCCGGCCGACCAGTCGGAGTTTATTTCCGATTTGATGAAATTTCAATTGGCCGCTATAACTAAATTTCAAATGCGTTAATGAACTGTGAGGGTTGAGGTTTGTGTTTCGACGGTTATAGATTAGGTTTTTTAATCAGCTCATTTCGGTTTTTGATTTAGTTGGTTGTTTACCGAATAATGTTTACGTTGTTTCCATATCTATGAAGAAAGATGTTTTCATTGGATGACTGACAAGATGTATAGACGCTTGCACTGTCGTAATACCAAGTACAAGAAAATGTGGGTTTACAGACTACTAAAGTATTTAATTTCACATCATACCAAGAAGGCCTTTGAAAAAATCTATCATAATACATGCGGAATTTATATACTAGAAATAGTTTCTAGTTATGTACTCTTAGATATTTCTACTCCTACAGATTTTATTGATAAAAAACAATTACGAATATTATGGCAAAATAACATTTAGCAGGTCAGCCAGCAGCACAATCGAATATATATATTATCTGTGTTTCGACAAATCGTCCCATAAAAGCATTTATAATTACTCATAAACTAGTCTATAACAGAGCAACTAGTGGTCTAAAAACTGCGGGAAAACCGGGCGCGTACACCCGGGCGTGTTTAATACCCGCGCATAACAACACCCGGTTACCCGGTTCAAATGTGCGGCCGCGTAAAAACCGGCTAATTGGTGTAGCGCGATCATCACCAATCATGGCCAAAAGTTACCTAGTGATGGGAATCGATATCGCTTAGGTTTTATATCGATATCGTAATAATTCATGATGTCGAGTTCTTTAGTTCAGCAATATAAAATTTTGATTTTTGTTTAGTATTTTATAATGTCCATCTGTGGGTATATACTGTTTTCCGCCCGCGACACAAATGTATGTCCTTTTCCGTGGCTTAGAATCTCCATGTCTAATAATATTATTTTAATCGGTTTAACGTAAGAGGAAAGAGGAGTAACAGATAGACAAACACAATTTCCCATATAAAGTATAAGTATACATTTGAAAGGGGTTTAAACCTTTTTTTAAAGGATTCAAACCTTTAACATAATTATTGTAGTTACTAGCAGTTTGAATCGCATAATACAGTAATTTCATAAAAGAGTTATTAGTGTTGCGTTTGGTAATTTAATAAAGTTGGCCGTATGCAACACTTTTCGTTGATTAACAAAATGCACGACGCTGAAATATTTGATAACACAAATGCGGCATATTTCATACCAAAAGTATTTCATTTAATTTGATGCTTCCACTTTAATCAGCTATAAGTGCTGATAGATTTAATGAATTGTATCAAAGATAAATGGAAAATGCTAAACATTACTTTCTTTTTATACAAAGGAATGAAAATTAAATTAGAATAAATTAATTTTCCTAAACACTACAGTAAGTACTCGTATTAAAATGATGGAAGGTGAATTCTACGCCCAGTGGTACAAACATATTGGACAATTATTAAAATAAATTACAAAATTAAATCAAACGGAAATCAAAATATTATATAGGTATACTAATAAAAAAAGGTTTATTTAAAAGTGTGTCTTTTAAATAAACTTTTTCTACGCCTTTTTTTATTAGTATACCTGTATAATATTTTGATTTCCGTTTGATTTAATTTTGTAATTTATTTTAATAATTGTCCAATATGTTTGTACCACTGGGCGTAGAAAAAGTTTATTGTCGCAGTGGTAGAGTTGCGACGGTTTTTATTGTTATATTATATATTATAATAATAAAAACCGTCGCAACTCTACCGTCGCAACTCTACCATCGCGACACGTTACCTCAACTAGTGATTTGGATTAAAAAAGCTAGAGTAATTGGCACAACAGGTGTGTCCCATCACTGGGCGGGAACGGGACACGTAAAAATAGTGGCAAATTTGGCAACCTGTTAGTGCGGGCCGCGGCTCGCGATACCGCAACTTTTACCTCCGCCCCTGAATTGTTAACACGGATATCCGGGTCGCTCGCAGCCCGGTTAAATATCAACCGTTTGTCACGCCGATACACTTTTGTCAACATTTTCATAAGCGTTAGGCTAGCTAAATGGTGTAGAGATGAGCTACTGATTCTATCTCGAAGGTTCTTCTTGATCCCTAGCTTGTATGAAGGTGATTTGAATGACAATGTTCAAAATGATAAAACTTGGAATAGAATTTTGTCGCTACTGATAGCCATAGTTTTTTTACGGATAACATTTTGAAAGAAAAAACCGTCGGCGACGAAAAATAATACATCGTAAACGACAAGGTAAAAGCTAACATACATTTGAATAATGTTTTTCGGTACACGTCGAAACAGACGTCCGGAGAGCCGTGATATTCGATTAAGTCAGTTGACCATGTCAATGACTTGAATTTCAATTAGAACAAATTATCAAGGGATGCACCGTAGCAAACTTGATTTGGCCACGCAGGCGCTCAAGGCCGGCTCGAGCTTCGAATTAGTTCAACCCATTTTGGATTTGCAGTGGTTTGGACCTGATATACGATGCATACGTATAATCTATTTTCTAGTGTGGCCGAAATCTCCACGAATTATCTCGACAAATCGATACGTTATGAGAATCTACGTCCCTCTACACAATGGACACTTAGATGCTATTATCGACTATCAATTTCCTATGTACCGAGCCGTTTTAGATGCAAAATCTGCTTTCGCACCATTGTTTTGATATTGGGTAACTGTAGTATTGTTTTTACGTGGACGTAACACTTTTCAGAATTTAACTTTCAAAATAACATATTCATTCTTTAAACAGCAAAGACGTTAATTCTCTTAAATATTTAAAACTAGAATCGCACGCTACTTGGTATCTGAAAATCAAAATCTCGAAACAACCGTGCCTTATTCTGCAATAAACAGAAGTCCTTTCCCCTTTTTTTAACAAAATAGATAACTGTAATTTAGAATTAAAAAAATCGATCATATCAATCAAACTTTTCATCTTCACATAATAGGGTCAATTCAGAACGCAACGCGACGCTTAGCCGGATTCCTAAATTTGTATTGAATTGATATACTTTAATTGCGTGAGACGTGACGCAAGTGTGTCAAATCTATACAAATTTGGAAATTCATCTACGCGTCGCGTTGCGGTCTGAATTGGCCCTAACAATTTATGTAATCACTTGACTAGTTAACATAAAACAAATGAGGTGACAACCCTAGTTACAGGGTGCTGACAATATTGACAGCTAGACGTCACCCACCTACTGGCATGCCAGTGCATCATGACTCGTGCGGCGTGCCAGTGCAGGTGGCAGGTGATGAAAATGTCCATTACACTTATGTAAATGGCCTTAAGTCTTACTGACTTTTACACTACGCGGTACAAGTAGGTGAATTAAATTAGTCATTTGTAGCCAATGCTTAGTGAAAGTCTTGATAGGAGTTAGCTACTGGTATTGAAAATTAGCAGCTGGCTAATTTAATAAGAACAGACAAGCAGTAATTATTTCTTAAGCTGTAATCAATTATGTATAAAATTAATTACGTTCGTTCAATTAGAAATTAATTAATTAATTTTATGACAATACGTGATGTCATATCTACGTTAGCTCCCAAGTTTTGTAACTGCTACAATAATTGCACTACATACCTTTCATTTCAGTTTCACCCTTTCACCCCATATTAACCGAACACTTTAAAGAGCATCGTGTTGAGTAAGATCAAGCCTCGTTGGATAGCAGTTCTTAATTGGGGACTGTGTTAGGTAAATAGGTACACAGCATTCGTGAAATTCAGTCGCCGTTCCCGCCATGCTTACAGCGAAATTTGATTATCTGGCAGTAGCGTCAGTCAAAATCGGGTATGACCACCCGATATTAGTTATATCAAGTACCTAAGTGATTACGGCGCGCTTCGGTATTATCATATTAAAATGTGATCAACGTGTTTGCCTTTAAGATAGGTTTAATATGCGTATCCTGCGCCAGATTAATTACGTTACCATTTTTAATAAGCCGCGAACAATGTGTCTGGACTACTTTTTTAATGTGTTTTGACATCAAAGTAGTTGTACTAAAAGGAAAACCGACTGTAAACGAATCAAGACAAGAATGTACCATCACAGAAACTTATTCAAGACACAATAAATTTCTTCGATGGTACAACGGAGAAATTGGTTTATAAATGACATTATTTAGTCGTATTATCTTGAGCCCAACCTACCGCGCCTTACATTGACATAACCCCACCAAATAAAGTAGGTCCGCCTGTAAGAAAGAATTTCTCTGATGGTAACCTTTTAAAGCGTTAAAAATTCAGTTTATCGCGACACACACTAACTGTCGCTGAATTATTCAGTCGTAGATGCGAATTTGACTTACATCCGAACACTCTTGCGTGATCCATATTGATAATAATGGTGTCAATGTTGCTTACGATGCTTCATACAATGGAATAAAATGTGGAGATAGAGAGAAAACGTTTTATAGACGTGTGTTCTAAGTACAGTGTTCACGTAAGGTTTTAATTTTGTCTTGTAAATCTTGATTCAATGCTAGCATTCACTTAGGGTCAATTCAGACTGCAACGCGACGTGTAGGTACATACATTTCGATTTTTGTATGGATTTGATTTAACTACAACACAAAAAGACGCAGCTTTATATTATAAGTTTATATTTCGAGCTGCATCGTTACGGATACATATTACACCAAACAGGCTATAATGAACCCTACGCACCAAGCGTTATTTCCCGCCAGTTTTCTCTGTGGCCGTGCTAATTAAATCAGTCATCGAAGACGCGTCCGGGGCGCGTGCGTACATAATGAATCCGAATTGCAAAACACTCCCCACTCCCCATTTCCAACCCCCACAATACTTCCTATGTCCGATTATTTACTGCGCTTATAACTCCCTAATTTGAATAAGGTACACAAATCGTCATCATCAGCATCATTTCAAACATACATGTACTACTAGTAAGTAGAAACTCGTTATGAAAGACGAGTCTAAGGTACCATAAGTTTTTGTATCATGATGTATTCAAATTTAGCTTTTCTACATCTTCGATATTAAATAAAAGAAATGTAAATTTTCTCATAAAATGCTTGGAAAAAAAACTAAATTAAAAGAAGCTTTTTTCTGAAACACCGAATCTAATCGAACAGTATATTTGAAAGAGATTTAAGATCTTTATAAGATAGCCTACTGCAATTATATTTTCCTATGTCACTTTATTTCCTAGCAGGATGAATCCACATTATTATATAGCGATGCAGTTCAGACGTCTGCCGCAGACAGTATTCCCGCGGGAGACTACTTCTTTGAGACACAAATAACACATGAGTTCGACGTTACGCCGCTGAATATAAAACTTCAATCATAATACGGAAAATGCGAGGATAAGTTTGTTGATGATACAGAAGAAATGGATTGACATGTACGATGAAAAAAGAGTGTCTTAAAAAAGTTAAGAAACAGTTTATTTGTAAAGGCTCTTAAAGTTGGGCTCGGACAAATATCCATGTTTGAAACTATGCTTGCCAATTGCATGCACCATCGACGTCACTGCTGGGCAATCATTAGCGAACATGTTCTACTTTCGAAATCGATTTGTCGATATGAATAAATATGAGTAAAGGCCAGTTACATCTTTAGACCAACATAATAATATCAGAAGAAGCCATTTTGCCACATATAAAGCAACTTTAATTGTAAAGCGTCTCTTTATAAAAGAAAAAAATAGGATAATTTTAAAGTGACAAAATATGCCGCGATAAGTTAAATTGGCGGCGATTTGCCGTATTTATTATGAATACGCAAAATTGTCAATTTAGCTCACGAGCTCTCGTTGTTCTAACTCCAACTTTTTCATTCATTACCCCGTCGGTTAACCGCGCAACTTTTTATGAATGCGAGTGTTAATATTAAAAAGATACACTTTTATGCATAGAAATCGTATAAAGTGTTGCGCGGAACTTTTTAAACTTTGGCCCCGAAAAGTTTTTAAAAAATGTCATTTGACAAGTTAACAGACTCGATTTTTGGCAAACATTATAATTTTGGAAATATGTACAGTGGGCAGTATTAGGTTGGGGATGATACTCTAGTGCGAAGGAGTCCCGATAGATCCTCATGGGTCACAGTGACGTCAGAGCTACAGAGACCTGCCTTCTTAAAAAACTGGCTAAAACACTATAATATCAACCAGACGGAGAATATTGCCGAATTTTAATTCATAATTATCTTGAGCACGGATCGAAATTCCCATTATTCGAATACCGTGATTCACTCTTAAATCGGCATAGTCGGAGTGCGAGATACGGAATCGCGCATCCCATTAGTAAACAACTAAACAGATATCAGCACATGCCCCCCAAAGTCCTGTATATGAAACTTACATACAACGCATATTGTTTCCGAATGGGTGGACGCGTGCAGATTAGATTCGGACGCCATAGCCACTGACGAAAGTACACAATAATTTCGACGTTCGGTTTTCGGACGGTAAAGTGTAAACGCAGCTTAATTCTACAATCGTATGTGCATGCATGCTTTAATCCGAAATTAGTAGGTGGAACGCGCTGAGAAATCGATTGGGCGCCCGAAAGGATTCTGATACGTTGTTGATATTTTCTTCCTTGTGTGTTTGTGATTCTAAAATTTTAATCCGTACTAATTATTAGGCTGAAGAGTTTGTTGTTTTAATGCGTTAATCTCATGAAATACTGAAGTGCTTTTATGTAATTAGGTAGAAAAGTAAGTAATTAAGGTAGACCACCGGAAATAACTTTTTTACGAGAAAAGTGCGGTTGCTGTTGATCGGTACCGCATAGAAGCTGGTATCGTACATACATACAACAAACATAACCTCATTCTGTATCGTCGGTGTAAAAAAAGTTATAATGTAAGTTAAAATACAAGTATAACATGACAATTATCCATTACTCCCAGACACGACGGCGGCGGGTTTTTGTTGGGAAACAATAACATAGTAATGAAGTGATTTCATAGAAAGTGTAGATAATAAACACAGTACAAGTTCAGGCAGTAGACCATCTTCATAATAAAGGGCATGTACATTACGTTCGCTTGCGATCGATCGCAAATAAATTGATTTCTTGTAAATAAATGAAGGATCCCTAAATCCTGGGGGCGTAGCCAATACGACAGCACAGGCATAGCCAACACGACATTCGACACGTCATGTAATGTCAATTCCATACATAATATAAACAATAAATAAGAATTTATGAAATAAAAAAAAGAATGCAAGAAGGGATAAGAAAACATGTTGGCGCCATTATTACTTACCTACCTGTTAGACTGATCTCAAATGACCGCCCTGATAATCTAATTGTTGAAACTATTTTTTTAGGAAAACGGCTGAATTACCCTACTGTATATCTTTGTATTGTGTATCCGCTTGTTAGAGCGCTGTGCTAACCGCATTGTATGTAAATTCGCACAAATTATTTATTGAACAGTTTAGCAAAGTTCGTATTAATAATTAATCTTCACGTAAACTATCAAAGAAATAAAAGAAAAATCTTTTTTATGCTACGATTGTAGTTTAAATTGTAAACTTCCGCGTTTTTAGAAAGTGTTAAAAACTTAACTATGAAATAAATTATAATGTGACTATTAAATTCTAGTAATTATTAAAAAAAAACTAAAAAATAAGGGAACATAAATAGCAATCGAAACTGATACTGCAACGAATGGGGAAGTGAAAGCTTAAAAGCTCTAACTTATCAGGAGCGTCAGGAAGCTCCAAAGACTTTCTGCTTCACATAGAGCTTCCTTAGCTTTTCTAGGCTCTCAGTAAATGCGAAGTTCAATGATTTATTTCATGTGTTTAAATGTTAGTATTGAAAAAAACTAGATATCTTATATCTTTAAACGAGCAATTCTTGTATATAATTGGAATCTCGGAATCGGCTCCAACGATTTTCATGAAATTTAGTATATAGGGGGTTTCGCGGGTGATAAATCGATCTAGCTAGGTATCGTTTTTAGGACATGTCATTTTATTCGTGTTTTATCGAATACCGAGCGAAGCTCGGTCAAATAGCTAGTCTAGGCACGCGGTAGCGTGTCAAGCCGAGTTCCAGCATAACAGAATGGCGAGCCGCACCGTGTGTAATATGTATTACACGAACCATTTGCAGCTACTTTTGACCCCCTCATAATTCAGAAACTATTTCACATAAATGTTTCAAATTTGGCTCATGTAATGAGACTCGCGAGATAATTATATGCTCTAAATTTCATGAGCACAGCTCAAACGGTTATTAAGATATTAACACCCGAAAATCTACATTTTTATCACTGACTGACTGACCTATAGATCAAAATTCTAACCCACTTCCAGATGACCTCGAAGGCTGAAATTTCGAATCCAGCTCAGTAATCGTGTGTAAGCGTAGGGGAAAATCCGAAAACAAAAAAGAAACGGTCAAGTGCGAGTCGTACAGAGCGAAAATTATGTTTTTTGTATGGAGACCCCCCTTAAATATTTGTTTTATTTTACCTTTATTATTTATTATGAAAGAAGAAATACAATTAAAGATTTTGTGAAAATTTCAAGTACCTATTGACTGCCATTATTGATTTAGAGAAAAAAAGGCAAAAAAATCATGTTTATTGTATGGGAAGCTCCCCGTAAACATTTATTTGTATAGAAGGCTGAAATTTTCAATCCAGCTCAGTAATTGTGTATAAGCGAAGAGAAAAATCAGAAAATAAAAAAAATCGGTCAAGTGCGAGTCGGACAAAGTCAAAATTGTGTTTTTTGTACGGATGTTGTGGAGATAAAGTTTGAGTCCCGAGAATAGACATAGCATTCTTTTAATACGTCTGTCCGTCCGTCTGTCTGTCTGGTAGACAGCTTTAATAATAGCTACTTAACTTCCGCACAATAAGTTGTCTGTTGTACCCTATAGTTAATGATTGGAAATACACTTGTGTTATACCGTATTTTTCCAATGCCTCCTGATGGTAGCTGCTTTTTCCATTCGCTTGGATTTTCTTTGTTTTATTCGTCTGATACTCAACAAGGCTTGAATACCTATAACAATTGCTGTTATTTTAACAATGTGAGATCTTAAACTAGATTAGATTTGACTTGGCTAGTTTTCGTCAGAATTAAAGTGTTTAATAACTTTATGAAATGACCGATGTAATGAAAACTGGCCAAGTTAGATCTAATCTAATTTAAGATCTCACATTGTGAAAATAACAGCAATTGTTATAGGTATTCAATAAAGCAATGAAATAGACTCTATTATTTGTTCATAATGTTATTTGGTTCCTATACGTCATACATATTTCGATTTTCCATGGAACTTGGCACTCATTTAGATCTCCATCCTTTTAACGGCGAAGTCTATAGACAATTATAATGTTTGTATGGAACTTGGCTCTCCATTTTTACATTTATGTTTTTGGTGGGATATAATATTAAAGGAATATTTTATTAAAAACACAATATTTTTCCGTATATTTTATTTTATTGAAAACACAACTCTCTCTCTTTCACACACACACCCACACACACACAAATATTTCGCGAATCGGTAACGGATAAACTGGAACTAGAATTTCCATATTTCCCATACAGTGTTATCTCCCAATAACAAGAAGTAGACTGAAGGCCCTCAATAAAGCATTAGTCGAACCTACCTCTTGATTATACCCGTCTACCCCAATTGTATTTCAATCCAACATTAATAAAGCTTCGGTCCAGTTCGGATCCTAATAAACATGAAAATAGTATCTTTAAATCACGTATTTTTGTAGTTTTGACCAATATTTTTTACGTTCGTTACGACTAGGATTTACGTTGGTTAGAAATTTAATGAGAAAAAAGTATTGTTTTTTCTAAATTAAAGTCCAAACAGAGAACTCAGTCACAAAACTTTATATAATAAAGCCAAATGTATAAAATTCTTTGTTCATGTCGTCATTTTCCGATTGTCATCGTCAGATTGCATCGAAACTAGAAGCTGTTGTTTATGGCAAAATCAGAGTTTCGCCTTCCATAAATCGTTATTAAATTATTTGCTAGATTTGCTAGGCTTTATTTACATAATGGTAAGGTCTATAAGTGGTGCATGGTCTACATACCCTTGGGAGCAGACAAGTTTTGCCAGCGTTTTTATGTTGATTCAAATACCAAAAACTCGCTCCTCGTTAACTACTATTGTTCTTGCATAACTCCATGTATTGGGAAAAATAACTACCGCATCCGCTGTTTTAACTAGCAGAGTTTATGCCATATTTTTATTTGTGTCTTTTCTTTGTTTTTGCGGTTTGAACGCGAAATTGCATTGGAAATATAAATTAAACAAAGAAAGTTATAAAATACTATAAATTAGCCTGAAAAAAATTTATTTTAAAGCCAACCTTATAATAACTTTCTGAATTTTATAAATGTGTAAAAGAAACGCTGAAAATTAATGAACTCAGTAAATAAGGCCTTATTTAGTCGCTAAATAAATATTTATATTGTGCAATATATTTAAAATTTTGTTAGCAGATCTGTTACATATCTGTTCATTAAATAAAATGGAACACAGTCCACTGCATAATATCCACTATAGCAGAACAGTTTATTAGCATGCATGTCCAAGGCAGTGTCTATTTGTAAAAGAGCAATAACGCACGCAAAATCATAGACGGTGTATTAAAATCGCCAATAGCTGACGTCACAATAGCGTCACCGTGCATTGTAGTCATTTGAGCGAAGTTCGCTATTGTCGCGAAGTTGCAGCTATCTGTAGATAACGTGCGTTTGTTCAAAGGACCTCTGTGAGTGCATTAATCGACGCTTGTCCACTCGTCAAATCACCGGTCACCGGTATCTTTCGTTTGTTCCACGGAATATTCTGATATTGCTGTGGTTTAAATACTAAAATGTTATAGTTTTAATCATTCGAAATCCATATTTGTGTAACTTTGGGGTGATATCTATTAATCAATATTACTCCGGGAATGTTAGTATAAATTTTTGCCTTGCCATAGAAGATGAAGAGGAAATTACTCTACGTATTATGCACTTCTACGTCGCTCCAGAATTCTAACAAATTTTCGGTCAGGTCACATTATAATTTTTTTACCCATTCCAAAACAATGTAACTTTTATAAAATATTTTACTTCCACATGCATTTGTATTGTTTTAATCGCGACAAGTTAAATCCATTACCAACACGAATTAAATTTCATTTAGCGTGACATACCATCGTCATAATATTTACGATTATAATACGTCTATAATAAATAATAATGATACGTCTAACGCCTGAATTAGGGAAGACATAAGTTATGTATGGACTGCCCGCCGTCTCCCCTCGCGTTAATAGTTAATGAAAATTGCAATACATATTGTATCAAATATTTAGTCGTAGTTTTCCCAGGGTCTCACAATTCTTGGGGTGCATTATTTATAATTTCATGTTTCCTTGAGACGCCGCGCGCCGGCGTAAATAATTTCGTTTTGATTGCTTTAGCGCATTTGAGAAGCTACCTTTTATGCTTAAATGTTTTGTCATCGTTATATTGTTTCATTTTTAACCGACTTTTAAAAAGGAGAAGGTTTTTCATTTCGACCGCATATAATATTATGTTTCTTTTTGTATGTTCGCGGATAATTGCTCCGCTTATGGACTGATTATTTTTCACCTTTTCGACTTCTTTGAATACCAAAAAGTTGAACGAAAGCAACAAGTATGAAGTCGTACTCCGGAGGTGCTAGCAAAAGTGAAGGAAACTTTCTAACGGGGTAAAAGAAAGCATTTTCACCCCGTTAGATTACTTCCTCTCCTAAGTCGCGCTGGCCTTTACTAATTTTAAATTAGGTCACGTGGGACGTGCCCTCCGACTTTGTCATTTTTCACCCATCCAAAGTGTGCGCATAACACTTTGAACGCAACAAACATGCACTGAAAACTTCTAAAACAGTGCGTGTAAGATGCATAATCAATATAAGTTTGAGTTTCGATAGACAGGACCTGTTAATTATACGCACGAGTGGGGCAAGGGGGTGGATGGGCTATGGGGGTGGGGTCAGGGGAGGGGGAGGATGGGGTGCAGGGAGGCTGCGTTTGCTGAACAAATGCGCCTGATTAGCCCCGCTTTGTCGTCTCCCCGATGCCGATAGTTCTGATGATGTTAATTTCTCGCCCGATCATGGGTTTGCCAGGTGTCTTGTCCGCAGTAATTAAAGTGCATCATATTTTTGGTATGGCTTTTAAAATGCGTATTCAAATTTTAAAGTATGATAACTGCTTTGTTGCACTTTGGTGGTTTAAATGCTTATGTAAATTAAATGAATTTAATTTGCGTAAGATCGTCTTTTGCTGACTTTTTATTAGGTTGCTAGACGTTCCCAGAAACTAAGTTAATGTCGCACAAAACGTACAGTGACCAAACGTACGGTAACCAAACGAGACTTTACATATTTTTCTAAAACTTTTGATTAAGATTTTTTTTTATTTTAATCATTACAATATTATGATTTACCTGTATACATTGTTACTGTTAATTTTGTATTATGTACCTACTTTAATAAATTATGGTCCGGTATAAATTATTATAAAACAAACTTAAAGTATCTCCATAGTCAATATTCATCCCAATTAGTTTACCGGCTCTCCGAAGACTTCTCCACAGTTGAGCAAAACAGACATACTCTAATTCAAATGTAAGTACTATCTACTATCTCTAATATACCTCTAGGACTATTTACCGCAGGATTAACACGTGACTTAATTCTAATTCACTTTTCACCAACAATGGCGGCCAATCAATGCATGCGGGGTATCAGTGATCATTGGTATCCGGACACTCGTGCATACCTGTAATTTCAAGTATTCAATGTAATATACTTAGAATGTAGTTAATTAATTATCTGGACTAATATCATATTAGTACACTAATTACTGATAATTGTATAAATAAATGGGAAGGGGAGCGAAGGCGTGAATAGAAGATAATTTTTAAAAAGTTTACTTTTCAATTTCAGTGCAACGAAGTTATGGGCAACATCTAGTAATATAAATTTCAGGTTTCGTAGAAAATTATTCTGGTATATTATTATTTTATATTCTGCCTTCTCGATTTTTTTCAATTTAAAAACCGCTTGCCATTATATTATACAAGCGTATTTTATATTGCTATACTGCCTTATTAGTTATCCCAATCTTATATTACTGACTGACGCAACGCACAGCTCAAACCACTGGACGGATCGGGCTGAAATTTGGCATGCAGGTAGATGTTATGACGTAGGCATCCGCTAAGAAAGGATTTTGATCAATTCTACCTCCAAGGGGTTAAAATACGGGATCAAAGTTTGTATATAATAATATTAATAATACTTTTTAACGCGTGCGAAGCCACGGGCAAAAGCTCGTAATGAATAAAGATAATAAAATAAACTAGCTTTTATTTAGTAACAGCACAGAATTTAGTACGGACACGGTCAAATTAAAGCTCGTAGCGCTACGGCGTAGCGCGTAGCACAGCCTACGTAATGACGGTGTAACAAGCGCACCAAAGAAATATTGACACTAAAGTACTGTATATTGCAGTGGTTCCCAACCTTTTTAAAGCTGTTACCCCTATGGCCTGTTACAGATACTGATTTTCTCGCATTTATAAGTGGTAGCTAACGGTACCAACAGAAAACATTTTCAGATCTCGTTCTGCAATGATAGGGTATTATGTAGCTGTTTTTCTACAAAATGTACAGTTTATTTTTTATCTGCCAATTCATTTATTTCAGGTACCACCTCTGTTACCCCTTTAGAATAGCTATTTGCCCCCGCGGGGGTAATTACCCCCAGGTTGGGAACCACTGGTATATTTAATTACTATATATTTTTATACTTCATTTTATACTATAATATACAATTATTTTTATTGTGTACGTAAATATTTTATTATTTTCAAATTTCACATATTTAATTCTACCTATATTTTGTATATTTTGTGGCTGAACTGCGCGACCCCAGCAGCTTAGATCGCACTTCAGCAATTACACAACAGTGGAGCGACTCAGCACGACACAGCCAAATATTTTTGTATGAAATCGTATTAGGTAAGCCGCACTACGTGGCAGCGGAGCTACGCGACACTGAGCGTCAGTACGAACGGACCGCATTTCAACTGCAATCCAACCGCAAATTGCAGTTCAAGTGCAGTTTGAATGCAGTTGATAATGTTTTGCAGTTCTATTGCAGTCGTGTCAACTGCATTCAAACTGCACTTGAACTGCAATTAATCGTTGCAGTTCAAAATTTATCGCAGTTCAAGTATCGTAGAAAATTGTTCTGGTATATTATTATTTTATATTCTGCCTTCTTGATTTTTTTCAATTTAAAAACCGCTTCCATGATGAGTACTGATACTATAGAACGTGAAGTGACGCATCGCTCCACTGCAGCGGAGTGTCGCTTAGTACTGTCGCCTTTAAAATGCTGCTCCGGTGCAGTGTTATACCCAGTGCGGTCATACCTTTATGATGAATTAGAAATATCGAATGACAACATGGAAGCACATCAAAGTCAGCCGCGAATCGCTCATTAATTTTTGATCGTCAATTTGTCAATCATGAAGACGTTACAATTGCGGCTGTCAGGACACGGCCTATTTTAGTTTTGTGTTACGCAATAGTTCACTACAACCTTTATTTAGATGCACCTGACACACGTTGTTCTGCCCTACATTTAAAAAGTTTAATATTTTCCCCCAAGCATTGCCAGGTTCCTTACCATACTTACCCGAAAATTACTCCGATTTTGATACCAAATAAGCAAAATTGATCCAGCAATTTTTCAGTTTTAGCATAATATTGTTTCATTTCATTTTTATTATCATAAAATTAATCTCACGTCAAGGAGTTTGCTTATCATTAATCCTTCAAGCCCCATACAAGCACCGGTGATCGTGACAACAATAGAATACAATAGCATTTCCGAAAATCCCTGATCGAAGGATTAAAGCATAATAGCTAAATTAGCGATAAATTTGAGACTTTCTTTTGAATGAGTTGTCCAATTGAAAATTGAATTCCGCGTGTTATAGTTTCAACATCGAAACCGAAAAATCGAGTTATCCCGCTAATATCCCGCGTATCATAGTACGGTAAACGGTTGAAGCAATTTCGGTTCGGCCGCGATAAATCCCATCGATTATGTTAATCATTACAGCCATACCAAAATAACATTAAGTTAATAGCATATCAATTAATATTTCATTGGATTTTCACTTCTGATTTACCCTGTTTAGAAATTGATTGCAACGTCCAAAAGTGAACATATTGGTTCGATACTGTAATTACGATTTCACTTTTGTGCTTTACAAAGTGCTTTACAAAATGGCGACTTTTGCATTTACTTCACAATTAGGGTCAGTTTCAACGTGACAAGTCGATGCGATGCAATTTTTATTGACCCTCGAAAAAATCGCTTCGTCTCGTTGCAACGTGATCGACCCTTGCACACCCTATTGTTTTTGTAGCAATTAAAAGCATTGATATTCCTATGAAAATAATACATGAAGCTACAAGATATTACCTAATACGTCTTTGCTATTTTAACAGAGTTCAAAATCCAAGAAAATAACAAAAATCACCAAAAAAATAGGCCAGGTACATATGAAATTATACCAAATTAACCCTTATTAAGCGGCGCGTGACGTAAGCGCATACTAATCGTACCGTAGATCGATAATATCCCGTGCTAATAGAACACTGCCGCCGATGTTCGTCAATTGTACCAACAAATTGGTATCATCATTATCTTGTTAATTTACCAAATAATCCTAAGTCTGCTTAGCATACAGCTTAGTGGCACAAAACTAGCACGCATGCGCTTGTGCGCATGCGTGCTAGTTTTGTACAAAGTTTTTGTTTTCTTTTTTGTAAAAGCAGTAAGTATTGTTGTATTTTATCTGTAGAACATACATATTATTTAAGTCTCTTTCTTTAACCCAGTTAAAAGTCGCCGTTAAAGCAAAAAATCAAAAATCGCCCATCATATTATGCCAGGTGAAAAAGAACGACGCAGAAGCAGTGACAAGTTATTGTTTTCCTTATAACTCGAAAAATTTACGACAATTAAGAAATCAGCTAGTACAGTCGCTCGGGAATAGAATTTTATATTATTTATTAAAATATTGACTTAGTTGAATGCACCGTTTAGAAAATAAATTAGTCGTGAAACTTAGATGCATCTTAGTAACTTTTTTTCTATCGAGAAAATTTTCAGATATTATCATGTTTTCGTTAGTACGGAGTACGGACCATCGCAAATGTAGTACATATCTATGTTTAAAAAATGAAACAATTCGTAGCTTACTATCAAGTTAAATAAAAATGAATTTTAAGATAGATGATCTTTAGTTTTTTGCTTTAGTTGTCCCCTTCTATACTTATTATAAAACAAAGTCGCTTTTTTTCCCTCATGTCCCTTTGTTCCCTTTAATCTTTAAAACTGCGCAACGGATTTTGATGATACTTTCAGTGTTAGATAGCACATTTATCGAGGAAGGCTACAGGCTATATTTTAACACCCTAAGATTAATAGAAGCGAAGAAATAGAGGAAAATGTGAAAAAAACGGGGAAAATTATTTGAAAGGACTAACTTGAACGCGCTAATCTCAGGAACTACTGGTCCAATTTGAAAAATTCTCTCAGTGTTAGATAGCCCATTTATTGAGGAAGGCTATAGGCTATATTTCATCACGCTAAGACTAATAGGAGAATGTGGAAAAAACGGGGGAAATCTTTAAAACTGCGCAACGGATTTTGATGATACTTTCAGTGTTAGATAGCACATTTATCGAGGAAGGCTACAGGCTATATTTTAACACCCTAAGATTAATAGAAGCGAAGAAATAGAGGAAAATGTGAAAAAAACGGGGAAAATTATTTGAAAGGACTAACTTGAACGCGCTAATCTCAGGAACTACTGGTCCAATTTGAAAAATTCTCTCAGTGTTAGATAGCCCATTTATTGAAGAAGGCTATAGGCTATATTTCATCACGCTAAGACTAATAGGAGAATGTGGAAAAAACGGGGGAAATTATTTGAAAGTGTTTATTTCGCGAACTACATACTGGAGCAATTTTTATGTTATTTGGCACAGATAAGAAATAGACCACATGAAGGATCGTGATAGGCTATCGATTTTAATCATTTTTTCAGTGGCTATATTATGTATTATGGCTATATATATTATATTTTATGCCCGTATGACACCGGGGCGGGTCGCTAGTAATAAATAAGTTAAAAAGAGTTAATAAACAAAGTAACCAGTTCTGTTACAAAAAAATGTCCACTCATTATGATTATGTCGTTGTCTCTTTTACTATATAAGGAATACTAATAATTATTATTATTGTTATCATTGTCTTAATAAAAATTAGCATAACTATTATTACAAGACAATTAACTTGTTATTAATTGTTACAATAACGTCATATTTAAATAAAACTAATAGCACGCGATGTTTTTGAAATAATAAAGACGTATTGTTTGCTTACATAAATAATGCTTTGGTAACGTAAGGTAAATGAACAACATTGGCAGGTGGCAAGTTGGTAACATTGAAATGAAAACAAATACTGACAAGTTCACAATAATTTAACTGTGTTTTAAATAATTGAAGTCACTCGATGTGTAGAATGCGTTAGTTGTAAACATTTCTCTAACAAACACGAGAATTCTGATAGTTTAATAGTAGAATTTCTAATAGGTTTAGTAGAATTTCTCCGCTGATTTAATTTGACTTTGTGAAATAATTACAAAGTCTCTGATTATAGAGATACGCAGTTTATTGTATAGAATGCAAGTTACATTGCACATTCCATAACTTATATATTTTTTTAATTCTTTATTAGGGCAAAAAAACAATATCACAATAAAGTACTATTACAAACAGTCTTCCTCTATAAATATACAGTAATTGTGATATCCACATCATTTACCACATACTAAATATGTAAAAATATGTTCTTAAGTTTAATTATAAGTATTAGTTTATTAACAGGTTGAGATTTTAATTTAATGTATTGTTATTTTACATATTTAATTTTTGACATGTTTAAGCAAATAACAAGATAATAAGATTATAAGTGTTACCTACCTGCTTATTCAGTAACTACCATTTACCAACCTTGATTGATTAGCGGGCGGCACCCTAGCTTTTGTTGTTGCATTTAACTTATTCTTATCTAAAAAAAATAACCTTAAAAACTTTTCTGCAAAATTTTCGCTCGTCATCGTTATGCATACAAATGTCGCAATAAATAGTATCACGAGAATAGGTATATAAGGTACATCGTTCGGCTATGGGCTATTACTCAGTGCAGACAGAACGGAGCGCCGCGGAGAGAGTCTTAACGCGCCTAAAAATAAACTTTAAAATTATTATACTAAGGTGCATAATTCCTAAACCTCACAAAAATGCGCGCGTGGGAATCCCTTATCGCACTTTGGCGTAATAATTTTAAAGTTTATTTTCATTTGAAAATAACTTTAAAACTTGCGTGAAAAACGCACTTGCGTTAATAAAATCATGTTCGCTGCGCTCCGTTCTGTCTGCGCTGAGCCTAAGGGGTAGCGGAGACCAAGGGCCTCTACAATTTCCGGTTGATAGCGGTCTGCACGAAAATTGAATCAGTTCGGTGTGTGCCCCAAATACCCCGCGCCGGCGTTTACGGGTTAAACGACTGAATGACGAATGGGATTTGATGACGTATTGAGCGGGATTTTATACGGGATTTCAAGTAACTGATAAAAATGTTTACAGCCTCCGCTTTTTAAAAAGCCAGGCACGTGGTGTCCCGTAAAGTACCAAGATTTTTAGGTGGCAAAGCAACTAAGTCAAGATGCTTTTGTTAATTTGACTGTCGTTGAGTTCGATATTTGCATAATAGGATTGCATAGGATTTGTCAAATTGTTTGAAACTAAACTAAAATTGACGGCATCTCGAGTCCCAGATTCCAGTTATAACTGGAATCATCAGAATCTTTAACATCATTTGCAAAAGCTGACATAATAGTATATATTTATTGTCATTAACTCATGCTCATAGGGATCAATCCTTAATATCTAAGCTAAAATAACTGAAATTTGATCCGTTAAAAACTAGAATTAATAATATATTTAGCCTCACTAGAATAAATATTAAACACATATGGGTAACTTAACTATAGTAGAAATATTCGTAAACTGCTTGTTTATAACATTTTACCGAAGGTCGGATAGGTTCCAAATATTAAAAAAAGTTGATTGTCGTCGACATGAAGTGGATAGATTTTTGGTTGTCATTCTCTCACAATTATTGAATATAATGCTCTAGTGTACAAAGTATTTCTATTTCTTCCATTCACGTTCGCCTATACAACAAGCGGCTTCACAACACTGCTAAAATATATTGATAGATAAGTAACATCCCCGTTACAGAGTTATTAGATGTCCCTAACAAGCTCTATTAAAATAGACAATTGTGAGCGCTACCCTGTTATAATACTAGCTCGAATAATGGCTATGCATGTGTCTATCATCCATAGTGTTAGTCCAAAATTGAATAGCAAGCGCCGTGGTGCAAGTTATAAGTTGAGAGTAAAATATTTTACTCACCATATTTTTACTGATAGTAAAATTAGAATGTCTTATTAAATTTGCTGTCGCAAGTCTCAAAATCTTGTTTTTTTTCACAATGAAATGTATTTTTCAGAACTTAATCTATACATATAATAAAACTGTAGAAATTTAGATTCTGTACATTAAAAATATTCAAAAAATAATAAGCGGAGGGTGTCACTACATCGCTGTAGAAGCCAAAAATGTGATCAGTATTTTTGTCCGTCTGTCTGTCTGTCTGTATGTTTGTTCCAGCATGACACGAAAACTACTGATCCGATTTGAATGCGGTTTTCGCAGATATAAGGGGGTAAGACTTTATATCAACTGATGAAGAAATACTTTAAATGGCAAAACAATGTTTGCCGGGACAGCTAGTAACTGAAATAAAAGTGATACTATGTGCATAAAATTAAATTATTTTTTCTGGTAACCCTCTTGCGCCCGCGCCTGGAGGGTTCTGTTATTACGAGAATTTTTATGTTGCCGTTGCTGCTGTTTCTTTGGCTCCTAAACGTCTTCGGGTTTTAAAATAAAGAATATAAAGAGACATCAAAGATTGGTATAAGTGACCGATCCCTGGGTAACAAAGTGAAATAGTGTACCTACAACATGATTATTTTAGCCCTGAGCGTAGGTACTATTACCCAATCTATAGCATAGTAAACTAAATTTCTTATGTCCATCAATATATCAATCTGGTAGCGATTTAATAATACAATAGATTTGGTCAAACGTGTTTATAGATTAATCGAGTTGGTTGCTGTACAATTTAATATATATTACTATGTAGAGTGTAGACTATTAAAATTCTCAATCAAATATGATGTTTAAATAATGTTAGTAGTATCCATTTTTCTTACATCAATATATATAGTTGAGTTATTACTAAGAAAAAATAAAATGTTGAGTTAAGTACTAGGTTTTGGCCAACATCGTACATATAGTTTTGGACATATACTAGTATTTGGACATATAGGATTTCATACTTTGATTTAATGGTCCTAAAATATGGATTGTTCTATTCGTAGGACAATGTTACTGTTAAGTTATAACACTATAACCTACTAATATACAAAAAATCCTCTATGAAATCCTTTCTATCTCTGTTACGAGTAGCTACCACTTTCAAGATTTTCCGCAAATAAAAAAGTTGTTTGTCTTATCAAAATGATATAATATGTAATTGATTGTACTGACGGTTCTTGGTGGAAATTCATGTTGAACACTAATAAACACTTTTTCTTGCAGTTTATACACTATATTAAGATATTATTATAACTTTTAAACAAATTACACGACCGGTTTCGAAATTATTACACCTGATGATGAATAATTTCGAAACCGGTCGTGTAATTTGTTAAAAAGTTATAATAATATCTTAATATAGTGGATAAAGTCCAAGAAAAAGTGTGTTTTATTAGTGTAATCAAAATGAAGCGACCCACAAAAACTTAGCTTGATAGTAATTAAAAAAATTGTTCTAGGGCTCCCGTACTATTTTGTTAGGACCACTTGCTTCAATCAGGGTTATTGCAATATCTGGCCAAATCGACCCTTCTCTTTTTAACACAAGGAACGAAAAAAAATGAAATAATTAATACTTCCCAATTGTAATATTTTAACCCCACATTAGCAAATCTTCGATCCAGTGTATGGAACCTGTCAAGCAACATATTAACTAATATAGGTACTAGATACGCCCGCAACTCCCTTGCGCCAAAACTCGTTTATCGCACGGAAACCGTACATTTTTCCGGGATAAAAACTATCCTATGTCCGTTCCCGGGACTCAAAGTATCAATTCAGCGGTTTGGGCGTGAAGAGGTAACATACAGATAGACAGACACACTTTCGCATTTTTAATATTAGTAAGTATGGATTTATAATATTAAATAAACGACTATTTTTTATCAACCAGCCTGCCTAGCAATTAGTATACGCCAACGAGATATCTCACTCTCGAGATAATTAAAAACTACTCGTCTCATAATGTCAAAATCTTGACATTATCTCGACGAAACTCTATAAAAATGTGTTATTTCGATGATAGATCTACGCGAGAAAAAATGTTTGTCATGCTAGGGTCATTCAGATGAAGAGACAAACCATCAAACATCGAGAAAACATATGTAGAGTGAGATATCTCGTTGGCGTATGCTAGGCAGGCTGGACGTGTCTTAAATTGATAAATGTACTAAATGGTGTGTTACACAATGATTCTGAGCGAAGGTTGTTTCTTTGGAAGCTTAATTGACATAGGCTGCTTAGGTTAGGCTGCCTAACCTAAGCAGACGGAAATGAAGTTAAAGTAAGATTAACTTTAACCCAGACTGGCGCAAATGGGCCCTAATGGAGGTTATTCGAAGGCGATTCAATTATTGTGTGCCCTAGAGAATATTGGTTTATTTACTATATTAGTTTACCTGTGCCCTAGTCAAGCCAATGGGTGCCATCAAAGGCCTATAATCTTATCACTGGTCTCCATATAATATTATTAAACCTGCGTTTACAGGGCCTGAGCACTAAGCCTCCTTGTGATCTCAGACAAGACTAAGTGATCAACAACTTTCAGACATCAGCTTTATAGCTTAAAATAAATGTAAAATAAACTACAGCTCAAAATTTTAGAATATGTTTCTGTAAGTGTTTGCTAACTTTATTTCTTCTTAATTATAAGTCTATTACTTATATTATGTAATTGAAATTGTATTTAACACAGAAAAAAGGCAATTAAGATTTCTTATTTTAATTTCTGTATTTGAAAAACAAATAACTAAATACTAGATATTACAAACATCTTAGATATTGTTTCATTTGAACATTTAAATGTAATAAATATAGTAGTAATAGTAAAATATAAGTACTTAAGTAAAAAGGTTGTGGTGATAATTTGAGAAAAAAAGTAATTTTCTATGTTGTTACATGTTTGTTTTGTTTGATACATTGTGTTCGGTATTAAGTAATCTATACCTGTGCGTTACTCCGAAACAAAACAAGAGCGGTCATATTACTACATCAACATGAGAGAACAAAAGAGGTTTATACGTTTTATCAGAAAATGTCATTACATATACAAAGCCTTTGAAATCTTGTAACAAACAATTTCTTTTTAAAACAACAAAGAGTTGCAGAAATGTTATGAGTTTTATACGGCACTACGACTGTAAATTTGATGACGACAATCTTAAAAGCGGTATTTCTTGAAGATTTTGTATTAAAATCTTACTAAAGACTAAAATTATTATACTTTTGTTTACCTTCTTTAAATGTATAAATAATATAGTTGTAAGTAGAGTACTGAGTTCAAACCAAAATCAAAATTGTTTTATTTCGGAATAAATTTAAAATAAATATTTTCAGAATGTCCACATGGTGCCTACCACCGCAAAGAATACTGATTTGAAAACATGCATTTAGTGGAACTTTTGTGCTTTCAATTGTCTTAGGGTCAATTCTGACCGCAACGAAACGCGTAGATGCATTTCTAAATTTGTACGGATTTAAAGGATTTGCAAGACGTCTCACGTAATAATTGAAAATCAATTTAGTACAAATTTAGAAATACATCTACGCGTCGCGGTACGGTCTGAATTGACCCTTAAGGTTGATTCAGACAGATTTGACAGATTCGCAAGACGTCTCACGCAATAGAAATCTGTCAAATCCATACTTAATGCCGCGCTGCGCCTCGCCTCGCCTCGCCTCGTCGCGTTGTGGTCTGAATTGACCATTACTCGAATCTGTCATACAATTTTCGTTTCGCTAGCTCTACGTTTTTATGACAGTGCTTGGCTGTCAAATAGGTATATGAGAGTAATTATTGTTCTATGCATTATATTTCGATGCAATAAAGCTAAGGAACTGACCACCTCATTTACAATTAATTGTGTATGATAGTAATCCGCTAGAGGAATCTTGTTAAGTAATTTCATTAAGCCTCAATATCTTATTCATAAAGCCATCATTCGGGGAGTTTACGACGCGCGTTCTCTAACATCCTGTATAATGTAGCTACAATTTTCATATATAAACTCTTTTCTATACTTAAAAAAGTTGCTATTTTTTATAAAAAATATTTATTGATGTTTTTTTTTAAGTCTTAACATACAAAGTTTGCATCATTTACTTCCTAAAGCTCCAAAAAATAAAACAAGTAAAATTAAATAAAATATATTACTACATAACAAAGTACTGCATAACAAAGTAAGTATGAAAACTAAAAACTTAGGGTATGAACACTTAATTACGTAACTATTTAAGAAAACATATTTTAAGAAAAAGTTCCGTCACATACTTCAATATCCAATTTGCCCCAAACAACCACAGATTGGGGTTAGGGCTCTTTATCGTGAACGTCTATGAAAAAAAGGTACAACAAAGTTCGGATTCTTCGAACAAGAACTCGGAAGGGGTCAAAAAGCGGGTGTCAAAGTAGTTAGACAGATAGCGCGTACGGTTAGCGCAAATAGCATTAATATAAACTAGAATCGAACGTTGCGCGCTATCGATTAGGAGCTGGCGTTTACAACAATTAATGACCTGCATGTCCCTAGCCCGACAAAGCTATGGCAAAACAAATAGACGCACGCCGCGCCTCCCCGAAATACAGCGTGTTCCCTTTTAACTTAGCCAATTGAGCGTGTACAAATGTGATTCGCCGTTTGTTAGCTACCTATTGATTGTTTGTACGATAGTCTTCCAGTATTCGTTTGAATTTACGAATGTTTTCAAATGAAAAGCTAAATCTTGAAGATAATGAGTACTGACACAGTATGGGTGTTAAGATATTAAAAATTAAATACACACTTTTTGATGCTTTTCTCTTAATTTTAAAGTGTTAAATATCTCTGAGGAATAATTTCCTTTGAAATTTGTTGCATTATTTTTAGCTTCATTTGTAATATTATTTTAGCTTTAACCCAACGCGTATTCAGTGGCATTATATTCTACAAATACATCATCTAAATTCTAAGCCAAATAATACAAACCGGCCAAAACCTAGCACGTAACAGTTATAAATTAGGTGATTATGCGTGAACACTCTGTATACGAGTAACATTGTGGGGTGCAAGTGGCACGCGCTAGTGTGCGTAGAACGCGCGCGTGTGTGCATTAGTTTAGGTAGGGGTGTTGTGCTTAGACAATTTTAGTATCACATATTGCAAAATAATGCATGGGGTCATATCGTATGAATGGCCCCGTCATTACCGAACCTTGTTTATGGTGTTTGGGAGAACTTACTTAAAAATTTATACTGCACTGCTTCGTATGTTTCAATGAACTGACAATTTTGAGGCAATCGATATACTATTTTCGTTTTTATTGCTAGAATTGCATTAAATTGTATATTTTGTTTGTGGACTGTCGCATTATAATTTCATTTAAATGAATATTTTAAAAATGGTTCATTATGCACTCATTACTATAAGTTTATTTAAATGAAAATATTTTATTAAAACAACATACCGATATTTTCTAGGCTTTACTGTTTGCTATTGCGCCTTGCACGCCAGATACAGGGTGAGTAATTAAATTTTATATGATAGAATAAAGCTATTATAAATAACTTTAATGAAAATTATATTTTATAAAATAATAATATCACTAGCTCTCTCATTGGGTGCCTTTATACATTTTAATATCGGATTCGTTGCCAGACTAATTGAAAATTCTTTTAAACAAAATAAACTGTCTTAAGTCTTTACTTATTTTTATCGTGCAGAACTGCAGAAGTAATATTTATTTACAATATTTTCTTCTTTTCTCTTGCAGGAGGAATGATAATGATAAAACATTTTTCTATGTTTTTCCAGTGTATACCAGATATTTTTGCATTCGTAATAATTACAATAAAGCTAGAATTTGCTAGGCAATAATGACCGTGTGAAGTTCACGTCAATTCGTTGTTTGTGCGTGTTGCGTTTTCTGTGGTTCTGAGGTGTATTTTCTCAGAGTTTTTATGGAAATTACCTTTATGGCATTGGCACAAAGGTCTTACCACAGGTAAAACAACTGTGAACACACTGTATGACTGGTGTGAAGATGACAGACACGTCATTTCCGGTCACTGGATGGTCTAACTGTCTAAGGGTAAGGAAATCGGCGCCTGCTATTGTCTATATAAAAGCATGTTTCGCCAAAGTATTATTGTTCCAAAAGAAAACGCTTTGTAATATAAACATTGTAACATTGTAACGATGCAATTATTTTCATTTGTTTGTAATGAAGTATAATATGAACTTTATTATATTAGTTACTTTTTTGTTATGTTATAATAATTATATTCTGTCACCAACTAAGGTATATATATGCCTGTTGTATTTGAGATAATTTATAAAGTTCTTTATGTTGTTTGTTGTCCCTACAATAAAAAAATAAATAAAATTAGTATTCAGTGTGTGCGTAGGTTTATTAGCGATGCCCTAAGGCCTAGGCAATTAGATACCTAGGTACAGGGAGGACGAAATTACCGTATCAAATATTACATACGCCGCTTGCATTTTCGCAACGAGATGGCGATAATGGAGTCGGGAGTGTGTTGGCCTCGCCACGAGACATAACAATAATGGAATATTACTTTACACATAAAACATATAAATTTCGAATTCTATTACCTATCTATAAACCATACTCCGTAAGTGTAACTGTCTGTTACCTCTTTACGCCTAAATCTCTAGACCGATTTTGCTGAAATTTGGTATAGAGATACTATGAGTTCCAGGAAAGGACATAGGATACTTTTTATAACAGAAAAATGTACGGTTCCCGCGCGAATTATGCCGCAACGGAGTTGGGTCATCTAGTAATAATACTATTTAAGCAGCGAATAACTAAGTATACAGTGTCTAACAAAACAATGTGAAACTACTTTAGGGTGTGCTAGACAGGGACAACGTACCTTTCATTTTATTTAAGATCTGTTTGTCTCTGTCTTGTACATGGGAAAAGTCACATGATAGTTTATTAAGTATTTAGCATAATATGGTAAACTTTATTGATGAGCGCATCTTGCCGTCAAAAAATTAGTTTGACTAGATTTAAAATATAACAATATAATGTAGAAATGGTGGCAAAAAAATTGTAATGAGTAACCCATTATTAATTTATTACATATAAACTAATTTCCCCCGTTTTTCCACATTCTCATATTAGTCTTAGCGTGATAAAATATAGCCTATAGCCTTCCTTAATAAATGAGCTATCTAACACTGAAAGAATTGTTCAAATCGGACCAGTAGTTCCTGAGAGTAACGCGTTCAAGTTAGCCCTTTCAAATAATTTTCCCCGTTTTTCCACATTTTCCTCTATTTCTTCGCTTCTATTAATCTTAGCGTGATAAAATATAGCCTATAACCTTCCTCGATAAATGGGCTATCTAACACTGAAAGAATCATCAAAATCCGTTGCGTAGTTTTAAAGATTAAATGGAACCAAGGGACATGAGGGAAAAAAAGCGACTTTATTTTATAATAAGTATAGATGGTACTTATATTTTAACTTTATTTTAAAATAAAGTTTTTAGGTAAAGGTTTTTTAATGCTCGTCTTTTGAGAGGTCGTCAGTTGTCATCAATGTCGAAGAAATAGTGATACAAACACGAGTGGCGTGATGGCGTGCCATTGACAGTGTAACGCTGGTAATGAAGTGATCTGAAATCATCACAGTCGCTCGAATACCGCACGAGCGCTCAAAATTCAAATTCTGTACTGGGATTCTTAACAAGGCCTCGGGCCGGCCGAGAGTTGAAAATCTCGAAAATTCCACCGCAGATCGCACGAGAATCGGAATATGCGATGAGGTATTCGGCAAAACGGCGGAATAGTGGTGGGGGGCCGCATCGTTACATTCCTTTCCATCGATACGCGGATTTTTTATGCACATCACTGTTTTTGAAAAAAAAAGTGGATCGTACCTCAGCGGCAATCAAAAGCTTTAACAAGTAATAAGATTAAAAACTAACTACGTAAAAATATGACATTTAAAATAATTCCTGTTAGGCCGAAGCCAAACGAGCGTAATTTTGTGAGTCGTGAGCCGCAGAATTTCTGCCAGGCAGATTTTCTTTCATACAAATGACAACTCATTTTGAGTTGCCATGTGAATCAAACATGACTTTTGTATGAAACTGAATGCAGCAGAATTCTGCCCGGCAGAAAATCTGCGGCTCACGACTCACAAATTACGCTCGTTTGGCTTCGCCCTTAATGTCTTAAAACAAAGCATTTTCATTCAAATATTTTTTGTACTTCTTTACTTTATGCCCCCTAGAGGGCGCTGTAGCTATTTTAAAATGACTTCATGAAGATAACTAGTAGACGATCAGCGCCTTAGTTAGAAGTCCTTATTTTTCTAATTATTGTAACTGGTTTAGAAGTTATGAGGGAACAGATGAACAACCCCAGCCACATACACGCAGTTCTAAATCGTAACCCTCCTTTTTGCTTAGCTTGATCGGGTAAAAAATTAGGTGTTTCTAATGCATAAATAGAGTGGTCTAAAGACCGATTGTACACTCAAAGCCACCCTGTAAGGTCAAACTGCAGGCTAAACCAAAATTAATCTATTAGAGGAAATCATGTATAATATCAGGATACCCCAAATGGATGGCTTGTATCAATATTACGCTTGCTCCATCAGTAGCAAATTTCCGGAGCTGGCGACAGTCAATTGATGGTCGTTATTGATGGTGATAAGATATATGTGTGTATCTCATATCAGACGCTAGACGTCTTGCCACACTGTGTGAACTATATTGCTGTTACCAGACTGCAAGGGGGCGTGTTTACTGTATTTTTACAAAAAGTCGATCAAAACTTAAAAAAAAGGTACAAATAAATGTACGTGAGTACGTCCGTTGGATCTAGAAGATAGCCATGTTTATGTTGTTGGGTCTTGTTTATCACCAGAAGGCGAAAAATCAGAACATGAGGATCATCTGATGGTAAGCCGCCACTCATGCATGTTAGAGTTGTGTTCCACCTGAGTTGAGCTGGTCAAGTCGACATTTTAGTGCCAAAGGGTGGCTATGCATGGTATTTTGCTTAGATTTTTATTGGTCTTCTAAGGTATTTTATAATTTAATTACTAGATTACACCCGCAACTCCGTTGCGCCAAAATTCGTTTATCGCGTGGCAACCGTAAATTTTTCCGGGATAAATGAGTATTGTATGTCCTTTTTCGGGACTCAAAGTTTCTCCGTGGCGAATTTGAGCCAAATCGGTTCAGTAGTTTGAGCGTGAAGAGATAACAGACAGACAGACACACTTTCGCATTTATAATATTAGTATGGATACTCTGTGAGTAGTAAAACTTTAGTTGAGGTGTTTATTTTTTTATGTGTAGACATCTTTTAAAAAAGGGCTGTTTATTAAAAATAGCGCATTGTTACTGTTTAAAGGAAGGCTAATTTCTAAACGAGAAAGGGTAACAGTCCGACAATAACTTCTGTTGTACAAAGCGGTGTTTTATGTGCCTTTATTAATCAATTTTTTCTTTGTTTTCAGGTAAGTTAGACATTAAATTGTTTTAGAACCTGCGGTGTTAGCACAAAACAATGACATCAACTCAGGTAACAATGAATTTTGCATTTGCTTTTCTTCCAGGAATTATGGAAAACATATTCCTATTTCGTAGTATTTGACGTCAGTATAATCGTACAAAGTTTGTAAGCAACAGGAGTAAATATACCACTATCCATAGTTAATGTTATTAATATGAAGCTAAACCGATTAGGATAAATTTTGTAGATACTTTATGTCCCACAAAAGGACATAGAATATTTTTTTATGCTGAATCGAAGTTGCTGGAAAAATCTAGTTTAATATAATATTATGTTACGGTTGCTGAATCGTCTGTTGTATGTTTTTCCGTATCCCTAAAACATAAAGATAGTACGAGTAAGAATTACCATAACATTGCATCCATGTTAGAGGCTTTACATAATACTGACTAAAGCATATTTTTATTCTTTAGAATAAATTTCACTTAAATGAATACCTTAGTTTGCATAACAAAATGCATGCAAATTCATGTTTACGTATTTTATCGATCAGCCTGTCACTAAGCCTAATGGAACAATTTACAAAAGAAAGAGCCAACCGTAAAAGCTTTCATACAGACAAAACGAACTACGATATAAAATACATCGAAAGTTAATAAAGCAAAGAGCAAATCGTGTTGTGGCATTTTGGCGCGAACGCTGCCTTGGTAATGGACATTTGAAACAAAAGGCTGGAGTGGCAAGGGAAGGTGTAGATAGGGCAGGGAAACCTTTGTCGCAACACAAGTACCGTCGCACGCACTAAATTTCACTACGGCTTCTAGTGCGAATCAAAAATGTTTTCACATTTCATACTATACACGTTTACATGCGAAAGTACTGCATATAGAATGCTGAATAAATAAATAAAAACGATTTATTCAAAATAGGTACATCATTGAGCTTTTTGAACGTCGAGTCTGCAATGTCTACGATTCGGGAACCAGCCCGGCGAAAAGAACCGACGGTGAAAATAATACTAAGCTAAGCTAAGGTTACAAATTAATTTTTAGCGGGCTCCCTATTAGAGCCGTACTCAAACTCGGCGCAACCATTCTAATGACTGATGCCGTCTAATGACTGTCAATGTATATGGAAGCCACTCGTAACGAGTGCCCTCGGAACTATACAAAACATACAATGCGTTTGGCGCATCCCTCGTATCCCGTTGCCAAAACATCGTCTCAATAAAAGCAAGAACTGACCGTCAAATACAGTATAACGTCCAATCAAAAACAGGAATCAAACAATCATTTTCAGAAAAATGTTCAACAAATTTTTAGATTAATAAGCAAACCTGGGAATGCTAGACAGAAAAAGAGAAAATGCTGATAGCCAAAGGGCTATCAATGGGGAAGCTGCACAAATAGAATTAATAGAAGCCTATGATAAAAATGCAATACAATCTTAATGGTACGGATTAAATGGATTCATTGAGCATGGTTTGTGTTTGACGCAAGAAAATAAAAGCGTTGGACGTACAACCGTACAAAATCATTGTAATTTACACTCTCTCTTTATATTATTTGTTTTGCGCGATTGCTTTTGCGAGCTTTTTATACGTGGATGAGTTTTAATTGGACACTTTAAATCTCACACCTTTTCTAAATAATCGGCCAAGTGCGAGTTGGACTCGCGCAGGAAGAGTTCCGTACCACTATAGAGCAAAAATAAGCAAAATATGAGGGTTTTTTATGGGAGCCCCCCCTTAATTGTTTATTTTATTAAAATTTTATTATGAATTATTAAAGTACAAATAAAACTGAGCAATTTTTGAACATTTCAGGTGGCTGTTGTCATCATTAATAACGAACAAAAATTGTTGAAAAAATTACGTTTGTTGTATGGGAGCCCCCTTTAAATATTAAAATTTTATTTTTAGTATTTGTTGTTATGGCGGCACTAGAAATACATAATCTGTGAAAATTTCAACTCTCTAGCTATTACCGTTCTTGAGTTACAGCCTGGACACCGACAGACAGACATTGAAGTCTCAGTAATAGGGTCCAGTTTTTACCCTTTGGGTACGGAACCCTAAAAAGTAGGTAGCTGCTCTACTAGACTGCCAATAATATGAATTTTGTTTTCGAATGCCTCAAAAATTCAAAATCCAAAACATTAAAGTGTTATCAAAAACATTACCTATACTTCTACCGTTTCATAACCTTTTCCGGTATCAACATATTAAGTTATTAATTCAAATTTGAAGCATAAAACAAATTAGAGAATGTTATTTTTCGAATACATTTTTCATTTCATGGGAAAGGCGGTGTCACGGAGGCGAGGGAGCTAAAATAAAGAGAATCGCAATTGAATTTTTAATATTTCATGAAGAGGGACGAGACCCGAAGCAGTTAAATGGGGTTACATGGTTGCTAAATCCGCCACTAGCATGGCAAACGCTTTCAACTTTACCTATTCTTTATCTATTCATAACAATATTATATCTGTGTAATTGTTGGAACGAAGTTCCTTATCGCGCGTTGCGAAAGGGGGCTAGACTGAAAAAGTTGTAACGATACTTTTTGACCGACACTTATTTTAGTACCTGCGAAGTAGATCAGATGGCGTTGATGTGGCGATGACGTCAACTAGCGGGAAATTTAAAACTTCATTCCATCTGGGTGTCCCTTGACATTTCTCAAGTTTTTCCTCTTCACATTTAAATTATTGAGCTAATGTTAGTGAAATTTGTGATCATAAAGACATTTTTTTCTTTACAAACTTCGGTCTTTCAATTCCACGGAAGAACATCTAATTAACTAGTCCACTAGTTTTACAGTTGAGTGTAAGAACTTAATAAAAGAAATAATAGAAAAGAAGAAATTAATTATCTAGAAGTAGTAACTAAATGATTGCTTATAGTTTGAACCCTATAATAACGCTCAGTGAAAGTATGTATCACAAGGCGAGGAACATATTAATATGCATGAAATTTTGTGACTACTCTCGTGGTTGAAACAAAACAAGTGTTAAAGCAAAAAGACGTTACGTGTACTGGTGACTTTTCCCAAATTATTCACATTAGTCCACGACGGTGAGACACTAACTCGATTCACATCACAAAGGCCGCTCCGAGCACGTACAACACTAGTGTTGTGCCACCTTTATATCGATACACTTTTTGAAGTTAAAACTTTTATTTCTTTGTACACCTTTCGGATGCGTAAAAAATTTCGCGTCAAAAAGAAAATTTGTATAATGTCTGCTCTAGGCCGCCGACGCGTCGTAGTTGAGACGTGTTTCTACTGCTCGGCTCCTATCTGTTTTACTTTTACCGGTACTCCTGGAGTGATATGGGATAGGCTTTTTCAGAAAAATGTACGGCTTCCGCGTAGTATAATATGAATTTGGGTACAACAAAGTTGCGAGGAACGTAATATTATTCCGTATTATTATGTCACAGTTGTTATTAAAATTAAATATCTATTAAACAGGGTTTATGATGATACATCACACTTAATGTGTCGTCATAAAGTAATAAGTACAATGCCTCTTCGCAAAAACTAATATTATATTGCAATACTGTTTTCCTGCGTTGACGAGTTGTCTTCCATAAATAAGTGACAATGGAGTCATTAAATTACCGACTAACATAAAGTACTACTAAGGACACAAAATGTGATGTAATGAAACTGAACGTATCGTATTTACATTGAATTATAGCGTGTTTAAATATGTTTGATAGCTCTTAATGTGTATAAAATATTTTATCCGCGATTAACGCTAATGAAGCCTCGTATTTTCCTCATTAGTCTATTTATTACGACTACTTTTTATCGATACTTCGTCAATGTAGCGACACACCCCTAGCTGTCATTAGATATTGAATATAATTGATCAATATTGCAAAATAATAGTCGCGCTACTTATCTGTTGAGTAGAAAAATGTGACGTATTAATTCGTATCTTTTTATGAAGTATGCCATAAAAATGACGGGTTTTTCGCCGTAAACAGCACGTTTCGTTCGAGAGTATGCCTGTGACAGGAAAATTGCTGATCATTATCAATAAGCTGTATAAAAAAGCGTCTATTTATTATAATACAATGAACGCTTAAAAATGTCGGAAAGGGGAGCCATTGTTGATACAAGAGGGATGTAACGATTACGTGGCGAGTGCAGGCCATAATTACGACCCTATGTTCAACGGTAATAAATTTACCAGAGATAGAAAATAGTATTTATGACGGCGGCCATCTTGCCTAGTGAACTGTCAACACTCGATGAATTCATTGCGAATTACGAATTAATCGACACGGTAATTATTCACTTCTCTTAACCGAGTAATTTACTAGACTATGTGACAGTCTTTATTATCAAGTTTACGTCATAATATTTGCATATAAATTGTTACGGTCCCCTCGTTATAGATGTTCGTTAACTTATTTATGCGAACCAAAAATAGAGGTTTCTTGCGCCTCGTCCGAACTCAAAAGGGGGTATAAAAATAGCGTAAAACATTTAAAAGGCCGGTGTCAATTCCAAATTTCCCTTACTCAATGCACAAAAGAAATTTTCGAGTTAAGCTGGAGCCCAGTAAAAATTGATTCTAGTGCTTACATGGGATCGTGTCCAAAAAGGCCAGCTGACACCGCGTTTACGTTTGGTACATTTTTCAAAGTCACCTTTTCAATTTTAAATTTATGCCGGCGGGATTTTTTTAAACATTTCCGTATTTCCGTGTCTAATCCTTGAGTTAGTTTTTAGGTATAAATTGTAAAAATTTAGCTTTTTCTTTAATATATTATTATGGTTTTCGTAGCTACTAAAACGTAATTAAAAAGTTTCAAGGCCATCTTTACGTGCTCGGTAGCAAGTGAAGGGGGTGACAGACACGCGAGTAAGTACGCGGACTTATGGCTCGACGATCTTAATCGCCTGTGTGTCAGCAAAGAGCCGCGAGCCGCGCGCCGCGAGCCGCGAGCCTGGGGGTGTGGTAATCCAGTGTGAGCGATTCTCGTGTCACTGACGCGACGCGAGCCGAGTAAGTTCGCGAACTTAAAACCCGCGTACTTTAAGTTCGTACTAGTCTGATTAACAAGTGCCATTTTCGTCAAAACCTGATCTCATGCACCGAAAATTGTGATTTTGGTCTCATTCGATTCGGAATACCATCTAGAACATTCTATCAAAATTCCAAGAGGGGTTGAAAAAAAAACAATTAAGTAAACATAAAAAGAAGGGTTTGGATTTTTTTTAATATTTAGAAAAGTATTTGAGATAATTAAAATAGGAAAATAGATCCTTAAAGAACAGAAAATTTCCTAAAAAAATCTTAGATCCTGGAAGCTTACCAATAATCTTTATAGCTTTAAATGAGCGGCGAAATTACAGTAAAAACGCGTAGTACGGGTTTCGCGTGAATTGCCGCAATCTGCCACGCGAACTAAAAAAATATATTTTAACTGATTAAATATTAATATAAAGAAATAAAAAAATGGGAACTAAGTAGACATATCAATAAACAATAATCCGTCAACAAAAATAATTATCACAATTTGTTTAAATGTTATGCTTTTGTTCATTTGTTAATAGTCACCATTTTAATGTTAACATAAAAACGCTGATAATTTCTAATAAAGAAATCTAGAATTTTTTATTATTCTTTTGAGATAATCTTAAAAGGGCTTAGAAGAGATATCCGGTGTAAAAATTCAATAATTTTGATTTTTCACTTTTTTATGAACAATCAAAGGCATTCGTGAAATTTTCATGTAAATAAAACAATTAGGGTTTTTTCATCAATAAAAATGATTATTTAAATTTTATTAGTTATAAATATAAAAATATGTATTGTTATCTGGCTTCTAACAACAACAAAAAAAATAATAACAATAATTGGATATGAAAGTACCGTAATTGCTTTATTTACATGAAGAATTTTTGAACGCTTTTGAATGTTAATAAAAAAGTGAAAAATGAAAATTATTGAATTTTTCCACCGGATATCTCTTCTAAGCTCTTTTAAGATTAGCTCAAAAGAATAATAAAAAATTCTAGATTTCTTGTTTAGAAATAATCATCGTTTTTATGTTAACATTAAAATGGTGACTATTAACAAATTAAGAAAAGCATAATAATTAATCACTTAAAATATTTTTTACTTAAATTATTTAATCACTTAAAATTTTCTTTTAGTTCACGTAGCAGATTGCGGCAAATCACGCGAAAAACGAACCACGCGGTTTTACCGTTACTTTCGCCGCTCAATTAAAGCTATAAGGATTATTGGTAAGGTTCCAGGATCTAGGATTTTTTTAGGAAATTTCCTGTTCTTTAAGGAACTATTTTCAAATTTTGATTATCTCAAATAGTTTTTGAAATATTAAAAATAAACCATACCCTTATTTTTGCGTTTACTTAATTGTTTATAACTTTTGCATTTTTTTCATCCCGTCTTGGAATTTTGATAGAATGTTCTAGATGGTATTCCGAATCGAATGAGATCAAAATCATAATTTTCGGTGCATGAGATCAGGTTTTGATGAAAATGGCACTTGTTTACCAGAGTATACGTGTGTCACCCCAAGATAAGACTTCCAAATCCAGAAAAAATACGATAAGAATCATGCGAAACTTTTAGTGACCACTCGAGTCACAATCGAATTTATCCAAATAGAGATAATCGAATATTAGCCCAAAAGTATTTATTTTTCAAACCTTCTTACGAATGATTTTCTTATATCTTCAGCTTTTTTTACAGAACTTGATAGTGCATAAGCCATGGGGCCCAAAGTGTCTATCACTGAATTTCATCAAAATCTGCTAAGTATTTACGTGGAGAGGTAACAGACAGACACACTTTCACATATTTTATAATATTAGTATGAATAGTAAGTACGAGACAATGCATCAATCTAATGAAAATACTCGTATGTCATAGTTATATGTTATTCGATCGCAATATCCTGTATCAAACACTATGTTAAGTTTTTAGTGGAATTGATATAATGTAAGTCATCCGGTGTAACATCAGTATTGTCTTAGCGAAATACGATAGACTATATCGAGTTTACCTTAACGTTGCATTGTTTCTTAATTAATAAACTTCATTGAAAACACAATTTAACTGAAACTTCTAGTTTATGGATAAACATAAGTATCGGAAAGTTTCATTAGCTCAGTTTAATATTCGTTTCCGTTCACTTATTACAGTCATTAATTGCAAACAATAATTTTTATTATAGTTAAACACGTGATAAGAATTCAAATTTCAGTTTCAGACAAAATTATAATATTGAAAAAACTATTTCGTTTTTTTGTTTTGCTTGTCACCTTTAAATTACGTTCTACTTTAAAACGTTATTAAAGTTACATTTAACACGAAAAATATTCATAAAGATCCCGGCAATAAACATCTAGTAGTCACTCAAAACGAGTGCAATTACCTACTCGGTAAAGTTCGTAACAAATTATATTTATCCCGCTATAGTGCTAACAAAAATAAAAATTTCAATCTCCAGAGAACCGGCTTTTTAATTTCGTTAAAATATTAGTGGGGACTAATTAAGAAATATGTGCGCCGCAGCTGAATAACTTAATATAATTATCACAATTAATATTTCATTGTTCTAACTCCATTTAAAAAGTGGGTCGCTTTTCCACATTCATTAATTGTAGTCTATGAGAAGGTTGCAAGGTAAACGGGTCACGCCTGTCGTCTCGGAATCCGACCTATATCGGGACAATGAGCATCCGCAAACCACCACGCAATTAAGCGAAACACCAGACATAAAAAATTACCGAAACAAAAGGGGGCCGAAACACCCTCCGCCCCACGTACAATTTATCATAGCAAATAAAAATACGCCGAATTAAAAAGAAAAGGACGAAGAAAGTGAAGCGAGAGGGAACGACAATCGCTCTGGAGCTGAACGTCCAAAATATAATGCCGTTTATTTTTTTTATGGCCGGCCAGGGCGAGAGTTTCAGAGGGGTGATTTCACAAAATCGATACTTGGACGTGACCAATTAAAAAACGTACCGCTAGTACGATTAAAGTTTGATATTTCCGAATTATTTATGCTCCTAATAATCTTGCCTCCGTTAATAACTTTTTTAGTCGATCAATATGGGTGTTTAATGGTTTTCATTTTTAATGGGGCGTTTTTTTTTTTAAATATACGGAGTGCTCCTAAATTAAATCAAATTACTTTAATAAAGGGACGTACTGGAAATTACTGGAAGTTTAATATTTCAGAATGTTATAAATTATGTTCTCGGATATTGCTCACAAACATGGAGCGATTCCTAGAATGAATGGTGACTAATTTTAGCAGGAGTCTTAGCTTTAATTTGTCTTAAATTGTAATATTATCTTTAGCGCTCGTAGCGGTAATTTTGGCTCGAGTTTAGTCGAATTATCCGGTTCTCTCGTGGTAGGAAGTGGCCCGAGGCAACTCGGAATGGGCCGGAGGGACACGAAAATATGAATGTTTTCCCGATACAAGGCCGTTGTATATCGATGGGACTCTCCACTACCAAATACTACTGGTATTTACTACTCGGGAGAGAATTGTTGCAAACTGTTATTGCGTTCGTAGAGAAAACTTATAGTTGGTAATGGATAAGAGTTGTATTTTATTGTATGATTACGACTGTATAATATTTATTTAGCATAATATATAATAATATACGGTAAATGAAAATTGGGCAGGGCAAAGTAGGGCAGAAACTAGAAAGTTACGTAAATAATAATAATTGTGCTTACGGTGAAATGTAAAACTCAGCGTATAAATATTTAAGATTATTTGTAATAAAACAGACTAAATAATTAATTATCGTGGGGGGTTTGGAGATAATAATAAATTATTATTACTGTAGGTATTCTCAATTGCCTCTTATAGCTTAAGAATGCGTTCGTAAAAGATTTATGCTAGCGAATGCTTATTGTATTTTTCCTTCGCATAATTCTGATATCGAGAAAAGGAGATTGCATTACAAGAATAGACAAGAGTCTATTGATATATTTAAATGCTCATTTTCCTATTCACAATGCTATTGCAGTCAATCAAATTACAAATTTATAAAAAAAAGTTAATAAGTTCTAACAATACGCCATTGTACCTTATAGCTTAGCTTTATAACAGTTGAGAATGCTTTATTAGCTTTGTCCACACTGTGCCTTTTTCTGTTCGTCAAGGGCATGCGTTATAGCGCAGTCAACAGCGAACGTGAGGCGAACGCGACACATGGCCTCTGACCGTATTCAAAAAACAAAAATGACAATGTTGGCGTTGCGTTCGTTGACGCATTCAATTATTGAATGCCCCGAAACGAAAGTTGAATGAAAAAAGATGACGAAAATTGAAGACGAAAGCACATAATGTGCTATTGAGTGTGAAGCGAAACAGCTATTAAAATAAAAGCATTTATCGTGAGATGTAATAAATATGATAATCCTTTGAAAAGGTAACCGGGATTTAATGTGGATCCCGACGAACCTTTTGTACTTATTACCGCGCCACTCGATTTATAATGAACCGGTATCGTACGGTTATTAATTTGATCGGTAACTTCTATTATGTCCATTACCTTCATTTTCACCGTCGATTGAATCGAAACGAAAAAATATAGAAAACATTTCCTTGGAAATCTGCTAACGATGGGATAACACGGTCTCGCACTCGGATATTTTTCCATCAATAGAGTATCTTCTAACGAATCTCGAATCAAACGGCATCGCGGTTTTGAATTGGTAATCACTCGACGTCAAAGAGCTGTCACGGTAGTGGCATAGCCAATTAATTATTTGCTTTTAAAACCGTCTGCCACCAATTAGTTTTGGCTTTAACGAGTCATCGAAAGTGCCTGGATCTCATTACAGCATTATATATTTTGAACGTCGCCTCGCCAGGTATTTTCATTATCCTCTCTTCCCTTCGAGTGCGCTCTCAGCCTGTGCTCGAGGCTCTCGGAGGTGAAGATTTAAATAGTTAGAGCATGTTCAGACTCAATCTGCTTTGAGGGAAGAGTGTTTTATTGGACATTTGTTATTTTCCAATTACCTCCTTATTCGTTCAATTTTATTTAGCCGATTGCAATGTTGAGCGGATTATAATCGACAAGGAAAAGTTAACGGGAACTATTGCGATGCTTTCAAAGCATTGGGTTTTGTTATTTATATTATCCTCTTTGGTTTAACATTTTTTTGTAGCTTCTTTGACCAAAAATTGATAATGTTTTTATCGTATTTTTTTGATGTTTAAAAACATTTTTTTTGGAATACCTAACGTTGATAACTTCGATTGTCATTAACCACGCCGATTCTTATTAATCCTATAGTAATTGATACCGAATACCGATATAGGGATTGAAACTATCCCCAGATCACAAGTTGGAACAGAAATACCATTGTAAGCACTAGCACAATCCCAAACAAATCTGAGCTTTGATACTCTGCATACGTTCGCGTCCTTTGAATATGGTGTTGTATGATATTTATAGATTTCCCCGCAGCTTAGATCATTTTTCCATTCATTCCCCTGTTGAAGGGGGGGGGGGGAGGACTCACACTTGTCGGATAATACTGGGGGACAATGTAATTCAGCGTGAACAATGCCTTATCACAACTACAAACTTACATTACACGACGTAGAATAACTTTAGTTTTAGTACAAGTATACTGATGCATACAAGTATACCTACTTAGTGAAGAAAATAAAAACTCAATAATATTGCAATCGCGTATTGTTTTATTCGACGTAGAACCGACAGAAATTATATTATATCTATCATTTTAACTATAGTTGTCTGTAGTAATAAGTAATAACTTTTTCGTTGTTTAACAGAACATTATGGAAAAATAATTTATGAAATCCAATATTCAAAAAAGCTATCGCGATCGGAACTATAAAAGAAAACAAATACGCCATAGACGCGCCAAAGTTGGTTCACCTTTGATCCCTGCACGCCGCAAGCCTCTCGGAGGCTACTCCCATTACTGTATGCAGATTTTATACTTTGTGTCATTTTTTGTGTGAACGCGGCGCGAGGGTGGCACGCCTCCCACCTCGCAGGGGCTTTACTTAGCTGATGACTTATTAAGAGCACATTCTTCAGAGGTGTCTGTCTGTCGCGGCGGTTTAATGACGTAAGGTTTCGTTTTTGGCCCACTTTTAATTTTATGAATAGTTATCTATTGATGTTGTTTTGTTTGCGTAATTACTCTTTGTCACTACGGTTTTATGTAAAGTTTTGTAGAGAATGTTGTTGTCTTTCTTATGTAATAATTGTTGTTAGGTACTACATTAATTTATATAAATAAAATTTAAATGATATTGACTTGTGGAAATGACAACAATATCTATAAATATGAAAATTTAGGTTTCGGGATTTATAATATGATATCTTTCATCACCATTCACACAATCGCACACACAACACTTAGTTAAATACATAATATATTTTCTGCTTACGATTTGATTTGAATAACTATAGGTATTAGGGTATAGTGTAGTTATAAAAAAGGATAAAACATGGTAAAGTATAGAGTTTACCTATAGCACACACATTCGTTGCGTCACATCTTCCTTCACGTCACCCTACAACTAACCCCCTCCATACAGATAACTATGAGAAAGGCGTTATTTACCGGCGCATATACCTCTCCTAGATCTAATTTATAGTGCATAAACTCATGTTTCTTTTGGCGCGCTCGGCACTCATCGCGTTAAAAACTTTTATCCGGCTCCCTTTTGATTAAAAGTAATCTGACATCACATCAAAGAATCAGGATGACAAATTCGTTATATTCCCAACGAATTCGCTGCTTGCCTTGTTTTATAAACCGCGTTTTTTATGTTTTGTAGCCATTTCGCTGCAGAGTTTTGTGTATTATTGTCAAAAGAGAAACACGAGCGGGGATGATTTTTGATTAAAATTTTTCTCTATCATATAGAGGGTGGGCTAAAATTTGGCTTAGTTTGGTTATGTCAGCGTCTGAAAGAGAATATGATAAAAGTAGCAGTTTCATTTTGTAGCTGTGCTATGTTATGGGAATCAGGAAGACCTCAATGTATGACAATTAAATGCATATAACAATATAAAGTATTATCGCATAGCTGCCTTGTATACTAGTTCCGTCACGTGGTCCTTATAGAGTTCCCACACGCACCTCTCAATAAATACAGACCGATCATATTACATAAATGAGAGTTTAAGACAAAAAAATCAATCAACTTGATCTTGGCCTGCGTTATGCCATGATATTTAATCACTATATGGCCATAAACCCAGTCATTTGGCCGAACAATGGCCAACTCGTAGGCCAATAAAATCGCGTAAGATGAACCCTATTTGCTTATAACTTTATAAAAGCTTACTTAAGAAGTATTAAGTTTACTTACATTTACTTGCACAAATCTGGGTTAACCTAAAAGTTTAACTTGTATTAAAGCTTTCGGTAAAAATAAAGGAGAGATGCATATTGCATAGCAGGAATAAATCTGGTAATATTTAAAACTATACATTGCTACCCAAAACCTACTTATTAAAATGTTTAAAAGTTTATAAAAGGTTTGAAAAATTATACCAATCTGTAATATTTTAGACATATTTACAAGTGACGACTTTAAAAAGTCCTAAGTAACTAAGGAAAACTCCATTTTAATATGCTACTGGTTACCCTACCCAACATATCGAATTAACGTGTTAAAATAAAAGGATTTAAATCGTAAAGCTAAGTACTTGCCACGTAAGTTAGTTAAACTTAAAGTATAGTTAAGTCCTCGGACGAGGGCGTACAATACTTAATTAACAGTGGCCGTTGCTTTTAATGAGTTACAATGAACAACAACCTGAGTATTGTACCCTGATTCTACTTTTATTGCTGCGTTGATAGCCTCGCTACTGTTTCGATGCAGTATTCATTTCATAACTAAGTATACGGTAATCAAACCAACGTCATTGTAAAAGCAAAATTGAATGGTCTTACCACAAAAAACTAAACATCTAATCAACTGTTCAACAGGTGTTTAAATCTTTTGTAGTAAGACCGAAAATATTTCTGATTACTCAAAACTACAAACAGTCACTTGTCTTTTAATCGACGTACGTACAATAGATATTATACAGCTGCCTGATCGAAATCGCACTGGATCGCAACAAGGAACGAAGTTACATTATTGTTCAATAAGATTGAATCAGGGTACTAATATTGCGAAAAATACGCTCGTTTAAAAACTATAAATATAACATAAGTTTTAATTAAATTTTTAATTACACTTACATTAAGTACGCAATAGTAAAAGGTTTTCTATTAGTTCATTTTAAAGCTTTGCTGGTGGTAATAAATTGTATTGGATTCATTGGACCAAAACCAAATAAATTTGATTATTATACAGTTTTTTTATCAAATTATAAGTTAATTCTGCTACTTATGACTCCTATTATACTGCGCTGGCGGTCTTGTGTCCTGCTCCGTCTTATGCTAAGGACTGACATACGGTTTTGCTCGATAGTTTTATTCCAAATCGAGTAATGATTACTGTGTGGACCGCAAAACTGACAGCTCGAAGGCTCGCATAGAGCCGCTCGAAGGATTGATGAAACTGGATCGAGCCGGATTGATGGAATGAAATATTATATCGATTTAGAATAAAACTATCGAGCAATGCTAAATGTGTGGACGAAAGCCCGAGCCGCGGGTTTTGTTCGACGTTATTGCTCGATCGAGCAAAACCGTAATATGTGAGTACTTAGCATTACGAATTTTTACAGAATTTTCTTAAGCGAGTGAAACACTTGCCCATGCCAAATTAAGCCCCAAAAAAAGATTTTACTTAAAAACTAAAACTAAAAAATACTTATTATAATATTATACATTTGTGATAACGTTAATAACTTTAAAAATAATGTTTGCCAATATATTAAAATGTCAAGTATCGTCCATCGAGCGATCTGTAGTATTTTTAATTAATCAAGTCAGCGCATACTCGCGTGTGGGACAAACACGTTAGGAATACTTTGACGTCCTTTGATAAAAATGCATTTAGGGATATTACGTAGTATATTCAGTTTTTTAATACACTCCCATTGTGCCGGATTCTCAAAACGTATTCGAAGATCCATTAATACCGATTGAATTTTTCTATTTCGTTATTCCGTGCCGTATTTCTTTTTAGTTAGAACATTTTCGTAACACGTTATTATTAAAATATTTCGTATTCGGCTTAAGCACGTTTCTAATAAAAATAGCAAGTTTTATATTTATTATACACTTCACAATAACATTGTTATTTCATATTTGGTTGCATTGCAGTTGTTTTTAATCGATCAGCTCATGTACAGCGAGAGGGTAATTCAAGGGGAATTACCCTCTCGCTGTACATGATCTGATCGATTAAGGGACTCCAGAAGGGATGGGGTAATAAAGAAATATGATAGGTTGACGACATCATTATCAGCCGCCGACGTACAGTTTGATAAGCACACAATAATATTATTGATTTTAAATACCGACATGGACTAAATAGTACAATAACAACTTTATTATAAAGCTTTTGCATAGCTTTTATTGCGGGCTTTGAGCGCGGTGACCGAATCAAGAAATTCCGTAACGAAAAAACCTAACAAACGCACTCGTCGGTGCGGTGTTGCCAGACTTCAGCACGGTGTTTCTGAGCGTGCGACTAGACGTATGCAAAATAAAATTGCATAAGTTGATAAAAAATGCTTAAATGTATAGCTGGCTGGTTGTGTCACGCGGACCGTCGGTACGCAATATGCATTACGCTCTAAGGAGCGTTTTAGAATAATGCGGAGGGGTCCGTATGGACCCGTCCGCATTACTCCAAAACTTCATACAAATCGATCTGCGGAGCGATCCGTACCGACAGCCCGCGTGACACCAAAACCAGCCTTACCGCGGCAGGTCTCGAGTGCCACACGTAGACTTTTCTCATTTGTTTGCATTCTGAAAATTATCTACGAAAGTATTACTAGCATATTATGACATAAATAACAAGAGTAATGCAAAAAAGTACGTACCTACTACTAAGCTACTATCTTTTTGTACCTTTTGATAATTGATACTAAAGTAAAATGTCTCTGATTTAAACTAAATGCTCCACACACAGAACCCTCCCTCACCGGGAATATCGATACAAAAAGCTATCCCGCCATAAAACCATTGAAACGCAGGACAAAACTGCGCGGGGAATAGTGAGCGATCATTGATGACAATTACGCGGCCGTTCAAACGTAATGAACAACGTTGAGTTTGCCCACGGATCGCGACCAACAAGTGTTCAGTCCCACGCAGGGCTGCGAGCGGAGGATAAAAAATACATTTCATCACAACTTTTGCTGTCACAGTTTTGGTAACATCCAAAAAAAAAATCCGCTTAGTGAGGCACGGAATTCGTCGTTAAATCATAATTTTATGTGCCAGTAAGGAAAGCGAATATGGCAAAACCTACAATAAAAGTTTAAATTGTAAAAATAAAATAAAAAATATCGAAAGCGTCAACCCTAAAAATGGTAGCGGACATCCCATTCCGCGCTGGCTTCTCGTGATCTGTGAACATTATGAACGATAGAAAAATCCCAACTAGTGTTATACACCTAATTATGGCATGTCACACCGTAATGGACTAATAGGACAACTTTTAAACCTCATTTGTTTTTAACGCATTGTATGGTATAATGTGGGAAGTAAAAATTTGGTTATTGGGAGCATTTTTTGGCTTATAATACAAATTAATATGAGTGTGATTTCTAGTAAAGTATGGTAATGATTTAAAGAAATGCTAGATGGAGCGTTATGGTACATATAATAATTATTATGTTTTCACTACATCACATCGTCTACGCAATAGCTAAGAAATTGAACGTTTTGTGTATTGTTTTGTTTGGTTCTTTGAAATCGCAATAGTCCGTTATAAAGAACAATGCTTTTGTGAGCAAAATACATGCAATATGGTGTTTACGTTTACGAAGTTCCACTTGTATTGGCTGAATTTGATTTATGCACAAGTGGACGTTGAAAAACGATCGCAGCGGAGTTGTGTTTTTTCTCAGTAGACGTCATTTGCGAGTTGCGACGCGCTGGCAAAGTGACAATTTTCCCTCGAAAAGAGAGTTATGTCTCTGACGCAGAACCCAATCTGTAATGTTAAAATTTTGGTACACAAAGTATGTTATATTAATTTAAGTGGAACAAGGTTAGGAATAAGCTCGAGTGAATGTAGAAGTGTTTTTTTTGGAATGGAGATTATTATATCTGCATACAATACATATTTTTTAGGTATTCGAAATGAAAACCATATTTCAAATTGTGCATTAAACTTACTTCGAAGTTTTTAAATAATTTCAATGAACATTTACTTTGAACCTCGCGAAAATACATGGGAAAAGTTGCAAAAGTTTCGGAATCAAGTGATCAGCACGGCAGCGGAAAGCAAATGAACGAACAAATTATTTGTTGTATATGAGGGCAAATGTTGCGCCGGCGAAACAATGTTTCGTCGGCGCACTTGTTTATTTCTTCCGTGCGTCGCTGCGGCCCGCCAATTAATCCGCATCCCGGCCTTAGAATGCAATCGAAGTGTGGGCACACTTTTGTTGGCTAATAGACCACTATCCGAGGATTTGGCGGTGAGCGCTCGCAGGCCGAGGTGCCTCCTTCCGTCCCCTTCGCGTCGCTTCCCCACACGACACTTTTTATTTTTGTTGCCTTTCTTTTTTTTATATGAAGGTCCACTCACTTATTCATGCGAGCGGGATTGTAGTTTTTTCTACTTTTTGCATGCGCCGTATATAGATATTTTGGCTACCTCCTATTTTTCCCCGGACTATAAAACTCGACCGGGTCGTGTACTTTTTTCGCGGTGCCCCTCCTGCGGCGCGGCGGGGGCGGGCGGGGGTTCGGCGAGGGCGGGCGGGAGCGGCGGGGGCAGCGGGGCGGCCGGCGGGGGAGGGGGAGGCGCGAAGGGTGTTCGCAGTTAGGGAATTATTCATTGCCTACCCGCGCCGAACGAACTTCCCGTTATTTCTGTTTGTTATGAATTATGTTCAATGACTTTTCCGACGCCCGGCTTTCTTTCGTTTTCACTAATTACTTTTTCTATAGAAACTATAAATCTTTTGTCATCTCGCTAATCGAATTTCTTTGTACCTGGCCCGCTCTCTGTAGGCAGCTTCTTGGTGATTGAAAATTATTTTTTAAAGCAAAATCGCATCTTGAATACTATTTTTTCAATTTCTCCGAGACGACCCATGATTGTGCTTATTCTTGCGCCTTTAATAATAACTTGACAGAGGCAGCTAACAAAGAGTCTTATTGGTTTGTAAACAAAACGAAGCCATATTGTTGTGTGCGGAAGTAGTGAGTATCATTTCTACGAAAGTTCCTTCTGTTAAGCTTATATTAAACTTATTGAATTCTGCCGTCCACATAAATAAAGTGAGCTTAAAGCGGCCGTATAATATAATATTTATTGAAAATATTGTAGCAATCTCGAATATCTTATATAGCGTATCTAAAATGTTTATAGCAGTTCGTAATAAAACATTGTAATATGGTTATCTTTATCTCTCTTTTACTTTTATTACTTTTCCCCCTCGAATAAGATTTGGGTCGGAGTGACCGTATTTATGGCGCTCGTTAAAGGAATCGCCCCTTCATCTGTAAACACTTATTTAGATGTCCTGACAGTAACATTACATCTTTTTTCACACATTCCTCGTCTTTTCATGTAAATTTTGACAATCTGATCCTTTTTGAGCTACGTTTTATAACTTGATGTTGCCTGAAGGTTATCCCCTTGGTCCATATTATATATCTACTCTTTTTTAGTTAAACCTGATAACGCCTCCATAACAAGTTACATTTTAATCGATCCAGCGATTTATGCTTGAGACAGATAGACTGAAAGATTTAAACTGACAAACAGACTCTATAATAATAATAATATTCTTTATTTTGTAGCCGCTCCAATTTATTGAGCTGATCCTCAGTCAGGTTGACGGAAAAAGTATCAGCATAATCGAGAGTGGATAAGAACAGAGACTCTGCTATCTTTATTTTGGTCGGTATGGGAAGAACGTAACGCAGTCGTGAAATGGAGAACCACGTAGCAAATACTTTCCTGCTAAGTTCTTTAATTTGTTGTCCCCACGACAAGGTTTCATCGAGGAAAACCCCAAGGCTCTTAACCGTCCGACTGAATGGTATAATCGTACCATTAATGACCACCGGTGGTAGGCTACCCCAGTCAATCCTAGATACCAGGCCAGGACTACCAATAACTATTAGCTGTGTCTTGGTTGGATTGATATGTAGACCGTGACGCAGGGCCCAATTAGAAATAATCTCAATATCCCTATTTAAGGTGTTCAGGGTAACATGGAGGTTATTTAATGTTGATTGAATATATATCTGCAGGTCGGCAGCGTAAAGATGGAAGGACGACACAATATTTTGAGTGATGTTATTGATAAAACGAGAAAATAAAAGAGGGGATAAAACACCACCCTGGGGAACACCGGCAGAGATATCAGTCCAGTCAGAACAAGAGTTGCCCAGCTTTATTCTCTGACGACGTCCTACAAGGTAACTTCGGAACAAATTGATTACAGATGATGATAAATTTAGCGTCTTTAGTATTCCAATCAATACATCGTGGTCGACAGTGTTAAATGCGCTGCTGAAGTCAAATAAGGCTATAACTGTAAGTAACTTGTTATCCATGCCAAGTCGTATATCGTCAGTTACTTTTATTAGCGCAGTAGTGGTACTGTGTCCACGTCGGAAACCTGACTGGAAAGCGCTTAAAAGATTATTTTGCATTACGTAATTAGTAAGCTGCTGACAGACCAACCGTTCCAAACACTTTAAAGAGAAAAGGTAATATGGAAATTGGACGGAAGTCTGAAACCAGCTTAGGTCTAACAGATTTAGGTAATGGAATTACGCTAGCATCCTTCCACGCGCTAGGATAAACTGAGGAATCAACAGCATGGTTAAAAATATCAATGAGTATGGACAAAATAATATCGAGAATGGGGATGATCATTTTTCGACTAATACCGTCATCGCCAACAGCATTAGAAGAGATGGATGAAACATATTTTCTGACATCATCCTCATTGAACTTATTTAGAAAAAATGAAGGAAAGTCGTGAGAGGGTAAATTTTCAAGATTGTCAATAGTTTGAGACTTTAATTGTGAGCTAATAATAATATTAAATACTACTAATAATATTAAAGTTACTATGATTTCACTCTTCTAGTATTCGTTGTAACTATAATATTATAAATAGTATGAGTACGAAGCACCAATACAAGTAAGTATAATGTTAAATATTGTAATATTGCGCTTAGTCTACGCATGGTGCTACGTCGTAGAGGCTCTACGCAGTGGCGTAGAGTAATAGTGATTACTGCACTATCAAACTTAGTTCTTGCTGGTCTCTTTCTCTTTCTGATCACAATAATACCTACTACCTATTACTTTCTTTCTTGCAGTTTTCAAATATTACAAATAATAAGTACTAAGAGCAGAAAATATGAATTTACAAAAAATATCAAACTTATTTTTTAGATAATCAAATTTAGGAATAATGCACAAAATAGAGTTTCTTGAACCGATTTATCGTTGTTTTTTAGAATGGGAATCTTCGCGAATCAATAACATATTAATGGCATACCGCATACGGATATCAAGGATTATTTTCATGTAACATCCGACACTAAACGCTAACAAAAGATTCTAATTCACACTCTGTTGCCTACTAAAATATGTAGAAGAGCTCATACCCGACCCGCGAAACAAATTTGAATTTCATATGTATGTTTCGCCTATTACGGATGCACTCATTAATATCTTAAGTGATGTGTGAGCACAATGCGACATTTTGAACTCTATGGCTCCGACATAAAGTCGACATTCGCGCAGTACGCATTTATGTGATGATTACAGATGAAAAATGCTGCAAATTGCATGACCCCTCGTGAAAACATTATCATTACTGGTATAACGTTTAACATGCAAATCTTAAGGGTGTGCTAAACAGTCGTTATAGGTTGACTGTTCTAGGACATGATGAGGGCTCTCCAAAGTGATTGTGAGCTATAGAGGTGATATTTTAATTTTTTACCGTCGCTATATCCGGTATAGAAGCAATATTGTATTTTCGTTATAACAAACATTTGTAAAAGCTTGTCTTTTAAAAATATTATCACAGATCGTTTTACGCGCAATCAAGAATTAAGCTTCGTTGCAGCTGAAATTATAAACACTCTTTAAAACAGAAATTGTTATAGTTGAAACTCATTACAAACTTAAATCTAGCTCGCTAAGAGCTCTCACTTATAATGAACTGTTTAATTCTTATAATTCAACAATCTTATAATTTCACAAAATAGTAAAAGTCTCAAATTATTTTGTTACTTTAATTCAATTTAAGTGGTTTATTTCGCTTCTAGGTATCCTTTAAAATTTTTTATGGGTTATAGAACGTGTTAGAATTAAACTTTTCAATGAGTCCTGCCACTTCTTACGGTGGTAAAATTACTTACGCGTCATTGTTACAAAAAATAAATTTTCACGACTTTCAAAATGTCTAGCGAGTAGATAAACTTGAGTCAGCAAATCCCAGAAACCGGACACTGCTAAGGGGTCGAAACACATTATAATCCACAATACCGAGTTTTATAAACTAATTGTAAAACACGGCGAGCAATTGAAAGAAAGCTTGAAGAAATTGTACAATCGAACTTGTTCCAAGTCCAATATTGTCTGCGAATTCCTTTTATTGGTTACAAAACTTTCAAACTTCCATATAATATATATTACTTATTTCTTCGAGAACATTTTTATGAAATGAACTGAAATGTTGAAATACTTTAAAAGGCTTTACGAAAAACATTTCGTAATACGATTAAGATTAAAATCACTCTTTTATTAAGGTCAGCGCAGACAGAAACAAGCGCATTGGAGAGGATTTTATTACTATTACTTATAGTATATAATAATTTAAATTATTATAATATAACTCACTCAAAAATACCTGGTTTCCACAGTAATAAGTATGGGCTATGGCTTACGAAACTTGTATATAATATTTAATTTGTTGACAAGTTGTCGAAAACAATATACCTATTTATCATCAAAATAATGTTTCAGACAATATTTTTAAATTAGTCACAAGCAATCATACATCAATTTGTTATGTTCTTCATTTGTGATGAAACGTGGATGGAACTCGCAGTGTAGATGGTCTTTCACGAAAAAGGATCTGTCCCATTCATTCACGCGGAACACAGAACTGACTGCGGCGCGTTTCAAACGCAGGGGCGGCTTCTTAACTATTTTATACTAAAAAAATTTTTCATTTTTAAAATTTATATGATGTTAGGTTAAAGTTTAGACTAACAGAATCACGAACAGGCATAACCACATCCTTATTTTCTGCGTTCATGAGCGGACTATGGTTGTGTATAATTATTAACCTATCAACTCCCAAGTGGTGGAATTCGACCGCGTAAACAAAACATTTCCAAAAATCCGCGATATTAAAACCCCAAAATAACTACAATCGACTTATCTTAAATACCTAATATAATAAAAATTTATTGCTTAAAAAAATAAATAGCTTTTGGTATTCCAAGCTACACTATGAAATTCTAATAGGAGGATTTAAAATATTGTGACATAATTATTTACAACATACTATCATAAATACTTGATCAACAAATGTAATTTCGTATTACCGAGTAAACATAAATTGGCTCCTAATTATCCGAGTACGGCCCTGTTCATCTTGGAGGCAGCCCTCACATTAATAGAGGTACAGCGTCTCTGATGTAGTGACAAAGGGTTGAGCGAGACGACTATTTTTATTAAAACCTACAGCAAAGGCACACTTTTTTTAATAACTTATGTACGTAGGTGCGGGTCGAGGCATTTGAATTGCACTCCGGGCGCAGTTTGAGCTGGCGCGGTTTTTTTTTTTTGAGAAAATTGTGGAGTGCACCCTTTGTGCGCGCGGGCTTTACCGCCTTGAGTCGCGGGTATGTTTCAATATGTTTTCCCTTTAACCCCGCATCTAAACTATGTGTGGCTTGATTAGTCGTTGAAAGCTCTGCGGCTGCTGAGGAGCATAAAAGATTGTTATGAAAAACAACATAGCTAAGTTCAACCCTTAAAACTTGAAGTAAGTATACATTAAAAACTTTGAGGAGTCAAACGTAGGTGGAGTTAGGGTCCATCTGCATATTACGTAACAGGTTAGGTTAGAAGAGGGCCCGAAAATAACTTGACATAAAGATTTTGTTTTTTTAGTCAACTCGCTCAACCCTTCAGTTCACTACATCAGAGAGGTTCAAAAAAATCTAAATGTTATAAAAGAGGGCCATTCACATTTTTAAAAACTTTAACTAAGTAAAATTACGTTTTATATAGAGGTATAAGAATAAATATAATTCTGAATAGTGTGAGAAGTGAATCGAATGCTCTAGTCGTAATCACGCGCTTGTGAATTTTATATGAAGTCGGCCGGCGCAGGAAGATAAATTTTGTGTCCTCCTCAAGATGGAGAGAATAGCCAGATGATTTTGGCCGATACTTCTAAACTTACCCTCTTAATAACTAATCTGAGGAACTAGTGCTTCTTAATCAAAAAATATTTTTTGGTAGTACATTTACAGCGATCAATAGGAGGGAAGAATCAGTGGAAAATATGACGTGTTTTAAATATTTTTTTGGTATTATGGAAAAAACCTTAAAAATTTAATTAGGTTAACTATTGGTAAAAAACAAAAGTACATTTTTAATAAAAATATACCTAAAAATTTAATTTGCTGAAAGGCCGCACAAAGTAGGTCATTTTATTATGTAATTGCCTCATGGTGCTGCTTTGTGTACATACATGATTAATCTAAACTTGAAGGAGGTGATACTTGTATAGGGCATGGTAAATAACTGCTGATATTTTGTGAATGTAATATTATCATGATCCTAAAATGGTCACATTTTTCAATTCCTCTCAATTATCAAATCAATTCAGAAAATGAATTGTCAAAACTGTCAATCTGAGGAATGTCAAATTAGTACGAATTACTAGACATAATTATGAATTCAAAACGGTGTGACTATTTTGCGATTTTTAAAAAATGAATCATATTATGGTTCAAAATAGCCCCGCTGCTCCATATAAGCTTAGGAAATAAAAATGTAAAAAAAAAATGGTTGCCTGTAAAGTCGGTTTTACGGGCGAAGATTTTACGTGACAACGTGTGGGAGAGAGACGCAAGGCATTCGGCGGGCCTCTCTCTCGTTCGGTGACTCATCGTAACGTTACCGAGCGTTACACTTTTTCATAAGTGACTCCCAGCCGCAACCTAATTTAAGACGTTGTCACGTCAAAATCATCTCATGAATTGGTAACTCTCCGCTCAACGCAAACTCGCCCATATACTAGTATTTTTTTATCGAGCTTAACAGTCATTTTTTGCCAACATTTTTGAAAGCAAATGCTCAGATTCTTAATAAATTCCAACCATAAAACTAATTTAGAAAGTAACCAAAAAGCCTTGTAGTGAGGAAGGGAGTCCTAGAACACTTTTTTTGTGATTACTAACAAGCTAATTTTTTATGAGTACCTACATTTTGATAAGACGAACAACATTTTTAGTATCGAAAAATCTCGAAATTGGTAGCTAACAGAGATAGAAAGGATTTCATACTTTGACTTGATGGTCCTAAAATATGGATTATTTTATTTGTAGGACAAGGTTACTCTTAAATTATATAATTATTACTATTAACCTACCAAAATACAAAAAATCTGCTGGTTAGGGTTCCGTTTTAGGGTACAGTAGTCAACCAAGTTTTGTTGATTACAGAACCCAAAAACGGAACCCTAACCAGTAGATTTTTTGTATATTGGTAGGTTAATAGTAATAATTATATAATTTAAGAGTAACCTTGTCCTACAAATAAAATATTCCATATTTTAGGACCATCAAGTCAAAGTATGAAATCCTTTCTATCTCTGTTAGCTACCAATTTCGAGATTTTTCGAAAATAAAAATGTTGTTCGTCTTATCCAAATGTAGGTACTCACAAAAATTAGCTTGTTAGTAATACTAATCACAAAAAAAATGTTCTAGGGCTCCCGTACTATTGTTGAAATCCATACTTTTACAAGAAGTTAAATATGTATTAAGAAGCTACACCCGTGTGCTCTGACCCTTACGGTGAGCGGATGTGTCGCACTTACGTGCGGGCAAATCCCCGTCAAATCCAATGTGCACCCAGCTTAAGGTGTTTACCCGGTCTTAGTGCAGGTGTAAACTGAATAAAAATATCAATTTAATCTAGTTTTGTGGCTGTATTTTGTCTTGTTACTTGCGTTGAGGGTAGTAGGAAATAGTAGGTGCCTACCCACCTAGGTACTTAAATAAATAATTAATTTAATTTAAGAACTTTAAGAATAAATATGACTAGTCATTTCATATTAGTTCTTGCAGATTTTTTATCGTACAAGATCTGTACCTATACATTCTTCTGTGATAAAAATCATTATGATTTTTATCACAAAAGAATGTATAGGTACTTACTTTCCCGGATCTCAATGTATCTCTATAGCAAAATCCAAAATCGTGATAACGTAACAGACTTGTACACTTACAGATTTATACATAGTATATATTATACTCTAAGACAAAATAGTTAAAAACTACCACAATTTATTAATTATTGTGGTGTTATTGTTGTTGTTATTGATGTGGTGGTATGTAGTGCTTAACCTACCTTACCTACGTGATTTGTAGCTAATATCAATAGCCAAGTTAATTATCCAGATAATACTTGAGCCCATAAACAAACTATCAAACAAATAAATCTCAAAGCAACATCTAGTGAAACACGCGTAAACCACATCATTATTAAGTTTCCAATAAAGTGCGTCGCGTCCACTCTAAACTATTCATAGACGAAAACACACAGTGCAGCAAATGAAATGTCACCGGAACATCGTAGACGAAAGACGCCTGGAATTAAAAGGAATCAAATATGAATGCTGTATGCATGAAGCATGAATAACCAGGGCCGCTCTTGGCAGCCCGGCGCGCCTGTACTCCCCAACAACTAAAACAGATACATTAATAATGCGTTTGCTTACAATGCGCTTTAAATGTAGATCCAGAGGGCATCCCTTTCTGGCGTGCCTCCCTCTCGCACGCCGGCGCCGGCTCATGCAAAATGCACGCGAACGCGACTAACGCTCCCTTCTCTCAAGATAATACCTCCCCCTCATACCCTAATCGGCCCATATTGATGGTCAACCGTCTCCCGTGCATCAAATCTGCACCACGTGATCCGAAAAGCCTACCTTTTGCCAAATTAATTCCGTTTAATGTCCTAATTGAGGGGATGTGCCCTAGGACATTTTGTGAATGTCTCTTCCAATTAGGCTCTCAACAGAAGTGATGTAAGGTTATTGGTAACAAAATACATTACGAGTATTAGTATCAATGTTTTCTTGTTTCACTTAATTCTAAAATTGATTAGTTATGTTATAATGTGTATGGTTTTATAGACTGTGGTTATAATATTATGTTGGGATTGGGAATAAATATTTATTTTATTTTCATTTGTAACTTGGTTTTAGTAACTTTGTAGCTCTACAAATGCATAATAATATATAACAATTATACTTAATTCAATCTTTTACAAAATAATAAAGTTGATAAGGCCCGCCATACACATAACATGTGTCAGGACGATAAGATGCATGCACACGACAATATAAAAGATTAGTAATTTCCCAGTTACTAATGGGTTAAACCTTTGAAATTAAGGTTAATTAAAACAAGTTAAAAATGTGTGTATGGTAACCAGAACATTATTTTAAGTTTAAAATTAAATTAACATTACATAGAGATTTTAATTTAAAATACTTAAGGCCGTCCCCTGAGCAAACGACCTTGGCCATACATTTGCCGCGTTGCCGAGATCGCGCCAAAGTCCTATTATTTTTACTTATCTTAGTTCAAAATTGTCCTAAAAAAATTTAAAACGGCGAATATGTAGTTTATGATATTGTCGATCTATTGGCGTGAGTTTCAAATAAAAGTAATTTGTAAATCCTAAGGAGATGCTGAATGTATGCTTGAATTTTAACAAATTGGTATTACTTTGGAAGCTGATATCATGAGTATAAGAAACAAAAATATAAAATTTAAAACGACAAAAGGAATGTTGATATACTGAAGATTATTGCTGTATTTTTATTATAACTTTGTAGCTTTAAGATTATGAGTTTATAAGGTTTTAAATACAGTCAATTACGGAATCTCCGGACGGAACGCCCTTAATTTAGACCGTACAACTTATTTAGTTGTACGGTCTAAATTAAGGTCTAAACAATAATAACAATTTATTATTTAATTACAAATCCACTATAGTGAAACGTTTCACACCGTGGGAGAACCATGTTTCGGTACGAATGGGCTGGCTCAACCTGAAAAATACCACGGGCTCACAGAAACACGGCGTGAAACAGCGCTTGCACTGTGTTTCGCCGAGTGAGTGAATTTACCGAGGCCCAATCTCCTTTCTTTCCCTCCCCTCTTCCCCTATTATCCTATTCCCTCTTAGAAGGCCGGCAACGCAACTGCAGCTCTTCTGTCGTTGCGAGTGTCCATGGGCGACGGAAGTTGCTTTCCATCAGATGACCCGTTTGCTCGTTTGCCCTCTTATTTTATAAAAAAAAAACGTTATAAGGGCCAACGTCCTTATATTGTAGTACTATAGGAATTAGGAAGTCTTCCGTCTGGAATAATCAGATGGCCAGATGCTAGCCAGATGTTTATATTCCGTGTGGTGTAACTTGTACACTTAGTAACCAATAGCTTATAATACTGAACAATAGAATACTACAAACTCCACAGTCTACACCATGAATTATTTCAACCTTAAGCGCCTTTAATACTTAAATTAGTACGTACTTTAATATTAAACAGCAGTTTTGTTACTTAAATATTTAATGAGCGAAACGTAACAATCTTTATTATTTCCGTATATAAACAGCAATTTGTATATATTATGTATACTCAATATACAGTCTGGGAAATGTGAGTGAATAAACCATTACGGACCGTTCGAAATTGTTTTACCTGTGATGGAACCTCTATTCCGACGGCACAAAGTTCAAAGTACTGGGAACTTTGAGCAAAATAGTTCTGAACGGACAGATATGGCGCCTTTCGCTAAAATATGCATAGGTTTTGTGTAACTTAGCCACCTCTAGCGGTCCCAGCTAAGTACGGACACAGTATAAATATCACACGGTAGATTAAATCTGATCTGCCCTTGAAATTAACTCGGTTATTGCAGAGATAATTTTTATTCATTTGTTTCATGATGCTGCATTGATTTGCGACTAAGGATAATAGGCTGATTTAGATGAATTAACCGGGTCCACACGAAACGATCCAACGCGCTCCGATCGCGCGCGGCATGAAACGCGCTCCACGGAGCGTTTGGTGTGGACATGCCGCGCGCGATCCATGCGCAAGTTTTGGAACGCGCGCTCCCTGGTGCTCGCGATCCGCACGTTGTCGGTTTTTTGACCGCTTCAAAGGTGCCTCAGTTGCGTGGCGCGCGCGATGTGGACGGTTTTGTGTGATTTGCGCGATCCATCACACCATGGATATTTCGCAAAGTTGTCGTCTGATATCGCTTGATAAGGAATTTAAATATTTATGGGACCCAAAAGACTCTGCGTAAAGTTGAGCCCCAGATTCCAAGCGATTTTTGTATATTATTTTTTTTTACCCGGAACCGTCTTTTTCGTTTTCTAATTTTTTGCGCCATAATTTAAGCAAAATAAAGGTTACTGCTGCAACGGCAATTCGCTGCCGCTGTACGTGTGACTCCATATCGTGCAAGATACTGACTGACTTCAGAATAACGGATCGCCTTAGGATCGCTTGGAGCGAATATTTATGCCCGCTGTACACTCTCGCCGAGAGCTCTCGGGCGAGAGTCTCGTGCGAGAGCCCCTTACCCGAGTGCGATCATGTACATTCTCGCTTGGTTCAATCGCAGTTAAGAACTCAGACAAGATGGACGAAAACGACCATTCACCATTCACCATGCATCGAAAGATATCATTGTAATCCAAAGATTTATTATCATAATTAATTTTATTTCTCACAGATAATGACTGATATTGTCGTTTATTATTGTTATTTTTCCGTTCTACACTGTCCAACGGCGGGACTAGTACTGAAAGACGCGAGAGTGTACAGTAGTGCGCTCGTTTTCCTCGCGAGACCCTTTGTCTCGGGCGCAAAATACCGACAACGGACCGAGAGGGTCCGAGACACGCGAGACGAGGCGAGCGCACCCATTTACACTCTCGCACTCGGGCCGCCTCGCTGTGTCTCGGCGAGAGTGTACAGCCGGCTTTAGGATCGCAGTTCCAAGTTCCTGGATCGGTCTAACGCGATCCGCGATCCACGCTTCACGATCCTGGATCGCGGATTGCGGGATCGCCGCTCCAAGACGGATCGTCCGGTGTGGACCCAGCTATTATGAGGAGTTTATGTGTGCGTGTGTCTGACTCGTTCGGTCTAGTGTGAAGATAATCTACTGTATAAGTATTTCTACTGTGGTAGGGACCTGAAAATTTCGACTTTGGTATACGTTTACTATTTAATCATCTCACCCTTTATATATTTTACAATCCTTTACGCTTATAATACATATTTGATAAAGTTTTGGAGACATAGTTGATTTATAATGTAGACATCAAATATGCATATTCTTATAATACTGATGTAATAATTGTTTTATTCTTACGCGTTTGCATATCTTTTTAAATAGAAAATGCTTGAATTGATAATGCTAAATTAATAATTAATATGGGTAGCAATAAATTAGAGTTTTGGGCACTAATATAAAAAGTTGAAAATCGTAAATATACATTTATAAAATTGCACACTGAATTACATGGTTATCACAAAGTTTCCGAGAGAAATACGGTAAAAACTTCGTCCGCGCAGCGACAATGATAAATTCGCGCGGTAAATTGAAAAAAAAAGTTTTATTAATCTTAGCCCCTATAAACGGCCTTCCATTGAACATATTATTCAAACGCCTAATTGATTATTTTAAAGATTTATCGTCTTGCTTTAATTAGAACCCGTTCGCTTCTGGTTTTGACGACAAAATATTTTAAACTTCGAATTGTTTTGTTAAGGCTCAGGGCTGGCTCTTTCATCAATGATTTTTAACACAAATATGCTTTATGTTTATTTCGATTGTCAACATCATTTTAGGATTATAAATTCTTAAGTGTTGTAGAGAATAGAGATAATACTTAAAATCATATCAATCTTCTATACTTATAAAATTACATGTCCTGACTGACTGACCGATTCATCATCGCTGAGCAAAAACTGTTAAAGTCACAGCCACGAAATTTGGTGAGTAGGGTTGTTTTATTAAGTAGACACTAACTAAGGAAGGAATTTTGAAAATTTTACCCCGAAGGGGGTGAAATAGGGGTTGAAAGTCTGAATGAAAGTCCGTCATTTCTTAAGTTAGGAACATGAAACTTTATCTTTGGGTTACTGATTAAAATTGAATGGATATGTATTTAAGCGATTTTGGTAATTCTTCCCCCAAGGGGGTGAAATTGGTGTTGAAAGTTTCAATGGAAGTCCGTTATTTCTTGAGTTAGAAGCATGAAATTTTATGTTTGGGCTACTGATTAAAAATGATTGGATACGTGTTTAAGCGTTTTTCTACCCCCAAGGGGGTGAAATAGGAGTTGAAAGTTTAAATGAAAGTCTATATAGGTATACTATATGTTAACGCGGACGAAGTCGCGGGAAACAGCTAGTCTAAAATATGATAGCTTCTTGTCTGAAAATTAGGTACAATAGGTAGTATTCACTCATGTTCTCTTAAAATAAATACAATAATATTGCATGACCTGCATATTTTCCGTATAAACTGAAATGATTTTCAATATACCTCCCCGATATTACCTTTTAAGCTTTTACAGTCTGCATCAACTCGATCTTTATGTCGCACAAAAAGTACAATAGCTGTTTTTTTACCGACTGGGCCAAAAAGTAGGTAATGTTTTTCTAGATAAACTTTTTTGAACTGCAGCTTGATGGATAGCTTGAGAGGTTTTGTTGCTTGGGTGGTTACTGTTAGAGTGACACTGGGTATATTAAAATAGAGTCGGGTGTCTCTTATTATTGCTGAATTTTGATATGGTCCAAAACACGAGACGGGTCACAAAGTTTACATACTAAAAGTGATGATTAAACTAATACTAGCATAACGCGGTAAAAACCCATCGTAATAGTCCGACTCATCATAATTATTTTCGCGTAAGGCATCTGTGATCTGACATACTTACATTGTAGCAACTAGCGCCCTCTATAAATAATAGCTTGTTTTGCCACCTTTTTATATTGTCGCAACACCTGGAGAATAATTATTTAACCGGCAATGACACAAAAAACATATTATCGAATAACAACAACAGCTAACCCTTGTGAATACAACGAGCTTCTGAGCCGTCCATTAATCCAAAGGACATCTTCAGGAGCCAAAATAGTTGATTGAATTTATTTTATTAGGAGCAAAGTACAGACAATTTACATAGTTCATAGGTTTAATAGCTTTAATAGGTTCAGGGCGATTTAAATCTGCGATTTGAAGGTGCGTCTCTGTAGACGGCTTTGGTGCCTAGTACCTGTGTAGTGTGTACTCAATACCAAAGCCTCAAGCAAACTATGTCCCCGTGGGAAGCAGCGCAGTCCGCACACCTTTAGTGACCACTAAGCCATCACTACTTGCGATTGACCAAATGGTTGCCTCATTCCTATAAAAATTATCCATATCCCGACTGATGTTTTAATTGTATAGATCCTTTCATTGTGAAGACGTTTAGGTAGAAAACTAAAACAAAGAAAAAGATATTGTTATAGGATGCCTCTCTCGTTCTACACACTAGGTCGCATAAAGACATAACATTTTCTTATTGAGTACAATATTCTTGGCTCTAGTACTATGGAGTTATATTCCGCTTAAGAAATGAGTTCACACCAGTTCCAAGCCGTCGCAATTTGCACCCTTAAAGTTGTCACCTTAATTCTGTCGGGTTGGAGCACCCAGACTAGGGTTAAGAGGGACGAGGTTTGTGCATAACAAGAGGCAGGAAAGAATCACGTATTCCTCGATCAATCCTTGTACCCGGGAACCAATCAAGGCGCGGATCCGCTTTGAAATTGGAATCATAGCTACAGAGACGTAACAAGTTTCTTTCAATTCAAACGATAACTCGATGGTAACGAAGTTTAGCTTTTAATTCCTACACCGTGCGCCCGGAGCGGCTTAATTGATTTACGCCGTTGTTCGATGAGTGATTGCGACGCGCCACACTTGTCGCTGTCATTACATCTGTAATTATCGCGGACAACCGACCAAATTAAGGAGGCAAATCTCTCTCAGCGGTGAGCTCAATATAGATATTGCCACTTAATAATAAAGAGCCACACTGTACCTACACGTTACAGTTATACAGTGTCTTCGGATACCTCGCTTGACAGACACTTCAACATCACTACTACATCTACATAGCTACTGCAAATATGATTGATCTTAAATAGAAATATTTCAATATTTTCAATAATAAAAATAGACAGTAACAAATTAGTAAAATTATAGTAAATTCCCTGGATAAGGACGGGATCTATCTCAATTTAGCTATTAGATGTTGGCAAGCTCGGATTCGCTTAAGCTGTCAGGATCACGCAGATTTAGTGCGGTGCCTTAGATCAACACTCCGATTTCTCCCCGATGCCCGTCACTTAGCAATACACGTGTACTGTCATTGTTGCCAGTACTGAAAATCTATTGCTCGTCGTATATTCTCCCCATCAAATTAACACCTTGTATACCACGTATTTCCCTAAAAAGTAAAGCTAAAATTTAGGGAGATAACTTTCTAATTCGTCCATTTTATTTCCCTCTTTTCGCCCATTCGATTGTGCGGTGAACATGTTACAAAGAAATTGTGAAGTAAAAATTACTCTCCTGAAAATTTCAATTTCCGACTAAGCCTCTTTTGGTGATGACTATTAGCTGAAGGCTCAATATAGTGTGCAGTGAGCTGTCAAATATCGGAGTCCTAGTAAAAGCGACAAGTAATAACGAATTTGAAATCCAATGCACTCCACTGTTTTCTTTTCCCGGAGAGGAAAAACGAAACTAATTTCGTTCGCAAATTTCAGGGGACACATTTCGATTTGTAGGAAAAGGCCGTTTTGCAAAGGGATACATTATATTGGATTTTGGAGGACTTTAAAAAGCAATTAGAATGATATCAGTGCATACACTGGTCATGCATAGTTATGCTTTTACAGTAATAGATGCAAACGCATTACGAGTTTGTTATGACTTAGGATGTAATATTTCGCTTTCGGTTCGAATTTATTTCATTAACAAATTATGATTTATGGACTAACACGTCTTTATTTTGGAAAAGGTCTGAGTTTTCTTTTTACGTGAATGATGTAATTTTTATCTTCAAAAGTGATATTTCGTTTCCACGAAAAAAGCAAATGCTAACACCTACTGAATTGAAATAGATTGAATTGGGTCGGAAAAAGAATTTCTGTGAAAATCAATTTTACATTCATGTAAAGCAAACTCTACGAAATTTTTGTAGAAAAAGAGAAGGTGAAAACTGACCATATTTCATTCTGAACACATGTTATGCAAAGTTACTTTTGACTGTTGTCAATCGGAACATTATTCAAGAGCTATAAAATTATTACTCAGTTTATAATTCTGACTACGTTTTTTCTTGCCTAACTTTTCTGGTCGGTACAATATGGAACTTTTCTACTATGATGATATGTAAGTTTATATGTTACAGCTTACAGTGGTATTCTCTCACATATCGAAACAAACGTCCGCCGCTTCCATCGCTAGCATCAATCCGGGCATCGTCTACTCAATAGCATGACATCTCAATCCTGGTGCGACAATGCTAGCCGAGCAAAATTTATGCGCATCAAGTGTACCAAAAAACGGCTAGTTTTCGCGTCGCTCGTGTATTTTTTACGTTAGCGCCTACGTAACTCTGCGACAGGACGACTTTTGCATATTTCACCGTTTTGTTACCCTGCGTCAAATAATTTATTTCAACCCGCTTGCGCCACTGGCGACTTTGTACAGGGTTTAGGACATAGCCGCGATTGTGACGGGGGGAATCTAGTTTGTTTCATTCGGCTATTCCGATTCACGGGCGTACGATCCACGGCCGTTTCCATTTTATTGACTGCCAATTGTATCACATATTTAATGAGGTGGATCAGTGCATGTGCATTTTATGTTGATTCGGTCTAACCTTATAGAGCCTTTTGTAAAAGCCATTGGTCCACCACAGAATCGCACTGCAACTTTTGTATCACCAGGATCAGCAGAGATAATCCATGACAACTCCTTGATATTATATATTATGATCCCAAGGATGACTCTGTATGCACTTCAGCGCATACCTGGTCATCCTATTATTAGTTGGTTAAAAGGAGGTAAACTTATACCTCCTCGGTAAGTATCGACTTACCAAGGAGGTAATGAGATGAAACGAAAAGTAAAATTTCGCTCACAATGAAACCCACAAAAATAAAAAATAATTGCGATCGTTAAAAACCCGCAAAAAAGATAACAATTAACAATATAATAAAATAACCCGCAAAACAATGGGTAAGTAACAATATAATATCGGCATTGAAGGCGGTAAGTGGCGGGAATGTGAGGGGGTTTGGGGGGGTGTGAGGAGGTGTCGGGGGGTGTACAAGCCAGCGCGGTCACCAACACGTCCGCTAAGCTCTCTAATTCGTATTTTCAAATAATCCCAGATTACATAATTTAATCGTCCTCCATACGCCCGGCATAATAATACAATTATTTGTTTTATTCATATTATGTATAGTCGCAATGTTAGACTTGCTCTGTCCGTTGCATTTACAGCTCTCATAGCTAAGGGTAGAAAGATGTTCGAACTTCAAGAATATTTTTTAAACATTTTCCCCGCTTCCAATAAAAACTTTATTTTAATATAAGTAATTTACGACATCGTAAAAAGCGGTTGCTTACGAATTTTCAGTTAATATCGAAACAAACAAACGCTCCGAACGAAATACGATAAATTTAAAACTCGACGCCGCATAATTTATTGAGAATAATTTCATATCGATCAAAAAATGGAAGCGGACGCAAACGCAGGTTTTTATTACGAATTAAAAAAACGGCTCGGGCCATTAATAAAAGTTTCACGCGACCGATTAGCGCGATTTAATACAGCGAAATATTTTCGCCGATAAAAATACGCGGTGCGAATTTCGCCCGGGGCGTTGTCAGGGTTATCTTTAATTTGTAAACCAATAAATGTTAATACATCACGGAGCGCGGCCATCGGAATCGTTCGTTCAATTAAATTTTTCGCTGCCAAACTAATTTGTGAACTATACCGGCGAGTTTCGGTTGCCGTTCGGTCGCGCCGTAATTATTTTGTTTGGGAATGTTTTTCGCGGGGAAATTTAACGTGTTGAATGCTGGTCAATATTTGATTCCCGCCGTGTTGGAAAACGAACTTCGGCCACTTTTCGACCTGAGCAATGTTTAAATTTGATTTTATCTTCTCATAAATACAATATTGGCTTTATTCTTGTGAAAATGGAACGCACTAGAGGGCACTCGAAGACGGGAGCTATCGTTTAATAAGAGGAATTCTTATTTGTGCTCAAAAGTAAACAAGCCTTAAACGGTTCTAGTTCTTTGTGGCGAAATGAGCTATACTCTATAGAATGTAGGTTAATAAGTTAGTTATTTTAAATGTTCAAGATCTAGCGACATAAATTAATATAGCGATATTAATCTTAGTACCTACCTAGGTAGAGCTAAGTACTGAGCAACAATTAGCAAGTATAGCTTTCATACTGATTACTGACATCACTTTTTCATTATTTATTATTAACAGAAGACAACCGCAGTTATTTCTGACAACGCTTAATAGCTTTTCGCCGACTTAAATAGTTGTGTGGTTAAAAAAAATAAAAACAATGGTTACATCGAACGGCATAGCGCCCTGCGCTAACTGATGCACGTCAGCTACTACCCACCGACGACAACTATCAAAAAGATACGCGGTGGCCGCCGCTTGAAAACGATTTTATTTTAAACCCCCGTGTGACTACGTCAAAGCCATATGCTGTTCTAAAAACAATCAAAAAACCGATCAGTGCGTCAGGTATCCGTCGGCTCAACAAGTTTTGGTTTGAAATCCTAAAGTTTAAAAGATTAAATGAAAAACCTACGCACATTAAACCTTTCTTTATTCTAATTCGAATATTGTGCATATTCTAATTTTAAAAACAGAAAAAGTAACCTCAAAAAAAACAAATAATTCTATTTTCAAAATTCATTAACCCGCAAAGGTTAATCGCGGTATCGAGTCAGATGTCTTCCCATCGAAAATTGAGCGTAATTTTTGAACGAAACCGCACACAGTCAACCCTCAACCGATACCCGGTATATAATATCCACGGGGTTAATGAATAAAGCCGCGTGAGCCCGAAAACAATTTTGTCGGCAGCCGGCGATAATACGAATTTATTATATCATTTAAATGTTGAAGTGTTAACGAAACGATAGTTTTACAGCACATATGAAGTGGCGCGGCTCTGTCCACTCGATTTATTGGTTTCACTGGCTTTTGTTTATCGGTTCGGTTAGTGTAAACACGCAATTTTAAGGGAAGCCTGGCTCAATTTAGAGCTTATGGACAACGTGTGTTTCAAAGACTTAAATTGCTCAATTATATACATTATAACAATTAGGTATCTAATATACTTTTAACGAAAAAAAAAGAATGAAAAAAAAAGCAACAATAACTTATCTGAATTTTATCATCTGCTTGTTCTTATATTAGCATGGAAACGTCCTTTTCCAGTTCACCTATTTTCCACTTCACCTAACTTTCTCACAACATATTCTTATCAATGCTAATCTTTATTCAGATGAGCTTCGAAAATAAACCACGAAGTTATGCTAATACCGAATAAATTTAGTTGGATATGTGACTCGATAACACAAACAGACACCATTACAATATTGCGGATAAATTTAAAGCGGAGGTGTTAACAGCTATCAAAACAATATGAAACATTGGTTATTCATCCGGCAGAGAGACGCTTTGATATCATTCTAGTGGAAAATATTAAATCGATAGTCGCTACATGGTTAGTCGAGTTTATCACTTTATCTTATATTAATTACTTTGCGCCACCGGTAAGGCGTGGCCTATTTTCATTTTTAGATAAGCTAATAACATTTTAATAAAATTGCCTTGAAAGAAAAATAAGGCTTTGTTGTGGCTCGCATATAAAAATATCTCTAATAGAAATATGATAAAAATATTAAGACGATGTATACTGTGACGCTTTTGGTAAGCTGAATTCTAATATCTGAGGCCTGAGCATATCCAAAAAGTCACTTCTACCTAAAAGGTACAGACGCCATCAAAAGTATGTTAAATGTATGTATGTATACAATTTTATTATAGCGGAGAGGGTGCAAACGTTCGACGGTCATATATTATTTGCCGTGTTATTTCACTTTATTACTTGTATGTATTTTAGTAAGCACTTACTATAAAATATGCCTAACATTATATTAGAATATTTCGGTGCAGGCTTTTAACCTACTTTGCATAATTAAGTGTCGTTATAATATTCTCCGTGTATGGTCAATGAAAATAGTTAATGTAAAGCTTAAAGTTAGAAACTGGGTACTGATTTTCATATTATAACATTTAACCTAGGAAAATAGATTTTGTAGAAAATACCATAAGTACTTTAATATTATAAAGCTAGAGAGCGAAACCGTAATACGTATTTTCCAGTCTTCCAAATTGCTTTACTACTATCGGTGTCAAAGGCGAAAAGTAAACAAAAAGCATCGGGTATCGGTCACAATCGTTTTGTGTTTCTTTCGTTGTGACTTTTTTTTCTGCAATTCAAAATCCAATATTTCTGAACGGTGCCGCGTAAGCGTTCGGAATTTCGTTTTAATAACGACATAGATAGATCCGTGGGCAAACATTGGACGGTTTGGGGTAAAAAAGGGCCGGTAGTCGACTAACAGTGATACCGGAGTAATAATTGGTTGGAACAATTAGCGTGTGACGCCGCCGGGTCAGTCGGTTTAATCCCGTAGTTTTTACCGCCCGGCCCGCGTTTATACGGTAACCAGAATTGGTTACACAGTATACAACAGTAGCACGTCTTTGTTATATAGTTCAGGCTAACTTTATATTAAGATTTTTTTATGCGAGGAGCCACAATAGATAATTTCAGTAAATTATCGGTCAGTACCGAGATGGTATGCCCGGGCAGGCCGAAGTCAACTAGTAAGTTCTCAGCTCTCTATTGAAATTTTAAAAATCGATAAGATTGGAAAATTCGGTGTATAGGATTATGACACCATGGTTGGTCCCTTTCGTCTTCATACAAACAGAAACATTGTATGGCTCGCACTATTAAAGTCAATGTATGTACGTAGACCGTATGTGGATACAGACGCACACATTCAAACCGAGGCGTGTTTGTACAATATGAAAATAATATTCTACTGTTTTTTGCTATGGTTATAATAACTTATAGCATTAGATAATAATACTTGAGCCCAGTTACAATTGTAATAAAGCTATAAACATATTCCTATCTAAATAGCATAAAACATACCTAATTGGTATAACAGTAAGATAGTCTTAAAAGTTCTAGAATAAAACTAATAAAGCCTGATCGATTCGCCTTTATTACGTCTATAAAGTCTTGTTAAATGTGTGAGGGTATGACCAATTTCTTCTGTCTTGTCTACTATACGAGTAGGCCAATAAAATCGCGACCTTATTTTCATCCAAGTTATAAGAATAAGAGCACAAGTATACGTCTACTCTAAATTATGCCGCGGTAAGGTCGGCCTGATATCAGTCCAATCAGATTCGATCGGCCTTCCTGTATATGGACTATGGAGGCCTTAAAACGACTAATTCATCGTCACAATTGTTGTCATGAGTGGATGTAGTGGGTAACTAACATTTTACAACATAAGGACAATTACAATTACTCATTGGTTTCCTTATAATTTTAACATATATTGTAATTCACCTAAGTACTTCATCTAGCTATACATAGCATCCACATTTTTTTTTATTTCAAATAATTTTACCGGTCCTAATGCTTGTTTGCATTTAAAAAAAACTACTATAATATTATATAATTTTCAAATAGTCAGTTACCCACTTAATCTACTCATGTCTTCAATAAGGGTAGTCTCGGTGTAAGTTTTTACTTTTCTCTCCAACGTGGCGCAAACAGGCAACAAAGTGGAAAACGTAGCAGAAAATGAGTCACTTAGCTCGGACAAACAAGCGGTATTTGAAGATGAAAACAAATGAAAGGCCACGTGCTAGGGCGGGTCTATGGGTGCAGTGGACGTCCGAAATCGGACACTTAAAATTCGTATTGTTGATAAATGGTTTAATTGTTTTGGCAATTAAGTTCGGGCGGGGCGAAACGGGAGCGGCACGTAATTTGTGCCTAGTTTTGATGGTCAGCTCATAAACTATATTTATTTTATACATTGTATCGTTACAACGTATAAAATAAACATTGTATACAATCTTAAAGGTAAACTGTACAATATAAAATGTGAAATGTAGGTCCAGAATTTCACAACTTTTATTAAAGCTTATATTGTCATATTGCTTGTGAGCTTTTGAAGATGACAATAATTAAAAATTCTCGTCTTCATCATAGTAACTTTTTAGTAAGCTATGTCTCCTAATCCAGTCTTAATTAGTTTATGTACAAAATATTAAAACTGGGACGAAAAATTAAGGGGAAAAATTTACCAAAATAAAGGTGCGACACAGTAACGTGACTAACGTCGCGTCGGTACGGTGCGATAAAATTAGAAAATTATTTTATTACGTTTGTCCTTAATCATCTTCGGTATTCGTACACGTTACCACGTCATCGCTAGAATCAATATTGATTCATAAATAATCCACAGGAAACGGGTCAAGAATTCCCGAATACAAATCCCAGTCTTCAAACCGATATAAATATTCTGACATTTGTAAAAGAATCGAGGTTCTGCAATGACGATCTATTGTTATGGTCCATATACATGACTGTTAGGAAATACATGAATAAAACATGAAATGTTAATGTATATTTGGTATATTTTCTTCGCTATGGAAACCGGGTCAACGTACTCTACAAATATTAATAAAAGGTAGAGAAAAAATACCTAAATATTCGCTGGAACAAAAGAATTGTTTTATGTTGTGTTTTAGTTTGCTTTATACCTTTAATGCGCTTTATTTAAATGAAAACGTTAGAATTTATTACGATCGTTGAGCATGTTCAAAGGCTTTGTAAGGAATCTTTATTTGTAAGAAATGTTTAATATCTCTGAGGAAATTGCAATTGTTAGTTTGTGTGCTCGTAGCGTTTATTTGTAACATAAATTAAGGTGTTTCTGAAGAACACAATCATCGTTACAGGAAGGCGAGGAATTAATCAAGATTATTGCTTTAAATGTCATCACTACGATTAGTTTTTTATTAATTACCAAGTATATCTATCACTCGGCAGGGATCCTATTAAATGTGCCCGTTCCTCATACGAGTATGTGACCTATTCGATGAGCTACATGTTAATACATTTTAGCTCACCCCGTATATAATGTTGTTTACAATTAATGCTAACGGAGAGTTCTACCAGGTGTTTCCTTACTTACGGGACTTCAACAATATAAATTGTAAAGTTAGACAGCTGTATAAGATATATTTAAATTCATAAGCCGAGCAGAAATTATAATCTATATTTACGGTCAGTGCGAAGCTGGCGCGGGCGTGAAAAGTAAGAAAATTGTAGTAGTGAAATCTCAATTTAGAAAATTGTTGAGGTTTTTGTTAACTCCAATAGGTGTACGAAATTAATTGCTAAAAATTAACTTTGAACCGCATAATATGGTAGCACTTTCAATGGTGAAATGGCGGCACTTTTTGAGCGGGGACACAATGAAAATAATAGCAAAGAGGCTAGCATGCGACTCATGAAGTATAGAAGTTACTCCTAAACAACATCGTCATTATATTAGGAGTTTGTAAATAACCTACCTAACTATGTGACTAAGGGCATCATCACAATGGGGATTGTCCATTTTTTTTTAATTTTGCTCATTACAAAAACATTTCGAGGAATAAGGTCAGTGATCGTTTTTCTGTATATAAACGAAAAAAATACCCATTAGTTACTTATATTTTTGAACAAATATGTTAAACCTTAGTTTGACCTTCAATGGCGTTAAATTAGCTATAAATTCAACCAACATTACGTTTCGAACTTTTGGTAAGCTTCTTGTATCAGCTTTCACATAATGATAACTTGCATTTGACGAACCAGCCATTATAAATAAGATTGAAAGGAAAAAAAACATACTGCAGAGGTCAATTGGCCGCCGATGATGACGTCAGAGCGAAACTTTAAAAATTTATTGAGAAAGAACTAGCCAATGAATTTCAAAATTATTTAATTTATATTCTTAAAATACCCTATTTTAAAGAAAAAAAATATAAAAAGTACATGTCATTTTTTTTGGACAATGCCCATTCTACTCGCATTATTCGTCCCACACTAACACTAAGATAAATAATATACTAGCTGTTCCGGCAAACGTTTCTTTGCCATATTACATAAAGTATATCGCCCGTATTATTTTATTGAATTAGTGACTAAATAAGTATGTCACCATGGCAACGTCCATTGCTATCCCGTGACCCGCGTCGCATAAACAATGGTCGCTCTTTATAGACAAATAATTTGCAATAAGATAAAATTGCGACTATAATTAAAGATCTAAGCTATCCTATCTCTCAAGTTAGAAAAAAGCACACATTTAAAAAAAATAAACATTAAAATCGGTTAAGTAGTTTAGGAATCCATCGCGGACAAACATCGTGACAGGAGATTTATATATATTAGATTAAATTATAAGGTTAAACATTTAATACATTAATATACCTAAGTACTATCTGTTAAGTTATTACCTCGTGCCTTCATTTTACTGTATAAAAAATTAACGAACTCGAATGAGAGGCAAAGTTAAAAAACAAATGAAAATTTTAATATGGAATGATGTGAGGGGATTTTTGAATACAAGTGACAACGCATTCGTGCTTAATCACATTACATCTTTGGACCGGAATATTTATAGGGAATACTAAAAACTGGCCAAGAGTGAGACGGAATCTCGCTCGAGGGGATCCGTAGGCATCGCAATTTGTTGTATTGAGCTCTTAAATTATTAAGTTTCCCTTTTTTAGCATTCGTTGTCATAGAGGCAATCGAAATGTTCAATTGTTAATTATTATAATAATACTTATAATATTACATGTGTGGAAACTGGCTAGGCGGCACTTAAAATTTTGATTATGGTTAGAAAGAGCTGGGTATACACCCAGCTCTTTCTAACCATCATCAAAACTTTAATCATCAAAAAAAAACGCCCAATCGAAGGCAGTAGAATAATTCTATTCTACTGCCTTCGATTGGGCGTTTTCACACTGCAACGGTAACTACTCGACACGATACCACAGAATAGATAAGGGCCACCGCACATATTATACAATTTCAAGTTGGCCGACTATCATACAAACTAAATTGCGTAGTGTCACAATTTAATTGGACAACTTCATCGTGTACGCTGCTGCCAGCCGCAGACTTTTAGATTTAGTTGGTAAGGGTGTTGCTAGCCTAGCAACGTGCGTGTTAAAATGCGTAAAAAGCACGCTTTTATTGTGGCACTAATAAAACGAAGGCTAAAAGAAAGGAGAATATTTTGGGTGCATTCAATATTAAGTGACAGAATATTAGAATTAGTACGATAGTCGGCCAACTTGAAATTGTATAATATGTGCGGTGGCCCTTGTGTTCTGTGGTATCGTGTCGTGTCGTTATCGTGCAGTGTGCAAACGTCCATTCTCAGATTGTCTCGCTCGCCCGTGATTTCAGGTACAAGAATCTTATGAGCCAGGCTATTTACAACGAATGCTCAGTGATATCCGTTTTCCCTTTTCTATACTGAACCCTAAAACATTTTTCCCTAAGGGGAACATGCATTACATTTCCTCTTTCCCACTGTTGTCTAATTGTAGTCATTTGCCTATCTTTTCACTTGGTTATTGTTAAATATTTCTGTTGTTATCACGTCGGTACTTTTAATTATGGTATGAAAAACTTATCAGATTATTTACGATGTGATCTCATTTTTTACTAGCTTGTATATCAAATATTGTAGGTACCTATTACGTATATCCTATACCTGAACAATGTGCCTAATATAGTCTGCTGCAATTCATAATACTAATGTTATAAATACGTAAGTGTGTCTGTCTGTAACCTCATTCCTCCCAAACCACTGAATCGATTATCAATTTTGCTGAAATTGGGTATGGAGATACTTTGAGTCCCGAGAAAGGATATAGGAAGTATCCTATGTCAAAATATTCAAAACGACATGTTGCATGCGACCCCGTTGGGCCAAAATTCGTTATCGCTGAAAAATGTACGGTTCCCGCACGGCAAACGAATTGAATAGATAAACGAGATGCTGTTTTGAATATTTTGACATTTCACTGTCTTCACAACGCGAACAGACGTGGATAACAATCGGAAAACTCTTTTTCACTATCGGCAGTAAAATCCAAGAATTATCACGTTCTCATCTCACATTTTTATGCGATACAATACAATAATGAGTTTCTAGTGATATTATAACGGCGAAGCACGGGAATACAACATTGTTAATTAACGTTATTTATAATAACGATTGTTGACTGCATCTTGCACCTTAGTGTTGTAAAAACTATCGGAATTGCTGGTTCAATGAACTTGATTTGTATGTGTTACTTTGTAACTTTGTAATACTATTTTTGTACTGTATTAATAATATTATTATCTATTTTTTTAAAAGCATACATTATAGTACCTTGTCCTACAAATAAAACAATCCATGTTTAAGGACCATCTAGTCAAAGTATGAAATTCTTTCTATCTCTGTTAGCTACCACTTTCGAGATTTTCGAAAATAAAAATGTTGTTAGTCTTGTCAAAATGAAGCTACTCCCAAAAAATTTTGCTTGTTAGTAATCACAAAAAAGTTTGTTCTAGGGCGGGAGCCCGGTTCTAGTACGGGAGTACTATTAGGTAATAATAACGCCCAGTTAAGAGCTTAGGTCTACAGTACTTATAAGAGAGATTGGATCTTTGCACTCTTATTCTTAGTCTCGTGATAATATCCACTAAGAAATGGTTTTTCAAAATTCCACCCCCCAAAAGGATTAAAAAGGAGATCAAATTCACGCGGGCGAATACTAGTAAATAAATAAACTAACTAAAAGTAATAAACAGCACAACAAAAGCTCAAGCACAATTTGAGTAAGTGTTAGTAACTTTAGTAAATGGGCATTTTCCAAAAAAAGTGTACCCCTGGTTTTTAGGCTGTTGCACGTCTTTGAACTTTAATTACAACAATATGGATAAACTCTATAGTTTATTTTTTCAAAAAATGAATAAGAATATAATAAACATTTACACGAATACGCGATATTAGTGCTAAGTTCTCTCAATAATTAATTATTAATATTTTAAGTTCACGGGAGAGCTGTTTTTGGCCTGTCCACACTACAGGTATACATATATATATATATATATATATGTATACCTGTAGTTCATTGTTCATTAGTAAGTACGTTTTATATTAATTTCAGATTTATTTTTAAAACAAAACATAGATTACACTATGCCATTAAGTGGCGCCGAAAGAAATCGAAGATATAAGGAGAAGTTGAAAAAAGAACAACCAGAAGAATTTGAAAGACAAAGACGGAAAAATTTAGAAATCGTCTTTTGTCGCCATAATAGCTTAAAATTGTAAAATTAATTTTATAAAAGATATTATAAATATACAGGTATCTGAGACTGATTAGATAAAAAGTATAAAAATTGAGCAAAAAGGGTAAAAATAACCGAAAAAATATTTTATAAACGCCTACTAGTTCATATAGGTACTTAAAGTATTTATAGTTTTGCGTGATTAAAAAAAATGTCTATAAACGTTCATCAAGAAATTAATAAATAAATATGTTAAATTACTTCGACTTATATTACTATGTGTAACCTCAGCTTTACTTTGTGAACCTTGATTGTCGCACTTAGCGAAGAGCATAAAAACATAATTATAGACATATTTCTTAAAGTATTTTGATAAAAATACACAAAAATATAGAAATTAGTTAAACCAACTTGACCATATATAATAAATGAACTTCAAATATACGGGCTGTTTTTAGAGATAATAGAATAATAAAGTTTGTTTTGGCACGACTTGTCACCAAATCGAACTTGAAATGTCTCGTGTAATGATGTGTTCCAATTATGAACATTACTCTTAGTATTTTCTAATAGCTTATTTTGTCTGTCAACGATTAAAAGATAACAACCGGTAAACAAACAAAATTTGAAACCATTAAAGCATTTTTAAAAAGTCTCCAAACTGACGATGAAATCACTACCTCAGTCACTATTTTAACATTTTTTGATAAAAAGCAATAATCCTTTACTGTTCTTTGTATATTTTCTTATTCTAAAGACTATAAAGAATTTATAGAAACCATAAAATTAATTAAAAACTACACTTCAAAAAAAATATCGGTTTTTGAACAGGGTACACTTTTTTTGGAAAATGCCCAAATACGAGAATATATAAGGTTACAATTTACATACAAACAACATTCTTTTCGTTACGATTACTTTATCGCAGTACTTCGTGTATGGAGCAGCTTTTGGGCACTTAAACCTTCTAATCCGCTATTTATATCATATAAAGTAACAATTATTGCCATGGGAGCCAAAAACACCCCAACATAAGGTTGACCTCGACTCGCATCCTAATAACTTTAAAAAGGAAAAGTAAAGAACGAGAACTAAACCGTTTCATTCAGTTTCATTCATTCAAAAGATCGCAAGATGCACTCCAGTCAGAGCAGAAAGTTCGCTTTCATTCTCATAACAAAAGAATTAAGGAAATGTTAACCCGTTTGCGTAGATTTGCATTTATTATACCAATGTACTTGTTGTGCGGTTCTGCTTGCTTGGAAGTTGGAAGTATATTTCACTACCACTCACTATGTAATAATACAAAATCACTTCCCGCTGTGTGACACTTTAATTAATTAATTAATTTATTTATTTATTTATGTGACATGGAAAACTTACAGCTAAGTGACATCAGTGGAAATTTTATATGTGGATCAGAAAGCCAATTACAAGTTTTCACCTTTAAGATTTACTACTAGATTTTAATGATTGCTTTTTGTACTACATTGATGCGTTATTTTTTATTTTCAATGGATCCTCCATTGAAAGCTTGTAAGCCATTGTAAGCAATACTTGTAAGCCATCCGGCTTACAAGTTTTTTACTATTGATTGAAGAGCATAGCTGCTAACATCTATAATAGTGTTTCTCTACTTAAGGATGCACTATTATTATTATTATACAATATGCATAGTATAGTAAAACATACACAACGTTTAGGTGAATGAATATTAAAAAGTATATGTTATATTTATAACTTTTCGAACTTGATTATTATAACTTATAAGTAAATAATTATGTGTTTAAAGTCGGTTAGCGATGATAATCGAGCTTAGTCGCCGACGTTTTTTGTGTGAAGCTGAACTTTGAATCGATAATTCTATATATTAATTGTTTAAATCATGAAATAATTTTATACATGAACGATATCGCGGCCACGCATCGTTGACTAGCTGAACTCATAATTTTACTAATTTTATTGTACTCCAACACTTTTTGCTGATTGCTAAATAAAGCATATATTCTCTGGCTACATATCAATTATTCTCATTGCTTTATTGTTTCTATGATGCATTTACATATTTTAAACGGGGCGGTAACAAAGTATGCGCGGATTTTATTGGATATCGTTGTTGTATATAATAATTATATCGCTATTATTGGCTAATGTAGATTCTGTTTGTGCATTAATTGTTGTTTTTCTATTGCAGGTAAGTACCTGATAACTCTGGCATCCCCTGGGAACCGCAACGACTCAGGTAACTGAAACACCATGACAAACGTCAATCAAGATCATTTTCAATTAGGGCATTCCGTTATTGATCAGGTAAATCATCCACTACAAGCATAGACATAAAACTCTTTAATAAATACACCCATTAGAGGAAATAAAGATACTCGGCCGGCAAAAATTCGCATAGGCAAAACTATGCTGCAAAGTGGAACAAAAAGGGAAAAACACATTAGCACAAAACTGCATTTTCTGGCTGGAAAGGAATAAATTCTAAATAACTCGGGGTGACCGGCTCCGGTGCCCCCTTCCTAATCGAAGCTCGGACCCCAATTAGCCCAGCACCGACCACGTGAGAAGTAACCGCTCGCGTTGGACAGATATAACGCCTCCTTTACCGAAACGATCGATCGTCGACATAAAAGGAACAATTCGAAGTGCATCGCCTTTTTTCGAACGGGGTGTTTCCCCCGGAGGCTTGACGCCCGAAAGTGCTCCGGGTGGGTGACGGAAAGCGTCAGCGACGGTAACTACCCGACGAGAATTAGCTTTGAGAGCCTAACGCAATCGAGATGGCATACGCTAATCTTATTCTATATGCATTTTCGGCGCGTCGTTAGCGTGTTTACTGTTTACCCCGTATTACAAGGCAATATTCGCTTTCCGAAAGCTATAAAAAGCCTAATTTTTGATTAAGTTACGACCCACGAAAAACAGTAGTCGTTAAACGTTAAGTGAAACATATATTTTCGGTAGCCGACTTTTATCTAGTAACAAATTAATAGTTAAATTTTATTCGTAATATCACAGCGGGCGGCGTTAAACACTTAATATCTTGATCGCGATAGGGCAGTCGACACGTCGGCTAATAAAACATTTAAATGTAAAACATATTGATAGTTTAACGGTTGTAAGTTTATGCAAATTTCGACCGTGGGACTCGTACTAATGATAAACGGTAACATAAGCGACCGTTTTGACGACTACACTTATTATATGCCTGTGAAAATCGCGTCACGCCTTCACATTTTGTTGCCTTATACTCGGACCTCTCAGTCTTTCACGGTAGGTGTGAGTAGAAGAAGCGATAGAGCGATCGTTCGACCGATACTGCCGATAACATAATGATATTTATCGTTTGGTTTATAGTTTCATTAAACTGCGTAGTAGACCGCGAGCAATGTGCTTTTTCATATCATAAAGGTTTACATTTAATTACATCTTACAAACATAATATTTTCATTTATTCACTATATTATTATTACTCGATTTTCTTGTGCCAAAGTCCGTCATCTTTTTAACACAATAGTTATAATAAAGACTTAATAAAGACGAAGCAAATTTTCTAGTCTAATAAACGCGACTTGAGTTATTCGAAATCTCATGAATATAAAATATAACCTAGATAAAATATATCGGTCAGTCTAGTCATTGCCTGGTCATTGATGTTATATTTAATGACATATCTAGAGCACCGAAAGTCGAGTGTTAAGACAAAAGAAAAGAAAAAAAAATTAAATCGCAAATGAAAAATATTTATGTCATGTTCAGTATCGTTTAATTACTTGAATGTTTGACATATAAAGAAAAGAAATGTTGAGGAAAAGATAACTTTACCACATTGTCGTCACTTATTAAGGCGATCGTGAATCGTGATGTAAATTTTTCTATATTTGAATGGATTTTATGTTCTTAAATTTTCGTAAAAACGTTAGAAATAGTTATAAAAAAAAACCTTTATTCGTTAGCAACTTTTAACATCGATCTCTTTTCCAGAGCAGCTATGTTTTATGTCATACAACTCTTCTGATGTTGCGATTTTCGTTTGCTCGTTTGTACCTTAATTTTATAAAAAAACGTGCACACGGGGACTGCCGCGGTAAAGCTATTGCATAGCATTTTTTATCAACTTATGCAATTATAATTCGCATACGTCTAGTCACACGCATACAAACACCGTGCCGTCCGGTGTGAGTGGGACGTGTTAGGTTTTTTTTTTGTTACGGAATTTCTTAATTCGGATAAAAGCTATGCAATAGCTTAAAAACACTCTTCAAGCGAAGAAGACCCATGTTACCGCGACGAAATAAATTTTACGTTCGAATTAGTGGACGGATGCGCCTATCCTGGTCAGTTGGCGACGTCCTAGTTGAGTTTCCTCCGACTTCCTCGGCTAATAGCACGCCATCTTTGATGTCGCTCGGAAGTTTAAATGGTCGCAATTTAACACCTACGTATATCATATTATTTAGGTCGCATTCGACTCTTTTAATTGGAGTTGTTTTAATTTTTGGGATGAGTTGTTAGTATTTTTAATACCTCTATAAAAATATTATTACTGTTTTAATTAACAGAATAGTAATATCTGATCGAAGCTTCTGTTTCGGCCTTTTGATTTCTAGATTAAGATTGATTTATTGATTTCTAGATTTAAAAAAAATGAATTTGTAGCCATTCTAGGACTTTTTTTAGAAATTCGAAACGTACCAGTCACTACACCGGAGGCAGTGACACTCTTGAATTCGTCAAAAAACAACCTTACAGTAGTATTTTGATATACAAGACTAAATCGGTAGAGACAAGCGGCGAAGAAAAACCGCAACAGATTCGCTCAAGATTAGCGGGATACGGAAAACCCATACGTGACCGGAAAGTAAGTTTAAAGTTCCAAAATACTCCGCCTCTGTCGTACGTCTCAAGGTGAATGCCCTGACTCAACCCTCCCCGCCTCTTAGCTAGGTCAGGGTCGCCAGGGCTGCCACTCGAGACGATTCGACTGGCAACCCTGATCGTCCCCAACTTAAACTGACCCCCGGATCGTTTACCCGCGCCGCGTCTAAGAGGTCAGCGTGATGTGGGACGTCTTGCTCCGATTTTTCCGTTCGAATAGTGCCGATATGTCCAATCTACTGACCCTTAGCTTAGGTCAAGGATAATCTTGAAACTTCGCTAAACTTTTCTCCGCCACCGATTGGCTGAAAGTTTATAAACCATTACTTAACCATCGATTTATTTTATTTGTGTTAACGTTTTATGTCGACTACAATTTCATTTTCGACGAAATGCTACAATTTCCAGGTGTTCATTGCATGTATTATAATATTATGAGTCTCATTCAATAACAATAATTATATTAACTGATTGCATTCGATCACGAATAACTGAATTATTTATCAAATTGCGTAATGTAAAATGTGATGCATTAAAATTTCAGCCTTCGCTGTTATTATATTTTCATATGCAAATAATATTATATTCTAGTAATTATTAAACGTTGCTCTGCGACTCGCGAAGTGCGCTGGAACTGTACCTTTCTCCACACAAAAAGTTGACTCTATCTTGCGATCTGCTCTACACTTGCTGAAGTATTTCATCATAATCGTTCCTTTGCGGTTGCTCATCTATACTTTGAGTTGTATCGGTTAACTCTTGGTACTCTATTTTTGCAAAACTAATACTTGAATTTTCAGCGTGCGCTACAAACAATGAAACACTAATAGTATTAATGTAAAAATTTAATTACTTAATCACTTTTTCTATAAAGGATACTTACCAACAATTCGTTTGAATTTATAAAAAGGCGACAATTAATAACAGGCTTGAAATATCAAAGAAAATAAAATTGTAGTCGGGAACATCGTAATGACACCCCTACAATTGACATCTGACCCCGCGAATTATCATTGTATTGTGTTTTCTTTTCTTTAATGTATTCAATTGAGTAAATTAATGATTGCTTTGTCGGGGAGAAATGGAGGAATAGCGGATAAGAAAGTCAAAGAGCAGATATATCGCCTGATGATTAATTGTCGAAGGACATAATCACAGTAACATCCTGAGTCTAAGAGTTTTAGTGAGGGCATTACCATGGCATCACTCCTATTGGATTTGACTTAGACTTTAGAGTAAATTCTAGATTAGTACTCAGTATTTTAATATTAATAGAGTTAAAATTTGTGACGTCATGTCGGATTTCGGATAGGTAAGTAAGTACATAGGAATTTGGAATTAACACTTTATAATTTCACCGCTTCAGTTCTATTCCGATATTAACTTGAGTACTTCTCGGAAAGTGTTTTCAATTCATAAATATTAAATCTTTGAAATTGTTAAAAGTCGTTTGAATTAAAATTGATTTGCAGTTCCTGCTACGTAGAATAGTCTCCAGAATATAATAAACGCCTACATAATATTATTACTATGTACAGTTTAATTTACTTAGTTAAATCGCTGCGGTTATGAAATTTTCTCCACGAAACATTTTATAAAAATATTATTTACGTAGGGAACATTTTCATACTGGGGGAGTTATTTAAATTACGCATTACAATGGGCGGAGAATTTGAATTGGAATTATTCAAAACAAAAGACGCCGAGAGAAAGAACCTAATTATCATAGACATGGCGACGCGTATCACATGCACGATTTGTGTAACATTATGATTTTATTATTAATTTAAATATCGCGTACGAAGCTACGGAGTGTGCCGTAGCAATTTCATTATTATTTCAATCAACTGAATGTAAATTTATTCAACAATCTCACGAGGTAATTGCGATATCGTCGTCTCGCTCGCGCGGTGCGTCGTCGCGCTCGCACCCACGGCGGAACTCGCTGAACCCCACATTCTTATGCGTTCAATCAAACATAAGCTCGTGTTATGTTGCGACTCTGCCTATATCTCGGTACTACGCATTGTTTGCTCCTTTTGTTCTATTATAAAAATTAGACGTCGACGACCGGACGTATGACGGTCGTGTGCGAGAAAATTCCTCATTTTCTAACTCGCCGGGTGAAATATGGCGCCTTTGCGAAGTCGAAGGGGTGCAGCGCTAGTTTCAAGCTCTTAGCATTATTACAAAAGTGTTGATCATAACTTTATTTATAGTACGTATTGAAGCTTTTCATTTGACGGATACGTCTATTAAGAAATGAAAATGCATTCTTTCCGAGTTGTTTATGGTAAGGGCATCGGGTATAGATTGCGGAAATTCTACAAAATGAACGAATGATACGTTTTATGAATTAACAACAACTGAGGCCACAAAATTGCACGTTACAAATGTCAATACTCCACACAAATTACTAGGTTAAAATAAGAATAGTGGGCCGTGCAGAAATATAAGTTAATTTTCTAGGGATAACCTACTTACGTGTTTCCCACTTGTATTTAAAATGGGTTACATTTATTTAGGTTTGCGATTTGAATATATGAATATATTCTCGGTATTTCGGACTTTTCCATATTTTAAAAAGCCACCTGTTATTTATCATGTCAAAGGGGAATTTACGACCGAAATGTTGTTTCTTTCCGAGCGGCGTAAACCGCTTATATGTAGCGGGCGCATATTAAAAACATTTAGAATAGGCTGCATTTCAGGCTGTATTTGCCAGTCCTTGGGTACCAACTTGCTCGAACTTACCTAGGGTTGACGCACCAATATTATACGGAGAGCTTTCTTAAAAGCTCTCGATTCTAAAAGGAATTTCGTGAAGTATAGCTAATTTTTGCAACAGATATTTAGAAATGCATATCTCTATGTCATAAATCATGGCCCATCGTGTAAAGATTGTACAAACATTTGGAGCATAAAAATGTAATTTCCTACCATTATTTTTATCTAGGAATAATAGCTATGAGCTATTGTGCTAAGCACTGGACTATATCGCGCTAAGTTTTCTGACCGGCGTGATGACAGGTGAGACGGCAGCCCTGAACTTGAGGTTTTTTTTTAATATTCCACGGACTCTTGTCAGATACTCAGTGTTCACATAACAGTTTTAATTTTGAGTATCCGTAGTGTAAACGTTCGCTATACGTTTATAGCGTGAATCGTTTAACAGGAGTGGTTCATACTTTATGCGCGAGTTTCCGGCGAGAACAGACCGTATTGCTATTTAAATAGGGACGTTAATAATAAAATATTTGATGCATACACGCTTATCCGCGACCGTTTGCTCGTTGAATATTCCGCTATAATTCGCTTACGGCAAGATATTACTTTAAAATGCAACGTAATGAAATTGTAACTCACTTTTTACTCGCTCTGTATATTTTATTGTCTCATAACAATTAGGTTCATCAATATATTATATTGTAGGTAAGAGTTATTTCACGGGAACATTGTACTTTGTTGGGATAGCAAGTAGTTTGTGATAATGTAGATCCTGAGCTACTACCGTGCCGAACTTTTTCGTGAAGAAGTAATTTTTACACTCCTAAATATACCTAATAAACCTTCAAAATATATCAGTATAAGACGAAAGTCATGCTTTAATCAGAATAATAATTGTGTTTTTTTAAAGTAAGTTACGTTAAGAAACATCAAGTAAAATTCTAAAGTAGAAAAAGCTTATTGACTTACGTTCAAACGTAAAAAAGGCTAGGAAATAGAAAATTTAACAAAGTTATGTCCAGGTAGAAAAATCTAGTCTGTAATTGAGCGGAAGCCCTGATCTTGATTACCTGGATTGAGGTCAGGGTTGTGGATCCCGCTCCAAGCTCTTGTTAGCAAATTAAAAGTAAATATTAAAAGCCGATAGCTCTCTTCTACGCCCGAATTTTTCATTTATTGCATGTTATTGGTGTTTAGTGTTTACACATTCGAAGATTTTTGGTTGCTCTAGAAAAAAATATATATGAAGTAGGGATAAGGTATTTGAGAATTTTACAGTATGTACCTAATGCTCCTTTCTCTATAATTTTTTTGACCCGAGGTGAAGAAAAGTGAAGTGTAAGTTTTTTCAGTAGCCTAAGCACTCTATTCTATGCTATAGCTATGCTATGCTATGCTATAGCACCAATGTAATATGATTTGAGTGTAAGTATTTTAATTAATAAATCCGTGGATAAGATGCAAATTATTTATTCGCTATTAAGGTAGAGTCATCTAGAAAAATACTCCAAGAGCCCAACACACTTGCAACCGTTCAAAAATCAATTGGCGGTTTCAGCGGTTTAAGGACAAAGGATGATAACCGTGGCATATTAATGCGGCGACCGGTAGGGGTGCGGAGGGGGGGGGGGGGGGGGGGGGGGGACACCGTGCGAGGGAAGCTAGAGTCATAAATATGTATCCAAATTTAATCATATTCAGTAATGGCCATCAACATACTAAATTATTTTAATTAAGATTGTTCGCGTAAATTTTGATGCTCTATAAATTAATTACAAAGTTCTACTCGCAATAATCGTGATGTACGAGTATAATGCTATTGTAAAATGATACCTCATTTTGTTTTACCAAAGATACTTACGAGTGAAATTATTTTGTACTTTTTTAATGTACCACAAATAAAAAGTATTTATAAAATTCTTTTACACTTAAATAAAGAAAACTATAGAGCGACGTGTAGACAAAACTTTGCGTAAGTAAACCCTGTTGTAAATAAATTAGAACAAAAGTCGGTAGGTACAATACCAAAATTAAGATAGTTTATAATGTTAATGATAGTACAATATACATGGAATTTATCTGATAGCCGGCCAATGTATGTTCAGTTTCAATTAAACATGGAATTATGTAATATAAAGCAATCAAAGCGTGTTTATACCAGTAAATATGACACGATGTGCGCCAACTTTAACACCTCGCTATTCAGTTGTTGAACGCATTTTACAACGGTAAAAAAAACTTAAAATGAGTAATTTTAATAATCAGTAATCAGTAATATCTTATTAATTACAAATTCTAACATCAAACCTCCCTATAATATAAGAAGAACAATGAAAATGTATTTATTAAGTAGCAATGTTATTGCATTTAAAATTTATAATATCCGTTATATGACTCTTAAACTATTGCTGCAATCTACGAGAGCAATAATTCTTAATGAAATCTCTTATAATTTAATATTCTAGGAGTTGCGGCGTTGCAAATTCTAGGGTCCTATTCTCTAAGATGCTTCGTAAATCTTAAGGAAATCTCGATGATATTGTATTTGAAGAGATAAAATACATTATGGCATTCTAGATGAGCATATTCGTCTGTGATTGCCCATCATCATCGTCGTCGATCGTGCGGGCTATAGACAGTTACGGAATATTGACGATCATGGCCATCAACACAAAACTTTGGAAATAGCCCTAAATCATCACTTGTTGGCACACAAAGAAACAAACAAACGCTGATCGCGCCAACATGACAAAAGACGTAAAACCTCGGCAGCAAAAATGGACGGCGCGAAAATTTATTGAATAAAAAATTTATTTGCCAAACAGTGTATTGACAAGTGTTGGAAAATACTCCACACATCATCTGTCACTCCCACGTACTTTACAAACCGTGACACCTCGAAATTGTCGAGCGGGCACGGAATAGGGTGCCGTGACGTATATCTCAATCGATGCGACGGTCTATTTAATTGAATTAATCTGCAGCTCCGTTGAAAATAGTAAACACTAAAGGGCGCCTACGCCAGCCTAAATAAGTTACGAAGACGCCATATTATCTAACGAAGGGAAGTTTATATTGAGCATGTGGTGTGATACGAGAATAGGACATCTGTGGTTAGATTTTTTAATTATTTGCTTAAAGGTACAATATTATGGTGTTAATCAGATATGTATAGTGTATATGTCGCATGGAAAAGAGGATATCAGGATATCCCTAGAGATATCACAAACTCCCGGTAGATGCCGAATATTCTTGTTTGTTACGTCTTCTTACTAAAAATATCTAGTGATATGTCATTTCACTAAACTAAATCTAGTGAAACGTCAGAAAAGCGGACACCACCGAATAAAAATCAAGCCACGCATTTCTCTCGCTTGCTCTAGTATACATGTCGCAGGGAAAAGAGGATATCAGGGATTTCACGATATCCCTAGGGATATCACGAACTCCCGGAAGATGCCGAATATTCTTGTTTGTTACGTCTTCTTACTAAAAATATCTAGTGATATGTCATTTCACTAAACTAAATCTAGTGAAATGTCAGAAACGCAGATACCGCCGAATAAAAATCGAGCCACTCATTTCTCTCGCTCGCTCTAGTTCCTATATACTAGTTTTTTTTTTACCCAAAGGGGTACGGAACCGTGAAAACGTTCGTATTCTGTCTGTCTGTCTCCAGGCTAGACGAGCCGCGCCAGCTCGAGCGACGCATTTGTTTCACTTCCACTAGTGCCCGTGTCACGTGTGGAAACTAGAGCGAGCGAGAGACATGAGTGGCTCGATTTTTATTCGGCGGTATCCGCGTTTCTGACATTTCACTAAATTTAGTTTAGTGAAATGACATATCACTAGATATTTTTAGTAAGAAGACGTAGGTAACAAACAAGAATATTCGGTATCTACCAGGAGCTCGTGATATCCCTAGGGATATAGTGAAATCCCTGATATCCTCTTTTCCCTGCGACATATACACTATAATATGACTATACAGTTCTCTTACTTTGCTTCTGGGTGGCGTGCAAATTTTAGAAGTCACGTAAAACTACAAAATATAGGTAAAATAACTTAAATTAAAACTACAATTTATTCTCCTACCTATAATTATTACATTACAGATTTTCGAAGGTGAATTTAAATGAATGTTTTCCATGTTAGCTAAGTTACATTAAATGTCTTTATTTCAGCGTAATGTTTAGACACAACAGTAGCAAAACTGAAACTAATCGCAATTAATGCATGAACATGTAGACCACCATATTGTATCTAATGTGATCTAACTCATTAATTCGAAAGGTGCATCCATGATGCATAAAATATATCAGTGCACTCACAAACAGACAATAGATCAGAAGCTGTGCGCTGAACCGAGAGACTAATTGATGATTAGATTCATTATAGAAATAATCTCGCTCCTCCATTCCATCTGAGTTCACAATTAATATTGACAATACATTCGATTTACAGATTACCTCTATAGTGGCTTTGTTGATTTCAATTGAATCTCTTTCTATTTTTATGTAAGAATGAGCGAGTGGAGAAGCGCAGTCTAGTTTAGATTTATATTCATTTTAATGTTAAAAAAATCGGATCGGTCGGTCTGTAAATTTGGTTTACTGACGATAGTTAAACGTGACAACGTATGACGTTGTCACGTTCAACTATCCTTAGGCTGCGTTTCGACTGAAGCGGAGCGGAGCGTAGCTTAGCGGTGCCCGAATTGACCAATCGTGCTATTCCAGCGGAATGACAGCGAAAATTTCGAGCATGGTGATTTGTCAATTCGGCACCGCTAAGCTCCGCTCCGCTTCTGTGCAAACGCAGCCTTAACCCCTTAACCCTCGCTTCCGAATCTCTATAAATAGAAACAAACTTTTTCGACAGTAACCTTAAGTTATTTCGATGTATTTCTTTCAAATGATTGTCTAAAAATATTTATAATGAGTAAAATAAACTATTCGCAATACCAAACGCTACATTCGTGAAATCCAGTAAAATCTTCGAACAAAGCACAAGTCATACCTTGACACGTAGGAAATAGAGCACAATTTTGAATAGCCGAAATAATACTAATAGCTCACAGATTGTTTATTTATTTTTCATTCAGAGTGTGGTCAATTTATTAAAGGTCATACTTCTTCATACAAAAGTATTCTCTAAGTCATCGAAATACGTAATATAATCGAAACAAAGAGCGCGGCCCAGGTGGGCCTTACGGTTGTTGAAAGACTTGAAAGTGTAAATGGAACGCCTCAGAGCTGCTGTCAGCGAGATAACGCCGCATGAACTGTCATGTTTTTCGGGCGCGCACCCCATATCAAATTATAAGACGTTATCACGTCAAAAGAAAAATATTGTTACCACCAAATGAATTACGGAGATAAGACAGCTATAATGTAAACTGTACATATTAATATAACTTAATATTGAAGCAAATATAACTATTAAATAAAAAATATCCTTGGCTCTTGCAGCAAATAACCTTTAGGCTTTATGCCATGTAATAAAAAGTTAAATGGAAACCCAAATTTTTCATATGAATTGTAGTCAATATTGAACGTCAAAGAACAAATACGAGGCGAGGCGGCCGGCGCAGTCAAAGCCCACGTACCCATTTTTCTCCCACGAAAATTAGATTCGCCGCTCGGAGCGGCCGAAAACACTGGAGACCTAGAAAAATTCCACCAAGTCCACTCTCTTGAAAGGAAAATTAAACAGCCACAAAGGCAAATATGAAACAAATCGGTCCGCTTCAAGTTTTTTGTCAAAGGACGCGCGGGGATGCCAGTTCCTTTTCCATTTGTCTAAAAATGTTGCAATTGAATGCATTTCGGTATGGAATATTGAAACCTCAGAGTGGGTGAGTGTTTCTCATCCGTGCACGCACGGGGATGGGGGCGCAGCGGGGCCGTGCCACCGTCGCCACCCTGCCACCCCGCGTCTGCTTTCTAAACCTCCACGCAAATAGTACACGTTTGCTTGGCAACATTTCATGCTTAGTGTATACAAATAATGTACGGCACGGCTACAAACTGCGCAAAGGGAATACTAATGCGAGCGAACACAGGCCTCAAGTTAAACATTTTGCCAATGATCATTCGTATTGTAATGGCCGTTTATACACTACCTGAATTTCCGGGAGATATTTTAGGGCTCGTTAGATATTCATTAGCCCACTCGGCGCCACTCGGCCGAATGTCGTCCTTCTCTGCCCCTACGTTAGTCTTTAAAATGCCTTCTCGGCGCGTCACTACGCAGGCTCGCCGTCTTACGGCACGGTCATTTCGAATGCACCGTTTCAGAAAGTTTTCCCCTACTTTGCTCTCCTGGCACTCGGAATTTGGACGGATAGTTCAGCATATTTTATTCGTCATCCCCAGGCGTATCGGAAATCATCCAAGATGAGATATCAAAGGTGTTTTGTGCATTGTGCAGGCAAATTGCATCAACGCGGTTTTGCAATAACCTGGGGCCATTAACGTTTTAGCCGTGGTCCCGCCATCGGCAATCCCCAAGTGCGTTGACAATTTCGCAAAAGGCACCACAATCTGTCGGTGATGGCACATAAACACGACTACTCCCCAGTCGCTCCTCCACAAAGTCCGACTGATTCGCAATGCAAAACGCATCGGCCGGCCCACCTATCTAATATTGCCTGATGTATTTTGAATAATTGCTGGGTACGCCGGCGGCTGATTGCGCTCGTACAAAGAGACCGGTGGCTGCAGCACGGAAAATGTCTTGCCCGGGATTTATACGTACGGCTCTTTGAAGCCGGGGCTTACCTGGACAAAAGTTTCAGCGGCATGAAAAGGCGCTGGCCCGTTTGGCACCGATTGCTTTTCGCCACAAAGTTTACCGGCGTGTTAAGTGCACTGCAGCGTTTACTATTATTATATTCCTCGTGCGGCGACCGTGTCTCGACCACTACAACTTTGCTCCTCATTTGTATTAATAACTATTAGTATATTATCATCATCATCATCTGGTGTCCTCTTCATAATATCGAAGTTCGGCGGTCAGCAGGTTGACTCTCTTTCGGGCTTAGGCGAATTTATTTAATTGATGTGTAGCTATTGTGTGTGATATTGTTTAAATTAAATAATGTTTTAATCTTTTTTTGTACGAAAGCTGTATTTTTCGAACGCAAATCAAATGTTTTTATAAACTAAAATCCTAATTGATTCAATTAAGTATGTTTTGATTTCATTCATGATATAAACCGATTAATAGTATAACAATAAAAAAAAAATCTAACTTTTGTTCAAATAATAAAATTAACTCTTTTAAATAATTTAGTAATTGTGAAAATTAATGCGATTTCTACATCGAAAATTAAAAAAAATATATTTCCATTAAGTAAATAAAATTCGGGAAAGTTTCGTGCAGCAGATAAATATTCATTGTTTTTATTTATAGATACAATGAAACTTTAGTAATCCAGTGGACGAAATGGAAATATAAGAAAAAGTTTTTGCAACAATAATCACAAGTAAGTAATCCGTAAAAGTGCAACAAAAATTTAACTCTTTCTTTTTTCGATTAACTTGGAAGTGGCAACCCTAGTCAACAGCTGTATAACTATAATAGATGCGTCGGTATCGGAGTAGAAAATGTTAGGCGTCATTCGCCAAGTTTTACACGTAGCTAACAAACAATAGGCAGACCCCACACCTTAGCCGAGAATACCTTTTTTCTTTAGAGCAGCGTGTAATGCAAAGAAACATTTTAAATGGAAATTCATATCATAATGGAGAATAAAAATTATACTTTTAAAACGCGCCTTGTAACTTGTTTATAGACACGTGTTTAAAGCTTGTTTTAAAAGAAAAGTTTTGTTTCAGACGAAAAACCTTCATGAGCATGTCGATAAAATACAAACATCTCAGTCAATAAAATTTCAGCTGAACTTTAAACTGTATACAAAGCATGCACACTGCACAGCCAAAATCATTACACGTCCCTTTGGAACGTAGTCGCGTAAAAAGTTCATATTCAAATGTTGTCTACGTTCAAAAGTGATGCTTCTGCCATCTTTTACGTTTTTAATACTAGAGTCTGTTTCACGTCTACAAACTTTGTAGTCACAGAGAGCTTGAAAGCGAAAGGGCTTTAAATAAACTTTTATGAGTGCCCTTTGAGCTTTCGTCAATCAAATAACTTTCGTCTACTCTTCTATATTTTTCTTTATACCTGAGTGACCTGTATACAGGAAAAAAGTTGGCTCTAAGATATTATTATATACTTATAAAATAAGATATCAATTAAATAGTTTTCCGCTTCGTCACTTGATTAATACAAAAACTTTTTAAATATTCTATCGTATGTATTACAAAAGATTATATTAGTATACGAGTAGTAATGTTCATTCATTTTATTTATTATTCTTGATTACTTTGAGTCGTCTCTCGTTCCATCAGACAATCATGAAACCGTTGCATTTTTTATAACAAAATGTTACATTATCACGCGATTATAGAATTCAAATAAAACCACGGAAGAAAATATATTGTATCTAATAATGATCGTAAAACGGAATTATATACCAATTATGCGAAACTCATATCATGCAACGTACAAGAAATATATACCTATAGCGATTATTTATACGACTGTTATTGTCGTCGTTGTTATTCTCAGAATAACTCGCAATGAATACGAACTGTTACAGTACTGAATTTCGCAAGACGCTATTACTTTAAAGGAATAAATTCACTGTCACATTTTATATTAGGTTAACTTTTGTAAACCGGGTTAATTTCGCAATCGCATCGCAAACAATAAAAATATGATTTTTTGTTCTTTTTTTATTATTTCCTTTCCAAGACAAAAGGAATTTAAAAAGGAATTATAAATAGAAACGTTAATTTTCCATCGTCTTAAGCGGTTTGTAAATAAATGGTTACTCTTAAATAGGTGCTAAACTTTCTAAAGTGTCAAATTTTAAATATCATCACTCAATGTTACAGACTTTTCAAGTTATAAATTTAAGTTAGTCAAACACAAAAACTCAAATAGCACTGCTGATAATAAGGCTTTAGCCAAATTAATGACCGAACAACAAGCTATAGCCAAATAATGGCCGTGCTATAGCCAAATATAAGTCGTGGAAGCGCGGATTCTAATTACCACAGAATAATATCCACGATAGGAATCGATCTAACGCGCGGGGTGGGGGGGTGGGGTGCCACCCGCACACCCCGTGCAAGGCAGTGGCGAAGTCAAAATTGTTGAATCATCATTTTACCAACGCGCATAACTGATTTTGGGAAATCACTAAATGACTACATTTCGAAATGTCTCGTTTTGAAGGAAATTTTGGTGATGATAATAAGGATTCCGTCATCAGTACTCGTAGGTAAAACAGTCTTAAGTGTACTTTAGAAATAAACTCATCATTGTATTAGTGAACACAAATTAGGTAAGTACATACAATAATTTTATTAGTAAACACAAATAGGTATATACCTAATTTGTTTACTTTAATTTGCACCACTTGAGAAGGAAGTATTGAGTGCTAAATATACTTTTTTTAAGATATTTTCAATTTTGTGGCTCGAGACAAAACGAATAGCCATTTGCTAAACGTCCGAGACAGAGAACGTTGGTGAAAAGTTTGACATTCGGAGGTACAGTGGCATCAAAAAACGTCCTAAACGCTCCCCAAAAACCCCTCACCGCAAGAGAAAATCAAGCGCCATCGATCTTTGAGTTGCAAACAGCAGTTTAACGGTGCACCAGTTTAATAATTATTAATACGAGTATAATGAAATTACCTAACACAAAATTTTTATTTTTAAATCACTATTAAATAGGTACAAAAACAGATAAATAAATTTTAAGTTCTAGTCGGCAATAATTATTCTGTAAAATATGTTTTTCAATTTATCGAAATACAAAACCCAATTTCCAAAACTTTCTTTTTGATTCTATATTGTTGTCTATATTGTTATTTCTTTTCTATTGATGTTTCTATTTTGATTGTTTGGTAAACATCAAAAAAGTATATTTTATCATTACATGAAAGTGTACAATGTAGGGGTATGGGGGTTGTGCTCGTTGGAGCGTATTCTTTGACCTGGACAGGCTTTTAATTAGGCTCGCCTCTCTGGTCACACCTGAGCTAATCTCGTTATGTGCTAGCTTCATCCAGCATTTCCTATTGTACAAAGATTCCTGATACCAATTTTTCTACTTAGCGTAATTACGGATCAATAGCTCGATTTCTCTTCTTTTTTTTTTTGTTGCTAGATTTTTGGGGGAATTCGGAAATTTATATTTTACAATTTCAGAGAACAGTTGATTCAGAGAAAATAATGATGTAAATAAAATTAAGGAGATCGGTCATCTTGGCATTCATTGGGAGAGGCCTATGTCCAGCAGTGGACGAATATAGGCTGATATGATGATGATGATGACGAAAGAAAATTAAACGCAGTTTAATTAAATTGTACAAAATTATCAAAATAAAATTCACAACATCATAATATTTGTGTGCCAAAATATTCGTATTTGAAGAAGCTTTTCATCACTACAACTTTCCGATATGTGAAAACTACACTTAATATGTAATAAGAACCAACATTTGGGATGAAAAAATTAGATTGAACGTTCGCCGCAGATTGTGTTTACAATTCGCTCCCACGTGGTTTTACGCAAACGGCGAGAAAATTAACCTATGATACCTGGCTGCACCAAGACCACGATTTTTCCATCAATTTCGGCTTTCCGTTTGTACATTATAAATGTTTTTTACACAAGATTTCCCCGTGGGGCGCGATCGGGGCCACAAATTAAACATGGACCTTATTGAACCTAAAAACGATCAATCGCTGATTGGATCAGAAGAAAAACGGAAAAGATTGAAATCTTCTCGCCGAAATGTAATTTTCCGATTTGGACAGGTGTATTAGTAGACTAAAAAGAGCGGGTACCAATCATTTCATTCTTCAGCTCAATGCTGTCCGGAGTTTTTGCGGGACGAGAAATTTAATCCTAAACATTTCAGGCTTCTCAAGGCTTATGCACTAAGTTTTCTCGTATTCGTTACTTTTGTAGTAATTATGGTGCGCTAACAAATTAAATTAGAATATAAAAAATAATGACATTAGATCATGATAATATATTATATAGATACGTGTTTTATACAGTACATGAAGCCGTTTAAAATATCACAAATTCCGTGGTGGACTATCGCAAAAAAAGCAAGTACAGAATACAGATGTATAGAACCCAAGTGATATACAAACAGTGTTGCGGATGGACTAGTTATGTAAAGTTCTAAGCCGATTAAAGGTTTTGCTGCACATTGCAAAAAGTTTCTTTCGTCACCATTCGATATCCGATATAAAAATGAATATTTATATCAGATTAGATTTAATTTTAGCTATCGGTAGATATAGCATCGAAGGGAATGGATCGAAATTCGTAGAATTGAAATATGATTTGGGGAAGTTGTTATAAAAATATATTTTACTAGCTTTACTTCGTATTAATTCCCTTGTAATATAAACCTTCCCTGGATTTCCACGAATATTTCAAGAATATTATATCCTAAGTCCATTCAGCCGTTCACGAGTATTAGAGAGACTAACAAAATTTAAAATTCCTGTTTTATTTGTATTTTTAAATCATCATTTCACAGAATAAGGTTTTATAATCACTGAAAATAATCATTATTTAGCCAAGCATAACTTTCAGTTTGTTTGAACATCACCTATCTTGTATTGGTTGCGGTCCTTTAACTGGTAACTGGTAAGATTCATATTTGTATGATTTATATTTCGTCCAAAGCCTTAGGCTTAGCAAAATAGCACGTCTGGTATTCAAAACAGAACAATGCTCGATTAGATTTAAGTCCTGAATCTAGGCGTAGTCAATAAGATCAGATTTATGCGTTCACATTAATTAATACTGCGCGTAATTAAATGGACCTAAACAGAAATTACAATAATATAAACATTAATTTTAGTTTATCGAACGTTCAACTGTCGGTTAACTTAGCAATAGTCAACTAAAGCGACGAGCACCCATTCTAAAGTTATAGAAAATGACAAAATCAATGGAAATTGAATAACATTTTATAATAAGAATGTCTAGCATCTCAGTTTAAATCAATAGTTTAACAGAGTATAAATATTAAACAGTAGAATGAAGATCATCATACTAATCGCAAAGACACACGCATGATTACAGATAACTTGAAAAGGGTAAACAATGTCACATCGCACACGTGTTAATCTATAAATAGAGATTTTAAGGACACGTCAATATTGTTCAGAGTAACTCTGTGATATACATGGTGTAAAGTTATATTAAAAGCATAAACACCGACGCTTATCGTGTATGACGTAAGGAGCATTGATGTGTATTGTCATGGAATATCCCGAGGAGTGAAACTATATCCCGGCGATGACATGAACTGCGCGGGGGCGTCAAAGGTCGGGCTATTTCTAACGTGCTACAGTTGACGTTTCATGAAAATACTCAGAAAGTATTAATTATTAATTAAGGCGTTGCTCCACGTTGATGGGTAACCATGATGGTTATTGCAAAGTGGCATCGATGAAGGCACTTTATAGCATGCACATTGCACAACCGACGTTAATCATAGACGAATGTTTAATTATATTATAGGAGAGCTCTACAAGCTCGTAATCACATGTATTGTGATCCATCATAGTCAAATGTAGAGGGGCTGCATTAAACTAACAATAAACTAAATGACACTTACGGTATCAGGTAATTGAAAAAATAAAATATATAATATAAGCTTTATTTTAAAGTATTAATTTTATTTAAATACTAGCTGTCCCGGCAAACGTTGCTTTGCCTTAATTATAAAGTATTTCGCCTATATTATTTTATTGAAGTGACTAAATAAGTATGTCGCCATGGCAACGTTGATCGCTATCTCGTCGCACAAACAATGGTCGCCGTCAGTCTCAGGTTGTAATAATTTACTGTTATTTATTCAACAAATGCTGCACTTATCAATATATAAAGTACCCAGTAGCCGATTCTCAGACCTACTGAATATGCATATAAAATTTGGTAAAAATCAGTAGAGCCGTTTTGGAGGAGTTCATGGACTTGGACATGGAAACATTGTGATACGAGAATTTTATATATAAGATCAGCTTCATGGAAAATCATAATTGATGACACATTGACAAGCCGCTCTTAAATAGCTCTCGAGACACTTTAAGATGGCGGTTTTGTTGTTGATTTAAGTCACGCGCTAAAAATCCTTTTGACACGGAATGTCCTTTTTTAGGGTTCCGTACCCAAAGGGTAAAAACGGGACCCTATTACTGAGACTTCGATGTCTGTCTATCTGTCCGTCTGTCCGTCTGTCTCCAGGCTGTAACTCAAGAACGGTAATAGCTAGAGAGTTGAAATTTTCACAGATCATGTATTATGTATTTCTCTTGCCGCTATTACAACAAATACTAAAAACAAAATAAATTAAATATTTAAGGGGGGCTCCCATACAACAAACGTGATTTTTCAAACATTTTTTGTTCGGTATCAATGATGACAACAGGTAGGCACTTGAAATTTTCACAAAAGCCTTAATTATATGTGTACTTTAATAATTAATAATAAAAATTTAAGGGGTGCCCTCATACAAAAAACACAATTTTTGGCCTATTTTTGCTCTATAACGGACAACGGTACGGAACCCTTCGTGCGCGAATCCAACTCGCACTTGGCTGATTTTTGATCATTTTACTTTTAAACTTAAGTATTTAAATAAAAAGATTGGCCAAGTGCGAGTCCAAAGATCTCTAAACCTATGCGAGTCGGACTCGCGCATGAAGGGTACGAACCGTAATAGAGCGAAAGTAGACAAAAATTGTGTTTTTTGTATGGGAGTCCCCCCTAAAATATTTATTTGATTTTTTTATTAATTATTAAAGTTCACATAATAAATACAAATGTTGTGAAGATTTTAAGTAGGCACTAGCTGTTGCCCATTATTGATAACAAGCAAAAAAGGCGAACAAAATCACGTTTGTTGTATAGGAGTCCCACTTAAATATTAATTTTATGTTGTTTTTAGTAATTGTTGTTATAGCGGCAACACTAATACACAATCTGTGAAAATTTTAGAAGTCTAGCTATAGCGGTTTTTGAGATACAGAAACAGTATAAATACAGACAGACGGACAAACATTGAAGTCTCAGTAATAGCGTCCCGTTTTTACCCTTTGGGTACGGAACCTTAAAAAGAATAAAATATCTTAAAATTCCTTTCTCCGTTATATTAAAATATTGTTCCTTTAAATTACTTTTTCTTGTGGATTGAAGACGTAATCCGTCTTAGCCTCGATATGATTGTATCTGGTCTAGGGTTAATAAAATATACTTCACAACTTTTGATCTCAAATGCTTCACAGAAGAAGAACCAATATAGATTAATATTTTCTATGAGCTGGGTTTTATGGCGTAGTTCTCAAATTAATTCTTTCCAGCATGAGGTTTCAATTTATCAGGGTTGGACAACTGCTTATTTTGGAAAGAACTTTTCAACTTCGCCTTTTTCGTTTATTGATATCGTATGAATGTTTTTCCTAATTTTACATCTTAATTATTATGTAATACAATCAATTATTGCAATATTATTGTGGTAAAAATTTTAGTGTGTGCAGTGTGAATAATTTCTGTCTTACTCCAAGCTACTGTGTTAAAGTCGAAATTACATTACCTAGTAATTTTTTAACTCTAAGCCATAAGCTAAAGCTTTAATTGAATATCAAACAATTCGTTACCTGAAGGTATACAGTCAGATTTGTGTAGTAGACATAGGGTTAGTGCTAGCTAGCCTCAGGGCTTCCGATCGGCAGGATTAACGAGCTAATACTGTGATTATTGACAACGCTCCGTCATAATATTTACTTCGACAACCCTACTGGCACTTTATTTGACATATTTAATTAGTAACACCTTGCTGACATGGGATTTTAGTAAGGAGAAGAGTGCAATCTTGAGATAATGTTTTCGGAGTAGAGTACTTGGATTTTTTTTTTGCTGCGCTTAGTATTAAATGGACATAGTTCTTAGAAAGTAATGATTAAGCGTATGTAACTTCTGCAATACTTTTCAAATCATAATCTTTAGGAATTGGACGTATGCACATTTTTTAATATTTTTCTATTTTAGATTAAAACTTTACTACGAGCTTACGTACGTAGTAAAAAAATGTAGCCGTTAGTCGCCATACGCCGTTATTGCCGGCGTAGGAAAATTTTACTAAGCTCACAACTTTTCTGCAAGTGCGACCAATAACCGTTTCTATAAACGTCCGTTATGCCCTATTCGGATTCTGTGGTCCGACAGTAACTTTGTTATAAAATGCGTCTACGCAATACTAACAACAACATATCTAGAGAACCTACGTTTATATATTTTTATTTTACATTTATTGTAATTTGTAACACAAGACACTACATAATTATTATTAACATTGTAAGACGACACAAAGAAAAACTGCTTTTTTATAAACAAATTACCAGTAAACTTACCAGTTACAGCAGTCCTACACGTTTTGAAAAGCGCTTGCCAAAAACATCTAGAAGTTGCGTTCCATTAAGTCATGAATGTGGACTTTTGTTCCCCCGGCCATCGGTTTCGGTGAAGAAATGGTATTCAAAATCCCGGTGTGATGTGTTAATAATGCACAACGGTTTCGCCATGGGGGTGATGATAAAATCGCCGTCACCGCGTCACTTGTGTTGACAGCCGATGACATTCGATTCCGTCCCGCTTTGTCTTATCGGAGACCGGAGACCACTCAACGCTTTCGTTTTGTTTCTGCCGTCCATTCAGCGCTTCATAACATTGTCAAGGCAAACGCCCCGATGAAGCGTCCGAATGACTTTCCATCGCAACTTGTGTCCACTTATGTACTGAAAAGATTTGTTCGCAAATCGATTCGAGCGGGAGATACTCGTTTTCGAAATTGCCTCGACTCGTGACTCGTGAGTCGGGTGACAGCTCCAACAATTATACGCGATACCTCGCGGCTGAGGGTGTAATATTTAACTACCTGTCAACTAGTTCTGATGATATCGATATGGCTAGATACTTTAGCTTGAAGTTTGTATATGAAGCCTGTAGTGTACGATAGTTTCAGGCCATTTGAGCTAAAGAGCAAAAACAATAAGAACAAGCAAAGTGGCAGCTCGCGTTCACCCTTTCCAAGTGACTTTACACACGGGCTTTGTTCACTAACATACGATAGCAGCAAAGCCGGCAAAGAAGTGTTCTCCTATTCCGGCCGGCGACATAAAGTTCATTAAAGGCGAACAGAGCGTGTTGGAGTGGCTACCGGCGCGAGGGGTCGATCGCTGACCCCCTCACGGAGGGGGCGCCCTCCGGGTTGACCCCCTACCACCCGCCTAATATTTTCTATATGAATATTAACGGCAGTGACGTCAGTTAACGTCATACCCGCGTGATACCCGAGGTCGTCCGACTTTATCAACATTTAAAATGCCCAATTTTCCGCGGGCTATCTGCAAGTTATGAACTTATGTATCAAGTTATTTTGGTTAGATGTTTCCGTTGAGATGTTATTTTCCTGCTTTTGTTAATGACGCGATGTTTTATGCATAAAAACTGTATAAATGGAGTTTCAAATATTTGGTTTTCCAGACTTTCCAGTAGCATGTGGCATGTCAGTAAATATTAAAATTTACTGACATTTGCGTTATAAATAAATATAATAAAGTTTTTTGACACTCGAATCTTATCCGAACTTTTATGAGTGTAAGAAATGACGAGTGGCCTTCATGGAGTTTATAATAATAAAGTTATTAAATTTTATCAGCTTCTAGCTGTACAGTTTAACAGTGTCAATCCTTAGGGTTTTCACATACTAAGGCAAAACACGACGCGGCACGGTGTTATTCAAAAAGCGCTTCAAAATCTTTATAATTTTTAAGACTTAAAAACATATTTAATTAAAAGAAAGTGCCGCGGTGAAATTCAAGGTAGGTCCCATAAAGTGTATTTTGTTGTGCAGCAAATAAAGTTTATCTTTGAATAGAAAGCGCGTCGCGCCCAAGTGCGATCAGACCCTTACGCCTTATTTTAATTACGCGACTTACTAGGGCGTCCCATCAACTTTTATTAGTATGGTAATAAAAATTAAATGTCTTATAAATGTCTTACCTTTGTTTATTGTGTCATTCTTCGCGTGCCTTTAGCTGCATTGTCACTATAATGACACTCTGTATGGCAATCTAATTAGGGGCAAACATAGTCCTTTATTTTAATTGAATCTAGTAAAAATGCCTGTCATAATTGACACATTTTCTGTACCCTAAAGATGATTAACACCCATTTAACATAAGTGAGTTACTTAATAATGTAATTTTTCTCCATACTAATAAAGATACCATTTGCGCGTGCGCAGCGTCTTCAAGGCTCATGTTTTTGTCTGTCTTTCGAAGTTTCTTATATTGCCAGACAAATTCCAACAGACTAGTCTGGACTGAATGTTTTTTTCTCACATTTTACCGAAATACTAAATTGTATAGCAGTTGGAACATACGAGAATTCAAGATTGTCTAAAGTAGATAAGAAACTCTACATTTGCATCTAAGTAAAGTATATTTTATGCTATGTTTTAATCAATAAGCGTTTTGTATGAATGCACAAATATTTTCGACCAGAAATATCTTCGTCAAACCGTTCCGTTATCAAATATTTAATTTAAAAATGCTTCGGCAATACAAACTAGCGCAACCTCTATTCACAGTAGAGTAAATAAAGGATTTACTACTTTATTAAAGTTTACCTTTTCCAGATGCATCAGAATTTCCACAATCAGAATATAGCCTTTTTTATCAAGAAATATAGCAATGGTAACAGTTTTTCGTACTTTTATTGGCTCACTTTTTATAAAGCATAATAGACATTAGACTGTTTCATCAAAATCAATGAAAGATTATAGAGGCAACCAATGATATTATATAAAAAAACTCAAAGCAGATATGTTACTACCGCGCGCGTTGTGAAGCCATTAAATACTGGCCAATTGACCCGTCTTTTGTATAGTTTGTCTCTTTTATGTAAATGTCATTTCGTATCTTTTGTTTCACTTATCTGTCAAATTTAACAATTGAATTTGAAAATTGTTCGGAAGCAATTTAAGCCGGAAAATAGTATGAACGTAACAGATCTGTATTTAGTTGAATATCATTGGAGGCAACAGACAAAAATACATACAGGTTTGGATTACAGTCGTGAGAAGCTAAAAGCTTTTTTTAACTGAGCATTAGCCCACCACAAAATACCACCGCTTCTCCTTCCAAACACGAAATGACACATAAAAATGTTAGAGGTTCTCGAAGACATGCTAATCTGTCAACTAGGTATCAGAAGAAAGGAGTAGAATGTATACCAGTGTAAGGCAAAGGTTACAACTATGCCGCTATATCTTACATATTATTTTGTCCTTACAAAGGCTTTGATGGCGTCGAAATCTCCCCGTGAAATATGTACGGGAATTTCCATAGCAATCACGGTTTCAAAGGTTTTTTAGGTGTCGTACTTAATGCACGACGCAACAAAGGTGCGCGTAATGAAACTAGATGCGCTAATGGAAACACTGATGCCTTGCCGGCTTAAAGTATACTGATAGGGTTTCAAAATTCAGCTAAGCCGAAAATGCTAATCGAGTTAGGATGCAAAGGTTTGACAGCGAAGATAGAAATAAAATATCTTGTAGTGGAAAAAGTGCTCATAAATTGTATTTAATGAAGAGGGAATCAGCAAGAACCAACAATACAACCAATTATTTAATAAGTATATGTAGATAAAATATGTGTTGATTTAATATTCGAATAATTGGCCTCAAGTGTTATTCATTTTTGACATGGCGCTTGCATTGTCAAATGTCAAAAATCTATTGAACATTTTGGGGACGGCGCTTGCGATTCTGATAAATGTCATACATTTATGACATGCCGCTTGACTTTATGGCCATTACCACACATTTTTGACATGGCGCTTGATATCATGTTGATAACTTGCTACCCATACATTTCTGATTACTGAATTCTCTCTCTCGACTGGCTTCATCGATTTTAATATAAGTAAGTATGTGCTTTTTCTTAAAAACAATGTATAATAGTGCAAAAAACGTTTGTCTGGTATTTGTATATTACATCTAATATATATAAATCTCCTGTCACGATGTTTGTCCGTGATGGATTCCTAAACTATTTAACCGATTTTAATGTTTTTTTTAATGTGTGCTTTTATCCAACTTGAGAGATAGGATAGCTTAGATCTTTAATTATAGTCGCAATTTTATTTTATTGCAAATTATTTGTCTATAAAAAGCGACCATTGTTTATGCGACGCGAGTCACGGGAAAGCGAAGGACGTTGCCATGGTGACATACTTATTTAGTCACTAATTCAATAAAATAATACGGGCGATATACTTTATATAATATGGCAAAGAAACGTTTGCCGGGACAGCTAGTAACATTAATAAAATGACGTCGCATCTCTTTTATAATAATAATTAAAACCGCGACAGCTGTTAGGCCACATCTGGTTCCCCACCTGCATACAAGCGCGCGTGTGCATTTATAAACATACCATTCGCTAGTAAAACATATAGATTTATTGTAAGTAGCGTTTGATAGCAGGACATTTCTTATCGAGCGTGTATATTTATGGACCCTTTACGTGGTCTATTGGTCTTACACTACACAACACACACAACACAAAAAAAATAATTTTGAAATGAAAACTATTTAGCCGACTTTTTGGGCTAGGTAAAAATATTAAAGTTGAGTCAGGACATGTGACCTGTTCGAAAATTTGTAATACGAGTAAAGTAGAACGGCGCGGCATAAAAGAGGAAGTAATATCTGTCTCTGTCTACCGTGAGGTGAAAAATATGCCCTGCATACTCCCGCAGAAAATTTGTATTGATATTCAAAATAAAACTTTCAAAGTGCTGATTTTTAAAGTAAGTATACAAAACGTTACTTAGCGTTTCTTTTTAAATGAGTTTTCATCTTTATACTACAATTAGACCCACCCCAAAAAAAAAACTCGTTACTCATGCATAGACAGCAGTGAAACCATCAATTTTAAATTACCAACCTTCAACAGTTAAGTCCAATCTGAAGACATTTAAAATTTAAGCAAGCAACAAATTTCTTTACGTCTTTCAGAATAAGCTTTAGAGATATAAATAAAAAAATGTTGCTACAAAGAGGCATTTGACTTAGTCTATAGGTACCCCGATTCTGCTGTTATAATCCTACATCAATGCAGCAACAATCCTGTCCAGATTCTTACAAATAACAGTTATTTCCATATTCGTCACTTTTCATGCATATAAAAATACTTACTATTAAACGACTAATTTTCGCAGAGCAATTTAGCGTTTGAAGTTGGTTTGACGTTTTTAGTGAAAATATCGTTTTCTAGTTACGTTAAGGCTAGATGTAGGTATACATGCTGTCCTACAGTAGCGGTGAATGAAGAAAATAGGAAGATCATTATAGAGGAGGCTTTTGCAGCAACAAATAGTATCAGCTCATACAACTACAACCCTACTAAGTTGAAAATACTAAATAAAAAAGAAAATCTTCTCATTACTACAATAATTATTATTTGTTAAAATTGGTCAATAGTTAAGCCTCAACGAGGCACACAGACTGCCAAAATCATTACCGTTCCTTTTGACTTTGCCGTTATCTTGTAAAAAGCTGAATAAAAACTGCACGAACGTTTGGTATAGCAGAATCAGGGTACAGATCTCGAGGGACATGATTCAGTACAAAAACTAGTGTGCGTTTTTAGTGACGCGAAAAATGTGTAGGAAATTTATGTGGGGGCGCATCGTTGTTCACGTGATTGAAAGATGTAGCATTTTATTACACCACTGTTTTACTGTCCGCGATGCGTGTAGTGTTTCGAACTTCAATGTTTTTTTTCTTTTTACCAGACTACGGGGAAAACACAAAAACTTTATCATATATACCCTCTTACTGATAAAAAGATCCACGTGTATGTATGTGCGGACGCTAGATTATTAACTGCAATGTGCGAAGAGCAAACCCTTATCCCATTATAATATTATTATGTTATTTTTCTAACGTCTGAGACGAGGAAAAAACTATATAATAACTAATGAGTAAAACCTCTGTATAATAAACATTGAAGATCCTTTTTTAGGAATTATATGATATAATAATGTTTTAATACATTTGTTTAAGAGTTTTATTTCATAACTAAACTACGTTATTAAACAAAACAAAATATTTGATATAAGAAGGTCGCAAAGACAATTTCCAATGAACCCCGATATAAAACTGACGTCTACATAATTTCTAATTCAGTTACTAAGAAGTTTGTAAGTTTAATCAATACAAGTAAATATTTCAGGAAACGTTCACTCAGTGTAAAACATATTACGGGGCACAATTAGCCGATATTCGGGAAAGCCGACAATCGAAGCTCAATTTAAACTCCACTTACAGACAACCACACTACTAATCGAAAACTTTGCAGCGTACTCTAATTGCTTATATTAAAATAACTGACTTATGTCAAACATATCTAGGGCGCGCACCGTGCCTGGTACGCCGTTTCACATGTTAATAATGATTATGATAAAATCAAGTATGCGATAGCCCGCTATATCTTTGTAGGGCTGTGCGGTGCCCTAATTTATATTTATATAATTTGTTTTGCTGTATCTTTATGTTTAATCGTTGTTGCTACGATTGATGGGACGGGCTTACATTTTTCGTTGCGCCTTTTTGTTGAGTCTGGTTTGGACGCATTTTGTTAAGTGACACTTGCTACGGAGTACGGAGTCTTGTATCTACGAGACTGCGTAGGCCGTAGCAATAGACACTAAATAAAACTCCCATTGGATATTCAATGTCTAGGTCGATTTTTAGAAATTTTCCGCTTCTCTTAAAATGTCTATTATTCCTAGATCTTGCTAAGCTAGCAAAAATTATATTTTAGGGCGAGTAAAAATAATAATTGTTACCTTAATTTCGAATAAAGAAAACGTTTCAAGTGTGCATAACCACTTGTCATTTGTTATCTACAATTTATTGATAAACATGTTCAACTCTTCATTTTATCGTGGTAATAAAATTAAAACTAATAGAAAAAGGTGTTAGGTTTTATAAAATTCCTTTAACACGTTGGAAGACATTTTTTGTGGCGAGGAATTCGATCCTATCACAACATTTGTATGTAAAACAAATTATTAGCATAAAAAAGCGTCAAATTCCGCTTTATGATAACATTAAATAAAACATATTTTCATAAAAAAGAATCTCTCGACATTTTAATTAATTTAACCAAAATTATTCAAATATCGGTAGCGATAAAAATATCTACATGTTTTAGTGCTTATTATATTTTGTAAAACAATTTATTAAACGCAATTAGTTACAGGATAATTAGTAACAACATTAACTATTTCGATACGATCTAACAGAATCGTCTAATATAAAAATGTTTCTTTTAATTAATTTATTTATGGGCTGTGTCCAACTTTACCCCTCGTTCGCGTTGGTATTAATTAATTAACTTTATTTTTTATTATTATATCAAATGATTGTTGTTTTGTGCAATAATTCGATATTCGATAAATTTTATATTGTTATTTTTCGTTTCCACTAATTATTGATCGTTCGAAAAACTATTTTATAACAAGTTTCCGTTGAAGATAATATAATATATTATTAGCAATTTGTCACGTCCATTCTGTATATTAATAGGCTTCCCGAGCTACTGTGATAGTGGTTCCGGAACAGTGAGCATATCCGGGAGTTTGGAGTAGTTTTGTTCGACCCCAAACTAGAAGGGGGGAGAAGCATCAGAAAATAAACCGTTAACTTTAACATACAAGTGCATTTTATTTCGGAGTTTTACATTTTTTCGAAATTGTTAGTAATTTATTATGTTTGGGTACGCAATACAGTTAATAAACCTTATGTGAATGAAAATAAATTTTGCTACTTATCTATAAGATTTTGTGGGAAATGGCGAAAAGATTTATCCATCTTTGTAATATTTTTTGACACTTTAAAACATTACTTAAGTAGGTATATTATTTCCACATTACCTACTAAATACTTTCTTTTCTCTATCACTATAAAGTTTCGTTCCACATCGCAAGGTATTATTAACACATTTAGTGCTACCTATAATGACGTACGACATTTTAAATACCCAAAAAGTCGTATTTCTGTTTGAAGTGGCAACCCTAGCAGCTAACCATCACGCCCTGGTCGGCGCTCATGCTACTGGAATTACTTGCGATTACTCCATGTTTCTGGGTGTTTCCTTCCCTTAGAATAGCATAGTTTATTTGATTTTTATCGTGGACAAATCGGAATTGTATTGAGTATTTTAGCTATTGAAGAAGGTTATAATATAATATGCTTTTGGAGGAAGATTGGAAGAAGTAAAATAATATTATGAATTTTGCGCATCTAATTTGGGTCTTTTTCATCGATTATGGGGACATATCCAAATCGTTCAGAAATATGGAAGTGAGCATAATATAATATTTGCTTCTTGAGAACATTATAAAACTGTAAACGCAACGAACCAAAATGCAAATCAAGTGGCAACGGTGGTTAAAATAGAGTAGAAAAGTTATACCGACCAAAAATAAATAAAGAAATATAAATTAGACTCCTGCAAAAATTTACGACTAACGTTGACTAAAATTGAAATGTATTCACGGGCTCACGGCCCAAGATATAATAAACTTGCATAAAACAGCTAAGACTTACAAATAGTAAAAGCTGTTAATAATACTTTATCGCTTTCTCGGCGTAAAATGAAATTCTTGAATTCTAATGAGGGCGTTGGCTGGCTGTTTTTGTAGGCGCCATCAAATACGAATACGTCAATAGGAACATTGTCGCCTCTAGCGGTACGCACTTGGCTACCGATCGGCACGGAAGGGTGAGAGAACGGCACGGCTTGAGAGAACAACAGAAAACGCTGTAAAAGGTGTGCAATTTTCATCTATCAAAATCTGCAGGCGTAGCATGGTCATCATAGAAACGGTTTCTTTCTACGGAAGAATAGACAAAGGGACAGTTAGACATTCGAAATCCGCCATTTTGTCGATAAAATTTGTCAGTATGTCGATTCTTTACAATGTCTACTGTTGTTATGCTAGCCCTAGTCAGAAATCACCACGCTACCTATATTATTTTTAATTTTTGTAACATAATATTATAACATAATGCCTCATCTTTATATTAATACTAGCTGTCCCGGCAAACGTTTCTTTGCCATATTATATAAAGTATATCGCCCGTACTATTTTATTGAATTAGTGACTAAATAAGTATGTCACCATGGAAACGTCCATCGCACATTAAAATCGGTTTAGTAGTTTAGGAATCCATCGCGGACAAACATCGTGACAGGAGATTTATATATATTAGATGTACATTTATTTCTATGTAATAATAATTATTAAAGGTAACATAGTAACATATTCAGAATATAAAATTAACAATAACAATAATCTACAGAAGCTTAAATGAAAAAAAAAATATAACAATGATAATAATTAATTAAAATAAAAAGAATATGAAAAACTAAAGATCTTAATCAAAAAGGCCACCCCACAGCGTACCATGCTCAAACGTCCCCATCACACTGGCCGCGTTACCGCGCTGAATGGCTAGGGAGACGTGTTGGGCCAGGTACGCCCCGGAGCGGGGATCGTTACCCGATTCCCGCAACCGACGTCCGAGCTGGCGAACGAAAGCTTTCGCTTCGTTACACCAGGTACCTCCTGTTTCCACGGCAAAAGGAACGAAAAGGTATTTCTGCTCCATATCCGCATACTTAGTGTGTTTCTGTCTGGCTGCGTACTCGGCGGCAGACCCCGCGGTTCGAGCGGTGCCGGAAATATGCGAAGCGGCGTATGTGCTCACGCATGTGGCATCCCATAGGAGGCAACGACCTTTTTCCCATGGTATCAAAGTAAGACCGTCCGGGCGTTTGCCGTCGCTCCTACTCAAACCGGGGGGCTCGAGAACACACGGTACGTCTGCTGACACCAAAGCTCGACGAAGGATGTCGTTGAGTGCATGGTGTCTGGCAAAACGACCGGCTGCCTTAACGCAGCTAAGCCCGTGGTAACCGAAGGCATCAGTCTCAGTACCACAGGGGCAGCAGTGAGGCTCGCACACCACGCAACCCAGTCTCAACGCCACTGCTACTCGAAGGGTATTATCGTCGAGAAGAGTGCCGAGGTGTGGTGACGGTAACGCCTGGAGCCAAGCGCCTGATTCCGGGCAGCTAGCTGCCTTGATTCGGGCCAGCGCAGTTTCCGAAAGTGAATTACCCATTTGCACTAATGAGGATCTGGAGCAGAGTTCGTCCCAGGCACGCTGGGAGGTGACATCTACGGGGGGGCTAATACCGGGATAACTTTCGTGCCAGGCATTTACTGCGTCGTTCATAAAGGGGATGCTGCATCTTGCACCTTGGACTTTTAAGATGCTAGTGACAAGATCAGCAACCCCATTCGACGACGCCAGGAATGCGGGCAAACCGACAGAACCCATACTTCTGATACCCAAACCACCGTGTTTTACCGGTAATGCTGCTTGCTGCCATTGCAGATCATCGAGAGAGATGTTGAGTATATGCTCCAGCGTGGATCGGATGATAGCGTCCAACTGGGAGACCTCTTTAGGGAATTGCCAGGTTGGAGCCGTTCTAATGATATAAGTGAGTTTAGGTAGGGAGAAGCAACAGCGGTAAAGTATTAAGGCGACGTGGGAGGATAAACTGCTGAGAAGCTCCCGGACTTGTGTCAGGGTTTTACTTTTATTTTCTAGGGCCGACGGGATGCCATTTGGGAGTATCGGCGCACCTAGAAGGGAGAATGTCGATTTATTGAGGGTTTTTATTCCGGGGAGCAGAGAATCGAAGGTGGTGATTTTGGCTAAGTCTGTCTCGCCGCAAGCGAATAATTCGCATTTGCTGGTGTTAATAGCGAGACCCAATTCCTGAAGACTCCTACTGAGCGTTCGGATATCTTCTGCGACAACCTCTGGACTTCTTCCAATTGTGCCATCGTCGAGGTACCAGACATTCAGGGGAGACGTAATCAATGATATTTTCTTTTGGATGGCTAAGCTGAATATAAGGGGACCCAGGGGATCACCCTGTTGCGCTCCTACCTGTGATGAAATTTTATGACCGTTGTATGTTAAGTGACTGGGTGAAGCGTAGCACTGGTAAAGAAATGGATAAAGAGAAGGAATTAGTTCTTTGACCTCGTTTAGGATGGAATCCCTTTCAACGGAGTTGAAAGCATTTTTAAGATCTACCTTGACGATGACACAGTCGCTGTTAGCGGGGTTTAACGCAAAGGCCCGCGTCGCGTGAATTGCAGCCTCGCAGCCGAGGGCAGTTCCGAAGCCAACTTGGGTGGGCTGCAGATGTGTCGCCATAGGTTCCCTGACGGCTCGGCATGCGCATTTCGCCACGAGGCGTCTAAAGATTGAACCTACGGCTATAGGCCGTATGCCACCATCTTTTTTTAGGAGGGCACAGAGTGTCGCTCCATATAGGTGTGGAGCTACATAAGGGTTTAACTCGCCTTGCAGTAGGAAGTTGCAGAGATTTGCAAGTGATTTTAGCAGACGCGAGCCGTTGTTGCCTGCAGAAGGCGACAATAATTCTTTAAGGTGTTGCGGGCGGATGCCGTCGGGGCCAGAGGCAGATGAGTTACTAAAGCTTTGTATAGCGGAAACGACATCTGCGGGGGACAGTACTAGAGGAGCTATGGACCCTACTGAGGACAAAGGGGGTATGGACAGTGGGCGCGATGGTGTGGGGTGTTTTTGGATCAGAGACTCTAGGGTGCTTGTGTCGGCGGGGGCGATTTTACAGTCTGAGACGAGCAGACGTGCCGCGCCTGCTAAATCACCTTCGTGTACTTTTATTTCAACCCTTTTGCACAGATTGAAGGTTAGCCGAGTTGCGATCTCGCAAGGCGGGGGACAGGAGCTGTAGATATTGTGTTTCACTTTCGACGTGAGGGATGAGTTGGTTGTCTGATCCGGTACTCTAAGTGCAAAGAAAGCAAATGATAGAAAATCGTACCAAGCCGCTTTAGTGTTTTTGTTGACACAGGCATCAATCAGGTCCGCAAGTCTGCCAGCTGCAAGACTTCTGGCTCCTTTGGGCACGTGTTTCAGTACGCGAACACTACGCTTGAACATCGAAAGGCTGTCTAAATCGAAGTAGTCGGCACTGACCTGGTTGGGCTGAGCGGGGCTGCCGGGGGATGTCGAGATACAGGGTGAATCAGACGAAGGTTGCGGGAGCAGGTTTTTATGCTTGCGGCTGATATGTATATTTAACCCGTGAACGCCGTTGAAACGGCGACTTGAGCAGGGACAGTGCGGGCATGCGAAGCCCTGGCTGCTGTTATTAACATCCACAGACATTGTACTAAAATGTAACTTAAACGAGAACCTTAGAATATATTTTATTTACATAAATTATAAGGTAAAGATAAAAGAAGGAAAATAAATAATAATAAGATTAACTAAAGAAAAATTCAAATAAATAAAATGTAGCTGGTATGAAATAAGGACTTCGCTGCTTCTCCTTGTCATCTCTCCCAGCCTTCTTGGCTGTATCTTTCATCGTGCGGCGTACACTTGGGCATTATACTGTAGTTTGGTCGTGGCTCGTGTGCTAATTCTCCGGACGGTTCCCGGTCAGCATCAAATCAATGCCTATCAAGGCAACAGAGCGTTGGATCGCATTACCCTGTAGAAACAGCTCAGGCCTCTCTCTCAGTATAAGTTACAGTCATTGATCCAAACTAACAATATTATCTTCTCAAGTCTCATTTTGGCAATCGGGAAAGTACTTCTGCAAGGCCGGCAGGCAGCAGATCCATATATTTTCGCTACTTTATTTTGTCAAACAAAGGGCACCTTTTGTATTATTTTTTATCGCAACGGCTTTGCACTAGGTTGTTCACCAATTATTTATTTTAAAATAGATAAGAATCTGTGTATTTCACTTCAGAAACATTGTAATATTAAGCAAATTTTAAATATTATAAATTTATTACGAGAATATCGGTATTGTTTTCTTGACAGGTCATGTCATTTTTTTTTATTAGATTATAAACACGGTTTATTAATATTAAAAAAGTGTGTCTGTCTGTTACCTCTTCACGCTTAACTACTTAAACCGATTATGATAAAATTTAATATCATATCACATTGATTCCATGGAAAGGATATAGTTAAGCGCGGGATAAATTTTATTAGGTACGGATATAATATTATTATGTCGCCACTCGCCAAATACATTTCAGTTACTTTTTACTTTCTGCCGCGCACTGTAAAACTCTGGGGCCGTACCAAAAAAACCGTTTTGAGACTCAAACAATCGTACGATAATGCCGCGTCCTACTCTAACAAACGTGAAATGTCGTCGTTAAAGCAGGACGCAGCACTCTCGCCCGATTGTTTGAGTCTCAAAACAGTTTATTAGTAGGCCGACTGGAACGAACTGTCACCAGCAGTATTTCCGGATCTATACGACCTGCAAACCTTCAAGAAAAGAGCGTATTCCCTCTTAAAAGGCCGGCAACGCACCTGCAGCTCTCTGCAGCGCTCAACTCTGATGTTGCGAGTGTCCATGGACGACGGTAGTTGCTTACCATCAGGTGACCCGTATACTCGTTTGCCCCCTTATTTAATAAAAAAGAAAGTAATACGATCGAGTATTTAATTTTGTTATTTTTCTATTTCGTAGCTCTACTCCTAGTGTGTACGTGCCCTTACGAACATAAATTACTTCAGGCGGCTCGTAATTATTAATGGAATATGTTTCTTATTTTCTACGTAAACAATTAAATTTGCACGTTAACTCACGTTAAATACTTCACGTTCTCTGATTAAGAGTATGATTTTATTTTATAATTAATTTTATAAATAATAGAGTATTGATTTTAAGAATGTTTAATTAGGTAAAACGAGCACTTCCTGAAACACTAAATATTTTTAGGTTAAATCAAAAAATAAATAATCTTAGGTTAGACACTTAATAATTACATATAAAAATTTGAAAAAATCTTGTTAAGTTTACCAAGAATACTAGTCAAATGCCATTGCCTGTTGATTAGGTTAGGTTCAGGTTTAGGACCTTTTCAGATCTAATTGATACCACTAGAGGTAACCAAACCTAACTAATTAGAGGTTATGTCGACGTAGTGTAATTAATCTGCTAAGCGTATCGGAGATGATTCGCTAATAATCGCATCGAATTATATTTGTTAATTGTTATAATATAATCGATTATAACGCCCCGATTTCGCTTAGATTTGTAAAACGTAAGTGAACAGGAATATTTACAATATAAATTAGAAATAAGAGAAAAAAAAAAATAAAACGCAATTTCTTCAAATATAAAATAGTTTTACGTTTGAAGCTGCTTAGTCTGGAAATTTTTCCTTTTTTACGGTCCTTTTCCAAGGTCCTTGGTATGGTCAATACTCAATATGATCTTTACTAACCAGCATTATATTAATAGCCTATCACACTGGTATAGTAATATATCAATTTATTAACATGAGAAAAAATCGATATTTCCTGTATTTTCCAAAGCCATCGCGAACACAGAGAACGCGTATTACGAGTAGGGACAAAATCGACATTTCTAATCGTCCCGCTCTTTTTAGTTGTCCAAGTGAGATTGGTGTTTTTAATATGTGCATAGCATAATAGCGACGGCAATCGTGGGACCTCGACACCTTTTAAAATTGCGTGAAATGGCGCAATTTCCGCGACGATTCGATACTCGCCTCTCGATTATTTCCCGACCGATTTTCCGATTCGATGTCGAGTATAAACTCGATTTGCTCGTTGCCCGGCAAAAACGTTCGACTCCAGTCGGGATTTTTACATAATATAATACGATAAATTCCCTGAATATTACCAGTTGAGCGAAATTAATATTCGTTTTTGAATTTTAATTTGTATTTTCATTTGAGCTGCTCTTTCGTTGGTGATTTATTGGTGCTCACTTGTTTAGTTTACAAAAGTAACGATTGAGATTAACAACTACTTTGAGTTGTCACACATTTGTTTATAATGTTTATGAACTTAGGAGAAAATGTTTTAAGAGTATACAGACGTTATAGTTGGTCAGTCCTTATCTGATACGTAAGAAAAGTGACTTAGGGCCTGTTTCACCGCTTCCTGATAAGGCTATCCACCACTTAATTTGACAGATGGAGTATGGAAAATCTGTCAAATAACCCTATCGGGCACCTTATCAGGAAGCAGTGAAACAGGCCATTAAGGAACAAACACTATCTGTCTGTACACATCGTAAAAATATATTTATTAATAAAAGTTATTAATTACGTGCCTAATAACTAACTCTGTGGCTCAGTTGGTGGGCGAGTTGGTAGCTCAAGCCGGGGGGTCGCGGGTTCGAATCCCGCCGACGGAACAAAAAGTTTTCATTGTTCCAGAGTCTTGGATGTGTATTAAATATACATAATATAATAAAATAATAATCTTAAATATATGTATTATGTATAGTATAAAAGTATTAAATATATTTCCGTTGTCTGGTACCCATAACACAAGTCCTTCAGGTTATATTTACCACGGGGCCGGACTGATGTGAAGCGTCCATAGATATTATTATTTATAATAATAATAATAATAAAATAGATATGTTTACTACATCATCATTTTAAAATGTAAACTTTAAACTCAAAATATTATTTTCCGCTCGCAAAAACGTAAGTAAAATGTCGGTAGCAACGAACCTGGTAAGTAGTTTATTATATTATTGCAGTTCATATTTAACTTTAAGCCTGAGTAGGCTCGCCTCGCATAATCAGCTCTGTAGGACAAAGTTGTGTGCACTTTTATTAACTGTACTCGGTGCTCATGAATGTTATAATTAACATTACTATACATTTAATTATACACTAAAAACGTTGCGAAGTCTACTGCATAAGGTTTTAAAAAATCCGCATCGGCTTCCCAAAAAGGATGAAGTTTTGTTTGAAAGGGAATGGTTTAGCGATATGGAGAACGAAATGAACAAATAACCATACAAATATTTGTTTTTACACGCATAGCATCCGTACCAATATTATAAATGCAAAATGATCTGTTCTGTTACCTATTCACGCCCAAACCGCTGAACCGATTAAGCTGAAATTTAGATACTTTGCGTCCCGGAAATGGGCATCTAAGGATACTTTTTATCCCGGAAATATGTACGGTTCCCGCGCGATGAACACCTATCGTCGGTAGCATTATACATATTATATCTCTTAGACTACCTTTTTTTCAATTATTATCCTTAAATCAATTTCTTAGTTTCAATCCAAGTCATAAAAAACTCGGTAAACGCAAGCAGAGTAAATAAGGCATCTGAAGATAACAGAGGGCTCCATTAAATTTGAGATGATCGACTGTGCTTCAGATTTAATTTACAGATTTGCCTTTCCTGCAACCGGACTGTAGACATATCCAGAAATAGTAATTTAGGAAATAGCTATAGCCGTTAGCGAAATTCTTGTTCACGTCGACTATTAACGGTAATCCTAAAATCCGTCAGAAACTAATGTTCATTACGGATTTAATACTTAGCACGGATTTCTACGTTCTGTAGAATACTGTATATAATATAATATATCATATATATGATATAATATATCATACAGTATATGTAGTATGTAGGTATATTATTATTGAAATTTGATTTCCATTTCGAGCAAAAGATAGCCCGATTCTCATACCTCGAATGTCGTTTCGAAATTCGATTTCAAATACGAGTTTTATCTCGTCGAGTGACAATTCTTTTCCAATTTAGGCAAACAGTAGATTATCCCATCAAGCCCCGTAGGTACGAGCACCGGTGATCGCGACAACAAAAGAATATATAGCATTTCCAAGAATCCCGATCGAAGGATTATACTCGAAATATCTGGAGTAAATTTTTTGCAGGAAAATCAAACTAGAAATGTTTGAAAGTGTTAGCAAGGATCAGCACTTACTCGAAGTCTATACACTGTTTTGCTCTGTTTTACGAGATCAAAGCGCTAACCCATGTGAGCCAGACCCCACGTTGTCAAATAACAAAAAACCTGCGCCTAATCTACTGATTCCTATGATCAGCGTAATGGGATGTATATTACAGTTTTTGTGAGTAATGATCCCGACAGATTTTGGTGCTGACTTGCTATAAAAGTTAAGCAAATTTTATAGCAATACTCAAGCTCTACATATTTTCAGGATAAAACGAAAAAGATACGGTTCTCGAACGATTTATGGAACACCAAAACTAACTTTCGGAAACACAAAGAACAAATAAGATAATATGAAATTTAACTCACCGTTAACTATAACCCACATATATTGCTTGCGCATGCAAGTGGGCCTAAGAGCATTTTGGCGAACACTGCACTTCGGATTAAAACCATGAAAACGGTAACAAATAAAATAGACGTTAGCTCATTGAAATACTGAACATTTTCACTGCTAGTTTTTACATGCTATTATAAATTCAACATCGATATAATGTAATTAATTATAATAGCCGTGTTAATAATTACCGTGCCGGCTATTTTCACTTTGCATAATAATCCACTTTATATCACTTAAACTTCAAATAGAAATTTAATAAGTATTGACATACGTATCAAATCTGTTCAATCATAATTTAGAAAGCTATATTACTTATTTATACGCTATTTAAATTCTAATACTGGTAGTTTATAAATTACTAGCTGTTGCCCGCGACTTCGTCCGCGTTACCATAGTATAATAACAAAGATGGATAGTTTTCCCCTTTTTGTGGTTCCTTATACAAAGGGTAAAAACGGGACCCTATTTAAGCAAACGTCAAACGCAAACGTCCATAAACTTTTATGTTTCTAACTCAAAAAATGACGGACTTTCATTGAAACTTTCAACCCCAATTTCACCCCCTTAGGGGTAGAATTACCAGAAAAGCTTAAATACCTATCCATTCATTTTTAATCAGCAGACCACAAATAAAATTTTATGTTTCTAGCTTAAGAAATGATGGACTTTCATTTAAACTTTCAACCCCTATTTCACCCCCTTGGGGGTAGAATTTCTAAAAACGCTTAAACACGCATCCATTCATTTTTTATCAGTAACTCAAAAATAAAGTTTCATGTTTCTAACTCAAGAAATGACCGTGGAAATGAAGGACTTACATTCAAACTTTCAACCCCTATTTCACCCCCTTTGGGGTAGAATTTTCAAAATTCCTTCCTTAGTGGATGTCTACTCAATAAAACAACCCTACTCACCAAATTTCGTGGCTAAAAGCTTTAACAGTTTTTGCTCAGCGATGATGAATCAGTCAGTCAGTCAGTCAGTCAGTCAGTCAGGACATGTAATTTTATAAGTATAGATAAGGGAGGTTAGCTATATTGTAATCTGTTATAAGAATAATTGAGTACCTGTGTCACCTATACACCACCTGTGTGTACCTCTCTTAGTTTTAATCGTTTGTTGAAAATATATAATGGCTAAATCTTTAGTATTCAATGAAGATAAATGATAATAATATTAAGAATCGCTTGTCCAAAATTTAAGTAACTATCTAACGCTATCATTACAGACTTTCATAAAAAGGCATGTTTTATTCATGTAATAACCACGTAGTTCCTACACACTCTACGTGCACTTATCAAAAAAAATGTACCGGCATCGCTTAATCATCGGCCTTTATATCAAAAAGCGCCTCAAAAATTTCATAGCTTTGCCTTTAGGAATTTACAAATAAAAAAAGAAAAATTCGGACCGCTCAGCCTACTCGTACCTGACCCCACCGTGACTCTATACGGACACTTTTTCATCTGTTTTGGGCGCTGGGGCAGGATATTAATGAATTTCCTCGGTGTAGCGGGGCGAGATTAGTTCGTTAATTTGATTAGGTTCGACTCGGCCGGAGCATTGTGCGCGCGCGTCGCCGCACGGCGCGGTACGGCGGCAGCTCTCCACCAGCCCTTGCCCCTTGTTAGCCCACACTCGAACACGATAATTAGTGCTGCGCTTGAGATCGCCTCGAGGACTGTTACACACCAACTTACACCTGACTGACAGATAGTTTGATTACTTCGACCGGAACCCGCTCAATTAGTTTCGTATTAGAGTAAAACCCCGTAAACACGTAAACCCCGAAAAGATTGCGTGTAATATAAAATATAATGAGGAGCTATTAAAAACTTTGCTCTAACGGAAAATACGAAAATAAGAAACGAAATTGCAGCATAAAAATTCATTAAACCGGCCGAAAATGGCTTAAACCTTAAATAATGTCAGATTAAAAAACAATTATTCATAATGACGTAAAACGCCTCAGTGCTGCCACAGCGAGACTCGGATTACGCGATTTACGCGTTACGTGGCGGAATTTTATGAATTACGCGTTTCTTATATTGCAGAGTGACCAATTAAACGGGCGCGTAAAACTTTCGATATCCTATTTCGTATTTAAATTGACGTTTTACGCGCAGTGATCCGTGTTTCTTGCGCGAAACATTTCGGTAGGATTTTTATGGCCCTCCCATGAAGGCGGTAATCAGACCGTTGAGATATAAATCAACCTCATATTGTGATTTAGCAAGGCTCGTTATTGTAACAATACCCCATATTTACATATAAAACATTATTTTAGAGTATATTTATTGTTTGTTGTGTGTAAGCCGATCCATCTCGTTTCGCCGTAAGTCTCGGGCTAATACGCCCGCTCGGGTTACTCGGTATCAATTTATAACGGGTTCGAATCTCTGTTTTTTATTGCTCTTTTCCGGCGGAGGAAGTCGGTTTGAAGAACGTTTTGTTACAATGAACTGTATATTATTATGCAGGCTTATTAGCATATTAGCTCGCTATTCGCTTACGTTATGCATGTTAAATATAACAATTAACTAATATCGTCGAAGATGATAGCGCGAACCCAATATAAGAATATGTTACTCGAATATACCACGTAATTTTACCAGGTAAAATTTTCGATATGCTAAAATACGGGAGGGTAAAATTTTATTCATAAAATTTAAAGCTGTTAATAGCAGCTTTATAACTCCCTAATTCTACTTTGGAACTAGTCGGAGCTGCTAGTATAATAAGCACGCTGCACGAATAACAAACTAAAATCATAGTAAATATCTTTAAAATCATAGTAGGTATATAATCAAATCCTTGTTTAAAATATAAAAGAAAGATAGACTGCACCGAACTCTACATCTGAAAGTAGTGTATTTTGCGTAGTATCTACGCAAAATACATGCTATCTAAGATTTTCCTAGGTCTCTGGACGATGAACTTGTGTGCGTTCGTAGTAACATGGCGCAAAACACACATGCCCAGTATAAAACAATACTATCAATTTAGGCCTGTTACACAAAGCACTATTAATATTTAGCTTTACCTAACAGCGATAGGACGAACAATTCGTGAAAATATACGCAAATTACGTAAATGAAGTCGTAAAAGTTACGTAAACTGAAAAATAATTATTTACCGAGCACATATCGCCTTGTAAATACAAAGTATTCCTTTATAGAAGTAAGTGGCTAACGCGATAGAGAGCTCTCAAGCGCTGATAACTGAAGAATACTTAAGAGCTGATATTTCGCCTCAAAGCCTTTCCAATATGTTTTCAGACTTTTCATACGTAGTTGAGTGGTAATAATATAATATTATACCCGCTCTAAAGTGTAAACGAGAGAATTTTGTTCATTTATGTGTAATAGTTATATCTGCAATTAGTAGAAAATTAGATAATAATTATTGTATTTTAAAAAGATAAAACCGACTTCAAACTTGCTCAGACGCTGATAAAGACTAACCTATACAAAAACTGGTCGTAGTAGAAATATTACATACATGCAGGTCGAATTGATAAGCTCCTTTATTTGAAGTCGGTAAAAAATTTGGGGGAGGAAGGACGATGTAGTCTGGCTTTATCCTCGAGAAACAAACATTACTTAATTATTTTGATATACTTGGTAGCTGGTAAAGCTCAGTCTTTCTAACTACAATATTGTACTTTTCAATGCTTTTTACTGCAGTAACATATATTTTTTGAAATCCATCAATAAAATCAGTTTACTAGACTGAAATTGAATCGGATTGCTGCCGTTATCCAGCTTAGTGAAGCGATTATTTCAGTCTATTAGACGTATACGGACCATTTGCATTCTTACATTGAATGTCTTGATGTTGACGAATTAGTAGAATTCCTCTCAAATGCGAGGGACATAAGACCGGGTGGCCCACTTAAGAATGTCCTCTTTTTGTCATGCTAACGAATAGCTTTGTTTAATGTCTTGTCCTTACTAATATTATAAATGCGAGAGTCACTTTATTTAGATGAAATTTTATATTATATTATCTATATTTGAACCTTTAATATTCTTGGGTCCTTCAATATTATGAATCAAATGGTCATTACTCATTACTCATTACTTATTATTGGTTTTTTATTTCGGAATACAAAGTTTTATGCAATTTTTGCAACTTTTGGGATATTCACTTTTACGTTATGGAACGTAATACCGACGCTGTATTTTAACGCCATCCAAACTGCTAAGTTAATGAAATACCGTTTATGTCAAATAAATTGTCTAAATAACGCCGTCTGTTTAATTGTAACGTTAACATGTGGGCTTCTGGCTGATTCTACTATTTTAATTCAACATTAATACAGCTTCGATACAGACAGAACGATTTTGCGACAGCAATACAACAGGTGATTGACAGCAGATATTTTACATTTGTCGCGAAAATTCACCCTGCGGATCAAACAGTCTCACGTGAACAGATACAATATGACTACGCCAAAATTTAATTTGGTGTACACGGAAGCCAGCAGAGGTTCGTCAAAAGAGGTCAAACGTGCTGGGTTTCCCCAACTGTGTACAATACCTGGTAGTTAATCACAATTCACGTTCGCCGAAAAATAGACAGGGCTAAATAATTGTGGTTTGTATGTTAATCTTGCAGTACAAACCTAGGTATACTACGTAAACTGCTACAATTGGAGCTTGGCCTATGGTGGGGAAACGGGTGTTTTTTAGTTTTCCGTTGTTTATATCCAGATATTAAAAATAATGATGTCTAAAATACTAAAGACGCAAAGTCGAAGTTGCAGGGTTTTCGTTTCTTTCGATCCTTACTTTTTCCACGAAATTCCTGTCTTTTCCTGGGACTAGAGGCATTTCTATACCGCATTTCATCGAAAATGGTAGCGTGAGGAGGTAACAGACATATTTTCGAATTTATATTACTAATTGTACCAGTATTCTAGTATGGATTCTAGGAAACATTTTACACAAGGTGTAAAAGAGTTAAAAAATCGCCTAGTTTGGGCACGCCTTACCAGGTGTACATGTTGTACAAAATATCCTCAAAGCGGGTAACACTACCGTGTAGATGCATTTGAAATGTTAAACATTTCAGGCATTCACATCACTGCATCTATTGCATGCGTGATGCCTCTCATTTTCATTTCAAATTAACGCAAATTTCAATGATGTCTACAAAACGAATATCTTTAAATTGTTTAATGTATACCGTCATCTCAATATTATCTTATATGTATTAGCATTTAGCCTAGCTGTTTGGTTTGTTCGCAAAACATTCTTAGGAAACACCTGAATAATAGTCAGGATTTTATAAGTAACTTCTTTAAATTTTTTTATTAACAACTCCATAAGTCTTTTTTATGGAAGATGTGTTAAATACTACAAATAGGATAGTTCTTGTTTTTAAATCATTCCTCACATAACCTATCAATGAACACGTAGAAACAGACCTATCGTCACTCTTTTTCATACAAAAACATCGCTATCGCATTGGAATCGCTAGCTTTTCGTGTGCGAGTGAAAGAGACGAATATTGCTAGGTTAAACGTAATAAACGTACTGGTAGATACGTATAATAATTAATAGGGTGTAGATACCCAAAGTGTTTCCAGGCACAACACACTAAAAATTAGAGGCCATGCATATCATATTAAATGCCAATCGGCCTCGGAGGCCGGCCAAAGAGGACATTCTCTAATAATGAACTGGGAACTTAGCACAAAGCGCATGCAGGTCTGAATATTATAGCGGCCCAGACCGCTCGGTCCTTAAACATTAAATGCATGAAATATGCTCTGATTTGAAACAATGGGAAATATACATATAATAACATCAATGAATAACAATGGAGTATAAATTATCATTTAAACTGTTGTATATTTTATAAAATATTGTAGCCCTTGTTCCGAAAATGTTGGCGTGTAATTTGTTTGTACTTTATAGCCGTGTAAAATTACAACACCAAAGGCATTTTTATACTCACCGCGTGTGGATTGAAAAATGTCGGCTCGGAAATATTTCGAACAATGTGTTAGAGCAGGGGTTCCCAAACTTTTTCAGCCTGCGGCGCACTTACAAGTCAGTATTTTGTCACGGCGCCCTTTTTTTGAGACGGGGATTGCTGTTGCGCATGGCGGAGTGTTTGGGGACAACTTCCCCGGGAATGTAGGACTCGCTGCGGCCGTAAAGATGGTGAATTGAGCGCAGCCCTACCCACTAAAACCCGTCTATACTCTTCCACTCGTCGCACGCAGGATCGCGAGAACGCGCGAGCTTTCTTTCCGTGGCTCTGCGTGCGTGTGCCTGCTTGTCACCAGCAGGCCCTCCTCGAGCCCATACAAGCTCCGTGGCCAAACAGAGGCCCTTCCAGGGCTTGTGTAGGCCTGAGACTTTGGTGTCGCGATACGCGAAGAATACGCAGCGCATCGCGGGGACTCGGTGCAATAGGCGGCTGCATCCCCATACCGCCGCCCCGAGCTCCCTGGCTGAGGTGGGATGCTGTGGTCATTTAGGTTGACCCGTCTTCGCCTTGGCCTACTTCTGCGACGGAGGTTGAGCGCCTCCCTCTCTCTTATGCGCTCGGCCTCCTTTTTTGCGGAGATGAGCGAAATCCTCCACCGCTTTCCACTCTTGTTCGCCGCTCAGCATTGCACGAAACAGTGCCGGCAGCGAAAGGTCCGGTCCGATCGCAAAACTGAGTGCCGCACAATGTACTATCCAAGAGGGACACGCCGTGTTGGTATGTTCGGCCGTGTCCATGTCACAGTCACAGTGGTGACATCGCATGGTTTCTTCTCGACTTACGATCTCGCACAGGTACCGACCGAAGCAGCCATGCCCGGTCAGCACCTGTGTGAGTCGGAAAGAGAGAGCGCCGGTCTCCTTGTCAACCGCTGTTTCAGCACTGGTCGAATGGCCTGCACCAGATTTACGCTGACTTGCAGCCTTTCCTCCCATAGTTCTAAAATAAACACCTTTTATGATTATATTTACGTAAAGCAAGTACATAATAAACAAAATATATTTAATCATCTGCCTGCTTTACATAATTCATATTATAATTTTATTTTATAGGTAATTATTGTGGTTATGGATAATAATGGAGGATCTACTCACGGGCCACGGCGCCCCTCCTGCCTTTCCGCGGCGCACCAGGGCGCCGCGGCGCACAGTTTGGGAACCCCTGCGTTAGAGATTAATTTTGGTAGCGATAGAGACCTGCAAGGGTATTTGATACTATCACATAGTCTATGGGGCCGTGGATGGGAATCAACTGTCACTCAAACAGTTGGTTATAAGTTAGTTATAGGTTGACATTAACTGCAGCAGAACATATTTTAAGTTTGAAACATCTGTCTCTGAGGTAAGAATTTACAAAATGGCGGCGTAAGCTCTGATTTTAATCCTTGTAAAGCTGTAACATTTAGAACAATTCTTCTGCTTTTACCTCAAAGAAAACTGGAGTCAACTGTCCAGTGTATGTATGTCTATGCTATGCTGACGAGTAGACCGATTTTGATTAAGCTCTTGGAGAGTATTCTCAATTATTAATCATCATTAACAACTCGCTTATTCTTTGACAATCTGCTATTCTAATAAAGTTAATTTTGACTCAAGTAAATTAATTTGTTAACAACATTTATTTTGTGTGTAATATAATATTCATTATGTAGTAAGCTTTTGTTTTTATACACCAAAAATAATAAAAAAAATAAAAACTGTTATCGATCAAAGTATATAAAAATTCTAATAACATTTTCTCAAAATCAGAATAATAAACAGTAAGTTTAGATGTAAACAGCTTGTATTGGCATTGGCGTCATAATATCACAGCCAAACACTCTCATAAAAATGCATCACTTGCTTATGATAAAATTTCCATACTATTACAGACTACGCAGTAAGAAAATCACTTATGCCCGATTTCTGAGGTTTTTTGACAGTTTATCAATTTACTAGGCTTAAGCCGTGTCCAGACGACTGTAACGTGTAATGTAATTCACCGTGTAATGTAACACGAATTCTACGTGTGAACGGCACAACGAGCGTTACATGTAACGCTCGGGGTTTATCCATCGGCTGTCTATTTTCTCGTGAGCACAAAGGCTCATTTGGACAATTCGCTTTGAGTTCATGTGCCGTCCACACTGTTGACGCTAAATTACAAGTAATCTTACATTACACGTTACACTCGTCTGGACCCAGCTTTAGAAGTAGAGTGGCAACAAATTTGCGATCGATCGTTTCAATGTATCGCAATGAAGTCTTGCGACTTTCCTCGTTATTTGGACCACATTCAAATAATAACTATCACTATTTTATTACTGACAACAAAAGAAGCTTTAATTATTTTTTGTCATGCATAAAGTTTAAAGAGCTAATTTTCATTATCGTCACCCTTGACTTAGCAAGTCCTTTACAACGTACTTTACGACAAGATTAACACTAGTATGCAAACCAAACCTTCGTAATATTCTACGTAGTATGTACTTAACACCTATATATCAGTAGCGAGCCTGGCTATCAAATCAGTCCATCCCCTACGACACAACTAGTAAATAAATAGTGTATAAAAATGTAAACAGAATATAACGCATCGCACATAGCCCGCCCAACGTACATACGTAATCCTTGTTAGCGCAGTACATAGGCTTTTGATTGGTGAACCAATAATTTTAACTGAACACCTACGTCACGGAGGCTGTCCGCGATCAACAGGTTGTATTGTTATTTTTACTTAAAAAATTCGCGTGCTCGATAGTCGATACAAATTGATTGAGTTGCGACTGTTTTCCGCGGGAAAACGATTTTGATATGTGATTGTTTACTGGACTTTCATACCATACTTGATACTTGTTAGGGTCAATTAAGACCGCATAGCAATGCGTACGTGCATTTCTAAAATTGTACTGAATTGGCAGATTTTAATTACATGAAAAGTCTTGTAAATCTGTCAAATCCATACGAATTTAGAATTGCATCTACGCGTCGCGTTCAGGTCTGAATTGTTAGTTGTTATTGATGCAAAAGTGTGTCTGTCTGTTAAATCTTCGCGCTTTAACCGCTGAACCGATTCAGAAAAACATATGTCTTTTTTACTACAATAAAAACTTACTAAGTATGTAGTAAGTTTTTATTCTAGAAAAATGTACGGTTCTCGCGCGATAAAAGAGTGTATCGTAGCAGCTACTAGCTTGACACATACAAATATTACAAATAAAAAAGAGAAAATGTACTTTTCCTCCTGTCTGTTTATCCGTCTTTCTATCTTAAACCACAGAACCAATTTCGATAGTAATGGAGAAATTAAGCCCTGGAACTAATGCTGAATCCAGTAGCAAAATGTCGTAACTCAAAAACACGTAATCAAATTGCCTCACAGGCAAACGGTCATAACTCAAAAAACTCGTATAACCAAAGAGGTTAATTTCTATAAGCATTGTAAGAATAAAGTGACATAGGAAATAATGGCGTCAGTCCGCTCGGCCGGGCGGTCGACACGACTACCGTATTCGTGAACTCCCGCGCACGATCGCCTTGTAGATGATTTTTTCGTGATCGAACCGTTCATTGTTCAGTAGCATTTATTGGATTAAAATTGTTCTCAACCGCCGTACGGTCATTGCTGTTTCGTTCACGTCTCCTCATGATGTATTAGTACAGTAGCCCCTTTACATATCAACTGTCATTGCTAGCACGCTGTTCCAGCGCTTGTGCAATGGAAATAGCATCTATTTTGCCGTGTGGTTCGCGAGCTACTTTAACAATGCATACGCGTATTGCTCGTGTTTTAGTGGAAATTTTAGTCTACAAGGTATTTACAAGCGTGGATTGAAAAAATGTCATGTCAATATTGGGGACACGTCGTGATTACGGGGATGTCATAATACCGTTTTAGATTCTAGGATTGTATGTCTGTCAGTCTTGTAACCAATCATTACAATTGCATTTACCGGGAACTTTGCAGTTTTTTATACTTTTTTACCTAAATGTGAAATTGATGGGTTTACATACCTTTGTTTGATAACATTCTTCTTCACAACAATAACATTTTGTACGTGCAGGATTTGGATTTTTGTTACAATAGTCTGATTAACAAGTGCCATTTTCCTCGAAACCTGATCTCATTTACCGAAAATTATGATTTTGGTCTCATTCCATTCGGAATACCATCTAGAACATTCTATCAAAATTCCAAGAGGGGCTGAAAAAAAATGCAATATTATAAACAATTAAGTAAACATAAAAAGAAGGGTTTGGATTTTTTTAATATTTCGAAAACTATTTAAGATAATCAAAATTTGAAAATAGATCCTTAAAAAAGCGCAAATTTCCTAAAAAAAAATTTTAGATCCTGGAACTTTAATAATCAACAATAATCCTTATAGCTTTAAATGACCGGCGAAAGTAACGGTAAAAACGCGTAGTTCGAGTTTCGCGTGAATTGCCGCAATCTGCCACGCGAACTAAAAAATATATTTTAACTGATTAAATATTAATATAAAGAAATAAAAAAAATTGGGCACTAAGTAGACATATCAATAAACATAATCCGGCAACAAAATAAATTATCACAGTTTGTTTAAATGTTATGCTTTTGTTCATTTGTTACTAGTCACCATTTTAATGTTAACATAAAAACGCTGATTATTTCTAAACAAGAAATCTAGACATTTTTATTATTCTTTTGAGATAATCTTAAAAGGGTTTAGAAGAGATATGCGGTGGAAAAATTGAATAATTTTGATTTTTCACTTTTTTATGAACAATCAAAGGCATTCATGAAATTTTCATGTAAATAAAGCAATTAGGGTTTTTTTCATCAATAAAAATGATTATTTAAATTTTATTAGTTATAAATATAAAAATATATATTGTTATCTGGCTTCTAACAACAACAAAACAAAATAATAACAATAATTGGATATAAAAGTACATACCATAATTGCTTTATTTACATGAATAATTTTGGAATCCTTTTGAATGTTAATAAAAAAGTGAAAAATCAAAATTATTGAATTTTTCCACCGGATATCTTTTCAAACCCCTTTTAAGATTAGCTCAAAAGAATAATAACAATTTCTTGTTTAGAAATAATCAGCGTTTTTATGTTAACATTGTAAAAGTCCACGGGAGCTACCCACTCTGGATGAGCTCATGAATTTTCTAGAAAATAAATTTACAGCTTTAGAACCCATACAAAAAAGAAAGGCTCAAACTTTCACACCAAAGCCCTCTTCGTCGCATTCAATAAATACGCAATATAATACAAAATATGCTAAAGGCAACTGGTGGCTATTAACAAATTAAGAAATGCATAATAATTAAACAAATTGTGATAATTTATTTTTGTTAGCGGATTATTGTTTATTGATATGTCTACTTAGTACCCAATTTTTTTATTGCTTAATATTAATATTTTATATTTTCACGTAGAAGATTGCGGCAAATCATGCAAAACCTGAACCACGTGGTTTCACCGTTACTTTCGCCGCTCAATTAAAGCTATAAGGATGATTGGCAAGGTTCCAGGATCTAGGATTTTTTTAGGAAATTTCCTGCTCTTTAAGGATCTATTTTCAAATTTTGATTATCTCAAATAGTTTTTGAAATATTAAAAAAACCAAACCCTTATTTTTATGTTTACTTAATTGTTTATCACTTTTGCAATTTTTCAGCCCGTCTTGGAATTTTGATAGAATGTTCTAGATGGTATTCCAAATCGAATGAGACCAAAATCATAATTTTCGGTGCATGCGATCAGGTTTCGAGGAAAATGGCACTTGTTTACTAGTGTACAATTATAATACCTATTCTTTCAGGATTATGGGTCTGATATTGAGCGTATAATTTTCAGTTTTGATCTATTTTATGTGCTACGTCACGCGCAGAATTTAAATTCAGAATTGAATGTTGAGACAAACAATACGGTCAATCTGGGTGACTTTGCGCCCAGTAACATTGTTTTTCACAATAATTTGCTCTATTGTAACCAGATTTAGATTCAGATAGTAAACAATTTTCAATTTTTTTTAGATTGGTCTACTACATAGGATTTATCGATTTATCGAGGGTACATTTTGAAACGTTTTTCTTTCTACAGTTTTGCTATGCTACAAAATTAGCAATTGGATTCCGAGTAAACAAGTAAACGTTTTTATTCCAGTACGAGTAATATGCCCGTTGTGTGAAAGGACTATAATTTAACATGAATACCTAATTTCTGAGTATGAAAAATGAAATTACGATGAAAAAACCGATATTTCGCTTTTATGTATTCAAAGTTATTTACCGAGTCCCACAAGAAAATGTTCCTTCTAAATCGTTTTCATTAAATATCTCAATGTTGATATGATCGCGGAATCCGGCCTATGCAAAGCACCACGTAATACCAACGATTTATGTTGCAATGAGAAAAAAGTGAAAATATCTTCAGGTGGGTACAGTCCAAGCGAAAAGTGCAGTATTTTGCATTCACATGTCCCACTAGGTACTTGGAAAAGCAGGAGGGTGTACTTTATATATTTTATGTACCTTGATTAACGATTCAGACAAGTTGTTTTTAATTTAACACCTAAAAAGGTTAACCTTTAATATAATGAACATAAATCACGTTAAAGCACAAGGAAAATTGCTAATAAAACGAAATAAAAACAAATAATGAAAGGCGATAAATATTCATAATTAAAAAATACCTCACCTAATAAAGAGCAATTGGGAATGTGTGGGAGGCTGAAGAATGCCCGAATTGCAGATTTCTCGTGGAAACCGCCATAAATTACAATTATATATGCCGTTCTAAGAAAATTGCGTTAATATTTCAATTCTGATATTATAATCCTGTAATAATTTAATTTACAGCGGAAAGTAATTAAATATTCTAAGTGACGGTATTAATGCGATATATTCGTTTTATTTCACTTTCTCAAACGACTGTACGTGCCTTCAGCGGTCCTTTCGGTCTACACTTTAAGCATTTATGCAAACTACAGCAAATATCCCGCCTGTTTTCAACTTCTTACTTGTTAACCCTTTTTCAGTTGTTACGACCCGCTGAATTATTTTTATTGCCCCATAATAACGCGAAAGCAGGTTAATATTACGATATTTTAAAAATCTTTTCCACTTTTATCAGATTTAATGCTTCGCCTTTTGAAAGGACTGCCCAATTTTTCCCGAATTTAAATGTGGAATACTCGACAGTCTCTCAAATTCAGCGCAGTCGGTAGGATAGACTGGGGTTTAGTCGTCTGTCAAATCGCTTAATTGGTCTATATCAATGATGACCAGCCGAGACAAACCAAGCAACTGTCAGTGTTCTCAACACTCGACTAATCCATTTCACGCAATCACGAACCCCTAATAGACTAACTTACAGTTACATTACAGTTTACTGGTATACTATTTATAGTAATTAATTTTCTGTTGAATTCATAATACGTGTTACGTTTATTTGTATAATAAGATAAGCATCAATTCAATTTGAATCTAAGAAGACGACAAAATATTAAACCACAAACTTAATACAGTTACGATAAAATTCAATCCACGACCATTACAAATATTTTGAGATAATAACATCTTATTTGGTTAAGTGCAAAGTTTCCGATATCGACACATCTCGCTAAGAGTTTTCACACATCAGTGTCAATATTATGCAAGTTCCAGAACTCCATTAGTGTCCAGTAGCATCAGGAAGTGTGATTAATATGAAGCTACTTCCGTTTATTGAATAAAAAATTAAGTTTTAGAAAGTTAATGTAAGAAGATCTTTATATAACATATTACAACTTATAAGTAGGTAATATTATACATAATTTTTAATAGCTAGATAAGTCTAAATCTATATTTTTTGAGTTGCAACTTACAACATTACGTTTCTGAACGAAAAACATTAAGCGCTTGTGTTGTGTTCGTCTTGTCTTATCTTTCCTACACTAATAAAAAATGTTTATTTCCGAAAGAAACAAATGTTTTCAGACCTATTTACTTGTCTCTGCTAGGTGAGAAGAGGCAAAAAGCCTTGAAAATTATTTCTTCCTACTCTACCTGGGTATAAAGTTGGATTAGAAATCTCGTGAGTGCGTGGTCCACTTGCGTAAGTAAATCTATTGTTGGTGTATCTTGGCAATTTTCGTCATTCCCGTCAATTTCACGGTCGGCTGACCACGGCTGGTATAATGGTGCTCACCCACTTGGACGAAGAGGAAACATCTTCAATTGTTGATTAATTTTAATAAACTGATATCATTTACTATTCTCCATTGTTAAGAAATATATTTTTTGAACTGCTTGTAGATATATTTTCCGATCATAGTTACTTTTGCGTTCTGTCTCCTTCGATCAAATATTCTCAATATCTCAATCTCTAAAGTTCAAACGGCGAATCAAGACACAAAGCTTTATACAAAATTACCAAATTCTGTGCACTCATTGTAGTATTGTAGCAAAAACCTTCTGGGTGGTTATTATGACCTCTTATTTCCAGCCAGTTTACGCCCAAAATGTACCGTTTTCGGTCATAATAGCCCACCTGGTAGATGTATAGTACCTAATCACCACAAAACTAACCCAACTTTAATCAAACGTTTACAAAAGACAATTCACCGTCAAAAAACAAAATATCGCGAACGGTAATCAAAGCGAAATGTGTTTACAACAACAAAGGAATATTAATGTATATAAATAAGCATTTGTTTCACAGTGTTATATTATGTTAAACAAAATTTATTATTAGCAACCATTAAAGATGCTAGGCGCCAAGACCGACGCTTGCCGCCCGCATACTGTATACAATTATAAATGTACCATGTCGTAGCCATTATACAAATTTATCCTTGTATTATAATTTTACAATTATAGCTGCCGTCATTCATCTTTTGACTATGCTAAAGTAGGTGTAAGCAAAGAAGTAAATGTCATAAAAGACCTAAACACAACGTATACATTATACAGGGTGTAACAAAACTAAGTGACAATACTATACAAGGAACACGTACAGACTATGGTGTGTACGTCTTCCTTGTAGGGAGTGCACTGTGGAAGTAGCAGCGCTAAAAGACCATTTATGTGGAAACTATATTGAACTGTGAAGCTGGGGCGATTGCCAATAGAAAAATAAAAAAAAATTGGTCTTTCAGCGCGGCTACTTTCACAGTGAACTATCTATAAGGAACACATACAAACCCTAAACTTTAGGGTGTGTATGTGTGCCTTTAGGCACAGAATACATATTAGTTTAACACTTTAAGGACTAAAGTATTATCACATAGTTTTATATAAAATATTATAATATGTATACGTTACGCTCAAAGACCGAAAACGGTCATATATAATATTTTTTACCTGATTTATTCGCAGGAGGAATTCTAGAGTCACTATAATATCAGTATCACATTTAGTTGTAAGTATTTTATACATATTTATTAATTTCTTTCCATCTTTTCTTAGTTTTTTGTCAGTTGGATTATTTTTAAAATACAGCAGAATTCCAATGTTTATTTTAAAAGAATTTCTAAGAACGCCGTAACAAACGTGCAAAATCTGAGTAATTACAGAAAGAGTAGGCGATTCGCGGAACAGAAAATGATCTAAGATATTTTATTTCAATTTAGCATTGTTAACAATCCATTTAATTAAACAGAAGACATCGTTAAATCACAAAAAAAAAGTTCACTAAACACAGTTAAATTGTAAAGAAAAGCAAAAAATTGTCTATTTACGTCGAATTTCATTAAATGTGACTACAATTGTCCAGTAAAATAAACGGATTCAAAGTCCGGCGCCGCCCTTTCAAACAACAATTGTGAGAGGCGAAGATCAAAGCGGGTAGTGTTTACCGCGCTCGCACCATCGACTAATCAACCGACTGATTAATTTAATTAAACATTACGAGAAAGTTCTGTTTACTGCACGTTTCCTCGGGCACACATGCATCAAAGGAAGTAGGCCGGAGTGTAAACAAGAGGGCATTGTTGCGACGGTCGCGTGTCGGCGCTGCGCCGCAAGACGCATGGGAGCGCAGCGCGCCGCGCGATGATGCACGGAGACGCGCGGTGACGCACGCTGCATGATGATTCGTGGGCGCTTTCGTGGGCCAGTTCCAATCGAAATTCTCATACATACGTAATACCAAAATCATTTTCTCATACGAAAATATTTAACATGTTTGATATTTTTTAGTACTTACTTAAGTATTTAAATATTTTGTAGTAAATTTACTATTTATTTATATATTTTTTAGTGTTTTACTATATGTTTTAGTGTTTAAATATTTTGTAGCAAATTTTTGTGCAGGAACCTAGGTAATCACTATTTTAAGCTGAAAAATAACTCAAACATGTTAAATATTTTCGTATGAGAAAATTATTTTGGTATTACGTATGTACGTATGAGAATTTCGATGGGACCCGGCATCTTAATATGTTGCAATTATAGTTGCGTACCTTTTATTTACTTTTGCACATCCCTAGTGTATCTCGTGAAAAAGTTAACTAAACCTTAACTAAAAAATTAACAAAGTATTAGTGGAAACCCTAAAGTCGTAAAGCCTCAAAAGTCAGCACAAAATACAACCCTCAAAAATGACGTCTAAAATAGCTTTTGATAAACCCTTAATATTGATGCAGTATAAAAATATGGTGTGAGGATCAGCGTCATTCGACTTATTTGGATAATATTACAAAATGCGAATAAAAACTCAATCCCGTGGGCTATTATGACATTTTTATGTAGCTTCGCCATAAAATTAGCATTGTCAGTTTAAGGGTTTATAAGGTGTATAATTTATTATGGCTATTGGCTAATTGTTTCTAGTTCGAAATTATTATCTATCTTTAGAGATCCCGAACACATACTTAATATAGATGTGTTACTATTGCTATTATACTAAGGGATGATGAAATAAATTACCGATGTGTTAGCCATAGTATGAAGCTTTTGAAATATTAGACTTTTTTAGAAAAACATAATTCATTCATAATTTAAATCATATTTATAGTATTTACCTTGAATAAGTGCGTTCAACACAAACTTGCTAATACAGACTAGTTTAAGGCATTTTTTACTTTAGCAACACCAAGGCAATCAATAAAAAAATTAGGCAAAGGTGCTCTCTAAATCTGAATATTTTTATATATTTTCTTAATATCTATATTTAGTTTTTTTTATTATCAATGGGCAATGGCAATAGATAGAGAATAAAAGCTTTTTAACCGACTTCCAAAAAGGAGGAGGTTATAATAATATGCTCATTAAGAATGCAAGATACAATTACGGAACCAAACCATAAATATTACGATCACACTTGCCAGTTTTTTCTAGGCATTATTCAATTCCTTGTAAAGTAAACAAAAAGAAATATAGCCACGGTCACTTATCCGACAATTGAAAAAAGTATTATGCGTTCATTACAGAATGTGCGTCTTTGACTTGAAACAAAAAATCACCCGTCATTGGAAAACAATTAATACCATACAAGTGCAAGGTTATTTTTATTGGATACTAGCGACCCGCCCCGGCGTCGCACGGGTATAAAATATATAGCCATTAAAACAATTATGCCTATAGCCTTCCTCAATAAATGGGCTATCTAACACTGAAAGAATTTTTCAAATCGGACCAGTAGTTCCTGAGATTAGCGCATTCAAGGGCTAATCTCAGGAACGGAAGAAAGGGCTACTTTCAAATAATTTTCCCCGTTTTTCCACATTTTCCTATATTTCTCCGCTCCTATTAGTCTTAGCGTAATAAAATATTGCCTATAACCTTCCTTGATAAATGGGCTATCTAACACTGAAAGAATCATCAAAATCCGTTGCGTAGTTTTAAAGATTAAAGGGAACAAAGGGACATAAGAGAAAAAATAGCGACTTTGTTTTATAATAAGTATAAATTAATAGCTTATAGAAAATATATTATATTCGATATGTTTACAAGTGGAACAAAAAAATTAATGAATTGCATTATTGCAATGACTGTTTTTTACAACAGCTGTTCGTTCCATCAAAATAACCGCTTGAAACATTTGCTCTACTTAGCATTTCGAACCACACATAATTTACTTATATTCAGCTTTTACAACAATCCAAAAATGAAAGAGTGAGCAAAATCCCTCCAACTTTAAAAATAACATTGACATGTTTATTGTAGAGGCAGTATTTAGTTTAGAAATATTTGACGTAAGAAATGTGTAAATATCGACCACCGACATCAAAAGGATGGAACTACCGCGAACCGACAACAAAAACATCTTGCCTAAACCGAGCAAGGCACACAAGCTTTTTATATATAATCCATCGGGATGCGTCTCACGATTTTTCACAAATATTTTGCTATACGTGGTAAGCCCAAATATCTCTAAAATAAAAACCTAGAGACATGATGAATACGCTATATCGGATAACGTTGGATAAAAAAAGTAGTGTTATTCGTAACTATTGTATTTATGATAAAAAATAATGAACAATATTTTGTGCTTAAAACGATACAAGAACGAATAAAAATTGTCAACATTTTCCTCGTAGATCATTTAAACAGCGTTAAATACGTTGGAATAAAGTCATAACAATACAGAAGCCATTTAGCATTGACTAAACTCAATTTTGAAAAGCCAATGTATGTGTGCGCCAAACTTTGGACAGACAAAGGGGAACTCGGCGTAAACGAGTTAGTATTTTTCTGCTTTTTTGACGTGTGGGAGGTACTGGCCTATAAGAAAAAAGATATTTTTGAATTACGAACAATGAGCAAACAGATTTGTAAATAGAACAAGGCAGCAGTACACGCGAAGGTCCTTACCCTCATTAGCTGGACGAAAGGGAAAGCGCGCGAAAAAGAACGACTTTTAATTCGGGAAAACCAGTTGCGCTGAAGTGCGCTTCTTTTTTCGTTTTGTTTTTTAATTAGTTGCCGCTTAAACTTTAGCGCGTTCCGTTGTTCACTTTTAATGTCGTTTTTTATTTTAACCCCTCCCAATTACGGGTTGAAGGACAGTTCGCTTAATGCGTTGACAAGTCGTTAACTTATGCACAAGCGTTTAGTGGTGATTCCGTCGCAGAATCGTCGAAATGTGCCGCCACGCCGAATCGGAAAATAATAAGAAAAAAGGCAAAGTTATCTAAAAGTTGGAGCCCTATAGCGAAACTAAAAAAAACAAAATTTGTTGCTCATTGCAACACATCCAGCACAAATGAATGTAAAAGAAAAAATCGAACGCTCGGAAAGTTTCTGAATTCTAAAACTTTTGCGATAAACGCTTATAAATATGGGATTTATTGAAAAGCGTACATTTATTTCTCTCTGTTATTGAGCGAATAGTTTCAAGGCTTTTTGTTTTACTATTTGCTTCCTTCGCTGCCTAATAAAATTTTTATTTTAGGTATACATTTTCCCATTTTCTAATTATGTCAACAAAAATTGTTTCTTTGTAAGTTTATACACTTAATTTTAATTCAATTATTGCACGGTTATTGTTATAAATTGGTATGTAGCCTTATAGCCAATACTATACTTTGTTTAGAATATTTTGTTCAAAATGAATTTTTAAGCTGAATACCTATACAATGTACAAACTACACAGTATTACTAAAGTACTACTACAGTAGTAATTACTAAAACATAATTGTATTTGCAGGCTAACGAAAAACATTTACATACAACATAATACACCATTCTCAATTCTCAACTGTGTATCTACACTGGCGCCATCTGTAACAAAACACGCCAATTTTAATTTAACATAACAAAATTGTATCTGGCGTAGCGTGTATGAAAACAAAACAATAGACAGTCGTAAAATGCAGTATTAATGTTCTAAATTAATTATAAACAGATGCGGGCTGAAATTTTCTCGGCTCGTGTATCTACTGCAGTAATTGTGTTATCGTTTAATTTCTAGTATTAAATACGACCCTGGCAACTTTTTACATACGCGGATAATACGTATACAGAAATATTGCTTTTCAGATACGACGTTTTAAGCGGATATTAAGTATGTTAAAAAATTTACACCATAGAAAAATATTTCTTTGCAGATACGACATTATTGCTTACTTAAAATCCGCTGATTCATATAAAACTGTTGACATAATAGAACAACTTCATAGACCGTACCATTTTATGTGCAGAGATTTTTTATAATTATTGACGCAATTGAAAACCATTACTTTTCAGATAAGTAATTCCCAGATATTATGTAAAAACTGTAAGATGCAATAGAAAAATACAACTTTGTAGGTACGACACGTGGATGATGTTAAATCAATTAAGACAATTTATTGTATAAAGATGACTAAGTATAGATACGACGTTTCACGCGATATATTATAACATTATATAACATAGTACAATGTTGTAAAAAATTTGCTTTGACATGTATTTGTAATCATTAAGTATAAAAAAATTTTAATTTAACTTAAGGCTAATAATTATAATATTCTTGAATTAAAATATTCCAATATTTCATCCTAAATGACCTGTAGGCAAAACAATCTTCATTCTTTTGTTTCACTTACAAATAAAATCTCCCATAATCACATAAGAAAGTTCATGGGCTAATATTATTTATAGAAGTGTAAATAATAGGTAGCAGTGCGAGTAGCAGGAGATCGGTCATCTTGGCGTTCATTGAGAGAGGCCTATGTCCAGCAGTGGACGAATATAGGCTGATATGATAAATAATAGGTAGATATATTTTCACACAATATTCTAATATTCTAGCCACATTCAGAGCTATCAAAACAGTTTTCCTTCTTTTGTATCACCTATAAATCTACTATAATCACATAAGAAAAGGATAGGCTAATAGAAGTAGCATTAGATACATTTTCACAAATTCCAACCACATTCAGAGCTATCTAGGCGTACGAGCGTAAATCACTAATGTGCGTATCTCAAGGGAATTATGAACAAATTGGCAACTGCGATTTCAACGTAATATAGCTTCGTGCATAATGAGCTTAATGCAGGAGGTGCGACCACGAATAATGACTTAGATTCTCTATTCAGTAATATATTCGCTATCGCCGCTCTACCAGATTAAAATGCAATATGAATAAGGCCGCTTGCACACTGTGCGAATATAATTTGTGAAGAATGTAGCGGAGGTTTTCAAAGTAGCTATTCGTCTACCAAGATCTCTTCCTAGGAGAAGTCAAATTTTTAGTTGCGTGGTACTTTTGAAGTTTCATCGTAATCAATAAAATGTCGTGTTATAATCAGTTTAACTATTAAATTACTTATTGCACTAAATAGTAAGTAACACTATACTTATTTGTTTACTACAAATTAAGTACAATATTCTCTTATACCTATTTATAATTTTTTTCACTATTCCCCAAAACTCACGTACCGAAATTAACATTGTTATTTGTTAGCTTCATTAACATCGCCATACCCACACACTTCCTGAAAAACCTTAAAATAATAATGGCGTGTAAATAAGTAATTCATAAATAAGCAAGCTCGCCGTTTAGTTTACACCGAAATAAAGAGGCGAAGTATAAATATTTCATACTACACATAATAGGGAACTAGCATTACTTATTCACCGCGGTCTATCTACATCATACCTGCAGCCTTCGCAATGAATATTATAACGCCTTTATAATTTCTATGAACGTATAAAAGTCGTTTTAAATTAAAAACAAATGTTCGACAAAGTTGGCTGTAAATAATTGAGTGTTGCGCCGCGCACCGTAATAATTGGGAGGTGGGAGTGGGGGAAGCCCCCTTCCGGGGAAAAGGGGGTAAGGGGGATGTAATTAACATGTTTGTCTTGCTTACATCGTCGCCAGCGCCGAAACTACGCAGAAGTCAAATAAAATCTTACTCGTTTTGCATAAGTACCATAGCACTAATATTTGACTTTACAGATACGACAGTCTTCGTAATTAATGCGAAGAATTAAAACTTTTGTGTGCCGAACGGCTGTTCTGTAGGAAGTTTGTAAAAACAATTAAAATGTATGTTGTTTTAACAATAGACTTAGCTCACGTTAATACAATCAGACTTTTACGTTATCTGACTTCGTTTGATGAAGTTTACGTTTACTTTGTAGTTTTGCTGTATTTTGGAGGTGTGAATATTCTATCCTTGTATCTTCTTCAGATTTGCTTAAAAAAGTTTCAATAATTATTATTGTTTGACGGGCATAATCAAAATTGTCCGATATAACATAATGTGTTTATATTGAGTAATAAGTTTTTACTATTTACCTCATAATATTTACTCAATCACATCTTTCATAACGCTGATAGAGTATATGTATTCCATAATCTACTTACAAATTCCTATGCTCCAAACTAATAACAATAAAATGCTAATACCTACCAAGACTTCGTAAATAATAAAACGGTCTTAACCTGCTGTTTGCTACTTAATTATAGTTCACAAAAAATTATACATTCTACATAACAACGGTCGTGTTTTAAAAAGATTCAAAATTTTATAATAATATATCAGTTCTGGTAAATGACAGGTTTTCACGTTATTATGACTGTTCGACATAGTTCAACATGTATGAGTGACACGCTCAATAAAATATGAAAACTAGATAATGGCATATTAGGTGTGTTTCGAGCTGTATTTTTACATAATTTCCTGATTCGAGTTATTTATTACCGTAGTAAGGACTTTAATAATTTTGCTATGTTGTCACATTAATAAGTGTACCTAACAAAAGGGGTGAAAAAAATATAAAACGAAATTATATTGTTTATTTTATTATTTAAATATTGTAAACCACGTGATACGGTATGAATTAACATTGAATAGATAATTAGTATTGCACTACTTGTTATTGAGCCATAAAAGACGGCTGCAGTAGACTACGCCTAGGCTTTCCCTTACTTGGGTTTTTTAAGTAAGTAATATCTGACGAATCGCCATTTAAAAATATTGTAATAGATTAGAAAAAGTATATCCGTTGAAAATTCGTTTTATGCGAAAATTAAGTACTCGGTAAATTTTCCATTAACGGCGACATTTTATTCAGAAGAAAATTCCTCGGAAACGCCTTTCTTCTACGAAGGCCTTCCAATAACATTTGAAAAGTTGTGAAACTAAAATTTTAATACATTTTAGGCTTCTGATAAAAAATTAAAGAATTTTTATAAATATGCACATCCTTTTGAAATTCTGAATGTCAATAATATAATGTACATATTAACCATACCAGGAAGGTATTATCAGAAATAGCTTTTAGTTTGTTCTAGATAAGTTATAATCTATTTACTCAACCTTACACTGTAATTCAACAATAGCCCGTTATAAAACGACTAAGGTTTTTACTGTTTGATCGCGTAGTTACTTAGATCTATAAATAAAAAGATCAATCGAATCAAGTGTATTGATAGTTAATGGAATCAGGCGTTACTTTGCGGAGATCCATAGCTTAAAATTTAGTTTATTATTATTTTTAGCAATATTCCGCGAAATAAACTTCCACCTTTAAGTAAATGAGTGAGTGCACGCATAGGCATGCGTACAGCACCTCCCTCCTCCCACACTGCCTATGCGTACACTCGCATGCAAGAACTTGCAAACACCACCACCACACAAGCAATAATGTTGGCAAATCCGTGCAAGGCATCCGTCCTCACCACCATGCAGGTTGAAAACCTCGACGCGCGTTTTGCTCCAACACCGGAGCATCCTCAGGATGTGGACTCTACGAACAATGGACTCCGTTGTTCGTAGAGTGCTGTAAGCATGCCTATGCGTGCACTCACTCATTTACTTAAAGGTGGCAGTTTATTTTGCGGAATATTGCTAAAAAATAATAACAAACTAAATTTCAAGTGTATTGATAAAACAAAAGTTTTGAATCGCTTTCATCTGTAGACCTGAAGCAATAAAATCATGGGGAAATCCTCCGTAGCCAGGCAACATTTCGACCCCACCTAAATCCTAATACCAACCTTCACGCATTAGGTATGTTATTTGATTTTTCACTCGCGCGTATACTTTTTAATTGCACGAAAGATTTCTAATGACTAAAAATAATAATGAGGACGAAACAATGGCGTTTTTAATTAGAAGTTTAAAAAAACTAATGACGCAATAATTGTGACAGAGGCACAATAGCAATAGAAAAGTGCCTATCGGCCGTTAGACACTGTAAACATAATATAAAATGAAGGCAGTTATTGTTCTTCTGAAACAATAAGAGCAACATATTCCACAATTGACTGAAGCCATTTCAAGTGAAAGCGCCATAGAAAAAAAAACCATTGGATACCACATCGACGCACGTTTAAACAATCAAACGGGGAACAAAAAGACAGTTACGTGGAAATGGATAATGCGGAGGCGTACTGCCTAGTCCGTGCAAACGACTAGCGGACAGCGGAACGACCGTTCTATATTTAAAAAGTTTCTCATCTACCCCTGAATATTTTGAGGATTTAAAAACTATTTTTTATGGATTACCATATACAATTGTTAAGTTGCAAAGCGTCCCAAGAAGCGCGTTTTTGAAAAATAGCCAAAGTTATAATTCCTACATTCCACCAAACTTTCGACTCCCGTACATATAGTGTACGACAAAAATAAAGAAAAAAAAATCGGGACGCTGAAAATGTTTTAATTTCTTTAATTTTTAATCGATTATTCCAAACCGGAATTATTTATTATGCTGATAAGACAAAACTTGTAGAAATAAGAAAGCAATAATATGCCTCATTACTGAAAGGATTTAATATTATTCCCGTGCCTTATTAGAGGCATTATCTCGATTCAACCGCACTCTTACCTCAGAGAGGATGTGTGATTAGCTTTATCAAGCTGCGGTTCTTTTGCCTTTTATTCTTCGTATCTTAATGCAAATATCAATAAATGTTGCCTTTACTATTTAATCTTTTTTATATTGTATCTGTTAACTTAGCGGCTGATTGTGTTTTGTTAGATTTCTAATTAAGACTTGTTAGAGATCAGAAATCTAAGTTTAAGCAATCTAAGTTACAATTAAATTCTTATAACAAACATACCCAAAATTAAATCTATTATCGAAGTGTGTTTAAAAATACAAAACTACAAAGATCTTATATTGTTGCAGGTCGGATATGCTATCGATCAGGTAAATACAACTGATTAATTTTAAATATAAGACGATGATAGTGTGTCTAGAAATAAAATTTCCAAATTTCATTGCTTTATGCCTTTCACTAGACGTTATGCAGCTTCGCCTGCGTACATCAGTTTCACGGACTGCAGAGATCTTATGTGCAGCTTTTTTTGGGAAAATCATATATTTTCCCGAAAAAAGCTGCATTGTACTTCCCCATGGTCTTCACTCTGCCCTATTACTGTCAAATTACATTTAAATCGCTCCAGTAGTTTTTGAGATTGGGGTGTTCAAAAACAAACTTTACAATTTATCACAATTTCTATCAATTTATAAAAATACTAGAAGACTTCCACGGATATTTCGAGACTAAAATCAGTCAAATCGTTTTAGCCGTCCTCGAGTTTTCTGATACTAATTTAAAATCCATGTTTATTTATATAGATTATGATGAAATACAAGTAAATAAAGGGGACATTACATGTACTATTTACAGCATGTTTACGGTGCCATAACCCCAACACACGTAATCAATGGTGTTTTTATATGTTTCTATTGCCATAATGTTTGGCTCCAATAATGTTTTATCGCGTAATTTTTAATGTACTATCGATTTATGTATCAATATAGTTATTTTGATCCTTACTCTTTGTATTGACCTAAATTGTCCAAAAAAGTATTGAAAAATTTGTAAATTTCTATGTGCCATAATCGTCATTATCTTTTGAAAAGTTTAACCAAACTACAAACAAGAACACTCTCTACACTTTTATATTATATAATAGAAAAATGTAATGTAAAGAAAATTCTGGTCAAATAATAGAGCAACAAAAGCTGAAAAAAGTGCTCTTTTACTTTTTCTTCAGGTTGCTCCAATTTGACTACGTTGTCTTGAATATTCTATATTCTTCAATATTAATTTTTTCTCTTATAAAATTTAAGTTCCTTATAAAAGTCGGGAGCTAGTAGAAAGAAAGCAAAAACTTTATTATATTTTATTTTATTTGGAAAAGTTACAGCATACAAACAATATAACATTAATTATTTGAATAAAAACATAGTACTTATATAATTACTTATTCATAATTCATATTACAGTATAATCAAAAATTTGCAAGTAGGCACTTATGCTGGAACACTCCAGGTACGAAGTAGAGGTGATGCAGAAAATAACTAAAATTATATACGGGGTGTAAAACACTAAGTGATAAATGTTAATACTTTAGGCTGTGTCCTCCCCTCCCCTATATAGAGTTCGCTGAATAGCAGCGCTGAAACAGTAACAAGTTTAAAATGTTGTATAGGAAAATTCATGACACTGGGGCGCTTGCCCATGTGAAAAATGTCAAAAAAGTTGATCTTTCAGCGCTGCTACTTTCACAGTGAACTCTATATAAATAAAGGATACACACAAACTCTAAAGTATTATCACATTGTTTGTTACATTCTGTACATTTACAAGATTGTCATTTAAAGTATTATAAACACTATTAAGGTTTAGTGTAAACTTCTTCCCGTCAGTCGGCAAGGAAACAATTCAAATGTTTCCTATATGCGTTTATTTCCTGTGCCGATGCCGTTTAAACACTAGGACCAATAAAGTTTAGCTTTCCTGTTTATAGTTAAGGGCGTTCCGTCCGGGGATTCCGTAATTGACCGTATTTAAAACCTTATAAACTCATAATCTGAAAGCTACAAAGTTATATTAAAAATACAGCAATAATCTTCAGTATATCAACATTCCTTTTGTCATTTTAAATTTTTTATTTTAGTTTGTTATACTCATGATATCAGCTTCCAAAGTAATACCAATTTGTTAAAATTCAAGCATAATTTCAGCATCTCCTTAGGATTTACAAATTACTTTTATTTGAAACTCACGCCAATAGATCGACAATATCATAAACTACATATTCGCCGTTTTAAATATTTTTTAGGACAATTTTGAACTAAGATAAGTAAAAATAATAGGGTTTTGGCGCGATCTCGGCAACGCGGCAAAAGTATGGCCAAGGTCGTTTGCTCGGGGGACGGCCTTAAGCAAGATTGCTAACCAGCATATAGGCTGATATAAAAATTAACTTCAGTAGCCTCATTATAATGCAGCATGTCATATCCAATATTAAAAATTGTTATCTTGTGCTAACCTACGCATTTTAGTATTTTAGTGCAATGTAAAATTAAAAACAAACCAAAACATATATGTAATTATTTTTAACAAAAAAATGAAAACCGACTTCCAAGGTAAAAACAATCGTAATATGAACTAAAAAGTATTAAAATAACTCTTACTCTTTAATAGTGCCTTTTTCAGATTTGTTTGCCTTTTTGAGATTTAGACAAAGATTTAGAAAAAGAAAAACTTCAAAATAATGAAGACTGTAGTCAGTCTTCATTATTTTGAAGTCGGTACCAGCTAATTTAATCGTGAGTTCAGTAATTTCAGAATATCTGAAACTTTTGGGACTGGTACCGACTTCAAATTAATGAAGACTGTATAGTATGTACAGAAATAGTTGAGATTTAGACAAATTCTGAAAAAGGCACTATTAAAGAGTTATTTTAATACTTTTTAGTTCATATTACGATTGTTTTTACCTTGGAAGTCGATTTTCATTTTTTTGTTAATAATAATAATTTCACTCTTTTTAGTGTTGTCTACAAAATAAGGCTTTATGCGTAAATAACCAATACGAATGTTAACTATTCAGTACATTATGTTACTGTAAGCAAAATTGTGGCAAATGCTTGCAGTTATCTAAGCGATGCTGCAATTTCCAAACTTTTATCTTTAAAGGTTCAGAAGTGCACTGAACAGCAGTGCTTTTGGACCAAGATACACCTTTGTATGAAATTTCTCTTATTCGTAATATATTTTTAACTTACTAGAAACAACATTTTAACCACTATGAGCGTTTTGATAAATTTCAAGGATTTCCCTTGATTGCTCATAGATCCCATCATCAGCTCACCACTTTCGTAATTGTTGTACAAAATTAAGATTATATCCCATGCAACAACACGAATATTTCGAAAATCGGTCTACAAACAGTGAAATCATCGTCAAAAACATCTACTTCGATGCAAAATATCACGAAAAGTACCAATAATTGGGTCATAGTGTGATGACCATATGGTATAATTATAGTTGTGATGATGATGATTAATCAAATTGATGTTTTGGCTTATGCTTTCAGTTGTTTAAACAACTCTGAAATCCCCGAACCTGTACCTATAAGCGTTCAAAAGTTCTGTTCGGTACTTTCGGATCCAAGTATAACGGGTGCGTAATAGGGTGGGTAGGTAGGGTCTTACCTTTTGGTAGCATTTACCTCGAATGCTTCAGAAAAAATCAAAATCACTATATGTTTCCATACAAATTTCAAGGAGTCCCCTCGATTCCTCAAGGATCCCATCATCAGATCAACACTTTTGTGAACATGGTACCAAATTCGAGTTAAGCCCCCTATACAATTACACAAAAAGAATTTTGATAATCGGACTACAAACGGCTTAGTAATCGACGAACATACAAAAAAAAAGTTACATACAGCCGAACGTATTACCTCCTCCTTTTTGGAAGTCGGTCAAAAAAGGAGAGCCAAGTTCAATACAAACATAATGCTTGTCTATGGACTTCGCCGTAAAAAGAATAGAGATCCAAATTTGTGCCAAGTTCTCTGGAAAATCAAATTATGTATTTATAGGAACCAAATAACATTATGAACAAATATTATCTATCTATTATATATAAATCTCCTGACACGATGTTTTTCCGCGATGGATTCCTAAACTACTTAACCGATTTTAATGTTTCTTTTTTTTTAATGTGTGCTTTTTTCCAACTTGAGAGATAGGATAGCTTAGATCTTTAATTATTATAGTCGCAATTTTATTTTATTGCAAATTATTTGTCTATAAAGAGCGACCATGCGACGCGGGTCACGGGATGGCGATGGACGCTGCCATGGTGACATACTTTTATATATATATATATATATATATATATAGATTTAACTCAGCCAGTTTTCATTACATCAGTCATTTCATAAAGTTATTGAACATTTTAATTCTGATAAAAACTGGCCAAGTCGACAATCGACATTTCTATCACTGACTGATCTTTATATTATAGGTCAGTCAGTGATAAAAATGTCAATTTCTGGACGTGATTATCTAAATTCTAAATAACCGTTTCAGATGTGCTTAAGAAATTTAGAGCATATAATATTTACCTCGCAAGTGTCATTATGTGAGTCCTAGGACGCCATAGGACGCTGCCGCCCATAGGCCATTACCTAAACTGCCTATACATAAATCCAGAGCTGCAATCATGCTAGATCGAACAAAATTTCCTGTGCTTCTAACTATACGTATAGAGACAACAGTTTTGTTTTTGTAATTTGTCGAAAAGGCTAATCTGTAAAGCAAATTGATGTCTCTTTACATTTTCTGTTGACTTTGGAGTTGGGCCTACATTACAGTATAATGTACACACTTAATATTTGTTTTCTTTTATAACGCTATATGTCATATAAACCGTTTTGTGTGTCCAGTTATTTGGGCGCTATTACCTACTAGGTTAGACCTGTATAAGAAAAATAGCTTTTTACTGACCGAGTCCTGTTTAATGTCTTTATGTCTTCCAGTTTTCTTACTGAAACAAAAAATGGCATAAATATCTATTTATTTCATTAAGGGCCTGTTTCACCACTTCCTGATAAAGTGACGGATAGGCTATCCACAACTTATTTGCAGATTCTCCATACTCTACCTGTCAAGTTAAGTGGTGGATATTATATCCGGTGAAACAGGCCCTTAGAGTACAGGTAAGCTAGTTTTGTGAAAGGTAGATTAGTCTTTAGGGGCCTAGAAATCGATGAATAAATGTCGTTATAACGTTTAAAATACTGTTCAATTGATAGGCGAATGAATTCAGATCAACAGCCGCGAGAGATGAAAAGATCCTTACACCTCCGGGAGTTTACGATCTAAGACTCTTTCTTTGTATCGGCGGCCATCTTAGTTTTAATTGTCCTAATGATGTAAATGAAGAACAATGGAAAATAGTTGTAAAACGTCGGTCGTTTCATGCACGTGCCCCGCTCAAATGTACCGATACGTTTGTTTACCCGAATAAAACACTAAAATCCAATTCAATAACAAAGAATTAAAGATCCCGAAATAAAATTTATTGCTCGCGTACGATAAAATAGATTTATGAACACGGCGAGCGAGCAACTTGCCCATAATATTATTAGGTACACGCGGACAAACAATTTACACTCGTATATAATAACGTGTGCTATGTAAATATAAACGATATAACCTTTATTGCCGTCAATTTTATAAATGTGCCAATTTCTTGGAAACTAATATTTTATTAGTTTGTACGTGCGGCGATCAATCGGGGATAACGATCGATGTTAGGTTTATACATGAACTTATTTCAAATTTTTAGAGCATTAGTAAATTAGGTTCATGAATTTCAGAAGGTTATTTAACCATTGTAATACGTACCTCGGAAAATGAAAATTATATCACCGAACCGAGTATGACAACCGACTATTGTATTTATTTCCTGTTTTTTTTTTTTGACTCAGTTACCCTTAAAAGTTCCATAGTAGATATTTATTACAAGATCCAAGAAAAGTAGGTACATGGGTACTTACTTATAATTCGTAGATTAAAAACCCAGTTTTCCGAAGTTTATCTAACTGAAAATCCACTATCGCGTCCGCTAGATGTCGTGGTGACAGCTCACTGACAGTTCAAAAACGCTGCGGTTTCGTTTCACGCGTTTTACAATTTTGTCGCGGCAATACTTAGCTTGCTCCCGACAGTGATGGATGGACGTTATTTTAATACGCTGTGCCAAAATTATTGGACGTTTTTTGTTTTGTTGTATTTGGAACGTTTGTCATGGTGTTTCAGGGGCAAAGCTTGTGTGTTTCTGGGGATTTTTTTAATGTAGACCCCTTTTGAAAAATGGAATTCTTCATGAAAATTCTGACTTACGACATTGAAATAATATGAGAAAAGTATGTTGTACTCACCAGTTGTAGTATAGAAGAACTGGATAGAAAAGAAGTTTAGATAGTAAGAATTTGCGTTTTTTTTTTTTAATTTTCTGTATTTTACACTGTCTATAGATTATACAGGGTGTAACAATAAAACTTTAGGATGTGTAATTTGTATGTGCCCCTTATACATATAGAGTTCACTGTGAAAGTAGCAGCGCTGCAATTTTTTTTTTTTTGTGATTTGTATGGACAAGCGCCCCGGTCTTTGTAATTTTTTACATAAAAAGTTTTAAGCAAGTTACTCTTTCGATTGTGTTTGAGGGGACCACGGCTCTAGAAATAGAACAAAAAGCCAATGCCGTATTGAAAAAAATTAAAATATGGGGAGAACAAAACAAATTAAGATTTGCCCCCCCAAAACTTATGCCCTTCTATCTACCCGGAAATTAAAATATGACGTGCCTCGGCTAACAATAGGAGGTGTCGACCTGAAATACTGCGATAACATTAAAGTACTGGGCTTGACAATAGATAGCGGCCTTACATTCAACGCCCATGTGACCAATGTCTGCAAAAAGGCAATCACACGGTATAAGCAGCTGGCCAAAGCTGCTAGAGTAGGATGAGGGCTTAACCCCCAAGTAGTTAAAATTATTTATACAGCAGTCATAGAACCGACTATTTTGTATGCATCAGCAGCGTGGGCACCCACCGTGGAAAAGATGGGGGTCCAAAAAAGGCTTAACTCTGTTCAACGGGGTTTTGCCCTGAAGATCTGCAAAGCATATCGGACCGTCTCCCTGAACTCTGCACTGCTGTTGGCTGGGATACTCCCTCTTGATCTCAGAATACTCGAAGCATCGAGACTTTATGAGATTAAGAAGGGAGTGTCGTACCCGGCATTGAGGGACAGGGAGGTGGAACGAATGGCTCTTGCGATTGAGGACCCACATCCGGCAGAGCAGGTAGACCTGGGGTTCGGGATGGTAGACGAGGACTCGTATACGTGGTAAACCGCCACGTCCATAGGATCTATACGGACGGCAGCAGGATTGAGGGCCGAGTTGGGGCCGCACTCTCTGTATAGAAGGGTGAGGCCGAGACGAAAGCCGTCAAGCTTGCTTTGTCGCCGAATACGGCGACAATAGCACCGTCGTAGACCTTGGTAGACGGTGCAATAGCACCGTCTACCAGGCCGAACTTCTAGCGCTCCAAAGAGCTGTAACTATAGCCGAGAGTGGAGAGGTGAAGGTCGGTATCCTGAGCGACTCCGGGTCGGCTCTTCAGGCGGTCACCCTTAGTTCTCCTCATCTCCTAGCTGTGCAAACAAGGGCGGCTCTCCGAAAAGCTGCAATGCAGAGGCGGGAGATTTCCTTGTTTTGGATAAAGGCGCACGCTGGGTTGAGGGGGAATGAGAGAGTTGACGAGTTAGCCAAGGAAGCCGCCCTGGGATTGAGAAGGAAACCCGACTACGATCTGTGTCCTGTTTCATTCGTCAAGCGCATTTTAAGAGAGGATACGATTGAGGAATGGGACAGGAGATATGAGGTAGGAGGGACGGCCAGAGTCACGAAGCTCTTTTTCCCAAGCGCTGCTGCTGCAATAGTCAAAAAGATAGACATTACACCTTACACCACGCAGATACTGACCGGCCACGGCGGATTCGCCTTCTACTTGCACAGATTCAAGCTGAAGGAGGATCCGTCGTGTCTGTGTCAGCCCGGAGTCGAGGAGACGGTTCCTCACCTGCTATTCGAGTGTCCAATTTTTGCTAGCAATAGATACGATATTGAACAAAAGTTGGGCACATCGATAACGGGTGAGAATCTGCCATCCACCCTGGGGGGGGGGGGGGAAAAGCGGGACATCTTCCTAGCTTTTTGCAGGAAGATCGTGGGTGTATTTTATAAGAGAAATAGCAATATTATAATCTTTGATACTAATTAGGTTCTATTGATAGCTGTGATATTAGGATAGTTTTTTATATTGTGCCGCTGTTTTATTGAGTTTTTTATACTATTGATATTGTATTTAATTTTAGAAATTTGATTTGTATTTATTAATTTAAATAGGTATTGTAATATTATTAGCTATTTTAAATTATTCATAGATGCATATTATGAACAGGAATTGTATTCGACTAATCATGTGAAAAATCAAAAAATAAAATTGTGAATTAACAAGCCCTGATAATGTTAGGGGGAGGATTTTGTAATAAAAAAAAAGATTAACTAAATCTACCGAAAAAAAATTGCTGTTAGTATTAGGATATTTTTATCATTATCTTCATCCTTATAATTGTTTGGTTGACATTAGTTATTAATATATAAATTGTGTTGTTCGCAGGCGAAATTACTTGAGAACTCTCACGCCTGGCTCGGAGCTTCTACGTCGTCCATCGCAGGTCAGTTGAAATTTCCCTCCATTTTCCTCAATCATTGTGAACGCTCAATTACATTATATACCGGCTACAATAAAATAAGATCGTATCTATATTATTAATGTCTAAATTGCTCGTATTATATCATTTATATTGCACGCCCGGTATATAATTTAATATAATATGAAATTGTGTGAAACCCCCGAGCGATTGCGAGAATGGATAAATCATTGCTTCATAGTTCTTTGTGATATAATGTTGCATTAGATTGTTGCATGTCTATATCATAGTCCGTACAAATAATGTAGTAGTTAACTGTTAACACCTCGACTGCGGGGAGTAAAATATAAACCTTTTCCTGGTGCGGTGGCGGGTCGAAACGTGTATCCAACGATATTCCCGCCAGAGCGTGGCAGGTCTTTTTCGACCCATATGCTATTTATTTTGCGAAAACGTTATATTCTTTTTTGTACTACTAAAATCATCTTCTACCGCACTTTCTGGGGAGCAAGTGTGGCATCTTCCTTATTTTTAACGTGGACTGCCGCACTTGCCGCACGCGATTTTTTTTATCATCAATGCGTGGTGAGCCTGCCACGATGTTTTGATGAATAATGAGTTATACTTTTGACCAAGTCGAGCTAAAATATAAATTTATATTTTCTTTCTATCTTATCAACACCTGAACCAGTTTTCTTGATTTGCACCCAGCTGAAATACAGCGGCAGGCTGATTGAGGCCCGTTAGGCAGTAACGTGTTAAGATGCAAAATGGATAAGTGCCGTTCGGCGTGAGAAAATTCCATTCGTAGGGAAACAGAGAGGCTATTCGCATCATTCTTTATTGTTTTTATATGATACCTTTAAAGTCAGAAGCTATTACAGAAAACAGAATTTCTACTTTCTTGAAATATCAAATGTGAAAAAAGTCATGAAACCTACATTATTAGTACGGACTATTTATAGGTGTACGGTGTACCAGAATCTGATGGCAAAAAGTGAGAAAATAAAATGACTCTAGCAATACCGGGGTAATAGGAATAAAACATTTTCATCCTTTTTTATTTCTTATGCGGCTTATTTTGTGTGTGAAACATGCAAATATAAAAATGTATCCAATGATCAAGGATATTTTTTGAAAATTTGCTGTCAAAATTTGCCATCAGATTCTGGTAGACCTATAGTTTTCACGCTTTTATCTGTCATCTAGCGTTCAACGTTTTGAAGCTGAAAACTCCGACTTGGACGCAAAGTCAACTGCAAGAAGCGATCCAGGCTGTCGTCACACAGAAGATGAGGTTTACTCAAGCGGCTACTCATTATAGAATACCTAAAGGCACGTTATACGACAATATATTAGGGAAGTCGAAGAGAATGGCTGTTCTTGACGAGGCAGGCTTGAATTCTAACGAAGAGAGGATAGTTTTAGACTTTTGCTGCGAGACCAGCGTGTCTCCGTATAATAGACGAACTAAAAAATCTTTAGCGGAGGTTCTAGCGTTTGTACAGAAAATTCGTCGCGGTAGGGATCCTAGTTTTACGTTTGTTGGCCTTACAGGTTTTCGGTGGTGGTGGGCTTTCTGTAAGAAACATTCCATTGTGTCTCTGTACTATGAAACACCGTTTAAAGGGAAGATGTCGCGAGTCAAAACTGAACATACTTCTGACGATGAATCTTAGGACATTCCACTAAATTCTTTTTCTTTTTTTGGAAAAGTTAAATATGGTAATTTGACTAGGCTGTACATACATATTATATACTTTTGACATAATGATAGCCATTTGTTCAACAACAAATCTTCAGATGTTTATTTCAATTTATTTTAAATAATTTTTAATTTTTTTATTACTTTTATTATTATTATTACGAAGATTTTAATTCTGATCAGCCTGTGCACAAGGGGTTTTTCTGACAACCCGTCTTTTTTCCAAATGGCATATTTTGGTGAGATTCGGCTTGAGCTTGACTAATGTAATTAATTACATAATTACCTCTTAAGAAATTTACAGATGCTCGCTAACTACACAGTATAACGTGCCTTAATACATTTAAGAATTAACTAAGATAAGTCTTAAGTGATGTTATAAATAATTAGTGATGTTATAATATTATGATGTCAACAAACCGCATCGAATAGGCTATCAAAACTATCATCGTTGTGATCAAGTTTGGAAAATATAGGGTAGGGGCAGTACCTTGGGAAAGAAGACTACTTCATGAAAAATGTACGGTTTGGAAAAAGAGTATAATATTTTTCTTCATATTATAATAAGAGGCGAAGTCGTGATCAAATTTGGAAAATATAGAATATAGAGTAGGGGCAGTAGGTAACCTTGGGAAAGAAGACTAAGTACTTACTTGATGAAAAATTTACGGTTTTGAATAAGATTATAATTTCTTCTTTATATTATAATAAGAGGCGAAGTAATCATCAATATGTAAATGATTATTGATATAGAGTTAGAAGTTCTGTGGTATTTTGTCAACCATTTTTGTGTAACTAACTTGCAAAATATTATGCCTTCAAAATGTGCAATCAGATTATTTATTATTTTGTATTACTATTACATTCCATTAACAATAATTCTGACCTGATGTAGGTCATAGTATACACATACAATATGAAACTTAAGGATGAAAACAACTTAATTTACTTTCAGTTTTCAAACAATCTTACGCAATAAAACAACAGTGTTACAATGTCCGTTACAACATTAGACTAATTTAAACATTAGCTGAACTAAAAACAGCTATCTTCTACCGCGTGCCATCTATATTTTGGTCTCTACGGGTGTGTCATAAGGTTTATATTTGAATAAAAAGGGTTCGCAATAGTGTGGGACAAACTTATCCACCTGGTGGTTCGTATTTATAGTTCCCGGAATGGCACTAAATAGGCTGTGGTAGGCCAGAAACGACTATAAGAATGAAGGAAAGGTCAGACTCAAATGTACCGCCCTATTACAACTAATTAATTATAAATACATTCGATATTACAATGAACATACAAGTTTTTTGTCAGCATAATTAAAACTTTTGTACGCTTCGATTAATATTTATAAAGTATAAAACAAAGTGGTCTCTATAAATAAATATAATTGTACAATTAACTACAATAAAAACCGATATTAAAACTATATTAATAATTGTAATAAAACGATAGCTACAAAATAAAAGTGTCGTTTTTTCTGGATTTTATAAAAACAGAATTCTCTACTTAAGTTGAAATACTTAGACATATTATATACTTTGAGTTGTAAACAATTCTAGAAGTCACTATGTTCATACAAAACATAATATCCAAATAAAATTCCTTACCTAATATTTTGAAACGGAAAGCCTTTACATACAACCGTAGGTTTATTATAAAATACACCGTAACCTCATATTTCATACCATTTAATATTTATAGCTTAGAACTTGGTTTCCGTTTAATAATTTCGTAGTTATTTTACGGAAAATATGAAATTTATGAACATTTAAACAAAGTGCCTTGTAAAGTTTGTGCCTTAATGAAAGTTCTTTGATATTGCTTTAAAAAGAATTCCGAATTTTTATGAAAGAATTTACCTAATATGTAACAAAATATTATTTACAAAGTAATATGTACACGCCAAGACAGATTTTTTGTATTTTTAAGACCGGTCATTGCTCAAATATTTCTAGAACTTATAAAATACCTAAAATATTATCATAAAAGACTTAGCGAGGGTAAGCTACGTTAGGAACTTAGGGGTATGATATTTTTATCAGATTACCTATGTATGGGGCGTCCATAAATTACGTGACACGATTTTGAGGTTTTTAACCCTCAAAAGAAATAGATAGGTGATGTGATTATTTTAATTATTTCAATATTTATATTGTATATCATTTATAGTCAGGGAGCCCTAGAACAATTTTTTTTATTAATAACAAGCTAATTTTTTGTGAGTAGCTTCATTTTGATAAGACAAAAATCGTGTTTTACAATTGATAGGACAATGTTAATCTTAAATTATATAACTATGTATTAACCTACCAATATACAAAAAAATCTACTGGTTCCGTTCCGTGTTAGGGTTCTGTAATCAACAAAACTTGGTTGACTATGGTACGCAAGCGCTATTTCACGCCATTTTTCTGTGAGCCCGTGGTAATTAGCCCGTTTGTGGAAATCGGCAAGAAAATATTATGTATATCAAATATCAATGATAATAATTGATGAGTGTACTAATTGTAATTATATACCGTCAGATTTAAATTAAATTCATAGACAAAATTGCTTGTTTTATTTTAATATTGTCCAGTTTTTTTGCAGATCCATATAAGGAAAACGGTATGTAATGTTATGCCATTTGTCAAATGCACCTACGTATTGCGTACCCACATCAGATAAAGTCCGTATGAGTAATTGCTATGTATTCATAGCTTTATTTTTGTATCTTAAGAAGAAATAACTTACTTTCGCACCTTACGCTATACGAAGGGTCATTTTCCCGTTTAAAAATAACCGACACCATATATGAATGACAGCTTACAAATAATGGCGGTTGTTTTTTTAATTTGACGTAACATCACATTAAGAGTGTCACTACGCTATAAATTACTGAATAGTTACGATAAACAACAATCATTCCTTTATTTGTAAGTGATAAAAATACGAAAGTGTGGCTTTATTATTTATTAAACTGTATAAGTGCTCGAGTATAATTCGTTTTTTGGTGAAATTCACTATCTCCGGAGGTTTTTGTTTGCACTTAATGTCACATTACCCTGGATTAATAGCGTGTTGTTTTAAATAATGTCATCGTCTCACCCAAAATGCTTCCATCTTTGCGTAACTCTATACCTTGTATGGTTTGACCATAAAGTTAATAGGTATATTACCTTTATGGGTTTGACTGATTTATTTCTCGAGGAAAAACTGTGAAAGGCGTCATTGATAGATATCCGGACTTGCAAAGAATTTGTAATTGTTTGTAAATTAAAACTGTTTTGCTAAATCCAGGATTCTGTGGCTCTATAGGATATTTAATCATTAATTAATTAATATTCTATAAAATGAGTGCATAGTAATCTTTATATCCAAGTTTTTTTTACCACTTTCCCAACTTTTCATACTTGATGCCCACTAATATAACTATGACGTCACTAACATCTGTCTTTTCATTTCCAGCAGATAGCTACCAGTACCAGCTGCAATCCATGTGGCAGAAGTGCTGGAACACCAATCAGAGCCTCGTGCACAACCTGCGGTTCCGTGAACGTGGACCTCTGAAGTCCTGGAGACCAGAGACCATGGCCGAGGCCATCTTCTCCGTGCTGAAGGAGGGACTGTCTCTGTCCCAAGCTGCGAGGAAATACGACATACCCTACCCGACTTTCGTGCTGTACGCCAACCGAGTCCATAACATGCTTGGGCCGAGTGCTGACGGAGGAGCAGGTATGATGAAACTCTAAAAGACATTAAAGATTTTAAAGATTTTCTAGACATTAAAATGTTTATGGACATATGAAAAACGTAGCGGACATAGAGATATTTAATTTAAGAAGAAGAGTCAGCACCTAGAGGAGAGGCTCAGATGATTATGGATAAAAAATACTTATAAAAATTAATCTATTTTTATACGTTTTTCATTTGCCAGAGTAATGCGTTATTTCTGAATAACTTTTAACTTTTTTCGTAACATTAAAAGTTATTCAGAAATTGGTAATAAAAGTTAGAATACGAGTAAGCTTACATTTATATACAAATATTGCTTGCGAAAATTTATTTTATGCGAAATGTAAATGCCCGCTCGTCTTGCGATGCGAAATAATTTTAAGTACTGTTTATTTCATAAAAAGTATATTTTTGTGTCAGCTATGCATTAGTTATAAACGAATATGGATTGTTTGTTGTAATTATAAATTCTCTCGGCGTTCCCACATTCTCTTACCATTTTAGTTACTGATATTAATGAAATAAATGGTATTATATTCATTGTTTCATTATTACTTATCTTTTTACAATGCGTATGAGAATATGGAAACCTTTTAATACAAAATGTAAGAGTCCCGTTGAGTTATTATTTAGGTTGGCTCTACATTAGTGCCGTGAATTCGCTGCGAACACGCCACGAATTTCTCGCGTTTCAGGTGAGCTTCGCTCCCACAAATTCGAGACTGAAAATATTGGTGACTCGTTTTAAGGCTGTTTATAGAGCTTCACAGCACAGTTATAGAGCCTTATTTGATATCTAATCGTAAACCTACTGCAGTCCATACCTATCAGGTATTACTTAATTATATATTTTCTCGAGTTCACGGACAAAATGTAGACCCAATATCGATAGTTATAAAAAAAATATGTATACAGGAAATAAATAAAACAAAGTTTAAACTCTATTTTAGTTCAACTTCATTTTAGTTGTAAGCTGTGTAGATATTTTTTTTTAATAACGGACTTAGAGCTTTGTGTGACTTTTAGCACAACAACTATAACGAATAAAAGAAATATTATAGTGCGTTGCCCGTTCACGGTTTATTGTTATGTGGTATTGCAGATTTGAGGCCGAAAGGTCGCGGGCGGCCGCAGCGCATCTTGCTAGGCGTGTGGCCGGACGAGCACATTCGCGGCGTCATTCGCGCGGTCGTGTTCCGCGACTCGCACACGCCGCACACCACACACCACATCAAAGAGGAGGTGCTCCCGGTCTATCCCCCCATAACGGTATGTATTGCGGACGCCCCGGACTGTTTACCTATACGTAAGCGCTGATGCGACTCTGCGAATCTGCTCCGCAAACGTTACCCGCCGAATTTCGTGTACGCTGAATGCGCTGGTGTTTTGCGATCTGGACCGCCTGTCGTAAACAGCTAACCATGTTGGCGTCTGCGTTTTCCAGGATGGCATGAACGTGCAGAACTCGTACGCGGTGGCGTGCGGGAACGGGCGCGAAGGTGGCGTGTCGCCGAACGCCGCGGCGGCCGCAGCAGTCGCCGCGGTGGCGCACGGCCTGCGCCGGCAGATGTGCAACATGGTGGTGGCGGCGCAGCGCCCGCCCGACCACCCGCCGCACCTGGGCCTGCCGCCGCTGCCGCTGCAGTCGCCGCGCCTCGCCTCGCCGCTCTCCGCCGGCCTCGAGTCGCCGCTGTGCTCGCCGCCGCCGCCCGGCCACGCCCTAGAGCCCCCCAAGCCCGCCGACCCCTTCCGCCCCTTTGCCTCGCCGCGCCCAGACAGCCGCTACGGCGAGCGCGACGGCGCCCCCGACGTCACCGACATGGGCCCCCCTAAGACCCCCGTCTCGCTGGCCAAGAACGGCAAGGACATGACGAGCCCGGTGCCGGTGAAGATGGAGCCGCCGCCGCCGGAGGCGCGCGCCGAGAACATGTGAAGCGAGGCCGCGGGAGCGGCGGGGGCCCACGCGCCGGTCGGCGTGGCTCCGCCGCTGCCCGCTTACCCGTACTTCGTGCCCAACCGCAACTCCGTCGGCTACTTCTAGGCGGCGCGGGCGCAGGCGCGGACTCGGGCGCGTGCACGGGGGGCGCCCCCCGCTCCCCCCTACCCGCGCCCCCCTCACTATTTAACGGAGAAACCGTATCGGCATTACTTTATCGTATTTAATTATTTAAAAGTGGACCCGCTGTGCAATAAATTGCTTGTTGTTTAGTTACGAATTTCGTATTATGTACTATGAAAGAATATTTTTTAGTTTAATATTATTATTTCCTTTGTATACATTATAGTTTGTGTATGTGTTCCATTGACATTAAGTATATTCGGTTAGCTTAGAGGAGAGAGCGGGCGGCGCGGCGCGCGTCTCGCCGCCCGCCCGCACTAGTATTACATTACAATATTATTATTACTTATATTATGCTAAGCTTCTGGAGAACTAGATTCATCTGCGAGCGGAGGGATATCAAAATTTAAAACATTTGGCCGGATTCAAAAGACTGTTTGGTATACCTACTCATATATTTCAGCTGCATACATACGTCTAAGAAAATCTACGATTATAAATTAACCCTAGGTGTAATGTAACGATAAATGTAACGTTCGTTTGTTTTAAATGTCAGGTCGATGTCAATTTCTCTATAGCGTTAGTGAGTGTCGCTTCCCTCACTCGTCACGACGCGACGCGACGACGCGGCGGCGTGCAGCGCATCACACACGTACGAGTAGACTTAGTGATCGCCAAATGTATTATAGATGTATCTTAGCCAGTAGTGAATGTTCCAAATGTTAGACTAAATTAGCTGTTTCGGGGCTTAGCCGAGTGTCAGCAGTCCACCGTCTCCCCGCGGCCGGCTCGGGGCTCGCGTATCTCACTACAACACTACACCGTTTGTGTCGTAGTCATACTCTGTTATATTTAATAGATGTCTACTTAATGTGTATCGAGATATTAGAATCAAACATACGAAAAATACAAAAAAAAATCGTCATCTCTATTATATAATATAAGATACAGTGTCTATCTACCCCGCGACGGGAATATATACTTGTGTAATTGGGTGTCAATTTGAATTAGTGTACCGGCGAAGAAAGAGAGACATCGGCTTGCCCAGTAGTGTAGACGCACAGAGCGCGCGCGGGGTTCGTCGTTCCCCTTAGTGTAGGCGCACAGAGCGGGGCGCGCTACGTCGGGGCCGTTCGCGAACGTACAGAGCGGCGTGCGTGGACCTCGTCGAGCGCGTTCGGTTAACGCACAGAGCGGGGCACTCTTCGTCGAGCCCATTCTAGGACCGCACAGTGCGGGGCGCACTTCATCGTGCCCGTTCGTGTAACGCACAGTGCGGGGCGCGCTACGTCGGGACCGTTCGCGAACGCATAGACCGACGCGCGGGCTTCGTCGTGCCCGTAAGTGTAGACGCACAGAGCGGCGCGCGGGATTCATCGTGCATCCGGTGACCTATGATGTAGCTAGTTTACATTTCAATTTACTTAGGTTAGCTGTAACTTAGCATCGCTCGCGCCGACGTACATGCAACCCGGGACGACTTCTCCCGACCACTTGGCGTGTATTCGAGGTGTATATGTACAAATTTGATTTACGAACACCGAGCAATTGTTTTTTTTTTAATATAGACGTTTCGGCGGGAAAAATTTCTAAAACGGACCTTCTTGCCGCAAGGGTATACCATTTAGACGTTGTTGGCGGACAGGAGTTGGCGTAAGCGACCGCCGCGCCGGGGATCCCCCTGTGCGACGAGCGGGTATATAATAAGTCTTCAAGTGGCCTTGATATCTCACTATTGTTTGGAATTTGGATTATCCGATTCGGTTGAAGTTTGGAAACTAGTGTATAATAAAGACCAAATTATAAAAAAAGAATACATTCGATTCAGATAGTGTTGAAACTTTTGGCTATCCTTTTGGAAATAAAGTTAATGTAGGTGAAAATTAAATTAAAAAATATATAAGCGGCCTATACGTTTCGGGTGAATTGCGTAGATTTTTGGTAAATGTTACTACGCATATTTTCTATTGTGTAAGTTTAGGCTAATGTGTTCAAAAAATAAATTAAAATTTTTGAAAAAATTGTAGAAAGTGCCTTCCAAATTTTTGACCACAGTAAGTGTTGGAATAGGTGCGGCGCGGTGGCGGCTTTGGCAGCACGCCCCCTGTGGGCACAACAAATTAACACTCCCTTTTCTCTTTTCGGCAACCCTATATATTTTTGAAAAAAGAAGCGCATATTCTCTCCGGAATAATTTTGTGCACCTTGTAAAATATTTCCAAGTATTTAGGCGTAAAGTGTTCACTCGAGGGTTGTGCTGCCATCTATCCGCGCCGATGCTAAACTATAAAAGGTTAGAATAATAAAAATTCAAAATTATTATATAAAAAAATAAATACATATGACTATTATATAGTAAAAAATATACTTAATATTATATATTTGGCCGGTGTGGTATTACCCTGACAGGCAAGTGTGAGCTGAACTTTCGGCATCAAAATTATTGTATTAAATATTATGTTAAAACGAAAATTACTATAAATCAGTTGACATGCATACATGGAATGTGCCATTTCTTTGAACGGAGAATGTTCTTTTATCACATTTGGATTTTGTAGTCGTAATCCTTATTTATTATGCTGAATGGAGAAATATAAATTTCAATTTGCTATAAAGTATAAGTGTATGTTATTTTCGTGATAGTTAAGTAAACTTGTAGCTATAATATCGAAGCTTCGACTAATGAGGCGGTTTTAGTTGGTACCTTTTACGTGGATGCGTTTTTTAATATCCTTATCAAATTGTGCTGACTGCATGACAACGTTCATTAGTTATTGTTTGTGATACAAATATATTTTATTGTTATAACGAAAGAACAATAATAATTGTACTTCATGATACACCGGTATTGCTATTTAAATATATTATTTATTTTTAGTTAAAAAAAAACTCTTCCGCCGTTTTGGGCTCAAAGTTATTATTCTACCTACGGAATAACCAAAAAGTTTTTTTTCTCAACAAGTATTTTATTATACGACTGTTTAGTTTTAAGTAGTAATTTTCCTAGTGGGTATTAATAGAGCATATTGCTTACGACCTAACTTGTATTATTTTTCATAGCATTATATTATTATATATTTATGTTGCTCCTGTACTATGCCAACATATTTACGAAATCAGTTTTTAATAGTAAGGTCATATTTTATTGTATAGACATCTTTTAATGCTACTTTGCATTTAAGTTTTATTTATATTTTATAGATCTGCTCGTTTTATTTACAATTTTAACGGTAATGATTTTTATATTAGGTATACAAATCTGAAATTTAAATCACAAACATAATATAAAACTCATTAAATATGCAGTATTCTTTTCATTGTATATAAACTATTGCAGGAGTAATAAAGTAGGTATTAAAAGCATTAATTGTCAGATTTAGTTGTATTATTTGCTTGTAATTATTGTAAGTCATGATAATAAATGTTGTAACAAATATTATGTTATCAATTATTGTTATTAGGATATGTCACGTAAAACTTTTGTGTTCCTGAGCTATTTTTTTAGATTCATACTTTCATTTTGACGAGTAAAGTTCATGCTGTCAGTGTATTATTTTGTTGCATTATTATATTGTGTTAAATATTTAATTGTTACACATCATTTATATATTATCGGTTTTCATATTATCGTCTGAGGCGTGCTTCGGGCTATGTCATATTGTGTCTATCGAGTACAATATTATAGTGATTGGTGTATTTCGTAATCGTATCCGTTATATAAAATCAAGTAGACAGATCCCGAGTTAAAACCTTTTAGTGACAGTTCATCCCATAAATTACTATGTAGTATGTATAACAATTACATTTCAGTAATGTTTAAGTTCGTTATTGTCACAGTGTACCATTGTCTGAATGAATATATAAAAATAGATAGATTGTGGTTTCATTTCTCCCTCGCAAAAATCGAAAAACACCTAAAGTAAGATTTTTATATTAAGTACTATTTTTTAAATTGTAGATTCAGAACTCTACTTAACTACTAAAGCCCGTTGATTTTGGCCAGACGATCGAAAATCGAAAAGTGTCGTTTTTATACCCGGATGCCTGGCAACACTAGGTATGCAAGTGCCTTGAGTCCTGGACAAGGACGTAGATTTTATAACGAAAAAATGTAGGTAGGTACGGTTACCGCGATACAAACTTTATTAATTTAAGCTTTTAGCTATTCGCTGAATAAATTTTGATGAAACTTGGCATGGAGTCTGTGGAGATACTTTTTGAAGCAGGAAAGAACATATCGACGATTAAAAAGTAATAGGGTATAAGCGCCAAAAAGTGAAATGTTCAGGAGAGTCGTTTAAAGTTTTGAGTTTAAGGGGGGTATTAGATTATCATTTATATTGGATCATATATCATTGAGTCATTTATATTGGATAATGTAATATAGATAAATGATTCATTTCTTCCTTGATCATAGATTTTTGACGTTTGCTGAGAGATTGGATCCAATACGGTCATAGAAATTGGTGTTGCCAGTTATTTAATATAAAAAAGAGTTTTTTATTCCTTGTTCGTTTATGTTTCAAATAATGTAATGTAATTATTTTTCTAATTATATACTTGAATAATCTTGCTTAAATAACATAAAACAAGCCATGTTAAAACTGACGATGTCTTTTGACAAATCGAATTCTCTGAGATCTAGTAACACTGATGTCAGTACCTGTCAGCGTTAGCGCTCCCCATTGGCTATTGAAACTACATATGACTTAAAATAGAATCAATGATAAATGATAATGTAATATTATGCAGATATGATCATATGATCATTTTTATTGGATCCTATATATGATCCTATAAATGATCCAATATAAATGATAATGTAATACCCCCCTAAGAAAAATTGACGTATCTCTATTATTTATTGACGTATCGTGATAATTTAAACAGTTATAAAATGATGAAAAAATGGGCCTCTTACCGGTATTGTTAGTTTTAATGATTTGGTGCTTAAAGTGTTTTTGTCGCTTATAACAATTACTTTAAAATTTTGAATGAGGTAATATGGCATAAGCGACAAATAACAAAAAAAAATTTGAGGTTAAGAAGCATAAACGACATTCTGATTTCTTATACCGCAAAGTAAAAGGGTATACGAGACTAGACGATTCAGTAAGTGTTATAGGAAAAGAAGGATAACGTACTTTTTACAGGTCGTGTTATGGTCGTTTATTAGTTAATAGAACACAAGTAACAGTAAACTTTCACAAAAACTAGAATTATAAGACTTAAGTGACACACATGTGACATATAATGTCATTTGAAAGTGAAGGAAAAGAAGAATAATCAACATCTGGCGACTGGCATTGCGTGAGTCTATGGAAATATGGTTGAAAAATTGTAGGGTATAACCGACAGAGAAATATGTAAATAAATTTTGGATATATCTATAGGGTAATAGGGTAGAAGCGCCAAAGCTATGATCAATTAAGAAATGGAAGAAGGCTATAAACGACGTTTATAATTTTTTAGAGAATTGCTTAAAAGATATAAGCAGCCGAAAGCCATAGACAAATATTTTTGCAGGGGTACAAGCACCTTTACAGACAAACTGACCTGAATTTTTGTCGGTTACAAAAAATACTACTAGGAAATTGCTTTTTTTTTGCTAGGGCATAAACGCCAAAAAACTCATAGTAGAGCTATGAGTTAGCGCATTCGAAAGAGCGGGAAATTTTAAGTAAAATGGCATTTAAAACTCATTTTTGACAAAAATATCGCTTATCCTTTTAACCGTCGATATTAAGTAGGTATATTCATTTTTGGTTCGAGAAAAATGTACAGTTTCCGCGCGATAAACGAATTTCGATGTAACGTAGTTGCGGGCGTCACCTATTTTTATTGCTAGTTGAATTTAGAGTGCCATCTAGATATGAATTTATTTCTAACCAAAACTTTTTGGTTTATTCTGCTCAACACGAGATGTCGCTACTAGTATAAAAAAATGTTTAAATGATCTATTAGACGCTAGATGACTCTGTATTTTATTGAAAATTATTTGCCAGAAATCAGAATACAATAATTAACAGGATCCCTGTCCCCATACAAACCACTATTTTCCATCGTATAAGTCCCATGCTTTTTTTCAATATTTTGTTGAAATTTATTTCTGGAAGATATAAGTTTTGAAAGTACCTACGTAATTTTTTTTTTTGCTCAAAAATGAAAAAAAGAAATTGCATCATATATGATTCATGAACGTGACATTTCATAATCTTACGTTGAGCGTTCAATGAATCATATATGATTCATACAATTTATTGGTATTCATTGATGAAATAAATACGGCAATGTTAATATTGGCATAAATTATGACATTGAATTAACCTATCGACGAGAAGGGAAGTTGATAAGAAGACGGTGCGTTTCTTGTTACGCTAAAAAAAGGAGGAGGGACATCCACTCAAAGCCAAACAAGTAAGCACAGAGTGCATAGAGTTCAAAAAAAGCTTTTGTTACTTTGAAACGCATCAAAACAAAAAGTAGTTTTCTATTTTTATTTTCAAATAATCCCGGCTAAATTCCCGCCTAGATTTGATTGTTTCGAATTACTTTGTTAGTAAATAAAATACGATTTCATACTTTTTTTTAATTTATCTCCCAAAATATATTGTTTTTTTGATAAATCACTGCGGCTTTTTTTGTTTTTCTACTCTTGAGTATATACTCCACACGTCCCAATACTAGAAATGTGAATTAACCTGCTACGTCCATTTCAAAAAAGGTCATGAATTTGACTCTAAATATGAATCATAAGTGTGATAACAAAAGAAAGTGAAGTGTGATAACAGTGGATAACAAAAGAAAGTGATAATACTTCAGGCTGTGTTTACATGTCATATATTTTATTATCTGAGTTCATAAAAGTATAAAAGTTGCAGCTGCACTGGCTTAGGTTATATATATATATATATATATATATATATATATATATATATATATATATATATATATATATATATATATATATATATATATATATATATATATATATATATATATATATATATATATATATATATATATATATATATATATATATACATATTTATATAAGTTTCCGTAATGCTTTTTTACTGCTGTTTGCGTACATGCCGCCTGCAAACGTGTCGAATCGTGTTTATTTATTTTGTTTCTATGATACAGTTGATGGTTTTCATTAAATATTTCATGTACATGAAATCTCGATTTAATCTATATTGAGTTTCGGAAAAGGACAAGGGATACTCTTTGTTCCGGAAAATGTACGGTTTCCGCACAATAAACTTTTATGATTTTCGCCTAAACTATTCAATCTATTTTGATGAAATTTGGTATGGAGATACTTTGAGTCTTGGGAAAGGATTGAGATACTTTGGTTAGGTACTTTTTGTCCCGAAAAATGTACAGTTCCCGCATAATAAACTTTTATGATTTTCGGCATAGTTTGGGATGAGTTCACGATGGCACTCAAAAATATACACACTTTTTTATTAATTATACCAATTCGAATTAAATAATCATCGTTACGACAGAACAACGTCTGTCGGGTCAGGTAGTATCATATAAAAGAAAGTGGTGTTAGTTACACTACTTATAACTCAAGAACCGAGGAGACAGACATAGGATACTTTTTATCCCCTTCGACCGCTTTTCCGTGAAGTCAGTATAAAATCTAATATATATAAATCTCCTGTCACGATGTTTGTCCGCGATGGATTCCTAAACTACTTAACCGATTTTAATGTTTTTTTTTAATGTATACTTTTTTCCAACTTGAGAGATAGGATAGCTTAGATCTTTAATCATAGTCGCAATTTTATTTTATTGCAAATTATTTGTCTATAATTAATTGACAGTCACAATTATCTGTTAACTCCAAAAGATTCCAACAGATGTCGATACTTTTCGACTGGATTGAGTAAGTAACGGCTACTGAGTACTTTATATATTAAAAGGTGCATTTGTTGAATAAATATTAGTAAATTATTACAACCTGAGACTGATGGCAACCATTGTTTGTGCGACGGGATAGCGATCGACGTTGCCATAAAATAATATGGCAAATTACATACTTTATACTTAATATATTATGGCAAAGCAACGTTTGCCGGGACAGCTAGTCTTATATATAAAATTCTTGTGTCACAATGTTAGTTACTGTACTCCTGTCTCCTCTGAAACCTTTACCAAATTTTATATATTATGCGTATTCAGTAGGTCTGAGAATTGGCTACTGGCTACTTTTGTCTACTCAATTTAGATAAAGTGATAAATGACACAGAATTAATCACATTAACTAGCAATTTTATATAATATCTTCAAAGACTTGGATAATGTGATAAAACAGGTAGGTAAAGATAGTAAAATTATATTTCAATTTGCTTTAAGCATACCTATATGTGTAGCAAGATTATACCTACTGTTATTTATAATGTAACAATTATTATAGAGTTTATTTTAATAATTAAAATAACATTGCCATAGATAATATTCAGCTACGGTAATTAATATTATTTGAAAGTCATTTAACTTTTAATGTATAAAGCTCACTACCCATAAAAAAAGAAAAAAAAATCAACCAATCGCGAGTTGGACTCGTGCACAAAGGGTTATGTACCAAGTTATGTACCATAATAGAATGGACCTGGATTTTAGCCCATTTTATAAATTTAATTATGAATTATAAAAGTGTGAATATTTTGTGAATATTTCAAGTGCATATCAGTTGCTATTGTCGATTACGAGCAAAAATGACAAAAAAATCACGTCTGTTATATGGGAAATCCCTTTAATATTAATTTATTTTGTTTTTAGTGTTTCTTGTTATAGCGACTGCAGAAATACACAATCTGTGAAAATAGCAGTAGTCTAGCTATAGCGGTTCTATTACACAGCCTGAAGATAGACAGACAGACGGACAAATGGAAAGACATCGAAGTCTCAGTAATCGGGTCCCGTTTTTACCCTTTGGGTTCGGAACCCTAAAAATACAGAGATCAATACACATATTTGGTATCACTCTTTAAACACTAAAATAATAAAATATTTAAAATGAACTGACATTATATGACTGGGTCCTAATTATAATTTATTCTTACAAATGAGGAGGGGTGATAAGTCGGTTATACCGTATTTTATTACTTTGGATAACTTCGACCAGCTATTATGAATAACATCCGGATAAAGTCATTAATTAATCACATGGTCTAGTCAATTTAGATATTATATATAATGACTATTAATCACTTTGACTGTAACATATATATATATATATATATATATATATATATATATATATATATATATATATATATATATATATATATATATATATATATATATTGGATATAGTGATTTATATCCAATGGGCAAGCACCCCAGCGCGGCGTCAAGAATTTTTCCATACAAATGTTAAAAAAGTTACTATTTCCTCCTGTAGCTATTTTCTTTCGACGAGATGTCTCTTTTTGTAAAAATAGGATGCTCCAGCAAGACTGAAGACCACTATTGTTTTATAGATTATAGTAGAATCATGGTCCTGAATAAAAATAAAGGACATAGGTAAGTACATACCTACATGATAGGATAGGTAACTCACTGATTAAATTAGGTATTATTATTTTCAATTTCTGTTAATTCTTCAACGAAAAAGCTTCATAGTTACGGTGTGTGTTGAAAAAGTAGGTATGTAAGTACTCAATTAATGTTTGTATTGATAAAAGAAAATAATTTAAAAATTTTACTGGATCATCTTTTAGTTTATGAAACAAAAATAAAAAGTTCCTTCCAAACAATGACATTATATGAAAAACTCAAGGATGTAGAATATCATTGCTTCTAAATATTTAACTCTTAGCAGCGTATGGTGGCAGTAAGTAATTTCTCGTAAATTACAAGTCGTAATTTGTCTCTTTTTACTTCTAAAATACAATAGGTTTAGAATAGATATAGCCTAGAGGCCATGACGACGTCTATTAACGTTATTAGAAAGGGCAATTTAACTTTAACGTTGGACGCTGACTTCCACCATAAAACGTTGAACACGTTAAATGCCCTTTTAATTTTACGCACCGCGGACGTTTAGTGCGGTTCAGAAGAATGTAGAAGTCGTCGTGGCATCTAACGTGCACGTTATAACGTTATCGTCGACAGAAATTTAAAATCGTCTTTATACTTTTACCACACTCCGTACATAATATTATATCCGTACTTACATAATTTTTATTTCATATCATTTTACTTCCCTGTGTTATCGATTTGCCGTGGACGTCCACGTTATTCCCGTAACGTCCAAAAATATAAAAGCGCCCATAACCGGACGAAACTGAAATACCTGTCACTTTACTAGCCTTTTCAAAATAGCTTGTAAAGGTAAGGGCATCTGATAACAATTAATTTGAAGTAGTGGTTTTAAGGTGAAAAATGGTGACGTAATTTATGCTCAAAGTGGGCAGTGCCCCTAATAATAAATAAAGCAGAAAAATGTATGGTTTAGGGAGATCGCAGTTCGCACACGTCACACTTTTTGTGTGATCGAGTCTGCGGCTTACCTACATACAATCTGGAAGCCGCAGACTCGATCACACAAAAAGTGTAACGTGTGCGATCTCCCTTAATAGTGACGGAGGTAGGTCCTTAATCAATATGATATTACGAACTTTCTGATCTGATGGCAAAATGCCTAGCATGAAACATGCTAAAATTAAGTTGGCTTTTCCTCCATAGACTCGCCCTAGAACGAGGTGTCTTCTGAACTTCTGTATGTTAAAGATACTAATAAAAATAGCTGCAAGCCTTTAATATTGAAGGTCCACTTTCCTCTACAAGCCAAACCAAACCTTGTATATAGTTATTAGCTGAGCCTAATAGTAAGATAGCAATATGAAATGACGAAATGATATTAAGACCTAACATGCAATGATACAATTCGGTAAATAATATTTTTAGAATAGTAAGATTTGTTCAGTTCACTCAGTTCAGGGGCAACGTTTTTTGCAATTTATCATACAGTAAATTACTTTTAGTGTCTAAACACACTAAGCCGAAGTTACGCTGGCGTAAATTCCGCATGATTACGCCCGCAATGTATTTTAATGGGCATTGTCCAAAAAAAATCACAAGTACTTTTTATATTTTTTTTCGTTAAAATAGGGTATTCTAAGAATATAAATTCAATAATTTTGAAATTCATTGGCTAGTTTTTTCTCAATAAAATTTTAAAGTTTCGCTCTGACGTCATCATCGGCGGTCAATTGACCTCTGCAGTATGTTTTTTTTCCTTTCAATCTTATTTATAATGACTGGGTCGTCAAATGCAAGTTCTCATTATGTGAAAGTTGATACGAGAAGCTTACCAAAAGTTCGAAACATAATGTTGGTCGAATTTATTGCTAATTTAACGCCATTGAAGGTCAAACTAAGGTTAAACATATTTGTTCAAAAATATAAGTAACTAATGGGTATTTTTTTCGTTTATATACAGAAAAACGATCACCGACCTTATTCCTCGAAATGTTTTTGTAATGAGCAAAATTTAAAAAAAATGGACAATCCCCATTGCCGACGACACACTATTCCGTCGCGTTCCGTCCGTATTTTGTATGACTTTGCGGACGTAATTTACGCCTCGTAACTTCGGCCTGGTGTGGTTATACACTTATATTGATGACTTGCACGAGTGTTATTGAGAGCGGTCAATTTATATACCCATCCTACGGATCGGCAACTAATTTCACTGCCTAGGTAATGTCTGGCAAGATCTATTCTTGAATCTTTAATTATGAAGTCTTGATCAAATTAATCTCGCAACAGTTAATTTCTTTGCTCATAGACAAAATTACTGACCGAATTATCCGTAAGGTATTTTTAACATTATGAGGTAGTTTGGCTTAAGGCGAGGCCTTGATAATTTGGCGATACCGATTTTTCTCAGAAATGACTAAAGCTAAGAAATTAAAGTTAATTGTCAGTGTTCATCCTGTCTTTGAATTACCCATAGCATAGCATGATTGGTCAACTTTTATAACCCAGAATAATTATATATTAATCAAAAAGACCTCTGTAAAAAAAGGGTATCCTATTTTGCCAACAGAGAGTGATATTTTAAGCTTCCAAAATTTGTACGTAGATTAGTTCAAGCATACACTTTAGCTTATATGAAATGTATTTATGGTTTTTAAATTACGCGACAAAAACCATTTTGTCGCTACGCCCTTTCCATTTTTTGCTGTTCCAATGCTTATTTTCTACGGCCTCTTATAGAGAACAAGCAATCTAAAACATATTCAACACGGTTTTTTACTTTTAACGTGGCGTCACCTTATGCCGTTATTCATGTAAAAATACCTTTTTTTCATCTACTAGGTGGACTCGCCAACTACATTCAAATATGGTGATTAAAAATTTGAAATTTTGAAATTATTTTAGACGATTATAGATATTAATTGGGTTGTGGCATTGCTGATGATGAAGTGTTTCTTCATTTTGAATGTAATTGCTCTCATGCTCGAACCAAATAAAAAAGTAAGGATACATTTTGGGAACCGCTAACTTCCAACTATGCCTAGTGCCATTGTATTAGTATAGCGCACACATTCTGTGTGTGTTTTTTATGTTTGCATAAGAAAGAAGTCTCGCTTTTTGACCAATCTTTCTCATTCAGTCCGAGCGATGATGGTGATAAAACTAAAATAATGAATCGAGTTATGACAATTCACATATAATTAGCACACAGTAAGCATTAGGCGTAAGTACACAAGTAATACCATAATTGTTGAAAAAATATTTATTACAACACAAATAAAAGTTAAAAAATTGGAGTACCTGGCTCAAATTGCTCCTAGCCTACAAGTTTAGACTTACTCCGTTAATACTTAAATTATAAACTAAATCTTTACAGAGGCGATGCGTCGATACTCCGACACAGTATACACAAGTATTACATGGTACTATTCTTCGTACCTGAGCATAAACTCAAGTATAATTTTATTCGAGTGATGCCATTGGCCCATGAGCAATGTGCTTGTAAGAGACGAAACGAGTCAGTACTAAGAAAAAGTTAAAATGTTTTAAAGTACGCTGGTGTCCTTTACAACACAATTTTAACCTTTAATATGAAGTTCTGTCACTCGTCTCGCAGTTTAGACTCCGCAAAATCATACTTGAGGATGTCAGACTATTGCACATTAAATAGAACAAGCGTTATGGCAGACTAATGAAGAACTACTAGATTGTCCGGAGGACACGTGAATAACAGATGATAAACAGGCACGGATTTAGGTATCCTAACTAAATACTTTATACAAATTCCTTCATCCAAAATTGAACAAAAAGGAAAACTCGATAACTCGTAAACTAAATCCGCCCCTGCACGAATGATGAAAATAAGAGTTGTTATCAAAATGTAGACTTTATTGTCGGGAAAGACACACCGCAAAGAATTAATTACTACCATAAAATATTACTTTAAATTATCACTAATTATTATAGACACCTAAGAATAATTGTTGCTTAACTTGCCTCGTATGATGCACTTGTTAGTGGTCACTCCCTGAGAGGATAAGAGCACGCACATTGAAACACTGACGCCATCTAGTTAAAATTATTTTAATTCATACAGTACATATACTAACTGATTTTATTGAGCGGTCTTGGACTTAACTTATAGCCTGTGTGCCCACTGACTCGTCGTATGCAGCTCGACGGTGGGAGGGCACAAAGGGTAGTCGCCTGACTAGTGTGAGTAGACCTTTAGTCTCAAGACTACGCCGAAGTAACGTGACAGAAGTTATATTTCATTTTCGAACATTCTGATATCACACGCCACTTTACAAAATAAGTTCACTTATGCCCGTTCGAAAATCAAAATCAACTCCGGCATTGTGACGGTAACTCAAAACTTCAGTCGAGTGACTTTGGCATAGTGTTAAGACATTTAGCTATGGATGTGCGGAGACTCAACAACTTCCGGTCGAACACCTAATCATTAAACCTATGTACGACCAATTAACATCGTAGAGCCACGTCTTGCCAACAACTGACTATAGCATACACTTACAATACTTGAATTCAAACGTCACTTTTAATACATTATATGAACATTGGTGACATCACAAAATCCAGTATCGACGTAACTATACAACAGTAACAAATTTATAATTAAAGTAACCGATTAATCAGACAGGACTGGCTAATATTATGTGCTAATGTAAAACTAATCAGAATTGGATAGTATTTTAACATTGGTAATTGAATACATGAAAATCAAGTTAAATAGATTTTAAATAAGGTGTATCATGTGATAAACTAATCGAACAGTGACAATCACTCTGTGATTCTGATTAACAATTAAAGTCTTACAGTCAACACAAGTAATTAAACAGAGTATTTACATATCCTTAATACCAGTCCAATGCTCAGACGAATATATAAATAAAATACAAATCTGTATCACAAAGTATAAACAGTTGAATTGAATACATTCAAAGTATCAACTTTCCCCCTATTAATAAAGACATTTACTCCCGAGCTAACGTTGCTGTCTATATCTCATACGTTGAAGAAGACAGACGAAGGCATCCGCATCATCGAAAAGTAAATATTTTTATCGACAAGGCCCTGTAAGTTCATAAATTAATCACTTGTTATTCTCACTCGAAACATTTTTGATCCTGACATATTGTTGTATGAGTCTGTATGCAAAGCCACCTTGAAGCCACAATGTCGGTTACTTTTTGAACAATTTATTCCATTGTAGAACTTGCTTCTGCGGCTGTTGTGGCTGGGAAGTCGACGGTTGCGGCTGCGACGCACTGCTCTGCGACGCCTCTTGGAAGCCTGAAAATGTTTAAGAAAACGGTTATTTACAAAACTAAAACCTAACTGCCGCCACTGGTGTACACACATTGTATTAAGTGCAGCGCAGACGACAGACTATCCGTGACGCACATTTAAGTCTGTGAAAATAGAACCTATGCAATTATATGCAGTAACGCGGCGGACTTTTTGTGCGTCGTGTGCGTTACAGCATATAATTGCACAAGTTCTATTTCCCACAGACTAAAAGTGCGTCACGGATAGTCTGTCGTTTGCGCTGCGCCATAGGGGCCTGTTTCACCACTTCCTGATAAGTGCCGAATAGGATTTCCACCACTTAACTTGATAGATAGAATATGGAGAATCTGTCAAAAAAGTTGTGGATAGCCTATCCGGCACTTTATCAGGAAGTGGTGATACAGGCCCTTATAATCTTGAACTTGCTTGCTGAAGCTTGATGAATTTTAATCCATTGTCGTTCAGATTGCAGGACGTGACAAACATGCTTGAAAAAACATCCCTCCTTACAGTGCAGTCGGGTGCAACTTAGGCCTTAGCATGTGATGTGACGACTGACGTGTATTGCCTGCCATGCACCATCGAAGAAATTCATTCATATGCATAATATTCAAAGGCACCAACGTAATTTGGCTGGGTTCTGTCAATTCAATGTTAAATACCCCACAAACGATCAAATTGTTTGTCAAATTTTACGTGTTTGTTAAACAGTTTGATAGTGTACAGCTTTGTTTGAAGCATTTGTCAAACAAACTACGTGTTTGACCTTTTTGAAGAAAATTTGCATTGGCGTAGCGTTTGACAAACGTGTTTGAACGTGTTCGGCTGTATTTGTCAAACAAGTCTCATGATCTCAAACCGATTCTAGCTAATTCTTTAACAAACTTGTTTGATGCACGTTTGTACGTCTGCGCTGCTGTTTGATGAAAACGTAAATTACTCAAACATTTTTGTCAAACAAATTTGTCGTTTGCGGCGCGGCTGGGTTTGACAAAACGCGACCAAATTGCGTAGGTTCGCCATTTGCCTATGAATCAACTTCTCTGATAATAAGTAATTCATGTGTGCATTAAAAATTAGGAATTTTACGGAAACCGTACATTTTGTGGCAAAAATATTCCTATGTAACTACACGGGGTCTACTCTACATCTGTACCAAATAACTTAAAAATTCATCGAGTAGTTCGCGAGATAAGCGCCTTCAAATAATTGTCCCGGATTTTTCCACATTTTCCTCTCTTTCTTCGCTCCTATTAGTCTTAGCGTGATAAAATACAGCATATAGCCGTCCTCGATAAATGGGCTATCCAACAGTAAAATAATTTTTCAAATCGGACCAGTACTTCTTGAGATTAGCGCGTTCAAACAAACAAACAATGCAGAATTATAATATTAGTATAGATAGTATAGATTTGACTTATCGATAACACAAACAAGAGGAACTAACGTTGGTACCTTTCGCGACAAAGCTGTTGAACAACTGCTGTTGCCGGAGCGACTCCCATTGGGCTCGACGCTACTCAATCTCGCGTTCGCTGCCGCCGCCTACCGGCTTATCGGCGATGCACGAGCGAGCCACTGACGCGAACAGTCTAGGAAAAAATCATTGTTAAAATTTCCGTATGCTATCGCGCTCATATTAAAGACAAATTTTAATCAGAAAAATATATTCGCTACAATGAATTTAAAGTACCATCGACGAAATTGATTCCTAGGCAGTCGACAGACCAACGGCATTTGGTCGGTACATGTCAATTCAATGTTAATTGTGATATTTTGTCGGATGAGTTTGACTAAAATGCGGCCAAATTATTTAGGTCCGCCATCTGCCTAGGAATCAAATTCTCTGTTAGTATAAAATTAGAATGGGTGGCTATAATGATAGCGCCCATGTCACTACAACTCAATAAAGAAAAAAATTCAAAAACAAAGATCACTGAAATTACAAAAATAACAAAGAATTAACAAAAATATACAAAAGATAATTAACCAACCAACTTGACAAGAATCATCAATCAAAAAAGACAATGAAAAATTCTTGACAAGAATCTACAAACGAGAATTAACTAACTTCTCAATCTCAGGGGCGCAATGCACGAACTCATGCGTCCAAAACTTGTAGATTGGATTCTTGATGAGCTCGATGAACGTGATAAGGAGACCCCATGGGTGTGGTCTGTTCACGATGAGTCGCTCCAACAGCATTCTTGTGATCTGTTCCTGGACTGCCTCCGAGTTGGCCTCAGCGAAGAGGTAGAGAAGGCAGCAGCTGAAGTAGTGAGTGTGACTGTTCGGGTAGCGGAGCTGATTCGCAATGGCGTTGAGGAATAGATACCTGTAAAAGATGGTTTATTGTAGAGATAAAGTGTATGCTAAAAGTGTACTCGGCGTACAACTGTACTCGGCGAAACATGGCAGTAGCGGTCATTGACTCATGTCGGTCATTCATGAGGTTAAAACTAATTTGTGCTCGTATGAATCTGGAGGCCTACTGCAACGAAACGTCGTTTGACGTTTGTTATAGGTAGGACGCGGCATTCCGATTCATTCGTTTTAGTCTCAAAAAGAATTCTACGGCTCCTGAAACGCAACAAACGCAAGAAACATTCACTTACCGTCCTTCAAAGTCGAAGTCGACGGTAAAGTTCTGGAAGATGTCCATATGAGCGGAGTGGGCTATGGTGGTCATGTTTGGCGTTTGACCCTTCGACCTGATGTGAGCTATAGCCTGCGTCCCCACGTACAGAACCACGGCATTCATTAGCTGGCTGTTGTACCTCCTGCCGGGATCGTTTAGCACCTAAAAATTAAATCCTTGTATAAAATATAACGTGTACAATATTTAGCCTGTAAGGCTGCATATTATTATTTCAATAGATTTAGACAAAAGACTCCAAGTCGAGTGGAAAGGGTGCGAAATACTCATGACTTTTTGCACCACTTTTCTCACTACGACCTGTCTTGACAATTTGCTGAATTTTATTATTTTTAAGCTATTTTAATTATACAATATAAAATTAAGCCGAAATCTCTAAATATCTGAACTTTAAACCTTCTTATGTCTATGCGGCATTACTTTCAATCGGAAACAAAGTAGAAACAAACCTGCATATTGCTACGCAGCTCAGAAAGGAAAGTGACGGGCGCTCTTGCCTTCAGATACGCGTCCAAATCCTTCTTGAACTGCGACGCCGGTATCAATGTCGCATAGTTGATAATCGCGCGCGGCGGCAGAGCGATTTCAGCGAGCAGATCCACCTTCAGATTGGGGGTAAAAGGATCCGGCAGACGCATGTTACGCGGGAAAGCCGAGAGAATAAGATTCCTCATTTGAATACAATTCGGTGGTATCTCATCACAGAAGCCGTAGTGGTAGTCGCAGAGGAATTCCGGGAAGTCGTGTAACAACACCAACAGCACTTTCAACGTGCCCTTGTAAAGCATCATCACTGGCGACGCCAGTTCGGTGTTCCTTAGGAACGGATCTAGGAACTTGAAGAGATCGATGAGCAGAGTGGAGTACATTCCCCAACCCTGAAAGAAATAAAAACGTTAATAATCAAACATATAAAATTCTCGCGGCACGGGATGCGTGGTTAACTCCTCTGAAACGGCTCGACCGATTTTCGTGAATCTTAGCGAGCATATACCGGCTAGGGTTGAAAATGGGACAACATCTACTTTTTATATTTATGAGTGCATTTGTTGAATAAGTTTGTTGAGTAAGTTGAATGAGTTTTAAACAATTTGAACATTTTAAATACCTTCTGTTGTGGCGTAACAGCCAATACCCGGTTGATGAAGGCGCGATGGGCGACCAGCTCGAGCCACGCGTAGCAGAAGCCTGGTGCAACGCTGGGTCGGATGATACGAAGCGTATGGCAAAAAGCTGTCAGAACCTGAAAAGTTTGCATGATATTGATGTCTTTGTACATTAAAAACGTAATATTACTTACAGTACCCGGCAATAAATATTGCACATCGACCTTTGGAAAGAGACATTCGGCTAATTTCGGTTTCATAGAGCGTTATCTTTGTAGCACACACCTATTTGACATTATGTCAGTCGTTGTTCAAATTCAATAGAGTGCAGTCGCGTCCAGTTCAGAATATATATCTAGAGTTGTTAACACCCCTAAATTTGCTACAGCTGTAATTTTCCAAACGAATTTTAAATACGTAAACATAATTTGAACGCCCTTTTTTATTTTATTTTACCCGAACCTAAAGCCATAACTTATAGAAAATTTGGTGTATTTTATACAAAGAATAATAAAATTATCAAAAGAAGCAAACAATAATTGTTTTAACAGCTCCTAATATATACCGGACTTTTTGTATTTCGTGCGTAAGAGATAACGCTCTACAAAACCGAAATTAGCCGACTGTCACTTTCCAAAGGTCGATGTGCAATATTTATCGCCGGGTACTGTAGTTGTGTATCCACATCTAAACAGAAGTAGCTTATCTATCGCGAGGCAGATATTAGTGACTTTCACTTTCAAGATTATTAAAGAGAAATTAAGTAAATAAAGATCAACTAAATGTGAATAAAAGCACTGTCCACAAACATTGAATACATTGCCAGGCCTGTCCCACTTGGGCGAATAGGCATCGAACTGTAAGTACCACCCGCGGGTGGCAAATCAGTAGGGAGTAGGGACTCACAAGCGAGTGGTGACGCACGCGCACGAGTTGTTCGTTGCATACAGGCTGCGTATTGCGTAACTTATTAGATCGCTATCACAGAATTGATATTAATCTCACAATAGACAATAAAAAGAAAGTGCAAAGAAATATTGCGCGATGCGTACTATTCGAAACCTCATTTGTTTACAAAAATAACTAAGTTATACAAACACTTTAAGTAGGTAATATAAGAATTATAAGACCGGTTTCAATAATTAAGATATGGTAATTGGTACTTATCGAATCTAAGTACGCGTAACTAGTTACACGCGAATTTATGATAATTAAATCTACATAGTACTAAGACATAATATCTTAGATTATTTCGAGTTAAATAAAATGTAGTTAATTAAATATAAAGATTATAATATTATTTTTAAAAAGAGACAACCCTAATTTCTTCAGAAAAAAGGTACGAGTTATGCGATAGAAAGAGAGCGGAGATGTAGGCAAATATAATTGTAGGCACCTAGCACTGCGCGGTCGGAATTTGAACTTTATAGTATCGTAGCATGAGTCGTTAATTCTTTAAACGGGTTTCGTTAGTGGGAATTCTGTTGGTATAGTTCTTGCAATCTACGAGTGCGCGTCGCCCTTAGTTGTGTGAGTGACCATATCTATACACGCGTACATGGCTCGCTCGCTACTGACTGCTCCGTCAGATACGCACACTAACGAAAATGTATATTCACATTTCCAACTACACTCGACGCGCACTCTTAGATTGCAAGAACTACACAACTAATATATATTCTGTGACATTGCTTGATCTACAGTTTTTTAACAAAACGGATAAGATTGTAGGCTAGTTTTTCCAATATTATGTTGACAGTTGAACTAAATCTTGCCTGCTGTGATGAAACAGAACCTATGTTTACTTGATGCTGATTGTTTATTGTTTACTTAAGGTTATTGGATTCGAGACATGTTTACATTGATAAAAGTTTTCTACGTCCAATCTAATGACGATGCCGGTTACTATATCAACATAAATCACAACAAGCATACCTGATAGTTCATAGATTCTAAGACAGGTTCCGCCATATTCATGTCCAAGAAGAGGATGAGTAGCAGACGATGGTAAGGCAGCTGCTGGAAATTAGCGCCGTGGTCTTCGTGGTCTTGGAGTAAGCAACCCGCGATTATACCCAGCATCTGGCAAAGACAAGTTGAATTGAACATATGGGTAAGGACATTAGGTTTTTGACGACCTCTGTGGCTCAGTGGGTGAGCGCGTTTGTAGCTTAAGCCGGGGGTCGCGGGTTCGAATCCCGCCGACGCGACGGAACAAAAAGTTTTCAAAGTGCCTGGGGTCATGGATGTGTATTAAATAGGTGTATCATATAATAAAAATCTTAAATATATGTGTAGCATAAAAGTATTAAATATATTTCCGTTGTCTGGTACCCGTAACACAAGTCCTTCAGGTACTTACCACGTGGCCCGACTGACATTGTGTAAAGCGTCCATAGATATATTATTTAAAATATGAACTCTTGGTCTATTGACATCCTTTAGCATGTGCATATCCTTTTGCTTAGTTAAAATATTGAGTGGCCACTTTCATTTTTTTCTTTGTTGGTAACACCATAACTATTTCATCGAATCCTGCATTGAAGGATGCAGAAGTTCATTGAAATTCTCATTCGTTGTCTCTTTCATACACGACTGTATGCTATCAAAGCTGCTGGGGCCGTTCCACGAAAGCGTTTTGAGACTCAAACAATCGAACGAAAATACCGCGTGGACGACTCTAACAAACGTGAAATGACGTTGTTAAAGCGGGACGCGGCATTCTCGTTCGATTATTTGAGATTCAAAACGGTTTCATAGTTGGCCTCCTGTCTCGTGTAAATAAGAAAGCATTATATTGGGCGAGTGAAAAAGACAAGTAGAGTAAGAATGACCTCTATGTGCCTTGCGAATACAGGACTTTATTTCTTAACAATACACACCTTATTCAACAGATTCAGCTTGGGCGTTGGGTTTCCTGCATCGGACGTGTTCTTGATTAGCAGCGACACGAGTTTGATGAAGGAATCGCACATAGAATAATACTTTTCCCTCTTCAGAGGCATAGGTGGTGGGTTCACTCTGTCCTCATTGAGTTGCTGGTACACATTCTCTATGCACATCTGAGTCGCGATTCTGAAGAATCGTCCGACCATGTCATCCGATTTCAGCATCCCGTTGATATTCATTCGGTGGACGTACATATTGAAGTTCTGTCCAACTTCCACCTCTGTGAGTTGTCCCATGAGAATCGCCCGCCATTCGCGGAATAACGTCTCGATTTTCTCCTGGAGCCCGGGTGGGTCGTCGTAATCGCGGGCCTGAGGGGATATTTTGGTTAGTAATAGAAAAATGTATGACTTTCTAGCTTGTCGTTTTTTAGTTTGTCGTAATTAGCTATGGCAAAATGGCTTAGGCCACTAAAATGTATTGTTTATTTATGGCTTAAGTTGTAATATGTGCAATGGACTGATGGACTGATAATAGGACTGATGAATGGATTTGATGATAGGTGAAACATATTGTGTCGCCGAGTGTAGTAAGTGTAAATTAAGAAAGTTTAAGTAACATTCTTCATAACTTAAGAAAGTTTAAGTAATATTCTTATTCTATAATTTAGCTACCTCCGAAACAAAACCTGTCCCGTACCACGAAACCGTTTTGAGACTCAATCTAACGGCAATGCCGCGCCCTACTCTAACAAACGTGAAACGACGTTGTTAGAGCAGGGCGCGGCATTCTCGTTCGATTGTTTTGAGTCTCAAAACGGTTTCATAGTAGGCCTCTTTACCCGAACTTGCAAGATGCCGTTATGGATATGCGCAGTGGGGCCTAAAGGTGATCGTTCGCCAAGATAAGTGCTGGGGTCCTGGTTGATCCTTATTGTCTCAATAAGCGTCGCCAGTCCCTCTGGCGGCGGCTGACGGCCATGGGTGGTCATCCTAATCAGAGTCTCTGTGGTATGGTACAGGTCGGACTCTGTGGCGTATGTGTTAGTTCTGTCATCAACGAGGTACACTTGGAGCAGTTGCATCGCGAATGCCACCGCTACGTAGTTGTTACCGCCGTCCATAAGATGGGCTAGTGCCAGGTCGTACTGAAAAAAGTACAGATACCATAAAGACAAAGATATTAGAAACACTATACGAGTATCTAGTATATAGTATTAAGTTTGCTAACCAAAAACATAAGAAGCTAATCCAAAGACTAAATACGTATCAGAAAGATAGAGATCCCCAAGATTTGTTCTAGGTCAATGTAAAATGCAAAATAGACAAAATATTCCGATTATTTTCGATACTCGGAGCCAAAACTAAGAATAAATTGAGTTGAGATGTAGGTCACTAGAATATTTATGAAGTTGATACAAAATAACATTTTAAAAGGCGATACCAAAAGATCTTGAGATCTCTAAATTACAAACCAAAGAAAACAACAAACCTGTGGTAGATTGATCAAATGGTTTCTAATCAGGCAGTCAACACCTTCCAAGTTGTATTTGAGTTCATCTCGGCATTCAATGACAACGCTTGTAATTTGCTTCGTGGTCCATACATGACCGTAAACTCTGTTGTCTTCTAGAAGTTTTAGCACCCGTAGATGTATGTCTCTGTATCTTGTCATCATGTCTACGTGTTCAGTGTTGATGCCAGATTGGACCATGTGGCCATCAAGTAGACCTTCCACAGCCTAGAACAAAGATTTGGTTTAAAAAAGTGTTTATAGACTAGACTAGTTCCTTGTACTAATCGAATCAGCCTACAACATTCATATATACCTATATATGAATGTTGTAGGCTTGCATAAATTTATTTACAGAAGAGTCAGACTTAACCGCCGAAATGAACTCATATTATAGTTCTTGCAATCTACGAGTGCGCGTCGCCTTTATTTGTAATTGGAAATGTGAATAGACATTTTCGTTAGTGTGCGTACCCAACGGAGCAGTCAGTAGCGAGCGAGCCATATACGCGTGCATAGATATGGTCACTCACACAACTAAGGGCGACGCGCACTCGTAGATTGCAAGAACTATACACTGAAAGAAATGTAAGATAAATACTTTCAAATGACAAATAGGGGATAAAAATATTTTTATAATTAACTTACCCTCTGCAACAGCGTCAGACCGGAAACGATGTCTCTCTGTCGTCTCGCAATAATTAGACATTCGAGCAGGGTATGCATATTCGTTGCCTGTACAGCAAAAGCCGGCACAGACAGAGTATTAGCTAGGAACAACTCCGCAGCAGTTATCAACGCACCCATTTCATCTGTGCCATACACCTGCAAAAATCATTTCAAATAATCCACATGCCAGCTTCCAAATCATGTGGTCATACCTTAAAAAGATTATCTTAAGATCTGACCACGACCATGAAGTTAATATACCTAGCGGAATAGAGAAACAAAGGTCCGAGCGAGCGAGATGTCACTATCAGTAACACTGCGTGGTAAAAAGGGACGTGTGATACATGTATCTTCTTCAGAGACTGACAGAGACAGAGACAGATGAAAAAAATTTTTTTCATCTGTTTGACGTCCAGTCGGCACTTAACGGCACGTTGACAATTTAATCTCTTAGGGCTGGTTCACACGTAGATAAGTAGTAACTAAATTTTAACTTAATTTGAAGTGCCTGTCGGAAATGTGTCAAGTGACAAGCCCCACCTGCCAACCTTACAGAAAATAGTCAAAATTCTAATTTCCTCGTTTAGTACTTAACTAAATTTTAACTTACTACTTGCTACTAAATTTTGTGTTTACATGCAATAAGTAACTTAAAATTTAGTTAAATACTTATCTACTTAATACGTGTAAACCAGCCATTAGAAATATGCTTGTGTAGGTGTATACGTTAACAAATTTTTACACACAAACGTCAAACGAGCTGTCAAACGAAACCGAAATTTTTACACACAAATCAATTTCGGTTTCGTTTGACAGCTCGAGATTGTTGCTCTATTCCGCTAGATATATTAACTTTATGACCACGACACAGGGTGCATTTGAAGCGTTAGTGCAAATACGACATCAAAACAATTACACCAAACGTGAAATTGAAGTAACCTTGTAGTAAGGTAAGTAGAACATTATTATAATACGCCTAACATCCAATTTTCATTGACATGCGAGTTGGTGATTTATAAAGCTGAACATTATTTTTTCATAATAACTTGTTATAATATTTGTAACAAAATCTAGTTTAGGCTGACCCCACATGAGGCGTGCGCGTTCCTAGGGTTTACGCTCACACGAGCTCTCGAGTCTCTCGCTCACATGCCAGAGAAACGCGCACGCCTAATTTATTTTTATTTGCTTTCGTTCACAAAATTTATTGGTGAATAATATGTTACTTTAAACCAATTATTTCAGGTAACGTCAGGATTATTAATCAACAAAGGATAAGCACAATAAGTGTAAGAATTTATGTGAAGAAAGCGGAACTATTTGAATATGTAATTCCCAATTTTAAATAATAATTAAAGCTTTCTAGAACTATGTTTTATAAAGTGGAATTACGTTTTCAAACGTTCTATTCATTCGCTGCCTATTTCGCTATAAAAGCCTCAAACCTTAAATAGACCGAACAGCAAAGCACAGAAAAGAGTTCATTGTATGTTTTGTAATGTTGCCTAAGCGATATGTGTTCTTAAAATAACACATTGTCTTTGAAACGAAAACGAAACTTACGACACATAACAATTAGTTTTTTACTTACAAAATATATTATACCAGAAGCATTCTAAAAATAGCACGAATGTTCGTAAGCAATGGTATTTTTATTTCGAATAAAAATAACGTTAGTAGTCATAAGAAACCAAAATAAAGTATTTGCACTATATTATCTACTGTTAGTGTACCCTTAGTAAAGTAATTATTGTAATAATTACTTTGAACATTTTAATATACCTGTGTAGGGTTCATGACTTGGCTGTAAGTCATTTGTGGTATTTGTTCTTGAGCGGCGGGTTTCGGTATAAACATACCAGCATCACGAACAGGCATGAATCCAGGAATATTGCATGCAAATTCCTCGTAAACAGCAATTTGTATATCAGTGGGGCCACCTACGCGCAGGCGTACGCGTTCAGGTATCCTTTCTGTCTGGTATGTCAACACCATGGGATCGTAGTATCTACGTCCCTCCTGTCTAGCAATTTTTCGCATTTCGTAATCGTTCATTAGCCTCTTGTCGAGTTCGGGTAGGGCCTTCTCGACGGCAGTCTTTTGGATGAATGCACACGCCAGTTCCATGTTCTCTGTCGCCAGAACTGCCGCCGCACTATCGATTGCGTCCTGCAACAAATATTAAAATTATAACAGGTCATTTATATAACAAAATCAAAGCAAATAATATTTAACTTCAGATACTGTCAAGGAGGACAACAGCGGAAAGACAATCCATTGATAATATGGGAACCTTCTAGATTTCTAGAACCCCAGTATATTTACTAGAATTGTACAAAGTTTTTTATTTGTCTGAATGAAAGAACTTACTTGTTGTGCTGTGGCTGGTATCAATGCAGCGACAAAAGCAGCCTTCAAGTTGGCGCTGATGGTGCTTATGATTTGTTCGCGGCAGGTGATCATTGCCATCCCAGCGGTGAGGTTCCGCATCATGTGATGAGCGCATGTTCTCATTCTCACTTCATCGGGGTCAAAGGAGAAGTCCTTCCTTATGATCTGTTCGCAGGTCGTCAAAGCGTACTTGATAGACCTATCAACAACTGGATGAATCCATTCTTGAATCGATCTCTCAATTGCAGGTTTGACGAACTGTTTCAGATTGGGATATGTCTGGAATAGGAGGATATGCGGATTGAAGCATATCTTCTGTCCGAAAGCGGAAGTGGATGAAACATTCACGTCTAGATAGTTGAACCTCGGTTCCGGTAGCCCGATCACGCCCATCAGGCTCGGGTCGCTGGCTACGAGGCCACTAGTCGGAGTCGGGGCAGTCACTGACATTTCTTCAGTTGGAATCATCGGTTGTTGTGGAGGCATCATCTGCATCGGCGGAGGAGCCTGCACTATTGCCTGATTGATTGGTATAACATTAGTTGCCGCTTCCTTGTTCTGCTTCGGCTGGGATAGCTGGAATTCTATTGACCTTAGTTTTTCCGGATCTTTCAGATATATTGATGGTTTGAGATCACTTATATCGAGAGACAAGTTTTTACAAAGTACTTCTATCTCAAACTTGAGATTTAGTTTCAAATCGGGCTCTTGATGTAATTCGGCGAGTGCATTCATCAATCCCATGGTCCAGGGATTCGGTGGCTTGAATACGACGCTTTTGGCACAACTTTCCAAGACCTTCGCAACAAACGGCACCACGTATAATAGTTCCTGTTGTCCTTTGTGATAAGCTTCAAGTAGAAGTGCTTTGAGATCGATATCGACATGGAGGATTGGTTTATTGCGGGCTAAAGTGAGCATTCCCAACCAGTGTCCGAGATTCTTCAGGAGGGAGCGGTCAGAGAAATTGGCGATTCCTTTATCGGATCTCAGCAGTACCTTGATATTTCGGTACGTTTCTTTTGTGACCATTTTGTTGACTTCACGAATTTTGAGAACGTCCAAAAAGTTTGAGTATAGAGCGTGAAAATTGAGCTCGATGGACGCTCGTTTCATGACGAGGTATTGCGAGAGCCACGGGAAGTATTCGTCCGTTATGATTTCTTTCAGTTCCTCACATTTGGGTTGTAGATTTAGCTGACTGAGGTTGTTGAATATGAAGGCAGTTTTGTCTTGTATAGCTTCGGGTGGTGCGTTGATTTTCTCCTCCCTGTCGGTGGCAGTAAGAAGCGTGTCAATATTGGTAGCGTTGGCAATGGAAGGCCTACTTCCGATTCCACCGGCTGCGCAGTTCGCAACTTTTGATATCACAGATATAGCACTAGGCGTGCATACAACCGCCCTGTAAGAAAAATTACAATCAATAATTTGTAGATAAAATATAAATATGGGTAGGGAATTGAAATTTATATATTGTTTAGTATAAACTATAAGCATAAGACATAATATATATTATATGCAATGTTATACTTTATTAAATTGCAACCTATCAATTTCTAATCTTATATATTAAAATGGATTTTCAAATGTGTTAATCGCGCTAAAACTCGAAAACGGCTGAACGGATTGGGCTGATTTTAAATATTCGTAGAAATCCAGGGAAGGTTTTAAAGTGACACGAAGTTCACCGGGACAGCTAGTAAATAATGATATTAAGTAATTATTCTCTTTGAAGTTGATAGATAATCGAATATTGTTATGACCATATAAGTTTTACAGTACATTGTAAATTTTCATATTATTTAGATAAAAATAAAGATTACAAAAAGTTAAGCATTTTTCTTGGTTTAACCTTGAATTAAACAGTATATAAAATTTACAACACAGCTGAACGTTTTTGGATTCACCGTATGATTTTAAGTGAGAATTTAAAATTTAAAATTCAAATGTGTAAACAACATAATATCTGCTTTATCAGAATTGCGGTTCGCAAATCACAAACGTTTATTTTCATTTGAATAACCAATGCTTAAACGGACGAGTGAACATTGACGCACGTTTTACTCCGGCAACAAGACTATTTTAAATATTTATTGACAACCTACCTGTATGGCGCCGAAACAGTCACAATGGTATTCTGATTCAACAGCGCTGCAAGGCTGGCTGGTAGAACTGCACCCTGTGGCTTCGTCGGTGGCTCCTGGCTTTGCAAACCATATTCTATGTATTCGACCAAATGAGGTGGGAACTCACTGAAATGTGGTATCGCTCTCACGTGCTCACAATACTTGTGATAGTCCTTCAAGCGAGATTTAAATCTGTCGAGAGCTGCAATGCCGAAGTAATACATTTTAGATCCCTCCGGTTTCCTCAGTGCGTCCAGGACGAACCTTAGCGCAAGTCCGAGAGAGACATAGCTGGGTACGAGTCCTTTCTCGATGATACCACCGAATAACTGAGCAGTGGTGTGTAGTTCCTTGTCGGGATACTGAGGAAAGAATTTGTATTCCTCGAAAAGATTCCGTAGCATACACGTAAAGACTTCCCGTTCCCTCTTGTTGGGCGAGTCTTGAAACTTCTTTAGCATGTCTAACACCTCATCTATAGAAAGCGTCGGATGAGGTGGATGGTTGTAGATTCTTTGGAAGTAGCCATTAGCTTCGTCTTCGATCTCTTTGGAGACGTTGTGCATCATCTCTGGGAAATGTATCGGGTCAGGCAGGCGTGGCTTGTCCATGGTTGGCGCTGGGGGCATTCGGGCTAACGCTCCCATCGATGCCACGTTTGCTGTGTGTGGCATCGGCATCATAAATGGACTATTGGGGCCGGCGCCCATTAGCCGCGAAGGCGACCCTGGTGCTGCAACTAAGGGGCCCAATGTACCGGGCATGGCAAAGGCTGTATTTGCTGGTGCTCCTAAGGTCATATTTGCCACGTTTGGCGTCAACGTAGCGAGGCAAGTATCGACATGTGGAGTAAAGAGCTGTCCTCCTAAGCCAGCCGGGTTAAACGGCGTTTCCAGTACTCTGGTGTGAGGCCGCGCGATACCAGCGATACTAGTCTGTCTCGTCTTATTCAGCATCATAGTCTGGCAAGTAGCGATCACGTTATAAATCGCCTCCTGTAATTCCTGCTGCACGTTTGGTATGCACAGCTGCAGACATGTAAGCATGGTGGCCACTGTTTCGGGAGGTAACTGAGCAGCTTTGGGCAACGGCTCTTCCGGAACTTTCCCGAGTACAGGCGGACAACGTCTCTGTAAGAACTTCACCATTGCCGACACAAATGTTTCTCCGTGATCTCTTATTTTGTCGGTTAGCCATTTGTCGAGCTTTAGATACTCCCTGCGAGAGGCTAGACACGCTAAGTCAATAACGAAAGGAAACGACTGTACATTTAGCAGAAGAGATAAAGCTTTCAGGTCTTGCGCCACATCCAGAATCCTAGAAAGTTTGGATTGATCACACTCCCCGCGAATATACCAGTCTGCCATTGCGTGCATGATTATTGGCTTTATATTCGGATTCTGCGTATGCCACGCGTGTTGTAGAATTATACCTGAGTTGGGATGATTTCCTAGAAATATCGGTATTAATGTGGTCAATAGTTCTTGTCTGAAAACCGTTATTGGTGGATTTATTTGCAATAAAGCGAGTAAGAGTATATCGGGACAATGCTGCAGTGGAAACTTGAGGAGCTCGTGAACTTGCATGTAGTATCCTCGCTCCGAAGCAAAAATCAGCAGCTCCACTAGATACAAACACCGCCAAGTAGCAATTTCCTTGTTGTCAGATTCAGGTGGTGATTTTAGTAAATCTATCGACACAGGATGGAAGGGATGGTCCGCGAAACTGAAAATGTCGGGATGTTTCAGTATGTTCGATATTAGGCTCATCTGCCCGTCTAAATTGGTCCACCGTCGACATAAATATTCTACTGGAAAAATATTGGCCGGATATCCAGCGCTCTGAAGACCTAAGCGTAGTATGGTGAAGAGTAAACTTAGGCCTTGTCTGTCGGGTACTATGAACTCGGGATGGTCGAGTTGTAAAATAACTTCCTTCCAATTTAAACTAGCCGCCAAGTCCTTCAGAGTCTGTACGAACACTTCGGCGTTCCACGTCTCAGAATGTCCATGGGCAGTTGGTTCCTTCTTCGTTTCGTGGTTCATCCAGAAGTTGCCGGGCGTTTGCATCTGGGGACCATCAGGTAAAGTGGCGTGATATCTCACCATCATCGAAATGATCCGCGCAACGTCTATCGCCGTTGGCTCTCTGGCACCAAAGTTTAGCATGTTGTTCTTGCAATCTTCGACTGACGCGGTGAACGCGTATCCGATGTCCCGGATGATATCCGCCAACGAGTTGTCCATCATTGCGGCCGACATATCGTCTGATGTTGTCATTTCCTCGAGTGGTGTTTGAGAGTCGTCAGGATACAGGAGTGGAGCTAGTACTATGGGTACCACCTCCCTGGGAAAATCGACTCGCAGTCGCTTTAGAAATAAGTATTTTGTTACGGGTGCGAGTCGAAAATTCTCGTGCGCGAGACTTGTCAAGAGGGTTTGCAAAACTTCAGGGCTGCATTCCTGAAGACCTGCGCGCTCCGCCTGGTGTCCACGCTCTGAAAGTAAGCACACATTGATATGGAATCTTATGGAACTGTTAAATCACATTTTGCCGAAAAAAACAATCTCGAGTTATGTATCCAGTTTAATTCTTAGGACATAGACGAATCTAACGATATCTCTCAAGCTCAAATCTCATAAGCTGGTCAAGTTCTTGTATAGCAGAAATATACATATCTAACATATTGGTATTTACGCAGTAATTAATGAAAAGGTCTTAGTAAATATAATATGACATAATGGACAACAAAGATCATATTTCACAATTGTAACATAGCATTTAGTGGTATGTTTATCCACGATGCCACCCTAATCCACACAGCAACAATATAATATTTATTAACCTATTTCGATAGTGTTATAGTTGAAGTTTTTTGTCGAACTTATTATTATTCTATTAAAAATAGTTTTCAGTACATATTTGTAGATAGAGTGTTACTTATATACCTGCGTCGAGATAGCACTGTATGAAGTCGAGAAATCGTTTCTTCAAGTGTTGTTTCGCTAGTGTCACGATATCGGGCTTCGTTGAGGCCTTTCTCAGCACAAGTGTAAAGGCGACATCTTGTGCAGTGGTCAACTTCAATAGCCGAGTGAGTCTAGTCAATAGTGTGTTGGTGGGTTTGAGAGTCTGCAACAAAATATTAGAAAATAAATAAAATATTGCATCTTACAAAGCGTAACCTAACAGACTAGTAGCAGAGACCTAGTTTCAGCAACCTCTTCTTGTTAAATCCAAACCAGACATTACGAGGGCTGCTATTTATGTATCCGGAATTAAAAAAAGAAACAAACATATATCATTTAATATGGTTTTATTGCTTTTCAAAATATTCGCCGCGATGATCGACACACTTTTGCATACGCTGGAACCAATTTTCATAGCACTTTTTCCAAAAAATCGTGTCGAGCCCGTTTTTTGTACAAAAATGTATTCTTCAACCAAAGAGTTCTATTTTCAAATGTTGTAATTACTTTTTAAATATTGTTCTTGTAAGTGGCCAGTTCCGGATACATAAATAGCAGCCCTCGTACTTGACGAACCTTACAAAATTAAACAGACTGTCAAAATACTGAATATGTCCCACAGTAAAAATTTAACAGCGGATTAAATAAATGTAATGTCAAGTGAACAACGAGTGAACAACTATAAATTCATTCGTTCTTGTTATAAGGCGACGAAATTGCAATGTACAAGTTTAAAGCCCCATCCCCACTCGCGTGCGAACCGCGCGCGACGCCGCGAAATTTCCGCGAAACGTGAGTGTGGATCCGGTTCGCATATTTTTCGCACTTCGCGGCTGGTTCCCCGGCCGCATCCACACTCGCACGCGGACCGTGCGCGACGCCGCGGCGCCGCGAAATTTCTGCGAAGCATGAGTGTGGATCCGATTCGCATATGTCTCGCACTTCGCGGCCCGTTCCCCGAATGTTGTCGGTTTTCTGTCCCGCGACAAAGGGTTTTTTTAAATCTTTATTTTAATAAGGGCTTTTGCCATACAAGACATGCCAGCATTGTTTAGTGAACAGATAATACAGTCTGTCAAGAAAGAGTAGACGCGCGGAATTTTGCTGGGAATACGAAAGAGTGCCGTTGTGTTTTTGTATTATTTTCCTAAAATTGTGTTATTTCGGTTTTTAATGTGTAATGTTGGTAGAATATTAACCATTACGATTTACGTACGTCCTCACAGAAAACCGGCGTTGACGTGGGAGAGCCATGCTTCGGCATGAATGGGCCGGCTCGACCGGAAAAATACCACGTCCTCACAGAAAACCGGCGTGAAACAGCGCTTGCGCTGTGTTTCGCCGAGTGAGTGAGTTTACCGGAGGCCCAATCCCCTACCCTTTTCCCTTCCGTACCCTCCCCTATTCCCTTCCCTACCTTCCCCTATTACCCCTTAATCAGAAGAGCTGCAGGTGCGGTGCCAGCCTTGGCAACGCACCTGCAGCTCTTCTGATGCTGCGAGTGTCCATGGGCGACGGAAGTTGCTTTCCATCAGGTGACCCGTTTGCTCGTTTGCCCCCTTATTTCATAAAAAAAAACATTAAAAATTTGATGTCGTGCACAAGTGTGGGCAAGTGATACAACTTCAAGAAAGTTTTAGTAAAGGGTCTATCACTTTACTAAAACAACTAACTTGACTCGTTGACTTTACTGACTACTTTTTAACCGACTTCAAAAAAAGGAGGTTATCAATAATTCGACGCGTATGTATGTAATATTTCCAGAACTGTCCAGTTTTTTTATATGTTAATCTATAGCAGCTTCTGAACAAATGTGCCAAATTTCGAAAGTGTATGTATGTATGTATTTGGCATCACACAGCATTATAATATTATGATATTAATGTAACTAGATCACAATAACTGTACCACTCAATACTGTTTATTATTATGATGTTTCGTGTGATGCTGGAAATAAAAGTATTCTTATTCTTATTCTTATGTACGTATGTATGTTTTTATGTTTGTGCGCGCATATCTCTGGAACTACAAGTCCGATTTAAGTGATTTAATGCTACGTAATTATTTACGTTGAAGTCGGTTTTATCTTTTTAAAATACTATTTTTAGACTTTTACTAGACTTTTGACTTGACGATCATCTGGAAAAACAACTTTTTGTAAACTTTTCACGATTTTTTTTTCCCGCCATATTTTACTTGACACTGGCCATTCTTAAAAAGCCGAGTGCCATATTATGAAAAAAGTAGACGCGCGGGAAATTTTTCAAATAAAGAACGCTTAAAGCGCGGACATGTCGCGAACTTTGAGAGGATTTGGTAGTAATGTGCGATCCGCGCCGCGATTTGCGCCGCAATCCGCGCCGCGATCCGCGCCGCGGTCCGCGGCGTGCCTTCGCGCGCGAGTGTGGATCGGCAGTTAGAGAGTTTTGGAGGGCATGTGAAAGAGTGCTGTTGTGTTTTTGTATTATTTTCCTAAAATTGTGTTAGCTGGGTTTTTAATGTGTAATATTGGTAGAATATTAACCATTAGATATTCATGTTCATGCACGAATATCTAATGGTTAATATAGTAGGAAAGTGATGTAATATCCAGAAACGTGCTATTTTGTGTTTCCTCCAAAACTCCATCGAAAGTTTCAGTAAATCGTCTACCACTTTACTGAATCGACCGACTTGACTCCTTGACTGTATTGACTTTTACTTAGACTTTGACTAGACTTTAGACCTGAAGCCCTATCCCCACTCGCGTGCGAACCGCGCGCGACGCCGCGAAATTTCCGCGAAACGTGAGTGTGGATCCGATTCGCATATTTTTCGCACTTCGCGGCTGGTTCCCCGGCCGCATCCACACTCGCACGCGGACCGTGCGCGACGCCGCGGCGCCGCGAAATTTCTGCGAAGCATGAGTGTGGATCCGATTCGCATATGTCTCGCACTTCGCGGCCCGTTCCCCGAATGTTGTCGGTTTTTTGTCCCGCGACAAAGGGTTTTTTTTTAATATTTATTTTAATAAGGGCTTTTGCCATACAAGACATGCCAGCATTGTTTAGTGAACAGATAATAAATACAGTCTGTCAAGAAAGAGTAGACGCGCGGAATTTTGCTGGGAATACGAAAGAGTGCCGTTGTGTTTTTGTATTATTTTCCTAAAATTGTGTTATTTCGGTTTTTAATGTGTAATGTTGGTAGAATATTAACCATTACGTATTACGATTTACGTACGTCCTCACAGAAAACCGGCATTGACGTGGGAGAGCCATGCTTTGGCATGAATGGGCCGGCTCGACCGGAAAAATACCACGTTCTCACAGAAAACCGGCGTGAAACAGCGCTTGCGCTGTGTTTCGCCGAGTGAGTGAGTTTACCGGAGACCCAATCCCCTACCCTTTTCCCTTCCGTACCCTCCCCAATTCCCTTCCCTACCTTCCCCTATTACCCCTTAATCAGAAGAGCTACAGGTGCGTTGCCAGCCTTGGCAACGCACCTGCAGCTCTTCTGATGCTGCGAGTGTCCATGGGCGACGGAAGTTGCTTTCCATCAGGTGACCCGTTTGCTCGTTTGCCCCCTTATTTCATAAAAAAACATTAAAAATTTGATGTCGTGCACAAGTGTGGGCAAGTGATACAACTTCAAGAAACGTGCCATTTTGTGTTCCCTCCAAAACTCCGTCGAAAGTTTTAGTAAAGGGTCTACCACTTTACTAAAACAACTGACTTGACTCGTTGACTTTACTGACTACTTTTTAACCGACTTTAAAAAAAGGTACGTTATCAATAATTCGACGCGTATGTATGTAATATTTCCAGAACTGTCCAGTTTTCTATAGCAGCTTCTGAACAAATGTGCCAAATTTCGAAAGTGTATGTATGTATGTATTTGGCATCACACAGCATTATAATATTATGATATTAATGTAACAAGATCACAATAACTGTACCACTCAATACTGTTTATTATTATGATGTTTCGTGTGATGATGGAAATAAAAGTATTCTTATTATTATTCTTATGTACGTATGTATGTTTTTATGTTTGTGCGCGCATATCTCTGGAACTACAAGTCCGATTTAAGTGATTCTTTTTTTGTTGTACTAGGTATTGTTCAATTTAGGGAATGCTGCAAGTTTCATCAAAATCGGTTCAGTAGTTTTTGAGATAGGGAATTTTAATGCTACGTAATTATTTACGTTGAAGTCGGTTTTATCTTTTTAAAATACTATTTTTAGACTTTTACTAGACTTTTGACTTGACGATCATCTGGAAAAACAACTTTTTGTAAACTTTTCACGATTTTTTTTCCCGCCATATTTTACTTGACACTGGCCATTCTTAAACAGCCGAGTGCCATATTATGAAAAAAGTAGACGCGCGGGAAATTTTTCAAATAAAGAACGCCTACACTGCGGACATGTCGCGAACTTTGAGAGGATTTGGTAGTAATGTGCGATCCGCGCCGCGATTTGCGCCGCGATTTGCGCCGCGATCCGCGCCGCGATCCGCGCCGCGGTCCGCGGCGTGCCTTCGCGCGCGAGTGTGGATCGGCAGTAACACTTACACAACAATATTTGTTGCAATGTGTCATTTCTTCTTTATTCACATAAATGCTTAATACGTCATCTGGTAGATAATGCGAACAAATTAGACTATAACTGTTTGTATAAGGTAAATGACTAGTCATTGGACAGTACTAGCGTGGTACTAGTAATTGGACAGAGTACAAAAACACAATATTTATTATGGTTGCTTTAAAAACTACCTGTTTTTCTTTAAAATCAAGCGTTCTTTTACTTTAGAAATAGGCAGTTTTTTATACAACCTTAATAAATATTATTGTTTTTTTCTAGTACTGTCCAATTTACTAGTCATTTACCCTATTATCTTTTCAATTTAATAGGTTAATAATAATTATTATCTGTCAAAGCCGAAAACATGAATCATGAATAACATTCAAATACTTGGTAATATTGATACAAGACAAGACACTAGTTAGTGTATGTATTTGCAATGTTCAGGAAAATTGAGAGCTGAATTAATGTCAAAATAACAATAAATAATTATCCATCTCGTGGAAAATAATAAATAATATTTTAAGGATGTGGTAGTAACAAACAAAAGTCAAAATAGATTATTTTATTGATATTGTCTTTGACAGTTATTATTTTGACTAAGGGCCTGTTTCACCGCTTCCTGATAAGGCTATCCACCACTTAATTTGACAGATGGAGTATGGAAAATCTGTCAAATAACCCTATCGGGCACCTTATCTGGAAGCGGTGAAACAGGCCATAAGTATCCAAATTATAAACAAATGTCAAAAAATATTTTATTGAAATTATCTTTGACAGTTGTTATTTTGACTATCTTATAACGGGCTGTTAAATATTTAATGGACCTCTAGAGCAGGAATTAAATATATGTTATGTGATTTGACAAGTTATTTTATTTATATAACATTCCTTGATGAAATGGGTCTACTAAATGTAGTGGAGTTCCCAGAGCGTAAAAATCGTGCAAACCTCCGATTTTTGCAATAGTAGATGAAAATTGAAAAGAAAAAAAGGAATGTGTAGCTGATAACATAAATAATAAAGTTTACCTATTGAAAAGTTGTGCTTTTGAATTTTAAATTATTCTCTTTCACTTCAAGTAAACTAATAAACTGTAAAATTTTGAAGAAAATTTGCATATTTCTTTCTTTTAAATATTATAGCAAAATAGTAAAATATTTCATTTTTTTTTATTTGTATCGTTGCTTATATTCAAAAGAAAGAAAATAAGTTGAAAAAAATATATAATTTATATTTAAAATTAATATTTTTGTATGTAGATGAGCATACCTCCAAATGTGCTTGTTGTGTGCCTCGCCAGGTAAATGGCATTCCATTTATTTTTTTTTGGTTTTAAATAGGAAGTTTAAAATTATATTTTAGGCTTAACAAAGCCTTCTATTTCTTAATGTGTGTAACTTTTTAGCTCTTACTTCATAAAATTTTCTGAAAATGTAGCACAAACTTTTCACGGATATTTCGAAGAAAATCTGTATTTTATTTCTTAGTTTATATCCTCTTTGCTTTTGGTTAGGTTTTTACAGACTAAAATTTATTTTTTATTTCTTTTTTTTCATTAATTATATTTGCTAAGACATACTTAAAGGAAGAAAATACAAATTAGGTTAAGAACTGATATTTTTTGCATTCAGGTAAGCATTTTCCAAACATAGATCGCAGCATGCGTCTTTAGTATGTAGGTGAGATTTGTAGCACCCAATTTTTTTTCTGGCTTTAAGTAGAAAGCTTAAATATATTTCAAAGACTAGAAAAAGTCTTTAATTTGTCGATGCATTTAATGTGCTCTCACTTAATTAAATTCTCAACAAATATAGAAAAATATTTTCGGTCTATTTCACACATTTTTGGAGATTTTTAAGTACTTAAAAGTTATCATTTCTCTAAAAATTAAATACGCACAACAAGTAAGTTTAACGCACTTTTCGTTACAGCCCTTAAATCTACCCAAACCCTTTTATCTTGGATACGACGAGCGTTAATCTCTAAAAATTTTTGCAAAAACCTTATAGTTGTATTTAGCTTAGCAAAGCAAACTTTCTTTTTTAAAAATTGCGTATTTGGTTAATTTTTAACGTAAGCAATCGGATAAGAGTCATTAAATAACAGGAACAAGAAAAAAATTTTTTTTCGGGACCGGTTTTATATGGTGAAATATAAATTTTTAATTAAGTTACTAAAAAATTAAAAACACAAAAATTTTTTTGGTAAACTTTGCAAGTTAAAGTGTAAAAAAGAAAATGACACCTCAAAAACCAAAATCCATTCACTATTAAAGTTTTCGGAGGTTAAAACCTCTGGCGACTGCAGTAATGCTGTTTCAATCAATCAATCAGCCAATATTGGTCCACTGCTCGACATAACACAAATACTGTTTAAAACATAAAAAAATAATATTACGAATAAATGGCAATGCGTATTGGCACGGGTCAAAGAACTTTAAACTTAATATTTTGCACACACATGACGTATATGTCCACCAAAATATATTTTTAGAAAACCGCCCCTCAAGAAGTGAAAATATAGGATATCAAACTGTATATTACGTCACGAAAACTTTTTCACGAGGATGAAGGTGCAGGGTGCAAGTCTATGTAACATAAAACTTATATTCCCCTAAGTGTTTTCTAATAAAATAAAATGTTTAATTGGTATCTACTGCAGTGACAGCATCGTGATAGAAAAACTTAATTGCAAATTAATTTGTTTGTTGCTTAATAAGGTACGAAATACTTACTTAATAAAGTTTTACGACCAGGGCTTGAACTATACAAAATATAGAATAGAAATAGAATTCAAGGGAAGACAGTCGATTTAAAGATAGTTGTTTATTGGAAAATTGTGACTGCATTTAGGGTCGCTATCACTTTGTGGCACATGAAGTCCTATTATTTATAGAAAATAAGCAATAAAATGTCATAACTGCAACACGGATACTTAAAATAGTTTTCCAACAATCGAGAAGATCATAATAGAAATTCCTTGTGTTATGAGTTATGACTTATGAGTTATGAGCTAAGAATCTTTAGTTTTTAGGGTTCCGTGCCCAAAAGATAAAAACGGGATTTTTTTGTCTACCTTCGCTCCATAATGGTACGGAACCACACAATTATCTGTAAAATAAAAATAAATAAAACTTTATATTTTTATTATGTATTCAGTAAAAATCAAAACAATCTTATAGTCCGGTCTAATTAGACTAAAAAATAGGGATGAGGTTACATTAATTCCGACAAGGCTGAATATTGGTAAGATTGTTCAATACACTATAATAAAGGAAATGTGAAAAGTCCTCATCGATCCGGCACGTGCAAAAAATTTTACTCGGGGTCAAAGGTTACAAAAACGGGTTTTCCGCGATTTTCAGCAAAACGGTAAGTTTTATCATAAAATCAGCTCAGACAAAATTTGTAGATCAGATAATTATCTATAAAAATGTCTTTATACTATTTTTTCTAAGAGCCACCATTTTTGAGATATAACGATTCAAATAAGTGTACTTAGCGCGTTTTCTTCAAGTTACACCTTTTAAGTGTACATCAACTACAAAACTGACTAGCGGTGTATCTAGTCTGATGTATGCGATACATCGTCGTAGACAAAAGTACACTTATACTTCAAACTATTTCAACTTTTTGAATCGTTATAGCTCAAAAATGGTGGATCTTAGGAAAAAAAAGAATAAAGACATTTTTATAGATAACTATCTGATCTACAAATTTTGTCTGAGCTTATTTTACGATAAAACTTACCGTTTTGCTGAAAATTGCAAAAAAGACCTTTGACCCCTAGTAAAATTTTTTGCACGTGCCGGATCGATGAGGACTTTTCACATTTCCTTTATTATAGTCAACGAATAACAAAACTACAGGAAACGTAACTCCCATACATCAACTGTTTTAAATTTGGCTCCTTTTCGAACACTAAAATATGACAATTCAGATTGTCGCCAAGGTCGTTTCCCAGGTAACGTATCATAATATTGCGCGCTGGACGACAGCCTGCGCGGTTATTATCAATGTCACAGTTATGAAACAAAGCGGATGGCATTATGCAGTATACACTAAATATATCTACTATCACGAAGAAAGGAGTACATAATTATTATTTTAAAATCAAACATTTTCCTCTGATCCTTACATCGTCGATAATAATAATATATAATAATTTTGAACAAACCGTGTACGACTCGGACGAATTTAAAACTATCCAGAAACAATCCTAGACAAGACGTTTTCAGATTACAAAAATATATGTGCTAAATTATTACAGAACTAGCTGTTGCCCGCGACTTCGTCCGCGTGGACTTCATTTTATAGCGCGCGGTGTCAACAAAATTGGTGTCAAATTTAAAAGCTTTTTAAAACCCAAATATCTAAATACAACAACATAAAAAAATGAAATATTATGTGCCCACTGCTCAAGTGGGCACATAATATTTCATTTTTTTTTATATTATACCTAAAGCTTATTTAGCCCCCCATTACACAACTTTAGCTTTAACTATAAACTATTTAGCATTGGTAGGTTTAAGGTTTCGTCACTCATCACTGCGTAGATAAAGTACTGAGTACTGACTACAAAGTAGAGTAGTGAGTTATTCATTATTTATAGACGTGCATAACAATCGCAAGAATCGAAAAACGGTATTCAACTTGGTACCACCTCTTATAGAAAGATGCACGAGCAAGCGATATCGCGATGTAGGAGACGCACGGCGCCATCTATTATGATTTTTTGGAACTAACTTAATTTGAACAAATTTACGCATTTTCACTCCCTTACAACCCCTTTTTCCGGTTAAAAAGTAGCCTAGGTCCTTTCTCAGGCTTTAGACTATCTGTGTACAAAATTTCATTACAATCGGTTCAGTAGTTTTGGCGTGAAAGCGAGACAGGCAGACAGAGACACTTTCGCATTTAAAATATTAGCAAAGATTATTACAGAATTGAAATAAAAAACTTACGGTACAAATGCAGATTTTCGTAATCTCTTTAATTTTCGGTCATTACTCATACAAAATATATCATGAATAGGGCCCGGAAAAATATGTATTAAAAAATCCAAAATATGTACATAAAATATGGACAAAAAAATCGAAAATATGGAAAAATATGGAGTATTAAATAGAAATATGGAAAAAATATGGAGTATAAAATTCCAAAAATTAAACGTTGTTTTAGTGTTATAGGTAAGAAAAGAGTCACTCGTGACAGTTAACAAAGAGATAGAGGCCAGAAATATGCTATGCTGGCTTTGCCTTTGCATATTTGGTAGGCTAGAAATATGCTATACTGGCTTTGCCTATGCATAAATGGTTTGGGAATAAACATATGTGACAGTATTAACTGTACAACTTGCATGACATGCTGATCATAATATTGTAACCATGACAGCACGTAACGCACGTCATGCTGCATGATTTGACGTGGGAGAGCCGTGCTTCGGCACGAATGGGCCGGCTCGACCGGAGAAATACCACGGGCTCACAGAAAACCGGCGTGAAACAGCGCTTGCGCTGTGCTTCGCCGAGTGATTGAGTTTACTGAAGGCCCAATCCCCTACCATTTTCCTTTCCCTGCCCTTCCCTCTTAAAAGGCCGGCAACGCACCTGCAGCTCTTCTGATGCTGCGAGTATCCGTGGGCGACGGAAGTTGCTTTCCATCAGGTGACCCGTTTGCTCGTTTGCCCCCTTATTTCATTTAAAAAAATGATCGTCTTGGGTTCGCTCAATATTGGCTAAATGATCCCTGCACGTCACAACTCACAATTCACGATATTTTTTACTTCAGTTTTTGTTTAGCCATGTCAGTAACATGACCTCCAGCATAGCTGAAACTTTATTTTCTATTTCTTCAATAATCTTCTTTGAAAACAGAATACCGAAAAAATATAATAAATAATAATATAAAACGCGAGAGGAACGAAATACGCAGCCGCATGGTGGCGGGAACGTATTTTTTTTGTATTTTAGTGAAAATATGGACGATTGTGACATTTTCTTGCAAAATATGGACTTATCTTTGTAAAACCCTAAAATTTGGAAAAATATGGAAAATAAAACTTGGGATTTCACAGTCTAAATATGATAATTCGTGTAAAAACACATTCCCTAATCATGACTATTAAGGGGCCAGGTACCCTTGGAATTTCTCATACAAACGTAATACCAAAATCATTTTCTCATACGAAAATATTTAACATGTTTGAGTTATTTTTTAGTTTAGAATAGTAATTACCTAGGTTCCTGCACAAAAACTTACTTCAAAATATTTAAACACAAAAAAAATTTTTTTGTTTAAAATTTTTTTTTTAGTAAATTTACTACTAAATATTGAAACACTAAAAAATAGAGTAAAACACTAAAAAATATATAAATAAATAGTAAATTTACTACAAAATATTTAATTTCTAAAAAATATCTTTTAGTATTATTTTTTGATTATTGCATTTTTACAATAACATGTAAACTTAATAAGACAAACACAAAGTCACACACTGGCATCCAACTTAAATAAACCATCTTTTTGGGCATGTTTTTGGGTCGGAAAAAATACAAGAACTTTACCTAAGCATAATTTAAAAAAAAATCACTTACTGATGAAACTTGAAAGGTTATTCCTGTATTAAAAGTCGTATCTGTATGACTTCTACACCATTTCACAGGGCATTTAGGCATTTTAACAACGAAAATTTTGTAAAAAGCTACGTAAAAAGTAAGTAAACCAAAAGTAAACAAATTGTAAAATGAGTTTGACAATAATTATCATGTCAACCTGGTTGAACGTCACTCGAGTATATATGCACGAAAAATGTGTACCGAACGGCGAACACATGCATAAATGTGCATGTATTCGGGTCACATTTTGTAGCCATTTTGATGCACGTTTTTTTGACGGAGTTACTCTTCCTGTAGTTTAAAGTTCACTGATTATAGTGTATTGAACAATCCTACCAATATTCAGCCTTGTCGGAATTATTGTAACCTTGGATGTCTAAGTTGATCGGAGTATTACTTCCATATTTTAAAGTTGTCGACTAAAAAGTGATTTGCAATTAAAAGTTGCAATTTAAAAAACCTGTTCTCAGTTTTATATTCGCAACTTTTACGTGGTCGTTACAGTTTTGAACGATCAAAATGCGAACAATGCAAATCCCCTTATGTTTGAGATGGGTAGTAACTAGTACGTCAGAATTGGGATATCCTAAAGCAAGTTTTACCTACTGATTTTACACGGGAAATTGAGGGACCCAATATTCAATTTCATTACAAAAGATATTGCCAAGAGGAATTACTCGAAAATTTCAAGTCATTTATCAACTGACCACTATGAATTATGAAATATACGAGTTACTCGTAAATTCTTAAAATAGCTGGTCACCAATACGAGGCTGAAATGTGATAGAAAAGTTCGTCATTTAAGTTCTAACACCACATTAGTCAGTTTTTGGCAATTTTAAAATTTTGATGTCATTCGCTACAGTCGGAAGACGCATCGTATCAGCCAATCAGGAAGAACAAAAACTTTATTGTTACAAAGTTTATTGCATAACAAAAACTCCTAAAATAATTAAATAGTAAACCCGCTTAAATATGGAATCTATTAGATACCAAATTATGCAATTATTTTCTTTAATTTCTCTCTCTCTCTCTGAAAAGTTGTTATTTCTGACTTACGCGGTGTTAGAAAATAGAACTTAAAATGACGAGTAGGAGTGTAGGTGTAAGTACTAGATTTTTATCCTGAGCATAGTCGAGATCGATTTCCAGATTTATCTAATGTCCGTTACTGTATAGTTTGCCAAACGTCAGGACTCAGGACTTCGCAATCGCTAATCTCTAATATTCTCTCAATCTCTAATCCACGATTGAATCAATCTTAGGACAGCTGCATTTTCTGTTCGTGACATTTTTGGTTGGGATATAGCAGTTTCTTAGAATGGTATATTTTAAAATCATTGGACACCAAAGCAATAAAGCGAATTTTGGATAAATGATATTATTAAGTCCTGATAATTTAACCTAACGCTAAATCAGCATTTTAATGGAAGTCATCCTGGTCACCTCTTTATGTATCATAATTAGTCAAAATGCTAGTAAATAGACAAACTTGTATCAAAAAATTTAGAAGCCGGGATCTTGGACCTTCCGAACTTACCTTCTGAACAGACCGGGTGGGTTGGTCGACGACGCGACAGATAACCGTCGCCTTGGCTGGATGGTTGAGGAGTGTACCGATGTGTTGAGCCAAGAGCTGCGCATGCAGACTGTTAGTAGTGCCAGGACGATCGTTCTCCCACGATGTCTTCGCCGCCTCCGCAAGCAAACACCTCAGAAGTTGATTTTCCGCTTCCAAACCGTGGATACTGACAATCTGCATGAGAGATTCACGTTAAAATTTGGAAATTCGCATAAAATTAAGGAAACTCATACAAGAATAAAGAGAAGCTTGGATCGTGGTGTGAATTGACAAACAATGGAACAGTGTATTCTGCCGGGTTACCGAAAAAGGGCACAACACGTTTTTTTGTGAAAATGAGTTAATACATTTAGGGAAAAGACCTATCTGCCTGATTTTTTTCGTATTTAGCAATAAAATTAACAGAAATAGTTTAAGCGTAGCTTAAAGGGCACAACTGCATCATTTTTAGGGTTTATTACATAAGGCATATTGTGAGATAATATAACTTTTATTTCACCTATTTATTATTATTGATGAATGATGATGTATATTTTTATATGAAGACTTTAGCAATTAATGTAGAAAGAAAAGTCACAACTTACAAAGTGTAGCAGTTCAGCCCTTTCTGTGAATAGAAAGGGCATAATTACTAGTTACCCTACTCTTATAATTGTTGCATAAAAGGCACATTAGCCTTTGTGCCTTTACTTATACGTTCCTTTTAAACGTAATTTGCTGTTTTAATGTGTTTTTTTTTTAATGTTAAATTAAAAAGAAATATGCTAAATATAAGAAATATTAAGTATAATGAATCATCACTACATATTATAAAACAAAGTAGCTTTTTTCCCTCATGTCCCTTTATTCCCTTTAATCTTTAAAACTACGGAACGGATTTTGATGCGGTTTTCTTTAATAGATAGAGTGATTCAAGTAGTTGCGTGTGTACGGTGAATTATACGGCTATTAATGAACCAAAGATTTCCTTTGGTAGGATTGGTCCTTATGGTCCAAGGATGGATTTAAGATGTGGAGCCACCGCGATTTTTTATGTAAGTTTTTTTTAATTTTAGCAGCTTTTGCTCTGGAGGAAAATAGAGTCTCAATCTGTATAGAGGCATTAATTATGGTACTATTCCAAGTTCGGTACCATATTCGGATGACTTTAGAATGCTAAATTCATTTTAGGACTCATATTTGCACGATAAAGATGTTAAGCAACGTAAAAAGAAGAAGAAGAAGAAGCATTATTTAAACGCGCTAATCTTAGTATGAGTCAGTAATTACTGGTCCGATTTGAAAAATTCTTTCAGTGTTAGATAGCCCATTTATTGAGGAAGGCTATAGGCTAAATTTTACTACGCTAAGACTAATATAAGCGAAGATATAGAGGAAAATGTGAAAAAAACGGAGGAAATTATTTGAAAGGGCTTATTTCACGATTTTTTCAGCAATGTTTCTGTTATTTGGCACAGATAAAAAGTAGGAACGTGAAGAATCATAGACTATTTATTGTGGACTAATTTGTCTGTGAAATATCTAATTTACGCGGGCGAAGCAGCACGGAACGTCTAGTAATATTATAAAGCTGAAGAGTTTGTTTGTTTCAACACGCTAATCTCAGGGGCTACTCATCCGATTTAAAAGAATCTTTCAGTGTTTGATAGCCTATTTATCGAGGAAGGCTATAGCCTATATTTATTACGCTAAGACCAATAGAAGCAAAGATACAGAGAAATATGTGAAAATAAAGCTGAAGATTTTGTTTGTTTGTTTGTTTGAACGCGATAATCTCAAGAACTACTGGTCCGATTTGAAAAAATCTTTCAGTGTTGGATAGCCTATTTATCGAGGAAGGCTATAAGCTATATTTTATCACGCTAAGACCAATAAGAGCAAAGATACAGAGGAAAATGTAAAAAGAAAAACTGGAGCAATTGTTATGTTATTTGACACGAATATATAGTAGACTACGTGAGATATGGGTTATTAATTATTTGTGAAAAATATACGGTTTCCATGAAATTTCAGATTTACGCGGACGAAGCTGCGCGGTACGTCTAGTAATATTAATATGTTTATTGCTCCATTCATCACCATGTCTTTGGCATGCAGAAAAATGCGGCTATCAGCCTCCTCATATTAATTGAGCCCTGTCAACAGCGTTTTCGTTGGTTGAAAATCATAATAAATATTCTAAATTTTTTATTTTATTTTTATTTTATTTTTACTATATTTTATCTAAATATTATTCAAAAACTGGCATTTAAACATTCGATTCAATCGAAAATGATACCAAACTCGCCTATATACCTAAATCCCACGCAGTTATTGGCCTCATACCTTGTTGAAGCTAAAAACCCCCCCTCCCCCACCTGCATGAAATATTCAGGTGGCTCCACATCGTAAACCCATCTTATTAATATAAAGATCAATCCTACCAAAGGAAATCTTTGGTTCAGCAAAAGCCGTATTCCTCGTTTTTTTGTCTTGTACGCACACGACAAAAGAGGAAGGTTTATAAGTATAATGACATTCACTAAATAGTGGAGAAATACTGTTATTGTTGAGGTTTCTAATGTGATGTCGTATATAATAACATTTTTTTTCTGCTTACGTTGCAAACGCAGGCTGAACTCTACGAGTTTTATCAAAATAATGTACCAAGTATTGTAAATAATGAAAAGGTCTACAGAAAACTCCGCGATGCAATAGTATATTATGAATCTATCTCTTATGAATATCCCACAATAACAGTTTTTTGTCATTTACTTTTAACAACAAATAGTGGCTCATTTTCGAAGCGATTTTAACCAATACGGCATTAATCCTTATTCAATTAAACACTTTAAATACATTTTTGATTTAATATAGATCTATATGGCCCAGCCAAATTTAAAAAATGCGAGACGCATCTTTAGAGCTTTTTTGGAGGTACCGACCAATGCGGGCCACGGTTAGTAATATAATAATGATTATTTTTCCGACCCAAATATCGACCAATAGAATTGCACCATTCGACGTCACGTGGTACAACCTACATGGTATTATACTGAATATTTAAAATCAAATTGCACAATCGATTTCAATCATTTTTTCAGTGGCTATATATATTATTTTATACCCGTGCGAAGCCGGGGCGGGTCGCTAGTATTAAATACATCGATTAAAAATATTATATTGCTATCGTTTTATACATACTAAAAAACACAATTTTTTAGATATTTACACAATTTCGGAAAACACATATTATGAATACCTCGATCGTGGGAATCGCAAACACAATAGATTTTCAATTGTAATGCGACAGTCGGGTGCCGCTTGGTGATTGATGGTTTAAACAGAATTTAAAAAATATTTTAATCTCGATTTTCTCAACATTTGTAAAACGTCAGTTGTGCCTTTTCTAATTACGACGGCCGTATTGTATGCAGGTCGAAAAAAATATTTTAAAACTCTAAATAATATTATGCTAACGTAAATGATGAGAGTGCAGCTGACAAGTTGCATAAAGTTTTGGTTTTGTACGACTATAACAAACGATTAAAAGTTAATTAAACTTTTATATCTAGTTACGCTTAACTTTTAGAGCTCATTTAGCATAAAGGATCACATTTTTGCCGTCAATTTCATTTGCAAAATAGCGGGTCTGTAAGCAGAGACCCGACACTTGGCTCTAACAGAATTTTGCACTATAAAGCTGCAGCCCCACTGCTCCATCCACATAAGCATTATGCTTTGACTACCGAGCCCCTATTAGAGCGGGGCCACATTGATCCAGTACAGTGCGATGCACTATGTCGCCTGAACGGAAAAAGGCTGCGTTTTCACCGGAGCTGCGTTGCGAGAAATGTGTTAACGAAATAGCTACGCTTAGAGAGGTCAAAAAATTATACTTTAGATGATAATATCTTTGCGACATCTTCACCCTCCCACTTCATTTTCTTATTCGTTGTATCGTAAATGCAATACGTGGAGTTCTCGCAGTTGTATCAACGCACCGTAACGCAACAGAGCAATGTGGCTGCGTTCTAAAGGGAAAAAACGTAAGCAATCCAGAATGAAATACCGGTAAAATATATCGTAAATTTTGCCGATGTCGATGAAATTACCAGACGTAATTATCGAGTCTAGACGGATGCGGAGCGGGTAATATTATGCAAGCATATTACCCATTAACGAAAAATGTTCATTCAGCACTTGCTAACATGGGTCTATTCAGAGTGGAATTCTAGATCAAAAAGCAGACAGAGGTCGTTGGAAAAAATCCTAAGGGAGACGATCCGTAACTTTAATTATTAATTTTAACCATTTTTTTAAGTAAGTGTCATTAATTACATAAAATCCAAATTACAATAATAATATTCGTTTAATATTATGAGCTGTTATGACACTAAATAATAACACATAGGTAACATAAATTCACGATTGCCCTATTCTTATAGTGGTGATTGGTGACTGGTGATCATAATATTAGTCATAGCAGTCTGTTGATTGTTTTAAATACAGTGACTTAACTCATTTAAATAAGTTTTAGCATTGAGCGTTGCATTTTAGTAAAACTAAGCGGACAATTTGCATTGAAAATGACCAAATTTTTGCCAATTTTAAACGCACACCAAGTTTCGAGGACATTTATCAAATAACAAAACACAGAAATGGAGTGAAACTCGAACTAAACATTTAGTGCACCCGAAAAGTAGTGTTGAACAAATTATTTTGAACGAACAAAATGACTAGCAATGTCAAAACGTCGAAAAACAAAATTGAAAAAACATACAGTGTATTATTCAAATCACAAGCACACATAACACAGTACATGTGGGACCTTGGTGTATCCTTTATTATTCCGCTTGATTCATATTTAAGGCAAAACGGAAAAGCAACATAACAGGAATGACAAAAAAAAACGCGAAAGCCAAACCTTATTGTGGCGACTGCGACGGCATCCTCGACATCTTTACAAAACAATTGTTCGCATTAGATCACATTTTAACAATTGGAGTCCTCAAAAAAGACCGAGTACGCTCTAACTAGTATCGTTGGCGACACGTCCGCCTCTTAGGACAGCTGAAGCGAGACTCGCGTTTCGATGCAATTCCCTTCAGTCCTGGGTTGCGCACGCCTACTGTCACACTGATTAAATAAATTGAAAAATATTCTGCACCGTGCTTTATAATTGACAGCATTAATAACGCACGGATGAGTCCGATGGTTGATTTAACCGTAACTATTTGAATATGAGCAAAAGTGCCAATGCATGTGATTGTTCCAACGATGTTTCATTGGATGTGATAAGAAAATAACTTTATACTTATGCTATTATAGAAAGAATGAATCACTTCAACACAAATTACAAAATTATTTCAAATTGGATATAAACAATTACTTAACAAAATAAAGTTAATGTGTCCGCTGTCAGAAATAACAAGGTTTCACTAAATGCATGTCCATATAAAAACAATTTGGTACTTTTACTAACATCTGGCACCATAAAAATCCAAGTACATAAATGGAAGAAAAAAATTAATATGAAATGTAAAACCACCGCTTTCAGTGACGGACGACGGTAGCCGGTTTCATTAAAACTAGAACAGCTACGCAGCATCTATTGTAGGTATAGCTGCCCAAGAGCGCTCACCCTTCGTTAACTCTCGTAACTCAGACCGAAGACTAAAACGAATGACCGACAAGTTTGGCGAAAGATCAGAAAAGTAATTTTTTATGATATAAGATTTATCCAAGAGCTATAAACCGGCAAAAAAGGATTGTTGGTAGAAACAGCTCTACTTTTTTATTAAAGTATCGACTTTTGATTACATTCGAATTTCTACTTATGTATAGGGTCAACACAAGTTTAGCCGGTTACTTAATTGATTTCGGATGTGAGAAATGTTTAATTATTATTCGTTTGTAAACGAGTCTAAATATAATATGCTAGTTTACGCAACTCGTTATTTGTGCGGAAACCTTACGTTTAAAAAAAAGTATCCTATGTCCTTTCCCCCCGGGAAAGGACATAGGATAGTTTTTTCTCCATCTGCACTACCAAATTTCATTAAAATCTGTTTAGCGGTTTCAGCGTGAAGAGGTAACAGACAGACAAACAGACACACTTTCGCATTTATAATATTCCTTATTATTTATTATGGATAAATAATGAAATCAAAATTTTTTCACGACTCTCGTCACGTTTTTTGGTCAAGACCAAGCGTGGGTTTGGGTGGCTTTGTTGTTTTTAGGCTTCAAAAACACAATTCTTTTTAGGGTTCCGTACCTAAATGGTAAAAACGGAAACCTATTACTGAGACTTCTATCTCTGTCCGTCTGTCTGTCACCAGGCTGGAACTCAAGAACCGCTATAGCTGGACTTGGTGCCCCTAAAACAACAAAGCCACCCAAACCCACGCTTGACCAAAAAACGTGACGAGAGTCGTGAAAAATCTTTTGTATTTAATACTAAAAACAAAATAAAGTCAATACTCAATATGTCCCATACAACAAACGTAATTTTTTGTCTATTTGGCTCGTAATCCATAATAGCTACATGTAGATTGTAGACACCTGAAATTTTCACAAATTCCTCAATCATATGTTTACTTAAATAATAAAATTAAAATGACCAAAATTATCCCATCTATTTTCGCTCTATAACGGTACGGAAATGACAGAACCCTTCGTGCGCGAGTCCGACTCGCACTTGGCCATTTTTATACTAGGAGTAGCCGTGTCACGCCGTAATTGAATATGTCAGGTCACAGTTTCAAAACTAAGCCAGTTTTCCCTTTGACGCCCAAATTGATTGGAGGCACGGATAGAACGTACCAAAAACAATGATCAACGCACTAGTTCTAAGTTCTAACCGCTAACGAGCTGGAACTACACACACCGGCAAAATTAGCGGAACATAGATAAAAAGTGCCACAACTTGAACTTAAGTGGGTCGGGCTGTGTGAAATCCTTTTTTATAGTTTCTAAGGTCATTTAAGAAATAAATTATTGAACAAAACTGGCAAGTCGACAGGTTTCTATAGCAATGATGCCCTAATAAGTGTTTTTTGATGGTTGACGTTGTAAGTGTTCCTAATAATAATGGCGTTTTAGCGGGGTGCAAGGTATGCTCAGCTTATTTAATTGTTTGGTTTTTGGAAAACACATTGCTTAGATACAAATTAGTGATTTTCCAGCAATCTGCGACAGCTAGAGCTGTAACCACGTTACAGAAAGGTCACACCTACCGTTCGGTCAGTCAGGCCTTAGGCTTCCGTGATCCATCATAACTTCAACGCTACAGAGAGACTGGATCTTACGTTCGGAGACGAGAACAAGGCAGATATCGGGTGACAATGATTCAGGATGACCATTTTGTAAGGAAACAAACCCTAAGAAATCGACCTCAAACTGCTATGCAGGCACGAAACCTGTCGGAACAGGTCCGAGATGTACGCGTAAGTGATTGTACAGTAAGAAGAAGACTTAAAGAAGTTAAATTAATCTCAAAAGTGCCAGCAAGGGCACCAAAACTTGAGACAGGACACCGAACAACCAGGCTAAGATTTGCGCGTGAACATCAAAATTAGACAAGTGAGTGAAATTTTGTGCTGTACAGTGATGGGAGCAAATTCTGTGTACATTTTGTTGACAGGCGATAAAGAATGTGGATAAATCGTAAGGAACGCTATAGGCCATCAAACTTAACGGAAACACTGGCCTATGATGCCGGCACGGAGCTGATGATTATTGATGATGGTATTTTTTCAGTACAGGACTATAGTACAGACATCCTGGAACTGCATGGTGTGCCTTTTACACAGTTTTAGGTAGTAACTTCAATTTTATGCGCGTCCATAGAGTAAGAAAATCAGATATTATTACCTAAACGATGCTGGCGTAGCCCAGGTGGAGAGGCCAGCGCGGTCTACGGATGTGGATCAGATTGAAGTCGTGTGGCACATCAATGGGTTAACGGTAAGAGTAAAAACTCCGGTCCAAAATTTGTCCAGGACCTCGAGTTGGCGCTACTGGAGGAGTAGGAGAATATCCCACAGAAAATTGACAATCAAAATGCAAGCATGGAATGGCGTATCCTGGCCCTCTTGAGATCCATAGAAGGCATTACACGCTTTTAACATGGCATTTCTTTAATAAAAATGGAGAATTTAACTTAAAAACTTACTACTGGAATTTCAAAGATTTTCTTAATTTTTTATTTTTGCCGATTTTTTTCTATTTTTCACGTTTTTATGCCTCAAATTTATATGAAATTTATTTTTTATAATCAATTAATAAATAAATAAATTTATAAAAAAATTGAAAATTTTGTTATGTTCCGCTAATTTTGCCGGTGTGTTAAGTTGTGTCATCTAATAGTACATTACGCACCTAGGGCAGGAAAATAAGAAATGTCTCAGATCAAATGTATTTATTGGCAGAGGCGAAGCCGAGGTCAACAAACATATTGTGATCTGAGACTTTTTTATTTACTGCCCATGGTGCGTATACTATTTTTGAAGAAAGTTGATGTTTTCCACCCGGAGGTGATAATAATAAGTAAAATATATTTCCATACCTATCTAATTCTAAAAAATATTATATAAATCTCATATGTTACTAGTTTAGTCACTTCAATAAAATAATATGGGCGAAATACTTTATATTATGGCAAAGCAACGTTTGCCGGGACAGCTAATACCTAAACCTATCTATACTAATATTATAATTGGGAAGAGTTTGTTTGTTTGTTTGAACGCGCTAATCTCAGGAAGTACTGGTCAGATTTGAAAAATTATTTCAGTGTTAGATAGCCCATTTATCCAGGAAGGCTATAGGCTATATTTTATTACGCTACTGTTAATAAGAGCGAAGAAATAGAGGAAAGTGTGGAAAAAACGGGGGAAAATTATTTGAAAGGGCTTATTTGATCGCACTTATCTCAGGAACTCAGATCATCAGGAATCAGACCAGTGTCTGATTTGAAAAATTCTTTCAGTGTTAGATAGCCTATTTATAGAGAAAGGCTATAAGTTATATTTTATCACGCTAAGACTCATAGGAGCGAAGAAATAGAGGAAAATGTGTTAAAAACGGCGTAAATTAGGGACCAGGACTCTCTATAAAGGGCTTATCTAACAAACTACTTAGAGCAATTTTACTGTTATTTGGGTCAGATAAGAAGTAGACCACGTGAAGGATCATAGCCTATTTTTTGTGGACTAATTTGTTTGTGAAATATCTAATTTACGCGGGCGAAGCCGCGCGGAACGTCTAGTTTATTATAAATGCGAACGTGTGTCTGTCAGTTACCTCTTCAAGCTCCAACCACTGAACAAATTTTGCTAAAATTTGGTATGGATATACATTGAGTCCCGGTTTACGCGCGTTAAACGGATTTTGGCGCAAAGAAGTTGAGGGCATCATCTGATTAAAAATATAGAGCTGAAGTAGAGCTGCTGACATTGAAAAGTACTGGATTGATTTTTATGTAATTTAGCGCAGATATTATACAGTAGAGTGTAGATTGTAGGACGTAGAGTGTAGACCATATAGAGCAGTCATTCCCAAAGTGGGCGATAACGCCCCCTTATGGGCGCTGAAGGTCTGAAGGGGGCGCTGTGGGACCCAGAAAAAAATGAAGGCGTTGTGCTAGGCTTGGGGATGAATTATTTCATCTGGATTCATTTTAAATTGAAACAATGGGGGCGCTAAAACGTATTCTTTTCTATAAGTGGGCAGTAGACAAAATAAGTTTATAGATTATAGAAAGACGTAGGCTACATTTTTATGAGGAAATACGTACGGTTCCCGAAAAATTCCTTACATATACGCGGGCGGAGCCGCGCGAAACTTCTGGTATTAAATAAAGACGAGCAAATAATATAGAGTAAAATAAACAGCTTTATTGAGTGCGTCCACTGATTTAAATCGATGAAAATTGACACTGTTAACGGGGGATTTTCCGTCGCCATGAGCCCAGTCATTGCGGTTTGCAGAGGTTAATTAATTTTCGTCGGGGTCCAATTCCTGATTGCGACTTGTGAAATGAAAAATAACAGACTACGTTGCATTTCAAAGGATTGGTGGCACTGATATTAACCTTTAACTTATCTATATTCAATGATATTCAACTAAATACAGATCTGTTACGTTCATACTATTTTCCGGCTTAAATTGCTTCCGAACAATTTTCAAATTCAATTGTCAAATTTGACAGATAACTGAAACAAAAGATACGAAATGACATTTACATAAGAGACAGACTAAACAAAAGACGGGTCAATTGGCCCGTATTTAATGGCTTCACAACGCGCGCGGTAGTAACATATATGCTTTGAGTTTTTTTATATAATATCATTGTCTATATTAATAATTTCGTTCAGGGGTACGGTAGACTCGATCGAAACCTTATGTGAATAATAGAAAATGAAAAAATATTGATTTCGAGTCGACAACTTATATCCGCAAAATTCGGATTTTGGAGTATTTCGTTAAATTTTAATGGCACTGACACTGAATTCTAAACAAACTTCACGCGCCATCTTGCTGTAAACTGACACATGCCACATGTGTCATTGACGTAAAGACAGAGTTGCCAACTTAAAAATGTCTGAGTTCTCTAACTACACTAAACTTGAAACTGCCTCTGCTGGCAGGTTTTTCTACCTGCCAGCAGGCCCTTTTTTTTTTTTTGTAGTTCCCAGTACCACTGTGAGTGTTCTAACGCTGTAGGTGTATATTTATTTATAATGTATATTTATAATGTATAGTTGTAATGTATGTATAGTTGACGTTTATAATGATGTTTTAAATTATCCTGTAGAGTTCCTAAATACTAAAACGCCTGCAGGACTACCACCACACATTCTAAAATTAAAATTTGGTTGCTATACAACCAACTAATTTATAGTATTATTGTATAGTAATGTTTTTAAGAAATTTAAACCCATCATCTCCAGGATTTATTAATGTCAATAGCTTGCACCAATATTTCACTCCAAACTTCAGAAAGTCTAATAATTAATTATTAGAGCCTACAAAAATAAAAAAATGTCACGTTTCTCATTGATATGCCTTTGTAAATAATTAAATATTATATTATTATCCTTGCTTAATTTTTTTATGTTTGGACCGCGAAGGTCATTGCATTTCTTAATAATTATGGACCCCGAGCGAAATTAATTGGTGACCCCTGAACTAAGCTATATTATATTATATACGTACCTATCTATGTTTTTTTGAAGTGGAAACTTCTTTAGCGGCGTTGAGCACTTTTGTGGGATGGGTAAGAACTGTGAAACTCGCGTCAGGTTTTTGTGTTGATCGAAAAACCATAGAAAAACCGTAAGACGGTTGGAGAGTAGTGTTTTGTGTCGAACTCGAACTCGAATTGTAATGGTTTCGATTAATGAAAAAAAAATCAATTTTTTAAAAATCGAGTTTCATAAAAAATGGGTTAAAAATTTAATCGATTGTAAGGGTTTCGATTAATTAAAAAAATCGATTTTTTAAGTAACGATTTTCATAAAAAATGGGTTAAAAATGCACAACGTTAATGATCAAGTTTTCACTTCAACCGCAACCCGTCTTTTTTTTAAATAAAATAAGGGGGCAAATGAGCAAACGGGTCACCTGTTGGAAAGCAACTTCCGTCGCCCATGGACACTCGCAGCGTCAGAAGAGCTGCAGGTGCGTTGCCGGCCTTTTAAGAGGGAAAAGGGTAATAGGGGAGGGTAGGGATGGGAAGGGAAGGGAATAGGGGAGAGTAGGGAAGGGAATAGGACAGGGGATTGGGCCACCAGTAAACTCACTCACTCGGCGAAACATAGCGTAAGCGCAGTTTCACGCCGGTTTTCTGTGAGAACGCGTGGTATTTCTCCGGTAGAGCCGGCCCATTCGTGCCGATGGCTCTTCCACGTATAAATTTATTTATTCACCAAATAAAACATTAAAATACATTATACAGTTACAAAAGCTTAACTTAAAACAGCATTTAAAACCAATGAGGTTTGTTGTGCAATGCTGCGATAGTCTTATTCGCAGAGGTGGTTATAAAATAACACAAATACAATATATAAGTTGGTATTACATAGTTATTTCGTATCTTCTGTCTCTTCTGTCTTGCCTTCCTTTAATATTTCTTGAGATAAGAAGACTACACAAATATTTACCTACATTTTGTACCTAGATGTGTATTGAGTAACAAGTTTACCCGAGCGAAAACTACGCTGTTTAATATTGCTCGGGATACAGAACTTACAGTTATAAATGTATGTGTATTTTATTTCATCCTCTTTCAGTTGCGTTGGGTTTTTGATAACTCTTGAAAAGAAGTCACTATGTTATTTCATTCATTCGATTTACGTACTCTAAAAATTAACTAACATTTTGCTAGCAAATTGTGAAAGAGGTTGGCACCATTAAATTGATGAAAGCTCCCTCATCATTTAAAATGCAATTACCGCTGGCAGACGTTAATTTACCCCACAACAATTTAAATATTCAGAAGGCCGTAATAATAATATTGGATAATCATAATATCTCAGTCTACACTCTACAGTAATTGACAGGGGACTCTGCTTTTCCGGTTGAGTGCGATAACAAGTGTTTTTTTTGTAATTTATTATTTTTTTTTTTTTTTTTTTTTTATTTTATTTTATTTTATTTTATTAAGATAACTACAACCTTAAAACTAACTATTTAAATAAACAAACTATAGTTAACTAAAAGGTCAATTAAAGTTACCTACATAAACACAGCTTAAATACTAAACTAAAGTAAAGCTTAAACCGACTTAATTAGAAAATCTAAATATTAGCACAATTAATTTTAAAATATCTACATAACTATTTCATAAATTTGACTAATACAATGTACTTAAACAAAAAAAATAATACAAGAGAGGGTAGAAAAAAAAAAATATAACTTAGGTTGCTTCATTACCAATTCATGGAATGTTGCGTTGAGGTAAGATATTGTTTACACTTTAGTCACAATACAATGTACTTATAATGTTAAAGATAATTATATAGAAACTATTACTACTAACAATAACTTTGTCTCAATTTACACTAATTATTATTATAAGTATATTAAATAACATTCAAGCAGTATACAATAGATATTGCACATGCAAAGTCATAAAATGGTACACAAAAATAAATTGAGATGAATTATTGAGCGCTCTCACCAGATAAAATGCCTTTTATTTTGTTCATAAAAGATTTCTTATTTCCAATAAAGATGTCAACTTCGGAAAAGTATTTATTGTAATTTTCTGCAACTCTTGTAAGTACAGCATTTTGGCCATAAGATGTACGATGCAAAGGCACAGCAAGCATAGGGGTGTTTCTCGTGCGATAAATTGGTGTGTTAAATGTTATTTGTGTAAGTAATTCTGGGCAGTTGATACGCCCTCGTAGTATATCAAAGAGTAGGCTCATATTCATTAGAGAACGTCTATCCTCAAGAGATAGTAAGTCATAAGTCCGGCAGTTGTTCTTGTAGTTGATAACTTTATTTTTAATTCTGAAATTTACATATTTTACAAATTTCTTTTGGATTCTCTCGATCCTGTTGATATGGACAGCATAATACGGTTGCCACACTTGACAAGCATACTCTAATATACTCCTGACATATGCGTAATAAAGTACTTTTAAACTAAGAATATGGTTGAATGGTTTGCAAGTTCTTATGATAAAACCTAAGTTTTTATAGGATTTACTTACTATCGCGTCAATGTGTTCAACCATATTCATCTTAGAATCAAATAAAATACCTAGATCCTTAACTATGTTAACTCGTTTTATAGGAACCCCATTAAGCATGTAATTGTAATTTATAGGTAATTTCTTACGACTAAAAGATATGCATTGGCATTTACTTACGTTCACGGAGATTTTGTTTTGTTTATAGTAATTGTATATTCTGTTTAAATCGTTTTGTAGTTTCTCGCAATCATTAATAGATGATATACTTAAAAATATTTTTTTATCGTCAGCGTACGATAAATGACGGGTATAAAGTAAATGTAAAGGAATGTCATAAATGTATGCATTGTAGAAGAGTGGTCCTAAATGTGATCCTTGAGGCACGCCTGAAGGAACCTGTATGTAATCTGACTTGTATCCGCCCATTACTACCGCCTGAGAACGATTAGACAAGTAAGAGGTTACCCATCGCAAAAGGTCTCCGTGAATACCCAACTGCATCAATTTCTGTAACAGTATAGTATGGTCCACTCGGTCAAAGGCTTTTTCGAAATCCGTATAGACTACATCCACTTGACCATCCCTTTCCATTTGTTCTAAGACATAGTTTGTATGGACTGCCAAGTTAGATATAGTAGAACGGCCACGAAGAAAACCATGTTGGGTATCAGGTATACCTTTGATAATAGTAGGATATATGTTTTCAAAAACTACTTTTTCCATCAATTTAGCCAAAGTATTTAAAATGGAAATAGGCCGGTAGTTAGTAATCTCAGTTCTTGATCCTTTTTTAAATACAGGTATAATGTGGGCTTTTTTCCAGATTAACGGAAACACACAATCCTTCAAAGAGCGTTGAAAAAGTAAAGCAATCGGTGATGCTAAGCTATCTGCGCATGAACGTAAGAATATAGGCGGGATGGCGTCACAGCCTGGTCCCTTATTGATGTCAAGAGATCGAAGCATTTTAAGGACGTAATTTTCAGAGATGTTTATAGAGGATAAGCTCTCATTGTTAAATGTAATGCTAGTTGATGAAGGTATATCATTTTGTTCATCACTATTGGCAGGCCTTACAAAAACACTTTCAAAAAAATTGTTAAAAGCAGAACAAATTGAAGTCCCATCATTAATTACCTCGCCATTAAATGAAAATTTATGAGGGTACATAGATCCACCTTTTTTTGATTTAACGTAGGTCCAAAAATACTTAGGTGCAAATTTAATTTTATCTTCTACATTGCTAGTAAAGCTAGCAAAACATTCTTTTTGAATCCTATGTTGCCGGGTCCTTAGAAGCTTAAATTCGTCATAATCACACGTATTTTTATATTTTTTCCAACGCCTATGAGCGACAGATTTTTCTTTAATAATTTTAATTAAAGCTCGACTGTACCAGATTGGATAGTTAGTATTTTTGTTATTATATATTGGTAGGTATTTCTCGAAACACTCGTATAATTTTGAGTTGAAATTGTGAACAGCGGCGTCTATATCATCGGCTTTCAGCACCGTTGGCCAGTCAATATTTTTTAAATGTTCATTAATCACTGAATAATCACCCTTACGAAAGTTATACCGTGGCTGAAATTTCTCCTTAAAGGGCTTAGTACAAAGGTCTATTATATTTATATTAAGTGGGGGATGAAAATGATCTACTTTAGTTAATGGATGAGTCTCGTGAACAGCTAGGGGAAGAGTACTGAAACACAAATCTATGACATTACCACTGACGTTCGCAATATTGTTATACTGGCTTAGTCCTAGTAATAAAAGATCACTTACAAAATTATGAGCTACCTCTTGAGTTTCGACTCTGCCAATGTGTCTAACTGAACCCACATTATTGGACCAGTCTAAGCAAGATAAGTTAAAGTCCCCTGTCAGAAGGTAATTATCTAATGGCTTACGTTCGTGAAGATGCTTTAGTGCGCTTATAATTCGAGGGACGCACTGAGTTATAATAGAATCAATAGGCGGAATATATACTAGTATAATGTGCAAATCAACAGTGGAACGCAATTTACTTGAGGACACGGTCAGGCACAGTGATTCGATTGAATCACATACCCAGTCAATATCGAGTCGAGCATCGAGTTCGCGACGTATACATACCATGACGCCACCGCCGCTGCGCTTGCCAGTCGAGTGTAGATCGCGGTCGCATCGATACACGTCGTACCGATCGTCGCACAACTCAGTGTTTAGAATGTCGTTTTGGAGCCATGTTTCGGTTAAAAGTATCACATCATAATCTTCGGACAAAATGCTGTTAAAGAGTTCTAGACATTTTGTGCGAAGACCCCGCACATTTTGGTAAAAAATATTAAGATTTAGATCACAAGCCATCTTTTAACATGATTACCTATTAGTAAACATAAATATTCAGTTAGGTAAGTAAAAGAGTATTTTTTTGCAGAGATGCGTACTATAAAGTGCAATACGATTCGTGTAAAGATCCTAAGCTTAAGTAATTTGTATATAAAATAATGATAATAATCTTTTTTGTATAATTCAAAAGTGTAAAATTGACGATAATATGTAGTAAAATAACGTATATAAAATATATTAAAAATCTGTAAGAAAAATATAATATTTTTAAAAAAATATTGTGTATAAAAAGTTTTTAATACTAATATAATTCGAATCATGATTAAATAGTTATTAGTTAAGTACAATAGAAATGTAATCATCGAGTGCATTGTTAATTTTACGACCACCGATAAGCGTTCATTGCCGCCATAAAAATTATAAGATATTATTAAACAAAAGCAGCCGTATTTAAAATTGAGTTGCATAAAACTACAGTAAATAATCTTAAGGATATAAAGTAAATAATCTTAAATAATTTTAAGTGTTTTTAGGGATTTTCCCTATCATATCTATACTGTTGATAGTCTCTCTAAGTGTTTTGTGTATGTTAAACATTGTGAAAGTCCTATTGTAAGTGTAGTTGTTAGTTTGCTGTGTTGTTGTTTTCCGTAGTATTTTAAGGTTAGGTTAGTTACTTGCCGGCATGGATACCGATCCTCCTGATCCTGGAGGCGGGGGTGTTGATGGTCAGGTAAGACAGGAAGAGGTAATGGAAATGAACACCACCAGTTCCAGAAAGCGTCCTGCAGATGCAGATCTTTCTTCAATTAATACCAAAAAAGTAACTGATAGTGCTCATTCGACTCCCTCTATCCAACTTAGTTACGTTAATCCGGAGTTTGAAGGCAAAAAGATGTATGGCCCTAACGATGTAGCACCTTTTATTGTCCACATTTCTAAAAGTGAAGTGGATTCAAGCTTTATTTTACGACCCATGCAATTTGGACAATTTTTGTTCAAACATGACATTACAAATATAAAAATGGACGGCATTAAAAAAGTTGGTCGGAATCGCATTTCTGTCGAATTTGACTCTGCCATTCATGCTAATTCTTTCTTGGACCTACCGGCATTGGCTAGTGCTGGATATGCTGTCTCGATACCATCATTCAACATATCTCGCATGGGCATGATCCGTGAGGTTCCGGTGGATTGGTCTATGGATGAGCTGGTGGAAAATTTAAAAGTTCCTGATGGCTTTGGTCGAGTTGTCCGGGCCCGGAGGCTAAGCCGGAAGTCTTATAACGATCAACAACAACAAATATGGATCCCCACACAATCAGTAGTTCTAACTTTTATTGGACAGAAACTTCCTCCCAGAGTTTTCTGTTACTATACCTCTCTCCCAGTAGAAACCTATAAATTGCCAACAATTCAATGCAATAAATGCTGTAGGTTTGGCCATGTCAAAAATCAATGTAGGTCTCGTCCACGATGCTACAAGTGTGGTGAACAACATGATGCTGAAAATTGTACGGTTACAAATATGACATGTTTTTTCTGCTCAGGAAAACATGCTGCCAATAACTCGTCCTGTCCTGAACATATTAGGCAGAAAGAAATAAAGTTAGTAATGTCACTAGAGAATATATCATATGTGGAAGCCGCTGCTAGATTCCCTTATGTCCGACGCTCTTTTGCTGATTCTGCGAGTACATCTCCATCAGTATTAGTAGCAACTACCTCTAGGCAACAGCCCAAATCCCCAGTTATGTCTTATAGGAAAACCGTATACACACCTCGTCGCCCTATTTCTCCTGTGTCTCCTGGTTATGATCACCAGGCTCACAGGAATATCATTGAACAACCTTCTTCTCAATCTGGAAATGGGTGTGCTTTCCCATCCACTACTGATTTATCCCCAAATGACAATGTTATTGATACTTTAATTAATACTCTTGTTCTTTTAGTCTCCCGGTTTGGTGACTCTGGGCTACCGAACAAAACTCGTAAAAACTTAACTCAGCTGCTAAATACCGTACTCAACAATGGCTCCTCTAACTGTGATACAGTGGAACTGTCGCAGCATCAGGACAAAGAAATCTGAGCTTCAAAATTTAATTAACAATTATAGGCCGTCAATTATTGCCGTCCAGGAGGCATGGTTAAAGCCTGGTTCGCGCTTTCGTGTCTCGGGCTACTCATGCTTCCGGGACGACAGAATTGACGGTAAGGCTGGAGCGGCCATTTTGGTGTCCAGCCAATGTACATACTCTTTGTTTTCACTCCCTGTACATAGTAATTTTTTTAATATTGTGGCTGTCCGTGTTGTAAATGCTATATTCATTTCTGTGTATATTCCCAATCCTAATCCCTCTATCCTTTCTGAACTATCGTCTATCATCTCTTCTATTCCTCATCCTATGGTTATATTGGGGGACTTTAATGTCCACCATTTATCCTGGGGTTCCTATTATAACGATTCTCACTCTGCAATGTTGTTAGATATTGTAGATGATAATAATTTAATTATCCTCAATGATGGTTCTCCCACTCGTCGGGTTTCTCCTGTACAGAACCCGAGAAGTGTGGTAGACCTATCATTGTGCTCTCCCTCCTTATCCTCTTTATGTTCCTGGTATGTCCTGTCCGATTCTTGTGGTAGTGATCATTATCCCATTTGTATTACTATGACAGACCCTACTATACAGAAAATCCCACCCATCCCTCCCAGACTCAAATATCAAGTACATAAGGCTGATTGGAATGAGTTTGCTATTGCTACAGATGCTGAAGTTAGCCTATTCCCTCCTATAACCTCAAGTAATGCTCACTCGGAGTATCAACATTTAAAAAAGGCTCTTTTACAGGCTGCTGATAAGACAATCCCCCTTAAGCATTTAGGAGATGGCAGATTGTCGCCTCCGTGGTGGGATTCTGAATGTACGTCAGCATGTAAACGGCGTAAAGATGCTGGAAAACTTTATTCTAGAGCCATGACTATGGAGAATTTTCTCAATTATAAAAAAATTGCAGCCGAAGTAAGAAAACTACTTGCGGAAAAAAAGAGAAATAGTTGGCGCCAATTTTGTTTATCCCTGTCACCTTCTTCGAGACCTTCGGTGGTCTGGAAGAATATTAAGAAATTTCGTGGTTCCATGGCAAGCAATTACCGTCAGTCTAATGACCCATCAGAGTGGATTGGAGCTTTCTCTCAAAAGTTGGCGCCGCCTACGGCCCCTTCATTTGAGGAAACCACCACATATACATCATCTGGCCCTTCTTCTGATTATTTAGATTCTCCATTTTCGCTGGAGGAATTCCGACTCGTACTAAATTCATTAAAGGATACCTCTCCTGGCGAGGACGGAATACCATATTCGTTTATAGCCAACAGTGGATCAGAAACTCAATTGGTATGTCTTAAAACCCTTAACGGCATCTATCAGTCGGAAGTTCCTCCGGAGGAATGGCGCTCACAAATCGTTCTACCTATTCTTAAACCGGGTAAACTTAGTAGCGATCCTTGTAGTTACAGACCAATAGCTCTTTCGGCCACTTTTTCCAAAATTTTAGAACACCTCATTAAAAACAGATTAGAGTGGTTTTTAGAGAACAAGGGGGTTCTGTCCAAGACACAGTTCGGTTTTCGGAAAGGCTTTAGCACTATGGACAGTTTAAGTACCTTTACAACTGACATACGCATTGCCTTTTCGAAAGGCGAACATGTGGCGGCGGTGTTCTTGGATGTATCATCTGCGTACGACAATGTTTCTCTTCCAGTGCTCAGGCAAAAACTGCAACAGCTGAACATTTCTAGGAAGATGATTAATTACATTTGCAATAGCCTCTCCTCTCGTTCCATTAACATTTCAGTTCAAAATTCCAATCCTTTCACTAGAACAGTTTACCAAGGTTTACCGCAAGGTAACGTCCTTAGTCCTCTCCTATACAAACTTTATACCCTTGACCTGGACCTGGTTATTATTAATAGTTTTTGTGAGGTTAGTCAGTACGCAGATGATTTAACCGTGTACATCGCCTCAAAGGACATAGCTGAATGTTCGGCACGCCTTAATTCTGCCATGACCTACCTTATGGATTGGATGGAAAGACATGGACTCTCCATATCTATCCATAAAAGTACGGTAGTAGTATTTTCGCGTTCCAGAATTATTCCAGATATACACATCAAGTATAATGAACAAGTTTTCCCGGTGAAAGACAAGGTTAAATTTTTAGGTGTAATTTTAGACTCAAGGATGACAGGCATACACCATATAAATCATATATCAAATAAATGTGAAAAAAATTTAAATATTATCCGATCACTTTCTGGTGTATGGTGGGGCTCACACCCCTATACACAAAAATTGCTGTACAATTCCTTTGTCCGCAGTCATTTAGACTATGGTTCTTTTCTCCTAGAACCATGTAACAAAATCCCTTTAAAGACTCTTGACAAGATACAATCAAAAGGCTTAAGAATTGTAATTGGAGCTATGAAATCTACCCCCATCAATGCTCTTCAAGTCGAATGTGGAGATCCGCCACTTAACATAAGGCGTCAATACCTGGCAGACAGATTTGTATATAAAATTTTCCAATATTCCTTTCATCCTCTAATAGGCAAGCTTCATATTCTTTCCCAACTGGCTGATTCTTCCAATTATTGGTCACACAAAGAACTCCCCTGCCTTTTAATCAGTTACCGCAAGATTACCCACCTCCCTTGTCCTGTCTTTCAGTGTACCCTTAATCCCCTCTTTGCTACTCCTTACAATGCACTTACATTCTTCCCTAAAGTGCTTCTAAATTTTTCCATAAATAAGGGTTCTCCTTTAGCTAACACTCAATTTCTGGACATTATTAATGAACATTTTGGGGACTGGCTACTTATTTTCACAGATGCTTCTAAACTTTTGGAGTGTGACTGTGTTGGAGTGGCTGTGTGGATTCCGAAAGTGAATGTTATTTTAAGTTTTAAATTACCTCCAGACTCCACTGTATTTACAGGAGAAAGCCTGGCAATTCTGGAGGCTCTATCTTTTATTGAGTCCCATCATCTTAATAAATCGATTATCCTTTCGGATTCCAAAAGTGCTTTGGAGGCCATTAAGTCTAACCAGTTTCGCTCTAAATGTAAGTCCCCTTTAATCTTGAAAATAAGGGAGCTTCTTTTCAGGTGTCATACAAATAATGTTCAAGTTGTCTTGGCTTGGATACCTGGCCATAGCGGAATAACTGGCAATGAATGTGTGGATGCCTATGCTAGACAAGCTATAACATCAGGCGGAATGGATCGTTACCAACTTTATTGTCAGGATTTAATTCCGCTGGCTAAGAGTCATATGAACATCAGTTGGTTTAATCATTGGGCTAGAACAAGTCAGGACAAAGGCAAACAATACTTTGAAATTCAAGGTAATATCCCCGTTAGGCCCTGGTTTTTCAAGTATAAAGAAGCATGTAAAACAGTGTGTTCTACAGTTTGTCGAGTTAGACTCGGCCATTGTTGCTCGCCTGTCTTCCTTGCAAAAATTAGGGTAAGGGACTCTTCTCTTTGTGAGTGTGGGCTAGACGAAGGTACCCTGGACCATATATTCTTCTCTTGTCCTAAAAACCATTGTTCCTTGTATGATCTTCTCCCCCCAACCATTCCCCGTCCTATCAATTTTAAATCTGTGTTATGTTTTGTGAATACGTCATTTATTAAAGTGTTATGTACATTTATAGATACTAACAATATAAAATTGTAATTAGTTACTAACCCTAAATGTTTGTGTTTTTTTAGGTACTCTCAACAGACTTCGTTTTTATTATATTAGTAAACCGTACACTTGTTTAGTCATTAGACCTTCGTCAATACAGAGTCTCGTCAGTCGCCACTCACTCTGACATTGGCAACTCACAAAGGAGCCATTTTCAAAAAGAAGAAGAAGAAGCAGTAATTGACAATTGATCCAAATCAAAGGGCAAAAGCTCTATGGATTATGAATTCATGCCCGATGGTAAAAATACACTCGGATTCGTACGGTAGTCATCAGGTAGTGTAGCACATTTCGACCTTATGCCTATCGCAATAAAGTTGAAATGGTACACAAAAACACGACCAAGCTTGGACACTGGAAAGGGGTGGGTGGTCATTCATACGTAAAGTAACTGTTATAGTTTATATCCATTTATAAATCCAATTGGCTATTGCAAAGTGGTAAACATGAGTAGAAACTAGCATATAAACAAAATTTGTCATATCGTGATGCAGCTACACTTGCCAAGTTTTGTTGGTTGATTTAGATTTTAGATCATCCATATTTTGATTTTATGATACAAAAAATCTCTTACAGTCTAATGATGACCTACATCTCTTCATCCGTATAATAATCCTTTGAGAAATTTTTAACGAAACTTATAAATTATAATATAAGTTATACCTGATAAGTGATAACTGATAAGTGATAACACAAATTTGTACACATTTAATTATTAAACGTAACATAATATTTTCCACTACCTAAATTAGAGAAACCTAACTGATTGCAAGCCCAGCGTCTCGAGAGAAAGAACCACACGACAAATTACAAAGGTACGCCTCGACCACAGGTATCTGCTTCACAACTAACGAATAGTTTGTGTGTAACTGGTAAGTGGTATAGATATAGACTACTTCCGGTCTAAAGGCTCTCATACACGGGAACGCCGATCGATCCATTCGGACGGGGTTTTGTGCATTGCCATAATATGCGTGCATGATGCCGGTCAGATCGGTCAGATCGGATTAGTCTGATCGGATCGAACGGCATCCCCGTATATGAGGGCCGCGGCCGTTACAATGGAATAAAGACATCTGATATGAATATGCACGTGCATGGAAGACAACACACACAATACCTCCTTTGTTACCGAATTTGATATGAGCTCGATGAAAATACATATAATATGTCAATTTGATAAAATATATTTTTTCTATTCTATCACCAACTGCAATATGGTCGCTGTTAAGCATTTTTGTACTGACTCACAAAAAATTGTTTAGTTATTAATGGACTCTTGTTCTAAATCAGTGGTCCCCAACCTTTTTTTCATGCGGGCCACAAACATGTTTTGGTCTTGGTGTCGCGGGCCGCAACAAAAAATTTTTAGGGTTAAAAAATAACATTCTTCAAAATTTACGAATTTTGTGTCAATATCTCCAGGCCTAGTACTTTACGTTATTTTGCCGGCGGGCGTGAATTTCAAAATTGTCTAACATCACGCGGGCCACAAATAGTCCCGGCGGGCCGCGGGTTGGGGATAACGGTTCTAAATGATCTAAATTCTAAAGGCTTTAGATCAGGGGTTCCCAACCTTTTTCATATTATAATTTTATTTTATAATATTTGTGGTTATGGATAATGATGGAGGATCGATTCACGGCGCCCCTCTTGCCCTTCCCGTCGCACCAGGGCGCCGCGGCGCACAGTTTGGGAACCCCTGCTTTAGATCATTTAGAACAAGACTGCTTTAGGCTAAAGCACTACATTATACGTAATATGTTTGTGGGATGATACACAAATGCTTAACAGTGTCCATATTATTGCTCTTTACTTCGTAAGCACAGATTGCTTTTGAATTTTGATAGTATGAAAATGAAAGACATTGGGTCAGTGAATGAAAAGCAGCAAGCTTTTAATTAATATTCCTAACGGAAACTGTAAATAAGAGACGTTACTCCACAAAGTGGAAATGGTATTTTGAGCATATAACATGGAAATGTTTGGCCAGAGACCGCACAAACTAAATACCTTATTTCTCAAACACAAGTCCAACTTGCAATAACTTTGTGAGTTGTGACATTAAGAACATCTGAAACTTTAGTCTTGACTCTTGAGTGAGTCCAGAGTCTTTACCTCGGTCGAGTTCCAATTCCAAAGTATTCGAAGCGACGGTAAACATTTGGGAATTATTAGTTCCGTGCGCCGAAATTATGTAGGAATATGGTGTTTGTATAAACCTCACATCGAATAAAAATTATAGACTGAGTTCTAAGTACATCATAGTAACGCCAGTTTTTAACCCCCGAAAAAAAAGAGGGGTGTTATAAGTTTGACGTGTCTGTCTGTCTGTTTGTCTGTGTGTGTATCTGTCCGTGGCATCGTAGCATCCAAACGGGTGGACCGATTTTGATCTAGTTTTTTTTTGTTTGAAAGCTGAATTGATCGAGAGTGTTCTTAGCTATAGTTCATCATCATCAGCCTGCTCAGTGCTGGACAGTCAGGGTTTATCTGGTTCATGAAAGGCCTTTAGCAACTTGTAGTCATTTGATGGGTTTTATATTTTATTCTAGTTCGTGACATTTGTGAATATACAATATACGTTGGCCTGGTGATGCACCATCACCTGATAATCAATAGGATATCCAACTCCTCGCCAACTTAGAGTGGAGGTTTCGTGTTTAGGCTCATTTTAATTGCGACAACCAGTAAGTTAAGTAGATAAACAGTAAATATATTTTACATGCTGCTGCTGCAGCATCACCTGGATTCTATAGGAACCTTGATTCGTATGAACCCAAAGGGGAGGTTTCATGTTTGGGCTCATATTAAGGCCTCTATATCCGCCAATGACCTTGATCATTGTCTGTCAGTGCGAATATCGACGTAAATGACATTAAAATAACATTCATAACAGCGCGCCTTGTACGGTGGCGGTTACGACGCTCGCCGCGTCCATGATAGGGTAGGATAAATTGGAGAAAAAACCTTTTTAAGGCTTAATATAATACATATTTCAAAAAAGTAAAAAAACCAAATTATCAACTTATGTATTGCAAAGCAGTAGATATTTTTTATATATTCTTTTGATAAATAATGAAGGAGTAAAGTGGTTTTATTCAACGATTTGGAAGTGATTTGGTTTTTTATTTCATTATAATGTGATACCGATAGAAAAAATATGGCAAAACCACGTTATGTATCATATCATGTAGATTACTAATTATTTTTTTCAGATATAATTTCTCTGTTAATGCCGATGAAAAGTGGTTTCATCGGAGGAGCCTTAACAGCCTCATCGAAAAGGACATTGATAGATGGTAATCATGAGTATATTTATGATTCTGTTGACAGGAATTATTCTGCACTTTAACCAACACAAGTTTAAAACGTATGAAATAAAATTAAATTAAGAATTTAAAAAAACCCCGCCAAACAACTTTAAAAAGTAATAAAATAATATTTACTGCCTTTAAGTTCAAATAATTCCTAACTTGTGTAAAGTAATATTTTATTCCATAATTATTGTTGTTAAGGTGTGTCGGGGGACCGCTAATGTAGATGTTTGATTTCACAATCAATTCATAGCGAACTGAATCGAGATAGTCAGCGACTTGGCGGTTGTATGTTGTAGTTTACTTGGCGGTCCCACGACACACCGTGACAACAATTATGGACTAAAATATTACTTTACACAAGTTAGGAATTATTTGAACTTAAAGGCAGTAAATATTATTTTATTACTTTTTAAGTTGTTTGGCGGGGTTTTTTTTTTAATTTCTTAATTTAATTTTATCATTCACGTCAAACGCGGTAGGTATATATGTCGCAGTCATCTGGTATCTGCAATTCGATTGAATGACTAGCGTATACGTTGACTGTGACGTTAACGTTTTGACTAAAAGGCTATGTACTATAGTGAAGTCGTTAAATGGAATGCTATAATTTTTTTAAGTAGCCGTTTACGGGGTAATAGGTTAATCCACGCTGTAATAATATTTTCTCACAAAAAAGGCACTTAAAAGTTTTAATCGACAAACTATCAACACAGTTATCAGCAGCTATCAGCTGTACGAGCTGTTTGGCGCCATAGGTATTTGTTTAAGTGACAACTAGCGCCGCAGTGGGGAAAAAGTGAAATACGTTCAATTACCTGACTGATATTTATTTTAAGATTATTATGAATTCTTGAAGTAGAATATAATTAAGGCCTTTGTCAAAAAAATACGTTTGTTGTATGGGAGCCGCCCTAAAATATTTAATTTATTTTGTTTTTAGTATTTGTTGTTATAGCGGCAACAGTCATACACAATCTGTGAAAATTTCAGAAATCTAGGTATAGCCGTTCTTGAGATACAGACAGACGGACAGACAGACATCGAAGTCTTAGTAATAGAGTCCCGTTTGTACCCTTTGGGTACGGAACCCTAAAAAGTATATAGGTACACTTAAATTTATCCAACCAGTCTCCAACAATTATACTGCTGTTGTCTGCAGTCAACGGTGCTATTGAATTTAAAAACTCTGAACAAGAATCCTTAAATAATCTTATAATATTATATAAAATTCTCGTGTCACAATGTTAGTCCACGAACTCCTCCGAAACGGCTTTACTGATTTTTAGCAAATTTTATATACATACTAGCTGTCCCGGCAAACGTTGCTTTGCCATAATATATTTGCCATATTATTTTATTGAAGTAACTAAATAAGTATGTCACCATGGCAACGTCAATCGATATCCCGTCGCACAAACAATGGTCACCGTCACTCTCAGGTTGTAATAATTTACTATTATTTATTCAACAAATGCAAAAGTACCGAGTAGTCGATTCTCAGGCCTACTGTATATGCATATAAAATTTGGTGAAAATCAGTAAAGCCGTTTCGGAGGAGTTCGTGGACTAACATTGTGACACGAGAATTTCATATATTATAAGAAGATTCAGTAGGTCTGAGAATCGGCTACTGGGTATACTTAAAATATATTGATAAGTGCATTTGTTGAATAAATAATAGTAAATGATTACAACTCGAGACTGAGGGCGACCATTGTTTGTGCGACGGGATAGCGATAGACGTTGCTATGGTAACATATTACTTATTTAGTCACTTAAAAAAAAAAATAATATGGGCGAAATAGGTACTTTATATTATGGCAAAGCAACGTTTGCCGGGACAGCTAGTATTGATATAATATTCTTGCAACTAAAAGCGAATTGTTTTTGCAAACATAATATTTTAATATGAAATACGGAAGAGGTAACGAGCCATCCACTTGATGGCTTCCAAGCTTCAAGTTTGCTGTTTGAAACTACTTCTCATCTACTTTCCACATAATATTAGAATAGTTTAGCTAGCGCCACTCAAACGCGATATTATAATAAACATTAATAATATTATGAATTATGTTGTGAGTTAAATAATATTATTATGTATTTGTTACTTCCTAACCAAGTGGTCGGTCGGTACGGTTGGGAACCAAGTGTAATGCTAAGTACTCACATACGGTTTTGTTCGATAGTTTTACTCCAGTTTTAGTTCCAAATCGAGTAATAATTACTGTGTGGACCGCAAAGCTGACAGCTCGAAGGCTCGCATCGAGCCGCTCGAAGGATTGACGGAACCGGATCGAGCCGGATTGATGAAATGAAATTTATCGATTTAGAATAAAACTATCGAGCAATGCTGAATGTGTGGACGAAAGCCCGAGCCGCGGGTTTTGCTTGACGTTATTGCTCGATCGAGCAAAACCGTATGTGAGTACTTAGCATACTGCTAAAGATTTAGCCTTCTTAGGGCCTGTTTCACCACTTTCTGTTAAAGTGCCGAGTAGGTTATTCATAACTTTTTTGGCAGATTCTCCATACTTGATATGTCAAGTTAAGTGGTGAATAGCCTATTTAGCACTTATCAGGAAGTGGTGAAACAGGCCCTTAATGTAATAATTGACGGGTTTATAATAAATAAAGATTCTTCAAAGATTGACATTCTACTCAGACGTAGCACGTTTGTTCAGAGTTTTTTTTTTTGTTTTACCAGCACGTTTCTCATATTTTCCATCGTATTATCCATATTCCACTCTGCCCATATACTTAATACTTATATTATAATTTATAATAATCCCAACAATCTGGTTGGACACCCTAAATTCTAAAACTTGAGAACGATTTAGCAGTCCTAACCCTGGGACTACCTTGAATTCCACGGGGATTAACTTTAACTTAATCAAACACTAGTAAACAAAAACAAGACACCATCATAATATTATAGACAGACCGAGTGTTCGGCAGACTTACAGTAAAGTAGCAAACTCCATATTAATGCTGGGTATATTCATCTGCCGCTGATGCAATTCTCTATTCCGAACGAGGGTTTTCCTTTGAGCGTGGCATAAACATTGACTTTCATGGTCGCAGGCCGCAGCATGACTGCCGTTTTAATATCTATTTAGGATATTTTTATTAATTACTAGCTGTCCCGGCAAACGTTGCTTTGCCATAATATAAAGTATTTCGCCAATGTATTTCGCCCATATTATTTTATTGAAGTGACCAAATAAGTATGTCGCCATGGCAACGTCGATCGCTATCCCGTCGGACAAACAATGGTCGCCGTCAGTCTCAGGTTGTAATAATTTACTATTATTTATTCAACAATTGCACTTATCAATATATAAAGTACCGAGTAGCCGATTCTCAGACCTACTGAATATGAATATAAAATTTGGTAAAAATCAGTAAAGCCGTTTCGGAGGAGTTCGTGGACTTACATTGTGACACAAGAATTTTATTTATATAAGATTTTGCTGTTAAGAGTATAGTCCTAATTTGGTACTACGTTCACAAAAGTTGTAATCTGACGATCCGTGAGAAATCGAGGGGACTCCTTGAAATTTATATGAAAACACTACCAAAAAATAAAAATTTGCACTTTTGAATTCTTATAGAATCCACGTTTAGGGATTCTATGCGATCGGGGCAGGTCATTACAGCGTTTTGCTTCTGGGAAAAGTAAACAGATGTATTACTGTTGAAATAATGTGGACGTCAGCTTCATACATTTTTATCAAAACTATAATGAGGATATGAGTGGGGTGAAATCAACTGGTCCATCGATTTTCTCGCATTGTTATACGAAACGAAAATTTGTGGTAACTGGTAGGTACTGTTTACGCACATGCTGGGTGTAGCAGAAGAATTGAATCAGCTCCAATTTCGGCGGCATTTGGTCGTCATTACTTGAGACATACAAGCGGTAGAATCCTGCAACCAGCAATACATATCTGTACTGCCAAACATGCAGCATTAAGGGTCACTTTCCTGAAAAACTGTCCCAACAATTGCGTTGTTCTGGTGGGCTAGCATTTACGTCATGAAAAAGGTCAAAGGCAATTTGAGAAATGTGTGAAAACACGGTACATTCATAAAGAATGTATCGAAAATTTTTACTCCGTTTGATCTCATTGGCCCCATTTGAGGACGGCATTTTTTTTAATTTATATAAAATTAAAAAAAAAGTTTTTTTAATGTTTTCCTAATATTTTTATTGGTTTCTATAAATTAATAAAGAAATTTCATATTTTCCACGGCTCAGTTTCGGGGGTCTAAATAGGTGGTTACGTTGGAGAGAGGGGGGTGTCTCGGTAAATCTCACGTATGTAATTTTTTTTGTCATTGTTCAATTGTTCAATTTTAAAAAATATTATTTTGGTCCATTTCATCTAAATTGTACGTACGTATGTTTAAGATTTAATGTAGGCGTAATCGTAATACGATTAAGATCATTCACTAATTCGTTCGAAAGAAAAAAAAGAAACCCACATTTTGAAAAATCTCACGTGAGAATGGGGGGTGGGGGAGGGGGTTGAATAAAATCTCACGAAATCTCGCTAGAGGGTGAGGAAAGGTCAGAAAATTAAAAAAAAAAACAACTCACGGTTGTCCAGGACCAAACCAATTAAAAGAGGGGTTCGCCAAGGTTCCGTTCTGTCTCCCTTCTTATTCAACATTTACTCAGAGGCCATCTTAACTGAGCTACTAAAAAACTATAAAGATGGAGTTGTTAATGGCCACAAAGTCAATAATATAAGATACGCAGATGACACAGTACTTGTGGCTTACTCTGAAGATGGACTGCAAGTCTACTGGATGATGTTAAAGCCGCAGGTGTTAGTATGGGCCTTAATATTTAAAATAAAACTAAAAAAATTACTACTACTACTTCCTTAGTTTTTTACTACCTTAGTATAATTCCGGCTATTATAGAAATGGTTGCTACACGTCGATTTTTTTAATTTGCCGCCATTTACTCGACATTGGCCATGGTTTTATATCCTAAGTGCCATAATAAAATGAAAAAATCAAGAAACTAAATATCAAAAAAAATAATTGCCGTTGCTGTAATGGTTGCTACCAACCCCAACCATATCGTTCAATTTATGAGCAGTATTGGGTTGGGGATGATTCTCTAGTGTGAAGGAGTCACAATGGGCTATTCCCAATTTTAGAATAGAGGCAAACTTCATTGGCTCACTACACTATTTACCCAATTATCTTTGATTTGAGTGAATTATCAATCTATGAATGAACGAATGAACGATCTTCATAATGTTTAATCAGAGTCGTAAAAGACAAAAATAACGCAAGCTTTAAAAAAGGTCGGTATAAACTCACGTGGCAACGAATGTCACAACACTGTGGCCAAAATAGCCACGTGGTCCTTGAACGTGACTATTCTCACGTGCCAAAATACAACTTTTTCCACAGAAATGCCAATTAAACGGCCAACATAATGATCGATATTCACTCGCATCACAGACACACCCATGTCAGCTCGGATTTATATTAAAAAAGCTATAACGGGCACCAATTTCGGACGGATTTCACGCGCTCGGTGGACTTCGAATCGCGTTTATTAAAATTGCACACGAGCGACATGATGTCAATAGACATGTTGATAATAAACAGTCTAAATCCGCTTTTAGTTTTTATAGTAAGAAAGAGTGATATGTGATAATGTGACGTCACAAGTGACAAAATATAACAAAGTGTCAAATGTGAGGGAGATAATTTATGTAACATAGATCTTGAGCCCATATCAAAAAGTAGTTGTAGTTGGGTACTGTTATTGATCCTGGCGACGCATGAGATACTATGGTGAGAATCTGTGGTGGGATACGGCCCGTTAAAGAAACAGGCATTCTGAATCATCATGAATGAGTCATGACGACGAAAAATCACAGCACGGTAATGTCACAACTTTTATTAGATTGGACGTTTGTGGAACAGTTTAAAATAAAACATGTGCCACTTATGTCGCTTAATTTTGAACGTATCTTCTGGAAGAAAAGTGCAGAAGATATTAAATAAATATATACCTAAAATATTGAATTGCTCGAAGCGTCAGACGTTTAAGAATTGCAGTAATAATATTACTGGTATGTAAGCCAAGGACTCAGGATCTGCCTTTGATAGAGAACTGCGCTTTGCCGGAGAAGCCAAGCAAATAAGATTAAGTCAGCGGATTAAATATAGGTATTTCTAATCCCATCGTCTCATCGTCATCATCTCTTGATAAAAGTAGGCAAATCTGAAGCTTATATTTGTGGTGTTATTTATTGTAGATCAACAAAAATATCCTTCTCGCTATACCAAAGCGTGTTTAGTTTATTGTTTTACTGTCATAATAAATTAATTATAGATTTATTATTTTTACATTTAGTTCTCTGAATTTCGGGCATTGACCTTTACAGCTTCTTGTTCTCTCGCTCGCACGTGAATATTTATCCATCTCTTTTCCACAGTAATAATAATATCACGCGAATTTATAATACTTCCCCCGTTTTTTCCACATTCTCCTATTAGTCTTAGCGTGATAAAATATAGCCTATAGCCTTCCTCAATAATTAATGGGCAATCTAACACTGAAAGAATTTTTCAAATCGGACCAGTAGTTCCTGAGATTTAGGAAATTCAAGTTCGTTGAAGTTAGCCCTTTCAAATAATTTTTCCCGTTTTTTTCAACATTTTCCTCTATTTCTTCGCTCCTATTAGTCTTACTGTGATAAAATATAGCATATAGCCTTCCTCGATAAATGGGCTATCTAACAATTAAAAGAATCATCAAAATCCGTTGCGTAGTTTTAAAGATTAAAGGGAATAAAGGGACATGAGGGAAAAAAAGCGACTTTGTTTTATAATATGTATAGAAGAACAGCCTAGAACCTCTTAACAGTCACATTAGCACTGAAATAACCAGTGCCATTGGACCAATTCAGTCTTATTTATATATCACTGATTGATTGGTTGAATAGTAAATACATCAGCATAATAAAATCGCATCATGTTTTAGGGTTCCGCGGTAATTACAAGGAACCCAATTTAGTCATCTATGTCCGTCTGTCCACTGTTTGGATAACATTGGTAATTATATTATTGTTGGTAGTAAAATTTTGAAATTCTACGGAACCCTCTTTAAGCCGTATTCAATCCTGGCACGCTCTTAGTTATTTATGTATTTATTCAACCCGCAATAACCACAAATTATACCGTTACCGGGATTCTACTTATTTTTGAGTTATTTCTTTCTTCGTTCGATACAGTCCGTTTCCTATCAAACTACAAAATACTAAATAGTATTCTCAATAAAAACCGATGTCCGTTTGAGTATTAGAGAATACCATTTTGAACCTAGGCTAATACTTTTACTACACCCAGTAATCTCGTGATCATTGTTTTTTTTTTTATGTAAGTAGTGAGGTTTGGCCCGTATAAATAGTCAGTACTTACGATGCGACCCGGTCTCAAGGCGCGGTTCGGCTCTGTGATTGGTATAAATTTTGACAGCCAACCAATCACAGAGCCTGAACCGTGCCTTGAGACCGAGATGCATCTTGAGTACTGACTATTTATACCGGCCTAGGAGTACGCCCCCACTTCCTTTCAAGTCTCAACTTATTACTGAAAAATCCCTAGCATGTAGATTGTAGAATGTAGGCATACCCATGCACACAAGATAAGAGTCCAAACATAACATAACGGTTGGTTACGTTTTATTTTGCGTTGCCAACCAACCCGGCCACTCGCTGACAGCCAGTAGATTGGTTTGACCGCCTTTAATCGAAAGTCGATATCGTAGTGCACTCGTGGATTATACACATTCCTGTGGATATTCAAGGCGTATCCCGAATCTCAATTCTTGCTAGTATTATGAACGCGAAACGTATTTTTTCTTCTTTTTCATTTTTTACCGACTTCAATAAAAAAGGAGGTTATCAATTCCAACTGTAAGTCGAATGTTATACATATTTCATGTACTGCCCAGTTTTCTTATATTATGTTGGTCTATGTACATTGTACACAGTACCATCAGTGTCGGAACAAATGTGCCAAATTTCAAAAATGTAGTTATGTATGTTTTTATGTTTGTGTTCGCATATCTCTGGAACTATAAGTCTGGAAATTTAAGTATTTTTTTTTGTTGTATACTAGGTTAAACTTAGGGAATACTGCAAGTTTCGTCAAAATCGTTTCAGTAGTTTTAGAAATAGGGAATTTTAATACTCAATTACGTACAATTTTGAAGTCGGTTTTGTCTTTTTAAAATACTATTATTTTTTTGGTTTTTAGTGAGACGCATCATTCAAGACTCTACCTAGCTTTATGATGAAACAAGGGTACAGTATATTGGGAAGCGTACGGTGTCTGTTGAAAGGTTTTCTGTCTGTCTTTCTTCTACAATCTTTACCTCTACAAGCTGAACCAACTTAGATGAAAATTTGTATGGAGATATTTCAAAGCCCGAGAAAGGACATAGGACAGTTCCCGCGCGATAAACTAATTTAGGTGAAGCAATCATAATTTAACAATCAAGACGTAAGGTGAAGCGTCTACCCTAAATAAGAAATACTTTTACCAAAATTAGAATTACTTTTGCCAAAAACAAAAAAAAGAATTACTTTTGCCAAAAAATGTACGGTTGCTATAGTAAAATTTTCTGGAAAAAGTATCCTATTTCCCGCGTGTCAAAATATCTCTGCCAAATTTTATCAAAATCGGTTCAGCGATTTAAGCACGAAGAGTACAACCAACAAACTAGTGACAAACAGATACACTTTCGCATTTATGATGTTAATATAGTTGGTACGTATGGATAGTATGTATGGTTTAATGCTACTTGAGTAGGAATAACACGCGATGACTGATGACTGATGAGTGATGAGTTGATGACACATAGGCTCAAAATTTATGATTACGTAGCGCGTAGTTTGTTTATTTTCATCGGACTACGGTTTTTTTTTAATATATACAGAAGGAAGTCGACTAACCGGACGTATTATTGTCGTTAGGGACGATACTCTGTAAGCTCGTAATCGGCTGTCCTGACGGTTTTTTCAAAAAGTGTTTTAATAATTTATAAAATAGACAATACTACAAAAATAATGTTTTTATGATAAAATGTTGTTGATACGTACTTATAAAATTATATAAACTCATTACATATTTTTTCATATTAAATTCAAACTGAAACAAACAAATTTAGCAATATGCAAGCAAAGTGTTTTATGTTGGATTTCTTTGGAAGAGATTTTGTGCCAGTCTTAGCAAATTAAAGTGAACAGAAAACAAAACAATGTATTAATTACTCATTTAAATACCACATATCTATTCATTTCGATCTAAACATAAACAAAAGAATTTAACTCAACCAAAGACATCCAAATAAATTTAAAAAAAGGATTCATAAACAAATTAATATATTGTGTACATTTAAATTTATAATTTAAAAAATTTAAAGTAAATAATAGAATATTAAGTTAATAGCTGTTGCCCGCGACTTCGTCCGCGTGGACATCAGTTTATAGCGCGCGATCTCAACAAAATTGGCGTCAAAAGCTTTTTTAAAAAAACCCTGGTACCCCTTAAATCAAAACACTCAAAAACAGCTGTGCAGTGTGCACATAACTTATTTCATTTTTTTTTAATTAAACTTTATTTATGCAAAATTTTGAAGTATATTTAGCTCCCCAATTACATAACTTTACCCATAAACTATTTATCATTGATAGGTTTAAGGTTACATGCATGCGTGCTGCATAGATAAAGTACTGAATTATTTAATAACGTAAGAAAGAAATAACAATCGAAAAAATCGTAAATCCAATGTAAGTGATACCACCTCTTATAAAAAGACGTTTGAGTAAGCGTCAGCGCGATGTAGGAAACGCACGGCGCCATCTACTATGAATTTTTGTAACTAACTTAATTTGAACAAATTTACGCTTTTTCACCCCCTTACAACCCCTTTTTCCAGTTAAAAATCTGTGTACAAAATTTAATTACAATCGGTTCAGTAGTTTTGGCGTGAAAGTGAGACAGACAGACAGACAGAGATACTTTCGCATTTATAATATTAGTATAGATATAGATTTTGTTCATTAAATAAGTTTACATAAAAATATATATTAAAACAAGATCGCTGTAGCCGCTAATTTTTTAACCTAGATAGCAATTATAACAGATCTACAAGGATACAGTAGGCATCATCGTGGGGACATCAGACATGGATACAAACATGACAAAATAAAGTCTGACATCATTAAGTGAGCCCCTAGGGCTCTAGACGATCAATTTTATGGTGCAATATCATTGAACAATTTGTCAATAACAATAAGGCGGGCGCGTTCACTTACAATGGAATCCATGAAAATTTAAACACATTAGAAATATTTTTTCTTGGGCGACATTGACAAGACATTTAGGGCCGATTCACACCGGATCGGCAGCGGCCGGCAGCGGTCGGCAGAGGCGCGAAGAGCACTAAAAGTGCTCTTCGCGCCGCTGCCATTTCGGTGTGAATCGGCCCTTAGTTCTGTGATCTGTCTACTCTGATGCTGTCTGAAGTGACACATTAAGCTCCGTTTAGACCAAACGAGCGAATGCTCATTCTAGTAAAGCTCTTTTGATGTAAACTAACAACGAGCATTCTTTCGTTGTTCTAGTGTGTTCGACACGTGTTCGGCGGTAAATAGGTAGAATGCTCTAAGAATCTCGCTCGTTTGGTGTAAACGACGCAAGAGCGCTCGAGCAAAAGCCTAGAGCGTTCTTTCGTATTCGGACGTGCTCGCTCTTCGAGGCGGTCTCTTCAAAGGGATTCTAGAGTTCTTGAAATATTTTACTTTTTGGCGGGTTTTTTAAATTATCGAGTATTCTTCTTTTATTAAATTCGTCACCCACTAACGTCTTTTCCTTCTTTTCTTTTTCATTAATTGCGTTATAACTATAAATACGAGTACAGCACTTGAAATCATAATATCGCTATTACAGTCAGACATAGTGTAGTTGTTACGTAGTTTATATATTCTTTGAGTGTAGTGTGAACCCTACTACTTATCGTTGACGAATGAGTAATGAGCATTCGCTCGTTTGGTCTAAACGGAGCTATATGGTTCTCATCTATAGAGCAAAAATTCTTATTCTTGATGTTCTTGTTGATTCGATTGGTGTAAACGATCTAAAGTATGTTGTAACGAATTATAGTTTACACTAAACGAATACGAAATAATGTTCTTGTGCTGTTCTTGCTCTATGTTCTTTTGGTGTAAACGCACCTTTACAAGATGGCAATAGTTCTAGGTGCTCACTCATCTCGAGCATTCACGTGTAATGTAACATTCGACTTTGAGCATTCCATAGTTAGTTGATGTTATCAAGTTGTATCAAGATATTACACACTGTATCATTACTAGGTGTGCATTGTAATTCTCGGCTTTCCTCCCTAACTGATGTAATGCTCGACTTTGTAATGTTACATAACAAGCAAATGGTGAGGGAGCACTTTGGCTACACACTGAAAATTCTAGAACTATAAATAATTTTACATAATACATATTCTCAGAGGAGCAAATTATCTATGGATACAGCTAGCCAGTGTCAAATAAAAAATACATTCCTTTAAAGTTTAGAACTAGAAAGCAGAGAAGTCTTGCCCCAAATAACCTTTTAAGAGTAACTACTAACTAAAAATTAAGAAATCGCTAAGCAAATAAAGCAAAAAATAAGACTTCGCTATGCATAAGTCATAAGGCCCAACTAGGGCCAGCCATTATAGACGGACTGGATCTTGCAGTCGGAACAGAGTATACAATATGGCCACCGCACGGCGATCTGCAGTTTCAATACTAATTTCATATCCGCAATACACAGACTGCTCGAGCAGTTCTTGATTTGGTTGGTGCTTTTAACACGACTGCTCTAAAGCAGTCGGTCCAGACTGCAACTTGCAGTCCGTCTATGGCCAGTCTAAATATTACTAAAAATCTTACATCATTTTGCAATTGCAATCTCTACATTATTTTTATAACATTATTCATAGTTCTTTACAGCCTACAACAATAAATGACGCCTCAGATACAATATTTTGTATTTTGTAATAAAGAAAGTTGATAAGACGTGTAGAAATCTTATCTTTCTGAAATGGTGTTGTTATGTGACATCACAAAAGATAGCAGGCAAACATAAAACACAAATATTTTCTTTCCTATACTATAACAATATGTTTAAAGGGCTTCACACATGGCAGCTATAATATTTATTTAACAATATATTTCCAAGAATCTGCCATAGAAGGATTAAAATAGACATTGTAGTGCTTGAATTTAGATCCATGACATTTTGTAGATAAGATGTAATGAGATACTTTATTATTGTGCTTAAAAATATTTATTAAATATATTTCAAATAGTTTTCATTCGCTAAAAGCTTTAGGCTACTATTTGTTTCCCTTTTGAATAGTTTAATTCATATAATTGTCTAAATATAACTTTGTATTGGAGGCTATGTTACCAATTTAGAGGTAACATAATATTAACCACTTTTTTCTTTTTGAATATATATTTTATGGATTCCTTTGAAATACCCTAAAATATAATAAAAAAAACTTATTGCATAGCATATATAGTCTTTGTACTGAGAATTTTTTTTTTTTTTTTGCCTTTAAGTGAAATAAACATTAAAATATTTTATTATGTTTATTTTACCCAATTTTTATAATTTTTTAGTTTATATTTTCAACCAGACAGAGAATTTACAACAAAAGTAGTAGCTCAACTAAAAGTTATTAACTTTTATTCATTTATTTATTTATTTTATTATAGTACATATTATGTCATACATTGATACACATATATTATACCGTCAGTGGCCAAATTCACACTTGAAAAAGAAACCTTTTTTGTGTCTTATAAATTAGTAACATTGTTTCATTTTAAAAAGTTAATATTTTTTAGCCTTATGGTAAGTCCTAGATAATTATTGAGGTGCCATCTGGCTACTATTCAGCCATCTGGTGATGGAGAGGAGTTTGCAAAACGGTAATTGGTCTTAATGCATGGTTCCTTCAACCAAAACATGTAAACCATTCCCCGTTGAGCGAACCTTGCCCCATATCGTAACTGACAAAGAAGGTTTCACTTGTTTAACAACACAACTTTCATCAAAATTTTCAAGTCGCATGTGGTGAACAAACTGGAAATTGTTCTAGACGATCTGAGTTAATCGGGTCATATTAAGGCATTTAACCTTATAATTAAAAAATGCAATTAAAATAACTTGATTTCCTCTTTCCAGTATTCCTCAGTCCAATGCTAATGGATTTAGGATTTAGGAATTTAGCAAACTCAAATTGTGCAGCACGCATTGTCTGGCTAAACTTTGGTTTAAGGACGGCGACAACTGAAATCACTCAAACTGAGTATAATAATTTGGCCACCCACTGTAAAATAGTTAAGACAAGTTTTCTCAATTGAAAACGGCATAAACTTTATAAAATTATTAGTAGCATTACCTAAGTTTTATAATTATACTGTAATATGATGATGATGGATCAACAACATTATTTTTATGTTATAATTACAAATAATTTAGAAACAAAATAATACTATTGTTATTTTCTGCTTTTGTGTTGTTGAGACGTGCAATGTTTTAGATTTTGTTTTGCTGGACGAGGAGTAAGAATGTGAATGGTGATATGCTATTAAGGTTGATTAGTAATATATGATAGTGCAAAAATTCATGGTAGATCCGCAATCATAGAGTGACACATAATTAGTTGATATTGTAATATATAAAAATATGGTAATAATATTATAGGGCCTGTATAGTTATAGTATACAAAATGTCATCAATGATGAACCCAATCTTTCGAGGAACCCTAGCGAGATTTGACAAAATCCTTGGGACCAACATGACAGTCTAACAAGAAAGGTTATAAAAAATAAAGAATGTGTATTTTCCCTTAAACTTATTAGTTTCAAATTTATTGTTGAACAACTCGTAAACATAATCCATAAACATCAAAAAAGTAAGTGTGTTTAAAAACCTAACCTATAAAAATAAAAAACATTAACTTGTGATAATTCCTCTTCTTCTTCTTTTTTTTATGGCTAGCTCAGTGAGTTGCCAATGTCAGAGTGGTGTAGAAGGACTTTGCTCTATTTGATGCAGGTCTGGTAAAGCAACAAGGGTACAGTTATGTGAATTATATATATTTTACAAATTGATTTACCTAAAACAAAAACAAGTGTTAGTAAAGACATCACAATCTAATATTGTTATCACGAATATATGTACACAAAATCTCGATAAAAGGAGTATTTACATAACTTAAAACCGATTTAAAATTGATAGGGCGAGGGATGGATTTGGGAAGATAATCGTATAGGGACGTTTGGTTTCTAGGACAACAAAAGAAAATGTGATCTAAGGTGCCCTCATCTAAACCACACTCACAGAGAGAATTATCCTTAACCCTAATTTTGGCAAGGAACACCGGTGAACAGCAATGTCCAAGCCTAGCACGACAAACTGTCGAGCATACTGGTTTACTACATTTTAAATATTTAAAAAACCAAGGTCTAACAGGTACACTACCCTGAATATCAAAGTAGTGTTTACCTTTGGTGGTACTTGAACTGGTCCATTCTGTATTCCAATTGCTAGAAAGGTGAAATTTTGCTACAGGAATTAAGTCATGGCAATAGAGCTGATAATGACTAAGTCCACCTGATATTATGGCGGCTTTGGCATAAGCGTCCACACTCTCATTGCCAGTGATTCCACTATGACCAGGAATCCAAGCTAATTTAACTTGAATATTTTGAATACGACACTTAAGGAGTAACTGTCTTATTTTCAGAATCAATGGAAATCTAGACTTAGAACGGAACTGGTTGGCTGAAATACCCTCTAAAACGCTTCTGGAATCCGAAAGAATAAGTGATCTATTTAGGCCATGGGACTCGACAAACGAAAGTGCTTCAAAGATGGCAAGTGCCTCTCCTGTATATACTGAAGTAATGGGTGGTAATTTAAAATTCAAGATCACATTAACTCTCGGTATCCAGACAGCTACTCCAACACAACCATCCACTGAAAGCTTAGATGCATCTGTAAAAATAAGCAGCCAATCCCTATAGTGCAAATCAATAACTTGTTTAAATTGAGTGTTAGCTAGTGAGGAACCTTTATCTATGGGGAGGTCAAGAATTATGTCTGGAGAGATTGTTAAGGCATGATACGGAATGGAATAGAGAGGGTTAAGTCTACACTGGAAAATTGGACAAGGAACCTGAGTTATCTTACGGTAACTGACCAAAAGGCAAGGGGGATCTTTATTTAGCCAATAATTAGATGAAGAGGTCAATTGATTTAGAATATGTAGTTTGCCTAAAAGGGGGTGAGAAGAATTTTGAAAAGCTTTATAAAGGAACCTATCTGCAAGATATTGCCGTCTAATATTGAGTGGAGGATCAACACACTCAACTTGAAGAGCGTTGATTGGTGTTGACTTCATTGCTCCCACTACAATCCTCAAAGACTTGGCTTGGATTTTGTCTAGCTCCTTTAACGGAGCTTTATTACACGGCTTCATTACATTTATTCCTCCTCCTAATTACATTCCTCCTCCTAATTCCTCCTAATTCCTCCTCCTAATTACATTCCTCACTCTTAGAATCACCAATAGTAATGAAGGTAGAATATTATTAAAATAAGCATGAAACACAATACCTATGTAACACAACAAAAACAACTTTTTGTAGGTATATCAAAATAGTTATAACTTATAACCAAAATCAACTTACAAGACACATACATAAAATACTGATTTATCGTAAATTTAGTAAAACATGTTATGCTCGTAATAATTAGTTACGTATTAATTGGAATCACTCCAGTATTTTTTATTAGTTAAAATTATGAATTTAAGAACACAACAGACATATAACTATTGAAATAGAATGATAAAAAACACACGTAACAATGTCATAATAATCTAACTAGTTACAAAATACCTTTCTTTGAACACAATAATTACGAAAATGGATTGTACAAAAAACTAAAAAGGTACAATCATCGCTCTCGGTAACGCTACTTTGTATATCTCGTGGAGAGATTATTTATGACATCAGAATGTTAATTTCGATTCGGCAATCGGACGAAGGTTATTACGAAATGTATTTGCAACAACAACAGCAACAATTACGTGAAATATTAAAAAGTGATATTCGTTACCAAACCAGCTCGTGGCAACCCGAGAAATTCACAATATGGCGACAATTGAAAACAAAGACAATGTATTATTCGATATTTCTCACCTGAGTCAATTCTTGGCTTGTCTGCTTGAAGTTCTTCTTATTTAAATTTACAACGAGATAATTTATTTGTGATAAGCTAAACGTTAAAGGGTCCAGGTTCATAGTTCCATTAATCCGAAACCGAAAGCTTCAAACACGTTTGAAGCTTTCTCGATTTTTGACGGATTACTACAGTAAACGTATGTTCTTTTACAGTTTTTTTGCGAAATAACGATAACCCTAAGGTCAACATCACCAATACTATTATTCACTTCAAATTCAACATAATTTGGATAGTCCCACTGAATTTAAAAATACTTGTAAAACCCTGCTCGCGAGTCGCGATGACGAAGACACTCGCCAATCGCTTCGAATCGACCTCGCTGATCCGTAATCCGTTGATTGCTTGCACTCACTTTGTCTGTCTTGTTGTTATCCAAAATATATTGTATTTCGTTCACAATTGCGTACAAAATTGTGTGGCAGAAAATAGTAAAACCGGTGATACAGAACGTCAAAAATGTCAATCTACAAACGTTCTGATTGGTTCATTAAAATTTTGTCGCTTTGTGATTGGTTATTATGTCAATTACTTCGTTAGTAAAGACCACAGATAAAATGCAATCACAGATAATAAAATTGAAGTCGCAGTCTTGAGTCTTCTAACGGCGTTTTCACACGAGACACGACACGACACGATTCATAGACAAATATAGATTGCACGACAGACGTCACACAGGCTGTCGTTTGAACGTTTTCACACGAGCGACGATTTCAGCGACGACACCGCATTCACTTATGGCTGCTTTACACGTATTAATAAGATGAAGCCGGCTGTACACTCTCGCCGAGACACAGCGAGGCGGCCTGAGTGCGAGAGTGTAAATGGGTGCGCTCGCCTCGTCTCGCCTGTCTCGGACCCTTTCGGTCCGTTGTCGGTATTTTGCGCCCGAGACAAAGGGTCTCGCGAGGAAAACGAGCGCACTACTGTACACTCTCGCGTCTTTCAGTACTAGTCCCGTCGTTGGACAGTGTAGAACAGAAAAATAACAATAATAAACGTTACGGCGTTTTCACACGAGACACGACACGACACGATTCATAGACAAATATAAATTGCACGACAGACGTCACACAGTCTGTCGTTTGAACGTTTTCACACGAGTGACGATTTCTGTGACGACACCGCATTCACTTATGGCTGGTTTACACGTGATAAGTAGATAAATGGTCAACTAAATTTTAACTTATGACCTTATACTTACTTAACTAAATTTTATCTTGCTATTGGCTACTAAATTTTGTGTTTACAATGGGAAGTTTTCTTTTTATCATCTCCACCAGACGGCGCAACGGTAGACACTTCTAGATTTTCTATTGGTTCCCCACCCATCTGAAATTATTTGCAGGTTGGCACCACTGACAACATATTGGTAGTGTTTCAAAAAAATATCAGTGTACTGTCAAGTGTGGCGTAAATCAAAACATCTTAAATCTAAGACATCATTGGCCTAAGCGATTGGGCCAGTATACTGTTAACAGTTTAGGAACACGCAAATTGTCAAACTGAAAACTGACAACTGACAGAGAGTTTTGGCGGGCATGTCACTTTCAAAACTTCTTCTACTTTTTATTGTTGGTGTGGTTTTTATTATTTTTTTCCCAAATTGTGTTATTTGTGTTTTTGATGTTCATTATTGGTAAAATATTAGCCATTAAATATCCGTTATCTTGCACAATTGCAGGTAAGATGTTGTCAAAACCAAAATGTATATTTCCTGTGACATTTGGTGTGAATATCGGTAAACAGGGCTATTTCTTCCGTGAGTTTTAACTAAAACATCGTTATAATAACTCTATTATCCTATTCATTGGAATATTATTGCGTCTTTTTTAAATTGAAATGTATCAAGTTTTACATTCTTTTGCCCAGTTTTGTAGCAAGTATTGATGGTATTCCCTGGTATTACCGATAGTTGTTTACCCATACGCCATCTAGTTACTAAAATGGAAACTGTTTGACAATCAAATTAAAAAAATAAGAAAATCCCTCATTTACAAATTTAAAATTAAGTTAACTACTTATCAACTTAGTACGTGTAAACCAGCCATTAGTACTTAAAAATATTATGTCATCTATTGTCGGATTTTGTACAATATGATCCTTTTTAACGTCAAGTGATACGCGGGGCATATTGTATTAAAATAAGGCAGTAACTTTAGTGGCCTGGTTCAAAATTTAAACAACAAATGATCCACAGACAACTTTCATAATATCTTTGTAATTTTTTATCTGTGCTAAAAAACGTGTCGACATAGCGGATTGTCGTCTCAAAATCGTGTGTCGTGCTGTGCGGTGTCGTTCCGTGTGAAAACGGTACATAGAAATGTATGGCGCACGGAATCGTCACCGCATTTTGTCGTGTCGTGTCGTGTCTCGTGGGAAAGCGCTCTTATTATCAGTCATTATCTGTGAGAAATAAAATTAAATATGATTATAAATCTTTAGATTACAATGATATCTTTCGATGCATGGTGAATGATGAATGGTCGTTTTCGTCCATCTTCTCTGAGTTCTTAACTGCGATTGAACTAAGCGAGAATGTACATGATCCCACTCGGGCAAGGGGCTCTCGCACGAGACTCTCGCCCGAGAGCTCTCGGCGAGAGTGTACAGCGGGCAATGATATTCAACTAAATACAGATCTGTTACGTTCATACATTGCGTTCATACTATTTTCCGGTTTAAATTGCTTCCGAACAATTTTCAAATTCAATTGTCAAATTTGACAGATAAGTGAAACAAAAGATACGAAATGACATTTACATAAAAGAGACAGACTATACAAAAGACGGGTCAATTGGCCCGTATTTAATGGCTTCACAACGCGCGCGGTAGTAACATATCTGCTTTGAGTTTTTTAATATAATATCATTGACAGCGGGCATAAATGGGTGCGCTCGCCTCGTCTCGCCTGTCTCGGACCCTCTCGGTCCGTTGTCGGTATTTTGCGCCCGAGACAAAGGGTCTCGCGAGGAAAACGAGCGCACTACTGTACACTCTCGCGTCTTTCAGTACTAGTCCCGCCGTTGGACAGTGTAGAACAGAAAAATAACAATAATTAACGTCATTATCAGTCATTAACTGTGAGAAATAAAATTAAATATGATTATAAATCTTTGGATTACAATGATATTTTTCGATGCATGGTGAATGGTGAATGGTCGTTTTCGTCCATCTTGTCTGAGTTCTTAACTGCGATTGAACTAAGCGAGAATGTACATGATCGCACTTGGGCAAGGGGCTCTCGCACGAGACTCTCGCCCGAGAGCTCTCGGCGAGAGTGTACAGCGGGCATAAAAATATCTGTAGCAAGGAATATGAGAATTGAGAACTGTCACCCATATCATCTTAAAACGCACCAAAGATATTCTACCTTAACGCACAAACTATGACTAAATCAGTTGTCATTTTGGTCAGACGTCTTCAGCCCCATCCCCACTCGCGTGCGAACCGCGCGCGACGCCGCGAAATTTCCGCGAAACGTGAGTGTGGATCCGGTTCGCATATTTTTCGCACTTCGCGGCTGGTTCCCCGGCCGCATCCACACTCGCACGCGGACCGTGCGCGACGCCGCGGCGCCGCGAAATTTCTGCGAAGCATGAGTGTGGGTCCGATTCGCATATGTCTCGCACTTCGCGGCCCGTTCCCCGAATGTTGTCGGTTTTTTGTCCCGCGACAAAGGGTTTTTTTTTAATCTTTATTTTAATAAGGGCTTTTGCCATACAAGACATGCCAGCATTGTTTAGTGAACAGATAATACAGTCTGTCAAGAAAGAGTAGACGCGCGGAATTTTGCTGGGAATACGAAAAAGTGCCGTTGTGTTTTTGTATTATTTTCCTAAAATTGTGTTATTTCGGTTTTTAATGTGTAATGTTGGTAGAATATTAACCATTACGTATTACGATTTACGTACGTCCTCACAGAAAACCGGCGTTGACGTGGGAGAGCCATGCTTCGGCATGAATGGGCCGGCTCGACCGGAAAAATACCACGTCCTCACAGAAAACCTGTGTGAAACAGCGCTTGCGCTGTGTTTCGCCGAGTGAGTGAGTTTACCGGAGACCCAATCCCCTACCCTTTTCCCTTCCGTACCCTCCCCTATTCCCTTCCCTACCTTCCCCTATTACCCCTTAATCAGAAGAGCTGCAGGTGCGTTGCCAGCCTTGGCAACGCACCTGCAGCTCTTCTGATGCTGCGAGTGTCCATGGGCGACGGAAGTTGCTTTCCATCAGGTGACCCGTTTGCTCGCTTGCCCCCTTATTTCATAAAAAAACATTAAAAATTTGATGTCGTGCACAAGTGTGGGCAAGTGATACAACTTCAAGAAACGTGCCATTTTGTGTTCCTTCCAAAACTCCGTCGAAAGTTTTAGTAAAGGGTCTACCACTTTACTAAAACAACTGACTTGACTCGTTGACTTTACTGACTACTTTTTAACCGACTTCAAAAAAAGGAGGTTATCAATAATTCGACGCGTATGTATGTAATATTTCCAGAACTGTCCAGTTTTTTTATATTATGTTAATCTATAGCAGCTTCTGAACAAATGTGCCAAATTTCGAAAGTGTATGTATGTATGTATTTGGCATCACACAGCATTATAATATTATGATATTAATGTAACTAGATCACAATAACTGTACCACTCAATACTGTTTATTATTATGATGTTTCGTGTAATGCTGGAAATAAAAGCATTCTTATTATTATTCTTATGTACGTATGTATGTTTTTATGTTTGTGCGCGCATATCTCTGGAACTACAAGTCCGATTTAAGTGATTCTTTTTTTGTTGTACTAGGTATTGTTCAATTTAGGGAATGCTGCAAGTTTCATCAAAATCGGTTCAGTTGTTTTTGAGATAGGGAATTTTAATGCTACGTAATTATTTACGTTGAAGTCGGTTTTATCTTTTTAAAATACTATTTTTAGACTTTTACTAGACTTTTGACTTGACGATCATCTGGAAAAACAACTTTTTGTAAACTTTTCACGATTATTTTTCCCGCCATATTTTACTTGACACTGGCCATTCTTAAACAGCCGAGTGCCATATTATGAAAAAAGTAGACGCGCGGGAAAATTTTCAAATAAAGAACGCCTACACTGCGGACATGTCGCGAACTTTGAGAGGATTTGGTAGTAATGTGCGATCCGCGCCGCGATTTGCGCCGCGATCCGCGCCGCGGTCCGCGGCGTGCCTTCGCGCGCGAGTGTGGATCGGCAGTTAGGCTGCGTTCCAGATGACGTTAATTTTGACCAAAACGCTCAAAACGTCCCCTTCTGCCGTTCCCTTTGGCGACCGGGGTCGTTTTGATAGCGGCTATGACGTCACTCATGACGTCATCAATTTCGCTCAAGCAACGCTCAAAACGACCCACGACGAAAATGGGTCGAAGTGGGCGTTCTAGTTTTTTTTTTTATTTTAACGTAACAATCTCGCAAAGACCATATTCGGAAAGTTTTCAGGAGCGAGTAGCGACAAAAAAACTTCATATAATTTCATTGCAAAACGTAATATTTTTAATTGAAATATAATTAAATAAAATATATTGATTAAAAAGAAATTGTTTTAAATGAAAGAACAGATATTTTCCTATAAAATACTAAGTTATACTAAGTTATCGTCTCTCATGGTCTTTTAAATTCTTCATTAGAATAAAGATTGATTACATTTACGTAGTCATTGATTCGTGGTCTAAACTTTCGCTTTTCGCGATCATAATTGTGGAAAAGTGCATTCCACTCTTCATCTGAACTAGATTCACTAAAAATGTCTGAATCATTATTCCGATGCACCTGCAAAATATGTCTAACTGCCGTAAAAATATCCATTTCGATAATCGATAGGTACCTAAATATTATTCAAATAAAAGCGGTAGACTCGAATTCTAACTTAACCTCTTTCAGCTGTCACCTGTCACTGTCACCTCGCCAGAGCGCTCAAAACGCTCCATAATTCCGTTCCACTTGGGTTTGTGACATTGACGCTCACATTTGCTCACATGCTAATGGAACGGGAGAAACGAAGGTCTTGAGCGTGAGCGTTATTAACGTCATCTGGAACGCAGCCTTAATGGCTCCAGTTCTGTCAAAGCAATAAAAAATTGGTCTTCTCAAGGCAGCTGCCGTTGACTCAATGAAAATAAATATAAATAATCGGCCAAGTGCGAGTCGGACTCGCGCACGAAGAGTTCTGTACCAATCATAAAGTTAATATACCTATCGGAATAGAGCAACAATCTCGAGCTGTCAAACGTAACCAAAATTGGTTTTCATCTGTGTGAAAAATATGTGTACGTATCATAAAGTTAATATACCTATAGGTATATTAACTTTATGGTACGTATACACTTACACAAGCATGATTGAATATGAATTCTATGAGATTATATTGACAACGTGCGGCACGTGCCGACTGGACGTCAAAAAAAGAGTGCTGCTGTCATGTATCACACGTCTCTTTTTACCACGCGGTGTTACTGATAGTGGCATCTCGCTTGCTCAGGCCTTTGTTTCTCTATTCCGCTAGGTATATTAACTTTATGGTACCAATATAGAGCAAAATTAGGCCAAAAATTGTGTTTTTTGTATGGGAGCCCCCCTTAATTTTTTATTTTATTTTAATATTTTTATCAAATATTAAAGTACACATATAACTAAGGATTTTGTGAAAAAGTTAAGTACCTATCTGTTGCCATTATTGATATAGAGTAAAAAAGGCCAAAAAATCACGTTTGTTGTATGGGAGACCTCCTTAAATATTTATTTTACTTTGTTTTTAGTATTTTTTGTTATAGAGGCAACACATATAGACATTCTGTAAAAAATTTCAACTCTCTAGCTATTACCGTTCTCGAGTTACAGCCTGGTGACAGACAGACGGACAGACGGACAGACAACGAAGTCTTAGTAATAGGGTCCCGTTTTTACCCTTTGGGTACGGAACCCTAATAAAAGGCGAAAAAGATGGTCGAAATAATTTTTGCTCCACGAAAAATTATGAATTATGAACTTTTTGAACTACTTGGAACCAGCAGACTTAAGAAATTACCTACGAATGGATTCCAGATCTTAAGGGGCCGGGTACCCTCAAAATTCTCATACATACGTAATACAAAAATCATTTTCTCATACGAAAATATTTAACATGTTTGAGTTATTTTTCAGCTTAAAATAGTAATTATCTAGGTTCCTGCACAAAAATTTACTTCAAAATATTTAAGCACTAAAAAATTTTTTTGGTTTAAAAATATTTTTTTTGTAAATTTACTAAATGTACTAAATGTAAATTTACTACTAAATAATAAAGGTTCGAGTATTTCAAGTTAAAATAGAGAAGTATTTCGAATCTCATGAAACAATAGCGTACGATTATCAGCGCTACGAAGCACGTTAAGGACTTAATTACAAACCATTTTAACTAACATACGTATTATTTTGTAGACTGTTCATTATTCAATGTTCATAGTCTGGTAGGTAGTCTGGTAGTGAAACAATTTTCGGAACCGCGGAAACTTTACGTGTACCTACATCCATAAGTGATAGGCGCCGTCAGAAATAATTTCCAAGGGGTGCAGATTTTAGTTCTCTTTCTTTTCTTTTTACTTTTTACGAACAACAGTAACTACTGACTGTCTATTTACGTCAACAGAATGCATTTGGTGCCGAAATATTACGAACTATTAAATACCGTCGTGTGTGGCACTACAAGTCAGCAGACTGGGATGGGATGCGGTCGATTTTTGCATCCTATCCTTGGGGGCACGTGTGCTGCTCGCCGGATGATCCCGACAACACTGCCAACTCTGTTGCCGATGTGGTGATGCAGGGGATGGAACTTTTCATTCCGTCCACTGTAGTGCCAACTGGCGGCAGATTTCGTCCCTGGTTTGGTTCATCCCCCAAAAAAGCTTCTCGTCGGAAGCAGGAGGCTTACCAATCCTGGGCCAACGCGGTGTCTGCTCGGGATTTAAATACCAGCACATATAAAAAGGAGTACAACCTTGCCTCTAGGTCCCTCAAGAAAGAGATTACTCGGGCAAAGCAACAGCACATCAATAGAATTGGCAAGAGACTTGAGCGCCTCCCCTCGGGAAACCGTGCATTCTGGTCTCTGGCCAAAGCTATTGAAGGAAATTTCTGCAAGCCAACCCTATCATCCCTACACGTAGGAAATGGGTCGTTGGCCCAGGACGCAAAAAACAAAGCCGATCTTCTGGGCAAGCTCTCCCTGTCAAACTCGACCCTGGATGACGGGGGGCAAAAACCGCCGACCATACCGCGATGCACGAGCATCATGTCGGATATTCGGTTTCATCAGCGCTCAGTGCGAAAAGCCCTCCGTTCCATTGATATCCAAAAGTCGAGTGGGCCTGACGGAATCCCGCCTATTGTGTTGAAAAAGTGTGCTCCAGAGTTGGCTCCGATCTTGACGCGTCTTTTTCGGCTCTCCTATTCTACTGGCATCGTCCCGGCTTCCTGGAAGACAGCCTTGGTGCACCCGATCCCCAAAAAAGGTGATCGCTCAAATCCTTCCAACTACAGACCAATCGCTATAACCTCTCTCTTCTCGAAGATAATGGAATCCATTATCAATAGCCAGCTTCTTCGTTACTTGGACGGCCAGGGATTGCTAAAGCGGGGAATTGACTACCGGGCCGCCCGCTACGGGCCGCCCGTCACGGGCAGGTCTGTCGCATGTCTGCTCGTCAATTCCTAGGTACGGGCACAGACATGCCCGTTGACCTAGGAACTGACGAGCAGACATGCGACAGACCTGCCCGTGACGGGCGGCCCGTAGCGGGCGGCCCGGTAGTCAATTCCCCGCTTAAGCGACAAACAATACGGGTTCCGTAAGGATCGCTCGGCTGGTGATCTCTTGGCGTACCTGACTCATCGTTGGGCTCAGGCAATTGAGTTGAAGAGAGAGGCATTGAGACAAACTAACAGTTTGGACATTGCAAAGGCCTTTGATCGGGTTTGGCATAAAGCGCTGCTATCAAAGCTTCCATCATATGGGCTGCCCGAGAAATTATGTAAGTGTGTCACTGGTTTCTTAGCAGACAGAAGCATAAAGGTCGTAGTTGACGGCGAATGCTCGGAGACTCACTCTGTTGATACTGGTGTCCCTCAGGGCTATGTGCTATCGCCTACTCTATTCTTACTGCATATCAATGACATGTTGCAGACCAGCGGCATTCATTGCTATGCAGATGACAGAACAGGTGATGCTGTATATACCGGCTCCCCCAATATTTCTCGGCAAAATGTCACTGAGAGTCGAAACGAACTTGTGTCTAAGGTGTAGAATTCATTGGAGAAGGTATCTGAATGGGGTAAACGTAACTTGGTCCAATTCAACCCCGCCAAGACACAAGTCTGCGCGTTCACTACTAAAAAGTCACCAATGGTCGTATATCCTCGTTTCGAGGGCACATCTTTAACCATCTCCCCTAGCATTGAGATACTTGGCGTCAACATATCGAGCGAAGTCCAGTTCCGATACGATCTAGAGGGTAAGGCCAAATTAGCCTCGAAGAAGCTTGGTGTTCTTAACAGAGCGAGACAGTACGTCAGTCCGGACTAACGCCTACAACTATACAAGGCGCAGGTTCGGCCTCATATGGAATATTGTTCTCATCTCTGGGCAGGGGCGCCAAAATACCAACTGCTCCCTCTGGATCGTATCCAACGCAGAGCCGCTCGAATTGTTGACTGCCATAGTGTTTCAAACAGCTTGGACCCCTTGGGATTGCGCTGAGATGTGGCTTCACTCTGCATCCTCTATCGGTTGTATCACGGGGAGTGCTCTGAGGAATTGTTCGGAATCATACCACCTGAAACTTTTCGCAATCGACCCATGCGAAAAACATACCATCCTCATCACCTTGATGAGTAGCAGTCTTCTACAGTGCGTTTTTTGCGTAAGTTTCTGCCGCGCACTTAAAACTCTGGAACGAACTGTCACCAGTAGTTATTCCGGACCTATACGACCTGCAAACCTTCAAGAAAAGGCCGGCAACGCACCTGCAGCTCTTCTGATGGTGTCCATGGGCGACGGTAGTTGCTTACCATCAGGTGACCCGTTTGCTCGTTTGCCCCCTTATTCAATATTTAAAAAAAGAACTATCTTTGTACGGCATGGTTTGAGGGCTTTTTTTTGACGTGACAACGTCTTATAATTCGATATGGGCTGCGCGCACGAAAAAACATGACGCAATATGCGGCGTTACCTCGCTGATCGCTCTGAGGCGTTCCAATATAAAGCCTAGTATCCACTTGAGTGGCTCAGCAAAATGAGCCCGCTCATTTGTCCGAGCCGCTCAAGTGGAGACGCCTGAGCACGCTTGAACTCGTACGAATGAGCGTTCATCTCATTCGCCCGAGCATGCTCAAGTGGAACTAGGCTTAAGGCTGTAAAGACGTCATACGCCTATGGCGCCTCTTCACAATCGGCATCATTATTTATCTTATCATCGAGAATTTATTCTAAAATAATTATTGCGACGAATGCTCAAACACCACCATCTTCTCTTCTTCCATTTTTAACCGACTTCCAAAAAAACGAGGAGGTTATATTATGTTCGGCTGTGGATATTTTTTTTTTATTATGTATGTTCAACGATTACTCCGCCGTTTGTTAACCTATTTTCAAAATTTTTGTTTTGTTGTATTAGGTTTCACTTCAATTTGGTCCCATTTTCACAAAAGTGGTGACTTGATGATGGGATCCATGAGTAATCGAGGGAACTCCTCAAAATTCAAATGGAAACATATAGTTTTTTTGGTTTCATATGAAGTATTCTGGGCATATGTTACCAAAAAGTAAGATTTTGCACCAGGATATACCATGGTTCGAAGGTGGTGAACAGAACTCCTTACTCCTCATAGATACATGTTTGGGGGTTTCGGCGTTGTTTTAAGAACTGAAAGCATATACTACTAAGCTAATTACATTAATCATCATCATCATCACCACTACCATTCCACCATACACCTTCACATTATGACCCTATTATAATTGGTAGGTATTTTTCATAGTATTTTTAGATCAAAACGGATCACGGATGTCTTTAAACATTGTTCTGTAGAAAGTTAAGCTATTTTGAAAATTATTTTATTATTTCGACCTGATGATAAGGTCCATGAGTGATCGAGGGAACTCCTAAAAATTTATATGGAAACATATGGTGATTTAGATTTTATGAGAAGTATCCTAAGCATATGCTACTAAAAAGCAACATTTTGCACTAAGATATACCTTGGTTCCGAAGGTGCTAAGAGAACTCCAGATTCCGTATAGATACAAGTTTGGGGGTTTCGGTTTTGCTTTAAGAATTTAAAGCATATGGTACTATGCAAGTTACATTCATCATCATCATCATCACTACTACCACACCATGAATCATTAAATCATAACTCTTAATTTGTCGAACTATTTCAAAAATTTTATTGGTGTTATATTGTTATATCAAAGTAAATGATTCAAACTTGATGATCTGGTTACCAAGTTAGCAATTTGATTATGAGATCTATGAATTATGAGGTATGTCCGTATGTAGGAAACTCCTTGTATAAATAGTTATATTAACGTAGTTCTAAGTACTTTAAGCATAATATTATATGAACAATAATTATAGTGAGCTAATGACTTTCCAGTAGTGTTGTGATAGAAAGAAAGTCACTGAACAGAACTTTAGAGCCTTTAGAGATAGGCGCATGAACACTAATTTTATCATTGCTTGATTAACGCCAAGCTTATATTATTAATTAATAATTATACAGTGATACGAGTGTATTCTTGGAGTTGCTTAAGCAATTCTCTATTCCGAGAGGGCGCTAGGTATATTAACGTTATAGTTCTCATATCATAAATGTGTATCCTGGCTCCAAAGTCACTTAGTAGAACACATTAGTATTTACAGAAAACCTTATAAATAACTTAAATTACTAAAAAGAATGAAATTATTATTTTTAACAAAAAATTAAAACCGACTTCCAGAGTAAAAACAATAATTATTATTAAAATGAACAAAAAAGTATGAAATAATTCTTATTATTAATAGTGCCTTATGCAGAATACTCCTAAACCTCTACTATTTCTGTACACAATCTTCATAATTTTGAAGTCGGTACCAGTCTTTAAAATTAAAAATATTTTGTTTAAGAACCACCATTCTTAGCTGGTATCGACTTCAAAATAATGAAGATTGTGTACAGAAATAGTAGAGGTTTGGGAGTATTCTGCTTAAGGCACTATTAATAGTAAGAATTATTTCATACTTTTTTGTTCATTTTAATAATAATTATTGTTTTTACTCTGGAAGTCGGTTTTAATTTTTTGTTAAAAATAATTATCTTTTCACAACTTTTCGTTGAACTATATTGCTAAAATGATTGTAAATTTAAATTAAACTAATTGTAGCTGCAGCTATGACCTCCACGTCCAACTTGATGGCTTGCCGCTCAATGAATGAACGCGGACGATCGTGTGGATGCTCGCACGATGATCGTGGCGATTACCTTGCCGATCACAGGCGATTAACGAGTGCCGATCATCGCCGATTGTGAAGAGGAGCCATAATACTGGTCCAATCCGTTCTGTAGGGTTACCCTGGGATGCAAATCCCTCTGGCGTAATAATAAGTAAAACAACCAATGAGTGTCAGCGAAAATACGAAAATTTATTCCATTGAATTACATAATATACCAAATGTTATCGAGTAAGCGAAAGCGCGATCTAGAGGCCTAACAGCGACATCTGTTATCAAATCGCAGAACTACATTTACTTATAAATTATTATGAAGTTTACAAATCTCAACAAAGGTAGTTGTCACGTTCAACTATCGTCAGTAAACCGACTTTACAGACAACCGATTTTTTCAACGCAGTGGATGGGGGCTTCCGCTGCGGATATGTGGGGCTCGCCGCGGCGAAGATGGTAGGTGCCGCGGCCCTACCCACTAAAACACTGTGATGTTCCTTCGACACGCTGGACCGAGTGCGACCGGTAACTGCGACATGGCGTCCGGGACTCGGCCGGCGACACCTGCTGTAGCGCAGGCCCTTACATTGGAGGGGCTTTAAGGCCCCTCAGACCGAACAGAGGCCCCACATGTGGGACCTGGCACCCCCCTGCCGGCGCCCATTCCTACATCTTATGCCCGCTGTACACTCTCGCCGAGAGCTCTCGGGCGAGAGTCTCGTGCGAGAGCCCCTTGCCCGAGTGCGATCATGTACATTCTCGCTTAGTTCAATCGCAGTTAAGAACTCATACAAGATGGACGAAAACGACCATTCACCATTCACCATGCATCGAAAGATATCATTGTAATCCAAAGATTTATAATCATATTTAATTTTATTTCTCACAGATAATGACTGATAATGTCGTTTATTATTGTTATTTTTCTGTTCTACACTGTCCAACGGCGAAACTAGTACTGAAAGACGCGAGAGTGTACAGTAGTGCGCTCGTTTTCCTCGCGAGACCCTTTGTCTCGGGTGCAATATACCGACAACGGACCGAGAGGGTCCGAGACAGGCGAGACGAGGCGAGTGCACCCATTTACACTCTCGCACTCGGGCCGCCTCGCTGTGTCTCGGTGAGAGTGTACAGCCGGCTTTAAAGTTTTGTTGTTGTTGACTCGTATTTGCGTAGTCAATAGGTACGATATACAAAAGGTCGACCGAAGCCCAAACGATTGTCACTCTGAGGCCTTATGAGTTATGGGTTGTATAATGTATTATTTAATATTTTCCTGTATGGTCGAGTTGCATTTGATAAATTCTATTTATTATTCGTAAATCGTAGGATAAATAATCGACAACGAAGTATTGAAGTCCGCCAAAAGTATTATTGGTATTAAGAAAGGTACCTATGGTACCTACTTAAACTATTGTCTGCTTTTGTTATTTGTATTAATTTTGAGCGTTGCCTGAGCGAAAATGATAACGTCATGAGTGACGTATTCGCCGCGATCAAAACGACCGCGGTTGCCAAGTGAAACGGTGGAAGGCGGCATTAATTTGAGCGTTTTGATCATTTTTATCGCTAAGTGGACTGTGGAACGCGTGGGAAAATATCTATTTTTGGAACGAAGTTTCTTATCGCGCGTTGTGAAAGGGGGCTAGACGGAAAAAGTTGTAACGACACGACACTTGAAAAGTGTCAGTATGTCGCCTGTCGGTATATAACTAGAGCAAAAATGCTACAGTTGTAAGCCGTGTGGTAGCGCGTGTTTCCCATAAAGACATTAATATTACTTATACCTATCGGAAGGTAGATACTAGATAGATAGCTAGAAAATTATTTTTTGTACAAAAGTAAACTTAACTAAATTACAATTTAAAATAAAACAATAGGAATATAATTATGTAGATACAAACAGGCGGTCTTACCGCTAAAAGCAGTTTCATCCAGACAACGTTGAAATAATAATACAAAACAATATTAAAAAAAATGCACTCCGGGAGTGCCGGCAGAAGTGAAAACTTGATTATTAACCTTGTGCATTTTTTTAACCCATTTTTTATGAAAATCGATTATAAAAAATCGATATTTTTGATTAATCGAAACCCTTACAATCGATTAACCCGGCGACTGCCAGGTTGGGTCATAATGACCCGTGATGTTTTCAAATGCGTGTATTTTGAGAAAATAATAGTGTCACGTTGCCACACTTCTCAGTAGCTGAAGTTAAAGCCCTGCCCCCCTTGTTTCTTATGTTAGCTAAGATGGTGTGCAACGGGACTAGATGATAAACGTGGTCAAACATACAAAAGGGTATGACCCAACTATGCATGCCATGATGCCATTTCGTGCCAGTATTGTTGAGTTAATTCATTATTTCGTTTATTTATTTATATTGACAGGTGACAAAATGTATATTACTCTATATAATTATTACATTATTTTTGCATTTGATCTTATAAATAACCACTTGAGGGCTCGTACATGGATGTAGTCCATGTAATAAAAGTATATGTGCAAAGGAATAAGGCAGTTTATAGGAAAAACACCAGAAGAGCTTCCTGTCAAAGTTTCTAGTTTTCGTAAGCGATGCCAGATAATATTTCCCGCTATAAAAGACAAGAATACTACCCATACCTCTCAAGACCCAAAAATTTCATCTGCCCTGAATATGGCATTTCGTTGCGTGGATGACAGGGCTCATAGTGACTAAACCTAAGATTAATTATCACTTTTATGTATACTTATTTTAAGGTCTAACGTTTGTCATTCTAAAAAGTAAAATACAAAGTGTAGATTAGTCACTTTTTGTTTATTTATTAATAAATTTCGAGATGTTATTTTTTTTAGATGTAAATTTTACACTGTCTTTTTAAATAGAAAAAAACCATCATTATATTACTTATTTTTTGTATATCGTTAAATTTGTAAAAATTAACAACGATTTAAAATCCGGGTAATTATGACCCACCATGCAGTTGTCGTTTCTATTTTCTACCAGGCAGACGCCGGGATTTAAACCCATTTTTTTTGAAAATAGATTTTAAAAAATCGATTTTTTTTAATTGAAACCCTTACAATTCGAGTTTGAGTTCGAGTTTTCGAGTTCGAGTTTTCGAGTTTTCGAGTTTTTGAGATTTCGAGTTTTCGAGTTTTCGACTTTTCGAGTTCGAGTTCAAGCTCGACACAAAACACTACTCTCCAACCATCTTACGGTTTTTCTATGCTTTTTCGATAAACACGAAAATCTGACGCGAGTTTCACAGTTTTTACCCATCCCACAATAGTGCTCAACGCCGCTAAAGAAGTTTTCACTTCAACAATCTAATACTTAAGGCTAAAAATACTACATTATATTATGGTACATTATTTTTTGGTGTTTCCATGTTTCCCTCTCTGTCTCGCTCTCTCTCTTTTTTTGAGTGTATATGTTAATGTGCGTAAATCAATTATAGCTAGAAACAAATTATCGGACGCATCCATACTTCAGATCAAGCTATTCTGCAGTGCAGTGCAGATTAATCGATTCCGTGCGGATGAGAGGCGCCATGGGTATCTTTTCTGTATGGCGTGTGGCGCCCGAGAGGAGCCATAAGTTTACCTGTAAAACTATATGATAAAATTACATTTTTCAGAGGTTTGCCCTCAATGAAAGTGGCTTTGTATGTCACGCTTTTTACGATTTTTTTCCCGCCATAAAATTTTACTTGACACTGGCCGTGGTTAAAAAACCGAGCGCCATAATAAGAAATAAAATTCCCTTTTGTAAAAAAAACTATGAAAAAAACAAGTGTCAAGTCAAATGACAATGGATTTCAATCATTTCATTTCATAAATTCATAAAAAAAGTCAAAATCTGAATCGGGGTGATAAAGGTTAGTTAGAAATTTATTATTAAAATATTATTCCAATTATAATTTGACACTGTAATTTATCAAGTTAAACTTTATTTCCATACGAATGTTTATTACAAACTCGTAAATTTTGCCACAACTCTCTTGTGTTGCAAATAAATAATATTATGTGTGCTCACGCATATTTCCTTTTATTATATCTGTTGTTGTTACTTTAATCTTAATTTATTTGTTCATATTCAGTTACTTTTTCATAGTATTCAATTTATAAATAAACCTATCTTGTTTCAAACTTATTACGTAATATTACACATTACCTTCTACACATCGAAATTGAATTGAATTGTTCTGTGGTGTAGGCTAAGATAGTTTTAGTTATCAGCTAAGATAGTTTAGACATCATTTCATTTCTAGAATAGTATCTGTAAATGAATAAGTAACATTTTGTAACATACAGCAACTCATTTTTTTCTTATATGAGCAAACCATGTACTTATTTACTTCATCACCTGGCTAATATATCTGGATACACGTATAATGCACAATTATTTTATTTCAAATCATTTTCCGGCCCTAAAGGCTAAGGCCTCCATTTATGCAAAAACAAGACAATCTTTTACTCTTAGTAATCATGTTATATTTTTTTATTTTATTTAACAATTTGTTGCACATACAGTTTTACATGAAAATATACAAAAAAAAAAAAGACGACACAACAGGTACTGCTTATCTCTAAAAAAGATTTCTTCCAGCAGCCCTACGAAGAGAAATTTGATGGGAAATATCAAAAAGGGTGTGCATAGATAAATATTATGCTTATAGATTTAACTAAATATTAATACACTTACAATTAAGATAAAATAATACAATACAAAACATAAATAGGTACTATAATAGACTAAATACTATAAATATATAATATGTATTTAATACACTACATACATACATTTTAGGATTCCTTGTTATGGTAGTGCTCTCTTAGTCGACTTAAAGACAGTAATGGAAGGGCTGTCACGAATGGGTGTGGGAAAGGGCGTTCCATAATCTAACTGCATGAACGGTAAAGGAATAGGAAAAGAAGTTGGAGCGATTCATCACTCACGTCTTCAATTCTTTTTAAAGTGTGATTTTTGGGGTGTTGATATTTTAAATTCAATTCAAAGTAGTAACTTTAACTTAAGCCCTCGATCGTGGATTCCTGGAAATTTATTGTTTATGCAGTCGAATTCAACCGCTTGGGAGTTGAAGCATTAATGTGTTTTGTAGTAAAATTTTTTTTTGATACCATTATATTATCCTTAATTATAATTACATTGTCAGAAAAAAAACAAACAAATGTTTTGGAATGCACAACCAACAAAACCATATTTTTGTTTTTCTATTAAATTGTTTTTGTAACCAAGAGTATTCAGAGGCCCCATATTAATGAAATGAAATTTGTTTTTTGTATAATAATAATTATTAACAAAGACAGTCTTGTGCTGAATAACTACTTATGTATGAGTAATGCTACTTGCATAGGGTTGCAAGATTGGTAAACCTAATAGCCAGAAAAACTAGCCTGCTTAGCCAGGCATTTGTAAAAGAAGATGCTATTGAGGACTTTGTATCTGAACTCTTATATATATCTACTCTATATATATACTCTTATATGTATCTTAACTTATTTATATATATTATATAAATATGTATATATAGGTTCAAAATTGTCTTTCTAACAATATATATGTAAAATTGTAATTCGAGCCGGACACACCATCAAAAAGTCGGTATAATACTTGCATGCCCCTTTCAGACCAGTTTCCGCTCTGCATTTTTATATAATAATGAAAATATGCAGTTATATAATCAAAATAACAATTATAATATATTTTAAATTGTCCTTGCACCAAGCAGCTACAATAAATTCTGATTATAACCTGATTATGATCCTGATTATAACATCAGCTGATACTGCATTACATTCTGTTATTACCTACTATTTATAGTTTTTAATATTATCACCTAAATGACATGAGGACAGTAGTCATTCTACTATTTTAGTGCAATGGTTTTTAATTTAATGGGAACATCAATTTGAACTTTGATTAGAAAAAGAAATGAATGTGAATTTCTGTATTAAATTTATAAAAAATATTAGAATCAGGGCCCAGTATTAGTACATACTACCCATTCGCGCTTAGTTTGCCGCTGTCAACTGTCACGCGTTTAACATTCTCTCACTCGCTCACATTCACTCACAAAACCGAGTGAGTGAGAGAATGGTAAACGTGTGACAGTTGACAGCGGTAAACTTAAGCAAACGGGTTGTATCTTTGTTCACATAAAAATTTTCCTTTCAGATTTTATGGCGGTGGTGCAATTCCTGAAAAGGAATTTAATTAGTATATCGGCTCCAGTGATTTCACTCACAATTATCTACCTCGATTGGAGTCACACCAAGCAGTGGAAGAACGAACAGAAAAAGTAACATGGCACTATTTGGTATAACAGCCCGTTACCTCTGGGTTGCCGTCCCGCTGACAGGGTTCTACATTGGCAAGGTGGTGGATGATGCTGAAACCCTGAGGATGACTAGCTTCAGAGACAAGTCTCGCCTGTATGGTGGAAAAGTCAAGGAGGGTGACCCACCATCCTGGCCTTAAGTTTAGACAAAACTTGTGATTAGATGGTTAAATAAATTCAGTAAATTATTTGGATATTATTTTATTTCATTAGGTACTATTAAATCATTCTAATGCCTTAGAGGTAAATTTGTCATTAGTGTATATATATCTACTCTCTGTATTGCTATCTATTTGTTTGCCTTTACCAATCAATCAATCCGACAAATTCACCTCTAAAACCAAACATTATAATATTACATTGTTCTTTTTGCCATCATATACCAAAGAATTCCAAATGGTGACCATAATGCAATACCAAAGAACACTGTGAACTTTAGAGTTGCTCCAATTCTGAAAATTATTAAAATTCATCAACATATTTAATATAGTCCAGAGAGCTTTGAGTTTTTCATCATTGCAAGAGAGTAATATTTAATATTTCTTGTAGAATCTGAAGTTCTTTAAAAAACAAGGGTCATTTTAATAATATACCTAATGCCGCATTGTCAGTAAGCATTCTGCAAATTATGATTTTTTTCTAACCTGCTTTTAATAACAAAAGGTAAATTATCAAACGGTCGAGGTGTGTCATGAGTCCATCTCTTCAGATTCATGTTAAGTGGTTGGTGTTTGATAACATGTTGAAAATATCTAATGAACCAGGGTCGAAACATACTAAATGGTTCTCTTATTAACTTGAAACAAAATTATTGTTAAATAATATTTTAAATTCAAATCAATTTAATTTGACACAAAAGCCTTCAAATGTATAAAAGCAAGGAATGACATTGTCAATTAGATTATAGTGGCCAGGGCAATTAGTAACATACAATATCATTGGGCCAGGGCCACAGTATAGCAATATCCCTACAGTAGTGAAACGAATGTACTTGCGCAGAGCAACGGAGGGGTACCCGCGGGAAAGCGGGCGGCGCGGACAAACTCGCGGAGTTTGTGTACCTGCCCGCGCAGGGGTGACGTTGACGCGTTGTCTACGAGTTTTGTGTTGTAAAACGATAACTTATAAACAATGGGATATAATATGTGTTCAGTGTCCGGATGTAAATCTGATTCAAAAAACAAAAAGGATTTAAATTTTCATAAATATCGGCTCACAGTTCACACTAATATTGTGTTGGCCTTGGCGGCATTTATTTGCATAATATCTGTTTTATTGTTTACGTTGTAAGAAGTGTAACATGGAGAGAAACAATAAAGAATAAATTAAAAATCTGTCAAATACCCTATTACATACTAATTAGTACCTACCTAGCTAGGTACACAGGGCCATACATCAAAAAATGTTACACTTAGTGTAATGTCCGCTGTACACTCTCGCCGAGAGCTCTCGGGCGAGAGTCTCGTGCGAGAGCCCCTTGCCCGAGTGGGATCATGTACATTCTCGCTTAGTTCAATCACAGTAAAGAACTCAGACAAGATGGAGGAAAACGACCATTCACCATTCACCATGCATCGAAAGATATCATTGTAATCCAAAGATTTATAATCATATTTAATTTTATTTCTCACAGATAATGACTCATAATGTCGTTTAGTATTGTTATTTTTCTGTTCTACACTATCCAACGGCGGGACTAGTACTGAAAGACGCGAGAGTGTACAGTAGTGCGCTCGTTTTCCTCGCGAGTCCCTTTGTCTCGGGCGCAAAATACCGACAACGGACCGAGAGGGTCCGAGACAGGCGAGACGAGGCGAGCGCACCCATTTACACTCTCGCACTCGGGCCGCCTCGCTGTGTCTCGGCGAGAGTGTACAGCCGGCTTAACATTTTGACCTTTGGACCGCCCTTACCGCGCACTTATAAGAGCGAGGTTTGAAGTGCTTCTGTTACACCTGACGTGTGGCCTACCGTACCTACCAATTGTTATATGATTAATTGTTGGATACTTTATATATTCCTACTTTATTACTCGTAGATAGTATATTCGAATGCGTCTTCATTATTTTAATCCTTCGATAGTGGATTCTTGGAAATCTATTGTTATTTTATTGTATCTTGCTCACCGGTGAGCTTTTGGGGCTTGATGGGTAATGAAATTTTTAAATCTAGTAGAGAATTGAAATCATATAAAAATAAAGTTTTACGTAAATATAGATTTAACAGATTAAATGATAACATTACAAGCACAATATTTAATTTTATTTTATTTCCCGTTTCGTGGCAACCCTGGCATATCTGCTCGGTACCTACACCGGTGGCGGCATCGTGCGACATCAAAGGCGTTTCGTTACTGTAGGGATAATATTGCTATACTGTGGCCAGGGCCCTGGTCCGAATTTGAATAACAAAAATTTTTAGTGGGGCAGTGCTGTGGCTGAAAATAAAAAATCTTAGAAAGCAATTACAACTGACATCTTGTAGTAAATAGGATAACTATTACAAGTTACCGCAAATCATTTTAATATGGAAAATAAAACATAGATGGCGCTAGGTAATAATTAATGATATAGTTCTTGCAATCTACGAGTGCGCGTCGCCTTTATTTGTAGTTGGAAATGTGAATAGACATTTTCGTTAGTGTGCGTACCCTGACGGAGCCATAGTAAAAGGAGACGGAGCAGTCAGTAGCGAGCGAGCCATGTACGCGTGTATAGATATGGTCACTCACACAACTAAGGGCGACGCACACTCGTAGATTGCAAGAACTATAATAAGTTGATGGCATGGTTGATGACAGTGCAGATATATTATATATTATAGAGTTGATGATGCCGAGTGCCGACGACTACCGACGAAAGCCTTAAAAATAAAATAAACTGAGGGAAATTCACTAACATTTAGTGGTAAGTAGGATAACTATTACAAATTACTGCAAATCATTTTAATATAGAAAATAAAACATAGATGGCGGTAACTAATGGTTGACGCCGACGCGACGACGACAAAGTTCTACACTCTCTACAACAGATGGCAGTAGTCTGTAGCTGTAACCGTATTGAATTGGCGCAAGACGCTAATAAATAAAAAAAGTGTGTCAGCTCCGACGCACGACTGGAGTTTACTCCTTAAGGTGTATGGTAAAGCTTGGAGCTTTGGCCGCGGTCAACGAAGCGGTCCGCGGAGCGCCATCTGCTTATGAATTAATGTAGCGGTAGTAGGTGTAGGTTGTCAAGCTATTAAATCCTTCCGCTGGATGGCGCGTTTCGCAGAGCTTTGGGCCATTGATTAATAATAAACAGGACTACATTTTTTTCGAATTGTTTAAATTAAATAAATATGTAACATAGAATACTTTTTTTAATTTATCTCCGTTTAACCCGTATTATGTAATATATCCCGTATTATATTATTACGTATCTCGAATACGGCTCAAACTATTTTCATGATATTGGTTTCGGGGGCGATAAATCTTTATCGCCCCCGAATAGCTAGATAGATTTTTATACAAAAAGGCAAATAATAAAATCATTGATTTAAAAATAAATACAAACTCAATATTTATTTATATTTTAAATTTTAAGTTTTTTCAATAATATTCACAGGGATTTTTTTTTCATCGATGATTTATACAGTTTTATATTGCGCTTCTTCTTCTTCTTCTTCTTCTTTAAAAATGGCCTCCCTTGAGGAATAGCCAATGTGTTGTAATAAGAACTATTTAGTTCGTATTCGTAATCTAAAATATGTTTGAAGTATGATGTCAATAATATAGAATAATGTCTTCGTACAATAAAATTTTCTAAAACTCAACACGTTATTTTTCCTTGAATTCAACACGTTATCAGCACGAATGCTCTGAATAAATTCATAAAAAGGGAATAGGAAAAGTGTCGAAGTCTACATAATAATGGCAAGATCTAGTGGAGATTTTGGTACTAATAGAAAATCCTCAGGTATGACTTTACCTATATGCATTCAATTGTGTGGCCGCGAGAATTACACGGCATGGAAGTTTAAAATGAGGAACTACCTAATCCACGAGGACCTCTGGGAGACAATAAATGGTTATCCGGAAGGTGATGCAACTCCCGAAATAACTAAGAAACGCAATGATCAGAAGGCGTTGGCAAAAATTTGCCTTAGTTTAGATGGTCCGGCCATTACGCATGTCCGTAGTTCGCAAAGTGCGAAAGAGGCTTGGGATTCTCTTAAGAATGCCTACGAAGACCGTGGAATGGGACGTAGACTTGCGCTAGAACGAAGACTATATCGAATGAGTCTCTCTGATCACGATAATATGGAAACATACATTAATGCTGTATTGAGTACCGTTCAAGACCTCGATGATATTGGTAAAAAGATAGAGGATGCATCAGTAGCAGCAATATTATTAGGTGGACTCACAGCGAAGTATGATCCAATGATTATGGGTCTCGAAAATAGCAATATTGAGATAACCACAGACTTGGTCAAAACTAAGCTTTTGAATGAAATGTCACGCAATGAAGAGCCAGAAGATGCTTTAAAAGCTAAGTTTCGAAAGGCGATTACGAAAAAGAAGCGCCCTGTAGTGTGTTATGACTGCAATGAACCTGGACATAAGAGACCGGAGTGTCCACTTCGTAAGAGAAAAGAAAGAGCTAAAGAAAATACTGCTCTTACGGCGCTGGCTGTCTCTGAAAACAAAAAGGATGTTTGGTTTATTGACTCGGGTGCGTCAACACATTTAACTTCGAGGTTGGACTGGCTATCTGACGTAAAAAACGTGAATTTCGGAAAGGTTACTGTTGCTAATGGTGATGAAATTCAATGTCAGGCTATTGGTAATGTAAATATTAATACTAAATCCAATATTATAAATAGAATAAATGATGTCACCTATATACCTAAGTTAAATGTCAACTTGCTTTCCGTTAAAAAGATAGTAGATAAAGGTTTTACTGTTTTGTTTGATAACAATGGGTGTAACTTTTTTAATGCTAAAACTTTTTATTACACAGGTAAATCTCTTTTACATGGTTCAGTTTGTGGTGGTTTGTACAAATTAAACTGTACTGTCAATAAACCCCATGTTGATGCTTATGATGTGCGCTCTGACTCGACCTCTAAATTTCTTTTATGGCATAGAAGGCTAGGTCATTTGTGCCGTATAGGTATGAACCAGTTGAAGAATAGCGACGTCGGTATCGACTATACTGTTGTCGATAAGACAAGCTGTATTGCCTGTGTGGAAGGTAAGCAAGCCCGTAAACCTTTTAAGCAAGTTCCTTACGAAAAGGGTACAAAGATTTTGGAGTTGGTTCACTCGGATATTTGTGGACCCATGAGTGCAACATCATTTCAAGGTAATAAATATGTATTATTATTTATTGATGATTATTCTCGTATGATCTTTGCTTACTTTATCTCTTCGAAGACAGAAGTTAAGGATAAATTCTGCGCGTTTCAATCGCTAGTTGAAAGGCAGACAGGTGCTCAAATTAAAGTTTTAAGAACCGATAATGGGACAGAATATGTAAATAAAGGCTTTCTGGAACATTTAGCGACAAAGGGTATAATTCATCAGTCAACTGTGCCATACAGTCCTCAACAAAACGGCGTTGCCGAACGTACTAATAGGTCTATTGTAGAAAAGGCACGTTCTATGTTGGCTGAGAGTTCACTTCCTAAAGCTTATTGGGAAGACGCGTTTTGTGTTGCTGTCTATCTTAAAAATAGAAGCCCTCACAGAGCTTTAAGTTGTGGCACACCTTACGAAAGGTGGTTTAATACGAAGCCTAACTTAAGTCATTTGAAGGTTTTTGGTTGCAGAGCACTTGTAAATATTCCATTCTGTCATAGAAATAAGTTAGATAGTAAAGCAAGTGAACATATTTTTGTAGGATATTCAAATGATCCTCATTCATATTTTCTGCGTGATACTGCGAATCCTAGAAGACTTGTTAAATCTAGAGACGTAGTATTTTTTGAAGATTGCTTCACTGGATTGAAGACTAATAAATCTGCAGATTTTTCTCCTGAAAAAGGTTCTGACAATAGTTTTCAAGGGGTGAATGTACCCAATATAGAACTCGAAAATTCTATTGCTATTGATCATAACGATGTACCTGTGTGTAGTGAATCTGTTGTAGCTGAACCAGAAGCAATTGATGTTGATGCTCCTAATGTTCCTGCTACTATTCACGAGGATGTACTTGTCCCTAGTGAACTAGATGCATCTGAATCAGAAGCTGATGTTCCTGAGCACGGGCCAGTACAGATAGAGAGGCGTTACCCGGAACGTGTACGTAAGAAACCTAAGTTTTTTGGTTTCGACTTCATGACTTGGTTAGCTAACTCGGTTGATAGTATATCGGAAGAACCTAAGAGCTATCAAGAAGCTATTGATTCAGTAGATAGTAGCAAATGGCGTTTGGCTATGGAGGATGAATTTAAATCGCTACAATTACGTCAAACATGGACTTTGGTCGATAGACCCGAAAAGAAAATAGTTCCATGCAAATGGGTATTCAAATTAAAAAAGGATGCCTATGGCAATGTAAAGAAATACAAAGCTCGTCTTGTCGCAAAAGGTTACGCACAACAAGCGGGGATTGATTACAACGAAACGTTTGCCCCGGTTGTACGGAATTCTTCCTTACGTACCCTTTTGGCTTTGGCGGCGGAGATGGACCTGAGCATGCAACATCTGGATGTAGATACTGCATTTCTTTACGGTGACCTTGAAGAGGAGGTCTTTATGGAACAGCCTCAAGGTTTCATCAAGGTCAAAATCAAGGGAGAAAATAATAAAGTATGTCTTTTACAGAAGTCACTTTATGGTCTGAAGCAAGCGCCAAGGGCTTGGAACAAAAAGTTAAAGGACACTTTAGTTTCTTTGGACTTCATACAAACTCCTTCGGAGCCGTGTGTGTTCACGAAAAAGTTTGGTAATGAGGTTGTCATAATGGCCGTATATGTTGATGACATTATAGTTCTATACAAAGACAAGAGTCATTTTGACGTTGTCAAATCGGACTTGGATAAATATTTCTCTCTTAAAAGTCTAGGTGAATTGAATTTTTACCTCGGCTTAAATATCTCTAAGAAAGATGGTGCTATTCGTGTTAATCAAAAGACAATCATTAATTCGTTGCTAGAAAAGTATAACTTGTGTTCAGCTAAAGTCGCTAGTACTCCTTTAGCTGTAGAAAAGTTGAATTTGAATGAAACGGAACCATTTGAAGATTGTCGGTCGTATCAAGCATTAGTAGGTTCTTTAATGTACATTGCTATAAATACACGACCGGACATAGCGTATGCTATGAGCTATCTTAGCCAATTCAATGTTAATCCAGGAAAGTCACATTGGGAAGCCGGTAAACGAGTTTTGAAGTATTTGAAAGGTACAATAGATTACAGTATTACCTACAGAAAAACTGGTAACTATTTGACTGGATTTGTAGATGCAGACTGGGCGAATGATCCTTACGATCGTCGTTCTTACACAGGATGTGTATTCATATTAGGTGGTGGTCCTGTGTCCTGGGAGGCAAAGAAGCAACCCACGGTTGCGCTATCTTCTACAGAAGCGGAATACATGGCTCTATGCTCTGGAGCTAAAGAAGCCGTGTTTCTTAGACGCTTCGTTTATGAGGTAAGTGGAAGGATAGATACTGTTTCTCTTTTTGGTGACAGTCAGAGTGCGCAAAATTTAGTATATAATCCAATTCACCACGGACGGACTAAGCACATTGATATAAAATTTCATTTCGTAAGAGAGAAAGTAGCCGAAAATATAATTTCTTTAAATTTTATTCCGTCAGAAAAACTTTTAGCAGATGTCTTAACGAAAGCTCTAAGGCGAACATCGCATATCAGATGTGTTAAAAGTTTAGGGTTGATAACATAGATTTTTATAAATATTTTTGTTATTTTTCTTAGGGTTGTCAATTTAAACATTTATTTTTCTTTCTCATAATTGTTATGTACTTATTTTTATGTAACATATATTTAGATTATGGGGGCATGTTGTAATAAGAACTATTTAGTTCGTATTCGTAATCTAAAATATGTTTGAAGTATGATGTCAATAATATAGAATAATGTCTTCGTACAATAAAATTTTCTAAAACTCAACACGTTATTTTTCCTTGAATTCAACACAATGTCAGTAAATTCGTGACGTAGGTATAAAAGAGAGACTAGGTATATTATATTATATTGTCGATGGTGAAAACTTTGCACTATAGGTAGTGGCGTTTGTTAATTTGGTTAACACTAGAAAGACCGGAGCGGTCAAATGACCGTTTGGATAAAATTTCTAAATAAAATGGGTTTTCGTTACAAGTTTTATTTTTCTTTCAAATGTTTTATTAGGGAGTGCCTCCGCTGCCGGCGACGGTTGCCGAAATGGCGGCCGGCGCCGTTATCCGAAGTTTGCCGAGGTCACGCGATGTTTGCCGAATAGGCTGCCCGCGCTTATTCGGCAAACATCGCTTGTCAAATTAAAGAATAATGATCAAAAACATCAGTCTTGAGCTAAAGGACTATGAAAAATACAAATAATAAAGTCATAATGTAAGGATGTATATTTTAATGGTGGTGATGATGATGTTGATAATTAATTTCGTTTTTTGTAATTTAGTTGTAGTAATTTAATTTATGTGTAGTAATTTAGTTGATAATTAATTTAATATTTTAGTTTTTTTGCGATATCTTTGTTACCGTTGCATGAAATTCGTTTTCCTCTCGTGACATTTAATAATTTTCGATCAAATAAATTGTGATAATGTTTTTTTTTTAAATATAATAGATTATTTGACAGATTTTTTGTTTCTATCTTCAATTACTTGGTAGCGATTAAGAAGTTCACCGAAAGTATTTTTTTTATTATTTTAAAATACATATTTCGTAAGAAACATGCATATAAAAATTCAAAATTCAATTAAGCCGCCGAAACGCTTTATTCAGCAATATGGTGTCGCGCCTTGTTAGTGACGTCTCGAGCATGCAAACCAATATATTATACTTTAATCTGTTGTGTAGACGAGTTTAAGCGCCTATGACGTCATTATGATATTAGCCAATCCGGATCGTTTCCCAAAAAGTGGCGCGAGAAACGAAAAGTCACACATATTTTTGTGATTTTCGATGTAAATCACATAAAGAATCCTAATTTTTAAAATAATCACAAAAATGTCCATACTGTCAAATAGCCTATTATAGGTTTTAAATAACAACCTACCTAAAAAGACCGCCGCAGTCAATTGACCGTTTGGACAAAAGGAGAACACTCAAACTCCATAGAAAATTACCCAAGGCCCGGCGCAGAAGAGATGTATCTCAGTTATTTGTGTATTTTAAGTGTAACATTTTTGATAGGCGTGTTTGCCGCAGGACGTGGCTAAGATAGAAAAAAAATGCTTTTAGATTTTTTCAGGCGCTAATTGAAAATTACTTTTCGTTGAACATATCGACTCCAAAATGTTATAAAATTGTAATGAATTATGTTTCTACAATAATAATTATAATAATATTAATTAATAATAATCGTAATAATAAATCTTTAATCTTTATTTCTCAATAAAATCACAATATACCTACAATATAACTAATATGAGGCCCTTTAGTAAAGGATAACTTGTGTTTTATTATTATATTATTAATATCTATGGACGCTTCACACCACGTCAGTCTGGTCTGGCCCCGTGCTAAGTACCTAAAGGACTTTTGTTACAGGTACCAGACAACGGAAATATATTTAATACTTTTATACTATACATATTTCATATATTTAAGATTTTTATTACTTATATCATACACATATTTAATACACATCCAGACCCGCGAACACTCAAAAACTTTTTGCATCCTGATTACGAAAAAATTAGACCCTGACACGTACAGTGACTACCAGGACAATCGTAAAAGTCCACGGGCGCTACCTACACTGGATGAGCTCATGAATTTCCTAGAAAATAAATTTACAGCTTTGGAGCCCATACAAAAAAGAAAGGCTCAATTTTCACACCAAGGCCCTCTTCGTCGCATTCAAGTAATACGCAATATAATACAAAATATGCTAAAGGCAAATATATCGTAAAACCGCATTATCAGGCGACAGCAACTCGCATGTGGAACTGTCCGCTATGTCAGCAGAATCATATTTTATTTAAATGCAGTAAGTTCGCTAAGTTATCAGCCGAGGAAAAAATGAGGACGGTACTAAAATAGCATATTTGTCAGAATTGTCTTTACATGCACGATGCAAACGGTTGTACTTCTGCAAAACGTTGCAAACATTGTCACGGTGATCACAATACCATTTTACACGATGGATATTACGCCGTTTTCAAAGCCCACAAATCCTTACCTCATACGACATACTCGACGTCATCGATTACGCAAGCACAGCCCGTCGTCACAACAGCCCCGTCGTCGAGTTACATGCCGACATCTAACTTAACTAATACTAACTTTACACCTAATTACAATACTAATAAAAATCATAATGTTAACTACGTAGCTACGGATAATGGGGAGATATTATTAACTACACTACTTTTAAAAATACAAGCCTACGACGGTACTTACATAGTTTTAAGAGCGCTTTTAGACTAAGGCTCTCAAATTTCATTGATTTCGGAGCGCGCTGCCCAGTTAAGCAGTTCCGGTATCTAGGTCACCTGCTGACTGATCGGCTGGAGGATGACGTTGACATTGAGCGAGAGCGCAGGGCTCTCGCCGTCAGAGCTAACATGATCGTTCGACGTTTTGACAACTGCAGCAGCAGGGACGTTAAAACCACACTTTTTAAGGCGTATTACCTTAGCATGTACACCTGGCAGCTTTGGATAGCGTTCAAACAAAAGTCGATGAGCCGTATAAGAGTTCAGTATAATGATGCATACCGAACTCTTATGCGGCTCCCGCGAAGCTGCAGTGCTTCGGGTATGTTTGCGGAGGCGGGAGTCCCTGACTTTTTCGCTATCATTAGATCTCGGGTGGCTGCATTTTGGCACAGACTGCGCAGCTCGGGCAATAGGATACTCGCGGCTATCTCTGACGACTACTACAATAATTTAATGTACGTGCGGTGGATCTCTGTTCACATTAACCAGAACCAGAAGTGATCTTATGACTGGACACCCCTTTACATTTAAAATTCGTAGGTAACAAACACGTAACAAGTCAACAAGCCTAGCGACGATTTTCGTCATAATACGTCAAATTAAAAAATTTCAACATCAGTTCTAAGTCGGCATACTCTATAATTCTGTGTACTCTGCCCTCAGTTTTCGAGATATAGGTACTCAATTAACATTAATATGAACTAAAAAGTATTAAATAATTTTTGCTATCTAATAGTGCCTTTTTCCGAATTCGGCTAAACCTTGACTATTTCCGTACTCAATCTTCATTATTTTGAAGTCGGTACCAGATAGCTGAATCTTCAGTCCTCTGGCAGAATATTTGAAACTTTTGGAACTGGCACCGACTTCAAAATTATGAAGATTGAGTACAGAAATAGTCAAAATTTAGCCGAATTCGGAAAAAGGCACTATTAGATAGCAAAAATTATTTAATACTTTTTAGTTCATATTAATGTTAATATTGTTTTTACCTTGGAAGTCGGTTTTAATTTTTTGTTAAAAATAATAATAATTTCACTCTTTTTAGTTACACTAGTAGGTAAACCTTCGCGTATATTTTACGTATCTTATTACACAGTTCACACTCACAAAATAATATATTATCAGTGAAGTGAACATATTGTGCTAAGTAATTTAACAATTTTAATACTTCAAACCCCAAGCGGTCACCGGCGATTGCGATAACAATAGAAAGGCTATTGTGTCTCGTTTTTCCACGATCCAAGGATCTATCAGATAAAAAATTGTATAAACTTGCATAGGATGTAGCGTAGCTACTCATCTAATATATAAAATTCTCGTGTCACAGTTTTCGTTGCCATACTCCTCGGAAACGGCTTGACCGATTCTCATGAAATTATGTGAGCATATTGTGAGGATATTGGTCTGAGAATCGGCCAACATCTATTTTTCATACCAAAAATTATTTATATGGCAAAACAACGTTTGCCGGGACAGCTAGTAATATAATATAATATTATCATAATTATTGACAGCTGTTCTTGTAATCAAGAATTCAATTTCAAATCCATTCAAATCGATACTTAGTGCGCCATCTATCGATTAATAAGTATAACTAATTAAAAAGACACTTATTGACTTTGTTTTGTTTAAATGCTCTTTTTAAAATAACTTTATTTTAATTCTATATTTTGTCTATTAAAATTTTATAAAGTAGTTAGTATAGTATTCGATCTGTATATAAAGTAGTAAAGTATATTCGATCTGTCGTCTTCCGCCACGCGCCGCGATACCGTCGCCTCCGCGGCGCTGACCGCCGTGTATATTTAAATAAAGTGTTGTTATACAGTATAAAATTATTATTATTATTAGTATATCCACACCTATGCCTTGTACTATTATCTATTCTGTGCCATGAGACATTGGTGACCTTAACACGACGTGGTAATGATGAAGACGATGATGATGATGATGATGATGATGATGATGATGATGATGATGATGATGATGATTATGATGATGAATATGAGTTGCATAGTAGCATATGCTTTCTGTTCTTAAAACAACGCCGAAACTCCCAAACGTGTATCTATAAGGAGTCAGGAGTTCTCTCAGCATCTTCGAAACCATGGTATACCTTGACCCAATATTTGACTTTTTGGTAGCATATTCTTAGTACACTTCAAATAAAACCAAAATCACCATATGTTTCCATATACATTTACAAAAAAAAAAAAAAACCACAGCCGAACATATAACCTCCTCGTTTTTTGGAAGTCGGTTAAAAACCGGGAGTTTGAGTTTTTATGACGCTTCAAGTCAAAAAGTTTTAACTTTGGACAAAAATGTAAAGAGACCTTTTTTGTGTGAAATAAAACTACCTTTTTTGTTTATTTAAACTTTTTTTTTGTAAAATGTTTCGTTCGCGACTTATATGCCGCAACGAGTTTTTCGGAAGGCGAAATGGCTCCTCCACACTTCCGGTCATGAGGAAACCGGCAGATTTTGTATTTTTACTTTTAAGTAAGTTTTAGATTATATTCTTCAAAATAAAGAAATAAGAAATCGCGCTCGAGAATGCCGGATTAACGTTTTTTTTACAAGTTTGCGACTCTTATAACTCGGCGGCGTCAAGGACTTATCGTCAGATTAGTTAAATTTAGTCTTAAAACACTAAAATCAACCCCCAATATCTTAATCTGACGCGCTCGAGTATTTCAGACTATCGATTTTTTTTACTAATCTGATCGTCTATCCTAGGCGCGCGTCACTACATATAAAGCTAAATACTTTACAAGGTGGTTCTATTAGGTCCAAGGTATCTCTCATATCTTAAACTGCCACGCTCGAGTATTACCGAAAACTCCCCTATTCGCCTCCCTAACTATAAGGAGTAAACTCCAAAAAGATATTATAATCGATAAAATGTCGATAAGGTGATCGCAAAACCAGCAAGCACGCGCCGTACGTGCTTTTTAGAACTCAGTGTATGAAATTATGTGGAACCTCTCACTGTACTACGTACGTAGGCATAGAACTAAAACGTATAGGGACGACCAAAGTATTGATATCGTTGGACGCGGGTCGTGACCTGTGATTCTCAGAGATCGGCAAAAATAAAATACCATAGTGCCGACATTACATTCCTGCATCGCGAAGTTTTCTGAGCGCGTCGGTATATATATATATTCGGCGACCTCTGTGGCTCAGTGGTAAGCGCGTTGGTGCTCAAGCCGGGGGTCGCGGGTTCGAATCCCGCCGACGGAACAAAAAGTTTTCAAAGTTCCTGGGTCTGGATGTGTATTAAATATGTGTATGATACAACGATATAATAAAAATCTTAAATATATGTATAGTATAAAAGTATTAAATATATTTCCGTTGTCTGGTACCTGTAACACAAGTCCTTTAGGTACTTAGCACGGGGCCAGACTGACGTGGTGTGAAGCGTCCATAGATATTATTATTATTATTATTATTATACGACAGCTGACATGTGTCAAGTGGCCTTCGGCCTGAGTCCTGACCGAGCATACCACCTCGCTCGGTCGGAAGATCTTCCTTTGGCCATCACACATAATCCCACAGATTCGTCCGCACTGTAGGTACCTAGTCCGTACGCGCCGCATTTATGTGCAATCAGCTAAGCTAAGGTGTTCCCAACGAAATTCTATTGCTTCGTTATTTCAAATAACAACAAAGTAGATGAAGATTGTAGATTAATGGAACGCCGTTGCACCAAAATTCGTTTACCGCGCGCCAACTGCAAATTATTTATCAATTTAAAAAAAAAACTAGCATGTTGTGTTGAATGTCCTTTTCCGTCTCTCAAAGCAGTGGCGAGGCAAGACCTACATATTTTGATGTACTGCAAGGGGCACGACTCGTAGGAGTAATTATTATTAGTGTTCTGTGTCCACGTCGCCTACACGTTACGCCGCCTCTGCTTGCAAGTTTCAATGAACAGGATTCTTTTCAAATTGTGCAGTACCTTTTACAGAAGCCGAACCTTTGGGGATATTTTTTCTTGATAGAATTGACCTCGTTGGGCCTATTTAAGTCCACGTGCACTTAATACAGGATTTCCAATCAATATTTAATAATATTCATGTATTGACTCGTGCTACCGCCCAAAATTTCGCCTTTGGCCCAAAATCACAAGTCACAACCATACAACCGAAGTCAGAAACCGAATATTCGCTTTTGAGAAAATAGAATTTTTTAAAGTATTATTTTTATATTCATTACTTAAGTTGTGTTAGGTTAGGTATATTCTCTACAGTTTTAATGTTGTCTTCGGCCTTAAAAGTAAAAGCCTTTGCTTTGGCCGCAGGCTTTGGCTGTAAGTTAGGAATTGTCTTCGGCTTCGGTCGCGCATTATTCGATAAAACTTTAAATAAATTAGATAACAATTAAGTAATTGAATTCAGTGTTCATAGACAAGCCACTATAATAATTTTCTTATGTCATTGATAATATCTAATTATAAAATAAAGAAAACTATTATATTCATTATACAGTCATAGAATGTGGATATGAAATGGTTGAATGTGATCTGAAAACTTTTTATAATAGATTGCGTAATAGGTAGGCTTGTCTTCCTCTTATTTACATATTATTATGTTATGCTTTTGGTGGGATTTCATTTCTTTTTTAAGTTCTTTTTAGCTGATTTTTTCTTTGAGGCTTCGTTACTTTAAGGTGGACAAGTCCGGACGGTAAATACTTCTGAGTCGATTATTATATTCAGCTATCACTGACTCTTATTAACTGCTAGTAGATGTAATGCTACTCGAAGGTGGTCAGTTTCAGCATGTTATATAATATATTAGTACTATAATATTATTATTATATATTATTATTTATTATTTTTACAAGGTTTCCGTGCCCAAAAAGGTGAAAACGGGACCCTATTATTAAGACTTCGCTGACTGTCTGACCTCCGTCCGTCTGTCACCAGGCTGGATCTCGAGAACCGCAACAGCTAGATAGTTGAAATTTTCACAATTTGTGTATTTCTGTTGTCGCTATAAAAGCAAATACTTAGTTAAAATAAAATAAATTATTAATGGGAGTGTCATGCAACAAACGTGATTTTTTTGTCGTTTTTTGATTTATATCCATAATATTGGTAACAGTAAGATCCATGAAAATTTCAGAAAATACTCAAATATAACTTTAATAAATAATAATTAGAAGTAAAAAAAACTAATTATTTAAGGGACTCCCGTACAAATTTACAGTACGGAACCCTCTGTACGCCAGTCCGACTAGCACTTGGCCGGTTTCATAATTTTTCCTTTCATTGTAGATTTGACCTTTCTTGGAGACTTTCAAGGTTCTAAGTCTGCTGGAAGTCCTTAGAATTTTGATAATCTGTTAGTCAGTGAGTGACATAACAAATTAAAACCGACTTCTAAGGTAAAAACAAAAATTACATCCTTAAAATATGAACTAAAAAGTATTAAATAATTTTTCCTATCTAATAGTGCCTTATTCCGAATTCGGCTAAAACTCAACTACTTCTGTACTCAATCTTCATCATTTTGAAGTCGGTACCAGATGAATCTTCAGTTCTCTGACAGAATATTTGAAACTTTTGGAACTGGCACCGACTTCAAAATTATGAAGATTGAGTACAGAAATAGTTGAGTTTTAGCCTAATTCGGAAAAAGGCACTATTAGATAGGAAAAATTATTTAATACTTTTTAGTTCATATTATAAGGATGTAATTTTTGTTTTTACCTTAGAAGTCAGTTTTAATTTTTTGTTAAAAATAATAATTTCACTCTTTTTAGTTTTTAGTTACCTAGTACTAAACTATCGCGTACTATGTACGTAAATAATACACCTGTATAATATTATTCTACGTATCTTGTTACAAGCTTACCGGTGAGCAAGACACAATAGAATAACAATAGATTTCCAAGAATCCACGATCGAAGGATACAAACTAGGTATTAGCAACAAATTATAAGTATCGTGCTGAAACCGGTCTCGAACGCTTCAACTCCCAAGCGGCCACATTGTGGTGTTGTATTATATAAATTCGGACATCCATTAATAACTATTAGATAGGAATAATTATTTAATACTTTTTAGTTCATATTATAAGCATGCTATTATTGTTTTTACCTTAGAAGTCGGTTTTAATTTTTTGTTAAAAATAATAATTTCACTCTTTTTAGTTACCTAGTAAGCAATCGCGTACTATACGTAGAATAATACACCTGTATATTATTCTACGTAGGTATCTTATTACAGTCATACTTACAAAATATAATGTCAGCTGCAGCCTGCAGACAATTTTAAACAATACATTTAAAAAAATTCGAAGTGAACACGTGTGACGTGCTAAGCCGGTCACCGGACTAGTTTCAATAGGGTGCTCGCTCGACTTGTCGCACACGCCTCGCACTGTATAGTACGGTACCCGGCAGACGACAGTTATTGTACCATGAACGCTAAACGCAATGCAAAAGGTTGAAATTAGGTTGTTTTACAGAATATCTCGGCGAAGTGCGACAGAATGTTACATGATCGAAGCAATTTTAACTTCTCAGAAGTAATGTCAAATGTGTGCCTTATGCTCTGGAGATAAGGTTGAATTTGGTGACATTGGTGATCCTGACTTGGTAATGATGATGATAATGATGATGATGATGATGAATGCAATTAGCATAGAAGCATATGCTTTCAGTTCTTAAAACAGCGCCTAAACTCCCAAACTTGTATCCATAAGGAATACGGAGTTCTCTTACTATCTTCGGAACCATAGTATACCTCACAATCGGCGGAGTAATATTTGAACATACAAAAATAAAAAAATAAAAATATCCACAGCCGAACATATAACCTCCTCGTTTTTTGGAAGTCGGTTAAAAATATAGGTACCAACTTTGATATCTTTTAAACTTGTCAACTATTTATTAAAATGTCATGTCATTTGGAGGTTAAGCTAGTTTTAATACTTGCTCCTAGTCACCGAAAATCTAGATCCCTAGATTTGTTAATTCAGTCTATAGATCGGAATCTGGGTGTAATTTTCAATGTAAAGAATAATATGGATAAAACTTGTAATCCCGGGAATCCCAGGTAAATCAGAAAATGTCCGAGTACGTAATTTTAAATTTATAAATTTCTGAATCAAAATTATGTTAATTTGTTAATAAAATGATTCATATTATATAAAATAGTCTGAATAGAAATTACCAAATATTAGGGCGGAATGAAATAGGAAACTTAAAATGAAAAAAATAAATTATTCTGTTCTACATATTATTATACATACATTACATAATATTATATTGTATATAATTTATGCTTTTAAATAAAAATATGAAGAATGTTCACTTATTATTTTTTTAGCTCTCCGTAAACTAAGTCGAAAATTAAAAATATGAGACAAAAAATTATGACGATACATCGTGTAGTTTCCGAGATATTTAATTCAAAAATAAATGCGCAAATCGGGACCCGCGCTTGACGTCACAGCACAGCACATCGCAATATTCGCTCTGTCCACTCGCGCGCTCCGGTAACACTGCGTCACCCGTACCTTTTACTTATACTCGTACTAGCTGTCCCGGCAAACGTTGTTTTAGCCATTTAAAGTATTTCTACTTCATCAGTTGATACAAAATCTTACCCCCTCTTTTGTCCCCTAAGAGTGGTGGGGGGAAAATTTTTATAAACCAGATGTTAAGTTGGAAAAAACAGTTAAAATATGAAAAGTACATTAATGATAAAGTTTGATACAAAATCTCACCCCCTCTTTGCTCCCCTTACAGGGGTGGGGGAGGTGATTTTTATACTCCAGATTTTCAGTTGGAAGAAGACAAATATATCTGCGAAAACCGTATGCAAATGGGATCAGTAGTTTTCGTGTTAAAGCAAAAATCTTATACAAAATCTGACCCCCTCTTTCGTCCCTTTAGAGGGGTGGGGAGAATTTTTTTTATAGACCAGTTAAGTTGGAAGAAGACAAATATATCTGCGAAAACTGCATTCAAATCGGATCAGTAGTTTTCGTGTGATAGTGGAACAAATATACAGACAGTCAGACAGACAGACAAAAAAAACTAACCACATTTTTGGCTTCTATAGCGATCTAGTAACACCCCCCGCTTAATATTTTTTGAATATCTTTAATGTACATAATTTTAATATCTACAGTTTTATGACAAACAAAATAATAATTTTAATTTTTATACAGTTTTTTTTTGTGAAATCACTGTAAAATCATGCATATTCCTAATCCTGGTAATGTTTTTAATTCTTTTACTACGGTTCTGGATCCCAGATTTTTGTGGTCATACGGACCATAATATTATTCATATCACTCACACCCACGATTCCGATCACTGCAGTGAGTTACTCACTGACTTATCACTTATCATCGAAGATATAACTTATGGGGTATGAAATAGACGCAAACTGCTTCGAGAAAAGTATCATGGTACGGCCGAGCCTTTGCTATAAGGCTTGTCTGGGGCACTGCTGTGCCCCTAGATATAATAATATTATGTCACGCTTAGATGGTAGTAAATAATGAAACATACATTTCAATTGTTTTATTCATTTCCAAATACAATAACATCTATACAATGGTATTCTACGATTCTATAATTTAATTTCGACACATGCATTAAAATATAATAAATGTAAATAATAATTATGTAAATATTAAAATTCTTTGGAATACTGCTCGTGAATCACATACTTAAGGTAGGGCTTAGAACAAAATTGCTTCTAAGATCTCTAGATAATTATATATATTAATTTGTTCAGTTTTGTTCAATAAAAACATGTGTTACTGGTGTGTGTAGATGCCCTTAGAATTAACTCAGGGATTGCTATTATTTTGATTCTATTTTGTTTGAGATAACCTTCTTCTTTAACGTTCTACGAGTATTAAGAAACGACCGCCGTACTCAGAGACGTTTAATTATGATTAACCTTCAATTTAATGAAGAGTTTGACAGGTAATGTATGGGGCTTATGTCAATTGAATTAATTATATTTAAGTATATAATGTTCCACTCTGAGTGCGGCAGTGAGAATCCATATTATTAATTTCTATTTAACCTAATTACAGGTTTATATTGGTGTTTAAGTTGCATAATATGTAAAGTTAAAAGAAATAACCTAAAATCACTATTAGAATGTTGTTTAATTCATAAATAAATGAAATAATATTATAATCTTTGGGAATAAAACTATCACATGATATTTGGGGCTAATTAGTTGTTCCTATTGAAACTTAATTATCTAAAATTAATATTTTACAAGTTCATTTATTCACCTTCTCACTAATAAAGTATTTACGCAGTAAAAAAACTATTCAAAGTCTGGTTGCCTTCATCTGGCATATTGGAATAGTCAAATTACAGACAAATACAGAGGACATTGATTAGTCGTACCTAGTTTGCGTAAAGCCCGTCACAGACTTAGCTATAATATATATTAATATATTTATAGCAAGGCATATTAATCTATACTAAATCCACATGTCACAGAAATATATATTATAGCTGAGTGTGTGGTCACGCGAAAATTTGTATAGAAAATATATATTAATATGCCTAGCTATAAACATATTAATATATATTATAGCTAGGTCTGTGACGGGCTTTATATCTTTATTAGTAAGGGATCTAAAGGTCCCTTTACATTCGCATTGTAGTGAAACACGCACAAAAACAAATTAAACATCGTCGCTCGTGTTTCACTCCATATAACGAATGTAAAGAAGTTATTATTTCTACAGTAAATACAAATGATTGCACATTTAAAAATACCTAAAGTATATACATATTATTGAATATTGATAATAACGACTTAGATTGCTTGTAACATTGATAACTTTTACAATTATTATGCTATCCACCAGTCTGTCCCATACCTTAAACTAGTTACTATTTAGATTTTACATTATTTTTCATTCATATTTTTTATTTGCATGACGAGTTTGCTTTTTTTAACAAAAAAATCTGGCCATTGAAAAATTTCTGGATATATGCATAGCTGGTTTACACGTATTAAGTAGATAAGTAGGTAACTAAATTTTAAGTTACTTAATTGCATGTAAACACGCAATTAAGTAACTTAAAATTAAGTTAAAATTTAGTTAACTACTTATCTACTTAATACGTGTAAACCAGCCGTTAATCATTCGAATATTATTGCTATTGCTGATATTATAGAATAGGTAGGTGTAGGTATACACGTTAAATGTAACTAGGGTAGGCCTTTTACGTCCCCCCGATGGTTGCTCGCCTTGTCGCGGCGGTGGGGCTCTAGTAACGACGAGAAGTCCGCTGCGGATGCGCACCGAGGTGGGGCCGCAGAGGAAGAGGCAAGTAGGTATTACGGTGCGCCGCTTGCCCTATCCTCTGCGGCCGAGGTGTGGTCGGTGACAGAGCCACAGACCTGATCTGACTCCACGATGGGCGCACGTGTTGTGCGCCCATCGTGGAGTCTTCGGGCCGCTGGCGGGGTCGCAGATGTGTGTATCGTTCCTGTGGCCCCGTCAAAAGGCGGCGTGGCGGAAGATGGGGGGGGTTTTAGTGGGTATACCGTGGTCTCATTAGCTACGGGAGTCCCACATCACCACTCGGGTCGCCCCCTGCGCCTGGGTGGTATGCGTAATGCATTTCCCCCTCCGGAAAAAAAAAAAAAAAAAAGGGTAGGCCTTTTACGTAATATTATTTCTTTTGATTTTGAAAAACATTTTGACAGATATTTCATTGTTTTATTACGTATTTTAAATACTGATTATATTTTTGACTAAATATTAAATCAGATATAATGTTTGACATTGTAGGTAAAGTTCTGATAAAAAAAATTAACAGTGATTTCTTTTCTAAAACAACTGTCTTAGTTTCAGAATTAAAATTTATACAATTTAGGTTTCAAGAACTTACAAATGACATACATATTATTTAGTTCAAATAACTAAAATATTGCTTTTAGTTAAAATGTATTTATTATTTTTACAATTGATTAAAATACGATGAATAAAATTTAATTATTTATTATCCTAAACAAACAATATATTTCTACTTAATTATTGAGTAGCTATTATTTACAATCATTGATAAGACTAGCTTTGAGATTAACGCTTTTGGTTTATTATTATTGTAGGTAAATTAATTAAAATATGAATAAATTAGTGCGATAAATAAAAACACTTAAATTATTTTCTTTAACTAGTAAAAAAAGCTAAAATAACTTAAATTTGTAATAAATAAAATAAATATAAACTCACTTACAATTTTTTCACTTAAACATAAAAAAATAACGAAATAAAATAGCATAGATTAATAATTATTAATTATTAATAACAAAAGTTTAAAATTACATGACAATTCGTAGATGTAGACGTCCCTTTACAATGACGCAACACGCAGAATGCGATAAAGTTATAATTCGATCTTAATTATTATTTTAATATTATTTTTTATAATAGGTATCATTATCATGTGTAACTGAAATAAAAATAATATACAGTTTATAAAAAAATAGTACTTAGGTCACCAGACGCCCAGATGCGTTATTATCGGTCGATAATATCACATGCGTTTTTGCGATATCTGTTTTCAGTACATTTTGGTAATGTAGTTACACACTGTTGCGATAATAGCGCTGCAATGGAAGTAGGGACAGATATCGCAATAACGTATGCGATATTATCGACCGATAATACCGCTCCCGTGTGGAGGAGGCTTTCTGGTGTCGGAAAACCAAACATTCCATCATAATAATTAATATATAGGTTCATCATAAAATATGTTTCTTGTTTAAAAAAAAGTGTCAGTCAAAATCAATGACAACTTGCCGTGACGTTATTTTTTTTATTCAGGCGTCGCATTGGCGTGAGGATCTAGAAGCCTGGTCATGCGTAGTGCGGGTAGGATCCTAAGTGTGACGTCACATGGGGTGGTGCCATGGAGTGGGGGGAGTACAGGTTGCTCCCCCCTCCCCCCCAATTGCTCCACGACGCCGTCGGGAATATCGAGGCTGGAACAAAGTTTGCTAGCCTAAGTTAATACGACACAGTCCATTTTGAAATTCCAAAAAACGAGGTTCTGTCTGCTCGGCTGTGGTGTATTTTTTTTCGCCTAACTGCCTCACTCAGAGACATTGAATTATGATTATCCTTCAATTTAATGAAGAAAGTATGACAGTATATGAGGCTCATGTCAAAATTACAAATTAATTAATTTAATGTTTAGCTTTTGATAGCAGAAAATGCATAATAGGTACATACTAGTTATTTCAGAAACTTTGTACACGCTTTTGAACTCAGCCGGTTCCTGAGGTATTTTAACAGGAGTTTATCTATTCACTAGCTTTGTTGATTGGTTAATATTTCGAAGTTGACCAATCAAAAGCTAGTGAAAAAAATTAGTAAACTGTGCCATATTAACTATAGCTACAATCTACATAATATTTTATCGAAATACACAATAATATGAAAACAGCTATAAATTACACAAAATAATAATAAGTAATAATATAAATAATTCGCTATGTTTTATTTTTATTAATTCATTTATTTTCATAATATATTTAATATTACATATTTAATTGAAATTATTATACTTCTCCTACATGGATTTCGCTTTGCAAAGTTACAAGCTGTTTTTCATATTTCAGTGATATCAATTTCAATCTTCAATAAACATTTTAATCAACTATGTGGCAATTAATTTGAAAATTTTGTTTTACGTCTTGTTAAGAACAGGAAATTTTTGTTCGTCTTATCAAAATTAAGCTACTCACGAGAAATTAGCTTGATAATGATCAAATGAAAAAAATGATCTAGGGAACCCGGACTAATATTATTTACTTGTAAACGAATAATCCAAGAGGGGAGGAGGGCTAGACGAAGTATATAAAATTACACACACACCACTTTGATTCTATTCCTGACTGACTGATTGTCCCATTACATGTTTACCGTACAAGGCGTTTAAAGTAATTGTAACACGTAGTTTCTACGGAAACTACGTGTTACACGTAAAGAAATGTGTCACACCTAAAGGTGGGTAAAGGGGTCTTTAGGTGTGACATACTTTTTGGATAGCCTCTTACACACACACACACCCCTTTGTTTCTATTCCTCACTGAATGTCCCATTACATGATTTACTGTACAGGGCGTTAATGTTGTAACTCAAAGTTCCTGCGGAAACAATCCTCGTTTCGAAATTCATCCCGTAAAGAAGTGTGTCAAAGGTAAAATAATAGCTCTTGACGGACCGTATAATGTACAGCTTGACAAAAAAGATTTTAACACGTTCACAGCAGAAACTAAAATGTTTTATTTATGGTAACATAGGTATATTTGAACATAGCTGCAGAACATTATTATGTTCTCAGTTATGTAGCTACGAGTATGTTCAAACGTAATATTGCCATAAAAAATATACCTACACTAGACGTTCCGCGTGGCTTCGCCCGCGTAAATTAGATATTTCACTAAAAAAATTGTCCACAAAAATAGCCTAGATCCTTCACGTGGTCTACTTCTTATCTGACCCAAATAACAGAAAAAATGCTCCAGTAGTTCGTGCGAAAAGCCCTTTCAAATAATTTCCCCCTTTTTTCCACATTTTCCTCTATTTCTTCGCTCCTATTAGTTTTAGCGTGATAAAATATAGCCTATAGCCCTATAGCCTTTCTCGATAAATGGGCTATCTAACACTGAAATAATTTTTCAAATCGGACCAGTAGTTCCTGAGATTAGCCCGTTCAAATAAGCCCTTTCAAATAATAATTTCCCCCCGTTTTTTCCACATTTTCCTCTATTTATCCGCTTCTATTAGTTTTAGCGCGATAAAATATAGCCTTAAGCCTTCCTCGATAAATGGGATATCTAACACTTAAAGAATTTTTCACATCAGACCAGTAGTTTCTGAGAAACGCGTTCAAACAAACAAACAAACAAACTCTTCCGCTTTATAATATTAGTATAGATAATAATCATACAGTACATACATGACAGGTTTTCCGCTTAATCCTAGAAAATCCCGAAAAATGTGAAAACTTCAATCATGTAAATAATATTATTTATGTATTACAGAAATAAAAACATTTCTTTGATAAATGTTTAATCTGGGGGCACTGCAGTGCCCCAGTCAAGTCTAGAGCAAAGACACGACCGCGGCCGTACCATGCTCCTCTTGATATTATGTACATTATTTGCATGATGGAAGTTTTCACTTATAATACCACAAGAGCTTCAAAATTATCGGGTATTTCCCGATAGGTTCGTTGCAAACAAATGAAGGATTCAAGTTTTTCAGGTTAAAAATTTTTTCCTGAAAAACTTGACGACTTTATTTGAAATGCCAGATAATTTTGAAGCTCGTGTGGTATTCGGGGGATTATTTTTCCGTCCCAAATGTCGGCCAATAGAATTGCACCATTCGACGTCACGTGGTAACCAGAGAAAATTTTCAAAAAATTATCATTATAATACCATGTAGGTTGTACCACGTGACGTCGAATGGTGCAATTCTATTGGTCGATATTTGGGTCGGAAAAATAATCACAAAAATTTTCTGTGATTTTCTAGGATTCAGCGGAAAACCCGTCGTTTAATGTACTGTATAAGTAGAATATTAATCCAAGGCTCTACAATTATTGGTTTTACCAATCGTTTATTTCTCTTTTCAATTGAAAAGAAAAAATCATGACACGTTATTTTGCTTTATTTGCATGATTCAAAAGTTTCACAAAAAATTACCGAGTTTTACAAGGATTAAGTGTTATCATGTAATAAATATTATGCAGTTTACGTACTGATTGCTCTTCAATTGATTTCAACGAAGGTTATTTTATTTTGGTCTAAAATAAACATCACGTGTTGCTAAAAGTTTCCCGGGATTCCCCGGTGTCAAGCGGAAAAACCGTCATGTATATTCCATTAAGTCAAGTGCGCGGCGAGCATGGAAATGACAAGCCGTTTGGAGGAGCTAGTCAATATTTGCTGGCCCAAGTGTATTAACGGCATGCAGATTACCACTGCGTGTGAAGGGTGCATAATATTAGCTTTACACCAATGGCAATAAACCTTTTATAGCTATGGATTTAACAGCTAAGGTAGCCTGGATGTTTTTAAGCCTAGACGTTTTGTGGATACTAGATATAAACCAGCTGGACGCAGAGAGATTTAATGAGGGCTTAAGATAAATTTAATGAAGATTTTGATTAAAACCACAACGTTTTCTTTCAAATTCTTCAATAAGTATAAAATATTTCTGAGTGCGACTGTTATATATATATATATATTTAATTTAAAAACAGCTTGTAACTTAGTATATTCAGAAAATGGTACAACATTATATTTGCCGAGCATATTTAATTGCGTTACGTCAACACCCCAACTAATAAATTTTTTGCACAGCGCATAACTTTACGGTAAGTATCTTTTTAAAGCAACTTTTTAACTTAATTTTGTATGAACATTATTAGCTGTTTTTTTATTAGTAAGGGTGTTATATCACGTTCATATTTACCTGTGGAGGTCGGCATAGCAGCATGTGGGGCCATGAAGGACGACAGTTTGGCGGAATGATGGTAGGAACTCATGAAGAGGTCGCTCTGATACTTGTAAGCCGGGTCGCTAGCGGCAGGCTGGGTGGCCGCCGCTAACCCTTGGAAATCAAACTTGTACGCGTACCGTTTGCCGTGTACCTTCGTCATTATATTCTTGTCGTAGTAGTATCTGCGTAAAATGCACACGTTTAAAAATAGAAGTGATATTCTACACTAGTGCTTCATTTTTTTACGGGATTCCCCGGAAATGTCAAGGATACCCTGAAATTTTCCGGGACTCCCCGAGAAATTCACGAGACTTCCCGGGATTTCCGGGGCTATCCCGGAATTTTCCGGGGATTTTCAGTTGCCCAGCACTAATGTAGAACGCTTAACACATAAAAGTCGCAAGTACACCGCACAGCAGAATGGGTACCCGACATCGCATGGCCTTACACCTATATCTTGTTACCTCAGAGCCCTACTCAGTTTGTCATAGTTCATGTTGGGCTTGGACTTCCTCTCCCCCCATCGTCGGGCGACTTCGTCAGGGTCTGTCAGCTTGAACTCCCCGTTGGTACCCTCCCAGGTGATGCAGCCAGCGTTGCTTGAGTCACTTAGTAGCTCCAAGAGGAATTGCCAAAGTTGTATCTGTCCGGAACCTGGAAGAACAATGTTGTGGTTATTCTAAAACTAGTAGTTCATGAGATTAGCGCGTTCAAATAAGCCCTTTCAAATATATTTCCCTTCCGTTTTTTCCACATTTTCCTCTATTTCTTAGCTTCTATTAGTTTTAGCGTGATAAAATATAGCCTATAGCCTTCCTCTACAAAGGGGCTATCTAACACTGAAAGATTTTTTTAAATCGGATCAGTAGTTCCTGAGATTAGCGCGTTCAAACAAACAAACAAACTCTTCCGCTTTATAATATTAGTATAGATAAAATGACATGAGTCTCCCTGTCGGTTGCCACAGGTTTACGATAGGAGAGGAATAGCACAATAGTCATAAATATAACCACCCTGACTTCAAACAAAGGCGCGAGAACCGCTGGCAGTGTCACGCCGGACCTCCTTTTTGGTTCTGTCTATGGTGGTAATAGCAAAATTTTCAAGTGCGAGTAAAGTGGTCCATTCACGGCTGCAGGCCTGCAACACCATTCACTATCCTGCATAAGCCGGCGGACTGCAATGCAGGATAGTGAATGGGCCCTTTAATAGAGGCCCTGACTACTTTTAAATCAACTTATGAATTTTGACACAAAAATACATTTGTCACAAGATTCTTGCAAGTTTGTACAATACGCCTCTGCTTTAGCCCCATACACACGTAACTATTTATCTTAGCGATAAATCTGTGCAGACCAGTTTGCGCAGTTTTATTGATCGTGTGTATGAAGAATCGTTGTCGATAATCGTTCGTCGGTGGCAGTTGCAATTTCTATCAGATAAATCGTTGCCGATTACATTTGCACACTTTTATCGTTGCGTGTGGATGGCGATCGCTCAGTTCGGCAGTACTTCACGGAGCTTGCTAGTGTACGCACGTGCAAATCCCTTTCACAGAAATATGTCGGAAGACGAAAGAGTTGGACACCGTGGTCCACGAACTACTTCAAGATTTTATAGAAAGCTACATAAATCTAATCTTTTATGAGGACTTATAGCTTCTCTCATAACTGTGTCTTGTTTCTTTATTAGTAGAGAAACTAAAGCCAGCAGATTTAAATATGCCTCTTCATCCTTAAATAGTTATGCCAATCTTGCGGAGCGAATTTCAACTCATACAACAAGTTGGTATGAGAAAATTGCTTCCTTTTCATGATCCAGTCTTTACACCATAGACTCCGCTTCTTTTTTTTCTTTAAACACATAACCAGGCCTAATATAGCAAGTGCATCATAATCTTCCATTGTTAACATGCATCTTGCGTGAGCTTCTGCGGAGAACTGCCCGATCGACGTCGATATCGGAGCCGTGTGGAGGCACTAGAAACGTTCGATTTATCTGCACAGTACCGAAATCGCTAAGACAAACAGTTACGTATGTATGGGGCTAGCTAGTTGAAACAGGATACCGATATTTTACAAAGAGGCACGCAGCTAGAAGTCACTGCCTGAATTTCTCACTATCCGACGACCAGACTTGACAAATACAATACCTATTAAAACAATCTAAAGGTACAAATTGAAACCGAGCGACACTACTGGTTTCTATGTATTTCTATGAATAAGTGTCGCTAGCATCGTGTCGCTAGCTGCGGTGAGGGTATTTCATAGAAATACATAGAAAACAGTAGTTTCTCGACGACACGTCGTCTGCTGTTGTCGCGTGTCGTTCCAACTTGTACTTTAAAGCAGACATAACAAAATAACTTGAAAATAACATACAATATAACTAATGGCACATTTTCTTAGACATGACGCACAACGGCACAACCCCATTATTATGGCATCATAAAGGGCAGTTATGGCACACCCAAGACTTAACATCTATTCTATGAATCGGTACGGCTTTCAAACTCCAGCATAGGAAAAATACAGTAATGCAACTTTTACTTCTTTTTGATTTGCACGTAGGTAATGGTTTTATAACCTTTAAACTTTCAAGTCTCTATGATAGTAATATTGTTACTTACTTACCTTTATTGCACTATATTTTTAAACGCGATATAAAGTTCATAAAGCAGTGTCCGCGTCATTATGCTATTGCTAATCTATTATCCAACTTGGGTAAAAAGATTTTGATTCCTACTTTTCAAGTACTCTCATATTTTCTCCATGTTAATTGAATACGAACAAAACATATTTAATTGCGATTTAAATGTATACAATAGGAGGAAAAAATATGTTATAATTCCCCCACAGCTACCGAAAAGTATAATAGCCCGGGGTCGAGATACATGTCGCTATATTGGGTGGCTATGTTACGAACACGCACGACTTGTGCCGAGTCCGCCCGACTGTGACATACGTAGCGTCGGCAAAATAAAATATAGGGGTGGGTTGCACCAACTTACTTTAACTATAACTGTAACTTTAATTATAACTACAGTGTTTATTAAGACGTATGATATTCAATTAGGAGAATAAGAATTGAAGATAAGAAAATGAATTGTAGTAAATAATTATAACTCTTAATTATTTAGTTCTAAGTGACTTGTAAAATTTGCACGCCATCCAAAGGCAAAATAAGAGAACTGTTTACCTGACTAACATTATAATATTGTACGTTATTTTAGCAAATACACGATTTCTATTCTATTCTAAAATGTCAAATGTCAAAGGATGCCATATTTAACTATAACCATAACAGCTCATACCTACTTATAACGAAGTTTTTTCATTACTGTGATTTTTCCTGTCGATTTTTACGGATAATTCAATTTTCATAATCTAACGGCCGTTCCCAATATTCAATCTATCTCTGGTTTGACATACAACCGATCGCAGATAACATTGAATTGACATCAAATATACGTCTCTAATGTCTAATGTGAGCTATTCCTATTAGTAGGGGAGGTCGCGCTCAGTTTAAAAAGTAATTTCATACCGAGCGAAAATCGTTACAATAATAGTATTCCACTAATATATAACAGCTTTGATCGTCAGCCACTTCATAATGGGTGGAATAAAAATTGAGAGCATCTCAAAGTTGTTGTTGGGAATCGTATTGAATTGACATTAAAAATATCCCAATTCGCACCCAATAAAGGTTCATATCTAGATTACACACGTTTAGGTTAGGTAGGTTTTATTTTAGTTTTAGTATATAAAAACAGATGGCGCTTTTAAAGTAAAATGTATTTAATTCTTCTTCACAAATATTGACTATCGAATTAATGGGCATTGTCCAAAAAAATAACATGTACTTTTTATATTTTTTTTCGTTAAAATAGGGTATTTTAAGAATATAAATTGAATAATTTTGAAATTCATTGGCTAGTTTTTTCTCAATAAATTTTTAAAGTTTCGCTCTGACGTCATCATCGGCGGCCAATTGACCTCTGCAGTATGTTTTTTTTCCTTTCAATCTTATTTATAATGGCTGGTTCGTCAAATGCAAGTTCTCATTATGTGAAAGCTTATACGAGAAGCTTACCAAAAGTTCGAAACGTAATGTTGGTCGACTTTATTCCTAATTTAACGCCATTGAAGGTCAAACTAAGGTTAAACATATTTGTTCAAAAATATAAGTAACTAATGGGTATTTTTTTCGTTTATATACAAAAAAACGATCACTGACCTTATTCCTCGAAATGTTTTTGTAATGAGCAAAATTAAAAAAAAATGGACAATCCCCATTACTTAAAATTGCTATTTGAGTTAATTTTATGGTTAATTCAAACGAAAATCGCCGTCAGCTGAATGTTTGCAGGTGGAAATGTCGTCTACGCGACGCCCTAGGATACATTGAGCGCGAAGTAGGGCTATATTGGTCATAGCTTATATCGCTGGCTGACTGTTTTTCCACTATCGGATTAGCGACTGACGGTTTTCTTTATTATTTACAAAGTAGAAACATTCACCTGTATAAATTTTGTACGGTATAAAATGACTTAACATTCAAAAAAAATTTACATGTTCAGTAACGCGACTGACGTTGAATCCCCCGTCTGCAATACGGCTGACGGTGATTTTTTGGTTAAACATGACCTCAATAATCATCCATCAAAGTTTCATTCGGTATAAAATCACTTTTACACTACACTATTTTTTTTTTACAACTTTGAAATACTCTCGGTTAACATTCCACCACTGGTGCGGGGACTGACGCTGATTATATTGATTGATAAATATTAAGCTACCGCTGGGCAAAAATTTGGTCGGTATGAAATCACTTAGTAAACGATAGCACTACCTCCCCTATTATATCTCTAGTAGGGCAAAACCAGAGATAGATCAAATATTGGGAACGGCCGTAAATCCCATTACCTGTAGCTTTAATAAAAAAATAAAGGCAACAGACATCTGTAAATTTCTGTGGTCAAAGTTAAACTTAAAGTTAGCCTTAACTATAACCATAACTTTAACTTTAACCACGACTCCGGTGCACCCACCCTAAAGAATGCAATAAATATCTGATATTAGCATAAATAAACTTTGGATTTTACAATAATAATAACTATTGTAAAAGCTATAATGTAGCTGAATATTTATTAAACTTAAGGGATTTCATTACATAATTAACATAATCATAGGTTTTGAATATTATCCCCGAACTTCTTACATAAACATTTCTTATATTTTTCGAACATTTGATTGAATGGACTGAATCTGGATTTACCAGATTGGAATTAATTGTAAACAAAATATGGTACAAACCATTAGACGAGTCACGAAATTTCATTCTCAACCGAAAAAGGAGGTTCGATGATCGGCTGCGAATATTTTAACATGTTAAAATTTTGTGACTAGCCTCATGATTTGGATCATAGATAAGGCAATCGACATGATTGTAGCGATTTACAAATCATCTTAGTGTGGTGATTATTCTATTGGCGCCAAAGGAAATCATTATGCACTAAACTGCATTCAGGATGCAAACGGCAAGTCGATGCCAATATGCATTGTCAATACTATATTCCAAAGCGGTTGCTAAAATTTAGGCCAAATCTGTTGGCATAATAAGATACTCTCAGCGTATAAATAACAGTTTTTTTTGACACAGTATAAAATTAATTATAACAACTTATTTGGAAGTTATTTAAATTAATATTATTTATTTTCCATATTACCAAGATACCGCTAGCTATTGCTTTATAAAAACTATGTATATGATATGTAACACAATTAGAAATATAAAAATATATTCTATTCTAAATAATAAAACATTCTATTCTTATCTATACTTTGAATAATCTATAAAGAGATGATTTTGTACGGATTTAGCTACGTATATCAACCAAATCGAACGTCATCACACGTTAATTACCTATGCGGTTGGTATACACGGTGGATCGATCAATAGATTAGGGGTCCTCCACATACACCGACTTCCCGAAGTCAATAAAAAAAGGTAGTATTGTTTTCAGTATGGCTTTAACTAATTTCTGACTTAATTCTGACTGCCTTCAATTTTTTTTGCTGCAATCAAAAATAGGGGGTACATAGGTATTGTTTTCAGTATCCCTTTAAATTGTACTGTTACTTCTGACTTAACCATTTCTGACCGCTTCCGACTGCGTTAATTTTTTTTGCTAACGCTACCGAAGTAAAGCGCAGTTCACACGAGCGTGGCATCCTGATTTATCCCCGGATCGATGGTACAAGTCACAACGTCTGTACGGCTCATCGGTTTTATGACTGCAATTAATCGTCCATCCCCATACTACATACGCTAAGTGATATAAACTAAAAATAATGCTAATTTACCGAAACTAATGTTGTGACAACGCATTCATGTATTTATTGCTATAGGTATTAGAATGTAGAATAGACTGTGCTGTTGCTAGCTGAAGCAAAAAAAAAACTGAGGCTGATTAAATTACTTAAATTATTTGAATACAGAACACCCTCTCGCTAGTCGCTTTGTAAAAATAATCCTTGTGAATATAGAGTATGAAACAAGTGGCCGTGAAATACGGACGGACAGACAGACAGACATGACGAATCTTAAGGGTTCCGTTTTTTGCCATTTGGCTACGGAACCGGAATTAAACGGTAATCAGTTTTGTTCTTACTACTGTACTCGGCGAAACTTGGCGGTAGCGGTCATTGACTCCCTGTCAAAAACTTTTCATTTTCTATACAAAACTGCTGACACTTCATTGTCAATCGCGGTTTATATAGAAAATGACAAGTTTTTGACAGGGAGTCAATGACCGCTACCGCCATGTTTCGCCGAGTACAGTATAGCTCTTTTAGAAAACCAAAACACATCGTATATAAATGTAAGATTCTTTCATTTTGATCCAGATTCTAAAATCTTAGCTTCAGCCAGTTTTTGCAAGAGATTTAATAAACCTTTTGCGAAATCTCGCTGTTGCTAAAAATCTATATTTTTCGTGACATTCCGAGTAATATAGGCGTAATTTTGTTGTACTATAAGTCAATTTGCGTGGTTGAATAATTATAGAGTGATGTTTACACTCATAAGCTTTTTGCAATACTTGAACTTCAAATACATAATTAGATTCGTCTGGGTCAATTCAGACCACAACGTGACGAGTAGATGAATTTTTAAATTTATATTAAATTGACAGACTTGCATGACGTCTCACGCAATTAAAATCTCTCAAATCCATACAAATTTAGAAATGTATCTACGCGTCGTGTTGCCGTCTAAATAGACCCTTAATCCTAACAGTGACACTACACCAAAATGGCGTACCGAATTTTATGATTTTTCAACAAATCAAATAGTTTTTCACCAGGTACACCCGTGTGACCGTAGCTAGTATAATTACCCTGACTTGCCACGTTCGGGGCACGTGCCGCGGACATGCAAGCCCATTTTATTATTAAAAACAAATTATACGCTTTGATTTTAAGTTGTGCGTGATAGCTATGAATAATGTTCGGTAATATCTAAGGCGAATAGGTTAGATCGATATTATTTATTTAGGGTCAATTCAGACCGCAACGCGACGCGTAGATGCATTCCTAAATAGTAAATTTGTACTGAATTTACTGATTTAAAATTAAAACTCATTTTTTACAAAAATGCAATATTATACAACTAATTTGAAAAGTTTAGCAAAGGTATATTAATATTTATAATAATACTAGCTGACCCGACAGACTTTGTCCTGTCTTAACGATGATTATTTAATTCGAATTGGTATAATTAAGAAAACAATAGATTAAAATTAGTATCTTCATGCCAAATTTCATCAAAATAGATTAATAAATAGTTTAAGCGAAAATCATAAAAGTTTATTGTGCAGGAACCGTACATTTTCCGGGACAAAAAGTATTCCTTGTCCTTTCCCGAGACTTAAAGTATCTCCATACCGAATTTCATAAAATAGACTGAATAGTTTAGGCGAAAATCAAAAAAGTTTATTGTGCGGGAACCGTACATTTTCCGGGACCAAAAGTATCTCTTGTCCTTTCCCGAGACTCAAAGTATCTCCATACCAAAATTCATCAAAATCGATTGAATAGTTTACGCGCAAATCATAAAAGTATATTGTGCAGTAACCGTACATTTTTCCTGGAAAAAATGTATCTTATGTCCTTTTCCTGGTTCTAAGCTACCTCTGCACCAATTTTCAGCCAAATCGGTTTATCCGTTCTTGATATAAAAGTTTATTGGGCGGGAACCGTACATTTTCCGGGACAAAAAGTATTCCTTGTTCTTTCCCGAGACCCAAAGTATCTCCATACCAAAATTCATCAAAATCGATTGAATAGTTTACGCGCAAATCATAAAAGTATATTGTGCAGTAACCGTACATTTTTCCGGGACAAAATGTATCCTATGTCCTTTTCCTGGTTCTAAGCTACCTGTCCACCAATTTTCAGCCAAATCGGTTTATCCGTTCTTGAGTTATAAGTAGTGTAACTAACACCACTTTCTTTTATATATATAAAGATTAACAATCAATTTGGTATGACAGCACTTGCGCGTTGAACTCATTTCTATGGTAATAAATACTCGACTGAAAATTTTAACTTAAGTAAAATACGATAGAAGAGTAATTTTAAAATGAATTTATTTAATAATTTTTGGAAGTTATAGAGTATAAACTGTCGAATTCTTAAACATTTCTTAAAATTAGGGGTGCTCTAAATCAATACACATAATAATAAATATTATGACAATGTTTCACACCATTTGAATCTCCCATAAACTTATATGACAATATTTAAGACAGAGTGAACAAAATCATGGTCAATTTGATTTCTTGAGGTTGATTTTTGAGCTTTTGCGAAATATTAAAGGTATATCCATTATTATCTATAGAAATATAGGTATCTTAGACCAAACCTAACAATTAAACACTAGCAAGACAGATTAAAATTCTATTACGGTGATTGTGTATAACGCTGATAGTTCATCAATTTAACCCCCAGGTGACGTGATAAATGCGAGGGGTTAACATTTTGACTCCGGAGGGTTAGACAGATAATGTGAGTATTATACACGATCGTAGAGTTTTGTTCCCACGTAAAACCTTATCGGTGGGATCTAGTGATATTAAAGTGCCCATAAATTGAATGAGGGTTAAGGTAAGGTAACGGGGTATTTTTAGCCCAAACATTATTTGAAAGGAACATAAAAAAACCTAAATGAGTTGTTTGGAATTTTGTACTGATACTGGCAAGCATAAAGATATAAGTATAAAACGATATTTTGTTTTCAACACTACATATATTCTAAAGGAGAGGTGTCTTAATTTTATGTCGCTGTCTTAACCAGAGGGTGTTATATGTACAGAAAATGTTACTTGTGACAGGATGTTTTCTAAATAGAAACTGTATTATCTTTGTTTATTTTAATATATTTAACAAGCTTTTGGAAATTATTTGTTTCTTTATCACTCCGAGTGACGCCTGAACACAAATTATATCTATAATAATAATTATACGATTTAGTTATTAACTTGTTAATTTTTTTTTACCACTCAATATATACAACCTGTATAATTAAAATATCTATAGAGATAAACATCTCGCGTGCAGGCACCCTAACCTTTAGTCCTGATCACTTGACCGTGGTTTAAATAAGGGTTAACTAATGATTAGCATTTAACTTACGATTGCGTTCGTGTGACTTATTACAATCAGTGTTTTCTCACGATTCGTGAAACTAGTTTGTGGGGTTTAAGGTGGTTATATACTTAAACATTTGTTTTAAAGGCTTTTTCTCAATTTTCCTAAAAAAGACAAATAACATTGCTCGGTGAATGCTGGGAGATATCGGAACTATATAATGCCAAAAAATATCAGCTGATGAATAAAATTGTTTAAATAAGATGGAGTTCATACAAGATGAAGAGAGGAGGAACAAGTTTTTGTTTGTTAGTAAATACTGTTAATAGTTTTAGCAAACGCGAACTATTGGGATTTTTCTATTAGAAGTTCTCTATATCACGATTCAAACAAATTACTATTATATGTATACAGGAGGCCTACTACGAAACCGTTTTGATACTCAAACAATCGAATGGGAATGCCGCGTTCTGCTCTAACAACGTCATTTCACGTTTGTTAGAGTAGGACGCGGCATTCTCGTTCGATTGTTTGAGTCTCAAAGCGCTTTCGTGGTACGGCCCCAGTATACTGGATGTTAAAAGCCTTTATGAAGAAATAAATTATAGGAAAACAATGCATTTTACCTGAATTTGCTAATCGACTGCTGGTGGGCCCAAACATCTGATAGGGATCTGAAAATAGACCGCACATTAGAAATTGTCTGTAAAATAATATTATAGGGTGGAAAGTGTTGCTTGGGCAAAGAATTTTTTTTAAACTAATTAAGACAAAGGTTGATGGTATAATAGCGCATCTACACGACGCATTAGCGAATGAGAGACAAACTTTGGAACATGTTGAGCATATTCGTCCATTATTGCATATGATCGATGTTAATAATTGTGCATGCTATAAACTGTTTCACAATCATGTTTTTAAGAAATGTTTTTATTTTTTATTTTTTTGCTCCTTTAAAGAATATAGTGACAAAACAAACAATAAATCACATTTGAAATAGAAGCGAGTAGTACCTATTCAAAAGATGAAATAACGTAATAAGAAATATTTCCAAGAGAAATGCTCCGGCAAAGTTTAAAAGAATCTATTGTAATGGCGTTTTACATGTTGATGTAGATGCTATTTCAGTATCACGAATATGGCTGTAGCTTTTTAGAAAAACTGTGCTTTTTCAGGATGAACATTTTTAAGTACTTTCGAAAATAGCTACCAAACCAAATCAGTTAAGCAGTTTTACGGAAAGAAGCAACAATCTTACGCTTTTTTTAAGTGTTAAGTGTAATTAGTTTGAAATACAAAGATACCACTTTGTTTACTTATTTAGCCACAAAGTTAGATCGAAAGCTGATCACCTCAAAATCTGCGAGTGCGAAATGTGATTTAGAGTGATTCAAAGATACCACTTAGCTGACTGAAATAGCCTTATATTTTGATCGACAAGTAACTCAAATATGACCCAAAGAAGAATAGGCATAAGAAGTGCGGCAGTAAAAGACAGGTTACCATAACAACGGGCAAACAACAAAACCGAAAAAATCCAGATACGTTGCATAGATTGCATTTAAAGCAGCCATAATGAATGGAACGTGCAGGCCCAGATTAGCATAGATAATGCCACGGTAGACTGCCACTGTCGCCGTTTGAACGATAAAATTTTTAGAATATTTTATACCTACTCGGACAGATACGAAACTTTAAAGTAGGAAGGTAAAAATTACAACCCTATATGAATTGTTTGTAATTAGAACGAAATTTCCGAAAACCAGTATAATGTCAGAGGCCAGAGCTCGTTAGTCATTACGTCATGTACTCGTATTCGAGAGACCATATTATATGGAACTTTTAACTTAAAATCAAACTTTTTTTTATTCAGAATATTTTTTTTTAAATATTTTACGTCGGAACGTCGTTACTACTGTTTCCTACCACTGGTCAAGGGCGTCGGGGGTAAGTTGACTTTACCTACTACAATTCATACTTTTCTCATTCTCTATGAATTAGAGTGGTGGAATCGTTGAATTCATTCGAGTTTAGACGTACGGGAATAATTGTTAAAGGCTTGAACTTTAAGCAAATCAACTCAAAGACTTAGGACTTTGGTTGCATTATATTTGGCAACTTTTTTAGAATATCTGTGGGGGGAGGGGGGGGGGGCAGCTGCTCCTCCTTGCCCCCTCTTGGCGACGCCCTTGCCACTGGTTCGGGAACTGACCCGGCGAGAAGGACCGGCGTAATAAACTCGCACGGGCCATCTTGTTCTTATCAAAAATATGAAAAATAATTTCTCTTAACAGATAAGTTTAAAGTTACGACATCCTGTCAAACATGAAGCAGTTTGTGCCTGGCCGAATTATTAATAAATTATTGCTGGTGGTTTAAGCACACGCATAAAATCTGCGTTTTATGCGTGTGCTTCTTCAAGTGCAGCCTTGATATCAAGTACTCGGCTGTGTTACTCCACTAAATGGTATTTACAATGTGCTATTCCCGCTCCATTTAAAATATTGTCCAATTCTTTTCGTCTATATCCCTCGGCCATAATATCTACAAGAGTACACGACAATGGTCCTTCCATTTGTTACCTATTCACGGTCCTTTAGTGGCTATGCAAATTATAGTAATAATTCTCAAGGGTCACACTCGAAGTAATTACGTCACGGTAAATTAGTTTCTATTCCTTCGTCATACAGCCTAAAATCACGTGACGCTAATTCGAGGCACATTCATATAGAAACAAAAGGACCCCAACAATTCGCGCTTTGTAAATATAATAATAAAGTAGTAATTGTTAATGACACTCGTGTTGGCTCCTGGACTATAAAGCAGGGAGCTGCGACACTCGCGTTAGCTCCTGGGCTATAAAGCAGGGAGCTGTGTCGAATCAGCGCCGTGACTAATTCCAACCGCGTTAACTTAGTCACCGATAATTGCAATGATTAATGACAGTTTAAAGTTTAGTTTAACCTACCTTGTAACCTACATTAAGACCCACTAGCATCAGTATTATAATAAACTATATATTTTAAATACTATCCAACATGAAACATGTAATTTTGACAAACTATCATGTTTGCCAAAATTTCATGCTTTCTCTTTCTTAAAACAGAATGGGGATTGTCCATTTTTTTTTAATTTTGCTCATTACAAAAACATGTCGAGGAATAAGGTCAGTGATCGTTTTTCTGTATATAAACCAAAAAAATACCCATTAGTTACTTATATTTTTGAACAAATATGTTTAACCTTAGTTTGACCTTCAATGGCGTTAAATTAGCAATAAATTCGACCAACATTACGTTTCAAACTTTTGGTAAGCTTCTCGTATCAGTTTTCATATAATGAGAACTTGTATTTGACGAACCAGCCATTATAATAAGATTGAAAGGAAATTTAAACACACTGCAGAGGTCAATTGGCCGCCGATGATGACGTCAGAGCGAAACTTTAAAAATTTATTGAGAAAAAACTAGCCAATGAATTTCAAAATTATTTAATTTATATTCTTAAAATACCCTATTTTAACGAAAAAAAAAATATAAAAAGTACATGTGATTTTTTTTGGACAATGCCCATTGACATACAGCGAAAGATTTTTTATCAACGGGACGATAGAATTGACGGAAGAATTAGTGGTTTTGAGATGGTTTTGAGACTAACTACATAACTTAAAAAAAACCTAAGATTTATTTTAACTCATATCGGTGCAAGTAGGCCTAAGTATTTTTACTTAACTATAAAACATGAATTAAGGGTTAAAAAAATACCTTGAACATTATGATGTCAAGGCAACAAAAACATAAAAATTCACCACATTTGCCGGCTATTAGGGGTCGTTGGTAAAGTTTTTAGACATTGACATTGGGAATTAGCATAATGTGAGGAAACAACGTTTTTAAAACACGCCACTTACGTCAGTTATGTTACGAGAAATAACTTACTCGCAATTTTAGCCAGGGCTGCCAAAAGGTATTCCATATTAAGAACAATACCGCTACAAATACTATAATTGTAATATGACCCTTGTAAATAAAATTTTCTGGATTGAATAATTTCTGTTTACGAGTGAAAAAGTTACAAGATTCAACCGCATATGAGAAGAAGAGATAAAAATGTCACGCTTTTCCAAATATTTTCCTTGTAACTTTTACTCGTGTAAATATTTGCAAATTGTTTATGAATGCGAAAGTTATAGGCAAAGGTACGCGCAGATTTTATGTTCTTGAAATTGGAATAATTTTCGCACAACTTTTCTTCTTTTCTGTATTTCGAAGAGTTTAAGTACTAATTTAAATTAAAATTATTTGAAATCGATAAGACAACATTATAATTTAATTTATTTCGTACATTAATCAACATACTGAGTCAGCAATACAAAAGACACGTTCTGAATAAAAAAATGTATGAAATAACTGTTAAATGGAGGGTAGTTAAATGCCCCTTCTAGGGGCGAGGCGCGATCTAATCGAGAAGATTATGATAAATGACTACTTGTAGCACACCATCGATTGCGGGCTATCAGAATTCACGGCGAGTACTAATAGTACACTATTTTGTAATCTACAAATTATATTTTGATAGCAATCAAAGTGGTTCAGTAATGAACTCAAGGATATTGGCGCGTCATCATCATCGTGTTTTTGTAAGAAATACTCCGAGAATGCCTGGACTCTGGAAGATCTAAGCTTTAAAAGGTCTCATTCATAAAGCATGATATAGCAAAATGCGCGATATTGCGCGGATTTTACGCGCGAAGCCGCGTTTTAGTGTCTACACACACTATGCCGAAGTTCCTCGGCGGAAATTCCGCATGAATACGTCAGCAATGTCAAACGCATACAATATGACGCGACGGAATTTCGGCATAGTGTGTCATCGGTAATTTAAAATACATCGCAGGCGGAATCATGAGGAAATTCCGCCGCGGCATAGTGTGATTAGACACTTACAGTGTGACAATCTAAAAAACTACATGCGTATTTTTCCATGAGAATAGAGGCGGAAGTTCTTCCGAGCGAAGCCTAGCTTTATTGGTAGAGAATGGAATGAAGATCTTAAAAAATTAAGAAGGAAGAGAAATCGTTAAGAATATTTTACCCCACGCTTCTGCCAGGGAACCTAATATGGAGCATATTCCATATTTGATTATCCATCTACGCATTAGCATCTACACGAGTGAATGCGATGATTATATTTATAAAAGGCACGAGGCGACAATTTGGATTGGACGTTTTGTTGCTTACCCGAGCTCATCGAAGCGGAATTTGGACGTATTTTTATTTCGATTATGTTCTTGGTAATTTCAGGCTTCAGCCTTTTTATTCAAATAATATAACTTCGTTACTAATTGTTTAATATTTATGGAAAGTAGTGTAATTTTTGGTCAAATGTAACATCACTTACAAAATGTAAGCCTTTTAGTTTTTTGTAATTTTTCGTGTATGTACCCTACTATCAAAGAAGTTGATTCAAAGGCAATTGGTGGACCTACCTAGTACGCGATCTAACTAGATCGCGTACAAACCCAGCCGACAGATCACAACTAATATTGTATTGACAAAATCTGACCAAACGTCCATCAACTGCCAATGAATCAATTTCCTCGATGGTACTTAAATATAGATCAATTAATTTAAGATTTCTATAATTTATCCACATAAAGAGTTTCAAGTTTCGAACAGCTAAAAAGAAAAGAAATAGAGGTAAAGTAACTATTTTAACTCACTAAACAATTTTAATTAATTCTACGCTTTTACAATATCTACATATTTATCAAAATAAAAGCTGGTCCATACACCTGTACGTCCCAAACGAAGTTACGGCAGCAAATAGAATCCGCTGTGATTACATTTTCCATTTGCGAGTCGAATTGGTGGGACGAACTCGACTGCTGCGAATTATTTTATGATTGTTTTTAGATTTAAGGGGATGAAATATTGAGTATTGGCTTTCTACTCCGTAATATTGCCATTAATATTGAATTTGGGATACGAAATTCCTTATTTTATGGAATTGATCCGCCTTTATTAGAATTTTTTTGATATCCCTTTTGCTGCTTTTCAACCATTTGCTAAGTACCAATGATGAATATGTTACTATAAAAGATCGAACTACGAAATATTGCTTTAAGAATATGTTACTACAGAAGTTCGAAAATTTAAGATTTACCAACTCTATCAATAGATATTACCCTTTTTTTTTTCTTTCTTTTTCCGGAGGCGGAGGAGGTTTTTCCCACCCAGGCGCAGGGGGCGACCCGAGCGGTGATGTGGGACTCCCGTAGCTAATGAGACCACGGTATACCCACTAAAGGCCAGGCCGCCTTTTGACGGGGCGACAGGAACGATACACACATCTGCGACCCCGCCAGAGGCCCGAAGACTTCACGATGGGCGCACAACACGTGCGCTCTCCTCCTCGGCCCCCACCAGGGCTGTAGCAGACGCCCCCCGAGTCTGCTACTTGGAGGCCTTGTGGCAGATCAGGTCTGTGGCTCTGCCACCGACCACACCTCGGCCGCAGAGGATAGGGCAAGCGGCGCACCGCTGCGGCCCCACCTCGGTGTGCATCCGCAGCGGACTCCTCCAGTTCGCTGGGAGCGCCCTCCTCGGGCCAGGCGGCGACACCGGTCGGCCCTGGTTGCCTCTTTGCTTCACCGCGGTTGTCCAAGCCGCGGTTACTAGAGCCCCACCGCCACGACAAGGCGAGCAACCATCTGGGGGCAATAGATATTACCCGCCGCAAGGGTTCACTACCCAACCCAACCCTAGTTCTCCCCTTTAGGGTCCAAAAAAGAAGGTCATATTCCTAACTCTAAAAACGCCAAAGATAATTCCGCTCTCAGTGGGTCAAAGTGCATTTTATCTTCTGCTAGACGAACATATTGGTCCCCCGTGGTCCCCTTTGGTCCCCTGTGGAGCTAAGCGCACTGTCGCTTCCCCGTGTTATGTCAACAATACATTCCTACGGCAAACATACCACCCTATATGAAATTTATTGTGCCACTTTATTGCAACGTTTTCTGGACAGCTTCTGAGGGTAAAATGTTCGGAGAATTTCTTAAAAGGCTTCGCTGAACGTGGTTTATCGCTTACATTTCAATTCTTTTGAATGGTTGCATCAACACCAAACTTGTAGTCTAGCATCAGTATTTCAATCAGTATTTACGCAAAGAATTTAAAATAATATTCTTAATTTCCCAAAAATATTTTTTCCAAGCCTACCAGCCTGTTTTTATTTATTTTCAAAGTATATACAGAATAATCATGAGAGAATCAGAGGCACTATAATAATAATATGGTGTGGTCCCGACAACAATTATTGGAAACCAATAAAAAATTGTTTTTCCTTAAGTAAAGTTCATCAAATCATTTGGTGTTGCGATACATTTTTTTTAAGTGCACCTACCGTTTCTTATGTTTATCTAGTATTAATGAGCGTACCAGTCGTAAACTTATCGTAATGTACATTTTCTCAACAACAAACAGTTCAACCACCTGCCCTGGGTATCTCTTAATTGCCTGAATCACTGGAAGTGGCTCAAAGAGCGTTTCAGTATCACGTACGATGTTTGCAGATAAATGAAATCAGCGCGTTAATTCCCAAAGCACTTGGAACCCCTTCCCATCGCTCGCCAAATGAACCTCGTAATGTCTGCCTTTCTACTGTAATTACGCACCCATTACCAACACTAATCTGTGCTCCGGCTTCATCACACGAAAATAGCTCTTATTCCCGCCGCCAATCGATTCATTGTTAAACGCGTGGTCGAACAGAAAAACGAACGAGACTTTTTTACGAAACTCGAAATAGTTCTTATTCCGTTTCGCTGTGAATCCAAAATCATTGGTCAAGCGTAAACGAGAGGTGGTTTGGTGCTTATTTTCTGATGCGTAAGGTTAGTTTTTGTTTGGCTGGGTGCTACAGAGTAGGGTATAAATAGAGGCTAGAAGGAGTTAATGCGTGACGCACAAAAGGCTAAATCACGACCCTCCCGGCGACGTGGCCGCGCCGTCAAAGAAGAAATTTGTATTCCAATTATGACGCCTTAGACACCCATCGATCAATAACACTGGTCACTTACGCTTGTTTCTCTTATATTTTGAGAAGAAAACTCGTTTGAATTTTTATAACTTCTAACATTTGTAATATTGTTTTGAATGGATGGTGCGACATGTTTGTAAGCTAATTAGTAAGACATCTTTTTGTGACATTTTTTTAATACAAGATATTTTTGGGCGACTCTTTTTCAATTGAAATGTAAAAAATGTTGAGAATATTATTAGAACAGTTACAGCTACACTTTATTTTCTTCCATTTCGAGAGTACATTTTTTACAAAACAGCAATCATATGGTATGATACAAAAACTACTTACTCCAAGTACCTAACTAAATCCAAAACAGAAACCACCTCAAATGAAATCAAAGATAATGAAATAAGGATACAGAGGTACTCAGAACAAATGTCCCATAGACAAAAGAGCGAATCTCGGAGCGGCAATAAAATAATAATAAACGGGTAATTACACTATTCCAGTGCATTATCGTGCAACCGAGAATAGAACCCACGACCCTGAGCCATTTGATTGCAGACCGACTCCCCCAAATTCAATAAAACCCCCGGCAGATAAATTTTGACATTTCTATTTGTTAGAACATATGATTATTGGTCAGTAATTGCTTTGAGAATGTACAAGGAAAAGGGACTTCCTTTGATAATAAAGATATTAATAGCGACGTGATTTTTATGACTCGCTTGTATGAGACTGCGCTATGTATTGTGTAAGGATATTTTGCGACTAGAGTTTTTTACAATGTTCTTTTCCTCCAATTAAAAATAGCATCTTTTTAAGGTACTTACTTAAAATAAATCAAATTATGGTACTGTTTGTGCGAATAAATCATAAAGAAATAAGTTTACATTTTTCATATCTGATTTTTTTTACTGAAAATGTGGGTCTTACTATAATGCTTAGTACTCACATACGGTTTTGCTCGATAGTTTTACTCCAAATCGAAGGAAATGACATATTTGACATATTTATTCTATCGAGCCGGCTCGAAGCGAGCCTTCGAGCTGTCAGTTTTAGCGGTCCACACGGTGGTTATTGCTCGATTTGGAGTAAAACTATCGAGCAAAATCGTATGTCAGACCGTACTTAGAATAAAACTGCAATCTTTCTGACTAAAATTATTACTTTCTTAATTATTCGGTAGGAATTGTTTGCGGCTTGTCTTTTACTAAACTTCCAACGTTCCTTAATAAAACTGAATCCATGACAGTGTTTTTTATATCTTGCCCCTTGTTTGCACTACGTGTTTGAGGAGCGCGGTTTGTCTTGGGTGGGTCGATCACACAACAAACACTTTGTAATAACAATGTTTTATACGAACAATTAAATGCATGTCTATCACGTATATTGCGTGTCACATTCATTGACTTCTCCAACTGTATAGATATACATTGATATAACTAGGCTATGAGGTGGATACAATATCATCCATACTAATATTACAAATGCGAAAATGTGTCTGTCTGTCTGTTACCTTTTATTTGTCTACTTGAATTTCACGTTCATTCAAAGTTTTAAGAAAGTTCAATTATAGTTATAGTTAAAAAAGATCATGTAGAGAGGAAGAAATAATTGCAAATATCAGATTTTATAGTTAAATCTTAGATTCGCATTAGTATAGAAATATGGAGAAAGCTTTTATAATAAAACTCGTCCAAAACTTTTACAATGAGTGGGCAAAGTTTGTTTTTATTAACTTTGCTTAAAAATGTACATGCATTTTTTTAAACTCAATACATTGAAAATTTAGTTACTCAAATTAATGTCGAGTTGAATAATAAGAGTTTCGTGGAAATCATCACGCTAGTCCTGATGATGTTTATAATGAGTAAAAATTGGTAATCTATGACTGTTTTACGTATAAGTAATAAGTATTGTCATCCGAGCTTGTCCTAGTATAATATCAAAAGATGTTTGTTAATAATTGTTACTCTTTGATGCAAAACTAATAGTTGCAGTGACATTGTATTTTTAAAAAATACTATTATAGTATGGATTTTTTACTTGAGTGCTTTATCGATCCTACTTTTACCATTTTGGATCTTGCTCTACCTATGCTAATTTTTGATCGCCTCCATTATGCCTCCACTACGGACAAAACCGGCGGCAAAAGCCGATATAAAATAAAAGCCACTGTTACATTTCGAGTTTTGACTTTATCGCGTGGTGTCGCCCCTTAACAGTTCGGCCGCAGTAATCTGACCCCGTCTGACACGCGCCGGTCACGTGACGCGCGCAAACACGTTGCTTTGTCTAATGAAATTGAGACGTTCGGCTTTTTTGGTTTTCCCAAAATAAACGCGACAGAAATAATATGTAGGATTCGCGGGGATCGTTATTAAAAGTTTTGTCACTTTGGTTTGTTGCGAATTAGATGTAACAGTAGAGAAGGCTATTCGATGTAACGACGACCCCAATTACTTTTTAGCCCCCAATGCAAAAAAGGGTGTTATAACTTTGACGTATCGGTCAGTCTATCTCGATATGAAAAAGATAGGTGATTTTGATAGGTAGGTTTTAGACTAAACGCCCCGAATCTACTTTTTACCCGCGACGCAAAAAATGCATGTTATAAGTCTGAATGTCTGTCTGTGGCATTATAGCTCTCTGACGGATGAAGTGGCTTTGATTTAGTTTTCCACATTGAGTGTTCCCAAACTATAAAGTTTTTCAATTGTCGCTGTTGGAAATAGGTACCATTACATAGTATGATAGAAAATTTACTGGATCGAACAAAGAACGAAGGTAAATCCAAGTTGCATTAAAATATTGGAGGTGCAGCTCTTATGTTGAACCGAGGAGGTTAAAAATTAAATTCATCTAAAATTTAAATATATTTGCAGTAACATATTTTATACCTTTTGTTTTTTGGAACAACAAAATATTAGTACTGAAAAAATCCAACAAAATTCTGACAAAGGTTTAAATGTTTTCACGGTGACCCTTTAAAGAATATGTTTGATGGAACGTTTGCGACAAACATGTGCGCCTCGGAACGAATGTATGCGAAGCGTAACTGACCGTGAGGACAAACAAATCCCATTCGGCCGTTTTGCGAATGCATTAAGGAATGTTTTAGTTCGTTAGGTTCTTTCTTTTATTTGGGAGCTTCTTTGATTTTCACATTATGTACAATGATATGGTAAGTCGAATAAAATTGTTGGCGAATATCGTACAACTGCGTTGTGCTTAGACCGAAATCCCATAAACCCACAATCCACAAGAAAATATAGCGGCAATATACATAATTAAGAGTATAAAACTATGTTTATTGACTATCGTTGGAATAATAATATATTGAGCTTAAAAGAAAAATAATTTTCAAAAGCTCAAGGCTTTTCTCATAGACGGTGTATCCTATCATTCATAATTCATTTTAACGTTATTTCTCGGGCATCAATGTTCAGGAATTTTAGACAGTATAAGTACATCCCAAACAGATGAACGTTTTTTGTGAGATTGCATTCTTTATCTTACAACGACGATATCAATATATTAAAATAAAATAAAACATGTTAATGAACATCTAACCTAAACAAAAGAAATATGTATTTATCACTAGATGACGACGTTTATTGTGCAGGAACCGCACATTTTTCGGGATGAAAGTATCCAAAGTTTCCCGGTACTCAAAGTAACTCCAAACCAAATTTCGTCAAAATTGGTTCAGCGATTTAATCGTGAAGAGGTAACAGACAAAATGACGGACATATTTATAATATTAATATGGTTCTCCTGGAAGCAAAGTTACTTTACCTGGTTGACGAAGATGTGAATGGGCATCCAGTGTCGACTTTGACATAGCAGATAACGAATTCGTTCCATATCCTGCAAACAAAATATTTGATTAGACTTAACATTACTTATTCTATTAACAACTTTTTACAAAATGTGTATTCGTGAAAACAACGCAAAACTATGTATGTGCATTGAAGACATGAGTGGAAGAATTAACCACGTAAGTAACAGTTAAAATTATAAGGTAAAACATGTTAGTTATCTGGTTCTTCCACTCACGTCTTTAATTATAGTTTTACTGCCGTACTCAGAGATGAACATTCATTATTTAGCTGTAAATAAATAGAGATTTTGGCATAAGCCCTATAGGGCACTATAGGGCTCTAGGGACTCTATAGAGTATCTGTCAAAATCTTTATTTAATTGTAACAGATAAGAAAGTATATCCTTCTCTAAGTTCTGTAGTCAGTGTGGTTTTAGGACACCGTACCACGGTAGTAGTTTATTATTTGTAATAAGAAATTGCAATGGTAAATGGGAAAACGAATAAACTGTGTTCACACTGATCGACTAAATTTAGTTATTACAAAAATGATTTGATATCAAATTATTCGTGTTTACTGTCATCTCAATCCGAAATCCGAATAGACTTTAAATATAAAATTGTTATTTATGCAAACTAACTTAAACGTTTTCTTATATAAAATTACTTAACCACCAGTTTCTTGCTGAGTTAAAAATCAATGAAACGTGATCAGTGAAAATTGAAGCCGCTTACGAAATTGTGTTACGTACTAAAGAAGGTATTTAAAGGACGACAAATCGATCTTTTATTTCCAATCGACGAAACGTAATTACAGAGGGAAAACAAATAATTTGATTGCGTCTCCTCTGATTTCTCCGTGATAAAACTCATCTTATATTTTTATATTGAAACATAATTACTTTTCTGCCAATATCCGTTCGTTTTATGGCACGTCTATTCATGTATTACGATTATAACAATTCACACTTGATTGTATAATGAGATTATCGTTAAAAACAAAATATGTTTGCAAGCAACAAAATTCTAATTTTGAGCATTGCTAGTACATTTTCAATAGTCAATGAAATAGGCTACTGCTAATAAATAAATTATTGGTGGCAAGGGGTTAAAATTTCCAAAATGTGCGAAATGTATTCACATATGTGACGAACAAGTTGTAAAATAAATAAGTTTTTTTATCAGATGAAAGTATTTTAAACATTACATTTTCAATATTAAGTACATGTACATTGTACATCTACTATAATTTTCCTAAAACGACACACCTCCCAGTTATATTTATGTAAGATCAAATATGGGGTCAGTAATTTGATGACGACCTTTCATCATCGCACGATTGTGGAGCAAATTGTTTAATAATTAACACGACCACTTCATCAGTGCGCCTCGGGCGACGAAATCTGTGCAGATATTGCCCGTTTGTTCCACGGGGGATGACAATGCCTTAAGCGATTAGGGAACACGTGTCATGCCAATAGATACCCTATTTTTATGACGCACAGAACATATTCTATTGGGCGAAGAGATCAAGGATTATAGCCTCTTTGAAGATCTCAATAGGATTTCACGCGTTGTTAGTGTTGGAGCAACATTGTGAAAAGTCTTTTGATTTCGGGTGTATTTTTGATTCCATGTTCCACGGGTCTTTGAGCTCGGGGGTGCTGATAGTGACGTTATTGTAGAACGTGTTTAAACTCTGGGGTGCTCGTTTACACTGATATTATTTTAGAGCTACCAGAAGAGCAATGGAGAAATTTTTGTCATGTTTTAACTGACATCTAGTTTAATTTACTTTTTAAAGATTTCAGTTTATATTATTCCAGCTAATGAAATTAAGAAAATTTTCATTTTCGCGATATTGTATTTGTTAAAAAACAATTTTTAATTCCTAAAAACTACTTAGGTATTGTATTTCATGGAATACCGAACCGTACCGTTAAATCTGTGGAGATACAGTAAACGAGTTACAAAGGTAGTCCTTGGAATACCGTAAAAGCCTCTCTCCACGTAGGCCATGATAGATGACTATTATCTATGATTGCTATCATGATTGCGGCAGCTGTATATGCCCAATCAACGTCGGCGAATTTGAACCTCTACACGTTTATCAAAGTAGAGATACTCGTACTGAGCCAATATAGAGATAGTCGAGCATATGAACTTTAAATACAGTAGACCCCCGCTAATCCGTCTTCCGGCTAGCTCGGGGCCTCTTGTAATTATTTTTTTGGAATATCTTTGCTCATGTAGATAGTGCAAAAAAGATTCATACTCCAAGTTTCTTTAAGAACATACGTTTACAGTTCAGATAAAATCTTATTATTTGGATCTGTAGTGTATCAGAATGAACTTCAGATAATTTTTTTTTCAAATTGGTTAATCCGATCTTGCAAAACGTTTGTCGGATTTGCGGGAGTCTGTATTACGCTCATATTTTTATAACTATATTTTCACATAAAACTACTATCCCTCTGTTTGTCCGCAAGTCAGATGGCTATCAGCCGCCGGCATCAATCATGTAACTCGATATTGGCCGTTATTCAGTTTGTACACTATACGCTGACATACGCCTTCTCATATAAATATTACTATGAAATCGATATGCCCTGAAAGATTGCTTGACCTTGCAGACAAAAAAAGCAAATTTTTGAGATATTATATTGTCGAATTGATCTTAGGCGATCGTCTGTTCGCATATTTTAGTACTAAGGTCTTTGACACTCTGTAATGTGGTATTTACAAAGTTTAATCCATTTTTATAAAACCAATCTGGCTAAAATGTATTTTTGGTTTGATTTCGTTTGTTTGATACAGCTAGCTTTGATATAGCTAGCCTGTAGTATACTCGCCAAACTTAGAAACATTCCTTGCTCAAACACGACAAATTAACCGAATAATACAAGTCATATCATGAGATATGTCATGCGTTACAGACTACAGTACCACGAAGGCATTCAATATATGAAGTTTGCTATAATATTATATGTATAAAAACTTAGCCATATCACTGCGATGTGAACAGAGTGCATTCTAAATTTAAAAAAATAATAATCGGCCAAGTGCGAGTCAAACTCGCGCACTAAGGATTCCGTACAATTATAGAGCAAAATTAGGCCAAAAATTGTGTTTTTTGTATGGGAGTCCCCTTAATTATTTGTTTTATTAAATATTATTATCAAATTTTATAGTACACATAAAACTAAGGACCTTGAGAAAAATTTAAGTACCTACCTGTTGCTATTATTGATATAGAGCCAAAAATGCCAAAAAAAATCACATTTGTTGTATGGGAGCCCCCTTAAATATAAATTTTATTTTATTTTTAGTATTTGTTATTATAGTGGCAACAGATATACATAATCTGTGAAAATTTCAACTCTCTAGCTATTACAGTTCTTGAGTTACAGCCTGGAGACAGACAGACGGACGGACAGACAGATGGACAGACAGACGGATAGATATCGAAGTCTCAGTAATCGTTTTTACCCTTTGGGTACGGAACCCTAAAAAGACGGGTTGCACTCCGGGAGTGCCGGCAGAAGTGAAAACTTGATTATTAAAATTGTGCATTTTTTAGTCAATTTTTTATGAAAATCGATTATTAAAAAAATCGATTTTTTTGATTAATCGAAACCCTTACAATCGATTAGATTTTTGGCCCATTTTTTATGAAATTTTTAATTAATCGAAACCCTTACGATCAATTAAAAAAAAACAATCGATTGTTCGATTAATCAATTTCAATGTTACAACACAACTCTCCAACCGTCTTACGGTTTTTTCAAGGTTTTTTGATCAGCACGAGAATCTGACGCGAGTTTAACAGTTTTTACCCATCCCACAAAAGTGCTCAACGCCGCTAAAGAAGTTTTCATTTCAAAAATCTAGTCTAGTCGTAAAAAGGCTTCCTAGTGATGCAAACTTGAAGTGGACTTTACAACTTCATTAGCCTATGTCAAAGGCTCTGGAAACTATTTGTCAAAGCCAAGCCGCGGTCAAAGCAGCCTGCTTCGGGCACTTTATATGCAGTTCCACTACAAATTGTCTTACTCGTGTTAAGCTGAACAAGAATATAAATAGAATATCAGTGGAATAGAACGAAACTCTCGGAGTCGAACGAGTCGGACTTAGTACAGTAAAAGAAAAATATAAGATAGATATATATAAAATAGAGAAGTAAAAATGTATACTGAGACGATAAAAACACATTTTTAGGGCCTTTTTCACCACTTCCTGATAAGGTGCCTGATATGCCAGATTCTCCATACTGTATCTGTCAAGTAAAGTGGTGGATAGCCTTATCAGGAAGTGGTGAAACAGGTCCTTAAACTAATTGAGCAGATATTGAGAAAAACAGAGATTAAAAAGTTTATCCAACGTAATCAAAGTCCACCCGCTACGACGTAGCAGGTGCTACGAGATTTCGTAGAACAGTGTGTAGCAATAATATTTGAAACTTGAGCTGCAAATTAATTAATATTTTGTCTATATTAGTGAAATACGGTTACTAGATATTAATTCTTGTATATATCATGCTATTATAGTCTAAGAGCATTTATTAACACGCTGTATCTGCTATATATTCTAGACAACAACCAAATCAAGCTTTGAAAGCAATATACAATTTCTTTCAAACTTCCAGATTTTCATTTGAAATTACAATTTAGCGTCTAATATACACTGAGGGTACATATAGCACTCGTTTTCGCTTCGCGGCACGCAAAACAATGGGGCGCATGTTCCCCCAGCGCCCAAAGCGATTTTCCCTGTATAGGTCGTCTCTCTTACACTTATCGCAAATTACTAGGATGCAAGAGGGGTAGCGAACGGCGGGCAAAAGCCACTTTCAGTTAATTTTCGTAGCCGCCGCTAGCTTCGTCTCCTTTTAACGCGCCCGCTTTAAAACGGTTTATTTTTGAAAAATTCCACCGTTTTGTTCGATGTCCAAAGGTTTTATCTCCTCTTTATTGGATCTTCGGGTTCAATAAAGGGGATATATAATAAGTTTTTTTATTAACGTGTATCTTAAAATTTTCTGCGCTAGGACGGATAAATATCTTGTGCTTAGTATCTTACACGAAACATATTAATATTTAAATTTTCATAGATGGCTAAAAGCTAATCACTGCTAATCCCAGGCAAATATTATTTCATTAATATAATTTTGAAATTTAAAAATACATTGTTGTCATGTGATTATACATTTATTTTTACTTCAAAAGCTAAAAAAATATAAAAAGAAAAGAAAATGCAAATAATCAATACAACATTGTATACAAACGAATATTAAAAATGATTTAGCAATAAATAAAGTCGGATTAAAATTAAGTTACGGGTAACATATTTTTAATTCATGGGGGATTATAGACTGAGGGTGACTTTTGATGCTGGCGACATATTTTTAATGAACTCGTTTTGTATCATAACGCTTATCTTATGATTTTTATTATCTGATTTTATTGTATAAAATACGACACTCGTTCCTGGATATTCTAATAAAGAATACAAAATATGTGCACAAAATACCTGCAAGACATGAGCTACAAAATAGAAGGAATAATTTTTTGACTCTAAATATTATATTAAGTACACTTTATGTTTTAATCCTTTATGCAAATAATAATCAACGGATTTTTATTAAATTTGGCATGGTAGTAGTTTTGACCCTGGATTAGCATAATATGCTTCTTATATAGAAGTACAGTGTCCCTGTAAATGACTGTAGTAAGTTCAGTAAGATAGCAAATATTTGAACATTGCAAAAATTTCAAAAAATGACTAATAAAGTATGGAATATCGAATAGTTTTATAATAGCGGAACATAATAGGTCCCTGGGGTGAGGCTAAATCGTTTGTAAGTATTGTCCGGGGGCAGCAGTCGTCACGGCCTGACGCGACAGCGCGGCGGCGGGGGATATTACGTATGGGGATTGATATCTATCGCGAATTCTAGTTCCTGTAGTGTTCGCCTTAAAATATATTTTTTTGTTTACTTATTTATATTTTCAAAAAAAAAAATGTTATAAATTAATTCGTACTAGGTTTTAAACAACATTTTTTTAAGTTAAGAAACGTAGATATTTTGGCACCGATTGACATCGAAAGTGTTGATTTTGAATTATAACAATTAATGCAATTGTTTTTTTGCTAAATCTAAAGATTATGGTGAGAAACATTTTGTAAGTATTATCCAGGCATACTTTTATTTTATAAAAATATGCCTGGATACCTTCAATTTTTTAGAAAAGTGCTCTATTTTTCCTATGGTCGTCATCGATAGTTACAGGAAGCTTCGCAATCATGGTGGCAAATATAATAGAAGATAAATAATAAAAACAATTACTTTTTTTAGCTTATACTTGCACACATTCTTGAACTAACCTTGTAACTTCTTGCTAATATATGATATATCTGCCACCTGGCTATATACATACTTAAAAAAAATCATTTTTTTTTATTTCAAATCTGTTCTTTCTTTCTTTTTCTTCTTTTTTGGCAACTTGACACAAAGGACGTGTATGTTGTGCCACAGACAAGGTAAAAAGGTAAGGAATATGGCGGGAAAACCGTATTCCTCCTATTATAATTTTCATCATCGTTTTCATGTATCGTCAGGTCTAAAGTCTAGTCAAAGTCTAAGTAAAAGTCAATACAGTCAAGGAGTCAAGTCCGTCGACTCAGTAAAGTGGTAGACGCTTTACTGAAACTTTCGATGGAGTTTTGGAGGGAACACAAAATAGCACGTGTCTGGATATTACATCACTTTCCTACACTTGTGCATGAACACGAATATCTAATGGTTAATATTCTACCAATATTACACATTAAAAACCCAGCTAACACAATTTTAGGAAAATAATACAAAAACACAACAGCACTCTTTCACATACCCGCCAAAACTCCTTCAAATCTGTTTCTCGGTCCTAAAGCCTCCATTCCTCCTTCTCTTTCTTCCACTTTATCCTTGTCTTCAATTATGGTTATTCATCATAGCTTAACGTTGACAGTTTCCTTCGTACTAGCATATTATTATTATCGATCGATTGCATTATACGTAATGATCCCACGTCTTGTCTCTTGGGATATACCGGTGTTTATATGATCTGTCGTCACTTACATTAATAATAATCGACTAATAAGCAATATTGCATACTTGTTGGCCTTTCAAATCATATAATATTGGATTATGGAAAATACTAATTTAATTCAATCTTTTCACTACTTTTTACTAGGAGAAAAACCTAGACTTACGAGTAATATTCGTCCGGGGTTGATTTTTAAAATTCTGATTTGTATTTATCAACTTTACTTAAAAAAAGCAAATCGTATATTTTTGTGCGATACCAGTGCCCAGATAAACTGATCCGGTTTATGGTACACTAGTTTAGTGTTGTAAAAAACTGTGTTTATAATGATTATTATCAATGAAAAAAAATTGTGGTAAGGTTAAGAGACCAGAGGTATAAGACCCATCCTTGAATGTTAAAGATTGTTAGCTGCAATATCAAGATACAAGCATTAGTAAACGCTGTAATGAATAGAGTGTAAAGAAGAGATTCTTCATCTATTATGGAAAGAAAAACAAATTCGATTAACAATCGGCCATTAAAGTTTTGGATATATAATATTTTGCGAATTTGAAATTCAGTCAAGGGTGTCCGAGTCATCGGAGCGTGTCAGTGATAATTCTCCCTCCGTATAATGATAATCATCACAATATTGCATCACTTAGCGAAATATTGTAAGTGTCAATCAAGGCATTAGGCACGTATTGTGTTTGAGGCGGACGCGTGGCGCGCCGGCGTCGCTAGCGTGCTAGGGCGCCCATTGTTTTATACAGTAAAAAGTATCGACATTTTTTGGTGTTGTTTCTGGCATATAAGTAAAATAGCCTAGGTCTTAGTTAGGTGTAAGAAATACTGGAATATTCAGAAACTAAACATTTAATCAGAAATACAATTGTGTATTTTAATTTCTAACAAAATAATCTAAGTATTACTATAAAACAAGGTAGGTTTTCGGTGATATTATGTTGAGTGAAAAATAAACTTTTTAGATGGAGTTCTTTACCTAGATCCAAATCCTAAGTAAGTAAAGAAAGATGTATGAATAACTGCGCATCTTTATCAGAAAAACAATACAATTTCTTAAAATCATATTCGTGCATTCGTGCAACCGAAAATCAAGAAAAATGCGTTTAACGTGATCCTATACTCAAAATTTTCCTGAAATCACTATAATCCGTGAAGTAACATCTGAATATTATTATACTGTACTTGCTGTCCCGGTGAACTTCGTGTCACTTTAAAACCTCCCCTGGACTTCTACGAATATTTTGAGACTAAAATCAGCCCAATCCGTTCAGCCGTTTTCGAGTTTTAGCGCGACTAACACATTTGAAAATCAATTTTTATATATAAGATAATATTTTAAGGTTGATTGTTTTCATGTTTCACAAAAAGTATCGACACTTTTGGTATTTTATGCTTTTTCGAGCAGGACATATTTTCTAAGGAAATACGTAAAATTCTAGAGGTGTGAGGAATACTAGATAATTATATTAATAAGTAAATTGATTTGAAGTTATATCAAACGCATCACATTTCACGATCCATTATCAAGTGAAAATAAATCCCGATTTCATTTTAAAGAAATATCTCGACACTGATTTTTCATAAGTTATAAGAGATTCCGCTTGCTTTTATTTATTTTAATCCAAATATTATTAAAAACAAAATGTTTGCCAAAACCAACATTTGATTGTTTTAATTTATTACAAAAATGGCAAATAACTTGTTATTAAATCGACTAAGAATTTTAACAGAAGTTTTTAAGATACATCTTGAGACTTGGTAATCCATTAATCGATCCTATAAAAACTTGTTTATAATTTGACCGGTCGCCATTCACAGATATTTTAGAGGTAAGGTATGTTAATTAGTATACTGGTAAATCTTACCTTGTGAACCCTGTGACGTTGCATGTGTAGACCATGTACTTTTGTATGATGCATCTGAAAAAGTGTAAGAGTTTAGTAAAAATATCAGAACAATATTTTTCTGTAGCATATTGAGCGTCCAGGGCCTAGTGGGTTATAAGCCCTTGGGTTCACACTCGAGAGGGTGCAGATTCGATCTCGAGTGGAGGCGTGTACCAAAGAGAGATTTTCAGAAATCATGTGTATATTATTTTCAACAAAAAATTAAAACCGACTTCCAAGGTAAAAGCAATAATAACATCCTTATAATATGAACTAAAAAGTATTAAATAATTATTCCTATCAATAGTCCCTTTTTCCGAATTCGGCTAAAACTCAACAATTTCTGTACTCAATCTTCATAATTTTGAAGTCGGTGCCAGTTCCAAATTAAGTTTCAAATATTCTGGTAGACTGAAGATTCAGCTGTACCTATCTGGTACCGACTTCAAAATGATGAAGATGGAATACACAAATACCTAGTTGAGTTTTAGCCGAATTCGGAAAAAGGCACTATTAAATAGGAATAATTATTTAATACTTTTTAGTTCATATTATAAGGATGTTATTATTGCTTTTACCTTGGAAGTCGGTTTTAATTTTTTGTTGAAAATAATATACACATGATTTCTGAAAATCTCTCTTTGGTACACGCCTCCACTCGAGATCGAATCTGCACCCTATAGGAAAAATTATTATTTAATACTTTTTAGTTCATATTATAAGGATGTTATTATTGTTTTTACCTTGGAAGTTGATTTTAATTTTTTGTTAAAAATAATAATTTCACTCTTTTTAGTTACCTAGTAATTTTATAGGTACTTATTTTGCTATTGAATATGTGAAGCACATCTTATAATTTCAAATTCTTTATATTTTTTACATACTATTTCAGTTATTTACTTTAACTGAAATAGTATGTAAAAAATATAAAGAATTTGAAATGGCGTACGTTACGTTCAGTTATTTACTTTAACTGAACGTAATTTACGCATCACTATAATTTCTATGTACATTATTTAATTTTGTTCATAGTCATTATAATTTAGAAGTTAATTACCTTTTTATTTTCAATTTTTTTTATTAATTTTGAGACAAAAATATAATATATTTTTTAAATCGCTATGAAAAGTACCAATAATACGGACATAATGTGATTTTATATTATGTATTAGGCGCGCGGCGGTCACGCCGTCCGCCGTGTATAAACAGCCTATTTGTTGTTGTTATGTACATCATTATGTATTATTATTGTATCCATACCTATGCCTTGTACTAATATCTATTCTGTGCCATGAGACATTGGTGAGTGGTGACCTTAACACGACGTGGTAATGATGATGATGATGATGATGATGATGATGATGATGAATATGAATTGCATAGTAGCATAATATGCTTTCTGTTCTTCAAACAATGCCGAAACTCCCAAAAGTGTATCTATAACAAGTCAGGAGTTCTATCAGCATCATCGAAACCATGGTATACCTTGACCCAATATTTGACTTTTTGGTAGCATATTCTTAGTACACTTCACATAAAACCAAAATCACCATATGTTTCCATATAAATTTCGAGGAGTTCCCTCGATTACTCATGGATCCCATCATCAGGTCACCACTTTTGAGAACATGGTACCAAATTGGAGTGAAACCTAATACAACAAAACAAACATTTCGAAAATCGGTTCACAAACGGCGGAGTAATCGTTGAACATACAGAAACAAAAATATCCACAGCCGAATATATAACCTCCTCGTTTTTGGAAGTCAGTTAAAAATACGTACGTTCGCACGTTGAAGGAAAACATAGTGAGGAAATCTATACATGGATGGCCCCAGACGTATTGAGCTATTCATCCTCTGGACTAGGCCGACTATAATATGTTGCGAGAATTGCTTGAGCTACCATATTATGGACATTAAAAAATCTTGTCCCCAGGCACTACAGTATTTGTAGAGTGGTTAGTTTGCTCGCACAATACTGTACTCAGGCCTTAACATCCACAACGGATGCAAAGGCCTGAGAGAGGTTTTGCAATAAATAATTAGTAAGCGAAGATGGTGGGTAAAGCATGTTTGCCCATTGGTTTCGTCCAAAACTGCAGTCGAACGTTATCGAAGTTTCATTTTACGATTAAACAACAAAATCGATTAACATTGGTTTGGTTATCTTAGTAAAATGTGCGGTTACCAAATTCAGATAACTACATAAAATTCATATTTAGGATGGTGTATGATTTAAGAGTCTATAAAGAATGCATACAGTGCGTTAAGTTTTAAGAAGAGAAAATAACAATAATATTTATAATTAAAAGAAGTTAAAAGTACTTACTTTAATTAACTCATATCACTCAAACGATATCTTAAATTCAAAGTTATATTATATGTTTTACTATAAATAATGACTCAAACCTTATCAATCATGAAAATTAAAACATCATATTTTTTTTATCATGGGACGAAAAGCAAAACGATACTAGTTTGCGTAGTGTATTATTATCAGTATTGTGTATTCTTTGACACAAGACTGATAAGCCTTCCTTCAATTTAGTAAAAAATTAGTTTGCGGATTCGCCGTTTTAATAAAAATTGAGATTACACAATATACATGTAAATGTACACGAATATGTGAAAGGTTTTATTAATTTTGAGGTCTATAGGGCACCGAAGATACTACTCGACCAAGCCAACTAGACGACTGTCAAATCATGCTCTCTCGCACTTATGCATTGCTAGCGACGTGCGTAAGTGCGAGAGAGCAAGCTTTGACATTCGTCTAGTTGGCTTGGTCGAGTAGTACATTTTAGATCGAAATAAACCTTAAAAGTAACACAAAGTCTTCGCTGATTTAGTTTTATTCAATTTTGCATACCTATCTCCAAAAGACGATTTTCTATACAGCTATTTAAGTCAAATTCGATGTATACATAAAAAATGCTATACTCGTATATATGCCGAAATATAAATTTCTTTATCTTTTTTCAATTAAATATAAAAAATTGAAAGCACAATATTGGTAAACTAATATTCTATATTCTATATATATTATAAAAGAAAGTTGTGTTAGTTACGCCACTTATAACTCAAGAACGGATGAACCGATTTGGCTGAAAATTGGTGGAGAGGTAGCTTAGAACCAGGAATAGGACATAGGATACATTTTGTCCCGGAAAAATGTACGGTTACGCCACAATATACTTTTATGATTTGCGCGTAAACTATTCAATCAATTTTGATGAAATTTGATATGGAGATACTTTGAGTCTCGGGAAAGGACAAGGGACACTTTTTGTCCCGGAAAAGGTACGGTTCCCGCACAATAAACTTTTATGAGTTTTCGCCTAAAGGCCTATTCAGTCAGTCTATTTTTATGAAATTTGGCATGGAGATACTTTGAGTCTCGACTCTCGGGAAAGGAATAGGGATACTTTTTGTCCCGGAAAATGTATGGTTCCTGCACAATAAACTTTTGTAATTTTCGCTTAAACTATTTAATCTATTTTGATGAAATTTGGCATGGATATACTAATTTTAATTTATTGTTTTCTTAACTATTATACCAATTCAAATTAAATAATCATCGTTAAGACAGGACAACGTCTGTCGGGTCAGCTAGTTATAGTATAAAAAAGAAAATGTCACCTCAAAAAAAAAACATTCCTTGTAAACATATTTCGAGGTCAAAACCCCTGGGAGCTCCACTACTAGCGTTAAATGACGATTCACACTACAAAACCTACGTTTGAATGACTAATGGCTGCTCCTGTATGTGACGAGTGCTCCATCACACCACATTGTTACCTAACGGGCTCAAAGGGCTGATGAGACAGGAATTAGGGGATGAAGCCACTGCGACGCCATTATACACTCCAAAGGCCCTAATTGTAGTCTCCTAAGGGGGATTTGTGACGCTAATGTGCGTCACCAAAGTTTTTAAGGATTTTAACACTTGTGGCAGGATTTACAACTATGCTATGTGTTGTGATTAAGGAAGTAGAGTTTCTGATATAATATGAGCTGACGACATGTCATATATTACATGACATATCTTATAATATATTATGTAATGTGATTGGGGGAACTTATGTTGATCAAATACCCTACGTATTTGATCAACACGACACCACGTTTCATCATTATCATCATCATATCAGCCTATATTCGTCCACTGCTGGACACCACGTTTAATTTCTAAAAATTGCAATAATAAGACATTTAAATAAAAAAAAAACAATTAATAATTTTAGACATTGGATTATATGCATTTGCAGCAAATACTACAAGGTAATTTTTCATTGATTATGCATATAATATTTTCGTAATAAGCCGTCGTGATTTCTAAACTACGAGTACCTAGCTATCATGATACACCAAGACTATGCAACAGAGGTACATCAAAATACTACAAAACTGTGGACCAAACCCAATTTAAAGATTTCCGCAACATTCCTAATATAATATCTTCTAAACAAAATCTTTCTATGCAGGAGACACCGGAAAACAATACATTTAATTTTTTTTTGTTTTTGTTTTAATTTAAAACCCTGGATTTGATGATTAATGTAAGTACCTAATGGTGAAAATTAATGCATTTATTAACGGCACAGCCGGCAAACTCTTCATAAAGAAATCCTGATCCCTCCAAACACATGAAATGTAAAAGGAGCCAAGCAAAATATTGCATAGCTATTCAATACTTCTGTCGTAAAAAGTTTTCAGATCACATTCAAGTCAAGCCTTTAACTTATTTTGTAATTTAAATCAACATTCAGTAAATGTTTCAATAGATTTCTTTATTTTATAATTATTGTAGTGGCTTGGCAGTGAGCACTAGAGGAATAATGAGCAACGCTTGCCGTCTGTGTACGAACTCCTCCAAATATGCAGTTTTATATTTGTTTCTCTAGTGCTCATTGCCAAGCCACTACAATAATTATAAAATAAAGAAATCTATTGATACATTTACTGAATGTTAATTTAAATTACAAAATAAGTTGAAGGCTTGGCTTGAATGTGATCTGAAAACTTTTTACGGCAGAAGTGTTGAATAGCTATGCAATATTTTGCTTGGCTCCTTTTACATTTCATATTTTTGGTGGAATTTCATTTCTTTTTTTAAGGTTTTCTTCTTTTCTTTTCAGGTTACGTTATAATTTTTCTGTACTTAGCTTAGCACCCATTCTCTATCTCCTTTATATTTTTTCTTTGAGGCTTAGTTGGTTCTATAGGTGGACAACGTAACGTCAATACTTCTGAGTTTTGAATCGATTATTATATTCGTATATAATCGGGACCCTATTATTAATAAGTCTTCGCTGTCTGTCCGTCGTCTATCCGTATGTCACCAGACTGGATCTCGAGAACCGCAATAGGTAGATAGTTGCAATTTTCACAAATTTTGTATTATTGGTGTCGTTATAAAAGCTAATAGTCCAATTAAAATAAAATATATTATTATTTGGGGGTCTCATATAAGTTACAACGAACACGACTTTTTTCCCTTTTTTGCTCTATATCCATAATGGTAATAGTATCGTTTTTGTAAATTTCAGAAAATACTCAATTATATTTTAACTTTAATAATTATTAATAAAAATTAAATAAACTTATTATTTAAGGGGGGCTCCCATACAAATTTACGGTACGGAACCCCATGTACGCTAGTCCGACTCGCACTTGGCCAGTTTCATAATTTTTCCTTTCATTGTGAATAAAGACCTATCCGAGTACCAAATTTCAAGGTTCTAAGTCTGCTAGAAGTACCTTAGAATTTTGATGATCTGTCAGTCAGTGAGTGACAAAATGTAGTAACTTTGACCATCCGTAACTATTAAACTATTTATCGAAATTTCATGTAATTTTAAGGTTAAGCTAGTTTTAATATTTGCTCCTAGTGACCGAAATTCTAAATCCCTAGCTTTATTAACATCGAAGATAGAGGGGGTGTGAAATAGCGGCGAACCGCTTCTAGAAAAGTATGGTACGGCCCTATATAGGCACCTATGCTAAAAAGCTTGGCTGGGGCACTGCCGTGCCCCCAGATAATAATAATAAATTGGGAGTGCCTCCGCTGCCGGTGTCGGCTCCCAAAAATATTAGTAATGGGAACCGGCGGCTACTGCCGGCAGCCGAGATATAAAACAACGGCTGCCGGCGCTGGCACTCAAAATGGGAGCCGGTGATAATGCGTAAAGCGCCAGGTTCCAAATTTTAAACTTCCAAAGGTGAAGGTTAGGTACCTATTTGTTCGGCTGTGGATATTTTAATTTTTTGTGATGCATTTTCTTAGCTTAGCTTTACCTTAGCTTCCATTTTTCAGCTACCAAAAAGTAAGATTTTGCACCACAGCTACAGTTATAAACCCCGTGGTAGGTATACTTCCGAAGGTACTTAACAGAACTCCAGATTCCTTATACATGTTAGAGAGTTTCAGCGTTGTTTAAAGAAGCAAAGATATTGTATTATGCTACTATGCAGATCACATAATATATTTTATTAGCATCATCATCACCATTAACCCATCAAGATTCAAGCTCCATACGAGCACCGGTGATCGCGACAACAATAGAATACAATAGCATTTCCAAGAATTACCGATCGAAGGATTCAAATATGCATCCTTTCAATATGACTATTTATGACCTTATTAATTGTACTTTTCATAGTCCTTTAGCTCAAGACTGATGTTTTTGATAATTATTCTGTCATTTGACAAGCGATGTTTGCCGTAATAGGCGCCGGCAGCCTATTCGGCAAACATCGCGTGACTTTGGCAAACTTCGGAGTTCGGAAAATGGCGCCGGCAGCTATTTCAGCAACCGGCGCCGGTAGCCATTTCGGCAACCGGCACCGGCAGCGGAGGCACTCTCTAATAAAATTTTTTGGGTACCGTACCCAACAGGTAAAAGCGGGTCTCAGTAATAACTATTACTGAGACTTCGATGTCCGTCCATCTTTCTGTCTGTCTCCAGGCTGTATCTCAATAACCGCTACTATAGCTAGAATTCTGAAATTTTCACAGATTATGTGTTTCTGTTGCCACTACAACAAAAAATACTAAAATTAAAATAAAAATAATATTTGGAGGTTTTTTTTCACATACACCAAAATGGCATTTTTTGCTCGATATCAATAATGGCAACATGTTAGCACTTGAAATTTTCATAAAATCTTCACTAAGTGTACTTTAATATTTGGTTATAAAATAAAAATAATATACAAATATTCTCCTATACAAAAAATACAATATTTGGCCAATTTTGCTCTTTTATAAACGGTACGGGACTGTTTGTTCGCGAGTCTGACTAACTTGGCTGATTATTATTTACTGTACATAATATTTTGTATATATTTCGGTAATTTCCAGTCCATATGATCCTCAAAAAAATATAGTAAATTTTTATACAATACTTAATTCTTATTGGCCGAACATCCTCTTTTACTGTTATGGCTTACAAATAATAGTTATGGATACATACAAAGTGTCAAAATACACTTTGATAGTGCATAATAATCCGATGTCTAACTATTGATTTTCAAAGCTTGAAGCCGTCATCCAATATTTTTACATAATAATTGTTAGTAATACTTAATAATAATTGAAAATGCACCTCTATTAATATTTTTGTACTTGGATACTTATTGTTGAACTTCTAAAAATTTAAAAATACATCATTCTTTGATTTTTGAAATGGTACTGAACTATAAACTATATAAAAAAATATCTACAGCCGAACATTAAACCTCCTCCTTTGGAAGTTGGTTAAAAATATAGTTCCAGTTACTAAACTTCTTTAGACCTCTCGCTCCCGAGCATGATGCGCTGCATGCTCGAGAGCGATGAGGCCTGGCAGGCGGCGGTCTCTTTCTGCGAGTATGTCATCTCACAGAAAGAGACCGTGGAGCGGAATAGAGAGAATGATCCATCCTCTGTTCCGCTCCGCCGGCGTAGGACGGGAGTGCGGAGGCGTCGTTACCTCCAAACTTCCGTCTAATCCGGGGCTCCGGGTCAGGATGGGTACCTGCCCGGCTTAGCTAGTCCCGTCGCCGAGGGGAACGCTTTAGTTTGCCTAAGCGTTCCCTTAATTTTGGTGGAAGTCAGGTCCCTTGAGGTAGACCGGCCAGTCGTGGAGGGAGTCCCGTGTTTGTTAGATCCGGGACATCCCTCTTTTATACGGCTGAAGGCGAACCGCAGGTGGTTTTAGTGAGTAGGTCACATACCCCCGGGGTGCTTCAGCTAACTGAGGCACATACCCAACCCGGGGGACCCATGACGGGTTTCCCCTGTGAAAAAAAAAGGATGTGTATGGGTCTTAACTCGAGTAAGTTTTTCTCATACCTAGAGTTGAACATAAAATATGATTCGCATAAAAATCACTGCACTTTTTTGGTGATTGTTTATTTTAGCCCTTTTTTTCTGCGTTCATGATTTTAGCACAATAAAAAAGTATTCAAACAACATTATGAACCAAATTATTATAGAGTTCGCTTATTTTTAACTTGTGTATGGGAAAATTCATGACGCCCGGTAGCTTGCCCAAATGCCCATACAAATCACAATAAAAAAAAATCGGCCAAGTGCGAGTCGGACTCGCGCACGAAGGGTTGCGTACCGTTATAGAGCAAAAATGGGCATAAAATTGTTTTTTTTTGTATGGGAGCCTTAAATTTGTATTTTATTTAAATATTATTATTAATTATTAAAGTAGACATATAACTACTTGTTGTCGTCATTGATACCGAGAAAAAAATGTTTAAAAAAATCACGTTTGTTGTATCGGAGCCCCCCTTAAATATTTAATATATTTTGTTTTTAGTATTTGTTGTTATAGCGGCAACAGAAATACATAATCTATAAAAATGCCAACTCTCTAGCTATTACCGTTCTTGAGTTACAGCCTGGAGACAGACGGACAGACGGACAGAGGGACAGACATCGAAGTCTCAGTAATAGGGTCCCGTTTTTACCCTTTGGGTAAGGAACCCTAAAAATATTCTCTTTAAGCGCTGCTACTTTCACATTGAACTGTGCGCTGCTACTTTATGCAAGGGACACATACACACCCTAAAGTATTATCACTTAGTTTTCTTACACCCTGTATTCGGCTTAGCAGCGCCGGTCCAACACGCCTATCTATGGCCGTCGTAAGTGTTAAAAGTATCTTAATTAGTATCCATTAGCATGAATTGTAAACCACATAATAAAAGTGGCTGTTCGGCCTATAAGAATTAAGTATTGTATAATACTATAATATGTAGAGGATCAGTTTGGGCGGCACGAAAAAATATAGTTTAATAAACAAGGTCAAACGAATTATTTTTCATTACATTAATTTGGTAACATGTTCACAAAAGTGGGGACCTTGATGGGATGTACATATTATGAGGAATCGAGAAAGCTTTTCAAAAATTGCTTTTATAATATATGTTATATAATACCACTATAAGGCGTTGTGGTCACAGAGACATGCACAATGCACATAGCGAAAAACGCACACGACGCGTTAAAGAGTCCAGATGTATTTCAACCCCTTGTGTCAGCGCGCTGTCGCAAAGAAAATAATATGCGATGCATATTTTTATTGTCACAGCATACATAATGAATAATGATATTACTTTCTTTAAAAAAAAAAAAAACTGACAACTAATTTCGGTTCAAATTAGGACTAGCTGCCTCTGTTGCACGTAGTAGTTGAAAATGCGCATAAAACTATTACCTCTTTTTAACTTAAATCAGATACGTAAATTAACTAACAAAGAAATACAAATATTTTTTATAAATCATTGTAAATCAGCATATATGACATACACTGTAACAACTACTGTTTTCAATTCGATAGAACACATTAAAATTTTATTTTCAAATATTATACACTCGACCTTAAGGGGTGACAAACCCTAAATTGTCGATTTTATAATGCATTTTTATGCTTGAAAATAAGTCCTGAGCCTTTCATTTTCTAAACATAGATACCTACTTAATTATATTTCCGAGGATCCGACCTAGCAAAAACACAATAACTTCAAAAAAATCTATAATCTAAATTACAAAGATGCATCTAATTTTCACAAACTTCTCATATATAACCCATAACCGTGCATTAAACTAAGTTAATATTTTAACACATTGTATAAAATTCTATCATTGAGAAACTGACCTAGCGGATTTTTAAAATGTTGTATATTTATAGAGTTATTGATAAAACACTAATTTGGCGATGAATCAGCGTCGTCCTTTTCCACCTGGCATATATGAAAGACAAGCGTGAGTGTGAAGAGAGAAGGACGATATTTGATTTTTTGAGTTAGTCGCACTCTTAAGAATGAAAAACAACAGTAATTTGTGAAACCATGCATTTTTCATAAGTCACCTGGGCACTCTCACTTAATATTTACTTAAGCTACCTAACATAGGAGGGAGGCGAGACACAAACTACAACTCCATACTCTATCTGTCGAGTTAAGTTGTGTATTTCCTATCCGGAACTTATCAGGAAGTGGTGAAACAGTCCCTTATTGTTTTTAATTACCTACTTATTATTAAATATCAAATACCACAATAACCTATACCTGAGAATTCAAATATTACTTCTAGGGCACTTTGTTTTTATTTATCCGGAAGTATTAAAATATGCCTAATTAATTTATCAACATATTTGAAAAATATCGGACACAAACAATGGAAGAATTCAATTGAAATTTAAGTTTCTTAGATGGATGTTATCAGTTATGATTTATGACTGCTTCATACTTATAGACATATTCGTAGCTCTAAAGCTTAGAACAAACCTACGCGTCAGTGACGGAGCGTCGAGTTGCGTCAAGTTGTCAAATGTGTGTTTTGTATACAAAAAACAATATTCAACTTTTGACACGTTTTGCTGATAGCACTTTCTAGAGTTAAGCTGAGGCTTAACCTACGCGTCAGTGACGGAGCGTCGAGTTGCGTCAAGTTGTCAAATGTGTTTTTTGTATACAAAACACACATTTGACAACTTTTTTGTATACAAAACACACATTTGACAACTTGACGCAACTCGACGCTCCGTCACTGACGCGTAGGTTAAGCCTCAGCTTAACTCTAGAAAGTGCTATCAGCAAAACGTGTCAAAAGTTGAATATTGTTTAGAAGTTGCGTACCTATAGCTTATCATATTTATTGTGTACAGACATACCAGGGAATGCCATACAAACTTTGCATCTCTGCAAAACTCCGTCGCACACATCACAATCACAAAAAAAGGGATATTCACCAGCGAACAGCATCGAGAAGTTGGTAAACGTGCCCGACCGACTGAGGTAGTCGGCGGATCCCTTGATATCGAGCATGGTGGGCTCAGGTCATTCTCGTGGCACGTGCAGCACACATCGCGGACTTAACACACTCGGCGCTGTCCCGCTACTGTCCCGGGGGCGGAGGCTGTGACTCCGCCCCCGCCCCGCCCACGCGCCCTCCCAACACGCCCCGCCAATAGCGTAACACTCCGGCTAATCTTTATCAGGGAAAAATAAACAGCCAGGGGGAGGGTAGATAATGACGAAGCGCTTCGCCGCCGCTGGTAATCACGGCGCTTTGTGGGCCACGACAGCCTGTTAGCGAGCGTATACGACTATGGTTTGGCGAAAATTAAATGCTTTGTGCTGTTTTCAGTTTTTTTTTCAACGGAGATACGTCTTGGTGGCATTGGTGCTTATCTGATCGTCATTATTTTTTATTCCAAATGGTAGGTATCGTAAATATTTCGGTGCTGCGGGATCCGTAAACGAGATAATGCTGAAAGCTATTAGGTAGCTGTAATGTTGCCAGTAAACCGCTAGATAGTTTTAGCGCTATTATCGCTGTAATGTAGCTCGAAATTATTTAGGTGCTTAACGTAAGATTACCACATTTAACACTTATTTCAATGTTCAGATACCTCGTCAACTAGAAAACCTTTTAGTTTCAGTTGCTACGATTAAATTGTAGTGTCATTCTACAATCAATCGAAATTAAATAGTTGGTTGGGTTACGTTTGAATATAATCTAACAAACAACATATTATCATGCTATAAAATTAAGTTGTATCATTCTGAATGAACTAACTCTCGGGTTATCAGATTTATGATTAATCTTTTAAAGTGGATAAATATGAGTTAACAATTCATCTGATGGAGAGTTTATAGCCGTCGCCTATGACCACACGCAAATGTCGCAAGACAGAAGATAATATTAGTTAAGGATACATCATACACCAAAAATATCTCAGCCCAAATTCATTACTGTACAAAGATTTCAGTTTCCAAATTTTTTACTTTTTAATCTTATTTGTCGAATACTTTCATTCATTTTATTTCAAGACATCGATGCTATCAAAATATATAACTGTAAGAAAAGCAGAATCGTTTGTCACTGTTTTTTGTTCTTTTTAATTTCGTCCATTTGTAGTCGACAATATAACGTTGGTTTTGTTTTATTTTTTATAAATTGCGCCTCTGTCCATCCCCTGATTGTTCATTTAATTGCCTGGTGTACGTATTGTCCAATTTTATATACGTTGGTCGTTGCTGCAAATATGTTGTGTACCTAAATCCCTTTTGTGCTTCTATTCTTTTATTTATTCCATTTTTATGGAAATGTACAGACATAAGTTACTTTACAATTTAATTATCCAAGTAAGTACTAATAAAATATTTAATTTTTAAATTTCCTTTTATTTATAATCTATCTATCTATACTTATTATAAAACAAAGTCGCTTTTTTCTCTTTGTTCACTTTAATCTTTAAAACTACGCAACGGATTTTGATGATGCTTTCAGTGTTAGATAGACCATTTATCGAGGAAGGTTATAGGCTATATTTTATCACGCTAAGACTAATAGGAGCGAAGAAATAGAGGAAAATGTGGAAAAAAACAGGGAAAATTATTTGAAAGGGCTAACTTGAATGCGCTAATCTCAGGAACTACTGGTCCGATTTGAAAAATTATTTCAGTGTTAGATAGCCCATTTATTGAGGAAGGCTATAGGCATAATTTTTCAGTAGCTATATATTTTAAACCCGTGCGGCGCCGGGGCGGGTCGCTAGTAATTATTATGCGATTGATAGGATTGAGTCTGCCTGTTACCTTTTTTACACTCAATTCACTCGTTCTTATTCATCAAACTTATGAAGATGGATATAGAGAATATACTTTAATCCCTGGTAAAGGAAGGCTTGTTTTTATGCCAAATATAATGTATGGTACAGGACATGGAAACTTCTTTAAATACTTCTTTAACTAAATATCACATTCATAATAATCAAAATTTTAATATTGCTTATATCGGAATATTATAATATATTCAAATATACAAATCAAGAGCTTAACAAGATAACCAGAAATTTGAGATTCGAACCCCACATCGCGTGGTGTTTAATACAAAACGCTATTACTACGACCATTCGTCACACACTTCGATGAACTTGTTCAGAAATCTATTATAAAAGTTTAAGTTTCTTTTTGTATACTGTTATAGTTTTTGTTTTGGTATCTTTTTAAAGTTATTATCCTTTTAAATATCGGACTATTGGTCGTGCATATGGATTATTATGGATGTGCAATCAACGATATTGTGATCTTATGCTCACTCTGTCTTCACCTCCCAATCTATAAAAGTTTTGGATTTCACACTTGAAAATTTACCCATAATCAACAGCAAAATTGTGGAATATTTTTCTAACATATTACCCTGTTTTTAACCTCCAACAAAGAAGGAAGGTATAAGTTTTTCGTGTCTATCAGTCTATCTATCGGTCTGTCTGTTTTGTCAGTGTGTGTGTGTCTGTCCGTAGCGTCAGAGAATCAAAACAAGTGGACCGATTTTGATATATATATTTTTTAAACTGCTGTGATCGAGAGAATTCTTAACTACGAGTATAGTTGTGTTCTTAACGAAATTGTGCAGAATATTTTCAACACACTCGGTTTTCAACTACGAAACTGTGCAGTATATTTTCAACCCACCCTGTTTTCAACTGCAAAGTTGTGCAGTATATTTTCAACACACCCTGTTTTCAACTGCAAAATTGTGAAGAATATTTTCAACACACCCTGCTTTCAACTGCGAAATTGTGCAGAATATTTTCAACGCACTCTGTTTTCAACTGCGAAATCGTGCAGTAAATTTTTAAATGAAATTATTACGTGGAGGCATCATCAAGCGCTTCTAATATGACAAAGTTTTAAAATCCAAATGCTTTGCAACAAAGACCATTGTGATAAAGGCCCGAGGCAGGGTGTGTTTTATGAACAGACAAGTCGGGGATAATGAATGTACTGTAGACTTTTTAACCTACTTTACTGGAACTGTTTCTATCAAGTTGATACGTAGTATGATGCTTTTTGTGAAGTCGTTTTAGTTCTTAAGTTTGCATAATATTTAAAAAGTCTTTATAATAGATAAATAATAATTTTATTATATTGTAATTTTTGCTTTTTTTATTTTAATAGTCGTAGTAAAATTGTTGTTAGATTTCTTACATGTCTGCTGCTTTAATGAATAAAATATTTTTACAGCTCACTTAAATCATTAATGTCATTATATAAGATTCGATTTCCTTTTTTTAAATGGATTTTAGATAGACGTCATAATTTATTGAATTGAATAGATACATTTTTTCATTTTAGTTTTCATTTACAAAAATACTCGTATAAAAAAGACATAATATCAGTTATCACATAACAATATCCAGGTTAGAATCGTAGTCCCCCTGAAAGGCTGAATGATGGGTTATATTATATTATATTGACGTGAATGGCAAACATACACTTTGGTGTTGCCCAACATTTTACCATGTTCAGTTTTATAAGCACTGGAAGGTGCAGCGTAACCTGTTTCTTGTACAAAATTTATTCTTCAGCTCGGTACCTACATTAAATATAGCCTATTTGATTTGGTGGTATTGGGGATATTTTGACAAGAGTGGTAATATTTTCTCATATGAATATTTTTCTATAACTAGCTTGATACGTCGTAGCATTTTGAGTTGGTGTTATTAGGATATTTATGGGGAATAATAACGAAGACGGCTCAACTATTTCTTGTATAGATTTTCTTTGAAATATATGAAAGTTATAGCCCATCTTAATTTCTGAAAAGTTTGTTTACAAAGCCTAGCGTTTCAGCGTGAAGGCTGTATAGGTGCCGTCGTGATCGATGCGGGAGCGACGTTGCCGCTCCGCGCTTCCGGTACGTTGCCGTTATGATACCGCCTACGTTTTCTATTTTCTTGTCTATGTAGCCTATGTCAGGGTCATTCTGTACATATTATAGAGAGATACAAGTAAATGTTGCTAAGATAACTTATGTTTGAAGTATAGTATATAGTCTTTATACTCGTAGGGACGATAACGAAGTAATAAAATAAGGTTTCTGAAAATATAGTAGTTGATATGATGTGTTAGTGGAGTCCGCACTTTGGAGATCCTTGGGGCCATTTTGAAGTTGTTTTATGTCATCGATAATGTATTTTTTTTTATTACATAAAGTTTTTCTTCTTGTAAATAAGTCGTTTGAAAATCAACGGTACAGAACCCTGAAGCCTGTACAATTGCCTCTACAAACTTTAAATCCCAATTTAGCTGAGTTTATTTATCAATCACACGATTCGTCAAAGTATTAAGGCATGTTTACAATGTTCGACGGCTTTATCCACACTTAATTTAGAATTAATACAACCAGCCGGTGCGACGGAAATGAGTTTAGAGCGCGGGGGCGAGGTGAGGGGAGGCGGGGAGAGGCTGCGAATTAGTTACAATTCGATATTCCATAGGCGGGCGGTGTTATTCTGGTACTTCGGTGTTGCGAAGTAACGATACTGCTGCATTATCGACAAGTGTCGGGACTTGTGAACAAATTCGTGTCTATTCTTCCCCGGGAATCCACTCCTTATCTTCCGAAATTGCAATTGTTCAAAATTAGTGATTGGCCCAGCTTGAAAAAACTTCTTTATTTTAAGTTTAGTGTTTGTGTGAAAATCCTAAACTCAAATTGTTTTGCTGGGTATAGGTATATATTTTGTAATAGCACTACCATTGGATTAATTATTTCACAAAGAAGTAAGTGTATGTCAGTTTTTCTGTCTGTTATCTCTTCACGCCTAAACGGACGATCAGTAGCTCTACCATGAGTTTAAAGCTATAGTTTTTGTCGATACTCGATACCGACTACGTTGCCGATTTTAGTTCCGTAAGTGACCGCTAGGAGGCGCTGTAAAATTTTCCATACAAAAAATTTACGTAGTGGTTATCGAGTATGAAATATCGATTAAAACTATAGCTTTAAACTCATGGTAGAGCTACGGTTCTTTATGAGTAAGAATATGAGATCTGGCAAAAGACATAAGAATATATTATAAGTACTATTTTTGTTAGAGAAAAGTGGTTTCATAAAAAACCGTAACTGGGTAGTAGCAGGCAAAATCTTGTTGTTGACTTACATCGTTTTAACTTTTAAAATGGAATCAATCAACAACCAGAATAAGGAGTTTGATTAGACGCCGAACTCATAACATAAGCGCTCGCTTAATTAGTCATCGCACCATTCAGTGGAATATCTAGATTTGTGTGACACGTACCTATATCTCATTTTCTGATTGAATTCATCATCATCAGCCACTGTGACAATTTTGATTGTTTACAGTATAACGACTTAGAATTTAGATATTTACTCGAATAGTTGATTTGTTATTGTTTACAATATGAAGATTTAGGATTCAGTGCGTATTATACTTACTCGAATAGACTCTTGTACTTTTTATTCAAATCAAGCTTAAAACTCTTTTTAGTACCTCGTATAGTTTCATATTAAAGGCAATTCAAATTGAAGACAAGCAACCCAAGGTTCGATCACCTAACTGAGGGTATGACCAAATAACGGCACTCACTGGATTGCCGCTCTCGGAGAAGCAGAAGACCGAACAAAATAGAAGAATTTAATAACCTAAGAAGAGTCGAATTTTTACAGGCGCGATCTTCAGTAACGAAGAAAACGACAAAAAAGAATAGTTTTATATATTTTAGTCTACTACGAAATTAAAAAAAAGTTCTATCAGGTAATTGCGAACTGAGAAAACTTGCATGGATCTGAAAAAAGAGCTTGAGGTCTTTTTGAAAGTCGGTAAAAAGATTGAACGAAATTTTCCACCCAAAATGAAGTACTTAATCGAATCTATACATCTATACATATAAATAAAATTGGAATGTCTGTTTGTAATATTGAAAGGACCCTGTTTTAATATATGCATATTATGAATCTATATACGATATATACACGAAAACAACATTTTTTACAATTTTTGTCTGTTTGTCTGTCTGTCTGTCTGTTTGTTCCGGCTAATCTCTGAAATGGCTGGAGCTATTTTTCCGGGACTTTTTTTGGTAGATAGCTGATGTAGTAAGGTGTAACTGCCTAAGTTACTTTTTAATCGACTTCCAAAAAGGAGGAGGTTATATTTTACTTTTTTCATATTTGTTTGCGGACTATCCATCTTTGTTATTATACTTTACGACCTCCGTGGCGCAGTGGTGAGCGCGTTGGTAGCTCAAGCCGGAGGTCGCGGGTTCGAGTCCCGCCGACGGAACAAAAAGTTTATAAAGTTGGATGGATGATGGATGTGTATTAAATAAGTGTATCATATAATAAAAATCTTAAATATATGTATAGTATAAAAGTATTAAATATATTTCCGTTGTCTGGTACCTGTAACACAAGTCCTTTAGGTACTTACCACGGGGCCAGACTGACGTGGTGTGAAGCGTCCATAGATATATATTATACTATGTTGACACGGACAAAGTCGCGGGCAACAGCTAGTATACAATAACAATACGATTTATGGGATTTAATAAAGCCTGAAGTTAATTCGAAGCGCTAGGAAAGTAATATAGAGAACTTTAAGCTTATATCACAAAATATAACGCTAGCTGGGAGGTCTGTTCCACTTGGAACTGGATTAAAATTGAAATTCGTTATTTTCTAAACAAAACTGCGTTTTACATTTCAGTGTATATAGTTTTAGATTCTTCTAAGATAATCTTGCTTGTCATCTGTAATCTAAAACGAATGAAATATTGTATCTTAATAGCTTTTGTAATTTGTTTATTAATTAATACCTACATATTGTCGATATCCGTACATAGAAATCATGTATTGTAATTTCATGAGAAACAATTATTTTTACAAACTTCACTACTCAAATATTTAATTGTTATTGCAATAAGTAATTTCTACAATTATGAAAAAAAAATGAATTACGTTTTATTGGACGTAAGAAAAAAATGTGTATTGAATAGATACTTTTTTAAATAATTGTAGATCAATGTGGAACTGTTCAAACTGTAGACGGAGGACGGAGGTCTAGCAAACAACACAGCTTTATTGAAAAACTTTTGTGTGCATACTTTAATTAGTTTACTTTAACTCTACAGCCGTAAGTTCTAAACTCATTTAAATATTTATCATTTATCTGAAATAAGGTAGAAACCTTTTATTTAATAAATCTTTTTTTAAATATATTTTTTGTGGTAAAGTGACTACCTTTAGGGCTAGGTTATTTTGTATATGTTTTATTTGGTGATAAGAATTGATTTACCTGCTTGTTTTTTTCTTGATTTCTTTCTGCAAGTTGCCCGATAAAAAAACGAAGGTAATTCTCAAAGTTACTTCTTTAGGTTATTATATTTATTTTAACAGTCCAGTTTTTATTATTTTACGATTCAACAAAAACAAATCAGAAATGTTGTCTAGTTAGATTACAACAGAAAATAACTATAAGCTATCTTGACAAAGCTTTAAAAGTATTTACGTTTTAGTAACTTTGATGTCCCGTTATCTATATGGAAACATAACGGTAACATAACAAACTTTATGAAAAAAAATGGACATAAAACCTTTGCTGAGTCTGCGCATAATCTAGGTTAGAAGAGACCTAGACCATGTGGTGAGAGAATGAAGAGGTTGGAAGGTTGGCAGTTGGTGATTAATTAACACTCATTAAACACCAACTTCCAACTTTCCAACCTCTTAATACATGCAATTCGTCGATGGAACTAGGTCGGTTGGAGCTCGAACAATGGTCCTGCACCAACTACCGCTGGCTTCACCTCCGGAAGCCGCTGTCTCCGCTCCCCGCCGCCATTTCCGGTGGGGAAGCGGGGAGGTGGGGAAGCGGGGAGGCGGGAGGGAGTGGGGGCCACGCGACTACAATAGACCCTATCTTCCTCCCGCTAATCTAGTTACTGATAATGTGATTATAGCTACCTTTGTGGTTACTTTTGGGCGTGAAAGGGTTACCAATCGTAAGAAATACAGTCGTTGGTATTGATATTGTTAGAAATTGAGGTTCTGTAAAAAAACTTAGCATAATTATAAATTTTTTTTCTCTTTATTGTACACAAGAAACACATAAAGATACAATTAACACGGAAAGACGACACAAAGGAACTTCTTATTTCTAAAAGAAATCTCTTACAGCAGCCCTACGAAGAGATACAATGTAAAAGACAGCAGATAGGACGTGCACAATCAGTAGTTATTAACTAATTAAACTAAATTAACTATATTATACAACAATGTCTAACTAGTAATCATTTATACTAAGACTATAATATAAAACATATATATAAAATCAATATAAATAATAATATGAATTTATAAATTAAAATGTTGTAAGTACTTAATGAATTTTTCATATGCCGCCATTTTGCCTGGTTTTTCATAGAAGTTTTATCTATTGAATAGTGCTGTTGATTGGTTCATGTTTCGATGTAAGCCAATAGTTAAAAGTGTTAAGGAAAATATTCTCCTAAAAACCTCAGAAAACCGAGCAAACAGCAATGAAAGTATACAATATAGGAAGGTTGAAAAAATTGTAACGCAGAATGTACATCGTACACCCTACCGTATCGTATACCCTATGCGGCGCACCTACTATGCGTAATGCGGATAAAAAGTTATGTAATATAAGTAATTATCTAATTATAATAAAAATAATCTCGTTTTTTTACATCAACAGAGAGCGTAGCATCTTACGTAGCTTCGTAGCGCTACGACGTAGCGTAGACGTCTACGTTCTAAGATCGTAGCACGTACAGCTACGAATTAAGAAAACGTGCATAATAATGTGCTAAAAAATTAAACTGGTGATAAGATATCAATCTTTGTTAAGATATTGGGTTTAGAACAAAATTCTGTTTTTTGAAATGCTAATGGGTATGAAAGGCGTAGCATAATTTTTGAAAATATTTTACATTAAAAAAATATGTTCGAATTATTAATTTAATAACCATACAAATAATTTAATATAATGATGCATTTATTATGGTAGAAAATGAATTCAGAATACTTAAGTTGCGGCGCCATCTATATTCAGTTTCGAACATTACATTCACGCGCACTAGAATAGTTTGAGATAGAGCCATCTATTGCGTTTTTCCGGAACTGCAAGGGCGTTATGTTCACTTGGGGACAACTGCAACCTAACAATAGGTTACGTCTTGTCTTTTCATAAACACTATTTTTAAAGGGTTTGAACCCAATTGGGTTTAATTCTCTACTCGTCTGAATAATATTTTTGTGCTGTAACTAGCCAGATGGCAGTGACTTATTCTGCATAAATATAGTATCTCACAGGGTATTTTTCCGAGTTTAATGCTTTGCACAAACCTACGCGACCACGCGACTGCGAAGCGGCAGCGTCAATACAAAACACACATTTGACAAGTTGTCAAGTTGTCAAATGTGTGTTTTGTATTGACGCTGCCGCTTCGCAGTCGCGTGGTAGCGTAGGTTTGTGCAAAGCATTCAGTAGGAAGTATATTTAGAATCAAAACTCTTAACACCTCCATCGTGGGTATCGCAGACACAATATATTTTCAACTGTGCGTCAGCCGGCTGCCGCTTGGGGATTGATGGGTTAAACTACTGTTCTGAATGTCACCGATGTTACTATGTTTTTGCGATAAAGAGTAACAAGCACCATTCAACTGTTTATGTTTAAGTTTGTTAAATAGAAAAAAATTGTGCTGTAATGTTTATTATTTCAGTTCCTATCTTCTGTATTGGCTTATCCTGTAATAGTAGATAAATTTGTTTAATCAATAAATTAATAAATAATAAAAATCTTCACATTACTCGTTCAACCTCTTTCTTATTATTATCACTGTACCTAATAATAAAAATTAAGCAAAAAATACGTACTTAGTAACATCAACAAAGTCTATGGATATTTGTATTTCAACATCTCAATGGTATTTCATGAAATTTTTTATTAAAAAAAATAAAAATTTACCCACAGTAAAAAGTAGATTAAGTTAGTTAATAAAGGGTAGGTATGAATGAACTCCATGCCAAATTTTATTTAAAATTTTAAATTAAAGACGTGAATAAGTAACAAACAGACAAACTATCACCTTTATAATATTAGTGTGATCTACAAATCTATCAGGAATTTTCGAAGACAGTAAATGGATTAATGACACGAGTATATGTTACACTTTGATTTACAAAATCTATATAGATTATATCTATACTTATTATAAAACAAAGTCGCTTTTTTCCCTCATGTACCTTGTTCCCTTTAATCTTTAAAACTACGCAACGGATTTTGATGATTATTTCAGTGTTAGATAGCCCATTTATCGAGGAAGGCTATATGATATTTTTTATCACGCTAAGACTAATAGGAGAATGTGGAAAAAACGGGGGAAATTGTTTGAAAGGGCTTATCTCGTGAACTACTGGAGCAATTCTTATGTTATTTGGCACAGATAAGAAGTAGACCACGTAAAGGATTAGGCTATCGATTTTAATCATTTTTTCAGTGGCTATATATTTTATACCCGTGCAATGCCGGGGCAGGTCGCTAGTTAAAGATAAAACATAGCATTATTTTGTCATATAAAATTTATTTAGGCTTTTTCTTTTTGTTTTGTTTTTCTCTTTCTTCCATTTTTATTTTATTCATTAGTTGAGTTTCTAACATTTCCTTGTAGTTTTGGAGCTTTTTGCCCCACGGTGTATACTTGAGGTACCACTGCTTGTAAAGCTCTGCTTCTTCTTCGCTGGTATAAACGGCGTCTGGATAGTTTAGTACAGCGTTAACAACCTCAATTGGTTTTAAAGGTTTATAGTACAGTTCTACTACTCTTTGAGCACTAAGCAGATTCTCTACAGCTTTTTTAATCGTAAAAATATCGTATCCGCGCAAAACCTGCGCCACACTGTGAACATCAAACTCGCGGTCGACTTCGTGATATGTCATTAACATTTTTGTTAAAATATAACTTATGGTACCATAATCGGATCTCGGTACCAGAATAACCGAGGGAAAACATTTTGATAGTTGACTGGTTCTGGATAACCAAGGTTCAGTCGCTGTCCCGATAACAAGGATTTTGTCGCTACTTTTGTTCATGGGCTTTATAATTTCTTTGTAGAAATTCTTTTGAAGACGAGTAGGGTTATACATTTTCTCGTGCTTAGGTACTTTAGCGTAAAACATTTTGTCAACATTTTCCACGAAGATGATAGTGGGTTGCATCAGTCTACTCACCCTGTTTATGTAGTTAAACATTTTTTTCAATTCTTTGGTACTCGGAAATTTATTGTAGATATGAAATGGCGATAAATCGATAAGAATGGAATTCGTTTCCGTAGCTAGAGCGTATGCTAATGTCTTCTTTCCAGAATTTATGGGCCCGACGAGCATATGGATTCTAACCGCATCTTTACAGTCACTGCCTTGAGTGAGTAGACATCGAACTCGTACTTGATCTTTGACGTCACCTAAACAATGTGAGGGAAAAGTAGGTTTCCACAAAACTGCCCTGCAATCCGCTGCAGCATAATTTCTTTCGCCGCAGAAGTCATCGAGTGTTGTATGTGGATACTTGTGTATGACTCCCCCTTCCACTAAAGTTTGAAACATTTTTTCTGGAGTTACTTTTGACTTTTTAGGCTTTTTGACCTTTTTAGGCTTTTTTCGCTTTTTTGTTAAGGGCAATGGTTCATCGGCATGATCGTAGTCTATTTTCAATGATTTTTTTAACATTGCCAATTCGAATCTCATCATATCATCGACTATTGGCCTAAGTTGATATTGCATTTCTTTAAATGCTGCTTCGGTCACTAATTCCTTTACACAGCCTTTCATTAAGTTTTCTTTATTGTAAGGTTTTTCCAACTCTTTCCACTCACTCTGGTATATTTTCCAGTCTTCTCGAAGAGGATCAAGGTATTTACCTACGGGCACTATGACACCTGGATCAGTTTCTGGATTTAATCGTGATTTTTGGTATTCAATTAACATCTTTTTTTCTTTGAGTTTTTCTTCCAACTGACGTCGTTTCTTTTCTGCTTTTGCCGCTTTTTTACCTTCTTTCTGAGATTGTTTATTCTGGTCTGCGTTAGCAGCGAGTCGCTTTAGTTCTTTAGTATGCCATTCTACGTATTCTGGGATAGTAAATGTTTCTCCTTTGACCACAAGGATAGAGCCACCTTCTAGTGGCCACGGAAACTCATCAAATGTACGAACAGCGTCGTACCATTCTCGAAACCATTGTCTTATTTCACTCGAGATATCTTCCATAACACTGCCTTTTTTGAGTCTGAATACGCGTGCATTTTCGTCGATGCTTTTTTTCAACCACTCCTCGTGATACTTTCGCCGAAAGCGTCGCCGAGCTTCTTTTACTTTTTCAAGTTGTAATTTTGCAGAAGGGGGAGACCAAGACGGTATAATCATCCCCAATTTCTGTTTTAATTCCTTTTCTCGCAACTGTTCTCTTTTGATTTCCATATAACGCCGATAAATTACTTGTATATATTTAGCAGCTTTTATTCGCATTTCTTCTCTCGCTGGAGGAGCTTTAAGTCCTGCTAGTTCTAAGTATAAATCTTTGTCTTTATTAAATTTTTTAGTCATTTCCCTCGTAGTATATCTCGATCGCTCCATACGTTGTATATTTAGTAGATGTAAATTATATTCGTCTAATGACTCATCGTCGGCGACTTTGTCAACAGTAAGTTTTCTCGTGCTTGCTAGTTCTGAGTTCTGGCCTGTATAAGTTTTATTTACCTGGTTTTCAAGTGTTACATTTTCATCTTGCTCATTAGTAACATTTTGAGATGACGACACAGAAGCCTCTTTTTCCAATTCGGAGAAAACTTTGTCGATAATAAACTGCATCTCCTGTTCTCGAGTCTCAAAAGGGTAGTGAAATGGACAAATGATTTCTATATCTTGTGGAACCATAAGCATCTGTTGTAGTGCATTATCTGAGTATGTGTATTCGAATACTTCAATTTCCTGCAACGCCGATTTGAGCTCAATTAACCGACACGTTATGCTATCAATAATTTTCTTTATATGAGGCCGCCTTTGCACTTGAGCCATTTGATCGTAGCAATCACATAGTTTGTTGTAAAAGTCGCAGTACTTAGCATAGATTCTTGATACAGTCTCTACCGCAGTTGCCTGTGGCTTTAGACCTAACCTTTCCAATGCCTGGTGCTGAATTTGTTCATCTTCCCGAAGTAACAACTCAAAATCATCTTTGAGTTTTAGCCAACGGTCGAGGTAGTCTTTATTCGACATTTTTGTCCTCAAAATATTTTTATTATCATAATTTAAATACAAAAAAATAATAAAATAAAAAACAAAATAGAAAATTAAAGGTTACACAAAATACATGTCAAAGATACAATTTGGATACATTGTCAAATAACTTTTTAATTTTCTAGATAAAATAATAACCAAGACTGATTTTTTTAAAATCTTTATTTGGTGTGTACAACATGGTATAGTGCCACCAACTTATCTGTTCAGTAGACAAAATTGTAACTACAACTGCCATTTTGTGAAATGTCACTCGCTGTCTGTTTTTGAAGTGCGAGTGCTCCGTGTGTTTTAAGTCTTGTTTTATTGTTAAAAGTATTATTATCATGCCGAAACCACTAAAAATTGATGCGCGACAAATATTTTTTAAAGTGTTAGCTTTTATGAAAGAAGAGAAACGCCTTCAGTCTCCGAAAATACCATTTAAAAACGTGACCGAGCGCGTTGCAGCAGCTACAGGCTCGTGTTGCTACGAGTAGTTAATGAAAAAAGTCCCACAGCGACTCGAGTGATGATGATTATAATGAGGGAGAGTTGTGTGAATCGTCAGGCCCGTCTGCTTCTGATATTTCTGGAGTACAGCTGTTTAAAGATAGACATCATGACCATAATTATTGTTATAAAATATAATAAAATAAAAAAAAATGGTTGCCTGTAAAGTCGGTTTTACGGGCGAAGATTTTACGTGACAACGTGTGGGAGAGAGACGCAAGGCATTCGGCGGGCCTCTCTCTCGTTCGGTGACTCATCGTAACGTTACCGAGCGTTACACTTTTTCATAAGTGACTCCCAGCCGCAACCTAATTTAAGACGTTGTCACGTCAAAAAAAAAACACTTAGCACAAACTTTACATACGAAGAAGCCAGGTCAAATAAAAGCTTGTAAAAAGATATAAATCAGTGTTGTTATTTTTATTTTGTAATATGTACTTATTATACTGATAAGTACGTGTTTAAAAAATGCTTTTAATAAATTATTACTGTTTTATTTAAAAAGGAGCAGCTCTATATTGGGCCAGTTTTTAAGTAAGACGAACACAACTATGAAAACCACATTTTACATTGACTAGGTTTCCTGATGCGCGTACACAGACAGATATTAAAAAGAAAAACATTTTGGGTTCTAAAGGACATCTTGTGTGTACATACAGAATACAGATACAGCCCAGTTACAGTGGATTCCCTACAGTTTTGGTAAACATTCTTAAATAGCAACACTAAACGCGACACTACTGACCCCGGCTACTGAACAGATAAGCTGGTGGCACTGTACTACCAGAGTAGATAGAATTATAGAGTATGCCGACTTAGAACTAATGTTGAAATTTTTAAATTTGACGTATTATGACGAAAATCGTCGCTAGGGTTGTTGACTTGTTACATACGAATTTAAAACTATGACATATTCGCTGGACGTGTTCCTCTTTGGTCATATTGTTGTTTGCGTTTTGACACATGTGATTAATATTGTCAGAATCCAATTTTGAAATATATATTTTAAAATATTTAAAAATAAATTATAACAGCCCGCGCGAGGCACATTCCGTTCATAATCAGACTGAAACCCGACGAATATGTATGACAGATATTGAAACCTATTCGTCTCTTTGAAGTCGAAGTACTAGTAGTTATGTCTATTGTGGTACTACTGTGGTGCTACCAATGATATCTATCTTAATATATATAATTCTTCTGTGACTGTGTATGTCACTGAACTTCTCTCAAACGACTGGACCGATTTTGATGAAATTTTTTGTGTGTGTTCAAGGGGATCTAGGAATGGTTTAGATTCACAATTGAATCTAAACCATTCAATTCAATTTCATCAACAACTATTAATTCATTCATAACAAAATTAGTAGTTGTTGATTTTGGAATGTTTTACATTGGATCCGACAGACGGCGCTACCATCCCAGTGTCAAATTTTAAATAATATTCGAATTCGAATTTTAATTTAAGTCTGTCCCGAGCGCGATTTAGCGCTGCGATCAAATTAAAAAAAACTTTATATACTTAATATGGCAAAGAAACGTTTGCTGGGACAGCTAGTTATATATAAATCTCCTGTCACGATGTTTGTCCGCGATGGATTCCTAAACTACTTAACCGATTTTAATGTTTGTTTTTTTTAAATGTGTGCTTTTTTCCAACTTGAGAGATAGGATAGCTTAAATCTGTAATTATAGTCGCAATTTTATTTTATTGCAAATTATTTGCCTTTAAAGAGCGGCCATTGTTTATGCGACGCGGGTCACGGGATAGCGATGGACGTTGCCATGGTGACATACTTTTTTTTTATATCTATGGACGCTTCACACAACGTCAGTCTGGCCCCGTGGTAAGTAGCTGTTTTTTTTTTAAGTTTTATATACTTTTTTAGTCACTAATTCAATAAAATAATATGGGCGATATACTTTATATAATATGGCAAAGAAACGTTTGCCGGGACAGCTAGTATTATATAAAAAACTCAATCAACTATTATATAAGTAGAATATCATTGGGTACTACATAATATTGTTGTCTATAGCTAGTAGTGTTTCATTATTCCACATAAACAAATACCAAAGCAACGAATAAAAGAAATATCAACACAAGAAACTTTCGAAAGTTGTGAGGAAAGACAGCGGAGTTTTTAAAGATATTTTATGTCCCCGAGTTTGTATCTTCGGCAGGGGTGCGCAACCCCCGGTGCTGGTTACAATAAAAATGTTTCAAGTGCGCCTCCGTACGTTCCATTGAACAGAATCGGCGCACGCGTTCCTGGCTTGTTTCCGGTGAGCGCGTGTCGCTTTTCCAGCCACGTACTAAGGCATAGGCGGTAGCGATTACGCGTTTACTTAATAGCAATTTTATATTTATGCTAAGTATTGGCATACGGTTTTGATCGATAGTTTTACTCCAAATCGAGTAATAATTACTGTGTGGACCGCAAAACTGACAGCTCGAAGGATTGATGGAACCGAATCAATACAGTTTGATGGAATTAAATATATCGATTTAGAATAAAACTATCGAGCAATGCTGAATGTGTTGACGAAAGCCTGAGCCGCGGGTTTTTTTGATGTTATTACTCGATTGAGCAAAACAGTATGTGAGTACTTAGCATTAGAGAATGTTGACTGAGTCTTTTTTTATTTTTTCTATAAAATGAAATCAACTCGTTGAGCTATTTATGTTACCCATAAAAGTTTAATTATAACTTAAGAATTAACTTAAAGCGTCACTATCTAAAACTCATTTGAATTAATAATATTATGATTAATGTAAAAACACAAATGGTTTCCCTTTTTTGACTAAGTAATGCATATGCCATCTTCGCGATAGTAAACCATTGTTATTGAAGTTTTCTTGTGTTTTTAATTATTAAGTTCTATAGATTACAAATAATATTTATTTCATTTGTATAATACAATAACATAACAAGTTATATTATATTTTAGTAGTTTTAACATTTAAAAAATAATATTAAAATAAGTAGTGTATTCCTATGTACTAAAAAACTAAATCCAGTCAATAATATTAAAAATTCGCTCTCTCCTATAACTTGTAACACATTTATCAAACAGCATCGTTCAAAATGCAACGTAACAATGATTTATTTAGTATTCCTCCTATGTATTCATTACGGGTGTAGAAATTTGAGCCATTAATTTTGTTAACTCTGTCCCGGGCAATAAACTTCGCTTGGGGACATTTAAAGGGATCAGTTAAGGCCGTCCCCCGAGCAAACGACCTTGGCCATACATTTGCCGCGTTGCCGAGTTCGCGCCAAAACCCTATTATTTTTACTCAACTTAGTTCAAAATTGTCCTAAAAAAATTTAAAACGGCGAATATGTAGTTTATGATATTGACGATCTATTAGCGTGAGTTTCAAATAAAAGTAATTTGTAAATCCTAAGGAGATGCTGAATGTATGCTTGAATTTTAACAAATTGGTATTACTTTGGAAGCTGGTATCATGAGTATAAGAAACAAAAATAGAAAATTTAAAACGACGAAAGGAAAGTTGATATACTGAAGATTATTGCTGTATTTTTATTATAACTTTGTAGCTTTCAGATTATGAGTTTATAAGGTTTTATATACGGTCAATTACGGAAACTTAAGTTTGCCTAACCATTATTTTAATATTCATGATAAAAAGCTTATTATTTTCTTGTTTTCAAAGTTATTTTTTTTGTATAAAAATTTAATTTGTAAAAAGGTTTTTGATTTGTAGACAATATTGACCTTTGAATAAATATGCCTTCAATACACCTGATTGTTTTGTCGCAATACTTTTTAATATATAATAATATATATTTTAAAATTTAATATTTTCTATCTAGGGAGCAGAAACAATTCAATTTTAAATCACAAACAAGATTTATAACAACTGGTTGTATTCATAACAAACGTAACCAATTTTTTTATTTCTTAATTAGTTTCCAATTTTTTGGATTTGGCAATGCCTACTTCGGGAACCATCACGGCATGGACTCCATTAACAGCATTAGCTTGTATTCACTAAATTCTCTGATAATAATCATGACTTCATTAAATCACAACCATTCCCACGATTTGGAGATCCGTGAATAATTCTACCGTCGCGAATTGGTACCACCCAGTCGATTTTCGCCGAGTACCGGAACTAATGGGTACTACTCCCATGGGTTTAGGGATTATCCGCGATGACTATTAGTTATTTATTGAGTTAATAGTAATTAGTGCTTATTTAGTACTGCCGTGTGAGGAATAGGCAGTTACATTTTCTTATTAATTTTCAACAGATGGCGTTAGTAAGTTCGAAATAATCTTGACTTTAGTAAACGTAATTTTTTTTAAGATAATGCTTACGTAGACGGTAGAAATAATAACTTAGTACATCCATCCCTTTTTGACGTGATAACGTCTTATAATTCAATATGGGGTGCGCGCCCGAAAAATATGACAGTTCATGTGTCGTTACCTCGCTCTGAGGCGTTCCATATAAGCTTGACGTGCAAGCGAGAGCGCGGAACGAGCGACAAGGAAGTACAATCGGCCTTTGCGTTCGGCAGCGTTCGACATCCGTCTCTCTCCTAAGTCCTACTTGAGTGAGCGATGTGTCTGCGTGGACAGCTGCTATATTATATACTATAGTACATTTACAATATGTTTTTTAAAGAAAGCGAAAAGTTTGTATTGCCGCCGCGTGGACGCGATCCTGGAACTTGGCGCTGTGATATCTAGCTTGTCCCGCTGGGCCAACAAGACGCCGCGCTGACGTAAGTGCTGCAATTGTCGATATCTTGCTACTCGAAGTTGGTAGTGTTGTTACTTGTAGTAACTATTGTTTTTACGTAACATTTTTACATATTTTTTTTTTATAAAATGTAGAGGTCCGATAGCAGTAAAAAAATACAATAAAAGTACTTTGGTGATATATTCATATATAACTTTATTCTTTGCATAGGTCGATTTGAAAGAAATACATAAAAAATAACTTTAGGTTACAGTCGAAAAAGTTTGTTTCTAGTTTGTTTCTAGTTGAACGTGACAACGTCATACGTTGTCACGTTCAACTATCGTCAGTAAACCGACTTTACAGACAACCGATTTTTGATACGTCCATGGATCCATCATTATGTTATTTTTGATGTATAAGGGAGGTTAAGGATACAATTACAAAAAATTATGACCAAGAAAGTATTAATATTATTTTGCAGCCAAGTTGCAGCATGTGTGCAGAAATGTTGGCCCAGATTGTTAAATAGCGAAATTGGATGGGATAACAAGTCAAGTAGAATCTAAATAAAAATATTCATGGTAGGTCACGAAAAAAAATCGCAATTAGTGGAATAAGTTGAGCATACCATATCTTTTGTGTCCATGAGAAAAGATTATGAAGATACACGGCTGTCAGCGCGAATTCGGGGACTGCCGTCACACGCGGCCGCATTCGTCAAGGATGGTAGGGGATGATTGAGACACAATATACATAATAATCAGTAGATTATAACTGTAGATTATGTATTCAAACTGAACCGCCCGAATCAAACGCACTGTTACAATCAGTAATGTTTAATCAATAATGTTTAATTAGCTTATTTTAGTTTAACTAAGATAGAAGGACGTGGCACAGTTTGGACACCGAACGAAGGGCAGTTCCAGATCAGTGTCTGAATTGATCGGTTGTAATATTAATAAGGGAATTATTCCAACTCTATTGTTTTCCTTTGTTATAATAATTTTAATTGATTTTACAAAGGCATCTACAAAGTCTCGCATTAAAGCACGTTTTCAGTTATCTTCTACAAAACAACGGAGTATTGCATGTGCATAACAATGGCGTGATCGTCTCTGTATTGAGTGATTTTCATCTCAAGCATTGAGGTGACACTCACTGAGCTACTATACTGTATAATATATTTGTATTGTGATTGAGATGTGAGTTGTGACTGCTTAGCTGTCGCGTCGTAGGCCGCAGCCACACCGCAGCCATCAAATCATACAAACCACAGTCATAGTAATATAAAATATTATAAATGTGAGTTGTCTGTGTCTGTTGATTAACTCCATGTATAGAGATCACGTTGGCCTGTACAAACCACAGTCATAGTAATATAAAATATTATAAATGTGAGTTGTCTGTGTCTGTTGATTAACTCCATGTATAGAGATCACGTTGGCCTGGTAGGCTTACGCAATAATACTTATTGATATAATATTATGCTTCTTGTTCTTGTTATGGATTTTGTAGGAGCTTGCTTAGCCTTAGCCAAAAAACCTCTTCTCGTCGACCTTTGTAAGATGTCTATGTTCAACATTGTGCTTGCTATAGAAATAGTTTTGGAATCATAGTTATCTACCATGGCCCAACAACGTACCTGAGAGTGTCCTTTAGGGTAAATTCACACCCGCAACTGACGCGTAGATGAATTTTCCAATATGGATTTGACAGATTTGCAAGACGTCTCCTGTCAATTCAGTACAAATTAAAAAATGCGTAGATGCGTCGCGTTGGGTCTGAATTGACCCTTAGATGTGGTAGGGCAAACGTATTTAAATCAGATCATTGGATTTCCATACCCTCTCTAGTGAAGAGTACTTAATTACAATGGCGCATGACGACACGTGCCCCAATTTAGACATGCCATAGCGATATGTTCATAATTAAAAGTTTGCGATATGTAACATAATATGTAGTGCGCAAATAGGGTGTATAAAATTATTTGATAATCGTTGGAAAAAGTTACGCATTGTTACATAAAATAAAGATTTGAAAACCTCATCTCATTTTTCGTAGGAAGAGGCAGTCTGGAAAAAAAATTGAGTAGAAAATAAAAAAAATAACTTCATTAAGTATATAACTAAGCTGGTAGACTATCTGTTCTTTCTTAGACATACAATCGATTTAAGTATTTCATAATTCAATCGAACCATGCGACATCCAAACTATCCGAGGACAAAAGGTAATTGCTATAGATTTTTCACTTTAAAGTTAACTCTTATACTCTTTAAAGAACAAAGACTATTTCACAGAAGTTACAACGTTTAAATGCATCAGTAGGCGTACTAACCGCTGCTTTGTTCGTATAACTTTTAATTGCTCCTTTGACTTCACGCTCTGTTCGTCTTAAAAGTCTTTGTACATCATTAACGTTTCAACGTCATGTTACCATTGTTTGATCATTCGGATTGGCAATGTGGAAAATTGATTAATGATCTATTATTTGGTATTTGAGTGTGGCGAGGAGAAATTATCATATTATAGTAGTTAGACATGCAAAGAAACATTTTAACGCACAAGCATTTTTGTAACAGATCTTTGCGGTTTTATTTGGAAGTGTAATGTACCTGAAAACAATCAACTACGAGTAAGTATAGGTTCCATTCCCATTTATATATTTACTTACAACGATGACATCGTAACGACTTGACCTTGCTATAATATGCTAGTAGGTACAAAAATAAAAAATTAGTTTAAGAAACGGGGCAAAACGCACGTTCCTCATTGTTTCTGCATCAATACCAAAAAATATGTCAAATAACCTACCAACATACAATAATACAATAAAACAATTAAACTACACCCAAGGAGGGCGTAGCCGTTTGCCTCGACATACTCGTATTATAACATCATACTATACAAAATGGTAATTACATACACGGTATCTCCCTGACCAAGGTATGGAGATGGAATATCGGTAGAGGTATATGGGAGTCGGAGGGGCGTGACGTCATTAATCAGGTTGGCGCTATGACGTCATCGCAGATAACTGGAGGGAGCTATTTACATAGATACCACCCCCATTCGAATAAATTACCGAGATATTGTCGTTGCTATCATCTAGAACGTTCGAGAGCTTAGGGTTATAAAATAAGAATTTGCGCAGTAAATTTTTATAGGAATCGTAAATATGCAGTAAGGGAAAATACTTTTATGTCTGAAAATGAAATTTACCTATAGCTATAAAATATATGAACTGTGCATAAGATAAACCACGAGACGAGTCGCAAGCTTCATATTAAACGTTAAAAATTTGTGTGTATGACTTATCTTCTGGTCTGAGCTCTGGACCTTAGAGTATTCTAGAATTTGTATTGTAAAAAAAATTATTTCATCATTGGGTTTCCCATTAATGAGTAGGTACTTATACATTTCTTAAAAATCACTAACCTGTACACTTTGTGGCACGAAGTGATTCTGAGAGCGTTGACGATGACGTGTAGCCTTTAGAAATCCCTCCGGACAATTTTTCTGAACCTAAAAAAGGAAAAAAGAACCTGAATTAAAAAATGTTAAAACGATAGATTCAAAAATATAATTTGATGATAAGTTAATAGATACGTAATTCAATATTTCAGCTGGTCTATTATTTGAATAAAAAACACCCCATTTAAACTATAAAGTCAATCGGGAGTCTCCCACGCCGAAAAAGTTGTACATCATCCCGGAATCGCTCAGCGCAATATGTTTTTCGACTATTTATAAACATGCTGAGGCGCTTTTATGGGTCGAGCGGAACGCATAAATCTCAAGGGGGGACTGGCGCATCATTACTGGTGTTACTTTCGCACAATTAAGTGTTCATTGTCCCAATCAGGGTTCCCATGAAATGACTGACACAACAACGGCGGTGCGCACGCGCTTCCCGATGCGCGCCACCTATTGTCGCGACTTGGAACTACGATGTCACCCAAGGCACCCCATTATCGCCGCTGATTTATAATCCACGCTCGAGTGACTATTGATTGTGCAATAATTGTTTGTTTGTATCCAGGGGATGGGTCGTGAGAGTCTGTGGATTGCTTTATTGGCTTAGCGGTGTCAACTTTAATATGTGATTGTTTGATACACCCCAACTATTGTAATCTCTTAATCGCTGCAACTTTACTTTTGGATTTAGATAAGTGATTTTGTTAAGCATAAATCACATGTGTTTTGATTTTTAATTATGTACAATATTAAATCTATACCATTCGCAAGTCTCGTCTAAAACAATATAATCTTTGCATATTTTAAGGTGACCTACTACAGGAAATAATCCAAAATATTTACACAACCAAAAACTAGGAAAATTGAATTATTTCTAAGTCACAACTATCCAAACGCCGAGCCCAACGGCTAATGAATATAAATTACGAAACAAACCGGCCCCAGCCCTTTTACGTAATAAACGTTAAAAATCAATATCAGACCAGTTGCAGTTGATTTATAGATATATTTTATGTGATAACATCTAAAGTACGCTATCATAATTGACGATTGTACGGGACTGAGATATTAACTGGTAAATATACGACATATAATAACTAGATGTGATAATGACGATCGAGTAATTTATTATAATTATGAAAAATTGGAAATAAACTTAATTACTTAAATAATAAACAACCTAATTTTGCTTTCGCTATGACTGCCAATTAAAGTTTTTATTATTCGTAAATCGTAGCATGTTAATGTTTCTTTATCTAAATGAAAGTGTCCCTTCATGAATGGTACGTTGGATATAGATTTAGGATTAGAATAGGGAACAAAAAAAGGAAAAGGATCGAATGAGCGAAATAATTGATTTCAGTTTGCAGGGGACATAAAAATAAGAGACTCATAACAGAGATCTGAGGACACTTTTTATAAAGTTACAACGTATAAGCATCTATGCTTCTTATAATATCAATGTAAAATTTGAATACACTAGGTGAGGGCGTATCACAATCATTTTCATGTTAACAACTCTTTAGTACGACCCTAAGGGCTTATAAATTTTAATATTCTAAACGACTATAAGATTAGGGCCGACCCTTGGCGTGGATTTTTGCACTTATTTGAATATTATGCTAATTTGCCTTGTTTCTGTTCAAACTTGTTTGTTATTCTTGAAGCGGACTAGGGAGAGCCGTGTCGGTAATTATCATGAGATATTTATGTTGGTTTGTTTCTTTAAAATAATTAAAAGAACTGCACTTTTTCCTTAATGATATCTGAAAATCTGTTGACTTTATTGATTTGTGTATTCTAGCTGTATTTTCGCATTTACTTATATTATGTTGGCTAAGCAGAAATATGTTAGAATTCAAAGATCAGTTGATCATAACCAGAAATCTTGCTTTTTCATTTCTCAAATGTGACCTTCCATAAACATCTTATGAACACCGGAGAAAATCATATCCCTCACCTACCGATTTTGAAACTTCGCTGAACCTGTGCATAATATTTAAGTTCCATTGTAAAAGCGACTACAATAATTTAGACTACACAGTGTACAAGTAAAACAAAGGCTCGGACTCGGTCAGATGTATCTTGCATCCAACCGTCACCCTCGTTAAAACTCGGGAAGCGTATCGCGCCAGGGTAACTTTCAAAATAATGAACTCTTCGAAGATAATAAAATTTTATTTTCGCCACTAGTATTTATAAGGCGATGATCCAGCGGGCGTGGTCTGGCGTTGCCATGGCGACGGTAGGGCAATCCGCCCCTCTCCTTTGAAAGAGATTGTTATCTCGAAGAAACACCCCTCCTTACCTATACCTACGCAGCCTCCCTAGTGTTAATCTGAAAGAGTTGAACCACCGTTTGTCGCAAAGCCGACCCTATTGTGTGTATGTAAGATCCAAATTCCGTTACACGTGCACCTGAGGCGGATCGATTATTTCATATTGTGACACGATACTGAATTTTTATGATATGGACCTTAAAACAAATTGTGTCATTCGTTAGTATACACTACATGCTCCGTGTTAGTGCTTTTTTGGCTGGTTTATTAAATAATTATAGTAAATAATTATAGTAATAGACGAAAATATATAAGTACCTGGTACGAACCAGAGTTCGTACCAGGTACTCATATATTTTCGAGCTTTAACCTTTCTTTGAATCATTTCCTAATTATTCAAAGAATGGTTAAAGCTCGAAAATATGCTGTTTCCTAAAAATAAGATTAAACTAAAACGTATCGTTAAGTAAGAAAGATAAAAGCATTGCAAATTAAAGAAACAACCACATCAAAAAACTTACCAAGAACTTTATTCTTCTCTATCGACAGCATGGAGTCATCTGTCCTCGACCTGCTGAAGCCAAGTGTACTGCTGTCTTGTAGCTGTCCGCCGTAGAAGTCGCCGAACGCTGTCGCTGTCCCCAGCAAGCCTGATCTGTCTTGGAGTGCTGCCTTTGCCTTCTCCACACTCTGTTTTAGCTGCTCGAAGGTGCTTTGGTGTAGTCGGTAGGGCGGCCATTCTGTTGTCGGCCAAGGGTCCTCTTTTAACGCGCTTCTTTTTAATTCTAGGGCTCCGGCATAGGAGCAGCTGCTTTCGTACATCGCAGCTTTCACGGTGCGCAGTGCTTTGGCACACTTTATACCGCGGATGTCAACCCTGGATAAAACATTGCCATTGGTTATATTTCTTTACGTAAAACCGTACAAATTGATAAATAATACACGACGTAGGCAATAGATAGTAGGCCGACGCTCTTGTCGCGTAGATTTAATGGCGAGTAGCAGTATTATCGTTATATCCCTATTCCCTATTATGCAAAGTAAAGAGTCATGTGTTAATTCTCAAGTGTTGCTAATGGATTTGCCTGTATCCGTTCTGTGAGAGTATAATAATAATATAAATGGACGCACCACACCACGTCAGTCTAGCCCCGTGCTAAGTACCTGAAGGACTTGTGTTACAGGTACCAGACAACGGAAATATATTTAATACTTTTATACTATACTTAAATTTAAGATTTCTATTATATGATACATAATATATTGAATACACGTCCAGGCCCGGGAACATTGAAAACTTTTTGTTCCGTCGGCGGGATTTGAACCCGTGACCCCCGGCTTGAGCTGCCACACACTTAACTATTGAGCCACAGAGGTTCGTGAGAACACTATATATTTACTTCTAAAAACAACTCAGTCCTTGGCTCTACCATAAAAGTTAAAAAAGTCTAGCCAGATATTTGCGTAAGTTAAAGCGTACTTGAACGGTCTTAAAAGTTAAATCATACCACATTAGCATAAGGACGAAAGTTTGGGACTTTGTGTGTCTGAACCAATTTTGATCAAAGTCATCGTAGTACTTTAGGCTCTAGAAGCAACATAATATGAGGTTTTACATGAGATAATGACTTTAACACCGGTTTCGGTGACAATGGGAAGTTTTATTATAAGAAGGCCAGGTAGTCGCAACGGTGAAGTAATTTTGAGTGTCCAAATACGATTATGTGCGCAGTACATCCCTATTTGTACTTGGACACTAAAAATTACACAATAGCACTCTCTCTTCCTTTACTCTCGTAACCTAAAACAAAAGCCGGCAACGCACCTGCAACTCATCTAAATTTGCGAGGATCCATGGGCGACTGTAGTTGCCATCAGCTGACCCGTTGCTCGTTTGTCCCCTAATTTTATTTAAAAAAAAGATCCACGAGAGATCCCATTTGTAACACACATCAATTTATACTTAACCTAATATAAAAATTGTATTAGACTAATCATGTGGAAAACCAAAAAAATAAATTGTGAATTAACGAGTCCTGATAATGTTAGGTTAGGTTAGACTTAGGTTTTCACTGACAGGATATAAAAAAAAACCTAATATATCTGATATACCTAAACTTGTCAATAAACATTCAAATCAAGAGCTCTCTAGACTAGACCACAGATGCGTTAACTCTCTACTTCCTACTCTGCCAACCGTGAAACTAATTATATCCTTTATCATTTCCTTTATAATTTTTACCGCTGTTACAATGACCAATTAAAACAGTTATGTTTATTTGACACCCGCAAATACTTTGCGCAGACATACCAAAGACCCATATTGACTTAATATTGTCCATTAAAAAAATATAAAGAGTAACTTTCATTATGAGACAAATTAAAAATAAGCTGTCAGTAAAAAGCTATGATGATGTAATAAATAGTTTTATTACATCTATTTAATAATATTATAAAGCGAAAGAGTTTGTTTGTTTGTTTGAACGCGCTAATCTCAAGAACTACTGGTTCGATTTGAAAAATTCTTTCAGTGTTAGATAGCTCATTTATCGAGAAAGGCTATGAGCTATATTTTATCACGCTACAACTAATAGGAGCGAAGAAATAGAGGAAAATATGAGACAAACGGGGGAAATTATTTGAAAGGGCTTGTCACGAACTACTGGAGCAATTTTTCTGTTATTTGGCACAGATAAGAAGTAGACCACGTAAAGAATCATAGGCTAATTTTGTGGACTAATTTGTCTGTGAGATATCAGATTTACGCGGGCGACGCCGCGCGGAACGTCTAGTCTACAATATTTTTCATACAAAATGGTAAAAACATCACTTTTCTTTCAGCCATGACTTTTCACTGATAGGATATTTTTGATTGCGATCTGATTATAATAATTCGGTATTTAGTAGACAATTTTACTATGTATATTGTATATAGGTCTCGTCAGTGGTGGAAATTTGGACCAGACTCCATACATTTTAAAACATACTCCTTTCAGCAAAATCGATTCAGCTGTTTAACGTGAAGAGGTAAGAGACTCACAGACTTTCGCATTAGTAGTATTACTACGCAACGTGTGGGGACCGTATATTTTTCTGGGATAAAAAGTACCCCATATCCTTTCCCGGGGCTCATAGTATCTCCATGCCAAACAGCGAAATCGGTTCCGCGGTTTAAGCGTGAAGAAGTGACAGACAGATACACTTTCGCATTTATAATATTAGTATGGATATGGATTAAACGAGTTATAAGCATGATATAATAACATGCCGTTACAAACACTTATTCAGAGCTTTTAACCGTAATAAGGTAATAGGTTCACTGGGACCCTTATGTGAAAAGAACATCATTATGTTCACAACAATGGAACTTATTTACATATGCAGAGGGTCTATATTTGCCTATCCTGTTTGTGACCGGATCAATAATGTAATAGGTGCATCATGTGGAGAAATTTGCAATTCATCATCATCATTATCAGTTACCATGAAAGTTCTTTCTATGAAAAAAAGAAGGAAAGAATCCATGCTAATACTATACATGCGCAAATTTGACTGACTGTCCTGACTCCTGACTGACCTCTTCATGCCGAAACCATTGAATCAATTTTGCTGTTTGCTTAGGCTCGATTTGTATTCTTGCTATAATAGCGGCTTGCCGCTACATAAAGAAACAACAAGCAAGTTGGTATGAAACCATTTATAGAAATAATTGAAGACGTAAGTGGAAGAATCGAACAACTATAACATTTCGTAACATTCGGACAATACCTAATTTTTTCCCTAATTATTTTAATAAAACTTGTAACTTATCTTCTTCATATCCTAGCTAATATATCTGGCTACACATATACTAATTCATAGTTTTTCTATCCATACTAATATTATAAATGCGAAAGTGTGTCTGTCTGTCTGTCCGTCTGTCTGTCTGTCTGTCTTTCTGTTACCTCTTCACGCTCAAACCGCCGAACCGATTTTGCTGAAATTTGGCATGAAGGTACTTTGAGTCCCGGGAGAAGACATAAGATACTTTTTGTCCCGGAAAATGTACGGTTCCCGTGCGATAAACGAGTTTTGGCGCAATGGAGTTGCGGGCGTCATCTAGTTTCAAATAATTTTTCCGGCCCTAATGCCTTCATTTTTAGCAAAAAAACGGGAAGTTTTTTCATTTTACTTACCTTATTCTTCCACTCACGTCTTGAATTGTTATTTACATTAATATTTTAATTGCTTGTGATTTCTTTGTGTAGCGGCCAAGCAGCTCTGTCGCGCGGCCGCATTCAAATCGAGCCAGATTTACTTATCTTTTATCCTATCGTTTAATGAATATTTGCATATCTCATGAAGTTTACAAATATAAATTAATAACATCATTTAGCCTTTGGTATTTCACCCCTGGCTCTAAGCCAAGAGTGTTAATTTATGCTCCTTTATAAAAAATGTAGAGACTATTGAAAAGTATTGAAGAGAAGAAAGTTATAAATTACAGATATAGATCGAAGGCTTATAAATCACCTGACTTGAAATAGTTCATTTTCTTCTTTATCAAAATCTCAAGGTTGCTCACATTGCCAGACCTAACCTAGGTTGGGCTGTTGATCCACGAGAACTTTTCATGTTGGTTAAATTCAGTTTAAGTTTGCTTCTTTGTAATCCCGCCAATCCAGCGGGATCCCGATTCGAACGAGATTATAGTCCCGCAAAATACATGTGGGATCCCAGTACTCCGGGATTTCCATCAAGTAGGTTCTTAAGACGTCAAATCATATTTTTGTATTCCAGCGTTGCAACGTGGCAAATGCCGAAGGTTATTGAAAGATTGATTATGGTAAGACAATGTGAGTAAAAATACTCTATGCCAAATATCGACTAGAAATCATTATTATTATTAAATCAATTATGTATAAAAATCTATACATGCATAAAATTATAAAACAGAGGCGCTTTTTTTTCCCTCATATCCCTTTGTTCCCTTTAATCTTTAAAACTACGCAACAGATTTTGATAATTCTTTCAATGTAAGATAGCCCATTAATCGAGGAAGGCTATATAGGCTATATTTTATGGCGCTAAGACTAATAGGAGCGAAGAAATAGAGGAAACTGTGGAAAAAAACGGGGAAAATTATTTGAAAGGGCTAACTTGAACGTGCTAATCTCAGGAACTACTGGTCCGATTTGAAAAATTCTTTCAGTGTTAGTGTAAGTAATCACATATTACGGTTTTGCTCGATCGAGCAATCACGTAGAGTAAAAACCAAGGCTCGGGCTTTCGTCCACACATTCAGCATTGCTCGATAGTTTTACTCCAGTTCGAAGGAAAATGGCTACAAATAATAAAAAGTAGTGTCAAAAAATTTTTCAAGCCGGCTCGATTCGAGCCTTCAAACTGGCTCGGTTCAAAGGTTCGAAGGTTCAAAATTTTACGGTCCACACGGTGGTTTTTGCTCGATTTCCAGTAAAACTATCGAGCAAAACTGTATGTGACTCTTAGCATTAGATAGCATATTTATTGAGGCTATATATTTTTATCACGCTAAGACTAATAGGAGAATGTGGGGAAAACGAGGGAAATTATTTGAAAGGGCTTAAGGGCTCTCGCGAACTACTGGAGCAATTTTTATGTTATTTGGCACAGATAAGAAGTAAACCACGTGAAGGATCATAGGCTATCGATTTTAATCATTTTTTCAGTGGCTTTATATTTTATACCCGTGCAACGCCGGGGCGGGTCGCTAGTAATATTATAAAACAAAGTCGCTTTTTTCCCTCATGTCCCTTTGTTCCCTTTAATCTTTAAAACTACGCAACGGATATTGATGATTATTTCAGTGTTAAAAAGCCCATTTATCGAGCTCCGGCTGTATGCTATTTTATCACGCTAAGATTAATAGGAGCGAAGAAATAGAGGAAAAAATGGAAAAAACGGGAAAATTATTTGAAAGGGCTAACTTGAACGCGCTAATCTCAGGAACTACTGATCCGATTTGAAAAATTCTTTCAGTGTTAGATAGCCCATTTATTGAGAAAGGCTATAGGCTATATTTTATCGCGCTAAGACTAATAGGAGAATGTCGAAAAAATGGCGTTTTTGACGTGGGAGAGCCATGCTTCGGCACGAATGGGCCGGCTCGACCGGAGAAATACCACGTCCTCACAGAAAACCGGCGTGAAACAGCGCTTGCGCTGTGTTTCGCCGAGTGAGTGAGTTTACCAGAGGCCCAATCCCCTACCCTTTTCCCTTCCCTACCCTTCCCTTTTCCTTCCCTACCCTCCCCTATTACCCCATAAAAGGCCGGCAACGCACCTGCAGCTCTTCTGATGCTGCGAGTGTCCATGGGCGACGGAAGTTGCTTTCCATCAGGTGACCCGTTTGCTCGTTTGCCCCCTTATTGCATAAAAAAAAACGGGCGAAAATATTTGAAAGGGCTTATCTCACGAACTACTGGAGCAATTTTTATGTTATTTGGCAGAGATAAGAAGTAGACAACGTGAAGGCCATCATAGGCTACCGATTTTAATCATTTTTTCAGTGGCTTAAACTATATTTTATACCCGTGCGACGCCGGGGCGGGTCGCTAGTATATCATATTATAAGAGTTTGTCTCATTCGATTCAAGTTTTTAGTATTTGTTGGCAACTTTTCTATGCCCATTGAAAAACCAAAGTATTGTTTGTGATGTTTCAGTAAGTATCCCTAGATTAGCTGAGCCGATTTAATCAATAAAATAATATCATAAGATATAAAATTTGACAAAACCTTGAAAAACTTCGGATTTTTCAAATTCTACCCGGATTGGCCCCGGGATGGCGGCGCGCTACCAAGAGTCAGTTGGTCTCAGTTTCAAAATGGACTGAAAGTTTTTGAAAGGATAACTTTTTTAGCCGCGTTGTGTGGGTCCTTTTTGAACTCGTAATCGGATCGAAAACTCGTTAGACGAAAGGAGAGTTTTTTCTTCTTTACTTCTTCCGGCACTCCCTAGTGGTACGGTTTTTAACATAAAGCTGGATTCATTCGCCCACCCAATAGTCTGAGTAACAAGTGCCATTTTCCTCAAAACCTGATCTAACGCACCGAAAATTATGATTTTGGTCTCATTCGATTCGGAATAGCATCTAGAAGATTCTATCAAAATACCAAGAGGGGGTGAAAAAAAATGCAAAAGTTATAAACAATTAAGTAAACATATAAAGAAGGGTTTAGTTTTTTTTATATTTCAAAAACTATTTGAGATAACCAAAATTTGAAAATAGATCCTTAAAAAGCAGGAAATTTCCAAAAAAAAATCGTAGATCCTGGAACCTTATCAACAATCCTTATAACTTTAATTGAGCGGCGAAAGTAACGGTAAAAACGCGTAGTTCGGGTTTAGCGTGAATTGCCGCAATCTGTTAAGTGAACTAAAAAATATATTTTACTGATTAAATATTCATATAAAGAAAAAAAAAGGGTACTAAGTAGACATATCAATCAACAATTATAATCCGTCAACAAAAATAAATTATCACCATTTGTTTAATTGTTATGCTTTTGATAATTTTAAGTTAGTTAAAATGGTGACTCATTTTAATGTTAACATAAAAACGCTGAATATTTCAAAACAGGAAATCTAGAATTTTTATTATCCTTTTGAGCTAACCTTAAAAGGGCTTAGAAGAGATAGCCGTTAGAAAAATTCACTTATTTTGATTTTTCAATTTTTTATGGACAATCAAAGGCATTCATGAAATTTTTGTGTAAATATAGCAATTAGGGTTTTTTCATCAATAAAAATGATTATCTAAATTTTATTAGTTATAACTTATAAATAAAAAATATATACATTATTATCTGGCTTCTAACAATAACAAAACAAAATAGTAACAATAATTGGATATAAAAGTACCGTAATTGCTTTATTTACGTTAATAATTTTGGAATGACTTTGAATGTTAATAAAAAAGTGAAAAATGAAAAATTTTGAATTTTTTCAACGGGGATCTCTTATAAGGCCTTTTAAGATTAGCTCAAAAGAATAATAAAAAAATCTGGATTTCTTATTTTAAAATAATCAGCGTTTTATGTTAACATTAAAATGGTGACTATTAACAAATTAAGAAAAGCATAATATTAATTAAACCAATTGTGATAATTGATTTTTGTTAACCGATTATTATTTATTGATCTGTCTACTTGTACACAATTTTTTTTATTCCTTAATATCTAATCACTTAAAATATTTTTTTTAGTTCAAATAGCAGATTGCCTCAAATCACGCGAAACCCGAACCACGCGGTTTTATCGCTACTTTCGCCGCTCAATTACAGCTATAAGGATTATTGGTAAGGTTCCAGGATGTAGGATTTTTTTTAGGAACTTTCCTGCTCTTTAATGATCCATTTTCAAATTTTGATTATCTCAAACAGCTGTTTCCGAAATATTATAAAAAAACGAAACCCTTCTTTTTATGTTTACTTAATTGTTTATAACTTTTTCATTTTTTTTTCAGCCCCCCTTGGAATTTGATAGAATGTTTTATAGTCTGTTCGCAACTAGTTGGCCGCTCTGGCCATATACTTACGTACCGGCAGAGCGGCCAACTAGTTGCGCACAGACTATGGATGGTATTCCAAATCGAATGAGACCAAAATCATAATTTTCGGTGAATGAGATCAGGTTTTGACGAAAATGGCACTTGTTAACCAGAGTACAACAAACAGCGTAGCCGCACCTCGCGTTAGGGCTGATACATATAAATAATATTTAAATATGCTGGAGATTTAAATATTATATAAATAAAATAATACAATTCCGTGCATCGCGATCGATCGCGGTCGCGCACGACCTACGACTGTCGTCGGACGCTCGCGACCATAGTAGTAGTGTATGAAAATGTATGGCACCGCTTCCGTGGCCCGCGACAGACGCGCGCGACCGACGACTGTCGTAAGCCGCGCGCGACCGTGTTATATAACTTTGACACGGTCGCGCGGGGCCTACGTCTATCCTCGGTCGCGTGCGTCTGTCATAACTTCAAGACACGATCGCGCGCGGCCTACGACAGTCGTCGGTCGCGCGCGTCTGTCGCGGGCCTCGGAAGCGGTGCCATACATTTTCATACACTGACTATGGTCGCGAGCGTCCGACGATAGTCGTAGGTCGTGCGCGACCGCGATTGATCGTGATGCACGGAATTGTACCTTTAGGGTCAATTCAGACCTCAACGCGATGCGTAGATACATTTCACTGATTTGACAATTGACAGATCTCAATTGCGTGAGACGTCTTGCAAATCTGTCAAATCCATACTTTAGAAATGCATAATTTACGCGTCGTGTTGCGGTATGAATTGACCCTTAGAGGGAATTTGCTAATTGCTGTGCTTTATTCTGTGCAGCAAAGAGTCAAATCAGTTACAGTACCTCATATCTGATATCCTTTTCCGTTTCGGTCGCTTTTCCTCTTTCTTATTTCTTTCCGTGGTGAAGACTTTAGTGTGGTATCACATCCCGTGATACCACTACACGAAAAAATAAATATCTTATTGCACAGATATAAAAAAATGTAAAAAGTTTAAATTTTCATGATAAATTGAGATTTTCAGTCCTCATTTTTTCACCAACACTTCCGAGCTTTTGATAGGTTTTATTTACACGGTTAAGTTAACACATTCATATTTTTCATTCAAAACTTTTCACTTAGTATCAATTCCCAGTAAATACGTATTAGCATCCAGATGTTCCTTATTATAAACGGGTAATTGTTCGTATCGGGGAGAATTTAATTTAACCGGGTTTTTTTTAACCGGAGGACTAATGATTTCGTTGTGACGGCCTTCTGACGACTATACGCTCTGCGCGATGCGACACAATGTACAATTGATCATATCCGGTATAAGGGAAATGTGTGGTATAACCAATTTAAATTTAGAGCTCGATTTGACCACAGATACTTGCGCAAAAACATCCTAGTGCTATGAAAATTATAGTAAAAGTGACACGCAGTCCGAAATAAGGAGTTATGATTGGTTAGTAATCTAATTAAATCAATGAAAGTATATGTGAAGTGTCCGTTATCAACGCCGACGTCACAGTATCCGACGTTCAGGATTCTTTTTTCTAAGACCAAAACCAAGGCTTAGGTAATTAATTCATTTTTGCAAGGTTGCCCCCTAGTAGATTTCCCGGAAAACTCGATTCGACTACGGTAACGTTTGAAAACGTTACTCCAGCAAAAAGTTTCCTAGATGTTTGAAGATAAATATAGTTCTTGCAATCTACGAGTGCGCGTCGCCCTTAGTTGTGTGAGTGACCATATCTATACACGCGTACATGGCTCGCTCGCTACCGACTGCTCCGTCGGGTACGCACACTAACGAAAATGTCTATTTGCATTTCCAACTACAAATAAAGGCGACGCGCACTCGTAGATTGCAAGAACTATACTATGCAGATAATTAGAGACCTACCTGTACCTTTTATTACTGATTACCTGTACCTTTTATTCACTAAATTCTGTTTTCTTTATTCTACAGCCGACCCACAGATATTCATTGTTTAACATTTATCCGTAACATGGTAACAAGAAGAGAATATAGAAGTTTAAAAAAAGTGTTGCTTATCTGACATGTGAAAAAATATTGTGTGGATTGTAATTTTTTAAGAGTCCAGAGAAACCTAGATGTTGCTCGCTAGCCAAAATTACAGCAAATACCAGAAACCATTATAATAATTGAATTGAGTGGTGGTGACAGAAAATTTACTTTTATTTTCAAAATATCGGATCAAAAATACAAAATACAGGTATCAATATATTTAAAAATATACTACATACTCGTAGTAATTTTTAAATATGGTTATTTTTACCGGTCTCAACCGGTCAAAAATATTTATAATAAATAAATATAATAAATACTACGTATCGTTCCCAAATTGGCCTGCAAACGTGAACATTTACCATGAATAGTGATTCAGGATTTCAACAGATAAACTGTTATCTGTTAAAAACCTTATTCAAATTCTAGTTTTAAAGATCTGCATAGGGGACAGACAGCAGTCGGCTTTGTTTTATACTGTGTAGTAAAAATTAACCTTAGTCATGTGTGAGCCATTCTGCGAAACGCCCAATATTTGCTCTCCAACCACAACATACAGGCGCGTGGGCTGACAGCAGCGTCACTTGGCGCAGGAAGTCTGCGCATTACCTTATTATATCCGACAAAAAGAGCCATCCGTTTCATAATCGTCTTGGTGCCGACCTTCACTTTGAATACTCGTTAAAACTCGTTATCTACTAAGAATACCACGAATTATTGACTAAGCGAATATAGAGAAGTAATAAGAAGAGAATACCCTCAACATCGTTGAGAGGAAATTTGTTTATCACATGCGATTAGTCCGGGAGTTGGGACACATCACACACAGTTGGGAAATATTATCTTGATAAAATTTTCTTTAAATCCTGTTCCTTAAATAGCTAAGATATAAGCACGAAGAAATAATAGAAAGACTGTGTAGCATTTATAATAATTAATAATATTAATAATATGGATTCTCGACGTATAAAAAGTCGGCTTATTATAATAATAATAATATCTATGGACGCTTCACACCACGTCAGTCTGGCCCCGTGCTAAGTACCTGAAGGACTTGTGTTACAGGTACCAGACAACAGAAATATATTTAATACTTTTATACTATACATATATTTAAGATTTTTATTATATGATACACATATTTAATACACATCCATGACCCAGGAACATTGAAAAACTTTTTGTTCCGTTGGCGGGGTTCGAACCCGCGACCCACGGCTTGAGTTGCCACACATTCTGACCATTGAGCCACGGAGGTCGTCAAAGGCTTTTGCCATTTTGCATTTGCATTAGGCTTATTGCCTAATCTTTTGTGCGTTTTAAAGCAGAAAAAGCTAGTTAAACAAAAGCAGGAGTTATTTTTCTGATGATTATTTTTCTTGAGAATTCACAAAAGCACTTTCTCTTCCTTTACTCCCGTAACCCAGTTAATACGCACAAAATATTCATTAAATCGAAATCAGTCCAGACAATTCAGAGGAGTTTGGCCACAAACACCGCGACACCAGCTGGCCGATTCTGTATCGTACATTTGTGAGTTAATAACTGAGTTAGTAACGAAACCGAGGAGTGAGTAACAGAAAGTGACACTTTTTGTATTCACTTGCATACAAAAGTGAGACTTTCTGTTGCTCACTCCTCCGTTTCGTTACTAACTCAGTGATTAACTCACAAATGTACGATACAGAATCGGCCAGCAGAATTGAGTAAGTATTAAACCTATTGAAACCTTCTTAATAAAATACCACAAATATTATCGTATTCATGCAAAGGTATGTACATTTTGAATGCAATCTAAGTTGTGAGTCCATTAACATACAGTCATAAATTGTAAGGCAGCGCCGTACACCGAATACTGAATAATAATCACATTACTCACACAAGAATTAATTATCTGCTTTACATATTATGTACAAACAGACAATTCAAATTATTGCTCGAAGGGGGTTTTCCTTGAAAGGCTGAAAAATGTGATATAAACTCACATTGATGGAGTGATAAGACTTTGCGTTACAAGAAATTTTTAGTGTAACACTTTTTTTTTCAACACAATATACGTCCTAGAGAGAGGTAACATGGCAAGATGAACGAGGCATTTTTGATGAAAAGCGGCAAATGAGTAAAAAATAAATTGTGATAACTGATAAGGGTTGCACAGACGCGCGCATTTAAGGAAGCCATATTATGGCAAGTTGCGTTTTATGTTTGTCGTGTCTGTCTGTCTGTATGTGTGTATGTCGGTTGCATCGTTACAGGACGTAACATCCAAACGGGTGAACCGATTTTGATCAATAGTTTTGTTTTAGTGATGATATGTTTATTATTTATCTATTTTATGAAAAGCTGTAAGCAACTTCCAAAGATTTAATCGGCTTAATACTTTGCATTCCTGACACTTATTAGAATTTTGAGTCGAGGATTGTTTTTAGGGTTTCGTACCCAAAGGGTAAAAACGGGTCCCTATTACTGAGACCTGAATGTCCGTCTGTTTTAGGGCTTCACACGAGAAGAGAGTAAGCGAGAGTAACAAAAATCTTGTCTCGGTCTCGTCCATTGAGTCTCGTTGAAGTCTCGGTCTCGTCTCGTTACCAGTTGTCTCGTCTCGTCTCGCTTAGATGTAAATAATGATTTATTTCTTTAATATAATAAAGATAATAATGAATATTTTATGACCAGCGTATTTTAAATATGATAAAATACAGTTTGGATAGTTGCCAGATTTTATATTTTGTAAAATATATTGTTTTCTAAGTAGACCTTTTCTGATTTTTCGAAATGAAATTAACGAGACCCAAAACGAGACTCTCGGGTTGCCCTGTATGTTTCACAGTAATAACTTACACTTTTTATACACTTTTTCCACTTTTATTAATTTATTTTATTGCAATTTTGTTTTACACGACCGGTTTCGATAAAATCATCATCAGGTGTAGTGCAGGTAATTTTAAATTTTTTAAAAAATTGGTAAACAAAATTAGGGTTGTCAGCATCATGAAAAATTTCTACCATTTAGTACAATTTACCAATTTTTTAAAAAATTTAAAATTACCTGCACTACACCTGACGATGATTTTATCGAAACCGGTCGTGTAAAACAAAATTGCAATAAAATAAATTAATAAAAGTGGAAAAAGTGTAAGTTATTACTGTGAAACATGAATTTCCACCAAGAAGTTACGGTACGTTCGATATCATATATGCCCTGTATGTCTCGGTATTGCCGAGAATATTTTCCAAAACGTCTCGTTTCGTTCTCGTCTCGTAAAAGCGAGACGAGAACGAGACGAGACGTGAAAAATCTCGCTCTCGCGTGAAGCCCTATCTGTCTGTTGTCTATCTGTCTGTCTCCAGGCTGTACCTTAAGAATTGCTATAGCTAGACTCCTGAAATTTACACAGATTGTGTATGTCTGTTGCCGATATAACAAGAAATACTAATAATAGAATAAAATAAATATTTAAGGGGGTTACCAGCCTACCATACAACTTTGCTTAATAGTGGGACGGAACCCTTCGTGCGCGAGTCCAACTCGCACTTGACCGATTATTATTTATGTTAATTTGACATAATAATTTCTGCTTTACGCTTTTCAACTTATTAATAAGCACTGTTTGTTATTTCTGGCACAATCTTTAGTTTTTAATATTGTTCGTAGGTTTTGACGTCATTTGGCAAAATGTGCACCGGGACTCGGGAGTCTACCTGCAAGACCGTCGCAGGTTATCCACTTCTGTTAGCCTGGTAAGTGTAAATTGATTCTACTTTCATCAACCTAACAGTTTCTTTTATTACTGAAAGATCTAGAAACGCGGTAGCGTGTCAAGCCGAGTTCCAGAATAACAGAATGGCGAGCCGCACCGTGTGTATACACGAACCATTTGCAGCTACTTTTGACCCCCTCATAAATCAGAAACTATTTCACACAAACGTTTCAAATTTGGCTCATCTAATGAGTCTTGCGAGATAAATATATGCTCTAAATGTCATGAGCACAGCTCAAACGGTTATTGTGATACTAACACCCGAAAATCTACATGTTTATCACTGACTGACTTGCAGATGAAGGGTTCCGTACCATTTAAGAGCAAAAATAGGAAAAAATAGTATTTTTGTGTGGGAGCCCCCTTATTTATTTATTTTATTAAAAATTACTAAAGTATACCTAAATAAGAAAAGAGTAATTGACATCAATGATGTCAATGTCAATACATCGAGCGAAAAATTGCAAATTAAATCATGTTTGTGGTATGGGAGCAACCCTTAAATATTTATTTTATTTTGTTTTTAGAGGTTTTTAGTATTTGTTGTTATAGCGGCAACATAAATACACAATCTGTGAACTCTTTAGCTATTACCATTCTTGAGTTACAGCCTGGAGACAGACAGACAGACAGACAGAAGGACGGACCAACGGATAGACAGGCGGACAGACAAACGGACAGACGGACAAACAGACAGACGGACATACCGACGGACAGACAGACGGTGCGACAGACGGACATACAGACGGACAGACATCGAAGTCTTAGTAATAGGGTCCCGTTTTTACCCTTTGGGTACGGGCCCCTAAAAACAGTCACTGTCCAGCTCGACCAATTAAAAATATTTTATTCAGAATAGAAACACTCTATTTTATTATTTTAATATCAAGGAAATCACTGCATCTACTGTAAACGTAGCTAAAGTAGGTACATATACTAACAGTATGAGTATGCAAGAGACCGACGGAGTATATTCAGTATTCACCGGCGCTGCTGAATCATTTTTCATGACTTGTTGCACGAATGAACATTGCCTAAAGTACATGCATTCATAAATCAGAATAATTTAACCCTACTTCTGAATTACAGATAATATTGAAATCTATGAATTCCGCATATTATATAATGTAGAAATGCATCACCGATTCATGGCATCTACGCGTCACATTGCGGTCTGAGCTGACCCTTAAGGTAGTGGATACAAAGTGATTTAAGGTTGCATGCTACTTACCTCGCGCATTGTAAAGTCACTGTCACAAGTACCGGACGCGTCACTCGAAGGCTTTTCGCGCGGCAAAAAAATAAACAAATCGATATATCGGAGCAAACGAGCGTCTAGGGACAGGAAGCAAGGATAATAGCGAAGCCTCGTCCGGTCTCTGGGTAGATGGGGGTGGGTCGACACGCCCATGGGCGGGGCCAACTGTCGCCTGCGCGGATTATCACCCCCGCTCGCAAAAACGCGACTTATCTTATTGTTGGTGTTATTGAATCTAATAACTGGTTTATTTTTACTACTTTTAACTGTATGTTTTAATTTTTAAGTGAATTTTTTGGTGTTCTTGGACCTTTTTTATTGCGTCATGATTAAATAAGTATAAAATAGTTGCAAAAACAAAAATAATACAAAATAATCTCTAATGTATACCCAGGTATGTTTAACTTACCCTTTTCTGGAAAGTTTCCAACTCCATAATATATAAATTATAATTATATACAGGGACGACCAGTTGATCTTGGCAAGCGAATAAGTATTCTTTGTTAATATTACGTGTTGTAACAAGTTAATCATTAGATTAATAATTATTAAAAGGAATCAGGCTGTTTTAATATCCAATATATAAAAATTTCCTATCACGATGTTTGTCCGCGATGGATTCCTAAACTACTTAGCCGATTTTAATGTCTTTTTTTTAAATGTGTGCTTTTTTCCTAATTGAGAGATAGGATAGCTTAGATCTTTAATTATAGTCGCAATTTTATTTTATTGCAAATTATTTTACAACCTGAGACTGACGGCGACCATTGTTTGTGCGACGGGATAGCGATCGACGTTGCCATGGTAACATACACATTTAGTCACTTCAATAAAATAATATGGCAAATACATAATATATTATGGCAAAGCAACGTTTGCCAGGACAGCTAGTTATATATAGTTCTATATAGCTAATCAGTTAATTGACATATCTACTTCAAATTATTATTTTATTTGTTACCTACAATGAATTATTGTTAAATTAATTTTTTAACTTGTATATTTTTCTTATTGTTACTATTATTTTAATTTATTGACATCATTTACAAATAACTTTATTTTTATATGAATTTAATTTAATTTAATATAATCCTTTAATCTGACTTTTTTTTTAGGGAATGTATGAGTTTTGCTTTGTTTTATTTAATTATTTTTTTTCTCTGTATTGCAATATATTTTTATTTAGGCTTCTTGCTCACAATGAATTTATTATAATTATTATTCTTTGTTTTTGTAGTTATTGATATAAAGTATTTACATAAGTATTAAAAACATGTGTGACTGTGACAATCATAATTCTAATAATTATTGTGGAATGACTTATTTAAATATTTTAGTGTAATTGAGTACTTGACATTTGATATTATTATTATTATTGATTTTTTTTTTAATGTTGTGTATAGTTTTTATTGGATTGCATGGTAAAATGTTACTTCTTTTCGTGTATTTTTGTTAGCTATATTACTTACTTTGCTGTCTGTTACTATACCGAATAAATAAATAAATAAATATTATAAACTCATGCTTGCCTGCGTTAAATAATAATTCGAAATATAAAATGACTCAATTACTTTTACTGCCATAGCCCATACTCCTAGTGTTTTCATGGTTGACTATACTGCTCCTAGCGATGTACTGAAATGATACAGAATATTAATTATTATAATATTATTGCGAATTGTTGTTACTACTGATAAAAAGTATGTGTGTATTAATTCGAAAACAAAGTAACCGTACGACCATTTCATGACATTTTATAGGTAACTCTTTAACAAATGCACCTTGAGTTGTCTTTAAAATGTGTGTGATGTGCACATCTTTCCTCTTCTTTTCTTCTTTTTAACCTTGAAATATAGGCTGAAAACAATGTACCTCTGGGGAACGCAGTCATCGATTGTTTTCACGCTTTGCTTCAAGATCCAATAAGCGGTAATATAATATGTTATGGATCAAGATGATAATAATATTATGAGTTGATTCTTCTGATTAACGGATGAGTACTTAAACTTAAACTTTGTGCACGTCCTAAATAGCTTTAAGTTATTTTGTCAACCTCAAAACTATTGTGGGGTGCTTGAAGTTCTAAGTTTTCGCATTGAAAGTTTCAGAGCTCTTCATTGAAAACCATCTTCAAATCTGAGAATTTTTTTTATATTATTTTAAATCTTAATATCTATTATAAAAACTAAAATATCCGTACCCAAAGGGTAAAAATAGTAAAAACTCTTAAAACTAATTTTTTTACATAAAATCAAAGCGCACGGAAGTGCGCAAGCCTAGTTCCAGCAGGCCGCGCGCATGCCGTGCACTATTTACAAGAAACGTTTCGACGTACTTTTGACCCCCCTGTAGCTCAGTGTCTATTGCGAGTGCAAAGATAAAATTATACCTACGTAATTATTTACGAGCACTTAAGCAGTATACCCAATTTCATAGATATAGCTTCAGTAGATACTGAGATATGTCCTTGTAAAAATAGCTTATTTTGGCACTGACTCACTCATTCGCTCACTCACTCACTGACCGGTAATCAAAACCTCTAGGCCACTTCCAATTGTCCTAGCGTTATGAAATTTGGCACACAGGTCGTGTGTTATATTATGTAGATTAACGAAAAATTAAGAAATTGTAGAAAATGGTCAAGCGTGAGTCGGTTCATCTACGAACTTCAGAGGCCACTTTCAATTGTCCTAGCATTATGAAATTTGGCACACAGGTCGTGTGTTATATGTAGATTTAAAAAAATAAGAAATTTTAGAAATCGGTCAAGCATGAGTCGGCCTAACTACAGCCCATACAAACTTTAATGTCATAGCGTTATGAAATTTGGCACACAGGTCATGTGTTAAATGTAGATTAACAAAAAATTAAGAAATTTTAGAAATCGGTCAAGCGTGAGTCGGCCGATCTACGAACTTTAGAGGCTACTTCCAAATGTCCTAGCGTTATGAAATTTAGCACACAGGTCGTGTGTTATATTATTATGTATGTGTTACGATAAATTAAGAAATTTAAGAAATCGTCAAGCGTGAGTCAGTTCATCTATGAACTTTAGATAAAAATTCTTATGTACCAGTGATATAATGAGGCATCTATTGAAAGTATTGTTTATATCGGGCGTAGCACAAAAAGAAAACATAGGTAGGATTTCTTGAAAAAAAGTATTGAAATCCCACCAAAAACATACCTGTTAAAATAGGGCCTAGTTCCTATAGGCTAACAGCTGTTGGTCTAAAAAAAGAGTTGAAATCCAATCCAATGCCAAGTTCAGATGCACTTCATCGATCATAATCATCTTCATCAACAGCCTGATCCATAATACTTCTAAATTTGAACTTGGCAGGTTTTTGTGCTATGCGTTACACTTGATTAATTATATAATTAGATAATATTAATAGAATTTAAATAACCTGCCAAGTTCAAATTAGAAGTATTATGGATCAGGCTGTTGATGAAGATGATTATGATCGATGAAGTGCATCTGAACTTGGCATTGGATTGGATTTCAACTCTTTTTTTTAGACCAACAGCTGTTAGCCTAGGCCCTATTTTAACAGGTATGTTTTTGGTGGGATATATGCTATAACCCATAAATACAGTAATTACTAATTAACTATATCGCATGTTTCGACTAAACAAGGTTTTTATTGATGACTTCAACTATATAACAATCAATCCAAAACCTAGGTAAAAGGCTTCTGAGTTCTGACGATTGTACCCAAATCTATCAATCACAGCAATCACTAATAATAGGTTAAAACAAAATGTATCATGCGTAAAACCTGAATCCACTGCCAGTTCGTTACGACCAATACTGTAACAACAATGATATATCAAAAAATAAGTAATTTATGTATATAATGAGTCTATTTCCGTGATTTTTTTCGAGTAAGAAATTTACTTTTTTGGCTCATATCTATTATATTTTCAATATGTTTAGCTAATATCATAAACCATAATATGACTGACTATTTTAGTACCAACTGTATTCTTCTTCTTCCTTGGAGTGGAGTTAAGAAACTATCAGGGTGTCCAAAATGTTTCACATATTAAGTCTAATGTTAAAACCCCTTCGACACCCCAAAAGATTGCAAGCAGGATACAATCTGGAGTCCAATAATTGTCATACTCGGGTCTGAATATCTTGCCACGAGGATCGAAGGTGCGAAGACAGACAGACATCGATTTGAAGTTAAAGTTATTTTCTTGATAATCTTCAAAATAATGTGATGTGGATGTGACCTGAAATTCTTCCTATTTAAGGGACCAAAGACGAATGAAAACGTCCATGGTTGCTGAAATAGAAAGAAAGTCAAGAAAGTGCCAACAGCTGCCCTAAAAATTGATTAGATTAGAGAAATTCTACGAATAATAAAAACAAAGGAAACGACGTAAATCATACTTTAATCGTTTTGAATTTGGTTCTCAAGATTCTTTTCGCAGACTTAATAATATGGCAATAGCTACGAAACACTACATTCAAATTGACAAAATATAGCCGTTGGGTATAATGATTGCCATTTCTTTAATTACACAAAATTTTTGCATGTATTCGGGCATGTTCTATAATAACATAAAATTCTTGAATCTAGAATCATTTACAGTCAAGTTATTCTGGATGATTTAAACTTCTCTCTGCGCCGTTGCCTTCTTTTCTTCTTGATGATGTGATGTGGATGTGACCTGAAATTCTTCCTATTTAAGGGACCAAAGACGAATGAAAACGTCCATGGTTGCTGAAATAGAAAGAAAGTCAAGAAAGTGCCAACAGCTGCCCTAAAAATTATTAGATTAGAGAAATTCTACGAATAATAAAAACTAAGGAAACTACGTAAGTCATACTTTAATCGTTTTGAATTTGGTTCTCAAGGTTCTTTTCGCAGACTAAAATAATATGGCAATAGCTACGAAACACTACATTCAAATTGACAAAATATAGCCGTTGACTATAAATTGTCACTTCTTTAATTACACGAAATTTTTGCATGTATTCGGGCATGTTCTATGATCACATAAAATTATTGAATCTAGTATAATTTACAGTCAATTTATTCTGTATGATTTAAACTTCTCTCTGCGCCGTTGTCTTCTTTTCTTCTTGATGATGTGATGTGGATGTGACTTGAAATTCTTCCTATTTAAGGGACCAAAGACGAGTGAAAACGTCCATGGTTCCTGAAATAGAAAGAAAGTCAAGAAATTGCCAACAGCTGCCTTAAAAATTGATTAGATTAGACAAATTCTACGAATAATAAAAACCAAGGAAACGACGTAAGTCATACTTTGATCGTTTTGAATTTGGTTCTCAAGATTCTTTTCGCAGACTTAATAATATGGCAATAGCTACGAAACACTACATTCAAAATGACAAAATATAGCCGTTGAGTATAATAATTGTCACTTCTTTAATTACACAAAATTTTTGCATGTTTTCGGGCATGTTTTATAATTACATAAAATTCTTGAATCTAGAATCATTTACAGTCAAGTTATTCTGGATAATTTAAACTTCTCTCTGCGCCGTTGTCTTCTTTTGTTCTTGATGATGTGATGTGGATGTGACCTGAAATTCTTTCTATTTAAGGGACCAAAGACGAATGAAAACGTCCATGATTCCTGAAATAAAAAGAAAGTCAAGAAAGTGCCAACAGCTACTCTAAAAATTATTAGATTAGAGAAATTCTACGAATAATAAAAACTAAGGAAACTACGTAAGTCATACTTTAATCGTTTTGAATTTGGTTCTCAAGGTTCTTTTCGCAGACTAAAATAACATGGCAATAGCTACGAAACACTACATTCAAATTGACAAAATATAGCCGTTGACTATAATAATTGTCACTACTTTAATTACACAAAATTTTTGCATGTATTCGGGCATGTCCTATAATTACATAAAATTCTTGAATCTAGAATAATTTACAGTCAATTTATTCTGGATAATTTAAACTTCTCTCTGCGCCGTTGTCTTCTTTTCTTCTTGATGATGTGATGTGGATGTGACCTGAAATTCTTTCTATTTAAGGGACCAAAGACGAATGAAAACGTCCATGATTCCTGAAATAAAAAGAAAGTCAAGAAAGTGCCAACAGCTACTCTAAAAATTATTAGATTAGAGAAATTCTACGAATAATAAAAACTAAAGAAACTACGTAAGTCATACTTTAATCGTTTTGAATTTGGTTCTCAGGGTTCTTTTCGCAGACTAAAATAACATGGCAATAGCTACGAAACACTACATTCAAATTGACAAAATATAGTCGTTGACTATAATAATTGTCACTACTGTAATTACACAAAATTTTTGCATGTATTCGGGCATGTCCTATAATTACATAAAATTCTTGAATCTAGAATAATTTACAGTCAATTTATTCTGGATAATTTAAACTTCTCTCTGCGCCGTTGTCTTCTTTTCTTCTTGATGATGTGATGTGGATGTGACCTGAAATTCTTTCTATTTAAGGGACCAAAGACGAATGAAAACGTCCATGATTCCTGAAATAATAAGAAAGTCAAGAAAGTGCCAACAGCTACTCTAAAAATATTAGGTTAGAGAAATTCTACGAATAATAAAAACTAAGGAAACTACGTAAGTCATACTTTAATCGTTTTGAATTTGGTTCTCAAAGTTCTTTTCGCAGATTAAAATAACATGGCAATAGCTACGAAACACTACATTCAAATTGACAAAATATAGCCGTTGACTATAATAATTGTCACTACTTTAATTACACAAAATTTTTGCATGTATTCGGGCATGTTCTATAATTATATAAAATTTTTGAATCTAGAATAATTTACAGTCAATTTATTCTGGATAATTTAAACTTCTCTCTGCGCCGTTGTCTTCTTTTCTTCTTGATGATGTGATGTGGATGTGACCTGAAATTCTTTCTATTTAAGGGACCAGAGACGAATGAAAACGTCCATGATTCCTGATATAATAAGAAAGTCAAGAAAGTGCCAACAGCTACTCTAAAAATTATTAGATTAGAGATATTCTACGAATAATAAAAACTAAGGAAACTACGTAAGTCATACTTTAATCGTTTTGAATTTGGTTCTCAAGGTTCTTTTCGCAGACTAAAATAACATGGCAACAGCTACGAAACACTACATTCAAATTGACAAAATATAGCCGTTGACTATAATAATTGTCAGTACTTTAATCACACAAAATTTTTGCATGTATTCGGGCATGTCCTATAATTACATAAAATTCTTGAATCTAGAATAATTTACAGTCAATTTATTCTGGATAATTTAAAATTCTGTCTGCGCCGTTGTCTTCTTTTCTTCTTGATGATGTGATGTGGATGTGACCTGAAATTCTTTCTATTTAAGGGACCAAAGACGAATGAAAACGTCCATGATTCCTGAAATAATAAGAAAGTCAAGAAAGTGCCAACAGCTACTCTAAAAATTATTAGATTAGAGAAATTCTACGAATAATAAAAACTAAGGAAACTACGTAAGTCATACTTTAATCGTTTTGAATTTGGTTCTCAAGGTTCTTTTCGCAGATTAAAATAACATGGCAATAGCTACGAAACACTACATTCAAATTGACAAAATATAGCCGTTGACTATAATAATTGTCACTACTTTAATTACACAAAATTTTTGCATGTATTCGGGCATGTTCTATAATTATATAAAATTTTTGAATCTAGAATAATTTACAGTCAATTTATTCTGGATAATTTAAACTTCTCTCTGCGCCGTTGTCTTCTTTTCTTCTTGATGATGTGATGTGGATGTGACCTGAAATTCTTTCTATTTAAGGGACCAGAGACGAATGAAAACGTCCATGATTCCTGATATAATAAGAAAGTCAAGAAAGTGCCAACAGCTACTCTAAAAATTATTAGATTAGAGATATTCTACGAATAATAAAAACTAAGGAAACTACGTAAGTCATACTTTAATCGTTTTGAATTTGGTTCTCAAGGTTCTTTTCGCAGACTAAAATAACATGGCAACAGCTACGAAACACTACATTCAAATTGACAAAATATAGCCGTTGACTATAATAATTGTCACTACTTTAATCACACAAAATTTTTGCACGTATTCGGGCATGTCCTATAATTACATAAAATTCTTGAATCTAGAATAATTTACAGTCAATTTATTCTGGATAATTTAAAATTCTGTCTGCGCCGTTGTCTTCTTTTCTTCTTGATGATGTGATGTGGATGTGACCTGAAATTCTTTTTATTTAAGGGACCAAAGACGAATGAAAACGTCCATGATTCCTGAAATAAAAAGAAAGTCAAGAAAGTGCCAACAGCTACTCTAAAAATTATTAGATTAGAGAAATTCTACGAATAATAAAAACTAAGGAAACGACGTAAGTCATACTTTAATCGTTTTGAATTTGGTTCTCAAGGTTCTTTTCGCAGACTAAAATAGCATGGCAATAGCTACGAAACACTACATTCAAATTGACAAAAGATAGCCGTTGACTATAATAATTGTCACTACTTTAATTACACAAAATTTTTGCATGTATTCGGGCATGTCCTATAATTACATAAAATTCTTGAATCTAGAATAATTTACAGTCAATTTATTCTGGATAATTTAAACTTTTCTCTGCGCCGTTGTCTTCTTTTGTTCTTGATGATGTGATGTGGATGTGACCTGAAATTCTTTTTATTTAAGGGACCAAAGACGAATGAAAACGTCCATGATTCCTGAAATAAAAAGAAAGTCAAGAAAAAGTGCCAACAGCTACTCTAAAAATTATTAGATTAGAGAAATTCCACGAATAATCAAAACTAAGGAAACTACGTAAGTCATATTTTAATCTTTTTGAATTTGGTTCTCAAGGTTCTTTTCGCAGACTAAAATAACATGGCAATAGCTACAAAACACTACATTCAAATTGACAAAATATAGCCGTTGACTATAATAATTGTCACTACTTTAATTACACAAAATTTTTGCATGTATTCGGGCATGTCCTATAATTACATAAAATTCTTGAATCTAGAATAATTTACAGTCAATTTATTCTGGATAATTTAAACTTTTCTCTGCGCCGTTGTCTTCTTTTGTTCTTGATGATGTGATGTGGATGTGACCTGAAATTCTTTTTATTTAAGGGACCAAAGACGAATGAAAACGTCCATGATTCCTGAAATAAAAAGAAAGTCAAGAAAAAGTGCCAACAGCTACTCTAAAAATTATTAGATTAGAGAAATTCCACGAATAATCAAAACTAAGGAAACTACGTAAGTCATATTTTAATCTTTTTGAATTTGGTTCTCAAGGTTCTTTTCGCAGACTAAAATAACATGGCAATAGCTACAAAACACTACATTCAAATTGACAAAATATAGCCGTTGACTATAATAATTGTCACTACTTTAATTACACAAAATTTTTGCATGTATTCGGGCATGTTCTATAATTACATAAAATTCGTGAATCTAGAATAATTTACAGTCAATTTATTCTGGATAATTTAAACGTCTCTCTGCGCCGTTGTCTTCTTTTGTTCTTGATGATGTGATGTGGATGTGACCTGAAATTCTTTCTATTTAAGGGACCAAAGACGAATGAAAACGTCCATGATTCCTGAAATAATAAGAAAGTCAAGAAAGTGCCAACAGCTACTCTAAAAATTATAAGGTTACAGAAATTCTACGAATAATAAAAACTAGGGAAACTACGTAAGTCATACTTTAATCGTTTTGAATTTGGTTCTCAAGGTTCTTTTCGCAGACTTAAATAACATGGCAATAGCTACGAAACACTACATTCAAATTGACAAAATATAGCCGTTGAGTATAATAATTGTCACTTCTTTAATTACACAAAATTTTTGCATGTATTCGGGCATGTCCTATAATTACATAAAATTCTTGAATCTAGAATAATTTACAGTCAATTTATTCTGGATAATTTAAACGTCTCTCTGCGCCGTTGTCTTCTTTTGTTCTTGATGATGTGATGTGGATGTGACCTGAAATTCTTTCTATTTAAGGGACCAAAGACGAATGAAAACGTCCATGATTCCTGAAATAATAAGAAAGTCAAGAAAGTGCCAACAGCTACTCTAAAAATTATTAGGTTAGAGAAATTCTACGAATAATAAAAACTAAGGAAACTACGTAAGTCATACTTTAATCGTTTTGAATTTGGTTCTCAAGGTTCTTTTCGCAGACTAAAATAACATGGCAATAGCTACGAAACACTACATTCAAATTGACAAAATATAGCCGTTGAGTATAATAATTGTCACTTCTTTAATTACACAAAATTTTTGCATGTATTCGGGCATGTCCTATAATTACATAAAATTCTTGAGTCTAGAATAATTTACAGTCAATTTATTCTGGATAATTTAAACTTCTCTCTGCGCCGTTGTCTTCTTTTGTTCTTGATGATGTGATGTGGATGTGACCTGAAATTCTTTCTATTTAAGGGACCAAAGACGAATGAAAACGTCCATGATTCCTGAAATAAAAAGAAAGTCAAGAAAGTGCCAACAGCTACTCTAAAAATTATTAGATTAGAGAAATTCTACGAATAATAAAAACTAAGGAAACGACGTAAGTCATACTTTAATCGTTTTGAATTTGGTTCTCAAGGTTCTTTTCGCAGACTAAAATAACATGGCAATAGCTACAAAACACTACATTCTAATTGACAAAATATAGCCGTTGACTATAATAATTGTCACTACTTTAATTACACAAAATTTTTGCATGTATTCGGGCATGTCCTATAATTACATAAAATTCTTGAATCTAGAATAATTTACAGTCAATTTATTCTGGATAATTTAAACTTTTCTCTGCGCCGTTGTCTTCTTTTGTTCTTGATGATGTGATGTGGATGTGACCTGAAATTCTTTTTATTTAAGGGACCAAAGACGAATGAAAACGTCCATGATTCCTGAAATAAAAAGAAAGTCAAGAAAGTGCCAACAGCTACTCTAAAAATTATTAGATTAGAGAAATTCCACGAATAATCAAAACTAAGGAAACTACGTAAGTCATATTTTAATCTTTTTGAATTTGGTTCTCAAGGTTCTTTTCGCAGACTAAAATAACATGGCAATAGCTACAAAACACAACATTCAAATTGACAAAATATAGCCGTTGACTATAATAATTGTCACTACTTTAATTATACAAAATTTTTGCATGTATTCGGGCATGTCCTATAATTACATAAAGTTCGTGAATCTAGAATAATTTACAGTCAATTTATTCTGGATAATTTAAACTTCTCTCTGCGCCGTTGTCTTCTTTTGTTCTTGATGATGTGATGTAGATGTGACCTGAAATTCTTTCTATTTAAGGGACCAAAGACGAATGAAAACGTCCATGATTCCTGAAATAAAAAGAAAGTCAAGAAAGTGCCAACAGCTACTCTAAAAATTATTAGATTAGAGAAATTCTACGAATAATAAAAACTAAGGAAACTACGTAAGTCATACTTTTATCGTTTTGAATTTGGTTCTCAAAGTTCTTTTCGCAGACTAAAATAACATGGCAATAGCTACGAAACACTACATTCAAATTGACAAAATATCTCCGTTGACTATAATAATTGTCACTACTTTAATTACACAAAATTTTTGCATGTATTCGGGCATGTCCTATAATTACATAAAATTCTTGAATCTAGAATAATTTACAGTCAATTTATTCTGGATAATTTAAACTTCTCTCTGCGCCGTTGTCTTCTTTTCTTCTTGATGATGTGATGTGGATGTGACCTGAAATTCTTTCTATTTAAGGGACCAAAGACGAATGAAAACGTCCATGATTCCTGAAATAAAAAGAAAGTCAAGAAAGTGCCAACAGCTACTCTAAAAATTATTAGATTAGAGAAATTCTACGAATAATAAAAACTAAGGAAACGACGTAAGTCATACTTTAATCGTTTTGAATTTGGTTCTCAAGGTTCTTTTCGCAGACTAAAATAGCATGGCAATAGCTACGAAACACTACATTCAAATTGACAAAATATAGCCGTTGACTATAATAATTGTCACTACTTTAATTACACAAAATTTTTGCATGTATTCGGGCATGTCCTATAATTACATAAAATTCTTGAATCTAGAATAATTTACAGTCAATTTATTCTGGATAATTTAAACTTCTCTCTGCGCCGTTGTCTTCTTTTGTTCTTGATGATGTGATGTGGATGTGACCTGAAATTCTTTCTATTTAAGGGACCAAAGACGAATGAAAACGTCCATGATTCCTGAAATAAAAAGAAAGTCAAGAAAGTGCCAACAGCTACTCTAAAAATTATTAGATTAGAGAAATTCTACGAATAATAAAAACTAAGGAAACGACGTAAGTCATACTTTAATCGTTTTGAATTTGGTTCTCAAGGTTCTTTTCGCAGACTAAAATAACATGGCAATAGCTACAAAACACTACATTCTAATTGACAAAATATAGCCGTTGACTATAATAATTGTCACTACTTTAATTACACAAAATTTTTGCATGTATTCGGGCATGTCCTATAATTACATAAAATTCTTGAATCTAGAATAATTTACAGTCAATTTATTCTGGATAATTTAAACTTTTCTCTGCGCCGTTGTCTTCTTTTGTTCTTGATGATGTGATGTGGATGTGACCTGAAATTCTTTTTATTTAAGGGACCAAAGACGAATGAAAACGTCCATGATTCCTGAAATAAAAAGAAAGTCAAGAAAGTGCCAACAGCTACTCTAAAAATTATTAGATTAGAGAAATTCCACGAATAATCAAAACTAAGGAAACTACGTAAGTCATATTTTAATCTTTTTGAATTTGGTTCTCAAGGTTCTTTTCGCAGACTAAAATAACATGGCAATAGCTACAAAACACAACATTCAAATTGACAAAATATAGCCGTTGACTATAATAATTGTCACTACTTTAATTATACAAAATTTTTGCATGTATTCGGGCATGTCCTATAATTACATAAAGTTCGTGAATCTAGAATAATTTACAGTCAATTTATTCTGGATAATTTAAACTTCTCTCTGCGCCGTTGTCTTCTTTTGTTCTTGATGATGTGATGTAGATGTGACCTGAAATTCTTTCTATTTAAGGGACCAAAGACGAATGAAAACGTCCATGATTCCTGAAATAAAAAGAAAGTCAAGAAAGTGCCAACAGCTACTCTAAAAATTATTAGATTAGAGAAATTCTACGAATAATAAAAACTAAGGAAACTACGTAAGTCATACTTTTATCGTTTTGAATTTGGTTCTCAAAGTTCTTTTCGCAGACTAAAATAACATGGCAATAGCTACGAAACACTACATTCAAATTGACAAAATATAGCCGTTGACTATAATAATTGTCACTACTTTAATTACACAAAATTTTTGCATGTATTCGGGCATGTCCTATAATTACATAAAATTCTTGAATCTAGAATAATTTACAGTCAATTTATTCTGGATAATTTAAACTTCTCTCTGCGCCGTTGTCTTCTTTTCTTCTTGATGATGTGATGTGGATGTGACCTGAAATTCTTTCTATTTAAGGGACCAAAGACGAATGAAAACGTCCATGATTCCTGAAATAAAAAGAAAGTCAAGAAAGTGCCAACAGCTACTCTAAAAATTATTAGATTAGAGAAATTCTACGAATAATAAAAACTAAGGAAACGACGTAAGTCATACTTTAATCGTTTTGAATTTGGTTCTCAAGGTTCTTTTCGCAGACTAAAATAGCATGGCAATAGCTACGAAACACTACATTCAAATTGACAAAATATAGCCGTTGACTATAATAATTGTCACTACTTTAATTACACAAAATTTTTGCATGTATTCGGGCATGTCCTATAATTACATAAAATTCTTGAATCTAGAATAATTTACAGTCAATTTATTCTGGATAATTTAAACTTTTCTCTGCGCCGTTGTCTTCTTTTGTTCTTGATGATGTGATGTGGATGTGACCTGAAATTCTTTTTATTTAAGGGACCAAAGACGAATGAAAACGTCCATGATTCCTGAAATAAAAAGAAAGTCAAGAAAAAGTGCCAACAGCTACTTTAAAAATTATTAGATTAGAGAAATTCCACGAATAATCAAAACTAAGGAAACTACGTAAGTCATATTTTAATCTTTTTGAATTTGGTTCTCAAGGTTCTTTTCGCAGACTAAAATAACATGGCAATAGCTACAAAACACTACATTCAAATTGACAAAATATAGCCGTTGACTATAATAATTGTCACTACTTTAATTACACAAAATTTTTGCATGTATTCGGGCATGTCCTATAATTACATAAAATTCTTGAATCTAGAATAATTTACAGTCAATTTATTCTGGATAATTTAAACTTTTCTCTGCGCCGCTGTCTTCTTTTGTTCTTGATGATGTGATGTGGATGTGACCTGAAATTCTTTTTATTTAAGGGACCAAAGACGAATGAAAACGTCCATGATTCCTGAAATAAAAAGAAAGTCAAGAAAAAGTGCCAACAGCTACTCTAAAAATTATTAGATTAGAGAAATTCCACGAATAATCAAAACTAAGGAAACTACGTAAGTCATATTTTAATCTTTTTGAATTTGGTTCTCAAGGTTCTTTTCGCAGACTAAAATAACATGGCAATAGCTACAAAACACTACATTCAAATTGACAAAATATAGCCGTTGACTATAATAATTGTCACTACTTTAATTACACAAAATTTTTGCATGTATTCGGGCATGTTCTATAATTACATAAAATTCGTGAATCTAGAATAATTTACAGTCAATTTATTCTGGATAATTTAAACGTCTCTCTGTGCCGTTGTCTTCTTTTGTTCTTGATGATGTGATGTGGATGTGACCTGAAATTCTTTCTATTTAAGGGACCAAAGACGAATGAAAACGTCCATGATTCCTGAAATAATAAGAAAGTCAAGAAAGTGCCAACAGCTACTCTAAAAATTATTAGGTTACAGAAATTCTACGAATAATAAAAACTAGGGAAACTACGTAAGTCATACTTTAATCGTTTTGAATTTGGTTGTCAAGGTTCTTTTCGCAGACTTAAATAACATGGCAATAGCTACGAAACACTACATTCAAATTGACAAAATATAGCCGTTGAGTATAATAATTGTCACTTCTTTAATTACACAAAATTTTTGCATGTATTCGGGCATGTCCTATAATTACATAAAATTCTTGAATCTAGAATAATTTACAGTCAATTTATTCTGGATAATTTAAACTTCTCTCTGCGCCGTTGTCTTCTTTTCTTCTTGATGATGTGATGTGGATGTGACCTGAAATTCTTTCTATTTAAGGGACCAAAGACGAATGAAAACGTCCATGATTCCTGAAATAAAAAGAAAGTCAAGAAAGTGCCAACAGCTACTCTAAAAATTATTAGATTAGAGAAATTCTACGAATAATAAAAACTAAGGAAACGACGTAAGTCATACTTTAATCGTTTTGAATTTGGTTCTCAAGGTTCTTTTCGCAGACTAAAATAACATGGCAATAGCTACGAAACACTACATTCAAATTGACAAAATATAGCCGTTGACTATAATAATTGTCACTACTTTAATTACTCAAAATTTTTGCATGTATTCGGGCATGTCCTATAATTACATAAAATTCTTGAATCTAGAATAATTTACAGTCAATTTATTCTGGATAATTTAAACTTCTCTCTGCGCCGTTGTCTTCTTTTGTTCTTGATGATGTGATGTGGATGTGACCTGAAATTCTTTTTATTTAAGGGACCAAAGACGAATGAAAACGTCCATGATTCCTGAAATAAAAAGAAAGTCAAGAAAGTGCCAACAGCTACTCTAAAAATTATTAGATTAGAGAAATTCCACGAATAATCAAAACTAAGGAAACTACGTAAGTCATATTTTAATCTTTTTGAATTTAGTTCTCAAGGTTCTTTTCGCAGACTAAAATAACATGGCAATAGCTACAAAACACTACATTCAAATTGACAAAATATAGCCGTTGACTATAATAATTGTCACTACTTTAATTACACAAAATTTTGCATGTATTCGGGCATGTTCTATAATTACATAAAATTTGTGAATCTAGAATAATTTACAGTCAATTTATTCTGGATAATTTAAACTTCTCTCTGCTCCGTTGTCTTCTTTTGTTCTTGATGATGTGATGTGGATGTGACCTGAAATTCTTTCTATTTAAGGGACCAAAGACGAATGAAAACGTCCATGATTCCTGAAATAAAAAGAAAGTCAAGAAAGTGCCAACAGCTACTCTAAAAATTATTAGATTAGAGAAATTCTACGAATAATAAAAACTAAGGAAACGACGTAAGTCATACTTTAATCGTTTTGAATTTGGTTCTCAAGGTTCTTTTCGCAGACTAAAATAACATGGCAATAGCTACGAAACACTACATTCAAATTGACAAAATATAGCCGTTGACTATAATTATAATTGTCACTACTTTAATTACTCAAAATTTTTGCATGTATTCGGGCATGTCCTATAATTACATAAAATTCTTGAATCTAGAATAATTTACAGTCAATTTATTCTGGATAATTTAAACTTCTCTCTGCGCCGTTGTCTTCTTTTGTTCTTGATGATGTGATGTGGATGTGACCTGAAATTCTTTTTATTTAAGGGACCAAAGACGAATGAAAACGTCCATGATTCCTGAAATAAAAAGAAAGTCAAGAAAGTACCAACAGCTACTCTAAAAATTATTAGATTAGAGAAATTCCACGAATAATCAAAACTAAGGAAACTACGTAAGTCATATTTTAATCTTTTTGAATTTAGTTCTCAAGGTTCTTTTCGCAGACTAAAATAACATGGCAATAGCTACAAAACACTACATTCAAATTGACAAAATATAGCCGTTGACTATAATAATTGTCACTACTTTAATTACACAAAATTTTGCATGTATTCGGGCATGTTCTATAATTACATAAAATTTGTGAATCTAGAATAATTTACAGTCAATTTATTCTGGATAATTTAAACTTCTCTCTGCTCCGTTGTCTTCTTTTGTTCTTGATGATGTGATGTGGATGTGACCTGAAATTCTTTCTATTTAAGGGACCAAAGACGAATGAAAACGTCCATGATTCCTGAAATAATAAGAAAGTCAAGAAAGTGCCAACAGCTACTCTAAAAATTATTAGATTAGAGATATTCTACGAATAATAAAAACTAAGGAAACTACGTAACTCATACTTTAATCGTTTTGAATTTGGTTCTCAATGTTCTTTTCGCAGACTAAAATAATATGGCAATAGCTACGAAACACTACATTCAAATTGACAAAATATAGCCGTTGACTAAAATAATTATCACTTCTTTATTTAAACAAAATTTTTGCATGTATTCGGGCATGTTCTATAATTAGGTACATAAAATTATTGAATCTAGAATCATTTACAGTCAAGTTATTCTGGATGATTTAAACTTCTCTCTGCGCCATTGTCTTCTTCTTTATGATGTGATGTGGATGTGACCTGAAATTCTTTCTATTTAAGGGACCAAAGACGAATGAAAACGTCCATGATTCCTGAAATAAAAAGAAAGTCAAGAAAGTGCCAACAGCTACTCTAAAAATTATTAGATTAGAGAAATTCTACGAATAATAAAAACTAAGGAAACGACGTAAGTCATACTTTAATCGTTTTGAATTTGGTTCTCAAGGTTCTTTTCGCAGACTAAAATAACATGGCAATAGCTACGAAACACTACATTCAAATTGACAAAATATAGCCGTTGACTATAATAATTGTCACTACTTTAATTACTCAAAATTTTTGCATGTATTCGGGCATGTCCTATAATTACATAAAATTCTTGAATCTAGAATAATTTACAGTCAATTTATTCTGGATAATTTAAACTTCTCTCTGCGCCGTTGTCTTCTTTTGTTCTTGATGATGTGATGTGGATGTGACCTGAAATTCTTTTTATTTAAGGGACCAAAGACGAATGAAAACGTCCATGATTCCTGAAATAAAAAGAAAGTCAAGAAAGTGCCAACAGCTACTCTAAAAATTATTAGATTAGAGAAATTCCACGAATAATCAAAACTAAGGAAACTACGTAAGTCATATTTTAATCTTTTTGAATTTGGTTCTCAAGGTTCTTTTCGCAGACTAAAATAACATGGCAATAGCTACAAAATACTACATTCAAATTGACAAAATATAGCCGTTGACTATAATAATTGTCACTACTTTAATTACACAAAATTTTTGCATGTATTCGGGCATGTTCTATAATTACATAAAATTCGTGAATCTAGAATAATTTACAGTCAATTTATTCTGGATAATTTAAACTTCTCTCTGCGCCGTTGTCTTCTTTTGTTCTTGATGATGTGATGTGGATGTGACCTGAAATTCTTTCTATTTCAGGGACCAAAGACGAATGAAAACGTCCATGATTCCTGAAATAATAAGAAAGTCAAGAAAGTGCCAACAGCTACTCTAAAAATTATTAGATTAAAGATATTCTACGAATAATAAAAACTAAGGAAACTACGTAACTCATACTTTAATCGTTTTGAATTTGGTTCTCAATGTTCTTTTCGCAGACTAAAATAATATGGCAATAGCTACGAAACACTACATTCAAATTGACAAAATAGAGCCGTTGACTAAAATAATTATCACTTCTTTAATTACACAAAATTTTTGCATGTATTCGGGCATGTTCTATAATTAGGTACATAAAATTATTGAATCTAGAATCATTTACAGTCAAGTTATTCTGGATGATTTAAACTTCTCTCTGCGCCATTGTCTTCTTCTTTATGATGTGATGTGGATGTGACCTGAAATTCTTCCTATTTAAGGGACCAAAGTCGAATGAAAACGTCCATGGTTGCTGAAATAGAAAGAAAGTCAAGAAAGTGCCAACAGCTGCCCTAAAAATTGATTAGATTAGAGAAATTCTACGAATAATAAAAACTAAGGAAACGACGTAAGTCATACTTTAATCGTTTTGAATTTGGTTCTCAAGGTTCTTTTCGCAGACTAAAATAATATGGCAATAACTACGAAACACTACATTCAAATTGACAAAATATAGCCGTTGACTATAATAATTGTCACTTCTTTAATTACACAAAATTTTTGCATGTATTCGGGCATGTTCTATAATTACATAAAATTCTTGAATCTAGAATAATTTACAGTCAAGATATTCTGGATGATTTAAACTTCTCTCTGCGCCGTTGTCTTCTTTTCTTCTTGATGATATGATGTGGATGTGACCTAAAATTCTTCCTATTTAAGGGACCAAAGACGAATGAAAACGTCCATGGTTCCTGAAATAAAAAGAAAGTCAAGAAAGTGCCAACAGCTGCCTTAAAAATTGATTAGATTAGAGAAATTCTACGAATAATAAAAACAAAGGAAACGACGTAAATCATACTTTAATCGTTTTGAATTTGGTTCTCAAGATTCTTTTTGCAGACTTAATAATATGGCAATAGCTACGAAACACTACATTCAAATTGACAAAATATAGCCGTTGAGTATAATAATTGTCACTTCTTTAATTACACAAAATTTTTGCATGTATTCGGGCATGTTCTATAATTAGGTACATAAAATTATTGAATCTAGAATCATTTACAGTCAAGTTATTCTGGATGATTTAAACTTCTCTCTGCGCCATTGTCTTCTTCTTTATGATGTGATGTGGATGTGACCTGAAATTCTTCCTATTTAAGGGACCAAAGTCGAATGAAAACGTCCATGGTTGCTGAAATAGAAAGAAAGTCAAGAAAGTGCCAACAGCTGCCCTAAAAATTGATTAGATTAGAGAAATTCTACAAATAATAAAAACTAAGGAAACGACGTAAGTCATACTTTAATCGTTTTGAATTTGGTTCTCAAGGTTCTTTTCGCAGACTAAAATAACATGGCAATAGCTACGAAACACTACATTCAAATTGACAAAATATAGCCGTTGACTATAATAATTGTCACTTCTTTAATTACACAAAATTTTTGCATGTATTCGGGCATGTTCTATAATTACATAAAATTCTTGAATCTAGAATAATTTACAGTCAAGTTATTCTGGATGATTTAAACTTCTCTCTGCGCCGTTGTCTTCTTTTCTTCTTGATGATGTGATGTGGATGTGACCTGAAATTCTTCCTATTTAAGGGACCAAAGACGAATGAAAACGGCCATGGTTACTGAAATAGAAAGAAAGTCAAGAAAGTGCCAACAGCTGCCCTAAAAAATTGATTAGATTAGAGAAATTAAAACTTAAACGAATAATAAAAACTTAGGAAACGATGTAAGTCCCGTATTTCAATTGTTTTGAATTTGGTTCTCAATGTTCTTTTCGCACACTTATATAATATGGCAATAGTTACGAAACACTTCATTCAAATTGACAACATAAAGCCGTTGACTGTAATAATTGTCACTTCTATAATTACACAAAATTCTTGCATGTATTCGGACACGTTCTATAATTACATACGATTCTTGCACCAAGAATAACTTACAGTCAAGTTATTCTAGATGATTTAAACTCCTCTCTGCGCCTGGATGGATGGATTCTCGTCAATCCGGCCCCGTGCTAAGTGCCTGAAGGACTTGTGTTACGGGTACCAGACAACGGAAATATGTTTAATACTTTTATACTATAGATATATTTAAGATTTTTATTATATCATACACATATTTAATACACATCCATGACCCAGAAACATTGAAAAACTTTTTTGTTCCGTCGGCGGGATTCGAACCCGCGACGCCCGGCTTGAGTTGCCACACACTCTACCCATTGAGCCACAGGGTCGTCAGAGGTTCTTTATAATGTGATGAGGATGTGACCTGAAATTCTTTCTATTTAAGGGATCAAAGACGACTGAAAACGTTCATGGTTACTGAAATAGAAAGAAAGTCAAGAAAGTGCCAACATGATTCAATAAATTTGTACCGTAAAGTGACCCAAGTAGGAAAGTTTTGGGGTAGTTCTGATTTTTTCATTCCATATGTGTTTTGGATGCTACGAGTAAATCTGAATCTGAGGTTTGCGGACAAAATTTCGTGACGCAACATTAAAAAAAAAACAGAAAAACCGGGTTCTTTTTGCTTTTACCGTTTTTTTGCTTCAAACTCGAAAACTGTTAACTTTTAGTAAATGGTCTGTTTACAGAAATTAAAGTACTTGAAATTCTCTACAAATAACAGTATTGACTTTTTTTTTCAGACGATTCGTTCGGTTTCTAGTGCGAGTTGAAAATTGTACATTTTTAGCAGTTTATGCAAAACCCACTTTTTAAATTTCAATCTTTAATTTTTATGGATGCTGTCTTTTGATTAATATCACCTGGTTTTCCATACAAGTAATTAAAAAGAAAAAAGGCAAAACTTATGTAAATTCAGTAGGTATCAAAAAAAAGGTAGTAAAATAAAACTTAAAATCTCGTGACTTATGATCGTATATTAATATGATTATAAATTATAATATGCAAAATTTATATGAGCCGTTGTCTTTTGGAAGGTCCCGGCTGAGGTTCTTCGATAACGATGAGTCCTGGTTCTGCTTGTTCTGGAAGTAAAAGTTATAGTTGTCATTTATCAAGAAGAGATGAAGATTGCGAAATAGATTATGAGATTTAAGATACTGAGGTACTTCGATGGCATCGGGTCCTGGCTCAGGGTCTGATTGCTCCATCGTCAGCTTCGGCAGTCGTTTTCCTGGAAAATAAAAAGAGGTGAGACACATATCATATATCAAGGATGAATGACTTGCAAGATCCAACATACCTCTCTCTCTTTCTTCAGTTTCTTCTACGTCTATGTCAGAGCTGTCTTCTGGGGGCTCAACATTGTTACACAGTCCTTCGCATGATGTGCATATTGGGGAACAATGGAGTCCCGCCTTCCTGCATCCACAATTGCGTTGACAGCCCTTTTTATATTTACATGAAATGTACCGGAGTATTGAGTTTGGTGCAGGGTCCAAAGTAGTTGGTACTACCACGAGATCACTACTAGTTTTTTTTCCATCCCCACTCACTTGAGTCTTTTTGTTGCTCGTTATAATAACCAGTGCTGCACCTGATAGTCAACTCTCAGTGAATGTTCTCGTGCAGCAGCTTCAGTTGGGGGCAATGAGGAAATTTTGGTCTTATTTTTGAGTGATGAAGATACGTATTGTTTGTATCTTAAATTATTGTGGATATATTGTGGTGGTGTCGGAATGATCAAAGGAAATTTGTCGCAAGGCTTGCGTTCCATCCACACATAGGCCGCGCGATCAGTTTGCCCGGAGCAGCGCTGAAGAGTGCACGTTTCCTTATTGTGGCGAATTAACATCTAACTTGACGAAATAGCGAACAATAAAAGTATCAAGTAAATATTTAAATTTATTGAGTTAATTAACAGAATAAATCAGCCTGTGGAACAAAAAAATCATGTCAAAAGACGTGCTAAAAAAATAAGGTTCTTGGACGTGCTATTTTCTTCACAATTTTTTTTAGGGTTCCTTACCCAAAGGGTAAAAACGGGACCCTATCGCTAAGACGTCAATGTATGTCTGCCTTTTTGTCCGTCCGTCTGTCTGTCTGTTTGTCTATCTGTCTGTCTGTCTCCAGGCTATATCTCAAGAACCACTATAGATAGATTTCTGAAATTTTCACAGATTGTGTACTTATATCTGTTGTCGCTATTAACAATAAATATACTAAAGACAAAATAAATGTAATATTTAATAAATAATAAATATATATTAATCATGATAATTATAATTATAAGATAATAAAATAATTATATTATTTTAATATTATAAAAAATGTAAAAGTGAGTTTATTTCTTTGTTTGTTACGTTTTCTCGCTTTTTACTTATTTATTTCGAGAATACCCTAACCCTAAAACCTTTTTGTTGTCCACATTTATAAAGTAACTAGATTACGCCCGCAACTCCGTTGCGCCAAAACTCGTTTATCGCGCGGGAACCGTACATGTTTCCAGGATAAAAAGTGTCCTTTGACCTTTCCCGGGACTCAAAGTATCTCCATGCCAAATTTCAGCAAAATCGGTTCAGTGGTTTGGGCGCGAAGAGGTAAACAGAGACAGATATACAGACACACTTTCGCATTTATAATATTAGGTATGGATTATAAGCTGTGAATACAGCTGCAGCTGTTAGCGACTCAATATCCATTTTGAATCCGTCCGCACATTGGCGCGATCCAAAGCATACTGAACGACCTTCCAATGTGTGGAAGTTTTGGCGTGAAAGCGAGACAGACAGACAGGCAGACAGACAGACAGACAGAGATATTGATACAATTTGTTCCAAAATTGTATCAATCCTTCTCTTTAGATCGGTGGAAAAATCAGTGTGCCTTATTATATTAAACTTATACACGCATATTGAACATTTTGGCCTTATAAAGAACGGGCCGATGAGAAGGCCATTTTAGATATAAATTTTTTTAGATTGCATTATAAAGGTGAACTCAGATTTGGCCGCACCGCACGCACCGCAGTCGTCGCATTTCGAATTCTTCATATAAAGAATGTAGAAGTTGCGAAGACTGCGGCGCAGGTAGGTATGCGAGCTTGCCTATAACTTCATATAAATAATTCGAAATGCGGCGACTGCGGTGCGTGCGGTGCGGCCAAATCTGCGTTTACCTTTAGGTATCAATGTGATACTCATTAACTACAATTTTTAAAGAATTTACATTAATATATATCCTTAGTTATGTAGTTACGCCTGGGCAAACGTACTGTAGAACGTCCTGCAGCACGGTGGACCGACGATTTAAAGAAAGTGGCTGGCAGCGGATGGATGAGAGCTGCCCAAGATCGGGATGGTTGGCGCTCATTGGGGGAGGCCTACGTTCAGCAGTGGACGGCAATAGGCTGATCATGATGATGATGATGATCCTTAGTTATAAGATAATGTTCAAGAAATGTTCGTTATAGTTTTTGAAGTGACAACGTCTTAAATTAGGTTGCGGCTGGGAGTCACTTATGAAAAAGTGTAACGCTCGGTAACGTTACGATGAGTCACCGAACGAGAGAGAGGCCCGCCGAATGCCTTGCGTCTCTCTCCCACACGTTGTCACGTAAAATCTTCGCCCGTAAAACCGACTTTACAGGCAACCATTTTTAGATGATAAAAATATATCAAGCATTTAATGGGTTGCTTAATTAAAAGAAATTATAATGTCGTTTTAGTAAAAACAGATAAATAAATACTTGTAACTCTATTTTCAAGTTAAACGACTACGAGTAATTGTGTAATATTAGCCTTGTTTGGAGCTATGTTCCTTACAAGGCCATTGCGAAGAGCTTGCACAAAACTTAAGTTTATTAAATGGCTTTTCAAGCTAGGTTAAAAAGTGATTTATAATATAATACCTGATAAAAAGGAGCGTTACTTGATAATTTGTTTCCTTAAGAGGCCGGGTACCCTTGGAATTTCTCATACATACGTAATTCCAAAATCATTTTTTCATACGAAATTTAACATGTTTGATTTGTTTTTCAGTTTAAAATAGTAATTACCTAGATTCCTGCACAAAAAATTACTTCAAAATATTTAAGCACTAAAAAAAATCAAACATGTTAAATATTTTCGTATAAGAAAATGATTTTGGAATTACGTATGTTTGAGTATTTTGAGGGTACCCGGCTCCTTAACTTATTTAGTTAGTTAACGAATAAAAAGTATTTTCCCGTTAGGGTGGCCCTACATGGTACAGGATCCTTAAATATCTAATGTTAAAACCCCTTCGACACCACAAAAGATTGCAAACAGGATACAATCGGTGTCCAATTCTCATACTCGGGACTAAATATACTCGTGTTGCCAACGAGGACCGAGGGTACGAGGACTGTGCGCCAGACATCAGTCGGTTTGAAGTTGAGGTTATTTTCTTGATAATCTTCAAAATATTTAAATTATGGTTCAAACGCTCAGTCCTGTCTCTAGCGGTTATCGGCATCTCGTCTACCATTGTATTCTAATTTTACAGATGTAGCGATATCTATCGCATCGTTTATATGACATAATTGTCAAAAATTTCTAAATTCAAATGACCGCGAGTTTCGTGGTAGAGCAAGCAGGAGGAAGCGTGACCCCGCCATGTATCACGAACCTTTTTTTCTTACGAAATATTTTTCGGAGAAATTATGAAGCTGCTAATATTATAATATCATTTATTTTAAATTACTTATTATTTTTTTTTAATTTTTATCAATTAAATCATACTAGCAACTCATGTTTTAGAGTAAAAAATAATATATTATTGTCGCTTCTTTAAACTAAGTTTATACATGAATCAATATAGATATTGTCATATTGATTCACGGAAGGTAGACCCTAAACAACGGTTGTCAAAATTGCAAAAAAAATTAGAACGATACGAGCATGAGCTACTCAATAATATTATAAACTAACGGACACAGATTACTGGTATATAATATTGTGGACCAACGGATGAGGTATAACACTTACATAGAAATATAAGACTTTTACCCCACGACGATGCATAATTTACATTTCACAATGGTTATTTTTGTAGGGGCCATTTTATATTTTTAAAATGTTGGAGACCTAATATAAAACATTGTTTTTTATTTTGTGTGGAGTATGAAAGGGGCTGGGTTATCAGTTATCACTTATTAGGTTCATTGGGAAACTAATATATTTCTATTATTACTATTATTTTATAATTCTCTAGCAAATGATTTGAATAAATACTAGGTTTCATCTACTCCTAGTTTCTAATTTATAAATAACTAAAAGTATACAGTGAAATAAAAAGTCAGCGAAGACGTTTTTTGTGACACAACAAGATTTTGCTACTCGATAAGAAAAACACATTTTGTATTAATTTGTAATTGAGTAGATATCAAAATGTAAGTATATGAAATCGTTGAAAAGGCTAGGCTCCTGCGCGATTACATTTGTCTGTTTAGAGGATTATCTTATATTGTTAGGGGGATGGTATTAAAAAAAAAAAAAAAAAAAACGTTTGCCGGGACAGCTAGTAATCTTATATATAAAATTCTTGTGTCACAATGTTAGTCCACGAACTCCTCCGAAACGGCTTTATTGATTTTTACCAAATTTTATATGCATATTCAGTAGGTCTGAGAATCGGCTACTGGGTACTTTATATATTGATAAGTGCATTTGTTGAATAAATAATATTAAATTATTATATCTCGAGACTGAGGGCGACCATAGTTTGTGCGACGGGATAGCGATAGACGTTGCTATCTATACTAATATTATATATGCGAAAGTGTCTTTGTCTGTCTGTCTGCCTGTCTCGCTTTCACGCCAAAACTACTTAACCGATTGTAATGAGATTTTATACACAGATAGTCTAAAGCCTGAGAAAGGACATAAGCTACTTTTTAACCGGAAAAAGGGGTTGTGAGGGGGTGAAAATGTGTAAATTTGTTCAAATTAAGTTAGTTCCAAAAAATCGCGATATCGCTTGCTCTTGCATCTTTCTATATAAGGTTGAGTAGTGATTTTCGGTTCTAGCCAAAGAGGATGTAAACTGTAGACTACGTAACAAGAGGTCGGACTTAGAAGAAAAAAATTAACATCCGTTATTTTTAAAATTTTATACTGAAGTTAAAATTTTTAAGTGCTAAACCTTTCACTCTAAACATACCAAAAAAAAAATTAAAAAGAAATGAGCTCAAATAAATGTTTTATTTCTTTAAAAATTATTGTACATAGTTAAATAAATAGGCTAATAAGGTAAATTAAACAATAAAACAGATTTAATCCACAAGCTTTTGTTGATTTCTATTATTCAGTATTATAATATTACAGTACAGTTTTATGAGTTTTATTTATAAATATAATAGAATAGCTGTCTATGCTACTCTACTAACTACTTGATTGGCTTTATTATTTATACAGTTAACTCTATATAGGGAGGGGATTAAAGCTGCGCGTCCACCAGGTCGGAATCGGGACGTACCGACGGTGCGGACGGCGCGTCGTGTCGTCATATATTTGTCAGGCGCAGAATGACGTTCCAGTACTTCTAGTGCAGTTCACAGTAGTCAGTACCATACATACAAAGTAACAAATCCGTCCGCTACGTACCTACGCTCCGATTCCGATCCAGTGGACGCGCACCTTTATATACATATGCACACTTATGTATCATTACTTTGTTCTGTTACACCCTGTATACGACAGCTGAAATCTATCACGCGGGCTCAGGCCAGCTGCATACCACCTCACTTGATCAGAGGATTTTTCCTTGGTGGCCGTACCACTCATAATCCCATACCTTCCTTCTCCTCCTAAAATCTCCTTAACAGCTATTGCTTGCAGACTAAAATGTTGCAAACTAGTATAGGGACCTAAAAATCTGAAATTAATTAAACATTTTTTATTTACTACATTTCCATACAGTTCACATAAATTATTAAAGTATAGTTATTACAATAAAACAATATACACATTTCAACATTTTCCAAATTAACCCGCCAGCACTCGTGCCCCTAAAAATTACACGAGCACTCGCGCGTAGAGCATTTTGCTCACGTTTATAAATGTCATTATTTAGGGGTTTTTTTTACAAATATCATAAGATGTATGACTTTGCTTTGTACATAAAAAAATGCAGTTAATGCAGGCCTTTTTTGGTCTTCCGGTTTTTGCGTCTTGGACAAACCACTCAGATTCTATTTGGTTTTTCTTGTCCTGGTGACTCAGATTCTAGTAACAAACATTTAATCACGTGAAACTACGATGTTTCTGTAAAGGATATACAAGGTTTGCAGGGTGCTCCACTTTGGATATGATCACACCAAAATGCATTCATCTTTTTGATCCCGATCGATCTATAATAGAAATACGTAATAGTTTTCTGTAACAGTAATTTAAAACCATTATATTACACAAAAGTAGCAGTAAAACTGTCGATATGATGATGATGAATGAAAAAAAGTACTTACGCCGATACCCGCGCGATGAGCAAAATGCCGCACGATGGTATACGGCGCAACAAATCTCCTCGTACGACCAAATAGTGCACCCTGGCGAGACGTTATCTGTATCCAGGGGTGGGGGACGAAACAAAACTCAGCTACTGAGGAAACGATTGCCATAAACATAATTTCGACAAAATAGCACGTGTTTAAATTTACTGTGAGCAAAATGCTCATAGCGCGAGTGCTCGCGGGTTAACTGCATACTTATATACAATATAATATTTTCTATGAAATAATAATCTATCTTTTTCATTTACAGTTTAAGTTGTAAATTAATGTACAAATAAGCAAATAATACGACATACGACATACTTTGTATTAAAACATGGTATGACATAGTTATGTTTTGCTTCAATTTATCAATTTACGGTAACATTTACATTTTACAATGGCTAACCTTTCGTTTTTCAATAATTAATCCACTTAATTTACAATTTTTGTATGAGTTGCTAAAAATAATTTTCACAAAAAAAAAATCGAACTTTAAGTTTTAATCTCCTTCTTCGTCTTTTTTCTCATGTAGTTTATATTCTTTATGGTCTTTTTTATCAGCCAATCACAGTCGCCCTTGCACAGATCAAGCACAGATTATGTGATTGGGTACAGTTGCTACGTTTAAATTTGGAACCCAATTTTTTTTTTGTTCGGAACTTTCGTCCACCTGGTTCTAGCGATTGTTAAGGATGTATATAACATTTATAAATTCAAAGATTTTGTGCTAAATTCGAAATATGTAGTAGATTAAAACATCCTACATCGATTGATACTATAAAGTCAATACCTTACCGATAAGTTATGTGAAATAATTAATTTTAAAATTTCCATGTTTCATACGTAATTTTTGCCGGAAGTATTACAATTTTTGAGAATTCGTCAAAATTGGGAACTTTGTATCAAAGATAAACGGCTATAAACTGCTTATCAATTTCTTTGTACGATTTGCGATTTTTTTAAGCCCAAAAAAAGTGGGTTCACCGGTAATTCTGAGGAAATATTTCAAATTGAAATTTATGAAAACTTTCCTTCGAAGGGTGTGACAAGGCATAGATAATATAATATATATTAGACTTTAAATGGCGCTGTTGGTAAAGAAAAACTGTCAAAAATGTCATTTTTGTATGGTGGCAGTGTTAGTTTCTTTTTTCGCCACGTTCATTTAAAGTTGTGCAAAACGAGCCTTGCCGAGCTCTAGGCCGCCATTTTCGGTAGTCAAATTACATCAATTTTTTTTTCAATAATAATTAAATATCGAATAGTTCTTTAAAAACATATTATAAAAAATCATTATAATTAATAATGAGTGTCTGGGTGTCCAATTTTTCACATATTTAGTACTTTCATAATTTAATTGGATGTATAAACGAAATTTGACCTTATATACATTCTTAAGCACGTCGATAATGAATAACTCACTAATGAGTAGTCAGTACTCATGGTACTTTATCTACGCAGTGATGAGTGACGAAACCTTAAATCTACCAATGCTCAATAGTTTATGGGTAAAGCTAAAGTTGTGTAATGGGGAGCTAAATAAGCTTTAGAAAGGTAAAAATAAAAAAATGAAATATTATGTGCGCACTGCACAGCTGTTTTTTGGGTATTTTGATTTAAGGGGTACCAGGGTTTTAGAAAAGCTTTTAAATTTGACACCAATTTTGTTGACACCGCGCGCTATAAACTGAAGTCCAAGCGGACGAAGTCGCGGGCAACAGCTAGTGGTAACATAATTATTCAGTCACTTCAAAAAAATAATATGGGCGAAATAGGTACTTTATATTATGGCAAAGCAACGTTTTCCGGGTGGGCATATCGATGACGGGTAAGAACCTGCCTTCCATCCTGGGGGGTAAAAAGAGGGAAATATTTCTCTTCTTTTGTAAAGAGATTGTAAATTATGTAAATAAGATAACCTGTAGTAAATTGGTGTGATGTTAGTAATTGTAGGCTTAACTGTGATATTAGGGTTAGTTGAATGTTGTGCCGTAGTTTTATCATTTTACCATTGATATAGTGAATTTTACCGATTATTGGATTTTAATTGTTGAATTTTATTAATTATTGTATTTTATTAATTATTGTAATATTATTTGTTATTGTAAATTATTTTATTGTAGTTAAGATAAAGATAGCAGAAAACAAGCCCTGATATTGTTAGGGGGATGGTATTAAAAAAAAAGTTTGCCGGGACAGCTAGTAATCTTATATATAAAATTCTCGTGTCACAATGTTAGTCCACGAACTCCTCCGAAACGGCTTTACTGATTTTTACCAAATTTTATATGTGTTACGCTCAAAGACCGAAATCGCTCAGTGAGCGAAAAAATAGCTCACAACGCGTTGTGGTCACAGTGAAACAGCCACGACGCGTTCTGGCAATCACAAAAAGACCATAACGCGAAATTCGTGTCGTGGCTGATATGCTATTCGTTTTTCTTGATTTGTTCTTGATTAATGAATCGTCCAGAGGTATGGAAGATTATAAATTTATAATATTGAATTACCACGCGTACTACAAAATATTTTTTCTTTTACTTAATCACTGCATAACGTGTAAATTATCCTTATTATTTATAAAATATCACGTTCCATATAACTATCCGTACAGACAGACAGACAGACAGACAGTAATAATATTAGTACGGATAGTACGGAACTATAGATATTTTATAAATAATAATGATAAACACGTTATGCAGTGATTTAATAAAAGAAAAAATATTTAGTAGCATGTGTGGTAATTCAAATATTATAAATTTATAATCTTCCATACCTATGGACGATTAATTAATCAAGAAAAACGAATAGCATACGAGTATCAGCCACGACACGAATTTCGCGTTATGGTCTTTTTGTGATTGCCAGAACGCGTCGTGGCTGTTTCACTGTGACCACAACGCGTTGTGAGCTATTTTTTCGCTCACTGAGCGATTTCGGTCTTTGATCGTAACATATGCATATTCAGTAGGTCTGAGAATCGGCTACTCGGTACTTATTATATTGATAAGAGCATTTGTTGAATAAATAATAGTAAATTATTACAACTCGAGAAAAACGACGACCATGATAGCGATGGACGTTGCCATGGTGACATACTTTATTTAGTCACTTCAATAAAATAATACGGACGATATACTTTTAAATAATATTATGGCAAAGAAACGTTTGCCGGGACAGCTAGTAATATATAAAACTGACCTTTATTCGAGAGGGGAAGAGAAAATACCTAATGAAGTAGAGCTTTTTATATTTTATTGATATATATGAGAGAAATTTCAAAGCAATGTGAAAACGTGACGTTTTTTGTTTACACTAATGGCCTGTTTCACCGCTTCCTGATAAGGTGCCCGATAGGGTTATTTGACAGATTTTCCATACTCCATCTGTCAAATTAAGTGGTGGATAGCCTTATCAGGAAGCGGTGAAACAGGCCCTAAGTATCTTGTCTTTTGTGCAAAATATTATCACCATCTCGTTTAAGTAGTCCTTTAAAGTTAGTGAAAATAATTATTACTATGGCCTACGCGTATTCGTGAAATCTTCTGCCAACTTGAATCTTGATCTGTAGGTAGAATATTTTAGAACAAAACATAGGAACAGACGAATAAAAATTTCGTAAGAACTCAATTATTCGGCTTTTATTTTTTTTTCTTTATGCCTTGGCTACCTAATTTCATTGAAGTCAATGATATTCAACTAAATACAGATCTGTTACGTTCATACCATTTTCCGGTTTAAATTGCTTCCGAACAATTTTAAAATTCAATTGTCAAATTTGACAGATAAGTGAAACAAAAGATACGAAATGACATTTACATAAAAGAGACAGACTATACAAAAGACGGGTCAATTGGCCCGTATTTAATGGCTTCACAACGCGCGCGGTAGTAACATATCTGCTTTGAGTTTTTTCATATAATATCATTGATTGAAGTTATAAATATAATATAAAAATAAAATGGCATAATGAAATTTCACTTCTTACATATTATTGTATACTACATTCAGTTTCTTTGGCTATAATTATAGGGATATTTTTAAATTAAAACCACAATACGTTTACCTATTTTATCCTACCTAAATTAATAGGAACGTACAGTACCCGGCAATAAATATTGCACATCGACCTTTGGAAAGAGACATTCGGCTAATTTCGGTTTCATAGAGCGTTATCTTTGTAGCACACACCTATTTGACATTGTGTCAGTCGTTGTTCAAATTCAATAGAGTGCAGTCGCGTCCAGTTCAAAATATATATCTAGAGTTGTTAACACCCCTAAATTTGCTACAGCTGTAATTTTCTAAACGAATTTTAAATACGTAAACATAATTAGAACATCCTTTTTTATTTTATTTTACCCGAACCTAAAGCCATAACTTATAGAAAATTTGGTGTATTTTATACAAAGAATAATAAAATTGTCAAAAGTAGCAAACCATAATTGTTTTAACAGCTCCTAATATATACCGGACTTTTTGTATTTCGTGCGTAAGAGATAACGCTCTACAAAACCGAAACTAGCCGACTGTCACTTTCCAAAGATCGATGTGCAATATTTACCGCCGGATACTGTATTTTGGCTTGTCATGGCAAATTAGTACCAAGTACCTACTAACCTGCAAATTAATACCCACCACGTTTATTATAATTTATAACTTAGACAATCGCTTCGTCGCTCGAAAGATGAAATGGAATCGTTCAGCTTTTACTGAAGAATACAGTATTCTATGTAGATATAAAAATATAACTTTTTATTTTCTTGGTATTCTTGCGTAGTTTTCGTAAAAAAATAATGATTCACTTTTATCTGATGATATTATTTGCAAACTGTTTATTTAGCACGCAGAAAACTAAGAGAAACCTAATATTTATAAAAAAAATTGAAAACCGATTTTTTCAGAAAAATATCAATTCTTATCATAATTGTGATAAAAATAACATGAATTTGCTGACAATATCGTAGTTAAGGAAATCCAACTTCGAAAATTTCTAATTTCTCAGTTACGACACTACGTATTTGGATGAGGTATTATGAAACTTCTGTCGCTTCGTTTTCTGTCACGATTTGATAGAAAACGATAAATTACGTCAAGGTTTTTTGAAACATGGTAGCGGTAGAGTGAATAAACGCTAGAGACAGGATAGGCTGAGAGCACTTATAGTAGAAGTCTTGAAATTATTTTTGAGGCGGTGGTGGGGCGACTCAAAACTTTTGCTGCTTTAGAGACTATTTTTTGCCTCTACAACAACTAAGGTTAGTATGAGTCGACAATATAAGTTTTTAATAACAAAATAAAGTTGAATCTTTCAGTAACTTTACAAACTTTTAGTATTTCAAGGCGATTACAATAATCTAAAGTCGTTATGAAATACTCAAAGACAGTAAGTTATTCAGAATGATTCAAACTCCTCTCTGCGCCGTTTTCTTCTTATCTTCTCTATAATATGAAGTTGATGTCACCTGAAATTCTTCCTATTTATGGGACTATAGACGAATGAAAACGTTTATGGTCCCTGAAATAGAAAGAAAGACAAGAAAGTGCCAACGGCTGCCCTGAAAAATTAATTAGATTAATAGAGAAATTCTACGAATAATAAAAACTAAGGAAACGACGTAAGTCCCATACTTCAATCGTTTCGAATTTTGGTTCTCAAGTATCTTTTCGCAGACTAAAATAATATGACAATTATAGCTACGAAACACTACATTCAAATTGACAAAAATTTGAATTCGCGGGTTAGAAGTTCGCGAACTTACTCTGCTCGACGTCGGTGACACGCGAGAATGGCTCACACTGGATCACCATGTCCCCAGGCTCGCGGCTCGCGGCTCGTGTCTTGTCAGACATTCAGCGTTTTCACACTGCGACTATAACGACACGACACGATACCACAGAATAGATAAGGGCCTGCACCGCACATATACAATTTCGTCTCGGCAGATGCACTACCCAGATAAAATCTCAAACAGTTATCATGATCAATAAGTTTATTTTATTTGTTTCACGTATTCTTGTTTATCTCGTGGAAACCATATTTTTTCTGGGATAAAAAAAACCGGGACTCAAAGTATCTTCATGCCAAATTTCAGCAAAAACGGTTTAGCGGCTTGGGTGTAAAGAGATAACAGACAGGCAGGCAGACACACTTTCGCATTTATAATATTGGTATGGAATTTAATGTTATTATTTTATAATTAATAATATTATTTAAATAATTATCCTTGGTGCGAAAAACCAATATAATACAAAAAATATCAGTTCTTAATCTAATTTATATTTTTTTTTACTTTAAGTATGTTTGAGCGAATGTAATATTAATAAAAAAAAATTAAAAAAATAATAATGTTATTCTGTTAAAACTGAACTAAATGAAATAAAATACAGATTTTCTTCGAAATATACGTGAAAAGTTAGTGCTACATTTTCGGAAGAGTTGATAAAGTAAGAGCTAAAAAATTCTTTGTAAAGCTTAAAAATAATTTTAAATTTCCTATTTAAGACCAAAAAAAAAATTAAATAGGAACGCCATTTATACTTACTGCCGAAGCACACAACAAACATATTCGGAGGCATGCTCAACTAGATACAAAAATAGTAATTTTTAAATCTAAATTATATAATTTTTTCACATATTTAATTATTTTTGGAATATAAGCAATGATATGAATAAAAAAAATATAGTATATTTTATTATTTTGCTACATAACTGAACCCGAAAGAAAAGCATATTTTCTTCAAAATTTTAAAATTTATGAGTGTAACTGAAGTTGTATTGAATAATTTAAAAATTAAAAGCACAATTTTTTAATAGGTAAACTTTTTAATTTGTGTTATCAGCCACACATTGCTTTTTTCTATTCAATTTCCATCCACTATTACGGGAAATCGGAGGTTTGCATGATTTTTACGCTCTAGGACCTAGGCACTCCACTATTTATTCACTATGCTATACAGTTTGCATTATGACAATATTTTATACCCCCATCTCCTCCTCCCACCCTCCTCATCGTATTCTCATTGTATCACTGGTACATAGAATTTTTATCCAAAATTCGTAGATGAGCTGACTCACGCTTAACCGATTTCTTAAATTTCTTATTTTTTTGTTAATCTACATACAACATACGACCTAGATTTCATAACGCTAGGACAATTGGAAGTGGCCTAGAGGTTTTGATTACCAATTTACCGGTCAGTGAGTGAGTGAGTGAGTGAGTGAGTGCCAAAATTAGCTATTTTTACAGGGACATAATTATTTTAGGAATCAGGATCTACTGAAGCTATCTAATCTATGAAATTTGGTATAGGTACTGCTTAAGTACTAGTATAATTATATAATTACGTAGGTATAATTTTACCTTTGCACTTGCAATAGACACTGAACTACAGAGGGGTCAAAAGTGCTTTGAAACGGTTCGTTTTTACCTTTGTACTTGCAATAGACAGAGCTACGGGGGGGTCAAAAGTGCGTCGGAGCGGTTCGTGTTTAATGTAAACTAGGCCTGCGCACTTTCGTGCCCTTTGATATTGCACGGCAAGCGCGCGGCCTATTCCTGGAACTTGGCCTGCGCACTCTTTGATAAAGTCGATATAAAGGTACAATTCCGTGCATCGCGATCGATCGCGGCCGCGCACGACCTACGACTGTCGTCGGTCGCGCGCGTCTTTCGTAGGCCCCGCGCGACCGTGTCAAAGTTAAGGATTCCACAAACCTACGCAACCAAAGCGTCTGCGAAGCGGTAGCGTCTACCGCGTGGCGGATGCTGCCCATGTAATCTTATGGCGCTGTGCACACCTGCACGACCGCGACGCGAAATGTTCGCGTCGGCAAGCGGAACGTGCGCGTCAAGTTGTCAGACGCGTGTTTTGTACATAAAAGTGTACATAACTAGACTTCTTTTTTAAAACCTTTTTTATATTATTTTCTACAACTCTTTATTTTATGATTTTTTGATTTGTATACGTTTTGATAGATTGTGTCATGATATTAACGTTTGACGGTTCCCACCGTAGTCGCGCAGGTGTGCACGGCCACTCCCGTATCGCGTACCGCGTCCCCTGTCACTGACGCAGTTTGTTTTAAGCTTAAGGTACAATTCCGTGCATCGCGATCGATCGCAGTCGCGCACGACCTACGACTGTCGTCGGCCGCTCGGGACCATAGTCAGCGTATGAAAATGTATGGCACCGCTTCCGAGGCCCGCGACTGACGCGTGCCGCCTACGACTGTCGTAAGCCGCGCGCGACCGTGCCATATAACTTTGACCCGGTCGCGCGGGGCCTACGACTGTCGTCGGTTGTGCGCGACTGTCATAACTTCAAGACACGATCGCGCGCGGCTTACGACAGTCGTAGGCCGCGCGCGTCAGTCGCGGGCCTCGGAAGCGGTGCCATACATTTTCATACGTTGACTATGGTCGCGAGCGTCCGACGACAGTCGTAGGTCGTGCGCGACCGCGATCGATCGCGATGCACGGAGTTGTACCTTAAGATATTCGACTGGACATGTTATGTCAATTCCATACGTCTTGATGGGCTATTCTATAAAGAAGCGACGGTGATCTGTGAATTGTGATAACGTCTTGGCTAGGAGCTCTGCGTCTTTAGCCAAAACGTGTTACTAATTACGCTGCCGAATATAAAAGGATAGTGATTTTTGAAGGACGTGAGGTTTTGATAAACTCGGTGTACCTCATAAAGGCTTTATGAACTTAATATAAAACCGGCCAGACGTACAATAAGAAATCAAAATTAACCAATGAAAACTAACTGTTGTTTTTCACTCACACACATTGTAAGTGTAAGAAAGGTAAAAGGTATATATATATATATATAATAGGTTGGATTGCAGTTGAAATGCGGTCCGTCTGTGCAGAAATAAATCTTATGGAGATAAAAAAACATTATTTAATGATTTTACAACAAAAAAAAATGTACAGCTTAAAAATAGCAACGTAAAACTAGAAAAACACAGGTAGTTATCGAGTGAGTAATAAATATGTTTAATTTTATTCATTTAATGCCTGTATCAACACTTACTGATACTCCATACTCTATCTGTCAGATAAGTTGCACTGGATAGCCTAACCGGCACTCATCAGGAAGTGGTGAAGCAGGCTCTTAATATTAAAGTAAGAAATTAAATACGAGGCAACGATGAATGGCAGCCTCGCTACGACCTTCAGCATTATCAGGAGCACATTAACCAGATCCATACGGAAGACGATGGCGCATAAGGATGAATAGATCTACGATCCTCAAGCGTCAACGTCTTTCGTATACCTAGGTATCTTTGACTTCCATTTATTCCTCTTGACACCAAATAAGGAGTTAATTAGCTTGACCTCGCAAAGCTCATTTCAGCGGTTCTATTGGATCTTCACAACACATTTAAGGTAGTTCCGGCGGAAACACAGCCTTATACGCCTTCCCAAGTCGGTCCACGATGGACAAATACAGGGCTTTATGAACGTATAGAGGAGCATATTCTCACAAGTACTTAAGTGCCTATGATCGACGATTGTGGACGTGACTTGCAAATTGGGAGACTTCACAAGTTTTACATAATATTGTTATCCCATCAAGCCATGTCATCGTGTGATGTCCATGAAGCATTCAATTCGAACAGCCTCGGATCACAGAACTAGATGGCAAAACTACACAGGCGGAAGTAGTTCTGTGATACAATTAACTTTTCTCTAATTAGTCACTGCTGATCAAACAAGTCAGTTGAAAAAAAGTTGACTGCTGTACACAATATTTTATAAGTTGTACAAGTAATTTCAAAGAAAAATCTGCGTCAGGGTCCATTCAGACCGCAACGCGACGCATAGATGCATATCTAAATTAATTGTAAGTATTGAATTGACAGACTCGCATGACGTCTCACGCAATCGAAGTCTGTCAATTCAATACAAATTAATTACAAATGCATCTGTGCGTCGCGTTGCGGTCTGAAGTGACCCTTACAGCCAAACTCAAAGACGTTTAGTATGTTCACATAATTTGTCTAATTAATAAAGAATTTGACAGTAAACGAGGAGAAACTGCACCAAAATCTTTAAAACTATTTTAATTATAATAATTTATTTATTTATCATCAAAATTAATTATACATTGCACATAAAAATATATCTTACAGATATATTAAGGTTGACAAATATAATTTTGATATTTAATAATTGTACATGTCTAAAAAGCCTTCTGTGTCCGATTAAATCATATTATAGTGCTTTCAGCCTATCTTGTCTCTAGCGTTTATTCACCCTACCGCTACCACAATAGACATAACTACCAGTAGTTCGACTGCAAAGAAACGGACAGGTTTCAATATCTGTCAAATTCGTCGGGTTTTTAGTGGATTATGAACGGAATGTGCCTCGCGCTGATATAATTTATTTTTAAATATTTAAAATAAAGATTTCAAAATTGGATTCTGACAATTTTAATCGCATGTGTCAAAACACAAACAACAATACGACCAAAGAGGAACACGACCAGCGAATATGTCATAGTTTAAAATTCGTAGGTAACAAGCACGTAACAAGTCAACAACCCTAGCGACGATTTTCGTCATAATACGTCAAATTTAAAAATTTCAACATCAGTTCGAAGTCGGCATACTCTATAATTCTGTCTACTCTGCCGCTACCATGTTTCAAAAAACCTTGACGTAATTTATCGTTTTCTATCAAATCGCGACAGAAAACGAAGCGACAGTAGTTTCATAATACCTCATCCAAATACGTAGTGTCGTAACTGAGAAATTAGGAATTTTTGAAGTCGGATTTCCTTAATTACGATATTGTTAGCAAATTCATGTTATTTTTATCGCAATTATGATAAGAATTGATATTTTTCTGAAAAAATCTGTTTGCAATTTTGTTTATAAATATTAGGTTTCTCTTAGTTTTGTGCGTGTTAAATAAACAGTTTGCAAATAATATCATCAGATAAAAGTGAATCATTATTTTTTTACGAAAACTACGCAAAAATATCAAGAAAATAAAAAGTTATATTTTTCACCAGCTGTCATTTACATAAATCTAAACATTTTAGTTACTCCTGTTTTGTCACAAGTATCTTTAACTTACCTTTCACAACAGGGGTACATAATTTTTGGTCACCTTTTTTATGTTTGCATTTGAGCTCGGAATCTCCTTATGCTCGCTATAGAAATTACTTATATATAGGTAATACACAAAATGTTTTATAAAATAAATTGATTCTTCAGTAAAAGCTGAACGATTCCATTTCATCTTTCGAGCGACGAAGCGATTGTCTAAGTTATAAATTATAATAAACGTGGTCGGTATTAATTTGCAGGTTAGTAGGTACTTGGTACTAATATGCCATGATAAGCCAAAATACGTTCCTATTAATTTAGGTAGGATAAAATAGGTAAACGTATTGTGGTTTTAATTTAAAAATATCCCTATAATTATAGCCAAAGAAACTGAATGTAGTATACAATAATATGTAAGAAGTGAAAGATCATTATGCCATTTTATTTTTATATTATATTTAGAACTTCAATGAAATTAGGTAGGCAAGGCATAAAGAAAAAAAAATAAAAGCCGAATATTTGAGTTCTTACGAAATTTTTATTGGACTGTTCCTTTTTTTTAAGACGGGAAATGCACTTAAGCATGCCCGGCGGCACTGGGGAAGGACCACCGGGGTATGTGGGACTCGCTGCGGCCGAGAAGATGGTAAGTTGGCCGCAGCTCTACCCACTAAAACCCGTCCGTGCCTTCTCCTCCGCTTTGTGCTGGGCCGCTGGACCCGTCTGAGACGAAAACTGCAGCGGCCCAGTCAGCGGCGTCTGCTTCCAGCGCAGCTCCTCCGCGCGACATTCTGCTGCCGCTTACTCCGGGAGAGCTGCCTAAGGCACTGGGCGCTCTGTAACCGGAAAGACTCGTGCAATGCGGGCGACGGAATAGGGGCGGCGGGTCCCCTATTCCGTCGCCCGAGTCCTATATCTACGGCGGGAGCTGGCGTTCGTGTTCGGCGCGCCTGCGCCCTCCACGCCGTCTTCGAACCGGGGCTGCGGCCACATCCGCCTCTCTGACCCGTTCGGCGGCCTCCTTCTGTAAGATAACATCTTCACAGAAGGTAGCCACAGCGTCCCAGCCTTGTCTCGACCGGACCATAGTTGTAACTTTGGCCGGGAGTGTGAGGTCTAATCCGGTGGTCGCAACAAGCACCGCTCGCTGTTCTACCCAGGCTGGCCATTCCAAAAGCGTGTGCTGTGCGGTGTTTATTGGACTGTTTCTATGTTTTGTTCTAGAACATTCTACAGATCAAGATTCAAGTTGGCAGAAGATTTCACGAATACGTGTAGACCATAATAATAATTATTATTTTCACGAACTTCAAAGGAGTACATAAACGAGATGGTGATATTTTGCACAAAAAACAAGAAACTTAGAGTAAACATAAAACGTCACGTTCTTCACATTGCTTCGAAATTTTTCTCATATATCAATTAAATATAAAAAGCTCTACTTCATTAGGTATTTTCTCTTCCCCTCTCGAATAAAGGTCAGTTTTATATATTATCCTCTAAACAGGCAAAGGTAATCGCGCAGGAGCAGCCTTTTCACCGATTTCATATACTTACATTTTGATATCTACTTAATTACAATTAATAAATACAAAATGTGTTTTTCTTATCGAGTAGCAAAATCTTGTTGTGTCACAAAAAACGTCTTCGCTGACTTTTTATTTCACTCTATACTTTTAGTTATTTATAAATTAGAAACTAGGAGTAGATGAAACCTAGTATTTATTCAAATCATTAGCTGGAGATATTATAAGTTTAAACTTACGGATTTTGTCGCGGAGCACTTATATTAATTCCGACGTTTCGGCTGCCTTACAGCTGCCGTGGTCACGGGCGGACTGAGGTGACAGGTGTCCAATCTCTTGAAGTTATTCAACTACCCTACGATTCATCATTTTTGTTTGCGTTCCGATCTACGCAGAACGAACTCACAGTGTCTTGAACACAGTGTCGGTATCGTGCTACCGCCCAAGAATGATACGCGAGGCCATAGTAATTAAAAAACACCCTAATTTTAACCGTGAAGATGGTTGGATGCTGCCATCTAGTTGGGATCCAGTAATAAACAAACTCAAGCACAAATCCATAACACCTCGGCTTCAAGACACTGTAAGTGAGTAAGGCAGCCGAAACGTAGGGATTAATATAAGTGCTCCGCGACAAAATCCGTAAGTGTTTAAACTTATTATATCATGAGTGATACTCGCGAAAACTTAAGAAGTCATTAGCTGGAGAATTATAAATTAATAGTAATAATAGAAATATATTAGTTTCCCAATGAACCTAATAAGTGATAACTGATAACCCAGCCCCTTTCATACTCCACACAAAATAAAAAAACAATGTTATATATTATGTATGTTTAGGTCTCCATCATTTTTAAAATATAAAATGGCCCCTACAAAAACAACCATTGTAAAATGTAAATTATGCTTCGTCGTGGGGTAAATGTCTTATATTTCTATGTAAGTGTTATACCTCATCCGTTAGTCTACAATATTATATACTAGTAATCTGTGTCCGTTAGTTTATAATATTGAATAGCTCATGCTCGTATCGTTCTTAATTTTTTTGGAATTTTGACAACCGTTGTTTGAGGTCTACCTTCCGTGAATCAATATCTATATTGATTCATGTATAAACTAAGTTTAAAGAAGCGTCATCCTGTAGTCACCAAATAGAAGAGAAAAGAAGGTGACATAGAATATAATATAATATTAATATATTATTTTTTACTCTAAAACATGAGTTGCTTATAGCATGATTTATTTGATAAGAATTAAAAAAAAATAACAAAATAAGTAATTTAAAATAAATGATATTATAATAATATTAGTAGCTTCATAATTTTTCCAAAAAATATTTCGTAAGAAAAAAAGGTTCGTGATATAGGGCGGCGTCACGCTTCCTCCTGCTTGCTCTACCACGAAACTCGCGGTCATTTGAATTTAGAAACTTTTTGACAATTATGTCATACAAACGATGCGATAGATATCGCTACATCTGTAAAATTAGAATACAATGGTAGACGAGATGCCGATAACCGCTAGAGACAGGACTGAGCGTTTGAACCATAGCTATTTGACCGAGTAGCGGTATTTGATAAAACGCGAATAAAATGAGTTCCGAGATTCCAATATACATATAATACACATAATATATAATATGTTGCAGTCCACTGGTTAAAATAGCCGTTTAATCAAACAGCTAGCCCTTTAACTGAACAACGCCATTCAATCTCATGGCTAGCTTTTTAATTGAATATTTCAGTCGCTCGAAACGTTCAACACTACAGCTAATCGAAAAGCAGCCGTTTGATTGAATTAGTTCAGCGCTCACCACCGCGGCGCTAGGTGCGTTTTGTTTACAATATGGCGTCAACTAGCCGGTGTTTTGTGATTGTATAAAGATATTTTTCGTAAATTAATATATGTTGTAAGTGTTATTATAGTGACAGAAATTATGGGGGCACATGCGAGTGAATCAAAATTTAAACAAATATTCGAGGAGTAATTAGGGATTATGAAATGCATCACCAAGGTATTAATTGTGTTCAAAATTAGTTAGAATACAATATTCTGCTATTTGCTGCTGCTATTCTGCTCATTATCATTACACTTGTGTAATAATAATACTAAACTAATGGTCAGCTTAGTTAATTTGTCATTTAACCAGTTAGCTAAGTAAAGTATTATCACTTGTTTTTGTTACACCCTATATATAAAAGGCTGTTTCACTATAACCATGCGGCTTACATACAATCTGCATGGCGCGCACCATCAGAATGTATGGAAGCCGCAGACTCGATCACTCAAAAAGTGTGACGTGTGCGATCTCCATAATGAAAACGGGTACGACGCGTTCTGGTAATCACAGAAATACCACATAGCGAAATTCGTGACGTAATAGCTGACTTGCTATTCTACCACAACGCGTTGTGGTAATCGAGAAAGCCATGACGCGTTCTGAGCATTTCAAGACAGCCACGACGCGAATCCGTGTTGTGGCCCTAATGAAAATGTTTTCATTTTCAATTCAATTCTTCTATATATGTTATAGAAGAATTACTCGTTTGAATATATATGATTAATTCAATTTTAAAAATATTACAATATAATACTTATTTACAGTTAAAAATCTTAAATTTACAAAATAACAGGAGGAATAAATAAAAGGACTTAAAAATAAATATTTTAAATTATCACTTATAATACCACAAGAGCTTCAAAATTATCGGGTATTTCCCGATAGGTTCGTTGCAAACAAATGAAGGATTCAAGTTTTTCAGGTTAAAAAATCACGAGCGCGAAGCGCGAGTGATTTTTCCTGAAAAACTTGACGACTTTATTTGTTTGCAGGGAACCTTGAGGGAAATGCCAGATAATTTTGAAGCTCGTGTGGTATTCGGGGGATTATTTTTCCGTCCCAAATGTCGGCCAATAGAATTGCACCATTCGACGTTACGTGGTAACCAGAGAAAATTTTCAAAAAATTATCAGTATAATACCATGTAGGTTGTACCACGTGACGTCGAATGGTGCAATTCTATTGGTCGATATTTGGGTCGGAAAAATAATCACTTATAATACCACAAGAGCTTCAAAATTATCGGGTATTTCCCGATAGGTTCGTTGCAAACAAATGAAGGATTCAAGTTTTTCAGGTTAAAAAAACACGAGCGCGAAGCGCGAGTGATTTTTCCTGAAAAACTTGACGACTTTATTTGTTTGCAGGGAACCTTGAGGGAAATGCCAGATAATTTTGAAGCTCGTGTGGTATTCGGGGGATTATTTTTCCGTCCCAAATGTCGGCCAATAGAATTGCACCATTCGACGTCACGTGGTAACCAGAGAAAATTTTCAAAAAATTATCAGTATAATACCATGTAGGTTGTACCACGTGACGTCGAATGGTGCAATTCTATTGGTCGATATTTGGGTCGGAAAAATAATCACAATAAAAATTAATAATAACAAACATTAGTAAATAAGAACTATAAATTAAGGGCGTTCCCTCCGGAGATTCCGTAATTGACCGTATTTAAAACCTTATAAACTCATAATCTGAAAGCTACAAAGTTAAAATAAAAATACAGTAATAATCTTTAGTACTCGTATATCAACATTCCTTTTCCCGTTTTAAATTTTCTATTTTTGTTTATTATACTCATGATATCAGCTTCCAAAGTAATACCAATTCATTAAAATTCAAGCGTACATTCAGCATCTCCTTAGCATTTACAAATTACTTTTATTTCAAACTCACGCCAATAGATCGACAATATCATAAAAGTTACGTATATTTCCTGTTTTTTAGGACAATTTTGAATAATAGAGTTTTGGCGCGATCTCGGCAACGCGGCAAATGTTGGCCAAGGTCGTTTGCTCCGGGGACGGCCTTAATAAAAATAATATGAAATCATTTAATATCCCAGAGTGTGGCTTTAACCAAATTACGTGATAATTTCATTCGATTAGGGCGTGCAGGGCCTATATGTAAAAAAATTCAGAAATCTATCTGTAACTAAATATTTGGCTAATTATATCATAAATTATAATTATATTATGACTGACTACGTTATTACATATTATATTCTTCGTCTTCCTTGGAGTGGAGCTCAGAAACTATCAAGGTATCCAAAGTGCCTAACATAATATTATGGTTTAATGTTAAAACCCCTTGGATACCCCAAAAGTTTGCAAGCAGCATACATTCTGGAGTCCAATTCTTATACTCGGGTCTGAATTTCTTGCGAACGAAGTTTGGAAGATAAGAGAACTGTGCGACAGAAAGTAATCGTTTGGAAATGTGAGGTTATTTTCTTGATAAATAAAGTCTTCAAAATATTTCTTGAAGCGCTCATGGTGTGACTCAAAACTTATATTGCTCTAGAGTCTAGACTCAATAGAATAGACTGTGTGTTTTAATACTTTTTGCATCTACAAAAACTTAAAGTATTTAGGATGAGTCTTAGATATAAGTTTTTAAATAACAAAATTAAATTGAGGATGAAGAGTAAAAATGTCTACTTTTGATCTCGGAAAACATAATTTTTTCAAGAGAAGCGCGATATCGTGAATTTGTTTTATATCATGAAATATGCGCTCGATTTCCACAGTTTGAAAGCTGGTCAGATTCTTTGTATAGAGAAAAAAGTTGTAGATACTGCAATGGTTAAGAGTGTTTTTGATCATGTAGCTTGCTTCCAACCAGTATAATCACAGTATACACGTAAAGATATCACAAATTGTACTCAGATAAATAAATATCAATTTGAATATGAACAGGATGTTTTCTCGACACAAAGAATGGGATCAGCTTTCTAACTATGGCAAACCTTTCGTCACCACATAGTAATGCTGGCATAAACACTGGGTTTATTATTCCTAATTTATAAGATATCTGTGATAAGTATCATAGTTATTCTGAAAATATTATGTTTCCGACAGAAGAGCCAATACTGGCTCATAATAAGCAGCTAGAGGATGGGACACTAGCTAGGGAGATATAGAATAATGTATATTGTACTACATGATTCTATTACGCCACGAATACTCACCCACAGATGAAACTCGTGGCACCAATCCCAACCATATCGTTCAATTTATGAGCAGTATTGGGTTGGCGATGATACTCTAGTGCGAAGGAGTCACAATAGATCCTCATGAGATGTACTACATTTGACTTTCAAATTTTTTTTAATTATCCACGTGGAGATGTTGGTTTATTCTAATAATAATGAAAATGTTCTGTGTTTAACTTCACCGTTTTCAATTTAGCTTTAAAAAAAAGCACCTGGCACATGCTACATGTGGAATATGGTCAGACCGGTGAAAGGGGAGCCTAAGAAGAAAGATAGCTGTTTGATGTATTTTGAAAACTTAAAGATATCATTTGAAGATGCCGAGGAATTCTCATTTTGGTCCGATATTTGTGCTGGCCAAAATAGAAATACAGTCGTATGTTTGTTTAGTAATATTTACAGATGTTTTATATATATTTTGTTGTTGTTGATACTATTACAAAATAATGGCAAGTACAAGCAATGTACGTAAAAATAAATCGAAAGTGACACTTTTAATAAAATATTCCTAACATAATCCACAGTAGCATCTCGGAATAGGCAGATACGATAATATTTTGTACTTATTTGTAGTTCCCTGTAAATAATTGAAACTGTCACTTTCGACACATAAAGATAGTTCAATTATGAAGTAGACTATTGTAAGTCAATTTTCTCGAAAACTACTCATAAATTAAAATTTTTGCTTTCATGTAATAATTTGTAAGGTCAACACAACTGTTTATCCTAATTTTTATAAAGATTCAATCACCCGTTACAAAATTATGCAAAAAATAAACTTTAAATCGCTCTCCTGTAGCGTTTTTCAGATTCGATTACTTACCTAGGGACCATCGATTTCTTCTACTGTATTCATTGCACGCCATTTGTATGGCAGAATGTACAAGAACAATAATATATTATTTTGATTGTTAAAACCTATGTAACACTACATTCTTGCAATAAAAAATATTATATTCTATGTATCAATATTATATTTTATTATAATAAATAATATATTTTGTTTTTTATCAGATCTTCGTATTGCGGTCTCTTACATAACTCTTACATAACTGTTTAGTTACACAGGACTAGAAGGAGACGTCACCACGACTAGACATCAGTTCCCCGAACCAGCAAAGTAAATTACAGTCTAAAACAAATAGTAATATTATATAATATTATAGTACTGGCCCTTTAGCCGAGACGTTTTCTTTGTCGCGTCTTCATAGAATCGCCGATCAAAAGGAATGAAATTCACAAAAGTCGATATTCGACTATCATGTTATGTCAATTCCATATGTCTCGATGGGCGATTCTATAAAGAATCAAACCATATTGTGATAACTGATAACGTCTTGGCTAGGAGCTCTGGGTCTTTAGCCAAGACGTGTTACTAATTGCCCTGCCGAATATAGAAACTTTATAGTGATTTTTTGAAGGACGTTAGGTCTTGATAAACTCGGTGTACGCCTAAAGGCTTTATGAACTTAACATAAAACCGGCCAGACGTACTATAAGAAATCAAGAAGAACCAAACCTAAATGTTGTTTTTTCACACACAATGTAAGTTTAAGAAAGGTAAAATTTATGGAGAAAATACTTTGATTTTTAATTTTTTTACAACACAAAAATAGTTTTACAGTTTAAAAAAAGCCAATTATGTAATAACTAATAATATAAAAACACAGGTAATGTAATAAATTACATCAATTGGTGAGTGAGTAATAAAAAAAGGTTTAATTTCATTAATTTAGGGCGTGTATCAACACTAAGGAAGAAGCCACACGGGTGCGGTGCCGCTGCGGCGTCCTGCATATAAAAATCTATGATATGCCACACGTTTACTGTTAAGTGCCGGATAGGCTATCCACAACTTATCTGACAGATACTCCATTCTCTGTCTGCCAGATAAGTTGCACTGGATGGACTATCCAGCACCCATCACGAAGTGGTGAAACAGGCCCCTAATAAGAAGTTAAATACGAGGCTACTATGAATGGCAGCCTCACTATAACGAACTTCAGCATTTTTAGGAGCACGTTAATCAGACCCATACGTAAGACTATGGCGCATAAGGACGAATAGATCTACGTCCTCAAGCGGCAACTTCTTTCGTAGAGGTCTTTTTGACTTCTGTTTTTCCCTCTTGATACCTTGATTTTTTTTACCTCGCTAAGCACACTGCACAGTAAAGCGGTTCTATTGGATCTTCACAACACATTCCACGTAAGGTACTTCCGGCGGAAACGTAGCCTTATACGCCTTCCCAAGTCGGTCCATGGACAAAAACAGGGCGTTATGAAGGTATAGAGGAGCATATTCTCACAAGTACTTAATTGCCCATGATCGACGATTGTGGACGTGACATGCAAATCGGGAGACTTTACAAGTTTTACATAATAATATTGTTATCTCATCGAGCACATGTCCATGAAGCATTCATTTCGAACAGCCTCGGATTAAAGAACTAGATGGCAAAACTATACATAACAGGTGCAAGTAGTTCTGTGATACTTTTCTCGAATTAGTCACTGCTGATCAAACACGTCAATTGAAAAAACGTTGACCGCTGTACACAATATATTTTTATAAGTTGTACAAGTAATTTCAAAGAAAAATTTGCATCAGGGTCAATTCAGACCGCAACGCGACGCGTAGATGCATTTCTAAATTAAATGTATTGAACATAAAGTTAATATACCTATCGGAATAGAGCAACAATCTCGAGCTGTCAAACGTAACCAAAATTGGTTTTCATCTGTGTGAAAAATATGTGTACGTATACACTTACACAAGCATGATTGAACATGAATTCTATGAGATTATATTGACAACGTGCGGCACGTGCCGACTGGACGTCAAAAAAAGAGTGCTGCTGTCATGTATCACACGTCTCTTTTTACCACGCGGTGTTACTGATAGTGGCATCTCGCTTGCTCAGGCCTTTGTTTCTCTATTCCGCTAGGTATATTAACTTTATGGTATTGAATTGACAGACTTGCATGATGTCTCACGCAATTGAAGTCTGTCAATTTGATTCAATACAAATTTAGAAATGCATGATCTGTGCGTCGCGTTGCAGTCTGAATTGACCATAAAGTTAATATACCTATTTCCGCTAGGTATATTAACTTTATGGAATTGACCCTTACAGCCAAACTCAAAGACGTTTAGTATGTTGACATAATTTGTCGATTTGATAAAGGTATTGGGAAAATGTGGTTATGTGGTGCCCCTGCTGTCCCTGTATATATATTTGCCCCCTTCAATATTTTAATGTTTTAACAACGCTATCTAATATAATTTTGGTGCAACGGGATGCTCGCGGCATACTGCTAATTTAGTGCCGTACAAATCCAACAGAGGCTGTCACGTTCGATTGTCATTTGATCGAGTTCAAACTTGCGACCGGCCAATGATATAATAAATAATAACTCAAAGCAGATATGTTACTACCGCGCGAATGGGCATTGTCCAAAAAAAATCACATGTACTTTTTATATTTTTTTTCGTTAAAATAGGGTATTTTAAGAATATAAATTGAATAATTTTGAAATTCATTGCCTAGTTTTTTCTCAATAAATTTTTAAAGTTTCGCTCTGACGTCATCATCGGCGGCCAATTGACCTCTGCAGTATGTTTTTTTTCGTTTCAATCTTATTTATAATGGCTGGTTTGTCAAATATAAGTTATCATTATGTGAAAGCTGATACGAGAAGCTTACCAAAAGTTCTAAACGTAATGTTGGTCGAATTTATTGCTAATTTAACGCCATTGAAGGTCAAACTAAGGTTAAACATATTTGTTCAAAAATATAAGTAACTAATGGGTATTTTTTTCGTTTATATACAGAAAAGCGATCACTGACCTTATTCCTCGAAATGTTTTTGTAATGAGCAAAATTTAAAAAAAATGGACAATCCCCATTGTGAAGCTTCAAATACAGGTCAATTGTCCGCTCCTTTATTTAGTCTGCATCGAACCATCGAACGCACTTCACGAACGTACCGCGTCTTGTCAAGTACCAAAATAAATTGAAAATGCCGTCGTGTGTATTTAGAAATTGTACGAACTATGGCTCCAAAGTAAACAAAACACATGGAATCTCTTACCACTTATAAGAATGCAATAAATACCTCGATTGATTACATTTTCAATTATTTTTTCGAACAATCTGAAAAAATCGAATTTCCGCCATGGTTCAGGCAAAGAAAGTGACAGCGATATGGTTTTGACGCAAGAACGATAAGGATGGTTGCGCTGCTGCAGCCATAGAGTAGTTAGTGCAGACTCGCCACATGACTGTTAGATGGTGACTTAAATGCCTACAATTGCAGTTTATTTGTATTCTATTTTTATACGCTATGCGATGTCTTATGCAACTGTACTGTACTGTAAAATGAATGAGGAGTACATTTTGCTACCAATGATGAAGCAAAACAATTGAAGTATCGCATTTTAAAATCATTTTTGAATTCCAATGTTTTTGACTCGCTCTTAGGGGGGTATTACATTATCATTTATATTGGATCATTTACAGGATCATATTATATAGGATCCAATAAAAATTATCATTTGATCATATCTGCATATTACATTATCATGTAACATTAATCCTATTTTACGTCATATGTTGTTTCAATAGCTAATGGGGAGCGCTAACGCTGACAGGTATTGACATCAGTGTTACTAGATCTCAGAGAATTCGATTTGTCAAAAGACATCGTCATTTTTAATATGGCTTGTTTTTTGTTATTTCAGCAAAATTATTCAAGTATATAATTAGAAAAAGAATTACATTACATTATTTGAAACATACTAACGAACAAGAAATTAAAAACTCTTTTTTTATATTAAATAACTGGCAACACCAATTTCTATGACCGTATTGGATCCAATCTCTTAGCAAATGTTAAAAATCTATGATCAAGGAAGAAATGAATCATTTATCTATATTACATGATCCAATATAAATGACCCAATGATCTAGGATCCAATATAAATGATAATCTAATACCCCCCTTAGAACATTCAAAATAACAGACACCTATTTTTAATCATAGAGCTCATCTCATACTAATATTATAAATGCGAAAGTGTGTCTGTCTGTCTGTCTGTTACCTCTTCACGCCCAAACCGCTAAACCGAATAAACCAAATATTCGTCTCCATTTGGCACATAAAAATAATCCGGAAATACAAAAAATTTCAAAGAGACAGAAAATAAATAAATTAAATCTTTTTGAAGGTACATAAAATATGTATTTTATGTAGTAAAAAATGATTAAAATCGATAGCCTCGATCCTTCACGTGGTCTACTTCTTACCTGTACCTGTGCCAAATAACGTAAAAATCGCTCCAGCAGTTCGCGAGATAAGCCCTTTCAAATAATTTCCCTAATTTTTTCACATTCTCCTATTAGTCTTAGCATGATAAAATATTGCCTATAGCCTTCCTCAATAAAGGGGCTATAATATCTAACACTGAGAGAATTTTTCAAATCGGACCAGTAGTTAGCGCGTTCAAGTTAGCCCTTTCAAATAATTTTCGACGTTTTTTCCTCATATTCCTCTATTTCTTCGCTCCTGTTAGTCCTAGCGTGATAAAATATAGCCTATAGCCTTCCTCGATAAATAGGCTTTCTAATACTGAAAGAATCATTAAAATCCGTTGCGTAGTTTTAAAGATTAAAGGGAGCAAAGGGATATGAGGGAAAAAAGCGACCTTATTTTATAATAATATGTATAGATATAAATATTTATTATTACTTAAATATTTTGGTGTTAAAATTTTCAATTAATGTAAAAGTAACTAACTCTTACATATGCTCTTTCATTTCTTACCTTATTATAAGGCTGGCAACGCACCTGCAGCTCTTCTGATGTTGCGAGTGTCCATGGGCGATGGTAGTTGCTTACCATCAGGTGACCCGTTTGCTCGTTTGCCCTCTTATTTAATTAAAAAGAAAACCTACTAATTAATAATATACATATTTAGCCCGGGCATACGACCGATCCTAAAGTAATTACTCTAAAAAAATATTATGTAAATACAAAGAAACAAAAATTTACACGTTATATACCCCAAGTACTTACTAATATTTTTAAAAATATTCAATGTGTACTTTTGTTTTCCTACGACTTTATTATAATATGTATAGAATATAGCACATAGTTTAATAAAAAATAATCTAACAAACAATTAGTTTTATTCAATGTCTCTTCTGTTCAACAATAACAATATTCTCTTATTCTTTGTCGCGCATGCGCGCCGATGCGCCTGTCAAGTATAATTCAAAACCATCTCAAAACATATAGTTATCCTATTCTATACCATTCATTACGTATTATCTGACGCATTCATTGTTGTAACTATGGTAACCTTTAGATATGACAGAGGTAAGTACGTATTTGAATTTGAAAATTGTTTGGAAGCAATTTAAGCTGGAAGATAGTATGAACGTAACAGATCTGTATTTAGTAGAATATCATTGCGACCGGCGAAACTTTTAAGTGTGTGTGATTTTGTTTCGATAGTTATAGTAGGGGCGGTCGCGCTCAGTTAAAAAAGTAATTTCATACCGAGCGAAAATCGTTACAATAATAGTATTCCACTAATACATAACAGCTTTGATCGTCAGCCACTTCATAATTGGTGGAATAAAAATTGAGAGCATCTCAAAGTTGATGTTGGGAATTGTATTGAATTGACATTAAAACGATCCCAATTCGCACCCAATAAAGGTTCATATCTAGATTATACACGTTTAGGTTGGGTAGGTGTTATTTAAGTTTTAGTATATAACAACAGATGACGCGTTTAAAGTAAAATGTATATAATTCTTCTTCACAAGTATTGACTATCGAATTAATTACTTGAAATTCCTATGTGAGATAATTTATGGTTAATTCAAACAAAAATCGCCGTCAGCTGAATGTTTGCAGGTGGAAATGTCGTCTACAGTCTACACGACGCCCTAGGATACATTGACGGATGCGGCGACTGACGCTGATTATATTGATTAATAAATATTAAGCTACCGCTGGACAAAAATTTGGTCGGTATGAAATGGCTTTGCATACGCTAGCACTACCTCCCCTACTATTATTAAAAAATAGAAACATTTGGCTTTAGGGTTCAAACAACGGATACATCAAACTCTTCTCCTACGGAATTTAAAAGGTAAATATAAAATTAGACATTTAATAAATATTTTTGGAACGTTTGTTTAAATCATTGATTCCCAAAGTGGTCCAGGTGGACCCCATGGGGTCCACGGGAGCCCGACAGGGGTCTACGCTTGCGTGGAAAAAAAATGGGGGTCCACGAGTCGTTAACGGGGGTCTATGAAAATTAGGTGACCCGATTTGACTTCTCCTATGAATATAGGCAGACAATATTATATTAACAGCAGATTAAACATTACAGAGCGAGGAGATTTAGAAATAAGTGAAAGTGTGGTTAAATAGCTACAAAACAAGAAAATATTTGCACTTTTTACCACTCCGCAGTAGTTGGGTAAATACGCTTTTTAGAGCGCAGGTAGCTGCGGGGTCCACCGGATCCAGCAACATGTTAAAAGTGGTCTATGACAAAAAAAAAGTTTGAGACCCTCTGATTTAAATGTTATCAATACTTGTAATTTGGTCCCCTCACATTGGCCCCGGGGGTAGTAATGTTTCATGACGTGGAAGACATAACCACGATGGAGAAGGCTTTGGTAGGAATGCCGTTTGACGCCAGAGAGACACTACAATATCCAGCAGTAGCTCTGAAAATGACGAAGACGCCGTAAATACCGATTATGATGACTCGTATACAAATATGGTTCCTGAAAACGCGGACGTGCCATACGTATGTTCTGCGACACAATTTGTTCCAATGGAACAAATTGTGTCGCAGAAGCTGGAAAGCCATGGGTACAGTGTCAAAGGTGTGACTTATGGGCTTATGTAACCTGTATAGGTTCCGAAGGTGGCTATTACATTTGTGATATTTGCCGTTAAGTTTCACTTCTGCAATACATTTAATGTGACCCCCCCAGGGGGCCACATTACCATCACTTGATCTCAAAATACCAAATGTGATTAGTCAAGAATAAATCATTTTTAGATAATCCTGTACGAGTTTTATTTATTCCCTAATAAGACATGTTTAAACAAATAAATGAGAAGTCCCATAATGTATTTTTTAGGTTTCTGACTCCTGTATTTTTTAACAAAGCTTCATAAACAAAGTGGGGGGCCACATTACCACCTTCTCCTATATATATTACGATTGACAAATAGAATTTTGATATTTAATAATGTATGCACACTTAATGTAAGTCTTCTGTGTCCGATTAAATCATACTAGCTATTTGACCGAGCTTTGCTCGGTATTCGATAAAACAGGTATGAAATGACTTTTCTAAAAATGATTTCTAGCTTGATCGATTTATCGCCCCCGAAACCCCCTATATACTAAATTTCAAGAAAATCGTTGGATTATAAATATGTTTACAACTTAAAAATTATTTACAGTTTAAAATCTTAAAGCTTACAAAATAACAGGAGGAATAAATAAAAGGACTTAAAAATAAATATTTTAAATTATCACAATAAAAAAATTACAATAACAAACATATTTAGTAAATAAGAATTATAAATTAATAAAAATAATATGAAATCATTTCATTTCCCAGAACACTCTGGGAAATGAAATGATTTCATATTTCCCAATTGTGGCTTTAACTAAATTACGTAAGTAATTATAATAACTATAAGTTTAATTTCAACTATAAGTTTAATTTCAAATAAAGATGGATGTTTTTCCACTTTTTGTGGTTCCTTATACAAAGGGATTATATTATACCCTATTGCGATGACTTCGCTGTTTGTCTGTCTCCAGTCTGTACCTCATGGACTGCGCTAGCTAAATAGTTGTAAATTTTACAAATTATGTATTTCTGTTGCCGCTATAACAACAAATAGGTAGTACAAACAAAATAAAGCAAATATTTAAGGGGGTTACCATACAACAAACGCTACTTTGGTCTTTTTTGCTCGACATAAATAATTGCAACAGGTAGGCACTTGAGTCTTGACAATATAACCACAAAATATTCAATTATTTTTTCGTCTTAATAATTTATTCATCCTATTAGGTACTGATAGGTCTTAGTGTCTAAACACGCCATGACGAAGATACGCGGCCGAAGTTCGGCAAGATTACGCCTGTTATAATATATTTTAAATTACCGATGACACACCATGCTGAAATAACGTCACGTTACCTATTATATTGTATGCGTAGCGCATTACAAGCGTAATCATGCCGAACCTCGGTCGTTTATTTTCGGCCGTGTGTGTTTAGAGTTTAGAACTTAAGTCACTTAGGAATGGAATAGAACGAACGATATCAAATTACTTGTTCATAAAATTTTTCTGTAGGTCAAAGCGAGATACTCGTATCTAGCAGCTAAGCGCTTCATCCCTCTCGTATGAATGTGTTAACAAAATATGAATTATTGTCTAAACAAAATATGTAGTAAAAACTCAACAAAATATTTCAAAAAAATAAATCTAACAACGTAAAAGATAAGGCTAGTTGACTATTTTTTTTTTGTTATTATAGCTGTTGCACTCACAGTTCTTCGATGTTATGCGTTCCTGGTACCACGACGCGAAATTAAGTTATTTAAATTTATGAATTCACTATTTAAAATTATAATAATTATTAAATTGATGAATTTTTAGTAACATAGACACGTCCACACTCTTTCGCATCCAGAGGGGAAGGGGAATTGTAATAATATAATATATTTAAAAACTACAAAAGGATTTTCTGCTATTTGTAGTTGTTACTGAATACAATTGTAATGCACAACGGGCTGTTGGAGATTTTATACATCCAATCCACCCTTATGCATTCCAAAGGGACCCAGTAATCTGTATCTATTGCATCTATAAAGCAGGCGCTGGGTGGAGTTGAGTATGCTTAATATTGTGAGGACCTATGTTATTCTATTATGTGAGGACCGCATTCTGACTTCTGAGCATTCTCATCTCAGGGTTGAACTCAGAAAAGCACGCAGATTATGAGGCGTAACGGTTCATTTTTCACCATATTTTGCGTATTCAAGTTCACCCAGCACCGGCAGCACCCACTCTACTACCGATAAATTGAAGATCACACACAGAATTACAAAATATAAATATATAAGGTGTAACAAAACTGCTTGTTATAACTGATAACATTTCAGGTTGTGAATAGGTTCCTTCACAGGGTTCACTATACATAGTTCGATGTGAAAGTTGCAGCGCTGAAAGGGTAACTTTTTTTACTTTTGTATGTAAAAATTCATGACGTTCGGGCGCTTGCATATACTAATCACAAAAAATTGCTCTTTCAGCGCTTCTGCTTTCATAGTGTACTGTATATGGGGAACACAATAATACACACCCTAAAGTAGTATCACTCAGTTTTATCACAACTTACATCTACAGTACAGTATACAAACATATGTAACAAAATTTTATTCTTAATTACTTAAAAAAACTTTATTCTTATTAATATCAAATATGCGTATGAATTTTCTATAAGTATAATATAATACAATGTAAATCAATGTATAATATAATATAAAACAATGTGTCCCAAGTAACAGTTAACACCCATGTCCGATCCATGATCCGTGTTACAAAGATCTCAAAATCTACCGTGTTGTAGCGTGCTATGATTTATTTAAATGTATTATTATACTCTATTATTATGATGCTAATCTATGGCTTAGTATTCTGTCTACTCTGGTATTTTATTGACTTTCAATTTTAAATTTTTTAAAATTTTATTTATTTATTTACCTACACTTTATGCAATTCACAAAGGCGGGTTTTATACTTTTTTTCTAAGAGCCACCATTTTTGAGATATAACGATTCAAAAAGTTGAATGAGTTTGAGGTGTAAGTGTACTTAGCGCGTTTTTTTTCAAGTTACACTTTTTAAGTGTACATCAACGACAAAACTGATTAGCGGTGTATCTAGTCTGATGTATGCGATACATCGACGTAGACAAAAGTACACTTATACCTCAAACTCTTTCAATTTTTTGAATCGTTATAGCTCAAAAATGGTGGCTCTTAGGAAAAAAATAATTAAGACACTTTTATAGATAATTATCTGACCTACAAATTTTGTCTGAGCTGATTTTATGATACAACTTACTGTTTTGCTGAAAATTGCAAAAAAGACCTTTGACCCCGAGTAAATTTTTTTGCACGTGCCGGATCGATGAGGACTTTTCACATTTCCTTTATTATCTTGCCTTGTCGGAATTAATGTAACCTTGGATGTCTAAATTGATCGGAGTATATTAATTATTGATATTTATAACAAAAATATCAATATAAATACATCGACACTGATAGAAACAAACAAGCCCAATAACATATAGTATATAGGTATAGTCGCCTATACAGCATACCATATATGTACGTCTTAATCATAAAGTTAATATACCTATCAGAATATAATATTATACAATAATACTAGCTGTCCCGGCAAACGTTTCTTTGCCATATTAAGTATATAAAGTATTTTTTTCTAATTTGATCGCAGCGCTAACTGTTGGGACAGACTAAAATTAAAATTCGAATTCGAATATTATTTAAAATTTGACACTGCGATGGTAGCGCCGTCTGTCGGATCCAATGTACAACATTCCAAAATCAACAACTACTAATAAATTAAAAATTAATTAAAAAAACATTGTCCAGCGGACAAAATTGTGTATCTAAACCATTCCCGGATCCCCTCGAACAAACACAAAAAAATTCATCAAAATCGGTACAGTCGTTTGAGAGAAGTTCAGTGACATACATACTCACAGAAGAATTATATATATTAAGATAATTATATAATATAATATTCCGATAGGTATATTACCTTTATGGTCTTAACTCTTAATAGGTACACTCACAGCCAAATTAGAAAGTTGCGCACTAAAGGTGCGCACCAAAAACGTGACACATTTTCGTTACTTGTTAGTAGGTTTTACCCCTCGGATTTTTCTTATACCGGGCGCCTTATATATGAAAATCGATTCTTAAGGAGTAAACTCAAAAAGTGTGGGGCCAAAGACGCTACCTTACATGAAGACGTGACATTTTGAGTTGATGTCAGTCAGCTTCAACCACTGACCTCCATTATACAAGTACGCTGGACCTATGATGCCCAGATGTATTTTGTGCCTATTTGAAGCGGAATCAGCTCCCCAATATTCGAGAAGAGAACTAAATCTGACGTAACTTGCAAATGGCCGCTCACTCGCTATTGGTAGTTGTAGAAACCACAGATAATAGTATACCTTCATGGTAGAAACCATAAACTTATAATGCATATTATAAGTCTATGATAGAAACAAGTATTAGTTCCAAGTACTCCCACTACTGCTATCAGCGCCAATATGGCAACTTTCAAACATCATTTTTACGTCAAATTTGGTTCCTATCCCTAACTTGGGGAGCTGATTCCGCTTCAAATCAAAAACTTATAAATTATAATGCTACGACAGTATATATTATAAGTCTATGCCAAAGAGAATATAATCACTACGTAGTGATTATATTCTCTTTGGCATAGACTTATAATATATACTATGCCTTCAAATAGTCATTTTAAAGGGCATCATTAGTCCAGACTCCAGCGTACTTGTATAATGGAGGTCAGTGGCTTCAACTCACAGCGCAAAAAACAAGTTCGCTGTGTCGTTTCTATACACGGTAGTAATAATAGTTCAATGTTACAATCATAATATTTTACATTCAATCGCTCAAGATTTCATACTAATCGGGCAAATGAAAAAAGTTCATAGGTAAGCAATATTTGCAAGTTTCACACACAGAACGAGCCGCTATAAGGAAAAATAAAAAGGATCAAAATGTTTTATTCCAATTACCCCGGTATTGCGAAAGTCAATTTATTTTCTCACACAGATTCTGGCAGATCTAACTATATCTGACTTAGATCATAGAAGTATAAACTAAAATGGCTGCCATTGACCGTGAAAGAGAGAAAAAATTTGAGAGCCAATTTGTCGATAAACTAATTTGCCATACATCATGACATAAAAGGATCGGACACTGTATATTTAAGAATAAAGTTATTTTTAACTAATTTAAATATCATATTAATTAAAAAAAAACTCATGGGAGTTTTTTAAATAAAACATAAAAAAATGCACTATCCATGGGGATAGTGTATTTTTTTATGTTCTTTCTGATGATTTCATCACTTGGTTCTCTTTACTTGAGAAATGGTGTTTGTGCTTTTCTCACAAATCGATCAATTCACAAATAAGGAAAACCAATGAACAGTGGCTGAAGACAACAATTTTATTTACGATTTATAATCCTGTTCTGAAGAGGTTAACAAACCAAAGTTTTATAATACTTGAGGAGAGTCTTAGCTTCTACCACCTGCATCATACAATCAGCACCGAACACCGCTGGATACCTGTATAATGTGTATATTTCAATCTCGTTTCGTACTTGCATTTTGAGGCTTCATTTGTAGACGTGTGTTGGAGTGCTTTTATATTAGACGACAGTATTTCGTATAAGTGGCTACAACATCACACGGAATATTGTCGTACTCATACAAAAGCACTAGCTACCTGTTATAACCTACGGTCGAGCTAGGTACAATATACATATTACGTATGAGGAATGTATAAAAAGGTTCTCAAAAGCTAAAGAGAAATAAAAAAAAACAAAATAGACAAAACAATACAATTATTTAATAAAAAACCAACAAAACTAAGGTTAAAAGTTCCTGAAATAAACACAATTAGTAATGAAATTATTTAAATTATTACTGGTAGTCAATAGTCGTTAATAAATTTAAATCAATACAACATAAATTAATGATAATTATAAATTATAATACACAAAATATTTTCTAAGACACGTTAAGTGGGTTAATTCTAGTATCTACTATCTAGTAAACGCGAGGCATTGGTGGCAAGAACTGGACTTCGTCATCCAATGGCTTGTCAATAACTGGTCGATATGTGATGGTCACTTCGCCCGAACACAAATCCAGGGTTGATAGACTATGTTTCCTCCAATGTTCCTCCAATGGCTTGGGAGTCTGGAAGAACGATTATACAATGTATACAGAGGTTACGAGTTTCAAAGACAGGCAGGCTCTTGCACTAAAATTATAAAAATAAAAACTGATGTGATTCAAAATCTATAATAATCACTCTGTCACTAACCAGAAGACAAGCAATAAGTTCACGCGTTTTGCTCTTTATGTAACTTTGTGATGATTGGTAGGTATCTAACAAATTAGATATTCCAATTATAATATTATCAGGTAAGTCACACTATTGCCAAAACTGGGCACGGTTTACCGACATATAGAATGCAAAGTTTAAAAGAACCTTAAAAATCTTACCTGATCAGAGGTTGGTTTGCTGTAGTCCATTTCGTCCATTCTCTTTGGAAAATCGTCTCTGAAATGTGCTCCTCGACTTTCGGTCCTATTCAATGCGCAGGCAGTGACATGTTTCGCGCCCTGCAGCATGTTCTGTAGCTCCAACGTCTCAATCAAATCCGAATTCCAATTCAGACGTTTATCAGTGACGCCGACTAATTTGAAACTCTTGTACCACTTTTCGATCTCATCGCATGCTGATAAAATCCCCAATTTTTAAGTAAGTTTTCAAATAGAAAACAAAAAAAGCATATAATACAAACATAAGGGAAAAAATGTGGACAAAATATTATAATATTTTAAAAGACAAAGGTGTTTTGTTTTAAAATATCATATTTTAAAACAAAATACCTTCAGTCAGCAGTTTGTTTTCTCTGAAAACTCCGCACTTGTTCTGCATTGTGGTTTTCATGGAGAGCCTCAATTCGTGAACTGGTAACTGGCATCTCTGGCTCTTTATCGTGGCCAAATTATCAATGCTTTCATCGCAAATATTCTGCAAAAAAATTACATGTTTATACATTATATAAGTACTTGTTGACATTTTTATACTTTTCATACTTTGTAACTATATACGGGTACTTACATCTTTTAACACAGGCTGCCTATCGCCTGGCCGGGAGATCCTGCCGATGTTGTTGGCAATGGCTTTCCCGAAGACCACCACATCGAGTATCGAGTTGGCACCGAGGCGGTTGGCACCATGGCAGTTGCTGACAGCCTCTCCTGCCGCATGGAGCCCTGGTACCACACAGTCGCAGCCGTCGTGGTGTATTATAGCCTTGAATGTAAAAATGTGTGTGCTGTGTGCAGTTCGGGGGTTTGCGGGGAGTTGCGTTGCGGAAAATGTGTTTTTTATTATAAACCAACAAAATTGCTGCGGAGCGAGTCGCAGGTAAATAAATATACTCTAGCTAGATTGACTGTAAATATTATTGGTTTTCGCAACACAGCTCCGGTGGAAACGCATCCTTGAAGTGTTGGTAAAAATTTTGGTTTAGAACAACAGTAACTATGTTCCTGGTTGCGACTTAGAAATTCAATTTATCTCGTAATTACCTCTCCTTTATAGTTGATCGGTATACCACCCATAGTGTAGTGGACTGTAGGTATAATGGGAATTGATTCTTTGAAGACATTCACACCGGTGAAGATGTATGCCGTCTCTGAGATACCAGGTAGGCGCTCTTTAATCTGTTGTGCGGGTAAATGATGGAGTTGGAGGAACATGTGGTCCTTCTTGGGACCAACTCCACGTCCTACGAAAAATATATTTCTTACCAACATGAATTAAAACTTCTCATTCGTTGACAAAAAATATATGAGACAGGAAAACAATCATCTGAAAGGTCATTTTGTATCTTGCAACAGTAATATAGGTGTAAAGTGTACAATTCTGCTATCTATCAAAATTTTCGGTGTCGAACGCCTGTTATACATAACTACACTGCGATATCTTACCTTCTTTAATTTCAGTTGCTATAGATCTAGATACAACGTCTCGACTGGCTAAGTCTTTGGCTTTTGGCGCGTATTTCTCCATGAATCTTTGACCTTCACTGTTCACGAGGTAACCACCTTCTCCTCGACAACCTTCGGTTATGAGACAACCAGATCCGTACATACCTATAATGGCAAAAAAATTACTGAGATATAAACCTCAGTCTACGAATAATAAAAACTAAGGAAGAGTCTATGTCCAGCAGTGGACGAATATAGGCTGATATGATGATGATGATGATGATGATGATGATGATGATGATGATGATGAAGGAAGAGTTATAACTGTGTCACAAAAATTGATTCTACAATATGTGACTTTATGCAAAAAGAGACCCGAATACATGCAAGAATTTTGTGTATTTTATTTTAATTATCATTTTTAATTATTATTGGAATTTCTAGGGACAGTCTAGGGACATTATTATATTTTATACCCCACGCGAAAACCGAGGAATGTCTAAAGTGGGTATTCAAGCGCGGCCCTGCTCGGCCGCATTCATCTCGGAGCTCGCAGAAAAAGAAAGTACATAAAAAATAAACGTATTTATATTTGAAAACTGCCTACAAATGTCGTTCTCAATTTACCAGTAGGATGAAACTGTATAAACTCCATATCCTGCAAAGGAATGCCTGCTCTCGCCGCCATCGCCGTACCGTCTCCCGTACAGGTGTGAGCCGCCGTACAAGAGAAAAACATACGAGGATAACCTCCGGTGCATACTATTGTGTTCTTTGCTTGGAATCTGATGGGAAATGAGGCAAGGAAGTGTTACATTTGGAAATTCTTAGAAACATCTAGGTATCCATTTATACTATCAGGGAAGTTGATTCCTATGCAGATGGAGGACCTCCGTTATTTGGTCAGGTTATGTAAATTCAATGTAAAAACTAAAAAGTGAGTAGGTAGAACTAAGTAGGTCCGCCATTGATATGAATCGTCTTCTCTAATAAATTTGGTTTTAAAGGTATTTGTCTATTATAATAGGTCTACCAGAATCTGATGGCAAATTTTGGCAGCAGATTAAAAAAGAATATCCTTGATCATTGGATATATATTTGCATGTTTCACACACAGAATCAGCCGCTATAAGGAAAAAAAGGATCAAAAAGTTTTATTCCAACTACCACGGTATTGCTAGAGTCAATTTACTTTTAGACCAGCCCCTCTAGCATACGCCAACCAGAAAAATCTGTCTACACGTTTTCTCGATGTTTGATGGCGTTTCTCCTCATCTCTATTGACCCTAACATGACATTCAATTTTTCTCGTGTTGATCTGTCGTCAAAAGCTATCGACATAATGTCAAAAAATGATTTTGACATTATGTCGTTATCGACAATATAACTCCACACGAGAGTGAGATATCTCGAGATTTTCTCGTTTGCGCATCTTAGGTCGGCAGGACCAATATCTTCAAAAATAATGAAAAGTGAAAAGAAATCACAGTATAATGAAACCCATTACAAAAGGAGGAGAATATTATAAAAATTAAGGGAAAAATAATTTACGAGCGATCTGAGTTAGGGAAAAGTGTGGGGGGAGGTTTTAAGGGGGAAAAACGGTTTATCGCGATTTCTGGCAAAACTAATATTCCTATGAAAAAAAGTCAAATGGCAAAGTTGTAGGTAAGAAAAAGATCTAAAACTTTTCTATTCACACTTTTTCTCCATAACCTCAAAATTTAGGTGAAAAATTCGAAAAACCATGTTTTTGGTTTTTTATTTATATCTTTTACAAAAATTTTTTTTTTCACGAAATTTGGTGATAACTTACATTTTTAAGTCCCGAATACGCTGTCATTTATTTGATTAGAAATATTTATTTTTCCACCTTATTTTGAATTTATATTGAAAAAAATACCCTAATTTTCAATCGAAAATTCGACCGTCAAAATATCAGTTTTTTTTTAAATGGTGTGCTTTCTACTCGTTGTAATCTCTACTTTCCGACGATGAAAAAAAAATATATTACACTATAGTAAATCTTCTCAGAAAATGCAAAAAATCGAAACAGTTTTTGCTCAGCGATGATAAGTCAGTCAGGACATGTTATTTTAAGAGTATAGATTTGCATTTATATTTATATATAATGATATTTTCTATGACAGAAATGTAATTAAAATGAAATAAATCTACTTAAATTAAAACTAATTTCGAATTTGAGTTTTTTTTTTCGATTTCTTGCGTTTTCTGAGAAGATTTACTATCGTGTAATATTTTTTTTTCATCATCGGAAAATAGAGATTTGAAAGAATAAAGAGCATTACAATTTTTTTTTTTTAATCTGATATTTTGACGGTCGAATTTTCGATTGAAAATTAGGGTATTTTTTCGATTCAAATTCAAAATAAAGTGAAAAATAAATATTTCTAATCAAATAAATGACAACGTATTTGGGACTTGAAAATGTAAGTTATCACCAAATTTTGCGAAAAAAAATAATTTTTGTAAAAGATATAAATAAAAAACCAAAAACATGTTTTTTTAAAATTTTTACATAAATTTTGAGGTTATGGAAAAAAGTATAAATACAAAAGTTTTAGATCTTTTTTCTACCTACAACTATGCCTTTTAACTTTTTTTCATAGGAATATCAGTTTTGCCAGAAATCGATGTAAACCATTTTTCCCCCTTAAACCCCCCCCCCCCCCCCCACTTTTCCTTAACTCAGATTGCCCGTAAATTATTTTTCCCTTAATTTTTATAATATTCTCCTCCTTATGTAATGGGTTTCATCCTACTGTGTTTTTTTTTTGTTTTCAAAATTATTGTCTTGGTCTATTTCTCACTTTTTGCTATCAGATTCTGGTAGAGCTATAGTAGCTATGATATTTTTTGTTTTTATTTAAATATAAGTTGATAAACATCAACATAAAAAATAGTTCTTCTTGTTTCAATTTGATTGGGTAGTCTCCTTCGCTTTGGTTTTTGTTTAAGCACTAATGAGAGGCTGATAGAACGCGATGATGTTTTAAAATCCCTTCATATCGTCAACGTCTAACGAAATTATGACAATAAATAACACGACGACCGGTTGGTTCGATATTTCCTAAAATTGTCGAAACTGAAAGCTTTCTCCTTCTTCGGCTACGATGACTGCTACCGCATTAATGAACTGCTGTAGTTGTTTAACTGCGATTCAGACGATGTGATAGTACACCAAAGAACTAGATATCCATGTTTCTTTCTTTCATTTGGCTTAGTCAGTAGGATTAGAATCGACCTAATCGAGAAACGTGACAAGGCATTAAATATTCTTATGTCTAGTCGTACTGTAATTCTGTGTAACACATCACAAGCAGACGAGAACAAGAAAATACTTACGCATCTAGGTATATAGGGTAAAAAGCAAACGTGAAACATACATATAGTTATAGTAATAAACAGAAATTCTGATTATGTTGTTCACGCACCGTTACCATAACCAGTAGATTTATCTATGTACTGTCAAAGAAGGTAGTAGGCTGACGTGATTTGGTCACGTTATATCCAACCCATGCCAGTTGACAGGTCACGGGCTTCACGACTATCATTGAATTGACATACACCACAAATGACGCAACGTCAGAGTTTGATTCATATGCAATTAGCAGACCAATCTGCCAACAGCCTAATGCCTATGAATCAAACTCTTCGATGGTACAACGAAATTACCTGTGCAGACTGCTGTCATCCATGTCCATGGCAAAAGCTCCTACTGCTTCACCGTCTTGTATCAGCAGATCCAAGACAAAGAACTCGCTGAATAAGTCAATGTTCTTGAACTGGGTACTGTACCCATACAACGTGTGGAGCAGGGAATGACCGGTCCTATTGGAGCGTAAGTAGTTAGGTATGGAAATGTGGCACATGGGGAATGTTTTTAGATCACCGTTGCATCTCATACTGTTTTACCACAGTTTTACTCGATCGAGCATTCATTTAGACTGTACATAGAGTAATACCCACCAAAACTATCGAGTAAAACCGATACTGACTATGGATATACATTATACAAGATATATAAAAAGCCCTGTTGCCACTGACGCGTAGCGGAGCGGAGAGGAGCTTAGCGGTTTCCAAATTGACTAATCGTGCTATTCCAGCGGAGACAGCGAAGCGAAGATTTCGAGCATGGTGATTGGTCAATTCCGCACCGCTAAGCTCCGCTCCGCGTCAGTGGAACGCGGCATAATTTTGTATGTTAGTAACATTATTTGTGTGTAATAGCACGCATAGCAAGAGAATGCTCTAACGCAAAAATGTAGGCATGGATACAACATGAAATATCCCGAAAGTGCAAGTTGGCGATAAAACGTTTAATGAAACTCAACTTTACATCTTATTACTTGTACATTTCATAATTCAAGCATAGATGGCGCTGATTCACTTATCCGGAAAAATCAATACATCCGCTTCAGTAGCGCCATGGCGCGGCGGCTTCTACGAACGAACATTACTGTAAAATTACTCGAGCAATGGATAGGTGGCGTTATGTGTCATCATTCAAATGAGTAATATAAAGATGATACTTTTCTCATTACAAAAAAATGTAATGGGAATTTATTTTTATGACATTAAAAAAAGTAATGAATAGTGGGAACTGACACCATTAGGTACACCGTACACATTAAGCTAAAAGTAATGAGTAGTGGAAATTTCTCATTACTCATTACTAAAAGTAATGAGTAATGGAAATTTCTCATTACTTATTACTAAAAGTAATGAGTAATGAAACGTCAACGCATAAACTAAAGTAATGCACTATTAGCAACTCTGGTTATAGCACGCATTTTTTAATGCTCTCACGTAAAAACGTAGGCCTGGATACAGCATGAAATTGATTTGGAAAATATTAATTCCGAAATTTGTGCAAGTTGGCGATAAAACGTTTGATGAATAAAACTCAGCCCTGGCCCCTGCATCATAATACTTGTACATATTTTCATAATTCAAGCACAGGTGGCGCTGTTCCGCTTTTCCGGAAAAATCAATACATTCTGCTTCAATTTAGCGCCACGGCGCGGCGGCAGCGTCTACGAACGAATTACTCGAGCAATGGATAGATGGCGTTGTTTTGCGTTCTGATAATAAAATATATCCAGTGCGCTTCTTGGAAACTCACCCATGGTGCTAATTCGTCTATCAATACTATAATACTATAATATATAATATTATAAATGGGAAATTATCTCTGTCTGTCTGTCTCACTTTCACGCCAAAACTACTGAACTGATTGTAATGAAATTTTGTACACATATAGTCTAAAGCCTGAGAAAGGACATAGGCTACTTTTTAACTTCAGGGGTTGTAAGGGGGTGTTTATGCGTAAATTTGTTTAAATTAAGTTAGTTCCAAAAATTTATAATAGATGTCGCTCTGCCGTCACCTACATCGCACAAGCGCTTGCTCAAACGTCGTGTTTCTATAAGAGGTGGTAAGGATAAATGAATCATTGACTGCTAATTGCTAAACGCCAGTCTCCTTTCCGACGAAGCTAACACGGCCCTCTCACACAGGGCCGCTAGCTTTATTTTTCAATGAAACTCTTTTACGTTTTTTTGAAGGTTTAAGAGGATTTTAGACCGACTTCAAAAAAAGGATGTTATCAATTCGACGCGTATGTGTCTAATATTTCCAGAACTGTCCAGTTTTTATATAATACTAGCTGTCCCGGCAAACGTTTCTTTGCCATATTAAATAAAGTATATCGCCCGTATTATTTTATTGAATTAGTGACTAAATAAGTATGTCACCATGGCAACGTCCATCGCTATCTCGTGACCCGCGTCGCATAAACAATGGTCGCTCTTTATAGACAAATAATTTGTAATAAAATAAAATTGCGACTGTAATTAAAGATCTAAGCTATCCTATCTCTCAAGTTGGAAAAAAGCAATCTAAAATTCTATTAAAATCGGTTAAATAGTTTAGGAATCCATCGCGGACAAACATCGTGACAGGAGATTTATATATATTAGATGTTATTCTATAGCAGCTTCTGAACAAATATGCCAAATTTCGAAAGTGTATGTATGTATCATGTATGTATGTATGTATGTTTGTATGTAAGTATAGCTGTTCCGCGCGGCTTCGCCCGCGTAATTTAGGAATTTCACGCAACCGTACCTTTTTCCGCAAAAAATAGCCTATGTCCATTCAGGTGGTATATTCTTCATGTTTGCCAAATAACATAAAAATTGCTCCAGTAGTTCTTAAAATAATAAGCAATTTCATATAATTTTCCCCGTTTTTTTCACATTTTCCTTTATTTCTCCGCTCCTATTAGTCGTAGCGTGATTAAGTATAGCTTATAGCCTTATTCGATAAATGCGCTATCTATCACCGAAATAATTTTTTAAATCGGACCTTCCTGAGATTAGCGCGTTCAAATAAGCCCTTTCAAATAAGTTTCCCCCGTTTTTTCCACATTTTCCTGTATTTCTTCGCTCCTATTAGTCTTAGCGTGATAAAATATAGCGTATAGCCTTCCTCAATAAATGGGCTATCTAACACTGAAAAAAATTTCAAATCGAACCAGTAGTTTCTGAGATTAGCGCGTTCAAACACACAAACAAACAAGCTAACAAACTCTTCCGCTTTATAATATTAAGTATAGATGTATGTAAGTATGTATGTATGTATGTTATAAGTATGTATGTTATATGTATGCATATACAGAGTGCAATATAACCTTCCTGCCAAATTTTGATATATTGATCCTTGTTAAAAATAAAAATACGCGTATTTTTCTTTTATAATCACTCAGTACTAAAATGTTGAGAAATAGCTTCCGAAAGCTGTTATCCTCAAAAACAATACAATTAATGGATACAATGCGTCTACCTCGCGTGACGTGCCCCCGCGCTCGCGCCTCATCCCGCGTCACCCCCTCTCATTCCCCCGCGTCGCGAGTGACCGTTCTGCAACGATTTTAAATGGGATAAAATATTTCATAAAAAAAAAATAACACACAATTTTTTTTGGTTAAATGGACTCTCCTAATGATACCTAAGCCCTGGAAAAAAAATGGCAGGAAGGTTTAATTGCACCCTGTATATGTTTGTATGTTTTTATGTTTGTGCACGCATATCTCCGGAACTACAAGTCCAATTTAAGTGATTCTTTTTTTGTTATATTAGATATTGTTCAACTTAGGGAATGCTGTAAGTTTCATCAAAATCGATTCAGTCGTTTTTGAGATAGGGAATTTTAATGCTTAACTACGTACAACTTGAAGTCGGTTTTTCTGAATTAAAGTAATCGTACCGCGGAACCGGCGAAGCAATTTTGTTGTGGAAATTTTGCAGTAATGTAGCCTACATGGAAACGGGAATTACCGCGCGATATAAGCTGAAGTCCAGGCGGACGAAGTGAACAGTAACAGTTGGCACTGATGTATGTTATTTAATTATTCATATTAAGAGAATTTTAAAATATTGTGTCTTGAAAAGATCGCAATAGCAGAATGGTATTTAATAAAGTGAATAAGCAGTGTAGCTACCGAAAATATTTCAAGCTTTTCACGATACGCCAAATAAATGTAACGAGTACTCATGCAAAAATAAGAATATTTAGAGGACTTTTCTTATAACAATTGATAAACGAATGATTTTATATATTCGTTTGTTTTATTCTACTTATTGTAATTTCTATTGATACAAATTACAATAACTAGGAACCTACCGGTCAGCCACAGCGCAAGTTCTTTTTGCAATTTCTTTTCCGAAGTTAATAGTTCCGCCACCAAATGATCTCTGATATATTTTGCCTTCTTTTGTCCGTGAGAAAGGCATACCCATGTTCTCCAGTTCAAAAACGCAGTTAGGAGCATCTCGCGTTAGATGTTGAATGCAGTCCTTAAATGCGTTTGATGTTATAATAATTTAAAACTACTTTTGACCGAATTGAGACAAATTATGTTCTATCAGAATAATTATAGTAGGGGAAGGGAGGGTACTATTTGTGTAGTTACTCGAACGTCATGGAGACCTAGTAGGTTTTTTACAATTAGGTAAAGCTGATAAAAAAAATAAGAGCGTTTTTTTTTTTTTAGTGGTGGGTTCAGTAACTTGCTTATTTAGGTAAATTATATTTTAGACAAGGACTAAATCGTTTAGTTTAGTGCAAAATAAAATATCTGCGAAGCTTAGTTAGGAAAATATGAAGCTTTAGTATTTTACACTTTAAAATGTCACTACAGGCTTACCTAACCTTTGAATTGTCAGTGCTTTATATTGTGGAAGCTTCTTTGGGGTATACTAAATATCCTTTAATCTGACAGATCCGATGACATTTCATTTTTCAATATTATTGTTTTTTTTTACCCACCACGTGAGAAATCTGATTTTTATACCATGATAACTACACAGACGTCGGAAGCCTATACAATCTTAATCTCACACGCTCGAGCTTGTCCCGAAATCCCCTCTTCCCCTCCGCAACTATAATTGATTAGCAAATAGCGGATCTACGTAATTGGATCGGGGATGTAAAGAGCCAAGACACACCTTGACTTGAAATAATCCAACGACCAAATCAAATCAATCAATCAAAAATCAATATGCTACATATTGAATTGTCTTATATAATACATTATCAGATTAATATCTACATGATGACATTTTACTACAAACATGTAAATTACCTGGTCACCCAACCAATCAGAACCTTTCACGGTATCATAGAAATGATAACGCCAGTCATCTTCGTGCATACTTCCTACAATTTAGATAGAAGCTTTATGGCCTGTTTCACCTCTTCCTGATAAGGTGCCCGATAGGGTTATTTGACAGATTTTCCATACACCATCTGTCAAATTAAGTGGTGGATAGCCTTATCAGGAAGCGGTGAAACAGGCCCTTAACGTTTAAAACTATCTAAAACAATTGGGAATTAAATAGCTAGCTACATTTTGTCAAAAATCATTATAGGCTAAGAATTTTGATAATATGTAGATGATATAATATGAGAAATCGTAAAAATTATGTTGGTTGATACAATAATTGGGGTTCTACCCCGTACCAACATAATTTTCACGACAGTTCAGCAGTAGACAGACAGCAGTCTTCAAAAAAAATTATTTTTATCAATCAGAAATTGAGTCTTTAAACATTATTTGTTTCTACACTTTATTCTGATTAAAGCACAGCCCTGAGAAACCCTCGAGGTAAAATGATTTTTGTAATTTTACTGCTATCAGTCCAGCCCGTACAGGAAATTCAGTTTTAGAAATGACAATATTATCGGAAACAAAATTACCAATCGAAGCGTTCATGCCACCCTGTGCTGCGATGGTGTGCGAGCGAGTTGGGAACAGTTTCGATACTAAAGCGACCGAGAAGTTTTGTTGGGCCAAGCCCACTGCAGCCCGGAGACCAGCCCCACCGGCGCCAATAATGAGGCAGTCGTGGGTGTGATGCTGAATTTTGTAGCAGCTGCTGTTTCGTGCTGGAGATAAATGATAGAAAAAAAAACATACAAGTGTAACAAAACTAAGTGATAATTATATAGATCGGAATCTGGGTGTAATTTTCAATGCAAATAATAATATGGATAAGACTTGTAATACCGGGAATCCCGGAAATCCCAGGAAAATCAGAAAATATCCAAGTACGTAATTACGTACATTTTCTGATTTTCCTGGGATTTCCGGGATTCCGGGTTTTTTAAATTTTTAATTTACTAGCTGACCCGACAGACGTTGTCCTGTCTTAACGATGATTATTTAATTCGAATTGGTATAATTAAGAAAACAATAGATTAAAATTAGTATCTTCATGCCAAATTTCATCAAAATAGATTAATAAATAGTTTAAGCGAAAATCATGAAAGTTTATTGTGCAGGAACCGTACATTTTCCGGGACAAAAAGTATTCCTTGTCCTTTCCCGAGACTTAAAGTATCTCCATACCGAATTTCATAAAATAGACTGAATAGTTTAGGCGAAAATCAAAAAAGTTTATTGTGCGGGAACCGTACATTTTCCGGGACCAAAAGTATCCCTTGTCCTTTCCCGAGACTCAAAGTATCTCCATACCAAAATTCATCAAAATCGATTGAATAGTTTACGCGCAAATCATAAAAGTATATTGTGCAGTAACCGTACATTTTTCCTGGAAAAGATGTATCTTATGTCCTTTTCCTGGTTCTAAGCTACCTCTGCACCAATTTTCAGCCAAATCGGTTTATCCGTTCTTGATATAAAAGTTTATTGGGCGGGAACCGTACATTTTCCGGGACAAAAAGTATTCCTTGTTCTTTCCCGAGACCCAAAGTATCTCCATACCAAAATTCATCAAAATCGATTGAATAGTTTACGCGCAAATCATAAAAGTATATTGTGCAGTAACCGTACATTTTTCCGGGACAAAATGTATCCTATGTCCTTTTCCTGGTTCTAAGCTACCTGTCCACCAATTTTCAGCCAAATCGGTTTATCCGTTCTTGAGTTATAAGTAGTGTAACTAACACCACTTTCTTTTATATATATATAAGATAAATGAATCAAAATTATGTTAATTTGTTTATAAAATGATTCATATTAAATATAAAATAGTTTGAATAGAAATTTCCAAAAATTAGGGCGGAATGAAATAGTAAACACAAAATGAAAAAAAAATCTGTTCTACATATACATACATTACATAAATTAATATTATATTGTACATAATTTATGCTGGTAAATAAAATGAAGAATGTTTACTTATTATTTTTTAGCTCTCCGTAAACTAAGTCGAAAATAGAAAATATGAGAGAAAAAATTATAACGATCATACGTCGTGTAGTTTCCGAGATATTTAATTAAAAAATAAGTGCGCAATTCGGGATCGGCGCTTGATGCGATGACGTTACAGCACAGCACATCGCAATATTCGCTCTGTCCACTCGCGCGCTCCGGTAACACTGCGTCGCCCGTACCTTTTACTTACTAAGTATTAAAGTTAAAATATTATGATAAACAAAATAACACAAAATAATAATTTTATACAGATTTTTTTTGTGAAATCACTGTAAGATCATGCACGTTCCTAATCCTAGTAATGTGTTTAATTTTTTTACTACGGTTCTGGATCTCGGAATCCGAAAAATCTGATTCCGGGAAATCCCGGATTTTTGTGGTCATATCCATATTATTCATATGAATCACACCCACGATTCCGATCACTGCAGTGAGAGATAAATGATAATACTTAAGGGTTTGTATAATATGTTCCTTATATAGATTTCACTGTGACAAGACGTGGCAGCGCTGAAAGAGCTAATTTTTAATGACCTGTATGGGCAAACACCCGCGCTTCATGAATTTTTACATAAAAAGACGAAAAAAAGTTACTCTTTCAGCGATGCTATTTTCACAGCGAACTTTATATAGAGGACCCATACACACCCTAAGTATTGTCACTTAGTTTTGTTACACCCTGTATAATATATACGGTCGAAATGAGAAACCAATTCCTTTTTTGAAAGTCGGTTAAAAATATTATGTAAATAATGAAGGAAAATAAATATGATAAAGGATGTAAATGGATGTAACATGCCATTAGCGTTGAAAGCTAATTAAAGTTAAAACCACTGTTGTTTACAGGTAGTGGTGATGTGTTGTGACTTGTTGATAGTAGGGCAGTCAATTCAGTCGATAGCCAAGTTTTTTCACTGGTTCGCGTTTGATTTGCTGCGGTGTCACATAATATTTTAATTACGATGAAATATTATCCAGGGTGAGAAATGATACAAATGATATTGTAGGGTTTCGAAAGACCGACATCGCACTTCGAATCACCTCGTGTTGCGAATGTTTTTGGCTGGCAATTATTATTATTGAGGAAAATCTAAGCCTTATACAAGGCTTAGATGTTCCTCATTATTTAACAAAGATTTAAATACAAATTAAAAGATCTTATAACATACCAAAAATTAAGGGTTTTCTGAGATTGAAGACTCCCGATTTCTGGAGGAAAATTATTTGGTTAGTATCAATCATAATATTATAATTATACTCCAATCCTCCCCGCCGTATCCCGTGCCTATTACGTTTCAAAATATACCCGGCAGTTTCGGATATGAATACGTGCAGTTACTTTTAGGTTATAATATCGGCAATAACAATAGGAATGTCTTAGGTAACTGTTCAGAATTACTTGTGCATATTGAAATCTCTGTACTTACTATATATTTTATCTGTAACATCTTTATTATTGGTAGATCTTACAAAATTATTTGTATTGTAGTTGTAACTAAAAATTACACCAAATTGTGTAAATACATCTCAATGGAAAATTCCTTTGAAATTACAGAAATGCTTGAATTTTGACAAGATTGTCAGTACTCATCGAGTTATTTTTTATTTTGTGCCTAGCAAAGAGAATATAATCACTACAGCTCACTGACCTCTATAGTACACAGAGGTCAGTGCTACAGCTGGTGCCTAGTAGAAATCTTGTAGAAATACAGATAGGGTATCGGTAGCCCAAAAGCAAGACCTTCCTTCGTTTCGTAAAGCTGAAAGTTTACCTGTTTGTGAGTTTTACAGAGGTAAGAAGGACCAGCAACTATGGAGTTTCGGTCGCGGTTACTTTAGAGTTTAGGAGCTATCCAGTTCTGAAGGTCTACCTGACATTCGAGAAGAAGTTAAGCTCAATTTCATATTAAATTTATATTTTTCGCGGTTGGTGGTAGAATCTCGTCTTCCAGTACCGGTAATTTTTGACAGTTACTTCCCACATTACCGTACCGTATCGGAGATATACCATAATTTACCGTGTTTCAAGTCTTATAAACTCATAAGACATATTAACCACCGTTCCGGGACATTGTACAGTTCCGGTAGGCACGACTTTTTTTTAGATATTTTCCTGCTTCTTTAAATTTTGGCTATCTCAAATAGTTTTTGAAAAATTAAATAAGCCAAACCCATTGGCTAAACCCTTCTTTTTTTACTTTATTGATTTTAAGATTTTTAACTTTTGCATATAAACATTTAAAGAAGGGTTTGGCCAATGGGTTTGGCTTATTTAATTTTTCAAAAACTATTTGAGATAACCAAAATTTAAAGAAGCAGGAAAATATCTAAAAAAAGTCGTGCCTACCGGAACTGTACAATGTCCCGGATAACCAAAATTCAGCCCCTCTTGGAATTTTGATAGAATGTTCTAGATGGTATTCCAAATCGAATGAGATGAAAATCATAATTTTCGGCGGTGCATTCAGGTTTTGAGGAAAATATGGCACTTGTGAACCAGAGAACTAGTCTGACTTCTGAGTATCAGCTCGCAAATAATAGTAAAACCATAAACAATTTTATAAGTAGGAGAGAGGGGCTCGTATAGATTTACGAAACTTATCTGACTATCAGTGCTAGGGATGAACGCAAACTTTCGATAATATCGAGAAATTGAAAGGTACAAGTTACGCTGTACTACTTAACGTACTAGGTACTAGCGTAGGGCCAGTTACGTAACATATCTGCAGACCGTATCAATCATTTGGGGGTGATTTACCCCTTATGACGTCATCCATTCAGAGACAATTCTTGAGGGGCGAGGCTGCCATTTTGCGCATGCGTTACACTTTAGTAGTACTTTAGGGTTGTGAATGCACGCTAGTAGTTCTATCGATAGAATATATTTTTAAAACTCGTAGTATTAATGCTTATTCCCCTTTTTAAATAGTTTAATGATAATTCAAATTATACTCACGTGTAATTTGAATTCTCATTAAACTATATTTTAAACTCACGTATCTCTATTCTCTACTGCAATTTCTTTATTGTTTTTAATAAATTATTATACTGTATACGTGCGTTACATATTATAATTAAAATAATTTAAGTAAATATATTATATACATTAAATTATCTACGTATTATAATATTGTTTAGCAAAAGATTATTACATGATACTATGTTACCGGGAATGTGTATGATTCAGGCATTGTATACAACATCTAGGCAATGTATGAATTGTATATTATGAATAACATCTAATAAATACTATGCCTAAGTCCATACAATTCCTAGGCATTGTGTAGAATACCTGCTGCTCTCCCGGCAATGTGTAAAAAAACTGATTTCAATGTTAAGTAAACAGCTAATAAAACATGGTTTTAAAAAAAGATAAAACCGACTTCAAAATTGTACGTAATGAAGAATTAAAATTCCCTGTCTTAAAAACTATTGAACCAATTTTGATAAAACTCGCAGTATTTCTTAAGTTAAACAATACTTAGTACAACAAAAAAGATTCACATAAATCGGACTTATAGTTTCGGATGTATTATGTGAGCACGAATATAAAAACATACATACATTATACATTTTATAACATTAAGTAATTCTTTATTTTTTTGTTGTAATAGGTAATAGTCAATTCAGGGATTACTGAAAGTTTTATCAAAATTGGCTTAGTAGTTTTTAAAATAAGGAATTTTAATTATCAATTACGTACAACTTTGAAGTCGGTTTTATCTTTTTAAAATAGTTTTTGTCAGTTAAGGACGTTTAAAAAATGTTTCATTACTTTACTTAACATTTAAAATTACATAATAGGTATCCATACCAGCCCCAAAAATTTAGATTATTGTTATAGAACGCACGTTTAGCTTAGCTGGTTTTGAATTCAAAAGAATATTGTAATTGGGTACCTATAAAAATAGTTGAGGATTTCATACATTGCCGGCTGCGTATTCGGAAATGTATAGAATGCCTGGGAAAAGTATAAAATAAATAATATTTCATACATTGCCTTTGCGTACTCTATACATTGCCTTGTCATTGTAATTAACGCCGGATTATAATAATATAATAATAATAATCCTTTATTTATCTCCACAAATTACAGCATATATAAAGATACTTAATATCTAATTGTTTACACATAGTATTATTGTAACTTGTGAGAGATCTGGAGTCTAAACTAGGCCAAGCCTGTAATATAGATCTCCAGGCCCCCCCCCAAACAAAATTATTATATCAGTTTGCAGTTTGTATGTAAACATCACTTAGTTATAATATATTATATTCGTTAAACATATTTATATTCTTACATTCTTAATTTAAATTAAGTACTAAGAAATAAATCTTATTAATTTAGGTGTGTGTATGTTGTGTGTGTGTTGTTGTGTATTTGTCTGTGTGAGGTTTGTGTGTTGTTATTTGATTGTGTATGTATATATGATTATTAAATAACAATGCTATAATATTAATAATATGTTTATATATATATATATATATATATATATATATATATATATATATATATAATATGTACTAGCTGTCCCGGCAAACGTTTCTTTGCCATATTATAAAGTATATCGCCCGTATTATTTTATTGAAGTGACTAAATAAATATGTCACCATGGCAACGTCCATCGCTATCATGGTCGTCGTTTTTCTCGAGTTGTAATAATTGTGACACGAGAATTTTATATATAAGATTATGTATATAATAAATATATTTACATTCTACTTTCTAGCTAATAATAACTTTTCGGTTTCTTCGTAATTAAGACCGAGTAGCCGAGATTATAATTTATAGAATATACAGATGGCCGGTGACACAATATACAAAATATAGAAAATTAACTTAAAAAGAAAGTGCTAAGGTAGAACCTGATTTGCAAATAAATCATCTGTTATAACTTTTAAAATGTTTATCGTAGCATCTGTCAAAATTACCGATAACAGTGGCTCGTGACGAGACACGTTCACATCACTATGGAATATTTTGGCTTAGCGTTTTAAGCCGTTTGCAGTATTCGTTTGAGACCACATAACTTCACAAAGATAGTGCCTTAACCAGTGATAATAATACGTAGTGGTGGGTTTTGTTTCACAGTCACCGGTAAGGTAAGTGAGTAATCATAGTGCTAGCGCTGGCGTAATCAAAATCGATCACAATGCGGCTTGTAACCTCTTGATAGTAAAAGCGTAACTTTCTTACTACCGGACCTCGAAGCGTATGCTAGGAATACAGGCTACTAATATAATGTCAGTTTTAATGAGATATAAGTTTTTTGACACTGCGAATTTTATGTAACATGTCAGTCAGTCAAACACCTGCGAATGTAAATTAATGGTGGAATTAAATATTAAAGTCACTAACTCTTTGCCAATTTGCATATGCTCTGACCTAAATACACATACGTATTATATTATAGTATGCATATGACGGCTCCTACGGACCAAAAATACAAATACGGGATTTAAGGGGAGTTAAAGAAAATTGCTTAGTTATTACGTCATTTATTGTTATGGCTATGAGAGACATCTGACACATTTAAAACTATGTTATTATATAACCCCTAAAAATTTTAATATTTTTTCCATTTTTGCATGATTTAAATCTTAATGCGGTTTACAGACTACATCTACTTACCAAGTTTCAATAGTATATCTCTTATAGTTTCGGAGAAAAGTGGCTGTGACATACGGACGGACACACAGACAGACAGACAGACAGACATGACGAATCTATAAGGGTTCCGTTTTTCGCCATTTTGGCTACGGAACCCTAAAAAGTTCCAGGATGCTACGTAGATTTGCCATAATATGTATAATATATTATACACAAAGTATAGACTACATGGTTTGAACTATATAAGCGTAATGTAGGTATTATAGATAAAATGATTTATATTATAAGTAACTAACTCGACAAATGTTGTTTTCCTAACTTATTTCGAGTATGAAAAGTAGATATTGACCGATATTTTGACCTATATAAGATACGCACAGAAAAAATAATTAAAATCGGTCCAGCCGTTTCGGAGAAGTTTGGAAACAAACATTGCGATACAAGAATAAAAAAATCCAAAGATTTTTTGGCAAACAATTGTTCTAACTTTTAAAACGCTTTGGTAGTCCATAAAACTGAACCAAAAATAACAGCGCTTTAATATCTAAAGCAATAATGAAATGCATGCGAGCAAAAATTCGCTAAACCTTTTGACCTGAAACATTTTAAGCTGAAATTCTGAACTAAAATGGTTAGCAAACTGGAACGTAACTGGGTTATTTAATAATTTGAAATCGATATTGTCGCTATGATATTGCAGTATGTCCAGGCAGTATTTATAAATAGCTTAGGTGGCCTGGGGCACAATTTACATTTATATTATTAACCGTGTTTTGTTTTCGGTTGCTAATGGCCTTTTGAAGTAGGACACCAAGTACCCAATCGTGAGCAGTCATATTACTGGCTACTTTTTTATGGTTCCGTACCCAAAGGGTAAAAACGGGACTCTAATTATTATACTAAGACTTCGTCGTTCTTCAGACTGTATCTCCTGAGATACAGTCTGAAGAACGAACGAACGAAGAACATTTGAATACATTTTTGGCCTATTTTTGCTCTATAACGGTACGGAACCCTTCGTGCGCGAGTCCGACTCGCACTTGGCCGATTATTTTAATTCGTATTCAAATATTGAGTCAGTTGACTGAGTCAATATTTTAATACATTGTATAAAATTCTATTAACGAGGGACTGTACTAGCAAATTTAAAAATTTTGTATAATTATTAAATTATTAAGAAAAATCCTTCCTTTCCTTTTCTTTCCTCCTTCGTTCTTTTTCACGTGGCATATGAATGACGAGCTTGAGTGTGAAGAGAAAAAAACGATGTTTGTTCCCTGACATTATTAGCCCTCTTAAGTTGTATTCATTACAGCGAGGGCATGTAAAAAGTTGCATGTAAAAAGTCGGTCCTGCGCCACGGGATAATGTGTGGCGTCCTCTAGCTCGACCACAACGTGTTTACTGAGGTGTAGACCACTTCGTTCTCCTCAATTTCCGAGAGAATGCATTCGTTAATTGCTGCAGCCGGAACATTTTTTGCGTCAAAATGTTCGGTATACGACTGATGTACGGGGAGTACAGCAGTGGTTCCGAACCTGGGGGTAATTACCCCCGCGGGGGTAAACAGCTATTCTGTAGACCCTGATAGATATGGTACCTAAAATAGATGAAAAGTCAAAAAAATATTTGTTTTTGTATTTATAATAAATTAATAGTAGGTACGCCGCATGGCGATCTCTCGCGTTCATAAAATCGCGGTCAATGCGGGAAGCGAGATTCACACTAATATACATATGTATATTAATGTGAATTATAATATCTATACTAATATTATAATTGGGAAGAGTTTGTTTGTTTGTTTGTTTGAACGCGCTAATCTCAGGAACTACTGGTCCGATTTGAAAAATTCTTTTAGTGTTAGATAGCCCAGTTATTGAGGAAGGAAATATTTTATCACGCTAAGACTAATAGGAGCTAAGAAATGGAGAAAAATGTGGAAAAAACTGGGGAAATTATTAGAAAGGGCTACTCCCCGTACATCAGTCGTATACCGAACATTTTGACGCAAAAAATGTTCCGGCTGCAGCAATTAAGGGCGTTCCGTCCGGAGATTCCGTAATTGACCGTATTTAAAACCTTATAAACTCATAATCTGAAAGCTACAAAGTTATAATAAAAATACAGGAATAATCTCCAGTATATCAACATTCCCTTTGTCGTTTTAAATTTTCTATTTTTGTTTCTTATATTCATGATATCAGCTTCCAAAGTAATACCAATTTGTTAAAATTCAAGCATGCATTCAGCATCTCCTCAGAATTTATAAATTACTTTTATTTGAAACTCACGCCAATAGATCGACAATATCATAAACTACATATTTGCCGTTTTAAATTTTTTTTTGGACACTTTTGAACTAAGATAAGTAAAAATAATAGGGTTTTGGCGCGATCTCGGCAACGCGGCAAATGTATGGCCAAGGTCGTTTGCTCGGGGGACGGCCTTAACGAATGCATTCTCTCGGAAATTGAGGAGAACGAAGTGGTCTACACCTCAGTAAACACGTTGTGGTCGAGCTAGAGGACGCCACACATTATCCCGTGGCGCAGGAGCAGGACCGACTTTTTACATGCCCTCGCTGTAATGATTACAACTTAAGAGGGCTAATAATGTCAGGGAACAAACATCGATTTTCTCTCTTCACACTCAAGCTCGTCATTCATATGCCACGTGAAAAAGAACGAAGGAGCAAAGAATAGGAAAGGAAGGATTTTTCTTAATAATTTAATAATTATACAAAATTTTTAAATTTGCTAGTACAGTCCCTCGTTAATAGAATTTTATACAATGTATTAAAATATTGACTCAGTCAACTGACTCGATATTTTAATACAAATTAAAATAATCGGCCAAGTGCGAGTCGGACTCGCGCACGAAGGGTTCCATACCGTTATAGAGCAAAAATAGGCCAAAAATTGTGTTTTTTGTATGGGAATTGGGAGCCCCTGTAAAGCGCTGTTATTTTTGGTTCAGTTTTATGGACTACCAAAGCGTTATAAAAGTTAGAACAATTGTTTGGCAAAAAATCTTTGGATTTTTTTATTCTTGTATCGCAATGTTTGTTTCCAAACATCTCCGAAACGGCTGGACCGATTTTTATTATTTTTTCTGTGCGTATCTTATATATGTCAAAATATCGGTCAATATCTACTTTTCATACCCGAAATAAGTTAGGAAAACAACATTTGTCGAGTTAGTTACTTATAATATAAATCATTTTATATCGGTATCTATCGGCGGTATCTATCTTGATCTATGTCTGTGATATTTAACCATATTCATATTTTACCAGCGAAACGGTTGCTTAGCTGCAAAATGTGAAAAAATTGACGACAGTAGGAAATATGCTGAATTTAAAAGGAAAACTATTACGGCTAAGATGACTTCATAAGGTATTGAGTAATAACTAATAGTTGATCAACTAAAAAATGTATTCGTAGAAGTACAATTATAGTACATTACGCACCTAGGGCAGGAAAATATATAGGATCACATGTACCTACCTAATGTGTGATCTGAGACTTTCTTATTTACTGCCCATGGTGCGTATACTATTTTTCTCATCGACGGAGGCGGAAAGCGGCAACATCGGTAAGCTTCCCGCTGGGAAGAAAGTTGACGCTTTCCGCCCGAAGGTGAGAAAAGGAACTTTTCGTTCAAATTCCTTTGAACGTAACTGAAATGACGTTGTTACTAGACGTGTAGAACACCATACAAAAATTATCAAAAACTAGTGGTAGGTACTACGGAACCCTATATTGCGCGTGGCACGACACGCACTTAGCCGGGTTTTTTTACTGTTTGGGTAAAAAATAAAAACCCTATAATAAGTAAATATGAAAGTTATTGCCCAATCACAATCTAACTTTAATTTACAAAGTTGCGATATAAAATCAATACATATAAGATATTTCTGAAATATGCTAGAAAAATATTATTTAAAGACAGAGACATTGGTACTCAAAAATAAAACAAACACTTTTTCTCCGTTAAGAAGATTAAAGCGTTACATAATGAAAACAATTATGAAATTGATTCAGATCCGATCTAATGGAAATTAAATAATAAAAGCGATGCGTCTTGTTAATTGTTTTAAAAGCCTTCATGATACTGTAAAATAATCAATTCAATTTTACTTTTGTAACGAGCAATTTTGTTGCGCCATATCACGTATTGCGTAATATAATGACCGTCTGGTTGATATTGATAATAGCACGATTTCAATCTAATTGTCAAGCAAACTGTAAAACACTTCAATAAAAGCCGTTGTCCGTTGGTAATAAAAAATGACACTTCTATAATTACACAAAATTCCTGCGTGTATTCGGGTCTCTTTTTGCATAAAGTATGCATGTATTCGATGTATTCGGGTCACAATTTGTAGAATCGCGATCGGAACAATTTTTTTGACACAGAAATTACTCTTCCTTAGTTTTTATTACCTATTTGTAGGTTTATCTGTAAGTATTATAAATAAATAAAAATGAATCTATAAATCCCTTGGCCACGACATCACGCGTAACCGGCTGGATCGATTTGGCTACCCCAGCGTCACGAGTTTCCCCATACAAAAGTGAAAAAATATATCAGTACTTTTTCACTTTTGTATTAACTTTACACATGTCTTTAACTTTACAGGAGAAGCAGATAATGAAAAATTTATATAAATTTTATATTTTATTTTTAAATGTTTTTAGGAAACATTGATTATTACCATGGTTTTTATGCTTAAAGGGGTACTTTATAATTTCAGTGTTAAAAATATTTTAGCATGTACCTAACGTTCACAGGAGGACTTAACGCATTGTTCTCCGAAAATATATTACTTACCTGAGCTACCTATATTAATAAAATTACTGTGTCAAGTCCATTATTTATTAAGAATTATACTTTCAGCCGTGGTTTCGTCTGCATTATTATTCAAAATTATGTGTTTGTGCTGCAAACTATTTTCATACAACTATATAATTTATTATAAGTTTAGCATCTAAGCATGTAAAGAGAACAGACAGACCGATAACTTATACTACATGCATGATTTATCTGTCTGTCTGTTTTCTTTACATGCTTAGATAGAAAATAATATAATTATATAAATATATGTTTTAATTTAATACTATTTTCATACAAGTGACCGTTATTTAAATATGCGACTTGAAGCTGTAAATGTATTTCTCACAATATGCATAAGTACGCTTCGTATACAATGTATGCAATGATATTATATAAAAAAACTCAAAGAATGTATGCCTATTGCCTATACCAGTGTCAGATTCTTTAATGTTATGAAAAATCTAAGTATTTATCTACGAATTGGCTCTTTTTTCTGTGTCTCTCACGGTTTCAAAGAGGCAGCCATTTTAATTTTTTCTCGGATCCTTATTTTCATTCGACCTATGCTAAATGAATAAGGTCGCATTTGATAAGCAGACTCATAGACTGCAATTACTGTACAGATGTTGTACAGGCAGTTTATTTAATTTTTTTATTAAAAAACATAGAAAAACAAAGATAAAATACAGCGTCATCCCGTTTAATACGCCCTAACGACCAACCTCTTATCTCATCGCTACGGCCTTGTGTAGAGTTGCTGGTGATTGGTAATGCGAAAAATCCACGTTGTTTCAAAAACGTAAAATCGCTTCGTGTAACATAATATATCAGCACAATCTCGAGCTTCTAGGATGACCGGCATTCATTTCATCGATTGGTTAAAAGCTCTAGAATGTAGATGATCACTTTCAGATTAAATTAATGTAGACGCAATTTCTCTTCATTGATATGAACACCTACATCCAAAAAAACATAATAAATATTAACTCATACGTATGTAGTAAGTCCGTTTTTTATTTCCCTATATCCCGCATAATACGTTTTTGCTTGAGTCCCTGTGAAATCGTATTAAACAGGTTTTACTGTATGGAAAAACGGAAAAAATATGTTTTTCTCATTGAGATGTACATCTCAATGGTTTTTCTTATTTTTTTTAATCTGGCTTATCAAACTAGTTCTTTTCTTAAGTCAAATAATAGAGAAGGTATTAATATGGAATAATTAATTTCTTCTTTGGTCTCAGTCAGATAGTTCAGAAGTTTTTAAACAGTATTAGAACATTTTTTGTAGATAATTTTATGACCTACAACTTTCACTAAAATACCTCCTTTTTGTCGGAGATATTTTAGTGACGAAACTTACCGTTCTGCTGAAAATTGCGAAAATAATTAATATATTTTTTAAACTTTGACCTTGGATACTTTTTTACATAGAAGGGAATTATTGGGAGCTTTCAAATTTTATTTTTTTGTTTGGTGGGATTTTATTTTTATTTCACAGCTTCGAGTCGTATATTTAAATAACGGTTACTTGTATGAAAACTTCGAATTCGAGCTTCGAATGTCTAAATTGACAGGACTAGTCATAAATAATTAATTATAACTTCTAAATTACTATCTAAGTGAGAGCAAAGAAGTTTAGGAATTTATTCTAGCTAAATACCTCCTCTATTATTTGACATAAAAAATAACCAGTTTGATAAGATAGATTTTCCACAAAAAGCCAATAATAAAAAAACATAGTTTTTTCCTTTTTTCCATAAATCTTTGTTTTTATATGTTTTTCTTATAAAATTTTTAAATAAAATGTCTGTACACTCGAGGAAGTTGATTCCTATGCATGTTGCGGGTCAACTTGAACTGGTCAGTGGTCAGTGTTGGTCGTGAAAAAGAAAAGGACATAATCGTATTTCTATATTTCTATGGTCATTTTGTGTTTACCAAAATATCAACATTGCGATCTCCTTGGCAACAATAGGTTTATTCATGGTCGCTTTCTGTCGGCTATACTCGTTCACAATAGAATCGATTTTATTGGTCGCATTGCTTTTGACAAAATATAATCTACTTAGCAACCGCCTGTATACTTCAAAAATGTTTTGCAAATATTGGGAATTGATTCAAAAGTAATATAATATTTTATTTCTCTTATCCGAACAATCTTTGAAAAAAATTGTCAATAAAAGAAATAGTACAATTTGTAGTAACATTTTTTACTTTTACTTGAAATTTGAATTAGAAATAGCTTCTAATCCTGTGCCCATCCCTGACATCACGTCTTCTACGAGTCATTCTCAATATAGTAATCCGAATACCGTAGACATTACTCTCATACAACCTCATCTCACAAACACTCCAGTAAGAAGTGTTTTGCAGGACATGCTTCCTCCAACCACCCTTGCTGGAAAAAGTAGACAACGGATGAAATGGACTGACCAAATAAATTGAGAACTTCTCCGTTGCTACTACGAATAAAACATAATATTTATTTATTACATCTATATCATTATTGACATTCACTAAGAAGGAAAAATATAGAAAGTAGGTTTTAAAATTGATATTTTTTGTATTTAGGTGGCACACTCCAAATATAGCTTGTAGCGTGCCTCTTTAGTAAATACGTGAGATATGTGGACCCATATTTATTTATGGCTTTTAATAGGAAGTTTAAAATATATTTCGAAGGTTTGATAAATACTACTACTTTGATAAATACTATTTGTTAATGCAAGTAACTTTTTTGCTCTTACTTCAATAAATTTTCCGAAAATACAGCAAAAACTTTTCACGTGCATTTTACACACTTTTCCAGATATTTTTACGCTTTAAAGTATATAAAACTAGTTATTTCTCTAAAAATGGAAAACGAACAGTGAGTCCCAGTGACACACTTCCCCTTAAAACTCTAATATCCCCCCAAACTCCTTTATCTTGGTTACGGCGAGAGTTAGTCTATAAAATTTTGCAAAAATCTTATATTTTTATTAGTCTGCGTCTGGACTATAATAAAAGCAAACTTTCATTTTTAAAATTTGTGTTTCTGGTTAATTTTCAATGCAAATAATCGGATAATAGGCATAAAGTAACAGGCACAAGAAAAAAGTACTTTTTTGTCGACCTATGTTATTGATATCGAGCAAAAAATAGCAAAAAATCAGGTTTGTTATGTGGGAGCCCCCCCTTAAATATTAATTTTATTTTGTGTTTAGTATTTGTTATTATAGCGGAAACAGATATACATATTCTGTGAAAAATTCAGAAGTCTGGCTGTAGCCGTTCTTAAGATACAGCCTGGAGACAGACAGAAATTGAAGTATATAATAGGGTCATCAAAGAACATTTTTCAAACGGAAAGGCAATATATAGGCATAATAAAGGCAAAAAAGACCTTATAATAATATATTGTGTAGTACATAGGTACTACACAATATATTATTACTATTACTACTCTATATTATTACTACTCTTAAATCCTTTCGTAAATGTGCCGTCACCTTTGTTCATGCTCTTGTAGTGTTCAAGTTCAAGCGAATGGTCGAAGTAGTGTATTTTTGCATATAATATAATAATGTTATCACTGTTTGACAATTTAATCTTATCGTTTCCAGACCCGAACAGATTGTTCCGAAAAAATTTATTCGATATTTCCATAATATCGAGTACGACGTTCATCGAAACCAAATCGATTTTCAAATCGCAGTCATAGACTAATTTTTGTCAAAACTATATATCGATTTAAAGCCGATTTATTTTTTCAATCTCTATTGCCGCGGCTGCTTGTTATGAAGCCCCATCCCCACTCGCGTGCGAACCGCGCGCGACGCCGCGAAATTTCCGCGAAACGTGAGTGTGGATCCGGTTCGCATATTTTTCGCACTTCGCGGCTGGTTCCCCGGCCGCATCCACACTCGCACGCGAACCGTGCGCGACGCCGCGGCACCGCGAAATTTCTGCGAAGCATGAGTGTGGATCCGATTCGCATATGTCTCGCACTTCGCGGCCCGTTCCCCGAATGTTGTCGGTTTTCTGTCCCGCGACAAAGGGTTTTTTTTTAATCTTTATTTTAATAAGGGCTTTTGCCATACAAGACATGCCAGCATTGTTTAGTGAACAGATAATACAGTCTGTCAAGAAAGAGTAGACGCGCGGAATTTTGCTGGGAATACGAAAGAGTGCCGTTGTGTTTTTGTATTATTTTCCTAAAATTGTGTTATTTCGGTTTTTAATGTGTAATGTTGGTAGAATATTAACCATTACGTATTACGATTTACGTACGTCCTCACAGAAAACCGGCGTTGACGTCGGAGAGCCATGCTTCGACATGAATGGGCCGGATCGACCGGAAAAATACCACGTCCTCACAGAAAACCGGCGTGAAACAGCGCTTGCGCTGTGTTTCGCCGAGTGAGTGAGTTTACCGGAGGCCCAATCCCCTACCCTTTTCCCTTCCGTACCCTCCCCTATTCCCTTCCCTACCTTCCCCTATTACCCCTTAATCAGAAGAGCTGCAGGTGCGTTGCCAGCCTTGGCAACGCACCTGCAGCTCTTCTGATGCTGCGAGTGTCCATGGGCGACGGAAGTTGCTTTCCATCAGGTGACCCGTTTGCTCGTTTGCCCCCTTATTTCATAAAAAAAAACATTAAAAATTTGATGTCGTGCACAAGTGTGGGCAAGTGATACAACTTCAAGAAACGTGCCATTTTGTGTTCCCTCCAAAACTCCGTCGAAAGTTTTAGTAAAGGGTCTACCACTTTACTAAAACAACTGACTTGACTCGTTGACTTTACTGACTACTTTTTAACCGACTTCAAAAAAAGGAGGTTATCAATAATTCGACGCGTATGTATGTAATATTTCCAGAACTGTCCAGTTTTTTTATATGTTAATCTATAGCAGCTTCTGAACAAATGTGCCAAATTTCGAAAGTGTATGTATGTATGCATTTGGCATCACACAGCATTATAATATTATGATATTAATGTAACTAGATCACAATAACTGTACCACTCAATACTGTTTATTATTATGATGTTTCGTGTGATGCTGGAAATAAAAGTATTCTTATTCTTATTGTTATGTACGTATATATGTTTTTATGTTTGTGCGCGCATATCTCTGGAACTACAAGTCCGATTTAAGTGATTCTTTTTTTGTTGTACTAGGTATTGTTCAACTTAGGGAATGCTGCAAGTTTCATCAAAATCGGTTCAGTAGTTTTTGAGATAGGGAATTTTAATGCTACGTAATTATTTACGTTGAAGTCGGTTTTATCTTTTTAAAATACTATTTTTAGACTTTTACTAGACTTTTGACTTGACGATCATCTGGAAAAACAACTTTTTGTAAACTTTTCATGATTGTTTTTTCCCGCCATATTTTACTTGACACTGGCCATTCTTAAAAAGCCGAGTGCCATATTATGAAAAAAGTAGACGCGCGGGAAATTTTTCAAATAAAGAACGCTTAAAGCGCGGACATGTCGCGAACTTTGAGAGGATTTGGTAGTAATGTGCGATCCGCGCCGCGATTTGCGCCGCGATCCGCGCCGCGGTCCGCGGCGTGCCTTCGCGCGCGAGTGTGGATCGGCAGTGAGACGATACCATTGAACGATACACGCATATCGTCCAATGGTATCGTCTCAAGCACGAGCACTACGCATGTGCGGCCGCAACATATGAGTTTGACAAATTATTTGTCATGATAATAATCATAGATATAGAATATACTGACATAATAATATTATCATATTTGTAAACAAATAAGGGAAAGGCGCTAATGCTAGACACTGAACTAGTAGATGACACTTACGACAAAAATGCCATAAAAATAGGAATTATTCTAATTATTTCTCAACACTGTAAATTTTATAAGCTTCTTATGCTATCTGTTGATGTGAAAAAATATATTACGGATGCCTTCGGGAACAAAATTTTAAAATGGGATCAGTTTTCGTAAATGATGTGACCGCGTCAACACGCACCCGGCAATTTCTTAGCAAATAGGTTAAGGATGGCGAAATTTTGCACGTAAGTTTTGAATACACTTATTAGATTTTTTGTAATTTATATTGACTTCATTGGATTAATGGTCATGTTGTTTATACTAATTAATGTTTATTTATGATCTTTTATCCATTTTCCCTAACAATACTATTAGTTCGTGAAAATGTAAAAAAACCTAATAGATGACATGGATCTCATCTTTTAGTTTTTCAATACATACTAAAGTTATTTTGTACTTTATTCTACTGCAAATATCATCACTATTCTCTAAAAATATAATTCTATTAACAAACTAAGAACTTAGAACTACTGTACCTAATTATTATTTTTAACAAAAAATTAAAACCGACTTCCAAGGTAAAAACAATATTAACATTAATATGAACTAAAAAGTATTAAATAATTTTTGCTATCTAATAGTGCCTTTTTCCGAATTCGGCTAAACCTTTACTATTTCTGTACTCAATCTTCATAATTTTGAAGTCGGTGCCAGTTCCAAAAGTTTCAAATATTCTGTCAGAGGACTGAAGATTCAGCTATCTGGTACCGACTTCAAAATAATGAAGATTGAGTACAGAAATAGTCAAGGTTTAGCCGAATTCGGAAAAAGGCACTATTAGATAGCAAAAATTATTTAATACTTTTTAGTTCATATTAATGTTAATATTGTTTTTACCTTGGAAGTCGGTTTTAATTTTTTGTTAAAAATAATAATAATTTCACTCTTTTTAGTTACACTAGTAGGTAAACCTTCGCGTATATTTTACGTATCTTATTACAATTTGTTAAGAGTCACAGTTCACACTCACAAAATAATATATTATCAGTGAAGTGAACATATTGTGCTAAGTAATTTGACAATTTTAATACTTCAAACCCCAAGCGGTCACCGGCGATTGCGATAACAATAGAAAGGCTATTGTGTCCCGTTTTTCCACGATCCAAGGATCTTTGTATAAACTTGCATAGGATGTAGCGTAGCTACTCATCTAATATATAAAATTCTCGTGTCACAGTTTTCGTTGCCATACTCCTCGGAAACGGCTTGACCGATTCTCATGAAATTATGTGAGCATATTGTGAGGATATTGGTCTGAGAATCGGCCAACATCTATTTTTCATACCAAAAAATATTTATATGGCAAAACAACGTTTGCCGGGACAGCTAGTAATATAATATAATATTATCATAATTATTGACAGCTGTTCTTGTAATCAAGAATTCAATTTCAAATCCATTCAAATCGATACTTAGTGCGCCATCTATCGATTAATAAGTATAACTAATTAAAAAGACACTTATTGACTTTGTTTTGTTTAAATGCTCTTTTTAAAATAACTTTATTTTAATTCCATATTTTGTCTATTAAAATTTTATAAAGTAGTTAGTATAGTATTCGATCTGTATATAAAGTAGTAAAGTATATTCGACGCGCGGCGGCGCCGCGATACCGTCGCCTCCGCGGCGCTGACCGCCATGTATATTTAAACAAAGTGTTGTTATACAGTATAAAATTATTATTATTATTAGTATATCCACACCTATGCCTTGTACTATTATCTATTCTGTGCCATGAGACATTGGTGACCTTAACACGACGTGGTAATGATGAAGACGATGATGATGATGATGATGATGATGATGATGATTATGATGATGAATATGAGTTGCATAGTAGCATATGCTTTCTGTTCTTAAAACAACGCCGAAACTCCCAAACGTGTATCTATAAGGAGTCAGGAGTTCTCTCAGCATCTTCGAAACCATGGTATACCTTGACCCAATATTTGACTTTTTGGTAGCATATTCTTAGTACACTTCACATAAAACCAAAATCACCATATGTTTCCATATAAATTTCGAGGAGTTCCCTCGATTACTCCTGGATCCCATCATCAGGTCACCACTTTGTGAACATGGTATCAAATTGGAGTAAAACCAAATACAACAAAGCAAAAATTTCGAAAATCGGTTCACAAACGGCGGAGTAATCGTTGAACATACAAAAAAAAAATAAAAAAAAATAAAAAAAAAAAAATATATCCACAGCCGAACATATAACCTCCTCGTTTTTTGGAAGTCGGTTAAAAATGGACATGGTGTCTAATATTAGACCTTGCACTGATCTAAAAATCGATGCTTTAGTTTTGTAACAGTAAAAAGAAGAAAAAGGAGAGCTGAGAACAAAAAGAAGAAAAAAGAAGAGGCAAAAGAAGCATGGAGACTTAAGACTAAAAATAAATTTGCTAGGAAAAAAATATGAAAAATAAAAATAAAAGGAAAGATAGTTTCAGCATGGAAGAAGAATGAATTGAATCTGGAGACAACGTGGATAATATTTCTGATGTATGTAGTTACTGTGATGAAGTAAATGAAATCTTTTGAAAAACGGCAAATAAAAACCTAATGATATGAAAAATGTAAAATGTAATTTAATGTTCTATGTCAACTATTAGTTCATATTGGTGTCTACTATTAGTGTTGTTCGCTTATTGTGATGTCATCTATTAGTACTTATGACTAAGTTTACAAAAAGACCAATAATATATTTTTTTATTGATTTGTCAGAGAATAATTATAATAGTTTTATTTTGTAAGAGTTACTGAAGACATGGAAGAAGTTATCAATCCTTTATTTTCATAAATTATATATTTTATAACATTCGAATGTTTCATGTTTCCTTAAAGTGTCTGTCATAAGGTCTTCTCCCTTATACATATTTTATATTAAATTAAAAAGCCTTCTACAATTGTTCATCGGCTCCCGTTTTCACCTGTGAAGGTTGCTACACTAAAGTGTGTTTATTTAGTTTTCGTTTGTTTCCCATGGTTTCGATTAAATATTTTCTCAATCCGGAGTAAAGGCAAAAGAAGTACAACCTCTCCTCAGGCGCGCGCGAACGCGACTGTTGGCGACTGAGAGGTGAGACAAATCTGGCGGTGAAGCGCCAATGTGGTTTTTCTTAAATAACTTAAAAAATATAGAGAATATTGAAAATCCGCTAGAACGAATCCTCGGTGATAGAATTTTATATGATGTGTAAAAATATCAACTCAGTTTAATGCATGGTTTTGGCAATATAGAAAAACAATCGTCAAAGTTAGATGCACCTTTGTGATTTTTTTCTATCGAGAAAATTTTACGATATCGTGTTTTTGTTCAGATTGAATTCTTGGTAATATAATGTAGTATCTATGTTTAGAAAACTAAACGATTCGGGGCTTATTATCAAATGCAAAAGTGATTTATAAAATCGGCAATTTTATGTTAGTCTCCTTCTTAAGTCGGTTAAAAACAAACAGATTAAAACATTAGACTTTTTTAAAGCCTATTTGGCTTTACGGAACATTTCTACGGGAAACAGGCTTGCTCTGGACCAGCTATACTCAACCTGCGGCCCGCCGCGGTACATTATCAGGGGCCCACGTAAACATAAGATTGTAAACCATTTTAAATTTTGCGTCCACCAGCAAAATAGCGCAAAGTCGTGGTGAAAGTCTTTAAAAATATCGTCACTATTAAATTGATAATTTTGTAGAACTTTGTTAATTATACCCAAATAATCGTTATGTTTGGGGCCTACGACACCAAGGTCTAAGAGTAAGACTAAAACGTGTTTGTGGCCCGTATAAAAAAAGTTGAGCACCACTGCTCAGGACTGTTACGAGTTACGTCATTAATTACATTCACCCGGTGCCTCATTTGTGCTTATTGAATTACGTTTAAACCTTTTCAGTAACGCATTATCTGGTTCAGCATGTTGTTGCTATATTTAAATCTTAGGTTTAGGTTTAGGTTTTAAGAGTACATATAATTTTAAACATAATTTTAAACATAAATTCACTTACTTACATGAGAAACACAATAAAGTAAAGAAATCCAAACAATGTAGTAATCATTGCAAATTACATCGAGCGAGCTTAGGTTAATAGGATAAATCTTAGAATAATTAATTTATCTATAATTAGATGGTATCCGCAACTTCAATAATAGATTTCAAATTGTTTTATTTCTGAATAAATTCGAAACACATATTTTCAGAACGTCTTACGTACCTAAGTATATTCTATTTGATCGCCGGTTCGGTTAAACTAACACTTTTTTAAGACAAAAGTAAGGAAAATTCTTCTTTTGAAAAAAAATTACAATACTGTAACTTAATCTATACAATTTCAACAATAATACATACTAAATACATTATTGTAAGTCATATAATTATATGGACGTAGCCTTGCAATCAGCCATCCTACCCCCAAGCTGTGCCATCGTTTATGAAATCATTGTATTTTTTAGGCTTTGGCACACAAACGTTTTTTGTTAAAATTAAACTTTCGACTGAGGAATAATTCGCATCAGAGCCAGCGATAAATATATCATAATAAACTAGGCTATAAGTCTATCGTACCCGCAACTCTGCCTCAAGAGATGAGTGGAGCACCATGGGGTTTAGTGGGTAGACTACGAAGGAGTCCCACATACCCCGGCCGATAAATATATCATAATAAACTAGGCTATAAGTCTATCGTACCCGCAACTCTGCCTCAAGCGATGAGTGGAGCACGCACGAATCAATACGCGTGGTGGTTTTTCCGTAAGGTGTACCACAAAAGTGCTTAGGTGGGATATATCTACTAGGGCTTGCTTTGCTCGCCCTGATTATCGAAACTGGAAATTTTCTTCTTTTTCGGCCATCGATGACTGCTACCGCATTAATGAACTGTTACAGTCGTTCAGAGTAGTCTACTAATCTAACTACGATTGAAGCGACGTGACAGTTCACCAAATAAGTAAATATTCCTGCTTCTTCCTTTCATTTAGCTCAGTTGATATGATTAGAATTTAATAAAAAAGAAAATTACAATATTGTAAGGACTTAATCTATACAACTTCAACATTAATACATACTAAATATACATTATTGTAAGTCATATAATTATATGAACGTAGCATTGCAATCAGCCATCCTACCCCCAAGCTGTGCCATCGTTTATGAAATCATTGTATTTTTTAGGCTTTGGCACACAAACGTTTTTTGTTAAAATTAAACTTTCGACTGAGGAATAATTCGCATCAGAGCCAGTGATAAATATATCATAATAAACTAGACTATAAGTCTATCGTACCCGCAACTCTGCCTCAAGCGATGAGTGGAGCACGCACGAATCAATACGCATGATGGTTTTTCTGTAAGGTGTACCACAAAAGTGCTTAGGTGGGATATATCTACTAGGGCTTGCTTTGCTCGCCCTGATTATCGAAACTGGAAATTTTCTTCTTTTTCGGCCACCGATGACTGCTACCGCATTAATGAACTGTTACAGTCGTTCAGAGTAGTATACTAATCTAACTACGATTGAAGCGACGTGACAGTTCACCAAATAAGTAAATATTCCTGCTTCTTCCTTTCAATTAGCTCAGTTGATATGATTAGAATTTAATAAAAAAGAAAATTACAATATTGTAAGGACTTAATCTATACAATTTCAACATTAATACATACTAAATATACATTATTGTAAGTCATATAATTATATGATCGTAGCATTGCAATCAGCCATCCTACCCCCAAGCTGTGCCATCGTTTATGAAATCATTGTATTTTTTAGGCTTTGGCACACAAACGTTTTTTGTTAAAATTAAACTTTCGACCGAGGAATAATTCGCATCAGAGCCAGCGATAAATATATCATAATAAACTAGACATAATAAGTCTATCGTACCCGCAACTCTGCCTCAAGCGATGAGTGGAGCACCATGGGGTTTAGTGGGTAGACTACGCAGGAGTCCCACATACCCCGGCCGATATCCCCAATTTTCCGGGTATGCGTAAAGCATTTCCCCATATAAAAAAGGCTATAAGCCGAGCTTGTGTTGTTAGTTTGTAATGGTATATTTCGGTATATTTTCGCGTCGTTTTTCTGCGTGGTAATAATCTTGGCAGTTTTTTTTATATTTTAAATTTTAATAGTACCACCAAACCTTGACTGACCGACGATGACACATCTACTCGTACATAATATGAATAAAAATTACATGTTAAAGCACAAATCAATACGCGTGACGGTTTTTCCGTAAGGTGTACCACAAAAGTGCTTAGGTGGGATATATCTACTAGGGATTGCTTTGCTCGCCCTGATTATCGAAACTGGAAATTTTCTTCTTTTTCGGCCATCGATGACTGCTACCGCATTAATGACCTGTTACAGTCGTTCAAAGTAGTCTACTAATCTAACTACGATTGAAGCGACGTGACAGTTCACCAAATAAGTAAATATTCCTGCTTCTTCCTTTCATTTATCTCAGTTGATATGATTAGAATTTAATAAAAAAGAAAATTACAATATTGTAAGGACTTAATCTATACAATTTCAACATTAATACATACTAAATATACATTATTGTAAGTCATATAATTATATGAACGTAGCATTGCAATCAGCCATCCTACCCCCAAGCTGTGCCATCGTTTATGAAATCATTGCATTTTTTAGGCTTTGGCACACAAACGTTCTTTGTGAAAATTAAACTTTCGACCAAGGAAAGTAATTCGCATCAGAGCCAGAGATAAATATATAATTATAAACTAATTATAATTATAAACTAAGCTATAAGTCTATCGTACCCGCAACTCTGCATTAAGCTATGAGTGTAGCACCATGGGGTTTAGTGGGTAGACTACGCAGGAGTCCCACATACCCCGGCCGAGTAAAGAAGCTCCCCATGTATAAAAGGCTATAAGCCGAGCTTATATAGCTAGTTTGTAATGGTATATTCCTTCTTCCTTTCATTTAGCTCAGTTGATAGGATTAGAAATTAATAATAATCGGCCAAGTGCGAGTCGGACTCGCGCACAAAGGGTTCCGTACCATTATAGAGCAAAATTTGGCCAAAAATTGTGTTTTTTGTATGGGAACCCCCCTTAATTTTTTATTTAATTTTAATATTATTATTAAATATTAAATTACACATATAACTAAGGATTTTATGAAAAAGTTAAGTACCTACCTGTTACCATTATTGATATAGAGCAAAAAAGACCAAAAAAATCACGTTTGTTGTATGGAAGCTCCCCTTGAATATTAATTTTATTTTGTTTTTAGTATTTGTTGTTATAGCGGCAACAGATATACATATTCTGTGAAAATTTCAAATCTCTAGCTATTACCGTTCTCGAGTTACAGCCTGGTGACAGACAGACGGACAGACGGACAGACAACGAAGTCTTAGTAATAGGGTCCCGTTTTTTCCCTTTGGATACGGAACCCTAAAAAAACAGTATTGAAAAGACTTAATCTATAAAATTTCAACATTAATACGTACTAAATACGTATTAATGTTGAAAATTGTAAGTCATATAATTATATAGACGTAGCCTTGCAATCAGCCATCCTACCCAAAACCTGTGCCATCGTTTATGAAATCATTGCATTTTTTAGGCTTTGGCACACAAAAGTTCTCTGTGAAAATTAAACTTTCGACCAAGGAAGTGGTAATTCGTATCAGAGCCAGAGAAAAATATCTACACATATAATAAAACTGTAGAAATGAGAATTCTGTACATTAAAGATATTCAAAAAATAATAAGTGGGGGGTGTCACTACATCGCTATAGAATTTTCTTCTTCGAACTCAACATCTGATATAAAAAAATCTCCCCCCACCCCTCTGAGGGGGGTCCGATTTTGTATCAAACTTTTTTCTTTAATGGACTTACTTCATATTATTTACTGTGTTTTTCGACTTAACATTTGGTGTATAACATTTTTCCCCCCACCCCTCTTAGGGGACAAAAGAGGGGGTAAGATTTTGTATCAACTGATGAAGTAGAAATACTTTAAATGGCAAAACAACGTTTGCCGGGACAGCTAGTATAATTATAAACTAAGCTATAAGTCCGAGAGACCGATAGAACTAGGTTTTTTGGTTTCAAAAATTCTAAAGTTTCTAATTTTTTGCGTATAGTTTTGGGACCAACAAGGTTAACCCAAAAAATGATTTTGTGTCATTTTGGTCGACAGCTTCCAGAGATATTTAGGGATTTTGATTTTTGGTCGCTATAGGCTGAAAAAAATATTAAAGTTTAAAATTTAGGTTTTGGGATATTGCTAGGGCAGTAACTGATGTGCAGACACGTTTTGTGTCAGATTCATCCACGGGTTTCCCAGTAATTAGCAAATATTAGAAACGTCGCCTAATTGCGTCGAAAAAATATTAGAGTTTCTAAAAACGGTATAATATAGTTTAGTTTGTTGATGTCTGCTACTGTTAAACTTTTGTGTCATTTTCATCCACGGGTTTTGAAGAAATTTATATTTTTGTTTTCAACATCCCGTAAAAGCTACACAAAGTAATTAAAGTTTTTAGAGTTTACATATTTACAATTTTTTTTTTTTATATCTATGGACGCTTCACACCACGTCAGTCTGGCCCCGTGCTAAGTACCTAAAGGACTTGTGTTACAGGTACCAGACAACGGAAATATATTTAATACTTTTATACTATACATATATTTAAGATTTTTATTATATCATACACATATTTAATACACATCCAGACCCGGGAACATTGAAAACTTTTTGTTCCGTCGGCGGGATTCGAACCCGCTTGAGCTACCAACGCGCTCACCACTGAGCCACAGAGGTCGTCGAAAGGTCGTTAAAAGGTCTATGCAAACCACATAACAAGATTTAGTTCCTTTTCAGCCCCAATCTAAATGACGGCGTCGCCGTCGACGTAAATGACATTAAAATAACATTCATAACAGCGCGCCTTGTACGGTGGCGGTTACGACGCTCGCTGCGTCCATGATAGGGCGAAATAGAAGAAAAAACCTTTTTAAGGCTTAAAATAATACATATTACAAAAAAGTTAAAAAACCAAATTATTAACTTATGTATTGCAAATCAGTGAATATTTTTTATATATTCTTTTGATAAATAATGAAGGAGTAAAGTGGTTTCATTCAACGATTTGGAGGTGATTTGGTTTTTTATTTCTTTATTATGTGATACCGATAGAAAAAATGTGGCAAAACCAAATTACGTATCATATCATGTAGATTACTAATTATTTTTTTCAGATATAATTTATCTGTTAATGCCGATGAAAAGTTGTTTCATCACAGAGCAAAAATAGGCTTTAAATTGTATTTTTTTTTATGGGAATTAATTATTTAATTTATTTAAATTTTATTATTAATTATTAAAGTACAAATACTATTAAGTATTCTGTGAACATTTCAATTGTTCATGTGTTGCCATTATTGCTTAAGAGCAAAAAATAGCAAAAAATCACGTTTGTTGTATAGGAAAATAAAATATTAAATATTAATTATAAAATTATAAATATTAAATATTTATTTTGTTTTTAGTATTTGTTGTTATAGCGGCAACAGATATATACAATCTGTAAAAATTTCTGAAGTCTAGCTATAGCGGTTCTTGAGTTACAGCCTGGTGACAGACAGACGGACAGACATCGAAATCTTAGTAAGAGGGTCCCGTTTTTACCCTTTGGGTACGGAACCCTAAAAAGGCTATAAGCCGAGCTTATGTAGCTAGTTTGTAATGGCACTAATTTAGAGGAACAGTTGTAAATTGCAGTTTTGGTAAGTTAAAAATTATAAATGGCACGTTTAATAACTAGTTGAGCAGTTAAAACTAAGCAGTAAAGTAAATAAAAATGAGTAGTAAAAAATAATGAAATGGATAATTGAAAACATTTTTGAACAGTAAAATAATTAAATGGTCAGTAAAAATTAATGAATGAGCGGTTACGTGTGGGCAGTAACAAATCGGAAATTGTCAGTAAGAAATCTCATTCTAATAAGTTCTTTAAACAATGAGGCGGTAAAATATAATAAAATCGGCCAAGTGCGAGTCGAACTCACCCATGAAGGGTTCCGTGCCGTTATAAAGGGAAAGTATAAGACGGTCGCCGGCTGCTACCGCAGCACGCTCGCTGCGCTCGCTCGGCTCCCTCTGTCGTTGTGGTCTAAGTTCTAACCTAACCTAACCTACTCTTGGACTTTCTGGATTGTGTTTGTTTTTGTTTTGGCTGCGCCCCCAAGCCCCCCTCTCTGGGGGGCTGCGCACCCCCGTCCCACTGCTTCGGTATCCGTGGTTAAGTAGGCTTTCTGTTAAGTCGTTATTGAACCGCTCGTTCCATCATTTTTACCGCTCATTCATTTGTCGAACTGCTCATTCCATCATTTTAACTGCTCATTCCATCATTTTTACCGCTCAATAGTTTTTTTATTACTGTCCATGTTTTACAGACACAATAATTAATCAACCGCCAGAAAATTAAATAACTGCTCAATATTTTTTTCAACTGATCATAATAACATCTCAAATATTTAAATAACTGATCAAAAAATTAGTTTCCGTTTGTAATGGTATATTTCGGTATGTTTTCGCGTCGTTTTTCTGCGTGGTAATAATCTTGGTAGTTTTTATAGGGTTCCGTACCCAAAGGGTAAAAACGGGACCCTATTACTAAGACTTCGATGTCTGTCCGTCTGTCCGTCTGTCCGTCTGTCCGTCTGTCCGTCTGTCTGTCTGTCTGTCTGTCTCCAGGTTGTAACTCAAGAACGGTAATAGCTAGAGAGTTGAAATTTTCACAGATTATGTATTTCTGTTGCCGCTATAACAGCAAATACTTAAAACAAAATAAATTAAATATTTAAGGGGGCTCCCATACAACTAATGTGATTTTTCGAACATTTTTTGTTCGGTATCAATCATGACAACAGGTACGCACTTGAAAGTTTCACAAAAGCCTTAGTTATATGTGTTCTTTAATAATTAATAATTTAAATAAAATATAAATTAAGGGGGGCTCCCATACAAAAAAACAATTTTTGGCCTATTTTTGCTCTATAACGGTACGGAACCCTTCGTGCGCGAGTTCGACTCGCACTTGGCCGATTATTTATATTTTAAATTTTATTAGTAACCAAACCTTGACTGACCGATGATGAGTGATGACACATCTACATATTCTACATATAAATAATAATTACTATGTTAAAGCACAAATCAATACGCGTGATGGTTTTTCTGTAAGGTGTACCACAAAAGTGCTATATAATGATATATCTACTAGGGCTTGCTTTGCTCGCCCTGATTATAGAAACTGGAAATTTTCTTCTTCTTCGGCCATCGATGACTGCTACCGCATTAAGAGGCCGGGTACCCTTGGAATTTCTCATACATACGTAATACCAAAATCATTTTCTCATACGAAAATATTTAACATGTTTGAGTTGTTTTTCAGTTTAAAATAGTAATTACCTAGGTTCCTACACAAAAATTTACTTCAAAATATTAAAACACTAGTTTTTTTTTTGTTTAAAATTTCTTTTTAGTAAATTTACTACTCAATATTTAAACACTAAAAATAGAGTAAAACAGTAAAAAATATATAAATAAATACCAAATTTACTACAAAATATTTAAACTCTAAAAAATATTTTTTAATATTTAAATATTTTGTAGTAAATGTGCTATTTATTTCTATATTTTTACTGTTTAAATATTAAGTAGTAAATTTATAAAAAAAAATAATTATAAACTAAAGAAAAATTTTTGTGTTTAAATATTTTGAAGTAAATTTTTGTGCAGGAACCTAGATAATTACTATTTTAAGCTGAAAAATAACTCAAACATGTTAAATATTTTCGTATGATATGATAATGATTTTTGTATTACGTATGTATGAGAATTTCGAGGGTACCCGGCCCCTTAATGAACTGTTACAGTCGTTCAAAGTAGTCTACGATTCAAACGATGTGACAGTTCACCAAAGAAGTAAATATTCCTGCTTCTTCCTTTCGTTTAGCTCAGTTGATAGGATTAGAATCGACCTGGCATTAAATATTTTTGTTTTCTACTAGCTGTTCCGGCAAACATTGTTTTTCCATATAAATTATTTCGCCCATATTATTTTAATGAAATGAGTGGAAGTAACTAAATAAGTATATCACCATGGACCCGTCCATCGCTATCCCGTGACCCGTCGCAAAAACATCATTGTAATATTTTACTATTATTTCTTCAACAGTTGCACTTATCAATATAAAAAGTACCGAGTAGCCGATTCTCAGACCTACTGAATATGCATACAAAATTTGGTAAGAATCAGTAAAGCCGTTTCGGAGGTAAGTTAAGGAGGAGAGTAAGGTAACTAACATTGTGACACGAGAATTTTATAATATATAGATAGACATATTATGTTCTTTCTTACTTAAAATATTATCTCTATGCTGGCATAGATGGCATAGATTTGAGAACGTAAAATAATACTTTTTTAACGAAATAGTGATCGTAATAAAAAGCCCAGCAAGAAAAACCGGCACAAAAAATTCGGTATTTGTTTTGAAATATTTAGATTTATCATTTAGCTGCTTAATCCTGAAAAGATACCAAACAGACATACTTTCACAATTTATAGTAATGATATTCACGAAGGCTTCCGCACAAAAATATTAAAAATAAGTAATCGAGTTGTGTACATTGGTTGTGTACTACATTTTTTTAGTTATCGTTTAATTCATGAAGCCCCAAGCGGTCACATCCGGCCGCGATAACAATGAAAAAGCTATTGTGTCTCGTTTTGCCACGATTGATAGGTTAAATTAATGTGAGCTGCAGCCAGGTGTCAGCCAGACGGACAGAGTATACGAGTGGTTAGACCGAAGTTTTTTTGCTAAATATTTCAACCAAACCAAACAGATCAACAATGTTTTGTAAGCGTACTATTATAATATTAACATAAGTAACTCGCGGTAGCACAGAACAGGATAATCGCCTTTGCTCCCATAGAATATGAAGCATTTCTTAATATATCGTTTATTTCCATTTAATAGATAAATCTTTAGATGTAAAAATTATTCGCTTAAAGCCGTATCATATTTTGCGCTTTCATCTTGTATATAAAATCTCTTTTCCTTATGTCGCCATAAATCCTAAACATCTTTCAATAAAATATACATAATAAATTTTATCGGTTTATTTATATTGTATCGGAGTTAACCGATTCGTTGCCACCTTCATTTTCACGAATTCTTACTGTGACAAGCAGTTTGACTTTGTTCGATGACGCGCCATAAGCGTCATCGGCCCGGCTAAACGATGAGGCCCCACGTACGGCATTGGCCACTGGTTGTGTTTTAGGCACATTTCGACTAAGGAATTGTAATTAATTTAGTTTTAACGTGTTTTTTAACAATCCTTGTATGCCGCGCCTGGCGCGTCATCGGCCTCACTAAATCTTTTTAAATGACGCGCTGGGCGCGGGAGTGGCCACGAATCGGTTAAGTAATTCGCGCCAAACGCAAGCAACAAGTTGAATCCCAAGTAGTATGCCACACACATTTCAGTTTTCATTTAAATAAAAAGTTAAAAACTTGAAGAGTCGTGCAATATTGTAAATTCTAATGCTTCATCAATAATTACATCACAGATATATTTAAAAAACTTAAACTAAGTATTTAATAGTTTTGAATAAGTAATTATTTTAATGATTGGTCACTCATTTCATACATAATGTTAAATTAATTCGAAAATTTGCTTAAATGAATTTAATTTAAAAATAATTGTCTTACTTACCTTTCGACGACACCTTCGCACGTGAAACAAAAACGCGACGCGAAAAAGATATCAAACAGACATACTTTCACAATTTATAGTAATGATAGTCACGAAGGCTTCCGCACAAAAATATTAAAAATAAGTAATCGAGTTGTGTTATGTGTACTACATTTTTTTAGTTATCGTTTAAATTAATGTGAGCTGCAGCCAGGTGTCAGCCAGACGGACAGAGTATACGAGTGGTTAGACCGAAGTTTTTTTGCTAAATATATCAACCAAACCAAACAGATCAACAATGTTTTGTAAGCATACTATTATAATATTAACATAAGTAACTCGCGGTAGCACAGAACAGGATAATCTCCTTTGCTCCCATAGAATATGAAGCATTTCTTAATATATCGTTTATTTCCATTTAATAGATAAATCTTTAGATGTAAAAATTATTCGCTTAAAGCCGTATCATATTTTGCGCTTTCATCTTGTATATAAAATCTCTTTTCCTTATGTCGCCATAAATCCTAAACATCTTTCAATAAAATATACATAATAAATTTTATCGGTTTATTTATATTGTATCGGAGTTAATTCGCGCCAAACGCAAGCAACAAGTTGAATCCCAAGTAGTACATGACAAACACTTTTCATAACAATAAATAAATAAAAAGTTAAAAACTTAAACAGTCGTGCAATATTGTAAATTGTAATGCTTCGTCAATAATTAATTACATCTAGGTTAAATTAAGTCGCATGTATATTTAAAAAAACTGAATGTAATGATTTAGATAGATAGATAGATAGATAAACACTTTATTGCTCACATTTAAATGGGTATACAGACAGACTTAAAATACTTAAAAACTAATACATTAATGTGGGCAAGGGCGGCCTTATCGCTATAAGCGATCTCTTCCAGGCAACCCTGCAAGGCAGGAGAGTTCACAAATAAATAGAAAGCAGGGTAATTATAAGTCAAACATAGACTACTTATTTAGAATTATTAGTGATTACTGATTACTTATAACATATATACTTATACATAAAATAATAATTTAACCATTAAAGTATATATATATATATATACACATACATACATACACATATATATTATAAATTATAATTTAAGTACTACTAATTATATAAAAATAATATCTAGCTTATGACTTTATTTCGAAGATGACCATGTAATTTTGATTTTTTGATTTTGATTTTGATGATTTATTTAATTATTAGAATTATTTAATAGTTTTGAAAAAGTAATTATTTTAATGCTCGGTCAATCATTTGAGACATAATGAAGAGAAGAGAATTTAAATGAATTTAATTTAGAAATATGTATTTTATCGGTTTATTTATATTGTATCGGAGTTAACGATTCGTTGCCACCTTCATTTTCACGAATTCTTACCACAGGACAAGCAGTTTGACTTTGTTCGATGACGCGCCATAAGCGTCATCGGCCCGGCTAAACGATGAGGCCCCACGTACGGCATTGGCCACTGGTTGTGTTTTAGGCACATTTCGACTAAGGAATTGTAAATAATTTAGTTTTAACGTGTTTTTTAACAATCCTTGTATGCCGCGCATGGCGCGTCATCGGCCTCACTAAATCTTTTTAAATGACGCGCTGGGCGCGGGAGTGGCCACGAATCGGTTAAGTAATTCGCGCCAAACGCAAGCAACAAGTTGAATCCCAAGTAGTATGCCACACACATTTCAGTTTTCATTTAAATAAAAAGTTAAAAACTTGAAGAGTCGTGCAATATTGTAAATTCTAATGCTTCATCAATAATTACATCACAGATATATTTAAAAAACTTAAACTAATGATTTATTTAATTATAAGAATTAAGTATTTAATAGTTTTGAATAAGTAATTATTTTAATGATTGGTCAATCATTTCATACATAAGGTTAAATTAATTCGAAAATGTGTTTAAATGAATTTAATTTAGAAATAATTGTCTTACTTACCTTTCGACGACACCTTCGCACGTGAAACAAAAACGCGACGCGAAAAAGGAAAAAATAAAACCAAATCAATAAATCCAATACCACCCACTGTATAGTAGAAAATATTTTTCGGAACGTCCACCTAGGCCGAAAGCTAGGAGATGTTTGATAGAATACCTCTGTGAAAACAACCCGGAGCTTTAAGGATGTCTGTATCGACAAACACCCAGGTGTAAAATCACTGGATGCTACACGAATATTTAATTTTCTCACAATTCTTTCATAACATACTCCTATTAATCCCCAAAAAATGTACTTTAATGCAAACATATTTTACCAAATAAAGCATGATTTAATTAATTTAATTTACTTCTGGTTTAAGATATAGTGTTCAAACATAAGAAGTTAGAACATAATATGTGAAAAATTTCCATTGCGGAACTTTTCTACTCAACACTGTCTATATCATAATCATATTTTTCTTTGTTCTCAGCCTGAAGCAACAGGTATGAGGCGGCAACAGGTGACGCTATTTAATAGAATTAAACATTCTCAAGTGATCTAACAATATAACTTTTGTATAAACCGTTTTGGAACAATATTCTCAGAGAACTATGTTTAATTTTGGATTTAAATTTGTTTTCTATTTGTTCATTTAAATGATGGACAAAGACAGACTCAAGTAATGCGTTGCGTAAATAATAAATATCTTTATTAGTTTAGGTTAGTGTTTAATTATATAATTATTTTATTTATTGTGCCTTATTATAAGTTTCCAAAAACAAATCGTAGAAATATGTTAATAATATGCACATCCATTAACATTTGTAATCGGTGTAAACGTTATGCGCAGATGCGTTAGCTAGTTCCTCCCACTTTAACTAATTTTAAATTCGATAAAAAATTAGCTTTTAATAGAGCCACTGTTTTTTTTTTAATTGCCTAGTTACTTGTTTATGGTAAAATATAAATTTCGCTTTCAGAAAAGTCCTGCACTATCATAATATTGTGATACAAGATTATGTTACATGTTTTTTAACAAATCTATTTTCAACTAATTGGGATGATGATATAACGACAAGGTCAAAGATTAGCAGATTATTTAAATAAAATAAACATTATAACGGTAAAAATATACTGTGTTTCCAATATCTTTTCAGCTTGATACTCGTAACTTTTGTATTTTTTAAAAGCTTTTATTTAACTTGCTCTGTTTGTATGTAAGTATGTATGTTCGGCCAAATTTTGGAACTCACATTTGAAGTAGATGTATTTAACTATCCAAGATGGCAAAATAGTTATTTTCTATAGAAAAGGCGAAGGCTTGAATCGAGCCGACTCGATTGGTCCTGAAGCCAGTGACAGATTTTCATGACCAAATCCCTCCCAACCGAAACTTCGTAAAATGAATAAGTGAGTTATACTATGAATACTCGCGACCGTCAGCTGCGACTCCGTGGGTGGGGTGGACAGTGGCAGCCTATGAAGACTATTCATAGTAGAAGTTTCTTATGCATTTTACAAAGTTTCGCCCGGGAAGAAATCAAAAATTTACCTGGCTCCCGGGCTAGATGTTTCCTTCGAACTTATTCGACGCGAGCCGTCGAGCTTTACTCAAGCGTGTGGACGTGACTTCGAGTGGCGCGAGTCGCCCTTCTCCTTAGTTGAGCAGACATTTTTGGCTCGAACGGTTCGATGAATACTGAACGGCGAGCTTACTCGATAGAGTAATGCTGAATGTGTGAACGAAACCCCAAGCCGCGGGTTTTACTCGACGTGATTGCACGATCGAGTAAACCCGTATGTGAGTACTTAGTATTACACGCACTTATTGTGCGTATTTAATTTTTACAGAAATTATGAGTTTTAAGTACTTTAAAACGTTTATTATCTACAAAAATGTGAAAAATTGACCAACATTTTTTTGCTACATTTGTTAAGAATTTATTGAAGTAAGAGCTAATAATTTAAATGCATCGACAAATGAAAGGCTTTTTGTAGCGTTTGAAATCGACACCAATAATATGCTAATATTATAAATGCGAAAGTCTGTCTGTCTGTCTGTCTGTTACCTCTTCACGCCCGAACCGCTGAACCGATTTCGCTGAAAGGTATGGAGATACTTTGAGTCCCGGGAAAGGACATAGAATACTTTTTATCCCGGAAAAATGTACGGTTTCCGCGCGATAAACGAATTTTGGCACAACGAAGTTGCGGGCATCATCTATTAATTTATACTGCGCTAACTAATAAAAGTGAACTTTACAGAAGACGCGTTTAAAGGGAAAAGGGCTATAACTTTTCAAACAACAAAACTATTCAAACAATAATCGTTTAATAACAAGTAATAATAACAATTACACTGTATAATACGCTCCGCATACGGTGCCAATGATGGCAGCGAGAATGCTGACCCAAGCTGTAGCATATATCTGCTTCATAGACAGCAACTTACCAGCATTCCACATTATAAACCTCATACCGATAAAGTAGTGGTACATGAATGGGGCAGCTATTAACATTCTAGCTGCTAGGATGCAGTTCTCGGAAAGGTCTAGACTTTGAATCATGGAGACGTAGGTCTCAATACCGTTGGGTAGAAATAAGGCTCCGCCGGCGAGAAGGAGCGCGTATCCGTAGAGCATAATTCCTGGAAAACACACGAATAGGCTAAGTATGACCAATGCCCATGTTTCAAAAGGTTTTTGATTGAATGACTATAATTATTCAAGACGTGAGTGGAAGAATCATGTAATATGAAGAAAAAAAACTCGTTTTTTTTGCTTAAATTGAGGCTTTCGGGCCGGAAAAATTATTTAAATAAGAAAAACTGTTGATTATATGTGTACTGTGTAGCCAGATAAATTATCTAGGTTATGAAGAAGACAAATTACAAGGTTTATTAAAATAACAATGGAAAAAAATTATATAATATCCGTATATTACGAAATCTTACTTGTTCGATTCTTCCACTCACGTCTTCATTAATATAATGCCAGACAGAAATGTTATATAGGTACATAATAATTAATATACATTTGTACTTTTTCCGTGTACTTTATTATGCGTACAAGTAAATAACGGAGATCGTAATTTTTTACGTAGATGTATTTACTAACCAATTAGGCGATTATTGAACAAAGCAAGTATTCTTATACGATAGCAAATTGTCCTCAAAAATGCGACTAAATAGAAGTTTATAATATTTGTAGATTATAAATACCCACTCGAACGAAATAGAAAAATGATTATTAGATACCCCGTTTTATGTCCCCGACAAAAACAGAGTAATGGCTGGTCCACATGACTCGTTGCGTCAGCGTTGCGTTGACGCAGCGCTGCTGTTGCGTTGTTTTACATACAAAATATTACAACCAAAGTGTTCACACGGCGCGAGAGGGGGTGTGCGCGTTGCGACGTCAGAGCGGCAGTGCTCAATTGCTTCTGTATCGATTGACGGGACGTTAAGACTGCGTCTCGTTATAGTAACGCTGCGATGACGCAGCGCCTGTGTGGCTGGCTATGCGTTAAAATATTTGCGTTGCGACAACGCAACGCGCCATGTGGAGCGGCTCTGAAAAAAACAGCTTTACCCGTCGCACGCTGGACTATAGACGTCATCGCAGGCAGAGTCGGAGCATAAATAGTGACATGGGGCGACATGGGTCTGTTCAGGCACATGTTCTTCTCATCATGGCTCATCGGAGGCGGTTTCTTGTACTGCTCATATGTCACTCCATGACGGCTTGGAGTGTTACACTCATATCTTTTGATGACACTGAATTGAACAGGAGCTAATATTCTGAAACACAAAATTTAAAAAAATGTAACATGTCATTTTTAGGGTTATAGTGCCACCAACTTATCTGTTCAGTAGCCGGGGTCAGTAGTGTCGCGTTTAGTGTTGCTATTTAAGAATGTTTACCAAAACTGTAGGGAATCCACTGTAACTGGGCTGTAGCCTGTATCTGTATTCTGTACACATGAGATGTCCTTTCACGGCCGTTAGAATCCAAAATGTTTTTCTTTTTAATATCGGTCTGTGTATTTGTACGCGCGTCGCTCATCAGGAAATCTAGTCAATGTAAAATGCGGTTTTCATAGTTGTGTTGCTCGTCTTACTTAAAAACTGGCCCATATAGAGCTGCTTCTTTTTAAATAAAATAGTAATAATTTATTAAAAGCATTTTTAAACACGTACGTAACAGTATGTATAATAAGTACTTATAACAAAATAAAAATAACAACACTGATTTATATCTTTTTACAAGCTTTTATTTGACTTGGCTTATTCGTGTGTAAAGTTTGTACTAAGTGTTTTGTTAATAATATTTTATTATATTTTATAACAATAATTATGGTCATGATGTCTATCTTCAAACAGCTGTACCCCAGAAATTCCAGAAGTAGACGGGCCTGACGATTCCCACAACTCTCCGTCATCATAATCATCATCACTCGAGTCGCTTTCGCTATCGCTTTGTAATTGGATAATAAACGGTTCATCTAAATAGACATCCTTCTTTCTAATCTTCTGCTGGTGTAATTTTATTAAATGCATTTTCAATTTACTGTGGCATTTCAGCATTGGACTTCTTAATATTATGAGTTTCATACCATTTCAATAGGGTTTAGGTCGCAATGGTACGACGGAAATCGAAGAACAGCATGAATCACTAACACCTATAATATATAGGAGTTCTATTAAAACTATGAAAAAATAAGCAAACTGAACCAAAATATTTTTGGAACATACTGAGAACAAGGCACATTTTTTATAGAATCTGTGGGACTTTTTTTCATTAACTAGCAACACCAACCTGTAGCTGCTGCAACGCGCTCGGTCACGTTTTTAAATGGTATTTTTGGAGACTGAAGGCGTTTCTCTTCTTTCATAAAAGCTAACACTTTTAAAATAATCTGTCGCGCATCACATTTTAGTAGTTTCGGCATGATAATGATACTTTTAACAATAAAACAAGAACTTTGACTAAAACACACGGAGCACTCGCACTTCAAAAACAGACAGCGAATGACATTTCACAAAATGGCAGTTGTAGTTACAATTTTGTCTACTGAACAGATAAGTTGGTGGCACTGTAGCTTGTCTCCAGACTCTTAACTGCCATTGCTAGACTTCTGAATTTTTCACAGATTGTGTATATGTTACAGTCATAGTGATTAAGTAGCTATTATACATAATGACTGGTAATTATATATAATATCTAAATTGACTAGACAATGTGATTAATTAATCACTTTATCCGGATGTTATTCATAATAGCTGGTCGATGTTAGTCAAAGTAATAAAATACGGTATAACCGACCGACCGACCCTCCTCATTTGTAAGAATAAATTATAATTATGACCCAGTCATATAATGTCAGTTCATTTTAAATATTTTATTATTTTAGTCTTTAAAGAGTGATACCAAATATTATGTGTATTGATCTCTGTATTTTTTAGGGTTCCGTACCCAAAGGGTAAAAACGGGACCCTATTACTGAGACTTCGATGTCTTTCCATTTGCCCGCCTGTCTGTCTATCTCCAGGCTGTATCTTAAGAACCGCTATAGCTAGACTACTGGAATTTACACAGATTGTGTATTTCTGCTGCCGCTTTAACAAGAAATACTAAAAACAAAATAAATTAATATTAAAGGGATTTCCCATACAACAGACGTGATTTTTTTATCCTTTTTTGCTCGTAATCAACAATGGCAACAGGTAGGCACTTGAAATATTTAGAAAATACTTAGTTGTATTTACACTTTAATAATTCATAATAAAATTAATAATAATTAAGGGTTACAATCCAGGTCCATTCTTTAATGGTACAGAACCCTTTGTGCAAGAGTCCAACTCGCGATTGGTTGATTTTTTTTCTTTGTTTATGGCTAGTGAGCTTTAAATTTACTTTATACATTAAAGTTAAATAACTTTCAAATAATATTAATTAACGTAGCTTAATATTATCTATGGCAATGTTATTTTACCATACAATTTTGGGCCAATTTTAAAAGTGCCGGCCAACGCAAATAAACCTATTATTTAAATAGAACATAATCTAAGGAATAATTTTTCTTCCTTTGAATTATTCCAAATAATTTGTAGGCATTTGGCTTCTAATCTGTTTCATGACGCGGATAGGGACGTTGGGATCGATTACTTATTGCTTTTAACCGATTCGTGGCCAATGCCGCGCCCAGCGCGTCATTCAAAAAGTTTTAGTGAGGCCGATGACGCGCCAGACGCGGCATATAAGAATTGTTAAAAAACACGTTAAAACTAATTTATTATACTGTAATTACAATTCCCTTGTCTAAATATACATGTTGAAGTCAATTTTATGCGTGGCCGTTTATTTTAGAATTAAAGGCTACTAGTCAGAGATCGTCAATCATTGGTTCACTCGAAGAACCCTTACTTTTCTGCGATTAGCGTATTTATGAAACTTTTTTTTTTCTTATTAACACTCATCTTCATCAGCGTCAGTAATTTAGCTTCGATGCTACTGTCTGTTGAGTTATTTTTTGCGTCATGACAAATACGAGAACTTTCAATTACTTAATGTCCTTTTCAATGTAAAGTTTTGCAATATTGAGTGACTATATTCTGGAAAATTTTCATACTCCTTAAATAAATAAATAAATAAACGTTTATTCCCCTTTTTTGACCATTACACCACAAGACATAATAACTAAAAAAAAATTGTAAGTATAATAATAACAAAAACAAAAAAAAACCAAAGAAGTAGAACGTACAAGGTTACCAACAATTTTAACAACTGGTACAGAACAATCCACATATAAAATTTACAAACAGAGTATCTTTAAAAAAAAAAACAACAATAACATACTTATTTAATATTGGCACAATAATATTAAGTCAAACAAAGTAAGGCAGGTAGTGCAATGATCAAAAACTGAATTGGCATCCACTCAGGTAATGACCGCAGTTCGCAGTCCCTGATTTTCAGTGGATCCAGACTGTCAGGCGATGACAGACCTTATTGTCGTTTTCCAGGCAATTTTCATTTGAGTATGTTTGTAAATCGTGGCTGGCTATATTCAGGAAAGTCATTATATTCCTGCTGATTATCCAAAACAAACGTATTTCATTTGTTTAAATAAACGATTTTCTGAGAGCTCTTAAATTTTAATACAAATTTATATTGTCATAGCTACACAACTACTCTAAGTTATTTATTCTTCAACTAAAATAGATGAAGTTGCTAGTCATAATAAATCCCACAACCTTTACGGAAAAACTATTATGCCTATTGATTTGTGCTTTAACATGTAATTAGGGTTCTAACTTCCGTACCCAAAAGATAAAAACGGGATCCTATTACTAAGGCTGGCCTCACACAGCCGGAACGTCTCTCTGAATAATTCATAATCGGAAATTCATAATCTAAATTTCGGCACCTTGCCTCACACACATCTTTGAAAATAAGATTGATCAGTAGTCTCATGATTCCTGGCACATATTTAAACGTCTCTAAGGAAGAAGAATTAATACTAATAAATATTATTTTTCTTTTACTTTCGTTTTCACTTAATGTTTCCCAATTTGGAATTAAACTTTTAAGAATTTCCAACCACGCTATGTTTTTTTCCCTGTCATGGTAATCCTCAATGGATATGTCCTATATTTCAATGCTTAAGATTAAATTTTCCGTGTCAGACATCACGCCAGCAGGTCACAACACGTCCAGGGGTTAGCTTCTTGCAGTGTCAACTGAAATAATTCATAATCTGATTCCAGTATGTGTGTGCCGCTCTATTAAAATGTATGGGAATACGCGCGTTATGAAATCATAATCTTAAATTTATCGATCCGGAATTCAGAACGCTCGTCAGTATCATTCTTACAGATCAATCTGAGAAACATAATCTGAAAAAAATCAGAATGTGTACGTGGAGCATACTTACTGATATTGTATGGAATTCCAGTCTTTCTGAATTAATAATATGAATTCAGAAAGACATTCCGGCTGTGTGAGGCCAGCCTAAGACTTCGTTGTCTGTCCGTCTGTCTGTCTGTCTGTCTGTCTGTCTGTCTGTCTGTCTGTCTGTCTGTCTGTCTGTCTGTCTGTCTGTCTGTCTGTCTCCAGGCCGCAACTCAAGAACGGTAATAGAATTGAAATTTTCACGGATTATGAATATCTGTTGCCGCCATAATAACAAATACTAAAAACAAAATAAAATTAAATAAATAAAATAAAAAATGAAGGGGGGCTCCCATACAATAATAATAATAATTTTCGGCATAATTTTGTTCTATAATGGTACGGAACCCTTCGTGCGCGAGTCCGTGTTATATGTGTTATCATCAGTCAGTCAAGGTGTGACGACGTGAGCCCTCACAAAGCTCGGCTTTTAGTAACCAGCACTAATTAAAATCATTAATACCTACATACTCGTATGAGCAAAATTTGTGCCAAAGGTTGACGACTACTTACACATTTTGTTAACAGTATGAATTACTACTTTTATACGCCATATCAGCTTTGAATTACAACTAATACGAACACTGCACACAAAATTTATCTTTTCCCTCTCTGATTTACGCCTATTTACAATAAAATATGCATAAAACACAACCAGTGGCCAATGCCGCACGTGGCGCGTCATCGTTTAGCAGGGCCGATGACGCTTATGGTGCGTCATCGAACAAAGTACTTGGCCTGTCGTAAGAATTTGTTGAAATGAAGGTGGCAACGAATCGGTTAATCAATAAAATAAGTTTTATTCCAAATGTTATAAAAAGTTTGACCTTGAATAACAATCGGAGACTTGTCTTAGAATTTGGTGTAATAATAAAAATTATTCCTTAGATTATGTTCTATTTAAATAATGGGTTTATTTGCGTTGGCCGGCACTTTTAAAATTAGCCCAATTTGGACCTTATCCTTTATAATAATTGTTACATTTTAAATAACAGTATAATATTGCTACACATATAGTTAGGTATGCTTAAAGCAAATTGAAATATAATTTTATAATCTTTACCTACCTGTTTTATTACATTATCCAAATCTTTGAAGATATTATATAAAAATGAAAACCGACTTCCAATGTAAAAACAAAATTGTAATATGAACTAAAAAGTATTAAATAACTCTTACTCTTTATTAGTGCCTTTTTCAGAATTTGTCTAAATCTCAACTATTTCTGTACTGTATACTACAGTCTTCATTATTTTGAAGTCGGTACAAGCTAATTTAATCGTGAGTTCAGTAATGTCAGAATATCTGAAACTTTTGGGACTGGTACCGACTTCAAAGTAATGAAGACTGTAATATGTACAGAAATAGTTGAGATTTAGACAAATTCTGAAAAAAATTAATACTTTTTAGTTCATATTACAATTGTTTTTACATTGGAAGTCGGTTTTCATTTTTTTGTTAAAAATAATAATTTCACTATTTTTAGTGTTGTCTACAAAATAAGGCTTTATGCGTAAATAACCAATACGAATGTTAACTATTCAGTACATTATGTTACTGTAAGCAAAATGCTTGCAGTTATCTAAGCGATGCTGCAATTTCAAAACTTTTATATTTAAAGGTTCAGGAGTTCTGTTCAGTGCCTTTGGACCACCTTTGTATGAAATTTCTCTTATTCGTAATATATGTTTAACTTACTAGAAACAACATTTTAACCACTATGAGCGTTTTGATAAATTTCAAGGATTTCCCTTGATTGCTCATAAATCCCATCATCAGCTCACCAAAATTAAGATTATATCCTATACAACAAGCACGAACGTTCAGCACTTAAGAATAATTATAGTTCTTGCAATCTACGAGTGCGCGTCGCCCTTAGTTGTGTTAGTGACCATATCTATACACGCGTACATCGCTCGCTCGCTACTGACTGCTCCGTCGGGTACGCACACTAACGAAAATGTCTATTCACATTTCCAACTACAAATAAAGGCGACGCGCACTCGTAGATTGCAAGAACTATATATACTTATATTGTATACTGCATAGCAATTAGCACAGAACTCGACGGAGCCTAATTGCCTGTTCTTAATACCTCTCAATAGTCATTTCTAGGTCTTAGATAATTGCAATATATTATAAACGAAAGACATAAAGGACATGGAAGGGTACTCCTATGAAACATGCCTTTCAAATAAACGGAAAATGTCAATTTTGAGCAACATAATATTATTTCCATTAGCTACTTTATTGCGACCGAATCCGATATTGAATTTCTAGATTAAATGCAAAAATTGGTTAAGTAGTGCAGAAACCTATTATTTGAAAAGGAAAGGTATGATTCAATTCCAATTCAAATTAAGTATTTATTTCAGACTATCATCCATATTTTAGTTGTTATAAGTTACTTATTACTTGTGAGAATCAATGATATTATATAAAAAACTCAAAGTAGAATATCATTGCTTGAAACACACCTACATTTACAGTAATGTAATTTTTCCTATTTGAGGTAATCAGTTGAAAATGTTGAATTTTAACCACATTTTGTTAGTACCTACCTAGTTTTTAATGCGTGAACGTGCAGCTAACAATCTTACATTCGCAATAAATGTTACTTTTGAGGAATCTTCAAATTCTAGTGAAATTGAAAATAATTTACCCAGATTTGTTCCACAAGCTCGAGCTGCAGTGTCTCATAATTTTACTAAGGTAAAGATAGGACATTTTTCATTTAAATACAAATAAATTACCAAACAATTTTCTCTGAGAATAAATTAGTGTGAAATTGCAAAACGTCTTTTTGAAGTTTACATTTTGACAAATATAACTGACTTAGCACAGACTAAATAACAATATTACCAAAAGGTTTATAAGGTCTTTGGAGCATTGACATAAGAAACTAGCTTTGGAGATAACAAATAACCATAAAGTTAATATGCCTAGCGGAATAGAGAAACAAAGGCCTGAGCAAGCGAGATGCCACTATCAGTAACACCGCGTGGTAAAAAGAGACATGTGATATATGACAGCAGCACTCTTTTTTTGACGTCCAGTCGGCACGTGCCGCACGTTGTCAATATAATCTCATAGAATTCATGTTCAATCATACTTGTGTAAGTGTATACGTACACATATTTTTCACACAGATGAAAATCAATTTTGGTTACGTTTGACAGCTCGAGATTGTTGCTCTATTCCGATAGGTATATTAACTTTATGCAAATAACACAAATAATAACGTTTTCCGCATTTGATTTCCGAATGTGTTTTCCGTGACTATGGTGAGACTTCGTTTTTTTTTCACGCGCAAACGCGCTGGCTTGCGCTCGAAACGTATACGTGCGGAATTCGATCCGTTCGGAAAATCTCATGGAGTACCAATAATTCTAAATTCAACATTAAAGGGCCCATTCACGGCAGTCCTGCACGGCGGACTGCCGTGAATGGGCCCTTTTAGGAAATCGAAAATGAAAAAAGTATATATGAGGCCAGCTTTATAACATATTATACTAGCTTTTGCTACTACTTTTGCTAGTATGTTTCGCTCGCGTGAAACTTTTCTTGCACTTATTCCACTTTATTATATTAGATTTCTTACAAATTTGATATTATTTTAAAATAAATAAATTTTATAAGAATTTAGAAAAGTATAAAATTAATGAATTGAACATGAATTTCCAGCAAGAAGTTACAGTCCATTTAATAGTATATAAATTAGCATCTTAAGTCCTGACTAGGTAGGAGTTCATTTCTTAGAAAAGTAAATTGACATTTCTCATTAGCTGAGATATTCCTGATAGGTTTTTCCTTTAACATTTTATTCGCTCTTATAGTTTTCTCCGTAGTTATAAATAGTTATATAACGTATATAGCCCTTAATTGGTTCGCAGAATTCTTAAGTCGTCAAACATGAACGTCGTAGACGAACCCTCTGTACACTATGATATAATATTATAAACATCATTGCCTGTACACATTAAAGATAATATTATCACTACGTGGTACACATATTTTGTAATCGCTTGTGGGAGGCCGCATAAAGCATTAATAGGAAATAGCACTAAGTTGCTTCGCTCATTTGCTATTTAGCTGAAATACTAAACGAGCGAAGCAAATTTCATTGAAATAAAATCAAAATATCAGATCGGCAATGCAATCAAAGCCTGTCGCTTGAGGCACTGCGGTTCGCATCCAGGAAAATGCCTGCTCATATTATGCAAATTCAATTTTGTAATGGCTAAGGGAGAAGCCAAACGGGTGCGGTGCACCACCGCCGGAGCGGTGCCGCTGCGGCGTCCTGCATATAAAAATCGGCGGCGCCGCACCGCACCGTGTGGCATAATATATCATTGGTTCTATATGCAGGACGCCACAGCGGCACCGCTCCGGCGCCGCGCCGCCGCCGCACCGCCCCCGTGTGGCTTCTCCCTGACTTAGTGTATGTACTTGAGGATGTAAGCTCTGGAGTGTGCTTCATTAAAATAATATTATATCTTAACTAGAGGACGCCCGCAATTCCGTTGCGCGAAAATTCGTTTGTCGCGCGGGTACCGTATATTTTTCCGGTATAATAATAATAATAATATCTTTATTTCAGGCCAAAATAGCCCATATTGTAGCCTAACAGTTACAGATTACAGATAAAAAGTACCTTGTATCTTTTCCCGGGAATTGATGTATCTCCATACCCAGCAAAATTAGTTCAACGGTTTGGGCGTGAACAGGCAATAGACAAACAGACGGACACACAGACAGAAAGACAGACGGACACAAAATACACACACACTTTCACATTTTAAATAATATAAGTATTAAGTATGGATATACTCGTTTAATTAATCACAATACAAAGTGGGTAATTTATAAAACTAGGCGTATTTCACGCTGGATTTATATATCTCAAACACACGTTATCGATATTTCAAGAAAATACCAATTAGAACTTTGATAGAAAACAGACTAGATCGAATTATGAGGGAAGCTGTAAGGAACATCAAAACAATTTAAATGTATAATTATTCAAGTATTTTCCAATATAATCCTCGAAATCAAACATAATATAATACCCAGACAGACCAATTGTACATCGTTTTAATGAAAAGAAAATATAATATTTTTTCATCACAAAAAAATACTTCGCGTTTTAAGAGGTTTGTTTTTCAACTCTACAAATATCAGTTTAATACAGCATAACAACGAATAACAAAACTACCAGCATAAGTTATTATCTGTGAGAAATAATTTATGTAAAATATTATCCTTGAAGGTATTAAAATATATTTTGTTACTACTTAGATACTTGATTTACGATATTTTTTGTTAATTGTGTTTTAACAAGTGTTATTATTATTTCTGTAAGTTTTAAAGTAATACAAAATATGATTCGCAAATCGTATAAGTACAACTTTCGCGAAAAACATTTAGCCGCAATAAAAATTTGCTCATGTCGTTTTCTGTGGTCTACTTTGTACCTGGCTGTCATCAAAACAGGTCCAGTAGTTTCAGAAGTAATTTACTCAAACGAACAAACTTTTCCTGTATATGATATTATAGATTTCATGAACATACTAATATACAAGGTGTAACAAAACTATAGGCCAGTCACTAAAGCCAAAACCCGAAAGAAATTAGTAACTTGATAAAATTTTAGGGGGTTGTTAAAGAAGGTAAAATAACTTACCGTTTGATTTTGCAGCGTTCTGGGGTGTACGGAAAGAGTTGAAAAGGGGTGAACCTTTTTCACCCCTTTTCAACTCTTTCCATTTTTTGTTAATAACATTGCGTAAAAAATTAGTAACACGCTGCAAATTTGGAATTAGGTTGTTCTTACCGTTTTGTAACGTGTATTAAATTTGCAGCGTTTTGCAACATACGGAACATTGTTTATTATTAAAAAACAATAAAATTTGTTAATAACAGGGGTGTAGTGTACATAGCGGAACTTCTTTGATAAAACCTTTTTTATATTATTTTGTACTCTTTAGTTTATGATTTTTTGGCTTGTTTACCTTTTGATAGATTTTGTCATTATATTAAAATAATTAAACTTGAACATCGAGTGGGTGATTTTCTTAATTTCTCCTTTGCACCTTCCAAACTAGAAAGCTGAGCAAGCGATTCACCTCGCAACGACGCGAGGACCTTGCTCACTTCATTGGTGACCCCGGAAGGAACACAGGATGGAGAATCTGAAAGAGAATGTAAACAGCGAATAAAGAGACGGCGCAAGACATCGGTGACCCTCGACAAAACACGCCTTCTCCATCACCATCACTCCCCGCCTCTCCGCACCGCGCCAGCCAGCAATCAGCATCGCCTCATCGGGTATATCGTCCACTAGCCGCAACGTACCGCGGCCTGGGCGACACCGCATCGGCATCATCGGGCTTTCTCACTACACCGACCGGTCAGCAAGCAGAGCACATCTCTCCTGGTCAGCACGTAGCATCGGCCCCGCACGGCAGCTATCCGACTCACTGGATCCCGTGCAGCAGCTTACAGTTCCGACTCACTGGGACTCACTGCAACAGTTCCGACCCACTGGGACTTCACTGCAACACTGGCACTAGCGACTCAAGCGGCAAGGCTTCAAGGTTCGACCTTCGGTCATGTTTACTGGCTATCATCGCCCTTGACAGTCTCTGGAGGGGGGTGATGTAGTGTACATAGTGGAACTTCTTTGATAAAACCTTTTTTATATTATTTTGTACTCTTTAGTTTATGATTTTTTGGCTTGTTTACCTTTTGATAGATTTTGTCATTATATTAAAATAATTAAACTTGAACATCGAGTGCGTGATTTTCTTAATTTCTCCTTTGCACCTTCCAAACTAGAAAGCTGAGCAAGCGATTCACCTCGCAACGACGCGAGGACCTTGCTCACTTCAGGGGTAAAAAAAATTAGTAACTCGGTGTAAATTTAGAATTAAGTTGTTCTTACCGTTTTGTAAAGTGTATTAATTTTGCACCGTTTCGCAACATACGGAACATTGTTTATTACTAAATTGCTGTAAATTTTATATATTATACATATATTACATAATGTGCATAGAAATTTTTAAACAACAGCGCTTTGCAGCAACGTAGAGGCGCCTGACGTTGCTAGGATGTTACTATGGTAACGCCGTGAATCGCGATGGCTTCCCAGTGGGAGCACTTTGATGGACAGGCCATGCTGCCGGCTATATGTGATATTTAGAACAAAGTGCAAAATGCAAGTGCGTTGTTTGGGGCTCTTTTCATAGATTCGGGGATTCGGGTGTTTCCATGATTACGACAATAGGGATGATGACAAGGTCAAAGATTAGCGAATTTTGTTAATAAAATAAAGAAAGCACGGTAAAAAATAAGCGTTACCAAAATTTCAGCTCGATAGCATTTGTATTTTTTTTGTTAGGCGCCTTCAAAGTTGGATAATCAAGTCGATTTTTTTTTCAATTAAATTTCTTAATATTTGTATACCATTCGATAAGTTATGCAATTAAAAGCAACTTTTGGTATGAAACCACTTTCATAAACACAATATTTAATATACCTATCGAACAAAGTTCTCTCCCGATCCGTACTAACTAAGAAAGACTGACGTCAGTCTTTCGTAGCATTTTGTATGGAGCGATTCGGGCAGGTCTATTTTATGAGATGTTTGAATTGTTCATATCTTGGTGAATTTTTAAGCTGTGAGAGTCATTCTTTCAGCAATGTTTCTATTTTTTAAGGGTCTTTCAATTACAAATAAGAAAAAAAATTAGTCATCAAGCCTATTAGCGAAGATTTCCATGCACATTATTAATTTGGGAGTACTTGTACACGTGGTATATTGCTTCTACGACGTAGCTCTATCGTAGCATTCGTAGCCCGCGCTGCTACGGCGCGGCTCTATGCAAGTTGTAGAACTTACGTAGCGCGTAGCATGTAAAAACAGAACTAACTGTTTATTGTGATTATGTCAGTTATGGGCTTAAATTAATTTAAATTATTTCCTTTACAGATATCACTGCACAATCGAACAACAGAGGGTCATCTTATTTTTGGGCTATTCATCTTATTCCAATCACGGGGTCAAAACGAAAGCTGCAAATCAATAGAATCAATAGATCAATTTAATTATTATTTAATAACAATAATTATTATAAAATTTACCAAAGATATTTGAATATAATATAACTCAGAGAAACTCGATATAAGATCCTCAATTAGTGAAATTAAGCTTTAATTAGCTTTATATTTGCTGAAGTATCAAAAGCATTATAGAATAGAATGAAGATGTATCAGCGTACTTTAGATGGGAATTGCGACAAAATTAAGGGGAATATATTTTAACGCAAAAGTCGAAGAAAAATTTGTACATGCGACGTCATAGAGATTATTATCGAGACGAAATCGATCCGGATTGGCGGCCGGAGTACGAGGGGGAACATCGCGAGGGAGACTACCAAGACCACCGAGACCATAGAGACCACCGAGACCATAGTGACCACAGAGACCACCGAGACCACAGAGACTACCGAGACCATAGAGACCATCGGGACCATCGGGAACATAGGGACAGACGGATGGTTAAGATGACACCCCTGGATGACCACGAGAGGAAAATCATCATTGAATTCTGTCATCTGCTCGAGAAATCCAAACAACTGTTCAACGGGTTAAGGTAATTTGTATTTTGTGAAAACCGACAGCTTATCTAATATATATAAATCTCCTGTCACGATGTTTGTCTGCGATGGATTCCTAAACTACTTAACCGATTTTAATGTTTCTGTTTCTTAAATGTGTGCTTTTTTCCAACTTGAGAGATAGAACTACTTAGGATAACTTAGATCTTTAATTATAGTAGCAATTTTATTTTATTGCAAATTATTTGTCTATAAAGAGCGACCATTGTTTATGCGACGCGGGTCACGGGATAGCGATGGACCAACGTCCGTCATGGCAACCCATGGTGATATACTTATTTAGTCACTAATTTAAAAAAATAATATGGGCGATATACTTTATATAATATGGCAAAGAAACGTTTGCCGGGACAGCTAGTATACTTATAAAATTTACAAAGAGAGTTTTATATACGATAAAGCCAATAACAGGTTTTCCATATTATACACAATCATGCAGTACAAACTTAAAAAATCGGCCAAGTGCGAGTCGGACTCGCGCACGAAGGGTTCCTTAAATATTAACTTTATTTTCTTTTTAGTATTTGTTGTTATAGCGGCAACAGATATACATAATCTGTAAAAGTTTCAACTCTCTAGCTATTACCGTTCTTGAGTTACAGCCTGGAGACAGAGAGACAGATGGACAGACAGACAGACAGACGGACAGACAGACAGACGGACAGACAGACAGACGGACAGACAGACAGACGGACAGACAGACAGACGGACAGACAGACAGACGGACAGACAGACAGACGGACAGACAGACAGACGGACAGACAGACAGACGGACAGACAGACAGACGGACAGACAGACAGACGGACAGACAGACAGACGGACAGACAGACAGACGGACAGACAGACAGACGGACAGACAGACAGACGGACAGACAGACAGACGGACAGACAGACAGACGGACAGACAGACAGACGGACAGACAGACAGACGGACAGACAGACAGACGGACAGACAGACAGACGGACAGACAGACAGACGGACAGACAGACAGACGGACAGACAGACAGACGGACAGACAGACAGACGGACAGACAGACAGACGGACAGACAGACAGACGGACAGACAGACAGACGGACAGACAGACAGACGGACAGACAGACAGACGGACAGACAGTCAGACGGACAGACAGACAGACGGACAGACAGACAGACGGACAGACAGACAGACGGACAGACAGACAGACGGACAGACAGACAGACAGACGGACAGACATCGAAGTCTCAGTAATAGGATCCCGTTTTTACCCTTTGGGTACGGAACCCTAAAAAGACCTAAAGTAACAAAGGCACATTAATATAACAAAAAAACCATAAAGAAGAAGCTGGTCGAGAAAACTAAAGTTACTGTTGTTAAGTTCAATGTTAAGATAAATAGATAAAATAGGTGATTTGTAAAATGATATAATTTCAACTTGCTTGTCGCCAGACTGCGTCAGGAGGGTTATGTTTTGCTAGAGTACAGTAATATATTATACAGGATGTAACCAACCTGAGTGATAAATGATAATACTTTCACTGTAAAAGTAGCAGCGCTGAAAGCATTTTTTTTACTTTTGTATGGGGTACTCTTGAGGCTGGGGCGCTTGCTCATACAAATTACAAAAAATGTTTGGTCTTTCAGCGTTACTACTATCACACGCTAAAGTATTATCCCTTAGTTTTATCACAACCTGTATTTGTTCGGCTCAGTCGGGTTTTCAGTTTTTTGAATTGCCGTTTAATTTGTATCTCCAAATAATTTTAACGACTGTTAGCAAATAGAAAATATAGAAAACCCAATGTTATTGTTGTATAATACCAATGTTATTATTGTTCAACGTTTCAGGGAGCTCCCTCCATACGGTCACAAGCAATGGCAGTCGTACTTCGGCCGCACGTTCGACGTTTACACCAAGCTGTGGAAGTTTCAGCAGCAACATCGCCTGATACTGGACACACGATACGGCCTCAAGAGGTGGCAGATCGGCGAGATAGCGTCCAAGATCGGCCAGCTGTATTACCACTTTTAGTGAGTTTGTACAACTTGCTTTTATTTTTAACCGACTTCAAAAAAGGTTATCAACGACGCGTATGATTATTTCCAGAACTGCCCAGTTTTCGTATATGTTATTCGATATCAGCGTCTGAACAAATGTGCTAAATTTATGTCTGTATGTTTTTATGTTTATATTCGCATATCTTCGAAATTGCAGTCCGATTTAAGTGATTCTTCTTTTGTTGTGCTAGGTATTGTTTTACTTATAAACGCTGCAAGTTTCATTAGAATTGATTCAGTAGTTTTTGAGATAGGGAATTTTAATTGTCAATTAGATGCGTATAATTTCAAAGTCGGTTTTATCTTTTTACGAAAATACTATTATATATTTTCAAAATACTATTATGGGAATATAAGGTAGAAAAGAAAGATTTTACGGCCGAGCAAGATGTTATGCTAAATCAGGTCGTTGCCGTCTTTTGACGTCTATTCAAACGTTCTATGTCGCGCCGATCAGAATCTTAGTTCGATTTAGGATTGTGCGCTGTTTGATTCGCTACTATTAGAATACAAACGCGAATTGCAAGCATAGGTCTATATTTATTATAATATTAGATGTTCTCTGTGCCATTTTTAATCTTCCAGTGCGTTTTCTCAGATATAACATACTATACTTCGAAATTACATAATTTTGTAGATAGGTACTCAAGTAAAATAATTAAAGTTAGTAATATGTAGTCAAGATGGTAAGTTAAACTTCTTTTTATTGTATTTCAAATTTTAGCCTCAGGACGAGCGAAACAGCGTACCTTCGAGAAGCTTTCGCGTTTTACCATGCGATACGTGGAAGATCGTATTACACCAAAGCGAATAGAGAGGACAAATGCGAGCTCATGGTCAAGAAGCTAAGATACTACGCCAGGTTTATAGTCGTGGCGATATTATTGAAGAAATCTAAGCTGATAAAAGAATTGGTGAGAGAGTTAGATAGACAAGTGATAGAATATGGCGCGACTTACGATCCAGAAGATCAGGCGGAATGGAATGTGGTGTTGGAGGAGGTTAAAGCGTTCTTGATTGCGGAACCCGGGGTCGCTGTTATACATCCTGATAACCCGTCGGTGGCACTTACTATTAGGTTAGTGAGTTTCAAAACTAACACTAACAATAAATTACCTTTTTCTAGAATATGTTCAGTCTGGCGACCAAATTAACCTAATTGCTGGCAAACCCGAAACGTCCATCACAGGAAAGAATAAAATCAATGGCTACCAACTACGTTTATTATTTAGTAGTAGGATTTTTAATTTCTGATTTATAAGAAAAATTGCTGAACATCAATTCTAGTAACTCTTTATTTCAGCGGACGAGTAAACAACATGACCATACCACCAATTGAGAAGACCCCTCAGATGTATCTCACACTCCAAGACGCGGTCATCATAGGAAGTGGATCCTACCAAGTGAAGTTCTCTGAACTGACCATAGACATGTTCAGGATTCTACAGAATTTGGAACGTGAGTCTGAAACTCCTGAGGATTCTCCGCATTGCCGCTCAAGTTCTACCGCCAAAGGGCCCGCTCCTATACCTAAAGGTAACTTTTGAGGTGGATGTTAGAATCTCTAAATATCATTTCTCAGGAAATAAAATATATGACGGACTTTTAATTTATCATATTTTAAACAATATTTAAGACACTTTACATCATTACAACGCCATCATTTATTGCAATTTTTTAAGTTTTTTTAAAGCGGTTTGCAAATTATTTACAAATGTGTTTTTGGCTGTTACTCAACTCATATTTTATGCTGTGTAAGTTTTTAAATAAATGCTTGGCGGATGAATAATTTAATGATAAAATAGATAAAAGGTACAAAGTTATTTTTTTACAGCTGCACTGCACATTTGATTAATAGTTTCCACGTTTGCGATTTAGATTTTAAATACAATATAATATGTATTGTTAAACATCTTGAATATTAATTAATCAGAAGCTTTGCGTAGCGTTTCGATTTAAAATATTATGCTGAATGCGAATTTTATGTTATTTTTGCAACTTTTTTGGCATAAGCAATGCATAAATTAGTTGTCTTTTGTTATGGATTGAAATTTTTTTGTATAATTTATAGGTGATTTGTGTTTCAAAATACTTGCCATGCTCTTCACTGTCTTCTAAAAATGTTTTGTAAAATTTTATTTTAGGCATCCAAGAAAACGGTCTACGTCCAGAGAATCCACATAAATATCTTTTATTCAAACCGTCACCAAGCCAAGTTCTCATATACTTGGCCAGCAGTTGTAACGACCTGACCGTCAATGGCGCCATCCTAATTTACATTTCAGCTGATGGCTACCACCCCAATCAGAATAAGCATCCAGAGGATTGTAAGCATTTTATCGTATCTAGAATGAATTGCTCAAAGCTTTATTATGAAATAAAAGAGCTAAGACCAGGAAAATCAATATCAAACGCCATTGGTTTTTGCCTCGAGCAAATAATTTATATTTAGCTCCCAGCGAATAACCTGGAGCCAGAGGCGGCGTAAGGCGTGGGCTGTGTGGGCGTCCGCCCACGGCTTCGCGGTCCTAGGGGCTCGCGCCCCTTGGACAGCGCGGTTTTTAGGGCTCCGTACCCAAAGGGTAAAAACGGAACCCTATTACTAAGACTTCGTTGTCTGTCCGCCTGTCCGTCTGTTCGTCTGTCCGTCTGTCCGTCCGTCTGCCTGTCTGTCAGTCTCCAGGCTGTAACTCAAGAACCGCTATAGCTAGACATCTGAAATTTTCACAGATTGTGTCGGTATCTGTTGCCGCTATAACAAAAAATTTTAAAAATAAAATAAAGTTAATATTTAAGGGTGGCTCCCATACAAGAAACGTGATTTTTTTGGCCTTTTTTGTTCGTAATCAATAATGGTATGGTAATGGCACATATAACATTTTCACAAAATCCTTAATTGTATTTGTAATAAAATTAAAATAAAGTAAATATTTAAGGGGGGCTCCCATACAAAAAACACAATTTATTGTCTACTTTCGCTCTGTAACGGTACGGAACTCTTCGTGCGCGAGTCCGACGCGCACTTGGCCGATTATTTAATAGGATTTACAAGTATAAAAAAACCTTTCAACAAAATCCGTCTTCTTGCATCATCCATCAGGGGGCCTCGCGAAATATAATGCTCACATAAAATTTTGGTCTTGCGCCGCCACTGCCTAGACTCTAGAACATTGATTCCCAAAGTGGTCCAGGTGGACCCCATGGGGTCCACGGGAGCCCGACAGGGGTCTACGCTTGCGTGGAAAAAAAATGGGGGTCCACGAGTCGTTAACGGGGGTCTATGAAAATTAGGTGACCCGATTTGACTTCTCCTATGAATATAGGCAGACAATATTATATTAATAGCAGATTAAACATTACAGAGCGAGGAGATGTAGAAATAAGTGAAAGTGTGGTAATTTTTGTGTTAAATAGCTACAAAACAAGAAAATATTTGCGTTTACTTTTTACACTTAGAATACAAAGGTCCAACTGTTGGATGAATACGCTTTTTAGACCGGCCTTGAACGGGGGGGGGGGGGGGGGGGGTTAGCTGTGGGGTACCACCGGATCCAGCAAAATGTTAAAAGTGGTCTATGACAAAAAAAATGTTTGGGAACCTCTGCTCTAGAGCAATGTAATAATTTTAATTGAATTATTATCCTACAATGGTCTTAGTTCTACTACATTCTACAAATCGCGTGAGAGGTCCAAGAGAATCCAATTACATATATAAATTGTGTGCTCCTGTATTTTCCTACACTTCCCTAGTGTGGAAGAAATTTATTGTCGCACCGCACCGCACCTCAACAGTACTCTGGATTCCTCGGATTTCGCTCGCGAATTTCATTAATTTGCTACATCAACAAAGCGCTATCTGGCGAAAAAATAACAGAATAATTTTGTCAATTCCTACCAATAGATGGCGCTGCCGTCTGAAGATTTCAGATGTGACCTGTAGAGCTTTGTTAAATTTAATACAGAGTGTATCATGTAGATGGCGTTTTATAACGAAACGACCCCTTGTACCTTTTTGGCATAGTGAGTTTGACACTATGTGGCGCTTTATAATTATAACAAGCTTTGAGCTCTATTTTTATTTGAAAAATCTCTAAACAGCTGAAAAGTACAACTAATCTCATAATTTCAGATGGATATGACATCGGTGGGCTGATAACAACTTCGAAATCGGATATTTTCAAGGAATGTAATAAAGAAAGGAAAGACACGGTGCCGAAGTATAAGGAACAACAGATTCTGTATCCAGGAGACTTGCAACCTTTCACGAGGAAGCCTCTCTTCATCATAGTTGACTCGGACAACTCGTATGCTTTTCAACACATACCCAGGATATTCGGACAACCTCTCGTCATACTTATGTCACCTCTGGAGCTACCAGTGGGTATCAACGGTGAGTAGAATCAAATCTGAGTACAGAATAATAATTACTTATTTGATACTTTTTAGTTCATTTAAGAATATTACTATTTACTATTGTCTTTACCTTGGAGGTCGGTTTTAATTTTTTGTTTAAAAGTAATAATTCTGGAACTGCAATATAGAAAAAGGCTATAAAATATAATCAAAACGGACACTTCTGCTGCATTCCAAATATAATATCTTAACGCTATAAAATAAGGGCTAGAAGGCTCGTCTTTTATTCGAGACATATTTGTGTTATAATTTTTTTCAGACCGTCGGAAAAAGGGCGGACTTTTCACATTATACTTGCACAATCCTATCGCTGGACTATGTAATACTTGCGACGTATTCACCCTACCGATACCAATTTGGGACAAATGTATAAGTCTATTGGATGTGTTCATGAAAGAGTGCATCAGATTATTGCTGAGAGTGAGAATGGGTAAGAACACCAGTTAATCTTCCTATCGAGATTGTTTATATTAGATCCTTAGAGAAATTCGAAACAGATTTTCCGTAACAAGGGCTCCCATACATAACTACGAATTAGCATCGAGAACAATCCATATTTTAGGACCATTAAATCAAAGTATGAAATCCTTTCTATCTCTGTTACTGCTACCACTTTCAATTTTTAGCAAATAAAAATATTGTTTATGAAGCTACTCACAAAAAATTAGCTTGATAGTAATAAAAAAATTGTTCTTGGGCATAAACTGACTACTACATTTGTTTACTTTAAGATTTTCCTTTTTAACTTTTTGTAGTTATCCTTCTTTATTGATCCTTTCCAGATCCAGTGTACTACCCGTTTCTAGGCGACGACTACCTCCGTCTGCTGATACTGAGGTACATCTTCTGCGAGTGTACCCTGCGGCTCCACAAGGGTTTCCGTGCTAGGTCCAACTTGACGCGAGCTGCTCCGCCGCTCCCAGACGAGCTATTTGAGCACAGGGACCTCGTTTCTATTGCTTTGGAAATGACCGGACATATAGGGGTAAGTACGATTGAAAAAATATAGTCAAAAAGTTGACAAAAACAGATGGCGAACCTATGTCATTTGGTTGGATCATGCCAGATCAATGTCCATTAGCTTTGTCCACATTGTGCCTTTTTCTGTTCATCAAGGGCATGCCTTATAGCGCTGTCAACAGCGAACGTGAGGCATGCCCGCGCGCGTTGAAATCGTAGCGCGCGCTATGACACTTTTCTTTCAACACGGGTGGATTTTGACGCGCGTCACGGGCATGCCACACCTTCGCTGTTGACTACGCTATAAGTTATAAGTTATAACACATGCCCTTGCTGAACAAAAAAAGGCAAAATGTGAACAAAGCTATTTGGTCGGATCATGTCAATTCAATGTTAATTGTGATCTGTCGGCTGGGTTTGACGTAACGCGACCAAACTACGTAGGTCCCCCATCTGCCTAGGATTCAACTTCTCTGATAGTACAATTGAAGAAATTGATTCATAGACAGACGGCGAACCTGCGTCGGTTGGGTTACGTCAATTCGATAAAGGCCTTTTAAAGGCCTTCTAGACGGGAAAAACGAATTGAAAAATGGTCACGACCAAGGTCACCGTAGTCGGGTGTTCCTTCCCGACCGCCTAGTGTCTAGACGGTCGGGAAGGAACACCCGACTTTCTCTAGACTCTAGAAGGCTGAGTTTGACATAACGCGACCCAATTACTTAGGTCCACCATCTATCTGCCTGTGGATCTACCATATTTAATGAATAGTACAAAACCAAATATTGACGATGAATGATGATATAAAAAGTTTCTTGGGATAGAAATATGTATAATATTATATATTATAAAGTGTTTATGGATATTATATTCAAAATATTATACATTCTACGCGGCTTCTGTTTCTAACGTCAACGGCGGCCTAGAATCTTTGCAATTGCCAAGAAAATTAAGGTCACGGTTAAATTGAATTACTATTATGAAGTTATGAACAGGATAATGCTCTTAATTTGTTTTTGTTTTTGAGAATGTTTGATAATATATATCTTTTGAAAATAAGCAACAAGATACTCATGAATCATGCTCATGAGTAGGTTGAAGAAAACTTCAAAGGCAGTATTTTAAGCTCTGATGCAACACACGGGAAATTGAATATCATTTCAAAGAGCATGTTAACTCTCGATATTGGTTAGCATTTAACTGTACGAGTTTTGGCTTCGTATCAGCTCTGTAGAATTCCCATCTGGATGTTTTTCTAATCGATTGCTGCGACTTAGGTCATGTCATTGATTGTATATTCGTAAATTGTTTAAATTGTCAGGTATTGCATTAACTAAATAGTAAATTACGCACACTATGGTGCGTATACTATTTTTCTCACCTCCGGGCGGAAAACGTCAAATTTCTTCCCGTTGCGCTTACCGATGTTGCCGTTTTCCGCCTCCGTCGATGAGAAATAGTACATTACGCACTTAGGGCAGGAAAATAAGAAATGTCTCAGATCACAACATGTGATCTGAGGCTTTCTTATTTACTACCCTGGGTGCGTAATGCATATTACTATTTTTCTCATCGACGGAGGCGGAAAACGACAACATCGGTAAGCGCACCGGGAAGAAAGTTGACGTTTTCCGCCCGGAGGTGTAGGTGAAAACATTATATTTTAGCTAATTACTAATACCACTATATTTTTACTTGCCTTTCAAGACTAGATGAGAATCTTAAAGAGTTTTAAATTGCAAATAGCTGAATAACATAATAATACTCTATGTTTTCTAAGAATCTAAAAAATCAAAGCATTTGAAATGTTTGAAGTGTCTAAAATTATCAGACATCCAAAGGATAAACAAAAATCATTGGTCATATTAAAATATTGCTCCAGTGGAAGATTTTTAGTAGCAAATAAGTATGTTATATGAACCTAAATCAAAAAGAAATAAATGATTCACATTTAAACATCAACGAATCGAAACGACCCGAAAAGTGTGGCAAAATGCCAGCAGTTTGCTGCTATATCGAATGAAGATCACCTACCTATAGGCTTAATATATCGAATGAAGATTACTTACCCATTAGGTTTAAATAAAATGTACTTCTATATCGAATAAATACTAAATTCATAGGTGTCAAATAAAATGTTCTTTTATATCGACTGAAGACTATCTACCTGTAGGTCTGTCAAATAATGGTCTATTACTAATATTAAGTAATAAAGCTGAAGCGTTTGTTTGTCCGATTTGAAAAATTCTTTCGGTGTTAGATATCTCATTTATTAAGGAAGGCTATAGGATATATATTATCACGCTAAGACTAATAGGAGCGAAGAAACAGAGGAAAATGTGGAAAAAACGGGGGAAATTATTTGAAAGGGCTAATATCTCACGAACTACTGGAGCAATTTTTATGTTATTTGGTACAGATATAGAGTAGACCCCTTGCAGGACAAAGACTACGATTTGCGAAAAAATGTACGGTTTCCGTGAAATTCTTAATTTACGCGGCGAAGCCGCGCGGTACCTCTAGTATTTTATAAAGCTAAAAACCGACTTCAAAATTGTACGTACCTAATTATTATTGAAAATTAAAATTCCCTAATCTCTAAAACTATATTGAACCGATTTTGATGAAACTTACAATATTCTATAAGTTGAACCATACCTAGTACAATAAAAAAGAAGGAATTACTCAAATCGGACTTGTAGTTCCGGAGATATGCGAAAACAATCATAATAACATACATATATTACAAAATATACATACACATTTGTTCAGACGCTGATGTAACAGACTAACATAATATACATAAACTGTCCTGTTATGGAAACATTACTTAAGTACATACATACGCGTCGAATTGATAACCTCCTTTTTTGAAGTCGGTTAATAAAATTTACTTCTTATTGATCACTGATCAGCCTCGTAAGTCACACTTACCTACTTATTTTCTCTAGCTAACGATTCGCGTTCTTTCATATCGGCAGAAGACTATAATTATATAATAATAATAATAAATCCTTTATTTGCACATAAACATACAAAATGAAGAACACAACACAAGAGACACAAAACAATGAAAAAACAATAATAACAATAAAATTTACAATTTATAAAAAGGTGCAAATTGGCGGCCTTACCGCTGTGAGCGGTTTCTACCAGGCAACCATCAATATTAAAAAAATTAATTGAAAAAACAATAGTATAAAAACTGTTACTTACAATAATGTGAGATAAAATAAACTACATAAACTTTATATAGATATAATAAGGCAAAAATATGAAAAAATTACAGGAGATAACAATTTTAGGATAATTAATATTAGTACACCAAAATTATCATAGTTATATTTTGTATATTAATTATAATTAATTAATTATTATGCTTATATTTGGTCAGGGTCTTTATCTTCTACGACAGAAGCTGTTCAAGGTACTTATTAAGTAGATTAAATGGGAAAAAGAGTACCTAATTTAAAAGAAGAGCTTCGAAGATTAAGGGCCTGTTTCACCGCTTCCTGATAAGGCTATCCACCACTTAATTTGACAGATGGAGTATGGAAAATCTGTCATATAACCCTATCGGGCACCTTATCAGGAAGCGGTGAAACAGGCCATATATATAATGTAGCGTTTGAAATCAGCTGTGTTGAAAAATTAGAGAGATATTTATACTTTTAAAGAGGTATGATATATTTTCATCGCTGTCAATCACCGTCCATCTGGTTTACTCCAATAGTACTTATATACTCCAATATCTACCATTGCAGACCCTTTTATTAAAAAAAACGAAAAATAATTAAAATGTATTGTTAGTTCGTCAAAAATCGTCGAATAACTCATTTCTGGCTACTGGGTTTATGCCTCCATTAAAAAAGTAGGTCCGAGGACGTTTGTGTATTTTTGGAGTAAATGAATCATTTGAAACGACTGCGACGCGGATTTTCTGTCTAGTACAAATGTATAGTTCTTGCAATCTAAGAGTGCGCGTCGCCTTTATTTGTAGTTGGAAATGTGAATAGACATTTTCGTTAGTGTGCATACCCGACGGAGCAGTCAGTAGCGAGCGAGCCATGTACGCGTGTATAGATATGGTCACTCACACAACTAAGGGCGACGCGCACTCGTAGATTGCAAGAACTATACCATCAGTGAAAATGATTCAGACAAATGACGGACCTACGTTATTCGGACGGGTTATATCGAGTCAAGTAGAGCAAACTGTCGTCGGGGCTTTAACCCGACCAAATAACGTAGGTCCGCAATTTGCCTATAAATATATTTCTCTGTAGGTACAATATCGACAACGTTAGCTCGACCAGTTCCAAAAGATTCGAAAGATAAAGAGATATTTGCATACTAAAAAATATTTAATCACAAAAAAAAGTAACTACCTAATACGACTGAAGACGTGTTTAAAGTTAGAACAATGAGTTAACATGCTTCTAACATCTTTTTCAGACGATATGTGGTCGCTGTTCAGACGTTTTTCATCTCTTGACCGCCAACCCAACACGTACTTATTGTATCATATTATTAAGAGTGGGTACAGATGTTTTGGCATACATTTAACTGTTATCCTTTATGTTACAGATAAAAAACCAATTCTACGATTCTACCCCATCGGGACCTCTACCAAGCAGAGAGTAAAACTCTGATAAAATTCAGAAATAGCAAAACACTTTGATCGCCACACCAAAAAAAAATGTATGGATCACTGGTGATCTTTGTGTCACGAGTAGTTCAGCAAAAGATAATAATAATAATATAAAAATGCTATAGATATATTGTTTCAAACATCAATGTAACTAGAGAGATTATAAAAATATTATGAAGATTTTTGTCTAATAAGTAGGTAGGATATTCCAGAAATTGTGTATTTAATAAGTATGTTAAACATTAAAATGCTCAACATTTTCTTGGCATGTCATTCGTACTAGGCCAACGAAAACAAATTGTTTTTGAGATAATTTTATGTAGGTAATTTAAAGAGTGATAGGTAGATAAAAAGTGTTTTGTTAAAAGCTCAGATTACGCTCATTTAGGTGTGTATTGTTAATTTTGGTTTCGATGGTTTTATAGGAGAGAAATTGTTTTATTTTAATGAACAGCATATTGTTATCAATGTTCTTTGTTAATAGGCATTTTCATATTGACGAAGAACATTGTGACAAAAATAATGATTTCAGTAGAAACATAGAACATACGTTTCAATAGTCATCAACAACAAATTATTGTTACTCACTAGCACTTAAATGATTATTGTGTTTCTGTTGCTTTACAGCAGAAAATAAATAACCTGCCTAAAGCATTCGAACTCTATATTTTTCATTATAAGTTCTCATTTCCGTCTTCGTCGTTCAATGATGACGAAATAGGTATAATAAATACCACGTTAGAGATGTATGTTTATCTTCCAAATTCCACATACAAACTGATCAATTCTGAATAGACATAATAGTTGTTTAAACAACGTGACATTGATTTTTAATGGTTTGAAAAGCATCTTTGCTCACTTTATGCTTACATGGATACTTGTTATATTATACTTATTTTGTTGATACTGGTCTGATTTTAAGCTGTTCTCTTAAAAATTTTACACGAGATATTAAATAAGCAACGTAGCCGCATGAAATGATTCAGCTAAATAGATTACTGGCTGACTACTGAGTTTATAAACTGCCAACGACTGCTGTGACGGTTCTCTATACTGCAATCTGTATTGAAACCCACATGGTTCTGGAAGGAAACAGCGCATTAGAGAGTTTGAAATAAGGCGTATTTGAAAGCATAAAAGAAAGTTATAAGCCAAAATATATATGTGCAAGTGATAGCCGGACGCTCTGCAGTTCTACTGTATAATCTAATGATTTATTATGCAGCTCGATGTTCCAATCGATTTGGCTTGTACTATCGATTATTGTACTTTGACTTCAGTTGTATAACACTGACCTCGGTCCTAGCGATTGAGGGCGTTGCCAGATTTGTTTGGCGGGAACACAATATTTTTATTACATAACTTTTTGCACACATAAACGCGTCGTAGCCTGAAGCATTGAATTTAGTAATAATATTACGGTTAAAGGGGCTTGTTTCTTATATCCTTAAGAAAGTTATAATCTAAGGCTCCTCTTTCAGCAATTTCGATTGTTTTTCCCTCGGGATATACCTATCATAATATTTAAATATAATTAAATACTTTGATTAAACGTATAATTGTTATGCATTTAAGTAAGTTCTTACTTATTTGATAGTTTTGTAAAACCATGGTGTTCAATTTAATTAATCTTTTTTTAACGTTTTGCAATCCGCTATTTTCTGAATATTTTGAATTTAAAAACGCAGGATTACGTTTAATTTACTATAAATATACTAGTTTTAGTTATTTGTAATCAAATTCCAATCTCTTACCGATAGGTGATACACCATATTGTATGTAATAAATTTAATGTTGCTGGTATGTTAAAAATTCTTATCGTTTAATAGGTATGTGTCTCTGATACTAAATGTTACTAAATGTTTAATAGGTGTTTCTAAATTTATTATTATAATATATTATTTAATAGTGTTAGGCATAGATACTTGTACCTTTTTGAAAAATTGTCCATTAAAGTTTAAAGCAAAATTATTATCTAGGATAATATTTAAACATTTTTTTAGATTCGATTTGTAAAATATATTCAATGCATATTCCATATTTATAAAGTAGTTCCAAATGTATAATAAATTAAAAATAAATATTAGATATTAATGAAAAAAGCGCACACAACATAAATGCTCACCCACAAAAATATTTGTAAATACACTCGCTAGCTAGTAAGTAGATTGTAATGAGAGAACAACAAAGTTTTTGTCAAATTTTAAAATATTTCTTACGCTCCTACCTTTAAAATACAGACGTAATTATATTTTGTATTTTAAAGCTTTTTATCACTATATTTCTGTTTCTTGTTTGTTTATAATTAGTCACTGGATTAGGCTCACTAAAACTGATAATAATTAAGAATATTTAAGTAGAGTCTAAGCAGATGTGTTCATTATATTATTATTAGATTATTATTATTTAAGGATAATTCCAGACGGCAATCTCAATCTAAATATTATCTGCATTCATCATTCAGAATTCAATTACATAACTAGGTTATTTTGATCAACTTCAGTCGTAACTCGTACACCAATAATTTCATTTTAGCAACTTTTTACTACAGAACGAAATACGAATATTCACCGAATTATAATCAAAACCAGAGAATCACAAGAAAAAATTACAGACAAGAAAAATCATGGCCAGTTCCCATTACAGTTAAATTATTGGAAGAACAAAATTACTCGACTTAGACCTAAATCTTCACACATTTAGTGGAAAATTAATTACAGTCACCTTAGTCTAGTAATCCATATATTATTTAGCAATTTAGCAACTATTCCAATTATGCCACAGAAATATATTTTAGGAGTGCAATTTAAAAAACTATCTCATTCATTAGCTTACTTCTCACATCTCTTGAAAATGTTGTTTCATTTGGGCAACAAAACAACAACCTCCTCCCCCCGCGGACTCCGTACGGTTAACATCGTCTGACGAGCGCTCCGGGAATAAAAATTATTTTCAGTGGTTTAAATCGATAAATTCGTGCTGAGTGTGTGTAAATAGCTAGGTAACGGTGTAATCTACGTGTAAACTGTAAGTTTTTTAATCACATTTGCCCGTATTTTTTTGGATTTAACTCGGTAAGTAATTTCTTTGTTCACTTTTATCAACTCGCGTCGCTACGGCCGAAAATGATACAATTTAGTAACAGAGCTCGCGCGGGTATTTACACACCTCAGTCTAGATTTTCAATCACGACCCTAACTTACCTATCGACAACGCACTGTGCAGTAGCCGAGGTTTCGTGTCCTCAGTTTAAGCTTTACGCAGTTAGCTGCTATTTCCAGTACGCGGATCCCGTTAGCCCCCATCTACATCAACTTCGTTGCGTACTACAGACTCTCGCGGGCAATAAAATCATTATAGGCGCCGACGTTAATGCATCCTCGCCCTTATGGCACGGCCAGCTAAGGTACACCGATCGCGACCGACGTTGCGCCGTCGAAGACTTTATTGCGGAGTTTAACCTCCAAATTCACAACACCCCCGATGCACCACCTACTTATAGTAGCCCAACGGGCGAATCGTCAATTGACGTCACGCCATCTAGCGCGTACGTCCAGATTAGGCATTGGCGTGTCCTTCCCGATGCGTCATGTAGTGATCACCACTTACTGGTGTACGAGTTTTCTCGTGCGGTCCCGAGTGATACCGTAGTCAATTCTAATGACTATAAATACAATGTAAAGAACGGCGATTGGAATTTATTCCGCTCCCTCATTACCGCTCATGCCGGAGACTTCACTCGGCCGGATTTAAACGTCAACGAGTGCGCGAAAATTATGACAAACACATTTGTTTACTGTGCCGATATAGCCTTGGGTCGTAGACCTCTGAAAAAAGATCACAACTGTAAATGGTGGAACAGTAAACTTCTTAATCTTCGTCGGGAATTTAGAAGGACCAGGCGCAAAATTAATAATCTTCGTAAATCTAGCCTCAATCGTTCGGATGATAATTACATAATTAGTTTAAATAACCTACGCATCTCAATGTCACGCTATCGCGCCGCCGTTACGCAAGCAAAAAATAATATGTTGAAGAATAGACTAGATAAAGAGGACCCCTGGTCCTCGTTATATCACGAGCTTAAACCCAGTAGTAGTACTGAGCCAAGCTTTTTCTCAAATATTAAAATTAACAACTCTTACACCTGTAGTTTAGACGAAACGGCGAAGGCATATCTAAACGTTCTCATCCCAGAAGACGAGTCCTCCTTGGATGATGAACACCACCGCGGCATTAGGAGTAGAATGTTAGACCCCATCCATACACCGGTCTCAGATTTACCAACTTCGGAGGAGTTTAGTAAAATAGTAAACGTTTTGCCTATAAAAAAATCTGCGGGTGAGGATAAAATATCAAATATTATGATAAAACAAGCGTACTTAGCGGCCAATTCATCGATTCTACATGCTTACAACAGATGTATCGCAGAAGGTATATTTCCAAAAATATGGCGCACCGGTTGCTTAAAATTAATACCTAAAGCGGGAAACAAACTTCCAGACGACCCAAAATCTTACCGTCCGATAACGTTACTGCCTTGCTTAGGTAAATTACTAGAACGTCTCATCGTACCTCGCCTGCTACCCGGTGGCCCTAAATTTCATAGTCATCAGTTCGGTTTCACCTCCGGGAAATCAACTGTTGACGCGGCTATGGAAGTTAGAAAAAAATAGTAAATCTTTCGGAATCCAAATACGTGGTCGCCATTTCATTAGATATCTCCGGCGCGTTCGATCATGCTTGGTGGCCAATATTATTATTAAAACTAAAAAATCGAGGTTGCTACTCTTATATTTATGCCATAATACGTTCTTACTTTTTTAATGGTCAAACTAAGCTTCGACTTGACCATTGTACACACGCCAAAGATTTAACTTGCGGCTGCCCTCAGGGCTCTGTTATCTCGCCAAAACTGTGGAATTTCGGATTTGATGATTTATTAAGTCTTCCCCTACCACCGCTGTGCGTACTAGTTGGCTACGCCGATGACGGTTTTCTCACCGTTCAAGCAAATTCACGTTCCGAAATTGAATCTAAAGCCAATGATAGTCTTAACTTAATATCGAGCTGGGGTAAACGTAATCGCCTGAAATTCGCCGCGCATAAAACTTACCAAATTCTTTTAAAAGGTTCCCTTATATCTTCCCCTAGCATTAAACTTGACAATATTAACGTTAAACGCAAACAGTCACTCTGTTATCTTGGTCTTTACTTGGAAAATAAATTTACATTTTTAGAACATATAATTCAAACCGGTGAGAAAGCGAAGCGCAATTTTTACTCCTTTACCAAAATATCTACGTCGACATGGGGCCTTTCTTTCAAAACCCTAAAATTAATTTACACCGCTACTTACCTAGGCAGCATTTGCTACGGGGCCCCCGTGTGGGCCGATAGAGCAACAATCGGCGCGGCTCGTCGCAAGTTGCTACAAAGCTAACGTCTTGCTCTTATATTCTTGTGCAAAGCTTACAGGACAACAAGCACCTTGCCTGTGCTAGCCGGAGTTTTACCCGTTGACCTTGAGATTCAGCGTCGTGCGACAATGTATTATCATAACAAAAACATTGACAACCCGTTCTTTTTAAGCGCTCGCGATAAAATTAAAATAGCAAGATTGTTTGAACCTTTAGAAAACTCTGTGCAAAGCCGAATGGCAGTCGCGATGGGTCATGGGACTGTTCCACCAAAGGGAGATATCTTTATAATTTTTTCCTTATTATTCGTGAACGGCTATCCAAACATTGGATGGATATTGATCATTGCGTTTCTCAATTCCTGACCGGTCATGGAAATTTTAAGGCCAAACTTTACGGATTTAAATTAGTAAATTCACCCATGTGCGAGTGCTCGACCGAAGGCAACATGTTTGAACAAACCGCTCATCATGTTCTCTGGGAGTGCAGTCTCTGGCAGGACGAAAGAACTACTATGCTAAACAATCTATTCTGTACATCTGGAGTCGCTTACTATGGTGATCTTGTGGACAGCGCTAGGAACTTCCGTGCCTTCAAACGTTTTTGTCACAATTATGATTGGCAACAGTCAAACACAATAAACTCCAATATTAACTTAGCTTTAGCTTAGGAGTCACAATTATTAACCTTATTTCCGTGGTGCTCCCCCTTAAGTTCTTTGACTTTCGGTCATTGCAACTTTGTGCTGTCTCCCGCTTTTATGGGGAGGGAAATTGGAATCTTCCTACTCCTCCTATTTTCTTTTGATTAATTTCGTTGCGGGTCCAAAGACAGTTTAAGCATGTCCCTCGGGCTCCCTGAGATTATATCAAAGGGTTTTCGTGATTGGATACCGCTGTCGATCCTGGCGACACAGGAGATACAGTGGTGGGAATGTGTGGTGGGCCAAAGCCCGTCTAAAAAAAAAACAAAACAACAAAAAGTTTATAGTATTAAAGTTACACGAAGGTCAATTCCTTCCGTAAAATTTGGATTATGTACCTAATTGAATCAAAACAGGTTAATAAGCCTATCGTCTCACTAGAAAATATTATATCGCTTAACTAAGTAACAAGTATTTGCACATCTAATAATAATTATTATTAACTGGTAAAATTTATTTATTTTTGACTTTTAAGCATCATTTTATATTGTGTTATTATAATTTAAGTTCATATAAAAGAGTAATAAATAAATATATTATTATTATAAATATATTATATGATATAGGTATTTAATCATCTATTATCATTTATCACTCGTCTCGTATTTTAAATTGCATAAATTACATGAATATCACTTTTCATTAGTATTAAATATGCTTGCTGGCATTCGCTATTAATATTAAAATATAATATTTAAGTAGTACCTACAGAAGCCTATTACATTTACAGTTGTCAGCCTCCGTTGTAGATGATTTAAACTTCACATTTTTTCGAAACATTTTGTAGTTAGGCATTTACTAGATAAAATTGTTTCTTAACTATTCTATATTATAACATTTAGATAGTATTAAAAATAAAATATACATTTATCTAAAGATAATAATATTATCTTCAATCTAGCTAAAAGTAGGTACGCCTTCTTGATAGATACACAGTTCTTTACTCGATCCTTTTAGGAAATTTTTTTTTTCACATATCTGTGACTGTTTTACTTTTTTATAAAATATGCTATAACATTATCAACATGACAGTCACTACAACAAAAATAAAAAAACAAAAGCCAATCATATTTTTTCTTTCGACGATGATTCAATCATAAAAATTATTTCGGTGGAAGACGTTGTGAAACTTAAAAAATATATTATTAAATTGTTATAGTAAGAGCTTTAATTAATTATATTGGCGTTTTAACTAAAAATTACACATTACCACAACACTGTGATAAAATTGTATGCTTACATATTATATACTATGTATTATTGAGTACGCATATTCGCTTTTAGATTACCTCACTGTAAGACGCAAGCTGGAATTTAGTCCCTGGATTTTAATTAAAGAAACGACAAAAGAATTATTTGTTAAAATATTTTTTTAGAATGCCTATGACGGTCGAGTGTTGACGCCTTTTCAGGCATCATACAAGCATGACAATGTTAAACCAAATCGCGTGTGATTTAATCACAACTTTTCTAGAATTCAATTTATCATAGCAACAATATTATTGACGATGTGGATTTCCCTAACTAGTTAAGAGTTAGTGAAAGATTAATCATGAATGTGATTTTTGATGCATCAAATACTATACTCCTGTTGGCCTAGATGTAACTTGCAAAATAATTGACTCGCATTATTAAAACTAATAAAATAATGCCTATATAAATCATTGGTTTTATTATCCCTAACCTATTTTTTATTTATTTTGTTATCTGATCAAACTAGATGTTTCTCCTTTATTCCGTTGTACCGAAATTCGTTTATCGGAATATCTCATCTATTTTTCGGAATAAACACTGTCCTACGTTCTTTCGCGCCTCTCTAAATATCTTAATACCAATTCTTTTGTCTTAATCGGTCCGTTTAAGCCTTAATAGGTAACAGACAGACACATTTTCACATTTATTTTTTTGTGATTTTCAAGCAACTGTTGTTTCCCGACTGCGGAGCGAGTGTTTTAAATGTCACTAGTTTTACAAATATAAATTTTAAAAACGGTTAAAAAATTCGACACCCTGATACTTAGTACCTACACTAACAATGGGCTGTTAAAATCGTAGATCTAATAAGTATTGTTTTTGTTTCTTATCAGTACCATGGAGTAAATACTGAGTTACTAACGCAGTGACGCATTTAGATTTTTATGATTACTTAATGACTACTTTTATTATTTATTAATTTAAAAATAGTTTTTTAAAACATCCAATGTATTTTAGGTACTACTTTCATTTCTATTTAGTAAAAACTTCGTTTACTTGGTTGATCATAATAATATAAAAAGTAAATACAATAGATACTAACAATACAGTACAAGTACACGATTTGGTCCGCACGCAACAATGGTTCGCAGTGCCGTGAGCCATCACGAGACCGGCCAGTCATAGCTACTACGTATTATTGGAAGCAAGTCAATCTGGTAAGTCTGTCTGATGATATTTCATTTACAACAATCGCATCATCGATTCAGCACCAAGTACATATTATAGCGAACTGAACATTCGTATCTTCTTCACTTTCATTAAAACCTTGCAATTTCATTGCTGACGTTAACCGGCGGCCCAAAATAAATATATGCTCAATGTTATATTTAGCCCACTCGTTCAAACTTGTACGAGGCGGCCAGTTGAATTGAGATTTGTATAGATCACAGATCATTTCAATATTAAGAGATTGCAATATCGATTCTGCCATATTAATTATTTATACACAACATGAATTTATTGTGAGTTTGGTGCTAACACACAAGTAGTGAGCGAAGGTGTCCAAGGTAACTGTGTTTCCAGTCCGAAATAATCCGTACACGAGTGATCATAATATACAACTTATTCACACCTATTTTCACACTAGCCCACGCAAACACATCGTGTTTTCAGTAGCTGATGCTAGTATTGGATCGAAATGTTGTGTTCTTAGTTTGACGGTGAAAATTTTGCTGGGTGCGTGTGAAAAGAGGAAAAAAAAGGCAATGGGCGCTGTTGTAAACCTAAATATTTAATAACAACCCTGAATTATTAATCTAACTAAACATATGGAATCTGCATTGTCACCAGATAAAGAGAAAAATATACCACCGGTACCTTTACCGACCTATCAATGGGAAGATTTGCGACGAGCTCGTGAAGCCGGGGGATATCCCTGGACACACTTAATGAAACCACCACTTGAAGGTGAAATAACCGCAGAGGATATTATAAGAGCCACAACACCAATTAGAAGTATGTCTCGTGAATTCTCAAGATCTCGAACCCAGTCTCCGGACTTTCGGGATTCCCAAAGAATTCTCAACTTAAACTCTTCTCCCGGTAGCAGCCGCAAACATAACGAAGAAGGTCAAGATGAAGGAGTTCATGTACCAAACTTTTCAAAAGAAATTTCTCTCGACTCGGAAGATGATCCAATGAAAAAGAATGAAGAACGGCCGGCAAGTCAGGCTAGTGCTTACCTCGTATCACCTACAGAAAAACCAAAAAGTGTTTCTCCTAAAAGTATCCTGAAACGGCGGGTACCAGAACAACAATATATTGGGGTTACTGAAACACGAGAAAAAACTAAGTGCTGTCATCCATTAGTGAATAAAATTAAACACTTGGCAGATAAAACATTACAAAAATTGGACAGAAACGATACTGAAAAATCACCTACATCAAAAAGAAAAAAAGCAGAAGAAGTCCAAGAAATAAGACAGTTGAGAAATTCCCCAAGCGCAGTTAAAAGACAAAAATTTAGCGCTGTTAAATTAGGAAGCTCTGATGAAATGAGTAAAACAATGAGCATTGAAACTCCCCCCCCAAGAATGAGAAAAGATCATATTTATGAAGATATTGAAGAACCTAAAGATGTAGAGTTCTTTGATTTACAAGAAAACTTAGAAAAGGTAGACACAAAAAGTAACGGTAATAAAGAAAACGACAGTTTATTAGAGAAAAAGTCGATGACTTCCCAAGACCCAAGCCTTGTTACGGATGACAATAATTCGTTAAAAAACAATGAGCATAATATTATGGAAAAATTGCATATTATGAAAGATGCAATCAATAAGGAAGCTGTTCTGCTGGATGAAGAAATGGATCAAGAGGAACCAAATGTAGATGAAGTATTTCAGAATCAAGTTGATGATAGTAGACCACCAGATTCACCTAATATTACTATAACTGAAATGCCGGACGATGATGAAAATGCAAATCACTTGGAACAGTCAACAGCAATACCCATAGAAACGTCCCCCAGTCCAAGTCCAAGGGAACATGAAAGAAAAAGGCATGAAGTAGAATTTATCGATCAGGATTGGTCTAAACCTAGCAGGTAATAATTGTTTATTATTTTGTCTGTTAAATTTGTATAAAATTAACATAACTATATTATTAGTAGATTAGTAAAAAGCTTTGTTGTGTTCATGACATAATAATATCATTTTGCATTGCGAACACGCTAGCCTCTCTCTGTTCGTTAAATATAGCCACAACGGGCACTGCTTCCTGCACATTGGGTAAGCTCTTTAAAATTGTCATCAGCGATCGTTGCTCGCGGGTGCTTTCATGCCAGTGATTTAGTTCATTTACTGACTGACTTTAACGAACACGTTTAGGCAATAAATCGCAATGAGGCCTTCGTGACCTGTACCTACTAGCTCGCGTTAAAAAGAATATGTCCGAAATGCCTTAATACAAGGTATTTTGTATTAATTAGTACAAGTAATGAGTAAGCTCCGACGATGGACCTCCGAAGGTGGAACTCCTTTAGAAAAGCCCGTAAGACCTACTCGTGAAGGCAGTGTTCAGTTATTTACACCGGAAGTTCGTTGTGCCTGTCAGTTTTTTCAATGTGATTCATTACTACCTGAAAGAGTGAACCCAGTGGGCACGAGACCAACATCTCGAACTAGTAATCCGATTTCAAATATGCCGTAAGTAATTATTTCTATGGGCTATACAAATTTTAACAATTTTTTATGCAAAATATATTAAAAATTGTTATAATTTCCCCGGCGACTGCTGAGGCTAAAACGAGCACGGACTGTTGGCCTAATTGTGATTTCAGATGTGAATGTGAGTGTAGTTTAAATTTAAACTCATGCGACGCATAAAATTAGACACTGCGAAGTAAATATATTATATTATACTGCTAAGCGAAATAATGTAAAATATTGTTATAATATTTACATGAATTCACGATACGTTTTTTACACCAAAATTACAATTTTTATACTTAATCGTATTTAATTTTGAACAACAAAAAGCTTGCACCGATTAATTACTCTTTTACTACTGCATTATTTAAATTACCTATAATTATTAACCTAGCGTAGCCTAGCGTTAAATAAGGCGACGCGCTAGACTTTAGGGAGCGTCCATTAATTGCGTCTGGCATTTTGACCTCCACTCCCCCCGGTAAGATTTCGTAAGATTTTCCCCAACCCTTAATAATTTTTCACATTATTTTACACAGTTTTTTGCTGGAAAAATTTAGGTGATATTTGCTACGACCCCCGTCCCCCTTAGTGAGTATTGGAAAGATTTAGATTGATCCCCCCTAGAACATCTCACGTAATTCATGGACGCCCCCTTATTGAAAACTGCGATAATATTAAAGTTTGCTATATCTTTTTTTATTTAATTTTCAGTGATCACGAATACGAAATAATCGAAAAGCCTCCGCCAAATATTATATATACTTCACCGAGTATAGATGATCAAACGCCCATTTCCAAAACTGATGATGAATTATCAAGCACAACATCACTTGAAAGAAAATGTCTTCAACATACGACAGATGATGAAGATCAAATTGAAAGTAAAGGTGTTAAAGACGAAAAATCTGAAAACGTTCTAAATGCAGAAGCACTACAAAAGGACATTGAGGATAGATTTTTTGTAAACACACCATCAACAATGTCAAGAACAGAATGCGAAGTAAGTACAAGTCAAGTTGACTCATCTGCTTTAGAAAATTTACCTCTTAAACGAGAAAATCGTAACAAGACTGGAGAATCGCTAGACAGTAAAATACAACAAAGATTTAGAGAAGGCACGGGCAAGCTTAAAACACAAGCAGGAAAGTTGAGAATGAAGTTAAATAATTTAAAAACGAAACAATTTTCATCGCCAGAAAGAACTAAGATAAATTCACAAGAGCAAAATGAAAATCACAAGAAAGAGCGACCTAAGCTTTCTTTTCCTGAAAGACCGAAGTTTACTTTACCAGATAGAAGAAAGTTTAGTTTACCAGATAGACCAAAATTCAAAAAAATTAATTTATCTGAAAAACTTACTTTTGGTGATAAAAAGAAGTTCACGATGCCAGAAAGGCCAAAATTCAATATTCCTGATTTACCGAAATTTAAAATGCCTGAAAAATCTAAGCAAATTTTCTCGAGTTTAGGAAGGAAAAAGAACAAACCTGATTTAGGAATGTCAGAATCCAGTTCCGAATTAAATAATGTGGCAAGTGTCGAATTTGAAGCTAAAACTTATCCTAGGCTATTTAATAAGAAGAAAAAAAATCAGATGACAAAAACATCATCTTCACCAACATTGAATCGAGAAGACACTCCACCGCCGGTATTTACATTTACTCGAATGAAAAAGACATCTGAAAATACTCAAAAGTACATACCAGATAGTCCTGAACATCCACGTGAGTATGGAGCTATTGACAGCGAAAATAGCTTTGAGAATGACATGGAAGAAAGAAAGCAATTTGAAACAACATACGACTTTGATAAAGTAGACCCAGATTATGTCGATAAGGAAAATGAAGAGCCCGATTTTAAAAATATTTCAAGAAATGCGTCTTCGATTCCTGACATGTCACCGTCAATACAAGAGTATACACATATAAACGAAATAAATAATGACGAATTTTTTGTACGACCGAGAGGAATATCACGTGAAAACATTCAAGTCAGAGAGTACCTAAGTGACGAAATTCGACAAGCTTTTAATATTCCGAAAAATGTTCTGGCTTCAATGGGTAGTACGGAACCAGATGCACAAAAAATGTACGTGACCCAAGCAGATGCAGATCCAGAGCTTACTATTGAAGAAAATGAACAAATGCGATATTCTATTGAGGACCTTAATGAAAGAGACGATGGATATTACACATTCCCGCCTATAAGGCCCTCACGCGCTAAACGAAAAAAGAAGGAAATAGAATCTATACAGTATATGGACGAAAGTGTAAACGCAAGCATGCAATTTAGTGAAGTGGATTTAGGAATATCAGAAGATAATTTAAAGGAAATTCAAAATACTAACTTTGCTGAGGAGAGCAATCTTACACACGAAACAGAATTTAGACCCGATCTTCATTCGATACATGAATATGCAAATGATGATATAATAGAATATCCTGACAATATTCCAATTCAGTCACAGACACTTCCGATGCCACCAAAAAGAAAGAAAAAGTATAGTAAAAATGAAATACGCCATTCATACTCCAACGATTTCAATACTTTTCCGTCACCGAATATATGGCAGGGAGAACAACAAAGTGAAGATGTAAGTATTATTTGATTTATTATTATGTTTAAGCCGACCAGTACCAATGTCATGTCGGTTTGATCCATCGTAAAGCCTTAACTATTGATAAGAATTAATTGAAATAGATGAAGTGATATTAGATACGTATTCTAGAGCTACTTTCGGATTTGTCAGGTCTACGCCTTTAGACAATTATTGTCAATAATTGATTGGTAGCAATAATTAAAGAGTTACAGCTGTAATAGAACAAACTGTAATATATCTAGTATTTACGTATTATTATGTATACATTGGCAAAGTTCCAATATAGATATTTATTTTCGAAGGTGTAATAATAATTTTAGATATTTATGTCTTCAGCTGTTTCTTTACAGTTTTATATTTTAGTCCTATATGTAAAGTAAGAAAGTAGCCACAACTAGCTTTTTTACTTCGATTTAATTATTAGTCCATTTAAATGTTACATAAGTTTTGCATTTATTAGAAGACGCAATTTTATTTTTGGTACATGTGGAGGGGGTCAGTAGAATCTTAGCCTCAAGTTTGTGGGTCGCCGCCTTTGTCCCTCGGCCGCCATCTTGAAAAAAAAAAGAGTGACAAAACTATTTTCGCGATATCTCGGAAATTATACATCTGACCAAAAAAATATTTCACTTTTTAGAGCTTATCTAACTAAAGCCCCATACATACGTAACTATTTATCGTAGCGATAAATTTGTGCAGACCAGTTTGCGCAGTTTTATCGATCGTGTGTATGAAAAATCGTTGTCGATAATCGTTCGTCGGTGGCAGTTACAATATCTATCAGATAAATCGTTGTCGATTACATTTGCACAGTTTTATCGTTGCGTGTGGACGGCGATCGTTCAGTTCGGCAGTACTTCACGGAGCTGTGTGCGCACATGCACATCGCTTTCACAGAAATATGTCGGAAGACGAAAGAGTTGGACACCGCAAACTACATCAAGATTTTATAGAAAGCTACAGAAACCTAATTTTTCATGAGGACTTATAGCTTCTCTCATAACTGTGTCTTGTTTCTTTATTAGTGGAGAAACTAAAGCCAGCAGATTTAAATATGCCTCTTCATTCATCCTTAACCGATTCATTGCCACCTTCATTTTCACGAATTCTTACCACAGGCCAAGCAGTTTGTTCGATGACGCGCCATGAGCGGCATTGGCTCTGCTAAACGATGACGCCCCACGTGCGGCATTGGCCACTGGTTGTGTTTTATGCACATTTACACTAAAGAATTGTAATAACAGTATAATAAATTAGTTTTTACGTGTTTTTTTAATGTTTGTATGCCGCGCCTGGCGCGTCATCGGCCTCGCTAAATCTTTTTAAATGACGCGCTGGGCGCGGCAGTGGCCACAAATCGGTTAAATAGTTATGCCAATCTTGCGGAGCGAATTTCAACTCATACAACAAGTTGGTATGAGAAAATTGCTTCCTTTTCATGATCCAATCTTTACACCATAGACTCCGCTTCTTTTTAGGGTTTCGTACCCAAAGTGAAAAAACGGAACTCTATTACTAAGACTTCGTTGTCTGTCCACCTGTCCGTCTGTCTGTCACCAGGCTGTAACTCGAGAACGGTAGTAGCTAGAGAGTTGAAAATTTTACAGAATGTGTATATGAGGGCTCTCATACAGCAAACGTTTTTTGGCCTTTTTTGGTCTATATCAATAATGGCAACAGGTACTTAACTTTTTCACAAAATCCTTAGTTATCTATCTGTGTACTTTAATATTTAATAATAATATAAAAAAATTAATGATAGCTCCCATACTAAAAACACACAATTTTTGGCCTAATTTTGCTCTATAATGGTATGGAACCCTTCGTGCGCGAGCCCGACTCGCACTTGGCCAATTTTTTTCTTTAAAGACATAACCATATATTAGCAAGTGCGTCATAATCTTCCATTGTTAACATGTATCTCGCGTGAGCTTCTGCGGAGAACTGCCCGATCGACGTCGATATCGGAGCCGTGTGGAGGCACTAGGAACGTTCGATTTATCTGCGCAGTCTGAAATCGCTACGATAAACAGTTACGTATGTATGGCGCTTTAAAATGACGCGCCCCCCTCGTATTCACAGTACAAAAATATTTCATTCATATCAACTTTGAAGTGGTGGGGCGCGTCATTTCAAATTAGACAAGCTCTACCGTAAACTGAAAATTAAAAAGTTATTAGCAAAAAAGTGAGACTTTTTTTTCAATTTTCTTTTTTGCTCTTCATCTTTTTTACCGTGGTACCGCAGAAATATCTGAGTGAGGAAGTCGATCCATCTTTGTCACTCTTGTTGGTGAACGTTGTTTCGTAGCTTTATACGGCGATATAGTTGGGGAGGGGAAGAGAGGATTTCGGGAGTAGCTCGAGCGTGTCAGATTAAGCTTCCGACATGTCTAGTTATCATGGTATAGAAATCAGATTTCTCACGTTAGTCGTGTTCGATTGGTTTTTCAACTGCGCATGCGCGGCTTTTTTGAGTGTCAGTGTGAGTGTCATATTCTAAAATACCGATCAATTTCTGTCAGATTTTAGAAAATCTGACAGGTACTTTAGAACATGACACTCACACTAACACCAATTTATAACTTTGCGCATACTTTGCGCATGCGCAATGTGCATTGAAAAACCAAACGAATACGACTATGGTGGGTTAATTCTTTTTTTATATTGAAATGTTATCGGATGTTATGTACTAAACACATATACCCTAAAGAAGCTTCCATATAAAGCACTGAATATAAGAAAATAAAGCTTAGTATTTTCCTAACTAAGCTTCGCAGATATTTTATTTTGCACTAAACTAAATGATTTAGTCCTTGTTATCTAAAATATATTAACAATTTACCTAATTAAGCAATTTTTTGAATATATTTTCTTTCTCAAAACTTTAAAATAGGTGCAGTTTCTGAACCCACCGCTAAAATAAAAAAAACGCTCTTATTATTTTTTTTATTAGTTTTACCTAACGTAAGAAACCTACTAGGTCTCCATGACGCTCGAGTGACTACACAAATAGCACCCTCTCCAAATAAGGACGACTCACTAGATGGCTCGCGATACAAAAGATTTGCCAAGACAGTGACTAAATATTAATTTAATTTATCATCGCTGCCAGTGTTGTTATCCCTTTTTCAAGATGGCAGCCGGGGGATAGGAGTGGCGACTCCACAAACTTGAGAATAAGCTTCTATTGACCTCCCTCGCCCCCCATACATGTCCCAAAAATAAAAACGCGTCCTCTAATAAATGTAATATTCGGTCCTTAAATTGTAACATTTCAATAGACTATTCATATTACTAGCGACCCGCCCCGGCGTCGCACGGGTATAAAATATAGAGCCACTGAAAAAATGATTAAAATCAATAGCCTATTACGATCCTTCATGTGGTCTACTTCTCATCAGGTGCCAAATAACATAAAAATTGCTCCAGTAGTTCGCGAGATACACCGTTTCAAATAATTTCTCCCGTTTTTCCCCAACATTCTCCTATTAGTCTAAGCGTGATAAAATATAGCCTATAACCTTCCTCAATAAATGGGATATCTAACACTGAAAGAATTTTTCAAATCGGACCAGTAGTTCCTGAGATTAGCGTGTTCAAGTTAGCCATTTCAAATAATTTTCCCGTTTTTCCACATTTTCCTCTATTTCTTCGCTTCTATTAATCTTAGTGTGATAAAATATAGCCTATAACCTTTGTCGATGAATGGGCTATCTAACACTGAAAGAATCATCAAAATCCGTTGCGTAGTTTTAAAGATTAAAGGGAACAAAGGGACATGAGGGAAAAAGCGACTTTGTTTTATAATATGTATAGATATAGAAGATATAGATAGAAAAAATTCTAAGAAAATTAGTTTCAAAATCGACGATCAGACCGAATAATTCGTGTAGTTTTGAAAGTTGGTACAGTTGTTCCTAAAGGTGTCCAGATGAATATACTAAAAGCCCCCGAGGGTGGGACAAGAGCCGGCGGTGGGGGAAGGGGGGAAAGATCTCTTTGTCAAGGTTTTTGCTTGTGACTCGAAAATTATTTATAATATCTCTTTAGTGAGTTCCACATTAATTAATTATTTACATTAAATTTCCTATAAATTACGTCGAAACATTTTTACTGTACGATCATTACTTTAGGAAATACAGAGTATTAAAAGGGTACGCTCGCACTGTTTTTCCATACAAACATATTCCCCAATTTACTCCCTGGACAATGCGTTTAGACAAATGATTTTTATACAATATTATGGCCTGTTAAAGCTACGATTTAACGGCACTGAAAATTTCAGGAATCAAAGAAGTGAAACAACATTACTATTAATTAAAAATGTGTTTATTGCTTTTTGAAGTATTCTCCGCGAAATTTGACACATTTTTCCATATGGAACCAATCATTGAAGCAACCATTCCATTCGGAAGTTGGGGTCTCCAAAATGGCCGTTTTGTAGGCGTCCACAGCTTCTTCAGGTGATGAAAATCTCTGACCACGCAATTTATTCTTTATTTTAAGGAAAGTATAGAAATCATTAGGGCTTAAGTCGGGGCTGCACGGCGGATGGTCTAATAATTCTATGTTTTCTTGCTCTAAAAACTCTTTTGTTCTGTGCGCGGTGTGAGAACTGGCATTGTCGTGATGAAGGATGATGCGGCGGTTGCAGTTCTCTTTACGGAGTTCAGAAATGACCTGTGGCAAACAAATGCTAGCATACCATTCTGCATTATCCGTTCTTTGGCCCTCAAGAGGAATAGTCGCAATATGGCCGGTTTTGGAGACAAACGTGGCCACCATTTTTTTTAACACTTCGTGAACGAACAATTTTTGTTGGCTTTAACTCATTTTCGAACACCCAAACTCGTGACTGTTTTTTAGTTAGTTTCGGGTTCATACGCGTATATCCAGGATTCGTCACCTGATACGATGTTGTATACAGCATTTGAGGATCCTGCGTGGAAACCTGCGAGTTCTGACGCACCAAGTAACGCGAGCCGCTTTTTGACCGACTTCCAAAAAAGGAGGAGGTATTAATACGTTCGGCTGTATGTATCTTTTTTTTTGTATGTTCAACGATCACTCAGCCGTTTGGGTACGATTTTCAAAATTCTTTTTGTGTTGTATAGGGTTTGACTCGAATTTGGTACCATGTTCAGAAAAGTGGTGATCTGATGATGGGATCCTTGAGGAATCGAGGGGACTCCTTGAAATTTGTATGGAAACATATAGTGATTTAAATTTTTTCTGAAGCATGCGAGATAAATGCTAGCAAAAAGTAAGAATTCGCATCAGGTTATACCCTGGATCCAAAGGTACCTTAACAGAACTTTTGAATGGTTATAGGTACAGGTTCGGGGATTTCGGCGTTGTTTTAACAACTGAAAGCATAAGCCAACACATCAATTTGATTGGTCATCATCATCACAACCATAATTATATCATGGTTCATCACACTATGACCCAATTATTATTGGTACTTTTCGTGATATTTTGCATTGAAGCAGATGTTTTGATGATGATTTCGCTGTTTGTGGACCCATTTTCAAAATTCTCGTGTTGTTGTATAAGATATAATCTTAATTTTGTATAACAATTACGAAAGTGGTGAGCTGATGACGTGATCTATGAGCAATCGAGGGAAATCCTTGAAATTTATCAAAACACTCATAGTGGTTAAAATGTTGTTTCTAGTAAGTTAAACATATGTTACGAATAAGAGAAATTTCATACGAAGGTGTCTCTTGGTCCAAAGGCACTGAACAGAACTCCTGAACCTTTAAAGATAAAAGTTTGGAAATTGCTGCATCGCTTAGATAACTGCAAGCATTTACCACAATTTCGCTTACAGTAACATAATGTGAATAGTTAACATTCGTATTGGTTACTTACGCACAAATCCTTATTTTGAAGACAACTAAAAAGAGTGAAATTATTATTTTTAACAAAAAAATTAAAACCGACTTCCAAGGTAAAAACAATAGTAATATGAACTAAAAACTTCGATCACTAATATACAAGATACACAGTCTCATACAAAACCTCTCGAAAATCTGTCCCCGAGTAATAGTTTAATGAAGTATACATTTATCTAAAATCAACCTTAATTATAGTAATTATTAAAGATCTTTTTATAAAACAATGAACATTTGTGTTTACAAAGCAATAAAATTTTTACGTCCGATGCACGCTTCATACTAAATTCAACCATCCGCGTATATGATTTAAGTTCAAATTTGTATAGTGCCAAAAAAAAATCCAATTTTACGACCGAAATTCGCCGCTGGAACAGGGCGAAGTGAAGTATGAGTGGAGTCGAACTGTTCAAATTTTTTTTGTTGATTGTAATTTGTAATAATTTTAATAGTCCATTTTTTTATTTTTCCGAAGTTTAATGTATAAAGTGAGGAGTAATTATTTTTTACTTGTAATATTATGTTGTTCTAATGTTATGTCTAATTTTATCATTAACCAAAATATACATAAGTGTACATACATTTTCCGATAGGCCACAAAGGACAACTCACATCACCCAACGCCCATATTTTTTAACCTACTTAAAAAATCCTTAATGGGAACTATATTTGATCGAAGATGGGAACATAATATTATTACCACATCTAACTGGATCTCGAGGAAACCTGAAAAAAATCCTCAATAAAAAAATAATAGTAATAGCGACTCCATCAAATGGAACAGAAACATAGCTTATAACCCGAACATTTCAAGTGGGCATGATAAACTACGATAAGTACCTTTAGTATGAGTATTCGCAATTGAGATGGTTTATACCTGGTGTTGATTTATTTACAACTTAATTTTAAAACTGTCTTTTGGTGATTTCTTAAAGAAATACCAATATTTACAATACAATTGTAAGAAATATATTAGGATAAAATTAATACTTACCGGAAATATGAAATTCCATCCTTTTTTTTGGTTTTAGACGTATGATTTCTACAATTATTAAACGCGCACCGAGGCATGTTTCCCGGCGGAGCGTTCGAGCACTACTAAATCAAAAGTGCACCAGAATGTTGAGTTTGGTGCTCTTTTGGTGAGGTCGTTTTTTGCCGCGGATTGTGTATCTTGTATATTAGTGATCGAAGACTAAAAAGTATTAAATAACTCTTACTCTTCAATAGTGCCTTTTTCAGAATTCGTCTAAATCACAACTATTTCTGTACATACTATAGTCTTCATTACTTTGAAGTCGGTACCAGTTCCAAAAGTTTCAGATATTCTGACATTACTGAACTCACTATTAAATTAGTGGATTTATTACTATTACACTAAATAGCCACTGACAACTAACAACAATAAAATATTTAGTTTTTAAATTATTTACTTTGTTTAAGTCTTGAAAGTTTTAAGTTAAAGTTTAAACTATAATCAATGTAAAATGAACAATAGAGGGTCTTGTAAATCAAATCATGTAAGCATTTTAATAATTAATTGAAAAATTATATTTATTATTTTTAATATTTTTAGTAAGAATCTCAATGTTAAAAATACTAACGTAAGTATTTTTTAAAAATTCGCAAATATTATGTAACGTCCAAAAATGCTCGTGTCGCCGTACTTGTTGCTAAACTCCTCCAAGACAGCTAGACTGTTCATTAGGAAGGTCTAAGAATCTGTTTTCATATAATATTTTTTATGCCCTAAATATCGTAAATGGCAAAATAACGCGTAAAAACTAATTTTAGTCCGTTGACCATTTCTATATATGTATTAAGTTACTGCTGACCTCGCAAGTAGCAGATCGATTAAACATTTAAAGCCGGCTGTACACTCTCGCCGAGACACAGCGAGGCGGCCCGAGTGCGAGAGTGTAAATGGGTGCGCTCGCCTCGTCTCGCCTGTCTCGGACCCTCTCGGTCCGTTGTCGGTATTTTGCGCCCGAGACAAAGGGTCTCGCGAGGAAAACGAGCGCACTACTGTACACTCTCGCGTCTTTCAGTACTAGTCCCGCCGTTGGACAGTGTAGAACAGAAAAATGACAATATTAAACGACATTATGAGTCATTATCTGTGAGAAATAAAATTAAATATGATTATAAATCTTTGGATTACAATGATATCTTTCGATGCATGGAGAATGGTGAATGGTCGTTTTCCTCCATCTTGTCTGAGTTCTTTACTGCGATTGAACTAAGCGAGAATGTACATGATCCCACTCGGGCAAGGGGCTCTCGCACGAGACTCTCGCCCGAGAGCTCTCGGCGAGAGTGTACAGCGGACATTAATGGGTGCGCTCGCCTCGTCTCGCCTGTCTCGGACCCTCTCGGTCCGTTGCCGGTATTTAGCGCCCGAGACAAAGGGTCTCGCGAGGAAAACGAGCGCACTACTGTACACTCTCGCGTCTTTTAGTACTATTCCCGCCGTGGAACAGTGTTGAACAGAAAAATAACAATAATAAACGTCATTATTAGTCATTAACTGTGAGAAATAAGATTAAATATGATTATAAATCTTTGGATTACAATGATATCTTTCGATGCATGGTGAATGGTGAATGGTCGTTTTCGTCCATCTTCTATGAGTTCTTATCTGCGATTTAACTAAGCGAGAATGTACATGATCGCACTCGGGCAAGGGCCTCTCGCACGAGACTCTCGCCCGAGAGCTCTCGGCGAGAGTGTACAACGGGCATAACAGTTTTGTTTGACGCGGCAGCCCTACGTATTTATCCATATTATTGTCGTTACATATACCTATCGTAACACAAACATACACACACACACACACACACACTAACAGCTGATAACGACAGATCGAATATTTTACTATTTTATACACAGATCGAATACTTTACTAACTACTTTATAAAATTTTAATAGACAAATATAACTAAAATAAAGTTATTTTAAAAAGAGCATTTAAACAAAACAAGGTCATTAAGTGTATTTTTAATTAGTTATACTTATTAATCGATAGATGGCGCACTAAGTATCGATTTGAAATTTAATTCTTGATTACAAGAACAGCTGTCAATAATTATGATAATATTATATAATAAGAGTAGCTACGCTACATCCTATGCAAGTTTATACAGTTTTCTTTTTATCTGATAGATCCTTCGATCGTAGAAAAACGAGACACAATAGCCTTTCTATTGTTATCGCAATCGCCGGTGACCGCTTGGGGCTTGAAGCATTAAAATTGCTAAATTACTTAGCACAATATGTTCACTTCACTGATAATATATTATTTTGTGAGTGTGAATTGTGACACTTAACAAATTGTAATAAGATACGTAAAATATACGCGAAGGTTTACCTACTAGTGTAATTAAAAAGAGTGAAATTATTATTATTTCTAACAAAAAATTAAAACCAACTTCCAAGGTAAAAACAATAATAACATTAATAAGAACTAAAAAGTATTAAATAATTTGTACTATCTAATAGTGCCTTTTTCCGAATTCGGCTAAACCTCAACTATTTCTGTACTCAATCTTCATAATTTCAAACAAAAGTTTCAAATATTCTGTCAGACGACTGAAGATTCAGCTATCTGGTACCGACGTCAAACTAATGAAGATTGAGTAAGTACAGAAATAGTTGAGGTTTAGCCGAATTCGGAAAAAGGCACTATTAGATAGTAAAAATTATTTAATACTTTTTAGTTCTTATTAATGTTATTATTGTTTTTACCTTGGAAGTCGGTTTTAATTTTTTGTTAATCTAAAGTAATGATCGTACAGTAAAAATGTTTGGACGTAATTTATAGGAAATTTAAAGTAGATAATTAATGTAGAACTTACTAAAGAGATATTAAAAATACTTTTCGAGTCACAAGCAAAAACCTTGAAAAAGAGACCTTTTACCCCAGTGAACTTAAAAGTTTTCCCCCCTCCCCCACCGTCGGCTCTTGTCCCACCCTCGGGGGCTTTTAGCATATTCATCTGGACACCTTTAGGAATAACTGTACCAACTTTCAAAACTACACGAATTATTCGGTTTGAATTCCTTAATTTTCTCAGGCTATTAATACATATTGTCAAGTTGAAGTTCTTTTATATATTTTTCTGGATGAATATAAAATAATACAATATAAATAATACTTAGTATTAATAAAACATACTTATTTTACAGATTATCGTTTATCGCACCGAACATGAGTACATCGTACCACACTCTGAAGCTGCTTTTATAGAGCAGAGTCCTATTCCACCAAGGCGATCTAGATCTAGAAGTTCTAAAGGTACTTCAATTTGTGATGATGATCGAACATCCCATGGCGCGGAATCCTTAACCCTAGATACTCATTTACCCCAAGATTTTGAAGAAAAACCAGTACGTCAAGAAAGTCCAGGATATGCAACCGTTGACAAAGGCTCGACGGGTTACAAACAAACTTTTAGATCAAAAAGTAAAACACCACCTGTGAGGCGACGTAAAAGCAATAGTTCCGAAAGGAAATACTATACCGTCTCTGGAACGAAAAATGTAAAACCGAATCGTCCACCTAGAAAAAAATCATCGTCAAGTTTAATGACTTTAGACAGCTTTAATAAAAATTCGATCATGAATGGAGATACACAGTATGATGAAATAGAAGAACCAAAATTTGATGAAGTACACAAAGATTTAAAATCGGGGCCAGTTGTAAGTAAAATGAAAGATAGACCTTTACCTCCACCTCCTCGACCTCCAAGGGGACCAAAAAGAAAAAAAGATACGAATGAAAATATGGATGATTACACCAAAAGCAATTTAAAGGAACAAGATATAGCAGAGATAGAAGTGTCTACTCAAACTGATCCGCTTCCAGACGATGTAGATTTTGAATTAGGAATTGACGACCATTTGGACATATCTATGTCTAGTTCACTGAGAGACATTATTGATGAGGAGTCCATTATCGGTAAAGCAAGTAAGCCAACCAGCCCACATATTTCTCGACCAAGCTCAAGATCCGAGAAGTCTTTAAAGTTGTCAGATCCAAAAATGGCAGAATTGTCAAAATCGCACATTGGGAGGACTTCTCCCACAGTGATATTAGTAGAAAAAAGAGTATCAAGTCCAACGAGAATAAACGAAAGGGATGTCATATTAACAGAAGCCTCTTTAACAGTTCAGCCAATTGACATAGATGAGTCTAAGATTCCAGAAGTGCCACCATTACCAAAACAAAGATCTACTATGAGACCTTCGCAAAGCTCTAAAGAAGTTCTGTATCAAGAATCTGAACGAGCCCTGGAAAGAGTATCAGATACTGGCCGTGATGTTCAGTTAGACAATTTAGTAACTCAGAGACTACAAGTAAAAGATCTTGATGTAGGAAGACTTAATGTATCTGAATTACAAGCAAGTAAGATTCTTGTATCTGAAATAGAAGGAATGACTTTAAATGTAAATGAGTTTGATTCAAAGACTGGAAACATTTCTGTTAGTGGACTTGAGCTTTCACAATCTGTAATTGACGAGATTGTAAAAAAATTCGCTGAAATATCTACATCCCAAGGACGTCCAACTTTGACTTCACAAAGTGCAGATGTGCCTAGGCCTGTAAGTCGAGAAGAAGAAACACAAACAGAACCGGCAGTTGAAACTACTTCTGACGACAGACCGGAAATCCGGCCACCCTCGCCGATTGCTGTTCTCTCAGACGCTTCTTTACCCCCTCAAAGACCACCGCCCCCTGATTTAACACCTCTTTTGCTTTCCTATTTACAAGACGTGGCACCCACTCAGTTTCAAGCTACACGTCCCTCTAGAGAACGTCCAATAACAGAATTTTTTGAATCACAATTTCAAACTCCTCATCCTCCTACTCGAAGATCTAAGCGTAAGCTTCCAGTCCCTCAGACAGAGTCTAGTTCGGAGGACGATAAGCCCCGACCGTCACCGAGACGCATACCGCCAACCAAGGCTCAAGAACCAACTATCACTGAGGCTGGAGCGCAGTTCCTTCGAGTCTGTCAAAACTCTATTAGTAGAACTTTGAGAAACATCTTTAACACATTCATGTCTTACATTAGCAGAGCAGAAGACAAGAAAGATGTGCAGATGGCAATGGTTATATTCTTGGTTTTGATTGCTGGTTTAATAATGCTTGGACTCAGTGACAGTCGCACAATACATCATCATCACTGGGAATTTTTCAACCCCCCAGATACCAATAAATAGGTTGTTTATAATTTTTAATTACATCATTGTTGTATTAGTTAAAAATTTTAAAGACTTTATTCTTGTTATATTCTTAAGATATTTACAAAATATAGTATTATAACAGTTAAACAATAAAAATAACCTTTTCAGAAACACAAAGCATTTATAAAATTTTCTACACAAAACACTTTTAATAATAGTTTGTTTAATTAGTATTGTTAAATACTTAACAATAGGATCTAAATGTTAAATATTTAATTTACTTGCATCTGAACTAATAAATAACTTACTTTATAGATGTATGTACAAGTATTATCTATAGAAGAGCATTAGATCTAGTCGCCATATTAATATTTTATTGTCTATCTTAATATCTACAATTATTATTACAAACAATATTGTAATGTAATGTTATAACTGTATTGTGACCGCACGGTGGATGTAGGCTTTTGTGTGGTTTAGTGTTATGCATTTGTAAGTTCATTTTTGTTGTTTACATTTATACACGAAATAAAATTGTTGGAAAAGGTGTGTTATAATTTTTTTCAATATGTGATTTGAACTCATTCTAGTATTGGGGGAGTCTACCACCACGGGTGGGACACTTGTAAAGTTGTAAGTAGGGTGTAGACCTACCTTAATTTCAGTATGTGTGAGTTGTGACTATTTTATGCAAATTGTATCAATGATATTAAATTGGTTTATATAAAGAATAACATAATATTTTATATACTTACTTATATATAATTATATTATATATACCTACCTACTTACAAATTTTATAATAAGTAAGTACATACCATGTTAACGTTTTCGATAAACTGTAAGTATAGCATTTTATATATTAAAAATATATCATATATTATGGTAAGATTTGCTCCTTCTGAGCAGTCAGACAAAATTGATTTACAATTATTATAATAATATTATGGTTTAAGTATGCGTAGGTATATTTTCTTTTCATAAAATTAAAAGAAATTACCTACCTTACTTAGTGTTTTCATACAATAGGTTAGCTAAAGCTATTATGTAAGGTCAACTTGGGTAAGACCGGCATACTTTTCTGTTTAATAATGTGCTTCGAAATTATCGATAAATAGAAATATTCAAGAAAATAAACGCACACTACTTTTATGAAAATAAGCACAAAGCGTATCCCCACAGATAAGTAGTATAATATTGTAGACAGATAAGCGCTCCGATCACAGATTAGTTATAATATGTACCTAGTACAGATGCGACAGTGACTTTTCGCAAGTTACCAACTGTTCCGAACTGGCGCTGCAGTCACTAGTGGACATGACACTTCTTCTTTTTTGGCAACTTGACACAAAGGATGTGCATGGGCGTATATAAGGGGGGGGTCCTGGGGGTCCGGACCCCCCCCCCCCCCCCCATTCCCATCCATCTTACTTGTCCAATCGACAATATAATACATTATCGATTGGACAAGTAAGATTTCAATACAATGTATTATGTACCGCACCAATTTTAATCGGCAACGTTAGACGTACATGTGTTTTTTTTTATATTCACAGTATAATAATTTATTATTTACTGTGGAGCGTCTCCATAGGCAGAGTAGGTACCGCGATTAGTTCGTAGTTCGACGCTGCCGCTGCCCGCAGGGGCGCGGGGAAATGTGCAGTGGTGGCACCACTGCTGCACATTTCCCATATATAATATATTATCTCCATTTATTGTAGACGGGAAATGAAATGGCCAAAACTTTTCTCCAAAAGTTTTCAACATTACAAATGATTTCTAATTTCTTATATAATTATTTTATAATTTTTGGGCACTTTTAGACTCGTACATTTAGCAGATTAAAAAAAATTTCAATAAAGAGAGTTTAAAATACAAAGCGTATGACGTCACACTATGGCGGACAGTGTTTTCGGCGCCATTTAAGAGGCATATTTTTCAATAAACATTTTTATGGGTTTCTACTGTGTAAAATATTAAAATATTAGTTTTTTTTTGTAAAAATGAATGATTATGAAGCGATTAGCATGAAAAAAAAGACGGGTTGCACTCCGGGAGTGCCGGCAGAAGTGAAAACTTGATTATTAACGTTGTGCATTTTTTAACCCATTTTTTATGAAAATCGATTATTAAAAGATCGATTTTTTATTAATCGAAACCCTTACAATCGATTAAATTTTTAACCTATTTTTATGAAAATCGATTTAAAAAAAATCGATTTTTTATTTAATCGAAACCCTTACAATCAATTCGAGTTCGCGTTCGAGTTCAACACAAAACACTACTCTCCAACCGTCTTACGGTTTTTCCAAGGATTTTCGATCAGCACGAGAATCTGCCGCGAGTTTCACAGTTTTTACCCATCCCACAAAAGTGCTTAACGACGCTAAAGAAGTTTTCACTTCAAAAACAAAATAGGCCAAAAATTGTGTTTTCTGTATGCTCTTAAATATTTATTTTATTATGAAAGTACACATAAATTTGACGATTTTGTGCAAGTTCCTACCTGTGGCCGTTATTGAAGATATTAATTTTATTATGTTTTTAGTATAAATTGTTGTTTTAGCGGCAACAGAAATACACAATCTGTGAAAATTTTAGATGTCTAGCTATAGCCTATAGCAGTTCTTGGGATACAGCCTGGGGGCAGACAGACGGCGGACATCTAAGTCTTAGTAATAGGGTTCCGTTTTTATCATTTGGGTACGGAACCCTAAAAATACTTTTGATTTCCTAAACACGTTACCTATTTGCTGCTGCGGAACCCTTCATGGGCGAGTCCAACTCGCACTTGGCCACTTTTTTACGTTAGGGACCCCCCCTTATCAAAGCTGATACGCCCGTGAGGATGTGTAGGTATGTTGTGCCACAGACAAGGTAAAAAGGTAAGGAATATGGCGGGAAAACCATATTCCTCCTATTATATTTCTCATCATCGTTTTCATGTATCGTCAGGTCTAAAGTCTAGTCAAAGTCTAAGTAAAAGTCAATACAGTCAAGGAGTCAAGTCGGTCGATTCAGTAAAGTGGTAGACGCTTTACTGAAACTTTCGATGGAGTTTTGGAGGGAACACAAAATAGCACGTTTCTGGATATTACATCACTTTCCTACACTTGTGCATGAACACGAATATCTAAAGGTTAATATTCTACCAATATCACACATTAAAAACCCAGCTAACACAATTTTAGGAAAATAATATAAAAACACAACAGCACACTTTAATATTCCCGGCAAAACTCCACATGACACTGTCAAGAAACTTGATAACAGTAAAAACCACAGATAATATAAGACTAGTGATGTACAGCTTGATATCGACGTCTAGTCGATAAATAGTGATGTTCACTTTGTCGATAAACAGTACGTAGGGGTTTCTACTTTCTACTTTGATTTTTAATTTATTACTTTTCTTTTATTTTTGATTTTAGCCTATAGCTTTTATATTTAAGAAATGCTTTTTGGGGTTCACCCATTTCATTGACATATTTTTCTGAAATGTCACCTTTCAAAATTTTATTAATAATGTTACACACCAATTGTGTGTTTGTAACCTTATTAAAATATAACATAACAATTTCATGGTGCCTTGAACACCCAAGCCAGGAAATCTTCATATTTTTATTTTTTTCTTTCAAAATAATAATTAAATTTAATAAATACTATTAAACCCTTATAACAATTTTTATTTATTTAATCAAAGATGCAACGTCTCTATACAATATTAAAAATTGCTGAGTAGAGTATTTTAAATTTTTGTTTTTTAATAAATTGTACTCTCTGTATCTAATATACAGATGTATATTTTCTTCTTTTTTTGTAGTTAGGGTTCCTAAACAGGCCTTACAATTTACAGTTTTACAAATTTTTCTGCACACATACCCAGCCGTGTATGCCGAGCAGTGAACTTTTAACTTTTTCCATTACCACTTGACCCACAGAAAATTTCCTTGGTTGGTTTGCACAATATTGTGAAGAAGACGAGGGAGAACTTTGTTGTTGTTTAGGATGAACATTTTCATTATTTTCGCTGTTTTTACTAAATAAATTTTTTACATTCAATATTTGTTCTCCGTTATCCTCTTCACAGTTTGCATTTCTAGAATGAGGAGTCAAAACATTGGTTATCATTAATGATTTAAAAGAATGAGCAAACATATTAGCGTCAGGATTTATATTTCTATAATTTAGTGCTCTAATTAATCCAAAGACATTTTCTAGTGAATCTTGGTTTACATTTCTTGGATAGAAATAATCGACTGCAAATTTGTTAAATAACAATTTGGATAATCGTACAAAGCTTTCGAGAGTTGTAATCCAACCCTGTAGAGACGGCACCTTTACATGACGATGATTTCCTGACTGGAGAGCAACTTTACTATTTTTATCAATGAAATAGATGTCTTTTTCTTATAGAATTAATCCAAAATTCGTGGTGTTGGGAATTATGTTTCACTGCACTTCTTAATTTTCCTCTTTTTGCTCCACCTGCATGGCCATTCACGCTGTCAAACAACTTGTCAAAGAATTCTATTACATCCGCTGTAGTTGCCATAGTGGTTGCCTGTTCTACGCCATGTAATTTATCTAAAAAATATATATCATCTTTAGTTCAGCAGGTAGACTCTGAATGTAATTACATGCATAAATACAAATTCTCACTCTATTTAATTAATAATTATTAACGACAAAAGTACCGGGTAACCGAGCATTGCTCTGAGGCATTGCTCCCGAGATCTAGCAAATAAAAAAATCACCAAATAGTCATTAACTGGGATTCGAACCCGAGACACCAATTTGCCAACAATGCAAAAATGCCATTTGGATTGACATTATTAGAGTCAAGATAGATACATACTTAATATAATATTGTTTATTACATGTATACAACAATAATTGTTTGTATAAACTTTAAAGTATAGGATATTATTACTCACTCAATGCATCAGTATATTTAAGCATAGCAGCAGTGCGGGCACTCAACACTTGGGCTGCTACACTAACTTTCATTTTCTTCATTCTGGTTGCATCCACATGGTGTGCTGTTAATTTTAGCAATGCTCTAGTATGCCCTAATTTACTGTCAATGTCAAAGACAAACTGAATGTCCTTCCAGGATGCAGTTTTTCCCTCCCAAATTATATCTTTTGATATAAAATTATTTCGCAACCCCTTTAAGAGATGGGGTGGGAAGACTATGCTCAAATCATGTCCAGCTACATTTATTGAGCCATCTGTAAAATTAAAAGTAAGTCAACTTAAAATGTGCACACACAAGTGGGTCCTCCCCAATTGATGGAGTACATATACTAATTTTGTAAGTAAAATCATAACTGCTTGATATATTTTTTTGATAAATCAAAAACTAGTGTAACTGATTTATACAGAAACTTTACTGTGACAAAGTTTTAAGTAAATAAATGAATAAGTCCTACTAGATTCTCCATCACAGTCTAAAAATAAGATTAAAATTAGATAGTTACCATCAAATACACCCTGAAGACTCCTTTTTTTAACAGTTTCCTCTCTTAAATGTTTTAATGTGGAACGAAATGTAGACCCTTGGTTACAAATGAGGACGAAAGGAATTAATCCACATAGAGCAACTTGGGAGACCAATTCTTTTAAAATTCTTTCAAGGGCTATTGCTAAAATTGTGCCTTCGCAGAAATAATAAGCTACACTTTGCCGCCATCGAGAGCATATTCCGCGAAGCATGAACACTAATGCATGATCACAAAACTTGTTTGGGTTTCCTCCTACAACCACAAATCCAATGATCTTTTCTTTATTTTCATTATATCTTAGATGAGGTGTTAAAGCTACTTCATCAAAAACAATGGAACATAATTTATGTTGCAGGCTCCAATTTTTAGAATTGTGAGATATGTGCTCAAATATTTGAGGGTTGAGTCCAGTATCTATTTGAATTATCTCTGACAACCTCATTAAAGTCCTCTTATTAGGCAGAGCAAACATGTTCTTTAATAATTTATAGCCTTTTGGGCTTTGTTTTAGCATTAATAAAGCCATTAACTTCTCATTCAAAGTGAATCTTCTGGCCATTTTGCTTTTGCAAACCTGTTTTAACTGCATCAGCAGAAAAGTTTGAGCTTGTTTGTTCAATAAATCAAATTTCTCAAGCAGGTCTTTTTTGGTAAAAATTTCTATAGCCTTTGTTAGCCTTTGTGAGGCTGGGTTACCCAAACTTTCTAATGAAGTATTACTGATTTCTTTCAAAATTTTACTATTTTTTAATCTTAAGTTCCTCACAGACAAATCTATAAAAAAAAAGTATATTAGAAGTATAAAACATTAGATTCAGGATGCAATATGCATATTAATCCTTTGATCGGGGATTCTTGGAAATGCTATTGTAATCTAGTTTATTGATGGGTTAATAAAGATTATCGTAAGTTTTCTATTTTATTCTACAAATCATTCTATTCTATTCTTTATAAATTATAAGATAGTAAACATACCTTTACATTTCTGTGTTTGGACTGTTTTCTTAATTTTAGGTTGGTTTCAACCACTATTTCATCATTACAATCTAAACCAGTTGGATATGGACCTGAAAGAAAACACATTATTAAACCTATACATTATTGCTTTTGTATTGAAATACCAGTAAAACCTGGAAACACAAGTAAAACAAGGTTTTCTAAAAATAAAACAGATGTATAGTCCGTCAAGAAAGTGAAATAATTATCTTATTATTAAAAAAAGTGGCAACGTCATAGTATCATCCCTTTTTTCTTAGATTGATTTGAAAGGGTATGAGGCAATAATATAAAGTTTATTTTACACATAGTTAAATCACAAAAAAGGATTCAATTGTTTTAAAACATATCTTCTAAGAAAAACATAATTTACTGTAGGCTCAGAAATAACTGGATTTAATAGGTTTTCAATGACTTAATGGGATTGAATAGGTTTAATGCCAACAAACAAACTTTTCCTCTTTATAATAATATTAGTATAGATTTATATACAAAAACAGAGATGGTCATAACCATTAGCAAATGACTTATACACTTACCCATGATTTCTGGTACTGATACAACAGCTGAGTTATGTGTACATAATGCATTTTGAAATTCAGCAACTTCTTTCACTTCTACGTTAGAAGTTGATGGCTGATCTGAGGATGAAACTGAAAAATATAGTAAATAAATAAATATAATTCAAAAAATAACTCAGGGTTTGTATTAATAATGTGAAAATATTATTGACATACCATTTTTCATCAGCAACGGTGATATAATCTGAAAATAAATTTTACAAATGTCATTCCGGTTTGACGTTTGGTTGGACGGACCAAGCATTGCAATCCTTCATCTTTGGTATTGTAGGTACCTAGTGTGTAGCACACTGCACACCATAGACTTATAATATAAACTGTCGTCACAGATTACTAGTATATATTTGTAACTGTCGTATAGACCACCTGTGACCTGACAACCCGAAAATGCGTGACGATTTTTAATCTGTCAATGTGTGCGTGTGCTAGTGATGTATATTTTACTATCGATAGTATTGTTCGATCGAGTTATTTTACCTGCGTTTCTATGAGAAATAAATAATATGCAACTTTGACAGATTTTGTAATTCAAATTAGGTATCATATATTTTATTTGGCAGTAAAAAGGGGACGATTGAAAAGTAGATATACATTTTCGGTTGGGGTGATTTTTGAAGTGAAAACTTCTTTAGCGGCGTTGAGCACTTTTGTGGGATGGGTAAAAACTGTGAAACTCGCGTCAGATTCTCGTGCTGATCGAAAAACCTTGGAAAAACCGTAAGATGGTTGGAGAGTAGTGTTTTGTGTCGAACTCGAACTTGAATTGATTGTAAGGGTTTCGATTAAATAAAAAAATCGATTTTTTTATAATCGATTTTCATAAAAAATGGATTAAAAAATGCACGTTAATAATCAAGTTTTTAGGAGTGCAACCCGTCTTTTTTTCAATCGTCGGATATGTTCTAACATGAGGTTCTTATAACGGTAAATAATATACACATTTTAAAGTTACTTACTTGTTATTCAGGTAAAAACTATCTGACAAATCAGCTCTTACATTAATAGAAATGCAAATATAAATTTGAAAGTACACGACAAACATAGTATATTATTTATTCTTAAATTAAATACATATCATAATACCCTTACACCCCCATTACATTTTTAGATTAGTTTTATGTTCTTGTTAAATACATATGATAGGCATATCGATAAATTTGATTCAAGCCCTAGCGTATATTATATTGTAAACAATTTTAATGAAAAATTTTTCTTTAAAAATTGTGTAATTTAAGAACAATAGTACCTTTAGTTATACAAAATATTAAAGTAAAGGGGAGGATTAACAATGTTTTATTTGAAATAGAGAAATATAGACAGAATATAGCTAAAATAAACACATCGTAGCAATTAGGACATGAAGATTAATTACCTGTGAAATATATATTTTTCAGGATTACTCCTATTGAGTGATTGCAGTGTAAATCACACTGCAATCACTCACAGAACAAGTTATCATTGTTATAAATGTAATAGTATTTGTCGAAAATAATAAAGGATTTAAACAATAAATTGCAAATACCGAAAGGGAAAAACGGGTGACGACTTGGTGACGACCTGTCAAATGAACTTTCATTTGACAGGTCAGTCTAATGAAAACTTTAACCACTTGGTTAAAGTTTTCATTAGACTGCCTCTCTCTTTTCATCTTGTTATAATTCCATAAAGGATTTTCTTCTCTCTCGCACCTCTTTGTTGGTCTTTAGCATCATACGTTTATGCTGCACACAGATTAGGGAGATATATATATATATATATATATATATATATATATATATATATATATATATATATATATATATATATATATATATATATATATATATATATATATATATATATATATATATATATATATATATATATATATATATATATATATAGATTAGGGATATAGATGTAACCTTAGCCCGTCATCGCGTGGCCATTTTGTGCTTATTTTCATACAAGTAGTGTGCGTTTATTTTCTTGAATATTTCTATGTCGATCATTTGGAGCACATTATTATACAGAAAAGAAAGCCATTTAGTTCATGATATCGACAAACTATAGTTCAAGTAATGAGAATCCGTAAACACGCGTAAAAAGCTATGCAATTTTCGTAGACAAATTATTAATTGATGTAACATTTTTAGCCTTACATAGCACAGTTAAGGAATTATTACACTTATAAATTATCTTTTTAGCTTACAAAAATACCGATTGAAAAGCCCAAAAAACGTTATTCAAAACTTACGTATTTAATGTTAAATCCACGTGTTTGAGGCATTTTTTGGCCATTCTTATGGTTTATTATTTAGCGGAACCACAAAACTCAACAATATCTAACATAAAATGTTCACTAAAAACCTTTATTAACACTTTTATTACATGAAATATGCAGACAGACTCCTTTGTTATGTCCGAGTAAGTAGGACATAACATTACACGCTTATACACCGATATAAGGCTCTCTCCTAGTGTATATTAACTCAATGGTGTAGCAGGACGACGAACCGTCAAAACTGTCAACTTCACGGACGCGGTCCGCGGACCAAGCCTTTATGGCTTCTACAGATTGGTCGGACCCGGTCCAGAGTGAAGTTGGTTTTCCCAATACATGTGATAACTGCTAAAACCAAGCATAACTGATACCCTGCCTCGTGGTCAGGTTGTACAAATAAGACAGTTTTGACCATGCTAGAGTCACAGTATAGCAATATCCCTACAGTAGTGAAACTAATGTACTTGCGCAGAGCAACGGAGGGGTACCCACGGGGAAGCGGGCGGCGCGGATCCGCGTACACAAACTCGCGGAGTTTGTGTACCTGCCCGCGCAGGGGTGACGTTGGCGCGTTGTATACGAGTTTTGTGTTGTAAAACGATAACTTATCTTATAAATTATTATAAAATTGGGATGTTGTAATATGTGTTCGGTGTCCGGATGTAAATCTGATTCAATAAAACAAAATGGATTTAAATTTTCATAAATATCGGCTCACAGTTCACACTAATATTGTGTTGGCCTTGGCGGCATTTATTTGCATATCTGTTTTATTGTTTACGTTGTAAGAAGTGTAACATGGAGAGAAACAATAAAGAATAAATTAAAAATCTGTCAAATACCCTGTTACATACTAATTAGTACCTACCTAGCTAGGTACACAGGGCCATACATCAAAAAATGTTACACTTAGTGTAACTTTTTGACCTTTGGACCGGCCTTACCGCGCACGTTATAAGAGCGAGTTTTGAATGGCTTCTGTTACACCTGACGTGTGGCCTACCGTACCTACCAATTGTTATATGATTAATTGTTGGATACTTTATATATTCCTACTTTATTATTCGTAGATAATATATTCGAATGCGTCTTCATTATTTTAATCCTTCGATAGTGGATTCTTGGAAATCTATTGTTATTTTATTGTATCTTGCTCACCGGTGAGCTTTTGGGGCTTGATGGGTAATGAAATTTTTAAATCCATACTAATATTATAAATACGAAAGTGTGTCTATCTGTATGTTACCTCTACACGCCTAAACCGCTGGACCGATTTTGCTGAAATTTGGCATGGAGATACTTTGAGTCCCGGGAAAGGACATAGGACACTTTTTGTTCTGGAAAAATGTACGGTTCTCGCACGATAAACGAGTTTTGGCACAACGAAGTTGCGGGCATCATCTCGTAGAGAATTGAAATCATCTAAAAATAAAGTTTCACGTAAATATAGATTAAACAGATTAAATGATAACATTACAAGCACAATATTTTATTTTTATTTTATTTCCCGTTTCGTGGCAACCCTGGCATATCTGCTCGGTACCTACACCGGTGGCGGCATCGTGCGACATCAAAGGCGTTTCGTTACTGTAGGGATAATATTGCTATACTGTGCTAGAGTAAAAATTTTCTTTAGTTTTGACGGTTCGTCGTTCTACACACGAACGAACCCGGTCCGTCCAAAAAATGTCAAACCGGAATAACATATTTTGGAAAATTGTTTAAAAGAACTATCTCTGTATGTAAAAAGTGTCCACTGAAATGCGTTAAATTAGGGTGGCACTACAGTAGCAACAGGGTAAATTTTAAATCATTTAGCAACTTTTATTTCAGCTATTTTAGGTTATATTTTACAAAATATATTGGTATTAACCTAGTAATTCTATTTATATTTTGTTCTATTCAATTTGTCCTACTCTATTCTACTCAATTTATATTTTGTACATTCATTCCATACCCTTTGCTCTGTAGCTAGTGCCACTCTTGAAGGATTTTTCAATTGTTATTTACTGCGTACAGCTGGACACTTTTTCAAATATCCCCCATATATTATACTAGTTCTCCATCTACACTCCATACATTCTGAAAGAAATATTTTCACCACACTGTATTTGCATAGCTCTGAGTGGCTCTGGCTAGATACAAAAATGTTTTTACTATGAAATGGAAATGATTTTGATGTCAATTAATTTTGTAGGGTTCCGTACCCAAAGGGTAAAAACGGGATCCTATTACTAAGACTTCGATGTCTGTCCGTCTGTCCGTCTGTCTGTCCGTCCGTCTGTCTCCAGGTTGTAACTCAAAAACGGTAATAGCTAGAGAGTTGAAATTTTTACAGATTATGTATTTCTGTTGCCGCTATAACAACAAATACTAAAAACAAAATAAATTAAATACTTAAGGGGGGCTCCCATACAACAAACATGATTTTTCGAACATTTTTTGCTCGGTATCAATCATGACAATAGGTAGGTACGCACTTGAAATTTTCACAAAAGCCTTAATTATATGTGTACTTTAATAATGAATAATAATATTTAAATAAATTAAAAAATTAAGGGGGGCTCCGATACAAAAAACACAATTATGGCCTATTTTTGCTCTATAACGTTATTAACGGTACCCTTCGTGCGCGAGTTCGACTCGCACTTGGCCGATTTTTTTTGACAATGTACCAGTTGTATCTGGAAGTGTTTTTATTTGTCGAGGAGAATATCCTTGGTTTGCAATAAGAAAGAGCGAAAGAAAAATAGAAAAAAATTATACAGTACAAAAAAAAACACTTTAGCGGTAAGACCGCTTTTATTTTGTAGGGATTTTTTATGGTTTTTCTTCTGTAGTTTAGTTTTTATAGAAATAATAAAAAAAATCTTTTCTATTTTAAAGCCCCAATTATTTTAACCTTCAAGCGGGCGCGCGCTATTTTGTAACGGCAGTGGTCACGCTTAACCTAAATGACGTCGTAGGTGAATTTGGAAAACAAAACACTTTTCATTCAACATTATTTATTATTTAATAATTATTACTCTTTTCAAAAGTAATCAGTTCACCCAGAAAATTGATATCGTCGGACGATATCGTTGTCGTCCGAGCAGACGACACAACAGTATCGTGTCGTGTCGTTATCGTCGCAGTGTGAAAACGCCCATCGTCGGACGATATCGTTGTCGTCCGAGCAGACGACACAACTGCAGTATCGTGTCGTGTCGTTATCGTCGCAGTCGTGAAAACGCCCAATTTATTAAAATTCAACTACGAATAATAAAAATAAATTCAAGCATAAATTCAGCATCTCCTTATGCTGTATCCACACATGCCACTGGCTTATACCGGCGCGGCGGCACGGTCGGCAGCCCGGCGCGGCGCCGGCACATGCCGCCGGCTTCGGTGGCAAGGCAGGCTGAAAGCCTTTATTTTCGTAAGTAAGTACATAGTTTGATAATTATTGTTTAATTAAAAAAACGTTGAAGTTAAAAACTAATTAACAATGAATAATGATACACTAGCTATTTGACCGAGCTTTGCTCGGTATTCACTATTCGATAAAACATGAATAAAATGCCATTTTCTAAAAATGATTCCTAGCTAGATCGATTTATCGCCCCCGAAACCCAACTAAGTATTATACATTAAAGTGCTTTATTTGTGATAACTAATAAAATATTAATATGAAAGCGTGGATTTACCCATATAACTACCCCGTCAACGGCTACTTGAAAAAAATAGCATCCCATTTAACGACTTTGCTGTAAGACTTATAGATAGTCAAAACGTTAAACGTTACAGTCAACGTCTTGACGAGTTGTCCTAGTTGTCATTTAATTGAATGTCACTCAATCATCAATGAATGCGCTAGTCATTCGATCAAATCACAGATTAGACTATATGACTGCGACTTAATATACATTTAAGTACCTATTTATACAAGAATTGCTCGTTTTAACTCGTATTCGACCTAATTCTATTTTTATGATGAAGTTCTGAATTTTCATACTTACGTTAATTTAAAATTAGTACGCTACCTTACTATTTAAAATAACTCCATACTTCTATACTTTATAATAATATTATAATTCTGTAGAGTTTGTTTGTTTGTTTGTTTGAACGCGCTAATCTCAGGAACTACTGGTCCGATTTGAAAAATTCTTTTACTGTTAGATAGCCCATTTATAGAGGAAGGCTATATTGTATCACGCTAAGACTAATAAGGAGCGAATAAATAGAGGAAAATGTGGAAAAACGGGGGAAATTATTTGAAAGGGCTTTTTTGAACGCGCTAATCTCAGGAACTACTGGTCCGATTTGAAAAATTCTTTCAGTGTTAGATATTCCATTAATCAAGGAAGTCTATAGCCTATATTTTATCACGCTAAGACTAATAGGAGCGAAGAAATAGGGGAAAATGTGGAGAAAACAGGGGAAATTATATGAAAGGGCTTATTTAAACGCGCTAATGTCAGGAACTACTGATCCGATTTGAAAAATTCTTTCAGTGTTAGATAGCCCATTTATCTAGGATGGCTATAGCCTATATTTTATCACGCAGACTAATAGGAGCGAAGAAATAGATAAAAATGTGGAAAAAAACGGGGAGAAATTATATGAAATTGCATATCTTAAGAAATACTATCTGGAGCAATTTTTATGTTATTTGGCAAACATGAAGAATAGGCCACGTGAAGGGACATAAGCAATTTTTTGCGGAAAAATGTACGGTTGCGTGAAATTCCTAAATTACGCAAGCGAAGCCACGCGGAGCATATTAATATACTATAATTATAATAAAATCGTAGGAAAGTCAATTCTGTACATTGAATATTTTTGTACAATAAATTAATACTTGGGATGTGATCTACTATGCTAACGCGGACGAAGTCGCGGGCAACAGCTAGTACATAATATTTTATGAACGTAAACTGCTTAATTTACATTACTTAGTTGGATTTTTTAATCTGGTTTAACTTCTCAAATTATGGTTAACTATGATCGGTTTATACTTTATAGATATTTTTTTTTGTTTTGTTGCCTGCGCCAATCCGCATTCCGCCATGAGCCGCGAGTCGCGACGATAGTAGAAGCGCGCGCTTCCAACCAACCAGCCGTGCCGTACGGCATTGTCGCGTAGACTTGCGATTTACCGTAGTCGTGTAGTAGACATCTGCACGAACGCCGCGTGTTATTACAACTATCGTAAATACCGATACAAAAAGTATTATTTTCTCGATATCATGAGATACATCTAGTATCTTTTACTCTAACGAACAGTTAAATCAATTTCTTCGTTACAAGATGTAAATGGTTGTAGATATCTGGTGTTTTCTTCGGCGAGCGAAATAAACTTCGCTCTAGCCAACTCAGTTCTGACATAAATCGTCGATTTGTCTCCTCTATAAAATGCAACAATGTGGATTGTGTTCAATGTTATCCGGCTTGTTGAGGAGAGCTATGTGTGTTGGCAGTAGACGGGGCAGCAGCGAGTCTTACTACCGCGAGCTGGGCGACCAAGATACTCTGGTAACTATTCCATGCCATAATTTAGACAATGTTTTAATTCTAAGTTCTAAACAATGTCCAAACTCCTAGCCTATGTCGTTTTCGACACATTAATTATAACCCAGCTCGAGTGGGGCTCCTCATTCAAAGAACTCAATTGGATTGTTTATACTTACATAATTATATGTGTGCCATTTTATACGTTTCGCTATTTATATATTATTATGGCACATAAAACATGTTAATCTGCTAAACATGTTTTTTGTGTGTTCAGAGTTACACAATGTAAATATACGTTTTTTAATCACTTGGCTCCAATAGGTTGTCGGTGAGTCCATGTGAAAGTTGAATTTCACATTTCACTAAATAATTTCTTTTATCACACCAATATCATTACACTTGCATGTTATGGTCAAATTGATCTGACGAGGACTTTCATAAATAAATCAAGTCTATGTGCTGTTGCTATAATATTATCTTCACAAAGACCTTCAAATACTCCTAATATATACATAAGTAAATATATTATTTTTTCTGTAAAATCATGTTGAAAAAACTGTTACACTATTCAATAATACTTATAAACAATATAAATTAGCACATAATCAGGTCTTAAAAATATGTTCATTTAGCTGAATACTCCAAATAAAAATAATCTTATTTATAACCTCGAATCAATAGGTAAACTAAACTAGGTACTTAAATACTATAAAATTATTTTTTATTATATAAGTAATAGGTACAATTATTATTATAATAATGATATTTTAATGAGCTAAACCAAAAACACACCTTTAAACATTTAAATAAGTACCTAATTGTAGATATCCATACTCATACAATTCCCTTATAGGTATATAAATTCTTCATATTTTCAAATCATTTCATAATATTTACTTAAAATAAAAACACATTTTAAATATTATTCTAATAATAATATTATCAGCATGAGTTTCCATAATGACATGTATTGAATTATAAAACATGTGCGAACATACAGCCAACAGTCTTGTCCGTCCCCTCACTTGCAAACTGGATACATACCCTAATACATGATTATCATGATAAAACACTATACATTAGCCCAATGTATGTAGAATACCACATTTAAGTACATTAAGGTTATAGAAAGTCTCAAAATGTATTAAAACCTGCTGTCGGAGAATGAAAACTATGGGTAACTAACTACGGGGTATCCGAGTCCGAGCACTGACCCGTGAAATGGAACTTTATAATAATTTTAAATATGAGGTATGTCGTTTCTAGTCATACAATATATGTTGACTGTAGACCTAGTACGTATAAATAATAAAAATCTAAAAAATTTTACCTGTATTCCTAATATTCAACTCATAATATTGTAATTTATTAATTGACACTTCATTTAGTATAATATATATTATATTATATCATAATTTATAATAACTATTTAATCCTTCGATCAGAGGTTCCAGGAATTCCCATTGTATTCTTTTGTTCTAGTGATCACCAGTGCTCGCGCGGGGCCTGAAGGATTAAGTCATTACTCATTACTTGAGGATGTTCGTAGTGTTTGGGTAGGATTATTAAAATTAATTTTAAAGTGGAACCCATATCTCCTATAATTATAATATTATTTATAAGTATTTAAATTATTGTATCATAATATTCTACTCACAAAATAAGTACTTTCTACCATGTAATGTTGTAAAAGCAATAATTTTATTAGATTAGAATGACTGACCCCTGGAGCAGGGTTAGGGTTTTCATTTATATATTATATATTACTTATTATTATGTGTTATATTCTTTATTATGAATCTAAATTCATCACAGAGAGTTACCTGGAACTTGGTAATGGTGAATTTAAAGTTTTTTTTTTTAACTTATTAATATTATTTATGCATAGATTTTGTGTTACCTTATTAAAATAATAACATAAAGTACATATTTATACTTATCTGTTATTTAAGTACTTATGTAATTATTATTGTTAAATCCTTATATTTAAAAACAGTTTAACCATTTAACCTCATTTAACACAGGGTTAACTTCAAACAAGATCTGTGCAAGTGGGCTACAATATGGTAAAACTAAAGATATCAGAAAAAAGCACAAAATACAACATAATATATTTTAAAGGAAAAAATACATATTAAAAAAATACAGTCATTAACACCAATGTCATAGGTAGGTATAGTTCTTGCAATCTAAGAGTGCGCGTCGCCTTTATTTGTAGTTGGAAATGTGAATAGACATTTTCGTTAGTGTGCGTACCCGACGGAGCAGTCAGTAGCGAGCGAGCCATGTACGCCGTGTACGCGTGTATAGAAATGGTCACTCACACAACTAAGGGCGACGCGCACTCTTAGATTGCAAGAACTATACCAACTTAAAATGTCAAAAAGTCCCATACAACTGATACAACAAGCAGAGCAATGGCTCTGTAAATGTACAGTGTACAGACTACAGGCCAAATAAATGTATTTGACCTGTACAGTTGAGGTAAAAAAAACCACTTCAAAACACTGGCTGGAAATGCATAAAATAGGGTAAATGACTAGTAAATTGGACAGTACTAGTCATTGGACAAAGCAGAAAAACACAATAATATTTATTAAGGTTGCTTCAAAAACTGCCTATTTCTAAAGTAATAGAACGCCTGATTTTAAAGAAAAACAGGTAGTTTTTAAAGTAACCATAATAAATATTGTGTTTTTGTACTCTGTCCAATTACTAGTACATCGCTAGTACTGTCCAATGACTAGTCATTTACCTTACTAAGTAATAAGACTAATAAGTAAAAAAAATTAAGTCGTTCTTTATTCAAAACTAGCTGTCCCAGCCATAGACTTTATAATACTGTCGTATAGACCACCTGACAACCCGAAAATGCGTGACGATTTTTGATCTGTCAATGTGTGCGTGTGCTAGTGATGTAAGTATATTTTACTATCGATAGTATTGTCCGTTTGAGTTATTTTACCTGTGTTTCTATGAGAAATAAATAATATGCAACTTTGAAAGATTTTGTAATTCAAATTTGGTAAGTATCATAATTATATTTTATTTCACAGAAAAAAGGTGACGATTGAAAAGTAGATACACATTTTCGTTTGGGGTGATTTTTCAATCGTCAGATGTGTTATAACATGAGGTTCTTAAAAGGGTAAATAATATACACATTTTAAAGTTACTTACTTATTATTCAGGTAAAAGCTATCTGACAAATCAGCCCTTACATTAATAGAAATGCAAATGTAAAGTTGAAAGTAAACGACAAACATAGTATATTTTGTCTTTATTCTTAAATTAAATACATAAATCATAATACCTTTACACCCCCATTACATTTTTAGATTAGTTTTATGTTCCTGTTAAATACCGATAGGCATATCGATAAATTTGATTCAAGCCTTGATTTTGAATTTCAGCAATGATTTTGATGAAATTTTTTTCTTCAAAAATTGTGTGATTTATGAAAGTAAAGGGAAGGATTAACAATATTTTATTTGAAATAGAGAACTAAAGACAGAATATATCGTAGCAATTAGGACATGAAGATTAATTACCTTTGAAATGTATATTTTTCAGGATTACTCCTATGATTTACACTGCAATCACTCACGGAACAAGTTACCATTGTTATATGTAATAGTATTTGTCGAAAATAATAAACGATTTAAACAATAAATTGCAAATACCGAAAGGGCATAAAAACGGTTGACGACTTGTGGACGACCTGTCAAATGAAAGTGGTTACAGTTATCATGAGACTGCCTCTCTCTTTTTATCTTGTTATAATTCCATAAAGGATTTTCTTCTCCCTCGCACTCTTTGTTGGTCTTTTGCTTCTTAAGTTTATGGTCCCGGCAAACGTTTCTTTGCCATATTAACTAAGTATATAAAGTATTTTTTTTAATTTGATCGCAGCGCTAACTGTCGGGACAGACTAAAATTAAAATTTGAATTCGAATATTATTTAAAATTTGACACTGCGATGGTAGCGCCGTCTGTCGGATCCAATGTAAAACATTCCAAAATCAACAACTACTAATAAATTAAAAATTAATTAAAAAAACATTGTCCAGCGGACAAAATTGTGAATCTAAACCATTCCCAGATCCCCTTGAACACACACAAAAAATTTCATCAAAATCGGTCCAGTCGTTTGAGAGAAGTTCAGTGACATACACACTCACAGAAGAATTATAATATATAAACAAAAGTCGACAACACGGGAAGAAAGCGCTGCACCGCGGCACCGGTCTCAAATGTCGTTGAACGGATGGACGCTAGACCAAACGTGTTTAGATGCAGCAGACGCCAGACACAGTTGATAATCCGTATGATCTAAATTCTAATAGAGTCGGATGCGGTGTGAGCTAAATTTGTCATCTAGGACACCGCTTATCTATTCACTTGAAGGATTTTTACAAAGCAACTCAATATGGGAATTGGGAAGAGCTCTTTAACGAACTATTATTGATCGTAAATTTCATTTTTGACCGACTCCCAAAAAAGAAGGTACTATATTCGCTGTGTAATATATCTAAGGTATTATATATTTACAATACGCTTTTCAATAAGCAACAAATTGATTAATTTTTTAATAGGTTTACTTCACTATCTGCGTTACAACTTAGGCTTCTTAAGTAGCCCGCAAACGATCAAACATCAAACACGTCAAACACGTAGTATAAAGTAGCCCGCAAACGATCAAACATTAAACACGTCAAACACGTACAAACTACGTGTTTGACGTGTTTGAAGAAAATTTGGATTATACTACGTGTTTGATGTTTGATCGTTTGCGGGCTACTTAATCCAAATTTTCTTCAAACACTTCAAACACGTAGTTTGTACGTGTTTGACGTGTTTGATGTTTGATCGTTTGCGGGCTACTTTACGCTTACGCATAACGCATGTCGGCGGCACGTGTCGGCGGCAGTCGACGGCAGCCGACGGCAGCCTGTGACAGATGATGCTTGCAGGGGGCTTACGACCTTTCCTAAAACTGTCATGTTTCCAGATCACTTTGTTGTAAAATTACAACAACATTACCCTACTTACTTTTTAAATATAATTTTACTAAAAAACAGTAAAAAATGCAAAACAATGTTAAACGCCCTGTGAAATATCAACCTTTTTAAGATCGCTAGCTTGACGTTAAAGTAATAAATTCTTATCTGTCAAACGATGTCGGTTAGTAGAGGTAGTGGTAGGCCCCCAGTTGTGACGTACCCCCGCAAGGTAAGCGTCCACAGGTCGGTATCCTACGCAACGGACATTTCGCATCAAACGGATATTTTTTCACAGTACGTCCGCTGAATCCGCAGTGTGCGGATTACTGTTACATTGCGCGGATTGCGGATTACAAAAGCGGGGTATGGATGGAAAAGTCGAAAGCAGAAATTTTGACTTAGGAACTTTGTTTGGACTAATTTGAAGATAAACATATTAGCTAGTCAGTAATCCGTACGCTGCCGATACAGTGAGAGGTACTGTAAATAAATATATCCGTCTGATGCGAAACGTCCCGTCCGTTGAGTACTATAACGACCTGTGGACGCTTACCTTTACGCGTTACGTCACAACTGCAAGCGTTATAAATATCTCGCATCAAACGGATATTTTTTTACAGTACGTCCGCTGAATCGGCAGTGTGCGGATTACTGTTTAGCCTAGTAAATGAATGCTCAAAAGGGGGGTATGGATGGAAAAGTCGAAAGCAGAAATTTTGACTTAGGAACTTTGTTTGGACTAATTTGAAGATAAACATAAAAGAGAGGTACTGTAAAAAATATCCGTCTGATGCGAAACGTCCGTTGAGTACTATAACGACCTGTGGACGCTTACCTTTACGCGTTACTTCATAACTGCAAGCGTTATAAACTGTCGACGGCTGCCGTCAACTGCCGCCGACTGCCGCCGACGCGTGCCGCCGACACGTGCCGTTCGTCTGTAAGCGCTCTTACAGGCAATATTGAATATCAGGTTATCTCTCTCGTTCTCTGTATGAAATAATAAAAGAAAGGAAAGAAAGAAACAAGCTCAGACAGCTAGCTTTAGGCTGTGTTTCCACTGAAGCGGAGCGGAGCGGAGCTTAGCGGTGCCCGAATTGACCAATCATGCTATTCCAGCGGAATGACAGCGAAGCGGAGCGAAGATTTCGAGCATGGTGATTGGTCAATTCGACACCGCTAAGCACTGCTTACTGTCAGGCTCAAGTGGATCTGAAATGTTAACCCATCAATCCGCGTAAGGCCAAGTGCGCCGCGATAACAAAAGATTTCCTCATGCAGTTGTAGCTATATCCCGGCACACTAACACCTGTGTCTATTACACTGACACTGACGGAGACGCTGTGGCAAGCTTCATAAAAAGAACCACGGAGGTGTCAACCGAACACATAAAAGATTACAACATAAAAATGGCTATAAAAGACAGGAACGATAAAGTCCTAAGCCACATAGCGGGTCGTGACCTGTGATCCCCAGAGATCGGCAAAAATAAAATACCAATTAATAAAACGTAAACCTTATAACAGTAACTTAGCCCTAAATAGATTGTTAAAATCCAAGTGTGGACCCCAGACTCCACTGGCTGGCATCTGGTAAATTCGGCACAGAACGATATCTTTTTAACACCCTAGAAACTCCACCCAGCTTGAGTGACCCCTCTCCACCAAGCCAATGTCACAACATCTAAAGGCAAAGGGTGGAGCAGCATAATATCTAAGGAAATCGGAAAATGACGGAATATTTATTTATTATTTATATTTATATATATATATATATATATATATATATATATATATATATATATATATATATTTAAAAAAAATCCATGGCGTTATGGACTACAATTAATTAATATTATAATAAATAATATTATTTCAATTATTCTTGGTGCGAAAAATCTATAGAATAAATAAATAAAAAAAAGGATAACGGCCCCAATTTTTATAATAATAATAAAAAAAAAAGATTTCCAAGAATCGGCGATCGAATGATTAATTTGAGTATAGACTGAAGTAGATTAAAAAATATTATACATTTATATATACTCGACGTAACATAGACTGACCCAAAAAAAGGTGGCACGACGAACTGGATGCGTTCGACAAAGAGTGGCCGAATATATCACAGGACCAGTGACATAACTATAGGGTGGCAGGGCTGGCAAAATGCCACGGGCCCCCGACCCAAAAAGGAGGCCGTGAGGTCCGAATCAAAATTTCAAATCAACTATTAACGTGACGATTTTTACTGATCGGGCCCATCAGGGCCCCGGATGTTGTAGTTACGCCACTGCGCAGGACCGTGAACTATGGAAGTAAAGAGGGAGGGTCCCAGAAGTGGGACACTATAGGCTAGCCGCTAGTAATAATAATTTTTTCAATTATTCTTAAAAGATCACCGCTAGAAGCAAGGATATATATGTCGCAGGGAAAAGAGGATATCAGGGATTTCACGATATCCCTAGGGATATCACGAACTTCCGGTAGATGCCGAATATTCTTGTTCGTTTAACGTCTTCTTACTAAATATATCTAGTGATATGTCATTTCACTAAACTAAATCTAGTGAAACGTCAGAAAAGCGGACACAGCCGAATAAAAATCAAGCCACGCATTTCTCTCGCTTGCTCTAGAATACACACGGGTACTTTGATAGGATCATCTAACATCTGAATCTGACAAGTAAGATAGATGATCCATGCGTCGGATGTACATGTAAAAAGTCGGTCCTGCGCCTGATCTCTCGCCGGTCGTGTCAGTCTTCCGTCCCACCGGGTTATGCGAGTAAAGGAATATAGAGATTGCTCTTGAGTACTGCGCACACACTAGGGCACTATAAAATTACTCTTGGCCTGGTTTCAATGAAACCGGCCACCGTCACCAAAACCAGAGTGGGAGTTATAATTATTATTATCACACATATAATGCAACTATAGCAGATCTGAGGGGGCATCACCATATTTCTGAATCATACAGTTGAAACCAGCTGGGGGTTCTTCATCAGATACTTAAGACCTTTGATTTTTGACGTCAAATGAAGCGGCCGACCAAGTTGAATATTTTTGTAAAGGTGGCATGTCGATCTCTAGTTTGGTTAGGCTCTTGTACAGGCACAGGTACTACAGGTACTCCAGCTCTTCGATTATACTAGTTTTAACGGTTCCGTAAAGGGCTAGTCTGTCTGTCTGTCTCCAGGCTAGACGAGCCGCGCCAGCTCGAGCGACGCATTTGTTTCACTCCCACTAGTGCCCGTGTCACGTGTGGAAACTAAGGCGAGCGAGAGAAATGAGTGGCTCGATTTTTATTCGGCTGTATCCGCGTTTCTGACATTTTGCTGAGATGGGTGCTTTCACAAAAATAGGGCAACTTTTGAAGGTATTTTGTCCTCATCATTTTTAATTTGTTATTAAATTCCCCGTTAGTGTACATGATAGGTGATCAATTAATTGTGTCGTATCTAAAATGGCCAGTCACTGTATGCCTTATTTTAGGAAATTTTTAGTTTTGCTGATTTACACATCTAGGGACTGACAACTTTAAAGCCTTTATGCAGAGTAGAACTGTATCACCAAAGTATATATTTTTCAACATTTGGGCCAGACCAAAGCTGTTTGTTTGACTGCTCAAGAACAGTCAAACAAACAGCTTTGGTGTTTGTGTTTGACTGCTCTTTATGAGTTTCAGCTATTGATATAATATTTTCAATAATTATTTTTCTTAAGTCTATTATATTTTTTCAGTTGAGAAGGCTTAAACAATATATGTATTTCGTTTCGTAGTACTGATGTTTTCATACTAAACGTCAGTCCGAGCGCCTTTAGAAGCTAGGGCCTGATGGTCTAGGGACTGATATTTTGGAATAAAATTGAACTTAAAATTCTGTTGCAAATAGCATTATAAAGTCTAATATGATATTGCGAACAATGCCGACGTATTACTTATAAATATTGATTAATTCATAAGAATTTAATATCAATAAACAACAAAAATACTTATCTAGGGATTGAACAAGTGACTGGAATTACCACGTGGTGGCCCACAACCTTTCTTTAACCGACTTCCAAAAAACGAGGAGGTTATATGTTCGGCTGTGGATATTTTTTTTTTTTTTTTTTTTTTTTTTTTTGTATGTTCAACGATTACTCCGCCGTTTGTGAACCGATTTTCGAAATTTTTGCTTTGTTGTATTTGGTTTTACTCCAATTTGGTACCATGTTCACAAAGTGGTGACCTGATGATGGGATCCAGGAGTAATCGAGGGAACTCCTCGAAATTTATATGGAAACATATGGTGATTTTGGTTTTATGTGAAGTGTACTAAGAATATGCTACCAAAAAGTCAAATATTGGGTCAAGGTATACCATGGTTTCGAAGATGCTGAGAGAACTCCTGACTCCTTATAAATACACGTTTGGGAGTTTCGGCGTTGTTTTAAGAACAGAAAGCATATGCTACTATGCAACTCATATTCATCATCATAATCATCATCATCATCATCATCATCATCATCATCATCATCATCATCATCATCATCGTCTTCATCATTACCACGTCGTGTTAAGGTCACCAATGTCTCATGGCACAGAATAGATAATAGTACAAGGCATAGGTGTGGATATACTAATAATAATAATAATTTTATACTGTATAACAACACTTTGTTTAAATATACACGGCGGTCAGCACCGCGGAGGCGACGGTATCGCTTTACTTTATACTTTACTACTTTATATACAGATCGAATACTATACTAACTACTTTATAAAATTTTAATAGACAAAATATAGAATTAAAATAAAGTTATTTTAAAAAGAGCATTTAAACAAAACAAAGTCAATAAGTGTCTTTTTAATTAGTTATACTTATTAATCGATAGATGGCGCACTAAGTATCGATTTGAATGGATTTGAAATTGAATTCTTGATTACAAGAACAGCTGTCAATAATTATGATAATAATATATTATATTACTAGCTGTCCCGGCATACGTTGTTTTGCCATTTAAATAATTTTTGGTATGAAAAATAGATGTTGGCCGATTCTCAGACCAATATCCTCACAATATGCTCACATAATTTCATGAGAATCGGTCAAGCCGTTTCCGAGGAGTATGGCAACGAAAACTGTTACACGAGAATTTTATATATTAGATGAGTAGCTACGCTACATCCTATGCAAGTTTATACAATTTATCTGATAGATCCTTGGATCGTGGAAAAACGAGACACAATAGCCTTTCTATTGTTATCGCAATCGCCGGTGACCGCTTGGGGTTTGAAGTATTAAAATTGTTAAATTACTTAGCACACATCCTATGCAAGTTTATACAATTTTTTATCTGATAGATCCTTGGATCGTGGAAAAACGAGACACAATAGCCTTTCTATTGTTATCGCAATCGCCGGTGACCGCTTGGGGTTTGAAGTATTAAAATTGTTAAATTACTTAGCACAATATGTTCACTTCACTGATAATATATTATTTTGTGAGTGTGAACTGTGTAATAAGATACGTAAAATATACGCGAAGGTTTACCTACTAGTGTAACTAAAAAGAGTGAAATTATTATTATTTTTAACAAAAAATTAAAACCGACTTCCAAGGTAAAAACAATATTAACATTAATATGAACTAAAAAGTATTAAATAATTTTTGCTATCTAATAGTGCCTTTTTCCGAATTCGGCTAAACCTTGACTATTTCTGTACTCAATCTTCATAATTTTGAAGTCGGTGCCAGTTCCAAAAGTTTCAAATATTCTGTCAGAGGATTGAAGATTCAGCTATCTGGTACCGACTTCAAAATAATGAAGATTGAGTACAGAAATAGTCAAGGTTTAGCCGAATTCGGAAAAAGGCACTATTAGATAGCAAAAATTATTTAATACTTTTTAGTTCATATTAATGTTAATATTGTTTTTACCTTGGAAGTCGGTTTTAATTTTTTGTTAAAAATAATAATTTCACACTGATTTATAAAATGACCGCCGCAGAGCGAGTGTTGTCAGAGAATAACTTCATGTAATACTCTGAAATTCCCCAACAATATTCTAATGATGTCGAGAAATTTTAAAATTCATAAGTGGCTAGGGCCTGGCGAAAAAAGTTGAGGACACTAAACTCATTCGAGAAAAAATAATTATTGTTTATTTTAACTACAAAATACTCACATAATTAGCTGCGAGTACTTAAACATTTTAAAAAATATTAATAAAATAAGTATAAACATAGTACTTTTTTAATATGGATTCCTAAACACAAAATTTCGGAGGACGGACACGCCTAGAGCCTGACATTTGGGACATATAAAACAGATTTAAAATATATAATATATTGTTAATTTTAACATAATTTGGGGGATAAATTAAACACATTGTAAACTATTATTTAGCAATTGTGGTAGTAAATAATTAGTATTGATTTTAACTGAAATGTGCTGCGGAAACGAAGTTTCCATATTTTTGTGAAACCACCCAGATATTTTTAGTAAGAAGACGTAACAAACAAGAATATTCGGCATCGACAGGGAGTTCGTGATATCCCTAGGGATATCGTGAAATCCCTGATATCCTCTTTTCCCTGCGACATATATTATATTGTAAAGATTCTCATTTCTTAAGAATAGTCTAGACAAGTTAGTACTGTCAATATAAATTGCTTTTCAATCGCTTGTTCAACAGTATTGCGTTATTACTTATTAAGTACCTTGCACTGATAATAATAGACGCTATAAAATTGTTTTCCACGCCACCTATAGAAACCAGTATACAGTATGATTAGCCGTGGGAAAACATCCATAATGTTGAACTTAGCAAAATACTCGATGTAACATACGAAATTTATTTATATTGATTATTATCAAACGAAAGTGGATGAAGTGGATAACTAATATTTTACGACATAAGGGTAATTACACTTTTTTAGGGTTCCGTACCCAAAGGGTAAAAACGGGACCCTATTACTGAGACTTCGTTGTCTGTCCGTCCGTCCGTCCGTCTGTCTGTCTCCAGGCTGTATCTAAAGAACCGCTTTACCTAGACTACTGAAATTTTCACAGATTATGTATGTCTGTTGCCGCTATAACAAAAAATACTAAAAACAAAATAATAATAATATTTAAGGGGGGCTCCCATACAACAAATGTGATTTCTTTGGCCTTTTTTGCTCGATATCAATAATGGCAACAGGTAGGCACTTGAAATTTTCACAATGTTTGACAAAGGCCTTAAAATATATATAACTTTAATAATTATTAATAATATTTAAAATAAAAAGAAAAATTAAGGGGGCTCCCATACAAAAAAACAATTTTTGGCCTATTTCTATTTTGCTCTTTAACGGTACGGAAGCGGAACCCTTCGTGCGCGAGTTCTACTCGCACTTGGCCTATTATTTCCTTATAACTTAGTCAAACCTTACCTACTTCATCTTCTGGCTCATATCATCATATCAGCCGATATTCGTCCACTGCTGGACATAGGCCTCTCTCAATGAACGCCATAATATATACATATTTGGCTATAAATATTTTTTTCTTTTTTTTTAAATCAAAAATTTCATTTCAAAATTATGCAAAAAAATGATTTGTTAGTTACCCACTTCATTCCCTTACGTCTTCAAACGTGTTTTAAAACTGAGGGTATAGGTCAGAGGCCTGCATAAAAATCGGTCTTGGGATGTTGTTTCAATTAATACATCGTACACCTATAATAGAGATATCTCATAATATCATGATTCATGTGTACTGTATACGAGTACAAACTAATAGAAATCAAACAAATAAGATAAACCGATAACGGTTGCTTCCTTAAAGCCTACATAATATAATAATTACTTACTGAAGTTCGTAAAAATGCAGTTGTTGCCAGGATAATATTATGTTACTTTAAACCTACTAAACTTTTTCCCTTATACCTTCAACCTTTATTCGTAAAAATATCAATCTATACTAGTATAAGTATACACCTATTAGAATTATTATATTATAAATACATATTTGCAAACACCAACACTGATCACCAATAGACTTTATAGTACTTTATACGTTTTTATTACGTTTAATATTATTGCGACTTATTTCAATGTAATAAACACAACATTAAATTAAAAATGCTAAAGCGGATAAAAATAGATTATATTATTACCAGAACAGATTTACAGTTTTTGTGATGCTATGTTTTATTAATAAACTAGCGACCCGCTCCGGCGTCGCACGGGTATAAAATATATAGCCACTGAAAAAATGATTAAAATCGATAGTGAATCATGTAGTCTACTTCTTATCTGTGCCAAATAACATAAAAATTGCTCCAGTAGTTCGCGAGATAAACCCTTTCAAATAATTTCCCCCGTTTTTTCCACATTATCCTATTTATTGGTCTTAGCGTGATAAAATATAGCCTATAGCCTATAGCCTTCCTCAATAAATGGGCTATCTAACACTGAAAGAATTTTTCAAATCGGACCAATAGTTCCTGAGATTAGCGCGTTCAAGTTAGCCCTTTCAAATAATTTTACCCGTTTTTTCCACATTTTCCTCTATTTCTTCGCTTCAATTAATCTTAGCGTGATAAAATATAGCCTATAACCTTCCTCGATAAATGTGCTATTTAACACTGAAAGAATCATCAAAATCCGTGGCGTAGTTTTAAAGATTAAAGGGAACAAAGGGACATGAGGGAAAAAAGTGACTTTGTTTTATAATAAGTATAGATTGTGCATAGAATTTATATCAGAAATAAACATTAAAATATTTTTGTTTCACTAAAACATCGTAATATTATTATTAAGTAACTTATATCTAAGTTATTATAATTTTTGCCTATTAGGCATTAGCCTTTTCTTTTTTTTCGACGCAGTGAAATGCTGTGACACATTCGACGCAGGGGATGGGGGCTTCCGCTGCGGATATGTGGGGCTCGCCGCGGCGAAGATGGTAGTGCCGCGGCCCGCGGCCCTATCCACTAAAACACTACGATGTTCCCTCGACAGTCGACACGCTCGACCGAGTGCGACCGGCAACTGCGACATGGCGTCCGGGACGCGTCTTTACAAAGGCTTATACCATTAGAGTGAATGCGCAAACTGAACTGGCTTAGCTTTTGTTAGACAAAAACTTGACAAAACCCTAATCTATTTTAGTACAGAAAATGACCGAAATCGCCTAGAATTTGTTAGCTAAATTCTTTATAACATTGCAGCAACAAATGCTATTCAATTTGATACCGATATGGTAAATACATCGTCGACGCTTTAAAAATATGTAGGTGGATAGTTACATGGAAAATATTATTATTTTAATGTTAAAATAATTGAATTACTCGTTTCTATTCTGTATTTAAGTGACAAAAAATACTATGTAATTAACAGACGAATTTTTAATAGGTAAGAAACAGGTAGGTACACACTACACACTTGTTAAGAGTACAAATAATAATAAAACTATAATATTTTTTCTAGCGTAGTTAGGTACCTCTAATGTAAAATACAAAACGCAGATAATAATCATTTTTATCACGATTAGCTTAGTATTTTTACAATTTAAGGCCGTCCCCCGAGCAAACGACCTTGGCCATACATTTGCCGCGTTGCCGAGATCGCGCCAAAACCCTATTATTTTTACTTATCTTAGTTCAAAATTGTCCTAAAAAAATTTAAAACGGCGAATATGTAGTTTATGATATTGTCGATCTATTGGCGTGAGTTTCAAATAAAAGTAATTTGTAAATCCTAAGGAGATGCTGAATGTATGCTTGAATTTTAACAAATTGGTATTACTTTGGAAGCTGATATCATGAGTATAAGAAACAAAAATAGAAAATTTAAAACGACAAAAGGAATGTTGATATATTGAAGATTATTGCTGTATTTTTATTATAACTTTGTAGCTTTCGGATTATGAGTTTATAAAGGGCCCCCGAGACGATCAAACGGTTTGACTCAAACACGTAAATTTTGGTTTGACTCAAACCATTTTGATCGTTTACAAAGCTAGTTTGAACGGTTTGTCAAACATTTACGTGTTTGAAGCTCGTTTGATGCAATTTCATATTTTTGTTGTGTTTGACGCGCCGTTTGATCGTGTTCCGATGCGTTTGAACAAACTTTGTACCATTCTTTGGAGTAGGTACATTATTTTTAACCGACTAATAAAGAGGAGGTTATCAATTCGACGCGTATGTATGTAATATTTCTAGAACTGCCCAGTTTTCGTATAAGTATGTTAGTCTATATCAGCATCTGAACAAATGTGCAAAATTTCAAAAGTGTATGTATGTTTTTATGTTTGTGTTCACATATCTCCGGAACTACAAGTCCGATGTAAATATTTTTTTGTTGTACTATATAGGTATTGTTTAACTTGGGAGACTTCTGCAAGTTTCATCAAAATAGGTTTAGTAGTTTTTAAGATGGGAAATTTAATTCTCAATTTCGTACAATTTTTAAGTCGGTTTTATCTTTAAAAAAATAATATTTATTCGTCACAAGACGTGTACTCCACAGCGCGTATTGAACCAAACTGCGCAGTTTCGTTTGACAAACCGTTCAAACCGACATCAAACGGTTGCATCAAACACGTAAGGTTTGAATCAAACCGTTTGATCGTCTCGGCCCTCGGGGGCCCTTAAGGTTTTAAATACGGTCAATTACGGAATCTCCGTACGGAACGCCCGTCTTATTTAAGTATGGCACGTTCGCGATAAACAATTACATAACCCATCAAGCCCCGCGCGAGCACCGGTGCTCGCGATAACAATTGAAAGGCTATTGTGTCTCGTTTTTCCACGATCGAATCGAAGGATATGGCGGTGAGCCTCTACTCGACTAGGTTTTGTCCGTGCATTTTCTTCGAAAATATCAAGGCAAAAAGCTAATCCACTTGAGTCAATTTTTTTACTGAGATAGAATAGGTATTGTCGAGTAATATGCATAAACAAAAGCTCATCTACTCGTATTAGAGTCTGGCTCATGACTCGAATGGTATAGCCTTTGTAAATACGCGTCCGGGACATTAGGCATTAGCCTAGCTATCGTAGATTCAATTTCTTGCTCCTTGATTGATCTCCTAAAGCGCATCACAGACGGTGAAGATAATATAAAATATATATTATCTTAGAGCATATTTTAGAATATCGCTCACCATACAAATCCTATGAACCATCACACACGACGAAGTTAATGTATATTTTATATTTTGTATCTTAAGATACCGAGCGATATGGAAATATATATTTCGTACCTTAATATTTTATCTTCAGATACGAAATATATATTTCATATCTTAATATGTTATCTTAAGATGCGAAATATATCTTTATGAATAGGTACAGGGTGTTTTTGTGTCGAGCAGCGGGCTCATCGGTGATCGGACGCACTAGTGGATGCAGTGTTGCCAGTGCTGTATGTTAGAAAGTTACATACCTACTCTCATTCGAAAGTAACATTTTGAGGGAAAAAGTAACATTTCGGATAATTTTAAATAAAATTGACTTATAATTTATTGCTTTATTATTATTATTGCTTAAAAAGCTCATGAATCGAAATGAATTTGAATGACTTTCTCTTGAATTTCTAAAATACTCCTGAAACTTCTTCTTTGACAGATATTGATAAGGGTCTACACAGACGGACTGCATTTCAACTGCAATCCAACTGTAAATTGCAGTTCAAGTGCAGTTTGAATGCAGTTGACACGACTGCAATGCGACTGCAATAGAACTGCAAACCAAACAGTTCACACGACTGCACGCCGACTGCAACTGAACTGCAATCCGACTGCGTGTTTGGTTTGCAGTTCTATTGCAGTCGCATTGCAGTCGTGTCAACTGCATTCAAACTGCAATTTGCAGTTGGATTGCAGTTGAAATGCAGTCCGTCTGTGTAGACCCTAAATGTTAAATTCGCCGCAGGTTTTTCTCTTTTTTATGTGAGGCTCTATCCAAATGTTTCTCTTTTTGGAATGTGCTACTGCAATCTGCATTTCACATTCTATATCAGAATCATCGTCTGAGGAGCTGTCTAACAAATCAAGAAGTAAGGCAGTATCAGTTATTAGTTATCACTCATAGTCAATCACTCTGTATATAGAACTCTAACAAGGAATACGTGTGGCACCAACGCAGACTCGTAAGGAAATGAACATATTTTTAATATTATCGTATCTTAGCCGTGTGTGATAGCTTAAGATACTATAATATTTTATATTTGGGCATCTTAAGATAAAATATTATTTTATCTTCACCGTGTGTGATGCGCTTAAAGGGTCCAAATGCCTATTCATGTCATGACGTGATGAAGAGGCTCTCATACTTAAAGAAAATTTTGTTAAAATGCACCTCTAAAAATCTGACATAGGCGCAGCACAGACGACAAGATCCATGACGCACTTTTTGTGTGTGTAAATAGAACCTAATATTATGCAATTATATGCGGACTTTTTGCGCGTCGTGTGTGTTACTGCATATAATTGCATAGGTTCTATTTCCCACAGACTAAAAAGTGCGTCACGAATAGTCTGTCGTCTGCGCTGCGCCATACTTGTACACGCGCGAAATCGCGTCGAAATCTTAAGGTTCCCTCTTGGCGGAAGAGCGTAAATGCTGAATCGTCTCAGCATCAGATTACTCCAATTTCCAATAGAAAGAAGAAGGCTTATTTGAACTAGTACCTACCCAGCCACGTAGCACATTCTGCAAAATCTAGATTCTAGAGTCTAGAATGTACATTGAAGTTACTTGCCTGCAGTGACAAGGAAACAAGTTTAACAGTACTGATAGAACCAGTTTGATAATAATTTTAAACATGTGGGCCCTTGCATCGCGGTGCGCGTTCCTTTATCATTACGACATCGATGGCCTTTGTTCTTTAGGGTACCTACGTCAAAAGGAAAACCCTTTTAAAATTTGTGGGCTGTCTGTATGTGCCGGATCGGCTATCTACCACTTGACTTGAAAGATAGAATATCAGGAAGTGGTGAATCAGGCCCTTAGAGTCCCTTCAAAAAACCTCAGAAACTAATACATAATAATAATATATTATAACAAATATTTGTTCCATAATAATTAATAACTAATAATTCTTAAATCTATGACGCGTGTTTTTCCAATTTATTTGAAACAAAATCATAACAAAATATAATACCGTGGAACGAATTGATTGATCTGTATGTCTATTTGCCTATAATTAATTGATTATATTGGCCAGCAGATGTAAAATGCGTATAAAGCATAAATGTAGAGAAAATAGAACTATAGACTAGTAACTCGTTATTATTAATTGATAAGTTCAAGGGCTTAGCTGTAAATAGTATTTTATTATTTGATTGTTTTTAGGGTTCCCGGGTACCCAAAGGGTAAAAACGGGACCCTATTACTAAGACTTCGTTGTCTGTCCGTCTGTCTGTCTCCAGGCTGTATCTCAAGAACTGCTATATAGCTAGACTTCTGAAATTTTCACAGATTGTGTAATATCTGTTGCCGCTATAACAACAAATACTGAAAACAAAATAAACTTAATATTTAAGGGGGATCCCATACAACAAACGTGATTTTTCGGCCTTTTTCGCTCTATATCAATAATGGCAAGAAGTAGGCACTTGAATTTTTCTCACATTCTTTTGTTAAAGGTGTCCCATACAAAATACACAATTTTAGCCTATCAGTATCGGCGCGGAACCCTTCGTGCGCGAGTCCGACTTGCACTTGGCTGATTTTTTAAGTGTAAAGGCCCTTCTTCACTCGGACCATGATTGCCACCATGATTGTGTAGCTGTCTATAGCGTACAAAATTGGATGAATTGCCCCGCTACACGTTCGTAATCCTATTGTTCATAGAAATTAAATACCTTCCGTAGCTAGCGACACGAAACTAGCGATTACTGTATAGTGTATACAGTATGGAAATAGAAACTAGTAGTGTTGCGACGACACGTCACGTCGCCCACTGTCGCTTCATGTAGCGAGCTTCCAACTTGTACCTTTACTTGGCAATGTGAAACACGTTGAAAGTGACATTAGCGCTCAACTCGCGTATATATTCGCCCGTTTGTTTGAAGTCGAGGTACTCCTTAGTTCTGTTTACTCTGGTATTAGGTTTTAGGTTTTAAGACATTTATTCTCATAAGAATTTACATAAATTCACTTATATGAGAAAGACAATGAAGTAAGGAGATACAAACAGTGTAAGTAGTAAACATTACAAATCACTTCGAGCGAGCTTAGAAGATATTATAATATTACAATCTGTTAAAATTATAAAATTAACAATTATTCATAACGTAAACAAAGAAAAAATATATCGATACAATTGAGGGTATTTTTATAATCGATAAGGCCAGTTGTCACAGTATAAGTGGTCGCAGTAGACTATACTCATACTAGACCGTTCCGATTCCGAAGTTCGTACACATTAGGGTGATTTCCAGTAGCTCAAGTCTAGCAGACAATTTAGTCTAACAAGTTTTAAGGCAACACAGTATCACAAACATGCAAACTTGCCTCTTTATTACGGTTAATTTTAATGTAGGAATAAGTTAAGTTTTATTTAGAATGTAGGGATGAGTTGAGTCAACATACTGTGTGATACTGTGGCTTGCAAACCAAGTTGAACAATACATCGTGTACATTGATCTAAAGTTCGTGTCTTTGTAAATTTTTGATGTAGGTAATCCTAATCATAGTGAAATAATGTTTTAATTAATCTATTTTGGGCTATTTGAAGGGGTTTAAGGTTGGTTTTAGCAGACGACCCCCAGATTTCGATCAAGTAATCTATATGTGACTTAGCTAGCGAGTTATAAATTACGTACCGTATTTTTTGCGGTAGGCATCCAACTACTCCGCGCAACGCGCCCGTTATGAATTAATTTTTTGTTTTACTTTTTCTATATGGGGTTTCCAAGTTAGTTTATTATCTAAATTGAGACCTAAGTATTTTTCGTTAGTTACTTTATTTATAATTTTATCGTTAATTTTTAGGGGGGTAAGATTTTGTATTTTTTGTTTTTAGCTGAGAAAAATATGAAGTTTGTTTTAGCTACATTGATAGTAAGTAGACTTGAGAGAAATAATCATATTATTTAATATTAGTATATTTAAAATAAATATACTAATATTATAAATTGCGAAAGCATCTCTGTCTGTCTGTCTCGCTTTCACGCCAAAACTACTGAACCGATTGTAATGAATTTTTTTACACATATAGTCTAAAGCCTGAGAAAGGACATAGGCTACTTTTTAACTGGAAAAAGGGGTTGTAACTTGTAATGCTAAGTACTGACATACGGTTTTGCTCGATAGTTTTACTCCAAATCGAGTAATAATTACTGTGTGGACCGCAAAACTGACAGCTTGAAGGCTCGCATCACATCAAAACTATCGAGCAATGCTGAGTGTGTGGACGAAAGTCCGAGCCGCGGGTTTTGCTTGACGTTATTGCTCAATCGAGCAAAACCGTATGTGACTGTGAGTACTTAGGATTTGGGGGTGTTAATGCGTAAATTTTTTCAAATTAAGTTAGTTCCAAAATTCATAACAGATGGCGCTAAGAGTCGCCTACATCGCGCTAGCGCTTACTCATACGTCTTTCAATAAGAGGTGGTACCATGTAGAGTTGCGTTTTTCGATTCTTTCGATTGTTATACACATTGATACTCGTAAATAACTAACTACTCAGTACTTTATCTATGCAGTGACGTAACCTTAAACCTAACAATGATAAAATATAGTTTATGAGTAAAGCTAAAGTTGTGTAATGGGGGGCAAAATAAGCTTTAAAATTTGGTGTAAATAAAGTTTAATTTAAAAAAAATAAAAAAAATGAAATATTATGTGTACACTGCACAGCTGTTTTTGGGTATTTTGATTAAAGGGGTACCAGGGTTTTAAAAAGCTTTTGACACCAATTTTGTTGACACCGCGCGCTGTAAACTGAAGTCGCGGGCAACAGCTAGTATTATATACATTGGGGTTTGTAAATAGGTAGGTGGTCATTAATTTTCAGTATTCGGAGTATCGATAGAAGTTGGTGTAGAGGGCGTCGAAGTTGCTAAGTAAAACATTGAACTTGAGCACCAAAGTTCGTCTAAATTTTAGCCGTATTTAAGACGCAAATCGATAGCGGTCGGTAAATACGCACCGGCGGCGTCTTACTGAATTAAACACAATATGTCGAGTGGATGAAGTAACTTACCATTTAAAAATGTTCGCTTTTGTTGTTGCATAAATGAAGGTTTTAGGACCGGCTTGAAAGGATTTGAAATGAAAAAGTCAGCCAAGTGCGAGTTGGATTCGCGCACGAAGGGTTCAATAGAGCAAAAATAAGCTGATATTTGTGTTGAAAAAAATTTGTAGCACTGCAACTTTCACAGCGAACTCTATTCAGGGGACTCATACACACCCTGAAGTATTATCACTTTGTTTTGTGACAGCCTGTATAATTTAATGTTATCCCAAAATAAGATTTTTGCGACTTTTGCAACTAAGCTGGCTCTGTACATGTAAATGAACTTTATATCAACACTCAACAGAAAGGTTATATCCAAAAAACCGGCCAAGTGCGAGCTTGACTCGCCCATGAAGGGTACCGCATCAGCAATAAGGTTTATTTTTATGAAATTAAAAGGCTTTTGATTTGTTTTATATTTTAGTTGATTTAATGAATTCGAAACTTTCATATGATTTTGGAAGCCCTATCCATAGACACCCCCAAACGCATAGGTTAGACTAGCTGTTGCCCGCGACTTCGTCCGCGTTAATATAGTATAATAACAAAGATGGATAGTATTCCCCTTTTTGTGGTTCCTTATACAAAGGGTAAAAACGGGACCCTATTTAAGCAAACGTCAATAAACTTTCATGTTTCTAACTCAAGAAATGACGGACTGTCATTGAATCTTTCTACCCCAATTTCACCCCCTTGGGGGTAGAATTACCAGAAACGTTTCAATACGTATCCATTCAATTTTAATCAGTAGCACAAAAATAAAGTTTCATGTTTCTAACTCAAGAAATGACGGACTTTCATTCAAACTTTCAACCCCAATTTCAGCCTTTTGGGGGTAGAATTTCCAAAAACGCTTAAACACATATCCAATCATTTTTAATCAGTAGCCTAAACATAAAATTTCATGTTTCTAACTCAAGAAATTACTTTAGAGGACTTTCATTCAAACTTTCAACCCCTATTTCATCCCCTTCGGGGTAAAATTTTCTAAATTCCTTCCTTAGTGGGTGTCTACTTAATAAAACAACCCTACTCACCAAATTTCGTGGCTGTAACTTTAACAGTTTTTGCTCAGCGATGATGAATCAGTGAGTCAGTCAGTCAAGACATGTAATTTTATAAGTATAGATAAAAAAAATTTTTTTTGTTGGTTTAAGAGCCCGTACTCTCTTTTCTACTGCTCTCTTCACACTCACGCCCGTCTTTCATATGCTAGGTAAAAAAGGACGATCGCCAAGTTAGCGGGCAGTTATAGGTATTCTGTTTTTTAAAGGGTTTTTTATATGAAAGTGGTAAAAAGTAATTCCAACATTGTATGGACGACTTCTTCAACAGTACATTGTATTTTTTTCATACCGTTAATACGTCAATACAATCCATAAAAAGGTGATATTCTATTGAGAAATCAAAAAAATGAATTAAAAAAATTTGAAATGCTTTTTTCTCGGAAACTATTGGTTTTAGGAAAAAGATTTTTAAATAAAAAATGTAGAGGGCATTGCGAACTACATTATTGTTATTGGAGTGACGACATCCGACTTAAAATACAAAAAGTAGAGGGCGCTAATGGATCAAAAAAGTGTTACAACGGTATTTTCGATAGGAAAAAATATTTTTTTCATCTTAATATATATATTTCTTGTGTGCGTGTGTATGTGACTGAACTCCTCCTAAACGACTGGACCAATTTTGATGAAATTTTTTGTGTGTGTTCAAGGGGATCTGGGAATGGTTTAGATTCACAATTTTGTCCGCTGGACAATGTTTTTTTAATTAATTTTTAATTTATTAGTAGTTGTTGATTTTGGAATGTTTTACATTGGATCCGACAGTCGGCTGCCATCGCAGTGTCAAATTTTAAATAATATTCGAATTCGGATTTTAATTTTAGTCTGTCCGACAGTTAGCGCTTCGACCAAATTTAAAAAAATACTTTATATACTTAATATGGCAAAGAAACGTTTGCCGGGACAGCTAGTATTAATGTAAATTAGAAAGTTGTTCGTCACAAAATTAGCTACAACTTTTATTCGTACAAAATTTTTATAAAACTTACCGTTTTCGAGCTGGAACTTGTCGATATGTACAAATTGTACATTATGTACCGTGTCGTTGCACAGTCCTCATGCAATGCATTTTTTTTTAATTCAAATAAAATATTCGTAATTGTTTTCTAATTTTTAACCGACTTCCAAAAAACGAGGAGGTTATATGTTCGGCTGTGGATATTTTTTTTTTTTTTATTTTTTATTTTTGTATGTTCAACGATTACTCCGCCTATTGTGAACCGATTTTCGAAATTTTTGTTTTGTTGTATTAGGTTTCACTCCAATTTGGTCCCATTTTCACAAAGGTGGTGACCTGATGATGGGATCCATGAGTAATCGAGGGAACTCCTCGAAATTTATATGGAAATATATGGTGATTTTGGTTTTATGTGAAGTGTACTAAGAATACGCTACCAAAAAGTCAAATATTGGGTCAAGGTATACCATGGTTTCGATGATGCTGAGAGAACTCCTGATTCCATATAGATACACGTTTGGGAGTTTCGGCGTTGTTTTAAGAACAGAAAGCATAAACTACTATGCAATTCATATTCATCATCATAATCATCATCATCATCATCGTCATCATCATCATTACCACGTCATGTTAAGGCCACCAATGTCTCATGAGTCATGGCACAGAATAGATAATAGTACAAGGCATAGGTATGGATATACTAATAATAATAATTATGTACTGTATAACAATTAACAACACCTGTTTGTTTTTAATACACGGCGGTCGGACACACAGAATATCGAATACTTTACCAACTACTTTATATACAGATCGAATACTTTACTACTTTATAAAATTTTAATAGACAAATAGAATTAAAATAAAGTTATTTTAAAAAGAGCATTTAAACAAAACAAAGTCATTAATTGTCTTTTTAATTAGTTATACTTATTAATCGATAGATGGTGCACTAAGTACCTATCGATTTGAATTCTTGATAACAAGAACAGCTGTCAATAATTATGATAATATTAAATATTATGCTACGCTACATCCTATGAAAGTTTGTACAATTTTTTATCTGATAGATCCTTCGATCGTGGAAAAACGAGACACAATAGCCTTTCTATTGTTATCGCAATCGCCGGTGACCGCTTCGGGCTTGAAGTATTAAAATTGTTAAATTACTTAGCACAATATGTTCACTTCACTGATAATATTATATTATTTTGTGAGTGTGAGTTGTGTCTCAACAAATTGTAATAAGACACGTAAAATATACGCAAAGATTTATCTACTAGTGTAACTAAAAAGAGTGAAATTATTATTATTTTTAACAAAAAATTAAAACCGACTTCCAAGGTAAAAACAATAATAACATTAATATGAACTAAAAAGTATTAAATAATTTTTACTATCTAATATTGCCTTTTTCCGAATTCGGCTAAACCTCAACTATTTCTGTACTCAATCTTCATAATTTTGAAGTCGGTGCCAGTTCCAAAAATTTTAAATATTCTGTCAGAGGACTGAAGATTCAGCTATCTGGTACCGACTTCAAAATAATGAAGATTGAGTACAGAAATAGTTGAGGTTTAGCCGAATTCGGAAAAAGGCAATATTAGATAGTAAAAATTATTTAATACTTTTTAGTTCATATTAATGTTATTATTGTTTTTACCTTGGAAGTCGGTTTTATTATATCAAAAAATGTTTGATCACATGACTTGGTTTTGATGACTTTTGTTGAGCAAAAATTTGAACTTAGGTGAATTCTGTGGTAATTAAGAAGAACGAATTTTAAAATTGGATGAGAAATACGATTATAAATTTTTAGTACATTAAAAATGAATAATATTTTTTTGTCAATTTGAAGTTTGTATTAATAAGTGAATTAATGACATTTTTAAAAGAATTTTTTTACATAGAAACTGGTATTTCCTAATTAATTGATTTTGCTTAGCTAATAATTGAAAGTTTTCTTGTTCATTATTTACTTTATTATTAATGCTTGGGAAAATTTCTTCTCTTTCTTCATTTCGTATTTCAACTTTTGATTCTTTTGATTTTATTTACTCTAAATGTTATTAAATGTTAGTAGAAACAAATACAACAATAAATTAAAATTGATAAACTTAATATGTGTGGTCAGTCCTTCTAGATATACGCTAAGTCCGGTCTTTTTAGTGTTTATGGAGCTGACTTACATAGGCACCTTTTTAAAAAAAAATGTTTGAATAAAAGTCGTAGCTAATTTTGTGACGAACAACTTTCTAATTTATATTTTTATGAAAAAATCATTTTTTTCTATCGAAAATACCGTTGTAAGTAACTTTTTTTTGATCCGTTAGCGCCCTCTACTTTTTGTATTTTAAGTCGGATGACGTCACTCTAATGACAAAAAATATAGTTCGCAATGCCCTCTACATTTTTTATTTAAAAAACTTTTCCTAAAACCAATAGTTTCCGAGAAATCAGTATTTAAATTTTTTTATTCATTTTTGAATTTCTCAAAAACAGCAATTAGCGCGACCTTTTTAATTTTTCTGTGACCTCTTGACATGCCCCCCTAACGATTCATCACGTCAAATAACGGTAGGTCTTTATTCGGAGGGCACTCAATTTTTCGTTACATATTTACTGTATCAAAACCTTTTACAGCAAAAATCACAAAACTGTCGCGGGTTTGAGTTGGATTATTTAAAGATACTCGTACTTAAAAAAAAATAAAAAATATAGCTCCAACATTACATTATAATTGAAATGATCTTATAGAAATACTGTATTTTAACTGTTAAATCACGTCTGTTAAATGAGCGAAATCGGCAAAATTTCGTATACGGACTCTTAAGGTTTACCATTTATGACGTAGAAAAAAAACTACTTGTTAGCATAGAGTTACCACAGTAGACATAACTACCAGTAGTTCGACTGCAAAGAAATGGACAGGTTTCAATATCTGTCAAATTCGTCGGGTTTGGGGGTGATAAGTTAGAGGCTGGCGCCTGCTGGCGCGCTGGCCGGTATAATTTATTTTTAAAAATAAGATTTTGAAATTGAATTCTGACAGTTTTCTTTGCATGTGCCAAAATATAAACAACTAAATTTGTAGGTAGCCTAGCGACGACTTTTGTCATAATACGTCAAACTTGAAAATTTTTACATCAGTTCTAAGTCGGCATACTCTATCATTCTGTCTACTCTGGAGTTACTATGTGTACTTATTTATGTCAGTGCTTGTTAGATCTCGTTCAAACCAATTTTCGTTGGTAGTTTTTTTAGTAATGTACATCATATTTTTTTAGACTTATCATGATAAGTTAGAGGGGGCGGGGGGACACATTTTACCGCTTTGGAAGAGTCTCTCTCGCAAACTATTCAGGTTAGAAAAAAAATGATATTAGAAACCTCAGTATGATTTTTGAAGACCTATCCATAGATAGATACCCCACACGCATAGGTTAGATGAAAATATTTTTTTTTGTTTCAGTTGTACCTATCACCCTAAAATTTTTAATATTTTTTCCATTTTTGTATCAAAATCTTAATGCGGTTCACAGACTACATCTATTTACCAAGTTTCAATAGCTTTTATAGTTTCGGAGAAAAGTGGCGGACAGACAGACAGACAGACATGACGAATCTATAAAGGTTTCGTTTTTTTGCCATTTGGCTACGGAACCCTAAAAATAGACGCCACTTCCGCGGATTCTTGAGAATTTTCCGGTGCCGTCTGTGGAACCCGCGGGAAGTGGCGCGAACTTGTCAAGTAAAAGATACAAACTAAACTAACTAAACTGTTCTCATGACGCGGGAATTCGCAGGAATGTTCGACAATTTCAGCGAATTCCCGCGTCATGAGGCGAAATTGACGCTTCCATTCCGTTCCATTCCGCGCCGGTATAAATAATCCCACCAAAAACATACCTGTTAAAATAGGGCCTAGTTCCTATAGGCTAACTGTTGGTCTAAAAAAAGAGTTGAAATCCAATCCAATGCCAAGTTCAGATGCACTTCATCGATCATAATCATCTTCATCAACAGCCTGATCTATAATACTTCTAATTTGAACTTGGCAGGTTATTTAAATTCTATTAATATTATCTAATTATATAATTAATCAAGTGTAACGCATAGCACAAAAACCTGCCAAGTTCAAATTTAGAAGTATTATGGATCAGGCTGTTGATGAAGATGATTATGATCGATGAAGTGCATCTGAACTTGGCATTGGATTGGATTTCAACTCTTTTTTTAGACCAACAGTTAGCCTATAGGAACTAGGCCCTATTTTAACAGGTATGTTTTTGGTGGGATTTCAATACTTTTTTTCAAGAAATCCTACCTATGTTTTCTTTTTGTGCTACACCCGATATAAACAAAATACTTTCAATAGATGCCTCATTATATCACTGGTACATAAGAATTTTTATCTAAAGTTCATAAAATGAACTGACTCACGCTTGACGATTTCTTAAATTTCTTAATTTATCGTTAATCTACATAATAATATAACACACGACCTGTGTGCTAAATTTCATAACGCTAGGACATTTGGAAGTAGCCTCTAAAGTTCGTAGATCGGCCGACTCACGCTTGACCGATTTCTAAAATTTCTTAATTTTTTGTTAATCTACATTTAACACATGACCTGTGTGCCAAATTTCATAACGCTATGACATTAAAGTTTGTAAGGGCTGTAGATGGGCCGACTCACTCTTGACCGATTTCTAAAATTTCTTATTTTTTTTAATCTACATATAACACACGACCTGTGTGCTAAATTTCATAACGTTAGGACAATTAGAAGTGGCCTCTGAAGTTCGTAGATGAACCGACTCACGCTTGACCATTTTCTACAATTTCTTAATTTTTCGTTAATCTACATATAACACACGACCTGTGTGCCAAATTTCATAACGCTAGGACAATTGGAAGTGGCCTAGAGGTTTTGATTACCGGTCAGTGAGTGAGTGAGTGAATGAGTGAGTCAGTGCCAAAATAAGCTATTTTTACAAGGACATATCTCAGGATCTACTGAAGCTATATCTATGAAATTGGGTATACTGCTTAAGTACTCGTAAATAATTACGTAGGTATAATTTTATCTTTGCACTCGAAATAGACACTGAGCTACAGGGGGGTCAAAAGTACGACGAAACGGTTCGTGTAAATAGTGCACGGCATGCGCGCGGCCTGCTGGAACTAGGCTTGCGCACTTCCGTGCGCTTTGATTGAGCCTTAGACTCAGTGAACTTTAGTAGTTTTGTTATTCGTAGCTTAGACTCTAACTCAATCACACTTTGACTTTGGCGATTCTCTAAGGCTTAGAGAATCGCCAAAGTCAAAGTGTGATAAATACTTACTAGTGATTTAAGTTAATACATGTTTGTTTACAAACAACCGCAATAGGAGTGCGAACAAAAAACTTCAGCTACCTACTAGTACCTATTCATGAATCATGCCACCATAAATAAACATCAGAGCTGAATTACAAAATAAGTACTGTTTTATACCTACGGTAACATAACGGCTTGCTAAATACTACTGTATAAAGGTAGGCGCACATTATGAGCGGGCGTAAGTAGTGGGGTGGGCCGCATGGGCGACTTGATACTGTTTTTAGGGTTCCGTAGTCAACAAGGAACACTTATAGTTTCGGTTTGTCAGTTCGTCTGTCCGTCTGTCCGTCTGTCTGTCTGTCTGTCTGTCTGTCTGCGGTTTTACTCAGAGACTATAGGACCTACAAAGCTGTAATTTGGTATGAATACACATATTAATGATGGCAAGAAAATGGTACATGAAATCGTAAAAAAATATATATTTTTTTATGGTACACTTACACACCAAGCGGGGATGAAAATTTTTTTTCGCGCCCACTCCATCGTGTGGGGTGTCGTTGAATAAGTTTTTTGAATAAGTTGAATAAGTAAGTGATCTATGAATAATATTGCAAGTATTCATAGATCGTTTTCCGATTTAGGGATCCGTTTGTGAAATATTAAGTTTTAAAGTGGAAAAAATCGTTAGAGTCCAGTGTCCCCCCTTCTACCACATAAACGGTTGGTTCTGGAAATGTGAAAAAATTCACGGGAGTAGGAAATATGCTGAATTTAAAAGGAAAACTATCACGGTTGAGAAGACTTCATAAGTTACTGAGTTATAGTCGATCAACTAAAAAAATTGTATTCGGCGAAGTATAAATGGAACTTTTCGTTCAAATTCCTTTGATAGTAACTGAGATGATGTTGTTAGTAGTGTAAAACACGCTATAAATATACGTTCATTGACCATAAAAAATTGTCAAAAACTAGTGGTACTACGGAACCCTATATTGCGCGTGGCCCGACACGCACTTGGCCGGTTTTTTTGTTTTGATTCTTTAATTCAGCTTTCCCAAGACACCAATTTCTCCATACCAAAATGCATCAAAATTGGTTCTGTGGCTTAATCAGAATCAGAATCGTTTATTTAAGCGTATTTACTCCTAAAATGAATGCGTGGTTAAATGAAGTTGTGTCACTCTCCTCGTGACTTTTACCATTATAATTTATTTATTACTAGCGACACGACCCGGCATCGCAAGGGTATAAAATATATAGCCACTGAAAAACTGATGAAAATCGATAGCCTATGATCCTTCACGCGGTCTACTTCTTATCTGTGCCAAATAACATAAAAATTGCTCCAGTAGTTCGCGAGATAAGCCCTTTCAAATAATTTCCCCCGTTTTTCCACATTCTCTTATTAGTCTGAGCGTGATTTAATATAGCCTATAGCCTTCCTCAATAAAGGGGCTATCTTACACTGAAAGAATTTTTCAAATCAGGGGCTCTACCATCAAAAGACAAACTCAAATCTTCGGACCAAACGAAACAATTAACGAAGATTCGGCCATTAGGTTACTACGAAGTTACATCGGAGCTAGCTTATATTTTTCGAAATCACGTGACAATCTTCGGGAACGAACGATTAGTGAGGAAAAAGCGCTCTTGATTTACATTCGTTCTTGTTGGAAATACATTGTTATATTTTAGAAGATTTGGCCTTTTATCAAACGTTAAATATTAAGAATAACATTCTAAATGTATTGTAAAGTGTTTTAAAGTAATAAATCATTTAAATCTTTTATTATTTCGATAAAACATAATTAATTTAGGCTGTATATACCTATGTCTGTGCCTATGACTGCAAAAAAAAACAATTTGACATGTAAAGAATTTGACATTTTATATGATCTATGATTAATGATATTGTGTGTTGAAAACAAACAAATTTGCTAAAGAGTTGAAAAGTCTAGATTAGTTTATTATTTCGTAGAAAAAGTTACTGTTTTATAATACGGAATGTGGAAGTCATACGTAAGCTGTTAAAGTGGACTTTTGCAAGTTGCTTGCCTCCTAAATACTATCAAACTATTCAATGAGCCGCTCGTCCCAAAGCGTTGAAGATTTCTTGAGATGAAATCCGTATGATTGACGACTGCGAGCGTGGAATATAGGTTTACACCTTGGGGAGGAATATGCACCCGTAATACTTTGCAAGTTTTACTAGAACTGTGCCACAATGGCAAAGGGTAAGTTTTGCTTAAAAATGACAATCAACAACAATTACAATAGTTATAAAGTGATATCAGTCAATATAATTATCGTAAAACAATATTTAAGATTTGTAAATAAGATCTACATAGATTGACATCTAACATGATCTTATTTTTATAATAAAACTAGATGACCCGGTGAACTTTGTATCACTTCTGATAAAAATGTCGTTTTTATTATTTTACTCGCAATTTTTCATTATTTCTTACCACACAAACCTTCCCTGGACTTCAACAAGTATTTCAAGACTAAAATTTGGGAAATGGGTTCAGCTATTCTCAAGTTGTTAATTTTTATCATTATATAGATCATCATAATATCCATAAATATATATCAAATAAAATATCTACACCACATTTAATAATGTTAATTTACAAATTAACTCATTTTTATGCATAATATATTAATTAAAACTATTATTGTAGAACCTCTGAACTCCAGTTGGTGGACGGCTACAACAGCTCCTATGCAACAACCTTCTACTCAACACTGTAAGTACACAATATTATGAGCTTACATTATTAACTAATTACCAAGATATCAACTGAAATATCTCAGGAGATAATGGTGCGGCCATGCAGAATGTATGTGCACCTCAGACTCAATCACACAAAAAGTGTGCCGTCTGCGATCTCCCTTACAGTTATTGAATTTTTTGCTTAGTTTGATCCACACAGTATTATTATATTTTGATTTAACATTAATAAATAAAGGAATATCGATAGGATAGCTATTAATCCTTCGATCACGGATTCTTGGAAATCTATTGTTATTCTATTTTTATCGCGGTCACCGGTGTCCTTATGGGGCTTGATGAGTTAATTAAAGTCAAAGTTCCTTCCTCTTATTATAATAAATATTCTGTCTTAAGTGTGACTAAATCTAAAAAGGGAACTTTTGCAACATTTATTTTATTAGTGACCTTTAACTAGGTACTTTATAACAATCAAGAAAGTAATTGAACAAAAGGAGTAAGTATATTAAAGTGCTTGTAAATAAAATGTTTTTCTTTTTGTTTTCAGCTACACATTCCAGTAAGGAAAGGAGAATGAGGATTTTTAAAGAAAATTCTGTATATTTATCCAGAAGTATAATTATTAATACCTCGATCGTGGAAATACCAGACATAATAGCTTATATTCTATTGTTATTGCGGTGGCATGTGGCCGCTTGGGAGTTGAAGTATTGATCCACCTGGAAGAGGAAATGTAGAAAAAGAAGTGCATTGTAGCAGATAGCTTGCAGGCTTACAGGAGAACTTGATGAATGAAATATCTGATATTTTGGGAATGTGTGTTGTGGAAGTGTTGCTGCAAATTTGCCGCAATACCACTTATATTTTATAATAATATTGTGGCAAGATTAAAATAATTATTATTGATAACCTTCTTTTATTGAAAATTTATCAGTCTAAAATGAAAGTTATAAAATCTATTGCTGTGGCATAGCTATACATAAAATACTAATAGGTAATAAATATTACTTCTGTTGCCTTTATTTATTTAGTTATTTCCAGTCCAGAATAACCAATTATGGTTATCAATGAAGATTTAAAGTTTTTTGTTACATTTTATATTAATTAGTAATTGCATATTATTTCAAAGTAATGATCTCAATAATTAATAAAGTTATTTCTTTCATATTCTTTATTTGCTTCTTAGGTGGTGGTACATTTTGATGTTACACTTATAATCTTTCTTATGATCAACACTTTTAACTAATACTATAAAAGCATACAAAATACAAATTCATTGGTGCTAATGCTAACAATATAGTCTTGATAAAGATACATTCCTATTTCATTATTGGTCACAAGATAAACCGTTAGTTAACCATTACATACTTATATAAGTACTTTTAACTGTTATAATATAGCATCAGAGACCTATATTTTCCTTAGTCTATGATAGCCAGAGCATAAAATAAATAATTCAATACAATATTCATGTCATAATTTTACTAGCTAATAATAAATAATATAGTCTTCCTAGGGATATACCTAGGGATTACAATATAGTTTTATGCAAGCTATTCATTACTATATTCCTGGAAACATAATTATCATGATACGGTTGAGTTTACATAAGTTTAGTGATAATAATATTCATGTTACTGGATTAAGTTTAGTGAAATGATTGTAACAGTGCAGTGTGGAGGTTGGGGTTTTGATGCGTTTGGATGCATTATAGCATATAAGTATATCCCTAGGGATATGGCTATATTACGCCTATAATTTATCTATCATACTGCGACAGAGACATTGCATAATATTGTTTTTGATAAACATTCTTCTGGGTATGACATCTAACTTTTAGTATATATTATGGCAATACTTTATACTTAAAGTATACTGGTATTTTACCTGAAATAAAAAAATATTTCAAAAGTATAATTTAGTATATTAAAAGTGCAGTCACAAAAGTTGTAAGTAGGATAATAATTGTATGCTTTTTACCTGTAGCTGACTAGGTTAATTACTGTGTATTTTGCAGAATTATTCTTGCCTGTGCCTTTTGAGTTTTGACTAAGTAAGTTGCATTACAATAGTGAAAGACCGCCAGTCTGTGCCTGCTGGCTTCCTCTATTAATTTGTATTAATTTTGGGGCGCTAAAAAGTCACGATCTTCACACAGAGTGCGCGAAATAATTCCTGACTGAGTTTATTCTCGGCTACACACCTTTGGTATTAGAAAGTATTGCTTAATGGGATCTTCTGCGCTCCAAGTGGTATTCCATAATATCTGTAATAATATGTACAATTACAATTTCATCATTCTACACTAAAATACAATCTTATGATACCTATCATAAATATAGTTTAATTTAAGTAAAATCACATGCTAATATAATATCACACCTTAATCACTGGTTTTAACACTTTTTTAATTCTTCCGATAATCAAAATCTCTTTTGTTACCGTAGATTTTGACAGTAAATGCCCGAGAAATCGGCTGTCAAATTCAAATCTTCGGACGTCTAAAAGGCGCTCATGGTAAGGGTTTGATGCAAGAAACGTCACTTTATCTTCGATCGGTACGAACTTACGAACGAATGTACTTCATGGTTAAAAACAGCCCAATTATACGGCCGAAATATTGAATTTTCATCCTCATGGTAGACGCCCAGACCAGTAGTTCTTGAAATTAGCGCGTTCAAGTTAGCCCTGTCAAATAATTTTCCCCGTTTTTTTCACATTTTCATCTATTTCTTCGCTCGTATTCGTCTTCGCGTGATAAATATAGCCTATAGCCTTCCTCGGTAAATAGGCTATCTAACACTGAAAGAATCATCAAAATCCGTTGCGTAGTTTTAAAGATTAAAGGGAACAAAGGGACATAAGGGAAATAAAAGCGACTTTGTTTTATAATAAGTATAGATATAGATATATAGGCGTAAAATTAAATTTATTAAAGTTTTATTCCTACTTTTTCTTACAAAGCAAACTTTAAAGTTAATAATGTAAGGCAAAGGAATGCTCAAGGCAAGAAGCATTTAAGCAATTGCGCCACTAAGATAGCAGGTTGCCATTTCAAAAACGGACTTACAATACTGCAAGAATCTAATTTTATAAACGAAATTTATTTTGAAAATATGAACCTTTGTAATGTTTTCTAGCTTCCATACCTACAGAAAAAATTGGTAAGAGGGCCACTAAGGTCGGTGTCAATGTTTTTCTATGGCCCCTTGTACACATTGGGCCAACGCATTGAGCCAGCGTAAATTGGGCCAATTTGTAGAGGCCTACTTGGGCGCAATTTTTGAGGTTGCCAGCTTCGGTAACGCAGGAGTAATTTTATAGTGCTCAAGTGTGTGCGCAGTACACAAGAGCAGTCTCTATTCCTTTACTCTCATTACCCTCTTGCCTTTCGTTTAAGTCCCACTGGGACGGAAGACCTAAACGAAAGGCGAGAGATCGGGCGCAAGAGCGACTTTTACATGCCCATCCGACGCATAGATCATCTTACTTGCAAGATATGATTATCTTGCAAGTAAGGTGATCAGCCTGCATTGTGCTAACCAAACTTGGTACAACTAATACATATTCAGTGACCAAACTTGGAAATAATATTATGTTTCCAAAGCGGGAATCGAACCCACGACCACCGAGTCAAGAGCCACGCTCCAAAGTCCAAACCACTGGACCACGGAGGCTCCAAAATTATTCTTTTCTCTACTCTACACGTTGACCTAAATCCTAATGCGTAGGTCCAATGTGTACAGCGGGGTTATGACTTATATGTATGTATTTTAAAGGATTTTTAAGTGGAGTTTATCTTTTCAATAGCGGTGTTGATTGGTTTTCACGTTGGCCAATCAAAAGCGCTAAGGAAAATATAAACTCCCGTAAATAAACTTTTTTGACGTTTGTTTCCTAGGAAATTAAAAGTTTAAGCTTCAATTGAAGACTACTTACTTTTGTGGGAGTAAGCTTGACGCGCTCAGAAAACTTCGATAGCGCGATGCAGGAATGTTAGGCGAATGTGGGTACCGCCACCCTTTAATAAAATTATACCATCGTAAATCGTACCATTTCAGAATCAGAATCAAAGCGCACGGAAGTGCGCAAGCCTAGTTCCAGCAGGCCGCGCGCATGCCGTGCACTATTTACACGAACCGTTTCGACGTACTTTTGACCCCCCTGTAGCTCAGTGTCTATTGCGAGAGCAAAGATAAAATTATACCTTCGTAATTATTTACGAGTACTTAAGCAGTATACCCAATTTCATAGATATAGCTTCAGTAGATCCTGAGATATGTTCTTGTAAAAATAGCTTATTTTGGCACTGACTCACTCACTGACTCACTCATTCACTCACTCATTCACTCACTCACTCACTGACCGGTAATCAAAACCTCTAGGCCACTTCCAATTGTCCTAGCGTTATGAAATTTGGCACACAGGTCGTGTGTTATATGTAGATTAATGAAAAATTAAGAAATTGTAGAAAATGGTCAAGCGTGAGTCGGTTCATCTACGAACTTCAGAGGCCACTTCCAATTGTCCTAGCGTTATGAAATTTGGCACACAGGTCGTGTGTTATATGTAGATTAAAAAAAATAAGAAATTTAAGAAATCGGTCAAGCGTGAGTCGGCCTATCTACAGCCCATACAAACTTTAATGTCATAGCGTTATGAAATTTGGCACACAGGTCATGTGTTAAATGTAGATTAACAAAAATTAAGAAATTTTAGAAATCGGTCAAGCGTGAGTCGGCCGATCTACGAACTTTAGAGGCTACTTCCAAATGTCCTAGCGTTATGAAATTTAGCACACAGGTCGTGTGTTATATTATTATGTAGATTAACGATAAATTAAGAAATTTAAGAAATCGTCAAGCGTGAGTCAGTTCATCTATGAACTTTAGATAAAATTCTTATGTACCAGTGATATAATGAGGCATCTATTGAAAGTATTGTTTATATTGGGCGTAGCACAAAAAGAAAACATAGGTAGGATTTCTTGAAAAAAAGTATTGAAATCCCACCAAAAACATACCTGTTAAAATAGGGCCTAGTTCCTATAGGCTAACTGTTGGTCTAAAAAAAGAGTTGAAATCCAATCCAATGCCAAGTTCAGATGAACTTCATCGATCATAATCATCTTTATCAACAGCCTGATCCATAATACTTCTAAATTTGAACTTGGCAGGTTTTTGTGCTATGCGTTACACTTGATTAATTATATAATTAGATAATATTAATAGAATTTAAATAACCTGCCAAGTTCAAATTAGAAGTATTATGGATCAGGCTGTTGATAAAGATGATTATGATCGATGAAGTGCATCTGAACTTGGCATTGGATTGGATTTCAACTCTTTTTTTAGACCAACAGTTAGCCTATAGGAACTAGGCCCTATTTTAACAGGTATGTTTTTGGTGGGATTAATGATACGAGAATGGTTTTAATAAAAGCGTTGTGGGATTTTCACTGCATTAATCTTTACTACATTCTAGTTGCTAAGAACCATATTACGGTCAGCTTTTGCTAGTTAAAAATATGTCTGTTTTCATAGATCATTTATGGCATTAAATATTTTTAGTTTTTACTAATCAATAATAATCAAAATATAACTTTTGTTACAGAAAATCGAGGACAGATCATCAGATGGTTCCGATGTAATTGGTAAGTAATCATGACAATAATTTTACACCTTACTGGAAGTTGGGACCAAAGAGCCTGCGCTCAACTGTCCAGCGAAGAGAAACGAGGCCCTAGGTTCAAATCATTTGTGAAAATATTATCCCACTTTCATAAATAATATCGAAAGAAATATTATCATGATACCGTGTATTCCACAATTAGCTCATATCGGCAGGGTTGCTAACCTTAGAATTTTTTTCCTCGTACACGAGCTGCTCAAAATCTCGTATTTTGGTTTCAAACCTCGTACATTCAATAAAAGGTTGTAAAACCGAAATGAACTGAATTTAAGCTATTTAAACAATGAAATATACTGTTTCAAGTTATCTACTAAGCAAAACATCATTTGTACGTATTGAAAAAATATAAATAACAAATCTATCCATTTCACTTTGCCTAATGGAGGCACTTCACATGGCTATTTGTGTATTTGATGTTTTCGCCAAACAATCACCATGTGTAGACGGTATGTTTGACAAGTATTGGCCCTAACTGTGTGTGTACCTTTGTCGGTTTTTGACACACAATAAAAGAGTCAAAGCAAGTAAAGAAAATCAAGTAAAAGTTTGGTATTTTACGTCCATGTGTGGAGGGCCGTATTTGCCTTTACTTGCTTGTTTGTGTATTTGTCAATAATTTTGCCAAATACAACAAATAGCCAATAACAATTAATACAAATAGCCATGTGAAGTGCCTCCATAAGGCTATGTTTCAAATTCAAATATTATGATGTCAGGAAACGGAGCGTTTCATTGCGCGTTGAGGAGTAAGGAATAATAAGGATACGTTGAGTCTAAACTTAAATGCACACAATTTTCATTGGTGTGTTCCTAATTTACAAGTTTGGATGGATGGCATTACCTATTATAAGAATATTAGTATGGCATCCTACCCTAATGTCAAAATCTCGTACAAAATTGTACGAGGCTGACAGTGTCCTCGTACCTCGTACGGAAGACCACAAATCTCGTATTTGTACCAGGAACCTCGTATGGTTGGCAACCCTGCATATCGGCCAAAGTGATGACATTTTTGTCGAATTTTATTCAGTTAAAAAAAAACATGCTCTAGCTGTTCTACAAACTAATAGCTATTATCGCCAATAATAGACATCTTGGCAAGCATGGTTATCTATCAGACTCAACGTGTAGTGGGGCCTTTAGATGACACGGCTGCATTATAATATTATCATTGAAGGGGTATACTCGTAAGTCGTAAGATAGCCGTTGGACGTTAAACTATTTGTAAACGTTTTCATCGTTCCATTCCGCCTGCACACAGTTTACCGCAACAGGGGAAGCCAATTTTATTAAATTGGCCACTATCGTCATACTAAAATGTCCAGGTATTTTCATCGTGGTAACATTGAAAATAATATTTTTTTGCCTGGATAAAGTAGTCATTTTAAGTAGAAAGTTATAATTTAGGTTCTTTTCACGTTGTCTAGATTCTGTTTAATATTCTAATTGAAATCTATTTAAAAAGGGGTTGGAATGACGTCATACATCTACTACTAAACATTACGTGACGCTAAATACAACATTGTTATATTATGATAGGATAAAACCGTTCTTTAAAAAGACGACGAAGAAGGCGAAAATTAGTTCATCAAACATTATACACACTATGTGCTTTTAGGTTAGTATTTCCCTTGCATATTTTATGCAACGACTAAAACGCAGCTTCCATTCTAACTAAATACGCTACATTTGCATGGGATTAGATTGTAATGACCCGTCCGAAGATATATGTGTGGGTTAATCTTAAGCTAGCAGTGCCAGCTTTGCTGTGATTCTCATTGTAAATATCAAGGTTTTTAAAAGATGCAATATAGTGTTTACATCTACGTATAATAAAAACGAATTATTCGTAGGTTTACATTATAATTTATAATATACTAGCTGTCCCGGCAAACGTTTCTTTGCCATATTATATAAAGTATATCGCCCGTATTATTTTATTGAATTAGTGACTAAATAAGTATTAAAAAAAATAATAATAAGCAGCTACTTACCACGGGGCCAGACTGACGTGGTGTGAAGCGTCCATAGATATAAAAAAACAGTATGTCACCATGGCAACGTCCATCGCTATCCCGTGACCCGCGTCGCATAAACAACATGGTCGCTCTTTATACACAAATAATTTGCAATAAAATAAAATTGCGACTATAATTAAAGATCTAAGCTATCCTATCTCTCAAGTTGGAAAAAAGCACACATTTTAAAAAAAGAAACATTAAAATCGGTTAAGTAGTTTAGGAATCCATCGCGGACAAACATCGTGACAGGAGATTTATATATAATAGATTTAATGGGGTCTTAAATGGACGAGATAGGATATTATGTTGATAGAACTATTAGTTGCGAGTTTCGAGCTTATAGCAGGCAAACGCGCTAGTGACTTAGGGCCTGTTTCACCACTTCCTGATAAGTGCCGGATAGGCTATCCACCACTAAACTTGACAGATAGAGTATGTAGGATCTGTCAAATAAGTTGTGGAAAGCCTATCCGGCACTTTATCAGGAAGTGGTGAAACAGGCCCTTAGTAAATAGGTACTTAGTAGCGAGATTAAATGGTTAAATTCAAAAAGTTAACCAATCAACGAGTAACGACGCTATTGAATATTAAATAAACTCCTGTCAAAAAATCTCACAAACAACAAGTACTCAAACTTTCTTTATCATTTGAAATCAAAAATCGTGAATTCGTGACGCTCGGGTCATAACCGCGACCTCGGAATTTCACTCTCAACGTTTCACTAAAAAACTGAGTAAGTCGCGAATTTATCAGCAAAAATCACAGATATAGATCAAGATAGATACCGCATGTGTAGGGATGTACTTTGCGTGCTATATCGCGTTCTCAAACGACGAGCAATGCTCGTCTTTTGAAAGTCTGTTGTTTAGTCTGCTATCGGAATCGGATGTCAATCGGAAATTTAAAAATGCCTAGATGCCTAAAAGTGACGTATTGAGCTGTAGAAATTCAAATAGAAACTTTGGTCTAGATAAAGGACACGTTTCTTATCCTCGGTACGTCTCAGACCACAGTAGATAGGAAAAAAGTGGCACACTCGTTTTCATACAAATGGAGCGACATGCGGTATTTATCTTGATCTAAGTCTGTGGCAAAAATACACAACCATTTCGCAGTTCATCGACATCGACAGTGATCTATCAGTCCAACTGAACTTTTAACTGAGCAACAAACGTGTATTGCGAAATTGGATCCACAATGAAAGCAATGTCGTAAATGATAGTGTTGATTTGAAAAGTTATTCAATATTTTTTTTGGTCGATTGAACAATTTCAGTTGGGCGGCGAATTTTAATGTTTCTGATATAAAGAATTGCTATTTTTATTGTAAGGACCCTGAGCCATGTATGATGTGAGGCCAATCTAACATTCTTGTTAAAATCAAAAATGCTTGTTATTCGTTTGTTAACTAAATAAATTAAGAAAACAAATTATCAAGTAATGCTCTGTTTCATAAGGTATCATATTATTATAAATCTCTTTTTAACCTAGCCATTCAATAAACTAAAGTTTTGTGAAGGCTCTTCCAAATGGCCTTGCAAGGAACTCAGCTCCAAACAAGGCCAATATTATACGTCAGACGTTTAACTTGAAAATAGAGTCACAATTATTTATTTATTTGCTTTTACTAAAACAACATTATAATTTCTTTCAATTAAGCAACACATTAAATGCTCGATATATTTATATTATCTAAAAAAACTATGACGAACATTGCTTGAACATCATCTTTTAACTAAGAAATAATAAATGGAAATTCTTTAAAAATAGTAGCAATGAGTGTCAACATTGTCACCTTATAACTAATTGCCAATGCGTTTTATAATACAAACAAAAAAATAAATAATCTAAAATGGCCTTCTTATGGGCCCGTTCTTTATAAGGCCAATATAAATTTAATAATCCTAGTAAGTAAAGATGTTATAAAAAACAACATTATTTTAATTGTTACGGTACGCATATATAACTAATAACAAAAAATTAAAACCTACTTCCAAGGTAAAAACAATAATAACATTCTTATAATATGAACTAAAAACTAAAAAAGTATTAAATAATTTTCCTCTCTAAATGTGCCTTTTTCCGAATTCAGCTAAACCTCAACTATTTCTGTACTCAACCTTCATCATTTTGAAGTCGGTACCAGATATAGCTGAATCTTTATATTTTCTTTGACAGAAAATTTGAAACTTATGGAACTGGCACCGACTTCAAAATTATGAAGGTTGAGTACAGAAATAGTTGAGGTTTAGCTGAATTCGGAAAAAGGCACATTTAGGGCCTGTTTCACCGCTTCCTGATAAGGCTATCCACCACTTAATTTGACAGATGGAGTATGGAAAATCTGTCAAATAACCCTATCGGGCACCTTATCAGGAAGTGGTGAAACAGGCCATATGAGAGGAAAATTATTTAATACTTTTTAGTTTTTAGTTCATATTATAAGAATGTTATTATTGTTTTTACCTTGGAAGTCGGTTTTAATTTTTTGTTAAAAATAATAATTTCACTCTTTTTAGTTACCTAGTAGATAAACTATAATTAGTGCCAATTTAAATTGTATAAAAAATAGTTTAAATTGTCTTCACTATATGTCATTGAGGCGCTCTGTCGGCGCTATCGCTTGTCCGAACTCCGATTGTTGTTCATATAGTTTTAGTTACACGATGTATTCAATAGATTTCGCTGAGGTGCTCCTGAATTGCAGTATCGCTTGTACGTAGGAGTTTTATATAGTTGTATTGGCTGTGTGAAATCAGAAATGTGTCACCATTGGTGTGAGCAGTGAGCATTGAAATTTGAATTGTCAACATTTTGAGTAGTAGTTGATCTCGTATTGTTATTAGAAATATTAATTAACCCTCCAAGATGACCTCCGTCATAGTCCGCGAGTTTATAAGTGGTCGTCGGTGGTAGTGAACTAGTGAGTAGTGACTTAGTGACCATACCACCCTACGCGTCGAATTACTGCGTTTATTCTACGTATCTTATTACAGTTTGTTAAGACTGTTAAGAGTCATACCCCAAGGCCCAAATATCAGGTAGTTAAATTTAAACAATACATTAAAAAAAATCTAAGTGAACACAACCCTCTGCGTGCTAGGTAATTTAACAATTTAACGCTTCAACTCCCAAGCGGCCGCCAGAACAATGGATTTCCAAAAATCCGCGATCGAAGGATGAGCCGAATCACACCCAGCGGCGCGGCGAGTATATTTTCAGTGTCATAATAATATTATGATATTAATCTTTACCTTCATTATTGTAATACATAGTACTATCGCATGAGAAACTTGGAAAGCCGGCCTCGCGGCCGCCTGCGCCTTTCTCAAGCGATACTATATTGTACTACATTAATGAAGATAAAGTTTAAAATCATATTATGACACTCAAAATGCTCGCAGCGCGGCATGCCCTGACATTAGAACTTGAATAGGTACGACGCAATGCCGCGATGTTTACGCACACGCCGCGCGGCGCGCGGCGGCGTGCGGCGACGCCGCACCGACCGCACGTGTATAAACAGCCTATATTAATAATTGGTGTTGTTATGTACATAATTATTATTATTGTATCCATACCTATGCCTTGTAAGTTGTACTATTATCTATTTTGTGCCATGAGACATTGGTGACCTTAACACGACGTGGTAATGATGATGATGACGATGATGATGATGATGAATTTTAATTGCGTGGTAGCATAATATGCTTTCTGTTCTTAAAACAACGCCGAAACTCCCAAACGTGTATCTATAAGGAGTCAGGAGTTCTCTCAGCATCTTCGAAACCATGGTATACCTTGACCCAATATTTGACTTTTTGGTAGCATATTCTTAGTACACTTCACATAAAACCAAAATTACCATATGTTTCCATATAAATTTCGAGGAGTTCCCTCGATTACTCCTGGATCCCATCATCAGGTCACCACTTTTGTGAACATGTAACCAAATTGGAGTGAAATCTTATACAACGAAACAAAAATTTCGATAATCGGTTTACAAACGGCGGAGTAATCTTTGAACATACAAAAAAAAAAAATAGTATTCACCTCGTTTTTTGGAAGTCGGTTAAAAATAACTGTTTGTGTGTTAATGATGTTTAGATGTTCCTTGTAAAGTTTATGTTCCCTAGCAAGGCCAACTATCAAATATTTGGTTGGGCCTTATAAGTTATAGGGAACCACCGGCCTTCCTAGGAACATTACCAATATTTTAACGTAAATCGAGGCATAAGTAGATTTTCTTTTATTAGTACCATACACATATCCCTATACCATAATGCCCTGTAATAAAATTTGAGATAGATATAGGTTATGTATCTAAAAACTAAAGCACTTAAACAACTAAAGTACTTGCAAAAGAATGCGTATATTCTCCTTCGACAAGATTTTATTGAAAAAACTGTCAAAAATTTGCGTCTTGCAACTCGTTCAGGACGAGAGAAGAAACTCGACGATTGGATGAGTCTAGAAACTACCCAGCTATGCTCGAATTCTAGCTGACTCGAGTCGAGACGTTTTTATTTTCTTAATTCACAAACTAATTTTGAAACTGAAGGTAGAGTCTTCTTAAAATACCTATCCTCTTACGTTTTATAACACCTATTTTAAATTGAACTTTTGTAGGTAGTCCAGGTTTTCATATTTTTATGGAGCGAAATAATATTAAACAGAAATATATCAAATAAACGCTATAAATTGTTATAAATAATTATTTCTTTAAAACGTTATTATCACCGAAAAATACACAAACATGAAACATTACACCAAGATTGTTACATGGAATCATTCCCATATATTTTTAATTGCATTCATCTCCTTATTGAAATTGAATAGAGCATAATATCATGAAATACTCTTAGGTATATTTAATGAAACTTAAATCCAGTTGTAATTAAAATATATAAGACGCATATCAAAGTAATCAGACAGTGTGTCGACACAAATATAGTAGATAATGTGACTGATTTTAACCGATAACATTACAAGGTGTAATCAATAGTAATAACAGATATCGTAAAATTAACACAAATCAGAAGTCAACGCATCGCAAATTCGCAACAGAGGCTATATTATAATATTCTGCTACATAATCTCACGAGAATAAAGTTTTGTGACAATTTTCATACAGTCTCGGTCTCGGTATAATAAAATGCTGATTTTAAAAATGTGAACGTCGAACGCGTTCTGATTTGTCATCAAAAATCAGCCGTTTGGCATATTTTGTTTAACGTATTTTGCAGTTTGATAGCATCCGGAATAAATCGAAGCTATGATCACAGACAACTATTACGCAAAGGTCGGAGCAGAGGGCGGACCAAGCACGTACTGGACCTCCAGGTCCAGATTGACAGATTTTCATGACCAAGTCCCTTCCAACCGAAACTTCGTAAAATGAATAAGGGACTTATGCTATGAATACTCGCGACCGTCAGCTGCGACTCCGTGAGTGGGGTGGGCAGTGGCAGCCTCATTAACTCCAAAGATGAAGAAAAATATTTTTTTTTCAGTCATTTCCTCTCATTTGAAAATTTATCAGAGTATTGGTAAAATACTCTAGTAAACAATTTAAAAAATCAGCTAGCTGTAAGTCAGTAGAAAAGTCGTCAGCTGATAAGTTTTAGTAGGTAGGTATAGAATTATAGATCTGGTATGTTGGCGATTTCAATCTTCTTAGACAATTGTAATTGTTTTTTTTATTTTTTTGTTCGAGAGCACCCACTCTAGTTTCAAGTTCGTTGTTCTTATTAGATAATTCCAGATTTTTTCTTTTGAGTTCTAGGGTTGTTGCTTTAAAATTTTCTAAATTTACGAGGATCTCGTCCATTTTGTCACTATGAAACTGCAACGATTTTGTAAAGTCTTTCAACTGTCTTTTCATCGCTTTTTCCATCTGTAGGATGACTTCGTTCAGGAGTTTTTGCATTTCTGGTGATGAGGTAGATAATTTACTGGAGAACCCTTGATCTTCGTCCTCGTTGTCGTCTTCCGGAATGATTATCGACCGACGTCTAGGTGTATTTTCTTGACATTCACCGCAGGTCCAATCCAGGCTCTCGTTGGCGCGCAGCCCGCAGGGCAGATCTTTGCTTGTTATTAAGTCCGGAACATTCAGGCGTTAGATGAACCAATTTATCACATTTACTACACTCTATTCCTGGCTTCGTTTTGGTAATATTTTTGTTACATTTTTCGCAAATGGCCATGATGAGGGTAGTATAATAAAAAAAATACTAAATAGACGATGTACGTGCGATCTATTCGGGTGCTTAGCAATTAGTGAACCAGCTGACAAACTTTCCACTGAGATACAGCAAGCTGACATTAATTTTCATTCATAGTAGCATGATTATAAACGATAACCAGGTAAATTTTTAGCTGAGAGGAAATCATTGAAAATATAAAAAACTTGAGAGGTGTCAAGGGACACCCGAATGGAACGAAGTTATTTCTTTATGTTCAAAAAACCTGTATGCATATAATATACCTGCACTAAAAAATATTTAAAAAACGCCATCTATTGATGCCCAGGAATACTAACAACGCGTCGCTGTTTATTTAAAAAAAACGCCATCTAGTTGACGCACAGGAATACTTACTATCAACACCATCTGCCCCTAACATGCAGGTAAGTACTAATAAAACGAAGTTATTTCTTTATGTTCAAAAAACCTGTATGCATATAATATACCTACACTAAAAATATTTAAAAAACGCCATCTATTGATGCCCAGGAATACTAACAACGCGTCGCTGTTTATTTAAAAAAAGCGCCATCTAGTTGACGCACAGGAATACTTACTATCAACACCATCTGCCCCTAACATGCAGGTAAGTACTAATAAAAAAGTGTCGAGGTCAAAATATAACGTTCTGTCTAGCCGTCAGAACGCGGGATAAGGGAACTTCGTTCCAATATTTTTTTTCATGTTCAAGGAGCCAGCTGACGTATAAATTATACGTACATATATAAATTATACGGTGGATTAAATACGGTATAATCCACCGTGTTACATAGTATGGTTAGCTGACTGTGTTTTTCTTTCAAAATGCTACATAAACTACACTCTGATAAATTTTGAAATGAGAGGAAATAACTGTTTTTTTTTTTCTTCATGGGTGGGAGGCTGCCACTGCCCCAGTGCCTACCCCACCCACGAAGTCGCAGCTGACGGTCGCTAGTATTCATAGTATAATAAGTCTCTTAACCCATTTACACCCAAATGAAACTGAGCCGTGGAAAATATGAAATTTCTTTATTAATTTATAGAAACCGATAAAATTATTAGGAAAATACAAAAAAACTTAAATTTTTTTGATTTTTTATATTAAAAAAATTGCCGTCCTCAAATGGGGCCAATGGGATCAAACGGTGTGAAAATTTTCGATACATTCTTTATGAATGTACCGTGTTTTCACACATTTCTCAAACTGTCTTTGACCTTTTTCATGACGTAATGCTAGCCCATCAGGACAACGCAATTGTTGGGACAGTTTTTCGGGAAAGTGGCCCTTCATGCTGCAGGATTGGTAGTACAGATATGTATTGCTGGCTGCAGGATTCTACCGCTTGTATGTCTCAAGTAATGACGACCAAATGCCGCCAAAATTGGAGCTGATTCAATTCTTGTTTTTATTACTTTGATGATGCAGCCGCCATGCGTTTGCCACTGCAGCAGTGGCAAAGCAATCCAGCGTAATCAGTACCTACCAGTTACCACCAATTTTTGTTTCGTATAACAGTGCGAAAAAATCGATTGACCAATTGGCTTGACCCTACGTATGTCCTTGTTATAGCTTGGATAAAAATGTAGGAAGCTAACGTCCACATTATTTCAACAGTAATACATCTGTTTACTTTTTCCAGAAAAAAAAAACGTTGTTGTGGCTTGCTCCGATTGCATAGACATTATAATCCAGCCGATGTAGAACAAATTCTGATTGAGTTGGTCAAAACGGTAGTCAAGCTCGTCGTTTTCTATTTTTTCATGTCATTGACGGATACAAGAAGACACTTCTCTGTACTGCCTTGGCCAATAATATCAGATGCACAATAGCCAGCTTCCCCTTGGAGTAATGAAAAACTGGTAAAAAGACACATGGTTACTTAGGAAACACGACTAAATATCTTATATTCTACTATCATCTTCAATCAGAGAACTACCAGAAGTCCATAGTATTTATCATATCTATTAAATACCCTTCAGTTCATTGAATATACGAAATTGATCAGTGGACAAACATTGGAATAATTTACATCCAATGTGCCCATTGGCCCCAAATAGGGACACTTGTATAAAACTACTCCTAATCTTATAAAGACTAAATTGCTTTTCATACAAATATGTATATTTTTCATAGGTTATAGTATAATGAGCTCTTTCAAGTGAAAAAATATATATGCCTAAAAGAAAAACTTTAAAATAAAAAATACTAACTTGGCGTCATTTCGGACGTTAGATGCAGCTTCAGAAAATTCACTATAAAACACTGTGAACTATATTTATATTATTTGTACCTTCTAAGAATAAGAAACTACACTTTTAGCAAATTGAAACTTACAATAAAAATAAGTATAAACTTGAATGACAAAAAAATTTAGTAATTTTAAAAGTGTCCCCGTTTGGGCATTTTTGGACATTGGGTTCAATCGGAGGTTCTAGGAATTCCCATTGTATTCTTTTGTTCTCGCGATCACCGGAGCTCGCGCGGGACCTGAAAAATCAAATGCATTTGACAAAGTTACGCCCGGGAAGAAATCATTGACCAAAAATTTACCTGGCTCCCGGGCTATACAGTAAATAATCCGACCAAAAAATGTTGCACACATCATATTTAAATATTGACCAAAACGCTGTCAAACGTCAAACAAAACTTTCTGTTTACTGTCTATGCTGGTGCTGCCCCTAGCATGTTATACATTTTCCTATTTTGATGTAAATAGTAGAATCTGAGTACCACGTGTACCACGTGTTTAGGGTCAGTATGACAAATCACTTAACATATCATAGTTATCACTTATCACTTATCAGATATCAATATTGTAATACGTATCAATATATTTTCTGAAGTGGTATACAAGAAGCTAAACTGAACAGCATTTTGAAGTAATTAGCGGCTACTGTTCAGCGGCCACTTATATTTTGCGATTGATTGGAATACACTGGGATAAGGTGGTGATTTAGGAAGCAGCATGGGCTGGTTTTGTAGAAAGCAAATATAAGAAACAAAAATATGTTTTCGAAAGATCGAAACGATTGATCATAAAATATGAGAAACCTTACACTAGCCATCTTCAGACTACAAAAGGATTCATTTTAAATATGTAATTTATTATTATGATTCCTTTTCTCACTTTTGAATGTGTAATTAACTATTAAAATATTTTTACACTACATACCATTTTAAATTTTAGAGATATAAAAAAATTTAACGCGTAAAGATAAACGAAAATAAGTTGCTAGTACAAATAAACGGGGGAATGATCAAGGTAATGGCCTAGAATATATTGAAGATAAAGTCGAAATATTCTAAAAATATATTTTATTTTTAATAAAACATAAATTAGGCCACATTATCTCATGTAGGTGCGTGTAATGCTGTGTTTCTATGCTTGCCAAGGCTTGACCAGCGTCCACAAGCACAAGCGTGTAAAGAGAGTATCTGGTTTGGCTTGCGTGAGCACTGAGCTTGTGGACGCTTAACTTGTATCCGATCGGGAGTAGTGTCGGTTTTTGGATACATATCAAAGGGCTCTTGCGGCAAGCGCTTGCGACGTGTTCTCGCGACGAACGAACGTCTAGTTCTGACTCAAAAATGAGTGGCTGGTTGCAGGAAGAGAGTTTATCGTTTTTGAAATAATATTACCAAACCGAAAAATGTATCTGGAACCCCAAAGATGTTAATATCCGACACGAGTTCTGTGTCCGCCATGTTTGGACGTACGTACTAATACACTGACGCATTCACAAGCTTGTAAACGACTTCCAAGTTCCAAATGCCAAGCGAGATGTGGACGCTTGTGCCTTGTAGATGCTTGCCAAGCTTTGGCAAGCGTAGAAACGCAGCTTAAGGTTTCCGAGTAGGTAACTTTTTATTCAATAGCGGTTTTTCGACGATGTTGGTTATTAAAAGAACCGGGATTCTTACGATAATATTTCAAATTTAAAATCTATTATAATTAGTACGAGCTTTTGCCCGCGGCTTCGCTCGCGTTAAGAAGTATTATTATATACAAAATTTCATCCCTATTTTAACCCCTTGGGGTTGGAATTTATCAAAATCCTTTCTCAGGATGCCTGTGTCATAACATCTAGACCTGCACGCAAAATTTCAGCCCGACCCGTCCAGTGGTTTGGGCTGTGCGTTGATAGATCACCATGTCGGTCAGTCACCTTTGAGTTATATATATATATATATATATATACTAGATAGGTATACCTAAGGAGCCTAAAGTTTTTAACTGAATTAATAACGATAACTTATATATTATATATTTAAAAACTCAAATATATATATATATATATCAATTTTTTTTTACTTGGCAGACTTGGGAACTCCTAAATTCTAAACTTAAATAGTTTCGAAGTAAACGCTCTTATAATGGCTTATATTATTTGAGTTTTTAAATGAGCCTAAAGTTTTTAACTGAATTAATAACGATAACTTATATATTATATATTTAAAAACTCAAATAATATAAGCCATTATAAGAGCGTTTACTTCGAAACTATTTAAGTTTAGAATTTAGGAGTTCCCAAGTCTGCCAAGTAAAAAAAAATTGATTTCGAGTCGGCAACTTATTTCCGCAAAATTCGGATTTTGGAGAATTTCGTTAAATTCTAATGGCACTGACAAACTTCACAGGCCAACTTGCTGTAAACTGACACATGCCACATGTGTCATTGACGTTAAGACAGAGTTGCCAACATAAAAAAGCAGAGCTGAGTTCTCATTTTCTACCTGCCGGCCACAGAACAATAAAAACAGTTTTTATTGTACTGTGCTGTCGGCAGTGGCAGCTGTGGCGCACCCTTTTTTAACCCCCGACAAAAAAGAGGGGTGTTATAAGTTTGACGTGTCTGTCTGTCTGTTTGTCTGTATGTGTATCTGTCCGTGGCATCGTAGCATCCAAACGGGTGGACCGATTTTGATCTAGTTTTTTTTAGTTTGAAAGCTGACATGATCGAGAGTGTTCTTAGCTATATTTCATCGCGAAAATCGCGGTTTATCTGGTTCGTGAAAGGCCGTTAGCAACTTGTAGTCGTTTGATGAGTTTTATATTTTGCATTCTGATATTTATGAATAACATACACATTAATGGAAAGTTGCCCTGGTGCTGCAGCATCACCTGGTAACTAATAGGATACCCAACTCCTCACCTACTTAGAGCAGAGATTTTGTGTTTGGGCTCATTTTAATTGCGACAACCAGTAAGACCTAGATAAACAGTAAATATTTGCATGCTACTGCTGCAGCAGCACCTGAATTCTATAGGAGCTGAGCTCCGTATAAACCCAAAGTGGAGGTTTCATGTTTGGGCTCATATTGACGGCCTCATCCAAGAGGACATTCTTAGACGGTATTCTTTGCATATTATTCTGCACTATAACCAACAAGTTTAAAAAGCATTAAATAAAATTAAATTAAGAAATTTAAAAAAACCCCCGCCAAAAAACTTTAAAAAGTAAAGAAATAATATTTACTAACTTTAACACATTGAATGCCAGCTACGCAATATTGCGTAGGCACTAGTAATGCTAGAGGCCAAGTACGTAATACAACGTAGCACTTTCGTACAATTTAAATGTGTTTTTGCTTATTAGGCCTCCTGGAAAGGACGTTTTTAGGTTCGTTGGCATCTCAAATAGGACATGACATGGAAAAAAAGTAACTTTATTATTTTTAAACTATTCTAATCACAAAACTTATAAGCCACTTCGAAGGCCCAAAGTACAGTTTTATAACTATGTAAACATCGATAACTATAATTATAATTTATATAAAAAGGAACATCTAAGAACATCAATAGAATTATATATAAAATTATGCAAAATTATGCAAAACGAGGATCCGTGTGGTAGGTTTACAACACACAAGGCAGGCTTTTCCGGACAAGTGGCACATACGAAAGATGACTTCTTTTGTTTTTTATTTTTGGTGCAGACACGACAAGGCTACGCTGGAACAGCCTTCTTAGTAGCTGGGAGCTTTTCTAAGTAATGAAAATCTCTCAACGGAACACGATTTTTATGACCGACCGGCGATGCAGGTGGTACAGAGGGCACAGGCAGCAATGACGATGGGTCTGCAGCAGACCCATCGCCGCTGCTGTTTGCTTGAACTTGTTCAGGCTGTACTGGCGGTATTTGTGGTCCAGGTGCTTCTGCAGCTGTGGTAGTAACACTGGCGGTGTTCAGTCCCAGTAGGTATTTCACAATATCTTTCCAAAACTTCAAGAACCATATTTCGGATGTCCGGTATTACAAACGTAGCGACCTATGCGCGTATTGTACGTAAAATTATGCGAATACGGTACGCAATATTATGTAGATTGTGGCATCACACATGCCATTTTAAAACAGGGTGCCGAGTACGTAGTGTTACGTAGATGACCATTTGTATGGTGGGAACCAATAATGACCTGAAAATATATTTGGCACTCAATGTGTTAAGTTTAAATAATTCCTAAGTATAAAGTAATATTTAAGTCCATAATCATTGTTGTCAAGGTGTGTCGGGGATTTGGGGGACCGCTAAAGTACTGTATGTTTGATTTCAGTCTTTCAGATAACATTATAGCTGTTGTTTTAGTAGTTTACTTGGCGGTCCCCCGACACACCGTGACAACAATAATTATGGACTAAAATATTACTTTACACTTAGGAATTATTTAAACTTAAAGTTAGTAAATATTATTTCATTACTTTTTAATGTTTTTTGGCGGGGGTTTTTTTAAATTTCTTAATTTAATTTTATTTGTAGTTCTGACGCTGTAGTTAAGGACGATGATTATCCTGTAGAGTTCCTAAATTCTATAACGCCTGCAGGTCTACCACCACACAGTTAAAAGTTGGTTGTATAGTAATGCTTTTAAGGCTGATTTTTTTATCATATTCGGTACTGATTTTTGATAAAAATCAGAATAAATCATTAAAAAAATCCTGAAATCATATTTGACTCTTTCCATACATAGCTTGATTTGGCACACCCTCAACAAATTAGACATGATGGAAAATAATTATTTATGTATTCTTGTTATTCGATAGGAATATATTATAAGAAAACATGACATTTAAAGCGGGTACTTAATTTTGTTTATAATTTGTAACGCACTGTTATTATTGTTTGTCGTTTCGCAAACTTTTTACAAAAAAGTGGACTTTTTAAGACTTCCAACGTGACCGATCGAAGTTTAAGAGTTTCTATGGCTTCAAATGGCTTGAAACAGTAATTTTTCTGAAAAGAAAAGACCTGTAAAGTTTAGGAGGTTAGAGTTTCATGAGGGGTTTTTATTATTTTATAATCTTATAATATATAATTTAATAAGATACTTTTTGTAAAAAGTTATTCAGGACAGGCATCATCACGTTTTTTCAGATACGAGGGCGGCACTGAAAATTTCGGGAATCAAATAAGTGACGCAACATTACTATTTATAAATGTGTTTATTGCTTTTCGAAGTATTCTCCGCGAAATTTGACTCATTTTTCCATACGATGGAACCAATCATTGAAGCAACCATCCCATTCAGAAATGTTTAAACGTAAGATACCATGAGAAAAAGTCGCCATAGTATAAAAATATCATCTAGCCAAGATCTATTAATTGAGCTACATTACACTTGTGTTGATGGGTGGGGACGATTCCGCCCATACCCCTTTACGAAATAAAGCCGTTGCCAATAATTGTCACTTCTATAATAATTACACAAAATGAGCATTGTCCAAAAAAAATCACATGTCCTTTTTATATTTTTTTTCGTTAAAATAGGGTATTTTAATAATATAAATTAAATAATTTTGAAATTCATTGGCTAGTTTTTTTTCAATACATTTTTAAAGTTTCGCTCTGACGTCATCATCGGCGGCCAATTGACCTCTGCAGTATGTTTAAATTTCTTTTAAATCTTATTATAATGGCTGGTTCGTCAAATGCAAGTTCTCATTATGTGAAAACTGATACGAGAAGCTTACCAAAAGTTCGAAACGTAATGTTGGTCGAATTTATTGCTAATTTAACGCCATTGAAGGTCAAACTAAGGTTAAACATATTTGTTCAAAAATATAAGTAACTAATGGGTATTTTTTTCGTTTATATACAGAAAAACGATCACTGACCTTATTCCTCGAAATGTTTTTGTAATGAGCAAAATTAAAAAAAAAAATGGACAATCCCCATTCTTGCATGCAGTATTCGTGTCTCTTTTTGCATAAAGTATGCATGTATTCGGTTCGGTTCGGTTGTGTTCGGTTTTGACACAGTTAATACTCTTCCTTAGTTTTTAGGGTTCCGTACCCAAAGGGTAAAAATGGGACCCTGTTACGTGTCCGTCTGTCTCCAGGCTGTATCTCAAGAACCGCTATAGATAGAATTCTGAATTTTTTTCAGATTGTGTATTTTTGGTGCCGCTATAACAACAAATACTTACTAAAAACAAAATAAAGTCAATAAGTATTTAAGGAGGGCCTCCCATATAATAAACGTGATTTTTTTGGCCTTTTTGGCTCTTAATCTATTATGAAAACATGCAGACACTTGAAATTTTCACAAAATCGTTAATTATACTCACGTTTACTTTAATATAATTCAATTATAGAATGAAAATAAAATAAATAATTAAGGGGGGCTACCATACGAAAACTATTTTTCCTTATTTTCCCTTTATAACCGCACGGAACCCTTCGTGCGCGAGTCCGACTCGCACTTGGCTGATTATTAGTCGTAGCATTTAAGTAATTAATGTTTCACTCTGAGTGCGACAGTAAGTCCTACTGTACGGTTTCTAAAACCACGATCTTTATTTCATAGGCCAAGTGTAAATTATATAATTTTATTGTAATACTAGCTGTCCCGGCAAACGTTGCTTTGCCATAATATGTATTTGCCATATTATTTTATTGAAGTGACTAAATATGTATGTTACCATGGCAACGTCGATCGCTATCCCGTTGCACAAACAATGGCCGCCGCCAGTCTCAGGTTGTTATAATTTTTTGCAATAAAATAAAATTGCGACTATAATTAAAGATCTAAGCTATCCTATCTCTCAAGTTGGAAAAAAGTACACATTTTTAAAAATTAAACATTAAAATCGGATAAGTAGTTTAGGAATCCATCGCGGACAAACATCGTGACAGAAGATTTATATATATTAGATACAAGAAAAAGTAAGTGATGGCCACATAGGAATAAGTCCAAACTATTACACGAAAAAAAATCACGCACACACAAACAAACACGAATTCCACTGTTTTCTCAGCTGGAGGCTGGAGCTAAATTGATGGTAGCTGTAGTCTTTATCTGTCTGAGTACCTCCTATCCACTCAATTATTCTACAATGCCGGAACATGCGTTGTAGCCATAATAAATACTTCATTGTTAATGGGTTAAAAATAGAAGACCCATGTGTTATGTTGGCAACGACTAACTAGTAATTACTATCCATGTCAATAAGTAAATTATAGTTTGTAAACTATAATTATTCCTGTCTAGTAATTTTGCTTCTTTTATAAAAGTTACAAAGTAAGGTGCATTGAATAGATTTTCATTGATTAGACGTGGCTGTGACCGTGACATTACAATAATTGTAACCACTGTAGATTTGTATAATATATGGCATGTCATGTCATACAATCTCAGACCGATCTATTCTGACGCTAAGACGCGCAGAGTAAACAGAACTAGTCTACTCTGCTGAAACCACGTGTCCAGTTACTAGTTAGTCAGCGAATCTGGTCGCATCTTTTGAATTTGTTTGTCATGTCGTGTTTGCGGACCTAATATGGTCACATTTTGCAATTCCTCTCAAATCAATTCAGAAATTGAATTATCAAAGCTGTCAAACTGACGAGACTAGACATACATACATACATACGTTTATATTTTCTCCGTGATATTATGAATTATGATTAATAATATGAGGTTAAGACTTTTTTGATATTAGAATATATAAAAACTATGAACTATTTTCTCAGTCCGGTTATTAAACTTCATATCAGTTGCAAGATCTCTAGTTTGATTGTAAAATACGCATGCGTTTGTAACATTCGATCAAAGGTGTTTTGTTGACTCCACAAGTATTTGAAGGAGGGTATTTCTATAAGAATTTGGGATGCGACTTACGAGTTTTGATGCGATATTTCGAAAGTCTTCAGTGTTTTGGTTTTAATTCGAATCTATGTATAGGTGACCTGTTTGTGGATCATGAATCAAAGATTATGGGGAGTTTTTAGGTAATGGAGACGTAAATGGATGCTCTATGATATTATGTGTTTAAATTTAGATTGAGCTAATGTTCAATCGACGAATGTGGCGCGCGTTACGGGCGTTATGCGGCCGAGCGCTTCGTCTTATCAAATTATTAAATTTATGACCACCACTTCTTTAAATAGTCCAATCAAATATAATTGATGTGTTAATACATCTAATGAACGTCTTGGATGAAAAGAAAAGTAATGAGTTGAACTATATAGACGACCAGCTGTCCCGGTGAACTTCGTGTCACCACAGAATATAATATATTAGTTGTACCAACAGAAATCCCACTAACGAAACCCGTTTAAAGAATTAACGACTCATGCTACGATACTATAAAGTCCAAATTCCGACCGCGCAGTCCTAGGTGCCTACAATTATATTTGCCTACATCTCCGCTCTCTTTCTGTCGCATAGCGCGTACCTTTTCTTAAGAAATCAAGGTTTTCGCCTTTTAGAAAACAAAATATTTTTTAAATTACTATTGATTGGTATGAATAGCAAGCCTTCTTATAGTAATATCAAATTTTAGTAAAAAAAAATAGTAGTTCTATATTGGATTATAATATTGCAGGAAACTTCTACAATTTAAACCTAGTAACTTGTGTTTATTTCTGTGTAGTTTGTGTGTTTATTTGTATGAAATTGGTTTATTTGCTATGTTTGTATAGTTTTTATCTACTGTTTGTATTTAAATAGGTACCTTATTCAAATATAATAGGTACATATTTCATTGGCTTTTTTAATTGTTCATTTTTATAAGATTTATAATGATTTTATCACAGCGGTTAAATCAGTATCATATTGTATTAAATTCCTCTATGATCAGTATTCAATATACAGTAGATACACGATGAAAAAAACCGCTCGCTTGTGAGTCCCTTATGATTTGCCGCCCGCGGGTGGTACTTACAGTTCGATGCCTATACGCGCGAGTGGGACAGGCCTGGTGTCACTTTAAAACCTTCCCTGGACTTCTACGAATATTTTAAGACTAAAATCAGCCCAATCGGTTCAGCCGTTTTCGAGTTTTAGCGCGACTAACACATTTGAAAATCCATTTTTATATATGTTACGCTCAAAGACCGAAAACGCTCACTGAGCGAAAAAAGAGCTCACAACGCGTTGTGGTCACTGTGAAACAGCCACGACGCGAAATTCGCGTCGTGGCCCTAATGAAAACGGCCACGACGCGTTCTGACAATCACAAAAATACCACAAAGCGAAATTCATGTTGTGGCTGATTTGTTATTCGTTTTTCTTGATTGATTAATCGTCCATAGGTATGTAAGATTATATAATATTTGGAGTACAACGCGTACTATAAAATATATTTTCTTTTATTAAATCACTGCATAATGTATTTATCAGTATTATTTAGAAAATATGCATAATTCTATACTAATTAGGTACTATCCGTAGATTCCGTACTAATATTATTACTGTCTGTCTGTCTGGCGCAAGTAACACGTAACGAATTGCGTTCCGCTTTACGGAATTGTTTAAATGAAAGTAGAAAAAATTCAAGAGAATATAGAAAATTTGAAAGGTTTTATGTTAAACTCAATTAATATTTAATAAATTAAATGTAACAGCGTTAAATTGTTTACAATAAGAATTAGATCAAACAGTGAAATTGTTGCAAAATAGTACCTAATGCTGAAAAACGCGATCCGTTTTTTAGCATTGAACATACAATATGAAGACTTGAAGTGTTATTCATTGTGACGATTGACGCGCTAAATCTAAAAAGTTTCAAGTGGTGTGAGTCGTGAGAGTTGTACGAGTTTTTCAGTTATAAATTATAATATTCTTATTTCTTACTCGTAACAATGTCAAATAGAAAGTAAGTAAACATCCAAAAAAGTGTTCAATGAATTAATTGTTTAGTGATCGTATAAAGTGTTTTGTTTAGTTATAATAATTTTTATTAAAACACCAAAGCAAAATTAAAAATGCTGTCAGTGGAATTTTAAGTGTTTCAAGTGTTCATGATTTCGTTTGCAGCGTTGGGAATCGTCGGGTGTCCGGACAACAGCTGGATATCCTGTGGGAGTACCTAAACTCTCATAGAGATATCGCTCTTGCCTTTAATAGATCTTTGCAAGCCAAGGAGCATTCAAAGAGAAAATGGCAGGAGATAGCAGATATATTAAATGCTCAAGGCGATGGCGCACATAAGGACTGGAAAAGCTGGTCTAAAGTAAATAAAAATAATAATATATATTTTACTAGATGACGTCGTCGGCAACTCCGATGCGCCTAAACTAGTTTATCCCACGGGAAATGTACATTTTCCTGGGACAAAAAATATCCTATGTCCTTTCTCGGGACTCGCAAAGTATCTCGTTGCCAAATTTCAGCAAAATTAGTTCAGTGGTTTGGACGTGATGAGGCCACAGACAGACACACTTTCGCATTTATAATATTAGTATGGATATATAAATTATTTAATCTGTAATATTACTAAGACCATAAGATTTATGTTGTGTTTGCTTTCAGTATTGGATAGATTATAAGGCTAAATTGAAGAGAAGAGTGGCAGCCTTACGATTGTGTCAAAACAGGACTGGAGGAGGGCCATCAACGGAGCAACCTCTGTCCGATATAGAGGATAAGTTCCTCCAAATACTGGGGGAGGATTATGGACAGGGGTTGAGTGGTGTGCGAGTTGAACCATTCCCCGTGAGATAAATTATAATTATTTAGTAACATTAAAAAAACACATGTTTATTAGCTACAGATCTGAGTCGGAAATCAATTTTTAGAAATTTAAGTCATTATTTTATTAAGTTTAATATATTTTAATTTATATTCTTTTTATTAAAAGTGAAATAGGTTTGATAATAATATAGTATAAACAACAGTTTGTAATTTTTGCTATGTATTAATTGCTTGCAGCCAGCTGAAAGCGCACAGCCAGCTGAAAGCACCCAGCCAGCTATGGATATTGCTTCTTTGGAGGTTATAAACTTCCCATTTCCTGACACAATTATCCCGGATGAAGAAAATTCACCAGCCTCAGAGTCCATCCTAGCATCCACATCCCTCCAAACCTTTGTTGTGCAACAGGCACCAAGCACTCCACCTCGTACCCAAACTCCTCCCACCGCTCCACCAGCACCAGTTGAACCGGCAGCAGTGTTGTCGCCCCGGCGCCGACGTCGCAGGCGAGAGGTTCCACTGACTACACAGTCGATTAGCCGGTCTTTGATTCTTTCATCAGAGAGAAGGGCTCAGGCTACTGTAAGCAGTAGCCAGAGTCTTGAAAGAATAGGAGATACGTTGGTGGAGATGAATCAAGCTCTGATACAAATATGCAGCAGTCTTCAGCGGATTGAAAGGCAAGTAACTAAGATCACATTTTTATATTTCACACAGCCAAATTAAAAAAGTTTGTAGTCTTGTCATTATAGTATATAACATATTACACAAAATTAACTGAATAAACTATAAATAATAATCTAAATTATACATTATATAATTTGCATTTTTCATTTTGTATGAGTACAAAGATCAGAAAACTGTTTTTAATTTCTTAACAATAATATGTAGTACTTGCTAAATCACATACCGTAATTATTATTATATTATTACATTTTGTCAACTAATACACTTACTTTAAATGGAAGTTGTGAAAACATTAAAATATAAAAAATATAACAATGAGTTTCCTATTAAACAAATTTACTCCAAAAGTGCGCAACAATTCTCTGTTTATTATTAAAATTATTAATGAGATATATTATTTTACATTATGTTATTGAACGATTTTATCTAATTATGGATTTAGGCATTGATATACTTTCCAAAGTCTATACATTTAAATAAAATGCTTTTTATTCAAAAAAATTTTACATGTTGGCAATAGAATCAATTTATAAAAAAAAATCAATACTTAACTTAATAACAAAGAAATATAATAAAAAAATGCAAAAAAAATGTTTCAGGTCTGTAGGTGCCGCCTCTCCCAGAGACACTGAATGAGAGCATGCCGTGTGGCGTAGCCCTGTTGCAGCTCAATGTTTGCAGTGCCAGGAAGTGCTTCAGCCCTTCTTAAAGTCAACTGTAATTGGGCTTCTTGTATCACCTCTTCATTGGTTAATTGTGGCACAGGAGTATTAGCCCTATTGCAAATGTTATGTAGTATAACACAAGCATTCACAAGTAAGCAACGAAAACGTGCTTTAAGTAGCCCAATAGTTCGCTCCACAATATTCCTAGTGCGAACATGCAAATTTGTATAGTGTGCTTCAGGTGAATTTGGGGCCGCATCCAATACTGGAGTCATCATTGTCTTCCTTAACGGGTAACCAGAGTCACCTTAAAATAATATAATAATGAATACAATTATATAAATAGCTTTTACTAAAATAATATGTGAAGGTTGTCTGGCAGAAACTGCTGTTAGCAGTAAGACTTCCTATTTGTACATAGTTTTCCTTTATTGTGTTTTTAAATTTCAGTTTAGTTTTAAGTTGTGCAAATAAAATATTTTCTTTTCTATTCTATTATCTATGTAATATTTAAAGTCGAGGCTCAATAAAACAATAGTACCTAAAAACCAAATATTATCTGTCTCGCTGAGGTTTTCAAGATGTGCCTTCAATGGATGACTGGCCCATATAAATGAGTCGTGAGAAGCACCACCATAACTTGCATCCACACTAGTTATGTTCATATTTGCATCACAAACCTAAAACATTAAAAATAATTTATAGTGATTTGTACTACGAATAATAAAAACTAATTTGTAGCAACTCTGTTATTTTTAGTATAGTTTAATGTTAAAATTATAATTTTATGTATTATTTATGTAAGAAAATTGTTATTTTAGGTTTAAATAACTCAATAAAAAATTATATGAACAATTTTTTTACTACATATTTCTGGTAACAAATATTTACAAATAAACTTTTAAATTAGATCCTCATGACGAGGTAACAACTCACTATTTGAACATTTAGCGAATGGTAATGTTTGCGGCAATAATACCGCTCTTCATTTTCCACCGGGCGAACTATAGCAACATGGGTACAGTCTATGCAGCCTAGTACTCCGGGAATTTTGAATTTGTTGTAGAATCTGAAATAAATTTCAAAGTTTTTGAAATATGTAAAAGAAATTCAGTGTTATTAATTATTAATAAAGTATTTTATATATTATATGGCCATAGTTACTCAGTCTTTATTCTATTCCTTTCTTGGTCTGTAGCAGGAAATATAATATACTTTTGCCTCATTTCTGTAGAGTTGAGACAGGCAGTGACTTGTTTTATGCAAGACGAAACTGTCTGCTGGGCCATGGAATGTCCTTCAATATTCCCAGTAGGACGTTGATATGACCCAGTAGCATAAAAAGACAATGCAGTCAGCACCTGAAACATTTTTGTTTAAAGGTATTGGCTTGGCATGGCACATTTTGTGTAACAACAACGTGAATATAATATTACATACCTTATTCTCTACAGATAAATCGGTCAATTTTGTGGGACGCTTTAGCATTGGCGCGAGTTCATCACACAAACTCCGGGATAAACTTTTAGTCAACCGGTACCGTTTCACGAACTCGGCATCCTCTAAATCGAAAGGATTAAATTGTGAACGCAATCTTCTTCTGCGCTGCATTGTTGATGTGCTAGCAGATGCATGCAACTCTTGCAGGAATTCAAAAATCTCCAATTCATTGGCCATCTAGAAACCAACGCCGTTTTTTATGTTTATTATTTACACTGTAAACTTAAATAAAAAAGACATTTCTTGAAAAAAGAATTACATAACTTTAGAGAAATACTCACTTTTCAAATATAATTATACATAAAAACTGTAAATAATGCAAAGTAATGTTAAATCCGCTGCGAAATATCAACTTTTTTAAGATCGCTAGTTTGACGTTAAAGTAATCATGCTCAACTGTCAAACGGTGTCAAAATGGAGCTCGTGGTACGCATTGAGCGAATGAAATTGAGATGACGTCACAAAACTTCTTGATGAAACAAGCTTAAAATAATCTTACTTTTAAGAGGTGATGGTACGAAATCATGAAGTAATATTAAAATAATACTGCTTTAAGAGGTTGTGGTAGGCCTCCAGAACGTGTTATGATCTTTTTGTAATTGCCAGAACGCGTCGTGGCCGTTTTCACTAGAGCCACAACGCGAATTTCGCGTCGTGGCTGTTTCACTGTGACCACAACGCGTTGTGAGCTATTTTTTCGCTCACTGAGCGTTTTCGGTCTTTGAGCGTAACGTATATATAGATGAGAAAGAACATAATATTATGTACTATCAGAGAAGTTGATTCCTATGCAGATGGGGGACCTATGTAGTTTGGTCGCATTACGTCAAACCCAGCCGACAATCAGATCACAATAATGCATAGGAATCAATTTCCTCGATGGTACTTTATATTTTAGAAAATAAAAGAGAAATAATTTTTTGGGCGACTCATGGCGATAGTATCATAAAAATAATTTTAAACCGTAAAAAATATTACGCAAGTACCATATTATAGTCCTTTTAATATAATGGATATGCCGAGAAAAAACTATAAAATAAAGTCATAGAAATTCATTGTGTTACGTTGAGATCTTGGTTCTTAACCTGAGCAAAAGGTAGAGAGAAATGGCGGAAGCGTATTTACTTAAAGCTACCGAGCCGATAAGTAAAACAGAAACAAGTAATATATAATATATATTGTATCATACTAAATAAGTATATGCCAAGGTTTTGATCGTTCATTCATAGTAAACTACCAGTAACTTTGTGTTGAGAAGTTTTAAACTCGAACAAACAGCACAATTTCTTGATTGCATCTAACACAAGACGTGTTCCGAGGTGTTTTAAAGTATTGTTGTTGTTTATAGCAGTAACAAGTAACAACTCTAGCCTGGTGGATGGTGACACTCACAATTTTGTTTATTTTGCTCATCACTACGATGGGCAGGAGATGGAGTGAGAAAGTGAATAACGCGTTGTGAATTGTGATGTCACCGGCTACGGCTGTGAAATGCAACGCAGCTACGTGGCACAATAGTCATAACTACCAGTAGTTCGACTGCAAAGAAATGGACAGGTTTCAATATCTGTCAAATTCGTCGGGTTTGGGGGTGATAAGTTAGAGGCTGGCGCGCTGGCTGGTATAATTTATTTTTAAAAATAAGATTTTGAAATTGAATTCTGACAGTTTTCTTTGCATGTGCCAAAATATAAACAACAACTAAATTTGTAGGTAACGACCCTAGCGACGACTTTTGTCATAATACGTCAAACTTAAAATTTTTTACATCAGTTCTAAGTCGGCATACTCTATCATTCTGTCTACTCTGTACGTGGCAATTGGCATACAATGGCATGCCGCATGCGCTATGTCGTTGCGACAACGCAACGCACAGTAGTTAGCAGTGTGGCTTCACTCTTAGGAAGCTAGTGGAAGAAATCTGCAGATTTTTAGCATTACTACATTAAAACGAACACAACGTTTTGGCAAACCCGATGGTGTCGGTAAACTGTACATTTAGCAATGTTAAATTGCATAATAAACCGGTTGTTTTTGTAGAAGCGCGAATATGTTTAACGTTTATTCAGTACATTGCCTGCTCTACTTTTTTACATTATCTATTCAACTACAGCTAACAATGCCCCCGGCTTCGGGATTGCAGCTTAACTTTTAATTGTATACCTACACGATGCATACGCAGTAAATTGTGTTCGAACAACTTTTGAACCGTGACCTAACGCTCGTAAGGCTGTTGTATTATCATATTGTAAGGACATTTGCACCATGACCCATATTGCACATAAGTGGAATTTCTAGAAATTATTTATATTCTTGACGTCGCGCGTCGTGTTGATTCTTATATTTTATTCTTATATTTCAAGAATCTAGCAATAACAAGATTCCTGAGTGTGTGTTCAGCATTATTAGAAAACGTTAGTTTGAATAACAAACCTGTGCGTGTTACTGGTTACATTATATACAAAAAAATTGGTGGATTACACCTCGATCTAAGTACCTTTGGTTCTTTAAACCACGAGGTATGGTTCAAACCATCAAAATTTGAATGTTTCTAAGCGTTGTGGCTTGGTCATAATTTTATATCGCCAATCGTAAAATTCGTTCATACGTTTCTTCATAGCAATAAAATTTCGTTTAATTTGTATTGCCGTTTGTACGCAACGTTCGTGCCTATATTTTTAGTTTTGGCAGTCACATCTCACCTAGTATTTACAGGTGGCCTCTATTGTTAGTGTCAACTAGAATTCGGCGTATGCGAACTTGTCATCCTTGTGTTTACAAGCTGACTGTTGCCCAATACACTTGAGGTGGTGGCACACTGAAACAATGTGAATTCGCACTGTCAAATACTGATAAATAAATAGTTAACATCAAAGCGCACGGAAGTGCGCAAGCCTAGTTCCAGCAGGCCGCGCGCATGCCGTGCACTATTTACACGAACCGTTTCGACGTACTTTTGACCCCCCTGTAGCTCAGTGTCTATTGCGAGTGCAAAGATTAAGAGTGCAAAGAAATTATACCTACGTAATTATTTACGAGTACTTAAGCAGTATACCCAATTTCATAGATATAGCTTCAGTAGATCCTGAGATATGTCCTTGTAAAAATAGCTTATTTTGGCACTGACTCACTCATTCACTCACTCATTCACTCACTCACTCACTGACCGGTAATCAAAACCTCTAGGCCACTTCCAATTGTCCTAGCGTTATAAAATTTGGCACACAGGTCGTGTGTTATATGTAGATTAACGAAAAATTAAAAAATTGTAGAAAATGGTCAAGCGTGAGTCGGTTCATCTACGAACTTCAGAGGCCACTTCCAATTGTCCTAGCGTTATGAAATTTGGCACACAGGTCGTGTGTTATATGTAGATTAAAAAAATAAGAAATTTTAGAAATCGGTCAAGCGTGAGTCGGCCTATCTACAGCCCATACAAACTTTAATGTCATAGCGTTATGAAATTTGGCACACAGGTCATGTGTTAAATGTAGATTAACAAAAAATTAAGAAATTTTAGATATTGGTCAAGCGTGAGTCGGCCGATCTACGAACTTTAGAGGCTACTTCCAAATGTCCTAGCGTTATGAAATTTAGGACACAGGTCGTGTGTTATATTATTATGTATGTGTTACGATAAATTAAGAAATTTAAGAAATCGTCAAGCGTGAGTCAGTTCATCTATGAACTTTAGATAAAAATTCTTATGTACCAGTGATATAATGAGGCATCTATTGAAAGTATTGTTTATATCGGGCGTAGCACAAAAAGAAAACATAGGTAGGATTTCTTGAAAAAAAGTATTGAAATCCCACCAAAAACATACCTGTTAAAATAGGGCCTAGTTCCTATAGGCTAACTGTTGGTCTAAAAAAAGAGTTGAAATCCAATCCAATGCCAAGTTCAGATGCACTTCATCGATCATAATCATCTTCATCAACAGCCTGATCCATAATACTTCTAAATTTGAACTTGGCAGGTTTTTGTGCTATGCGTTACACTTGATTAATTATATAATTAGATAATATTAATAGAATTCAAATAACCTGCCAAGTTCAAATTAGAAGTATTATGGATCAGGCTGTTGATGAAGATGATTATGATCGATGAAGTGCATCTGAACTTGGCATTGGATTGGATTTCAACTCTTTTTTTAGACCAACAGTTAGCCTATAGGAACTAGGCCCTATTTTAACAGGTATGTTTTTGGTGGGATTTATTTATCTACAAAATGTGACATAACATTCATAAAAGGATGGGTATAAAAGACAATTATTAACAATTGAACATACCTAAATAAAAAGATTGATCTATACCTGACTAGGCTCTGACCAATATTTACAGTACCCGGCGATAAATATTGCACATCGACCTTTGGAAAGTGACAGTCGGCTAATTTCGGTTTTGTAGAGCGTTATCTCTTACGCACGAAATACAAAAAGTCCGGTATATATTAGGAGCTGTTAAAACAATTATGGTTTGCTTCTTTTGACAATTTTATTATTCTTTGTATAAAATACACCAAGTTTTCTATAAGTTATGGCTTTAGGTTCGGGTAAAATAAAATAAAAAAGGGTGTTCAAATTATGTTTACGTATTTAAAATTCATTTGGAAAATTACAGCTGTAGCAAATTTAGGGGTGTTAACAACTCTAGATATATATTCTGAACTGGACGCGACTGCACTCTATTGAATTTGAACAACGACTGACATAATGTCAAATAGGTGTGTGCTACAAAGATAACGCTCTATGAAACCGAAATTAGCCGAATGTCTCTTTCCAAAGGTCGATGTGCAATATTTATTGCCGGGTACTGTAAGTTCATTGTTAATTTCGAATCTGGCAATGTGAGGATGACACGTTTGTGTGTACGGGGGTCGCCGCAACTTGGCTATGTGAAATGATAATATACATATTTATAATATTACTTATTAATGTATACAGCGGCTATACAGTGTGATATTTCCTCCCGGCGCGGCGACACAACGCACACCGGAGTAATGTTGCTTCGCTCTTAATCAGTCATGATAAACACATTAAAAATGATTACTTAACTTTAATTTAATAAAGACTGATGACATAAACTTCATAGATTTCTAGTAAAAAAGTTAACTATTCGTAAAATACCTCTGAGTGTGACCGTTGATCTGTATTCAGTCATGATAGCTTACTAATATGAGATCCGTAAAGTTCTGTGCCCCAAAAAATTTATACACAATACACATCTATCTAAAACTCTCAAACTTTAGGTGCACTAGCACTTATGCATGTTAATCACACATTTATAGTCGTGTATTAATACGAGTGACCCAAATAAAATAATAAATTGCATTTAATATATAAATTGCACAGCCGCTGGACTACATTCACGGCGGACGTACGAGATGATAGACGTTGGAATATTAAACGTTATTGAACACATGACTGGATGAAGCGGGTAAGTAACAATTTGAAAACTGTCGTTTTTTGCATAAATGGAGGCTTTTGGACCAGGAAAAAGACTTGAAATTAAAAAAAAATGTAAATTCTTTGGATAGGTAGGTAAGTTACAAGGTTTGTTCAAATTATAAACCAAAAAATGAGTTATTGCTCTTATGTTGTAAAATGTTAGTTGCTCACTTCATCCACTCAAGTATTCTATTATGCGTCCTATTTTTACCCCACTTCAAGTTGGCATTCAATAACTACATTAGCATTTGTATTAGGGCTTATAGACGTATGTCACATACATGTTTACTGTGGCAGTTCTTCAAATAATGTGTAAGTGCGAAGTTTTATAGAGGGGAGTTTGAAAAAAGATTTACAAAGTTGAAAGGGACTTGAGGACAAAAGAAGCAACCCGCTTTGAAGACAAACAGGTGGTCAACGAGTAGAACTTTTTTTTCATATTTTGCGATGTAATATTTTGTTCGTGCAATATTATGCTGTTTACAATAAAAGGTGCGATGACTCCTAAACTACTTTTTTCACAAAAGATGTTATTCCCATACAATTTAAAAATCTAACTGAAACGCATCGAACAAAAGATGCACAAGTATATTATATAAGTTATTTATTTTACTAATATTTTTTCTCACATCCGGGCGGAAAGTATCAACTTTCGTCCCGCTGCGCTTACCGATGTTGCCTTTTGCGCCTCCGTCGATGAGCAAAATAGTATAAGTACGCACGCACCATAGGCAGTAAATAAGAAAGCCTCAGATCACATGTTTGTTGACCTCGGCATGTTACATGTTATCTGAGTAAGGAAAATAAGAAGTGTCTCAGACTGAGACACTTCTTATTTTCCTGCCTTTACGCACCTAGCGTAATGTACTGTTCTCGTGAAATAACTAGTTACTAAAAGGGCATCTTTTAGTCTACCCTCGTAAGAATATCGTGGCAATTGTACATTTTACCGCGATAGCAATCCTTTCTCCATTCTCATTATCTACGAGTACTCTATGTATACGCTTATAAACGTAAATATCCGTCCAATAGTTTTGGAGCATTTTCAATGCAAACCAACAATCTTTTTCTCTGTATAACAGTTATTTAGGATATAGCCTCAGACCAAATAAAAAGTTTTTATTTGGTCTGAGGATATAGCTAACATATTTGTTTGTCGAAAAATAAATCGCAAGGAAAGTTTTAATTAAAATGTTTAATGAAATTAGTTAATTATTGGCATAATGCTTTGATTGGTATAATTGATATCCAAAATTCAGTACAATATGGTTTCATTACATCACGTTCATTATACCGCGTTAACTTAATCAAGAGTTTAATTAATATTATAATATTATGATTGGTATGTATTCCATATAAGTATATAAACAAAAGAGTTTGTGTGTAATTAAAATTTAAGGACTTTTGGTCTTTGGAGTTAGTTCTAAAGACGTAAAATGAAAAATCCTTTATTTGGTATCAGATTACTCAGGTAATCTACGTTTAATTACAAGTACTTATTTCCCGTACTCATGGCATCATGCGTTGGAGTCATTTTGGCGAAGTGTAGTGCAGCTATAAAGTAGGAGAGACCGTAGACTTTGCGAATGGAAATAGTCTGCGCTATGGCGCAAACATGCACGGTTGCTGCGGCTTTTACTTTGCAGGTACAAAGTCCCGGGAAGTGGCTACTACTAGCTACACAAACACAAAGCTAGCTAGATACAACCATATTGTACCGTTATACTTTAAACTTAATATTATCAATGCGAAAGTGTGTCTATCTGTCTGTTACCTCTTCACGCCCAAACTGCTGAACCGATTTTGCTAAAATTTTGTATGGAGATAATTTGAGTACCGGGAAAAGACAAAAGATACTTTACATCCTGGAAATATGCACGGTTCCCGGGCAATAAACTAATTTTGGCGCAACAGAGTTTCGGGCATAATCTAGTACCAAATAAAGGCGAAATTTTACATGATTTATTTTGCAGTTGGACCGGGCTATGAATATTTTGACGCATTGTTTAAATATCTCTGCATGTTGCGACAGTAGGAAGATAGGTTATGGAAGGTCATCGACCGATATTTCCATCTCTCGTAGGCTCAAGTACATTTCTACACTGAGAACGTTTTGTATGCATTGACGCTGTAATATTATACGCAATTGAAGTGTGGAAATGAAAACGAGCCATTTTTATCATTGAGGTACTGTCGTAAGTCACTGGTTTTTACGTTCTTTTTATTAAGTAGGTCTTCTGGATCATTTCAGAAAAAATCTACGTAAACATTTTAAAAAAAGACCGTGATGGACAATCATAATTGCCACATAAATACTGTGTAGAATGCACGACATTGACGTCAATTATAGTCAAATACACACGTGGGATGGGTAAAAACTGTGAAACTCGCGTCAGATTTTCGTGTTGATCAAAAAACCATAGAAAACGCGTAAGACGGTTGGAGAGTAGTGTTTTGTGTCGAACTCGAACGAAATGTACAGTCGGGGAAATGAGTTGTTTAGCATAAATGTACAGTCGGGGAAAATTGTGCTAAGCAGAAATGTACAGTTGGGGAAATGAGTACTTTAGCAGACGCGCTGATTAAGGCCGTGTTTCCACCTGCAAGACAACTGTCGCGAGAAGTGTCTGACAGTCTGTCTGATTTTTTTTCGATTGTCGATATTTTTTAATCGATTGTAAGGGTTTCGATTAATTAATTAAAACGATCGTATTTTTTATTTTTTTTAAATCGATTTTCATAAAAAATGGGTTAAAAAAATAATGCACAACGTTAATAATCAAGTTTTCATTCCTGCCGGCACTCCCGGAGTGCAACCCGTCTTTTTTTTTACGCACGTTTGCATCGATACAAACGCAAGTTGAACGCTCAGCAAACGGAAGGAAGCCGACTCTATGAAACTCTATGTCTGCCAAAAGGCGGTGAAAACACGCAGAAAACGAGCGCATCAGAAACGCGCATCGTCAGTGCGCAAAAATACGTCGTGTGGAAAGGCCCTATGTAGAGGCAGATGACAAAATGCTCGGTATAAGCATTATACACATTTTGCCCATCTAATCAGGGGCACGTGGAGGCAGCATGATTAAAGCTAGGCTAGGTTTAAATTAATAAACATTTAAGTTGGTTCACGGCTGCATTGCTGGCTAAACTAATGTTGCGACTTGCGGCTTACCTCTAGACCCGTAATAGTTAGAGTTATACAGATAATGTGGTTAACGTGATATTGCTACAACATAATGCGTTGTGTTATCTAATTATAATTAATTAGTATAAATCGATGCACATACATACACGCATAGATTATTATCGGAGTGGTGTGATTTAAATAGATTTTCTAAAGGCCAATATTATCAAGATTCATTACAATACTTATGTTTTAAAGTCCGATCGCATAGCATGTGGAATTACGAACTCAACGCTACTTGTCATTTTCATCCGTGAGATACAAACAAGTATTATAATGCTAGAGTACTTGTACTAATATGGCTAGAGTGAAAGAGACAGAAAGAGTAAAATGTTCCTCGGGTTGGATTTAAATTGAACCAATTTGAATAGTATTGTCGTTCGTCCCCCCTAAATAACCGAAACGGACTTAATACGCACCTTAAAAATTGCTTTGAGGACACAAACGGAGTTGGCCTTGTTTACCGAGTGCCCCCTCTCATTGGCTTCGTTATTTTAATAATAATCACGTCGTCAGAGCATACGGATGAGCATACCTTCCGTTTGTAATCCGACTTCCGACGACGACTCAAGGGTAGAGTTAAAGAAAGCGCCGCTTAAGCTATTCTTTAGCTGTAAGCATTGAGTTTCATAAAGTAAGGATTTAATTAAAATTGAACGCAATTTGCTCAAAGACAATCACTACTATAATGCAATCCAAAATCATTACTTTCTTTAACCCATCAAGCCCCATAAGGACACCGGTGACCGCGACAACAATAGAATAACAATAGATTTCCAAGAATCCGCGATCGAAGGATTAAATAAGGGGGCAAACGAGCAAATGGGTCACTTGATTAAAAGCATCTACCGTCGCCCATGGACACAATATTAGAAGAGTTGCAGGTGCCTTGCCAGCCTTTGCATTAAAAAAATTAAGATCCTTCTCAGCAAGATGTCTCACTAAAGAGGAATGTACGAGAAAGATTAGCAAAAGGCATTCCACGTTCACGTTTCTCGGGGCTTCTCGGCAATACTGTGAACCGCCCTCGGCTACAGCATAAATTGAATTCCCTGCTAGGCGCTAGCAGATTTTTCCGTGAATTTGTTTACCGCTACCTAAAAATACAGTGCAACTCTTTTCCTACTTTACAAAACTTTTAAACATTTCGAGTGTATTCTTCTATACGGTACCGTTACTATTCCTAAAAACTTAGGTACATTGCATTTTACTTATAACTATTCAATGTCTGCTTTCTTTGTCTGACATGTGAATTTTAATTGCCTGAAAAAGACAAATAGACCGAGTAGTATTAGATAGAGTTTTTAATAGTAAGGGATTATAGTCATTTGTAGGTCGAGAGTCCAACCTTCTTGAGAAGTTTCAAACGACACGTCTCTACATTTCTTTAAAGTTTAATGAATATGTATTAATTTGTAGAGGGTGCAGCAACGTGATCTACGTAAGTTGGAAAGTCCAATTTTAGATCTTTGTCGAAGTAGTTTGTTCTTTACATTTTTGTTAACATTCTGATCCTACTCAATAATTAAGTTAGTAATATCTTTGTAATTTACAACCTAAGTTAAATATGGCGCGATCTCGCCTTGTCTTTAGTATTATGTTTCTGCAACATGCATAAAAATTAAACAAGAAATAAAAAATGACGCCCGGATCGGAGTTTTTTTGGCGGATAAGCTTCGAAATGATGACATATAACTATAGTGCAGATAATCTGTACGCTAAAAATAATAGTGCAGAGAAACAGTACGCTGAAGTGGAACTGGGCTGGTCACGTAACTCGAACAACAGACGATCCTCCAACTAGATGGGACGACGATCTCCGTTTAGTTGCGGGTCCATGTTGGATGCGAGTAGCAGGAGATCGGTCATCTTGGCGTTCATTGAGAGAGGCCTAATTGTCCAGCAGTAGACCAACATAGGCTGATATGATGATATTGATGAGATGACCCAAGTAACAAAATCTGGTCTTGTAGTGGTTCCGGGGCCAGGACTATAACAGGCTAGTAAACGTTTATAACCACGGAAAATGGCCCATTTTATACGCGTACTTTTGCTTATAAAGCACTCATAGTAGACTTGCTTAGCACTACTTAGAAAAATAATACACTTATTGTTGGACTACGCAGAACTATCTGCTCCCACGAAGCCAACATTGAGCATCTTATAGAACCCCAGGCAGGCCTGTTACGTACTCCGCGCTTCTACTACTAGCTACTTCAAACATTAACTTGGTTGTGAATTGTGTTGTGAGGTGGATGAAAAAAATAAAATACTAAGAAAAGGCAAGTTAATCTACTCACTCGCGGAGGTCAACTTGGAGGGTTAAACAATAATACGAAATTGAGTAGCTCTCTGTCTGAAAAATCTGTTACAACTATATAAATTGCATTCGTGCAAGCGATAGCGCGATGTAGAAACACCTCAGCGACATCTTGTGAAAACAACATGAAACTATTTTTCTTATATAATTTAAATTGGCACTATAAATTACTACTACTGCCGTGTGACCTTATAGCGGATTTTTAAATTATAATTACTTCTTGTAGTCTATTACAAATGTAACTTTCTGGAGCAAGTTTTCTCAAGTATATTTACACCTTTGAAACACTCGTATAGGCCATCTTAGCCTTTACTGCGCCTATAATCTCGTTCTATACACGACTATAAGTCTTACTTATAAGAACATGTTTACTACAAACCCAAACAAACTCCGTGTAACCTATGATAAGCTTGGTAGTAGCACCTGGAACCACTAAGCGAGAGTTACTAGTGCTGCAAGCCTTTAAACTGTGCACTATAGGAGAATTTTGTTACTTGGGGACGCCTGCAATATCCGTTATGCCAAAATAAGCTAATTTTTCCGCAATAAAAAATATTTATTTCCGTCTCTTTAAGTATTGCCCATGCAATCAGTTTAGATGTTTAAGCGTAAGAGGTAACAAATAGACACTTTTGCATTAACAATATTAGTAGGAATTCAATTAAATATGACAGTAAATATATTGAAAATGGGTCGCAAAATATTGCGGTATATGCGGAATCATAGTAGAAGTATTCTTCCAAAGCAAACGAACAAGTCATTAAATTTAATTTAAAGGAATGAACTCGGTCCCGCATTTCGCTGTTCCATTGCGGAAAAACATTTGAGTGTCTCTTGCGAACTTATTTCGTTTTCCTACCATTTTCAGTGCAGTGTGCAAACAAACAAGATCGAATTCTCAATTGGAAAACTGAGTCGTCTTGTTACTTTGCACTTGTGTAGATTCACCATTCCGCATACAATAAACATCGTTTTAGGTGTTGTTTGTAGTTTTTATTAGTACCGAATAGGATAAGTATGCTTTAAACCAGAAGACAGGTTAAAATAATAGTCTAACCTGTATTCTTATTTTTATTTAAATAAAGGCTTAAAATTATAATAATTTAGTTAAATCCAGAACATAATAACAATCGTTTGTTTAATTATTAATCTATTGAGCCTCTAAGTTAAGAGCGCGCTGTGCAATTTTGCTGTGTAGAAAACACAGCAAAATAGTAGTTTTTATTAGTACCGAATAGGATAAGTATGCTTTAAACCAGAAGACAGGTTAAAATAATAGTTTAACCTGTATTCTTATTTTTATTTAAATAAAGGCTTAAAATTATAATAATTTAGTTAAATCCAGAACATAATAACAATCGTTTGTTTAATTATTAATCTATTGATCCTCTAGGTTAAGAGCGCGCTGTGCAATTTTGCTGTGTTTTCTAGTAAGTATTACGATCCTGGAAGACGATTGACTCAAATGAAATTGAGATTTATTTAATCATTGTATATTTATCTGATACTTAGCTAACGGAAAACGCGATTCACTTATTTTGACTCGATAGTTTTATTTTTCGAAATTATGAACCTTTTTGGGCATTTGAACAAATATCTGTTACACTTATTGAGTTACTATCATTAACTAGCTTGCACTACTACAATCACACACTTTATAGAATTGTATTAGTATTGTATTTAGTTTTTAAGTAATCATCAAAAAACAGTTTTGGGACTTACGATCTTTAATTTCGTGCTATAATGCGGGAACCGTTATTACGCGATATTGTTCACTATTAGCTGCAGCCTAAAACACATTGCCCGGGAGCACGATTCATGGAATTATTGTATCACGATTGGAGGTTAGCGTTGGCGGGGCTAGCGTTTTGACAGTAGGTAAGTTTATGTAGGCCCTTATGTTTTGTAAAATCTGTAAGGTAAGATTTTACAAAACATGTGTGAAATGCTAATTTGTTACATTTTTCCTAACGCTTTGGCTTGGTGTTTAAAGCTACTTACTTTCTAGTCCAGAGAGCACTTAAATAACACGAGTACATTACTTGTAACTACTTACCCGGGGCTCCCATACTTAAATTTTATGCGAGGAAATGCATATTGCACATTTTTATGATCATATAAAATGCGATGAGTAAGAATTAAGGATCGCTGTCAATAACCCAGGTGTTAACATTGCGTCCTCGCACCGTCGTTTCTAATGACATATTTTTGTTACTGTGGCATAGACTATGTCAGAGTAGACAGAATTGCATGTCTATTGCGACTATGTCACAGTAATTACTTTTGACTTTTGCGTTTCCACTGAAGCGGAACGGAGCTTAGTGGTGCCGAATTGACAAATACCGTACTCGAAATATTCTCTGTCATTCCGCTGGAATAGCACGAATGGTCAATTCGGGCACCGCTAAGCTCCGCTCCGCTTCAGTGGAACGCAGCCTAAAGCGGTATTTCAACGGATTGACGATAAAGGGACAATACTATTGTCGGGCAACATGGTTCAGCACGCATGTTAAATGTCAATTATCGCGTTGACGCTGCGTCGACGCAACGTAAGTGCGGCATACGTTGCGGTATTCAGATGCGACGACGGAACGCAATGTGGCCTCGCTCTTAGTTGACAGCGCTCGCGGGTATTAACTTTACGAAAGACGCACTAAAATCAGGTTAATGTGAAAGATAATGTTTCGGGCGACCTAAATTCTGAAAAATCTTGCAAAGTAATTCTGCGTTCTCGCCAAAATTTTTGGCAATCGTGAAAATATGTAACGTCACAAATCAGTAGTTTTTCTTGTGGCTGCTACGTGTGCTATTCTTTAGAAATTGATGTTTGGGCGCTTTGATGATATGTGCATGGGGGGGTATGTGTGGGGCGTGGATGAGTTGCAGCTCTCAAGTAAAATGGCGACAGCCTTAGTTTTGAATTATAGTTTGTGCGTTTTAAGATGATATGGGTGACAGTTCTCATATTCCTTGCTACGGATTTTTTTACAAGAAAACAAAAAAAAATAAAAGTGTAATAAATTATATTCTATCTACATAAACAAATTTTTCCTATAATTATTGTAAATAAATAAAAATGAAAAGTGGTTAAATGATAACTTATTAATATAAAATTATAAATATTAACTGTGAAATAGGAGTATAAAATTATTGTTACGAAAATATTTGAAAAATGTCAGATGCATGAAACGGAACTTATGCATATAGAGATTGACACAGTTGAATCGAAATCAAATCGATAAAAAAGGGGCGGCCATCTTAAATCGCCTTCGCCACTCTGAAACCTCAGTACGAAATCGATAATTTCGATTACAATTCCTTTAGTAAGTGATTCGATATTTTTAAATAATCGATTAATTTTTAGGTAACTTCCCTTTTATTGTCAATTATTATGTGTCACCCATATCATCTTAAAACGCACAAACTATAGATGACATTGACAGCGGAACACTCCCTGCAAGCTTTTATACCAACTTTAATTTTTTTAACAAGCTTTTTTTAACATGCAAATTGTATAATATATTGAGCATTATAATTTATAACTTAACAGTTAAAATTTTTAAGGAGAAATTTATTTTCTTCTTAAATTTTGAGACTATTTAAATAAAAGCTTTTTTTCAAAAAGCTTTTTGTTTATAATTTATTAAAAGTAAAATTAACTCAAAGCAACCTATTTAACATTTTTTTGTTTTTTAAAACATGCATCTGCCCAAAATAATTCAGTAAAACTTATTAAAAACATAATTGAATTGTTTTTAATTAATTGTTTTTATTAGGTCGATGCTAGGTCAAACTGAATTAAACCTACATAATATTTTGGTGTAAACAAAAACTTACTATGAGGCGCTTAGCTTTAGTTATATTGCAGTAGGATTGAATTATATTAATTTAGTACTACATACTTTATTTTACGTTTTTTTTATTAATTTAGTACTACATACTTTATTGTAGCGCTGCGTTGACGGAATGACTTATTAGGTCAAAGCGTGTCACACCTGAAGGGGGAGGGAGGGGGTCGGCGGAGTGTGACATGGTGTGACAAGTGGTGAGAGGGGTCCTGTTTTATAATAATAATAATAATAAGAAAATTTTATTTTAACAATCACACAACACAATATTAAATTATTACAAAAATACACAAAAAAAAAAATCAAGAACACAAAATTACAATAATATTAAATTGTGTGACATCAAAACTGGCAAAAATTTTATGGCATCACATTTTAAATTTAATAAAATGAATAGCGTAATTTTAAATGTTGGTTTTAATTATTAGATGTAAAATCCCAAATTTGTGACGTCAGAGGGTGGGGTTGGGTTTCTCACACAATATGTGACCACCTGTGAGAAGGGTCTAAAAATCATGAATATCGTGCGACGTACTATATGGATGGTCCCTAACGGATAGGAAATATTGAGGTAGGGTGAATGAGGTAGACCGGCCGGTCGTGGAGGGAGTCTTGCGTTAGACAGATCCAGGACATCCCTCCGTGTAGGGCTGAAGGCAAACCGCAGGTGGTTTTAGTGGGTAAGAGTCCCACATACCCCCGGGGTGCTTCAGCTCAGCAGGGTGAATGACTCGCTGCTTTCTCACTGTATTGTTTCGCCGCAACGCAAGACGACACAACGTCCTATTAAATCGTATTCTAATTTCTTGATATGTGTGAACGCGCTTCAAGTCCTCATAATTGCTATTTGCACGCTGGTTTACAAACACCAGTACTAAGTAAATTTACCATCAACAATACCTTGCCCGGGGACTTGCCTCCGAGTCCATTTGGTTAATGACTTAAGATTTCCATGAGCGACGAACAACCTTGGAGGTGACTGATTGCACTTATGCGATTACTCGCCTCCCGACATATTATTACCCTACATTATACAACCAATTTGCAGATGAAGTGATTTAGATTGAATATTTTTGTTAATCAATAAGAAGACGCGACCATGCTAATAATAACCTATAACCTAATAATCTTGAATTTCAATAGAGATAGTGTGAAAAACACAAAACCAGTAGGGTTGATAGTAGTAGGTATGCACCCAATCTAAGTCTCCTGACCTAAACGAATCGAATGATGCCTCTAATGTTCAAATACGATAAGCCTTTCAGGCCCATCAGCGCACCAAATGCCATATATTATATAGTTACTATCAGCCATCAGGTTCCTAGGTAATTGGTGGACCTAGATAATTTGGTCGGGTTACGTCAAGCTTAGCCGACAAATCACCATCCAGGGACACTGACTTGACATAATCCAACCAAATAACGTAGAGCAGCAATCAGCCTATGAAGCAATTTGTTTGCTAATACAATGTAGATCAGTCGGTTAAAAATGTGTCCTTGAATTTGCAATTTGAGCATAAATCGCTCTACTCCGGTGCAGTAACGTTTAATCACGGCGGCATTCCGGGAGCTTTAAGAAAGATATTATACTCCGCAATATGACCTGTTGAAACAAAAATGTGAAAGCCGAGAGGGAAAGCACCTGTATTACGTGCCCACTTTGTTGTCGTTTTAAGCAATATGACCGTCCGCGTCAGTACCTATTTGGAGATCTTTTTAACCGCTTACCAAAAAGAGTAAAAGAAGGAACTGCAGCACCTGAATTTCGTGCCCAATTTTTTACCATTTTAATCTTTCGATCGCGGATTCTTGGAAATCTATTGTTATTCTATTATTGTCGCAGTCACCAGTGTCCTCGTGGGGCTTGATGGGTTAAATGGTAACTGTCAGTATTCAGAAACGACTATTTAAACCCCCAATCAAAAAGAGAGGTCATAAGTTTAACGTGTCTATGTGTTTGTCCGTCGCATCCAAGCATCCAAATGGGTGGACTATTTTTGATATAGTATACATACGACCTGTAGTTAAGTACGCAGTTTTTCACAAAGGATTTCATAACTTATGCGGTTATGGAAGATATTGAATATTATATGAGCAAATGCCCATTACTTCCTCGGTAACCAAGCCATATCACAATATGGTATGGTATGGTTCCTATGGAGGAACGTTAAAGAAAAAGAAAATCATCTTCCTACAAACATGTCACGTAATACGGGAATTTTCCCATATATGAAGCACTACTGAGCTACGATAATAATAGATAAATCATTGCGTATTTTAGTACGAACGTGAAATATAATATTTTGTTGAGTTTTATGACCAATTTTATTCGATCATCAGCAATACAACATACACGCTTTTAATACCCACATGGTTTTTAGGGTTCCGTACCCAAAGGGAAAAAACGGGACCCTATTACTAAGACTTCGATGTCTGTCCGTCTGTCTGTCACCAGGCTGTAACTCAAGAACGGTAATAGCTAGAGAGTTGAAATTTTCACAGATTATGTATTATGTATTCATAATCTGTGACAATTTCAACTCTCTAGCTATTACCGTTATTATGAATACATTTAATTAATAATTAAGGGGGGGGGGGTCCTATACAAAAAAAACACATTTTTTTCCTATTTTTGCTCTATGGTGGTACGGAACCCTTCGTGCGCGAGTCCAACTTGCACTTGGCCGATTATTAACACTGGGGAACGGAATATGTGCTCAATAAAATATAATTATAAAGCATTAAAATGTTTGCGTACTTATTATGATTTCCTTCAAAAATATGTTTTACACTGAAGTGACTTAGCGCTTTGGTATGAAACCTTGCCATTTTGTCGAAGCTTTTCTAAATCACGTAACGTTAGCATTATTTTAATTATCTTGTACATAATTTTATTTTAATAAATAATTACAGACTTTGACAGGAAATGAACAAATCTTTGTCAAAGTTAATCATAGAATATCTCTGGACTCCTAGTCTCTGAGTAAGGCCGTTCGTTTTCTAGTATACGCTGGTATACGCATGAACGTTACCGAGTTTATTATTGAAGTGCACCGGCAGGGTTAATATTGTACGGTTAATTACATACTGGTTCAACACTCGGTCAGCCACCGGGTAAACTATTAACACGAAATCAATCAACGGTCAATTATGGGTCGAATTTTCTGCAAATTGGCTAATTTATAAGTTAAATAAACTTTTAAAGATTCGATTATTTGATTTTGAGTAAACTATTATCAGGAAGTTTGCACTGTAAACAATTTTTTTATAAAAAGTAATATATCGATTTTGATGTTCTTAAAATTAATAAAGTTAGTTTAAATTCATCTAAACGTCTTTATAAGGTACCTAAGTAGACGATAATAGTGAGTAAAGAATAATAACAAAGTACATAGTAACAACGGCATAATATATTACGAGTATAATTTATAATAGCTTTAGCATTTTAAAGACTGTTCCTATTCAGTCGCACAAAAAAAGCTGTTCGGTATCAGAGATGATATAAATTAGGCTAAGTGCACATCAAAGGTAGAATTTTGCCCTCGGCTTCCGCTCTCGGGCTTTGTCCAATGCGATTAGTATGTTTCCTGTTAGCCATGTCCCTATTTTCAGCATGGACGTTCATTTTGAGCAGAGATTCCTAAACTTAATGGATCGCTATACTTAATAAGATACTATCCTTTAATTTCATGAAAGGATAGGTTGAACGCAGATTTAGGCTGAAAACTGTTTATATTATGATTGCGAGGAAAAGGACGTCCGAATGAATATTTGTAAAAGTTTACAATTTATAATGACTGAAACCATTTTTTTTTTGCAAACTAATCCTAGTAATTTTATATAACCAACTTTGGGAATAGCATGCTTTAAAGGACATGAGCCCGCGGTAAATGCCTTCAGAACTGGGGTTAGTCGCACAAGACATTACAGAGCCGACAGGTTTTTAAAAGGCCAGTAAAATTATCCAGTCTTTGCCTATCTAACGACAAACCCTAGATATGCTCCACTTCTTGGCCGTGATGGATAACCATAATCGCCAAGATGTGGAGCTGCTTCGCACAACTGACGTCGATAATAAGACGTGTGACGTTCATATCCCCTATGGCCTAAGCCCTATGGGGTACTGTGCGCCGCGGCGCGCCCTGGTGCGCCGTGGAAAGACAAGAGGGGCGCCGTGAGTCGATCCTTCATCATTATCCATAATCACAAATATTATAAAATAAAATTATAATATGAATTATACAAAGCAGGCAGATGATTAAATATTTGTTTATTATTATTTACTAATAATTATTAAAGGTGTTTATTAATGTATATTTTTGTAATAGCTAGTAGCTCGGTCAACAAAGTATTTGTAGAGTGCGTGAGCGGGAACCTAAGCGACCTAACAAAGGTCAAAATTTTTGGTTTTTCGTCAATTACTAAAAAACTATACGTTATAGCAAAAAATATTGTATGATGACATTAAAGCTTATAAAATTATCTATAAATTAGATTCTATAGTGTTTTTCCAAATTCTCATCCGTTTTCGAACTACACGCTCAGGAAAAGTAAAAATTAAAAAAAAAAGCTTTATTTTAAATATCTACATATTTAAAATAAAGCTTTTTTTTTAATTTTAGGAATACCTACGTATTCCTTTCTAATGCTGTTTGCAGCGACAAAATATTGTTCTTTGTAAAGCCTCAGATGCTGGTAAGTCGTTTATTCTTCTTGGCGTCAAGATATTACCTCCATTTTTCCACCCTCACTCTTGAGGGGTCAGCTCATTTCCTGATCGTGTAGTTCGAAAACGAATGAGAATTTGGAAAAACTGTATAGGATCTAATTTATAGAGAATTTAATAAGCTTTTATGTCATCATAGAATATTTTTTGCTATAACGCATAGTTTTTTAGTTATTGACGAAAAACCAAAAATTTAGACCTTTGTCGCCCCCCACTCCCGCCGGCTCACCTCCTAGACGTCAGGACTTTTAGTATGTTTTGCCCCTAATCACCCTGAATAAGTTGCAGCAGAAATCGCATAGGTTCCCTCTCACGCACTCTATACCCTCTTCTGAGTCATTCGTTAACCGGACTATAGGTAGAGTAGGGCGCCGTGACAAAATATTGACTTGTAAGTGCGCCACAGGCTGAAAAAGATTGGAATTTTTGGGATGGGATTGGGATTCTACAATATGTCAAATTACATAAATTAAAACAGTCCCATTTTTTAAAATTGCCAGATTTTAAATCAATTGCTAACAATACGATACTAAAAAGCTGAATAATACATGGAAAAAGTTAAATAATTGATGTATTAAAGTTACTAATTAGGATTTAAGACGCCTACAGTCTACACGTCGAATTTATGACCAAAATAAACTAATTGCTAACTTTCCCCAGAGTGTAATGCGTCGAAGAGTTCATTCAATAATAAATTAAGGGCGTTTGTGCATGAAATTTCGTTTAGTAGTTTGAAGTTATTGCACAGCTTTTATCGCGCGCTTTGAGCGCGACGACCGAATCAAGAAATTCCGCAATAAAAAACCTAACAGTCCGACCGGCATAGCGTCGCGTTGCCGTGCATCGTCGTTTCAGTCGGCAGACTACGGCACGGTGTTTGTGTGCGTGCGACTAGACGTATGCGAATTACAATTGCATTAGTTAATAAAAAATGCTATGCAATAGCTCTACCCGCGGCAGTCCCCGAGTGCTTCTCCTATTTAAGCGACTCTAAAAATAATAAATAATAATACATAAGGCAAAAATTCTTATGTACTGTTTACATAAGTCGCATTTAACACAAGCCTTTAAAAGTTTCAAATAATAAATATTCGTAATCGGGGAGACGTTAATTCTGTAAATCTACCTTATATCGGTGTTTCGATGGTAGTTTTGGGTATAGATATATATCAACAATTCATATTTTTTTTAATGTTTGCGTCTATCGCGATTCGCGTGATAACAAAAAAACATGTAAAGCGACGTTTAAAGCTATTAAAACATTATGGATACAAAGCTTATATGAATTCGCACTTTTGTTTCTTACACCTTTACGTCCAAAGTCCAAACCATTGGACCAATTTTCGTGAAACTTTGTGTAGAGAAGCTTTGAAGGTCCCGAAGAAGGACCAAAAATGATTATTGTTGCGAAATGTACAGTTCCTGTAAACTAATTGCTACTTATCAAAGTAGTTGGCAACATTTTTTTTTCGTTTGTTTAAATTACATTATTAACTTATAATATTATGTTACATGCTATTACAGTACGCCATAAACCGGATCAGTTTATCTGGGCACTAGGTATCGCACAAAACATACGATTTGCTTTTTAACACACAATAATATTATAAGTACTAAGTTAATTATTTTAAGTCACACACATGTTGCAAATTAATAGAAATAATATTCTTTTTATATTATGTAATTTTAGTTTATTATCGCGAAGACGCAAATTTAATTCAATAGAAAAAAATGCCTGAACGATGATGATTATCGTAATGAAACGATGACTTCAGTAAATGTTGGAGGATAAATTTAGCCTGTTGGAGCAACAAACATACTTTAGTTGATTGTTTTTTCTGTGTAAAACATCATATAATTGATTACAAGGGCAATTATGAGGGGTAAATAAATATAATTACGCCGTTTAATTAAGCTTTCTATATTAGTCACCTATTTAGTTCCCCATCAGTAGAGACTATATGTATCTAAATAGGCTTTACGTGTTATATTTTGGAAAGGGTTAAATTTCATAAAATACCCGAAAGGATCTTTCCCTCGAGGCAATAATTACTACGAAAACTTAAATACCGTGAGAGACTTTATAGTGCCATTGATTTTACGGGCCAAATTAAACTGGCTTTAAGCCTGAATCGTATATCGCTCATGAGTTCCGATTTTGTTCTGTGAACAGCACTCGTCGAGAATGCAAAATGAATCGCGTTTTGAATACCGATTCATCGTCTATATCCCAGACAAAATGAATGAAGAATTTTTAACAAATCCCACCTTTTATTTGCCAAAAAGGTAGACAGCTTTTTATTTTTACACGGACCTGTCTTCATTTGGATAAAAGCTCAGGGTTTCATCCTTGAATTGGGTGGACATGGTCGTTTTGTGGCGGCTGGAAGTTAGCAAACTCTAGCTGCAATCGGACTTAATTTCGCAGAGAGAATAACGTGGAATTATTGGAAGCGATTGATGGAAAACTTCAATGAAAATATCCATTATTAATCGTAATAGCGAAATTCGAAAGCATAATAAGAAAATGCTTTTGTTGTGTTTATTTTCCACTTTTCTATTTTCAGATTTTAACATACCCTTTGAAAAATTCACCTTACCTCAGAGAAATAACATAAATGGTTCAGTGAATAATCAAAACTCCTCTGGAAATGGGCACATTTGTAAATCTACTTACGAGATTACTTCACTGGAAACAAGTGGTATGGCTGGGGGCAGTTCACCGTCATTCATTCAGGGCATAAGGGTGCATTACCTCATTGGACTACTTCGCTGATGCATCGAGTGAAGGTTCTCAGGGGTACGAGGCGTTTTGTCGTGATGCTCTACAATATTCTTTATATTACTTACTTGCACAGTATTCGCTTTAACATACAGGGTGTAACAAAACAAAGTGAAAATACTTTAGACTGTAAAAGAGCACCTGTAAATAGTTTACTGTGAAAGTAGCAGCGCTGAAAGAATACTCTTTTAAATTTTGTACAGGTAATTCATGACGAAAGCTTGCCTACACAAATCACAAAAAAAATGTTCCTTCAGCGCTGCTACTTTTATAATGACCTCTATAATACAACATAACTATATATTATATATGTTACGCTTAAAGACCGAAAACGCTCAGTGAGCGAAAACATGGCTCACAACGCGTTGTGGTCATAGTGAAACGGCCACGATGCGAAATTCGCGTCGTGGCCCTAATTAAAACGGCCACTACGCGTTCTGGTAATCACAGAAATACCACAAAGCGATATTCGTGACGTGGCCCTAATGTAAACGGCCACGACGCGTTCTGAAACCAGGATAGTTACTCAGGAGTAATTTTATAGCACCCAAGTGTGTGCGCAATACACAAGAGCACTCCGGTTTCAATGAAACCAGACCAGTTACGCAGCAGTAATTTTATAGCGCCCAAGTGTGTGCGCAATACACAAGAGCACTCTGGTTTCAATGAAACTAGGCCAGTTACGCAGGAGTTATTTTATAGTGCCCAAGTGTGTGCGCTATACACAAGAGCACGTTATGCAGGAGTAATTTTAAAGTGCCCAAGTGTGTGTGCAATACACAAGAGCACTCTGGTTTCAATGAAACTAGGCCAGTTACGCAGGGGTAATTTTATAGTGCCCAAGTGTGTGCGCAATACACAAGAGCACTCTGGTTGTTACGCAGGAGTTATTAATAGTGCCCAAGTGTGTGCTCAATATACAAGAGCACCCTGGTTTCAATGAAACCAGGCCCGTTAAGCAGGAGTAATTTTATAGTGCTCTTGTGTATTGCGCACACACTTGGGCACTATAAAATTACCCCTGCGTAACTGGCCTAGTTTCATTGAAACCAGAGTGGTTTTGTGTATTGCGCACACACTTGGGCGCTATCAAATTACTCCTGCGTAACACGGCCTGGTTTCAGAACGCGTCGTGGCCGTTTTCATTAGGGCCACAACACGAATTCGCGTCGTGGCTGTTTTTGAATGCTCAAACGCGTCATGGCTTTTCTCGATTACCACAACGCGTTGTGGTCGAATAGCACGTCAGCCACGACACGAATTTCGCTTTGTGGTATTTCTGTGATTACCAGAACGCGTCGTGGCTGTTTTCACTATTACCACAACGCGTTGTGAGCCATTTTTTCGCTCACTGAGCGTTTTCGGTCTTTGAGCGTAACATATACACATTGCACACCCTCAAGTATATCACATTGTTTTGTTACAGCTTGTATAATATTTGATTGTTTATTTTTATGAAACTCTCGCAACTTTGGGGCACAAGTTACCAACTCATAAATTAATCATGAGTTATACGAGACTTGTGGAGTGTGGACATTGTGATTTTGTGAGGTAGGTAAACTATTTAAGAAATTGCTCATTCATATACTTAATATATCGTATCCTTAACATTTTCCTACTCTAATTACACCTCATATAAAACTCTAAAATGAGAATTAAATGTCGGTGAAAGTAATGAAAACAGCTAGTTATTAACTATTCCTTGAAATAATAAGAAACGCTAATTCATCCATCCACGTAGGTGGTTTCTCCTAGAATTTATAATAAAATAGCAACCTGAGGAACTCAGTTATTTTAAAGCTTATGAAGTAGGTGTTTATTAAGTGCTTTTAAAAGCGAGTAATATTTATAAAATTTATTATACTCTTCGTGCTCGTAAATGAACAGAGAAGTGTATTTCCATTACACTCGTAGTGTTGAGGACAGCGGCCTCGCTCCCAAAAAACGTATAGTGAGTGCATATAAACTAATTAAAGTGATATGTGAGAAATAGACTCAGTGTAAATTAGTGTTTTTACGAATAGACTTTAAAAAGTGAATTACGATAAATCTGTGGCTCCCTAAGAGGTAAAATGTGATTGATTTAATGGATTAATAAATTGTCTAATAGATGCAGGAAAAATTAGTAATGTAGCCTAAATAGTTTGGAAAATATAAAGAAAAGTTGTGTGAAAATGTACGTAAATTGTGTTAACTTTTAGATTCTCTTAGCTGTAATTTCGTAAAATATAAGTTGTGATACTTAGATTAAGCTAAACATTGTGGAAAATTGAATAAAGAATCTTCCGAAATGCGTTTTAATTACCTGGCTCACGGAAAATGGGGAAAATGGGGGAAAAATAGCCGTCTCCGATAGCAAAAGTGAGACAGAAAAAACAGTCTCAAACTGCGAATCGGAGCGGCTCTCTATACGGCATTCTCCCGAGCCAGGTAAGCGAGGCGCGTTTCGGGAGCAATGTTCTCCTCGACTCTCGTGTGTTTTATTTACGCCCCCGCTCTGCGAGATTACCGGTGTAGCCTTGGTCTTCGAGTCCGATCCGAGCCAGCGGCAAAAAAACCTATGGATGAATACAGTCTCGAACAGTGAACTTGGTCCTTGCGATCCGGAAGTGAACTTGGTCCTTTGCGATCCGGATCTGAAGACGACACTTAGAAAATTTTCAAGAGCAAGCTGGACTTAGAAATTTGGGAAGACCGGACCCGAAGAAGATTGGACTCGAAGACTGGACTCGAAGATACAGGTCTACACCACCAAGGGGAAGCAAGGATTCGTAGATTTTGTCATAAAACCTACTGAAGTTCCTTGAAGATTGAAGATTGAACATTGAACATTGAAGATTGAAGATTTAACATTGAACATTGAAGATTTAACATTGAACATTGAAGATTTAACATTGAACATAGAAGATTGAAGATTCAATATAGAAGATTGAAGATTCAATATAGAAGATTGAAGATCCAATACAGAAGATTGAACATTGGACATAGAAGATTGAAGATTCAATATAGAAGATTGAAGATTCAATATAGAAGATTTAACCATTGAAGATGGTCATCACGAGGAGTCAGAGCGGGGCTGAGGAGAACCAGCAACCAAAGATATTCTCGGATCCGCCCAGGTCGCCGTCTGCAGCCGCAACCAGCCAGCCGCCGACCGAGGGGAGGGCGGATCTGCTTCAAACCGTGTTGAAGCCGAGGCCGGGCACTAGCAAGACACCCGCGCCATCGGCACCTGTAGCCAGGGAGAAGGCTATTTCAATTGGGTCGCGTCGATCGACAGCAAGTGTCGTCGCGCGCCTCCGTTACGAGGCGGAAGAGAAGCTTGCCGCACTCCGTAAAAAGGAACTGCAGATCGAAGCAGAACTTATCAAGAAGAAGCTCATCGCTGATGTCGCCACTGCTGAGGAAACCAGCAATCCCGACGACGACGAGCCTTCAGAACAGGTGGAGCAACGGGTCCGAGCCTGGCTAAGCGAACATGGTCCTGACAACGAAGAGACGACCGAGGAACGGGTCGTGCCAGAGGAAGGAGGGGACGCGCCGAAGCCAGAAGACATGCCACCTGCGGGAAAGGGACGCGAGCCGCAGAGATCGAGGTTCGAGCGGCCGATACAAAGCCGTCTTCGTTCACCTACGCCGCCTGCAGCCGGGATCAACGGGGTGGAACAGCTTGCCGACACCCTGGACAAGCTGTTGAATCAACGACAGCCGCGCCATCAGACGGAGTTGCCCATATTCACGGGCTCTCCTTTGGAATGGCTGCCGTTCAAAGCAGCCATGGAAGATACCACCGCATTCTACAAGCTAAAGCCGATCGAGAACCTGGCGCGCCTGAGAAGCTGTCTACGGGGGGAAGCACGAGAAGCAGTGGCACCGTTGCTGAGCATCGCAACACCACCCGAGCAGATCATGAAGACTCTGGAGCAATGCTTCGGCCGGCCCGAGGTGATGGTCGACCGCATGATGGAAGATTTGAAGAAGCTTCCGAGGCTCGGAGGCACGGCGGCAGAGCTCAACCACTTCGCGGTGAAGATCCAGAACATGGTGGCCATCCTGAGGAAGTTGAAGCACGGGTACCTCTTTAATCCGTTGCTTGTGAGAGACATCCTGGAGAAGCTCAGCCCGTTCGAGAAGAGCAAATGGTACGACTACGCAGAAGAGACATCGCGCTACCGGAACGAGCCCGATGTCGTCCTTCTCTCTGAATTCTTAATGAGAGAAGCGGACAGAGCGCTGCGCTACGGATTCACCACGGCTCCGGCTGCAAGAAAGGAAACATCGCGTCCACCTCCCAGCAAGAACGAAGTTAGAACGAGAAGACCAGTCTTCGCGATAGCAGAAGAGGGCCAATGCGCACCGAGCCACAGCCAGCCAAAGAGAATGCGCGAAGAACCAACGAAGTGTCCGATGTGCACCGACCGCCACGCTCTGTTTCGCTGCGCTGCTTTCAAGAAACTGAGTGTGCAGAAGAGATGGGACACAGTCAAACAAGAAGGGCTGTGCTTCCTGTGCCTATCGAGCCGACACAGAAGATACAACTGCAGAGCGAAGCAGTGTGGTATCCAGGGATGCAAGCGGCCTCACCACCCACTACTACACGAAGAGAGGTCCGACGGCGCTCCACCGATCGAGGACGCCGTAATCACCGCATCGGTTGCCTCCGACCGTGCGGTGAAGCTGAAGATGAGAAGAATTCAAGTCATTGGGCCACGGGGCGAAGCCGACATCTTCGCGCTGTTCGATGAGGGCTCGACGGTGACTCTGCTGGATGAAGACGTCGCTAAGGCTATCGGCGCGGACGGTCCACCGAAGATGCTGCGCATGCACGGGATCAACGCCGAGAGAAGGGAAGAGAGAAGCCGCCTCGTACAACTGGGCGTACGAGGTCGCGACGGTACCAGACACGACATCACCGCGAGGACTGTGAACGGGTTGAATCTCTTAACTCAATCCGTTCCGGAATCCCTTCTGCAACTCGCTCACCTGCGCGATCTCAAGAACGAAGAGATGTGCTACGAGAACGAGAAACCCCAACTTCTCATCGGCACGGACAATTGGCAGCTCATCGTGTCTCGGGAGCTGAGAATCGGGAAGAGGAACCAGCCTGCAGCCTCTAAGACGAAGCTTGGATGGGTGATACATGGCAGCATCCCCAAGCGCATCATAAGGCAGGACGAGAACGAAAACATCCTGCACATATCTACGGTGGAAACCAGAAATGATCGTCTGGAAGAAATGGTGAAGAAACACTTCGACATAGACGCTTTGGGAATAGCGGCTAAGGCGAAGCTGAGCAACGAGGAACAGCGAGCCATCGACCTGTTTGGCAGAACGGCCAAGAGAACGGAAGACGGTCGATTCGAAGTGGGACTCCTGTGGCGCAAGGATGGCGTCAAACTGCCCCTCAGTTACAACAACGCGCTGAGGAGGCTCAAGAACTTAGAAAGCAAGCTCGACAGAAACCCCCAAGATGCGGTGCAGTATCGTGGGCAGATGGAGAACCTCATACGAAAAGGATATGCAGAGAAATGTGACGGGACAGAGGCCGGAAGCGAGAACACATGGTACCTGCCGCACTTCCCGGTCAAGAACCCAAACAAGCCGGGCAAGCTGCGCTTGGTCTTCGACGCGGCGGCCAGAACGAACGGCGTGAGCCTCAACGATCACTTACTGGAGGGGCCCGATCTACTGACATCCCTGCCGAGAATATTGTTCCGGTTCAGGGAGGAAGCCGTAGCCGTGAAAGCAGACATAGAAGAAATGTTCCTACGCGTGAAGATCAGAAAAGAGGACCAGCCGGCGCAGATGTTCCTGTGGAGAGAGGGCCGAGAGGAGCCGCCCTCTAAGTACAAGATGACGGTCATGATATTTGGGGCATCGTGTTCACCGTACCTGGCACATTCAGTACGGAATCGAAATGCAGAAGAACACGCAGAATCGTGCCCAGAAGCCTACAGCGCCATCACCGAAGCCCACTACATGGACGATTATGTGGACAGCTATCCAGACCATGAGAAGGCCAAGCAGGTCGTGGAACAAGTGGACCGGGTGCACAAGATGGGCGGATTCCACTTACGAGGATGGACGAGTAACGATCGACGAGCGCTGAAGGGGCTACCAGTGGACCGCCTGGCCGATGATGTGGCGCAGCCTGTCACCAAGGACGAACAGAAGACCCTGGGAATACTGTGGGACTCGCGAGGGGACACGTTGAGATTTAATACATCTCTGTCAAGAGTCCCTAAAGAGGTCCGAGAGCTGCAGCGTGCGCCGACCAAGAGAGAGGCCCTTAGCACGGTGATGAGCATCTATGATCCGCTGGGGCTACTGAGCTGCTACACCATCACCGCCAAAGTCATCCTACAAGGTCTGTGGCGTCAGAAGCTGGACTGGGACGAGCCGCTGCCGGCGGAGGCAGCCGAAGACTTCACTCGATGGCTGAGAGACATGGAGCACATCAGCCACCTCGCGCTACCCCGGAGCTACAACGGGGGGAGCCCCACAAGGAACCGGCAGCTGCACGTGTTCTGTGACGCGAGCAAAGACGCGTACGCGGCGGCCGTCTACTGGAGGCTGGAGCAAGAAGATGGAGAAATTCGAGTGATGCTGGCCGCAGCCAAGGCTAAGGTGGCGCCACTGAAGACACAGACGATACCACGACTGGAGCTGCAAGCCGCTCTGGTGGGGGCGAGGCTCGGGAACGCCGTCGCAGCTGAACACAGATGGAAGACAGATACGATCTTCTACTGGACCGACGCTCAGGTGGTTCTGTGGTGGATACAGAACGGAAGCAGAAAATACACACCATACGTCGCACACCGATTGGGAGAGATCGCCGAGCTGACTTCCGTGCACCAGTGGAGGTGGGTGAGCACGAAAAATAATATCGCCGACATGGCCACCCGAACGGGCTATGTCACGAAGAGCGAAGAGGATCCGTGGTTCAATGGACCAGACTTCCTGCGAAGGCCTGTGAACGAGTGGCCCGCGGAGAGTCCCGTTCAAGCCGAGAACCGAGAGGAGCACGTCGCCTTCCAGACCACGGAGGCGAGCGAAATGGACTGTCTGCCAGAGGTTAGTCGCTTTTCAAAGTACGAGCGCCTCGTGAGATGTACGGCGATGGTTCTACTATTCGTCGAGAAGTGTCGTGATCGTCGGGCCAGTCTCGACGTGCGGCACCTGGAGAAGGCGGAGAAGTTATGGTACCGAAAATCCCAGCACGATAGCTTCGCACGGGAAATAGAGAAGATGAAAAACGGAGGGACGGCGCCAAGGTGGAGCTCCTTGTACCGGCTCAACCCGGTGTACAGGGACGGCCTGCTCACTCTGGACGGGAGGATCGGAGCAGCGCAGGTGCCGGACGAGATGAAGAACCCAATTATCCTGGACGGAAGACACCCGTTCACGAGACTGCTGGTGGCCAGGGAGCATGCCAGAGCCGGACACGGGAGCCGCGAGAGAGTAGTGAACGATCTACGACAGAAATTCTGGATCCTGAAGCTACGGCCGACGGTGAGGAGCATCATCCACAACTGCGCCTTCTGTCGGATGAGAAGGGCGCGCCCAAGAATCCCGCAACCTGGAGACCTGCCACCGGAGCGCCTGGGGGCGTTCCAGAGACCATTTTCCTACTGTGGTCTCGATTGTTTCGGCCCAATGATCGTTACCATCGGCCGACGTCACGAGAAGAGATGGGGAGCGCTGTTCACCTGTTTGACGACGCGAGCGGTTCACCTGGAACTGGTGGCCTCGCTGTCGACCGATTCAGCATTGATGGCGATGAGAAGAATGGCCGCTCGGCGAGGATGGCCGGCGGTCATGTACAGTGACAATGGGACAAACTTCAGAGGCGCAGACGTCGAGCTGCGACAAGCGTACGCCGAGTGGATGCCGGCTATGACCGAGCTGGGCCTCGTACACCGCATGAAATGGAAGTTCACTCCGCCAGGGGCGCCGAGCCAAGGAGGCGCCTGGGAGAGACTGGTGAGGTCAGTGAAAACCGCCCTACTCGCCACACTGAACGAGAAATCACCGAAGGAAGAGGTGCTCCAGACCCTGATGACCGAGGCGGAGTACTCCGTGAACGCTCGACCGCTCGTTCACGTTTCCGTGGACCCCGACGACCCAGAGGCGATCACACCTAACCATTTCCTCATAGGGTCATCCACAGGACAACCATACGTCGGGCCGTGCGTGCAGGCCGACAAGAAGACGTGGAGGGTCGCGCAAGCCTTGGCGGACGAGTTCTGGAGGCGATGGGTGAGAGAGTACCTGCCGACGCTCACGCCCCGTTGCGGGGCCCCGAGGAGCGGCCGCAACCTGGCCCCGGGGGACTTAGTGATCGTCGTGGACCCCGCGCTGCCGCGTAATACATGGCCGCGCGGAGTCGTACACCGTGTCTACCCGGGCCCGGACGGACGAGTGCGTTGCGCGGACGTGCGTACTCGCAGCGGAGTGTTCCGCCGGCCAACATCAAAGCTGGCGGTAATAGAAGAATCGCCGCCGGAGGAGCGGCCGGCGCCAGGAGAAGAGCCAGCGGGCCGAGTCAGCCCGCAGTCGCCAGAACGAGTCGCGACGGGCTCAAACAGCTCGTGCTCAGCCGGGCAGTCACCAGCTCAGCCGGGCAGTCACCAGCTCAGCCGGGCAATCACCAGCTCAGCCGGGCAGTCACCAGCGGGCCAAGTCAGCCCGCAGTCGCCGGAACGAGTCGCGACGGGCTCAGCCCGCCCGTGCTCAGCGGGGCAGTCATCGGCGGGCCGAGTCAGCCCGCAGTCGCCGGAACGAGTCGCGACGGGCCTAACCAGCTCGTGCTCAGCCGGGCAGTCAGCGGCGGGCCGAGTCAGCCCGCAGTCGCCGGAACGAGTCGCGACGGGCCTAACCAGCTCGTGCTCAGCCGGGCAGTCAGCGGCGGGCCAAGTCAGCCCGCAGTCGCCGGAACGAGTCGCGACGAGCTCAGCCAGCTCGTGCTCACCGAGGCAGCCGACAGCGAGACCAGCGAGCCCGCAGTCACCGGAGAAGGCTGCGTAGACCCTGGCTACTGCGCCGGGGGGAGGATGTTGAGGACAGCGGCCTCGCTCCCAAAAAACGTATAGTGAGTGCATATAAACTAATTAAAGTGATATGTGAGAAATAGACTCAGTGTAAATTAGTGTTTTTACGAATAGACTTTAAAAAGTGAATTACGATAAATCTGTGGCTCCCTAAGAGGTAAAATGTGATTGATTTAATGGATTAATAAATTGTCTAATAGATGCAGGAAAAATTAGTAATGTAGCCTAAATAGTTTGGAAAATATAAAGAAAAGTTGTGTGAAAATGTACGTAAATTGTGTTAACTTTTAGATTCTCTTAGCTGTAATTTCGTAAAATATAAGTTGTGATACTTAGATTAAGCTAAACATTGTGGAAAATTGAATAAAGAATCTTCCGAAATGCGTTTTAATTACCTGGCTCACGGAAAATGGGGAAAATGGGGGAAAAATAGCCGTCTCCGATAGCAAAAGTGAGACAGAAAAAACAGTCTCAAACTGCGAATCGGAGCGGCTCTCTATACGGCATTCTCCCGAGCCAGGTAAGCGAGGCGCGTTTCGGGAGCAATGTTCTCCTCGACTCTCGTGTGTTTTATTTACGCCCCCGCTCTGCGAGATTACCGGTGTAGCCTTGGTCTTCGAGTCCGATCCGAGCCAGCGGCAAAAAAACCTATGGATGAATACAGTCTCGAACACGTAGTTTTACCGATCGTAATTAATTTTCAGCGTATTGCCAACTTCGCGGAAATTAAACTTAGAGGCGAAATATTTAAACGTGAGTACAAGTTACATAAAACCGTGCCATGCATTTACCGTACCCATCAAAATATGATACGGTAAAGAAGGGTAAGGGCCTGTTTCGCCACTTTCTGATAAAGTGCCGGATAGGCTATTAACAACTTTTTCTCAATACTTCATCTGTCAAGTTAAGTGGCGGATAGCCTATTCGGCACTTAATAAATAAATCAGAAAGTGGTGAAACAGGCCCTAACTTTCATTCATTTGTATGAGAGCTAGGGACGTTTTGATATTTCTCTTCTGTCTTAATTGACTCCAGTTAAGACAGAAGAGAAATATCAAAACGTGCGTACTGTCACTGACGTAATAACTAATAACGCACCGTGCCTTTACCGTACCCATCGAAATATGATACGATATAGAAAGGTAACTCTCATACATTCGACCGCCAAATGGACGCTGAACTAAGCATATTTTGTAATTTTGTATATTAATTACTAACCCACAAAAATTACGTATTGAGTTATTATTCATGCGGATATGTTCCATATATTATTTAGAATTTAGAACAAGAGTGTATTCATAACTTAACAACAAAAATGGATTTTTGTGGGTTAATACACAAATGCTTAACAGCGACCAAATGCGGCTCCAGTTACTGTTATAATTATACGCGGCTAGTTCAACGAAAATTTTATAACCTCAGTTTGACAACCAACTGAAAGTTTAACGAAATGCAAACCCAGGTGAGCATTTCGTGGAAACATATTTTAACTCAGTTACTCTTCCATAGCATTCATTATTCGTAGACCGTACCTCGTATTTATCAGTACTTTGCCCTTATACGGCACAAGGATACGTAGCTTTAGGGCAACAAAAGGCCCATTATTTTCTTAATAAGAACTAGTTGAATCGTTCTCTCCGGCACAAATATTTTACAACTTTAATATTGTTTGTGACGCGGACTTACCGCGAAATCTTCGGATTGTTACGAAAGCACGTTCCATGATAGAGCGAAGGCGGGAGATTATGTTTCTAGATCAACAAACTTAAATATTTCAAGGTCTGTTATACTGAACTTGTAATATGGCGTATTAGCAAGATCATTATGATGCCTGCGACTTTGTTCCGACATTTGATTATGCGCGGGAACTCTCTACATTTTTCTGTGATATAATTATCTATACTGTTCTCGGCGAAAAATGGCGGTAGCGGTCATTGACTCCCTGTCAAAAACTTGTCATTTTCTATACAAAGCTGCGATTGACAACATCTGACACTTCACTGTCAATCGCGGTTTATATAGAAAATTACAAGTTTTTGACAGGGAGTCAATGACCGCTACCGCCATGTTTCGCCGAGTACAGTATAGTTACTAGTACATTGTCTATAATCTACATCGATTCAGAGGCTTAATAATAATATGTATACTTAATATTTATGGACGCTTCACACCACGTCAGTCTGGCTCCGTGTTAAGTACCTACCTGAAGGACTTGTGATACGGGTAATAGACAACGGAAATATATTTTAATACTTTTATACTTTACATATATTTAAGATTTTTATTATATCATACACATATTTAATAATAATCCATGACCCAGGAACATTGAAAACTTTTTGTTCCGTTTGCGTGATTCGAACCCGCGACCTCCGGCTTGAGCTGCCACACACTCTTAACAATTTAGCCATAAAGGTGAGATTCATTACATTGAAAAGCTGACAGACTGATATGAAAGCCTTTTGAATTAATTGTAATAATAGTGTGGATTAGTAAAAAAATGCATTATTTTTTACTGATAATATTGAAAATTGAAACGCATTGTATTTGTATGAAAAATATTCAAATATCATAATTGGTTTGCGAAATTTCGTTAAAACCTATGCAGCTTTGGAAATAACAAAATTAAAACGAGATTGTTTTTATGTGGTTAATTTTAATTATTTTTGAATAGGTATACTAAGTACTTGAAACTTCTTTCTATTAAAATTAGCAAAATAAACGGAGATAAATATTTACTCAGTTTTTGCTCGAAAAGAAATCTTAATTAGCCAACCTTATTTGGATTTATAACTTTCCTTAGATTGTTCTTAACGAGTCCTTTTACGCTATCCCCTTACTAATAAAAATACTATGTATACACCTATATTTTTATAATGTTTCGTCCTTATCTGTTACGAAAGAAAGTATTATATATCATTATATATCATAGTAATTAATCCTTCAAGCCCCATAAGAGATCCGGTGATCGAGACAACAATAGAATACAAAGTTCCAAGAATCTGCGATCGAAGGATTAAGAAAAAGAGTATATCAGTGTCGGAGAAGAAGAAAAAACAGTATTTAATCTAATATATATGTCGCAGTCCACTGGTTTAAATAGCCGTTCGATCAAACGGCTAGCCCTTTGACTGAACAACGCCATTTAATCACACGGCTATACGTCGTTTAGCCGACTTGTTGACTGCAACGTTCAACACTACAGCTAGACGACGCTTAGCTAACTGGTTAAATGGCAAATTAAATAAGCTGACCATTAGTTTAGTATTATCATTGCAATAAACTAATAGTCAGCTTAATTAAGAAGACATAATAAATTGTATTCTAACTCGTTTTGAACACAATAATTGCAGTTAATACCTTGGTGATGCATTTCACAATCCCGAAATTTTTCCTCGAATATTTCTTAAAATTTTGATTCACTCTTTCGATTCACTTGTGCCCGGTGCCCCCATAATTTCTGTCACTTTAATAACTCTTGTAACTTATATTGACGAAAAATATCGTAATACAATCACAAAACACCGGCTAGTTGACGCCATATTGTAAACAAAACGCATCTAGCGCCGCGGCGGTGAGCGCTGAACTAATTCAATCAAACGGCTGCTTTTGAACCAGCTGTAGTGTTGAACGTTTCGAGCGACTGAAATATTCAATTAAAAAGCTATCCGTGAGATTGAATGGCGTTGTTCAGTCAAAGGGCTAGCTGTTTGATTGAACGGCTATTTTAACCAGTTGGCTGCGACATATATAAATCTCCTGTCACGATGTTTGTCCGCGATGGATTCCTAAACTACTCAACCGATTTTAATGTTTTTTTATGTGTGCTTTTTTCCAACTTGAGAGATATTATGATAGCTTAGATTTTTAATTATAGTCGCAATTTTATTTTATTGCAAATTATTTGTCTATAAAGAGCGACCATTGTTTATGCGACGCGGGTCACGGGATAGCGATGGACGTTGCCATGGTGACATACTTATAAAGTCACTAATTCAATAAAATAATACGGGCGATATACTTTATATAATATGGCAAAGAAACGTTTGCCGGGACAGCTATGTTTTTATATAACACTAGCTGTCCCGGCAAACGTTTCTTTGCCATATTATAAAGTATATCGCCCGTATTTTATTATTTTATTGAAGTGACTAAATAAAGTATGTCACCATGGCAACGTGCATCGCTATCATGGTCGTCGTTTTTCTCGAGTTGTAATAATTTACTATTATTTATTCAACAAATGCATTTATCAATATAATAAGTACCGAGTAGCCGATTCTCAATCTCAGACCTACTAAATATGCATATAAAATTTTGTAAAAATTAGTAAAGCCGTTTCGGAGAAGTTCGTGGAATTGTGACACGAGAATTTTATATATAAGACTAGCTGTCCCGGTGAACTTCCTGTCACTTTAAAACCTTCCCTGGACTTCTACGAATATTTTGAGACTAAAATCAGCCCAATCCGTTCAGCCGTTTTCGAGTTTTAGCGCGACTAACACATTTGAAAATCCATTTTTATATATATAGATAAGATATCTAATATCTATATCTTCTATACTTATTATAAAACAAAGTCGCTTTCTTTCCCTCATGTCCATTTGTTCCCTTTAATCTTTAAAACTGCGCAACGGATTTTGATGATTCTTTCAGTGTTACATAGCCCATTTATCGAGGAAGCTTATAGGCTATATTTTATCGCGCTAAGACTAATAGGAGCGAAGAAATAGAGGAAAATTTGGAAAAAACGGGGAAAATTATTTGAAAGGGCTAACTTGAACGCGCAAATCTCAGGAACTACTGGTCGGATTTGAAAAATTATTTCAGTGTTAGATAGCCCATTTATTGAGGAAGGGTAATGGCTATATTTTATCACGCTAATACTGATAGGAGAATGTGGAAAAAACGGGGGAAATTATGTGAAAGGGCTTATCTCGCGAATAATTAAAATTTGGCACCTTTTCACAAACTAAAATATGACAATTCAGATTTTCGCCAAGGTCGTATCCCAGGTAACGTATCATAATATTGCGCGCCGAACGACAGCCTGCGCAGTTATTGTCATTGTTAAAGTTATAAAACAAAGCCGTTGACAATAATAATTATAATGTCAACCTGGTTGAATGTCACTCGAGTATATAATATACACGAAAAATGTATACCGAACACATGCATAAATGTGCATGTATTCGGGTCACATTTTGTAGCCTTGTGGTGCACTTTTTTTGACGGAGTTACTCTTCCTTAGTTTTTATTGTTCGTAGGTCGTTACATACTAAAACTTGCCGTCTGTGTAAGTATGAACTCCTACAAATATGCAATTTTATATTTGTTTCTCTTGTGCTCATTGCCAAGCCACTATAATAATTATAAAATAAATAAATATATTGATACATTTACTGTATGTTTATTTAAATTACAAAATAAGTTGAAGGCTTGGCTAGAATGTGATTTGAAAACTTTTTACGACAGAAGTACTAAATAGCTACGCAAAATTTTGCTTGGCTTCTTTTACATTTCATGTTTTGGGGGGGATCATTTTTTCAGTGGCTATAATAATACATGTTATACCCGTGCGACGCCGGGGCGGGTCGTTAGTATTTTATAATATAACAAATTAATTTTTCAATATTAAAATTGACATAACACAACTTCTCTTCCTTATATTTTTGTTTAAACCTTTGTTAATGTTGTTCCTAGGCTTAGCTGATGCTTGAGACGATTCTGAATCTGAACGAGACTCGTTGCTATTCTACAGGTACCAGTAGACTGAATAGTTATTTGCATATCTATACTTTTTTTTGTTCAGCAGTAAAAAATATGATGTAAGTAGTGAAAAAGTATAATAGTCTTAAATACAGTACCTATGATTGGAGTTATACTGCAGTCGCCAGAGGTTTTAACCTCCGAAAATTGTAATAGTGAATGGATTTTTGTTTTTGAGGTGTCATTTTCTTTAATACACTATAACTTGCAAAGTTTACCAAATAATTTTTTGTGCTTTTAATTTTTTAGTTACTTACTTAATTAAAAATTAATATTTCACCATATAAAACCGGTCCGAAAAATATTTTTTTTCTTGTTCTTGTTATTTAATGACTCTTATCCGATTGATTACGTTGAAAATTAACCAAATACACAATTTTTAAAAAAGAAAGTTTGCTTTGCTAAGTTAAATACAACTATAAGGTTTTTGCAAAGTTTTTAGAGATTAATGGCTGGTTTACACGTATTAAGTAGATAAGTAGTTAACTAAATTTTAACTTAATTTTAAGTTACTTAATTGCATGTAAACACACAATTTAGTAGCAAGTAGCAAGTTGCAACTAAATTTTAACTTGCTACTTGCTACTAAATTGTGTGTTTACATGCGATTATTAACTTAAAATTTAGTTAAAATTTAGTTAACTACTTATCTACTTAATACGTGTAAACCAGCCCTAACGCTCGTCGTAACCAAGATAAAAGGGTTTGGGTAGATTTAAGGGTTGTAACAAAAAGTGTGTTAAACTTACTTGTTGTGCGTATTTAAATTTTAGAGAAATGATAACTTTTAAGTACTTAAAAACGTTTAAATATCTCCAAAAATGTGCAAAATAGACCGAAAATAATTTCTTTATTTGTTGAGAATTTATTTAAGTGAGAGCTAAAACATTAAATGCATCGACAAATTAAATACTTTTTCTAGTCTTTGAAATATATTTAAGCTTCCTACTTAAAGCCAGAAAAAAATTGGGTGCTACAAATCTCACGCACATACTAAAGACGCATGCTGCGACCTATGTTTGGAAAATGCTTATCTGAATGCAAAAAATATCAGTTCTTAACCTAATTTGTATTTCTTTTCCTTTTTTGAAAAAAAATAAATAAATAAATTCTATAAAAACCTTACCAAAAGAAATAAAATACAGATTTTCTTCGAAATATCCGTGAAAAGTTTGTGCTACATTTTCAGAAAATTTAATAAAGTGAGAGCTAAAAAGTTATACACATTAAGAAATAGAAGGCTTTGTTAAGCCTAAAAAATAATTTTAAACTTCCTATTTAAAACCAAAGAAAAATTGGAACGCCTTTTACCTGGCGAGGCACACAACAAGCACATTTGGAGGTATGCTCATCTACATACAAAAATATTAATTTTAAATATAAATTATATATTTTTTTCAACTTATTTTCTTTCTTTGGAATATAAGCAACGATAAAAATCGAAAAAATTATGATATATTTTATTATTTTGCTATATATTAAAAAAAAGAAATATGCAAATTTCCTTCAAAATTTTACAGTTTATAAGTTTACTTGAAGTGGAAGAGAATAATTTAAAAATCAAAAGCACAACTTTTCAATAGGTAAACTTTATTATTTATGTTATCAGCTACACGTTCCTTTTTTTCTTTTCAATTTTCATCCACTATTGCAAAAATCGGAGGTTTGCACGATTTTTACGCTCTGGGAACTCCACTATTAGGACTGAAAAAAGTCTTGCTTAGTGTGGATCCTTTTAGGGCTTTATTAAAGGATTATAAAGTTTAACGGTAACTGTTAAATCGTTTTTAGAAGTATTTCCAGCAACTGTGCTCACACTAAAATCCTCACACTTAACTTGTGAATGAATAATTTGAACGCGAGAAATGGGGCATACATTTCCCAGTATTACTAATCCGTAGTTTAATCAAGCAGGAACGTATGAACCGTGCGTCTAAGGTCCGTATTTATTTTGTAAAAGAAATGCTTATTTAGTAGGCATAATCGGTATGAGTACAATATAAAGGAGTTCATTTATTTTCTCTTTATTTTGTCTCTTACTTCGGTGATATTTTATATTATACTAGCTGTCCCGGCAAACGTTTCTTTGCCATGTTATATAAAGTATGTCGCAAGTATTATTTTATTGAATTAGTGACTAAATAAGTATGTCACCATGGCAACGTCCATCGCTATCCCGTGACCCGCGTCGCATTTAAACAATGCACAATGGTCGCTATTTATAGACAAATAATTTGCAATAAAATTGCGACTATAATTAAAGATCTAAGCTATCCTATTTCTCAAGTTGGAAAAAAGCACACATTTAAAAAAAAGAACATTAAAATCGGTTAAGTAGTTTAGGAATCCATCGCGGACAAACATCGTGACAGGAGATTTATATATATTAGATGGTGTAAGACCCTATAAGAACGTGATTACCTGCATCTACTGTCTTTACCACTTTTAGAACAAATAGGGAGATCGCACACGTCACACTTTTTGTGTGATCGAGTCTGTGGCGCACAAAAGGCGCACAAATGTCGTTCGCGGATTTTTTACAGACTTAACGCACACGACGCACATCTTCGATCATTCTGTCCGCTGAACTGTAGGGACGTAGACGCTATGGAAATCGTGCAAAGATCGCGAAGTATTATTTTGTACTTGAAGTACAGAAAAAGAAGAAAAATAGAAAATTTTGGGTACATCCTATAATTTCGGACAGATTATTGAGGGGACAGTTCCATATTTAACATTCAATTCTGCATTATTCTGCTTAGAGAATAGTCAATAGAGGTATCATAAATTACTGGTCTGTTTTGTATTTCATAAGTTAACATCGTTACATCGATATCTGCCTCCATGTTAATTAAATACATCGCGTACTTTACGTCACTACAAATGCAGATTGTAGACTAAAAGTATGCGCCGTCTGCGTTAGCGCGTGTTGAAGCAAATGTTCTATTTTTTTCGCACACTTTTTGTGCGGCGTGGCGCGAAGCGGCGCGATGAGGTCTGCTAGAATTATACGATTTTTTTGTGCGTCGGACTTTTTGCGCGTCGTGTGCGTTACTGCATATAATTGCATAGGTTCTATTTCCACCGAATAAAAAGTGCGTCATGGCTCATTTTCACCGGTCGATAGAGCCCGCATGCGGGGTGCGGGAGATTTCTGAAACGCGTGCCTCTACCAATCAAAATGAGCCATTAGTTGTCATAGACTCTCCGCATGCTGTATACAGCACGAGTTAACGACTAATGAAAATGAGCCCTCACGGATAGTCTGTGCGGCGCGGCGCGATGCGGTCGGCCAGAATTATACGATTTTTTTGTGCGTCGGACTTATTGCGCGTCATATGTGCGTTACTGCATATAATTGCATAGGTTCTATTTCACCAGAATAAAAAGTGCGTCACGGATAGTCTGTCGTCTGCGATCTCCCATAAACGAATAAACGAAGTTCATATAACGTAATACGCAAAATTGACCGCTTGAACGCTTGACCGCATGAACGCTCTCTGTCTGATAGATACCTAAAATCAAAATGAAATAGTTAATTATAGTGTAATAACTAAAAAATAATAATAATATGAGCGTATATCTATCTATCTTCTTCTTCTTATATATAAAAATGGATTTTCAAATGTGTTAGTAACGCTATAACTCGATAACGGCTGGACCGATTTGGCTAATTTTAGTCTTAAAATAATCTTGGAAGTCCAGGGAAGGTTTATAAGTGACACACTTCACCGTTCATCAGCAGCTAGTCTAATATATAAAATTGGCGTGTCACAGTGTTTGTGCACGAACTCCTCCAAAACGGCTCAACCAATATTAATGAAATTTTGTATGTACATTCGTTAGGCTTGAGAATCGTTTTTTATCTACTCATATTCATAATATACTAGAAATAATCTATATGGCAAAACATGGCAAAACGTTGTTTTGCCATATAAATTATGCCGGGCCAGCTAGTTTTACCATAAAATGTTCTTTTATCCGGCATCTTTCACTCCAAGTGTGACATTATGAAGCATTCATTCGAATGAACGATCAATTGAGTAATCCATATTCGCCTGATATCAGCTTTGCCGATCACGTGCGTGGAGTCCTGCCTGCCTAGTATACGCCAACGAGATATCTCTCTCTACATGTTTCTCGATGTTTGATAGTTTGTATCTTCATCTCTATTGACCCTAGCATGACCAACATTTTTTCTCGGGTAGAACTATCATCCAAGAACACATTTTTATAGTGTTTTGTCGAGATAATGTCGAGATTTTGACATTATGAGACGAGTAGTTTTTAATTATCTCGAGAGTGAGATACGAGATATATCTCGTTGGCGTATGCTAGGCAGGATGACCTCATGGGTAATGTCAGCATTTCATATGGCATTATTTAGGTGAACTTAAAATAATGTAATACAAATAATCAGCCATGTGCGAGTCGGACTCCCGCATGAAAGGTTCCGTACCGTTATAGAGCAAAAATATACCAAAAATTGAGTTTTTGTGTATGGGAGCCCCCTTTAAATTTTTATTTTATTTTATTTTAATGTAAGAATAAATGAAGTTGACATAATATAATTACGGCTTTGTGAAAATATCAAGTGGCTACCTGTTGCCATTATTAATATCGATATCGAGCAAAAAAGGCCAAAAAATCACGTTTGTTGTATGGGAGCCCCCCCTTTAACATTTAATTTTATTTTGTTTTTTAGTATTTGCTGTTATAGTTGCAACAGATATATATACACAATCTGTGAAAATTTAGAAGTCTAGCTATAGCGGTTCTGGAGATACAGCCTGGAAACAGACAGACATCGAAATCTCAGTAATAGGGTCCCGTTTTTACCCTTTGGGTACGGAACCCTAAGATAGCCCACTAATAAAATAGTCAAAGTGCATAGCCACTGGGATTTGTCCGCATCGCAAGCGCCATGATACTTGTCAATTGTCATGTCAAATCCCATACATTTTTGACATCTAACTTCGCTATCTTGACGCATTTTGATTGGATCTGGACCTGCACTGCACCACCACTAGTATCCCAAAACTAGTATAACGACCCATATACTAGTTTTGGTCAATGTAACTCATACTTCTTACTCAACAAACATCAGCAAAATCGTTAAGGTACGCTTTATTTTGCATAGCAACAATGTACAAACGACATTTACATACAAAGTAGCACACTGTACAGACTTTGTAGAAGCAACTATGATAATATAACAACTTTTAAATTGACTGTGACATGCTGTAAATAAATAATAAACATTAATTTTTGTTCGGTGTTGCAACTTGGAACTTTATTCGTCGACTATCTGTACTGAGTGGGTTTAAGTTTTATGACAGGTATTAGGTACTTCGTTTGTTGTTATTAGGGTTCCGTAGTCAACAAGGAACCCGTATAGTTTCGGTCTGTTCCTTCGTCGCGTCTGTCTGTCCGCGGTTTCGCTCAGATACTATATTATAAAGGCCTACAAAGCTGTGATTCGGTATGAATGCACATTTTAATGCAGCCGACAAAATTGTATACAAAATCTTAAAAAAAAACTTTTACCTCCCCTGGCCCTACACATCTATTACTACTACTTAGGTTAAAAATATAAACTGTATCTTTTGTATTAACATTTTCTAGAAGTATAGGACTCCTACCATCAGTTGAGGACTGTCCAGGCAAGAAGTTTGTCGGTTGGCCAACATTATTTAATTTTATTCCGGTTCCAAAATTCTCCATTCATCAGCATTAAAGTATCCGTATTTATTGTAATTTTAATACTCTGTGAGCTCAGCTCAGAAAATTAAGGCAATAAAATGTCACTGTTATAATAGTAAATAATATTATGTCTGAATTGCGCCTGTAGGTAAATGTTTCCATTATTCAATAAAGGCGTGTAAAATACTTTTACAGTGACCAAATATTATTTTTTACTGTTAAATAATACGCGGATGACATTCATAAATGAGGGTGAAATAATTTTTATGTCAAATTCAGATTTATACAGTAACTAGCTGTCCCGGCAAACGTTTCTTTGCCACATTAAGTATATAAAGTATTTTTTTTTAATTTGATCGCAGCGCTAACTGTCGGGACTCGGGACAGACTAAAATTAAAATTCGAATTCGAATATTATTTAAAATTTGACACTGCGATGGTAGCGCCGTCTGTCGGATCCAATGTAAAACATTCCAAAATCAACAACTACTAATAAATTAAAAATTAATTAAAAAAACATTGTCCAGCGGACAAAATTGTGAATCTAAACCATTCCCAGATCCCCTTGAACACACACAAAAAATTTCATCAAAATCGGTCCAGTCGTTTCAGAGAAGTTCAGTGACATACACACTCACAGAAGAATTATATATATTAAGATTTACTCGAAGTACCTACTTTGTCATTGTAAGATACAAGAGGTATGATTATAGTCCGCACGGAACTAGTTGGCCGCTCTGCCGGTATGGGAGTAAGGGTGCGTCCACAAATTACGTGAGGTGTTTAAGGGGGGGAGGGGGTCGAGTCAATTCAAAAAACACCTCACGTAATTTGTGGACGCCCCCTAATGAGTATACGGGCAGAGCGGCCAACTAGTTCCGCGCGGACTATAGTCCAATACGTTAATCAGCGGGACTAAAATGGTCACATTTAGCAATTCCTCTCAATCAATTCAGCAAATGAATTGTCAAAACTGTCAAACTGACAAATGTCTAATCAGTACAAAAATACAGAAATGAATTGCAAGCAGAGTTGCATTTTGCGATTTTAGAAAAATTAATCATATTATGATTCATATCATGGTTCTTCAAAGCGACCATTTTAGCCCCGCAGAGCTAATAACAGAATCAGAAAACTTACAATATCCGCCATTGACCCATTGCATTTGCTATGTGTCTCTTTCGTTCTCATGCGAAAATATCGAAATCACGCTGCTATTCTGGCTTGTGAAAATTAGCTAAATATCCTTACGCGTATGAAAGAGACGAATCGACATAGGGCAATAGTTGAATTTCTACGTGTTCTGGATTTCTGAACATTCAAGAGTAGACAAAAGGCATTGATAAAGAGCTCTAACAAATCAGACTACACTCTAGAAGTTGTTTCTTTTAAGACTTTGCCGTATAACTAACGGTTTGATAAAGTTGCTGGAACAAGTTAAAAAGGCGTGGAATATATTAAAAAGGTTAGAGTAAGGTGTTCATAAACGGTAAAAATATAATTTTATCTTCATAAAATTAGAAACATGTATTAGTAATATAATTTTAGCTTCATAATGTATTGCATAAATTCATTTCGTTAGTAGGTACTACTCTGCAGTTTAATTATTTCTAAAATTTCACGATACTGTATTTCTGCTTGTTTCACTCGCACACGAAGTATAGCTATCATGCTCCTGGCGCATGCTCGGTAATGCTAATGATAATATAGCAATCTGTTCGTACTAGCGAATTCCTTACATCCTCGTGCGTAAGCGGAGAATTTTCGGGACAAAAACTTTATTTGTCCTTTCCTGGATCTCAAAGTAAGTATCTCCAAATAAAATTTCAAAAACGCTATAGAGTTTTAAGCACAAAGGGGTAACAGACTAAAAGACAAACAGGCACAGTTTTTCAAAATATTATTATTACACCATACACCGAGCCTCACTAAAAGAAATGTGCAATTGCGAATAAAAATAACTGACCGAAAAACGATGAAAACGTCCAAATAAATCCATCAACTCGTGAATATATTTTGTAACGTCAAACAATATGGTCGGGTACTGTTGAAATTGGAGTCAATACTTATTCAATTACTCTATCAGGGATCAAGATGCTCACAATTAAAGTGACCTAGTATTCATGTGTTCTCATTACTTAAGTATAGATGAATTGGTGGAATAGTAGTAGTCTTTTAGAGCGTACGTATTACGACATGGATTTCCTAAGTCTACTTTTATTGTTAGTTACCTACTTGTATTATGTAACTATTTCCATATTATTATACCGACGTACCAGCCGGGCTGGCCAATGCAACGGTGGTGCAGGAGTGAGATAAGTGACAGACCCGGGGAGAGGCCTTTGCCCAGCAGTGGGATAACCTATTTTTTAAGTTCAAATATTTTTCAAAGTATATTTTATTAGTTTAGGTACATTTTCGAATTGGGGTCAGGTGACATTTATATTAGACATCGCCTCGAGCTATTATTTGAAACACTCTACTCCAACGCACACCATTCGGAATCGTAAAGCAATCTCACCGCACCTCGCACCGGAATACTGTACGGCTCGAGGCGATACGGTTACGATCCGATTCCGATTTGACCGATATGTGTGCTGTGGCGTGCTTCTCTTCGATATTGGACATTTCAATGTTGCATCGCCTCGCGACTTGACTATGTGGACTGACCCTAAAATGTTGAATTTCAGTGCAATTTAGTACTAGCTTCCGTTAACTAATGTGATTATGGAACATCACGGTTCGGAGACTGCACCATGTCCGTTTAATCCGAATTTAGCATTCGAATATCGACACTATGCAGTCCTTTTAGCGCTATTTCACTTCTCACACAGCCTCTATGCTGACAACATAAGGACTATTATCGTGGGAAATATATTGAATGATCTAGCTACATAATAATGACTTCTTAGCTACATACTATTATATATTAGGTACAGTTATGACAAATAAATGTTTATCGGTTTGTTTGATCACAGAGTTTCTAAAGTAATTGCTTAGTCTTCAGTAGTTTACATTGAAAACTTTATTGTCTTCGAATGGTCACCGAGTTGGGTTAAATGGCAAAAAAAAAACTCGCGTATAATGATTTTTTTTTATGAGACTGTCCAGTGGCACAGTCTCAGCATTGACGGAGGCCTTTGCCCAGCAGTGGCTGGACAAAGGCCTCCGTCAATGCTTTCCACTTCTGATTTCTTAAGTTTTCGCGAGTATCACTCATGATATTATAAGTTTAAACACTTACGGATTTTGTCGCGGAGCACTTTTATTAATCCCGACGTTTCGGCTACTTTGCAGCGGCCGTGGTCACGGGCGGACTGAGGTGACAGGTGTCCAATTTCTTGAAGTTATCCATCTACCCGACGACTCATCAATTTTTGTTTGCGTTCCGATCTACGCAGAATGAACTCACAGTGTCTTGAAGCCGAGGTGTCATGGATTTGTGCTTGAGTTTGTTTATTACTGGATCCCAACTAGATGGCAGCACCCAACCATCTTCACGGTTAAAATTAGGGTGTTTTTTAATTTCTATGGCCTCGCGTATCATTCTTGGGCGGTATCGTGCTTCTTTTGCCAGTACTTGTGGCTTATCAAATCTTATGTAATGGCGAGGTTGATCCAGTGTGTGTTCACAAATCGCGGACTTGGTGTTTCTACGGTGTTTGACATCTGCAATGTGTTCCTTGATCCGGGTTTTGATGGACCTTTTGGTTTGCCCTATATAAGAGAGGCCACAATCACAGTCGAGTTTGTAGATTCCTGCATCTTGAAGGGGTAAGTTGCATTTCACTGATGGTAAACATTGGCTGATCTTTTTGGGCGGCTTAAAGTATGTTTTTATTGAAGCTTTCCACTTCTTTCGATCCAAGGCCACCGTAGGCCAACCTGGTTCGTATGTATGAAGCTCGTCACGCCATCTTTTTCGAGGCCGGCCACGGCGTCCATTGTCGTCCGTCGCGTCGTCCATCATGTGTGTACTTTGTAAATTGTAATTCTAAGGCTGAAGACGTGAAAGGAATGATTTCGTCAGCAAACCGAAGGTTTGTCAGCCTCCTGTCGCCGACCACAATACCTCTTGCCTCTCATCGGTCTGCCAGCATTAGAAATACCTCTTCGAGGACACTTGTAAAAAGTTTGGGAAAGAGCGGATCCCCTTGTTTAACCCCTTTGAGAACTTGGAATGTTGGACCAGTGTTATTTAATTTAATATTAGCGGAACTATTGTAGTAGATGAGGTTTATGTATATGTGGTATCTATGTTTTGGTTTTGGAGGGCTTGAAATAATATGGCTTTGTGTTTGATATTATCAAAAGCTTTTGTGTAATCCACGAATGCTAGATAAAGAGGTTTATTGTATTCTGAATAATATTTCTCAAGGAGTTTGTTTATTGTTTATAGGTGATCTGTTGTGGAAAAACTAGCGAAATCCGGCTTGTTCTGCTGGCTGGTGTTGGTCCAGTTTGTGGTCTTAGATGCGGTTGAGAGTAATTACTTTTATGAAAGCTTTGTACAAGTGTGAGACTAAACTAATAGGGCGATAATCTTATATATAAAATTCTCGTGTAACAATGTTAGTCCACGAACTCCTCCGAAACGGCTTTACTGATTTTTACCAAATTTTATATGCATATTCAGTAGATCTGAGAATCGGCTACTGGGTACAATACTTTATATATTGATAAGTGCATTTGTTGAATAAATAATAGTAAATTATTACAACTTGAGACTGAGGGCGGCCATTGTTTGTGCGACGGGATAGCGATAGACGTTGCTATGGTAACATACTTATTTAGTCACATCAAAAAAATATTATGGGCGAAATAGGTACTTTATATTATGGCAAAGCAACGTTTCCCGGGCCAGCTAGTTATTTATAAGATTAGTTATAATAAAGATTAGTTATATTATGTACTAGCTGACCCGACAAACGTTGTCCTGTCTTAACGATGATTATTTAATTCTAATTGGTATAATTAAGAAAACAATAGATTAAAATTAGTATCTTCATGCCAAATTTCATCAAAATAGATTAAATAGTTTAAGCGAAAATCATAAAAGTTTATTGTGCAGCAACCGTACATTTTCCGGGACAAAAAGTTTCCCTTGTTCTTTCCCGAGACTCAAAGTATCTCCATACCGAATTTCATAAAAATAGACTGAATAGTTTAGGCGAAAATCATAAAAGTTTATTGTGCGGGAACCGTACATTTTCCGGGACCAAAAGTATCCCTTGTCCTTTCCCGAGACTCAAAGTATTTCTATACCAAAATTCACCAAACTCGATTGAATAGTTTACGCGCAAATCATAAAAGTATTGTTACGGATACGGACACGTGGTTGCCATCTAGCGTCGGACCAGCGAACCTACCAAGGGAATGTAAATCTCCTACTCGCTACTAGATGACGCTAGGTGTATGTACCTACGAGTACTTTCTAGAAATATCTCATATTTGTTTACGCATATCGGGTTTATTCTGGGATGTTCCGGAATTTTCTGAGATTCGATCCGGCCCGTATAAATAGTCGCAGACAGTCCGGCCGGCAATTCAGTTTTATCTGAGCGTTCTTCGAGGCAACTTCGGAGCGAAAACAAGTGATCAATAGTGAGTGTGATTGTGATAGTGACTCGGCTACGACCTAGGACAGTGATAGTGCTCAGTGATTTGGATCTAGTGCTTAGTGTTTGGACACAGTGATTAGTGTGAGCTAGTGTTTGTGAATAAAGTCTTCAAGAGAGTCACCAGGTCTTTTTCTCCGAATCCAAAGAACCCTAGCACGTAACAACTGGTGTCGGAAGTGAGATTTGGAGATGCCATTGACTCCAAGAGAGGACTTCAAGGGGAGTGTCAGGACAAGGGCGCAGCGAGCTGCTGCCATCGACTCTGAGAGAGGAGTTGGAGGTGGAGCTGCGGAGGCCACACCCACTAGGGACCAAGCTCCGCCCACTGCGGGGCAGGCCCCACCCGCTGGCCCCGCCCACCAGGCTCCGCCTACTGACCACGCCCCTCAGGCTCCACCCACTTCGGGTGAAGCCACGCCCACTGGCTCCGCCCACCGGGACCCGCCCACTGACCACGCCCCTCAGGCCCCGCCCACTGGCTCCGCCCACCAGGCCACGCCCACTCAGGCCACGCCCACTCAGGCCACGCCCACTGGCCCCGCCCACTGGGCCCCACCTGCTCAGGCCCCGTCAACTAGCTCCATCCATCCTGCCACGCCCGTAGTTTCTACGGCCCCTCAAATGGCTCTTCAATTGGAAAGCATAATTGAATTAATTCAGGCTTTGCATGAGGCACAAGACCGCAAGCTCAGCGCTTTGCAGGAATCACAAGAGTCACAAGACCGCAAGCTCGGCGCTTTGCAGGAATTACAAGAGTCACAAGAGCAACAAAAGGACCTCCAAGAGAAAGCGCTTCTGGCCATAAAGGATGTCAGTGACACGGTGACTAAGCTTCGGAAAGATGTCGATGTAATGAAAGAACGAGTTACCGGGTTAGAATCGGTTGTGGAAAATTTGAAAACCGGATTCACTGAACTGCAGAAGAGAGTAGTGCGCCTTGAAACTACGGGAGTTACAGTGTCTAGTGGAGCCACTGGAGTGATGCAAGGGCCAAGAGTAAAGGTGCCGCCGTACGATGGCACTACTTCTTGGAACGCTTATCGTCGGCAATTTCAGACTGTTGCTACCGTAAACGGATGGACGGAAGAGCAATGCCTGACCGCTCTCATTGTGGCACTCAGAGGGCAAGCTTTGTCGGTCCTGGAGGCACTGCCACATACGGGAAATGGGTTCCAAGACCTGATGGAGGCACTGGAATCCAGATACGGGGAGCGACACCTGGAGCACGTGTTCCGTGCCCAACTGCGTGATAGAGTCCAACGCTCAGAAGAAGGGCTTCAACAATGGGCGTTGGAAATTGAAAAACACGTCAGGAAGGCATACCCAGGAGCTGACACCAAGATGGTCGACACAAATATTGTTCAAGGATTTGTCGACGGAATCAAAGACCTGGAGGTCAGAGCTGCAGTAAGGCTTGGTCATCATACCTCGCTGAAGGAAGCGTTAGCGCATGCACTGGAGGTCGAGGCTGTTCGGCGTGACATACGGCAGACCCATAATATCCGCGAGGTCGCTGCGGAAGTCAGGGAGGTTAGGGCTCCTACGAAGAAAAGATTTGAAGCTATATGCTATAAGTGCGGTGAGAGGGGCCATCTTCAGCTCAACTGCCCGCAGAAGAAGACCCAGATGGCAAGGATGGAAAGGATCGAGGAACAGATAGAGGAGCTGAGGAAGCAAGCAGTTTCGTTCCCTGCCCGGGATAAGGGGAAACGAATAGAATCCAGGACTAGGTGGCGAGTATTGGACAATGTGGAGAGAGCCCCAATAACTGTTACTACCCAGGCACGGAGCGGAAGAACAAAGACAAATACTTTGGGTCTCTTGGAAAATGATGCTATGAGGAAGGCTCAGGAAAGAGATGACGACCTTCGGCACATCATCACATGGAAGAAACGCGGTGACGTAAAACCAAACTGGAGTGAGGTTGCACCCACTGGCGCTGTCACTAAGGCGTACTGGGAGCAATGGGACAGTCTGATACTTCAAAACGGAATACTCTACAGGAAATGGGCTAACGGTAGAGAGTTCTATTTCCAGATAATTGTCCCAAGGGCGAGAGTACTAGATGTTCTCCGCGAGATACATCAGGGTGTATCAGGGAGTCATCTAGGAGTCAAGAGGATGCTGAGGAAAGTGCGAGAACGATTTTTCTGGTTGCATTGGCGAGATGATGTGCAGAATTGGTGCCACGAATGTACTTCTTGCGCTGATGTGAAGGGACCGCAGACCAGGACAGCGTGCCATGGCAGTAACAACGATGCTCGGGACGAGCATCTCTAAGAGGGGAGTAGTGTTACGGATACGGACACGTGGTGCCATCTAGCGTCGGACCAGCGAACCTACCAAGGGAATGTAAATCTCCTACTCGCTACTAGATGACGCTAGGTGTATGTACCTACGAGTACTTTCTAGAAATATCTCATATTTGTTTACGCATATCGGGTTTATTCTGGGATGTTCCGGAATTTTCTGAGATTCGATCCGGCCCGTATAAATAGTCGCAGACAGTCCGGCCGGCAATTCAGTTTTATCTGAGCGTTCTTCGAGGCAACTTCGGAGCGAAAACAAGTGATCAATAGTGAGTGTGATTGTGATAGTGACTCGGCTACGACCTAGGACAGTGATAGTGCTCAGTGATTTGGATCTAGTGCTTAGTGTTTGGACACAGTGATTAGTGTGAGCTAGTGTTTGTGAATAAAGTCTTCAAGAGAGTCACCAGGTCTTTTTCTCCGAATCCAAAGAACCCTAGCACGTAACAGTATATTGTGCAGTGACCGTACATTTTTCCGGGACAAAATGTATCCTATGTCCTATTCCTGGTTCTAAGCTATCTCTCCACCAATTATCATCCAAATCGGTTCATCCGTTCTTGAGTTATAAGTGGCGTAACTAACACAACTTTCTTTTATAAATATAGATATGCGAAAACAGCAGGAGAGCCAATTTTAAGGATTTCGGAGCTTATGCCATCCTCTCCGGGGCTTCTGTTGTAAGGCATACTACGTAGGACTTATTCTTACTTCTGATTCTATTATGGGAGGGATAGTTTCTGAGCTGCCACACACTCTACCCATTGAGCCACAGAGGTCGACTCGAGATTCCTAATATCTTTTCTTATGCTTCGATTAAGTTTTCTATCAATTTCTCTATTCTTTGGATCCTAATATCATTTCTGTTCTTTTGTCTATTGAATTCATAGTATCAGCTGTCAGTTTTTTTTGTTAGGTTGTTTTTTAATTTCTTTAGTGCTTTTACAAATTCTGAATACGTTTCTCTAGGTTTTGAATACGTCCCCTTTTTTTCCTTTCCTACGACCAAGGCAAAATATAAAAACTTATTTATAAAATAGCTATTTACGTAGGGAAAACTATATTAGGTATGCCTGTCTTTTGGAAACATTGGAAAAGCTATGTTTTAATTTAGATTTAGTTAGTATAAGTTAGTATAGGTTTATGATTGTTTGATTTATTTGTTTGTCTCTTTGTGTACATGCCCCCTCTATTACAATACATCCACAAAATTATAAGGTTTGCTGGATGAGATCTCTTTTAAGAGATAAGTACGATGGATTATCTCATTTTTTTTTTAAATGTGTTTTTGTAACCTTGTGCATGAAGAATAAATAAAATAAAAGCCAGGACAGCGAAACTTGCGTACCTAGTTAGACTACGTAAATATCTATTAGAATTACATAATATTAGAAGGCTAGTCGTTATAATGTGTTGGTTTTAAAGTATCAATAATGAGATTCACAAGTAATCGACACTCTACCTACAGCTCGTATTCACACAAGCTTTTACTAGTTTTTTTTTATCAACGATCAGTAAACATTGCGATAAATAGCAATTCTAGTCAGTGCTGGGGCGTTATCGATATCTTTATATCGATAAATGTATGAGGTACAAATAAGTGAACTGCAGATAATTTGGCATTTTATTCGTCGCGCTGACCGCTCCCTGACTGTCGTCACTAACACCTGCCCCTCTACCATGAATTCTTATAGCAGTAAATACTTTAATATTACGTCTTTTGGATTTCGTATATTAGCAAACATGATCTCCATTTGTATAAACATAACTAGGTATGTTTTTATTTGTGCCAAATCTGAAAGTAATATTAAAGAAATAAGAGCTCATGGCATAGTATCAGCACAGCACTAATAAATTTTTTGTTCTCAAACTTTAGAATTTTATTTAAACTAAAATATTTACTTCCAAACTTTAATGTTTGCGGTATCATTTTCACGAGCATTGCAGTAAACAGAGAAATACTGGAGTTGCTTTCGAAAATACTAAAATTTAAGAAATACTAAAATCGCCATTCCTGTGCTTGTACATTTTGAAGAGTTCCTTCAATTTCTTATGAATGTAGCGCTTTCATATTCCCAAACGCTGTGTTCCGAGCAAATGCGTAGTCGCTTTAGGAAATTCCTCGTTGGAATATAAAATACGAAAACAGTTCACACTCCTCACATATTATCATGCCTCTAAGAATCTGTTATTTTACATTTTTAAACAATCCCAATAACAAAAAAAGAATGCAAATGTGGAAAGATTGCAATCACTAGCAGTGATAAAATATGTATGTTTCGCTATCATGTTGTTATATCGTAGAATCTCTCATCGTTTTCCCCATTGATTTCCTTCGTAATGGTCGATTTTATACTATCCAATAAATGTCATAAGTAATTATTTCAACAAAAAAGACGTCGACGAATTTGGCGCGTTAACAAGTGAGCATCGTCTAAAGTACCAACTTCAAATTTCCTGTTGGTACTAATAATAATTATTTTGTTTGTTCGCAGTGCATGAAACCCCACTTCCTGTGATGGATGCCGCGGAGGCTAGTGAGCTCGAGGCGATGGTGAAGCGAAGTCTTTGTACGGGCCGGTTCCTGACTCTGCATAAGCGGCGCAAAAAACGCCTGCTGACCAGATCTCTGTGCCAGGAAGCCGCTCTCCTAGATGATCTCCAGCTTGGACAAGTCAAGGCAAGTGGAGTAACCCTCATGTTTAGTGCTTAAAGTAAGTCGCAGAATTTTACACGCGAGATTGCATCGCGAAAATTGCCTCCAGCAAATTTCTACAGAGATACTATTATTAGTTATCACCATCCCTATGGATATCGTATATTACTTACTATATAAATAATAGAAATTGTAGAGCACATACCTTAACTGACCCATCGTTACTTGTTTCTTTTACTTGCGAATTCATGTGGGGCGCAGTATATGCCGCGTGAGTCGTGACGTGACCGAAAGAGACAAGTAACGATGGTTCAATGTACGAAATTCTACGTGCTCCCCGACCGGACGTTAGTAGAGGCAGTGATACGCTCCTATATCACAACAAATTAATGTCATAAATTAGTATTCACGTTGCATGTCATCCATGACATAATGATTTTGCGCTGATCGAGGACACTTGTGGAGAAATTAGTAATTTAAGTGGTGCTTGCGAAGGCCTGCGTAATCATACATAGTTTGTTTTTCATAATTAAGCTTTACCTTAACTGCACATTACAAGTTGATATCAATGTTATTTCATTTAAATTACATTGCAAATAAAAAATAACATAATCTGTGTATCTACTGATTAGAATACTTGTGATTACAGGACTTTAGTAATAGTCTGAAAAATTAAGTCACCTAAAATGAAGTTTTAAAAGGCTTGTGACTTGTATTTTCATTGCAATTTTTATAACTCAGTTTAATTGCGACATTTCTAGATTATGGTCTTCGCTGCATAAAGTGTTCTATCTTATCTGTAGAATGTAGATCGTGCTACTTATCATAATCGACTTCCAATTTCATGTTTAACATAATTACTTTATCTTCAATCGTTATTTATAACTTTAGGACCTTGTTAGTGTAGATACCTTGCTTTTATGCGCTCTCTCTAGATACATTAACTGTCATCCTAAATATTTTGTTCACCTTCAGATATAATTCATTTAATATAATTTAGTACATACGCTCGCTCCTTGAACAGCGTCCAAAGTGATAAAATAAAATATGTTGACAAACAAATACACAAAGTAATAAAACACGGTGCTATTTATTAACACCTAAATTATTAGCCAAAATAAGCGGCACGAATGTTTTGTCTAAATCAGGCGTCAATAGATCTCCATAACAATATAAAACAGTAGCTAAAAATAGCATGCTAATATTTATGAGAGCGAGGCCATATTGTGCTACGTTGCGGTATGTCGGAATAACGCGTTGTACATACCACATAGTTGCGTTGTGACGACGCGCGGTAACACAATACACGACGTACATAGAAGCGTTGTTCACCAACTTCTCTTATCGTTTCGTCAATACACCGCGTCCGACGATAAAACTCATTAATGTCTCATAATATTATAACAAAATATTATGTATGTAAAACTGAACCGCACCGCACCGGAGCAATGTGGCCCGCAGCAAGTCAATGGTAAAATATTAGCGTACGAGGAAGTAGCACGTTCTACAAGAATATTTGTTTTGGCGGCACATATTTAACAGCTGTTTCGAATTTCCCGGTGATTCTTGGCTAATTTCAGACTAAGTACAGTCAATTACGCACTTACAAGGTTGTTTTCACGCGTCGATTACAGCTTGGATGCGAAGCACTCAAAATTACGCCAGTTTCAGTCACATCCAAATTTATTGTTAGAAGTAGGGTTAGCGAAGGTTAGAGAGTATATTGTGAAACAAAAACTCGTTCGAGAATTTTGTTTCTGATTTACACCACGCACCAAAACAGCCTTGTCAGTATGTACGCATTTTAATTGTCAAAACAAAGCAAAGCAACGACACAATACATCATAAAATGTGACAATTATGCTTTCATTTCGTAAATAATGGCTGGTTTACACGTATTAAGTATGATAAGTAGTTAACTAAATTTTAACTTAATTTTACGTTATTTATTGCATATAAATACAAAATTTAGTAGTAAGTTAAAATTTAGTTAAGTACTAAACAAGGAAATTAGAATTTTGACTATTTCTGTGAGATTGGCTGGCGGATCTTGTCACTTGACACATTTCCGGCAGGCACTTCAAATTAAGTTAAAATTTAGTTACTACTTATCTACTTAATACGTGTAAACCAGCCCTAAGTGACTCTACCCATGCTCTAATAATTAAAATTTTCACGAGAAATATTAATGCTTTTGACTGTACCTATCTACTCTACTATGTACTCCATTGGAGCGTAATTTGAAATTCATCGCGCAGTTCTATTGATAGGTGGCCAAGAATTTTGTTTGAAAATATGCTGAGCGCGAATATTTGTATTCGGGGTAACACGCATAGGTCGTTGACTCACTGTTATCGATTACGCTTCTTAAGCGAATTTGCTGTGCTCCGCGATATGCGATGTGTGTCGCAGCCATCTAGTTGAATAATAGCTAACTCGATGCCTAGGCGTGTTATTAAATTTGTTTATTAACACGTTTTAGACACTCATTTTAGATTTTATATTACTGTATACTGTATAATTAATCACAAGTGTACATCACTACTTCATTGTGAGCTACGTGAAATATTTTGGGTGGTTTTCTAGTCTCATGACATTTTTGTTTTTTTAATATAAAACATAATATGAACTGCCTAGGCGTCTAGTTAGACTATTCAACTAGAAGGCTCCAACTTAAAATGTAACGTTGTCCAAAATCAATTGTACAGTTATTTTGAGCATTTATTCTACTATACTTAATATTATGTAAATACGTTTTGGGGAATAAATAATATTAAAACATTCAGAGTGAAATAACATTGTGTTCTCTAAAACGCCGAGGCATTGACCTTACAGAAACATGTGATTTAAAGGAGAGTCAAAATGGTGGCCTGAATAAAATCAATTTAATCAGCTGCGTTCACTGACCACTTTAAAAAATGTTTTTTTCTGAATTGATTTTAGATGACATAGGTCCCTATTGTATGCTCCATATTACTATGTTAATACAAGTTTTGCTTCTTTACAGTGCATCCTAGAGCAATCAGTGATGTGGAAGTTCAATGCATTTACGTTAGAAAACGTCTCTGGGGGTAATGTTTCTACTGTTTTATTCAGTGTTTTTCAACCTTTTTGATTGCATGACCAGCCCATGACCATGGTATGAAAAATATTTCGCGACCCCTCTTGCTTTACTGGCTTTTATATAAAAATAAAATTATCCTACTAATAAATTAATATTTTTTATTTTTTTAATAGTTCTTTAAATATCTGGCAAAATTCCTCTATCAGTAGAGCTTCGCGACCATGGGGTCGCAACCCACAGGTTGAAAAACACTGGTTTTATCTAATCTGCGTATCGATACACGTATCGATTTTGTTCTTACAACCTTTTACTTATCTAAAGATTTATCGTGTGATAATTTGCATTGAGTGTGGTTTATCGGTACGATGTGCGGTTGATTACGACTAAATATTTGCGATTAAAAATGTTTTATAGCTTTTGTGGTATGTATGAATTACAATAGTGGTAGGCTTAAGGAGTTAGTGATTTTAAATTCAATCGCTTTAATAATATTAACGCTTATCTTTATTATTTTAAAATACTTAATTTACGAAATCCTTAATAATTTTATAATTTAGTTTAAATAATTGAAAATACAACTACGAAACCTTCTAACTATGTTAATATAAAAATTTGGTCCATCAATAATTTAAGTGTGAAAACGTGAATTTAAATTAAAACATGAGTTTTATTACAAGTAAATAGAAGTGCAGCAGAGTTTGCTGGACAAAATGATGCGACCACGAGAACTCAAATGTAAGCCTTAAGTTGGGTATAGCCTATAGGTGTCTTCCGCATTGTGCCAGGGAAAATTGTGGGCTTTCAATTCTTCTTCAACTTCTTTTCAAGGCATTCATATTATTAAGTTAAAATAAACTATAAAGATACCTTGTGTTCAGTCAACGCTGTTGAGCTGAAGTCTTTTTAGCATCATAAGTCAAATGTATAATATTGGTTATGTTGAAGAAGGAATCGTAATACATCAACAGAAAATTTGATGGTTTTTAATTACTTAATAATAATTATACCTACTCGTATTATAAAATTAACTTTTGTCAACAAAGACATAAAAACTCAGGAGCATTAATGAACTCATGAGTCATACTGTAAATTTCGTCGAAAACCCCTATAGTAGTGGAATCCAAGAAAAAGTAAACGTATCGTAAAGATACACCTACAAATACTCCGGTCGATTTAGACCAAAAATGAGAGTGAAGTTACAAAAAGTCCCAGGAAGCTGAAAATCGGCGAAATTGTTAAAAACATAATTATAAACAAGGTCTTAAAGTTCCCCATCATTCCCGTGTGTGGAAATTTTTTTATACAAGGTCAAAGGTCAAAAAAATAGTTTTTCGCGATTTTCAGCAATACGGTAAGTTTTATCATAAGAGTAGCTCAGACAAAACTTGCAAATCATAAAATTATCTATAAAAATGTATCAATACTTTTTTTCTTACGAGCCACCGTTTCTGAGATATAACGTTTAAAAGGTTATAAAAGTTGTTATCGTCATTATATGCATGAGTACGCCACGTATACGTGGCGTACTCATATACAGTGTGTTTGGTCAGCAACTAGCGATATTTTAAGCACTTATGTGTATGTACTTGTTACCGCCTCTGTGTGGCAGGCACTTTATTATTGACTCTACCCTGTTAGCAAAAAACATTCTTAATTTTCGAGGTTTTGTCCTATTGTCATCCAAATAGCCTTAAGTGAAAGGGAATTAGATAGTCTACCATTTAAAAAACACAGAAAAGGGTTTTTATGCAACAAGTTTAAATAAGTCATAAATTTCTAAAAAAAACTGAGAAAACACGTGCAAATTTTACAACTATTGTATTTTTTTACAGAAACAGCCCTCATAACCCATTTTTATTAATTATTATATCCAAAGAATTTAAGTTAAGCTTGAATACAACATATTTATTACGTCCGTATATCAAATACCTTAAGAGCTATTGTTCTTTGAACATTGGTCGTGCGCGAACACGAAATGTTTTTTTTTTTGAGCTTTTTGCGCACAATCGTTTTTAGTAATTACGCATAGGCTATGTTCAACTAATAATAACTTAAGAGGAATTTGACATACAGACATAAATTAAACATAGTATTACAGCTTAACTGAAATTATTTGGATACAGTAAATAAAAAAATATGCTATGGGGGCTGTTTCTGTAAAAAAATGCAATTGTTGTAAAATTTGCACGTGTTTTCTCTATTTTTTTTGAAACTTTATGACTTTTTTAAGCTTTTTGAATTAAAATACTCTTTTTGTGTTTTTTAATGGTAGACTATCTAACCTAACCTCGCAAATTAAGAATGTTTTTAGCTAACCGGGTAGAGTCAATAATAAAGTGCCTGCCCCACAGAGGCGAATGGGGCTAGACCTTTGTAGTTAGTGTTTTTTTGCATAACAAGTACATACAAATAATTAAGTGCTTAAAATATCGCTAGTTGCTGACCAAACACACTGTATACGTGGCGTACCCACGCATATTATGGCGGTAACAACTTTTATAACCTTTTAAACGTTATATCTCAGAAACGGTGGCTCGTAAGAAAAAAAGTATTGATACATTTTTATAGATAATTTTATGATCTGCAAGTTTTGTTTGAGCTACTTTATTGATAAACTTACCGTTTTGCTGAAAATCACGAAAAACTAATTTTTTTGACCTTTGATTTAGAATAAAAAAATTCCCACACACGGGAATGATGGGGAACTTTTAGGCATTGTTTATAATTATGTTTTTAACAATTTCACCGATTTTCAGCTTGCTGGGACTTTTTGTAACTTCGAATGTCTAAATCGACCGGAGTAAAAGGGATCCTATAATAATATTGTCATGGTATAAAAATTTTATTTTACCTTTAGTAGTCTAATTAATTCAAACTTTGTATACGTGTATTAAGAGCCGATAACAATGCAATTATTTGTTAAATTTTTGGAAAAAAACGTGTTTTTGGTTTCTTTCAACTATGTATTATTTTCGTGGTTGAAATAAAGTTACTTTTAAGTATTAAAATGTCAGTAACTTAACCCATTTAGACCCAAATGAAACTGAGCCGTGGAAAATATGAAATTTCTTTATTAATTTATAGAATCCAATAAAATTATTAGGAAAATACAAAAAAAAAACTTAATTTTTTTTTGATTTTTTATATAAAAAAATTGCCGTCCTCTAATGGGGCCAATGGGATCAAACGGTGTGAAAATTTTCGATACATTCTTTATGAATGTACCGTGTTTTCACACATTTCTCAAATTGCCTTTGACCTTTTTCATGAAGTAATGCTAGCCCATCATAACAACGCAATTGTTGGGACAGTTTTTTGGGAAAGTGGCCCTTCATGCTGCAGGTTTGGCAGTAAAGATATGTATTGCTGGTTGCAGGATTCTACTGCTAGTATGTCTCAAGTAATGACGACAAAATGCCGCCGAAATTGGAGCTGATTCAATTCTTGTTTTTATTACTTTGATGATGCAGCCTCCATGCGTTTGCCACTGTAGCAGAGGCAAAGCAATCCAGCATGTGCGTAAATAGTACCTACCAGTTTCCACCAATATTTGTTTCGTATAACAGTGCGAGAAAATCGATTGACCAGTTGACTTGACCTCACGCATATCCTTGTTATAGCTTTGATAAAAATGTAGGAAGCTAACGTCCAAATTCTTTCAACAGTGATAACATCTGCTTACTTTTTCCAGAAGAAAAACGCTGTTATGGCTTGCCCCGATTGCATAGACATTGATGAAAAACAAATTCTGATATATTTGGTCGAAACGGTAATCAAACTCGTCGTTTTCTTTTTTTGTTCATAACATTAACGGATACGAGAAGACACTTCTCTGTACCTACTGTCTTAGCCAACATCATCAGTTGCACAATAGCCAGCTTCCCCTTAGAGTAATGAAAAACTGGTAAAAAGACACATGTTTGCGAAGGAAACACGACTAAATATATCTTTCCACTGTTTCAATCATTGCAACTTCCTGAAGTACATAGCATTTATCATAGCTATTGAATACTCTTCGGTTCATTGATTACACGAAATTGATTGGTGGACAAACATTGGAATAATTAACTTCCAATATGCCCATTGGCCCCAAATAGGGACACTTGTATAAAACTACTCCTAATCTCAAAAAGACTAAAGCTTTTCACACGAATATGTGTATTTTTTTTAGGTTATAGTATAATGAGCTCACACAAATGAAAAAATATATATGCCTAAAAGAAAAACTTAAAAATAAAAAATACTAACTTAGCGTCATTTCGGATGTTAGAAACAGCTTGAGAAAAATCACTATAAAACACTGTGAACTATATTTATATTATTTGTACCTTCTAAGATTAAGAAAATACACTTTTAGCAAATTGAAACTTACAATAAAAGTAAGTATAAACTTGAATGACAAAAAAATTAAGTAATTTTAAAAGTGTCCTCGTTTGGGCATGGCGGGTCTATATGGGTTAAATCAATTGAAAAATCAGCTATTGCATTTTTGAGTAGCCAATATAGTAGGTAGTACAGTTTGAAGTGGTCTCGTCTCGTTTGACTAGCTAGGCGTTCTTCCGATCGTTGAGTTAAGCTGCGTTCCACCAGGGATGATCGACCGCTTTAGTAACGTATAATGCTGCCTCCCCATATAGACGAACGCACTGCCAACGCGTTGGCCAACGCGTTGGCGGTGCGTTTGCAACGGCGTTTGTGAGTAATCTACACATTGGAAGGTCGTTCAGTATGCTTTGGATCGCGCCAATGTGTGGACGGATTCAAAATGGATGTTGAGTCGCTAACAGCTGCAGCTGTATATTTATTCACAGCTTATATTCCATACTAATATTATAAATGCGAAAGTGTGTCTATCTGTCTGTCTGTTACCTCTTCATGCCCAAACCACTGAACCGATTTTGCTGAAATTTGGCATGGAGATACTTTGAGTCCCGGGAAAGGACAAAGAATACTTTTTATCCTGGAAACATGTACGGTTCCCGCGCGATAAACAAGTTTTGGCGCAACGGATTTGCGGGCGTTATCTAGTTACTTTATAAATGTGGACAACAAAAAGGTTTTAAAGGGTATTCTCGAAATAAATAAGTAAAAAGCGAGAAAACGTAACAAACAAAGAAATAAACTCACTTTTACATATTTTATAATATTAAAATAATATAATTATTTTATTACCTTATAATTATAATTATCATGATTAATATATATTTATTATTTATTAAATATAAAATGTATTTTGTCTTTAGTATATTTATTGTTAATAGCGACAACAGATATAAGTACACAATCTGTGAAAATTTCAGAAATCTAGCTATAGCGGTTCTTGAGATATAGCCTGGAGACAGACAGACAGATAGATTAACAGACAGACAGACGGAAGGAAAAAAAGGCAGACAGAAAGGCAGACAGACATTGAAGTCTTAGTGATAGGGTCCCGTTTTTACCCTTTGGGTATGGAACCCTAAAAAACATCGTGAGGAAAATAAATTTAAATGTTTACTCGATATTTATATAGTTCGCTATTTCGCCAAGTTAGATGTTAATTCGCCACAAGAAGGAAATGTGCACTCTTCAGCGCTGCTCCGGGCGAACTGATCTCGCGCCGCGCGGCCTATGTGTGGATGGAACGCAAGCCTTGCGACAAATTTCCTTTGATCATTCCGACACCGCGCAGCAAGCTCACAAACGCGTTGGCCAACGCGTTTGACTATTTGTAGTGCCGACATAAGCTCTATTATACATGTGTATACCTATAAGCTTAGGATGTATCTTAATATTGGTATTTGAAACCAAAGCACTAAAGAAATTCATTAGGTCTTCAGAGCTTCATAATGTCATGTTTGGAAAAGTCATGTATGTTTCAGAGAAAACAATCGGGCATTATGTGCTTTTAGGCCCCCAAAACAAATCCTTCTTGCTACATAACTCTTTGATTTCAAGTATAGGTCTACCAGAATCTGATGGCAAAAAGTGAGAAAGTAAATTGACGCCAGCAATAACGGGATAGTAATTGGAATAAAACATTTCGATCCTTTGTTTCTTTATATATATTATAGCGGCTGATTCTGTGTGTGAAACATGCAAATACATTTATTATATAAATTTATCCAACGATCAAGGATTTTTTTCGAAAATCTGCTGTCAAAATTTGCCATCAGATTCTGGTAGACCTATAATTATTGTTTTTTTTAAATGTTCTATTTTCACAGTAACTCTTGATCTCTATTATGCATGAAAAAACATCACAATCACTTTTTGCTACTGTATTATTATGATTATAATCAATACTGGATCTGATTTTAACAATAGTAAGGTCAAATAACGCTATTGAAAAGAACACGTGGCATATTATCTTGACACGTTTCTCCTGTAGGTATTTAATTTTTTTAAATTCGACACCCCAGTGACCTACGTTTGTGCCATGCTATAGATAGCTTCACTAGTCAATAATGGTTACCTATCATGGCATGGCAATGTAGAGAAGGGCATTTACAATGTAAAGTGACATGTCATGTCAATTGTCCATTCAGTGATAACTTTGTTGGCGCGATCTCGTAGTTCGCCTGCAGTTACGGTGCGACAAAATCAGTCTCTATAAATGTACCGCATTCGGCATGCGATACTGTTAAGGTGCATAATGCAGTAACGTGTTGTTGTGTAAAAATGTATGTTGATCTAAAGTAAATAACCGTAATAATTGATTTTTCATCGTTCGTCAAACACGATCCCATTGGCCTTTCCTAATAAAAAGACACTGTACTGCACAAACGCTGCAGTTATACAATATTTCGTCCTAACAAACGTTGAAAAAGTCAGCCCATAGACGGCCCCAATTTTATTTAAAAAAAAAGTTGAAAAAGCTATTGATAGACAAACATTAAACGTTGTATAAGTATGTCGGTAAAGCACACATAGTTAATAAATCATTTGATTAGAAATATCCCTTACACCTTTTGTCTATGCCTAGCGCTATTCAATATTAATCCTCCATTGAATTTAATCAAGGTAAAATTGTTACAAAGTTAATCTCCTTTGCACCGTATTTCTGATACCCTTTTCGTTTTCATGAAACAAAGTAAAATTATTTCAATACGCTTTCGATGTCTGTGAAACAACAAAGGATTGTATTTTGTTGCTATGCAAAAATATAGTTCTCTGTATCACATAAGCATTGACTCTATTTGATTACTGTCTTTGTGACGTGAAAACAACGGGCTAACGTGTCGAGCTCGACTGAATAATACATTTTGTTCGGAAAGCTTTTAAAAAATTTACAACGCATCCACTAAAACTTATTAGAAAACTAGCTTTTGGCTACGGCATCGGTTATACGGTAAACAAATACTGTAGTTTTATGGGGTAAAATGGCATACGTGCTAATCTAGTATGTTTACTACTAGTACCACATTTAAGATATTCGGTACCTACGTGATCCGAAAGAAGTAACAAACACACATAAAATCTCGTTTATTGTATCGGCGTAATTTTTAAATCTTTAAATGACTGCCATTAATCCTTTCTGGATTAATGGCAGTCATTTAAAGATTTAATTGTTTTTTAAAACCAATATAAAGGAAGCGTGTTCTGGCGTCACATAAAGCCTTAAGTCATTAGACAATAATATTACATGTTTGGATTGTTACCGGAATATTGTACGCGCGAGTGGGCCTTATAAAACGGAAACGGGGTTGCATAATATATATCTAAATACGGCACCACAAATAGGCGAACCCGTTGGCCGACGCGTTGGCCCAATGTGTGGAACAGGCGTTCGCGCGTTCGCGGTAGGTATTTAGACGTTGGCCGACGCGTTTGCGAGCTTGCCGCGCGGTGTCGGAATGATCAAAGGAAATTTGTCGCAAGCTTGTCGCAAGGCTTGCGTTGCATCCACACATAAGCCGCGCGATCAGTTTGCCCGGAGCAGCGCTGAAGAGTGCACGTTTCCTTCTTGTGGCGAATTAACATCTAACTTGACGAAATAGCGAACAATATAAGTATCGAGTAAACATTTAAATTTATTGAGTTAACTATCAGATTAAATCTGCCTGTGGAACAAAAAAATCATATCAAAAGTGCTAAAAAAATTAGGTTCTTGGACATGCTATTTTCCTCACGATGTTTTTAGGGTTCCGTACCCAAAGGGTAATAAAAACCGGCCAAGTGCGTGTCGGGCCACGCGCAATATAGGGTTCCGTAGTACCGCTAATTTTTGAAAATTTTTGTATGGTCAATGAATGTACATACATTTATAACATGTTTTACACTACTAACAACATCATCTTTACTTTCAAAGGAATTTAAAGGAAAAGTTCCTTCATACATCGCCGAATACATTTTTTTTTAGTTGATCGACTATTACTCAATAACTTAAGAAGTCTTCTTAGCCGTGATAGTTTTCCTTTTAAATTCAGCATATTTCCTACTCCCGTGACTTTTTCCACATTTTCAGAAGCAACCGTTTAGCTGGTAGAAGGGAAGGAAAGACGATTTTTTCCACTTTAAAACTTAAGATTTCACAAACGGATCCCTAAATCGGAAAATGATCTATGAATACCTATAATAGTTTTAAAAAACCTATCCAACGACACCCCACACGATGGGGTGGACGCGAAAAAAATTTTTCATCCTCGCTTGATGTGTATGGAAGGTACCATAAAAAAAATATTTTTTTAAGATTTCATGTACTATTTTGTTGCCATCATTAACATGTACATTCTTGCCAAATTACAGCTTTAGGTCCTATAGTCTCTGAGCAAAACTGCGGACAGACAGACAGACGGACGGACAGACCGAAACTATAAGGGTTCCTTGTTGACTACGGAACCCTAAAAACGGGACCCTATCACTAAGACTTCAATGTCTGTCTGCCTGTCTGTCCGTCTTTTTGTCCGTCCATCTGTATGTATGTTTGTCTATCTGTCTGTCTGTCTGTCTCCAGGCTGTATCTCAAGAACCGCTATAGCTAGATTTCTGAAATTTTCACAGATTGTGTACATAAATCTGTTGTCGCTATTAACAACAAATATACTAAAAACAAAATAAATTAAATATTAAATAAATAATAAATATATATGTATATTAATCATGATAATTATTTTAATGTAATAATTATTATAATATAAAAAAATAATAAGTACTTATTAATATAATTATATTATTTTAATATTGTAAAATATGTAAAAGTGAGTTTATTTCTTTGTTTGTTACATTTTCTCGCTTTTTACTTATTTATTACGAGAATACCCTTAAAAATTTTTTGGTGGCCACATTTATAAACTAATTATAAGCTGTGAATAAATATACAGCTGCAGCTGTTAGCGACTCAACATCCATTTTGAATCCGTCCGCACATCGGCGCGATCTAAAGCATACTGAATAACCTTCCAATGTGTGGATTACTCACAAGCGCCGTTGCAAGCGCACCGCCAACGCGTGGGCCAACGCGTTGGCAGTGCGTTCGTCTATACGGGGAGGCAGCATGATGCGAAGCCATATTGCTTCATTGCGTTGCGTCGTCGCAACTGTGTCGTTTTGGATTTTTACATGCATGTAATGCGTAGCCACATTGTTGAATAACGTATTATAGGTACGCCAGTGTTGCGGCGACGCGCGAAAACACAAAACAATAAAGGTTCACAGTCTAAATAGTTTTTCCTAAAACAAGACAAAAGTTGCCTGCACTTTCAGACGAAAAGCAAGCTGCTGCACCGTCGTTTTAGATAGCTACATTTAATATTTTTATTAAATTTCACATAATATATGCGTTACAGCATTAACTGACTGCGTCAGTCCGTCACTGTCTTCTATTGTATTGTCGCACCCACAGAAATAAGATCTAGTTAGGAGATCTGTGGTCGCACCCTTCATGGCGTTGTAACTAGTCGTTACCAACGACGCGGTGCACTAGACTCTAGAGCAACATGGCCTCGCTTAATTCTTCGCATTTTCAAAATAAAATTATTTTGTTATTAGTAATTTCCTACGCATCTAATTTCATTATAATAATTGTAATTTAAATTAAGCTACGATAAAGACGGCTTCGCTAATATAATAATTAAAAAATAATCAAACGTTGTGACTGGAGAGGGGTTTTTATATCATTTATTAACAGGTTTCCACAAACACTACGAAACATTTTTATTTACATTAAGTTATGTATAATCTTTCTTTCTAATCCAAAAATGTCATGAAATTGTTTCGTATTCAGTTGAAAAGATAGGATTTTCCTTTGTTTTAATAATGTCGTACGGACCTCACAGCTCAATCCATTCCCAAAATTTACCGGCGACTTCCGCCAAATGTTAATTTCGGACCTTTTCTCTGAAAGAAACAACATGTTTGAAAAATATTTACACAAGGATTTATAAAATGAAAATTTCGATGAATCTAAAAATGTATCTTTTATTTAAATATTTTTGTGTTTGAAGTTTATTTAGTTCCGGCGCGAGTAACAGGCGTAAAGAACTCGCACGGATAAGTATTTTTTTTAGCTTTAAAGTAAAAAAGTGGAAAATTATGGACTAATGTTTAGAGGCTGCATGTTCAATCGCAACTGTATTTTTGTGGCAGCATCGGCCTACTAAAAAGTCACCTTTCGATATTTTTAAGGTTCTATAAATGAAACGGCTAGGCAAAGGAGGGTCGATGACATTTAAAAAGTTGCCTAGCCAAGACACTCAAGTTTAGTGTTGTCGTGTACTCTCAGAATTAGATACTCGTATCGATGCTTGACACCAATATCGATATTTCAATGGCGACGATGCGCCAGTCTTTCAACAACTATTCACGAATTTCGGCCTAGTCCCACACATCACTAGGATCAATTTTGGTCACAGCTTGTTAGTCTATTAATACCAAAGGCTTTATTTAAATAATGTCGTGTTGCGGTGTTTTTTGGCTAATTTCTTGACCGATTTTGCTAAAATTTTCTGAGATTATGAGTAACTTTTATTGTTCATACACAAAATAACGGGTATAGCAAAACAGCGTATGCTAGTCGCTCCAGCAAGTATTGATGTTATCTAGAATCAATTTTAGATTTTTCTCAGTAAGACATGTCACGAAAAGTTACTTTCGTGAATTATTTTATATGACTCGTAATATGAGTTTTTCAGTGATTTCATATGAATTTCAAAGCTTCTTAGCGGCCCTGAAAACATATTTCATCGCAATAATTTCCTATACGAGAGGAACGTAACGGAAAATAGGGAATTACAGGCGATCACATTCTGGATTTAGCACTTATTTGCGTTCGAAATGAGCCGTGTCTCGTTTTTTCATTGCAAAGTGGGTTTGATTCGTAGTATTGCACTTGTATTAAAAGGCTAAAATCCTACTCTCTTGACACTCACACACGTCTTTCATATGCCAGGTGAAAAAGGGCGACGCGGAATCATCGCAAACTCTATAGAAAAAATCACAAATAAGCATCAGTTTTTTATTTTTTTTTAATTTTCACGATTAATGCACGATTTTGACAAGATATGAAAAATGATATTTGTGATTTTTTCTATCTAGAAATTTTCAAGATATAATCGTATTTTCGCTAAGTCGAACCCTCGGAAATATAATGTAGCATCTATGTTTAAAAAATCAAACAATTCGGGGCTTATTTTCAAGTATAAAAATGAATTATAAAATCTTTAGCTTTAGTCGCCTTCATATAAGTTTAAATTGTCAAAGCTTTCCTATTCTTTAATTATTATTCACGTTATTTAAAAAAAAATATCTTCGTAATAACCATCCTCGTACTTCAGGGAATGTGCTTAAAATAAAATAAAAGAATTAGCGAATTCGCTTCAGCCGTTTTCGAAATAAGCGCTTACCAACACTTTTTATAATTTTTAACACAGTATACACAGTTACGAGTATATCACAGAAAGAGCTTTGACCTATCCCAAAGTAATTAATGAATAATGACTAATGAGTAATGATTGCCAATGAAAAACTCGTCTTCTTTTATTTGTGTTCCTATCAAGTGCCAAAACTCAAACAATAATTAAAATTTACTCATTATTATTAGTACTAATGAGTCAGTTGACGAATTGATCTGATTCGAACGATTGATTGATTTGACAGCGAATTTAAATTGTAGAGTTCTTTGTCGTCTACACACAAAAGTGAAAATACAGGTTGGAAAAAAAGGGCAGTTAAAATGAGGGCGCTCTTCTTTTATTAAAGGCAACCACTCTACGTTAGGCCTGAACGCACTTTTGACACGAAATGTACTAGTTTTGACAAGTACTGTAATGTTGCCATTACACTTTCAGTACCAGCTTTTAGTAACCGCGCCAGACTCTTTTTTACCTAGCTGTACATAGTTGACTTAAAGAACTCATAATCAGTGCTTACATGATTTTCAACTATTACCTACACTTTACACTTTAAAATTAGTATATTGGAATTTGTGATATTATGTTATGTCCTTATTATTAGCTGACACGTGGTAATAATGATTAATGATCAATTAATTCTCAGTATTACGAGTTAGTGATTAGGAAATAATTGTTCTGTCGCTGTTTGCGGATGCCCCATATTCGAAATGGTGTTAAACTATGTTTAAAATAATAATTCTGACTACAAATCTATAAACTAAAATGTAACTGCCGCAATCAGAGGCAAATATAATTTACTTAATTGTGATTAAATTAAGATGTTGACATAAGATCCATACTGTCACACCCTTGAATAAATTGATCTTTAGCTATGTCCACATTATGCAATTTCATCTTCAATTTACGTCATCTTTTTTTATTCAACTTTCGTTGGGCATATTCTATAATTGAATGCGTCAAAATCCACCCGCGTTTAAAGAAAAGTGTCATAGCGAGCGCTACAATTTCAACGTGCGTCACGGGCATGCCTCACGTTTGCTGTTGACTGCGCTATAACGCATGCCCTTGATGAACAAAAAAGCCCCAGTGTGGATAAAGCTTTTAATAATCATTAAATGTCTTTAAGTGTGGCCGTAATTCTACAAGATGTTTGTGTGAACACCGTTGTCCTTGTAACCATCAAATGAGCCCGTCAAAATGAACAACTTTTTCTATGAGAACAATGCTGGGAATTAAAAAAAATCTGTCTTCATACCCATACAAATTGCCGGTGTTTACACAAACACACTGTATAATATTGACACTACTCGTAATTGCAATGCTAGAGCCTAGAACACTTACGTAACTCCACTGGGGTTTGGCACTTTATTTCGGTTCCTGATACCTCATCCAGTTGGGCCGCCGATAAGGACCTGTCCACATGTCCACGTCACGTCGTCGTCAACGTGGAACGATGCGGTAATGTGGCACGTTACTGCATCGTTCTACGTTGACAACATCGTGACGTGGAGATGTGGACAGGCATCAGTTACGCCTCAAATACACTTGAATGTTACATGTAACCTTACCCGGTTCTCTGTGTGGCCGTGGTGTTAATTGAGCCGAAGCATGATCTGTTTTTTGAAAGCTAAGTGTGATGCTTATTTTCGCTGACAGTAAAAATACACAGTATTGTTTACATGATTTGATTGGTTGTAGTTTTTCGATAGTTCAATATTTGGCGGGAATATATTGCTGCAATATGCCGGTCCAAACCAAATCCTCTTAAATGTCGAAAATAAATTAATATTTTTAAAACGTCTATGAGAGACGAGATGATAAATATTTTTTGCAGCTTTACTAGCTAACGTTTTTAATTTTTAATATTACTGATACGTAAAAAACACGTTTAGTGCTGCTGCTTTTACAACCTGTATAGTACCTACTATTATAAGAGCTGACAGGCAAATATAGACCAGAGCGAAGACCTAAATTCTACAGGAAATTATGTTCTTGAAATCAACGTGCTCTAGCCGGGGACATTCTATTTCGGCATGTAGGGTAACGACATTAAAGTGAGTTCCCTTTTACGATTATGCATAGTATCGGTTCACGTATTTGCATGATCTTCCACCGCGATGGGTTTTAACGTTGAACTTGGTAATAATTAAAGACGTGAGAGGATGAAGTAACTAACATTTTATAACGTAAGGACAATAATAACTCATTTTTTCCCTTATTCTTTGAACAAACCTTGTAGCTTACCTACTCGTATTTCATCATCTGGATAATATATCGGGCTATACATAAAATCCCCTTTTTTGATGCCCTAAAGCCTCCATTTATGCAAAAGAATACAATTTGCAAATTGTTAGGTACCCATTTCATCGACTAATGTCTTGAATTAAATTAGTCTTCAGTTGTTAGCACCTAATGCAAAGTGATATGTATAGTGAGATTCTTATTTGTTACTAGATGACCCAGTAAACTTTGTATCACTTCCCACCTAATTTAAACCTTTCCCGGACTAAAATTAGCCGAATCGTCCATTCCGGTCCAGTACCTACTTTTCGAGTTATGGTGTGTCTAACAAAATGGAAAATTATTTTTTTATACAGATAGATATTCTGTATTATTGATGTTGCTCAAGAGAATACTTTACATTAGTGAATAGATGCAATCAAAGATTAGATATTATATTATATTATTATAGGTAGGTGGTACTCGTACTTTAACTATAGTCTATAGACTATACTCTATACTAACGTGTAGGCGGCAATTTTGTGAACAAATTTTGCTCCCAAAAGTTTTGAATGTTTTGTGTACCAGTAACGTAACTTTTTAGTGATTACTAAAGCTATAGTACCACAAAGTTATGGTACCAGCTTTCGTTGTTACTTTACAGTGTTATTTTCTGGATATAGAGACCCTACGCTGTCCACCCTAAAAGGAACACAATGTTCGATTAACGCTTCTCAAAATAAACAACAATAATTCCAAACTTTACATTAAAATTGTATTGAATCAGTATTACCGATCCACTCATTAAACTATGCTCAGTATTCGCTCGGAGCACTAACGGATAAGATACCTGGCAAATTAATTAATTAAAGGTTTCATTGTCGATGCATTCAACTATTCAGCTTTACAAAAGCAACAATTTGCTTCAGTGGTTCTTTGTGAGAGGAGGATATTCATTTAGAGATAGTTAATATTGATTTGAACTTTGAACTGGTTAATCTTTTGGATTTAGTTCTTGTGGTGATTTAAGCGACAGATTAACCGAAATCTCGACGTTTGGGCTAAAGCGCAATAAAAAACGTACAAATCAAAACATTTCGAAGAGAAAAATACTTTCTTTCATTGATCGTGTTTTAGGTTTATAGTACGTTTTTAGGGTTCCGTACCCAAAGGGTAAAAACAGGACCCTATTACTTAGACTTCGATGTCTGTCCGTCTGTCTATTTGTCTGTCTGTCTGTCTCCAAGCTGTAACTCAATAACCGCTATAGCTAGACTTCTGAAATTTTCAGAGATTATGTATTTCTGTTGCCGCTATAACAACAAATACAATCCCATACAACAAACGTATTTTTTTTACCTTTTTGGCTCGTAATCAATAGTGGCAACAGCTAGGCACTTGAAAGTTTCACAATACTCTTAATTTTATATGTAGTCTAATAAATAATCTTATACTTATAAGTTATAAAATTACATGTCCTGACTGACTGACTGACTGATTAAGTTCTAAAAACTGTTAAAGTTACAGCCACGAAATTTGCTGAGTAGAGTTGTTTTATTAAGTAGACACCCACTAAGAAAGAAATTTTGAAACTTTTACCCCGAAGGGGGTGAAATAGGGGTTGAAAGTTTGAATGAAAGTCCGTCATTTCTTAAATTAGGAACATGAAACTTTGTTTTTGGATTACTGATTAAAAATAAATAAATACGTGTTTAAGCGTTTCTGGAAATTCTACCCCCAAGGGGGTAAAATAGGGGTTGACAGTTATTATAATATGCTAACGCGGACGAAGTCGCGGGCAACAGCTAGTTAATAATAAAATTAAAATGAAATAAATATTTTAGGGGGGCTCCTATACAAAAACACAATTATTCGCCTATTTTTCGTCTATATCCGTACGGAACCCTTCGTGCGCGAGTCCGACTCACACTTGGCCGATTATTATTTAATATTAATAAATTAATAATACTAAAGTACAAACGGCACGGCGGGATGAAACTCAAATTAATATAATCTTCTTAAAACACGTCAAAATTTTAGTAAATTATGTGTTTCGTATCATCATTTTGACTATAAACTAAACTATTAAGTTCTTATACAGATTACATTTTACTGTATACATGTGTGTATCATGTACGTCTATGTTATACCAAGGACTCAATCCATACTAATATTATAAATGCGAAAGTGTCGGTCCGTCTGTTACCTCTTCACGCTCGAACCGCTAAACTGATTTTGCTGGGGATGGAGATGATTTGAGTCCCGAGAAAGGACATAGGATAGTTTTTATCCCGGAAAAAATGTACGGTTCTGGCGCGATAAACAAATTTTGGCGCAACGAAGTTGCGGGCGTCATCTAGTTTCAAATAATCCCCTGAAGTATTATAATACTTAGCAGTGAGTCCTAATTATGCACTTTTACAGCTATTAGCAGTAATATATTAAGGGCAATTAATTATGACTCATTACAGTGCAATTATATTTATTAAGTTAAGTGGTTTGACCACACCCTAAACCCTTATAATTTATAACCTACGTCCTAGGTTAGGTACTGCATGCAATTAAGTGTTCTTTAAGTCTAGTCTACCCTAAGCGCGTAATTCATACTAAATACTGCTTTAACTAGTATTAAAATATTGATTTTCCTTATTTGGTTCCTGATCCTCGTTGGATGGCTGTTAAAATTATTTTTCTTGCTAAGTCAGCTTTATAGGCTACATGAAAAGATTTAAGTACGTCATTTCATGTAACAAACGAGCAACAAATAAACAACGCTCTGAGAAGCCACAATATTGGTATAACATGGTTACAACTTACAAGTATGTATTTGTAGGGTTTTAAGGAAATGAAACATAACTCCGTTACTTCGTTAAACTTAGCAGACTAACTTGGTCGGTAGCTCATATTATTTTCAAGTGATGATAAGACAGAGATTAATGCTCGCTAAATATGTCATTAGTCATTATGGAATTCCATAATGCTGCCTATTGAAATTTGGTATTAAAAATTTATAATGCTGCCTATTGGCAGTCCAAAATCACGGGCAGCAAGCCAATTCAATAAATATCATAATATGTAGTAAATAAAGTTATGTTGTGGATCATTTAACTGCATCGCATCGCCTCGTCACGTTGCAATGTTAACTGACCCTTAAGGCGACGCCTTGATAATTTGGCTGTAGCGATATCGATTTTTCTCAGCGCTGACTAAAGCTATAACATTAAGGGCGTTCCGTCCGGAGATTCCGTAATTGACCGTTTTTAAAACCTTATAAACTCATAATCTGAAAGCTACAAAGTTATAATACAAAAACAGCAATAATCTTCAGTATATCAACATTCCTTTTGTCGTTTTGAATTTTCTATTTTTGTTTCTTATACTCATGATATCAGCTTCCAAAGTAATACCAATTTGTTAAAATTCAAGCATACATTCAGCATCTCCTTTGGATTTACAAATAACTTTTATTTGAAACTCACGCCAATAGATCGACAATATCATAAACTACATATTCGCCGTTTTAATTTTTTTTAGGACAATTTTGAACTAAGATAAGTAAAAATAATAGGGTTTTGGCGCGATCTCGGCAACGCGGCAAATGTATGGCCAAGGTCGTTTGCTCGGGGGACGGCCTTAAAGTTCAGTGTCAGTATTCATCATATCTTTGTGTTCTTGCAGTTCTGAAAGCAGGCATGGCTTTCATTAAACTACTCCCACCTCAGCTTCTACTAATACGAGTGGGCATTTCTATATTTATTATTACCACAGTATTTATTAATAGACTGCAAATTGATCTAAATACAGGGTGCAATTAAACCTTCCTGCCAAATTTTGATATATAGATCCTTGTTAAATATAAAAATACACGTATTTTTTCTTTTATAGTCACTCAGAACTAAAATGTTGAGAAATAGCTTCCGAAAGTTATCCTTAAAAACACTACAATTAATGGACACGATGCGCCGGCCGCGCGTAACGTGTCCCCACGCGCGCGCCTCACCCCGCGTCACCCCCTATCAATCCCCCGCGCCGCGAGTGACCGTTCTGCAACGATTTTAAATGGGATAAAATATGTCATTAAAAAAAATAACACCCAATTTTTTTTTGGCTAAATGGACTCTCCTTATGATACCTAAGCCCTGGAAAAAAATTGGCAGGAAGGTTTAATTGCACCCTGTATAAATGTTACCATTAATATATCCATAGTAATATTATACACGCGAAAGTGTGTCTGTCTGGCTGTCTTCTGTTTGTCCGTCTGTTAATTTCTGTAAATTCTTCACGACCAAACCTCTGGCTATCCTATGACTTTTCCCGGGGCTCAAAGTATACTCCAAATTTCAGCAGAATCGGTTTAGGTGTTTTGGCGGGAAGAGGTCACAGACAGACACACTTTCGTATTTATAATTTTACTTCTATTCAGTTAGTTGTATTTTTACTATCTATTCAAATAAGAGAGAGGCTAAAAGAAATTAAAACTTGTGTTTACCTTCATTTTGCTGTAGTTCTCTTTTCTGTCTTTTTAAACTCTTTTAAAATGCAGGGCTTTGTGAAAATACAGCTTGGGATTATTCGAAGCGGCTAAGTCTAGACGTAAAATCTCTATTCAAATATAAATCTGGACAAGATTTCTTTTGTTAAATTGCATTTTATTATTTTTATTACACCGACTTTTTCTTAAAGTTTAAAGGCGGTAAGGTTGACCTAAACAGTTGTACATATTACTTAGGTAGATACATACGCTCAGTTTGAATTTAGCTTGTTCCAAATGCAAGTGAATTTGCCATTGATTGCGCAGTTAATTATTGACACTCAAATAAATTGCAGTAGCCCATTCAGCTTAAGGCCGTCCCCCGAGCAAACGACCTTGGCCAATAAGGCCATAAATTTGCCGTGTTGCCGAGATCGCACCAAAACCCTAATTTTTTACTTATCTTAGTTCAAAATTGTCCTAAAAAAATTTAAATCGGGGAATATGTAGCTTTGATATTGTCGATCTATTGGCGTGTTTTTCAAATAAAAGTAATTTATAAATCCCAAGGAGATGCTGAATGTATGCTTGATTTTTAATAAATTTGTTTTAATTTGAAAGCTTATATCATGAGTATAATAAACAAAAATAGAAAATTTAAAACGGGGAAAGGAATGTTGATATACTGAAAGCTATTGCTGTATTTTTATTATAACTTAGTAGCTTTCAAATTATGACTTTATAAGGCTTGAAATACGGTAAATCATGGTATCTCTATAAGGAAACGCCCTTAAGAGTAAAAGTAATATAAGTTTTAATAGCTTTTATCGCGGTATTTGAGCGGTATTTGAGTAGTATGTTTTTGTCAAAAACATACTACTTATGTTGTGTCGGTCGGTGTGGCGTTGCCATAATCCGGCACGGTGTTTGTGTGCGTGTGACTTGACATATGCGAATTATAATTGCGTGAGTTGATAAAAATGCTATGCAATAGCTTTTTCGTGACAGTCCTCGAGTGCGGCGCGTATTTTGAAGTGAAAACTTCTTTAGCGGCGTTGAGCACTTTTGTGGGCTGGGTAAAAACTGTGAAACTCGCGTCAGATTCTCGTGCTGATCGAACAACCTTGGAAAAACCGTAAGACGGTTGGAGAGTAGTGTTGTAACATTATATTGATTGATTAATCGAACAATCGATTGGTTTTTTTATCGATTGTAAGGGTTTCGAATAATAATGGGTTAAAAATTTAATCGATTGTAAGGGTTCGATTAAGTAATTTAAAAAAAAAACGATTTTAAAAAAATAGATTTTCATAAAAAATGGGTTAAAAAAATTGTAAGGGTTTCGATTAATTAAAGAAATCGATTTTTTTATAATCGATTTTCATAAAAAATGGGTTAAAAATTTAATCGATTGTAATTGGGTTTTGATTAATTAAAAAAAACGATTTTTTAATAATCGATTTTCATAAAAAATGGGTTAAAAAATGCACAACGTTAATAATCAAGTTTTCACTTCTGCCGGCACTCCCGGAGTGCAACCCGTCTTTTTATTTATTTCTGAAGTTAATAAGTACTTCAGAAAAAATGCCTGCTAAAGTTATGCCTATATAATTGAATTTTGTTTGCTTTTTTGTTGTAATAAAGTATAAAGTATTTAATTAATTTCTTGTTATTCAAAAAGTAACAAAGAAGAACTCGTATAAATTCAATTTTGTTTCAAACATTTCTGAATATTGCGTCCTTGTAAACAACTCGATTGTTACAGTTTGAGACAGTATCCAGGTAGTGTGAAATTTTCAATCTCTGTGTTTGCTTTGTACTTGTACTTGTTCTTGTTGTACTTTACAGTGCGGTTCGGGGATTGGCTGTTAAAGTTTTATGCAATGTATGCTCAATTCTATTGTTTCGTATTGGTTTTTTAACCGACTTCCAAAAAACGAGGAGGTTATATGTTCGGCTGTGGATATTTTTTTTTTTTTTTTTTTGTATGTTCAACGATTACTCCGCCTATTGTGAACCGATTTTCGAAATTTTTGTTTTGTTGTATTAGGTTTCACTCCAATTTGGTCCCATTTTCACAAAGGTGGTGACCTGATGATGGGATCCATGAGTAATCGAGGGAACTCCTCGAAATTTATATGGAAACATATGGTGATTTTGGTTTTATGTGAAGTGTACTAAGAATACGCTACCAAAAAGTCAAATATTGGGTCAAGGTATACCATGGTTTCGATGATGCTGAGAGAACTCCTGATTCCTAATAGATACACGTTTGGGAGTTTCGGCGTTGTTTTAAGAACAGAAAGCATAAACTACTATGCAATTCATATTCATCATCATAATCATCATCATCATCATCGTCATCATCATCATTACCACGTCGTGTTAAGGCCACCAATGTCTCATGAGTCATGGCACAGAATAGATAATAGTGCAAGGCATAGGTATGGATATACTAATAATAATAATTATGTACTGTATAACAATTAACAACACCTGTTTGTTTTTAATACACGGCGGTCGGCGTCGCCGTCCAGCGCCGCCGCGCGGCGCGTGGTGGCGGCAGAAAACAGAATATCGAATACTTTACTAACTACTTTATATACAGATCGAATACTTTACTACTTTATAAAATTTTAATAGACAAATAGAATTAAAATAAAGTTATTTTAAAAAGAGCATTTAAACAAAACAAAGTCATTAAGTGTCTTTTTAATTAGTTATACTTATTAATCGATAGATGGTGCACTAAGTACCTATTGATTTAAATTCTTGATAACAAGAACAGCTGTCAATAATTATGATAATATTAAATATTATGCTACGCTACATCCTATGCAAGTTTGTACAATTTTTTATCTGATAGATCCTTCGATCGTGGAAAAACGAGACACAATAGCCTTTCTATTGTTATCGCAATCGCCGGTGACCGCTTCGGGCTTGAAGTATTAAAATTGTTAAATTACTTAGCACAATATGTTCACTTCACTGATAATATTATATCATTTTGTGAGTGTGAGTTGTGACTCTTAACAAATTGTAATAAGATACGTAAAATATACGCGAAGATTTATCTACTAGTGTAACTAAAAAGAGTGAAATTATTATTATTTAATAATTAAAACCGACTTCCAAGGTAAAAACAATAATAACATTAATATGAACTAAAAAGTATTAAATAATTTTTACTATCTAATAGTGCCTTTTTCCGAATTCGGCTAAACCTCAACTATTTCTGTACTCAATCTTCATAATTTTGAAGTCGGTGCCAGTTCCAAAAATTTTAAATATTCTGTCAGAGGACTGAAGATTCAGCTATCTGGTACCGACTTCAAAATAATGAAGATTGAGTACAGAAATAGTTGAGGTTTAGCCGAATTCGGAAAAAGGCACTATTAGATAGTAAAAATTATTTAATACTTTTTAGTTCATATTAATGTTATTATTGTTTTTACCTTGGAAGTCGGTTTTAATTTTTTGTTAAAAATAATAATAATACTCTTATACGAATGAGATTTTTCTAGTGCCTTCTGGATAATTCTGTGGTAATAAAATTCTTGGGCGAATTTTGCCAAAGAAAATTCAGTATTTAATTAAGTTATTGTGGTCGAAGTATGGTTCTTCGTGAGGTCTCTCTCGTGAGGAGTCTAGAAAACTTTAAAATGTAACACATAATGGTCGCCCTTAATCAGGTCCATCGCCTATTATAGAAGGGGAGATTAGGTTTTTGTAAAAGTTAAAGATCTTAGAAGCTTTTAAACTCTTTAAGATTCAATAAGTTTAAGCGGTGATTCGAGGCGACAGTGATAATTGACCCTTATCAGAAAACATTTCATTGTTCATTGACCGCATTCATAGTCCAATGAAATATAATAATTATTGAAGACATGAGTAAATGAAATCCCACCAAAAACATACCTTTTAAAATAGGGCCTAGTTCCTATAGGCTAACTGTTGGTCTAAAAAAAGAGTTGAAATCCAATCCAATGCCAAGTTCAGATGCACTTCATCGATCATAATCATCTTCATCAACAGCCTGATCCATAATACTTCTAAATTTGAACTTGGCAGGTTTTTGTGCTATGCGTTACACTTGATTAATTATATAATTAGATAATATTAATAGAATTTAAATAACCTGCCAAGTTCAAATTAGAAGTATTAAGGATCAGGATGTTGATGAAGATGATTATGATCGATGAAGTGCATCTGAACTTGGCATTGGATTGGATTTCAACTCTTTTTTTAGACCAACAGTTAGCCTATAGGAACTAGGCCCTATTTTAACAGGTATGTTTTTGGTGGGATAATATAACACACGACCTGTGTGCTAAATTTCATAACGCTAGGACATTTGGAAGTAGCCTCTAAAGTTCGTAGATCGGCCGACTCACGCTTGACCGATTTCTAAAATTTCTTAATTTTTTGTTAATCTACATTTAACACATGACCTGTGTGCCAAATTTCATAACGCTATGTCATTAAAGTTTGTATGGGGTGTAGATAGGCCGACTCACGCTTGACCGATTTCTAAAATTTCTTATTTTTTTTAATCTACATATAACACACGACCTGTGTGCCAAATTTCATAACGCTAGGACAATTGGAAGTGGCCTCTGAAGTTCGTAGATGAACCGACTCACGCTTGACCATTTTCTACGATTTCTTAATTTTTCGTTAATCTACATATAACACACGACCTGTGTGCCAAATTTCATAACGCTAGGACAATTGGAAGTGGCCTAGAGGTTTTGATTACCGGTCAGTGAGTGAATGAGTGAGTCAGTGCCAAAATAAGCTATTTTTACAAGGACATATCTCAGGATCTACTGAAGCTATATCTATGAAATTGGGTATACTGCTTAAGTACTCGTAAATAATTACGTAGGTATAATTTTATCTTTGCACTCGCAATAGACACTGAGCTACAGGGGGGTCAAAAGTACGTCGAAACGGTTCGTGTAAATAGTGCACGGCATGCGCGCGGCCTGCTGGAACTAGGCTTGCGCACTTCCGTGCGCTTTGATGGTTAACCAACAATTTGAAACCTGATATCTTTTGCATAAATGCAGGAGCTGTAGGACCGGCGGGCAAATGATTAGAAATAAAAAATGGATTTGGAAGTTACATTTTTTTTTTAATTATAAGGGAAGAAAATGAGGACATAATTTCTGCGACAGGCTCAGATTATTAAAATCAAATGATGACAGACTGGCCGTGTAATAATTGTCTAGTGCAGTACTTATTTAAGATTGAATAAAAAAAAACTAAATTTATTTTCAATTTAACAGAGACTTCAACCATAAATAAAAGAGTACAATTCGTGTGTATAGGCTTGTCAATCAAAATATTCTAGTGTAGTGGTAGTGTGTGTAATGTTTTATTTGTTAAAAAAATGTATGATAAAAGCATAATTTAAAAACAATATTAGCTCGATGCACTCGTTCACTATATAAACTATAACTGTGCAAAATTTCATTCACCTACGTTTCCGCATTTTTCGTCAAAAGGGATCCAAAGTTTTTCGGTCGCGTATTAATATTATAATATAGATGAAGTGTTTGTAACCAACTTCACCCACTCGCATGTCATGCATGCAATTATTATAATCATGGCGTCGCTTGATGTGTCTACTAATTAATGTCGAAATTAATTAATTGTTGATAATTACTCTCTATATTTTAATTAATAACGGAACAGAATCAACACTTACCTCATCAACTCAACTAAATCAGAACTGAACAAAAATAAACACCGCACTGAAACTGTTAAAGTTTCAGTGCGGTGCTTATTTTTGTTTCGGTTAAATAGCTTCTCTTAAATACTATTTAAAAATAGATAATATTTTCTTATATTCTTATTAATCTAATATGAATAGAATAATTTTGACTTGTCTGTTTATCTCTGCATCAAATAAGGTGCATCTCGTAAACCGGACGAACATAATATTTTGATTCTTGTTTGAAATTTTTATCTGATGGATAGCTTGCCGCCCCTCCCCCATAACAAAGATTGCTTATTGCTTAAAATTTGTTTAAAAAAAGGTTACTTTTTCGAACTATAATACGCTATAAGGCACTGGCCGCTGGGCGTGATTGTTCTAAACGTCAGTTCTTGAAGTGCTGTAATGACTGCATTATTACAGTAATAGTAGAGCCGGTAATATATCCGACCCCTTTTGTTGCTTCGACAATATTTATTCATGTCACTATCGTGATTTTATGGCGCTGATTCGTTATTGCCTTGTATAGAATTTGGCCACATTTTCCGGCCATCGCGAGGCCGTAACATCTTCCTTTTATGTGTCACGCATAAAAAATGTTGCTCGTGTTTAAAATTCTATGTACCTTTGACTTTGGAACTTAAGAGGGCTACTAACCAAAAAAATCAAACACTTACGCCCGTCTTTCATATGCCAGGTGAAAAAGGACGACGCGGATTCATTAGCAAATTAGTTTTTTCTCAATAACTCGATAAATATACAACATTTTAAAAATCCGCTAGGTCATCTTCTCATAATAATAGAATTTTATACAATGTGTTAAAATATTAGCTCGAAATTATATGCATCTTTGTGATTTTTTTCTGTGGAGAAAATTTTAAGATATCATGTTTTTGTTCCGATCAGATTCTCGGAAATATAATTTAGTATCTAATTTTAGAAAATAAAACAATTCGGGGATTATTTCCATTGTATAAAAATGAATTATAAAATCGAAAATTTTGGGTTTGTCGCCCCCTTAAGCCAGGGGAACGTTATTTTAGAATTAAATATTTTCTAAGTTTAACTTTCTAATGTTGGAGTTACTCGATCAATTTCATTTCAACCAGAGGACCTAGCTTAGACGTTTTCGTAATTGTTGTTTTATGGATACTAGATCGAAATGTATGGAAGTGACAAACACGAGTCGAATGTCGACTTCATAATATTATCGAATGCTTATGTCAATTCCATACATTTCACAACCAATCTATTTAAAGCTATTCAAAATACAAACTTCTGCCGCAAACCCCAGTAAGGGCTGGTTTACACGTATTAAGTAGATAAGTAGTAACTAAATTTTAAATTAATTTGAAGTGCCTGCCCGAAATGTGTCAAGTGACAAACCCGCCTGCCAACTTAACCGAAAATAGTCAAAATTCTAATTTCCTTGTTTAGTATTTAACTAAATTTTAACTTGCTACTTGCCACTAAATGTTGTGTTTACATGCAATAAATAACTTAAAATTAAGTTAAAATTTAGTTAACTACTTATCAACTTAACACGTGTAAACCAGCCATAAGCGGCTATTGCAATTTCATTGCATTGAATGACAAAAGCAGATCAAATCAATATAATGCATTCTCCATACAGGGTGTCAAAAGACCGCTTCCGATAACTTCGTGGGGTTATTATAGGGCATGAGATATATCCATTGGTGCAAGTAATTTTCTTTAAATCGCCAGTTTTTAAAATAGTCAAAATTTTCAACACGCAATGTATAACGCTGATGTAAATGGGCGATAGTATCGCGCGCCAGTGGAGCCCCGGCCCCCAGGCCGAGTCAGCCCCCACGCGCCGCTCGCGCCGAGTCCCGCGCGCGCGGCCCTGCGCTAGACAAAACAGCTGATCGTGGTGTGCCACAGTGCCCTAGCCCGTGGGTGGTGAATAAACCACCAGTATTGTAATGATTATTAAATTACAATTGTTTTCACGATTTAACATACCTAATGTTAGAATTTATTAATTACCGTTTCTTAGGTTATTAGTTTAAGTATTACTTATTACTCAAAAATACTCCGTTTTTACTTCCGGCCAAAAAGGAAAAGAAATCATAATAATTCACATTCGAATCAGTTGATCTCTTGAATCAGAAATTGTAAAAATACTACACTTACACAGTTACACCTATCTATGGAAAAAATACTTGATAACATGTTCACTGACCTGTGATCAGCTGTCTGTTTTTATGAAATGCAGTTCGAACTGTGCTCACTGCTCCATGTAACTCAATGTAGATTGCAGAGTTAATCAACACGAAACAAAAGTAAATAGGAGACATTCCAATTCTTTACACACTTTTTACTGCACTGTTTAAACCGCACTATGGAAAACGATGTTCACCCCCGTTCCATAAAAGTTTACGAGTACCACAGATTACCCTTATTACCTTAAAATTACAAAACTTTAACAAAAACTTCACAGTACACCAGCGCGGTGCGTGTTCACAGCCGACTGAACAAATGAAGAAAAAACTTTGTAAAATAATAGGGATTTATCCCTGTGCATATTTTGAGTTATCGATAATTTTTTATCGATAAATCGTATTAATTGTTTTACATACGAGTACGTATTGATTACAGTCAAACTAAAAATAAGCAAATACCTACTCAATGTTAAGAATAGCGACAATAATTAAAATTTATTTAAATAATTAGGTATTATTAAAGTATTTTCATTGCGTACGTAGACACGTATACGCATTACGCGCATACCTAGACGCGCAAACGCGTACCATAGTATAACAACCACTTTATCACGGTAATGTCGGTAGGTATCGAAATTATCGAATGCAACTTTACTATGTATCCCGATAAAATTTTCTGAATTCATAACCTCTTAATAGAGTTAATTTTAAAGATGAGATTAGATCTACTAAATAATAGTTATTAACTTTTATTATTTAATGGTAATTTAAATATCGACAACATCGTTTTGAATGTACAACACTTAGATTGTCCTTGAAATGGATTAGCGACACGTGACGTGCACGTGCGTCGTGCACCTGCAGAGCGGCCGATGGCGGCCGCTCTTTGTCGGCTCGATCACTAAAGACTCCGCCGCGGCGGCGTGCTTTTTGATCGATGCCGCCGTGCTTCGGTTTCTTTTGACCTCTTCCGAAAGCCGATACATAATTATTATTTTAACATTATTTTTAAAATTAAAATACATTTTCTAATTTAGTAGCCATTTGTGCATTGAGGTATTAGGTTGTTGTTAGACATAAGTTTGATTTTTAAACAATTATGTACTTGAAGTATCAAAACGTGGTAGTAGTTATTGTGTTATGTGTTAATTGATTATTATTATTCAGTTGTGTTAAGTAATTTACTGTATGGTGTGATAGATTTCGTTTAAAAAGGGAAGTGTTTTTGACGTTTTTGGTGGTGACTGGTCTTATTGCTTGGTGTTAAGGACTATTTTCAAAATTCATAAAGAAGTAAGAATCCGTCTTGAACTCAACATTTTTCACGTAAGTTAATTATTGCCAGATTTTTGTGTATCATCTGTAATTTCGATTGATAAGACGTGACGATTGCGGATAGACAGTTCGTCCGCATTGGTTTCGTTACTTATGAACTTTTTAACGTCGAGTCTAAAACTCTTAGAAATTTGCCATAGGTACCTACTCTTGTAAGTTTTTACACATGCAGTTGATTACAGTTTTCTACATAAGTTACCATGAAACTTTTAACACTGCAAGTAGCCAAGATGAGGGGTTAGAGGTCAGTCATAGTGACCACCTTCATGGGTTTAAAGTTGGAAGGACACATCACACAACATACATTAGGGTTTAGAACAGTTCTGACGTAGTGTATCGTCGCATACGACCTTTCGAGTTTCGACAGCGTACGTAGGCCGTAGCGTGAAGACATTGAGCGCGCGTTTTTACATTGCGATTTTTAGTAATAATAATAAAATTAAAAAAAAAAATTAAAATTATTTTTCTATGTGGTTTATTATCATGTTTAAAGGGTATTTATTATAAAAAAAAAAAAAAATTAAAATAAAAAAATAAATAAAAAAAACTAAAAAAAAAATACATTTTCGTAATCAGAAAATGTAGTATAATCATACCCCAAAGTTATCGGAAGCGGTCTTTTGACACCCTGTATACTTAGATTCGACATCGCATTCCCTAGTACACCTTGCATGAAACAGTTAATTTAATTACGAAGCATTCAATATGAGCCAGCAGTAGACATTCTGTAAGTGATTTATTTGCCTTGCGCAGGATCGCTTCATTAAATACGCAACTGCCTATAATCGTCTTAATAGTTAATTATTATGAGTTCTCAGTCATGGTTTTATTTATGAGTTTTCGTGTCACAATATATACCCGATAGTGCAATAAAGACTCTGTCAATTAACGTTCATTACGTATTTGTTAGTGGAACTTATAGTATTGAATTAGTTATTTACTCGTTAATATGCTCAATATTTAACTACAATGTATTTCGCTAATTTGCGATGTGAAGTATTTTTATTTCATCACCATGATGCATGTTATGTTTGTATTCTTTAAAAATAAAAATTAATTTCGAAGTTTGTTAGTCGCGATAGAACCGATTTGTCTGATTTTAGACTTGAAATGTTTGTGGTAATAGGAAAGGTTTATATTAGGAGAACAATTGGCCAAGTGCGAGTCGGATTCGCGCACGGAGGGTTCCGTTCCATTTAAGAGCAAAAATAGGCAAAAACAATGTATTTTTATATGGGAACCCTTAAATATTTATATTGTTTTAATTTTATTATCAATTACTAAAGTACTAATACCATTAAGTATTTTGTGAATATTTCAAGTGCCTACGTGTAGCCATTTATTGATATAGAGCAAAAATGCCAAAAAAATCAAGTTTGTTTTATTATGGGAGCCCCACTTAAATATTTGATTTATTTTGTTTTTCGTAAGTATATGTAGGTAGGTATATGTATTGTATTGTTATAGCGGCAACAGAAATACATAATCCGTGATCAACTCTCTAGCTATATCACCGTTCTTGAGATACAGCCTGGAGACAGACAGACGGACAGGCAGACTGACGGAAAGACAGACGGACAGACAGATATCAAAGTCTTAGTAATAGGGTCCCCTTAGGGTACGGAACCCTAAAAATGATACGAAGTTCACCGGGTCATCTAGTTAACAATAATAATCTCCATTAAATACTTATACCAGTGTTTTATGCATTAGGTACAATTCTTTCCGAACGACCGATTGACTACAATTAATTACAATTAATAATATTATTTTAATTAATTATCCTTGGTGCGAAAAACCTATATTATATTATCTACAAAGATAGCAAAAGAAGGATATGGGCGAATCATGCCCATAGACGGCCTCAAATTACATAATACAAAAAAAAATACTTTCCGAATTCCCAGACTCGTCAAAAAGTAAATTATTTTCAATGGTTTACGTATTTCACGTTAATATCAAATGTTAATAATTATTGATAAATGACAACCGATACTATTTAACCAATAACCAAATAAAACAATTGAATTTACCACATTTCATAAATGTTGAATTTAACTGTTATAATACGTTGAAGTATCGTGAAAATTTCAGTGAATAAAAGCTCAACGCGTGCGAGGAAAATGACGTCACTTCCGGTAGATAATTTCCTCTCGGCTCGCACTTAGTTGCAGCTTGAAGTTCTTTTTCATTTGATACTTGAAACACATACCATAGGTAGAGATCGGAAGCTTTTTTACGAAGTTCTACCTTCGTTTTGTTATAAGTTTTATCTGAACAAGTTTGAGTTGTGACTGTGTTGTCCGTAAAAGTCGAAGTTTTACAGCATTGAAGAGATCCTTTTGACCTATCTCAATTTGTGCATGTTGGGTTATCATTGCTACCATGATTACATAGAAATAGAAAGTCAAGCATGAGACAGATAATGATTACTTACTTTAAAAAATTAAATTATTAAATTAATTTAATTTTTTTGATAAATTCAAGCTCATTGCGTCTCTAAGAGTATGCCTGTCGGAGTACGATTTGCAGTATTCTGAATTTTCATCGGGCCTTTGGACACAGCGTAAAAATACCGTCACAGTGATTATTCAAATTATTTTTGTACGATTTTCTTTTATTTAATTTGTAACAGTATGTAAATCCTTGTGTGCGATTCACCTCAGTTCACGGCTTAAAGCGAATTCTTGTTCTGAGAGTTTTACATTGTACCAGTGACCTTTGAGAATCCATTGAACGCTTAAACTGTTTGCTTACAATATGTTTTATTGAGTACAATAAATATTTTCAGTACTCAGTAAGCTGCTTTGCGGCTATGGCGACGTTTTCCGTTGCGTGTCGTTGCTCACTACCTTCGGGATATAAGTAGAAAATAGGGATTGCAATCCCGCACCTTTTTCAATCCCGCAGGATTGATTTGCGGGATCGGCCAATCCCGCGGGATCCCGTTGGATCCCGCATGTTTGAATGTATGTTATAAAATTGAATAAATTTATGTGCACGTGTGCAGACCTAGTGCACCAAAAATGAAGCGAAGATACCATTTTTGTCCCAGAACTAATTATTATTGTCCGTAAGCCTTGTTATAAAACTATTTGTAAGCCTCATTCAGTAAAAATATTTATTACTTACCTAACGTACTCAAGGAATAATTTAAGTTTAGGGTAGTACATTTCAAGGACTGTCAATTTTTTTCTGTTATGTTTAGTGTTAATTTTTATTTTGATTACTTATTTCTAAGTCTTATTTTATTAGAAAAAAATAATAAGTTAGTCATAAATAGACATTTTTGTTGAATTTTAGTACATTAAACATGTGCCCTAAAAATTCTATGCACGAAATTGGTTAGTTCATAAAAATGTTCTTGACTGTCTAAATAATGGTTATTTTGCTACAAATTTTCTATTGACCTGATAAGTCCTGGGCTTATCAGGTCACTGACTAGTTGTTAACCCGAAAGCTATGTTCCCATGCTAAACTGGTTGAGGCGCAAAAGAGTTGCGGGTAACCTTAATTATTATACTCGTAGTTATCCAAGGAACGCAGATAAAAAAAGGGTTCCGAAGAGGCGTTTAAAAAGATACCTAAATCGATTTTATAAAAAGGCTCACATTATTTTAAGCATTTCAGGTTTGGCTCGTTTTTCAACAGCTTCGACGTCGGGATGATGCCAAAGGCCGCCTTTTATCCCTTTATTTAATGAGTGATAAACAGATGAGATTTAAAAATATTGGTTTTGTCTTTAAAGAGTCCCTATTATAATAAAAAATTTTGTGAGAGTCTTTAAAAGGGTCCCTATTTGGTTTTTTTAGTAAGGGTTTCTTTAGTAAGTAGGTTTTAGTTACGAAGGTTTAAGTATGACTTAAACTAAATAGGGGTGGAGAGCCGAATGGATACCTAAAGGCCCCACTACTGCGTACTAATCGTAAGCCGACAGGACTCATTTTGTCCTCAGAGGTAGCTAGGTATATCTGATCCAATACAAAAGATCCAACGGTCAGTTGGGCCCGCAATCAGTCCAACTGGATCGATCGGCCTCCCCGTATGTCCCACATAATATAGGCTCAAAATATTATAGCCCTTGTCGAAAAGACGACAAGAATTATTGTCTAATATAATAGGTATAGACTATAGTCCTATAGATATATTTTCTTCCTCTACCGTTGCATAATTTTGTATCGTCAGATGTTTTCTCAAGATTAATATCATTAGCGTTCCTTGTGGTAGAGTTGAAGAGGTGGTTTCCGGGCCATCGCTCATTTCATCTGAGATGAGGCACGGTGCTTTTATTGAAGAACTAGATGCCCGCAAAATTTGTTTATTGCGCGGGAACCATACACTTAAGAGTTTAAGCTCACAAATTGCTCGCCAACTAGTAGTAGTGGTTAAACTAATTGTAATGTCCAGATTGCAGTAGCTCATTTCAAAAAGTTTTTATTTAAATGAGTGTACAGAACAACGTCTTTCGAATCCGCTAATATTAAAAAAAGAGACTTTCTAATAACTAAGTTAATTATTTTCTACAACTTGTAATAGTTGTTTGTAATACTTGTAGCAGTAGTTAAAAGTCCACCCTAATTAATTAAATTAGAATTCTTTCTTGATATTAATTATAATTCTATTCGAAAGAAGTTAAAATAGCACAGCGAGCGGACAAGGGCTCTTTGTTAGTTGTTACTACTGAATTCTCAAAAAAAAAAAAAAAAAGAAATCTAAAAGTTTTAAAAAGTTACTATTAAAATGAACAACAAAGTTGAACAGTTATATTTTTATTAAAAAGTTAAATGAGACAGGAAAATACAGCTTCACTAAACCTTGATTAAGATAACTCGGTCCAAAGTTTGTTGCAGGCGACTGCAATAAGTGGAGTAAAGACATTTTAAAACTGCATTTAAAACACTTCAACGTTTAAAAGCATTCAGATTTTTTGATTTAAAGACATAGGTAGAGATAAACATGGCGCGCCCCTCCAGAATTCAAAACGTTTGATGTGCGTTGTCTTGCGCGGTCGGCTAGTTATGATATTATTGACCAACAAATCTTGGTAATAAGTGGCATTAAGTGAAATATTACGAGTACTGGTTGATTGGTTGAATACTTACTACATACAAACTCTTTCATAAGGATGTGACTACACACATTGAAACAGTAATTTGGAGGGGCGCGCCATGTTATCGTAGTTTATCTCTACTACGGACGAAGCCACGACGCGAGGTATAAAAAACTTAATATTAGAATATAACGAAATATAATAATGAGATTAGTTTCGTTTTTTGATTAGTTGAAAATTATCTGTATCCTCAGATGAATCAATATTATCTTTCTAAATCTTATACGTCTTACCTGAGTCTTGTGTACTTCATCTATAACAGATTCATAGGCAGATAGTGGTATAAAATTTGGTCCAACTATATCACAGCCAGATTACTGATAATTCCAATAAGAAGCATAATTTCAACAGTGAAAACGATACAAATTCCTCACATTAATTCCATTCGAAGCCATTACAAGCAAGAAATAACTTTACATTAGAAGTCAAAGGATAAAAATACCGCTCGATTAATAAAATAGCGATAAACGCTAAGCGGATAAATTTCCCGATAACACTGTTTGAATAATACTGAACAAAACAGATTATGGCCCAAGAGCAAGCGACAGACTTTCGTCATTTTCTAAAAAAGCTGCAAGTTTTCCTGTTTGATCCCTATAGACTATAGAGGTAAGAACGACCAGGAACTGTGGAGTTTGGGTTTTTCGGAGGTTCGGGTTATAACTGGATACCTCCTAAAGTTACCGCGACCAAAATATAGATGCTAGTCGTTCCCACTATATATTTAAGCTTTTATAAACTGACCAAAGTCTGTCGCTGGATCTTACAGTTTACTCTATTATGTTGCATACTTTGTGAAGTATTGCCCTGTTTTGCCGTGCCGTTGAGCTAACCATTCCTCGCAGCTCCTGTTCTATTTCTTTTATAAAACCAATGAATATAGCAGCTACTCCCTAATTTACAAATACTGTAAATATCTATTGGTTTTCGTTTTGGATAAGTTTGCTTACGTTGAAAAAAAATCTTATGAACAAAAATATAAATACATTCATAAAAAAAAAAATTAATTCCTTACGAAATCAAATATTAATTCCATTCAAACATAATATATAGTTTTCTCTTCATTCTCGTATAATCGAAAGAATCGATCGCAAGTGAGTGGTCGCCCTAATACCCTTAATGGGTATCACGTTCGGCGCCTTGACATTGTAATCTGTCCAATATCTATCGCCCTTTGCTTCAATCAAAGGTGTGACGGAACTATTACTAACCAGACTCGACTATTCGAGAGATATATATCTTTGAAATTGACTAGACAATTAAACTATGTTAACTTCGGAATATCAAATAACGAATTTTAAATTAGTTATGAAAGTAGAATAATTACAATCGATCGCTAACTTTATCAAATTAGTAAAATAAAAAAAAAGATTAGTAAAATGAAAAAATAGGGAATTCTCATATCACAACAGCTATTAATAACTTTTAAAGTTTTAAGTAATAAATTAGCATTAACATAGTTTTGCCTCGTGGCTTGGATCAGACCTCCCACTCAATTAATGTTATGCACACTAAACACACCGGCAAAATTAGCGGAACATAACAAAATTTAATTTTTTTTAGAAAATTATTCGCTGTTTTTAATATATTCATTAAATAATTTAAAAATTGATGATTAAAAAATAAAACTTATATAATATTAGGGCATAAAAACGTGTAAAATAGAAAAAATCTGCAAAAATCAAAAATTAAGAAAAATCTTTAAAATTTCAGTACTAAGTTTTTAAGTTAAATTCTTCATTTTTACTTAAGAAATGCCATGTTAAAAGCGTGTAATGCCTTCTATGGATCTGAAGAGAGTCTAGATACGCCATTACATGCTTGCATTTTGATTGTCAATCATTTCCAGTGGGATATTCTTCTACTCCTCCTGTAGCACCAACTCGAGCTCCTGAACACATTTTGGAGCTGGAGTTTTAACTCGTACCGTTCACCCATTGATGTACCAAACGTTCTCAATCGGATCCACATCCGTAGACCGTGCTTACCTCTCCACCTGGGCTACGCCAGCATCATTTAGGTCATAGTGCCCGATTTATTTACTCTATGCCCTATGGACGCGCATAAAATTGAAGTTACTGCCTTAAACTGTGTAAAAGGCACAACATGCAGTTCTATGATGTCTGTGCTATAGGCCTGTACTGTCAAAGTATCATAATTAACAATCATCAGCTCTGTGCGGGCTCCAAATCATATGCCAACCCAAACCATTACGGAGCCCGCATGATAGGCCACTGTTTCCGTTAAGTTTGATGGTCTATAGCGTTCCTTACGATTTATCCACATTCTTTATCGCCTTTCAACAAAATTTACACAGAATTTGCTCCCGTCACTGTACAGCACACGATTTCACTCACTTGTCAAATTTTGATTTTCATGCCCAAATCTTAGCCTGGCTCTTTGCTGCCCTGTCTCAAGTTTTGGTGCCCTTGCTGGCACATTTGACTTCTTTAATTAATTTAACTTCTTTCAGTTTATTTCTTACTGTACAATCACTTACACGTACATCTCGGACCTGTTCCGATAGGTTTCGTCTCAGCAAAGCAGTTTGGGGTCGATTTCTTAAGGCTTCTACACATACAAAACGGTTATCCTGAACGTTTGCCACCCGATATCTTCCTTGTTCTCGTCTCCGAACGTAAGATCCAGTCTCTCTGTAGCGTTGAAAGTTACGATGGACCACGAAAGTCGACACACCTAAGGCCTGACTGACCGAACGGTAGGTGTGACCTTTCTCTATTGTGGTTACAGCTCTAGCTGTCGTAGATGCTGGAATATCACTAATTTTGTATCTAAGCAATGTGTTTTTCCAAAAACCAACAATCAAATGAGCTGGCATACCTTGTACCCCGCTAAAAACGCCATTCTTATCAGAAACACTTACAACGTCAATCATCTAAAAACACTTAGTAGGGCATAATTGCAATAAAAATCTGTCAACTTGCAAGTTTTGTTCAATATTTTATTTTTTAAATGAGCTTAGAAACTATAAAAAATGATTTCACACAGCCCGACCTACTTTAATTCAAGTTGTGTCAATTCCGCTAATTTTGCCCGTGTGTGTATTTTAACTTATTAATTTACTCTCGTGGGGCCGGCAAAAATTGTGTTAACAGTAATTGCATAAAGTTATTTACTGTCCAGGTCGATGCTTGCCGGTCTTGTGCGTCCATCTCTTTCATATGTACGGGCTGATCTCCCACTTCAAGCTGGATGTGGCTAAAGCGTGGAAGCTCTTCAGCCTGATTGAGGAGGGGTACCACAGCACGAACCCTTATCACAACTCGGTCCATGCAGCTGATGTCACGCAAGCGATGCACTGCTTCCTGCAACAGAAACAAGTAAGTAAAATTCGGGAGGGAATAGAGAGTTAGAGCTAGAAAAAGAGGTAAAAGTAGGCTTTCTGGGGAAAAAACGCGCCCTCAACGCCATTCTTGATTGTAAACGCCAAAGAACGGTGTCGATTCCGGGACTATACCCGTCTACGCTTTCGCTTAAAATTATCCACCATTGCCTAAGCGTAGCTTTAGGCAATGGTGGATAATTTCATGTAACATGGTCGAAACTCGTAGGAACTCGTAGAACTTCGAGGAATGCACTAGTCTTATCTGGAGGTTCAACCGTGAAAGCGTAGCGAAGGCCAGCAAAATTACAATGCTGACTTTAAGAATACATACCTAATATTCATTTTGAGTGTGCTTTTTCCATTTGTAATAAGTCTAACATTTAATTGCAGTCGTGGATGCTGAATGCACATACCTAAGGGGATTACATTTAACTTATTCATAGGCATGTGTGCCTGTGGCACCTATTGTTAGCTGAAATGCTGAAATTACGTGACAAATTCTATTCTCTTTGTTTAGGTACAGTTCTGCATGTAATTGAAATGGCAATTTTACACTTAAATAAGTTAGAATGTCGCATATTAATTGTCTGTGCATTCACATGTTGCCAAAGGTAAATAATTATTATGATTTGAATATATTTTTATCATCAACACATAGCAAATTACTATTAATAAAATTTATAAATACTTACATGTTTGGCGTAAAGATTGTAGTTGCTCGATACATACTAAAAAATGTTTTAATATTCGTATTAATGAATTTAGGCACTAAGAATTATAAGAAAAATGAATTTCTGGACTCCTCAATTAGAAATAAGTTTTATTCTTTCAATAAATTAAGTATGAGTTTGCAAAAAAAAATGTAAATTATAAATAAGTCATACAGTTAGTAAAAATTTAATCTAATATCCATACTTCCATACTAATATTATAAATGTGAAAGTGTGTCTGTCTGTCTGTCTGTTACCTCTTCACACCCAAACCCCCGAACTGATTTCGCTGAAATTTGGTATGGAGATACTTTGAGTCCCGGGAAAGGACATAGGATACTTTTGGTCTCGAAAAAATGTACGGTTCCCGCGCAATAAACGAGTTTAGGCGCAACGGAGTTGCAGGCTTCATCTAGTATCGTATAAATCGGTGATTTTAATTAGATCAACGCACGATAGACCGTTACTATCGATAAATAAACTAAGGTTTGTTTAATTATGATTTAAAACCCGGTGTAATTGTTTTGGCTATTTTGTTAATTAAAACTAAACAGTTGACTACACAAATACGCAATTAATGGAAATTCGAAATCACGTATACGTTATTAAATATTATAAGTCGATTTTGCTAAATTGTTAATGAGGTTATTGCGTACTTATTTCGTCCAAAGATATAATGTGACCTTGTTTGAGGACGAATAAGTATTTATCCGGGAAAATGCTATGGTTTCCTTGTGATGGTATTACCGAAGTCGCAGATTGAAAGTATATCAAAATTACTACACTGGCTGACCAGGCAATTATTAATAGCGGCAAAACAACATTTATATGTAATATGAAAACTAGTAGTTTGTCGGTTCTCAGATCTATTACCGCCCATCATCAAAAATGTGCATTTGTTTTGTAACAAACACCGCAACACGAGAATATTCTAGATTAGTTTGTTAAATATTCTTATTAGTACAATCAATATGTAATTTGCCCTTCGAATAAAGACCTACCGTTATTTGACGTAATGAATCGTTAGGGGGGCATGTCAAGAGGTCACAGAAAAATTAAAAAGGTCGCGATAATTGCTGTTTTTGAGAAATCCAAAAAATGAATTTAAAAAATTTGAAATGCTTTTTTTCGGAAACTATTGGTTTTAGGAAAGTTTTTTAAATAAAAAATATAGAGGGCATTGCGAACTACATTTTTGTCATTGAAGTGACGACATCCGACTTAAAATACAAAAAGTCGAGGGCGCTAATGGATCAAAAAAGTGTTACAGCGGTATTTTCGATAGGAAAATATGATTTTTTCATAATAATGTAAATTAGAAAGTTGTTCGTCACAAAATTAGCTACAACTTTTATTCATACAAAATTTTTATAAAACTTACCGTTTTCGAGCTGGAACTTGTCGATATGTACAAATTGTACATTATGTACCGTGTCGTTGCACAGTCCTCATGCAATGCATTTTTTTTTTAATTCAAATAAAATATTCGTAATTGTTTTCTAATTTTTATATCAAAAAATTTTTGATAACATGACTTGTTTTTCACATTTTGATGAGCAAAAATTTGAACTTAGGTGAATTCTGTGGTAATTAAGAAGAACGAAGAAGTTAAGTGTTTTTGGGACTTGACATTTTGAAATTGGATGAGAAATACTATTATAAATTTATTTAGTACATTAAAAATGAATAATATTTTTTGTCAATTTGAAGTTTGCATTAGTAAGTGAATTAAATATTAATGTTAGTAGAAACAAATACAACAATAAATTAAAATTGATAAAATTAGTTTGTGTGGTCAGTCCTTCTAGAATCTAGGTTTTTTAGTGTTTATGGCGCTGACTTACATACCTTTTAAAAAAAATTGTTTGAATAAAAGTTGTAGCTAATTTTGTGACGAACAACTTTCTAATTTATATTTTTATGAAAACATATTTTTTTTCTATCGAAAATACCGTTGTAACATTTTTTTGATCCGTTAGCGCCCTCTACTTTTTGTATTGAAGTCGGATGGCGTCACTCCAATGACAAAAATGTAGTTCGCAATGCCCTCTACATTTTTATTTAAAAAACTTTTTCCTAAAACCAATAGTTTCCGAGAAATCAGCATTTCAATTTCTTATTATTCATTTTTGAATTTCTCAAAAACAGCAATTAGTGCGACCTTTTTAATTTTTCTGTGACCTCTTGACATGCCCCCCTAACGATTTATCACGTCAAATAACGGTAGGTCTTTATTCGGAGGGCACTCAATTTTTTCGTTACATATTTACTGTATCATATTCATCATAATATAATATTGTGTGACTTTGGCGTAGCGTTCCGTCTTCTAGCGCCTACGCGTCTACGTGCGTAGAGGTTAGACCGTAGACGTAGAGGCGTCAAGCGTAGCGGTAATTCTAAGAACTCGGGAAAGTTACTTAAAAAGCGCGCTTTTTTAATTCGAATTATTAAATTGATTTCGCACTATGTCCGATCCGATCCGACACTCAGGGTTTTTTTTAAATAAAATAAGGGGGCAAACGAGCAAACGGATCACCTGATGGAAAGCAGCTACCGTCGACTATGGACTCTCGCAACATTAGAAAAGCTGCAGGTGCATTGCCGGCCTTTTAAGAATACGCTCTCTTCTTGAATGTTTGCAGGTCGGATCAGAGAGAGATCAGACAGATCACTCACGGAGGATAGAAGCAGGATGAATTGCGTACTCAGACTGCGTATGCTTTTACAGAAATAGTTCTACGTCTACTTTTGATCTAATTTTAACAAGTTCGTATTGGACCCCGATTGGGGAAAACCGCTCTAACTTAATTGACATATACTTACACTCGACAAGTCCTCTTACGTTGTTTTGCGTCATCTCTGTTTGGAAACGTAGTTTATAATTTAACGAGTTCTCAATTCTAAGGAAGAAATAATATGCAGCTAACTGTTTACTATATATTATCGCAAAAAATGCTCGAAAGTTCGTAAATATTAAAATAGAAACAAATAAAACCATTTAAAAATTGGTAAATATTGAAACCGGTAAAATCAGTTTGTAAACATATTATACTAATAGAGTCGTTTTATAAGTTTTGTTAACAAAATTATACGATAGAAGTATTCAGCGAACTCCGTGTAAATGTTCGTGAAACTATGTTTGCAATGTAAACACTTTTTAACATTCCTTTGCATATCTCAAATATTATTGTGTTTATTTTATGTTAAAAATAATCATTTCCTTTTATACCGGATCAGTTTTATTTTGCGGTATTAAGGCCGAAACACATAGCGCGTTGGGGCACCGCACCACCGAAATCGGTGGCAAAAATATTTCGACGGTGCTACCCTAACCACACCCACTGCTTTGGTGGGTCGTGTCACAAATTATGTCGTCAGGACGTAAGCAACAGCAGCGTTGCAGCGTCGCACGACTACACAACACAAGACCATCAGCGCGTAGTGTTATTCTGTATTCACCGTACTAAATTTTCTTCTCCTATTCGTCATTTCTTTATGACGGAATCAACGCTCGACTCTACTCGATTCAAAGCGTCGAAATCACAACCGCTATGTGGTTTTGGGCCGAAACACGGCACGGCACTGCAACGCCGAAAGAGGCAATTTTTTATTGTGAATTTTGAATGGTTTTCCGTTGCGTCGATTGTTGAGTTGCGGTGTCGTAACTCGCAACCCGTTCGTGTGTTGCGGCCCTTACTCCAAAAGTGCTCTTCGTAATGTTAAATTGGGTCAAAAGTACTGACAGTTTTTCGTTTTGTTTTCAATATTCATATTTTAAAATTTAAAAGTGAACATTTCTACGTACTCAAACGATTTTAACAAGCGAGTTTAACATTTTTTTTGTATGTTAAATTAATGAAAGAAATAGAAAATATATTACGAATCAACAACCTTTAAGGGCGTTCCCTCCGGAGATTCCGTAATGGGGATTGTCCATTTTTTTTTAATTTTGCTCATTACAAAAACATTTCGAAGAATAAGGTCAGTGATCGTTTTTCTGTATATAAACGAAAAAAATACCCATTAGTTTTTATATTTTAATATTTATATTTTTGAACAAATATGTTTAACCTTAGTTTGACCTTCAATGGCGTTAATTTAGCAATAAATTCGACCAACATTACGTTTCGAACTTTTGGTGAGCTTCTCGTATCAGCTTTCACATAATGATAACTTGCATTAGACGAACCAGCCATTATAAATAAGATTGAAAGGAAAAAAAATTGAGAAAAAACTATCCAATGAATTTCAAAATTATTTAATTTATATTCTTAAAATACCCTATTTTAACGAAAAAAATATAAAAAGTACATGTGATTTTTTTTTTGGACAATGCCCATTGACCGTATATAAAGCCTTATAAACTCTTAATCTGAAAGCTACAAAGTTATAATAAAAATACAGCAATAATCTTCAGTATATCAACATTCCTTTCCCCGTTTTAATTTTTAGGACAATTTGAACTAAGATAAGTAAAAATAATAGGGTTTTGGCGCGATCTCGGCAACGCGGCAAATGTATGGCCAAGGTCGTTTGCTCGGGGGATGGCCTTAAAGCTGATCGAGAGCTGGTTCTTAGCTATAATAATTCATCACAACATCTCGATAACTGCTGGAAAATTTCAATTTTCAAGAATAAGAACACACATAAAATTAGCAAAATAAAACAAAAACAATACAATCCCAGCAAAACATGAAAATATGTAAAAGGAGCCAAGCAAAATATTGCATAGCTATTCAATAAGTACTTCTGTCGTAAAAAAAATTCAGATCACATTCAAGCCAAGCCTTTAACTTATTTTGTAATTTAAATCAACATTCAGAAAATGTATAAATAGATTTCTTTATTTTATAATAATTATTATAGTGGCTTGGCAATAAGCACTAGAGAAATAATCAGCTACTAATTGGATTTATTGGGTACCATCGGCCACATACGTCGTTACATATTAAAACACTTTACGCTTAACTCCTCCCAATATGCAGTTTTATAAGTAATTTTGTTACTATTGTGTTTATTACCAAGCCACTATAATAATTATTATAAAATAAAAATAAAACTATTTATACATTTACTGAATGTTGATTTAAATTACAAAATAAGTTAAAGGCTTGGCTTGAATGTGATCTGAAAACTTTTTACGACAGAAGTACTTATTGAATAGCTATGCAATATTTTGCTTGGGCCTTTTACATATTTTCATGTTTTGGCGGGATATCATTTTTTTTTGAAGGTTTTTAGTAAAATCGGTTCCGACTTTAGAGTCACTTTCGCATTTATAATAAGAAGTATAGATTGTATAGTATGTAGGTAATTAACTTGGTTCAAAAATAACAACATTAATATTTAATCAAAACAAATTATTGCATAACCGTCAAGATTCCGAGAGTCAGATGTAAACATTGAAACTAATAAACACAGCTATATAACCCAGTCATATAACTTTTACTCAAGTTCATTAACGTTAGGAAATTACAGATTCCCTTGAAGTTCAAGGTGGAGCAATTTAACTAAGAACACGTTTGAAGGCGTGAGTTGATGAAGTGGGTAACTAGCATTTTACAACATGAGAGCAACTACTAATTTTTTCTCTTATATAGTTCGAAACCTCGTAACGTGTAAATTACCTACTTCATCATCTAGCTAATATACAGTATACCGCTACACAGTAAGTATACATAATATAATCCATTTTTTATTTTTATTTTAAATAATTTTCCCAGTCCTAAACCCCCCATTTTTGCAAAAAAAACAACAGTTTTCAAATTGTTAGTTATCCACATCATGCAATATGAGTCTTCACTTGTAGAGCGACTTCATGAAAATCACTATATTACTGTGAAACTACACTCACATGTTCCAGCTACTCGCTTCACTTTTGTACCTCAATCATGAGCCCTAGAACATTTTTTTTTGATTACTAACAAGCAAATTATTTGTGAATAGCTTTATTTTGATAAAGCAAAGAACATTTTTATCTGCTAAAAATCTTGAAAGTGGTAGATAACAGAGATAGAAAGGATTTCATACTTTGATTTGATGGTGGCTAAAATATGGATTGTTCTGTTTGTAGGACAATATTATTCTTAAATTTTATAACTATTAAGCTACCGATATACAAAAAATCAGCTGGTTAGAGTTCCGTAGTCAACCAAGTTTTGTTGATTACAGAATGTATCAAATCAAAGTCCTTTCTATCTCTGTTAGCTACCACTTTCAAGATTTTTCGCAAATAAAAATGTTGTTTGTCTTATCAAAATAAAGCTACTCACAAAAAAATAGCTTGTTAGTATTTAATAAAAAAATTGTTCTAAGTAGGGCTCACTCATTATAACTTGGTTTATTTTAAACTAAAATTCACCTGGAATCAAATATTACGTAGGTAAAAACAAGCTTTAAATTAAGTAATAGATGAAATCATATTATTGTTTCTTGTGTTGAATTTTTAATTTACTTTAGACCGACGCTTAAGTAAGAATGGAAACGTAATCTTGGATGATATAAATTGAATGTACTTATAGGTATAAAGTTAGATGCCTGATTTCTAGACACGTGTATGAGCTAACGAGTTACTTGATCTGCCGTTGTAAACATGACACGTTCGCTTTCTTAAGGATAATGTAACGTATAGATAATGATAAAATTTTTGATTAAAATAAAATATCAGAAGGTTTTTCTTGCTGTTTTTCTAATTGAAATTGAACATATTAAGTTTAACAAATTAGGGCACAATAAATTTAATAAAACATGTTTTTATTTTTAGGGTTCCGTACTCAAAGGGTAAAAACGGGACCCTATTACTGAGACTTTGATGTCTGTCCGTCTGTCCGTCCGTCTGTCTGTCCGTCTGTCTGTCTGTCTCCAGGCTGTAACTCAAGAACGGTAACAGCTAGAGAGTTGAAATTTGCACAGATTGTGTATATCTGTTGCCGCTATAATAACAAATACTAAAAATAAAATAAAATAAATATTTAAGGGGGGCTCCCATACAACAAACGTGATTTTTTTGGCCTTTTTGGCTCTATATCAATAATGGCAACAAGTAGGTACTTGATTTTTTCTCAAAGTGCTTAGTTTTATGTGTACTTTAATATTTAATAATAATATTAAGATAAAATAAATAATTAAGGGGGGCTCCCATACAAAAAACACAATTTTTGGCCTAATTTTGCTTTATAATGGTACGGAACCCTTAGTGCGCGAGTTTGACTCGCACTTGGCCGATTATAATAATTACTAAATGCAATGAATTAAGTTACAAGTCGGTCTATTATAATATAATCTTTTTGTTTTCATTCGACCTTAATAATATCAGCAATCAGCATGCCAATTGCTGGCACCTATGTAGGTAGTAGGCAGTAGCCTTAACTTTAAGCCGCTAAGCGACTGCTTACTTATTCGTAACTAAAATGTTCAAGTTCACAACATCAAAAGAGAAACAGTTTTCCTTAACTTCGTATGATGTTTGTTACTCCGCATGTGGTTTTAAAATCATATAAGAATCATAACTTTAAAATCTATCATTTATTAATTATTATTTACGCCGCGCTGGGCTTTTAAGTTGTAAATGTGTTTTTTGAAAAGACAAAATATTATTCAATAATTTTCGAATTACGATTACCTATTCAAATATAAGTCAGTTACCACAATACCACAGTTTAGTTTAAACTGGATAACCAAATGCTCACAATTAACAATTCAGCGTTCGTATGAGTATTTCATACAATCCGGCCCACTTAATCACAAGATAACAGACATGTTGAGTGCCGAAACGCAGCAGAACATTTTATGCGATAGGAATATACACTAATTACACGGGCTTTCAGCGCCAATCCATACTACTATAAATGCAAAAATCTACCTGTATTTCATTATAAATAATCACTTGACGCTTAAAACGCTACTAGACCGATTTGGATGAAATATAAGAAATTGCTGCACTAATTGTTGCCTAAATCTAGTATAGTTCTTGCAATCTACGAGTGCGCGTCGCCCTTAGTTGTGTGAGTGACCATATCTATACACGCGTACATCGCTCGCTAGTCGCTACTGACTGCTCCGTCGGGTACGCACACTAACCAAAATGTCTATTCACATTTCCAACTACAAATAAAGGCGACGCGCACTCGTAGATTGCAAGAAATATATAACAAAAATACAGGGTGTAACAAAACAAGGTACTAATTATGTATTCTGTAACAAAACTAAGTAATAACACTTTAGGGTGTGTATATTGTGTTCATTGTAGAGAGTTCACTGTGAAAGTAGCAGCGCTGAAAGACCAATTTTTTGACGTGATAACGTCTTATAATTCGATATGGGCTGCGCGCCCGAAAAACATGACAGTTCATGCGGTGTTACCTCGCTGACAGCTCTGAGGCGTTCCATTTACACTTTCAAGTCTCCAAACAACCGTAAGGCCCACCTGGGCCGCGCTCTTTGTTTCGATTATATTACGTATTTCGATGACTTAAAGAATACTTTTGTATGAACAAGTTTGGTTAGTTATGACCTTTGATACATTGACCACACTCCGAATGAAAAATAAATAAACAATCTGTGAGCTATTAGTATTATTTCGGCTATTCAAAATTGTGCTCTATTTCCTACGTGTCAAGATATGACTTGTGCTTTGTTCGAACTTCGAAGATTGTACTGGATTTCACGAATGTATGTAGCGTTTTGTATTGCGAATAATTTATTTTACTCATTATAAATATTTTATTTACAATGAGTAATTTATTCGTTTATTTCTTCTGAACAAGTCACTAATTATAGTTTCGAAAGTTTATAATTGAGAAACTAATATCACATCGGACTAAATACTATATTCTGATGGCTTGATAGATAGAAGATTTAACATATATTATAATGTAGGTCACACAAACATAAAATATGGATTGTATGTAAGGATATTACATTAATTTTACAAAGAGGGTAGGCCGGGCGCCATTTTTTTTTGCACATTGACCAACTTTTTGCATAGATTTTTCCCGGAACTGAGGAGTTAAGGCTATGACGTTGTCACGTTCAACTATCGTCAGTAAACCGACTTTACGGACAACCGATTTTTTTTTCAATTTTGTATGGACAAGAGCGTCACGAGTTTCCCTATACAAAAGTGAAAAAAAATATATCTTTCGGCGCTGCTACTTTCACAGTGAACTCTCTACGTCCTCGTAAACTCTCTTCTCTTCTCTCTTCACTGTGAATGCCTTACTTTACAGGCTACATTTTTATCACATTAGTTTAAGTCTTAAAATCGCAAATCTATAGGCTAGTTCTCTATTCTGTATTAAGAGGAATGTAAGTTGGTACCTTACATAACATTTCCTATTCCTTCTGTGTGTACGTGTAAATTATTGTGTCTTTATTATTATCACTTAGTTTTGTTACATCCTGTATTTTTTTTTGGCTTTACTTTCTACGTCAGGTGGAGGTGCATCAAATGTGACGATTTTGTTAAGTGTCAGTTCACAGCGAATGAAATGAGAGAAGACGATGACTTGGCAATGCAATGCAAAGTATCTGTTCCCTAAACTAACGTCCCCAGAGTCCAGACTTAACCTGACAACAATATTATTACGTATTAAAATCATACTTAAGGCTTACTTAAACTAAATCAATAAAATATATTATTGCTTCTTTACTTCTAAGATTTAGTTTGTCGGGGTTTTAAGCTATTGCATAACTTTTATCGCGGGCTTTGTTGGCTACCGAATTAAGTATTTCCATGACGAAAAAGCCTAACACCCCCCCTCAGACACCCTTGTGCGGCGTTGGCGGACTTCGGGAAGGTGGTGCGAGTAGACGTATTCGAAACATAGTTGCATAAGGAGCTAATGCAATTATGAAATAAAAAATGAGTGTACGCGTATTTTTAATTATTGTATTACTATGTGAACCAAACTTCTAGGTTGGATTTATCGTTAAAAGCGTTTCGACAGCGCCGTTGGAGCGCGCGCGTTCGAAGATGTATGCGGGTAGTAGTACTAGCGTTTTATAGTCGAGCGCGTTGCTCACCGCATAAAACCAGCCTTAATTTTAATACCAAAAATACCGCCGCTAAAATATAGCTGGTGTTAGTTTCGGATTAAAAAGTCACCAGCAATATCGTTGTCACGTATTTATGATTGTCGCGATAAAGCCGCGTACAAAAACAAGTTATTTCGCTTTTGTTTGCACACATGGTAATTTTGATGTTATTTACAATTTTTAAAACCTGTTGCTTGTTTGTTTTAAAAATTAAATATTAAATAGAGTCGAAAATATTTTTTATATCATTTCAATATAAAGGTTGGTCCGTTTATTATGTATACGCCTTACTTTACACATGGGCTACATTTTTATCACATTAGTTTAAGTCTTAAGATCGCAAATCTATAGGTTAGTTCTATATTCTGTATTAAGATGAATGTAAGTTGGTTCTGTACATAACATTTCCTATTACTTCTGTACAGCCTAAAAGGCTCATAAAGTCTTACGATGCCTCTTCGCAGTGGTTCATGGTGGCCACTTCAAGCCATCGCCATTATGTAGACGGGGTACCTAATTGTGTATGATGGCGAACGATAGCCAGTGGATTGCCAAGCAGTAATGAACCTCGCGGTTGTGTATTATTTTTGGCTCTACCTTAAGCGGAAGAGCAGGAACATCGTTTTAGTGGGTATGCTCGGGCGCGGCCCTCCACACCCAGGGAGTCCCACATACCCCGGTAGCCCTCCCCAGACTGCCGGGGATGCGTAACCCATTTCCCCAACGCGAAAAGGCAGCAATGAGCCATGCACCAATGTGTTTAACATCAAGTGATTGTGGTGTGAAGACCATAATCACTTGCACGCTGCAGTCCATCATGAACTGTAGTTCACGATGGGCTGCAGTGGGCCGGCGCTGATGGCCCGAGATGTATGAAATACTTCTAGGAAGCGTTTTTGAATAACGCGTACTGTTTTGCGCTGGTCCAACATTTAATTTCGTTGTCAGCGCTGACGATCAGCATGATTAAAATCAGCGAAAGATTGCTGCATATTTTTGCTTGTTTAGGAACATTACCCTTGTTAAGAATTATAAAAAGGCTAAGTAAGCTTTGACATGGAGGCAATGATATTATATAAAAAACTTTTAGTTGAATATCATTGCATGGAGGTAATCTCCTAATCGTATTACATTCCGAACATTTTTTCGAAGAATTTGTGCTTGAGATCCATTATCCATAGGTTTTTGGTATATAATATACAAACATAGAATTTAATAGAAAAAGGCTACAAACACTTCGGTTACTCTATGTAGTATATAAAAAACGTTTATTAGAAGTATCAAGATTTAAGATCACTTTGTTTCATCATTTATCATCAACTATTGCATTTATACAATGAACAAATAATAATAAACAGTATGAAAATTAATAATAGGATTTACACTCGCTGAAATATAGTAGAAAAAACTACGGTACTACTACTAGAGGTACGAAAAAATAATTTGTATGAACAACAAATTATTTTAACGATTCTCTGGTTCAATATCGAAAGTGCTAATTAATTAAGGAATATATGTTTCGACTCAACATGTACTGTGCAATTTCATTTGGCCTTTCGATGAGTTTCCAATTTCGGTGAATTTAACAATAGGATTTCATTTTCATTGTCTTTACTATTTAGGCTCTACAAGGTGTAACAAAAATAAATTATAATACTTTAGGGTGTTTCTACTGTGTATAATACTTTCACAGTATAATAATAATTATGAGGAACACATAATTATGTACACACTGGTTGTGTCCCTCATATTATAGGTACTGTGAAAGTTTTTTACCTTTGTATCTTATTTTATATCTTTAAACGAGCAATTCTTGTATGCTTCTTGTCTGCTATATACATATATATATATGTTATATATATGTATTGTTCAATATGTATTGTACATATATATATGTTATGCTTCTTGTCTGCTATATATATATATATATATATATATATAATTGGAATCTCGGAATCGCCTCCAACGATTTTCATGAAATTTAGTATATAGGGGGTTTCGGGGGCGATAAATCGATCTAGCTAGGAATAATTTTTAGAAAATGTCATTTTATTCGTATTTTATCGAATACCGAGCTAAGCTCGGTCAAATAACTAGTGTAATATTTAAAGTCGGCAGAGAACTTTAAACGCCAGGGCGTAGGAGTAGTAAATACGTTTGTATTAGAGTAGGTTAAACAATAATTGGTCTGTTTTCGTAAGTACGAGTTAAGGCCCCCAATTCTGATATATGGGGAGGCCGATCGTTGCAGTCGGACTGAACGCAGACTCAGGCATGAGAATGAATAAAAGTCTGGCCAAAACAATCGGCCTCCTCGTATACAGCCTAGGCTGTAACAAAACAAAATTATAATTCTTTAGGGTGCGTAATGCGTATGTGTCACCTTTATAAAGTTCACGTTGAAAGTAGTAACGCTGTTATTTTTTTGTGGTTTGTATGGGCAAGCGGCCCCTCGGGACACATAAGGTGTGTATGTATTCCTCATCGTTTTTTACGAGCAATTCTTGTATATTATATACAAGAATTGCTCGTTTAAAGATATACTATTCTAGACTAAAATTCTTGCTGTCGTATCTGCTAGTCTACTGCTAGTTTATTTTGTTACTAAAAATATTCCGCCTTTGGCTACTGCTAATTTAGTATTCTATTCTTACTTTGTTACTTCCATGAGTACAAGTTTAGTGTAAGTTGTGCAAGAGTTTTGTTACAATTAAAAAAATAATCAACGTCATTAAGGGTTTCTTGTTATTTTCATAATAATAAGAAACCCTTCATTTTGAAGACAAAGTTCTTGGTATTTTCAGTACAATAACTTTACACAACACTGGCCTCTAGGTAAGGTTGCTTATTATTATGTGGTCAGAAATGCTATGTTGCCACGTGTGAACAGGTAACTTAACTTACGTTGATTGAGTACATAAGTACTTACTTACATTTCATTCTGGCAACACCGGTGCCTGCCGCTAACGTCACCTTACTTATGTTCCGATAAAATTTATAGTTTTTATTTAGATTACACAAGTATTAAGTTCTGTTATTAGTTCATGTGCCTCAAAACTTTCATATGCAGTAAAAAATTACGTGAATTCTTAAATTCTAATGACAATAAAGTGATAAAGTGTTATGACAAAAACTGTTAACAAATTGCTGTGGCGGGTATGACGGTAAACTAGTATTGCGTGCATCCGAATACAGTACTTAACGCAGTGCAATAAGAGTGACTTTTAGTGAGTTCCCGACACCGATCGTTAAAAATTTTTTAAAATAAAAAATACTACTATCATCAATACTCACGTCTTGGGCATAGTTCTTATTAAAATAAGCTACAATGAAATGCTCAGGGTGCCTTAAATCCGCAAAAGAAAACAATACTATCAAGTGCTCACTACAATCCTGTGGTAAAGTTTACTGTCACCACTGCGTAGGCTTGACTGCTCAATCTGTCCCTCATAAGAAACAATGGGAATGCCCGGAGTGCTCCGCGGCTCATAGATCAGGAGGAGATAACACAAACACGCCTGTCCGAACCGACGATCATCTCCTTAATATTACCATGAGAAAAAAGGAATCAGTCCAAGCTGTGGTGTCCGGAAACGACGTCCAGGAGCTCACCGCCGAGATACGCAGATTGACTAAGGAGCTGACTTCAGTCAAACAACGACTAGAAGATGCCACACAGTCACTCAAAGCTTGTCATGAGCGTCTCGAATTGCTCGAGTGTAAGGTAACATCTAACGAAAACCACATTAAGCAGTTGGAGAGTAAAACTCGAGAAATTGACATCCTCAAGGCAAGCATACATAATCTTCAACTCGACCATAATGACCAGTGGCAACAACAGCTGAGGAACGAAATTGAACTGGCTGGCATCCCTGAAAATCCTGGAGAAAACCTACACCACATAGCAATGTTATCAGCCCAAAAAGTAGGGGTTAAAATCACCGATATGGAAATTGACTGGGTCAAAAGAGCAGGCCCTCGCATTGCTAAAAGTGTAAACTCAAAACCTGAAATCTTACCTAGGCCTGTGGTGATCCGCTTCCATCGTCGAACAATAAGAGACGAAATAATGAAGGCTGCAAAATCAAGAAGGAATATAAATAGCACAGACTTAAACTTTCCTGGAGAAGCTCACAAGATTTATTTCAATGAGAGACTTACAAAACAAAACAGAACAATATTTCGTGAGGCGCGTAGTATGTACAAGAAATTCGGATTTGCTTTCTGCTGGTGCAGCAATGGTAACATATATGTCAGACAAAGAGAAGGTAAAAACGCAATACAGATTCGTAATCAAAATGACCTTTCTAATACTTTTAAATCAGATGAGGTTGTACGCACAGGCGAGTAACAAAAACATAATAATTGTAAATTTGTCTTGTGCAGGTATCTTAGTTAGTAAGCATTTTAATAGGGAAACTCTCATAAAAGTATACTATTTGTGTCAATATATTGTGCTTCATGTTAAGTGTAAACAAAACCCTTATCGAGTCTTAAAGTTTAAATGTAAGCATTGTGCCATAATACTATGTATAAGGATTTTCTGTAAAACAACAATATTAAATCAATCGCTAAAAAGTGTACACAAAACCTTACTTCATTGGGTAAGTATTGTCTTGTATTGTGATTTCTCAATGTCACCATGTAATAAAGCCATAAACCATATTATTTTTCACTATAACATAATATTAAATTACATCATTATGTACATAGTGTCAGCTAAGGCATATCATGCTGTTAACACTATAGACATATTTTTAACAGCAAAATTGAAGATGTTTAAGTTGAAACGCAATTATTGTGTCAAAATATGTATAATTAATGCCATATGTACAACAAAGTTAGTTGTAAATTATCAATTTCTAAAATATTTATACAAGAATCTTTGCCGTTTAGCTAATTATTGTGATCAATCCTCAATACTATCCTGTATACATGCCACAAACCATACCTACCTTGTAACAACAATATTGAATCAATTGTTAAAATGTGTACTTGAAACAATATTAAAGCAATCGCTAAAAAGTGTACATAAAAACTTACTTCATTGTTTAATTACTGTTTTGTATTGTGATTTCTCAATGTCACCATATAATAAAGCCATAAATCATATTAATTTCCACTATAACATAATATTATATTACATTATGAATATAGTGTTAGCTAAGGCATATTGCCTAATATGCATCTGTTATGCTGTTTACACTATAAACATAATAATATTATTATTTTTAACTGCGAAATTGAAGATGTTAAGATTAAAACATATTTATTGTGTCAAATGTATATTAATTGATGCTAGATGTACAACAATATTAGTTCTAAACAATTATAAATTTCTAAAATTTTTAGACAATAACCGTTGCTACATATATTTACCTAAATACTATGATCAATCCCTAATACTATCCTGTAAACAAGCCACATGCCTTACTTATTTTTGTATATCCTACATTATAGTGAAGGCATATTGTTTGAAGTGGACTCGCTATCCTGTTAATCACAAAACAGAAAATAATAATTTACATTATTATACTACCTTGTTATAACACAAACACATATAAAGCCGGCGTCTATCAGTGTCATAATTATTTTATTAAATAAAATTCGATAATAACGATAATTTTAGCATACAAAATGATATAGACAGTATAAAAGTGGCAGACTCGAATACATGTGCGATAGAGGACTGCAGAGAGCTACTATTAAAACACCCAAAATCACTTTCAATTCTAACCCAAAACATACGGAGTATTAAGGCTAACTTCAATGACTTACAAATCGTTCTTTCAAAAGCCAATATCCTATGGGATTTCATTGTCCTGACGGAATGTCGACTGTCACAATGCCCGTTTATACCCTCGCTTGAGGGGTACAGATGTGTCGCTACCGCGAAAAATTATTTACAAAATGATGGCGTTACAGTTTACTATAATAAAACTCTAACTGTAGCGATACATGAGCCTAATCTAGCAAATGCTAATTGCCTCGTCCTAACTACAGACGAAACAGCTATCGTGGCAGTATATCGCTCTCCGTCAGTACAAAATATCCAGGGATTTTTGTATTCTTTAAATGAAATTCTGCAAGACCTGAAATCATATAAAACGCTTATGGTGGTAGGCGACATTAACATAAATATTTCAGAATTATCTACAGACCCACGTATGGATGACTACCTTGAATTACTATCAAGCTTCGGAATGATTCCAGCACATACTCTTCCCACACGAGGTGGTACTTCCTGCCTGGATCATATTATTCTTAAAACAAAAAGACGTGCTGTCTGTTACGTTGCTGATACTTCCATAACGGACCACGATAGTGTCATCATGTTCATCCAAAAACCAACATATACTACCAAACCTAGAAAACAGAAATCAATAACTGACTTCGAGAAACTGGAATCAGATCTTAAAATTCAAAATTTTGACTCTATCTTTGAGACACAGGACGTTAACGATGCACTATTTATGTTTGAAAATATTATTAAAACTTTAATTGCCTCCAACACAATAATTAAAACAGTGACAAACCGTTACAACCTTTTAAAACCGTGGATGACACCAGGCCTTTTAAGATGCATTAAGAATAGAGATACACTACATAAAAAAGTAAAAAAAGAACCAAATAATGAAATCATAAAAATAACATATATTAGATATAGAAACTACTGCAATAGGATATTAAAGAAAGTAAAAATAGAATTTGATAAAGGACAGATTCAAAAGGCAGGAAAAAATAGCAGATTAGTTTGGAAAGCAATTAAAAAAGCTACATTTACGGAAACAGACAAGAGTGTACCCACGGAACTTTTAAGGGGTTGTAATAATAAGGAAGATGTCAATAAAGTTAATTACTATTTTTCCCAGGTTGGCAAAGCCCTCGCTCAAAAAATCAAACCACCACCTCAATCTAAATGTTATGAAAATACTCCAAATCAAAATTCCTTTGTTTTGCTCCCAACTACCGAACAAGAAGTTAAGTCGATTCTATTAAACCTTCGCTCGGATTGTGCAATAGGACATGACGGAATCCCAAGTTTTATACTTAAGAAATTCGCACCTATTCTAGTCCCTCCACTAGTCCACATTTTTAATTTATCACTATCATCCGGTGTTTTCCCAGACTCTTTTAAATTAGCTCAAATAATCCCAATTCATAAAAGTGGATCTAGGGACCGTGTCGAGAACTATAGGCCAATTGCCATACTTCCCGCACTATCTAAAATATTAGAAAGAATTTTAAATAATAGACTTGTAGGCTTCATTAACAAATGTAATATATTCTCTAAATCTCAATACGGTTTTAGGAATGGTATTTCAACTATGGATGCAGTACATGAATTAACAGATTATATAGTGCGGGGGTTAGATCGGAAGGCTAAGGTTATTGGCATTTTTTTGGATCTGGCTAAAGCTTTCGACACGGTCTCTATACCTATACTAATTTCAAAATTAGAAAAAATTGGCGTAAGAGGGCTCCAGCTTGCGTTGTTTCAAAGTTATTTGACCAACAGGCGTCAAAGAGTAAAAATCGGCGAAACAATAAGCGATGAGCTCCCCATTGAATACGGCGTCCCACAGGGTAGTATCTTGGGCCCTACCTTGTTCCTAGTATACATAAACAGTCTGTGTGAGTTAGATCTACCCTATGGGAAAATATTTACATATGCCGACGACACAGCCCTTGTCTTTCAATCTAAATCCTGGGAAAAAACGTTTAGCTCCGCTCAGCAAGGCCTGAACATAGTTTTTAAATGGTTAACCAATAACTTTCTTACTCTAAATATTGATAAGACTAGCTATATTAGTTTTTCCCTAAAAGGGGCGTCACAACCCACATCTCACCTTAATTTAAAAGCTCATTTCTGTTCAAATCACACATCCAACATTTGTAAATGTAGCCCTTTGACGCGAACGGAATGTGTTAAATATCTAGGAATTTTTATAGATAATAGAATGTCATTCGATCACCATATTGACACAACTATTAAAAAGGTGCGCAAACTCACATTTCTTTTTTATAGACTGAGACACATTTGCGATAAAAATTTAATTAAGAAAATCTACTTCGCACTTATACAATCTATCCTCTCTTATTGTATTGTCGTATGGGGTGGCGCTCCAAAAACTAGAATGTTGCGTCTGGAAAGGTCGCAAAGATGCCTTCTTAAAGTTGGCTGGAAATTACCAAACCTCTACCCCACAGATGAATTGTATGCAAAATGCGGAGTTCTAAACGTACGCCAACTGTTTATTTTAGCCTGCATCACAAAACAACATACTTCTGTAGACTACGACAGACAATTAAAACCTAACTCTAGACGTAGATTAAAGGTATGCCCTAACATGGATCACATTTTTAAAACTAGTTTTGCCCAAAGATTTTTCTGCTTTCTTGGTAGTTTCCTATATAATAAGGTCAATGAAATTTTGTCAATTTATCACAATAATAGAACCGAGTGTAAACAAAAAGTGACTCTCTGGCTAGTTAACCTAAATTATCAGGATACCGAAAATCTTTTATTGAGACGAATATGATAAACTAAATATATAACATAGTAAAAGTTTATTATACTTATGTAAAAGTACAGAATATAACATTTAATAACTATTACTAATAATTTTAAGTTAGAAAAGTAAAATAGATTTCTAAGTCAAAATACACTAAATTGTTAAAATAAGATAAAATACACTATATTGTTAAACTAAGTTTAAATAAGCTAAATTGTTAAAATAAGTTAAAATACACTAAATTGTTAAAAAAAAAAAAAAAAGTTAAAATACCTACACTAAATTGTTAAATTAATAAGTTAAAATAGTTGTGAGGGGGGGCCTGGGGCACCAATATACAGGCTTCGGCTTAGTTTGGGCTCCAAGTCTCCCACAAATTACTAAGTACATTGTAATTTTTGGGAGAAAATAAATATTATTATTATTATTATTATTTTCATAATTTTCAATCTCTGTACTTTCCATTGGCATCGTACTTTGTGAGTTAACAAATAAGTGTAAATTAAACACAATAGCTAAAAACTATAAAATAATCCTTGACCGATTTTTTAGGCAACTTACTTGCAATACCTTTTTATACAAATAATGTAATTGATAAAAAAATGACTCATCATGACTCATGAGTCATGAGGTTATCAGATAGGTGAAGGTTATACACAGATCTTAGACTATTAAGTTAGTCATCTATTTCTTAAAAAAATAATAGATGAATACGTAAGAATATGTGGCAGTGCAAACGAAAAAGTACCTTGTCACGGGTATTGAGTTATGCATAGTTCCAAAAAGTAGATTAAATTTGCTATTAATACAAAAAAGAATTATGGCTGTAGGTGGAACCACTATTTTTTTATAAATTTTTGAAATTTTAACTTCCGAAATGCACAAGTAGAGAAAGTTGCACTTAAAGTTTATGATGGTAAAAAACACACTTCTACTTCGAAGTACCTGTTCCTTAGGATGTAAAGAACCCAATTATAACATAAACCCATTTTGGCAGTTTTTCACCAGCATCCACAAAAACTCATGTAACTCGGTTACTAAATGTCGCAACAAGGTACCTTTTCGTTTGCACTGCCACATTTGGTCCCATGTTATACTTTTTCCTTCTCCAATGACGCAATAAATTTGCGATGGTCTTCTTTTTTAACCCCCGACAGAAAAGAGGGGTGTTATAAGTTTGACGTGTTTGTCTGTGTGTCTGTCTGTGGCATCCTAGCATCCAAACGGGTGGACCGATTTTGATCTAAACACACCGGCAAAATTAGAGGAACATAATAAAATTTTATTTTTTTTTGAAAATTATTCGCTGTTTTTTATATATTTATTTATTTATTAAATAATTGACGATTAAAAAATAAAACTTATATAAATTTAGGGCATAAAAACGTGTAAAATAGTTAATGGAATCAGGCGTTACTTTGCGGAAATCCATAGCTTAAAATTTAGTTTGTTATTGTTTTTAGCAATATTCCGCGGAATATTGCTAAAAACAATAACAAACTAAATTTTAACGTGTAAAATACAAAAAAATCTGCAAAAATCAAAAATTAAGAAAAATCTTTGAAATTTCAGTAGTAAGTTTTTACTTAAGAAATGCCATGTTTAAAGCGTGTAATGCCTTCTATGGATGTCAAGAGGGTCTGGATACGCCATTCCATGCTTGTATTTTGATTGTCGATCATTTCCTGTGGGATATTCTTCTACTCCTCCAGTAGCGCCAACTCGAGCTTCTGAACACATTTTGGAGCTGGAGTTTTAACTCACCACCACTGATGTGCCACACGTCCTCAATCGGATCCACATCCGTAGACCGTGCTGACCTCTCCACCTGGGCTACGCCAGGATCATTTTGGTAATAATACCCGATTTTTTTACTCTATGGACGCGCATAAAATTTAAGTTACTGCCTAAAACTGTGTAAAAGGCACAACATGCAGTTCTAGGATGTTTGTGCTATAGCCCTGTACTGTCAAAGTACCATCATTAACAATCATCAGCTCCGTGCGGGCTCCAAATCATATGCCATTCCAAACCATTACGAAGCCTGCATGATAGGCCACTGTGTCCGTTAAGTTTGATGGTCTATAGCGTTCCTTACGATTTATCCACATTCTTTATCGCCTGTCAACAAAATTTACACAGAGTTTGCTCCCATCACTGTACAGCACACGATTTCACTCACTTGTTAAATTTTGATGTTCACGCGCAAATCTTAGCCTGGCTCTTTGCGGTCCTGTCTCGAGTTTTGGTGCCCTTGCTGGCACTTTTGAGTTTAATTTAACTTCCTTGATTCTTCTTCTTACTGTACAGTCACTTACACGTCCATCTCGGACCTGTTCCGACAGGTTTCGTCTCTGCAAAGCAGTTTGAGGTCGATTTCTTAAGGCTTGTACCCTTACAAAACGGTCATCCTGATCCATTGCCACCCGAAATCTGCCTTGTTCTCGTCTCCAAACGTAAGATCCAGTCTCTCTGTAGCGTTGAAAGTTCGTTATGTATTATCTGTCGCATTCATTGTTGTAACCTATAGATATGACAAAAGTAAGTACGTATATGTCGTATAGGAACAAAATCTGAGGACCATTTTGTATGAACATATACATAAAAATAGTCGTTTAAATCCTGTTTGAATGAAAGTCGTACATGTCGGATTGACAATACGCCATTTCACAATGGCGTGAAAAAGTTCAGTACTCTATTCATTCGAGCCTTTTATTTCAGTCGTTGCAAACAATTTTGAATGTGTTGACCATAATTCACCATAATGTATGGACTTTACATAATTTCAAATAAGGTACTATCGAAGAAATTCATAGGCCGATTGCGGACTTACCTAATGTAAGTGATGTGACTAATTGACCTATGTCTACCCAAACAAATAACGTACAGTACCCGGCAATAAATATTGCACATCGACCTTTGGAAAGTGACAGTCGGCTAATTTCGGTTTTGTAGAGCGTTATCTCTTACGCACGAAATACAGAAAGTCCGGTATATATTAGGAGCTGTTAAAACAATTATGGTTTGCTTCTTTTGACAATTTTATTATTCTTTGTATAAAATAGGTACACCAAATTTTCTATAAGTTATGGCTTCGGGTAAAATAAAATAAAAAAGGGTGTTTAAATTATGTTTACGTATTTAAAATTCTTTTGGAAAATTACAGCTATAGCAAATTTAGGGGTGTTAACAACTCTAGATATATATTTTGAAGTGGACGCGACTGCACTCTATTGAATTTGAACAACGACTGACAGAATGTCAAATAGGTGTGTGCTACAAAGATAACGCTCTATGAAACCGAAATTAGCCGAATGTCTCTTTCCAAAGGTCGATGTGCAATATTTATTGCCGGGTATTGTACGTGCGCCACAATGTAGAGTTAGTTTAACAGTTTGTAGTCAAACCGCAACGCGACGCGTCTGAATTGACCTTAGGGTCAATTCAGACTCCAATGCGACGCGTAGATGCATTTTTAAATTTGTATTAATTTGACAGATTTGCAAGACGTCTCACGCAATTGAAATCTGTCAAATTAATAAAAAGCTTTAAATGCATCTACGCGTTGCGTTGCGGTCTGAATTGACCCTTACGGTCTTACCCGTAAGTCTCATAGCCTAGCTATCTAGGCTAGGATAATTTGAAACCCGAGCTGCTAAATCGTATTAAAATTTGATTCAACATTAAACATTAATGAGGTTCGTATTACACATCACGTTCTATTTTCTTCGGAATAGGTACTATGCCTGTGCGGCGTTGCTGTGCATCGTCTCGCCGTTTCAGTTCGGTAGACTACGGCAGGTTTTTGTGTGCGTGCGACTAGACGTATGCCAATTATAATTGCATAAGTTGATAAAAATGTTCTGCAATAGCTTTACCGCGGCAGTCCCCGAGTGCCACTCGTATTTTTTTAGTCTTGTAGTGAAAGGTGCACTTTTATTTGTTTTTGAAGATTTCAATGTTAATTTACCATTAGGATCACCACAAACATTTAAAGTTATTTTTATATTCTCTTTATTTGTGTAATGTTTATTTGTGTACATATGTTTCACACTTTTCTTTGTCTCAAGAACAATACAGTCTTATGTATATTACGAAGGCATTTCTTTGTAACATGGCCGATGACTAAACGTCTTAGTACAAAGGATATATTTTAACCTCATTTCCGATAAATGTTCTTAAAGGCACACAAAGTGCTAACATTTTTTATGTCGGATCGCCTGGGGTGAAGCGGTTTGAGACAAATATGAGCCTTTTTAGGGTTCCGAATCCAAAGGGTAAAAACGGGTCTTATTAACCCTTCGATGTCTCTCCGTCTGTCTGTTTGCCGCTCACCAGGATGTATCTCAAGAACCGCTATAGCTAGGATTCTGAAATTTCTAAATATTATGTATTTCTGTTGCTTCTATGACAGCTAATTACTAACTACTAAAAACAAAATAAAATTAATATTTTAGGGGAGCTCTCAACTCGCACTTGGCCGATTTTTTTGTGAGGGGGGAAAATGCGTTAGGTATCTCCCGACAAGTTTGACACAGCTTAGGGAATTAAACTAATACTTTGAAGTAGAAACTTCTTGAGCGGCGTTTAAGTCCTTTTTTGGGATAGGTTAAAAATGGTAAACTCGCGTCAGGCGACGAAACCTGATTGAAAATTCGAGAGATGGAAGGAGAGTAGATTGCCGACGCAGCGCAAGAAAAGAAGCATCGCGGCGAAAATTAACGCCTCTACTGTTTCGTTATCACATCTGCCGGCATTCCCGGAGTGCAAGCCGTTGTTTTTTACCAGTTTTTAATTTGGACTTTTTATGTTAGGTACTATTTTAATCCCTTGATCGTGGAAAAACGAGACAAAATAGATTTCCATTGGTATCACGGTCGCCGGTGACCGCTTGGAGCTTGAAGCAATAATACATAATAATATGTAGGTATTCCTTTCTTCTTTCTCTCTTGCGCTAGCTCATTTTACTTTACGTCCTACCTACTTGTGAAAACTTTATAATGGGGATTGTCCATTTTTTTTTAATTTTGCTCATTACAAAAACATTTCGAGGAATAAGGTCAGTGATCGTTTTTCTGTATATAAACGAAAAAAATACCTATTAGTTACTTATATTTTTGAACAAATATGTTTAACCTTAGTTTGACCTTCAATGGCGTTAAATTAGCAATAAATTCGACCAACATTACGTTTCGAACTTTTGATAAGCTTCTCGTATCAGCTTTTACATAATGATAATAGACGAACCAGCCATTATAAACAAGATTGAAAGGAAAAAAAACATACTACAGACAACTACAGAGGTCAATTGGCCGCCGATGATGACGTCAGAGCGAATCTTTAAAAAATTATTTAGAAAAAACTAGCCAATGAATTTCAAAATTATTTAATTTATATTCTTAAAATACCCTATTTTAACGAAAAAAAATATAAAAAGTACATGTGATTTTTTTTGGACAATGCCCATTGGCTTTATGTTATCTACAACTGTACTCTTACTGTAATTTCTGTAAGCTGTAAGTTTTCCGAATAAAAAAATGAGTGGTCTTAGTGACGTCATACCTTTGTTTTTAGATCCGCGACTACATAGAGCCCCTGGAAATCATGGTGTCGCTGCTGGCCGCCATCGCTCATGACATGGATCACCCTGGCGTCAACCAGCCCTTCCTCATAGCCACTTCGAACCACCTAGCTGCGTTATATCGGGTAAGAGTTATCTATAGATACTATCTGTACCTACTTATGTTATAAATGTTAAAGTGTACCTGTCTGTTACTTCTTCACGCCCAATTCCCTGAACTGATTTTGATGATGGAGATACTTTGAGTTCCGGGAAAGGACATAGGATACTTTTTATCCCGAAAAAATGTACGGTTCCCGCGCGATAAACTATTTTTTGCGCAACGGACTTGCGGGCATCATCTAGTAGAGTATATTAAAGCATTTTGTCAGCATCATACGTGCCATCCGTCTAAAGGCCCTTCCACACGACGATTAGTTTCGCTCGTTTGTATCGATACAAACGCAAGTTGAACGCTTAGCAAACGGAAGGAAGCCGCCACGTTTTAAACTTTGTATCTGCCAAAACACAATGAAAACGCGCAGAAGACAAAAAATACGTCATGTGGAAAGGCCCTAAAGCACCGCATAGTACACGAAATGCGGCGTAAGGTGCGAGGTTTCACATCATTTTATATATGTCGTAAGATTATTTGATAAATCGAATTATCGCGAAAATCCTAGGGACATCGCGAAAACACGAATAATTAGACAATGGTGATTACATTTTTCAAACTTACTGACAAAAGGTAGTGTTTTCGCGAAAACACGAATCGCCTTAGTAAGTAACGAATCGTCACAAAACATCTTCTCTGATTGGTTAAAGAGTTGACATTTTAAATGTCAATTGATTGTCACGCGTTGTTTTGTTTGTGGTTGTTTTTGTAAGCGAACTAGCAGTTTTTAATATTTAATGTGTTTAAAATTGCACTTGGATTTAGAAAACAGTGCAAAAAATTATCTAAAAGTGTGTCTGTAAATACAAAATGACTGATACGAGTGAAATTAGTGATGAAAGTTCAACAGAACTAGAAAATAATTCTGAGGCTATGTCTGATAAAGAAAGATCCGACTTAGAGCTAAGAAAGTTTTACGCTAATAGACAGGACGGATGTACGAAACCTGAATAGACTAAAGAACGAATAAATATTGTAATAGCTTCAATTGAAGGATTCAACCCTGCTAATGTACTTAAGCAACCAAAAACACAACAACAGTATAGAAGAAGATTATTATGACTAGTTACTTTTGTGTGATAGATATTTACCCAAGAAAAAGGTTAAATAAAAAGTAAAGTTCTATGAACAGGCATTGTAATTTCTTACACTTTATAAGTCTATGGTGTAATACCGCAAAGATACATAGGGAAAGATAGTAACCAATCAGAATAAGAGTTGGCCACTAAGTAAAAATCAAGCCAATCAGCGTTAAGAATGTGCAATGTTACTAAGGCAACTCGTGTTTTCGCGAAAATGTGCAATCACCTTTATTGGTACCATCGAAATAATATTTAATTCGTCGGCAGATGGCGGAGCTTTTTGGTCGATTCAATGATCCGCATGCTTATGAATCGACTTCTCTGATAGTACCAAATTTTCTATGGAATTTGCCACATTAAAAATATCGCCCAGAACGTATTATTGTACCTGGTTTCTTAGTTTTTTCACAAGAGTTATCTTTTCACTAGCGCTTTTCATTTGCTTAAACGTTAAAATGTTATTCGGTCAGTAACGCTATTAAAAAATAAACACCTTTTAAAATCCGGGTTCAAACTACTAAGTATGCTTGAATAAGAGAATAACCTGAATTTCAACTCTCTACCTGATTTGTTAATTATATAACAGCTACTTATTAGTACAACAATAATATTTCAATTACATAACTGAAGTTGACTACAATACTGAGAATTATAATATGAACAATAAAACTATTAATTATTATTGTTGGACGGTAGTGAGTGCACTGTCAGAGATTTACCTGTGTCAGTGCCTTAACTGCTCAGACATAAGGCTGACTTTTCCAGAAAACGAGAGGCAAAATAACTGTGAATAAACTGTTGAGGTATTGAAGGATCTCTAACAAGCTTTTGTTATAAACGACTTTGTACGACGGTTACAGTTGTCGGTACTTGTCTTCCTATGTTCTCATGATGTTTGTGGTGGACCAACTAACGCGACAATTCTTCAACGCACTATTGAAGTTTTCTAAGTGCAGCGGTTTATATGCGACATCTGAAATCACAATATAATGGCCTGGACGAACATACCATCTTGCTCGCTTAGAAGGTCTTCCTTTGCGCCCACCACTCATTTACACGTCCGCTATACCGAGTGCTCTTGCGCTGTCCTAATGTGACCATTTATTCCAATCCGGGACAATTTCGGCCTCGCGGGGGACAGAGGGATAGACTGCCTGAAAGCGGGACTATCCTGCCCAAAGCGAGACGTATGGTCACGTTACGTATGCCTCAAATTCCTATTTCGTAGATGCACAGCTTTGACATCATAAATATTCACACTCAAAGCAAAAAAATAAAGGAATGTAGCAAAGCAAAGTTAAAATATGGCAAAAAATACGTCTGAAAACTTAGAGCATATCACATCATAATATCATTACAAAATGAAGAAACATGTTAATTTACAGTTGATTTAAAAGCATTTTAGCGCTAAAGATATCCGTAAAGTAAACAACATTTCGAAATAAATATCGAATATTATCGAAACACGGGATTTGTTTGTAAAATGGACTTTAAAGTTTTGATTATTTTCCGCTTTGAGCATCACCTGTTTCTGAAGCGTGGCTAGGGACGGTTAGAAGCAAAGGTAATATCAACTTAATAGAGGGTTCTGTTTCTACGGATCCTTTTGTGTATACCTAAAGGTCAATTCAGACCGCAACGCGACGAAGCGAGGCGAGGTGCGGCGCGGCATAAAGTATGGATTTGACAGATTTCTATTGCGTGAGATGTCTTGCGAATCTGTCAAATCGATATAAATTTAGAAATGCATCTACGCGTCACGTTGCGGTCTGAATTAACCCTAATAGCCAGTCCACACTTCGTTTTTGCGTCAGCGTTGCGTCGACACAGCGCTGCCGTTGCGTTCTTTTACATACAAATAACCAAGGTGTTCACACGCCGCGCTGCGTCGTCGCAACGCACGTACATAACGGACAGCAGCCCCCGAGAGTCGAGACGAAGCGGGAGGGGGTGTTGACGTTAAGACTACTTCGCAATAACGCTGCGATGACGCAGCGCCCGTGTGGCCGGCTATGCATCAAACGGCAGCGCTGCGTCGACGCAACGCAGTGTTGTGGCCTGGCCCTGGCCCCCGTGAACCCTGATTCTGCTTTAATCAAATTAATGCAGCTTCGATGTACTTTTACGCATTGGTGTGATTGATGAGCAGCTGTTAATCAAATTAGTAAACCGACGCGATGTCGCTTGCGTTATTACTGATTAGTGATTACAATATTATGCCTTAGAATTTAGATGTACAATATGACTTGGACAGACATCATAAGGGTCATTTCAGACCGCAACGCAATGCGTAGATGCATTTCTATATTTGTATGCATTTGACAGATTTCAATTACGAGACGCGTCATGCAGGACTGTCAAATCCATATAAATTTAGAAATGCATCTACGCGTCGCGTTGGGTCTGAATTGACTTTTAGTGCGAATATCAGCTGTTTTACGTTCATGAGATTGCTTAGCTGTTTGCTACTGTTTAATATGATTTGGACTAGTTGTTTAAATTTTAAGCACTTACGGATTTTGTATACGATTCGCACTAGATCGAAGTTGAATTTAAAACAGCGGAAACACCTACTGATTACTTTTGTTCTATGAGCGGCGTACTTTTCAAATCTCGTGTAAGTATATTTATCTTATGGATTATCTCATTTGTATGTCGTATGTAGAGTTTCTGAAAGAAAGTATTCTAAGAAAATATCGATATTTTAGTCTTATCGGTCAAGAGGACTTAAACGTATTAGTAAAGTCGCTTTCACCAGTTTTCTCCTCATCTTAGTCTCTTAATATCTTACATCATGTCTTTTTCTATGCTCTATACCTACTTTATGACTTCAGATGTAGAGTCCTAATCTTAATGTTTTGGAGAAACTGGCATGTTTCAAATTACGAGCCAATCTTAATGTTTTCATGTTCCCCAATCAAAATAATTCATTCACATATTGACTTCATACAAGGTGTAGAAATCGGGCTCACGAGCTTATAGGATTGATTTAGATAACTTCATACATAGCCGAATAACGTAGTTTCCGCGCGAAGAGAACAAAAAAAAATGTATTTGTGTTGTACACATTTGATATCAAGGATACTATTACCGTTAGGTAGTTAGGTCTTAGAGCTATTACTAAATACCAGCTATTCTATATTCAATTTTGTTTCAGAACACATCCGTTCTGGAGAATCACCATTGGCGATCAGCGATCAGTTGCCTCATCGAAAGTGATCTTTTGGAAGCCCCGGAAGTACGGCAAAAAGTGGAGAACCAGATCAGCTCCCTCATCCTAGCGACAGACATCACCAGGCAGCAGGAGTTCCTAAACCAGTTCAAGGTCAGTGCTAGTTGGCTAAGCATACGCGAAAAGGTTAAGGAAGTGAACAAATCGCCGGAAAGATTGTTTTAATACACTCTTAAATAAGTTGCATACCGTCTCCGCAAACAGAAATAAGCGCCTCTAAACGTAAGTTTAGGTCCGTTGTAGCCCGCTTACAACTATGAGATAGCTTTGCTTATATGGAAGCCGCAATGCTTAAAAGTTAAACTGTAGGTACCTAGGTCCTTTGGTGGAGCCCCAAGTCGCCAATGCGAGCAGGAAAGTCGCAGGTAGATTAATGTTCGGACAGATGGGTATTGGTAGATCGCGATCAGATGATGACACGTTATTGGTAGATATTGTTTACATGTACCGATTTTCCCCTCCAGTTTTGCCAACTATCTTAAAGTTGTACGTAGCCTATACTAATAACGGGCTATTTATGTATATTAGACGTTCATCTAAAAACGTGTATAAACATTTTACGGTATTAAAAAGGTAAAAGCTTAGAAGTGGATCTTCTTTGATGTTGCTCAAATTGACTTGCTATAAATAAATAATTGACCTACAATATAATATGGCAAATGCCTCCAAGATATCGACGTAATCCCCTTTATGAGGAAATTTCTTTTTAACCCGATGTACTTGGAAGGTTTTTTGTGTGAGTGCTTCGGCACGATTGGGCTGGAAACACCACGGTTTGCGTAATTTTTTCTTATTTTAGACGATTCGGCTACTTTGCAGCACGTAAGTGTGTAAGGCCCGTAAGTGTTTCACCACTTCCTGATAAGTGCCGGATAGGCTATCCACAACCTATCCGTCAGATACTACATACTCTGTCCAGCAGATAAGTTGTGGATAGCCTATACCGCACTTATCAGGAAGTGGTGAAATAGACCCTAAATCATTATGAATATTCGCGTAAAGTATAAAAAAAACAAATATTAAATCATTATGATCTAAAATTTGAAAATGACTAGATCTAGTTAGTACTTACATGTTAAGCTTGATGCTCGAAGACAACTAAAACCAATACATACAACTGACGCATAACTCAATTACTGGAGGAACAATTTCTGAACTCTCGCACACTAATGTCCACGAATGTACGTTTACAAGTGAAAGTGCTTATATTTGGTACCTACCTGCTAATATTATCGAGGAAATTGATTCCTAGGCAGTTGATAGACCAACGTCATTTGGTCGGATTATGTCAATTCAATGTTAATTATTGTGATCTCTCAGCTGGGTTTGACGTAACGCGACCAAACTACGTATACTGTATACTAATAAACTTCTCTGATAGTACTAAGATTGCAGTAGGTAGTTCAACGGTTCAAATGCCAGTTTCAGTGTAACTTAGCCATTAACAAATTTTAAGTTCGATAAGACCAAATAAACAACCAAAAGGGCGCACTGCTCGCGTCTACGCACACACACTCATCAAACTACGCTACCTTTCGACTAAAATTCGTCTGTGATTGCCAATAAATCGTTTTCTTTCTTGTACTATTTTATATAAATAAAAATTAATTTTCAATTTGCTAAGTTTCTTCTAAACTGATTTGGTAGGTAGGTACATATATTTTAGCCCGAAGTAATTTTAGTATTTATTTAATTTCTGCGAGTTGTTATGATGATCACACAATTTTACGTACCTATGACATACAATTTTACGAGTAACTGTAATTTACTTGACGGGAGTTAATTGCACACTCAAACGCCGTGTGAGAACTAAAGTTTGAGTGCTGGAACCTACGTTTTCGGCTCACAAACTTTAAACTTTTAATTGATACGTTACAATCTTTGAGTTTGAAAATAGATGCACAAATAAATGAGTAAAATGTAAGGTTTCTAACACTATTTATATGATAGTCTAAAAATGTCTTATAAAAACCGATTTGCGAAGAAAGTTTACACATAAAAATATGGCTAACTTCGGACTTGTCGCTTCTATTAATGCTTACGGTGCCAAATACGCACTCCTTAGTAAATTAATTGATGATCAGGTGTGCTAACGCATCACGGAGGCAGCAGGGGGTTGAGTGTTTTTACCTCTAAAAATTTGCGAATATTATGCTGAGCCGCAGCGTGACAAGTGCGGCGCTTCACAAAATGCTAACATTGATGCGGGGCTTAGGCTGCAGATTAGCAGGAGAGTTTAGGTGGTTTGACTGAGTACAATTTACAAAGCAAGGATTAATAGCAGTAGCCAAAATCCGCTTGGTATCTAGTAGGTACGGTTAACGGTGCGCAGTTCCCTTCGTAATAATGCGATCCGCTGCAAGCCTGCAAACCAACACAATTGTAGTAGGTATTATAACAGGTTGTATGACCAAACACATACAATATTTATTCAAGCCATTTTTGCGTATCTTTACGATCCGCTCCGTCACACTGCGGCTCTGCATTATGTGCGCGAGCCTTAAGCCATCAATTACTCCCCTCTCCCCCTCCACATTGTACCCGCGACAGAAAGTTACCAAACTAACTTAAACCGCCCACGCTGTAATTGAGTTACATAAAATTAAAAGTATTTTTAACAATGTTGCCCGTATATTAACTAAGTACATGATATACAGCTAACTTTGTTTATAAATACTCTTTTAAAAGAGCCCGTAATTTTGGTCGCAGCACAGATTCTTGTGATTATAATTTACTGTGTGATGCCCGCAACTCTGTTGCGCCAAAGTTCATTTATCGAGGGAACCGTAACTTATAGGTTAAGAACTCACGGCGTGGTTTTCACCCGTGCCCGCCGCAGTTGCGGAGCTGCGGTTTTATTTCAGAACGAGACCGCTGATTTGTGCGGGCCCGCAGCCGTCGCGATCAGCACCCGCAAACCCGGCGAGCGATGATCGCAAGACGGGCGGTTGCAAGACTTATATTGTTTGTCCTACGTGCACGCTGCACATACACGTCCGGTGCTGCAAGTCACTAGTGTAAAATTGCGAGATTTCAACCCTCTGCCCCGTCGCCGGCCACTGCGATCGCCCGCCAAACTATCGCAGAGCGTGCGTGAAATATGCTTTAATTTTTACATACATAAGTTCTGCATTCTACAAATAAGGCTGCGGCCCGCAAGCGCAGCGGGCGTGGAAGTAAATCGCTCCGTGAGTTCTTAGGCTTAACCAGCAAAACATCCTGTGACCTTTCCCGTCTCCATATCGAATTTCGTCTAAATTAGTCCAGCCGTTTAAAATCGTGAAGAGGTAACAAACAGGTAGACAGACACATTTTTGCATTTATAATTTTACCAAGGATTTCGAGGTATGCCAGTTTTGTCGCATGCGCAGTCTTAGTGCACGGGCGCACAAGCTCTCTCTTCTTTTTCTTTCTCCTATCACTTCTCTATATCATATATCTTCTCTACCACTCTACTAAATTAATCTGCTCTTTCCTCCCAACGCTCACATTCAGCTTGAATGTAACGTGAACAGTCTCCTTTACTCGCTTCATACAATCGCGTCGGTACAATAAACAGATACGATTTCTGATTATGCAAATTAAAATATGAATAATTTATTGTTGAAATTAATTGTATCAATCGACGTCATTATAAATATCCTGTGCATATCCAATTTCACGTGTGACTGGCTGGAGTTTGTGAAACGGGGGTAATTTTAATTTAAACACGTTGATATTGTAAGGTTACCGAAACCGCCACTTAACTACACTAATTTAACACACTTTACTTAATTTAACTTTATGTTTGGTAACATTAAAATGCTTAAGTGGTGTTTCAGCTATCCTTTCGCCTCGACATGGCATGTCTGTATAACGCTTAGAGCTAGTCTAGACCAGTGTTTTTCAACCTTTTATTTCGATGTGAACCCCATTTAGTATGAAACATATTTCGCAACCCTACCCTTTGTTTTTTAATATGTATTTATGTTCATTTATATAATTATATATCATTTTGTTAAAATTCTCCTAATTAATATATTAATCTAAAATCTTATAAAAAAACTAAGTCCTTCTAACTTATACAAATATTTAAATTTAAACAGCGAATCACTTGTGTTTTCGTCTTTCCACTCTTCGTGTACTTAAGGCCCTATAGACCCAATTTTACATGACTTTGAATCAATAATAAACAAACAAATAGTGACTTTTAAAAGCCAAAAAAAATACACATTGTTTTTTACTTAATGTACTTTGACAATTTGTAGCTCGAAACATAATATTGAAAACTTCACTCGATCAAAAATAACTCCGAAGAGGAGGCTAAATTCGAATATTTTGTGATATTTTTCTTATTTTTCATGAAGCTTATGATAGTTTTACTTTCAAAAATCATCTACGAAAAGCTCATAACTTAAAGAAGAATAATTTGTGGTTACATTTTGCATTTTGGTTTATATATCTAAGTAAAAAGGTTTTTTTCTCATATTTCGCTCTATCAAGGACGCGGCGAGCGTCGTAACCGCCACTGTACAAGGCGCGCTGATACCTATGAATGTTATTTTAATGTCCTTTACGTCGATATTCGTACTGACAGACATCGACCTGCTAATTTTCGGGTCTATAGGCCCTTAATGTACCAAATTACGTGAACTAAAATTATATTTTTGTCATTTCTATAAGTAGAATTTAATTAAAAGGCATTACGATGAAATTTCATCTCTTTAATAAACGCGGCAGAATTTTGTATAACAGTTTAAAATTACCTCGTGTCAAGTGTTGAATGATGCCACTATAATTACAATTTCTTTAATATTTTCATCTTGTATTAAAATTAATAAATGTTTGAAACATTTTCATGTTATTTTTACAACTGTCTACGTACAAAATTAAATACAAAATATAACTTTAAACTTTGCAGGGTTTCTGATTAACCAAGGTAAGATTCTAATTAAAACGACTAATACTCTATTCTCAACTCATAACTCTAACCGACTACGACAATATGCATAGTACGCACCTGATTCATAAAACAGGGTGGGTCTCTGAAACTTTTTCTGCACGTACGCAAGCAGATCGTACTTTTGACTAATTATCCCCATCTGGACAATTTTACCTAAAAAAACATAAGATTCAATGGCGATACCTACATGTTTAACAGGTGCCCATTAAGCGTCATCACTAAAATCTTACCCCTGCCTACGAATGGTGAATACCCCTTTTGAATGCGGAAATGATTTGACCATCCGCCCCGGTGCATTGGGAACATCGGCCGGGTATGCGGGTGTGACTCTCACAGTAGGCATCTCCAGAGTTGGGATCTACCAAGTAAAACCACACAGCTCCCTGCCGGCGGAAAGTTACGGAAATGATGAAACCCACCGATAGAATGGAGGATCGCGCACTTTATTTTGAGAAACCCTGCTTTAAGATATTAAATGCTATATGACCTTGGAATGTACTATATATAGGCCCCTCTCAATGATGAGATGATCCATCTCCGGTAACATTGGCCAAAGGATCGTAAAGTACTCGTGATTTCAATCAGTGTCGAGTTTCAACAATTGAACTGATTTTTAGGGTGTCGTGTCTTCGGCTTACCATCCAAAGTGTTATTTTTTAATATGAATGAAAATTTGCATTGATTACTGTCTACTATATAAAACTAAAAATAAATCATAAAAATATTTTTAAACTGAAAACTTGTTTAGCGTTGTTGTGCTCTTTTTGATGTAGGTAAAAAATGTTAAACTGGTCAGGATACATGACCTGATCGAAAATTCGTAATACGGAGGGGACTAGGCAGCCGGCGCGGCGTGGCGTAGGAGATTAGGTTATATTTATTTATTACTATGAGCTGTTCATAGCAAAAGTTAATCTCCTCTTCTATTTCTACCGCGCGACGAAAATGTGTATTAATACATTTAATACACACTTTCGTCGCGTTTCGCGCCAACCCCTGCTGTTTCCTTTACCAATATTCTAGCACAGTTTATAATATGAAAGTCCCAATAGTAATTCGTATCGTATCGGGAAATACTAATCAGTAATCAGTAATCACCGTTTAATGTGCTTATATTCGTTTAATTAATTAACATCTGACGTGGAATTAATCCTGGGTATTTAGACAAGTTGTACTTATTTGATAATCTCTACAGCGAATTTGTAATACAAAAATGTTTGGATTTGGACATACGGCATCGCAAGCGCTATAACACTTAGGGCCAACCCACACGTACCACAACTACACGACAACCACAACAAGACCGCGGGGTCGGGCGTATATTTCGTATTGTAAATGAACTGGACCATTCACACATACCACATTTTGCGTCGTTGTCGACCACTTGTCAGATACCGACCACATCGCAACCACAACGTTGCGTCGATGCAACGACAGTGCGCGCACACCGCCCCCACTCTTCCCCCCTCCGTTTCATTGACTTTTGTACATAACCACATCGCAACCACATCACAACAACTGGTGACAACGCAACCATATCACAACCACTGGTGACAACGCAACCACGTTGGCATTTTGTCGGTACTACAACGGAACTACAAAAAGCTGTTGCGACACCATTCACACGTAAAGTATTCACTTGTCATTTGCTTGAATGTGAAATAGTTTCCGCCAGCGCGGCGGGAGGATCCGCGCGGAATCGCTTAGTGAATCACCCCGCTGATCGAAAATTCGTAATACGGAGGGGACTAGGCCGCCAGCGCGGCGTGGCGTAGGAGATTAGGTTATATTTATTTATTGCTATGACATATTACGACATAATATTACAACTATGATAACATGGCGCGCCCCTCCAAAATTCAAAACGTTTGAAGTGCGATTGTCATGCGCGGTCGGCTAGGATTAGTTGACAAACAAATCTTGGTAACCATAGTGACATTAAGTAAAATATTACGAGTAATATTATTCGTCATATTTTACTTAATGTCATTATGGTTACCAAGATTTGTTTGTCAACTAATCCTAGCCGACCGCGCATGACAATCGCACTTCAAACGTTTTGAATTTTGGAGTGGCGCGCCATGTTATCGCAGTTGATCTCTAACCCACTGCTCGACGACATTTTGTCGTTGCGATGTCGTGTTGGTGGGTCCTTAGCGACGCGTTTTGTTTATTCCATACATTTTTCAATACTAACTTTGCTTTTGTTAAATGTAAGTTGGGTAAGCACCCTGTACTCGAATTGCGATCGCAATAACTGAGTTTATTTCTATGATTAGTAACTAATAATAACAAATATATTATGTATTAAAGCTAATGATTTCTTTTCGCGAGTATCACTCATGATATTATAAGTTTAAACACTTACGGATTTTGTCGCGGAGCACTTTTATTAATCCCGACGTTTCGGCTACTTTGCAGCGGCCGTGGTCACGGGCGGACTGAGGTGACAGGTGTCCAATTTCTTGAAGTTATCCAACTACCCGACGACTCATAAATTTTTGTTTGCGTTCCGATCTACGCAAAACGAATTCACAGTGTCTTGAAGCCGAGGTGTCATGGATTTGTGCTTGAGAATTTTTTTATTACTGGATCCCAACTAGATGGCAGCACCCAACCATCTTCACGGTTAAAATTAGGGTGTTTTTTTTAATTTCTATGGCCTCGCGTATTATTCTTGGGCGGTATCGTGCTTCTTTTGCCAGTACTTGTGGCTTATCAAATCTTATGTAATGGCGAGGTTGATCCAGTGTGTGTTCACAAATCGCGGACTTGGTGTTTTTACGGTGTTTGACATCTGCAATGTGTTCCTTGATCCGGGTTTTGATGGACCTTTTGGTTTGCCCTATATAAGAGAGGCCACAATCACAGTCGAGTTTGTAGATTCCTGCATCTTGAAGGGGTAAGTTGCATTTCACTGATGGTAAACATTGGCTGATCTTTTTGGGCGGCTTAAAGTATGTTTTTATTGAACCTTTTCTTAGAATGTAGCTCACTTTATCAGTGACTCCCTTTATAAATGGTAACACTGCAGGTAATCTTTCCACTGTTGTCGGCTTCACTCGGTGGCTGCTCTGTTTGCGTGGCACCCGAAGCTTATTGTCGCGTAAAACTTGTGCAACATGATGAAGCTCGGTATTCACATGCTGTTCGTCGCAGATTCCTCGCGCTCTTTGAAATAAAGATTTTCCAACAGTACTTAACTGTGCTGGGTGATGATGGGAATCACCATTTAAATATCTGTTTGTGTGTGTAGGTTTGCGATACACCGTATGACCACAAAGTAGCCGAAACGTCGGGATTAATAAAAGTGCTCCGCGACAAAATCCGTAAGTGTTTAAACTTATAATATCATGTATTAAAGCTGTTTAGTTATGATCAATATTACTCATCGGTTGGTAGACAATGCCCGCAACTCCTTAGCGCCAAAATACGTTATCAGATGTTGTCAACCGCGGCTTTGTACATATAGAAAATGATAAGTTTTTGACAGGGAGTCAATGGCCGCTACCGTCATGTTTCGCCGAGTACCTACAGTAATTATAGTAGCCTATGTGTACCTACTCCAGTGTGGACAATTCATTTTGTGAATTGATTGAGAGGAATAATTGCTAAATGTGACCATTTTAGCCCCGCTGGTCTTAAAATCGTCCAACATCTACTTTCATAGTGAAAATAACGTTAACAGCAAAACAACGTTTGCCGCTTCAGCTTGTACAATATTAGAGAGTACATCGTTCCTATAATAAGCATGTAGAGCTATATCACTTGTATGAAATAACCACTTGAAGATAATTTTAATGGGTGCCGTATTACGCATACAGCAATTAAAAATAAATATATTATGATTCGTTATTTTTCCACGCCGAGTATGTACTTTATTTTCCAGGCACTTAGGGTCAATTGAGACCGCAACGCGACGCGTAGATGCATTTCTAAATTTGTATGGATTGACAGGTTTGCAAGACGTCACGGTGCGTCCACATTAATTTGTATCATTTGCGCGATCAGATCTCCGATCAGATCTCCGTCGCGTATCATCGAAGCGTGTCTGGACACATAGTGTGAACACATAGTGCCTATTAGATCATTCTGCCGATCATGCACGTTTTTCATATGACACATATCAGATACGCGGTTAATAGCGATCGGGGCGTATCATGATACGCGTATCATTTTGACACGTTTCGATGATACGCGACGGAGATCTGATCGGGGATCTGATCGCGCAAATAATACAAATGTGGACGCACCCTAACGCTCACGAAATCTGTCAATTTAGAACAAAGGAAATATGCATCTACGCGTCGCGGTCTGAATTGACCCTTAGACAGCTTTCTTAGGACTTTCGCGTATGCTAGGTATTAAAATATCATGAAAAAATAGGCTTTCGATTGATGAGGTCTAGTAAAATCAAGTGAAAACAGCAAAACGGCGAAAAATTAGCCGTTCAAATCTGTTTACTTTTACACTTTGACCAATAGCTCAAACGAAGTCTAAGGGCCTATTGTCTATCCAGGGGTTCCCAATCTTTTTCAGCCTGCGGCGCACTTACAAGTGTCAATATTATGTCACGGCGCCCTACTCTACCAAGTTCCTAGCTATTACAAAAATATATATACCTAAATAAACATCTTTAATGATTAAAGTTAGGTTAAGCAAGTAAATACATAATAATAAACAGATATTTAATCATCAGACCTGCTTTGTATAATTCATATAATAATTTTATTTATAATATCGACTCACGCGCCCCTCTTGCCTTTCACGGCGCACAGTTTTAGGAACCCCTGGTCTATACAATATGTATACATGTTTTACAGAATTCAACAAAAGAAGTTCCTTTAATACTACTTCATTATGATCTTGACAGTTATGCCGATAATAACCAAACCCTACTAGAACCTTTTATATTATTATTTATCTAGATACATATAATATAAATAAAATCCTACCAAAAACATGAAATGTAAAAGGAGCCAAGCAAAATACTGCAAAGCTACTACAAGAGAAACAAATATAAAACTGCATACTTGGACAAGTTCATACTTACACAGACGGCAAGCGTAAAGTATTTTAGTACCTATATCCTGTGTAACGACTAACGACGCATGTGGCCGATGGTACCCAATAAATCCAATAACTTGCTGATTATTTCTTTAGTGCTCATTGCCAAGCCACTATAATAATTATAAAATAATGAAATCGGTTGATACATTTACTGAATGTTGATTTAAATTACAAAATAAGTTGAAGGCTTGGCTTGAATGTGATCTGAAAACTTTTTACGACAGAAGTACTGAATAGCTTTGCAGTATTTTGCTTGGCCCCTTTTACATTTCATGTTTTTGGTAGGATTTCATGTCTTTTTTTAAGGTTTTTTTTCTTTTCTTTTCAGGTCACGTTATAACTTTTCTGTGCTTAGCTTATATTAGCACCCATTCTCTATCTCCTTTATATTTTTTCTTTGAGGCTTAGTTAGTTCTATAAGTGGACAACGTAATGTATACTTCTGAGTTCTGAGTCGAATATTATAATATTCATATAATATAATTGACTCTTAAGCTTTTATACTTGAAGGTGGTCATTTTCATCAGCATTACCATTGAATACATAGCAGCATGATGTAAGCGTCTCGACGTGTTATTTCATGTGATAACTTAAAACTCCCATAATATATCGAGCGAGTAAGGAGTGTATATCGCTGATCGCAGTACTCAGTACTGATTACGTTTATATTTAAATCGAATTTTAATACGTAAAACAAATACTATGCGGTCGAAACTAATACTGTTCTTGCAAAGATACAAACATACAAATCTTTTTTTTTATTTAATAAAGTATTATATGACTATTATATTATTTTTCAGTTTTTAGGTTTCCCTGCCCAATGGATGGTAACGGGACCCTATTATTAATAAGTCTTCGCTGTCTGTCCGTCGTCCATCCGTATGTCACCAGGCTGGATCTCGAGAACCGCAATAGCTAGATAGTTCCAATTTTCAGAAATTATGTATTTCTGGTGTCGTCATAAAAGCTAATATTTCAATAAAAATAAAATGAATTATTAATGGGGGGCCTCATACAACAAACACGATTTTTTTGCTCTATATCCATAATAGTAACAGTAAGGTTATTGAAAATTTCAGAAAATACTGAATTTTATTTCAACTTTAATAATTAATAATAAAAATAAAATAAACTTATTATTTAAGGGGGGTTCCCATAAAAATTTACGGTACGGAACCCTCTGTACGTCAGTCCGACTCGCACTTGGCTGGTTTCATAATTTTTCCTTTCATTGTGAATATAGACCTATCCGGGTACCAAATTTCAAGGTTCTAAGTCTGCTAGAAGTACCTTAGAATTTTGATGATCTGTCAGTCAGTGAGTGACAAAATGTAGTAATTTTGACCATCCGTAACTATTAAACTATTTATCGAAATTTCATGTAATTTGGAGGTTAAGCTAGTTTTAATACTTGCTCCTAGTGGCCGAAATTCTAAATCCCTAGCTTTGTTAACATCGAAGATAAAGGGGGTGTGAAATAGCCGCGAACCGCTTCGAGAAAGAGGCCGTGCCTTTGCTAAAAAGCTGGGCTGGGGCACTGCCGTGCCCCCAGATAGTTTTAATTTTTAATTTTTTAGTCTCTTAAACTCCAGATTGTATAAGGCCGGTTGCATACATTTATTACGTTTTCCGTATTCGGAAATTCGAATCCATGGCATCCGATTACCATTGCCGATTCAGCGAATTTTAATATTGGAATATACGTGGAAGTCCAGGAAAGATTTTAAATTAGGAAAGAAATGATATGAACATGACCGGGCCATGTAGTTGAAAGAAGGTAATATTGTATGTAAGGAAATATTGAAGAAATATTAACATTTTAAATTTTTAAATTTAACATTATAAAATATCTCCAAACTGTTTTTTTGGTATTTTTTTTTACATGGGGAAATACTTTACGCATCCCTGGCGGTTTGGGGACATCGGTCGGGGTATGTGGGACTCTCCGAGGATCTACCCACTAAAACCTCATAGTGCTCCACTCCCTGCTTAGGCATAGTTACGGGCACCATCAACCCACCGCAACTTTACCAACCGTTGTCTGTCCAGACTCATCAAAACATGCAGGCTTTTCTAGGTCGTCCCTCACCTTTTTAGTAAACCTAGTATTCAAATACGTAAGTTCAGTACTATAATTACAAGCCTACAAAGTATCTAGTTTTTGAAGTCTGAAATAATGAACTTCACCTAATGAACGAATATTATTGTTTCATTATAATGAACGCAGAAATTGTCTGAATTTGTAGAACAAAATCGATGATTCGGTAATGATCATTGGAAACTATAGTCTGATTGGTAATGGCCTTGTAAAATTGATTCGATTTCAAACATTTTCCTTTGGCGAAATGATAATAATTGAGAGTTTGCTACTAAAATATTATGGAATAATTACGATTAAATAAGGTTATTAGATCAGTTTTTAGAGTTCTGTACCTACCCAAGGTTAACCTGTTGCTGAGTCTGTCTGTCTGCAAGTTTTTTTATTGCGAATTCTAAAAAATCTACCAGGTTCGAGTCGGACGAGTCGGACTCGCGCACGAAGGGTTCCGTACCCTTATAGAGTAAAGATAGGCCAAAAAGTGTTTTCTTAATTGTAGGGGAGCCCCTCTTATATATTTACACAAATCACCATGTGTAAAAATTTCAGAAGTCTAGCTTATAGCTGTAGTGGTTCTTGAGATACAGCCTGGAGACAGACAGACGGATAACGAAGTATTAGTTATATAGGGTCCCGTTTTTACCCTTTGGGTTCGGAAGCCTACAAAAAGACAAGCGATGCACTGTATCGTTTATTTTAAAAAAGTCGGCTTTTCAAAAAGTGGAAGGTCGTTAGTGCCGGAAAACATACAGTTAAATAAAGATATTATTCCTTTTTAACCGACTTCCAAAAAACGAGGAGGTTATATGTTCGGCTGTGGATATATTTTTTTTTTTTGTATGTTCAACGATTACTCCGCCGTTTGTGAACCGATTTTCGAAATTTTTGCTTTGTTGTATTTGGTTTTACTCCAATTTGGTACCATGTTCACAAAAGTGGTGACCTGATGATGGGATCTAGGAGTAATCGAGAGAACTCCTCGAAATTTATATGGAAACATATGGTGATTTTGGTTTTATGTGAAGTGTACTAAGAATATGCTACCAAAAAGTCAAATATTGGGTCAAGGTATACCATGGTTTCGAAGATGCTGAGAGAACTCCTGACTCCTTATAGATACACGTTTGGGAGTTTCGGCGTTGTTTTAAGAACAGAAAGCATATGCTACTATGCAACTCATATTCATCATCATAATCATCATCATCATCATCATCATCATCATCGTCTTCATCATTACCACGTCGTGTTAAGGTCACCAATGTCTCATGGCACAGAATAGATAATAGTACAAGGCATAGGTGTGGATATACTAATAATAATAATAATTTTATACTGTATAACAACACTTTGTTTTTTAAATATACACGGCGGTCAGCGCCGCGAGGCGACAGATCGAATATACTTTACTACTTTATATACAGATCGAATACTATACTAACTACTTTATAAAATTTTAATAGACAAAATATAGAATTAAAATAAAGTTATTTTAAAAAGAGCATTTAAACAAAACAAAGTCAATAAGTGTCTTTTTAATTAGTTATACTTATTAATCGATAGATGGCGCACTAAGTATCGATTTGAATGGATTTGAAATTGAATTCTTGATAACAAGAACAGCTGTCAATAATTATGATAATATTATATTATATTACTAGCTGTCCCGGCAAACGTTGTTTTGCCATATAAATAATTTTTGGTATGAAAAATAGATGTTGGCCGATTCTCAGACCAATATCCTCACAATAATTTTGAGCTTCGCCCGTGGATCGCCGAGGTGTTCGGTCGTGTGCTTCCATATTCCCGCTACTACTTTAATAAAATCACAGCTCAAGTTATAGTGGACGGAAGACTGTTTAGTACGAGCGGCCCGATCGCAACCATTTTACGAAGACCTCAGCTCAAGTTAAACTGGACGGAAAGCGATTTACTTCGATTCTGTCGATCGCAGCTAATACTAGAAGACCTCTCGGTTCAAGTTTAACTAACTTGACTAATAATTATTTGTTATAATTGTTTACGAATAATTTCGTCGCCGCTAATTATGTCGGTAGTTAGACATTCACCGCCTAAGGATTGTTGCGCCTCAGAACCGGACTTAACTACTGCCACAGATTGCATTCAAAGGAATATTACCTATCGACCATACGACAAACGAAAAAGGGGCGACTTAATTGAGGACGAATTAAAGTCCTTTATGGAACAAATTAAGGCTATGATGTCCCAAAACATAAAGGATCAGGACCGAAAATTTGAAAGTATTCATACAACGATGAAAGAAATCCAACAACAAAACAGCGAGATTTCGAACTCTCTTTTATTTATGTCCGAAAAATATGATGAAATGAAACGAGAATTGGAAAAAAGTGAAACTGCAAGAAAGGAGAACTTAGAGTACATTAAAGAGCTAGAACTGAGAATTAACAACCTGGAGAAGTCAAGTCGGAATACAAGCATTGAAATACGTAACCTACCCCGAAATACCCAAGAATCTAAAGAAGACATATACAATATTGTTAAATCTATCGCAAGTTCTATTAATTTCGGCTTAGAATCTTATGATGTCAAGGACCTGTTTCGCTATGAATCTAAATCTTCATCAGTGATGCCTGTCATCGTGGAGTTTTCGACTGTAAGGAAAAAAGAAGCTTTCATAAATGCGACAAAGGAATTCAGAAAAATGAATAAGACTAACTTGACTACAGGGATTATCAACTTGCCTTCCCCTTCCGTGCCAATATATATATCCGAGAGTCTCACATTATCAACTAAAAAACTTTATGCTAAATCACGAAAGTTTGCATCTGAAAACGGTTACCAGTACTGCTGGACCAAGTATGGATATATTTTCCTACGAAAAGAAAATACTTCTAAAGTTCATCGTGTCAACAAAGAAGATGACCTAGAAAACCTGGCCCGCCAGATTGCAAAGTGACTAGAAGTAACTATTGTGTATATTATTTTTAATTTTTATTATTTTGGGCTATACTTAGTACTTATAGTATATTACCACTATGTACACTTAAGTTTAAATTTACTTAAAACACGAAATAGCACTATTTTACAATCAACTACAATAATAATTACAAAACACTTAATACATTACACAACTATAATATATAAAACTTGTCCTATCGAACGTATAACTTATCTATCTATAGCATATTATTATACATGTTATAGTATTTATTATATTGTTATAACATCCACAAAACCTATAATTTTTAACAATAAATATCAACTAACTATACTATATATTATTATCTTCTATCCGAATCCGGCACCACGTAAGGACCCTAACCTCATTTCATTTATTTTTTATTTTAATTTCACTTATTTTTATTTTATCTCATTATGGTATTTACAATCACCCAAAGCCACCCCAATAAACTCACTCCAACACTGTGATTGACACAAATGATGATATAAACGGAGATCTTGATCTGATTTCCGTCTCTGAATCCTATCAAACCCAACCAGAAAGCTGCGCTAGCCACTTAAAGTTTCCATATAATAGTCTAAAGATTATTACTCAAAATATACGCAGCATTTATAAAAATCTTGATGAGTTTATTGTATTTTTGAAAAGACTAAAAATTGCATGTGACGTAATGATTTTCACGGAATCCCGGCTGTCGGAGTCCAAAGTACCTCCCCAATTAGATAATTACAAGCTGCACTACACAACCATAACACACAATCAAAACGATGGAGTAGTTGTTTACATCGCAGCTCACCTAACATATAACGTAGACCAACTACCGTTCGATAACGCTAGCGGTCTCCTCATAACTTTGGACAACAATATAGGTATTCTCTGCATATATAGATCCCCATCTCAATATTACATTGATTCATTTTTAACCCAACTTGATACACACCTAAAAAGACTCGACAATAATAATAATTACAAAACGATAATTTTAATGGGTGATCTCAATATTGACATTAAGCATAATACTTCTGACAGACGCTGTGACGAATATCTTAATTTAATGGCGGAGAACGGTCTATTACCAGCGCACCTGTTTCCCACTAGAGAGTCAAATTGTCTTGATCACGTTTTTATAAAAAGTAAATTGGAGACCCAAACATTTGTAATAAATACTCATATAACTGACCATCTTCCAGTATTATTAAATATAAATAAGACACTCCCCCGTATCAACCCATCAAAAACTATCAGCGTAACTAATTATGATAACGCCACAAGAGATATAAATAATGGTGACCTTTCATTTATTTTGAAAATTAATGACCCAAACATAGCAGCCGAATGTTTAATCTCACATCTCAGAGAAACATTGAACCGTAATACCACAATAAAAAAAATCCCTAATAGGAAAAAAGTCATTAAGCCGTGGATCACAACGGGCATTTTGCGATGCATTGCTCATCGAGATGCACTTCACAAAAAAGCTAATTCCGCACCGAATAATGAAACTAGTAAAATAACTTATCGTAGATACAGGAATTTCTGTAATGATTTACTGCACCGACTTAAATCCGAATACCATAAATCTGAAATTGATAATTGTAAGAACCCCAAACAAACGTGGAAAATAATTAGAAAAATTACCAACACGACAAACATCAAAAACCCGGCTAAGGAATTGTTAAATCTAGACCCTAATGGTCCACAAGCATCCATTGATAAAGTTAACAATTTTTTTGCTGGTATAGGTAAAAAATATGCCGAGAACCTCACAAAATCTAATAATACACTGTCATCTGAACATATCGAAATTAAAAACTCTTCTAGTACTAGTTCTTTTGCACTCTACCCCACTGACAATGTTGAGATAATTAATCTAATAAATTCCTTAAAAAATGAATCAGCTACAGGATGGGACGGCATCTCTGCTCCATTCCTCAAATCTATTGCCAATAAAATAGCCCCCATACATACATATCTTACAAATCTCTGTTTTAGTAATGGAGTGTTCCCAGACTGCTTTAAACAAGCTATTATTCACCCGATTCACAAAAACGGGAGCAGAGACTGTGTGGACAACTATCGGCCTATTTCGGTTCTAACGACCTTATCAAAAATTATGGAAAAACTCTTGAACATACGATTAATGAGCTATTTAAAGAAGGAACATCTGATTTCTCAATCTCAGTTCGGATTCCAATCTAAAAAGTCTACCACTGATGCTGTTACTCGCCTTGTAGATAACCTAGCCACAAACATGGATAAAGGTAAAAAATGTGTTGGGATATTCCTAGATCTAGCCAAGGCGTTTGACACCGTTTATATACCCACCTTATTAAGTAAATTGGAGTCCTTGGGCATACGAGGAATTCCACTTAAGATGTTTCGTAGTTTTCTTACTGACAGACTCCAACAAGTGAAAATTGGCGATAACCTTAGTTCCTACCAAGCAATGGCATTTGGAGTTCCGCAGGGCAGTGTTTTAGGCCCAAGTCTCTTCTTGGTCTATATAAATGACCTCTGCAATTATAAACCCCATCATGGAAACATTTACTCATATGCAGACGATACTGCTCTAACTTTTACAGGAGAGACTTGGGCAGAAACACGAAGAAATGCTGAGAAAGGACTCAGGAATGTTATGGCCTGGCTACATAAAAATTTGCTTACCTTAAACCTTAAAAAAACAAAATATTTAACATTTAGCATAACAAAAAAGACTAATCCCGCGCCCACCTTTAACCTAAAAGCACATACCTGTGGAACTGAATACGGCTCATCTTCATGTGGTTGCCTAACGCTGGAAAAAGTCAGTGAGATAAAATATTTAGGTGTCCAGCTTGATGATGCTCTGTCCTGGAACGCTCACATCAATCTGCTTTCAGCACGAACACGAAAATTAATTTGGGTATTCAAAAACTTACGTGACATCGCCAAACCTCAACTACTTAAAACTATATATCTCGCACTAGCTCAATCTATATTGGGCTATTGTATTGCTGCTTGGGGAGGAGCATGTAAAACTAAAATAATAAAAGTTGAACGAGCTCAACGGTCTCTACTCAAAGTTATTTTTAAAAAGCCGTATAGATATCCCACCAGCAATCTTTACGAATGTTCGCAAGTTCTGTCGATCAGACGTTTATATATTCTAAATGTTACCCTACACAAACACTCTGAGCTCACATATGATCCTGATATACTTACCAAACGAAGATCAGATAAGGTATGCAGTATACCTGATCACAAAACTGTATTTTATACGCGTCATATATCCTTCCTTTCATCATATATCTACAATAAAATAAATAAATTAATAAATATCTACGATCAAACACGCAACAAATGTAAAACTATCGTTAAAAAATGGCTACTTACACTAAATTATAATCAATCAGAAGACCTAATAAAAATTTTAAATTAGTATAATATTCCATATTATAATATAAAATAAATTAGTTTATAACCATATTATGAATTAAGTAATCTACCAATATAATGTATATATTATATTTATATTATCATGTATTATAATATGTATGTACGTAATATGATCATAGTATTATAGTCTCATAAAAATATAAAACCTTGAAAATATACTACATAAAAATATTTATATACATAGTATACAAACATAACAAACCCACACCCACACACACTCTTTCACACACACACACACACACACACACACACACACACACACACACACACACACACACACACACACACAAACACACGAACGTAACACCTTTTACTGGTAATATCTGCGGGTGGAACCTGGAGTCCTGAAATACAGGGTTACCTAGTTTAGGCTCCAGTTCACACAAAGTGTTATTATATTTCATGTACCTAATATGTTGTAGGTTCCTATGTTGTGTGAAGAATAAACATTTTTTCATTTTTTTTTCATTTTTCATTTTTCATATGCTCACATAATTTCATGAGAATCGGTCAAGCCGTTTCCGAGGAGTATGGAAACGAAAACTGTGACACGAGAATTTTATATATTATATGAATAGCTACGCTACATCCTATGCAAGTTTATACAATTTTTTATCTGATAGATCCTTCGATCGTGGAAAAACGAGACACAATAGCCTTTCTATTGTTATCGCAATCGCCGGTGACCGCTTGGGGTTTGAAGTATTAAAATTGTTAAATTACTTAGCACAATATGTTCACTTCACTGATAATATATTATTTTGTGAGTGTGAACTGTGACTCTTAACAAATTGTAATAAGATACGTAAAATATACGCGAAGGTTTACCTACTAGTGTAACTAAAAAGAGTGAAATTATTATTATTTTTAACAAAAAATTAAAACCGACTTCCAAGGTAAAAACAATATTAACATTAATATGAACTAAAAAGTATTAAATAATTTTTGCTATCTAATAGTGCCTTTTTCCGAATTCGGCTAAACCTCAACTATTCCTGTACTCAATCTTCATAATTTTGAAGTCGGTGCCAGTTCCAAAAGTTTCAAATATTCTGTCAGAGGACTGAAGATTCAGCTATCTGGTACCGACTTCAAAATAATGAAGATTGAGTACAGAAATAGTTGAGGTTTAGCCGAATTCGGAAAAAGGCACTATTAGATAGCAAAAATTATTTAATACTTTTTAGTTCATATTAATGTTAATATTGTTTTTACCTTGGAAGTCGGTTTTAATTTTTTGTTAAAAATAATAATTGGAATTCGGTTACCTGAAAAAGGCAAAATCACACACGGCGTCGCTTGTTAAAAGTTGATTGGAAGTTCTAACGAGAACTGTATCTGTTGTCGTTAACAGAGATACACTGTGGTGTTAACAGAGATAAACAGTGGTTGTTAACAGGGATAAACAGAGATAAAAAGGCTCGATTTATATGATTCGGCGCGATCGAGCGGTTTGGACGCTACACCATAAATAAATCGTTACATACAATTGCTTATTGAGAGTGTAGTGGCCAAACTTTTATGATATTACTAGCTGTCCCGGCGAACGTTTCTTTGCCATATTATATAAAGTATATCGCCCGTATTATTTTATTTAATTAGTGATTAAAAAAAAACCACAGCCGAATATATAAACTAATAAGTACGTCACCATGGCAACGTCCATCGCTATCCCGATTCCCGTGACCCGCGTCGCATAAACAATGGTCGCTCTTTATAGACAAATAATTTGCAATAAAATAAAATTGCGACTATAATTATGAATTATTAAAGATCTAAGCTATCCTATCTCTCAAGTTGGAAAAAAGCACACATTTATAAAAAAGAAACATTAAAATCGGTTAAGTAGTTTAGGAATCCATCGCGGACAAACATCGTGACAGGAGATTTATATATATTAGATATCCTGCCGACGCATATTATAATTGAGCCTTAGTTTCTTACTATTAAAAAATTACACTACTAATGCAGTGCTTATTTATGTAAGTACTTAAGTAAAGTAGTTATTTATGATGATAGGTAGGTACATTTTCACGCAAAAAATTCAATATAAGTTTGGTTAAATATGGCGTCCATTTTTGATTTTAACCAGAGATTTGACATTTTGCGTTGTAGGTATAGTTAAAGTTATTGTTAAAGTTACAGTTATAGTTAAAGTAAGTTGGTGCAACCCATCCTTAATCAAACAAATATTTGACAATCAATAAAATTTAATTTCTAGTGTAGCTTTATTGCAATTTTATAACGAATATATTGAGTAACTCGAAATAAAATTATGAAAATATAAAGTTAAACATTTGAACCACAGTTAATAAAATAGAAATGTAATATAATTTATAAAGTGGCATTTTATTTGAATTTTTGTCGATCGTGGTCGCTTGCGGCAAAGATCAGAAAATCCATTAGAGTATAACATAGTTGTAGTAAATTTTAGTAGCTTTTATTATGTAGAAGACACTTTTTCTTTACGACGTACCGTTTTAAAGATATGAGCCAAAAACTCAAAAACGGGAACTTTAACCCCTCTCCCCCCACACCGGCTCACCCTGTAGGGGCGGGGACTTTTAGTATGTTTATCTTCTAGGCATCCTAAACACATTTCTGAAGAAATTGCTTAGGTTGCAGCTCACGCACTCTACACCTACTTTTGGGCTATTCTTTGGGTGGACTAAATAATAATTATTGTATAAACAGCAGAGTAAACATTATTTTTCATTCCTTAGCACCGTATAAATTTTTATACATACAATTACTAGAGGCGCTATCCCCTATCCATCAGGCCAATTATTAACAAACTATGAATTACATATTCCATAAAATACATCAATAATAATTAATATTCATGCAAATTTTCAAGCAGATCGGACTAAGGAATCGTGTTGTCCTATACTAACTATAGACCCCCTTTTCACCCCCTTGGGAGAGGAATTTCGAAAAATCCCTTCTTATTGCACACAGCTACGTCATACGGAGAACACTCCCCTAAATTTCAAGTCTCTACAATCAGTGGTTTAGGCTGTATGGTGATTCCATTTTCATGTTAATCAGGTCAAAGCTTTTTATATAGTGATATAGATAATATGCATTAATAACTATTAAGCCGAATTTTACTTTAGGAAATAAGTAGTGAGCATCGAAATATTATAATAATAGAAGTTAGAACAATAACTTTCAAGTTTGGCTCCAGTTTCTGTCACAAAACTGGCCAAGTGCGTGTCGGGCCACGCGCAATATAGGGTTCCGTAGTATCGCTAGTTTTAGAAAATTTTTGTATGGTCAATGAATGTACATTATAACAATCATCTCAGTTACTTTCAAAGGAATTTGAACGAAAAGTTCCTTTATACTTCGCCGAATATATTTTTTTTAGTTGATCGACTATTACTCAATAACTTATGAAGTCTTCTTAGCCGTGATAATTTTCCTTTTAAATTCACCATATTTCCTACTCCCGTGAAATTTTTCACATTTCCAGAAGCAACCGTTTAGCTGGTAGAAGGGGCACAGGACTCTAACGATTTTTTCCACTTTAAAACTCAATATTTTACAAATGAATCCCTAAATCGGAAAATGATCTATGAATACTTATAATATTTTAAAAAAACCTATCCAACGACACCCCACATGATGGTGTGGGCGCGAAAAAAAAATTCAACCCCGCTTGATGTGTAGGGGAGGTACCATAAAAAAAATATTTTTTGAATGTTTTATGTACTTACCATTTTGTAACTATTTTGAAGACGCGTAATTTTAAGAAAGTTGGGAATACATCGGAAAAAACTATTTTTTGGCACCCCACTAGAGCATAAAGCCGGCTGTACACTCTCGCCGAGACACAGCGAGGCGGCCCGAGTGCGAGAGTGTAAATGGGTGCGCTCGTCTCGTCTCGCCTGTCTCGGACTCTCTCGGTCCGTTGTCGGTATTTTGCGCCCGAGACAAAGGGTCTCGCGAGGGAAACGAGCGCACTACTGTACACTCTCGCGTCTTTCAGTACTAATCCCGCCGTTGGACAGTGTAGAACAGAAAAATAACAATAATAAACGTCATTATCAGTCATTATCTGTGAGAAATAAAATTAAATATGATTATAAATCTTTGGATTACAATGATCGCCGACGACCTCCGTGGCGCAGTGGTGAGCGCGTTGGTAGCTCAAGCCGGAGGTCGCGGGTTCGAGTCCCGCCGACGGAACAAAAAGTTTATAAAGGTCGTGGGTCATGGATGTGTATTAAATATGTGTATCATATAATAAAAATCTTAAATATATGTATAGTATAAAAGTATTGAATATATGTCCGTTGTCTAGTACCTGTAACACAAGTCCTTCAGGTACTTACCACGGGGCCAGACTGACGTGGTGTGAAGCGTCCATAGATATTATTAATAATAATGATATCTTTCGATGCATGGTGAATGGTGAATGGTCGTTTTCGTCCATCTTCTCTGAGTTCTTAACTGCGATTGAACTAAGCGAGAACACATGATCGCACTCGGGCAAGGGGTTCTCGCACGAGACTCTCGCCCGAGAGCTCTCGGCGAGAGTGTACAGCGGGCATAACAGTTATCCACTAGGGGTGTCATACAAAGGGTGTGTTCATTTTAGAGCAGGGGTGGATAACAGGTCGATAAAGTGACAGTCGATTTACAACGTGACTTTTAACAGGTACACCTTTTATGCAAAACATGTTACGATATTTGAAGGTAAACAATAATTACTAAAAATACTATTTTCATTAGACAGTCCTAATAATAATAATTAATTTGTGTACTTGCCATTACTTTAAGTCAAGATTTTTTTTCTCCTATTTTTAATAATAATATATTAATTTGTCTACTTGCCATTACTTTAAGTCAAGGCTTTCTTTTCTCCTATTTTGGTAGCCGTATTCCACTTTATAGTATTCTACGATAAATACGAAAAAGCTTGTATCTTGTATTTGCGCAGTTTATCCGACTTCGAAGTGAGAAGGCTAACCCACAACGATAATGTAATTAAATTCGAAGAATCATCGCAAAAATATAACGCAATTAACTATAATAACCGTGACCTCGGTTACTCGTTTATCTTAATTAAATTTTTGTCAAATTGACGTAGCAACCTACCCCTTTATTCCGCTGTAAATACCCACATATTTCACTAACTACGAATAACAAATATCAAAGAAGAACTTAATTACTAAGTTTTAAAAATGGTAACGTATAGGTATACGTCTTTCAGTTGGTTGTCGAACTCAGAACTCTGTTCTTTTTGTCACATTATTGTTGTAGTTACTTCCTCCATTTTTAGGGTTCCGTAGTCAACAAGGAACCCTTATAGTTTCGGTCTGTCCGTCCGTTTGTCTGTCTGTCTGCGGTTTTGCTCAGAGACTATAAGACCTACAAAGCTGTAATTTGGCATGAATGCACATATTAATAATGGCAACAAAATGGTACATAAAATCTTAAAAAATATTTTTTTTGTTGGTACCTTCCATACATATCAAGCGGGGATGAAAAATTTTTTTCGCGTCCACCCCATCGTGTAGGGTGTCGTTGGGTAGTTTTTTTAAAACTATTATGAGTGTTCATAGATCATTTTCCGATTTAGGGATCCGTTTGTGAAATATTAAGATTTAAAGTGGAAAAAATCGTTAGAGTCCAGTGTCTCCCCCTTCTACCAGCTAAACGGTTGCTTCTGGAAATGTGAAAAAAATCACGAGAGTAGGAAATATGCTGAATTTAAAAGGAAAACTATCACGGCTAAGAAGACTTCATAAGTTATTGAGTAATAGTCGATCAACTAAAAAAACATGTATTCGGCGAACTATAAAGGAACTTTTCGTTCAAATTCCTTTGAAAGTAACTGAGATGATGTTGTTAGTAGTGTAAAACACGTTATAAATGTACATTCATTGACCACACAAACATTTAAAAAAACCTAGCGGTATTACGGAACCCTATATTGCGCGTGGCCCGACACGCACTTGGCCAGTTTTGTGACAGAAACTGGAGCCAAACTTGAAAGTTATTGTTCTAACTTCTATTATTATAATATTTCGATGCTCACTACTTATTTCCTAAAGTAAACTTCGGCTTAATAGTTATTAATGCATATTATCTATATCACTATATAAAAAGCTTTGACCTGATTAACATGAAAATGGAATCACCGTACAGCCTAAACCACTGATTGTAGAGACTTGAAATTTAGGGGAGTGTTCTCCGTATGACGTAGCTGTGTGCAATAAGAAGGGATTTTTCGAAATTCCTCTCCCAAGGGGGTGAAAAGGGGGTCTATAGTTAGTATAGGACAACACGATTCCTTAGTCCGATCTGCTTGAAAATTTGCATGAATATTAATTATTATTGATGTATTTTATGGAATATGTAATTCATAGTTTGTTAATAATTGGCCTGATGGATAGGGGATAGCGCCTCTAGTAATTGTATGTATAAAAATTTATACGGTGCTAAGGAATGAAAAATAATGTTTACTCTGCTGTTTATACAATAATTATTATTTAGTCCACCCAAAGAATAGCCCAAAAGTAGGTGTAGAGTGCGTAAGCTGCAACCTAAGCAATTTCTTCAGAAATGTGTTTGGGATGCCTAGAAGATAAACATACTAAAAGTCCCCGCCCCTACAGGGTGAGCCGGTGTGGGGGGAGAGGGGTTAAAGTTCCCGTTTTTGAGTTTTTGGCTCATATCTTTAAAACGGTACGTCGTAAAGAAAAAGTGTCTTCTACATAATAAAAGCTACTAAAATTTACTACAACTATGTCATTTACACTATGTATCTATGAAAAAGCAACCTTCCGCATTTTCCACATTTCAATGCTGGATTACAAAATGTTTTGACGTCTTAAGGACCAACTTAATGGAAACTCCTCTGCACGGTTTGGTCGGTTTCTAGAGACTGGTTGCTCTCCTGGAGCCTTTTTACTAGTTGCATCGACTTAATATTGGGTTGATTCGACCAGATTATTCTGGTTTTGCCCTGGTCTCTAGGGTTTTATGACATGAAATATATCTACTGCGACTAAAATATGCATTGTTAAATACATTTCAGAGATTTTCTAATAAGACAGATATCAGAAAAAAACGAAATCACAAAGAACTTTTAAAAGGCCTTTACCGAAGAAAGACTAAAAAATGTATTTTAGGTAAAAATACTCAATACTAAGTAACGAATAAAATTCATCATTATTAATTTGACTATTAGCAAAAAAAATGTAAAAGATTTTCTCTCATTCGAATGAAATTTTCGGTTTTATAAAACGAAGTAAAGATTTTTTGCCATAATATAACTTTTCTGTGACCATAGAAAAGCCAATGATTTTTTTCTTAAAAACAAAAAAATCGGAAAGTTTTTTATGTTGTATGAAATGCTATAAAATATGCTATAATTCTTTCATTTACTGTCTTCAAAAATCCTGATAGATTTCATAAAATACAAATGTCCCTAGACTTAGTTGTGTGTTTTTGAAAATTGACCACTTTAGAAGCTCATAGCATGTCAATGATTGGAGATAGATACATAGTGTAAATGACATAGTTGTAGTAAATTTTAGTAGCTTTTATTATGTAGAAGACAATTTTTCAAAAACGGGAACTTTAACCCCCTCCCCCCACTCTGGCTCACCCCCTAGGGGCGGGGACTTTTAGTATGTTTATCTTCTAGGCATCCTAAACACATTTCTGAAGAAATTGCTTAGGTTGCAGCTCACGCACTCTACACCTGCTTTTTTAAGTGGACTAATTATCTAGCGTGCCAAATTACAATATATTGTAATTTGTATGTCAAACCACTCGGAATGCATATGACAATGTTAATTGTTAAATTATTCCACGAATAATGATTAGGTTTATACATAGAACAATTAAAATATTTCATATTATAATAATGTTATTACACTGAAATTTGCATTCATTATACAAACAAACCTCAATTACGTCTGTGCATAATGGTAACGAACAACTACAATGTCACATACGATATTCTAAACTGCAATTATACATGCAGCGTATGAAGTTCAAAAGTCATTTTTTGCCTTGGATGAGTGCTAGTTATTTCTAATTCAGGAAGTAGGTATTTTTGTACAAAACAAGCCTGACAGGTACGTAACTTACTACTCACTGCCCACTGGTGCTACTCGTAGGAGGCCGATCAAATATGCTCTGACTTCTGTTTGATCGCAGGCCGACTTGACCGGCCTAGATTTCCATATTCCCCTGCGTATTATGTGCAATACATAATATGAGTCCAGTCAGGTCAACCTGCAGTCCGTCCGACAGGATCGAACGGCCTCCCCGAACCTTTAGGGCCACAGCACACAATGTATCAACTCGGAATGGGATCGTCATTCGTCACCGTATCTCCTTTCGCCTCGCCGACAACCAGACGTTAACCTGACGTATGCCAACTAATATGTATTCTGTGAGTATGCACGTAACCAATATCAGCAGCTTCAGCTGTACGTCAACTCGGCTACGGCTCGTCGTCCCCACCCAACGCTTACGGCTCGCCCCAGATTAGTTTGAAGCAAGCCAAGCAAAGGTGGACGGAGAGACGTAAGCTCGGGGACGACGACCGTAATACCCGGGACACACGAGGCTAGTTTTTCAAGCCTTAGCTTGAAAAACTAGCCTCGTGTGTCCCGGGTATTACGGTAAAAAACTAGCTTGGTATCTTAACCAAGCTAGTTTTTTACCAAACTGTCCTGGCTTGCTGACCTAGCTTGGAGCATGCTAGTTCTGTTTTACAAATGAAGATAGTTTTGTCTACACGTAGCCAGAAGTACTAGCTTGCTAGCTTACAAACACTAGCTTGCTATCCTAGCTTGAAAAACTAGCCTCGTGTGTCCCGGGCATAAGCGCGGGGACGACGAGTCTTAATTAAACGCGGGGACTGCTAGTTTAAAGAGCCTTAGGCCTACTATGAAACCGTTTTGAGACTCAAACAATTGGCTGAGAATACCGCGTCCTGCTCTAACAACGTCATTTCTCGTTTTTTATAGTAGGACGCGGCATTCTCGTACGATTGTTTGAGTCTCAAAACGGTTTCGTGGTATGGTATGGCCCCTGTTCGAGGCGAGGCGATACGATGCTATCCCTTTCAGAGTTGATATGTGTGCTATGAGTTGTGACCCTAAGGGCGAAGCCAAACGAGCGTAATTTGTGAGTTGTGAGTCGCAGAATTTCGGTTCGGCAGAATTCTGCTGTATTCATTTTATTGTTAAATATCCCAATAAAATACTCTAATAAATTTGTGTGCGCCCGCCGATTTGAGAATAAAGATATTCTACTATATAGTATACATTTTTAATGTAGTTTAGGTACAATATGTTGTAATCACTAATCATCTCTCACAAATATCAACTAAGGGCGAAGCCAAACGAGCGTAATTTGTGAGTTGTGAGTCGCAGAATTTCGGTTCGGCAGAATTCTGCTGTATTCATTTTCATACAAAAGTCCTGTTTGATTCACACGAGCGCGGCGTAACTTTGTGAGTCATGATTTGTATGAAAGGATATTTACGTGGCAGAAATTCTGCGCCTCACAAGTCACAACTCACAAAAATACGCTCGTTTGGCTTCACCCTTAGTTGATATTTGTGAGAAATGATTAGTGATTAAAACATATTGTACCTAAACCACGTTAAAAATGTATACTATATAGTAGAATATCTTTATTCCCAAATCGGCGGGCGCACACAAATTTATTAGAGTATTTTATTGGGATATTTATTAATAATTCATATAATAGAGACTATAAAAACTATGGTTGCTTATTGCTCTATTATAGAGCAACATTTTAAGGACTGCGTTACTTCACTGTGTGTGTTTTATATATTATGGGTCAGTTGGGGCCAAAAGGGGCCATTATTTTATCAGTGGCCTATTGCCTTCCGACAAAGCCTCACAGCATCCATAAAGCAAAGAAACGCAAAGAAATTGCCAACGAAAATAAAGCGGAGCGTACACTATCATACATTACTCGAGTTAGTTTAGAGCACAATGGCGGTATTTTATTGCCGTATAACGTTCACATATACATTGCTTCCAACTGGACCTTTATTCTCACTGTATAAGGTGCACATACAGAGGCAAAAGAGTTGTGGACGGTCCGCAATGACGTGGACTCGTCCTAAAAACACTTGTTTGTTTTGCACTGACCGTGTTTCAAATATAAAGATTAAAATAAAACTTTCGGGCCGCATTCAACTGAGTTTTTTATTATCTTTGTAACAATGTTTGCAAAAAATCAGTAACAATGTTTGCAATAACATATTGGAGTAGATTGTATTTTTTGACGTGACAACGATAATTCGTTATGGGCTGCGCGCACGAAAAAACATGACGCAATATGCTGCGTTACCTCGCTCTGAGGCGTTCCATTTAAGGCTATGACGTTGTCACGTTCAACTATCGTCAGTAAACCGACTTTACAGACAACCGAGTTCGAGTCGAGTTCGAGTCGAGTTCGAGTCGTGTTCGAGTCGAGTTCGAGTCGAGTTCGAGTTGAGTTCGAGTTCGACACAAAACACTACTCTCCAACTGTCTTTTTCCTATATTTTGTATTAGTGGAGACGGTGAAGGTTTTCACCTCCGATTTCGTTGAACCTCCATCGATTTTCATGAAAATTGGTAAGTAGGTGGAGGATACCCTAAGAAACAAAAGTGACATAGTGCCAACTTGCGCTTTGGCCTTGGGGGTGGATGCCAACCCTTCTCGGGGGGTGATTTTTTTTAAATAAAAATAACCCAAGGAATCAATAGACTCACAAATTCTAAGCAAATTTTGTTATTTAAAGTTTTTTGAATAAATCAATACTTTCGGAGTTATTAAAGATCAAAGATCATGTTTTTGCGTGAGAAAAATACTTGTCTTAAAGCGGTTTTTCATTATTAAATAAGAAAATAGGTTTTTACGAAAAATATGTAATTACCAAAATTAAAGCAAATAAAAAAACAAACTAATATCTATTCTAAAATACCTTCCTGTATTCATCCAAAGTGAGGTAGAGGTGAATGTATATATTTTTTCCTTCGGCGAGTACCTAAGTCTAAGCATTGAAACTTAAATAACGGTAAACCGATGCATTTTATGAAAAATACTTCCTTAAAACCTTTTAAAGTGCTTAAAAATACCTTTCATAAAAATTCTTAAAAATTTCTTTTAAAATACCAAGCATTGTAAAAAGTTAAAAGCATCAAAATTGAACAAGTTACTTATGATAAAAATAAGATGACACTTTCAAATTTTTTTGGAAAAATCGAAAAATAAAACGTTGACCATTTCTACAATAATTCAAATTTATGGTTATCGCCAAAGGATTTTCTTTATTTTAGCATAAGTAAAATTTTCTTGGTTTAGAATGCTTAGTTTTTAAACAGAATGATTTAGTAAAATCGAAATTATTAAATTTTTCGTAAATATCATTTTGTTTTGAACATAACTTCAAAAATATTGAACTTTCGTAAAAATTATAAAAAACGATATTGGTGTCAACTTTTAAAGAAATCTTTTGATTTTCTTTTGATTTTTACAGGATGAAAAACAACGAAGATAGAGACTTTTAAAGCCTAACTTTTGCTGCAAGAAACATGAAATCGGGACCTTTTAACCCTATTTTTTTTTAACCAAGAGCTTTAAAAAGTATTGTTCAAGTTGATCTTAAAGCTCTTTAAATTACCTTTAAAATGGTCCATAATAAAAAAAATAATGAATCCGATATCTTGAAAATTAACAGAGCTATTATGGTAAAACAAAAATATTTTTTGAAACTAATTTTGAAGCAGAGATTTGGGATGCAAATATTGTAAAAAAATCTGTCAAAAGGTACATCTATACTAATAATATTATAAATGCTAAAGTGTTTTTGTCTATCTGTTACCTCTTAACATCCAAACGGTTTAACCGATTTTTCTGAAATTTAGTATGAAAATACTTTAGAGCCTTGGGAATGGATATGGACATAGAATGCCTACTTTTTATCCCGAAAAATGTACGGTTCCAGCGCGATTGCAGGCGTCATATAGTCCTTATTAAATATACGTTAATCTTTTCAAGTCTTTCAATATTCTGAAAGTAAACAAAACGGTAAAATATTATGTCGACTCGATAAGAGAGGGGCTTTTTATTATGATGTGCGTCTATTAAATATTTCAGTCTAGCAGATTCAGCCTTTGCGTAAATTTTTTGTACAGAGGGTAGTTTGAAATCGTTGTTTGAATATTTTGGACTAAATAATATCAATGTTTGAAATATATTAATAAAATTTATCTTAACTATGAAAAAATATTCGAGCTCATTAATGCTGATATAAAAAACTTAAAATAAAAACTTAGAGCTTATTTTTCAGACATAAAATAGTTTACAGGGGTAAAAATATCGCAAAAAAACTTAATAAGAAATTAATACTAAGTAAATAAACTGAAAAAATTGGATTCAAAAACGTAAACTTATTAAGTTTTTGAACCCAATTTTTTACAGTGTTTCCGCAATAAAGGGGTACTTTTGGGGGTTCATTATTTCAGTCTTATCCAAAAATTATATCATAAATATTAAATAAACTGTTTTAAATACAATGTAAATATGCGATTTTAAAGTTCAGAAATACAAAAAGTGTTTTTCACGACTAAAGGGATGGTTGCCATAAGGGTTGAAAAATTAATTAAATAATCATAAAATATCATGAAAAAAACATTAAAACATTTTATCGAATTAAACCCAATTAGTTAAGCCAGAATGGTTAAATCTGCATTTTTTCTATTTTCAACAAAAACGCTTTTTTTATTGTAGGCGTGAAATCCACCCCGGATTTCACGCCTACAATAAAAAAAGCGCAATACTAGCGTATGCCACTTTTAAAGTAGAGGGCATAATGTACTTAATCCCAAATTTTCATCCAAATCGATGGAGGTTCAACGAAATCGGAGGTTACACCTGATTTTTGCCTTCATTTACTGTACTATATGATATTTCTTGTAATTGGACGTTACTGATATTATAGTCAATGTGGTCGTAAAGGAGAAATGACTATAATTGAACTGTGATTATAGGAAAAGGTTTACAAAGAAAGATTATATTATACACGTTTAAGTTTATTATTTATAACTTTCAAGTAAGAAACTTGGAAGATATATTTTTATTCTAACACGGAAGTCGAACCCGACCGAGTTCCGAGCCAATAGCCTATCTCTAAACTACGGGACCACGAAGGCTTAATTTGTATTTTATAATTTTGACTAGCCTTGTGGCTTGTCCACAATCATGTGCTATGAATCATTTTCAGAACTCATTAACTATAATACTCATATTATGGATCTGTCAATTTCTTAAGACGATCCTACTGGTTTATGTAGATTAGTCAGCTTACAATGGTTTAATATATTATATGAAAGCCACTGAAAATGGCCCTCTACAAAGAAAAATATATATTAGTTAGCCAACTTGCAATGGTACTATGAAATGTTAAGGTATTAATGCCAGGTATAGAACCTGGCATTAATACCTTAACATTTTATCTATCACTATCGCTTTTAATTGGCTAATGCCAAACAGTCAACCAATTAACAAAGCTATTGAAAAGATAAACTCCTGTCAAAAAACCTCAGAAACCAGCCCCTCTATAGCATACGCCAACGAGAAAATTTTGTCTACACGTATTCTCGATGTTTGATGGCTTTTCTCTTCGTCTCTATTGACCCTAACATGATATACTTTTTTTCTCGTATAGATCTGTCGTGAAAATCTATCGACATAATGTCAAAAAATGATTTTGACATTATGTCGTTATCGACAATATAACTACACACGAGAGTGAGATATCTCAAGATTTTCTCGTTTGCGCATCTTAAGCCGGCAGGGCAATAAAATAAGCTACAAAATATTTCTCATAAAGCTCGTTTCATCAAAATTATGTCAATTTGTCTTATAAAACCTACGAATAATAAAACCAGGAAACGTAACTCCCATACTAATACAGTTTTAAATTTGGTTCCATTCGAACTGTCATGTAACGTCAGCCTTTGTACCGCTCAAGGTCACCTAAATATTGCAAATGTATGAAAAGTGAACCTAAGGTACACTTTTTTGACAAGTATTTTGGAGCATGTTTTTTGACGGAGTTACTCTTCCTTAGTTTTTTATAATTCGTAGTATATAAACTTTATTATTTGATTCCAAATTGAATGTAACAATTCGATACATCCGAAAGATGCTCCAAAAAGTAAAATAATATTTCAACGGCCAAACGAAAGCTATACCGCAAATTTTGGAATCCTACCAATAATATTATGAAAGCACGTTGACAATCTCTTAATACAATTGAAAATTTTCACATCGCTTACGGATAACTAGATATGCTTATATATAAAAATAATAGCAGTACGGATACTGTATAATAACTATATTTCATTTTTTTCGCTGATTTTTAAACCGCCTGCTTAAATTACCGATGAAACACCATGTCAAAATTCCGTTACGTTCAATGGTTGAGTTATATTGTATGTGTTACTGCTAATAGCCGAAGTGCGGCTACACCTAGTTTTGCCCGGCTACAACTAGGTGCAGCCCGCCACATGCGGTTAAACTTAGGTATATCCTACTTATCTTCGGTTACAACTAGGTTTAGCCTTCATTATAGCGGCTAGAACTAGGTGCAGCCGCATACTTGTGGTTAACCACCGCCACATGCGGTTAAACTTAGATATATCCTACTTATCTTCGGTTACAACTAGGTTTAGCCTTCATTATAGCGGCTAGAACTAGGTGCAGCCGCATACTGGTGGTTAATCACCGGTGTGTGGCTGCACCTAGTTTTAGCCGCTATAATAAAGGCTAAACCTAGTTGTTACCGAAGATAAGTAGGATATACCTAAGTTTAACCGCATGTGGCGGGCTGCACCTAGTTGTAGCCGTGTAAAACTAGGTGTAGCCGCACTTCGGCTATTAGCCGTAACATATGCATTTGACATTGCTGCCGTAATCATGTGGAATTTCCGCCGCGGAACTTCAGCATGGTGTGTTTAGAGTTTAGACACTTAAATACATTGCAGGCGGAATCATGCCGATCGTCCGCCACGGAACTTCGGTATGACGTGTTTAGACACTTACGAATGTCTGACTATACCTACCTGGGTCTTTAGACAACTTGAATTCGAAAATGTCTACACCGAAGCGAGGAGAGCCTTACGAATTTACATATACAGTAAAAATGTGCAGCTAGAGCAGCTTGTGCTAAGATAAAAATTGACGGCATGATACACGCAGAGATAGTTATGCAAACGTGTGTTTTCATATCTGGGTCGTGAATTTTTCTTCTATGAAAGCGACGAAAGTATGTCACTGATTGCTCACATTTTTTCAGATGCAAAATATAGTCTATGTATAGTCTGTTATATATAGTCAAAATATGACGAAAATCTAGTTGTTTTTGACAATTTTCGCCCTCGGGCGGACAAAGAGAGTTTTACGCTAAAAGAATGTACAGAATTTATTAAAACAACAATTTGACAAATAAAATACTCGTACCAAGCATTTTGTTTTTTAAAGTAAAAAAAATATTGATAAATTATTTCTTCATTATTTAACATATTTTTTCGTTTACAATCGTGTATTTCGTATTGACTTCACGATATAGAAGTTGCGTTAGTATCATCATAATATATTCCGACATTTTGGTATGTAAGAGCTTTTTACTGTCGTACAAGTTTTACAACGGTTTTATTCTCTTCATGCTAAGTAATATGACTCGTTTCTGCGGGTAATATTATATCGATTTTCTCCATTGGGTGTAAATACTACGTCTAGGCTGCATTTTTGTATGTCATGTGTGTTTGTACTTTTAATATTTTTTAGACAATATTTTTTCGGGGCCCGGGGGTTGAAGTTTATTCACTGTTCGTTTGTACCACTGAACTCTATAATACACTGGACTGGCTATGCCGTACGAAATGACAGTTATTTCTTGTGCCGATTTGAAGCGCCGCGGTGAGTGTACTGTGAACTAATTACATAGAAAATTGCCACCGCCATTTGCAAAATAGTAGTTCCAAGTACACTCACGACTACTTTCACATAGACGTCAGCGCCAAAATGGTGACTTTCAAATAGGAACATTTTATTTATAGCGATCGCCAGTCCAGTGTATTATAGAGGTCAGTGGTTTGTACCAAATCAATAAAACCGGGAACGGTGTCGGGCCACGCGCAATATAGGGTTCCGTAGTAGGCTAGTTTTTATTAATAATTTTTGTATGTATAGTCAATGAAAATACATTTATGACGTGTTTTACTCTACTAACAACATGATCTCAGTTACGTTCAAAGGAATTAGAACGAAAAGTTCCTATATATAACTTCGCCGAATACATTTTTTTTAGTTGATCGACTATTACTCAATAATACCCTTGTTTTTTCATAAAACCTAATTGGAGTTTTCGTCAACGCACTCTGACATTAGCGATTCACTAAGGAGTCATGTTTTTAAAAAGAAGAAGAAGAAGAATTTATCGAGTCTTCTTAGCCATGATAATTTTCCTTTTAAATTCAGCATATTTCCTACTCCCGTGATATTTTTATAGCCGGTAGAAGGGGGGGGGGGGGGGGGGGGGGACGGGACACTGGACTAACGATTTTTTTCACTTTTAAACTTCATATATTTCACAAATGGATCCCTAAATCGGAAAATGATCTGAGAATACTCGAAATTTTTAAAAAACCTATCCAATGATACCCCACACGATATGGTGGATGCGAAAAAAAACATCCCTGCTTCGTGTGTAGGAGAGGTATCATAAAAATTTTTTTTAAAGGTTTTATGTACCATTTTGTTGGGATTTTTAATAAGTACATTCATCCCGTTTTACAGCTTTGTAGGTCCTTTAGTTTCGCAGCAAAACCGCGGGCAGACAGACAGACAAACAACCACACTTTCGCATTTATAATATTAGTATGGTTGTACTATCAGACATTAAGTTGATTCCTATTCAGATGGTGGGCCTATGTAGTTTGGTCGCGTTATGTCAAACCCAGCCGATCGCAATTAACCAGCGACCACATATTGTGGTCGCTGCAATTAACATTGAATTGACATGATCCGACCAAAAGACGTTGGTCTGTCAACTGCCGACAGGACAAGTGTGGTAAGAAAAAAGTAAGTACACTTTGTTCTTACCACACGTTACTTACATTCCTAATTTTCTTCTTACCTTCTTCCTTAGCTCTTACATTTTTAAGACCGCCATCCACTTACAGGAAAAAAAAAATAAGAATACAAGAATACATGTGTAAATATTTTCGTTAGTTAGGGGGTAGACAGTCACGACTGACTGACTGTTTGTCCCAGTGGGCGCAGCGTGAAATCGCTGCACATCGCTGTATGCACGACTAATGCCGACGTGATAGAAACGCAATTGGAATTCACACGCGAGCGTGTTGCGTTCGATCGCATAATTAATTGAAATCTCGGTTGAGGTAGTGCAATGAACTATCCTGCTACAGTAAATACACCATACCTCGAGTTGTTAAGTACTTTGACGCGCCAAACACCCGATTCATATGAACATTGAACATGACAACGTATGACGTTGTCACGTTCAACTATCCTTAACCCCTTAACCCTCGCTTCCGAATCTCTATAAATAGAAACAAACTTTTTCGACTGTATCCTAAAGTTATTTCGATGTATTTATTTCAAATGATTGTCTAAAAATATTTATAATGAGTAAAATAAACTATTCGCAATACAAAACGCTACATACATTCGTGAAATCCAGTAAAATCTTCGAACAAAGCTTGTGCTTTGTTCGAAGATTTTACTGGAAGTCATACCTTGCCACGTAGGAAATAGAGCACAATTATAAATAGCCGAAATAATACTAATAGCTCACAGATTGTTTATTTATTTTTCATTCAGAGTGTGGTCAATGTATCAAAGGTCATAACTAACTTAACTTCTTCATACAAAAGTATTCTCTAAGTCATCGAAATACGTAATATAATCGAAATAAAGAGTGCGGCCCAGGTGGGCCTTACGGTTGTTGAAAGACTTGAAAGTGTAAATGGAACGCCTCAGAGCTGTCACCGAGGTAACGCCGCATGAACTGTCATATTTTTCGGGCGCGCATCCCATATCGAATTTAAAGACGTTATCACGTCAAAAAAACGGAATGTTTTTGCATGTTACTTACCTTATTCTTCCACTCACGTCTTGAATTATTTATTTTGTTATGTTCATCAGGTTTACCGTCTACCTATGTCTGTCAAAGGTCCGATTGATAAATTAATATAAATAAAAATCGTTCAGAAAATCTTCTTACAACCTGTAAAAGATTTAACAGCGAAAAATAATTTTAATAAGGAAGAATATAATAATTCTTGACTTATTTATGTCGAAGCAGGTTCTTAGCAACCGTAGGCGTAAATAACTTATTTTTCATATATTTCTGTAAATACGATTGACATTAATATACTTGGAATTATAATAGAAGAGCGTCGTATTTTGCCGAACGCCGAATATTGAGATTATACTTATTATGTATCTATTTCACGGAAGATATTATGTTCTGAGCTCAGAGCGCTTGGTGGAGCGGTGAGGCGCGTTTTTATATAATTTGTGAAAAGACGTAACGCGCTACGCTGTAAGCTACGATATTTTGTTACAAATTGTTTGTTATTGATATAAAATATTATGTTTCATTATGTTTCTTATATGCCGCTATGTACCACAACTTGGTTAACCTTAATCGGCATAGGGAGGCCTCACTAGATATTAACCGGCCAGCAACTAAAGCACATCTCTTCTAGTCAGCACGTAGCATCGGCGCCAAACCCTCCGAATATCAACTCGCTCGGTAGGAAATACTACATTTTTCCATCTCTTGATGATTAGATCTGATGGAGTTTACTTTAACCCTAGTGAACTACTCTTCTCGGAAGTTACGTTCGAACTACTCATACGCTTTAGAGGCGCATCGGATTGTGAAGCTATTTTTTGCAAAACTGAAAAAGCTAAGCTTGTTTTTCTTTATTAACGAAATACCCACGAATGTTTTCTTTAATAAAAACACAAAACATAATCAAATTTAAAATATTTTCACTTCACAAATGAAGAAATACCATAGCCCTTACGAAAACTTATTAATTTTACAGTGGTTCATAACAAGGTCATTTAAATCAAATAATGCAGTCTACACCATATTTTTTTTCATGGATATAAATTAGTATGAAAACAATAAGTATAAAAAACTAATTTGTAGAATATTACACAGAGTTTAAAAGCATTTAAAACAGTAATCAATATTATATTTCAAATATTTGGAATTTTCGCCCTTAGCTCAGTATTTTTTAGTCTTTAACATATTTTTTTTATTATTATTTAGCTACAGTATTTCATAAAATTTTTGTTTTAGACAATTTTCATTAAAATAATATTAAATTTCATAGTTACCGTACAAATAGTCTTTGGAGGCCAACATTACGCCATGTTTTTATTTATTTTGAGCTTTTCTAATAATATTATTTATAAAAATACAATAATTTCAACAAAACGTTACCTATGAAATAAATATATTAAATAAAAATTACATAAATATTGAAATAAATCAAAATGCCGCAAATATTTGTTCTGCGTAAAAGTTGCACTTAAACTACTCATACGCTTATGGAGCGCACAGGATGATTGTACCAGTAAAACTAATAAACCTACCGTTTTGGCTTAGTTGCCATACTGACCGTATCTATAAAACGGGAGATGTGCGAGAAGCATGATACGATACGAGCGAAAACAAAAAAGAGGCAAGAATTTTTGTGTTTCGTTGGCGCCTTTGAGGCGTAGAGTAGTACACTAGGGTTAAGAACCACATTCCACATGAGTCTATTACGCTATACCCCATACCCTGAGACGATTCACAAGATTTCATATACTTTAAATGTCAAAATTTATAATTTTGGTTTCATCAGTCTAAATGCGAGGCACAAACTTCTTATAAAATGTCTTTGTATGATGTCCTGCGCCTCGTTATTTTGATTATACTATAGTTCCGATTGATAGTAATCACGTTGTTCAAACATAAAAGTTCGAGAACATTAAAATTGACTTCCGAATTTGTGTGACGTCATAGAATTAGTAGCACAATGACCACATGCGAGGTGTCAAGGCTGATAGCCCAAGAGCCAGCGACAGCAGCATCGTCATATTTTTATTAGAGTTAAAAACTCTTCTGTACGTTTTGGTCGGTGAGTTTCGGTTGCTGTTACTTTAGGAAGTATCAAGTGCTGAATGTCTACCTAACCTTCGATAAAGTATAAAGCTAAAATTTTATTCTTATTTTCTTCGGGATAACTCTAGGATTCTTGTCTTCCACTGCCGGACACTTTTGACAGTCGCTTCCCACGGCCAGACAGGTTAAAGTAGACTTTCAAGGCCTCTCAAAAACACCATAGCCGGTTGTTATTTTTATCTCATAAGGTGTACAGAATAACTTTCAGCTTTTATAAAATTACGTAGTTGTCGCTGACTCTTACTCTATGATGTGTTGTCGATACTACAAAAGTACTACGATATTTATCTGACCTGCTTTACCCACGTGCGAGTGAATATCATTTTCACTGCGGACATTTTTATGTTTTCGTCTGTATGAATTGTAGCTACCAATAAAACCGTTACAAATGTTTTTAGCTTTACTTTAGTCTTTGTCCGATACGTTGGAGTGGCTTGATGGACAAGTACATACGCGTATCAAATATAGTTAATACAAATAGACTTACTTAATAAACTTAAATAATATGCTGTTGTGTGTAAAAAGTAGCGTCCCTGCAATCAAAGTGTTGACAAAATATTGCTTTATTTTGAGACAGTTTTCATACAAAGTAATAGTGGCCGGTTAATACAAAAGTAAACTAACTTGCGGCGCCAGCAAGCTTGTAATAAGCTATCAAAACAAGGGACATGAAGGAAATGAGGTTCTGCAAAACTAAAAGAAAAACTAGAGTTAGGTGCAATTTGATAAAATAATACAGAATTAAATGAAAGACTTCATTTTCTTACAACCGGAACCGCAAATAAGTGCAGTTAACAGTAAGTTAAATTAACGTGTACGCTAGAATTGTATATTAGATAATATTTGCGAATTGACTTTGCGTAGTAGGTACTTATTTGTTTACTGACTTATGCTAAGTACTGACATATTATGGTTTTGCTCGATAGTTTTACTCCAAATCGAGCAACAACTACCGTGTGGACCGCCAAAACTGACAGCTTGAAGGCTCGCTTCGAGCCGGCTCGATGGAATTAAATATGTCATTTCCTTCGATTTGAAGTAAAACTATCGAGCAAAACTGTATGTGAGTACATTACATATAACATTATGTGTTAAATTACACTAAGAACCCTCTGCTTAAGAACTTTGACAATCGCCTTATGTAAACTGTAAACGAATATCCGTTATTTTAGTCTACGTCGATCAGACTAACGGCCGTTCCCAATATTCAATCTATCTCTGGTTTGACATACGACCGATCGCAATTCGCAGCTAACATTGAATTGACATAAAATATATGTCTCTAAGTGGTCTCTAATGTCTAATGAGAGCTATTCCTATCTCTAGTAGGGCAAAACCAGAGATAGATCAAATATTGGGAACGGCCGTAAAAGAATGCAGCGACAACATTTTTGATAAGCTATTCCTCATTATTACGCATAGTAATAGGCATAAAACCTGAAAATAAACACTCATATTGTAGTAATTAGTTAGTAGACTAGACTAGATTGGGGGGGGGGGGGGGGGTCATGTGCCCTGTAACCCCACCTAGGCACCACGCATAATATGCTACTAGCTGACCCGGCAAATGTTGTTTTGCCCTATAAATTATTTCTTGTATCAATATAAAAAGTAGATAAGGCCCTATTCTCAGGCCTAACGAATATACAATCAGAGAAGTTGTTTCCTAGGCAGACGGGGACCTACGTAATTTGGTCGCGTTACGTCAAACCCAGCCGACAGCTGCTGTTCACAGTTCATTGAATTGACATGAGTCGACCAGATGAGGTTGGTCTGTCAACTGCCTAGGTATCAATTTTCTCGATAGTACATGCAAAATTTCATTAAAATCGGTTCAGCCGTAATATGGAGCAGTTCGCGCACAAACACTGTGAGAATTTTATATATTAGTATTATATAAGATAATATCCATACTAATATTATAAATGCGAAAGTGTGTCTATCTGTCTGTTACCTCTTCACGCCCAAACCGCTGAACCGATTTTGCTGAAATTTGGCATGGAGATACTTTGAGTCCCGAGAAAGGACATAGGATAGCTTTTGTCCCGGAAAAATGTACGGTTCCCGCGCGATAAACGAGTTTTGGCGCAACGGAGTTGCGGGCGTCATCTAATTGTTTTATAATCTGGGCGTTTTGCATCAAAAAGGATGGAGGGGGATGATTAAAAAATTAGTTGAAACTTGTTACGTCTTTAAGGCCTGTATTCACTTTGATTAGTGCAAGTGCAAGTGACTAGTAATTGAGGCAGTGGAGTGCAGGTGTGTAGTGCAAGTAGTGTCCAATTCTTGTTTAGTGGCTCTATTTAGTAAATTCAATAGTAGCTGTCAACCAGCGATTGTTTTTTTTTTGTCAACCAGCGAGTATGGAGTATGGACGAACATCGAAAAGCGAGCTTGCAATTGCAAGAAGTACTCAAAAAAGTATTAAATGCGATGCTGTCTGAAACGGAAACTCTTTTGGAAGCTGAATTTGCAAGACCAAGAAAAATATGGGTTCGAAAACGGATTACTAGAAGACTTTGCCATTTTTTGCAAAACAACACGTCGAGCGTCCGACTTCCGAGTTCCAAAACTACAACAGCCATTTTGATATGTCCTTCATTTTTAATATTAGTTTTATTAAAAACTGTTTGACCATGAAGACGTATGCAACAATTCGTATATCACGCGGGAACCATGCGATTTTTCGGGATATAAAAATATCCTATGTCCTTTCCTGGGACTCAAAGTATCTCCATGCCAAATTTCAGCAAAATCGGTTCTGGGGTTTGAGCGTGAAGAGGTAACAGACAGACAGACAGACACATATTCGCATTTATAATATTAGTAAGTATGGATTAGTATGGAAGTAACTGAAAGGGTGTCCTTTTATCTATGGACGCTTCATACCACGTCAGTCTAGCCCCGTTCTAAGTACTTGAAGGACTTGTGTTACAGGTACCAGACAACGAAAATAATATATTTAATACTTTTATACTAGATATACATAACACAGGTATTTAAAATTTTTATTATACTTATTATCATAGACATATTTAATACACATCCAGACCCGGGAACATTGAAAACTTTTTGTTCCGTCGCGTCGGCGGGATTCGAACCCGCGATCCCCGGCTTGAGCTGCCACACACTCAACCAATTGAGCCACAGAGTTCGTCTCTTTATATTTTGATAAATTAAAAACTTACTTAAAAATTGTCCCCAGTATGAATTCAAAATGGATCAAAAAAATTAAAAATGATACGTCTTATTTACTGGACCAAGAGCCTGTGACGGCCAGACCTATCTCAGTTTCGGAAAGCTGTTGTTCAACATTCTGAAAACATTAATTACTTCAAATTTATTCAGAAATAAAACATTTTTTATTTATTATTTTATTTATTTATCTGAAGGTCTACCTGATCTTTGAGAAAAAATAAAGCTCAATTTCATAGCTGGCAGGCACGCTGCGAGTGAAGGGAGGAAGGGCGCGCAAGACGTGGGTACTCGCACTTGCACTCGCAAAAAATAGAACATGCTTCTAATCACGTTACTACGCACTCTAATCACTCGCACTAATTCGTTTCTGTCCACATTTACTTTCTCCTAATCACTAATCACCTGCACTAGTCACCTGCACTTAATCACTAATCAAAGTGAATACAGGTCTAATCACGTTACTACGTAGCCAGCTAATGACTTGCACTAATCAGTTGCTGTCCACACTTACTATCTCCTAATCACTAATTACCTGCCCTAATCACTTGCACTTATAACTAATGAAAGTGAATACGGGCCTTTATGAAAAGTTTGTTTCTTCAAGTGCCGAGTATCCATTACAATCTTCGAGAAAATTCTACAAAGGAAATATAAGTATTGACGATATCAAATGTTATTCAATGAAGGTGAGAGGTTTACGTAAGCGTCTTAGAGATAGTGTTTAGTTTGAGTTCTAAGGTCTATAATAGTATTAAAAGGAAGGAAGAGATTTTATGTATTTTGAAATGTAGTTCTATAGAAACACTTGTATTGCTTACAATAAGCTTTATAAGGAAAGCGTTTTGTAGTGTTTCATTTTGCTCAAAACATTGCGTCGATCGCAAATATAGCAAAATCAGAGAAGTATAATACCTACTTGAATAATTCAATCTTAACAATAACTATAGTGTTACATTTATTTGTTATCCGGAAACACAAACCGAAAATTGAGTTTGGTACTGTGCTTTTATAAATGGATTGCCTAAGTTGTTAAGCTATATTAAGCTGCCTATAAAATTATTAACACTTGCTATGCTATCCAAGCCATTCGAAAGTTTAATTGCTATTTCGTTTCATAGTTGTCGTGGTTGTATATTTGATTTTCATTATCATTACTATGATGATATTGTAGGTCTCGTTTTAAAAACAAGTGAAATAACTTAATTCAATACTAACGCATTAAAAACGTACTTACGTATTATTTATTTTGAATCTTTAAAGGAATTGGAGTAATATTATTCTTTATATCTTGAATTAGTCGATTATAAAATGTTCAGTGATAATTTGGTTTTAAAAAAAGGGAGTGCCTCCGCTGCCGGCGCTGGTTGCCGAAATGGCTGCCGGCGCCGTTTTCCGAAGTTTGCCGAAGTCACGCGATGTTTACCGAATAGGCTGCCCGCGCCCATTCGGCAAACTTCACTTGTCAAATTACAGAATAATGATCAAATCATTGATCTTGAGCTAAAGGACATATATTTTAATGGTGGTGATGATCAACTTTGCTTCTTTAAACAACGCTGAAGCCTGAAACTCTAACATGTATAAGGATTAAGGAGTCTGAAGTTCTGTTCAGTACCTTCGGAAGTATACCACGGGGTTTATAACTGTGGTGCAAAATCTTACTTCTTGGTAGCTGAAATAAGGTACCTAGCTAAGGTAAAGCTAATGTAGATGAAAATGTAATGCAGAAAATTAAAATACCCATAGCCGAACATGATATAACCTTCACCTTTGGAAGTCGGTTCAGAAGTCGAATATTTGAGATTATAATTATTTATTTTTAAAATTTGTGTATCGGCACTGAAACACATATCACCGGTCCCGTTTTTGAGTGCCAGCGCCGGCAGCCGTTGTTTACTGTTGAGACTAGAGTCTCTACCACTTAGGATGCCGTGCCCTCTTAATGAAATGAAATGGTTACATTGATTTGACCGGAGCGGAGAGGTGACACGTCCCATTTTTCATAAAAGCACCATTAATCAGGGGCCAGGTTTCCCGCTCGTGGCCTACATCTTGTGGTTATTAATCATCGCCACATATTTCGATCACATCCCGTTTCTTCAAAACAACTAGTCGCATCTTTTGCGCATTATTAATGGTTCTGGAGTACAAATGTAACTGGGTTAGGAAAATCCAATGGTCGTCAAGAAGAGTCATGGTTACCGTTACTTTTAAATAGAAGTTCATTCCAACTAGATAATAATATGTAGATAGATATACCGTTTTGAAACAACTAATCAACATCTTAACCAAATATTAGTTCATAAAAGAAAATATGCTATGAACTGGGTTTTACCTACGTGGTTACTGGTTAGGCTGTTAGAGTGTTAGGTAACTCTGGAATATAGGTAAGTTTCTCTCTATCAATTTATGGTACAGATTCCATAATAAAGTAGTGCCATAAACTGTATTATTGCTAATACACACATCCAGGCTTTTCAGGAAACATACTGACTAAAATGTAGTCGTTTTGCGTTTTGCCAATAGCTTGTATTAACCATTATTTAGCTGTTGTGATAGGGCATAACAATGGCCTTTGATAGTATATTTGGCGACTTATCATTCGATAGATCATAGAAATTGATTGCTTTATTTACTTATAACAAGCGTATGAAATAGGCGGATTCACGTTCTGCGTATGATTAGTATAAGCAAAATTGAAAACGTTGGTTTACACCACGTATTTTAATATTTACCACGTTAATTGGTATCAATTATCAAAATGGTCCCAAAAATGCTGAAGTGGCCCCATTTCATAACCTCTGCATGCCATGTCTATTGTATACACATGAGTAAAAGCCTTGCATTTCTTCAAGAGAGCCGTGAGGTAATTAAAATTCTTCAATGTTTGTTTAAACTTATTTATTTAGGTCGCACCGCACACGTTTGTTTTTACATAACAAAGCAAATGTAGGCACGATTTACATGTAATTACTGTAGTAAAATTATACCGTCTTACTTTAAGATATTTAAGGAAAATTTAAAAAATTTCAATATGGATAAGCTTCTTACTATGAATTTTTTAATCAAAGCTCGTTTGTTAGCTTAGACACGTAATCCTGAGCTTTCATCATGTAACAGCTTTTGATGCGGTCCTACTTTTCATATTTCAAGGCCGTGCTTTTTTTCTCGTATCGAGTACGCTAGATGAGGCTTTGGCTATCGTTTCTTTTGAAATCGTCCGAGATATCTGAGTAATATCCACAGATATCTTTTTCGCCTATTTTAATTTTAATCAGGAGAACGTCCAGTTCTTTATGCAATTTTTCACGTTTTATCTTACAGCAACTGAAAATGAATGATAAAATACTTTATAACCAGAATCAATTTGTATGTAGAGTACAAATTATTAATAGAGGCGTATGTAATGAACTCTACTTTATGAATTTACTTCTAGATTACTTCTATACGAGAGGGACTAAAAGAATTGAAAACTTAAAATGCTCTTATCTGCTGTTTGTTTCAAATAAGTTTCAGTATCACGAACTAAAATACCTGCAATGGTACCACCATTTTCCGAACAAAACATTTATATTATTATACTAGATGTTGCCCTCAACTTCGTTGCGATGAAATTATTATTGGTTTATCGAGCAAAAATCGTACAATAACAAACATACAGACAATTATTCATCGTTAAGCCGCGTTTATAATAATATAAAGTAGTATGAATTAAAACCTTTAGGGCCTGTTTCACCACTTTCTGATAAAGAGGCGAATAGGCTATTCACAACTTTTTTGACAGATTTTCCATACTTCATATGTCAAGTTAATTGGTGGATAGCCTATTCGGTACTTATCAGGAAGTGGTGAAACAGGCCCTTAATGTAAAATTAACCTAGAAATGTCGGAGTGTTTATTCGTTTATACTGTCAATAAAATAATATAATAATAACTAGCATGTTAATAACCACCTACACAGACATTACAATATCTTTACGGTACAGACATCGTCTTGTCATCGTAGGGTGTTATAGGAATATGGCTCCAATTCATTTGACATGATGGAACTACCCAAGCAGCAACCAAGCGTAATGAATATCTAAAAAGCAGCCAATATAGCACTTAACGCTGTTTTAGAGTTGTATAAAAGCATTGAAGAGATATTGTAGTGTTATAATGTCGGTTTAGGAGTAATTATTCAGCTCTAGCTGTATTAAGTCTGTATTAAGAAGTCAGAGTACGCTTAAAGTTCTAAATCAGTGTATCGAAACAGTCATGTACAGCTTCAAGTTTCCTGTAACGCTTTGATCCGAATTTTAGTATTAAAGCTGTACAATAGCTGTATTATGCATACCGTCACTTACTTAATACAGCATAGAGCCCCGGATCTAGGGGGGGGGCAAGCCCCGGCTTGCCCCCCCCTAGATCCGGGGCTGAGCGTAGAGCGAAGCTGGCGTGAAGGAACATACCCTTCACGCGGTCTATTCTTTCTGTTTGCCAAATAACATAAAAATTGCTCCAGTAGTTCTTAAGATAATAAGCAATTTCATATAATTTCCCCCGTTTTTTCCACATTTTCCTCTATTTCTTCGCTTCTAAGCGTGATAAAATTCGTCTTAGCGTTTTTTTTTTGTTAAATAAGGGTGCAAACGAGCAGACGGGTCACCTGATGGTAAGCAACTGCCGTCGCCCATGGACACGTGCAACATCAGAAGAGCTGCAGGTGCGTTGCTGGCCTTTTAAGAGGGAATACGCTCTTTTCTTAAAGGTTTGCAGGTCGTATAGGTCCGGAAATACTGCTAGTGACAGTTCCTTCCAGAGTTTTACAGTGCGCGGCAGAAAGTTACGCGATAAACGCGAAATGTGGAAGACTGCCACTCATCAAGGTGATGAGGATGGTATGTTTTTCGCGTGGGACGATGGCGAAAAGTTGCAGGTGGTATGATTCCGAACAATTCCTCAGAGCACTCCCCGTGATACAACCGATAGAGGATGCAGAGCGAAGCTACATCTCGGCGTAATTCCAAGGGGTCCAAGCTGTTTGAAACGCCCTTCGTTGGATACGATCCAGAGGGAGCAGTTGGTATTTTGGCGCCCCTGCCCAGAAATGATAACAATATTCCATATGAGGCCGAACCTGCGCCTTGTAGAGTTGTAGGCGTTGGTCCGAACTGAAGTTCTGTCTAGCGCTGTTAAGAACACCAAGCTTCTTCGAGGCTAATTTGGCCTTACCCTTCTGAAATCTAGATGATATCGGAACTGAACTTCGCTCGATATGTTGACGCCAAGTATCTCAATGCTAGGGGAGGTGGTTAAAGATGTGCCCTCGAAACGAGGTTAAAACGAGGTTAAAACGAGGATAAAATATAGCCTATAGCCTTCTTCGATAAATAGGCTATCTAACACTGAAATAATTTTTTAAATCGGACCTGACCTGACCGGATTAGTTCCTGAGATTTACGCGTTCAAATAAGCCCTTTCAAATAATTTCCCCCCGTTTTTTCCACATTTTCCTCTATTTATTATTAGTCTTAGCGTAATAAAATATAGCCTATAGCCTTCCTCGATAAACGGGCTATCAAACATCGAAAGAATTTTTCAAATCGAACCAGTAGTTCTTGAGATTAGCGCGTTCAAATAAGCCCTTTCGTATAATTTCCCCCGTTTTTTCGACATTTTCCTCTATTTCTTCGCTCCTATTAGTCTTAGCGTGATAAAATATAGCCTTCCTCGATAAATGGGCTATCCAACAGTAAACGAATTTTTCAAATCGTCCAGTAGCTCCTGAGTTTAGCGCGTTCGAATAAGCCCTTTCAAATAATTTCCCCTCGTTATTTCCACATTTTCCTCTATTTTTTCGCTCCTATTAGTCTTAGCGTGATAAAACATAGCCTATAGCCTTCCTCGATAAATGGGCTATCCAACAGTAAAATCTCCTTAAACACAGCGTTTATAATATGTTACTTCAATCAACAGTTATTATAAACGCCATCATTAAAGTAAATCTTCTGTTTCGTTTTAATTCTTTTGTTACTCTGTTCAACAGACTTTTTACAGCGTAAAGCTGAACAAGTGAGTTACAATGGAATAATTGGAGTGTATTGGTTTCTTCGTACACCATAGTACAGCCGAAAAACAGCTATTATACAGCCTATTTTTGCTTGTACATCTACTGTACAGCCAATATAACGCAAAACGCTGTATAATTTGTGCCAATTTCAGCGGTATAAGGGCTGTATAAGCGCTTATACAGCCTTTATGCATCCTGGAAATACAGCATTAAGAGTATAAAAAACCTTTAATACAGCTTGGGTATCGTGTTGGCTAATATCAGGGCGAGCGAAGCGAGCCCTAGTATATCCCAACTTTACGGAAAGACTATCGATTTGTGCTTTAACATGGTATTTTTATTTATATTGTAGATATTGTGTCATCATCAGTCAGTGATCAGTCAAAGTGTGACGACGCGAGCCCTCACAGCTCGGCTTTTAGCTAGTAGATAAACTAGGGACAAAATTTGTTGTGTACAAAGTCTTGTAACCACTTCAGCTTGTTAAATAAATGGATGGATACATCTATGTTACGATAATATTATGACAGGCTTGGAAGATTTGTGGTGGGTTTCATTTCTGAAGTCGAGTAGAGCACTATGGGTTTTTAGTGGACAGACCCCGCGCTTAAGAGTCCCACATACCCCGGTCGATGTCCCCAATCCGCTGGGGATGTACGAGCATTTCCCCATTAAAAAGGCTACTAGGTTATTCGGCCAACTTCCCAACAGTCTGGAGCTCTACGAATGCACGTGACGTCGAGCCGACCTCTACGATTCTATACTCGGATAAACAACGATTTCGTTTAGGAAACGTACGGAAATCTGTTTCCACTTTAATTTCCGTGTTTTCCGATACTAGAGCTACGGGCCGCTGCGCAAAAATGTTCAACTTCGAGCACTCGTACTTTTGTTTTCACTAAAAGCTGAACTTTAAATGCAGCGAAAATGAAACATCAGTTTTTAAACGATAGGAACTTGAATTTTAGTTTGAAGATAAGGATAGGTAACCAATATCTAGTTTTGTAAACATGAGGTTTAGGATGATAAATACATCCTCTAAATCCGAGCAACTAAATATGTGCCTACGTCCGAAAGCAAATTCGCTGGAATTTGATATCGCAATGATATCTTTTCCATCTATATCGAAGTAGATTTCGTGACCTATTCAATGCATTAAGCAATCTTCTTCCTGCTTATGATATTGGTACTTCAATATACGCTTATTTCATCAAATTGAAAAAGTAATATCAATTTTGAAATGTAGGCCCATGAAACGGTTGCAAGCTTTCGTAATAGCATTTTATAAATCGATTGTAATAGGGACGGAACGAGTTGGAAACTATGTTAGTGAGGTTTTAGCTGTACGCGTTTTGGTCAGCGGAATCGGTGATTGAATCAATGCAAATCGCCAATTATTGAGCACCGTTATTGGATTACGTTTCAGCGTTATTTGAACGTAATAGTGTTGTTGTCCTATTGAGTGTTTATATTTCACTAGCTGTTTCCCGCGACTTCGTCCGTGTTATCATAGTATATAGACTTTCATTTAAACTTTCAACCCCTATTTCACCCCCTTGGGGGTAATATTTTCAAAAACGCTTAAACACGTATCCAATCATTTTTAATCAGTAGCCCAAACATAAAATTTCATGCTTCGAACTCAAGAAATAACGGACTTCCATTGAAACTTTCAACCCCAATTTCACCCCCTTGGGGGAAGAATTTCCAAAAACGCTTAAATACGTATCCATTTATTTTTAATCAGTAACCCAAAGATAAAGTTTCATGTCCCTAACTTAAGAAATGACGTACTTTCATTGAGACTTTCAAGCCCTATTTCACCCCCTTCGGGGTAAAATTTTCAAAATTCCTTCCTTAGTGGGTGTCTACTTGATAAAACAACCCTACTCACCAAATTTCATGGCTGCAACTTTAACAGTTTTTGCTCAGCGATGATAAATCAGTCAGTCAGTCAGGACATGTAATTTTATAAGTATAGATTAAAAATAATAAATGAAAAAAAAAAACGAATCGCGCGAGTCTGCCGAAACCATAAACGCACACTACGATAGTCGAGGCGTAGTTTCGTTACGCAGATGTGTGTGTCACACTGTATTATGACTTATAAAACAGCAGGGTCGCTTTAAAAATGAAATCCATCCATGCAAGTCGGACTCGCACATAACATATTCACACACACCACGACAGTTACAAGGCGTAGTTTTGATAGACTGTGTAATACACCGGCGAAACCTTGCGTTATCTTGATAATCCTAAGTTCTAAAGACTTACAAAGTCTTTCCTTCACAATAACTAGATTCCATGAAGTAATTTTATATCAACTAATCGAGTCTGGACCTGACGTGAATATTTTAAAATGTAAAAGACGATGAAAGCGTAGTTGATTTTGTATGAAAGTCAGCTTAAATCCTTAACTCGCAGACACAATAAATTGTCTCCAAAAGGAACTATTTTAGTACTAATTATTTCAATTTAATTTAAAATCGGCCAAGTCGCACTGGCGCACGTAGGGTTCCGTACCGGAATAGAACAAAAATAGACAAAAAAATGTGTTTTTGTTGATGAGCAATAAATATTTATTTTATTTTAATTTTTATTAGTAGATTTTGAAAAGATTTCAAGTGTGTACCTCTTGCCATAGATATCGGACAAAAAAGTCCAAATAATCACGTTTGTTGCATGGGAGCCCCCTTATATATATAGCGGTTTTTGAGAGTTGATATGCAGCTTGGAGACAGACATCTTAATAATTGGGTCGTTTTGCCCTTTGGGTATGGAACCCTAAAAACGTCGTGTGTATACTGTATATTCAAAGACGTAACTGTAGCCTCAATATTAGACTTTGTGCATAATAATTGCGACTGCAATGTTAAAGAAAATCATTTAAAACCTAGTCTATGCCTTTAACCATATTATAACAACCCGATTAAATTATCTGTAGAACTACCATGTATACCAGCCTAGTCTACATACAGGGTGTAACAAAACTAAATGATAATATGCCTTAGGGCTTAGACTTTAGAGTATACATGGGTCCCATATATAATATAGTTCGCTGTGAAAATATCAGCGCTGGAAGAGTAATGCTTCGTTCAAACCTACGCGACCAAGCGACTGCGAAGCGAGAGCGTCAATTCAAAACACACATTTTACAACTTGACGTAACTTGATGCTCCCGCTTCGCAGTCGCTTGGTCGCGTAGGTTTGAACGAAGCCTAACTTTTTTACCTTTGCATGGAAAAATTCATGACGCTGGGGCGCCTGCCCATACAAATAACATAAAATTTTCGCTTTTCAACGCTGCTATTTTCACAGTGAACTCTAATACAAGCTACATACATATTATCCTAAAGTATTATCACTGTGTTGTTAGATCCTATATTTTGATTGGGTAAGGCCTATATAACACCCAAGCTGCTATGAATTTGCTGATGAAACTAAATTGTCCTGATGCATACAATTAATCCGGGCTAGTATTAATGTATCAGCAACCAGCCTGTTAATATTCCTGAGTATAATATGCCACATAAGCTGTGACGTCATGCAACGCTGACCATTCCTCATAGCTCATGGTAGATCACGCTGATTAAGCGCATCACAGACGGTAAAGATAATATAAAATATATATTATCTTAGAGCATATTTTAGAATATCGCTCACCATACAAATCCTATGAACCATCACACACGACGAAGTTAATTTATATTTTTAACCGACTTCCAAAAAACGAGGAGGTTATATGTTCGGCTGTGGATATATTTTTTTTTTATTTTTTTTTTTGTATGTTCAACGATTACTCCGCCGTTTGTGAACCGATTTTCGAAATTTTTGTTTTGTTGTATTAGGTTTCACTCCAATTTGGTCCCATTTTCACAAAGGTGGTGACCTGATGATGGGATCCATGAGTAATCGAGGGAACTCCTCGAAATTTATATCGAAACATATGGTGATTTTGGTTTTATGTGAAGTGTACTAAGAATACGCTACCAAAAAGTCAAATATTGGGTCCAGGTATACCATGGTTTCGATGATGCTGAGAGAACTCCTGATTCCTTATAGATACACGTTTGGGAGTTTCGGCGTTGTTTTAAGAACAGAAAGCATAAACTACTATGCAATTCATATTCATCATCATAATCATCATCGTCATCATCATCATTACCACGTCGTATTAAGGCCACCAATGTCTCATGGCACAGAATAGATAATAGTACAAGGCATAGGTATGGATATACTAATAATAATAATTATGTACTGTATAACAATTAACAACACCTGTTTGTTTTTAATACCGCGCCGTCGCCGACTGCCGTCGCGTGGCGGCAGAAGACAGAATATCGAATACTTTACTAACTACTTTATATACAGATCGAATACTACTTTATAAAATTTTAATAGACAAATAGAATTAAAATAAAGTTATTTTAAAAAGAGCATTTAAACAAAACAAAGTCATTAAGTGTCTTTTTAATTTGTTATACTTATTAATCGATAGATGGTGCACTAAGTACCTATCGATTTGAATTCTTGATAACAAGAACAGCTGTCAATAATTATGATAATATTAAATATTATGCTCCGCTATATCCTATGCAAGTTTGTACAATTTTTTATCTGATAGATCCTTCGATCGTGGAAAAATGAGACACAATAGCCTTTCTATTGTTATCGCAATCGCCGGTGACCGCTTCGGGCTTGAAGTATTAAAATTGTTAAATTACTTAGCACAATATGTTCACTTCACTGATAATATTATATTATTTTGTGAGTGTGAGTTGTGACTCTTAACAAATTGTAATAAGATACGTAAAATATACGCGAAGATTTATCTACTAGTGTAACTAAAAAGAGTGAAATTATTATTATTTTTAACAAAAAATTAAAACCGACTTCCAAGGTAAAAACAGTAATAACATTAATATGAACTAAAAAGTATTAAATAATTTTACTATCTAATAGTGCCTTTTTCCGAATTCGGCTAAACCTCAACTATTTCTGTACTTAATCTTCATAATTTTGAAGTCGGTGCCAGTTCCAAAAATTTTAAATATTCTGTCAGAGGACTGAAGATTCAGCTATCTGGTACCGACTTCAAAATAATGAAGATTGAGTACAGAAATAGTTGAGGTTTAGCCGAATTCGGAAAAAGGCACTATTAGATAGTAAAAATTATTTAATACTTTTTAGTTCATATTAATGTTATTATTGTTTTTACCTTGGAAGTCGGTTTTAATTTTTTGTTAAAAATAATAATAATATATTTTGTATCTTAAGATACCGAGCGATATAGAAATATATATTTTCGTATCTTAATATGTTATCTTAAGATACGAAATATGTACATCTTTATGAATACAGGGTGATTTTGTGTCGGGCAGCGGGCTCATCGGTGATCGGACGCACTAGCTAGTGGATGCAGTGTTGCCAGTGCTGCATGTTAGAAAGTTACTTCCTTACTTTCATTCGAAAAGTAACATTTGGAGCTAAAAAGTAGCATTTCGGATAATTTTAAATAAAATTGACTTATAATTTATTGCTAGCTTAAAAAGCTCATGAATCGAAATGAATGTTTCTCTTGAATTTCTGAAATACTCCCGAAACTTCTTCGTTGACAGATATTGATAAAGGTTAAATTCACCGCAGGTTTTTCTCCTTTTGGAATGTGCTACTGCAATCTGCATTTCACATTCTATATTAGAATCATCGTCTGAGAAGTTGTCTAACAAATCAAGAAGTAAGGCAGTATCAGTTATCAGTTATCACTCATAGTCAATCACCCTGTATATAGAACTCTAACAAGGAATACGTGTGACACCAACGCAGACTCGTAAGGAAATGAACAGATTTTGAATATTATCGTATCTTAGCCGTGTGTGATAGCTTAAGATACTATAATATTTTATATTTGGGCATCTTAAGATAAAATATTATATTATTTTCACCGTGTGTGATGCGCTTTATGCCCGAAATATATTAAACTGTCATTTATTAAGGGAGCGACTAACCCAAAATTTACGATTTTTATACTTGAAAATAAGCCCCGATTTGTTTCATTTTCAGTTTCATTTGCGTGAGTGTGAAGAGAGAAAGACGATGTTTGATTTTTTGGGTTAGTCGCCCTCTTAATATATGCACTGTACAGTGTACTCTGGTAGATACCGTGAGTCACAAGTTTGCACAGTCACGGTAGAGAACTACATATCTGTTTCACCACTGATCTACCAATAGTGTTCTTATAGTACCCTATGGACGAACCGCCCGCTCACTCTTCACCCCACTAAAAAGACCCAAAAATCGAACGGCACCTGCCCCATAAATTTTTTACGAGTGAACTTAAAAATGTCTTAAAAAACGTGTTGTCAAAATTCGTGTTTTAGACCTTAGTTTATTAGAGCGATGATGGTATTATGAATTTACTGAATAAGTGGTCAGCTACTCGTAATACATTTTTGCACTTAGGGCGAGAATCAACCCCAATTTGGTTTTCCGTGACTCCCGGTTTACCTAGTTCCAATATATTGTCGAAATGTAAAAAAATATGAGATATAAATCACAATATTTAAAAGACTTTAAAACATAAACATTTTTATAAAACGTACCTAATTCTTTGGCTGTAATTTATTTACAAACTCACCTCCGACAAAAATCTAATTCATCGAAATATAAGTATGTACTAAAGTTCTTGCAATCTACGAGTGCGCGTCGCCTTTATTTGTAGTTGGAAATGTGAATAGACATTTTCGTTAGTGTGCGTACCCGACGGAGCAGTCAGTAGCGACAATGAAAAATATGGTCACTCACACAACTAAGGGCGACGCGCACTCGTAGATTGCAAGAACTATAACTAGGATAATTATACATTTTATTTGAATAAATTGTTAGTAAATGTATATTAAAATATTCTGAACCGAACAATTTTGTTTCTTAATATTTACATATTTCCAAAGATATTAAAAAAAAACATGAAAAATAGAGAAGATCCGCCCCTATTAACTACAGTTTATTTAAACTTTAACTAAAATGAATCTTATTGTGATGTGTATACGCTTGGTCTTTGGTTGTGTGCAAGGTTATCGTTTTGGATTGAGATTAATCCCTGCCTTTAGGCTGCTGTCTCGAAAAAAGCGTGCAGATGAAACAACTTTTCATCGGCATTAACAGAGAAATTATATCTGAAAAAAATAATTAGTAATCTACACGATATGATACGTAATTTGGTTTTGCCATATTTTTTCTATCGGTATCACATAATAAAGAAATAAAAAACCAAATCACCTCCAAATCGTTGAATGAAACCACTTTACTCCTTCATTATTTATCAAAAGAATATATAAAAAATATCTACTGCTTTACTATACATAAGTTAATAATTTGTTTTTTTTTTACTTTTTTGAAATATGTAGGTATTAAATGAAGCCTTAAAAAGGTTTTTTCTCCTATTTCCCTATCATGGACGCGGCGAGCGTCGTAACCGCCACCGTACAAGGCGCGCTGTTATGAATGTTATTTTAATGTCATTTACGTCGATATTCGTCCATGATAGGGCGAAATAGGAGAAAAAACCTTTTTAAGGCTTAATATAATACATATTTCAAAAAAGTAACCAAACCAAATTATTAACTTATGTATTGCAAAGCAGTAGATCTTTTTTATATATTCTTTTGATAAATAATGAAGGAGTAAAGTGGTTTCGTTCAACGATTTGGAGGTGATTTGGTTTTTTATTTCTTTATTATGTGATACCGATAGAAAAAATATGGCAAAACCAAATTACGTATCATATCATGTAGATTACTAATTATTTTTTTCAGATATAATTTCTCTGTTAATGCCGATGAAAAGTTGTTTCATCGGCATATACTTATACGCAGATATACGCAGGCACTCAATTCATATGGACTTGTAGGAAAATATTTGCAATGCCCTAGTTAGTTTTCCGAGAATATCTCGTGAAGAATTCTTATTGTCGTACGGTAATGTTATAGAATATAGATTATAGGTACGTTGTGGAGTGGAATCTATTTTCTATTAGGTATATTGCAGCTGCTCTCAATCTTTTTCAGCCTTGGGTGCACTCTTATGCTAAGTATTTTTTCAGGGACCTTTATAATAGTTTAGTATTACTTACCGTTAGAAAACAGGATCTATAATAAATAGAAACAGTTTTAACCAAACAACACTAAAATAGTATTTTAATGAGTAATATTTTATACAACTCCTCGTTACAGATAAACAAATCTTAATCATAATACTATTTCAGTACTTACATTTGCATAAAACTCGAAGAACGGAGTTATCATAAATTTATTATGTGCCCATAATTAATTCATAAGCTAGCCTCAAATTAAATTCACAGTTACTTTGAATTAGAATGTTATTTATGACATAAAAATTCCTTTTTAATTAAGTTATTTTATTAAAATCCTTAGGTACCGTACTGTCAACGAACCGGAGTGGAGGTCAACAGTATTGACATTCTGATAACGAAGCTAATGCTACCCATTATGTTTAAAATAATTTATTTTATTACTTTAATTTATTAAGATATAGCTTTTATCGCGGACTTTGAGCGCGGCGACCGAATCAAGAAATTCCGTAACGAAAAAACCTAATAGCTGGTTTACACGTATTAAGTTGATAAGTAGTTAACTTAATTTTAAGTTATTTTTGGCTGGTTTACACGTATTAAGTTGATAAGTACTTAACTAAATTTTAACTTAATTTTAAGTTATTATTTGTATGTAAACACAAAATGTAGTAGCAAGTAGCAAGTTCAAATTTAGTTACTTTAGTTAAGTAAGTATAAAGTCATAACTGAAAAACTACTCATCTACTTAATAACCAGCCATTATTGCATGTAAACACAAAATTTAGTAGCTAGTAGCAAGTTAAAATTTAGTTAAGTACGTCTACTAAACAAGGAAATTAGAATTTTGACTATCTTGTCACTTGACACATTTTGGGCAGGCACTTCAAATTAAGTAAAAATTTAGTTGACTACTTATCAACTTAATACGTGTAAACCAGCCATATAAGTGTCTAAATACACTATAAAGAATTTCCGCGGCTGAAGTTCGGCATGGTGTGTTTAGTCACACACTCGTCTAACGTCGTTTCAGTTCGGCAGATTCGGCTCGGTGTTTGTGTGCATGCGACGGACACGTATGCGTCTAGCTGCTCATGCATTGTAATTTTGTAAGATAATAGTTTTTTTAACAATGCCGCATAAATAAAATAAATAAATTACTTACTTAAATATAATTGCATAAGTTGATAAAAGATGATATGCAAATTGCAATAGCAGTCGTCTGTAAGAAGCCTTATCTCATCCTTGTTAGTTCATTTTGATATCAATTCTAAAGTAATAAGCTTATATATTGTATTATCTATTCAGAGCGGCTTATGCTAACAATGGAAATGTCAGGTATTATCTAACAACACAATAAGTACTAACCCCCTTTAGTAATAAAAATATATTTATTATTTATGTTCTTAAGAAAGAAACACACTAGGCCGAAGCGGCGTAAATTCCGCGTCATTACGTCCGCAATGTCAAACGCATACACAATACGGACGGAACGCGACGGAATAGTGTGTCATCAGTAATTTAAAATAGGGATGGGGATTCTTGCCGAAAAAGATCGATTTTTAAATCGATTCGAATCGTGACCTAATGAATCGATCCACAAAAAAATCGAGGTCTAAAAGATCGATTTCCAAAAAATCCATCTTTTTATTAAATTAGTTTTTACAGTGTAAGTGTACTTATATCAAATTTATAAAAAACAAGACAAATTTTATAATTAACAATCTTTGAATTAGTTAAATCAGAGAATTCTAAGAATATTTTATTTACCATAATATATCAAAGTAGGTATCAGTTAAGGTGAAAACAAGACTTTTTTTTCCTTATTTTGGCATGCACGATTTGTGCGTCAGCCAAGCCAGTTAGGAGGTTAAACCTTAAACTATGGAATTTAATACGAAAAAAATCAGATTTAAGATTCGAGGATTAGGTATTTATTTTATTCAAAAAATTGCAATTTGCAAACTGCAATGTCAATCATGTTGCGGCCGCACATGCGTAGTGATGCGTGCTTGAGACGATACCATTGGTAATTGGACGATCTGCGTGTATCATAGAGGAAAATAATACATGGCACGTGTATCGTCCAATGGTATTGTCTCATAGCACGAAGCTTCGTGACGATAGACGAATCGCGACCCGCGGCATCACACTTCTCAGCGCAGATACAGAATACAGATACAAAAAAAAGATATACAGACGAACATATTATAACCTCCGTCCTTTTTGGAGGTCGGTTAAAAAGTCAAAAATTACAAACGTACCGTATTTTTTTATTGATGAGAAGTGAGGCGAAGGCACCACGGAGGGCGAAGGATACAAAACATACAGTTCATTCTTGTAAATTGTAATACGGGCCTTCAAACAGAAAAATCGTAACTCGATTTTAGAGTATCTAAGATTCAATGCGTTGGATCGATTAAACATTGCAGGCGGAATCATGCGGAACATTACGCCGCGTAACTTCGGCCTAGTGTGTTTAGACCATAAAGTTAATATACCTAGCGGAATAGAGAAACAAAGGCCTGAGCAAGCGAGATGCCACTATCAGTAACACCGCGTGGTAAAAAGAGACGTGTGATACATGACAGCAGTACTCTTTTTTTGACGTCCAGTCGGCACGTGCCGCACGTTGTCAATATAATCTCATAGAATTCATGTTCAATCATGCTTGTGTAAGTGTATACGTACACATATTTTTCACACAGATGAAAACCAATTTTGGTTACGTTTGACAGCTCGAGATTGTTGCTCTATTCCGATAGGTATATTAACTTTATGGTTTAGACACTAACACCCAAAAAAATTAAGTTACAATTTTATTCATTTTTTTGCTTCCTAGGAAAAAATATAGTGACAAAGTTCAAACCCAAAAAAATAAGAAAATCTGTGAGTGTTTTATTTTTTTTTTGGTTATCAGGGGAAAAGTCATACCTAGGACACTTTTTGTGCTAGGAAAATGTACGAACATTTTTGTCTTTGTACTTCAACATAATCATTAATTATTATAATATGAATATGTTATATAAACAAACATATTGTTTTTGTTTTCATGGAATACTTCAATCACTAAGTATCTCTTTAGTATTCCTCTTTACGAACAATTCTTAGAAATTCACCCAAAATTTAGTAAATTCTACTCGAGCTCCGATCAAAGCACTTGAAACAAGAAATAAAATAAATTCTATTCGATTTATTGAAATATACGGAATATTATATTTTTAAAACATACGGAAAAAACCCTTCCTTTTAATTTTCCGTGCAATATAAATTTGCATTTACCGCATTATATCATTTTATTATGCCTAAAACCGCAAATCAAGTAAAAAATAATGCATCGTTGAAATCTATACTACTCGTAGTCTATACTTACTAATATTATAATTGGGAAGAGTTTGTTTGTTTGTTGGTTTGAACGCGCTAATCTCAGGAACTACTGGTCCGATTAGAAAAATTCTTTCAGTGTTAGATAGCCTATTTATCGAGAAAGGCTATAGGCTATATTTTATCACGCTAAGACTAATAGGAGCGAAGAAATAGAGGAAAGTATGGAAAAAACGGGGGAAATTATTTGAAAGGGCTTATTTGAACGTACTGGAGCAATTTTTATGTTATTTGGCACACATGAAGAATAGAGCACGTGAAAGGACATAGGTTTATTTTTTGGCGGAAAAATATACGGTTTCCGTGAAATTCCTAAATTACGCGGGCGAAGCCGCGCGGAACATCTAGTAATATGTATGTTACTAAATCACATTGTATTGTGGATGCATTGACCTGAACTATTGCATTTAGTTAAAATATTTATTTTATAGTTAGCTAACCTTTTGTCTATATAAATAATTATATTATGCCGAATATTGAACGACGTTATTATATTATGGAAATACTTTAATCTAAAAAAGCTTAAACTTACGGCCGCTCTTTAGAGATATTTAAAAATAAAATGTATGGAGTTTGTGTCAAAATATAGATTTTGTCAAAATCTTTACACGTTTTCTGTCAAACTCTACATTAAATCTAATTTAATGTAGAGTTTGAGTAACGGTTAAGTAACAATTAACGTCTCGGAGTGTGGCCATTAGTCTTCTAATGAAAACGAAACATTTGCCGTCCTAAATGACCTTCTGAAGGTCGAATCTATGTTTACACCCTGTTTTCGCCATGTTTTCGCACTTAACGATTATTACACTGTCAATTAATAACATTTTCCTCATGATATCAATAGAAAACCTACGGGTAGTAAATAGGTTTCCATCATTAAGAAATTAGTGGACATTGGGCATTCGTCATCAATCCACACTCTTACACAAAATATATATTACCTAGAGGTGACAACTCTGATCTTCGCGGCAAGCGACCGCGATCAACAAAACATCAATAAATTATGTCAGTAACATACCCGATATAATGCATAATATTATGATGCACCCGAATTACTCTATAGGTTTAATATTAATATTCCCTTTTGAAACGCTCGTCATTTTATGCCATTGTATGTTCCACCTTACAACTCACACTACGGTAGCCGTAAACCAAATAAAATTAGATTTTTTTTAACTTATTTTAACTCTATTTAGTAAACTCCATATTGCCAATTATTACTTGGCTCTATATTTTCCTTCTTATCGCAATATACTACATATTAAATTGCACCATTTGCTGGGAGTATGATATTATTATAACGAGTATGCGCTTGCTTAGCTTTATTGTTTTACTATTTTCATTTACATAACCTTCTTTTTCTTGTGGTGTAATAAGTTCTTATTAGTAACACTTTACAATTTATGTAGCTTATTTCAGGTTATATTGTGTTTGTCATGATTGATACTTGGTATGTTTTTTTTTTTATTTTATTTTATTAAGATAACTACAACCTTAAAACTAACTATTTAAATAAACAAACTATAGTTAACTAAAAGGTCAATTAAAGTTACCTACATAACCACAGCTTAAATACTAAACTAAAGCTTAAACCGACTTAATTAGAAAATCTAAATATTAGCACAATTAATTTTAAAACATCTACATAACTATTTCATAAATTTAACTAATACAATGTACTTAAACAAAAAAAAAATAATACAAGAGAGGGTAGAGAAAAAAAAATATATAACTTAGGTTGCTTCATTACCATTTCATGGAATGTTGCGTTGAGGTAAGATATTGTTTACACTTTAGTCACAATACAATGTACTTATAATGTTAAAGATAATTATATAGAAACTATTACTACCAACAATAACTTTGTCTCAATTTACACTAATTATTATTATAAGTATATTAAATAACTTTCAAGCAGTATACAATAGATATTACACATGCAAAGTCATAAAATGGTACACAAAAATAAATTGAGATGAATTATTGAGCGCTCTCACCAGATAAAATGCCTTTTATTTTGTTCATAAAAGATTTCTTATTTCCAATAAAGATGTCAACTTCGGAAAAGTATTTATTGTAATTAAAATGTTAAATTTAACTTAACATTAGTTGAAACTTATCATTAGTCGGGTCCACACCAAACGATCCATCTTGGATCGGCGATCCCGCGATCCGCGATCCAGGATCGAGGAGCGTGGAGCGCGTTAGACCGATCCAAGAACTTGGAAACTGCGATCCTAATATGCGCTCCAAGCGATCCGAAGGCGATCCGTCATTCAAGTCAGTCAGTATCTTGCACGATATGGAGTCACACGTACAGCGGCGGCGAATTGCCGTTGCAGCAGTAACCTTTATTTTGCTTAAATTATTGCGCAAAAAAGTACAAAAAAGAAAAGGACGGTTTATCCTCCCGCCAGAGTTCGCATTTTTTTCTTTAGATCTTCTATTGGCTTGTTCCCCATTTTGCGAGAAATCTGAGCCCAAGCATTGACTCTTGTATCTCTATTCGTAAAATTAACATCTTTCGGGTCCCATAAACATTTAAATTCCTTATAAAGCGATATCAGACGACGACTTTGCGAAATATCCATTATCCATGGTGTGATGGATCGCTCGAATCACAATAACCGTCCACACCGCGCGCGCTACGTTTACTGAGGCACCTTTGAAGCGGGCAAGAAAACCGACAACGAACGGATCGCGAGCGCCAGGGAGCGCGCGCTCCAAAACTTGCGCATGGATCGCGCGCAGCACGTCCACACTAAACGCTCCGTGCAACGTGCTTCATGCCGCGCGCGATCGGAGTGCGTTGGATCGTCTGGTGTGGACCCGGCTATTGGCACATTATCTTAATGTTGTCTTATTATGCTGTTATTTTTCCTTCTTAATAAAATAAATAAAGGTCTATTGTTTAGTATTTATACTTTCACGCTTAGAAATGCTTAGACTATGGTATGTGGTCGTGATTCTTACTAGTTATCATATTGTCATACTACGTCACATCAAAACTGCCACAGTTTGGAGTTTGGATAGTCAGTTGACGCGCGACAAAACGTTAGTCGCCGACATCGAGGTACAACCTTATCGATTGGCGTCTATTCGAAAGCAATTATAACTTTTTGATTGTAGGTATAAAGTACGGAGGACTTATTTATAACGATGTTAAATTTATTTAGTTCTTTGATTTGTATAATCGTGTTGGTATGGATTTTCTTGCATGATTTAAAGTTAAACCTTTATGGAACGCTACATGTAAAATTAATGCTGTTTATATCTTTAACAAAAAATAAAACTACTCTGTAACTTTTGAGACGTTATTTGTAAGTCAAACAAAAACTTATTGTTTGTTATTGAAACTTATACTGACTTCGCTGGTTTTGAAAAGTTTCCTTTTATGTTCATACCTATAACCTATGTTCATAACTATTTCTATTTTACACAATTTGTTTTTACTCGAAAGACAGCTGTTTTACACTTACGTTGGGATATTTCCCCTTCTTGGTCTTCTTAAAATACTTTAAAATATTGTATTTTTGTGATTCGATTGAATATTGGTCAAGGAATCGTATGCTCATTCTCGCCAAGAGTGTGTGAATATAATTATATAACACTTAATTCCTTCATTGAGGCGAGCACTTAGGCTGTAGTAAATGTGCTCCAAGTTCCAACTTCCAACAGACGAAATATCCATTTGGTAGAACAATGCTCGACCATTGGTTTCGTCGGATTTATCTTTAGATGGCTTCCATCCTGGCTGAGGTTTAAAACGAATACCAATTGCTAATGGTTCCCTTTATTAATATCTAAGAGATGACAGATGAGATGACGAACAAAAATGAGTTTTGAAAGGTAGTTTTTGTCGGTTTTCGCAGGCGATATTCCAATTTCCCTCCTCAAACAATTTGTAAATCAACTTTCAAGATCTGCAATTCTCAGACGAAAGATGGGGTCTATTCGAATCCGGTATTCAAACTGACGGTACTGTTTCGTCATCGTATTTAGAATAGCTCGAATTTGTGGTAATGTTTCGGTTGAAGACGTTTAAATACACTGCCCGAGGCTTGAAGATTTGAGGCTTTTGACTATTCATTCCTGTACAAAGACAGCCAACAAGCCTGGCTTAACTTGGATAAATTAACTTGGATCTAATTTTAATTACTTTAACTTTCAGAGTAATTTTTTATTTGTATAGATTCTAGATACCATTATAATGTAAAACACCGCCAATACCATTGATATTGGCCACCACTTCATGTTCCCCTCTGAATATCGTTGAAACTCGACACAAATGGCATAGTTGGTATCTATTCTTTATATCTGATTGACTCACAATGCGTAGAATGAGTTGAATTTCCAAAAACGGTTTTCCCAGTTTTGACTACTAACCGGTTGGTTTTTCGAATTCGAGACGAACTAGAATTGTCACCCTGCTGTTTACTCTGGTTAACAAGTGCCATTTTCATCAAAACCTGATCTCGTGCACCGAAAATTATGATTTTGGTATCATTCGATTCGGAATACCATCTAGAACATTCTATCAAAATTCCAAGAGGGGCTGAAAAAATATGCAAAAGTTATAAACAATTAAGTAAATATAAAAAGAAGGGTTTGGTTTTTTTTTTAATTTCGAAAACTATTTGAGATAATCAAAATTTGAAAATGGATCATTATAGAACAGAAAATTTCCTAAAAAAAACCTACATCCTGGAACCTTACCAATAATCCTTATAGCTGTAATTGAGCGGCGAAAGTAGCGATAAAACCGCGTGGTTCGGGTTTCGTGTGATTTGCCGCAACCTGCTACGTGAATTTAAAAAATATTTTAAGTGATTAAATATTAATATTAATGAATAAAAATGTGGGTAATAAGTAGACATATCAATAAACAATAATCCGTTAACAAAAATCAATTATCACAATTTTGTTTAATTAATATGCTTTTCTTAATTTGTTAATAGTCACCATTTTAATGTTAACGTAAAACGCTGATTATTTCAAAACAAGAAATGAAGATTTTTTTATTATTCTTTTGAGCTATTCTTAAGAGGCCTTGAGATTCCCGTTGAAAAAATTCAATTTTTTCACTTTTTTATTAACATTCAAAGTCATTCCAAAATTATTCATGTAAATAAAGCAATTACGGTACTTTTATATCCAATTATTGTTACTATTTAGTTTTGTTATTGTTAGAAGCCAGATAACAATGTATATTTTTATTTATAACTAATAAAATTTAAATAATCATTTTTATTGATGAAAAAACCCTAACTACTATATTTACATAAAAATTTCATTAATGCCTTTGATTGTTCATAAAAAATTGAAAAATCAAAATTAGTGAATTTTTCCAACGGATATCTCTTCTGAGCCCTTTTAAGATTAGCTCAAAAGAATCATAAAAAATTCTAGATTTCTTGTTTTTAAATAATCAGCGTTTTTATGTTAACATTAAAATGGTGACTATTAACAAATTAACAAAAGCATAACAATTAAACAAATTGTGATAATTTATTTTTGTTGACGGATTATTGTTGATTAATATGTCTACTTAGTACCCAATTTTTTTTATTTCTTTATATTAATATTTAATCAGTAAAATATATTTTTTAGTTCACGTGGCAGATTGCGGCAATTCACGCGAACCCCGAACTACGCGTTTTTACCGTTACTTTCGCCGCTCAATTAAAGTTATAAGGATTGTTGATAAGGTTTCAGGATCTAGGATTTTTTTAAGAAATTTCCTGCTCTTTAAGGATCTATTTTCAAATTTTGGTTAGCTCAAATATTTTTTGAAATATATAAAAAAAACTAAACCCTTCTTTTTATGTTTACTTAATTGTTTATAACTTTTGCATTTTTTTTCAGCCCCTCTTGGAATTTTGATAGAATGTTCTAGATGCTATTCCGAATGGAATGAGACCAAAATCATAATTTTCGATGCGTTAGATCAGGTTTTGAGGAAAATGGCACTTGTTACTCAGACTAGTTCTCTATCAAAATTAGCTTAGAAGTTTATTCAACAAACAAATGTTTCTTGTTCAATGGTAGTTCAATTTTGCTCTGGGTTCAATGAACATCATTGTGAATCGGTTATCCTTTGTACAGGATGTCTTCTTAAGCTATTAAGGTCTGATTGTGTTGTATCCAATAAATTAAAGGTCGATCGGCCTAAACGAGGCTGAAGTACAACGAGCGTTATAATTTGTCCCAGGGGAAGTCCTCATTATTTTCTTATCATAACACATTTTTAGTATCAAGGGACATAGTTAGAAATCATATGACATAGACAATGCAGTGAGGAAGCCAATGTCAAGATTTTTGATGATGAAAGATTCATCTTAAAAAATCTTGATGAGGAATGACTTAAATTTTCAAAGAATTGCAGTGTGTTTTTGAATTGATTACAATCGAAAAACATACTGCACCAGCATATTTAATGGTGCTTTCTACCAAAAAAGCCAATGTGGTGACCGTAAAATATATCCTTCCTTTTTTTGAGGGTCGGTTATAAACGGCTATTCAGGTACCAAGTGACTTGTCCATTTTGATAAAACATACAACCATACCCTTTGGATACGGAACCCTAAAAAAGGAGGAAGGGTTCATAAAAAAGACAAATAAGAGACAAATAAATGATGAATCCAATAATAATCTCGGATCTAATAATCCTAACGACATTTGAGAGTTATCCCGATTTACAATTTACGGCCTTTCATTTCAGCCAATGTTTAAATATTCAAATCAAAACAAGGTAAATCACTTTGGAGCATTTTCGATCCGAATTCTGTTGGCGGATGATAAAATACATTGTCTGCTGCAATTAGCTTGCTAGCGAAACTGTAATTTTCGCTTTGAAAAATAAACGTTGGCTTTTTGTAGTGAAAATTGAAATTATTGATATTTTCAAAGTACAAGCTTTTTCGATTTCGCCTCATAAAATATTGGCATACAAATTTTAATACTTACAGCCCTTGAGGTGAAATTTCAAAATATCATCGCTTGGTGGAGGCCTGAAATTATTAGTTTGTAGCTCTAAGTGCTGCAGTTGGAGATAAATAAGGACTCTAATCCACATACATCCATACTAATCTATATCTAATATATATAAATCTCCTGTCACGATGTTTGTCCGTGATGGATTCCTAAACTACTTAACCGATTTTAATGTTTTTTTTAACGTGTGCTTTTTTCCAACTTGAGAGATAGGATAGCTTAGATCTTTAATTATAGTCGCAAAAAGTGTGTCTGTCTGTCTGTTACCTCTTCACGCTCTATTTATTTAAATTTGGCATGCAGATACTTTCGAGTCCTGAGAAAGGACATAATATGATAGTTTTTATCCCGGGAAAATGTACGTTTCCCGCGCGATGAATGAATTTTGGAGCAACGGAGTTGCAGGAGTCATCTATAGTTGAAATATAATAGGGACTGGGTATGTATAGAATAAAGAAGATTCATATAAAATTCCGCATAGAAATATGAGATATTGCAAGACAAATATTGTTTGAATAGTGTAAAACTTGATCCGCGCAGACCAATAACTTCGAGTTTGAAATCTTCAAGTTTGTCTAATGTAAGTCTATGCGAGTTGTAAGTTTTGTGGGCGTGGGTAGAATGCTATTTATGTGTGAACGATAAACTATCAATGTTATCTTTACGTATACAGGTTGTAACATAGTGTTAAATTATATTCTCGGCCTAGGGTGTCCACAGTACATATGCACTGAAAGAATTACTTTTACTTATGTAACAGGTTTTGATCGGGTTTATCCACGTAAGTTCAAATAGAAACAGGATCCTTTATAACCGCTAAATATCGAATTTTCCAATTGGTATTCTCATCCGAGCTAAAATTAACCCGTTGTTATGATATCATGTATTTCTTTCATATATATGAGAAAGGAAAGGAACAACATATTTATACTATAATCTAGCGTTAACTTCAACCCACTTCCGTGCTGCAAAGGCTGTAAACATCTTTATTTGCAACAATTAGATTTGTATTGTACCTAATGAATACTGGATTGCTTCAAGTCACGGAAGTTTCGTGCTCAAATACACAAGCAAAGCAGTCGTGGTTGCCTTTGATACAACGGTTGCTGGACAAAGCTCTAATTCAAAGATAAATTGTTGGCTTATGAGTCTGAACCTGCTCAGACTGAGTGCTTTATCGTTCTATCTTTGAACGAGAGAATCCATACTAATATTATTAATATTATTAACTTCACTTCCAACCGTTCAACCATTTTGCTGAAATTTGGTGCTGAGATACTTTGAGTCCCGGGAAAGGACAAAGGACCCACCTAATCATAGGAAACCGCAAATTATTTATATTCTCTTGAAACTTCGAGTGAAGTCCGTTCTCTAAGATAAGCTAACGCTAATTTATATTCAAAATTCCAAATATTATTATGAAAATTTGTATTAAGTACGAGTATACAATAAAAGTTACGTACGTCCATACGTCCCCACCTATACGACCTTCACAGATTCAAGAATAGAGCGTATTCCCTCTTAAAAGACCTGAAACACACCTGCAGCTCTTCTGATGTTGCGAGTGACCATTCGCGACTGAAGATGCTTGCCGTTAGATGACCCGTTTGCTCGTTTGCCCTTTTATTTTATAAAAAAAACAATGACGCTTATCGCCAATTCGGGAAATTATAACCCGGTCAAACCGCGGTAAAATCGCTGTAACGATCGATGTTTACCGAAAAGTAAAAAAAAATATAGATTACAATCTCACCCTTTCGTTCTTTTCCGATGACCACTTAATTTCTCTATTGAAAAATATCAATAGCCTCAAACCAATTAACCTAATTCCTGCAGCAGTTAATCTATACAATGGTCTGTTTGTTCAAGTATAATATCTAATTGGTATTGCCACGGACGCTCGGTACGAATGCAAATACCGTCACTGTTCTAAAGATAAACTGGAAACGTTTAAAGACATGAGTGGATGAAGCGGACAACTAACAATTTAAAAGTCGATTCTTTGCATAAATGAGGAGGCAGAGGGAAACCGAGAAAATTATTTGAAATCACAAAAAGGTTTTATGTATAACCAGATATATTAGCTAGATGATGGTAAGTTGCAACTTGCAAGGTTTGTTCAAAAAATAAAAATAAATGTTATTGTCCTCACATTATAAAATGTAAGTTACCCACTTCATTCACTTGTCTTCATTTAAATGTCTCCGTGAATGCCATGCAGAGATCTATTATTCAATAAACTACGTCACGAGATGTTTTACTTTAAGGTACAAGTTGGTAGCCGGCTCCATGAAGCGACTGCGGATGTCGTATCGTCGCGACACTACTGGTTTAGCTATGTATTTCTATGAAATACTCTCCGCAGTTAGCGACATACAGTCTGCATGGCGCGCGCCATCAGACTGTATGTAAGCCGCAGACTCGATCACACAAAAAGTTTGACGTCTGCGGCGCGCCTTCATATAAATACATACGAGTAAGAACCAATAGTGTCCCGACGACACGTCGTCTGCCACCGCTTCACGTCGCCCGCTGCCAACCGGCACCTTTATGCTCGTAAGTCGTATGCCAGGGCCGTTTCTAACGCGGTTGTTTTGTGTTGTGAAGCGCATGTAAAATTTTAACAACCATCACCAATCTGTGTCGTTTAGCGTATTAGGTGGTATTAGGCACACTTATGGTATTTTCTGTGTTTTTGTTATCGAAGATTTCTCCGTCGTTTCCCATTCGTCTTTTTCTGACTTCCAAAAAAGGAGATTTTTTTGTCTGTATTTTTTTCCTTTGTCTTAAACTAGTTCTACTTTATAGTTTAAATGCTACGATATTCTTTAATTTTTGATATTTGTTAAAGGCTTGGTTTTTTTCTATGACAAACTTCGCGATGTGATCATTTCGATCCATCGCAAGTTAATATTATAGCTGTCCTTAAGATAGTTACATGTTTTTGCAACTTTCTTACAATCTAAAAAGAAAGACGGTAAAAAACAAACGCATAAACAAACAAGAAAAGACATAGAAACCATTTGTCGTCGACAATAACAGTAACTGATTGTACGAAAGAATCATTATTAAAATTTTATTGCGAACTCTCAATACAAATTTTAATAAAATATGCATTTCGTACGAAATATTGCTTATTCTGGAACATAATAGCTGCAAATTCCCATTCATAAATAAAAAGTATAAATAAGTTTATGAAAAAAGATTCGCTAAAAAGTTTTGGGAATAACTTATTGTAAACATAATATTATGAATTAGATCGACTGATAAAATACCATTATGAAATGGTTTGTTGAATGAAAACAAAAGAAAATAGGTGGGCGTGAGTCCAATTCGTATTGTTTAGTACAGTGAAGTCTGCTGTATAAAAATATATCTTTTTTCTTTAATTTAATTAAGAGTTTGTTTGTTTGAACGCACTGATCTAACAAACCACTCAACCGATTTTAATGTAATTTGGCACAGTTATAGAGTAAAACGCCGGGAGAGGATAAAGGCTACTATTAGGTACTTTGGGTAAATGTACGGTTCCTTCCTACAATTCACGTTTATTTACGCGGGCGGACTTGAGTTGCGTGAACCAACTTATATTGTGGAGCTTTCCAGTTAGACATTTATAAAACCGCAGCCGTATCACGTATCTTGCGAGAGCAATGCGATACCAATTATTGCGCGATAATTGCTCCAAAATCGCAATTTCGTATCACGCAGCCAAAACAATGCGATTGCAATCAATCGCTTACATGATGACACCATTGTTTTTGACAACCAGCATGCAATCGATCGCGCGATTACTGCTAGTGGATTGTTGATCGCTATTTCTTACGTGATAGCCCTGCCGGACAGTCATCACTCAGCCTGCGGCAAAGCTAACTGAATTTTGACCGCAAAAAACCGCTTTGAACTTTGACAACATGAAAGCTTCATAAAAACCTTTCAGCTTCCAAATTTCAATAGCTAAAGACCAAGCAGCGCGTGCTATTTTAATTTACTCATAGGTAACAACGAATACTCGTAAAATATAATAATATTTTACGAGTATTCATTGTTACCTAATACTTAAATTCTCATACAGATAAAAATTATATTTTAAAATTTTGGTAGTTATTCTTAAGTGCGACTATTTTTGAGGTTTTTGTACTCAAAAACCTTCGTGGTCTGTCGACTGTCACATCAAAAAGAAAAACAAATTGCTAACCTATACCTTTGTTGTACCTTAGTATGATGAGAGTTTTAAAATTTTAAAACTCTCATCATACTAATTGAAATGTAGAGTTTTATTATCTTCACTACTGAGAGGTAAGATGTTTCAAGGTGCTTAAACTGATAGCGTCAATTTATAAAATATTTCTGCCTAGGACAGTTATTAATTTGTGTCTGAACATAGTCTGATCGTCATTTATATCTTTCTCTCGCGATTTGGCTTCGAAATGAAATAGTCATGCGATTTTACAACCATAATATTTAACAATATACATTATACAGTTCGTATAGGCTTAGTATATGATAAAGATGTAAATAACTTTTTTTTTTGTCAAGTTAAGTAAATTAAAAAATATTTTTGTGAAAATATGTGTCAGCTGCATATTCCCCTGGGTCAGACATGTGCAGTTATTGGTTGTATAATCCTGATATGAGTATATTCTTATATTTATATACATGACTGTAGTAAACAAAATCGTAAAAGTTGACCCGATTGCGGTGAAAAGCTTTGCCAGAAGAATGTGTCAACTTTTATAATATCATATCGTATGGAGGGTAAAAAGTGATGCTACTATCATGCTACCACTCCTTTCTTATATAAGTGTTTTTTTTTCTAAACATTTTAGACAAAGACAAAGATATTTTTTTTTAACTGTGTTACAAAGGTGTTGCAGATTTGTTGGTTTCAACAGTTTACCCGTTCGAGCATGCAATATTCGTATGAAAATATGTAAATGCTAAGAAAACATAGAGCACACATCCAAGTAATTTCATTTTACAATAATATTAGATTTGATTTTAATGGTAAAACATTGATAATATCGTGATTAAAGAGTAGGTATGTGAATTTCGCCTTTATGCCATTCGATCGTTGACAGCGGAGAAAACTATCCATAATAATAATAATAATAACTCCCACACCGGTTTCGGTAACGGTGGCCGGGATCATTTAAACCAGGCCAGTTAAGTTACGCTGGAGTAATTTTATATTGCCCAAGTGTGTACTGTGTGCTAAGTGCACAAGAGTACTCTCTATTCCTTTTACTCTCGTAACCCAGTGGGACGGACGACACGACTGGCGAAAGATCAGGCGCTCCTGAACGACTTTTTACATGCCCATCCGATGCATGGATCGCCTTACTTGTCAGACAATCAGGTGATCAGCCTGCATTGTCATAGCCAAACTTGGAAATAACATATTATTTCCAACGCGGGAATCGAACCCACGACCTCCGAGTAAAGAGCCACGCTCTAAACTATTGGACCACGGAGGCGTTGAAAACTATCCAATATCCATACTAACATTATAAAGTCTGTCTGTTACCTACTCACGCCCAAACCACTTAACCAATTTTGCATGAATGTACATTCATGCTTAATTTAATTCTCAAAGTATTTTGAGTCCCGGGAAAGGACATAGGATACTTTTAGTCCCGGAAAAACCTACGATTCCCGCGCGATGAACGAGTTTTCGCGCAACGGAGTTGCGGGCGTCAGCTAGTCAAAAATATATCGTATTAGATTAAGAAATATTCGTCAAAGATACAATGGAAGATGTCGCTTTTGTCTACTAACAACAAGTACGTCAGATGGTACACCGTATAGCTCATTTATACGCGCTTTAGAAATACATTTCGCAACAAGTTACAGCGCATCTATTGTCACTAGATACACTACTCGCTGTATAAATAAATATTAACAACGCCGAGTGCGACGTCTTCCACGACACAGTTAAATTGTGTGGTTGAAAGTTTTGAATGAACATTACAATAGTTATGTTACCCTTGACGTTGAATGAATTTGGAATTGTCCAAGCTCATCACGGAGAGAGTGCTAAAACGCTCTCGTGCCCTCAAGTATTTAAATGGAGTCCAATTTTATGACGTTGGAACGGCTTATTGCATTAGAGATGATTTCTCAAATTGATATCAATTACTTATTTGAACTCAAAACAAGGAGAACAAAATCGTCCTTGCAAATCAAACAAAATCGTTTGATTGTAAACTTTGTATTTTTATTTATTCTGGATAAAAAAAGTTTGAGTTTATAATTTCCACTAAAGAATGGCTTAATACCTGAAGACTCTTAAGTCTGACCTCAGCCAGCTCGATAAATATTTTAGATTTTAATTCAATTTTCACGTACATTCGACTAGGTCAATGTCGTCGGTTTGTTGAAGGAAAATATCGTAAACAAACATGCGTTGCATTTCAATGTGTGACAAGCACGAGGCTTCACATGAATCCCGTGTATCGAAGGCCAAAGTACTTTACGACTTTATGTATCGTTTTTGACACCGCCAGAATAATCAATGAACTCTTATTATGTAGTTATCGTCACAGGGCAAGTACCTGAACCAGTGGTGATGATCTAGGGATTGTAAAGATTCGAAGATTTATTGTAAAATAATTATTTTGAACTAGATGACGCCCGCAACTTCGTTGCGCCAAAATTCGTTTATCGCGCGGGAACCGTGCATTTTCCGGGATAAAAGTATCCTTTTATCCTTTCCCGGGACTCTAAGTATCTCCATGCCAAATTTCAGCAAAATCGGTTCTGTGGTTTGGGCGTGAAAAGGTAACAGACAGACAGACGGAGACAGACGGACAGTCAGACAGACATAGTTTCGCATTAATAATATTAGTATGGATAAGGAAGTATGGATTCAAGAGCGTTAGGAATTTTAAATTAAATTTTTCGTTTTGAGTTTTCAAAGAGAGAGTCAGTTCGATCACTACGAAACATGAGCTCGTAAGTTGTAATTGGTACCCTAAAAGATTTTTCATTTTATCCATAAACGTATAACAAGTCATAATGTATCAAAATTTTTTAAAACAACTAGCGTCTTAAATCGGAAACCTTTTTTTCAACGCTTATATAACTACAGGATTAATTTTGTAATTTATAGTAGGTATCATTGACACACTATAATGAAAGGTACTTGAATCGTTAGGTACCTAGTATAGCTAAGACTTAATGACTCGGAAATTTTTCCCAGAAGTAGAGAAAGAGAAACAATCCCCTCAGTGAGTTGCCATAATTTCAAATACTATTATTTGGCGCAGCACAAGTCATATCGATTCATCATTAATAAGTGCCTGCTCATGCGAATAGCGTATGTTATTTTATGTAAATGGATCGTATATAGGTCAAATGTACACAATATATATTATGTATAATGTTAAAATAATATGTTATTACTAATAACACTACACGTATATTTTATACGTGGGAGAGCCATGCTTCGGCACGACTGGGCCGGCTCGACCGGAGAAATACCACGTTCTCACAGAAAACTGGCGTGAAACAGCGCTTGCGCTGTGTTTCGCCGAGTGAGTGAGTTTACCGGAGGCCCAATCCCCTACCCTATTCCCTTCCCTTCTCATCCCTACCCTCCCCTATTACCCTATTCCCTCTTAAAAGGCCGGCAACGCACCTGTAGCTCTTCTGATGCTGCGAGTGTCCATGGGCGACGGAAGTTGCTTTCCATCAGGTGACCCGTTTGCTCGTTGGCCCCCTTATTTCATAAAAAAAAAAACATACTATTCCTACACGTAGATAACATAATATTGGAACCATAAGGTCTATATGAGTATTAATGAAAAAAGCAATGGGAACAACTTGAACTGTCTTACACCCACGTACCCCCGAAGCCCCGCCCTACGCTCTATAGCAAGAATAATAAAGAAAATATTATGTAAAATCTTATACTTCAGAGGACTTCGCATTACTCCGTATTGATGGCATGTGGATACCAATATCTATAGTCCAAACTAATATATCTATCATTCTGTATGTCTGTTGTTTACGCTACGCCTAAGTTGCTTAACCGATTTTGATGAAATTTTCTATAGAACTGGAGTCAAAATTAGAAAGGACATTATAGTTTTGTCTCGGATAATGTAGAATCCTGTGCGAATTTCGAACCAAGGATGTTGCGGACTTTATAACTTAGATATTAAAGTTGTTTACCAAAGAGTTTATAACAGATGAACTTGGCTGACCCGTAATTATTATAATATCCAAGCAATGCTCCGCCTCGGAACAAGTCATAAAATGTCTGTGTAAATAAAAAACTGTTTTATCTTATTATTGCGAGAACCGCAAAGTTAGTGATAAAAGAACAGAGGGTTGGCTTAGAGCCCAGACAAACCCTCGCAAAACGTTAAAATATGATAATTAATTTAGCATTCGTATATTTCGTAATGTTGCTCGGTTGGCGCTGTGGACGTAAAAAGTTTTTTCTATGTTTCGTAAATTATTTCTTAGAACAAACATGTGGTTTCGTTAATAATTGATCCCACCAAAACATGAAAATTTGTAAAAGGCGCCAAGCAAAATATTGCATAGCTATTCAATAAGTACTTCTGTCGTAAAAAGTTTTCAGATCACATTCAAGCCAAGCCTTCAACTTATTTTGTAATTTAAATCAACATTCAGTAAATGTATCAATAGATTTCTTTATTGTATAATTATTATAGTGGCTTGGCAATAAGCACTAGAGAAATAATCAGCTACAGCTAATTGGATTTATTGGGTACCATCGGCCACATACGTCGTTACATATTAAAACACTTTACGCTTGCCGTCTGTGTAAGTATGAACTCCTCCCAATTTGCAGTTTTATATTTGTTTCTATTGTGCTTATTGCCAAGCCACTATAATAATTATAAAATAAAGAAATCTATTGATACATTTACTAAATGTTGATTTAAATTACAAAATAAGTTGAAGGCTTGGCTTGAATGTGATCTGAAAACTTTTTACGACAGAAGTACTTATTGAATAGCTATGCAATATTTTTTTCTTTTTTTTTCAGGACACGTTATAACTTTTCTGTATTTTTTATTTAATTAATGCCATTTCATTAAGTTCATAACTAATTTAAAGCCTTTTTTACGTCAAACAAATATGCAGTCGAAACTCATACTGTTCTTGCAAAGTTACAAACATAAAAGTATTTTATTTTATGTAATAAATTATTATATTATTACCTATTATATTATTTTTCAATTTCAGTTTTTAGGTTTCTCTGCCCAAAGGATGAAAACGGGGCCCTATTATTAATAAGTCTTCGCTGTCTGTCCGTCGTTCATCCGTATGTCACCACTCACCAGGCTGCATCTCGAGAACAGCAATAGCTAGATAGTTGCGATTTTCACAAATTATGTATTTCTGGTGTCGTTATCAAAGCTAATAGTCCAATCAAAATAAAATAAATTATTAAAGGTGGGCTTCATACAACAAACACGATTTTTTCCCATTTTTTGCTCTATATCCATAATGGTAACACTAAGGTTCAGAAAACGCTGATTTGTATGTTAACTTTAATAATTAATAATCAAAATTAAATAAACTTATTATTTAAGGGGGGCTCCCATACAAATTTACGGTACGGAACCTTATGTACGCCAGTCCGACTCGCACTTGGCCGGTTTCATAATTTTTCCTTTCATTGTGAATAAAGACCTATCCGAGTACCAAACTTCAAGGTTCTAAGTCTGCCTTACCTTACTACCTTAGAATTTTGATGATCTGTCAGTCAGTGAGTTACAAAATGTAGTAATTTTGACCATCCTTAACTCCTAAACTATTTATTGAAATTTCATGTAATTTGGAAATTAAGCTAGTTTTAATACTTGCTTACTAGGTCACTAGGGTGACAGAAATTTTAAATCCCTAGCTTTGTTAACATCGAAGATAAAGGGGGTGTGAAATAGCCGCGAACCGCTTCGAGAAAAGTATGGCACGGCCGTGCCTTTGCTAAAAAGCTTGGCTGGGGCACTGCCGTGCCCCCAGATGTTATTTTTGCCCCTTGAAACTAGTCTAAATGCCACAGCCTATACCCACTACCCAATAAATATAAGAGTTTATACGGTCTACATTTCTTTTACTTCCTACAGAGCCGATTCTCATACGTAGAATGTCTTTTGTATTTTACGCAGTGGTCCGTTTCTTACCTTTTCGAATGAGTCAACCGAATCTAGATTCGAGTTGTAAAGTATGTTCTTATGTCTCGAATCTCGCTTCGTTCGCAGGTTGCTCATTGGCGAGCAGACATGCTGCCTCACGCAGGAGTGTGACAGCCTGCGATCGAAGTGACATTCGAGGCCAGAGAATCGGGCCCCAGTTCGGTCAATTCGACCAGTCTCGCTGACGGGTTAGCCGCCAGCGGCCCATGTATTTACACTGGGAGCGCACTCGTGTTTGTTGTTGCGGTAAAAAACACAACGTACACAACCCCTGTAAACACTCTAGGGTTGACGCCTCATTCTTATTGGCAGGGTTTCTTTCAACTCACGGGTTATAGTGCTTTGTGTTTTTTATTAGTTTTTATGATTGCTATATTACTTACGAAAATAGAGAAGTGGGTAAAACTTAAAGCCTTTTTTATACCTTATTTTCAAACTGTTATATTTTAGGTTTCTAATAATATGCTTGCCGCCACCATGACGTAGCCCATATCCTACCAGCTAGGGATGAAAATTATTGTTTCTTTGGTTGAATCAATAGCAGCTGTTCTGGCTTAAAAAAGACTTGAATATTTCATGTTTCCACACCCTACTTTTAACCCGTATCTTACGTTGCGTTTAAACACAAAAGAAAATCCAGAAGTTGGCACGGAAAAAGCCGTTCAGTAACTTCTACTAGAAAGAATTAGTAAACTGGAAATGTATCGAGGTTTCAAAAAAAACAAAACATTTATTGTGATTTAAACAAAATTATGTGTATAATAAATGTGTCGTGATAAGAATGTAGGTTGCGATACGTTGCGTAATCTTACCGTAAGAAGGTCGTCGGTACTGAAATACTAGTAATCCGTGTACAGTTCACCGCAAAAAAATTACATATTAATACGCAGAAACAAGATATGATAAAACTAAAAATTGATAATACTGGGACTTTCCTTTAATTATAGTCGACAAGATGTTTCCCGCAATTTATCAGTATTCCGAGGACTAAAATATATCAATTTTCATCAACATTGGTTCAGTGGTTTATAATAATACGAGAAAACAAATAGGCAGACAGACGGCAAGCCAGCATTTTTTTATATTTTACCGATAGCTTAAGTCGTTAGACTACGCGGGTGATTAAAAAAAAACAACGTCTACGTTACATCTCTAGGTTGATTTAATGGTTGGTTGCACCAGAGGCATGGTTAAAGTTAAAGTTATGGTTATAGTTAAGGCTAACTTAACTTTAACCCTAACTTTAACCTTAAATTTTACCACAGAATTTGACAGATGTCTGTTGCGTTTATTTTTTTTATAAAAGCTACAGATAATGGGATTGAGAGTATAAAAAAATTAATTATCCGTAAAAATCGACAGGAAAACATTTGTTATAAGTTAACTTGTAAGTTATAACACTTTAAGCCATATTAAATTTTCATGAAAAAAATTCGATATAAGTATGAGATGTTATGGTTATGGTTAAATATGGCATCCTTAACGGGCCAAAGATTTGACATTTTGCACAGTAGTTATAGTTAAAGTTACAGTTATAGTAAGTTGGTGCAACCCACCCTAAGTCTATAATATTATACTTATTAGTTACTCACTATATAAATACGTTGCCCGTAACTTCGATACGCAGTATTCAAAAATTCGTTTATCGCTCAATAACTGTGCATTATGCCGCTATGAAACTATATGCTTTCCCGGACCTTAAAGTCATCTAAATCAGTTTAGTGGTTTGAGAAGAAGTAACATACATATTTCACATACAATATTAGCAGGGATTACATTAGGAAGCATTGACGTTCTTTCAAAGTCTCTCATCTGCGAAAAGAGAGATTTAAAAGAGCTGTACTGGAACAGCTTATCCTACAATACGAGTCGTGACTCGTGCTATTGAATACTATTTGCGAGTTGCGACATAAGCTGTCCTTTTGTGTCCCTTCGCTCACTGCTATTATTGAGGCCAGAGACTGCATAAACTTCTATATGTCTACTAGTTAGTACTATAATGTGTCTAGTGTCTACTAGTCAGTAACTATAAGCACTATAGTTAGTGAACTAAGTAGGCGCTATAGGTAGGTAGTATACTTAGTAAAACATTTAATAGTGCAGTTGAACCTGGCCAGTTAAACTACGTCGGCACTCGATGCGGTTTATTTCTTATGTTAATAATTATAACATAAGAAATAAACCGCATCTACTGCAAATATATCACATTGTTATAATAACTTCTAACTTGCATACGGTGACTTGCATACGGTTGACGGAAAACTTTTCGCCAAGATTGCGTCAAACTAAAAGCATTTTCATAATACATACTATAGAATTTAATAAAGAATTAGTTATTTTCCAGAGGTTTCCAGAGGTTTCCAGATTCGAGCTCTCATTAATATTTTTAGTAAGTACTTATTAAGACCGCGCGTAGACGAAAACGGCAACGATGTAACTGTACAGTTTGGTCTCATTTGCCCTCTGCCAACTAATAAAGTTATGTGATATGTCTTTCTCTTTTAACGTAACTGTCCTAACGTATATGGAACAAGAACAAAACACTGTTTTAGTAAAATTGAGTATAGACAGTAAGGATATTTGCTTATAAGTATTTATTTATCTTCAATCTTCACTCATATCTTTATTTTACACTTGCTGTCCCGGTGAACTTCGTGTCACTTTAAAACCTTCCCTGGTACCAATCCGTTCAGCCCTTTTCGAGTTTTAGCGCGACTAACACATTTGAAAGTCCATTTTTAAATATAAGAAGATTAATTATTATAATGTATTCTGTATCAATATATTGTACAGTTTTATCGCTTTGTGTGTAGCGGAACTTAATATATATCCTGACTTTTGACCGTTGAAACTTGAAACACGTTGATTTTATGTTCAAGCGATAATTAATATTACATTTGCATATAATATTAATTATCGCTTGATTAATGGAGCAAAGATGGATCATGGAAGGTCCGACCCGTAAAATGTGAACCATCATAATATAACTGGAGATTAGAAGAAACTTTATTATTATTATTGGAACGAAGTTCGTTATCGCGCGTTTGCGAATTGCGAAAGGAGGCTAGACGGAACGACACGTCTTGTCCTCGACACTTTTTTTAGTACCTGCGAGATGGCGTTGATATATTGAGTGGTACTTAGTATTCCTGTGCGTCAACTAGATGGCGTTTTTAAAAATAAATAGCGACATCTACCGGACGTTTAAATAAATTTTATTAGAATTCCACAAAAGTCTCGTTGTTAGTATTCCTGGGCTTCAATAGACGACGTTTTTAATAACTGCGTTCCATCCGGGTGTCACTTAAGAGCCCCCGCGCATTAGGCGGCCAGGTCGCTGCGACCACCCCGCGCACTTTGCGGCCACGTCCGCGACCACACTCGTATGAGTAGTGATTTGATGAGAAACTTTAAATATTATTTTGTTTTCTGTATACAAAAAACGCGTGTCCGCGGCGACCAGTTCGCGCACACTGAGTAATTTCATACAAATTCTCGTATCTCGTTGGCCGCGGCGGCCAAGTGGCCGCGTGTGTGTCGCGATGTTTTTCGTTGGCCGCGCGACCAGAGCGTGGCCGCTGGTCGCGTAATGCGCGCACCTATATAATATTTTATCTAATATCATAGAAGAAAATATAGTTGGCCGCAGCGACCTGGCCGCCTAATGCGCGGCCGGGTTGCAAAATTACGTAATTTTACCGAAAACGCTGGTAAAATACGCGTATTTTACGGTAATTTATATAAATTACGGTAAAATTACCGGCTACGTATGTATGGTGAATGAAAGTATAACGGCGGGCGAGGCTAGCGTGTTGCAAGTTGCATCTTGCGTACTGCGTGCACGTCGCACGAATCACGATGCGACGTTGCCGATAAGTGCTGTTTGCCATAATATTTTGCGCTATTGCGACTTGTTGACAGCTGTTGACGTCACTCGACAGAGCATACTAGCCCAGTAGGGTTAGTTCAGCCTTATATCATGTATGGGAAGCTGAAATTAATTTTTCAGAAATTTTTTTGCACCAGTGTTTAGCGGAGGTCAGAAATTGCTTAAATTCAAAAACTCGATCAAATCCGACGAGTGCGTTAGCCGCCATATTGGTTTGAAGGTCCAATCTTTTTTTAGCTATATCTCCTTCATTTTATTTTTTTACGAAAATGATAAGGACTAAATTTGATGTACATTTAATTTTCTACATTTTGAATTATTATAATTTTCATCGTAAAATCAATATTTACGGAGATAAATGCAAAAAACAAGTCAAAGTATAATTTCGCTTGTATGTCAAATATTATCGAATTTAGCGAAAGTAATTGTAGAATAGAAACAAAGTTATAGGTGATTTCCTACAAATTTGAACCTTATGACTTTTTTTAGAAATCAATATTTAAGCTCCTATACCTATGGTAAATGTATCGAGACCCAAGCGACTGGATAAAACTGAATATTTCTGATCATGAATTAGACCTTATTTACTATTACGGCACAACCTACACCTAAATCATTATTAAAAAATGGCCAAGTGCGAGTCGGACTCGCTCATGGAGGGTTCCGTACCATTATTTTTTCAATGCAAAGACAGACAAAAATTTGTGCTTTTTGTATGGGGGCCCCCCCTAAATCTTTACTTTATTTTAATTTTAAAAGTACAAAAGCAATTAAATATTTTATGCTTATTTTAACTGTCTTAGTGCTGCTATATTTTTGGTATTTGTTGTTATAGAGGGAAACAAAATACATACTTAATATCTAAAAATTTCAAGTCTATACCTATCACCGTTCTTGAAGTCTGGAGACAGACAGACGGACAGGCAGTGAAGTCTTCATTTTAATTGTGGTTAATTTAATGAGCTACAAGTTTATTTCCGTATTTTTTCTGTATTTGACAATAATCGCGATACAGGTCAAAATTATACTTGGACTTGTTTTTTGCAGTTATTTCCGTAAATATTGATTTTACAATAAAAATTATAGAGACTGAAATTGTAAAGAATCAAATTTGCGACAAATTTGATCTATATCATTTTCTTAAAAAAATAATAAAATTAGATATAATTAGCTAAAAAAATATTGGAACTTCAAACCAAAGTGGCGGCTAACGCACTCATCGGATTTGGTCGAGTTTTTAAATTTAAGCTATTTGTGACCTCCTCTAAACACTGGTGCAAAAAAAATCTGACTATAATTAATTTAAAAAAAATCTAACTCTACTTGGGTATACTGATACAGCAAGCCGGTGGCCTGGAAGTTATTTTGTTTTGACTGACTGCACTAGACGTGCATTAAGTAACCATATCCCCATTATTAATGAAAAATATGCCACGAACTCAAAAATCGTTTTTTACCAAATTTTACCGTAATTTACCGTAAAATATAATATTTTACGTAAAATATCGTATATTACCGAATTTTACGAAAGTAATTTTACCGCTTTTCATCCCTATGCACGGGGGGTCATACACCTCTCAAGTTTTTTTAAAACTAAAAAACTCGAAAACCACATTCAAAACATGTGGTTTTCGAGTATCGAGCATGGATATAAAACTTTCACAGAAACCTATTATTTAGAATTAATATAATATTGAACCCAAAAGAAGATACATGATATTAATATGTATCTTTTTAGGCCCTTGGGTACTAGAAATACATACACTTACTTAAAACATAAACCTCCTTGCGTAGTCGGATACTGACAAGTATCCAAAACTATAACCACTTCACGTCATAGTATCTGATTCCAGTAGAGAATAATAAACCGTATTGTTTTTATTTCGGCCTAGTTCTTCTATCATTAGCATGTGTCTATCAACCGGAACATTCATGAATAACATAGCGACTCGCTGGCTAAATATATCTACGTTCACGGGAAATAAACACGTAAATACCTACTACGGTTAAATTACCTAGAAGGCCGTAGATTTGGTGAATGAAAAGTTAGTACTTAAGTTATTATATTATAATATTTATAACTTTCTAGATGACACCGTTACGCCAAAATTCAATTATCGCGCGGGAACCGTACATTTTTCCGGGATAAAAGTATCCTATGTCCATTCCCGGGATTCAAAGTATCTCCATATCAAATTTCAGCAAATTGGTTCATCGGATTGGGCGTGAAGAGGTAACAGACGGACAGACAGATGGACAGACAGACAGACGACACTTTCGCATTTATAATATTTGTATGGAGTAAATGTATTAACATTTCACGACAACACTCCACACACACACATTTCTTTTTGTGATTACCAAGAAATGCAAGCAAAAATGTTACAAATATACAGGTGTAACGAAATTTAAGTAATAATACTCTAGGGTGTGTATGTGTTCCTTAAAGAGAGTTCACTGCGAACGTAGCAGCGCTAAAATACTGAATTTTTCTTTCACTTTTCTATGTGGAAACTCTTGGGCCGTGGCGCTGGGGCGCTTGCCCATACAAAAGTGAAAAAAATGGTCTTTTAGCGCAGCTACTTTCACAGTGAACTCTCTACATACACACCCTAAAGTATTATCACTTAGTTTTGTTACAGCCTGTATAATGAATAGTTTGCTATTATTTATGTTACGCTCAAAGACCGAAATCGCTCAGTGAGCGAAAAAATAGCTCACAACGCGTTGTGGTCACAGTGAAACAGCCACGACGCGAAATTCGCGCTGTGGCTCTAATGAAAACGGCCACGACGCGTTCTGGCAATCGCAAAAAGACCATTTAAACGCGAAATTCGTGTCGTGGCTGATATGTTATTCGTTTTTCTTGATTTGTTCTTGTAGTGCAGTCGCCAGAGGTTTTAACCTCCGAAAATTGTAATAGTGGATGGATTTTTGTTTTTGAGGTGTCATTTTCTTTTTTACACTATTACTTGTTAAGTTTACCAAAAATTTTATTGTGCTTTTAATTTTTTAGTTACTTAAGAAAAAAATTTTTTTTCTAGTTCCTGTTATTTAATGACTCTTATCTGATTGTCTACATTGTTAATTAACCAAAAACACAATTTTTAAAACAGAATGTTTGCTTTGCTAAGCTAAATAAAACTATAAGATTTTTGCAAAGTTTTTAGAGATTAACGCTCGTCGTAACCAAGATAAAAGGGTTTGGGAGGATTTCAGGGTTGTAAAGAAAAGTGTGTTACACGTACTTATTGTGTGTATTTAATTTTTAGAGAAATGATTAGTTTTAAGTACTTTAAAACGTTTTAATATCTCCAAGAACGTGTAAAATAGACCAAATTGCTTTTTCTTCATTTGTTGAGAATTTATTTAAGTAAGAGCTAAAACGTTAAATGCATCGATAAATTAAAGGCTTTTCCTAGCCTTTGAAATATATTTCAACTTCCTAATTAAAGCCAGAAAAAAAAATTGGGTGCTACATATCTCACGTACATACTAAAGACGCATGCTGCGACCTATGTTTGGAAAATGCTTACCTGAATACAAAAAATATCAGTTCTTAATCTAATTTCTATTTCTTTCCTTTGAGTATATTTTAGCAAATGTAATAAATGAAAAAAGAATAATAAAAAATAAATTTTATTCTGTGCAAACCTAACCAAAAGAAATAAAATACAGATTTTCTTCGAAATATACGCGAAAAGTTTGTGCCACATTTTCGGACAAGTTTATAAAGTAAGAGCTAAAAAATTATACACATTAAAAAATAGAAGGCTTTGTTAAGCCTAAAAAATAATTTTAAACTACCTATCTAAAACCGAAGAAAAATAGGAACGCCATTTACCTGGCGAGGCACACAACAAGCACATTTGGAGGTATACTCATCTACATACAAAAATATTAATTTTAAATCTAAATTATATATTTTTTCAACTTATTTTCTGTCTTTGGAATATAAGCAACGATATAAATAAAAAAATTAGAATATATTTTATTGTTTTGCTATATAAGCAATTAAATGAAAGAAATATGCAAATTTTCTTCAAAATTTTACAGTTTACGAGTTTACTTGAAGTGGAAGAGAATAATTTAAAAATCAAAAGCACAACTTTTCAATAGGTATACTTTATTATTTATGTTATCAGCTACACATTCCTTTTTTTCTTTTCAATTTTCATCCACTATTGCAAAAATCGGAGGTTTGCACGAATTTTACGCTCTGGGAACTCCACTATTGATTGATTAAAAGTACATAGCTATGGAAGATTATATTTGAATTAGGGCTCCATTCCACCGCGGCGCACGGAGAGACTACGCACGTGTGTCGAGCTTCGCTTTGTAAGAAAATATATGTGACTGTGTCCATTGCAACCCACGGACACTCTACGCACGAATTGACTTAACTGACTAATTGACTACTAACTAATTGACTTAAAAAAAACTGTGATCCAGAACGCGTCGTGGCCGTTTTCATTAGAGCCACAACGCGAATTTCGCGTCGTGGCTGTTTCACTGTGACCACAACGCGTTGTGAGCTATTTTTTCGCTCACTGAGCGATTTCGGTCTTTGTCCTATGAGCGTAACATTTATAGTACGGGAGAGTTTTAAGTAAATTTTTATCAAACTTGCGGACTTTTTAATGAGATACCCTTATGCAAAATATTGTAGGCGTAACTATGAAACTTACTTCACAAAGCGCTAATCCCCGACACGAGTAACGTGATGCTGCATAGCTTCATGAAAATAAAGGAAATTACGCTAATAAATGATCAACCCTTAAGTTATCTACTGTCCAATATTAAAATTGTATTGCTTTAAAATCCAATCATTTAAAATGTACACGAATATAGCTGCGAATATGAACGAAGTTGACATGATTTCCGTGCATCTGGTTCGTTTCATTCATTATGGCCACAGTAAATCTCGTATGAAAGGGGACTTAATTAATAACTGAATGTAAGATTAAAGTTTTCAAAAGTTTCTTTGTATCTCCCTCTAATTATATTTTTGTGTATGATTAAAATTGTTTTCATGTTTCGTCTCGAGTTTTGTAGTTGGCTGTGTGGTCTAGATTTCTAGAATTTTGTAGTATAATGTCGGAAGATTGTCGTATAATGTCGGAAGATTTTCCAGAATTATTTTTCAATATCTCATGAATTTTACATCATTGTAACAGATGGCTGGGCTTTGGAGTGTTTTGTGTTCTTTTTAACAGAAAACTACATGGCCTAGGATGTTTGCAGATTACATTTCTTGTGACATAATATAATGCCATTAATCTAATATATAAAATTCTCGTGTCATGTAGTGTCACAGTGTAGGTATAATAATATGTACGCGAACTCCTCCAAAACGGCTCAACCGATTCTAATAAATTTTTTTATAATATGTTATATCCTTAGGCCTGTGAATAGGTTATTGATACTTACTCGAAATAATTTAGATGGCAAAACAACGTTTGCCGGGTCAGCTAGTAAAATATAATATTAATAAAACATAATAGTTGCAACTTGCAATCTTACAGATGTTATTTAAAGGTCACAGAACTCTTAAACCACAAAGCCACTGTTATTATTATTGAATGTCGTAATTATTTATTATTATTTATTGTACTTATTAACAAACTTAAAAGCAGTTTACAAAAATGTTGGGTCAAAAACTATGTATGTATATGTATGTATGCGAAAACCCTTTTGCTGACGATAACTGATTGACGGATGACGCCTATGGACGTATAACTGTTGTACTACATATATAAATTTCCTACGTGTTGCGACACTACGCCTATAGGCAATGTATGAAAAAAAGTACTGTCACACCACGAACAACAGGCCAAAAGTACTGTCCGTCAAAGTGTTAATTTTAGGTTTCTGAGGAACATGCGAATGATGATGATAAATTGAACAGTTTGCTTGAAGAATTGACACAAAAGTGGGACAAGCAAACACTCTTTAACATTAATATTTTTAGCGCTTGCGACATCGGCCGTCGTGTGAGACTGAATTTTTGTAACAACAATCAATACGATGAAATACGGTAACGACGCATTCTAATTTAGGTCTCTTCAAAATATTTCGACACTCCCATTACGTTATAAGAGTCTTGGTGACAAATATGAGGCATGCTTAAGACTTTATTAAATTAGAAGAAAATTGCGCCAAAATTCGTTTTTCGTGCGGGAACCATACATCTTTCCGGGATAAATCCCGGGACTCAAAGTATCTCCATACCAAATTTCAGCAAAATCGGTTCAGTAGTTTGGGCGTGAAGAGGTAACAGACAGACAGACACACTTTCGCATTTATAATATTACTATCTAGATTATAGTAGTAACAGTAAAGTATGGATCGTGCGGATGTGGTTCTTTGTCACATGTAATATTTAAAACTTTTCACGTGTATTTACGTCTGTTATGAAAACTGCATTTAAAATACTTTCGTGAATAATGTACTATCGAAGAAATTGATTCATAGGCAGATGACGGACCCTTTTGTTCTGGATTATAATTATGTCAATTCAATGTTAGCTGTTGTGATCTGTGCACTAGGTTTGACATAACGCGAACAAATTACGTAGGTCAGCCATCAGTAAATCGATTTCTCTGATAGTGCTCACAGAAATTAACTAAAAAGATCCTATACTTACCTCTTTAAGTTACAAATCTTTCGTCGAAATTTTTAAGCCTAAGAGTGTATTGAGGGCGAGGAGGTGTTAATTATCTGATAACATAACCTAAAAATACAATATCAGCACAGAATATAAGTAAACAGTAGTCCATCTCAGTCGAATCTCGATTCAGGCGCACATAATATTGGTATGGAGATACTTTGAGTCTCAGGAAAAGACAAGAAGATACTTTTGGTCCCGGAAAAATGTACGGTTCCCGCACCATAAACTTTAATGATTTTCGCCTAAACTATTCAATCTATTTTGATGAAATTTGGTATGGAGAATGGAGATACTTTGAGTCTCGGGAAAGGACAAGGGATACTTTTTGTCCCGGAAAATGTACGGTTCCCGCACAATAAACTTGTATGATTTTCGCTTTTTTAAACTATTTAATCTATTTTGATGAAATTTGGCATGGAGATACTAATTTTAATCTATTGTTTTCATACACCAATTCGAATTAAATACTCATCGTTAAGACAGGACAACGTCTGTCGGGTCAGCTAGTTTTGAATAAAAGTAGGTTAATATTATTAGAATTTTAGATAAGTATATAAACACACCGGCAAAATTAGCGGAACATAGTAAAATTAATTTTTTTTTGCAAATTATTCGCTGTTTTTTTTATATTTATTTATTAATTTAATAATTTATGATTAAAAAATAAAACATATATGAATTTAGGGCATAAAAACACGTAAAATAGAAGAAATCTGCAAAAAATAAAAAATTAAGAAAAATCTTTGAAATTTCAGTAGTTAGTTTTTAAGTTAAGTTCTTCATTTTTACTTAAGAAATGCCATGTTAAAAGTATGTGATGCCTTCTATGGATCTCAAGAGAGTCTGGATACGCCATTCCATGCTTCCATTTTGATTGTCAATCATTTCCTGTGGGATATTTTTCTACTCCTCCAGTAGCGCCAACTCGAGCTCCTGAACACATTTTGGAGCTGGAGTTTTAACTCGTACCGTTCACCCATTGATGTGCCACAGTGTAGACCGTGCTGAACTCTCCACCTGGGCTACGCCAGCATCAATTAGGTAATAATGTCCGATTTTTTTACTCTATGGACGCGCATAAAATTAAAGTTACTGCCTAAAACTGTGTAAAAGGCACAATGTGCAGTTTTAGGATGTCTGTGCCTGTACTGTTATAGTACCATCATTAACAATCATCAGCTCTGTGCCGGCTCCAAATAATATGCCACCCCAAACCATAACAAAGTCTGCATGATAGGTGACTGTTCCCGTTTAGTTTGATGGTCTATAGCGTTCCTTACGATTTATCCATATTTTTTATCGCCTGTCAACAAAATTCACACAGAATTTGCTCCCATCACTGTACAGCACACGATTTCACGCACTTGTCAAATTTTGATGGTCACACGCAAATCTTAGCCTGGCTCTTTGCTGTCCTGTCTCAAGTATTGGTGCCCTTGCTGGCACTTTTGAGTTTAATTTAACTTCTTTGAGTCTTCTTCTTACTGTACATTCACTTACACGTACATCTCGGACCTGTTCCGACAGGTTTCGTCTCTGAAAAGCAGTTTGAGGTCGATTTCTTAAGGCTTGTACTCTTACAAAACGGTCATCCTGAACCATTGCCACCCGATATCTGCCTTGTTCTCATCTCCGAACGTAAGATCCAGTCTCTCTGTAGCGTTGAAAGATACGATGGACCACGAAAGCCGACACACCTAAGGCCTGACTGACCGAACGATAGGTGTGACCTTTCTCTATCGTGGTTACAGCTCTAGCTGTCGTAGATGCTGGAAAATCACTAATTTTGTATCTAAGCAATGTGTTCTTCCAAAAACCAAACAATCAAATGAGCTGGCATACCTTTTACACCGCTAAAAACGCCATTCTTATCAGAAACACGTACAACGTCAATCATCGAAAAACACTTAGTAGGGCATAATTGCAATAAAAATCTGGCAACTTGCCAGTTTTGTTCAATATTTTATTTCTTAAATGAGCTTAGAAACTATAAAAAAGGATTTCACACAGCCCGACCCACTTGAATTCAAGTAGTGGCCCTTTTTACCTATGTTCCGCTAATTTTGCCAGTGTGTGTATCTTGATTCTTGAAGTAGGAAAACAATGTTACTAAAAGTGTAAATTTTTAACCAATTTAATTATTATTTTTTTCATTTTTATTTCAACATCCCAGCTCGCGAAAATTTATGTGAAGATCGAGTATGATTTCAAGATTACAGCTGAGACTCTACTGCATGAACGTAGAAAAAATCGGCCAAGTACGAGTTGTACTCGCGCACGAACGGTTCCGTACCGCTAAAATTGATATTTTTTTTGTATGGGAGCCCCCCTATATATATATAATTATTTAATTTATTGTGATCCTGTACATGTGTCAGTCTGGCCTACTCTGAAGATACAGTGCTGTGTTTAATAAGACTCCGTCCGCCTTTTTTTTCTAGGTACATGCTCTACTGTATGATATTTCTACTATGATATCAGCATCTCCGCTCAATCATACGTTCGGTAGCCGTGAAACTAGGTTGAGCACACAGAAGCGGCCAGGTTTAATCTATTTTTTAACCAATACCCACGTAATCTCGTAAACCTGGCTATGGATTATACGTTTGCACAAAAATGCTGACCTGGTTTAAATATTGACCGGGATTAAATCGTATAGAACGGAAACTATTAGGAAGTATGATATTCAGAAAGAGGGAAGAGTAGGATAACTGAAAAAACAAAGCTAAGTTACCCCATCATACTGATAATAATAATAACCGGTGGGCAGCTTGTGGCGAGCTGTTGGGGAGTAGCGACCCCACGTATCCGAGTGCTCCCAGGGAAGCCCCTGTTCTCCATCTCCGGCTTGCCTTCACCGGCCGGCCAGAGTGAACACTGACGGAGAATCAGGCCGTACCTTACCGTACCGCCTTGCCTTAATTGGCCGGTCAGAGTGGAGTTGCAAGAGCTTCGGCTCGGAGAGAGGATGTGAAGCGTAAGTGGCGAGTGGGCGACGTGATGGGACCCTCTGAGGGTGCAAGTGATCGACGTTTAAAGTCCAGCGACACCTCTCCTGTCTCAAGCCGCTCTGTCAATGTTGCCGCCTCAGTGCACCGTGCGTGCGACCATTTTGAGGGCCCATTCAAAGAGTTGCAGGCGAGTCACCGTCTGCCAACTTTACGATACATGTTTCCACGTTGTATCGGCAGACGCCATAGTCCTTCCATAGTCCTAGTTACCCAGTCCACTAGCACCTCACTCCTATAGCCCGGTATCATTTCTAATACATATCCATTTCCTGCAATAGTCCTACACTGGCCGCTGGCTCTCCTTGGTCGTATTCCTATAGTGCGGACAAAGAGAGTCGCCGGCCAGCGTCGAATAAGCATAACATTTAGAATAAAACTGTATAAAGGGCCTTTACGTGTTGACTTTTTTTTACATACACATTAGACAGACAAACATAATAATATACAATATACAGAAATACGAGTAACGTGGTTACGTGAATATATAGCCTTCTGATATCCAATACCCAACACCCAAAATATCATTGGTAAATTCTAAAAGCATAAATGGAAATGGTTATCCAGAAATTCAATTCTATTTTCCAAGCTAGGAAATTCTATTTTATGTAAAGCAAGAATATTATCACTAGATCCAACATTGTTTAGGTAATTCAAAAGACTGAAATATCCAATGCAACTCTTAAACCCGCAAAGACGATTTTCATAACGATAATATCCCATAGTTAGTAGGGCCATAAGGTCATAAAGCTCGTACAAAGCCACTTCCGGCGGAAGCGTCGTATTGCTTCCACTCTATATCCGCTTTATCAGCATAGACTTGTTAGGAACATATTGTTGAATTTATGATCTGGATAGAATACTATTCGTTTGGGTAGGTGAAGCTTGGATTTTTTGCTAAGCATCAAGATTTGTCATATGTAACTAAGGTGCTGTCAGGAGTTATTTTGTAGTGCCCAAGTGTGTGCGCGGTACACAGGAATAGTCTCTCACCTATAAAGTCAGGGAAAGACCGTAAATCATAGTAATGGCATGGGATAGATCATAGATACAACCGGTTAGATATACTGATGTCTGATATTAATTAATATAATATGTATATAATATGATGCGAACCCCTTTTTCATGCATCATTTTTCTTGTCAGACAATCAGATGCCTAGCCAAACTACATATTTTGCTTCACTAATCGTACTCACGACCCCCAGATCTGAATCTAATGTCGGCACTACATATAGGCGAACGCGTTAGCCAACGCATTGGCCAACGCGTCGGCCAACGCGTTCGCCTATATGTAGTGCCGACAAAACGCGTCGGCCAACGTCTAAATACCTACCGCCAACGCGCGAGTCGCCCGTTCTACACATTGGGCCGACACGTTGGCCAACGCGTTGGCCAACGCGTTCGCCTATATGTAGTGCCGACATAAACCACTGGACTACGACGCGCGGTGTTATTTGTAAAAGCGGGAAAACTCTTTAAGAAGAATATGTTTACAAAGTCCTTTTTACACAAAATTTATGTTAGCATTGGATACATGGGATGTGGTTCATTGTATATATTTTTATATTGGTGTTTGTGCTGACTACATGTATAGCCAATTTATGTTCCAAAACGAAACCATATAAATTTTCCATGGAAAAAAGTGAATAACAATGTAATAAACACGAAATCATATTTTTGTAAATATTGACTATTGAAGTTGGACAAGCGATTGACAGCGAAGCCTCATAGGTCCCGTTTTAACCAGAAAATCGTAGATTGCCTGAAAACTCGGTTTTTTTAATTCAATATTTTTTAATTTAATAAAAAAAGAACATTTTGTCATCTTGGTGGTCTTCTTGCTAGGCTAGTTATCCTGTGGACAATAATTCCAAAACTTTGTAACGATAATAGAACAAAAGATATTCGCAAATAAACGTTCTTATTCATTGTTGCAGACATACCTCGACAACAACACCCTGGATATGCGGAACAAGGACCACCGGCATCTGGTGCTGCAGATCGCTCTGAAATGCGCCGACATATCCAACCCCTGCCGGCCATGGGAGATCAGCCGCAAGTGGAGCCTGAAGGTCTGCGAGGAGTTCTTCCGCCAGGGCGACTACGAGAGGAAGCTGAACTTGCCCGTCACGGCGCTGTGCGACCGCCACACCACCTCCATACCGAAGATACAGACGGGTATGTATCGAAGAAATTGATTCATAGGCTGTTGACCGCAGACATAGATCAAGATAGATACCACATGTCCCTCCATTTGTATGACAACGAACGTGCCATTTTTTCCTACCTACAGTGACGTAAGAAACGTGTCCATTATCTTAGCCAACGTTTCCATTCGAATTTCTACAGCCAATACGGCACAATTAGGCATTTTTAAAATTCCGATTGACGTTCGATTCCGAACGGTGGAGCGCCGACTAAAGAACAGACTTTCGGAAGACGAGCATTGCTCGTCGTTTCGGAACGCGATATGGCACTCGAAGTATTGTATACACATGCGGCATCTATCTTTATCTATGTCTGTGCAGTTTACGGACCTACGTTATTTGGTGGTTGTTTCAATTCAATGGTAGCTGTGATCGGTCGGATGGGTTTCACTTAACCTATATTAGCTCCGCCGTCTGCCTAGGAATTAATTTCTCTGATAGTACCATCAAAGAAATTGATTGATACGATAGGCTATTGAAGCACTATAGCTATAAGTACTTAGTACCAACTTCCCAATTCATGAGAGGCCTTGAAATTAAATGTTCTCGGCGAATTATTTACGTATAAATTTATAAAATATGTTTGCTGATTTAGATTTTATGGAAACCTTCAATTCTATATTTTCTGCTATTGTAACTTGAGAATTTCATTTTAAAATACCGCGTCTTACAGCTCTACTTGAATGTTTTTCATCGCATCTCTTAATTAAGAAAGTTCTAACAAACTGCTTGCTGGATTGTTCTTATGACCTTCCCTGAAAAAATTCAGTAGTAAACCTTAAAAACTTACAATAATTGTGGATTACTTAATTAAAAAACATTTTAAACTTGAAGTAAAAACGGAATTTCAGCAAAAAGGATCGACGATTGAGTAACTTGCCGGTTTGCTTACAAAATGGAATGAAACTCAATTTATAAATATTGAATATTCCCCGTAACTTATTTTAAGCTGTTTGTCGATAAAAGAAGCTTTTAAAATGCAATATACGCGAGCGGAGTGACAAGAATTTCGATTTTATATGAACGTTCGAGCTGAGTACTTATTTCCATTTGCACTTTACCCGTGACCAGTTTTGAATTTTAAGTTTTATTTGCGATTTTTGATTTCTATAAATATTTGCAGCATTGTATTTCCAAATATAGATTTATTAAAGTCGAATGATTATTTATGATTCTTTTATTTTGCAACAATAATATGTTTAGGTAACCTTAATAATGTTGCGACGAAAAGGGCTAGTTGTGGATATAGTTACATTAGCCGAATAAGCTACTTAATAAATTAGGAAGGTGTGTTACTTCGCAACTGTTAAAGTAATAGACTATACTGTTTACAACTTTACACCTCTAGTCTAGTCTACGAAACCGAGCAATTTATCATTTCGTGACAAAAATAATTTGTCGACACTCAATATTTGGTAAAACGATGCTTATTACAGATTTCATTTCAGGATTCTCCAAGTTCGTAGTAACACCGCTCATAAAGGAATGGCACAGATTCCTCCAGAATGACCTCTCATCTCAAATGCTCGAGAATCTGTTGTACAATCAACGCAAATGGGAGACCCTGGTCGCCGAGGAGATGGCCGAAGAGACGAAGACTGAGATATCGGACGCCGACATGGTAGATGACGATCTCGAGACGTGCTCCGGCACGAACGTGTCCGACAGCTCCGAGCCGCTGCTGCCGCTGCGGCGCAGCTCGCTCAACCCCACCAAGCCCAACGGGCTCAAGGAGCAGCTGCGGAGATTCTCGGTGCCACTCAACGTGTTCCAGGACTCGCGGTTCAGGAGCAGGGAGAAGAGTCGCGACTCGTTAGCCATCGACAGCAGGGTCAGGCAGATGAGTCCGATGGGCAGCGAGCGGTCCATCCACTCGCAGCTCAGCCTCCGCGGCCACTGCGAGTCGGACGCCACCGAGAAGGTGCTCAGCACTGAAAAGCTACTGCCGGACTCCTCCATCGCGTCCATCACAACGCCCGTGCAGGCGACCAGACTCAACACGGTGCTGAAGGACGGTGGGTCGTGGAAGCTCATCCGCCAGCAGACCTTCCCGCCGCTCGAGACCACCGCCCGCAGCCACTCGCTGGCCTGCCGCCCGCTCCACACCAGCAACGAGGACGCTATCTACCCGCCCCGCTGCAAGACTGACTTCGCACTGAAATTCGACCCGGGCATCCTGGAGGGGAAGCTCAGTAGTATGTTCAAGAAAAATGATACCGATAAGACTGAAAACGATGACGCTTCTGAAAATAATGTAGATGTAACTGACTGTTCCCGGAATCTGGAGAAGGAGAATTTGGATCCGCTGTTCAGGTCGGGGCGCAGGGAGTCGGCCACTGCCGGGAGTCAGCTGAGGGAGAACTTGACCTCCGTGCAGCTCGGCTCATTCGTGTCCGACACCTCGCTGCTTCGCCGCCGAAAGTCCATGCCGACTGATATAGTCGCATTTAGTGAGTATCACGAAAGATCTTTGTCTATTTATTATATGAATTATCTTTCTTCAATTGAAGCACTAGAGCGTATTATACTCCACAATACTCAATGTTAAATATTTTTAGTACAGCACTGCTTCGTAGATTCAAGTACTCTCAAGAAGCTAAGTCATGTTCCAATTAGGCTTCAACAATTTGACATTGTGCGCCGCTGAGTCGCATTGCTCTGCAATTACAGAACAGGGGAGTTTTGCTATTTGTGGTATCTATTTTACTTCACCGTTTTGTCCTAGCTCGCTAAAGCAGTTAAATAGCTCGTGTAAATGTCGGGCCGGCTTAATTACCAACCCTACATAGACAAAAGCTGTCCAAACGCTCCAGTTACCTATAGAGACCATTGTTTCTGAGTACGGCCGTTAGCTACGTCATTTAATATTGAAGCGCCTAAAGGATGATGACTGGGGCTAGCTCACGTTCAATTTATCATGAATCTATTAACAGACGCCAACTATTGGATCACGTTTACACGAGCGACTTTCAGCGACGCGAAAAAACGTCTAGGCGTCCGTTATAGCATGTCGCTAATGTAGATCTATCATCAGCATTATCATATTTTTTAGTAATATTAATCTTATTGAAATTTATTCCACAACACTGTAACTATAACAAAATATAATATATACTGACACCAAATACTGACAAAAATTCGTAGCAGCGAAGTAAACGAAAATTGCATTACCGACCCGAGTTTGAAAGGACACTCACAGTACGAATGTTTAAAAAACGTAAGAAAAACCCATAAGAATTTAGAACCAGTAGGCTGCGTTCCACCAGAGATACGTTGGGACTTGCGAGGAATGTGTTTTTGAGATCCAATAGAATCGCTGCGCTGAGCGAGGTGTCGGCAACGTCAATTCAATGAAGCGATTCTATTGGTTCTCAAAAACACATTCCTCGCAAAACATCTCTGGTGGAATCGCATTTACTCTTCCACGGTATTTATGTGGAATATTTATAGTGTGAATATTATAATCTGGATAATTTTTTAGCGCCAAAAGAGAAGAAGATGCGCGAAGTGACGTCAGCGATTCCGCAGCTGTTGAAACGGACATTATCCAGCAAGGAGTCTTGGTCGCGACGCCGGGGCTCGGCCCCCGTCAACGAAGCCCCATCCGAGCTTCGGGGCCTTGCCGCGCTCGGGACCCTACGCCACAGCGTAAACGGGGGCCGACGGAAGCCCAGCGCCATAGTCACCTGCCAGCAGTGGCTAAAGTCCACTTACGGAGGCCAAGACAAGGCCAACTTTCCTCGGCGCAGCTCCTTGCCCGTTGAGGTGATGACAGGTGCTTAAATTGATGTTTTTATTTTGCAACCTTAAGTTTTATTTGCGTAATTGGGGGCCGTCCATACATTACGTCACACAACATTTAGATTTTTCGAACCACTTATGAAGAGATTTTTAAATATCTTTTACATGGCACATATTTTGGTATGATCTTGAGCTGTGACGTAATATGTGGAAGGATCCTTGTGCAAATTCGCGGCCTCGTTCATAGTTATGGAATTGGCTTTAGTTGTATTGTTAAGTCATATTGCTTGTGCTGTGCGCTATTAAGTTTGATGTTTGCTTTAAGTAGACGTGTTTTTTGTTTAGTTAGACAGACTAACGACGCGATGTATTGTTAAAAAATCGTCATTCGTATAAAAATGTCCGTACTAATATTGTAATTGCGAAAGTGTGTCTTGTCTGTCTGTCTTTAAAGTAACAAGACTCGAAATCTCGGGGGCATAGAATGCTTTGTGTTCCGTAACAATTTATGATGTCCACACGTTTAACGAATTTCGGCGTTAGTGAGTAAATATTAAAGAACACTTACCTAAATATTAAAGAAGTGCAAATGAAATGCCCATTTCAATCAGGTGAAGCTAGATTTTTATTTCATCCACTTCGTAATGTCGAACCGTTGTACAATTTACAGCGAAATGTCGGGGCATCTGGAATAATTTATTACATCTAGATTTAGTAAACGCTAGGACCTAGGTTTTGCGAGACAAAGGAAAACTGTAGCACGAAACAATTTCATTTAAACGTTAATAGCCTAAAAGGCTACAAGTTATAACTAGCACATTTTTTATGAAATGAATGATTCCGCTTTTTTGTGGATCAATTAAGGTGTAATTTTATTTGAAATTGACATTACCGATTTAAGTAACAGCAACATTAAATAACACTCAAAAGAAATTTTATTAAATACGAGATGATGCCCGCAACTCCTTTGCGCCAAAACTAGAGGTAACAGACAGACAGACACGCTTTCACATTTATAATATTAGTATGGATAAACATAATAACCAAATCATACGGTCATTACTAAAAGTATAAAAGTTGAAATTTCTGTAGAATGGTTTCTTCAATAGGTGCGTCTTCAAATCACGTCTACAGAATTTAGGGCTGGATCGTATACAGCAATAGTCGGAATCCTGAAACCTTATGCACTAGGTACCTATCGAATGTAAAACGCTGTTTGTCAAAGCGTGAGATAGACTGAGGGAATATCTGATAAGTCTGCTAGAAACGTGTACAGTGGAATTCATTGCTATATACGGAGTGTAACAAAACAATGTCATAAATCATAATACTTTAGGGTGTGTAAGTGTATGTGTCCCTTATGTTATACTCTAACTCTAACTCTATGCAGGGGACTTAAACATACCATAAATTCTAAAGTCACTTCGTTTAGACTTTAGATACACCCTGTATACTTCCAACGCAGCTTCTAACATAAACCGAAAGTAGTAAAATACTCCCATAAAACTTGGACTTATGTTATGCATGTTTGTCACATAATATTATGCTGCACATTTTTACGTCCAATATCTATACTCCAATGAATTTTAGGAGTACGGGGAATATGCATAGAAAATAACATTTATATAATGAAATATAATATTTTTATTTTGATATAGAGTGACATGAAAAATTAATAAGATATTTGCGATGAAATTTTTACTTATCTCTTTCTCGCAAAAGCAAGCTCTGTTTAAGCAATGCCTGGGATATAGCTGGGATATATTGTCTTGACGGTTACACACCATTTAGAAACAAAAGTCTAAATATAGCGGTACAAACAAATTCATCTTCTTCGCTTCACGCTTCTGTATAATTGTAGCGCTTGAAAAGACGTCTCATACTTGAAGTTTTAAGTAATTAGCTAAAGTTCTGAACAACATAATATTATTATAAGTTCAGACTATTAATTATTAGTAGAGACCGGATTATATGCATTTGCATATTCCCATAATATGCATTTGCATATTTTAGGCATTCTCAGCGCTAATAGAATATTTTACCTAAGATGCATATTATCGGTAAGTACATCAAAAAATTTTTTACTAATAACAACAATAACAGGTAACTACAAAAAAATGCACATAATCCGGTCTCTAATTATTATTATTAGTTTCTTATAAGTATTATAATATTATTTATCAATGATATTGCACGCTGAAGTTAGGGCATGCCGCATGAGTCATGACCGAATATAAAATTTTGGCTAAACGGGCCCCTAGACAAGCAATTTTATTGCCCAATATTATTTAACCGTCTAGGGTTGATATTGAACATCGCGCGCCTTCAATCGAATTGTCAAATAAACTGTTCAATAAAATTGAAGTGTGATATTGCACAATACAATTGGTCGTCTAGCTGGGGCTGGCTTGCAAAGCAAAAAATATTATGTTTAATGTCAAATCGACTGAGACAATGGATTTTGTCAATATTTCTTTTATTTTAAGACAAGGGTTACACGATCAGTAAGTTCAGTCCTCTATTTTGGTCAAAATGACGGGAGAATGGTCGTCTAACCGATTGATTGACGGACTGATCATTTCTTTATTATGTACTTTTCAGCCATCAGTCTGACGTCCGTTTCAGATTGATAGACTGAACTGATGCCATACTGAGCGTGTAACCTCTCTTTAAGGCCGGTATAAATAGTACTTAAGTTGCGACTCGGTCTCAAGACGCGGTTCGGCCCTGTAATTGGTCCAAATTTTGACAACCAACCAATCACAGAGCCTTAACCGTGTCGCGTGTAACGCCTCCGTGGTCTAGTGGTATAGAGCGCGGCTCTTGACTCGGAGGTCGTGGGTTCGATTCCCGCGTTGGATACATGATATTTCCAAGTTTGGTTAGGACAATGCAGGCTGATCACCTGATTGACAAGTAAGATGATCCATGCGTCGGATGGGCATGTAAAAAGTCGGTCCTGCGCCTGATCTCTTGCCAGTCGTGTCGGTCTTCCGTCCCACTAGGTTATGAGAGTAAAGGAATAGAGAGTGCTCTTGTGTACTGCGCACACACTTGGGCACTATGAAATTACTCCGGCGTAGCTGGCCTGGTTTCAATGAAACCGGCCACCGTCACCGAAACCGGTGTGGGAGCTATTATATTATTTATACCGGCCTAAGATAGTCGAGTGGTAGTGGTGTCAAGTTGTTAGTGTCACAAAAATTCACATTTTGTTACTACAGTAGCTTACTACCCTTTAAAAATCGGCATTTGTCACTGACTCCCTTTTTTTCCTTTTTTCGCAGGCATCTCATCACGCTGAAAATTTGAAGAATTCAGAGACCAATTGAGGGAGGAATGAGAAGAATGAATACGCTTAATGAATAATGATATATATTTTATCGCTTCCATATGAAGCTTGTACGTTCAAACTTGATCGTTTGGAGTTTGGACACTTGTACTCGATGTAGGTATCGAGAGTTTTCGACTCGGCGATCTATCGTGAGTTTTCGACTCTACGATCTATCGCGAGTTTTCGATGCGGCCACTAGAGCGCCGCCCTTTAGCTAGATGTTGTAATATAAGACATTCTTGGGTTATTCGCTTTCGACTCGGATTCAGAAACTGACTTCGGAATTTATTGGCTGTTTCGTCGAATGCGAGTCGAATTAAATTGTAAGGGTGCAGCTTGCATTCGAAAATTTCGACTTCGAAGTTAGAAAACAATAATGAAAAAGTCCCCATCACATTGGCTACACGTTTTGTCACATCCTACGTTATTGATGTTTAACTTCGCTGTCAAAATTATCGAATCAAGATGTCTGTACCCGGAGACTGCCCAGTTGACGCGATTTAAATCTTGTAGACTTTGCGTCCAAACCGCGCGGTTCGAACGTCGCGCGTTTCATCCGGACAGTGGACTTACGAAATGACAACTCGCTAAGTTTTTCGAAAGTTTTAGTACAAATTATTTATATACGAGCCACGTTAAATTTAAAATGTTAAGTATTTTATCTACTGATTTATTTTAAGTGTGAATTAACTTCACTGTTTTGTATCCCAATTAAAGACGTGAGTGGAAGAATCAGAGTAACATTTTATAACATAAGGAAAATGACATTTTTTAACTGTTACTTACCTGCTTCTGTCACTAACGTCTTCAATTATTTTCTCGCCTTTGTTTACATTAGCGCTTTTAGGCTTGCACACTGACGCTAACCAAAAAGACCTAAAATGCGACTAAACGGGAAGCAACAAAACGCATCACTCCACACTCGTTTGAGACACTTAAAGGTCGTCGTACATTACACCGACACCGATCATTGAATATCCAGCTCTATATTGTATGAATAGGAGTTAATTTACTAACTTGCTAGTTGGCGACTTATGTTCTCACAATATAGCTTACATTTCCATGCCATGCTAGGTTGGAGTGGAGCCGATATTGTGCGATGACCTTTAACCGCTTTTTCGCGTCGGTGTGCAAACAACAGCCATTGACTTCGAGATGCGTCTTTTCGAGGTGGCCATATCGTAGCAATCTATGTAATTATTGTATAAGTGTCACTTTACACTTAAATGATGCGACGCGACGCTGCATATTTAAAACAGCAATGCGAAATTTAACTTTAAACACCATAGAATAAGGCATACTTTCCCTTGCCCGAGTTCCATTTCTGATTGCGTAGTTCTGTTCTGCGTAGAGTTCAATTTTGAAACACTATTTTTAAAATGCAGTGCTGCTTCGCTCTTCAGTGTGAGCTGACCCTACTATGTAGTAATTGATGTCACAACACAGAATACTTACAAGTAGATATCAATATAATGGAGATCACTAAATTTCAGCATATCTTAGGAGTAACTTGAACAAGAAAACTGTAGATACTAAGTTACTTCTTATCCTATATTACATCTACTTGTATGTAGCCTGATGATTTTAAACTAATTGTAGAAGTCGAATTCGAATTTATCTTGTAAGGTTGTGCATTGAAGTCCAAATGGCCGATCAACACTCCACAACAGTACGTAAAATGTACGTCCGTTTGGATGTAAGCCGGCAATGTTTTAATGGAAGACTCTAAATGGCCGTCAATGCACACCAACATTAAAACGATAGTGTAAAGGAAGGCTCACAACTTGTCAGATGTCACAAAATAATGGGATATATAAAGGATTAGAGTCTCATATTCAGTAACTTCTAGTGTTTAAAAGTTATATAGTCATAGCGCGTAAGTCTAGAGTAAGTTCTAGTGCCGTTTTTGGCGACTTCTATACAGTATATTTAAGATATTCAGTATTAACTGTAATTTAGCCGACTTGTATGGTACTATGCCATTTTGTGTTTATTTCCCGAGCGCGGCATCTAAATTTATCCTTATGAACTTGCAGGGTAATCTGCCTAATATTAAATCCTAATCTTCTAGTTAAATCCTGCTATTACTGTGTCAAACATTTTACTAATTTTTAGGTTAATTTTACTCAAACATGTCTTCATAATAATTTTGACTATTGGCTTTTATGTATAAAAATAGTACGTAAGTAATTCAAATATTGACTCCTAACAGGATATAATATTATATTAAACGCTTGTTTCATTTTATATATAGTATAATGAATTGTAAGGCGTTTAGTTATAATTTAGATGATCTGCAAACTAAGTATGTATGTATATATTATGTTGTGTATGTTATAAACTTATAACATTCGATACGTCACACTTGAAATGTATGAAATGTTTTATTTTAAGTATTGAAAAGTACTTGGCGTCCGCCGCATTGACTAAATATCGTGTTTCTTGTGCAAACAGCCATACAAAAATAAATGTCAGGTAATTAGTGTTTTAATAGATATTTGTATCGTCATAATATTATAATATTATGCTCCCAGCACATGTATACGTCTTGTGAGGAACATAAACAACATTTTTGTTTATGTAACGTAAAAATTTTAGTACATTTTACAGTCATACCTTTCTAATAAACAATTGTAAGGATCAAATGCATAACTGAAAGACATCTAAAATCTTTTTCAATGTTAGATGTTGCAAAATTTTCAGACATGTAGTAGTTTAAGTGCCAATTTCTCTAACGCGACGCCTAAACGTTAGTAGTAACAGTATCGAGCCGTCTCTTTCTGCGCTACGGAAAACGATAGAGATGATATAGGCCTCGATTAACAGGCGTTTAAGAAAATGGGACAGAATAACTGCATGTTCGTCAATTTAAGAAAATAATATTATGATAGATAATTTTTCTAGCACCACATGAATAAGGGCCGATTCACACCGGATCGGCAGCGGTCGGCAGAGGCGCTATCGGCAGCGGCCGGCAGCGGCGCGAAGAGCACTTTTAGTGTGAAATAATTTTAAACTTTGTTTACATACTTATAACTACTAGTATCGCTTGAAAACTTCTTCTAAAAGGGCTCGAGGAGCCGCTGGCGGCCGCCGACGGCCGCTGCCGATCCGGTGTGAATCGGTCCTATAGGTGACATTATGTGGCTCACATATTCCTCAAATTAGTAGTCAAGTTCGCAGGACTTTTTCTGTTTGTTTTAACTGAGGGTTAGGCCTTTAATCAAGAGATATGTTCGAAATCATCACAATGTACCCATCGTTTTTTAAATACACAAATAAACATATGCACAAAAATATATCTTACAATCTAAGTGATATTATGATTAGTTTGTAAAATTATGACAAACTCAACTCTCACCGAAACTATGTAGATTTATGACCTCAGTTGAATTTTTCAATAGGGTACTAGCATAAAACATGTATTTAAAGTAATTTTGGAATAATTTGATCGAATTTATCGAACATTGTTGTAACTTATTTCAATGTAATTTCTTAGGAACATTCTATTGACAATACAATCCTTCCTTTCTTAATAATTATAACAACCGAAGACTTAATTGTCTTGTTCTCATTAGAAATGTCGTGGACGCCTTCAGGCTATGAAATATAATCAATTGTGTCTAATTATAATATAGTGTTAAAATATCCTTCGTATGATCATGTATGATGTGGATTTTGTATGGGTTATGTTATGACAATTCTTCGAGCGTTGCAAGTATTGCCAGTGTAATAGAGTTTATTTCTCTTTGTAGTACCTGCTTGTTTTAAACCAGATGTTTCAGAAATTATTTTATTGTGTTTTCGTTTATTTTTGTTTTGTTATTTAATTGGAAATACTGCATATCAGACAAATACGTCATGGTATAATTTGACGCACAATATTTTACAATTTTTATCGAATTCTAATCTAAATGGCAATTTTGATACAAACTTATTGTTACTATATTCTTTACTGTTTTATTTTAATTTTTTGAAGACCAATGACCCAAATTGGGTTGTATTTATGACTATACAGTCAATAATATGTAACGAACAACACAAAGACATCCCAGTTTCGATAACTTTTAAGCGATTTAAGTCTTGAGTTTTCCTAGAATGTGAGTATAGGCTTACGTACTTACAATTAAAAATAAATGTTTCTTTTGTATTTTTATTTTGTTTTATTCCTTTGCTCTTTTTTATTTTACTACGCATAAGTATTGGCAGGCGATGTGGATATCAATATTGTTCATCTCTTTTGTCGTTGATAAGAGGGAAAGAGACAGTCTATATAAATATATTTTCAAGTCTGTTCTATATCTACCTTCGGAATTTTCAAGGTCTTCAGGCCGCCTGGTGCACAACATTATATTAACTTTCGAATTTAAACTTTATTATTAAACTTTTAACTATTTATGATATTTGGTATAAGTATATTGCCACTACGGCTTATAATGTTTAATTACATTTTGAAGACTGCGATTTATTTGATATATAATATTCAAATTGTCCCATGTTGTAGACGAGCCGTCTTAATTTCTGATTCGGAATTCCGATTCGGAAAATATCCGGTTTGAATATCAGAATTCCTGATCAGCAAAGCGGCTGTTTAGGGTGTGTAACTTTTACTACTCTGTACACGTTTTGTCTGTACTAGTAATGTCTTGTGGAATTTCTCGGTACAACCACTTATATAAAATTTGTCGATCGGTGTGTACTCTGTGCCCCTGATGATTGTGAATAAAATTGTTTCCCGAATCGGGTTTTTATTACCTTGCAATACTAATAGTATTAAAGTAGTATAAGTAATAAAGTTTAAGTAATGAGAGGAATAGCATGAGGCTTGATACGCGTGGGCCAATCACATTACAAGATGAGGTGATGCGATGCATAAAAAATTGCCCATCCAAAATTAAATAAAGCCGCAAATACATCAATGTAGAAGTCAATATATCAATATGCATCTTGTGTGGCAAGTAAAGTTTTGAATTAAATGGCTCATAATAAACGCAAGAACACCTCCTAATTCACCAAATTACTATTGGCATGAATAGCAAACTTTTTTATAGTAATATCAAATTTTAGTAAAACAACCTATATTTTATACTTAGTTCTATATTGGATTATAATGTTGCAGGAAACTTCTACAATTTAAAACTTTTTTTTTTCACGCAGAGAAATGCATTACGCATTCGACGCAGGGGATGGGGAATCCCGCTGCGGATATGTGGGGGCATCATCGCGGCGAAGATGGTATGTGCCGCGATCCTACCCACTAAAACTGCGACGCTCCTCTCGTAAACCAAGACGAAGCGACGGGCACGACACACCCACCGCAACTCCGTCAGTGGCCGTCCGACCTTTGTCAGACCACACTCATTTGGGGGCGCTTCTCGCCCCGCAGGCCCACTTGGGGCCACTTGGGGCTTGCTTGGGTCCCGCCTTCTCTGGTGTCACGATGCACGGAGCGTTTGGTGCAATGATATTGTATGTTACTAACGTAACTAGATTGGCAGTCTACGACAGAAACGCGTCACCACTTTGAAGATGCCTGCAGGCATATCTACCATACATAATGACATAATAACATTATGAAGTGACATTGTCTTTTGGGCTATCAAGTGGTTACGCATTTTTTGCATCAGTTTGTAAGACATTGCCACTCTAGTATTTTAGAAACTCATTGGTTTGGTGCATCGTAACTCACTCTGGGACTCGAATTTGACGACGGCGTCCCCACGCCGCCACCACGAGTACCCCGGCTAGGGTGGATCATTGTGCTGGCGTCGCACACGTCTCCGCCCTAGCCGTCTCGAGGGGTCGACCGCCTCCCTTTCCCTGATGCGTTCGGCCTCCTCCTTAGCAGCCATAACCTCCTGGGCGAAGGAGTCAACTGCCGTCCACGCGGTCTCGCTACTCAGCATTGCACGAATGATAGTTGGTAGCGAGAGATCCCGTCCAATTGCAGCTACGAGGGCCGCACGCTGTCCTGTCCATGAGGGACAGACCATCACAGTATGTTCGGCCGTGTCCCTTTCGTCTCCACATATACAATTTAAACCTAGTAACTTGTGTTTATTTCTGTGTAGTTTGTGTGTTTCTTTGTATGAAATTGGTTTATTTGCTATGTTTGTATAGTTTTTATCTACTGTTTGTATTTAAATAGGTACCTTATTCAAATATAATAGGTACATATTTCATTGGCTTTTTTATAAGTTATAACGATTTTGTCACAGCGGTTAAATCAGTATCATATTGTATTAAATTCCTCTATGATCAGTATTCACTATACAGTAGCTATACGCGACGAAAAATCTTGCGCGTGCGTCACCGCTCGCTTGTGAGTCCCTTATGATTTGCCGCCCGCGGGTGGTACTTACAGTTCGATGCCTATACGCGCGAGTGGGACAGGCCTGATTCTACATACTAATAAGCTTTAATTAAATCAGTTCTTAGGGTCTACACAGACGGACTGCATTTCAGCTGCAATCCAACTGCAAATTGCAGTTCAAGTGCAGTTTGAATTCAGTTGACACGACTGCAATAGAACTGCAAACCAAACGCGCAGTCGGATTTCAGTTCAGTTGCAGTCGGCGTGCAGTCGTGTCAACTGCATTCAAACTGCAATTTGCAGTTGGATTGCAGTTGAAATGCAGTCCGTCTGTGTAGACTGTAGACCCGACCATTAAAATAAACAAAACTGATTGTCAACAATTATATATTCACTACAAGTTATCTACATATTTACGCTCCCGGCTGCGTTTCTGGCTTAGCCGAAGGTGCCCCAATGGAACTGTCTTCTTCGCTGGTGGTGGCCTTTTCCATGTTCCTCAAATTGGCCTCAAACTCGACGGGGTCAATGAACTTTTTGCCGGGGAAAGGCGGTGGCCCCAGAATGTCTTGTACCTCTTTGAAGTTTAACGTCTCCTTCTTTATTAATTCTTCGGCAAGCTGTAAAAAAATTAATTTGTAATCTAAGGCTTCTTACAGACGGACGACACTTGACGGCACCTTCTTGTCGACGACAAGTGCCGCTAGTCTGTAAGCGCTCTAACATATTATTATAACATATTTTATAACACATAATAATAATTTACTTATTATCGCAATAAAAATGTTAGAGGCATATTAACTTTCGGTCTTACGAGGAAGACATACCCAATTATAGAAATGGTTTTCGTTTTTTAACAAGCCAGAATTTGCCAGTTTTTATGATGACAGACGAAAATTTCAAGAAATATTCGTAATACATTATATTGAAAATAAATGAAGATGTGAGTGGAAGAACCAGTTAAGTATAAAATTTTCCCTTTTTTTTTTGCAGAAAGGCTTTGCAGCGAGGCTTTAGGGCCAAAAAAATATTTGAAACAAAAAACTGCCAGGTGATGAAGTAGATATAAGTAACAAGGTTTGTTCAAATTATAATGGAAAAAATGAGTAATTGTTCGTTACAAAATGTTACTTATCTTGTTCCTCCGCTCACGTCTTCAAGTAGAAAAAACTGACTTAGTGACTTTGACTAATGCGGAATAAATCTTTTCCTGTATTTTCTAGACTTAAGGGGCCGGGTACCCTTGGAATTTCTCATACAAACGTAATACCAAAATCATTTTCACATACGAAAATATTTAACATGTTTGAGTTATTTTTCAGTTTAGAATAGTAATTACCTAGGTTCCTACACAAAAATTTACTTAAAATATTTAAACAAAAAAAATTTTTTTAATTTTTTTTTCAGTAAATTTACTACTAAATATTGAAACACTAAAAAATAGAGTAAAACACTAAAATATATATAAATAAATAGTAAATTTACTACAAAATATTTAAACTAAAAAATATTTTTTAGTATTTAAATATTTAGTAGTAAATTTAGTATTTATTTATATATTTTTTAGTGTTTTACTCTATTTTTTAGTGTTTCAATATTTAGTAGTAAATTTACTAAAAAAAATTTAAAACATTTTTTTTTTGTGTTTAAATATTTTGAAGTAAATTTTTGTGCAGGAACCTAGGTAATTACTATTCTAAACTGAAAAATAACTCAAACATGTTAAATATTTGCGTATGTGAAAATGATTTTGGTATTACGTTTGTATGAGAAATTCCAAGGGTACCCGGCCTCTTAAAACAAATTAGCTACAAAAATCTACTCACGAGTTTAAGTTTATCCTCGTTTTTCCTCAGCACATCCTCAGTTTTGTAGTATGCCTCGGCAATCAACTTCTTAGCCTCCATGTCAATAAGGTTTTTGAGCGCGTTACTAAAGGGACTGCGGCCGCGTTCGTTCAAGTCCGGGAACGATATGAGACCAACGGTACGAGACATGCCGTATATTCGGACCTGGAATATAAAAAATAGAATAAAAACTGAGAGGTCTCAACTGTCAAGGGACCTGAAACGAAGTTTTAAATTCCCGCCAGTTGACTTCATCGCCACATCAATCATCAATCATCGCCCTCTACCCTACTTCGCAGGTACTAAAATAAATGTCAGTCAAAAAGTTTCGTTACAACTTTTTCCGTCTAGCCCCCTTTCGCAACGCGCGATAAGGAACTTCGTTCCAAAATTGTTTTATCCATACTAATATTATAAATGCGAAAGTATCTCTGTCTGTCTGTCTGTCTCCCTTTCACGCCAAAACTACTGAACCGATTGCAATGAAATTTTGTACACACATATTCTAGAGCCTGAGAAAGGACATAGGCTACATTTTGATGAGGGAAAATATCTTATTTCCATGAAAATATCGATGAAAATTAATTGGCATTGTAGTTCTTATACGTGACAGCAGATGTCGTTTTTATTGCCGATGCCTCCATAGCTCAGTTGGTTAAGCGCGTGGTCAGCGCTCGTCCCGGGGGTCCTGGGTTCGAGTCCCGCCGACGGAATAAAAAGTTTTCAATGTTCCTGGGTCTTGGATGTGTATTAAATATTATATAATATGTATATCATAATAATATTTCAAAAATCTTAAATATATTCTATGTAGGTAAGTATAAATATTATAAAAGTATTAAAAATGTACCTAAGTATATTATTTCCGTTGTCTGGCACACCGCACAGGTGTAAGCTGTTTTTAACTGTCCTGTAGGCACTTAGCACGGAACCAGACTGACGTGGTGTGAAGTGTCCATTAATATTATTATTATTATTCATAGGTGGGGGAAACCAAAATATAAGTTTTAAACTTTGTATAAGTAAAGTTTAATTAAAAATAATGAAATATTATGTGCACACTGCACAGCTGTTTTTGGGCATTTTGATTTATTTTAAAAAGCTTTTGACAACAATTTTGTTGACACCGCGCGCTATAAACTGAAGTCCACGCGGACGAAGTCGCGGGCAACAGCTAGTTTCTAAATAAATTTGAATAAGTATTCTCAGAACGTTATAACTACTGGTGTCGCTTCGGGAACTAACCCGGCGAGAAGAACCGTAAGAAACTCGCACGGGCCCACTTTTTACAAAAAAAAATTATGTAAATGGTGTAAAGTGTAATGAGGAATTTTCTTAGCTTTTTAATTTGATTGTCAAACAGCTTCCATTTTAGTAACTAGATGGCGTATGGGTAGACAACTATCGGTAATACCAGGGAATACCATCAATAATTGCTACATAACTGGGCAAAAGCATGTAAAACTTGATACATTTCAATTTGAAAAAGACACAATAATATTCCAATGAATAGGATAATAAAGTTATAATAACGATGTTTTAGTTAAAACTCGCGGAAGAAATAGCCTTATTTACCGTTGTTCACACCAAATGTCACAGGAATAATACATTTTGGTTTTGACAACATCTTACCTGCACTTGTGCAAGATAACAGATATTTAGTGGCTAATATTTTACCAATAATGAACATCAAAAACCCAAATAACACAATTTGGGGAAAAATAATAAAAACCACACCGACAATAAAAAGTAGAAGTAGAAAACTCTTTCAGTTATCATGTTTTCAGTTTGACAAGTGCAAGCGTGTTCCTAAGCTGTTACCAGTATACTGGCCTAATTGCTTAGGCCAATGATCGCTTAGGAGTATGATATTTTGATTGATATTACACTTGACAGTACACTGATATTTTTTAGAAACACGACCAACATGTAGTCAGTAATGCCAACCTGCAGATAATTTCAAATCGGTGGGGAACCAATAGAAAATTAGTGAGTGTCTACCGTCGCGCCGTCTGGTGGAGATGATAAAAAGAAAACATCCCATTTAAAGTAGATACGAACTAAAGACACAAAGGTACAAATAATTTTGTATAGGAGACAAAACAACATATTATCGGTGGAAAGCTACCAATTAAATTTTCATTAAAAAAAGGACTGCGACTAAGAATGCATTTCTAAATTTGTATTGAATGACAGACTTCAATTGCGAGAGACGTCATGCAAGTCTGTAAATTCAATATACCCATTTAGAAATGCATCTACACGTCGCGTTGCGGTCTGAATAATTGGCCCTATGTAATCTCAATAAGACTGTAGGCTGTTGGATTTGTTTGAGCCCGTCGTGTTTCTCCGTTCCAGCGTATTTCGTGCCTACACATAATTTCATCTTGGCATATACTATCAGAGAAGTTGATTCCTATGCAGATCAGGGGACCTACGTAGTTTGGTTGCGTTACGTCAAACCCAGCCATATTCGACGTTAAAAAACGTTGGTCTATCAAATGCATAGGAATCAATTTCCTCGATGGTATAATACATACAGTCTATATACAGAAAGAGACTACATAATATAATACGTTAGTCATTCAGAGTAAACTTATATTGTAATAAATGTTTCTATATTAAATAAAGTTTGAACTTTTTCCATAAGAAACCTAAACTGAATTTTCTAGTATACATTTAGTTATAGTTCTTGCAATCTACGAGTGCGCGTCACCCTTAGTTGTGTGAGTGACCATATCTATACACGCGTACATGGCTCGCTCGCTACTGACTGCTCCGTCGGGTACGCACACTAACGAAAATGTCTATTCACATTTCCAACTACAAATAAAGGCGACGCGCACTCGTAGATTGCAAGAACTTTAGCATTGACGAAATTCCTAGGCAGATGACGGACCTACGTCATTTGGTCAAGTTATGTCAATTCAATGTTAGATGTGAAGTGTTGACTGTTGGCTGGGTTTGACATAACGCGACTAAATTACGAAGTCTTTGCATATGAATCAATTTCTTTGATAGTACAAAATAACTAACCTGTGCGTACGCGATTTTGGTGACTTTCTGTAGGTCATTCTGAGCGCCGCTCGTGATCGAGTTGAAGGTTATCGCCTCCGCCGCGCGACCGCCCAACGCCATACACATGCGATCAAATAGCTGAAAACACAGAACAATATCTTAGTGGCATGAGGTAAATTTTTCATCTTCTAAGCCAGGGTTTCTCAAAGCGGGGTACGCTACAAGATTAACGTAATGGTACGTACCTAATAGTACCTTTTGGCACTTTATGTGTTACCTTTTGTTCAAATAAAAACCTTTTTTTTTATAAAAACACTCAATTGTATTATGTTTGAAAAACCCTGTTCTAAACTTTTGCATAACTTTTATCGCGGCGACCGAATCAAGAAACTCCGTAACGAATAAAACCTAACCGCCCCCTGTTCGACAGCGGTACGGCGTTGCCAGACTTCGCCAAGTGTTTGTGTGCCTGTGACTATGCGAATCATAATAATTGCATATGTTGATAAAAAATGCTATGCAATAGCTTTACCGCGGCAGTCCCCGAGTGCCACACGTATTTTTTAGTAATAAATGGCCTCGTGCGAGTTTCTTACGCCAGTCCTTGTTACCGGGTAGTTCCCAAACTGGTGTTTAGTTTAAATGAGATAACATGATGTAATCTACTTTTTACTTTTTTCAGACAACTAGGGTAAATGACTAGTAGATTGGACAGTACTAGTCATTGGAAAAAGCACAAAAACACCATATTTATTAATGTTACTTTAAAAACTGACTGATTTTTAAGTAAAAGAACGCCTGATTTAAAGAAAAGAAAAACAGATAGTTTTTAAAGCAACCTTAATAAATATAGTGTTTTTGTGCTCTATCCAATGACTAGTACTGTCCAATCACTAGTCATGTTCACCCTACAACTTTAATATAGTTCGACCGGAACGACCGACCGACCGACTCGACCCGGTAAGGGAAGGCGTTGATATTCTATATTGGTCTCATTAGCCACCCTCAGTTTCGCCAAGCAATTTTCAAGTAATGCGCCTATAACAAAATTGCTTTATAGTGATGTTAGACAGACGATGAATCATTTTCTTTATCTACTCTTCTCAGAAGATCAATCAAAGATTAATTGGACGCTGTTGTAAGCATTCGTGTACTAACTCACAAAAAATTACGTATTGAGTTATGAATGTAGCTATGTTCTTCAGATGATTTAGATTCAAAATTTTTAAAATTTAAATTCAAAATATAAGAACAAAAACATTTCTGCGTTAGGACACAAATGCTTAATAGCGACCAATTAGCTTCAACCAAAAATTATTAGCTATAAGTAATTTAAATCTTACTTCCTCCTTGGAATACAACTTCTGATCCGAGGTGGTATACTGAGCGAATCCCAGCGCGTTATTAGTACGCGGCACTATAGTTACTTTGAGCAGTGCATCTGTGTGTTCCAACAACCAGCCGACTAACGCGTGCCCTGACTCGTGATACGCAACAATCTTCTTCTCGGCTGGTGACATTGCGTGACTACGTTTTTCTGTCCCACCTGAAAAAAAAATGCTTTGATGTAAAAAAAAATGGAGTAAGGAGGTAACAACCTGGATCCCAAGAGATGAGAAAGAGGTTTTAGGCAAGGCCGCAAAGTAATAAGATGGGAGCTAAAGCAACAGCAACAGGAGCTAAAGGACCTAAAGCTAACCTTGGGCGCCCGCCTTGGCTAAGGCCCAATTTCACCAACGTCTGTTAGTGTTAACAGTTTATTAAAATGCCATGTCCTCTCTTTCATTCATAAGAAAAATGAAAGAGGTAAGACGTGATACTAATTCGAGCATTAGCTTTAACAGTCGTTGGTGAAATTGAACCTAAGAATTGCATTCTAAAGAAAGCAGCGAAAGGCCTTTGTCGTAAGACACACCGACCGTCGCGACGTCTTATAAATAGTTCTAAATTATCAAAACCTACAATTTTTTTTTGGTCTGGTAATAAAGGTTTTATTTATTTATTAAAAAAATATATTATATATACGAGTTTCAGCTACCTTAGGGTCTAAACACACTGTCCCGAAAATATGCGGCCGAAGTTCGTCATGATTACGCCAGCAATGCGCTACGCGACGTAATTTCGGCATAGTGTGTCATCAGTCATTTAAAATACATTGCAGGAGTAATCATGCCCAACTTCGGCCGCGTAATTTTAGCCTAGTGTGTTTAGACACTAAGGTAGCTTTCGTGCTTACTGAACAAAAAATTTAAAGTCTTGGTCTATCTCGCTATAAGGCCGTGTTTCCACTGAAGCGGAGCGGAGAGAAGCTAAGCGGTGCCCGAATTGTCGAATCGTGCTATTTCAGCGGAATGACAGCGAAGCGGAACAAAGATTTCGAGCATGATGATTGGTCAATTCGGCACCGCTAAACTCCTCTCCGCTCCGCATCAGTGGAAACACGGCCTTAACCAGGCTCTCAAGTAACAACAAACTTATGTGCTTCCATATGGTCGTAAAATAGAGTAGATATAATAGGGTAGGTATAATTCTTACCAACAACTCTCTCCACAGCATATTCCAAGTTGGCGGCTTTGACCAGATTCTGCTTATGTCGTGCAGCGTGTAGAGCGGCCTCGTTACACACGTTAGCGATGTCCGCACCACTGAAACCCGGCGTTAGATACGCCAGACTGGAATACAAAATTGATTTAATAGCATATGAAATATTATTCTAGATTCTTAAAGTGTGCAGTCGTTTGAATTACATTATTAATAAATTAATATCCTTTCTAATATTATAAATCCGAAAGTGTGTATGTATATATGTCTGTATTATATAATATGTCTGTCAAAAGGCATATTATCGTGACACATGGCAGCTATGTGACATAGACGGTGTGTGGCACATGACAGCAGTTTGACATATCCGCTATAGATCCGCATTGCGCGTGTTTACACACGCGCCGCAGCGGCGGCGGTACTGCGGCGGCGCCGCTGCATTAACTCATCCTTTTATTTCCATGGGCCCTTGCATACGGTACCGCTGCCGGTATACCATATACCGGTATACCGTAAGGGCAAATAAAAATACAAATCCTTGTATCCCATCCGAGTAGGTACTGCAGCGGACCTGGTGGCGAATAGAATTTCAAACACCCTCATTAGAAATGACTTGTTTTCATTAAAATCTGTTTGGCATACCGTTTAATATAATGTTTAGGTAGTTCTTCTAGAACGATGTTCTTCAAGTGTCGCTCGAATATCTCCTCTCTCTCTTGCAGCGTCGGCAGGTCGATGAGAATGTGTCGGTCAAATCTACCCGGCCTGAGTAGAGCCTGTGAAGAATTTATAAAGTTGAACGTTAGTAATATGTATGTCATTTTTATATAATAATAATATTACTAGATGACTCCCGAACTCCGTAGCGCCAAAATTTATCGCGCGGAAACCGTACATTTTTCCGGGATACAAATTATCCTATTATGACCTTTCCCGGGACTCAAAGTATCTCCATACTAAATTTCAGCAAAATCGGTTTAGCGGTTTGGGCGTGATGAGGTTACATACATTTTTTAAATTTTTGTTATTACTTCACATTCAGAATCAAATATCAAATGATGATATTTTTATTAATACTACATTTATGTTAAGTGAGATAAAAACGCAGAAATATACATTAAATAAATGAACGAAATATTCTTTACAAGATGAAGATGACATGGTTATCGCGCGGGAACCGTACATTTTTCCGGGATAAAAAGTATCGCCATACCCAACAAAATCGCTTCAGCGGTTTGTGCGTGAAAATATAACAAACAAAGTACGGTCTTTAGCATTTGTAAAATTAAGTAGGTAAGTATAATTAATTTAATTAATAACGAATATTTCATTCAAATATTTTATAGTTGAGGCCAATTATTATTTATGTCGCGCCAGTAGGATCATGGTTCATGACACTTTTGCCTAATGGAGTATGACGACTGACATCCTGCTTAGTGGGACAAAAAGGAACATTCGACAGAGTCGGATATCATGTTAACTGAATTGATTTGGGTGAAAATTGTTATCAAGATAATTCGGTGTTTCCAAATTCTGGTATTGAATACTTTGTGTCCTGACAAAATATACAGATTCTACAGTATAAACGAATTTCCGCACACCGAAGTTACAACATTTTGTAATATTGTATTCCTGTTTACATCTCTGAGATAGTGTATACCTACTGTTATTACTGTATGGTAACGGTAAATAGTGCAGCCAAAGCCAGACCAAACCTTACATTTAAATTTAATTGTAGCATAGCTAAATTCTAGGATTAAATGTACAGTTTGTTTAAAGCAAATCAAATTAATGAAGATGTGAGTGGAAGAATACGATGACTAACATTTTGTAACATACGGACATATTTACTTATTTTTCCGCTTATAATTTGAACAAACCTTGTAACTTATCTACTTCTTCGCCTGGCAAATATATCTGGCCACACAGAAAACGCACAGTTATTGTTAAAATTATAAAACTCCATATTAATTGTATATCTACTTTTATTATACATTATTATACAACTTGTACACTTTCGGGCAGAGGTTCCTCTTACAGTTGTTCCTCCGTCAAAATCCACACCATACTAAGCTCTTGGGGTATTTATACCCAATTTTTACCCGTCAACCCCACTCCAAATCACGTGATCGTAGAAGGGATTGCACGTTGTCAGTGTGGCCAGTATTAAATATTAAAACTATTATCAAATTTACTCAAAAATAGTTAAGTTATAATAATTTTTAGTATTCTAAAAACAATAAACTAGGTTCTAAATTACATTAATCATAACATTCGGCCATCCGACAACGTGCAGCGTCCCGATGCACTCTAAAAACATACTTAACTAATCATCAATGGTACAATACAAAAAATATTTTAGTAATCTATACATTTTCACTATAAACTAGTAAGTACCTATTGTTAATAAATACACTGATCAAATTAAATTTCACATTTAAAAAAAACAATTCATTTGTTGTATTGTGTTACAAACCGTGTAGAATGAAATAATATATCTACCTATACTTACAAACATTACTTAATTAAACTTAATATAAGATTTTTGTACAATCATTGCTTTGCAACAACCAACATTGACATTATTAAGATAAAAATCCTTGTGTATTACTCTCTTGAGTCTTAATGTTACAACATTAATTGAATTAAAAAATAAGTTCTAACACTAAAATGTGCTATAAGTAATCTATATAATATCTTTCAATGTAGAACAGAAATTACAGTATTTCTATACAACAATCTATCAATCAAATCATTAGGCTAATTAAATATATTTTTTGCGACTCATTTACCTAATAGAGATACATAACTCCGAGTGTCAAAATAAAATAAAATATCACAAAAAACTTAATAAAAACAAACTGAAAAAATAAGCCTGAAAATAATAACTTCTCACACAATACCTTTAACGATTGCAGTGGTACAAAAAGTAACTTTTCTAACATAATACACAACAAAATAAAGTTAAGTAAATATTAGATACCTTATCAAATGTCGCTGGTGATAAAAATTAGAAATAATAAACAATAAACATTACAGACCTCTGGAAGTTTTAACAATAATTATTGGTCTTCCAATTTTACTTTTAAAGGTACTAGTAAATATGGAACTTCCACTTCAGCCGATTCTAATTTTATTTTGTATCTAGCTATAGATCTGTGATCATCTGGTATTCCCAGAAAAACTAACAATATTATCTATATAACTTCAAATAGTAACTTCAAGTATAATATATATTTTAAATATCAAATAATTTAAATTTATGGATTATTCCATAAATTCAAATTTAAACACTTTTTTAACTTACAAGACTACCCAAAATTAACAAATTTGCTAAAACCAAACATCTACATGCATGTCTAAGTTAAGCTTTTCTGCAGCAAAGAGCATACTTATTTTCACATTTTACGAAACAATTGTTTACTGCTTCATAAACTACGCTTTCCTGAGCTTTCTAAAAGAAAATCTTATTTAAGGACCTACTGTCAAAACACTAGCCCCGTCTACACATACCGCTAACCTCCAATCGTGATCATATTATAATGATTCCATGAATCGTGCTTCCGGGCGATGTGCTTTACGCTGCAGCTAATAGTGAACAATATCGCGTGACAACGATTTCTGCATTATAGCACGAAAGTAAAAGTCGTAAGTCCCAAAAATGCTTTTGATGATTACTTAAAAATTAAATACAATACTAATATTTCCTTTAGCTATTATTTTATAAAGTGATTGTAGTAGTGCAAGTTATTTAATGATATTAACTCAATAAGTGTAACAGGTAGTTGAAGAGCCCAGAAATATTAATAATTTCGAAAAATATAGCTTACGAGTTAAACAAAGTTAATCGTATTTTCCGTTAGCCAAATATCAGATAAATATACAATGATTAAATAAATACCAATTTCATTTGAGTCAATCATCTTCCGGGATCGTAATACTTATTAGAAAACAGCAAAATTTGGCAGCCCGCTCTTAACATAAACTTATGGTAATCAAAAGGCAAAGGTTCAAGGACAAATAGTAAGATTCATTACAAAAACATAACTTAACTATAAATAATCAAAAACAGAAGTAATGTGGGATCACTGGGATATATAAAAAAAATCTGTGACCTTAAATTACACAGAATGGCATCGATACATGTTTAAATAGTACCCAGAAATTACCGGAATATTCATTGTCATGAGTCATATTTTAATTATTATTAAGGATGACTTTCTTCTAATCATCGAAACCAGAGTGACGTGATACATACCTAGATTTTCTATCGGTTCTCAAATAATTCGGGACCAACTCACATGGGTTATATTTCTAATCATATTATCATAACACTGTTCAATGTAACATAAATCATAACAGGTATTTTATAAATCATAACATGTATTTTAAATCTAGATTCCACTAGCTCAAGATCAAGCATAAAACTTAAGGTGCAGTGGTTGTTGCAACTACGTAAAATGGGTTTTTTAAATAACGTTTTTTGTAAAGTAAATGTCATTATTTAAGTATAAAAAAGTACCCTGTTAAAATTGAGAAAATTTCCTATACGCAAAGGTATATCAGTACACAATTTGAAAAATTCTGCTCGATAGAAAAAAATCTCAAAGATGACTATTATAACGCTGTTTTTCATAATTAAATCATTTTATGGCTAAATTACACACTTTCTAGAAAAAACAAAAATTGTAGTACATTTGTCATAACCTAACCTAAACGATTTGATATATTTGATTTGTGTAATACTAAAAACAAAAGGTTTTTTCTCCTATTTTCTATTATCAAGGCACGCGGCGAGCGCGTAACCGCCACTGTACAAGGCGCGCTGATATGAATGTTATTATAATGTCCTTTAGGTCGATATTCGTACTGACAGACATCGACCTGCTAATTTTCGGGACTACTGGGCCTTAAGTCATATTTCTACGTTTTTGCTTCGTCTCTAATTTAAATCCCACAGGACCCTATATACCTCAGGCCAGTTTAGTAGGTAATATTGGTTTGAGCATATACAGATAAATATTATGTCAATTGTCAAACTGGCACTATTAATAATAATTTAATAAAGGAGTTTTGACCTAAGTGATTATCTATAATATACTTACATAAAATAATAATAATTTATTCTCTTACTTCATCACAATTTTGTTACTGTATAATAATATACACAAAGAGAGATGAGTAATATTTTGACACCTGTGTCAGATGAAGTATAATATTTTTTTATATAATATGTAACATTTTTTATTTTTAGAATTGTGTTATCGCTATCGTTTTTATTGGGTCGTATTAGTAGAATATTAACCATTAAACATGAAAAATATAGTTACAAGTAAAACATGAGATTTCGAAAGTCAATATTCATAAAAATATAAATGAGTCTAGTTTTACATTTGGGATCATCGATTGTTGTCTACCAAATACTCAATATATCGACCACGTGGAACTTTAACTTGAATTAAAAGAAAACGTCCCATTGATAAATCATAATAAATTCTACTTCGATAGCAGCTATGTTAATTCTACTTCAACGAATAATAACCAAAATGCTAAAACCGACAATTATAAATGAAAAACAATATTATTTAAACTTTAAGATAAATAATTATATACTTAGTAGAATTTGACAATCGTATGGACCAAAAATATAATCCAACCCCTAAACTTCTTGATAAACTTAAGACTTATTTGTTCACATCAGTAGCAGTAGAATTGTCTTATCTCATTGTTACCGTATTGATCGTAATCGTAACATAATATTTTAAAGTTTTTAAAATAGCTATCCTAAACGATTTGCCTTACGAGTACCTACCTATACGATTTTTTATATACCATCGAATAGTAGCCAACAGTTTGTTTTATAAGAACAGCAATACTACGAGTACATTGTACAGTGCTTTGATCTATCGATGATAGGAATCTTGTGGTAGGTAGCCATTTTTCTGGATATGACAAAAAATACATTTGACTTTGTAGATCGCAAAACTGATTGCTTTCAAGTTTAACAACTACCGTTTACGAGGTAAAGCAAAAAGTTCGCTTAAAAATTGTTCATCCAATAAATATCTAAAATTCAAAAACGTTATAATTCTTAATCGAAACTACTAGCTGACCCGGCAAACGTTTTGCCGTATAAATTATTTCTAGTATTAATATAAAAGGTACTTAGATAAAAACCTATTCTCAGGTCCAACAAATGTACATACAAATTTTCATTAAAATCGGTTGAGCCGCTCTGGAGGAGCTCGTGCGCAAACACTGACACGAGAAAGTTTTACATAATATAATATTATATTAACTTATCTTCCTAGCGCTATCAATCACAAAGCAGTGTTATTTGTGGATGTCAAAACTTTGGCAGCAATAATCATAGTAGTACATAGTATATCCTACAACCTTTACATTTTGTGATGAATCATACACTTTACGGATATACGGATAAACTATCATGCCTATTGATTTGTGCTCTAACATAGTAATTTTTATTTACATATATGTAGATGTATTATAATCAGTCAGTCAAGGTGTGACGACACGAGCCCTCGCGAAGCTCGGCTTTGTAAAATATTTTTTTCGAAAACTTAACAATATGGTTGAAGTTGATCTCGATTAACAATTTTATAATACAAATATTGACATGGACTGAATGATGACCTTTCAGGATTAATAATTTTGGATATTTATTTTTATATTTGCTATGAACAACCAACAATAGTTACAATTATACATACATAATATTAACAAGGATTAAATATTGACCATGATTATTACACTTTTAATTGGAGGCTATTACATCTTGTTATTAAATCAGTTACAAAGTTTAACTGCAGTAAGTACTAATATTCACTGTAGCGTTTCTTGATTTCTATAACAACAGCATTCTGAATACTTTTTACTAAGAGCAAATGCACGAACCGCTCTTCCAGGAAATAAATTCAAATTATTTAAGTTCCGTAACATCTATAAACGAATTTAAGAACCTTTACATGGTCCAGTAGCCAAGAAGTTTTCTTCATCGCTTCCCTATCTATTGCTAATTATTAAAAATACAATATTAAGAAACACGAGTCGAATTTCGATTAATCATTTACATTATATATTTTAGGATTTAGAATTATATGTACATAGTGAAAAATATTTTCATCTGAATCTCATTTAGAAATCATAACTCTTGTATTGACTTTTCGACAATAGATTAAACTAATGATAGCTACTACCTTTACTGATTTTGACTTCCAAACCATTTTTACTTTTGTACGCCTCTAGAAAGGCAGAATGTATCTAAGACAGTTTTTCCATTTCAGCCTAAAACTCCATTTCAGTCTAAAATCTCAATTCAATATTTCACTTACTTTCATATTTTTATTTACAAATCATTAGATTTAATATAATATTTCACTTAATTTAATTTAATCGATTTCATTAAATTTCATTTAATCGATTCCATTAAATTTCATTTAATCTAATTCACAAAATATCATTTAATCTAATTCGCTAAATTTCATTTAATCCATATTTCATTTAATCCAAGTTTCATTTAATCCAAGTTTCATTTAACCCAAGTTTCATTTAATCCAAATTTCATTTAATCCAAATTTCATTTAATCCAAATTTCATTTAATCCAAATTTCATTTAATCCAAATTTCATTTAATCCAAATTTTATTTAATACCTTTTCATCTCCACCTTTTATACAAAAGGTAAACTTTAAACGAGAAAACAGTTTCATGTACTTTTGCATCTATAGGGTCTTACTTTATATAGAAACTTTACAGTGGTCAATCCCACAGTTACTTTACTCAGGAGTTCACTTCACAGTCCTCAAAATCGATACTGTTGAAATTGAGTTTAAAATTTTCAGTTCACATACCTTTAACTTTGATCAATGGTTCACTCCACAGCAACTTTGATCAGTGGTTCACTCCACAGCAACTTTGATCAGTGGTTCACTCCACAGCAACTTTGATCAGTGGTTCACTCCACAGCAACTTTGATCAGTGGTTCACTCCACAGCAACTTTGATCAATGGTTCACTCCACAGCAACTGATCAATGGTTCACTCCACAGCAACTGATCAATGGTTCACTCCACAGCAGTTTCATGAAAACAAAAATAAAAATGATATTGTTATTGAATCGACACTCTGAAATTAACTATAAAAAGTTAACTTATTAAATATTAACTATAAACTGCAATAAAATGAGATCTCATACTATCATTATAATAGAATAAACCATTTCGATTTATTTATATTACTGGTTTGGGTATTTTTCCAAGCATAGTTTATGTTTGATGAATGTCCAACAGGAGGTCAATATTAATTTTATTTCTTGTATTGAATAAATAATTATTTTAGTAAAGTAACTAAGTAATTCTATACCAAACATATAATACCAAAAATATAATACATTAGTTACCAAGTTTGAATAATTTACCGTTTGCACTTTGCACTAAAAATACTTATGTATAATACTTTGTAATAAAAATGATATTTTATCAACTTCCATGTAGGCTTTTTGCTATTCATAAAAATGAAAGTTGTATAATTGAAGTAGTGTAATAATGAATTGTGTATAACAGCTATAAGCTGTCCAAATGTGAACTACAATGTGGTGTGTGGTGTACACTGTCGAAGAGTAGCCTCGACCAAGTGAAATGTATAATGTTAAAATGTAATGTTGAATTCACTGTCGAAGAGTAGCCTCGACCAAGTGAAATGTATAATGATGTTAAAATGTAATGTTGAATTCACTGTCGAAGAGTAGCCTCGACCAAGTGAAATGTATAATGATGTTAAAATGTAATGTTGAATTCACTGTCGAAGAGTAGCCTCGACCAAGTGAAAGGTATTATGTGTGTGGAGCATGATTGTTATGTGTACTGGAGTTCTTTCTACTCCGCAACGTATTTTTTGAATACCTCTTGTTGCAAAGTTATATAAAATTCTTGTAAAAAGCCCAGAATATACTCTTAATACTCATTTTTCTTTTTAATATATTTTAAAATTAACCATATACGTACAATGTACATCTTCATTATCATTATAATTTATAAGTCTCGAATGTACAAAATAAATGTTCATATAAAAATGTCACATTATAGAAAGACTGCATATTCATCAAATCTAAAATTATAGAAAACAAAGTCTTTCATTACGGTAAAAATCGTTTCACAATTAATAATTATCGAATCTATTTCAATTATATTTCTTCTCTTCATTCTTCGATATAATACAACATTGGTTAGGACCAAAAGTAACTTTGCTTATCTGCTAGGCAATCGCGTTTTTTTTTTAAAGGCGTATGTGGGTATTTGAAAAGTTACCCGTCCGTTTCATAATCATTAATAATTATCGAATCAATTTCAATGAATACACTTTAGAAAGAAACATCAACTACACAAAAGAAAAATAGACAGGACATACCAATAATAATTATACTCGCCGCACGGCGCACACTAATAGTTATTAGTAATTACTATTGAAAAAGAAGTTTGTTGTACGAAGATGCTGCACTTCAAAACGATTTACCACAAACAATAAATAAGCAACATCTACATCAATTTTCAAAACACAGCTAATATTATTACACCTTAATTCGTGATACTTTCAACTATTAACACTTTGGAAAAATAATTTAAAATTACCCTACATTCTTTTCATATTTATTTTATGTGAATTATAAAATCGTTATTGTATGCTGATAACTCGTTTGTACGATTTCTTAGAAATAAATATATTCATATCTCACTTAATAATAATTTAATAATAAGTAATTTAAAGTGAGCGTACCTGGATTTTTCTCCCTCTTCTGAGATGTTAAAATTATAAAACTCCATATTAATTGTATATCTACTTTTATTATACATTATTATACAACTTGTACACTTTCGGGCAGAGGTTCCTCTTACAGTTGTTCCTCCGTCAAAATCCACACCATACTAAGCTCTTGGGGTATTTATACCCAATTTTTACCCGTCAACCCCACTCCAAATCACGTGATCGTAGAAGGGATTGCACGTTGTCAGTGTGGCCAGTATTAAATATTAAAACTATTATCAAATTTACTCAAAAATAGTTAAGTTATAATAATTTTTAGTATTCTAAAAACAATAAACTAGGTTCTAAATTACATTAATCATAACATTATTTTTTTTTTTATTTCAAATAATTTTGCCAGTCCTAAGGCCTTCATTTTTTTCTGTTAATTAAGTACTTGGTTTTTCCACTCACGTCCTCATTTGTCATAGCGGACGGAAATGATAAACGTTGACTAAATTCCATTCTCGTACCTTATCCAGCACATCAGCTCTATTCGTGGAGGCCAGCACCACCACACCCTCCCTAGTCTTCATGCCGTCCATCTCCACCAACAGCTGATTGAGGGTCTGCTCCGACTCCCCTCCCCCCGGGCCGAAAGACCGCCCGTCACTCCGCGCGCGCCCCACAGCGTCCATCTCGTCAATATAGATAATGCACGGTGCCCGGGAACCGGCCTCTTTGAAGAGATCGCTAAAAGAATGAGTGTTGATTATGATATGTATATTGTTACAAATCTAATATATAGTATAAATCTCCTGTCACGATGTTTGTCCGCGATGGATTCTTAAACTACTTAACCGATTTTAATGTTTTCTTTTTTTTTTAAATGTGTGCTTTTTTCCAACTTGAGAGATAGGATAGCTTAGATCTTTAAGTATAGTCGCAATTTTATTTTATTGCAAATTATTTGTCTCTAAAGAGCGACCATTGTTTACGCGACGGGGGTCACGACTCACGGGGCGGGATAGCGATGGACGTTGCCATGGTGACATACTTATTTAGTCACTAATTCAATAAAATAATACGGGCGATATACTTTATAAAATATGGCAAAGAAACGTTTGCCGGGACAGCTAGTACAATATATTTTACACTTACAGTGACTGGAAGCAGCGGCGTGATATCGAATTTCGTGCCGGCTAATTAAGAGCGGGCTGTGCAATTTTGCTGTGTTTTCTTATTAAGTATTACGATCCCGGAAGACGATTGACTCAAATGAAATTGAGATTTATTTAATCATTGTATATTTATCTGATATTTAACTAACGGAAAACACGATTCACTTATTTTGACTCAATAGCTTTATTTTTCGAAATAAAGTCCAGTTACACTAATATTGAGTCACTATCATTAAATAACTTGCACTACTACAATCACACGCTTTGTTAAATCTTATATATAAAAATGGATTTTCAAATATGTTAGTCGCGCTAAAACTCGAAAACGGCTGAACGGATTGGGCTGATTTTAGTCTTAAAATATTCGTAGAAGTCCAGGGAAGGTTTTAAAGTGACACGAAGTTCACCGGGACAGCTAGTAATAGCTAAAGGAAATATTAGTATTGTATTTAGTTTTTAAGTAATTATCAAAAAACAGTTTTTGGACTTACGACCTTTACTTTTGTGCTATAATGCGGGAACCGTTGTTACGCGATATTGTTCACTATTAGCTGCAGCCTAAATCACATTGCCCGGGAGCACGATTCATGGAATTATTGTATCACGATTGGAGGATAGCGTTGTGTGTAGGCGCCAGGCGGGGCTAGCGTTTTCACCATAGGCTCTTAAGGCAGGGATCAATCTCAATCCAAAACGATAACCTTGCACACAACCAAAGACCAAGCGTATACGCATCGCAATAAGATTCATTTTAGCTTAGCATAAAACTGTAGTTACTAGGGGCGGATCTTCTCTATTTTTCATGTTTATTTTAATAATTATAAAATATCTTTGGTAATAAATATTAAGAAACAAAATTGTTCGGTTAAAGATATTTTAATATAGATTTACTAACAATTTATTCAAATAAAATGTATAATTATCCTAGTTAATACCTATATTTCGATGAATTAGATTTTTTTCGGAGGTGAGTTTGTAAATTAATTACAGCCAAAGTATTACGTTTTAAGAAAATGTTTATGGTTAAACGTTTTTTAAATATTGTGCTTTATATCTCATATTTTTTTACATTTCGTTATTATATCGTTATTATAGGAACTAGGTAAACTGGGAGTCACGGAATAACAAATTGGCGTTGATCCTCGCCTTAAGTAAAACAGTAGGACGATTTACAATAATTTCCATTCGACTCGTATTCGGAAACTTTACCGTGCCGTCATATTGGTCAAGGCTTAGCGCGGCTAAGGTTTATTGGAAAAGCATGAAAATGTTTAAAGTATTTTATTTCATTTTGGTAACTGCCTGTCACGCAAGACTATAATAAGGCATATATAACAGATTTTCTGACACTTCCATAGAAACCAGAAATGATTGAGTGACGTAGTAAATGATTTTAGTGTTTTGATCTACCAAACTAATCACATTATATTTCACGATAACACTACTTTCTCATATTCCATCAAAATCCACAATATTAATTTTTCGCCTTGCAATGACGAACATAATTTCACCCTAAGGCGCAGCACAGACGACAGACTATCCGTGACGCACTTTTTAGTATGTGGAAATAGAAAATACGCAATTATAATATGCGGCGGACTTTTTGCGCGTCGTGTGCGTTAGGGCATATAATTGCATAGGTTCTATTTCCCACAGACTAAAAAGTGCGTCACGGATAGTCTGTCGTCTGCGCTGCACCTTACTTTTACATTTATGATTGTTAAAAGAACACTTACCGTACTCTAGCAGCGCCCAATCCTCCAATCATTTCAATGAATTCTGAACCATTCATGGAGAGGAATGGTACATTGGCTTCAGTAGCAACGGCTTTGGCCAGGAGCGTTTTACCACACCCGGGTGGGCCTAACAGCAGTGCACCTTTGGGCACCTTAAATATGAAATTATTGAAATTAAAGCACTTGGCAAGATACATAATAATAATTATATCTTTTGATACTTTTCATGATATATGCCATATGAAAATATATCTTAATCCTTCAATCCCCGATTATTGGAAATACTATTGTATTCTATTGTTGTCGCGATCACCGAGGCTTGAAGGATTAATATTTTCATATTATGTTACATAATCTCTAAATTAATGTGTATAATTTACATAAGGTCATAGTTAAAGTTGTACAACAGAAAGATAAAATATTGCTTGCTATTTAAAATATTTTGCCTTTTGCTAAAAAAACACGCCACTTACAGCTAGAAAACTCTCAAGGTACCAAAATTTAGGCATTTAAAAATATCTACAGCAGAATATAGACCCTCCTGTATTATGGAAGTCAATTAAAAATACTTTAAATACCTTAGCTCCCAAACTCTTATAATGTTCGGGTCTCTTCAAGTAATCGACAAACTCCATAACCTCGATCTTAGCTTCTTTTAGTCCGGCCACATCCTCAAATTTCACACCCTTGCCTTGCCCGCTCATTGAGTCAATTAAAGTGAACTTAGCACGACCGAGTTGACTCTGTGAAGAAGAATTTAAATAAGATAGTTGTATAAAGAGGAAAGGTCGGTTTATTGTTAACTTTAAAAAGGGCAATGCTTAAAAGAAACTTGAAATATCACACCCAGTTCCTTTTATGAAAGCATCCACAGAAAGGATTTCGAAATTTACCATTCGAGGGTTTAAAATAAGGGAACAAACTTCGTAGGCGAGTGTAAAACAGGTAGCTGGATCTAGTTACAGTCAAATGTCTGTTTTCGAATTAAATATACTTACAAAGCCTCCTAGATTGATGTTCATCTTCATTGACTTAGTTGAGTACAGGAACGACAGAATGAAAGCCGCAATCAGTAAAGTTGTTATGACTTTACCAGCGACACTTCCATTCCTGTCATAGATGACACGGACACCTGAAAATATTTAAAAGTATAGACTTATGCTGATATGCCAAAGAAGCTGCAAAGTCTGGTGGTTTAAGCAATTTCAAAATTTTTTGTCAGGATCTTGTGCCTCTGGCCAAGTCGCATTTGACTTTGGAGTGGAATACTATTTGGACTGAGTCGAGTAGAAATAAAGGACGTTTTTACGCTGAAATTCAAGATTCAGTACCTAGTCGACCGTGGTTTTATAAATATTTGGAAGCTAATAAGCCTTGCTCAACTATCTGTCGGCTACGTCTGGGTCACTCCTGTAATCCGGTATTTCTAGCTAAAATAAGGGTGAGGGATAGCTCATTGTGTGAATGTGGCTTGGATGAAGGCTCTCCAGACCATATATTTTTTGCTTGCGAAAACAACCTTTCATTGTACGATTACCTTCCTCCTAATATTCCTCGTCCCACTATTCTTACATTTATTTTATCGTTAGTACTTATATTCTCCATTTATAGACACCTTATGCTCGTTCATTTCTCATAATCACATTAGGCTCTAGTAGTAATAAGAATTATTCTCTTTCTTTTATTTAATATAATATAATTTATTGTAATTATGTTTATGTACTCCGTGTATAATATGTAAAGGCTAAGAAACAATATTTTGCTTTATATTTGCTTGTACTGGTTTTTTCTGTTTTATTATATCTTGTATTTGCATGGTCGCATGAAGTCATCACTCATTACCCGTGCCCAGTGCATGGCAATCAGTTTGCGTTTTAACTTTACCGTACATATTTTTCGCCTCAACTCTGACGCTGGTAACTCCTAAATGGGGAGGCTTACGCCAAAGAAGAAGTATGTACTTATGTACTTATGATGTATAAATTAAAAAAGTATTTGTATTTATTGTGGATGTGGTAATTATTGTGTATGACGATATTATGGTCTATATAATGTGTACACTGTACACCTTAGAAACTACAAAGCAAGGCCAAGTATCATAACTTTGAGTTCGTAAAATATATTAAAAATACCTCACCTTCTTTCACACCCAAACTATTCTCAGTTTCTCGTAGTTTCTCTTCAAAACGATGTATGTCACCAACATTCATGTGATAAACACGATGATTTGTCTAAAACATTTTGTCAATTATAATGAAAATATAAATATTACGTACTTAAAATCTTTATTTAATTAATATGCTTATACAATTAATAATTTTATTTTTTCTATTTTACCAATATAAATAATCATGAAAAATAGATATATTTTGTGCTCTCCCTAATGGTTCTCACTGTTCTGGCTTAAAATATAATGTTATGAATGAATGAAATATAATGTTATGTAACAGAAAAGATATATTATTATGTATTTTGACAAACAATAATAATTATCAAAATCACAGACTTGTACTTGTAGGAGGGAGGATTTCTTACCCGTTTTCCTTTGATCACTGCACCATCATATAAAATAATCGTTACAACTTCTAAATCTGGTCGTACTATTAGCTCCTCCACCTCTCCTTTCGACAGCATATTATATACAAATTCGTTCCAGGACACATACCGTACAAGCTGAAAAAAATTTCATCAACTCATTACATTTGGGACCGGATTAAAATATCACATCATCATGGACCAATTACATGTCATGTAACTGGTCATGTCTTGTTTGGTTGTCCAAATTCGCAATGAAAAATACAGGAAAATTTAATAAAAGTATATGCTATTTCTCAGAATGCAAGCTACTATACTGTACTCAGTGAAACATGGCGGTAGCGGTCATTGACTCCCTGTCAAAATCTTGTCATTTTCTATACAAAGCCGCGATTGACATCATCTGACACTTCACGTCAATCGCGGCTTTGTATAGAAAATGACAAGTTTTTGAAAGGGAGTCAATGACCGCTACCGCCATTTTTCGCCGAGTAAATACTCCTTTTATCGAGATTTTGTGTACATATATTCGTGATAACAATATTAGATTGTGATGTCTTTACTAACACTTGTTTTTGTTTTAGGTAAATCAATTTGTAAAATATATATATTTCACATAACTGTACCCTTGTTGCTTTACCAGACCTGCATCAAATAGAGCAAAGTCCTTCTACACCACTCTGACATTGGCAACTCACTGAACTAGCCATTAAAAAAGAAGAAGAAGAGTAAAATATAGTAAACAAACAAATATTTAATAAGTTGGAACAACATCTTTAAAATTATTTATAATTTATAAACATTTGTAAAGGTTTTTATTGTTGCATAGGTAAACTTTGCTCAGAAAAATGATTGAAAATGGTTTGGAAACACTTGGACATAATTAATATGGACACCTACACTACATTTTACAAAAATCTCTTATAATGAATTTTACTAGGTATTTAATAAATAATATTGTATACATTTTTTATAATAAATTACTTTGCTTAGCTTATATTAAGAGGTGCAAAATAATTCACATATATTTAAAATGTCGCTTCAGCAATCAGTAATAAACCCCAGGGCCATTCCGCTACAGAGAAAATACACGAGAATTTTTAAAATGTGTTATTAGTTACATTTTTTAATTAGAATATACGTAAAAAGATGTGTATTTACTAACAAAACAACTTTTATCGGTAAAAAATGGAATTCTAATAATTTAGAGCGTTTTTAAGCATTATCATTTAAGGGACGCGATGTTTTTTTCCATATGTTTTAATTAAAATACCATTTAATTCAAATTAATGTTTAGCTGTAGTATAGTTATACAGCCAATACGTTGAATTTTTTTGTATAAATTACACTATTCAACCGTTTTTAGTGACTTAGACGATTACTTTTGTCAGGCCAATAAACAACTGAAAATTAAAAAAAAAACTACAATTTGGTGCAGTTTTATTACTAGTATAATTATATACTCCATATCGAAAATTTTAAAATTTGTTAGAGAATTACGATATAATTCACCTTTAAGAGATTAGAAGAAAATTTTGATGTTGCACCTGTGATCATATAAATGGTTAATAATTTCTAGTACTTATTACTATTATTACTTTTATCTTGTTACATAGTTTCTTTGTTTTATGCTCTTTTGAAATATAGGCAAGTTATTTTGTAAAAGTTTCGCAATAACCAGTACTCACATATGAACTCATCACAGTTCTTAATGGAGGGTCAAATTGGTTGCACCTGCGATGGCACTTCAGACCTGTTTGTGGCCCTTCATACATTCGATGAAGGTTTTCATTTATAAATCATTGTTAAACTAGTTAGAATGTATCCCTTCACGGGATATTTTATTAATAAATATGCTTCATTTTGACTGTAGGAAGCTTTAAGTGTGTCAAACTGTTGCACCCGCAATAATGGAATCGCCCCCCACAAACATTTTACTAAAATGTAAAAAAAAACTAAACACAAATTTGAATGTATGCAACATGATATTAGAGTTTTTAGCATTAGACAAAAAAGAAGAAACTTTCTAATTTCATAATGCATTGCGCATGCCACATTCGCTTAGCTGGGCAAGACTACTATAGCTATTTACTTCTCTGAGCCATAGATAATAATAATTATATAATAGTATCTTATATCAGTACCTTATATTGATCCTTTTATTTTGTCATTATAGGTTCATCTCATAAAATAAATAATCACTCAATTATATACCAACATTATTGAAGGTAGCAAGCAAATTACTTTAAAGTGACAAGTGCATGTTCATAAAATACAAACAATAACAGTTATTATATTTACCTCATTCTGTGTATTGTCACCAGGAACTAACATTGAACTTAAAGTGACTAAGATGAATGTGGTGAGCATCCAGAATGCGGCTTTCACAAACAGCGACGGTATATTAGCATCTTCACTTTTCTTTTTATCTTTATCCTGAAATGAAAACATACTGTTACTGTGATACATACAATAGATCTATATTAGGTTGTGTGCATGTTGAAGTGAATGTCAATCCTTGAACATGAGCAAGTTTCAGGGTGGGTTTCTACTGACGCAGAGACAGGCAGAGAGAGGCTTAGAGGTGCTTGAATTGACCAATCATGCTGTTCCATTGAAGCAGAGCGAAGATTTCGAGCATGGTGATTGGTCAATTTGGCACCGCTAAGCTTCTCTCCGCCCTCTCCGCGTCAGTAAAAATGCACCCTTATGCAGCACCAGAAAGATTTTATACTTATTCACATTTTTGTTCATACCTAATAAGAAGTCTGTAACTTCTTTGCTACGGAGGCTGCCCTCGTTTGGCATCAATCACTTTGCCCTACAGCAAATATACAAAATTGAAATGAAGAATACATACCTTATTTTGATCGTCATCCTTATTATTGTTTGCAGAACTAGTGTGAAAGGATTTTGTAAATTCTTTGTTAATTATTGAAGAAAATGACGGCAAATTAGACCTTTTCAATAAATCTGCAGCTGCTTTGTACTCTGCATGAAATTGTTTTAATTGCTGAAACATATTATAATTATATTTATAACCCTAACCTTATTACAAAAACATCTAGATACAATTTGTACCATCAATGTTTGGTCCTTGTGTGATACATCTGAAAAGTCGATCGACAAGGATACGACATCGTACAGCTTATTCACTGTGTAACTTTTATACAAAACATTGTGCAATAACCAAAAAAGTAAATGCGATGTAATCAATTAATTTTACAAACTCACTGGATGTCGAGCTCGACTTGTCACGTTGTGTAACGCAGAGAATGATCGGCATAATTTGAAAAAAGCATTATTACAACGTTCACTGAATAATTGTCCATTACTGGATACGGTCAACAAATCGTAGCGATATTTTGGGTTTATTTTACTAGCTGATAGACTAGGCAGACGTTTTATTGATAACATATTGGTTGTGCTTGATATTAAATCTATAAAATGTACACGTAAAAGCTTATTAACATCATATTATTTTAAAAATTGTGATTATCCATAAAACTTTTAATAAATAAATATTTCACAAAAATGATTTTCCGAATCTCCACTATTTTGAAAGGATTTTGACAATGACATTTTTTTTTAATTCGTCCCGATCGGGACAGGCAAAGGGAGCGTTGCCCATACAGCCATTTCTATGTTTTTCATCATCGTTTTCATGTATCATCAGGTCTAAAGTCTAGTCAAAGTCTAAGTAAAAGTTAATACAGTCAAGAAGTCAAGTCGGTCGATTCAGTAAAGTGGTAGATGCTTTACTGAAACTTTCGATGGAGTTTTGGAGGGAACACAAAATAGCACGTTTCTGGATATTACATCACTTTCCTACACTTGTGCATGAACACAAATATCCAATGGTTAAAATTCTACCAATATTACACATTAAAAACCCAGCTAACACAATTTTAGGAAAATAATACAAAAACACAACAACACTCTTTCACAATATGCCCGCCAAAACTCTTTTGACAATGACAATAAAAACCAAATTTGACAAATGTGAAGTGAAATGACAATTGAACAATCAACTACAGACTAAATACAGACTAGAAACTCAACAGATAACAGAAATCTGCAACAGATAATATTTTTTATTCTATATGGCAGCACCAGCCGGGCTAGCATACGGACCAGTAGAAATACGAAAGTATGGACAAACTGTGGAGATAAACTTAAGGTTCCGTTCCGATCTTTTTTCGTTCCGAAAAATTCATTTAAAATGCCACTTTATGACTGACTATAATAGTCCTAAAAATTAAAATAATATTCTACAATTCCTACTTTATGACATAGACTATTATAGTCTGTCATAAAGTGGCATTTTAATTGAATTTTTGTTGGTCGCGATTAGCCGCGGTAAAGATCGGAACGGCACCCTAAGTGTATGTCCACAGTTTGTCCATACTTTCGCATTTCTAGGGGTGGCCGTGCTAGCCCGGCTGGCACTTCTCAAGAAAAAGTTTCGCGTTTCCATGCAGTGATTATAAACCAGCGAATAATAAATTACTATAATATTTTGTAGTTAATACTGTTATTAACTACAAAATATAGTAATTTATTATTTGTATATATATATAATTATTGTGAATCGTATGATTATACTGTTATAATCATACGATTCACAATAATTAATCACCTATGAAGAAGCTGCACTGTATTCTGACTTTAAAAAAATCGGCCAAGTGTGAGTTGCACTTGCGCACGAACGGATAGATACAGCCTAGAGAGTGGAGACACACAGACCCGTCTATATATTATAAATTATAATAAGATCCCTTTTTTAGGGTTCCGTACTCAAAGGGTAAAAATGGGACCCTATTACTAAGACTTCGATATTTGTCCGTTTGTTTGTCTGCGTGTCTCCAGGAAGACATGTAATAGACCCTCGTGTCTCCGTCCTGCGCGGTAGTAGGAACACGGTCGGGTTTTAGTGGATACAGCTGCGGCCACTACCATCTCTTCGGCCGTAGCAAGTCCCACATACCCCGGTGGTCCTTCCCCAATGCTGCCGGGGATGCGTAATTGCATTTCCCGACCTAAAACAAAAAAAAAAGGCTATAACTCAAGAACAGCTGCTATAGCTAGACTTCTGAAATTTTCTTAGATTGTGTTTATACACAGCTGATATTATACACGTTACACATATATTATTAACTGTTGCCACTTTACCACCAAATACTAAAAACAAAATAAATTAAATATCTATCATTTATGGGGGGCTACCATACAACAAACGTAATTTTTTGCTATTTTATGCCCGATATCAATAACGGCAATTAGGTAGACACTTTAAAATATGTTGACAAAATACTCAGCTGTTGTTTCTTCTTCTTCTATCTTATATTATTATTATTCTATCTATCTTATATTTTATAAAATTCTCGTATCACAATATTAGTTACCGTACTCCTCCGGAACGCCTTTACCTACTGATTTTTACCAAATTTTAGCATATTCAGTAGATCTGAGAATCGGCTACTGGCTACTTTTTATATTGATAATTATTGATAAGTTCATTTGTTGAATAAGTAATAGTAAATGGGTTGTTTTCTTTTTATCATCTCCACCAGACGGCGCGACGGTAGACACATCTAGATTTTCTATTGGTTCCCCACCGATCTGAAATTATCTGCAGGTTGGCATCACTGACTACATATTGGTTGTGTTTTTAAAAAATATCAGTGTACTGTCAAGTATGACATAAATCAAAATATCTTAAACCTAAACGATCATTGGCCTAAGCGATTAGGCCACTGGTAATAGTTTAGGAACACGCTGTTAAAATAAAAACTTGTCAAAGTGACAACTGATTTGATTATTTTATAATCAGAACACCAATTATCGTCAAATTCTCACTTTCGAAATAACGTTGCAGCATGCTAAATGGCTTCGTACAGTCTAAACTCCTAAGTCCTACTCCTGACTTCTGAGCATAGAGATCTTTGCTCCTGAGTTACACCTATCAAAGTTTTTTGAATAAGAAATAGGAATGATTTAAAATTCACACTATGGAACTCTCACATCAGTGAACAAGTCTAACTCGTAGTTCCACTTAGGAGTCTGGACTCCAGAAGTCCAGACTGTCTGATATGGCGCTGCTGTGCTTTTAAATTCTAAGAGCTACACCAGCGCCATCTGTCGAGTCATTGTTTTTATATATGGCAATACAAGTTTCTATATGGCAATTATTTCAGTTTTTTTTTCATTCGACGCTGTCAGAAATTCATAATACGGCAACACTTCGTGTGTGTCGTTCGGCCATGTTACAGCTCGTTGATGTGAAGAGGTTGCTAAAGAAACGAATTTTTGATAATATTTTGGTGATTCTATTGACAATATTTTTATGTGCTGAACATTATAAATAATAGAAATGTTTTGTTTCTCCTGTGCCAAAAATACTTACTCATGAAAAGTTTTACGCAAGGTTACATCTGCCATCTCTGTTGTAGGATGTCTTGAACAATTCTTAGTTTTGGCTTCACAGTAACTTTATCTCTGAAATAAAAAAAATTAAACATACGCAAAATGTGTTGAACGGCTTATAAAAATTAGGTTTATTAAACAAATGCTCAGTTAAAGAAGTCAGGATGGAACTTATTTTACTTTTATGTCTTGTTTCGTGCGGACTCGCATACGATAAAGGTAAATAAATAAATTTATTTATACTCTCATAACCTCATAGGTTTTATAAATAGTAGTATTATGAGTAGTTTGTCAAAGGAAAGCTTTGTCGGGAGCTCGTATAAGTTGGACAAGGAGTATAGAAGTGTTGTTTATTTTTAGCGTCTTTCTACGGTGCAAGTTACATCTCGTACCCTCTTCAGGAGGCAAAAGGAGTGACGGATATAAGTTTTCGTTTCCGTACTCACCTCTCTGATGCCCTTTTGCTGCTCGCTGCGGGAAAAATAGATTACTGTATGGTAAGTATAGTGTTGTTTACAAATGGAATCGAAAGCGAGGTTTTCGTTTTTTTTGGCTCGATTGCTACTAAGATGCTCGCGTGTTCGTAGATTCGCTTGGAGAGCGGCAGGCTGATACTCCACATCAACTTGGGTGCCGGCGAGAGTGAACTCTCTTCCCCCAAAGGCGCCTACCTCAACGACACGAAATGGCATCACGTCAGCATTATAAGGAGGGAAGCCAATCTCACCATGAAGGTATGAAACACACTTTCAGCCACATACAATGACACACCAATTCTTTTTATAAGATGCTCTGACTTATTTATGGCCCAATTTCGAAATCTTATTCACAATCTTTTTCTTAGAGATCTTCTACTTGAGTATTGATATAAAATATGCTCATTGAGATAAATAGTAGGTAGGTGTCTAAGTTTTTATCATTTTACGATAATATCTTTCAAGCATTTCTTAAAATACTTCACAAGGCCAGCTTCCCTGACCTAAACTTTGTATTTGAGCATAAGTTTAAGTAATGTAAGGAGCCTTATCAAAACACGTGAACCCGGCATATACTTCTCATTGTTAAAATTCTATTTGATGTAAGGTAAAATTTTAACAATAAGAAGATAATACAACTTTTTGTGCATCTCTAGTCTCTAAAACTAAACTGAAATTAATAATTTTTGGATTTACGTGTTTCAGTAACTAGTTAACTACTGACGATTCTTGTTGTATCTTTTTATGTAGATACAGTGTTCCTTTAATCTAGTGAACGCAATAGGCGTTCACTAGATTAAAGGAACACTGTCTTTAACTTTTTTTTTTTTAATTAACTAAGAATCCGTTCGTAATCTATATTCTTTAGTCTTAAGTATCACAAGTTTAGGCCATAGCCTAGCTAAGTGAATTCTTGCTCCCTTAAAAACCCTCAGAGAGGTTTTTGTTTCAAAAAACTACTCATCTCAATTAATCTCATAATAATATTGTTTATAATATGTCAACATGTGCGTACGTCGCTTTAACTCGCGCGTAATGCATGCAAACATTGTTACTGTGGCGTGAAACATATTTGCTCTGCACCGAGTTAATACGTAAAAATAGCGATCAAACTCTATCGCAGAATCGTAGGCAGAATACCTATAAAATCAGAAAAAACTTATTCCATGTTTCAATAACGTGAAAAGACTCAACTCAGGCGTTTATAAGTTGTTGAAGTTAAGTAATAAGAAGCAATAATATTTATTGAGATTTTTTACGATCTAGACTTCAAGGTAGGTAATATAAATGATAATTAAAATTGTGTTTTGGCTCGTCCGTGGCCTAGTGGGTAACCTTTGGTTCCTACTCGAAAAGGTGCAGGTTCGATCTCGGTTAGAAGCGTGTAGAGATCAACTACGATACGAGTAACATGGCGCGCCCCTCCAAAATTCAAAACGTTTGAAGTGCGATTGTCATGCGCGGTTGGCTAGGATTAGTTGACAAACAAATCTTGGTAACCATAGTGACATTAAGTAAAATATTACGAGTGATATTATTCGTCATATTTTACTTAATGTCACTATGGTTACCAAGATTTGTTTGTCAACTAATCCTATCCGACCGCGCATGACAATCGCACATCAAACGTTTTGAATTTTGGAGGGGCGCGCCATGTTATCGTAGTTGATCTCTACAGCCGGCTGTACACTCTCGCCGAGACACAGTAAGGCGGCCCGAGTGCGAGAGTGTAAATGGGTGCGCTCGCCTCGTCTCGCCTGTCTCGGACCCTCTCGGTCCGTTGTCGGTATTTTGCGCCCGAGACAAAGGGTCTCGCGAGGAAAACGAGCGCACTACTGTACACTCTCGCGTCTTTTAGTACTAGTCCCGCCGTTGGACAGTGTAGAACAGAAAAATAACAATAATAAACGTCATTATTAGTCATTAACTGTGAGAAATAAAATTAAATATGATTATAAATCTTTGGATTACAATGATATCTTTCGATGCATGGTGAATGGTGAATGGTCGTTTTCGTCCATCTTCTATGAGTTCTTATCTGCGATTGAACTAAGCGAGAATGTACATGATCGAACTCGGGCAAGGGGCTCTCGCACGAGACTCTCGCCCGAGAGCTCTCGGCGAGAGTGTACAGCGGGCATAACAATGAGACATTTCAGAACTCAATACGGACGCTCGTACGGTGAAGGAAAACATCGTGAGGAAACTCGCACATAGTTGGTCCCAGACGTATTGACCTGCTCATTCCTCTTGACCAGGCAGACTATGTTACGACAATGCTATTTAAAATCTACATTATTTTAAGAGTGGTTACTTCGTTCTGAAACTACTGTATAGATCATCCACAACAGATGCAAAGGTCTTGTCTCGTTTTGGCCTATGTTCGCAATCGATTGTTCTAATATCTTTTTCATCATATCCCATATAGGCCAACGTAGGTCCGTAGAGCCCTCTTAAATTTAAACTCCTACCCAGAGGTAAAAATTTCAAGAAATATCTTTATTATTCTGCAAAATACGTGCACGAATCCGATGTTGTGCACACGCCTTAACAGTGACAAAGCGATTGTACGCGAAGTTGGATTGAACTATACGAAGTGTTGCATAGTTCAGTGTGCAGCGTTGTCTCTGTTAATTTGCGTCATAACGCCGTTTGTTCCCTATGCAAATGAAGTTCTTGGTTTTGTAGGCGCTAGGCGACGTAAAATAACATCGAAACTGCACTGCAAGTTCGTCGGTTCCACTCGGCCAAATTGGACATCGAACACCAAAGTTAGAAGTTAGACAAGAAAATTACAATGTGTTTAGAATCCGCTTGTTGTATTGAGGCAAAATAATTACACCTTGATATCAATTCCAAAAGTATAATTTCCAAGGAGATTAAATATGAACAATTTTAAAAGAGAAAAATGACAATATATAATCGAAGGCGAAAAACGTCAATGTTATTTTTTTAATATTTAGAACCAGTCCTAAAATGTTCTGAAAGGTTCTAAACATAATGCATCCCACTGAACGGGAATTAATTTGGTTTTATATCGAAATTGGTACTCGTTATTGTAGAATGACTTAGATAATATATTAAACATTTCATAATACATACACGTTTCACAGACGGTTTAGTTTTAATGCACAAAAAAAGGAAGTGCACAAAAAATAAAGTAAAACTGCTCTTAAAAAGCTTACTTTCGAGTTATTAACTGTTAACTCATAAAAAGTGCTAAGTAAGAAATGAGAAAGTCGACCAACTGCAATGTTGTCCTATCGCCAGCGGCGGGGCTTAAAAGCTAAATAAAATGAGCAATTTAATTGCATTGGCATAATGCCCTTGTAGGTGTTAGTTCCAGGAGTAATTCCATTGAACGCACCGCAGAAGTTCCAAAGAAGTCCCTGGAAGTTCCTATAAATTTAATAAATTACTAGCGATCTTGAATATCGATAACAGTAGGTACACTAGAGGCGAATTCGAATACTATTCAAATACTCTTCCAAAGATTCTTAAAGTTTGTATCAGTTTCGAAGTGCAGAAGCGCTTTTACTTTTTAAACTGTAGAATCGCATATAAAAATCAATTGTTATTATGTTAGCCTGGGCAAGATTGCGATTATATCGCGAGTGCTTTTAATATCGGTAGCAGATAATAAAATCGCAAGTCTAAGTTTAATATTATGTTCAATACTGAATAATATTATTCTCTTTATTGCTTTAATCGTGTTAATTACGGATTTTGTTGACGAATCAAATATTTCATAATAACAAATACCTACAATAAGATATTATGTATACAATACAAATTATACTTGAAGTTAATTAACCACTAGAATATTCACCATTGCGCCAAAATTAGTTTATCGCGAGGAAACCGTATTTTTAGGGTTCCGTACCTCAAAAGGAAAAAACGGAACCCTTATAGGATCACTTTGTTGTCCGTCTGTCCGTCCGTCCGTCTGTCAAGACCCTTTTTCTCAGGAACGCGTGGAGGTATGAAGCTGAAATTTATATCAATTACTCAGGTCTACTGTCCCTTGAAGCTGTGAAAAAATCAAACTTCTAAGCCAACGCAATCAAAAGATACAGCCGTTTATGCCGCAAATTTTCGACACTTGCAAGGGAATCAAAACCTACAGGGTGCTTCCCGTGAACTCAGAATCTTGAAATTTGGTACGAAGCAACGTCTTATAGCATAGATAAAGGAAAAATTACGAAAACCATAAATTTTTAGTTACATCACATAATATATATTTTTTAAATAATTTTAAACTTACTACCCATTTCCTCATAAACGCGTAGAGGTATTAAATTGAAATTCATACCAAATACTCAGGTCTATAATACCTTTAAGCTGTAACAAAATCAAACTTCTATGTCAACGCAATCAAAAGAAACAGCAATTTAAGCTGCATATTTTGAAACTCGCAAGTACTCGCAAGGGAATCAGGTTTGTACGGAACCCTCGGTGCGCGAGTCCGACTCGCACTTGGCCGGTTTTTTTTCGGTAAACAGTGTCCTATGTCCTTTCCCGGGTCTCTAGGTATCTACTCCGATCAATTTAGACATCCAAGGTTACATAAATTCCGACAAGGCTGAATATTGGTAGGATTGTTCAATACACTATAATAAAGGAAATGTGAAAAGTCCTCATCGATCCGGCACGTGCAAAAAAATTTACTCGGGGTCAAAGGTCTATTTTGCAATTTTCAGCAAAACGGTAAGTTTTATCATAAAATCAGCTCAGACGAAATTTGTAGATCAGATAATTATCTATAAAAATGTCTTAATTGTTTTCTTTCTTAAGAGCCACCGTTTTTGAGATATAACGATTCAAGAAGTTGAAAGAGTTTGAGGTATAAGTGGACTTTTGTCTACGACGATGTATCGCATACATCAGACTAGATACACCGCTAGGCAGTTTTGTCGTTGATGTACACTTAAAAGGTGTAACTTGAAAAAAAAAAACGCGCTAAGTACACTTATACCTCAAACTCATTCAACTTTTTTAATCTTTATATCTCAAAAATGGTGGCTCTTAGAAAAAAAAGTATAACGACATTTTTATAGATAATTATCTGATCTACAAATTTTGTCTGAGGTGAATTTATGATAAAACTTACCGTTTTGCTGAAAATCACGGAAAACCCGTTTTTGTAACCTTTGACCCCGAGTAAATTTTTTTGCACGTGCCGGATCGATGAGGACTTTTCACATTTCCTTTATTATAGTGTATCGAACAATCCTACCAATATTCAGCCATGTCGGAATTAATGTAACCTCACCCCTATTTTTTAGTCTAATTAGACCGGACTAATCTTCATACCAAATTTCATTAAAATCGGTTAAGTGGTTTGGGCGTGATGAGGTAACAGACAGACACTTTCGCGTATTTTATGATACTAGTATGGATATCTAATGGCTCACAGCAAGCTTAACGCATTGTTGTACTAATGAAGCTGCTTTTATAAGATCCAAGACTTGCGAGGACTAAGTGATTACAGCGCGTATCGACGACGGAATCAACACGAAACCCACCCAGGGGTGGCAGGCCCTTTCATGTTCCAGTGGATACCCTTTAATATAAATGTGGCTTTGATGAAGAATGAGATGCTTCGATAAGGTTTAGTTTTTTATGTGTTGGTCGGTGGTTTTTATGGAGAGTGGGATAATTTGAGAGACAAGGAAATGCGTTTTTAGGATTAGAACTCAGGTTGGGTTGAAGTTGCGTTAATATAGGTCGCGCATAACATTAAATCGCTCCGTGAAACTGGAGGGGCGAATTGGTGCATGCGTACATCAGCATTAGATTTTGGAAAATAGTTATAAATGACGAATCATCCTCGACTATCTGTTCGCGACGTACCAACAAAAATAATCAAAGATTTACCTACAAACTTAACACTGCGCATACGCATTTAATATTTTCCCAGCGCGCAGCGGTCTTAAAGTTGGAAGAATGTCAAAGATTCTTAAGGTGCGTTCAGATAAGCGTGACGATGGATCATTCGGAAATTACAATATGTCGCGATATTATATTATACGATATACCTACAGTCTACACAGTACACACATGTACAGAACGTTGTACGTACGCAGTACACACACTTCTGAAATATCACGGTCATAGTCACGTATAATCAGCGGGCCGATTCTGTATCGTACATTTGTGAGTTAATAACTGAGTTCGTAACGAAACCGAGGAGTGAGTAACGGAAAGTGCCACTCTTTGTATTCACTTGCATACAAAAGTGAGACTTTCGGTTGCTCACTCCTCCGTTTCGTTACTAACTCAGTGATTAACTCACAAATGTACGATACAGAATCGGCCCGCTGGACGTATATGTATCATCGAAGAAATTGATTCCTAGGCAGTTAAGGGACCTACGTTAATAGTTCTGTCAGGACAGGCATCGCCTAGCGTGGGGGCCAGAACTGTTGGTTGCTGTAAACTGTTATCTATGGAAATAAAATTTTATTTATTTATTTATTTAGTTAAATGTAAGTTTAGATCTGTCGCCTGGGTTCGACATAACGCGACCAAATTACGTAGGCCTGTCATCTGCCTATGAATAAAATTGTCTGTAAAGTTACATAGCATTAAAATATCCATATTCTAGATACATCCTTTCGCCTTAAACTTTTATTTAAGAACAAGAATTTAACTTTCGAATGAGGTTTCGTTCAATAAAACTGTGGAATCGAATAGCCTACTATATTTTACAGCAGCACAAGTTTAAGTTCTTGTCACCCGTACTGCCAAACTTTCCATATTTTACTGCGTTTTATTTTTAAGCGCCGACGTAAACAGAGGGATAAATAAGAAGTGTCTGTTTGTCTGCCTGTGTTTGTCTGTCCGTGCATCATAGCATCCAAACGGGTGGGCCGATTTTACTGTATAGTTTCGTGATCGAGAGATCATCAACTTGCTCTCTGCTTAAAACTTCGATAGTTTTTAGGGTTCCGTACCCAAAGAGTAAAAACGGGACCCTATTATTAAGATTTCTTTGTCTGTCCGTCTGTCTGTCGCCAGGCTGTAGCCTGTATCTCAAGAACGGCTATAGCTAGACTTCTGAAATTTTCACAGATTGTGTATATCTATTGCCGCTATAACAACAAATACTAGAAACAAATTAAAATTAATATTTAAGGGGGGCTCCCTTACAACAAACGTGATTTTTTCGGCCTTTTTCGCTCTATATCAGTAATGGCAAGTGGTAGGTACTTGATTTTTTCACACATTCTTTAGTTATATGGGCATTTCTCTGCTAAATGGAAAATCGCTGTCCCAGGCAAATTTTATGTACTTAATTCTATAATATCTACTTCTTTTAGGATAAATATGGCCATAAATGATGCATTCTTGGTGAACCATTACTTATGAAGTAAATTAATACTATTGTTTTCGAGAAAATGAATGTTAAACACCTCAAAACACAGTCCCCTGGTATGTCCTTTTTCCAGAATTTCAAGCAATGATACCTATATATTGAATACTTTGCCATTTATGACTGAATGATCTTATACTTATAAAATTACATGTCCTGACTGACTGACTGATTCATCATCGCTGAGTAAAAACTGTTAAAGATACAGCCACGAAATTTGGTGAGTAGGATTGTTTTATTAAGTAGACACTCACTAAGGAAGGAATTTCCAAAATTTTACCCCGAAGGGGGTGAAATAGGGGTTGAAAGTTTGAATGAAAGTCCGTCATTTCTTGAGTTAGAAACATGGAACTTTATTTTAAGGTTACTGATTAAAAATGAATGGATACGTATTTAAGCGTTTTTTGGAAATTCTACCCCCAAGGGGGTGAAATTGGGGTTGAAAGTTTGAATGAAAGTCCGTCATTTCTTCTTGAGTTAGAAATATGAAACTTTATTTTTGTGCTACTGATTAAAAATGAATGGATACGCATTTAAGCGTTTCTGGTAATTCTACCCCCAAGGGGGCTAAATTGGGGTAGAATGTTCGAATGAAAGTCCGTCATTTCTTGAGTTAGAAACATGAAAGTTTTTTGACGTTTGCGTTTGACGTTTGCGTTTGACGTTTGCGTTTGACGTTTGCTTAAATAGGGTCCCGTTTTACTCTCTGTATAAGGAACCACAAAAAGGGGAAAACTATCCATCTTTGTTATTATACTATGTTAACGCGGACGAAGTCGCGGGCAACAGCTAGTAATTTTATATAGTTTAACAAGACTGTAATCATCTTATTAAACAACAAATACTTACATCTATAATAGAAATTTGGTTAAAAAATATGTATGAAGGTTGTCCTCAAATTGTTAAAACAGTAGCCGGATAAAATTTGAAAAAGCCGCAAAATTCACTTTGGATATCGATTCGAAACATTACGATTGTGAAATGAAACGCAACCGGTGTGGAGTTCGTTCAGTTGTACAGGTAAACAGACAGCCGCTATTTTGTCAATGGCACCACTGCTTTTATTAGTGAACGACGCGTCTCAGCCGTTAGTAGGAACAGTCACCTGGGGAGTATTTGTTTTCCTATTTCAAGAGTTTTAATAATAATAATAATAATGTGTACAAAGATTAACTTTACCTAAAATATAAGGAGGTAGAGGCCTTATTGATATCTCAAATTTACATAATAAACAGTTGTCACTTCTGAGAACATACTTCCACAATCACTCATCACTATCACCACTACATAACGCCGTTTGCCAAGCCGATACATACACACTTGCCAATCACTCCAAACACATAAAAATCATCACAAACCAAGAAAAAATAGACGCATGGATGCACAAGTCCCTATTTGGACGCCATTGTACAGACTTAGCTGACACAAACGTGGATAAAACAGCATCAAGTGCATGGCTAAGACGCGGTGAGCTCTTTCTGGAAACGGAAGGCTTCATGATGGCGATCCAAGATCAGGTTATTGACACTAAAAATTACAGGAAATATATCATCCGATCCACAAACACAAATAGTGACCATTGCCGACACTGCCACAAACATCCCGAAACCATTCAACACATAACAGGCGCTTGTTCTTCCATAACACAGACAGACTACAAACACAGACACGACCAAGTAGCAGCAATTATACACCAGACACTCGCACTCAAACACAACCTCATTATAGATAGCACTCCATACTACAAGTACACACCACAAACTATACTAGAATCATCTGAATACAAGCTTTACTGGGACCGGACAATATTGACTGACAAGACCGTACATCACAACAGACCAGACATAACACTCCACGACAAAATTAATAGAACAGTCTACCTCATAGACATTGCAATACCAAATACACATAATCTTACAACCACACACACAAACAAAGTTACTAAGTAGGTACACTGATCTCACTATAGAATTGAAGTCGCAATGGAAAGTAAATACCGTAAAAACCGTGCCTGAAAATACTCAACATGCACCCACTCTCATACATCACCATGCAAAAAGCGGTAATCCTCAACACATGTCGAATCGTTAGAAAGTTTTTGTCTATTAACCTGAAGTTGTTTGGCCACAAGCCCGCAACTTTGGAACAAACCCTAACAAAGGAGAATAGAAAACTCTATACAATATCAATAATAATAATAATAATAGACATTTATTCAACAAAGTTCACATTACACCACCTTAAAACAAAGCACACAACCATAAAGACAGAAAAAAAATAAAGAAATAAAAAAGACATGCATACTAACTAGGTACTAAGCCTTTTTTTTTTAACGCAGGGGAAACCCATCATGGGTGCCCCGGGTTGGGTACCCCGGGGGTATGTGAGACTCCTACTCACTAAAACCACCTGCGGCTCACCTTCAGCCGTATAACGGAGGGATATCCCGGAAACTAGGTACTAAGCCTAACCTAACCACATATAACAGCAAAAAAAATATATTGAGAACACTTAATATTACATTTCAACGGTGCGTTTCATGTTTAAAGCACAGTGTAAATAGATACACTGTGTTTAAAGTATGTACCTACAAACAATCATTAAATTATCTTTGTGGTGCGGCACGGATTGAGTGCTTCGGTATAAGGCAGTGCAGTGCGAAAAGTTGTTGAATAGGACTTCACTCAGGTAATGATCATGGTACAGGATAGTACTGTACCACGATCCCTGGTATTATGTGGATCCTTGTGATTGCCAGGCGTTTGACAGACATACAACACACAGCATAATATAACATTACATGAACTAGATAAAAATTTACTTAAATATATAATTCATAACCTTAGAATGCAAAATAAAACCTATTAAATATGTGTGCCTAGTGGAAGTGTAATTACATAATAATATATAAATATTAAAGATAATAATAGCATAATAGTAATTATAATATATTAGTTTTAATTAATATAATTTGTTTAAAATAGTTTACCTACGAGTATGTCTTCACACGGTTTGTTTTATAAATGTGATACGATTTAATAATTTTGTGTTATTTAGTTTTTAAGTAAAAAAAAAACAGTCCCCTGGTCGACAGTCCCCTGTCATTTCATATATAAATATATGAAAATATAGACATTATTTTATAGTTTTCCAAAGTCAATACCGGTCTTTGAGAAATAACAGATGTTTCCCTAGATGCTAAAATTAATTTTCTGTAATATACCTACTTTAGTAATATTTTTGTTTATTTTTAATAACATTATAAAAGCTGATTTATGTCATACAATAAGTATTTTAGAGGGACTGTTATGGTAAGAAGTTAATTTTAGTTAGTTTATCACAAATGTTATGATGTTTCCCTTTCTCTAAAAGTCTCTATTTTATAAGTGTACTGTGTTTTGATCTCGTTGATTAGTATTTTAGTAATATTTTCAAATGTAAGTACCGAAAAAATAAAGCTTGGAATATTTAATCTAACAAAAATACTAGTTTTTATTCATAAAAACAGTCCTCTGTCACAAATTTTCCACAAAATCATCTGTAACTCAAAAACTAAGAGGAAAATGTGTTGGCTTCTTTAATATATTATACATTTGATATACTATTTCCTTTCTTTGTATTGACAGACATTCTCAACATTTAATAACATTTGCTTAGGACAGTCTTTGTATGGACGAGTTTCCAAATAACAGAGAAACACCCATATGTGTACTTTAATATTTAATAATAATATTAAAATAAAAATAAAGGGGGGCTCCCATACAAAAACACATTTTTTTGCCTATTTTTGCTCTATCGGTACGAAACCCTTTCGTGCGCGAGTCCGACTCGCACTTGGCTGATTTTTTTGTCCATAGTTAAATACAAGAATTCAAGAATAATATTTATATAGTAAATGCCTATTAAAGTTTTTTTTACGACCTCTGTGGCTCAGTGGTGAGCGCGTTGGTAGCTCAAGCCGGGGGTCGCGGGTTCGAATACCGCCGACGGAACAAAAAGTTTTCAAAGTTCCTGGGTCATGGATGTGTATTAAATATGTGTATGATATAATAAAAATCTTAAATATATGCATAGTATAAAAGTATTAAATATATTTCCGTTGTCTGGTACCCGTAACACAAGTCCTTCAGGTACTTACCACGGGGCCAGACTGACGTGGTGTGAAGCGTCCATGGATATTATTATTATTATAAAAAGTGCATAAAATAATGGTTATAAAATATATACTCGTAGAGCTTTTATTCAGAAAATACGTTCTCAGTATCCTCCCATCCCGATAGTGGATATTATCCACTCACACATCATGTTATTTTATAGCTTTACAAATTACAATCATTGGCTTTTCCGAAATCAATTTCAACCATAAATAAAATACTGTGAAAATTATTTAAAGCGAGAACTGATGAATGACCGTTGAGTATCCTCCATTTTAAATAAAACTTTGTGATCCGATTTTAACGTAAAGATTTAATTTATATTTAAGTAATGGATTTTAAACGGATAAGTATTCCGTAGTAACAATCTTTCTTGAATAATATTGCAACTTATAGTCCGTGCGGAACTAGTTGGCCGCGCCTTAGGTAGGGGCGGGGGGCGGGTTGCTTGCTGCTCGCAACGCACATGAGATTAGACAGTGACGACCAATCTCAAGATATTGGAACAATAGTATTATTTAATTATTGAAAAGAATAAATAAAACACAATTGATCAGTTTTATATTCTAAACTATTGACATCGGCTTTCCGTTTTTTAAAAACGTATGCACTTTAAATATTATTTCCTTAAAGATTATCTTTTTATCGGCGGACTCATCTTGCTATTGCAATCTCGTGAGTGATTCTTCAAAAATGATTCTCCGCGTCACTTTCGTGGGATTTTTTTTTATTTTAGAGTTATCTTTAAATAAATGGAAAAACCTTTAAGGTGCTCTAAAGATAATAAATACGATCTTTAAGGCACGTAAATCGGTCCATAAACTACTGAGATAATCAAATTTGAAATTTCGGTCCCCACGAAAGTTGCGACAAACTCCACGAGAGCTACGATTGCTTTTTCTAGGAACAAATTATGGATTAAAATCTATTTTTTCCTTAAAATATAAAATAAATTATTATTTAATCAATCAGTTTTTATTAGGATCAACAATACTAAAGAGCATGGAACTTTAATTTGTTGCTTAATCTGTCAAGTAACCGGTTCTGAAATGCTGTGATTTTTCGAGGTTCAGGTGATGTTAATTGAAGTTCTTGAAGATTAAGTGATTTAAGAGGTTATTATAAGGGGGTTTTTAACTAAATATGGAGATCAGGACACAAGATCATAATATTAATTTTTTATAGTTTGTGACATATATATGAGGGCTCGCTTCGCTCGCCCTGATATTAAGTCTGAGTATCGTATCGCTTTGCATTTGGATTGAGGATGTAATATCAGTTGTTCATGTAAAATACTGATATTCAGGTATATCCATTAGAATAGAAGCAGACCCAATATTATATTTGGGGAAAAGATCAGAAGGTAGATTGATGTATAAAGCCACATGTTTTCATTTTCAAAAAAAGCTTGTAGAGTTAAAAATGAGTTAAGGGTACCAAAACCATAGCTGGAAATACTATAGTATAGCCAATCCACATAGGAAAACGGTGTAACAAACAGCCTACGTAGCTTTCGTAGGTCGCTACATAACTTTCATGGGTAAAAATCCACGAAAATAGTGCCACGAAAGTTACGAAAATTTTACATTTTTTTAGAATTGCGATGGAAGTAATAGATAAAGAAACAAACAAAATACTAGGAAATAATCTCGATCATATACCTTAGCCCTTAATTTGATAAAGGTGTCATAATTATAAATTATTATCATTCTAAACATGCTCGCAAAAGTTACGTGATTACAGCCACTTCATAATTTTTAAGGAATATCTTCCCTTATATTTTCTTTGTTTTGAAGCGACGAACGTTTGTGTCCCCTGTACTGATGCTGGATCTTTCCAGCATCAGTACAGGGACACAGAGCGTTGGTGCAGCTAAAATTTGTAACCACAAGTCGTCGAGTTTGGAAGATTGGTGCAGTTTATTACCCGCTCGTGAAACTAGCAAAATCGTGTGACACAGACGTTATGCCTATCAACTTTTTTAACTTAAGATATAACATGATTTTATTTTAGTTATTAGGTAGCCCAGTTAATCTAGATTAATTTGATGTATCACACTCCATGCTAATGAATAGAATACAAAAGTTATTAAAGCTTTCCGTAAGCGCGAACAGAGTGTGACACGCGGAGAACACCGATTTTGCCCCCGATTGCGACATTAAATTATCAATTGAACAAAAACTATAAATAATTATAGATGTTTTTTATTGAAATCAGATACTTAAATAATTGAAGAATAGCGTGTTTTTGGTCCTAAGACTGTATGTTTAATAGGGAAGTAGTAAAGAGCGTGTGACCACATTTTTAAGGGCCTCGGAGAATTACTCTCTTGTGCTTTTTGTCTTATAGTTCTTGCAATCTACGAGTGCGCGTCGCCCTTAGTTGTGTGAGTGACCATATCTATGCACGCGTACATGGCTCGCTCGCTACTGACTGCTCCGTCGGGTACTCACACTAACGAAAATGTCTATTCACATTTCCAACTACAAATAAAGGCGACGCGCACTCTTAAGTGGGTGGTCGACGGGCGAGTAAGACCGTGGTTTTAAATACCGACGAACCTGTAGGCCTACTACGAAACCGTTTTGAGACTCAAACAATCGGACGAGAATGCCGCGTCCTGCTCTAACAACGTCATTTCACGTTTGTTAGAGTAGGACGCAACATTCTCGTACGATTGTTTGAGTCTCAAAACCGTTTCGTGGTACGGGCCCTGTAGGCCTACTACGAAACTGTTTTGAGACTCAAATAATCGGACGAGAATGCCGCGTCCTGCTCTAACAAACGTCATTTCACGTTTGTTAGAGCAGGACGCGGCATTCTCGGCCGATTATTTGAGTCGGCTTCGAGTGGCTCGCGGCTCGTTGGTGCTGATCGATTAGCAAGCAAAACAGTCGCAAACATGTTCCGAGTCTGAAGTCTTGTGTTATCTCGCCATAGGATATTTTTTTTTTTTTTTTAAATATCACTGACTGTCGGTGTTGATTATCCGACAACCTTCTATGCCTTAATTTTTTTTTTTTTAATATATATATATATTTATTTCCTTCTCTCTCTCTCCGGCGCTCCAGTGCAGTCAGTGTTCTGGCTTCGCTACTGATTGCTTTTCGCCACTTGCTCCACAATCTTCCTCGCCATCTTCATGAAAATCGGTCTGCGTTTTTTATTTTTCATTATGTCTTTAATGGTGTCTGATGTTATGACTTGGTCTATTTCTACTTCTGTTTCTCTTCTGAGCCTTCCATAAATGGGGCATTCTGTGAGACAGTGCAGAACTGTTTGGGTTGTGAAGTTGTCACATTTGCATGCCTTGCAGTTCTCCCTCAGTTTCATTCGGTCCAAGTACTCTCCGAAGCCTCCGTGTCCTGTAAAAAGTTGTGCTGACAGGTTGTCTTTCTTCACTTCGGAGAGAATCTTGTACGCTATTCGCAGGTCGTCGAAAAAGTAAGATATAGTTTTTCCGTTTCTTTCGGTATTATATTGTTCTTGATACTTGTCTAGTGTGTTCTTTCTTAGGTTATATTTTACTGCGCTTAGGGGAACTGAATCATATGCTGGCGCTGTTTCCTTTATCGTGGCTTCCCTCGCCAGGTGGTCGGCTCGTTCATTTCCCTCCAGGCCAACGTGCGCCTTTATCCAGTACCAGTTGATTTTTGTGGAGTCTTCCCTTATTCGGTTTCTTATCTCTACGGCTACTGGATTCAGGCTGCAAGGGTCTGCGACGGTCTGCAGGGCTGATCGGGAATCTGAAGCAATATTTACCTCGTTCTTGCTCATATTTTTGATGATCTGGGTTGCCATCAGCAGCGCCGCCATCTCTGCTTGGTAAACCGAACAGTGGTCCGCCAATTTTATCTTTGCTGTTATAGTCTCTCTGTGCTCATCCCAGCAACTGACTGCTGCTCCTACTTTTCCGTCCAGTTTGCTGCCGTCAGTATATACAGTTGGGATGAGTTCAGGCATTTTCTTTAGATCTTCTTCTTCGGCGACCCAATCAAACGTTATTCGTTCTCTTCTTGCTGGATGAGGGAGGTCAAAAGGGTGGGCTCTTTTCTCTATTTTTCTGTCAGGGTAGTAGGCCATGGGTTTACCTCTCTTGACTCTATATAGTTCCGCGTTTTCTATAATCCTGAAGCGAAGAGGAATAGTGCCACTTATTACTGTGCTGTCCATTAGGGAAGTAGTTTTGTGTGCTTTTGACATCATTATTGTGAACATTCGGTTCATTCGGTCTATCTTTTTTCTGATGTACTTTTTTCTAAGGACAGGTTCCCACACGCTAGCTGCATACAGGATCGTGGGTTCCACTACGGATGTATACAAAGTCTTTATTATCTCGGAGTTTAGGCCCCATGTTGCTCTACATGAACTTGATAACTTTTTGTATATCTTGATGACCTTATCATTGACATGTTCTAGATGTTGTTTGAATGTTAACTTGTGATCAATGATAAGGCCGGGCAGCTTAAGATGGTTAGTGAAAGTCACTTTTGTACCGCAGAACTCAATGTTGGGGATGTCATAATTGCGTTTATTTGTGACTATTATAGCCTGAGTTTTGTGTGCAGCGAATTTGAGCTTGTTCTCGGTACCCCACTTCTCAATTTCCTTCAGGGCTTTATTGGCTTTGTCCTGCACCTGTTGGGCGTTAGATCCAGCTGCAACTACCACCAGATCATCAGCGAAAGCTTGCAGGTGTGCTTCAAGGGTATCTGCTATGTCCATTATGGGGTCCACGATGCAGTTATGAAAAAAAAGAAAACGCCCTAAAGTTTGGGTTAAAAGTTTATTATACGCTGCAAACCTATTTGCTTTGTTTTTATACTCGCTTGATTTAGTTTGCCATAAACAGGGACAGTCTCGAAAGGCATTTATAAATTCTATTATAAAATCGTAGATTCATTATTGTGACACGGACTGAGCACGCACGTTACGAAGTTTGTAGTAGGTAGGTACCTACACAGCTCTTCTGGCGCACATCCGTCCTCTAGCGCTGTCGCCGAAAAGTGACGGCTCGGCTCGCCGGCCGTGATCGACACGCGGTTTTGCATGGCGGGCCGAGTAAAAAATATAGCACGACGACGAGCTGCGAGCCAGGCCTTGTACCATGAAACTGTTTTGAGACTCAAACAATCGGACGAGAATGCCACGTCCTACTCTAACAAACGTGAAATGACGTTAGTTAGAGCAGGACGCGGCATTCTCGTCCGATTGTTTGAGTCTCAAAACAGTTTCGTAGTAGGCCTACTGGCTCGGCGGTATTTAAAACCGTGGTTTTGCAATGATACACCGGCGAGCTTTACCGATGAGCCATAAAACCGCGGTCTTACTCGTCCGTCGATCAGGCACTTTAGATTGCAAGAACTATAACTAGCCAGAACTGTCAAAATCAAGCGCCCCCGCCTCTCCGTCCCACCGCTCACATACCTTAGGCGCGGCCAACTAGTTCCGCACGGACTATAATAAATGAAGCAATTATATTTCAACTCAAAAATCAACAAAACTTGGTTGACTACGTTACCTAGTACCTACCCTAAAACGGAACCCTAACCTAAATTTTTTGTATATTGGTAGGTTAATACAGTCAAAATCTGTTATAACGACATCAAAGGGACTACTCATATTTAGTCGTAAAAACCGATAGTTGTAATAACCAGTGACAGGTGGTCATATAACCGGGACCTTTGATTTTGGTCAATTTAACCGGTATGTTGTTCTAACTAAACGATGTCGCCATAAACGGTTTTGACGTTATAAAAATTAAGAGTAACATTGTCCTACAAATAGAACAATCCATATTTTAGGACCATCAAATCAAAGTATGAAATCCTTTCTATCTCTGTTAGCTACCACTTTCAAGATTTTTCGCAGATAAAATGTTGTTTGTCTCATCAAAATAAAGCTACTCACAAAAAATTTGCTTGTTAGTAATAAAAAAAAACCCTCACTATTATGGATTATATTTTTAGGCTATATTTTTTATACCCGTGCGAAGCCGGGGCGGGTCGCTAGTATTATTTTAAAATATATAATATAGCAGATCATCATCAGATGACAAGAATTGGCCATACAAACAATCTTATAACAGTGAATTTATATAACTTATCAAAACCAAAACAAGACAGTATCACATCTCACGCTAAAAATTTGTATCTTTATTAAAGATCTACTGCATTATTATTTAGGTATATTGTGTACGTAGCGTTAATACAGTTTGAGGTAAATAAACATTCCAAGTTAATGTTTTAATCAAACTAAGAACTGCCCTGGCGACAATAAAATTAAGCAGGAACGTTAAAAATTACGCCTCGAAGTAGGATTTATATTCATTACACGATCAGAAATTCAAATGCCGAGGCTGCCTTTTGAAGGCTTTGCCTAAATGTTCAACAAGTAGCCCACTTTTCTAGTCGAAAAGTTCGTGAAAAATGCGCCATTTATTCACGAAATTTATGGAGATTGACAAGACGCCTGCTAACGTCAGACGTTTGTAGGTCAGGCTAGGGCAGGATGATGGGAGCTTTCATAGCTAAACGGTTTGCAGCTATTTGTTTTTTCACTTAACATCAAATACCTTGTACCTCATGAGAGTAAAACTGACAGTTTTGGAGTCCAAAACTATTGCTATTATTTTGAAAAGGAACGTATCCGTAATGCAATAAAATCGTAATTCTATGGTCGTAAAATTGGACTCTAAGCCACTGAGGTAGTAAGTACTACGTACTAGAGACGCTATTGCAAACAAAAAACATGTCGCACTTGAGGCATGAGCGGGGTGGGAGGTGGGGCGGTGATTGCTATAGATCAGTACCGCAGAAGTGATACAGTTTTGAGCCTACACTCGAATTAATGCAGAATCTATTTGAGTAAGTGGATAAAATAAAAATAAAAATTCACTTTTTTATAAAATTTATAATTAGTATGGATCCATAGTCCACTATAGCTAATTACCTTATTTAAATTATTTAAATATTTTCAAATATGTACCATAATAAAATTATTATAATGTACGCATGTATTATGTACGTAATATTTTAAATATTACCAAAATACAAACTCGTCTACGTGAGTAAGTACTTCATTCATCGTTGTCTTATCATAGATCTGTATTCTGCCTACATTCCCCTCTGACTCTACTACTCTATGATAATGCAAAATGGCGCGCGTCTTCGCCTAGTAATTGAATGTTCGTATTTTAATTGAAAATAATTAAATAAGAATGCTAATACCGATGAAATGTTATTTCGTTGCATTTGGAAGTGTTTCTGGAATAATTTTTGCAGTATCTTAACCCACAACTAGGCATTTTTGCAACTTTTTTTGGTTTCGTTTTTAATTGTTGTACGTCTGGCGCGCAGAAGAGCTCGCGGGCGACTAAGTGCACTGCTGCTATATAGATTACGTTGAATGTGACCGAGCACTGCGTTGCGTTGTCGAGTCTAGTACGTATTACATACTATGTCAGTGCTCTAAGCCCATAAATCTGAGGACACAACAGCTTTACATAGCTCTATACTGCCTTAAGCCCGTTGCAGACGATGCGCAGTAGCTTGCGCGAGTACTTGCGCAGGTACTTGCGCCAGCGTTCAAACGTAAAAGGATGACGCGAAGTAGCTTTGTATAGTGCCAGTGCATAGTAGGCAACCATGGACAACCGTATGGTTTTGAATAAACTTTTTAAGTGTCTAATTCAAGAGCTAAATGGAGTGATAGCAGAGGAACTGATGCAGTTATAGTTTATATTATATACATTTCTATAAACTGTATGGACCGCCTGCGAGTTTCTTACGCTGGTACTTCTCGCCGGGTTAGTTCCCGAACCGGTGGTAGGCATCATGTAGACTTTCAGAAAATATTAGCAAAAATTTATTCTGAATAAAAAAAATTGAGTTTGAGTTTGAGTTGAGTTTGTATAGTTTTGTCTGAATTCCATTTATTCATTTTTAATTCACAAACATTAACCAAGTAAACTAGAAACTAGAAATGGCTTAATAAAGCAACAAACAGACTGAGCTGGCGCTAGTACTGGCGCTAGTACTGGTCAACGCATGTTCAAACGATGAGCAGTGCAAGTAGCGCGGGGGTGAAGTAGACGGAGCGGGGGCAAATGAGTCGCACTTGCGCGGGGACCAAAGCGAGTGCTACTAAGCAACTTGCACTCGCACTTTCACTAAGCAAAATGCGTTCACACGATGAAAATAATATGTGCTTAGTATTAGTACTTGCGCAAGCTACTGCGCATCGTCTGCAACGGGCATTACTTTGAGAGTCATTCGATTGGGCCAATATTTGACGATGTATTCGTGAAATAGCTTTGTCAGCTTCGTTTCAGCTAAGTTTATGAACAAAGTAGTTATGATAGCGTTTGCTTACACAAAATTGAGAGATGTGGGTTCGATATTTGCTGTAGGCAAAATATATTTTCTACGTTGAATGAGCACTGCACAATGCACTGTGGACTGTTCCCTTGGAAAACTGAAGTGAAATATTATTTTATACTTAATATAAGGAATAGACGTGAATGTATGTCGAAATTTTCGATAGTAGGTAATAAATGCTAAATCCTGACATGGTCAACATCAGGACTTTGCTTACTAAGAAGTCGGTTAAAAATAGATTTACTTTCTTATTTTTAACCCCCGACAAAAAAGGGTGTTATAAGTTTGATGTGTCTGTCTGTCTGTCTGTCTGTCTATCTGTTTGTCTGTGTGTGTATCTGTCCGTGGCATCGTAGCATCCAAACGGGTGGACCGATTTTGATCTAGTTTTTTTTTTGTTTGAAAGCTGACATGATCGAGAGTGTTCTTAGCTATAGTTCATCATCATCAGCCTGCTCAGTGCTGGACAATCAGGGTTTATATGGTTCATGTCCGTGGCATCGTAGCATCCAAACAGGTGGACCGATTTTGATGTAAATTTTTTTGTTTGAAAGCTGACATGTTCGAGAGTGTTCTTAGCTATAAATCATCATCATCAGCCTGCTCAGCGCTGGACAATCAGGGCTTGTCTGGTTCATGAAAGGCCGTTAGCAACTTGTAGTCATTTGATAGGTTTTATATTTCATTCTTATAGTTCGTGACATTTGAGTATATACAATATAAGTATACACATAATAATGGAAAGTTGGCCTGGTGCTGCACCATCACCTGGTAATCAATAGGATATCCAACTCCTCGCCAACTTAGAGTAGGCAGAGGTTTCGTGTTTAGGCTCATTTTAATTGCGACAACCAGTAAAAAGAAGACAAACAGTAAATATTTACACGCTGCTACTGCAGCATAACCTGGATTCTATAGGAACCGAGCTTCGTATGAACCCAAAGTGGAGGTTTCATGTTTGGGCTCATATTAACAGCCTCATCGAAAAGGCATTGATAGATGGTAATCATGAGAATACTTATGATTATCTGTTGATAGGAATTATTCTACACTACAACCAACACAAGTTTAAAAAGTATGAAATAAAATAAAATTAAGAAATTTAAAAAACCCCCGCCAAACAACTTTAAAAAGTAATGAAATAATATTTACTGCCTTTAAGTTCAAATAATTCCTAACTTGTGTAAAGAAATATTTTGGTCCATAATTGTTGTCAAGGTGTGTCGGGGGACCGCTAATGTAGATGTCTGATTTCATTTCATAATCAATTCATAGCTAACAATCGAGATAGTCAGCGACTTGGCGGTTGTATGTTGTAGTTTACTTGGCGGTCCCCCGACACACCGTGACAACAATAATGGACTAAAATATTACTTTACACAAGTTAGGAATTATTTGAACTTAAAGGCAGTAAATATTATTTCATTACTTTTTAAAGTTGTTTGGCGGGGGTTTTTTTAAATTTCTTAATTTAATTTTATTGTGACACTTTCCTAATTTAAAAATACACTATCGTGGAGCTAACAATGTTTTATCTTTTCGATTTTCTGTCTTATAAGCTTCTTTTACAATGTATAGTCAAAATACTGTGTTCTAGAACCAACACCTAATGAAGTTTATGTCGATGAACATCGAGCAGGTCGCTGTTATAAGCTGTAACAAATGAAATTACGTAGTTTGAGTACAGTTTGCGACGTTTCCTGCGGAGGTGGTGAAGTCTATTGTTTGTTCCGGATAGTACGCCGGAGTTCAGAGAGGGCAGATTGGTGTTTTATTATGTGCTGCATGTTGTACAAGTTTGTTAAAACACGCGCGGGAACCGTATATTTTCCGTGATAATTAAGCGCGGAATTCACTAGACGGATATGCCCGCGGGCAAGTCTGCAGACATGCCCGTCGGACCTCGCTACTATAGGTTTGTGCAATGTTTGCTAGTGTAGCACCGTCGCGGTCAGTCTGGCAGACTTGTCTGTCGCTCGCCCGCGCAATTTCATTTTGTCTGCCCGGGCACAGATATGTCCGTACGTGAATGCTCAACGCAGACCGTCAGCTCTCAGACTCGAGAACGACAGCGTCAAGTACAGACGTCCGTTGCCGTACAAAATGAGTTTTAATGAGAATAAATTATTCTGGGAAGAATTTATTAATGAATTAAGAAATATCCATGTTTATGGAAAGTCAAAAGTAAAGACTTTATGAATAAATATTGTATAAATAAATAATAAAGGGAACAAATTTTTTGAGCTGTTATTTAAATATTCGAGATGTTATTATGATCAGTTGAAAAAATTATTGAGCAGTTATTTAAATTAATGGCGGTTGATTAATTATTGCGACAGTAAAACATGGACAGTAATAAAATATCAATTAGACGGTTATTTTCTCATACAATGTCAATTCTAAAAATAATCGATCAGTTCAATTACTGAACGAGCAGTAAAAATGATGGAATGGTCAGTAAAAAAGATGGAATGAGCGGTTCGATAACCTAAGTATGTTTCGAATTACGAATAAAAGTTCCTATTATTACTATAAGAACCTGCTCTTATTATACAATAAGTTAATTTTAGCTGCTACAGTAAGTAAGTACTAACGCCACGTAAATTACGCCGGCGTAATTTACGTGGCGGAATTTACGTCGGCGTAATTCAGCCTAGTGTATTTAGACCCTTAGGGTCGTCTTAGGGCCGGGACACAAAAATACGACACGACGTCGTACGACGTCGTGTCGTAGAAACTCATCGTTGAATTTCTACGTGAGTTTCTACGACGTGTCGTCGTTCGACGCCGCACGATTCCGTGTCGTAGATTCTCACGACAGGACGTCGTCCGACGTGGTATCGTGTTTTTGGGTCCCGGCCCTTAGGCTGGTATAAATGGTCAGTACTTAAGATGAGTCTCAAGACGCGGTTCGGTTCGGTGATTGATCCAAACTTTGACAGCCAACCAATCACAGAGCTGAACTGAGTCTTGAGACCGAGATGCATCTTGAGTACTGGCTATTTATACCAGCCTTACTTTTGCTCCATGGGCGAGTTCGACTCGCACTTTGCCTATTTTATTTTATTTTACCACCTCATTGTTTAAGGCGTCGCCTTGATAATTTGGCTGTAGCAATATCGATTTTTCTCAGCAATGACTAAAGCTAAGAAATTAAAGTTCATTGTCAGTATTCATCATGTCTTTGTCTTTCAATTACCCATAGCATAACACGATTGGTCAACTTTTATAACACAGAATAATTAATCAAAAAGACCTCTGTAAAAAAATGGATTCCTATTTTGCCAACAGTGGAGAGTGAAAACTTCCAAAATTTGTACATAAATTGGTTCAAGCATACACTCTAATTTGCCCATAACTTACATGAAATATATTTATGGTTTTTAAATTACGCGACAAAACCCATTTTGTCGCCTACGCCCTTTCCATTGCAAGCAATCTAAACCATTTTGATCGTTCACAAAGCTAGCTTGAACGGTTTTTCAAAAATTTACGTGTTTGAAGCTCGTTATGGCGGCGCACTGATCCAAATGCGCAATGCCGTTTGACAACCGTTCAAACCGACATCAAACGGTTTCATCAAACACGTAATGTTTGAATCAAACCGTTTGACCGTCTCGGGGGTCTTTAAAACATATCTAACACGGTTTTTTACTTCAGCGCGGAGAACTGCTTAGAATGAGATTTCTTAGTGACAAATTTCGATTTGTTACTGCCCAGACGTAACCGATCATTCATTAATTTTTACCGCTCATTTAATTATTTTACTGTTCAGTAATGTTTTCAATTATCCATTTCATTATTTTTTACTACTCATTTTTGTTTAATTTACTGCTTAGTTTTAACTGCTAAAGTAGTTATGCCATTTATAATTTTTAACTTACCAAAACTGCTATTTATAACTGCCCCTTTAAATCAGTGCCAATAATAAATATGTAATAAATATTGCAATGATTCTTTATCCATGCGCACGTAATTGTACAAATCTCCTGGTTCATTAATTTCTAATTCCTTATGTAAAGTGATATGGCTATACATATTTACTTTTTTGTTCCAATCTTTGTACCAAATTCTTTTCTTTTTCTTTTCGTCAAATAATATTAATGCAGCACGAGCAACTAATGCGATTTTTCTTCGTTTTGTTGCCATCGTAATATGCACGCAAAATAGAACTTTCCACATGCGCTGTCGAACACAAACTGATAAGTCTGTGTAGTGTATTGCAGCAACCGACTTGCCCGGACAGACTGCCCGCGGGCATGTCCGTCTAGTGAATTCCCCGCTTTAGGCGCAGCGCAGGCGACAGACGCACGCACGTATCCGTGACGCACTTTTCAGTCTGTGGGAAATATAACCTATTCAATTATATGCACTAACGCACACGACGCGCAAAAAGTCCGCATATAATTGCATAGGTTCTATTTCCACATATAAAAAGTGCGTCACGGATAGTCTGTCGTGTGCGCTGCGCCATACTGTCCCATATCAAATTTCATCAAAATCGATTTAGTTGTTTAAACATAGCGAAGGGTTGGCTTCTACTTACTGGACAGACATACAGACACATTTTCGGCTTTCTAACAATACTAGAATAACAGTATATTTCGATGCCCAAAAATGCGTTTCCTCAAAATTATGTTTATCGCGTAGAAACCTTTGTATGTATATTAACTATCTTGTATCTTTTTTCGGCTCTCAAGGTCCAAGAATTTCATCAAAATCGATTCAGTGGCATGTAACACAGTCATACACACTTAAGTAAGGATGAATAACGAAAAATTACATTTTGTTTTTGATTGTGATTATCGGGTCGTTTCGCTTATGAACCGTAAAATTATTTCTTCGTAAACTAATAATTTGCTCTCCTGTTCGATCTCATTTTTATTCGTTCAAGGAATCGGGGAAACGTTAGGAAATTAGTAGGCCTACGTAATTTGCGAATTGCAAATTATATCGCGAAAATCTTGTGAATTGTGATACTTTTTCGAACTTTTCCTTTTCATGTTTGTCTATTTGTTCCTAGTAACTGTTAATATAAAATTACCTATAGTATAGACTGCGAAAACTTAAGGTAAAGGAAGGGCCTTTCCCTTTCGTCGTATTTAGGTCTCTTTGGTGGAAAGAAGAGTGAGCGGGGCGGGTGCGAATGTTGACACGCTATTGGTAGTTCAGTGGTAAAGCGACTTGTTATTGGCAGATCGCATATCGCAATAAACGGTGATTTTATTGGTAATATTATAATAACTGAAGTCTGAACTTAAATTGCCACACCAACATGGCCACACCAACGGTGGTGTTTAATTTTATAATCGCACTTTAATCTGTAAGCGGCTTTAACGGCACCTTTGATGAAATAAATAAGTGCATAACGAGTAAAGTAACCCTATTCTATTTATTAGTTCAGCCCCCCTACCATGACATCTTATAAGTTATAGCAGTATTACTTTAATATTACTTTCAGATTCCGCACAAACAAAAAACATAGCTATGTTTATATAAATAGAGATTATGTTTGTTTATGCGAAATTCTAAAGTAATATTAAAGTAATACTGCTATAAGAGCTCATGGTAGGGCCCCAGCACTTATGCGGTTATTTCTTTGTTCGACCAGCAACTACGGAGTTTAGGTTGCGGTTACTTTAGTAGGTATTCAGTTATTAAGGTCTGCATTAACTCCGATTAAGTATAAAGCTCACATTTTTATCTTATTTTCTTCGGGATAACTGTAGGAATCTCGTCATTCACTGCCAGACATTTTTGACAGTTGCTTCCCACTGCCCGATACTCTTAAGGGGCCGGGTACCCTTGAAATTCTCATACATACTTAATACCAATATAATTTTCTCATACGAAAATATTTAACATGTTTGAGTTATTTTTCAGCTTAAAATAGTAATTATCTAGGTTCCTGCACAAAAATTTACTTCAAAATATTTAAACACTAAAAAATCTTTTTTAGACTTAAAATATTTTGTGGTATATTTACTATTAATTTATATATTTTTTAGTGTTTTACTGCATTTTTTAGTGTTTTAATATTTAGTAGTAAATTTACTAAAAAAAATTAAAAACAAAATTTAGTGTTCAAATATTTTGAAGTAATTTTTTGTGCAGGAACCTAGATAATTACTATTTTAAGCTGAAAAATAACTCAAACATGTTAAATATTTTCGTATGAGAAAATGATTTTGGTATTAGGTATGTATGAAAAATTCCAAGGGTACCCGGCCTCTTAAATGTACGCCATACACGCTACGGTTTACCGGGGAGGCCGCCTGTGCACTGTGCAGGTAAGCCTTTTGTTTCGTTGGGGATATGCGTTTACGCATCCCCTGCAGTCTGGGGAGCGGTAGCCGGTACGGTACGGTAGGGTATGTGGGACTCCCTGGGGGCGGAAGGCATACCCACTAAAACTCCTCTTCCGCTTAAGGCAGAGCCACGGGATACGCGGAATACACAACCGCGACCCTGCCCAGATTGCCCTTCAGTGCAGCGGAGATACCAGTCGAAAGAATTGATTTCTGATTTTGCTCCGGTCGACTGTGCAGACCTAAAAAACTGCACAGGTCTACTCAAACACAACATGTTTCGGTCTATCTGCGGCTCTGCGCAGGTAGACCTTTCCGGTAAATCGAAGCATACCGAAGCGTGTATGGCGTACATAAATTAAGTAGACTTTGAGTCTTGAGGTGTTCTGGCAGTGGTGATTTCACATGGAACAAAGCTGCATTAATGTTGCATAAAATAGAATCGGGGTTCAGATTCGCAATACAGTATTAAATAAATATTTGGTAGGTAATCGTTGTGTTCACGGTGGTTTTAATTTATTTTTCGCCTGTAAAAGTTAAGTCACGCGAGCAACTTGCTTTAAGCTCGAATGTTTAAAAACAGTTTTTATTTGTAACAGATTCATTTAAGTTTATTGTTGAAACGAGAGCCTAAGGGGTTACAAGACAAGACGAGGCGCTTTTATGCCATGCATAAAAAAAATACAAAATATGTAGTAGAATACTAGAGAGTAGAATACCGGTGCGGCTAAAAAGAGGAAGTATATTATATTCCCCTCTCTTTCTCCTGCGCGGTAAAAATGCATGCCTGCCCAATGCCCATGCTATTTCGTTTGCACTTCCGCCGGCACTCCCGGAGTGCAACACTTTGTTTTATTAGAATGTAGATATTTAGTATCGGCTTTACAACGATCGTCTTTTATAATATAGTTTCATACGGCATTCGTCTACGAGCTTTTTAGGTGTAATGTTTAAAAACAGTTTCATTTCTACATCCTTTTTAGTTGTCTTTTTGTTTGTCGTACCACTTGTTTTATTCGCGGTCTAAACGTATAAATCACTGGTTTCGCTGCGAGAATAATGTGGAAGGAAAATCCTTACTTATTAATTGCGAGGCACTTGAGGTACTCTCGCCGGGTCGTAATCACAGCAGACGTAACAACTATTACTGAGAATTAGTTCCCTCTGTTATAAATAAAGGAGGATTTTCTTTCGATGTAATTTTCATTGCGAGTTTAAGATTTGTGGTTTTCGTTATTATTTGTGTATTATTGACTTGAAACACAGACATTGATCAAGAAAGATCCGCTGCATGTCTCTCCATTTGTATGAAAACGAGCGTGCCACTTTTTTCCTACTTACTGTGACGTACCGATGATAAGAAACGTGTCCATTATCTAGATTCTAAACCAACGTTTCTATTCGTGTTTCTACAGCTCAATACGGCACAATTAGGCATTAAGGCATTTTAAAAATTCCAATTGACGTCCGATCCCGATAGTAGACTAAATAACTAGAGATGTGCCGACTAGTCGGTAAAGCCGACTATCCGGCCACTTTTGTAGTCGGCGACTGGTCGGCCTTTTACTTTTTTACTATTATTGAGATTACATTAAAGAATAACCATGATTAATATTTATAATCTGTGTACACACTCAGTCAGTGTTATACATTTTAAAATTAAATGAAGTGTTTCTGAAATTACTTGCTGGTGAAGAAATTATTTTTGTAATTAATATAATTTTAACATATGGTCCGGTCGCCGTCAGTCTCGAGTTGTAATAGATTACAATTATTTATTCAACAAAATGCACTTATCAATATAAAAAGTAGCCAGTAGCCAATTCTCAGACCTACTGAATACGCATATAAAATTTGGTAAAGGTGTCGGAGGAGACAGGAGTACGGTAACTAACATTGTGATTTGTGACACGAGAATTTTATATATAAGACTTCACGGAAACGCGGTCGAAGAGGATAAAAAGTATTCTATGTCTGTCTCCTGGTTCTAAGCTACCTCTCTACCAATTTACAGCCAAATCGGTTCATCCGTTCTTGAGTTATAAGTAGTGTACTGTGTAACTAGCACCACTTTCTTTTATATGATACTAGCTGACTCGACAGACGTTGTCCTGTCTTAACGATGATTATTTAATTCGAATTGGTATAATTAATTAAAAAACTAAAAAGTGTTTATATTTTCGAGTGCCATCGTGCACTCACCCCAAACTATCCCGAAAATCTTAAAGTTTATTGTGCGGGAACTGTACATTTTTCGGGACAAAAAGTATCCCTTGTCCTTTCCCAAGACTCAAAGTATCTCCATACCAAATTCCATCAAAATATATTGAATAGTTTAGGCGAAAATCATAAAAGTTTGTTTGCGACAAGATTGCGAAGTTGTTAGCACGCACAATTCTTCTTCAATCTACAAGTTCGTAATCGCCTACATTTGGTCCATAATGAGACACTGTGTGGACGAATATAGGCTGATATGATGATGATGATGATGAGACACTGTGTAAATGTCACATTATATTTTTTAAACCCTTTCATTTGAACCTTCTTTACCTGGAAGTAGAATCAAGCTACGTTGCTTCAATTAAAATTTTATTTAACCAAAAATTACTCTCAGCAAACTCATAGTTTGCTTTTCTTAACTTTAATTTTGTCAGAAGCAGCACTGCAGTCGTTAGATTATTCCGCTTAAAGGCTTTTTCACGGCCGAAAATACAGGTTCTGAGTTTCTCGCTAGAGCTAAAAGATAAGCGTATTAAACAGATTATCGGCTATTTACAAGATTAACATTAAAATAGAGTATTTTCATTAAATCTTATTTATTTTCTACCCACGCCTATGTTGTTAAATCCCAATTGCTAGGTAAATCGAATACTTATAGAAAAGTTTTGTATTTATGTACAATTGAAGACAAAAGTGAATGAAGTGGGTATCTAATATTTTACAATATAACTGCAATTTCTCATTTTGTCCCTTATAATTTGAACTTTTTGGAACGAAGTTCCTATTTTTTATTCTCCCGGATATACTTACAGTACCGTCTGTATATTGGCTATACAGGGGGCCTACCATGAGCTCGTAAAGCAGTATTTGAATTCGCATACACAAACGTGATCTCTATTTATATAAATAAAACTATGTTTTTTGCTTGTGCGAGATCTGAAAGTAACACTGCTAGTAGAGCTCAGGTAAGGGAAACTCAGTCTGTTGATGCTGGTGTGCCTCAGGGCTGTGTGATATCGCCTACTTTATTCTTACTGCATATCAATGACATGTTGCAGACCAGCGGCATTCATTGCTATGCGGATGACAGTACAGGGGATGCTGTATATACCGGCTCCCCCAATATTTCTCGGCAAAATGTCACTGCGAGTCGAAACGAACTTGTGTCTAAGGTGGAGAATTCATTTGAGAAGGTCTCTGAATGGGGTAGACGTAACTTGGTCCAATTCAACCCCGCCAAGACACAAGTCTGCGCGTTCACCACTAAAAAGTCACCAATGGTCGTATATCCTCGTTTCGAGGGCACATCTTTAACCATCTCCCCTAGCATTGAGATACTTGGCGTCAACATATCGAGCGAAGTCCAGTTCCGATATCATCTAGAGGGTAAGGCCAAATTAGCCTCGAAGAAGCTTGGTGTTCTTAACAGAGCGAGACAGTACTTCAGTCCGGACTAACGCCTCAATGCGGCCTCATATGGAATATTGTTCTCACTCTGGGCAGGGGCGCCAAAATACCAACTGCTCCCTCTGGATCGTATCCAACGAAGGGCCGCTCGAATTGTTGATTGCCATAGTGTTTCAAACAGCTTGGACCCCTTGGAATTACGCCGAGATGTGGCTTCGCTCTGCATCCTCTATCGGTTGTATCACGGGGAGTGCTCTGAGGAATTGTTCGGAATCATACCACCTGCAACTTTTCGCCATCGCCCCACGCGAAAAGCATACCATCCTCATCACCTTGATGAGTGGCAGTCTTCACAGTGCATTTTTCGCGTAACTTTCTACCGCGCACTGTGAAACTCTGGAACGAACTGTCACCAGCAGTATTTCCGGGCCTATACGACCTGCAAACCTTCAAGAAAAGAGCGTATTCCCTCTTAAAAGGCCGGCAACGCACCTGCAGCTCTTCTGATGTTGCAAGTGTCCAAGGGCGACGGTAGTTGCTTACCATCAGGTGACCCGTATGCTCGTTTGCATTTGCTCATTTAATAAAAAAAAGGGGTCAGATTGAGGACTATCTGCGTGTGTACGCAAACTTGGCTATTCACGAATCCAGACATACCACGCGATCATTGGTCAACACAACGCTGCAGCATGCAGCCAGCTTTATTGGCGTCTAAAAAGTTTTCGATTTTGATAAACCTCATTATATTTAAAACTTATTAATCGGGACCTAACGCGACTTATTCTAGTAGTAGTTTAAGTCCCGATTAATAAATTTTAATTATAATTTATAATGCAACGTGAAAGTTTAAAATTTTAACCTCATTATATGATAATCGTATAGATACGATTATCGATCTGTGCATATATAATATATTGGCCAACATAGCCATGCCATGAATAATACAATTATTATGGATCCGTCAACATTTTCCACGGAAAATTCTTGCATCCTCATGCATTTGACAAGTCCATTTTCTCAAACCTTACAAAAGTAAAACATTTTTCTTGGTTTAAAATCGTGGAACTGAAAGCGGAGCAAGTAATAAATATGAATTTGTAATAATATGCAACGCCATGAACGTGAAGTGACGCCGTAATCTCGACATAATGTTCATCCCCTTTGTAAAGTAAACAGTTTTTGTATCAACGACCTTTAAGTTGGATGTTTTACATAAATGCATATAAACTGAACTGAACATACGGCCACATGATGAACTAGTTTGATTAATTTATGTGAATATATTGCCTCGATCGACAATCCAAGATACAATATTTTGGTGCAAATGATTAGCAAAATCGACTCTAAGAATAATGGGTATACCTATATTATGATGAATAATAGAAAAAAAGTTCGGAATTGAGAAATAAAGTAAAACGCATATTGGCGGCGTTATTATTGTGTGATTTATTAAATTATCGAAAACACCCGACGCGTGAATACATTTTAAACTTGGATGCGAATATTTCACTTTAACTTATTTAACTGCTGCTGTTTGACTATTAAAGCGTCCTATTCTAGTGGTCATTCGTATATAAATAAACGTAACCTTAATTAAATTATATTTTCTTTATAGGCTTCGACGTTTTCTAGAGGCTCGTTAAATTTTCAGGGTCGTCATATTTTGTGCTTTTGTACTGCTGTTGGAATGGTATTAACGAAACGACGGTCGCTTGTATCTTCTATAAGTGAGCCCTTTATGACTAATAGACCTCTAATAGCGCTTTATATGTGGGACTTCCATTTGATGAGGAGGGGCAATTCGGAGGGTTCTAATATGGGTGAAGGGGTGACCGAACCAAAAATTGACAGGGGTTAAGGAGAAATTTTTAATCGAGTAACTTGAAAAGATTAAACACAGACTGAGAAAAGCCAACATCATTTTTTCTTTTTTTTTTAAAACTTATTATTCGGGACTTAACGCGACTTATTCTAATAGTACCTAATGCTGCTACTACTACTACTACTACTACTACTACTAGTCCCGAATAAAAAGTTTCAAATATAATGAATGCAACGCGAATGTTTAAAAGTGCATATAATTTTTTCCTTGCTTGAAAAACAGCTGATGACTTACGATACGATCAAATCTATACTAATATTATAATTCTGTAGAGTTTGTTTGTTTGTTTGAACGCGTTAATCTCGGGAACTACTGGTCCGATTTGAAAAATTCTTTTACTGTTGGATAGCCCATTTATCGAGGAAGGCTATAGGCTATATTGTATCACGCTAAGACTAATAGGAGCGAAGAAATAGAGGAAAATGTGGAAAAAACGGGGGGAAATTATTTGAAAGGGCTTTTTTGAACGCGCTAATCTCAGGAACTACTGGTCCGATTTGAAAAATTCTTTCAGTGTTAGATAGCCCATTTATCTAGGATGACTATAGGCTAAATTTTATCACGCTAAGACTAATAGGAGCGAATAAATATATAAAAATGCGGGAAAAACGGGGGAAATTATATAAAACTAGACGTTCCGCGCGGCTTCGCCCGCGTAAATTTGATATTTCAGACAAATTAGTCTACAAAAAAGCCTATGATCCTTCACGTGGTATACTTCTTATCTGACCCAAATAACAGAAAAATGCTCCAGTAGTTCGTGAGATAAGCCCTTTCAAATAATTTTATTTATTTATTTATTTATTCACACTTTATGCAATTTACATAGGCGGGCTTAATGCCTTGTGGCATTCTCTACCAACCAACCTTAGGGTGATACTGAGAATGTAAATACAGGCGCATTCGTTGTAATGAGATACAAGGGATTAACGATAAAATAAATGGATTTATAATATATAAATAATTAATCAACCTAATTATATATAATTAGTAAAAATAAACATACATAAACAATAAAATACATTTTATATTATAATACTTACTTAAATAAATATAATATTTATAAACTATAAAATATAATATACCTACATAATAATATAGTTTGTCATTGCAAATATAATGTATCAAAAAAAGTATACTTATAGTCAAATATTAATTCCAAGTGAAAACATAAACTACCTAATTAATAATTATTATTGAGTTTATTATTCATTCAATTGTTTTAAATATAATTGTCGAACTCTACGTTTAAAAATATTCTTATTAGGGGACATCCTGATTTCTAATTTCCCCTGTTTTTTTCCACATGTTCCTCTATTTCTTCGTTTTTATTAGTTTTAGCGTGATAAAATATAACCTTTAGCCTTCCTCGATAACTGGGCTACAGCTATCTACACTGAAAGAATTTTTCAAATCGGACCAGTACTTCCTGAGATTAGCGCGTTCAAATAAGCCCTTTCAAATAATTTCCCCCGTTTTTTCCACATTTTCCTCTATTTCTTCACTTCTATTAGTCTTAGCGTGATAAAATATAGCCTATAGCCTTCCTCGATAAATGGACTATCTAACACTGAAAGAATTTTTCAAATCGAACCAGTAGTTCCTGAGATTAGCGCGTTCAAACAAACATACAAACAAACTCTTCCCAATTATAATATTAAGTATAGATTGCTTATTATCTTAAGAAATACTATCTGGAGCAATTTTTATGTTATTTGGCAAACATGAAGAATAGACCACGTGACCCTTCACGCAAAAAATTGCTCATGTTATGTAGGATAAGCAATTTTTTGCCGAAAAATGTACGGTTGCGTGAAATTCCTAAATTACGCAAGCGAAGCCACGCGGAGCATCTATATAATTATAATAAAATCGTAGGAAAGTCAATTCTGTACATTGAATATTTTTGTACAATAAATAATACTTGGGATGTGATCTACTATGCTAACGCGGACGAAGTCGCGGGCAACAGCTAGTATAAGATACTTTACTTCGCCGTTTTAATATAGGTAAATCATTTTAAAACTTAAAATATTATTTTGATTAAAAGTTAAGTGTTCTTCTTCGCTTATTTTAATGCAATCCGCCTTCATAATTCTGCTTTAATTAGAAAATTAGATTTTATCGATCGTCGTCGCAGCTTCTAACAATCGTTTCAAACTTTGCAGTTAAACCAGTACCCTGATTCTCATATTTAAACGTAATTATAATAGGTATAACTTCGATACTTGTTTGATCCAGTTTGGATCATATGGATATCGTAATATCAGTTAAACATTAAACGAGTGAGTTTTTTAAGTTTGGAATTTTTTTCGAGAGTTTGGTTGATGTGAGAAAAATGAAATTATGCATTGATGTTGGATCAAAATAGCGCAATCGGAGTACCGACTTTATGATGTAAAAACTCGAGTTCTAGCGTACAAAAAATGTCGATGGCAAACTTCATAAAATTTTCAGTACAGTCGTGCTCAAAATGTTTTTTTATAGCTCAAGGATCATAAGACTCGGTTGAGTTTAAAATCGTTCCGAATTAAATCATATTACGTTACTCGGTAATCTAGTTTTAAATTATGCTGTAAACGAGTTCACGAGCTCGTTGACTTAATATTTTAATCATTGGTTTCGTGTAGCCACTAGTCATTGATTAAAATCAATAAGTAGTTCAATAATTTCAGCCTCCTATCCGGCCGTGCAATTAACATTGCGAATAATTGATGGATCGATGACATGGCGGTGTAAGCTGCAAAATATTTTTAAATTGATGAATAATTTTCAAAGTTACCTTACATACCCTGCAACTTGCAAGGCTGCAAGGATAGCGCGTGGTCAAAATCAGTGCTATATTGTCTGTCATTTTTCAGATACAATTATTTTACAATCATCAATGTCATTCAAATATCATTTCGCATTTTGCTGAGTTGATCATCATAGCTTTGGCGTCATTGGAAAATACATATTTGTACAAACTGAACTGAACTTCTTATGTATGGTAGACATACCGCTTTAAAATTCTGGTACAAAACATACGTTATAGAATATGAATCGAATCTTATCTTATATAATATAAAAATGGATTTTCAAGACTAACACAGTCGCGCTAAAACTCGAAAATGGCTGAACGGATTGGGCTGATTTTAGTCTTTAAATATTCGTAGAAGTCCAGGGAAAGTTTTAAAGTGACACGAAGTTCACCGGGACAGTTAGTATAATCATAACTTTAAACTTCTGATAACCTTACATCATCATCATGGCACAAATTCGTCTTTACCCACAGTATAAGTTCATCTTAATTGCTCCCTAGTCTCGTTTGTAGTAGGTAGTAGGTAGGTACGAATGTTTTTGTAGCCAGATTTGCATACATTCATCCTAAATGTTCGCGGTAATGCTCTTACAGGTAGTTAGAACTGATAGAAGTCAAGTTCTCTGGCTAACTTACCCATTACAATCTTTAAGCTTTGATGGATAAAGGATGATGTTATGCCGACCGCACGCATAGTAGGAGATGGTCCCATGATTTAGGAAGCAACCTTTTGAACGACACGTAAAGTAGCCAGTACCACTGCACAGGCCCACTGCAGGCCACGCCATTGCGCGCCACACCTGGCAATCGTCCACCATCGTACACCATTACCCCGTTTTCGCAATGGCGATGGCTCCTTAACGCCCTTAAGGGTCTGCGCCGATATGTCATTAATTTGAGTGTCGTCGCCGACTGTTATTGAGCGGTCTTAAACATTGTATTCGTGTAGTAAAATTTTTTTGTAAAAATTTTGAGCGTAGTATAAAAAATGTTAACCTTTTAATTTAGCAGACCCTCCGTCAGGTCGTAAATGAAATGCTTCAGCCGAGTCGTAGCTGATGAAATTCAGATGCGCGATTAGACCTTAACAAACCACGAACATGGCAAGTTGAATAAAAGCTTGTAAAAAGGCAGCCGCAAACGAGAACTCCGGTGAAGGAGCCGTCCAGTGATCACGTTAGGCCCGAAGTGGGGGATTTAAAATAATAATCACCAAAATATATTGAAGGGAAGTATTTAGGAATTTCGAAACAAAACATTTATTTTTATACTCCTGAAATATTTCGTCAAACTGATTATTACTTCAATTTTAATTAATTGAATTCGTTAAAACCTAATACTTTTATTTGTTGTTTCTCTGCAAATATTTAAATATGTTTGTAAGTTGCCTATTTTTCCACAACTCAATTAAACTGCTTAACAAGTTTTTTTTAATATTCTTAACTTCAAAAATACACGTGATCTTAATTGGTTGAGAAATTGGTAGCGCAAAACATCACCACTAACCACTAGGAAACCTCCTGGAAATGTATTTAAAAAAATATTTAACAACATTTCGTAATAATTAGGGAGCTGGCGAGAAAAATTTATATATGATCAGCACACATGGCAGACGTTATTAATAGTGATAATTATACCCTAAGAAACATCAAGAACCTCGTCTGCCACCATGGTGGCGCTGCGTTGTCAATTTACAGCGTTTCAAAAATGTTGAAAAAAAAAGTTGGGTGATATTATATGCACATGTCTGCCTCTGGGGCTGATGATCATAGTCATCCTGTAAACACAAAAATTCGTGGAGGCAGACATCCAGGGCTCTGAGTTTTGTAGTTTTCAATTTTTTTAATTTTTTTTTATGATTTAAAAAAACTATATGAAGTGCACACTTGGCAGATTGAAATTGTTCGATTAATAACAATGAGAAGGACCACGGAAAAATAGTCTGCCAGCATGTTGCCTCTGCGTTCGCTATTGACAGCGTTTCAAAAATGTAAAAAATAAAAAAGTGCTATATTATGCGCACATGTCTGCCTCTTGGATTGATGTTTGAATTTGTCATGAAAACCAAGAAACTCGATGAGGCAGTCGTTCAGGCCTCTGATATTTCAAAGGCAGACAATTTCAATTGTGATTGACCAAAAATGTGATTCTATAGATTTCAGCTTCAGAAGAAGTTGAATCGTTACCGCGACTTCAGCGAATAATATCAAACTAAATAATAACAATAGACTATAAAGAATGACAATAATCCCATGCAATACCCGCTTCCCCTTGATTCCGTGACTAAAAATCAGTAAGCAAAATGTCTGCCAAATGTTTTTTTCATATCCACGGAGTCATAATGAATCGAATGGGTGCAATGAGAACCGTGTGCAAATTACTTAGTAGAGCTTTTTTTTAAACATTTTTACAACTCCGCCCCATAATAATGCAGAGCCCTGAATGTCTGCCTCTTCGATTTTCTTCGTTTCCAAGCTGTTTGTGACCATGAACCCCAGAGGCATACATGTGCAAATGATTTAATATCCCCTTTTTTTTAAGCAACTGCAATCGGCTGTAACGTGAAAACGCAGCGACGTAGGACCTTAATCGACTGGACCAAATCAACTCGTAATGACGTAAACTGCAATCTACCTCGATGTGAAACTTGTGCAAAGCATATACATAAATGCTCACCAGCTCCCTAATTATAACTAATGATTGGTTAACCTGTTTAAATGAATCTTAACCTTGTGTCCTCTCGCTGAAAATGTTTTAAATTTCCATTTAAAGTAGGTAATTAGGTATGTATAGGAAGGCGTTTAATGGAAAGGATACATTGTGGACGTACAAAGACATGGAGAGTGGCTTATTTTCTGGTTCTTCATTTTCTAACATTTTTCCAACATTGCACTCCGATACAGCATAGTTTTAGCATGAATTTGACAACATTTTTTTTACAACCTACGATGGTTCTCTTCCTTTTAGACACTATAAGGCATCTAACTCAACATGCGGCCCGCCGGGACTCTATCAGTGGACCCCGAAGTTTAACCGTCTTAAAATTAACGCCCACCTGGGAAAAAATCGGCTTTTCAATCGGTACTTTTGAAGAACCTTATTTTTTTTAACCCTAAAATGTAGGATGCGGCGCGCGACATCAAGACCAAAACGTGTTTGTGGCTCGTATAAAAAAAAGTTGAGTACCTACCACTGCTATAAGGCCTCCCGGACTTATTAATTATCCCAGGTACTATATGTGGCATATTTATGCCTGGGACATTAAATAAGTTAGTAAGTTGCCTATTTTTCCACAATTCAATCAAACTATACAGGTTTTTATAATACACTTAAGTTCAAAAATACACGTGATCTTAATTGGGTGAGAAATTGGTAGTGAAAACATTCATACTAATATTATAAATGCGAAAGTGTGTCTGTCTGTCTGTCTGTCTGTCTGTTACCTCTTCACGCCTAAACGGCTGAACCGATTGGGCTGAAATTTGGTACAGATATACTTGGAGTCCCGGCAAAGGACATAGGATACTTTTTATCCCGAAAAAATTTACGGTTCCCACGCGATAAACTAATTTTGGCGCAACGGAGTTGCGGGCGTCATATAGTCACCACTAATTTTGTTATAAGTACTAAATAATAAATTATTCTAGGGAACCCTGACTATAATCAAATGAGTCTGGGTTCCCTAGAACAATTTTTTTTATAACTATCTAGCTAATTTTTTATAAGACGAACAACAATTTCCCATGTGAAAATTCTCGAAAGTGGTAGAGCTAACAGAGATAGAAAGGATTTTTTAATATTTTGATTTGATAGTCCTAAAACATTGATTGTTCTATTTGTTAGACAATGTTACTCTTAAATAATATAACTTTTATTCTATCATTATACAAAAATCTGCTGGTTAGGGTTCCGTTTTAGGGTACCGTAGTAGTAAACCAAGTTTTTGCACCGTAGTTAACCCGAACTATTACTAGCTATGAATCTAATTTTTCGTAAGTAGAATATTGATGAGACGCCTAAGAATTTTCTGTATAAAATATTTTACGCTGCAGAGCTGCAGGCGAAGGCTTGTATACGAATAAATTAGTAGCATAACTTAGATATTGTCGAAGCGTTCTTGATAGATCGACGAGACAAAAGCACGGTCCACAACGATAGGCGAATTAGCCAGCTGGCTTTATATCTCCCTTCACAGTTCACAGGTCAATTCATGGTAGCGTAGCCTGTAACCAGATTCAGCTATTTTAATCCAATAATTAATCCAGTGCGGATAAACAGCATAGTAGTAGTCAAACGAAACGCAGTAGAAAATATAGGTTTTGGATCTTTTTCAGAAGACTGAGTGGAGCTAAAGAGAATTAACTTGTATCGTTATAGAATCTTCGTCAATTTAGACGTCTAAGGGCCTATTAGCACTGAGAATTTTAACCGTGCGGATTTTTTCTCTGGAATCTCGAGAGTATCCGCACTGCCCGTGAAAAAGTTATATGAATAACGTCGCGAGACTAAAAATCGCACGGTGAAAATTCACAGTGCGGACGAGGCAGGCAAAGCAGGTAAAGCAGGCCACAACTCACAAGTCACAACACTGCGTCGCGGCGCGGCGCACAGTGGAAAATATGGGTCCGTATCGGATCAAAAATCTGTAACTTCAAGGTTTTTCATCGTATTGTATTGAGATTTGGCACATGTATACAGTGATATACAAAGATTTAATAAATAATCAATTCTTGTATTTTTTTTCAGTGTATACATAGTTATTTTAGGTTAAAAAAAAGAAAAGAGAAAAAAAATAATACGAGTAGTTATATTATGTTTATTTTTTATAAATAAGTACTAATATGAGTAAAATTAAGAAAACTTAAACAATTACTTATCACACAAGCATAATCAAATACATTAAATTATAAAATCGTATAGTACCTATCTATACCTCACACCAAACTAATTGATCTCAGATTAGACAAATCTTATAATATTATTGGTTTTATATAACTAGGTTTTAGTTACTTATAATGTTGTATCTAATTGTTATTATCCTCGCTATTCCTAACTAAAATTACTTCCGATGTAAATGTAGGATCACCTTCAGGTACCACCTTCAAAAGACTTTGTGCCTCTTCATCAAGATCCTTCACATTTCTCACATAAGCGTTTATTAAACATGAAAGGTATGGATCTGAAGTATATAGAAGCGTTTTAAATACGTCTTCATTTGTAGCTTCACTGGAACATTTTCTGGCATGGTGCAGGCGCATATTTCTGTAGTCTTTATTGCGCGACTCTTGTGCATCTTCCGACAGTTGCCCAATAGGAAGAACAGAAAAATGTTTGATCACGTTTTCTCCGTGTATAAGTAATTTGTGCACGGAGGATGGCATGTAGTACCAATCATAGTTACTAACATAAATTCGCGCATTTTCTAAGGCATAAACTCCAAATTTTTCAGGATCGATCATCATTCCAGAAGGTAGAGCTTGTAAAATAATATTCAAGCGTTTTATCAATGTTTCATCAACATCTGTTATGTTCGCCGAGCAAGTGTAATTGTAAAAGAACCTTTGTGTTGTATTTCCATCACTTAAGTTTTCACTTATCTTTCGCGTTCACCAGAAGTTGATGGCAGTGAATGTGCTTCAGACTCCGGAAACTGTACTGAATATCCTGAATCAAGCCAGCTTGTATTATTCCGAATAAAGTCCTTTTTCCGTGATGCTTGAGCCCAGCGCTTATTGAAAGAAGGCAGAATATGTCTTTGAATGTCACCAATTACAAAACACAAGTTGTTTTCAGAAACATTTAATGTTTGCTGTAGAACTACGGACAACGATTCCAAGGTTCTGCCACGCTCGATATAGGGAATGATGAAATCGCCCTTAGTACAGTTGAAAGTTAACATTTTAATGGAAATAACCAATTTAAATAAGTGTCACAGGTCACTTAATATGAAATACACGCTAAAGTGTGCAATTTGAAGATATTTGCTTCCCCTTATATATCTGCTGGTTATTTAGATATGAAATACATACTAATATCAATGTATTATATATTTACATTGATATTACATACTTACTCACGCAGAACGAGTGCAGAATAGATGATAAGCTATTGCTATCAAAATATTGTGATTAATATTGATTTTGCAAACTATGTCAGCTGTAACCGCAAAAAATACCGAATTATCTACTCCGACCTCTATCACATTTTTTCCCATAACTTCCAGGACCGCAAACTTCCGCAGCTAATTTTTTTAATTTTTCATTTATGAATAGTTAGGCTATCAAATAACACATAAAGTTGCGCGTCGCGAGACGTCGGTAAATGTGAAAACCTTCGACGAAAAAAAAGAAAAGCGAAAAATAGGGTATGTCAATTTTTAAGTACTTACTCAAAAATAATAAACATATTAAAAAAAGTTAATAGCTCATTATTACGAACATAAAATATCCTTTTTAAAAATGTATAAAACCGCATGCATGTGCTAAATACTTTTTTCACAATATTCATTTGAATTATGTGTATGCAAACATTTGAATGAGCCATCCACTACTTCAACTTACTTCAACCTATGAAAAAAAATATATTTATGCAGTTTTAGTACAAAAAATGTCTGATTAGGATTATTTGGTTATTAGAGTATCGAATGCAATAAATATTTCATTCAAATTGTGATATTTTAAAAACCATTTATGATATGCTCTAGTTCTACCATTTTCCATAGTGCGGCGTCGCAATGCAAATATCTACATAGCTGTGTAATGGCGGTTTTTACGTTACGAAGTGTTGTGGCCTGACCCTTATTTGTAAATTAAGAAGTGTAAAAGATTTGACAAAAGCCATAGCAAGTGCAAAAAAATAAGAAAAACATTTATAGTAATTATTAAAGCTGTTAATATTTCCTTTCTACGTTCTTTAGGCTAAGTAGCAAGGAAGCTTAAAGTAGCGGTAAATTATTTCTTCTTGCCCAGAAATTCGCTTCTACTCTATCTCATTTGACCCTTCCCGAACCTTATAGATTAATGAATTGTCACGTATGCATAATATTTGTTAAACACGATCGGACGCGTGTTTATCAAGCGGAGCACTACGTTCGCATGATTACATTAATTTTAAACAAAAGCAATTTGTACATCAAAGGAATACATCGCTTTTGATAAATGCTGGAACATAGCAGTCGCGATTAACATGTTTTGCACGTTCGCTAATTTGTTTTAGCGAAGTTTAATAAATATTTATCGTTGTGTAGTTTTATGGGTGATATTGTAATGTTACACGTGTATTCTGTAAGCTTTAATTTAAACTTTTATCACTGCAATTTGACCTTAGACTTGGGATTCGTGTAAGGCGTAAGCGCACTATAAGATCGATTTATTGCAAATACCCTGAACGAAAAAAACATTTCGGTCTTTATGTCAAGTACTTTAAACACCACGAATTTTCAAGGAGCGGCCATTGTTCAATGACTTAAATAAGTTCTAAAACTTATTTAAAATCTTGTCTCTAATTTCAGGTGTTTCGTAAAAATTTAAAAAGTATTGTGTAACATAATCTTGTTGATAAAACTTGGCAACACCGAATTTATATCAAGCACAGACAAGCAGGCAGGGTATATTAAAAGTTTTATTACTTTTCGACGTGGGAAGTGTCGCGTTGGCCTTAACGTTAGCGCCTCAGACGAGTCAAGTTCGATGTTCAAAGTGTAATATAATTTTAAAATACGCTTCATGAGAAAATGTCGTGGAAATTGACGGAAAAATGACGACAAAAATTAGAATGAGAATTAGTGACTAGCAATCGAATTACTTACACATAATTATTGTTGGGACGTTCTTCTTTTTTATCGAAAATGACTTGTCTTGTGCGTAAAAAAATAAATATTATATAGCTCCTAAATACTAAATTTCTTATTTTTTGTATTACAAAATATACTTACACTTGACAATGCAATATCCTCAAAGTCAGATTTTATTATTATTTTTCACAAAATGAGTGTGACAGATACAAAAATTGTGACGGAGGTGTTTTACATACAAATAAAGTGTGTCTCTCTATAACCATTGATCAAACTGCTATCGTAAAAAAATATAATATTGAAAGTCTCTATCCAAAAACATTTACTTACTGAACTACTTAACCTTTGTTATTAAATCAATAACAAGAAATATTATATTTCAATGTTTCTAGTATTGAATAAAAACAATATTTTATTGGCTGTCTCTCGACGTACATATTATTTTTGTAGCTAACTTCTGTCACTTAATATAAGGTAGAAATTATAGAAAATAATGTGCGTTAGAATTTTTTTTACTAGACAAGTTTAACTAGACAAGAGAGTAGTTCCCCTCCACCCCGCACCCGCGTTATGCGTCCCTGTGCCCCGACAATTATACAAGTCAATCACTAGCAAACAGTGAAATGGGATGCGTGTGTTTATTTAGCGACTGCTCTGTCACGTAAGTTAACATTTCAAAATATTATTGTAATTTCTGTGTTAATATTAATTATTTTATTAATTCCTGATAAATATTTAATGTGTCCAGTTTCATGCGTAAATTGTAATTAGAAAAACGCTACAAATCTAGGATGCTACCATTTTACACCTCCGTCACGAAGCACCGCTGTCACAAAAATGTGACGGAGTGGTACAACTCGTGACGAATTGGTCATTTTTGTATGGAACTTAGAGCCTTTGTTAATATTCATAATAAATGATTATTACTTTTCTTGTGTTGTTTTTTATATCGTCTATTATTTTGTTAATTTAATGTGTTTCTATCAGGTAAATAGAAAAATGGTGTTATCTGCGGCCGAAAGACAGCAACGATGTCGTGAAAAACGAAAACTCAACCCTGAAATCGTTGCTGAAGTAAAACGTAAAGATTTAGAAAGATATCATGCTCGTAAAAAGTTAGTTAAAGACATGACACCAAACGAACACAAAAAAATAAAGAGACAGTGGCGGATTAGATATAGGAAGAGAAGGGAACGACAGAAAGTTTTACAAAACATTTTGATGACCACTCCGGCTTCTACACCACCTCCTTCAAGTCCCAGACAATTTCCATTGAGTCCTAGATCTCGTTCACCGACTCCAGCTTCTTCTACTGCTAGTGCAAGGGAAGGAAAACAAGTAAGACGGGATAGATCACGGCTTTATAGACAAAATATTCATCTTCAAGATCAAATACAAGAATTACTAAGAAAAATACAGAAATACAAGAAAAAACTTCAGCAAAAGAAAAAGAAACAAAATAAAGTGCATAATACAACCCATAGTGGAAAGGAAAATTAACATGACGATAAATAAAACAAAAAATATACTATTCTATCAAATACTATTAAGAAACATTACAAGGACACAAAAGACTACAAAACAAAACGCTATATTAAAAGTATAGACCCAACAATTCAACGTTCTGGACTAAAACTTCAACTGGCAAAAGAAACCATTGGAATCAATAGAGTGACGAAGTATAGTTCCGTCTTCCCAAAAACTACAATATTAAAAAAATCATGATTTTTATCTCAGGGATGATGTGTCACGAGCCACTGCTGGCAAAAATGAGGCAATAGCTTGTAAAAAAGTTAAGAAACAAAAAAATATGTTAGATAGTAAGAAAAATCTACATTTGAAGACACGGCAAGACTAGTTTATTTTAGTTATTTTCACAGTAGAATGTCTTACGGTATCGTTTTATGGGGAAACGCTGCCGACATCAATACAATTTTTGTGCTGCAGAAGCGAGCTATACGCTCAATTTATAAAATGTCAGCTTTTGAATCTCTGAGAGAAAAGTTTAAAGAAATTGGTATTCTAACTGTTGCTTCTCAATACATTTTGGATAATGTGTTGTATGTTAGAAAGAATCTAACTAAATTTAAAACTAAAGGTGATAGTCACGGTAGAAACACTAGAAATAGGCACAAGCTAGAAATGCCAGTGATCAGACTTAGCAAAATAAGTAAATCTTTTAAAGGTCAATGCATACGCCTTTACAATAAAATCCCGAAAAACGTTCAAAATCTATCAATTAATAAATTTAATAAAGTAATTAAAGAACGTTTGTGCGCCAAAGCCTACTATACGGTCAATGATTTCCTAAACGATGGCACATCTTGGGAGTAGGATGGCTGCTTGCTGCTGCTTCTACATTTATTATATGTGACTTACAATTCATGTTGAATTTCTATAATGTATTAGATTAAGTTATTTACATTGTAAATGTTATTTTTTTAAAAGACTAATTTTCCACTTTTTTAGTAAAAAGTGGCCCCGTGCGAGTTTCTTACGCCGGTTCTTCTCGCCGGGTTAGTTCCCGAACCGGTGGTAGGCAACATGTAGCTCAACGTTCTGAAAACATTTGATTCAAAGTTATTCAGAAATAAAACGATTTTTATTTTTATTTTATTTTTTTTCTGAAAGAAAACCCCGGCGATAAAAGTCACTACAGTTATTTTGCAAAATCTAAGCCGTTCTATGTCGAACCACCTACGTACATCTGTACACGCAAGTATTGAATTTATGAGAGTTACTTTGTATAAAAATAAATAAAGTAAGACAAATGACAGGAATCAGATTATCTTACAAACTATATGCAATGTTAATTCATTATCTTGCATGAAAGGGAAATGCGCTGAATCTGAAGCAAAAAAACGTAATTGTGATACTAAAACGATTGAAAAAGGTTGGAATTACCACAATGACTCAGAACCACAGAATTTTTTTTAAAAGGACAGAAGAAAAGTTAAATGCAGCAAGAATATAAATCATAATATAGAAAAAATCACTATTGAAGATTTAATTAAATATTTTGAAGATGCGATCAAAGAAATCAAATCCCACGTATTTAATATAAAATATCAATAAAAATCATACAGACAATGAATAGAATATAGATGGATTAACAGAAAACGATATTACTTTACATATTGACTTTACATATTTAGCTAAAACTACGCCTTAAAGTATCTCGAAGAAATTCAGTCAGTTCATTTTGGAGGATCATGAAACCAAGTAACTTTGCATACGGTAGTATTGTATTACTTGATTTCTAATAAAGATAAACATGTAACTTCCTTTTGTACTGTGTCTTCTGATCTTCAACATCTCCCTGCCGCAATTTGGGCTCACCTACATCCGAGTCTTGATTACGTTCAAAAGGAATTGCCCCATATAAAGACGATACACATTTTTTCAGACGGACCAGTGACGCAATACAAACAGAAAATCAATTTTTTCCACCCTCACTCTTGAGGGGTCAGCTCATTTCCTGAGCGTGTAGTTCGAAAACGGATGAGAATTTGGAAAAACTGTATAGAATCTAATTTATAGAAAATTTAATAAGCTTTAATGTCATCATACAATATTTTTTGCTATAACGCCTACTTTTTTAGTTATTGACGAAAAACCAAAAATTTTGACCTTTGTCGACGGCTGCCGATGGCTTTTAGAAGTTTTCAAGCGATACTAGTAGTTATAAGTATGTAAATAAAGTTTAAAATTATTTCACACTAAAAGTGCTCTTCGCGCCGCTGCCGGCCGCTGCCGATCCGGTGTGAATCGGCCCTAAAACTTAAAAAAAATCTATGGTATCACAGAATACGTCACGATAATTAGTCTTTGATGGTTTTATTATTAATTCTGTCTCTATTTATTAAACCGTCTTTAGCTACAATTAAAACATAGTATTACACATTCACAATAATTAATAACAGACAGACATATTATTGTTTAAACTCTATTTCCACCAAAGTTTTTTTAAAACTTCCCATAGCATTTTCAAAATAACAAAAACCTTAAACGGTATTCCTAAACATAAATGTAATTACGCATAGAGTTTTTACCGAATGAGGTTTTAATACGATTAGACGGCACAGCGTTAAGTGAATCTCGACAGGAGCTATCCGAAGCCAGCAGCCTCTCGACACGAGACGCTTATTGTTCGCCCAGGACCTTTTGTAAAAAAAGAATATGATAAGGCTCCCTTATAGTACCTACATGCTGCTTGTAAAGTATACTGCCAATTACAATAAATTGATCTTAAAGCGATAGACTTTAAAAAGAGTTGTGACATGTTATCTAATATGTAGTTTTATTTTGAAATATACTTTTATTTATATTTTAATCAATATTCATTCAGGTACTCGATGAATGTTAAAAAATATGAATTTGTAGTTTTTCCATTTACATCTGAAATTAACAAACCCTGAATGTGCATTGGATATTTGCAATAATTTATCTTTAAAAACATCACTTTTGAATATACATTTTTCTCTTAATTACTACTTTTAATGAAAAAAGAGTGATGCCTATTGTAGCATACGAAATGCCACCTAATTTGATAGCGTCTCAGGTTTTAATCCAGCGACGTCTGTAATACACCTCCCAATCTAATTTGGAATCCGCAATTTGGTTGCGTCATTTTTAATCAACACCCAAATTAATTACACTCTAATTTTTCCCTGGAAGGGTGATGCGGAGTGTTCTCGTTACATCGTCGAGGTCTTCGTTTTAATATATGCGAATAAGGGCCTACGATGAATATCTATAGGTACTTTCGTGAGTCACTCGTCGCCGGCGACTGGTTATGTCATTGACATGTATATATTATTTTTAGATCGACGATAACATCGTGAAGAAGAGGCTGCCGGGACGTTTCTTTGAACTGAATATACACTTTGGGATTTTCCTTGGCGGTCAAGGCGATTTCTCCGAACTGTTTTTGGGTCACATGGAAAACTTCCGCGGCTGTATGGAGGACGTGAGTACAATATTTATTATTCCGTTAATCCTTTATTCCTTGTATGTTGTATGATTTATTAAGTTTGGGAGTTGCGCGGCGGGAGGTACGTACATAAGGGATCCAACTCCTTTTCTATATTAAAATGAATGTATGTATAGAATCTACGAAAGTAAATTCGCATAAACGGGAAAGCTTGTAAGTCGTCGGCTTTTAACTTCAGATTGCTTTTCTTTTGAAAACCTTAAAGTTTTCAAAAGAAACGGTCAGTCAGGACTCAGCTGTTTAGCGCGCCACACCACACATTAATGTTTAAGGCTTAAACATTAATGTGTGGTGTGGCGCGCTAAACAGCCGAGTCCTGACTCCTGAATCACGCTATCGAAGTCGCGCGATAACAGTGGACTTTGGTATGCTCGAGCTATCACTCTGCTCAGTTCTAGACACGCGGTAGCGTGACAAGCCAAGTTCCAGCATAACAGAATGGCGAGCAGCACCGTACTATAAAGTAAAAAAAAAATTAAATATTTTTTGTAAATGGTTTATCGTTTTGTCTAAAGGTTATTTATTATAAAAATGTATAAAAAATTTTTTTTTGGAAAAAACAATTAAAAAAAAAATACATTTTTGTAATCAGAAAATGTAGTATAATAATACCCCAAAGTTATCGGAAGTGGTCTTTTTAAACCCTGTAGGTTATGTAACTAAAAACTAAAGTTTTTCAGGGTGCGGAAATTACAATTGTAGCCTCGACAACCAAAGTCTAGAAACAGTGAGATCTCACTGCCACAATAGCGGCGCGATCGACTCGCCGCCGCGTTTGTGGCCATAAGTTCGATGGATCTAAGTGTGTAGTGGAAGGAAAATGTCTTTACATGACGATAACTGCGACTTAGCGATAGTTGACCTTCAAAGGAACATGGCCTTACATGGCGCAGGGTCGTTAGTTTAAGATCTCAAATTATTTAAAATATAACATTAATTGTTATAGATATTCAATAAAGCAAAGAAATAGACTATTATTTGTTCATAATATTATTTGGTTCCTATACATACATTCGATTTTCCATGAAACTTGGCGCTCATTTAGATCTCCATCCTTTTTACGGCGAAGTCCATAGACAAGAATAATGTTTGTATGGAACTTGGCTTTCCATTTTTACATATTTTATGTTTTTGGTGGGATATAACTTATACCACACTACCTACTATAATATTCAAAAGCTTCCATGTCAATATTAATAAACCTGCAACTCACAATTAGCACACAAAAGCTCTTTGTCTTAGCAAGTTCTAAGGTTCTATCAATCCGATTTGATGTAAAACTGGATCGATACAGATTCAGAGTGTAGAGGGGTTTCTCGCAACTAACAAACAGTGGCATATTAATTTAGCTTACACGCGAGCTCTGATACCATTGTTTTGTTTCAATGAATAAGCAAAGGATGAAATATTTGGTTTAGATTATGATGGCGACGCGCGACGTTTCATGTTTTTTCAGCTCACTGAACCAGGGAATAGCTACTCGTATGGGCCTTGAAACTTTCTTTAAACGGGATAGTGTGAAAATGTTAGGCTCAATTGCTGTACCCTCCAACGAGGTGCAAAGATCAATCGGATACAACAATGGAGGTTGTGAAAATGTTGATAGAGCAGAAAAATACCGAAACTATTTAAGAGATCTGTGTATGGGCTATAATTCATAACAAAACATTTAAATACAACGGTCATCGATATACAATAGTATTTCCTATATCGTGATCCACATAAGATATTGCAATAACGAATGATTTACGATGCAAGCAATATTGACCCTTTGTGACGGCGGAACTTTGTTAACCTATACAGTGGGGAAATAATATCGGCAAATAAATCAATATCCGCATACAATTTCGTAAGGGGAAGTACGATGCTACGACAGACGGCGGTACAGACAAAGGAACATACCTCATGGAATCCACGACCGAATAATCCCAGAACATTGTAATTTTAGACGACCGAAGCAAAATGTCTGTGAACGATGAATTTCGCCAACGAACCAATGAACCGTTGTGCATGGTCGGGGAACTGGTGTACCACTTTTGAACTTTATTGTCACGGAAATAAGACAGAAAATACGTCTTGCCCTTTAGTTGCATTCAATAAATTATAATGAGGGTAGAAATTAAAAATTTCGCGAAAGGCACTTAAAAATTGTATGAAACATCTCTAAATCCAATATCTAAGTGTCATGAATAATGTACAGTAGGAACGATGCGTCTTGTCAAATCTCAAATCCCATTTCTGATGTGGTCAAAATTATTATAGTATGCAATTTGATCAAAGGTTGCACTGCTGCACTGCACTGGTCTGTCACCAACTATAATATTGTTATAACTTGGCCAATTTATCGGCATAATAATTGGTACGCGTATTATCTATACTTACTTATGTGAGTATAGATAATACGCGTACCAATTATAAGTTATTTACGAAATTTCGTAAATAACTTTTTCGTTACGGCCTCATGTATGAAATACTGTCTTTTGTACGAAAACGCAAGGGAGTAAAGAACGAAAGAGAGTATTTAAACATTCATAAAGTATCTTATGGAATTGATTGTCGGTTCTTGGTGGAAATTCATCTACCATCACTATAATTATTAAGATATATATTATAAAATTTAACAAATAAATATAACATTTAAGAAATTAATTATTAATGTATAAAATAAATGTGTTTTTAAATTAGTGTTCTACATAAATTTTATCGACCATTGGGCGATCTCAAGTTATAATTAATCGGCAAGCACGGCTGAATTACTGGTACTGTACAAAAATTTAGAACTTAGGTTAAAGAAAAATTACAAATAAGTAAGTATGGTTCAATACACTAATTTGTTAAATTTTATTATAATTTCTTAATATGGCGGGAAAAAGTGCACGAAAAATTGTGCTTTGTTAGTTAAAGTAATTGTTCTAGTTAAGCTGATGTTGAATGTTCAAAATTACTTTGAGCTGAAACCTACCTTCACCGTATCGGCTAAAATCTGACTTCACATAATACTGCAAGTTTCAAGGCTTTTGATTTCGTTCGAGTGTAGTCGAGCGTCGCGACGCGACGCCGCGCCGCGTCCGCCAGAGAGCCCGCCACGCTTCAACTTCTAACCCTATGCCGCATGATAACCGTGTCAGCGGACGGGACATATTTATCCATTTAAACCCCCTACGAAAGAGATGTTACGTGTTTGTCTGTATGTCTGTTTCTCTGCATGTATCTGGTACAAAAGGTTTGACGTGCCTGTCTGTCTGTTTGAGTGAGTTTTCACCCGTGCCACCGTAGCATCCAAGCGGGTGGACGATTTTGGTCTATTTTTTGTTTGAAATCTGATATTGTTGAGAGTTTTCTTAGCCATAGTTCCAACTCCCATCAGCCCGCGCAGCGCTGGAAAATTTGGATTAATCTATTTCATAAAAATGTTAAGCTACTTTCAGTGATTTCATCGGTTTAATATTTTGAATTCCGATTTCTGTAATTTATTAGAATTGTACAGTTTTCCGGGATAAAAAATGAACCATTATATCAAATTTAAGCAAAATCGGTTCACTGGTTTAGGCGTGGAGAAGTAACAGACAGGCAGGCAGGATAAACAGACACGCATTCGCATTTATAATATTAGTATGGATGGACTATCGGACGACAATTTTCCGCACGATGTAATTAGAATTTAAATACTGTCTATAAATTGTTTGGAAAGACCGCGCAATTTAGTTCTGTTTCCACTGCAGTAAAGCGTACTCCTTCGTTGAAATGACGACAGTATTTCCACTTTCTCATTGTTAGAAATGTCGATAGCGAAGCTTTATTAACAGTACCGATTTCCTAATATCAACTCCGGTTTAAATGACGGTGGCCGGTTTTATTGAATCCAGGCCAGTTACGCAACTGTAATTTTATAGAAAAAATAAAATAAAAAAATAAAAAAAATAGTGCCTAAGTGTATGCGTAGTACACAAAAGCACTCACTGGTTATTTATTATCATAACCTATTGGGACGGACTACTGACACGAATGGAGAGAGATGGTGCAGGACTGATTTTGTACATCCGACGCATGGTCCATGGATCATATTGCTTGTCAGACAATCAAATGATTAGCCTGCATTGCCCTAACTAACTAACTAAACTTGGAAATAATGTTCCTAAAGTGGGAATGGAACCCACAACCTCCGAAGTCAAGAGCCACTCCCGATCCACGGATGCGTTATTGCCTTATATTTCTTCCACGATTAACCAAAGCAAATCGCTTCGGTATCTTTTCAGTCTCATCAAATTTATTTCATTAATCTCCTGATCGTGATATTTCCAGATGGAAATATTCGGTCAGGTATTAAAATGAACGCAAAGTTTACACTTTAATTTTAAATCACGAAAGTAATTTTTGTTATTACGATATGAATTTTCATAAAGTAATCACGTTTTCGGACACTATGTAATTAAAACACCTGGCACCTCCTCTGTTATATTTTCGTTAAACTTTAATGAAGTGTCACAAAGGGCGTGTATCGAAAATTAACATGTCACTACTTTGTGTCATGAATTGTTGAAATAGGGTTAACTAAAAACCTCCTTTGTAATAAAATATTTACACAAGGCGTTGTACAATGTACAGCCATTCACTATGAATGGCTGTACATTAATACAATATATCGTCCTTGTTTCATGATATACTAGATGTCCCGGTGAACTTCGTGTCACTTATAAACCTTCCCTGGACTTCCACGTTTATTTTGAGACTAAAATTGGCCAAACTGTCCAGCCGTTATCGAGTTATAGCGTTACTAACACATTTGAAAATCCATTTTGGTATATAAGATAAGATACTTATAGATAAACAGACAAGGACAAGACACTGTATAGTCATAGTGTATACGGTGTTACAGTCAATTGTTTGACGTGTTAAACTAAAGCTCAGTCAACGGAGTGCAATTAGTGATGTGATTTGTTTACCGAGCTTTCGAAAGAAGCATAATTCTGCATAAGTATCTGGTGTCCAGGAAAGGTTTTCGTTTGCAGTATGGCAACATGCATAATCTGTTGCATAAGAATAATTGAAAAAAGCTTCGCGCAGGACATGTCTATCTGTGTAAATTTTGGAAGTGTTTGTATGTCTGTCACCTCTTCACGCTTAAAAGGCTTATGGCCTGTTTCACCACTTCCTGATAAGGTGCCCGATAGGGTTATTTGACAGATTTTCCATACTCCATCTGTCAAATTAAGTGGTGGATAGCCTTATCAGGAAGCGGTGAAACAGGCCCTTAAACGACATAGATGAATTTAGGTCTTAGATGAATTCTGGACATAGAATAGCAAATAATAAATTAAAACTGTAGACGTTTAAATTCACGTTCAGAAAACCTTTACTTGGCTGCTTTCAAGTGCTTTGTTTTTTTAACTAAAAGGAGCTTACTGAGAGCGGATTCCAAAGAAGTTCTAGCACCAGTCACTTGCAAAATACAGCCCTTTCAGCGTGAAACATAATAATGAGTTTAGGGCTTTTACATTGTAGTTTAAACGCTTTAGTTGTTATGTTTTATTTTCTCTGGCTACCTCTACAAACTCCCTTGCTCGCGTATCTCACTTAAATTGCATACTACTACTATTATGCAACTAAGCATGCTAGTGTACGCTTGATGCATACAAATTTTTACATTTAAATATTGCGAAATTAAGTTTATTTTAAGTATCCACTATGTTTCAACGACTTGAGTTTTTTCTAGTCCTATTTGAAAGGTAAAATGTAAGGGGAGCATTTACCATGGGCCGAATAATATAATAATTATTGCTACCATGATGATTATCTGCTGTCTATGGCATGTACCATAGTTGTTAATTAATAATTATGGACAATCATAGTCGAATATCATAGTCGAGTATTATGGACAATCATAGTCGAGTATGCTATTCTCCACGTTCGTATTCCCCCTGTATTTGCTTGCCCGCCTAAAATGTTAATGTAGATGAATGGCGGTGGCTTCGCAGCGAGAACAATGGAAGACCCTAGATGTATTAGCCCAGCAGTAGGATAGTATAGGATGAGAATAAAGTACACAATAAAAATAAAAAAGAAACACCAAAGAAATGCCAGCCCAAAATATATCCGGTAGTTTTTGCATGATGCTCGCAATCCGTATTTACATTGCCTAACTAAGCCCCCTAACCTAATCTAACCTATTCGATTATTACGGTCCAGTTTCTTTGTTGATTGCTGATTAAATATTTCCTTTAACTAACTAAACTAAACCGCCTTTTACTCAATTATTAATATGCCATGATATAATATGTTACAAATTCTCACGTTCAGAATTAATAGCTTGTCGCGCGGTGACCGTACAGTTTTGTTACAATAAACGTTAACAAAGGAACTTGCAAATTTATAATATTACTAGCCTTGCGCCGCCTTTTATCAATACTTTCCTCGCGGAAACTTTTCAGTTTTCCGAGATAAATACTATCTAATGTCTTTTTTGGGACTAAGTGTATACGTTCAAAAATAAGTTGAAATAGTCAGACACACTTGCGATTACGATATTAAGAATGTAATCAATATTATCGTTGGGATCTTATAACATTTTTAATGTGAAATCTCCCAAATATTTGTCGGATTTTGCCGAGCTGTCCGTTATGGTATTCATTGAGATTTCGACCAGCATAGGTTGACCTGTCGCCTCGTGTATCGCATACCGTTTAAGGGATCGTATACTTTTGAATATGTGGATTGGAATTCTAACAGCCTGTCTCGCCCGCCATTTCACTATCCTGAAATGTTTCCTGTTGGACTTGTACAGTCAGTGCCTCTACTTAAGTGACGCTCTGTTATACACTTTAGTTGAGCGAGGGGGTAAAATACTTGAGGGTACGCACTACTCACTATGCAGCTTGCTAATATATCGCGAAGTTAAGTTTGCAAGCGTCAGTTTGAAGTGATCGACGCGAGGTGCAAGCTTAAGGTCCTCATATTATGCAGGGAGGCCGTTAGTTACGGCACAGATACATATTATTAGTAACAAGTTACAGTCGGACTGATCGCAAGCTGACCTGACCGGACTCGTTTTGTGCATTAATGTATGACAATGGGCATTTTCCAAAAAAAATCACATTTACTTTTTATATTTTTTTTCGTTAAAATAGGGTAATAAGAATATAAATTAAATAGTTTTTAAATTCATTAAATTTCCTTCCAATCTTATTTATAATGGCTGGTTCGTCAAATGTAAGTTCTCATTATGTGAAAGCTGATACTAGAAGCTTACCAAAAGTTCGAAACGTAATGTTGGTCGAATTTATTGCTAATTTAGCGCCATTGAAGGTCAAACAAAGGTTAAACATATTTGTTCAAAAATATAAGTAACTAATGGGTATTTTATATATACAGAAAAACGATCACTGACCTTATTCCTCGAAATGTTTTTGTAATGAGCAAAATTAAAAAAAAAATGGACTATCCCCATTGACACGATACTTGTCATGTCGGCCTGTGATTAGTCGAAACGGGACGATACGGTCACCACTAACCCCAAAATCCAACGATTGAGTATTTCCTGACTCCAAATCTATACTTCTGTACTAATATTATAATTGGGAAGAGTTTGTTTGTTTGAACGCGCTAATCTCAGGACTGGTCCGGTTTGGAAAATTCTTTCAGTGTTAGATAGCCCATTTATCGAGGAAGGCTATAGGTTATAATATTGTATCACGCTGAGACTAATAGGAGCGAAGAAATAGAGGAAAACGTGGAAAAAACGGGGGAAAATTATTTGAACGGGCTTATTTGAACGTACTGGAGCAATTTTTATGTTATTTGGCACACATGAAGAATAGACCACGTGAAGGGACATAGGCTATTACATAGGATACCGTAAACAGTAAACACTAATAAAATGATCCAAAGTGTGAATCCATTATTATTTATTAGAAAGAAAGTTTTAAATGATCTCGAATAAGTAGCTGAAATAATTTCAAAATATAGTGTACAAAATCCTTCTATGAAACTAAATTTACTTAAATATTCTTTCCATTTATTTTCCTATTGGGATATTATCAAGCCATTGGAGCGTTCACAATTTCACATAGCCGTTTCTTAGCATGTTATATTGACGCTCTACATAGAGAAATTGAAGGGCTTAAGGTAAATTATAAAAAGAAGAGGCACGTGTTAGAACAATTGAAGGCTTAATAAGGCTTCAGTCATGAAATCAGTGGGCAGCGGGGCCGGAGCGGGGGCGGCGCAGAAGCGGCACGTTGCAGTGTATAGTTTTATAATGTAACTGGCATCGAAAGCAAAATACTAATATTTTCATAATGCGGCCTTTCCACGCAGCCTATGATAGGCAAACATTGGAAATTTCGAACCTGTACAGGATAGATCCTGCTTACTGCAGACAGCTGGCTCGTGGTAGCAATCAGAGTAGTCAAACCTGCCCAACGTAAAGATGGGGCTTTATGCTTTGTATATATATATATATATATATATATATATATATATATATATATATATATATATATATATATATATATATATATATATATATATATATATATTATAATAATATCAACGGACGTCAGTCTGGCCCCGTGCTAAGTACCTGAAGGACTTGTGTTACGGGTACCAGACAACGGAAATATATTGAATACTTTTATACTATACATATATTTAAGATTTTTATTATATCATACACATATTTAATACACATCCAGACCCAGGAACATTGAAAAACTTTTGTTCCGTCGGCGGGACCCCCGGCTTGAGCTGCCACACACTACCCATTGAGCCACAGAGGTCGTTGTATTGTATAACATCCTACTTGACATATTAAACAAAACTGAATATGAAAGCTGTGAGCATTGTGTTTTGTTTGCTATTTTATTTAGTTATAAAGCTTGTTATTGTGATAACTTATTAATATTTTTATTGAACTCGCTCTTGAATTCATAAAATCAGGCCCGCAAATAAACGTGGCGGAAAATCGTAAGCTCCTTCTCATAACAGAATTATAGGTTTTTTCATAAAATGTATAATGAGGTTTTAAGTAAATAAGGAGTTTTGCACAGAATTTAGTACGGGTCCTTTTCCACCCACTGCAACGTTTTTTTGGTCACGTATTATAATTTTACTAACCCTCACATAATGAGTTGGCTGTTTGTTTTGATCTGCTGTTTATCTTTTATGACGGCAGAGGGTGCGTGAGCTGAAAATCCCATCCCATCCCGTAGGAATTTTTAACGCATTTAGGTATACTCGGTTTCTGAGGTTTTTGACAAAAGTTTATATCCAACAGTTTTGTTGATTAATTATTAATTAATGTTTCTGCGTTACGTTCGCTGTCTTTATCATATTTTTCCAATGTATCAGACAAAGATCACACCCACCTTTTTTGTTCTTGGGTAAATATTTCCATTAGTAAAGAGTTTAACGTCTGCAATCTATTTTTCAGCGTGTAATAAAACTAAAGATCCTTTCACACAATCAAGGGTGGGGTTTTTACGGAAAATTATGACAGCCGCAGCGGCCGATTAAGAGGCCTGGTACCCTTGGAATTTCTCATACAAACGTAATACCAAAATCATTTTCTCTTATGAAAATATTTAACATGTTTGAGTTGTTTTTCAGTTTAAAATAGTAATTACCTAGGTTCCTGCACTAAAATTTACTTAAAAAATATATAAACACAAAAAATATTTTTTTTGTTTTAATTTTTTTGTTAGTAAATTTACAACTAAATATTTAAACACTAAAAAATAGAGTAAAACACTAAAAAATAGAGTAAAACACTAAAAATATATAAATAAATAGTAAATTTACTACAAAATTTTTAAATACTAAAAATATTTTTTAGAGTTTAAATATTTCGTAGTAAATTTACTATTTATTTATATATTTTTTAACCCCCGACAAAAAAGAGGGGTGCTATAAGTTTGACGTGTCTGTCTGTCAGTTTGTCTGTGTGTGTATCTGTCCGTGGCATCGTAGCATCCAAACGGGTGGACCGATTTTGATTTAGTTTTTTTTGTTTGAAAGCTGACTTGATCGAGAGTGTTCTTAGCTATAGTTCATCATCATCAGCCTGCTCAGTGCTGGACAATCAGGGTTTATCTGGCTCATGTCTGTGGCTTCGTAGCATCCAAACAGGTGGACCGATTTGGATCTAGTTTTTTTTTATTTAAAAGCTGACATGTTCGGGAGTGTTATTAGCTATAGTTCATCATCATCAGCCTGCTCAGTGCTGGACAATCGGGGTTTATCTGGTTCATGAAAGGCCGTTAGCAACTTGCAGTTTTTTTATGGGTTTTTAACCCCCGACAAAAAAGAGGAGTGTTATAAGTTTGACATGTCTGTCTGTCTGTCTGTCTGTTTGTCTGTGTGTGTATCTGTCCGTGGCATCGTAGCATCCAAACGGGTGGACCGATTTTGATCTAGTTGTTTTTGTTTGAAAGCTGACTTGATCGAGAGTGTTCTTAGCTATAGTTCATCATCATCAGCCTGCTCAGTGCTGGACAATCAGGGTTTATCTGGCTCATGTCTGTGGCTTCGTAGCATCCAAACAGGTGGACCGATTTGGATCTAGTTTTTTTTATTTAAAAGCTGACATGTTCGGGAGTGTTCTTAGCTATAGTTCATCATAATCAGCCAGCTCAGTGCTGGACAATCGGGGTTTATCTGGTTCATGAAAGGCCGTTAGCAACTTGTAGTCTTTTTATGGGTTTTATATATTTCCATTCTAGTTCGAGACATTAGTGAATATACAATATAAGTATACACATAATAATGGAAAGTTGGCCTGGTGCTGCACCATCACCTGGCAATCAATAGGATATCCAACTCCTCTCCAACTTAGAGTAGGTAGAGGTTTCGTGTTTGGGCTCATTTTAATTGCGACAACCAGTAAGAAGTAGACAAACAGTAAATATTTAAAAGCTGCTGCTGCAGCATCACCTGGATTCTATAGGAACCGAGCTTCGTATGAACCCAAAGTGGAGGTTTCATGTTTGGGCTCATATTAACAGCCTCATCGAAAGAGACATTGATAGGTGGCAATCATGAGAATACTTATGATTCTGTTGATAGGAATTATTCTGCACTATAACCAACACAAGTTTAAAAAGTATGAAATAAAATTAAATTAAGAAATTTATAAAAACCCCCGCCAAACAACTTTAAAAACTAATGAAATAATATTTACTGCCTTTAAGTTCAAATAATTCCTAACTTGTGTAAAGTAATATTTTAGTCCATTATTGTTGAATGTTGTCAAGGTGTGTCGGGTGACCGCTCATATAGATGTTTGATTTCATTCATAGTGAACAATCGAGATAGTCAGCGACTTGGCGGTTGTATGTTGTAGTTTATTTGGCCGTCCCCCGACACACCGTGACAACAATAATGGACTAAAATATTAGTTTACACAAGTTAGGAATTATTTGAACTTAAAGGCAGTAAATATTATTTCATTACTTTTTAAAGTTCTTTGGCGGGTTTTTTTTTTAAATTTCTTAATTTAATTTTATTAGTATTTCACTCTATTTTTTAGTGTTTAAATATTTTGTACTAATTTACTAAAAAAAAAACAAAAACATTTTTTTAGTATTTAAAAATTTTGAAGTAAATTTTTGTGCAGGAACCTAGATAATTACTATTTTAAGCTGACAAATAACTCAAACATGTTAAATATTTTCGTATGAGAAAATGATTTTGGTATTACGTATGTATGAGGAATTCCAAGGGTACCCGGCCCCTTAATTGCGAGCTCAGTATGGACTGTATGAAGGTTCATTCTCCCTGATTTATTCCTTTAATAACTTTCTGCTAACGGATGGGTGTAACTTCTCGTCCTCATTACGTTGCCGTACCTCGGAGGTAACTTAAATGACTCTTGAAAACACAAGATTTTTAAGGTTCCGAAGATACTAAGAGAACTCCGGATTCCTTATATATACAAGTTTGGGAGTTTCGGCGTTGTTTTAAGAACAGAAAGCATAAACTACTATGCAATTCATATTCTTCGTCATAATCATAATCATCATCATCGTCATCATCATCATCATTACCACGTCGTGTTACGGCCACCAATGTCTCATGGCACAGAATAGATAATAGTACAGTAGTTCCGAAGATACTAAGAGAACTCCGGATTCCTTATATATACAAGTTTGGGAGTGTAGGCGCTGTTTTAAGAACTGAAAGCATATTATGCTACTATGCAAATTGCATTCATCATCATCATCATCATTACCACGTCAGGGTCACCAATGTCACCAAATTCAACCTTATCTCCAGAGCATAAGGCACACATTTGATATTACTTCTGAGAAATTACAGTTGCTTCGATCATGTAACATTCTGTCTCACTTCGCCGAGATATTCTGTAAAACAACCTAATTTCAACCTTTTGAATTGCGTTTAGCGTTCATAGTACAATAACTGTCGTCTGCCGGGTACCGTACTATACAGTGCGAGGCGTGTGCGACAAGTCGAGCGAGAACCCTATTGAAACTAGTCCGGTGACCGGCTACATTAGCACGTCACACGTGTTCACTTCGATTTTTTTAAAATGTGTTGTTTAAAATTATCTGCAGGCTGCAGCTGATATTATATTTTGTAAGTGTGACTGTAATAAGATACCTACGTAGAATAATATTATACAGGTGTATTATTCTACGTATAGTACGCGATGGCTTACTAGGTAACTAAAAAGTGTGAAATTATTATTTTTAACAAAAAATTAAAGCCGACTTCCAAGGTAAAAACAATAATAGCATCCTTATAATATGAACTAAAAAGTATTAAATAATTATTCCTATCTAATAGTTATTAATAGATTTCCGAATTTATATAATATAACACCACAATGTGGCCGCTTGGGAGTTGAAGCGTTCGAGACCGGTTTCCTGCATGATACTTATTATTTGTTGCTAATACCTAGTTTGTATCCTTCGATCGTGGATTCTTGGAAATCTATTGTTATTCTATTGTGTCTCGCTCACCGGTGAGCTTGTAACAAGATACGTAGAATAATATTATACAGGTGTATTATTCTACGTACATAGTAGGTACGCGATAGTTTACTACTGATACTGATTGAGGAGCTCAGCAAGCAGCATATTGGTTGCCATGTAGATGGAGTATGTTTCAATAACATAAATTATGCGGACGACATGGTCTTGCTGAATGCCTCAGTCTGTGGTCTCAAAAAGTTACTTGATATTTGTGAGCGTTACGCAGCCGAGCATGGGCTGATATACAATAGTAAAAAGAGTCAGTACATGGTCTTTCACAGTGGAACCAGAAAGGTGGATACAGTACCGACTATTTTACTAAATGGTGTTCCTTGGTTAGAGTAGAGGAGTTTAAATATCTAGGACACATTGTGACGTCCACTTTGAAAGACGATACTGATATCGAAAGGGAGCGAAGGGCGCTGGCGGTTAGGGCAAACATGGTTGTCAGGAGGTTTACAAGATGCTCGTTAGAAGTAAAAATGACGTTGTTTAGAGCTTTTTGTACATCCTCCTACACTTGCAGCCTCTGGGCAGCATATACGCAAAGGGCCTATAGCGCCGTCCAATATAATAAAGCGTTCAGGATGCTGGTGGGGCTCCCCCGATGGTGCAGCGCTTCGGCGATGTTCGCGTGCGCACGAGTGGACTGTTTCTTTGCCACAATGCGCAGGCGGACATCGTCGCTGATGCGGCGCATGCGGGGGAGTTCCAACGGCATGCTGGCCGCGCTCTATGAACGCCCTGATAACCCGTATATCGGTCACTGCTGTCGCTTGCATGCAAAATACAGGCCAAAATAATTATTATTTTAATATAATTTATGTAATTATGTAAGTATGTTTTTTCTACAAATGTGACTTTTGTTTGTAATATTTTGATCTTGTACGGTTATGAGTCTGGATACTTGAAATAAATGATTATTATTATTATTATTTTAGTACTAGGTAACTAAAAACTAAAAAGAGTGAAATTATTATTTTTAACAAAAAATTAAAACCGACTTCCAAGGTAAAAACAAAAATTACATCCTTATAATATGAACTAAAAAGTATTAAATAATTTTTCCTATCTAATAGTGCCTTTTTCCGAATTCGGCTAAAACCATAAAGGTAATATACCTATCGGAATAGAGAAACAATCCCGAGCTGTCAAGCTTAACCAAAATTTGATTTACATCTGTGTATACAATTATGTTTACGTGTGCGTGTCAGTGATGTACAAACATCTTGTAATTCGACAAAATATCGATCATGGAATAATAATTGTAAGATTGTAAACATAATGCCGGCTGTACATTCTCGCCGAGACACAGCGAGGCGGCCCGGGTGCGAGAGTGTAAATGGGTGCGCTCGCCTCGTCTCGCCTGTCTCGGACCCTCTCGGTCCGTTGTCGGTATTTTGCGCCCGAGACAAAGGGTCTCGCGAGGAAAACGTGCGCACTACTGTACACTCTCGCGTCTTTCACTACTAGTCCCGCCGTTGTTGGACAGTGTAGAACAGAAAAATAACAATAATAAACGTCATTATCAGTCATCATATATGAGAAATAAAATTAAATATGATTATAAATCTTTGGATTACAATGATATCTTTCGATGCATGGTGAATGGTGAATGGTCGTTTTCCACCATCTTCTCTGAGTTCTTATCTGCGATTGAACTAAGCAATAATGAACATGATCGCACTCGGGCAAGGGGCTCTCGCACGAGACTCGCCCGAGAGCTCTCGGCGAGAGTGTACAGCGGGCATTATAAAATGGGATAAAATAAAACTGCATATATATTATATAATAAAATTGTAATTTTGAAGTAAAATGTGACTTTTCTTCAAAATGCTTGCTGCATAATTAAGTACTCGTATGCATGATTTTTTCTTCGGAGTCCAGTTTGGATGGTTAATTATTTTAAGTCATGAATTTCTGGTATCCAGGTCAGCAGGAAATCTGAAAAATTGGCCAAGTGTAAGTCGGACTCGCGCATGAAGGGTGACCGGTTTCAACCGGGCATTTTCTAAAATCCGGTACGATACGACACGACATGTCATGACACGATTCGACACGACAGGTTACGTCACGTGACATCAGTACCTACACGACACGACACGACTTCACTAGACCCTATTAATTTTCAATTCACTCTCAATGAGCCTACTGAGCCCTTTTATTTGATGCCCATCTTGCAGAAGTGCTTTCAACTATTTCCCAATCTTGGATGAGCAGCCGTATTGGATGTAGAATGACATTACATCTGTGGAAATTTCAGAAGTCTATTACTATAGTGGTTCTTGTTATACAGCCTGAAGACAGACAGACGGACGGACGGATCGACAGACGGACGGACGGATGGACAGACGGACAGGCAACGAAGTCTTAGTAGTAAAGCGGGCTGCGGGACCCCACTACTAGGACTTAATTTTTACCTTTTGGGTGCGGAACCTTAAAAATGATAAATTATGCATGATAGTATATAAACTAATTATAAACTACGGATGAGTATGTTATCATTTCAACATTCCTAGATAATTAGTATACTTAACTAAAAATATTTTCATATCGACACAACTTATCGATAACTTGATGCAGCCCTAGTGTAAAATAGATGAAAATTGTTTACACAAAATATCTTTAAATTGTGCACCATGGCTAGTCAAGTTATGTTTTCCATATAATTAAACATATACAGAAGTGAACACGGACGTAAAAATATCAATAACTCGTAGGGAATTGGCAAAAATAAACTTAAAACTAGGTCCTGTCGATGTAGAATAATTCACCTGTGAAATGAATATTTGTCCGGGTTTTTTCGATGTGTGGATCCAGAATCATTCCACAAACACTTAACCATGTTTCTAGAGCAGTATTTCTTAAAATTATTCATTATTTAACTTAAAATCACAATTTTTCTGAGAGCCCAAATTGACAACTATCGGCCCAGGGGCAGACAGACTGTCAAACAGATGAAAAAAAAGCTATGCAACCTCAAATCACGCTTCTCTTTCTACCACGCAGTGTTACTGATAGTGACATCTCGCTTGCTCAGGCCTTTGTTTCTCTATTCCGATAGGTATATTAACTTTATGGCTAAAACTCAACTATTTCTGTACTCAATCTTCATAATTTTGAAGTCGGTGCCAGTTCCAAAAGTTTCAAATATTCTGTCAGAGAACTGAAGATTCATCTGGTACCGACTTCAAAATGAAGAAGATTGAGTACAGAAATAGTTGAGTTTTAACCGAATTCGGAAAAAGGCACTATTAGATAGGAAAAATTATTTAATACTTTTTAGTTAATATTATAAGGATGTAATTTTTGTTTTTACCTTGGAAGTCGGTTTTAATTTTTTGTTAAAAATAATAATTCTCCGGTAGTTTACCGTGTTCTGTCCATAATAAAAATTGAAGCTTATGATATAAGGTTTCATTTCCTAGGCAAGTGGTTTTTATTGGATATACCGGCCCACTTGACGCATCATTCTTTGGCATCAAGATACTAATTTTAATCTATTGTTTTCATAATTATACCAATTCGAATCAAAAAAAAAATCATCATTAAGACAGGACAACGCTTGTCGGGTCAGCTAGTAATTTAATAAAGTAAAAAAAGCGTACCTGCCTAGTTAAATGCGGTTTTCATTTTTAGCGTCTGGCCTATTTTATGTATTCGACATGAAGTTGACATTAATTATTTAAATATCGTCAATTTCAGTCTTACCAAATATTTCTGTATTGTAACTGTAACACATGTAGCTGCTAATTCCTCTGTAACATTGTAACACAATATGTATCTATTGTAACATTGTAACAGACGTAGGCCATGTTACATTTAATTAAATAAAGAATGTTAATGAGCCCGGTACCTCTGGTTAAAATCCGAAAATATCTCAAGCGGGAAATATATTGAGGTCAAGTGTGCCGCTGGAATCAATTTGCCATCACATTTATTCACTTAGCTGAGTCAGGTGGATGAAACTCGCGTTATGCCGAAATGTATTGTGCGTTACATACATAGGATTGCCCTTTATATTCGAGATGTTGAGTTTGCCTGTAACACGTGTTTTTTATTAATTGGAGTTTTTTATTAGTTAAGTTTTTGGGCATTTTACGCCCTTAAAAGAAGGTGCTTTTTGTCGTTAAAATGATAATCTTCCGCCTTGGCCTCCTGCTTGGTCAATTTAGGGCAAAAAAATGATAAACTTCTACAATGCCTGCTTAGACATAATAATAATAATATCTATGGACACTTCACACCACGCCAGTCTGGCCCCGTGGTAAGTACCTGAAGGACTTGTGTTACGGGTACCAGACAACGGAAAATATATTTAATACTTTTATACTATACATATATTTAAGATTTTTACTATATGATACACATATTTAATACACATCCATGACCCAGGAATTTTTTTATAAACTTTTTGTTCCGTCGGCGGGACTCGATTCCGCGACCTCCGGCTTGAGCTACCAACGCGCTCACCACTGCGCCACGGAAGTCGTCAAAACATAAGTGATTAAAATTCGATATCGGTCCTAGTAGCGGCGTTAGGGGGGGGGGGGGGGGGGGGGCGACGCTAGGCGAACGCCCAGGGGGCTGGACAAAAAGGGGCACCACAGGCTCTTCCAGCACCATGGGCGCCGATCAGAAATCTTATAAAAAAAACGATAACGCAGCCGTCAACATACTTGCTGCCCCTCTGTGTTGTACGCTGTGTTTCTTTGTATTAGCTCTAACTTAGTTCCATGAGTTCGATGTAATTTTTCTACTACAAACATTAACTCGAAGTTTCAACTTTCAATATATTTTTATAAGTTTGTTGCGTTGTTCATATTCCATGCACACATACGCCGTTTGTCAGATAAACTTTGTTAATCTATTGCTTGCACTTTCAGAAAGGTCTGAGAGTTGTAATTTATGTTACTAACGCGCTACAGAATTTTTTCATCGGCTAGTTATAAGTTTTTCATACATAATTTTTTCGATCTTTTTATACCTCGTAGTTTATTGTTATAACTTTTTCCTGTAACCCATCAAGCCCCATAATGACACCGGTGACCGCGACAATTCCAAGACTCCGCGGACGAAGGATTCAATCATATTGGAATGTAATCAAATCTGAGCAAACATTTTAGTCAAATTGTAAAAAAAATAACATTATGTTTTTCATCTTCTTATCTAGTTTTCGGATATTTTAATACCACTAATTTTGGATTTCTATAAGTAATAAAAAGTCACTCCACCTACAAAGTTGGAGAATCTTTAGCGAATTTCCAAAAGTCGTAAACTATTATTTTTAACAAAAAATTAAAACCGACTGCCAAGGTATAAACAATAATAACATTAGTATGAACTAAAAAGTATTAAATAATTTTTACTATCTAATAGTGCCTTTTTCTGAATTCGGCTAAACCTCAACTATTTCTGTACTCAATCTTCATTATTTTGAAGTCGGTACCAGATAGCTGAATCTTCAGTTCTCTGACAGAATATTTAAAACTTTTGGAACTGGCACCGACTTCAAAATTATGTTATTATTGTTTTTACCTTGGAAGTCGGTTTTAATTTTTTGTTAAAAATAATAATAATTTCACTCTTTTTAGTTACACTAGTAGGTAAATCTAAAAAAAAATCTTCGCGTATATTTTACGTATCTTATTACAATTTGTTAAGAGTCACAACTCACACTCACAAAATAATATAATGTTATCAGTGAAGTGAACGTATTGTGCTAAGTAATTTAACAATTTTAATGCTTCAAGCCCCAAGCGGTCACCGGCGATTGCGATAACAATAGAAAGGCTATTGTGTCTCGTTTTTCCACGATCGAAGGGTCTATCAGATAAAAAATTGTACAAACTTGCATAGGATGTAGTGTAGCTACTATATTATCATAATTATTGACAGCTGTTCTTGTAATCAAGAATTCAAATCGATAGGTACTTAGTGCACCATCTATTGATTAATAAGTATAACTAATTAAAAAGACACTTACGGTCTTACCACAAAAGATTTAAACATCTGTTGAACAGTTGTTTTGAGACAATTTTGTATAGAATTTTTCTGTAATCAACTGTTCAACGGGTGTTTAAATCTTTTGTAGTAAGACCGTTACTGACTTTGTTTTGTTTAAATGCTCTTTTTAAAGTAACTTTATTTTAATTCTATTTGTCTATTAACATTTTATAAAGTAGTTAGTAAACTATTCGATCTGTATATAAAGTAGTTAGTAAAGTATTCGATATTCTGTCGTCTGCGACGCGGCGCGGCGACGCCGACCGCCGTGTATTAAAAACAAACAGGTGTTGTTATACAGTATATAATAATTATTATTAGTATATCCATACCTATGCCTTGTACTATTATCTATTCTGTGCCATGAGACATTGGTGGCCGTAACACGACGTGGTAATGATGATGATGATGACGATGATGATGATTATGATTATGACGAAGAATATGAATTGCATAGTAGTTTATGCTTTCTGTTCTTAAAACAACGCCGAAACTCCCAAACGTGTATCTATAAGGAGTCAGGAGTTCTCTCAGCATCTTCCAAACTATGGTATACCTTGACCCAATATTTGACTTTTTGGTAGCGTATTCTTAGTACACTTCACATAAAACCAAAATCACCATATGTTTCCATATAAATTTCGAGGAGATCCCTCGATTACTCATGGATCCCATCATCAGGTCACCACTTTTGTGAACATGGTACCAAATTGGAGTGAAACTAATACAACAAAACAAAAATTTCAAAAATCGGTTCACAAACGGCGGAGTAATCGTTGAACATACAAAAAAAATATATCCACAGCCGAACATATAACCTCCTCGTTTTTTGGAAGTCGGTTAAAAAGTTGTTCAGAATGACCCCCCGAGTTGAGTAACCCCCTTTCGGCTTACTTTACCTCATTTAAAACATTCAGTATATTTTTGCAAAGTATCAAATTGTTATATATTTAATACCGACCAGAAATGTTAGCCAAATTGCAAATAACATAAAAATCAAGACGAAAATCTGAAGAGGTGCTTTTAGAGTTTACTCTTTACAACGTTTTCATGAATACCTTGTCCTTTAAGACGGTTCCTTTGGCGAGGAATTATGAAAGGACTGCGGACGTCTTGTTTGCTTAGTGTGTTTCAACTTAACACTAAAGCTGTTAAGTTTATGCCGCATAATGTTTCATATTTTATGCAGTTATGAGGTAACAAAAAAAGTTAGGTTTTGTGATATGGATGATTCTACAAAAATTGGGTAACTCGCTGTCACCAGTCAATATATATTAAATCACATCATATACTAAAGATTTTATACTTAATTTTAAAAGTATGTAATCTCCTTTAATTGGTCACTCAATTTCATTGTATAAAATTAAAAGAGTATGCTGAAAACGTCAGTTCTTTGGCCTGTCACAAACCCAAAAACGTTCAATCTAGGGACTGTACATACGATTTTACGATTAATTTCAGAAAACTCGATATATGATTACAATCTTTAATGTACGTAATAATGAATGTCAGGACTCTCATAATGTAAAAATATTTACAATGTATTTAAAAAAGAGAGGAAACTTTGTCATAGGTTTCATTCGTCAGTCCTTTGTGTAACTTTCAAATGCGAAAATTTTCACCAAAAAACATGTATTCATGGTCAAATACCTATTAATTATGTTTAGTTGGTAATATTGTCAGCTAAGAACTGCAGCATTTCTTTGCCACTGTTACAGTATGAGTGCTAGCTCGTCGGATATGACATAATCAGTACTGTGGGTAATCGTTAATTCCTTATAAATCTTAATTTTATTTTGATTTCTATGCTGTTTACTATGATTAGTAAAATTTTAATATATTGATATTCGAAAATACGAAAAGAGACATTAACTTTAATTATAACCTTAAATTTATGTTGAAATCATCAGTCCTTTGGCGTCAGTCCTTTGCCTGAAATCGTGCCAACGGACTGACGTGTTGCCACAGTACTGATGTTTTTTTCTTTAAGATCACTTTTATCACAACAATTAAGGTGTGTTAACCATTTGTTTATTTATTTTAGTGCAAAACATAATGGCAGCGGTAATTTGTGGTAGACAAAAGACAAATTTGACTGAAGGATAATATATTAAATAAGAAAAGAGAAGCTTTTTGTAGAACCACTTGTAATTTAGGGTAGAACCACCCATATGTATCGTTGATTGTTATATTAGAACGCAATAAGAAACTTAATAATTGTTAAATAGAAGTGCACCTTCATTACGCTTTTTAGGGTTCCATACCGAAAGCCCAAAGGGTAAAAAAAAAGACGCTATTACTAAGACTTCGATGTCTGTCTGTCCATCTGTCTGTCTGTCCGTCTGTCCGTCCGTCTGTCTGTCTGTAGGCTGTATCTCAAGAACTGCTATAGCTAGACTTCTGAAATTTTCACCGATTATGTATATCTGTTGCAACTATAACAACAAATACTAAAAACAAAATAAATTAAATATTTAAGGGGAGCTCCCATGCAACAAACGTATTTTTTTTGATCGATATTAACAATGGCAATAGGTAGGCACTTGAAATGTTCACAAAATACTCAGTTGTATTTATACATTAATAATATAATTATTAAAAAAATTAAATAAAATAAATAATTAAGGGGTGCTACCATAGAAAAAACACATTTTTTATCTATTTTTGCTCTATAATGGTACGGCCGGTACGGGACCCTTCGTGCGTGAGTCCAACTCGCACTTGGCTGATTTTTATTTGTAATCTAATTAATTGAATACCTAAATCTTCAACGTCAATGAATTTGAATTTTCGATCGATCAGAACAGAATCATTCAGAAGTCAGAACGCGTGTGCGGTTAGCTTGAAACTGACAGGTTTGACGTTTATTATGACTAGATAGCATCGATTATATCGAAGCTATATTGTGGAATTAATATATCACAGATAAAAGAAATAAAATAAATGACCGATTCAATGAAATGGAAACCGCTATTTCCGTCGTAATATTTCTCTTTATATCTAAATGTAGGTTTTATAGATCACGTAATGAACTGTTTGTATAAAGTAACTTGCAACAAAAATACCTCATCTCAGTAGTAAAAAGGAATCGCGACCACTCGAGTCTACAGAGCTCGTTAACTTTGCACTTCAATCATTGTATTTCATCCTTGACTTTTTATAAAATATTCCCTTTTACAAAAATTTTTCGCCGACTTCAGAAGGAAGTTCCTCGATTTTGCTGAGGCCTGAGCCTATTGTATCTATTATGACATGCGCGTGTTAAGATTTTGTTACCACCGGCTAGCATCCTGAAAACATTGTATCGAAAAAAATTATTCAAGCAGTTGACGGACCTACGACAGTTAGTCACATTATATTATTATCAATTCAAATATGTGATCTGTCGGATGGGTTTGACAACGTGATTCGTGACCAAATTACGCAGGTCCCTATGTAGATTCGATTCCAGGTGGTGCCAAATACCTACTGATGATATCTGCTTTTTCATATTGTCTAAATTATTTATAATACAGGTACGATGCTCCTTACTATAAAATTAAGCATTCCTCTGGACTATCCAGACTTTGTTACGAGAATGTAGATTGCGCTTGGACAACAACAATTCATCGTCAATAACATGACGAGCTTATATTATTTAAAGTTACTTTGACCAAAAATACTGTACCTATTTATGTCATTTATTATAAACTAGAAGATGCCCGCAAGTCCGTTGCGCCAAAAATCGCTTATCGCGCGGGAACCGTACATTTTTTCGGGATAAAAAGTATCCTATGTCCTTTCCCGGGACTCAAAGTGTCTCCATACCAAATTTTAGCAAAATCAGTTCAGCGGGTTGGACGTGGAGAGGTAACAGACAGACAGACAGACATACTTTCGCATTTATAATATTAGTATGGATCTTAATAGATGCAAAGGGCAAACTGTAGAGATCGACTCTACAGTTTGCCCTTATAGTTTTATTACAAACGATTGTTTTCTCGTATAAATTTCACCCCTATCAAGCTCTGTTTTCAACCAAAGTCACTCGAATCCCTCGTCAAGATGTAGTACTATGCGCCGACATCCAATTAATTTTTTCCCTTACATGAGCATCGAAAACTCGTATGTAGATATTAATTGAGCGCAAATATCGAAGAAAATCCTAACTAAAGCGTATGATTGAATAGTGAATAGTAATTAACAGGCTGCGAAATTGATACTATAACTAAAACAGGGCCTATTAACCAATATTACCAACTAATTAATGATAACCACAAGTAACACTAATTAGTGCCTAGGATAATGATTAAATCAACGCTGATTAGTGCCGGATAGAAACGTAGTCGGATTATGTCATGCGAAATGCACCAATCCGCAAGCTTTTCGACGCAATAATTCGATAAGTACACCAGTGAGAAAGCTTAAAACTAATTTGTATAGGCGACGCTTTGAATCCTAACCCAAGTCGTGAGGCTCAAATATTATTAGATATAGCGGAGTTGGATTATCGTATATTATAAGTTATAACTCCACTAGCTGCTCGAAAGTTCTAGTTCCTTTTGATAGTTATTGGTTTTATTCTGTTAAGAGAATATTAGCATTTGTCTCGAGTTAGCCCAGGGCGCATTGAAGAACTTTGGAGCAAATCAAAGCCTTTGAAGTCAGTTCTTCCACGCAAGTTAATACATTTCCTTAATTTATTACATTTCCTTTAGTGTTCAGTACGATATGAATACGTTGAATTTTGTATTTCACGTCTCGTCGGTTGCGATTCGAATGTTCGTTTCTATTTTACTTCACCCTTTTAAGTTTCCCAGGTTTTACTTCATTATAGTTGACCTGTGTCTGTGCGGGTCGTATAACGTATTTTATTCGCGCGAACTTCGTCACCTCGGTGCGTACTCTCGCCTGTATAAAATACTTTGTATTTATGCTCTAAATTTCTAAAAGGATACATTTTAAATATTGGCGAAGGATTTTTCTCCGAAACAGGAAACACACTATAAAATAATCTGTTTTATCAATTGGGCAACAGGAGGAAAAAAATCGACATTCATTGGAGCTGTTCAATCGAGAATTATTGCGTTATTCCCGGCGATTGTGGGACTTTTAAATATAACAGTAGCATTTTAAATGCACGCGAAAACGTTGCGCTAACAATAAAAGGTTATAAATATTTCACAAATTGTGTTACTTGTTTAACAGGGCTTTCGTACGTGTTAAATATTTTGTGAAAAAGTCATAACGTGAAGTTCTCCATCGACACCGCGTGTAAGCGATGTCGATGGGAAAGTTGACTCGTATGAATTTATAATTGCATTGTTTGTGCAGTTACTCCGCTAACTTCAATACTCTCCTTCCTGTTTATTTTGAAACCATGTCGTACGGTGTAACCGTTTTCGGTTAAAACGGTTGCTATAACGATGCTATAGAATCTATAGCATAGGACTTATGTAAGGGCCACCACGATGGACGGTAATTACAGTCACCATTGTCATTCGTAGTCGATGTGGATCGCGGGCATCATAACGGTTTGCGAACGATTGCTGCTCTGCACGTCGCTGCTTGGTCCATCCTATGATAACGTCTATATTTTGTAACGTGCGTCCCGAGACAGTTTTATTATTATATCATTTGTTTTTATCGGGCTCAATGTAATCATTTCAAGGAGTTTCCGTGGTTAATTACCGCTGTCTATCATAGTTTACAGGTGTAATAGTGGTGGGAATGTTTGGGTCAACACCCGGTTAAAAACTACTCACTACAGTTTTATACACGTACTCGATTCCATAAAATCGTTTTACGCTCGTGTTTAGTGGATGGTTTGATGAAAGTAATTGGAGTAAACAGCATTTAATTTGCCGTATCAAGTGGGAATCAATTACGATTATAGTTAATTAGTGGTTTAATGAATAATGACGTGTGGTTTTATAAATATGAGCTGTGGCAGCGGATGAAAGGTTGATAGTGTTTGGTTAAATAAATAATAATTGGTGTATTAAATTTAAATGCTTTCACTTAATAATAATATTGTTTAAAATTATATGTGTTTAGTAAGTAATTCTTGGTCGACAAAGATTAAGGATGAAGAGTGGCTTTGAAAAAGATTCCGAACATAAACTCTTTCTATTACCAGCTGAACTAATTTATATGGTTTAAGGAATTGTAAAGTACCCATTGCTTTTTTGAAATAATACTTGTAACCAAAATTCCGAAATATTGCAAAAAAATATTAAAAATGGTACAATTAACTAAAACGTTCCATAACGTAGTGTTAGTAAAAAAAAACCATTTCGAATCGTGTCTAAATCGTCGCGTCGTTCACAACGTGCTTTTTTCCCGTGTAACGAATAACGAAACAAAGCTCAAAGCTTTTTATTCAACTTTATAGTCTATATAGGTACGTCAAACCTTTCAACTGGATTTTAAACGTGCGCCTGATATTCGAAACGATTGTGGATACCGAGATGAAAATTCAATTCGGAATTGCCGGAATACGGTAACGAAATTTTTCATACACTATTTTTATCAAAATCGTACATATATTACTGTTCAAATATTAAGTGTACTCCAAAATGCTTTTTATTTAACTTGCTGTTTACAGAGTCTCGTTTTGAGAGTCCGAAACTTAAATTATATTTGAACATTTTTTTTAATCAGCCGGTAGTGTGAATCGTAATTCGTACATATATTAAAAATTGCAATGAAATAATATACTTATAGGTTATTTGTATATTCGTCTACACTATATTTTATGACCGCATATACAGAGTAACTTAATGTTTAATTAACTTTAATTGAATAAATAATTCGACAAAATCATGTATTGCGTAATATTATTGACCGACTAGGGTTGATATTGAACATCACGCGCCTTCAATCTATTTGTCAAATAAGCTGTTCAATAAAATGGAAGTGTGATATTGACAATAAATTGCTCGTCTAGGGGCCGGCTTCAATGTCTTTAAGTACGGCCGTTACACTTTTAAAATGTCAGGGTCATAGTCAAGTCTAATCTGGACGCACCTTTAGAATCAATCGAACGTCGATTTCACGGAGAAATGCTCTTTATAATATTCAAGGCTGTAACAAAATGCAACGGAACTCGAATTAACTCGAAGTCAGTGATTCTACCGCGTTTTAAACGATTCGAATAAAACAAAAATGCCAACTGCTCCACGGGAATTCCTATCCGCGTCTAAAGTGCTAGAGTTAAACAACACAATGCATGTTTGAGATACTTTTACGGTTTTATTCTCCGCTTTAAAGAGATTTACTCTAAGAATGGCCGAAATAAGCGCGCATTTTATTTCGCCGCAATAGGCTTTATGTTATTAATCTCTCGTATATAATGCTTTCATGCTAAAATCGTTAGGCAAGGAAATATTATGCTCTTTGGTATAGACTAGAGTGTACGTGCGTTTTTATTTTTTAGAAATTAAAAAATATTTTTAGAAATTAAATAATTTGTAGTAAATTTACTATTTATTTATATATTTTTTAGTGTTTTACTCTATTTTTTAGTGTTTCAATATTTAGTAGTAAATTTACTAAAAAAAAATTTTAAACAAAAAAAATTTTTTTTTGTTTAAATATTTTGAAGTAAATTTTTGTGTAGGAACCTAGGTAATTACTATCTTAAACTGAAAAATAATTCAAACATGTTAAATATTTTCGTATGAGAAAATGATTTTGGTATTACGTTTGTATGAGAAATTCCAAGGGTACCCGGCCCCTTAAGTTGTTGTGTTTCTCCACTCACGTCTTTAAATATATTGAGTAACGATTTTGCTAAGTGTAATCAAACAACACCCTTCTTTTTTGTCGGGGGTTAATAAAAATCACATTTTATAATTCAGTATTTAAGGTATGATGATACTTTTTAACTATTGCATTAATGTTCGTGTGACCTTTTTATTTGCCTGGCTAGTTTTTCTAACGAAAACTAGACGATGTGTACTATTTTTAATTAAAATAAGAAACCCAGGTCTTTGTAAATTAAGGTCGTCAGAATTGTATATTTTTAATGATGTTAAGCAATATAGGTATATGATGCACGTACAGTTTAACTTTCATATTTCGTACCAAGTTTCACACACAACCATTATATTATTATATTCAAAATATCCTTTTTCCCGATACTAATATTGTCGGAACAGCTGAGGAAAACCGCACGTTTTCCTTTGAACTTTTCCTTTCAACTTCATGTGTCTAAACTCTTAGCAGCTTAGATTGGCTTGAAGCACGCAAAACGAGGCGAAACTTGGTGTATTTTAATTGTATAGATAATTAATAGCGCGGCGCTTATTAGTTGTTTAATAATTAGCTGAACATAATATCGACTGGGAAGTTGCGGCGGTGGAGTAGCTATGCATTCATTATCTGACTTAAGCACTGGCGGTAATTATAAACTATGATAACAATATACTCGCTTCATACTTTAACGTGCTAGAAGAAGCTAGAGGATGAAAGTTGACTTTAGTTCTTAGGCTCTCTGGTGCAGTGTTATTGTTAAAGTCGATATACGAGAGCTTTTCGTTAATAAACTTCCGCATAGAATAAGTTAGTAAGTAGTACCTAATAAGAAATAATATATTCCGTTAATATTCCTTTCTAGTGGTCCAAACATTTTTGCAGGTTGCAAACAATGTATTCCAGTACTGTTCCTCCCTCCTTTGAACGCCAGTGATAGGAAATTGGTGGTCAAAATCTAATGAAATTCCTTATTGCGTGTACCTGCTACAGTATAATATTATGCCTTCTCCTTTGGTTACCAGTGGTAGGACACCATACGTACCTACTAATACTGTAAACGCGAAAGTGTCTGTATGTCTGTTACCTCCTTAAGCCGTCAGTCCACCGCAGCGCACGGAGACACTACGCACGTGCGTCAAATAAATAAATAATAATAATAAAATCCTTTATTAGAAGTATTCAAAAAAACTTATTCTAATAACCCGCCAAACCACATAGCGGTTTGTCGGCGGGCTTCACGCTCTTTACTTTAATAATTCTATATAATAGGTGTAATATATAATTACGTTTCAATTAAGCTTCGCTTTGCAAGAAAATAATATATATGTGACTGTGTCCACTGCAACCCACGGACACGCTCCGCACGAACAGACGTAGTCAAAGTAATAAAAACGTGCGCCGCGTGGCCGTGCACAGTGTGCGCCGCGGTGGAATAGCGGCTTTACGCCCAAACCACTTAACAAATTTCGCTGAAATTTGTTATGGAGATACTTTGAGTTCCGGGAAAGGACATATCACATAGGGCACTTTTAATTTCGAAAAAAATTGCGGTTCCCGCGCGATAAACGAATTGGCGTAACGGCCTTCCTCCTTTATTTGCCAGTGGTAGGACACCATGAGTCCATAACTAATTGCGCATTATTTCAGGTGTACTACAACGGCGTTAAGATAATCGAGAAGGCCCGCAGCCGCACGGGTTCCGTCCACGTGGAGGGTGTCACATGGAACTGTGCGCCGGAATTCGACGCCGACATCAACGCCGATATCAGCTTCATAGACGAGGGAGCGTATTTGATCCTGCCCAAGATCAACTCGAGAGCTGGCGGAAGGTGTTGCTTCACTTATTTCTTTATGTTAATACAAGCTGTGCTCCGCGTGCGTGGTGCTACCCATGGATTTTTCGTGAAAGTAAAGAATAAAAGTATGTATGGGTATTGCGTAGCCAACGTCAAAAGTCGATGAATATGTATCAGCCATCTAGTTTAATTATAGGCAAGACAGTTGGATGCCTAGATTCGACATTCTCAAATTTTAGAACTACGCAATGGATTTTGAAACTTTTTTTATAACTCTAGATTTCCGGGGAAGATAATATATTACTAGCTTTTGCCCGCGGCTTCGCCCGCGTGGAATTCTGAGAAAGACATAATTTCAGGAAAACAGGAATGTAATTTTTATACATAACATATAGCCTATGTCACTCAGGAACACACCAATCGGACTAGTAGTTTCAGAGATTACCTGCTACAAACAAAAAAAAAACTTTACCTCTTTATTATATTATTATTATAGTGTAGATTATATTATGTGGAATATAATATAACTACTATAATGTATATGGCAAAACAATGTTTGTCGGGACTCGGGTTACCTACTTAACTACATCCATAATAAGAATTATGCTAATCTACATTTGCCACGTTGGGAATAATCCTGCGCACTAATGCAAGCTCCACAGTTAATTGGTTAAGGGCTTAACTTGGCGTCCCGGTGCTTTGGGTTAGGAAAACAAACACGACCGCAACGTGTTTGTACTAACTCCTAGCTCGGTTTACTTGGTACATGAGTGACACCGATTCGAGCGGAAAATGCGTGAAGAATATTGTGGATATCAGTTGGGTGGCGTTGCCTTTTGTTAGCGTTCGTGACTGTTGATGATGTTATGTGTAAAATCCTTTTTAAACCCTTACTAAACATTTTTATATTATCGTGTTTACAGACGTTATTATGTAATGTTTTTTCAATGTTAGATCACTCAGATAATAATTATTACGACAACATACACATAGTACCTTTTTAAAGCTCAACCATTCAGAGTTTAGTCTACAATACTCTACCATAACTCAACTTAAAAAACACTTTTTGCTTAAACCATGCTGAACCTCAAATTCTGAAATTTTTAAATTTTAAGACTGGAAACCATATTTTTGTTGACCTATTATATTCCATACTCTGTTGACCACAAAATATTATAATATCTTCATAGGAAGCCATTATTAAACTTAGATAATACAATGAAGTTGGAACGTGGTCAAATGACATCTAGTATAATATTATGTATAGGTAAGCTAGTTAACACAGCGGCCTAACAGTTATCTAATTGCTATTAGATATATTATGTTAATATGCCTCTTTGGTCCAGTACCTTAGAGCGTGTCTTTTGTCCTTAAAAGCCACGCCGACAATTATAAATCTTTGTTTGACTCGCACGATGGAAAAAAAATTAAAAAAAAGATTGGGTAGGATTTAGGAACAATGATCTGAGAGGAAGGGAAGAAGATCAGTTCGTCGGATGGGTGAAAAGTCGGTCCTGCGCCTCATCTCTCGCTAGTAGTGCCGGCCGTCCGTCCTAAGTCCGGGCTAAGAGAGCTATGAAGTATGAAGGAAAGAGTGCTTTTGTGTACTGAGCACAGACTTGGGCAATATAAAGTCAGTCTCCAGTGTAGCTGGCCTAGTTTCAAAGAATCTAACCACCACCACCGAAACGGAACGAAAGGCATCACTAGTAATGTAATACATGAATAGCTATAAAACTTCACTTAATGACAATTTTGCCTTGGAATATCCCGGAAACTTTGCTATTATAATGAAAAAAGTTTTTCGTCAAGTTAAATGTCGGTCAGTTTAACGTACTAATGAGGTCTTTGCACCAACAGTGATGATTTCATAAAGCTGCAGCATCTCTGTATTTAATTTCGCTCCTTTGCCGTGAACGGCTATTATCTCGGATAAGTAATATCGTTATAATTCATTGTAAAATTTTAACGTAAATTATGAAGGAAACTCCGTGATTGGTTTCAGAAACGTTTAATTTAAATGTATGATTGCTGAATTGATTAGCTCGAAAAGTACCGAAACGGAAACGATTAAATTGAGTTTTTATGGGAAAATTCAAGGTGTTATGCCTGAAATGCTCAGTTTTGAGCCATATTCTGTTTTCATTGACATTTGGATTATTGAAAACATGTCAAAGAGCTTATACTCCGATCAATTTAGACATCCAAGGTTACATTAATTCCGACAAGGCTGAATATTGGTAGGATTGTTCAATACACTATAATAAAGGAAATGTGAAAAGTCCTCATCGACCCGGCACGTGCAAAAAAATTTACTCGGGGTCAAAGGTCTTTTTTGCAATTTTCAGCAAAACGGTAAGTTTTATCATAAAATCATCTCATACAAAATTTGTAGATCAGATAATTATCTATAAAAATGTCTTAATTCTTTTTTTCCTAAGAGCCACCATTTTTGTATCAAATAGTTGAAAGAGTCGCATACATCAGATTAGATACACCGCTAGCCAGTTTTGTCGTTGATGTAAAAGGTGTAACTTGAAAAAAAACGCGCTAAGTACACTTATACCTCAAACTCATTCAACTTTTTGAATCGTTATATCTCAAAAATGGTGGCTCTTAGAAAAAAAAGTATGAATACATTTTTATAGATAATTATCTGATCTACAAATTTTGTCTGAGCTGATTTTATGATAAAACTTACCGTTTTGCTGAAAATCGCGGAAAACCCGTTTTTGTAACCTTTGACCCCGAGTAAATTTTTTTGCACGTGCCGGATCGATGAGGACTTTTCACATTTCCTTTATTATAGTGTATCGAACAATCCTACCAATATTCAGCCTTGTCGGAAATGTAACCTCACCCCTATTTTTTAGTCTAATTAGACCGGACTATTAGATAATAACTACTTATGACGACAGACACACTACATAACACTCCTTCCCCGAGAATCTCTGATTTATTGAAAATGCTGAGTCAAATCTGTTGCGTAGCTTCAAAATTTAAGAATGTCGCATCCGTCCAACGGTCTGGCCTATTCTACTAGATGGCTAAAACATATTGAGTGACTTTTGAGTTACCAAACACTCCAAAAATCGTCGAAATCGGCGTGACGCAGTATCCATAATCCTAAAAAAACTTAGGCGCGTTAAAAAAATTTAGCGCAACGAGGACATCTAGCATGTTGTATTTGTAACTAAGAGTTTAGGTAAACAGCAGCAATATTCATTAAACACTTGCACTTAGGTAAGACAATTTGCTGAAATTTCTAAGCTGCACTCTGGCCCACTCAATTACAGTGATGGCCTGTTGTTGCGTTGATTAAGCGGCAATAGCCAATATGCCTAATGAATTAAGACCATTTGATATTCTACTAGGGATTGTATTAAGCTACTATGGAGAATGGTCGCTAGTTTCAGGATGAATAATCTCCATGAAAGAGTTCAAAAGCTGTAATCCGACTACACAAAAATTCAAAATTAAAAAAAAATAGACTATGTCATTCGCAGCAAGATTTACTTATCTATCGACACCTCAGTTTAGCCGCTGCGAAAGCACATTTTTTAAATAATAATAATCTTTATTAACATCTATCATTTTTTACAAGATCCTATGACGACTCTGACTCCCAAACTAGGCAATGCCTGTAGGAGTCAGTGCCTATATTTCTAAATGTAAATAGATGTATAAATATGTTTAAAATGCATACATACGGACTGCCAAAATTATTACCGTTTCTTTTGGCTTGGTCGTCGTAGTTTTCATGGTAGTTCGTCGGGTTACACCATCTTTTTAGCTTGATCGTAATAAGAAAATGAGTAATAACAAAATATTCCCAAAATCATTAGAAACATAGTCGCACCCTCATTAGCTAAACATCTTGTAAGATGTCTAGTTATGAGTCAACATGTCTCTATTGTGCGAGCCATGTCGACATGTCATGTTCAAATTTGCCGATCCAATATGTTAGTGCCTCCATATTATTATGTCAGACAATTTGCAAGATACGCACAAGGTGTGTCTAGATGTGTGTTGACTTGTGCCAATGAAGGTATTGTCTAGACTCTAGACTCTAGAGTCTATGAGACTGTGACTAAGACTACCTAGAGCTAATTATTAGTTATTGTACCTTCCAGGTAGTTAGTTACTTGTGAAATTGGTCTTCGCAAAACCACTCACAACTAAGAAATAAGGGCTCTATGGGTAGAGTTTCGAAACATTGTATTTTAAATGAATTGAAATGAATATTAAATTTTGGGTTCCGGCTATGGATTATTATTATAGTGACCTCAGGAAATTCTACTGGTATTCCTCCTTTCTAAGATTAATCTATAAATGCTAGCACTCGAAGAATTCATAATCGGCAAAAGTATCCGGCGAAAATCCGTTGAATTTTTGACTGGATACACTGACTCAGTTTTGAAGCAAATACCGTATTCTTTAGTGACTGTTTCAGTGAAAATCTTAAGACATCTGAATAGCATTGTTTGACTTCCTGCAATTCTGCTACTGCTAAAGACATTCTTACAGAGAAGTTCTTTGGGGTATATATTGCGTTTACAATAATTAATCCCTAGTCAATTAACCATCCGCGTAATAAATTGTAATTAAAAACGAAAATCATTCACGTTGATTATGTCACGCGAACAATTATTATAAAATGCAAACATATTCCCACTCGAAACTCGGTATAATTTATACGGTACCGATACGATAATATTAAAAGTGGCGTGGATTCACGATATTCATCTGCAGGCTTGGCGTTTTCAGTAAATAAAATTTCTACATTTCGTCGAGCCCTGTTAACTGCGCCCCAGGTATACGTTACGTTGTATATTTCACGTCTGCACGCTATCTACATATAAATGTGCATTTTCAGATACTTTTTCTCTCGACATCTATTTCAGGTTATCGTACTTTTTATGTAGGTTAATGTGGGAGTTGTCACTAGTTTTATCAGAAGAGGGTTGAGGAATGAATTAAAGATAAAAAATGGCTCCCTAAATCGGAACATGATCTTTGAATACTCGTAATATTTAAAAAAAAATCTATCCAACGACACTCCACACGGTGAGGTGGACGCGAAAAAGAAAATTCATCCCCGCTTGATGTGTAGGGGAGGTACCATAAAAAATATATTTTTTAAGATTTTTATACCATCTTGTCGGCTTTATTGATATGTCACTGCCGTGCAACATGCCGAATTACGGCTTTGTATACGTCCATGTATATGTATAGTCTCAGCAAAATCGCGGACAGACAGACCGAAACTATAAGGGTTCCTTGTTGACTACGGAACCTTAAAAAATTAATATCTCAAGACAGCGTACTGTACTTAATGTAGGATAAATGTGGGAGTTGAAAAAGTTGTCACTAGTTTTTGACTCAGTTGAGGGTTGAATTTTGAGGAGGGAATTAAAATGAATTTAAATATTATATAATAAATATCATCTTGAGATAAATACTTCATGTGAGAATCTATTATTTCAGTGTTAGGTTATACTAATAAAATAACTAGAACAATATAGCACAAATACAACTAATATCTTTTCAGTTTCTCTTACCATTAACTAAACAAACTTTAATAACATAGAGGTTGTTACATTTCCAAGCTCTCTAAGGATTGCATTAAATGCACTAAAGCCCTGTATTTATTGTACTTTGTATTTATAATAGTTGAATACATCCTACCTGCTAATATAATATTATTATGTATAATACAAATTCTGAATTATATTTCACAATAAGAATATAAGTATTAGTACACGTTTTACTTATACTCTCATTATTCGGTACTAATAGTCCAGAAAGTAAGTTTAAAAATTATTGTCACCAAGGTTTACTTAAATAATATATTGGATTGAATGTAATGCATACAAATGAGAACTACGATGGAGTAATATCAGAGAATAATTTATTATTTTAGTTCTGATTACAATATCCTTTAACAGGTGGCAAATCGAGTTCAAAACAATAAATCGGAATGCTGTGGTGCTCTACAATTCCGGTGGCGGGCGCGGCTCTGACTTCTTGGCCGTGGAGATCCTAGAAGGCATCGTGAGGGTTAAGATGGCCAGGGGTCAGATAGTTCACACGCAACGGGTAAACGACGGCCAGTGGCACAAGTTGCATCTCCTCTTCAACCCCTCGCTGATAGAGGTAAGTCCATTTAATACCCACGACACATTTCTACGACTTGATATCAAATTCCTTTGAATGTCTTTGTATTTATATTTGCACTGCAACTTTTTCACTAGCTTCGCTGGCGCGCCATGTTTTATTCTAACACATTTTTATGAGATTGTATTCGTGTATAGAAATGCGAAGCGTGTCAGAAAACTTGAAATGGCGTTCAAACGTTGTTATTTATAATGTATCGAGTCTAGCGAATGCTCCGATATTTATTATGTCTTGTGTGATATCGGAGATGGGATAAAGCTACAATAACATTCTTGCGAAGACAAGGGCGCAGTCTTGTTTTATTGAAAACTTCGACAACAATGCAATTTATCTTTGAAACTATGAACGAAACTAATTAACTATTTTCTCGCCTCGTGCCGGATGTCACATTCTTATAAAATATTGATGCGAATGTCAATTTATCTTCTAGCAGTAGTAATTCTTTAGATTTCCAATTGTCGACAATAGAAAAGTTTAGTATTAATCCGCTTGTTGAAGAGAAAATCTTGAATCTTGTGTTCGTTGAAGAATTTATGGCCGTAGGTATATCTGATAGTAAATTAATAATAATCGCTTCGTAATTTTAATCTTAGTAAGGTGTTATACAACGACGATCTTAAATACAAAACTTAGCCTCAAGATTGTTTTGCCAAGATTTTAAGTCAACCTACATCATCCATGACATAATGCGGCCTCTCCACATGGGCACAGATAGAGACACAGATGGATAGAGGCTATAATAATATGTCTACTGTTGCCTTTGATCGATTGGTAGACAACTTCGCAACGTCCAACGTGGAGGAGAGCCTTTAAACGCCATAATATTCTTACCTAAATCCACATTTGAAATTAAATGTCGATGAGCTATTACGTCAATTAGAGTATCGGAGAGCGTGGGGGCTGGGTCAATAAACGACAAAGTGTGAGCTCGTTAATAAAACACACTCGATGTGGATTTTCGGTGTAATTATGACGTGACCACATCCTGTTTGCAAACGCCGAATTACCCAAACCGTACAAATGCAATGCGAATTTTACCCCGACGCGAATATGAAGTGAATTTATTTTGCACTGCTAATAAAGGGTTAATATTTTCATATTTATTTTAAATGGTGTTTGTTTTAATTTTGCGAATGAGTTAATTAATCTAACACTTTACTTGTTTTTTGTTTTTTTTGTTTAGTTTTATTTATGTTTTAAGGTTTCTAAAGCCGCGTTAATATCTGGATTCTGGACTAACAAAAAAGGCATGGGGTCTATAAATGTAACAAACAAAGATAAAATGAAAATCATGAACTTGTATTTTACAGGCAAGGCATTGTGCAATTCCGCAATAGAAAATACGTTTATTGATCTCATTATAAAATCATTACAATATTCTACGAACAAGAAATATCAGTTTTCTGTTCAATTAAACATACAATATGAAATTTTATTTAAAACGATCGGAGACGTCTATCGCAGGGTATCGTTGCACAGAAATGCCGATACAATATTCTATAATTGGTTTTACCGATTCTTTTGAATTGTTGCTTCTATTTACTCGAAGGCCAAGTCTTTGTACGGAGCGATTCCATTTCATATTTCTGTGAAGTTTTGTTCGTTAACAATGCGAATAAGTTTATTATTTGATACAGATTTCAACATTGCCATCTCAATTTGATTTACAAAATAAAACTTGAATTGCTTTGCGCTCGACGAGTTCTTGAAATACTTTTAATTAATTGTGAATATGTTATGGAGTTGTGACCGTACCGTATTGTGTTTTAAATTGTGTTTTTATCTTTACTGAACTATTATTATTCGGTGGAATTTTTTGCTAGAAATCGCAGTAATTACCTTGACATCTGCTTCTGTATAATTTCCTTGGAAAGAGTTGCCTACTTCTACTGGTACATGTGAAGTAAAGCAATGCTACTTTTTTCTCTAATGTAAAAAAAAAAAAACTATATTTAACTGAATCATTTTTATTTCACATTAAGTAATCAAAACATTTAATAATATTAATAGAAAAAAACATATTTCTATTTCATATTTAAATGAAGATTTGTGAATGGTTTGCAAAGCTTTCTATAACGTCTATCTTTTTTCAATTCAATGCAATATACATTTGATACGAGTTCTGTAAATGTTTGAACAATTATTGACGCACAGTTTTTGGCTGTAGCGAAATATTCCGAAGTATGTTGCAGACAGTGACTTGTTATTTTTGACACGTAGGCTCTTTTCAACTTGTACTTTGTTGACTGTGATGTGTCATGTGACATCAAAAAAGTGTTGTCATGTCCAGCGCACATTAAGTTTCATCATCATTCGCTAAATTAGCCTTTTCTGTTCGTAATACTTCAGCATCCCATTAAGTTGGAGTACTGTAAAAAATTAACGAAATGTTTAATCGGTACTGTAGAAATGCGACCGAGATACGTAGGTTCTCTATTTTTCTATAAAACAATTTCTCTGATAGTACAATCATTTAGTGGTTTAAGGACTCAGTATATCGTAAGGCAAAAATCTTCATATTTAAATATATTATACCAAAATATGTATGTTAACTAACATCGTACTTTGGATAATCGTTTGATTTTCAGTTGAACAAGTATGTGCCGAGGCATTTCTTGAAAAGACAAATGCGGTTATGCAATCTAAATGCACAGCACCAGTTAACCCATTTAAGTGGACGCCGTTTAATCATGTGACTCTTAATCTTCTAAATCGAATTTTCTGGATTTGGGTCAAATTTAATAAAACAATTATAATAATAGTTATCTAGTTATACAACGTGATATTTTAGTGGTTGTTTTCCCGCAGCAGAACAAGTAAGTTATCGAATCATGCAAGTTATTTTTTGAAAATAAAATAGTACATTACGCACCTAGGGTAGTAAATAAGTAAACTTTCTTATTTACTGCCCATGGTGCGTATACTATTTTTCTCATCGACGGAGGCAGAAAACGACAACATCGTTAGGCGCAGCGGGAAGAAAGTTGACGTTTTCCTCCCGGGGGTTAGAAATAGTACATTACGCCCCAAGGGAAGAAAGTATGACATTTCAACCCGCGCGATATCGTTACCCGAGCCGAAGGCGAGGGTGACAAAAGCGTCGGTTGAAGTGTCATGCTTTCCTCCCGCGGCGCGTATAGAACTTTTCCTCATACAAGGGACCGAAAGTTTAATGACAATAATAATTATTTAATTGCCGCGTGTATTAATATTATGGATTTGAAATAACAACTGCACTGTTACCATGGTGATGAGTTATTTCAAATAGGTAGCGGGAAGAAAATTTTAAACTGTCACTAATTGTGAGCAGTCTGAAATAAGCACCTTTCTTCCCGCAAACAAGGGAAGAAAATCAAACTTTCGGTCCTGGTATGATGAAATCTCCGGGCGGAAAGCGTCAACTTTCTTCCCGCTGCGCTTACCGATGTTGCCGTTTTCCGCCTCCATCGATGAGAAAAATAGTATATATACGCACCATGGGCAGTAAATAAGAAAGCCTCAGATCACATGTTTGTTACATATTGTGATCTGAGACATTTCTTATTTTCCTGCCCTAGATGCGTAATGTACTATTGTATGACGAACCTACGTGGCAACTTTATGCCGATATACGCGAGCGGCAATGACCCGACCGAATTTTATATTTTATGATTTTGAAAAAAAAACTTCACAAATCTATTGTACTACTAAGATATAATCTTTTTACTGCGGGAAAACAACCATTAAAATGTAGCCGTAGCATAAATAAATAAATAAAAATAAAATAAAAAAGCGGTGGTTGGGGCAAAATGGGGCGTGGGCATCTTAAGTGTAGTTTGACTCTAGATACCATTTTCCCATCATCGTCTTAATGTATATTTGAGGTAAAAGCCATTCATCATATTCATCATCATATCAGCCTATATTCGTCCACTGCTGGACATAGGCCTCTCTCAATGAACGCCAAGATGACCGATCTCCTGCTACTCGCATCTAACATGGACCCGCGACTTAACGGAGATCGTCGTCCCACCTAGTTGGAGGTCGACCTACACCCCGATTTCCCAGCCTTGGTCTCCATTCCAGAGTAAGTTTACTCCAGCGATCGTCTGTTGTTCGAGCTACGTGACCAGCCCAGTTCCACTTCAGCGTACTGATTCTCTGCACTATGTCGGTGACTTTAGTTCTTTGACGAATTGTTTCATTTCGAAGCTTATCCGCCAAAGAAACACCGAGCATAGCGCGCTCCATAGCACGCTGAGCAACGGAAAACTTATGAGCTAGCCCTGCTGTAAAAGGCCAGGTTTCCGCCCCGTAGGTCATAACAGGAAGCATGCATTGATCGAAGACTTTCGTCTTCAAGCTCTGCGGAATTTGCGACGTGAGAATGTGGCTTAACTTCCTGAATGCTGCCCAACCCAACTGTATCCTCCTATCGGTTTCTCTCTCGAAGTTATGTCTACCTACCTGCAGTATGTGCCCCAAGTAGACATATTCCGATACGACTTCGAGAAAGGCAACGTTAACTACAACTGGTCTCGGGAGAACATGTTCGTTAACATGACTTTCGTCTTGTCCAAGTTCATCTCGAGACCAATCCGCCGGGAAGATTCACTTAGGTCGTTCAACATTTCCTGCAAGTCCTCCATCGATTCTGCCAATATGACGATATCGTCGGCGAAACGAATGTGTGAGAGGTACTTGCCGTTAACGTTTACGCCACGTCCTTTCCAGTTTAGGGTCTTAAAGGCGTCCTCTAACGCATTTGTGATCAGTTTCGGGGAAATAATATCCTCTGTCTCACTCCTCGATGCAATTAAATTGGCTTTATTGTGGCCCCCTGTACTCGGATGGACATAGACGCGGCATTATATAGACCTTTCAAAACTTCGACGTAACGCCAATCGACTTGACATCGTTTGCAGGGCTTCTAGAACAGCCCAGGTCTCAACAGAGTCAAAAGCCTTCTCATAGGCCACAAAGGCAAGGCACAGTGGCTGTCTGTACTCGTGTGACTTTTGTACAACTTGCCTTAAGGTGTGAATGTGGTCTATGGTGCTAAAACCTCTGCGAAACCCAGCCTGCTCCGGTGGCTGACATGCGTCAAGTTTATTGAATAGGCGATTCGTAATGATCCTGGAAAACAACTTATATATGTGGCTCAAAAGCGAGATGGGCCTATAATTTTTAAGAAGGGTGTTATCGCCTTTCTTAGAGAACCACATCGCTTTTAAGCCACTCTTCGGGGGAAACTCCCCGTTGAAGGACAAAATTAAAGACTTTACGAAGCTCTCTCAAGACGGGTTCGCCTCCCGCCATGAGAAGTTCTATCGTAATTCCGTCCCTCCCCGGGGCCTTTCCTCCTTTAAGCTGTTTCAGAGCCAATTCGATTTCACCTATACTGACGTCAGGAAGCTCGCCAGAAAGATGCCGAGTGAGTTTGGCACGCGGATCGTCATCACGAGGATCAGGTTGCAAAGCATGAAGCAAAGCCATCATTAAATTAAATTGTTAGAACAGAGGTTACTCGGTTTGCACGCGTTTTCGCACATTTAATCATAAAACTTTAATATTTTGCTATCGACGTAGGTACGTTGGCTGGCTGGTAATTTAGCGTAGATTTTTTTCACAAATGAAAAACTGGCCTCACTTTGTTGTTCGTAGAACTGTCCAAACTCTTTTCGGTCTGATTAAGTAGCTTCTTAAGCCTACCAGTTATTTCTACAGCCCTAGGTATATGCCGATTTGTTAATACAAAAATATTAAGTTTTCCACTTACGAGGAATTTACGTCGTAGGGATTTTGCTACTAATGCATGTGCAAGCCGAAATGAACGTTTTTGGTTTTAGGCCCTTCCCCTATGGAGATTCCGTAATTTACCGTATTTAGAGCCTTATAAACTCATAGTTTGAAAGCTACAAAGTTATAATAAAAATACAGCATTAACCTTCAGTATATTATCAACATTCCTTCCCCGTTTTAAATTTTCTATTTTTGTTTATTATACTCATGACATTAGCTTCCAAAGTAATACCAGTTTATTAAAATTGAAGATGCCTACGAGTACCTACTTTCAGCATCTCCCTAGTATTTATAAATTACGTTTATGTGAAACACACGACAATAGATAGATAATTTCATTAACTACATATTCCTCGTTTTAATTTTTTTAGATCAATTTTGAAGTAAAATAAGTAAAAAATAGGATTTTTGTGCGATCTCGGCAACGCGTCAAATCTATGGTCAAGGTCGTTTGCTCTCAGGATGGCCTTCACTAATGAAGGCATTATGATACAAGCTCTCAAGTATGCGCTGTTTTATTTTAATATTCTACGGTAACCCACTTACCTACAAATACCACTTACCTACTAATTCTACAAAGAAGTAGCGATATAATCCGGAAGTGAAACTACTTTGGTTTGTGAAAAGTAAAGAAAAATATTTTTATGATGAAGAAACTGAAATTCATTTTTTGTTGCCACTTGCTAGGTTATTTTGATGTCTAGCATAATTATTATTAGTAGTAATATGGTATAATAAAACTAATTTTCACAAAGTAATTCGATAAGTCCATAATAAAGTCTCTAACGTAAAACTTTGGATAATATTTTAAATTCAAAAACAAACAATGCAACTGTGATTATTTAAATTCTTAATCGACACAATTTTCCTTTGACGTTCAAAACATAACTTATGTAATATACCGAATAGCGTTCGTAGTTAAAAGCAACAGCTATCGCTGCAGTATGCAGCACTAAGTCTTAGGACGTGTCCACCGCAGCCATCACCGGGACGTCACCGTCAAACATTCAAATAAAATGCAACTTTATCACCTAGGTCCTTTTTTAGGGTTCCGTACCCAAAGGGTAAAAACGGGATCCTATTACTAAGACTTCGTTGTCTGTCCGTCTGTCTGTCTCCAGGCTGTAACTCAAGAACGGTAAAAGCTAGAGAGTTGAAATTTTCACAGATTGTGTATATCTGTTGCCGCTATAACAACAAATACTAAAACAAAATAAATTAAATATTTAAGGGGGCTCCCATACAACAAACTTGATTTTTCAAACATTTTTTGCTCGGTATCAATGATGACAACAAGTAGGCACTTGAAATTTTCACAAAAGCCTGAACTATATGTGTACTTTAATAATTAATAATAATATTTAGATAAAATAAAAATTTAATTTCCCATACAAAAATCGTAATTTTTGGCCCATTTTTGCTCTATAACGGAGCCCTTCGTTCGAAAGTTCGACTCGCACTTGGCCGATTATTTTTTTTGGTCGGGAAATGCTATTATGCATCCAGTAGCAGTGCTGGGGAGGACAACCGGGGTACGTGGGACTCGCCGCGACCGATGAGATTGTAGTGGCCGCAGCTCTACCCACTAAAACCAGACCGTGTTCCTTTCGGCGCCGCTACTGACAGACCCACGGGAAATGTGGGGCCACCGCAGTTCTATCAGCGGGCGTCTGCCTGGTTTATCACCTAGGCCCTAGGCTAAAGCCTATGGGTTACATTTTGCTCTACGCCGTCAGAGTCACAAAGCAGTGGCTTCGGCCGCTAGACTAATGTCGGTAGAAGATGGAACCTGGTGGGCTATTATGACCTCTTATTTCCAGCCAGTTTACGCCCAAAATGTACAGTTTTCGGGCGTAAACTGGTTACTGGAAATAAGAGGTCATAATAACCCACCTGTAGTCTGTAGTGGCGTTGAGCAAAATAAAACCTATAGTCTCTACTCGTACGTCTCTAGCCTAGGTCATAAAGTAGCATTTTATTTGAATTTGTATCGGTGACGGCAGCGGTGGACAAACGGCCTTAAACGGTATACTAAACAGCCGGGTGTTCCCAAAGCGCCTTCAAAACTAGGACAAGTCCAACCGACGAATGGCCCAAGCTGTTTAGTTATATGTCATCGTCAATTTGTAAATACCGTTAGATTGTGGTATTCCTAAATGATCGATTGTTAATGTTTTGGTTATTTTAAAATTTCGTATAACTCAGTTTTTAAAAATTCCATACAATTGTAGATATAAAGTTAACATTTAAGATAATATATATTTTGGGGACTGACCCTAACAATTATGCTTTGCACAAACCTACGCGACCACGCGACTGCGAAGCGGCAGCGTCAATACAAAACACACATTTGACAAGTCTTGTCAAATGTGTGTTTTGTATTGACATTTGACACTGCCGCTTCGCAGTCGGGCGGTCGCGTTGGTTTGTGCTAAGCATTAATGCTACATTCAGGCTGCACTTTACTATTTTTATCTTTCCTAATTTGACCTACGCAACTAGTCATGTAATATGCACCAAATATTTACCTTTTACTTTAAGCTTACATAGTTTATTTACAATAACTTAGACATATTAATCTAACGGTATTTATATTTTAACCGTGACATATACAAACTTATGGTATCAAGCTTTATATAATATATACGCAATTCACATTTGAACAAAGAAAATATTATGTTTGCCTGACATAACAGGCACAATAAACATGAAATGTTCACGGTTCCGTTGGGACGGAGTGGAATATAAAACATCTGAACACAATAAATTAGATTTCGCTAAATTATTTTTTCAAACGGCGGCGATAATTTCAATGTAGAGTCCAGAAGCTTTATTCGAATTGGCCTTCGGTAAGGTATTCTATCGCATGGGTGGACAACAAATCAAGATCTTTCTATTCTATCGACGGGCGAGAGAATATATGAGGTCCGCAGAATTTAAACTCGCTGAGATATTTGTAATGGATATGCTATCAAAATTATTTTTGATTTTATGAAATAAGATTGTGGAACATGCAGGATTTAATAATGGTGCTTGGACTTCCATAGAGGTTATCCCACTCTTTTGGACAATCCTTCTTCGGCCCAGGCAACTCATATTGGTTATTTCACGCTTTTTGTGACGCCGTATAACCTTGGTCCTAGGCCGAAGAATCACAGACAAAACAGTGTCGTTAGGCCGTGTTTCCACTAACGTGGAGCGGAGCGGAGACGAGCTTAGCGGTGCCCGAAATTACCAATCGTGTTATTCCAGCGAAATGACAGCGAAGCGAAGCGAAGATTTCGAGCATGGTGATTGGTCAATTCGACAAAGCTAAGCTCCTCTCCGCTCCGCTCGGCGTCAGTGGAAAACGGCCTAAAGTGGAATCCCGCTGACAATTATCGCTAAGATAAGAAAGCGTCGTCGGAATCTCAAAAATAGGTGAAAACGCTGACGGATCTATCTCGTAATGGTCCGGATTGCAGACTGTTGTCAATATTTTTCCGTGTTTTACCGGCTCTGGCAATGTTGCTAAGATGGTATAGGACATAGGTAGAGACTAGTAGAAATAGTAGAATTAGTTTAGACCTAGCATTGTTGTAACCCCTGCGCCGAAGAAAATAGAGGTCTTAAGTTTGACGTGTCTGTTTGTCGCATCGTAACATCCAAATGGGTAGATCGATTCTCGTAGTTTTTATTGTTTGAAAGCTGACATGATCGAGAGTGTTCTTAGAGTTTAAAATTTTCCAGCAGTGATAGTCTTCACTACTTGAAAATGTTGTTTTTTTTAATGCCTATATCTTAATTTATACTTGTCAATCAAGATAATTTCCAAAAGGCCTAAGTTATATTATTATAGCATTCAATTAACGGGAGGTTTATATATACTAGGTAAAACAAATCTTTTCATTATTTCTTCAGCTGATACATTTAAAACGGGAGATAAAACAAACGTCCGCATTTTCGGACGTCCATGCAGTGAGACCTGTCGAAATCAGAATCACAGTTGGACCGCCAGAATCGGGGGCCAAATAAAATTCCGCAGCGAAGTGTCAGAGTCAGAAGCCAAATAAAATTTTGCAGCTTTTACGGACAAGCTCAAAGTTGTTTAATGTTTGCTTAGTTTTAATTTAAAACAGTAAAGAGACTTTACCATAAGCGCCATACATTTTGACCCGTCGATAAGACGTGTCTCTGTCTGCGTGTGTAGAGTCCGCAGCATCGTACCAACTAAACTGAATATGTTGAAAGCTGACAATATCGAGAGTGTTCGCCATAGTTTTTATCAACTTCCATGGGTTCGATGGTTTAATAATTTGCATACTGATGCCTAGAATAGTGTTATAACTTATATCATTATCGAATAGACTGAATAGAGGGTTGTCCGTTGTTTTCTTAATTAGAATAATGTGTAAAACCGTTCATTAAATGAAAGTAAAAAAGAGTTTTTATTAAAAAAGAGTACGTCAGAATCAAATTTTAAAGTAAAGAATAAAAGTCGGGGGAATATTTTAAATTACCAAGATTGCGGTCACTAATAGATTGCGTTCGAGTTAAAGCGTTGTGAGCGTGGAGTGGTGAGTGCGACCGCATACGTAATGAATGCAGTAGCGGTACGTGACGTAGGCGGTAGGGACGTTTAATGTGCAGAGGGAGCGTTTATTTTAAACGCCCTTCCTCGGCGTGAAGAGACAGTGACATGGTTCTTTTTGCAGGAGTTAGATGTCCTATAAGTTATGACTGACGTGTTAAGAGAACTTGATTCATAGGTTAGGCATACGCAATTTGGTCGAGTTAAGCCAGACTGATCAACACTGACTCTACTAAAATATAATGTAGGTCTGCCATCGGTCTATGAATCGATTTATTCTCTTCTCGGAAACCCGTTCAACACTGACAAAAACCAAAACTATACTAATATTAAATATATTAAGAAGACGATAAATCGTCTTTTATTATAAAAAAGTTTTTGTCGTCGCAGGTACGTACCGTCAAATAACCAAACCATTTAAATATTGATCTAAATTGGTTAAAAGATGACGTTTTATTAAATTCAATATGAATTCCTAAAGCTATGCAATAATCATAAGCCCTGCACAATTTTTATATAAAATTAATCAAATCACCAAACCTTTTTAATATTGGCCTAAATTGGTGAAACGATGACGTTTTCTTGTACGGAGGTGACCTAGTTTTTAGGCCATGCAATGTCTGTTGCGCCGTAGCCCGTAGTGAACTATCTAAAGGGCGAACGGTTTAGTCATTTCAGTAAAAAGGCCGTGGCAAAGTGACATTCTACAAGACACTGCAGTTACTGAGTGTTTTTCTTGTTTCGATGCTGTTATTATGTAACATAGAGACCGGTGTCTATTGGGATAAATTATAGAGATCGATATAACTGTTATTAATTATTGTATTGCAGTAGATTAGGCTTTTCTACCCAAGTCTTAAGAATGTTTAAATATCTTCTAAATTTTAGCCTAGATACTAAATCTTGTGGGAACAAGAAACTAAGTCTGGACTAGATAAGACTAATTAATTTCAATAACAAGCGAGATGATACAAAAATATTATTTTTATCATCCGATGATGCAAACATACTTAAAAATTCATAATATTAATTAATGTCAATAACAAGCGAGACGATACAAAAATATTATTTTTATCATCCATGATGCAAACAGATTTAAACATTCATAAATGGATAGAACCAATGTACATTTGCGACTACTATAACAGTATTGCAGTATTCGGCAAACCACGGCCGCATTTTTTTCATTATTTTTGCGGCCGCAGGCTGTTTTGTATAAAGTCTGATTGATTATACGCTCGCTGTTTTGATCTTAACATAAAAAAATTAAAAAATGGTAATAATCCAAAAGAGTTTTAGTACTATGATGTCTAAGAAATAATAAATAATTAGACCAATGCAACGTAGCTTAAATAAAACTGTAAAGGAACAAATATAGATAATTAAATTTGTATCATTAATCAAGATAGCTCTATAGCGACGTTTCATTTTATTTATTAGCTTTGAAAACCTTAAGCAGATTAAATAGAGTTCACGAACGGATTAAAAATCACATTCATTAACTAATAGCAAGGATTTGCGTTCCTGCTAGGTACTAACGATATGTTTTTACTAACGAATTCACTTTGAGAACTTATCAGCTTGTATAACACTCTGTAACTCCATGGTGCATGCTCCAAAGTAGGTTTTCAGGTTTGTCAAGTATTAACTGTACTAATTTCATGTAGTTTTTGCAGCGCGGAAAAACTTTATCGGCTCCCGCTTTTTTACGAAAAACGGTTTGAGCTTTTTATGTTCTATTTATATCATTGAACACAACTTTCGTTCTAGTAATTTTGAAATTCATACCATATTTTGTCAATACGTTACAAAATTTGGGAGTTCGTGGTATTCATAATCTAGGCTTACGTTTCATGTTTGTTAATAAAATATGCTTTCACAACGTGGTGAACTGAACATGTTGATTCGATTTTCCATCCTGAGGTTCGAAATTTAACCCCGTGATGAGATTTATTCCGCGAATTAATGTATGGTTATAATTAACGTAAATTCCACGTTAAATCGCCTCCGGATATTCACGTACGTACACGTGATAAGTGTCGTCAACTCCGCCTAATTCACGATATTAATATCGTGCCTGCAATTACCCGATAAAATTTTGAACGTGAATTTTGTTGACCATTACCGAAGATTTATTATTATTATCGAGTGTCAATATGCTTTAGATTTTGTAGAGTAAAACAATTTACAAGTATTAGTATTAACATTTATTATTATATTTAAGTTACATCAACTTACCTTCCGTCGGAGGCGTAGGAGTTACAGCTACCCTACACGAGAACTGAAAACTTTGTTGAAATTAAAAATGTACTCCAGAGCCCAGACCTTAAAATTATATTGCAGTCATATAGTCTAAAAGATATACACATCGGGTGCGTCCACATTTGTATCATTTGCGCGATCAGATCCCCGATCAGATCTCCGTCGCGTATCATCGAAGCGTCTCAAAATGATACGCGTATCATGATACGCCCCGATCGCTATTAACCTCGTATCTGATACGTGTCATATAAAATACACGCATGATCGGCAGAATGATCTAACGGTGCATCCACATTTGTATCATTTGCGCGATCAGATCTCCGATCAAATCTCCGTCGCGATCATCGCGCCGTATCATGATCGCTAGTGTGGACACAAAATGATACGCGTATCATCATACAAAATATCATGATACGCGTATCATGATCGCTAGTGTGGACACAAAATGATACGCGTATCATCATACAAAGTATCATGATACGCGTATCATTTTGATACGGCGCGATGATCGCGACGGAGATCTGATCGGAGATCTGATCGCGCAAATGATACAAATGTGGACGCAGAACTCAGAACGACCGGCGTTCTGAGTTCTGGGTACGTTTTTGTTTACTTCTCATTGTTATTAATTTAATAAGAATTTTAATATCACCGACTTGCCACTTTTTCGCCTTATACCACTGTACGATATAATATTACGATTTACGATGCTAGCTATGACGCCTGCAACTTGTAAATTTTTCCGGGGAAAAGTAGGTATCGTATTTTTGTCGGAGTCTTGACTCTAAATTATCTCCATACCAAATTGCAACCAAATCGGTTCAGTGGTTTGGGCGTGAAGAGGTAACAGACACGCAGACAGGCACACTTTCGAATTTATATCTTATATATAAAAATGGATTTTCAAATGTGTTAGTCGCGCTAAAACTCGAAAACAGCTGAACGGATTGGGCTGGTTTTAGTCCTAAAATATTCGTAGAAGTCCAGGGAAGGTTTTGAAGCGATCTGTGAAACGAAGTTCACCGGGACAGCTAGTATATGTATGGATGAAATGGATTTTCAAATGTGTTAGTCGCGCTAAAACTTTAAAACGGCTGAACGGATTGGGCAGATTATAGTCTTACAATATTTGGACACCATACAGATTATTGTAATTTTCCTAACCAGCTGTATAATATGTGGTAGAGTAGGAGCTTTGATCGTGATTGATCAAAACCAAATAATGTTAAACCCAAATAAAGAAATTACAAATCTGCATACAATCTCGTTGCAATTGTAAGCTACATTTTATTTTCATTCAATATTAAGCCCGGTCCCGGTTTAAGTAACAAAATACGTTCGGCAGGTGAGCGTTTTTCGAGCTCTATGTTATTAACGCGTCATGTTGAATATAAGGGGTTAATCTTTTTATAATGGTTTCAGATTTTGTGATTTTATGGTTAAGAACTGGTTTCTTGTAACCATTAGTTGGACCAGGGGCTCCCAATCTTTATCAGCCTGCAGGCTGCGGCGCAGTTACACGTCTCAATTTTTGTCACGGCGCCTTAATTTACCCAGCTATTACAAAAATATACATAAATAAACACCTTAATTGATTACAGTTAGGTTACATAATAATAAACAAATATTTAATCATCTGCCTACTTTATAATTCATATTATGATTTTATTTTATAATATTCGTGGTTTTGGATAATGATAGAGGTGAACTCACGGCGCCCCTCTTGCCTTTCCACGGCGCACCAGGGCGCCGCGCCGCGGCGCACTAGGTTTGGGAACCACTGAGTTAGACATTGCAGCGGTTGTTTCGATCCTGCTTCTTATATTATAATTCATTCGAATTTCAAGAAGTACGGGCGCCTATTCTTGTAATACGTATCCCGCTTCAAGTCCAAGTCAAACTCACGCGTGAAAGAGTATGCGTGCTCCGCGTCTAAAGGAACGAAAGAATATCTGAAAATTGGTTTCTTAGAAGGAAATTACTTCTTAAAATTCTCCAAATTAAAAAGCACTTCATTCGTTTATTTGCGATAGATCGAAATGATCTAACGACCCTTAGATTGTAATAAGTATGCAGTTTGCTACTCGTATTGCTAACGTTTATCTTGTAAGCAACTCAGGCCATTAACTCCTCTACAATTTACATGAAGTTTGATATTGCAATTAATTTAATTATTGTAAAGCCGAATATCCTATGTCCAACGATTATCCTAATTCTAGGCATGTACCTATTCCTATTGCCCGCCTGAGAGGTTTGAGGTGAGATGAATGGAGCAATGCGGTGTTTCTGCTTTTATGTTTCGATTCATTCGATTTTTGTACAGTAGTACATTTAATCAATTACAACAAAAAAAACGTAAAAAGTTACAAAAAAAAATAACAAACAAAATTAATTCGCATTAATCACGTATTTCTCAAAATAAATTGATTTGGGGGGTTGTACATTTTTAACGTCATCGTTGACCTGACGCGAGTTTTACATTCTTTATCGATCCCAAAAAAAGTTCATAAGCGTGCTAAAAAAGTTTTAACGTAAACACGTTCTTAATGGACGGCCCCTAATATTCCGAATTGAATACCAGGGATATAGCCTATGTCCACAATCACAAATTCATGTACACGTGCATTGATCCGGTTATATTGGCCGGCGGCACATAGAGTGTCAAAACAAACATCATTGCGAGTCGCCTTTAGCACATCTTGATTGTTTGTTTGTTTGTCCGTCCTGTGCAATTGATATATATCTACCAGGCTTTTTATAGCTCTGTTATGATGTCATTTAGACGTGAGACGCCATTTTGTTTCTTGTTCATGTAATAATACTGAATAATACACGTTCGATAAATTATTATTATCCAAATGCAAATTCTGTATGGGCTATACACCATATACTTGAATTAAATAAAATACCTAGATGGTAAACGAAACGAAATATACGCTCGACTACGTTAAATCTATAAAATATGGTAAGCACTGTGTTTTAATTAAATCATGTTATGAATTTTTCAAAATATTTTTTTTATTTTTTAACTGTTTTAAAACAAGTTTGTCTGTATGTGTTTATGTAAATAACAATAAAAAAGTAAATAAAAAGCGCAGATAGTTTGCGTGAGGCGTGAGCTCTCTTAGCTTGCAAAAAAGCACTAGACTCTTAGACTAGAGAAAAATTTGATGCGTGTCGACTAACTGGATTTGAGAGTTTGTCATGTAAACTCGACCTTATATATTATAACAATTCGGATGTCGTATGTGTAAAAAATCAAAAAAAGTAGCGTTTGATGCAAGTTTTACTTTGCAAATTAAATACCAGGTTTTGGTCGCTTCTCCATCAGCGTCATTCAGTGGCCAGTTACACCTTTCCACCACCATACTTTTTATAGCTTTATTCCCATTATGAATAATAATAATTTTAAAACGTATAGGCTAAATATTATTGTTTTTGTTAGTGTCTAATTAATTTGAAAAGTCGTTCGAAATACACTTTTCCAAGTGTCGCCGAATTCCGAGGTAGACAAGAAGTAAATATTTTTGGACAAAACAAATAAAAGTGAATAGTAATTATTAATATTAAAAACGTATCACCATTTTAAAACATAATATTCTTACCTGGAGTATTTTTGCACTATGTCATACCGAAATTACATTTACAACTAGGTACTTTGTTTCAAATATTGTTCACAAGCACGTTTTCCGCCACCAAAGCGTATATATGCTAATCTAGCCTATGGGCGAATTTGTATGCAAAATTCTGCGCTATACAAGTCCTCTCCATTATTGTCTAGGTTCTAATGAACGTATTATGGGAACTACACACATTGTCCTCATCTTCACGCATTGTGTCTACTAGTTTGTTTTAATATTTCATTACGTAAAATGTTTAAGCTTTAACTTACGTCTAAAAATTGCATGCCAGAATCTTTAATTGTTATATTTTGTTATTAACAAAACGCTTGTAAACTATACAAAAAATCACGTTAGTAGACGTTACGTAGGTACTGACGTTGTAAACTACAGTGTTATCTTCTATCTGATAAGTTAGAAAAAATATCTAACAATAGCAAGACACTAAAGTGTATTATAAATAATATACACCTTCCCTGGACTTCCACGAATATTTGAGACAAATCGGTTTGGTCGTTCTCGAGTTATAGCAGAACTAAAACAATTGAAAATCCATTTTTATATCTATACATCTATACATATAATATAATAATATAATAAAACTTTAGAAATGAAAATTCTGTACCTTAAAGATATTCATAAAATAATAAGCGGGGGTATTACTACATCGCTATAGAAGCCAAAAATGTGGTTAGTTTTTTTGTCTGTCTGTCTGTATGGTCTGTCTGTATGTTTGTTCCACTATCACACGAAAACTACTGATTTGAATGCGGTTTTCGCAGATATATTTGCCTTCTTCCAACTTAACATCTGGTCTATAAAAAAAATTCCCCCCCACCCTTCTAAAGGGACGAAAAAGGGGGTCAGATTTTGTATAACACTTTTGCTTTAACACGAAAACTACTGATCCGATTTGCATACGGTTTTCGCAGATATATTTGTCTTCTTCCAACTCAAAATCTGGTGTATAAAATTCCCTCCCCCCCTTCAAACAAACCCCTGGCAAAACAACGTTTGCCGGGACAGCTAGTATTGTATATAGAAGATTATATACTACATAATATACTCAATATACACACTACACAATGCGAATCTTTTTAAAGTCAAGTGGGTAATTCTATAAAATAAAAGCCGATCCACCATCCGGTCCGGAAAATGCAAGTAATCTTGAGCATCGGAGTGCATCGGTAATCCGCTCTACCCTCGATAGCTCTTGCAATTATGACTTACGAGCCATTTCCCCTTATAATGACAATGGCGTTAATTGATAGAGCTCCATTAATTTAACAGGTACCACTTTGGCCACATTCGTCCACTGAAAAGCCACTTAAAGCGCATTATGATGCGAAAACTCGACCATTCCGTACAACATTGTAAAGAGACAGATGGGAAATTGAATTCGCTTCGAACCGAATGAAAAATACAATTGGAATATTAAATTTACACAGATCTACACGTGTCAGGTGTTCCGCTTCCAGCGGATGTGAGCTGCATGGTCTACAATATAATAAGCGATTAACTTACTAATCCGTTCGAGAATGTTTTTCTAGAAGTTTTCGAAGGAATAAATGCTTATTAGTTATTAGATTTTGCATTGCATTTTCGTTGATCAGATAGGTATAATGGTGGAGGTTCGATGATGGATTGTAGTGTGCTTTATTAAAAAAAGTTCTTAGCACGAATAGACCCCAGACCAACCAGTGATTAGGAATTCCGCGAAAATCGTAAATTTTCATGTAATTATTATTTTTAACAAAAAATTAAAACCGACTTCCAAGGTAAAAACAATAATAACATCCTTATAATACGAGTATGAACCAAAAAGTTTTAAATAATTATTCCTATCTAATAGTGCCTTTTTCCGAATTCGGCTAAAACTCAACATTTCTGTACTCAATCTTCATCATTTTGAAGTCGGTACCAGATGAATCTTCAGTTCTCTGACAGAATATTAATTGAAACTTTTGGAACTGGCACCGACTTCAAAATTCAAATGTGTGCCTTATGCTCTGGAGATAAGGTTGAATTTGGTGACATTGGTGACCCTGACGTGGTAATGAATTAATGATGATGATGGTGATGATGATGATGATGAATGTAATTTGCATAGTAGCATAATATGCTTTCAGTTCTTAAAACAGCGCCTAAACTCCCAAACTTGTAGCTATAAGGAATCCGGAGTTCTCTTAGTATCTTCGGAACCATAGTATACCTCGGTGAAAAATCTTGCGTTTTGGTAGCATATGCTTAGGATGCTTCTCATAAAACCAAAATCACCATATGTTTCCATATAAATTTCGAGGAGTTCCCTCGATTACTCATGGATCCCATCATCAGGTCACCACTTTTGTGAATATGGTACCAAATTGGAGTGAAACCTAATACAACAAAACAAAAATTTTGAAAATCGGTTCACAAACGGCGGAGTAATCGTTGAACATACAAAAAAAAATATCCACAGCCGAACATATTATAACCTCCTCATTTTTTGGAAGTCGGTTAAAAAGCAGCCTATGTCGGTCCTCGTGGTCTACTCTATATCTGGCTGAATAACATAAAAATCGTTTCAGTAGTTTTTGGAACAAGCTCGTGAAAATCGGTTGGTCGGTTTTGACGACTTCTGTGGCTCAGTGGTGAGCGCGTTGGTAGCTCAAGCCGGGTTCGAATCCCGCCGACGGAACAAAAAGTTTTCAATGTTCCCGAGTCTGGATGTGTATTAAATATGTGTATGAGATAATAAAAATCTTAAATATATTATGTATAGTATAAAAGTATTAATTTTCCGTTGCCTGGTACCTGTAACACAAGTCCTTTAGGTACTTAGTACGGGGCCAGACTGACGTGGTGTGAAACGTCCATAGATGTTATATTATTATGATTATTGTAAAACAAGCGAACTCTTCAGCTTTATATTAATTTTGTCCCAGTAAGTGTGTAAGATGAGGAACTTTATATGCACCAGTTATAAATAAATCATCCATGTACCGAGTTTAACATTTATAGTAACTTACGGAGGTGTTCATACTGTGAACAACCTCGAGACACGTGATAAAGTTCTCGTAATTGATAAGTGCTCGGAGCAGTGATCAAAATCACCTTTAGCAGCTCAACCGACTTAAAACTTGCCAATTTACTAACTTACGGGTCACTTCACATACCAATTTACTAGTCACTTAGCTAAATTCTAAGGGTGAGTTTACATTGGTGATGTGGGCGATTCGATGTATTCTAAATAAACGAAGCAGTGATTTTTCTAAAAACCGACCCATAACTTACCAATTACATTGTCATGTAGCTAAATAAAAAAAGGGGTCGTTTATAAATTATAAATTAATTTTGTGTTTTATATTTATTGCTATAGCTGCTGCAGAAATACACTATTTGTGAAAATTTCAGCAGTCTAGCTGTAGCGGTTCTTGAGATACAGCCTGGAGACAGACAGACGGATAAACAGCGAATAATAAATAATAGGGTTTATCTTTTTTACTCTTTGGGTACGGAACTTTATAATATTTTCATGAATAGTCAAACGTGTCCTGAATTCCGATAGATAACTCAAAAAATCAGTCGTTTGACGTTAATTTGCCAATACGAGAATTTACTAAATAGTTTGCTGTTTGATACCCGGACTGGATCAAAACCGTATTAATGTTGGATCGGAAAAGCAGAATAGTGTAAACATTACACACTACACAGTACACAGGCCATGCTAAGCGAAGTGAGCAACTGCGGCTTAATGTAGAGATTAAGTCCCCATGAGGATTGTATTGGATCGTCAAAGCGCTACAAAGGTTCATAGTCGCTTTTGCTGCAAGTGCAAGAATATATTATAGAAATAAAATGTTTGAAAATGATTGCTATAGTATACATATTTTTGCTGCATACGATAATTCCTTCAGACTTACATACCAGCGTCACTACATTAAAAATATATATTTTAAAAAAACAATAATATATTCTACGTAATTAATTGTATGCATTTCTTTTTTTTTGTTTAATGTTTATTCTGTTTTTATTGACCACCTAGCTAGACTTTTTAGATATAATATAATATTGTTTACCTTTTCATTCAACTCTGTATGTAAGTTTTAAGTAACCATAAGTTTTGACGTGACAACGTCTTATAATTCGATATGGGCTGCGCGCACGAAAAAACATGACGCATTATGCGGCGTTACCTCGCTCTGAGGCGTTCCATTTAAGGCTATGACGTTGTCACGTTCAACTATCGTCAGTAAACCGACTTTACAGACAACCGAGTTCGAGTCGAGTTCAACTCGAACTCGAGTCGAGTTCGAGTCGAGTTTGAGTCGAGTTCGAGTCGAGTTGAGTTCGAGTCGAGTTCGAGTTCGAGTTCGACACAAAACACTACTCTCCAACCGTCTTTTTTTTACTTTGCGATCGTTAAAAGTAACTTTATATTACACTATGTGTTCGCTGAATTTTATTAATTAATACGTCGCCTTTGTAATATTAATGTGCGAAAAATATTTAACCAACTGTATACTTGCCACGCGTTTATCAATAAAAGGAAAATGTGAAATATTATTTTTCGCCATTTTTAATTGAAGTACGGATACTGTAATATTTATTTTATGCAATACAAATTGAAGCTTTTAATTAATATCTTGTATATTAATACTTCAAGCCCCGTAAGAGCACCGGTGATCGCGGTAACAATAGAATACAATAGCATTTCCAAGAATCCGCAATCGAAGGATTAATTTAATTTTAAATTGAATTTCATTTTAATTTGCGAGCTCGATTTTGATAACTAAAACAACATTTATAGATTTTTGATACATCAATTCTGTACCGGTAATAGAACCGACTGATTCTGGAAAGAATTCCCTGTACCTATTGTTACGTGCTAGGGGTTCGAAGACTCGGAGAGAAAGAAAACCTAGTGACTCTCTTGAAGACTTTATTCACAAACACTAGCTCACACTAATCACTGAGTCCAAACACTAAGCACTAGATCCAAATCACTGAGCACTATCACTGTCCTAGGTCGTAGCCGAGTCACTATCACAATCACAATCACTCACTATTGATCACTTGTTCTCGCTCCGAAGTCGCCTCGAAGATAGCTCAGATCAAACTGAATTGCCGGCTCGACTGTCTGCGACTATTTATACGGGCCGGATCGAATCTCAGAAAATTCCGGAACATCCCAGAATAAACCCGATATGCGTAAACAAGTATCAGATATTTCTAGAAAGTACTCGTAGGTACATACACCTAGCGTCATCTAGTAGCGAGTAGGGGATTTACGTTGCCTGTGTTCCCTTGGTAGGTTCGCTGGCCTGACGCTAGATGGCACCACGTGTCCGTATCCGTAACACTACTCCCCTCTTAGAGATGCTCGTCCCGAGCATCATTGTTACTGCCGCGCCACGCTGTCCTGGTCTGCGGCCCCTTCACGTCAGCGCAAGAAGTACATTCGTGGCACCAATTCTGCACATCATCTCGCCAATGCAACCAGAAGAATCGTTCTCGCACTTTCCTCAGCATCCTCTTGACACCTAGATGACTCCCTGATACACCCTCATGTATCTCGCAGAGAACATCTGGTACTCTCGCCCTTGGGACAATTATCTGGAAATAGAACTCTCTACCGTTAGCCCATTTCCGGTAGAGTATTCCGTTTTGAAGTATCAGACTGTCCCATTGCTCCCAGTACGCCTTAGTGACAGCGCCAGTGGGTGCAACCTCACTCCAGTTTGGTTTTACGTCACCGCGTTTCTTCCATGTGATGATGTGCCGAAGGTCGTCATCTCTTTCCTGAGCCTTCCTCATAGCATCATTTTCCAAGAGACCCAAAGTATTTGTCTTTGTTCTTCCGCTCCGTGCCTGGGAAGTAACAGTTATTGGGGCTCTCTCCACATTGTCCAATACTCGCCACCTAGTCCTGGATTCTATTCGTTTCCCCTTATCCCGGGCAGGGAACGAAACTGCTTGCTTCCTCAGCTCCTCTATCTGTTCCTCGATCCTTTCCATCCTTGCCATCTGGGTCTTCTTCTGCGGGCAGTTGAGCTGAAGATGGCCCCTCTCACCGCACTTATAGCATATAGCTTCAAATCTTTTCTTCGTAGGAGCCCTAACCTCCCTGACTTCCGCAGCGACCTCGCGGATATTATGGGTCTGCCGTATGTCACGCCGAACAGCCTCGACCTCCAGTGCATGCGCTAACGCTTCCTTCAGCGAGGTATGATGACCAAGCCTTACTGCAGCTCTGACCTCCAGGTCTTTGATTCCGTCGACAAATCCTTGAACAATATTTGTGTCGACCATCTTGGTGTCAGCTCCTGGGTATGCCTTCCTGACGTGTTTTTCAATTTCCAACGCCCATTGTTGAAGCCCTTCTTCTGAGCGTTGGACTCTATCACGCAGTTGGGCACGGAACACGTGCTCCAGGTGTCGCTCCCCGTATCTGGATTCCAGTGCCTCCATCAGGTCTTGGAACCCATTTCCCGTATGAGGCAGTGCCTCCAGGACCGACAAAGCTTGCCCTCTGAGCGCAACAATGAGAGCTGTCAGGCATTGTTCTTCCGTCCATCCGTTTACGGTAGCAACAGTCTGAAATTGCCGACGATAAGCGTTCCAAGAAGTAGTGCCATCGTACGGCGGCACCTTTACTCTTGGCCCTTGTGCCACTCCAGTGGCTCCACTAGACACCGTAACTCCCGTAGTTTCAAGGCGCACTACTCTCTTCTGCAGTTCAGTGAATCCGGTTTTCAAATTTTCCACAACCGACTCTAACCCGGTAACTCGTTCTTTCATTACGTCGACATCTTTACGTAGCTTAGTCACAGTGTCACTAACATCCTTTATGGCCAGAAGCGCTTTCTCTTGGAGGTCCTTTTGTTGCTCTTGTGACTCTTGCAACGCGCCGAGCTTGCGGTCTTGTGACTCCTGCAAAGCGCCGAGCTTGTGGTCTTGTGCCTCTTGCAAAGCCTGAATATCAGCTCTTTGCAGCTCCATTAATTTAATTAAACTTTCCAATTGAAGAGCCATTTGAGGGGCCGTAGAAACTACGGACGTGGCAGGATGGATGGAGCTAGTCGACGGAGCCTGAGCAGGCAGGGCCCAGTGGGCGGGGCCAGTGGGCGTGGCCTGAGTGGGCGTGGCCTGGTGGGCGGAGCCGGTGGGCGTGGCCATGTCCAGAGTGGGCGGGGCCAGGGGGCGTGGTCAGCGGGCGGGTCCCGGTGGGCGGAGCCAGTGGGCGTGGCTTCACCCGAAGTGGGTGGAGCCTGGGGGGCGTGGTCAGTGGGCGGAGCCTGGTGGGCGGGGCCAGCGGGTAGGGCCTGCCCCGCAGTGGGCGGAGCTTGGTCCCCAGTGGGTATGGCCTCCGCAGCTCCACCGCCAACTCCTCTCTCGAAGTCAATGGCAGCAGCTCGCTGCGCCCTTGTCCTGACACTCCCCTTGAAGTCCTCTCTCGGAGTCAATGGCATCTCCAAATCCCACTTCTGACACCAGTTGTTACGTGCTAGGGGTTCGAAGACTCGGAGAGAAAGAAAACCTAGTGACTCTCTTGAAGACTTTATTCACAAACACTAGCTCACACTAATCACTGAGTCCAAACACTAAGCACTAGATCCAAATCACTGAGCACTATCACTGTCCTAGGTCGTAGCCGAGTCACTATCACAATCACAATCACTCACTATTGATCACTTGTTCTCGCTCCGAAGTCGCCTCGAAGATAGCTCAGATCAAACTGAATTGCCGGCTCGACTGTCTGCGACTATTTATACGGGCCGGATCGAATCTCAGAAAATTCCGGAACATCCCAGAATAAACCCGATATGCGTAAACAAGTATCAGATATTTCTAGAAAGTACTCGTAGGTACATACACCTAGCGTCATCTAGTAGCGAGTAGGGGATTTACGTTGCCTGTGTTCCCTTGGTAGGTTCGCTGGCCTGACGCTAGATGGCACCACGTGTCCGTATCCGTAACACTATTATGTATTCCGAATTGACACTGCTGTTGTGAATAATATTTGCTTTAGGTTCATTAAGTGGTGCACAGTGCAACAAAAGCTACGTATTCAGCTGTAGCCTCGCCCTATAATATCATATTCATTATGCGAAGCAAAATTACCATCATTGTTATTTAATCTTTGATTTGTTGGAAACAATGCTGTGCGGTTATACATGACTGTCGCCCAGCTGTGCGATGTGCCACTTTAAGATGGGAATATTAAGAGTCCGTACACGAAATTTTGCCGATGAATACGAAATTGCAAAGGTTCGCTACAGAAATATTATTAGGTTTTTTCCCCTTATTAGACTTAAAAATATATATATTAATTATTAGATTTAAAATATATTTAAGCGCGGAAAGCCGAGCCGTAATATAATGTGAGATTTAGGTTGCATTGAATCGTGTTTTTTGGCACAATTTGTTTTTTTTCTCGAATTGGATAGAATTTTATCTATAGATTATTTCTGTCGTTTTCTTTTTATGAATCACAGCTCCAAGTTGCCGAAATTAACAGCAATTCTTTGCCCATTTTCTCTAAAATTTTGCCGAGTTACATATTTTTTTACTTAACTATTTCATATTAAAGTGGTAAAAAGTAATTCCAACATTTTATAGACAACTTTCTCAACAGTACATTGTATTTTTTTCATACCGGACGTCAATACAATCCATCAACAGGTGATATTCTAAACCTTTTACAGCAAAAATCACAAAACTGTCGCGGGTTTGAGTTGGATTATTTAAAAAAATCTAGCTCCAACATTAGATTATAATTGAAATAATCTTACATGTTGTGCATTAAAACTTATAGAAATACTGTGTTTTAACTGTTAAATCACGTCTGTAAAATCAGCGAAATCGGCAAATTTCGTATACGGACTCTTAAGTCTAGAACGAATCGAACTCATCAAGACGTGATCATGATACTAATGGACTGATATTAATGCATGCTTAAGCAGTTTTAATCTTTCAAGCCCCATACATAAGAGCACCGGTGATCGCGACATCAATAGCTAATACAATAGCATTTCGAAGAATCCGCGATCGAAGGTTTATATATATCTAATTTCAACCCATTTTATCCCCCGATGAAAACAGAGCAAGTTAGACGTGTCTGTCTGTCCGTGGCATCGTAGCATTTACGCGGTTTTACCAATTTTGACCTAGTTTTTTTTGTTTGAAAGCCGACATGATCGAGAATGTTCTAAAATATAATTTACGATTAGCAGCTCTCTCACTGCTGTAAAAAGATTCCACGCCCAAGAACGTTTTAATTTCAGAATATGCTTCTGCGAATTCATTTTAAGCTCTATATAAGTAATGCAAATGAAGATTATCGGGGTAGAGTTAGTAAAATAACAAGGCCATAAGTTCTCACTAAGTTAGTAGGCGCTCCTTGGAAACTTTGTACGTGGTGTAAAGTTTAATTTCTGTGTTGCAGCTATCGGTGGATAATGTAGCCATGTCTACGAGAATCGAGAGCGGCGGCACCAGGTACTTGGATCTATCCGACTCTTTCTACCTCGGCGGGATAGAGAGTGAGAAGAGACAAAGGGCATTCGCGAAGGGTGTCAAAGCCGCGGATTCTAGTATTATGGTGAGTGGAAAATCAATTGATTATGGTGAGGAAAGTTTGGTATATTCAGTTCGAAATTTGAAAATTTCAACTTGGCTAAATTATTGTGGCATTTATTATATTTATTTAAATTAGTAGTGTTGTAACAGTAGTAAGAATATACGGCATCTTCAAAGTAGCGTAATTTCAGATAACTATAAATAATAAATCAATAGGAAAACGCGTGTTTTTCATTTGTTCGACTCAGCATTCACTGTGTTGCCACAGAATATATATTAGTTGTACCAAGTGTTGCACGAATTTGATCAAAATTTGAGCTACTTAATTACTGTGTACATCTGGATTGTGGCACACCCTGAGCTTTTTTACATTTAAATCAAAATTTATTTTAAGCTCTAAATTAAAATAAATTAAAATGAATTGAAACTGAGTATTCAGTAGGTAGGTACAGAATCCGATTTCCAAACGTCGAACGTCTTTCAATCGCAATCTTTACTCGCGATCGCACATGCTTTCTCGCGCCCGAATGTGACGGCCTGCGATCGTAATGACACTCTACGCTTGAGAATCGGACCCCAGATCTGCGGAGGTCCCTCGAAGGCCTCGTTGAAGGCAGATGAAAGGATGAAGGAGTGTTCAATTTAAAGCGGATCAAATTGTAAAGCAAACCCTCGGTTGCAAGCAATACCGAACTTTAATCTGTTAAGCCGTTCGATTAGTTTCGAATGTGCTTCAACAACTAGTTTTATTATTAAAATATAAGCTGCAGTAATGTAATGACTTAACGAGTATAAATTTATAACCTAAAATTTTATTAAGTACCTTTATAGATATCTGAGGATTTTAAGGTCAAGTAAATTAAACAACTCACATATACATTGTGTTCTTCAAACGTAAATGTGTATGAGCATTTATAATACTGTTGTTTATAATTTAAGTGCAAAATTCGCTCTTTAAATCTTTAAATATTGTCTATATGTGACAATATACCCGGTACATCCATTTTAATTACATAAATGTACTAATATAATTGATAAATAATCGGCCAAGTGCGAGTCGGACTCGCGCACGCTCCGCACCGATATAGACCAAAAATAGGCCAAAAATTGTGTTTTTTGCATGAGAGCTCTCGTTATTTTTTTATTTTAATATTATGATTAAATATTAAAGTACACATATAATAAAGGACTTTGTGAAAAAATTAAGTGTCTATCTGTTTCCATTGTTGGTATAGAGCAAAAAAGACCAAAAAATCACGTTTGTTGTATGGCCCCCCCTTAAATATTTATTTTATTTTATTTATAGTATTTGTTGTTACAGCGGCAACATATTATATATACACAATCTGTGAAAATTTCAGAAGTCTATCTATAGCGGTTCTTGTGATGCGGCCTGGAGACAGACAGAGGGACATACATCGAAGTCTCAGTAATAGGGTCCCGTTTTTACCCTTTGGGTACGGAACTCTAAAAAACTTTATTGTGTAAACGGTTTATAAATCGTAATAGCCGTTGATGTATTAGTTATCAAACTGATAGTTCTAATAGCCATTTTCACGAGCGTGTTAGCCGCGTTGCGGTTAAACTTACACGGCTAAAACAATTGTGGCGTATGCGGTAAATATCGATGACACAGCTCGCCACAGATTCACCGAATCACTATTTATTACACCCACTAACGTGTTAGCCGTAAACGGTTTAGATGTTTAGCTACTTAAATAATCAGAATGTTTTAGAAACTGTTTCAATAGTAATTAACTTATCAACCCCCATAAGGACACCGGCGACCGCGACAACAATAGATTTCCAAGAATCCGCGATCGAAGGATTAATGTCTATATTGTTCCCGTTAGCAATATTATATCGTACTAGCTGACCCGGGAAACGTTGTTATGCCATATAAATTATTTCTAGTATCAATATAAAAAGTAGATAAAAACATATTCTCGGGCCTAACGAATGTACATAAATTTCATTAACATCGGTTGAGCCATTCGGGAGGAGTTCGCGCACAAACACTGTGACACGAGAATTTTATATATTAGATGATTAACATATTGATTAAGCCTTATTTAATTAAAATACATGAAATTTAATAAAATTTAAGATAATTTGAGAAGAACTTTGCAGTTAATTTGTTATGCAGTTGTATACACTGTATTTGTCTATTGAGATAAATCTATCTTTTAACATACAAAAAATCTGATTCATGAGGCCCAATAACCTAGCAAATTATCGAAACTTTGTACGTGTGCGATGAGATCTTTAGCTAATAAGGTATTTACAAAACACTAAACACAGTATACCTATTTTATTATAATGGAACGTTTTCCAATCCTATTGCACAATCCAATCCAATCCCACACAAAATGTGACAAACCGCGGAAATATGCCGTTTAAAATGACTTCATATGAAATGAACATAAATAATAATTAATATGCACAATAATATTATGTCCAATCAATGTTATATGTTTGAGCTTAATACATTTCGAAATAATGCAAATGCAAACATTAAACTTTCCCGACAGCAACTTCGGATTGGCCTATATAAAAGTTTGCGGACAGTTTACAACAAAATATAATGTTTACACTATTGACACCAATATTAAATAGTCTGTTAAATGAAATAGTTTCAAGATAGGCATTCACTTGAAATCAGGGCTTGTTAACGATAGAGGGGTATCGTTCATGCAGGTTTAAAACGTTATAATACCGTTATCAATTTAAGTTATAAGTAACGATATTTTTTTATAGAACTCTGACAAGGAATACGTGTGGCACCAACGCAGACTCGTAAGGAAATGTACATATTTTTAATATTATCGTATCTTAGCCGTGTGTGATAGCTTAAGATACTATAATATTTTAAATTTGGGCGTCTTAAGATTATATTATCTTCACCGTGTGTGATGCGCTTTACTGTAGCGAATTACTTATATAAAATGTTGTCGAGTAAGCGATACCGCGATGCAGAGGCTTAACAATGACATCTGTTGTTGAATTGCGGAACTAAATTTACTCGGACAATATAAAGTTTACAAATCTCAACACTTAACAAATTGTAATAAGATACGTAAAATATACGCGAAAGTTTACCTACTAGTGTAACTAAAAAGAGTGAAATTATTATTATTTTTAACAAAAAATTAAAACCGACTTCCACGGTAAAAACAATAATAACATTAATATGAACTAAAAAGTATTAAATAATTTTTACTATCTAATAGTGCCTTTTTCCGAATTCGGCTAAGCCTCAACTATTTCTGTACTCAATCTTCATAATTTTGAAGTCGGTGCCAGTTCCAAAAGTTTCAAATATTCTGTCAGAGGACTGAAGATTCAGCTATCTGGTATCGGGTATCAAATACGATTTCCCAATTATTTTCGAGACGATTAATTAACATTGTACCAATAATAAAAAGTAGACTCGTTTTTATCTCGAAATATAATTTTAACGCCGGCATAAACGACAATAATTTCACTTTATTACTTGGCGCTTAATTCGAACAAACTAACGAACCACCTCCAGTCTCTCCCATTATTCAATTAATCGGAACAACGCAATTTGTTTTATCGTCATCAACTTATCTATCAATGGCAAATATGGGGACGTCTTTCATTGGCCAATGCCATGACTGTACTGATAGAATATAGTTGTAATGATAGAAACATCGAAATGATCATCGTTAAACAAGTTTGTACATATCATACAACTCTTATACATTTTACCTGTATTCATAACAATAACATATAGAGTATAGAATACATTTTGTTAACATTTAAAACAAGTTTGCGCGAAAAAATACCAGAAAACAAATCACCGCGGGAAGATTAAGTAGACTGGAAGTTTTCGTTATAAAAACGAGGCATATAATATAGTGAAGTTGTAAACTGTTACAACCTAAGACTTAACTAAAGTTTTTACGGCAACATTTCTTCGCCGGATAAGATCCGAAGCATATTTAATCAACTGGGAAAAGTTACTACGAGCATAATAAAAACGTGCTAAGCTGTAAAAAATAAATGTTATAGACTTAATACAATGGATGTTTCCGTGACGTCTTCCTGCAGCGTACTCTTAATAAAATTAGGAAATTTTATCAAAATTAATCTAGTACTTCTAGAATCTAGAGGCTGACAAACAAATATTATCTATTAGATGACGCCTGCAACTTCATTGCGCCAAAATACGTTTATCACGCAGGAACTGTACATTTTGCGGGATAAAAAGTATCATACTAATATGTCCTTACCCGTGACTCAAAGTATCTCCTTACCAAACAGCAAAATTGGTTAAGCCGTTTGAGAGTGAAGAAGTAACAGATTTTAGTAAGAGATTATGTATGGATTCATATTGTTCAATTATTAGTAGGTAAGGTGGCAATTCTACAGTTTAATTGCTTTGTCGAATGCAGGCTTCGTCGCCCAACGGAAATAAAACGTTCAAATTGATGCGATTTCATCGATAGTTTTTGTCTGTCGAGCGCGACTGATTTAGTGAGACATATTTTATGATGTGTCAAATGCACTCCATAAGCAATTAGTCCTGAACGGCGGTTTAGCGGACACAGACATATCAGCGGGCTGATTCACGATTTCCGTTTGACTCTCATTCGGAAACTTTACGTGCGAACATTGGTTATTGATTAAATAAAACGTAATTCGCATCGTGAATCAGGGCTCATATGGATTGAGCAAGGGCCTACGCCCTTACCTCTGATGGCCAGAGAAGCCGATCGTGAAGCTCAATAGATAATCTAGGGATGGGTCTGCAGGTCCATTTTGGGCTCACCCTAGAATTATTTTTATTGAAGTCGTTGCTATTGCCACACCAATATTATAATGACGTCCAACTTAATGTTTAACAAACCTGATATTGTTATAAGCAAGTTTGTGTCAGATCTGCCTCACCCTTTTTAGACAGATGTTTCGGAGGTTCTTATGAAATGAACTTCAATAAAACTCTTGCCTTCTTAGAGAGGGAGCGAGCCATTATTTCGGTCATAGTCTGGATATTTTTACGGATCTGATATCAATCAACAATTAATAATAATCAAAGCCGGCCAAGTGCGAGTCGGACTCGCGCACCGAGGGTTCCGTACAAACCTGCAAGGTTTACAAAGTTCGTTTGATATGAATTTCAACTTGATAGCTCTACGCGTTCATGAGGAAAAAAGTAATAAGTTTATATTTATTAAAAAATATATATTTTGTAATGTAACTAAAAATTTAAGGTTTTCGGAATTTTTCCTTTATGTGTGCTATAAAACGTTGCTTCATGCCAAATTTCAAGATTCTAGGTCGACTGAAAGTACCCTTTAGGTTTTGATTCCCTTGCGAGTACTTGCGAGTTTCAAAATATGCAGCTTAAATTGCTGTTTCTTTTGATTGCGTTGACATAGAAGTTTGATTTTGTTACAGCTTAAAGGTATTATAGACCTGAGTATTTGGTATGAATTTCAATTTAATACCTCTACGCGTTTATGAGGAAATGGGTAGTAAGTTTAAAATTATAAAAAAAAAAATATATTATGTGATGTAACTAAAATTTTATGGTTTTCGTAATTTTTCCTTTATCTATGCTATAAGACGTTGCTTCGTACCAAATTTCAAGATTCTGAGTTCACGGGAAGCACCCTGTAGGTTTTGATTCCCTTGCAAGTGTCGAAAATTTGCGGCATAAACGGCTGTATCTTTTGATTGCGTTGGCTTAGAAGTTTAATTTTTTCACAGCTTCAAGGGACAGTAGACCTGAGTAATTGATATAAATTTCAGCTTCATACCTCCACGCGTTCCTGAGAAAAAGGGTCTTGACAGACGGACGGACGGACAGACGGACAACAAAGTGATCCTATAAGGGTTCCGTTTTTTCCATTTGAGGTACGGAACCCTAAAAAGGACAATAATATTTAGGTCACAATTAAAGACGGGATTGCTTTCATTTATAATTAAGATAATATCAAAAATCAATAATAATAATTCACCTTTGTATTATCTGGGGGCACGGCATGGCCCCAGCCAACACCTCGAAGCGGTTCGCGGCTATTTCACACCCAAGGTGGGTGTGAAATAGCATCTTCGATGTTAGCAAAGCTAGAGATTTAGAATTTTGATGACTAGGAGCGAGTATTAAAACTAGCTTAACCTCTAAATTACATTATATTCTGATTAATAGTTTACTACTTACGGATGGTCAAAGTTAATACGTTTTATCACTGACTGACAGATCATCAAAATTCTAAGGTACTTCTAGCAGACTTAGAACCTTGAAATTTGGTACCCGAATAGGTCTTTATTCACAATGAAAGGAAAAATTATGCAATCGGCCAAGTGCGAGTCGGACTGGCGTACATAGGGCTCCGTACCGTAAATTTGTATGGGACCCCCCTTAAATAAAAGGTTTATTTAATTTTGATTATTTATTATTAAAGTTGAAATACAATTGATTATTTTCTGAAATTTCCAAAAACCTTACTGTAACCATTATGAAGATAGAGCAAAAAAAACCGGCCAAGTGCGAGTCGGACTCGCGCACCGAGGGTTCCGTACAAACCTGCAAGGTTTACAAAGTTCGTTCATTACGACAATCGAGTATGAGGAAATGGGTAGTAAGTTTAAAATTATTAAAAAAATATATATTATGTGATGTAACTAAAAATTTATGGTTTTCGTAATTTTTCCTTTATCTATGCTATAAGACGTTGCTTCGTACCAAATTTCAAGATTCTGAGTTCACGGGAAGCACCCTGTAGGTTTTGATTCCCTTGCAAGTGTCGAAAATTTGCGGCATAAACGGCTGTATCTTTTGATTGCGTTGGCTTAGAAGTTTGATTTTTTCACAGCTTCAAGGGACAGTAGACCTGAGTAATTGATATAAATTTCAGCTTCATACCTCCACGCGTTCCTGAGAAAAAGGGTCTTGACAGACGGACGGACAGACGGACAACAAAGTGATCCTATAAGGGTTCCGTTTTTTTCCTTTTGAGGTACGGAACCCTAAAAAGCAAAAAAATCGTGTTTTTTGTACGAGACCCGCCATTCCTAAATTATTTTATTTTAATAGGACTATTATACAGACAACAAAAATACACAATTTGTGAAAAATTCAACTATCTAATCAATCAATCTATCAAAGAAAGCTATTGATACATTCACTGAATGTTGATTTCAATTACAAAATAAGTTGAAGGCTTGGCTTGAATGTGATCTGAAAACTTTTTACGACAGAAGTATTGCGTAGCTGTGCAATATTTTGCTTGGCTCTTTTTACATTTAATGTTTTGGTGGGATAGAGCTTAAGAATCTTACATTGTTAGTGCTCGGTCCATCCTTTATATCCATGGCATTTATGATGCGACGAGAGTATTAATTCACAGCAGAGCATAGTTAAAATACAGTAGAGATCTGTGAACTGCGGCTGTCGTTTAGGGTTCCGTACTCGGATGTTGAAAATGGAATAGGCACCAATGCTGAGACTCTACTCTACCTTCCGTCGAGCCGGTTCTTCTCTCTAACTAGGATTTATCGTAGAACCATGACAGACAGTTAAATTATTCGCAATGTTGAAAATCGTAATGATTTTAAAAATACAAAAACAAAGATATTTTTTGGCACAGTAATGAAAACGACACTACCTCTAGAATGTAGTGTTTCTTTCGTATTATATAAATAACTAATAACATGAAGTGATTAAATATTATTAGTTATATTGTACGAAACCAAAATTACTACGCGAGTCAAACTCGCATTTGGCTGGTTTTTTAATGTGAACAAATAACGGGTCTTGGAAGATTTTATATTGAAATTTTAAATATACTTTTAGTGCTTAAAAGGCTCCGCTTGATCCTTCTATTGTTTTTCATAATATTAAAAATATTTCATGCTTGTGCGGATTTTAGATTATAGATTTAGATAGAGATAAAGATTTATGATTTTATGATTGATCGTCTTTATTATTGAATAAAAAGTTCATTTTTCCCACCAAATCTTATTATTATAACTATATGATGCCCACGACGTTGCACAGATACTCGTTTATGGCGCAGGAACCGTACACTTTTTCGGCATAAAAATATCCTAAGTCTTTTCCCGGAACTCAGTAGCTCAACTTACCATTTACGAGTATGTTATTAAACATTGGTCCAGCGGTTTAAGCGTGAAGACAGACAGATAGACATACTTTCGCGTTTATAATATTAACTTAGCATGAATAATAATTTTAATAATATTTAAATTGTTTTCGATAATATTATGATGCTCACTTATCTAGTGATTTGATTTCGAAATCAATTATGAGATAATACATACAAAGGATTGACATCTAAAATAGAATTAGCGAGTGACCAACGAGTTTATAAATTACTAGATGATGCCCGCTACTCTGTTGTGCCAAAATTTCTTTTATCGCGTGGAAACCCTACATTTTTCCGGGATAAAAAGTATCCTACGTCCTTTCGCGGCACAGGACAGGTTCCAGGAAAATCGATTCAGCGGTTTGGGCGTGAAGAGGCGACAGACAGAAACACTTTCGCATTAATAGTAATATAAATTAAGTATGGATTATAATCAGTAGAATATAATCTCATCAGGCTCGGTTAGATACTTTTAGTTAAGTTTAATCAGATAAGATTTTTAAAGTTAATATTACGAGTACTTTGGTTGGATTTAAATAATTATGATTTAAAACAACTCTATTTTTCAACAAGGTGCTAACACTTTCATACAAATTTTCAAGCGGATTGATAAATACATGCTAATTGCTATTAGATTTATATTCTAAAAAAGGGCATTTTGAAAATAAGAAGGTAGATACACGGTACACCCTACAAACGTATCATACAACGTGTCTTTTAAATACGTCTGGAAGGTAATAAAAGAATTTACTCGGTAAATACATTGTAACTTTATACGTAAACCATATTAAATAAATAAAACTCAGAGAACCGATACCCTATTACTTTCCCGCAAATATTTGTTTAAATGCATTAAAAGGCATTGAAAGCATACAAACTGAAACTGCGAGCTTTGAGACGAACTTGGTGAGTTGGTGTGATTTTTATAAAAATATTATATTATTTATAATATTTTCCGACCATAAAGGTAGTGTGCATTTTTAAGATTTTATTTCTTGTCGAGACCTTGTTTATTAAATTTTTAGTTGTATGTTATTAATAACTGTCTGCAGAATTCTATGAAAAGTGTTTTGCTGAGGTACAATATTTCATATTTCGTATAGGCCACTTTAATGAATTTCTATTAGACAGTATGTTTACTCCTAGCCTTGTTTAACTTGTTCATCTATAATAGATTGGTCCTAATAGGTCTCATGGTCATACATTGGTCAGTGATGTGATTGTATTATATGCTAAATTAATTTAATAATTAGACAAATAAACCTTGACTGAACATAATTATTGTCCAGCCCATTGGTTTACGATAACCGTTTATATCGAATTCGAGAACTATACATGTTCTTCCTGCCTAGCATACGCCAACGAGATATCTCACTCTCGAGATAATTAAAAACTACTCGTCTCATAATGTCAAAATAAACACATTATCTCGACAAAACTCTATAAAAATGTGTTATTTCGATGATAGATCTACGCGATAAAAAATGTTTGTCATGCTAGGGCAATAGAGATGAAGATACAAACTGTCAAACATCGAGAAACATGTAGAGAGAGATATCTCGTTGGCGTATGCTAGGCAGGCTGGTTAACGCCGGTTCCGCTTTAAGGTCCCTCTCCACGTGGACAAGTATGATAGCCATCATGGTGAAACTGTAGCTTGTGCAATCGCCGCTGGTCATTGTCAATTCTAGATGAAAAAGCCAGCTCTTCGCGATCGCAGTCGCTTGTATAGTTCGGTCGATGGATCTTGTGGTAGATCAATCATGGGCCATCGTGGAGAGACCGTAAGATCCGATCTTAGACACCGTGCGGTTAAGACCCATGCGTTTTTACCGCAAATTATTATAAAGGTTTTGTAGGTTCAGTTTAGTTGGGCGAATAAACTAAAAAAAATCAACATCGTCCTCTCGCACACCCGTCTTTCGTATGCCAGGTGAAAAAGAACGACGCGGATTCAGCGCCGAGTTAGTTTTTTTTTCTTAATAACTCCATAAATATACAAAATTTTAAAAATCCATTAGTGCAGTCTCTTGGTAATCAATTTTTAAATTATTAATTAAAATGTTGAATAAATTGAAAGCAACGTTTTGAAAAGAAATTAAATATTTAGATATGCATCTTTGGCATTTTTTCTATCGAGAAAATTGTAAGATATCGTGTTTTCGCTACTACGAACCCTCGCAAATATAACGTAGTATCTATATTTAAAAAATGAAACAATTCCTAGCTCATATCAATCATAAAATGAATTATAAGATCATCTATTTTGCTTTAGTTGCCCCCTTAAAATATGCGGTTTAAACATGGGAAACGCGCTATTTCTGCTTTGTCTGAAGTCTGAACTAGCTTTAAGCATTGACCAATAACCGCGCGGTAAGTTTCCCAATACAAGTCGGACGGTATTGTGAATGAGCCCCGGGCTATTTAGTCAAAATACATTCGATAGTTTCGACAGAAATCTAGATTGTGTGAGGCTTAACGCAAACCAAGTATGATCAGTGCTCCTGACGTCTTGTATCCGACCCTTACAAGCCGTAAGGGTCCCCCAAGACATCGCAAACAAAGCGACGCGGCCTAGAAGTATTTCTAAATTTGTATAGATTTAACAGACTTCAATTATTATGTAAGTACCTCAAGCAAGTCTGTCAAATCCATACAAACTTAGAAATGCCTCTACGTGTCGTGTTGCGGCCTGAATTGACCCTTAGCGATGCGTAATATCGAAAAACCAATCACCAGACCTATTGTTTTGAAATTTTAAATCCAGTTTCGAAATCTAAATTTATTATAGAAAATATCGAATGCAATTTGACTAAATACCGTCATAGTGATTGTTTAGAATCTATGTTCAAAATCCAAGAGTCAATTAAACTGAAATCAGAGTATACTCGTATCAGCTATTAGTGATGTTCGATATGGCACAGTCGACGTCCAAATTGAAACTTTACACATATTTGGAGAGCTGCTGATTCTGGTAAACGAGCAATTTCATGGATGATTTCAGCGTTATTCAATAAAGCTTGGCTTAGAGGAGCGTACACTGAAATTTGTAGTTACAATTAGAGAAATTAATAGGGAAACGACGGATATATTTGGTCGTGTCATGGTGATTCGTACGTAAATAAAGTATCTATTTCTATGATAGCTAAGCACTAAGTCCAACCTCCGTTATTCATGAATATCCGCTGGTATCGGATTCGGATCGGACGTAGTGGGAAACCTTTCTGTGGGGAAACCAATCATAGTCGTGATCGTAATCGTAATAAGCTGACAGCGCTTCATGTACCTAATTTGCGTAGAGTAGTAGTTAGGTCAACCAATAACCATCTTCTTATGAATCATTTCTCTTTTAATTATCTATACATATTATTATTATAACAAAGTCGTTTTTTTTTCTCTTATGTCCCTTTGTTCCCTTTAATCTTTAAAACTACGCAACTGATTTTGATGATTCTTTCAGTGTTAGATAGCCAATTTATCGAGGAAGGATATAGGCTATATTTTATCACGCTAAGACTGATAGGAGCGAAGAAATAGAGGAAAATGTGGAAAAAACGGGGATAAATTTTATTTGAAAAGACTAACTTGAACGCGCTCATCTGAGGAACTACTGGTCTGATTTGAAAAATTCTTTCATTGGATAGCCCATTTATTGAGGAAGGTTATAGGCTATATTTTATCACGCTAAGACTAATAGGAGAAAGTGAAAAAAAACGGGATATTATTTGAAAGAGCTTATCTCGCGAACTACTGGAGCAATTTTTATGTTATTTGGCACAGATAAGAAGTAGACCACGTGAAGGATCATAGGCTATTGATTTTAATCATTTTTTCAGTGGCTATATAATATTTTATACCCGTGCGACGCCGGGGCGGGTCGCTAGTTTATACTATCAGGCACTATTACTATACTATTTAAGCTTATAAGTAACTACTGTTAACGCCCTTTAACAAGGATTTCAGTAAACGACTCATGTTGAAAAAACGCAAAGAATAAAACTAACTAGTAAGAAGTAAATTAAATACCTTTAATTCATTCAAAAGAAATCGATTGTACGGTAATTAAAATATATTTAGCCCTCTACTGAGCTGCTAGCATTTTAAATTAAGACTATATGACACCTAAAAGTTCAAAGCAGAAAATGGGAAAAAATCTACGGGGCAAAATCCTTTATTGCACGTATTTTATAAAGCTCTAGCTGTGCTTTTTGTGTTATTAAAATATAGTGAACAAGGCCTCAAAGTCTTTTAGAAGCGTTCAAATATTGAATTCAATTTAAAAGCTATACAGAATATACGTGTCGTATTGTGACGATGAGTTTTTGTTGCGAGCCGTTTTTGCATCTGGCTTTTTAGACTCCTTTGTCTGAAATCTGTACCGGCTATGTGAAATAGGTTTATATAGTTTTAGTCGTATTTAAGAGCTTCTAATATTGGTTCGTCATTTAGGTCCTATTTTGGAAAGAGAGAATTTTTAATTATTAAACGACTAACTATCACGAAGTAATCTATACTTATTATAAAACAAAGTCGCTTTTTTTCCCTCATGTCCCTTTGTTCCCTTTAATCTTTAAAACTACGCAAACGGATTTTGATGATTCTTTCAGTGTTAGATATCCCATTTATCGAGGAAGGTTATAGGCTATACTTTATCACGCTAAGACTAATAGGAGCGAAGAAATAGAGGAAAATGTGGAAAAAACGGGGAAAATTATTTGAAAGGGCTAACTTGAATACGCTAATCTCAGGAACTACAGGTCAGATTTGAAAAATTCTTTCAGTGTTAGATAGCCCATTGTGGCTATATATTTTATACCCGTGCGACGCCGGGGCGGATCGCTAGTAACTAATATAAATAATAAGTATGTGTGATTGAAATTGACTTTAAAAAGAACTGAAACCTTGAAAAAGAACCAGTTTTAAAAAAGGAAACTTTCCTATTCTACTCTTTTATAATTTAAATTGTAGAAAATAGGTTGACGTTTTTATTAAATTGCAACTAGAGAAACCTTTAGAATAGTTTGCTTTTGCGGTTGAACTACAATGAATATTGAAATACTTCTTTTCAGGGAAATCTTATTTATTAACTGGTGTTTAAAACTTTTGTTGCTGAATAACAACAGTTGAAGTTTTTATATTAGCTTTTTAACGTTATATTAAGTAGATACTATTAGATACTACCATTTAGATTAAGAATTGTCCATTATATGTGGGCACTTAAACACTTTGTCCTAATTGATGCTACAAGCCATTCTTTATTATTGTCACCTTAAGTTTTTTCTTTTTCTAGGGTTGCGTAAAACCAATCGAAGTGGACGACAAGATCTTCGGGTTGCCCAACGCGCTAGTGACGTACGGAGTGAGCCCCAAGTGCGTTTGGTGGTACCCCTGTCACTCCAGTCCTGGAAGTCCGCCGTGCGTTCCAAACGCAACCTGCGAACAGCACGGCGTCAACGACTTCACGTGCAAGTGTGACAGTGATCTCTGCATTAACCCCGATTACGCTGAAAAGTATAAGGTAGGTCTTCATATATAAGGTCCGGTTGGCAGCGGGGCGACATGAAGCGGCATCAGACGACGTGTCGTCGCGACACTTGTGGTTTCTATGTACATAATATATTTTCTATGAAAGTGTCGCTAGCTGCGCAGTCGCGACGACACGTCGTCTGCGGTTGCTTCATGTCGCCCGCTGTCAACCGGCACCTTTACATACTATGCAATAAAATTACTTATATGAAATGAGAGGAAAAGCTTTATTGTTTGCATAATATTATGTTATATTATGATAATACTCTTCAAAACTAATGGGCTGGTTTTGACGATCAGGCATAGAGTAGAGTGTAGACCACGCCAAATCGACGCGATGCGTTATATTTTTTTTCGCCTACAGCATTTTTATTTCTGTTGTTCATATTATAGAAAATTCGTGTCACTTAAGTACTACCGCACTCAGAGTGGAACATTAATTGCTTAAATGTAATTAATTAAAAATTTTGACATAATCCCCATACACTATCTGTCAAACTCTTCATTAAATTGAAGGTTAATCATAATTAAAATATGTATCAGTACGGCGCGGCGGTTAGACTCACAGAGTCCGGTCCGGTCCAATAGTTACTACGTTCAACTCACACCCGTGTGAGTTGAGCGTAGTAACTATTTACTTAGCCCGTGTGGTTGAGCCTAAATATACTTTTTAATTTTTATGGTGGATAAAAGTACGATTACTGCAACATAAAAATTTTAAGCGTTCGGAGTCGCGCGTAATGTGATTGTGTAGTATGTCTGTATGACTATTACTGTTACAAAGCATCCGAATAAAAATCGTTTGACGACGTTTACGAGTACACAAGTAAAAGTAGTCAAACGATTTTCACACATAGCTGGATAATAATTTTCAAAGCCCCTGAGATCGCTCAAACGCCATTGTCGCTAGTCGTTCGTGTGTGAACTTTATTTGTGGAATTAACTTTACAATTTCCTTTGCCGTTTATGCTTTGTTATGTTAACATACTTTTTACCCATTATAATATAAACAGTAAAACAATAATATATGAAAATACAGCAGTTATACAATGTAATTAAAACTTGTTATTCGGGACTTAACGCGACTTATTTCAATAGTAGTGCTACTATGAGTACATACTTTTTCTCGACGTTTCGGCCGTGTTGCAACGGCCGTGGTCACGACCGGACCGTGGTCACCAGTCCCCTCGTGACCACGGCCGTTGCAACACGGCCGAAACGTCGAGAAAAAGTATGTACTCATAGTAGCACTACTATTGAAATAAGTCGCGTTAAGTCCCGAATAACAAGTTTTAATTATAATGGAACGCGAAAGTTTAAAATGTTATAGTTATACAATGTTATGTCCTCTATGGAGTGATTTTTCTAACGTATCAGACAGAGACCAACCATTGTATAGCTATAGTTAGCTGTAACACAGCATGAATCGTTTTAATATAGGCAAGAAAATATCATACTACCGCACATTTTAGGGACAAAAAGTATATCTTATGTTATTTTCTTGTTATTTTCTCAAAGTATCTCCATACCAACTACCAAGCAAAGCAGCGGTTTAGTGGTTTGTGCGTGAGAACGTCACAGACAGACAAACATTCATACTTTCGCATTTATAATATTAGTATGGAAATACCTCCATTAATGATAAATGTAACAAAGCATTTAGCGCAGTCGGTAGGATGTTACTGATTCGGCCGCTATGGTCCTCCACCGGTAGCGAAACATCCGTTTAGGCGCCGCGTTCGAAGTTCAATGTATATTCAATGACTATCCCGCTCCCGGCTACAGATGTAAAGCGATTTACTTTTTGGTGTACTACCGGAACCGATTTCCACTGGATACGTACACTGTTGTCTGTGCGTTTGTTATGTTTGTGTGTTGTCACCTTTATTGACAATGGACATGTTTGACTGAAGCTTCGGCTCGCTTCGGCCAATATAATTTTGCTCGATAAATCTTTTGGGTTTATCAGAATATATCACATCAATTGATACAAAGTCGAAACTGAAATAGTAAAAACTGAGTCGAAATATTATATTTATATTTTCCTCTTTATTATTTGATCAATGAAAAAATCACAAAGTTTTATAAAAGTGGCTGAAACTAGGCTGAAAGAATATTTTGGCTTCGGCAAAAGAGTTGGTCTTAACTTGGGCTTGATGGTTTCGTTAAAAAATCTTCCTTCGCTAATCGCTCGCACACTAACCAATATTAATTCGTATATTTTTATTATTTCAGGTCTTCTCCAAGTCAAGCAGTGAGCTCGAACTGGTAGCGCTCTATCCCCTAACGGTGCAAGAAGGTGGTGTCTCGGTCATTACGACCCAGAACATAGACGTGGTGTTGGACCACCATAAATACGGGGTTAGACCCTCGGGAGTGCTGCTCCACGTAGCCCAGTCGCCGCAGCACGGGAAGATCGCAGTTGACCTCTCGCTTCAGAGGAACCCACCACAGTACACCAATCATATCGACGGAGAAAAGTCCAAGCAGACTTTCACGCTGATGGACCTTTCTAGAGACAAGGTAAGGCAGTAATTTGACTAAGACCGTATTATACCAACGACTATTAAAGTGGATGCTCGAATTAGTATCACGCTGCCTCTTTCGTTTTTTATATGATTGAAAGAGAAGACATGATATTTTAACAAGCTGTGAACTATAACAGGCGTTGGTCAAATTGGGCTATAATATAATTATTATATATGGTCTCTGATAAATAGAACTTTCGAGCTTGTAAATAATATTATATCTACTAATATTATTAACACGAAAGTTCTATTTCTATATTATGTCTGTACAGTAACTCTTTATTCGTTAATCGCTAAGTGGATTTTCAAGGCATCAATAATGAGGAGACCGCGGCCCGCGGGACCCGGGATAGGACATAGACTGCTTTCTATCCGGGAAAATTTACGATTTCCACGAAATTCCTTTATGTGGCGCAAAGTCTCGGGCAATATTTTCTTCCATCATATTGTATTATCACTTTTTTCTATCAAAAACTCCGGTCATGTTTGTCGTTCTGAAAATTTACCTCTAGTATTTTACGTGAAAAACTTTTCAATTGCGAATTTATTTATTTGTTAAATCAATAAAACGTTTCTCAAATACACATCGGCTCGACGAATTTTTAAAAATACATAAAAAGTAATAACATAGCAACAAAGCGAGCAATGCTTGTTTAGTTTTTATTTACACACCTCAGGGGTTGGATTTTATTGGATTGGGAGCGTTTGAAAAAAACATTTCGGCGTATTGCACATGTCATTACGTTTGTACGGCTTTAAACGCATATGGAGCCCTCGGGTGCACTTCAAACATACCAATAAAATTGAACGTTGCAAACTATTTACACAATTACTGGCTGTGCGTATTTTGGCCTGTATAAATACAGCGAATGGTTAGACATTTTAATTAAACTTTATATCGACCGAATCGATAACTAAAAAAACTTTAGGCTTTTCCGTTTTCGGGCAGTCATTTGGTTTTGGGATTTACTCTAAACGCCATTCAAACACACAAAGCTTTTAAATGTTTGTTTACGTAGTGTTACGTATAACACTATCCGTAGGACGTATCCTACAACTAATAAAACATAGTTGATAGTAGTTACTGGTTAAAGCGATCTATTTGCATAGTGTTTTACTGAAAAATATTACTGTAAAAATACGGTTCAAGTTTTTTCTACAAACCGCGCTTAAAATATATATCTATGTATGATGTAAAATAAAATGTACTGTAATGCTCTGTTTCAAAACTATAATTATTGTTGAGCAATTTTTTTGGTTGAGAGTTGACATGACTGAGTGTCCTTAATAATAATCATCAACCTGCTTATACTGTCTACTTTTAACCTAATTACGGTAAACCAAAAAGGAGGATTACGATTTTTACCAGTATTTATATTATGAATGTTCTCATCTGTTCCCTCATAACTTCTAAACTAGTTAAATTAGACAAAAAAGATGTCGTTTGAAGCCCGTTGATAGTCTGCTGACTACGGTACACCAGTGTGCCGGCTGTCGCACACATTTGCGGATCACTGCTGTAGAATATCAAATGAAAGAGCTTAGTTAGCATTTCAAGTGTATAAAACGTAGTCGGGTTATAGTTTTTAAAAAGAGAAAAAACGGCCTTTTTTAAATTTCCGTTGTATCCAAAGGTCCGCTACGTTCACGACGGCTCGGAGAATCACCAGGACGCGATAGTATTGGAGATGGAACTCATACCGGAAGCTAAGTTCACTCTGCCCAGCTACCTCCAAGGCCGAAACACGTTCGTACTACACGTCAACGTCACACCGGTCAACGATCCGCCCGTACTCAATTTGCTGCCCGGCAAGGTTTTGCGACTCACTCAGGTAAGATGATCTGCTAACTATAGCATAGCCTCCCTTCTTTGAGAATGACTCTTGTGTTAATTCTTGGGCTAAAGTCAGCCTGTTAAGGGTTTTTTAACCTCGATTTGTTCTGAAAGTGTCCCTTATATAATTGTCGTCATGGTCCTAGAGATGGCCAACGACACAATTCATGAGATAACGTCATGCATTCGAAAGTATTGACAGCGTTATCAATAATTAATTTATGGGATTTTCACAAACCGCCTCGCTAAGTCGCACGACGCTTGCGAGTTGCGATACTTTAAGTCCAATTCTATCGATTTTTGATTTATAAATTCTCGGTCGTAAGTATCGAGTGTAATTTGAATAAAAGCCTCAAACTTGCGCACACAAGAGACAGCACTCTGCTTCGAATATTTTTCACTATATTGTTTTAGTTGTATTATCTCTACAATAATTTTAAAAGGATTTTTACTCAGATGAAATATTTTTTTCCATCGTAAAAACAATAGTATTTCACTACATAAACTTTAAAATTTTGTTTTAAACTAGATTTTTAATACTACACTGCATTTAATACACTCACGCAATAAAATTCAATTCATTTTGTCTTTGTTGACAGCATGTCGAATTTTCTTTTCTCTGTTATTACTTTTATTGTTAAATTAACGTGAGCTTTTGATTGAAATATTTTGTAATTTCTGTTGTGTTTTCGAGAATGTTTAAGTTTTTTTATTGTTTCTTTTAATTTCTTTTCAGAATGTTCGATGCACTTCGTTTAATTTTGTAATAAGTTGCTTTTTGTAGTTGCATGTCCTTTGCCACTACCTTCAAAATGAGTGAGTATAACAATATTAACCCGCTTAATAAACTGAATAATTTTAGTAGGTGTAAAGTACGGTGGCTGAACGTGTAGAAATTTGTTTTTGAATCATCGCTTCTTATCTTTTTCTCTTCGGACGAAAATTGCTAACGCATATCTGCAAGTATGCGATAGCAATATTGCAAGAGATAAGCAGTGATTAGGTCAATGCACGAATTTCTAAATGTTCCGCGACCTAAGGCTGCCTGCACATTAAGGCCCTGTATTCCCAGAAGGGGACGATTTGAAGATTTAAAAAAATATATATCCACAGCCGAACATATAACCTCCTCGTTTTTTGGAAGTCGGTTAAAAGTGACAAGGAGACATAAAAATATATAGTAATTTAAATTCTGAAAAAAAATAATATGTGCTAGTTAAGGATCTAACACATTGGAATTAATATTCCATTACACAATATCATAAACTTCACTCTATAGAAAAAATCCCGAAGTTACCTCTTCTTTTAACGAAATTGCCATACTATGTTCAAATTACTTGGAATTTTCAGGTAATTTTTGTACTGAACGAAAGACAAAAAATATTGATTGAATTATGTTTTATTATTTTTAACAAATAAATTAAAACCGACTTCCAATGTAAAAACAATCGTAATATTATGAACTAAAAAGTATTAAATAACTCTTACCTACTCTTTAATAGTTCCTTTTTCAGAATTTGTCTAAATCTCAACTATTTCTGTACATACTACAGTCTTCATTATTTTGAAGTCGGTACCAGCTAATTTATTCGTGAGTTCAGTAATGTCAGAATATCTGAAACTTTTGGGACTGGTACCGACTTCAAAGTAATGAAGACTGTAATATGTACAGAAATAGTTGAGATTCAGACAAATTCTGAAAAAGGAACTATTAAAGAGTAGGTAAGAGTTATTTAATACTTTTTAGTTCATAATATTACGATTGTTTTTACATTGGAAGTCGGTTTTAATTTTTTTGTTAAAAATAATAACTTCACTCTTTTTAGTGTTGTCTACGAAATAAGCCTTTATGCGTAAATAACCTATACGAATGTTAACTATTCAGTACATTATGTTACTGTAAGCAAAATTGTGGCAAATGCTTGCAGTTATCTAAGCGATGCTGCAATTTCCAAACTTTTATCTTTAAAGGTTCAGGAGTTCTGTTCAGTTCCTTTGGACCAAGAGAGACCTTTGTATGAAATTTCTTTTATTCGTAATATATGTTTAACTTACTAGAAACAACATTTTAACCACTATGAGCGTTCTGATAAATTTCAAGGATTTCCCTTGATTGCTCATAGATCCCATCATTAGCTCACCACTTTTGTAATTGTTATACAAAATTAAGATTATATTATCCTATACAACAACACGAAAATTTCGAAAATCGGTCCACAAACAGTGAAATCATGGTCAAAAACATCTGCTTCGATGCAAAATATCACGAAAAGTACCAATAATTGGGTCATAGTGTGATGACCATAGTATAATTATAGACTTTGTGATGATGATGATTAATCAAATTGATGTGTTGGCTTATGCTTTCAGTTGTTTAAACAACGCCGAAATCCCAGAACCTGTACCTATAAGCATTCAAAAGTTCTGTTCGGTACCTTCGGATCCAGGGTATAACCTGGTGCGAAGTCTTACTTTTTGGTAGCATTTACCTCGAAATCACTATATGTTTCCATACAAATTTCAAGGAGTCCCCTCGATTCCTCAAGGATCCCATCATCAAATCACCACTTTTGTGAACATGGTACCAAATTCGAGTTAAACCCTATACAACACAAAAAGAATTTTGAAAATCGGACTACCAACGGCTGAGTAATCGACGAACGTATTACCTCCTCCTTTTTGGAAGTCGGTCAATAAAATAACGACGATCAAAAAACTATAAAATTGCATGAGCTCCTGAGCGCGACTGAGAGCCTTTGCGCCTGCAATTTTATGGTTTTTTATCGTCGTTATTTTATACATAATTCAATCGAGACGAAAAAACGTGAATCCCTAGATATATTTTTGTCTTTCGTTCAGTACAAAAATTACCTGAAAATTCCAAGTAAATTGAACATAGTATGGAAATTTCGTTAAAAGAAGAGGTAACTTCGGGATTCTACTTCTTCTACTGTGTTAGATCCTTAAGTAACACATTTTTTTTCAGAATTTAAATTACAATATTTTTATGTCTCCTTGTCACTTTTAAAACTTGAAAATCGTCCGCTTCTGGGAATACAGGGCCTTAAGTCGCAAGTAGTGCGGCAGCCGCGCGGCAGCAGCGCGACCTCTATACTTAAACGAGCCGCGCCACTCTCTTTTGTATAGAAGCCGCGCGACTCTCTTTTGTATAGAAGTCGCGCGGCTGCAGTGCTGCTGCTGCACTGCTTGCGACGTAATGTGAAAGCGTTCTAATTATAGTCTGATGTGCATTAGTAAATGTAATGCATGTTTTTTTTATTAATTCGTAATTACTAGATTTTCAATAGCAAATGCACCCGTCTAACTTTTTATTTGTTATGACTATTAGATAATAACCATGACTTTAGTACTTACAGAAATATTAGTCTTTAATTGTCTATGTTCAACTTTGTTTGCCGCGCAATCATAAATCTATAAGGTCCAACGTGAAAGGCGGACTTTTATATATTATAATATACTTACTGATTTCGGATTTTGAAATAAAATATACTTGTGTAATAAGTTAATAACATCTTGGTTAAGACCCAAATATACGGTTTTGTATGTGTCCCTTAAATAGAGTTCATTGTGAAAGTAGGAGCGCTGAAAGAGCAAATTGTTTTTGTGATGTGCATGTGTATGAGCGTCATGAATTTTCCCATACACAGCCAAAAAAATTGGGTACTCTTTAAGCGCTGCTACTGTCACAGTGAACTTCATACAGGGGACCCAACCACACTAAAGTAATATCACTTAGATTTGTTACACCGTGTACATCAGCTGCCACAATTCCAATTGATATAAGAAACGAAGTACATAATATTATGCATAAGTTTTTTAATCATCTCTGTAATGTAGGGTACAAGGAAAGTGATAACATCAGACATTCTGAAAGCGGAGGATCCAGATACGCCGCCCGAAGATCTGCTATACACCGTGTTACATGGCAAGAGCGAAGCTAATAGGTAATAATCATAATAATAATATTATTAGCATTAAAAATGGTTGTGTTAGTTGTTACATTAATTGTCTCAAAGTACAGGAAAGCTAGTAAAAAGCGCGCCGAATTGTGTCGTGTTTCGATGTGATGAACCTAATTACTTAAACAATTTGATTAAAAAAAAACTATTGGTCTGTACATTGCACAGCTGCTACAGAACAATTTTTTTATTCATAGAAATATGAGAAATACTAGTTAATAAACCCCATCAAGAAATCGGTTGTTACTTGTTATACGTTGCATTATTACATAACAACCGGTAGAATTTTACCGCATGTACTTATTATAAATATTTTACTTAATCATTAAATAAACACGTGATTATTAATTTCTATTGAAAATTAATATCAATTGAAAGCACTCATTGTTGAGTAATCAATTTTGTTATTCAATAGACACTTAATTCATAATGTTTGAATCACCTATGTTACCTATAAACAATTTTAATACGCAAGAGCCATGCTTCAAATAAATTGGGCTGGCTCGACCGGATAAATACCACGCTCTTACGTAAAACTGGCGTGAAATAAATTAAACCAAAGCTAAGAGGATGGATATTATAAAGAGCAGGATCACAAGTGTATAACATTGCAACTTTGTGCTGTCTCCCGCTTTTATGGGGAGGGAAATTGGAATCTTCCTACTCCTCCTATTTTCTTCTGATTAATTTCGTTGCGGGTCCCAAGACAGTTTTAGCATGTCCCTCGGGCTCCCTGAGATCATATCAAAGGGTTTTCGTGGTTGGGTACCGCTGTCGATCCTGGCGACACAGGAGATACAGTGGTGGGAATGAGTGGTGGGCCAAAGCCCGTTTAAAAAAAAGTGTATAACATCAGGGAATTAACAATTAGTGTTGTTGTCATTGTCCATAGGAAAATAATATCAGGCGATCAGTCTGGTCGTTTTAAAGCTACGTTTCGTCGTCATATTCGCATTGATACTTTAGAGCTTAGAAATTTTGGAGCTCTCTGGTATCCGGGCGATACCAGAGAGCTCCAAAATTCTACCTACGTTCTATAGTCCAATGGTTCCCAAACTTATTTTGTCTACTGGCCACTTTGAAAACAAATTAAAATATGTTTTAGCGCCCCCATTGTTTCCGAATAAAATGCATCCGGATAAAATCACCCCCAAAGCCTCTACACAACGCCCCCATTTTTTTCTGGATCCTACACGGCCCCCTCCAGACCTTCAGCACCCACAAGGGGGCGTTATCGCCCACTTTGGGAAAGAATAGAATAAGAATAAGAAAATATTATTTTGATTTTTTGGGAAACGCTGTTTTATACTATAATCAAAATACCGACTAAACATACACATTTTGACATTTTAAACGAGGTGCCTCGATGCCGTTTAGATTTTAGATCTAAATCCGTAACTAAATAATGTACTCTCTCGACAGTGGCCACATTGAAATCTCAGGGCAGCCAGTGGACTATTTCACCCAGCAAGACATTAACACGGGTGTTATATCGTTCGTGCACGGAACGACAGGCGACAAGACACTGAACAAAACGTCCCTACGACTGACCTTACAGGTAAATCCATACTTCCATACTAATATTATAAATGCGAAAGTGTGTCTGACTGTCTGTCACCTCTTCACGCCCAAACCGCTGAACCAATTTTGCTGAAATTTAGCATGGAGATACTTCGAGTCCCGGGAATGGACATATGATACTTTTTATCTCGGAAAATGTTCGGTTCCCCGCAATAAACTAGTTTTGGCGCAACGGAGTTGCGGGCGTTATCTAGTCTTACACTAATGTCTAATATACGAAGGCCAACCATATCGTTCAATTTATGAGCAGTATTGGGTTGGGGATGATTCTCTAGTGCGAAGGAGTCACAATAGATCCTCATGGGTCGCAGTGACGCCAGGGCTATAGCGACCTGCCTTCTTCTAAAAAAAAAAAATAAAAAAAAAAAAAAAAAAAAATACGAAGGCTGCTATTTATGTATCCGGAACTGGCCACTTACAAGAACAATATTTAATTATTATTTTTAACAAAAAATTAAAACCGACTTCCAAGGTAAAAACAATAATAACATTAAAATGAACTAAAAAGTATTAAATAATTTTTACTATCTAATAGTGCCTTTTTCCGAATTCGGCTAAACCTCAACTATTTCTGTACTCAATCTTCATTATTTTGAAGTCGGTGCCAGTTCCAAAAGTTTCAAATATTCTGTCAGAGTTCTAGTCGTGAGAATAGGAAACTAACACACTGGGCAAATCAACATAGCCCATTGCATTTTTTTTCTTTTTTATATCGTCTATTGTTTTTTTTTACTTTTTTATTTGTCGCAGGTATCTGATGGCATAGAGACGAGCGGTCCCGGTGTATTGAGGATATCGGTGGTACCGCTCCAAGTGCGTCTAGTTAACAACACGGGATTGGTCCTAGTTCATAACTCGTACGCCATCATCAACTCAGACAACCTCACGTTTACTACGAACTCTGATGAGACGAACGTGCAAGTTAAGTGAGTAAATCCATACTTATATTGTAAACGTAAAAGTGTATCTGTCTATCTGTCTGTCTGTCTGTCTGTCTGTCTGTTACCTCTTCATGCCCAAATCGCTGAATCGACTTTGCTGAAAGAGAGTGAAATTGGAGATGCTTTGTGTCCCGAGAAAGGGTATAGGATACTTTTGTCCCGGAAAAATGTACGGCTCTCGCGCGATAAACGAATTTTGGTCATCAAAGTCATCTAGTAATAAATAGTATTATATAGATAAATAGAGAACGAATAATTGAAACAAGATACATTTCTTTAAGGCGATAGGTATTTCAATTGGCATCTTAGACGATTTTAAACATTTAGAAGAATTAAGTCCAGTCTTGGAGCATAAAGGATTCCTAAAGGATTCCTAAAGGCACGAGGCAAGTAATGATGTCAAATATCATACCTGAAAACGCACTTAAAACTGACATTGCGAGACACGAAAATAGGGAGATAAAAATATTTATAATGAAATATAATGTTTGACGTGCGAAACGTTTTTGCGCTTTGTCAGGTGACAGGTGTGCTAATGGCAGAAATATATTAAAAACTAAGGAAGAGTAACTGTGTCAAACATTTGTTCCACGAGTATACAAAATAAATACCGAATATATGCATACTTTATGCATGTATTCGGTACACAATTTTGTGTATCTGTAGAAGTGGCAATTATTGTCAACGACTTTCTTTCGTTTTGAGTTGAAAGTATGGGAGTTACGTTTCCTTAGTTTTTATTATTCGTAGATTATCTTAATATATATATTTCTTGTGTGCGTGTGTATGTGACTGAACTCCTCCTAAACGACTGGACCAATTTTGATGAAATTTTTTGTGTGTGTCAAGGGGATCTGGGAATGGTTTAGATTCACAATTTTGTCCGCTGGACAATGTTTTTTTAATTAATTTTTAATTTATTAGTAGTTGTTGATTTTGGAATGTTTTACATTGGATCCGACAGACGGTGTCAAATCACAGTGTCAAATTTTAAATAATATTCGATTTCGAATTTTAATTTTAGTCTATCCCAACAGTTAGCGCTGCGATCAAATTAAAAAAAATACTTTATATACTTAATATGGCAAAGAAACGTTTGCCGGGACAGCTAGTGACTTATAAATTTTCCCGTATGGCAAAATCTCTAAAATTTTACTTTTGGAGATCGTTAAATGTCTTTGACTTCGGTAACAGAACCTTTGTTTACAGATACGACATAGTGAAACCACCGCAGTTCGGTGTGGTCGAACGATTGCGAGTTTTGGACGGTACTTGGCAGACCGTTGACTCTTTTACCAGCGAGATGGTGGCTTTCGGCAGAGTGCGGTATATGCATCTGTTGGGTAACCCAACGCATGATGAATTTAAGGTAATTTGTTATTTTTATTGTCTTATGAAGTCAAATGGTGCCAATCTAGGTTGTTGATAATCCTGAATATAAAAGGAATCATTAAGTGTCTTGAACGGCATAGAAAAGCACAATATTTTTTTTGAATTTCGGATCAACTTTTACCCAGACTGATGCAGCAACAGGAAGTTTTAAGCAAGTTGGTCCCATAAAACGTATCAAGAAGAATATTATAGAACAGGGGTTCCCAATCTTTTTCAGCCTGAGGGGTGCGCCCCAGGCTGAAAAATATTGTACACAATATTGATACAAGTTGACAAATATTGATACAAGTCAATATTTTGTCACGGCGCCTCACTCTAACTATTATTCCTACTAAATCTATTCCTACTAAATCTATTCCTACTAATTTGAATGTTTGGCCCTGGGATTTATTTATAGTTAATGTAAAAGAAATTTTTACAGGAAATTGGAGCCTTTTGAAGGGTATAGGCAAATCAGTAGGAATCATTGGTATTCTTGGTATATGAGCTAACTCACCAGCTGCAGGGCCGGTCATAATCTTCGCTACTGCGCAAACCCCGCCTTGGTAGCGCCCATTTCGAAACGGGCGTAAATCGCAATTTTAATTTCACCATAACTTCTAAACCAAACGTCCAATTTTAATCATTCAAAGACCAAATATTATCTACACAAACTGTACTTAGTGATGAAATAATTTATTTTTATAAGGGTCATCAGCACGAGTAAAATTTTTTCATTTAAATGTAGTCCCAAAATAAATCAAGATTTTTAAATAAAACAATGGTTGTTGTGCCTCACTTGACATAGATAGGTATAGTGTGTCGCAGACATTTTTGTAGATATTTATAAGATCTACATTAACCCAGAACATTGTATGGTTCTATCTTTTATAGTTGAGGCAGCGTACGCAAAATAAGTAACTTTTCTGGTTGATTTTTTTCACCTTGTGTCAGAAAATCCCAAATATCTTACGGAACCCTATATTTTCCAAAATAAAAAGTAGCCTATGTTACTCGTTAATAATGTAGCTTTCGAATGGTGAAAGAATTTTTAAAATCTGTCCAGTAGTTTTTGAGCCTATTCATTACAATCAACAACAAACAAACAAAGTTTACCTCTTTATAATATTAGTATATATAGTTAAGTAAGTAAAGCAAGTAAAGCAAGTAAATAATAATAAACAAATATTTAATCATCTGCCTGCTTTGTATAATAATTCGTATTATAATTTTATTTTATAATATTTGTGGTTATGGATAGTGATTAATGATGGGAGGATCGACTCACGGCGCCACTCTCGTCTTTCCACGGCGCACTAGGGCGCCGCGGCGCACAGTTTGGGAACCCCTGTTATCCACTCGCGCGTCGCACTCGCGCCATTCCCCAGTGCCGACTATCGGCTGGTGACGCTTGACTAGTTATAGAACATTGATAGTTTTATATAAGAATACTGGCGCTTCTAATTGGTTAGCGTCCCAAGTTCTTACCTGCTTAATAGAAGCGTCTTTAGACTTTGACTTCTTATTTTTTAAGTTTTTATTTTTATTCGTAATTGAATAGTATTAATAATTTTAGTTTCCTTATTTTTCAAACAGTTCAAAGCATCCGTTGGAACGATACGAACGAACACGCTATACGACTTTCGACTGACTTTCATCAAACTCGAGCTATATCAGGCGAAAAACGAAGAATTACTACTGAATAATACGAGAGAAGCCTTCATATCTTCCGAACATTTGAAATACCAAACACGACCATTGGTTCTTACAAGCGAGCGAATTCAGTACACCATAGTAAAACCACCAAAATACGGTATACTCCATTTATCAACTGGAAAACATCACTTACAAATGTACAGCGGATTCACTCAACAACACATAGATCTAGACCAACTATGGTACAGACTCCACAGAAGGGCCTACTCTCATATTCAAGATGAATTCACTTTTATCGTAAGCGCATCGGAGTGCGAAAACGTGACGGGCGTAATGACTATCAGACATGTCCCAGGGACGTCTGTTTCTGGCTACAACACTGGCAGACTTACTACGAAATTGGAGAGACTACAAGTAGTCGAAGGCTCTAGAATGGCGATACCAGCTACTCATCTAAACTTTCGAACCGACGTCGTTACTAACCTAGTATTCAACATCACCCATCTACCGAAACACGGGAAAATCGAAGTCATAACGGATTCTTTACAGATATTAAGAGAAAATACGACTTATTTCACGCTCCAAGAATTAAACTCGGACAGGGTGTACTACGCTCACGATGATTCCGAAAGCAAACACGACTCGTTTCATTTCATGGCTTTAAGTCCCGAACCGGAGGACTTTCAATACGTCGGCGTATTTCACATCGATATTATACTCAAGAATGATAATAGCCCGGTGAGATCTGTTGACAGAGTGTTTCATATTGTACACGGTGGAGCTAGGCTAATAACGGCTCGCGATCTGAGCTACACCGACGCAGATTTAGACACTAAGCCCTCGGATATTGTGTACACCGTCCAAAGATTTACTAAAGACCCTCCCAACGGAGGAATATTTAGGTCGGACAACCCTTCCGAGCAGATTGCTCAGTTTTCGCAGGACGATATTAATAAAAATCTGGTGTTGTTCAAACATCAAGGGAAAGAGTACGGTAAAATGGCGTTTTGGATTTCCGATGGCTTGTTTGATGTGAACGGGAATTTGGAAATACAAGCGTCGCCGCCGTTTATTAGAATGAATCCAAGCAATGGTTCTATAGTGGAAAACGGAAAATCTGTTGTCATAACGAATAAAGATATGCTGGTGAGTATGATTTTTTATTTTTATTGTATGAAAACTATTTTTACTAATTAGTAATTACTGAAAAGTGTAAAAAATATTTACATCTCGGTCTAAAAAAAGGAAGGGCCATTGACCTACGTTTATAGTTTTTCTAATTTCCTTAAAAAAATTTTGAACGAGATATAATAAAGTAATAATTTGGGTTAGAGTAAAAGAGACAAGTATATTATGCCAATAGTCGAATTTATACGTGTGCGTTAATGAATTTATTACAAAATTTATATCCAAATCAACCATTTATCTTTTTGTTTATTGTTCGTTTTAACACTTGGATAATATAATTATAAATTGAATATAGATATTCAATACGAATATAAGTTTTATTGTATAGTTATCGCCAGTTCTCAAAACTACTTCACAGAGTGGATCGCGGTCAAAGTTTTCGCTATCAGATTTCATATTGATTCCCAAGTTATACAGTCGGTCTAAGAAAACAGATTAGAATAAAGTGGAACAAATATTACTCTGAGGTACACTTGTGAGTTGTGCTAAACCGGGTCAAGTTAATCGAGGATTTAATATCATGTTATCTCTTTCGTTTATAAAAGAGGATGCGATGACATTTTGACAAACGATTGGTGGTTACATAGACTAGTGTAAATGGGCCTAAACCGACTTGTTCTTGAATCTTGATTAGATATTGTTAGAAAATTCCTTGTCATGCGATATTAGTTCTAGAGAAATAGAATAGATGCCGATAGACATACAAAAGTTACTTACTAAATTATTCAATACATATTCTGTAGTGTAGTACAGTCACAATAATTCTTTGCTAATTTTCAACTAATTATTTACAATGGCGACTATTATTGCGCCGGATAATATTACGACCGCATAAATCACGTCGTTATAACCGATTTTCACAATTTTTAGGTGGACACAAACATGAACTGTTTGGAGGAGGATATTCGATACGAAGTGACTCAAGAACCAAAACACGGGACCATAGAAGTGGGTGACGCACAGATATACACGTTCACACAGTTGGATATAGCGGCGGGCAGAGTTATGTATAAACATAGAGATCCGAAGACTACTACTGATGCTTTTAGGTATGTTAAAGTGACTACAAACATTTTTCACTGTGCACAGAATAGTTAAAATATATTAAATACTTACCCTTTACTTGAAAGATGTAAGATCCACGTTGTGCTATGTGTTTTTATGTAACGTAATTATACAATGTTTTATACTTGTTAAGACACTTTGCTAATGTATCAAATAAGACAAAATCTGTATTACACAGCGCAACAACGTTGTTCTAAGTTTTTAACTATCTTTTTTTTTTGTAGGTTCAAAGTGATGTGTTTAGAAGCTTGGGGTGAGGGTATCTACCCCATCAAGATATACCCATCTAGCTACTGGGAGCCGTTAGTGGTGAATACCAACAAACCAGTAGTTGTGGAGGAGTCCACTAGTGTTAACATCACTAAGGATATTTTGGAGGTAACTGTGATTTAGTAAATATTTGATAATGTCTGAGTGAAATCCTCTCAGTAATTTTATAGTCAAAATGAGAAGGAGCGAGATTATATTTTGTCACTTTAAAAATATCTTTGTTTAGTCTGCATTCTGAACATGTATAAATTAGATATTTCCTTAATCGCTACCTGTTTCCTTTATTCTCACGCTACTATATTTATTGCGTGCCGCGTATCTGTAGAAACAAGACTTTATACAAGTGCCGGAGAAAAAGCAATGTGACAATTATTGCCGAATTTCCACGAGTTCAGTTTCAGAGACCAGGCTATAGCTATTTGATAATTATTTTTGTATTGTTTAATGTCCTAAAATGATTGTTCTCAAGGTAATGCATCCACAAATCGAACCTTCGAACATTATCTACCAAATAACGGAGGGCCCATACTACGGATGGATCGAAATATCCTCAACGCCCGGTTCCGTAGAAATGGACAATTATAACGAGGAACCCGTACACACAAAAGTTTTCGATCAGTCCATAATTAACTCCAATCGGCTCGTCTACGTCCAATCGGGCGTCAATCGGACCAGAGACAAAATCAAAATGGACGTCACCAACGGCATAGTTTGGTTGCGCGATTTGGAACTAACTGTGGTCATAATACCCGAACACTTCTACATAGCGACGCAAAATCTGTCAGTTATAGAAGGACAGGCTGTCAGTATCAAACCAGAAGTATTCAAGACTGTAACTGAGTATTACAAAGGCAAAGTCATGTCTTACAAGTTGATATCGAAACCGAAATTCGGTAAAATTGCTGTGGGCGATCAAGAATTGAATCTGTTACCGGTTTTGAAGCTCAATACTGGAAGTATACAGGTGAGAATATTACTAGTTGTTTCGACAGGTGATGTTTTGTATTTACAATAAAATATTATAGTAAATACAAATAGAATAACATTAGATTTCCAAGAATCCGCGATCGAAGGATTAATTTTGATACTTACCGTATCCACGTCTTGTATTATAATTTATTATCTTCACCTCGTCGCTACAAACTACCTACATTGGACACTAATTTTATAACGACTTAAAACAAATTAAATTGTTCAACTACTGATTAAATTCTCAGCTGTAAAAGTTTCAATTAACTGGTGAATTTCTCAATTCGGAATCGGTAAAATAGCTTCAAGTTCGTCTCTTTACGCCAGCAACGTGACGCTATTTTTCGAATTTAAATCTCCGCCTCGCAATTGCGCCATTTTTTACAGCAATAAATATCGCTACAAATAAAATTTTTCCTTTAAACGCGAAACGTAGAATTCGCGATTATCTTGTTGCTTTCCTCTCTGAATATACTCGTATTTAAGTTTTAACGTTTTAAAAATACAAAAAATATGTACGTATCTGGTATAATTATATGTTAATATTATATTAAAACGGTATTTATTTTATTTCTGCGTTAAAAATATTTAAAACATGTGACGGAAAAATTCTTTGAGTCAACTCAACAGCGATAAATATAAGTTTTTTATAAAGACTTTAAAATACTTAAATAGAGTTATGTATATTTTTAAAAGAGCTTTTCATAAATAAACAGTGTGTTAGTGTAAACACCGTTATCCTCGAAACCATCAAATGAGCCCGTCAAAATGAACAACTTTTTCTATGAGATCAAAAAAAACCGTCTTCATACCCATACAAATTGCCGGCAATTTGTACGGGTATGAAGACGGCATTTTTTTTTTTTGATTTCCCAGCATTGTTCTCTTAGAAAAAGTTGTTCATTTTGACGGGCTCATTTGATGGTTTCAAGGATAACGGTATTTACACTAACACACTGTATTACATTTGTATTGAGCAGGCTGAGTGCTACCTATTGTCACGTTTCACTGCGACAAGTATAATAGGATTGGAACAACGCCCTTAGAGGAAACAACAATAACAAGAACTATGATGAGATGTCATAAAAACTTACACTAAACACTCAGGAAAATTTCAATATTTTAACATACAATTTATATTTCAGTACGTAAACGACGGTTCAGAAGAAACACAAGATTCGTTCAGCCTGGTGGCGATGACGGAAAGCGGTAAGGAGAGCGAACCGTTCACGATATGGGTAGACATTGTATCTGTGAACGATGAACCACCTATTGTCGCCGCGAATACTGGCCTATGTGTGTGGGAAGGTGGAACTTTTACCTTCACTAGGAATGAGCTGTGTAAGTGTACTTTTATACTGATATAATATTGTGAAGGGGAAACGTTTGTCTGTTTGCTTTAATTAGGCTTGAAAGTAGTGAATCGATTTTTAGTAAAAGGGAAATTAAAGCTTCCCTTCATTGGGAGAAGCATTTAGGAATACGCTCAGATATTTTTTGTGCTGACTTCAAAAAAATAGGAGGTTCTTCGACTGTAGGTATTTTTATGTAACATTTTATCACGAGTTTCAGTCATTCGAGTTTAAAAACCTGATATAAACTAAACATTTTGCTTTTAGATGTAAACGACATTGACACGCCATTAGAGAACGTGACGATAATAGTATCGGACATCGTGTCTGGCTATATCGCTATGAAGGCTGACGTCGAAACCCCAGTCGAGCATTTCACACAGGCCGATATTGACAGGAGGGATGTTTTATTCGTGCACAAGAGTAAGTATTATGATGTCTTATTTACAGTAATTTTACTAAGTTTAAGTTAGGGACAGTCTGGGCGAGAAGTAGTTAAACATTTGTCCATTGGCTCAAAACTTGTCTGTTTCACTTGTGAACGAAAGTATTGTTATCGCGTAAATGGTAAAACTCCAGTTCGCTTCTGTTGATTTTAAGTCATTTTTTTATTCTAGATGGAACAAAAGGCAAGATGATATTCAACGTAACAGACGGACTTCACGAACTTTCCAAAATAACTTTTCTGATAACAACAAAATCTGTGACACTCAAGCTGGCCAGGAAACATACTCTACGTGTGTTCCCGTTGATGAGAGAACCACTCAATAATTACTTCCTAATGGCGAAATGCTCGGATTACAGTCGAACTATAACTTTCATAGTAGATAGAGCACCAACATTGGGTAGACTTATAATGCTTAACGGTGATAATCATCATAGAACAGTCAAACAGTTTACACAATATGATATTAATAATACCCTAGTTTATTATGAGCATACGCATCCGTTCTCTGATCTACATACGAACGATTCTTTCATATTCAGCGTAGAAGCGTCTAGAGCTAAATCAGTAACAGATCAAGTATTCAATATCGACATATCCGTATCTTCGGGTGGTTTGTCGAAATACGTCAATGTTCCAGTGACTAAAGTACAAGAAGGGGGTAAGATACCGATAGTAGTCAACGTCACAAACGTTATAGTGTACCTAGAAACTCAGGCAGGAGTTAGACAACCACAATTGGAAGGCCAGTGGTCCCAACCCAGTCATGGTGAACTGCAACCATTCATAACATCACTGACTCAAGCTCAAATGGAGAATGGGGTTGTTAATTACCAGCATGACGATACAGATACTCTACAAGATAGAATAGATATGTCCCTATATTTGCTACCTGATTATGTGCTACTTTGCAATGTGACGATACCAATTACAATCATACCAGTAAACGATCAACCATTCAGACTGCTCACTGATTCACCCCAAATTCAAGTTGTCCAAGGAGACAATTATACTATCACAAAGAAAGACTTGTCTACTGAAGATTTAGATACCCCTCCGAAGGATATTCTATATGATATCATAAGTGGTCCTACTCAAGGTAGACTGGTTATGCTAGATGGAAACCAAACATTAGATACAGCTCTATCCATAAACAAATTTACCCAAGAAGATGTAAACGATGGAAAAATTGTGTACGAACATTCTGGAATTTTACAAACTGCTACATTCTATTTTCGCGTATGGGATGGACAGTTTAAGCCAACGTATACAGTATTTACTATAGACGTAGTACCTGTTATACTAAATGCAACTTCTTCGCATCCTATAAACTTACAACAGGGTTCAAACGTTGCAACACTGACGACAGAACAAATTTTACTTGAAACGAACGCTAAAAAGACTAAAGTGTGGTACAATATTACTCGACAACCACTCCATGGTATGATATATTTGGGACGAAATCCAGTTAATTACTTCTCACATAAGGATTTGATAAACAAAGTCGTTATTTATATGCAAAATGATATGACAGTTGCGAACGATAGCTTTGATCTAATAGGCTACGTGAACACTAGCAATGCAACATCACCATTTACGATAGAAGTTATAGTCGAACCATTGATGGTGCTAGGTGATCTAAAAGTTGACGCAGAGAAAGTCCGACTAACTGTCAGCAATTTGGATGCAACTGAACTAGCAAAGCTGACAGCGAGCGTTCCTGTCTATACAATAATAGAGAAGCCAAAATATGGTGTATTGAAGAAGATAATTCGTAGTTCGGGTGAGAAAACTAGTGCTAGAGAAAGGGAAGTGGCTTACTTTACACACGAGGATGTTAAGGCTGGTGTTATCTACTATGTGATCAAAAGGAACGCACCAGATATAGGCGTGGAGGATAGTTTTAGGTTCCTCCTGGCGGCGACTATATTCCAACCAGCGTCTGGGGAGGTGAAGATATTCATCGGAGGGAAGTTAAGAAAGAGTCTACCGGGGCCTAATGATCCGGAGAGTCATGAAGGGAACCCGGTAAGTACACGTTAGTTTAATTAGGGAAAAGAACTTACTCAAAGCCATACTATATTATGTCAAAACATCCATACTAAAATAATAAATATGAAAGTATATCTCTCTGTCTGCAATCAAAACGAAAAAACCTCTTCAAGCTTTAACCGCTCAACCGATTTGCATTAAATTTGAATCCTGAAAAAGGCGATGACGGAAAATTGTTAGGTTCTCGCTCGATACTTAAGCACAAGCACAACGCAGTTGCGGACATTACATTTAGTAAGATGTGTGTCTGCTCTACTTGTTCTGAAGGAGCAATTTCAAATTTACAATAATTGTTGACAAGTTTTCAGTTTATTGTTCCATTTTTAATACTTGCCTAATTCTAGGTTGCGAATGGCGAATCTCCCTCCTACTATATGATGGTTCTGATGGCGATATCTGGAATATTCCTAGCGGTGATTGTCGTGTTTGGTCTACTGAAGTGTCGTCAGCACTTCATTAGAGATCAGAACGCTATGGTTAAGATACACGGTCAGAGCCAGGGAGCGGTTGCTCCTATACCTTTGCCACGACCGCCCGATCATTTGATGCCGTCGCCTACCCAAGCGACGCCGCCTATCAAGAGGTAAGTCTACACCAACTTCAATAAAAAAAAAAACACTTTGTTTATAGGAAATGTCAAACTGTTATGCGAATACGATTTCGAACGTACATTACTTACCTACTCCATCCACTAACGTCTTCAAATATTCTGGCAGTGCATTGTTAGTATATCACAATCCTACTAATAAGTCACACGTCTTGCCTCACCAGTGACACACTTATTCTATGTGGCATCGGATCCAAAATGTATATATCCGTACCATTAAAGTGATATTTCGTAAAGTTTAAACAGCAAGACCAATAAGTTTTCATCTAGATAGAAAAGGAAAATGGACCTACAATGTACCCTTGTGGTACGCATATCTTTATTTTGCCCCGTTCAAAGTGAAGTCTACAACATCAAACGCTTTGTTCAAGGTACGTGTCATCAGACCAGTCCGTGCACACTGGCGCGAGTACGCCGCTGCCATCTGGCGGTAGTGTGACGTGCAAAGTGACGCCGCTTGACGGTGCGCCAGATCTCAACGCGCGGTATCCGTACGGCGCTGAGGATCATACTGACGTAAGTGTTTATTCTTCTTACATATCCTTCGATCGGAGGTTCAAGGAATTCCCATTGTATTCTTTTGTTCTCGCGATCACCGGTGCTCGCGCGGGGCCTGAAGGATTAAATCATTAACTTTTATTGAATAAAATATACTTTGGATCATTCATCGCCAAATTGCTTACTTCAAAATTAATAGAGCTAAGTTCGAATGTGATGAAATCAGGTGATCACACTAGTCGTTTAGCAGACTTAAGAACTGATCAAGATTTCTAGCGCCATTTGATAACGAGACGAAAAGACTGATGAGCGATATGTTAAAATGTTCAGCATAACTCAATATGATTGCAGTGTGAGCTGCTGACCCTAAATAACGTTAATCGAACGAACTGTAAATCCTTACAGCAAGAAAATATTTAAATAGATTTTATTTACCAGGAATTTATTTTATAACTAATAATCATTCTAGGCTGAAGACTGGAGCAGTTACGAGGCGAGCGAGACCGCGTACCCCATCAGGACGCAAGGCGTAACACCCACGAACCCCATGCTAAGACGGAACCAGTACTGGGTCTGACCAAAGGACACTCACTCGTTGCCTAGGGTCGCTAAAAAAGGTAAATGATTTTATACATGTAACCATTCGTAAGTATATTAGAATGTTTGTATCAAGAAACAGCTTTAGCAGAGTGAATAAGGTGTAGTAACATTTTGAAATAAATAATCAATTAATATTTGCCGTTCAGTAAGGAATGCGTGTGTAGCATAGTAAAGTGTCTTGTTACTTGTATCGTTGACTTATTTCAAAGTTTTATCGCACATCCTGTTACTATAATTATAATTTTTAACGGATGCTGTTTCCCTTTTCATAAAAAAAATTGTTGCATGGTTTTGGGGTTTTTGTTATGGTAACACTTGTGACTCCGAATTATCCTACTAGATGGTGGCTGATGTAGCCGTTAGCAATTTACCCGTATGTGAAAGCTAGTTAAAAAAAGTTAAAATAAACAATTTTCCAGTTTCAGTCACCCTACCCGAAGAGCACGAAAACTTTGCGACTCTCAACCCGAGGTTACACACTCGTCGAGGTGTCGACTTAGTTCCTACGCCGTTTCTACTCAGCAACTACAAAATAAAATACCCAAGCTGCGAGGTAACTCTGTAGATGTGAAACTTTTTACAAAAACATGGTTAAATAATATTATTAATGTCTGACGCCAAAGCGTATACGCAAATGCGTACAAATATGCGTGCGTAGGAAAGTGCGTACACGCTTGCGTGTGTGTGTGAGTATTACCTATCAGTGCGCGTGCGTTTGTACGTGAGTGCGTATACGGTTGCGTGTGTTTACGTATAGACAGGGACGCTGATAAAAATTTATTGTTTCGATCATGCAGGAATATATTTTATCACAGATATCATTTATAGATTTAAGATAAAAGACTAATCTCTGAAATGTGCTGCCGATAATTTTACATTATTAATTATATTATTTTATATTCTCGTGTGATCGACTAAAGTGTAACAAAAAATAGCACTGTAAAATATACCGATTTCCTAATGGGTGACTACTACTGACTAGTATTGGACAACGATCATTCCCTATAGCATAGTTACGATTCAACAGTAAAATAGACTAAATAGATATTTTGACAGCGTATAAGAAGATTAAGGTATGCGTCCTAGGGTTGTGCTAAGTCGCATATTGTCTTGACTTATGTTGATAACAAGATATTTAGGATAGGCTATTAATTAAAAACTTATTATTGGTACTATAAGAAGAATTCATGCCACACCAAGTCCTATTATTGCAATCCAAGTATTTTCAAACAAGTCTAAGGTGCCAATAACAAAGTTTGCCCTTATTATGGTTATATGTATAATAATTAATATCCTTTATGGGTTTTAAGAACATCTTAGCACTACCAAAGGATGTCATACAATTGCTTAAAATAGACCTGTGATTAAACAATCTTTGTATGTCAGTGTATCTTTTTGAATAGGAGATAATATTTGAAGTATTATAAGTAAACTCCTTAGCGGCTAGAAGTAACGAGTACTTAAGATTAATTTATAATTGTATTAAGTTTCTAACGGATCTAACGAAAGTAGTTACTTGCCAAAAATCATGCCAAGGACGGTGTCAAAGTAAATAGTATTATGATTTATTAGATCATTTTATATATCACAATTAAACATTATACAGTTTACTTATATAGTCAATATAATATGAGCATAATAAATGTGGGTTAGTAATTTTTCAGTTTCTGTTGAAAATATTGTTGCCATACCAATAATTGATTTTACTCTCACATATTATTAAAATGTTTGTTGCGTTTCTAGCATTTATATTTCCAAAGATTAGTTAAATTTTATATTATATTGTTAGTACAATAATAGTAGAAAACAATGTAGGTATATATCGCTAATTTTTTTATCTTTACTTATAGCAAAATTTATTTCAAGTGGTAATATTAAAATACGGCTACAATAAAGTTTATTTTGGTGGATCCTATGATACTTCATAGATAGATTAATAGATGTCAAAATAACGCTAACGAAGAGAACACGACGTTTTTTGTTGAAGATAAAGTAAAAAAAAATTAAACCTTCTGATCCTATCGGTTTCACTGTCATGTATATAATAGATACTTACATCATCTGTAAATAAAAGCATTTATATCCATTGTTTCAATACCTGGGACTATTTTACAATAAAATAATCTTCAAATATGGTGTGTAGTGCAAGTTTTTATTACTATTTGAAAAAGATAAATGGTATAGAACGGTCTTGGAACACGTAGTAATTCGGCTATTGGCCTATCTCTACTTGTCTCATTCACATACGCCATAACAAAAAATTAAAACCGACTTCCAAGGTAAAAACAATAATAACATTAATATGAACTAAAAAGTATTAAATAATTTTTACTATCTAATAGTGCCCTTTTCCGAATTCGGCTAAACCTCAACTATTTCTGTACTCAATCTTCATTATTTTGAAGTCGGTACCAGATAGCTGAATCTTCAGTCCTCTGACAGAATATTTGAAACTTTTGGAACTGGCACCGACTTCAAAATTATGAAGAGTGAGTACAGAAATAGTTGAGGTTTAGCCGAATTCGGAAAAGGGCACTATTAGATAGTAAAAATTATTTAATACTTTTTAGTTCATATTAATGTTATTATTGTTTTTACCTTGGAAGTCGGTTTTAATTTTTTGTTAAAAATAATAATAATTTCACTCTTTTTAGTTACACTAGTACGTAAACCTTCGCGTATATTTTACGTATTTTATTACAATTTGTTAAGTGTTGAGATTTGTAAACTTTATATTTTCTAAGAAAATTTAGTTCCGCAATTCAACAACAGATGTCGTTGTTAAGCTTACACTCACTCACTGGTTGTCTTAATTGATATTACGCCAGAGGGATTAACGTCCCAGGGTAACCCTACAGAACCATAAGACCAGTTTAAGGCGTATGACGTCTTTTCTTTACATTAAGAGTCACAACTCACACTCACAAAATAATATATTATCAGTGAAGTGAACAGTAGTTAGTAAAGTATTCGATCTGTATAATATAAAGTAGTAAAATATTCGATCTGTCATCCGCCGCCACGCGCCGCCCGCGCGACACCGTCGCCTCTGTATCGCCGACCGCCGTGTATTAAACAAACAGGTGTTGTTGGTAACAATAGAAAATTATTATTACGAGTTAGTATATCCATACCTATGCCTTGTACTACTATCTATTCTGTGCCATGAGACATTGGTGACCTTAACACGACGTGGTAATGATGATGATGACGATGATGATGATTATGATTATGATGATGAATATTAATTGCATAGTAGCATATGCTTTCTGTTCTTAAAACAACGCCGAAACTCCCAAACGTGTATCTATAAGGAGTCAGGAGTTCTCTCAGCATCTTCGAAACCATGGTATACCTTGACCCAATATTTGACTTTTTGGTAGCATATTCTTAGTACACTTCACATAAAACCAAAATCACCATATGTTTCCATATAAATTTCGAGGAGTTCCCTCGATTACTCATGGATCCCATCATCAGGTCACCACCTTTGTGAAAATGGGACCAAATTGGAGTGAAACCTAATACAACAAAACAAAAATTTCGAAAATCGGTTCACAAACGGCGGAGTAATCGTTGAACATACAAAAATAAAAAAAAAAAAAAAAAAAAAAAAAAAATATCCACAGCCGAACATATAACCTCCTCGTTTTTTGGAAGTCGGTTAAAAATAACGATATCTCGATTCTAACAAATGTGGAAACGGAATTGCTAAAATATTATACTCGTATTATTCGTGCGCGAGAGAAAGACACAAGTAACAATAGGTGATAAAATAGTCCAATGGTCAAATTTCTTCGTGTTCGGTAATACTTAGTAGTTGTCTTTTTACGTCGAGGAGTGAAAAAAATTACACTCAGCAGAATAATATAGTATCGGTAACGTCTTATATAAGTTGAGAAGTAAAGTTACATTATATAACATAGCATTTACTTATTGTTGTAGACAGTTAGTTACGCTGTAGGTACGAATTTAGTATAACATAAAAATGTTTAGATATTGGTTTTAATATTGAAATTTTGGGGATTGTTCGAATATAACACAATGTTTTTAGTACTGATCGAGAGATATATTTTTGTGAAGTTGTACGTATGTTACAGGTTAAAGTCTCTTAAAATGATTGCCAAATTGTTTTCAGCTTACAATTTTAATATTTGAAAATTACATGCAGTTTATAAATGTTGAGTGAATTTTAATAATATTTGATTAGGTACTTCTAATGAATTTTTAATAATTTCTGCAAAATATTTGCAAAATTACAAACAATATATTAATTTATGATTTATTCAAAAGGCGCATTATTCTACTGTCCCTTTTAATATTTTGTGGTAAAATTTAACTTATTTTTTTGTTTTGACAATAATACCATTCAGGTCCTACTAGAATATTTTAATGATAAGCGTTAAGCATGTTAATAATAAAAATATACAGGAAAATCTTTGATTCCTTTCGTAAATGTTTCTAAAATAACGTTTTCAATTAGAAAGCTTAATAATTAGGTGTCGTGTAAAAATTAATTTGCCACATTAATGTCTTAAAACTAAGGAATTGTCTAGAAATATAAATGTTATTACTATAAGTATTTGTAATGAAGTAAAACTGTTTTAAATGAGTATTTTAAATTTAAAATGGTTTTGAAACTAAAACTGTAAATTTTTTAATACCCGAGAAACGTTTAGTTAAATACAGTAAACAATTAAGAAAGGATATTTCACACAAAGCATTCTGAGGTTATTAATAAACTTTAAGACTCTTACGGGTACCATTTTATGAGGAATTTGACAGAGAATCGAAATCATATTTCATAATGGCGTAGTCTGAATTTTGTGACGTATCATAGTAGGCTATGTTTTAATGTATACGACTAGACATTAGAGCCAGATATTATTTAGACTATTTCAACTGCCAAACATAGTTTAAAATAGAGCTAAGCCGTACTTTGACTGCCACATTCACAATTTACTATGAGTATTTGCGCTTTGTGTAAAATAATCCTGAAAATATTTCCTAAGTCATTTTTTTAATTGTAAAGTTCTAAAGTGCCTAGTTTCTTAGAAATGTAAAAACGGTTCATAGATTTCAGTTTAAGTTAGCCATTTTCGGAAATAATTTTAGACGTTCCTACACCGTTAGAATGCTTTGAAACTAAAATTGTGTCAAACGCTATTTATTAGAACCAATGTTGGGTATTTGTAAGTTTTTTAAGAGCGTGGACTGTAATTTCTAAAGCAAATCGCAGGAATGGAAATAGGTCACTTTGCCTATCAGCCAAAAAGATGCCAAAAAATATTCTAAGCAGAAGCAAATTGGATGTAGACTAATAAGTGCCACATTCTAAAGTGCCCTGTATCCTTTTCTCGATTTGCAAAACTACCACTTCGGTAGCTTATGAGGTTTTTAATAAATGAAATACATAGAAATGTTTTCTTTTTTATTGCCTTAAAACAATACCCTTTACATAACTCCTTTTAATTATCACTAAATAACATTTAACCTAGGTCTTACTTTAATAATACATCGTATATTCAGACTTTAATACGGCATACAAAAAGTGATAAGAAAACCTGATTATGATATAAATATAAGGGTCATGTTATATCTTTTGAGCGTTTTTTTTTTTCAATAAAAATTCGATTTATAGGCAGATCATGGTGGTCTCATTACTTGGTCGGGCTATGTCAAGTCAATATTATATTAGCCATAGTCTGACTTTTGCGTTCCACATAACCCGGTTTAGTTACGTAGTTCCGCCATCTACCCATTAATTAAAATCTCTTATTATTGTTTACTCTCATTGATTGTTATTAGAGTTATTTTAATGATAATGTTTCTAGTAACAGTGAATCTTTTAAGCTCTTAATTATTCAGGTACGTACACTTAATTTCATAGTCTAATAACTTGCAGTGTTTCTCTCGAGTGTACCTAATTAGCTAAACAATTAGTCGAAACACACTAAATAGTAAACTTCACGGCTCACGCTTTAATTTCACCAACGACTGCTCACCGACAAATATTATTATGATGCATTTTCAACTGCACTAGTGCGACGCAACACGACGTGACACTTCACTTCCATAGAACTGACGCGACGTAACAAACCTGTGTGTAAAGGTACAATTCCGTGCATCGCGATCGATCGCGGTCGCGCACGACCTACGACTGTCGTCGGACGCTCGCGACCATAGTCAGCGTATGAAAATGTATGGCACCGCTTCCGAGGCCCGCGACTGACGCGCGCGGCCTACGACTGTCGTAAGTTTTACAAACGTCAGGTCTATGGAAGTGAAGTGTCGCGTCATGGCGTGTCGATTCAGTGCGGTCTCACCTTTTAAATGATATATTTTAATATGCGTGTCCACTGAATCAGAGTCAGACTGTACGGTACGTCAGCATATTTTGGTGTACGAATCGTCATTGTAAAGCGTGCGTCGTCAAAAATAGCATGTTTGCCATTTTGTAAACATTGTACGCACTGTATTTACAAAATAGCAAATAAGAGTATAAACCCGATTCCAATACAGTGGACGCGTAGCTTCAATCACGATTAACATAACAGGCGTTGGTGTAATTACCACTTAATCAACTTCTAGTTTTCTGAAGTTGCCCGTGAGTCCTCTCATGGCGTCGCCGACGGCGTCTGCGCCCGCGCACGTGTTCGCGCCCGCACGTAACGCGGATATAGCGCCCTCTCGCGCCGCTTCGCTGTACAACTCTAAACGGACGGCCATCTTGTCGTTCATGAGGAGAGTGTCACGTTTCGCTTCCATCTCCACTTTCCAAAGTTCTGTAAATAGGAATTGAGATTATGTAAACTGAAGAATAGTCGATGAAAATAATGTAGAGACCATGATGTCAGTTCTACGGAAACTTTGTTAATCAAGCAGAAACTGGATACAGATAAGTACTTATTAAATTAATTACTAGATTTTAGGGTACCGTTGCACAATGCACAATCTGTGAGCTATTGCTAATCGCTTGTCAAAATATCAAGTCTCATAAACATAAAGGACGATAGAGACAGAGAAGATTATTCTATGATTACGTTAACCCAAAATCTTTCGACTCAGCGGTCAGCCAAAAACAATAGACAGTGTAAATTGTAAAGAGAGCTCACCGATCATCTCCTTCATGGGCATTTTGCCGCCGTATTCCAGTGGGAGGACACTCTTGTCTATCTCTACGTCGTCCACGGCTGTGTACAGTTTGACACGTTTTCGGATCTTCTCCGATATTAGACCCATGCCGAAGTCGAGGGCAAACTTGATCGTCGGATGCACGTGCACGCCGTAGATTTCCTTGTGTCTTAGGGGGATGGTGCGCTGAAATAAGAAATTATTTCATGACTATTACTGCATTGTAGAGATCGCAAGCTTGCCTCACTGGATATGAAACAGATTGTATATTGTATAGCTTGTAGTTTTGGTCTGTTTGCAGTGATACAGTGCTGATACAGCATCGAAATCTAGTGGTGCCGTGCCTACTGGTGGAATATTATAGTGTATGAAATAAATCAGAAACTAATAAGTTTTATACTTTTGATGGAACTCTACATTATGCTCATGCACATTCCGCAATTTCAAAAATTAACCTTGTGTTAAAAGTATGCCTATAACTGCACTTTGATAACTTTACTTCAACTGAGTGACAACTCATTATATACCTACTTAACATCAATAATTACAAGTCTTTAATGAATTGCGATTCTAGCACGTTGCACTTTAGAATTTGAATAAAAGATTCGTATTTTTGGCCGTGAATACGATACGTTTTGTAATAAAACCTTGGCACTAGAATAAAGTAGGGTAATTTTAATGTGCCTTATTAGCATTAAAACGCCGTTTCTTCATTAACTATCTTTACGATTACGTTTGTAAGCCGTCATTAACAATTTAAGTGTACCTAGGTAGATATATACAAAACATACAGTATGTAGAAAGGTCGACTAATCTGTAGTCGGTTAAACTATCACGGTTCATTATTAGAGGACTTCAGCTATGTGAATTTTTGATGATTAACACCACTAACACTGAGAGGCGATGTGGCTCACACCTACATGAGTCAGGAATGCGTAACGAAATGATTCTTATAATAATATTATTTACTACACGAAGGGGTGTATAGTGTATATTGTGTTCTACACATTTCCTACGAGTTTTTTCGAGATCAATAATAATTAATGGTCGCTGTTAAGCATTTGTTCAATTTTCAAAACAAAATTGAATTGTCACCCACATTTTTTTTTGTTTTGAATGTAGTCTTTTTGTAATTGATTCAAACAACATTCTTAACTCAATACGTTTTTTCTGTGGGCTAGTAGGTACACGATCGAATGCTCCAAATAGCAGTATATCTACTCTAGTGCATATAGCGTCTAATAGTATGTAGATTGTAGGTACTAAGTTATGTTTAGTCAAAATCACAAGGCAAAGAATTTTATACTAATTTAGCCATTTTTTATGAAGTTTGCCGTTCAATTTTTTGTTGTTTATAGTACTCCATTGGTGTGTTGAATGATTTACTCTTACTACACTTTACACTTACCTCTCCATTCTTCACAATCCTCACAGCTTCCTTAGGCGTGAAGAGTGTCATATGCGGGAAGCTGACTCCTGAACCATCAGCATAATGCACCAATCCCCGCACCTGAACTTCCTCGTCCTCCATAAGGGTCTCATACACGATCGCCATCACCCGACACATGTCCTGGTTTGTGTACTTGTACGGGTCGAACACACCTTAAATGTAGAGTGGTCACGTTTAAAGAGGTAATGATATTATGATTCAGAAACCATCATATTGGTTTGTGAAGTTGTATGAGGTATTCTTGGGTTGAGCTAAACATTTTAATTGAATTTTGATTGAGCAATTTTATGTAAGCCTTTAAATGGATTAATACTATGATGTAATTAACAACATCTAATACTTAAGTATGGTTCAAACCACGAAACTTCACATAAAGCAGTGTTTCCCAATCTGTGGTCCATGGACCCCTGTGGGTCCGCGAGTATATATCTTTAAACTTATATAGGGGTCCGCGGTGTCATCTCTGGACAATACATAATCCGAATTTTTAGCTGATTATTTTATGGGGGTCCGTGAAAACTGTGCCTGATCTCCAAGGGGTCCGTGGCGAAAAAAGGTTAAGAAACACTGACATAAAGTGCCTGTATAAAATATGACTGATTTCACTAAATTTTGTTTGAATCAGTTTGAATCATAATAATTGCCAAAAAAGTTTTTTGTTGTGCATTTTAATGAAGAAGCTGTACCTAAGCAGATGATGTTTCAAAAAGTTCGCTACTAAAACTAGCATATCTACAGGTACGCCGAATTATGCGAGAGCTTCCTAGCTAGAGCTACAAATAATTATTATAACAAAGCTTTAAGTATATGAGTCTCTGTGCTATTATTAAAAAAACTTACTTACCTTGTGACAAAATAAAATAAAGCTGACTTCTAAATAAATAGATTTAATATTATGAACTATGTAACCTAGTATTTTGATAAAGCTGGAGATAATCACAATAATTCATAAGCATAATGGATGATACATATACGGCGAATATATAATATACAAATGGGATAAACATAAATACACTAAATACCGTGGTTGCTGATAGAATAAAGTTATAACTACCAGGCCTGTATATCACAACGCGACGGCCCTTCGCGTCTCTGAAGGGACTCACAAAAATATACCTGCAACATAAGAATAAATAAGACACTTTTCAAAAATAAGTAAAATAAAAATTTGTGAACTTGGTAATAACTAAGCGCTTTTTCTTCACTTTTGACGAGCATTGATTTCGCTATTACCTTTTCACCAAACTTCGATATTATCAACAATTAGGTATTACGAGTTATGACCAACTACAAAAGTCCGTATGATCGGTATTTTACTGGAATATAGCATGCTATTTATTCTGTCTTAGGCCAATGTCTTGGAGTTACAATATAATATAAGAGTAGGATCAGGTTCCTTTTTCCACTGTAAAACTCCACCTTTAAGTAATATTTGGTCATTGGCATAATGGAATTTTAGTCAGCGAAAATCTATGCTAAAAATTCCCTGTTACATGAATCATACTTCAGAAACCAAGATACTTTGACCATAATAAAATTATTTTGATCATATTATATATAGTGAGTGTGGCAAAAGGCTTCGCCACACTCTGGTTTTCCAATCAGCAGTTCATACTGCTGATTGGAAAACCAGAGTGTGGCGAAGCCTTTTGCCACACTCACTATATATAATATGATCAAAATAATTTTATTATGGTCAAAGTATCTTGGTTTCTGAAGTATGATTCATGTAACATGGAATTTTTCTGGTTTTCCAATCAGCAGTTCATACTGCTGATTGGAAAACCAGAGTGTGGCGAAGCCTTTTGCCACACTCACTATATATAATATGATCAAAATAATTTTATTTTGATCATATTATACTAAACTATTATAAAACTATGATTTCAATTTCATAAATTGAAATCATAGTTTTAATTTGGCACACTTGCCGCTTTGCCCAGCTCAATATACTTCAAGAAATTTTGTCCATACTAACCCTAAATCAAGGATCTCCATGATAACAGGTAGCTTGTAGTCGAGCTGGTTGAAGGCGATGCCCCAAGACTGTCTGAGCAGCATGTACCGCTCTATTGCTTCTTGGGCCATAGGGACACTGAACTTCTTGGTGCGAAGGAACCGGAGCAAAAAGTTTGAGTCTGAAATTTAAGGTTTATGAAAGTATAAGGTGTTTTTCAGCCAATTTCCTGTGGATGAGGAACTCTTTTATCTCCTTGGTTAAGCCACCGAAGCACCGAAGACACCGAAGCAAAGTTTTGCGTCGGAAATATTAAAATTTAAGAAAATTCAAGAAGTATAATAGCCATGGGCGTACCCAGGTAGGGGCAGCCCCCCTAGAAGATAAAATAAACGTCAATTATCCTGGCAAGTGGGAATTAGAAACGTGTTACCTACTCTGCGCAAAATGAAGTGTTGGAAACAAAATATCTTTTCAGTCAGATTAATAAAAGTCATTTTTTGTCAGGGTTCCGTACCCAAAGGGTAAAAACGGAACCCTATTACTAAGACTTCGTTGTCTGTCCGTCTGTCTGTCTGTCTGTCCGTCTGTCTCCAGGCTGTAACTCGATAACGGTAATAGCTAGAGAGTTGACATTTTTACAGTTTATGTATTTCTATTGCCGCTTTAACAACAAATACTAAAAACAAAATAAATTGAATATTTAAGGGGGGCTCCCATACAACAAACGTGATTTTTAAAACATATTTTGCTCGGTATTAATGATGACAATAGGTAGGCACTTGAAATTTTCACAAAGGCCTCCCATACAAAAACACAATTTTTGGCCTATTTTTGCTCGATAACGGTACGGAACCCTCCGTGCGCGAGTCCGACTCGCACTTGGCCGATTATTTCAATATGCCAGACCGACCATACTCTCGAAGGTATGAGTTGCCCCCCCTAAAATCCTGGGTACGCCCATGATAATAGACGTTATGGACTACGCCTATTTTCGTCGTAGCACTTTTGTAAATTTCATAAAACAGCAGGTTTTTTCAAATAATAAGTGGAAAAGAAGTAGTGGTGTAGGAAACAATGGTGGGAATTTTATTATTTAGCCATGTGAAGAAAAAATATTATTTAGATAGGTAATTATATTTTTGTATACTTAAGGTCCAATAAAGTATTACTTAGGTAATACTGTCAATAAGACTATAGAAATTTGAAAACAACTAAAGTTCTGGTAGCACATTTCTTTACTTGACTCAATTCTAAAGATTCGCGTTTTTTCACCGATATAATTGCGAATAAATTTTTTGCTGTTACGCATTGTGATAACTCAAATTCCGGTCTGACCGTAGCAAATCGAAGTCTGCAGGCGTGTAAATCGTAGAATAACCGATAAAGAAAATAAAAAATATGTTCTGTTTCTAAGGAATTAGGTATTAAACAAAATTACATAATTATACCACACTGCTTCTCATCGTAGATAAAAAGAATGTCATCCCATTCTACTTGGATTCAAAAACTTGCCATGCTAATCATTAATAATAATAATTATTATTTGCGTTCATTGTGATCAGCATTTATATCAGCGTCGCACTGGAAAGACCGAAGCCGACACGAATAACTAAATTGTGAATCCTAGCCCTAAAGGATAAAAATGACGAACCCATCAGGCAATCAAATAAATTGTATGTAATGTAAATCAAGTATTTGATTTATGAGATTGTTGTTATGTACTATTTTAAGTTTTACGTTATTAAATAACTCAGTACATTGTCTTTGCAGTGACGTAACCTTAAACCTATCAATGATAAATAGTTTATGGCCTATGGGTAAAGTTGTGTAATTGGGGGGCTAATTAAACTTTAAAATTTGGCGTAAATAAAGTTTAATTTAAAAAAATGAAATAAGTTATATTATGTACACACTGCACAGCTGTTTTTGGGTGTTTTGATTTAAGAGGTACCAGGGTTTTTTTATAAAAGCTTTTGACACCAATTTTGTTGACATCGCGCGCTATAAACTGAAGTCCACGCGGACGAAGTCGCGGGTAACAGCTAGTAGTAAATAAAATGTATGAAAAACCTATCAAGCAGTCAATAAAATGTATGAAGAACCATTCAGACAGTCTATAAAAGGTATGTAGAATCCATCAGGCAGTCGATAAAAGGTATGTAGAATCCATCAGGCAGTCGATGAAATGTATGAAGAACGCATCAAGCAGTCTATAAATGTCTTACCCATTCTCACAGTCATGAACTTCGGGCTCTGCTCCAGCCAATTCCTCAGAGCTTCCAACGCCTGGGATCTGGCATTCTCCGTCTCCCTCAGTTCCTCTTCAGCAATCGCCGCCGTTTCAGCTGACAGCGGGCATTTGTACTCGTCCGCCTCCGTCAGATGTCGCTTGGTGGTCCTTCGAGACATTTCTGAAAAGATGACAAGGGATTTTATTTTATAAGGTTTTTTAACGTCATGTCAGATTTGCTTAGACGAATTAGTATTATTTGCAAAGGCGTGAGTATTTTTCACTTAAATAAGTACTTAATAGGTACATAATTTAATTATTGTTTAGGCAAATTAACGACGTTGGGTCAATTCTCGTAGAAACATCTTTTAAAGCCTTCCAACATCTTTACTGTGAACTCTATACCTATGGGGACACATACACGGCCTAACGTAAGATGTTAGACATTGTAGGGACCACGTAGGGAGTAGGGACACATCACAGAATAGGAGCGGCCCTTAAGTATGCTATAATAATAATATGATATATCACTTTTTTCTTACACCTTGTATACTTACTTACCTACTACCTCCATGCGTATGGCCAAGGCTGTATAATTATTATTTATTATACAAGGGAAGAAACTAAAGTCACTGCCAGTATATTAATATCGTAATTTAAAATTTTAATAATAAACTTTATATTAGAGGCCGTGAAGGTCACATTAAATTTAATTCATAATATTACACCTAAAAATGTATAAAATTTTCTTTTGTCACGCCTATATCGCATAAGTAGTTATTTAATAATAATAATTATAATCGTAAGTTGAAAAAAATCAAAAAGAGGATTCTCTTTTTACTGTATAGTGAACAATCTTAGTAGTTGAACTATTTCAACTACTAAAATTGTTCACTATACAGTTATGTAGTTTATAACTTAGAATAAACATTACAATAATTGCTAAATATGGTTTTAAGTTTTTAACTTTAAACTGTTGCAGTAAAATTATCGCAATATTTTTACGATTGTGTTTCATAATATTTTATAACTTATTAAGCAGTAACTTAGGAAACTGAATAAGTATAAAAAATATTAAGAACAGAATTGAATGGATTGGAAAATGAAAAGATTTAATGGAGATAAAAAGTACAAATTATTCTGCATAAAATATTAGACCGTGCAATATTTGAATATACAATTGAATTTTAAACTTTGTTAGTCTCGCTAAAACTCGATAACGGCTGAACTAATATTGCTAATTTTAGTCTTGAAATGTTCGTATACCTAAGTCTATAAGGAGTTAAATTAAAGCTTGCGCCCCTATACAGGTGTAACAAAAAGTGATAACGCTAGGGTGTGTATGTGTTCCTTGTAGAGAGTTCACTGTGAAAGTAGCAGCGCTGTAAGACTAAATTATTTTTTGTGATTTGTATGGGCAAGCGCTCCAGTTTCACGATTGTCCCCATACAAAACAAAAATTGCTCTTCCAGCGCTGCTACTATTACAGTAAACTCTCTACCAGGAACACATACACACCCAAAAGTAATTATCACTTAGATTTGTTACACTTTGTATATTTTTTTGTTCCGTAGGTAATATTTCAAATACCTACAAATATTAAAATTTCCTGATTCATATTTTAATTTTTGGGAACGTTTGGGTGCAAATACTATAATATTATATTATATCATAGTAATATTATAAATGCAAAGTCTATCTGTCCGTTCACTTCGCGTGTACCGATTTTGATAGAGTATAGAGATCTAAGGAGTCCTGGGAAAGAACTCACTCTAAGGTTTTATAACCGCGGGAACCGCGCGATAAACTTTCCAACGTAGTTACTCGCACTATCCAGTGTTTATTTTAACACGAAGATTACTGAGATCCATTAGCTTATTATAGTAATCAAAGGTACACAATTTCAGAGCTAACGGGAAGGCAGGTTTACCAATATTTTAGCCTGTCACATCTGAGTCTTGTCTTTCACAACTTCTTGCAAAATATTGACTTGCACGCGTCGGGACTGCGAGTATACCTTTGTACTAAAGCTTTACAACATTCCGATCTTAAGCAACGATATAATTTTCGTTACATAATAATTTTGGGCGATTGCGAATCTTAGAAAAAGCAATCTGTCATTTTGTTTACGAAATCTTTTTTGTGCGATGGTACTAGTTATAGTAGAAGTGTAGCAATAAGCTAACTAGTGATGGTGATTAACTAGTTTGAGTACTATATTCAGCTAGGTTAAGCCACCTTTAACAATTTGGGTAAAAGTTACAATAAATACTTATATAATATGCTACGGTAATGAAACATCAATTTTTACAAAAAATAAACTTATTATATTCATATAAATAAAATACAGACAATATTATGACAAACGATAACATTGGTCATTTTACCTATAGAAGAAACACGAGCAAAATATGATTTAAAATTTTGTATAATATTTGAATCACGATTTGTGTTTCATCAAAACGAACCATCATATTATCCATAGTAGGTAGGTACAATACATTAGGTATATTAATGAATGAAAAATATATGAAATACTTATCAATGAATTTATGAAAAAATATTAAAAGCGTAAAAGCTCCTTATAAGTATTAGATATTATGCTGCATTCGAAGAAACAGGTATCTCGCGATCCTTACATTTGTGGGTCTTCAATCTTCATACAAATTTTATTCTTCTCACAAACATTTTCAATAACTTTAACCATCTTCCAAAAAAGGAGGTAGTTATTATTTGCGGTTCCGATTCTCCGGTCAAGGTCTTACCGGTGACTCGTCCGGCACGTATTTTACGTAACATACGTTTTTGGGGTCAAAACTGAACATAATAATCGGTCACTGTCGATATTACGATAAATACGTAAATACCGCTGTTCATTGAAGAAAATCATTATGTTTTGATCGAGTTTTAAGTTCATTATTTGTAGAAAAAAAAATCTATTGTCTACTTAGCTTTATTTATGTGTTGATTTTTATTTTAACAAGACGTAAAATATAATATGTAGTTACTAAAGGTGACGCCGCGTCAAAGTAAAAAATCGTTTTGGATATATTTTAGATCGCTTGTTTTCTGCCTACCGGCTCGGCCTCTCATAGACAACAAGAAATGGAACAGCAAGAAATGGAAAGGGCGTAAGCTACAAAATGGTTTCTGTCGCGTCATTTAATCCATAAATATATTTAATATAAGCTATGGTCAAATTATAGTGTATGCTTGATAAGAATCGCTGTTTTTATAGAGGTCTTTTTGAATAATTATTATTCTGTGATTTAAAAGTTGACCAATCGTGTTATGCTATCGGTAATTCAAAGATAAAGACATGATGAATTCTGAATAATGAACTTTACTTTCTTAGCTTTAGTCATTGTTGAGAAAAAGCGATAATCGCTGCAGCCAAATTATTATCAAGGCGTCACCTTAATGTGTGATTACTCATTTGGGAATATAATATTATGCTGATTAACAGATCATCATTATATCATACATAGATAAGGAATATTATCGGTAATAAGGTCGTAGTTGCATTCTACTACTAGCACAGAATACATATTTGCTACTAGTAGTAGAAGTATAATATATGTAGAAGCTTGAACTTTTTTAGTTTTTTTAGGAAACCTCTCTTGCAAGCGGTAATTTAACGTCAAGAAAATAAAATAAAACTAGAACAAATTAGTTTAACAACACCACTTATCTACCCAGTACCTACACACATACGTTGTGATAACACCCCTCTATTTGTTGTAACTTGTAGTTAAGGCCGTCCCCCGAGCAAACGACCTTGGCCATACATTTGCCGCGTTGCCGAGATCGCGCCAAAACCCTATTATTTTTACTTATCTTAGTTCAAAATTGACCTAAAAAAAATTTAAAACGGCGAATATGTAGTTTATGATATTGTCGATCTATTGGCGTGAGTTTCAAATAAAAGTAATTTGTAAATCCTAAGGAGATGGTGAATGTATGCTTGAATTTTAACAAATTGGTATTACTTTGGAAGCTGATATCATGAGTATATGAAACAAAAATAGAAAATTTAAAACGACAAAATGAATGTTTTAAAATACAAAAAAAATCAACTTGAAAAATCTACCGGTTACTCACTTATCAATATTACATTTATATGCGTGCACTCACTCATTTACTTAAAGGTGGAATTTTATTTCGCGGAATATTGCTAAAAATAATAACAAACTAAATTTTAAGCTATGGACTGCAGCAAAGTAACGCCTGATTCCATCAGCAGCATTCTTTAATACTTTATCGCTTTAATTTAGACAAATAATTATTTTAAAAATGTTTTAAATGCTTGCAAAAATACATGGGAATATTTCATGGCTTATCTCATTTGTATACAAGAAAAAAAAACCAAAACAAATAAATTTTTAAATTGAGAACACATTTAAATTGTCAAAAATATTTAAATTGTGAACACATTAAAATTGTCAAAAACATTTAAATTATGAACGCATTTAAATTGTCAAATTTAGAATATCGCACAGCGTGTAAAGCGGGTAAAAATTACCTGTCAAAATAGAGTAAATTTCCAAAGTCAGTCCGTCCTCACTACGCGGCGCTCACTCAGTAACTGGGGACTCACGAAATACAGCACTATCTTTTGCTTTCCGATGATGCAGTGGCTCCTAAATTATTACAGTAACACGTTGAGACATTTGCGCCGTCACCAGTAACGATGCCAGGGGTAAACAACCATTTTGGTTAAAGTTGAACTATTCCAAAAAATTTAATATACAATAAGTTATGCTGCTGTTTGAACTTTTTTTATCACTTACAAATGCGTTGATGTATTTGTAAGGAATAAGTAAACAGAATTAACTCTACATTTTCAAATCAGACCTAAAGCCTAGTCTGACACAAAAATATTTACCAAAGCTCTATTCTCAAAGTAATATTCTTTTTATGAGCAGCAACTAGAAACTTGGTCTATTTGCTTTACCTAAACAGGTAAGTCCCCTAGGACACTAAATAGGCAAATATTCAAGAAACAAAACTCTTATTGTATTACAATCTTTGAGAGATAGAGACTGTACAATATAGAGGTAGAGTAGGTTTCGCTTACTCTGTATTATGCTCAAAATTCAAATAGATAAGTAACAATATTATATTGATTTTACTGATATTTTAGAATGTTGCTACTTATGTAAATAAATAGACTGAAATCCAAGGACAAAGGTTCTAATTAGTCCATATCAAATTATGTAGAGTTTTGGTTAGACCATAATAATATTCAAATGAGGCTAAGGGTTCTTACAGACGAACGGCACGTGTCGGCGGCACATGTCGGCGGCAGTCGACGGCAGCCGACGGCAGCCGTTGACAGTTTATGACGCTTGCAGGGGGCCTACCACGACCTTTCCTAAAACCATCATGTTTCCAGAACACTTTGTTGTAAGATTACAATAATTTTACAGACTTTCATTCGTATCATGAGCTTCATAAAGTGTATGAAAATAATATTGTTTTATTCATACTTAGGGTCTAGGAATGAGATAGAACGAACTATTTCTTTCGAACAAGCTGCAAAATGCAAAACCATTGTTCGGATCTCTAACGTTTCATATTATATTCGGTGTTTCCGTGATTACGACAATAAGCGAAGATTTTCATATTGTGTTTTATTAATTTGGGAGTACATACTGTACACGTTGTTTAAATATAACAGGTAACTAAGTATATAAACAACTTTGTTCGTGGCGTTGTCATAACATGTCATGTTTTGGACATCGCAATAAAAGGTTTTGTGGCGCATGCGCCAAAAATTACGCCGGCGAACAAGGCCCATAGCTATGTCCACATTATGTAATTTCATCTTCTATTTATTCAATTTTCCTTTGGCATATATTCAATAATTGAATGCGTCAAAATCCACCCGCGTTGAAAGAGAAGTATCATAGCGAGCGCTACGATTTCAACGCGTGTCACGGGTGCATGCCTCACGTTTGCTGTTGACTGCGCTATAACGCATGCCCTTGATGAACAAAAAAAGGCACAATGTGGACAAAGCTAATGACTATGTCCACACTAGGCGCTTTCGTCTTCATTTTTCATCATGTTTTCATTCAATAATTGAATGCGTCAACGAACATCAACATTGTAATTTTTGAAGTTTTGGATTGGCCTTTTCTGGGCGTGGGGATTCAAGGCACAAGGGCATGCGTTATAGCGCAGTCTGACCGTATCCAAAACTTCAAAAATGACAATGTTGGCGTTGCGTTCAATAATTGAATGCGTCAAAACGAAATTTGAATGAAAGAAGATGACGAAAATTGAAGGCGAAAGCGCCTAATATGGACATAGCTAATTGACTCTGAATGTCACAACTCATAACTGATACCTTAATTATCATAAGTAAATTGCATAAAAATGGCATCCGATGAAGAAACATTATTATTACTTTTTCTCCGCCGTCGCCGTCGGCAACAACGCAAAAAAGGCACGTTTGTTGTGAGTTCAAGAAATATTAATGTGTAGAGAACAAGAAGGAGATTTTTTACACTTTATCCACGTTTACGAAGAAACGATTTTTTTTAATTATTTCCGAATGTCAAGTGCTTCTTTTGATGAGCTATCAACAATTTTAAAAGCCTCAATATCACGCCAAAACACCGTTGGAAAAGCATAATATATCAGCCGAGCAAAGACTCCTCCCCTTCGTCCCTCTCGCATGAATGTGTTAACAAATGAATTATTCTCTAAACAAAATATGTAGTAAAAACTCACTAGAAAATTTGAATGGTTAAAATATTTCAATAAAATAAATCTATTCTAACAGCGTTAAAGATTAGGCTAGTTGACTATTTTTTTTTTAGTTATTAACGGAACTCTCAAGAATAGAAACATCGGTGACAGAATGACTCCGAATGTCATACCGTCTTAATTTTTTAATATAATTTTACTAAATAACAGGAAAAAATACAAAACAATGTTAAATCTACTGAGAAATATCAAATTTTTAAGATCGCTAGTTTGACGTGAAAGTATAACAATTAATAATATTGCTCATCTGTGTCAAAATACAGCTCATGGTACGCTGAGAGCGATGAAATGGGATGACGTTACAAAACGTCTGGATGAAACATTCTTAAAGTAATCTTACTTTTAAGAGGTTGTGGTACAAAATCTCGAAGTACCTAATAATACTGCTTTCAGAGTTGGTGGTAGGCCCCCAGTTGTGACGTACCCCCGCAAGGTAAGCGTTCACAGGTCGGTATCCTACGCAACGGACGTCTCGCATCAAACGGATATTTTTTTCACAGTTCCTTTCGCTGAATCGGCAACGTACGGATTACCGTTTACCCTAGTAAATGAATGCTCATAAGGGGGGTATGGATGGAAAAGTCGAAAGCAGAAATTTTGACTTAGGAACTTTGTTTGGACTAATTTGAAGACAAACATATTAGCTAGTCGGTAATCCGTACGCTGCCGATACAGTGAGACGTACTGTGAAAAAAATATTCGTTTGATGCGAAACGTCCGTTGCGTACTATACCGACCAGTGGACGCTTACCTTTACGCGTTACGCCACGACTGCAAGCGTTATAAACTGTCAACGGCTGCCGTCGACTGCCGCCGACTGCCGCCGACACGTGCCGCCGACTGCCGTCGACTGCCGCCGACACGTGCCGCCGACACGTGCCGTTCGTCTGTAAGAACCCTAAGGAGCGCTAAGCCGATAGGAATAGAGTAAGAACTCCGCTCTTCTTAAACCATAGATTACTAAATAGATATTAGTAATATGAAATTATTAAACAGGTACAAATCTTGCCTTATTAACATGAGCAAAATAATAAACAAAATATGAAAATTCTTAGGTGATTGTTGCACAACAAAGAATATCATGAATTTTATACAATTTTGCATAACTAATTACATTGTTTTCATAATTATGAGATATAATATTAATATATTTAATTATTTACAAATAACACTCAAACAGGAAAACTATCGTACTATCGAAACTTCCAGTCAAATCTTTTAGATTCATATTTTAAATACTAATGCAGTTAATTTGAGGTTACAGTATCCAAAAACCATCTTCATTAGAACAAAAACAATTAAAATATTTAATTGTAGACAGTTTGAGTCTTCTATAAGGTGAGACCGCACTTGGCACAACTACGCTGTAGTGGAACGACACTCCATAGCGACAATTCATAGGGTCAATGCAGACCGTAACAAGCGGCGGCGGGTAGGTGTATTTCTAAATTTGTATGGATTTGACAGATTTGCAAGACATCTCTCGCAATTGAAAACTGACTAGTTCATACAAATTTAGAAAATATGCATCTACCCGTCGCTTTGCGGAATGAATTGACCCATAGAACTTAGAACTTAGAAGTGACGTTTTGTGTCGTGTAGCTCCCCTGTCGATATCGCTTAGTTCGGCTCAGCTCGTTCATACAAAGAATATTCTGCCGTCAAGTGTTCTGCTGCGGAGCGGCGTAGCGGTAGACGATACCCCGCCGACATTTGGCTGACCGTCGCGTCAGCGGGCACAGGATTGTAAATTACAATAAAACTAATTGCAGCCATTTGCTGAAACGTCAGTTAACATCAGTAATCGTCAGAATTAACAGTTTTTATGTAAATTTCAGTTAATATAAACGACGATTGCAATAATTGTACTAATAGATAATACTCGGTTTTTGTTTTTGGACTAGTGATTAGTGAATAGGAAATATTCTTGAGTGGCTTACGTCAAAATAAATTAAACCAACAACAACAAAAGATAAACTACATTTAAATAACTATTAGCTAAAATATTACTTTAAGACACAAAAAAGTTAAAATTGTTTGTGACTATGCGAAACGCGTACCTAGTGGTTAGCGAGAATTCATTATTTTAAGTAGACCTGCTGTGTATCCTTTAATTAACACCCTTTTTAATACGATTTTTTGTAACTATGTATGTAAGAAAATCTTCGAATCTTAATTAAAAATTAATATTAAAGTTCAGCTTACTAAACAAAAAGTTACGTGTTAATTTTTAACAACAAACAAGATACTTTACGTAATGAAAAATTATGTCTGCCTTTCCCGTTTCTAGTGTTGTTATGCTAAGCTTGCAGGTGTCAACAAAACTTTATTGAATAATTAATAGCTATTTCGTTTTACGAATTTCATTCAATAAAATAAATATTGATAGCCACAAAATGTTTGTAATATCTACCTAATGATGCTTTAAGCGTTCGCAATTGGCCCGTCAAAGAAAATTAAATTTCGTAAAGATTTTGTAAGCATTGTTAAATATTTTTCTCTAGAGCGCATTAAGTGTTGCAGCCGAAATCTATGTGGTCATGCAATGTCATTTTACCAAAGGGCTCAGAAGTCAGAGGTCAGAAGTTTCGTGTTGTCCTATATTTTTAATTCGAAATTTTATTTGTTTTTCTCTAATATAAGTTCATAGATGTTACTAAAGGGAATCTTGTCGTCAGGATTGTTTCTAATACATCGATTGTCGATTCTATTGTTGTCGATCAAGCTCACGGGTAAAATTTGAAGTATTTGAAGGCCCCCTGTACATTTCACGCTATCAATTTGCTATCAAAGTCTGTTTCTGTCAAATAGGAAAGTTAATTAATTACATACTAAGGGCCTGTTTTACCACTTCCTGAATCCTTATAAAGTGCCGAATAGGCTATCCACAACTTTTTTGACAGATTCTTCATACTTCATCTGTCAAGTTAAGTGGTGGATAGCCTATTCGGCACTTATCAGGAAGTGGGGAAACAGGCCCTTCAAATGTCAAAAGTTGCCAATCTAATATTATGATATATCTACATCGGTTCAGAGGCTTAGCCGTGAAGAGGCAACAGAAAGACATACGGACACACTTTGGCATTTATAATATTAGTAAGGATTCATTAATAATAATTCATTTAATTTTGATGTAAGCTGTAGGTATGTTAAATTCCATTAAGCTTGTTTGAATTCAATTATATCAATCGACAATCAGCTTGGCTTGTGAGTTACATGTGGTGGGCCTGAAAATCCAGTAATAATCATTGGTAATAATAGTGTAATTTTCATTTCTCCCCCCAGTTGAGCATAGCTGAGTTTTCCTCTGGCGTCAACATTACATAAATCAAATTATAGCAAAAGATTGCGCGTGAAATTAAGGTCAGCTCGGAACTGTAACACTTGGCTTTTTCATCGTCTTGCTCTATTTTAGTCTATGGTTAGCTTTTTTTCTTGTTTGTGGTCGATCAAGTCGTTTGGAACTTATTAGCCAATGTTTTACGTGTGAGGAGAAAAGAACATAGGTAAAACGTTTATAAGTTCTTTTCCCCTGACATGTAAAATCTGTTTAAAATTATTACGGGTGCTTAAAAGCACTTTTTATAAAACAGGTGTTTTCTAGAGTTCAGTAGCTTAGTGAGTATCTATACCAATATTATAAAATGCGAAAGTGTGTCTGTCTGTCTGTCTGTTACCTCTTCACGCTTGAACCGCTGAACCGATTTTGCTGAAAATTGGTATGGAGATAAAGTGAGTCCCGGGAAAGGACATAGGATAGTTTTATCCCGGAAAAATGGACGGTTCCCGCGCGATCAACGAATTTTGACGCAACGGAGCTGCGGGCGTCATGTAGTTAACTATAAGGATGTCTTATAATTTAATATGTAAATTGTAACGTGTAAACCAGCCAATGTCCTATGTAATGTGAACAGAATTTTCGCACAGAAAGATTGCTTGGTTGATTGGCTTTATTTTCGGTATGATTTGTGTAAATAGAAGATTACAGCAATAAAGTTTCGATAAAGATATTTTTTGACTGCGAAATTATACATAACTAGACGACGCCCGCAACTTCGTTGCGCCAAAATTCGTTTATCGCGCGAACCGTACATTTTTTCGGGATAAAAAGTATCCTATTGTCCTTTTCAGGACTCAAAGTATCTCCATGCCAAATTTCAGCAAAATTGGTTCAGCGGTTTTGGCGTGAAGATGTAACAGACAGACAGACACACACACTTTCGCATTTATGATATTAGTATGGATCTCTAAGTTAGCAAAATCATGCTAAGAAGGTCCATAATAATTGATTTTACCACACCATATAGACCAGAGTTTCCCAAAGTGTTTAATTTTATGTACGAATTAAACCTAAAAGTGTCATAATAACAATTATTATAGATTCGTAATAATTCGGCTAACGAAAGCTATCAATGAGTACAATTTTTGCGAAATATTTTAACAAGTACCTACATACTCGGATAGCAAGCATTCATTACTTTAGTTAGACAGCATGACTAAATAACGCAATGTTACGAAGTTAAACCTCTTAGGTGTCAGTACTGAATGATAGAATTACTTCATTTATTACATGCTCCATGCTTTTCGTACATGACCTGTCTATGATGGTACATCCATTATTTTACGAGCTGGCATCTTCAAAATATATGTACAAATCTCGTCAAAGACAAAGTCGAACCTGGCCTTGTACCATGAAACTGTTTTGAGACTCAAATAATCGGACGAGAATGCTGCGTCCTACTCTAACAAACGTGAAATGACGTTGTTAGAGCAGGACGCAGCATTTTCGTCCGATTATTTGAGTCTCAAAACAGTTTCGTAGTAGGCCTTCTGCTACCTGCCTAGTCATGTAATTATTACAGCCGCAACTAGAAGAATTTATTGATAATAATAATATAAGTTTCAATTTAATAAAGAGTTTGACAGATAATTAATGTTCCATACATTTTATCATTTCAATTTTCATTACAGTTTAGTAATTAATTAATACAGCTACCTTAACGCCGTACTCAGAGACATTTAATTACGATTAACCTTCAATTTAATGAAGACTTTGACACATAATGTGTGATGTCAAAATTTTAAATTACCGTGTTTCACTCTGTGAAGAGTCCGTTATAGTTAGAACCCAGCCAATATAAATCGCAGAACTGAAAGACTACCAAATAAGACTGTGACGAATCGTGCGTAGCGAGAGATAAGATGTCTGCATCGTCATACATCATCAGGCGACACCGCGCACCGCCCTTATGAAAGGAGGTATAAAATGTTTTTAACCCAGTTAGTCAGTTGGACTTGAATATAAATTCGTTCTGAAAAGCATATATTATATTATTACATATTTAATCAAGTTTGGCAAGTTCTACATGCCTTGATGAGTTTTAGTTTGAGAGATGACTTAAGGTTTTTACTATAAATTACACTTTATTGTGATGAAGACATCCTCAAGAACGCCTCACACATTTTAGGGGGATCCATAATTTGCTTAATGCTCTACATAGGGGTGTAACAAAATTGTGTATGGAGTTCTCTGTGAAAGTAGCAGCGCTGAAAGAAGATTTTTGTGATTTATATGTGCAAGCGCCCCAGCGCGATAAATTTTCCCATACAAAAGTAAAAAAAGTCGCTCTTTCAGCTTTTCTTTCACAGTGAACTCTATAATATAAGGAACACATACACACCCTAAAGTATTATCACTATGTTTTGTTACACCTTGCATAGAGACACATATATACGCATATTCTTTATACATATAACTAGCTAAAGTTGACGGGCAAAATGTGATGGATGTCGTAGACTAGGATCAACTGTAGCAATAGCCCTGTAACGTGATTTGCAACTTATGATAGATAGTATATAGTAGAGTAGGAAGCTGACGAGATGAAAGGTGCGGTATTACTAGGCCAAGGCCTCTCTGTCTATCACTATAATATTATAATACTTAGAGCGACGCCACATTGCGTTGTGTCGCTGCAGCATGAATGCTGTGTCGTTTTAAATAATATATATTTTTGTTATAACTTGCCACTCCAGTGATTTTTATCATATTGTGGTCGACTCCTGGGGAGTCGCCAGAGATGGAAAGAACTATTTTAGTAGAATAATAGTATGTATTTAAGAAATATAAAACCGATTTCAAACTTGTAGTTACGTAATTAATAAAAAAAATTGTTCATCTCAAAAACTCCTGAAAGATAAAACTTGCAGTATGTAACACGACAAAATCATAAAATTTTATGAAAGTTCATAACATTTTATTATTTTTATTTTGTACCTTCATGAAGGTAGGTATGTATGTTACGACGCTGCGACGACGCAGTGCTCGCCGGAACAATGTGGCCTTACTCTAATGGCTGGTTTACACGTATTAAGTAGATAAGTAGTAACTAAATTTTAACTTAATTTGAAGTGCCTGCCCGAAATGTGTCAAGTGACAAGCCCCGCCTGCCAAATTAACAGAAAATAGTCGAAATTCAAATTTTCTTGTTTAGTACTTAACTAAATTTTAACTTGCTACTTACTACTAAATTGTGTGTTTACATGCAATAGGTAACTTAAAATTGAGTTATTAAAATTTTGTTAACTACTTATCTACTTAATACGTGTAAACCAGCCCTAAGACACACATTATTTCACACATTTTAGATGAATCGTCGTTAACGGGAGATGCAACTAATTATGCAAATTATACAATCAAATACTATATTATATAATAATCTGAATTTATTATTCGTAACTTCACGCAGTAGACTCTCGGAAACTCTACATTTTGCTATGATAAAAAAGTTTGGGCGACATCAATCTTTAGGACAAAAAAGATCAGACACAAAGCGTTGCCCTATGGTTGCCCTAGTTTAGTTCCATTTTGATTAAAATTGACTTAAAAACTGTGTTACTCTGAATGTTATTTGAAGTTTTTTACATTCTGCCATTTTTTTATTGCAAATTGATCTTTCCAAGGTTCTTCTAATCTTTTAGAGTTACGGAAACCTCAAAATGGGTCAAGGAAGTCAAAATCTAACAAAAAAGGCGCAAAATGGGCGACTAAGTTGTCGCCTACACCGCTGTATGTCGGTCAGTAATTTCATCATAACCAGTTAAGACACCGACCAACCTTCACCTTATGGTTATGTAAAACTTTTGTTACTTAAAGTATACTTTAAGTACTTACCTACAAATTATTGGGACTTACGTTCAGACGGAGTTATTCAAACCTTTGTTTTAAGTATGGCGCATAATATACTTTTGAGAATATTGATACAAAGTAAATACAACATAAAATATTGTACGATAACTTATTAAATTAAATTTAAGTATTATTTACCTACACCCTATGACCCTACTACACCGTATAGTCTAAAGATACCTTAAAATATAATAAGTATATAAGTTTTTATAAGGGGTTTATACGGAGTGTAACAAAACAGAGCAATACTTTATTGTGTATATTGTGTTCCATAAAAGAGCTCACTGTGAAAGTAGCAGCGCTGAGTATTTGGATCATGCATGGTCAAGCGCCCAAGAATTTTCCCATACTTACAAATAAGTTACTCTCTCAGCTCTTTTAGTGAACTCTATGTAGGAGACAAACTTAAGTTTTACGAAGTATTCTATTTTGTTACATTTTTGAAATGCGAGAAATAATATTTAAAGTTTAAACCTTCGCACGATATGATATATTTTCAATAAATATTATGGAAATCAAATCAATAAATCAAACCACTGAACCAAGGCTGAAATTTGGTATAGAGATACTTTGAGCCCCAGGAAAATGTAGGTACGGTTCCCGCGATATACGAATTTTGGCGCAACCGGGCGCTAGTAATAAATAATAATATAATGTAAGAAGTACACATAAACGCCTAATCTAAGCAAATAAACATAATTAATTACTCAACTGCAAATGTGATGGCGCCATAAGTGAAAGGCATTGACGATACACATCTAAACACAAACCTATTCCTCTGTAAAAGAAAAAGTTGCTATTTAGTTCAAGGTAACTCAGTCATACAGCTTATGCGAAATGTAGGGTATAGATCTAGACTCTAGACTCTAGACGCTAAGATAGGGATTCCTAAACTTTGAAGAAAAACCTCAGACTAGAATAAACTTATAGGTATATATTTATTTATATTCCATACTAGTAATATTATTGTGAATGGGTGTCTGTCTTTACGTAACAGACACACTTTACCCCCAAACCCCGGAACCGATATTATACTGTACTCGCCGAAACATGGTGGAAGCGGTCATTGACTCCCTGTCAAAAACTTGATATTTTCTATACAAAGCCGCGATTGACAACATCTGACACTTCATTGTGAATCGCAAAGACAAGTTTTTGACAGGGAGTCAATGACCGCTACCGCCATGTTTCGCCGAGTGCAGTGAAGTTAAATAATATGATTTCGAAAGAGTGTCTGTTTGCTACTTCTTCACGCTTAAACCGCTAAACCGATTTTGCTGGGTATGGAGATACACTAAGTCCCGGGAAGGGACATAGGATACTTTTAAACCGACTTCCAAAAAGAAAGAGGTTCTATATTCAGCAGTATACCTATACAGTTTATTATATCTTTTTATACCCAGAAAAATGGTACTCGTACCCATGCGATAAACAATTTTGGCACAACGGAGTTGCGGGCTTCATCTAGTTTATCCGTATTTATTAGTACTTATGTATATAAAATATTATGTCTGTCGGTTGCCTCTTCACGCTTAATTAAGCTTTCCAACCGACTACGTATAATAAAAACTATGTATTATTCGTAGTCAACCGATTTATAATTTCGGCGGTATTAAGCTACTGTCAATCTCTGAATAATCATCTAGTTAGAAATCTAGATTAAATTATTGTTAGACTAGTAAAAGTATAAAATGCCTTAGACGTAGAATGAAACTCTACTAAAATAAAAGGTATTTTTTATTTTATTTAATGGAAACTCATTAAGGAGTCCCTTGTCCGAGCTGCCAAGAAATGATATTATCATGGTATTACTTAATCTAACAAGAAATTTCTGTCGCCTATTTTACAGTTTATCAAAATAATATTGGCACTTGGCAGTCGTAGCCCATAGGATACACGTTAGAGTTTTAAGTTTTTTATGAGCGCACAAAACTATAAAGTTACTTTGATGTGAATCGAAAAGTTTTAAATTGTATAAAACTTCAAAATCCGGACTTGAAGCGCCATCTATTGCATATTGTGATAACCATTTCACCAAACACTTGACTAAAAAAATGTCTATAGGTCTCATTTTTTGCGTCTATAGTTACCAGCGTAGTTCAGCTGCTTTACACTAGATGGCGCTGACTAAATGTAACTTTTTAAAAATATTTTTATCGTCCTAATATTTTAATGTTACTATTCTCCAGTTACTTTGTATTCTTATTTGAATCAAGTATGTATCTACAATCGTATTACAGTTATTTACTTACTGCACGTAGCAACTAGCAGCGTGAAACCTGCGAATGCAGGTGTCACAACAAACAGTGCGACTGCGGTGTCAACTCAGTGCAATGTTAGCCTCGACGGTTGTTGGTCGTGTTGGTACCATCGATGTATTGCGCGGGAAACCAAAATGTTTCACTCTCTAGAGCCGGCGATGGGGGAGGGTTTTAACAGACCGGTAGAGTCCATAATGCAATGTGAGGATTTCAAGAGCAACTTCGCCAGAAAACTCTCCAATCGGTATACCTCCAGATCCGTGGCTAGACAAGATTCGGTGTTAAAACTACGACTGCCGGAAAAACAAGAACTGCTTAATAGCGTAAGTAATTTTTAAGTCTCCGTAAAAAGGCGCTAGCGATAGCGATAGAAATAATCGGTTTAATTCAAAACTAACTGGCTTCTAACTGTATAATATTTTAATACTTACTAACTACAAAATAATATATAACTATATTTATTTATGTAATAATAACATAACGCGTGTTTTTGCCACTATGTGTTCCTCGAAACTTTTTACTGATTTATTTTACCTAACGATATTGTAAAATAACACCATAACGTTTTGAATCTCTTGAAAAGTATTTTCTGCTCAAATCAATTATTGTTCTGAATCATTATTATTATTTACTTACAACACAAACCAATTAGGTTTTAGCTTATTTTTTTTAATTTTTATGTTTGTAAACTAAAATGTTATAGAATCATTTATTATTAAATCCCTAATGCTAGCTGTTGCGTTCCTAGGTTCTCCAATTTACAATGTCTGAGTCTGTAGACAGAGAAAACTTATCACTGTGAAATAATTATGAAATATCATTGGGACCTGCAAAGCCTTCTTATTTTAAACCTGTTTCTAATGTCACATAGCTTAGTCCTTACCTTATCTTAAGCTATTAATTTTCTCTGTGTTAATAATCAGGATTTTACTATAATTCAAAAGATGACGTCCGCAACTCCATTGCGCCAAAATTCAGCGCAGAAACTGTACATTTTTTCGAGATAAAAAGTATCCTATGACTTTTGCTGGGACTCAAAGTATCTCCATACGAAATTTCAGCAAAATCGGTTTAGCCGTTTGGGCGTGAAGAGGTAACAGATAGAAGGACACACTTTAAGTATTTGTAATATTATAAGTATGGATTTCATGGTTATATTTTTTAATTAAAATGTAATTAAAGCAGTAAAAAATAAAAATACACGATGTACAGTTTTATACCTGTTTGATTTTTAGTAGAGTCACCGGATGTCCTGCCCTGATTGTTTTTGCATTAACGCCAAAATTAGTAGGCTGTTGATATCTTTACAACTTTTAGCCCAACTAATACTGTATTTTTATATTTAACTGAGCAATTGTAATGATTGTTAATTCTCTTTTAGGACCTTAGACCACCATAGAAGAAAATATGCGTACAACTTACAAGCGTACACGAAAAATGAACTCTATAATTATTAATTATGTGCTATTTGATGTAGAGTAGAACCACGGGCATGAAAAACACATAATAATGTAATACTTGCGGCACAAAATATTTTTTAACAGTATCGCAGGAACTATCTCGTCTTCTTCTTCTTCTTCTTCTAGGTCTAGTCGTCTTTCATTCACTATTTTGTTTGTTATTTAATTTACTGTATGTGTAGCATTTACCAAAAAGCTTTTTTTTATCGTTATGCTCAATAGGTACCAACACCAAGTGAAGTTTCTTGACCTCAGCTCACTTAAAATTCTGCAGGAATTCACATTCAAAAACAACATGACATTTTGCCCGTTGCGTTTTGGAATTCAAATAATGCTAAAAGAAAATTTTGGTACAAAACAGTTTTAAAAATATGATAAAAAGAACATACCTATAATACGGCCGAATTGAGAAATCTACTTCTTTTTAGAAGTCGGTTAAATATAAAGATTATTGCTTGTATCTCTACCTGTAATTTGGTATTAACTATTATGGACCAAGAGCCCGCGAGGGTCAAACCTTCCTTCGTTTCGTCAAGCTGAAAGTTTACCGGTTTGTGACCTTAGAGGTAAGAACGACAAGCAACTATGAAGTTTCGGTCGCGGTTACTTCAGGAGGTATCCAGTTAAAGGTCTACCTGACCTCCGAGAAATAGTAAAGCTCAATTTCATAGCTTATATTCTTCGCGGTAAGTTGAGGAATCTCGTCTTCCAGTGCCGGACATTTTTGACAGTTGCTTATCACCCCTAAAATTTCCTAGCATTAGACTTTGAGGCTGTCTAGCAGTGGGAAGCAACCTTAAGTCTTTTTTTTATTGCACGACTTTACGGAATTATAAGGAGTCGCGGGGAAGAGCTAGTTGTCCATAGTAATATTATAAATGCAAAACTGTGTCTGTCTGTCTATCTGTTTGTCTGTCTGTTACCTCTTCACGCCCAAACCGTTAAAGATTTAGCTGAAATTTGGTATATATGCTTTGAGTCTCGGGCACTCTCGGGAAAGGACATAAGATACTTTTCATCCCGTAAAAATGTATGGTTCCCCGCGATAAACAAATTTTGACGCTATGGAGCTGCGGGTGTTATCTAATATACCTGCTTTATAGTTTAGCATTAACATGTTAGACATAACCTCATGTGGAATATTCTCAATATCCGTTATCATAGGTCATCCTATGATAACGGATATTGAGAAATCGTGATAGGCATCTGATATGGGCATATTTTAGCAGGTATGTCCGAGATAGAGGGCGTCCATAAATCATGCGAGATATTTCACAAGCCAAATCCCACTAAATCTCATAGAAGAGAGAAGTATCAGAGATTTTTTGAGACCTTCCCGGTCTCACAATTATATCTGACTTACTAACCGACTTCCAAAAGGGGGAGCTCCTACGTTCGGCTCTGGATATTTTTTTTGTTAAGATTCCATAAAAGGGACTTTTAACTTTAGGTTTATCGAATTTAGACAGAAACATAAATAAACCAACTTTGTTTTACTAATGTCAGGTCATTGTGTCAGGTCCACAAATGATATCACCACTGTTGTTGGGATGTTATTGGCCAATCCTCGCAAATTTCTCCAACCCAACTTCACAGTTTTATTATGGCAAAAGTCAAATTAATTAACTTATTTACTATCGTCACGTACAGCCGAAGTTTATCTTTGGTTCTTATTACCAAGGAATAAAATCTAAAAATGCTAAGCCGTCCGTATGTACGTGTTCACGGAGCGTATACAGGGTGTGAATTGGACCAGCGTGGCGGAAATGCATTGTGGAAGAGATATGAAAGGATGATAACGACTATTGTTTCTTCTGCGTATCTCCTGATGTGAGAACTTGTTAGGATATTCTTTAATGGGCTGTGACGGAATTAATGATAACACCTGAGGCCTGTCAATATGGACTATAAAATAGACTGGATATAACGAGGATCCAGCACAATAGAATGTGATATAGATTAGAGACAATTTCTTTCGGTTAATGCTACTGCTACGATATTATGTTAAGCAGCAGGGGCTGTACCTATTAATCGTCTTAACTTTACGTACGAAATTTTTGTAGTCTTCATTCTACAAAAAGTTGGTACTTGCGGAAACTTATGTAGAATCAAGACTTAAGACAAGAATAAGGTTCTCAAAAATTAAGACGCTTATTTTTCCAGCAACTTGACATTCAACTAGATTTAGAGTCTTGGCTCTATACTCTATAGAAAGGAAATTATGACTAAAGTCTTGCTAAGACGTCACATCGTTGATTTTCTTATCACTCTTCCTTTTTAAAAGTGTCAGCATAAACTGCCTAGAGTACATAGCCAAGATAACCGTACATTTTTACCACCCATGTTCCCCAGTCAGGTGCAGGGGTCAAAGCTCACCTATAGGCGGTGAAGCGTGAAGCACATCCGGCAGGTAATCGACAGGAAAGGGAGTAAAGATCCTGCACTACCTGCTACCTGGAGCGTGACAGGTTAACGCCAGGAACACGACAAAAAAAAAATACTCCGTCATTTGAACAAAAAATCCACACGTCAATTTTCTCGCGTAGAAAAGAAAAGTAGCATTATAATCTTCCACGTGGTTACGGTATATCGCTGCCAAATTTAATGATAATCGAACTTTAGAATACTTTTTAAGAAAATTAAATTAAAATATATATTTATATGTTTCTTTTATATTTGTATTTTTGGAAGCATTTGATGCAAAACTAAGATTTCATATTTGTGATTCGTCTATTTTTGTGTTATATCCCTGAGAACTGAATATAACTGACAAATGGACAAATCTAATCTTACCTGTCTATGGGCTAGATGGTATGGGATGGATGGTCTAGATGATTTAAAGAATTCCAAAACTTACAAAGGATTATACATAATATATTATACAAACATATACCCAAAAACCATAACTTACCTGGAGCTGTTAAAGAAGCAAATAATATAAGTAAACTGTTTTCACATAATATGCGGAACCAGAAGATGTAGCAATTTAGTAATAAAAAGTTGCACAACCAGCATCAAACCTGTTGACTATTTCGCTAAATGATATCGTTATTGTATTAATTAAGACAGTAATTATATTGTCACTGCCGCCGTGAGAATTTCAGAACAAAGTAAAGATTATAATCATCATTTTAATAGCAACGATGAAAAATGCGTGATACCTAAAAAGTTAGCTTAGAAAGTTTATATTCACAAAGGAATTATAGATATTCCATATATCTATAATCTATAATATTCTATACTAATATTATAAAGCGGAAAAAGTTTGTTTGTTTGTTTGAACGCGCTAATCTCTAAAATCTAAAAATTTAAAAATTCTTTCATTAGATAGCCCATTTATCGAGGAAGGTTAAAATAGGCTATATTTTATCATGCTAAGACTAATAGGAGCGAAGAAATAGAGAAAATGTGAAAAAAGGGGGGATATTATTTGAAAGGGCTTATATTTTGAACGCGTTATAAATTATTATTCGTTTATTTGTTAACTGTGTTAATTTTGCCATAAAATTCACGATTGAGATTCAAAATTATTGTGTTATTATAATATTTATTAAACATATCGTTGTACAAATAATTTATTTTAAGTATTTTCAAAGTAACTTTTATTTTTAACATAATACTTATGTAAGATGTTTATTGAATGCCTTTTATACTTTTAAAAGCTCCGAAACTACTAGGCCCTAGGGTCTAAAATCTAAATTGTTTATAATGAATATTCAAACATGTCCAACTTTTTATTTTCGTTAAAAGTATTATGAAATTCATTTCTTAATGATTATAATATCACGATTAGTCTCAAGTAACCGGTTGAGGAATAAAAATAATATCAAAGTCGATATCTTCCTCGTCTATAATTTAATATTCAATAATATTGTTCTTAGGTTACATAAATGCCAAAAACACATAGTCATGTCTAGACTGTGTATATTATTATTTAATACATTGTGAATAAATTAATAAATAAACAACTTAGCAGGTGATTAAAAGTCGCTAAATATGTAATGTCTAAAGAAAGGTATTATTTAATTGGAAAGTAGTTTGAGGAAATTAATTTGTGCAACGGAACTGTTAACTGCGTTACTTATTGGCGTTTTGCAGTAACTTTTACAGTTACCTCCTATTCGTACAGTAGCTCCTACTTCCCACGATGTTACAATGAACAGGTCACATGACACATCACATCTGACATTTATTTTCTACTCTACTGCGGCCAGAGAGAAGAATGTTGGCTTACGATTCGAATCTCTCTCTTTTTTGTTGTTGCTTCAATCGTTTTTTCAAGTTCTCTCATTTTATCGTGGTGTCTTTCTCACGTTTTGCTTGCTGATTAGCCTTTAGTCACTTATTTTATAGAAGTTCTGTTATCCTTCCTCACGTTTTGATTGTTAGTAAGTAGTAACAGTAATCCTCTACTCTTTTCTACTTGTAGTCTTTTCTCATATTCTCTTTGTCTCTTTCTTTTGTTGGTAGATCATCTTAAGGCCGTCCCCCGAGCAAACGACCTTGGCCATACATTTGCCGCGTTGCCGAGATCGCGCCAAAACCATATTATTTTTACTTATCTTAGTTCAAAATTGTCCTAAAAAAAATTTAAAACGGCGAATATATAGTTTATGATATTGTCGATCTATTGGCGTAAGTTTCAAGAAAAAGTGATTTGTAAATCCTAAGGAGATGCTGAATGTATGCTTGAATTTTAACAAATTGGTATTACTTTGGAAGCTGATATCATGAGTATAAGAAACAAAAATAGAGAATTTAAAACGACAAAAGGAATATTGATATACTGAAGATTATTGCTGTATTTTTATTATAACTTTGTAGCTTTCAGATTATGAGTTTATAAGGTTTTAAATACGGTCAATTACGGAATCTCCGGACGGAACGCCCTTAATGTAAATTGTAAGTAAATAGCTACTAGTAGTTAGTATGTTTGCATGTACGGTTACAGATGACTCATGTAATTACTGATATAACTGAAATAGTGCCGTTATTCACACATGATATTTTATGTGTACTCAAATTACTGGTCTGTGAAAAATTCAACAAGTAAATATTACCTTTGAGTAATAAGTATGTTTAGTCGTCTATACTAAGACCTAATTAGATTGAAAAATTGGGTCTTGCAATATTTGCTTCTTTCTAGTGTTATTTATAAACAGGTAGTCTAATGGGCTGAACCGAAACGCAAGTAAGAAATATTTTTATGTGTCTTAGAAATTCTAAAGGGGTCTGTATGTGATTCACAAGTAGTAATTTACTTTACCTACCTTTAAAAACATAAAAAAAAGAATACTAGTATAGATGACAGACATTTTTTATGTTAATAACTTTGGTCACACGGTAGATCTTGTTTACCCAGTAACGAGTACAATACAAAACTCTTGTAGTCCTTGGTCGTACCGGTGCGTTTTAAAAATACCGATCTAAATTCTGGATACGAAATATGAAATTCAATGATATTGTCTGGTCCAACGGAAAATAACAGGTCCATGTTCATCACCATCATTATAATCACCGTTTTAACCCCCGACAAAAAAGGGGATAAATTTGACGTGTCTGTCTGTTTGTCTGTCTACTTGAGTGTGTGTCTGTCCGACAAAAATGGGTGTGTCTACTTAAAATGATTGAAACGGGTTATTATTTTTGTTAATTTAATTATTATATTATCTAGAAAATCTTTATAATTACGTTTTAGAATCTCACCTCTGTATGTGGGACAGGTGAATGCATATTCTTTGAAGTACAATAATAAATTCTCCGATATTCTGGATCTAAATATGACATCATAAAGCGAATATGACTAAGGTGACCTATTTCACCCCAATCCTCACATTCCGAATTCTCAAATTCTAGGAGCATGAGTCTTCAGTTGAAAATGAAGAGGCGTTTGCTGCATAAAACTAAATTATGAAACTGGTATTATCACGCATTTAATTTATTTGAAATCATTTAAAAATTGTATTTGCTTGACTATCGAAAAGTGAATGACTGCTAAATTTGGCCATTTTTAACCAAAACAACTTAGCCCTAAAAACGAGATCAGAAAGTTTTTTAGGGCCAAATTAAGTACAAAAGTAGGAACTGAATGTACTGTACTACGCAATTACGCAACTACGTTAACAACCTAAACCAGGAATGCCATGGCATGCTTTTCAACCGAATAATTTTTAGGCCGTTTTTCCACCGCCGCGCAGTCACCGGGACGTCACCGACAAAAAAAACTAGTTTATGACCTACGTTATGATTTCCTTTTGTACTTGTTTTTTTTTGGCGTAGAGCCAAATAGCTTTGTCCACACTGGGCCTTTTTTTGTTCATCAAGGGCATGCGTTATAGCGCAGTCAACAGCGAACGTGAGGCATGCCCGTGACGCGCGTTGAAATCGTAGCGCTCGCTATAACACTTTTCTTTCAACGGTGGATTTTGACGCATTCAATTATTGAATATGCCAAACGAAAGTTGAATAAAAAGAAGATGACGAAAATAAAAGATGAAATTGCATAATGTGGACATAGATCATGAAACTTTGTGCCTTTGTGTACATGTCTGATTTATCAATAATTGTTGTTTATATTTAAGGATTTTTTGTAATTTTCGTGCACAATAAAGAATATTTGTTTGTTTGTTTGTTTGAAACCTATCGTCAGAGACGTCCCGTTGACGGCGGCAGTGGACATAGGCTCAGGCACTGACGATTTTTCTTGCAGACGAATCAGATGAGTCTGATGTTTTGAAACATCGTTACGAGATAAAATAGATCCCGCGTTTGTATGTCAGCGCAGCTAATAAAAGCAATCATTTTTAACATCGGACTAGTTAAAATGTTTTACAACAAGCTATTTTTAACGCATTACTACCGGGGTGAGATTATGATTTACTTTATAACTGTCTTACATCTTCGGATTTTTGATCATGAAAAGTAATAAAAGTAAAAATTTTTGTGAGCTGCGAACATTGCCAAAAATAAAGCTGGCGAGTCAACGACCCTATTTTAAATAAACCGGGTTTTGACCTTGAGCTCTGACATTAGAGGTAAGTAACAAAAAACTTAAGTAGCACTCAACTTGAAAAGTTCACATAGAAGCTTTCAACGGAAATCTTTACTATAATCATCCTAATTAATTTATTTCACATCCTTGTTTCGATCTTTACAACTTACAATAACGTAATTAAGAGGATTGTTGATTAATTAATTTAACGACTACGGAGAGTGTATTAATTAAAAATAAAGGAAACTGAAATTGTTTTATTGAATAATTCGAATGTTTATTAATTCCATTTGCACGCTACGGCGGAACTCCAAAACTGTTTCCGTACCCACATCTAGAAGTTATCAGTTTGTCTTACGATGTCTATAGCCGCTTGATATAAAATTAGGTAAAAAATAAAAAATAAAATGATAAATAAAAAATGATAAAGAAAAAATAATAAATAAACAAAAAAATATTATCTCTACTCAACATGCATGGGACAAAAAACAGCCAGATACTTCAATGTTCGCGTTGGAAAAATCCGAGGCCCTCTTCTTCCTCGGGCCGAGGAATCCACCACCGCCTGACCTGGCTGTGGTTGTGAGTGGGACCAGGATCAATGTCACACCAGCCATGACATACCTGGGAATAGTCTTGGACGGAAGGTGGTCCTTTGCAGAACACTTTCGGCGGTTGACTGAAAAGGTCTCCAGAACAGCTGGAGCCCTCGCGTCGCTCCTCCCGAATCTCGGGGGGCCGAGCATCGACTGCCGGCGTCTGTACATGGGCGTCATCCGGTCCATGGTTATATACGGCTCGCCGGTCTGGGCTGACCATCTCTCGCCCCAGAACCGGCTTACACTCGGACGAATCCAGAGGGTGATGGCTACCCGGGCAGTGCGTGGCTACCGCACCATGTCCAAGGATGCGGCATGCCTGCTCGCGGGAAGCCTACCCTGGGACCTCGATGCTCAAGCCCTCCCCGACGTTTACTGGCGTAGAGCAGCGGTCCGCGCGGAGGGCAGCAACCCTTTACCGGATGCCGTACGTCGGTGGAGGAGCTCAGCCAACGAGAGGGCAATGGAGTTGTGGGCGCAACGGCTCGAGGAGCCTACCGTGAGCGTCAACCTAATCGAGGCGATCCGACCCCTATTCAGGGAGTGGACAGAACGGAGGTACGGAGCACTAAGTTTCCGCCTAACACAGATACTGACCGGGCATGGCTGCTTCAGTCGGTATCTGTGTGAGATCGCAGGAAGCGAACCGACCGCAGAATGTCACTACTGCGGTGCGGATCGGGACACGGCCGAGCACACACTCACGACCTGTCCCGCTTGGGCGAAACAAAGAGCGGAACTATCGTCCGCCATAGGAGAGGACGCAACGCTCCCAGCGCTCATAAGGGCCATGGTGAGGAGCGAAGATGGATGGGCAGCCGTCGAGACGTACGCACACAGCGTAATCACGACGAAGGAGGTAGCGGAGCGCGCAAGGGAGGCGGCGCTCGAATCTCAAAGAAGAAGGCCGAGGCGAAGACGAGTGGTTCGTAATGGCCACGACATCCCGCCTTAGCCTGGGAGCTCGGGGCAGCGGTGTGGGGATGCCGCTGCCCATTGCACCGAGTCCCCGAGAGGGTCGTGATGCGCAACATGTTCCCGCGCATTGCGACATACGAAGAGGAACGGCCCTCTGTTGGGCCTGGGGGGCCATAAAACCCTCTCAATGTTATGGCCTGCGCCGTACAGCAGGTGTCGCCGACCGAGTCCCGGAAGCCATGTTGCAGTTACCGGTCGCACTCGGTCCAGCGTGTTGAGGGAACATCGCAGTGTTTTAGTGGGTAGGGCCGCGGCTCTCATCCGTCGCGGCGAGCCCCACATATCCGCTGCGGGAGTCCCCATCCACTGCAGAATTTCACTGCGTAAAAAAAAAAAGATACTTCAATGTAGCTTACATTATTACAAATCTATTTTCTCATTCAGTAAAATCGGATCAGTATATTGTGTGAGCAAATGAATGGATACGAATTATTACCGCATATTGTATACATATTATAATTATTATTGTAATATGTCAAAATCATGATCATTTTGGCTACGACGTAGTCAAGTAAAATAGGAATTTGCAGCTAAAACCGCTGCTTCTAACAAAGTTAACTTTACGAAGACTTTAATTGACACGTCTGCAATACTGACGAAATGCGATCACAAGGCCACCGCAAATCCCCTGGCAGGTAATGGCCACCACATCACGCGCGATACAATTTCCCCGCAATATGGCCGGCACGTCGCCTGGCAAGAGTTGGATTATGTCATTGATACAGACGTGGTCGGAATTGCCATGTTATGGCAGATGTGGATGGAATAGCCATGGGATATGGTGACGTGATGTTTGAGAAAACAGACTTACGGGAACACGGGAATCTTGATTGTTGTGGCACAAAATCCAAATAAAAAAAAACATATTTAAGTATCTAATTATTTAAATCAGCGCTGCGATTTTTAGGTAGAGCCTCTGCTCTACCTAAAACTGCTATCTCTCTAGATACAAGTTAAGATTACAAAAAAATCTGAGTAATGCTAAGTACTCACATACGGTTTTGCTCGATAGTTTTACTCCAATTTGAGTAATAATTACTGTGTGGACCACAGAACAATAAAAACAGGTGGAGCGCAAAACTGACACATCGAAGGCTCGCATCGAGCCGGCTTGATGGAATGAAAATATATTAAATAATAATAATAATAATATCTATGGACGCTTCACACCACGTCAGTCTGGCCCCGTGCTAAGTACCTGAAGGACTTGTGTTACAGGTACCAGACAACGGAAATATATTTAATACTTTTATATTATACATATATTTAAGATTTTTATTATACGATACACATATTTAATATACATCCATGACCCAGGAACTTAATAAACTTTTTGTTCCGTCGGCGGGATTCGAACCCGCGACCGCCGGCTTGAGCTTCCAACGCGCTTACCACTGCGCCACGGAGGTCGTCAAATCGATTTAGAGTAAAACTATCAAGCAAAGCAATGCTGAATGTGTGGAAGAAAGCCCGAGCCGCGGGTTTTACTCGACGGTATTAGGTACTTGATCGAGTAAAATCGTATGTGAGTACTTAGCAGAAGATAGTTTTTCATGATGATGTTTTATTAATAAAGGAATATAAGACATAGCCTCGTTATTTTGAATATGAAGAGATAAAAGTGCAGCGCACTACTAACTAGGTTTACTATATGAGAATCATCCACATAAAACTTTTATTAATCTTTATAGTTTACAAGATTGCGAAAACAGTTACGATTGTTTCGTTGAGAACATAAGTTATAATGTAAGTAGTGTTTAACGATGGATGATTTTCGGTCAAAGCCGAAGCCGAATTTCTCTCATCTCTAAAAAATCTAGTATATATTCGGTGATTTAGTTATGGGTGTTTTATGACTAAAATTATAATTATTGTACAATATTATAATAATGATTAATGAGTGTCCCTCTATATTTCACCATAACATATATTTTTTTAATGAAATAAGGCAAGTTGCTTCTTATGTCCACGGTAAAAGTTGTTCTATTTAGAAGTGTAATTATTTTGCTAAGTAAACAAAATTATTCTGTATGACAACGGTTCGGTTAGGTTAGCTCGTTATATTTCGAGTTCTGACTCCATTTACACACAAAAAAATCGGCGCGCGTCTTCAAACATGATGTTCAGCCGAAGTCGAAGCCGAAACTTCGGCCGATCACTGCAGATTATAATATCGATTTGATAGAGTGTTGATCTGACCGCGCCCGTATGAATAATATATTATGTATTTGTGGAGTATAACGCAACTTTCTTCTATGATCTAGGTGATCTTATTGCGTAATAGTATTGTTTACTTCTATGTCATCCTACAAGAAACTCGTTGGACTACAATAATTTTGATTGTGAAAGTTTAATGTGGGTTAGGATTGTAGTGTTACGGAATATGATATGCAGATTGTGCAGGTCAATAGAGGTTTTATATAAAAATTTAATAAACTATGCCATCAGAGAAACCCTGCGTAGAATAGGGTTTCCCCCATAAAATTTTGTTGGGTTAAATCCCTACCTATATATCAAAATCAAAATCTTTATTAATTTCTCCCACAATACAAAAGACACATACAATTATTATGATGTAGTTACAAGTTATAGTAGGAGACTGGTGCCCTAACTAGGTTGCCCTGTGATAAGGGGTCACCAGGCCCCCCCTCAGAAGGTAATATTAGAACCGTGTTTAACATCATTTCTAAGAATTTTCAAGGTAGGTAAGTCACAAGTTGTGAGAGCATCTTCTAAGACGTGTAATGCGTGTGTGTGTGTGTGTGTGTTTGTAATATATTATTATTATACAGTATGTGTATTAAGTTAACACCCTACACCCCAGCCCTACGACTATATTGTCTTGGGATCAGTTGAAAAACTGCTGGAGTGCACTGGTGGGGTGGGGACTAATTAAATAAGGCAATGTGACAAAGAAAGCTTGTTGTCTTTGATGTACAAGAAGTTTGCCAAATGCTACAACACCCTAGCCCTACGACAGAAGTCTTGGGATCAGTTATACTACTGCTAGGGTGCAGAGATAGCAGATATTGCAGTTAAAATACCAATAGTCCTACTCTATTCTTACCAAGAGATTCTCGGTCTCATCATAATTTAACGATTTTAGCCACTTTACTAATATGTATTTAACTTTGTTACACGATAAAGGATATATATTATACTTCTTATTTGCTACAATAATATAATATAATTTAGTAGTAGTAGTATCAAGCCCAGCCGATAAGGCCACGGCTTACATTACCTTTGCAACACAAGCTCGTTTTGGAAGAGATTCGTTTACTAGCAGGATGTGTACAATATCTCCATAACATTTCCGTTTAATCTCAGCAAAATTCATCAAAATCGGTTTTAATGTGAACAGGTGATAGACAAACTTTCGCATGTATTAACATTATTATTAGTGATGCGTGTTTGGTCTGACAGTTAACAAAAGTAGCATTTATGTATGAACATAATATTAATATATCATTCAAGTAGTACTTACATTATTAGCGGACATACTCAGTCGTTCAACTTATTTTTTGTATCACGAAATAGACTAACCATTTAATTATTAACAACACCCATTTAATTTTTTTACAACTGCACGCTACCGCTTTGATTTATTTAATTTGTACCTAGTTTATGTCATAAAGTAATGATATTTCCGCTTTCTGTAATCATCATCCACTCATTGTGCTCTAGAAAAACCACAAGAGCGTATTCTCACTTAAAAGGCCCGCAACGCAATCGCTACTCTACTACGGCGACAATACGTAGTTGCTTTCCATCAGGTGACCTGTTTGCACGTTTGCCTCCTATTTTTATGTGAACAATAAATATAGAAGTAACATTTTATTCGAACCTGGCTTGTTATCGCTAACCCTGAAAATCTAGGATAAACCTCTTTCTTCCTTTTGTTTTGTTCCGCAGCTTGTCCCTTGGGCACTTCTGTCATCATACCAAAGGGTTTTCGTAGTTGGTTTCCACTGTTGATCCTGGCGACGCAGGAGTTGCAGTGGTGGGAATGTGTGGTGTGAGCAGCGGAACATAGAACTTTATCCTTTTTTGTAAATCAGTTAAGAAAGTGATTTTCCATCACTATTATGCATCACCGTTTTGTTTCTCTTTTCTTTCTGTCATTATTCATTAATAATAATTATTTTAAAACTTGATTATTTTTCATCTATCTGCTCTTTATAGCGAATCTATAAAACTACCACATTTCACAACAGTCGCGCAGATGAACAAAGAAAATGAGCAGCTGAAAAATTTCACTGTAAACTAAATTTAGATTACACAAAGGATATATTGGTTCGTTGTTACGACACTTCTAACCGCCGTAAACCAAACTGTCGATGGTAAAAAAATAATTTACGACAACACTTACAGCGGTATAATTATCTCAGAGGGACATTCATAAATTATGTAAGACGTTTTGAATACCTATATTTTTAAGAGATACATACGGAGGAACAAATTCATAAATACAATATTATAAATGCGATAGTGTGTCTGTCTGTCTATTACCTGATTATGTTTATGATTTTGCTGAAATTTGGAATGGAGATACTTTTAAAGATCTCGGAAAGTAAATAGGATCCTTTTTATTCTGGAAAAATTTACGGTTCCCGCGTGATAAACGAATTTTGGGGTAACAGAGTTGCGGGCGTAATTGAGTAGAAAATAAGCGTTACTTATAAGCTAGGGCTGTATAAATAGCCAGTACTTAAGATGCGTCTCAGTCTCAAGACGCAGTTCGGCTCTGTTTGGTCCAAATTTTGACAGCCAACCAATCACAGAGCCTGAACCGTGTCTTGAGACCGAGATGCATTTTGTGTACTGACTATTTATGAGTGTGAGACTTGTAGCAACGAAGTTGGGTTCTAAAGTTCGGGTTTGCACTTGTGACACTTCTTTTACTGCCTATATGGGATCCCTATTACATAATCAAAAGCTAAACAATGACAAAAGGACAAAGAATACTTTCGACAACATCCGGAATTGTTATGAAAGATGCTCCCACAGTCATTCCCAGTATTCGCGTATTTCCCAGAATATTTAAGATTGCGGCGTTTTGCTTAATCTATTACAAACACAGACCTCTAAAAATAAAACATCTAAGCATATTGAATGTAACATCAGTTCAGCAAGGACCGATTACTTGACAGATATGCAACAGGAGTTTGACAGAAATATTGCATTATGCTAAGTACTGACATACGGTTTTGCTCGATAGTTTTACTCCAAATCGAGTAATAATTACTGTGTGGACAGCAAAACTGACAGCTCGAAGGCTCGCATCGAGCCACTCGAAGACTCGCATCGAGCCTTAGCCTTGATGGAATTAAATGTATCGATTTAGAGTATAACTATCGGGCAATGCTGAATGTGTGGACGAAAGCCCGAGCCGCGGGTTTTGCTTGACGTTATTGCTCGATCGAGCAAAACCGTATTTGAGTACTTAGAATAACACTTGCTGTCTGTAATGCTAAGTACTCACATACGGTTTTGCTCGATAGTTTTACTCCAAATCGAAAGAAATGACATATTTCACATATTTAATTCCACCGAGCCGGCTCGAAGCGAGCCTTCGAGCTGTCCGTTTTGGCGGTCCACACGGTGGTTATTGCTCGATTTGGAGTAAAACTATCGAGCAAAATCGTATGTCAGTACTTAGGAAGACATTTTGTTTCTGAAATATCTGCTGCTGCTGCATAGCTGTCATCATCAGTAATCATTAATCAACTAATCACTCTATCGATTTGCGCCACGCACCAAAACAGCCTTGTAAGCGTTGTTATTATCAGTTATAGAAGTAACTTGGATTACTATTTCCGTGTAACATATCCTACATTATACAGTATTATTATATTACTCACGCTCCATTGCGCAAAGCACATAGGAAATATATAAAAACACGCGCTAACGACAGTATGACAAAAGTGGAAGAAAATAGTTAATTTCTGTCTGTTCGCACCACCCACCAACCCCACTAGAGTACATCGGTAAATTGTTTGTAGTACAATAATAATAATTGAAAAGGTCGGACAAGCCTTCCTTGTTATTAGAGTTCCGTTCCTTGTAAGTACTATCAGAGAAATTAATTATTGGCACGTGGATCTTTGCAATTTAGTCGTGTTATGTCAAGCAGAGAAACATCTCGAATATGTTTAATTTGTGATAAATCAACCGAATAATGTCAGTCTACCATCTGCCTTCTAATAAATTTTTCTTCCTCTGATCTAATAACTTGGGTCCTAGCTCAAATACAAACCTTTGAGTTATTCGTATTCGCGTTAACTTTGTCGATGTGCCATAGTGCCTTTGAAGATGGTATCTTGTCAAAGATCTAAAATAAACGGCAATAAAAGAAAAAGCTGTTTTATCACCAACATTTTAATGTCTAAGAGAAAGATGCAACGGACAATTGGAATTTGGGAAAGGATATTTAATGTCGTATTAAATTGCAATAACAATTTATTCAGATTGATAAGTATGTATATTTTTTCTCATCAGAAAATAATATTATTAGGCTTTCCTTAACAAAATTGGCAAAATAATTATTACATTTAAGACAATCTTTAAAAAATATTTTTGTTACTGTTTATGTATTAAATTGTATTGATGTCATTATCACGACCACTAATAATAATAGCATTGTCGAGATGTATTTAGACTAATTATGAAGTTATGAGTCATGACAAATTAAAATACTTTCAATACAACGAACATCCTCAATAGAAAGTCATATCCTTTAAAAGGCTGCTAGAGCACTTCTGATATAAATAAGCAGATGGATAGGTTGTTTGTAAGCGATCATCATTAGCCCATCGTATCATTCTATTGCGATCGTCTTAATTTAAAAGACTTGTAGTAATAATTAATTTTAGTTTGGTTTGGTTAACTTTTTTTATGAAAATAAATTAAAGTAGGTAAGTATTTCTTATTCATAATTATTATTTACAAGCTGTGCCGCCCCGCGGTGTTACCTGCGCGCGCGGTGTATTAGAAAAAATAAATTGTGACATTTTCCCGAAGTAGAAAAGTAGCCTAATCCAGGGTAAAAACTAACTCCATACCAAATTTTATTAAAATCGTTCTAGCCGTTTGGACGTGATTCGCGAAATAGTAACAAACATACGGAATCACAAACTTTCGCATTTATATTAGTAATATTTAAAAAGTAAATATAAGGATGTGAAGAAAGTTTAACCATATATGAAAGGAACTATGTAATAAAGGAAACCGAAGTGTATGAAAATAAACACGTAATATTATAGTTTTATAATGGGTAGAAAGTGAAGATTTTAAGTCTAGTTGTACGATGGGAACGCTGCAAGCTTTATGTAATTGTTTTTATGTATGAGACGTTCTACATACATACAATTAGCCTTATACGAGAACGTTTACAAAGATTTTATGATAAGCTTCATCGCGAATTCGTAAAAGTTCTTTAACCGTAGTTGGGTAATAATTAATTGACGACCTCTGTGGCTCAGTGGTAAGCGCGTTGGACGCTCAAGCCGGGGGTCGCGGGTTCGAATCCCGCCGACGGAACAAAAAGTTTTCAATGTTCCCGGGTCTGGATGTGTATTAAATATGTGTATGATATGATAAAAATCTTAAATATATGTATAGTATAAAAGTATTAAATATATTTCCGTTGTCTCGTACCTGTAACACAAGTCCTTTAGGTACTTAGCACGGGGCCAGACTGACGTGGTGTGAAGCGTCCATAGATATTATTATTATTATTAATTAAATATAAATTGTAAACTATAGATCTTTGAATTACTTAATAAGTTTTTATGGATTACTAGATTACGTCTGCAACTCCGTCGTGTGTTAGTTTATCACGCGGGGACCGTACATTTTTCTGGAATGAAAAGTGTTCTATGTCTTTTCCTGGGACTCAAAGTATCTTAACTGTACCAAATTTCAGCAAAATCAGTTCAGCGGTTTGGGCGTAAAGAGGTAACAGACAGACAGACGCACTTTCGCATTTATAATATTAAGACGTATCGATTTAATTCTACTCCTTCATCCTTGTGTACAAGAGATGAGATATTTCTAAAAATATAATCATCATTAATCAGAGGATAACTTTAGGAATTCTTAGCTGTTATCATAATTGCAGTTTAATACCAACTATTAAGAAGTCCTAAAAGAATAAACCTACTATACATGATTTAAACTCTATTTTTCAAATCTTTCAAGTCCATTCCGATAAAAGAATGTTACTCAAATGTTACTAAATAATATTATCTCTTTTTTTTCGACATATTTTTAGATTATCCCATTTTATAATTAGATATGTTTAATGCTAAAAATAACTTTATAAGGGATGTATCTTTTGTCTTAAGAAATCACCGTGTATATAGGTTACAAGAACATAATACATTTGGCTTTGAAAGCAAGGTTGCTGTATAGTCCTTCTACCATACAATTTACTATGTATCGTATCTTCATAAAATATATTTTTTGTATGTTTACGAAACTGTTTTAACTGAGGAAATTAATTTGCATATTATATTAATCACTGCCCAAGCAGCATCACAAGCTGTATAACAGCTGTATTAAAGGTCGTTTATACTCTTAATGCTGTATTTCCAGGATGCATAAAGGCTGTATAAGCGCTTATACAAAGGTATATTTTTCTGTCAATAATAATAATTGAATAAAAATATCTTAAGAACAAGTGAATAACATTGTAAGTTTTATCTAAGTAACAAAAAAAGAACTAACCCAAAACCTAGCATTAAAAACAATAACAGAACCCAAAGCGTTTGGGTTCTGTTATTGTTTTTAATGCTAGGTTTTGGGTTAGTTCTTTTTTTGTTACTTAGATAAAACTTACAATGTTATTCACTTGTTCTTAAGATAATTTTATTCAATTATTATTATTGACAGAAAAATATACCTTTGTATAAGAAATATATTCTCGCTAGGGTGTAAAAGCTTATTCAACGCATGCAAAAAAAAGTAACTTGCATCGATTTGGGCAGACTTTTGACTACAAACTGCTAACGAAAAATTTAACGTGTATACTTCAGGTTTGTCACGTAATTATCACCCTTACGGCTTTCGTAATAGGAAACAGATTTTTGAGGTTAGCGGATACGAAGTCACTACTCACTAGACGGGAGTCAGCCAGGTGGAACATATTAAATGGGGTAACATTGAACTGCTTTTATGTACTTTTAAAAGACATCTATCAAGAGTATGAGTCATATTTTAACTTATGATATTACATATGTATATTATATTATTTGAGCATAAGCTCATCCGCTAGGTCGGTTTCGCAATGACAGAATTTCATACAATGTGTTAAAATATTAACTATTAGACGAATGCACGGTTGTAGCAATAAATGAAAAATTCGTGAAAATTAGATGCATCTTAGTGATTTTTTCTGTCGAGAAAATTGAAGATTGAATTGCTCAGATCGAATTCTTGGAAATATAATGTAGTATCTAATTTTAGATAATGAAACAATTCGGGGCTTATTTTCATGTATAAAAATTAATCATAAAATCGAAACATTTGGGTTAGTCGCCCCCTAACCCCTCTTTGAACTGAATATTTCATGGTTTTCCCCTCGTTGATCTGAATATTTCAAGGTTTTATTAAGTACATAATCTTTTTCATATGAGTTCAGACTTTGAAATAATTTCATAGGCCAAAATACATCCCTCAACATTTATAAGGTTGGCTTGCAAATTAATTAATCGAAGAAATTCATAATTTAAACATTACTACCCACTAATTATTATTATTAGTAGTAAGATGCTTGTAGTTAGTAAGTATCATACAGCATACTACACAGTATAGTTATAGTAACACATATTTACTATATTGAACAAATACAGTAACATACATTAGTAAGTACAAAGTAACTATATAACATGATGAGGTAAAATCAGTTCGGTTTAACGCTTCGTTGACAATACTCAATTCATTGAATTCTTATCGACCGTTATTTAACAAAAACCGTTTTGGTAAGAACTTTCCTTTCTACACCTATTTTATTACATTCCTTTGCCTATTGTTAAGTCTACATTATTAAATGATGAGTAAAATTGAAATATTTTTTCTACGAAAATTTGCGTGTAGTCGCGTACTTGCGTAGCTAGTAAAATTAAATTTAGATCCGGTATTTTTTATGCAGATGTCCATAATATAATTTTTTATAAAAAAAGAGAGAAAAGGAGCAACATCCCTCCTTTCGAAATTCTAGTTATTCCAGGCTAATTTTCTTCTATTCTATATTTAAATTATTTTTTTCTTCTATGTCACGTAACAATTTACCAATCTGTGCCCTTTCAGGAATCAGGACTATAGTTGCACCTCAATCCCTTGGACCATCCGAACCTTTTTCCCATAAATTAATTAAAATTTCGGTAGCGTCGGTTCCTTTCCGTTTCTTTACAATATTGGTACTGAAATCGTGATCGCTGATCCTCAATTTTAAAGTATTGTTACTGTCCAAATTCATTTTGCCTCTGCTTGACCTTTATTACCAAGACAAAAGGATTATTTTCATATGAAGTTTAAAGTAACGTGTATAGTGGAACGGGCGACGCATGACAAGTATGTGTACGGTACCGGATCTAATATAAGACCGAGTACCCACGAACTCCGAACGTGACAAAAATGTTAGGTCCAGTGTACATCACGACTACTACAACTTACAAGTAGGGGCTGGTGCAGGTGTTTCACTAAAATTACATCAAGAAAATAGCTCTTAAAATTATTTTGGAACGGTAATATATTAAGGTTTGACAGATCAACACATACCTACTTAGTGCTTGAAACTGTTTTAGCATATTACGCGTTCCCATCATCAAGTTGTCTACTAAGAAATATTTATATTAATAAAATTCGATCCCAAGGTGTTAGACAAGAGATCATAGTTTGTACTTTGTATGCCGGGAACACTACTTCACACGAGCGAAGCGGCAGCAAACAGCTAATGTAACAATAATATTATAATATACTCAATGTAAATTTTCAAAAATACGATCAAGATAAAATATGTAGGTCGTGTAACAAAGATGATACGATAAATTTAAACGTCTGGACCTTGCAAAATGCTTCGTCGCTCGCTTATAATATTGCGCCCTTTTTCTGCTGCAAATAGTTTTATTGCATAAACCATTGATTCCCAAAGTGGTCCAGGTGGACCCCATGGGGTCCACGCGAGCCCGACAGGGGTCTACGCTTGCGTGGAAAAAAAATGGGGGTCCACGAGTCGTTAACGGGGGTCTATGAAAATTAGGTGACCCGATTTGACTTCTCCTATGAATATAGGCAGACAATATTATATTAATAGCAGATTAAACATTACAGAGCGAGGAGATGTAGAAATAAGTGAAAGTGTGGCAATTTGTTGTGTTAAATAGCTACAAGACAAGAAAATATTTGAGTTTACTTTTTACCACTCCGAAGTAAAGGTTACTGGTTCCTTGCACTGTGACTTTTGAGTCAAACTTAGAATACAAATGTCCATTAGACCGGCCTTATCTATGACAAAAAAAAGTGGTCTATGACAAAAAAAAAGTTTAGGAACCTCTGGCATACACCAATTTTAGGTTTTTTGTGTGTGTGTGTACACACACACACACACAAAAACTAGTTACACACACACGTGTGTAACTAGCTTTATGGGTTACATAAGTTCACATGGCAGAGGCGGTCTGCATTTGAATTGTTTGTAAATAAATAACGTAAGAATTGCTCATCATTTTGATAAATGAAAATAGGTCTTCTTTTAGCGCCAGTCGCTACCTTTCTTAACCGACTTAAAAAGAGGGGGTTATCAATTTGACCCGAAACGACGACGAGACGAAAACTGGGAAAAGGGAGATATAATATTTCCAGAACTGCCCAGTTTTCGTGTATTGGCGGCTACTGGTGGTTATTGGTATAGTTTTACTGAACTATAATTTGCTCTATTTTAATAAGTTAATTATAATAATATTATTTTGTTTTTTAAAGTGAGTTTAGTAGTACTTTGGATTTGGACTCCGTGGGGATAAAACCTATTTTATTAGATTTAACAAAAAATATTTCACACAAGTAATCAATCATCATAGATATAACTTAAAACCATTTATTTTAATTTATTATTATATACAAAAAATCTGTAGTAATTATGTATAACGAATTAAATAATTTTAATTAAGCATGAAATCAAACTATAATTACAACCGTTTTACTAACGAGAACGTTACAAAATGGCTTTTGGTTGAAGGACAAATTAGCAGTAGAAGCTGACGGCAAGTCTTTGTGTTCAATATTTTCTGGTAATGAATACTACTTATAAACTAGCTAAAAGCCGAGCTTTGTGAGGGTTCGGGTCGTTTTTCTGCGTGGTAATAATTCTAGGTAGTTTTTAGGGTTCCGTAGTCAACAAGGAAACCTTATAGTTTCGGTCTGTCCGTCCGTCTGTCTGTCTGTCCGCGGTTTTGCTCAGAGACTATAGGACCTACAAAGCTGTAATTTGGCACGGATGCACATATTCTTTCAGTGTTAGATAGCCCATTTATTGAGGAAGGCTATAAGCATAATTTTTTAAGTGGTTAGATATGTTGTACCTACCCGTGCGACGCCGGGCGGGTCGCTAGTAATATATAAGTTCAAAGTCTTGAATCGGGATAAATCATAACATTCTCTAATCTCTACCGCTCATACACACATCACAGTGTATTGTTATAACGAGAATAATAACCGTTTGAAGATTTGATCACAATTGATGCGTTGGCTTATTTATAAACAATAAGCCATTCAAAATACTAAATACAGGTAACGGACATTATAATTACCGTATTCGAATGAGGCAACAATTAAAAGGTGAATGAAAAAAAATATAAGATTGACTAACAAAGAGCATACCGTGTAAATTGAATTAAAAACTTGAAGGTATGAGTCAAGTGAAGAGCATTTTCCATTTTTCTTTGTACAATTTGTCAAGAGAACAAATATTAAGTATGTGAAATTACAAAATTCATACAACACTTTTCCTTGATCTTTACTTTTAGATCATCTTGCTCGTTTCTATATAAATTACTGTTTGACACACACAAACAGTCATTTATAAAAATGAGCATGACGCTTATTTGAGATTCCATTATTATAAAATCAGTGTTTTTGTGAGATTTGATTTCATATCCATAACAGCTCAATTCTTGATGTCGTAATAACTTCTGTGAACTGTGAATGGTCAATTTGCTATTGCTATTGTCGTACTAATGTGATCACGCTCTATGGCTTCTAGAATTTGCCTTAGTTTTAACAACTCCGATGATCTTGTTCACTGACCGGCATAGTAACGGTCACATCTTTGTTTATTGACCTATTTAAGTCAGCGATAACGTTTCATATCATGTTGCCCGTTTCGCTTCTCGTGTGTCGATGCACTAGCACGGAACCAAGGCTAACCTTATATTACAGGTGTATATCGGTCAATGGTATAAGAAAAATTAAAAACATGAGATATCATTTTCACCGGTTACGTAACGTTGCACGGCGGTTTTGTGGAGGTAGGCTGTGTCGTCGTTGTGTTTTGAGTGTTGGTCGTTTGAATTTGGTCGGCTTGCAGTGTGGCAAGCCCGTCATGCGCAGGCGGCGACGCGTGACGGTTATATCCGGCCGGGGCCCTCGGAAGCTACCCTACCCCCGACAAGTGCATACAATCAACTCAACGATGACCCCATTGAATACACAATTATTATGGAATAATGAAACTATTATTGAATTTTTAAACTTCGATTCACTCGCTTCAATGACACAACGTAACTTCAATTTACTGAAATATTGAATTTTGACCAAATTCTGTGAATTCGGCTACGATAACGCATACGATACGTAATGACGTCACCAAATCATGTCTACAGATATTTGGATCGGGTTACCTGTGTTAAAATGTCCCACAGTTTTTAAATTATAAAATCTGCTCTTTATTCATAAATATTCTCTACTCCATGATAAACACGAAATTGTTGTAAAAATAGAGTTGTGACTTTAAAATTATCTTATGATTACGTCTTAAATGCAAACAAAGGCAAGCTAGGTTTATAAGTACGAAATGCGATCAACGAAAAACATAATTATAGAATTGTTAACACTCACAGTTTTAACGTTATGATTTGCGTTCATCCAACCATTCAAAGCCGAAAAGAGTTACTTACATGTTATGATAATTTTAAGTTAATTATGTTAAACAAATTAGGAAATAAGTAGGAGCAATGATAGTAATACAAAGTTGCCAAGGACTAGTGAAACATTAACTGCTTATGTGATTTTATAAACTGCTCTTAAGTCTACAGAAGCTCATAAGAACTCATAAAACTACATAAATTATTGTGTAGAAGCATTGTCTGTGAACGTTATCTTACGAAATTTTGTAAGATCAGTACTTACCCATTGTGAAAATAGTTACTCTTTAATTTGGGCATTAAAAATTTTCCCATCAAATGAGTTTTATTACGTTTACATACAACCATCTTCACTTGCTCAATAGTTTTGGCCTTTATTCATGTTAATAATTATGTTTTGTAAGCAGTCACGGGTTATAAGCTCCCAATCATGGTCCAGAGAATACAACGGAAATGGAAGAGGTTTTTGCACTTAAGCGGTGATTGGCCTTAAATAAAAAGATTTTAAGCTTTAACTAATATAATACACGCCTCGGTACTTCCACTTTAATTTTATTCAGCCAGGGTCATACTTGTAAGTTTTTCTCTTGGTATAGAGTATAGACACGATAGGAAATAGCATGACCAATATTGTTAATTTATACAATGACTTAAGCGAAATTATTTAACGTTTGTTATTTAACGAGACAATGCTTTAGTCGATGTTTTAATATCGCTTGCGTTTCACATACATACTTCGGTTGTATAATCCCAAAAAATGGAAGCCGTGAGTACGTTTTGCATTATTAACTCAAATATATTATACAAATATAGTCACGAATATAATATTAACACACTTTCGATGGTAATGTTTAGTTATTATAACTGTACACGGCAGTACTTTGATCGTAGAGGTTGCTATTTTTTTTCATTTGCATTTTGCATAGAGGTCAGAGCATTCATGGCGTGGGATACCATTGACATCGGTTCAATCCCAGGTTTTTGCTCAGTCACACAAAGAGATAACGGGACCACCGCTATTGGATTTGTTTTTATTCCCCACATCCCACCTCCCACGACACTAACGCACCATGATTCATTGTTCACAATTCACTTCGCAAAACGTATAAATCATCCAACTGTTTAGTTACCGTTTACATCAATAATAATTTCTTCCAATAATTTCATCTAGACATGAATAGCGTGCGTCGGAATAGTTTTCCCATGGAAAGAACGCAGAAATTATGAATCAGGAACAATTTAGTGGTATGTCTGCTTCAATTGATGTTCGTAGGACTAGTTCTTACATGGAGGCCAATCAAAACTCTCACCCGGCAATTGACAAGAAAGCAGTAATGAATGTGTTGTTCTTTTGTTACAGGTAACAGAAATAAAAGAAACAGGCGCAAAGTTCTTGCGAATAATACCATCGGAGAAACAAATTGATGAAATTGTCAAACCTCCGGACAAATCGCCAAAAATAAATGCCGACATAAGAAGAACAGAAGTTAATGTGTTGAACATGGAGGTAGACACCCTTAGATGGCAGCTTGCTCAGGTGTTTTTTCATTTATTTATTTTTGTATTGGTGCACCAATGTTTTAAATTAATAATGTTAATGTAAGCGAGCTTTGCGAAATGCTGCGCTGCTGCTAAGCGATTGTCATATTATGAATTATTTTATGCTATGCTCGTGTTGTTTAATTACAAGTTGCCAATTTAAGCATTCTTTTTCAGACCGAAGCAAACAGACAGATGCATATTGCGTTACTTAAGCAAATAGTGTCGTTTTTGAGCAGGGTGAAGGAACATATCGAATGTCAACAAAATGAGCCAGAAATAATAACTGAAAAGTTATACCAAAAATCTCTGAACATAACAGACTTGCCTCGATCTAGATCTGTGTTTCATGTCAATAAAAATATGGAATACTCTATCAGTCCCACCAAGAAAATAAGTACAAGGAAAATAAGTAAATCGATTAGTAACGTTAATGGGCACAAAGATTGCACCAGCATCTGGTAGGTTTTATTGGTTTCACTTTTTGATTTGCATGCTCCACGATTATCAAGGGTCTTTTGAATTAACTATTTCTTGTACTTTTCAGGAGTCAGTCCAAAATTTCTTTAGTATCCGAAAGTGAAACTGGTCAAAAAATTGCCGAGGAGATGTCGAGACTAATAACTCTTGCCAACACGGTTCTTAGCACAAAACTGCCTGATCTCGCTTGTACGTGTATCGAAAAAGGCAATGACATTTTACAGTTAACCGACAATATTAGAAAAGAAAGTGTCATTCAGAACGTGTCTTCTGGGTGCTTAAACTTGATCGAGGAGGACACGGCCGACTCAATCACTCTAGAAACTAACAGCAAAAGTGCTCACAATGGCGGAACTAACGAAATAAAAGAGCCGAGCACTAGAATCGTAAACGAATTTATAATGTCGGAATCATCTCTCACTTGCAAATTAGAAAACGATTCCACCGGCATAAAAGTATTTGGTAATGAACAAAAAATTACACAAACGGGCCTAGAGTCCATTGAAAATGTAGTACAAACACCTGACAAAAGAAATGATTATAGGGCATCGTCGAATTTTATAGAAGACGAAAGTGGTTTCTCGTCAATGAGTTCTTTTCAAGAGATCGGACTGCCTATCATCAATATAATACCACCGTCTCCTTGCAAAGAGGTCGACTTTTTAAAAGACATAGCTGACAACAAATGGAAGACAAATTCCATTGAACTTGATAAGCAAAGTGTAAAAGTGTTTTGGGTGTAGTTTTTAAACAACGTACAAATTGCAGTTTTGCAACGTCTTGCAACAATTAATTATTTGCTAATTATTGTATTACGTGCAGATGATACTATGTATAAAATACGTTTGATATTTTTAACAAGAATACTAACATGCCTTAATTTTAATTTATACAATAAATAAGTTTTCACTGCCAAATTATTGTTTTTTTCCTTTGAGATACATATTCGTAGTACGTAGGTGTTGCTTTCGTTTAGCGTGAAGTGAACCAAAATAAGAAACTACAAAAATTAATATTAAATTACCAACCAGCAATAGAAGCATGACCTTGTTTTGGTAACAAAAAATAGTGAGGCGGTGAAAACATGATAATCTAAGGTTGGAATGAACTGTTTTTGATTATATCGTTTGTGTGGTAAAATGGGTAAAATAATATTTGATAATGTGAAAAAATAAACAATTTTAGAACAAGATAAGAACATGTGACTACGAAAATATAAAAAAGCAACTAGTGGAGTTCCCAGAGCGTAAAAATCGTGCAAGCCTCCGCTTTTTGCAATAGTGGACGAAAATTGAAAAGAAAAATAGGAATGTGTAGCTGATAACATAAATAATAAAGTTCACCTATTAAAAAGTTGTGCTTTTGATTTTTAAATTATTCTCTTCCACTTCAAGTAAACTCATTAACTGTAAAATTTTGAAGAAAATTTGCATATTTCTTTCTTTTAAATATATAGCAAAATAATAAAATATCTTATTATTTTTTCTGAATTGTCATATTTTAGTTTACGAAAAGGTGCCAAATTAAAAACGGTTGAAGTATAGGAGTTATGTTTCCTTACTTTTTATTATTCGTAGCACCTCAAAAACAAAAATCCATTAACTAAACAGTTTTCGGAGGAAAACCTCTGGCGACTGCACTAACAATATTTTCAAAAAATATTAAACAGCATGCAGCAGCCAACTCGTTGAAATTAAAAACTAATTATATTTGTCAAGATGGCAATTTAGTATTTGAAATCAAAATTATACGTCCTTTTATGTTTAAGAAATAGTAAAAATTAAATTACTAGGAAAATCCATACAAATTTTTAGTGATTAATGATTATAAATAATTATTATGTCGGAAAACAGCATAGTAGATGAACAAGCTAGTGGGGATGTCACTCCGGTAAAACTGGATGAAAAACCATCTGAAGTGCAACCTCCAATAACATCAGACGTGGAACTAATATTAGATGGCTTCGGATTTATGCCAAAAATACCCATCGGTACCAAAAAACTTAAAGACGCTAAAGTGTCTGAAGAATCCCTGCCAAAGACTGAACATAGTCCTTGCATATCCAGTACCAATATCGACATTGTTAGAAGATACACTTGGAAGACTAAGAATAAAATGACTGTTCAGGTTTATATCTTTGAAATGCCTTTGACTGAAATATGATCCTTGCAAATATGCACAACTGAGTCTTTGCTATATCGTGTCAGTAGGATTCAAGAATTCTGGGCATCCGTTCAGAAAAATATGTAACACTAACTATAAAGGATGTGTATTGTGTATGTAAGAAATTCGATAGAAGTTAGTTACTGATAATATTTTGCAGATCATATCTTATGGTGCAACTATAACCTCAATCCAAGTGCCTGATAGAAAAGGTGTACCAACAGATGTAGTGGCTGGTTTTGATACATTGGACGGTAATATTATTGAAATAGAAATACATAATAATATAATCAAATAAAATTACTCTAATGTTTTAAAAAGAGGTACCTACCATGTCATACTTTTATTTATATAAGTTTATAAGTGCTCTTTTAGAATATTTCCAAGAAAGGAATCCGTACTTTGGATCAACACTTGGCAGATATGCTAACTACATCCGAGACGCTAGCATACAAATTCGACCATCAGGAAAACTTTACGCGTTATCAACAAACAGGGGGAAACATCATTATAACGGTGGCTTCACTGGGTTTGACAAGGTAATAAAAAAGTTATAATAAAAATATTAATACATAATAGCCTAGGATCCCTTCATAGAAGGACCTTCACCGAGCTGTTTACTGGATAAAAAGTATTTTATATTCAATTACGTATGTCAACAAATTAATTGCAAGTGGGTTGCCTAAAAAATTTCAGGCCAGAATAATAGAAAAAAAAACAAAATAAAAGTTTTTTTTTACATTTTTCTGGTTTGGTTAATAGACAAATTCAATGCCAATCGAAAGTATGAAGCCCAGACCGGTACTTTTGGGTAGGCAGGTAAATCGATACTACTACTAATCGAGTAGTATCGATTTACCTGCCTACCCAAAAGTTGTGACAGGAAAAAAATAGACAACCTAACGTTTTCATACTCTACGGGCTCCATACTTTCGATTGGTATAGAATTTGTCTATTAACCAAACCGGCGAAATGTTTAAAAAAAAAGTTTTTTTTTCAATTGTTTTTTATTCTGGACTGAATTATTTTAGGCAACCCACCTGCAATTAATTTGTTGACATACGAAATTGAATATAAAATACTTTTCATCCGGTAAATAGCTCGGTGAAGGTCCTTCTATGAAGGGATCCTAGGCTATAATACGTTGGCCCATGATGGACTAAAGCATGCGATTACTAACGTATTAAAAGGGTCATAATATTATGACGATTGCCCTCATGATCAACATTAAATTTATTGCTCATGCTACGTGTTGCTAGAGGCAGCTTCGCTAGCATGGTGCCAAGTGCCAACCATATTTATGAAACAATAAGTCCCTAGATGCCGGTTGGCAGCGGGCGACATGAAGCGGCAGCAGCTGACGTGTCGTCGCGACACTAGTGGTTTCTAATTTTGTATTTCTATGAAAAATGTCGCGAGACACGTCGTCTGCGCTTCATGTCGCCGGCTTCCAATTTGTAAGTTCTCCACTTGTTGTTGTGTTTCCTTTACTTGGAATAGGATCTTTACGTTGTAAATCTTCATTATCTCTATCCCTAGCTGGTTTCCACAATTGACAACATTTCAAAATTTTAACATGGAATTTTTATTATTTTATAAGAAAGTAGACTTAAAATAAGACGACACGTGTTTCTTGCTTTTTCAAAATTATGCATTTAAGATACCTAAAAAATAGATTTTAATCCTTCGTATTCTAAAGAGACGAAGCGCCAAGTGACGTCATACTTACGCCCGAATGGTTAATTCCATTACAGTTTACAAAAGAAAAAATATGTCAATGTAAGTTTGTTATGTTTATTAGGACGTCTGTCAATGTCATCGTGGTATTTCCGTATGTTAGAAATGTCATTTTTGACAGTGACTGTTTTTTTATGCTTCATGATGTCTTTTTAAAACGATTTTACACCAGGCAAAGAAAAAATGTCTGATATGCCGTAAGTATGACGTCACAACGTATTTTTCAGTTTTTCTTTATTTTCTCAGTAAATAAGCAATATAAATTTTTTTGGAATATTTTTTTGATATCAGAAGAAGAAACTAAAGAAACGGTATTTTTTATTTTAAGGCTTAAAAATTTTGAAATGTTGTCAATTGAATTGAATTATTGATAGATTAATACAATTTATATAATAACATCTTTTTCCTCATATCAATTTTTTACATAGCGTCATAATAATATCATACGCTATGTATGTCAAAGGAAAAGAAAATTCAAACATTTTTCTAATGCTGTTCTAGGTAAACTGGCGATCATACGTGAGTGGGAAGAAGGTGATCATGAGCCATGTCTCCGACAGGTTCCATGAGGGCTACCCGGGATCCCTGATGGCTCAAATTACGTTTGAGGTCACCTGCGACAACACACTCAAAGTAGAAATGAAATGCACCACCAGTGAGCCAACGATTGTGAACCTGAGCCTATCCCCGTATTTCAATTTAGCGGGACATGTAAGTAATCCTTACTATGAAATTGCGATAAATCTAACCATCTGGATTTTGCTTAAACTAATTAGTAATTAGGAGTAGAATGTGTAACAGATATTTTTTTAAAGTAGAAGTAGTATGGGATTTAGGGCTCCATTCCACGGCGCACGGAGAGACTACGCACGTGCGTCAAGCTTCGCTTTGTAAGATAATATATTATTATGTGACTGTGTCCACTGCAACCCACGGACACGCTACGCACGAATTGACTCAAGTCAAAGAAATAAATCCGTGCACGTTCACGCGTGCGCGTGGCTGTGCACAGACAGCGTCCGCCGCGGTGGAATGGAGCCTTTACGTGGCTAGATTTTTCATTTCAGTCTCCAGACTGAAAAAAAAAAACCTCTTACCTAAGTCATCTTGTCACATATAGCTTGTAGGGTGAAAATCAACACATATAAATCTAAAACCTGGGTTACATCAATTTAATATACAGTAAAAGGGCAAAGAAAAAGATAACTCATAAAAATATTATAATGTTTCAGAATTCTGGTCCTGATGCATTATACAACCACATATTTACAATCAACGCAGACAAGTACACAGCGCACGACGAGGAAGGTTTTGTCACAGGTAAGGAACTTTTGTTATAATGATGCTATGTTGATTCATAACTGTAGCAAGGATACTATGTTAATAAGTTTATACTTATCCATGTGAATGTTTTTTTTTGCGCAGGGGAAACCCGTCATGGGTACCCCGGGTTGGGGATGTGCCTCAGTTAAGCTGAAGCACCTCGGGGGTATGATCCATGTGAATGCTACGTTGATGCTTAACTGTAGCAAATATGTTGTAGTAGCTAGCGATTTACATATTTAAATGCAAAAGTATTGCTGCGAATTGATTATTATTGTATCATCAGAAAAAAAAATCATAGATATTTTTCTCACCAAAATAAAATATAACAAATTAAGTTACATTTAGGAAAGCGTGCCAATTCTCTTGTATATCTTTTCAGGTGAGAAGAAAGTGGTGGGTGGAACTTCTTTCGACTTCCGAATTCCGAGGGTGTTGAAGGCGATGATCAATAAGATTGCCATGGGCGGTTACGATTTGAACTATTGTGTCACCCAGGGAATAGACCAGGATCTGACCTTTCATGCCAGGTTTGTTGCCGAAGAGCTTTTAATATAATTTTAATAATAACTCCCACACCGGTTTCGGTGACTATGGCCGGTTTCATTGAAACCAAGCCAGTTACGCAGGAATAATTTTATAGTGTCCACGTGTGTGCGCAGTACACGAGAGCACTCTCTATTCCATTATTTCCCAAATCTTCATTGAAAATATTAAATTAACCTTTACGCGGCTGAACCGTTGGACCAAAATTTGTTTAGAAGATATTTTGGAAAGGAAGAAGTAAAGTTGCGGCTTGTTCATTAGCTTTGTCCACATTGTGCCTTTTTTCTGTTCAACAAGGGCATGCCTTATAGCGCTGTCAACAGTGAACGTGTGGCATGCCCGTGACGCGCATCAAAATCCACCCGCGTTGAAAGAAAAGTGTCATAGCGCGCGCTACGATTTTAACGCGCGTTACGGGCATGCCTCACGTTTGACGTTGACAGCGCTATAAGGCATGCCCTTGATGAACAGAAAAAGGCACATGTGCCTTTTTTCTGTTCAAAAAGGGCATGCCTTAGGCTGCGTTTCCACTGAAGCGGAGCGGAGCGGAGAGGAGCGGTGTAAAGTGCTCAGTGTTTCCACTGAAGCGGAGCGGTGTCGAGCGGAGTCGAGCGGAGCGCAGCGGAGTCGAGCGCAGCGGAGCGGAGCATACTTTACTGTACGCGAGTCACGCACTGTCCCGCTCCGCATCGCACCGCTCCGCACCGCCCCACTCCGCACCGCCCCGCTGTCCTCCGCTCTGCACCCGTTGTCCTCCGCACCGCTTCGCCTCGCTCGGCTGCGTTACTATGAATATCCGCTCAGCTCCGCTCCACCCCGCTCGTGCTGTTTCCATTGAAGCAGAGCGGACATTTCGAGCATGGTGATTGGTCAATTCGGGCACCGCTAAGCTCCGCTCCGCTCCGCTTCAGTGGATACGCAGCCTTATAGCGCTGTCAGCAGTGAACATGTGGCATATGCCCATGACGCACGTCAAAATCCACCCGCGTTGAAAGAAAAGTGTCATAGCGCGCGCTACGATTTCAACGCGCGTTACGGGCACGCCTCACGTTTGACGTTGACAGCGCTATAAGGCATGTCCTTAATGAACAGAAAAAGGCACAAGGTGGACAAAGCTATTCTTTTTTTTTTCATCCTAAATAAAATTGATCATCACCTGCGCGACTAATATACGGTGCGAAACCGTGGATTATCCCCGTTCTGCCGACGCGAACGTCCCGCGTTGCAGACGCTCCCCGCTTTGCAGTCGCTCTGGTCGCGTAGGTTTGACCGAAGCTTAATATTAATATGTAGTAGTAGTAATATCATAAAGTTAATATAGGTATAATACCTTTATGAGTAATACACACTACAAATCATTTTTTAATGTGTAATTATTGTCAAATCGTTTTGACAATTGCCTTCATCCAGAGTCCAGACTTACTCAATAGGATATTTCAATTGCTTACTATTTGATTAATAAATTACAGAGTACTGGATCCTGAGAGCGGTCGTGTGATGGAGATGTACAGCAATCAGCCGGGGATTCAGTTCTACACGGGAAACCTACTGCCAGATCCAGAGAAAATAGTTGAGGTGATTTTATAACTCTTCTTACGAAAGGAAATAATAGTATTTTAACACGTTCGGTGCGAAACAGGGCTTGAAACACCCTGTCCATGTCTCGTCGTTATAGCGGTAGGAAAAAACTTAAACTTCTCTGTCGTGCGGGAGGCATAACTTCCATCTGGTTCAGTGTAGGAAAGTGATAACTATATATCTGAGATGTGCTATTGATTCCTAGTTCAATGGTATACCGACCTTGATACCGGGTTTCTTAGACCTCGTGCCGCACTGAACAAATAAAAATTCTAGCACAGTGCGGAACGAGGTTGCGAACACCTCGTACCCCCACGCACCTCGTACCGCACCCTAAGCTAGCTTCACGCGGTTAGTGTTGTGCAACGCATTCGAGACTGAGCACGCGACGAAGTACGTCTGCTGCCGATTATGTCGAAACGTTGCCGAAAAAAGTTAATCAAGGAGGAAGATGAAGAAGAACCGGGTGGTGAAACTGGTAAATCTGTGTCAAAATCAGGATATAGGAAGATATTTCAAAAACAGGTCAGTCACAAATATACTCCGTCTAGGTGAAATAATTATGTCAAGTATGTTATAGTCAACTCTCTGATTAAGTGTTCTAAGTGACTTTTATGACTTTTTGAGTTTATATATCCGACAAATATAATAAATTATATTTTCACTTTGTTTTTAGCGATCTAGCATAAAGGATTACAGTATTTAACGGATCTGTGAGTATGTACTGTTAAGTTGGAGTGGTGCTTTTAATTTAACTGAGCTATATTTTTTGGCGTTTTTGTGTGAAAAGCTTAAGATGCGAATCATTAACACTATACCTACACAATACCTTATTTGCTATTTTTGTAAAATTATTGTAACAGATGAGATGATCAATAAAATGATGCTTGAGACAAAAAATTATGCGCGAAACTATTTACGAACAAACCAACAAAATATGAAATATAATTCACGTATGAAAAGTGGACTAATACTAGTTTTGAAGAAATGAAAACATTTCTGGCAGTTGTGATGGCAATGGGTTTATATAAAGTGCCTCATATAAATTTGTATTGGAGCAAGAACAAATTATACAGAAACGAATTTATACGTTCAGCAATGACTAGAGACAGATGTTTACTCTTATTAAAATGCTGGCATGTCAGTGATGTCTCAAATGATAATAAAACTGACGAAGTAAGTATATAAAATCAGAGATATGCTTTCGATGATCACTGACAAGTTTCAGAATGTATTAAAGCCCGGAAAATATATAGTAATTGATGAGACAATGATACCCTGGAGAGGACGATTAGGTTTCCGACAGTATATAAAAAACAAATCTCACCGATATGGCGTTAAGCTTTACAAACTTTGCACCCCCGAAGGTTATACCTACCAAATAGAAATTTATACAGGTAAAAAAGATCAGAAGAGAGAAGTCGATCACAGTCAAAAAGTTGTATTAAGGTTGGTGAACAATTTGACAGAAGAGGGAAGAATCGTAATAGTAGACAATTTCTATACTTCGTTGAGTTTGGCAGAAGAACTCCTATCACAAAAAAACATTTCTATGTGGAACTTTAAACTTAAGAAGAAAATATTTGCCAAAGAAAGTTGTTAATGCAAAAATAAAAAAGGGCCAGATAACTGGAAAAATGAACAAAAAGGGTGTGAAAGTATTGAAAAAAAGTAAAGAAAATTCTCACAGAATGCACTGGTTGCAAAAAATATTATTGTTTGGCCTGTTTTAATGAAAAACATCCATAAGTTTGATAAATAAATACAATTAAATAAAATCGATATTTCTTTTCCCATCACTAAATTATATTAAAAACTGCTATTGTTCAGTGCGGTATGGGGTACATCAGACCCCACATTTTATTTTACCCATAGAATCTAAACTAACTAATCTAACCACGGGCGGCGGTAGATTTAGGTTAATGAACTCATTGTTAATAATAATCAAGACAAAAGCCGCACACTTTGTCTTATTTGGCGCCAAAAAAAGGATTTTGGTCTCCTACGGGCGGTGGGGTTTAATATGCCTCGTGCCGCCACAATCTCTGGTATAGGACAAGGTTTAAAACGACCCGTAACGCAGTAATGGAAAGTACAGATATATCTGTGCCGCTGGGAACGTGTTAAAAAAGATAACATCACCAAATGCAGAAATCATCCGGTCAACACACTGTTTTTGTGTTAAACCACTTTCTCGAGTCAATTCCATTTTCTCAACGACCAAAGAGGATGTAAATTGTATACTACGTAACAAGAGGTCGGACTTAGAAGAAAAAAAATAAACATTCGTTATTTTTTTAATTTAAAACTAAACGACAAAATTTTAAGTGCAAAACCTTTCACTCTAAACATACCAAAAATTAAAAAAAATAAAAATAAAAAGAAATGAGCTCAAATAAATGTTTTATTTCAATAAAAATTATTGTACATGGCTAAATAAATAGGCTAATAAGGTAAATTAAACAATAAAACAGATTTAATCCACAAGTTTTTGTTGATTTCTATTATTAAATATTATAATATTATTACAGTACAGTTTTATGTATTTTATTTATAAATATGATAGAATAGCTGTCTATGCTACTCTACTAACTACTTGATTGGCTTAAGCCATTATTCCACTTATCCTAGCGGCTAGCTAGGTTCCTAGGTAGGATCCTAGCTTCTAAATGTTGTTCCACGTCTTGACTAAATCGGAAACGATTTAGGATCTAGAAACCTAGCTATGATAAGTGGAATAAGCGCTTTATACAGTAAACTGTATATAGGGAGGGGATTAAAGCTGCGCGTCCACCAGGTTGGAATCGGGACGTACGGTGCGGACGGTAGTACCACGTGTCGTCATATACTTGTCAGGCGCAGAATGACGTTCCAGTACTTCTAGTGCAGTTCATAGTAGTCAGTACCATACATACAAAGCAACAAATCCGTCCACTGCGTACCTGCGCTCCGATTCCGATCCAGTGGACCGCGCCTTTATACATACACACTTTGTTTTGTTACACCCTGTATACGACAGCTGAAATCTATGGCGCGGGTTCAGGCCAGCTGCATACCACCTCACTTGATCAGAGGATTTTTCCTTGGTGGCCGTACCACTCATAATCCCATACCTTCCTTCTCCTAAAATCTCCTTGCATTGAATCTCTTTGCTGCTTTCGTTCCCAAGCGGTCGCATGCGACCGCGAGAACAAAAGATTTCCTAGAATCCGCGATCGAGTTAACAGCTATTGCTTGCAGACTAAAATGTTGCAAACTAGCTGTATAGGGACCTAAAAATCTGAAATTAATGAAACATTTTTCATTTACTACAATATTTCCATACAGTTTACATAAATTATAGTAAGTAGGTATAGTAATTAATAACCTTATGTATTGTTACAATAAAACAATATACACATGATACACATTTCATCATTTTCCAAATTAACTGCATACTGATATACATTATAATAATTTCTATGAAATAATAATCTATCTTTTTCATATTAATATAGTTTAAGTTCTAAATTATTGTACAATTATGCAAATAATACTACGACATACTTTGTATTAGAACATGGTATGATATCGTTATGTTTTGCTTCAATTTATCAATTTACGGTTACATTTACATTTTACAATGGCTTACCTTTCGTTTTTCAATAATTAATCCACTTAATTTACAATTTTTGTATTTTTGTAATAAATAATTTTCACAAAATGGAATTCGAACCTTGAGTTTTAAACTTCATCTTCCTCTTTTTTCTCATGTAGTTTATATTCTCTATGGTCTTTTTTATCAACCAATCACAGTCGACCGTGCTTAAAAATTGTACAGATTATGCGATTTACTTTAGTAGCTACGTTTAAATTTGGAACCCAATTTTTTTTTGTTCGGAAAGTTTCGTCCACCTGTCAACGACTACACAAGTTTGACAAGACCTTGTTACAAGACCGAGAACCTTTTTTTTAATAAATAAATGGTATTAGATTTTTAAAACCAAGGAGTTTTCAATTAAAAAGATTTTAATATGACAGGAACAGTGGAAGTATTCCATTCCCGATATTTTTGGTGCAGCCTATGTAAAACAAAAAAGATTTACTCGAATCGGACTTGTAGTTTAGAATATATTATATTCGAACACCAACATAAAAAATACATAGGTACGGTATCGTAAATGTTCAAATGCTGACTTTATCAATTAACAATATACAAAAGCTGAGCATTTCTGTAAATATTACATACATACGGGTCGAATTGAAAACCTCCTTTTTTGAGGTCGGTTAAAAATGTTTAGAAAGGGAGACGTAATTCTATTTCGATTGAATATTTCAAAAGGTATTGAGGGCATATCCTCATCACTTCTTACTATCTTACACCGTGCCTCAAATGTTCTCACGGTGCGTAATATCACAAGCCGCGCTGCACCGAGACGATTTACTTGTACGTGAGCGAGCACGTCGATCCAACAGGCGATTCAGCACTACCCGTTCTCACGGCGCGTAATATCACGAGCCGCTCAAGCCGCATCGTTGGAGTTACCGATTTCAATCGGATCGGACGCGCCTGCTCGAACCAGCCTGCGTCACCTCGAGTCACCCCCTTCATACGCGCGTGGCTCGAGCTGGTGCGGCGCGGCTCGTGATATTATGCGTCGTGAGAAGCCAGCATAAGAATGTGAACCGTGTCACACGCAAGTGTGGCATGTGACAGCCTGCGATCGAAGCGACATTCAAACTATGAGGATAGGGATTAGGGCTTTTGTTGACTATACTGAACGCGCAAGCTCTAAGGAATTGTAAGGAAATAGGAATGTTGCGGGAAGAGTGATTCCTTGGAGCACTGAGTGGAGTACAAGGGTACAATCAATACTCACAAATATTATATAGGTACTCTGAATTACATATTATACGATGCTACTATAAAATCAATGGTCAGACGAAAATCCGTTACGTTTTATGTTTAAATAACAAATATATCTTTGTTCCTCACGAACATGCGTGATCGCAGTCGGCAGTACGCACTGTTGTTGTACAAATAGTGGGTTTTCGTGCCATATCTTTAAATATTCATTATATAATATTATAGTTTGTAACAACTAGATATATTTTATTTGATTTCAAACGTCGTTGAATGACAAAACATAACAATTAACTACGTGCTCTTGCCAGATATGCTTGGGCAGAAACATATTATTAGGTAATACGAGGGTAACTAATACCTAAACTGACCTTGACCCGACACGACTATAATAATATGTCAAGAGAGTTACTTCGCTACGAGAAAACTGTATGTTTCTGCAAATCCATTAATTTTTTAATTTAGGTATGTAGGGGAAAAAATGGCCCAAAGAAAAATCTAGAGAGTTAGAGTTTTGGTTAGAATTCAAAAAGTAGAAATAAGCCACTTCTCTCATTAAGGAGTATTAAATTACAATTTACAGACACTGTATAATAATAATTGTAATATTGTCACTCATTTACAAAACCTCAAATCTAATTCGCAAGGAAGTTTTTACTAAAAATTTTACCATGTTAAGTATGAATAAAGATTTTCACCAATTCAAGTCATTTAATTATGGCCATTTTGTACCAGATGCCCCACAAAGTCAGTACAGAGGAAGAAAGTGAGGAAAGAGACGCTGAGAGCTTGCAATCGTATGAAGGCGAGGAGAAGTCTGAGGATGGAAGCGAGGTGAACTTTTTTTTGTGGGCATTTAAAGAGATGCAGTCTATTTTCCTTATACAGAGTGTAACAAAACTAAGCGATAATACTTTAGGGTATTTTTATATGGGCAAAAGGCCCACCACACATTCCAACCACTTCAACTCCTGTGTCGCCAGGATCCACAGTGGTAACCAACCACGAGAACCCTTTGATATCATCTCAGGGATGCCCGAGGGACAAGCTAAATCTGTCTTGGGACCCGCAATGAAATTAATCAGAAGAAATGTAGGAGGAGTAGGAGATATCCAATTTCCCTCCCCAAGCAAAGCGGGAGACAGCCAAATTGTAATGACATTGATGTCCGAACAAAGGGGGAAGCACCACGGGATAATAATTAATTTTTAATTATTTTTTTACTTTAGGATGTGTACCTGTTACTTGTAGAGAGTTCACTGTGAAAGTAGCAATGCTGAAAGACCAATTTTTTTTTCACTTTTGTATGGGCAAGCGCCCCAGTAGCGTCACGAGTTTCCCCAAACAAAAGTGAAAAAAGTGGTCTTTCAGCGTTGCTTCTTTTACAGTGAACTCTCTACGAGGAACAGGTATACACCCTTATTATTATTTTAAAGTATAATTTACACATAGCCAGTACTGGCTGCCAATAAGACTGGCAGCCAGTATTGGCTTGGTATATGCCGCGTGTGAACAGTTTTTCAAGCCAGGCCAAACTGTTGACACGCGGCATATGCCAAGCCAATACTGGCTGCCAGTCTTATTGGCAGCCAGTACTGGCTCTGTGTAAATTATACTTTATGGGTTGGGGATATGCCTTAATTACAGGTATACACCCTTAAGTATAATCACGTCTTAGTTTTGTCACACCTGTATATCCATTATCCAGTAAATTATTAAAGTTTAAATTAACCAATCAATTCTAAAAGTGAAGCCACAATATTGCTAAGTTGTATTGTACGTCTTGTACTTATTAGATTTTATCAATTTGTATTAATTCTTAACTTTAAATAAAAACATTTCTAATTCGTAACTATAAATAAGAAGAAAACTATTTATTTTCGAAATAAAGAAACAAACCGTAATAATAAAAGTTTCAAAAATTTTCAGGGCAAAAGAATGTATGGATACATACCTCTTGTGGGGAAAGGAGGAGCCAACTACCGAAAACATGGCCTCTTCTGCATCATGCCTCAAAATTATCCGGATGCAATTAATCATGTAAGCATTTCCACATAGTTTTGAAATATTTAAATCCTTTGAGTCCTTTTTCCTGTAGTAAGATTTGTAGTTAGAGTGTTAAAATTATGTCTCCGACAAAAGTGCCCCATAGCTTACAGACCTATTATTGATGTTGCGTTGTAATTATACCTTCTGTTATTAATTAATCTATAAACTTTTCTGTTCCAGAAAAATTTCCCAAACTCGGTTTTAAATCCCGGAGAAGTATACACGCACAAAATACAGTACAAGTTTGGTTTGCTGCTTGGAAAATTTATGTAAATCATTATATTATGTAAATGTACGGTTGTAATAATTTGTAGTTTTTAATAGAATGTATAATTATTATAACATTTTTTTTTCCTACAAATGGTATTTAAATATTGTTTGTAAGTCTTGTTTAGGATGTAAGAAATTACGCCAAATATTAGCGAAGGCAGAATACTAAGTATGAAGGGTGTACTCGACCAAATACAGAATATTTTTTGTCGTTTTATAAACAATTTTTCAATGAAAAGTTGATTCTGTTATTAATTATTATTTATTATACAGTTTATAACTCTCTCTTGATAGCATTAATTCAAGGCATTCAATTATTAGGCATAGTTCTCCTCTCCATAACAACTTCGGCCGCCGTGGGGCAGATGTTGAAATTATTGTAACACGTGGAGAACGGCCCTGTCCTTACTCTATAAATACTTAAATTTTACATAGGTAAGTCATGAATATTTATTTACTTGTAACATTGTGTTCGGTGGGTTTTCGTTAGAGCATACAACGTTTTGTGATTGCTCTAGTAAAGTAGTAGGCATTATATATTTTCAGTAAAGTGGAAAAATGACTATCGTAAGTTTATTTACCTATCTAGATATTAAATATACTATAGAGGATAGTAAAACAATAATTGGTTGTAAGTATTTTTTTATTATTCAATCCAAGATCGTCAACAATAGACGTAAGTTAGTGGGTAAAAACTACGTGGAAAATGCAATGATTTTGTAAGATTAACCGCGCCGGAACTCCGGCATGGTGTGTTTAGAGTTTAGACACTTATATAGATTCGACATGCCTGTCTGTCTGTCTGTATTTTGAAACTAAGTATGTCAGTGCTGGTGTATTAACGGTGAACCACATTAAGGTTTTCACACAAACATAGAAAAAATCCGGGGTCCCCCATACACTGAAACCTACGAATAGATAATAAAAAACTAAGGAAGAGTAACTCCGTCAAAAAACATGCTCCAAAATACTTGTCAAAAAAGTGTACCTTAGGTTCACTTTTCATACATTTGGTGACCTTGAGCGGTATAAAGGCTGACGTTACATGACAGTTCGAATAGAACCAAATTTAAAACTGTATTAGTATGGGAGTTACGTTTCCTGGTTTTATTATTCGTAGACTGAAACCTAAAAGACTTTTTTCGTCAAACCCATAATATGTGGGAGGTATCTATGGATATTAGATTATCTTCATAAATTATATTTAGGTTTCTGATATCAAGATATCTCCAAGCTTAATTGCGCGAAAGATTGCTTCCAAAATGGCAAAATTCATGTACCTCTAATTTCTTATCTAAGATATTGATAAAACTGAAAAAGTATCATGAACAAAAGCATAAGACTGAATAGATAGTAATCATATAATATTATATATACTTAATAATATATTTATTATATAATAATACATGACGTACTTAAAAGAGAACTATCAACGAAAACTGGTTTAAATAAGATCTAGTTAGTAGTTTTTTTACTTCACCATAAATCGTAAACCACAACTTACCTTTCATTCAATCAAGTCAAGTATAAAAATATAATATTTTTGCTGAATAATGGTACAGAACCCCTCGTGTTAGAGTCCGACTAGCACTTGGCCAATTTTTAGAAGATTTTCTGAAAATAAGTAATTTTAAGCACATGTAACGAAAACTAAGCACCTAAAGTCTAAACACTACACGAACGTTTGCTCAGAGCTTTACTCACTGGACGGGGTTTACGTGGTGATTGTAAGGATTAAACCGCCTTTTGCAATATACAGTTTTCCACAACATATTGTCGCCCATAATTGGAATCTACTTCCAAATTACACATTCGTTTACTTATATCAAAGTTTCCCATACAATGATGAAGCTACGTATAACCTTAATGTGGACGCTGTAAAGCATGAGTTATGAATACAGTTAATTGTTCTTTAGATCATTTAGAACAAGACTGCATATTATTATGCAGTCTATTATGGTTTTGACGACCTCCGTGGCTCAATGGTTAGAGTGTGTGGCAACTCCAGCCGGGGGTCGCGGGTTTGAATCCCGCCGACGGAACAAAAAGTTTTTCAATGTTCCTGGGTCATGGATGTGTATTAAATAATAAAAATCTTAAATATATGTATGGCATAAAAATATTAAATATATTTCCGTTGTCTGGTACCTGTAACACAAGTCCTAGTCAGGTACTTAGCACGGGGCCAGACTGACGTGGTGTGAAGCGTCTATAGATATTATATTATTATTTGATAATAAAGATCATTAAACAATGATCTTTATTATCCACATTTTGCTAAGCAAAATGGGTATTAGAGGACCGGCTCTTGAATGGATTAAATCATTTCTAGAGGATAGGGTGCAATACACAGTCATAGAACATATCAACTTAAACAATGAATCAGTAAATAGTAAATCTAGTAGTCTATTAAATGAATTTGGAGTCCCTCAAGGCTCAGTTTTAGGTCCTTTATTATGCCTGTTTTATATTAATGACATTCCTATTATGACTAATTATAAATTAACATTATTTGCTGACGATATAACATTACTATTTACATTTAATAATAAAAAAAGACGTGAACAAAATCGAAAATGACATTAATTTAGTACTTAATCTTATAATTCAATGGCTGACATCAAATAATTTAAAAATTAATATTAACAAGACAAAATATATGCAATTCACAAACTATAATAAAAAACCATTGCAACTCAAATTGCAATACAAAAATGAAATTATAGAACGAGTAGATGAGAACATATTTTTAGGTATACAAATGGACAAATATTGCAACTGGCATGCACACATAAATAAAGTCTGTTCTAAGCTAAACAGATTCGTATATGTCTTGAGAAGACTTGCATGGACAGTAACTGATCAGACTGCAATTATGGCCTATCACGGATACGTTTCATCTATCCTGCGCTATGGACTAGTAATTTGGGGAAATTCAACCCAAATGAATAAGGCATTCATAGTCCAAAAAAAATGTCTCCGAGCCATAGCAAGGGTTTCACCATATGAATCGTGTAGGCCTTTGTTAAAAAAATATAATATAATGACTTTACCAAGCATGTATATATTAGAAATATTTAAATTTGTAAGTAACAATAAACATATCTTTACCCAATTAATAGATCAAGTACCCACAAATAATTATTGTGAAATAACGAAATCTTGGTCCATATACATTTAAGTACGAATTTCGTGTATCAAATTATAATAATAGTTTTATCTATGAATTAGGAACGAAGTATTAGATAAAAATTATTTATATTTATAAATATTATATCTTAAGAGCAGCGAACTTACTTTAACCTTAAGATTTGATTTAAAACATTATTGGCCTGTTTCACCGCTTCCTGATAAGGTGCCCGATAGGGTTATTTGACAGATTTTCCATACTCCATCTGTCAAATTAAATGGTAGATAGCCTTATCAGGAAGCGGTGAAACAGGCCCTATACCTACTAAACATGAGCGTGGAATTAAAATAACACTAAATAGTATTTTTTAATGAATTTTTTATTCTGTAATTAGATGTATAATATAGGGAATGAGCGCAGCTTGGATACTGCAGACTATTTTTGCTGATCCGAAACTTCTACTTCAAGTATTTCATTATTTACCTGCACTGCCACCAGCAGACCCTTTGTTCCTGCACGTTCCCTATATCTACAGTTTCTATTACACATCTACAAGGATGGGTGTTTTCACACTGCGACGGTAACGACACGACACGAAACCACAGATAGATAAGGGCCACCGCACATAGTATAATACAATTTCAAGTTGGCCAACTATCGTACAAACTAAATTGCGTAGTGTCACAATTTAATTGGACAACTTCATCGTGTACGCTGCCATGCCAGCCATGCTAGCCTAGCGACGTGCGTGTTAAAATGCGTAAAAAGCACGCTTTTATTGTGGCACTAATAAAACTAAGGTGAAAAGAAAGGAGAATATTTTGGGTGCATTCAATACTAAGGACACAATATTAGAATTAGTACGATAGTCAGTTTGTACGATAGTCGGCCAACTTGAAATTGTATAATATGTGCGGTGGCCGTCTATTCTGTGGTATCGTGTCGTGTCGTTATCGTGCATGTGCAAACGCCCGATCTCGTGGCACACATAAACCAACAACGACGTCGTGACTCGTGGATGCTAAACAGCTGTCACTCAAGACGTCATGACATAACAACCCCTGGGCCAGCGGGGCTAAAATAGCCGATTTGGAGAATCTTATCAATTAAATAATTATTATTGTTAATCATAATATTATTATGATTCATTTTTTTAACTCGTCAAGCTCCGTACGGCTCAAGTGGGCCGCGATAACAAAACATTTAGAGCTGGTTTACACGTAATAAGTAAATAAGTAGTTAACTAAATTTTAACTAAATTTTAAGTTACTTATTGCACGTAAACACAAAATTTAGTAGCAAGTAGTAAGTTAAAATTTAGTTAAGTACTAAACAAGGAAATTAGAATTTTGACTATTTTCTGTTAAGTTGGCAGGCGGGGCTTGTCACTTGACAAATTTCGGGCAGGCATTTCAAATTATGTTAAAATTTAGTTACTACTTATCTACTTAACACGTGTAAACCAGCCATTACAATAGATTTCCAGGAATCTGCGATCGACGGATTAAACCGCAAAATTGACACTGCTTGCAATTCAAATGTCTAAATTCGTACTAATTTGACATTCGTGATGTTCATAGTTTTGACAATTCATTTTGTGAATTGATTGTGAGGAATTGCTAAATGTGACCATTTTAGTCCCGCAGATTTAATCTTATTTAACAATTGCAGCGTAAATAATATGCTATTTGGGTGACATTGAAGAGGGTGTGGGAGTGAAAGTGATGTCTCTCTAGCGACACTTAAGGGCCTTCTACTCCCTAAATTAGCAGGTCGATTTCTGTCAGTGCGAATATCGACGTAAATGACATTAAAATAACATTCATAACAGCGCGCCTTGTACGGTGGCGGTTACGACGCTCGCCGCGTCCATGATAAATAGGAGAAAAAACATTTTTAAAGCTTAAAATACAACATATTTCAAAAAAGTAAAAAAACCAAATTATTAACTTATGTATTGCAAAGCAGTAGATATTTTTTATATATTCTTTTGATAAATAATGAAGGAGTAAAGTGGTTTCATTCAACGATTTGGAGGTGATTTGGTTTTTTATTTCTTTATTATGTGATACCGATAGAAAAAATATGACATAACCAAATTACGTATCATATCATGTAGATTACTAATTATTTTTTCAGATATAATTTCTCTGTTAATCCCGATGAAAAGTTGTTTTATCTGCACGCTTTTTTGGAAAGAGCAGCCTTAACAATATCACACTATAAAGTGCTATAAATCGGATTTTGGCCTTCGCACTCACTCTCTGTTTCTCAAAACAGCCTTGGAGGCATGTTAATACTTAAAAAGTTTATTAAATTAAAAACCCCGTAAATCCTCTGGACTGATTCATCATTGATGGGTTTTTTTGGCTTCATTGCAAACGAGACCCAATTGCCAAGAGCTGTTTATTGAAATAAACCAATGTCGAATTTCAATGTCAATGTAATTGTCTTTATGGTGTTTAACAATTTTGCATTATTGCTAATTCTACCTCTGTGACTTGTGATTTTTTAAGTAATCTACCTAAAAAGTGATGCAATTTTTGTATAGATACAGTCAGTCTACCAGGACTATAATAAAATTTGGAAAATACTTAAAAATATCGAAATTATAATACAGTATTTATTTGCCTGAAAAGTGAAAACCACAACTTGTAGTGTTTCTATTCTCCCCTAGATGGCGCCGATAGGGTTAAATGGCACACACACTAACATATTTTAATAGATTTACTGGCTACGAACACTAGAAAATGAGTACAATAAAATATGCTAGGACAAATGGTTTGTTTTCATAGTATTACAGCCTAATGCTGTTTCTTACTGTTTGCTACAAATATTCTATAGCGTAAGCAAAAATAGTAGTAGTAAAAGTGTAAGTTCTGATACCTAGAATAACTGCCTGATATTTTCCAAATTCGGTACAAGTGCAGATTCATTTATAGGGGAACGTGGGCAACAAATATTGTGCTGCAAACTGGTGTCAAAAACCTGAGCTCTATAATATTTACTTGACATTTAATTTTAGCTCGGACTACAGTATCTTGTTATTTGCACGGTTTCCATATTGGAAAATTTTATCTTCGTCTATTCGACAGATTTGTATGAAGCGGAACTTCGACTGTACCTAATTTAGTTCAATGAACTTTTAACTTTAAACTTTATACTATAAAATAAAGTACAAAAAACGTCTCATTTGTCAAAATATCTTGTCTCGTTCTCTTAAGGCTGCTCTTTCGAAAAAAGCGTGCAGATGAAACAACTTTTCATCGGCATTAACAGATAAATTATATCTGAAAAAAATAATTAGTAATCTACATGATATGATACGTAATTTGGTTTTACCATATTTTTTCTATCGGTATCACATAATAAAGAAATAAAAAACCAAATCACCTCTAAATCGTTGAATGAAACAAAATTTTGAAATATGTATTAAGCCTTAAAAAGGTTTTTTCTCCTATTTCGCCCTATCATGGACGCGGCGAGCGTCGTAAGCGTAACCGCCACCGTACAAGGCGCGCTGTTATAAATGTTATTTTAATGTCATTTACGTCGATATTCGCACTGACAGACAATCGACCTGCTAATTTAGGGAGAGAGGGCCCTTAACCGTTTACTTAAACAATAATACTTATTTTAAACTAGTTTTGTCAATCACTACAGCTCCTACAGTTTTTTTAATTAAAAATAAAAACAATATCTTCTCTTTCACGAGGCGTAAAAAAAAACAAGAAAATAGAAATCCTAAAAAAAGTAATGTATAATTTGACTTAAAACATGAAATTGGGTACACCACACGGGTAAATAAGTTTTTATCACGCTTTATCAGGAACTCTACATGCTAATTTCTCCATTATTATTTCGAGTTAGAGGCTATTTTTGTGTAAAATAATTGACGTCGTTACAACTTAGCACTTAGTTACTTAGCTGATAAGCGTGAGAGACGGGTCAAGGAACTTTGCTCCTGCAGGCTTGAAAGAAAGAGATGCAAAATTTTCTTGATCCTATCCTTTATCCTACAGCTGCAGCCTACACTTGCAATGGTATTTGGTATGCGATACTTCGAACGGCCAATCGCTATTTTGATATTTATAAAGTCGCACGAGAATAAATAATTTCTATAGAAATCATTTGCTATTTACAGATTTTTGTATCATGCATTACCTATGCATTGAAGAAGAGTTTGTATGTTTTCGCATGTACTAAGATGTTCTAATTATTATAAAGAGGAAAAGTTTGCTTGTTTTAATAACTTGACGAATGTTGTGAAATTTGGCATAGAAGTAGAATAGATCACGTGGAAGAATACATAGCCTGTAGCCAAGACTTTTCTTTATCACTTCTTTATATATACATAGAATCGTCGATCAAAATGTATGAAATTGACATTAATAGACGAGTCGAACGTCAACGTCATATTAACGGACTCTTATGTTAATTCCATACATTTTGATCGGCAATTCTATAAAGAAGCGATAAAAAAGGGGCTTGGCAGGATACTTTTTATTGCGGGAGAATGTACGTTTACCGCGGGATAATATTTTACGCGGGCGGAGCTGCGTGCAACTTAAAGTAATTACTAATTATTACGGTTCCGTACCCAAAGGGTAAAAACGGGACCCTATTACTGAGATTTCAATGTCTGTTCGTCTGTCTATCCTTCTGTCAGTATGTCTCCACGCTGTATCTCAAGATCTGCTATAGCTAGACTTCTGAAATTTTCACAGATTGTGTATTTCTGTTGCCGCTATAACAACAATTACTGAAAATAAAATTAATATTTAAGTGGGGCTCCCGTAGAACAAACGTGATTTTGAAGAAACGTGACAAGAAAAGCCAAATTCTTTTTTGCTCGCAATCAAAAATGGCAATAAATAATATGTAGGCGCTTGAAATATTTACAAAAACGTGAGTTATATTTGCACTTTAATATTTGATCATAAAATTTAAAAAATATTAAGGGAGGCTCCCACACAAAACACAATTTACCGCCTACTTTCGCTATATAACGGCACGGAACTCTTCGTGCGCAAGTCCCACTCGCACTTGACCAATTTTTTAACATGATATAAATGTAGGTACATTTTCGGTAATGAAGTTCTAATTGTGCAATAATTAAAAGTTATAAACACTTGTCAGTTGTCAGACTTTGTAGAAATCGTGTCATCAAACTTTACTAAGTCACAAGATTAAATAAACTAAGATCTTACAATATATTTTTTCTTTCTAATACATTTTTAAAGTACTGTAACGTTTATTTACGTTTTAAATTCACACATACTTGCCTAACTAAACTACTTAAATAAAAACTAATTGGTTTTACGCAATTACGTAATCAGCAAATAAAAGCAATAGTCGCTAATATTTCGAAGAGTAAGTGTAAAACAAAAATAACAAACTAAAAAGCCGGCCAAGTTTGAGTCAGACTCGCTTTCGAAAGGTTCCTTGCTAAGCTAAAAACAGGTTGGATGTATTTTTGTTTTGTTGCATTATTTTATCCTGTTTTAAGTATTCGTTGTTGGAACGGCAACGAGAATACGAATGATGTTAGTTCATGAGATGATTGACAGTCAGACGAAAGAGGTTTTTATGTTTGGGTACGGAACCCTAAAAACCGCACGCGTCGGAGTCGTTGCAGGAATGCATGCGTGCACTTTTCGAAGTTGTGACGAAAAGTTCGGCGGGCCGCGCCGGCAGTCGGCACCGGCATTCGCGGTTTGACAGCGCTGAGGTGCAGACGGTGCCTGCGCGCGTCGACCGATACAACATCAAGAATGAGGTTCCCCTGCCTTGTTCTGGTGGCCCTAACTCTCCTCGCCGAGGTAAGTGCTATATCTAAGTGACCAAACCCCGCACAAAGTTAGCAATTTCCGAGCAACTTAAAAGTTGCTACAAAGTTGAAAACTTTTAAGCCGGCACGTTAAGCGGACAAATAAAACTAATTTTGTGAATACAATACTGTATTAAAGTTTCGCGTATCGTGTCGTTTTACATGCTACATAAAGTAACAGAAATCATCGGACGTTAATATAATTTAAAAGCAATATTTTCGAGTTCCATTGTATTGTAATGCGATACACATTAATTAATTTTACTTCCCCGTGCAAGTTAACACAAAATCTGCAGCTCATAATGAAAAATACGAGCGGTTAAAAGCATTATCTGAAAATAAAAGCAGTGATTTAAATATATTGCCTATAATTTTCTGTTGTAAAACAATACTCGGCAACAAGATTTTACAAACGTTTGTTATTTTTAAATTAATCACCCGCCCAAGCTAAGGGTTGTATTTGTATTTGAATGTGTGTATATCGGCTTAGCACGCTCTATATCCTAAACTGCTTCTAGCTTTTTAGTTACAGAGCAGTTGGCAATAATTTTTTTAAATAATTAGTGAATTACTTGTAAAAGTTATTCAGCAATTAAAAAGTAATTCACCAATTATTATTAAATGTATGATATTTTTTGTAAGAAATTAACAGCATAACAAAATTTTTGCTGGCTAAGTTACTACTTACAAAGTTCATTGAAAAAAATTAAGCACTTTACTCTCTTTTTATGTATGTTTAACCTACCGCATACTACAATAATTGTAGTATGCGGTAGGTAAAATTCAAGAAACAAACTTTTATTAAATATTTGAGTTAAAATAATTATTCTAGTTGACAAAATATTTGCCTAGTTATAAGTTATAACTTATAACTTATAAGTCTTGCTGGCAATAGTTACTGACTCTATTTTTAGTTACCTACTTATTAATAATTGTCATAACTATTTATTATTGTAGTTTGTAGTTTGCCTAATCTTTACTCGATACAACGTTGGTATCGTTTAATAAGAAGGCAGTCAAGTAAATTATAACTTTTTTTACGCCCTTATATTTTTCATAAGTAATAAGGAAATAATTATAATCTCCAGACTATTATAACAGGATTTTTAATTTTACACATAAGTTATAAGTAATCCCATCTTATATTTATAATAATCTATGTCTTTTTAGAAGTATGAATTTCCTTCAGCGCCATTGCTATCGGTTTATATCTCTTGTTATTTAAAGACCCTTACTGTCTTTATAGGGATAAATCTGAGGAGGGACTTTGACCACATGCTTTTACAAAATTCTCTCTTAAAATCAAATAAAACCTATAACAGAACCATAGACTTATAATATTATACTTAAGTTTATGAACAGATCATAGACTTATAATATTATACTGTACAGAACTTAGGCTCTCTGACTAGTTAGTCAGAGAGCCTAAGCCTGAAAAGGAGAGAAATAAAAATTAATTCAAACAAACAAAAAAAAATAGGCACTATTTGATGGTCCACCAAATTATGATTTTAGGTTAAAATGAACTAATCTTTTGGCTGGTTGACTTGCTCATGATTAGCACTGTTCAAACAACTAAAGATAATTTTTGCAAGAAAATCTATGAAGATCAACTTCAGTCACCTTGACTTATGATAATAGACGGTGACGTCAGAATAATATCATCATCATCACAAATATTATCTAAGTTCGGTAAATTGCTAATTGTTACACGTGAAAGTTGAAACTATTTTCAACGTTTTATGTTGTGCACTTATAATACGAATTTGTTATAACTTATAACTTATTATAAAGCTAGCGAATTACAGACATAGTGGCACTGCACTTGTCATTAAAATAAAGCTGTGAGAAATCAATTATTAAGCGACTTCTCGGAAGGAGCCTCCTATCCTCTCCCTCCTTCGATATATCAATCAAAGTTATGTGAAATAGTAATGAATGCATAAAGAAATCGCTACAGAGTTATTTTATAGTTATTTCAGATAATCACTTAAAATTTTTCAACATAGGTATTCTATCTAGGAGTATCCCTGAAGAGCAAAAATGTTTTATGCTAATTTATCACATTTATACAAAACATTGTAAAATTAGGTTTGGCAATAACCATAAGAAAACAATAATTATATAGAGGTATAATATTAGATAACTAGCTTTAGCCCGCGGCTTCCGCTCGCGTGCAATTCGAATATCATGTAAGCCTCTTTTAGGATCATGATGTTTTCCCCAGACCAAAAGTAGCCTATGTTATTCTCCATCCCTTCAACTAAGGCCCGTATTTTTGGTCAGTACTTAAGATGCGACCCGGTCTCAAGACGCGGTTCGGCTCTACGGTTGGTCCAAATTTTGACAGCCAATCAACCACAGAAGCTGAACCCTGTTTTGAGACCTACATGCATCTTGAGTACTGACCAAAAATACGGGCCTTAGTCTATGCCAAAAATCAAGTTAATTGGTTGCTTCGATTGGACGTGAAGGAATATTCAAACACTTTCCTATTTATTAAGTTGGAAGAAGACAAATATATTTATTATCTGCGAAAACCGCATTCAAATCGGGTCAGTAGTTCAGATCATTTAGAATTATTGTGAAAATAGTTAGGTACGTAGTTAGGTACATAATGTAGGTTTATAATAATCACACTATGATTATTATTATATACCAATGCAACAAACAATAGCAGAGAATTTTTAATTTACTTGTATATAAAATAATAAAATATGAAATCGGAAGCGAGCATAGCTGTTGTAAGAACTTTATGACAATCTTTGTGTAATATAGGCATATACCGTACAGACAATATACATCCACTACACATGATTTAAATTTTACAAGAGGTTATAAGGGATGATTTAAAAAGGTTTCTGAGAGGAGATATTGTTTCATAAACTACGAACGGGGACATAAGGATAATTCCTTTGCTGAGGAACGGACGTCTCTGCAAGGCTTTCAAGCAGTTGTAAACGCTCGGGTTTTGTGAAGTACCTCTATACTCTACTTTTGAACATATATTCACTTATTGCACGAGGATTTTTCCCACAATAGCACTTATTTTTGGTATTTCTGCAAACGCATCTTGTTGAAAACTGTCTAAGTTGCTGATACCAAAGATACTAAAACGTTTGATGACCTATAGTACTTATTGACTAATATTCTATATTATGCGAAAGTGTGTATGTCTGTTACCTCTTCACGCCCAAACCACTGAACCGATTTTGTTGTGGTGTTGAGATACTTTGAGTCTCGGGGACGGAAATAGGATACTTTTTATCCCGGAAAAATGTACGGTCCGCGCGATAAACGAATTATGGCGCAACGGAGTTGTGGAGATAATATAATAAAGTATACATCTGAAACTTTATGTATTAAAACTAATTATTAAGTAAACATAGCTCATTATCTGAGTAGTTAAAACAAAATTAATTTAAATTATCGTACGGTCTACAACTGAATTTAAGTAATTTAATATTTGGAACTAAAACGTTGCGGAAAGGTTTACCTCATTTGCTGAATTTTGCGATAATGCGAATATCACAATATTTATGTTTTGTACAAACGGTAGCCGCCGGTAGTTATGTGTGTATTGTGTATATGTTACGGCTAATAGCCGAAGTGCGGCTACACCTAGTTTTAACCGGCTACAACTAGGTGCAGCCTGCCACATGCGGTTAAACCTAGGTATATCCTACTTATCTTCGGTTACAACTAGATTTAGCCTTTATTATAGCGGCTAAAACTAGGTGCAGCCACACACCGGTGGTTAAACTTAGGTGTATCCTAATTATCATCGACTATGTACTTACTATAGAGAAAAAAATATAAAAATTTACTGTGTCTGCAATTACTACTACTAACAAAGAAAAAAAAAGAAAGGGTAACCAAGAAGTTAACTAAATCCAGCTTTGAAAACCTTTATACAAAAATAGAGTCTTAATATATGAAACTCTAAACTTTTAAATTCTGCTGTAAGCTGTAGAGGAATTATCTGGTAATGACGAATGTAGTCATTCTGCCTACTCATCCTGTGCTAAGTGCCATTGGACAAAGTATTCCAGAATCTTCCAACTCAATTTATTTAAAAACGGGCCACCATCTTAAAAGCCTTTTTACGTACGCCCAAACTCTTAGACACGTGTTAGTCGTAGGAAGAGGTAACTTAATATAGCTTATTTCGTGTTTTTGTTTGTATAAGCTGCAATTATATTTAATTTTATTTCACACCACATCATCGTAAAATATTTGCTTGTAATTTTCTATTATTGAAATGACACTTGTGGTTGAAAATTGCATATCATTAAACATTATAACATATGTTAAGTTTTTAAGAATAAGATATACGTAAGTACTGTAATTATTAACTGTTGATTTTTTTTGCCTCTAACAGAGAATAAGTAGGAGGTCAATATTTATTTTCATTTGAAATATTTATAATTTTTTGATAGACATTTTAATGTTTTATTCGAGATTCAATAGCCAACACTTACACTTTGAAGTGGTCACATAGGTACACGCTAGGATCAAAAATAGTTCTTTATAACCTAGGAAGTTTCATCTAGTCTATTAGGTTCTGAGGCGAAGTTCGCACTTGGTAAGTTAATGTAACTTGCTAGTTTGGACCACAAATTGACAGGTATAAGTCTGTGCTCAAAATTAACTAATGAACAATATTACTCACATTTTTGGGAAACTTAGAAGCCACATCACTAGTACATATTTGTAACGATAAACGAATTTTTTGTGAAACGGAGTTGCAGGTATCATTTAGAAATTATTAATCATAAAATTTTTGGCAAACTAAGATGCCACATTGCTAGTAAATCTTTTGTTTTGACTCCATGTACGGTCTACATTCTTTGGCCATTAAAAATATCAAAAACTAGCCGCGGTACTACAGAACCCTATATTGCACATGGCCCAACACGCACTTGGCCGGTTTTTTTTATTTAAATAATAAATTCAAAAATATAATATAGAATGGAACCTGTCATCATGTCATTAAAAATATTTTAAAACATTTTTACTACATTTTTTTAAAGTGATACTGCTTGACAATTTTTGATAGAGTTTTTGATTGAAGTATATTTTATGTATAGAAATTAGAAAGTATTTTGAGTTAATCACTTGATTGCGAATTACTGATACTTATATTTAGGACATTAGTGATGACTAACAATAATTATTATTAATCTGAGTTGAAGTCAAAAACCTGTCAATGCGTTTGATAACGAAACTGAGTTACGTTTAATCAATTTATTAATTTTAAAATTTAATTAATTTTAAAATATTATAATTAATAAATTTTAACATTTATTAATTACATAATTTTGAATCATGATCATGATTTAAATTACAATATTATATTATGCGATCGGTATGCTTTCTCAAGTTCTATGAATTATATGGATACTCGTAATGTAGGTAAAATATATTCTAATGATAGGATAAAAATATGATGATTAAAAATGTTCAAAATCTTTTTTTAATTATTATTATGTTAAAAATCTCCGTCATTATTGCAACTGTAAAAAGTTTATAATTTATGACAACGGAGTAATATTTGTTTTTTTTTACAAAGATAAATTTTTAGTCAGACGCGAGCGTTTCGGTACGGCTTAATATAATCAATTAATTTGCCGTTCGATCTCGGCTCGGCACAAAATTGTAACCATGTTGTTCCCGAATCTCGGAAATGAAGCAAAATTTAAATTAGATTAATTATTTTAATTTGTTGCTTTTACTTTAAATTAACAGTATGTCAAGGTCTATATTTTAGAACTCTACATAGTTATAATTAATACAATAAATTGAAACAAATAATATTATATATTTAAAAAATTGTAGATATTATTTAAATTCGATTACATAATTGTCTGTAACGGCCGCACTCAGAGACACAATATTATTTTATGATTATATCAAATTATAGTTTATACTTTGATTTGGGGAAGATTTTGATAGAATTTGTATAAATGTGTAAGCAAAACTGTTCCTACAATTAAAATTATGTAATTATTAAATGTATGTGTGGCCGTGTTTTTGCTTTCGAGTTAAACTCGAACGGCTAGTATATAACTCAAAAAAAAAATCTATGTATAACATTACCATAAAATACTCAATAATCTCTATAATAAATAATAATAACTCTTTTAAATAAATATTACTAAAAAATAATCAAACATTAAAAATGTTTGTCATCCAACTGCATTTATTTTGTAATTCCTTGACCAATATCGAACTTATCTTTTACCTTTTGCTATGTCTTGTTTACTTTAAAAAAAAATCATAGGGTCGAACAGATAAGATAAATATGGCGGCCACGAATATAATTTTTGCTTCAAACAATTTTTAAATATATTTTGTAATAAATATGCAGAATAAATTCCAATATGTAGTTATAAGTAATAAGGAGCTTCGTTCCAATAAGAATACGAGAACGATAGTTGTAACTCAAACCAGAGAATATTAATATGTAGAGCCTAGATTTAATCAATAATAGTTAATATTACGATTTTTTAAGAGCTGTCCCACTTTTGAGTAAAGGCGTCCCCCAATGTTCTCCACTCCTCTCGATGAGACGCAGCCGTAGACCATTACAATAGGCCATAATAATATGATTTTAACATTTAAAAATTTTCATATACGTACACCACTGGGAGTTTTCTTAAAGAAGAAAGAATACTTGATGGAAATTATACCTATTATTGTTTCGGTAACGACCAACAATTATTGTCTCGACACAACACTACCGAATATGACCTCTCCGATAATAATGATTAATTAATATTATGTTATTATTAGTCGTACATTAGCAGTACTAGGCTTCCATACAATATATTTATCTCTTATTATCTCTTTTACTATAACTTGCCATTAGTAACTTCTTCTCTTTATCTCTAGATTTAAGTTTATGGGACTTATTTTCTAACAATTTTACATTGAATGAGCATAAATTAAATTCCTACGCGAGGCCAGACACACTACTTAGTCATTTTGATTTTGTTTGATTTTTGATTTGTTCGATTCTTGGAATACAGACTAGCTTTAAATGCCAACCTGGATAAGGTAATTTATTCTTGTCGAATTTATAATTTTATCCTGTTTAATATATATAAACCACAATATAGAGCATCACTATTTAAAACTAGTACGCATCGGGTTTTTATACGGCATTTTTAATAAAAGAGGTAGGGTTAGGGCTTAGGCGTTCATTTTAATAATTAATTATTTTAGAAGTAGGTATAGACTATAGGTCCTAACTCCTATATAACTTTACAGCGATGGCATAGCACCCAATTGTATATCAGCTTGTAGTTGCGAAGCCGGGGCATGTCCAGATATCAATAAAATAATAACTTTACAGATTATTTTTGTGAAAATTTAAATTAGATTTTTTTTATGTCATAATATTATTTACAATGCGTTACCGATATATTGTGAATTATAGCAGTATTAAATTCTTTTACTAACCTTCATGGTTAAAAAAACGCATACAGACTGATAAGCTGTTCGGCAAGACGATTTGCAAACTCAAAAAAATAAACATGGGTGGGTAGTGTTTACACAAGTAGAATTTTAGGAATACATTCCCAACGGAAGTTAAATTGTGGAGGTGGCTTATATGAAGATATAAATGTTTAAATAATAAAAAAAAACTTTTTAATATCAATAATTTTAATCAAAATTATTACTTAATTATAAAGTAGAGATTACACAATATTTCACCAAATTTTAATATATTTGAATGCTTTCATAACACTTAGCAATTAGAAGATAATACAGAAGATAACTGTCACATGTTACACCTCATTCTGGCACCGAATCCAAGTAGGCATACATACAAAAGTGCCTGTACCGTCAGTTGGTATTGTTATAATCGTTCGCTATTTTGTTCGAAAGGTTATCCATGTCATGTTATCGTGTGTTATCTGCATCAATTTTAGTCCATTTCAGCTCTGTATGCGACATTTTTCTGATTTTTTTTTATCACAAGTTTATCACATGTGACCCATCTTACACAATAAAGACGCCAGCTTCGATAAATATATACTTTTAATTGCTAACCTAATTATTTATCTTATTGACCGGGAAAGGTTACGAACACGCGAACAACGCAACGGTAGTTCGAAATGATTCCGAGAAACAATATCCGTGATTTATTGGAAAAGAAGTTGGCGATTTTGTTACCCATGAAGAGCGATTTTGATCATGGAGGTTCAAAGTTATTAGGAGATAAAAATATACTTACATTCTTAATATTTACTTAGTATGTGGAATTTTTTAATAATGAAGCTCCGATATATCAGAGAACTTATGTGTATAGTGCTACTTATCTATGTGAATAATCGTAATATAGTTAGTCTTTTAGTAGCTGGTTTTTAACCGACTTCCAAAAAACGAGGAGGTTATATGTTCGGCTGTATATATATATATATATATATATATATATATATATATATATATATATATATATATATATATTTTGTGTGTTTAACGATTACTCCGCCGTTTGTGAACCGATTTTCGAAATTTTTGTTTTGTTGTATTTGGTTTCACTCCAATTTGGTACCATGTTCACAAAAGTGGTGACCTGATAATGGGATCTAGGAGTAATCGAGGGAACCGCGCCGCCGCGCGGCGCTTGGCGGCAGACGATAGATCGAATATACTTTACTACTTTATATACAGATCGAATACTTTACTAAAAATTTTAATAGACAAATAGAATTAAAATAAAGTTATTTTAAAAATAGCATTTAAACAAAACAAAGTCATTAAGTGTCTTTTTAATTAGTTATACTTATTAATCGATAGATGGCGCACTAAGTATCGATTTGAATGATTGAATTCTTGATTACAAGAACAGCTGTCAATAATTATGATAATTTAATATATTATGAGTAGCTACGCTACATCCTATGCAAGTTTATACAATTTTTTATCTGATGGATCCTTCGATCGTGGAAAAACGAGACACAATAGCCTTTCTATTGTTATCGCAATCGCCGGTGACCGCTTGGGGCTTGAAGCATAAAAATGGTTAAATTACTTAGCACAATATGTTCACTTCACTGATAATATATTATTTTGTGAATGTGAATTGTGACTCTTAACAAATTGTAATAAGATACGTAAAATATACGCGAAGGTTTACCTACTAGTGTAACTAAAAAGAGTGAAATTATTGTTATTTTTAACAAAAAATTAAAACCGACTTCTAAGGTAAAAACAATAATACCATTAATATGAACTAAAAAGTAATTAATAATTTTTACTATCTAATAGTTCCTTTTTCCGAATTCGGCTAAACCTCAACTATTTCTGTACTCAATCTTCATTATTTTGAAGTCGGTACCAGATAGCTGAATCTTCAGTCCTCTGACAGAATATTTGAAACTTTTGGAACTGGCACCGACTTCAAAATTATGAAGTCGGTGCCAGTTCCAAAAGTTTTATAAATTCTAGTAATAGTGGGGTATGATATACTATAAAGTAGCTGGGCCGTGAATTTATAGCGACTTGTCAACGTCCTTTTTTCATGTGTTTTACATCGCACGCCAGAAAGTTCACAATTTTATCTCAATACCAACTTTAATTAATGTTATTGATGAAGTGTAGCAAACGTGTTTCATTTAAAAATTCATCCAGTTTGTAATAATGCGTTTTTGTCGTCAATCCCTGGGGCCGAATCATATTCAATTAAGCTTCGACACAATGGAATGACTATTTTGGTTGCAATACTGACAAGCTAACAAAGAACATCATGCGTTCATACATATTGTATAGTTTTTGACACTGGTTCTAAATTTATATCTTATGGTATTTACATCAATGATAATTTTGAACTTGGCAGTGGAAAATTTGCCGTTCTGAACGTGTCAACAATTTTTTGTGTATGTAGATGTAATATTATGCACATATATTGAATTTCAGTATTTTTGGAATGAAAAATTGTTAAAGGTGCCATCAGAGAATTCATACATATTAAGTAGAATGCGGACCTACATTTAGTTGTTTCTAATGACCAAATTACATACATGCTTGCATACTTATTTCTGTAATGGTACTTACATTCGCAAAAAGCTTATCTATTACTGTATATAATATAATTGCAAAATCTACGCTCGAAGACGGGTCGAACACTTACACAATATTTTTAATTTATATACTTTTATTAAACTTATCTTTCGCGTATTCCGAGATTTGACCAGTAATCTATGCTGATTAAAAATTCTATATTCTTAAAATATTGATTACCTATATTATCTTAACTAGCTAGTTAAACTTCAATCCGTAGAGTACTCGAGATTTTTATACACTTCAGATTCTAAGTGATTTATTAGACCAGCTACATTCACTATAAATAGTTTCAAGTGGTTTGCTTTATTGCTAGCCGATATTTGCCGAGTATAGATATTAGATATCCAGGCTTCTTACTAGCAAGAAAAGTTCTAAGAGGGAAGTTTCAATGAAAAATTTAGATTATTCTATTTATCTATTAAAACATAATTGTTATTGATGTCAGATCAAATTGTGTAATGTGTATGCTTAAAAACATTTTCTGGTATGTCTGTACGGAATAAGTACGAATTTTGGGCATTTCTTTTCCGTATCAATTTTCTGAGATACAGACAGACGCACCTCCGCATCGACAATATTAGTAAATATAAAGATATCTTTCTAGTGTTTCAATAAATATTTGAATTAAAAAGTGTATGCTTCAAGCTCCAAGCGGTCGCATGCGATCGCGATAGCAATACAAATCTATTGTGTCTCGTTTTTTTCCACGATCGAGGGATTAAATAAATTATTTTTTTTACCTATTTTCATACTACCCAGCTCTTAGCGATAATAAGGTAATAACATTGGCTTCCTTGTGGTTATGAAAGTGAACCATATTATAATGCGTAAGCGATGATAGTGCGGACTGCCCTCATTTGATAGCGCAATGTAAAGTATGCTGTATCATGTATGCAAGTGTGTCTTGTGACTTGTGCAATCAACTAAAACGCATCTTGACAAATCCAGCTGTATAATTTTTGATACGTGGCCAAAATCTGAAGTTTATACTTCGAGTCCCGGGAAAGGATATAGGCTACTGTTCATACCAGAAAAATGTGAGGTTCATACGAATTTTAAATTTGGCAACTCCATTACGGGCGACATCTAGTGTTTCTATCTATAGGCACAATTTTACCAACGACAGTTAAAGTTAATGCTCGAATTAGTATCTCGTTACCTTTTTTCGTTTATCTTGTGAATAAAAGAGAAGACATGTCATTTTAACAAGCTGTTAAAACTAACAGACGTTGTTGAAATTGGGGCTTAGGATTGTAGTCCAGTATTATGCACAAAATTAAGGCTTATAAATTATTTATTGTGATGAGTTTGTATACATACAAACTAATAAACTTTCGCATTACAAATTACAAGGATTAGTCCCATGTTTGTATCACGTTAATGTTTCCCTTTCGACTCACTAACCGGGGAATGTCCGGTAGTGGACATTTTCTCGTTTTCCGATAAAATATTTATGAAAATTGTTAACATAATCTTTTTGATAACTCGAACATATACCGAATATATAATTATATAACCGAATATATAATTATATAACCGCATTATTGATTTAATATAAAGGTTTATTCATTCATATTATAAAGGTTTAACAGCGGTAAAGCGATGTATTTATAGGTCTAACTTCAAAATATAACTGTCCGAGGTTTTTTGACACTAAGGGCCTGTTTCACCACTTCTTGATAAAGTGCTGGATAGGCTATCCACAACTATTTGGAGAAAGTGCCGGAAAGGCTACCCACAACTATTTTTGACAGATCATCCATAATTCATCTGTCAAATTAAGTGGTGAATAGCCTATCCTGCACTCATCAGGAAGTGGTGAAAGAGGCCCTAAGTTTACTTATTTAGGCTAGAGCGTTGTTGATTGGTTATTATTTGACCTTAGCTCATCAAAAGCCCTTGAAAATAGATGAACTGCTATCTTAAAAATCTAGAAAATATTCATAACTAGCTTTTGCCCTCAGCTTCGCCCACGTGGTATTCTAAGAACGATATCATTTCAGGAAAAAAACATAAGTTTCTATTCATACAATATAGCCTACATATTTCACATCGGGAATTTTCTATCAGTGTAAAAATGTATGCAATCGGACCAGTAGTTTCAGAGATTATAATATTAGTTTTAGGGCCTATTTCAATACTTCCTGATAAGTGCTGGATAGGCTATCCACCACTTAACTTGACAAGTAGCGTATGGAGAATCTGCCAAATAAGTCGTGGATAGCCTATCCGGCACCTTATCAGGAAGTGGTGAAACAGGCCCAAGTGTATAGATAAGTCAATCAGAAAATGTATGATCATTATAGTATTTTAAGCATCGTATCATAATTTAACCATTAGTCTCATAGGGTAAGGGCTTATTATTGATTTGAATGTCAGTGACGATCAGAAACCAGTTACGTGACATTGATTTATAAGAGTTTCCAATATTTATTTAAACGTGACGAAAGCAAAAATATCTTAAAATAAGTTCTGAGCTGGTCACGTTGTTTTTAAATATAAAAAGTATCATGAATATAATATTTACTTCACCCTAACTCTATTTTAAACTCATGTATTTTTTGGTTCAGTCTTTAATATAATATTTTGATTTTGCGTTTCTGTTAAAGTGAAGTAACATAGTTTCGGACTTTTTGCGCGTTCGTAATCGCGGAAACCGCTAGTTATAATTCTGTTTGCCCATGTGATTATCATGTTTTGGAGTTTAAAAATAAATCGATGACTTTCTAAGGCATCATAATATTATGCAGGAAGGCAGCGAGCCTAAAGTGGAGCTAGGCAGGGCACGTCTCCCGTATGCACCCGGACAGATGGGCGCATCTAGTTTCGGAGTGGCTACCGACTGGTCGGCGTAACAGAGGCCGACCCAAAAAAAGGTGGCGCGACGAACTAGATGCGTTCGACAAAGAGTGGCCAGTAACAGCACAAGATCGTGAATTGTGAAAGAAAAGAAGGGATGCCTTTGCCCAGGACACAGTGGGCCAGTAATAAAACTATCTAAGGCTCAAAGAGCGTTAATTCAGTTACAGAAGCATCATTAGGTCAAAGTGAGTTCGGTCAGGAAAGTTAATCAGGAAGCAGAGACGGCGACAATAATTATTATAGATATCCTGTCCGTAGATTATCCTGTTGGGTAAACATTTCACTTATCAAGTACAAATCAAATCAATTCAATCCAAATCATTTATTCTTGCAATTGTAGGTTACATAAGATAGTACAAGATGTCCTGGTTCTTATCTACAATTAGCCAATAAGGCGTGCAATAATAATAATTAATAAGTTATAAATTATACTTAATATTTTATCAGAATTAGTCTTAACATATTTTTTTTTAATAAATATATTATGGTGTTAGTAACAATAATAATTATCAACACATTAATGGCCCATTTCACTAATATCAGCTGACCCGATGAACTTGCGGTATCGCTTCCATCCTAATTTAAACCTTCCGTGCACCTCCACGAACATTTCAAGACCAAAGTTCTTGAGTTTAACAAAATGTAAAATTGATATTTATGTATAGCGATCATGTCTCTTTTTCGTTTAAGTATTCTTTCAATGTGTAATAACATTTACTTATTAAGTAGTTCTTTAATTTACATTTAAAGTGTTTTAGTTCCTCAATATTTTTTATATTTGTAGGTAGTTTATTATAAATTTTAGGTGCCATACAAACTATACTTTGTCTTTTAATTCCGATTTAGCTTGTATTGCTAGTAGTTTATCTTTATGTCTAGCCGAGGAACATGTTTCGTAATTCTCTAGATTTTTCCTAACATACAAAGCACATTCATAAATATATATTGATGGTAATGTTAATATATTTAAATTAATAAACTTCGGTTTACACGAATCCCTCTTACCAATATTGCAAATAGCCCTGATGCATTTCTTTTGGGCCCTAAATACCGTTAGCCAATGAGTGGAGTTGCCCCAGAACATTATGCTGTATCTAATAATAGATGATACATATCCATGGTATGCTGTTAACAGTGTTGATAAATTTGTTTTAGGTCTAAGTTTATATAGAGCGTATGCACTTTGATTAATTTTTTTACTTATATATTCTAGATGTGGTTTCCATGTCAATTTGTTGTCAATTACTACTCCTAAAAACATTGTTGTGTCAATTTCATTAAAAATATGTCCATTTTAGTTAATGTCAAATTTAGTTTTTGTATTAGATGTTACGCGTTTAAAATTCATTATATTTTTAGTTTTATCAAAATTCAGTTTTAAGTTATTACTTTGTAGCCATTCAATAATATTGTCCATAGTTAATTTAATATTTGATTCCGTATCATTTATGAATTTTTCTATAAATGAAATTGTGCTATCATCAGCAAATAATGTCATATTATTTTTACCTTTACTTTTGACGAGGTCATTAATATAAATAAGAAAGAAGAGAGGTCCTAAGATGCTCCCTTGGGGGATCCGTATTCTGTTTCCTGGGCCTCGGATAGATATTGCTGTTCACATCTGTTTAAAGAACAATATCTCTTTATTTGCGTTACTTGTTTTCTGTTAGATAAATATGATTTAATTAGTTTAAGAGCGATACCCCTAATTCCGTTCATGCACAGTTTTTGTAGAATGCGTTTGTGATCTACTCGATCGAATGCTTTCGACATATCCATAAACAATGCTGTAGCACAATTTTGACTATCCAGGCCGCTGTATACCTTATTTAAAAAGTTATAAATAGCGTCATTAATATTTTTACTCTTTCTAAATCCATATTGTTCTGATATTAAAATTTGTATTTTTTCCATGAAATTGTAAAGCCTACTATATATGACTTTCTCGTATATTTTTGATATTGTAGGTATCATACGAGGAAGCGAAAGTCCTCACAGTCAGACAACTGTTTGTGCTTTATACGATCCTCAAACAACATTCACTTGTATACTATACACCTGCACCCGTTTCTAGGAGACAATACAAAATATTTGAAATTGAAACTACCCGAACATCTTTTGCTCATAGATTCTTTTTTTACTTGGGAAAAATTTTGTATAATAATACCAATAAATTATTAAATATCTACCCCAAAACAAAATTAAAATGCAAGCAATCTGTAACTGAATGGCTTTTAAACCTTTCTTATACTGAAACAGAAAATCTAATAGGTAGAAATATAATATACTAGATAAAATAATTAATAATTAAAAAATATATAATTTATTATAAGTAACTTTCATATAATAACACACACACACACACACACACACACACACACACACACACACACACACACACACGCGCGCGCGCGCGCATACTGCACACTTGCGTGATATTATAATTTATACTCATTGAAATTTAATAATTATTGTTAAATTAAATAAAACTTCGCATGTCATTGATTGCCTAATCATGGTAATATTTATTGTTTGTCAACATTTATTAGAGAACGAGGGTTGGAGGCCTGGTGTCTTGAAATACAAGCAGAACTGCTTAGTTTAAGACGCCAGTCTCCCCACAATATATGTGCACTGTATTGTAAATGCTATATTAGTTTTGTAAATGATTTTGTGGAGAGAAAAATAAACATTATTATTATTATTATTATTATTAAAGCCTGGCCTGTACGATCGTATATCACTCCTTAATCCTTTTTTAAATATTGGAATGATTACCGATTGTTTCAGTCTGTCAGGGTAGATGCCGTTTTCAAAACTTAAATTAATTAAATGAGTTAATACCGGTCCGATAATAGGTGCTGTTTCTTTTAATATTTCCGTTTTTATACCATCTATACCTACACTATTTGTATTGTTGAGCGAGAGTATAATCTTATTTACTTCTTCAGTTGTAGTAAACGACATAAAACATGAATTTAAAATATGTGTTGTATCATTATTTATTTTATTATTATAGGCGTTTTCGGGTTTTCCTACTTTAGCAAAGTAATAGTTAAAACGATCAGCAATAATTTTTGGGTCTTTTAGAATAAATCCGTCATCATCTATTTCATTAATGTTTTGATTTATAAATTGTGTTTTATTATTATTTATTATCTTCCAAACCGCCTTTGATTTTATTTTAGATTTTTGTATATAGTAATATGTATAATAATGTCTATATTAAAGTCCCCACATATTACTACCTTACTTGTATTAATTAATTTTGATAGAATTAGATCAAACCTTTCCAAAAATGAAATAAATGCTTGCTTATTAGGTTTAGGGGGTCTATATATACACAATATACACATTTTTTGTTCTGTCAATCGGATGGCAGAACATTCTAATAAGTTTGGGATTGAGAGATTCATGACCTCGTTAATTGGATCGGCTTTTAGATCCCTTTTAACTAAAATACAAGAACCACCATCTCGTTTGTTACGTAAGTAGCTTGATGTTAATTTGTAATTTGGAATGTTTAGAAAAGTTTTGTCATCATTTATCATATTATGTTCAGTTATGCACAAAATGTCTATAGGGCTCCCATTATTTGTAATTTCGTCGATACATACTGTCAGCAAATCTGATTTATTGATAAGGCCATTAATGTTTTGATGAAAAATGCTAATATAGTTACAAACGAAAAAGACATTGATTTTGGTTGGTATTTTTATCCAAGTCATTAGATCTAGTCGTAATACTATCATAATTACAATTATTATTGTTTTCAGTATAAAATTGATTAAGGTCAATAGAAGACGTCTGTGTACATTTGTTTTCCATTTTTATTTTCTTAGATAAATATTGATGTGGATTTAAGTAAATGTTTATTTTATTTTTATAGCCAATACGTAGTATTTCCCTTAGTAAATATTTAGATATGAAATTTGTAAATGTTCTGTTAACTGTTTTATTCCATCCCATGTCGAGGTACGTCGTATGTTTGTAATTTTTACATAATATATCTCTTAGTGATGTATGTATGGTCCTCTTTACACTTATACACAATAGTGATGTATGGTCCTTTTTTCCCCAACCATAACTATTTAGGTGATTTTAGGTATATTCTATCCATAGTTATTACTATGGATATTATATGCGACAGAAATGACTAATTAAAAATTAAGTTCGTTTTGTTTTCCCTTTACTTTTTATTACACAATCATACTATGCCGCCACTTAAGGGCGTTCCGTCCGGAGATTCCGTAATTGACCGTATTTAAAACCTTATAAACTCATAATCTGAAAGCTACAAAGTTATAATAAAAATACAGCAATAATCTTCAGTATATCAACATTCCTTTTGTCGTTTTAAATTTTCTATTTTTGTTTCTTATACTCATGATATCAGCTTCCAAAGTAATACCAATTTGTTAAAATTCAAGCATACATTCAGCATCTCCTTAGGATTTACAAATTACTTCTATTTGAAACTCACGCCAATAGATCGACAGTATCATAAACTACATATTCGCCGTTTTAAATTTTTTTTAGGACAATTTTGAACCAAGATAAGTAAAAATAATAGGGCTTTGGCGCGATGTCGGCAACGCGGCAAATGTATGGCCAAGGTCGTTTGCTCGGGGGACGACCTTAACAAGTATAGCACTAAAAGTCTTATTCTAGACTTTTTGACCAAGTCCATTCAGACTTCAGAGCTGTCTAAATTGCCGAATCTGCTAGTGGAATTAAAAATGAGCCCTATTCTCATAATGTTATATCATTATTGTACGTAATGTTATGTAAATTTTGTTTATAAATATTTATGTTCTTCTAATTTATTTCATTCTGTGTATTCGCAAGCTGTAACTAATGTATCGCCTTTACCAAAGTGGTCATTTTATCTAATATTATACTGAACCAATTTTGCTGAAATTTGGTATAAAGATAGCTTTGAGTCCCGGGAAAGGACTAGGGTATTTTTTATACCGCAAAAAGGTTCGCGCGCGATACACAAAATTTTGATGCAACGACGTTGCGGCCGGCATCAAATTATTTTATAAAATATATTATATCATATTTTTATTTAAGGGCCTTCTCCTACCATATTTACCGTATTTAGAGCCTTAATAATAATTATTGATACTCATCATTTTAAAGCTACAAAGTTTTAATAAAAATACAGCAATAATCTTCAGTATAAATAACATTCCTTTAATTTTTCTATTTTTGTTTATTATAGTCATGATATTAGCTTCCAGAGTAATACCAAATTATTAAAATTGAATAATACTTTCAGCATCTCCTTTTTTTACACGGGGAAATGCTTTGGGCATCCCCGGCGGTGGGGACATCGGCCGGGGTATGGGACTCTCCGACTACCCACTAAAACCCCATGGTCCTCCACTACTACCTAGGCACAGTCACGGACACGATTAACCCACCATAACTCTACCAGCGGTCTGACAGCGTCTCGCAGACTCGTCAAAGTTTTCACAAATTACGTTTATCTGAAACACAATACAATAGATATACAATTTCATTAACCTCTCCATCCAAAAGCGGCCAGAACTAAACGCAGCTATCTACATATTCTCGGTTTTTTTAGATCAATTTGGAACAAAGATAAGTAAAAAACTATACGATTTTTGTGTGATCTCGGCAACGCGTCAAATGTATGGTCAAAGTCGTTTGCTCTGATAATAACCTTATGGCCTGTTTCACCGCTTCCTGATAAGGTGCCCGATAGGGTTATTTGACAGATTTTCCATACTCCATCTGTCAAATTAAGTGGTGGATAGCCTTATCAGGAAGCGGTGAAACAGGCCCTTAAAGTCGAAAATTAAAAGCATGGATAAGTTAAACTAAGCATGCTCAAACTCAAATTGATCATAAAACGTTGTCAATAGTAAACATTAACACTTACGTAAGAGTTTTTTACATGGAACGATTAAAAGAAGCAAAATTGCAACCTTGTAGGAGACACGTCATGGGCCACGAATAAAACGAACTAACAACACAAAACACACAATATCGTCAGTTTCTATATACGTATGCCGGTGGCTCTCAAGTCTCACTAGATTTCAGACAAAACATATTATAATATTTGGGAAAAAGTTACAATTCCTTTATACAACACTTTTTCTGAAAACATTTAGATAAAATAAAATCGATTATCGATGGAACTATTACTGGTTTTCCTCAAAAAGTCTGTAAGTTTTTTATTTTGATTCGTTCCTGTGCGAACTTAAGAGATGATCAAAAAGCAGCTGAGCAAAAACTAGTTTTGTCTAACGCAGACAGCGAACGCTTAGCATTGAATAATTTGTTCTCGCAAATCTTCGATCTTGCGGTCAAAAACAAGCAATGGTTAAGATAATGATAGTAAAAGTCGAAAGGGCGATGTGACCACAAAACTTTGTAGGAACATCGCTGCATGGACAGTCGAATTTGAGTTCAATATAAGCTAATTATAAATTTCCCAAGAGACTAAAATATTGGACAAAGTAAAGAGGTTACTTTTAGCTCTTGGTGAATGCTTATGTTGGCTTGAAATTCGCTAAGATTGTAAAATAATTTTTGTCTTGTTTACTTTTGGATTTTTTCTGTCTTTTAGAATTTTTTTTATTAAGTTTATCATAATATATATCTAAACATAACGACAATATGTTGATAACCCTAGTTTTACATTGAAATAGCGACAACAGAATTCTGAGAGTCTCTTAGTTTGCGCAGGCACATATTCTATGAATATAAGATTCGCGAAAACATTTCAGTTTTTTTGGCATTTTAAAACCAGAGAGGAATCTTCGATGGAAAAAATTAATGAAACATTACAATCATGAACTATTATGGATCATAACAGGTTAATTTTCAAAGGGACAAAAAACTTATGTAGGTATTTACGTATACGCGTCGTAGCGGCAACTTATATATTATCCATACTCTATGCAACTTATAGAGCACAATATTCATTACTCTGTCACATACAAAATATAAACTGTAGACATTATGAGTGCATGGCTTTGCAGCCTATAATTTTCGATATAATGAAAGTGTTTCTTATCGGACAATGATCTACTTCATAACAACTAGAAGACTATCGTGTATTCAGTCTCAACATCGTAATTCGTATATTCATCAATAGGTAACGCCTCAGTGGCTTAGTGGGAGGTTTGATTTTATGATGGAACAAAATTAAATGTTCGCTGAAGATAAAATTATCCGTGCGTCAGATATTGAAAGAGTCGGTCCTACGCCGGATATTTCGTCATTCTTTGTCGTATTATCCATTGGGCTATAAGTGTTAAAGAATAGAGAGTCCTATTAAATGCCCACACACTTGGGCACTATAAACTGACTCCTGCCGAAATAGCTTCATTTATGCTGCTAACCGGCTACCGACACCGAAATCGCTATTAATAGAAATAGGCATAAATAAACATTGAGATGTCATTTTTTACTAACAGTAGGCAATGTTTCGTATTCATTATTCAGATGTGGCCTACAGGCGAGTTCCTAATAAAAGCACGGATGATCGTTGGTGTGTGGAATAAGGACATAGGTACATACATTCAACAATGAGATGTCATTTTTTACTAACAGTAGGCAATGTTTCGTATTCATTATTCAGATGAGGCCTACAGGCGAGTTCCTAATAAAAGCACGGATGATCGTTGGTGTGTGGAATAAGGACATAGGTACATACATTCAATAATGAGATGTAATTTTTTACTAACAGTAGGCAATGTTTCGTATTCATTATTCAGATGTGGCCTACAGGCGAGTTCCTAATAAAAGCACGGATGATCGTTGGTGTGTGGAATAAAGACATAGGTACATACATTCAAATTCTCTACCAATGCCAATGGAAATTCTTGGATTTTTCTAAGTTGTATTTGCGTTGAAGTTGCAATGGCCCCGGATTTTGGATTAAGAAATTGACTGCAAATATTGATTTAATCTTGATCTAGGTATAAGCGTTAGGATCAAACGATACTGGATCCCACTACAGTATCAATAGTAAAACCTGGATTTAGAATGCTAGATGCAGGTCTTTTAGCATTATTCTGAATGGAAAACACTTTCAACACTTAAAATTTATATATTATGGAGTCTTCTTGCCTCACTTGTATTCTTATTGGTAGCTAAAATAGTTAAGGCCCTTTTATATCCTGTTATTAAGATTTTTATTAGATTCCATACTATTTCGTGGCAGTTGACAATTTTAGCATGTCCCTCAGCATGTTATAGTGAAAAGTCTTTGTAAATATTTATCGTATAATATGACCACTATGTATCTTAGTCTTACTCAGGAGTCAGGAGCAATAGTGATTGAAATATGTGGTTAAAGTTTGCCCGATACACAAAATTAAAAAGTTATCCTCCCCCGCTTATATGCATGTGCTGTATCCAGAGGGCGGTAGACAATTTTATTCACAATTTATTCATTGAACAAATGTATATGTTGTTTGTTCATAACCAATCATCGCTATCAATTATGGCAGTGACTTTTTATATCGCCTAAATATGATTTAAGTGATTGCAAAATGCATGGTTATTATTTATTGACCTTTCTGAATTGACAGTGATGAATATGGTACCTTAAAAAAATCCTTTCTCATTACTCAAATCATTGAACGGATTTCGCTAAAAGAGAACTTTCCAATTACTTAAAGGCGTTGTCTATAATATTATGTTTTTCAGAATTCATTAGCGCGGAACTAATAGGGCTTGGTGCGGTACTGACAAATCGTTAAATTTTTATTGGACACTAAAAACATTTCAAAAAAGTTTTTTATGTTTTACTTTTAAAATAAATATCACTATCACATTTTTGGTTATAAACTGTACAATGTACACACTGAAAATAGAAATACACAGTATTCGTAGACCAGAAAATTGTTGTTTTACTTGCGTTTTTTCGGTTATTGAGAATACAAGCTAGCCGACTCTTGGACTTAGGTACCTACCTAAATCGGTAAGAACACTAAACTTCATCAAAATTAATCCAGCCTTCAATGAACTATTTTTTCTGATAGATCATAATATAAGTTGATTTCTATTACAATTTATAACACACGTGACACGACACAGTATATGTACTGGATAAGCATATTTAATGCGGATGTAAACAATACAGTATGCGTTTAGAGTTTTGTAATATATTCTAAACCAACAGTCAGTGGTATCAGCAGTTTCGAAAACTCATTTCTAATGTTATGAGTTACTTTAGTCGCTTTCTGAGTATTTTCATTACACGCGTGCCAAATACGTCCCATAGTTTATAAACTTTTAAAGTTTTAGGAAAACTCGTGCTGAGGTCAAAATATTGGAAATCATTCTCTTTTCACGTTTTTTTTTAAATAATGTATATTTATTATTCGTATAACTTTTACATTATACCCTGGACCTGTGTGTGTATATTTGTATATTCTCACGTATTTGACTTGATTTTGCGAAAATCACAGTTATGGAGAACTCTTACTTTTTAGTAAAAATAAGCTATAATCTATTCCATAATAATATGGCATAGGAAAATATTAAATAAGTAAATAGAGGAACACTATAGCTGGTATCCGAATATTAGAAACAAAAATTAGAAACAGACCTCTGCACCTCATTCTCATGCACGTCTGACGTCTAGAAAATCTAGTGGAAACTTCGCAAAGCGATCACCAAGTTCGCTGATTGTAATACTTTGATCGCGGGGCTTACATGAAAATATGGGGACGTTTAGTATGCGAAGTGTCGTCATAGTCCAAATTCCCTTGATCGCGACTAATTGAGCGAGCGGCCACCCTCTTAGTATTCTGGAGAGAGGCGTTCGGTACATCAATCTCAATATTGCGAGATGACGCCGAACGGAAAGCGCCAGCGCCGACAAGAAACCGCTCTTAGCCGCAGCTTTGTTAGCACTAAGACAATGATGGATACCTCGAACGTTTTTAACAATTATTGGGGCGATCATTTTAATCGTCCTAACTCCTTCGTAGCTGTTTCCCTAGTTACTAGCTGCCGTAGTTTACCGATATTGTACCAACCAAAAAGGATGAATAAAAGTGTCGCCAATACCTGAGACTATTATATGAGCGTTTTTGATTAAGAGTTATTATTTTGAGGCGCACCACAAATGACATTCCACAACATATTGGGTCGTGTTCAGAATTTCGCAAGGAAAGTATCAGAATTGCAAAACAGGCTTCAGACCGCAGATTCTCTCGGTTGAATCACAATAAGAGAACAATCCGGGTTAGATTCGGACACGGCTACACCATTAACGTATGAATTTATGTAACACTTTTTATATTTCATAGCTTTTATATCCAACAAAAATTTCCAATAATAACATGGTAATTTGGACTTGGTATGTGTTTTGATGGTTTGGCTGCAGTGTACTTCGTAATAATAATTCATAGTTACATAATGTATGTCTTAATTAATTAAAACATAATTATTATAAGATTAAATGCCAAGTGTTGCATATATCTAATACAAAATATTTTTGAAATCAAACTACTTAATACTTTAAGTTCAATTAAAGAATTCGGGAAAAAAGTTTTTAAGTTTACATTACTTATTTAAAGGCAGTGTTTGTCCCCAAGCCATCCTCTATTTTCATTTACTTTGACTAAGAAGTACGCTTGGTGCTAGTAAGCACAAACGTTTACGTAAATAACATGTAAATTAATGGTAAACGTAACCATCGGCGATACATATGTCCTTCAAAATGGGGTCCACATGTGTAATGCGTGCGATATTTTTCAGAATTTATCCTACTACTAGATATTTAGCATTCAAATATTGACTCATATTATACTGGATCATAGTTTCGCATGGTTTACCCAACAATATAGTCGTTAAATGATTGACTCCATTACAAGGTTCATTGGGTCGAACTAGGTGACTTAGTTGATATTACTCTTGTGTGAACTATTTTTTTACCAGCATTTGCCCCACCACCGCATCTTCTGAATCACCGGGGTCGACAGCAAAAACCCTTGCATATAATCTCAGGAAGCCTGATAGAGGGACATGCTAAAGTTTATAAAACTGGTCCCAAGACATGTGGATATGAACTAATGTGAAATAAAACTCGCCCTGAATTTTAAAATCTTAGCTCTACAATTCATATCCAGTTTGATCATATTACATCCTGGCGTATATTTTCACTATGAAAGTGGAAATTGCGAGAAAAATGTTTTTGACGGTAAACTCCCTTAACTCTATAAAGTATCGAGCAATCAATGAAGGATTATGCGCTTGTTAACGGCAGCGTGTTTTTCAATAAGGAGTGTAGTTTTCGTACGCGAATACTTTAATCTCTAAGACAATGAAGATCTACTAATAGAATCATTTTGATAATTATTGAAGATTTATGTTAGGAGTTTGTTTAAGTGTTTTAAGTTACCATTCAGCTATTGGTAAGTTGCACTTGCAGCTAACTATCATTAATGTTAAAATGATCATTAATGTTAAAATGACAGTGGTTACAATAATTAATTCGTTTATTGTCCATTTTTAAAATACATTATGATTTCCCCGTATTTTAAGTGGACTTTACACTATTTTAACAAAACCGTTAATTGACATTGCGGGGCTATTTTTACGCAAAGATATGTAAGCATCTCCGAAATCTGAATATTCAAATTCGCAACGCTGAAAACGTGTACAAAAGACAAAAGTTTGTCAAATAAAGAAATTTTCCTTTAAACGCTCGTATTTAAAGTCAAAAAGAGATTACGGGAAGCGTCGACAATGCTCCCTATTTACTTGTCACCGGTCGACGGAGTAGCAGACTTTCTCCTTACATACATTTCATGAGTTATTACACCCAACCCCAAATGTTCATAAATCTAGAGATGATATTACATTTTTGTGATTTTTTTACATTTATAACTGCAGATTTGTACTTAATGGTTTTATCACTACCAAACGTTTAAACTTGAAACTTAGATTAGGATGCGTAAGTTAAGTTTTGCGAAATCATAAATAAAAACAGTTGTAGAAACATTTAAATAAAGAACATGAACCTCGTTACTTTTGTTCCGCTTCAAGTCGTACGAATTAAACTAGTTTTTCTTATCCATAATAATATAAGCTGGTAACATCATAGTATGTAATTAGTTTGACGTCTCTATAAAAACATAAAATTTCATTCTATAAATTCATCATTATTAATTTAGAAACATGTATCTTCTTTAAATTATAACTAATTTAAAGAAGATACAAGACAAATACTTTAAATTTATACTCTCACAAAAATGTTTTATAATAGTTTTTCATGAGTGTATGTTTTAAACTGTCACAGTTAAGTGATACCCAGTCACACTTAAGATCCATTACAGAGGAAGCGAGCCACAAAGTACGTTTTATTCGCTTGTGACATCTGAAATTAATCGAATAAATCTTTTACTAGATCGTTTATTTTACTATACAGTTTCAAATCTTTATGAAAACAATTACTTGTAAAGGCGCTACGATGTAATAATTAATAATACAGAAAACTTGTCAAATATTACAGGGTGTCACAAAACTAAGTGATAATACTTTAGGGTGTGTATGAGTCCCGTGTATAGACTTCACTGTAAAAGTAGCAGCGCTGAGAGAGACATTTTTTCACTTTTGTTTGTGAAAACTGGTGAAGCTGGGGCGCTTGCCCATATAAAGAAAATTTGGTCCTTCAGGGCTGCTACATTCACATTGAACTCTCTACAAGGGACACATACACAGCCTAAAGTATTATCACATATTTTTGTTACACTCTGTATTATATTATGCTTGAATTTGCATCATATAGTACCTAAGGTTTTTTTAGGTTTCCGGGCTAAGCCATATCAAAATAGCTTTCTAAATCGATCAACCTACCTGGAAACTCCTAGTTTAAATTCTCACCCAAAGTTACTAGGGCCACATGAGAACCGAGGTGTCAAATGTCCAGCTCATAAAGTTATTTCAAGAAGTTGCTCAATTATTAACGCGTACCGATACTAGTGCATAAAGAATTTCTTATTCAGTTACTGACTTTAAAAGTTAGTAACTTTTTACGTAAACTTTAATCCCTAGTGTTAAGGATATTTTTCAATATGTCATTGAACCGACATAATATATGTATATGAGTCTTTGTTTATTCTCCATAATATATATATATATATATATATATATATATATATATATATATATATATATATATATATATATATATACATCCATTTTTTGTGAGCATTAAAATTATTTATCATAAAACTAACTAGAAGTGAAGTCATAGTAACCTGTCCTTAATCCTAATCCGTAGACTATTTTACCAATTTTCACCAAAATCTTTTCAACCGTTTACGTGATGCCGTCAACAAGAATTAGGAATTAATTTCTACATCCCACTCATTTTAAGTTCCAAGTTAAAAATATAATTAATTTATATTTTTTACCATATAACCGGCCAAAAATAGAAATTACATTTTTTGATCACGTGTGTACAACGCTAAAAAAATATTTTGTTTGAACCATACAACCAGCAGAACCCTATTCTGTCAAGAACAATCTATATTTAAGCCGTATGGATCCGCGATAATAGTCATCAAGAAGTACGTTCCCTTTGTGAACCCTAATCCTCGTCAAGTACTGGGGGCTTATCATTGAGAAACAGCTGATTACACGTAAAACACCACTTTTGTTGCGTGAAGGTTTTAGTTTGAGTTCTTAAAATGTGTAGATATATAGTTTAGGTTCTTAGAGCTAAAATTTGAGTACCTAGTTTTTCTATGGTTGTACAAATTCGCCGCCCTAGTGCTTGAATGGCCAATCGACCAGTGAGCAAATTTTACAAGAGACGTTTTTTTTTTAAATTACTTATGGATATTATTAGAAGTCTATTAAACTTTTGCTCAGTTAGAAAAATGTAGTATTTCTTTATATGTATAGAAATAGTAATTGAAAATAATAACTATAGCACTCATTTTATTTCATTTAATTATTGGAGATTGGCCAAAATTTTTCCGACATATTTATACATATGGAGATTGAGCACAACGACATGGAGATAGTTCTCTAAAATAACGTACCAGTTTAGTGCTTGTTTGTCCAAAATACCACCATGTTCGCTATACAGTATGTTTAATTTTTTATAAAATTATTAAAAAATGTATATGGCCGTGTATATGTGTGTATGTACACTATGATGTTTATTTGTCCGCAATTATCGCTCGTTTGGCTGAACCGATTCTGATGCGGTTTTCAGAACAATATTTGTCACATTTAGGGTCAATTTATATATGCGCAGAATCAAAGCGCACGAAGCGAATTATCAAAACTAAACATAGCATTTTCAACCTTAACTCCAGAGCATAATGTACAGATTACTTCTGCGAGACAAATCAGCGTTGGTCGGGCGCATTCGCGCGAATTTGCGCGTGTGCGCGCGCCTTTTTATATTCTCAGAAGTAATGTATGCGTTAACGCTTTGGAGTTAAGATTGAATTTGCTATGTCCAGTTTTGGTAATTCGCTTCGATTCTGCGCTAGTTTAATTAATTGACCCTAAATGTGACAAATATTGTTCTGAAAACCGCATCAGAATCGGTTCAGCCAATCGAGCGATAATTGCGGACAAACATACATCATACATACATACACACATACATAGAGGTCAACCTAAGAACCTACTTTTTTAAGTCGGCTTAGTCCTTCGATCGGGGATTCTTGGAAATGCTATTATATTATATTCTATTGTTGCCACGATCACTGGTGCTCGTATGGCCAAATCAGCGTTGGTCGGGCGCATTCGCGCGAATTTGCGCGTGTGCGCGCGCCTTTTTATATTCTCAGAAGTAATGTATGCGTTAACGCTTTGGAGTTAAGATTGAATTTGCTATGTCCAGTTTTGGTAATTCGCTTCGATTCTGCGCTAGTTTAATTAATTGACCCTAAATGTGACAAATATTGTTCTGAAAACCGCATCAGAATCGGTTCAGCCAATCGAGCGATAATTGCGGACAAACATACATCATACATACATACACACATACATAGAGGTCAACCTAAGAACCTACTTTTTTAAGTCGGCTTAGTCCTTCGATCGGGGATTCTTGGAAATGCTATTATATTATATTCTATTGTTGCCACGATCACTGGTGCTCGTATGGGCTTGAAGGATTAAAATAGTAAGAACGGATCATGGCTTAGATGTGACAAGGTAATAAATTATTTATTAACTACTAATAATCATCCTGTATTTACCCTCAAGTAACTTCGAACACTAAAACAAAATTGAAACAAAAGAATATATCAAGAAACTGGCAACGTACCTTTCCAAATCAACTTCGCTCAATTTAAAATCCATTTTTCGTTGTTACGGACATTTTGAAGCATATAAAGTATTAAATTTGTCGTAGTTAGCAAATAATAAGTAATAAACAAACAAAATGGCGTCACGTGACGTGCGCGTGACCTTCGAAATACAAGTATTTATAGATAATACCGTGATTGGTCAATATGGAGTTAGACCACTCAAGCACTTATAACAGTTTTTATATAGGAGATTTTATTTTTTCTAAAAGAGCAAGTTATATGCAAGCAAAATAAAAAATATTTATACTGTAAAGTGCGTAATCAGGGTTACTATTAGTTTGAAATAAAAAGTCTATTTTGGTAAAATTGGTCGATTCAAGCACTAGGGCGGCGCAATGTCATTCCAATTATTTTTTAACGTTTAGGTGAAAAAAACTGACCACGTTTTTGGCTTCCATAGCGATGTAGTGACACCCTCCGCTTATTATTTTTTGAATATCTTTGATATACAGAATCTTCATTTCTACAGTTTTATTATATTATGTATATGTCGCAGGGAAAAGAGGATATCAGGAATTTCACGATATCCCTAGAAGATGCCCAATATTCTTGTTTGTTACGTCTTCTTACTAAAATTTTCTAGTGATATGTCATTTCACTAAACTAGATCTAGTGAAATGTCAGAAACGCGGATACCGCCGAATAAAAATCGAGCCACTCATTTCTCTCGCTTGCTCTAGTTCCCACACGTGACACGGGCACTAGTGGGAGTGAAACAAATGCGTCGCTCGAGCTGGCGCGGCTCGTCTAGCCTGGAGACAGACAGACAGACTAACCCTTTGGGTACGGAACCGTAAAAACTAGGATAATCGAAGAGCTGGAGTACCTGTAGTGCCTGTATAAGAGCCTAACCAAACTAGAGATCGACATGCCACCTTTACAAAAAATATTCAACTTGGTCGGCCGCTTCATTTGACGTCAAAAATCAAAGGTCTGAAGTATTTGATGAAGAACCCTCAGCTGGTTTCAACTGTATGATTCAGAGATATGTTGATGCCCTCTCAGATCTGCTATAGTTGCATTTTGGTGACGGTGGCCGGTTTCATTGAAACCAGGCCAAAAGTAATTTTATAGTGCCCAAGTGTGTGCGCAGTACTCAAGAGCAATCTCTATATTCCTTTACTCGCATAACCCGGTGGGACGGAAGACTGATACGACCGGTGAGAGATCAGGCGCAGGACCGACTTTTTACATGCCCATCCGATGCGTCGGATCACGTGGATCATCTAAAAACTTACTTGTCAGATTCAGATTTGAGATGATCCTATCAAAGTACCCGTGTGTAGTGAAATGACATATCACTAGATATTTTTAGTAAGAAGACGTAACAAACAAGAATATTCGGCATCTTCCGGGAGTTCGTGATATTCCTTGGGATATTGTGAAATCCCTGATATCCTTTTTTCCCTGCGACATAAAGATTAGTATTTAATATGGTGGCCTAGAAAAAGATGGCGCGATGAGCTGGAAGCATACCAGCCAGGCTGGCCAGTGGTGGCACAGGAGCGAGCACAATGGAAGATCTTGGGGGAGGCCTTTGTCCAGCAGTGGGACAGCATAAGTTAAAAACATAACCCTCCTGGCAGTCGGGTTAAAAAATGTAATATGGCAGCAATATTCTGCTAAGTACCATATTAATAAATTATATGATTACAATATAATGTAATCGCTGATCAGCATATTAAAAAAATTCAAATCACTTTTATGCTGCCATTTAAAAAAAAAAGGAAATAGTCTGTTTTTGAGTTTAGTTCCTTTTGCGGTAGATAATTCTTATAGTTTGCCTCGTTTTTCCAACTGCTTGTAAATCTGTCTCTCGTGCAAGTTGGTTGTATACTGTATAGCTTTATAATCAGCTTATAATTGCTACTGCATTGGACTTGGCGGTTTACAGTTGTATACATACCGGGGTCATAAAATACACATAAACCGTTAAATACGTTTACGTTAATATTTCCGTACAAATCGAACATAAAATTAGCACACTCGTGTCCAAGAATAGGATGTTTAGCCAATAATATTTATAGTTATTCGGAGAATAATAAATAATAATTTATTGCTATTTGGTTGTATAAATTTTGAACATCTTCAAAGGTACAAGGTGAGCCAGCATTTTGATGGAGTACCTACATACAACTCCTTTTCCTTTAAAAAATGCGAATAATCGCAAGTACGATGATAGAAAACCGTAATATTTTTAATATTATAATTGCAGAAGTGTGTTAAAATTATATCTGTGATATTTTCGCATTTTTGACAATTTATGTAAAGCAATTTATGTAATTTAACTGGACTCCAAAATAATAGGTATATACCTATTATTTTGGAGTCCAGTTAAATTAGAAAGTATCCCATGAAAGTATTTTATCCGGGTTTTTACTGCACTTACCACAAATACTTATCAAGTATAGGCATAATATTATAATAATAATATCTATGGACACTTCACACCACGTCAGTCTGGCCCCGTGCTAAGTACCTAAAGGACTTGTGTTACAGGAAATATATTTAATACTTTCATACTATAGTCTATACATATATTTAAGATTTATATTATATCATACACAATACACATAGGTATTTAATACACATCCAGACCCGGGAAATTCGAAAACTTTTTTGTTCCGTCGCGGCAGGAGTCGAACCCGCGGCCCCCGGCTTGAGCTGCCACACACTCAACCAATTGAGCCACAGAGGTCGTCATAATTATAATAATAATGTAATGCTAAGTACTCACATACGGTTTTGCTCGATAGTTTTACTCCAAATCGAAGGAAATGACATATTTGACATATTTAATTCTATCGAGCCTGCTCGAAGCGAGCCTTCGAGCTGTCAGTTTTGCGGTCCACACGGTGGTTATTGCTTGATTTGGAGTAAAACTATCGAGCAAAACCGTATGTCAGTACTTAGCATAAGAATAACTTCTATATAACTAAATAAATAAATGAAAAATTCATTTATTTATCACACCACAGGTACAATACAAAATGTTTTACACTGTACGATTATCAGTTTTTCTGTGTTTTCGTAGTTAAAAGACTTAGAAGACATTCTTCATACTTTTGCAAAATATCCTCCAATAAGACTAGTTGGCTACTAACTAACGTTAGTAGCCAACTAGTCTTCAATTATAATGACTATGTCATAAATATAGTAGAGAAGAAAAGCAAAATAATAAACACTAAGCCTTGAGAGCAATCAATTGTACAAAAGTATTAAAATAAATAAAATTACTGCTCTCCAAATTCACAACCGAGATTTTCACTTCAGCGTTTAATTTTGAATGTCACGGGTCACCATTTTAAACAAGTAGACAAATCGAACAATTCTGTCACGTAATAGTTCATTGAAATGTTACATTTGCTTTGCATTTATTAGAGGACGCAATTTTATTTTTGGTATATGTTTGGGGGGGTCAATAGAAGCTTAATCTCAAGTTTGTGGGGTCGCCACTCTTGTCCCCCGGCCGCCATCTTGAAAAAAGTGGTGCCAACACTATTCTCGTGATATCTCGGAAACTATATGTCTCACAAAAAATTTGTATGAACATATTTTGTTGCAAATGATTTTGCCTACAAATATGTTTCTATAACTTTTTACGATAAATATAGTGCAGTAGGCATACTGTAGACTGTAGCTGCAGAAAAACAGGCCTGAAATGCTTTACAGATTAGTTATAGGCATACTATAGAGCATGTGTGGCTGCTTTTCTGCAGCCACACATGATTTCACAGTTTCCTTTGCATCAGCAGAAAATTAAGAAAGAAAATTAATGAATTGGGGGATCTTTTTTTCAAAAGATCATCTACAAGGTTGGTCTAAGGTAATTTAATTGTAAAATGTTCTAAACAAAGTTTAAGAGCGATAATAAACTTTTAAAAAAATTGTCACTTTTTGGCTTATTACTTTTTAAATTTTTAATTTAGGGTAAAAAGTTATAGAAACATATTTGTAGACAAAATCATTTGCAATAAATTAGGTTCTTAATTTTTTTTTTGTAAGACTTATAGTTTCAGAGATAGCACGAAAATAATGTTGTCACCCTTTTTTTCAACATGGCGGCCGGGGGACAAGAGTGGCGACCCCACAAACTTGAGGTTAAGCTTCTATTGACCCCCCCAACATATCCCAAAAATAAAGTTGCGTCCTCTAATAAATGAAATATTCGGTCCTAAAATTGTAACATTTCAATGGACTATAAACTTTATTCGCCGTTAACGATCGTTCGCAACTTTTAGATCGGCCAATTGATATTATAATATAGACAAGTACGAGTCAGACTGGGTTTGATCGAGAGGAGGGCTTTGTCCAGTAGTGGAACAGTATAGGCTCTTAAAGTCCTCAAAATCAAATTAAGATATAAATAGATAAATACACCGAGACCGTAGCGTATTATTATTTTTAACAAAAAATTAAAACCGACTTCCAAGGTAAAAACAATAATAACATCATTATAATACGAACTAAAAAGTATTAAATAATTTTTACTATCTAATAGTGCCTTTTTCCGAATTTCGGCTAAAACTCAACTATTTCTGTACTCAATCTTCATCATTTTGAAGTCGGTACCAGATATAGCTGAATCTTCAGTCTGCCAAAATATTTGAAACTTTTGTAACTGGCACCGACTTCAAAATTATGAAGATTGAGTACAGAAATAGTTGAGTTTTAGCCGAATTCGGAAAAAGGCACTATTAGATAGTAAAAATTATTTAATACTTTTTAGTTCGTATTATAATGATGTTATTATTGTTTTTACCTTGGAAGTCGGTTTTAATTTTTTGTTAAAAATAATAATTTCACACTTTTTAGTTTTTAGTTACCTTCTAAACTATCGCGTACTTTCTATGTACGTAGAATAATACACCTGTATAATATTATTCTACGTATCTTGTTACAAGCTCACCGGTGAGCGAGGCACAATAGAATAACAATAGATTTCCAAGAATCCACGATCGAAGGATACAAACTAGGTATTAGCAACAAATTATAAGTATCGTGCTGAAACCGGTCTCGAACGCTTCAACTCCCAAGCGGCCACATTGTGGTGTTATATAAATTCGGACATATTCTATTAATAACCGGTCCCACTCGTTCGACTCGAGCGATCTTTGCATGAAATATTTTGAATGTGAAGTTTTGAGAATACACAAACTGTGTTATGCTCGTAAAAATCTCATAATTCGGTATTTTATTCGAAGATGAACTTTTCTCACATTCTGAGAATTGGGCCCCAGGTAACTAATATATTATATACTGTGCCCCAGGTGCGCGTGGTCTATGGCGGTTGCATACTAAGGTATATATAATATCTATCTCGATGGCCGTCGCCGCTGTGGCTCGGCCGCTAATGCGCTCGGTCTGGTAGGTGTCCGGCCCCGCGCGCCGCGCCGCGCGCTTGACAGCCCTAGCAGATTGTAGCAAGCGAGACGAGACGGCAGACAGTAATTGTACTATCAGAGAAGTTGATTCCTATGCAAATCGGGGACCTAAGTAGTTTGGTTGCGTTACGTCAAACCCAGCCGACAGATCACAATTATTAACATTGAATTGACATATTCGACCAAATAACGTTGGTCTATCAATTGCATAGGAATCAACTTCCTCGATGAACGCTAAACGCAATGCAAAAGGTTGAAGTTAGGTTGTTTTCATGTGTTGCTCACTTCTCAGAAGTAATGTCAAATGTGTGCCTGGCCTTAAGGCTGAATTTGTTATGTTCAATTTTGGTGACATTGGTGACCCAGATGTGGTAATGATGATGATGATGATAATGAATGTAATTTGCATAGTAGCATATGCTTTCAGTTCTTAAAACAGCGCATAAACCCCCGAACTTGTATCCATAAGGAATCCGGAGTTCTCTTAGTATCTTCGGAACCATAGTATACCTTGGTGCAAAATCTTGCGTTTTGGTAGCATATGCTTAGGATGCTTTTCATAAAACCAAAATCACTATATGTTTCCATATAAATTTCGAGGAGTTCCCTCGATTACTCATGGATCCCATCATCAGGTCACCACTTTTGTGAACATGGTACCAAATTGGAGTGGAACCTAATACAACAAAATAAAAATTTCGAAAATCGGTTCACAAACGGCGGAGTAATCGTTGAACATACAAAAATAAAAAAAAAAAAAAAATATCCACAGCCGAACATATAACCTCCTCGTTTTTTGGAATTCGGTTAAAAAACATAAATAACGTTGCTATCGGCGACACTCAAAGAAGAATAATGATTAAACTTCAATTAAATAGAGAGTTTGACAGATAATAATATAATATTATTATATATACATAAGCCCCTTATGTCAAAATCTTTTCAATTACAATTAAGTAATTAATATTCGTCTCTGTGGCAGTGAGAGTGTGTAAACTTTTTTTTAGAACTAGCACGGCTCAGACGTCGTCTCGTGAGGGTGCTTTGTCACCGCTCCGCCTCCGAAACAATTGTTGAACATTCTCGCATGCATGTTGCTAAGACACGCGGTTAATGTAAAGAGTCTCAACTCTCAACACAATAAGTATCTTGGTACAAAATCAATGTTGCGACAAGGTTTTTTGAAGTAATAGATATATGGAAAGAAAGAGGAGAGACCTTTGCCTAGCTCTCCCTATATTACAGGACTTAACATTAGGAGCCTACAGGCTCCTAATGTTAATAACTAGATGACCCCCGCAACTCCGTTGCGCCAAAACTCGTTTATCGCGCTGGAACCATACATTTTTCCGAAGTAGCTTATGTCCTTTCCCGGGGCTCAAAGTATCTCCATGCCAAATTTCAGCTAAATCAGTTCAGCGGTTTGGGCGTGAAGAGGTAACAGACAGACAGAGAGACAAGACAGACAGACAGACAGACGGACGCACTTTCGCATTTATAATATTAGTATGGATATTAGAATGGATAATAAAAGATAGATAACCTGTTTTGAGATATTTAAGTTATAACTTATAAGGGACTGGACGACGCTTCTACGGGTAGCTGTTTTCATTTTACGATTTTAAAATGCTCCCATGTTAAAGCTACCAGTGTGTCAAAGATAGGCTAGATTGGCAAGTATAATATGACTTAATTAGGAATAATAATAAATAAATAAGGAATACATCTTGCTGCCGCGCACTGTAAAACTCTGGAACGAACCAGCAGTATTTCCGGACCTATGACCTGCAAACCTTCAAGAAGAGAGCGTATTCCTTCTTAAAAGGCCGGCAACGCGCCCGCAGCTCTTCTTATGTAGCGAGTGTATGGACACTCGCTACATAAGAAGAGCTGCAGGCCCATGGGGGCGACGGTAGTTGCTTACCATCAGGTGACCCGTTTGCTCGTTTGCCCCCTTTATTTCATAAAAAATTTACATTCATTAATGTTTTCATATTATATATGTGAATAATAATGTTATTAATAGTATTTAGTTCATTCGTATACCTACTGGTGACCTAAATCTTACAATAACAATAAGGAAAATTATTGAAAAAGGCATAAGACCTATATTTAGGACTCTATAACGTTCTGTCTTGCTATTATTTAAGCCTTTAAGAGAACACTTATTCATTTATAAGGTTGGTAATTACAGACCAACCAAGCCTTTTTTTATATGGGGAAATGCTTTTCCGCCGATGTCCCCAACCGCCGGGGATGCCCCCGGCGCGGCGGTTGGGGACATCGGCCGCGGTATGTGGGACTCTCCGACTACTCACTAAAACCCCATGGTGCTCCACTCCCCGTCTAGGCACAGTCACGGGCACGATTAACCCACGATTAATATATCAACCAACCCTGGCAAAAATATATGATCGAATAATGAACTCTAGACTAACAGCTTACCTAGAAGACAACCTCCTGTTATGAAAATGTATGGATTCCGTGCAGGCAAATGTGTAGGTCCACCCGACGGTACACTGTACCAAAATAATACCCCCACACCGGTTTCGGTGACGGTGGCCGGTTTCATTGAAACTAGGCCAGGTACGCAGGAGTAATTTTAAAGTGTCCAAGTGTGTGCGCAGTACACAAGAGCACTCACTATTCTTTTTACTCTCATAACCCAGTGGGACGCGACAGAAGACCGACACGACTGGCGAGAGTTCAGGCAGGACCGACTTTTTACATGCCCATCCGACGCATGGATCATCTTACTTGTCAGACAATCAGGTAATCATCCTGCATTATCCTAACCAAACTTGGAAATAACATTTACAACGCGGGAATCAAACCCACAATCCACGAGTCAAGAACGACGCTCTAAACCACTGGACTACGGAGGCGTACAGACCATATGCATGATATTAGCCTTTTTGAAAATACGAGCACTACTAAATACCTAGGAGTTATACTTGACCCCTCTCTCAGTTTCCGTCCGCATGTAAAGGCTCTTACTACTCGAATAAGGAAGTTGATACCAACATTTAGAAACTTAAGAAACGAGGCGGATGAAGGACTGAGTAGAGTGGTAGGTGGTGGCCTTACGCTATGCCAACCTTAGCTCACTTATTGTGTTACAACATGGGACGACACAAAGACAACATAAATACATTTGGAAAGAGCGTAACGGGCAATTCTGAAAGTGTCCAATAGTCTTCCTTAACCCAACTCATTCTCTCTTTAAAAAAACAAAAGTTTTAACGGTATGCCAACTCTACGTATATCCCTTAAACATCATAGCCTCCTAAATTACATCCCACCATCCCTCAGCAACAGACTATAATAAATAACCGTGATACAACCACGCACCTTTTTCATACACGCTTCTCCAGTCATAATAATTGAAGACTATTTGGCTACTAACTCACGTTAAAACCAGTGGATACATATTGTGGCTAAATCGTCTCTCTACAACTTTACATTATAAATTAGTGCCGGTTTACATTATTTTACCCAATCCAGTGCTGTATTACTTCTGGAATAATGTAAACAGGCACTGAAATGTACTCGAATGCAATTTTGCAAATAAAACGATGGATTGGATTGTAAACCGACCATTATGTCATAATATTAATATAGTTGCTCAATAGTAATAATATTATTGTCTATCTTTATTGAAACCTAGGCGTGAATTTAGCATAAAGCGTAGGAAGAAAGTCAAGGTACCATTTGTAATCATTATAGCGTCATCTTCAAAATAGATTTTAAATCAAAAATTGGTCAAAAAATTATCCATATAATTAACCACCAAATGTCTGTATGGGGAGTCAGGCACTAAAAGAAAAATGCTTTTATTCGATCAGATCGTTGAATTGTTTCGACAGAAGAAACTTATAGGACACTACTATTTTATTTGTGGCCTGTGCTCAAGCCGCGCCATGAAAATCATTTTACCTTGCCTAGAGACTCAAATATAATGGTGACTTAAATCGATCCTAAATTGAGGATGATACGCCTATAAAGTATTCAAGTACATGCACACTTTGAACTTTCAACTACAATTTGCCTAGACGTTGACCTTTTGTTATCGAAATAGCAATCATGTGGTCTCAGCCTAATCCTCAGAATGAAGACATTTTATGGTTGGTATGCCTTTTGCTACAGTACCTAAGTTTTAGCTTAATTACGTATAGATCAATATTATAACTAGAAGCATGTCTGCCTGTCTTTCTATCTCTTTGTCTTTAACTTCCTTACACCTAACATCTGAGTGGGGAGGAATGCTATCAGGATTAAAATTCCGCCTTTATAGCTTAATGTCAATTAAGATAAATAACATCTGCTATGGATAGTATACTTTGTCTTTCCACTTTAACCAACTAAGCTAATCACAGTTGATTAGTTTAGTTGGTCAAAGTGGAAAGACACCAACCTCCCATTCCCGGGGACACGGAGTAAATAGTTGGTCAGTTGCAGTCAACTGACTAACTATTTACTCTGTGTCCCCGGGAAAGGGAGGTTGTTGTCGCGAAAAAATTGACACTTCTCGATTGATAAACTGATTTCTGCTCCTACGTTGCATTTCATTAGGTAACATTTTTATAATACTCCGTTGCACCAAAATTCTTTATCGCACGGGAAATGCATAAAAATCTTGCGGGATAAAAAGTATCCTATGTCCATTCCCGGGGCTCAAAATATCTCCATACCAACAGCAAAATCGATTTAGAGGTTTCATAATTTGGCATACTATTATGATCTGCGTTTTACTTTAGGAAGGACTTAGCCTTTTGATAAGGTTCCAATGAACAATAGATTTAGTACTTATTACTGTCAACAGTTTCATATTACAACACTGATAAGTTACTGGAAGAGTTTCAGAGATAGCTCAGCATTGTTCTAAATATACGATAGTGATCATTTTGATTTTTAAATTACTGAACTATATTTTCCGCAAAGCAGAAGAGCGAGAAAAATCGACCAAGTACGAGTCGAACTCGCGCAAGAATGGTTCCGTACACTTATTGAGCGAGAGTTGGCAAAAAATGTATTTTTTGTATGGGAGGCGGGAAGCCCCCTTAAAGATTTAGTGTATTGTAATTTTATTTTTAACTATTAAATTATAAATATAATTAACAATATTGTGAGTATTTCAAGTGCCTACCTTTTTTTTACGAGCAAAGAAGGCCAAAAAATCATGTTTGTTGTATTGGAGCCCCCCTTATATATAGGTATATATAAGGGGGGCTCCAATACAACAAACATGATTTTTTGGCCTTCTTTGCTCGTAAAATTAACTAGGTAGTTTATTTTAGTTTTAGTATTTGTTGTTATAGCGGCAACAGAAATACACAATCTGTGAAAATTTTTCAGAAGTCTTGCTATAGGTACCTAAGTGATTCTTGAGTAACAGCCTGGAGACAGACGGACAGACATCGAAGTCTCAGTAATAGGGTCCCGTTTTTACCCTTTGGGTACGAAACCCTAAAAATGATAGGCCTTAGGGGAGGCTTTGGCCAGCCAGATAAAAAGTATGTATATTATAGGTTGGTAAAAATACTTTTTAGTTCATTTACTAATAATTGGTTAGTACCTTCTTTGGCTGATGTAGCCAAATCCCCACGAAGTATGAGGCAAGACGTCCACTGATTTCCTCTACGACCTAAGCGTTCAATTACTTTTGTAGTGCCTATCTGCCAGTTACTACTACTGTAGTAGCAACGTAGTTTTTAAACTTACTTCTAGAAGCCCAAAAGATTTTGACTCTGAATTCGCATATTTTATGATTTTAGATTTTTTAGAAACTGATCATAATTATATTCCTGCTTGAAAATAAAAGCAATGTCACCTTTTCAAACTAATATGCCTATTTAGATTTTTTTTTAAATAATACGCTCGAAATAATACCTCTCCTTTTGACGTTGGATAAAAATATTTTGTTTTGAACGTGAGAAAGAACTTCTGATTACTCGCTGCCCTACTTATAAATTAAACTTAATTATTTTTATAGTCCTCGAGATACCAGTCACCACTCAATAAATAAAAAGTTCTCAGCTAGGAACTCTACATTTTATCCTGTGTTTTTGTTTGTAACATTATTGTCGTCACATTGGAGGCTCAAACCTTTACACCACAATTTTTGGCAATTTATTAGAGTTCTGTAAATGCTCGAAAGTTCGCTACAGTTTATTTTGTCTATAATTAGCTGGAACAGTCACAATTGAAAACAATAATGTAGTTCTCTGTAGTCACTAGTCTGTAAGGATAACGTCTAGACTAAATCATAATATACGTGACATCACTCTTCTCCGAATGTCAATGGATAAACAGTAGTTTCTTTCGTTCATGATGTAATGGACAAAGTTTATATTCAAAGGTTGCCAGATCGTAAATTAGTATGACGTATGTAAATGGGATTTAGCTGGTTAATTACTATTAACTGGTCCATACCATCATCCATGACATTGGTTACGCACCAGTTTTATGTTTTGAATTAGTGAATCTGGTCTCGGAAATCCCTTTGAGATCTTCTAAGAAATCGTATGACACCAAGTTTTCGAAAAAAAAATGCGTTGTTTTGTTTTAAGTGTGTTTTAGGAGGAATAATATGTGGATTGTGGTAAAATTTCAGAATTATTTAGTTTTTATAATAATTTTACTGCAAGGTTTTTTGACTCCCCTAATAGTAACATGGTTGTCCAGGAGAGACCGCTTTCAGCGCTAAGACCGCCTGTTTGTACAGATTCTTATATTGTTTTATTTTAAATTGTAATTTAGATTAGTTTTACAAATAAATAATTTTGTACTAACACAAAATTCACGATTGTCAAAGCTTCTCATAGAGAGTCAGGACCTTAAAAATAAGGTTAGATCAACCCTCTAACAACAACAATAACATTTCAAACGAAAATAAGCATACGTTATTAAACTTTAATATCATACAAAATCAACAATGTAACACATTTTACAACTCAAAAGGCTCACGCACACAGTCACTAAGAACATACGTCCAAGAAATGCATATTGCATAACAGCTAATGTTGAGCTCAGCAGTAAGAGTTAATGTCATGGAATTATTTCAAAACCATAAGTGAGAACGTTTTAAATATGAACAGCTTGAGTAACTTAGGTTTTTGACCCTTTGACGTTTTCCACACGAAATCTATCAATGTATCAAAATTATATTTTATACGTTAAAAATTATCTGAAGATTCTAAAAATAGCCCTAAATATTATGAAATATTATGTAACAGTAATAAAATCTGGCAACTAGAAATAGCTTTAGGCTATATTGGGTTAAGATTTTTTATACCTAATGCTCACGTAATAAATAACCCATAACAAATACTAGCCTATATTTTGCGGTAAAAAATAAAAGCATTATTCAAATTTAATAATAGATCTGAATCGTGATGTTATCAACATTATAAGATGTTGATAGTGTTGTCCATAATTACTGTATCGAGTATCGACATGTCGAAGGATGAGTAACAATTACTCACAGCTGATTTAGCTCGCTGAAATTGCATCTAGTTTGTTTGAAATTTGAGTCAGTAAAACGCTAGTTCCGAGGTTTGCACGTTTAGGCTTTTTTAGTTCAAATAATGAAACAGGTCGATGTAAATTTGAATCGTTAAAAAATTGGACAATTAAAACCAAAATTCTGTTGCAATTAACCCAATTGAATGACTAATGAAAGTTGAACAATACATTTGTCACCAGATTAACGCCTGAGACATTATGCCTTCGAAGAAAGTTGCTCCAACCGGTATAAGAACATGCCATCTTATCCTTTTTAATCTGCTTTTGGATTTCGAACCTGGATTGCACTTAACGGAAATATCTTTTACGGTGTGTAAGGACAAAGTCATTCATTACAACAATTATTTTGAAATTACTTACCTAATAGTTTTAATATTTTAGTACCTAGTTGCTAGTTTTTTAAAATATATTTATCTACGTTCGACAAGATATTTTTTAGGACAGACTGTAATTATTAAAAATCATAATACTTACAAAACTTAATTAAATAATATATTACTATTTGAGTTTATCGATATTTCACAACACTAAAGTTTAATGAAACAATGTGCTTTGAATTTTCCCTAGTTTGTATCAGTGTCCTAGACTTAGATCTCAAGTCTAGTCACTATAATAAGCTGACACACACACGGCGCTGTGATTTGATATCGAGTCGTAATTTCATTCCAGACGGGAACGACGATGTTCGCATAATATTATTCTATTTTTATAATAAAACAATTTTACACTTTTCATACTACTGTTTACTTTATATTTTGCATAACATGTTGCATATAATTTTTTAAACCAGAATTATTACTTGCCGTTCCCCGCAAATCCTACTGAAACCGTGCATTATCGTGATTGATAAAAAGTCTGGTCTGTCTAAAAGGTCTGTCTTATCTTTTCTATACGAATAATAATATGCGCCCAGGTTTTTTTGGACCGGAGTTCCTTTTCGCGCGTTGCAAAAGGGGGCTGGGCCGAAAAATTGTTACGACGCTTTTTTATTAGTACCTGCACGTTAGGGGCAGAGGGCGTTGCGCGTTGATAGTTTTCCTGTGCGTCAACTAGATGGCGTTTTTTTGAGAATAAACAGCGACGCGTTGTTAGTATTCCTGGGCGTCAATAGATGGCGTTTATTAAATAGTTTTTTTGAATATATTGTATTATGTACAGATTTTTTTTACATAAGAAATAACTCCGTTCCATTCGGGTGTCCTTTGACACCTCTCAAGTTTTTACTTTGTGTTGTGGGTCCAGAACTTCTGATATGGGGCTTCTAAGGCTGACTACGCCACTGGCACCAAGAAAGGTATTTTAGTAGCGTGTTTCATTGATGAATCAAATAGCGTCGTCTCTGGTTACTGAGAACGCTTATCGCTGTGTATATTATCTGTTTACAGAGCCAATATTTGTCAAACGGTGCTTTTCGACGGTCAGAAAAATTTTATTAACACTAATTTTGCTAAGAATTAAGGTATTTTCATTAGATATTAGAAGACGTGAGTGGAAGAATCGAACATGTAACATTTCGTAACATACGAAAAATAACTCATTTTTATCCTTATAATTTTAATAAAACTTGTAACATATCTACTTCATAACCTAGCTAATATATCTGGCTACACATATAATCCATAGTTTTTCTATTTCATATAATTTTTCCGGCCCTAAAGCTTCCATTTAAGCAAAAAAAACGGGAAGTTTTTTCATGTTACTTACCTTATTTATCCACTCACGTCTTGATTATTTATTATTATAGACCTTGATTGTTAGTGAAATGAGTACGTCAATAAATGAAAACTAGAGTATTTTTCGTGAATAATATAATATTTTATGAATCAAAGGAAGAGATCAGCTCTGATTAGATCTTACAAAATAATATTATTTTCTATGAACTAACAATAATTAAAAACTAATTAACTCTCGATTTTTGGATGGCCTAATATTGTGAACTTACATTATTGTTATTTTGTTTAATTTTCCCGCATCTTGCCGCATCGTCCCATACTAATTTGTAGCGCATACTATACGTATACTTTATTCATATTCAATATATTTATTTATATCCTTTATAATATTTAAAGCCGAAGTTTGATGAGCGGAAACGCCGCGTAAGCGGTTGTTGAAATAAATACCATCGTTATTTGTAATTTAAATCTAATAATAATAATAATAATAATATCTATGGACGCTTCACACCACGTCAGTCTGGCCCCGTGGTAAGTACCTGAAGGACTTGTGTTACAGGTCCAGACAACGGAAATATATTTAATACTTTTATACTATAGTCTATACATATATTTAAGATTTATATTATATCGTACACAATACACATAGGTATTTAATACACATCCAGACCCGGGAAATTTGAAAACTTTTTTGTTCCGTCGCGGCAGGAGTCGAATAAAAATAAAAATCTTAAATATATGTATATATTTAAGATTTTTATTATATGATACACATATTTAATACACATCCATGACCCAGGAACTCTTTTGAAAACTTTTTGTTCCGTTGGCGGGATTCGAACCTGCGACCCCCGGCTTGAGCTGCCACGCACTCTACCCACGTGAGCCACGGAGGTCGCCAAAAGCGGTAAAAGCGGTTTGTGTATCGGTAATATTATTATATCACTAAACAGCATTTGGAAAGAATTTATGTAAATAAGCCTTAATTAATGATAGATAAAATTACCCTTATTTCAAAAATATTGAAGCCTTAGATTTTTTAGATTTGGTAACGAGACCATGAAGACAAACCCTGAGTATTTTATACATTTGCTTATATATTTTCTAAAATCAGTTAACGTTAGATGTGAAAAGACCCATTTCATGTATGGTTTAGAAAGATTTTGCCCATAAAAAGAAAAAAAGTTACTCTTTTGAGCTCTGCTACTTTCACAGTTCACTCTATATAACAGGGGACACAATATGCCGACACAATATACACACCCTAAAGTATTATAACTTACTTTTTAAGGTATAGGTACTCTACCTATAATTTTATAATAAGAGAATATTTTGCAATACTTACATACTTTTTTTAAAACTCAACAAGTGGTGCAAAATTGGTCGTAATGAAATAAAAGCTTTGTAGCTTTTATGTTATAATTGAATTATCATATCAATTAGCAAAAATTAAAGATGAATAATAAAGTAAAAAATAAAAATATATAAAGTAATAAAGTAAAAAATCAATAAACGAAACAAAAATTCGTCAATTTTCTTTAATGCAATTTAATTAAATACAAAGGATTCGTAATTTTTCCTTGATAAAAAGTTTTCCATGTTCTTTCCCGGGACTCAAATTATCTTTATAGAAATGTCACCAAAATCTTTTCAGTGGTTTGGGCGTAAAGCGGTAAAAGATAGACATTCGCATTTATATATTAGTATGCAAAACTTATCATGGCGTCTTTGGAGTTGTTTATTAAGAATCAAAGGGCTAAATACTAATGTAACCAAGAGATATCATGGGCTATGGCTGATTATGGACAAACATTAACCATTTACAAATCAATTATTCGTTTTCCAATCGCGGTGAGTAGCGATGAACTGATAGAAGTTAAATTATCCAAATTACTATTATAATAGCGTAGTATATACTCAAAGAAAATATGGTGAGATGTAACATTAGTCGTAACTGATTTAAGAATAAAGGTGGAATAAAGAAGGAAGGTGTGATATTGTGTTTGTTCATTCATAATGTTATTTGGATATTTTAAATCATCATTAAGTACCAGTATTTTATTTTCGATATTTTACAAAATGAAATAATACTTAAGTATATCATAAATTGTCTTGATATATTAAGTTTTGAATATCTAATTCAAATTATGTACTTTAAAAAATAATTAGCGTATTTCCGTTATGTATATTGATGCATAATAATAGGTATTTGGTTTCACTTCTCTTTCCTTTTTCTTTTCTTTAGTTCTTTCCTTTCTCTTTGAATATTGTTCGTCTTTATTATCGGCTGTATAAATGTTTTGTGTGAATATGTAATACGGGATACTGGGATGTTGTGGTTTTCTTTCTAGTACCGGTCTGAACCGGTTAGTCCAGGATGGATGGTGGATGTTATTGTTCTATTTTTTGTCCTAAGTCTTAATCCTTAGGACTCTATAACAATATTATTATCTTAGCAGCATTTCACAAGAAACAAATATTTTTGATGATGATAACTCGTAACTCATAAACTGCCTCACTCAGAGACGAATATTACTCGTAATAATTACGTCACTGTAATTAAAATATGAAGATTTTGAAATAAGCCGTATAATATTTTCTGTCAAACTCTTCATAAATATAAAAATATATAAATAAATTGAAGTTTAATCATCAGTAAATTTATCCGAGTTCAGCAGTTATGTTCGTTTACGCTGAATAACATTTAAACTCTGAAGAGTCTAAATAAGTCACTCCATTTTTTCAACGGTACTTAATATGGGTTGATCTCATTGCTGACTCAGTCACGTCGCCAAATTGCCCAAGTGTGAGTGGGAACAACATCAGTTACCAATCAGAGTTGAGATTTCAGGCCACAGGCCCAGTAGAAGAAGTGTTACTCAGATGGCTATTGGCTATAGTAAAAAAACTCAAATAAGCAAAGAAGACACGTCGTAATGTCCGACTATCCAAAGCTTAAGCCGAAGCAGAAAATAACCTTACACATAAAATGTTAATGTCATAACAGTATAATTTGTTTATACGAGTATAGGTCACCGATTGGTTGTAAACTTATCACCCTAACAGCCTTCGGTTATAGTCAAAGCTTCGTTCTGGCACTACACTCTAGACTCTAGAGACTTTAGACTGCAGGCATCCAGTGATAATCATTGATTTAGGTAGGCTTAATTAACGTTAATAATTCGTTAGTTTTAGCAAATTTAAGGGAACTCGTTAAGTTGGGCAAATAATCGTTAACGACGTAACTGAACACCCGGCAGTGTGTCGCCGGACAAAAGTGGGACATAAACTGTTTCTATATTTGGACGCCTTATTCATTGTCAGAGAAAACATTGCGAATCTGTTTTAAGGGTTCCCTACCCTATGGGTAAAAACGGGACCTTATTACTAAGACTTCGATGTCACCTGTCTCCAGGCTGTATCTCAAGAATGGTAATAGCTTGAGAGTGGAAAAAATTCACGGATTAAGGCCTCTATATCCGCCAATGACCTTGATCATTGTCTGTTAGTGCGCATATCGACGTAAATGACATTAAAATAACATTCATAACAGCGCGCCTCGTACGGTGGCGGTTACGACGCTCACCGCGTCCATGATAGGGCGAAATAGGAGAAAAAACCTTTTTAAGGCTTAATATAATACATATTTCAAAAAAGTAAAAAAAAAAACAAATTATCAACTTATGTATTGCAAAGCAGTAGATATTTTTTATATATTCTTTTGATAAATAATGAAGGAGTAAAGTGGTTTCATTCAACGATTTGGAGGTGATTTGGTTTTTTATTTCTTTATTATGTAATACCGATAGAAAAAATATGGCAAAACCACGTTACGTATCATATCATGTAGATTACTAATTATTTTCTTCAGATATAATTTCTCTGTTAATGCCGATGAAAAGTGGTTTCATCTGCACGCTTTTTTCGCGAGAGGAGCCTTAAGCATTTCTGTGCTTTTTCGACAGCACCAGGAGGTTATGTCTTTCAAGTATAGTACGTATGTTTAGTACCTATGCTGTAACTCCTAAAAAAAGCAGGCGCGGTAGCAGCCTGAAATTAGGGTAACTTGATTTTGGCTTCCCAATCTAAACACGAATCATATTATTATTAAAGACTGGAATATTTCATTCCCACTCCCACCCTCTTGCATGGCTGTTCAAACAAAAACTTTATACTTTTTGATTAAATCGATTAACAAGATATTTATAATATTTAAAACAATGTTCTCTTTTTGTTAATCGTAATAAATGTTGTTTAATTAACTCTAACAACGAATTGTGGCTGACCGACGCAAAATATTCATATTACATTGGTTTTTCGATATTAAGTATTAATTTATTTTACATTTCGGTGGCTATTATGTATTACGTTTATTCCAAATTAATCATCTGTGTATATGTAAAATATTTTACATAATATTAGTTCCTCTAATGAAAAAACTAAGGGTCAATTCACACTTAATGAAAACGAGGCGGGATTTGATGATGATTTATGCTTTAAATAATAGCAATTATTAATAAAAAATATTAATTGCCATTATGCATACTTAAACGCATATCGGTGTTTATTTTTTAAATTAGTAAGTAACTAATTCTTCTGTAGTATAATTATCATATTTCTTATGGGCATTATAAATTGATGACTGTAGACGAAGTAGGTAACTGACATTTCATAAAAAATTACAATTAGGTAAGTACTCATTTTTTCCCTTATTCTTTGAACAAACCTTGTAACTAAGTGTGAAGTAGGATTCTTTATCATTTGGCTAATAAACACATAAAATCCACATTTTTTATTTAAAATTACTTTCTCGGTCTTAAAGCCTCAATTTATGCAAAAACGACAGTTTTTAAATTGTACTTACCCACTTTGTCCACTCATGTTTTCAATTATAATATGATATAACTTATAAAATAAAACAAGTAAAGCTTCAAAAAAGCATTTGCTATAAACAAAATATAATGAATACTCAATTCATACAATTACGTAGACGAATTCAAAAGGGATTTTAAAGGATTTATTTTCAGTGTATACTACGTTTTAATAATCTTAACAATGTTCTATCTTTTACTAATTGTGAAAACAATTAGCGGTTCATCATTAAAGTTGATATTAACGAAGTAATGCCATATCCGAGGATCCCTCATGCACACCTGTAGGTATGCTATTTTCATTCTTATGCCTCTGTAATTGCTATTAAAATCCTTTGATGTATATCTAACAGTATTTGTAATAGATGGGGTTAACTTTTAGTGCAGTCGCCAGAGGTTTTTACCTTCGAAAAGTGTAGTAGTGAATGGATTTTTGTTTTTGAGGTGTCATTTTCGTTTTTACACCATAACTTGCAAAGTTTACCAAAAATTTTTTTGTGCTTTTAATTTTTTAGTTACTTAATTAAAAATTAATATTTCACCATATAAAACCGAAAAGAAAAAAAAATCTTGTTCCTGTTAATTTAATGACTCTTATCTGATTGTTTACGTTGAAAATTAACCAAATACACTATTTTTAAAAAAGAAAGTTTGCTTTGCTAAGATAAATACAACTACAAGGTTTTTGCAAAGTTTTTAGATATTAACGCTCGTCGTAACCAAGATAAAAGGGTTTGGGTGGATTTAGGGGTTGTAACGAAAAGTGTGTTAAACTTACTTGTTGTGCGTATTTAATTTTTAGAGAAATGATAACTTTTAAGTACTTAAAAACGTTTAAATATCTCCAAAAATGTGTAAAATAGACCGATTTTTTTTATATATTTGTTGAGAATTTATTTAAGTGAGAGCTAAAACATTTAATGCATCGACAAATTAAAGAATTTTTCTAGTCTTTGAAATATATTTAAACTTCCTACTTAAAGCCCATCTCCATTTGAGTCTTTTAACTTTTAGCGTGGCTTCGGTTGTTTTTGTTTTATTTTTAATTGTGTCGTTTTTTATTCTATCTGACTTTTTAATATTGAGCATGCTTCTTTCCATTGCATATTGGCAAGTTGCTAGTTTGTTAAGTACTTGCTGGTTTAGGGTCCATGTCTGGCACCCATACGTGACGGCCATATGGTACGAGGACAAGAGAAATGGAGCAAAAGGGTGACACGATGGTACCCCAGAGAAGGCAAAAGAAAGAGGGGTAGACCGCTGAAAAGGTGGGATGACGACATCCGACAAGTGGCAGGAGTTATGTGGAATAGAGTTGCCCAAGATCGAACAGAATGGAAAAGGTTGGAGGAGGCCTTTGCCGACTGGCAAACAGATCTAAATAGGATAACTAAGAAACAAATATTAGTCTAAATCTTTTTTATTTTATATCATAATCATTTAGCTTAGGAGTTCAATGTTTGTTTTTTTCTTTTAGTTTTAAGTTGAAATTTATTGTAAGGATCTGAATAAAAGGCTTTATTATTATTATTATTATTATTATTATTACTTAAAGCCAGAAAAAAAATTGGGTGCTATAAATCTCACGTACATACTAAAGACGCATGCTGCGACCTATGTTTGAAAAATGCTTACCTGAATACAAAAAATATCAGGTCTAATTTGCCTAATTTGTATTTTTGTTCCTTTAAGTATGTTTCAGCAAATATAATTAATGAAAAAAAAATCAATTTTATTCTGTAAAAACCTAACCAAAAGAAATAAAATACAGATTTTCTTCGAAATATCCGTGAAAAGTTTGTACTACATTTTCAGAAAATTTGATAAAGTAAGAGCTAAAAAGTTATACACATTAAGATAAAGAAGGCTTTGTTAAGCCTTAAAAAATAATTTTAAACTTCCTATTAAAAACCAAAGAAAAATAGCAACGCCATTTACCTGGCGAGGCACATAACAAGCACATTTGGAGGTATGCTCATCTACATACAAAAATATTAATTTTAAATCTAAATTATATATTTTTTCAACTTATTTTATTTCTTTGGAATATAAGCAACGATACAAATAAAAAAATAATAATATATTTTATTATTTTGCTATATATTTAAAAGAAAGAAATATGCAAATTTTATTCAAAATTTTACAGCTTATGAGTATTACTTGAAGTGGAAGAGAATAATTTAAAAATCAAATACACAACTTTTCAATAGGTAAACTTTATTATTTATGTTATCAGCTACATACTCCTTTTTTTCTTTTCAATTTTCATCCACTATTGCAAAAATCGGAGGTTTGCACGATTTTTACGCTCTGGGAACTCCACTATTTATATTTTTGTTATTTCGTTCCTAGGTATATTAACTTTATGATCAACCTGGATTTTAAATGAAAAGTTCTGAATAAAATTAAAAAATAGAATTAAAAAATATACGTTACTTGCTTCTAGATTTTTTTTCTATCATTTATGACTTGACTTTGTCACATCTAGTAAGTATGTAGGAAAAGTGACATTTTTTAATTAAGAAATTTATCTCAACTTTGGGTACTTTGTTGGTTTTTTGTTGGTTGGTTTCTACTTTCAAGGAAATAAAAGGGTTTTTGTATTACTTATAATAATATATTAAAATAAGTTCTTTCAAATCTGTAAACCTAAACCAGTATTTCACGTCAGCAATTTAAAGCTGCATTTCAGAGGTCCAATGTCAAATACTAAAAAAGGCTTTTATTAGTATTTCACATCGGACCTCTAAAATGCAGCTTTAAATTGCTGGCGCGTGTGTACACAGCCTTATTATAATTAATTTAGTTCATTGAGTACTGTCCTGCACTTTCGGACATAATAATTATATTTTTCGTTTCGAAAGTCTGTTGCTATATTTTGTTTGCATCGGATTGATTTATTTTCTCTATTTATTTTTATAATACAATGTTCGTTAAGCTATGTTAATTGTATTCCTTCCATTTGCATTCTTTCCATTTTTGTCCACAGCTGCACAGTTAAAACTGTGCAATCAATATTATGCAATTCAAAGCTATCATCATCTATACTAATATTATAATTGGGAAGAGTTTGTTTGTTTGTTTGTTTAAACGCGCTAATCTCAGGAACTACTCCGAGTCCGATTTGAAAAATTCTTTCGGTGTTAGATAGCCCATTTATAGAGGAAGGCTATAGGCTACATTTTATCACGCTAGTACTAAAAGGAGCGAAGAAATAGAGGAAAGTATGGAAAAAACGGAGGGAAATTATTTGATTGGGCTCATTTGAACGCGCTTATCTCAGGAACTACTGGTCCGATTTGAAAAATTATTTTAGTGTTAAATAGCCTATTTATCAAGAAAGGCTATAGAATATATTTTATTTCGCTAAGAATAATAGGAGCGAAAGAAAAGAGGAAAGTATGGAATAAACGGGGGAAATTATTTGAAAGGGCTTATTTGATCGCGCTAATCTCAGGAACTACTGGTACGGTTTGAAGAATTATTTCAGTGTTAGATAGCCTATTTATTGAGGAAGGCTAAAGGCTATATTTTATAGAGGAAAGTTTGGAAAAAACGGCACAAGTTATTTGAAATGGCTCATTTGAACGCGCTAATCTCAGGAACTACTGGTGCGATTTGAAAAATTCTTTCAGTGTTAGATAGCCTATTTATTAGGAAAGGCTATAGGCTATATTTTATCATGCTAAGACTAATAGGAGCGAATAAATAGAGGAAAGCGTCGAAAAAACGGGGGAAATTAATTGAAAGGGCTAATTTGAACGTACTAGAGCAATTTTTATGTTATTTGGCACACATAAATAATAGACCACGTGAAACGACATAGTGTGTCTTTTTTTGCGGAAAAATGTACGGCTTCCGTGACATTTCTAAATTAGGCGGGCAAAGCCGCGCGGAACATCTATCATAATAATATCATAATAGTATATTGTCCCACACAATACAATTTTATGTTTTGCGCCGTGCGCGTTAACTATTTAATCGATGTACCTACAGGAATAACTATAAACTAAAGTCCACGCGGACGAAGTCGCGGGCAACAGCTAGTATAGTATATAATAACGGCTCTGGTCTAAATTCGTCAATATTAAAGTAAGTTTCAATAACATTATTTTACCTCCGTACAGCTTAAATTGCGGTATCTAAAAACCTTAGGGCCTGACGCCTGTTTCACTACTTCCTAATAAGTTCTGGATAGGCTATCCACCACTTCACTTGACAAATTGAGTAGGTATGTTGTTTTGGAAAGTCTATCCGGCACTTTATCAGGAAGTGGTGAAACAGTAGCAGCAAAACTTCGTTGTGTGTCGAAGCTAAACAAATTTTATTATGGTTGAAATCATCTATTATAATTTATAACAATTGACAAGAATTATTGCACTTGACCGTATTCCCTAACCGAAACGACCGAAATAAAACATTCAAATTATTTAGTGACATCACCAATTTGGAGAGATTGGCTCAACTGGCGCGATTCAATGTAGGTTTACGAGTTGTAAATGAAAAGGATCCTTCTAGATTATGTAATATATTATCACTTACGAGGCATTTGACGGGTGGCCTATATGGAACTAACGTATATCCTAAAATGTCACTTGAAACTGGGAAGACTATCCTGAATTCTTATTTCTCAACCTCAATTCTCATCCGGGACTCAATTTTTTGATGAAACTTGAAAAAATGTTTCTTCTATTCCAAATTTGAAAAGAGCGGTTTAAAAAATAACTACAATACAAGAACATTTAATTGTGTGGATGGACTAATATAATAATAATAATCAAATTGCATCTAAATAAAACAAACTAGTGTAACTACAGAATATTCTGAAAACCTAAATAATGGCATAATATCGTAGCTCTGTTTAAAAGTTTTTGGCAACATTTTAATTTTTAGGGGTTGCAAGTTCAGGAACCGTAAAACTAGAAAGCCTAATTCAAACTAGTACAATATAAAAAAGTTCCAAATCTGAAACTAGTATATTATTATAGTAACTATGTAACTTATTATTAACAAAACATTCAGTTTTACGTACACCCTAATGGTGTAACTCAAAAATATATCTAATAAAAATCTAGTTCCAATTTCAGTAAGTATTTAAAAAGAACATTTTCCAAATCTTAAACCTATCTGAAACTAATATTTTAACTACGATACATATAAGTTATTATTAACAAAACGCCCCGTTGAAGCATTAGGGTGTAACTGAAAAATAATATGATGAAATATCTAATGCTAATTCGAGTAAATTTAAAAAAATCCAAATTGTGAAACTTATATTATATTATTATCGTAACTACGATACTTATTATTAACAAAACGTCCCGTCGAAGCATTAGGGTGTAACTGAAAAATATGATGAAAACAGTGCGCCATCAGGGTTCCAGTCACGTCGCCCACACTCGTCTACGGATCATGTCGTACTACAGCAAATTGCCGCTAGATCCCGCTACAGCCGTAATTGTGGCACGATTTATACGACGATCGCCTGTCCTCTCCTAATGACTTTGGCTTTAAATTAGACTCAAAAGTGGCGTTAAATACATTTTCTTGGTGTTAACCCTTATTTTTTTCTTGGTTTTAAGGCCTTTGGAATTGCATTCGAAAACTTTATCAAAGCGCACGGAAGTGCGCAAGCCTAGTTCCAGCAGGCCGCGCGCATGCCGTGCACTATTTACACGAACCGTTTCGACGTACTTTTGACCCCTCTGTAGCTCAGTGTCTATTGCGAGTGCAAAGATAAAATTATACCTACGTAAGTATTCACGAGTATTTAAGCAGTATACCCAATTTCATAGATATAGCTTCAGTAGATCCTGAGATATGTCCTTGTAAAAATAGCTTATTTTGGCACTGACTCACTCATTCACTCACTCACTCACTGACCGGTAATCAAAACCTCTAGGCCACTTCCAATTGTCCTAGCGTTATGAAATTTGGCACACAGGTCGTGTGTTATATGTAGATTAACAAAAAATTAAGAAATTGTAGAAAATGGTCAAGCGTGAGTCGGTTCATCTACGAACTTCAGAGGCCACTTTCAATTGTCCTAGCGTTATGAAATTTGGCACACAGGTCGTGTGTTATATGTAAATTAAAAAAAATAAGAAATTTTAGAAATCGGTCAAGCGTGAGTCGGCCTAACTACAGCCCATACAAACTTTAATGTCCTAGCGTTATGAAATTTAGCACACAGGTCGTGTGTTATATTATTATGTATGTGTTACGATAAATTAAGAAATTTAAGAAATCGTCAAGCGTGAGTCAGTTCATCTATGAACTTTAGATAAAAATTCTTATGTACCAGTGATATAATGAGGCATCTATTGAAAGTATTGTTTATATCGGGCGTAGCACAAAAAGAAAACATAGGTAGGATTTCTTGAAAAAAAGTATTAAAATCCCACCAAAAACATACCTGTTAAAATAGGGCCTAGTTCCTATAGGCTAACTGTTGGTCTAAAAAAAGAGTTGAAATCCAATCCAATGCCAAGTTCAGATGCACTTCATCGATCATAATCATCTTCATCAACAGCCTGATCCATAATACTTCTAAATTTGAACTTGGCAGGTTTTTGTGCTATGCGTTACACTTGATTAATTATATAATTAGATAATATTAATAGAATTTAAATAACCTGCCAAGTTCAAATTAGAAGTATTATGGATCAGGCTGTTGATGAAGATGATTATGATCGATGAAGTGCATCTGAACTTGGCATTGGATTGGATTTCAACTCTTTTTTTAGACCAACAGTTAGCCTATAGGAACTAGGCCCTATTTTAACAGGTATGTTTTTGGTGGGATTTGAATTTACGTGACGCATCACTGCGTTATCATTTTTTTAAATACATTCAAAACTAAACTTGTACTACACAAGACGATACCCTGTACATTATTTTGCACGATGAATTAATTACGCTTAAATTACTTTAAATTTGTTAAAGTCCCCAATTCTAAATTTAATTTACTGAAAAATGAGTAATGAAAATGGCACAAACATTACATACCTACATACCTCAATTACTTTTGAATTTGACTTAACTAGGTACTAAAAATTTTTGCACTCTTAATTTTTTAAGCCCATTTACCATTCCTCAGAGGTTAATTTTTATGTTATAATATTGCAATAAATATAGGTGCACTTGCATAATTTATGTTTAACTTGTTTATGCAAAAATATTTAAAACCACTGACATACTCGTAGTATGTACTACGTAGGGGAGCGGGGGGCACATTGTTACAATTTTCAGATAGTTGTTAATATGACAAAAGCTATCAAATTAATTATACATTTGATTACAGTACCCGGCAATAAATATTGCACATCGACCTTTGGAAAGAGACATTCGGCTAATTTCGGTTTCATAGAGCGTTATCTTTGTAGCACACACCTATTTGACATTATGTCAGTCGTTGTTCAAATTCAATAGAGTGCAGTCGCGTCCAGTTCAGAATATATATCTAGAGTTGTTAACACCCCTAAATTTGCTACAGCTGTAATTTTCCAAAAGAATTTTAAATACGTAAACATAATCTGAACACCCTTTTTTATTTTATTTTACCCGAACCTAAAGCCATAACTTATAGAAAACTTGGTGTATTTTATACAAAGAATAATAAAATTGTCAAAAGAAGCAAACCATAATTGTTTTAACAGCTCCTAATATATACCGGACTTTTTGTATTTCGTGCGTAAGAGATAACGCTCTACAAAACCGAAATTAGCCGACTGTCACTTTCCAAAGGTCGATGTGCAATATTTATCGCCGGGTACTGTACTTGTAACGTTAGTATGTCTATTTAGCTATTAAAATATGTCTGAAAATTTATTAAAATTTATGTAATTTTTTCATAATGAAGAATTTAACTAAACAAGTAGATTGTAACGTCTTACCCCGGAATGGGGCTAGTTGTTACATCATCGGGGCATGATGTTACGGTAGATAAATAAACAAAATCATCAGTGATACATATATTTTTTATTAGTATTTCAAAACGATATATCACTTTATACAGTCTTATAACATTTATAAGTAATTATAATATATATTATGGCAATTATTTAAGTTTTTCTGCTGCAGCAGATTCATAAACTTCTTTATTAGTTGTATCTCTTTCTGTTTTCCTTTTATGGTTTCTTATTCTGGAAAAAACAAAGATATTGTAGAATTTTTAAAATAAGAAAACGAACGGTACAATACCAATGAATAATATTTTTGGGGTAACATATTTGTATGTAACAACTTACCCCAAACAATTGTAACTACTTGCCCCATGGCACGTTTTTTAATATAAATTGAAATCATTATTAATGGATATCGATAGTAGAATAAAACAATACTTTAAATTAAAGGTAGATATATTATGAACATTCTAGGTTAAAAATTTAGTCAAAATTAAAAATATAGTCATCAGGAATCAAACATTTCGTAATGGATTTTTTTACTTACTTGGTTGAAATCGGGACACATGTACATAACCTAGCAGATCAGTGCTTGGCGGGTCACTGATTGTTTTTATCTAATGCACGATGTTATAAGGAAACAAATGAGTCCAATTATGTCTTCCAAAGACACAAAAATCCCGGTAAAAAACGCGTGTAACTTCTTACCCCTGTAACAACGTTCCCCCCGCTCCCCTACTAGACTCGACAACGCAACGCAGTGGTCGGTCACATTCAACGTAATCTATATAGCAGCAGTGCACTTGGTCGCCCGCGAGCTCTTCTGCGCGCCAGACGAACAACAATTAAAAACAAAACCAAAAAAAGTCGCAAAAATGCCTAGTTGTGGGTTAAGATAATGCAAAAATTATTCCAGTAACACTTCCAAATGCAACGAAATAACATTTCATCGGTATTAGCATTCTTATTTAATTATTTTCAATTAAAATACGAACATTCAATTACTAGGCGAAGACGCGCGCCATTTTGCATTATCATAGAGTAGTAGAGTTAGAGGGGAATGTAGGCAGAATACAGATCTATATGATAAGACGAAGATGAATGAAGTACTTACTCACGTAGACGAGTTTGTATTTTGGTAATATTTAAAATATCACGTACATTATACATGCGTACATTATAATAATTTTATTGTGGTACATATTTGAAAATATTTAAGTAATTCAAATAAGGTAATTAGCTATAGTGGACTATGGATCCATACTTAATTATAAATTTTATAAAAAAGTTAATTTTTATTTTTATTTTATCCACTTACTCAAATAGATTCTGCATTAATTCGAGTGTAGGCACAAAGCTGTGTCAGTTCTGCGGTACTGATCTATAGCAATCACCGCCCCGCCTCCCACCCCGCTCTTGCCTCAAGTGCGACATGTTTTTTGTTTGCAATAGCTGCTCTAGTACGTGGTACTTACTACCTCAGTGTTTAAAACAGTTAATTTTTCCGATACTTTTGATTTTCTCTTATCTTGCATTTAAAAATATCTTGACAACGATATACAGAAATATAGATCGAGCTAAGCAGTAATTCCAGTGAGAAAGATAAGTGGGTGCAGACAATACATAAGATGAATCTATGAAAATTAGGTCAACGGTGGAAAAGCGAGCTTTGTCAAATCCGAATCGTTAGTAAGGCGGGGCGAGAACTCGCGCAGACCAATCCCTAAACTCCAATAAGTACCTACCCGTTCTCAGACATCCCAGCATGTACCTGCTATTTCTTATTACATATTACATAATAATAAATTCCAAAATGTGTACCTATGCCTTCGTACTATATTTCACTTCTTAAGTTTTAGGTTAAGATGTAAGATTTAAGCTGGTTATGGAGTCGATAATTTTTCCTTGTTAATAATTATTATCGTAGATTTTATGTATACCCATCTATGAAAAATATTGACTCTTTCGATAGCTTAAAAAATTTGCGTTATGACCTCCAACGACTGCAGATGTACTTACTATCAAAGAAGTTGGCTATCCTGATGGCGGTCCAAAGTAATTTGGTCGCGATAAGTCAAACCCATCCGATCGATCACATTATTCACAATTTACAGCTAACATTGAATTGACATTTAAGGGCCCTCTCTTCCTAAATAAGCAGGTCGATTGTCTGTCAGTGCGAATATCGACGTAAATGACATTAAAATAACATTCATAACAGCGCGCCTTAATATAATTAATAATAAATATTAATAAAAATTAATTAATAAACAGGCTTAATATAATACATATTTCAAAAAAGTAACCAAACCAAATTATTAACTTATGTATTGCAAAGCAGTATGTATTTTTTATATATCCTTTTGATAAATAATGAAGGAGCAAAGTGGTTTCATTCAACGATTTGGAGGTGATTTGATTTTTTATTTCTTTATTATGTGATACCGATAGAAAAAATATGGCAAAACCAAATTACGTATCATAATCATGTAGAATATTAATTATTTTTTTCAGATATAATTTCTCTGTTAATGCCGATAAAAATTTGTTTCATCTGCACGCTTTTTCCGAGAGAGCAGCCTTAAGCCGACCAAATGACGTAGGTCCGTTAACTGCCTAGGAATAAATTTCCTCGATGGTACATCGTATTTACAATTGAGTTTGTGAACTGGGCTGTAAAAATCTTATGTCCGATTATAATATTTTTTATAGAAATACGTACTCCAAATTATTAATTTAGACTCTAGTAAATAATAGTAGACGATCTTGTACATTCTAAATAATAATAATTAATAATAACAATAATTTTTTCAAAATGCAAATTTATACACGAAATATACCCAGTTTCGGGCTTTTTTTTCCAACTGACTGTCGGTGTTTATTATCCGACAACCTTATGTCTTATATAACTTATACGGAAAAGTCATGCATATATATATATATATATATATATATATATATATATATATATATATATATATATATTGAGTTGTGAAGTTGTCGCATTTGCACGCCTTGCAGTTCTCCCTCAGTTTAAATCGGTCCAAGTACTCTCCGAAGCCTCCGTGTCCTGTAAAAAGTAGTGCTGACAGGTTGTCTTTCTTCACTTCGGAGAGAATCTTGTACGCTATTCGCGGGTCGTCGAAAAAGTAGGATATTGTTTTACCGTTTCGTTCGGTGTTATATTGTTCTTGATATTTATCTAGTGTGTTCTTCCTTAGGTTGTATTTTACTGCGCTTAGGGGAACTAAATCATATGCTGGCGCTGTTTCCTTTTTCGTGGCTTCCCTCGCCAGGTGGTCGGCACGTTCATTTCCCTCCAGGCCAACGTGCGCCTTTATCCAGTACCAATTGATTTTTATGGAGTCTTCCCTTATTCGGTTTCTTATCTCTGCGGCTACTGGATTCAAGCTGCAAGGGTCTGCGACGGTCTGCAGGGCTGATCGGGAATCTGACCCAGTTTCCAATAATAATAGTTAATCCCCGAAAAACGCATTTTGTAGTATTTAACTATATAGAGCGCGATGTACACTTTACAGTCCCAGGTTTTGTTGATGTTTAATAGTTTTATAATTTTTTGGCATTCAACTTAAGGGCGTTCCATCCGGAGATTCCGTAATTGACCGTATTTAAAACGTTATAAACTCATAATCTGAAAGCTACAAAATTATAATAAAAATACAGCAATAATCTTCAGTATATCAACATTCCTTTTGTCGTTTTAAATTTTCTATTTTTGTTTCTTATACTCATGATATCAGCTTCCAAAGTAATACCAATTTGTTGAAATTCAAGCATACATTCAGCATCTCCTTAGGATTTACAAATTACATTTATTTGAAACTCACGCCAATAGATCGACAGTATCATAAACTACATATTCGCCGCTTAAAATTTTTTTCAGGACAATTTTGAACTAAGATAAGTAAAAGTAATAGGGTTTTGGCGCGATCTCGGCAACGCGGCAAATGTATGGCCAAGGTCGTTTGCTCGGGGGACGACCTTAAAAATAAAAAACCCAGGCGTCCAGGCTCCAGGGGCCGTACCACGAACCTGTTTTGAGACTCAAACAATCGAACAAGAATTCCGCGTTCTACTCTAACAAACTTGAAATGACGTTGTTAGAGCAAGACTATTCTCGTTATATTCTCGTTTAATTGTACTTTGTCTCAAAACGGTTTCGTAGGTAGGTCTCCAGTGCACCTAGCATGCGCATAACGAGAAAATGTTGTCTACAATATGTTTTCTCGATGTTTGATAGTTTATCTCTTCATCTCTATTGACCCTAACATGACATACATTTTTTCTCCTGAAAATCTATCGACATAATGTCAAAAAATGATTTTGACAGTATGTCGATATCGACATTATAACTACACTCGAGATTGTGATAATTATCTCGTTGTACGCGCATGCACAGGTCTTTTATGTTAAATGTTTTGTTTTCCAGGTGTACCCGGCTGAGGACATCTACTGGGAGGGCGAGGATGTTTCCAACGAGTTTCTAGAAGTAGAGCCAGAGGACACCGGCATCAGACGACACCTCAACAGGTTTAGAAGAGACCTTTTTAGTAAGTTACAGATGAAGTATATTAATTATATATTTCTTCAACAATTACTATTGTCCAAGAGATGAGTCACTCCAAAATACTGTAAAATCACTATACTGTAAAATACTGTAAAAGTTAAGTATTAAGTTTTGTAACACAATCTAAATAAACGAAAAAATATTTTCAGACTTTTGGAATCCGTTTGGCAGCAGTACCACAACAACAGAGGCACCACCGGAAGATATAAGAACGAACTGGGGTGATAGCGAAGGCCCAGATGAAGAGTAAGTACTATTCACTCAATCATATCTTATAGTGAGTGTGGCAAAGCGCGCCACCCCAGCAAGTGCGCCATATTATATTATAGCCACAGAATAATATACTTGCTTGGCGCAATGAAAAATTTCTTATTTGGGATCCCATTATTTTATTCTACAGAAATATAATTTTCTAGAAAGAGAATCAGATTTTTGGAAGACCAGAAGAAGAACCTTAATGTATGGGTCTGGTTTCCTAGTTAAAGAATTAAATTATTATGGATGCTCTAGTAGGCCCCTTAACTACTCGTAATAATATCGACGACGGAAAACAGAAAGGGCGTAACTCGGTCTAACGCAACTTTACACCAGAGCCAAAAAAAAAAAATATATTGGGAAATTAAATCATAACTTTTTAACGGTAAATCGTGGGAATATAATTTTAACACCTTTACTTTAAAATAAAAACCTGCATAAAGTGTCATATAAGCCAATAACTTCCTATTGCTAGAAAGAAAGTTATTCGAGTTACGCCCATTGTATACAAAAATTGCAGATCTCAAAAAAGTAGTATTGACACGACGTTTGTACTGAATCATAAAACTATGAGAAATTTACTGACCTCAAAAAGGTCGTAACTAATGTTCGTTTTGACTTACTCTTAGGAACGGGGTGTAAACACATTCATAATGCATTATAATGGTTAGAAAATTGGTTGTAAGTCAAACGTTTAGACACCCAATGACGAAATAAAACGTCGTAAGCTTTTGTAAACGTAAATTTATTGAACTTTTCAAAAGTTACCAAAAACACAAAGCAAAAAATATAATATTATACAATGTCAACTTAATAAATAATTAAGTAAATAATATACTATGTCACTAAAATAACAACAAAAACACATAATATAAGGTTATCAAATATCCATAATAGTGACTTTAGGTACCTACGTAATTATACTTTTCATCAATGTAGTATGTAGTGTTAAATGATGAGAACCAATGTAGTATTAAATGATGAGAAGATGAATTTGGTTGACAACACTGTATTCTTAGGTATTACACTTGATAGTAAATTACAGTGGGGTCCTCATATTGTTAATCTTGCAGGTAGGCTCAGTTCTGCAGCATATGCAGTCAGAAAAATAAGGGAAATTTCTGACGAAGACACGGCACGATTAGTATATTTTAGTTATTTTCATAGTAGGATGTCATATGGAATCCTTTTATGGGGAAACGCTGCCGACATTAATACAATATTTGTGCTGCAGAAGCGAGCCATACGTTCTATTTATAAAATGTCTGCTTTAGAATCTCTGAGAGATAAATTTAAAGAAATTAGTATTCTAACTGTTGCCTCTCAATACATTTTGGATAATGTAATATATGTTAGAAAAAATATAACAAAATTTAAAGTTAAAAGTGACATTCACTGTAGGAATACTAGAAATAAGCACAAGCTATATATGCCGGTGATCAGACTCAGTAAAGTCAGTAAATCTTTTAAAGGTCAATGTATACGCCTTTACAACAAAATCCCAGTAAACGTTCAAAATCTTTCCATTAATAAATTTAAAAAAGTAGTTAAAGAACGTTTGTTTGCCAAAGCCTATTATAAGGTCAATGATTTCATAAACGATGGCACACCTTGGGAGTAGGATGGCTTCTTGCAAGGCTACTTCTACATTATTATTAATAGGACTTACAATTATGTATGTGTATATTGTATATAATATTAAGTTACAAAATTGTAAACTTTATTTTAAAAGATTAATTTTTTCTCGCTTTTTTTGGTAAAAAAGTGGGCCCCGTGCGAGTTTCTTACGCCGGTTCTTCTCGCCGGGTTAGTTCCCGAACCGGTGGTAGGCATCATGTAGGACATTCTGAAAATATTTATTTTAAATTTATTCAGAAATAAAACAATTTTGATTTTGATTTTGATTTTTGATCAAAGAATTATTTAACAATAAATAACTAATAATATTTAGAATTTAAGTGGAATATATATTATTTATTATTTTGTTATTATTCCCTTCATAATATTATTTTTCCCTACTAATGTTATTTATGGAGTAAATAAAAAAATAGTCAAAGACAAGTCTTATTAAGATAAAGATAAGATAAGAACAAGATTAAACATTTAAAAAAATGAACAATATTATTAATATAATATACGGTAGAATTGAGAAACCTCCTCCTTTTTGGAAGTCGGTTAAAATTATAAGAAAAGATATAAAATCAATATATTTTAATTAATCAATATTTCTTAAGTTTATTTTATTTGATGCTTTTTAAACTTGTATTCTTTATAATGCAGAATAATTCCTATCAAAAGGATCATAATATTATTATCTCAATGAATACCATCTACGAATGCCCTCTTGGATGAGGCCGTCAATATGAGTCCAAACAAACCTCCACTTTGGGTTCACAATAATATTATGGAGCTCGGCTCCTATAGAATCCTGGCGATGCTGCAGCAGCAGCATGAAAATATTTACTGTTATCTACGTCTTACTAACTGTCGCAATTAAAATGAGCCCAAACACGAAACCTCTGCTCTAAGTTGGTGAGGAGTTGGGTATCCTATTGATTACCAGGTTATGCTGTAGCACCAGGTCAGTTTTCCATTAATGTGTATTTATTCATAAATGTCACGAACTAGAATGAAAAATATTATAAAGCCCACCAAACGACTGCAAGTTGCTTATCGGCCCTTTACAAACCAGATGAACCGCAATTTTCCAGGACTGAGCAGGCTGATGATGATTAACTATGGCTAACCGACAGACATGCAGACAGACACGTCAAACTTATAACACCCCTCTTTTTGGTCGGGGGTTAAAAAGAGTGGGCACAGAATTTCATGAAATAATTCTTTGTAAAGACGTTTTAGACTACAATTTTTGTGAGACCGAAAAGCGCCCTATAGTAACTAATTAGACTCCAACGGAATCCTGTAATGTAAAAATGCATACTCAGTAGGTAAGTAGATTATTGTAGTATCTTTATTAATTGTTGATAATAATGATTGTTAATTTTTTTCAGTGAGGGCAAAGAAGACGGGGAGTATGATTTGGGTTCCGGCTCACCAGACAAAGAACCAGAGAAAGAAAGTAATTAACTTTTTTTTAACTACTTATTTTATTTTATTAGGAAGACTAACAGCATTTAGCTATAATAGTGATAATACATATTAAGTAACGACATGCCAAGAAGAAGTTTTCACTTTCTTATAACGTAATAATTACTGATTTTAAGTTTAAATAATTCCTAAGAGTAATGTATTATTTTAGTCCATAAATGTTGTCAAGGTGTGTCGGGGGACCGCCAAGTAAACTACCACAACAGCGACTTTTGCATTTTGTATCGCCATAATAGTCGCTGATTGTCTCGATTCGGGTCGTTGCGAACTGAGGGGTTAGTGCGAGTTTTATTCGATCATACGCATCGAGCGCGTAAACGCGAATTTATATGGGAAAAAAGCAATATCCACGTTAGCCAGTAGATGGCGCTGCTTTGATCCCATATAAATTCGCGTTTACGCGCTCGATGCGTATGATCGAATAAAACTCGCACTAAGCACACTGACCCTTAAACTATAATGTTATGTGAAATCAAACATCTACATTTTAAAACTGTCCCCCGACACATCTTGACAACATTTATGGACTAAAATAATACTTTACTCTTAGGAATTATTTAAACTTAAAGTCAGTAAATATTATTTCATTACTTTTTAAAGATTTTTGGCGGGGGTTTTTTTTTTAAATGTCTTAATTTAATTTTATTTTATGCTTTTTAAACTTGTGCAGAATATTCCTATCAGCTAGATCATATCCCAAAGAATACCATCTATAAAATATGTCCTCTTCGATGAGGCCGTCAATATGAGCCCAAACATGAAACCTCCACTTTGGGTTCACACGGAGCTCGGCTCCTATAGAATCCAGGTGATGCTGCAGCAGCAGCAGCATGCAAATATTTACTGTTTATCTTCGTCTTACTGGTTGTCGCAATTAAAATTAGCCCAAACACGAAACCTCTGCTCTAAGTTGGTGAGGAGTTGGGTATAATATTGGTTACCACGTGATGCTGCAGCACCAGGTCAACTGTCACGAACCAGAATGAAAAATATAAAACCAATCAAACGACTGCAAGTTGTTAATCGTCCTATCACGAACCAGATAAACCGTAATATTTCAGGAATGAGCAGGCTGATGATGATGAACTATAGCTAAGAACACTCTCGGTCATGTCAGATTTCAAACAAAAAAAAATAACTAGATCAAAATCGGTCCAGCCGATTGGACCCTACGATGCCACAGACAGACACACAGACAGACACGTCAAACTTATAACACCACTCTTTTTGGTCGGGGGTTAAAAAGAGTGGGTACAGAATTTCATGTAACAATTCACATCCTACATAAATATTTGTGTCTCGATTCTTCGTCGGCATAGAAATAATTCATTGTACTATCACAGAAGTTGATTCCTAGGCAGACGGCGGACCTAAATTATTTGATCGAGTAACATCCGTCCGATCACTGTTAAGGGCTCTCTCTCCCTAAATTAGCAGGTCGATTGTCTGTCAGTGCGAATATCGACGTAAATGACATTAAAATAACATTCATAACAGCGCAGCTTGTACGGTGGAGGTTACGACGCTCGCTGCGTCCATGATAGGGCGAAATAGGAGAAAAAACCTTTTTAAGGCTTAATATAATACATATTTCAAAAAAGCAACAAAACCAAATTATTAACTTATGTATTGCAAAGCAGTAGATATTTTCTATATATTCTTTTGATAAATAATGAAGGAGTAAATTGGTTTCATTCAACGATTTGGAAGTGATTTGATTTTTTATTTCTTTAATAAGTGATATAGAAAAAATATGGCAAAACCAACTTACGTATCATATCATGTAGATTACTAATTATTTTTCAGATAATATAATTTCTCTGTTAATGCCAATGAAAAGTGGTTTCATCTGCACGCTTTTTTCGAGAGAGCAGCCTTAACATTGAATTGATATAAGTTCGTCAACTGCCTTTTTTTAGGAATCAATTTCCTCGGTGGTACATATAATGGTGTACATTTTTGCGATAGGTACCTACTAGCTTATTTAAGTCCTTCTACAGGATTAAATTTCAGTGAAACTACATTAAAACTAAGGCATACTTTACTTAAATGAGTGTAACAAAAATGAATTAAGCAATATAATTTCTAAAGCTAAACAAGATATACTAGGTAGGTACGACTGACTCCGCAAACCTGCACGACACTCTTACCTTTTGTATGTAAAGTAACGAAAAGTTGAATTATTTGGCTTGAGTGGCTCATCACACTACCACTCTTCGATTAGGTACCATCAGAAAAATGGACTCACAGGCAGATGGTGGAAGAAATTTTATATATCATGAGCCTTTGGACATTGGACAGCATTGCCAATCTTCCATAAAAAAGAACAGCTATGTTTCGGCCATAGATATCAGAATCAATAGGAGATAGGCTGCCGAGCGCACTTTGTTTGAGTCCTGACTCCTGATGTAAGCTACACTTACATTGACACCTAAATAATTACACAAATTACACCCACACATTGACAAATCCCCGTCGGTCACACATTCAAGGCGGTGCTCTCATTGCTGCGCACACATTGCCATCTACTGTGTAAGTACGCGCCTCAGTCCAGTAAACACATTTAACAAATTTCACACCTACGCTAGTGATTGACTGTCGATAAATTTGCTATCGAGCAGTTACTTTGTAGCATATCGCGAACAATTTTAGCTTTAGGCCCCAATACAATAATTTTGAACAAGTTCTGTTCAATGACGACCTCTGTGGCTCAGTTGGTGGGGTGTTGGTAGCTCAAGCCGGGGGTCGCGGGTTCGAATCCCGCGACCCTTTATTTCAATTTTTCTTGAGGGGTTAAGAAATTTTTAAAAACTCCCGCCAAACAACTTTAAAACGTAATGAAATAATAATTAGTAAATTATCATTTCATTACTTCATTACTTGTTTACTGTCAGTAGACTTAGTTTTAATAATTCCTAAATGTAAAGTAATATTCTAGTCCATAATAATTATTGTCACGGTGTGTCGGGGGATTGCCAAGTAAACTACGACAACAGCGACTTTTGCATTTGCCAAGTCGCTGGTTGTCTCGATTCGGTTCGCTGTGAACTGACCCTAAAACTATAATGTACATAACATTATAGTTTTAGGGTCAGTTCAAATCAAACATCTACATTAGCGGTCCCCCGACACACCTTGACAATAATTATGGACTACAATACGAGTATAACTTTACACTTAGGAATTATTTAAACTTAAATTCAGTAAACTATTTTTTCATTACTTTTTGAAGTTGTTTTATGTAATGGCGGTTTTTTTTAATTTCGTAATTTAATTTTATTTCATGCTTTTTAAACTTGTGTAGGTTATGGTGCAGAATAACTCATATCAACAGGGTCTTAAAATAACATCATGATTACCATATATAAAATATGTCCTTTTCGATGAGGCCGTTAATATGAGCCCAAACACAAAACTAAATAAAATAAAATTAAGAAATTTAAAAAAAAACACCCGCCAAAAAACTCACACACACTTAGGAATTATTAAAACTTTAAGTCAGTAAATATTATTTCATTACTTTTTAAAGTTTTTTGGCGGGTGTTTTTTTAAATTTCTAAATTTAATTTTATTGCACGCTTTTTAAACTTTTGCTGGTTGTAGTGCAGAATAATATGCAAAGAAAACCGTCTATGAATGTCGTCTTGGATGAGCCCGTCAATATGAGCCCGAAAATTAAATCTCCAGTTTGGTATCATACGGAGCTCGGCTCTTATAGAATCCAGGTGATGCTGCAGCAGCAGCATGCAAATATTTATCCAACTGTTTATCCACGTTTTACTGGTTGTCGTAATTACAATGAGCCCAAATACGAAACATGCAGAGGTTTAGTGTTTGGGCTGTTCTAAGTTGGTGAGGATTTGGGTATCCTATTGATTATCAGGTGATGCTGCAGCACCAAGTCAACTTTCAATTAATGTGTATGTTATTCATAAATATCACGAACCGGAATGCAAAATATAAAAATCATCAAACGACTACAAGTTGCTAACGGCCTTTCACGAACCAGATAAACCACGATTTTCCAGCACTGAGCAAGCTGATTGAACTATAGCTAAGAACACTCTCGATCATGTCAGCTTTCAAACAAAAAAAACTAGATCAAAATCGGTCCACCTGTTTGGACGCTACGATGCCACAGACAGACACACAGACAGACAGATAAACAGACACGTCAAACTTATAACACCCCTCTTTTTTGTCGGGGGTTAAAAAGCATTATACGAGTACTTAATTTGATTTTATTTTTAAACTTATGTAGGTTATAGTGCAGAATATCTCCTATCAACAGGATCATTTCATAATGATTACCATCTATAAATGTAATTTTTGATGTGGCCGTTAATATGTATAAGCCCAAACACGAAACCTCCACTTTGGGTTCATACGAAGCTCGGCTCCTACAGAATTCAGGTCTACTGCAGCAGCAGCATGCAAATATTAACTGTTTATCCACGTCTTACTGGTTATCGCAATTAAAAGGATGATTTTTCATTAACAGGAAAAACAAAAATCACGAAAGGCGAATTTACACACAGACACATCCATTCGCACATCTACATACATTCATTTGGGTACTTTATTACACTAATTTAATAATAAAGAAATAAAATAGAAGATAATAAAGTAATTCAATAGATTGCCTTACATAATTATTAGTGTTTATTAAACTATCAAAATCATCTACAGTTTAATATTAGTTATAACTCGTAAGTACTAATCGCGGCAACGTAATGTATCGACAACAAGAAACGACAGGTACATCACTATCGCAAGGCTCTTATCAGCGGAGGTGGCGCCCGCCTGGCGGCCATGCACGTTGAGCGACCGATTCAATAAGCGCAATTTTCATTACTCGGTCAGACTGTTTTCAACACCAGGCACGCTACACTTAGCGAGCAATGTATTGGGTTCAATCGTTAGGTTACATTTCTCTCAGTACCCGACTAGTACAATTATTTTAACGAAAAAAATGAGATTTTGGTAGAAAATACTGTAAATACTTAATTGTTTTTGTACTTTCCTATGAAAAGTGACCCCTTTAAGTTTATGGTCACTTCGATTCTTGCATACAACTGAATAGGTAGGCATTTAAAAAAAACACTCCCGTAGTGCGCGCTTAGACGATCACGTCCCGACTAATTGTGTTTTCACAATTTTCGCCTGTTTTGCTCATGTTTCACTTACACCGGCCACACCCCCACACCCTCTCTTTATATCTCTGTGGTTTCGGCTGTCTGGCCACAGATGCCGCGTGCAAGATAATGTTAAAGTCTGGTTAAAGTCAACAATCAATAGCTAGTCACTATTTATTTATTTAATATTAACGAAAAAAATATCATTTTCAGAAACTCTTCACGTCACTTTCGTGGTAGTGCAGCCGTACCAGGAGAGCTACTCCAATCGCGACTCGCCGGAATTCCAGAACTTCTCCAGGTCTTTGGCTGGTGCTGTTGATTCCGTGTTCGAGAAACTGCCCGGCACACACAGAGCGAGCCTTGTCAGAATACAGTGAGTATTGGCTTCACGGTCTTACGGGAACCAAGTCCATCCATCCATCGTCACCTAAACCATTATTGTTATTATAATTCCTAACCCCTTAGATGGATTATTAGTATTATCAGCCTACTGTGTCCCTCTGCTGGGCAAAGGCCTCCCCTCTTTCTTTCCAAAGTTCACGATCCTGTGATGTTGCTGGCCACTCTTTATCGAACGCATCCAGTTCGTCGCGCCACCTTTTTTTGAGTCGGCCGCTGTTACGCCAACTAGTCGCTAGCCACTCCGAAACTAGACGCACCCACCTGTCCGGGTGCATACGGGACACGTGCCCTGCCCAGCTCTACTAGCTGCCTTTCTGCCTTAATATACGTCAACGAGCTTCGTTTAGGAACGCAGGGTGGTATTCCGGACGCGGTCAATCCTTTTTATATACTGCGTTCCATAGCTCGTTGGCATGGATACCCTAGATTATTTTTGCCAATTGATATGGAATATCCTTTTCATCGCTGTTCTAAGAATATCATTAAAATAATATTTGTATAATTTCAGGTCCCGTGCCGACGACGAGTTTACCTGCAAAGTCACTTTAGACATCGTTACCAACGGCGACACCAATCAGATCTCTGAAATGCTTCACAACTACATCAGACAGACGAGAAGTCTCGGTGGCTTCGTAGTTAACGACAAGCAATTCAGCTCATCTATCAGTGATCCAAGTATGATTCATGCCATCAGTCTTACCTTAGCTACACAACATCAATGTAACTCTACACTTCGATAACAGTATGTCAAGAAATTGATTAATGCGCAGACGGTGGACCTATGTAATTTTGTCAGGTTACGTCATGCACAATCGACAGACCACTTCTAAAATTGACTTGACATAACCAGACCAAATAACGTAGACCGGCCGGGTCTGCCTTAAATTCAGGGATTTTGAGGCAGTTACATCTGTGTACCATGTACCATTTCCGGAGTCTGTTGAAGTTGTATATAGCTACTTACTGTGGCCGACCTGTACAGTTTTATTGTCGTATCGAGCTTTACCACCTTTACCTTCATCAGCATCATCATGGTCATCATAACGGCTCCTTACCATTTTTCTATTTTCCCATTTCGTTACCAAAAAATGTAGCTGACATAGCGGTCCATATAATCTGGTCATGTAATTTCAAAATTATTGCAGAATTATATTATGTGCAAAATATAACATAACCTCGCGCTAACCAAAAAATGTGACTGAAAATGTCACGCATTGGAAACATCGGTAAAAATCGATTACCGTAATTAAAAAGAGAATAGCTATGTCCACATTATGCACTTCCGGCTTCAATTTTCGTCATCTTCTTTCTTTCAACTTTCGTTTTGGCGCATTCAATAATTAAATGCGTCAAAGAATGCTACGCCAACTGTAATTTTTAATAACAAAGCGAAAGTTTTTGACGGTCAGAGGGCACGCGTCGCAGGCATGCCTCACGTTCGCTGTTGACTGAGCTATAACGCATGCCCTTGACGAACAGAAAAAGGCACAGTGGGGACAAAGCTATTGGGTATTCCCATTGGGTATTCCAAAATCTTTCAAGAAAATATTACATTACTTTCACTCTAGTTCAACTACACACACCGGCAAAATTAGCGGAACATAGGTAAAAAGGGCTACAACTTCAGCTCAAGTGGGTCGGGCTGTGTGAAATCCTTTTTTATAGTTTCTAAGCTCATTTAAGAAATAAAATATTGAACAAAACTGGCAAGATCACAGGTTTTTATAGCAATTATGCCCTAATAAGTGTTTTTCGATTATTGACGACGTAAGTGTTCCTGATGGCGTTTTAGCGGGGTGCAAGGTATGCTAAGCTCATTTGATTGTTTGGTTTTTAGAAGAACATATTGCTTAGATACAAAATTAGTGATTTCCTAGCATCTACGACAGCTAGAGCTGTAACAACGATAGAGAAAGGTCACACCTACCGTTCGGTCAGTCAGGCCTTAGGTGTGTCGGCTTCCGTGGTCTATTGTAACTTTCAACGCTACAGAGAGACTGGATCTTACGTTCGGAGACGAGAACAAGGCAGATGTCAGGTGACAATGGTTGAGGATGACCGTTTTGTAAGGAAACAAACCTTAAGATATCGACCTCAAACTGTTATACAGACACGAAACCTGTCGGAACAGGTCCGAGATGTATGTGTAAGTAATTGTACAGTAAGAAGAAGACTTAAAGAAGTTAAATTAAACTCAAAAGTGCCAGCAAGGGCACCAAAACTTGAGACAGGACACCGAAGAGCCAGGCTAAGATTTGCGCGTGAACATCAAAATTAGACAAGTGAGTGAAATCTTGTGCTGTACAGTGATGGGAGCAAATTCTACGAGTATGTACATTTTGTTGACAGGCGACAAATAATGTGGATAAATCGTAAGGAACGCTATAGGCCATCAAACAGTGGCCTATGATGCAGACATCGTAATGGTTTGGGGTGGCACATGATTTGGAGCCCGCACGGAGCTGATGATTATTGATGATGGTACTTTGACAGCACGGGGCTATAGCACAGACATCCTGGAACTGCATGGTGTGCCTTTTACACAGTTTTAGGTTAGTAACTTCAATTTTATGCGCGTCCATAGAGTAAAAAATTGGGCATTATTACCAAAATGATGCAGGTGTAGCCCGGGTGGAGAGATCAGCACGGTCTACGGATGTGGATCCGATTGAAGACGTGTGGCACATCAATGGGTGAACGGTACGAGTTTAAAATAAAAGGTGCAAAATGTGTCCAGGAGCTCGAGTTGGCGCTACTGGAGGAGTAGGAGAATATCCCACAGGGAATGATTGACAATCAAAATGCAAGCATGGAATGGCGTATCCAGGCCCTCTTGAGATCCATAGAAGGCCATGACACTCTTTTAACATGGCATTTCTTTAATAAGAATGGAAAATTTAACTTAAAAACTTACTACTGAAATTTCAAAGATTTTCTTAATCTTCGATTTTTGCCGATTTTTTTCTAAATTTCACGTTTTATGCCCTAAGTTTATATAAAATTGATATTTTAATAATCAATAAATAAATAAATAAACAATTATATAAAAAAAAATTGAACAATATTAAAAAAAAAAACGAAATTTTGTTACGTTCCGCTAATTTTGCCGGTGTGTTTAGATACCAAATCATAGTTCGTGTATAACACAATCATCACAAAATATTGCGTCGTACTCGTAGATTCATCTAAATTAATAAAAAAAAAATCTCAAATTTCTATCGCTCCATTTTTTGGCCAAAATTACTACAACTCATTCGGCAACAATTGTTTTGGGGTCTCAAAATTTTCATGAGATTTTTCAAAAACAAAAACAAAATTGTTTAGGTGCTCCATTGAGTTCTTGTAGTCAGTATGAGATCAAGTGTTCCGACGGCCGCTGCCTGCCAGCCTCAACTCTTTGTAATGGAGTCGATGACTGCTCTGATGGTGGTGATGAAAAGAACTGTCCTTTCGGTATATTTCTTTGTTTTTTTTTGCTTTATTTTCTTTTTTTTTCTTTATTATTATTTATTGATTTTATTTTATTTTCATCACACACAGAAAACGACGACGGTGACGATCAGAATTATAACCAGTCAGAGTCTGAGGATTACACGACAGAGGGTAATTTGTTATATTTACTTTATTTTAACTATTTGTTTTGAAATACAGTTCGAAATACAGCTTTATGAATATCTAAAAAAACAATTTTAATATAATTCAAACTATACTATATCAATTGGAACGAGGACTTTACTGAATTGGAGCCAAGTTTGAGACACGGCCCTCTCATACAGCGCCGCTAGCGTATGCCCATTAAAAAACTTTTTTTACGTCCATGTTTGTACATCTAATAATCTTGCGATTGACAAACGCCTCACCCGTATTCTTAGTCGATTCCTCCAGATTTTCTGGACTCGGCTTAACTGCAATCCTCAAAAATTATGGCATTCTTTTCAACAAAATGTCCTTGACTCAAGGAATTTATTTATGTGGGGAAAACTAAATTGTCAAGCGACCATGTTTTGTTGAACCTGATGACATTATTTCTAAGGCCATCCCCCGAGCAAACGACCTTGGCCATACATTTGCCGCGTTGCCGAGATCGCACCAAAACCCTATTTTTTTATTTATCTTAGTTAAAAATTGTCCTAAAAAAATTAAAACAGGTAATATTATACTGAAGATTATTACTATATTTTTATTTTAACTTTGTGGCTTTCAAATTATGAGTCTATAAGACTTGAAATACGGTAGACTACGGTATCTTCGCAAGGAACGCCCTTAAGAATTGAGGCTGAGTCGAGTGAAACGATTATCGCGATCATCGCGCCGTATCAAGTATGCGTAAGGGTGCGTCCACATTTGTATCATTTGCGCGATCAGCTGATCCCCGATCAGATCTCCGTCGCGTATCATCGAAGCGTGTTAAAATGATACGCGTATCATGATACGCCCCGATCGCTATTAACCACGTATCTTTTTTATACATGTCGTATCAAATACTCGCATGATCGGCAGAATGATCTAATAGGCGTCCCCACTATGATACGCATTCTTGATACGGAGATCTGATCGCGCAAATGATACAAATGTGGACGCACCGTAACATAGCGTGGACGCCCATTACATCATTCTACCGATCATGTGCGTATATGATACGACACGTATCAGATACGCGGTTACTAGCGATCGGGGCGTATCATGATACGCGTATCATTTTGACACGCTTCGATGATACGCAACGGAGATCTGATCGGAGATCTGATCGCGCAAATGATACAAATGTGGACGCACCGTAAGATTCTTATTTCGTTGGACCAATACTCAGATTACTATGTGAGGCATATAAGAAGCAAAACATTCCATTAGTAAAACCTCTTGAAAAATATAGGTAATTAAAGATTAAAGAAAACTGCAAAAGAGTCACTCTATATTTTTAAAAGTAAAAATCATAATGATAATAATAATATCTAGTAAGTATATTATAATCAATTGTTCCCTTCAGAAATAAAAATCGTTTTAGGTTACACTTTATTTTGCTTCTTTTGTTTTTATTTGTAGGTTCCGAAGATACTTGTGAAGAAACGTGTAATGAGTCGGATAAAGTAATACCCTGTAGTCAAAAATGTGACGGTAAAAGAGACTGTCCTTCCGGGGATGACGAACAGTCTTGCGAAGGTTAGTTGGGAAAAGTGGAGTCTCTGCATCATATTATGCTAAAATGACTAAAATATCCTTCATCTTACTACTTAATGTAACTTTGTTAACAATATTTAAGATTTTTCTATCCTTCTTTTGTTTATGCCTTATTTATCTTTCTCGAAATATTTCTTTAAAATTGTACAAATCTATTTTTTATTTCATTATTTTTTACATTTTTACCTGCCATAATAGTAAATCTGATCAAAGATCATAATAATATAATATATGGGGCGTTCCACGCCAAGCGGACAGAAATAAATAGTCGATGCCTCCGATTTTGATAATATTTGGTTATGGTTATGTAATACGTGTTATTAATACGTGTGCTAAATATTTTTGTAACATTATAATGGCTAGATTAAAATAATAAAACTGAATAATTAAACCACTGAACTTGTTACTCCATTTAATGAGCTTTTTAATTGCATTTTAAAAAACAAAAAAAATCTTTGAATAAAATGCAAATCAATTTTTTTTCTTGATTTTCTCAAATTCTATTTTGTTTTTTTTTTGTGTAAATAGCTAATATTCAATAGAACATTCCTGCACTACTTCTATAATGGGCCGGGAAGTGGATTAGGAGCTAGACTAAAAATACTGCTGAAGGGTGGCGTCCAGCCGCCAAAGCCATACTGTACTATGGCCACAAATCGCTAAGGAGTGTAACGCCCATATTTTAAATTCCACACTGAGTTTATTTTAACCTTCTGCAACTGCCCTAGTCCCACAGACGTCACAAAACACCATATTATGTAGTATATTTTTCATGTCATGGTGTTACACCATTCTCAATTATTAATTCTTAAAACGAAGTGTTGCATAGTTTGATTAGAGTTTTGAAAGAAATGGTCTCAAAAAAATCCTAAAGTCCAACGAGTACGCTACATCAGTAATCAGTATTACCACAGTATTAGACATAAACCAATTAGAAATGACGCGCCCCTCCCTCGTATTCACAGTACAAAAATGTTCCATTTATATGAACTTTGAAGTGGTGGGGCGCGTCATTTCAAATTAGACAAGCTCTACAATATATTTTACACTATATTGTAATACTGTGGTATTACCATGGTACGTGTCTACTGGACTACCTCAAAAGTTCATTTGTTACATTGTTATATACTTTACTTCTTTTTAAAGAAAAAAGGTATTACGTTGCACCAAAAGGTATTATGTTCTTACACTATAATATAATATTATGCATTGCTTAGTAGGAAAACTTAATTTTTACATGCCGTAGACGTACCGTTATTCTAAAAGTTGGTTTAAAAGCCACGAACAGTAAACATACTACTTTATATTATTTTTTACATAGTTGAAAATTAATTTTCCTTTGGTTTTCCTTAATACTGCTTATAATATGACACTAGTATTTTTATTACGCTGTGCTAGCATACTGGATGCTCTTATTTTAGTTAAAACAAAATCACGAAAATAGGGAAAGTAGGGAATTTATAGTGCTTTTTGTGTGGGAGCCCCTTTGTTTTAGCTACGTGGGGAGCCCCGAGCCCCTTTTAATAATTCTATATTTATTTTATAATTAATTTTATTATTAAAATACCTACACATAATATAATTGAGGATTTTGTGAAAATTTCAATTGTCTACACGAGCCAAAAATGCAAAAAAAATCACGTTTCTTGTATGGGAGTCCCCCATACAAGAAACGTGATTTTTTTTGCATTTTTGGCTCGTAATCCATAATGGCAACATGAAATATTAACTTTATATTGTTTTTAGTATTTGTTGTTAAATCGGCACGAGAAACACACAATTTTCTTCTTCAAAAAAAGTTCTTGAGATACAGCCTGGAGACAGACAAACAGACGGACAAACAACGTGTGCAACATATCGGATTTCGGTCGGATTATTTTCTCTATAGTGCTAGTGGCGCTCTGTGCTCCCTTTGCGTAATATGACCAATTGGGAAAACTCGGCTACGTCAGTTGCAAACGGTTAAGTTATTTCTATAAGTATGTTGTCTTTGTCCTCTTTTTGTTTATGTTTTTTCTAAATTTTTGTTTTTACAATTATATTTTGTAATTAGTGGTCCCCACAACTTCTACCGCCGCCCCAGCAACAACACAATCACCAAAATCATCAGGTAAATCTATGAAATGACGGATAATATATTATTATACTATAAACTCCTCCTTTCTGTCTCTCTGTGGGTCCATACTCATCTTCGTTCTCATTCGTTCTTCAGTCATTTATCTCTCAATGATCAACTAAGATTGTAATATATTCATATTCTAATCATCTTAAATATGGTATCACTCAAAATAAGTAAATTGAGACTAGGTAAAATTAAACATCCTTTTTCAATGCAAAATTTTCATTTGCGATTACCTACGTTATTAAAAAATATTCAATAATTACGTTAAATACGATGAAAAAACCTTCATAAATATTAAATCTTTAAAACAAAACATGTTACAAATTAAAAATCTTTTATTTTTCATATTATACAGTGTGTTTGTGTAAACACCGTTATCCTTGAAACCATCAAATGAGCCCGTCAAAATGAACAACTTTTTCTATGAGAACAATGATGAGAACTCAAAAAAAAATGTCTTCATACCCATACAAATTGTCGATCCGGGCATCCGTATGGGTATGAAGACGACATTTTTTTTTGAGTTCCCATCATTATTCTCATAGAAAAAGTTGTTCATTTTGACGGGCTCATGGATGGATGGATGGTTTCAAGGACAACGGTGTTTACACAAACATCTTGTATTTAACAAGGTTGGCTGAAATCCACTCGCCCTAATTAGGCGCAGCCTGTGCCATTGGATCAAAAATCAAAAATCACTTTTAAATACAATAATAATAATTATTATTTATTATAAAAATCATGTTTATAAAAATAATTTCAAATATTTTTTATATTAAAAGGAAACCCGATAGTGCGTTATAGTTTCATACATCTTTTACGACAAACATTTTTTAAAAAGTAACCTTACTTTAATCAATCGTCGATGTGACTAATTCTTCACGTTTAGTTTTTTTATTTTATTTATTTTACTATATTTGGTTTTCTTTTTTTTCTTAGAAACCACAACACGCTCTCCTCCACCAGAAACAGGTAATTAATTTCCTTATCATTTTTTTACTTTTATTTATTTTTTGTACTTATCCCTAAAAGTACGTTAGCGCTGTAAAGTAAAGTTTCAAAAGATTCCCATATTTTATTTTTATTCCACACTTAATATTGTCCGCATATCTACATTGCGCTAAATCGTAATGTGAAAATTATATGTGGACGTGTGAAAATTATATGTAGACGTGTCAAAATATCTCGACGTAATTTCAATTTTTATCTAAATACACACACCGGCAAAATTAGCGGAACATAGTTAAAAAGGGCCACAACTTGAATTCAAGTGAGTCGGGCTGTGTGAAATCCTTTTTTATAGTTTCTAAGCTCATTTAAGAAATAAAATATTGAACAAAACTGGCCAGTTGACAAATTTTTATTGCAATTATGCCCTACTAAGTGTTTTTCGATGATTGACGTTGTAAGTGTTTCTGATAAGAATGGCGTTTTTAGCGGGGTGCAAGGTATGCCAGCTCATTTGATTGTTTGGTTTTTGAGAGAACACATTGCTTAGATACAAAATTAGTGATTCTCTAGCATCTACGACAGCTAGAGCTGTAATCACGATAGAGAAAGGTCACACCTACCGTTCGGTCAGTCAGGCCTTAGGTGTGTCGGCTTTCGTGGTCCATCGTAAATTTCAACGCTACAGAAAGACTGGATCTTAAGTTCGAAGACAAGAACAAGGCAGATATCGGGAGGCAAAGGTTCAGGATAACCGTTTTGTAAGGGTACAAGCCTTAAGAAATCGACCTCAAACTGCTTTACAGAGAAGAAACTTATCGGAACTGGTTCGAGATGTACGTGTAAGTGATTGTACAGTAAGAAAAAGACTCAAAGAAGTTAAATTAAACACAAAGGTGCCAGCAAGGGCACCAAAACTTGAGACAGGGCACCAAAGAGCCAGGCTAAGATTTGCGCGTGAACATCAAAATTAGACAAGTGAGTGAAATCTTGTGCTGTACAGTGATGGGAGCAAATTCTGTGTTAATTTTGTTGACAGACGATAAAGAATGTGGATAAATCATAAGGAACGCTATAGACCATCAAACTTAACGGAAACAGTGGCCTATCATGCAGGCTTCGTAATGGTTTGGGGTTGCATATGATTTGGAGCCCGCACAGAGCTGATTATTGTTAATGATGGTACTTTGACAGTACGCTATAGCACAGACATCCTAGAACTGCCTTTTACACAGTTTTAGGCAGTAACTTCAATTTTATGCGCATCCATAGAGTTAAAAATCCGGCATTGACCTAAATGATGCTAGCGTAGCCCAGGTGGAGAGGTCAGCACGGTCTACGGATGTGGATCCGATTGAGAACGTGTGGCACATCAATGGGTGAACGGTACGAGTTAAAACTCCAGCTCCAAAATGTGTTCAGGAGCTCGAGTTGGCGCTACTGGAGGAGTAGAAGAATATCTCACAGGAAATGATGGACAATCAAAATGCAAGCATGTAATGGCGTATCCAGACTCTCTTCAGATCCATAGAAGGCATTACACGCTGTTAACATGGCAATTTAATTTTTGATTTTTGCAGATTTTTTCTATTTTACACGTTTTTGTGACCTAAATTTATAAAAGTTTTATTTTTTAATCACCAATTATTAAATTAATAAATAAATATATTAAAAACAGCGAATAATTTAAAAAAAAAATTTTGTTATGTTCCGCTAATTTTGCCGGTGTGTTTACGTTAGACAGTTTAAAGGTGAACGCAGATTTGGCCGCACCGCACGCACCGCAGTCGCCGCATTTCGAATTCTTTATATGAAGTTATAGGCAAGCTCGCATACCTACCCGCGCCGCAGTCTTCGCAACTTCTACATTCTTTATGGAGAATTCGAAATGCGGCGACTGCGGTGCGTGCGGTGCGGCCAAATCTGCGTTCACCTTAAGTGGGCGACAAACCCAAATTTTTCGATTTTATAATTCATTTTATAATTCCAAGAATACGATCTGAGCAACACGATATCTTAAAATTTTCTCTATTGAAAAAAACCACAAAGATGCATCTAATTTTCACTAATTTTTCATTTATTGCCATAAACGTGCATTGAACTAAGCTGTTAATATTTTAACCCATCGTATAAAATTCTATCATTGATTGAGAAATCGATCTAGCTGATTTTTGTTGTATATTTATCGAGTTATTGAGAAAAAACTAATTTGGCGATGAATGCGCGTCGTCCTTTTTCACCGGGCATATTCAGAAAGACGGGTGTGAGTGTGAAGAGGACGATGTTTGATTTTTTGGGTTAGTCGCACTCGCCCTCTTAAGAGTGAGGATTATGGCTGGTATAAGCTATAGGACGGCATCTAGTAGAATTTATCTGTTTGTAAACGATGTTATTTATTTGTTCGTAGTTGAATGTGCCTCCGACGAGATGCGTTGCGACGAACAACGCTGCCTCCACTTAAGCTTCGTCTGCAATCGAGAGAGAGACTGCGACGACGGAACTGACGAATTAGGCTGTAACTTCGGTAAGTATTTGAATGATGTTATGGCACCACTAGACTCTAACACTATAGAAACAATTTAAAAAGACATTTTTAACACGCTTTTATTCGCTTGGGCTGTTATAGGTTTGTAACGGAATCTTTGAACACGATTTTTACCTATCTCCAGATGTCTAATAAATTCGAAACTTTCCATAGGTAGGTACGTATTAAAAGAAAATGATAATGACTGCAATAATTTTTGAAAAAAAAAAATAATAAAAGAAGCGTGTTTTGCTATTAATAAAATAACAACTGTTATAGTGTACAGTGAATACTACATTAATTGTTTTATTTTTTTATTATAATTGCTGGTACTACTTCCTTCTTTGTTTGAACAATTTTTTACCCTTGGTGATTATTTATGCCGTTTCGAAAATTTGCAGAAATAATAATTATCCTGCAGCATTTATTTCTATTCCTACATAAAATTCCAATATGTAGGAAATCTTTCATGTTAATTATTTTTTTAAAGAATATTGCTTATATAATAATCAGGCATATTATATCGTCGTATCCTACGAATAAAGGCGCCCTGGTCACTATGGCTTTTTATTTTTATTGCATAATCGAAATCGGCAGCTCATTATCTATAACCTTCAATTTAAAAAATAATTAAAAGATAACTTTAATAACCAGTAAATGAAGTTATAAAAAATGCCACACTTGCTAGCTCTTAAATTCCCTGCCGAAAAAAGCAACAAAGGCTTACGTGACCGTTTTCTTTGAGTGCGTGAGAGGACGCACGGGGCGGGGACGAGGCGCTCGCGCCACCCCGCCATTACTCCGCGAACTCGCGTTATGCATCATTGCACTGTTTCTTGATTACGTTGTGTTAACCGTCAAAGGAAACACACTGTAAGTACAACATTTAAAAGTGTAAGTAAAAAAACCACTATTGCGTCTGTGGCCTTTTTCCGCGGAATCGTCTCTTAGTGCTAGTACTAAGGAATCGCTTGCCCTAATGGCTTTTGTTGCCTTTTTCTATCTACGAACTTTATTTCTTCAATTTTTCTTTCGTTAAACAGTTATTATTTGCAAAATTATTACGCGAATTTGCCTTTCATTTACTAACCATTTCGAAAAGTATACAATTGAAAGTTTAGAATGTTTTGTTTTAATTTTGTTAAAAAGCTGCAGTGAAATTTGTGGCTTTTTCCGTAGTATAGAAAAATAGTTAAAGGTAGTGTGCTACAAGAATATTTAAATATAAAATAATATTCCACAATACAATTTGAGATTTTTTTTTGTATTTTTAGGTTCCAGAAAACGTCTTCGGTGCCTGTAGGAATTGAAAAAAGTTTCGTTTTTATTAAAATACTAGCTGTTGCCCGGGACTTAGTCCGCGTTAACATAGTATTTAAATAACAAAGATGGATAGTTTTCCCCTTTTTGTGGTTCCTTATACAAAGGGTAAAAACGGGACCCTATTTAAGCAAACGTCAAACGCAAACATTGAAAAACTTTCATGTTTCTAACTCAATAAATGACGGACTTTAATTGAAAGTTTCTACCCCTATTTCATCCCCTTGGGGGTAGAATTACCAGAAACGCTTAAATACGTATTCATTCATTTTTAATCAGTAGCACAAAATTAAGGTTTCACGTTTCTAACTCAAGAAATGACGGACTTTCATTCAAACTTTCAACCCCAATTTCACCCCCTTCGGGGTAAAATTTTCAAAATTCCTTCCTTAGTGGGTGTTTACTTAATAAAACAACCCTCCTCACCATATTTCGTAGCTGTAACTTTAACAGTTTTTGCTCAGCGATGATGAATCAGTCAGCCAGTCAGTCAGGACATGTAATTTTATAAGTATAGATTTAGGAAAAGAGCTTTTAGTGTATCGAGAGTGAGTGTAACGAAACATCTTTTTGTTACTATTATTTTTTTGGTTTATTGGACGAATTGTTAGTAACTGAACGTACCTAAAATTTTGAGTACATCTCTTGAGCTGTGCTGATGATGTATCATCGGTCATCACACTCTTGCAAAAGGACACGAGGGATGTTGTATATCGTCTCATTTTAAAAGAATTTGATTTAATATAGGCACCGCTCCGTCACATTGTAACTACTCATAAGCTAAACTAAGAGCCAGCGACAGCTAGATTTTGTCATTTTATACAAGCTGAAAGTTTTCCTCTAACTTAATTATGCTATACTCGTGTAGTTATATTATAAATGGGAAAGTATGTTTGTTTGTCCTTCCTTCACGCCCTAGCGAAGCTCCTAATCGACATAATTTTTAGCAACGACTAAGTCGAAAGAATGAAGAGTAACATAGGCTATTTTTGGTTTTGGAAAACATCACGTTCCTAAAATACTCGTGTTTTTACTCGATTTTCGAATTCCATGCGACCGAAGCCGGGGGCAAAAGCTAGTAACTCATATAGAGGTAAGAGTGGCAAGCAACTATTATAGAGCTTCGGTCGCGGATACTTTAGGAGGTATCCAGTTTTGAAAGTCTACTGCACCTTTGATAAAATTTAAGGCAATTTTTTTCCTGGGGATAGCTTATGACAGTTGCTCCCTACTGCCAAACCACTTATCCCAGTTACTTCCCACTGCCATACCAACTTAAAGTGTACTTTTGGCATTTTAGGGAATAATTAAGAGTGTCTGAGATGAGATTCCTCCGTAAGAAGTAAGAAAAGAAAAGCGCTTTACATTGTATCGAAGGCTAGGTAGACCTTAAAAACTGGATACCTCCTAAACGCGATCGAAATTCTATAGTTCCTGTTCGTTTATACAGGAAAACTTTCAGCTTTTATAAAATGACAAAAATTTGGCTATCGCTTGCTCTTGTATAATCTAATTGTCATAAAAGTTAACAAATATTATAATAGTCAGAGTAACTAGTCATTAGTTATAAATTATAATGTTTTTTGGTAATTTAAAATAGTTCTGTCATAAAACTGCGAAGTCTTATCACGTTATATATTTTATTTTTACAAGTTGAAGGAAACCAATAGTTATTGTGATTGCTTTCAGGGTCGAGAATTAATATAAAACGTTCCATATTATTAACTTTACTGTATGTTTTTTTCCATATGCCTATTTATATTGTTTTTTTGGTTTACGTACCCAAAGGGTAAAGACGGGACCCTATTTATAAGACTTCAATGTCTGTCTGTCCGTCCATCTGTCTCCTGGCTCTATCTCAAGAACTTTTCACAGATTGAGTTTATCTGCTGCCATTATAACAACCAATACTGAAAACAAAATAAATTACATATTTAATTTATTTTGTTTTCCCATACAACAAACGTGATTTTTTGCTAGTTTTTGCTCTGTCAATAATAGCATCAGGTGAGCTTTTAAAAAAATATTCCGTTGTATTTATACTCTAGTAATAATAATTGACGACAAAATTAAAATAAAATGAAAAATTAAAGGGGGCTCTCATACAAAAAACACAAATTTTTGGCAATTTTTACTCTATAACGGTACGGAACCCTTCGTGCGCAAATACAACTCGCACTTGGCCGATTTTTCAACGTAGTTTTATATATATAATTCTTTGATAATGATCAGTAAAAAGACATAAATGTTCTTAAGACCCCGTTGAATCCGTACAAAAAAGGCATAACGTTGCTTGTGTCTGATGACACTTATTTTACCCCGCCGAAAAAAGAAATAAGGGACAAATCTACCCGAAATATCAAACTAAACGTCTCATTTAAAGTTTCATAGCAACCGCTAGGTACGTAGTTATGCGACAATCCCATAATTAATTTCTAAAAGTTGTTTTACAATATTTTGAAATAAACACAAAAAACCTTTTCCTGTAAAGTAGGGTTTTTGTAATAGCGCCCTTATTCGTAGGATACGACGATATATTCATTACGTCTCTTAACGGAATAAATAAACACATTGTATGTTACTTTTGTTTTATTGTTTAATTTTTTTTTCTTTATTAGAACCCGAAACATCTCCTGCACCTGAAATACCAGCAGGTAAGTCCACCCTTTTAACTTTTATTTCGTTATAAAATTTATGAGTTATTATTATTCTTATAAGAGTTATTAAATTATTCTCAATTTCTGTTAGACACTCACTTATGTATCAGAACATTCAGTTATAACATCAGTTTATTTACTGCCCAGTAAAACTTTTCTAGCTAATATAATAATAATATTACCTATAATCATATTCATGTTCTAACCTTGTCAAGCAATACCGAATTACTTAGGTAGGTAAATATAAATATACAGTACAGCTTTTCGGATATTGGCAATACGAAATATTATGCTGTAATTTTTTTATTTAGAACTTCTTCTTTTTACTTTTGTTATGGATCAATGTATCATCATCATCTATTCTAATGTATTTTGGATCATACCTGTCAATGGCTTATAGACTTCGGGCCTGTTTCACCACTTCCTGATAAACTGCTGGATAGGCGTTTCCACAACTTTTTTGACAGATTCTCTATACTCTATCCTGTCAAGTTAAATGGTGGATAGCCTATCCAGCACTTATAAGGAAGTGGTGAAACAGGCCCTTAGGGCTAGGCCACAACACAATATGCGTTGCGACGTCGCATCGCAAAGAAACTACATTGCTTTTCTAGGTTGTTTTTGCGATGCGACGCCGCAATTCAGTGTTGTGGCTTGACCCTTAGTCTTGTGTTGTAGGCAAAACCTATTAATAATTGAGAGTTAATCCAGTATTGCGCCACCAGATTGTCCATAATTATATCATAGATATGGCATATCAAGTGGTACAGAAGCAAGTCAAGTAGAGTCTTGCGTTCTATCACAAGCAATTCAAACTTCAAGTGATCATATTGCCCTGAAGTTCCCATATAATTATTATTAATTATGATCTTATGTCCATCCACTTGCGTCAACAGAAATTAATAATTTTGCTCTACTTAGTGAAAAATCGCATTAGTGATATGAGTATGATATTATGCTTTGAAAAAAGAAAATTTTATGCAACACACAAAAAGTCGGGGATTGATTTTGATATTTTTTACCTATAATCTAATATATTATATAAATCTCCTGTCACGATGTTTGTCCGCGATGGATTCCTAAACTACTAATGTGTGCTTTTTCCCAACTTGAGAGATAGGATAGCTTAGATCTTTGATTATTATAGTCGCAATTTTATTTTATTGCAAATAGTTTGTCTATAAAGAGCGACCATTGTTTATGCGACGCGGGTCACGGGATAGCGATGGACGTTGCCATGGTGACATACTTATTTATACTTATAGTCACTAATTCAATAAAATAATACGGGCGATATACTTTATATATAATATGGCAAAGAAAGTTTGCCGGGACAGCTAGTAATTATTATAGAATGATACATACGAGTATACATTTTTCTTTTATATATTCTATTTTTAATTATTCTAATCTTCACAAGATTTTTTTTTCAGTTTTAGAAACATATTTTCAAGAAAGTCACAGCACTTTTTAAAAATATACATAGGTACTAAAAGTAGTGATTACTTTTAGTATCCATTACTCCATAGCTTATAATCTAGATGTATGCGTAACTGTTTCGAGGCGCCTCTGTCGTAATGAAGATGTCATTGACAGAGTTTAGTTTTAATTGAATGTACCAAACTTTAACGATTCTACGAGTAATCATAAATTTCCTTTTAATGCCGCTCGAAATTAAAGCTTATATAGTCCGGTCATTTTAGACATAAAAATAGTGATTAAATAAAGAAAATTCCGACAGAGCCAAATCTTCGTAGAGACCTTAGGTTTACCACAAGGAATAAAGTGTCAAAAGTCCCCATCAGTCCCATGTGAGCTTAGGGACTTATTCGGGGCCCAAGGTAAAAATTTTAGGTTTTTTGGATTTTTCTCGAAAACGGTAAGTTTTATCGAAAAAGTACCTCAGAGCAAAGTTGTAGATCTTAAAATTCTCTATAAAAATGGTCTCTATGATTTTTTTTCTAAGACCCACTATTTCCCAGATATTACGCTTGTAAGAATCACGTTCTACATAATATGCACACATTTTCACACCACCTGTGAGGTAGTGTACTCGGCGCGTTTTTTTTAACGTGGTATCCCCGGTAGGCCTATTCCACGAACCTTTATGACGTTATTTTCAGGAACAATAATTATTTAATAGTATGAAGATTATTGATATCGGTTACTGAGTTTAACTGTCGTTCTAACTTTTTTTTATTACTTTAATCTGACTCATACTCTTCATATTCAACTTCAACAGTCATGTTTTCTTCAATTTCTTCTTGTTCTTCTTCTTCTCCTTCCTGTTGATGAACGCTTGTTGAAGTTGTCTCTTCATCAAAATCACATGAATTTTCCTCTCTTGTATTTAATTGAACATTTGAGCAAGAGACACCTTGGCAATTGGTACACGCTGGAGAACACTGCAACCCTACTTTTTTACAGCCACATTTGGCACTACAACCTTTCTTGCAATTGCAAAAAATAGTGTTAAGAAGTTTTTCTGGAGCAGGGGGCAGTAAAGTTCGAATCGGTTCCAAAGTATTATTTATCAATTTCCAACCCCAGTCTTCAGGGTTCAGTTCATTGCCTTGCCATGTCTGAACTTGATAGTATACTCGAACCCACCAAATGGCGGACCGCGGTCCGCATCCGGACCGCCGACCCTTTGTATGCGGACCAAGTTAAGTAGCCCGCAAACGATCAAACATCAAACACGTCAAACACGTCAAACACGTAGTAAAATCCAAATTTTCTTCAAACATGTCAAACACGTAATTTGTACGTGTTTGATATGTTTGATGTTTGATCGTTTGCGGGCTACTTTAAAAATAAATTTCAGTCTTTACTTACTGATGAACATCCTGGATTTAATTTCAATAGCTTGCATCAATTTCACTCCAAGCAAGCAATAAAATTATCACTTTTCTTATTGATATGTAAATAAATACCTTTGTAATTTCCATAATTACCTTTGTTTCATAATTTTTTTTTATTATAAAATGTGCGGACCGCGAAGGTCATTTCTTTTCTTAAAATGGACCCCGAGCGAAACTAATTGGTGACCCCTGCCGGTAGCCGGTTTTTGCCGCCTTCGGGCGACAGAGTGGCGCCGTTGCGAGTGCGTGTAGTGACCAAGCTGTACTGAATTAGGTTGGGATAAAATATGTTATGGTAAAAAAATTATCACACTATTTTTTGTGGTTTAATGGACTCTCCTTATGACACCTAAGCCCCAAAAAAAAATTGGCAGGTAGGTTTAATTGCACCCGGTATACGTGGCATATGTGTGCATACTATGTAGAACGTGATTCTTACAAGCGTAATAATATCTGGGAAATAGTGGGTCTTAGAGAAAAAATCATAGGGACCATTTTTATAGAGAATTTTAAGATCTACAACTTTGCTCTGAGGTACTTTTTCGATAAAACTTACCGTTTTCGAGAAAAATCCAAAAAACCTAAAATTTTTACCTTGGGCCCCGAATAAGTCCCTAAGCTCACATGGGACTGATGGGGACTTTTGACACTTTATTCCTTGTGGTAAACCTAAGGTCTCTACGAAGATTTGGCTCTGTCGGAATTTTCTTTATTTCAATTGTCTAAAATGACCGGACTATATAAGCGTAAATAGTCACTATTAAAACGTGTTACGGTCTCAATTGGCTAAATAGAACTAATTGTACCTACACTACAGAAGAATATTTTCATTGAGTGACAATGCAATGAACGAAATTAGTTTCTAAGGATGGTCGTTACATCACGTTCACGGGTCTAGCTAGACGAAAATTTGTTTAGCTAAACATAAATCAGACCGGCGCGGGTTTAATAAAAGATAATAAAGGCACTTGTGAAGTGACGCTTAACCAGCTGTTCATATCGTGCGACAATTTAGGGCTCCCACACATAATGCGAATTCGTATCGCATCGCAAAAAATATAAGTGGCAAAACTCATAGTAAAAAAATGACATTGCGACGCGACGCGAATTCGCAGTTTTGTGCGTGAGCTCTTAGTATATCTGACCCATTAGGGTGACCCAATTTCTATTAGGCAGACCGCAGATATTATTAAATTAATCTGAAAACTATACAGTTAGGACTGTATAGTTTTCAGTTTAAGTTCATATGAGTAATTAATATTTGTATTAGGATACACATTACACAGTCTAGTCGCTGCAGTTTTCGCCTCAGGCGGGTCCAGCGGCTCAGCGCCAAGCGGAGGAGACGGCACGGGCGGGTTTTAGTGGGTAGAGCTGCGGTCAATTTACCACCTTACCGACCGCAGAGAGCCCCACCTATCCACGGCTGGATTCCCCTCGTCCCCCGCGGAATGCGTAGGAGCATTTCCCGCCCTAAAAAATATATAAAAAAAGTCTACACATTTGACATTACGTTATTTAGGTTTTTATCACGACATCGTGCCTTTTAGAACAAGAATTTCTTTCGTTTCAAAGTAAGGGGACTTTTATTGAAAACGCGTCGCTCTGCTTCCCAACTATATCATATTATAATAGATGGAAATGCCAAGGATAAGCAAATTATTTGATACGCTGATCTGAATAACAGCAATTCTATTTTGAGCAATCTATATCTTCTTTATCTTATACATAAAAATGGATTTCATGCAAACCTCCGATTTTTGCAATAGTGGATGAAAATTGAAAAGAAAAAGAAGAATGTGCAGCTGATAACATAAACAATAAAGTTTACCTATTGCAAAGCTGTGCTTTTGATTTTTAAATTATTCTCTTCCACTTCAAGTAAACTCATAAACTGTAAAATTTTGAAGAAAATTTGCATATGCTATCAAGGGAACGGAGGGCTTTTCGCTGAGCGCTGATGAAACCGAATATCCGACATGATGCTCGTGCATCGCGGTATGGTCGACGGTTTCTGCCCCCTGTCATCCAGGGTCGAGTTTGAGGCAAAGAGCTTGCCCAGAAGATCGGCTTTGTCTTTTGCGTCCTGGGCCAACGATCCATTTCCTACGTGTAGGGATGGTAGGGTTGGCTTGCAGAAATTTCCTTCAATAGCTTTGGCCAGAGACCAGAATGCACGGGTTCCCGAGGGGAGGCGCTCAAGTCTCTTGCCAATTCTATTGACGTGCTGTCGCTTTGCCCGAGTAATCTCTTTCTTGAGGGACCTAGAGGCAAGGTTGTACTCCTTTTTATATGTGCTGGTATTTAAATCCCGAGCAGACACTGCGTTGGCCCAGGATTGGTAAGCCTCCTGCTTCCGGCGAGAAGCTTTTTTGGGGGATGAACCAAACCAGGGACGAAATCTGCCGCCAGTTGGCACTACAGAGGACGGAATAAAAAGTTCCATCCCCTGCACTACCACATCGGCAACAGAGCTTGCAGTGTTGTCGGGATCATCCGGCGAGAAGCACACGTGTCCCCAAGGATAGGATGCAAAAAACGACCGCATCCCATCCCAGTCTGCCGACTTGTAGTGCCACACACGACGGTATTTATGATTTGCGCGTAAACTATTCAATCTATTTTGATGAATTTTGGTATGGACATACTTTGAGTCTCGGGAAAGGACAAGGGATACTTTTGGTCCCGGAAAATGTACGGTTCCCGCACAATAAACTTTTATCTCAAGAACGGATGAACCGATTTGGCTGAAAATTGGTGGAGAGGTAGCTTAGAACCAAGAAAAGGACATAGGATACATTTTGTCCCGGAAAAATGTACGGTTACTGCACAATATGCTTTTATGCTTTGCGCGTAAACTATTCAATCTATTTTGATGAATTTCGGTATGGAGATACTTTGAGTCTCGGGAAAGGACAAGGGATACTTTTGGTCTCGGAAAATGTACGGTTCCCGCACAATAAACTTATGATTTTCGCCTAAACTATTCAGTCTATTTTTATGAAATTCGGTATGGAGATACTTTGAGTCTCGGGAAAGGACTAGGGATAATTTTTGTCTCGGAAAATGTACGGTTGCTGCACAATAAACTTTTATTATTTTCGCTTAAACTATTTAATCTGTCTTGATGAAATTTGGCATGAAGATACTAATGTTAATCTATTGTTTTCTTAATTATACCAATTAGAATAAAATAATCATCGTTAAGACAGGACAACGTCTGTCGGGTCAGCTAGTATAACATAATATCTATAGTAACTTTAACAACAATTACCGAAACTAGAGTTTATTGTACACAAATCGATGTCTGTTTGTGAACGCGTTTATCGAGTTATTGATTAAATCCGTATTTTTGATATTGAAACGATTTGTAGACTCAATTTGTTAGTGCAACGGGAAAATTAATTTCCAGTCTGAATATGTCGGATGGCCTAATCTAGTTATTTTTAACTAACGCTTGTTGAAATTAACCCAATTAGGTTTTTCTGTTTAGATACAATTAGGTATAGACTTTATAGAGTCCAATTAGTATAGGTATTTATATAATATGACCGCAATAATATACTTTTTAATCTAAATAAGAGTGTGTCAAAAACTATAAATTTATAGTTAATGGAATCAGGCGTTACTTTGCGGAAATCCATAGCTAAAATTTAGTTTGTTATTATTTTTAGCAATATTCCCCGAAATAAACTTCCACCTTTAAGTAAATGAGTGAGTGCACGCATAGGCATGCGTACAGCACCTCCCTCCTCCCACAATGCCTATGCGTACACTCGCATGCAAGAAATTGCAAACACCACCACCACACAAGCAATAATGTTGGCAAATCCGTGCAAGGCCCCTCACCACCATGCAGGTTGAAAACCTCGACGCGCGTTTCGCTCCAACACCGGAGCATCCTTAGGATGTGGACTCTACGAACAACGTCCGTCAAATTTATGTCAAAATCTTCGTTAAATTAAAGTTGAGTAACCATTAACTGAGTGCGGCTGTTACAGAATATATCAAAGTTTTATTTTCTAAAACCGTGTTAAGTTTAGTTAAGCCTGAGTTACCTTACCGTACGCTATTTATACTGCGGCTAAAGTGATCAATTGAACGGTTTTCGTGAGCGAATAATGTTGACATAAAATAAGTTTTCCTACGTAAATTGAATATCGCGTGCGTCCCCACATTTGCCGATGTCTCCCGACCTTTATGGTTTACCTATATTAATTTGGTAACGTAATTTCGCATGTATGACACTTCGACATCAAATACGCATAATGTCGTAGTTCTCCTTTTTGAATATTTGAAGCTATTGCCATAGCTTAAATCGCGGGCTTTCAGCGCGGCGAAAGAATCAAGAAATTCCGTAACGAAAATAAACCTAACACATCGTCTAACGTCGTTTCAGTTCCGCAGACGGTGTTTGTGTGCATGCGACTACACGTATCGGCACCGGAAATATCAATTAATGTAAGGGACAAAACACGACTTTTCAGGAGAGTCAAAAACAACTTTTTTTACATTTTTTTTCTACAAAATCAGGTTGGCTGGAAGAAAATGCCTAAGGCATGAAGCCCGCCTCTGTACCTTTATGTGTGCAAAAAGTATAAAATTAATTTAAAAAAATCGTCTATAACTTTTCATTCAATCCGATCGCCAAAGTTTCTCAGAATTTTGTCTGATATACGACTATTGTAAACATAAGATTTTCGTAAATTTACGCATTAAGAAAATAGCATGTTCCTTATATTAAAAATTAGCTTAGTTGTATTACAGCACTGAAATTTTCAATGTCAACTATGCCATATTAAAGTAAGCACCAAGTTTAATATGAAACTACGACACAAATCTATTGTAAAGAACATAAAAACTATGCTTTGGAGGAAGTTTGATGTATGATAAACTTTTAAGAACAACTTTTATGTAATTTCGGTCATTATGTCTTTAATATTATTAAGCATAACCTCAGTTGTTTGGTATTTAAGTTTACGTATCTGTTACGCATATTTGTCAAAATATCATGGCGTTTAAGAAAACCAGCAAACAATAACGCTTGGGTTTGGTTGCGTGTCCTAAGTTGGTAATGTGTTATGTGCCTCAGTTAAGCTAAAGCATCTCGGGGATATGGAGGACTGGCTGACGAGTAGCGCCAGCTGACTAACTAAAACAATTTGCCATCAGCCGTATAACAGAGAGAGTTCTGAAACTATTTATCATAAGAAGCCCACCACGACTGGCTGGTCTACCACTTTTCAAGATTTAAAAGTGACAGGAAGACATAAAAATATAGTAATTTAAATTGTGATTCACATAAGGCATGGGATTTCCAACAAAATAAGGGAACTTCGGCAAACTGAAGCATTTCCCTCGGCACCGGGATTGAGTCAACTGGGGAGGTTCCCACCTACACCCAGAGCTTGGCGCTGCGTCGACGCAACGCTGACGCAACGCGCCGTATGGACTGACTCTAACTGAGACGACGCAACTATGCGACTAATATAATATTGTCTGGGTTACGTCTTCACCAAACAACTGAACCGATTTTGCTGTAATTTGGTATGGAGATAAATGAGTCTCGGAAAGGACACTGGATAATTTTAATCCCAAAAATATACGGATCCTGCGTGATTAACTAATGTTCGCGAAAGGAAGTTGCGTGCGTCATCTAGTTACTATAAACTAATATATAAAATTCTCGTGTCACAATGTTAGTCCATGATCGCCTCCAAAACGGCTTTACTGATTTTTACCAAATTTTATATGCATATTCAGCAGGTCTGAGAATCCGCTACTGGTTACTTTATATATTGATAAGTGCATTTGTTGAATAAATAATAGTAAATTATTACAACCTGAGACTGACGGCGACCCTTGTTTGTGCGACGGGACGGGACGGGACGGGACGTTACCATGGCGACATAGTTATTTAGTCACTTCAATAAAATAATAATATGGGGGAAATACTTTATATTATTATGGCAAAGCAACGTTTGCCGGGACAGCTAGTAAAATATATAATTATAGCAGCTAGTAGTGTACAAAGCTAACTAGCCGTGGATAAGCATTTTATAACTATCTTATTTATGTCTATTAAATATTATTGTAGAACTGACAAACATAGCAACATGATCCTAGATAACCCTTGCCCATTATTTTGAAATATTGATATTGTCATAAGCTCTAAGCGTGTCTATTATTTCGGCGATTATAATATAACTAGCGACCCGCGGCCCACCCCGGCGTCGCATGGTTATAAAATAATATATAGCCACTGAAAAAATGATTAAAATCGTTAACCTATGACCCTTCATGTTATTGCTATACTGTGACATGGTCCACTTCTTATCTGTGCCAAATAACACACTTGCACTAGTCTGGGTTAAATATAATATAAATTCTGAGGTTACTCGTATTTATGGCAGAAAACATGACATTTTAAACCTAAACTCACAAAACCTCGAATTGGAAGTGCTCTTAAAAGTAAATAGTATGCACGTTCCATTCACATTGAAACAAGACTTCAAAACGTCGTGAAAAGTCTCTTAATCTACATAGTAATTACAATACAGTTTAGTTGTTTTGCTTGCATGGTGGTATAAATCAGGTGCGGGAAGGAGATAGTGGCTTAGAATGCACGACGGAAGTCGTCCAGTCGACATAGACGTCAACGCAAGAAATCTTATTTACTTTTTCATACGGCTGAAAATTGTCTAACTTGTTTTTTGGGGATCGTTCTTCGGCTATTAAGCGAAATTTTAATAATGAAATTCGCAATCCCTTACTAATGTTAATGCGAAAGAATATATGTCTGTCACCTCTTCACGCTTAATCGATTTAGATTATATTTGGTATGGAGATACTATTAGAGAAGGGAGAGGATGTAGGATGAGGATAGTTTTCGTTGCAGTAAAACTGTACAGACTACAGTAAATTTCCCGTGCTATAAACGGATTTCGGCGCGACGCGACGGACGCCTGCGGGCGACATCTAATGCTACTGTATATTTATTTTGTTTTTAATCGGAATTTGATGCATCTACATTAGTATGTTTTAATGGCTAATAAAATACGCAATAGTCATTAAAGTTTATCAGAAGTTGTTGCTTGATAAGTGTTCGTTCGGACTCCAAAGTATGTCCCGCCCACGCTCGTCGTAAACTCAAGTACGGTACAGCTATATATACTATCAATGTCAACAGCCTATGTTGTCTCTAGGAACGATTATGGAAATTCGTCGGAACTCAGTAGGTGTGATGACTGATGAAGGGCCCTCTTCTAATGATTTATTTATAACTGAACAAAAATGTTCAAGGATTGTGTTTAAAATGTAACCGCCTTCAAGGTCCAGAAGTTTTAAGAGTTTTGATTCGAAGGTCGATGTTTCGAAAATTAGTTTCAGTACAGCAAAAGTTTTCTAGGTACGAGGAGAGTCGTAAAAGAAATGAAATAATTAGTACAGTTTACTTTGTTAGTATTAGGTACTAGTAAGTAGTAAGATATTGAGATTGTTCTCAATATCTTTCAGAATAACACAATGATTTGTTATGTTTTTCTCCTATTAAGGTAAAAATAACGTAACTTAATTGTTCGGGGAATTACACATAATATCAATGTTATTAAAGCGTGATTCAAAATAAGTGATAAGATACTTAGAATATTCTCATACTTATATCGTCTACATTATTATTTTAATATTTAACCCCACTCTGACTACTGCTGGTCAAATAGGCCTAGGCCACTTAATATGCACTAGACGAAAGCTTGTTTAATTTTTCAATAGTCCGTAAATTATCATAGGCACCGACCACTTCATATAAATTTTTTACCACAGTCAAAACATTACAGTCAATATGAAAAAGTTATGTTTACATTTATGACTCTACGTATTTTTAAATAAACTTACATCCTGAAAAACTTACCGCATATTAACGTAGCTTAGGTCTGCGCTAAATCTGACAGACTGGCAGCATGTCTGGCACCAGTTAAGGCGAAGATAGCTGCCAATTCGACATCTTTGTGCAGTTTTCTAGACGTATTGTACCGTTCAAAAGTTTTTGCCCACCCTATATTTTGCACGATATATAAAAAATAAAAACGGTATGATCGATTTGATAATTATATTTTAAAGAACATATTATTTGGATTAAAATTTAGGAATAAGTAAATTAGGCTGCAATGGTTCCATACTAAAATTTTTAATTTATTACCTTCTTTTGCTATTATTATTTCAGTGCACAATCTTGGCATTATTAGTAACATTTCGACAAATAATTGATTTCTATTTGGTCCCATTCAATTTCTCAGGATATGTCAAAGGTGTGTTATCATAATAGGAGTGTCCTATTGTCTTCTTTCTGACATCCATGTCCCATTTAGCCCACAACAACTTTTTTTTTTTTTTTTTTTTTTTCCCGGAGGGGGAAATGCATTACGCATACCACCCAGGCGCAGGGGGCGACCCGAGTGGTGATGTGGGACTCCCGTAGCTAATGAGACCACGGTATACCCACTAAACCCCCCCCCCCCCAACTTCCACCACGCCGCCTTTTGACGGGGCCACAGGAACGATACACACATCTGCGACCCCGCCAGCGGCCCGAAGACTCCACGATGGGCGCACAACACGTGCGCCCTCCTCCTCGGCCCCCACCAGGGCTGTAGCAGACGCCCCCCGAGTCTGCTACTTGGAGGCCATGTGGCAGATCAGGTCTGTGGCTCTGCCACCGACCACACCTCGGCCGCAGAGGATAGGGCAAGCGGCGCACCGTAATACCTACTTGCCTCTTCCTCTGCGGCCCCACCTCGGTGCGCATCCGCAGCGGACTTCTCCAGTCCGCTGGGAGCGCCCTCCTCGGGCCAGGCGGCGACACCGGCCGGCCCTGGTTGCCTCTTTGCTTCACCGCGGTTGTCCAAGCCGCGGTTACTAGAGCCCCACCGCCGCGACAAGGCGAGCAACCATCGGGGGGAGCCCACAACAACTTAGTCGGGTTGAGGTTGGGCGACCGTAGTGGCCAAATCACTACTTTTAGTACATTCTTCCTTTCCAATTCTTCTTAATGCTGTTTGTACAGCTTCAAGAAATGCTTGGGATCGTTGTCATGCTGGAAAATAACATTTCTACCGATCACGCTTTGACCAGACCGTACTACATTTTTCTTTAATATTTTTAATTCTTCCTTCTTTCTTTAAAATCCCTTCAATTTTCGCCAGGTCTCCAGTCACCCGTCCCCCAATCTATCCTCAAATCATCACCGAGTCTTCACCGTGTTTTAAATTCGGGATTACACATTAATTTAACATCCCTTCTCCCTTTGACCTGCACACGAATATTCTTGTCTTAGACTAAAAAACCTCAAACTTTGACTCATCACTTTATAAAATTCTCTCCCACTGATCATGCGCAAATTTTTATGTATTTTAGCTCACTACAACCTCTTCACGTTATTTCGAGGTCTTAAAAAGATTTCTTCACTCCCACTCTTCCAAAAAAGCCACCTTTTGTCAATCTCCTTTACACTGTTTTTCATTGTAAAAGTACTCAAAGGGAAATCTCCAGTTTCTTAGATCTAAGCTGCAATCTCTGGACCCGTGAGTCGTCGATCACGTTTACTGGTCAATATACTACCCTTAACTTCAAATCTTGTGACTTTGCGAGGCTGTCCTGAATGCTTGCTATCGCTAAAACTCCTGGTGGATGCATATTTTTTCACGATGTAATCCACGATTTCTTGACGTATTTTTAATTTGCCGGCAATATTAGGGTTCCTTTTGCCTAAGTTATGTAGACTAGCGATAAATGCACGAGTTCAAACCGATATATCCATGGGTATGCCTATTTTAAAGCTTATAAGTCTGAAATTTCGAAAACAAAAACAATTAGTATTTAGACTCCACAAAAGAGTGTGTTGGTGCACAAAGTATGAATAAAAGCTTGATTCTTGCAACTCACAGGGCTAAATGGAAGTAAACTCTAACCAGAAACATGAAAGAAATATTTCACAGTTAAAGAATATTTAACAAATCAGCCATACTTGCAAAATTTAATTTCTCGCACTCACCTACAAAATGTAAACATGCCCTCGTATAAAAGTATACAAATAGCGGAAACAATTATTTTTGATTTCAAAAAGATCGTTTTAACCTTCGTTTGAAAATATGAAAGGAACATTTGCTAATTCGTACATATTTTTAATTTAATAAATGAATTATGTTGTGGGCAAAAAGTTTTGACCGATAGTGATGTATTTCATTGATTGGCATAAAAAAATGTGGTTTTTGATTATATTTGGAAAAGCTTGTCGAATTTAAATAATAATATAATGTACTCCTACTTGATAAAAAAAATTCCAAAGTCACATCTTTCAGGAACTTTAAACAGTTCTACTAAAGTAAAAATACAATATATGCTTTAAAAATTTGTTTATTTGATACCTTTTACAAAAATCCAAAGATTGCCGAATTTAATTTTCGGTTCTGACATCTAGATTTTCCATAATATTTATTTTTTCCTCTAACAAACGAAAAATGTATCCACGCTACCGAGTGAACACTTCACATCTCTGTCTCTCTGGCATGAAAATCGACAGTGGTGCGAGAGTGATGCGAGATCAAGGTCATTGGCAGTTGTCAGTGCCTTAACTTCCAATGGTCTGCAGGCTTTAAGCAGGTGGATTGATAAAGGTGATCCACTATTTTGTCACTAAAATCTGTCAGTATGTCGATTCTCTCCCGTTTCTAATGTGGCCTTCTGTCATTGTCGCCTAGGAAACATTATTGATCAATATTAAAACAGATTTATGACGAACAATTCGTTGTAAGTATAACTCTGTGAGTTGGAATGATACATCACTTACGCAAGAATGATATCATCTTGCAGTGCTTTATTAATAATAGCTCTCAAACTCTACTTCAAGTTGTACCCAATTTATTTTGATCTGAATGTCAACTATAATAATTAAAATTGAAGACCTCGCATTTTTATTAGCTTCACTCTTAATTCGTAGGCTTCACCTATACAACAACCACTATTATAGTTAGTTCCCTAGTTACTACAAACGTATACTAATATTATAGAAATATAAGTCAGTCTATCTTTCTGTTATCAATACAATTCCCTATTACAATAAATACATAACCGCAATAAACACATAAAATTACCACAACGTAAACTACCACATTGGTTACTAATAATTTTACCATATTTTAAACTTTTTATGCTCTTTTTTAAACGGTTGTTCATTTGTCGGGAGATTCAGGAATGTGCAGCGTTATCTTGAGAGTTCCAACGGACCAATGACTAAGGGGCCTTCCATTGATCACGCGAGACCCAATAGGCTCTTCTGTAAAGGCTTATTGGCCCTATAAAACCACTTTTTATCACAAATGAGCTAAAATATCAAAGTAGTCACCAATGGTCGTATATCCTCGTTTCGAGGGCACATCTTTAACCATCTCCCCTAGCATTGAGATACTTGGCGTCAACATATCGAGCGAAGTCCAGTTCCGATATCATCTAGAGATATTTCCGATATCATCCAAATCAGCCTCGAAGAAGCTTGGTGTTCTTAACAGAACGAGACAGTACTTCAGTCCGGACCAACGCCTACAACTCTACAAGGTGCAGATTCGGCCTCATATGGAATATTGTTCTCATCTCTGGGCAGGGGCGCCAAAATACCAACTGCTCCCTCTGGATCGTATCCAACGAAGGACCGCTCGAATTGTTGACTGCCATAGTGTTTCAAACAGCTTGGACCCCTTGGAATTACGCCGAGATTTAGCTTCACTCTGCATCCTCTATCGGTTGTATCACGGGGAGTGCTCTGAGGAATTGTTCGGAATCATACCACCTGCAACTTTTCGCCATCGTCCCACGCGAAAAACATACCATCCTCATCACCTTGATGAGTGGCAGTCTTCCACAGTGCGTTTTTCGCGTAACTTTCTGCCGCACACTGTAAAACTCTGGAACGAACTGTCACCAGCAGTGTTTCCGGACCTATACGACCTGCAAACCTTCAAGAAAAGAGCGTATTCCCGCTTAAAAGGCCGGCAACGCACCTGCAGCTCTTCTGATGTTGCGAGTGTCCATGGGCGACGGTAGTTGCTTACCATCAGGTGACCCGTTTGCTCGTTTGCCCCCTATATTTAATAAAAAAAAATAGTATATAGTTGGGTTAGTTGTTCGCATCATCTAATTATTATATTTTGAATTTATTTCGACTACTCAGTTTTTCTACAACAGTATTAAGTACGTTACCTTTCGTGCATGTGACGAGCCAACTGCTTGGTAGTTATCACCTGCTTAAAAACTTGCGTGATTATTGGACGGTCCTAACACCTACGCGATGATGGAATGTAAATATAAGTAGGTAGTGTCAGCAGAATAATCTAAGGAAGCAGAAGGCGTATCTATTACGTGCCTAGTAAAGTATAGCCTATAGATATAATACCTAGAAGGATATTAAATAGGTAACATTAAAACCTAGTAAAACACTATTGTAATTTTTTTTGAGTCTCAAGGTGTAACAAATCTAAGTGATAATACTTAAGGGTGTGTATGGGTCCCCTTTAATATAGAATTCACAGTGAAAGTGGCATCGCTGAAAGAGCAATATTTTTGTGATTTAAGTATACATATATGGGCAAGCACCGCAGCGTCATGAATATTTCTATACAAAACTTTTTAAAAAAGGTTACTCTTTTAGCGCTGCTAATTTCACAGCGAACTCTATAATAAAATAGGGGATACCCACACAGACCCAGAACATTAACATTTCGTTTTGTTACAGCCTGTATAAAAGTTACACATAAACTATGGAAGGGTCAAAAAAGTGAAAAATAATTATTAAGTAAATTAAAAAAAATCACACCAAATAACAATACAACATGTATTATTTAAGTACTGGATGACCGAAGACTAAATTGAGACGAACTAAATTTAGGCACTATAATCTCGGTCACAGACAAAGTTTTGCGGTGGGCAAAAATACAACCTGCATAATACGACAAATCCATCACTTTCATTGTTGCTTTACAAAGGTTTGAATTATAGATCATAGAATTTCTGGCTTTGCACGGATTTGGGTAAGTTAATCGTGGGCTAAATATATCGTTTTCCGTTATTGTTATTACAAACGTGAAGAACAAGAGTAAAAACATTTTACGTAAATAATATTTACACGTTACCTAAGTTTGTTATATTGTTATGTATACTTTAATTAACATGCTTCATATTTTTCACGTACTTATTTAATTTTTTTCAATTTATCGATATGGGGTGCCTCATACCATACCTCACGCGAACATTTATGTAGCTTTTAAACCGCGCCTATATTAAGGGTTAATACATGATTATTGATATTATAGATTTTGTAATTTTAGTAAAAATATAAGCACTCGTTAGGAACTGATTGTTAAATTAAACATTTGTAGCAATTACAATATTAATTGTTCAGTGGAACATCATCGTGTACAATGTTGTTCTGATTTGGATTTGAATAAATTAACATTACGAAACATCGCAAAATTTTCGAATGATTTGCTCATTCCGATTTTTAATATACATACAAATATGATAATATTTTGAATAATTTCATCCCAATATAATAGGATATTAAAATAACCGATTGTAACTTTACAGGCCTTTTTAATTAAACATAATATTATTGATTAAAAATGATGATTTTTGAACCTGATGCCCAAGTTTTAAATAATATTAGAAATTTTTATGACATGGATATTTTATGAGTGTTTTAAATATTATGATATAATATTTTATTAACTTATTTCCAAAAAGGAGGAGATAATATTATGTTCCGCTGTGGATTTTTTTGTATGGGGTCTAATCAGAATTTTTATTCTCGTTGTACCTAATACCTGGTTTCTGCGTGAAGTGCCACTATAGAGGCTCAAGAGTAGCTGAGAAACACTAATGAACGGTTTAAGCCTTTGAGTAGCAGACGCCAGACTTTTTCTTTGAAAACCTCGGAACTTATTTTCAAACATCAATGCCAAAACGGTGCTAAGGGTAAAATCTGTAGTAAGGTTACTTTTTGTATTGACTGAAGTAACATCGGCGATTCATTTTTTAAAATATTCATTACGTACGGTATATTAACCGACAAGTCCAAAAAGGAGTTTAATTCAGAAAATTTTACAGCATAAAATAATGTTTTCTTTTTTTAGTTTTTTTTAACTAATATTTTTTAGTTATTCTTGTTTGATTTTGTGACTACTATTTTGCCGTTTGTCTTCGAGCTCGATCGAAACTTTATTAGGCTGGATTAATCTAGCTCAGCTATCCCCAACCCGCGGCCCGTCGGAACTTTATCTGTGGACCTTTTGAAATTTACGCCCACCGGCAAAATAATGTAAAGTCGTCGTGAAAATCGTAATTTTTTTTCCACTTTTAAATCGTTAATTTTGAATAACGATATTTTTTCACTCAATTTTTTGTTGCGGCCTGCGTCACCAAGACCAAAACATGTTTGTGGCCCGTATGACAAAAAGGATCTAGCTGAATCAGGGTACAGTTTTCGACATATATCGATCTGGGGTCAAACGAGGTTCAGTGGGTTGTTCATTTCAATTTTCATTATTCTATGGAAGGGTATTACCGAACATTGATTTTGGGATGGCGTACTCTTTATGCCACAACTTTAACCTTTTGATCGTCAGTGTCAACTGTAATCTATTTTTGACGGCTATAATGCCTCCCTTTGAGTTTATGTTTAATTTTTATACTATTAATGGCATGCACGAAAATATTTTTAGCAAACTGTATTCATGTTGAGTAATTTTGAAATTTAAATGAGCTTGAATTTTCACCGCCATGATATCAATAGTAGACACTGTGCTACAGAATATATTATAATATTAGTAGGTAATACCAAACTGTCCGCAGTTTTTCTTACTTCTACGTCTTACGCCTATCAAAGATTCTTAATAATTATAGATAGGTAGTGTATTTTCAGAATCAATTTATTTTAGGGAGAACAAAGGTTACTAAAAATATGTAACACTACTTAATAAACAAACTGCCTGAGTATAATATTATGGCTATAACTTATAAGTTCTCTCTTGCTACAGCTACGCAACAGAAGATTGACAGCAGACATTTGGTATACCGTAGGGTATACCTATATAAAATTTTTGACATAAAATAGATGATAATATTATCTGGTATTAAGTATTGCTTATGTAAAAACTTACGGGAATGAACAAAACGAGTCAGATCGGCCTGCAATAAGACTTAGTGTCTAAACTCTAAGCACACCATGCCGAAGATACGCGGCCGAAATTCTTTGGCCGATATTACGTTCCAACTTCCGACGCATTCGGCTGATATGATACACGATTAGAGCCGAAATTATGCGGCGAAAATTCAGTTGCGTTGGTTTGCCCGAGATTTTTGTGTCTCAAACTCTAAACGCGGCGAGAGTTGACGCCGAAAAAAAAATACTAATCGCTGCCGAACTTACGCTCGACCGAAGTTCAGCTGTACGCTTTAAGTTATAACGCGACGTACTTTCGGTATGGTACGTGCCATCATTACATTGCAGGCGTAATATTGCCGAACTTTGGCCGCGTATCTTCGGCATGGTGTGCTTAGGCACTTACTTTGTCAATATTTACCTAAACCATATCAGATTTATCGAAATGTCCATTAAATTATGAGATTTTTGTACTCAAACGTTCGGAATATGTCAAGCATGAGATCAAATAAAGCGACATTTCATGTTTACCCTGTGTTATTTCTAGCTGTCATTGTGAACGTTGTCCTATATTGTGAACATTTGATTACATTTTCCCTACCATTTTCCTGTAATTTATTATTTCTACATAGGTTCTATCTGGCATGTGTAAATTACTAAATGACTCCGTTGCGTCATAATTCGTTTATTGCGTGGACACCACACCTTTTCCGGGATGAAAAGTATCCTTCTTCCCGAGACTCAAAGTATCTCCATACCAAATTTCTATTCACTTTAAATCAGCATACTTATTATACTGTCATGAAAAGAAACTAGCCTACATATTGTTGATGGAAATAAAAGTTTTTATGTGGCTACTTAACACCTGATTCGGCAACCTATTTAAATTAATATTGCATTTTCACTTTATAACGTTAATTATGGTCATTCAAGCTTATAATTTAGCTGTTTTTTGATTATTTGCTCATAAATTATTTATAATATTGTATTAATAATTTATAACTGTGTTAAGTTGATAACATTATCACTAGTTTAATAATTGGGATGGTCAATTTGATGATTCTAATCATATTTTATAATATTAATCCTTGGATCATGGATTCTTGGAAATCTATTGTTATTCTATTGTTTTTCTCTGGGGCTTGTTAAGTTTAAGCTCGAGATCACGAGTTAAGAAACTTTAAAAGTGTATTAACTCGTTATCTCGGAATTTGTTAAATGAATATAAGGGAAGGGAACTAATGGCAGACACTATAAGGAAACATGAAACATTTGAATGTTATAAAATATATATTTATGAATATAAAGGATTGATAACTTCTTCCATGTCTTCAGTAACTCTTACAAAATAAAACTATTATAATTATTCTCTGACAAATCAATTAAAAAATATATTATTTGTCTTTTTGTAAACTTAGTCATAAGTACTAATAGATGACATCACAAAAACCGAACATCACTAATAGTAGACACCAATATGAACTAATAGTAGACATAGAACTTTACATTACATTTTACATTTTTCCTATTATTTGGTCATTATTTGCCATTTTTCAAAAGATTTCATTTACTTCATCATAGTAACTACATGCATCAGAAATATTATCCACGTTGTCTCCAGATTATATTCATTATTCTTCCATACTGAAACTATCTTTTCTTTTATTTTTCATATTTTTAAAGTGAAAACTTCTTTAGCGGCGTTGAGCACTTAATTTGTGGGATGGGTAAAAACTGTGAAACTCGCGTCAGATTCTCGTGCTGATCGAAAATCCTTGGAAAAACCGTAAGACGGTTGAAGATGGAGAGTAGTGTTTTGTGTCGAACTCGAACTCGAACTCGAATTCGAACTCGAATTCGAACTTGAACTCGAACTCGAATTGATTGTAAGGGTTTCGATAAATAAAAAAAAAACGATTTTTTAAAAATCGATTTTCATAAAAAACGGGTTAAAAATTTAATCGATTATAAGGGTTTAGATTAATAAAAAAAATCGATTTTTTAATAATTGATTTTCATAAAAATGGGTTAAAAATTTAATTGATTGTGAGGGTTTCGATTAATTTAAAAAATCGATTTTTTAATAATCGATTTTCATAAAAATGGGTTAAAAATTTAATCGATTGTAAGGGTTTCGATTTATTAAAAAAATCGTTTTTTTAAATTAATCGAAACCCTTACGATCGATTAAATTTTTATAATTGATTTTCATAAAAAATGGGTTAAAAAAATTGCACAACGTTAATAATCAAGGTTTCACTTCTGCCGGCACTCCCGGAGTGCAACCCGACTTTTTTTTCCTAGCAAATTTATTTTCAGTCTTTAGTCTCCATGCTTCTTTTGCCTCTTCTTTTTTCTTCTTTCTTTTCTCTGCTCTCCTTTTTCTTTTTTTTACTGCTAAAAAACTAAAGCAATCGATTTTTAGATCAGTACAAGGTCTAATATTAGATACCATGTCCATTTTTAGGTACAGTGGTTCTAAGTTCTTAGATTGTTAATAGAATTATATTTTCAGAGAATAGTGATGATTTTTGCAGTAGAATAAAGCACAAAATAACTTTAGTATGTATTGCAAAACTCAAAGATGAGATCCATGTCATCTATTAGGTTTTTTACATTTTCAAGAACTAATAGTAGACACCCTTTATTTTGTTAGGGAAAATGGATAAAAGATCATAAATAAACATTAATTAGTGTAAACAACATGACCATTAATCCAATGAAGTCAATAGAAATTACAAAAAATCTAATAAATGTATTCAAAACTTACGTGCAAAATTTCGCCTTCCTTAACCTATTTGCTAAGAAATTGCCGGGTACGTGTTGACGCGGTCACATCATTTACGAAAACTGATCCCATTTTAAAATTTTGTTCCCGAAGGCATCCCTAATATATTTTTTCACATCAACAGATAGCATAAGAAGCTTATAAAATGTACAGTGTTGAGAAATAATTAGAATAATTCTTATTTTTATGGCATTTTTGTCGTAAGTGTCTTCTATTAGTTCAGTGTCTACCATTAGCGCCTTTCCCTTAGTTTGGTTTCTTAGCAACGTCTGCTTGGTTTCCTGTACTTTAATAAAAATTTTACTACGTTTAATAAAAAAAAACTGGACGTCCTAAACACTCTAGGTCTAATTGTAGTAAGTAAACAAAATGTATTTTTCTGCTAGATAGAATTAGATAGTTTTCGATTGAAGCTCGGATACTTAATAATACAGTAGTGATCATCGAATCAGGCTAAGTCTCTAAGCCATAGTAGCCATTAACTGCTTAATTATTAGCTTCTAGCTGCTAGCTCGAAATAATATTAGGCGCTCAATTCGTAATAAACTGATAAACCAATATTAATTTTGATAAGTAACATTCACTCTTTCTCAAAAAAAGTTTCCTTTTAAAGATAGCCTATGTCCTTCCACGTGAAAAAATTCACGGTTCCAGCAAAATTCATTTCGGTACATGGGGTCGTCTAGTATTTTCGTAAAATGTTAAAATTTTCCAGAATGTCCATTCTAGGCATCAAAGCCGATATACCCAGTTTTATTCTAACCTGTGGTAAAAACTACGCGCAAACAAGAGTCAGTATTCAAATTATTACACGACCAGTTTTGCTAACTTCAGTTTTTAGTGTCAATTAAAAACCTAGCAAAAATTGATAGACCGATTTTGTTGAAAAGGTGTGAAGTTTTTGTTTAATTATCGCATGACAGTTTCGGAATTGAGTTCAAAAGTCTGCGCTATTTTCAAATTCAGGTTAATAACTTGAACACAGTGATTTATAGTTTTCGTGGAATAATTGGAAATTTTATGGCGGTGTACGTGCACATGGTAATCTCTACTTCCGATGACGAATCCGTGCGGGATTTATTTTGTCGTAAAACATTATAGTCGATAATGTTCGAACTCAAACTCAACGGGTTGCACTACAGCACAGTGGCGTATACCATCTGGGGCCAGTGGCTTTTGATGGGGCCCTATCGTCACGCAAAAATCGGTGAATAATAAAACAGCCATAATGTAAAAAATATTTCTTGACTCGCGGCCCCTTGGGCCGGGACCCTTTTGGGTCGCAGATAAATTATGACAACCTGTTGTTACGCCACTGCTACTGCAGGCATTTAGATGTTACCTCCTCTCCTTCACCACGCCGGTGTACGATTTGTCAAAACAAGTTTCTGATTTTTTACCTAACCCAAAGACGATACAAAAGTTTTCACTTTAAAAGAAGATAACTATAATACCAAAATATATTATTATTATACTACATGATGCCCGCAACTCCGTTGCCCAGAAATTTGATACTCGAGCAGTGATCGTACATTTTTTCATTAAAAAAAATCTAAGTGTTTTCTCATACTAACGAGGTTCGTATATCGGCCTCTATCTGACCGGGGGTTGATTTTGAGAAAAGTTTATCGGAGCTTTTTTGCTGTCCCTGGCGCCCCCCCAATCGATTGGTGTATTTAAAAGTGATGGTTATAAGAGGTTAAAGGTATAAAAATATCCTATGTCCTTCCCCGGAACTCAAGGTATCTCCATGCCAAATTTCAGCAACATCGGTTCAGCAGTTTGGGCGTGAAGAGGTAACAGACAGACAGACAGACAGACAGTATGGATGAATGTATGGCGACACCCGCAACTCCGTTGCACTGTGCGCTGCAGGTTCATCGCGCGTTCGTTTTTTTGGCATAAAAAGTATCCATGTCCTTTCCTGAAACTTAAACTGTCTCTTCCTATACCAATATTTCATCAATATCGGTTCTGCGGCTTAAGCGTTAACAGACAGACACACTTTCATATTTATAATATTAAAATTTAAAATAGATTATAATAATTATTTATATCATCTGTTACTTCAAAATCAAAATATCTGAGTAGATCAAGTTGGAGTAGAATCATCAAGGATAGCCTTGGTTTCATAATAAGATGATTTGTTTCGAAATAAAATCTTAACCTTTTCAGTTGAGTTAAAAGTAATGGAATGAAACCTATTAATGTTACTCAAAGTGAACCGCGGTAAAATAACACTTTTTGTTACTTAGTGCTACATCTTTCAAGACTTAAGGGACAGAGCAGCATTTTTTTCTATTTTAATACACAATTCTTACTTTTTAATACTTTGAGTTTTAGCAAAAAGAAAAGTATATATTAGTAAACATTGACCTATGAAACTTTGAAAATATGATTCAACAAATTCTTATTTTGAAGCTAGCAAATCAAAATCTCATTATTTCGATCTTCAGTCAAAAACCTCGAAAAATGGCTGGCTTACATTATTCCAATCCAGTGATATAATACATCTCTGGATAACTTTTTTAAATATAAATGGGCACTGGAATGCAATTCAGTGCAATCCAGTGCCCGTATACATTATACCAATATTAATCCAGCGCTAGATTAGATGGATTGGAATAAAAACCGGCCATAAGAAATGTAGAGCGATAATATTTCAGAGTTGTTCCGTTTTGAAATATAACGAAGCCATATTTTTCTTCTCTTTAAGTTCACTGCTAATCCACTTTACTTTGTGTCAGTTTCAACTCTCACTTTCTTTGAACTGTTGGCAAGCACTAAACTAATTATAGGCGTTAATGTTGCACTTATAGAGGCATTATTGGAGTGTTACTATTGGAGTGTACCGGTGGTAGGCACCAGTAGTATCAACATTCTGAAAGCATTTGCTACAAATCTATTCGGAAATAAAACAATTTTTATTTTTTTTATTTTTTATTTGTTACTTTGAACGCACTACGAGTACCTACACAGTTGCACACCGTACAAATAGGCCAGTCATTAAAGCTAAAACCCGAAAGAAATTAGTAACTTGATAAAATTTTAGGGGATTGTTAAAGAAGGTAAAATAACTTACCGTGTGATTTTGCAGCGTTCTGGGGTGTACGGAAAGAGTTGAAAAGGGGTGAAAAAGGTTTTTTGTTAATAATATTGGGTAAAAAATTAGTAACACGCTGCAAATTTGGAATTAGGTTCTTCTTACCGTTTCGTAATGTGTATTAAATTTGCAGCGTTTTGCAACATACGGAACATTGTTTATTATCAAAAAAACAATAAAATTTGTTTTTAAAGGGGTAAAAAAAATAGTAACTCGGTGTAATCGGTTTTAATAATAAACAATGTTCCGTATGTTGCAAAACTCTGCAAATTTAATACACGTTAGAAAACGGTAAGAACAACCTAATTCCAAATTTGCAGCGTGTTACCAATTTTTTTACCCCTGTTATTAACACATTTTATTGTTTTTAATAATAAACAATGTTCCGTGTATTGCAAAACGCTGCAAATTTAATACACGTTAGAAAACGGTAAGAACAACCTAATTCCAAATTTGCAGCGTTTTACTAATTTTTTACGCAATGTTATTAACAAAAAACCTTTTTCACCCCTTTTCAACCCTTTCCGTACACCCTAGAACGCTGCAGAATCACACGGGAAGTATTAATTTACCTTCTTTAACAACGGGTTTTGGCTTTAATGACTGGCCTAAAAAGTAAACTTATATTCCATGTTTTAGTCGTAAAACTAATAATTAAGGTAACATCCATACTACTCAAAATTATTATAATAGCTTAACTGCCTGCCTATTACTTCTTCACACAGAAAATTACCTCGACTTTACGCCGAAACCGCTGAACCGAGTTTAATGATTGACATATTTTGAGAAAGGACGTAGGATATTTTTTATTCTGGAAAAAATTTGGTACTATTCTCGCGGAATAAACAAATTTTGGCATAAAATAGCTGTTGTGACAGTTATCTAGTAAGTACCAAAACAAAAATACTATCCTACAAAAACCTAATCCGCTTTGCTCTACCAAATTCTAGGAAAGACGTAGGTCATTGTGATAGCTTGCTTCGCTCGGCAAAACTGTAAGCAGACACACAGAAAGTCGATACTTGGGATAAGAAGTATCGAAGTCAGCAGAGGCGTGGGCATAAGTATTGTATAGTCATCGCTATCCTAATATGCTCGTAAAGCAAGTTCGTTTTTATTTCATATCAATATAGTATTAGACTGTAGTAGCTAACATAATAAGTTTGAGAACCCCGACTATGTGGATCGAAATATTGTAAAGGAAATAAATTAGGGTTGATTTAGGAAAACAGGATAGTTTTTTGTATGGGACTAACAATATTATATTATTGCCATACAACACACCAAAGAAATAATTTCAGCTGCAGAATCACTGTATCGGAATCTGACCATACGCTTGGTTGAATCTTCGTAAACCTGATAAAAATAATGAAGGTAATTAGCAATCATGATCACTGACCCAATTAGAAAAATGTCGCTATTGGATTACGTAGGTTTTAGTTGGAAATGTTACAGGGGTTTCTAAGGAGACGGCCAGGCGGTGGGCAACTTTGAAGCGACACTTGTGAACTCGCGTCACCTTACAAGTGCTAATGTAACTGGACTTCACTTATCTTCATTATCAAACTTCGTATCTCAGGTAGCGAATACTCTAAACTTGGTTTTCGGCCTTTACGACAGAATCCGGATTTTTTTGAATACTTACATTTGTTTATGCTGTCTGAGGACCCGATTACACCTTCCGTCCTGCGGAAAGACTGCAGACATGGGTGCTCAGTTACATTTGCAATATCCACTGTATTCAATGTCTACTAGGTTTTTTTGGCTTTGAAGGCCCGAACATTACCGTAATAAAACCAGAAATATTATATTTAGAGATGAGCCGACTATTTAGTCGCCGACTAGTTGGTACGGCCGACTATCCAGCCACTTTCGTAGTCAGCGACTAGTCGGCGAATAGTCGGTAAAAAGCGCCGACTATCCGGCTTTTTATTATTATTGATATTACATTTGAGAACAACCTTGCTTATTTTGAAATAAACTAGATTTGGTCGCCGCGTTCAAACCTCGCGATAAAAGCTATGACATAGACATATAATATATCTTAAAAACCAGCAATGATTGTATTATAACGTTAACATAACCAAAACACCATCCAACACGTTCGCAGGCAGCATAACCATGATCGGCTTGACCGATTAGTCGGCTTCTTTGCAACTGACTAATCGGCTAGTCGGCCAATGTCATGATTGGAACAGCTAGTCTCTATATAATTTACCTCGTAGGTTTTTCAGAAATTTCAGACACTTCAAAGCGATGTTTTAGTGTGAAATGTGCTTGTTTTTTAGAGATACAGAGCAAAATTAAATGTAAACTGTATGTAAATCATTGTTCTACAAAAAACTCTATAACAATGGATTTAAAAATAAACTAGCTGTCCCGGTGAACTCCGTGTCACTTTTTTGTCACTTTAAAAAAAAATATTTCAAATTTGCTAAAAGTAGAGGAGACTGGGTACGACTGTGAAAATTTTGGTTTGTAGGCCAATAATTTTGTTAATTTATCAGCTAGCTGGTAGCTGGTAGCCATACCCATAAGACAACCGTACCCATAAGATTTGTCACAACCCAACACAGAATTTCGACAACAAACAAGCGCCACGAATCGGCTAAAGTCTAAATACTTTATTTACTAAAATATATTATAATAATCACTCAATACAAATAGATTATAAAAATAATAATCACTCGAAGTTAACGATCAACTTACAACAAGAAAAAAATAAACGACATAGGTTATTTGTATACAAAAATAGAAAACAATAAAATAAATCAAACAAGAAAACCTACTTTTTAACTGACTTCCAAAAAGGAGGAGGTTATATGTTCGGCTGTGGAGATTTTTTTTTACTGTTACAAAGCAACCTGGGCAAAGGGAGGTCCCCTTTGCCCAGGTTGCTTTGTAACGTTATCGTCAAGTGATGGCTGAAGCAGCTGCTAGGAGAAGCATTCAGACTTGCAAGACGTGTCTTTCACTCCACATAGCACCCATCCCCATATTCCGTATAGTTTCGCTGTTATGAGCACTGCAATAACCTTACCCTGGCACAACCGTACTCATTCTCCCCCTACTCTATCTTTTAATAACTTTGAATTTAACATAAAAACAGTTAAACTCCCTGGAGTTAGTCTCTTAGAACCTGTTCTAAGAAACCTTTAAGTAAATAAATATGTCACTTACTTCTTACACTTTATTTGCTTTACATTTAATTATATCATTATATTAAATGAGACTGGTGATATCATGAACACCTCATCCCATAAGATAATATTATATGACGTCAGTATATTTCTATCTATAGATTCATGAGGTGTAAACTGTGGTAATAGAACAGAAATAACTTATTTCAGATAAAATGTGCCCACAGTTGTGTCAAAAAAATAAGATTTACAATAAAATAATAGTGGTATGGGTAAAAATTGCCGTTTATAATTTAAATAAATTCGTATTAAGGGGGTGACTAACCCAAAAATTACGATTTTATAATTAATTTGTATACTTGAAAATAAGCCCCAATTGTTTCATTTTCTAAAATTATAAACTACATTATATTTCCAAGAATTCGATTTGAACAAAACCACGATATCTTAAAATTTTCTCGATAGAAAAAAAATCACAAAGATGCATCTAATTTTCACGAATTTTTCAAGTTTTTGTCATAACCGTGCATTGAAATAACTTAACATTTTAACCCATTGTATAAAATTCTATCATTGAGAAAACAACCTAGCGGATTTTTAAATTAATGTTCTATATAATATTTTATCGAGTTATTGAGGAATTATTATTTTTAACAAAAAATTAAAACCGACTTCCAAGGTAAAAACAATAATAACATTAATATGAACTAAAAAGTATTAAATAATTTTTACTATCTAATAGTGCCTTTTTCCGAATTCGGCTAAACCTCAACTATTTCTGTACTCAATCTTCATTATTTTGAAGTCGGTACCAGATAGCTGAATCTTCAGTCCTCTGACAGAATATTTAAAATTTTTTGAACTGGCACCGACTTCAAAATTATGAAGATTGAGTACAGAAATAGTTGAGGTTTAGCCGAATTCGGAAAAAGGCACTATTAGATAGTAAAAATTATTTAATACTTTTTAGTTCATATTAATGTTATTATTGTTTTTACCTTGGAAGTCGGTTTTAATTTTTTGTTAAAAATAATAATAATTTCACTCTTTTTAGTTACACTAGTACGTAAACCTTCGCGTATATTTTACGTATTTTATTACAATTTGTTAAGTGTTGAGATTTGTAAACTTAATATTTTCTAAGAAAATTTAGTTCCGCAATTCAACAACAGATGTCGTTGTTAAGCGTCTGCATCGCGGTATCGCTTACTCGACGGCATTTGATATAACTAATTCGCTACAATAATTCGCTACAATAATTTTTCTTCTCGCTCACACTCACTGGTTGTCTTAATTGATATTACGCCAGAGGGATTAACGTCCCAGGGTAACCCTACAGAACCATAAGACCAGTTTTAGGCGTAAGACGTAGACGTCTTTTCTTTACATTAAGAGTCACAACTCACACTCACAAAATAATATATTATCAGTGAAGTGAACAGTAGTTAGTAAAGTATTCGATCTGTATAATATAAAGTAGTAAAATATTCGATCTGTCGTTTGCCGCCACGCGCCGCCCGCGCGACACCGTCGCCTCTGTAGCGCCGACCGCCGTGTATTAAACAAACAGGTGTTGTTATGTAACAATACATAATTATTATTACGAGTTAGTATATCCATACCTATGCCTTGCAGTACTACAATCTATTCTGTGCTATGAGACATTAGTGACCTTAACACGACGTGGTAATGATGATGATGACGATGATGATGATGATGATTATGATGATGAATATGAATTGCATAGTAGTTTATGCTTTCTGTTCTTAAAACAACGCCGAAACTCCCAAACGTGTATCTATAAGGAATCAGGAGTTCTCTTAGCATCATCGAAACCATGGTATACCTTGACCCAATATTTGACTTTTTGGTAGCGTATTCTTAGTACACTTCACATAAAACCAAAATCACCATAGGTTTCCATATAAATTTCGAGGAGTTCCCTCGATTACTCATGGATCCCATCATCAGGTCACCACCTTTGTGAAAATGGGACCAAATTGGAGTGAAACCTAATACAACAAAACAAAAATTTCGAAAATCGGTTCACAAACGGCGGAGTAATCGTTGAACATACAAAAATAAAAATAAAAAAAAAAAATATATCCACAGCCGAACATATAACCTCCTCGTTTTTTGGAAGTCGGTTAAAAAACTAATTTGGCGATGAATCCGCGTCGTCCTTTTTCACCCGCCATATGAAAGACGGGCGTGAGTGTGAAGAGAGAAGGACGATGTTTGATTTTTTGGGTTAGTCTCCCTCTTTAATTACTTGATTTAATTTTCAGTAGTTTTATGTTTTAACACAATACTTCATGTCAAAATTTAGAAGTTACAGGTAAGTAAATTATGTAAAATATTAGGCATTTATCTTGTTAGCAAATAATTTATCGTTCACAAGCCAATTTAAATCTAATTATATGTTATGATTAAACTATCTGTAACAGCGTTATAATACACGCTGTTACAGATAGTTTTCATCTGAAAATCTTGATTGTTATAACCTAAATACCTGAATGCCTACGTGGCCTAGATTAGAGAGCTCAAGGTGATAAAGATAATTACAATGACGTGTAATAAAAAATAGTCCTTGAACTTGGAATTCAGATCGACAAAAAAAAGTTCAGCGACATGAAAAACACGTAGAGTCGACGTGTCACTGAAAAACTACATAATTCACATTTAAACTTCGGGAGTCCTGGACAATGTTGGATAAAGTGGTTTCAAATGTTAGACACGCAAATTGTATGCATCCTAGTGCAATGCCTCAACCGTAGGCAGTCTTATTCGAACCGGGCGGCAGATCGCACGCCCTACGCGTCGCACTCACTCGTAAGTTTTGTGACAGTATCCAAACGCGTACATACTCTACATTACCTTGCGTTTTTTTTTTAATTTGCGGTTTGAAACTTTTTTTGTGACAACTTTGTAACAGGTATTTTCCCGGTTTGTCTAGGCGAGTTTTGGGAAATGTGAATCCCCAATTTTTTTTAAAAAGAAAACAGATTTTGCTCGAAAAAGTTTTTAACTGAAAAGTTATATTATATTCGAATATTAAAAAAAAACATATATTTTAATAGGTTTTTAAAAAATTTACAGAGATAGGAGATTGACATTATTTAATTTAGAAAATTTTATTCATACTCATTACCCAATACCCAGTGATCTCACTAGCCGGTAAATTTTACATGTCTGCTCTATACTCTACGCGTGTAATCAGCCTTTTCAAAGGCTTTATCTAGTTACCATTGCAAACAAGTCGAGATTGAATTTGTATCATCGTCATGTAAATATTTTACATTGTAACATGGACTACCATAATCTATACAGTTTAATTTTGATGATGATTTCATTCGCTCCATTAAAAGTTATTTGCTCCTCAAATTATGTTATGAAATTTAGTTATGAGTGACATTCACGTAGTTGCTGAATAATATTAAAGGAAAATAGTTTCAGCAGATTGCAGTTTGCAAAATTAAAATAATGCCGTTATTTATTTTAATTATTATATACAATGTAGTTCAAATCACGAGAGGAGTCACAAAAAATCGTTTCAGGTCAAAAGTGTAAAGTTTTGTGTCTCGACTCGTGGCACTATCGTAAGATATTTTAATTCTAAAGTCGCATATTTTCATTTTATAACATACATTTAATGTATAATTATAACACCTACTGTATTGAACTGCAAGAAAACTCCAAGTTTCAAAACTTTTGTCGCTAAATCGTACCTGCAATAATAAAAAGTAGGTTTCATTAAACTTACGTGCTCGAAGTTGAAAAAAAAACCATTTTTAAATGAATCGTGAATAAAATAGAGGTGATTTCTGTTCTCTACATAGAGGGTCGTTAATCATTTTGAGGTTTGATGTCAATTCTGCACTAATTGTCCGATTAATAAATGAATCGGTAATACGAAGATAAATAATGACAAAAAGAACAATCAAAATGAATGTCTGTGTTTGTCTGTCATCTTTTGCGCAGCCAATTTTGATGAAATCTTTTGATGGACACTATGAATGTCTAAAAAGGCTGCACTGTTTTATCAGAAACAAAAATTTGCGCTCGAGATAAATGGATTTCTGCGCATATGAAGTTACGGGAATATTATGTAGTATTAGCTGTTCCGGTAAACGTGGTTTTGCCATATAAAGTATTTTGCCCATATTGTTTTATTGAAGTGACTGAATAATGTATGGCACCATAGCAACGTCCATCTCTATCCCGTCGCACAAACAATGTTCGCCGTCAGTCTCATGTTGTAATAATTTACTATTATTTATTTAACAAATGCACTTATCAATACATAAAGTACCTAACCCAGTAGCCGATTCTCAGACCTACTGAATAATATGCATATTAAAATTCGGTACAAATCAGTAAAGCCGTTTCGGAGGAGTACGGTAACTAACAATGTGACACGAGAATTTTATATATAAGATTATATTCTATTTTATAGTATAAAATAAAAAAATCCAAACATTCTTAACAGAAAATGGCCACAGCCAAAAAGTAATCAAAAGGTAAAGGTAAATAAAGTTTTGAAAACGTATAAAGCAATTTGGAGCTTTCGCGTCGAGCCGAGCGCGAAATATCTTCATAGTAAAGCTGTTTCGTATTTCGTGACTGCTATTGTTCTAGCTAAAGCAGAAACCGGTTATTCGAATGATAGACTAACAATCAACAGATAAGCTCACATAGGCTTTAGGGAAAAGACTACGGTTAGGCTTTATACAAAGGATGGAAAAGTCAGATAGAGTTCAGATTAGCGTGACATGACCTCCGACGATAACTATAACAGCGGTTCTCAAACTTTTATGGTCGCGGAACCTTTGAAGTGACATTTTTGAGGGACCCCAAAAAATTATGGTCTGTCTTTGAATGTCTCCATGAAATGACATTTCTATAAACAATTTATGTATCGCTCGCGGAGCCCCCAGGGTTACGCGGTGCACACTTTGAGAAAGGTGCTCTAAAAGTACCTACCGTAGTTATCTTAATATATATAATTCTTCTGTGAGTGTGTATGTCACTGAACTTCTCTCAAATGACTGGGCCGATTTTGATGAAATTTTTTGTGTGTGTTCAAGGGGATCTGGGAATGGTTTAGATACTTACACAATTTTGTCCGCTGGACAATGTTTTTTTAATTAATTTTTAATTTATTAGTAGTTGTTGATTTTGGAATGTTTTACATTTGATCCGACAGACGGCGCTACCATCGCAGTGTCAAATTTTAAATTCGAATTTTAATTATAGTCTGTCCCAACAGTTAGCGCTGCGATCAAATTAAAAAAAAACTTTATATACTTAATATGGCAAAGAAACGTTTGCCGGGACAGCTAGTATTAAGTAAGTTAAGTAAGAAGATGTATAATATTCATGATATCACAGGCGAAAAATTCAAGCCAATATTAAGATTAATGTTGAGATCTGTTTCCTATCATTGGTGTAGTCATTTAATTTATGAATGAGTTATTTGAAGGTAACTCGTACGTATAACGTGACGTAAAAAAGATACAGATTAGTTCTTAGAATAGTAGATCATAAAATTGCATGTGAAAATATTATGTATTCTGATTATTCCTCTACTATTAAAATAAAAACTTATACGATTTTTCTCCGATGAATAGCACAGTCTACCTCTCTCCCTACACATTATATTAAAGTATTGTAATTGATGTAGTAAAAGTCCTTTGCCATCATAATTATTATAATACATATTATAATACCACGTAACGCCCGCAACTCCGTTACGCAGAAATCCATTTATCGCGCGGGAACCGTACATTTTCCGGGATGAATAGACTATAAAACATCCTGTCTCAGAACTCAAAGTATCTCATTTAACAAAACAGAAAAACAGCGCAGACACACAGCGCATTTACAATATTATTAGTATGGATTGTTAAGTTTGTGAAATATCGGAAATGTTTGAAATGCGCCTGCGTTTGAGGTGACTAACGGTTCTTGATCAAGTTTAACAACCCCATCGAAATAAATGCCAAGAAACCCGACTAATCCACGACTGCTCCGACCATCACCAGCCCTATGCCACTTACAAATTTCCAAGCAATTGAAAAGCAATGGTTTTCTAACTGATAGTTTATACTTTATAGCAAAATTATCCTCTTTAACGGCATTTTCCAATTCTTTTGATGCATTAGGTTTCTACCGAGTACCGAAGATTCGTGGCTTACGATCTTTTGTACGTACATAGTTTTATTTATTTATTTATTAAAAACTTTATGCACATACAAGTACAAAGGTGGACTTAATGCCTAATGGCATTATCTACCAGTCAACCTTTGGGCGATACAGAAACAAAATTGTATAGGTGCCAGTCAAGTTACCAGAATAAGAAAAAGTTTTATTAAGCGAAATGGGACTAAATATGCAATCTCTGACACTCCTAAAATTCTCTTCATCAAAGTCCGACACTCGGAAAATTTTGACAGACAGATAACTAAAATTTTTTCCATAAAATTTAATTTTTCTGTAGAAAAACACAAGAGACACATAAAAATTAAACTCTATCTAATATATTCATCAATTAATTCAAATAGTGTCCAAGAAGTAAAGCTTAGAATATTTGAATAATACGTGTCTACACTATCAAACCTAATACGCTTATTTATTGACTTTGTTACGTGAGGAACAGTGATTGTTGATAAGAACGTGTGTGAAATTATTAATGATTTTTTTTAGAAAGATGTAGTGACTTATGGACGACTTAATTTATTACAATCCAGTGATTCTTTCATTTTTATCATTGTTACTGGAATAAATGGCCAAAGCTTGCAGTGGAATACTCTAAATCATTACATTCCAGTGCACGTTTACATGATTCCAGTACTCAGTAGTAATCCAGGGCTGGAATCGTTGACTGGACTGGACTGGATAACCCGCTATTAGTTTGGAGCAAGAGAGACAATAATTTTCTTCTCGTGTCAAAAAACACAATTTTAGACGAACATACCTTACTAAACAATATGACATTGCAATTTGCAATGTTGCTTAGGCTGCGTTTCCACCAAAGATGTGTTGCGAGGAATGTGTTTTTAAGATCCAATGACCAATAGAATCGCTGCGCTGAGCGAGGTCACGGTAATGAAGCGATTCTATTGGTTTTCAAAAACACATTCCTCGCAACACAATATCTTTGGTGGAAACGCAGCCTACTCGTATTTGCAATAAACTTATTTCTAATACTATAATAATTCTTGTACTATACGAAACTGTCAACGTTTTCTAAGACGTGATTATTCTGTTCTGTCTGCAGGGCAATTATAAAGGCATTATTCTTTCATTATGTTGACTCACACTTCAAGAGACTCGCTTTTGTGCATCCCTTGTTGTTGCATGTCCATAACGTCCATTAGTAACACATAAAGCTTATTATAGACAATATTATTGAAGAATGCTATTCACATTAAGTGATTAAATTTCAAATCCATACTTAATACTATAAATGCGAAGTGCATGTGTTTGTTACCTCTTCACGCTTAAACCGTTGAACCGATTTTAATGAAATTTGATATGGAGATATTTTAAGTCCATGGAAAACACATATGATACTTTTCATGCCGGAAAGTATATACCGTTCCCCGCGACAAACGAATTTCTGCGCAACACTCTTGCGGGTGTCATGTTAAACTTACATTAGTATTTGTAGATGATGTTCATCATGTAAAGATGATTAGAAAAACATCAAAGTAATATCTCCTTTTATGGGTTTGATAAATATTTAAACCAATCATGGCTGTGACAAGAAAACATCAAGACAGATTTGTTGATGTATACTGGCGTCTTTGGAACTACTATCCTTGGTTTTGCTAGGCACGCAGTCACTTCGTCACAAAGGTATGGCTTTAGGTCACGATTTTCAACATTCCCTATATTTAGAATATTAATATTATCATTATCAGCGTCAGATGTAGGACATTAGTACAGTTTAGACCGCCATCTTTGTCATTAATATAGTTAACATGTGAATATTATTTACTTCTAATTGATTGTTTTCTAACACCTACGTATTGAAAGACACTCTTTATTCGTAACTTTAATCTTACTTGGACTACGAAAACATTATAATTATGAAAAGCGAATTAACAATACTGGATCTTGCTCCCAGCTTCAATTTGCTTATCATCCGGGAACCGTTCATTTTTCCGCAATAGAAGCTACCCTTTGTCCTTTTCCACGGTTCTAAGATTCTACATATCAATATCATCAAACGGTTTAAGCATCAACTCAAGAGGTAACATACATCGTCAGTCTGGTAATAGCTAGGCGTCAAAATGATAAGAACCAGAACATGATAATATAAGGATTAACTTTAAACCAGACTTGTAGAACATTAAGTAGCACTTAACGCGAACCCGAGCCAGTATTTTTGGAGACACTTCACATCAGAACAATACTTACAAATTAATTCATCCATTTACATTGTTTGCAGTATTTAGTTTGTTATTTTATTATTTAAATGCTCTTTGATGTGGTGTTGTTTTGCTAGCGAGACGACGCGAGCTCTCGAAATTACGCGCGCTCCCACCCTCATATCAAAAGAAAAATGCGATACTCGATTCCAGAGACAAACATTCGAAAATACTCATGTTTCTATCGAATCTAAATAGAAGCTATGGCGGTCGACGATGCCTTTTATTCTTTAGATGTCTCGAATAATACCATCATCTTATTACATTGAATATTTTACCGATTTTGAATAGACGTATCATAATATCTTGGCAGATAACTATACTATAAACTATTCTCGAGGTATATCTATTACAAATTACAATATCATTACAATACAGATTAAAGATAAGTACCATATCTTTTTGGATACCTTAAAATGCCTATGTTTAAAGCATCTTTGGTGGTCAACCTTATTTTTCTAAGCTCATTATATTATCAGACTAGTTTACTACTAGTATGCCCTTCTGGACCCTGAGATAAGTACAATAAACATTTATAGGTCACGTCTTCTCTTATCATTTCATTGACATCTTAACATAATATAATATGCCTATTACTGTTTCTACATAGATCTTATTGCATAATAAACTGTAATTAAAGTATTGTTGTTACTATAGAGTTTTTTGTTGAAGGTTTTAATATAAATTCTGATATTGTAAATTTTAATGGTAATCAAAAAAAAGTTATATCGTATAAGAAAATAGTGCTCGAACTAAGCTTTAATTTTCAAAGCTAAAAGAGTTAATGCTTATGCCTATCAATAGCTAGGCAAGAAAAAATAGACATAACTTTTTGTAGCAGAATGCTGCATGCAAAAACCGCGCCTAAACCATATCATAAAAGTTGTATTCCAATTTCAAAAATGTAATAAATCAATAGGCAATTAAATAGATCAGCGGTAGGCGGATAGTTATAGCCGGCCGATCAATGTGTAGGATTTGACATAAACCTGAATAGGCAGACCATTACATAACAATTAATGAAACATATTTACATTCAAATCTAAAAGGTCCTAAATAATCTGATTTGATTTTATTGCAATTCAATTCAGCAATCAAACCGTCACTTGGCTCTTGCTCTTAATTTTTTTTATCAATATGCTCTTTAAAATATTATATATTTAATATTAATACAATATACAGTACAAAGTATCCTACGAATAATTTCTATTCAAAAATAGTGTCTAATGTATAATATAGTCTCTATCTCTCTAATATAATATTTAAATTATTATAGTCGCTCTACCTTTATAGTAAAAAATTATACTAAACTAAACGTTCAGCAAGGCTCCGGCCGCGTCATTCCTTTGCCCGCGTAGTTAAAGAACTTCAACTTATTATAATATTAGCAATAAACAGTATTTAAAAAAAAAACAAACGGTCTTACCACAAAAGATTAAACATCTATTGAACAGTTGTTTTGAGACCATTTTGTATTGAATTTTTCTTTAATCAACTATTCAACGGGTGCTTGAATCTTTTATAGTAAGACCATCTCAATGAGTAAGACCGATTATGTTTATATAAATTTTTGACTAGCCTCGTGATGGACCACAGCAATGTGTCATCATCAAACTCTATCTAATAGCTGGTACCGACATCCCAATCACTATAAATTAAAGTATGATTAAGAGTGACATGGAGTGTAGAGTTTTAATTAAAAAGTATTTGGTTCGTTTAATTATTATGTTTGTTACATTCCTGGCGATGACTATAACTTTTAGATCACTTAATATGTTCCTCGTTCAGCTTTTAATTGTTTGAACTTTTTAGCTCGTGTACAGATGGATATTAAAATTACCCCTGGGTTAAATATCATCATAATATTGATGTCACTATTGATATTTATAATATAATATAATTGACATTATATTTAACCGAACTCTAACTCTAACTCTACGTGTCTAGTCATAATTATTTATATTTCATTGAATTATTTAAAAATTCCATTGCGAAGGTTGTTTAAATAGTTGATCAAAATATACGACGAGCGGAATTGCTGGGAAAGGATTGTCTTATAATTTGAGCCCCACTTTATATTTCTGCGTTGAAATATTATTAATACTTATATCATATTGAATAAGTCTAATAAATTTCACAGATAGAGTATTTAGACATAAACCGTACAGAAAATAAATGCTTAAACGAAAACAAATCGTAAAACTATGTATTAAAACTTTCCGCGGAATTTCAAAATGCTATAAAAATAAATTAGCTGATGTAGTCTAATGTGTTAGACCTAGTAAAAGGTTTAAATTAGGTAGATATTAGGTATCTAACTAGGATAAAAGTTAAAATAGGTAACCCCTTAGTTCAAGTTATAAATTGATAACTTAATGTTCATAGAAGTTTGTGAATACATTGATACAAGTGACCGACTTTTAGAATGTGGTATTTGCAGCCGTAGGCAGTACAATACAATGCGTTTTCTTGAGAAACTTGTCAACTTTGACTTAATTCACTTTGCTCCATTAAATGCATTTAACCGGTTCTGTATAAATGAGCCCTCATAAATAGGGAAAAAAAGCATAAACCGTAAAACAAACGCATAAAAAAGTTTTAGCGGTTAACAGACATCGTGATTTTGGACAAAGATATGAAAATAAAGTTCAACTTTACAAATTAGAAAGATAATAGCGATTATAAGAACAAAATACGGAGCAAAAAGACGAAAGGCAGTTGTCGTGACGATGTTCAGATTTGCATAAAGAGCAACTATGTACCGACTACGTGCGCGAGGTTACGAGTTACAAGCTTTTGCGACTTTTAAATATCAACTTTAATAGCTGTATAAAATTAAAAAAATTAAACAAGTGATAGAACACAAAAACCAACAAAATAGTTTTAAGCAGTTGGATAAAAATGAAACTACAAAAATGTTACCTTTATATTTAAAATCTTTAAATCTCTAGAATAATATTAATTATAAAGATTGACGATGCAACCATTTTGCATGTATATCTGCTTGTAAGTTGTAGCCTGTAAAAGACAAACGATAAAGTATTTAATAAAACAATCAAACTGTAATAAGTTTGTTTCGTGTAGTTGAGTAATAAATTTTAGTTTTAAACAATTCGCTAAGCCATTGGTTTGAGGCAAGCAGGAGACAGTACCTTGCGCACGCAACGACCGCTCTTCGTGAAATTAATATCAGTTTCAAAATAATGTATCAGTATAAACGGTTTGTCAAATTCCCTTGCGGATTTATTTTTATGTCATATGGTATTTATCATGGTAGGCTTTTTGGTAGGGTTGGCGTTTGGGAACTGAGGCAGCGAGTGTATGCCATATTATGTAATTTATCATGCTAGAGATCCTTTTGGTAGAGTTGGTGTTTGGGAACTCAAAATACGATTTTTTGTCACTCATATAGCATATTAATACTTTAATGGAACACACTAGTGTCTTACAAACCGGTGTCCATGAGCCTTTGTTATCCATCAAGCGGTCTCTCCTTTTCACCTTTTTTTTTGAAACCATAAAAGTAAAAACATTTAATTATAATAACAATGGGTTTTCAACTTTCCCTGAATATACTCTTCCCATACAACAGACTCCCCATACACACGATTAAGTACCAATGATATATTATATCTTTGTCAAATACAGTTCAACTGTGATGTAACTGCGATGCTATCTTTGGTCGTCAAATATGATACAAAAGAAAATAATAGTTCCTACGCCTACCGCCGGCGTGGGCTATGACAAAGGTACACGCTCTAAATCACGAGATGCTCTTTTTGTCCAATAATAAATACAAATATGGGATTCAAACCTTCAAATCATAATAGTTTAATTTTAAAAAGTTTTCACAAAAGTCACTTTCACGAGTAGGTATAATCCTAAGATTAAGGACTCATTAGAACATAGCTGTAACTTTTGAAAATTCACTTTAACAGGATAAATTATTATGTTCAAAATTTTCAATAGTCATTTTAGATTCAAAAATAAATACCTTGGAAAAGCGAAGCTTTTGTCGTTGATGTTTTGTGAAGTTCTAATATCGCTGCTCATTCTTTATGTCTTTTGTTTCTTCCATGTATTTATTCTTCTTCCTTGATCTAGGCTCACCTATCGGTGTTCCTTTCTAGAAAAGCGGCCACATACCGCAGATGAACTAATCATTCCAGTTACTGTACTAGATACAGTAACTGGAATGATTAGTTCATCTGCGGTATGTGGCCAATTTTGTAATCGGATATTCCGTGCGACATCAAAAAACAATGCCAGTCAATGCCCCTGCCATTGTTATAGCTCGGCGTTGGGTTCCTAAGATATTGGGTGACAGCCTTTATGGGTTGGTGTTTTAGAAATTAGACTAACATGACATTCTTCCCAGTGATTTCCTTTAGCTGTTTGAATTTCGGTTTAAAATGTGTAATTTTGTATCTCGTATCTATACCTCCATACTTCTTACTATTTATTTGATTGTTACCTTTTTACCCAAACCGCTAAACGGAATTTTGCTAAAATTTTGTATTAAGACTCTTAGGTCCCGGGAAAAAACGTAATAATATAATACCTTTATCCCAGAAAAATACTTATAAGCCAGTAATTAACATAATAATTATTATCATAGTTTATATCATGTAAAAACGCATGTTTACGTGCGAAAGATCTAGTTTCACACCCGGTTTCTGAAAGGTCTGTCAAATCACTGATCAACTAACACTGCTGTTAATTTAGCATGGATGTCAAATCAATTTGAGTTTCTGATACATTGATCAGCCAAAAATTAACTAATCTATGATCATTTTTAATTTGACTAGCGATTTGTTATTTTTCGTCATTACTTCACTATTAACTATCAAAAAACCAATGAAATGTCAAAAGAAGGAATTGCAGACTGTCATTGCTATCAAAAATGTTCTGGAAATTTCAAATCTGATGTTTTCAGAATCATTGATCAAACGAAAATTAACTAATCTGTGATCATTTTGATTTGACATGCGATTTGTTTATCTTCGTTCATTTGTCAGAATTTTGATTTTCAATTTTTCAGACGTTATCGATTCCTTAATTCTTCTTCATTATAGAAATGAATATGATTATAATATAAATTTTTTTGAAAATAAAACGAGTATTGCAAATAAAACAGTTTATTTGCATTATCGACGTATTTATTACGAAGTTTTATTAAAACTTCATAATAAATGTGTTTGCAAACCTTTTAGTAACGTAGGTTCAAAGAGAAAATGTAGATTTACAAAATCAATTGAATTCATAAGTTAATTCACCCACAATTGCCGATTAGTTGACACAGCTTTTGACAAACGTTTAATCTATGATCACGGCTTGACAAGCGTTTCGGAAACCCAAAATGGCGGTTGACATATGATTCTCGAGTCAAATTGAACAGCCGTGTCAACTGACGCGCTGATCAAATTAAACTAACTAATCATGCTTCTAGCAACCCAAATGGTACTTGACAAGAGATTTGACAAGCGATTAGTTAATTTTAGTGTTGATCAGCCTTTCAGAAACCGGGTGTCAGTCTTTTAGACCAATTGCTAAGCTAGTTTACAAAATTAGCTTTCCGCTATTTCTCACTTGTGGATCCATCCATCGTCATACAGTCTTCGCTACCCCTTAGATGAAAACAAATTGTGCTTTAAACCACCACTGACAGTCTGTTTTTTTTAATCGTACCTAAGTTGTTTAAATAATAATAATTATAATTATCAAACATGCTTATATACATTCAGCCTGATTAAATTTGCTCAAATTCCATTATTAAACTATTATATCCTGACTCAAAACATCTTCATATCCTTTATTTTCTTCAAAATTGGTTTAGCGACTTCAACGTGCAGAATTAACAACTCAATTTTGCTCTTTATTGTCGCTTATGTACCATCGAGGAAATTGATTCCTATGCAATTGATAGACCAACGTTATTTGGTCGAATATGTCAATTCAATGTTAATTGTGATCTGTCGGCTGGGTTTGACATAAGGCAACCAAACTACGTAGGTCCCCGATCTGCATAGGAATCAACTTCTCTGATAGTACATTCTAATGACTAATCACTCTGTTGTTATTTGGAGAAAATTCTGACATCTGAATTGAGGAACATATCGAGTATAATAATTGTACCTTTATGGAGAAGAACTCTGGCCTAATGTAGATGTGCCTCTGCAAATATTCGGCAGCGACCTTGATATTGCAGGGTATTTTTAACCCAATTGAATCAATATGCTAAATGTTTATAAAAGCTACATTCTTGTTACATAAGCTTAGCAGTGACTTTCCTTATCATTGTAACTCAGTTCTTGTTCGTTTACGACTTCCATGATTTATCATTTTAAGTGGCGAGGATCAACGCCAATTTGTTATTCCGTGACTCCCAGTTTACCTAGTTGCAATATAATAATGAAATGTAAAACAATATGAGATATAAAGCACAATATTTAAAAGATGTTTAACCATAAATTTATTTCCAAAGATATTTAAAAAAAACATGAAAAATAGAGAAGATCCGCCCCTAGTAACTACAGTTTTATGCTAAGCTAAAATGAATCTTATTGCGATGTGTATACGCTTGGTCTTTGGTTGTGTGCAAGGTTATCGTTTTGGATTGATCCCTGCCTTAACATTTCTTTCTTTGAATTTCGCCGTAAGACCACACTATAAGGAGTAATTTTTCAGTATTTTTAGATACAAGCGATGCTAAAATTGCATTTTATAGTCATACAGAGAATTTAAGAATCTAAAGACACAAGGACAAGACGTGACGCATCGCAAAATCTTGTCATATCAAATCCCATGTAGTCACGGTATCGTAATCTACTTGACTAAAATCTCGCTACAATCATAGATTGGATAATGGACACTTATAGCCTTGTGTTACCAAAACTGTCTAGCCACTAGGCCACGGACGATCTATTTTAAACCAGAAGACAAGGCTTCGCAGCATCCCTATCACCATGAATACATAATGAACCCTGATTCGCGACTTTCCGACGAATAGAAATGACATCCTTACTATTCGTCTAGGTAATTGTTAATTATTACTATGAAGTATTTTATTTCGACATAAGTACCCTTTGCCTATCCGTAATTCAAAATATCGTGTGATCTTTCCCTAAATTATTTACAGCTTGCGACCGTACCTGTAGGCCTACTACGAAACTGTTTTGAGACTCAAACAGTCGGACGAGAATGCCGCGTAAAATTTAGTTTGTTATTATTTTTAGCAATATTCCGCGAAATAAACTTCCACCTTTAAGTAAATGAGTGAGTGCACGCATAGGCATGCGTACAGCACCTCCTCCAGAGAATGCCGCGTTCTGCTCTAACAACGTCATTTCACGTTTGTTAGAGTAGGACGCAGCATTCTCGTCCGATTGTTTGAGTCTCAAAAACAGTTTCATGGTACAAGTCCTGGTTAGTGGTTATCATGATCAGTTTGAAAGAATATCAAGACAATTAATTATTAGATCCAGCTGATTCAAGCCTACTCTACATTTAGCTTTTTCAATATTATATATACGATACTAGCGTGTTAGCTATACTATAAACGTGTACTATATACGTAGCGATTAAAATTTATTTCTAACAGCTAATTCTATTATCGATTGAACGTTCCACATACACAGAATGACACGAAAATTCTTTCACTGACTACACAATGGTTCTTTAGTCTTCTACGGTCCTAAATAAAAACACATTTAAGTTTTGCGCAACGGAAATGATCACGCAAACATTTTTGTCACATTATATCTATTTTTATATAAATTATGATTTTTGGAGTGTAATCACGCGAAAACAATAAATCGAGGAATGTGGCAGAGGCCTTCAGACTAGCACTTAAGTTATTGTCTGATTTTTGCTAAAAGATTACCCTTATATAATATAAAAGATATTCCAAAAGGAATTGTACTATGTTACTATAAGCAGTTATCGAATAAAATTAACGTTTGTAATGATTATTAATTTATTAACTTTATAAAAACAATTTACTCGAGCGAAGACAAGCAACTTGATTCTATTTTTATTTTTTACTAAGCCCGTAATGATAGTTGGTTAGTAATTTCGTTCGATTTATGGGACATCGCTTACCCTTCGTGTTCTAAAGTAGTTATGACAGAAAAAAATTAAATCAAAACCGTTTCCGTGTAATATCATACTCGTATAGGGCACCAAGTTTGCAAAGTATTCCTTGTGGTTCACGTCAACGTACTACGGTTATAACATACTATATTTTTATCATCGTCAGTGATTTAGAGTCAAAGCTCCTCCTTACCAGCTCATACAGACATACAAGCGTTGTAAAACAAGTTTTGTTCGACAAGTAAGGTTCTAATTTCTAACGTATCAGCCAAGGATAAAACATGCTATAACTATAATACGTGTAATATAAAATAGAGTAGATATTTTTATTAGCAAGAGTAATCATGCCAAAATCAATAAGGAAAGTGATATTCATATCACATAAATAAGTTTAAAGTTACACTACTGTTACTGTTACACTACTATTAGGTATTTCTACGTATCTGTGGCCATTTTTAATTTAAAAACAAAAATATAGATACGTGGTTGAACAAACTTTCGTCTTACCCATCACCTCAGAATGAAGATTGCAGTGCTCTGTTGTCAACCAGTTGCGTTGAAAAAGACACACTTTCATTATACATGACTTGAAGACGTTTTTGTGTCATAACCCGAGAAATGGGGTCCTTCCTTCATCAGATTTTTGATTGTGACTCCCAACAAATAATGTTAATAATTTGATATTTTACTTCAGTAAATAATTTATCGTTAATCGATAGTTATGATTATAGATTATATACAGAATTGTTGTATGACAAAAGTTTAGAAGCAAACCGCAACGTAATCATGGCTATTTTCAGTGTTTCGATAATACAACATTTGCCCTTGTAAATTGGTTAACCTTTATGTAGATACCCGCATTTAAGGCTACAAAAATGTCATAGGAAATTATATTCTAGCCCGCCGTAATAAGGCAAAATAAATATCACAATTTTCATTAAATTAAAAAAACTTATGCGGTTTCTGAAGTACACTTAGCTTAATAGTGCAGAGTTAACGAACGAAGGTGCTAAGCAAGTGAGTACGAACACCGTTACACTGGCGCGGGCGGTGCGTTTGCCCTTATTTAATACACTTTTAAGACCTCTATGTAGGTCACACTTAATGTTTTCACCAAACGTATCCATAAAAGTAATTGAAGTGTCTCCCAATATCAAATCTTGCGTTTATTTTACAAGAATTTTCGGGATATTAAATCATATTGATGGGTGGTCTGGCGAATGTAATTTGAGCTTGTCTCAGGTTTGAGCTTGGACTCTGCTTAGCATCGTGGGCTATAATCAGGTGATTAAAATGATACAGGTTCTAAAGTTACTAAAATTATATTTAGTTTTAGTAACTATAGAGACAAATTCAGTGTAGGTGTTTTAGTAACCTTAGACTTTGGCAAACGCTGCTTTAGTAAATGTCATTTCAGAGGCTTTCAAGCTTTGCATCCACGTCCCCATGACAATTTTATCGGCGCGTTATTCCATCCTTGCCAGTCTGTTATTAAACTATATTATATTATACTGCTAAGATTTGATATAGCGTTGATGCTATGTATAAACTGTGACAGTTATTTTAGCGATCCCATGTACCAGAATTTTATTATAATCATTCCATCGATGACGTGACCCCGCAATGTGAAAACCAGATGCTATAATTTCAAGGGCTCGGTTTAAAAATAATATCCCCCATGTGCAATATCTTACATAGGACGATATCATATATCATTTCACTGTGGGAAAAAATGCGATTATCAAATAATTACTTTGTCATTTTTTAATTCGTTTGTGACCATGTGTTTTATCATTTTATGTTCTTAGTGGTTTCTTTTTGTCCTTCTCTGCATCTTGCCAAGTTATTTAATGCTAGTTTTTACATACTTTTCTATGCGTAGTTATGAGTTATGATTATGATGAATGTCTTTTATCTCAGTTTTTAATCTTTCTTCTTTTTGTTCACTCTTCTTTGTTCGTCGTATCGTGTTTTTAAAGTTCATTTTTAACTTATTTAAACCAAGTTAAGCATTTTTGTTTTAGATTTTATCATAGACAAACTCGAGTATCTTAAAACAAAATTAGCTAGTTAAAAGATTTCCCACTATTCAACTTTTATGCAGCAGAGAATCAATATAACCCGTCGAAGACAAAAAATGTATTACGTTTCAAATATCCCTAAAAAGAATTGTCTGCAGATTGTGTGCTATCGTATTCGGTTCCCGGTAACCTAGTTACTGGAATACCGCTGTTTTGTAAACTTATCCCATGATAACATGCAAATAATATATCTATACTTATAAAATTACATGTCCTGACTGACTGACTGATTCATCATCGCCGAGCAAAAACTGTTAAAGTTACAGCCATGAAATTTGGTGAGTAGGGTTGTTTTATTAAGTAGACACCCACTAAGGAAGGAGTTTTGAAAATTTTACCCCGAAGGGGGTGAAATAGGGCTTGAAAGTCTGAATGAAAGTCCGTAATTTCTTAAGTTAGGAACATGAAACTTTATCTTTGGGTTACTGATTAAAATCATTTTTGGAAATTCTTCCCCCAAGGGGGTGAAATTGGGGTTGAAAGTTTCAATGGAAGTCCGTTATTTCTTGAGTTAGAAGCATGAAATTTTATGTTTGGGCTACTGATTAAAAATGATTGGATACGTGTTTAAGCGTTTTTGAAAATATTACCCCCAAGGGGGAGAAATAGGGGTTGAAAGTTTAAATGAAAGTCTATATAGGTATACTATGATAACGCGGACGAAGTCGCGGGAAACAGCTAGTTATGTATAATTTTATCTTGGAAGTAGTAAACAGGGTCAAACCAAGTTCTTAAAAGTTTCATGTTCTTTGGCCATTATAAAAAAAAAGACAATAGAGCATCTTGATTCGGGCCTGATTCACAATGTCGTTCGACTTGGATTTGAAAACTTACCGGAACGGCTATTGGTCAACACAATATAGTCGCGTGTGTATACTGTATATTTATTGACCAACCATCGTGCGGGATACGTTTGAATCCAAGTTGGACGGGAGTTGTGAATAATATGGTATGAATCCCTCGACCATGTATACATAATTGTATACATTAAGTATATTATATGTATATTTTTAGAGTAAATTTGAATACTTGATCTTTCCAATTGCCTTGGTCTCTGGGCACTAATTTTTCACGCCGGTTTTATATTTGTGATATTTATTTAAATGCTAAGATTTGACCTACGATGCATGTTTTTATCCCATACAATGATTAATTAGTTCACTAGTTACTTACGTAAGGAAACGATCCTTATCGTAATGATAACCGAAATCCTTATCAACCTTAACTATGTACTTTTAAGACAAAATTATCGCTATGTCGTCAGCCAACTAACACAATGAACTACGTAGGTAAAAATCTTAGTATTTAGCTAATTACGATGTCAGACGCGTAGAACAAATTATATAATATTTATATTGAAATAAAAACTTTAGCTGCAATTAAATGAAAGTCATAATTATGTTTTACCGGGGCGGGACTCAAATATTTCCATACCGAATTTCATACGACAATAAGCACGCTTGGGTGATTGGGATATTAGTATATCACATCACACTAATCACACTATCACACTAATATTATAAAGGCGAAAGTTTGTGAGTTTGTATGTTTGTTACTACTTCACGTCCAAACGGCTGGAGCGATTTCAATAACATTTGCTATGGAGTTCGTTGATATCCTGGATTAGCACATAGGCTACTTTTTACTGCGGGAAAATATCACAATTTATTTTTCCTAATAAACCGCGGGTAAAATATACATTACCGTCACTGTTTATATGGTGTTAATACTAAAGTACCTCTGGCTTTTAAAAACCATAGACAAAAGATAAATTAAAAAGAAACGAACGATTACGAGTAGGTTCGTTAAAAAATTAAACCGATTGTTCGTACAAAACCAGTGCCTCAATCAATTGAAAGTTAGTCGGTTTGCTATTTTTGTACTGACCTCTATAGGGAAATCCAACCGTCTTTAGTGGCTTAGCAATTTGGGATACAGCGCGAGTTTGCTACAGACATTATAGCGGCCCACAGTACAAGCAACTATTTTTGAAGTGACAACGTCTTTAGCGGCGTTGAGCACTTTTGTGGGATGGGTAAAAACTGTGAAACTCGCTTGGAGAGTAGTGTTGTAACATCGAAATCGATTAATCGAACAATCGTTTTTTTTCCGATTGTCGATATTTTTTAATCGATTGGGTTTCGAATTCGATTAATTAAAAAAATCGTTTTTTTTTTAAACTTTAAAATGTTTGGTTAAAAAATAATGCACAACGTTAATAATCAACTTTTCACTTTTGCCGGCACTCCCGGAATGCAACCCGTCTTTTTTTATACATACAAATGTAACACTTTAATGTGAGTGCCATTGTTTACGATGAGTCCGCTCTCCGACAAACTTTTCTATGCGAAAAGTTTCATCGCTGCTGCGTTTTCGAATGCTTGACTCCTGGAATTGTTGATATGACGTCACTATGACTCCTCGTACATACAACTTTCATTTTTTGAAATTTGTTTCGTAAAGTTAATTTGAAAATTGTTGTCAACTTGTCCGACAAAAATCGTGCTGCGTATGCTACGTAAAATATGCATGCACATACCTGTATGCAAAACATGTTGGCTATTGAATAAAGATTTTTCATTTCATTTTAATTTTTCAATTTAAACTTAAACATTTACTTGTATTATCAATACTAATTCCATACTTCCATACTATATTATAAATGCGATAAATGCGAAAGTGTGTCTGTCTGTCTGTCTGTTACCTCTTCACGTCCAAACAGCTGAACCGATTTTGCTGAAATTTGGTATGGCGATACTTTGAGTCCCGGGAAAGGACAAAGGATACTTTTGGTCCCGTAAGAATGTACGGTTTCCACGCGATAAAGGACTTTTCCAGGACTGAAATTATCCTAAACGTGTTTGCCGACGACCAGGCAGACGCCCGCTGATAGAACTGCGGTGGCCCCACATTTCCCGTGGGTCTGTCAGTAGCGGCGCCGAAAGGAACACGGTCTGGTTTTAGTTGGTAGAGCTGCGGCCGCTACCATCTCATCGGTCGCGGCGAGTCCCACGTACCCCGGTTGGCGGGGATGCATAATGGCATTTCCTGACCGAAAAAAGGACAAAAATTATCTTATGTCGTTTCCTGGGACTCAAAATATCTCTGGCATATCAAATTTCAGCATAATCGGTCCAGCGGTTAGGCCGTGAAGAGGTAACAGACAGACAGACAGACAGAGACACTTTCGCATTTTTAATATTTTATATTAGTATGGAAATATTATTTCCATATTATGGAAGTATTAATGATTGACATAATATTTGTCGTATACTCGTACAATAATTACCTATAAAATAATTCCAATCGGAAAACCTGAAAAATCGTTTATCACGCGGGAACCGTACGTTTTTCCGGAACAAAAATTATCCTTTATCCTTTCCCGGGATTCAAAGTATCTCCATACCAAATTTCAGCAAAATCGGTTCAGCGGTTTGGACGTGAAGAGGTAACAAACAGACAGACAGACACTTTCGCATTTATCGCATTTATAATATAGTATGGAAGTATGGAATTAGTATTGATAATACAAGTGAATGTTGAAGTTTAAATTGAAAAATTAAAATGAAATGAAAAATCTTTATTCAATAGCCAACATGTTTTGCATACTGGTATGTGCATGCATATTTTACGTAGCATACGCAGCATGATTGAGAAGAGGAGCGTGAAGAGGTACCAGACATATAATTATACACCTTCGTATTTATATTATTTGTATGTGTATGGACGTATGGATTCTTTTAGGAGTGACCAACAATTAATGTTATATTCTAACTGGTCCACTTGCATTTCCGTATCAACTATTTCAGATGTCGCATCCCAGAATGTGGGGAGATTTCCAAATCGGATACCTTCGATATTATCTAATATTATATAAAAATTTATTATTCTCAAACAATTTTAGAGCCTGAAAAGTTTCAAACAACAAATATACAGTATGGACTTTGTTACCAAGTAATAAGGTTGTAAAGTGGGAACCCGGTCTTCCGCCGTACATTATTTAAACTCATAACACCCGCAAGGTTTTGTAGCTGATGCTATTTCTATACGTGGATACTGTATGACAACTTTTTTAGCTCAATTAGGTGTTGCTGAAATAAATGCAATATTACTGTGCATAAAATGATTCTATATAGGGGCCTTGTGTCCCTCATAATATTGGTGTGTATCTCGTCGCTGCGAGCACAAAATGTCGTCAGACGTAAGTATTTTTAAATTTATTTTAGCAATAAGCAATATACACTATACAGGGTATAAACAAAACTAAGTTATACTTTAGGATGTGTATAATTATGTCCCTTAATGTATAGATTTCACTGTGCAAGTAGCAGCACTGAAACTTGAAACAGCATTTTTTTGTGATGTGTGAAAACTGAAAACCCCATGGTGCTCCACTCATCACTTAGGGTAGAGTTGCGGATAGAACCTACCACAGTGTTTAGAGACAATCTAGTATACACCAAACGCTTTTTTCACAAAAGACTAGAAGGCATACTGATGAGGATGTGTAGGCGTTGTCACTTTACGATCATGATGGTTATAATTAGAGTAGTTTTTACTGAACTGACTGCTAAATGTCAATCAGACTCTATTTATAAGTAGTCGTCAACATTGCACCGACTGACCCACATACAACACAAATAGCTGATAAATCAGTTCACCAACTTAAATAAGAAAGTTAGTGAATTAGTAGAACTGGAAGATCTAGCTTTTCATGAATTACCTACAAATTTAAAAAATGAAAGTTTTGTGAGACAAATCTAATGAATTAGATGGTTTCCTTTTGGGCTAGCTACAAATATTCGCCCAGGCAATTACCTAGATACCATTCATACAAAATTTCATGGTGACAGTTTTGAGATTCTACCGCGAAACAAATATTGTTTAGTATCGAAAACAAATAACAATGTAACATAATATTAAAGAGTTTTAGTTACAGACTTACAGATAATTACCCGACTGCCAAGGGGGTTATATTTATTTGGAATCCCTGATAAAAATAATGACTAGGATTAATAGAGTCGTGGCCATAATTGCAAAAATGCTCTACTTAAACTCTAAATAAACTAGCAGCGATTTAACAGGCTACTTATATTTGGTCAGCAAAGTACTTTGAAAAATTAATTCTCTTGGGATGCATGCAATTCCATTACCATGATCAATACATACTGGGGTATGAGACATGCTAATCATAATAATTGTGAAGAAATATACATTGATTCCTTTAAAATTGATACATTGTTTCAATTATTGAAGATCCACCTGAAATGAAATTATATAATTAAAAGTAAATTTTAAGATAAAACTGGATTTTTTTACATTCTAAAGATCATTTCATATTATTATGTAAGATCCCCTTTTGTCCCATAAACGTCCTCGTTCAACATATCCGTTGACAGAAAACTAATGCTCTTTTAGCGCTCACCGTTTTCACGATTTCACCCCAAAAATACTATTTTGGCTTGCCCGTTCATGTGCAATAGAAAACTCAATCAACAATTTGATTTCATGTTCACAGATTAAAACAGATTGTGTCTGCTATTCGGGTCCGTTTACCAAATTTTATTTTACTGCGTAGTATAAACGGCCAAGAGGCGTGTTTAATCATTGCACGGCCATCCGCTGTGGCTTACACAAAGCAAACAGACATGCCATTAAAACTAATTAAATCAAGCGAATTCGCTTCTGCGGTTTAGTACATCAAAGTGATCACTTCGTTTATAAAAGTACCGCCTACGCTGGTTGTGATAGTGGTTTAAATGAAACCAGGCCTAGGCAAGAGTATTTAGTTATCGACTAAGTGTGTGCGCAATACGCATGAGCACTTTATTTATTTACTATCGTAATCCAGTTGCACGGAAAAACCGACAAATCTCAGTAAGACATCTTAGATGCCCACCCAAGGCATGAGCAATATTTCTAATAAGACAGTTTCCAACACGGTAAATCTTACCTAGGCAATAGCTATACAGTATGTATAGGATTACTGATGCATATTTATAATTAACCTAAACACTATCTTGGAAATCGGCTTGATTGTGCATTTAATCGTAAATATTTATTACTTTTTAACTTTATAATTTAAATACAACAAAGAATGACGGGTAAGCGAAGCCCCTTCTAAACATCAGTATATCTGTGGAGGGGTCTGGGCGGGTTATAATCAGGCTGCGGGTCGAGGCCCGAGTCCACAAAACATAATAATTGATATTTCCACTCGCGACAAACACCACTAACGCAAATACTAAACACTGTACCGATCATTTAATTTAAATTTAATTTAGCTTAACTTCGGGGTAGTGAAAAAAATTGGGAGAGTGTTTTTGAGGTCAAGGAAAAAACTGTTGTGGCAAGCATAAAATCGTACATGCAATAATACCTCTAAAATTAACAGTGTCAATCATTCGAATCTAAAAGATCGAGCATACAATTTTCCAAGAATTTCATTGGGAAATGTGACAACCTAGACTTACTTCAAGCCATAGCTTATTAGTTTCTCGGTATAAGGACCCTGAGCCATGTAAGGCCTATCTAACGGGAAAATGCTTGTTATTCGTTTATAAACTAAATAAATTAAGAAAACAAATTATCAAGTAATGCTCTGTTTCATAAGGTATCATATTATAAATCTCTTTTTAACCTAGCTTCAATAGACATTCAATAAACTTAAGTTTTGTTAAGGCTCTTCCAAATGGCCTTGCAAGGAACACAGCTCCAAACAAGGCCAATATTATACGTCAGTCGTTTAACTTGAAAATAGACTCACAATTATTTATTTATTTGCTTTTACTAAAACAACATTATAATTTCTTTCAATTAAGCAACACATTAAACGCTCAATATATTTATATCATCTAAAAAAACTATGACGAACATTGCTTGAACATCATCTTATAACTAAGAATATATAAATGGAAATACTTCAAAAATAGTAGGAATGAGTGTCACATTGACACCTTATAACTAATTGCCAATGCGTTTTATAATACAAACCAAAAACATTTTAATCTAAAATGGCCTTCTTATGGGCCCGTTCTTTATAAGGCCAAAATGTTCAATATGTGTGTATAAGTAATAATAATCCTAATAAGTAAAGATGTTATAAAAAACATTATTTTAATTGTTACGATACGCATCTATAACTAAAAATAACTGTTTAGATGTTCCTTGTAAAGTTTATGTTCCCTAGCGAGGCCAACTATCAAATCTTTGGTTGGGCCTTATAAGGAACCACCGGCCTTCCAAGGAACATTACCAATATTTTAACGTAAATCGAGGCATAAGTAGATTTTCTTTTATTAGTACCATACATTTATATCCCTATACGATAATGCCCTGCATTTAAATTTTGAGATAGATATAGGTTATGTAACTAAAAACTAAAATTTTTCAGGGTGCGGATATTAGAATTGTAGCCTCGACAACCAAAGTTTACAAACAGTGAGATCTCACTGCCACAATAGCGGCGCGATCGACTCGCCGCAGCGTTTGTGGCCATAAGTTTGATGGATCTAAGTGTGTAGTAGAAGGAAAATGTCTTTACATGACGATAACTGCGACTTCTTTACCTTACTTTTAAAGGCCAACTATCAAGTTGGCCTTTAAAAGAACATGGCCTTACATGGCTCAGGGTCGTTATTATATTTAGGTACAGGCTTATGAGATTTATTATAAAACAAATTCTAAACATAACTCGTTTATTGTCGCGCGACACTCAATCTTTTTTATATCTATTCGAATATGGTAACATCAAAATGCTTTTTGTCGTTTTGAAAACAAGGCAATATAAAGCGCCTACGACTAGCTGTACCTAGGTACCACAATTGTAGGCTAGATTCCTAGCGGCCCTATGATTACAGCGAGTGTGGTTTTAATGTGGGAAAGTGCTGCAGATATCTTAGGTTTATCTGTAGACACATTCTGATATAGTTTTATCATAGTGTATCTTAAGGTTTTACTTGCTTTACTGTAAAAAAATTCAAAATTATTGTGTTGTGTATCATAATTAAGTTATCAAAATGAGAACGCACAGAATTTAATTTTTTTTTACATGAAATTTTTGCATTATAATTTTATTTGTATATTTTCATTTCAATTGTATATTTTCATGTAAAACTGTATGTGCAACAAATTGTTAAAATAAAAAAAAATATAATTGGCTCTTTGAACCACGGTTTGAACGCATCGATTGTTTTGTGAATAGCGAACAGTAAAATAATATTAATTTCATTAACACTGAAAGCAGTAAGTAGAGATAAAAATAACGAAGATATTGTTTGTAGATGAAAAAATAATAGATATTCCAAAATGTGTCATGAAAAACGGTGCCCACTCGAGGTGGAGTACCAGGTCTGCACATCAGCGCTTTCGATTGCCCACTCTATATTAAATATTCAGGCATACGTGACCTATATTTAATAATGCAATGAATAATAAAGAATATTAGAATACACTATTATATTTAAAATAATAGAGTGTAGACTAAAGAATGTAGAGACGTCGTAGAGGCTTCGAATTTAGACGACAAGCTTAGAAATGCAAAAGCAAGCTTGAAGCTTAGATAATATGATATTCACAAATTAAAATTTCTGATTTAAAAAAGGATTCAGTTTCCAAATACATCTAGATTAAACTGCAAACATTATTACTGCAAACACAATTTGATCTTTGCGGGTTACAAAACATATTATATATTTAAGTAAAAAAGATTCTTCCTACTCATAAACGTAAGACAGTTTTTTATTCAGAGCCCAATTTTCGTATTCCGAATTTTGGTTCGATTCCTCTGCTTGTGAGCATTATTTAGTACCGGCGAGTGAGATTGCCTGCGATCAAAACGAGATTCGATTTATGAGAATCAGTCCCTGGTCTTACACGAAGTCCTGCATGGCCCATGGGGTAATCGATCGAACAAGATCACATTAATATTCATAAAGCTTTTGACACACTGCTGTTTGAAGGACTGGATTTTTAATAAGTTTAAAGACTTCATTAGGATCAAAAAGATATTTAAATATGCCAATATTAATTACTCTTACTATTACTTACTCATTATCCTTTTTACTTTGGTGTACAGTGTACACTGAGAGAGTTTTAAAAAATTCTAGAGATAAATTGATAAAAGTATTGTAGATCAATAATTCTTTTTAAATAACTATCATTTGATGTATAGTAAAATACAAGTACAAGTAAGGTTGTAATAAACTGTTTTTGTATGGTAATAAATGCATTTTTATCCATTCAAATTTTTGCCAAACGACCCGCTGAGGTTCACGAAAGATTAACCACTGTCGGATATATTATTAGCATTACAGAGAGTTTATCATAACGTATACATTACATATTTTATATGTATGATATTTATTAAATGACGTATCCGCATTACCATCTAATCTTACTTTGAATTTAATGTAGCTTTGGCTTAGACTTGGTTTTTCAATTTTTAATCAAATAAGGTTGCTAATTTTATCATTTAATATATTATGTAATTATTGAAAATGTTTAAAACTTAATTCTTAAAAATACGTAGAGTAAGACATTCTCTTAGATATAAATTTAAAAGACATAGAGACGAACAAGAAACCTTCTATGGTAGTCGCTTAAAATTAATGACATTCTTTTTTAGCGTAATAAAGTCAACAGACTTACTTATTTAAGACATGTAAGCATCCATAACGGAGCGTTTAAAAAGGTTATTTTGCATATTTTATCAATTACCACTGCGACGTTCTAACAATATACAAATAGTCGCTTAAACCCCCGACTTTGAAGGGTATTTATAAATTTAAATTACTCTGTGTATGTTTATTTATAGGCGTGGATGTTTTTGTTGGCGACACTATTTAGAATATTCTAACTAGATTTTTTACAGAACGTTTGCCGCCCCATGACGCAATGATAGCACTCTGCACAACTTTTACAGCTCTGTTATTACGCCATTTATTGTTTTGATCTATTAAAAAACCTATAGAGGGTTTTATGTGATGAAAGCTCAAAGCTACCTTTTAGGTTCCTTTATTTTGTTTTGATTCTTTAGGAATAAGCTTAGATGCACCTACTTATAATATACTTTTTTTATTTTATTTACTGGAATATAATAATATACAAGTTTTATATTCTGGTCGTCTATAATTAGAATTTCCAATTAATCCAACAATAATTATTTACTATCAAGCTACCTTAAACCTGTTTGAAAGAAAAGAAAACTATTCCAAACCTTTCGTTTAAAGTCGTTTATTTGCCTCATAATGCCCTAGTTATAAAATAAGTTGATATACGTGAGTTTTAGTTGTATCGCGACGTAGTACGGGGACAATTCCGTAATAAGGGGAAGCTTGTGCCTGGTGCAGAGCGACTGCTTATAACAGTTTAATTTATTTATCGATTCCACCCCATTGGGGCTACAACTTTTGTCATCAAATAGAAAATTAAAAATTTTAATATTATGCAATTTTACAACTTTTTTATGTAAAATAATTTGTTGTTGTTGGAGTTAGAAGGCTGGTTATTGTTATTAAGAAGAAATTCAGTTCGCAGGTAGGTACATCATGGTCCGAAAAGATTCCTCTGAAAATCTCATTTTGAAAGACGAAAGGTTGTTTCTTTGAATTAAAATATTGGCTTTAAAAGGTTGTAGTCATTTTTATGGAATTTCGCACATACAAATACATAGACTATATAGTATATTATGGTATATACATATGTATATACTATAATATACTATATAGTCTATGTATTTGTATGTGCGAAATTCCATAAAAATGACTCATCTAAATCAATACATTAGGCTAGAATCTATAGGAGGATAGGTATCTTAGGATTCTAGCCTAATTTATTGATTCCAAAGAAAGACATAATTAAAAATAAAAACCGGCCAAGTGCGTGTCGGGCCACGCGCATCATAAAATTCCTTATTTTTTTTATTGTTTATTTTATATAATCTAAACGTTTAAGAGGCCGGGTACCCTTGGAATTTCTCATACAAACGTAATTCTAAAATCATTTTCTCATACGAAAATATTTAACATGTTTGAGTTATTTTTCAGTTTAAGATAGTAATTATCTAGGTTCCTACACAAATATTTGCTTCAAAATATTTAAACAATTTTTTTTTTTGTTTTAAACTTTTTTTTTTAGTAAATTTACTACTAAATATTTAAACACTAAAAAATAGAGTAAAACACTAAAAAATATATAAATAAATAGTAAATTTACTACAAAATATTTAAACTCAAAAAAATATTTTTCAGTATTTAAATATTTTGTAGTAAATTTACTATTTATTTATATATTTTTTAGTGTTTTACTCTATTTTTTAGTGTTTAAATATTTAGTAGTAAATTTACTAAAAAAAAATTTAAACAAAAAAAAAATTCTATGAGATTTTGAGACAGAGCAGTAGTTGATTGATTTTTTTAGTTGTATAGAGGCAAATGAAGGTTTTTGCTTATTATGATTAATCCTTCAGGCCCTGCGCGAGCACCGGTGATCGCGAGAAGTAAAGAATATTATAACAATGGGAATTCCTAGAATCTCCGATCGAAGGATTATTTATCATAAAGCATTCTAACAATTCGCATTATTAATACTTCGCTTTATTCATTTCTTCAACTTAATTTTCATTTTTTATTTGGGTGGAGTGGAGACCCCATGCGACTACTTGTGTGACGTTTTTGATGCACCTAATTAAGGGTTAAAGTCCAGTGGGACTTGAACGATTTTTTTCCACTTTAACATTTCACAAATGGATTGCTAAATCGGGAAATGATATTTGACAAAAACCTATTCCAACGACACCCCACACGGTGATAGGTGGTAGGCGCGAAAAAAAAATCATCCCTGCTTGATGTGTAGAGGAGGTCCCATAAAAACATTTTATAAGATATTCCAAAACTTTCTCTATTTTTTCGCTCCTATTAGTCTTAGCGTGATAAAATAGCCTTCCTTTAGCCTTCCTCGAAAATTGGGCTATCTAACAATGAAAATTTTCAAGTCGGGCATTCAAACAAACAAACTCTTCCGCTTTTTAATATTATTAGTAAAGATTTTGTCGGCACCATTAATATGTGCATTTATGTCGAATTATAGCTTTGTGGGTCCTATAGTCTCAGAGCAAAATCGCGGACAGACAGGCAGACGGACAGACGAACGGACAGACCGAAACTATAGTCCTTGTCTTTGTTGACTTTGATATTCATAAATTTCATTAATACAATATGATGCATTACTCGGAAAAAATACACGTTGTATATTATTTTAAAACTGCGTTAAATTAAAACGTGGAAGTTCAGCGATAGCTTACATAGTGAAACTTTTATTAATTAACAAAATTCACTCAATACGTTTCCAACACTGTGACAAATTCTACCTTTTTAAATTTAAACAACCATCAATAAAATGTCGAAGAAATCTAGAAAACCAGTGCTCACATTTAATTTTAATAGCTACAAGATTTTGTTCTCAAAATCCATTCAGTTGATTATATTTTATTACGAATCAAATGTGCAACAAAACCACTGAATTGTAAACAAAATTCAGATTCCCATTTATAACATTTAGTTTTGATTATGTTTGAACACCGTTTATCATAATGGTGTTTCTAGTATTCTGCTATTATTTCGCGTTGCAAATTCCTAGTTCGACTGGTATATAACGACCACCGAGTTTAACTTGTATCTATGATCTAAGGGCCGTTCTTACAACGGTCGGCGACTAGCTTACCTATGACCTAAATTGTTCTTAGACAGCGTCATGCTAAATGTGCATTTGTTTCATAAACTATTCATTGAATCAATCGATTAGGTATATTATATTTTAAGTAGAAATAGCCCATATGCCAACAGTTCACATATTTTGTCTTTTCGAGCTTCAAATTTATAATTGCACTAGACTTTGAATAAATTATGTCAATTGAAAGTTTATTTCTAGTAGGAAATTGGAGGTTGATATGACATTCGTTCCTGTTCAAAAGTTCATAATATAACTTTGATAAGTACTCCTCGTTTAATTAGGATGACGTCACGTTAATTTCATAGTTATGAAGTGTAAAAACTGAACTTTTAGCTGTACGGTTAATTTCAATTTATCTTTTTACTTTTACTATTGTTAACGTGCCTACAAATGTAGAGGTAGTATTATTTTTAGGACACATGATTAAGCTATAGTTCCAAAATATTTGAGGTCAATGTCCCTTTGCTTGCAATTAAGTCAATGCTAACAGCATAGTGCATACCTAGCATTAGATAATAATAATATTATTAGTCTTCCATCTAGGACTTAGTAATGACCAGATTTAATTCACTTGGTGATTACTTCGGTACATAATAGTATTATAAGTAGTACCTATATTAGAATTTAATATTTTCAATTTACGTGTGCAGTTTTTTCATGTTACCTACTTATTGTAACACACCATGAGTGACTTTGTTACTTTTAGACACATTCAACTACTGTCACATTGCTGGCTGGTCTTGTGGAATTTGATAGAAAATCGACAAATTAAAAAGTAATAAACACAGTAGACAAATGACTGGGATTATGTTTTAAATACCATTTTTAATATGTGGCAATAGTGATTGCGTGCGTACTGTAGGCATGCATGTCCTGTAATGGTCGGAGTTTTACCTATAATGTTGTATAGTTTGCGAGCATGTCAAATTCCAATATCGCGATTCAGTCATTACTCTAATGTCATACAGTTCACTTAAGGCCCCTGTATCCTATCGTATTACATTGAACATCACAATCGATGTCTGCTAGGGTATTGTTGATTATTTCAGAGTACATTAAAAACAGAAAAACTTGAGAATTTGCCGTTGATATTGCTCATTTTGAATCATAATAAAATGCTACAGCCGTAACGATGTATCTTTCTTACCTCTTTACAGTATGCCAATTAACCAATATATGAACAAAACTCTCATAATATGACAGATACACCTTTTTTCTGTGTAATGAAAAGTTAAAACGTTAGCGGACTGCGCTGAAACTTAGATCGTTTTAGTATACGCCGCTAAGTATCTCACGTAGGCCTATCCGCGCTTGCAGAATCTTAACTACCCCCACGAAGGTGCTGAAATTCTTATGGTATCAAAAAATGACAAGAAAATCTTTACGAGACAGAGGATTTTATGTAACGTTTTACTGCCGATTTATGCAAACATATTTGCGTGAAAACGTGATCGCTTGTTTGGAGTTTGTATCTTTATAAAATGTTTTCGGTGAGATAAAGTGGCGTTGAAAACAATTTTATTTTGTATACTGTTTAAGATCACGACAGATTTGTTCTATGCCCGCAAATTATTTCTAGCAAGACCTATAGATTTTTAAATCCTAGTTTTATTATATTATTTATGTGTCTCTACAATTTTAATACTATTAATAGGAAACTCATTTTTATGTTCTCTCTTTATTTTTTCTCTTAATTATTGTACTTTATACATTTCCCTTTATTTATTTCAATTACTATTAGTCACTGATATACCATTTAATATTTTACTTTCTGAGGTTCTAGATATTTGTTAGTGTTTATCTACAACCAATTAAGTGAACAAATATTGTTATAAGCTCGCAAACTTCAAGTTAGACTTATGTTTCATCCGGCAACTGCATCAAAGCTGCGTCGTAATTAGGATATTAAACTTTTTCTTCCCTCGGAATATATTATTATGGAGGCATTTAATTATATTTATATGTCGATCCGTTTACCTATTGTGACAATATAATATTCGTAAATTTATGTCAAAATAATTATAATTATAATTATTTTGACATAAAATAATATTATCATGTCACAATTTATATATATTTTCATAGTTATAGTTATTATTATTATTGAAATCCGGCTTTTTACCGCCTGTCTGCTTAGCTTACAGTATTATAAAATTTTTGCCTTTATTTACTCCAGAAACATGCGGTGAAAACGACTTCCGGTGTGACAACAATAAATGCATAGAGAGCTTCCGTCAGTGTGACCGAGTTGTTGACTGCGCACATGGCGAAGATGAAATGGATTGTGGTAAGATAAATAATAGGTTATTTTGTTTTTAAGATCTATGGTTATTAAATTATTAAAATAGGGATATGAGAGAAAGTCATGCATGTATTTTATAAATTAAAAAAATAATAAACAAATGACTCACGGGAACCTTTGGATACCTAATTGTTTCATTGATAATTAAATAGCTAAAATATGCAATTTACAGAATGCAATGCCGATGAGTTCAGATGTGAGGACACCGGTACTTGTATCGAGGCCAGAAAGGTGTGCGACAAAAGAAACCACTGCAGAGACGGCTCAGATGAACGCGATTGTCGTAAGGCTATGAATTTGTTATTAATTTATAACATCAAATCATAAAAGTATTAACATTTGGAGTCTGAACACCAATTATATGAAAAATCTCTGTGCATGCTTCATGGACTTCAAAATGTAAGTACCCCAAATATTACACTGGTCCGGTAAACATGTATGTAAAGATCGAGGGAAATTCAGATGCGAGGATGGGTCTTGCATATCAATTCTCCTAAGGTGTGATGGTTTTAAAGATTGTTCGAAAGATGGTAGCGACGAGCTAAACTGTCGTAAGTATGACAATATTAACAAAACTAATGTGGTTGTAGACAATTTTACTAACAATAATATAAATTTTGAAAAGCATGCAGCTCTAATGAATGGCAATGTGATCATGGAAGTTGTATAAAGCGAAGTAAGAGGTGCGACGGACGCGTGGATTGTCCTACGGACAAATCCGATGAGAGAAACTGCGTCGGTAAGAATTTCAAAGCTGTCAAAATCATAATATCAGGTTTTATTAGTATTACTTAGAAAAAATAAAAGCAAAGTGACTATAGATATTGTACATAATTGTCTTATCAATTACAATTACAACGCATGTAAGCAACACAAGCTTAACGTTCAAAATCACCAATCTGCATGTATTTTCAGCCGAAGGATACTTTAAATGCAGATCCGGAAAACTAATTCCCGACTACAAAAAATGTAATCGTCGTTATGACTGTGACCCTGGAGATTATTCAGATGAACAAAACTGTCGTAAGTTTAGTCAGTTATTACCAATCCCTCGAGATCTCGTCTATCTCATTTTCTTAAGATCGCAATTTCGATTTCTTCACTTATGCATCATGTCTTATCCTTCGTCTCTGTTTTCCAACTTTTACTCTCAGATCAAGTCTTCGTCATTTACCATTGGTAGTGTCTTCATCTTCGTTTCTCTGTTCTCTAATTTTGACATCAGTTTCTTATTTCAATCTGATAAGTAGATGCAGATGAAAATCTAGATTTTTTTTGCCGGTCAGCATGTGGTGAAGGCGACTTCAAATGTGACAATGGCTACTGCATCCTACCATCGAAACGATGTGACAGAACGCATGACTGTCAAGATGGCTCTGATGAACGAGATTGCATTTATGGTTTGGCTCTTCCTAAATTTCTTGTTATGTCCCATTGCGATTATTACCTATTTAGGTTATTACATAGATTATTTCAAGATCGATGATGATACGGTCTACGATATAGAACAACTATTACCAGCCGAACTGATATATATTATACAATGCATGTCAAATTGCATGCATACGAAATGTCTTCTAAAAGTGTCTTTAGTTGGGACCAAAATAAATTTACCTTGTGATAGAATAAGTACCAATATCGAAATTGGATTGGATGATAATATGAAAATGCTCTCAATATAATATAATAATATATTATTGTATATTATATAAAATAATAAGTAATTTGACATGCCTTTTGCATTACTTAATTTTAAGTACTAATAAAAGCTTTAATTAGATTCTAGTATAGCTGCTGTTGGAATCACGTAATGGCCACTTATATTATTGGTTATGGTATTACATGCATTATATTATGGCAGGCACTGTATGCATGGCTTATCAATATAAATGTTCGAGTGGACACTGTGTACAAGCTGAATCACGGTGCAATGGAACTGTGGAATGCGTTGATCATTCCGATGAAAAGGACTGCCCTTGCAAAAGGGATGAGTTCAAATGTCGTGATGGGTCATGTGTAAATTTAGCCAAGCGTTGTGACGGTCAAAAAGATTGTCTTTTCGGTGAAGACGAGTTGAACTGCGGTAAGTAAGAAGTGCGGTAGCCGAGATGGTGTGTGAATAACTCTACTCGTATCAGATACATTTGGGGATGTATTTCGAACACATCTTCCGTATGTAACAAATTTGCAGTAACATAATATTATCTTATTATAGGTTATTTTATTTATACTGCATGATAAATAGCATGCTAGAGCTTCAGCTACTTTAAGGATGACTGACAAATTTAAAAAATACTTAAAATAATTATAATATTACTTTGTTTATTTCTTGTTTACATAACTTTCTGCTACGAATAACTAAAACTCAACATAGATAGTACTGTTGTTTAGAGAAAATACTTGAGATAATAATTTTCTTTATCAATAATATTTTTATTTATGACTTTTACTGGTCCTTTTTTTTACTTTTACCGTGCTGCATTATTTGGTTTTTACTATGTATTATAATCTACTTTTCTGTTGCCTCCAATTTGGTGCCCAAAATTAAAAATATAATATATATTTTCTTTTGATTTACTCATCTTATATTATGAAATGTAATCAATATTTTTATTAAACTTGTCTAGAGTATTGATTTTTTATAAAAAAATACTTTAATACCCTTAATTGGCCAAGTATATCTGAGTATGGGCTTTAGTTTTTCTTCTTCATGTAAGTAAAACTTAATTTAAATTACTCAACTTCTTAAACTTATTTCAGCTATCGACAGCTGCAGAGCCGATGAGTTCACTTGCGACGCAATATCCACCACCAGATGTGGTGTCAGGTGTAATGGCTATCGAGAGTGCGACGATGGAGAGGACGAGCGAGACTGTGATAGTGGTAAATAAAGTCTTAAGTGTTCGTTTTATGTTTTATCGCATTTTAGAAGAATCTTGTCTTATCTCAATTCTCAACTATACTTCAAACTTGCTGCCTTATAAGAAGTGTTTTGCCACAAAATATTATTCTCTATATGTGAGTATGAACTCACTTCTGCTCCTGTAAGGTCATGCTAAATTCGCTGTAGTAAGTAAATCGTAAATTAAATTTAGACTGTACTCTTTTAATAACTTTCTCCATATTTGCGTCTAAATTGACACTTTTGTAACCATGAAACTGTTTTGAGGATGAATAAAAAAAGAATCACCAAAAACGCTAAATCTACGATGTAGACGAATGCAAAATTTACCTTGTGCTGCGTCAAGCCTAAATCCGTTTTTCATTAACTCGATTGTTGGATAAAGCAGTGTCTATGCTTGTCGAGGTTCTATTTCTGTCAATCGATTCAAGTTGATAGATGGAGATCAATGCAATGTATTAATTCAGTGCTTAAATTTAGAACTAAGCAGTTAGCTGCATATCGTGGTAATTATTCCACTTTCATCCCATTGACTTTCATGAAATTAAGTGTCCAAATAAAGTTTTCATGCAATATTTCGATGTTTTTTTTTTATGATTTTTACACGCCTTATGATTTGTGCTCATGATTAAGAATGTATTTTTTTGTGTTAATTAAGGATATTAGAATAAATAAATTGATTGCGAATTTACTGCTAAATATGATTTTGCGAATTACTTTACTGATAACATACCGTAAGAATTTCGCTGTGCAATAATTACTATTACAACGCAATTTTTATTTAATTTATTTCTTTGTGTGTGTGTTTTTTTATAATTTATAAGTGTCTTACAATCTAAATGTATTTCTTTTTAAGATTGCAACGTCTCGTGTGATGGACAGTGTCTAGACGACAGTAAAATTTGTGACGGAACCAAGGACTGCTCAGACGGTAGCGACGAGAAGGACTGTTCGTACTGCGATGGGATCCACGATTTTAGGTAAACTGTTGTATCATGCTACAGTTTTTACGGCAACTTTATTGTGTATATTTACTGCGAATTGCTGGGCAAATTATTATTTTTGTACATTGATCAACATGTTTATAATATATTGCGCTGCCTGCGACCTTAAATCTCGTTGCGTTAAATTGTAATCTGCGTTTAATAAGTATAAAAATTTGTGTAAAAATTGTTTTTATAGATGTGACGATGGCGAATGCATAAACGCGAACCTTGTCTGCAATAGCCTTGACGATTGTCGCGACGGTAGCGATGAACGAGACTGCAGAAACACAACTACCCCGTCGTGTAAGTTTCTCTGGTGTATAAAAATAAATCTGAATCAATAGACGATATTTTTTTCCTTAAATATTTTCTGGCTGATTATCCTGAGACATAATAATTAAGCTATTAACCCTTAACTGGTATCGGTGGTCAAAAGTTACCCCAGGCGTTCGAACTTTTTATGATATCTTTACTATTTAAACATGTACACTCTTCTGATTCTGTGTAATCTCGTTACGTTCTAGCAAAATTATCATAGGTACAGTTTCGAATTATTAAAATTCTAAAAGCAAAGAATGTGTATTGAGTATAGCAAGTGCTCATTATTGTAATGTAAAAAAAAATTGCTAAAATCACATACAAAATATTAAAATTTTACGAATAGTTTTTGGTTTCTGGTTTTGCTCTGTCATTTTTTTATTATTAGTCGATATCGAAAGAAATTCTTGTGTTTTATTATTAAGATTATATAAGAAAACTAGACAAAAAAAGAAATAAAGGATATGTTTATGTTTTAATATATTTAAGGGCTCCTAATAAGTAACAGGTGTCTAAGTATGATCGAAATATTAGTTTTTTTTTTTTTTTATAGAAGAAAAAAATAATTATTCATTAATGTTATTGGCCTTAAGGGTACCCGGCGGTACCCTTGGAATTTCTTATACAAACGTAATACCAAAATCATTTTCTTATACGAAAATATCTAACATGTTTGAGTTATTTTTCAGTTTAAAGTAGTAATTACCTAGGTTCCTGCACAAAAATTTACTTCTAAATATTGAAACACTAAAATATAGAGTAAAACACTAAAAAATATAAAAATAAATAGTAAATTTACTACAAAACATTCAAACTCTAAAAAATATTTTTTAGTATTTAAATATTTTGTAGTAAATTTACTATTTATTTATATTTTTTTTAGTTTTTGACTCTATTTTTTAGTGTTTCAATATTTAGTAGTAAATTTACTAAAAAAAATTTAAACAATTTTTTTTTGTGTTTAAATATTTTGAAGTAAATTTTTATGCAGGAACCTAGTTAATTACTATTTTAAACTGAAAAATAACTCAAACATGTTAAATATTTTCGTATGAGCAAATGATTTTGGTATTACGTTTGTATGAGAAATTCCAAGGGTACCCGGCCTCTTAAAAGCTAAAATTTATTTAGATTAAGAGATATATTTCAGCATATAAAACTAATTAATTTGAAAAATGCTGTTTTGATATATTTTTTTATGTTTAAATGGAGTGGGGTCACTTTTTACCCCCGATACCAGATACGTTGCCTTTTTTAGCGAAACCAGCTAAGGGTTAATGAAATTTCAACTTGAAGAGATAATGAAAAAGCATTTGTTCATCCTAAGAAAATTACTATAACCTTTTTTCAGACGATTGCAATGAAAATCAGTTCCAATGCGCAAGCGGCGCCTGCATCGATATTCAATTCCGTTGCGACAAACACAGTGACTGCGTTGACAACTCCGACGAAGATAACTGCCGTAAGTAGATATCCTTTACTATGCCTAGTCAAAAAATATACACACAACTTATTCAGGCAACTAACAAAATCTTGAGGCACTCGCAAATGATATGCTTAATGCAAAAGCTAAAACGGCACAATCACTTCTACAATGCAATATACCGCCTACTTGCACTTTTATATTATGCACAATTATCAGCACTGCACTTTTTATTTCACTTGTGACACAAAAACAAAATCAAATAAGATAGCAAGAAGGCAAGAAAGAACAATGTAAGCAGACAATAATGATGTCACAGTTAAAAGCCATTACGAGTTCTACTCACTACGAGCAAGTCTAAATTCAAAATACTGCTCTACTTTTAATATATGACGTGGATATTAAAGAAGTGGTGATGTGCAGTATTCATGACGAGGTCCTCCCGGTCGCCGGTAGAGATGCCGCCTTGCGCTGACTCAGAGTTTACATGTTACGACGGCCGCTGCATACCGTTTTTGAGGAGATGCGACAATATTTATGATTGTTCGGACTTCTCAGACGAGCAGAACTGTCATAATTCCGGTATCGATATGACTTTACCCATTTTTGAATGCGCGTTCTACCCGCGGATAGTGCACGGTGCCCTTCCAAATTTTTTTTCTACCTTTACACATTTATTATATCGTTTGTAAAGATAGAATTAATAACTACAATTGAAACTAATTTATTTAATTTCATCAACCTTCTTTCGATATATCGCCTTATCCCCTTTTCCTTTAATACTTTTACATATAACGAATCGTGAAACAACATAGGATAATATTTATTTATTTCCGTAAGTCCAAACTTCTAATTTTTTATCTATTTACATACAAGCAATAATCTGTAGTTGGGTGCCGTGAGCGATCCGCAAAAAAGATTTTTATCTGCCCTATCTATACCTAGATCGTGTTTTTTTTTTCTAAAAAGTAAATTGTTGTTTCCATTGCATAAATATTTTCTTAGCCATTTCTTTTAAAGTTACCCTAGTATGCACGTAGTGTTTGTAAACTTTAGTAGATGTAGTTGCCTTGCATGTATCAAATTATCCTTTGGATAGATGTACTATCAGAGAAGTTGATTCCTAGGCAGATGGAGGACCTACGTAGTTTGGTCGCGTTACGTCAAACCCAGCCGACAAGACGTCACAATTAACATTAAATTGACATAATCCGACCAAATGACGTTGATCTGCCAACTGCATAGGAATCAATTTCCTCGATGGTACATAATATGATAACATAATGATAACGTAATAATATTATATTATTATGTTATCATAATGTTACGTATTACTTAAGCAAGTAAATTCACTTACTAATTAATAGGTACGGTACCTAATTCTTCAATTTTAGCTTGTCTTGAATTTTTTGATTATTATATAAGAGGTTTTCCAATAAGGACATGAAATTTTTTTTTCAAATTAAAATAATTTTTTTGCCACACATTTCGGCTATTTCGCGTTTAATTTTGGCTCTGAGCTCTTCCAACGGCGTCGGCTTATCCAATGACTTGACGCAGCCCCTGAGAAAAAATCTAGAGGCGTTAAATCACACGAAAGCTTATAAGTAATAATCTAGTTTGTACAAATAAAATTAATTGTTTGATATACACATTACACAAAAAATTTAATGAAAGTATGTAGTAGCAAGGGTGCAATAATGGTGTTATATCTGGCCTCTTGGTAAACCTTTCAATTACTGACATCCTGATCCTTAATTGTGATTTCTTTTTTAGTTCAAATTTACCTTATCTATATCAATTGTTAGTATTAGCACGGAATAATCACAACAAAAAAATTACGGAAAAAGTTAGGTAGACTAGTTAGTAGTAACGACCCTGAGCCATGTAAGGCCATGTTCCTTTGAAGGCCAACTACCAAAAAGTAGCAGTTATCGTCATATAAAGACATTTTCCTTCTACTATAGTTCTTGCAATCTAAGAGTGCGCGACGCCCTTAGTTGTGTGAGTGACCATATCTATACACGCGTACATGGCTCGCTCGCTACTGACTGCTCCGTCGGGTACGCACACTAACGAAAATGTCTATTCACATTTCCAACTACAAATAAAGGCGACGCGCACTCTTAGATTGCAAGAACTATACACACTTAGATCCATCAAACTTATGGCCACAAACGTGGCGGCGAGTCGATCGTGCCGCTATTGTGGCAGTGAGATCTCACTGTTTGTAGACTTTGGTTGTCGAGGCTACAATTGTAATTTCCACACCCTGAAAAACTTTAGTTTTTAGTCACATAACCTATATCTATCTCAAATGTTATTACAGGGCATTATCGTATAGGGATATATGTATGGTACTAATAAAAGAAAATCTACTTATGCGTCGATTTACGTTAAAATATTGGTAATGTTCCGGAAGGCCGGTGGTTCCTTATAAGGCCCAACCAAAGATTTGATAGTTGGCCTTGCTAGGGAACATAAACTTTATAAGGAACATCTAAACATCATTAACATATAAACAGTTATTTTTAGTTATAGATGCGTACTGTAATAATTAAAATAATGTTGTTTTTTTATAACATCTTTACTTATTAGGATTATTAAACTTATACACGCATATTGAATATTTTGGCCTTATAAAGAACGGACCCATAAGAAGGCCATTTTAGATTAATTTTTTTTTGTTTGTATTATAAAACGCATTGGCAATTAGTTATAAGGTGTCAATGTGACACTCATTGCTACTATTTTTAAAGAATTTCCATTTATATATTCTTGGTTATAAGATGATGTTCAAGCAATGTTCGTCATAGTTTTTTTACATGATATAAATATATTGAGCATTTAATGTGTTGCTTAATTGAAAGAAATTATAATGTTGTTTTAGTAAAACCAAACAAATAAATAATTGTGACTCTATTTTCAAGTTAAACGACTGACGTATAATATTGGCCTTGTTTGGAGCTGTGTTCCTAGCAAGGCCATTTGGAAGAGCCTTAACAAAACTTAAGTTTATTGAATGGCTATTGAAGCTTGGTTAAAAAAAGATTTATAATATGATACCTAATGAAACAGAGCATGACTTGATAGTTTGTTTTCTTAAGTTATTTAGTTAATAAACGAATAACAAGCATTTTCCCGTTAGATTGGCCTTATATGGCTCAGGGCCCTTATTGTGCTTAGATGTTTTTGATTGATATTATTTTGACTAGTAATATTTTTAGGGTTCCGTAGCCAAAATGGCAAAAAACGGAACCCTTATAGATTCGTCATGTCTGTCTGTCTGTCTGTCTGTCCGTATGTCACAGCCACTTTTCTCCGAAACTATAAGAGCTATACTAGTGAAACTTGGTAAGCAAATGTAGTCTGTGACATGACAGCGTTAACCACATAATTATTATCATATTATATCCTAATCGTTGACCACTTAACACATACAATATTGGTCAATGACTTGTCTCATTCACAAGCATAATGTTATGATATGTACCTAGCTTTCCCGTTTCCATAATATTAAGTATGCAGTAGATGTAGAAGTTTGATAGCGTCAGTTTTGTGTGTGAATGTAAGAGACAAGGATAGGTCAATGGCCATTTATAACTGTCCAGTTACCGCGTTATAGTATCAACTGTACATTCAGCCTCACCCCAAAGTACATCTAGCAGAAATCAAGGGCCGAGAGTCGAAAAAATGGCATGTCTTTAAAAATTTCAATCGCGAAAGTTTTTTTGCTTTAATGCTTTGAAATATTTAAATAAAATAGAATTACAATTTCATAATATTTAGATTCCCATTCATGTCTTCCATGCGGTACCTGTCTGTAAAGCTCTATAACGCCCCGTTCTTTATTTTCCAAACCATGATATTTTTTTTATGTTATTCTACAAAATTACTTTGAAATTTCAGCGTGCGATCCCGGCGACTGGCAATGTACTTCTGGTGAATGTATCCAGGAGAACCAATATTGTGATGGTAAACCAGACTGCAGAGATTACTCTGATGAAATCGAGTGCCCCTTCACCACACCTCCACCGTATATCCCACTATACACACCCGGCCCAACCACCACCCGAAGACCAGAAGTGACAGTCCCACCAGTATTTATTCCTCAGACAGATATTCCTGTACTAGGTGAGCGATCTAGTCATAAGTAAATACTCTTATTTAATTTATTTATATATTTTATATATTATCTCCGACAAGATCAATTCGCAACAAGATCAAGTCAAAAGAAACATGCTGTTTACGAGTATAAGTTTGGTAAGATGTAGACTGATCGTTAGAAAATAAATTTGAGCATTGATCGTTGGGATGCCTCTAACAGTTCGAAGCTTGATAAAGGGAAAGTGCCCTTGTGTACTGCAAACCAGGTGTTTGCAGTGCACAAGAGTACTCTGTACATTGTACTTACAATAAAAAATAAAGCTCTGATAAATGATTCCTACACTGGGCCACCTTCTTGACGTTAGCCCATGATTGACAATGTTCCATTATGATTTATGGGCCAACTGACCGATTAGAAGCAGCTAACTTATACATTTGAGGTTATTAATTTGGCTCTAACTTTTTTGTTTTAGAAGACAGATCACTCCAGCTCATGATATACCCAAAAAATCAATCCATGATGCACGGTAAGTTTCAATATTTTGTTACAATTTTAAAGCACATATTGAGAAAAAAAACAGAATTATAATAATATTGAATTTGTAATAATAGAACATGATAAAGTTGTATATTTTTATCACATACAAGGGGATGGAATCAGGTGAGATCGAGATAAGAAATTAGAGGTTAAAAGATAGAAACCTTCGTGGTTAATAAGAATAAGTGTTTCAATGTGAGACCTAGGTACTACTGTTACCAATCACAAACAAAGAGGCTATAGTTATTTGAGGAACATTTCACAAATGTATCTAGCTGTTATGGAGAATTTGGGCATGTGTTAGCTAGATTTTGTAAAATTGTAAGAATGTTTAAGTAGGAAAATATATTATATGAAAGATAGGAGATACAAAATGTACGAGTTTATGTGGCGAATTTTAAAATTATTTTAAAATTTAACCGAATTTAGTGCTAAGTGGGTAACGGGGTAATCCACAAAATAATTTGAAATCAGCTATGTATGTGTGGATGTATATAATTGACCTTCTCAGCGCTGTGTCTAAAAAATGTTAATTTTATTATGAACTTTTTTTGAGCATACATTGCACAATTGTTAACTTTAACAAAATTAATTGACATCTTGTGCCTGAATTTTCCGTAACATATTTTGTGGAATGATAATATACAAATCGGGGTAAAAATTGTGAAGAAAATGGTCTACGAATAATAAATACTTGTTCATAGTTATTTCACTTCTTAGTGCTACGAGTAATTTTTTTGTAAAATATACTTGAAATTTTCAATTTTAAAGTTATTATAACCTTTATTTAGTTAAGTTAGTGTACTTAATTAATATTTATGTTATTAATGGTAAAGCACACGGTTTATATCGGTTGCACCGGTGGTGGACAGGTAAAAACAGGTGAACTGTAAATATATTTTTAGTTATAACAAAAAATTGTATATATTTTTGTACTGTACTAAATGTTTGTGTGTTTCTTCCATGGTGGCGGTACAGCCGTTGTTGGTGAGTCAGTGTACCAGTTACTGGGTGCATTAAAATAATCATTTAATGGGTTTTAATAACGCAAACTTAATAATATAATATGGCGTTATTTTTATATCTCATCAACACATATGCTGATAACTTTTAATTTTTAATAACTTCATAATATATACTTGACATTAATGAGTATTCTCTACAAGGGTTATTTTTTAAGTGTTTTTTGTAATATTTAGGAATATCCATTAAGGGATATTGCATGCATAAAAAGAGGGGAAATTTATGATTTTCTTCAAAAGTCCTAATTTTTTTATTCTTACATCGTACGTAGGTAGCTACTTGAAAATATTGGGGCGAAAAATTAAATAGCAGTTAAATAATTATACAAGCCTGTAGCGTATCTGTAGCGCATATTAGAAGAGGGAACATTAAGATATAAGTACTACCTACGTATATATATTTTAACGATTAGTTTACAAAGTATTATTAAAATGTAACTTTTTCGATTTGTCACTCTTATTACAATTATTATAAAAAAGTATATATTATATTAAAAGTGGCATAATTTTGCATGTTCAAAATTTTATTATAAATTAGGTTTACCACTAATATATGTATTCTGTGGTTTTACTTACTGGTTACAGCAGTCCATCTACACGGGTTTTCACTTAAAAAAATCTAACACTGAAATTCTATATACCTAAGAAGTATTATACATACATAATGCTTTTTAGGTATTCTGAATAGATTGTAGAATATAATATGAAATACACTTAAACATTATCTATTGGCTTTGTGAACATAGATAACAATGGGCATGTTAATAACATATACACAACACAACAATACGACAAATACACAAAAATAATAATAATGCGATAATAATTTTTAAAGGACGCCAGGTATGAGGAGGATATTATATAATTATTAATTATATATAAATATAATTTTTAACGATTTACTCATCGATATTAATAATCGTTGTTTACGTTCATTACATTTCAATTATCTATTAATGTTATTTTTGGTTTTAAAACTATTTTTTGAAAGCTAATTAACGCATTTGAGAAAATAAATTAATAAGTACGTAATAAACACACCGGCAAAATTAGCGGAACATAACAAAATTTATTTTTTTTTTAAATTATTCGCTGTTTTTAATATGTTTATTTATTAATTTAATAATTGATGATTAAAAAATAAAACTTTTATAAATTTAGGTCATAAAAACGTGTAAAATAGAAAAATCTGCATAAATCAAAAATTAAGAAAAATCTATGAAATTTCAGTAGTAAGTTTTTAAGTTAAATTCTTCATTTTTACTTGAGAATTGCCATGTTAACAGCGTGTAATGCCTTCTATGGATCTGAAGAGAGTCCGGATACGCCATTACATGCTTGCATTTTGATTGTCCATCATTTCCTGTGAGATATTCTTCTACTCCTCCAGTAGCGCCAACTCGAGCTCCTGAACACATTTTGGAGCTGGAGTTTTAACTCATACCGTTTACCCATTGATGTGCCACACGTTCTCAATCGGATCCACATCCGTAGACCGTGCTGACCTCTCCACCTGGGCTACGCTAGCATCATTTAGGTCATTTTGCCCGATTTTTTTACTCTATGGATTGAAATTGAAGTTACTGCCTAAAACTGTGTAAAAGGCACAACATGCATTTCTAAGATGTCTGTGCTATAGCCCTGTACTGTCAAAGTACCATCATTAACAATCATCAGCTCTGGCGGGCTCCAAATCATATGCAACCCCAAACCATTAAGAAAGCCTGCATGATAGGCCACTGTTTCCGTTAAGTTTGATGGTCTATAGCATTCCTTATGATTTATCCACATTCTTTATCGTCTGTCAACAAAATTAACACAGAATTTGCTCCCATCACTGTACAGCACAAGACTTCACTCACTTGTCTAATTTTGATGTTCACGCGCAAATCTTAGCCTGGCTCTTTGGTGCCCTGTCTCAAATTTTGGTGCCCTTGCTGGCACCTTTGTGTTTTAACTACTTTGAGTCTTCTTCTTACTGTACAATCACTTACACGTACATCTCGGACCTGTTCCGATAAGTTTCTTCTCTGCAAAGCAGTTTGAGGTCGATTTCTTAAGGCTTGTACCCTTACAAAACGGTTATCCTGAACCTTTGCCACCCGATATCTGCCTTGTTCTCGTCTCCGAACGTAAGATCCAGTCTTTTTGTAGCGTTGAAATTTACGATGGACCACGAAAGCCGATACACCTAAGGCCTAACTGACCGAACGGTAGGTGTGAACTTTCTCTATCGTGGTTACAGCTCTAGCTGTCGTAGATGCTAGAGAATCACTAATTTTGTATCTAAGCAATGTGTTCTCTCAAAAACCAAACAATCAAATGAGCTGGCATACCTTGCACCCCGCTAAAAACGCCATTCTTATCAGAAACACTATACAACGTCAATCATCGAAAATCACTTAGTAGGGCATAATTGCAATAAAAATTTGTCAACTTGCCAGTTTTGTTTAATATTTTATTTCTTAAATGAGCTTAGAAACTATAAAAAAGGATATCACACAGCCCGACTCACTTGAATTCAAGTTGTGGCCCTTTTTAACTATGTTCCGCTAATTTTGCCGGTGTGTGTATATAAACAATAATATCTAAGTTCCAGCTTCATTAATAAACGTGTTTTATTACTTAAATGAGTGAAGCTTTTTTTAAACATAGTATTTCGCAAACATCAGTCACATAATAAAAAAATAATTATAAATATTAATATTAGCTAAACTATCATAACTAAATATTATATATTTCATAAGCATTTACAAGGGATTTCAGCTTGGGTGCATCGAGCTCGGGAACATAATTGGGTAAAGAGTAAGTTTTAAACAAAAATAATATTACAGGCGGTGACGTAGAATTCTCTTGTCGTGATACGGGTAACCTTCGTGCCCAAGTGAGATGGGTGAGGGAAGGCGGTAGACCATTGAAGCCAGGCTCCATCGACAACAGAGGAAGACTTGAAATGTTCAAAGTTACCGTAAGTACGATGATTAGATAAACATGACGTATGAATAATCGTTCAAGTGCGAGTCGGACTCTCTCACGAAGGGTTCCGTACCATTATATAGCAAAATAGGCTAAAAATTGTGTTTTAGGTATGGGAGCCCCACTTAAATTTTAATTTTATTATAATATTATTATGAAATATTAAAGTACTCATATAACAAAAGAATGTGTGAATAAATTTAAGTGCCTACCTCTTGCAATTATTGCTATAGAGCGAAAAAGGCCGAAAAAATCACGTTTGTTGTATGGGGGCCCCCCCCCCCCCCCCTTAAATATTAATTTTATTTTGTTTTCAGTATTTGTTAACAACAAATAATATGTAGCGGCAACAGATATACATAATATCTGAAAATTTCAGAAGTCTAGCTATAGCGGTTCTTGAGATACAGCCTGGAGACAGACAGACGGACAGACAGAAGGACAGACAGACGGACAGACAACGAAGTCTTAGTAAAAGGGTCACGTTTTTACCCTTTGGGTACGGAACCCTAAAAACTTCTATCGAGCACGAATGCTTCTATTTTATCCATTCGATTGGATTTTTATTGCCAATTCATTAATGAAATGATAAGTAACACAACAAAACTACTGGTTTTAGAATGACGACAGTGGGGTGTACATTTGCCAAGCTACAGCATATTTGGGACAACCGGGATCAGAGGTGCGAGCGACTTTGATAGTAGAAAGTGCGCGTAAGTATCTACAGCTTTCAAACACATATCTTTAGATAGGTTTTAACGTGCAGCACAATATTATTGGAAATTAAACAATGAGATTAATTAGGTAAGCAACATTTTTTTTTTTGTTGATTATATTATGTAAGTTCTTTTACTCCCCCCCCATCCCCTGCTTTACTTGGAGAGACAAGCAATTATTATTAGAAATAATTTCTACTGTATAATATTTCTGATTAATTTCGTACGCTTTCTTGTCCGATTATGTTTCTGAAATATCTGATAAGCAAGATGATGCATTGCGTCCAAACGTGACGGGAAACCTTTGGACGCATGCATCATTTTCGGTCCTGCGCCTTATCTGAAACCAGAGAGTTACGAGGGTAAAAGAGAATGCTCTTCTTCATCCAGAAGTCAAGAGAGTTCTGCAATAACAATAAAATTACTTTTGCGTCTGATTCATCAAAAAGTCTAAAAGGTATTGTAATAGTTTTAAAGAAGTAGATAAAGATAAACGTCTTATTTCAGCGGTGGTTCCACCAATTTACTCGTCCTGCTTATCGTACCAAGCCACTTGCTGGAACGGACAGTGTATTTCAAAAAAAGCGGTGTGTGACGGTCGCGCCGACTGCTCTGATGGGTCTGACGAAGAATCATGCCGTAAGTCACGCATTTATACTATGTCCTTATTGATTCGTTAGCATCTTTTTTGTATAGCGGTGATAAACCTATGGCAGCTCACTGCTCAGGGCTAATGTATAAGCAACAATTCCGATAGATACTGGAAATGCACTTGCCTATTATTTAATCAGAACTAAGAAAAGTTTACGGTGTTACCTTTAATTTAAAAATATTTCAGATTCCAACGGAAAATGTGAACCGAATCAGTTCAAATGTAACAACGGCAAATGCGTGGCGTCTACTTGGGTGTGCGACGGAGACAACGATTGTGAGGATAATTCAGATGAGGCAAACTGCCTCTCGAGTGATCCCAGCCAGAGATGCAAGATTACCGAATTTTCTTGTCGCAGCAGGGACCAGTGCATCCCAAGAAGTTTCCATTGCGATGGTCAATTTGACTGCATCGATAGATCCGACGAAGTTGGTTGCAGTAAGTAGCATACTGTTATTGAATAGCTTAAAAGCACACTGTTATTGAATAGCTTAAAAAGGGTTGAGATTTTTAAGCAATTGATTTGGTCAGACAAAATTAAAGTCATTCTATAATGCAGATTGGACTAATTTCCGTTATCATTTTGCCTTTACTTCAAAAATACAAGAAGTGAGAGCAAAATTAAGTACGTAATATTTAATCAACAACTATACCCCAACTTGATCAAGTGCAATATGAAACACCAATTTTTATTTTTTAGGCCCAGTAGTCGTTATCAGACCTCCATCGCCGTCCAACGTAAGACTGAATCCAGGCGACAATCTAACATTAGAGTGTGAAGCCACAGGAGTACCCACGCCACTGATTTCTTGGCGTCTGAACTGGGGTCATGTACCGCCAAAATGCAGGTCAACCAGTGAAAATGGAGTCGGAAAATTATACTGTCCCAATATGCAAGTATGTATTTATGGTTTTCAACTTGATTTAATTTATTAAAATGAAAATCACTTGTTTGCCTATTGTTACTTAATTTAACTTTTTGTTTTAGTTCGAAGACAGCGGTGCATATTCTTGTGAAGCTATCAATAAAAAGAGTACTGCATTCGCCAATCCCGACAGTATTGTCTTCGTCAAGCGTGAGGAACGTACTTGCCCATTCGGATATTTCAACAGGTAATCTAAAAATTCCTACTATTACTAGCTATTAGACCGAGCTTTGCTCGGTATTTGATAAAACACGAATAAAATGACATTTTATAAACATGATTCCTAGCTAGATCGATGTATCGCCCCTGAAACCCCTATCGTTGGAGCCGATTCCGAGATTCCAATTATATATATAATACAAGAATTGCTCGTTTAAAGATATAAAATGAATAAAGGTTTTCGATACTTCATTTGTTACTAGGGAGCAGACCGAATTTACATGAAACACCGTCTAGTGGCACCGGGATTAAAAAATATATAACTTTAGGAAAAGAGATTAATAATAATTTTATCCTCTTTCCACAAGTGACTGGCTCGAGATTTTGTCTTTGTCGTATCTTCTGATGCTAGGCTGTCGAATGCATCATTTAATGTTAACCATCTCATATTTCCCAACAGCGAAGCGAGATCTGAAAACGAATGTATACGGTGCTTCTGCTTCGGCAAATCGACAGAATGTCGTAGTGCAGACCTGTACACATATAACATGCCGACACCACTTGGAGAAGGTGGCACCAGACTATTAGGTGTTAGCAAAACGTACCAGGGAGACGTTGAAGTGGACAAAAATCAACAAATTACGGAGCAGTTTTATTACCAGCCTTTGAGAAACGGTGCTACGGTAAGCGTTTATATTTTGAGATACCAACAACATGATATTATTCTTATCTACTAAACAAAATATTACTACTCACCTATCATATTGTAAGAGATTTTATGATAACTCTCTATTTTATATAAACGCTTATTTGGACTGTTATATTAATTTATAGGTTACAAAATTAGACCTCTCTGGATGGTCGAATATTGATAGGGTTAGTATGCATCCATACCTCACCCTACCTGAGACATACAACGGAAACCAACTTAAGTCTTACGGTGGACACATCAAATATCGTCTCACGCCTCACAGCCCTCAACCTTCATATGGCTCAAACGATGGTTTACCAGATATTATCATTGTGGTAAGTAAATTTCATTAATTAGGTACTTGAATTTTTTTAAAAACCAATCTCTACTCTACCATTTAGAAATTTTTTGGTTATTAAATATAGTGAAACTAATTTTCAGGGTAAATACCAAAGCTTGTCATTCGTTAATCGCGCCAGAGAAAGATCACGGGACATTGCTGTTGAGGCCAGACTGACAGTTGGAAATTGGCAGAAACCTAGTCCCCGTGGCACAGTCCCGGCTTCCAGAGAAGACATCATGATGGCGTAAGTTATGCTCCTTAAAATACGTCATTCTTTATTGTTCGTGTTTAGTTTATTGTATCATTGGTTGTTTTCCCATGAATATTATGTCAGGCTGTTAGCAGATACTCTGAATATGTGATAACAATAGCTGTTGATACATTTTATATTTGTATCCAATTTCAGGTTGGACGACATCAAAATGATCTTGTTACGTGCTGATATGAACAATGGTGGTGTAAACATAACCGACTTCACCATGGAGTCTGGTCAGTACTTGAACGCTGGCCTTGGAGCCGCAAGTTTGGTCGAGGAATGTACTTGTCCAGAGGGATACGAGGGACTTTCCTGCCAGGTAGATACTTTTTTAAATATTTATTAAAACCTCTGTGGCTCAATTGGTTGAGTGTGTGGCAGCTCAAGCCGGGCGTCGCGGGTTCGAATCCCGCCGACGGAACAAAAAGTTTTCAATGTTCCCGGGTCTGGATATGTATTAAATATTATGTGTATCATATTAAAAATCTTAAATATATGTTTAATATAATATAACAGCATTAAATAATTATATTTCCGTTGTCTGGTACCTGTAACACAAGGCCTTCAGGTACTTAGCACGGGGCTAGACTGACGTGGTGTGAAGCGTCCATATTATAATTATAGTAATTAATAATTAAAATAATAACAATAATGATGGAGGTTACTTTGTACAATATCAAATTATGAGTTACTAAACTTTCACATGGATTATATAATTTCTAAATTGTAAATCCTTTTCCAATGGGATGAAAAGTGCTGAACTCTACCTAACTTCAATCGTATCCAAGTACTCTATTTGTGGTATATCAGAGTAACAAAGAAATAAAATATACGGTGCTAACTTCATTCGTTGAAATGATCTCCTTGGTTTGTATTAAATAGCGTCCTTTACCAAACTTTCCTCTGATATTCTTCAACAGTGGAGCTTTGATAAAAATTACTAATGCAGATAAAACTTCCACGTCAAGTGTCTGGATATTTTTGTTACGACTGCGCTCAATTTACAGAAATGCGCGTCGGGCTACGAACGCGTCTTGTCAGGACCGTGGCTGGGAACTTGTGTGGCGAGGAGGGAGTGTCCACCAGGCACTTACGGAGACCCCAACAGCGGAGGCGCGTGCAAACCCTGCCCGTGCCCACTCACAAACCGGGAGAACCAGTTTGCAAGGACCTGCGCTCTTGGATCAAACGGACGTGTTATCTGCGATTGTATGCCTGGGTAAGTACTAAGTTGAAATGAATTTCTGCTGAAAATCAATTAGAAATAAAATAATCGGCCAAGTGCGAGTCGGACTCGCGCACGAAGGGTTCCGTACCAATAAAGAGCAAAATTAGGCCAAAAATTGTGTTTTTTGTATGGGATATAAAAAATTAAGGGGGGCCCCTTAATTTTTTATTTGATTTTAATATTATTATGAAATATTAAAGTACACATATAACTAAGGATTTTGTGAAAAAGTTAGGGACCTACCTGTTGTCATTATTGATATAGAGCAAAAAAGGCCAAAAAATCACGTTTGTTGTATGGGAGCCCCCCTTTAACATTTATTTTATTTTGTTTTTAGTATTTGTTGTTATAGCGGCAACAGATATACACATCCTGTGAAAATTTCAACTCTCTAACTATTACTGTTCTCGAGTTACAGTCTGGTGACAGACAGACGGACAGACGGACAGACGGACAGACAACGAAGTCTTAGTAATAGGGTCCCGTTTTTACCCTTTGGGTACGGAACCCTAAAAATGACCTTTATTGTTATTTTAGTTAGATACTATCAGACCCAAATTTATTCATAGGCAGATGTCAGATGGAGACCTATGTTATTTGGTCGGTTTATATCATAACATTATTATTAAAGTCAATCGCAATCTGTCAGCTGAACTTGGCATTACCCGACCAAATTATGTATCCGCCGATATGTCATCCGCCTCCGTATCGTACTTACAACATAAGACTGATAATAATCAAGATTATCCCTATGTCAAAAAGTCAAAGAGTTAATAAGAGACATTTTTATTCATAGATATGAGGGAGAAGACTGCAGCTACTGCGCACCAGGTTACTATGGCAATCCTCTTTTCCCTGGCAACTCTTGCAAGCCCAAACCATCGGAAACTTGCAACCCCATCGGCACAGTTCAAGTGAGACCTCCAGATGAGTGCGTCTGCAAGGACAACGTACAAGGCCGCAACTGCGATCAGTGCAAGAATGGATCCTACTTCTTGTCTAATGACTTCAGGTAAGAAAAATTCAGTGATATGAGCCTGGGCATTCAAAAAGTAGCCTAGAACATTTGTAACGTAGTTAATTTGCAAAAAAATAATAAAATATCACTATACTTATCACTTGAAGGCACCTTAAATATAATATAACGAGCGACCCGCCCCGGTGTCGCACGGGTATAAAATGTATAGCCACTGAAAAAATGATTAAAATCGTCTATGATCCTTCACGTGGTCTACTTCTTATCTGTGCCAAATAACATAAAATTTCTCCAGTAGTTCGCGAGATAAGCCCTTTCAAATAATTTCCCCCGTTTTTGTCACATTCTCCTATTAGTCTTATGCCCGTTTTCACCAACAACCCCTAAAATTAGGGGTCCCTTAAGCCAATATTCCAAGTTTTGTTCTTGATGAATTGACAACCCCGTAACTCTTAGGTGACGTATATCACTACATAGTATAAAACAAAGTCACTTTTTCTGTCCTCATGTCCCTTTGTTCCCTTTAATCTTTAAAACTGCGCAACGGATTTTGATGATTCTTTCAGTGTTAGATAGCACATTTATCGAGGAAGGTTATAGGCTATATATTTTTATCACGCTAAGACTAATAGGAGCGAAGAAATAGAGGAAAATGTGGAAAAAACGGGGAAAATTATTTGAAAGGGCTAACTTGAACGCGCTAATATCAGGAACTACTGGTCCGATTAAAAAAAATCTTTCAGTGTTAGAATTAAATACCCTCTTTTATTTCAGACACGGCTGCGCTCAGTGCTTCTGCGCTGGTGTGATAGAAGACTGTACGACCAGTAACTACCGTCGTGTAACAACTTCGGTCAACTTCAACGTACCACAAATAGTTGACCAAGTGAGACTCTTTAAGACCGCTCTCGTCGGATCATCCGGAACTGTGCGATATAACGCACCGCAAGAAACGGAACTGCAGCCGACGCTATATGGAGGAGAAATAGCGTTGAGCGGCGTAGACAGATCACAACCTGCCATCTATTACTGGAGCTTACCTGCCAGGTATGTGAAATATAGATATTATCCGTACTGGTATCACAATAAACAGAACTAACCTTCTGGTTAGTACCGGATACATATACGGTATCGGTATTCGTCAATTTGTTTGAAGTCGGCCTTCTGGCCGACTTCAAACAAATTGACGAATCGACTCGGGTACAGCAGCTATCTGCTGTAAGCATGCCACGAACGGCGCAACGCATTGCGCTGTCTGATATGATAATCTACGTCAAATGTATGCGAGAAGTCGGTCACTGGTTTATTCTGTCTGTTGTGCTCGTGTGATACAGTAAATTTGTAACGAAAAATTGAGTGCCCTCCGAATAAAGGCCTACCATTATTTGACGTGATGAATCGTTAGGGGGGCATGTCAAGAGGTAACAGAAAAATTAAAAAGGTCGCGATAATTGCTGTTTTTGAGAAATTCAAAAATGAATAAAAAAAATAGAAATGCTGATTTCTCGGAAACTATTGGTTTTAGGAAAAGTTTTTTAAATAAAAAATGTAGAGGGCATTGCGAACTATATCTTTTTTCATTGGAGTGACGTCATCCGACTAAAAATACAAAAAGTAGAGGGCGCTAACGGATCAAAAAAAAAAGTTACTTACAACGGTATTTTCCATAGAAAAAAATGATTTTTTCATAAAAACATAAATTAGAAAGTTGTTCGTAACAAAATTAGCTACAAGTTTTGTTCAAACAATTTTTTTTAAAAAAGGTACCTATGTAAGTCAGCGCCATAAACACTAAAAAGACCGGACTTTGCGTATATCTAGAAGGACTGACCACACATATTAAGTTTATCAATTTTAATTTATTCTTGTATTTGTTTCTACTAACATTTAATAATATTTAGAGTAAATAAAATCAAAAGAATCAAATGTTGAAATACGAAATGAAGACCAAAGCATCAATAATCAAGTAAATAATGAACAAGAAAACTTTAAATTATTAGCAAAGCAAAATCAATTAATTAGGAAATACCGGTTTCTATGTAAAAAATTGCTTTTAAAAATGTAATTAATTCACTTATTAATACAATCTTCAAATTGACAAAAAATTACTATTCATTTTTAATGTACTAAAAATTTTTAATCGTATTTCTCATCTATACTTATAAAATAACATGTCCTGACTGACTGACTGATTCATCATCGCTGAGCAAAAACTGTTAAAGTTACAGCCACGAAATTTGGTGAGTAGGGTTGTTTTATTAAGTAGACACCCACTAAGGAAGGAATTTTGAAAATTTTACCCCGAAGGGGGTAAAATAGGGGTTGAAAGTCTGAATGAAAGTCCGTCATTTCTTAAGTAAGGAACATGAAAACTTTATCTTTGGGTTACTGATTAAAAATGAATGGATACGTATTTAAGCGTTTTTGGAAATTTTTCCCCCAAGGGGGTGAAATTGGGGTTGACAGTTTCAATGGAAGTCTATATTATAGGTATACTATGTTAACGCCGACAAAGTCGCGGGAAACAGCTAGTCCAATTTAAAATGTCTTCGTTCTTCTTAATTACCACAGAATTCACCTAAGTTCAAATTTTTGCTCAACAAAAGTCATCAAAATCAAGTCATGTTATCAAACATTTTTTGATATAAAAATTAGAAAACAATTACGAATATTTGATTTGAATTAAAAAAATGCATTGCATGAGGACTGTGCAACGACACGGTACATAATGTACAATTTGTACATATCGACAAGTTCCAGCTCGAAAACGGTAAGTTTTATAAAAATTTTGTATGAATAAAAGTTGTAGCTAATTTTGTGACGAACAATTTTCTAATTTACATTAATACTAGCTGTCCCGGCAAACGTTTCTTTGCCATATTAAGTATATAAAGTAATTTTTTTTAATTTGATCGCGGCGCTAACTGTCGGGACAGACAAAAATTAAAATTCGAATATTATTTAAAATTTGACAATGCGATGGTAGCGCCGTCTGTCGGATCCAATGTAAAACATTCCAAAATCAACAACTACTAATAAATTAAAAAATAATTAAAAAAAACATTGTCCAGCGGACAAAATTGTGAATCTAAACCATTCCCAGATCCCCTTGAACACACACAAAAAAATTCATCAAAATCGGTCCAGTCGTTTAGGAGGAGTTCAGTCACATACACGCACACAAGAAATATATATATTAAGATGAAAAAAATATTTTTTCCTATCGAAAATACCGTTGTAACACTTTTTTGATCCATTAGCGCCCTCGACTTTTTGTATTTTAAGTCGGATGTCGTCACTCCAATAGCAAAAATGTAGTTCGCAATGCCCTCTATATTTTTTATTTAAAAACCTTTTTCCTAAAAGCCTAAAACCAATAGTCTCCGAGAAAAAAGCATTTCAAACTTTTTTTATTCATTTTTTGGATTTCTCAAAAACAGCAATTAGCGCGACCTTTTTAATTTTTGTGTGACCTCTTTACATGCCCCCCTAACGATTCATCACGTTAAATAACGGTAGGTCTTTATTCGGAGGGCAAATTACATATTGATTGTACTTTTAAATACGAAAGTGGGCATGTCTGTAACCCATTCGTACCCAAACTGGTGAACCGATTTTCCTGAGTACCGGGTAAAGGACATCTAGTTTTTTCCGCAAAATGAATAAAGTTCCCACGCTATTATCTTCTAAAACTGAACTAACTTCAGTGCAACGAAGTTGTGGGAAACATCTAGAAATTGCTATAAGTATAGCAATTTCTAGATGTTTCGTTTGTGTTGTTAGCTAGCTCCGAGGTCCAAACGAACAGTCAAAGTAAACAACGTCAGTTATTCTTTATCCTGTTCGTACTTACTAATGACTTTTTATGTTTCAGCTTTTCAGGAAATAAAGTAACGTCGTACGGTGGTTTCTTGAACTATCAGATCAATCATGTACCCTCAACTGGACCTGGCAACAGAAACAACGCAGCTGATGTGCAGCTTATTAGCGTTAGTATATTATACCGAACCTTACTGATAAAGATATTTAGGTATGGTATTGCTGATAACCAGGGATGCCAATGGGTGGCAGTAATCATAACGTTAAAAGCATTTCTTAAAAGTACTATCAGAGAGGTTGATTCATAGGCAGATACCACAAGATACCAACGCAATTTGTTCGAGTTATGTCAAACCCAGCCGACAGATCACAATTAACATAGGAATTAACATTGAATTGTTTTTTCCGACCAAATGCCGTGGATCTGTCAACTGCCTATGAATCAATTTCTTCGATGGTACAATACAAACAAACACAGAATAATTTAAAGTTCTCGCAGATTTTAATCGTAGTACTATTAAAACTCGTTGTATAAAATCTTCATAAGCTAATAGAAACTATTTTTTACAGTTGAACGGACTTACATTCCACTATTTCGGAAACTTCGTACCATCGAGTGACGGCAACTTGAATGCTACTGTGCAGTTCTTGGAGAAGGGATGGCAAAGGTAATTTTCTTCTTAATTTCTTTGTAACAATGAATGGAAAGTAACTTCCTGATTAAAATATCGAAGAATCTTGAAGTAAAATATTATCTTACCCTTGCCTTGTTAGAGAAATTATTTTATAGGCACATAGCGGAGCTTCGTATCTAATTATATAGTTGGGTTGTTACAAATCCAGTCAAAATATGACGGCCACAAACTTAACATAACCCGGCCAATTAATGTAGATTCATAGGTACTTACTAATTTTATAAATGTGCTTGTTACAAGGCATTGGAGATACTTTGAGTCCCTGGAAAAATGTACGGTGTTTACGCGATATATGTTTTTTGGCGCAACGGAGTTGCGGGCGTCTCATAGTCTGAATATAAATCAATTTTTATATTCTAACTATTATGTGATATTATAATGTATTTCACAATTTTAGGTCTGACGGCAAACCGGTGACTCGCGAGTACTTCTTGCTCGCTTTAGCCGATGTGAAGACGATATTGGTCAAGGCGACCTACACCTCGAGCCCACAAGTGTCTTCCATAGTCAGCGCCAGCATTGACACTGCCACACCGAATGGCAATGGCCCTCAGGCTCTGCATGTGGAGCAGTGTATGTGCCCAGAAGGATACATTGGAACATCCTGCGAAGACTGCGCCCCCGGATATACCAGGTACATTTTCGTCATGAAAGTGCAAGTTTCTTCAGATTTTTTATGAAATATATTTTCCGATTTTTATCGCTTTATTAAACAGGACGAGGATAATTATAAAATGTTATTGATCAGCTGATATTATAATATCAGCTGATCAATAACATTTTATAATAACGTTGATTCTGTACAGTTTACCATTGATAAGGCACCATCATAAAGATCTACATAATTATGTAATGCGACAAGTTTATTATTATACGTTGAAAATTTTAAATTACTATTGTATATGTACAGGACCGAAAGTGGACTGTACTTGAAGCACTGTGGGCGCTGCGAGTGCAACGGACATTCGAGCATGTGTCATCCCGACACCGGAGAGTGCTATGTAAGAATAACGTTAAATATTCCTTCCTTATGATCTACTCATAGAAAATTTGTGTTCCCATTTGAGCTAGGCTAAGCTGCGTTGCGAGAAAAGTGACTTTTTAATAATATCTAGTAGAAATATTGGGCTAAGCGACGTCAAGCAAATGAAGCATTTTAATGGTTTTCAAGAACATTCGCAACGCAGCTTAGCTCAGCTTTGCTGGAAACGCACCTGTGCAACAGAAATTTCAAATGTCGTTACTTTAATTATTTTATTCGTCGATAGGACTGCGCTGATAACACTGCTGGACCGAACTGTGAGGAGTGCGCCGAAGGATACGAACGTGACGGATACAACAACTGCGTGCCTGGTCGCGATCAACCACCACAACCAACGTGCAAGTAAGTTACACTGTCTGAAAAATACGGTCTTTCAACATTGGCCCATTAACCAGGACTAATAGGTGCAAACGATTACTGTAGAGGGACATAATACTGAGCTGATCGCACATACATCAGCACCGTATGCGTTGAAATGCGGCGCGTACGGTGCGGACGAATGTACGAGGTTTCATATAATTTTATATACAACGAATTCTAAAATGCGACACGTTCGGCGCGTGCGTGCTAATAAATGTGCGATAGCCTTTAATGTACTATGATTGTACGGGATCGATGTCGATTGCGCATAGCTCCGCGGCAGTCATGTTGGCAGTCATGGCTGCCCATCATGGCCTAGCGCTTACAATATATTTCTACAAATTCTACATCCATCGGTGGTGACAAACCAATAATTTAATATAACAAACACAATTATTAAAATTAGTTACCGCTCGAAACAGTCAGACTGCAAATTCAAATTATGCAATTGATCATTTTCATTCAAATAAATAATTTCACAAGATCTCTGTGTCGATCTAAATAATCTTATTTATTTTTGCCAGTTGCGATCCACGAGGTGAATCAAGGCCTTGCGAATACGGCTACTGTTCGTGCAAACAAAATGTGGAAGGACAATACTGCGACCGCTGTAGAAACGGCACCTTTGGGTTGCAACGCAGCAACCCGCTAGGTTGCACCGAATGCTACTGCTCAGGAGCCACCAGAAATTGCCACGAAGTAAGTAAACTAGATTTTGAAACTAGTTTTTGCCTTGAAAAAAGATCTAATTCATTTAAAGAGTTTGTAGTAGTAAATCTATGGTGCCAACAATGAATGATGAATGCGAACGATTATAATATATTATATAGTGTGTCCTAATTTGATATTTTTACAGGCAAGTCATTACAATAGGATAAGCATACCAGCACCGATGTTTGAAGAGGACTACGGTGGTTATTCCCTAATGGACATAAACGCTGACAATGTGATCAACAATCAATTCGTTCCTGTGCCAACTCAGAGTGAACTCAAATATATTTTCACATTCCCGCCTAATCAGGAGCTGTATTGGTCGTTACCTGTATTCCCAGGTAATATAACGGTTATTTTGATCATTTCATTATACGTTATGGCATTAACTGCAAAAAACACTTAACATGGGATACATTTTGTACCCTTGTAAAAGAGAAGTATAGTTGTTATTCTTTTACACCTACCCTATCAATAAAGATGTTTAACTATGCAGATTATAGATTTTCAAAACCGTTTTCTTATGTCTTGTGACTCATCCAATGTGCTAAATAAACATAATCAAACTTTCGAAAAATGAGTAAATATTTTATTCTTCTCATTGATAACAAAAGATCCACTCCTCAAGTAGTATTACGTTTTAGGTAATCGTGTACTGTCGTATGGTGGTTCATTGTCGCTGACGCAGATGTTTGAGACTAATAGTGACATCGAGGAGTCGAGGCCAGATGTAGACGTGGTGCTTGTAGGAGACGAACTCTCGGTATACTGGTCTAACCCTAATCCGATAAGATCTGGAGAGGCGATGGTAAGTGCAGACAGCAAAATTCATTGCATCGACTCGAACTGACCCTAAGAAACGTAATAAAACTGTTTAAATTATTTTGAAAGAAGGGTTAACAATAAGTATATAAATACTCTTTCAGAGCTACCAAGTACCGCTTCGGGAAGATGGATGGTACATTCTGAATTCAGCAGAGCGTGCCAGCCGATTCGACTTCATGGCTGTACTTAAGGATATCAAGAGAGTGCTTGTCAGGGCTACATTATCGAGAAACATTCTGTCAACTTCAATCTCTGATGTGTCAATGGACACGGCAGCTGAAAGCTACGACCAAAACCTACCAGCTGCTACTGGCGTTGAGGTATGGAAAAATTAGATATCTTGGAACCAATTAGCAATATTACTACCGACTAAATATTAAGAATTCCGTGCTCATTAATAAAATTAACAAAAATTAAGGGTAAATTATTAGAGATGTGCCGATCATGACTTTGGCTGACTAGCCGACTAGCTGACTAGTCGGCTGCAAAGAAGCCGACTAACCAGCCGACTAGTCGGTCATGCCGATCATGGTTTCGGAAGTTTCCGTAATGCTTTTTTACTGCTGTTTGCGCACATGCCGCCTGCAAACGTGTCGAATCGTGTTTAGTAGGTATGTTTACTATGCGTACATTACTTTAATATATTGTTTCTATGATACAGTTGATGGTTTTCAATTTTCATTTAATATTTCATGTCATAAAATCTCGATTTAATCTATATTGAGTCTCGGAAAAGGACAAGGGATACTTTTTGTCCCGGAAAATGTACTGTTCCCGCACAATAAACTTTTATGATTTTCGCCTAAACTATTAAATCTATTTTGATGAAATTTGGTATGGATATACTTTGAGTCTTGGGAAAGGACAAGGGATACTTTTTGTCCCGAAAAATGTACAGTTCCCGCATAATAAACTTTTATGATTTTCGGAATAGTTTGGGATGAGTGCACGATGGCACTCAAAAATATACACACTTTTTTAATTAATTATACTAATTCGAATTAAATAATCATCGTTAAGACAGGACAACGTCTGTCGGGTCAGCTAGTACGATATAAAAGAAAGTGGTGTTAGTTACACTATGGGGCGTTCGACGCCAAGCGGACAGGAAAAAATAGTCGATGTCTCCGATTTTGATAATATTTGGATATGTTATACCTACACGTGTTTTTAATACGTGTGCCAAATATTTTTGTAATATAATGGCTAGATTAAAAATGATGGGACTTTGAAACGTGACTTTTCCATTCGGCACTCGGTGCTTCAAAGCCGATTATTGATTAAAAAAATTATATATTAGAATAATAAAACCAATGAACTTGTTACTTCATTTAATGAGCTCTTTAACTGCATTTTTGAAAACACAAAAAATGTTTTTTTTTTGTAAAAAAAATTCAAATCATTTTTTTTTCTTGATATTTTTTATATTTTTTGTGTAAATAGCTAATATTCTATAGAACATTCCTGCACAACTGCTTATAATGGGCCGGGAAGTGGATTAGGAGCTAGACTGAAAATACTGTCGAAGGGTGGCGTCCAGCGCCATACTATACTATGGGCCGAGATCGATACATAGTGGAAATTGGCAAATAACATTAATTTTGATGTAGTGAAAAGTAACATTCAATAGATTTTTAAAGAGAAACAGATAAACAAAGGTTTACAAGAAAAAAAAAATTCGTGAAAAAAAAAATTTTTTTTAATTATGTTACTCTTTAAAAAATCTTATCTAAGGGTACATTTCTCCACATCAAAATCGAAGTTTTTTGGCAATTTCCGCTACTTAGCGATTTCTGCCCATAGTACAGTATGGCGCTGGACGCCACCCTTCGGAAGTATTTTCAGTCTAGCTCCTAATCGACTTTCCGGCCCATTATAGCAGTTGTGCAGGAATGTTCTATAAAATATTTGCTATTTACACAAAAAATATAAAAAAAATCAAAACGGTCCCTCTTTGAGAAAATCAAGAAAAAAGAATTGATTTGCATTTTTTTTTCACAGAAAAAAAATAACATTTTTTGTTTTCAAAAATGCAGTTAAAGAGCTCATCAAATGAAGTAACAAGTTCAGTGGTTTAATTATTATAATATATAATTTTTTTTATCAATAATCGGCTTTGAAGCACCGAGTGCCGAATGGAAAAGTCACGTTTCAAAGTCCCATCATTTTTAATCCAGCCATTACATTACAAAAATATTTGGCACACGTATTAATAACACGTGTAGGTATAACATATCTAAATATTATCAAAATCGGAGACATGGACTATTTTTTCCTGTCCGCTTGGCGTGGAACGCCCCGTATTTATAACTCAAGAACAGATGAACCGATTTCGCTGAAAATTGGTGGAGAGGTAGCTTAGAACCAGGAAACAGACATAGGATACTTTTTATCCTGTCAGACCGCGTTTCTGTGAAGTCAGTATAAAATCTATACTAATATTATAAATGTGAAAGTATCTCTGTCTGTCTGTCTCGCTTCCACGCCAAAACTACAGAACCGATTGTAATGAAATTTTGTACACAGATAGTCTAAAGCCTGAGAAAGGACAAAGGCTACTTTTTAACTGGAAAAAGTGGTTGTAAGGGGGTGAAAATGCGTAAATTTGTTCAAATTAAGTTAGTTCCGAAAATTCCTAACAGATGTCGCTAAGTGTCGCCTACATTGCGTTATCGCTTGCTCATGCGTCTTTCCATGTCGATTCCGGTTTTTCGATTCTTTCGATGGTGATACACGTTATTAAATAACTCACTACTCAACTTTATCTCAGTGTTGCCAACTATGGGGATTTCCCACAAAATTTAGTGGGAAAAAAATTTAATTTAGTGGGATTTTTAGGCTGTAAATTATTTTGGGGATATTTTTGGGGGTAAAATTTTTGAAGAATGGATATTTTTTTGTTTGATTTTTATTCAACCTTATGGTATATATATATATATATATATATATATATATATATATATATATATATATATATATATATATATATATATATATATATATATATATATATATATATATATATATATATATATATATATATTAAATGAAAGCCTATATAGGTATACTATGTTAGCGCGGACGAAGTCGCGGGAAACAGCTAGTAATATAATATATAGATATACAGCTAGTAATATATATATATATATACCGACTAGTCGGCGACTAGTCGGCACATCTCTATAAATTATATCAGTGTAAATACTTATTAGTAATTATTATATTATTATGTTTCCAGATTTGTTTGTGTCCTGAGGGATACACGGGAACAAGTTGCGAGTCCTGCTCGACAGGGTATTACAAAGACGAGTCGTCAGCTTGCAGGCAATGCCCTTGCAATGGACATGATTGCCAACTGGACAGCTACAATGGAGTCGTTTGCAATTGTAGACCTCCCTATTCCGGCCCTGACTGCTCTTCTAGTGGTAAGTTTAAAAAAGTTAATACATATTGTTGGAAAACGATGACAGTTTGTGTGGTTATTTAGAACTTATCTAAATTATCTAATGCCTTTTTTTATTCAGAATTTTTGAAAGACTAAACTTACGCACACTGAGTAAAATAATACAGCACTCTAACACAATAAAAATGTTGTTAACTTGACAATAATTTATAATTATTACTAATAGCATTTTATGATTGCTAACATATTAAGATGAAAATTAATAAAACGATACTATCTATGACACACTATAGCGAGCTTTATTATTTTATAACTTGGGCTGTGACCTTGTATAAATTATTTAGGCCTGGTAATGGAACTGCAACCCAAGATAAAATATCATTATGCCAACTCCAGCATAGTGAGAGTTACGTTTTGGTGCAAATACAAAGCGGACGAACCTCTGACTATCAGGTTTTATTATAATGGACAAGAGATAAGGCCTGAAAAGCCATACACCGAGTCACGTCGGTATAATGATGCCTGGCAGGACGAACTAGTTTGGCAGATACTATGGGACACCACAAAACCGGGAGACAAAATCGAGTGTCGAACCTTAACAAGCAAAGGCTTCACTTTAGGTGTACTCACAACGACCCTGCCAAAAGAAGGTAGACAACGAAGTCCCGTGTCCGACGCTTGACGCTTCTACATGTATCATGCTCATTCGTGTTTGTAGCTAGTGATGTTTAAAGTAAATTAGAAACTGTTCATACCTAAACCGACTTTAATTCGTAGAGAGAAAATCGATAAAATACATAAGTGTTCAAAAACATCACTAAGAATCAACATACCGGGCACAGAAACAATCGGATTTCCAATCATTAAATATATGTGTGCAATCCTAACCCTGTATTGTGTTAAATATTAAGTATATGGTACTAACATAATTCATTACGTAAATTAATATTGTTTCATTAATAGTACTTAGAAGCGTTTAATATTTAGAAACTTTATGTGCTAGAGAATTATATTGCCAGGTCTTAAAAATCTTGTATTTTTATATCTAAGTATAACTTCTATAATTCTGTTGTAATCGACCAAATAGTAAAATAGTTTCAATAAATTTGACAATATGATACAATATTTTTAGGTAACGAGGTAACAACCACATATAGACCGAACCCACCAAGGGGCACTGTGGTAGTCAAAATCTCAAGTCCAACCATAAAGATCCAAGAAATAGGTAGCACAGTTAATTTCACATGTCAAGCTCGAAGCCGCATGACTCCTAGCAGATTACAAGTGACGTGGCGAAAGGCAGATGGTGAACTACCTTATGACAGAACACAGTTCGATGATAGAACAGGAGCCATCATCATAACTAACCTTCAAATATCTGATAGTGGAATGTATGTGTGTGAGTCAAATGATGGGGTATCCACCGAGCAAGCTACTGCCACGCTTAAGGTTCCAGGTAAAATATCAATTCAGTTTTTTGACTCATTTAGCTAAATTATATGTTTTAGAACATATTATAGTCATGGATATATATATTAGCCATAATATGGACTAATCCATATTATTATAGCTAGTAGATACACGTTTTATGATTCGTTCTTGGTTGGAAGACGATTGAGTCGCTTCGCTGTCGCTTGGTCGCGTAGGTTTAAACGAAGCATTATGTTCTTAATTCATCTCCTATTAATATTTTCACGCCTTCTAATGGAATAGTCGTCCCCGATTGGGTATTTTATGCGAAAGGTAAGATTGGTACATTCGTAACAATATACTAATTATACTAGGTACTTCGTCTGACACATTTGATAGAAAAAAGTTGACCTTGGTAACTGCCCAAATGTGTAAAATATAACAATTCCTGATGAAAATACAATAATTTCGTTATGTAACCAGGTATAGAAATGACACAGCCTGAAGTTTTCGTTAGCCCGCAAATAAAGGATTACTATGAAGGTGACAGACTAGAACTGGAATGTTCTAGCCGAGGAAATCCCGCCCCAACCATATCTTGGCAGAGGGGACCGAGCCAAGCTCTATCTAACCGATTCGAAGTCTATGGCAATACCCTAATAATAGACAAGCTACTGGAGGAAGATACAGGAGAATATAGGTAATCTATTCTTATCATACAGAAAAGAAAAAATCTACTGCATAATATAATCAATACAATTAATCATGTTTTACAAAAAGTTGTTTTGTAAATTTGTAACAAATGATGTTTAAAGATTTTTTGACCACAATTGTTTGACCAACCGATATTCTTGAATATACTTATTGAATTTGCTTCCATCGAACAGTTGTATAGCATCCAACGCAGCGGGTTCTGCGCGCGCAATCGCAGTGATAAACGTACGACCTCGACCATCGCAGCCGCCCCGCGAGAAACTGTCAGTATCATCAACATCACCATCAGTCGGTGAAGGAGAGGATATTCGACTTGTGTGCACCGCCTCTCCCAATGTAGCTGCTGGTTCCATTGAATGGGTCAGGTATGCAAAAAAATTAATAATTTTAATTCAAAAATTTCAATTATATCTTAAAATAGATACTTCTTAACAAGTGTAGATTTTCGAAGTGAAATTTATGCTATAACTATGGTTTCAGGCAAGATGGAACACCCTTCCTTTCAAACATGTACTCAGACAACGGAATTCTGTACGTTATGAAGGCTGATGCGCAAAACCAGGGCGTGTACATGTGTCGAACACCATCTTACGGCGTCAGTCCCGTACTTGTAGTACTAACAGTCATACCACTTAGGACACCATCTCCAGTCGAAGCAGCCAACATAACTATCAGTAAGGATAATCTGGAAATACCCAGTGGCGGCAGTGGCACTGTTGAATGTATCCCAGAAGGAAACCCAGTTCCTTATGTCAAATGGTCGCGGGTAAGTTCATTCACACCTACATAAAATTAATTTATTACATGTTTTAGAATTAAAAACTTCTTCCTTGGAAACGTGGGCCAGGAAGTAGGTGAGATATCCGAGAAAGCGATTCATGGGCTGATAGAGCACCTACGTAATTTAGTTACGGTTATGTACAACGGTTAAACACAGCCAGCAGCATATAACACGACCAAAAAACGTATCAATCTTACTTTTTAGTCAATTTCTCTGATGCTGTATTCTTTGGCATGATTTATAACCTAAAAGTATTGTCGCATTGAGGTCTGAGTCCCAGGCTCGATTTATACCGCCGCGGAATGGAACGGAGGCTACTTTTTGCAACGAAACTGTACATACATCGCAAAATAAGATTTATGTCAACAGTATAACACACAAATTAAATACGAGCAAGAAAATATGACGCGCGTTTTCCACGGAATTCTCGAGAGTTCTCCGGTGCCGTTTATGGAATCCGCGGGAAGTAGTTGACGCTTTCATTTCGCACCGGTGTAAATTGAGCCTCAGACCCTGGTATCATTGAAATTGGCTTAATTGTTAGAGTGGTACTATGTATCAAAGATATTTTTTTATTAAAATCGTTGTACGTATATAATAATATTATGTATATTTTTTTCTTGTTTTAGTCTGACGAAAGTAATTTCGGAGCAGGAAGCAGTCAAAGGGAAAACACGCTTATAATATCAAACGCACAAGAAAGTGACAGCGGATACTACACATGCGAAGGAATCATTGACGGAAAACCTATCGTTCGCAAATACATTTACGTTAATATTCTTAGTAAGTGTTTTAAATACAAATTTTATTTTAGTCGTAGTTTAAGGTCCAGGCTATTTTATACCTTTAATGGCCAAAATGGACTAAAAATACAAAGTTATTGTTACCTAGGTGGAACTATTACTAAAATGTAGTTTAGGTAAAATGCTATAATTAAATAAAAACAGTTGATTTTTAGAAGCTGGGAAAACAAAGATAATCGTCTCTAAAAATATGAATATTGAATTTGTGTTTTTAACGCAGGATAATGTTTTTTTTATATTTAACGCATATTCTGTCATTCATATGGACCCATACGACCTGCTTAAATACGCTCTCTTCTTGGGGATTTCGAGAAGAGAGCGTATACCGATTTTGCGAGTGTCTATGAGCGACGGTAGTTGCTTCCTATCAGGTGACCTGTTTGCTCGTTTGCCTCCTACTTTTATTTTTAAAAAATCTGACGTGTGTCTCATATAATTTAAACTAAAACCATAACTCAAAATGATAGTACAGCTTATTATTAACTATATTTATAACCTCAAAATTCAAAAACTTAATACACAATTACTTGAAACTCCCAGCTTTTAAAAATATATTGAATGCCGTGCTATGTTACATTTAAATAGGCAATTGAAATTACAGATGTTTCATCAAGTTACGTTTTATAAAATTTTTATAGTCCAAGCATGTTAGGCGGATGGCCTTTGTTCTTTATAACTTTTGTTTAATGTAATCTATCTAGTTTTTTCATGAGTAGACCTATCAATAGTGTCAGAATAAATTAAAATACTTGTTATGAAATAAAAAAAGGTTGTAGAGAATACATCATATATTTATTACAGAACGTGAGATGCCAGTAGTTGAGATCTATCCTAAAGGTGAAATATCGATGCAATTGGGAAGCCAATTCGAATTAACCTGTATCGTAAACGCGGGAATACCACCACCTGCGGTGACTTGGGATCGAAGTGGTGGAAGACCTTTATCACCACATGTCCAAATCCAGCCAAACAAACTGAGGTGAGAGGCTTATGATTTTTTCTTATCCTATACTGTCTCACTGCTTGACAAAGATCTCCCCCAGGGAGGCTTAGGATAGTAATTACTGAAAGAAATGAATAAGGAAATGGTAGATAATTATTAAGTATTGAATTGTAAACCATCGAAAGATTGACAAAGTCATATAACAACTAACACCGGTGTCTATTGCAGCTTCCAAAACATTGAAGTGAATGACGAAGGCGACTATACTTGTACAGCAGCTAACGAAGCTGGAACAAGCAGTGCAACTGCCACATTGAAAGTTAGGTCCGATCCAGAAATCATAATCACACCCAGCAATCTCATGTCAGTCGCAGTGGGAGACAAAGTGGAAGTGGAATGCCGAGCTGACGGCTATCCTCAACCGGAAGTTTCTATAACATGTGAGTTATTATTGAAAGAGAATTAAATTAACAAAAGTGTGATACGTGACATAGCGAAAAACATTCAATATTTCTATCCAATAGTCTTCGATCACTAAGTGAAACTTAAATTATTATCAAATGATAATCAACGCAAAAGCATATTATTTGTTGTTACAGATAATATTACTTTAACATACCTAATATTTTGATATAAAAACTAAATTACTGTCAACATTCCTGCAGCGAGAAGAGACAATCGCATCTTAGTGCCGTCGAGGCCTAGAATAGCCAAGCTGAGCATTCCGTACGTGACTGACAACGATGACGACGACTACATATGTACAGCCACATCTGCTGGCATCACTATTGAAGAACAGTTCGCCATCCGCGTCGAAAGAGGCGATGGAGGTTCCATTGATACCGGTGAGAAACAACACATTTTTCTCCCACTCAGATTTTCATTGTTTGTTAGTTATTACAAATATTTTATTAATCGAAATGCAATTAATACCGAAACAAGAGAAACACAAAATGAAATGACAAAAAGCGGTAAACCACTTGACAATTTTAAAAAGCAGCACACTATAATAGTCCTATACGACCTCTGTGGCTCAGTGGTAAGCGCGTTGGACGCTCAAGCCGGGGGTCGCGGGTTCGAATCCCGCCGACGGAACAAAAAGTTTTCAATGTTCCTGGGTCTGGATGTGTATTAAATATGTGTATGATATAATAAAAATCTTAAATATATGTATAGTATAAAAGTATTAAATATATTTCCGTTGTCTGGTACTTGTAACACAAGTCCTTTAGGTACTTAGCACGGGGCCAGACTGACGTGGTGTGAAGCGTCCGTAAATTATTATTATTATTATTATACTCGCGCTCTAATCTTGTCTTAGTGTAAACTGACCACAAGATACAATTAAAAAAAATTGATGCAGAGTCCAAAATCCAAATGAAATGAAAACTTTTTTAATGCAGATGAAGGAAGCGGAGGAGACGACCCACATTACCCTGATGCCGACGACCAAATTATTGGTCCGAACGCCAACAACCCAAGCAACATGATTGCTCAGGAAGGCAAGGATGCGGTAATCACGTAAGTTGTTAATTATTTTTGTTCTCGACCAAAAGTTATTATGGGTAAAATAAATATATCCTGTGACTAATTATTGCTTGCTTTGATTAGGTGTAATGCATCAAGTGAATACCGTGTTAGATGGGATAGAGCGGATCGCAGACCACTACAGAGCAATGCGATTCAAAACAACGCTGACTTGATTATATACAGTGTAAGTTAAGATTTAATTGATGGAAGAATGAAGATAATAATATTATAATGTTTTTTTTGATTAGTAGGACAAACATTAAAAATAAATTATAGTGACGCTAATGCTTAGTTAGTAAGATTAAAAATTGTAAAATAAATTCCAACACAGGCAACAAAGAAGGACTCTGGAAGATACCAGTGCACGCTAATTAACCAGAGAACCCAGGAGGCGCAGATTTCAGCCATCACCAGCCTGATAGTCCTCGCAGCGCCGAGAATCAGTTTGAGACCACAAACACAAACTGTCCGACCGGGAGAATCTACCACAGTTGAATGCGTTGTTGAAGGTGACGATATCAGAAGTGTTTTCTGGACTCCTATCGACTCCTATGCATCGCCGTAAGTTTGAAATTTATTTATTTTTCAATTAACGTAATATTTAACCAACAATTATTAGAAAACAAAAGAATATTGTAATCTGTCTATTGAAAATTATAAAGGCTTTAAAATTTTAGGCGAGTCGAACTACGTAACAGAACTTTGAGGTTCCGTCAAATTGAAGTAGAGGATGCCGGTCAGTATAAATGTACAGCCATCAGCGGCGTAGCTGAAGCCTACGCCATCGCAGAGGTCATAGTCAGTGGTAAGTAGCGTAGATCGCACATGCCTGTTATAAATACGATGTTCACACTCGCACCTAGAGATAATAGCACGTAAATCACAATCAGAACCATCTATGTAAAGTCACATATTGATTTAAGGCACGCATTTACAAATATTTTCATAACTAAATGAAACTTCTGACTATAAGCATTGCATGTTAATGATCATTCATAGAGGATACCGATCGCGAGACGGAGTCGCATGATAACGAACAGTACGCGGGTCTGGGGGCAGCGGTCCACCTCAGCTGCAATGTCACTCAGCGTGGCCTTACTATTCACTGGAAGAAAGACGATTACGCCCTACCTCCCTCTGTTGTACTAAGAAACGATGGGTCCCTATACATCAGACGCGCTCAGAAATCCGACAGCGGGCACTACGTCTGTACCCTCAGGGACCAATACGGAAGGGAGACTAATAATTACATCAACCTACACATCGGTCAGTTTCTACTAATTTACGTTTTGTAGTCGGTGCTTAAGGTTGCCTTAGCAACGAACCCTTTCTCTCTCTGCTTCTCCGCGACCTAACCGGGCATGCTTAGTGGTGTTAAGGTTGTCATCGACGGATCAGTTATAATTTTAACAGATTTTATTTTACGCAAAGGTTATTATTGTTCGGAACGGCAGTTCCATTGCTATGATGACAGCAAATGCATTGAAGAAGACCTAGTCTGCGACGGATTCAACGACTGTCTGGATTCGAGTGACGAAACACTCTGTAGTTATAGAAAAAAGAAGCGTTCTTGGACGCATTCGGATCCAAAGACTAAGGTTTCCGGTAAATAAAATGTTATACGGGGTGTTTGTCTCGGGGACCTTGTGTTGAGTGGATAATGTTCTGTTGTTATAATATATTATGATGTATTCAATAAAAATAAATGGTGGCTTACTTGCCATCGATTGTGAAATACCTACAACGCGTTTTTAATAGGTTAATAATAAAAATATATGAACAAATCCTTTATGTGTTTTTAAAGTTCTTAGTGATTTTAACACTGCTTATGCACGTTATTTTTCTGCATTACACGTTTTGTCTAATATTTGTTTCGTGCATGTTATATGTTTAGTTTTAGTTTTACTTGTTTTACTTAAAGGTAAGATACGTTGTAGTTTTTAACTAATGTAAGTATAAGAATAGTAGTCGTAGTGTGAAAAAAATGTAGTTGTAGTTAATTTTGATAACAAACATCCTGTCCTGTGCAACGTCGCATTAATATTTGTGGTACATAAAATTATGTATTGTTGTGTTATTACACGATAATTAGTCCGGGTTCCGTAGAACAATTTTTTTTATTACTATCAAGCTATTTTTTTGGGAGTAGCTTCATTTTGATAAGGCGAACAACAATTTTTTTGCGAAAATTTTTGAAAGTGGTAGCTAACAAAGTTATAAAGGATTTAATAGTTTGATTTGATGGTCAATGTTACTCTTAAATTGTGTAACTTGACCTACCAATATACAAAAAATCAGCTGGTTAGGGTTACGTTTTAGGGTACCGTAGTCAACCAAGTTTTGTTGATTACAGAAAAAAATTGTTCTACGGAACCCGGACTAAATATAGCTAAATGCTTTTGTGTTACCCATATTATCTAGTATTACTTTTCTATAATTTATTTTAAAATTTTAAATGACGAGGAGATATTATATTTTTCTAAGACAATAATTAATATTTTAATAATTATAGGTGACAGAGTTGATTCAAATCTTATATCAATCGAAAAACCGGAAAGACGCTTTAGAGTCGGAGATAGAGTTCAAGTTCTTTGCAGAGCAGTTTCAAAGAACGTAAAGGCTCAATGGGAAAGATATGGCACGAGACAATACGTTGAATCTAGGGTGAGTATTTTGTGTAATAAGGGTCAGTCACACCGAGGCGCAAATCGACAGGCATAGAAATTTGAAGTCACAATTAATTTTTAAATGCAGCTTTGGTCGCTTCCGTCTCTATGTGAACTGACATGAAATGTTTGTAAACTATAATATAAAAATACAATAATTTCATTTGGGAAATCATTACGAAAAGCTATAAATATAGATAATAAAATACAAGAATGAGTTTCAATAATAATGTTAATAAAACAAATCAAAGTGCCGCTACTGTTATTCGAACAGTAGCTTCGAGGTAATTTTATTTGAAACCCACGCAATTGCTTTACTGTAGGCAGGTATGTGGGAACTGTAATGAAGTTTACTCTGCTGCGTAACAGCTAAAGGGCACTTAAAGTTTGTTTCCCGCAAAATACATAAATGTATTGGACAATTACTTTGCCAAAGCGGATAGCTTATGGTGTATCATTTTATTTGTTTACGCATTTGGTCATAAAATGTAGTTTAAGGCTCGATCGGGTAAAAATACACATAGTATTTTTACCCGATCGAGCCAGATGGGAGGTTATAATATTTCGTAGGATGTGTTTGAGGTAAATCGAACAGCTCAGCACTTTTTACAATCCTGCCAAATTGTGATATTCTGCAACGATTTTAAATGGGATAAAATATGTAATTGAAAAAAAATAACACCCATTTTTTTTGGCTAAATGGACTCTCCTAATGACACCTAAGCCCTGAAAAAAAATTGGCAGAAAGGTTTAATTGCACCCTGTATTAACCGCTTTAGCATTTGCGAGCGCGGTAGTTGGCACTTGTCGAAGTCAACCAATCGGTCCGCCGTCCGAGTCGCTGCCTTGACAGTTCGTATAACCATTACCATTTACCATTAATTAAACCATAATAATTGACCAGTGTAAACCAGTGTAGTAAATAATGAATAAATAGTTTAAATAGTTTTGCATCTTTTAACTCTATCAACCACGCGTGTGCTAACCATACACTGAACAATCAGAACAACCAACGAACTAAACGACACCAAACCCAGAAACTCTATCCCCAATACAGTACATCCCTTTTCAGGTTGTAGGTATAGATTTTAGCTCTAGCGGTGTCGTAAGATATTTTGTGTTTGCCGTTAGTGTGGCACTGGGTATATCCGAACTCAGTCGGATTTTAGTCTTTTAAATAACTATTTTTACTTTTTAAGGCGAGACCGCACTAAAGAGACACGCCAAAATACTCCACGTTCCATAGAACTGACGCTTCTAAAACTTCAGGTTTCCGTTTGTAAACGTAGCTATGTAAAGTAAAGTGTTGCCAGGTGTCGTGCCTCGTAGTGCCGTCTCACCTTTGAGTATTTTGTGATTTTGGCCATAAAATAGCTTGTGTTTTTTTAGATTTACGGAGACGGTGCTCTACTGATAATACCTAATGTTCAAGAATCTGATGCCGGTGTGTACAGATGTAACGGCGAAGATGTGAATATAGGCCGAAGCTACGAAGACTTCAACCTTCAGGTTTTACCAGGTACGGATAAAGCAATGGGCATTGTCCAAAAAAAATCACATGTACTTTTTATCATTTTTTTCGTTAAAATAGGGTATTTTAAGAATATAAATTAAATAATTTTGAAATTCATTGGCTAGTTTTTTCTCAATAAATTTTTAAAGTTTCGCTCTGACGTCATCATCGGCGGCCAATTGACCTCTGCAGTATGTTTTTTTCCTTTCAATCTTATTTATAATGGCTGGTTCGTCAAATGCAAGTTCTCATTATGTGAAAGCTGATACGAGAAGCTTACCAAAAGTTCGAAACGTAATGTTGGTCGAATTTATTGCTAATTTAACGCCATTGAAGGTCAAACTAAGGTTAAACATATTTGTTCAAAAATATAATTAACTAATGGGTATTTTTTTCGTTTATATACAGAAAAACGATCACTGACCTTATTCCTCGAAATGTTTTTGTAATGAGCAAAATTAAAAAAAAATGGACAATCCCCATTGCCAATAAACAGTACTAAGCTGATTTCTTGAAAATACATAAAAAGTAATTCAAAAGAAGCATGTAACTTTCAGTAGGTACGACTAAAATGAGAAAATTTACAAAGAATATACTTTTATTTAATAACTGTCGAGAAAATGTTAGTAGGTACAATTAAAAATGTTTTGCCGCGATTTACCTAATTCTACGTGGTGTCAAAATCGATCCAACAGTTTTAAGCTAAGCAGTAAAAAGTAAAAAATTAACATACAGATCTTATGTCGATGATACAGATACAAACAATTACTTTTTATATAAAGCATAGAAATATAGACATGAAATATTATATTTGGCCCTTCAGGACCTAGCGAGCCATCATACCCGCCAACGAGTGACGAGGACAGGGTGCACACAGCGCGTCATGGCGACAATGTAGAGTTACCCTGCAACCACAACCTGCAAGGACCCATCACTGTGGAGTGGAAGAGGGAGTACCAGCCCCTACCACCAAACGTCAGAAGCAATGAGGTAAGACCACAGACATAGATCAAGGGTAAGACTTTATGGCCTATCATATCGAGGCAAAGAGCGTAGCCCAAAAACATTAGGGGCCATTTTGACATTACAACATAAGTAATTATTCAAACACAAAACATATTTTTTTGTGTTTAAATAAGGGAAAAGACCTAATGGCAGACACTTTAAGGAAACATGCAACATTTGAATGTTATAATATATATATTTATGAAAATAAATGATTGATAACTTCTTCCATGTCTTCAGTAACTCTTACAAAATAAAACTATTATAGGTAATTATTCTCTGGCAAATCAATTAAAAAATATATTATTGGTCTTTTTGTAAACTTAGTACTAATAGATGACATCACAAAAAACGAACATCACTAATAGTAGACACCAATATGAAGTAATAGTTGACATAGAACATTACATTACATTTTACATTTTTTTTTTTCCTATTAAATTAGGTCTTTATTTGCCATTTTTCAAAAGATTTCATTTACTTCTGAATGATAGTCACTACATGCATCAGACATGTTATCCACGTTGTCTCCAGATTCTATTCATTCTTCTTCCATGCTGAAATTATCTTTCCTTTTATTTTTATTTTTCATATTTTTGAAGTGAAAACTTCTTTAGCGGTGTTGTGGGATGGGTAAAAACTGTGAAACTCACGTCAGATTCTCGAGATGATCGAAAAACCTTGGAAAAACCGTAAGACGGTTGGAGAGTAATGTTTTGTATCGAACTCGAATTCGAACTCGAACTCGAATTGATTGTAAGGGTTTCGATTAAAAAAAAAACGATTTTTTTAAAATCGATTTTCATAAAAAATGGGTTAAAAATTTAATCGATTGTAAGGGTTTCGATAAATTAAAAAAAATCGATTTTTTAAAAATCGATTTTCATAAAAATTGGGTTAAAAACTTAATCGATTGTAAGGGTTTCGATTAATTAAAAAAATCGTTTTCTTAAAAATCGATCTTTTGAAAATCGATTTTATGAAAATTGATTTTTTTAAAATCGATTTTCATAAAAAATGGGTTAAAAATGTAATCGATTGTAAGGGTTTCGATTAATTAAAAAAATCGATTTTTAAATAATCGATTTTCATGAAAATTGGTTTAAAAAATGCACAACGTTAATAATTAAGTTTTCACTTCTGCCGGCACTCCCGGAGTGCAACCCGTCTTTTTTTTCCTAGCAAATTTATTTTCAGTCTTTAGTCTCCATGCTTCTTATGCCTCTTCTTTTTTCTTCTTTCTTTTCTCAGCTCTCCTTTTTCTTTTTTTTGCTGCTAAAAAACTAAAGCAATCAATTTTTAGATCAGTACAAGGTCTAATATTAGACACGTCCATTTTTAGGTGCAGTAGTTCTAAGTTCTTAGATTGTTAATAGAATTATATTTTCAGAGAATAGTGATGATTTTTGCAGTAGAATAAAGTACAAAATAACTTTAGTATGTATTGCAAAACTCAAAGATGAGATCCATATCATCTATTAGGTTTTTTACATTTTCAAGAACTAATAGTAGACACCTACGTATATGCTACGCTCAAAGACCGAAATCGCTCAATGAGCGAAAAAATAGCTCACAACGCGTTGTGGTCACAGTGAAATAGCGAAATTCGCGTCGTGGCTCTAATGAAAACGGCCACGACGCGTTCTGGCAATCACAAAAAGACCATAACGCGAAATTCGTGTCGTAGCTAATATGATATTCGTTTTTCTTGATTTGTTCTTGGTTGATTAATCGTCCATAGGTATGGGAGATTATAATATTTGAATTACCACGCGTACTACAAAATATTTTTTCTTAATTGAACTAAATCACTGCATAACATATACAACATGACCATTAATCCAATGAAATCAATAGAAATTACAAAAAATCAAATAAATGTATTCAAAACTTACGTGCAAAATTTCGCCATATACCTATTTGCTAAGAAATTGCCGAGCGCGTGTTGACGCGGTCACATTATTTACGAAAACTGATCCCATTTTCAAATTTTGTTCCCGAAGGCGTCTCTAATATATTTTTTCAATTCAACAGATAGCTTGAGAAGATTATAAAATTTACAGTAGTGAGAAATCAATGATATTGTATGTTACTAACGTAACTAGATTGGCAGTCTACGACAGAAACGCGTCACCACTTTAAAGATGCCTGCAGGCATATCTGCCATACATAATGACATAATAACATTATGAAGTGACATTAACTTTTGGGCTATCAAGTGGTTAAGCATTTTTTGCATCAGTTTGTACTCTAGTATTTTAGAAACTCATTGTGAGAACTAATTAGTGTAATTCTTATTTTTATGGTATTTTTGTCATAAGTGTCATCTATTAGTTCAGTGTCTAGCATTAGGTGTCTTCTCTTATTTTGTAGTAAATTTTTCTGCAAGAACCTAGGTAATAACTATTTTAAGCTGAAAAATAACTCAAACATGTTAAATGTTTTCGTAAAAGAAAATGATTTTGGTATTAAGTACGTATACAATATGAGAATTTCGATGGCACCCGGCACCTTAAGTTTCAAATCTTTAAGTCAAATCTACTTTAAATATCAAAAGTACGTCCGTACAGTGTACACTTATTAGTTATTACAATAAAGACGAAACCGGTCTAGGCGTACCTTCACAGCAGAGATACGCGATATTTCACGTTTTATAGAACTACCGTGTTGGCTAGTTTTGCTGTCACTTAGTGCGGTGTATCTTTAACAATTTCATACACAAAATACTCAAGAAATGACTCGTCACTTTGCTCTATTATGGTGAAGACTGTTTTATCCATACAAAAGAAATGCATCAGCTAGGCGTCGCGTTGCGGTCTGAATTGGCCTTTACGCCTTACGCCATTCTACAGTTTATATTTTCGATAAACATTTTTTTAACGATTTTATTTCAGGAGGTCATCCGCTTGGACGGCGTGACAGAAGCCGACGCTGGCACTTACATCTGCAAGGTCACCAACAGCGTCACAAGAGTGACTGCGCGCGCGACGCTTCGTGTCATCGGTGTCATTCCCAAATTCAACGGCGATGGCTGGATCTCCATGCGTGCGTTGAAGGACGCTTACACCAAGTTCGACATTGAAGTGTCCTTCAAACCTCTCGGTTAGTATATTACAAATATTAAATATCCAGAATGCATTGAAGAGATGCTTCATAGTGATTATAGTTTCTTCGTTAATAATTAATTGATGAAACTTCGTTGACGAAAACTACCTACTTATTTATACACTATGGCTTATGCCCATTGCCCATTTTTGGGACTCAAAGTATTTCACTTCTTTCATCAAAATTTGATCAGCAGCTAAGCGTACCTAAAAACATACAGTCAGACAAACAAACACACTTGGCACGGTACGGTACGGTTTAGTTATGAAATCCAAAAAAAAAAAAAATAGATTTTATACCATGTTTATAAAAGCGTAATATTTCAGATGGGAACGGCATAATACTGTACAACAGCGAGAATGACGATGAGGAAGGCGATTACCTTGTACTGCAACTGGTCGATGGCGTGCCCAAGTTGACTCTGAAGCTGTCACGAGACTACGTCGAGCCTGTCTTCACCATCGGAGATAGGCCGCTTCAGCTCAACGCTTGGCATACGATCCGACTAAGCCGCAGTGAATATAGAGGTAAAGTTCTTAAATATTTTAAAGGGGTTCCGATAAGTACCTTGGTGCCAAACACGTAGACTTCAAGCAAAAAAAATATGTAAATTCACATCAAGCTCAGAGCAAGCTTGTAAATGCTTGACTCAAACATTGTAAACGGTCAATATGTTTAAAGTAAGCAAAAATCTAAGTGCTTGCCGCCAAGCTGCTCGTTCGTCTCGGAAGGCCTTTAGTAATAATAAAGATATTTTAGTTATAATAAAGATATTTACGCGAAGTAAACTTAAACAAGATCTACTTCTATTTATCTAGCATATTACCAACGTCACATGAAAAATATAGCAGACCTTCAGTAGTCATAATACTCATTTATTTACGCATACTCATTTTTGTTTCGAGTTATTATTTTTCTAAATCCAAATATTTTTAAGACGTAACGTAACAGCAAAGAAAATTGCGGTCCACCAAGAACAAGGAAATTTCAAATAATGCAATGATGCTTCATGTAATGATTAATGTGACTTTGGAGACCATGATTAAAATAACGATGGTGATATTTTTCTAAACTCATTGTTTTTCTAGTGACCATGGATGTGGACAACACTGGACCATTCGTGGCTGAGTCATCCCAGTCCCTTGGTATTCTGGACCTCCATGCGCCGCTGTACATCGGAAACGGACCGGAGCCATCCAAACGTCCATATGAATTGCAAGCGGCACCAGGGTAAGTCATAACAATTACGCAGTTTGGTTCTAAAAATTGTAGTGAATATAAACGACGCCTTAAGGGCGACACCTACTGAATAGATGGACAAAAGAAAATGATAATAATTATAATGTAAGTAAGTATGCAAATATATTGTGTTAATATTATAAACGTAAAAATAATGTCTGTCTATGACGTCGGCTGTCGTTTAAGCTGCTAACCAGATTTTGATGGCTAAGGAGATTTTTAGTACTGGGAAAGAACAAAGGATAGTTTTCACACCGAAAAAAATGTACGGTTGCAGCGTGATAAACGAATTTCGCCGCTACGGAGTTGCGTGCAACATCTTTTTCCTTACTTCGGGACATGAACATGTTTTATGATTCTATGCCATAAAAAATTGTCAATTTTGTTGGATCGATCGAGCACATAATATTTTGTCAGCACCGTACGCGCTGTGTGCATCGAACGCACTGCATACTTAGATATGAACTTGCGTACTACATATTCAGGGATAGTTTGGAATTGAATTGAAATGAATTGAATTACAGATTCATTGGTTGCGTGAGCATGCTGATATTGGGCAAGGAGGAGAAGAATATTCTGGCTGAGAGCTTCGAACAGATAGGTGTCTCCGACTGCGATTCTTGCTCACCGAACCAGTGTCTAAACAAAGGAGTGTGCCAGGTTAGTCCATTATAACTTGTAATCAAATACATGTAGTTCGTTCGTTCGTTGTTCAAAACTTAAAATAAAAAGAAATATGTTTTGAACAACGAATTAATTCAAAAGCGCCATCTTGTAGAGATGTCGTCAAGTAGAGAAACTTATTTTAATATATAATAAAGGGATATTCAATTCAATTTTACTGATCGTTGAAAATTTGGAAGGAGGGAAGGAAAATATTATTAATGCTGGTGGAAAGACTAAACAATGAAAATGTATTATATTTGAGTATTATTTGCATAATATAGTAAATATCGCTATTTACTATAATAATATTATATTTGGATGGTTATACAGGAGGCGCGAAACGAGCGCGGCTACATGTGCCTGTGCGCGCCCGGTTTTGCCGGACTAAACTGCGACCGGACCGGCGAGGCGTGCCGGCCCGGCCTGTGCGGACCCGGCAAATGCAAGGACACCGTCGACGGATACAAGTGTAGCTGCCCCGTCACGTATACCGGCAAGAAGTAAGTTTGAATATCTCTCACTTTTTTTAACAGGCTTTGGCCCACCACACATTCCCACCACTATATCTCCTGTGTCCAACCACGAAAACCCTTTGATGTGATCTCAAGGAGCCCGAGGGACATGCTAAAGGCGTCTCTCACTGTAGAATCACTAGATCAGCTATACTCAACCTGCGGCCCGCCGGCACTTTTTCAGTGGCCCGCGTGATATCTTAATTTCACGCCCACCGACAAAATAGTGCAGTCGTTGTGAAAGTCCTGAAAATGTTTCCACTTTTAAATCGCTAATTTTAAAGAACTTAATTATTTTAACCCTATAAATTTTATTTTCGGCCTGCGAGGCCAAGACCTACGTGTTTGTGGCCCGTATAAAAAAAGGTTGAGCACCACTGCCCTAGATAAACTACCTGTTCCATGAAAATTGTTTGAAGTTTTATTAGTAGCCGCGGCGTGGATAAAAAAAATCACCCCCGCATTGATATGTAGGGGTATAAAAAAATAATTCAAAGACTTATAATAATTATTATAAGTACCATTTTGTCGACATCATTAAGGCCATCCCCCGAGCAAACGACCTTGGCCATACATTTGCCGCGTTGCCGAGATCGTGCCAAAACCCTGTTATTTTTACTTAAATCTTAGTTTAAATTTGTCCTAAAAAAATTTAAAACCGGGAATATGTAGTTTATGATATTGGCGTGAGTTTCAAATGAAAGTAATTTGTAAATGCTAAGGAGATGCTCAATGTATGCTTGAATTTTAATAAATTGGTATTACTTTGGAAGCTGATATCATGAGTATAATAAACAAAAGGGAGTGCCTCCGCTGCCGGCGCCGGTTACCGAAATGGCTACCGGCGCCGGTTGCTGAAATGGCTGCCGGCGCCATTTTCCGAACTCCAAAGTTTGCCGAAGTCACGCGATGTTTGCGGAATAGGCTGCCGACGCCTATAATATTCGGAAAACATCGCTTGTCAAATGACAGAATAATGATCAAAAACATCAGTCTTGAGCTAAGAGACTATGAAAAGTACAAATAATAAGGCCATAAAATATATTCATATTGTAAGGATGCATATAATATTTGAATCCTTCGATCGGGGATTCTTGGAAATGCTATTGTATTCTATTGTTGTCGCGATCACCGGTGCTCGTATGAGGCTTGAATCTTGATGGGTTAATGGTGGTGATGTGCTGATAAATGTGATCTGCATAGTAGCATAATACAATATCTTTGCTTCTTTAAACAACGCTGAAACGCTGAAAAATTTGTATATCGGCACTGAAACCTAGCGCTTTGCTCCCATTTTGAGTGCCAGCGCCGGCAGCCGTTGTTATATATCTCGGCTGCCGGCAGTAAACTTACCGCCGGTTCCCATTACTAATATTTGGTAGCCGGCGCCGGCAGCGGAGGCACTCCCTAAACAAAAATAGAAAATTAATTAAAACCTGGAAAGGAATGTTGATATACTAAAGATTATTACTGTATTTTAATTATAGCTTTGTAGCTTTCAGATTATGAGTTTATAAGGTTTTAAATACGGTCAATTACGGAATCAGAGAAGTTGATTCCTACGCAAATCGGGGACCTACCTACGTTTGGTTGCGTTACATCAAACCCAGCCGACAGATCACAATTAACATTGAATTGACATATTCGACCAAATAACGTTGGCCTTTCAATTGCATAGGAATCAACTTCCTCGATGGTACATTCATGCCGAATTACAGCTTTGTAGGTCTTATAGCCTCTGAGCAAAACCGCGGACAGACAGACGGACGGACAGACCGTAACTATAAGAGTTCCTTGTTGACTACGGAACCCTAAAAACGAGTGTGCCTTAGACCACACAACTGAAGTAAAACTTCTCGAGCATGCATGGGTTAAGAGAGAAACAAAGAAAGAAAATGTGCGCGCGCACCTCTCCATTCGCCTCACCCGATCACACTTTTCGTAACGCTCTCGTCACTCATTTGCCAGTTAAATACCCAAGTCAAGCGTGCGTACTGCGTAATCTTATACGAGTACCTATCTTTAAACGAGCAATTCTTGTATATAATATAATATTATATATCATGTATATATAATTGGAATCTCGGAATCGGCTCCAACGATTTTCATGAAATTTTAATTTCGGGGGCGATAAATCGATCTAGCTAGGAATCATTTTTGGAGAATGTAATTTTATTCGTGTATTATCGAATACCGACCAAAGCTCGGTCAAACAGCTAGTTATGTTTAAACTGCAAAAATAATGTTTATTGTTTAACTATTTTTTAATTCATCTTATTTTTCTTGCAGCTGCGACAACAGACAGAACATTAACTACCCAGCGTTTACCGGGAGCGCGTATCTGGCCATAGAGGCTCCGAAGACCTCCCGCTCTCTTCGCATGTCCATGAAGATCAAGGCGAAACCACCAGTCACTGACGGCATCATCATGTACTGCGCGCAATCCGACCGCGGCTACGGAGGCTTCACCGCTCTGACCGTCCACGATGGAAAACTGGAGTTCCGCTACGACCTTGGTGATGGTACGCCCATTTCTTTTTATTTAAAGACCAATCAACAACAGCTAATACAGAGATATAAAACTAAACAAGATGATAACTTTTTTATTCTATAAAGTTACTTAGACAAGTCAATATTTTTATCGTGTCATTACGGATGGTAATGAGCTTCTTAGGCTTTAGTACTTTTGGCTGTATATAAAATAACATATATTTTACAATAGTAATTATTATAATTAATTTATATTTATTTATATTAGTCTGAATTTTAAACTTAATCGTCACGAATCTAAAATGGCCTAAGAATTTTGCATTACCTCCAACTTAGATCAATTTCGCACAATTACCTTGGGACCATCTCCTATTATAATGTAAAAGTTATAGTAGATCTCAATGATCTTTTGAGATGAAGACTAAATATATTTTTCATATAAAAATAAATATTTAGGTTCAGCCACATTCCTACCACTGCAACAACTTACTATAGCACTTAGTAGATAGGGTAGTCTTCCGTAATTTGCTAAGAAAAAAAATTTAATTCAGGTAATCCTCCAATCGTGCTGGTGAGCAACAGAACCTTGACATCGGAATGGACTGACGTGCACATTGCGCGAGTCGGACAGCTTGTCTCCCTGAAGATCGACATGATGCAGAACTATGAGGCCAAGCTCTCCTCGTCACGTGTAAGTGAACTATTTTTTTTTCTTTATAAAATGAGGGGGCAAACGGGCAAATATGAATAGCAACTACAGTCACCCATGGATACTCACCTGCTCACACCATTAGAAGAGCTGCAGCAGGTGCGTTGCCGCCTTTTAATAGTGAATACGCTGTCTTCTTGAAGGTTTGCAGGTCGTATTAGTCCGGAAATACTTCTGGTGACAGTTCGTTCCAGAGACTGCGCAAACCGGAACCAAAATTACGTTTTAATTTCACTTTTTTAATTAAATAAATCCCTATCAGAAGCTCACTTGTGATAGGGTTTAATTAAATTTTTAATTTTTTTTTTCAGGATTTGCATCTAGGAACACCAATGTTTGTGGGAGGAGTGGACGGAGAAATTGTACTCAATAATAACACAGGCGTCAGCGGTGGATTCAGTGGATGTATCAAAGACGTAAGTTTCGTAGCGTAAAGCATAAGAGACCGAGGCGGCCTCTGAACCTACAATAATATTGATATATTAATACGGTGCAATAATAACTGTATTTTAAAAAGATAAAACTGACTTCAAAATTGTAAGTAATTGAGAATTAAAACTCCCTATCTCCAAAACTACTGAACTGATTTTGATGAAACTTGCACTATTCCCTAAGTTGAACTATTGTACAACAAAAAAATAATTACTGAAATCGGTATGGTAGTTCCAGAGATATGCGAACACAAATATAAAAACATACATACATACATACATTTTTGAAATTTGGCACATTTGTTCAGGCGCTGATATAGACTAACATATTATACGAAAATTGGGCTGTTCTGGAAATATTACATACATACGTGTCGAATTGAAAACCTCCTTTTTTTGAAGTCGGTTAAAAATTAAACTAGCTCGCAACTATTCAAAACTATTCAACCCTAAACGGTCAAAAAATTGCACAATACGTATCTTATATGTTGGGCAATAAAATTGAACGTCCAGGGGCCGCTTTAAGTATGGGTATCAATAATTCTAAAAAAACATATTATGCATTTCAAAGTATCTAAAGCAAAAGTAACATTAATCAGAATGTTTTATGCTTTAGGTATCGCTGCACGGAGGCCAATTGGATCTGATTGGGGCCACCATACAGTCGGCCAACATACAGGAGTGTGTCAACTATGACCGCGGAGACATACCTGAGGTTTGTAAAATAATCAACAACAGATAATAAAATTACTTACTTATTTTGTGCCTTTATTTGGTAGTCATAAAATTGCAAGGTTTTGACAGCCGTGCTAGAATGACGAAGAGAATTTTATGCAAGAACCAAGACATAGAGACAAATACATATAATGATATCCTAAAAATCTGTCAGTATTTCTATTCTTCAAATTTTCTACTGTAGTTATGCTAAGACTGCACATTTTCTGTATTAATTTTAAAACATTGAGTCGTTTGAGACTTTATATTTTATAATAACTAATTTTACAGCTTGAGACGTTATCGATTCGACATGGTCTCTTTTATCTCGACGATCAATCTGTACGAAGCCCGAAGGTACCATCGAGGAAATTGATTCCTATGCAGTTGATAGACCAACGTTATTTGGTCGAATACGTCAATTCAATGGTAATTGTGATCTGTCGGCTGGGTTTGACGTAACACAACCAAACTACTTAGGTGCCCGATCTGCATAGGAATCGACTTCTCTGATAGAACATTGACATTCACGTTTAAACATTTCCTCAGGTCGAGAGCGTATGTTCTCAATGTCGTAACAACGGCTACTGCACGAACCCAGACGCATCCGCCTGCATTTGCCAGCCCGGCTTCACGGGAACATACTGCGAGAGTCGCCTACCTCTGTCCAACATAATGCGCCCTCCGAGAGACCCTTGCAACCCGTCGCCCTGCGGGAACGGAGGCACATGCAAGATGGAACGCGGCACACGATTCAACTACACTTGCGACTGCCCGCTAGGCTATTCCGGCGCTAACTGTCAAATGCGTGAGTATTTAATATTTATGTTTTAAAAGGCTCATTTACGTTGAGCCTCGATGGATAGCAAGGATTTTCAGTCAGGATAACAAAGCTGACTATATGGTATTGGCGTCGAACATGGGATATTATAGACACGCCATAACCTCTCCACATGCTTTTGGTGCATCATGTGCCGACGAAAAGAGGCCACTTTATGCCATTAATTCATCGCGTCATCCAAACTGTCGTAATGTGAGTTGGATGCAAATTGCCAGTCTGTTTCAACCTAATAACGATAATACCTAGCACGTAACAACGTGCTAGGGTTCGTAGATTCGGAGAGAAAGACCTGGTGACTCTCTTGAAGACTTTATTCACAAACACTAGCTCACACAAATCACTAAGTCCAAACACTAAGCACTAGATCCAAATCACTGAGCACTATCACTGTCCTAGGTCGTAGCCGAGTCACTATCACAATCAGAATCACTCACTATTGATCACTTGTTTTCGCTTGGAAGTCGCCTCGAAGATCGCTCAGACGGAACTGAATTGCCGGCTCGACTGTCTGCGACTATTTATACGGGCCGGATCGAATTTCAGAATGTTCCGGAACATCCCAGAATAACCCTGATATGCGTAAACAAGTAAGCAAATGTGGGATGTTTCTAGAGAAGGTACTGCTAACGCCATCTAGTATCGACTAGGGGATTTAGGTTATCTGTGTTCCCCTGGTTTGCCGCTAGATGGCTCTGTTTGTCCGTAACACCACTATACTATCTAATATATATAAATCTCCTGTCACGATGTTTGTCCGCGATGGATTCCTAAACTACTTCACCGATTTGAATGTATTTTTTTTTAAATGTGTATTTTTTTTACAACTTGAGAGATAGGATAGCTTAAATCTTTAATTATACTCGAAATTTTATTTTATTGCAAATTAATTGTCTATAATAAATTGACAGTCACAATTATATTCTGTTAACTCCAAAAGATTCCAACAGATGTCGATACTTTTCGACTGGATTGAGTAAGTAACGGCTACTGGGTACTTTATAATTATATTGATAGGTGCATTTGTTGAATAAATAATAGTAAATTATTACAACCTGAGACTGACGGCGACCATTATTTGTGCGACGGGATAGCGATCGACGTTGCCATGGTAACATACATATTTAGTCACTACAATAAAATAATATGGCAATATATAATATGGCAAAGCAACGTTTGCCGGGACAGCTAGTATTATAGTATATACTATCACTATACTATGACTGTACTACTATAAATGTAGTAACTTTAGCTACTATTAGGTAGCCGCCTGCCAAATATTTTATTATGTTACCATTAGGCAATTTAAGCTACAAAAAGTCCTTATTTTAACATCTTATAACAATTTTCAGCTTTAGAGCTCCTACAGAGCGTAGGTTTCAATGGCAACGGATATCTGGAGCTGCCAATGAGATTCCTGAGGTACGACATGATCAGTGAGGAGCCAGTCCTGGTGGCGATGGCGTTCCACACCACGAGCGATGGTGTTCTGCTCTACCAGACGGAAGCCTCCGCTAGTGACGGTGGAGACTACCTTATGCTGCGAAGTGAGTGCATTTGATTCTTGAGTTAAATATATTGAGTTCTTTATAGTATCCATACTATAGAATTTAATAGGAATGCCGTGCGAAAACCTCTCTATTGCACGAGAATCACAATAGGATTAATGCTAAATTATAATATAGATATTATGTGCTTATCATCAGTGATTTTAAATTAAAGTTAAAATCACTTATCTGGTGAAAAAGATAACAAACAGATTATATACCAAAAGATACACCTCCAAGTTTCAACTTTGGGTTAAACGGAAACTAATACTTGAATACAGAAATTGGTAATTGGTAATCAATACTAATATCATCTATATAAAAACTATATCGACACAGATTTAATCCTTCGATCGTGGATTCTTTGAAATATATTTTTTTCTATTGTGTCTCGCTCACCGCTGAGCAGTATGGGGCTTTATGGGTAAATATTTTACCTGTTTTGTTTTTTAGTTGAAAGAGGAGCTGTTGTAATGGAATGGGATATGGGAAGCGGCCCGAACTCCCTCTCTCTGCCTGAAAGGAGAGTAACAGACGGAGAAAGACATCAAGTAAGTTAACCAAGAATATAGCTGTTAAAGTTTACCTTTGTTAAAATCTACGTCATTACTTATCTTTAGTAGACACGAAGCTTAAAGTTATATTTTAACCAATGATATTGTATGTTACTAACGTAACTAGATTGGCAGTCTACGACAGAAACGCGTCACCACTTTGAAGATGCCTGCAGGCATATCTGCCATACATAATGACATAATAACATTATGAAGTGACATTGTCTTTTGGGCTATCAAGTGGTTACGCATTTTTTGCATCAGTTTGTAAGACATTGCCACTCTAGTATTTTAGAAACTCATTGATTTTAACTGTTTATCACAGTGTTATTCTTGTTAGTGCTACTTTGTACCATCAGGAAAATATTATAAACTAAAAATATTATTGTTCGCGTTTTGTCAATGTTAGTGGTTCCCTAGACTTACAATAATATTGAACAATATTTAATTGAACAACTTATTTAACAATTAGATTGAAAAGCGGGCGCGTTCAATTTTAACCCTAGACGGTCAATCATATTGCTCAATACGTGACATTGTACAGTAAAATTTATCGTCTAGCTGGGGCCCTCTTAGTCATAATAATGTGTCAGCTGGGCTGGACATAACCCGACCAAGTAATGCCTTGTTTTCTGTTCTACCAGTCACATAAACTGTCTAGTGATGCCTGTAGGGCTACTACGAAACCGTTTTGAGACTCAAACAATCGGACGAAAATGCTGCATCCTGCTCTAACAACGTCATTTCACGTGAGAGTAGGACGCAACATTTTCGTACGATTGGTTGAGTCTCAAAACCGTTTCGTGGTATGGGCCCTGTCCCCCTAGACAACTGGCAAAACGCTAACGCTAGCGCTACAAAATGTATGCGATTTGACATAAGCCATCGCTTCGCTAGCGAATACTAATGTCAAATCCATACATTTTGTAGCGCTAGCGTTAGCGTTAGCGTCTTGCCAGTTGTCTAGGGGGGGCAGGTTACTAAAACCCTATAGTTCTTGCAATCTACGAGTGCGCGTCGCCCTTAGTTGCGTGAGTGACCATATCTATACACGCGTACATGGCTCGCTCGCTACTGACTGCTCCGTCGGGTACGCACACTAACGAAAATGTCTATTCACATTTCCAACGACAAATAAAGGCGACGCGCACTCGTAGATTGCAAGAACAATACTAATAATAAAAACTAAGAAAAAGTAACTCCGCTCAAAAAACATGCTCCAAAATTACTTGTTAAAAATGTGTACCTTAGGTACACATTTCAATACATTTGCAATATTTAGGTGGTCTTGAGCGGTATTAAGGCTGACGTTACATGACAGTTCGAAAGGAACCAAATTTAAAACGGTAATAGTTAGTTTTTATTATTCGTAGCTAAAACCACAATATTTTCAGATAATCGCGAAACTCTACGACGACATGCGAGTCGAGCTGACAGTCGACGGAATACCACAATCCACCATCAACAACGGAATCTCTAACGTCATGAACGCTGACTCCAACATCTATATCGGTAAGAGCAGAAGTTGACGGGACTACGATTTTCGCGTACCCCGTACCCGCCTTCTTTAGGGTTCCGTACTTAAAGGGTAAAAACGGAACCCTATTAGTAATAGGGTTCCGTTTTTACCCTTCGTTAGAAGGTTTTATCTACTTTTTATATTGATACTAGAAATCCATACTTCCATACTATTACTAATATTATAAATGCGAAAGTGTGTCTGTCTGTCTGTCTGTTTGTCTGTTACCTCTTCACGCCCAAACCGCTATACCGATTTTGCTGAAATTTGGCATGGAGATACTTTGAGTCCCGGGAAAGGACATAAGATAGTTTTTGTCCCGGAAAAATGTACGGTTCCCGCGCGATAAACGAGTTTTGGCGCAACGGAGTTGCGGGCGTCATCTATTAATTTATATAGCAAAACAACATTTGCCGGGTCAGCTAGTTATGCTATATTATATTATGTAATTTCTCTCCATACAGGCGGTATTCCCGAGCACATGAACGTGTACAGCCTGCCTGGCCTGGTCGGTTGCATTGAGCAGGTCGAGTTTAACAATGACCGTAGTGTCAATCTCGGCAGACACGCTATAGCCGGGCGCAACACCCAGCCTTGCAAAGAGTAAGTTTGTTCACTTATTTGTGTGTGTGTTATTGAATTTGTCATTCTTTATTCATGTTAGGCAATTCTTTGTTCATATAGTACCATCGAAGAAATTAATTCATAGGCAGTTGACGGGCCTACGTCATTTGGTCGGATTTGTCAATTCAGTTGTGAATTGTGATCTGTCGACTTGATTTGGCATAACTCTACCAAACTACATAGGTCCATCATCTGCCTATGAATCAACTTATCTTATAGTATCTAGTGGCAAATAGTGTTACAAATACTACGAATTTATAAAGGACATTAGGTTAGAATAATATTTTATGACATCAGCATTAGTGCAATAAACTTCCATTATCTAATGCGACATCGAATATCGGACCGATATAAAAGGCTTAAGAGGTATACTTATGTCGGAGGTGATTGAAATCCTCTCAATAACATAATATATTATCTAAATCAGGAGCTTTCGCAACACTTTACTACAAACGGCGATTCGAGGCACAAAAGAGGTTTTATTATAAGTAATAAATAATAATTATTATATTATAGTATAGTTTCATTAACATGAAAGATCTAATAAAAACTTAATTTGAACATGCTAACTCACCAAATTGCAAACAATCAATCGCCGTAAGCTGTCGTTTCGACCTCAATTTACATCGTCCGACATCCGATATCGTGTCATGCCTAACTACTAACATTGTTTCACGCTGCCCTGGATAGTCTAATGTTCCCCGACGTTTATCCATTCTTCGAAGAGATCGAGGTGTTCGAATCCCCCCCACCTAACTTCCACTTCAACTCTATCAGTCGGCCGACTTTGCATGGCCTGTACATAGCCCTTATGCCGTCCTTTATTAGCTTTATTAACTCCTACATTAACTACTACTGACTGTGTGAAGGTATGGTATACTAACATAATATTCTATAATTATTATTATGAGACCCGCGGGAAAACCAAATTTTTTATTTTGTTTACATAAATATAAAACTAATACTAATGTGTATGCCCCTAGACGTCATTTCGATTTAGTATCGTTATTATTATATTATACATCGCCGCATCTCCTTTTGTCTTTTATTAGTGCGACCCGACCTAAAAGTTTCAATTAACAATGTTATTGCAATGTATTATTTTGTTCGTACTAACATTTTTGTTTCTGATTTTCAGCGCAAGATTGGTCGGATAGACGAAATAAGATAACAATAATAGTATATTATACGACTAAGGTGAGTTAAGCGTTTTTCATTGGCGTTACTCTAACATGTTAAGTAGGTCTAGTCAGACTGAGTCTCCTATGAACCCTAAACATAATATACTCGTAATAATATAATATATAATACCTATATACCGTCATATTATGAAATATACATACAATATGTATTTGTGTTTTAAGATTTTTTTAATGTTTTATTAAAATTAAACATATTATTTTAATAGTGCTTTTTTTGTTTCAGATACAATCGAATGTTTATATTATAAGTCTAGATAAGCTTTATCCAATTAAATATATACAAAGGAACAAATTACTGTAATCTCTAAAGTTCCAAGCGTTGTCAATTGATGTTATATAATAAATATAAGTACATTTAAATATCATTATCATAAAATATCGCAAAGTCGATTTTCTTGATTCTGAAAGAATTGAATTTGTTACAGTTCATAGTCTTTATTGTCGTTTCAGCTTACACCCGGGACGTGATGCGGCGCGGCATTTGAATTTTAAAAATAACTAATATTTACTTCATAAAAATATCATACGATATTTTTATAAAGTATAAATGCCGCGCCGTTTTGCGCCTCAGTGTAAACTAACGCTTAGATTAAGAATTTCGCAAAGGACAATACTATTAGCTTACTTAAGTAATTTGACCTATGATCAGTGCTTACAAAAATGACTATATCGTCTATATACATTAATAATATGTTTGTATATTTCATTTTTTTATCATTCTTCCGCATCGAACGGTGTTGGTATTGGTGCCATAGCATTTTTAATCATTGATTTTTTCCTCTATCCGATATATCATGTGCCAAACGCATTTTTAGTTTACCACTGCCATTTTTTTATAAGTAGCTACTCTACGACTACTTTTAGTATAGTGTTACTTTTTTACGTCTTATTTTAGATACTGCATTTAGCTTTGTATATCCAGTGATCATTTTGTACGATAGAAATACGTCTTTTATTGTAAATAATCGTCATTATCGTGCAGAATCTAGCCCAGCTAAGTATTTCGACAATATATCTGATCGATGAGGTTCGACCTGCTAGATATTTATTAACCTGCCTACTACCTAATGTTACTTGTATAATGTATATGCTTCATTGTAAACAGTTCAACTAACAATAAATGAACGTTTCTATTATTTGTGGTTTGGTTTATCCCTCAAAAAGCTACCCAGTTTCTGAGAACTTTTGATAGGAATAAATCTATACTTATATTATAAATGCGAAAGTATCTCTGTCTGTCTGTCTCGCTTTCACGCCAAAACTACTGAACCGATTGTAATGAAATTTTGTACACAGAAAGTCTAAAGCTTTAAAAAGACACAGATAGTGTAAAGCTTTAAAGGACATAGGCTACTTTTTAACTGGCAAAAGGGGTTGTAAGAGGGTGAAAATGCGTAAATTTGTTCAAATTAAATTAGTTCCAAAAATTCATAATAGATGGCGCCGTGCGTCTCCTACATCGCACAAGCGCTAACTCAAACTTGATTCTATAAGAGGTGGTAAGGAAGATGAATCGTTTCACGATTTTGACGTGATAACGTCTTATAATTCGATATGGGGTGCGCGCCCGAAAAACATGACAGTTCATGCGGCGTTACCTCGCTGACAGCTCTGAGGCGTTCCATTTAAGGTGAACGCTGCGGTCGAAACGGTGCGAAACTGCGGTGCGTGCGGTGCGGCCAAATCTGCGTGCGGCCAAATCTGCGTTCACCTTTATTCTCTCAAGTCTCTCAACAACCGTAAGGCCCACCTGGACCGCGCTCTTTGTTTCGATTATATTACGTATTTCGATGACTTAGAGAATACTTTTGTATGAAGAAGTTTGGTTAGTTATGACCTTTGATACATTGACCACTCTGAATGAAAAATAAATAAACAATCTGTGAGCTATTAGTATTATTTCGGCTATTCAAAATTGTGCTCTATTTCCTACGTGTCAAGGTATGACTTGTGATTTGTTCGAAGATTTTACTGGTTTTCACGAATGTATGTACGTACATTTTGTGTATATTTAACACAAAATCTTTCTTCTTTATAAAATGAGATAACTACAGTACTACAATAGGCTATAATTGTGATCGTTACATACACAACGCATCTTTCAACATTGAATGCACAAACTAGTCGGCTTAGTTCATGATGAGATTCCGATTACAAAATCAGCACTAGACATTGTGTGCTGTGGACCTAGGTCATACTAGAAGGGACACGCGCTTTAATAACAAGTTGAATTTATTGTATTAAAACCAGTGCTGGATTTTATGACTGTAGTGTAGGCCGCTTTATTTCCTCCGATTCTTCCTGTACGATATCTGGCACAGCCTCCATAGTATGTTGCTCCCCCTTTTTTACATTGGGAAATGCTTTACGCATGCCCGGCAAGTTGGGGATATCGACCGGGGTATGTGGGACTCCTGCGTAGTCTACCCACTAAAACCCCTTGGTGCTCCACTCATCGCTTAAGGCAGTTGACCAGCAGGACGTTGCTCCCCCTAGGCCGCGGCCTATACGGCCTATTTATGAAGCCAAAACTGATGAAAACTTAATGATAATACTTTTGGGTGCTCTATCTACTCCCGCACCGGTTTCGGTAGGCGGTAAGTATACGGTGACAGATTTCATTGAATCCAGGTCACTTATGTAGAATTATTTTAGTGCCCAAGTATGTGTGCAGTACACAAGAGCACTCTTTCTTCCTTTACTCATAAAACCCAGTGGGACTTTTTACGCGCCCATCCGACGTATCGATCGTCATATTTATCAGACCATCAGGTGATCAGCGTGTATTGTCCTAACCAAACTTGGAAATAACATGTTTTCAAGAGTAGAAGGCCAGTGATCGCAGGCCTGTCTGGACTCGTGTGTGTGCACCTCCGTAAATGAAAGGGCTTCATATAGGGCTTGACATAGTATTTATCACCTAACGTCTATCCAGTGTTGTAACATCGTTGATCATATCAGATTGCAGTCACTTTGATAGACCGCCCTTATTTAGTAACGTCAGAATCGCCATTGCGAATTAATAGGCTTTGAAAACTACAATTACATCGTGAGTTCGTGGTCCGTTCAAATCAACAGACTGAAATGAATGTTTGGAAGCTTCTATTTTGTGAACATGACAGGACCTCCGTGGTCCAGTGATCTAAATTTCTAACTTCAAGGCATCGCAATTTACAGGTTCGATTCCGGCGCTTGAAACACAATAGTGTAAATTTTACTTATTTAAAAGCTAGCCAACGGTTCAAAATAATCATTTTATTAAAATCGGTTTAACTGTTGAAGCTGGTGAAGTGGTAATACATAATAATATTATCTATCTATACATATATACGTAATATTATATCTGTCGCAGGGAAAAGAGGATATCAGGGATTTCACAATATTCCTAGGGATATTACGAACTCCCGGTAGATGCCGAATATTCTTGTTTGTTGCGTCTTCTTACTAAAAATATCTAGTGATATGTCATTTCACTAAACTAAATCTAGTGAAATGTCAGAAACGCGGATACCGGCGAATAAAAATCGAGCTACTCATTTCTCTCGCTCGCTCTAGTTCCCACACGTGACACGGGCACTAGAGGGAGTGAAACAAATGCGTCGCTCGAGCTGGCGCGGCTCGTCTAACCTGGAGACAGACAGATTGACTAACCCTTTGGGTACGGAACCATAAAAACTAGGATAATCGAAGAGCTGGAGTACCTGTAGTACCTGTGCCTGTACAAGAGCCTAACCAAACTAGAGATCGACATGCCACCTTTACAAAAAATATTCAACTTGGTCGGCCGCTTCATTTGACGTCAAAAATCAAAGGTCTGCAGTATCTGATGAAGAACTCTCAGCTGGTCTCAACTGTATGATTCAGAGATATGGTGATGTCCCCTCAGATCTGCTATAATTGCATTACACGTGTAACTCTCACTCTGGTTTTGATGACGGTGGCCGGTTTCATTGAAACCAGGCCAAGAGTAATTTTATAGTGCCCAAGGGTGTGCGCAGTACATAAGAGCAATCTCTATATTCCTTTACTCGCATAACCCGGTGGGACGGAAGACTGACACGACCGGCGAGAGATCAGGCGCAGGACCGACATTTTACATGCCATCCGATGCATGGATCATCTAACATCTTACGGTTCGTCCACATTTGTATCATTTGCGCGATCAGATCTCCGATCATCACCTCGCGCCGTATTAAGTATGAGTATCATAGTGTGGACGCTATTAGATCATTCTGCCGATCATGCGTGTATTTGATATGACAAATCAAATCAAATCAAAATTGTTTTATTTCTGAATAAATTTAAAATAAATATTTTCAGAATGTCCTACATGATGCCTACCACCAGTTCGGGAACTAACCCGGCGAGAAGAACCGGCGTAAGAAACTCGCACTTTTTTACTTTACCCACTTTTTTACCAAAAAAAAAGCGAGAAATAATTAATCTTTTAAAATAAAGTTTACAATTGTGTAACTTAATATTATATACAATATCCACATACATAATTGTAAGTCCTATTAATTATAATGTAGAAGTAGCCTTGCAAGAAGCCATCCTACTCCCAAGGTGTGCCATCGTTTATGAAATCATTGACTTTATAATAGGCTTTGGTACACAAACGTTCTTTAACTACTTTTTCAAATTTATTAATGGAAAGATTTTGAACGTTTACAGGGATTTTGTTGTAAAGGCGTATACATTGACCTTTAAAAGATTTACTGACTTTACTAAGTCTGATCACCGGCATATATAGCTTGTGCTTATTTCTAGTATTCCTAAGTGAATGTCACTTTTAACTTTAAATTTTGTTATATTTTTTCTAACATATATTACATTATCCAAAATGTATTGAGAGGCAACAGTTTGAATACCAATTTCTTTAAATTTATCTCTCAGAGATTCTAAAGCAGACATTTTATAAATAGAACGTATGGCTCGCTTCTGCAGCACAAATATTGTATTAATGTCGGCAGTGTTTCCCCATAAAAGGATTCCATATGACATCCTACTATGAAAATAACTAAAATATACTAATCGTGCCGTGTCTTCGTCAGAAATTTCCCTAATTTTTCTGACTGCATATGCTGCAGAACTGAGCCTACCTGCAAGATTAACAATATACCTAAGAATACAGTGTTGTCAACCAAATTCATCTTCTCATCATTTAATACTACATTGGTTTGGACTTGCCTAACACTAGGCAAAGTAAACTTTATACATTTTGTTTTACTAGAATTTAAAAGTAAGTTATTAACATTAAGCCAATGTACTATTTTTGAGAGAGCACTGTTTACCTCGTCGTAGTTCGACTGTTGTCGCTTCACCTTAAAAATAAGTGAAGTGTCAAGTGGTTTTAGTGAGTAAGAGTCTCACATTTTACCCCCGGGGCACCCATGATGGGTTTCCACTGCGATATCAAAAAAAAAGTACGTTGTCACATTCAACTATCGTCAGTAAACCGACTTTACAGACAACCGATTTTTTTTTATTTAAATGTGTGCTTTTTTTCCAACTTGAGAGATAGGATAGCTTAGATCTTTAATTATAGTCGCAATTTTATTTTATTGCAAATTAATTGACAGTCACAATTATCTGTTAACTCCAAAAGATTCCAACAGATGTCGATACTTTTCGACTGGATTGAGTAAGTAACGGCTACTGGGTAATAGTAAATTATTACAACCTGAGACTGACGGCGACCATTGTTTGTGCGACGGGATAGCGATCGACGTTGCCATGGTAACATACATATTTAGTCACTTCAATAAAATAATATGGCAAATACATAATATTATATTATGGCAAAGCAACGTTTGCCGGGACAGCTAGTAATATAATAAAAGTGTAGAAATGAAAATTCTTTACATTAAAAGTATTCAAAAAATAATAAGCGGGGGTTGTCACTACATCGCTATGGAAGCCAAAAATGTGGTTAGTTTTTTGTCTGTCTGTATGTTTGTTCCACTATCACACGAAAACTACTGATCCGATTTGAATGCGGTTTTCGCAGATATATTTGTCTTCTTCCAACTTAACATCTGGTGTACAAAAGGGGACAAAAGATTTGTATCAACTGATAAAGTAGAAATACTTTAAATGGCAAAACAATGTTTGCCGGGACAGCTAGTTATTAACATAAAAAAATGTCTGCGATCTATATTAGTACCTATTCTTTTACATTTGTTTGTGTTTTAAAGGTAGGTAAAGTAAATTACTATTTATTATAAATATATAAGTATATCATATAAAGTAGAAAACCTAAAGGTTCAGCCCAGACTAGCTGTTTGTAAATAAGTAACACTAGAAACAAGCAAAGTACATTGCTAGACCCAATTTTTCAATCTCATTAGGTCTTATTATAGACGTCTAAACATACTTATTACTCAAAGGTAATATTTACTTGTTGAATTTTTCACAGGCCAGTAATTTGAGTACTTACACGTCATAATATTATCATATTATTGTGTGAATAACGGCACTACTTCAGTTATATATCAGTGATTAAATGAGTCATGAGTCATCTGCAACCGTACTTAAATGCAAACTTACTAGCTAGTATTATAATATTATAAAAATCTTGTTATCATAGACTCTACATCTATAAAGCCATTTAACAAAACACCTGCTATTTTTCATAGACTAATTAATTAGCCGTCAGTAATAATCTGTGGATGTTTTACATAGGCTGTTAGCCGATTGCCAACTAATTCTCGGTACTATACTTTAAAACCGTTTCTTTTTAGGGTTCCGTACCCAAAGGTTAAAAACGGAATTCTGTTAATAAGACTTCGATGTCTGTCTGTCTCTCAAGAACCGCTATAGCTAGACTTAAAATAAAGTAAATAGTTAAGGGATATGGGAGCCCCATGCAAAAAATTCAATATTGCCTTTTTAGGGTTCCGTAGTCAACAAGGAACCCTTATAGTTTCGGTCTGTCTGTCCGTCTGTCTGTCTGTCCGCGGTTTTCCTCAGAGACTATAGGACCTACAAAGCTGTAATTTGGCATAATTGCACATATTAATGATGGCGACAAAATGGTACCTACATGAAATCTTAAAAAAAAATATTTTTTTTATGGTACCTTCCATACACAATATCAAGCGGGGATAAAAAATTTTTTCGCGTCCAGCCCATCGTGTAGGGTGTTGTTGGATAGGTTTTTTAAAAATATTATGAGTATTCATAGATCATTTTCCGATTAAGGGATCTGTTTGTGAAATGTTAAGTTTTAAAGTGGAAATAATCGTTAGAGTCTAGTGTCTCCCCCTTCTACCAGCTAAACGTTTGCTTCTGGAAATGTCTAAAAATTCACGAGAGTAGGAAATATGCTGAATTTAAAAGGAAAACTATCACGGCTACAAAGACTTCATAAGTTTTTGAGTTATAGTCGATCAACTAAAAAAAAGTATTCGGCGAAGTATAGGGTCATTTTTCGTTCAAATTCCTTTGAACGTAACTGAGATGATGTTGTTAGTAGTGTAAAACACGTTATAAATGTACATTCATTGACCATAAAAAAATTATCAAATACTAGCGGTACTACGGAACCCTATATTGCGCGTGGCACGACACGCACTTGGCCGGTTTTTTCTCTGGTACGGACACAGAACAATAAAAACAGTCAGAACCCCTCGTATGTGAACCCCACTCGCACTTGGACGATTTTTTAATATTATAATACAAAATCAATAGGCATTATGCCCTGTTACAAAGGGTCTCGACTCTCGATGCTCGAAAGATTATTGTACATTTAGTTTGATTTAGGGCCTGTTTTAACACTTTCTGATAAAGTACCGAATAGGCTATTCACAACTTTTTGACAGATTCTCCATACATCATTCATCTGTCAAGTTAAGTGGTGGATAGTCTATTCCGCACTTATCAGGAAGTGTCTATAATCCCACAGGCCATACCTAGAATATAATATTATATTATTATAGTTATGTTAGGTTAATCATCGAGGACTTGTTGATTACAATTTACAGAACCATATTATTTTAAAACGAAACCCTAACCAGCAGATTTTTTGTTTATTGATAGGTTATTAATTTATATTACAATTTAACTAAAATAGAACAATCCGTATTTTAAGACCATCAAATCGAAATATTAAATCCTTTCTATCTCTGTTACTACTTAAACAAGCAAATTTTTTGTGAGTAGCTACATTTTGATAAGACGAACAACATTTTTATTTTCGAAAAACCTCGAAAGTGGTAGCTAACAGATATAGAAAGGATTTCATACTTTGACTTGATGGTCCTAAAATATGGATTATTTTATTTGTAGGGCAAGGTTACTCTTAAATTATAATTTAAGAGTAACCTTGTCCTACAAATAAACTACTAGCTGTCCCGGCAGACGTTGCTTTGCCATAATATAAAGTACTAGATGTTACGCGCGGCTTCGCCCGCGTAATTTAGGAATGTCACGGAAACCGTACATTTTCCCAAAAAAAGAAACCTAGATGCCCTTTCACTCGGTCTATTCTTCATGTGTGCCAAATGTTGATGTGTAATGTGTCGAGCTAGCGAACGGTCTTGCTCCACGTTACACACGCCGCAAATATTAGTTAATTAATATTTTCGCGAATCGCGCGGCACATTGCCGCTGCACGTGACCATGGCGCTCGTGGCCAACGAGTTGCTGGCGTTTATCCAGCACGCCATCGACACCATGGACGAGGTCAGCATCATGCAGATCTGCAAGTCCTCCTTCACCAGCGAGGAGATTTGCCAAAGGAAGCAGTTGCTGTACGAGACGCTCGGCCAGAGCGCGAACATGCCGTCGCGACGAAGAGACGGAACCGAAAGGAGCGTGCAGGACATCATCTCCCTGCTGAAGCAGACGGATCCGGATGAGGTACCGGCTTTTGTGGCAAAGAAGCTGCACAAGCTGCCGCCCGTCACGCTGGACCACGTCGATGTCGTCAGCCTACTGAAGGGCATCAGGTTCCTGAAGGAGGAGCTGGCCGGAGTTAGGGGTAGACTGCAGGCGTCAGAATCCATCATTAGTGATCTACGTAGAGAATTATCACAACTAAAAAGTAATTATTCATTATGTAGGTCACCTGACGCTGCATTCGTCACCCGCCGTAGAGGCGCGCAAACGTTGTCGTTTAGCCCGTCAGCATTATCAGACGGGTCAACGAACACCGCCGCTGCGTCCCCCGCCCGCGCTCCCCTCCCGGTTGCGCCGACGCCGAGTCCACAGGCGACTTTGAAGCGGAGGAATTCTGGCCGACTGATGTGGTTTACCGAAGGTTCCGGGGGAGACTCCGGAATGAAGCGCGCGTCACGTCGCCGACAACTAAGTGACAAAGTGTAGTTAGGTATATATTGTATGGGCCTATGTAGGCTGAAATAAATATAAAATTACATAAAAATTGCTAATTTCCTCAGTTTTTTCGGCATTTTCCTCTATTTCTTCGCTCCTATTAGGCCTAGCGTGATAAAATATAGCCTATAGCCTTTGTGATATATGGGCTATCTAACACTGAAAGAATTTTTCAAATCGGACCATCCATTTCAATCATTTCAAATCGGTTCCTGAGATTAGCGCGTTCAAATAAGCCCTTTCAAATAATTTCCCCCCGTTTTTTCCACACTTTCCTCTATTTCTTCGCTCCTATTAGTATTAGCGTGATAAAATATAGCCTATAGCCTTCCTCGATAAATGGGCTATCAAACACCGAAAAATTTTTTCAAATCGAAACAGTAGTTCCTGAGACTAGCGCGTTCAAACAAACTAACAAACTTTTCCGCTTTATAATATTAGTATAGATTTCACCCATATTATTTTATTGAATTGACTAAATTATAAGTATGTCGCCATGGCAACGTCGATCGCTATCCCGTCGCACAAACAATGGTCGCCGTCAGTCTTAGGTTGTAAGACAAATAATTTGCAATAAAATAAAATTACGACTATAATTAAAGATCTAAGCTATCCTATCTCTCAAATTGGAAAAAGCACACATTTAAAAAAAACAACATTAAAATCGGTTAAGTAGTTTAGAAATCCATCGTGGACAAACATCGTGACTGGAGATTTATATAGATAAGATAAGGTATTTAATACAAATTACTAAATAAATTAATAATTTCAGAAACAAACCAAAAATATATTTTAAAAATGAAATACATCACACCACGCAAGCATCCTATAGCTGACCTTGATATTGAAATTGCATTCGCAAAATCAATAGACCGGAATCGCTTCCCGCGAATTGGGCGGCAGGGTGGCCAGCGACCCCCGGTGCCATCATTCGGGGGAGTTTAAATTTATATTGAAATATTGTTTTTTATATAAAACCTATCTATTAATTAGTGCCTTTTACGGACAGAGCTTTTGCTGCTAAAATACAACTTGTTACCTTTGTAAGTAGGATATCATTGAAGTATACTTTCAAAAGTGTAATGTTTATTGTATGTATGTTTTTATGTCTGTGTTCGCATATCTTTTTTATCGCGTATTTCTCTCATCTCGCATAATATCTTTTTGAAAAACGCACGATTGCTCGCTATCGAGTACGGTAAAATCGTATACTTTTTCGATAGCAACTCATGGTAGAGCTACTGCTCCGAAACCTGGCTTTACTGATTTTACTAAATTTTATATGCATATTTAGTAGGTAGTTTAAAACATTAAATATTTTGAATTTCAAATATTATCCTTACCAAAAATTTACTGTAGCGAGCCTTTTTAAACATTTTTACTATAAAACCTGAGCCTTAGCTTTGTCCTAAGGTTCTGACTTTTAATGATACCTAATTGATGTCGGCTTCAGCGACGTTCAACGTTCCAGCCACGTTCTTCTCAGGAACGGACTGTCACTAGCAATTTTTTTTTGTCGGGAAATGCCATTATGCACCCCGGCTGCAGTGCTGGGGAGGACAACTGGGGTAGTGGGACTCGCTGCGACCGATGAGATGGTAGTATTTCCGGACCTATACGACCTGCAATCCTTCAAGTAGTGAGCGTATTCCCTCTTAAAAGGCCAGCAACGCACCTGCAGCTCTTTTGATGTTGCGAGTGTCCATGGGCGACTGTAGTTGCTTGCCATCAGGTGACCCGTTTGCTCGTTTGCCCCCTTATTTCATAAAAAAATGTACCTTCAGTCAGATAGTTGGTAACATGGATTATCGATAATATAATATCGTAGGTAATAAATATGGTTAAAGTATATTATGGTGTGTACCATCGGGGAAATTGATTCCTAGGCAGTTGACAGATCAACGTCATTTGGTCGGATCTGTAACAGATATTTGTTGAAAAGCCCAGAAAAAATCATACTTTCGAAAAATAAAACAATCGAGTCAAAATAAGTGAATCGTGTTTTCCGTTAGGCAAGTATCAGATAAATATACAATAATATTAAATAAATCTCAATTTCATTTTGTGTCAATCGTCTTCCGGGATCGTAATACTTATTACTTATTAGTAAACACAGCAAAAAAAGGGACACTGCGACCATAATATCCTGCAGTGCAAACGGCAATGACTAAATCAGGGGATCATACAATATGAACTTCAACTGTTAAGCTTTCAATTGGTACCTAATTGAGTTATGTCAATTTAGTATTATTCGTGATCTGGCTACTGAGATTGATATAACGCGACCAAATAACGTAGCCAAATAACCAAATAGCCAAATGCCTTCTGTATATGAATCAATTTCTTGATATTGCAACAAAATAAAACAAATTAATATTATTGATACCATTGACTTTATTCCATTTAGCAATACATTAATTATTATTATTATACAAACAATATTAAACAAAGAAAGCTTTGGCTGCACAATTTGACACAAAGTAACAAAATGCATGTTATAATAACTAGGTACATAAATATATAAAGGTAGGTATAATAACTTGGAAATTAATATTTAGTTAAGTACTAAAATCAAACATTAGAAAATATAATTATTACTGTCAAACTTATTGTAAAAATACAACTTAATAAAAGTTATTATAAATACTTAATAGAAAAAAGAGATAAAAAATATTTCGGCACAAATACATAATTATAATATAATTATGTATTTGTACCGAAATATTATTTTAACCTAATTAGTAGAAAAAAATATTAGTAGACTTAATTAAATACTTAATTACTTCTCAAAATGGTAAATGTATAAAAAATATACTTACGTTACAATAATATTTTAACAGAAACTTAACTTTTTAAATAATTTAATAACAAGAATAAAACTTGAAAACAATAAAAATTAGGTACCTACTACTTATCAGTTGATTCCTAAGCAGATGGCGGACCTGAGTAATTTGGTTGAGTTACCTATGTCAAACTCAACCGATAGATCTCAATTAAGGGGCCGGGTACCCTCTAAATTCTCATACATACGTAATTCCAAAATCATTTTCTCATACGAAAATATTTAACATGTTTGAGTTATTTTTCAGCTTAAAATAGTAATAAACTAGGTTCCTGCACAAAAATTTACTTCAAAATATTTAAGCACTAAAAATTTTTTTTTAATTTTTTTTTTTAGTAAATTTACTACTAAATATTTAAACACTAAAAAATATATAGATAAATAATAAATGTACTACAAAATATTTAAACTCTAAAAAATATTTTAATAAAATAGTAATTAACTAGGTTCCTGCACAAAAATTTACTTCAAAATATTTAAACACTAAAAAATAGATTAAAACACTAAAAATATATATAAATAAATAGTAAATGTACTACAAAATATTTAAACTAAAAAATATTTTTTTTTTAGTATTTAAATATTTTGAAGTAAATTTTTGTGCAGGAACCTAGGTAATTACTATTTTAAACTAAAAAACAACTCATACATGTTAAATATTTTCGTATGAGATAATGTTTTTGGTATTACGTATGTATGAGAAATTCCAAGGGTACCCGGCCTCTTAACATCGAATTGACATGATCCGACCAAATGACGTTGGTCAACTGTCTAGGAATCAATTTCCTCGATGGTCCATTTGAAATTGTACCTATATCACTCTAAAGACAAGTCAAATTTACAAATAATATAGATTAATTTATTAGATATATTATCATGATTCATGATATACCATCATGATTTAATATTATAGGATATGATTATTCAATATATTTTATGGTTAATGAATATACTAATAATATCTAATTTTTCCATATCTACTAGCCCTGTGGTTAACTTTGTACTACGTCTGCACTATCAAAGAAGTTGATTCATAGGCAGATTGCGGGCCTACGTAATTTGGTATCGTAAAGCGTTATGTCAAACTCACTTGTGTTGTCAACACGACTAATATTGAATTTACATAATCTTACCAAATGTAAAATGACGAAGGTCCGTCAATTGCCTATGAATTAATTTCTTCGATAGTACAATCAACAATCAACAAAAGTTTTCTCTTTATGTACATAAATAAATATATTATTACAGTTCCTTAAATATTAGCAGAATGGTCGTGCTGTCCATCTCTTGGTAGTACGTCGCTTCCAAAGTACAAAATATGGGCCACAGAGATTGGACACCAATGTTACTAACTACTTTAGTCAACAGTTTTATTACAGATAGATAAATATATTTTTTTGTAATTTAATAGCTTTATACAGATTTTGCTAATAGGTATAATAGTAAAACTTCCTTATTTATTAAAATGATAATTCTACTCATTATTTGTCGTAAATGTAAATATATTTTATATGTCGTGTGTGTAAATTATATTTTTTTACACACGACATTTTTTATCATAACAACTACTTTAATTTTTTTATATATTTTTGTAGCTTTTGTTAACTAAGCTTTTGCTTTACGAGTAAACTACATTACAATAAATATCTGTCAACCCAATTTTTTTTTGTTTTACTTTTATGCGAATTGTTATATTTTCTATTATATTCCTTATAAAATATAGAGTAAGTAGGTACAGTATCGTCTGATAGATCGTGCCGGAGCTCTACCAGTACTGTACTTTGTATACCATCTATAAAACTATAATATTATAGTTTTTCAAGAATAAGCCGGCGTCCACAGTTGTAGCTTAGTCATCAGCATTGTCTCGGAGAAAGATGAAGCGCGAAGTTGCCTCTTCATCTATAACAAATAACAATAGAATACTATCACACAATTTTGCGTTTAGCGTTGCAACAATGCGTAGCAGTATCTTGACTTTCACAAATATTGTTCCATACCACACATTCGCATAGAATATAAACAAGAAATACTTTTGTAAGTGCATATTAATTTACACGTCGCAAAAAAAAATCGCTGTTGCGTTTTCCGTAGTAGGTAGTAGTATTTGCTAGTGCAATAATATTATTATATTATTTCTAGTTCATTCACGTATGTTTTGCGGTTTTGTAAGCTCTAGAAGTTCCCACAACTTCTCCATAGAGACTTATAATAAAATGTTCTTGATTATTTTAATGTTCATCTACTGTTTTACCAAATAAAGATTCTTTCTTTCTTTCTTTCATAGCTTAAATGACACCCTAAAACATACGCTCTCCGCAATTTTAAATATCAAATTTGATGAACGCTAGTCCTAGACCCAAGCTACACTACCCGTAAGGTTCGGTGGCCTGGGAATACGAAAAACTTCTGACGTAGCATTACCGGCGTCCTCAGTTCACGTAATTCGCGCAGTTGTAGAAAAAATTTTAAATCCCTCATTTTTCCCATTAGTCAATCCCTTTGCGGACGAGGCCAAGGACGCCTGGGATATTGCTAGTGCCGGCAGCGGGGTCCTCAAAAACACATCTTCCCAAAGGCTCGTCGAACTGGTGCGCAATAAACTGTTAAACACGTCTACCAGCGTCGCAGAACGGGCTCGACTTTTGGCCTTGGAGAGGTGGGAGTTCGTAGCTTGGCTGCAGTCACTACCATCTAAAATCACAGGAACATTGCTAGACCGACACACATTACGCCTAGCCACTGCTCTGCGTCTTAGTGCTCCCCATGTCGTCCCCCATCAGTGTGTTTGAGGTGCACACGTAGACTGCAGTTACGGTCACCCCGGGTTGTACTGCTGGACGCTTGATGCGCGCGACGATGGCATGACCCCAGGGTTCCCTGGAATGTGTTACGGGAACTTGAGTGGGACGCTACTTGTGTCGACACACTCGTCTCGTCCCATGTTCAGGGCACCTCGAGCTGTGCGGGCGCAGCCGCCAACCAAGCAGAGAACCTAAAGCGGCGCAAATAATATGAGAACCTCAGCGGAGATCACATATTTAAACCGTTTGGAGTAGAAACAATAGGCGCATGGGGTCCGGGGGCACATAAGCTTTTTAGAGAGATATCTAAGAAGCTTATTGAAGCCACCCGAGACCAGAGCCGGGAGCTCCATGGCATAGCAGATAGCAATTGCCATCCAACGTGGCAATTCTGTCAGCTTGTTGGGCACTCTGTCAGATGGGGACGACCTGGGGAAGTTTTTCGTTTTATATATTTTCAAATTATATGCAATAAGTATATAACTTGTTACATATACAGTCATTTTGGGTAACTTTGACATTCAATATAACTTTGAACAATACAATAATGTATTGATCAAAGTTATACCGCATGTCAAAGTTACCCAAAATGAGCTTATTATTTTTAATTTTGATTGTATTTTTGTAATGAATTTGTAATTACTAATCTCAAAGTTGCTTTAAATTATTAAATCATTTGTTCATCTTGTTATCTATATGTCGCAGTCATCTAGTTCAATCTGCGATTCCACTGAATGACTAGCGCATTCATTGAATCACTAGCGCATTCATTGAATGACACCATTCAATTGAATGACTTGACCGTACGTCGATTGAACGATTTTCATTCTTCACTCAACGTCCAACTAGTTAGCGATTTGTAATATAGCCCTTTGAAGATAGCGGGCATGAAATCAGTCAGGTAATTGAACGTATTTCACTTTTTTCCCACTAGCTAGTTGTCACTAAAACAAATATGGCGTCAAACAGCTCGCACAGCTTATCAGCTGTAAAATAAAATAAACTGTAACTGTAAAATGTAAATGTAACTGTAAAGTGTAAATTGTAAATGTAAAACAAAATATTATCAACGAAGTGATGCACTTCGTTGATAATAATATTTTGTTGATTAAATTTAGTTTAAAGTGCTTTATTTGTGATGAAATATGTTGATGTACCTATTACTACCCCGTCAATGGCTACTAAAAAATTATAGCATCCCAATTAAGGACTTCTCTATAATAAATAACTTCTGGTCAAAACGTTAAACGACACAGTCAACGTCTTGACGAGTTTTCCTTTAGTCATTCAATAGAATGGTGTCATTCTATGAATACGCTAGTCATTCAATCGAATCACAGATTAAACCAGATGACTGCGACATATTATACATGTCGCAGCCAACTGGTTTAAATAGCCGGTCAATCAAACAGCTAGCCCTTTGACTGAACAACGCCATTCAGTCACAGGTCTAGCTTTTTAGTTGAAGTCGCTCAAAATGTTCAACACTACAGCTGATTCAAAAGCCGCCGTTTGATTGAATTAGTTCAGCGCTCACCACCGAGGCGCTAAGTGCGTTTTGTTTACAAAAAGGCGTTAACTTTGCCGGTGTTTGTGATTGTTTCAAGATAATATTTTTCGGAAAGAAAGAACTAAATATACGTAAATCTCCCAAAAAATTACAAAAAGTTTTCCTATTCTCTCAAATTACATACCTAATGAACTAATTGGTCACCTTAGTTAATTTACCATTTAACCAGTTGGCTAAGCGTCGTCTAGCTGTAGTTTTGAACGTTGCAGTCAACAAGTCAGAAACGAACGAAAACGAATAGCCGTGTGATTGAATGGTGTTGTTGAGTCAAAGGGCTAGCTGTTTGATTGAACGTCTATCTTAACCAGTTGGCTGCGATATACATATAATGATACTGTAGAAATGAAAATTCTGCACATTTAAGATCTTCAAAAAATAATGAGCGGGGGGTGTCACTACATCGCTATAGAAGCCAAAAATGTAGTTAGTTTTTTGTCTGTCTGTCTGTCTAAGTGTCTGTATGTTTGTTCCATTATCACACGAAAACTACTGATCCGAATTGCATACGGTTTTCGCAGATATATTTGTCTTCTTCCAACTCAACATCTGGTGTATAAAATTTTTCCCCCCTCCCCTCTTAGGGGACAAAAGAAGGGGTAAGGAGGAGGCAAAACAATGTTTGCCGGGACAGCTAGTGAAATAAATAAAGGTTTTCAAAACAAAAAAGTAACAAAAACAAAATTGATGAAACGAATAAAGGCTAATCCTATAATTAGCTAATATCTAAGAAAAACTTACCTAGCCTCGTGCAACCTCTTCGTGTCTGGTGATAGTCGACGGATGAACAACTCGGTCATAACCCCTGCATTAAATAATTTTGTTGTATCGTCAAATCTTATAATAAAATAAATATCAAAATGCAAAATCCTATCATAGTTACTTACAATTTTTACAAAATATCTTTATTTTCTAAAAGGTCAATGTTTGCGTCGTTGATCGATATGTTGACAAAAACTTACTGGGCTCTTCCAACATCTTCGGCATCATTATCATCAGCATCTCGATCGTTTCCGCCATCTTGAGCAGCTCGAGGCTCCTGAGAATTCTCGTCTTGCCCATTCTGTTCTTCGCCAGTTCGAGAAGGTCGGGCATTTCTAGAGCCAGTAGGTATGACGAAGACACGGCGCGTCGGTCGAGCCCTTGCGTTACGCCAAGTACGTGCAATCACGTTTTGTACCTGTTTAAATCGAAAACCATATTATCTATTTATGTTTACAGAGACATTGTATTTAAAACCAAAAATATTATGACATCATGTGTTAAAAAACCAAAATATTTTTATTTCAATACGTGATAATATAACAAACAATACAAACCTCACGATTAGCAAAACAGTAGATGCAAGCAATGAACATTCCCTGGTAGGAGATTAAGAAGTGAGTCGAGTACATCCACAGAGCGAATTGCCAGTTATTAAGATTCAGCGGGGCGTCGATCATGTTCAGAATGTTTGGGATTCCAAGAAGAGGTATCAGCAGCATTGCGGCTTTAACCGTTCGCCTGATAAAACAACTTTAACGTTTTACTCGATAGATAATGTCGCAATGGATGAAATAGTCGATAGGTAGCCATCAATTTGCGAAGATTACTACGATGTGCAAAGAAGTATGGTGCATAAAAATAAAGACATTCAATTGCAACAAAGTATTTGAAACTTAGATTTCAAACAAAATATACAAAGTAGAAGGGAGACTTCTAGAAAGTGAAATGTATTACTGGGGTATTAAAATAATATTATCATGTATTAAAAGAGGCAAAATCATAATATTGGGGAAGCAAGTCATATAGATTGCTAAATTTTATATTCTGTGAAACGTAAACGGTTTAACATATTGATAAAAATACTTTAGGATCAAATAATATTGGTGCCATGAAAGATGTCCCAAACCAACCTGGACACCCTAACGCAGCGTTTAATAAATATCAAGTATAATATAATTATAAAGAATATGAACATAGTAAAACATTTGCAGATTTATTTGCTAGCTTGAATAGTAATTTACCTGCAACGTTCCAATTCGGTATTAGAGGCAATGTTCAATTTTTGGATAATCGTCCTCATCACTCCAATCAGGAAAAAGAAATTGATCTGTCGAGATTAAAATAATTTATTATGGGAAGTGCTGACAAGCATAAAAAATCAGACCCAATGAAGACACATTACTCACCACGATAATGATGAATCGAGGTAATTGGCAAATCCAGTACGTTGGCAGAAAATTGTATCCATACCAGCAACTGCTCAATAGATTATAAAAATATTAATATTAATTAATACCAAAAATATTAAATGAAAATTTAACAAATCATAAAAGGAAGCATCATCTTACGTTTTAATTTTCTCAGCTCGATAGTACATGACGTTGGTTAGGGCCCAGGCCAAGGTAATTAGGGCAGGGATTCCCCAACCGAAGAGAAAGAACCGGCGGAAATAGAAGCTGGGCCGCATTACGTTTCGGTGGACGTATTCGAACAGACAGACGCCTTCGATGAAGTGCCAAACGATAGTAGCAGTAATGATATACTCCAAGATACAATAGCAGATAATGCAAATGTTATTCTGAAAATAATAGAATGAAATCAAATTATAAATAATATATTAATTATTGTAGAGTAGGCACAGGTAAAAGATAAGCAGCTGATCAATTACCGCAACGAATACGAAATCAATATACTTACCTATTAAGTGATGTCTTTATTATAAAGTACTTAATAAAAAATATTTCATAGGGAGATATTGAAAATAGTTAAAGTTATAATCTAGAATGGCATTTAGTCGTAGGCGGAAAAGAGTACAAAAGATAGTAATCAAGTTAACGGATTTACTAAAAATATCTACAGTCTGAACCCACTCTGCAAAGCCAATCAGGATTTAATGTGTTTTGTAACAAAATGCAATTCAGCTTTTTCATGGCTAACTCAATTATTGACGACGCGTTTTAAGAGGCCGGTGCCTTCAAAATTATTCTCATACATATAAATACGTAATGCCAAAATCAGTTCCTCATAGGAAAACATTTAACATGCTTGAGTTATTTCTCAGCTTAAAATAGTAATTAACAGAGTGCCTGCACAAGAATTTACAACAAAATATTTAAACACTAAAATAATATACTTAATAAGTACTAAAAATATTTTTTAGTTTTAATATATTGTAGTAAATGTACTAAGTATATATATATATATATATATATATATATGAGAAATGAGAAAATGATTTTAGTACTGCGTATATGTATGAGAATTTCGATGGGCACCCGGCCTCTTAAGATACAATATGCCCTCATTTTATATAAAACTTTTTGATAGCCCTGTCTGCGATACCTTTTACCTTTTTTATAACTAACTTACCTAACTTTGCTTTATTTGTACGAAGTAGGTACAATAGATACAACAGTCAATAATGGAATATTAAATACGACATTCGCCAGCAATGTTAAATACCATAATCTAATTCTCACGACTAAATGGCGTCCAACCTATTAAATCAAAGGATTAGCAAGGTACTAAATGTTCCAAAAATGTACCTCGTGTTCGATGCCTACGTCGTTCTTTTGTAGGGTACCTCGGAAGTACATCTGATCGAGATAAATGAAGATCCGTACCAGCGATTGGGCGAGTATCGTCCAAAACATGCACTTATGAATCAAAGTCCTTTGATTCCGTAGAACCCTGGAAAAAAAATAAATAATTGTACTAGTCAGTCTAAAAAAACCGAGTCAATTTGCTATGATAGAAGCTATGAACTACATTAATACACCGACAATTCAGTGAAATACAGGTAGTATTGGAATAAAATTTCATAAGAGTTTAACAGTGAGTTAAGCAAAACATCGTAAAATGTAACGAACTCATTTACCTGAATTTAGAGAAGATTCCCAAGGATATGATCAAAGCAAGGGCAGAAGCAAAGAAACCACTTAATTCTATCAATCTAGTAATTTGGGCAATATCGTACTTCGACTGAAACAAAAGAAAAAATTTGTGAATTTTTCATAGTAGATTGATTTTTAAGAATAAAAGTTAAAAAGGGATTAAATAAGTATAGAAAAAATTTAATCAACTTTGTAACAGAAAAAAGGTCTAAACTACAAGGTCAAGATTGAAATAGAAATTGGCGTGACCTAGGTCTGACACTAAAATTGAAGGATTATATACTTAATACACTTCTTATTCAAAAACATTATTTTATTGTCACAGTATTAAAATAAATGTTTTCAAAAAGCTAGGAAATTATTTAATTTTATTTAGTAACAATAGTCAAACAAAGAAACAGTTATAACAGATAAGGGGGCGTCCACAAATTACGTGAGGTGTTTAAGGCTACAGCCTGGAGACGGACAGACGGACAGACATTGAAGTCTCAGTAATAGGATCCCGTTTTTACCCTTTGGGTACGGAACCCTAAAAACTATAAGATCAGAATCTAAGTATTGTAAAAAAATATTTATTAGACGTACCTAGCTACCTAAGCATCGGAAATTATATATTTTTAAAATTTCGTAAGATTGACTAATAATAAAATTTTTAGTACAAAAATATACCCGTGATTAAAATTTTTGACGCTTTAACCTATACGTACTTACTACTTATCCCTAACACAACGGAAGCTCATAAACAACGAATCATAAACACGTGCAGGAGAGAAAAATGTTTACCGGATTAAGTTTTAATCCAAAATTAATTAATCCTATTATTTACGAGACTTTATTTATTCATAGTTTAGAGAAAACAAAAAATCTCGCCCTCGGCAGAAGGGGAAACGAAGGTCACACCCCATCACAACAAAATATTTTTCTGATGGGCTGTGTGACCTTCGTTTGTTGTTGTTGACCTTAAAAAGTGTGTCACAGATTAAAGGGCGGACGGAAACGTGATACGCTACCCGGGTTCCGTACCCAAGGGTAAAAACGGGACCCTATTACTGAGACTTCGATGTCTGTCTGTTCGTCTGTCTGTCTGTCTCCAGGCTGTAACTCAAGAACCGCTATAGCTAGACTTCTGAAATTTTCACAAATTGTGTATATCTGTTGCTGCTATAACTACAAATACAAAAATAAAATAAATTTAATATTTAAGAGGGGCTCCCATACAAGAAACGTGATTTTTTTGGCCTTTTTTGCTCGTGATCAATAATGGTAACAGTTAGGTACTTGAAATTTTCACAAAATTCTTAGTTATATATTTGTACTTTAATAATTTATATTAAAATTAAAATAAAGAAAATATTTAGGGGGGGCTCCCATACAAAAAATGTTTTTTTTTGTCTAATTTCACTCTGTACCGGTACGGAACCCTTCGTACGCGAGTCCGACTCGCACTTGTTCGATTATTTACTAGGCCCCGGCCGCACATTATAAGAATTTCTGATCAGAAAAATTCGGACGCCAGCCGGACTACCGCACCGCACACCTATCAGAAATTTCCTTCCGGCGAGTACACTGAAAAAAAAGTCTCGTACTGGTAACCAGATTCTGGTTATACCAACTATATTGTTTTGCTATATATGTGACGGCAAAACACTTTGTAAACATAACAAGACCGTTCTAGTTAAATTTAGTACGATGCGGATTGTAAAATTTACGAAACGACAATTTATTATATCTAAGTAGAAATGTTACGTGAACAAATAGTTTATTTGTCCTAACAAAATATTTAGTTATCCTTAACGATTTTTCTGTTAGTTTTACAGACTATATTATTGTTATCAGAATAAAAAAGAAATGTAATGATAACATTTATTCTTGTAATAGGGACTAATCATATTGTTCCATCTTATAAAGTGGTGTTAAAATTTTTCTAGACTGTGGTTCCTCTGGAGATGAAATTGCCATTTTTACGAATGAATTACTTTACCTAGTTTCGAACAATAAACTACATTATAAGATCTAAATAACACACAAGTAGTCCTTGTCACTGGTAGATGTAAATATTACATAAAACTTGTACTTCTTGTCTTATGTATTTTATTGTATGAAACTAGATCATGTATTTAATTGTAAATTTGCAATTTCATCTCCAGAGCAATCACAGTCAGAACCGACAAAAAAAAACAAACACAAAAAACAATCAATATTTTTATTGACATGAATTATATTATTCATCATCTAACATCTTACATATTATACTTATCGGATAATAAGAAATAACAGCATTTTAGAAAAAGTATTTACGTTCTCTTGCAGATTTATTCAGTCCCTGAAACTGAACAACTTTCCCCAAGAAACATAATATTATGTTGACAAACAACAAACATTTTTTTACTTTCCATAGTAAGTAGTGCAAGAAGAAAACTCTGACGAGTTCAGTACAAAATGTATAGAGAGAGCGCGAACCAAATTTCTGATCAGAAAAAATTCTGCCATAACCACCACCATCCGATCGACGGCATTTGACACTTATTCGAATCGGACGTTAGGCACGTCAGAATTCTGATATAGTTCCACAACAAAATATGATGAGCAGAGTGCGTTCCGGCGGGTGTCCGAATTTTTCTGATCAGAAATTTTTATTTTATTTTAGTACTTATAAGTACTTAATGTGCGGCCGGGGTGAGGTGTCAAATTTTGTAATTTGTAACTAAAATTTTTGAAAGAAAGCCTATCCAAGTAGCTTCAAGCTACAAGGTTGGACATAATTATTTCAAAATAGTTAAATTATTGACGAACAGCTTTATCGGTTTTTTTTTGCTGTTTACTTCATCCTAGTCGAATAAAGACGTCTTAATAAGTGCGGCTTAATTTACAGAGCCCATTTCCATTCCATTACAATCCTTATCCTTCATCTCCACTATTTTCAGTACAAATAAAAATATACTTAGTTTAATTATTAAAATTTTATATTCTATACTCTCAATTATTATGTTTCACATCAAATTTTTCAGTTTTATAAGTTCAGTTATTCACACATTTATAAGACTAATAATTATTTTAAATTTACACAAAATTAGCAACCTATATAACTTTTTATAGATATTATTATTTTAAAGGAAACGTCTAAAACAAGTAGAAAACAATGTCACCGCGTACGAAAAGACTTCAACGCTAGGCGAGCTCGCGCCGTAATATTTAATATTTTTAGACATAGAAAAAGTAATTTCACTGCATCTTCGACAAAACTACCTCAAAATTAAAAAAGAAATACTTATATTATATACTTCGAGTATCATTATCAAAAATATTATTAGTTACTTTAATTTTTTGAAGGAAGAAAAAGAGGCTTTAAAATTAGAAACAACAAAAAATAATCACGGAATTTGCAGAGTTGGTGGGAGGTTTCGTGGAGGTCACTGCATGGCGGTCTTGATATTTGTTGTATACTCTAAGAGCCATTCCACTACACTAAAACTAGTCAAAGAGACTTACTAATGACAATTAAATTTCGAATCGATATTTTTATCGTCGCGCTCGCGGATGCAACAGATGCGCCGGATGCAGCATTCGTGCATCAAATGCGGTCCGGCTCCAGGACGCGAGGGGTATAGGGATGTAAACAGACCCAGCGCGCGTGCGCCAACTAGCCCAGCGCTAGCCTTGTCCTTGAAAGTCTGGGCGCCCTAGGAACGTGTAACCTTTGAGTCCCTTTGGGTGGGGTTGGCCCCTGACATTTACCAGGGTGGGGTCCAACCAACGCCCTGGATTTTTAGGGCACAGATAGGCGTTACTACCTGTAGGTACGTAAATCTTAGTAAGGTAATATTTTCATAATTTCCTTAATTTAAAGTAAGTAGGTAAGCTATAGCTAGGCTAGCTAGCTAGCTTCAACGTAATTCGTATATGTACCTCTTTACAATAATTCTGGTATTTGAAATTGCAATTATTGTTCTCATTTCCTTTATTTTAATAACATAGGAAGGTATATTTAACGCAAGCCTGTGCATTGGCTAAAGGAATCTTACTATTATTTTTATGGTCTGGTTAAAATACTTAATAATTATTATTATTTATGAATAATACAAAATTAGCAATTTCTTTTCCAAACCTTTTCAATAGTTTTTTTACAGAATTCCTTATAAAGTTTAGGTCAAATTTATTCAAGATATTTTGGGTCTTTGGATCTTACTACCCTTATTTACCTATGTGGAGGCATTAAGGTAAAAAAAATATATTTTTACATTTTATGTAATTACTTTGGGCTATGGGCAAGTAATATGAAACCTTTTTTACTGTGGATTTAATGCTTCACCTAAATGATTTTACGTAAGAAATGACACCCCCAGCCCAGGATATTATTTATTAATTGATTTATAAGGTACATAAAGTACCTATATTTTGTCTATCAAAATCCAATAAAAAGAAATGTCAGTTTGCATCGAATAGGCTCTGAACCGATATAAAATAAGCTCACCGTTAATTTTAGCAAAGGTAGAGCTGACCATAATACGAGGAGGAGCAATGAAAGCAATATTTTTAATTTGGGTTATGACTTATTATATGTGGGTACGGTTAAGTTCCAGAAGAATACAGTAATTAAAACGCTTCAAGTAAAAAACAATTTTAATAATTGTTATAGTTCTTGCAATCTAAGAGTGCGCGTCGCCCTTAGTTGTGTGAGTGACCATATCTATACACGCGTACATGGCTCGCTCGCTACTATGCTCCGTCGGGTACGCACACTAACGAAAATGTCTATTCACATTTCCAACTACAAATAAAGGCGACGCGCACTCTTAGATTGCAAGAACTATACTACGCATTTGTAAATGTATTTTTAGAATTTTCTATCGATCTCCTATGCCGGTAGGATGGTTGGGAAGGCTCCACCCGTTGCCATTACAACGCGTGGCGTGAGTCCACCCCACAACAGGTGGAATTCAAATTCTGCGTAAAAACTATAACACCCCGTTTTGAAAGTAGGTACCAAAGTAGTATTAAAAGATGAAATGGACTTCAAAATTGTACGTAATTAAAATTCCCCATTTCAAAAACTACTGAACCAATTCAGATGAAACTTGCAGTTCCCTAAGTTGAACAATACCTATAGTACAACAAAAAAGGAATTACTTAAATCAGACTTGCACTTTCGCATTTATAATATTAATATGGATTACAATATATTATAATATAATAAGTATCTTTTTTTTAATAATATGTGTGGACGCTTCACACCACGTCAGTCTGGCCTCGTGGTAAGTACCCGAAGGACTTGTGTTACGGGTACCAGACAACGGAAATATGTTTAATAATTGTATACGATACATATTATATTTAAGATTTTTATTATATCATACACATATTGAAAACACATCCATGACCCAGGAACTTTGAAAACATTTTTGTTCCGTCGGCGGGATTCGAACCCTTGAGCTTCCAACAGCCCACCAATTGAGCCACAGAGGTCGTCAATTACATACCTGTGTACTATTCTTAGCGTCGAACACCTCTTCAAACAAAGACTGGAGCTCGGTAGGGAAGCAGGGAGTGAAGTTCGTCCAGCCCTTCACACTACTCTCATTGTTTCGTCGTCCAAGCCAAAGACCGTGGAAGCCGCATCTTCTGTACGCAAAATCTGTAAAAAAAGTATGAAAAAACTGTAGGATACAAAATAGTATATTATTATCGACACAACAAATATGCAGCCTTTAAACTTTGGCCCATTATTCGTCTAAATTCGTCGAAATTTGGCACATTTGTTGAGTTGCTGATTAATGATTATTAATTATTATAGACTATCATGTACAAAAACTGTGCAATTCTGAAAATATCACATACGGGTCGAATTGATAACTTCTTTTTTTGGAGTCGGTCAAAAACTTACTGGAGGGATCACTGAGTCGTACTCTGGGGCAGCTCTGGTGTATAACCGTGTTCTCTCTCGTCGGCGGCCAACAGAGGTAGCTGTCGAATGTGGCGTTGCAGAACACTGCATCTGTGGTGAAAAAGGTAATTTTGTTAGGTGATGCGAGAATTAATTACTGCAGTATTTTTGTTTTAGGCTGTTTTGGCCATCAATCCCCAAGCGGCAGCCGGCTGCCACGTAACAATTGAAAATCTTGAAATCAAATTGTGTCTGCGATAACCACGATGGAGATGTTAACAGTTAAGCTATTGCATAGCCTTTAACGCGGGCCTTGAGAGCGGCGACCGAATCAAGAAATTTTCGTCTAATGTCGTTTCAGTTCGGCAGACTTCGGCACGGTGTTTGTGTGCGAGCGATCAGACGTATGCAAAAACGAGCCGTGTGGGCTGTGGCTCTAATGAGTCCGTCAACTGCCTATGAATCAATTTCTTCGTCGGTACATTGTAGCGCTACGCTTGTCACGTCGTAGCAGTGTCGTAGACCCTTGTAGCCATAAACCAAAAATGACAAGACTAATAATATTCGATATTTTATTATCATCTAGACTAGGGGTTCCCAAACTTATTTTGTATACGGCGCTAAAAATAATTTGTACTTTGAGAACAAATTATTTTTAGCGCCTCCATAATTATTATTATTTTTTTTTTAATTTATTTAAGGTCGCTTCTCCATAATTATTGATTCACCTTTCTTATCTGTATTTAAATTAAGCGATTTTTGCAGTGAATTTTGTAAAAATAAATGAAGTGTGGTGTGAAGCGTCTATAGAAAAAAAAACAAATTTTAAGTAAGTCGTTTTCAATTCAAATTTTTTCCATTACCATCGAATTATTCGCATTTCCGAATATTTTCCAATCCCGGAATTTCGGGATTTTTTTTAACAAAATATTATATTTTAGGATGTGGCCTACAAAACTTGCTAACTTAAAATTAAAACTAATGTGAGGGTACTGCCCCTCTGGACAAGTGGCAAGCGATTTTCGTAAACGCTAACGCCACACAATGTATGCGATTTGCTAGCGTATACTAATGTCAAGTCCCATATAACATTCTGTAGCATTAGCGTTAGCGTTTAGGATGATCGCTTACCGCTTGTCTAGGGAGGCTGATGCATTTGATTTATAATGCATCCAGATGAAATAAAATTATACACATCACCTCTACACAACGCCCCTTTTTTTTCTGGGCCCCACACCGCCCCCCTTTAGACCTTCAGCGCCCACCAGGGGGCGTTATCGCCCTCTTTGCTGAAAACTGATCTAGACTACCTCTACATTCCATAGGTAGAATATGTTTCAAAGCCGAAATGAATATTTTATCTTACCTACGGCAACAGCACAATGCACATATTTCTCTGCGATTAAGCTATCGTAATTTATGTCCTTCACTTTGACTATAATATTATGGTTATACTATATAATATAACTGTTATTATTTAAATATGTATAATATGGTACTTGTTATGCTGCAATATGAAAAATAGAATACTTTGCATACCGATTTAAATTATAATTTTCAAAATAATTTTAGCGGTGATAAAGGTAACAACTATACTGATGTGGCGGTACCCACAATTCGCCTAACAATCCTACATCGCGCTATCGAAGTTTTCTTAGCGCGTCGGTATATATGTCGTAGGATTATTTGATAAATCGAATTATCGCGAAAATACTAGGGACATTGCGAAAATACGGATAATTAGACAATGGTCATTATAATTTTCAAACTTACTGACAAAAGGTGGTGTTTTCGCGAAAACACGAGTCGCCTCAGTAACATTGCGAAACGAATCGTTATTTACTATCACTGATTGGTCGGTTTAAGCGCCCCACAACAACATCTTCTCTGATTGGTTGAAGAGTTGACATTTCAAATGTCAATCGATTGTCACGCGTTGTTTTGTTTGTGGTTGTTTTTGTAAGCGAACTAGCAGTTTTTAATATTTAATGTGTTTAAAATTGTATTTGGATTTGAAAAATAGTGTAAAAAGTTATCTAAAAGTGTGTCTGTAAATACAAAATGACTGATACAAGTGAAATTAGAGCTGATAGTTCAACAGAACCAGAAACTAATTCTGAGGTCATGTCCGATAAAAGGTTAAATAAAAAGTAAAGTTCCTATGAACTAGCATTGTCATTTCTTACCCCTTATAGGTATATGGTGTAAAAGATACATAGGGAAAGATAGTAACCAATCAGAATAAGAGTTGGCCAGTAAGTAAAAATCAAGCCAATCAGCGTTAAGAATGTGCAATGTTACTAAGGCAACTCGTGTTTTCGCGAAAACACTACCTTTTGTCAGTAAGTTTGAAAAATGTGATCACCATTGTCTAATTATCCGTGTTTTCGCAAAGTCCCTAGAATTTTCGCGATAATTCGATTTATCAAATCATCCTACGACTTATATACGACAGCTGAAATGACATCAGTGAGCTTCGGCCTGACCGGCCCCCTTAGACAACTGGCAAAACGCTAACGCTAACGCTAACGCTAGCGCTACAAAATGTATGCGATTTGACATAAGCCATCGCTTCGCTAGCGAATACTAATGTCAAATCCATACATTTTGTAGCGCTTGCGTTAGCGTTAGCGTTAGCGTTTTGCCAGTTGTCTAAGGGGGCGGGCATACTACTCGTATCTCGCTCGGTCGAAAGATCTTCCGTCCGACCGCCACGAACAACGTTAAATTGGTGACCACCGACAAGAACACGCAACCTTCATCATGGACATCAATCATCATCAACACTCCCCGCCCCTCCGCACCACGTCAGCAGACATCAAGCACAACCGGGTCGCCTCAACCATAAGCCGCGTTGGAGGTCCGCGCTGGTCGAACCCGTGTCCGGCTTGAACGGGGCAGCCATAGGCTAAAACGACCGGTCAGCAAGTAGAGTACGGGGTCCTCCCTCTCCTGGTCATTGCATGCGTAGCTTCGGCCCACACCTGACAACACTAGCGCATTGAAGAATACCACCGGTCTTCGGGGGGGAGTGATGTGGCGGTACCCACAATTCGCCTAACAATCCTACATCGCGCTATCGAAGTTTCGGAGAACGGCAAGATATATACAACGTCTGAAATGACGTCAGTGGGCTTCGGCCTGACCGAGCATGCTATCTCTCTCGGTCGGAAGATCTTCCTTTTCGGCCGCCAGTGCCGCCACTAAACAACGTTAAACTGACAAACATTTCATAATATGGATCATCCATACAGTAACAGTGTGTATAATTAACATATCCGTTCTTACAGTCGGGGCATTTTAATAGGCCACATTTGACATCTGTCAGATCTCTCTCATCTCATCTGTCATCTCTCATCTCTCATCTGTCTAATCTCCATAGTGAGGTGAACTGCGTAAAAACATCGACCAAAACGAATAAATCGATACGGACTTGAAATAAAATATTTGAATTTTATACGTTATTTGTAAAACCAAAAACAAATTCCTGTCCCTTTATTACTTTTTCTTTGCGAATTCAAGGACCAAAATAAGACAAGTACATAATTTACAAAAAACATTGCATTTATTCGCTTGAATTATAAAAATTGTTAAATTTAGTATTATCATTATTCATTTCCCATAAATATGTGTTACTTTTCACAACGTGGTTATTGTTTTATGGGGATATTTCGTTACAAGTAATAAATGCATCGATACTATTTATTAGCTTTCGATTTTTAGAGTAACATCCCTAGAGTTTAAAAAGAAAAAAGGTCAGCTGACGTAACATTGTAACGACGTGCAATTATTAAGATCAGAATTTGTTTATTACGTTTAGAATTGTTTATCAGTAAAAGCAAATCGTTAAATAATTCGTATCGGTCATGTTTACAATAAATATGTAATCGTAATTGAAAAAAGTTAATCAATTGTGCAGTTATAACAAAACGAAAATATTTATTTTTTATGCACGTCGCTACAAGGTTACGTGGTGCAATTTTGATGAACTGTCAAATGTGGCCTATTAAAATGGCCCGACTATAACTAGCTTACTCAAGCCTGAAGTTTAGCTAGTTTAGCGAGAAGAACTCGAATCGATAGGCATAGGCCCTATGAAGGATTATTCCTACTGCTTACATTATAAGCTAATTTAAAAAACAAAATATTTTCCAATTTAGTTTTATCGAAAATATTACATGCATAAAATAAAATGAGCGAGCAAGATATCATGTGATTTTAAGGGAATGGCAATATTAATTACGTGATTGCCCCCCTGTAGGGTGGCAAGGATTTACGTGGGCTTTGTCATCATATTAACACGCAGTGAAAAATATAGCTTGGACGCTTTTTATACATGCATTCAAATAAATTTAAAAAACAATTAGCACTCCTTAAGTGCCGGCAAAATAGAAAACGGAACAGCACGGGTTGGAAAACATTTTGAGACATAATATTATGATGATTGAAAATCCGTAAGACGTATCCGTATCCGTACTTCTTTGATATTAGTTTTTACTTCTGGGCTTTGACGGTAGGTACTTTTAAAGTTTAATGCGTTAACAATGGCACGCGTGCCACCTATGGTACGCGAAATAAAACTTAGAGCACACCACTGGTCACAATACTATAGTAACGAAATTATTTTAACCAACAGTGAAGAATTAATTAGGCCTCTAGATCCAACTCTACTAGGTAGGATCACAAAAAAATATTGAATGAACATATTTTATGACTAATTTTAATTTGCCATGCCTCTACCAGCGTATACAGTCCTTCTATCATCAAAATCTTAGAAGAACATAACGATATAGATAATAATATTATACAGTAATGTTCATGATATGGATCTTAAAAAAAGTTTGGTAGTCTACAAATCAAAACTCAAGTTGCCACAAAAATTTATTAGCCACCACATTTCAGCCCAAAATCAAGCCCTTTTCCTTGGGTTTATATGTAAGGAAGAAGTCTCTATATTGCGGCACCACGACAGGTGATTGGCCTGGCAAGCCGCAGTTGGTCAGTATATCCTTTATTTCCTCCCCATCCAACCCCTTCAAGTCGACTAAGTTATCCAAAAATGTGTTCCATTCCTCCCAATTGAGTTCCGATTTACTGAAATCGATAAGGTGTGTTCAGTACTAGGTTGTTTCATACCGCGGTTCGAAACATTTGCGGTCCAAAACAGCGAACTATTGTGTACCCGGCGAATAGAGGCGGTAGCGGTCATTGACCCCTGTCAAAAAACTTGTCATAATGCATCATTGTGTATAATTCATAAAGTTAATATACCTATCGGAATAGAGCAACAATCTCGAGCTGTCAAACGTAACCAAAATTGGTTTTCATCTGTGTGAAAAATATGTGTACGTATACACTTACACAAGCATGATTGAACATGAATTCTATGAGATTATATTGACAACGTGCGGCACGTGCCGACTGGACGTCAAAAAAAGAGTGCTGCTGTCATGTATCACACGTCTCTTTTTACCACGCGGTGTTACTAATAGTGACATCTCGCTTGCTCAGGCCTTTGTTTCTCTATTCCGCTAGGTATATTAACTTTATGGTATAATTATAAACCGCGATTGACAAAGAAGTGTCAGATCTCCCTAGGGGCGATATCGTATTTCGCACTCAGTATGCAGCATAAACGTATGATGCTAAAGACCAACAAAGAGTGCGAGAGAGAAGAAAATCCTTTATGGAATTATAACAAGATGAAAAGAGAGAGGCAGTCTAATGAAAACTTTAACCACATTCATTTGACAGGTCGTCACCAAGTCGTCACCCGTTTTTATGCCCTTTCGGTATTTGCAATTTATTGTTAAAATCCTTTATTATTTTCGACAAATACTATTACATATAACAATGGTAACTTGTTCTGTGAGTGATTGCAGTGTAAATCATAGGAATAATCCTGAAAAATATACATTTCACAGGTAATTAATCTTCATGTCCTAATTGCTACGATGTGTTTATTTTAGCTATATTCTGTCTATATTTCTCTATATCAAATAAAATATTGTTAATCCTCCCCTTTACTTTCATATTTTGCATAACTGAAGGTTATTGTTCTTAAATTACACAATTTTAAAAGAAAAATTTTTCATTAAAATTGTTTACATATACGCTAGGGCTTGAATCAAATTTATCGATATGGCTATCGGTATTTAACATGAACATAAAACTAATCTAAAAATGTAATGGGGGGTGTAAGGGTATTATGATATGTATTTAATTTAAGAATAAATAATATACTATGTTTGTCGTTTACTTTCAACTTTATATTTGCATTTCTATTAATGTAAGAGCTGATTTTTCAGATAGTTTTTACCTGAATAACAAGTAAGTAACTTTAAAATGTGTATATTATTTACCGTTATAAGAACCTCATGTTATAACATATCCGACGATTGAAAAAAAGACGGGTTGCACTCCGGGAGTGCTGGCAGAAGTGAAAAATTGATTATTAACGTTGTGCATTTTTTAACCCATTTTTTATGAAAATCGATTATTAAAAAATCGATTTTTTTATTTAATCGAAACCCTTACAATCAATTCAAGTTCGAGTTCGACACAAAACACTACTCTCCAACCGTCTTACGGTTTTTCCAAGGTTTTTCGATCAGCACGAGAATCTGTCGCGAGTTTCACAGTTTTTACCCATCCCACAAAAGTGCTCAACGCCGCTAAAGAAGTTTTCACTTCAAAAATCACCCCAACCGAAAATGTGTATCTACTTTTCAATCGTCCCCTTTTTACTGCCAAATAAAATATATGATACCTAATTTGAATTACAAAATCTGTCAAAGTTGCATATTATTTATTTCTCATAGAAACGCAGGTAAAATAACTCGATCGGACAATACTATCGATAGTAAAATATACATCACTAGCACACGCACACATTGACAGATCAAAAATCGTCACGCATTTTCAGGTTGTCAGGTGGTCTATACGACAGTATATATTATAAGTCTATGGTATGCAGTATATCACTACGGACTCATAAAAAGTTGGAGATTATCATCGGAAAGCTCTTGAGCTTTCCGATGAATCTATAATAATTATCTCTGTCTTTATAAGTGGTCAGTATTTTTCTTTAAGTTAACTGAATACAGTGCGAGCATTTTTCATATAACTCTTGGATTAAAAAGGTCAGTAACCGCTACCGCCTCTATTCGCCGGGTACACTTTACCCGTAGTGAAAACGCGCGATATCGAAGTGCGTGCCATCTGAAATCTCCCTGAGGGCTTTATTTCACCAGGATATAGGGATACCATGGCAACTAGTCTACAGGGTGCAACAAAACAAAGTGATAATACTTATTATTAATGATTTAGGGTTGTATATAGAGTTCGCTGTAAAAGTAGCAGCGCTGGCGGAGTTTTTTTTTTTTTTTTTTGATTTATATTATGGGCAAGCGCCTCAGCGTTTTTATGGGTAAATTCATGAACTTGCCCATACAAAAGTATAAAAAGTTAATCTTTCAGCGCTGCTACTTTTTCAGTGAACTCTTATACATATTATTGTGACTCGACATACACACCCTAAAGTATTTTCACTTTGGTTTGTTACACCCTGTAGAAAGTTATTTTATTTTTCTATAAATTTTGTTAGTAGCAGGGACTGGTTGCCCGGTAAAATATAATCCGTAGACGATAATTATAATAATTTATAATTAATCCGCTTATAAGAAAATTTCTCAGAAACCCGTCCAAGCTTTAAGGTCTTTTTTCCGCCTGTTTTGTAAGCGTTTAAAACAGCTTTACCAAATATCAAAAGTTTTAACAAAATACCTTTGATTTTTCGCCGACATTTATCTGTCGATTGCGTTTGAAGTAAAATAATATTCGCAGAACATTTCTGATGCATTTACAAAGTATCAGAGCAAAAGGCCATGATTTAAAAAATAAAAGTAGTTTTTGCTCGCCTGTCTTTCCAACCATTTCAGTTCAGGCAGTTAAATATTTATTCGTAATAAACGATTGTAACGAAGTAAGGATTAATTTACTATGAGTAAAATATTATAAAAGAGAGGTAGATTCGAGATAAAACTACTTACACTATATTATAAATTTATAACTCTGCTAACTATAGTTGAGCTTTTTGTATTATATAGAATTTCATCATAAAATTTTACACAATCGTATTAATTCAGAGCCATAAATAACTAACAAAAATATATACAAAATTTCGCCTTTATAGTTAGTATTAAAAGCTTTAAATAAATTATTATTTTAAAATCCATTTACAAGGAAAACTATAAAAGACCAGGTTTACCTGAACTTATAAAAAGTTATTCCAGTGTCGGTCATAGTTAGTTTTCTGTCGTCTATTAATTTAGCTTGCCTCATCCAGTAATCAGATCTATACAAGGTAATGGTAGTTCCATCGCGATTATTGTCACCGAATTTAGCGAATTCAGAAAATTGACTATCTAAAGTTGCTCCTGGCTCTTCTGCCATTATTTAAATGGCGTCGGCGAAAAACCTGCTTTTATTCTGGAAACAGAACCGAAAGTATCATCTTTCAATAGTATTGTTATAATTAAGTATACTATAATAAATTAAAAGAAATTTTATTTGTGAAGCAAAGGAGCTTTTAATACTGTAATTATTGCACTAAAGCTTTAAAGCTCCGTTGTGAAGTCGATTCTCACTGAAAGGGAAAACGCCCTTCGTCGATCGAACGCAGAGTATTGAAGGTCATATTTCTTTTGTTTCTTCATTTCATATTCCTACAAACATTACCAGACTTGGGTTCCGTGCAACGAATAACAAAACTACGTGAAAGAAAATCATAACCTCTATAAATATATATGTTTTGACAATACATAACTGCGTACTTTTGTCGAATAAAACCTACTAAGAGTTAATGTAAATGCAAGTTTAGAAGGTAATAAAAGTCACAATTTCTTGCAAAAGCACGTGTAGGTACACTGTGCATCGTAGTTTTATAAATAAAACACTTCTCAATAAACAAATTATTGTGATGATGCGTTCGACGTTCGTTTCTATGACAATTTTTGTCAACAGTGAAACGTTCTGATTTACGCAAGGTGAGTGAATTTAAGTTTAAAAATAATTTATGTATAATAAGTAATATAATACGATCAAATTAATAAAATCAGCGGAAATATTTCGTGTAGTTTTGAAAATCGCTACAGTTATTCCTTGTGATATCCAGATGAACATGTCAAAAGTCCTCAAGGGTGGGGGGTGAGCTAAGAGTGTAGGGGGGGGTCAAAGGACCCTTTTTTAGGTTTTTGCTCATAAGTAAAAAACCTGCACAAATAGCATTACGGTTACTTCTAGGAAAATTTTCTACATAAAATTTCCTCTAAATTATGTCCTATAATTTTTTTTGTACGGTCGATACTTTAGGAACTACAGGGGGGGTCAAATTCCTCAAAAGTGCGAATCGCGAAAATAACACGCATCGAACGTCCGAGACTAAGAAAACAACTTATTCTGATTCAAATACCTGCTATTCACAGATAATTATTTGTCCTAGCTGCTATTATTACAAAACGTTAGACTAGTCACCATGGAATTAGGAAGTACTATACAGCTGGAAGGCTTACTTCATCATTTTGAAATATTAAAATGAACGTTACTTCCATGTGCTAAAGTATTATTTTTATTAACTAATATCTCCTTATAGTAGCGAGCACGAGCGAGAAATCGATTTTCTTGGTTTGTCCCTTTCGCACAATTGCCATGTAAAATATACTGTTACGTGCTAGGGTTCTTTGGATTCTATTCGTTTCCCCTTTTCCCGGGCAGGGGACGAAACTGCTTGCTTCCTCAGCTCCTCTATCTGTTCCTCGATCCTTTCCATCCTTGCAATCTGGGTCTTCTTCTGCGGGCAGTTGAGCTGAAGATGGCCCCTCTCACCGCACTTATAGCATATAGCTTCAAATCTTTTCCTCGTAGGAACCTTAACTTCCTTGATTTCCTCAGAGACCCTGTGGATCTTATGGGTCTGCCGTATGTCATGGCGAACAGCCTCGACCTCCAAAGCATGCGCCAATGCTTCCTTTAGCGAGGCATGGTGACCAAGTCTTACTGCAGCTCTGACCTCCAGGTCTTTGATTCCGTCGACAAATCCTTGAACAATATTTGAGTCGACCATCTTGGTATCAGCTCCGGGGTACGCCTTCCTGACGAGTTTTTCAATTTCCAACGCCCATTGTTGAAGCCCTTCTTCTGAGCGTTGGACTCTGTCACGCAGTTGGGCACGGAACACGTGCTCCAGGTGTCGCTCCCCGTATCTGGATTCCAGGGCCTCCATCAGGTCTTGGAACCCATTTCCCGTATGAGGCAGTGCCTCCAGGACCGACAAAGCTTGCCCTCTGAGCGCAACAATGAGAGCGGTCAGGCATTGTTCTTCCGTCCATCCGTTTACGGTAGCAACAGTCTGAAATTGCCGACGATAAGCGTTCCAAGAAGTAGTGCCATCGTACGGCGGCACCTTTACTCTTGGCCCCTGCATCACTCCAGTGGTTCCACTAGACACTGTAACTCCCGTAGTTTCAAGGCGCACTACTCTCTTCTGCAGTTCAGTGAATCCGGTTTTCAAATTTTCCACAACCGATTCTAACCCGGTAACTCGTTCTTTCATTACATCGACATCTTTCCGATGCTTAGTTACCGTATCACTAACATCCTTTATAGCCAATAGCGCTTTTTCTTGGAGGTCCTTTTGTTGCTCTTGAGACTCCATCATTGCCCTTTGAGAATCATGCAAGGCCTGACTTTCAGCTTTTTGGGACTCCTGCAAAGCGCCGAGCTTGCGATCTTGTGCCTCTTGCAAAGCCTGAATATCAGCTCTTTGCGGAGGCCAGCGAACCTACCAAGGGAACACAGGCAACGTAAATCCCCTACTCGCTACTAGATGACGCTAGGTGTATGTACCTACGAGTACTTTCTAGAAATATCTGATGCTTGTTTACGCATATCGGGTTCATTCTGGGATGTTCCGGAATTTTCTGAGATTCGATCCGACCCGTATAAATAGTCGCAGACAGTCCGGCCGGCAATTCAGTTTTATCTGAGCTATCTTCGAGGCGACTTCGGAGCGAAAATAAGTGATCAATAGTGAGTGATTGTGATTGTGATAGTGACTCGGCTACGACCTAGGACAGTGATAGTGCTCAGTGATTTGGATCTAGTGCTTAGTGTTTGGACTCAGTGATTAGTGTGAGCTAGTGTTTGTGAATAAAGTCTTCAAGAGAGTCACCAGGTCTTTTTCTCCGAATCCAAAGAACCCTAGCACGTAACAACTGGTGTCAGAAGTGAGATTTGGAGATGCCATTGACTCCGAGAGAGGACTTCAAGGGGAGTGTCAGGACAAGGGCGCAGCGGGCTGCTGCCATTGACTCCGAGAGAGGAGTTGGCGGTGGAGCTGCGGAGGCCACACCCACTGGGGACCAAGCTCCGCCCACTGCGGGGCAGGCCCTACCCGCTGGCCCCGCCCACCAGGCTCCGCCCACTGACCACGCCCCCAGAACTCCAGAACGTCGATGGTTCAGCACAGGATAGATACCGGAAGCGAAAACCCAATTCGTCAACGAGCAAGACGGATACCCATTGCAAAGGAAAAAGAAGTTGAAGGCCTTTTGGAGGACATGAGAAGGCATAAGATAATTGAACCGTCTGCAAGTCCGTGGTGCTCACCTGTTGTGTTAGTGAAGAAGAAAGATGGCAGCACAAGATTTTGTGTGGACTACAGGCGTCTCAATGATGTCACTAAGAAGGACAGTTATCCATTACCTCGAATCGACGACACTCTGGATACCTTGAGTGGCATGAAATGGTTCTCGACCCTGGACCTGAAATCTGGATACTGGCAGGTGGAAATTCATCCAAAAGACAAGGAGAAGACAGCTTTCTCCACCGGTAAAGGTTTATGGCAGTTTAACGTCATGCCCTTTGGATTGTGTAACGCGCCTGCCACATTTGAGCGACTCATGGAGTGTGTACTGGCAGGCTTAGTTGGAGAGGCTTGCTTAGTCTACTTGGATGACGTCATCATTGTTGGCCGCGACTTCGAGGACCATTTGCGAAACTTAGAACGTGTTTTCGCTAAAATAGAGGGGGCCAAGTTAAAGTTGAATCCGAAAAAGTGTCGTTTGTTCAGGAGTAAGGTCAATTATCTCGGCCATATTATCTCCAGTGATGGAATCCAGACGGACCCGGAGAAACTGGAAGCAGTTCAAAATTGGCCAACCCCTAAAAACAAAACCGAAGTGCGGGCATTTCTCGGCCTATGCTCCTACTACAGGCGTTTTGTTAAGGGATTCTCAGAGATAGCCAAGCCATTACATCGGCTGACAGAAGATAAACGACAGTTTATTTGGGACGAGACTTCGGAAGATTCTTTTCAGAAACTGAAGCAACATCTGTGTGAAACACCAATCCTGGGGTATCCACAACCTGAAGGTCAGTTTATAGTCGACACGGACGCAAGCAACACGGCCATTGGAGGGGTGTTATCTCAAAAACAGGGTGAAAGAGAAGTTGTAATTGCATATTTCAGCAAGTCTTTATCCAAGCCAGAGAGAAACTACTGTGTGACAAGAAGAGAACTCTTGGCTGTTGTAAAGACGCTACAACATTTCAGCAAATATCTCATCGGCAGACAGTTTTTACTGCGAACTGATCACGCAGCCTTGAAGTGGCTACTGCAATTCAAGAACCCAGAAGGTCAAGTAGCACGATGGATTGAACAGCTCCAGGAGTACGACTTCAAGACCGAACACCGCAGCGGAAAGTCGCATGGGAATGCTGACGCACTTTCACGAAGGCCGTGTTCAGAAGACTGCAAACACTGTGTTAAGCAGGAATCTAATGAAGTAACATTAAAGTTAACGAAAACAAGTCCTTTGGGTCCATGGGAGAATGATGCTATGAGGGAGGCTCAAGAAAGAGATGACGACCTTCGGCACATCATCACATGGAAGAAACGGGGTGACGTAAAACCAATCTGGAGTGAGGTTGCACCCACTGGCGCTGCCACTAAGGCGTACTGGGCGCAATGGGACAGTCTGATACTTCAAAATGGAATACTTTACCGGAAATGGGAGAAGACTAACGGCAGAGAGTTCCATCTTCAGATAGTTGTCCCAAGGACGAGAGTACCAGATGTTCTCCGTGAAATACACGATGGCGTATCAGGAGGTCATCTAGGTGTCAAGAGGACGTTAACAAAAGTGCGAGAACGATTCTACTGGTTGCATTGTCGAGATGATGTGCAGGATTGGTGCCGCAAATGTACTACTTGCGCTGCAGTGAAGGGACCACAGACAAGGAGCCGTGGGAACCTGCGCTTGTATAACGTTGGCGCACCGTGGGAACGAATTGCAGTTGACGTAGCTGGGCCATTTCCTGTAACGGAATCGGGAAACAAGTATTTTATGGTGGTCATGGATTACTTCACAAAATGGCCCGAAGTGTTCGCCATACCAAATCAGGAAGCTACAACAGTTGCTTCTAAGCTAGTCGAAGAAGTGATATCTCGCTTTGGTGTGCCTCTAGAAATCCATTCCGATCAGGGCAGGAATTTCGAATCGCAGGTCTTCCAGGAAGTATGCAGAATTTTGGGAATGCATAAGACGAGGACCACCGCGTACCATCCACAGTCTGATGGAATGGTTGAGAGATTTAACCAGACCCTTGAGAGGCATTTGGCGAAATTGGTAGATGACAAACAAAAGGATTGGGACAAGTATATACCGCTCTTCCTTCTGTCGTACCGTACCGCCGAGCATGAGGGCATAAAGGCTACCCCGGCGTATGTCAATTACGGTAGAGAACTACGAGTACCAGTAGACCTCTTGACAGGAGGGTCACCGGAGGAACCAAAGACCGTACCAGACTATGTCTGCGATTTAAGGGAAAAGATGCGCTATATACACGCCACGGTTCGGGAAAATGGGTTACAGTCAAGTGAGAAGATGAAGACCAGATACGACCGGAAAGCGAACACGAGCGGCTTCGAAGAAGGGTCACTGGTGTGGCTGCATAACCCAACTCGCCGAAAAGGGAAATCTCCAAAGTTACAGACCAAGTGGGACGGCCCATACAAAGTGGTTACCCGATTGAATGACGTGACTTACAGGATCCAAAAGCAACCAAGAGGGACATTCAAAGTGGTACACGTAGACCGTCTGGCGCGTTACCATGGCAGTAACAACGATGCTCGGGACGAGCATCTCTAAGAGGGGAGTAGTGTTACGGATACGGACACGTGGTGCCATCTAGCGTCGGGCCAGCGAACCTACCAAGGGAACACAGGCAACGTAAATCCCCTACTCGCTACTAGATGACGCTAGGTGTATGTACCTACGAGTACTTTCTAGAAATATCTGATGCTTGTTTACGCATATCGGGTTCATTCTGGGATGTTCCGGAATTTTCTGAGATTCGATCCGACCCGTATAAATAGTCGCAGACAGTCCGGCCGGCAATTCAGTTTTATCTGAGCTATCTTCGAGGCGACTTCGGAGCGAAAATAAGTGATCAATAGTGAGTGATTGTGATTGTGATAGTGACTCGGCTACGACCTAGGACAGTGATAGTGCTCAGTGATTTGGATCTAGTGCTTAGTGTTTGGACTCAGTGATTAGTGTGAGCTAGTGTTTGTGAATAAAGTCTTCAAGAGAGTCACCAGGTCTTTTTCTCCGAATCCAAAGAACCCTAGCACGTAACAATACGATAATACATGGGTAGTAAATTGAAAAAAGCATTTTTCGTAGAAAACGATAAAATAAGGCATAAATATTATATAAACGACATGTTTTAATACTGCGCTTTCCTGCTTCAGTTTAATATTATTTAATTTCAATAATTGTTATTAAACTGAGCTTCTCAGTTGTGCGATTTTCTTTTAAAATGTCTTAAGATTTACACATAGGCAAGAAGCATGGTTACACTAGTTCTTTGTGAAGCCAGGAAGAGGTAAAGTGGAAATGCAAATATTTTCCTCACAAGAACTCCAAAAACTCTCATTTTGCTCTTCCATTCTTTTCCTACATAGCTTCAGCGGTTGCGACACAACTTCAGCTATTTACAGGAAAGGCAAAGTGTCAGTTGTTAAGCTATTTGATCAAAAACCAAAAATCAAGGATATTGCCGCCATCTTCTGCAATCCAACATCAACATCTGAAGAAATAGCAGAGTCAGGAGAAAGGATGTTTTTGACGATGTATCGTGCAGCCACTGATCTGATCAGCTTGATCTTAACAGACATCGATACTCAGTTTTTGTCAAATCCAGCACCAAATCCAAACCAGATCTTTCCTCTCTCCCACCTACAAAGGGATCAGCAAAATTTCACTCATTCCGAGTGTTCCACCAAGTACAAGAGTGGTTAGGTAACGCACTGCCTCCTGAAATGTGGGGATGGAAGCGAGGAGCTGATGGAAACCTCGAGCCTGTTACCACTCATGATCCTCCAGCTCCTGACACCGTGCTGAAGTCAATATTTTGTCGCTGCAAAAGTGATTGCACTGGTAATTGTGGATGCCGAAAAGCTGGTATCACGTGCAGTCTAGTATGCAACGGCTGCTTGGGTTCGTGTACAAATGGCGTACCTGTAGATTTGGTAAATATAAGGTGAAGATGATGATGATGTAGTAAAAGAAAATTATTGATTTAATTAAGACTGTCTAATTATTATTTTCTAGTTTTGAATACATTTTGAAAACATACCAATTTTATTTTATTTATAAAACCGTCTCATTTTTTATACCTATATAAAGTTGAACACTCTGTAACTTCTAAAGTATCGACCATACAAAAAAAATTATAGGATCAAATTTAAAGGAAATTTTATGTAGAATGTTTTCCTAGAAGTAACCGTTACGCTATTTGTGCAGGTTTTAGACTTATGAGCTAAAATCTAAAAAAAGGGTCCTTTGACCCCCCCCTACACCTTTAGCTCACCCCCCACCCTTGGGGATTTTCGATATGTTTATCTGGATATCTCAAGGAATAACTGTAGCGATTTTCAAAACTACACGAATTATTTCCGCTGATCGTCCATTTTCGGCTTAATTTTCTTAGGCTAATAACCATAATAACAGGTAGCCTTTGAAATGTAATATTTAAAGTTTCTAATTATTAAAGCCAAAAAAAATTGCATGCTACATATCTCACGCACATACTAAAGACACATGCTACGACCTATGTTTGGAAAATGACTACAAAAAATTAATTACCTGAATACAAAAAATATCAGTTCTCAACCGAAAAAAAAATAAAAAAATTATTGTGTTAAAACCATAGAGGAAAATAATACACGGGGCAGTTAAAACCTAACCAAAAGAAATTATTATTTTAAACAAAAAAATTAAAACCGACTTCCAAGGTAAAATCGAAAATAATAATACGAGTATGACCTAAAAAGTAATAAATAACTCTTACTCTTTAATAGTGCCTTTTTCAGAATTCGTCTAAATCTCAGTTATTTCTGTATATACTACAGTCTTCATTATTTTGAAGTCAGTACTAGCTAATTTAATCGTGAGTTCAGTAATGTCGAAATATCTGAAACTTTTGGGACTGGTACCGACTTCAAAGTAATGAAGACTGTAGTATGTACAGAAATAGTTGAGATTTAGACGAATTCTGAAAAGGCACTATTATAGAGTAAGAGTTATTTATTACTTTTTAGTTCATATTACTATTGTTTTTATCCTGGAAGTCGGTTTTAATTTTTTGGTTAAAAATAATAATTTCACTCTTTTTAGTTATCTACAAAATAAAGCTTTATGCGTAAATAACCAATACGAATGTTAACTATTCACATTACGTTATTGTAAGCGAAATTGTGGTAAATGCTTGCAGTTATCTAAGCGATGCTGCAATTTCCAAACATTTACCTTAAAAGGTTCAGGAGTTCTGTTCAGTGCCTTTGGACCAAGAGACACCTTCGTATGAAATTTCTCTTGTTCGTTACATATGTTTAACATACTAGAAACAACATTTTAACCACTATGAGAGTTTTGATAAATTTCAAGGATTTCCCTCGATTGCTCACAGATCCCATCATAAGCTCACCACTTTCGTAATTGTTATACAAAATTAAGATTATATCCTATACACACAATAATTTTAAAAAATCGGTCTAGAAATAGCGAAATAATAATCAAAAACATCTGCTTCAATGCAAAACATCACGAAAAGTACTAATAATTTCGTCATAGTGTGATGACCATGGTATAATTATGGTTGTGGTGATGATGATCAATCAAATTGATGTGTTGGCTTATGCTTTCAGTTGTTTAAACAACGCCGAAATTCCCTTACCTTACCTATAAGCATTCAAAAGTTCTATTGGGTACCTTCTGATCCAGGGAACCTGGTGCAAAGTCTTACTTTTTGGTAGCATTTACCTCGAATGCTTCAGAAAAAATTGAAATCACTATATGTTTCCATACAAATTTCAAGGAGTCCCCTCGATTCCTCAAGGATCCCATCATCAGATCACCACTTTTGTGAACATGGTATCAAATTCGAGTTAAACCCTATACAACATAAAAAGAATATTAAAAATATGACCACAAACGGCTGAGTAATCGTTGAACATAAAAAAAAGATACATACAGCCGAACGTATTACCTCCTCCTTTTTGGAATTCGGTCAATAAAATACAGATTTTCTTCAAAATATACGCGAAAAGTTTGTGCTATATTTTCGGAAAAGTTGATAAAGTAAGAGCTAAAAAAATTACGGATTAAGAAACAGAAGTTTTTGTAATGCCTAAGAAATAATTTTAAACTTCCTATTTAAAACCAGAACCGCTTTTATGGGGAGGGAAATTGGAATCTTCCTACTCCTCCTATTTTCTTCTGATTAATTTCGTTGCGGGTCCCAAGACAGTTTTAGCATGTCCCTCGGGCTCCCTGAGATCATATCAAAGCGTTTTCGTGATTGGATACCGCTGTCGATCCTGGCGACACAGGAGATACAGCGGTGGGAATGTGTGGTGGGCCAAAGCTCGTCTATTTAAAACCAGAATTATTTATAACAAAAAATTAAAACCGACTTCCAAGGTAAAAACAATATTAACATTAATATGAACTAAAAAGTATTAAATAATTTTTGCTATCTAATAGTGCCTTTTTCTGAATTCGGCTAAACCTCAACTATTTCTGTACTCAATCTTCAATATTTTGAAGTCGGTACCAGATAGCTGAATCTTAATCTGAAATAGCGATAACAATAGAAAGGCTATTGTGTCTCGTTTTTCCACGATCGAAGGATCTATCAGATAAAAAATTGTATAAACTTGCATAGGATGTAGCGTAGCTACTCATCTAATATATAAAATTCTCGTGTCACAGTTTTCGTTGCCATACTCCTCGGAAACGGCTTGACCGATTCTCATGAAATTATGTGAGCATATTGTGAGGATATTGGTCTGAGAATCGGCCAACATCTATTTTTCATACCAAAAATTATTTATATGGCAAAACAACGTTTCCCGGGACAGCTAGTAATATAATATAATATTATCATAATTATTGACAGCTGTTCTTGTAATCAAGAATTCAATTTCAAATCCATTCAAATCGATACTTAGTGCGCCATCTATCGATTAATAAGTATAACTAATTAAAAAGACACTTATTGACTTTGTTTTGTTTAAATGCTCTTTTTAAAATAACTTTATTTTAATTCTATATTTTGTCTATTAAAATTTTATAAAGTAGTTAGTAAAGTATTCGATCTGTATATAAAGTAGTAAAGTATATTCGATCTGTCGTCTTCCGCCAAGCGCCGCGCGGCAGCGCCGCGATACCGTCGCCTCCGCGGCGCTGACCGCCGTGTATATTTAAACAAAGTGTTGTTATACAGTATAAAATTATTATTATTATTAGTATATCCACACCTATGCCTTGTACTATTATCTATTCTGTGCCATGAGACATTGGTGACCTTAACACGACGTGGTAATGATGAAGACGATGATGATGATGATGATGATGATTATGATGATGAATATGAGTTGCATAGTTATAAGTTGCATTTTATATATATAGCATATGCTTTCTGTTCTTAAAACAACGCCGAAACTCCCAAACGTGTATCTATAAGGAGTCAGGAGTTCTCTCAGCATCTTCGAAACCATGGTATACCTTGACCCAATATATGACTTTTTGGTAGCATATTCTTAGTACACTTCACATAAAACCAAAATCACCATATGTTTCCATATAAATTTCGAGGAGTTCCCTCGATTACTCCTGGATCCCATCATCAGGTCACCACTTTTGTGAACATGGTACCAAATTGGAGTAAAACCAAATACAACAAAGCAAAAATTTCGAAAATCGGTTCACAAACGGCGGAGTAATCGTTGAACATACAAAAAAAAAAATCCACAGCCGAACATATAACCTCCTCGTTTTTTGGAAGTCGGTTAAAAAATTGGAACGCCATTTTATCACTATCAGGTACTTACTGCCGAAGCACACAACAAACATATGCATGCACATCTAGAATAAAAATATTAATTTTTAAATCTTTTATCGGAATATAAGCAACGATTTGAATAAAAAAATTGTAATATATTTTATTATTTTAGTACATAACTGAGCTGAAAGAAATGCATGTTTTCTTTAAATTTTTAATAATCGGCCAAGTGCGAGTCGGACTCGCGCACGAAGCGTTCCGTACCATTATAGAGCAAAATTAGGCCAAAAATTGTGTTTTTTGTATGGGAGCCCCCCTTAATTTTTTATTTTATTTTAATATTATTATTAAATATTAAAGTACACATATAATTAAGGATTTTGTGAAAAAGTCAAGGTAGGTCAAGGTAAGTAAGTCAGGTAGGTGACCTGTTGCCATTATTGATATAGAGCAAAAAAGGCCAAATAAATAACGTTTGTTGTATGGCAGCCCCCCTTAAATATTAATTTTATTTTGTTTTTAGTTTTTTTCTATAGCTATTATATATTTTATTTGTTCCTATAGCGGCAACAGATATACACATTCTGTGAAAATTTCAAGTCTCTAGCTATTACCGTTCTCGAGTTACAGCCTGGTGACAGACAGACGGACAGACGGATAGAAGGACAGACAACGAAGTCTTAGTAATAGGGTCCCGTTTTTACCCTTTGGGTACGGAACCCTAAAAATGAGTGTAACTGAAGTGGTGGAATAATTTTAAAATTAAAAGCACAACTTTTCAATAACTAAACTTTTTTATTTATGTTATCAGCTACACATTCCTTTTTTTTCTTTTCAAGTTTCATCCACTGTTACGGAAATCGGAGGTTTGCACGATTTTTACGCTCTAGGCACTCCACTGGGTAAATAAGCGAAAATTTAAGTCGGAAATTTTAAACGATTTTACCGAAGTAAGAATTTTTGCGTAATTTTAAAATTGTGGTTTTGAATACCGTTCTGACAGACCAAGAGGTCTGGCAAATAACTGGCATAGTAATTAAATTATAGTCAGGACAATAATTTATGGTGGCACCAGCGGTCATTGACCTTTCTAGTCTAAGAGCTATGTGAAAAATACCTGCACTGTACTTGTAAAGAAAAGGACTATTATAGTTTCATCGGAAAGTACCTCTTCGTATGATAATCTCCAACTACTTATGAGTTTGAAGTGATCATATAATTCATACGGTGTTCACATCGAGTATGCAAATCGCAGTTCGTATAGAAAATGATAAGTTGTTTGACTGGGAGTCAATGACCGCTACAGACAAAATTCCGCGATTTGAGAATAATGTAATTTTTTTTGCTTATAAAATTAAAAATAAAATAAGTTTTGACAGTAAAACATACTTGTTATATAATGATTAATGAATACTTAAGTTCAAATTGCTACATCGTAAAATTCAACAAAATATAATCAAAAAGCGAAAAACATTGAACAAACTTCAGAAACCAGTCATTACTCGTAGTTACTCTATTTTATTACAAGTAGATATAATATATTCTGGATATTCTAGATATGGTATATACCTATAATCTATATCATTATATAAAAGGCTTTGTCCTGAATGACATGCAAATGGAATCACGCTATACGGCCCAAACCAATGATTGTAGATACTTGAAATTTGGAGGGAATATATTCTTCGTATGACGTAGGCGTGCGATAAGAAAGGATTTCTAGAAATTCCTCTCCTAAGGGTGTGAAAAGGGGGGATGAAGTTAGTATGGCACCACTCGATTCCTTAGTCCGATCGGCTCGAAAATTCGCATCATTATTAGTTGATGTATTTTATGGAAGATGTAATTCGTAGTTTGTTGAAATTTATCCTTAAAAGTCGTTAAAAAGCATGAATAGTTTACAGCGCTTTACAGCGTTTAGCAGCAGCTTGCGGCGACTTAGGGAGTTAGAGTCGAGAATCAATGCTTTATGCCACAATAGACATAATCTGTGGCAAAATTTACCGGGGTAAGTTATGGCTGGTTTACACGTATTATGCCTGCAGGAAGGCCTGCAGGGGTCACAATAAAATAATATTATCGTAACAATTAGTTGTTAAATCTAAATATTAACTATAATATATTTGTAACAATTTATTGTTATTATAATATTATTGTTTTGGGTTTTCTTATACTTTTGTAGAATTTAGAAAGATTGTCTTGAATCAAGAATGGAGGACTTTACATTCTGTTTTGTCATCATACCTATAATTATTGTAAAAAAATATTGGCGTTCGAAATTCAAAATTAATTATTCCTGTACGTTATTGGTGTTTTTTTCATTGAGATTAAATTTTATGCACAAAAGATTGTGTAAAGTGCCAAAAATTTAAAAATATATTTTTTATAAGAAATGAACTTACACTTTTACAAATCTATTTAATTTATAATAATTTATACATATTATTATCATATTATCAATAAAAGGCTTTGTCTTGAATGATATAACAATCATAACACTTACATTATAATTTTCAGTACTTACCTATTAATTATTATACAATATGGTGACATATAAGTTTACAGTGCTGCCACAATTAGTTTACCCTGTGTTTTAGGCGAAATTCAGGGTTAAAACAATATGATTAGATATGAAGATGGAATTACGATAAAACCTAAACCACTGATCGTAGAGACTGAAAATTTTGGGGAAGTGTTCTCCGTACGTAGACGTGCGACATAAGAAGGGATGTTATTATTAAGTTTTATTCTCAGATCTACTGAATTTATGCATATAATATAAAAATTAGTGAAGCCGTTTCGGAGGAGCACCTACGGTAACCTAACATTGTGACACCAGAATTTTATATACAGGGTGTAACAAACTAAGTGATAATATTTTAGGGTGTGTACGTGTTTCTTGTAGAGAGTTCACTGTGAAAGTTGCAGCGCTGAAAGATGATTTTTTTTTCACTTTTGTATGGGCAAGGGCCCGAGCGTCACCAGTTTCCCCTGCAAAAGTGAAAAAATAATTTTGGTCTTTCAGCGCTGCTACTTTCACAGTGAACTCTCTACAGTCTACGAGGAACACACATCCTAAAGTATTATCACTTAGTTTTGTTACACCCTGTATAAGATAATTATTTTTTTATGAGTAAATTATGTCTTGACTCTTGACTGACCACTAGCTGAAAAAAAGTAAGTAGCATTCAATTCGAAATTCAAATTTTATGCACAGTCAAACTCATTTTAAAATCTTCATATTTTATTTTTGTGATTTGCAATAACTTTCATATTTTAGTTTGTGTTACTTATTTAATTAAGTATTCTGAGTGTAGAATGTAGATATTATTTTAATTCCTTTATCAATTAAAAAAAATATATTTTTTGTGTAATTATTAGGTATTAGTTAAGTATAGGTTTTGAGTTTCTGTGTTCAATTTGACAATTTAAGTATCTGATAATGATCTGATATAGATTTTTAGTTTTGTAGCTTAACGGAGTATTTAACGTGTATAATATTATAAGGTAAGAAAGTTGTTTTTTTGGCTAAGGTTCACAAACCTACCCCAGCAAGTTGCCGAAATGACTGCCGGCGCCGTATTAAGCGCATCATTTTTATTTCATTTCATTATTAATGAAAAGACTTAACAGAAGGCCTACTTAGAAATGCCTACCTAAGAAAGGGCCAAAACAAAAACAATCACAATCAAGAAATTCCAAAAGTAGGTTAGGTTAGAACTTAGACCACAACATAGAGGAAGCTGAGCGAGCGCAGCGAGTTTACTGCGGCAGCAGCCAGGGACCGTTATAAAAGAAAGGGGGGGCTCGGGGGGCACAGCCCCCCGCCAAAACAAAAACAAACACAATCCAGAAAGTCCAAAAATTTGTTGGGTTAGAAATGTGACTGTGCTGCGGCAGCAGCCGGCGACCGTCACATAACACGCTATGCAAATTGCCAAGCATAAAATATGATGTAAGTAGCCTCAGAATCCCGAAAATTTCAAAGGTGAGTAGCTCCAATACTGGGGGGTTTGTCAGTGTGGATTTGGTACGGGGGGTGTTTTCCCCCAAAAATTATTTCAGTGTTAGATAACCCATTTATTGAAGAAGGCTATAGGCTATATTTTATCACGCTAAGACTACTAGTAGAATGTGGAAAAAACGGAGGAAATTATTTGAAAGGGCTTATCTCGCGAACTACTCGAGCAATTTTTATGTTATTTGGTACAGATAAGAAATTGACCACGTGAAGGATCATAGGCTATCGATTTTAATCATTTTTTCGGTGGCTATATATTTTATACCCGTGCGACGCCGGGGCGGGTCGCTACTCGCTAGTCTATATTATTTCAATTTAGGTTCAGCCCTCGATACGCTTATTCCGGGAACCGATACAGAGCATGCTTAAAATTTGAAGGTCGACTATTTTAGCCAAATTAATAACGATATTTAATATCGATAACGTCATTGTATAATCTACTATACCTGTAAACAGAGTAGTGAAGTGTACAGAGAAGACAAAATGCTATTTTGAGAATAAGCTATCATCAATGTGTATTATCGTATCAGGGTAGGGGAAGAGGTGCAACGTAGTATGAGTATACTGAAGCGACGTCAAGCTTTTTGACATTTCAAGGTGTAATTCCTACTACGCGCTACGGTTACCAAGGCGGGTAAAATAGTCCTGTTAAAATATGTGTTTTTAGGAACACAACCAATTTTTGCCAGTGCGTTTTATCTGTGATCGGTCTTGTCTATGTAACATTTTTATGTCATGTAGTCTATACTTTGTGGCTCCCTCTTTTTCCTGTGATCTTGTAATGGCGATTACGTGCAATAAATTGTCTTCGAGATAAATTTCCAAACTGCTTTTTATTTCTACAACCACGCAAAATTCTTCATGGTAGCAGAGCGTGGTTCGCAGTGAAATATAAATAAGCAGTCAAAGTTGTCGAAAAGTGACAATCACTTCAGTGAAGATATCAAAAGTGAGGTTAGTCAACGTGGTTCTCGTCTGGGTCGCATGAAGAAGGAGCTCTCCGTCAAAATGGGTTCACACAACATCTTCAACATCGAGAAACTAGTTGGAAGAGAAAATTTCGCGACTTGGAAATTCAGTATGAAGACATATTTGCAACATGAAAACTTGTGGTGTTGTATCGAGCCGACTAACAACGAGCCGATTGATGCTGGTAAGGACATAAAGGCCAAGGCCAAGCTAATATTGCTTCTGAATCCTCAAAATTACGTGCATGTGCAGGAGTGCACAACTGCTAAAGAAGTTTGGGAAAGGTTACATCAGGCCTTCGATGACAATGGACTCACACGAAGAGTTGGCCTGCTAAAGGACCTCATAAACACAACACTGGAATCGTGCAATAGTGTTGAGGATTATGTCAGTAGAATTATGAACACTGCCCACAATCTGCGTAGTATCAAGTTTGATGTCAATGACGAGTGGCTCGGGACTTTAATGTTGGCCGGTCTGCCCGAGGAATATAAACCCATGATTATGGGGCTTGAAAGCTCTGGCATAAAGATCAGCGCAGACTCTGTAAAGTCAAAGCTAATACAAGAGGTCAATACATCGAAGACAACGGCTTTTCATATTAAAGCAAAGAAAAATTATAAAAGCAATAACTTTGCAAATAATTCTAACAATTCAAGTAAACCGAAGGGGCCAAGGTGCTACAGCTGCAATAAATATGGGCATTATGCAAAATTTTGTAAATCAAAGGGAATGTCGAGTAGCGAGCCATTACATGGAGCATCAAGCAAGGCGCTAAGTTCAGGTTATGTAGCTGCATTTACAACAATGGTTGGTAAACACACAAGCAATTGTTGGCTGATAGACTCCGGCGCGTCCTCTCATATGACAAGTAGATATGACTGGATGTATAATGTCACCGAGGCCACCGTGAAAAGTGTAACTGTTGCAAACAGAGAGCCTCTAGCTGTAAAGGGAGTTGGATGTGTTGATATACACATTAATCAGAACAAAATACATGTAAAAAATGTGCTGTTTGTTCCCGGATTGGCAGCCAATCTCCTTTCAGTCAGCACTATAGTGAAGAGTGGATACAATGTCACATTTAATAGCAAGGGGTGTGATATCAAGAATAGCAGAGGAGAAGTAATATGTACTGCAACATTGAGCAACAACTTGTACATCATGAACACAGGTAATGAAATGGTTCATCTGACGTCAAGTTCAGTTAGTTCTAATGACACACACCTATGGCATCTGCGAATGGGCCATTTGAACATTTCAGATATAAGAAAATTACCAAGCTGCACAGAGGGTGTGGCTTTAGCTCCGGATGAGGGCAACGAGGTCTCATGTATACAATGCTATGAAGGTAAGCAAACCAGGCTGCCATTTAAAAATGTTGGGTCAAGAGCAGCGAAACCTCTTGAATTAATACATTCCGATTTATGTGGCCCCATGGAAAACTTGTCTTATGGAGGTATGAGATATTTTATAACTTTTATTGATGACTTTACTCGAATGGTTCATGTGTATTTTCTTAAGGATAAAATGAGTGTTTTAGAGACCTTCAAAATTTTTAAATCTAAAGTAGAGAATGAGTTTAATAATAAGATAAAAATACTCCGTACTGACAATGGTACAGAATATTGTAACAATAATTTTGAAAAATTTTTGTCTAACCATGGTATTGTTCACCAGACGTCTACCCCATATACTCCAGAGCACAACGGCATGGCAGAAAGGATGAATAGAACGCTGGTTGAGCGTGCAAGATGTATGCTGTTTCATGCCAAGCTGGAGAAGAGACTATGGGCTGAAGCTTTAGCGACCGCTGCATACATTGTCAACCGATCCCCCACAAGGTCACTGGAAGGTAAAACGCCGTATGAGTTATGGAAAGGTAAGAAACCTAATTTATCTCACATGAAAGTATTTGGCTCCGAGTGTATGGTACACATACCAAGTCAAAAACGACAGAAATGGGATAAAAAGTCTGAGAAAATGATAATGGTGGGCTATTGTGATAATACGAAAGGTTACCGTTTAATGAACCCTACAACCCACAAAGTAATAAAAAGTAGAGATGTAGTTTTCTTTGAGAAATATATTGAAACAGTCGGGGTACCCAATCAAAATAATATTGATGTTACAGTAAAAGAAAAACAGTCAGTCAGTGAAAGCGCTACTGTACCCACTGGCAGCGTTACATCCGGGAGTACATCAAGCTCTTCAAATAAGGAAGTACTCGCTCAGGAGTTGAGTAAACGAGGTTTGAGCACTGAAACAACAAAAAGTGAAGACTCAAGTGAGTATGAAACAGATTGTGGGGAACTAGATGAAACTTTTAAGCCCCCCGGATTTGTAAGGGGTACTTTTGATGACTCTAATGTAACTGTAAGAACGCTCCGGCCACGCCATCATAGAAGGGTTCAAGATAATAGCTATTTGTGTTTTTACACTGACTTGTCTGATCCACAGAATGCTGCGGAAGCACTGTCATCGCCGCAAGCTTCTGAATGGAAGGCAGCCATGGATGAAGAATATAGCTCCTTGATGAAAAACAAAACATGGAGTTTAATAGATCTTCCTAAAGGTAAAAGGGCTTTACCTTGCAAGTGGGTATATAAGGTAAAAACTGATCACAACGGAAACATTGTTCGCTACAAAGCACGGCTGGTAATAAAAGGTTATGCACAAAGACAGGGTGCCGATTACGAAGACACTTATTCACCAGTTGTCAGGTACACAACCATTCGTTACCTGTTTGCTTTAGCTGCCAAATATGAACTTGAAATAGATCAAATGGATGCTGTGTCAGCCTTCCTCCAAGGAGATATCGACAGGGAAATTTACATGGAACAGCCCGAACAATATAGACAAGGCTCTCAGGTATGCAAGCTGAATAAATCCATATATGGATTAAAGCAAGCTAGTAGATTATGGAACACTAAACTTAACAATGTTTTACACAACTTAGGAATGCAACAATCAAAGACTGATCCCTGCGTCTACTATAATTCTGAAAAGAATACATTTATAGCTGTCTGGGTTGACGATTTAATACTATTTACTGCACAAGAGTCAGTTAAAAATTTATTGAAAGAAAATTTAAAACAGCACTTTGAGATGAAAGAGATTGGCCTGGCAAGCCAGTGTATCGGTCTTCATATTACCAGAAATAGAGGAAAAATAATGATCGATCAAGAAAAATATATAAAAGAAATCTTGGCACGATTCAAAATGTCAGATTGTAAACCTGTAAAAACGCCAATTGAAGTAGGTATAAAATTCAAACGATCTGAGACCGAAGAAAAGTATGATTGTCCATATCAACAAGCTGTAGGCTCTTTACTGTATTTGGCTCAATGTACTCGACCGGACATATCCTTTGCTGTCAATACACTGAGCAGATTCAATCAAAATCCAAGCTCCGAACACTGGGCTGGAATAAAAAGAATATTTAGATACCTCCAGGGCACAAAAGATTTAAAGTTAATTTACACCAAAGATGGTAATGAAGAGATAACAGGATACTGTGACGCCGACTGGGCCAGTGATTTGTACGACAGAAAGTCGTGCACAGGCTACATCTTTATGTTACAGGGTGGTGCAATTTCTTGGCGGTCACACAAGCAGCAGACCGTCGCCCTATCGACCGCAGAGGCGGAGTACATGGCGATGTCCTCCGCGGCGCAGGAGGCGCTGTGGCTGCAGCAGCTTCATGGCGAGCTCGGTCACCAGGTGAAGAACCCGCTCCTCATCTTTAGCGATAGTCAGAGTGCTATTAAATTAACTACTAATGACTGTTTCTTGCCCAGAACCAAGCATATAGATATTCGTTATCATTTCTTAAGGAATCATGTTATTAATTTAAAAATTAAGTTTTTGTATTTAAAGGGTAAGGAAATGATAGCTGATAATTTAACTAAGGGCACTACTGCCGAAAAAAATTTGTATTGTATAGAAAAAATGGGGTTGTGTTCCAGGGGAGGGTGTTAAAATATGTGTTTTTAGGAACACAACCAATTTTTGCCAGTGCGTTTTATCTGTGATCGGTCTTGTCTATGTAACATTTTTATGTCATGTAGTCTATACTTTGTGGCTCCCTCTTTTTCCTGTGATCTTGTAATGGCGATTACGTGCAATAAATTGTCTTCGAGATAAATTTCCAAACTGCTTTTTATTTCTACAACCACGCAAAATTCTTCAAGTCCAGAGTCCGACCCCACCCCAGAAGTTAGACTTCAAAGATTTCACTGGCCATTGCATCTCAGGGGCTGGGCGCTAGGAGCTAGATACGAGAATACCCTTAACGTCTTTTCTCCAGACGAGAGCTGTATTAGGCACGAGGTGAGACACCAAACTTTTCTGTTAATATAATTTGTATGAAACGTTTTGACTGGCCTCGTTCTCTCGCTCTTGACCATATACATTCTAATAGTACATTCTAATTTAGAGCGCTTACAGACGAACGGTACGCGTCGACGACGTCCACGGCTGCCTTCGACTGCCTTCGGCAAGTGTCAAAAACCTAGGAAAAAAAATCTAGCGGCTGCCGTCAACAAGTGTCGTTTATCTGTAAGAAGCCTTAGAAGAACAGTAATAAAGTGGTAAATAAATAAATAATGCACTCACTGTCGCTAAACGAGTAATTGGCGTATCTGCTAAGGCACTCTTGTTCCGTCGATATCTCTTGCAGGGATTCTGTGAACACTTCCGACATGTTCAATGCCATTTTGTAGAATATCTGAAATAAACATAAAAGTTAAATAATTTTTGAAAAAATATTGCTGTATTTTGAGGAGGACTGTCGCCCCTAGGAAGGGGTCGCTACGCCGTTACTGATTAGGGAACATACTGTTTTATGTGTCATTTTTTATCCTATTTAATGCGGGGCTAGGGAGCCATGGTATTATAAGTATTATATTTTGCTACAAAAATATTGACCACGTAAATGTTACTTCAAACGTCTAGCTCTAAAGAACTCTTAGTGGGTCTATTTTTTATTTAGTACAGGGAAAAATTGTGTGTGGAAATAACTCTGAACTAGCTGTAGAAGTGCTATTAGCAGTGTAAATTCTGTATTAACGGGAAAAAGTTTGAAAGAAACATCACAAAGTTATTGGTCAATTAACCCTAAAATACTAGAAATATATGGAAAATAACAGTACGTGATTAAATGAGAAGGTCAGTTTTGGAATTATGATGCATGGATATAATAGCAAGTGAATATATAAGTGTTTAATAAAAAAAAAGTAAATTATAACCTCAAACCTATCCAAAAACTCATTCATCATCACAAGACAATCAATATCGGTAAAGCGCCATCTAGCGTCCAGTGGTGGAACGAATATACAGGGTTACCAACCAGCCATAATTTTAGTCTATCAACTTAACGACAGAGGGCAGCATCATGGATGATATTGTAAAAATGTTAAAAGTTATTCAAGATGATCTATCAAAACAAAAGCAGAACATGAAAGAGATGGAACAAAACATTAAGGAGTCTATAAATAACAATATAGATGAGAAATTTTCGCTAATAGAAGAAAAAACTAAAGTTTTGGAATTGAAAATTGAACAACAACAGAAAACAATAAATATGTTAGAAAAGCAGGCCAAAAGGAAAAATATTGTGTTTTTTGGGATAGAAGAAAACGAAAAAGGATACGAAAATCTACTTTCAACTATATTAAATATAATGAATAAGAATTTAGGAGTTTCCTGTGAAAAATGGGAAATCGAAAATGTAAATAGAATCGGAAAATTCTCAGGAAAAATAAGACCTGTCGTTGTTACACTAACCACTATAAGCAGAAAAATAGAAATATTAAAAAAAGGCAATCTACTCAGAGATACAAATATGTACTTAAAAGAGGACTTCCCACATAGCGTATTGCAAAAACGCAAAGAACTGCAGGAACAACTAAAAAGAGAGCGGCAAGCGGGAAAGAAAGTATTTTTGCGCTACGATAAAATTGTAGAAATGAAAACTGGACAGTCGGAGTATAATGTAAATGCTAAAAGAAATAAGAGACTTATGTCTATGTCACCTGAAGAGGCACATAAAGAAAGAACAATATATACATCGGACGTGGTTAAACAGACAACAAAAAAGAACAAAAAACAAGACATAACTAATTTTTTACGTCCTTATCCACTTTCTATTCATGACCGTTCTCTATCGAACGAAGACATTCGAAAAAACTAGTTACTGCCTCTACAACCTCTCTACCTTCTCCAAGCCGGCTGGTCCCCGTGGAGAAATCAGACCAAAACCTCCTAAATCATAAAGAACAATTAAAAATCAATAGTTATACACAAAATAAAAGAGAAAATTCACACCTGCATATTGCAAGCCTCAACGTAAGAACTCTTTTGTCAGATAGTAGAATTGAGGAGTTAAAAAATGCCATAAAGAATTTAAAATGGGATATTATTGGTATATGTGAAATCAGAAGAAAAAACGAAGTAATAGAAGAATATCCCGAGTTCATCCTATATCACACATCAGGGACGAATGGGAAGAATGGAGTTGGCTTTTTAATTAAAAAACATTTAAAAAACAACATATTAAGTGTCAAAAGCTTTTCAGATCGAGTCGCGTTGTTGGAATTGAGGCTGATTGACAAATATACCTGGTCGTTGATCCAAATATACGCCCCTACGGAGGCTTATGCTAAAGAAGATGTAGAGTTATTCTATCAAACAGTACAACTAGCTCTGGACTCTACACAAGCAAAAAATATCATGCTACTCGGTGATTTCAATGCAAAAATAGGAAAAGCTAAGGAAAATGAAACTAATATTTTAGGAAAATACTCTTACGGCAAAAGAAGTCCGAATGGTAATAAATTAATGGAATTTGCTCTCGAAAATCGGTGTTACTTCGTAAACTCTATGTTTCCACGCAAACCAAATAAGATTTGGACATGGCGATCACCCGATGGACAACACCTTAATGAAATTGACTACATTATGACAAACCAACCAAAACATTTTAAAAAGTTCGACATTATAAAAAATCTTAATTTCAATACTGATCACAGGATGATACGTTGCGCAATTCACTGGAGCACCAAAACTAAAAGAAAAATTATAAAAACATCTATGTACTCAAGAACTCTATCAACGATATCGGAAGAGGATGCCAGCTACTGGGAGGGCAAATTTTTGCAAGCCGTTAATATATCTAGCAACGTACAAATCCAGTACGATAAATTTGAAAAAGAGTTACAGAATGTACTGAAGCAATTACCACTCCAAAAGAAACAGTCGCATAAGTATATTAACGAAGAAACAAAAGAATTACTAAAACAGAGAAAAGATTTATACAACAAGAAAAGAACCAGAGAAATAAGATTGGAAATAACAAAAATAAGCAAACAAATAAATAGAACTATTAGTCAGGAGAGGAAAACAATACGCCAGAAAACTTTTGAAAAATTTATGAGTAGATCAGGAGCTCTACGTAAAGCATACAAGGAGCTAAGTGGAAAGATTACCTGGACAGCTAATTTGAAAAATAAAGCAGGAGTTGTGCAGTATAGACGTCCAGATATTATTAAGGAAGCAACTAAGTTTTTCGCAGATCTCTACAACATAGATGTCAAAACACACCTTCCAGAATCTTGTGTTACAGAGTCTGTCCGTCTTCCTTTGTCAAACAATTGCCCTACAATGACACCAAATATCTTACTATCAGAAATTGAACAGGCTATAAAAACGCAAAAGAATGACAAATCCCCTGGCAATGATAACATTACTAATGAATTATTAAAATCAATATCCATCGCGCTTCTGAAACCCCTACAGATTCTATTTGACAACATATTAAAAACAAGAACTACACCAGAGCAATGGTCAAAGTCAACAATTATTTTACTCCATAAAAAAGGCGACAGGAATGACCTAGCGAATTACAGACCAATCAGTCTCACGACAAACCTGTACAAAATATTCTCCAAAATAATTCTAGGTAGAATATCAACTACTCTAGATGACAATCAGCCGCGCGAGCAAGCAGGTTTTCGTAAAGGTTACTCGACTATAGACCATATACAAGTCATAACACAAATAATAGAGAAATGTAGAGAATATAAAAAGACATTATATATGTGCTTTATCGATTATACGAAGGCCTTCGATTCTCTACATTTTGAAGCAATATGGAAGTCATTGGCACAACAAGGCGTCGACCCAACGTTTATAGATATAATCAAGAGCGTCTATTCTAAGTGCTATGCCAAAGTTAGACTAGAACGTGAAGGGATAGAGTTCCCGATTAAAAGAGGAGTAAGACAGGGCGACCCGCTGTCCCCAAAAATTTTCTCAGCCGTGCTAGAGTCAGTTTTTAGATCTATGGACTGGGAATCCGAAGGTGTGAATATAGACGGGGAACTTCTAAGCCATCTGCGTTTTGCAGACGACATAGTTGTATTTGCAGAAAGCCCAATAGAACTACAGAATATGATTGGTGAGCTGGCGTCGGAAAGTTATAAGGTAGGATTGTCACTCAACACGACCAAAACTAAGATCTTAACAAATGGCCCTCAACAAGATATTCAAGTAAATAATGAAAATATAGAGTATGTGACCGAGTATACTTACCTTGGACAGCTAATATCATTTGAAAATAACTGTGGGAAAGAAATACAAAGAAGGATAACTTTAGCATGGCAAAAATATTGGAGTTTAAGAGAAATAATGAAAAACAGCTGTATAAATCTTAATGTAAAAAAACGAATTTACGAAGCAACAGTGTTACCTTGTCTTACGTACGGTTGTCAGACGTGGTCTATAAGAAAAGAAGAAGAAGATAAGATTGCTATCTGTCAACGTAAGATGGAAAGAAGTATGCTAGGAATTAAATTATCCGACAGAATTCGTAACACTGATATCAGAACCAAAACTAAAATTACAGATGTTACTAAAAGAATCCGAACACTTAAGTGGCAGTGGGCTGGACATGTTTGTAGAATGAAGAATAGATGGACAAAACGGTTGACGGAATGGATACCAAGAAACATAAAAAGAAAAAAAGGCAGACCCAACAAACGATGGAGAGACATTTTCAGAGACAGGTGTGGAAATAACTGGATGCAACTAGCCCGAGAAAGAATTATTTGGAAGGATTTAGGAGAGGCCTATGCCGTAGAGGCGACTACTACCAAAAATTTAGTTACATAAAAAAAAAAGAAAAATTGTAATATTAAAAATATATACTTACATTTATAGTTGAAAATTCTATTGTAAGAGAAATGTTATATTATTTTGTTATGTTTAGTTAGTATAAAAAAAAATGTGTTTATTCTCTAGTATATTTCTGTAAATTGGTGGTAGGAAAATAAAGGCTATTTTTATTTTTATTTTATTTTTATTTTACAGGGAAAAGGTGGTAATGTGGCCCCTGCACATATATTGGCCCCCCTCAATATTTTAATGTTTTAATAACGCTATCCAGTATAATTTTGGTGGAACGGGATGCTCGCGGCATGCTACTAATTTAGCACCGTACAAATCCAACAGAGGCTGTCAAGTTCGATTGTCATTCGATCAAGTTAAAATTGCGACCTGCGAAACTTTTAAGTGTGTGTGATTTTATTTCGATAGTTGTTAAGAAACAGAAACATTTAGCTTTTGTGTTCAAACATGGGTTACATCAAACATCAAAATTAAAAGGTATATATAAAATGATACATTTAATAAATATTTTTGGTACGTTTGTTTAAATATTAGCAATGATTGAAATTTGGCCCCCTCACATTGGTCGTACTGTTGTTCCAATGACAGAGCTGGAGAGCCATGGGTACAGTATCAAATTTTTGGCTAATGGGCTATGTAGCCTGTGGAGGCTCCAAAGGTGACTATTACGTTTGTGATTTTTGCCGTTAACTTTCACATTTAATGTGATATCCCCGGGGGGCCACATTACCACCTTCTCCTATATTCCATCTCTGCTATATTCGTCTAAGGTACATGCGTGTAGCGTGGTAACTGGTACATAATATAACATTCCCTCTCAATATCGACATATGCCGCTGTCGCGTTAAATTGAAGCACTCCAAACAAAAAATCGACTATTTTGATTTTTGTGAACTTAACATTTCTAACTAATTTAATTGGCATTCCATTTTTAAATTCCATTATTTAGAGTAGGATTTTCATCGTAGGTGGAGTTTAAATCCGTAACGCCATCTCCGTTCTCCACTCTATTTACCACTTGTTGATCCTAATGAGTGTTCCAAACAAACTTTCTAGAAAAAGTTTCAAATGGTGATTTTTTTACCAAATTAAGGTTTATTTTGCTAAAGCTTAGTAAATAGTAACTGAAACGAATGAATTTACTGAACGATTTTTCATAGTGCAGAAATACTTATATACTTACTATAATGTTATATGACTATGGACAGTGATAGAAAGATAGGTACCTAATACTTTATTCTTTGACACCTCTTCAGCAGGCTTAGTATGACAAAGTAAAGAAATCTTTCTTTCGATTCTCTACAACGCCCCAGAAACAAATACAGTAATTGGGACAGGGTAGGGTTGTCCTAAGTTGGGTCCTATATTTTAATTTCATTAAAATAAACACTTTCATTTATAGTTATAACTATTGTTACACGGCCGGTTAACAAAGATTTCGTTTCAGTATCGGTTTTATTGGAAAAAAACTATTTGCTTCAATCAGAATTTTCTCGCCAGACGGGTTCTCATATCGAATTTAATCGTGCCGAATGAAAATGGTATATATACTATATTGTGTCTGGAATTCCCACGATCGAGGTATTGAATAATAATGAAAACGAGAGAAAGAAGCAGGTAAGTAGGTAACTGTAAAAAAATTGCCGTTTTTCTTATGTAGGCTTAAAGGCCGGAGAAATGATTTGAAATCAAATAATCGGCCAAGTGCAAGTCGGACTCGCGCGCGAAGGGTTTCGTACCATTATAGAGCAAAATCAGGCCAAAAATTGTGTTTTTTGTATGGGAGCTGGCCTTAATTTTTTATTTTATTTTAATATTACTATTAAATATTAAAGAAGACATATAACTAAGGACTTCGAGAAAAAATCAAGTACCTACCTGTTGCCATTATTGATATAGAGCAAAAAAAGCCAAAAAAATCACGTTTCTTGTATGGGGCCCCCCTTAAATATTAATTTTCTTTTGTTTTTAGTATTTGTTGTTATAGCGGCAACAGATATACATAAGCTCTGAAAATTGCAACTCTCTAGCTATTACCGTTATTGAGTTACAGCCTGGAGACAGACGGACAGACCGACAGACAGACGGATAGACAACGAAGTCTTAGTAATAGGGTCCCGTTTTTGACGTGATAACGTCTTATAATTCGATATGGGGTGCGCGCACGAAAAACATGACAGTTCATGCGGCGTTACCTCGCTCTGAGGCGTTCCATTTAAGGCTTGAAGTGCAAGCGAGAGCGCGGAACGAGCGACAAGGAAGCACAATCGGCCTTTGCGTTCGGCAGCGTTCGACATCCGTCTCTCTCCTAAGTCCTACTTGAGTGAGCGATGCGTCTGCGTGGACAGCTGCTATATATACTATAGAACATTTACATGTTTTTTAAAGAAAGCGAAAAGTAATGTATTGCCGCCGCGTGGACGCGATCCTGGAACTGGGCGCTGTGGTATCTAGCTTGTCCCGCTGGGCCAACAAGACGCCGACGTAAGTGCTGCAATTGTCGATATCTTGCTACTCGAAGTTGGTAGTGAGGTGACACTTGTAGTAAATATTGTTTTGGTTTGCAGTTCAAAATCCAATGTACACATACACGCCCTAAAGCAAGACTTTATTTTGGTACTTAACCTGTATCTTAAGGATAGTTGAACGTGACAACGTCATACGTTGTCACGTTCAACTATCGTCAGTAAACCGACTTTACAGACAACCGATTTTTTACCCTTTGGGTACGGAACCCTAAAAACTGTGGATTTTTTTGTGTAGCCAGATAATAGCCAGACAAATGTGACGCGTTAAAGTAAGGTTTAGATAGTGATAGAAACCAACTGCACGTTTTTTTTCTTTGTATAGAAGCATACATTAATGTTTATTTTATTTTGTATTGTGTATCTTTATTGGTTTCAAAAAGTTAAGTTCTTTTTAATAATTAAAATATTTGTTAGTTTAGAGAAACCTTAAAAATATCATGGTTAAACAAAATGTTGATGAAATTTATTTTAAGTATTTCATAAAAACATACGTTCAAAATAATGATATGTGAGTTCCAGGGACTCATACGTAGAAGGTATTTACGTTAGTAAATTTCACCTAGTGAACGGAGGGTTAAGCTATGGGTAATTCTAAGACAAAGACATGATGAAGACTGACAATGAACTTTAATTTCTTAGCTTTAGTCATTGCTGAGAAAAATCGATATTGCTACAGCCAAACCATCAAGGCGTCGCCTTAATTATGAACAGATTATAGGATTCGCCAACCTCCTATGAATTTCTCACTACTTTTATAATTCCAGCTAATTTTTTGTATATTGGTAGGTTAATAGATATGCAGTGTGGTGTAAACACCGTTATCCTTGAAACCATCAAATGAGCCCGTTAAAATGAACAACTTTTTCTATGAGAACAATGCTGGGAACTAAAAAAAATGCCATCTTCATACCCATACGGCTGCCCGGATCAGCAATTTGTATAAGGCATGAAGACGGATTTTTTTTTGTTCCCAGCATTGTTCTCATAGGAAAAGGTGTTAATTTTGGGCTCATTTGATGGTTTCAAGGATTACGGTGTTCACACTAACATTTTGTACAATTTAAGAGTAACATTGTCCTACAAATAGAACAATCCATATTTTAGGACTATCAAATCAAAGTATTAAATCCTTTCTATCTCTGTTAGCTACCACTTTCAAGATTTTTCGCAGACAAAAATGTTGTTTGTCTTATCAAAATGAAGCTACTCAAAAAAAAATTCTTGATAGTAATAAAAAATGTTTTAGGGCTATATTATATTAATAGTCTTTGTAAAAACAAAGATCCAGAAGTGATCAGTGTTTGTATCATATTTAAATTTAAAAAACTTTCATAAATCAGAAAAAAATGTGTAGTGTTCGAATTTTGTTTTCGCAGACAGAGCCTCTACGAGCTTCTACGAGGGTCTACGAATCTCTACGAGCTGTCCTAATCTACAATGCACACTTTTTAATGTAACCAACAATCACGACTTGATGTACCTCTAGATTCAGTGGTTCCCAACCTAGGGGTAATTACCCCCGCGGGGGTAAAATAGCTATTCTAAAGGGGTAACAGAGGTGCTACCTAAAATAAATGAATTGGCAGAAATTTTTTATAAACTCTGTACATTTTGGAGACAGAGATCACGGTGGTACCGTTAGCTACCACTTGTTAATGCGAGAGTGGCCTCTGAACCCTGTAACATTTTAAAAAAGGCAAGAAGTCATCTGAACGTGGAGAATGATATGAGATGCACGTTAAGTGTAACTAAAGTCTGAACCTAATTATATAAAAAAACAAAAAACTTGCGAATGTACATACCAATACAAATTTATAAAGTTGGGGGGGTAAAATCAGTTTCTCTAACAGGCCATAGGGGTAACAGCTCTAAAAAGGTTGGGAAACACTGCTCTAGAGTCTAGAGAGAGTTTTAAATGATTCGAGTACAGCTCGTAGAGATTCGTAGACCCTCGTATATATTATTACATATAATAATAATATAATATAATATAATAATATGTACCTACCATCAAATAAATAACTCTTATACCTAAAGAGGTATAAAAGCTATTTTTTAACTCCTTAAATTTAAATTTTCTTAAATTAACTGCAATACAGTGCGGGGTGCGGGAATTTTTCATAATATAACGACTAGACTACAAGGTCAATGACCGCTGGGGACACCTTATTTCATTTTGACTTAGATAGGTTATTGACCTAGCTATGTCCACACTGTGTACTTTCGTCATCTTCTTTCATTCAACTTTCGTATTAGCGCATTCAATAATAATTGAATGCGTCAACGAACACAACGCCAACATTTTCATTAAAGAACAAAGCGAAAGTTTTCGTCCATACGGTCAGAGGGTATGCGTTGCGGGCATGCTTCACGTGCGCTATTGACTACGCTATGATGCATGCTTTTAATGAACAAAAAAGGCACAGGGTGGAAATAGCTATTAGGTACATACATTCTAATTGCATCACAGGTTGAGCGGTACGGTTTAGAGGTTGTCAATAGCTATGTCCAGTTGTCCACACTGTGCACTTCCGTCTTCAATTTTCATCATCTTCTTTCATTCAATTTTCGTTTTGGCGCATTCAATAATTGAATGCGTCAACGACGCCACGCCAACATTGTTATTAAAGAACAAAGCGAAAGTTTTGGATACGGTCAGAGGGCATGCGTCGCGGGCATGCCTTACGTTCGCTGTTGACTGTGCTATAACGCATGCCCTTGATGAACAAAAAAGGTACAGTGTGGACAAAGCTAATGAATCATTAGCTTTGTCCACACTGTACCTTTTTTGTTCATCAAGGGCATGCGTTATAGCACAGTCCACTGTCATAAGACAGCTATATTTTGACATTTGGACATGCTATTTCGTGACATATGACAATGCTTTGACACGACTATTGACACGATAGACCTGACGGCTATATATCGCCGCGCCGTAGTAGGTACCGCGGTTAGTATGCTACGTTATTACTTTAAATGTCAAGTATGAAAAATAGATGTTGTCTTTTTATCAACTCTGATAGTACTCTTTCATCATACCTACCTATCGCTTACACGAAAATATTCGAAAAAAGTGTAATTAAGTAAAACCAAAAACCAGGATGTTTCAAGAAAAATATTTTATGCTTTCAGTAAAAATAAATCCCACCAAAAACATAAATGTAAAAAGGGAGAGCCAAGTTTAATGGGTACAAACATGCTTGTGAATGGAGATCTAAATGAGTGCCAAGTTCTATGGAAAATTTTAATATTATGTATTTATAGGAACCAAATAACATTATGAACATTGAACAGTCAATAAAGTCTATTTCTTTGCTTTATTGAATATCTATAACAATTGCTGTTATTTAAATAATGTGAGATCTTGAAGTAGATTAGATTTAACTTGGCCAGTTTTAATTACAATATCAGTCATTTCATAAAGTTATTGAACATTTTAATTCTGATATTTTTATCAGAATTATAATGTTCAATAACTGACCAAGTCAAATCTAATCTACTTTAAGATCTCACATTATTTAAATAACAGCAATAATTGTTATAGATACCTATTCAATAAAGCAAAGAAATAGACTTTATTGTTTGTTCATGTTATTTGGTTCCTATAAATATGTATTTAAATTTTTCTTAGAACTTGGCACTCATTTAGATCTGAATTCTTTTTACGGCGAAGTCCATAGACAAGCATTATGTTTGTATTGAACTTGGCTCTCCCTTTTTACATTTATGTTTTTGGTGGGATATCACTATTCATTACTTTTTGTAAAGAAGAGAAACTTAAATATTCGACTATAGACGCTCACAACCTTAAGAGGCCGGGTACCCTTGGAATTTCTCATACAAACGTAATACCAAAATAATTTTCTCATACGAAAATATTTAACATGTTTGATTTATTTTTCAGCTTAAAATAGTAATTATATAGGTTCCTGCACAAAAATTTACTTCAAAATATTTAAACACAAAAAAAAAATTTGTTTAAAATTTTTTTTTAGTAAATTTACTACTAAATATTTAAACACTAAAAAATAGAGTAAAACACTAAAAATATATAAATAAATAGTAAATTTACTACTAAATATTTAAACTCTAAAAAATATTTTTTAGTATTTAAATATTTTGTAGTAAATTTACTATTTATTTATATATTTTTTAGTGTTTTACTCTATTTTTTAGTGTTTAAATATTTGGCGGTAAATTTACTAAAAAAAATTAAACAAAAAAAAAATTTTTGTGTTTAAATATTTTAAAGTAAATTTTTGTGTAGGAACCTAGGTAATTACTATTTTAAACTGAAAAATAACTCAAACATGTTAAATATTTTCGTATGAGAAAATGATTTTGGTATTACGTTTGTATGAGAAATTCCAAGGGTACCCGGCCCCTTAAGGGGTTTTTTTCACCACTTCCTGATAAGTGTGGATATGCTATCCACAACTTATATGACAGATACTCCATACTTCATAAAATTATGATCTGACACTCCATTCTTCATCTGTCAGATAAGCCCTTGTTGAGTATCAGTCGAAATAAACAAAGAAAATTCAAGCGAATGTGTTTACTTCCATAATTTATAATAAAATTAAAATCAAATAAATATTTAAAGGGGGCCTCCCATACAAAAAACACAATTTTCGCTCTGTCCGACTCACACTTGGTCGATTTTTTTTTTTTTCCCTGAGATTTCACACAATTACCGAGGTGGATTCCAAATTTCAGCCTTCTAGGTCATCTGGAAGCGGGTTAGAATTTTGATCTATAGGTCAGTCAGTCAGTGATGTGAAATTACGATTTTCGGACGTGAATATCTATACGAGTATAACCGTTTGAGATTTGTTAATGAAATTTAGAGCATATAATTAATTACCTCGCAAGTCTCATTATATGAGCCAAATTTGAAACGTTTATGTTAAATAGTTCTTGAATTATGAGGGGGTCAAAAGTGGCCCCAAATGGTTCGTATTGGCTCCAAATATTACACGCGGTGCTGCTTGCCAGTTCTGTTTTACTTGAACTTGACTTGACACGCTGCCGCGTGTCTAGATAACGAATCATCCACCACTCCGCACATGTTAACGCAATGGCTTTTAAAAATAAACTTGTGAAAATAAATATTCGCCTAATTTGTATAGACGCGCTCGAAAGAGAGTTTACTATAAAAGTGTTACTGAACATGTGATGACAGCCCAAAAATATACACTATCGGCATTACTACACGACTGCACTGTGAATAAAGAAAACGTATCATCAGCATGCTTTGTAAGGCTTAGGCCTTAGCCCCTTCGCTAAAGATTAAACTTAGCCCTAGGCTTAATAATATCGTTTTAATTGTGTCGTTTCTCATGCATGTTATGAAATTTGATCTTATTTTTCATATATTTTATGATGTCATAAATAAATAGTTGTGTCTGGAACTCTTTAATTCTTTTATCGCGCAGGAACCGTTCATTTTTGCGGGATCATCAATATGCAGGGCTTTCCCTAACTCAAATTATCACCATTCTAAATTTCATTAAAATCTGTTGAGCGGCTTAAGCATTAAGAGGTAACAGATAGACAGACAGACAGACAGACGGATAGACGTACTTTCACATTTATAAATTATAATATACGTAAGTAATAAGTATGTATGGATGTAGAGCAACAGTCATCAATCCTTTGGTAAGCAAGAATGAATGAATGAATGAATATGCTTTATGTGCTCAAAATGTACAAACATAATAAAAGAAGTAACATGAACTCAGCATGAGCACAAAGGCGGCTTTATCGCTATGAAGCGATTTCTTCCAAGCAACCTCAAGAGGTAAAATATGAAAAACTTTTAGGTAAGGCCAAGTTAGCCTCGAAGAAGCTTGGTGTTCTGAACAGAGCGAGACAGTTTTTCAGTCCGTGCCAGCGCCTACAACTCTACAAGGCGCAGGTTCTGCCTCATAATATGAAATATTGTTCTCATTTCTGAGCAAGGGCGCCAAAATACCAACTCTGGATCGTATCCAACGAAGGGCCACTCGAATTGTTGACCGCCATAGTGTTTCGAACACCTTGGACCCCTTGGAATTACGCCGAGATGTAGCTTCACTCTGCATCCTCTATCGGTTGTATCACGGGGAGAGCTCCGAGGAATTGTTCGGAATCATACCACCTGCAACTTTTCACCATCGTCCCACGCGAAAAATATACCATCCTCATCAGTCATCACCTTGATGAGTGGCAGTCTTCCATCGTGCGTTTCTCGCGTAACTTTTTGCTGCGCACTGTATAACTCTGGAACAAACTGTCACCAGCAGTATTTCCGGACCTATACGACCTGCAAACCTTCAAGAAAAGAACGTATTCCCTCTTAAAAAGCCGGCAACGCACCTGCAGCTCTTCTGATGTTGAGAGTGTCCATGGGCGTCGGTAGTTGCTTTCCATCAGGTGACCCGTTTGCTCCTTTGCCCCTTATTTTATAAAAAAACTCATACCTATATCGAAATTTTTTCGTGAAAATTTACTATGGCTCACAGTGATGTTAAAAATATTTTTCCTCTCGATTTTTACGGATAATTCAATTTTTTATACTCTCAATCCATTAACTGTAGATTTTATAAAAAAATAAACGCAACAGACATCTGACAAATTCTGTGGTCAAAGTTATGGCTAAAGTTAAGGTTAAAGTTGAGTTAGCCTTAACTATAACCATAACTTTAACCATATAACTTTAACTTTAACCACGCCTCTGGTGCAACCAACCCTTATAAAGACACAGACTATTACAGATTCATCGAAAAACGTCTAGGTAACTCATAGAATGATAATATTCAAGTATATTTTATGAGTTCGAAGTGACAATATTATATTTATACTTCATACTCAGTTCACATCGAGTATGCAAAATACGATACGCCCTAATATTTTGGCACTTTATTATCAATCGCGAAACGATGAAATATGACTAGTTTTTGACAGGGGGTCAGTGACCGTTACGGACAGAATTCAGCTATTTGACGGGACAATACATGGTTCTATAATGGTTTATCGTAGTGATGAAGATTATGAATGTAATTTGCATAGTAGCATATGCTTTCCGTTCCTAAAACATCGTCGAAACTCCCAAACTTATATCTATAAAGAGTCAGGAGTTCTCTCAGCACTTCCGAACCATGGTATACCTTGATACAAAATCTTACTTGTCGGTAGCATAATATCAAATGTGCTTAGAATATTGCTCACGAAACCGCGAAGTCACCACATGTTTCGATATAAATTTTGAGGAGTTCCCTAGATTGCTTATGGATCCCTTCATCAGGTCACCACTTTTATGAATATGGTACCAAATTGGGATGATAACCTATATACCAAACGAAAAACGTTGAAAATTGGTTCACAAACAGCGGAGTAAACGTCGAACATAAAAAAACGAACATAACACCTCCTCCATTTTGAAAGTCGATAAAAATTTTAGCCTATGTGGTATTCTAATGTATAAGCTATATTATTGTAAAGTTTTATTAAAATCCGTTCAGTAGTTTTTGCGTGAAAGCGTAACAAATATCCAAATATACATCCAAACTTTCGTATTTATAATATAAGTAGGATGTTTCCACGTTGTATCTGCAGACGCCATAGTCCGTCCCTAGCCCCAGTTACCCAGTCCACTAGCACCTCACCCCCATTATAGCCCTAGTAAATATAATTTCTAATATCAATTCCCTGTAATAATAGTTCTACACTAGCCGCTGGCTCTTTTTGGCCGTACTCCCATAGTGCGGACAGGGAGAGTCGCCGGCCAGTGTCTTATAACATTTAGATTAAAATTGTGTAACGGGCCTCTAAGTGTTGGCTTCGGCCCCACGAATGCCTTGCAAAGGTCCGGGATTTAAGAGCAAGGAATACCTTACACAAACATAATAATAATATCTATGGATGCTTCCCACCACGTCACACAGTGGTCCGAAATCGCTAAATAGTGGACATTCGCAAACTTTCTTTCCCATACCCATACAACATACAACATTTTCGTAATATTTTTTTTCACCTTAAATATACATTTTTATAAAAAACTTAATATGGATTTATTGTTACTAATCGGATGGTATTTTTTCCCACATCAAAATAAAACTTTTTTGCGAATGTCCACTATTTAGCGATTTCGGACCACTGTGCGTCAGTCTGGCCCCGTGGTAAGTAAATACATTATTTATATTATATTTTGGCTTCAAAGCCAGAAAAATTAAGGATGAGGATAGGCATTTGTTCGTTCGCAGGCATAGCGAAGTGCTTTTTAGTAGCGCGCTTTCTAGCATCCACTGTACCTCCTAACGTCAACAAAATGTAGTGTAGGTCTTCAGATTAATATTTGGCTTAGGTTCACATCTACCTCAACTACTTACGATTCGTCTAGTAACTACAGAGGGTGTAAGCCAGTAAATTAAATTTACCTACAGCAAGAGTAATCTAGTATCTTCAGGTAGAATTCGAAGTTCGAACAGAGCCGATAAAAGTTTTTGAACGGCTACGGTACCTTTGAAAAGTTGTTACTTTTTAATGGAAAAAGTAGGATTTTGTTAGAATATCAGTTCAACTTAATATTTCTACAGGTTGGAATATATTCATTACACATATTCGAACTTACAGAATATAATATTATATTGAACCATGGTAACACAGTGTGAGTCAAGTGGTTCCGCCTGTCTCGAGTTTAACAAATATTTTACGATTTTGCGTAATTTATTCCAAACAAAAGGCAACGAGAAACATCTGCAAGTCTGCTTATATATACTGTTCAGAAATAGAATAAAATATAACGTACTCACCGTTTACAATCCAATTAATTATTCCACAAACACAAAACCACTAAACACTAAAATCCGCTAGTTTTATCACTGGATAGACACACACTCTGTCGGGGGGTCGACGTCCAAATGTTATGGTTTGGGCATTTTACTAAATTATTATCCCTGTGGCCTGAGGGTTTCTGTTCTTTTCCGATCCTGAATGTTCACCGCGGGTACAATTGAGTGCAAATTTCCACGGCCGTATGCAGTAAACTTTGTGTACACTCACACGCGGGACGAATGTTGCTGAACACATATCCAAATTTTGGGTAGTGAAATAATAACTTTTATAACACGACCGGCGACGGAGAGTAAGAAAGGAATAATGGCATTGAGATTTGCTCTCGCTGCGATATTACTTGTATCCCTCCTTCTGAAGTGCCTACAGAAGTGAACCTTTTAAGGACTCTTGTGAAGTAGATAAGAGATTTCGTTGGACGGAAAATTATGTAAGAATTTCATGAGACTTGACACAAATATTCTGCCTGTAGCTGAACTATTGTTAAATTCTATTGTTTTATGTAAGAGTATATTTTATGATCTTTGGATACATAATTGAAATAGTTCTGTTTATCTACATACTTACATTATAAACCACACTTTATAAAAGTGACACTCAACTTTTTTACTATAGGGGCCACAAACACGTTGTGATCTTGGTTTTGCGGGCCGCAACCGAAAACTTCAAAATTAGCGATTTTAAAGAAAATTTTATGTAAGTAATAAAACATTTTTCACGACTTTTACAACGACTTTACACTATATTGCCGGTGGTCGGTGGGCGTGAATTTCTTATTGGTTTGACTTCACACGGGCCACTGATCAAGTCCCCACGGGCCGCGGGTTGAGTATAGCTGATTTATACGTGCAAGGGGATGTAGAACCTCAGACATGAGGAACACGACTGGAGGAGGAGGAGGAGAGGATGCAGAAAAGTTTATTATCTACTAAAGTATCCAAGTATATTATATTTGTAAAAAGTTTTCTGAGTCATCAGTGAAATTATCAAATTGGCTGCTTTCAATTATTGATTCATTTCCACATGGCAAACGCGTTATTTTAAATATAGAAATTAACGCTGGCGACTCTCAGAAAATGACACGTTTGAACTTTCTAAGGTATGCATATTTTATCCCTAAAATATGGTACGGAGCTTTGAAAGCTCAAACAGCTGATCGATACATTCTAACCATTATCATCATCATAATTTTAGGTTTATATTGTGAGTACAGGTCGTGACCACAATATAAATACGGTAGTTACTTAATATTATTCAGTAAAACACCTTTTCTAGGTTGCTTTCTTGCGGCTTTACCGCAAGAAACGGGAGCACACCACACATTAACGCTAAGTCAAAATGTCACTATATATGTATATGGCCCGAGCCTCTTTAAGCAATCTTTTCATAATAAAAAGTTTTCAGATCTCCATCACAAGATGTAGGTTATCCGCGAAACACTCCGAGAATATAATTAAGAAAATAATTAATATGGTACGGCGGTGCCCGTTTAATGAAACAAAAGATGTACTTACTTACTGTATAGTGTATATATTATATAATATTACTTAGGTAATATTATTATTGACTAACTTTTCTGACCTTTGTTGAACTTAGGTACTAATAAAAAGATTTACGCAGCGTATTAAAGTAAACTAATAAGGATTTGCCAATTTTGTCTATCATGCGACGTTTTCAATTTGCCGGACAAAGACAAGTATTACACCTAGTATTACAGATATAATATTATGTCAGTAAGTGGGTAGACGTAGTTTTATCTCAATTCCAATCATCGCTTTCGAGTCGGTATAAAAATCTTCGCACACAGGCTTCGCTGGGAGTTCAATAAACAACCAATTTTGCGGAGCGGGAAACCTTTCACATGGTGTTTGCAGTGTATGGAGCATTAGTGCAGTGTATGTGCATGTAATGGAGGCGGGTGGGGGACACGTGTTCGTGTTACAGATTTTAATTGGAAGCGGATGGATTTCGGATTAGAGGTGAGTTCAGGTGAGACCGCACTAGGTTCAGTACACATATCGGAAACGGATCGTCGACGTATCGTCTCTGCGACCAGTCGTAAATGAAATTAGGGATAGCCAGACCTTAGAGGTAAGAACTAAGAACTACCACTATGGCTTGGGTTTCGGTTACTTTAGGAGGTATGAAGTGGAAAAGGGGTGCCTAATTTTTGTTAAAACATGAGTCTCAATTTTTGTAATAGGTAATCTTACGGGACATTGGACAACTCTAGAGTATCGTCTTCCACTGCAGGACACTTAGGTATGATATTAGGCTAGGCGGCGGCGCTGCGCGGTACTGCTAGCTTGCTGGCGTTTCAATTCGAACGTAAGTTCGTTTTCAATTCGTAACGAAGTAACTGCAGCGGAGTGACGCGACGCGAAGCATCCCATGCAGAAACTGGTTTTACCACATGTCTAGCCAAATAATACAGCACGGATCGATGCTATAGTAGGCTGCGCCAAGCGCTTTCTTTGTATAATAAACGCGCAGAAACCACATATGGCAGCAATGTCAAGTTTCGGATTGGTTACACCAGTTCGCAATACCATCGTTTCATACGTTACTAAGTTATGGATAGCCATATAGGGTAGTTCAGTACCGCTCCGATTTTCTCTCAAACAATTTCATACAAAAATATTTTGCCGCGACTAATCGTGTCACTTCGCTGCAGTGAAGCCAAGCCTAGTGCAGTCGCATGTTTCTGGTAGTCTGTCTTTGTATGTTGTAACTTGTACTAAATACATTAGACTACTAATACATTAGATCGCAGCAGCAGATCTACGCAATTTAATTTCTAGGCAATACTCTCCAGTACTATGAGACGTAGTGTTCAATCCGCTGCGGTGCAGTGCGCCTGGTGCGAACTTACCTTTAAACTTTCGCCCGCGGCTACGCTCGTGATTGGGATTTTACAATAACGCTTATATTATCAAGCTGAAAGTTAGTGTGTGTGTGTGTTTGTAACTGAATCAAAACGGCAGAAAATAGTTAACGGATTTTGACCTAGTAATTGCTAAAATAATTTTACCACGAAAAAGTACAGGCTACTGTCTAGAATTAATACTAATTATAGATATTATTATTATATAGATACTTAATCATGTTTTCAAGTACTTAGATGCAGACTTTGTAATATAGCCGTTAATGCAATAAACTTAAGAATTTGATTAGGTACGGTGGCAATATTAAATTTTATAGATGATTGCCTCGCGATTGTAATTATTTCTCAATTTTCATAATCAAAAACATGTTATTTCTGGTAAGTAAAAATGTTATATGAAAAAATAGATTGAATTGTAAACTTAAAAGTTGCAACGCTTGAATTTAATAATATTAATTATTAGATAGTTATATTACTTATGTTCAAGGTCTGCGCATTCAGATAGATTTAAGATAATATGAGATAAATAATTTTTTGAGATAAACTCCTGAATAAGTTTTCTGAAAAACAGAAATTCTAAATTAAAATGTAGGTACTTAATCATTAAATCTCTCTGAGAGCGACCGTATATAAACTAGACAATAGGGCCAGTTATAATTTAGGTCCTTACATATTATGAAATTGGTGTTTTGTTGTACAGGCCACTTTGATCTCAAATATCTCTTCTTTCAAGAATTTCAAATTCAAATTTATAATATAACCTTTTACTTATATTGTAGATTTGAGTTTCCAAAACAGACATCATTTGTTTTTTCTTTGGAGTCGTTCATATCGCACAATGGAAAATATGGAAATATCGCTTTATTTACGAATATGAGTTGTACCGTGGCACGAGTGCTGCAGAAACAGCTCGAAGAATTAACAATACATTGGGCCATGGTGCTGGTGTCGCAAAATAAAACACGGTTTTGGTCCCAACGTTTTCGTTCTGGAAATTTTGACCTTCAAGACAAGCCCCGTGGACGACCCGAGACCAAAATGAATAATGAAGAATAAAAGGCTATTGTGGAAGCGGATCCATCGCAAACTTCAGACTAAGCAGCAGGCTTCGGTGTGATAGAACTGCTTTAATCCACTTGAAGCAAATTGGGAAGATAAAATAAAATTGAAAGGTGGGTACCTCATGAATTGAGGGAAGTAAACCAGAAAACACGCGTCGACTGCTGCTTACATTGCTCAACCGACACAATAATGAAGGGAATTTTGAATCGGATCATTACTTGTGATGAAAATGGATCCTTTGCGATAATCGGAAGCGTTCGTCGCAATGGCTGTCCCCTGGAGAATCAGCCAAATCCTGCCCAAAGCGCAAATTGACTCAGAAAAATTTACTTGTGAGTGTTTGGTGGACTAATGCCGGTGTCGTTCACAAGCTTTCTAAAATCTGGCCAAATAGTTACGGCAGATATCTATTGTTAGCAACTGCAAACCATTATGGAAGAACTAGCTGCTAAACAACCAAGGCTGGTCAATCGCTCTAGGCCACTGCTGCTTCAGGACAACGCTATGCTACACACCGCACAACAGACGGCTGGAGGAGCTGCAATTGGAATGTCTGCGGAATGCGACATCCAGCGTACTCCCCGGACCATGCTCCAACGGTTTACCATTTTTTTCGGAATTTGGATAACTTCCTACAAGGAAAAAAATTCAACTCTGCAATGTGGCAGTCCAAACCGTATTCAAAGAATTTGTTGACTCTCGTCCCTCCGTTTTTTTTTTTTTAGTAAAGGGATCAACGAACTACCCGATGGCAAAAATACATACTTTGATTAAGTAATTAAACATATTATACAAAAAAACTTACCTTACATTCCCCCCCATACAAAACACCAATTTCATATTATGTAAGGACTAAGGACCTAATAAAAAAGAAATGTACAGCTACAAAATATATTTTTTTTCCAATGTGCCAATTTTATGATTTTAATTTCAGGCATGCCTTATCATTGTTCTATTAATTGAATTCACTCAACCTTTTAAAAGTAACAAAGCCGTAGAAGATTCTAAAGATTACCTTGGATTAGATATAAAAAATGTTTTAAAAGATCATTATATTTGGCAAGGGATAGATAACAGAAGAATGAATCCATTAGATGTAGGAAATATAAGAGTTTTTAAAATTATGAAAAAGAATGATGAAGAGAAACCGAAGCGACGTGGTTACAAAGACATTTCAATTAAAAACTTAAATGACATGAAAATTCACTTAAACGAAGTAGGTGGGTATAAAAGTAAGAAAACACCCAAGAAAAGAGTTATGTATCGAAGACATGGAACGAAAAGAAATATGTCCGACAATTATTATAGTTACATGGATAATATTGATACTAGACGTGATGAAAATGATAAAAATAACAGTAACAACGACCCTGGTGATGATGACGATGATGATTACGAGGTTAATATTACTACAACAGATACTTCCATATATTCTGGTGCTGACCACTCTTCTATAAGTATAAATGACCCGATATTGAGAGGGTCCTCTGAAAACGTGGTTCCTAACGATATTTTTATTGCAAACGAAAAATATTGTGCTAACTGGCATAAAGACTGTAATACTATGGGAGTCAAGAACGACCTATTCAAAATACTTTGGTCTAGATATAATTCATAAAGATGTGGTACGCTTTAATAGAAATCTTATATATAAAATTCTCGTGTCACAATGTTAGTCCACGAACTCCTCCGAAACTGCTGTACTGATTTTTACCAAATTTTATATGCATATTCAGTTGTTATAGGTCTGAGAATCGGCTACTCGGTACTTATTATATTGATAAGTGCATTTGTTGAATAAATAATAGTAAATTATTACAACTCGAGAAAAACGACGACCATGATAGCGATGGACGTTGCCATGGTGACATACTTTATTTAGTCACTTCAATAAAATAATACGGGCGATATACTTTTTAATATGGCAAAGAAACGTTTGCCGGGACAGCTAGTTTTATATATATATTCTCGTGTCACAATGTTAGTCCACGAACTCCTCCGAAACGGCTTTACTGATTTTTACCAAATTTTATATGCATATTCAGTAGGTCTGAGAATCGGCTACTTGGTACTTTATATATTGATAAGTGTATTTTGTTGATTAAATAATAGTAAATTATTACAACCTGAGACTGACGGCGACCATTGTTTACATGCTACGGAATAGCGATTGACGTTGCCATGGTGACATATTTATTTAGTCACTTCAATAAAATAGTTAATATGGGCGAAATACTTTATATGGTAAAACAACGTTTGCCGGGACAGCTAGTATATTATATAATTCACATTTTAACGTGACAAGGCTATGCGATGCATTTGAGCAAATGAGCCATTAAAATTAACTTAATTTCCTGCACAAGAAGATACACATTGAATTAACTGACTTTCAGCTCGCGGTGTAGTGCCTGTCACAATTTTAAATGGCTTTAAAATGGATCGCTTCGCATCTTTACGTTGCAATGTAGACTGACTCTAGTGTCAGTATGAGGTACAGCCTGCAGCTCAGTATATTTTTATAAAAACTACCTATACCAGTGTGTTTCAACCTTTTGTAAGATGCGTCCCCATGGTATAAACAAAAATTTCTTGACCCTTGGTTTTTTTAATATGTATAATAATTATTATCATGTATATTATTGAACGTAAGAATAAAAAAAAATATTAAAATTCTCCTTTTTAAGTTTTCAATATTTTTAATCTGAGTTGTTATGAAATACCTTTTTCGACTTCTGGCATTATCTACAAAGTTCCCCACGAACTCTTTGCGCCCTCTTGTAGCGTAAGTATAAAAAATATGACAGTTCTATTCAGAATTATATTGCTCACAAACACAATCTTCTCTATTTGTGAGTGATACCGGCCTCGAAACCTTATAGCGCCCTCTTGTGGGGCAGTTATAAAAATATTATAGGTTCGTTCAGAATATTTTATGCCTAGTATACTGTGTTAGTGGTTCGTATATCTGCGAGCTTGGTTCTGGGTTCACTTGCGAGTTATGCTCAGTGTTAATAGCGCCATCTGGTGCCTAGTAGATGAGAATTTTACGATTACTTTGGAGTAAAATGAAGCTTGAACAATGTTATTATTATACAGGGTCCAATTAAACCTTCCTGTCAAATTTTTGATATAATATTGATCCTTGTTAAAAATAAAAATACACGTATTTTTTCTTTTGTAGTCACTCAGTACTTAAATGTTAAGAAATAGCTTCCAAAAGTTATCCTAAAAACACTACAATTAATGAACGCGATGCGTCGGCCGCGCGTGATGTGCCCCCGCGCGCGCGTCTCATCCCGCGTCACCCCCTCTCATTCCCCCGCGCCGCGAGTGACCATTCTGCAAGGATTTTAAATGGGATAAAAGTCATTGCAAAAAAATAGCTCCCATTTTTTTTTTTGTTAAATGGACTGCCCTAATGATACCTAAGCCCTGGAAAAATTTTGGTAGGAAGGTTTAATTGCAGCCTGTATTATTATTATATTATTATAGCAAAAATAGAATCCATAAGCCATCCCGATTGGTCAGTCTTGAACGTTATTAAACGTAATGAGACTGCTATGCTAATGTTTTTGCACCATTAAATACAGGATCTACCAACTTTGCCCCGAAACCGGGCATTATTATTTCACCAAACAGCGCATACTACTGTTAAAAGTACAAACTAGATACCAGAATATACGACTAAAATAGACTCAACTCACTACACTATGCAGTACAGAAAACAATAACTAGTGGGCGCTAACACTGCTCAGTTTCAAATAATTTAGATCTAAATATAAATAAAATATTGAAACTCAAATAATATATTGACGACCCCTGTGGCTTAGTTGGTGGGGAGTTGGTAGCTCAAGCTGGTCGCGGGTTCGAATCCCGCCGACGGAACAAAAAGTTTTCAATGTTCCTGGATCTTGGATGTGTATTAAATATATAATTGTATTTAAAACCATAATATAGTAAAAATCTTAAATATATGTTAGTATAATAGCCTAGTAAACGAATGCCCAAAATGGGGGTCTGCTTGGAAAAGTCGAAAGCAGAAATTTTGACTTCGGCACTTTGTTAAGACTAGTTAGGAGATAAACATACTAAAAGTCCCGACCCCTCCGAGGTACGCTCGAGCTTTTATTATGTAGTACAAGGGAATTTCGTACGAAGCACCGTTTTTGATGAGTAAGCAAAATACCAAAAAACGGGACCTTCTTTGCCCCCCCCCCCCCCCCCCCCCCCCCCCCCCCCCTCCCTCGAGCGCACCTCGGAGGGGTCAGGACTTTTAGTATATTTATCTCCTAACTAGTCTAAACAAAGTACCAAAGTCAAAATTTCTGCTTTCGACTTTTCCAAGCAGAATCATTCGTTTACTAGGCTATAAAAGTATTAAATATATTTCCGTTGTCTGGTACCCGTAACACAAGTCCTTCAGGTACTTACCACGGGGCCGGACTGACGTGGTGTGAAACGTCCATAGATATTATTATATTAATAATTACCAATTAATCCTTCAAGCCCCATAAGAGCACCGGTGATCGCAACATCAATAGAATTCAATAGCATTTCCAAGAATCCGCGATCGAAGGATTAAAGTACCTAGTGAAGAGTCTCAATTCTTAATTCAATTCCTAATTTGGATGTGCAAGACAATTCATTAATTCTATTGTATTTCATTGTGCACGTATAATGTTATCGACGTGAAGTAGCGAGCGCACATTCTACGTCGGACTTACAAGCTGTAACAGAGAGTTTACAATCAGAATATCGCAACCAGCAAGATGGCGCTTGAACAACCCACAAACAATCGCAAAGCTGTACTATAAACTACTAAGTATTACAACTGAACCTGCCTAAAAATGTGTTAAATACTAAAGAAAGTTGATTATATTTCAATATTAACTTAATTTAAATGTCCAACTTCCTATTGCAGGCTATCTAGGTAGCACTTGTATGATACGAACACAATTAAAGATGAAATATTAATTCATTTTGTATTAAAAAAAAAAATGTGTATATAAAAATGGAAGTTTACGTAAAGTAGACGAAAAAGTAAATAGTATAATATTAGATTTTTAGAAGACTTCATTTGTTGGCTACTCTCTTAGGCGGTTGCGCTTTTCCCTTGCTATAGAATATATCCAAAAATAGTCCTGAAACAAAAAATATACTCAAGATATTTTAATAATTCAGTACAGGACTTGCCCGTCTAAATTACGATTAAAAATTAAAATCCTCCACCTGCCCATGAATCAATTTCTCTGCTATTACCATGATAGTACATTACCTACCCTTATAAAATAAGTTATGATTTTTTAATTAACAATCTGGGTAGACGAGCACGAATCGGCGCATGAGTACCGGAAACTATTCCACCTCATTTTTTTTATGCGATCCTCTTCAAATTGCCCTCCTGATATAAATGCATGTTGCCATGGTGCAACCCGGTGCCATATTGTGTAAACAATTGCAAGAAATTGTTATTTTTCAACCGGTTTTTTTTTATATTCTTTATTGAAATACCATTTAAAAAGCTCCTATGACTTTTTACGATAAAGTTAATATTTTTAAAGATATGAATTTTTAAAGCTTCGAAAAATCTCAAATTTGGGTACATTCGACCCATGAAAAAAATATTTAAAAAAAATAATGTCTAAGTAATATATATTTTTAAAATATACAATAGTTAATAATATTTTTAGTAGAGATTTTAAAAAATTTCATTGTTTATATCTTTTTTTATCTTAGCAATAGTAGACAAAAAATTGTGTTGTTTTTTTTTTTGTATGGGAGCCCCCCTTTCACATTTACTTTACTTTAATTTTATTATTAATTATTAAAGTACAAATATAATTAAGGATTTTGTGAAATTTTCAAGAGTGCCTTACTATTATTGATTACCGAACAAAAAGGCCCAAAAAATCACGTTTCTTGTATGGGAGCCCCCCTTAAATATTAACGTTATTTTATTTATAGTATTTGTTCTTATAGCGGCAACAGATATGCACAATCTGTGAAAATTTCAGAAGTAGCTAGCTATAGCGATTTTTGAGATACAGCCTGGAGACGTACAGACAAACGGACAGATAGTATCTCAAAAACCGCTATAGCTAGACATCTGAAATTTTCACAGATTGTGTATATCTGTTGCTGCTATAACAACAAATACTAAAAAAAATTAAAGTATAATATTTAAGGGGGGCTCCCATACAAGAAACGTGATTTTTTTTTGCCCTTGTGCTCGTAATCAATAATAGTAACAGCTAGGCACTTGAAAATTTCACAAAATCCTTAATTATATTTGTACTTTAATAATTAATAATAAAATTAAAATAAAGTAAATGTGTAGCCCCCTTACACATTTACTTTATTTACCCATACAAAAAAACACAATTTTTTGTCTACTATTGCTGAGATAAAAAAAGATGTAAACAATGAAATTTTTTAAAATCTCTACTAACGATATTATTAACTATTGTATAGAGAATTTAAAAATACTTGGACATTATTATTTTTTTTAATATATTTTTCATGGGTCGAATGTACCCAAATTTGAGATTTTTCGAACCTTTAAAAATTTATTTATCATTAAAAATATTAACTTTATCGTAAAAAGTCATAGGACCTTTTTTATTGATATTTCAATAAAGAATATAAAAAAAATTGTCCGGTTGAAAAATAACAATTCCTTGCAATTATTTAAACAATGTTTGTTTAAATAATATGGCACCGGGTTGCACCATGGCAACATGCATTTATATCATCAGGAGGGCAATTTGAAGAGGATCGCATAAAAATATTTGAGGTGGAATAGTTTACGGTACTCATGCGCCGACTCGTGCTGGTCTAGGGATAAGTACTATAAACTATCTCATATTATGTCTAATGTGAAATGTCACTTTTCATTTGTGAAAAAAAGAATGATCAAAGATCTCAGAAATACCAAAGTCCTTAATATTTTTACTATTAGCTACACAAAGAAACTTAAGAACAAAATAATTTGAATAAGTACCCATAATAATATGTAGCATTTATGGACACAAATTCAGATAAGGTGTAAGAATAACTTACCAGAGAATACCAATATTGCACCAAACCATTGGCGGAGTAAAAGAACATTTCCAAACAGAATGACAGATGCCAGTACTGTGAAGAATTTACGTGTGGTTGTCACCACTGAACACGGAAGAGGCCCGAATTCTGAAACCTGGAAAAATATTCATTTTTAAATATAATAAAATAAGAATAAGAATTTCTTATTCTTATTCTTTTTAAATATAATAAAATAAAAGTATAGTGTATATAGCCTTTTCCAATATTATCATCACTCAGTCTGCAAAGAACTACCTAAACTAAGAACAAAATATTATCATAATATTGCTAATAGATCGCTTCACACTTATAAACGCTAAGATGCATCAGGACTCACAAGCGTTTATTATTTTAAGTTGCGTTTTTATTAAACTACTAAAAATTATTATATAACACTTTGCCATCATAGAATAAGACTTAAACACCCATAGATATTCAATGTAACACTACACTCAAATAATTTTTTTTAAACAATTATCATTGATTTCTTACCATAAAGAATATGAACAATTGTCCAAGAGCTCCCATCAAAGCCAATAAGCCAATGTATATCATAACTTCAGGATACAGTACCACAAAAGAAAAGAATTTAAATATTTCTCCGCTCAGGATAACACCAGCCATGGAAATTAAAGTACCCCTGTAAACAGTTTATAACATAGCACAAGTCAAAATTCTATTATGTATTATAAAATTATATTGCTCCATGCCCATGAATATTTAAATATAAATATATCTGAACAGCTTCATCTATCGCATAGTGCACATTTAATAAAAATGATATTATAATATACTATAACATTGATATAAAGATAACAGTAAATTAAGAATTATAAAGTAAAAACTAAAACATAAGTTTTCTATAATATTATCATTTGGCAATAAATAGCACTCAGCAAAAGAATAATATTTCGCTTAGCAGATCTGGTGAAGTTTTCCGATAATATCTTATATATAAAATTCTCGTGTCATAATGTTAGTCCACGAACTCCTCCGAAACGGCTTTACTGATTTTTACCAAATTTTATATGCATATTCAGGTCTGAGAATCGGCTACTCGATAGGTACTTATTATATTGATAAGTGCATTTGTTGATTAAATAACAGTAAATTATTACAACTTGAGAAAAACGACGACCATTATAGCGATGGATGTTTCCATGGTGACATACTTATTTAGTCACTTGAATAAAATAGTACGGGCGATATACTTTATAATATGGCAAAGAAACGTTTGCCGGGACAGCTAGTATTTATTTATATTAGTTGATGGAGTGTTAATATTTTGTTGGTATTTATGTATCATCACAGAAATTGACTATAGGCAGAGTATGGATCAATTTTTTAAGCCAGGTTAAGTCAAGCAAAAAGGTTACAGCTAAAATGGCGTAACATGTTAAAATAACATAGGTCCACCATGTTTCTATGAATCAATTTTGCTGACAGTACCAACCTACCAACCTTTGGCATTTTTGAAAACTTGTTTATTATATAAATGTCAAACATAAATACAACAAGTTGTAAAAGGATAAAGGAGAAGTGTTGCATACATACCATAGGTTTGTATTTCTCATCATAGAATAAGCTGTTGGTGATGATTCGCTCTTAATCCGTTCCTAGAAAAGAATACACTTTACATAAGAGAAGAAAAATCATTACTTATTTGTTTATTCTCTTTTCATACTATTTTGTTTCAAGTTTGATACCTGATTTTATAATTATACTACTATTTTTAAAAGTAGTGGTATTTACAGAAACAATCATGGTTTTGACATCAAAATGAAATATCTACTTAATATAACTTTTTAGATATTGTGAGTGGTAGTGAATCGAATCAATCACATCGAAATCATGTTTAATTTTTAACTACACAGTTAAGCTACTAAAATGTTTAATTTTATGTTACCTGCACGGCACCTGTAAGTCCATCCATAGTTAAAGATAAGCATAGCAATAGTTCTCCGACACCAATACCCTGTGTTTGGTCCATTGTCTTCTTTGCCTGATCTTTGAACATAAATACTATGATGCCAAACACAATAAGGAACACAAACAAGTATTTTCTAAGTGGATATGACTTCTTGCCGAGTAAGACACCTAATAGCATGACAGGGATAGGTTTTGCGGCTTTTCCTACCACCTGGAAAGTAATTAAAAACAAACAGCAGTAAGTATCTTAATCATCATAATGTTTCAAAATAAATTAAAATAGCCAGGTAATAGTCACCTGAGTGGGATAGTTAATCCATTGTAGAGCCATATTAGAAGTGACCATACCTAAGAGGTATGTTAATGCCGATGAAAAATAGTACACAGTTCTTGTATTATCTTTTTCATGTTTCCAGGACACCTACAAGATTTAACAGTAAAAATGGTTAGTTATAATAATCATAAGATTGTCAAGAGTAGCTTGCAAGCCAGAGTTAAGTACTTATGTTTAACTTAAAAATGTGACTGTGATATTGGACAGAAGGAGCACTATGGAAAAAAGACTTAAAATTTTTTTTCTTACTACAAGATAATTGTGTACATTTTGAAAACTTCAGGGTGCTTACCATTAATATTTGAGCGAAGACATAGTTTACAAAACATTGAATCAAAACAAGAGTTAACACACATGTGAATTTGTCCGTTTCACCATATTTTCCTCTCGTCACCTTCTCTTGTAGCATACCAAATATGAAGTAGCATATAAATATTGCACTGGCATAAAATATAAACCTAATCTCACTTTTTGTTTTAGGCATTTTAACTGATAAATAATATAAAAGCTACAAGGAAAATTACATTAAAGACCTTGTGAATTTAGTAGTTTATTAAAGGAAAAACTGTTTTAGCATGGTGCCTTATTTGCAACTGTGTGCGATAACATGTTACAAATCGATAAAGAGACACGTAGTTCAATTTTTAATTCATCTAAGCTTAAAATTAAAGCAGCGGACGTTGTGGTCAAATACTGTTAGAACACGTAGATTGTAGAATCACAGATTACTAGTATATATTTGTAGACGTAGAATGTAGATTATTTTTCAAATCTTGTCTCTTGACAAAGTTGACACTTGACACTTCTTCTTCTTTAATGGCAGTTTCGTGGGTTGCCAATGTCAGAGTGTATGACAAAGAAAGATGAGAGGAGACAACTGACAGACGAGTGGTGATTGTGTTCTATTACTCGAATCAGTGTTGCCAGAGTATACTCAGCCCAGGTTGCCATTTGTAGGTTCAAATGTTGCCATTTGAAACCAAATGTTGCCATTAGAAAAAAAAACCTGTAAAAAACGTGTGCCTTTTATAAAAATATATTTTAAACCTACCTATTGAGTACTGTTTTATTGCTCTGCATTTTGGTTGATAATAATTTAAATCGAAAAAAATCATGTTTTCAAAAAATGTTAATCCTTTTGTTAATCCGGTTGATAAATAATTGATTCCACAAATTTTTTTCTCCTCATAAAGAACAAAGGCCATCCGCCTAACATGCTTGGACTATAAAAATCTTAAAAAACGTAACTTGATGAAACATCTGTAATTTCAATTGCCTATTTAAATGTAACATAGCGCGGCATTCAATATATTTTTAAAAGCTGGGAGTTTCAAGTAATGGGCATTGTCCAAAAAAAATCACATGTACTTTTTATATTTTTTTTCGTTAAAATAGGGTATTTTAAGAATATAAATTAATTAATTTTGAAATTCATTGGCTATTTTTTTCTCAATAAATTTTTAAAGTTTCGCTCTGACGTCATCATCGGCGGCCAATTGACCTCTGCAGTATGTTTTTTTTCCTTTCAATCTTATTTATAATGGCTGGTTCGTCTAATGCAAGTTATTATTATGTGAAAGCTGATACGAGAAGCTTACCAAAAGTTCGAAACGTAATGTTGGTCGAATTTATTGCAAATTTAACGCCATTGAAGGTCAAACTAAGGTTAAACATATTTGTTCTAAAATATAAGTAACTAATGGGTATTTTTTTCGTTTATATACAGAAAAACGATCACTGACCTTATTCCTCGAAATGTTTTTGTAATGAGCAAAATTAAAAAAAAATGGACAATCCCCATTGTGTATTAAGTTTTTGAATTTTGAGGTTATAAATATAGTTAATAATTAGGTGTACTATCATTTTGAGTTATGGTTTTAGTTTAAATTATATGAAACACACGTCAGATTTTTTTAAAATAAAAGTAGGAGGCAAACGAGCAAACAGGTCACCTGATAGGAAGCAACGTCTCGAATAGTGTAGGTACTGCCCAGTACGATTCAAGTTTCAACGTCAAGTCTGGTTGCTGTTTTGTACTGACACCGCTGTTATTTGGTGCTGACCACGGACAGTACCACAGTATAGGGATATTCAATATTGCTATACTGTGACAGTACTGACAATAATATGTATAATATTATGTCTTAAACTTCTTTAATAACTAACTTACTGCCCAAGATTTTAATATTGAGATTTGAGAGCAAAAAGAAAATATTATTTTATAGAGTAAGAGAACGCACTCACAATGTAATTCTACTTCTTCGTAGTCGCTATGGTCTGGAAAAAAAAGAGCGCGGGAACTGAAAAGTTAAGGCGGGCTTTTGAAAATTTTAATTATTTCAATTAATTTTATTGTAATAATTGTAAATATTTGTTATTTTTTCTGTAAATAACTTAAATTTAGGTTGTACATAGGTGTTTTTGTGGAAAGATGGGGAAGAAACGTAAGAAAAAGGATGAGGGTGAGTCTCCGCCTTCCAGTACCAGTAGCGATTCTGATTGTGAGGACTCGCAAGTATTGCAGGATGCAGATCCCTTCGCTCCTTTTAGGGTCGCTGATTACTCTCGGCGATATCCTGAAGATGCGGAGGCCAAAATTGAGGAGGTTATTTTCAAACCGCATCATTTCCAACTTTTATGGCCTGTTTCACCGCTTCCTGATAAGGTACCCGATAGGGTTATTTGACAGATTTTCTATGCTCCATCTGTCAAATTAAGTGGTGGATAGCCTTATCAGGAAGCGGTGAAACAGGCCCTTAATATTTTTATTTTTATCGCGTTATCTGATACTTAATACTAAATTATATAATTAAAAATGGTTGCCTGTAAAGTCGGTTTTACGGGCGAAGATTTTACGTGACAACGTCTTTTTCTCGGTAGAATATTTATTGATATGAATGCGCGCTGCGCGCGCGGCAGACCGATCATAGTTGAGTGGGAGAGAGACGCAAGGCATTCGGCGGGCCTCTCTCTCGTTCGGTGACTCATCGTAACGTTACCGAGCGTTACACTTTTTCATAAGTGACTCCCAGCCGCAACCTAATTTAAGACGTTGTCACGTCAAAAACAAAGTATTTTTTTTCAAATCGAAACAATTCCTGACTAAAATCGCCATTAAAAAGAGGGATTTGAATCAATTTGTATCATTTCCAATCAGTCTTGATACATGCAGACACGGTGATATTCAATTGGTTACAAACCATATCATTTTCTATAAGTTATTATTTCTGAATATCTATTTCTAAACAAGCTAACATTTCCATTGAAAATTAGCTTTTTAATTTGATTGTCGAACAGCTTCCATTTTAGTAACTAGATGGCGTATGGGTAGACAACTATCGGTAATACCAGGGAATACCATCAATAATTGCTACATAACTGGGCAAAAACATGTAAAACTTGATACATTTCAATTTGAAAAAGACACAATAATATTTCATTGAATAGGATAATAAAGTTATAATAACGATGTTTTAGTTAAAACTCGCGGAAGAAATAGCCCTATTTACCGTTGTTCACACCAAATGTCACAGGAATTATACATTTTGGTTTTGACAACATCTTACCTGCACTTGTGCAAGACAACAAATATTTAGTGGCTAATATTTTACCAATAATGAACATCAAAAACCTAAATAACACAATTTGGGGAAAAATAATAAAAACCACACCGACAATAAAAAATAGAAGTAGAACACTCTTTCAGTTATCATGTTTTCAGTTTGACAAGTGCAAGCGTGTTCCTAAGCTGTTACCAGTATACTGGCCTAATTGCTTAGGCCAATGATCGCTTAGGAGTATAATATTTTGATTGATATTACACTTGACAGTACACTGATATTTTTTAGAAACACGACCAACATGTAGTCAGTAATGCCAACCTGCAGATAATTTAAAATCGGTGGGGAACCAATAGAAAATTAGTGAGTGTCTACCGTCGCGCCGTCTGGTGGAGATGATAAAAAGAAAACAACCCATTGGCTTCGGCCTTCACTACCATATCATTCATTAAATAGAGAAAACATAGAAATGGCTGTATGGGCAACGCTCCCTTTGCCTGTCCCGACCGGGACGAATTAAAAAAAAATCGCTATGGTCTCCACCATAGATAAAGTATATTGGTCTCCACAAATTCGTTCTTTGTGTGGCATGCGCATTCATACCATCCCGCATGCGTATGAAAATTAAAAACACGAATCATGAGACTATAAAATATAAAATTGCAGGAAAATAACAATATTATAATTATTATTATACATAATATTACGATGAAAGTAATTTTATAAAATATAAAATTATAATTTGCTAAAAATTTTGCGATAACAATAATAATATTACAAAATAATAAAGTTGTAACTTTAAGTTTTATTTAAATAACTGTTTAAAATATTATTACTAGGTAGTGGTGCTAGTGATTAATAATGATAAATTAATAATTATTGAATGTTGTTGCTCATTTATAAAACAAAAATTGTGAAATGGAACGTATGGTCCACAATGAATTTGACGCATCTGGAAAACCAACTTTATTATCATTGACAAAAGTCTTATTTCTGAAATTCCTATATGGCCTTCAAACTTAACGAAAATATGTTAGAGTTGTGTTAAAGTTATGTGCCTAAAAGGTTATTTTGATTTTTGTATAAAATTTAGTTTAAATTTTGTATAAACTAAACTTTCCTATTATAAGACTTGTGTAAATAAAAAATAGTGAAAAGATTACAGATCTAGCACAACATGAGTTTTCAACATTTATTGTTGTAAAACTAAGTTATAATTTTATAGGAAGTTATTTTCGGTAAGTAGGTTCCTACTTTGTACTTTTTAATAATAGTCATATTTTTTATTTTTTATTAATAAACATTATTGTTTATTTAAAACAACATTTCCGTGATAAGTTGTTAACTGATAAATTAGTTAATTTTCTGTATTTATGTACGGTGTATGACTAAGAGCTGTCAAAACGTAAACGCTATCGCGGGAAAATTAAATACCTGGCTAGTTCTCTCTTCGCTCATAAAATTCAAGTAAAGATGTTAATATTGCTAGAATTTTACTCTTACTTTGTTATAATATTTAGAAGTAATGGAAAATATAAAACTTTTCAAAAGCACATCTCAACATTTTGTTTATTTTATAACAATAATAAGTAGAATGTACAGTTTCGATAGCACGTAGTTCTTCTCTATAGGTATTTAATTTAAATAATAATTTTATGTAATTGTGAAGTTCGAGCTGAATTTTTGTAAATAGATAACTGATAGGTATTATTTTAAAAATAAATAACTTACGTGTTGCGAAATAATAATAAGTAGGTAAGTATAGGTATCCTAGGTATGTAACTAGATGAACGAAATTCGTTTATCGCGCGGGAACCGTAAATTTTTCCGGGATAAAAAGTATCCTATGTCCTTTCCCGGGACTCAAAGTATCTCCATACCAAATCAGCAAAATCGGTTCAGCGGTTTGGCCGTGAAGAGGTGACAGACAGACAGACGCACTTTTGCATTTATAATATTATATTAATAATAAAGTAAGTAAAGTATGGAATTATAATATATTTATTTTTCCATAAGTATTTTCGTTTCGGTACTAAACTTACACATCATACATAGAGACATAGATCAATCGAACATAGACTGTGTTTACGATGACGTAATGTAGTTTGGTCTTGGATATTATTCAAGGTTTAGCAACTATGATTGCATTTCGTCACTATTAGTCTATTGTACGAGCACTTAACCTTATTGGCAAGGGAAATCGAATCTATCTGCTTTTAACTTTATAAGAAAGACTGACTAGGGTCTTTTGGCGCGAGATTTTAAAGTCGCCGCCTTGTAAAGTGTCGCTTTATACTTTACTAGAATCTAGATCTGGGGTTTCCAAACTTATTTTGTCCACTTTTGCACCATCTTTGGCCACTTTGAGAACAAATTATGTTTTAGCGCCCATTAATTTTACATTTTATAATGCATCCAGATGAAATTACATTACTAATCAACCCCCCAGCCTCTACACAACGCCCCTTTTTTTTGGGTCCCACACCGCCCCCCTTTAGTCTTTCAGCGCCCACAAGGGGGCGTTATCAACTTATCACATATCGCCCACTTTGGGAAAGGCTGATATAGATGATGCCCGCGCGGAAATCGAATGGTATGTATCTAATGTCCTTTCCCGTGACTTAAAGTATCTCCATAACAAATTTCAGCAAAATCGGTTCAACTTTTACCAGTTATGGCGTAAAAAGATAACCGAGACACACTTTCATATTTATAATATTAGTACCTATGGATATAGACAGTGGTGATTAAATTTTAAAGTGACACTCGGCAGAATCATCTAAGTGTCACGAAATCGTTGTAAGGTTATCTTTATATTAGTAGTAGTCTACTGTCTAGGTAAATAGTTTTCTTCCTGTCCTCGTCGGCTTACGATGGACCAAAACAAGCGATTACGAACAAGTAGATGGAGGCTTACCTCCATCTACTTGTTAAGTCGCAATATTTGTAGTTTTTTCTTTGCCGCTCCAAAACTTCAGAGACCAGCAGGAATAAATGGTCGCATAGCAATTCCTCTCAATCAATAATTCACAAAATGAATTGTCAAAACTGTCAAACTCACGAATGCCATCGCAACAGCTGAGATAAAATAGTAAATGCGATATGCATCCTACATAATCTATACTTTAATATTTGATCGAAGACTTTAATATCATAAAGTTTGTTTGAACGCGCTAATCTCTGAAACTACTGGTCCGATTTGAAATATTATTTTAGTGTTAGATGGAAAATTTATCGAGGAAGGCTATAGGCTATATTTTATTACGCTAAGATTAATAGGAGCGAATAAATTAGAGAGGAAAATGGGGAAATTATTTGTAATTGCTTGTTAGCTTAAGAACTACTGGAGCTATTTTTATGTTATTTGGCACATATGAAGAATAGACCATGTGAAGGGACATAGGCTATTTTTGCGGAAAAATGTACGGTTTCCGTGAAATTCCTAAATGACGCAGGCGAAGCCGCGCGGAACAGCTAGTATTATCATAAATGCGAAAGTCCGTTTGTTTGTTACCTTTTCACGCCCAAACTGCTGAGCCGATTTTGCTGCAATTTGGTATGGCGATACTTTGAGTCCCGGGAAAGGACATAGGATACTTATTATCTCGGAAAAAGCCACGGTTCCCGCGCGATAAACGAGTTTTAGCGCAAAGGAGTTGCGGACGTTATCTAGTAATTATTGCATAATATAATCCTCTATATTATGCCGGTAATATTGTGGTGCATACCGATGATAATAATCTTATTTATAGTGTTATCCTGCATGCCTTGTTCAGATAAGGCTTATCTTTCCTCAGATAGCGTTCTAAATCACTCGAAAGCGTCTGGTAGTAGTCAAGGTTTTGCTGGAGGTACCTACCTAGAGCCCGAGGTACCAAACTCATAATATTGCCGATTTTATCATAATTAGATTAAATAAGTACCTATGTAATATATTGGACTCGGCGAAACATGGCGGTAGCGGTCATTGACTCCCTGTCAAAAACTTGTCATTTTCTATATAAACCGCGATTGACAATGAAATGTCAGATGTTGTCAATCACGGCTTTGTATAAATATGCTACGAATAATAAAAACTAGAATATGACAAGTTTTCGACAGGGAGTCAATGACCGCTACCTCCATGATACGCCGCGTACAGTATAGTACGTTTATTCATTGATAGGGATTTATTGCTGGGCTCTCTTTTTAATTACGAAAAAACACTAAATATCAAAGAAAAATACCAAATTCGAACCATGGACAAATAATGTAATTTATAATGTAAAAAAAAAACTGAATATTTCGAATAAAATATTCTGAATAAAACTTTCTCTAATTGTTCAAAAAATAAATCGTATTGGGTGGGGTTCGATTTGGGGCTTCTGTAAATACACACAATTATAGTTTGGTGATCTAGAAGCTCAATAGCACAGCATTCAATTATATTAGGAATAGATAATTTATTAATGTTATACAGAACCTTGTAAGTAACATTATTTTTTAATAAAATACAGCTTCCACCGTTTCGATTATCTCTTGTAAAACTGGTTACTAAATTATATGGAGAACAATCTACAAATTCAGTGCCAGTACTTAACATGTTGTGTTCGGTTATACAGAGAACGTCTATATTTATATTGTCATTTAATAAATCTTGCAAATGGAGACTTAACATAGAGGACTTACTAATTAGACCATTTATATTTAAATGAAATACAGTTATGTTATTAATCAAGAAAAAGCGGATCACTATTTCGATACTCTTGGTTACAAGTTACCTCATTCATGTTTTCTATGTTTAAAGTTTCTAAAGTTTGGGTAGATTTTTCTGACATTACAATTTTAGTTTTAACATGCGTAGCTCTGTTTTTGCGCTCTGATATTTCAGCATAATACAAATTCATTTTTATTTTGTATTCACTTCGTAGTACTTCTCTTAATAGAAAACGGCTAATAATAATTGCAAGTTGTGATTTAGGAAAGTACAATGATCTGCTAAAATAATCGATATCAACAAATGTGGAATTCTTATGGCGCTTACATATGTAGTGCAGGTCATGGTTAACTTTTTTTTCATTAAGGTATTGTTGCATTGGAATTTTAGCTATAAAAACATTTGTTTGCTTAAGTAGACTAATCCACGTTTCTAAACAAAACTTGAGGTCAAAAGGATTTTTTTCGTTTGCACCGGCGATGAGTATCACGTAGTCTTCTTTTGTTAATTTTGATAGTTCCTCTTTTTCAGATAGCAGCAGGTGGTTTAGTTTAGCCCCGGGTTTACATGTAGAGGTAACAGAAAAATCTTCTCCTACAAGTTTTTGGAGATATTTTCGTACTCCTTGTCCAAGTTGGTCACATAAAATAACAATTTTTCTTTTAGTCGCGTAAGATTTACAACTCTGATTCAGCATAATATTGGAGGAGCATATTTCTTGAAAATAAACGTTTGTTTTATTTTTTTCAATCAAATAGGTATTGGAGTCAATAATGTCCATTAATTTTTTTATTTCCTCCTTCGCTTTTGATAATTCTTGCTCTAATAGAGATATTTTTTCTTTGTATTTCTCTGTTATATCCAAAGTTATATTTTTATTTAATGAGGTGTTCTTTGCTGGACTTCTACTTATCGTACTTTTAATTTTTTTAATTATTGGTGATGGTATGTTTTGAAGAGAGGTTTCGGTGATACCAATTTTTCTAATTAAAGATAATGATTTTTCCTGATGACCTTATAAGACGTTTTAATTCTGTATTTTCCAAGGATAATTTAGCAATCTCTTCGTCGGCTGATTCTTTTTGTATTTTCTGGCTATGTAACTGTTCTTTTAACTCTTTTATTACCTCATCTTCATAAATTGATGTGTTTGGCAGGCTTTGCGAAGATAAATCAAGACAGCTTTCCATATGGGTGTTTTCTACAATAATCGAAAGGTCCGCATAGGACTTACGAGTAGATTTGTTTTTTCGTAACGTTATGTATTCTCTATCCATTTTATATGTTAAGTATAATATTTTATTGTAAACTATGTATTGTTGTAATGATTCAATTTAATAAGTTTTGACCAAAAGCGACATCTGTTGTTGAGTAGATGGTAGCAGTTACAACATATTTTTAAGCGCCATCTATGTTCGATTATGCATAACCATTAATCCACTGTCATAGATATTTCGATTAAGTGCCATCTATTGTTCAGTAGCACACAACTTTCGAAAGTCGTTACTACTTTAAATTTCCTTTGTTCTCAAAAAAATTTTGTCGACTTGCCTGTTAGTCCTTAAAAGTATATTTCTTCATTCACGTTGGATAATTTGAGTATGAAACAACTTAAAACAAAACAAAATTTATGGGCTTCCAGATTTTAATCAACCTCCTCGAACATCATAAAAGAGATTTTTCGAAGTACCTACTGTTTGATTTACCGTGCCTACTGATAGACAGTGATTGGTTCTGTTGGTTTAAAGTCTTTTTCAAGTTAAGTCCAAGCCTTTATTTCAATAATGTAGTCCAGCAGTATGATTAAGACAGTAATGCAACAGGCGATTGACAGCAGAAATTGCATTCAAGGCTTGTCTACAAATATTGAATTTTACGGGTACATTCTCGAAATATATTTACGAGATAATATACGCTGGCAGATAATAATAAACTAAGATAAATAAGTTATGCTACTTTCGTTTAACCTAATTAGCCGGCCCTGGCAAGTTTTATGAGGAAAATGGACGAAAAGGGAACACCGAACAAGGAAACAAGGCTATGTATGGCTATAGCTAACTTACCACCGTCATGTTAATCCTAAAACACTTAAAACATTAAGTAGATACTTATAACTTATAAGTTATAACAATAATTGAGACATGGCTATTAATTATGTTTGTACAAAAAAATTATTCGTATTATATTTTATGCTCATAATTTTAATTCACAAAGGAGCAGAAGAAAAAAAAACTTAGATATTAATTTATACATATCATAGTATTGTTGTTGTTCTCGCATGCTTAGAATGTAACTCCCGTAAAAAATCAGATCCGACCAAAACGGTTCTTTAAAATGTTACACAGAATATGCTAGTTTCCAAATTATTTCAAATGGTGTACCCATTTGCTTGAAACGAAATTGATAACACCAAATGCTGCAATGCGACAGATACAGTAAGCTGTGTTATCTACCCGAGCGAGGTTCGCACAATGCTTCTTTGTATAAGAACGAGCATGTTAAAATTATTATATGAAATAAAAACGTGTCCAAACAAAAATATAAAATAGATACGGTCTCAAATTTTTCTCGTAGCCATAATAGCTTAAATAATATTATGAGATGATCTTATTTTGTTTACTCAGTATAAAGGCCTGTATTCACTTTGATTAGTGCAAGTGCAAGTGACTAGTAATTGAGGCAGTGGAGTGCAGGTGTGTAGTGCAAGTAGTGTCCAATTCTTGTTTAGTGGATCTATTTAGTAAATTCAATAGTAGCTGTCAACCAGCGATTGTTTTTTTTTGTCAACCAGCGAGTATGGAGTATGGACGAACATCGAAAAGCGAGCTCGCAATTGCTAAAAAGAAGTACTCAAAAAAGTATTAAATGCGGTGCTGTCTGAAACGGAAACTCTTTTGGAAGCTGAATTTGCAAGACCAAGAAAAATATGGGTTCGAAAACGGATTACTAGAAGACTTTGCCATTTTTTGCAAAAGAACACGTCGAGCGTCCGACTTCCGAGTTTCAAAACTACAACTGCCATTTTGATATGTCCTTCATTTTTAAATTTAGTTTTATTAAAAAATGTTTAACCATGAAGACGTATGCAAAAATTCGTTTATCACGCGGGAACCATGCAATTTTTCGGGATATAAAAATATCCTATGTCCTTTCCTGGGACTCAAAGTATCTCCATGCCAAATTTCAGCAAAATCGGTTCTGAGGTTTGAGCGTGAAGAGGTAACAGACAGACAGACAGACAGACACATATTCGCATTTATAATATTAGTAAGTATGGATTAGTATGGAAGTAACTGAAAGGGTGTCCTTTTATCTATGGACGCTTCATACCACGTCAGTCTAGCCCCGTGCTAAGTACTTGAAGGACTTGAAGGAAGTTACAGGTACCAGACAACGAAAATAATATATTTAATACTTTTATACTAGATATACATAATATAGGTATTTAAAATTTTTATTATACTTATTATCATAGACATATTTAAAACACATCCAGACCCGGGAACATTGAAAACTTTTTGTTCCGTCGCGTCGGCGGGATTCGAACCCGCGATCCCCGGCTTGAGCTGCCACACACTCAACCAATTGAGCCACAGAGGTCGTCTCTTTATATTTTGATAAATTAAAAACTTACTTAAAAATTGTGCCCAGTATGAATTCAAAATGGATCAAAAAAATTAAAAATGATCCATCTTATTTACTGGACCCAGAGCCTGTGACGGCCAGAGTCCAGACCTATCTCAGTTTCGGAAAGCTGTTGTTCAACATTCTGAAAACATTAATTGCTTCAAATTTATTCAGAAATAAAACAATTTTTATTTATTATTTTATTTATTTATCTGAAGGTCTACCTGATCTTTGAGAAAAAATAAAGCTCAATTTCATAGCTGGCAGGCACGCTGCGAGTGAAGGGAGGAAGGGCGCGCAAGACGTGGGTACTCGCACTTGCACTCGCAAAAAATAGAACATGCTTCTAATCACGTTACTACGCAGCCGACTAATCACTCGCACTAATCCGTTGCTGTCCACACTTACTTTCTCCTAATCACTAATCAACTGCACTAGTCACCTGCACTTAATCACTAATCAAAGTGAATACAGGTCTAATCACGTTACTACGCAGCCAGCTAATGACTTGCACTAATCAGTTGCTGTCCACACTTACTATCTCCTAATCACTAATTACCTGCCCTAATCACTTGCACTTATTACTAATGAAAGTGAATACGGGCCATTAGATACTTATACAAATTATTCAGCTAATAACTACGAATAATAAAACCTAAGGAAACGTAACTCCCATAGGAGTACTAATACAGTTTTAAATTTGGTTCCATTCGAACTGTCATGTAACGTCAGCCTTTATACCGCTCAAGGTCACCTAAATATTGCAAATGTGAGCGTTTTCACAAAATGTTGTACCTGGTCAGATTTGAGGACGGTTTTTTAAAGTGATATTTTTTGGATTAAATGTGGTAATATTGTTCTGTGTGCAATTAACTATCATTTTATATGAAAAACACTTTAAAATACTTCTTAATTACGAATATATTGAAGAAAATATGAGAGATAGTCACAAAAGGCTTGTCAATTATGTTAACACATTTTCTAGAGTATTTTAGCAGACAGGAAATAAATGACTGATTTTATTAATTTTAACTGATGTTTATTAAAAAACATAATAGAAAATTCAACAAGTATTCCTTTTTTTCATTAACCCTGATTTAATGTCAGTTTTGATACCAAGTATGTTGAGACATAATATTTTTTTATTTGTTTCGTGCATTCCCTTAAGAATTGGCTTTAAATTTATTTATGTAGTAAAATAAACTATTTTATTAATATTTAAAACCCTCAAAACCTCAATATTTCTGCACATGTATCCTGTCAATTATGTTACTTTGCCAGTCATCTTATAGTTACCATCCAAATTGGTAACATAATGGAGGTAAAATTATCATCCTCGCCCAGTTTTGTAAATTCACTTTTAATTCATTTCTACACCAAAATATTTTATATTTACAGTAACGCTATCCTTACGAAACACTTTATAAATATAAAAATAGTTTTTATGTAGTGTAGGCGAAAAAGTGATTAAAATAGTGGTAACTGTCCTGACTTTTTTTTTTCACGAAACACTGTATGGACACTTCTAACTCTTGTTGCGATCCCGGTGCAAATCGCCGAATGATTGTAAAATAGCTGACACATAAATCAAGCTAATTTGTTGCCATTTCACAAAGAAAATATCCATATTTGATTTTTTTCTCTCAGATTTTTGGTAACATAATTGACATGTCAGGCATATTCAAAATCTGGGGACCGAATTCAAATCGGATTTGTAAATTTATTTGCATGGTAAAAAAGACTTAATTTGCATATACCAAGTAAGTAAATTCTTGGCATAATAAAAAATATAATATATTTGAAGCTGTATAAGTCAATTACGTTAAAATAACGCATTTCATCGGGATTTCGGGGTGGGGACAGTCGAAATAATGAGGTTTCTCAAAAGTATTTTGGTGCCAATGCAGTATATATGCATAAATTTACGAAAAACTTTAATATATAGTTGAATATTAATATCGCATAATTACCCAGAAGAGTATAAAATTCCGGAAAATAAATATTAGTAGCTTAAATCAATGTCTAAAGTCTGGGGACACACCAAACAAAGGGGGTACAACATTTTGTGAAAATGCTCATGTATGAAAAGTGAACCTAAGGTACACTTTTTTGACAAATATTTTGGAGCATGTTTTTTGACGGAGTTACTCTTCCTTAGTTTTTATTATTCGTAGGCTAATAATTATTCTAGGCAGCTTTGTTTGAGTACGGTAAATCTGTTTATGTAAGTTATAAATTATAATGCTTAGATATAGTCTGAACCGTTTTGAGGACAACTTATCAGAGGGCAAACACTCTCGCAACTTTAATTATGGCTGAGACTAAAAGCTAACCGAACTTATGTTTTATGAATTTAGATGTTTTGATTCATATTAAAACTATGTTCTTATTTTTAACAAATATTGTTACTAGTTACAATAAAATGAACTGCAAACACAATGTAAAATTATAATTTATGAACTCTAGTACAGTCTCATATATAAATTAACATTGTTGCAGGTACAGGCGTTATAATGTCGGAAAAGAAACGAGGAGGGAGTTTTCGAAAGATATTCCCAAATATATTTTTTTCACGGAAAGAAAAACATAGCACTTCTGAAATTGAACAAAAATTAAACCACGGCAGTAGCTCCAGCAAAAGTAATAAATATTACACCCCACGTTCGGTTATAGAACGAAAAGATGCATATCAAGATGCTGAGAATAGTGAAAGAATATATGAAAATCTTAAATTGGTGAATTCTCCTATTCGAAGTAATGAAACAATTAGTAATTATTCGTCCAGTAGCACATTAGTTTCAGATAATTTAAAATTTAGACATCATTCCAACGCTGACGAAGATGTAAAATCCAAATATATGGCTCGTCCTCAAGTGCCTCCGAAGCCTCACAATGAAGTGACCTGTGGTTCGCCGAAGTGTAGTAGAGTTCTAGAAAATGCGAGAAAACCAGGTTATCCTGATGTGTATTATCATTCGGTAGAAAAGTTAGCAGACAAAATATCTCCTATGGACGAAATAGAAATCTATCGTGCGTCACAGGATCAATCCCATCCAGCATCCGTCGGAGCTGAGATTAAGAAAGTTAGCACAAAATTTCTTATATCACCAAAAAAGGAAGCCGAAGTTCGAACTATACAACCGACGAGAGCGCGAAGCCTCTCATTCGACAAGAATAATCCCGACAAGGAGGATAAAAAAGATATTGTAAATAATAATGTTATTGAAAAGCCATACAATTATTCCGCTCCGACATCGCCCATAGCGACTTACCACAAAGTTCCCAATATGCCCACCACCGTATCACCGTATGAACATGTTAGAAAAACAATGATCGCGGTCGAAGAAAAGCGTAATTCGATGAGCAGAACCAGCTCTCGCAATAAATCAACACCTTCTCCCGTACCGAAATCTCCTATGCCCAAACGAGACGATTCTCTCAAGAAAGAGAAAACAAGGCAACAAGTTGAAGCGTTCTACTGGCACAAAATAAAGGAGCTAAAACAGAAGGAAGACGAATATCTTTTGCGGCAGTCGATAATGAATTCTGCAAATTCAAAAGTTTCATATACTAACTCCGCTCGTAGCACTCCGAGTTCACTAATAATAGATTCGCGTACTAGTAGTTTACAACGTGGAGCCGCAAGCCCTAGTTTAAATCCACAAGTTTATGCATCCTCACCGTTCACGAGAGGAGCACCTGAGCGACGGACCGATTCCTTCATTAATTCTCGAGTGTCTTATGCGGATTCGGATATAACATACAGACATCCCGGTAATTTGTACTCGCCCGCGTCGTCCGTCTCCAAATATCCAATGACATATCAGAGAGGATCGATATACGAGAAAAATATCAATCAGACCCCTAAAAATGATACAGTCTACGATGATCAAAGGTCAACAAAGAACGAGGCGTTAAAATTTGATTTCTCGAAAACAGGAAACACTTCGCAGGCTTCCAATGAAATGAAATACGTCAAGGGCCCACCACAACCACCCGTGAGGACCACGAGTGTGCCGATGGGGAGAAATTTCAAAATCGTAAACAATAAGAAAATCTTTTTTAGTAATTCTCTGTGTTCAGAATCGGAGAGTGGTTCAGAAGCCGGAGAAATACAAAGAATTATGTGGAGTACGCCGCACAAAGGTAAGCTTTGTATTTTATTACACACCTAAAAAATTAGAACAATTTGTTACTCCTGTGTGAAATCTTATATATAAAATTCTCGTGTCACAATGTTAGTCCACGAACTCCTCCGAAACGGCTTTACTGATTTTTACCAAATTTTATATGCATATTCAGTAGGTCTGAGAATCGGCTACTGGGTACTTTATATATCGATAAGTGCATTTGTTGAAAAATTAATAGTAAATTATTAGAACTGAGACTGACGGCGGCCATTGTTAACTAAATAAATGTGTCGCCATGGCAACGTTGTAATCGACGTTGCCATGGCGACATATTTATTTAGTCACTTCAATAAAATGATATGAGCGAAATACTTAATAATATTATGGCAAAGCAACGTTTGCCAGGACAGCTAGTCATAATATAAAAAATATTATTCATGCTATGACTAATATATAATAATATGTACAATGTACATAAGTAAGTGATCTATACTTATTACTTATTTACTTATAATATTATAATTGGGAAGAGTTTGTTTGTTTGAACGCGCTAATCTCAGGAACTACTGGTCCGATTTGAAAAATTGTTTTAGTGTTAAATAGCTTTATCGAGGAAGGCTATAGGCTATATTTTATCACTCTAAGACTAATAGGAGCGAAGAAATAGAGGAAAATGTGGAAAGAAACGGGGGAAGCTATTTGAAAGGGCCTATTTGAACGAGCTAATCTCAGGAACTACTGGTCCGATCTGAAAAATTCTTTCAGTTTTAGATAGCCCATTTATCGAGGAAGGCTATAGACTATATTTTATCAAGCTAAGACTAATAGCCTAGTAAAAGGAATGCTCGAAATGGGGGTGTGCTTGGAAAAGTCGAAAACAGAAATTATGACTACGCCACTTTGTTTGGACTAGTTTGGAGATAAACATACTAAAAGTCTGACCCCTCCGAGGTGCGCTGGAGGGGGGGGGGGGGGGGGGGAGAGAAGGATCCATTTTTTGGTTTTTAGACTAATTTACGAAAACGGTGCTTCGTACGAAATTTTATTGTACTACATAAGAAAAGCTAATAAAATTCTCTACAACTTTGTCCTTTACACTTTGTATCTATCTCCAATCGTTGCCTAGCTATGAGCTTCTAAAATTGGTCGATTTTCAAATACACACATCAATACGACTTAAGGATATTTGTATTTTCTGAAATATCAGGAATTTTTGAAGACAGTAAATAGATGAATAATAGCTTTTTTTATGGTCTTTAATAAAACATAAAAAACGTTTCTGGATTTTTTGTCTTTATGAAAAATCATTGATTTTTCAATGGCCATAGAACTTTCGTGTGTAACCAACAAATCATTACTTCGTTTTATAAGACTGAAAATTTCATTCTAATTAGAAAAAATCTTCAACATTTTTATTGCCAATGGTTAAGTTAATAATAATGAATCCTAATCTATGGTTAGTGCAGACTATTTTTACCTAAAAATACATTTTTTGAGTTTTTCCTGCTATCTAAGTTACTGAAAATCTTTTAAATGCCAGAACAGCTTGTAGACCAGTTCAAAACCAGAATAATGTGGTTAAATCAGCCAAAAATTAAGCCGATGCGATCAGTAAAAAGGCTCCAGGAGAGCAACGAGTCTCTAGAGTTCCCACTAATATGGTCCATATGATATCAAAATATTTTGTTTTCCAGCATCCCGATCTGGAAAATGCGAAAGGTTGATTTTTCATGAGTTTGGGAGATTGACCATTGATTATTTAAAATTGAAATAAAACGAGAGTAATTTTTATGTTATTTGGCACACATAAAGAAAAGACCACATGAAAGGACATAAGTTTCTTTTTTCGCGGAAAAAATTACGGTTTCCGTGACATTCCTAAATTACGCGGGCGAAGCCGCGCGGAACATCTAGTATATCATATTCGGGTTTCAGGAAAATTTATTTTTATTAGATTTAGTTAATTAATTACAACTTACGAGGAAAATGTTTTAAAACACAAAATATACATTTTCTACGCGTTACTTTACGAAAATCTTTTTTAGCTTAAATAGCCTCAAGTAATATAATGATATACTTATATGTATCTATAGATAGTCAACTTGATGAATACCAGCTCTTTAAAAAATTAATTGAATGCTGATTACGATAAAATTTTTTGAACGCGTTAATCGCTCGAAATACTGGATTGATTTTTATGTGCCAATAGCCAAAATATGGTTTTTACATGGAAGAGACCACAGGGAAATACGCAGCTTCGGGAAAATTGCAGGCAGAGCCGCGCGAAACGTCTGGTTATATAGGACTAAGTAATACGTAAACTAACGTGGTTTGTTAACAATTTCAAACTTCATTGTATATTAATTGGGTATGTCCCCCTGTGAAGCTTGTGGACAGTAGTTATGTTTCATAATAGTTCATAACAAACTAAGCTAAGCTTGGCAAGGCTTGGGCGTATGGGTATGTACTATCAGAGAAGTTGATTTATAGGCTGCAGGACCTATGTAATTTGGTCGTGCTATGTCAAACCCAGCAGATGGATCACAATTATTCACAGTTAACATTGACATGATCCGATCAAATGACGTAGGTCCGTCAACTACCTAGGAATCAATTTGGTATGGTACTTGAAACAAATCAGTACCTACGCTACATAGGAGAAGTTAGAATACTGTAAAGTCGCTAAAAATATTACAGTTTTTGAAAACGTTAGTAAAATAGAATTTAACTTTTTCACAAATTTTCTTTGTATTTCATGAAAAATACATAGTAATAATAATTATTTGAAAGCAATAAAAAGTATACAAGATTGTCATTAAAATTTCCGGACGGGTACAGAAGGCTTTTAGACGACACTCGCTTAATGGCTACCTGAAATATTTATAATACATTTCCTCTTCACCTAGAGCTTTATAAATCCAGGTTTATGTCAAACCTTTTGCTTTTTATTCCATTTCAATCCTTACACGTTATTTGTGCTAAAATAAAAGACAGCAACCGAGGGATGGCCATTATTTCAACCACAATTTAAATTAAATAAGTATATTTCGCTACAAATAAGGAACACCGTTTTAAAATATGTGTCTATGTGTATATTATGCGTCAGTCCGAGACTGACACCAAATTGATGATGAACGTGTAATATGCACGTCTAATGTATGATGTACTAGCTGACCCGACAGACGTTGTCCTGTGTTAACGGTGATTATTTAATTCGAATTGGTATAATAATTAAGAAAAAAATTGATTAAAATTGGCATCAGCTCCATGCCCATCAAATTAATTTAATTGTTTAGGCGAAAATCATAAAAGTTTATTGTGCGGGAACCGTACATTTTCTGGGACAAACAGTATCCCTTGTCCTTTCCCGAGAATCAAAGTATCTCCATACCAAATTTCATCAAGATAGACTGAAAAGCTTAGGCAAAAATCATAAAGTTTATTGTGCGGGAACCGTACATTTTCCGGGACAAAAAGTATCCCTTGTCCTTTCCCGAGAATCAAAGTATCTCCATACCAAATTTCATCAAGATAGACTGAAAAGCTTATGCGAAAATCATAAAAGTTTATTGTGCGGGAACCGTACATTTTCCGGGACAAAAAGTATCCCTCGTCCTTTCCCGAGAATCAAAGTATCTCCATACCAAATTTTATCAAGATAGACTGAAAAGCTTAGGCGAAAATCATAAAAGTTTATTGTGCGGGAACCGTACATTTTCCGGGACAAAAAGTATCCCTTGTCCTTTCCCGAGAATCAAAGTATCTCCATACCAAATTTCATCAAGATAGACTGAAAAGCTTAGACGAAAATCATAAAAGTTTATTGTGCGGGAACCGTACATTTTCCGGGACAAAAAGTATCCCTTGTCCTTTCCCGAGACTCAAAGTATCTCTATACCAAATTTGATCAAAATAGGTGTAATAGTTTAGGCGAAAATCATAAAAGTTAATTATGCGGGACCGTACATTTTCCGGGACAAAATGTATCCCTCTCCGCCGAGACTCAAAGATGTCACTTAATTAGCCCTAAATTAGCAGGTCGATTGTCTGTCAGTGTGAATATCGACGCGCCTTGTACGGTAGCGGTTACGACGCTCGCCGCGTCCATGATAGGGCGAAATAGGAGAAAAAACCTTTTTAAGGCTTAATTTTATACATATTTAAAAAAAGTAAAAAAAAAAACAAATTATTAACTTATGTATTGCAAAGCAGTAGATATTTTTTATATATTCTTTTGATAAATAATAATAAATAAATAAATAATAATAATAATAATATCTATGGACGCTTCACACCAGTCAGTTCAGTTCAGTCTGGCCCCGTGGTAAGTACCTGAAGGACTTGTGTTACAGGTACCAGACAACGGAAATATATTTAATACTTCTATACTATACATATATTTAAAATTTTTATTATATGATACACATATTTAATATACATCCATGACCCAGGAACTTTATAAACTTTTTGTTCCGTCGGCGGGACTCGAACCCGCGACCTCCGGCTTGAGCTACCAACGCGCTCACCACTGCGCCACGGAGGTCGTCGTGTATAATGAAGGAGTAAAGTGGTTTCATTTAACGATTTGGAGGTGTTTTGGTTTTTTATTTCTTTATTATGCGATACCGATAGAAAAAATATGGCAAAACCAAATTACGTATCATATCATGTAGATTACTAATTATTTTTTCAGGTATAATTTCTCTGTTAATGCCGATGAAAAGTTGTTACATCGGCATTAACAGAGAAATTATACCTGAATATATAAATATGAACTAAAAAAAACTTTTTAGTTCATATTACCTTGTTGTTTTTACCTTGGAAGTCGGTTTTTTATAGATTAACATATAATTTTTAACGATTCCTCTGACATTTCAGTTTTGTATTTCATTAAACAAAACCTAGAGCCACATAATCACCAATCATATGCCAGCGCGACATACGCTATTTAGAATTTGCATACTTCACCAGCGCTCTCAAAACCGCAGTATTATGGAGTGTAGAGCTGTTTGAATCGGATAATTATTTCAGAAGTGAGATGTTAATGGATTCTAGCGGTTAGCGCTGGTGTGGTCGCGGGAATTCTTAATTGCTGTAATCGCGTTTGACATATTTTGATCTACAAAACTTTTTTACCAATAACTTATTATAGCTTTTAATCAAAATTGTGCGCATCATATTTGAGTTCTTTAAAAGTTGGTATTCATAATTATGTAGCCCAAATTACATAATATTATAATATGATAAACTGATTTAGTGGGGTTCTCAAGTCTAGCTGACAGATCACGAGTCACGACTGACATAGACTTAACATACGGCGCAACGACATAATATTAGGTCGGCACTCTGCCTGTAGAGCAATTTCTCTGAAGGTACCAAGTTCAAATATTTTGTCTGCATAAGAGATAGCCGGCTGCTGCAGATATTTTGTCTCCTTTGCCTTCAAGATCAATTTTATATTGTATTACTTTATGTTGTGAAAAACGCAAAGGGCATAGACTAATCCGTGACAATTTTCAACTGTCTAGTTTATATGGTACGATACAACCTGGTTACAAACATGAACGCGGAAAGTCGTCGAAATCCCAAACACATGTCTTTTAAAATCCTTAAACTGAAAATTGAATTGTCATTAGCATTGTAAACCATACCTTCCTCGGATCCCTTAATAGGAGAAATCTGAAGTAGCCTCAGGCTATAAGAGTAAGAGCCTGCAACGGCCAGAGCTTCCTTAGTTGGAAGCTGAAAGTTTATCTGTTTGTGACCTTTACAGAGGTAAGAACGACCAGCAACTATGTAGTTTCGGTCGCGGTCACTTTAGGAGTATCCGGTTTTGAAGGTCTACCTGACCTTCGAGAAAGAGTATTGTAAAGCTCAATTTCATAGCTTATATTCTTCGCGGTAAGTGGAGGAATCTCGTCTTCCAGTGCCGGACATTTTTGACAGCTACCAAACACCCTTAAACTTTTTCTTAAAGTATTAGACTTTGAGGGTGTCTAGTCGCAGGCTCTTGGTACATAACGCTTATAATATATGCGGCTAAGAGCATTTTTTCAATATTATCCGGTATGCACAGATCGTGAGTGCAATAATTGAAACAAGAATTCAATTTAAAGCCGGGCGTATTTTCGTAGGTACAATTTTCAAAAGCCAATTAACCATGCAACCTCACGTAGCCGTTGGTGTGTCGGTGTAATTTGCTCCCTTTGTAGCCTGTCCGGGGGTAATAAACGTATTCAAATAGTTCAAACACCAAACTATTAACACAGTGTTACCATTGATTGTCCAAAATTTTAAATAAGCGCATGTATATGGCGCAGTCCACTGGTTAAAAAAGCCGTTCAATCAAACAGCTAGCCCTTTGACTGAACAACGCCATTCAATCACACGGCTATACATCGTTAAGTCGACTTGTTGACTGCAACGTTCAACACTACAGTTAGACGACGCTTAGCTAACTGGTTAAATGGCAAATTAACTAAGGTGTCAGGTGACCATTTATAGTTTAGTGTTATTATTACACAAACGTAATGATATCAAGTAGAATAAATTATTGTATTCTAACTCATTTTGAACAAAATTGTAATAAATACCTTGGTGATGCATTTCATGATCCCATAATTTCTCCTCGAATATTTGTTTAAATTTTGATTCACTCGTATATGCTCCCATAATTTCTGTCACTTTAGTAACACTTGTAACGTATAATTACGAAAAATATTTTATTAATACAATCACAAAATACCGGCTAGTTGACGCCATATTCAATATTGTAAACAAAACGCACCTAGCGCAACGGTGGTGAGCGCTGAACTAATTCAATCAAACGGCTGCTTTTGAATCAGCTGTAGTGTTGAACGTTTTGAGCGACTGAAATATTTAATTAAAAAGCTAGACGTGTGATTTAATGACGTTGTTCAGTCAAAGGGCTAGCTGTTTGATTGAGCGACTATTTAAACCAGTTGGCTGCGACATATACATTTCAATGCATGTAGGTACATATTTTGGTGGACTTCTTTTGGAGCTAAATATTGTAAACTCAGTATTTTAGGCTATAATATGCCATATAACGCGCTATAAAGAAATCATATTATAACTATACTTTAATCCATATTCATACACATACAGTTTTCAAATTGAAATCCCGTAAAAAATCTGCTTAAACTTGTTAAATAAAGTAAAAATAAGAAAGGAAATAAAACATTTTCACTTCAACAGTATTTTGATTTAAATCAATTAAAATACTTAATTACATTGTACCTATCACAAAACTTTACATGGCTGTGAGTCATCACATAATTAGTAGACACTAAGTATATTGAGTTTGTTTTTTAATGTATTAACTAACAGGACCGACATGTCTTGAGATAAAGGTCCTATAAATAAAACAGAATAAAATAAATCTTTTAATTTAGGTACCAAGACATACGCAACTGAGTAATAACAAGTTGTGTATTCAGAAATTCCAGTTAGAAGCTATTGTGCGGAGGTATTTCGTACTTTTTCATCATGAAACTTTCATCAGCTTTCGGCTGAAAGCTTGAAAGGATCAAATGTCGGCCGTAGGCTTTTATGCGGGCAGATGAATTACTGAAAAAATTTAGAACATATTTTACTGCCAGTCATCTGTCAGTATTATTGTTTCAATTTCGTGCCTTAAATTAATTATTATTCGTCTTAATACTTTTAGTTTAATCCCAAGTGAAGTGTGAACCTAGTATAATCTAGGTCGTAGCATGTTCTATGCCTTGGGCCTTGTCCAATTAAAGGCTGCCTGCTAGTAATAACCTACATAATATCATAGAGAAATAATGTACAGTCTAGCTGCTTGCTAGCTTTTCTTATTTTATGTTTTATTTAAATCGTTTCAATATTCTGTAATTACTCTTAGCTTTTAGAAATTTTGTGCTTTCGGAAAATCTCCCCTTAAAGTGTCTCTCTGAGAAATTTCAAATTCTGTACTTACAATACGTAGAAATCTTCAGAGATAAACTGTTGCTTAGCGTATAGGTAGTATTAATCCCACCAAAAACATACCTGTTAAAATGGGGCCAAGTTCCTATCAGAAAATTTTTGGTCTAAAAAAAGAGTTGAAATCCAATCCAATGCCAAGTTTAGATGCACTTCATCGATTGTTATCATTTTCATCAACAGCCTGATCCATAATACTTCTAATTTGAACGTGGCAGGTTAATTTAATTATATTATCTTATTTTACAATTAATCCAGAGTTACGTAAAGCACGAAAACCTGCCAAGATCAAATTTAGAAGTATTATGGATCAGGCTGTTGATGAAAATGATAACAATCGATGAAGTGCATTTAAACTTGGAATTGGATTGGATTTCAACTCTTTTTTTAGACCAAAAATTTGCTGATAGGAACTTGGCCCCATTTTAACAGGTATGTTTTTGGTGGGATTTCAGTCCTTTTTTTCAAGAAATTATACCTATTTTTTTCTTTTTGTGCCACACCCGACTTAAACAATACCTTCGATATATGGCGCTAGTTATAAACTATCAATAGAAGCGAAATTTTCAAGTAAACAGTATTTATTTAACCTAAGTATATCAACTCCCAAGCGGTCGAATTCGACCGCGTAAACAATAGATTTCCAAGAATCCGCAATCGAAGTATTAATAAGCTATACGGTATGCATTATACATGGTGACAATATTTTAAACCAATTCTCGTTGTATCACTGGCGTATAAGAATTTTTACCTATAGTTCGTAGAGGAGCCGATTCACGCTTGACCGATTTCTTCTTAATTTTTTTATTAATCTACATATTATGTAGATTAATAAAAAAATTACACACGACCTGAGTGTCAAATTTCATTACGTTAGGAAAATTGGAAGTGGTATCTAAAATTCGTAGATGAACCGATTCACGCTTGACCGATTTCTCAAATTTCTCAATTTTTTTTAATCTACTTATAACACACGACCTGCGTGCCAAAGTTCATAATGCTAGGACAATCGGAAGTGGCCTCTAAGGTTTGTAGGTGAACCGACTCACGCTTGACCGATTTCTTAAATTTCTCAATTTTTTGTTAATCTACTTATAACACACGACCTGTGTGCCAAATTTCATAACGCTAGGACAATCGGAAGTGGCCTCTCAGGTTTGTAGGTGAACCGACTCACGCTTGACCGATTTCTTAAATTTCTCAATTTTTTGTTAATCTACATATAACACACGACCTGTGTGCCAAATTTCATAGCGCTAGGATAATTGGAAGTGGCCTAGAGGTTTTGATTACCGGTCAGTGAGTGAGTGAGTGAATGAGTGAGTGAGTCAGTGCCAAAATTAGCTATTTTCACAGGGAGATATTTCAGGATCTACCGAAGCTATATCTATGAAATTTGGTATACTGCGTAAGTACTAGTATATAATTACGTAGGTATAATTTTATCTTTGTACTCGCAATAGGCACTGAGCTACAGGGGGGTCAAAAGTGCGTCGAAACGGTTCGTGTAAATAGTGCACGGCATGTGCGCGGCCTGCTGGAACTTGGCCGCGCACTCCGTGCGCTTTGATTTATAAGTTTTTTTAATAAGAAGTAACCATATTAATGGTTGAATCTTATTAAAAATCTCTTGCGCTAAAATGAATAGTCACTAGGCGATGACAAAATTTCAGATGGCAAGAATAGTTCGGAATTGTTGGTCCCAAACTCAGTAGAATCACTGGACGGGATGCTATTATCAAACTCATGAAAAATAATGATGACATGGCAGGCGGGCGCGGTCTCGACTAACTTTCCAGAACTTTCCGCGGTTCGGACGACCATTTGTCCTGTACCCGTGAACCGGGATGCGTCTAAACTTGGACGTGGACTTATTCGAGTTTCTTTACGTCGTTGTTGTTGTCGATTGTTGATAAATTGTTTACATACTATGCCTCATGTGACCACAATAGGGGTATAGTTCAAGCTTTTATAGTCCAACACACATCTAAATAAGTTTTACATAAAATAATAGTTGGCATTAAAAAATTAGGTTATTTTCTGATTAAATATTTTGTTTTTCATACAAAACAACATTACTAAAATAATAAGTTCACACAAGTTACATCACAGGAAAAAAGGTTCAATTCTCTAAATGTTGTCTTTACAGCTATAGTGCCAACCGCAAGGCGAGTCACACATAAATTTTTTGTCATTGAAACGAAGTTTTTTAACTCTTCTTTGCGTAAACACGCTTTCATTACGCCACAAAAAAGTAATACCCATAAAATATATCGGTCTACTATTTCCTACGTGCAAGCGAGACTCGGGTAGGGGATTAGTGTCAGATTACGTATCGTATAGAACTTAATAGTTAATAACTGCGATGTATCCCGGTCTTCCTGAACCCATAAGACCGAACCCCACGGATTTGAGATTCAGTATTACCTATATGACTGGTCAGAGGTGGGCTATTTTTGCCCCATCTATTTCTTTAATAATGCAATAAACATTACTTTCACTCTTGATGAGTTTGATAGAAATTTTGTCATTAAAAATATTAAATAACAAATGTTTTATTTTGCTGATTGGTTAGAAGCGCTTTGGAATAGAATAGAACCCGGCGAGATGAACACAAACTAAGGCATAATATTGTTTCTTTGACCCGCAAACGAAAATCAATTATTACTGTCTGTTTCAATTTAACTATCTAGTTGGGTTAGTTATCTGCCTAAAAATTATGAAATGTTTTATTGAAATGAAAGGAACCTGATAAAATACAAATTTTTAGGTCGAAAATACTCGTACTCTCTCTAACAACCCTCAAGCAAACTATGTTACCAGCGTTGAGCCCGGTGACGACATTTTTCTACAAACGAAAAAAGAAAGCCTAGCCTACAAACGGTTTTGTAAAAGTGACAAAAATATTACGTTTCTTTCTGTGTATAAATCGTGACCTTTTTTTCGTGTTATGGTGCTCCCACACCGCCGTTATAAAATGTTTGTAAACATTTTCTATCATTAAAAACATTTACTAGCAAATGTTGTTAATCGTTACATTTTGTTAGGAACTGTTACATGTTATAAGTGCTCCTACACTAATAGAAAATGTTACTAACATTTTATAACATTTACATCTGGTATTGGCTCACCGCATACCCCGTTGTCCTTTATAAAAGGTTTACTAAAAAAAGATAACGCAATATTATGTTTTATTTTGTTATAATTTGTTAACTTACGTTTACTAAACATTTTCTAACATGAAAACATTTTAAACATTTTTTAACATTTGTGATTAAATGTTTGCTAAAAAATGTTCACTAACGTTACTAAACATTTTCTAACTGCGGTGTGGGAGCACCATTACCTAAATGAATTTTGTTAATTATTTATGCGTAGCTGTTGTCTTCTTTTGTTGGACATTAGGGACCTAGAGAACAAAAAATTTTAGCTTAAGGATTTTTCATAATTTTGCAGTTTTAGGTTTTATTCAATTCAAACTCCCAACTCCTCTCAGAAATTTTCGCTACGTAGATGTGAATTTCCTCTACCATGATAATATATTATAGCTAGGTATTACTTTTGTTTTCTTTTCCGGAGATTCAAAAACTTCATATAAATTACAAAATTTCATGAAAATTTGTTGAACGGTTCAAGCGTAATACAGTGGGTACTGGATGGCCAAATTATTATACTCAGTGTGAGTGATTTTAGTTGTTGCCGCCTTTTGAAAAACCAAAATTTACCCAGACAACGCATGCTAAACGAATTGGGGTTCGATAAAATGCAATAAGCGTTTGACTAAGGAATACTAGGAGGAAAACAAGTTATTTTAATTGCATTTTTTTAAATTATGAGGTTAACGGTGAACGCAGATTTGGCCGCACCGCACTCTTCATATTACACTCGCAATTCTTCATATTATTAATATGAAGTTGCGAAGACTGCAGCGCAGGTAGGTAGGTATGCGATCTTGCCTATAACTTCATATAAAGAATTCGAATGAGGCGACTGCGGTGCGGCCCAAATCTGCGTTCACCTAAAGGCGTAACCTTAATAATATTATGACTCAGATTATGATTCAGATCCTCTAAAGTCTAAGACAATTCCCAGTTTGTTCACCGCAGGTGACTTGACAATTTTGATGAAAGCTGAACGAGTGAAACCTACTTCGTCGATTACGATATGGGGCGAGATTAGCTAAAAGAGAAATGGTCAATTACATTTGGTTTTTTAAAGGAACCATGCGTCAAGACCAGTACCTACGAGTTTTGCGAACTCTTCTCCATCACCTGATGGCTGAATAGTATAGCCAGACGTTACCATAACTTTTACGTTACATAAACCAAAAAAAAAAACTTTTTAAAAGATAACAATGTTACCTACTAGATACAAAAATGTACTTTTTTTCAAGTGAGTATAATAATTTGACCACTGACGGTATTTTCATACAGGAAAACTTTGAGATGTCGTATCGTGATTTTATATTTCTTATAACCGGGATTACTTTATGTGCTTACCAAAATAGAAAGTGTACGCGTAATGTCTCTTAACCCGATTCATATTTTAAATATAACTCAAGGGCGCACTAGTTTTCAACGGTGCACTTTTAGTTTCATCATCATCAGCTTTTTTGTTTAGTCTAAATAGTATTTTAAAAAGGTAAAACCAACTTCAAAATTGCACGTAATAGAGAATCAAAATTTCCTATCTCAAAAACTTGCTTTTGAATTTTGGCACATATTTTGTTCAGACGCTGATGTTATAGTATAGACTAGCATATATTACGAAAACTGGGCGTTTCTGGAAATATTACATTACAATTTGAAATTCTGGAAAATTACAATCCCGCCAAAAACAATTCTTGTAAAATGTTGCCGAGACAACCACATAAGATTTACCCTGTGAAAAAGATATGAGATCTCATGTGGAGCCAAGCTTCTGAATCTACACGGCCTAACTCTACTGACCCTAACTTAAACAAATTCTACATACCAGTAATCTATACATATAATAAAATTGTAGAAATGAAAATTCTGTACATTAAAGATATTCAAAAAATAATAAGTGGGGGTGTTACTACATCGCTATAGTAGCCGAAAATGTGGTTAGTTTTTTTGTCTGTCTGTCTGTCTGTCTGTCTGTATGTTTGTTCCACTATCACACGAAAACTACTGATCCGATTTGAATGCGGTTTTCACAGATATTTTTCTTCTTCCAACTTAACATCTGGTGTATAAAAACATTTCCCCGAAAAAATCTGACCCAAAGGGACGACGGTCAGATTTTGTATAAGACTTTTGCTTTAACACGAAAACTACTGATCCGATTTGCATACGGTTTTTGCAGATATATTTGTCTTCTTCCAACTCAAAATCTGGTGCATAAAAATCATCCCCCCCACCCCTCTAAGGGGAGCAAAGAGGGGGCCAGATTTTGTATGAAACTTTTTTCTTTAATGGACTTACTTCATATTATTAACTGTTTTTTCCAACTTTACATCTGGTGTATAAAATTTTTACCCCCATCCCTCTTAGGGGACAAAAGAGGGGGTAAGATTTAAATACTTTAAATGGCAAAACAACGTTTGCCGGGAGAGCTAGTTGATATAATATATGGCTTCGCCGTTTCGCTACCGTCGCGGAGGTGATGCGAATATTTAGTTTCTGATCTGAAGTTAGTAACGAAATAGCCGAGCCATATATTTTATTAATATGTGGAATTTGCTTAAGTTAGGGCCAGCAGAGTTAGGCCGTGTAGATTCAGAAGCTTGGCTCAGGGCTCTATATGAGATCTCATATCTTTTTCATAGGGCAAACCTTATGTGTGCGTCCCGGCAACATTTTACAAGTAATGTTTTTGGTGGGATTTCAGTTCTTTTTGTAAGTTGGTCCTTGTAAGCACTTATTTAAAGTTTTTTTTGTTACTGTCTACAGTCATTGTCGTAATTCATAAAATTGGTGAAAGTCTCATAAACCGGTTTCCATACTCGGTTCAAAGAAACAGATAGAAAAAAACATGCTGACACACTCGCATTTATAATATTAATCAAGTATGTAATACGAATAGCTGTAATATCTAGACGTTATTTGTTGAGAATTGAGGCTCAATACGGCAGAGCAGACACTTTGTGCCGACAAGTGCAGGGAGAATTGTATGAACAACGGACGATTGGAAACAATAGAGATCCAAGCGACCGTGAAATTATACGTTTGATGAGGAAGGGATATTTCTATATTAAGAGGATTTGTACAAATAAAATACTGTATCGAATTGTCAGTGATACTCGGAAGGAATAATAGAAATAGGGAACAATGATATCAATAATAATTAGGAGCTTGATATAAGTTGCTGATGCCAAACAAAACTGAAATTAGATAATATATTTTTTGTTCAGTTTGTTCTGTATATTACTCATGTTATTGAGACTGGTGCAAAATATATCTATATATATAAAAATGGATTTTCAAATGCGTTAGTCGCGCTAAAACTCGAAAACGGCTGAACGGATTGGGCTGACTTTAGTCTTAAAGTATTCGTAGAAGTCCAGGAAAGGTTTTAAAGTGACACGAAGTTCACTGGGACAGCTAGTACTTGTTAAAATATATTCGTTTCTCATCGATCTGATCTATCAATCTGGTAAAGATTGACGCGAAACTGAACGTCTAACCTACGGATTGATGGACTGATCATTTTTTATTATGCACTTTTGAGAAATCAATCTGCCGTCAATATCACATAACGGTGCGTCCACATTTGTATCATTTGCGCGATCAGATCTCCGATCAGATCTCCGTCGCGATCATCGCGCCGTATCAAGTATGCGTGTCATAGTGTGGACGCCTATTAGATCATTCTGCCGATCATGCGAGTATATGATACGGCATGTATTAGATACGGTGCGTCCACATTTGTATCATTTGCGCGATCAGATCTCCGCCGCGATCATTGCGCCCTATCAAGTATGCGTATCATAGTGTGGACGGCTATTAGATCATTCTGCCGATCATGCGAGTATTTGATACGGCATGTATTAGACACGCGGTTAATAGCGATCGGGGCGTATCATGATACGCGTATCATTTTGACACGCTTCTATGATACGCGACGACCGACGACCGAGACGATCGGGGATCTGATCGCACAAATGATACAAATGTGGACGCACCCTTAATGGACTGATGCCAGATTGACCGTGTAACCTACAACAGTCAACTTATCGGATAGTACATACACAGGGGGTACATATGTCGCAGGGAAAAGAGGATATCAGGAATTTCACGATATCCCTAGGGATATCACGAACTCCCGGAAGATGCCGAACATTCTTATTTTTTACGTCTTCTTACTAAAAATATCTAGTGATATGTCATATCACTAAACTAAATCTAGTGAAATGTCAGAAACGCGGATACCGCCGAATAAAAATCGAGCCACTCATTTCTCTCGCTCGTTCTAGTTCCCACACGTGACACGGGCACTAGTGGGAGTGAAAAAAATGCGTCGCTCGAGCTGGCGCGGCTCGTCTAGCCTGGAGACAGACAGACAGACTAACCCGGAACCGTACGGAACCGTAAAAACTAGGATAATCGAAGAGCTGGAGTACCTGTAGTACCTGTGCGTGTACAAGAGCCTAACCAAACTAGAGATCGACATGTCACCTTTACAAAAAATATTCAACTTGGTCAGCCGCTTCATATGACGTCAAAAATCAAAGGTCTGAAGTATCTGATGAAGAACCCTCAGCTGGTTTCAACTGTATGATTCAGAGATATGGTGATGCCCTCTCAGATCTGCTATAGTTGCATTACACGTGTGATAATAATAATAATAATAACTCCCACTCTGATTTTGGTGATGGTGGCCGGTTTCATTGAAACCAGGCCAATAGTAATTTTATAGTGCCCAAGTGTGTGCGCAGTACTCAAGAGCAATCTCTATATTCCTTTACTCGCGTAACCCGGTGGGACGGAAGACTGATACGACCGGCGAGAGATCAGGCGCAGGGCCGACTTTTTACATGCCCATCCGACGCATGGATCATCTAACATCTTACTTGTCAGATTCAGATTTTAGATGATCCTATCAAAGTACCCGTGTGTATACTAGAGCAAGCGAGAGAAATGCGTGATTTTTATTTGGCGGTGTCCGCTTTTCTGACGTTTCACTAGATTTAGTTTAGTGAATTGACATATCACTAGATATTTTTAGTAAGAAGACGTAACAAACAAGAATATTCGGCATCTTCCGGGAGTTCATGATATCCCTAGGGATATCGTGAAATCCCTGATATCCTCTTGTCCCTGCGACACATACTCGTACATCTGTAACTTCATTGCACAATATCAAATAATTTCTGAGAGGTTTCGAACTGTCGTGGAACTTCTCTGATGCATTCATATAAATGCAATGCATTTTCTAACATGACATATGATATACAATAGCCCATGCAGTATTGTGGTTCGCATATCTCGTCTGTACAACTTTGACTGTGTTGAACGAACCTTGCCTAATCTAACCGAAGTTTGTGGTAGTCACAAATATGCAATCATAAAAGTACTTTTTTACCCCAAACGAAAACACGGTGTAAATATTAGGTTTCGTATCTATTTTTGTGTATCTGTATGTCTGTTTTTGGCAGCGTCCAAATAGTTGACAAAAAGTTGACAAGATTTATGTTTTTCATTTGTTATTTTAAATTTTCCTATGAATTATCATAAATTATTTGAATATACAGGTTGTTATTCAATTAAGTTATGATACCCGAACAACCTGTATTCAAGCGTAAACAATGTAATAATATGCTTTATAGGATTAAGTACTACATTGTCATGGTAGGTAAGGACCTACCATCATAATACTAACATAATGAAAAAAAGTCCTTTATTACATCGCGTCGTTGGACAGGACAAGCTTATAAGTACCTTAGCGTCGGGTAAACCAATAACCCGGCTATTGCGAGTTAATCACTTTAAGTGACTAACGTGAAAAATCTCATGTGGCTCATTATGCGGCCTCTACATGTAACCAATGTAATACAAACGATTACGAACGTGTAGAGGAGCATATTCGTATATGGTTTATGATTGCACTAAAAAAGATCGTACATGTTCGTCGTAGTGTCAATCTTGGTTAACTATTATGGCCAATGGGTAGTAATATTTGGAAGGCATCAGTAAAATTATATCCGGAATTACATGTTTTAGGTTTTAAACCAGTTTTAAACTAATATTTTAATCGAGCCTTTTGATAATTTAAAATATTATGTCAAATTAAAATTATTGAGACCAATACGTACTTAACAATTTATTATGAAAACCTTGCAAGTCTTACTCATGCTTTGTTCCATCGTAAATATAATATTTTGGAGGGTAACACAAGGCCTTATCTCGCTTTGCCACCCTATAGTTAATCCAGTCGTGACCCTAGAGACTAGACCAGGGGTCACCAATTAGTTTTGCTCGGGGTCCATTTTAAGAAATGAAATGACCTTCGCGGACCACACATTTTATAAAAAATATATTTCTAAAACAAAGGTTCTTGATTACGAAAATTACAAAGGTAACTTACGTAATATTATCAATGAGAAAAGTGTAAATTTTTGTAGCTAATTATCTCTCTAATGTTTGTATTGAAATTCCTGCAAGCTATTGATATTATAATTAAATCCTTGAGATGTTCATCAGTAGACAGTAAATCAAGACCGAAATTTATTTTTAACGAAGTTCATCTTCGAAAATACTTAGTCCGCACACAATGGGTGGGCGGTCAGGATGCGCGCCGCGGTCCGCCATTTGGTGACCCCTGGACTAGACGGCTACAACTTACAGTCCGTAACAAATACCATATTATTACTTTGCAAAAAGTGTAGTAGGTTGTTTTTAAATGTTTTATTGTGTACAAAATTTTTATTTTCTCCTTATTTAGGTACTTACCTATCTTTTTACTAAAGAAACACAATGTTATGTATTTTCTCTTCTTTAGATTTCTCTCTTTTTTACAGTTAAATTTTTCCAATGTGTCACGTTAAAATTGTACTTTTGTTTCTTTTCTTAATTCTTACGAATATTGTTGTTAAGAATTCGAGATCAGTTTAATATAAATTATTATATTATAATATATTATAATCAGCTACTCTAAATTCTGATTGTACAGAGAATATGCTAGTAGTATTGCATTGCTTACCCTGCCAACAATTTTAATTGTTGTATGATCTATCAGAAGCAAACCACTCGGTTATTGCCTGTGTTAATCGCTAGTTTACGTTGATGGATAGTCGATTAGACGTGTCTAATAAACGTTGTTGGAACATAATTTATATCTATATGCTAGCTATACACGATCTATGTACATTTTTAAACGACATAAAAAAGAAGGTTAAAGGTATATATTATAATTATATAATAATATTAAGTAGGGTAATTTGAGCCGTTTGTATCCAAAATTGCCCAGTTTTCGTAAATTATGTAAGTCTATATCGGCGTCTGAACAAATATGCCCAAATATCCATAATATTATGTTTATGTATGTATGTTTTTATTTTGTGTTCTGTACATTTTTAAACGACATAAAAAAGAAGGTCAAAGGTACATATTATATTATAATTATATAATAATATTAAGTAGGGTAATTTGAACCGTTTGTATCCATAACAAAAAATTAAAACCGACTTCCAAGGTAAAAACAATAATAGCATCCTTATAATATGAACTAAAAAGTATTAAATAATAATTATTCCTATCTAATAGTGCCTTTTTCCGCATTCGGCTAAAACTCAACTATTTCTGTACTCAATCTTCATCATTTTGAAGTCGGTACCAGATTAATCTTCAGTTCTCTGACAGAATATTTGAAACTTTTGGAACTGGCACCGACTTCAAAATTATGAAGATTAAGTACAGAAATAGTTGAGTTTTAGCTGAATTCGGAAAAAGGCACTATTAGATAGGAATAATTATTATTTAATACTTTTTAGTTCATATTATAAGGATGCTATTATTGTTTTTACCTTGGAAGTCGGTTTTAATTTTTTGTTAAAAATAATAATTTCACTCTTTTTAGTTACCTAGTAAGCCATCGCGTACTATACGTAGAATAATACACCTGTATATTATTCTACGTAGGTATCTTATTACAGTCAAACTTACAAAATATTATAATATCAGCTGCAGCCTACAGATAATTTTAAACAATATATTAAAAAAAAATCGAAGTGCACACGTGTGACATGCTAAGTAGCCGGTCACCGGACTAGTTTCAATAGGCTGTTGACTCGCTCGACTTGTCGCACACGCGGACGCCTCGCACTGTATAGTGTTACATAGTACGGTAGGTACCCGACCCGCGCCGCGCCGCCGCGCCGCCGAGCCGCGGCTCTCGCGACTAAACGCGATGCAAAAGGTTGAAATTATGTTGTTTTCCAGAATATCTCGGCGAACTGAGACAGAATGTTACATGGTCGAAGCAACTTTAACTTCTCAGAAGTAATGTCAGTTAATGTGTGCCTTATGCTCTGGAGATAAGGTTGAATTTGGTGACATTGGTGACCCTGACTTGGTAATGATGATTATAATGATGATGATAATGATGATGATGATGATGAATGTAATTTGCATAGTAGCATATGCTTTCAGTTCTTAAAACAGTAAAACTAAACTCCCAAACTTGTATCTATAAGGAATCCGGAGTTCTCTTAGTATCTTCGGAACCATAGTATATCTTGCTGCAAAATCTTGCGTTTTGGTAGCATATGCTTAGGATGCTTCTTATGAAACCAAAATCACCATAAGTTTCCATATAAATTTCGAGGAGTTCCCTCAATTACTCATGGATCCCATCATCAGGTCACCGCTTTTGTGAACATGGTACCAAATTGGAGTGAAACCTAATACAACAAAATAAAAGTTTTGAAAATCGGTTCACAAACGGCGGAGTAATCGTTGAACATACAAAAATAAAAAAATAAAAATATCCACAGCCGAACATATAACCTCCTCGTTTTTTGGAAGTCGGTTAAAAATTGCCCAGTTTTCGTAATTTATGTAAGTCTATATCGGCGTCAGAACAAATATGCCCAAATATGCATAATAATGCATAATAATATTATGTATGTATGTTTTTATTTTGTGTTCGCATATCTCTGGAACTACAAGTCCGATTTAAGTAATCTTTTTTTTGTTGAACTAGGTCTATACGTCATACCTATTTTCTATTTAAGGAATACTGTAAGTTTAATCAAAATTGGTTCAATAGGGTACTTCAACAATCTTAAGTACATATTAATTTTATGGTCGGATTAATTTTTTAAAATACAACTTCTGAGCACCAGCTGTCGAAACAAAAATGTGAAGAAAATGAAGGAAAGCTATAAGTAAACTCCTTTTATCGGGTAAAAGTGAGGGCTTACGAGCAAAAAGGAAAAAAATGAATCAACTAATGTTAAAAAATAACCTGAACCCATGTGACGCCTGCGACCGGAATTAATCAAATGATATTATCTCAACGTAAAATCCGATTAGCCGTGCAGGAATCAGGCCCTCTCAAGTTCAAATCCGATTTAGAATCTAGAGCGTGCCTAACTAAATAAAACCTAGAAAAAAGAATGTCGATTTCAAAAATTCACGACATCCCTATAACAATTTGTGTAATAAGTAAAATATGCTACGGAATGGCCCATAACTCCGGCAAAGAACTCTCTACTGCACTGAATATAAAGGCCGTTTCGTTTTAAACACATTTTACTCTACCGATTATCTGGTGACCTGCCAATTCTATGAACATTTTTTCTTTGGCAAAGCCCGCAGGTCGAGATAAAAGAACAGTTGGTTCGTAATGGGATCTTTTTGTTTAAACTCGCTACAAAAACACGGGTTCACGTTAACGATGCATTATTAAAGAATATATTCGACGTTTTCACTCGTATGTGCTCCCATAATTTCTGTCACTTTTACTACACTTGTAACGTATATTTACGAAAAATATCTTAATACAATCACAAAATACGGGCTAGTTGACGCCATATTGTAAACAAAACGCACCTAGCGCCGCGGTGGTGAGCGCTGAACTAATTCAATCAAACGGCTGCTTTTGAATCAGTTGTAGTGTTGAACGTTTTGAGCGACTGAATGTGAATGAATTTAATTGAAATATTCAATTAAAAAGCTAGACGTGTGATTAAATGACGTTGTTCAGTCAAAGGGCTAACTGTTTGATTGAACGGCTATTTAAACCAGTTGGCTGCGACACGGACAACAGAATTAAACCTGGAAAAGCCTAATCAGCACCATAATCTAAAATCGTGCAATATTGTGTCAATGTCAAGATTGTAAACACCGCGAGATTGTAATATGACGAAGTGATGGATTGTAAACAAACAGTTTCCGGTGATTTTAAATAAATTATTTCGTATTTAAAATAACTTCAATTGACTGAATATTTGATGTATAACATTGAATAAAATTTTGATATATTTAAAGTGCAGTTTGAATTATAAATTTGGTTAATTTTAATAACCGAACATTCAAACAGCACTTTAAATATATCTAAATTTTATTTTATGTCATACATCTCGTACCATTGGGCATTGAAGTTATTTTAAATACGAAATAATTAATTTAAAATCACCGGAAAACTGTTTGTTTACAATCCATCACTTCGTCATATTACAATCTCGCGGTGTTTACAATATTACGGTGACATCAATACAGCATAATATTACATTCGTACTGACATGAAAAATATAACAGTGGGTTTCGTCCTATACAGGTAATACAGGTATACCACTGCGTTTAGTCTTACATCTTCCTTTTAGGCTCTTATTACCGCAATTTTGATGAAGTACTGTAAGGTAGCATATTATATTTTTAAAGTACTTATCTACAATGAAAAGTTCTTTTGAAAAGCCTTCGTTCGTTGAAATGAATGCAAAAGTCACGTTCTGTATAAAATCGATGATATTAACGAGAAACGTCAATTTTGCAAACACTCAACACGTTTCGACACGAAAGATTTTTAATTTGATTTACGTTCCATATGCGTCCCGGAAATATGAATTTTAATTTTTTTCGATAAAACACTCTTTATTTGATTACGCCGTGACTCCGAAAGTAGTGGCTTTTTCCAAAAAATGGTGAAAATAACTTTGTATTTTTTGGGATTTCATGTCGACGGTTCAAACAAAGCGATTGACACTTTTGTAAAATATGGAATGCTTTATGCTTTTGTTAAGCTAGGCCATGCTAGATTTTATATCATATGAAAATGAATCGCTTAACCGATTCGTTGCCACTCCCGCGCCCAGCGCGTCATTTAAAAAGATTTAGTGAGGCCGATGACGCGCCAGGCGCGGCATACAAGGATCGTTAAAAAACACGTTAAAACTAAATTAATTACAATTCTGTAGTCGAAATGTGCATAAAGCACAACCAGTGGCCAATGCCGCACGTGGGGCGTCATCGTTTAGCAGGGCCGATGACGCTTATGGCGCGTCATCGAACAAAGTCAAACTGCTTGGCCTGTGGTAAGAATTCGTGAAAATGAAGGTGGCAACGAATCGCTGAATGTGACAAATTGTGAGAACGGCTGAACTGATTTCAGTAATTCTTTATTCAGAATATTACTTAAAACTTAAAGGACGAGTATGGTTCTTACGCAGAAAAAAAATAAAATTACGTAGAAAAGAAAATCAAATACGCAGATCCGATCAGATCGCCGAAATACGCAGATTATATTATAATGTTTTTGTAGTTTGTTAAAAATAAAACAATACCGTTCTTGAGATACATCCTGGAGACAGACAGACGGACAGACATACAGACATAGAAATAGAGTATCATTTTTACTTGTGAGGTACGGGGTGCGGTACCTGACAAGTAAAAACCCTAAAATTAACGTGTGCAGCGACAGTAGGGTGTCAAAAAACACAATCTGTTATGACTTAAAACACTGGCACAATTTTCACAGTAAAATTTTTAACGTTGCTTGTGACATCGTGTTTATGAAATTGGGGCTCAAACATAATTTGCATTGAAAAGTTGTTACTTTATATTTTTTCTTCTTAAGCATTGTAAAAGGTTCTTAAAATAATAATTGTTCATGTTTTGAGATACAGTACCTAATTATGAGTATTTATTTTGATTACGAGTATATTATAGAGTCAAGGAAACGTTGTTTTGCCATGAGTTTAATTATTATTTTTCAATATTCTCACAAATAAGCACACGGGAGGGATGGATTTCGTTTAGATTTTTTACCAAAACGGTTTTGGAGGAGTTTGGCAACAAACACGCGATACAAGAATTTTATAAATTTGTGAATCAGTACTAATATTGTAAATGAGAAGGTGTAAGCAAACGCCTAAACAGCTCAACTGATTTTGAATGGACTCAAAGTATCCTCATATCAAAACTTGATTTGGGGATACTTTGAGTCCCAGAGATAGACAATTTTAACCCGGAAAAATTTACGATTCAAGCACGCTAAACAAGTTTTGGCGCCATGTTGTTGCGGGCGTACTTAGTCTATAAATCCTGCCTTCATTTCTAATTTGAGTTCAATACATCTAATCGAAAATGCCCTGTCAATTAATGTGAATTTCGGATACGCGGAAGGAAAATTAAAATTATTATTAGCTGTCGTTTTTGGAGCGACAGGTCAATCTCTCGATGTAGTCCCTATTTAATTACATTCGCCATTAAATACAGGAACCTTATTAAACTCCAATGTAGCTCATATCGTAGTTATAGAAGTTAATTTTTTAGAAAGTTGCCCGGTTTCTGGTTTTTTAACGGTGTTTATTTATTCGCTTTAGTTTTGACTGAAATGATGACGAATTATTTTTAAAAATATTCTCTATTATGTCAGCTTTTTAACGAAAAAAACATATTTATATAGATCCATCCAATGCTATGAACGGACAGTTAGGCTTCTTACTGACGAACGGCACTTGTCGACGACACGTGTGTTGACGGCTGCCGTAGACGCGTGCCGTCGACAAATGCGTTCGAAGAAGAAGAACCGGTATAAGCCGGCATGCACAGAAACGTGAAACTTATAACACTCCTCTTTTTTCGCAAGTTATTAAAAACCTCAGAAATAGGTTACAACGTACTATAAAATATCCGGTAAAATCTGAAGAAGCTTCGGATCAAAATGAAAGTATAGTAATTGATAACAACTTTTTCAATGAACACTAAAGACCGAGTCGCTAACATCATTAACTTCAAACTTACAAAGTTTATTTCTCGCCCGTGCTTATTGGAGTTTTGTATAAATGTTATTTGAAGACCTGAGTGGATGAAGTAGGCAACTAACAATTAAAAATTGAAGTTTTGACAGTAAATGCAGGCTTTTGGACCGAAAATATGATTTGAAATCAAAAAATGGATTTTATCTATACTCAGATATTATATCAGCCGGATGATGAAGTAGATAAGTTACACGGTTTGATTAAATTTAGTAAGGAAAAATTACTTAGTATTTAGTATTCACAATTATGTTACAAAATGTTAGTTATAAACTTCACCCACGGACGTCTTCATTTCATTTCCGCGGCGAACGACGGATAAAGCAATGAAAGCCTTCGGTAAGTAAACGAAAAGGTGAATGTAATTAAAGATCGGCTTTAAGCCCGTTTCCGATATTTGGAAGAGAAAATCTATATTATCCGGGATTGATTCAGGGAATTACAAAAATCGGCCAAGTGCGAGCCGAACTTGCGCGCAAAGGTTTTTTTGCTCAATTTAGCAAGAGAAAAAAAAGACTAAACGAGGATTTTCTTATTAAAGTCTTTAAATATCTATTTTATTTTTATTATTTATATTGATATCCAGCAAAAAAAGTATACCTTCCCGTTTTTACCCATTGGGTATGGAACCCTAAAAATCAAATGGAGGTTTTTGCAAGAGTTTTTCGTATGGGGGCGAAATGGGTTCATCAATTCCGTCCACTTGGCGACTTTGATTTATTCGTAGAGCGTCGTAGACGTGCTACGTCAGAGTGCTACGCCGTATGAGTTACGAGTTACGACTCAATACGACATACGACGTTTGCCGTTCGAAAGTGCTTTGTGAGAGTAAAGGATGCTTTTGAGTATCGTTTAGTAAAATTTTGTGTCCTTTTTGGTGGACCAAAACTACCTTAAGCTTTAACTGCAATTGACATAAAACATTTTTTAAATTTTAATAATAATTCAAAAGAAACGTAGTACTTTTTCTTTTAACAAAAAAGAAAGGAAAATACAGTATCACGTATAGTTTATTTAGACTAGTGTATGTAGGTCACAGGGGTAAGTTTCTGCTATTCTTCAGCGAGCGTGTCTATGGTTGGGTAATTTAACTTTACAAACTCAGATGTAACTCACTGAGGAAATCTAAGTTACTCGTATGTTGGGAATACAAAGTTTAATTGTAACATTTTTAAACTAAACTATTTAACTTAATTTAGAAAGAAAAACTTTGTTTTAAATTTAACTCCAATATTCAGGTTGAGATGTGGGGCTAAAATAAAATGAGCACTTCTTCAGCTATACTATAATTTGTTAGAACATACTTGTAGTAGTAGATCGGATTTGTGTAAAAGTTTATGTCAATAAATAAAAATAGTTACAATATATTTATCTTATAAGAGAAATTGTAGTCGTTACAGTTTTATAAATCAACGTCATTTGCGCGACTTGAAAAGGCTTATGCTCCAAATTTTGACAAGAAGTGGGCCAAAAAATTGTCTGTATGGAATGTGCACAGTTTGGCTGACTTGGCGAAGTATACAGTAGATTGAAGTGTGGCATGTAGATATGCCGCGTATTCCGATATGCGGCGCGGAATTTCCTGTGTAAGTCGCGCTGATATTTGAGCACGTTACGCTGTTTAATCGGCTTTGTGGAGCCGTCTAAATTCATTTCGCTTTGATGTTCACGCCGCTCAACTTTGCTTTTAAAACTTTCACTATATTTTTATCTCCGCTGTTCGCTTATCATACTGTATTCAAAGAGTCGGCATAAAGTCTATTCAGCTTCCGCGCTCCCACCCAGCTTTATTTTTTATCTATTTCGCGGATATTAAAAAGCTACCTTCTTAACAAGAACCACATCGCGCCATCGGCTATCGGGTGAAATGCGATTAAGGGTCATCTTTGTCCATATTGCCAAAAAGGGATTTAGTGTTTAGGGTCATGCGGGTGGCGTCGGTATAGCGGTATGCCCACAGCGCAAGGTCGATGCCCGCATCGATCGTCGGCGACAAACGGCGCGCCTGTGCGGCACCGCACACGCCGCGCAACAGGCACAATCTAACCTCCGCTGGCTATAGTAAAAACACACAGTTCAGTTTCAAAGAGGGCGTCCGAGGACGCAGACGGCGCCCCTCGCGTCGCGGTCGCAGCAGCAGTGCGTCGGCGACTTGTCATACTTCCAAACACCAATAACTGTGATAACAAACACCAAAAAATGTTAGGTAGGAGCGTTAGAGTGGGTCCGGAGCACGCGTAACACGCCGGTCGTAGCCGCGCCGTATTGTTTACCTTGCGTTCGCTAGCGATGGGTGTGGTTCAATGGCACTTACACTAGCGTGTCCGCCGGGGCGTACGGGGGGCAGCCACGTGATGTATTACTCCGCTGCCGGCTCACCCCCGCCGGCTCGCCGGTGCATTTAGTCGAACCTGCGCGCTGCATTTCAAACTTTAAGTGCTATATTCCGATGAACCAGATTGCACGCGGCGAGCGAGCGAAAACCGACTCAAAGCCCTCGGAATATGACGTCGCGGCTACGACAGCCCTTCCATCATTTTCATTATTCAGTGATTGCAGAAAATGTAATTTATTTTACAAACAAATTAATATTTGCAATTTGTTCCATATTTGCATGAGATTGAGTCCATTTTACCTTGAAACAGCATGGGCCGTGAACAGATTCCCATTCATAGATTTTATCGTTGTGAGTTTTCTTGTTTACGTCACCTTCCTGTCCCAGATCTGTTTTGATAAATTATAGAGGTTGATTGAATTATTTATTGGATAGGCCTAATTCGTGTTGTATTCAACCGTTATTCAGCGATGAATTACAGTTTCAACTAACTATGAAAGGAAGGAGACTCGATGGTGGTTCGCGTTTTATATCATACAATTTTAATATTTATTCATATAATTTATTTTAATATAATTTGTTTTGACTTACACTGAATATTATTGTTTCTTTTAAATTTTGGATATCAATATTATTAAATAATATGTAGCGTTTTTAATTTTAAACTTTTCCTATTATTGTCCCTAAAAAGCTATCGTTGCTTTCAACGTTTCATAATATAATTGTAAACTTATTTTCAATTTCATTTTTTTTTCTTATATAATTATACTACGAGTATAATTGACGCGCGATGAGCTAGACAAATACGAGCCAGGTTGGCCTACGGCTGCGTTGGATCGAGAGGATTGGAAGACTTTGGGGGAGGCCTTTGCCCAGCAGTGGGACAGCATAGGCTCTTAAAAAAAATAAAATTATACTATAATATAAAAAAAGAGATAATTTATAATATACTACGCATTTAAAGCTACTGACCTAGCATTCTTTTGTTTAAGACAATATTAAAGCCACGCCTACAATGCATTATTGTTCTGAAATTATTCACCGGTTTCATGAATATTCTCTGAATTATGCTTAAATCTTAAGTATGAGTATTTCCCTGTTTTATCTGCAGTATAATATTATTCTGGAACCGTGATATTAAATATTTTTTATTTATAATTAAATATTATTATGTTCATTATTCATAAACTGATTGTGGGTCCATTTTGTATCATTATTGTGGGTAAGTACATACAATAAATTATAATATGTAGTTACCCACAATAAGTACATGAGCATACTAATTATAATTAATTATAAAAATATATTTTATTATCAGGGTTGCGTAATAAAATTCTCCTGCAGATAAAACAAGGAAATACTTAAGAAAAACCTTATTACGAAACCTACCCGAACATAACTTATTAATTAATAATTATTATAGATGTTTCTTATTCATTATGATTATATTTTGATGATTAAAGTATAATATTTTTAAAATTATAGTATAATATTTTATTTTTTTGTGTATTTTTGTAATACTTAATTGAATATTGTGTTGTGTGATTGTCAAAATAAACTTATCTTATTCTTATTCTTATATTATATTCATCTGAATTACGTATGAAAGACGACTATAATCATTTAAGTAGATTTTTACGTAGGGAGGCCAGCTTCGTCACGCAATGGTTTTTCCAGTAAATTAGCATGCATCTCTTTAGTGTCTCCGAAATTGAGACAAACCCAGGTGGTCGGAGCTCCATTAGATATGAAATACTGACTCTTGAAACACAGATTCCAATCTGATAGAATTTTTTTTTCCTAAAAACTTGTACCACTTTTTGATTAGTCGATACGTAGTCATACTTCTGTAATGATGGGAAGCTATCGGTGACCATCAGGCGATGTATTACGCTCGTTATCTGGCTAGGTAGTCGTTTCGTAGAGATGCGGTTATTACATCAAAGCCAGTGTTAGTCAGCAATCTATAATAGCAATTAACAGCAGGCCAGTACCGGCAGGGTCGGCCAATACTAGAATTAATGTTAATTTGAGATAGGTGAGTGAACTGATGAACTGATGAAGCTATTTAAAGGCTTGCTTATCGACCTTTTTCCATGCTCTAAAACTTTTTTAGAATTCATTTCGTTTTTAGAATTCACAACGTAAATGAATTCTCAAAAAGTAATTGATTTGCGAAAACCTTAAAAATTGTCATTCATAATACAATATTCAAGAAGCATTTGTCGTAAGCAGTGACTTAAGTCGAGATTGCATAATATTATGGCAGTATGATATTAAAGCTATGGAACCTGCAATTCTGTATATCCAAAGGATTCTGGGTATGGGGAAAAGAAAATTGGATCGGAATACTAAGTTGATTCAGCATAAGTCAAGAGCTCTTTGTCTTGAGCGCCCTCGGATATTAAGGCCGTCCCCCGAGCAAACGACCTTGGCCATACATTTGCCGCGTTGCCGAGAGCGCACCAAAACCCTATTTTTTTTTACTTAACTCAGTTCAAAATTGACCTAAAAAAAAATTAAAACGGGGAATATGTAGTTTATGATATTGTCGATCTATTGGCGTGTGTTTCAAATAAAAGTAATTTGTAAATCCTAAGGAGATGCTGAATGTATGCTTGAATTTTAATAAATTGGTTTTACTTTGGAAGCTGATATCATGAGTATAATAAACAAAAACAGAAAATTTGAAACGGGCAAAGGAATGTCAATATACTGAAGATTATTGATGTATTTTTTATTATAACTTTGTAGCTTTCAAATGATGAGTTTATAGGGCTTGAAATACGGTAAATTACGGTATCTTCGGAAGGAACGCCCTTAAACGAATCTAAATCAGCGAAATTTTTCAATAGAATACTTCAGTATGCGTATTTGAGTTTCAATATTACGTATTTTAACCTCGCTTTGGGAGTGCCTTATTAAGAGCTGTTTCTTAAATCCATACTAATATTATAAATGCGAATGTGTGTCTGTCTGTCTGTCTGTTACCTCTTCACGTTCGAACCGCTGAACCGATTTTGCTGAAATTTGGCATGGAGACTTTGAGTCCCGAAAAAGGACATGGGATAGTTTTTATCCCGGAAAATGTACGGTTCCCACGTGATAAACAAATTTTTGCGCAACGCAGTTGCGGGCATCATCTAGTATTATATTATGATAAATTAATATTGGTATTTCATGAAATAATTAAGTGTAATTAATCCTTTGATCGCGGATGCTTGGAAATCTATTGTTATATTCCATTGTTGTCGCGGTCATCGGTGTCCTTATGGGGCTTTATGGGTTAATAATTATAATTGCCGTCAACGTCTGGTCTATATAGCACTTTCGTTTCGGTTCATTAACTTCTATATTATATTTTAAAACTCTGGTTGAGGGACTAAGACACGGTGGGTACCTAAGTATTGAAAAAACACAAATCCCAAAAACATCGAAGTAGAACCATATTGTTAGTGTGAATAAAACTACTCTAGTTTTATTTACCTCTCTCAATTCTCATTACTAATGGTACATAATACCATACAGTAAATTATAAATACGTTTCACTTTCTTCTAAGAGACATAGATATACTCACACAGTAAGCATTCTGACCGAGTCAAAATGCGTCCTGTGTGGCAAAATAGAACGCAGAACTGACCGCTTAAACTTTTCACCGCGTATGTCTGATAGGTCCCTTATAATTTTAATAAGTCGCTAGTACTAGAAAAACTAATTCCACTTACCCCATTCTGCAAGGAAACTTTAAATCAGTTTACGGTTACGGTTCTCCCACGATGGAATTTTCCATTTCAATTCTCTCCAACTTCTCTAAAGTTCCAGTGTCTAGTGCACTCATATTATATTAGTTTCAAAGTTATGACAATTTTAAAGATATATTTTAAGGAATCTTTAAAAAACCTTTTTAAGATTAACGTAAACGTGAGACTAGGTTCACACGGCATTGTCCTGCACGTTTTTAGGGTTCCGTAGTCAACAAGGAACCGTTATAGTTTCGGTCTGTCCGTCCGACTGTCTGTTTTTCCGCGGTTTTGCTCAGAAACTATAAGACCTACAAAGCTGTAATTTGGTATGAATGCACATATTAACGATGGCAACAAAATGGTACATGAAAACTAAAAAAAATATCTTTTTTAAGGTACTTTCCATACACATCAAGCGGGTATGAAAAATTTTTTTCGCGTCCACCCCATCGTGTGGGGTGTTGTTGGATAGGTTTTTTTAAAAATATTATGAGTATTCATAGATCATTTTCCGATTTAGGGATCCGTTTGTGAAATATTAAGTTTTAAAGTGGAAAAAATCCTTAGAGTCCAGTCCCCCCCTTATACCAGCTAAACGGTTGCTCCTGAAAATGTGAAAAAATTCACGGGAGTAGAAAATGTGTTGAAATTAAAAGGAAAACTATAACGGCTAAGAAGACTTCATAAATTATTGCGTAATAGTCGATAAACTAAAAAAAATGTATTCGGTGAAGTACTCGTATAAAGGAATTTTTCGTTCAAATTCCTTTCAAAATATCTGAGATGATGTTGTTAGTAGTGTAAAACACGTTATAAATGTACATTTATTGACCATACAAAAAAAAACTAGCGGTATTACGGAACCCTATATTGCGCGTGGCCCGACAAGCACTTGGCCGGTTTTTTGTATTAGTTTGGCGATGGCTTGGATTTGTTGGTACACGATTTGTTGCAGTACAATCGACGTGTGAATGGTTCTATATACATTTTATGTGCCACAATTTATTCTGTATACTGTATACTGCAAAAAACGTGTAGAAAATGTGCAGGATTGTGCCGTGTGAACCTGGCCTAATAAGATTATTGAATTGACAATTATGTCTGTACTTGAGATATTTTTATAAAAAAATATTCTCTTTACTTTCTTATGTATAATATAGTATCATTCATCAAGTACTTTTGAAGAATACTTACTTTTGAAGAACTTACATTGAAAAGTGGAATATCTTAATATACCATAATTACTATTAACCATCCAATATTATGAGATTTCATGACTGAAACATGAAATTTGTTTATAGCGCGGGAACCGTACATTTTTTCGGGATAAAAAGTATCATATATCCTTTCCCAGGACAGAGAGTTTTCTACATACTTTTTAGTTAAATGGGTTGAGCTGTTTGGGGGTGCAGAGTGAAGAGAAAGAGAAAACAGATGGACAGACAGACAGACAGACAGACGGACAGACAGACATACAGATAGACAGACAGACACACTTTCGCATTTATAATATAAGTAGGCACTTATAGATTTCCAGTTTCCACCCATCTTATGACTAGCCATTTCACGTAGGCACTCCCAATAGAACTTTTCACATTCATCAATCAGTTCAACCGAGGTAAAAACCCTAAAAACCCCTGGGTCTTCGCGTCGTGACTCGAATTTTCCATTAATATCTAACAAACAGAGTAGGTTAGATAGATTGTTAAAATCCAAGCTCCACTGGCTGGCATCTGGTAGATTCGGTACAGAACGATATCTTTTTAACACCCTAGAAACTCCACCCAGCTTGAGTGACCCCTCTCCACCAAGCCAATGTCACAACATCTAAAGGCAAAGGGTGAAGCAGCATAATATCTAAGGAAATCGGAAAATGTCGGATCTACTGGCCGCCACATTGGGACCACACCGTTCAAAACATTAACATTATAATTATGTAATTTATAAAACAATATATATTTATTTATTATATGTGTATATATGTATATATATAATATAATATATAATACACATATAATAAATAAATAAATATATTTATATATAATATTTATTATAATATATATATATGTATATATATTATTTATTATATATATATATATATATATATATATATATATAATAAATATATATTGTTTTATAAATTACATAATTATAATGTTAATGTTTTGAACGGTGTGGTATGGGCGAACAGCCCGTAGACGGCCACAATTTTTATAATAAAAAAAAAACAAACAGAGTAGGTACCTACTCGCTGCAGAAGAAAAGAATATAGGTAGTTATAAAAACAAAATTTTTTAGGTGTTTTTTTCGTCATGATTTGAAGAATCGAAGAATACAATTACCTAATATTAAAACGCATAATTTTTAGAGCTTTTTTTGTGTTAACTCTCAACATGCATAAAGAAGTTTTTCTTGAAAAATTGGTAATAATGGTTATATTAGAATTTTTAGTTCAAGTAATATTAATTACTCAAATAATATTAATTATCGTACTTACCTAATTAATTATGTATTATTTTAAGTTACGGACAGCACTTGTTTTATTGATATTAAAATGAAGTTACATTGACCGTCGCTTAAACTTCCTCCGGGAAACTTATGTAATAAGTGTCGAAACTTACTTGATATCGAATAGTGAGGATACTTAGTTGCAAACATAGTTTTTAGGGTTTCGTACTCAAAGGTTTAAAACGGGACCCTATTACTATGATTTCGTTGTCTGTCCAGTATCCGTCTGTCTGTCTCCAGGCTGTATCACAAGAACCCCTTTAGCTAGGCTTCTGAAATTTTCACAGATTGCTTACTTCTATTGCCGCCATTACAACAAATATAAAAATAAAATAAAATTAATATTTAAGGGTCTCATACAAGAAACGTGTTTTTTTTGCCTTTTTTGCTCGATGTCGATAATGGCAATAGGCTTGTCACAAAATCCTCAACAGTATGCGTAAACTGTACTTTAATTATTAATAAAATATGTAAGGTGGGCTCCCATACAAAATGCAGAATTTTTGGCCTATTTTTGCTCTATAACGGTACGGAACCGTTCGTGCGCGAGTCCGACTCGCAATTGGCAGATTTTTTTTCATTACAAAGTATTGTTCCGCACTCAGCTTAGAAGTCAAAGTTTCATAGAAGTATGTTGCGAGGTATTGCAGTTGTTGATGCTTATGCACCTGCAACAGCGATAACTAGAATAGTTTGGATGGGATACTGCACCACAAGCGTTCAAAATTTTCATCGTATTTTGTTGGAGGTGAGTTGAACTATATGAATGAACTAGCTGTTGCCCGCGACTTCGTCCGCGTTAACATAGTATACCTACCTATAATAATAATGAAAATGAAATAAATAATAATAATGAAAGTCTATATTGTAGACTTTCATTTAAACTTTCAACCCCTGTTTCACCACTTTGGGGGTAGAATTTTCAAAAACGCTTAAACACGTATCCAATCATTTTTAATCAGTAGCCCAAACATAAAATTTCATGTTTCTAACTCAAGAAATAACGGACTTCCATTGAAACTTTCAACCCCAATTTCACCCCCTTGGGGGTAGAATTTCGAAAAAACGCTTAAATATGTTCTTTTATAATCAGTAACCCAAAAATAAAGTTTCAACTTAAGAAATGACGGACTTTCATTCAGACTTTCAACCCCTATTTCACTCCCTTTGGGGCAACATTTTCCAAATTCCTTCCTAAGTGGGTGTCTACTTAACAAAACAACCCTACTCACTAAATTAAATGGCTGTAACTTTAACAGTTTTTGCTCAGCAATGATGAATCAGTCAGTCAGTCAGGACATGTAATTTTATAAGTATAGATTTAATTGGGATATATTGATGTCTATGAATAGGTAAGATACTGCGTTTATTGTTAGACAATAATAATTATTATTAATGTTGGATAAGAGGAAAATGGGCAATCAAAATATATCTCTCTCTATATCTCTATATCTTTCACTTTTATCAGTTTTTGCCGTTTGTGAAATAAATATCTTGTTGAGGTTACTTAAGCTGGAGTTTTTGTTAATGGCCACAAAGTGAATAATATAAGATACGCAGATGACACAGTTCTTGTGGCTGACTCTGAAAGTGGACTGCAAAGTCTACTGGATGATGTTGAAGCTACTGGTGTTAGTATGGGACTAAATATTAATATAAATAAAACTAAAATAATGACTATATCAAAGACGCCTATACCTCACCCACAAATAAAATGTAAAGGTAACATAATTTCAGTGGTAAATAGTTTTAAATACCTAGGGAGAATATTTACTTCGGATCTAAATAACCTAGAGGAAATTAGATGTAGAATAGGACAAGCGAAAACTGCTTTCTATAAAATGACTAAAGTATTGTGTGATCCAAAACTAGCACTCTCAACAAGATATCGGGTTCTTAAATGCTATGTCTGGTCCATCCTTCTGTATGCCTGTGAAGGATGGGTTTTAAACAAAGATAGTTGTCGAAGAATACAGGCATTTGAAATGTGGACACTACGAAAAATGTTAAAAATTTCTTGGTCACAATTCGTATCGAATAAAGAAGTTTTTAAAAGAGCGGATTGTGAACGCCAACTTATGAATATCATCATCCAAAGGAAGGTCTCTTTTTTCGGTCACCTACAAAGAGGATCCCAATACGAATTTATACGGTTGATCATAGAGGGTAGATTGCCGGGCAAGAGACCACCTGGTAGACCAGGAAGAAAATGGATCGATGACATAAAAGAATGGACCAGATGCAGCTACCCACAATTAAAGGAATTAGCCCAAGACCAGAAAAAATTCAACCTGCTGACCGCCGAACTTCGATACGAAGAGGGCACTAGATGATGATGATGAGGTTACATCCATGTTTATTACCTTCTTCCGTGCGTTAAACTATTCAACTGTCACAGCGTGATCATTGGTCAGTAATAAGTAATTACGGAGGTGCCACGTTATTATTACTTCAACCAATATTAAAGGTTTCTAACGAACTGAAAGTGACAAAATTGAGCGCAAACTCGACAATTAATAGACGAACCGCCACGGAAATTTCACCTAAATGGTTCGTTAGTTTAGTCTAGACGTGTTTCACTCTGAAGCGACTAAACATTGGCTCTTCAATTAGACTTTCGAGATAGTCAAATTGATACGTCAGCGCTCTCTAGACGGTAATTCGCATGACATGCATTTACATGACAGTATCAATTGATGCATGACATGCCGATCGCGAAACGATCATGCATATTGCAGGACGAAAAATTAAACAACTTGTCAATCAATGTACAACAGCACGTAGTTTGCATGTCATTCACATTAATCAATACAATAAACGTTATGCGTGATGCGTAAATGCATGTCATGCTGAATAGCCGTCTAGGGAGCGCAATTATAAATTCGACATAACGCCCGCAACTCCGTTGCGCAAAAATTCGTTTATCACACGGGAACCGTACACTTTTCCGGGATAAAAAGTATCTTATGTCCTTTCCCGGGAGACACAGTAACTCCTTAGTTTACTTTCAGTAAAATCGGTTCAGCGGCTTAGGGTCTACACAGACGGACTGCATTTCAACTGCAATCCAACTGCAAATTGTAGATCAAGTTTAGTTTGCAGTTCTATGAACGTCAACTGTTCTGCATTCAAACTGCACTTGATTGATTGCAGTTGAAATGCAGTCCATCTGTGTAGACCCTTAGAGACGAAGAGGTAACAGACACACTTTCGCATTTATAATATTAGTTTGGTTATTAGTATGGATTTCCGATCCCAACTGATTTTAATTGGCCGAGCGAACTATACGGTATTAATCGATTGCTAATATTATCTATACATATAATGTGTGTGTAATTGATCTACGCTTGACTCGACTGATGTCAATGTTTTAATTAAATGTAGCTTAATTCCCAACATTCAATTTGCGATAAAACATTTTAGTTATTTTCGTTGCTATCGAGTTTTTAATTAACTTTATTGTTTTAACATTTCTCATAATATTTGATACTACAAATATGACCGTGTGGGAGGGTAGTTGTTTTTCCAAGACCTATGGACTTCTGGCTTAGCTAGCTATTTACATACATTTCATTTATGAGAATATTTAAATACAAGAAGTAACAAAACTGAGTGAAAATATTTAAGGGTTTGTATATGATCCCTGTATAGTTTACTGTGAAAATAGCAGCGCTGAAAGACTATTTTTTTTAGTTTTTTATGGGCAGTACGCGATGAGTTTTCCCATACAAAAGTTAAAAAAGTTGCTCCTTCAGTGCTGCCACTTTTACAGTGAAATCCATACAGGGGACTCATACACACCCTAAAGTATTATCACTATGTTTTGTTACACCTTGTAGAACTGGTTTATAAATCTATTTCGAAAAATAAATACTAGGAAAGATTACTTAACTGAGTCAAAAAATGGTTCCATGAATTGCACACCTAATAGTTCTGCATTTCGTCTGACTTTCGCATTTTCAGTTCGTACTTCGTACTCAGGCCGGTCATACAATTTTTATTGCTTTGTCAGCAACTGGAGTCTGGAGCCATATTGTTATTTTTTTGAGCCACAAATTAAGTATTATATAATTTATGTGTAGATTCTTCGCCAAAACTAGGTGTTAGCCCATCACTGCGTGGCCATTTTGTGCTTATTTTTATTCTTGTATATTTCTATTTGGCAATCATTTCGAAGCACATTTTATAATCCAAAAAAGAAATTAGTCATTTGATTCATTATACTGATAAATTATTAGTTCAAGTAATCATCAAATCAAAGTGCATCCTAAATCACAAGTAAAAAGCTATGCAAAGTTTGTAGCGATATTACTACTTGATGTGACATTTTTATCTCGAGTGCCTCATATAGCACGATTAAGGAATTATTAAAATTATAAATTATATAATATTTAGCTTACAAAAATACTGATTGAAAAGCCCAAAAAACGTTGTTAAAAACTCACGTATTTTTTGTCAAATCCACGTGTTTGATGCATATTTTGGCCGTTCTTATGGTTTATTATTTTGCACACACAAAACTCAACAATATCTAGCATAAAATGTAAAAAAAAACCTTTATTAACACTTTTATCACCTGAAATATGCAGACCGACTCCTTTGTTATGACCGAGTAGGTCGGACGCAATTTGGCACGCTTTTCACGCTCATACACCGATGAGACTCTCTCCACTAGTCTATCTCAATGGTTTGAGCAGTCAAATGAATGGGGTTTACCGTTATATACAATATAATGTATTCTATTTTGATGATCCAAGACATTAAACACGTCAAAATAAATTTTCGCGTGAAAGACATGTGCCATGAATTATTCTGGGAGATTAAGGAGCCATCCATGTGTATGAGGGGTACGTGGGTGAAGAATGTCAAAGGTGATATATTCGCTCATTATCTCTTGTTTGTCTGTGAAAGCATTTTACTATTAATAACACCTATCGTATAATGTGCGTAAAATTTTCCCTTGTTTGAGAGAAGATATTGATTTCAGTAACTAACAGCGATGTAAGGGTTAACAGTATCTGGTCGCACAGGATCCGTAAATTTTTACCGTTCCCAGGACTCAAAGTCAAGTCTGCTAAAATGTTAAACAAAACGCAAACAAACTTTCATGCAGTGTCAACACTAAAATCATGACATTTTTGTTCTCAATATATTATATCGTAATTTTAGGTAAGTAAGTAGCAGTTTTAAAATGTAGCTAGACATAAAAAAAGACATAATAAACAAAACGGTTTCAACCAAAGTTTAAAGTGAAAATTATCGAGGTTAAAAAGATGGGTATTGATCGAGTTTTCTCATTATAAAATGTATTTATTCCTGTAACTAAAAGGTCTGCGGATATTAAAAGGCACTTGACACTTAAGCTGGACCTAATCCTCTTATCGGAAAAGTGCGAAATGAAACTGTAATTTTGAATTTATCGAACACAATATTCAATGGAGATTAAAGCTTTCACTTAGTGAAAATAAACATTTTATTTCTTTATTTTCCTGCGTTTGTCCATAGCACTTACAAATTACAATTAATTTAAGTGTAAAAGTGTGTAATATATTGCTTTATTCTTCAATAAACATTAAACTTACATTATTATGCGTACTTCCCCCAATAAGTTTATACTTAGCTTAGGTATAAAAGTGAGACTATCTACACTCCACAGTGATCTTTCTTTGCTTATCAGAGAAACGATTTTTATGAATTTAGGTATGTAGATTGTAGATGCATTAGGATGAACTCTATAGTGTACTCTTAAGAGTTTTTTTATAAACTATAGTTCACTGTAAAATTAACACTGCTAAAGGAGTCAGTGTAAATCGCATATACATCAATAAAAAACCTTTCTACATACCCAGTGTATTATACAAATGACATAATTAGCTGCTGTATATACAGTACACATTCTAAATCACTAATTTACGTTAGAGTTGTTAGATGTTTGCAAATGGTCAGAATATTACATGACCTAAATGATTAAATTTTGTATACGGCTTTGCTATCACATATTCGAATCAGTTAGTGCATACGTCCGGGCTTGGGCCGGCAAAGCGAACCTAGCCCCAATCAATTCTGCTTCCCTAACGCGTTAAGGGCGTTCCGTCCGGAGATTCCGTAATTGTAGTTAAAACCTTATAAACTCATAATCTGAAAGCTACAAAGTTATAATAAAAATACAGCAATAATCTTCAGTATATCAACATTACTTTCGCTGTTTAAAATTTTCTATTTTTGTTTATTATACTCATGATATCAGCTTCCAAAGTAATACCAATTTGTTAAAATTCGAGCATACATTCAGCATCTCCTTAGCATTTACAAATTACTTTTATTTGAAACTCACGCCAATAGATCGACAATATCATAAACTACATATTCGCCGTTTTAAATTTTTTTTAGGACAATTTTGAACTAAGATAAGTAAAAATAATAGGGTTTTGGCGCGATCTCGGCAACGCGGCAAATGTCCAAGGTCGTTTGCTCGGGGGACGGCCTTAAATGGCACGTGTGAGGTATTTGGACCTGGAAATCCACATGCATTCAGCTCTGCCTTGGATTTATTTGATATATGTATATCCATCGGGGTCAGCCTTTTCAATTACATAATCCATTTATTTTCAATTGATTTTGTTATTTTTTGTTATAAATGTAAATTATACAGGTAATACATACATATCTCAGGTAATGCTACTATGTCAATGTTATTAAAAGCTTTAAGAAAAACAATGGCACTTCAATCCGGATATTTTAATTTTATTACGTCTACTTTTAAATGAATTGACAACTGACATGTGTTAATATATCTAGCTTGAAGTGTCTAAAATATTAATTCAATAACGTATTCTTATGCTAAATACTCACATACGGTTTTGGTCGATAGTTTCCGAATCGAAGGAAATGACATATTTGACATATTTTTAACCGACTTCCAAAAAACGAGGAGGTTATATGTTCGGCTGTGGATTTTATTTTTATTTTTATTTTTGTATGTTCAACGATTACTCCGCCGTTTGTGAACCGATTTTCGAAATTTTTGTTTTGTTGTATTAGGTTTCACTCCAATTTGGTACCATGTTCACAAAAGTGGTGACCTGATGATGGGATCCATGAGTAATCGAGGGAACTCCTCGAAATTTATATGGAAACATATGGTGATTTTGGTTTCATAAGAAGCATCCTAAGCATATGCTATCAAAACGCAAGATTTTGCACCAAATTGTATACTATGGTTCCGAAGATACTAAGAGAACTCCGGATTCCTTATAGATACAAGTTTGGGAGTTTAGGCGCTGTTTTAAGAACTAAAAAAAAAAAAAATATCCACAGCCGAACATATAACCTCCTCGTTTTTTGGAAGTCGGTTAAAAAGCATATGCTACTATGCAAATTACATTCATCATCATCATCATCATTATCATCATCATTATAATCATCATTACCAAGTCAGGGTCACCAATGTTACCAAATTCAACCTTATCTCCAGAGCATAAGGCACACATTAACTGACATTACTTCTGAGAAGTTAAAGTTGCTTCGACCATGTCGGTGCCAGTTCCAAAAGTTTCAAATATTCTGTCAGAGAACTGAAGATTCATCTGGTACCGACTTCAAAATGATGAAGATTGAGTACAGAAATAGTTGAGTTTTAGCCGAATTCGGAAAAAGGCACTATTAGATAGGAATAATTATTATTTAATACTTTTTAGTTCATATTATAAGGATGCTATTATTGTTTTTACCTTGGAAGTCGGTTTTAATTTTTTGTTAAAAATGATATTCCATCGAACGGGCTCGAAGCGAGCCTTCGAGCTGTCAATTTTGCGGTTCACACGGTGGTTATTTCTCGATTTGAAGTAAAACTGTCGAGCAAAACCGTATGTCAGTACTTAGCATTAGGGTTACATCTTAAAGTTCTCGTAAACAGATTGTTACCACAGTTGATCATACCGTAAAATAACTAATAAAAACTTTACACTTTCAAGACTCTTATAAAATTCGCGCTTTGCAGAATTTTACCTTGGTAAAGTGGTTTTTGATTAACTTATAAAATAATCATTTCGCAACTTTTATAAGGCTGTTATGAAACTCGCTAACGCAACTTTGCCGCGAGATTTTTGCTAGGAAAGCTCTACCTCTCATCTAATGGGAGCTTTTTGCTAAATCTCTCTTAACGCAACCTCTTTCCGAGCCAGTGCAGTCTGAATTTCAGGATATTCTAAAATTTTTAATTTTTTAGTACCGTTAACTAAACAATATAATATATTCAAAGTTGAAGGTTCTATTCACTTTTCTCCATACGTAAACTATTATATTATATTTACGGGATTAAAATAGTGCTAGTGATAATCGTTAGTAAGCTTCACACGTTGATGTGGTCACAGAGCGAAGTGGCATTAACTCACATGGCAAAATACAAAGCTCCTTAGTCCTCTCTCGCTCAAGGCTACAAGCTTGCAACTTGCACGTGGATGCTAACGCCATCTAGTCGATTCCCATCAAAGCACACATCTTCCGGCTTGCACTGTTCATCTGTATTAATAGAAACGGAATTAGTTAATTTGTTGACAGTGCGTTTTCACGTGCCACAGTAAGACCACGGTCCAGAGTTAAAGTTTAAAATTTTTAGTTATTTTAACCATAGTGTTCCAGTTTATCAATTCAGTTTACGTATTCTGTGATAGTGTTTGCTTCGATTCAAACAAGCTATCTGGTGCCTGATTGGATGTAAAGTAAAACATATTTAAAAAGTAATTAATTATATATTTTAATACCAATTTAACACGCATGAACTTAGGCAAATAATCTTTTAGTTTTTGTAGCTAATCTTCACAAAACTAGAGTTTTTAAAACCGTGTACTTACTAGATTTTTTTAAAAATTGTAGCAATTATGAAAAAGGTTGTTACCTAGTCATATTTTTGAAAATTATGCAATAGCATCACTGTACCGGTATAATTAGAAAAAAATATATATTTAACAAAATTCTAGGGTTATGAATTTTCTAAGCCTTTTCAATAGAATGGTTCGTAATTTTTGAAATACAAAGAAAGAGACCTCAATAGAGTACGTAGTTGTGCTACATAATATTATTTACATGTACATGCTAGATACCTTGTCAATAATTCGGTGTTGGATAAAAATTCTTGAATTTTGTTTTTTTTTTCTTGGGGAATCAACGCTTTATAAAAATTGTATTAATATCCATTCTTAACATTGCAGACGAGTTGTGGTATGTGAATTTTCATTCACATTTCTTGTGGCAAACATACAACAATATCAAAAACATTATCACTATAAAATGAAATTACATTAACCTGCGAACTTTTCATATGATCGTCAATGCCGTGTTCTGTTTAAAATAATTTTTTTTCTGTATATATGAAATATTATTTTTAACAAAAAATTAAAACCGACTTCCAAGGTAAAAACAATATTAACATTAATATGAACTAAAAAGTATTAAATAATTTTTGCTATCTAATAGTGCCTTTTTCCGAATTCGGCTAAACCTCAACTATTTCTGTACTCAATCTTCATTATTTTGAAGTCGGTACCAGATAGCTGAATCTTCAGTCCTCTGACAGAATATTTGAAACTTTTGGAACTGGCACCGACTTCAAAATTATGAAGATTGAGTACAGAAATAGTTGAGGTTTAGCCGAATTCGGAAAAAGGCACTATTAGATAGCAAAAATTATTTAATACTTTTTAGTTCATATTAATGTTAATATTGTTTTTACCTTGGAAGTCGGTTTTAATTTTTTGTTAAAAATAATAATAATTTCACTCTTTTTAGTTACACTGGTAGGTAAACCTTCGCGTATATTTTACGTATCTTATTACAATTTGTTAAGAATCACAGTTCACACTCACAAAATAATATATTATCAGTGAAGTGAACATATTGTGCTAAGTAATTTAACAATTTTAATACTTCAAACCCCAAGCGGTCACCGGCGATTGCGATAACAATAGAAAGGCTATTGTGTCTCGTTTTTCCACGATCGAAGGATCTATCAGATAAAAAACTGTATAAACTTGCATTGGATGTAGCGTAGCTACTCATCTAATACCAAAAATTATTTATTTGGCAAAACAATGTTTGCCGGGACAGCTAGTAATATAATATTATCATAATTATTGACAGCTGTTCTTGTAATCAAGAATTCAATTTCAAATCCATTCAAATCGATACTTAGTGCGCCATCTATCGATTAATAAGTATAACTAATTAAAAAGACACTTATTGACTTTTTTTGTTTAAATGCTCTTTTTAAAATAACTTTATTTTAATTCTATATTTTGTCTATTAAAATTTTATAAAGTAGTTAGTAAAGTATTCGATCTGTATATAAAGTAGTAAAGTATATTCGATCTTCCGCCACTCGCCGCGCGGCGGCGCCGCGATACCGTCGCCTCCGCGGTGCTGACCGCCGTCTATATTTAAACAAAGTGTTGTTATACAGTATAAAATTATTATTATTATTAGTATATCCACACCTATGCCTTGTACTATTATCTATTCTGTGCCATGAGACATTGGTGACCTTAACACGACGTGGTAATGATGAAGACGATGATGATGATGATGATTATGATGATGAATATGAGTTGCATAGTAGCATATGCTTTCTGTTCTTAAAACAACGCCGAAACTCCCAAACGTGTATCTATAAGGAGTCAGGAGTTCTCTCAGCATCTTCGAAACCATGGTATACCTTGACCCAATATTTGACTTTTTGGTAGCATATTCTTAGTACACTTCACATAAAACCAAAATCACCATATGTTTCGATATAAATTTCGAGGAGTTCCCTCGATTACTCCTGGATCCCATCATCAGTTCACCACTTTGTGAACATGGTACCAAATTGGAGTAAAACCAAATACAACAAAGCAAAAATTTCGAAAATCGGTTCACAAACGGCGGAGTAATCGTTGAACATACAAAAATAAAAAAATAAAAAATAAAAAAATAAAAAAAAAAAATATCCACAGCCGAACATATAACCTCCTCGTTTTTTGGAAGTCGGTTAAAAATAATAGCATTGTTCCCACAAACATGTTACTTGTCTCTAATAAATAAATACACATTTTGGTATTATGTATTAGATCTGTTTGCAAGGTTTAATTTGTGACGTACAAGTTGTAATACTGTTTCGTACCTGTTTCTGTAATACTTAACAAAAGTCTTTTGTTGTTGATTTTCCAGCATAAGCGTAACTTTGGCCGCAACTTTGTAACTTTTCTCGTTATCGCGACCAACAAATCCCCATTACGCTTAAAGCAACGAGATTTCATTTCAATACTTGTAATTTGTTTGTACCAAATTATTAACATTTTACAGCCATTATGCGGCCTCTAAACGTTGGCACACAATGGACCTAATGGTGCGCATATACAGGCAACTAAAATTGCTCAAATCCAGTCAATTCTTGTCAACTTTGACGTCACGACTACATCAAGCAATTTGCGGCAACAAGCAGCAATATTGCGCAATACAATATTGAGTGATGTTGCCATCGAATATTTGAGCGATATGAAATAAATTGCTCCATATTGCTCCACAAATTGCTCCAGATCGCTCCATTCGTTTCACCGAGCAATTATTGCCCGTGTAAGCGAATCTAAATATACGCGATTGTGTAGAAGCTCATACAACTATTGCGGCTTGTCCATGTATGTGGGCCCAAGATGGAGCAATTTTAATGAGATTACTAAACACACCGGCAAAATTAGCGGAACATAACAAAATTTTAATTTTTTTTTTAAATTGTTCACTTTTTTTTATAAATTTATTTATTTATTTACTAATTGATTAAAAAAAAATTTCATATAAATTTAGGGCATAAAAACGTGAAAAATAGAAAAAAATCGGCAAAAATCAAAATTAAAGAAAATCTTTGAAATTTCAGTAGTAAGTTTTTAAGTTAAATTCTCCATTTTTATTAAAGAGATGCCATGTTAAAAGCGTGTAATGCCTTTTATGGATCTCAAGAGGGCCTGGATACGCCATTCCATGCTTGCATTTTGATTGTCAATAATTACCTTTGGGATATTCTCCTACTCCTCCAGTAGCGCCAACTCGAGCTCCTGGACACATTTTGGACCGGAGTTTTTACTCGTACCGTTAACCCATTGATGTGCCACACAACTTCAATCGGATCCACATCCGTAGACCGCGCTGGCCTCTCCACCTGGGCTACGCCAGCATCGTTTAGGTAATAATATCCGATTTTCTTACTCTATGGACGCGCATAAAATTGAAGTTACTACCTAAAACTGTGTAAAAGGCACACCATGCAGTTCAAGGATCTCTGTACTATAGCCCTGTACTATCAAAATACCATCATCAATAATCATCAGCTCCGTGCGGGCTCCAAATCATATGCCACTCCAAACCATTACCAAGCCTGCATCATAGGCCAGTGTTTCCGTTAAGTTTGACGGCCTATAGCGTTCCTTATGATTTATCCACATTCTTTATCGCCTCTCAACAAAATGTACACAGAATTTGCTCCCATCACTGAACAGCACAAAATTTCACTCACTTGTCTAATTTTGATGTTCACGCGCAAATCTTAGCCTGGTTGTTCGGTGTCCTGTCTCAAGTTTTGGTGCCCTTGCTGGCACTTTTGAGATTAATTTAACTTCTTTAAGTCTTCTTCTTACTGTACAATTACTTACCAAGCCTGCATCATAGGCCAGTGTTTCCGTTAAGTTTGATAGCCTATAGCGTTCCTTATGATTTATCCACATTCTTTATCGCCTGTCAACAAAATGTACACAGAATTTGCTCCCATCACTGAACAGCACAAAATTTCACTCACTTGTCTAATTTTGATGTTCACGCGCAAATCTTAGCCTGGTTGTTCGGTGTCCTGTCCTTGAGACAGGACACCGAACAACCAGGCTAAGATTTTAACCAAAACTTGTTTTGGTGCCCTTGCTGGCACTTTTGAGATTAATTTAACTTCTTTAAGTCTTCTTCTTACTGTACAATCACTTACACGTACATCTCGGACCTGTTCCGACAGGTTTCTTAGGGTTTGTTTCCTTACAAAATGGTCATCCTGAACCATTGTCACCCGATATCTGCCTTGTTCTCGTCTCCGAACGTAAGATCCAGTCTCTCTGTAGCGTTGAAAGTTACGATGGGCCACGGAAGCCGACACACCTAAGGCCTGACTGACCGTACGGTAGGTGTGACCTTTCTCTAACGTGGTTACAGCTCTAGCTGTCGCAGATGCTGGGAAATCACTAATTTTATATCTAAGCAATTTGTTTTCCAAAAACCAAACAATTAAATAAGCTGAGCATACCTTGCACCCCGCTAAAACGCCATTATTATTAGGAACACTTACAACGTCAATCATCAAAAAACACTAATTAGGGCATAATTGCTATAGAAACCTGTCAACTTGCCAGTTTTGTTCAATAATTTATTTCTTAAATGAGCTTAGAAACTACAAAAAAGGATTTCACACAGCCCGACCCACTTGAGTTCAAGTTGTGGCACTTTTTATCTATGTTCCGCTAATTTTGCCGGTGTGTGTATTATATGTCATCTATTCGTCTCTAATTATGCATGATACACATAACACACAGCATGGCAATCATGGTAATGCATATTTTTTCTTTTAAATACAAATGCTCCATCTAAATTCTGTATCCAAATGTGATAAATATGGCTTTCAAAAAGTTGACCTGATCTACGTAAAATGTTCCCCACAGAGAATTTTGAATAAATATCCAACATGATGATTTTAAATAACCTACTTTCGCTCGACATTTTTCCATTTAAATGTTAGGGTATTCTTTTGGGATTCCTATTGAGTATTTAACAAAACCGAACAAAATATAAAACAATCGTTAATGTAACAGAAACTTTGAAGGCAGAATGAATTAAAGGCCTCTTGACATAGATTCTGTGACGTATAAACTGTCGACTGTCGAATGTCAGTGTATTAGGCTTTTGTACCTAGACTTCAGCTACGGGAAAATTACGTTTAGCAATTACTGGCATCCATCCATACTATAGTTTGAAAATTAATCGATAATTTAAAAATATCGAATCACTCCGTAAAGGAATTGCAATCGAAATTATCGATTTTGTACTGACGTTTCAGAGGGGCGCCAGCGATTTAAGATGGCCGCCCTTTTTATCGATTTGATTTCGATTCAACAGAGTCAATCTCTATTGGCATAAGTTCCGTTACATGCATCTGACATTTTTCAAAAATTTTGGCACTATAATTTTATATTCCTGTTTTCGCAGTTAATATTTATAATTTTATATTAATAACTTAGTATTTAGCAACTTTTCATTTTTATTCATTTACAATTACAGGAAACATTTGTTTTTGTAGATGGAATATAATTTATTACATTTTGATATTTTTTTTTTGTTTTCTTGTAAAAATATCCGTAGCAAGGAATATGAGAACTGTCACCCATATCATCTTAAAGCGCACAAACTATAATATATAAATAATAAAGTCAAGTGCGAGTCGGACTCGCGCACGAAGGGTTCCGTACAGTTATAGAGCAAAAATAGGCTAAAATTATTGTGTTTTTTGTATGTGAGCCCCCTAAATTTTTATTATAATTCAATATTATTAATTTATTATTAATTATTAAGGTTCACATATATTTAGGGTCTTTGTGAAAATGTCAAGTGCCTACCTAATGCTATTATTGATATCGAGCAAAAAAGCCCCAAAAACGTTTTTTTCAAATCACGATTGTTGTATGGGAGCCTCTTGCTTGCTAAGCTCGCACTTGACCGAATTTTTAGAGTACCTTGTAGTACAAAATGACAAATATATGGTTCTTACGGGGGGAAAAGTTACGGGGATACCTAGTTAGAAAACTTTACCACGTCATAATAGAATTACTTCAAATGACGTGACTATTGTCTTTACTCTCTACCTTTTAAATTTCATAGATTTATTACGAAATAACGGCCGTCGGGTCTGCTAGTTAATAATTTATATAAATTACTACTGACCTAGCAGCTAGCTTAGCTATAATTAACTTATATGTATTCTGTTTGAACCTAGTACATACTAAAACCGACTTTAAACATATTATGTATGTTGTAGAATGTTTTTATAAATTGTTTAGTAATCTTTGCCATTCAGAAGATAATATTATAACGATATAGTGATTCTTTGATATAAGAATAGAACAAAAGTACTTCGAGTACAACACAAAATTAATAACAGTTTTTAATCTGCACATTTTTAACTTCGTAATCTGAGTGTGGCTTTAAATAGAGCTTTCGTAAACAAAGAGAAGTTATTAAACTTTGCGCAGAATAAACATTTTAGAAAGCACCGACTCGGCTAGGCTGTTGTTTTGTTGTTTATTGTTTTGCTTTTTTCAGCAATCGCCACAAACGTTCTCGTACTATGTTCTATTATTGGAATACTATTCTTCGTTGACTTTAGAGATATAAGTCCTTGTTCCGAAATGTTACCCAGTATTCGAGACCAGTGCACGAGACGTCACGTCTACAACGACATTTTATTGTACTGTGTGCTTCGATCACATATATTAGGGCGCATTTTCATTAGTCGTTAACTCGTGCGGTATATAGCATACGGGGAGTCTATGACAACTAATGGCGCATTTTGATTGGTCGAGGCATGCCTTTTATAAATTTCCCGCTCCCCGCATGCGGGCCCTATCGACCAGTGAAAATGCGCCATTACATTAGTGATCGAAGACTATGTGCAGTGTGCCACTCTCTCTGGTGAGACAAGTGTCACTTCCATTATAATGACATCTTGACATAGTCATACCCCAACAAACATTTTTGTCGTTTAAGTATAAGTTATATGACTCAAAATTCTATAAACATCGTATTGAAGTAACTTTAGTCTGTAATACGACTCAGTGTCTCTCATTTTTATACTACATGCAATCGTATAAATTCGTCGTTTTCACGTCTTTGCGACTATTTTATACGACCACTACACAACTTTCAATAGTATAACCGTCGCCGTCTCTCGCTGTCGCCCTAGTAACGCTTATACAACTATTACACTGAGATTCATTGTATTAGAGTCGCGTGAATTACTTTTACGTGACATTCGTGAAAAAGTTGTATATCGCACTCTTACACGAATTTTGGTAAATTTGAAATACTATTACGCTACTATTAAATGACTGAGAGTCGCATAAGTGTCGAGTATTGTAATATTATATTCAGCCATCTTTCTTTGACTGTAATAAATATTTCGTCAAAATGGATAGAAAAGGCTGAGCTAATGTAAAAAAGAGTGGAGCTTTTAATAGGAAAGTTAAAAAAATATATACTGCGCTGCTTTTTAATTTTAATTACTTATTTTTTTTTTAATTATATAGGTGCAGTGTTAATAGTCGTTTAGAAGTTGTATAAAACTAACTGTTAGCACATTAATTAAAAATATACGAAGAAATACTGTTTAATTTTAAGAATTTGAAAGGCGCGTTGGTTTTATTCAGAAAACTAGCGCATATTACTCGATAACATTAATTTCCCACCAGATTTCATCCTCCACTTCATAAGTTTCGAAGATGCAACACAATATAAATAATTAATAAAATGGCTGCTCATAAATATTTTCTGTCACAGTTTAATTTTTTAAAATCTTCTATTTACTATAAAAATCCTTTAAAAATGTCGCCATTACTACTGTAGTTCGGCAAAGTGTAGTAAAACTGAGGTAAAAATACCATAACGCAACAAAAATGTATTCTCACTACATCTATGCGACATCTACACTACGAACTATGTTAATTATACGACGATAAGGCGACTCTTTTGCGACACTGGTTCGTATAAAATGGGCCTTGTCTCGGTCTTATCGACGTATCAACGACGTAACGACGACATGTTACGTAACTAAAAGTTACGTAAGGCACGTCGTGGCGGCTTCAAAAATGTTTGTTGGGACGTCAATAGCCGCGTACTGACCAAGCGAGCCGCCTCGCTGCCTCGCCCGAGCGTGCCGCAGCCGAGCCAAAAGTTGTCGGTTTTTTGTAGATGCTCAAAGGCGCCTAGGACGTTTGCCGCGCACTAACACGTACTGACCGACCGACCCACTGCGCGCGAGGCTGCCGCGGCGAGGCGTCCCGGTTGGTCAGTACGCGGCTAATGCGTAGACGTATTTATATTTCGGAACAAACCAACAGTATGGCGTCGATTGTAGACGTCATAAGGACTGGCCAGTATAATTATACTGGGTAAAGATCGGATCTTACCCATAGAATACTGTAACAAATACCTAATTACTTATTGAGAATAGCTTAACTGTCAGTCTGTCACTCATCATTGTTATTCCGCTGAGTGACAGTGACAGTCTGTTAATTAGAAGGGCTCCTTATTTTAATTAGCGTTTACACTTTACAGTCGCGCGGTAGGTATGTCTTGTTAAAACCAAATTGAGTATTAAATTATAGAGAATATTTTAGTAAAATTACTTGCGACAGTTAAATGAGTAAACAAAGTATAGATGCATGATATTGGATGCTATTAAGAAATTTAGACGCATACAAAACATTTCATCACGCATCGGCTAGAACAACCTAACTGAATAATTAAAATCCTATTAGCAATAATTTCTCGTTCGCTTTAGGCCCAACGGATGCGAACATTAACAGCACGGTCCCCGGAAAGTCCTGTTTAGCACTTGTCGACCCTATTATTTAGGTAGCAAAGCTCAAAATGGCACACCGATCTGTCGCCAACTGTATGTCCATTTAACGAGGAAACAATTTTACGTTTCAGAAAAATATCTACCTAACTCCAGTATATTTTTCCTTTGTAGCGCCGCCTTTGATATATTATTTTCGTTAATTAAAAATGTATCAAAGAAGTTTCCTTCTAATTAAGTACTACATCAATGAACTGTTAACTGTCTTTACAGTTATTAATTAAATTTGATTAACTTAAAAATATAAGTTTCTTTCATGTTAAACAGTCTACATAATATTATGTTATATTATGTACCTACTATTATTATATTTTGTATTATTATATAATTAGCGACCCGCCCCGGCGTCGCACGGGTATAAAATACATAGCCACTGAAAAAATGATTAAAATCGATAGCCTATTATATCCTTCTTATCTGTGCCAAATAACTTAAAAATTGTAGTAGTTCGCGAGATAAGCCCATTCAAATAATTTCCCCCGTTTTTTTTCACATTCTCCTATTAGTCTTAGTGTGATAAAATATAGCCTATAGACTATAGCCTTCCTCAATAAATGGGCTATCTAACACTGAAGGAATTTTTCAAATCGGACCAGTAGTTCTTGAGATTGGCGTGTTCAAGTTTCAACCCTTTCAAATAATTTTCCCCGTTTTTTCCACATTTTCCTCTATTTCTTCGCTCCTATTAGTCTTAGCGTGATAAAATATAACATATAGCCTTCCTCGATAAATGCGCTATCTAACACTGAAATAATCATCAAAATCCGTTGCGTTGTTTTAAAGATTAAAGGGAATAAAGGGACATGAGGGAAAAAAGCGACTTTGTTTTATAATTTGTATGCTTAGATTTAAAAATATTATGATTCATATAATGTAATGATACATATTAATAATTATTATTATAGGCACGATTAAAATCTAACCAAAATATATTATATGTAGAAAGTCTGTATTTTAATTTTCCCTTTGAAATAGAAATATTACAAGTTTTGTGACGAAAACAAGTGTACAATATGAAATTAATTCATGGCTTAATTTCGTTTGAATAGGCCTAATTTGTGAACTTATTTCCATTAGTAATTTCTTATGAATTTCCTTCCTGTTGTATTTCTGTGGACTTTAACTAACTCAATAGCCATACTTATTTTATATTAGCCCAATTTCTTATTCAATAGGCATATTTGTCAGTTGATGATCTATCATTCTATTTTATTTATATTTCATTATTTTGTAGCTTTTTTAGAATTCGGCCTAATCTACACAAGGAGTATGTAACATTGTCCAACAAATAAAACAATACGTCATATTTTAGGACCATCAAATCAAAGTATGAAATCCTTTCTATCTGTGTTAGATCCCACTTTCGAGATTTTTCGCAGATAAAATTGTTGTTTGTCTTATCAGAAAAAATAGCTTGATAGTATAAAAAAAACATGTTCTAGGGAAGTCGGAGTAATATGAATTTAATTTAAAATTTTTAACAATTATTCTTAACAATAACAATTTTTGATTTAGTTCAATTTTCGGAGTTAAAAAACGATTTTTCAATAAACTTGAATCTTAAAAATTTTATTGCCTAGTGAATTTTTAATTTAAAAATTTTCAACAATACTTAACAATTACAATTTTTTTAGTTCAATTTTCGGAGGTAAAAACGATTTGTCAATGAACTTGATTGATTGAAAATTAAGTTCTTCTTCACTTAGTGGCAAACAGCAAGTTGACTAACGTCTTTCAATAAGATTTTCTTTGTGTACTGTAATTTGTAGACCTGCACATTTAGGTTACAGCCTAGATACAATTGAAAGGATGCAAAACGTTTTTGCCGTTGTCGATCTCTTTTTAAACTTCATTTGTGTGGAGGATTTTCTTTATAAAGTAAGGAATGCTTTCATGATTGCATACTCAAATGTTTACTGCAAAAAGTAGAATATGCCTTGAAGGTTTAACTTTTTTAAGTTAGCTCTGATTCTTCATCTCTATTTTATTTGCATTTTAGTGGTATTTTCCTTCAGAAGTTTTGAATGATATTTAAATTTCACAGCTGTCTATTATTTTTTAACCGACTTCCAAAAAACGAGGAGGTTATATGTTCGGCTGTGGATATTTTTTTTTTTTTTTTTTTTTTTTTTTTTTTGTATGTTCAACGATTACTCCGCCGTTTGTGAACCGATTTTCGAAATTTTTGTTTTGTTGTATTAGGTTTCACTCCAATTTGGTCCCATTTTCACAAAGTGGTGACCTGATGATGGGATCCATGAGTAATCGAGGGAACTCCTCGAAATTTATATGGAAACATATGGTGATTTTGGTTTTATGTGAAGTGTACTAAGAATACGCTACCAAAAAGTCAAATATTGGGTCAAGGTATACCATGGTTTCGATGATGCTGAGAGAACTCCTGATTCCTTATAGATACACGTTTGGGAGTTTCGGCGTTGTTTTAAGAACAGAAAGCATAAACTACTATGCAATTCATATTCATCATCATAATCATCATCATCATCATCGTCATCATCATCATTACCACGTCGTGTTAAGGCCACGAATGTCTCATGGCACAGAATAGATAATAGTACAAGGCATAGGTATGGATATACTAATAATAATAATGATGTACTGTATAACAATTAACAACACCTGTTTGTTTTTAATATACGGCGGTCGGCGTCGGTCGCCGCCCAGCGCCGCCGCGCGAAGACAGAATATCGAATACTTTACTAACTACTTTATAATATACAGATCGAATACTTTACTACTTTATAAAATTTTAATAGACAAATAGAATTAAAATAAAGTTATTTTAAAAAGAGCATTTAAACAAAACAAAGTCATTAAGTGTCTTTTTAATTAGTTATACTTATTAATCGATAGATGGTGCACTAAGTACCTATCGATTTGAATTCTTGATAACAAGAACAGCTGTCAATAATTATGATAATATTAAATATTATGCTACGCTACATCCTATGCAAGTTTGTACAATTTTTTATCTGATAGATCCTTCGATCGTGGAAAAACGAGACACAATAGCCTTTCTATTGTTATCGCAATCGCCGGTGACCGCTTCGGGCTTGAAATTTTAAAATTGTTAAATTACTTAGCACAATATGTTCACTTCACTGATAATATTATATTATTTTGTGAGTGTGAGTTGTGACTCTTAACAAATTGTAATAAGATACGTAAAATATACGCGAAGATTTATCTACTAGTGTAACTAAAAAGAGTGAAATTATTATTATTTTTAACAAAAAATTAAAACCGACTTCCAAGGTAAAAACAATAATAACATTAATGTGAACTAAAAAGTATTAAATAATTTTTACTATCTAATAGTGCCTTTTTCCGAATTCGGCTAAACCTCAACTATTTCTGTACTCAATCTTCATAATTTTGAAGTCGGTGCCAGTTCCAAAAATTTTAAATATACTGTCAGAGGACTGAAGATTCAGCTATCTGGTACCGACTTCAAAATAATGAAGATTGAGTACAGAAATAGTTGAGGTTTAGCCGAATTCGGAAAAAGGCACTATTAGATAGTAAAAATTATTTAATACTTTTTAGTTCACATTAATGTTATTATTGTTTTTACCTTGGAAGTCGGTTTTAATTTTTTGTTAAAAATAATAATCTCAAAAGTCATTTAATGCGGTTTAATACTTATTATCTAATGTTAACCTTAAATTTACTTTCAAATACGTAACGGTAAATATGCGTTATGATATTTACCGTTACGTATTTGAAAGTAAATTGATGATTTTTATATTGTAGAGACCATTCGAGGAAACATTTCATAATTCAGGAGCTTGATAAATAAATAAAATCTTTTTGGACGACCATAAATTCATTATAAAGAAGGGAATCATTTATTTACTTCGACTTGAGTTGAGTTTATTTGAATAATTAATGAGTTTTGTTGTGGGTCAACTGGGGTTAAAATAGAACTTTTAATTTATTATTTACCTGTACTTTAACACGTTAAATATGGATTTATGATTTTTGTCTCGACTTTATTACGACGGTGATATATGTTATGATGTAATTAAAAATTTTTACAGGGTGTAAAACAAACTTAGTGATAATACTTTAGGGTGTGCATGTACACCCCTTATACTTATAGACTATAGAGTTTCATTGTGAAAGTAGCAGCGCTGAACGTGCAATTTTTTTTTGTGATTGTTGCCCATATAGGCAAGTGAATTGGCAAGATCGGAAAAAAATATTTTGACATTATAAATCTGATGTTCTAAATTTCTTACCAATACGATATAAATATTAGACGAAAAGCATGTGCAGAGTTTCGAACGAGGCGATAAAATTAATGTAGTTTGCGTAAATGATAAAAACCAACGATTTCTAACAGCTATTTTAATCTAAGCGTGCTTTTTTTCTACAGGACAATAATGCTACTCGTTACCTAATATGAAGAATATTTTCAGAAATCTACCTATTTATATTAATATCATATATTTATTATGATAATATTTTCAGAAATCAACCTATATATTGCAAGCTTATATAATGTAAACTGTGATAATGCTTAAGTATATAACATCTAAGGTAATATGGACTCTGTGTTCTAAGGTATAAGACGGAAGGATCGCCTTATTAATAACCTCTACATTTCTGTAATCACAGTTAAGTTATATCTTTAATACGTTATTTTTTATTGTAGGTGATAAAAAAACGATAATTAACGACTGCAACAAAAAACTCTACGGCAATAATTGACCTGGAACTGAAATACAGAATAAAGAAGTGGAAAATCTAATGCAGTGCTTTTGAAACGAATTAAGTAGGACACAAGTGTAGTGTTATTAAAATATATTTTGTAAGTTGAGAATACCGCACGTGAACACGTTGCCTTTAGACTCCGCTTAATAATTTAAGCTTTAATATTAACCTAGCTATCTACGTATACATTATACAATTCCGACAGCTTCCATATTAGCCGCGATGAATCTTCATGGGAATTGAATTCAAGTAATACATATCTTAATAGTAATATACACGCAACATAGTATATGATCCAGTGTAGTGAAGTCGCTAGTGTAACCCAAGTGCCGCGACTCTATCTCGAGATAGAGCTGATAAAATGTACAAATATTGGTAATTTTTCTTGCACCTCAAAATGTTGAGTCGGTGGAAAAGTAAAGACAAATCGGAGAAAAACGCCAAGTCCTCCAGTTCTGGTGGGAAGAAGAAAAGAAAGGGAAGAGACAATGGTGAGTCAGCTGTCACTTTATAGACGACGTAGCACTTTCGTAGGAACTTATCGATGTTTCGGACAAATCGCTTTTTTATTTATTTGCGATCAGATAATATTGTTTTTGCTTAGAGTTTTTTTAAGTAAGTTTACGTAGTTAGAAGTTTTTGTAGTAAGTAAATAGTATTTTATAGATGTCGATGCCTTATTATTCTTATTAAAAATATGTACTATCGAGGAAATTGATTCTTAGACAGTTGACGGACCTACGACGTCATTTGGTCAGCTTATGTCAATAATGTTGACCGTGATCGGTCACATTGGTTTGACTTAACGCGACCAAATTACTTAGGTCCGCCATCTGCCTAGGAATCAATTTCCTAGATGGTATATTGAATATTATTTTGTACGTCAGAGGTGACCAGCAGTGTACTTTGTCTCAAAAGTAGTTTGGCTGACTATGACAAAACTTTGTTAATAACTATGCTAGTATGATTTTAAATACAGAAAACATTTAAAATCATACTGCCGTGGTATCTGTCCTATTTGCCACTACGAAATATTGGACTATAAAACGCAGTCCATACTAAAATTAATCGTTGTAGGCTAATAAAACAGGCCGTCTATTTCCGACGTATTTTATCGGTACACTGCCAATATAAGTTAAAATATTTTTTTATATTGATGGCAGGGCATTATATGCCTACGCTGTTACTGTATATATTTATTACTACAATAAGAGTAACTGAGCTCATAAAATGGAAAGTGTGATTCGTTAATTAGTAAACAATTAGTTACTAGACTGTAGAGTATCTAGTAGTGTATCTTGTAAAAAATCATAAGTAATAAACAAAAATATATCGACATACATAGTTGGTTTTAAATGTTTGAAGTCGATGTGATTTCGTAAAGGAACATTAAAAAGAGGAATGTAAATATAGAGCCTCGCTTCTAACTGATTTGAGTGTCAAAGCACAAATACCTGGCTCAAAATATAAAGAAAACACATTTTCAACAGTACTACCTGGCTTGTCCGAAGGAAAAGGTGTTACTGAATTTTTTTAGCTTTATACGGAGTGTAATGAAATGAGGGATTATATTTTAGGTTGAGTTAGTTTCCCTCACCTAAAGCTTACTGTTAAACTAGCAACGCTGAAATTACTTATATTATTTATGTTTCTTAGAGATATGCCCAACATCTTGATTTTTTCTACTGTCCGTACGAAAATTGTAACTTTCTTAGCGCCGCTATTTTCACAGTAAACTCGACAAGGGAAACACAACCTAAAGTATATTATACCTTTTTATTTAAACAACATTGTTACTAGACAATTAATTTATTCTCAACAATATCACACGGAATTGTGTCAACACGCACAAATGTATGAAACCGGATAGAAGCTGAATCATTAAACATTTTAATTGTATTGCGTGCACGGTATCAACTACATCATTAGGATTAGGCCTTCGCGAATGTAAACTAAATTTCCATTTCTAATTGGACCATGTATGTAGGCGATGTTAAAATGTACTAACAATGGATGTATCTATTCGTTTCCATTATCGGTCACAGTATAAAATATGATGTACCTAATATTTTTTTTTGTGTGCCAAATATCAGAAAAATTGCTCCAGTAGTTCGTGAGATCGGCCCTTTTAAATAATTTCCCCCGTTTTAGGGTTCCGTACCCAAAGGGTAAAAACGGGACCCTATTACTAAGACTTCGTTGTCTGTCCGTCTGTCCGTCTGTCCGTCTGTCCGGCTGTCTGTCACCAGGCTGTAACTCGAGAACGGCAAAAGCTAGAGAGTTGAAATTTTCACAAAATGTGTATATCTGTTGCCGCTATAACAACAAATACTAAAAACAAGATAAAATAAATATTTAAGGGGGCTCCCATACAACAAACGGCCTTCTTCACAAAATCCTTAGTTATATGTGTACTTTAATATTTAATTATAATATTAAAATAAAATAAAAAATTAAGGGGGGCTCCCATACACAAAACACAATTTTTGGCCTAATTTTTTTCTATAATTGTACGGAACCCTTCGTGCGCGAGTCCGACTCGCAATTGGCCGATTATTTCCATATTTTCCTCTATTTCTTCGCTCCTATTAGTTTTAGCGTGATAAAATACAGCCTATAAGCCTTCCTCGATAAATGGGCTATCTAACAATGAGAGAATTTTTCAAATCTGACCAGTAGTTCCTGAGATTAGCTTGTTCAAATAAGCCCTTTCAAATAATTCCCCCCCCTCCCCCGTTTTTTCGACATTTTCCTCTAGTTCTTCGCTCCTATTAGTCTTAGCGTAATAAAATACAGCCTATAAGCCTTCCTCGATAAATGGGCTATCTAACAATGAGAGAATTTTTCAAATCTGACCAGTAGTTCCTGAGATTAGCGCGTTCAAACAAACAAATTCTTCCGCTTTATAATATTATACTAGCTGTCCCGGCAAACGTTTCTTTGCCATATTATATAAAGTATATCGCCCGTATTATTTTATTAAATTAGTGACTAACGGCCGTTCCCAATATTCAATCTATCTCTGGTTTGACATACGACCGATCGCAGCTAACATTGAATTGACATAAAATATATGTCTCTAGCTAATGTCTAATGAGAGCTATTCCTATCTCTAGTAGGGCAAAACCAGAGATAGATCAAATATTGGGAACGGCCATAAATAAGTATGTCACCATGGCAACGTCCATCGCTATCTCGTGACCCGCGTCGCATAAACAATGGCCGATCTTTATAGACAAATAATTTGCAATTAAATAAAATTGCGACTATAATTAAAGATCTAAGCTCTCTCTCAAGTTGGATAAAAGCACACATTTAAAAAAAAGAAACATTAAAATCTGTTAAGTAGTTTAGGAATCCATCGCGGACAAACATCGTGACAGGAGATTTATATATAATAGATTAAGTATAGATAGTGAATCTTCGTACCAGATCAGAATATGTCAGCTAGATTTCAGACAATCTAAACAAAGTAAAATGCAGCCCCAAGTGACATGTTGCGAGAGCTTAAAACTTGTCTCTGTTTGGAACGAATTACGATTTGAAGAAAAGGACTGTTAGGTCTACTATTAATTCCCGACGAAAGCCCTATTTTTGTCTGAAGTCACAGTCGCAGTCGATTATTATTATCGAAAATCATCGGCTATCGTCACAAAATCGCGGCTAAATCCGAAGGTTCACCAAATATTAAAGTGAAATTAGTTGTGCGTCTGGCCAAACTTTTTAGTATGGCTTCATATTTGGCCGAAAGTAATCAAAGCTGAAGCTTCTATAGGACACTACTGTATATCTTTGTATTATATCGGCTCCTAGATAGGGTCGATCCCGCAGGCGCTCTCCATCCTTCTGGGGTCGCCTCCATTAGATTAAACATGTTTTCAGTTTCTCAATTGTCTATTTGAATTTCGTATTTAATTATCCTTTTCACGTTTGTTGTTAATTTCGGATTAACACAAGGCTGGCACAAAACTACGATACGACGTCGCACCGCAAATAATATTTGCGAATTTTTAAAGTGTATTTTATGAGATTGGCATGTTTTTGCTGTGTACGAGCCCAAAATTGTAAAATACATTGTCAGAACTGCATTGCAGCAAAGCCTTTATTGAAAATCACACCTTATAATTTTTGTTTACCTCTTATACATTTGCTTTGTTTAAAAATATGCATCTTAGCAAAACAGCATTTCTTAATTTGCCGACCGTAAAAAAGGTAAGCTTACTGTTTGGTAGTTTTAAATACATAATTTGGTAGTATTATGCAGCCTCTCTTCATTACGAGTAGTTATGATAGTCTAGACTTTAGAGTCTAGACGGTGTATTATAACAAAGTGATTACCTATTTTTATACAATAGACACTGCACCCAAAAAACTTTAGGGTATGCACGTGTCCCTTATATAGGGTTGACTATAAAAGTAGCAGTACTTGAAAAAGGAAATTAGCCCCAGCGTCTTGAATTTTCCATATAAAAGTAATATGGGACCCATTCACACCCTAAAGTATTTTTACTTGGTTTTGTTACAATCTGTATACTATGATCACCTAATTGCCGATTGTACTAGGTACTGTATAAGTAAAGGTATTATAGGCACGGCTTAGAAATATTGGCTTTCCATTATAGCCTAATGAGGATTTGGCCTTTGGTGTACTGTATATTGTTATTGTGATGTCTATTATCTTCATAAAATCTCTTCCCCTTGCTCTCATACCACTTCTATATCCTACCTAAATAACCCTTCCTTTGTCTTAAAAAATACTATGGGGTTCACCTTATTAATCACTTTATTTGTTCCAGAAGAAGATTGGCAGGGAGACCCAAGAATTGATGGTAAGTCCACACTCTAGCCCTAGTTACTATTACCAATTTTATATTGTTTACAATAGACTCAATACGGCAAAAACGTAACTCTCTGCCATACTAAAACTTGCCCTTATTAGTAGCAAACCAACTTTTACTCAATATAACCTTTATGAAATTTATTAAAAAACTGTATATTTACTAAGTGCGAGAAATTTAAACAAAGAAAAACCTACATTTATTATAGAATAGACAAATATTTCTTTAAATGCAAGTTTCGGTTTCGACAAACAGACATCAAAGCCAAAATCTTTTTTGGGAAATCTAAGTCAGTGCAGTGCAGTCAATAAACTCAATTAAGTCCAATAAAAGCGCCGAATTCATCACAATAGATCGCTATGAAATTTTAAAAACAAACTAAAAATAGCGTCACTTCTGACAGATATAGTGAAAGTTAACAACTTATTTTTAAGTACCTATTCTAAAATTAAAAACATGGAACATTTACGGAATCTTCTTGTCTAACATTTCTATGGGCAACTATTTATTTATTTATTCTTTATGTATATTTTTTAAAACTAGCTTAATATACACAATACATTAATAGAGTACATCGGTGTGCTTATCTCTAGAAGAGATCTCTGCCAGCAGACCTACCACAAGATATTGAGAAATGTAGAGACGTTACAGATAGTACACAAGAGAATAATTAAAACTTAATGAAACTAAACATGCACTAAAAATAAGTTACTTACATAAAATAGCATCATACATACAATTAATATTTACAAAGATATTATATCTATTGATGTATAATAATATAAAATATTACATATTATACGACTAAACTATATTTTAATATAAATAAATATATAACATTAATAAATAAACCTACATAGACTAATTATATATTATTTATGTTCATAGATGACATAAAGTGACTCTTCAATCTTGTTTTGAAGATGCCCACTGTTGGACTCTGCTGAATATCTTCAGGCAGAGCATTCCATAACTGGGCAGCTCTAACTGTAAATGAGTGTTCATAAAAAATTGTGTTGTACCACGGAGTGTCTAATACCTTCCTTTGATGGCACGAGCGTGCAGGCCTATCACTTGGTCAACTTAACTACTTGTCAATGAATCTATCAATACTCTGACAAACAAACACGGTAAATGATTAAACTAATTAATATTATGTATATTAAAATAAGATGTTGCTATTACCAAAGCTTACCCAAGGAGTGTAAAAAAATTCAAACAACAAAAAGTTCGTTTAAACTCTCACTGTTTGAAATTATAAATCATACAGTTAACCAAATTTTGCACGTGTTTTGCGGTTTCTTATAATCCCCTCGAGGCTATAAAATGTAGCGTCGAACAAACCTACGCGTCAGTGACGCGAGACGCGGGACGCGATACGGGAGCGTCCGCAACGCGAAAACTGGGCGAGCACACCTGCGCGACTACGGTGCGAACCGGACAACTTTATTTGTTAATGAACAGTGACTGAAGACGCGCGACTATCTGGTGTAAATGCTAAATTGTTGTGGTAATGACATCCTCATACTTAACATCATAGTCGGATGGGTCGGACGGATGGACATGAGGGTTGCGAGGTGCTTTTGCTTTTGGTTTGGAAGGTGCAGAAGTAAACCACGTCCGCAATAGTCAAGTCGAATTAATTAAATATCATGAAACAATCTATCAAAACGTAAACAAATAAAAAAATTATTTACTAAAGAGTTGTACAAAATAACATAAAAAAGGTTTTAACATTGAATTGACATAATCCGACCGAATCACGTTGGTCTGTCAACTGCCTAGAAATCAATATCCCCGATGGTACATTGTACACTACAAAACACATATTTGACACTTGACGCGCACGTTCCGCTTTGCCGACGCGAACATCCCGCGTTGCAGTCGCGTTGCGGTGTACGTGTACTTGAGGTGTGCACAGCGCCATAAGTCATAAGATTACATGGGCAGCGTCCGCCGCGCGGTAGACTTTCCAGCTTCGCAGTCGCTTTGTTAGCGTAGGTTTGGCCTAAGCCTAAGGGAAGGGTTGAAAGATCGAAAACATTTAAAAACTCTGACGATTTCTCTAACATAAAATATCGACGTAAAAAAATAAATAATTGAGCAAGTGCTTTATCGTTATTAAAATTCGTCTTGTTTATGGTGACAGGGGTCTAAAATTGATATATTTTATCAAAAATTATAGTATATTTTTATCAAAAATTTGGTTTTATCCTAGGTGCAAAGGATCATCCCACTTCGAGGGTTTCACTTGTATTATTATAATATTATATAGTTTCCGCTACACCCGTAGGCCTCTATGAACAAAGTGCCTGTCTGTATGCTTGTTTGTCTTTCGTTTCTTTGGACCGATTTGGTTAACATTTAGTATTTGGGTTGATGTACATGATTGGTTACCTTGAACGGAAACTATGGCTGGTATATGATAAATAGTCAGTACTTAAGATGCGACCCGGTCTCAAGACGCGGTTCGGCTCTGTGATTGGTCCTGACAGCTGAACCGTGTCTTGAGACCGAGATGCATCTTGAGTACTAACTATTTATACCGGCCTTAGGGTACGTAGTTATCGCAAATATGTAAGGTTTCTATGCGCTATGAATTTCTGCCCTAACGAATTTGCGCACAGTATCAAGTTTTATAATGAAAACAATGGACTTATTTGTTACGTAAATAGAATATAATAAAAGCACAAAGCCCGGCTCAAATCACTAATAGGTCCTCTGGACTGATTCACGTTAATGGTCCCCTCATATTACTAATTTGTCTAGACTCCTACGTTGTTTGTAATGAATAATATCTTTATTATCTAAAATATCATTCTATTCTTGTTCCAAACAAAGAACTCTAAATAGAATCTTTCAGACAATAAACCTTTCATCTAAGTATTGTTTATAAATTAAATCTATTTCGAATTTTAATTGTAATAAATTTTTATTATTTTACTAAATTTTTAGTTCTATTCTTAAGAAAAATAAAGTTTTAAGGTGTATTGGACACCGCAAAATTCACAAACCACGAAACATGCTTGTTACTACTACGTCGCAATAAAAATACTGAATAGATTTGATCGCATGCACTATGAATTTTTTTTAACAATTCAATTAGTACCAATGCCGCTGAAAATTAAACTAATATTATAACGGTATGTTTAGTAAAACTGCTACAAATTACAATACGGATGGACCGAATGATGAGTCTGCTAATCAGATAGGTCTGAGATTCAATTTAAATTAATATTAATTATTATTATATTATATCCTTTTACCCGAAATAACTTAACAAAAACGTTTAGCTAGTATAGTACCTATTCGAAGAAATTGATTCATAGGAAGACCTACCTTATTAAGGGCATGTTTCACCACTTTTTGATAAAGTGTCGAATAGGCTATTCACAACTTTTTTGACAGATTCTCCATACTTCATCTGTCAAGTTATGTGGTGGATATCCTATTCGGCACTTATAAGAAGTGGTAAAACAGGTCCTCTTTTTATGTCAACTCAATATTAATCGTGATATGTTAGGCGATTTGACACAATGCGACCAAATCGGGCATCTGCCTGTGAATCTGTGAATCAATTTTTCTGATAGTACAATAAAAGTCGATATACGACGGGCCGCAAAGTCGCGAATGCAAAACAAATACGATACACGTTGCAATGTGGCTTTTTTAAATCCCGGTGGAAGCCCCGGGTCGTACCGGTCGGGGGATCTATCATCACAATACCCTGTGAAGGACGTAAGTACACAGAATTGCACTCGCCATTGTATTTACATTGCAGTGACCACTTTTTGCAGAGACCTATTACGTGAGATAGAAATCGCAACGGAGATTTTTCCTTTTGTGAGCCGTGTTCGATTTACGGCTTGGGAAATTAATTTTTCTATGGATGCAGTTTTAATTTTGAAACCACCAGGCGATAAAATGACTGTTTTTGCGCTCCATATACAGTGTCTTTCGAAAATATAACTAACAAAAACTCAAGAAAAAGTTTTGTTCCATAGACCGTATTACCTCATAATATCTGTATTACAATTTACATTCTATTTCACAGTTCATAAGATAATAAAGAAGTAATAGCAGTAGCCAATAGATAATAATTTTACATAATAGTCCAACGTTCCACGTGGACCACACAATAATTTCGTTTTTGTGACACTCAACTGATGTGCAGTGTACGAATTAAAACTCGTGATTTAATTTTTGAAGTGAAAACTTCTTTAGCGGCGTTGAGCACTAATTTTGTGGGATGGGTAAAAACTGTGAAACTCGCGTCAGATTCTCGTGCTGATCGAAAAATCTTGGAACACCCGTAAGACGGTTGGAGAGTAGTGTTTAGTATTGAACTCGAACTCGAACTCGTATACTCGAATTGATTGTAAGGGTTTCGATTAATTAAAAAAATAGATTTTTTTTAAATCGATTTTCATAAAAAATGGGTTAAAATTTTAATCGATTGTAAGGGTTTCGATTAATTAAAAAAATCTATTATTTTAATAATCGATTTTCATAAAAAATGGGTCAAAAAATGCACAACGTTAATAATCAAGTTTTCACTTCTGCCGGCACTCCCGGAGTGCAACCCGTCTTTTTTTATAGTTTTATTACATTTTATCACTGTACCGTTTTAAATATTTTTGGGGAAAATAAATTGAATGTTTTTGCACTTTATTTACTTTAAGGCAACTTCTAATTACTTCGAGCACTTACAGTAAGTAAGAAGGTCTTTAGAATCAAACGAAGCTGGGAAAATGTTACTTATTGATAAATTCTGAATAGAAAACGTTGGTATACATCACGATACGGTATTTTTCGTACTTTAATATTACTTTAGGTGTCAAATGGCTGTGAAACACATTCCCCATTTATCAATATGTCGCGCTGAATCGTGTAGAACCTTCCAATATTGACGCTTGCCTTCAATACGCTACGTTCCTGTCTTGATATCTTTTATATGAGCTTTTTACTTGCAATATGTCTGTTTTCGAATAATATGTTACTAGTGTATGAGTCACGAGTTAAAAGTTGTGTTATTTATAGATATAAAAGGAGGGAAATAAATATGACACATAATATTATCAAATATTAAAAAAATGCAGGCGCAAACGAGAGAGGGAAAAGATAAAATAATAATCTAAAATTTGAATAAAATAACACCAATTACTATTCTCTACTTATTAATTTTAAATGTATAATTCAACAAAATATCTTTAAAATCTACAATAAGTTGTAAAGTTTACCAAAAAATATAAAGTATCGTTTATCGTAAAATCCTTCAATAGTTAGGTATGAATTCAATATAATAAAGAATAATAATTATAACCTTCCCTGGACTTACACAAATATTGTAATGCAAAAATTAGCTAAGTACATAATTATATCGGTTCAGTCATCCTCGAGTTTTAGCGAGACAAACAACATTAAAAATTCATTTCTATTTTTTTAGATTTACTATTTGCATTCATTTGTAAATGACAACCTAGATCTATTTAATTCTCACTTTTCTTAGCTAATGCAATGCAACGGACAATCTCAAATAAAACCGAACGAAATCCAAAGATAGCCGAAGAGTGAGGACTGAGGACTCATAAAAATGACCAGACGTCTACTCGTAATAAATTATTTAAACATAAAGTGTCCCTAGCGATTTCGTTTGCGATAATGCCGATAATCCTATGCCGACTGCCCCTGAATAAAATAGGGGGTGATTTTTTAAAAAGGGCATAGTAGGCGAGATCCGAAACTATAGATGATTAAATGACGCCCTTAACTTCGTTTCGCAAAAATTCGTTTATCGCGCGAAAAACTTATTTTTTCTGGGAACAAAAGTACTTATATCCATATTCAATTAAAATTAATCAAAATCAGCTTAGTGATTTGGGCATTATGAGGTAACAGACAGACACTCATTCGCATTATAGTAACATGGATAGTGGAAAACATTGAGAAAAGTAGCTTCTTTTAATGAAAACTAAAACTACGTTACTAGTTATTCGGAAAATCAAGCTCGCAACTTCCTTCAAAATTTTTTGCTGTCTTCCATTTAAAAATTTCAGCCTGTTTGCTTATACGGTTGCTGTTAAGCATTTGTGTAATAAGTAATAGCCCACAATTTTTTTTGTATGAGGCGACGTTGATATCAGAATATGACAATAAAGACTCGATGCAATAAGGTCTAATTTTCTAGTTCTAATTAAATGTGACGGTATTGGATTCTTACCAAAAATATTTTTGCATGTTAAGTGTTAAGTGCCAACCAAAAACAAATTCGTTTATTTTTTCGACGCTGACAGTTTATTGCGCGTAAACCGTATTTTTCCCAAAATTAATTCAATATCTTTTTCACGTCCCTCAAAGTAAAAAAATATATTTATTGTTATATAATATTTTACTTTTAGGGACGTAATTATGTAATATGAAATTATATTGAATTTCATATTATATTATTATACATACAACGTGTAACAAAACAAAGTGATAATACTTTAGGGTGGGTAGGGTAGGTGGTAGGTGGTAGGTGGTGGTAGGGTGTGCCTACTGTGTACGTGTCCCTTATATTTTTCACTGTGAAAGTGGCAGCGCTGAATGAGCAACTCCTGACGCTGCTGGGGCACTTGCCGATGCAAATCACAACAAAAAAATCGCTTCTTCACGGTTAAGCTGTGTAAGCGTGTAGAGGTAACTGGCAGACGAACACTTTGGCATTTTTAATAATGATAAGGATTATTAAGAGTACGAAACTACCTTTCTCGAGACTAGAACCTTAAAAATTGATTTTCTAGTATAGTATACTTGCTTAGTGGTAATGCCCCAAAGTTTCGGAAGAAGTCGATAATTGATAAACACCAGAACCAATTATAGCATTTTCAAAGAATCGTTTATTTCTTAAATTAGCATCAATACGGGTAGCTTCTGTGTAAAATGGAACACCATAGTGCTCTATTTATAACTTTACGTATTCAGTAATCAAACACGATTTTACACTCGACTTCTAGTAGTAGCGTATTCGCATTTGGTCCATACTAATCTAAATATTATAAAAGTAGAAAGAATAAGTTTTTTGTTCGTTAGCAATAAATAAATTGAGTCCAAAATCATTTTAATAAAGTCGTAGATTAGGGAAATAGCTACTTTCGTTGGTTGATTAATGTTTGTATGTATGTCGCAGCCTACTGGTTAATATAGCCGTTCAATCAAACAGCTAGCCCTTTGACTGAACTACGCCACTCAATCACACGTTCAGCTTTTTAATTGAATATTTCAATCGCTCTAAACATTCAACACTACAGCTGATTCAAAAGCAGCCGTTTGATTGCATTAGTTCAGCGCTCACCACCGCGGTGCTAGGTGCGTTTTGTTTAGAATATGGCGTCAACTAGCCGGTATTTTGTGATTCTATTAAGATATTTTGACTATTATATATTTATATTCATACAAGTGTTATTAAAGTGACAGAAACTATGGGGACAGATACGAGGGAATCAAAATTTAAACTAATATTCGAGGAGATTAGGGGATTATGAAATGCATCTCCAAGGTATTTATTGCAATTGTGTTCAAAATGAGTTGGAAGACAATTTATGCTGATTGTTATCATTGTGCTTGTGTACTATTAACACTAAACTAATGGTCACCTTAGTTAATTTGCCATTTAACCAGTTAGCTAAGCGTCGTCTAGCTGTAGTGTTAAACGTTGCAGTCAACAAGTCGGCTAAACGACGTATAGCCGTGTGATTGAATGGCGTTGTTCAGTCAAAGAGCTAGCTGTTTGATTGGCCAATTTGACCAGTGGCCTGCGACATGTATACAAAAGCGAAACGTCATAAGCTAGTGGGAAAATAATTTTATTATTAAGTAGGTACTTAAAGATTCTATATTATCTACTAGCTGACCCGACAGACGTTGTCCTGTCTTAACGATGATTAATTAATTCGAATAATAATTGGTATAATTAAGAAAACAATAGATTAAAATTAGTATCTTCATGCCAAATTTAATCAAAATAGATATAAATAGTTTAAGCGAAAATCATAAAAGTTTATTGTGCAGGAACCGTACATTTTCCGGGACTAAAAGTATCCCTTGTCCTTTCCCGAGACTCAAAGTATCTCCATACCGAATTTAATAAAAATAGACTGAAATAGAAAAGTTTATTGTGCGGTAACCGTACATTTTCCGGGACCAAAAGTATCCCATGTCCTTTCCCGAGAGTCAAAGTATCTCCATACCAAAATTCATAAAAATCGATTGAATATTTTACGCGCAAATCATAAATGTATATTGTGCAGTAACCGTACATTTTTCCGGGACAAAATGTATCCTATGTCCTTTTCCTGGTTCTAAGCTACCTGTCCACCAATTTTCAGCCAAATCGGTTTATCCGTTCTTGAGTTATAAGTAGTGTAACTAACACCACTTTCTTTTATATATATATATATATATATATATAATAGATGACGTGAAATGCACATAGGAATGTACATTGTGCATTCCTTACCTAAGTTGACGTTATTGTAATAATAAAAGTTTCAAATGATAATGCTAGCAATTTCTTAACCCTCTATTGCATGAATTATGATAGAATAAAGAAAAGAATATTTAAGTGGCTAATATTGCTTTAAAGGGGTAATTAAGATAATTATTAGGAAAAAATTTGTACCTTATTCTAGAAAATAATTTTAGAAGCCATAAATGGCTTCGTATGCAACAAATAAGTACATACAGTATACCTATTGCTTTGTAAAAGTTTTTGAAGAAGTTTATTTTCTCGTTAAGGGATAAGAAAACGTAACGATTTTGACATTTTTATGAAGTAGGAGCATTTTTGTCGAGGGTTACCAATGTGGTAATATGGTGGAGGGCGCAAAGGAAGACCTTCCGACAGAGCAAGTGTGCTTTTTCGATCTGACCGAAGTGGCATATGTAATATGTAAGAATACTATAATATTTACACACGTTTAGAAAACTTCGAAAGTGGGATGCAGAATTCTAGCGCTAGTTGGTCTTCCACATAAAAAAAACTAGGCCTTTACATCCGTAGTGGATGATTTATACAGTATTTTTAGAGCGAATTAACCACTCCTCCAAATACTGTAAGTGCCTGGGACAGGATTTTTAAATGTCCGTATGGTTGCCCAAGCGCATACGGCATTCTCGCAACATAGTCGGCCTAGTCCAGAGGAAAGAACTAGTCAATACGTCTGGGACCAACTATGTGCGGGTTTCCTCACGATGTTTTCCTTCACCGTACAAGCGTCCGTATTGTGTACTTGAGATCAGAAAATGTCTCATTGGTACACGCCTCCACCCGGGATCGAACCTGCACCCTCTAAGAGTGCGAACCAAAGGTCTACCCAATAGGCCACGGACGCTCTTTCTTCCACATATCACCACAATAAACACGATTTTATTGTTTTTGAATAAGAGAAAGTCAGGATACGGTAATTTATCATCATTGGAGTCAGATTCTGAATTATCAGTTATCACTAATGAAAATAATATAATCACCGGGCATAGTTTTTGTGAACTTATTGGTACCATAAAAGCGTGGGAGTAAGATCGGTGAATGCATTCGAAGCCAAAAGTGGCTCCCCCGGAAAATTGGTAAAATGTAGCAGAAAAACCGAATCTAAGTATAGTAAAACAAATTTATGGAAAATAAAAAGAGTCTCTGAACATTATATTCAGATTTTTAAACACACAAATATCTCACTATTTTCAATAATATACTCTTTTTAATTATAGATGTGAGTGGTAGATCCAGATAACTAACATTTCATTACATTGCATATGGAAAATTATTACTCATAATTCCCTTATTATTTGAACAAACCTTGTACCTTATCTATTTAATACAGTATACTTATATAATAATTATTTACTGGCTATAGTATGTAGAATTTGTTTTAGGGTCAGTAGAGTTAGGCTGTGTAGATTCAGAAGCTTGTCTCTACATGAGATCTCATATTTTTTCACTGGGTATAAACCTTATGTGGTCGTCGAGGCAACATTTTACAACGAATTTTTTTGGTGGGATTTTTTATTTTGAAATTTTTTCGGCTCTAAAGCCTCAATTTATGAAAACAATGGCATTTTTTTAAGTGTCTTAATTATTTATTATTTTTAAGTATTATAAAAAAAATCTCACCTCCGGGCGAAAAACGTCAACTTTCTTCCCGCTGCGCTTACCTATGTAGTTGCCGTTTTCCGCCTCCGTACATGAAAAAAGTAGTATACGCACCATGACACCGAATACATATTAGTATCAAACCATGGGCAGTAAATAAGAAAGTATTTTCTTATTTTCCTGCCCTAGGTGCGTAATGTAGACCGTACTATAATGTATATTACTAGTACAGAAATTATTATCAAAATAGGTATGTTTCTGAGCGCGACGGTAAGAGTTCCAAGAATTACGGAACAATCAAGTGCATAATAGAGGCAAATATTATCCAATAAAATATAAATAAGGTAGGAAATAGCTTTCATTTCATTGTCTGGATATAAAAGTTGGAGTGCAATTTAAGTGAAGTTCCCGAGCGCGTCTTACGCTTTTCACCAGCTTAAATTATCGGCTTCGGAATTTGCTTTCGACGAGTCAATGTAGAGAATTTATTTGCTTATTGTGTTCTGTTTTGAGTAATAACAAAGATTTCAGAGAGAATATTAATAAATAAAGGAGAAAACAGCTTTGAGATCGCGAGTGCTAATACCTGGGTACGCACTCGTAGTCATCTATATTTATATTTAAAGACAAAAATGTTTGGGGGTGTAGTCCATTGACTATTCAATTAATGTGACTAAGGATTGGGTAATGGGTAATATAAAAATAATCAGTCCATTGACTATTCAAATTTGACTGAGGATTGGGTAATTAAAATAATCAGGGCGAGCGAAGAGAGCCCTTATAGACCTTATCTCCCACAACCTGAGCACTTTTGTGGTACACTTTACGAAAAAACTCTCACTCCTATTGATTTGTGTTTAAACACAGTAATTTTAATTTATATATTGTGTTATCATCGGTTAAAAATGACGCGAGCCCTCCACAAAGTAGTTAACGTCAATATAGACTATTGCTATATTTTCAAGGTAATAGACAATCAGATAGACCTTAACATCCTGAAATGCCTGAAAAATAATAAGGTAATATGTTAGTCCTTATTTTCCCCTAAAATTCGTTCCATTTATGACCTTAAAAATTCATGAAAAACACGAAAATCTTTGCGGGTTATCTTTGGCTCGTAGTGAATTAGGTAATGCTTCTGGAGCTGTGTGGTTTCGCTCCATCCCTAGAGTTCTGAAAAAAGAATAAGCCATGACACTAATCGAAGAAAACTGTTCCTCAGATTTGGAAATTGGAATCCATTCAATAATAAAATAGAGCGTGCCAAAACTTGGAGAAAATCCTATTTGTGGCGAATACTTGAAGTGGATGAAAAATCTATAAATGAGCTTATAAAGACTGGCGGGTCGTGGTTAGCAGAGCCTATATGTTTAATAATAAAATCGGCCAAACGCGAGTTGGACTCGCGCACGAAGGGTTCCGTTATCCGTACCACAATAGAGCAAAATTGGGCTGAAAATTGTGTTGGGGAATGGGAGCCCCCCTTATTTATTTCATTTATTTAAATCTTATTATAAATTATTGAAGTACAAATAAAACTCAAGCATGCCTATGTATTGCCAATGTCAAGCATCCAATGACGTATTGCCGTTATTGATATCGAGCAAAAAAAACCAAATAAAAAATATGTTTGTATGGGATATGTCCCTTAAATATTTAATTAATTTTATTTTTAGTATTTGTTGTTATAATCTCAAATCTGTGAAAATTTCAGAAGTCTTGCTATAGCTGTTCTTGAGTTACAGCCCGTTACAGTAGTTTTTACCCTTTGGGTAGGTACGGTGCGGAACCCTAAAAATTAATTTTAAATTTTGTTACTTCCGCTAAAACTCTCTTAACAGCTTTTAACGATTTTATCAATCTTGAAATATTCGTGGAAATTCAGTTTATATTAGGAGGGAAATGTGATGCAAAGTTCACCGAATTTTTTTCAATGTTAAACATGAGAAAGGTATCTAGATTAAAAGGAAGGAAAAATAAAAATCGGCCAAGTGCGAGTCGGACTCGCGCACATAAGGTTCCGTACCGTAATATGGAGCAAAAGAATGCCAAAATTTTTGTTTTTTGTAATGGGAGCCCCCCATAAATATTTATTTTAATTTAATTTATTATCAATAATTACTAAAGTACACATAATATTATTATAAGTAAGTAATTAAAAATTTTGTGAAAATTCTTGACATAGCTAACAAAAAAGGACAAAAAATTACGTTTGTTGTATGGGAGCCCCTTTAAATATTTCTTTTATTTTTAGTAACTATTTGTATAACAACTGGTGAAACAGAAACACACAATCTGTAAAAAAATCAGAAGTCCAGCTACAGCGGCTCCGGTTCTTGAGATACATACAGACAGACACACAGACAGACAAATGGACAGACAAACGGGCAGACAACGAAGTCTCAGTAATAGGGTCCCGTTTTTGACGTGACAACGTCTTATATTATCCGATATGAGCTGCACGCACGAAAAAACATGACGCAATATGCGGCGTTACCTCGCTCTGAGGCGTTCCATTTAAGGCTATGACGTTACTACTACTTTACACTTTACAGACTTTACAGACAACCGAGTTCGAGTCGAGTTCGAGTCGATTTCGAGTCGAGTTCGAGTCGAGTTCGAGTTCGAGTTCGACACAAAACACTACTCTCTTTTTTTTAGTGTCAGGATTTAAAAACACATAAATTGAAATTAGGCCAGTTAAGCAGGAGTAATGTCATAGTGTGTGCGCAATACACAAGAGCACTCTGGTTTCAATGAAACCAGGCCAGTTGAGCAGGAGTAATTTTATAGTGCCCAAGTGTGTGCGCAATACACAAGCCAGAATGCCCCCGAGTGAGGGCTCATTTTTATCAGGACGATGAGATCTACAACTTGGCCCAAACAGATTTTTTTTCTCAATTTTGAGGCCAGGGTCATATAGAGGCGAAAAATCCAGGAAGAACAAGCCGAAGAACCCTATATCCAGGACAAACAGTTGCCGAGTTATAACCACTCAAACTTTGACATTGATAGCTCGGCAAATGTCAAACGTCGAACAAAAGCGGCCATAACTCCGCTCCTAATAGGTCTAGAGGAACGGGGTTTCTTCTAACATAAAAGGCAACACCTCGGCGACCCCCTCCCCGAATTTGAACTAAATTGGAAACCACAAATTTTTTTCTCAATTCTGAGGCCAGGATCGAATAGAGGAAAAAAATCCAGGAAGAACAAGCCGAAGAACCTCATAACAAGGACAAATAGTTGCCGAATTACAAGCATTCAAACTTCGACATTGACAGCTCGGCAACTGTCAAACGTCTTACAAAAGTAGCCATAACTCCGCTTCCAATAAGCTTAGAGGAACGGGGTTTCTTCTAACATCAAAGGCCACACCTCGGCTACCTCCTCCCCGAATTTGAACTAAATCGGTGACAAATTTTTGACGTGATAACGTCTTATAATTCGATGCAGCCGGCTGCACGCACGAAAAAACATGGCGCAATATGCGGCGTTACCTCGCTCTGAGGCGTTCCATTTAGGCCTTGAAGTGCAAGCGAGAGCGCGGTACGAGCGACAAAGAGGCACGTTGTCACGTTCAACTATCGTCAGTAAACCGACTTTACAGACAACCCTTTTTCCCTTTGGCTATGGAACCCTAAAAAGAAGGGAATAAAAGGATATGGGTGCAATGTATCTGTTAGTTCAAAAAAGTAAAAAAACAAGGCATCTTACTATTATTGCACCTAGAAAAATGTCTAGGGAAATCTCCTAAAAATCTCTTCCTTTCCTAATATCTCGCTAGTCGCTACTTTCAAAATCAAATCCTCTTGGTTGCTGGTTCCAATATTTTAGTGGGTCTCTGAAGATTTAACTATGTACCTTAGTATTGTGCCCTTTAGGGCTTTTATCATTACCATGGCATGAGGAAGCTGTTAATTTTATGTTTAATATATTTTTAACGATTGATTGTTCTTACGGTCCAATTCACGAAAACAATACAAATAGGTAGGTACAATTAAAATACAGTACCCGGCAATAAATATTACACATCGACCTTTGGAAAGTGACAGTCGGCTAATTTCGGTTTTGTAGAGCGTTATCTCTAACGCACGAAATACAGAAATTCCGGTATATATTAGGAGCTGTTAAAACAATTTTCAGTTTCAGTTTGCTTCTTTTGACAATTTTATTATTCTTTGTATAAAATAGGTACACCAAACTTTCTATAAGTTATGGCTTTAGGTTCGGGTAAAATAAAATAAAAAAGGGTGTTCAAATTATGTTTACGTATTTAAAATTCTTTTGGAAAATTACAGCTATAGCAAATTTAGGGGTGTTAACAACTCTAGATATATATTTTGAAGTGGACGCGACTGCACTCTATTGAATTTGAACAACGACTGACAGAATGTCAAATAGGTGTGTGCTACAAAGATAACGTTCTATGAAACCGAAATTAGCCGAATGTCTCTTTCCAAAGGTCGATGTGCAATATTTATTGCCGGGTATTGTAATTAAGATGCATTGAGATGCTTAGATAGATATGCTATATTTTATTCTGTGAGATACTTGACGTATTAAGTACTTATCACTTGCTTAGAGAAATGTTAAAACTGTAAGTGCTGCCAGGTGATGCTTTAAGTGACTGCAGTTATAACTTGTATCTCTACAATTTTAACCCGGCGTCAATGACGTGAAAATAATTACATGGAGTATGACGTCGGGTCATTTTGACCCGAACTTTGTATATACATTTTTAATGAAACTAAGTAAGCTACTACAATTTTGTTTATTTATTATTTTAAAAGGGGACTTAAATTATGTATAAAATTTAAAAAAAGCCCTGTGTTATATATTAAATATTTTAGTTATTGGCTTTCCTCGCGGCAGATGCAAAATCAACCTTGAAAACTTAATGTGTACGTTAATTTTATATTTTCGCAAAATTTTCTTACCTATGAAGGAAAAAAATACTGATGAATTTAAAGAGAGGTTGTTGTAACTTACTAACATGAAAATAAAAAGAAATCAGTCTTTTACTTCCTCATTCAGAGTTATAGAACTACTGCAGTTATCACAATACGTAATCATGAGCTAGCATAAAAAATTGGACATGTTGTGCATGTGTGAAGTGTTTTATTATCTTTTTAGATGAACAGACTTCACATCGTTTATAAGTTCCAGGATTTTTTTCACTTTTACCTATCTAGGTAAAAGTGAAAAAAATATGCGGATACGCGGTCCACAAGTTCTATGCCCAAAGCAGCCTAAGACTCGTCATCGTCAAATTCTAACTATTGTAACAACTCTTAAATCCTTTCTGGACTATTTGTCAATTATATTCTCCTTTAAAACGTAAAAAATAAGGCAAAACTATATTTTAATACTAATAAAAGTTAGTCACGAAAATACTACACCGACGATAACGCCGGGTCATAATGACCCGTTTTAACTTGACGCACAAGTATCTTGCCTAGGTATGGCTCTAGCCGTAACAGCTAGGCGGATGGAAGGGGGTTGTATCTCCAGCTATACGAAGATTGGAAAACATTCCATTGGGCAAAGACAAAATATATCTAATAAAACATTGCTCGGGTCAATATGACCCGGCGTCATTGTCGCCGGGTTAATATACAGTGCAGGCTGTGTCAGTTGCAGCTTTAATTAATTCTGTGAATGCACATCAGATGTCGCCTCTCACATGCAAATTACCGAGGACGAAACTAGGTTCATGTTCGATGAAAATTAGCAGACTGCGCTGTTTGCTGCAGAGCCTAGGCTCTCTGAAAACGCATTTTGTGATAACGCCATCTCTGCGACACGAGTGCAATTACTACATGCGCTTGGCGCAGTGCACTTGAGCTAGTTTCCGTCTTCCGTACTAGATGGAACTAGTGTCTGCAAAATGCATAATTTTCCCAGCTCTCTTCCCAGAGCACATTTTGAGAATTTTCATTTGCAACTTTGTATAATATATAATAATAATAATAATAATATCTATGGACGCTTCACACCACGTCAGTCTGGCCCTGTGCTAAGTACCCGAAGGACTTGTGTTACAGGTACCAGACAACGGAAATATATTTAATACTTTTATACTATACATATATTTAAGATTTTTATTATATCATACACATATTTAATACACATCCAGACCCGGGAACATTGAAAACTTTTTGTTCCGTCGGCGGGATTCGAACCCGCGACCCCCGGCTTGAGCTACCAACGCGCTCACCACTGAGCCACAGAGGTCGTCGTTGTATATAAATTGGTTGAAAAATTCAAAGAATATACTTTGGTATTTAGTAAGACCGCCTTTTTGCACAATTTAGTAATTTTTTATTTACTTTTTTGTTATTGTTAAGTACTTATGTCTTTTGTTTTTTGTCTCTTTTATGTCTTTTCTTTTGTGTGTGCAAATAAAGAATTTATTAAGTATTATTCTTATTTTAATATAGTTAGTCATCATTATTATTTATTAATAATAATTATGGATTTGAGTTCAAATTTATTTTTTAAGTAGGTATCTATGTAAGTACTTAATAATTGTAGTTAAACAATAATTTATGCACGAACTAATTTTAATACTAATATTGTTTGCAATTTATTTGTTTCTCAATTCATTATACTTATGAATTAAACCTGTTACTTATTGTTATTTTGTCTTTTCAAATTCAAACTCTATGGTTGGGTAAACACGTGAAGGTACGTGCACATTATCTCGGGTGACGAATCTCGATGTTGCATATAATACACATAAGGTACTTAATTAAAAAAAATGTAACTGCTGTCCCTCTACAGAATATGTCCATTGACGGCTACAAAATATGCATTATTTGCCCCATACCGTTCCGCTAAGCCCCTTTTCCTCGGAGCTCATGCGCAGTCGGTTATATTTCTGAATACCATTACTCATATCATATAATGCTTACTGTTAAATTTTTATATAATGCCTCATCTAAATTGTTATAATATATTGCCTCCTGTTTTCCCAGGTGGTCTATCCGATGGGGAGGCTGGTCGTGGGCCTCGCGGTCGTGGGTCCCGTCGAGACGACCCTCGCAGGCACACGCTGGCCGGCAACCACCTGTACATGCACCAGCACCACCCGGGACACATCAGCACCATCGATGTTGAGGTAAGTGTCTCCACTCTCTAGTGTAGCCGGTGGGAAATCAATAGAGCTACGTGACAATAGAAGAACGGAGAACAGCTGCTGTTAGATGCCGCTTACTGTTTAATGTATTATTGACATATGACAAGAGAGGTGACTTAAACGTGTATTACACCACACGATATGAAGTGCTCTACATGCAGGGTGGGCGTGTACCCTAGTTAGTACGGCGCTTATTACACTACTCTGCGAATCGGGCCCTAACTCAGTTTATAAAGAGAGAAGTGAAAGAGTTGGACGTATTATCGTATTTATTACATCATGCCGTCGTCACTATCGAAACGTCAAACTCAACACTAGGCCAGTATTTTAGGGTAATACCGAGTATTTTAGTAGCTAAAATTCTCGCTTCTGCCCCAAAATCGTTCACACTGCGTTCGAGTACAGTTCACAAGTGAGTGGTGTTTGGCAAGATGAACAGCTTACAGCGCAATAAAGTAAATAAGGTGATTAAGTTAATCTTAACAGCAATTTTTGTTTAGCCTAGCGTTAATCGCGCGGCAACTGAGCTCCCTAATCGCTCTAAATGTTATTACATTACCCGATCGGCAGAGCGCTTAGGTAGCTAGGCAGATCGAGACGACCCGATCGCCCTAAATCGGGAAACTTACTCCCTAAATCTTATTAGACCACTCTTAGTTAGGGTAAGGGTCCCTTGAAATTGGGTAGTCTAATATAGGCGCTATAGGAATATGGTTTTGTAACGAGAAAGAGCTCCTAGTATTAATGTGGAAAATAATATGTAAAACAAGACTTTCAGTCTTTTCTTCATGGTCCTTCAGAAGCTGGATGTAAGAGGAACTAGCTACTCGTAATATGGAGATACAGTAAGAATGAGTTTATTACATAATAATATGCATGAACGTAGAAAAATACTGTATGTATATAAATAATATGTCTTTTTATACGTCCACGACACTGACCTCCATTATACAAGTATAATGGAGATCAGTGGTCCATGATAATATGATCGATAAATTGATCGCGAAAAATAAATCGAGAAAATTTTGAATATTTGCCCTTGACAACGGGTCAACAAAAGAAAAATATTGTATGATAATTTTATTTTCGGAGGAACGTAATATTAGAATAAACCAGCAGTGAATATGGAAGGCATTATTCGGATACAAAAAAGTATTCAAATACAAATCAATAAGGATTACACTAACTATAAGAAGTCGCCCAAGGCAAGAATAAGTAGCTCCTATGGCAAGACAAGGCTTTCAAACTTAGAAGTAGAATGGGCAAGATTTCAAAGCAACGACGGCAGAGTTGACGGAGGAGAATGATTACTTACTCGTATTTAATAATATATACGATAAAGCATTCGATAAAGTAAAGGCGAAATATTATGAGTATAAGGAAGATTTAGACGAATTACTTGAAAATATGTCAATCGCTGCTATATCCTCCGATAGCAACATTAAACGGTTAAAAGAGGACTCATCAAAACCTGTCCCGATACCATCCCGATACCAAATATTATTATTCCTTTTTTCTCTGGGAAATATACTGAATGGCAAACATTTTTGGAGTTATTTGAGTTGCTCATACACAAAAATTCGGAGTTAGAGAACGTTCAAAAGTTATATTACCTAAAGAGCTACGTTACAGGAGAACCTGAGCAACTGTTGAGTGTTGCGACATGTGCCCATAACTGAGGCGAATTACGAAAAGAGTTGGGATATGATGAAAAGGAGATACAGCAACAAACGTTACCTGGCGAATAATATATTGGCAAGATTGATTGACCAAGAAAATTAAGAATTGATAGTAGCAAATGCATTAGGCAATTACTTGACACCACCAGCGAGTGTTTGAGTGCACTATCAAATTTAGATTTCAACGTATCTACATGGGACTTATTTGTAGTTTACCTTGTCACTGAAAAGTTTGACCGCGAATCCAAAAAGCTGTGGGAGCAGAAGGTGAGCGATAATTTGCAGGATATTCCTAGTTTAGAGGACCTTTATACATTTATGGAAGCAAGATTTAGGACATTGGAGCATTTAGAGTTGAGAGAGAGAAAACCTGAGAAGTCAGAAAGAGAAAAAGTATACAAAGAGAAGACTCACGTCTTCCATCTTGCTGCTGTAGTGTGCTCATTTTATAAAGACAATCATACGAATAAGTCGTGTCCGGAATTTTGTAAGTTAGATTGTAGCACTAGGTTAGATTTTAAACGTGATAAAATATTATACTATAATTGTTTTGGGTCAGGTCACAGAGTTGCTAGATGTAAGGGTGTCAAGGGTTGCCAGCGGTGTTACCGTCGACACCATACGCTGTTGCATCCACAAAAGCGATGGGAAAGTCTTCAAGTCTTGCCTAAGAAAGCGCAGTCCCAAGTGGTTCAGAACAGTTGCAGAAAAATCCCAGTCGACAACCCATCTAAGAGGTTGGTGCGTAACTCATTTTGTTCACGTGGACACGTTTTGATACCTACAGCTGACCCAAGCTGGGAGAAATCGGGTAAAGTAGATTTGTTATTAGGCGCCGATGTTTACGGGTACGCCGATGTTTAGATAGGCGGTCAAAGTATTTGACGGATTACGCTTAATAAAGCGTAATCCGTCAAATACTTTGACTGCCCAAAACACGCAGCCAGGGTGGATCATATCTGAATTCAGTAGTGAGCGACTGCGCTCAGAGAGGTTTAAAATGTAATATTGGAAATAAAATAGTTGGCGAGCAATTATTACATGAGTGGGGGAAATTTAGAGATAGAAAGTTGTTTAAGGAATTAAGATTTGGGTAGCATATTTTAAAAAGCAAACTATAGTTAAACAAATTAGAGAAGAACAATATTGTGTTAGTTTATTTTGTTATTTTGATTATTTTTATATTAGCTGAATATATATTTAGAGATTGTTATAATTATTATTATATTAATTACTGTACCTAAAAACTGTATTTATAGCTTATATAGTATCTTGTTATTTTTGGGACACCTTGCTAGGAATATGTTGTATCAATGAAGAGAAAGCAATACAATAGTGATGAATGCTATATTTAACATATACATTCATGGTGGGGGAGTGTTTAATGTATTATTGACATATGACAAGAGAGGTGACATAGGAATATGGTTTTGTAACGAGATAGAGCTCCTAATATTAACGTGGAAAATAAATATGTAAAACAAGACTTTCAGTCTTTTCTTCACTTACTGCGGAACATGACATTAAATCTATGGGATTTAATGTCATGTAGCGGAAAAGAAGGGAGCCCGTCATCTCTGGTATATTAAATCAAATGAAAGGGCTTGTAAAGAAGATGTACTTTTTATTGTATATTGTGTCCTTAAGGATAATATTATGTATTAATTTGTTCTTTCTACTTTGCTGTCGCTTTCTATGATAGTAGCGCGATCCAAGGGCATGGCAGTACGCAGGCCAAGTTCCAGCAACAGGCCGCGCGCATGCTGTGCATTATTCATACGAACCATTTCGACGCACTTTTGAACCCCCTGTAGCTCAGTGCCTATTACAAGTGCAGCGCACTCACTTTCTGACCCATGCTATACCTCGGTGCAAAATCTTACTTGTTGGTAGCATATTATGCTTAAAATACTTCTCACGAAACCGTAGTCACCACATGTTTCAATATAAATTTAGGGGAGTTCCCTCGATTGCTTATGGATCCTTTCAACAGGTCATCACTTTTGTGAATGTAGTACCAAATTAAGACAATAATCTATGCACCAAAAAAAACTTTGAAAATCGGTTCACAAACGGCGGAGTTTGTGAACGGTTTTTGGTGGGATAGTGTTTTCATGAGTGGGAAATATAAATGGGCGAACTACCTGCACCAAAAAACGACTTGAGTTGTTTGCTATTGATAAACAGGACGGGAAATAATATTTTTATTTTAAGAAATTAACTAAACATGCTTTTAAATATCGTATAATTCCAACCTCCCATCGCTTAATAATGCCAGGATACAAAAGGCTTTAATAGAGCACAAAATGTTTAAGCAGTTGTTTGTAGTGAAGAACATAAAAACTAAACATGCTTTTGAATGTCATATGCAACCACCCATCGCTTAATAATGCCAGGATACAAAGGATTTATTATAGCACAAAATGCTTTAGAAGTTGTTTGCAGTCAAGAAATTAAAAACTCCATTAAACAGTAATTTTGCATTTTATCGACTAAAAGCTACAGCCCGGTAAACACATCGCAATTAATTTTAATCGTGCTAAGATGAAAGTTGTAGGTATACAAAGTTACAGCTAATGTCTTTTCATTTCGGAAGTCGGGTGACAATCTTTAGGATTATTTATCATCGTGAGGATAATAAAGCCAATTTGCTTTTATCAAAATAGCAATACTGTGATTCTGCTACTTAAATTCAGTATTAATACCGCTTGTTCTTTGTTTCATAGAGTCTTTTCCTATCTGCCAGCAAACTATTCTCAATAGGTCTTTAAAAAAATTTGACCGGTTGATTTGGAGTTTTGACTAATCACACGCTTTTCTATTTTGTTTATTATTTTATGAGAATGCTAAAATATTATGAAGTTTGATAGAAAATGGACTGGATCGTACAGTAAACGAATGATGTTGTATTAAAAAGCAGATTTGGGGTACTGTTTACCTGATAAAAAAAACTTTTATTTTGTTAATAATATACTCAAATTAATATTCTGGTGCGTTAATAATAAGATTTTTCGTTCTTTGTTTTTAATGCCTTATCTTTTGGTAATAATAATACATATTGATTGGCATCTTAAGAACTATTATAAGACTGATTATAATAAATATTGTACGTCAAATTATTATATTGATTTATGTCTAAAAAGAATAAACAGTTTTTTCCTACTTTGTATCTTACTCACTCTCTGAACATCTAAATTGTTAATATCTGAAGAATGAAGCGACGAAATATAATATAAGATCAAACGAACTTCTTGAAGTGAAGTTCGATCATTATTATATGAGTCGCTTCATTCGAAGATACAAAGTTCCCACCCTCCCACAGCCAAAAGGGAAAAAAACTCAGTTTTCTAAAAGAATGAGGCCAAACCGGCCCGTACAGTATGGCGATAAGCAAAGTGAATAGATTTTTTTTTCGATTACCCTCATAATCGAGTCTCTAAACATGCGAATCAATGCCTGTTAGGTAAAAGGACTACATTGTTAATCACTGTATCTTCGAATGAAGCGACTCATATAATAATGATCGAACTTCACTTCAAGAAGTTCGTTTGATCTTATATAATTACATTATAGTCATATTAAAAGATACAATGTAATGTGTGTTATGGAAAATATTCAATTTGTCGTAAATTTTCATTTTTAAGGAAAAAAAATTTTCATTTTGTAGAATTTTTCACACAGATGTTTCACTTGCAGAATGTTAGCCAAATGTTAATGAATGATAACGAATTGTCAATGCAGCTGTAACTGACTGATTATAATTATTTATTACTATAATCAGTACTCAAAATGTCTCACTTAGGCATTTCTAGCAAACGCCACGTTGCGTTTCCACCGGAGATGAGCTGAGCTGCGTTGCAAGGAATGTGTTTTACAAGAACCAATAGAATCGTTGCGCTGAATGCTGTCAGGCAAATGAAGCGTTTCAGGTTAGCTCAACTCCGGTGGAAAAGCAGCCTAATATAATGCCCATCCTTCTCGGATGACATCTATTTTGACAGAGCCTGTAGCTGTTATCTTTTCAATAGGGATGTTGATTGGTTAACCTGTCTTTAACCAAAAAAAAAACCGCCCAAAAGTGCAACTCTGCAACAAACCTGTAAATCTCCCACAGTGACCCAAAGTAACTATAGTAGGTATACCTACTTAAATTAATTGTCACTTCTAAAATCTCAACTCTTCATTATTTTGTGTATAAATCATACTAGACTATCATATTACGCTATTTTACTAATTGACAAAACTCTCCATCAAGTTTAATTAAACAAAGTTAATTGGACGTTCTAAACAAAAGCTGGAGTTATAATGATAGATTAACTGCGAGTTTGGGACTAAACTATGAAGAACATATTGTTCGCTTTGGTCATTGTTGGAACGGGGTGAATCAGAAATGAGTTGGCTGCTCTATACAAATTGTTATAGCTATAGTCGGGGCGCGGGTGACTAACAACGTGTGCTTTTGTCTCTTTCCTTCGCGTATGAATATTATCAATTATCTCCTACTTATTGCCTACAAGTACACCATGCGAAAACATTCCAAAAAAGGTACACCATATTATGTTCGCATATGAATGACCTTCTTTCCCTCTGGCAAATGGCGATAATTCAGTTGTTAATTTCTACGTGTTTAGTCACTTTGCTAAAGTTTATATTTTTGGGGCAAGTCTAATTATCCATGATTAAAAACACTCGATATAATAGATATGTGACATGCAATCTATGGCTTTTTGTGAATTTTGCTATAATATATGAAGTGTGCATTATCGACTACAGCTGGACTTCAGTAGAGTTCTAAGGTTCGGTCCCTGGATCTCTATCCATCAATCAATTTATCTCTATAAATTCGGCCATTGATTGTCTTTTTTACACGCTCATAAAAATACTGTTATAATGTGCCTCACATAAGTGCGTGGAACCGAGGCATCATAATATTTTCGTGTACGAGTGAAAGAAACAAACACTGATACGACAAATTTCTCTCTGTTCTGCAACTAGATTATAGCCACCTCATGTCGAATGCTAATTCCAGGATCCAACTACGTTCAGGGAAGATCAATTTAGTTGACAACGACCACTTTAATGTTCAATTAATGTTCAATCTTCAAGTTTACTAATTAACTTGCCTATCCTTCTTCAGCGGACGGGCCCGGCTATGAGCATACCGGAATACGCCACAGTCAACAAGTGTCGCGACATGAAGCGAATTTTTGACCCCCGCGGTAGAAAGGTATAAAAAAACAATTGGTTTTTCGCTTGTCGACTAACAAAAACTAACCCCAGCGCTAACACGGCTTTCCGCTTCAACAATCAACATGCACGCTAACTCATCGTACTCGGGCTTTTATGGTGATGAGTACAGTTCAACTCTATTGTAAATATTGTGGCAACGCGATGTGGCGATCGTTTTGTTCGCTATCATCACCGTACTTCAAAAATGTACGGTTTTTTGACAGTGTTGGCTAATTTAATTTAAAGTGTATGTAAAGTTGCAATAATTTAGTTACTTATTTAATTTGTGGTATCCTTACAAAGGTTTAGATGTAAACCCAAGCTGAAGAAAGAATGAATCGGTTATCACTGCCATCTTCGGCTGAAGCGAAGATCAAAGTTTCGATCAGGTACAATGTATAATAATAAATATTAATTTTATTGATGTATTTGTACTTGTATAATAGCTTTTATACTGTATATTTTGTATTGTAAACACACAAATACAGTATACATATTGCAATACGAGGTACGTGGACTAAAATAATTATACAAACGTTGATGTATGCTGACTACCACTCAACTACAGCGGTAGAATGTGATTAGCCATATTACCGAGCTGATCGTTTGACCAATCAGCGATTGATTATAGCAAAGCAAATGCCTATAAGCACAAATTAACGTGGTTACAAATTATTCGGCTTAAAACGGATGAAAATCGATATGTGACGTATTTTTAACCGTTTATTCTGATAGGCATTGGCTGATTTTCATAGTATCAAGAACTTACCGAACTTTCCTCTAATCGGCTAAATCTCAACCTTCAAAAATTATGAGATTTTGTTGATCAAATGATCAAATGACATAAGTATTTTTGAGTATTGTGGTTGTAGAGGAAATTTCTGAGTTAGTCGTACGGGCGTCGTACAGTCGTAGGACTCTATATTTTAAACATTGTAACGTACAATAGGCGATGCGATGTTAAATGCCCTAGATTCTCAAGACTCAAGGTAATTAATACGTGAGTCTATTAAAAAAAAACGGTAATAGACACTTGAGTGGTAATTAACGTTGACAGAATTGCCGTCCGTGGTGGGGACATGCAAAGCTCCCTTTAAAGTAGTTGAACAATATGATTCCGACACACATTTGCCGGCGTTTAAACCAATAAAGACTGGAAAAATACGGTAGTAAGTATAATAAGAAAACGATTGATGTACTTATTGCTCACTGAATCGGATTACTCTGTAATGATATTCCATCGATTTTCTTACGATAGAACTCTCTGGGGATTAACGTAAATGTGGGAATATCCATCATTTTACACGCATGCCATAACAGTTTCCTTAACTTTCATACGTTTCTGATTTCTTTATTATTGATATTATAAGATTTGGATAACACTGTAATCCTCTCCACGTCGGGTTATAGATTCACCATACCATGATTTATTTTCCTTTTATTTAAGTCAGAGGTTCCCAAACTTATGTACCCCCATTGTTTCAATTTAAAATGAATCCTGACGAAACCCTCCAAGCATCTACACAACGCCCCCATTTTTTTCCGGGTCCCAGACTTTCCCTTCAGACGTTTAGCGCCCACATGGGGGCGTTATCGCTCACTTTGGGAAAGGCTGATTTATTGTAACAAAAAAAAAATATTTTTATTTAGTCATCTGCAGAAATCTAAAGTTTATTTTAAAATTTTCTATAGCATTGAAGTACAACAAAATTATTCTAAAACGATGTAATGAAGGTAGTTAAATAGCTATTTCAGTTAAAATTTAGAGGCGCCCAGGGAAATGTTGCGACACAAATAATATCCATCTACTAAAGTAGTTGAATATTCTCTGCACAGTATAATTTATCTTATGGAAATATGGAAATACATTGCAATAAAATTGTATAAAAATCTATACTCTGATAAAAATAACGAGGTACTGACAGATTTTTTTGACAGGAGTTTATCTTTTCAAACATTTTTGATTGGTTACCCCTTTTGTTTAAACTTCTATCAAAAATCTCAAAAACTGGGTAATAGTGGGCTATATTTTGTGGAGCTATACATTATACAAGGTGTAACAAAACTATGTGATAATTTTAGGGTGTGTATCTGATCCTTGTAGAGTGTTTATTGTGAAAATAGCAGCGCTGAAAGACCAAAAAATTTTTTCACTTTTGTATGGGGAAACTCGTGTCGCTGGGGCGCTTGCCCATACAAAAGAAAAAAATCGTCTTTCAGCGCTGCCTCTTTTACAGTGAACTCTTTATAAGGAATACGTAAACACCCTAAAGTATTATCATTTATCACTTAGTTTTGTTACACTCTGTATTTTATTATAAATTGTCGCTGCATCCTCGAGAGTTTATAATTAACATGGTAGTCCGCCTCTAGCTTCCGGCATCGAACACTTTTCAGAGCTTCCTGAAAAAATAAAATAGATGGCGCGGCAATGGCGCCATTTCTAGGCGGGATTTTTACCCCACCGCCACCGGTTTCTCCCACCAGTTTACCTCGGAGGTTTCCTTTAGATCGATCCTCATTCGTTTTTAGTGTTCGGGCATCGAAACATCTCTAACTAAGTTATAGTGCTTTAATTTTGTGAAGTGAACAGTGAAATAACTTAATAATTTATTAAAGTATTTTTATGTGAATATAAGTGCATAGTAATTTTATATATCAATGGTAAGCGAAATCTCCGTAAATCGGAGGAAGAAATAAAGAAAATTCGTTCGTCGTTGCTTGCGTTCGTTTGAAAAAACGAATGGATCGGAAGTTAGTGAAGAAGGTTAGTCACTTATTTTTTCAGATCTGTTTTTATACAGTTTTATTTTTAGGAGGTTTATCTTTACCTATCCACAATTATTGTTATAACAACTAAAAATCAGCATTCACCCGGAATATTAAAGTGAATATGGGCAACCTTTCGTAAATATCCTAAACTAAAATACAAAATAATATAAAATAAAAACAAAATATGTACGAGTATGTTTAGAGCGATGCGATCATGGCCACACATACTCTTTTTAAAGGTATGTTTAGAGAGGCATGATGCGATCATGGCCGCACATACCCTTTTCAAAGGTATATTTAAAGAGTCTTGATGCGATCTTGACCATATATACCAATTGGCTACCCCTTTTTAGGGGATGATGAAAGTTTTATTGTTCAGTCTTTCAGACTGATAGTGAATGCGAGTATTTAATTTCATCCGATCGGAGTGTTAGATCTGTTGTGCGTATTACCTTGTGAAACTGATGCAACCGGATGTGTTTGCATTAACAAGACGCTCTACCGGAGCTACTAAATAATAATTCATCTGTCTCAACATCTCAAGGTGACAGACTCAGTGCCCAATACGGTCGAACCTATCCCACCTTTCCTCAGTTTATTGTTCTATGATTATATACACTGTTATATTTAGGTATAAATATAATTAATATAAAAAATTGATTTCTACAATATATATTTTTAATATTGCAGTGTTTAAGATTTAAATGACGATTTTCCATAAGAACTCTGAACATCTACCATGTTAATTATAAAGTCTCGAGGATGCAGTGACGATTTATAATTAATGGTTAAACAAACTTACCTTAAGTGAAGTTTGACCATAATTATGAGAGTCGCTGCATCCGAAGAAACTTTATTACCCTTCCACCCAAAAAACCCTAAAACGTCTTTGGAAAATCGTAATTGATTTAATTGTACCTTCTCTAAAAAGAATGAGGATCGATCTGAAGGGAACCTCCGAGGTAAACTGGTGGGAGAAACCGGTGGCGGTGGGGTAAAAATCCCGCCTAGAAATGGCGCCATTGCCGCGCCATCTATTTTATTTTTTCAGGAAGCTCTGAAAAGTGTTCGATGCCGGAAGCTAGAGGCGGACTACCATGTTAATTATAAAGTCTTTTCGGATGCAGCGACTCTCATAATTATGGTCAAACTTCACTTAAGGTAAGTTTGTTTAACCATTAATTCTACGCAGCATAACGTATTACCCAATAATTTTTGATAAAATAGATGTAAAACACCTGCGTGTTTTTTTTTCTGCAAAATTGAAAGGTATTTAGTTACGCTTCGTACACTTCGTAAATATCATGGACGGTAATTTTCCCAAAACAAAGGGAGCATTAAAACCACAAAGGTTAGGTGTTTACAAGCTGTGTAAAACATTGTAGAATATAGTCAAAACAATCGGTTTGAAAATAAACATAAAACAACTAAGGGTAAGTTCACACTGCGACGCAACGAGACGCAGCGGTGTATTTTTATGATTGGGAAATGGGATTCGCATTTAAATAGGAGATATTATTAAGTTGTAAATAGTAAACGCCAAAACTGAGAGAAAACTCTATTCAACTCCACTACATACGTTGTGAGTTGTGACAAAATGTTTTATAGTTACTTAGTGTTTTGATACTGCAGTCCCTTAACTAGATAACTTTTCGATTGTTAAAAGTTTAAAATGGCGCACACGTTAACTTCGGGTGTATAATTTCGCCATGACCTGAATACGAGCAATCTTCTCAGGTGGTTCGACACGTCTTTCGCACGTATTTTTACGCTACTTCATATTCCAAGTTTTATATTTTGTAACTATTACGCTAGCTTAAGTTTGACATTTTGTGTGATTTAAAAAAGATATGTGTAATTGATTGTACTGTCGGTCCTTGGTGGAAATTCATTTTATTCAAGATTTTTAACCCCCGACGAAAAAGAGGGATGTTATAAGCTTGACGTGTCTGTCTGTCTGTCCGTAGCATCGTAGTATCCAAACGTGTTGACCGATTTTGATCTAGGTTTTTGTTTGAAAGCTGACAATATCTAGCGTGTAAGTTATACGTCTATATAATATCATTTTAACGCTAGCCAATAAAATTGTTTGAAATAGATAAACTCCAATAAAAAAACTTCAGAAATAAGGCATAAGCTGGATCAGCGGGGCTAAAAGGTCGCTTTGGAGAATCATAATTATTATTCATAATACTAGCTGTTGCCCGCAACTTCGTCCGCGTGAATGCATGTTAATATAATCGAGATGTAGAAAATTGAACAAACATCTACTTCTAATTAACAAAAAATTAAAACTGACATCCAAGGTAAAACAATAATAACATTCTTTTAATAAGAACTAAAAAGTATTAAATAATTTTTCCTATCTAATAGTGTCTTTTTCCGAATTCGGCTAAACCTCAAGTATTTTCGCACTCAATCTTCATCATTTTGAAGTCGGTACCAGATATATTATGATAATATTATGATTCATTTTTTAAATTCGCAAAATGGTCACTCTGCTTGCAATAGGGATGATGACAAGGTCAAAGATTAGCAAATTTTGTTAATAAAATAAATAAATCACGGTAAAAAATAAGTGTTCCCAAAATTTCAGCTCGATAGCATTTGTATTTTTTTTGTTAAGTATGCGCCTTCAAAGTTGGATAATCAAGTCTATTTTTTTTTCTATTAAATTTCTTAATATTTGTAAGTATACCATTCGATAACTTATGCAATTAAAATCAACTTTTGTTATGAAAACACTGAAACCACTTTCATAAACGCAATATTTATTATACTTATCGAACAAATTCTCTCCCGATCCTTACAAACTACGAAAGAGTGACGTCAGTCTTTCGTAGCACTTTGTATGGATCGTTTCGGGCGGGTCTATTTTATGAGATGTTTGAATTGTCATAAATCTTGGTGAATTTTTAAGCTATCAGAGTCATTCTTTCAGCGGTGTTTCTATTTTTAAGGGTCTTTCAATTACCAACAAGAAAAAAAAAGTGTGTCAGCTCCGACGCACGACTGGAGTTTACTCTACTATAAACATAAAATAATATAATAATATAATTATTTAATAATATAATTGTATAATAATTATATTATTTTATATAATATTATATTCCGATAGGTATATTACCTTTATGGTCTTAATACACTCACAGCCAAATTAGAAAGTTGGGCAGTAAAGGTGCGTACCAAAAACGTGACACATTTTCGTTACTTGGTAGTAGGTTTTATCCCTCGGATTTTTCTCATACCGGGCGCCTTATATATGAAAATCGAAAAGCGTGACGAAGACCGACAGACGAACAAACTTTCGTATTTATAATACTAGTAAGTATGTTTCAAGTTAGTGTGTACGTATATTGTGTTTAGGCGTGGCCCCACACTTCGAACCTCACGCGAAGAAAACCTACCACTACAAAGTTTCCCCTTTATAGGGTTCACTGTAGTTTTAATTAGCAGCGCTAACGCCTCTAGTACACCGACGCTGTGAACTGCGAAACAGCGGCGAACAGAACGCGAAAAATTTGCGAGACAGGAATAGAGCGAGATGTAATATAAGTGCGATTGCATCTCGCTCTATTCCTAATATAATTAATTAAAATTAATAATATTATTTCAATTATCCCTGGTGCGAAAAATCTATATAATATTATGTAATAAGATAACAAAAAAAAAAGGATATGGGCGAACTAGTCTGATTAACAAGTGCCATTTTCGTCAAAACCTGATCTCATGCACCGAAAATTAGGATTTTGGTCTCATTCGATTCGGAATACCATCTAGAACATTCTATCAAAATTCCAAGAGGGGCTGAAAAAAATGCAATAGTTATAAGCAATTATAAGTAAACATAAAAAGAAGGGTTTGGTTTTTTTTTAATATTTCAAAAACTATTTGAGATAATAAAAATTTGAAAATAGATCCTTAAAGAGCAGGAAATTTCCAAAAAAAATCTGAGATCCTGGAACCTTACCAATAATCCTTATAGCTTTAATTGAGCGGCGAAAGTTAAAGTTAACATAAAAACGCTGATTATTTCTAAACAAGAAATCTAGAATTTTTTATTGTTCTTTTGAGATAATCTTAAAAGGGCTTAGAAGAGATATCTTGTGTAAAAATTCAATAATTTTGATTTTTCACTTTTTTATGAACAATCAAAGGCATTCATGAAATTTTCATGTAAATAAAGCAATTAGGGTTTTTTCATTATTAAAAAATATATATATATATATATATATATATATATATATATATATATATATATATATATATATATATATATATATATATATATATATATATATATACGCGGCCCCGGGCCGCGTGTTGGGGATAGCGGTTCTAGATGGCATTCCGAATCCCATAGACGGCCCCAAATTTTATACTTACAACAAAATAAAAATTTTGAAAATTGGTTCACAAACGGCGCGGCAGAGTAATCGTTAAGGACATACATAAAAAAAACATATCCACAGCCGAACGTATACCCTCCTCGTTTTTGGAAGTCGGTTAAAAAGAGCAAGTTTTTTTTGTGATTTGTATGGAAAAGCGCCCCGAGCATCATGAATTTTCCCCATAAAGTTAATATACCTAGCGGAATAGAGAAACAAAGGCCTGAGCAAGCGAGATGTCACTATCAGTAACACTACGCAGTGTTACTGATAGTGACATCTTTTTACCACGCGGTAAAAAGAGACGTGAAATACATAACTGCAGAACTCTTTTTTTTGACGTCCAGTCGGCAAGTTTATCGGCACGTTGACAATTTAATCCCATAGAAAGATGCTTGTGTAAGTGTATAATATGTACACATATTTTTACACACAGATGTAAATCAATTTCGGTTTCGTTTAACAGATTGTTACACGAGTATGTTGATCTATTCTGCTAGGTTACATAATATTATAATAATTAACTTTATGCTTTTCCCATACAAAAGTAAAAAAAAAAAACTATTAATACATACTAACCGCCATGTTTTATTTCCAGCCGCCGCTGCCCCGCTACCCGCAGCCGAACAACGCTCTGCTCTTCGACGATGACCCTGGGGTCATGTCGGAGGTGGAGACCTCCTCCACCGGCTTCCGGAGAGGAGGGAAGCAGAGGTCCTCCCTGCCCGTCGTGAGGACGCCGAGCAAGACGCTCGAGAGGCCTCTTGGTAATTATTCACTTTTACACACTTGACTTCTCAGCTTTAATTTTAATGAACTGTTTAAACGAAATATGAAGGTAAGTATGGAGTTTGTAAAATTACCTCTTGCATTAAGTACCTACTTAACTCAATGCAAGAGGTAATTTTACGATAATCCATTTTAAAATAATCCACTTACTACTTACTCGTAGATCTAACAACTCTCAGATTTAACTATTTTGACCTAAAATAGTTAAATCTGAGAGTTGTTAGATCTACGAGTAAGTAGTAAGTGGATTATTTTAAACGTGAGAGAGCCACGCTTCGGAAATAATTGCGACTCACGGAAAGGTGTGAAATAAGTAATAACGCTTTTACGAGTATCCAGCCGATTTCCTAGTGACGTTTAAGGCTTGAGGGCTAAGTTGTAGGTAAGCTTAAAAACTCTGAAAATGCAAGTGTTTATATGCCTAAGCCTAAGGCTTTATTTTTTTACTGTATTTTATAAAGTTTTCAGAAAACTACAAATGCACTAAACACAGAAAACTACTAAGTTACTAAGCTACTACTACTACTAAATCCAAGTAATAAATAAATTCTTAGATGATAAAATATACCTAATGCAAACTACATTTCATATAAAAAATTATATTCATGATCTTCAATAGTTTCATAAAGGCTTATCCTACTTTAACTAAGCATAGCTTAAGGCTATCTTCAACTGCGAAACCTTAAAAAGTCATTTTCATCATCCAACTACGATTTATCGTGATTAAAGTTTTATTAGTTAAGACTTATCTCGGTCGGAGGATTTAACTGTATGAATTTGATTGCTGGGGGTTAAATTAAAGTTTATCTTGGAGCTATGTGACCCTCGTCTTGTGTTTTTGTCGTCCGAAATTTCATACAAAAAGCTCATTTCAAAATTTTGTATGAATCTTCCTTATCTTTGTACAATTCGTTTTCAAATCCAATAAGTGAAATAATAAAGTAGCTTAAAATTCAGTTTCTATTCTTCTACCACCTTACTTATATGTATATTACTATACTTTACCTATGGCAACCATAATAATTGTAGAGCAAGATATTCTAATTAAAAGTACCTAATTAAAGGATATTACCTCAAATACAAAATATAATAAATACATATTATATTATTAGTTATTACCTATTTCATTTGGAAGTGTCCATTTCTATAAAAGTTTCTCGGATTTATCGCTTATTTGAGACGAAGGCTCTAAGCCGTAATATACACTTTTCTGCTATGTATATGAAAAGCGCGCCATCTATGAGAAGGTTTACAAGTTCCTATGGTTCACGGTGCGAAAGACAGATGACGCTGTGTGTTTTTCGAACAGTTTTTAATAAAACTTTTTTTAGTGTCCAATACTTACTACTTACTAATGTGATAGTGTCTGTGTAAGATTCCCGTGCGATACGCGAATTTTTAAACAAAGAAGTTGCGGGCAACATTTAACAACTAAAGTAAATCATATTCACAGTATTTAAGACTTACAATGTAAGTACATAATCTATTAATATTATTATACCTTCTACAGAACTTAATTCTACTAGGTACAAGTTATATCACCTCTAGTGTATGTCACCTCTAGTCTAGTGTATTACGATTCCTCATACCGCTAATACGATTCTTGAAACACTGTCTTTGATCAGTCAAGAAGATTGCCAGAATAATCAGCTAAGCTCATTAGCTATAATGCATTCATCATAGTCTGATGCTAAAAGATCCTCTATCTCTGGATGCAACATGGCACCTAAATAATAAATATAAAATACTTCATAATGTAGCTTACAATTAGTTTATCGCATGAGAACCGTACATTTTTTGGGATAAATAGTACCTATCCTCTGTCCTTTCCCGGGACTCAAGTATCTCCATACCGTACCAAATTTCGGTAAAATCAGCTCAGCGGGATTGGGCGTGAGGGAGTAACAGATAGACAGAAACACGTTTCCATTTATAATATTAGTATGGATGTTGATAATAATTATTATGGCTTATTATGTCAGTGCAAAGTGGAAAGTTAAGCAACTAACAGATTGATGGAAGCCTTAAAAAGAATAAAATATATGATATTTTGCATAAAAATATTATATATTTAAACTAAATTCCACCAAAAACATTTCGTGTCAAATGTTGACGAGACGATTACATAAAGCCGCCCGCTACGGGCCGCCCGTCACGGGCAGGTCTGTCGCATGTCTGATCGTCAATTCCTAGGTACGGGCACAGACATGCCTGCCGTGCCGGCCCGTGCCCGCAGCCTGCCCGCGAGATCGCGAGAAATTGTTTTTGGTGGGATTTCAGTTATTTTTGTAAGTTGGTTCTTTTAAGTACTTATTAATAGGTTTTATAGTTACTGTATACTAAGTACAGTATAGTTACTGTACTTTACCTAGTTATGTATAAGTACTAAACATAGTTTACATACCTTTCAGCTCCCTCGCACTTCAGGAAGTAGCCAAACATTTTCATGATCATCAGTGTGTCAGTGAGTCAGTATGTCAGTGACGAAATCGGTGTATTTTAGATATCAATAAAATCTAAAGTATTAGAGCTATTCAATTGAGACTTTGTATGTTTATTAATCTATTATTGACAATATCATATCCTGAGCATATGAACTATCTGGTAAATCGAAAACCAACTCTATGAGGGTTAAAAAAAAATGACGAAACACTTCGAGAAAAGATAGGTAGTGCCCTTGTGCTTCGCTTACATTATTAAAAAACAATGAAATAATCAGTACAAATAAATAGGTCAGTCGTAATACGGTTCTTTCCAGAGAACCTTGCAATAATTAAAATTAACTTAACTTAAGAACAAAACAATCTTATAATTAGTACTTGCAAAACTTGCAAACAAAGTTTTGAAGTTTGAACTTGCTCACGGCTAAAATTACCACGCACTTCTCACCATAATCTATACTTATTATAAAATGAAGTCACTTTTTTCCGTCATGTTTCTTTGTTCCCTTTAATCTTTTAAACTACGCAACGGATTTTGATAATTCTTTCAATGTTAGATAGCCCATTTATCGAGGAAGGTTATAGGCTATATTTTATCACGCTAAGATTAATAGCGGCGAAGAAATAGAGGAAAATGTGAAAAAAACGGGGGAAATTATTTGAAAGGGCTAACTTTAACGCGCTAGTCTCAGGAACTACAGGTCCTATTTGAAAAATTATTTCAGTGTTAGATAGCCCATTTATTGAGAAAGGCTACATGCTATATTTTATCATGCTAAGATTAATAGGAGAATGTAGAAAATTATTTGAAAGGGTTTAATCTTGCGAATTACTGGAGCAATTTTTATGTTATTTGGAGATAAGAAGTAGACCACATGAAGGATCGTGATGGGCTATCGATTTTAATCATTTTTTCAGTGGCTATATATTTTATTCCCGTGCGACGCCGGGGCGGGTCGCTAGTTATTATATAAAGTGAAAATATATAAAAAAATATATTTATTTATTCTACACTGCAAACTTTACATAGATCGCGAGCTGCAAGCCAGAAGGACGTATAAAAAATGGTTGCCTGTAAAGTCGGTTTTACGGGCGAAGATTTTACGTGACAACGTGTGGGAGAGAGACGCAAGGCATTCGGCGGGCCTCTCTCTCGTTCGGTGACTCATCGTAACGTTACCGAGCGTTACACTTTTTTATAAGTGACTCCCAGCCGCAACCTAATTTAAGACGTTGTCACGTCAAAAACCGGCCAAGTGCGAGTTGGACTCGCCCATGAAGTGTTCCGCAGCAGCAACAAGGTTTATTTCTATGAAATTAAAAGATTTTTGATTTATTTTTATATTTCTGTTGATTTAATGAAAGTTAAATTAAGGTTTACCATTTATGACGTATGAAAAAAACTACTTGCTCGTTCAAACCAATTTTCGTTGGTAGTTTTTATAGTAATGTCATCATATATTTTTTTAGAATTACCATGCCCTACTTTAGAAGTTAGTTATTCTATAGTTATCGCGGTCGCATGCGACCGCTTGGGGCTTGAGGGATTAATTGTTAGTGATTTTTGGATAGTTTCTGGTAGAGCGTTCCATAGATGTATTGCATAAATGGTGAAAGCTTATTTCTTAAATATTAAGAAAAGAAACCTAATATAAAAAGTAAAAAGTACTCGTTAAAAGTAGTTAAGTAATCGTTAAATGTGTCTGAAAGCGGCTGTAGCCTGTAAGTTTTACGAACAACTATCCTTAGATGATACTTGTCGCAACGAGTATACTTTACGAGTAGATGATTTGAAAAGAAATTAACTACGGTCTAACGTATTTATTAGTTTTTCCAGATTGACAGACATACTTTGAAATTGTAATAAAACGTGGATAAACTGATATTCGAAACGAATAGCTAATTTATTCATTAATATTTTGTTTTATTTTATTTGGTACATAAAACAGAATCAGCCTGCAATTATTCGATTCAACCAAAAAAGTAACGTGTTTCTTTGTTGGAAAATAGGTAGTAGGTGCCCTTTTTATCAACAAAAAAGTAATTAATTACAAAGTCGTAAACATAGAGAGAATAAAAACAAAAGAATCAGTATTCATTAGTTACTCGGAATGGATTTACAGTTAATTAAATGGATAAAAATAACACTAGATATTGTCTATCGGAAATATATTTAACTTTTGTTAAAATCACGTAGCGTCTAATTACGGTCAGAAAAACAGTATTGTCCTGCAAATAGTGAAAAATATATTGTTAAATTATTTAGACGCAAGCAGAATATCTTTGAGTTTAGCAATGTCCCATTCCATGAAAAATGTCCTATCTATATAAAATTGCCTTGGATACAATTAAAAAAAGAATCTTAGCGATGATACCAAGTGAACAAGGGATACCCATATCACACACCCCCTTAAGTATCAGTAGTCAGTACGGTACTCATTTATGTTAGGTAAGTACACTATAAATCTAAAGTTTTTTTTCTTTCACAGGTCTGGTGTTCCTGCAATACAGAAACGAAACGAAACGCGCCTTACTTCCGAACGAGATAACTTCTATAGACACAGTCAAAGCTCTCTTCGTTCGGAGTTTTCCGAAGCAGCTGACTATGCAGTATATGGACAGCCCTCTCGTCAAGATATACATACATGACTCGTCTAAAGACATGTTCTATGAACTAGAAGATGTGAGGTAAGTAAAAAACTCGTGTCATAATGCGAGTCCAAACTACACGCGAAGTCAGCACGAAGCGAAATGAGCTGTTTCGTCTTACCTCGGGATACTTCGCGAATAGTTTGGACAAAAATGATGTAGCCATAGTCTAAATTAACTGCAAAGTCGGTACGAAGCGAATTTAGCCATACTGTTTTCAGCTTTCGTCATCTAAGCTCGCGAATAGTTTAAACGAGGCTTCTACCTACAAATTACAATCGTGAAAAGAGTGTACGACAAAATATGACAATGCTCACTGCTCATTGCTCCCACTAGTTGCATATAGCCCCAAAAAATCTTGTTATTTGTTTGCTAAAATAGAAATTCAATGTGTTTCCGATAAACGCTGCGACACCTCAGCGCAGCGAAGCAATGTGGCTCCTGCTTTGAAGGTTACACTAAATTTACTTGTCCAGCATACCTGCATCGACCAATGTCTCTCGCCACAACCAGCGGATTCATGCATTCTGCGGCGTGGCAGAATGTAATAATCACCTCTAACATTGTATATGAAATAAACTCGATATGAATAGGATTTCAGTTCAGAAGCGTATTTATAATATGTATTTATTTCAGTAAGGGCACCAAAATAACTTGCACCAAATTAATTTAACTATAACTGTAACTTTAACTATAACTGTAAATATAACTACAACTACAATGCAAAATGTCAAATCTTCATCATCATATCATGTCAGCCTATATTCGTCCACTGCTGGACATAGGCCTCTCTCAATGAACGCCAAGATGACCGATCTCCTTTTTTTTTATATCGCAGGGGAAACCCATCATGGGTGCCCCGGATTGGGTACCCCGGGGGTATGTGAGACTCTTACTCACTAAAACCACCTGCGGTTCGCCTTCAGCCGTATAACGGAGGGATATCCCGGATCTAACAAACACGGGACTCCCTCCACGACTGGCCGGTCTACCTCGGACCGGACTTCCACCAAAGTAAGGGAACGCTTAGGCGAACTAAAGCGTTCCCCTCGGCGCCGGGACTGACAAAGCCGGGCAGGTTCCCAAGATGACAGATCTCCTGCTACTATCGCATCCAACATGGACCCGCAACCCCAACCTGTAACCGCTCATACTTATATCTAAATTTTTTCGTTGTTTACTATGTTTCACAGTGTTATATTTTCGCTGTCGATTTTTACGGATAATTCATTTTTTTATACTCACAATTCCATTACCTGTAGGCTGTAGCTTTAATAAAAAATAAACGCAACAGACATATTCTGTCAATAATTTCTGTGGTTAAAGTTAAAGCTAAATTAGCCTTTACTTTAACCTTAACTTTAACCATAACATTAACTTTAACCATGCCTCTAGTGCAAGTTGCAACCCACCCTAAGTAGTATTCTATCTTTACAACATGGAACATACTTCAAAAAGAAGACATCGAAGGCAAACAAAAAGAAATTCGATTCAATTTATTTGTTTTGCTTTTATTGTGTGTTATACAGTAAGTATTATATTTGGTCTTAATTTCAGCGAGGGTGGGCGAGGGCATGCAAAGAGGTGGAAAAAAAATCCGGACAAAAGATGTTGTGTTTCGATCGATTGTCACTTTTGTGGCTTGGTCTTACGTCAGGATAATATTATGCATTGAGGCCAAAGTTTGAGTCTAAACTCTCACACTAGATTAATCATTGGTAAATAGTACATTACGCCCTAAGGGAAGAAAGTATGACATTTCAACCCGATATTGTTTCAACCCGCGCGATATTTCAACCGACGGTCGGTCGGTCGGTTGAAGTGTCATGCTATCCTCCCGTGGCGCGTATATAACTTTTCATCATACAAGGGACCGAAAGTTTAATGACATCGTATATATATAAGAAAAACTAATGTGGTTCAAATTATCGACTGACGGGGTCCGGGGCGAAGCCTCCTACAGACAAAAAAAAACAATCAAAAGATTTAATTATGTGTTTATGTCGTTAAAATACCATTTAGTAAATATGTAGTGCTTAATTTGTAACTAATTAAGCACTACAGATATTTATTGAAGTGACTTAACAAACTGTGTGGCACCCATAGAGGAAAATAATCAATGATATTGCATGTTACTAACGTAACGTAATACACCGGGCAGGCACCAATCATCATGGCAACGTCCATCGCTGTCCCGAGTCCCGACTCAAAGATAAATAAAGTAGATTCTATCAGCCCTCCCCCGCTATAATTCCTGACTGCTGGCGATGTAACAACCATGTTGTGTAGTTGGCCCAGGCGACGTAAAATAGCTAAGTCGGTAGTCGCCTCCTCAACTCAACAACTTATTTTTATCAAATTGCCGCGTGTGATAATATTATGGTTTTGAAATAACAACTGCACGGTTACCATGGTAATGAGTTACTTCAAACAGGTAGTGGGAAGAAAATTTTAAACTGTCACTAATTATTATTATTGTGAGCAGTCGGAAATATGCGTCTTTCTTCCCGCATACAAGGGAAGAAAATCAAACTTTTGGTCCTGGTATGATGAAAATATTATACTTGATTTACACGCGCTCAAGCGGAATACAAGAGAGCCAATCTCGGCGTCTTCTATTATCTTGCATAGGAACTGATCATCTTCATATCAATATCAGAGCTAGTATTAATTTAACTATGAAAAGTCTGTCAAATTTTCGAATCAAAATTAATTTTAATCAAAAACACTGAAGTTTTTTGAAAATATAGAGTCTATTCGCATTTACTCCCGAAGTCTGTCTGTCTCTGGCATCTTAGCATCAAAACGGACGGATTTTGATCTAAATAGATTTTTTTTGTTACTGCAGGAAAACGTGAGTGTGTTTTTTTTTTCATTTTAAATACTTTTTCTATCCACAAATAGACTGTAAAAGAAAAAAATTCTAACAGTGTAATTAGCTAAAAACGGTAGAACATAAAGACCCGTAACAAAAAAATAAATAGTAGCAATTCCTTGTGCTTTATGCGAAGTCCTTTGATAGTTTCCCTGCGCTAATCCGTCCCTTTTAGAATAATTTAATTTAGCTAAGTGAGACCCATATATGCAGTTGATTAGTTTTTTTTTTATAATATATAAAATACCTGTAGAGTGTAGGTATTTCATAATTTTACAATCTAGCCTAATTAAGACTAATAAGTAATAAGTAATTTTACGTTAACTTAATCTGCTAAGTAGAGTTAACTAAGATTGTGTCCATCAACACTTTCTTAAAGTCTCTGTATATAGGAGAATACACATTATTGTTTGTGTTCATCACAGTCACTTAACGTTTTTAGGGTTCCGTGCCCAAAGGGTAAAAACGGGACCCTATTACTAAGACTTCGATGTCTGTCCGTCTGTCCGTCTGTCTATCTGTAACTCGAGAACCGCTATAGCTAGACTTCTGAAATTTTCACAGATTGTGTATATCTGTTGCCGCTATAACAACAAATACTAAAAATAAAATAAATTATATATTTTAGGGGGGCTCCCATACAACAAACGTGATTTTTTTTGCTATTTTAGCTCTTAATCAATAACGGCAACACATTGGCAATGTTCACAAAATACTTAATTGTATTTGTATTTTAATAATTGATAATAAAATTTTAATAAATTATTAAGTGAAGGGGATCCCATACAAAAAATATTTTTTTTTGTCTACTTTCGCTCTTTACCGGTACGGAACCCTTCGTGCGCGAGTTCGACTCGCACTTGGCCGATTTTATTTACACTGATTTTAACACTTAATACACTAACTCAATCTCAAAAGGTTTTGTCTTTTTCAGTCTTTATTAGTGAAAATATAATACACATATTATTTGTTCAAATCCGATTACTGAGTATCCGCAAACCCGGCAAATTTATTGTAAAATATGGAAGCTTTATGCTCATATGGTATTCGATACTTTTTTGTGATACCCCTAAAAACACAAATCTTTTTTAGTTTTTGCGGCGGTGAGAATATTATTTACATCAGCCAGCGCTTCTGTATTTCTGGTCCGGTTCTCTTGTTTAGTTAAGGTAAATACGTATCTTTTAATATCTAATATATATAAATCTACTGTCATGATGTTTTCCTGATGGATTCCTAAACTTCTTAACCGATTTTAATGTTGTTGTTTTTTAAATGTGTGCTTTTTTCCAAATTGAGAGATAGGATAGCTTAGATCTTTAATTATAGTCGCAATTTTATTTTATTGCAAATTATTTGTCTATAAAGAGAGACCATTGTTTATGCGACGCGGGTCACGGGATAGCGATGGACGTTGCCATGGTGACATACTTGTTTATTCACTAATTCAATAAAATATACTTTATAATAACATGGCAAAGAAACGTCTGCCGGGACAGCTAGTAATATTATATAATTAGGTACATTTTGCATTTCCTAACTCCTTGCAACTTGCTTTTAATAAGAATTCCCTTTTATTAAATAAGGACTCTTAGGGAAAATAACGAGCATATATTCTGCATCCTTACGTGGATATACAGGGTGTCCACTGTCGAGTGTCCAGTGTTGCCAATTTGTGAACAACATGTTTCACGGCGCGTGGCACATCCGTAACACGACACTGACATACGTTTCCTGGCACGCAAAATATGCACAAAATGCACAAAGCAACGTGGCAAAATTGGATTTCGAATATAATTGGGTAGTCATTTTAGGGACTGAGAATTCGACAGACTCTAGTGCTCGTGCAATTCCTGTATTTAATTTCCCGGTACATTTAAAAAATAATAAAGGATACTTGAATGTGTGTTGAATAAATTAATATACGGATGACAATACAATATAATTAATTATATCCATTAAAATGCGGCGTATAAAATTTTAGGACAGTGTTATAAAAAAATTCATCAAGAAAATTCAACGTCCGTTAAATACAGCCTTTATACCCCAGTGGGCGTGATTCCACCTGTTGCGTTTGTTTTCACACTCACACAAGCTCGCGGCATTAGCAAAATTATAATAATGTGTATGTATCTTAAATTATAACACAACTAGCTGTCCCGGCAAACGTTTCTTTGCCATATTATATAAAGTATATCGCCCGTATTATTTTATTGAATTTGGCTAAATAAGTATGTCACCATGGCAACGTCCATTGCTATCCCGTGGGCCGTGACCCGCGTCGCATAAACAATGGCCGCTCTTTATAGACAAATAATTATTTGCAATAAAATAAAATTGCGACTATAATTAAAGATCTAAGCTATCCTATCTCTCAAGTTGGAAAAAAGCACACATTTAAAAAAAAAGAAACATTAAAATCGGTTAAGTAGTTTAGGCATCCGACGCGGACAAACATCGTGACAGGAGATTTAATATAGATATTAGATGTGAGTCTTAAAAAAGAGCATTGTGTTTGTGTGTACAGAGGATGTAAGAAGTGAAACTTGTGTCCAAAATCGTGGCACCGACGTGACGCATTGTTTATTATTGTTATCAATTATTATCATTATTATTAATTCATCATCGTAATTTCACTCTCAATGCGCCTGAAGAAGTTTCCCTTTAAAAGTTTATTTAAAAACCTATATTTTAATGGCTGTTAGATCAAATGAAATCGCTGTTTTAGGTGGCAAGGAAGTAAAGTAGACAAGATAGACTCAATAAACTCTTTAATTTGCTTTGCGACAGCGAACGTGGAAAATAAAGCAAAACTGATTGCGATATTTATTGAAATTATTGGAAGTATTTATTTGAGTAAACTGCTTTGAGAGTCATGAAAACAAATTTTTAAAATGATACTGTGATCTTACGACGGGAATTATTATGATATTTATTTTTCAATAGTTTCCTTAAATCGTTGTAAGAAAGTGGTTTTTGCTTAAAAAGATCGAAAAATAATTAACATTATCAATATAAAATTCAGTTTTTTGTGATAAACATCATCCAAATTTTTAGCATAATATTATGTATTTCATTTGTCTATTTATAATAATTAACCTTACGACGACAAATAGATAATTCGCAATTTCGTATATTTTCGGTACTTATCTCTGGTATCCAATCAATCACCTCACATGTTAATTGTGTATTCAATACTTATAGTACTTATAATAATTAAACCTTCCGATGACAAACATTAATTCGCAATTCCGCGTAAACGATGGGGGTGTGGGGTGGTTTGAACTTGCGCGCTGGGTTCGTCCGCTCCATATAAACGGGACCGGCTCACCTGGACTCTCTGTTTCCTCCACACCAAGAGGGAGAGCAGACCTCTCGGTAGCAAGTGACGATGCGGAAGTTAATACTCCATGAGCATGACCATCGGTGTCCGTAAGTGAATATTTTTTACCTCCGACCCAATTTTTTTTTTGGTGTTTTCCCGCGATTTTTTGGGATTGTTTTGAAAGTTTTTTTACTGTGTTATACTTTTATGTGTCTACTGTTTATAGTGTATTATTTTATGGATTATGCGGTTTATTTATTTGACTGCTAAGCTCTTTTTAAGACTTGATTTTCATTAAATAATCACTGTCCTAATTAATTAACAATTAAGTCTTGGCGTATTTTTCCTGCGATTTCCTTTAATCTTATTAAGGCTTTTTTTAATTTGTTTTACTTTGAAATATATTGTTTTAAAGATAAAGTTTAAAACTATTTATTATGGTGCTACGTTAATTAAAAGTTGAACTCTGTGAAGTTTAAAGTGACACTTGCAATTTTGAAATTTCGATCACCGAGCTTTCTTTAGGTGTTTATAGAAAAACTTTACCTGCAGCAAAACTTTTACGGGAATATTGTTCGTCGTTTCAGACTTATAAAACAGCCAAAACATTTTAAATCAAATAATTATGATCATAAGTTCATTTTATTAAGTATATTATACAAATTATTAGCGTCCTTCGATCGCGGATTCTAGGAAATCTATTGTTATTAGGGTTCCGTACCCAAAGGGTCAAAACGGGACCCTATTACTAAGACTTCGTTGTCTGTCCGTCTGTCTGTCACCAGGCTGTAACTCAAGAACGGTAATAGCCACAGAGTTGAAATTTTCACAGATTGTGTATATCTGTTGCCGCTATAACAACAAATACTAAAAACAAAATTAAATTACTATTTAAGGGAGGCTCCCATACAACAAACGTGATGTTATTGCTATTTTTTGGTCGATATCAATAATGGCAACATGTAGGCTCATGAAATTTTCACAAAGGCCTTAATAATTATATGTGTACTTTAATAATAATTAATCATAATATTTAAATAAAATAAAAATTTAAGGGGAGCTCCCATACAATAGACACAATTTCTGGCCTATTTTTGCTCTATAACGGTACGGAACCCTTCGTGCGTGAGTCCAACTCGCACTTGGCCGATTATTGTATTTGTGGTCGTGATCACCGGTGATCTTATGGGGCTTGATAGTTGTTTTATAGATATATATTAGTATAGATAGGCTTTAAATAAATTACAATTATATATTGTTGTAACTTACGCTAATTAAACTTATCCTCGCCATACTAAACTATGGTTAATTACAATAATTAGAAATAAAACTATCCGAGCTATTATTAAACAAACTTTCATACAGGAATGTATTTAGTCTATGTCGTTGTTATTTATTATACAACCTATCTATATGTAAATTAAAATTGTGGTATATTTAATGAAAATTGCCGCTGGAGACAAACGCGTGTATTCTCTGTGTTTGTGAATAAACAAACAAAACAAAATAAACAAAGTTGAACGCTGAAACTTAAACACCTTGCTGTTTCAATTTTACCTAAAATTTTGGCAAATTTTCGGTTTTCGTCACTTAATACCTATCATAACTACCTGATGTTTTACGGGTTACAATAAACTTTTTCCTGTGTGTATTGTATTATAATTTATATTATAGATTACGCTTCATCATTCGTTAATTTATGATCATATTTTGTCACAATTTAGGGTAACAGGCGTAAAAACTTTGAGCGTAATCCTGCTACGCAAATGTCGGTCGATGCGGATTGAAATAAATCACCCGCTAAGCTTTATTAACACCCCGATGGTCTACTAGCTAATGAACTTGTTGATTCAATTTTGATGTCAAATATAGTTTGGTTTAAATAATGAACGCCTGGGTATGAAAAATGTGGGTTGATCCAATGATCTCTCAATGTTCTTTGGTTAATCCATCTTACTGGGTTACGAAAAAAACAACAACATGTCATAGTGCGTTTTTCGCACGCACTTGGGGCTATAAAATACTTTAGCGTCTTGGTTTCTATGAAATCAGAGACTTTGTAGATTTTTTCCACAATGTGAATGTGTGTTTTTGTATAGGAATTTCTTGATAATCCTGGTTTAGACAATATCAATCTTATCTACCATGTTAATTAAAATCTTTATCTCAATTTTCTGCATCCAATTCCGTTTTGATCGGCTGATGAGTAGGAAATGCGTAATTACGATCGCCTCGGAGCTAATATCCTGCACTGCCAATGAATTTAGCTGCAATTTTACTGGTACCAGAGCCAGTTATAGCCAAGACGTTTTTTATCGCTTCTTTAATCGCCGATAAAAATGTATGAAACTGACATTAGACGTGTCGAGTTACATACATTTTGATCGTCGAGATTCTATAAAGAAGCGATAAAGAAAAGATCTTGGCTAAAGGGTCTGGTACCTGATCAGCGAATGAGCATCGTATTTACCAATAGTCACTAAAATCTCAAATTAAAGGAGAATGTGGAGATTTTTGATGTTTTTTGTTTTCAAGAGCTAAACACTGGCATTAGAAAGAGAATTAGCTAGGTACATTTTTTGATGAAAATACTAAGTAGGCGGATGCTTGAAAAAGTATTTTAGTTAAATCAAAGTAATTAATGTATACTCATGTCTGCCTGCCTGCCTTCACTTAAGCTTCACTCTGTTTCTAGTTGCAATGTTTACTCTGTATTTAGTGTGTGTTTAGTCTACTATGTTTATTGATCTAGATAGCTGAATAAAACTATGATAAATATTATTATATGAAAATTTCTATAATATATTGATGAATGCTATTGTTTTATGTTGGCGGTTTGGATATATTTTGTATGACCCATTTTAGATAAAATTGCCATTTTATTGCATTAACCACCGCAGTTAAAATTGAATTTGGTGGTCGGTTTAACATTTTATTGTTATCATTATTTTGTTCCAATTTATATTCAAAACTTAATTTAGATGAAAAATATTATTGTTTCTTTATTTGAAGTAGAGGTTATCGCTGTACTCAGAAACATTTAATTGATCAACCTTCAATTTAATGAAGAGTTTAACAGATAATGTTATATGGGGCTTATGTAAAAATTTTGAGTTAATTACATTTAAGTAATTAATGGGGATTCTTAGAAATGCTATTGTATTCTATTGTTGTCGCGATTACCGGTGCTCGTATGGGGCTTGAAGGATTAATGTTCCACTCGGAGTGCGGCAGTTAGAGTGCTAGTTTTTATCTAATTACGCTTGCTGTCTTGAAATAAAATCCTTTTTTACATTGATTCAAATCAACTGCTATTGAATCTCTATTCAATTTCACTAATTAACAATTCAAGACAAAATTGACACACCATCAAAGAATAATTGAATTTTGGAACATCTCGGCTTCTCACTTTACTTACGGGTACATTTTAAACTTTTAAAGACATTTGAAAACTTTTAACATCTAAAACATTGTCGGTCTTACTTTTTTGTACTGAATTTTTCTCTAATCAACTGTTCAACAGGCGTTTAAATATTTTCTAGTAAGACCGAAGAGTTTATCATATCCTCAAAGTGAAAATAGCTACATGAAACTAATCGATATCTTTTTGTTCTACTATTGCGGTCTTATAGTTATTTCAATATACAATTTAAACACTGTAATTATAGTACTACAACGTTCAAGATGTACCTACTTTCTGTTGCTGAAAGTAAATAGCTGAGATTGCAGGCTTTTAATTTCACTCGTATGAAGCGTGTTTATTAGATTTTATACTAAGCGATGCTGTCTTCGGCGATTTGTATTAAGTCATTTATTATATAATTTTCTAGCTGCATTTTATTTGTTATGAAAAACTTTAATTTTATGATATTGAGCTATATTTTGAATTCTGATATAAACATGTTATACAGAGGCATAGCGAAAATCTAAATTGCCTTCTGGCCGTTGCTTGCCAATCGTTGCTAATATAAGTCAAAGAGCCAAAATATTTTGGGTTAGGTTCAGCCGATTGGCAAGGATGCAGCTAGAATAGAAGCTTTTAGGCCGATTTCATCTGACGTGCGTCATTGGAACATGATTGGAACGTTATAAGTTATAACACGCCAATGCAAATATATATTTATATCATGCTCAACCGTAGTTTCTTGACCATCATCTATGTGAAGTAGACTTTATTGCAAGGTTTAAATATAATGTAATGGTCATAATTTTTTCGTCGCCTTCTTGATCCTCAAAAATAAGAACGTCGTGACGATTTTGGAATTTAATAATTCAGTACAAACAGGTTGTTTGACTTCTGTCGCACACTCTCAGCATGCAGCAACAACATAATAAGAGTAGAAATGCGTATGAATAGAAATATAATGTACTGACATAAAATTACTATACCCCTATTACCTATATCAATCTGTCATTATATCTTCCCTATAAAGGTGATCGCACATTCATTGTGCGAAATACTGTGAAGCCTCGCACATTCGTCCGCACCGTACGGGCCGCATTTCGTGTTCTATGCGGTGCTCAGCTTAAATATATCCTTTCTATAACAGCTATGAGGATGCTGTACACGTTTTATTTTCTTCAGGGCTCATCTCCGGGACATCCGGGACCGGTCCGTGCTGCGGCTGTTCGAGTCCACGGACATCGGCGGCGGTGTGTTCCCCGGATCGGTGGGCGCCGGCTCCGTATCCATGCCAAGCGGAGTCGCCACCTGTTCCAACGCCAGCTGGGACCAGGTAAGAGCCACCACCAATCACCCCACCTCTCAATATCCAACCATCCATCACGTCCATGGACCTTCAAACATGTACTATCAGAGAAGCTGATGCATTTAGGCAAATGGTGGACCTACTTACTTAGGTCGCGCTATGTCAAATCCATCCGGCATTTCAACATAAACCAACAAAATGACTTAATAGGTCCGTCAACTGCCTATGAATCAACTTCTCGAATAGCTGATAGTACAATCGTACAGCGTATCGAAAAAATTCGCATATTTCTGGTAAGTCCATTACAGATTCTGTGAGGAGAAGGATGAAACACCTATTCACCTTCTCCTCGACTGTCCTACTCTACTACAGAGCAGGAACAGGCACCTTGGTCGCCACGAATACTCATCCACAGAGGAAATTCGTGGCACCAACCCCAACCATATCGTTCAATTTATGAGCAGTATTGGGTTGGGGATGATTCTCTAGTGCGAAGGAGTCACAATAGATCCTCATGGGTCGCAGTGACGCCAGGGCTATAGCGACCTGCCTTCTTTAAAAAAAAAGTCCATTACATTCGTAGTAAGACTTTGGAACATGTGATGGTGTGCTGGAATAATTTGCATTGTTTTTGGAACATTCAGCATCACGGTAGCCACATGTTTTGCCGCTACTCGGTATCAGGTAAGCAACTGTAGAAAATTCAGGGTCCACCTCACAGAAATGTATCAAGATAAAACGGCGACAAAAATTTACACGCTCGATTCCTTAGCAATGCACGCGGCATTCTTCCAAGTGCGGCATCCTTAGTAATCTAAGGAATCGCGCGTGTAAATTTTTGCTTTGCTTTTAGTGAGAACAAAGAACTTACCCGTGGAAAGAGAAATACCTCCTTTTGACCGATTCACTTTCGTACTTCTGTTTTTACTGACACTGCACAATGAGACATTTTTGCACAACCGTTCCGGTGTAATCAAGTCGAGACGCGCGAGTTGACTGAATGAACGTTTAACGAATCTTGCCCACTTGAGCAAGATTGAAACACGCGTACTCCACCCGTTTAGCCGTTCTATCTTGATATTATTTCTGTGGTCCACCTCCTGTATCAGTACGTCTTGGCATCAGATCCCTTCGCAGGTACGTCTATAACCAAACATCGAGCGAAGTAGCTACGTTATGCTAGTTGGGATCATTTTTTCATTCATTCATCATGGGAGACATTTCGTAAAATCTGTGCCCACATTTTAATAGGTTCCACGAGTTTCCTCGTCAAAATGGAATTAAGTCAAATTTAAATCAACAAATATCAGGTCTTATAGCTGCAAACATCACAAACCATGTTCAGATTTTTCAGGATCAGTGGAACTATATCTCACTGCTGGTTCCCTATTATTTTCTTTAATATATTCCTATACCTCTAATGAATCATTTTGATTGCCCGTTTAAAAAAATCTTATCACAATTTTTAAAAAAATCTTATTACAATTAAAACATATAAATATCGCGTTAACTGAAGAAATCATTCGCAGAACGTATTTACCTACTTACATCTTCGTAGTTCCAGAGGTTAAAGCAATGGAAACTACTTGGTATTATCTTTAGCTTCCAAGAACTTGGAGCTTTAAGACGTTTAAAAGACCAAGTTCATTGAAAATTATGACTATTAGAAAAACATCAGTTGCAGATAATATGAAGTGTAATGTTCTTTAGAAATGTTTGATAACTCTGGCATTTTAATATACATTTTTATACAGATTTCTATTACTAATATTTTTATCAGATCAAATAATCGGGGATATAGGTAATATGTAATATGTACGCGTATGACCTTTAGATCTATCTTTAGCATCCAATATGGGTGATCAAATTGACACGAAATGGAGCTCAATTTATCTAGGCGCACCTTAGAGTAATAAATTTATAGCAGCATTAGAATAACAAGCAGGACTGTGCCAGTTTAACGGCAGTTTCAATATTCAGTATGGTGGAAGGTGACATTAAAATTGCACCATCTATAATAAAGTTGTGACCGCATAAACAACAAAACGGCCTAAAACCTGACGAAATCGGCTAATAATCATTACTGCACAAATATCAAAACGATGAACATATTACAAAAGAAAGAATTATAAAAATTATGAAAGTCCAGCGAGTGATAAACTGTCTGAAATTAAATGAGTACAAATGCATAGAATTATTCGAATGGCTTTGCATTGTTATCGTCTGAAACATTCTGCTCTAAAAAGTCTTCAAAGGACTACGCGTTGAAATGAAAATCGACTCGAAACATTCGTTTGATCTTTTTATGAGTTAATTAAATAAGAGCTTTATAATTTTTACTGTTGCTTTATTGGTGTGTAAGAAAGTAGGTGAATAAGTTCAACACAACTCTAATTTACTAAAAATAAGTATGTAGTATGATTAAATCGTACGAGGTAAACTAAAAAAATATTTTTTCCCAGGATCAGAGCTACTTCAGTGAACCTGAAATAGACTCGGACTATCATCACCAACATGTACACAAGACTAAGGTAAGTTTCCCGCTCTTGTAGTACTCTTGGTAAGTGGCAAATAAGTATCTAAATTAAAAAAAAGTTCCAAGATTTTTACGTCACCCAGTTTCCAAAGAGGACATAGTGTCCAGTGTTGCCGATGTCATAAATGATGAAAACCTTAAATGTGAAAAACTTTCTAATAACAATAATCGTCTAGGCTTTTGTTCAGCGGTCGTAACGAAACAAACATTTATAATAAACTAGCTGACCCGACAGACGTTGTCCTGTCTTAATAATGATTATTTAATTCGAATTGGTATAATTAAGAAAACAATAGATTAAAATTAGTATCTTCATGCCAAATTTCAAATAGATTAAATAGTTTCATCGAAAATCATAAAAGTTTATTGTGCGGGAGCCGTACATTTTCCGGGACAAAAAGTATCCCTTGTCCTTTCTCGAGACTCAAAGTATCTCCATACCAAAATTCATCAAAATCGATTAAATAGTTTAGGTGAAAATCATAAAAGTTTATTGTGCGGGAACCGTACATGTTCCGGGACCAAAAGTATCCCTTGTCCTTTCCAGAGACTCAAAGTATCTCCATACCAAATTTCATAAAATAGACTGAATAGTTTAGGCGAAAATCATAAAAGATTATTGTGCGGGAACCGTACATTTTCCGGGACAAAAAGTATCCCTTGTCCTTTCCCGAGACTCAAAGTATCTCCATACCAAAATTCATCAAAATCGATTGAATAGTTTACGCGCAAATCATAAAAGTATATTGTGCAGTAACCGTACATTTTTCCGGGACAAAATGTATCCTATGTCCTATTCCTGGTTCTAAGCTACCTCTCCACCAATTTTCAGCCAAATCGGTTCATCCGTTCTTGAGTTATAAGTGGCGTAACTAACACAACTTTCTTTTATTTATAATAAATATTGGCAATTATTTGAAGTACTGTAAGATTTTACTTTGATATAGAAGGCAAACAACTTTGGAGAGGTCGGTAAGGTGATACTTATAGGCTCCAGCAGGCTCCAAGTAAGTTGTTTATTATCAGCTCTCCACTCACGGAGAAATACAATATTTGAAAAATAACTAAGTAACGTCCTATAATGTTCAACGAGAAACCAAGAAATGATAATATAATATGCAGTAAGTAATTTTATTTCGAACAGGCAAAATATTTTTGTTATTTTTTGTGGCATAAATTTAATGGGAATATAGTATAAAATCGAATTAAACGGAGATGGTTCTTGGTTATTGAAGAAAACAAAAATACGAAAGAAATAAAATCTAAAATTTTATTCATTATAAATGGTAACAGAGCTTAATAATAATTCTTATATTACAATGTTATTACGTAGTATTGATTAAAATAATGCAAGATGAAAATGATGCTCCTTATGGCTACAATAAATAAATTGTAATGGCAATCTTTTCACGCGGTCTAAATATGCGGTCATTGTTTATAAATTGCTATTATTTTAATTTATTAAATTTTAACCAATATTTTACTTCTACTCTAACATCAGATTTCTTTAAGAGCCATAGAAGACTGGTTAACATAAGATATAATTGAAAAGAAGAATACTAACAAAATTTGTAACAATATTAATGTTGCAAATTATTTACAAAAATACAATTTTATAAATTATTCTAAGAAGCTTCACATAGTAAAACTTTGTTAATATAATCTAGCCAAGAAAATATATTAAAATAGGTACTAAAATATATATCTAGAATGAAAGAATTAAATTAGTGACTTAAACTTTACATACTTTGAATGTCAATGGTGGACGTATTTGAATCGTAATATACAAGTAGCTTATAAGTAATATCTTATATCCTAGTCATTCCGTAATACTTTTGTCGCTTATCCGACCCATGTTATTTTATAAAATAGAATTTATAAGAAAATTGGGTTTGCACCTACGACATTGAGTCTAGAAAGGAATTCGTTGGCAAATGTTTTAAAAGGCTCTACAAATTGGAAGACCTTTATAGTAATGTGCTCCATTGTAGAGTTTCTTGGGGGTACTTCTCCAAGATAGCACAAGAGCTTTCTTAAATGGTTCCGGAGTGCATCCACTGCATACCTGCATCACTGCTTTTACTTCGGCCTCAGCTGGCTCTCTGTCATCCACCTAAAAATATGATACGTTTATTAATTACTACTTTGATTAAATGAAGATTTTGACAGATAATATAATATTCAATCAAAATCTTAATTAAATTTGATTTCACTAATCATGAAATATTTGTGTGACAGTGTGTAAAAGTAAAAATAAAATGATATGAAATATTATAATATCAATAAACTAACCGTCATTTTTTGTAAATTCTGCACTGGTATGTTTCCTACTACTCCAGCTAATCCATTCAGTAAAGACTGTTGGAATATGACGTCATCCTCTTTATCATCTAGAAGATCAGAGCTTAATAGAGCTTCATCCACAACAGAACCGTCAGACAAGGCTACCAGACCACGTTTGTCTTTTTTACCTGAAATAGTAATAGTTTTTAGAATAAAAGTATAATTTAAATACGTATTTTTCTTTGATGCTCGTCATAATATTTTGAATGCTGCAGAATTTGTAGTCCAAGAGTTATTATCTGAATGCAACGATGTGCAAAAAATACTCGCTCATTAATTATCTATCAATTAAAATTTATTGAGGCATTAAAAATAATTGGAATATTTAAATGTTATTTGAATACTTTAACAGCAAAGTTTTGCTGTTTATACTTACTAGTTCTAGATTCTAGAGCGAGTTCCTTTTCTGGGTTGTCCCGTTTATCACGTTTCTTAGAATCCCTTTTATATACGTTGTGGTTTGAATTATCATCGACATATTGAACGTTTGCTGGATTTAAAAGTGACCCTGATAAGAGTACAGTTGTGCCTTTCGATGGACCTAAAGGTCTTGATAAAAATCTTTGGTTCTGGTCGTTTGAAACGGACAAGCTGGGTAGAGGATATTGAGAGATTTGATTGCCCACTGGTTCTGGTTGAATTGACTGCAAGCTGTTTAGTAGCTGCTCTGACACAATCCTGTTACCCAGTTGACCATTTATGTATTCCTGTTGGAACTGCAGACCGTTGGGCAAGTTAACCGGTACCATTTGCTGCTGGGGTCTGGCAAGATTCAAATTAGCTGGTCTTTGCAATTGACCACCAACCAATACATTTCCATTGCCGAGGGGAATCATCGGGGGCGGAGGAGGCTCGGTAGCAGATTCAGTTGACACTTCTAATGGTGTCCCATCGTGTTTGTAAAGATGAGCGTGGTGGTGCTTATGATCTTTATGTGCTTTCCCGGCTGTTAGAGCTACGTGATACAGTTGCAGCATAGTTACTTCGCCAATGACCCCGGGTTTATCTGTAAGGAACATTAAACGCATTTTTATTATTGCGAGGAACAATGTTTTATTGAAGGTTGCAACGATAATATAGTACCTATGTATCAATAATAATTTGCAGAATGAAATACTCAATAACTTACTTATAGGTTCCAGTTCATCTTTACTATAGAGATGCGATTGCTCTTGACCACTGATAGCAGTTCCACCCCCCTTGATTATGTGTCCGACAAGCTGCAAACAGAATATGCCATATTAATTCCTGAATATTCTTCATTTACTTAAAAAATCCTAAAACATTTTGTTGTGCAATTTGCATAACATTTGTACATGCCAACTCCTAGCGGGATACTTCAGGAGTCGAGTTTATTCCAACAGGTTGAATTGCCGTCGAGATATGCATGCCTTATATAATAAATATAAAGAGTTAAGACTATTGAACAATTGGAATAGAATTTACCGAACAAAAGATAAATTTTAAGCCCTTAAATTAACTATCGTTAAATAAGAATGGGCTAGCTCTACGACTTTATTTTAAAAAATGTGAAGTTGTTAATATGTTGTACAGTATCAGTACTAATTATAACCTTCAACATTTTAAGAAAGAAGATAAATTTTAGCATTTTAATCCGATATTTTAAAACTAGACATTTTACAGATAGACTTTCGCTGAAACCAATTTAAAAAACGCCAATCAACATTTTTATTGAATGTTGGATCTGCATATTGTTGATATAAAAAGTTGTTTCTTGAATTGTAAAATGGCGAATGCAGGAATAAATTGAATGATAATTCGCGAAAAAGATAATCAGGTTTTGTAATGATTTATTTTTAACTTCTGCATTTTGAAATAAGGTATAGGTACCTTTTTTATAATATTACTAGCTATTTGACCGAGCTTTGCTCGGTATTCGATAAAACACGAATAAAATGACATTTTCTAAAAATGATTCCTAGCTAGATCGATTTATCGCCCCCGAAACCCCATATATATACTAAATTTCATGAAAATCGGTGGAACCGATTCCGAGATTCCAATTATATAAAAGAATTGCTCGTTTAAATATTATATAAGATCTACCATGGTAGATGGTAGATCTACCAGGTGGTAGATAATATCCAGTCTAGTAAACTTCAGTAGGTACACAGTCCATTCCTAAAGATTAAAGATACAAATCGAACATCGATAATAATTGTAAAAAGATACACATAAAATCGAACTTTATTACGCTCAGTGAATAATGATAAAGGTTCTTAGCAACAGGTATAAATGACTTGAACGTTCGCTTAGTATAAAATGGATTTAAACCGGATAGGTGCGACCATGTACATTGTACGTTGCATGTTTGTTCTCCTCGCGTTACATATCCTCCGGGAGCCAATTAATGCACCATGGCGGGGATATTGTTTGTAACAATATTAGGACGCTTAAAATGTTGCTCTCAACATATTACGTTTACGTCACAGCCTAATGTACCCACCTTTGTGGTGTGCTATTTTTAGATTGCAGAGTTTCTTCCCTTAATTCCATTTGAAGTATCCGAGTAATTAGTTTCAAAATGTTTCTTCTATCCCTTTTGATGTCAATCTACTTTGTTTAAGGCTAAACAGTGCTTGACGTATCTTCATAACGTTTAATTATTATTGTCTTTGATCTTTCGATATTAATAACTGAATAATAATTATTATTCAGTCATTTATATCGGTAGATAATTATTATTATCTTAAATCCCCGTTATATTTTATGTTTTTTTTAGTTTTCGTTAATAATGTTTTATTTATGAACTTATTGCTGTAGTGTCTCTGAGGAAATTCGAGCGGTGATATTAATTATTTAAGTATAAGATTTAAGCAACGTCAATAGCGTCAGGTGGTAAACACCTGCGTAAAATCAGACCTTAAAGCTTAAAACAAACCTAAGCGTCAGTGACAGGAGACGCGTTACGCGATACGGGAGCGTCTGCAACGCGAAACGTGCACACCTGCGCGACTACGGTACGAACCGTCAAACGTTAATATCATGACACAATCTATCAAAACGTATACAACTCAAAAAATCATAAACTAAAGAGTTGTAGAAAATAATTTAAAAAAGGTTTTAAAAAAGAAGTCTAGTTATGTACACTTCAAAACACACGTCTGACAACTTGACGCGCACGTTCCGCTTGCCGACACGAACATTTCGCGTCGCGGTCGTGCAGGCTGCACGACCGCGACGCACAGCGCCATAAGATTACATGGGCAGCGTCCGCCGCGCGGTAGACGCTACCGCTTCGCAGTCGCTTTGGTCGCGTAGGTTTGCGGAATCCTTAAAGGTGAAATAATTTGCAATTCACCACGAATTTTAACATAATTTTCCATTTATCGATCTTCTGAAAATTGCAGGTTTTAATATTTAGATTCGAAACAACTTACTCTATTGTGGAAGCCTCTTCCGACTCTTTCTGCGTTTACCCAAACCTGCCACTCCCCAGTTTTGCCATTCCATGACTGGCAAGTGTGGTACCATCTGAAAAGAAAAAAAAAACCTTTATAAAATATTATGGCCAATACATGTTTAATTATTTAAATATTGATAATCCAATGGACCAAACAAAATGGTAATTGGTTAATTTCCCAGTACATTTAAGTCCTTAAAGGCTTGGTAGTCGGTATTCATTACTATATTAACTCGCTCGTCACGGCATCACAGTGATAAATTAATTAAAATATTATATTCTTCGATTCAATATATTTTGCGACTGAAATAAGCTATATTAATGCAGGCGCAACTGCACGTTGGATTTACTTTTACCTTATTGACAGAGGAATCAAAAATGACAAGCGGAAATACACAACTTTATTTAAAAAATGATTGGATTCGAAATGTTTTACACGCATAGTAACCGCTAACATTAGTGGATGGATGTGTGCGATAATGGATGGAAGGAAAAAATTATATTCGAGAGTGGGTTAATTCTAAGGCGTGGCCAGTTACAATGCATATCGTATCACGTTACCGCTAAATAATATGCTAAATAGAGCGCGAAATATTGCAACGCGAAAACTGAAAATCCAAATAAGAATGGCATTATAAGGGCCTGGAATCTGGACCCCTTGGCTGCCTACTGCAGTTTCCCACCAACAAAGCAACTAAAAAGCGACGCTGAAGCAACGATATTATCTGATATCAAAATAATATGCCAATTAATTATTAGTTATTACGCACAAACGCATAATATTCCTTCGATCGTGGAAAAACGAGAAAATAGCCTTTCTATTGTTATCGCGGTCGCATGCGAGTTGCGACCGCTTGGGGCTCGAAGCAATACGAGTATAACTTTTACTTATAAATTATAATAATATTAACCCTCTATTGCATGAATTATGATAGAATGAAGAAAAAAAATGTTTTACTGGTTAATATTACTTTATAAGGGGTAATTTAGAAAATTATTAGAAAAAAAAATTTTGAAAATAATTTTAGAAGCCATTAATGGCCATTTCCGACCGGTCAAGGGTGTTTTTTCGGTCAAGCCGAAGTGGTAATATATTGTTAGGTACATATATAGAATATATTATCCGATACGTTTAGAAAACTTCTATAGTGCGATGTAGAATTGTAGCACTAGTTGGTCCTCTACATATCGCCATAATAAACATGCTTTTATTGTTTTTGAATAAGAAAAAGTTAGAAAACGGTAATTTTTCATCATCGGAGTCAAATCCTGACTTATCACTAATGAAATCCCCACCAAGGATAGTTCTTCTGAACTTATTGGTACCATAAAAGCGTGCAAGTAATATCGGTGAATGCATACGAAGCCAGAAGTGGCTCCCGCGGAAAATTGAGAAAATGTAGCAGAAAAACTAAATCTATAGTAAAACAAATATTGCGGGAAGTAAAAAGAACCTTTAAAATTATAATCAGATTTTTTGACACACGAATATCTTACTTCTTTTCAATTATATACATCGTCAAAATCGCATAAAATTTTACTTAGTCTGTTTCATGCGCCCGCGCCGCCAAAAACTGAAATTACATTCGCAGATGACATTTTGCCATCACCAAAAAAATATGTTTCGATCCACGGAGAAGTACTTGATATAGGAGTGAAAATATATAATCCATGCTCATTCAATTCCAAGCGATGGGGAAATGCAGCTACCATCAGAAGGCATTGGAATAATACGGTATAACACAAGTGTATTTCCAACCAGTAACTATATAGTGTACAACTTACTATGCGGAAGTTAAGTAGCTATTGTTATAGCTGTCTAATAACAGACAGACAGACAAACGGACGGATGGACAGACAAACGGACAGACATATTGAAATAATTCTATGTCTATTCTCGGGACTCAAACTATATCTCCATACCAAAGACCAATCGGTACAATCAGTTTAGGCGTGAAGACGTAACAGACAGACAGACACACTTCATTAAGTCACCTATTCATTTCAAGTTTTTTCAATTCACAAATAAAATATGTTTACGGGGAGCTCCCATACAATAAACGTGATTTTTTGCCTTTTTTGCTCTAAATCAATAATGGCAGCCGAAAGGTACTTGAAATGTTCACAAAATCCCTAATTATATTTCTTCTTTCATAACAAATAATAAAAGTAAAATTTAATAAATATTTAAGGGCACTCCATACAAAAAAACACAATTTTCGCTCTGTACGACTCGCACTTGACCATTTTTTTTGTTTTCGGATTTTTCCCTACGGTTACATACAATTATCGAGCTGGATTCCAAATTTCAGCCTTCTAGGTCATCTGGAAGAGGGTTAGAATTTTGATCTATAGGTCAGTCAGTCAGTGATAAAAATTTAGATTTTCGGACGTTAATATCTCAACCACCGTTTAAGCTGTGCTTATGAAATTTAAAGTATGTATTTATCTCGCAAATCTCATTGTATAACCTAAACTTGAAAAGTTTATGTGAAATAGTTTCTGAATTATGAGGGGGTCAAAAGTAGCTGCAAATGGTTCGTGTAATATTTTATATTACACACGGTGCGGCTCGCCATTCTGTCATGCTGGAACTCGGCTTGACACTCTACCGCGTATCTAGATTAAATTTATGCTATGGAGGTAAAAGCTAGGTAAAAGGTAATGTTAATAATTGGTTGAAATATGACACAGTTTGGCCAGCTCAAAACGATTACCATGTGACCAATCTGTACGGATCGAGAACACATGTTGCGAAATTGTAGCGTTTTGCAATGACTTCCCGTCCTCTAGATACATGCCACTTTGATACCGTTTCAAAAACCGGTTTTACTTACAAAATTGTTAACATTACGTAAGTTGGCTACTGGCATTATACACATTCACTCGATTGTCATCGCCGTAAATTAAGTATAGGTACCATCGGAGAAATTATATTCAGACGTAAATGGTGGACTCATGGTCAGGTTATGTCAAACTCTGTCACGCGGCTTTATTACAGTTACAACAGACGGATTGTTTTTTGACCACATTTTGGTCTTACCTTAGCTCACTAATTTGCCAAATATAATGAACTAGCGACCCGCCCCGGCGACGCACGGGTATAAAATATATAGCCACTGAAAAATGATTAAAATCGATCGATCCTTCATGTGGTCTACTTCTTATCTGTGCCAAATAACATAAAAATTGCTCCAGTAGTTCGCGAGATAAGTCCTTTAAAATAATTTCCCCCGTTTTTTTCCACATTCTCCTACTAGTCTTAGCGTGATAAAATATAGCCTATAGCCTTCCTCAATAAATGGGTTATCTAACACTGAACCAGTGGTTCCTGAGATAAGCGCGTTCAAGTTAGCTTTTTCAAATAAATTTCCCCGTTTTTTCCACATTTTCCTATATTTCTTCGCTGCTATTAGTCTTAGCATGATAAAATATAGCCTTCCTCGATAAATGGGCTATCTAACACTGAAAGAATCATCAAAATCCGTTGCGTATTTTTAAAGATTAAAGGGAAAGGGACATGAGGGAAAAAAACGACTTTGTTTTATAATAAGTATAAATATAGAAGACTACAGACGGAATTGCCAAATATAATGAATTAGACGCGATAGTTCAAAAATACTATTTCTAGAAAAACAACGTGTGTATGTTTTGAACAGCACGAAATTAACACTGGATGTTACAGGCGTTTGATACAGGTATACCTGTTACTAGGAATTATTGACCTAAATACGTCCAACGCGTATTAGTGTTGGAGGTTCGATGAAAAAAAAGCATTTTCTGCGCGCGTGCTGACACCGTCCGCGTCCGCATCGGAGTCCGTGACGCATTTTAGAGGTGACAGGGAATCACAGGCGAGTAGGTACTTAAGCTCGAGCTCGAGTGCAAAGCTTCATCAGAAGTTTCAGTGATTTTTAAAGCATGAGTATTTGGGACCTTCCATGAACTTGTAACAAAATCGACTACTATATGAAATATTTTTATTAGTTCGGCAATAAAAAGAGAAAATATTTATTTGTTTCTATTGCCATTTGCCACATTTATTTTCTAAGAGTTTTCTGAGACGTTTTCGTTCTTGAGATGCGCCAAAAGGATATATAGTCAATTGTTATTTCGGGCATCTCACGAACCGGACATCCCCAGGCGTGGCATTCGAAACGCATTCCGTTCAGAAAAAGTCGAACTGTTGTAATATTTGGTTGTAATTTTGTCTTACACCTTGGGCTGGAAAATTTGCCATCGTGATTCCGCAATGCACGTGTAAATCTACAGCAAGCCCAATCGACGTCGATAGTGGGCAATCATAGACGAATATTAATGGGCAATCATAGATATGCTCGTCCATCATGGTCAAACGAGTAGAGGCCGTATGTTTTCTTAGTACAATATCATGTTTCCCATTTCCAATTGATTGCTAGATTGCAATTCAGAAAGTAGTTTGCATGTACGCGCGTATTTGCAATCAATACGGAGGATTCAGAGATTTGTTGAAAGACAACGTACGCGGGAGTGAAAAGCAATTTCAGGCGTTAAATCCTTTCGGTTTACCGTTGTTGCCGAGTTGTTATTGCTGGCAACAAATAACTATGGATTAGAATCGTGTATGGTGCGTAATTTTTGGATGATCAGCTCCCAAATACACCTTTGTATATTATACCTGTAATTTTCTTTTCAAATTAATGTTTTTTCTAACTTGTCATTTCTTTTTGTTTTGATTTTAAGTGTCGAACTAGGTACTTTAAAATAAATTCACTACTAAATTAAAATTTTCAAATCTCAATAGAAGAAAAAATCATTTTCACGATAACTATTTGAGAAGAAACTGAGAAAAAGATCAAAAGACCCATTTCAATAAAGGCCAACACCTGTCATTTTGTATATACTTTTTGTGTATTTTTAGAGGACATGATATTCACCTTTCTGTACTATATACTTAAGTCTTAAGATAACATCACAACATAAAGTTTTTTTTCTTTTGTTATACACATGTGTTTTAAAAATATGTTTTATGTACCAATCATAATAATATTATAAGTTATACTTATAACCATATAGTAAAAAAAATAACATTACACTCCGGAGTCCGGACAAACCTCGGTGGTTTATGGAGGGCGATATTTTTGTATATTATTTGTTTTTGTAAAAATAAATAAATAACTACATTTTGATATCAAAAAGAATCGATTCTCCAAATCGTTAATAGAGCTGTTTATGTTGTGATATTATAATGTTATTGAGTGTTTATGAAATTCCACAATATTCTTTGTTCTAACAAAGCTTGGTAACTTTCCTTTGTGTTTAGTTTTATAGAACCTGGGGTAAGTCCATACTTGAAACATAATATCTGACTTGGCCTTGTAAAGACATCGCGTAGATATTATATTGCGTAGTAATTTCAGTGTAACTGGGAAAATTTACTTCTTGCAAGAAAAAATTATGAAAGAAAAAAATCAAAGCCGACAAAATCTATTAGCCTGCCTAGGAACAGTAGTATTCTATTTTCTAACCTTAGTGTAGTAAGTGTTTCGAGAAAAATGTCAACCACGTATTATTCGATAAAAGCAGTGCTGTTTATTTATTTATGTCAGTTTTCGTGAATCCGTCAGTTCGGTACAGTGCCCTTTTTCAAGTATTGACGTTAATTGGGACAGGATTATACGATTTATCTATTTATTTTTGGGCTCGAATTCTATTACCTACTATAAAATTCGTATGTTTGTTTTGTATATTTTTATTTCTGACAGAGTCGTGAGGATTTTTATATGTTCATGTAACATAAGGCAACAAAAATCATGTGAATTCTTCAGAACTTAGTTGTGACTAGTGAGAGTTACTTACGTGTTTAATTTCAAAGGATAATTCAATCTGAAGAAAGTTTGACCGTGGATTGCCATGCTGAAGTAACTTGCTTCTCCATTGTTGGACACCCATGCAGAGATCTCTCTTGGGCTGTCACCGACTGGAAAAAAAGAAACTGTTATTCTAAGAAAATAACAATGCACTTAATACACTGTTTCACCACTTACTGATAAGTGTTGGATAGGCTCTCTACTACTTCACTTGCCAGATAAAGTGTGGAGAATCGGTCAAAAAAGTTGTGGATAGCCCATCCGGAACTTTATCAACAATTTATTATTAGGTGTTTCCTCAAGATTTCCTCAACTCTACTCAACTTCAATCCTCAAAAATTCTGACGGTTTGTTGAAAAAATTATATAATTTTTGAGAATTTAGGTTGATTCGAGTTGATGAGAGATATTCTTAAGAAGAAATTGGGGCTGTTTAACCACTTACTGATAATGTGCCGGATAGGGTATCCACAACTTATCTGACAGATACTATATAACTTATCTGTCAGATAAGATATGGATAGCCTATCCAGAAGGGACTATAACCGCATAATTTTCGCAATATTAGAAAATATATTACATATTATACATAACTCAATCCATGGTGACCGGGTATGAATGTATATTAGTGGTATAACATAATGGAATATTTGCATGTTGCGAGTGCTAAACCACGTTATCCGGAACTTCGAGCGGGAATGCACTTCTATACAGAATTCACACAATCTGTGTTTCGAACTTTGAAGGAGTCAGATTAATATGATGAATATAATGTAAGTTCTGTATCAAACTCTATCTACGTCTTCAGAATTATAGTACATGCGCTGAAATAATAAACACAATTGCTTCGCCGCCTTTTTAAGACTTTGAGAGTTTATTTTAACTTTTATTTATTTTCCTCTTTTACGAATATAAAAAGCAAAGATCTTGAAGACAATACATTATTTATTTATGTTTAGCAAGCTTGAACAATATTTTATATTCTGTCTTGACTGTGCTTTGTTAGTAAATTTATACTAGGTTGGGTAAAGACTAAGTGCAAAAGCTACATGGTTGTAGCTCAGAAACGTCTGGACTGCATCATCAATTGTGTAACTGTTCATAAGAATATAGAGTATGTAACGAAGAATTTCTTAATCAAGGAGATTTTAGTGAGCCCTAAAACATTTTTTTTATTACTAACAAAGAAAATTTTGAGAGTAGCTTCATTTTGATAAGACAAACAACTTTTTTGTCTGCGAAAAATCTTGAAAGTGGTAGCTAACAGAGATAGAAAGGATTTCATACTTTGATTTGATGGTCCTAAAATATGGATTGTTCTATTTGTAGGACAATGTTACTTTTAAATTATATACACAAAAAATCCAATATACAAAAAATCTTTTGGTTAGGGTTCCGTTTTAGGGTTCTGTAATCAACAAAACTTGGTTGACTTTTATATTTAATCAATTAATAAATGTTCAATTGTACATTGAACATAATGATAATACAATTATTAATTTACAATAGCGATCGAAGAAAATAATAATCTTATATATAAAATTCTCGTGTCACAATGTTAGTTCACGAACTCCTCCGAAACGGCTTTACTGATTTTTACCAAATTTTATATGCATATTCAGTAGGTCTGCGAATCGGCTACTGGTAGACCAGCACGAGTCGGCGCATAAGTACCGGAAACTATTCCACCTCAATTTTTTATGCGATCCTCTTAAAATTGCCCTCTTACTGGTACAAATCACCAATAATTTTGTGTCAGTATCTCCAGGCCTATATGGGACCTATACGAGCTTACAGAGAAATGCCCATACAAAATGTTATAAATTATAATGTTTATGTTGTTTATCAGATTTGTTGTTTACGAGTTTAAACTTCGGATAAACTCATAAGTGAATCAATATGTGAAGCGATCAGCGGGCGTTGCAATCACGTTATAATATAAGTGCGAGGCCACACTGCTCCGGTGCGTCGCGGTGTGATAACTATCGCAATAATTGTATGGCCCAGTCCAATACGATGCGTTGCGGCATTGCGTCGTATCTCTAAAACAACCATTGCACAACAAGATTTTACGATGCGTCTGGATGCCATCTGTGCAAGTCTCAACTCTGATGCCATGCCATCTGTGTTGAGACTTGAGGCGAAGGTAGTGGGAAGGTAAAGGAAGGGTATGTCAATTCAGTACTTTAGAAATTAATCTCACGGCAGTCTACCTTGTCGTATCATATGATATCCATGTAAACGTTCGGATCGTCGCGTCGCCACTGCGGCCATAAACCGCAACGCAACGGAGCAATGTGGCCTCGCTGTAAGTGAGTTAACTTGAGCCGTTGGCTGTCACGCCGCGCTGGATGCGGTACTTTACTTAATTACTACCCACTTAAAAACGAGCATTATTTATTTTTCACGATGTGCATGAGTACATGGTTATGCCCGTATTCCGTAATTATTTAATTTAATTAAGTAATAATTAGAAAAAAAAACGTTAGATTACAAAAATAGATGATCTAATCATCTAATTAAAGGTTGTTCATCACATCTATTAACATTTTCTTGATGCATTTTTGATAAATCTTCAGAGATTTTTACACTTTTTGCAATAGAGCCTAGGATAAATGTTTGCCAGACAAAATTAATGCATATCACTTTAGATATGCGACGTGGAAATACGATAACATTTAATATTTAAATAGATGTAATTTATCAGGTTTCTGCTCTACATTAATCTTTGCTAGACTAAGTTTTAACCTAGATACTTATATTGTATCATATATTATTATGTTTGTTTATATGTCCAGGTAAACTAAACATACGCAGTCAATTCACAGTGGTAAATAACAATAACCTAGGTTAAATTAAATGACAATAAAACTGAATGAAAAATAACATTTTTCATTTGGGTTCCAGTGTCATTTCATGCTATTGCACAATCAAGATTGAAAGTAGTAAACCACTAACCCAAAAAACGAGATTGTGTCTGTCTTACTGCCTGTCTGTCTGTCTTACTTGTTTACGCTTAGTTTTATACGTAGTTTAGTGAGGCATACCTTAACTCCCGGGAAAGGACTACACTCTACAGTGTTCGCTCGATGGAAAAAGTTTGGGTGCAACCAAATTGACGAGCATAACAATAAACTAAGAGAATACGCCTATCGGTACTTACCAGCGTAGGAAAATAGCGGGTGATCGTCCGTGTGGTTGTGGCATTTCGTCCAAAGGCAGAGAGTGAATTCCTTCAAATCCGGTATCTTGGCTTCATACTCCACGTACTGGTACGGGAGTTCCTGGTTCATGGACACCTTGTAGACACTGCAGGTGTCCGAACCGGCATCGGGCACTGGGAATATGTTGGATAGCTTGTCCGGAACGTACGGTCTTGAAGGTCTTCTGTTTAGGATCTTCAAGCTTGGGCTAAAAAAGATAGATATATTTTGTAGTCTACAGAAGAATAAAGGGCTTAATAAGATTACTGATTAGGAACTCTACTTATAAATATATTAATTAATTAATACTTTTTACATTCTACATTCTACATTCCTTCTGTGGAACTATAGTGGCAGATTGATAAAGGAGCAGTCAGCACTTTTATTCTTGTGAATACGCATGTTTGGTGATCATATCACGGGTATTGTTGTAAATCAATTTTAAATAGTATAATACATTAAATAGTATATTGAATAAAATGTTTTTTAATTTAAACTGACTTCAAAAAAGGTGGTTTGTGGTTAAGTGTTTCTATTCAAATTTAAGTAGCTTTAAGCTCTATAACGCTTAGGTCAAGGTTAGAGCTCTGATCGAAAATGACCTAATAATTATGCTGTCATGTAAAAGCCCTAGAGGCTTTCAGGTGTTCGGTAATATCCTGTTCAATTTTATGTTTACATTTTCTATATTCTACCAAAACAGTTGAAAATTTGGACTCTACAATTTTGCAAGTCAATCCTAAAAATTAATTTATTTCTTTTGTATTAATTATAATTATATAATACTGGTACGATTTAAGATTTGTTAATTACCTCGATTCTTTCAGTTACCTGATTATTTTCGTGATGCAATTTAGAAGGTTTTAAAAGAAATTCCCGGAGACTCAAAACCTCGACAAAACTAGATTTTCGAAGACAACTTCTAACTTGATGTGAGGTCGAAATCTTACGACTAAAACTCAGTTTCAAGATAGTGTTGTCGCTCGTAGTTTAGTGTATACGAAATTTCTCGTGTGTACTTGTCCTGTCTTTTTGGCAATAGTCTAAATACTTTTTGTATCTCACTCTTGTAACGCTCTACAATTTGAATAATACTCACCCTATTGGTCTCTCTGGTTTTGGATACGAGGAGTAAGCTATCGGCGCTTCTGGGACTAGTGGCTGCCAATCCGTCTCCCTTGTGAACACAACTCCCAGCAACGACAGGAACAGGATCAACCGCATTTTCTATTAACAATTTTTTTTTTACTTATCATTAGGAAGCACTGGATCTAATACGAAATACTGAAAATCAAGAAAACTAAACACATTAGCAGGTGTTTAAAAATTCGACTTAGCTTTGCAAATAGAGGAATAGTGAAGTTTTACTTAAGTTAAGAGTAGTTTTTGAATAAAGAAAATGTTTCATGGTTACTCTATCTTTTATCTTCTTCTATCTATCTTCTAAATATAATATTATATAACTCAACGATCTGACTGACTATTATATCAAATTGACTGACTGACATAGTGAATCAACGTACACGCCAAACCATTAGGTAACCACTGGACGGATCGGGCTGAAATTTGGCATGCAGATAGATAATATGACGTAGGCATTGGTTAAGAAATGATTTTGATCAATTCTACCTCAAGGGGTTAAAATAGGAGAGAAACATTACACTTTACAGTATATCTTCTTATATATAAAATTATCGTGTCACAATGTTAGTCCACGAACTCCTCCGAAACGGCTTTACTGATTTTTACCAAATTTTATATGCATATTCAGTTGGTCTGAGAATCGGCTACTGGGTACTTTATACTCGTAAACACACCGGCAAAATTAGAGGAACATAACAAAATTAAATTTTTTTGAAAATTATTTGCTGTTTTTTATATATTTATTTATTTATTAAATAATTGACGATTAAAAAATAAAACTTATATTAATTGAGGGCATTAAAACGTGTAAAATAGAAAAAATCTGCAAAAATCAAAAATTAAGAAAAATCTTTGAAATTTCAGTAAGTAGTAAGTTTTTAAGTTAAATTCTTCATTTTTACTTCAGAAATGCCATGTTCAAAGCGTGTAATGCCTTCTATGGATCTCAAGAGGGTCTGGATACGCCATTCCATGCTTGCATTTTGATTGTCGATCATTTCCTGTGGGATATTCTTCTACTCCTCCAGTAGCGCCAACTCGGGCTTCTGAACACATTTTGGAGCTGGAGTTTTAACTCGTATCGTTCACACATTGATGTGCCACACGTCCTCAATCGGATCCACATCCGTAGACCGTGCTGACCTCTCCACCTGGGCTACGCCAGCATCATTTAGGTACCCGATTTTTTTTCTCTATGGACGCGCATAAAATTGAAGTTACTGCCTAAAACTGTGTAAAAGGCACAACATGCAGTTCTAGGATGTTTGTGCTATAGCCCTGTACTGTCAAAGTACCATCATTAACAATCATCAGCTCCGTGCGGGCTCCAAATCATATGCCACCCCAAACCATTACGAAGCCTGCATGATAGGCCACTGTGTCCGTTAAGTTTGATGGTCTATAGCGTTCCTTACGATTTATCTACATTCTTTATCGCCTGTCAACAAAATTTACACAGAGTTTGCTCCCATCACTGTACAGCACACGATTTCACTCACTTGTTAAATTTTGATGTTCACGCGCAAATCTTAGCCTGGCTCTTTGCGGTCCTGTCTCAAGTTTTGGTGCCCTTGCTGGCACTTTTGAGTTTAATTTAACTTCTTTGATTCTTCTTCTTACTGTACAATCACTTACACGTCCATCGGACCTGTTCCGACAGGTTTCGTCTCTGCAATGCAGTTTGAGCTCGATTTCTTAAGGCTTGTACCCTTACAAAAGGGTCATCCTGAACCATCGCCACCCGAAATCTGCCTTGTTCTCGTCTCCAAACGTAAGATCCAGTCTCTCTGTAGCGTTGAAAGTTACGATGGACCACGAAAGCCGACACACCTAAGGCCTGACTGACCGAACGGTAGGTGTGACCTTTCTCTATCGTGGTTACAGCTCTAGCAGTCGTAGATGCTGGAAAATCACTAATTTTGTATCTAAGCAATGTGTTCTTTCAAAAACCAAACAATCAAATGAGCTGTCATACCTTGCACCCCGCTAAAAACGCCATTCTTATCAGTAACACTTACAACGTCAATCATCGAAAAACACTTAGTAGGGCATAATTGCAATAAAAATCTGTTAGCTTCCCAGTTGTGTATAATATATTAGTTCTTAAATGAGCTTAGAAACTATAAGAAAGGATTTCACACAGCCCGACCCACTTGAATTCAAGTTGTGGCCCTTTTTACCTATGTTCCGCTAATTTTGCCGGTGTGTGTATATTGACAAGTGCATTTATTGAATAAATAATAGTAAGTTATTACGACCTGAGACTGACGGTGACCATTGTTTGTGCGACGGGATAGCGATCGACGTTGCCATGGCGACATACTTATTTTTAGTCTCTTCAATAAAATAATAATATGGGCAAAATACTTTATATTATTATGGCAAATCAACGTTTGCCGGGACAGCTAGTATTATATAATAATACTTCGTGACGCGATCGAGGCCGCAGGCAAAAGCTAGCTAAGCTGTGTTTGACATAATTAGGCCAAATCACGCTGATGAGTCATCTGTCTATGAATCAATTTTGCTATTACATAAGATTAAAATACAATCGCAAGCAAAAGCACAACACGAAACATTATATAAATTAATACGTTGGACTGGCTCGTTAATGCTTTCTACCGCAAATGTACATCGGATGTACATTAGTTATCCCCAAATATTTACAAAATTTGACGTAATATCGGAATGCATTATAATCATAATCGTAATATTATCGCTGATTTGCGGTTCACGGCCCGAGTTCATAAGAACTCGGGCCGTGAACCGCAAATCAATTTGTATGATCTAGCCACTTTGATATTGTAATGTTTCATTTATGCAGTCTGACCTCCGAAACTGGTACTATTTTGATTTACGAATTAGTTTCAAATTGAGCCGCAGCACGATCGTGCGCTAGTATAGCCGTCAGGAGTGGGAAAATGCGTAGAGATCGAATTAGTTCCAAAATGAGCCGCAGCACGATTTTGCGCTAGTAGGTATATCTGTCGGAATTAGCAAAATATTTAAGATCAAGCTGATTTCTTTAAATGACCACAGTAACATCAATCACCAGTATTGACAACAATCTAACTGAAATGTAGAAAAACTTTTTTCAAAGCATTGATATACTTACATTGGCCATTTAGCTCTTTAGGGTTTTATTTCAGCATTTTTGTCAGTAAACTACAATATGTGAGTTGTATAAAACCCTTTATACATAAAGCTCATGCGGGTTAATATTTTTAGTTTTAAATTTCAAATACCGTTTTTAAAAGATCGAATTTTGTTACCTACTAGTGTTTGTACTAAAACTTTTTCTATTTTAACGGTATTTAACGATAAACGTAATTTTAAAGTATCATTATTTTTTATAAGATATAAATTCACGATATTATTGTCCGAACATACAGTTTCGACTGTAAATATTTTTACATAGCAAATTCAAGGACACAAAATAAGGAATCGATAAACGAAAATTTATGATTTTTTATCAGTGTTGCATAGACTTAGATTAATGAGTATAATTAAAAGCTATTTATCATAGAAGTATATTAGCATGAAACGTTTTAGTATCGATAAATTATTACTACATTAAATAATTCGCATAGCATAGCAGGCGTAACAAGGATTGTCGGGATTTTATTTTATTTCTCAAAGTATTTATGTACTGTGCTTATGCACCAAACCCGTTTTTCTTTATACATTCCCGCACTATCCGAATGTCAATAATCAGTCCGGTTAATCGAGTTCCTACTGAGTACTTACTCTGAATGCACAACGTCAAAATGAGAAGCCAATGATTAGCCCTCGAGCATTGTATGTTTCAGATCAATTCATGTTATTGAAATTCTAACTGATGCAACCACTGACAAGCTCCTTAGACGATCAATTTGCTTTGTCGAATTAATAATATTCACGAAATCCGTTTGTTATGTCAATACGTGCAACATGCGTGTAACTATTATTGGATAATTGCTATTAAATCAATGATAATTTTCTCCATAAGTTATTGGATTCAAGCGCTTATTATATTAATATTTAAGCGCATTTTCAAGTAAATTGTAAAAAAGTTTTTAGTGTATCATGTGAAGACGTTTGCAATTTCGGGTCTGATTAAATATAATGACCATTGACCACAGCCGGGCAAAATGGTCACATTTAGCAATTCCTCTCAATCAATTCACAAAATGAATTATCAAAAGTGCCAAACTTACGAATATCAAATTAGTACGAATTTAGACATCTGAATTGCAAACCGAGTTTAAAAAAATGAATCATATTATGATTCTATTATATTGTTGTATATTTAATATTCATAATATGATTCTCCAAAGCGACCAATATTTAGCCCCACAGGTCACAAGTAAAAGTTCAAGAGTTACTCTTTCACAGTGAACTATATTATATGTTTAAAGTACACATACAAACACTATAGTATCATACACATAAAAAACCTTGTTTTTTACACACTTTTACTGACAGTATAATATTATTACCGTCAGTAAAAGTGACGTAACAAGCCACGCATCGCGGTCCTTCGACTGCCCGAGAAGCTTCGAGAATCTACACAACGGGTTATGTATTAAAATTGTGAATGAGAAATCGCTATTCGCTTCTATGTATACTCATAATTTCACTCGTCTTAGTAAAGTGATAGTTATATATCATCAGAATATTTTACATTCTGAATAACATTTTCCAAATAATATTAATATAAAGTAATTTTTAATTCTTTAAAGAATGGAAACTCTTGCACCAAAGAAAGGGACACTCCGAACGTAAAAACTGAAGTTTCTCAGAACGTAGAAACTATAGCTGCAATGGCTGTTAATGGCTACAAGTGAAAATAATTTTTATCTTAAGGCTCCTCTCGCGAAAAAAGCGTGCAGATGAAACCACTTTTCATCGGCATTAACAGAGAAATTATATCTGAAAAAAAAAATAGTAATCTACATGATATGATACGTAACGTGGTTTTGTCATATTTTTTCTATCGGTATCACATAATAAAGAAATAAAAAACCAAATCACCTCCAAGTCGTTGAATGAAACCACTTTACTCCTTCATTATTTATCAAAAGAATATATAAAAAATATCTACTGCTTTGCAATACATAAGTTGGTAATTTGGTTTTTTTACTTTTTTGAAATATTATGTATTATATTAAGCCTTAAAAAGGTTTTTTCTCCTGTTTCATAGACGCCGCGGGCGTCGTAACCGCCACCGTACAAGGCGCGCTGTTATGAATGTTATTTTAATGTCATTTACGTCGATATTCGCACTGACAGACAATGATCAAGGTCATTGGCGGATATAGAGGTCTTAAGGCCGTTCCCCGAGCAAGAGACCTTGGCCATAAATTTGCTGCGTTGCCGAGATCGCGCCAAAACCCTATTTTTTACTTAACTTAGTTCAAAATTGTCCTAAAAAAAATTTAAGCGGGGAATATGTAGGTAGTTTATGATATTGTCGATCTATTGGCGTGTGTTTCAAATAAAAGTAATTTGTAAATCCTAAGGAGATGCGGAATGTATGCTCGATTTTAAAAAAATTGGTTTTACTTTGTAAGCTGATATCATAAGTATAATAAACCAAAATAGAAAATTTAAAAGGGGGAAGGATTGTTGATATACTGAAGATTATTGCTGTATTTTTATTATAACTTTGTAGCTTTCCAATTACGAGTTTATAAGGCTTGAAGGCTTGAAATACGGTAAATTACGGATTCTCCGGAAGGAACGCCCTTAATGCACAACATTTACAATAAATATATGTAATATTATGTTATCCAATAAAAAAGTAATTAGAAATTGTACCTGTAGATGCAATTGAAAACACATTTCGTGCATGTAGAGCCAAAATTTATAGCTCCGAGTACAAAAGTCGCATAGCATGATTTATTTGAATCACGAATCAATTTGTTCGCTGGACACCTGCATACGGCATTTTTTTCACTTTCTAGTATCATTTAATAAATGCAATAGTATGTTTGTCTATTTCCCCTTCACCGTTCAGAGCTGAACCACCGATATATAATCCTGGGTAAGGTCCCCTTACCCGTCGGAAGGAGGATTATATCGGTGCTGTTAAGTAATAATTTTTGTCTAGAAAAAGGACGCCTGCCGCACTCTACGCGATAACTTTTGGTACAAAAAGATTGCGGGTGACAAATATATAAATAGGTATATAATATAATAAAATGAAATAAAAAGTATTGAGAAAATATTGCATAAAGCGATCTTATTAACATGTAATATGCAACTGATTTAATATTAAACAACAAGCGATTGGCTGGTTCGATTACCGTAATTCGAAATCGTTAATCATAATCATCGTGCACGGGTATACGATAGTAAATGCCCAAAATATACGTACATGATTTTTCATCAACAATCGAATATAAAGCGGACCGTAGCTGTTGCGAACTCTATATATTTCCGCATTTACCCTCTTATGCTAAGTACTAACATACGGTTTTGCTCGATAGAAAAAAATTACGCAGCCTAAAATTATTATATTTTGTTTTTCATGTGACAAGTCAAATATTATATACTTAGCACATATTATGACAATAATAAAATATTATAGTCATCTCAATCTTTTTTGTTTCTGAAATAAAAAGAACTTTGTTTGACTTTTAACATCGAGTAAGTGATTTTTAGGTAAACCATTTTGATGTTTGATTAGGTCAGATCTAGATCGAACGTTAACGTTATGGGAATAGTGCTAGCGGTGACCCATGTTATTTGCATGGTCAGGTCCTACATTTTTAAAATACAATAGGAAATATATTGCTTGAACGTTTTCACGCTACATGCAGCACCAGCATAGACATACAAAAAGTTTTGTTCGACTGGTTCGACGTTTCACAAGGCTTCTGTCAATATTTTGTTATATTACGAGTATGTGTGCAACAGATCAGATTTATGCTAGGTACTGACATACGGTTTTGCTCGATAGTTTTACTCCAAATCGAGCAATAACCACCGTGTGGACCGTAAAACTGACAGCTCGAAGGCTTGCTTCGAGCCGGCTCGATGGAATTAAATATGTCAAATATGTCGTTTCCTTCGATTCGGAGTAAAACTATCGAGCAAAACCGTATGTGAGTACTGAGCATTAAGTCGGATTATTTAATTGTACTATAGTAGCGCCCTCTGATCTGACCTTTACGTAATATTCCCTTTTCAAGCATGGTGTCAGTTTTCACACAATATCAGCATCTGTTTTTAGTTTCTACTCGTCAAGAATAATTGTGTTCTCGACGAGTAGAAACTATACACGTATTGACGTGCAATTTTAACCGGAATCCTAATAAGGCGAGTGAAGTTTGTTTCCAAACTCCGCGGCTTCTGTTTCATCCGGAGTTGACGCAGTTTAACCTTTTACGGTGTTCCCTTAACTTGATACTTTGATTTCGCTCTAGCCGGTATAAATAGTACTCAAGATGCATGTCGGTCTCAAGACACGGTTCAGGCTCTGTGATAGATTCGTTGTCAAAATTTGGTCCAATCATGGAGCCGAACCGCGTCTTGAGACCGAGATGCATCTTGATTACTGACTATATTTATACCGGCCTAAGGGTGCTTCTAATTACATTTTCCGTATTTTCGTTTTCTTGTTTGGCTGCTAGAGTCGTGCCGTGGAATCTATAGATGCATTCTTTTCATTGGTCACGTCTGGTACTTGGTTTGTAAGGCGTTGTGTTGGACTGACTGATTTGACACAGATATAGTGAGACATTAAAGTCCGAAAAATGTTAGCTTATTGCCATCTTCCTCAACATAAGCTTTAACTGTGGCTCATACTCCCCTATTTACACGGCCCTTGTAAGACTGTACTCAAAGATTTTGCTCTAAGGATCTAGTGTAGTAGTAGTAGACATAGTGGTAGCAAAACAAGTAGCAAATCCCTTTGATATTAGCAGCGATTGTTAGTTGTGCTATGTAAACAGTATAATGTATATATTGTAAGTAAACATAATAATCCAATAACAATTAACGTATTCGATTGCATTCGATTTGGTGTCACATTAGTAATTATAATACGCAGCCATTTTAGTTAACAATCGCTTTGTTTGGATAAAACTAGATTGCTTGTATCGTTTGATTTCCGATTTGAATTTTCGTAATAAATTGGTTTAACTAGAGATCCGCCTGTGATCAAATTCATAATGACCTATATAATTTGCAAGTATGATCTTTTGTACGGAAAATAGAAAAAATGAAAATGTTTTATCATTCCAAAGATCTCTAAACCTATATCATTCTAACAGATTGACTATAAGTCTACAAATGTGTAAACATAGAGAAATATAAACGTACGAGTGTATACCGGATACGTGTACGTAAACCTATCCGGTATATGCAGGTCTCTTTCTGGACTAGTGGCAAGTTTACCAATAGTGCCAAACGAGTGTCTCGTGTTCTTTATAATGTTAACAAGATGACGCCCCGCAACTCCGTTTCGCCAAATTCGCGTAGAATCCGAATATTTATACGGGATAAAAAATGTTCTTTCCCGGGACTCAAAGTGTCTCCATGCCCAGCAAAATCGGTTCATCTGTTCAGCGGTTTGGGCGTGAAGAGGTAACAGACAGACAGACACACTTTCGCATTTATAATATTAGTATGGATAGCGTTTCATAATTTGACGGTGTTATAAGTTATTATGTTGCAAAAGCGAAAATACTCTCAAAGGAGTTTATTAATTAATTTTATACTTTACGCTCATTTTCCGCTGCATAGGAAACAGGTATTTATCCATTGGCTTGCTGAGAGAAAATGTAAAAGAAAATTTAACAGCTATTTATAGTCAACGTTTTTATCAAAATTCTTACTAGTCCATAATATTTTAAATTCAAACTCTTTGTAATGCAATACACTAATAATGAATATTACGTTACTAATGTATGAATATTGCGTTAAATATATTATAATATTTATTTTAAGACAGTTTCGCTTTAAGTAATAAAACAATATTAATTGTTCATACAGTGCAGTTCTAATAAAGATGTCAAAAGACGACAGACTCATTGCTGTCTTTAGGCATTATGATAATCGAATGTAGTATGAAAAAAGTGGTTTCAGTGCAGATTTAGAGCACTTGCAATAATGCTTTAATTGCTATAGACAACACAGAAAATCAATGTTTATTCCGTTCCGTTCCGATCCGTTTTCCGGTGGCAAACCGGATAATCACGAGTCTCTATAACCGAGGGCCGGATAATTGAGTTTCTACTGTGTCTGAATTCAATTGATTCATACTTCCAAAAGATCTTCTCGACTCGTGACAAACTTTATTAATATCAGTCATAATATCAGAGGTTTGTCGAATTAAATAGTTCAGTGAGTGTAATTTTCAAATTCTCACCCAGACTGAATTACAAATATATTTCCGGAAACGGATTCCATTTCCACTTGCTAAAGAATAATAATTACTTAACTTGTGCAATAAATTTTATTACTTAAAGGCCCAATTTCACGAACGACTGTTAAAGTTAATGCTCGAATTATTAGTATCTTGTTACCTCTTTCGTTTTTCACAAAAATGAAAGAGAAGACATGATAATATAACCAGCTGTTAACGCTAGCAGACGTTGATGAGCCTAAGTCAGAAAGTTACTAATTATCAGCTTAGGGCCTGTGTACATGTCAAAAATCAAAATATCATGTTATCTCTTCCACCCATACAAGGATCGAATTAGAAGACTGGTGCTTGAGCACCCAAGTAATGGCCCATAGGTCTTAAAAGGTTAATTTCTAGTTATTGATGTGTCTAACACACCATAGCAAAATTATTATGAGCTGTCAATAATAAAATTCAATTATATTAACTCTCGCTATAAAGAGCTTACGGTTCGTAGTGAATGTTAGTGAATTTTGAAATGTCCAAGCTATTCCAATAAGTTTGGTCATAAATTGGAATATCAAATACCATCTTCAATTGCATCAGAACTTTCCGTAGTCTGTAACACCATTATCTTGTCTAGGAAACTCCTGGAGTCCTGATTGGTCTATTATTACTGTCAATGAACTGACCAACTTGATTTGCTTCCTATTAATTGTTAGTTCGAATTGAAACATTTGTTAACTTTCTTCAAAAATATATTTGATGCAGGTGTCAAAATGTGCGTATTATTGTAAATGTAAACGATTTGAACACACACATAAAATCCACTAAAATAGCTGCTTATGAGTTTAATAACTAGCACATATTTTACAGAAAAATTATGGTCATAAAATAAAATAGGTTGCTGCTTTGTAATGGCTCCTTGATATATTAATTAAATTAACGGGTTAAATGGAAGTTTGGAACCAATTTAACAAATTCTTCCGAAGTTTCATAGAACTTCAAGTTAATTATCTGCGAGCTACCTTCGATTCAACTTTTTTATTAATGATTATTTTTTAACATTTTTGTTGGGTACTTGCAATGAAAACTATCGCCATCATATTATTTTAATAGTTAGATATTGAGTTATAGAGATAAAGTTAAAATCAATGGACAATGTCTATAATAGATCTTGTTTCCTCGATCGCGGCTACTCGCTAGGCACCATGAGTAAAAAGTACAAGTGGCCCTTTGATCGAAGCGGCTTTTTAAGTATGAGAAAAATTATTAGGCCCCAGAGCTAAAAACGAAACTACTATTGGCGCCTTAAGTTATTATTTGAAAATACTAAGCTAATGCATTGGCATATGGGATTTTCTGTTTTATGAACTACATATAAAGTGTCAGTATTTTTTTGCCTCATATCGCTTTTATTTTTATTTATTTTATTTATTCGCCTTCGCCTTCTATCGAAAGCGTCGCCGGTATACAAATTGAGTAAATACTGTTGGCCCAAGAGCCAACCAGACTTTCGTCATGTTATAAAAGCTTATAGTTTATTTTATCAATAGTTTGCCAGACCACTTAAATGTCTTACTTGAAGGATGTTTAAGGATCTCTGGCAGTAGAAAGCACCTGACAAATGTCCAGCAGTGGAAGACGATACTTCATCGTAGTTCAGGTAGACCTTCTTTTTTACTAACTTATGCGATCATGATTCGCATACGTCTAGTCGCTCGCAAACACAGACCGTGCCAAAGTCTGCTGAACTGAAATGACATTAGACGAATGTTAGGTGTTTTTCGTTACGGAGTTTCTTGATTCGCTTGCCGCGCTGTATGGTATGCAATAGCTTACAACTGTCGAAAATGTAGAGCTGTCGCTGGCTCTTACTCTACATAATATTATATCGTGATTTCGGTACATTAAATCGACGATGACGTTCAGTTTTCGTAGCGAGTTAAGTAATCCACTTATCTTGTTACGCGAGTGATTCCATCAGAACACCGGAACAATACCAACCAACAATATCATATTGTCTCCACTATGCATAATTTCCGTTCTGCTCTCTAAATTTCGTTCATGTGTTCGAACGGTGCTACCAGAGTAGGTGCTTCCGTATCCGTGTTAGGTCTTGTCTTTCTTGTTAAAATTTTAATTGTTCATCTTAAAATCTCAGAAATTTTTGATCGAAGTTTTGGCTACATGGATAACGCTCAACTCAAACTCAAACTCAAACTCAAATTTTTTTATTCAGAATAAATTTTTGCAAATATTTTCTGAAAGTCTACATGATGCCTACCACCGGTTCGGGAACTAACCCGGCGAGAAGAACCGGCGTAAGAAACTCGCAGGGGGCCCACTTTATTTACCAAAAAAAGTGAGAAAAAAATTAATCTTTTAAAATAAAGTTTACAATTCTGTAACTTAAAATTATACAATGTCAACATACATACATAATTGTAAGTCATAAAATAATGTAGAAGTAGCCTTGCAAGCAGCCATCCTACTCCCAAGATGTGCCGTCGTTTATGAAATCATTGACCTTATAATAGGCTTTGGCACACAAACGTTCTTTGACTACATTTTTAAATTTATTAATGGAAAGATTTTGAACGTTTTCTGGGATTTTATTGTAAAGGCGTACACATTGACCTTTAAAAGATTTACTAACTTTACTAAGTCTGATCACCGGTATTTCTAGTTTGTACTTATTTCTAGTGTTTCTTCCGTGAATGTCACTTTTGGTTCTAAATTTACTAAGATTCTTTCTAACATATAAAACATTATCCAAAATGTATTGAGAAGCAACAGTTAGAATACCAATTTCTTTAAACTTTTCTCTCAGAGATTCAAAAGCTGACATTTTATAAATTGAACGTATAGCTCGCTTCTGCAGTACAAAAATCGTATTAATGTCGGCAGCGTTTCCCCATAAGAGGATGCCATACGACATTCTACTATGAAAATAACTGAAATAAACTAGTCTTGCTGTGTCTTCGTCAGCAATTTCCCGTATTTTTCTGACTGCGTATGCTGCAGAACTGAGCCTATCTGCAAGATTAGCAATATGAGGACCCCACTGTAGTTTACTATCTAGTGTAATGCCTAAGAATACAGTGGAGTCCACCAAATCCATCTTCTCATCATTTAATAGTATATTGGTTTTAACTTGCCTAACATTGGGCAAAGTAAATTTTAAACATTTAGTTTTCTTAGAATTTAGAAGTAAGTTATTAACGTTAAACCAATGTACTATTTTTGAGAGAGCACTATTTACCACGTCGTAATTTGACTGTTGTCGCTTCACTTTAAAAATAAGTGAAGTGTCATCAGCAAAAAGTACTATCTCATTATCATTATCCTTAACAAGATAAGGTAAGTCGTTTATGTAGATGAGAAAAAGGAATGGACCTAAAATGGATCCCTGTGGGACGCCTAATTCTATTTTGGTCCCATTGGACCTTTTACTATTAATGTCAACCCTTTGAGTTCTATTTTTGAGGTAAGATGTCAAAAGGTTGAGTGCTGAGTCCCTAATGCCATAGTGGTGCAATTTCCTGATCAATGTAGCATGCTCAACACAGTCAAAAGCCTTGGAGAGGTCGCAAAAAACCCCTAGGGCATCCTGCGAGTCCTCCCATGCTTCAAATATACTATAAAGAAGACCTATACCAGCATCCGTTGTGGATCGACCCTTAGTAAAACCATATTGATTTTTGTGCAATAAATTATTTAAGTTAAAATGTAATAGTAACTGATTTAAAATTATTTTTTCAAATATTTTACTTAGAGTCGGTAGAATCGATATAGGCCTATAATTTGTAGGATCAGATTTAAGTCCCGCTTTAAATAAAGGTACAACCTTACTGTGCTTCATCAAGTCAGGAAAAACACCACTCTTTATGCAGTCATTAAAAATCATTGATAGATGAGGAGCTATAATGTCAATTATTGATTTGATAATTTTAGTAGACATGCCCCAGAGATCAGTAGTATCTTTAATATTTATTAATTTAAAAGTATCAATGATATCGTTGGGGACAATCTCTCTAAACCTAAAATTGACATTACATTCCTTTACATTGTCTCTGAGTAGTTTTTCAGCAGCCGCAGGTGAGGAGTTTAAATTTTTCGTAGTTGAGACCGGAATGTCAGCAAAAAATTTTTCGAAGACAGTCGCAACCTCATGATCATTGGTAATCTTTTTATTTTCAAAATAAATTTCAAAATCAGAGCTACGACTGGTGACGTTTCCAGTCTCACCAGCTATTACTTTCCAAGTAGTTTTGATTTTATTTCTCGAATTTTTAATTTTATTCCTAATGTGAATAGCCTTAGCGGCTTTACAAACTCTTTTAAAAATCTTTGAATAGTTTTTTACATATGTTTTGAATTTATCACTAGTATTCATGCATTTTTCATCATACAATTCATATAATCTTTGTCTGCTTATTTTAATTCCTGTAGTTGCCCATACTGTAAAATTATTATTATTTTTATGGCTTTTTTTAACCGTTCTAGGAGTAAATACAGTATTAAATTGGGTTCTTATCATCTTAAACAATTTGTTAAATGCTTCATCTGAGCTATTTGTCTCATCCAATAATAGTTGAATACTTGAACTTAAGTTATTTCTAAACTTCTCAATACGTTTTGTATTCACAGGAACAAACACACGCTTTTCCTCTAGGTAACTATCGCAATGTATATTAAATGAGGCTAGTTGCCCACAGTGATCAGAGCTAAGCTTATTTATTATTTCTTTTTTACATGGAGAAAAATTTGTAAAAATATTATCAATACAAGTTGCTGTTGTGTCACAGATTCTTGTTGGCTCATAAAACAAGTAATTTAGGTTATATGATTTAAATAGAGATGTGAATCTAACAGTAGTAGAGTTCAAGTCAAATAAATTAATATTAAAGTCACCACAAACGATAACTTTTTTGTTAGATGCACATATCTTTGATAATATTTGTTCCATGCTTTGTTCAAAGGAGTCATATAACCCTGATGGTGGCCTGTATACGCTTACAATAATTAGTTGACTTAACTCTATGCAGGCTACTTCTATTATCCGTTCAGAAGAGAGGTTCACAATGTCTTTACGTTCTTTGAATTTTAATTTTTTTCTAATTAATATAAGTGATCCGCCTCTAATGGCATTCTCTCTGCTGAACGAGCTTGCCACCTGGTGATCATTGAGATTGAAAATGAGTTCATGTTTTCTAAACCAGTGTTCTGAAATACAAATAATATCAATTTGAAATTGTTTTAGAAATAACTCAGTTTCAAGCTCTTTACCTACCATTCCTTGAAAGTTCTGATGCACCAAGCTTATAACATTCTTGCTATTTATATTGGAGTAAGTTTTGGTAGGATTTTTCACACTTAAGCTATTAGTGCAAGAGACATCCTCCATTGTCTTATGGTCTAATTTAAATAATTAATTGGAACATATTCCAACTCGTTACTAAAACTAGAATACTGCTCAATAGAAGCAGGAGTCAAAGAAGCCAAATTCTTGGCTTTCAAAGAAAATAAAAAAATTGATAGCATATTTGCTATATGTCTCTTACAGTAATGAGATAAGTAGTACTTATCTATACTTATATTATTAATAAATTTACCATCTAAATTATTTATATCCACAACCTGACATTTTGGTTGTGTGTCGCTTAAAACTATACAATTATTGTTGACAGCACTATACAATATGCTATTCAACCTAAATCTTATCTGATTTTCATGAGCACAGCTTTTTGGCAACATTTTTATATAGGGCAAAGTGAATAATATAATGTTTGTTAAGTTTTTAATATTATATAAACACTCTAAAAGATCAGTCATCTGTTTCTTATTTACTTTACCCCTTCTCCCGACTAGAATTATTATAGTGGTGTTAGGACAATAAGTCATAGTTGATGCCCTGTCTATTATCTCACAGTAAGTAGCTCCGGGCATACAAAAGTTAGTGACCAATTGTCCACACATTCTATAAAGATATGTACCCAAGTCTCTTCCTATTTCATCACTAAATAGGCAGATATTAGTCTGGCTTTCAGTATTTACCTTCTGGCTTTTCATATCAGGTGATATTCCTCCAGTTAAATGATTTTCTTGAATTTCTGAAATAGTATTAACTTTTAACAACGAGTTCACTCGTTCCTCATTATAGTGTAACATTTCAAGCAAATCATCCATGGCAGAAATATGTCCCTGTATTTCCTTTTTTGATAATTCATATTTTTTTGTAATATTTTCTAATGAAAACAATAAACTTGAGATTTCAGCCTGAAGGCTGCATACATCGGCCTCATAATTATATTTTATATCTTCTAATTCACTAGAACATTTCAGCAATTTATCACTCAAAAACATTTTATTCTTTGCTAAAATATTCGCTAAAATATTAACTTAAGTATTCATATTGCAGTTAACTATTTAGTTGAAGTACCAATAGTTGGATGTTTTGTTTGCAAATGCTAAGACTGTTTGTAGTATAAAATTTTAAAGTGCCAATAATAAAATTGGATGTTTTACCATACTCTTGTTTATCAATAAAATATCAGCTGCTGGTAACAGAAGCGTGTGTAAACTGGGCTATTCCATAACACACGATCGCCATAATAATTACATTGGTCATTTATATTCAATTTTATTCATGAATTCAACGGACGAGGCTGGTCTGGTACAGTCAGCGGCTTAAATTAATAAGACTTTGATAATTCTCATTAAAACTAAGTATATTTTTAATGGAACCCTTTAAAACATAGTATATTTCTTAAGTATGATCTAAGAACAAAATAATTTTAAAAATTATTATAAGACTTCACACAGAAGAATGGTATTATCATAACTTGTTACCTTTACCACTCTTTACTCATAATCATAGATAAGTAGTTAGTTATAAGAATAATTTATAGAATTATTATAGTATAACTAGATAACGCCCGCAACTCTTATGCTGCGCCAAACTTAGTTTATCGCGTGGGGACCGTACATTTTCCGGCATAAAAAGTATGCTATGTCCTTTCCTGGGACCTCAAACTATTCATTTGACAACAGTATCAATAATAATCACAGTTTAACAAAGCACTGTCATACTGTATTAGGAACTACAATACCCGGAAATAATATTGCACATCGACCTTTGGAAAGAGACAATCGGCTAATTTCGGTTTCATAGAGCGTTATCTTTGTAGCACACACCTATTTGACATTCTGTCAGTCGTTGTTCAAATTCAATAGAGTGCAGTCGCGTCCAGTTCAAAATATATATCTGGAGTTGTTAACACCCCTAAATTTACTACAGCTGTAATTTTCCAAAAGAATTAAATACGTAAACATAATTTGAACACGCATTTTTATTTTATTTTACCAGAACCTAAAACCATAACTTATAGAAAATTTGGTGTATTTTATACAAAGAATAATAAAATTGTCAAAAGAAGCAAACCATAATAATTATGGTTTTTTTTAACAGCTCCTAATATATACCGGACTTTTTGTATTTCGTGCGTAAGAGATAACGCTCTACAAAACCGAAATTAGCCGACTGGCACTTTCCAAAGGTCGATGTGCAATATTTATCGCCGGGTACTGTAATGGTTCTGACTGTACCTACTTATATTGTCACTTTTCACACCAAGTTGTTATTTATTGGTGAGGTGACTTACCGTTTCAATTTCACTGTATATCATTAAATCATTTTCTAAGTGTATTATAGAACGTGGTTTAAATAAAGTATTTTCTCATGGCGCCGATATTAACTCAAACAACTTGGCAAGCAAGCTCGAGTGACAGAAAATTATGTTTACTGGAGTGTAAACTATTCTTGTTTTTATTTTTAATCTTATCTTATATACATCTAATATATATAAATCTCCTGTCACGATGTTTGTCCGCGATGGATTCCTAAACTACTTAACCGATTTTAATGTTTATAATTTATAAAGTGTGTTTTTTTCCAACTTCAGAGATAGGATAGCTTAGATCTTTGATAATTATAGTCGCAATTTTACTTTATTGCAAATTATTTGTCTATCAAGAGCGACCATTGTTTATGCGACGCGGGTCACGGGATAGCGATGGACGTTGCCATGGTGACATACTTATTTAGTCACTAATTCAATAAAATAATACTGGCGATATACCTTATATTATAATATGGCAAAGAAACGTTTGCCGGGACAGCTTAATATACGTACTTATATAATATATAAGTACTTAATATAAAATTCTCGTGTCACAGTGTTAGTAACCGTACTCCTCCGAAACGGCTTTACTGATTTTTACCAATTTTTATGCATATTGGTTTGAGAATCGGTTACTGGGTACTTTTTATATTGATAAGTGCATTTGTTGAATAAATAATAGATAAATAATTACAACTCGAGACTGACGGCGAATGGCGACCATTGTTTGTGCGACGGGATAGCGATGGACGTTGCCATGGCGACATACTTATTTAGTCACTTCCTTAAAATAATATGGACAAAAAAACTTTATATGGCAAAACAATGTTTGCCGGGACAGCTAGTAATATGATAAAATTAAGGCTTCCGTAGTTAATCTCAAATCTGACCATCTTAAATAGCTATACTAATAGAATTATACTTGCGTATGTGCAGCATAGAGACATTTTGAATTCCGGAAAAAAACTATCTAGGCTAGTTTTTAACGAAACGCAGGTTTGCGCAGACGACGTTTTGTGCAGAATGTAGATTCCAATAATTCAAACTATTTTGTCTTTGTTTTGGAAGTTTATTTTACAGAAAATGAATCTGACAGATTATATTGTAATTTAAGTAAATGTATAGTCTATCGTCATTGAGTGTTTGATTGAAAGGAAAGTGTTGATTTTATATCATTCTATCTCATACCTCCTTCCATTTCCGCTTGTGTTGGATGAATTGTGTAACGTTCTCGAATACTCTTTCACTATTTTTATATTTATGTTCTTAATGCATTAACATAATATAATTAAGATTTTCACATTCCTTTATGAATGTGTAATAAGTTTAAGATAGGCCGCGGTACTTAGTACAATTTAGAGTAATACCTCGATCGTGGGAATCGCAGACACAATAGCTTTTAAATAGTTATGCGGCACCCTAATGCCGCTTGGGAGTTGATGGTATAAGAAATATTCAAATTTTCTTTGGGATTAAAATAAGAAATGCATGTGACAAAATATTATCATTGCTTAAAATATATTAGTAAAAAATAGCTCCCTTAGCTCTACATTATACTTAGCTTCGTCTGCTTTAAATAGTATATTTTATTCCTGGCATAACTTTGATATAGATACTTAACTTTGGTTAAACTCTTGGTGAAATATTGCATATTTTAAAGTTTTGAAGCTTATTAATTACTGGTTACGTGGTTTGCTATTGGGTAAAGGATTTTTTGTCCTGCTGATCCAATATAGAGGTACACAGTTTACAACATCACACACTTACAAAGTACCTCTTATAATGTTAGTAGGTACTTATATATTTTATTTTAAACAAATTCTGCAGTACAGTAGTCAATTTCTATGTAGGTTCTCGTCTCTCGGAACATGAGTTTTACTGTATGAAAGGCCAGAGCGATGAAAAAGCAAAACTTTATTCCGCCCGGGAATTCGGTTACATAAAATACGTGTAGAACTAGAGTGCATGTATATTGAACATGAAGTAAAAAAGAGCGAGTGCTATGTAAAATGTGTGAAAAAAAAGTGTTTTACGATTTATAAAATCGCATCAGGTTTATGTGTTATCTATTAGGTATATATTTCATATTTATTTTTTATTTAATATTTTAGGGAGGAAATATTTTTTCGTATCTCCAAAAAGCATATTTCTGTTGATCCAGGAAAACCTTACAACTTACAACATTAGTCGTGTCCTTAAGACATCCTCCATTCGAATAAACCTCAATCCTAAAGAGTTATGTTATTTTGTTCAAAAAAACATCATAATTTTTGAGGATAGAGTTGAGGCTGAGCCGAGTGGAGGAAATATCGAGGAAACGAGGAAATTATACGGGTGTTAGGTTAGCCATTGGAAATGGCCAATGGGCATCATAACAACTAACAAGTACTTAACAATTTTACAAATATTATAACATGGTACCGTTCTTTGTTCTCAATAAATAAATTTAAAGCAAAACTTAGCAGATTAAAGCGTTCGCCGTCCTACATTTAATCTAATTAAAAATCAAAGATGTTTACCTTTTCTATAAAATTTAAATGTGTTGAGAAATCACAATCCTTGGCATATTTTCATATCCGATGTAGACCAATGGCGTACATATTAATGTTCGTTTCCGCGCACAACAAAAAATGCCAATCAGAGAGGTAGGTGAAATTATTACGCCGGGTTTACGTAACGTTACGGTCCAGAACTCGTGTCACGTGGTACGTGTGATCTTCATCAAACTGAGTTAATGACTAGGTTAGGAAAGAGTTGTAAAGCTTGAATTTTTCTAGCGCAGGGGTCACCAAATGGCGGACCGCGGTTCGCATCCGAACCGCCGACCCATTGTGTGCGGATTAAGCATTTTCGAAGATGAACTTCGTTAAAAAAAATTCGGTCTCGACTTGCGAGCTTGTACTAATTTCACTCCAAACTTTCATACATATACGAGTAATAATTAGCAACGGAAATAATCTCTTTTCTCATTGAAATGTAAATAAATACCTTTGGGCTTTGTAATTTCCGTAATTGCCTGTTTAATAATTATTTTTTTATAAAATGTGTGGACCGCGAAGGTCATTTCATTTCTTAAAATGGACCCCGAGCAAAACTAATTGGTGACCCCTGTTCTAGCGCTTTCGCCGTACAACTAGAGTTTAAAAATATTATGACACAGATGTAGTATTAAACTGTATACTTAAGTATGTTTTTGATAATTTTACAGTTATATCTAAAGAAGGACTTAGGTAGGAGTACTTACTGATAAATAAAATTACAAATTATGAATTAATGTAGAGTAAATTGTAGAGCAAGAAATAAGAATTTTTCTTTTAGTTTAAGTATATTTTATATCAATAGTATAGTTTAAACAGGGCCCGCCTCTTAAATATTTATTAAATTTTGTATATCTTATATATAAAATTCTCGTGTCACAATGTTAGTCCACGAACTCCTCCGAAATGGCTTTACTGATTTTTAACAAATTTTATATGCATATTCAGTAGGTCTGAGAATCGGCTACTGGGTACTTTATATATTGTATAAGTGCATTTGTTGAATAAATACTAGTAAATTATTACAACCTGAGACTGACGGCGACCATTGTTTGTGCGACGAGATAGCGGTCGACGTTGCCATGGCGACATACTTATTTTGTCACTTCAATAAAATAATATGGGCGAAATACTTTATATTATGGCAAAGAAACGTTTGCCGGGACAGCTAGTATTGTTATAAATATTATTAAAGTACACGTGCAACTAAGTATTTTCTGAATATTTCAAGCGCCTAGTTGTTGACTTGGGCTTGTTAGTGTAAAATCAACCCTTAAAGGGATTGGATCAAGTGTTGCGTAAATAATAAAGAACTAGTAAGAAATATAACAAGTTCAGCCATTTCCTGATCGCTGAGAAACGCAGAGATATTTGACTGAACTAAATAGAAACTTGATTTGTTAGAGCACAATATAAAATAGTACTAGTATAGTATACAGTAGTGAGTAGTGTAATTGTGTCGTGGATTGTCAGTCAAATTCGTGTAATTTTCGCGACTTTAGATAGCAGAATACTGAATTCTGCTATCAAAGATATATTGTGAGGGCTATGATGTTGATAGGTGTCGCGCAACTTTTGAATGTCTCGACAAAAATGGAATGTTTGTCCAGTTTTCGATTATTAGGCACTCTGCTGGGTGGAGGTCGGGTAACGCTAACGAATTTTAAATCTAAAAAGAAGAATGAGAGCTCTGAAAAATACATAAAAGTTGAAACCTTCTGAAACTGCTTATGTGTGCGTGCGCCCAGTTGGGGTCAAGCGGTCTCCATTGTGACAGAAAGTACGGGACCTACTCTACTGTATATTATTGAAATTGTGGCTAAAGACACCGCCCGTGATTACAAGGCCTAAGGCCTTCCTCGTAACTATTGCTTTTATCTTAATTATTCTTCATTGTTATGTAAAGACTGACCTGGTATTATTAATAATTTGAATTTGAATGTAAACTACTACCTTATTTTCACAAGATTTAAATCCAGGCAGATGTAACAGAAATAGTATTTTTTTAAATATTATAATTTAATAATTTATTTTCTTCAATGTGTACCTTTGGCAAAAATTCTGTTCTAGTCAACGATTGACTATCTAAATCAATCTTACATCATGAATTATATTATAGTGGTACTTAAACATAGGATTTATTGCCTAGGATAATTGTAACTCTAACTAAACTTCTGTTCCCTTTAAGTACTACCGAGTACATAATTCTTTGATGCAATAGTATCACGTAATCGAGACCACAAGTGCCTTTACGTGTTGCTTATTGGCAATTTCACTCCTGATTGTACCTTATCTTCGTTCCTCATCTGTCCACTATCTCTATCAGCCCAGACCTACATTGTTAACCAACTGTTAAACTGAGGTTAACATCAACATAATATTGTTGTTTGTTCTGCCTCTTAAAAGTATTCTTCTGCGTGATAAATTCGTCATATGGCTGATAAAATTTATTGAATTTACTGAGGCTTACCTTCATTTTAAGAAATTTTATGTTTACTCAATAGTACATTATGCACCTAGGGCAGGAAAATAAAAAATGTCTCATAACATCACATGTAATTGTTGGTCGCGGCGAAGCCGAGGTCAACAAACATATTGTGATCTGAGGCTTATTTACTGCCCATGGTGCGTATACTATTTTTCTCATCGACGGAGGCGGAAAACGGCAACATCGGTAAGCGCAGCGGGAAGAAAGTTAACGTTTTCCGCCTAGAGGTAAGAAAATATTATTCTTGGATTTTTCACCCCAGACCACGGCCGCTAAAAATACTCGAAACGTCGTGAAAAGGAAAGTGTTTCCCGACAAAATTAAAGGCCAGCTTTGAAGCAATAGGCAAAATAAGTGCTAAAAACAAATCTTACGAAATAAACTTATAGCAATAAAATTTCGCGCATATTATTCTAACTGAACACAATACTTAACTACAAAATATGCTACAAAATATACCAACTCGTCACTGACCACGCATTGCATGACATTCACAACTCTCACGGAAGTACACACGTAAGTGTTAAAGTATGTTTGAATATTTATTCGCACTACCAGGATGCTGCTGAATCCTGGTTTGTTTAACCACGGTTAATCTCTGATTATTGATGTGGTGTGACTGATTCTGGATCGTTTTACCACGGCCGTTAACATCTGATTGTTATTACCGAATATGAGACCACAACACACCACGTGTTGTGATCTCATAAATTATGCAATCAAAATTTATAATAGCTTCGGATTAAAACTGAGCTACTCATTTATATTTTTACGACTGTTTTCTTAGATCTTTGCGATTTTTGTCATAAAATAATATTAATGCTATAAAATGTATGTTTGTTATTTCTTCACGCTCAAACTGTAAAACCACTTTTTGTGAAACTTGATCGAGATACTTTAAGTCAGGGGAAAGTTTTTACCCCTAAAAATTTAAGGCTTCATAATGTGACGTATGCTTATCAATTTACCGAAAGTTCAATTTCTTACTCATCCATACTAACATTACAAATACGAAAATGTGTCTGTCTGTTATCACTTCACGCCCAAACCGCTAAACCGATTTTTTTGAATTTAGTATGGAGATACTTTCAGTCCCAGGAAAGGCCTTAGGATCCTTCTTATCCCGGAAAAATGTACAGTTCCCGAATCCCGCGCAATAAACGAATTTGGTGACAACGGATTTGCGGGCGTCATCAGTGTATTTATATTTCTCATAGGATGTTAATTCCGTGGTTAATGGATATTACGTATAATATATAGTAGATTCTATCTATTAGATATAATATTATCATTTTATATATGGATAAAAAAACTTTCATCACCTCAATCATGTTATATAAACCAATATTTTTTTGCTAGGTTCAGTTAGGTAACACAGTTATTTGATTTATGATTAAATTTTGTTTTAATAATGTATGCAGTGACAGCAAAATTGTTAAAAATAAAAATGATAATATTTATTTTTTTGAAGTAAGTAAGGTATTTTTATTTTATCATATACTAGCTGTCCCGGCAAACGTCGTTTTGCCATTTAAAGTATTTCCATTTATAGTAGTAAGTATACCAAACGTCCAATTTTAATCATTCAAAGACCAAATATTATCTTAACAAACTGTACTTAGTGATGAAATAATTTATTTTGATAAGGATTATCAGCATGAACATCTGGTGTATAAAATTTTTCACCCCACCCCTCTTAGGAGACAAAAGAGGGGGGAAGATTTTGTATCAACTGATGAAGTAGAAATACTTTAAATGGCAAAACAACGTTTGCCGGGACAGCTAGTATTATATCCCACCAAAAACATACCTGTTAAAATAGGGCCTAGTTCCTATAGGCTAACTGTTGGTCTAAAAAAAGAGTTGAAATCCAATCCAATGCCAAGTTCAGATGCACTTCATCGATCATAATCATCTTTATCAACAGCCTGATCCATAATACTTCTAATTTGAACTTGGCAGGTTATTTAAATTCTATTAATATTATCTAATTATATAATTAATCAAGTGTAACGCATAGCACAAAAACCTGCCAAGTTCAAATTTAGAAGTATTATGGATCAGGCTGTTGATAAAGATGATTATGATCGATGAAGTGCATCTGAACTTGGCATTGGATTGGATTTCAACTCTTTTTTTAGACCAACAGTTAGCCTATAGGAACTAGGCCCTATTTTAACAGGTATGTTTTTGGTGGGATTTCAATACTTTTTTTCAAGAAATCCTACTTATGTTTTCTTTTTGTGCTACGCCCGATATAAACAATACTTTCAATAGATGCCTCATTATATCACTGGTACATAAGAATTTTTATCTAAAGTTCATAGATGAACTGACTCACGCTTGACTATTTCTTAAATTTCTTAATTTATCGTTAATCTACATAATAATATAACACACGACCTGTGTGCTAAATTTCATAACGCTAGGACATTTGGAAGTAGCCTCTAAAGTTCGTAGATCGGCCGACTCACGCTTGACCGATTTCTAAAATTTCTTAATTTTTTGTTAATCTACATTTAACACATGACCTGTGTGCCAAATTTCATAACGCTATGACATTAAAGTTTGTATGGGCTGTAGATAGGCCGACTCACGCTTGACCGATTTCTAAAATTTCTTATTTTTTTTCTACATATAACACACGATCTGTGTGCCAAATTTCATAACGCTAGGACAATTGGAAGTGGCCTCTGAAGTTCGTAGATGAACCGACTCACGCTTGACCATTTTCTACAATTTCTTAATTTTTCGTTAATCTACATATAACACACGACCTGTGTGCCAAATTTCATAACGCTAGGACAATTGGAAGTGCCCTAGAGGTTTTGATTACCGGTCAGTGAGTGAGTGAGTGAGTGAATGAGTGAGTCAGTGCCAAAATAAGCTATTTTTACAAGGACATATCTCAGGATCTACTGAAGCTATATCTATGAAATTGGGTATACTGCTTAAGTACTCGTAAATAATTACGTAGGTATAATTTTATCTTTGCACTCGCAATAGACACTCAGCTACAGGGGGGTCAAAAGTACGTCGAAACGGTTCGTGTAAATAGTGCACGGCATGTGCGCGGCCTGCTGGAACTAGGCCGCGCACTTCCGTGCGCTTTGATATAATTAAGTGCTTAGAAACAAAAAAATCTAACTGAAAAAAAAATCATAAAATAACTTCAAAAATCGCAGGAAAAAGTAAATGAAAAACACAATTATAAGTTTTAACTTATAATTTATAAGTGATAGTAAGATTTTATCAATACGTACGAAACAAGTAAGTACGTCTTATAGCCATTTGCCAGAAGCGGTAAGTGGTAACTGTTACGTGGCATGCGGTAATCGTTCTCAATACCCAACAAAACCCATAACCGATCGATTTTGTGACTTTGACACCCATGAAGGCCTTGACCTTGCCAAATTTTCAATCGCAAACCTATTTTTAGGTAAAAAGGACTTTTTAAAGTTAAAGGAAGTCATTATTTATATTATATTTAAGTAAATAACTATTTTAAGGGCTTGTTTCACCACTTCCTGATAAGTGACGAATAGGCTTATATCCACCAATTAACTTGACAGATCAAGTATGGAGAATCTGTCAAAAAAGTTGTGAATAGCCTATTCGGAACTTTATCAGAAAGTGGTGAAACAGTATATACTTACTAGTAAAAAAGAGGACAGATAAAGTTGAGTGAGCAAGTTGTGAGGTTACACTTTTATCCAATTTTGATAGTATTGTCATGTCTAAGTATTCGCATGAATGGTCAATCACTAGCGAGAGATATAAAATGATTATAGTTATTTGGGTACCAACGATCGCAGTCCGCACTCAGAGAAATTTAATGATCGCTAAACTTTTATTAAAGTATTTGACTGAACGAAGAATTCGACTTGAACTTTTAAGAAAGATAAAGTCGATTACAAAATTTACGCACATACTTTTAAATTTACTTAGTACATTTGTTCAGATGCTGTATAGACTAACGTATACGGAAACTGGGCAGGTCTGGAGATATAATATAAATGCGGGTGGAATTGATAACCTCATTTTTGGAGTTAAAAATCTTTAGAATACGTCAAAACCTTAATTATTAATTTAATTATTAAACTCTGAGTGTGGTGGCTACTGGCCAGTATCGAACAATAAATCTCAGTAATATAATACTCTGATTTTCTGTTTGTGTAAAAAGCTGTCTCCAACGAGTAAAAAGATGTAAAACAAATAAGTGTGTATATACCACTAGCCTCAATTATTTTCGCAACAAATGTCTTATGACATGCACGATAATGGCACACTTCGATGTTTGTAATGTAATGGAAGTAGAACTTATATTATATTGTATTAATGATGTAACATTAAATATAAATGTAATAAATAAAACCGGAGTAGTAGTAAATACTTATAAATTATAATATTATGTTCTGTAATTTGCTATGATCTATTCTTATAAAATTACATGTCCTGACTGACTGACTGATTCATCATCGCTGAGCAAAAACTGTTAAAGTTACAGCCACGAAATTTGGTGAGTAGGGTTGTTTTATCAAATAGACACCCACTAAGGAAGGAATTTCGAAAATTTTACCCCGAAGGGGGTGAAATAGGGCTTGAAAGTCGGAATGAAAGTCCGTAATTTCTTAAGTTAGGAACATGAAACTTTATCTTTGGGTTACTGATTAAAAATGAATGGAAACGTTTTTAAGCGTTTTTGGAAATTCTTCCCCAAGGGGAGGAAATTGGGGTTGAAAGTTTCAATGGAAGTCCGTTATTTCTTGAGTTAGAAGCATGAAATTTTATGTTTGGGCTACTGATTAAAAATGATTGGATACGTGTTTAAGCGTTTTTGAAAATATTACCCCAAAGGGGGTGAAATAGGGGTTGAAAGTTTAAATGAAAGTCTATATAGGTATACTATGATAACGCGAAGGAAGTCGCGGGAAACAGCTAGTTTATATATAAATAAAAGGAATTTATATATAAACTAGGAAATAAAGATAGAAAAAATAAAAGGAATAAGAAAAACTTAAACTGTAACTATGTAAACATTTAAAGAATCTGCAAAATTAAAATAATTGTGAAATTGTTTATATTTACTTTTTGCTCAATATATCCTTGAAATACTTTAACTTTCAGCAAGCAGGGAAACTTCGCAAACAATACACAATTTTTCCTTAAAAAACATTGCATTATAATGAGCCTTTTTTCCTATTCAGAAATTTTATTATAGTAGCAAAAAATTCATAAACTTTAATATAATTGTGCAATATGACTTTGTTAGTTACCGTACTCTTCCGAAACGGCTTTACTGATTTTTACCAAATTTTATATGCATATTATTCAGTAGGTCTGAGAATCGGCTACTGGCTTCTTTTTATATTGATAAGTGCATTTGTTGAATAAATATTAGTTAATTATTACAACTCGAGACTGACGGCGACCATTGTTTGTGCGATGGGATAGCGATGGACGTTGCCATGGTGCCATACTTTATTCAGTCACTTCAACAAAAATATAATATGGGCAAAATACTTTATATTATGGCAAAAGAACAGACAGCTAGTTTTATATTATAAAAAAGATTCACACAGCACACTATACGAACCTAGTTGTTATTGATTTTATTACTCTGAGTGGAGGAATACCTCCACCCAGATAATTACTCAAACTACAAAATATAAACGCTAATTACGATTTACACATTTTTACTCTATATTTGTAAAGTTCGTTAATTATGTTGAATCATTTAAAATGTTAGCAAATATACGATTAAAACTATTGAAAAAATAAATATCCTTTTCCAAAACTACAAACTCTATGTTCATTATAAAAATGTAGATAAACAAACACAAAATCAAATAAACTGCATAAATATATTATTTAACTTTCTAAATGAAAATTCACAAAATCGCATAGCAAATTCGCAGCGCAAAGCAACTTACGATGTTCTACGGTGAGCGTAGAGGCGGGCACACACGAACACAAACGTAAGGCACTGACCAGACCTGGCCGACCGCTACCCCTCCAGCCGATATGACATTTGGCAACCGTGTTACGTTACGCCGCCTTAGAACAATATGTTTGCCCAACAACAACCTTAGCGACATCCATGGCGGATACTTGATACTGATCTGGATATGTATCTCCCCTATTAGACAAGAATCAAGATCGTAGATCTGTTATACGCTTAACAAAAAAGTTGGGAACAGATTTCAAAGAGACCATAGATCATAACATTATGTTTATAGATGTCGAGTAAATACAGATATCGAAGAGCGTACGGAGGACTGCTAATTAATGTTAGATACAGAGAGACTACACATAAGCAAAACATTCATGAAAATAATGTTAACAACATACTAATATATTATATATAATTAATAATCAATTTCAGCACTAACATTTACATGCATTTAAGGGGCAGAAGAATACGAATAATAGCTATCTGCACAAACAGATCTCTATTTACCTTAAAACGGTAACTCTACTTACACCGTTATGTAACAATTTTTCTCTCTCCTCGTGTATACGATATGTAACTCATACCCCAATTAACAGGCAATTACACAAGTAAACTAAAAATGAAATTCATTCAAAATAATAAAACGCTAATTAAAATTATTAATTAATGGATGTATAAGTTTTGGTGTGACGTAAAAATGCAGTAACTTAGAGACCGTACTTTGTTTATCTGAGTAGGTATTACTTTGTTTCAATTTTTTCAGCTTTATAGTTATTGTTGAAATCACAGTTATTTCATTGTTATTCGGCAATAACTACATAGTACGAGTTAACTAGTAGTACTATAATTATGTTACATTGTAAGCTTATCTAGACGTGTTCAAGTAATAAGTCAACTTGATTGAAACCAGCTGAAGTGGGCCACATTTGGTATAATATTAATGTCGCTAAAAATTTCAACATCAGTATCGACAACATAATATTTTAATTGATACCTTATATGCTTAATGAATTTTTAAATCTATCTTGGGCATTTAATAAAACTTAAATATTGTTTTTAATAATTATTAATTTAAGTGCTTTTTTGAAACATATTTTTAAAATATACATTAATACCGAATACAAGTACATTACGCCAGAATATTTAAGACCAAAACACAATAAGTGCGGTTCTTAAGTAAGTAAGATCTATTAATTGAAACAGAGTCCCAAGACTTGAGGATAATCTTAGCGGTAAGAATATTAATACGGAGGACGAATAAAGCAAAAAAATTCTTCACATTTACTACTACCATTTGCCAAATGCAAAATAATGACACAGAATCAGCGTCAAGTTAGTTTTTTCCTAATAACTCGATAAATATATACATTTTTAATCCCCTCGCAAATAATATAATGTAGTATATTATCTATGTTTAAAAATGCTTATGCTATGCTTAGCTTATTATCAAGTTTGAAAATGAATTATTAACCTATCAAGCCCCATATGCACACCGGTGACCGCAACAAGTCAGAATAACTGGAGTGTACACTGTACACGTCTAAATAATTATTAACAACGGACAAATCCGGGTCGAGTTGCGTAACACTTCCTAATATTGTCAGAAAATATATATCGAGATGAATTGCCGAACATTAATAATTATGACATACGATTTATTAAGATGGAATGTAGGTCTACGTGATATAAGCCTTGCCTTCCGGCATATTGGCTACTACTACGTCCTACGGAACTTTGTAGATTCGCCAGACTATTTTTGAATTAACAATATTTGAAAATAAAACCGACTTAAAATTGCCTATATCAAAAACGACTGAAACGATTTTGATAAAGCTTACAGTTACAGTATTCCCTAAGTTGAGAAATAGCTAGTACAAAAAAAAATACTTAAATCGGACTTGTAGTTCCGAAGGTAATAATTATGCGAACACAAACATAAAAGCATACAAACATACATTCGTTCCAGAAATATTACGTACGGTAATAGATAACCTCCTTTTTTTAATTTGGTCAAAAATATAATTTTTTTTCAATCTGTACCTTTGTTAATAAAATACTGCAAATTGTTAATTTTAATCCTACAAGTCACAAGAAATAGAGAAACGAAACAATACGAAACGCAAAGTAAAATTAATAAATAAAGCACATTTTACATATTATGAATTTTATTATAATTATTATTGTCATTTGTTCACACAATCGTCTGTTTACAGAAATGAATTTCACATTACATTTTCTTTGAAGCGTTTTCATTATAATAATTACTTACAATGAAGTACAACATTATTCATGCAGAGACATAATATTATGTTCTTCATAATTTGACAATATAATATTACATACCGACTTGCAAGTGAAAAAACATTGGCAAAAACGACTTGTTAGTTGTTGTTGTGTACTATGAAAGTATGGGACTCTATTTTATACGTCGACCAAGAATGAATATTGTCAGATGCATTTTCGTTCGAACAGACGTGCGTCCACATTTGTATCATTTGCGCAATCAGATCTCCGATCAGATCTAAAATGATACGCGTATCATGATACAAAGTATCATGATACGCGTATCGTTTTGCGTCCACACTAGCGATCATGATACGGCGCGATGATCGCGACGGAGATCTGATCGCGCAAATGATACAAATGTGGACGCACCGTTAAGTGTTACAAAATGTTCGATAAATGTAATAATTGAGCTCTCATTCGATATGCGTAGGTAGCCATAACTTACTTATTACTAGAATCAAAATATTATAATGTCAATATTAATATCACTTACCTTATACCGGTGGGTGTAGTTTTCATAGTGCCTATATATTGTGGGCGTCAAATAATATGCCGAAAAAAATCCAGCCGCCACTGGTAAAAACCGGTTTAAATATCATGACAAACTAGTTTTTGCTGCGAAACGGCGAAAATTAAAAAGTGAGAAAAATGCAATATTAAATGCAGTGGTTAAGCTTAGTGGGTAAGCCTTCTAGCTTTTATTATAATTATGTTTGTACGTCTTGAAAACCTAATTTCAAAGTTATCATTCTACCGGATAAGTCGAGGAAATAGCTATCAAAACTTGCTATGAGGCTCGATATCCGTAAATGTACGTAAATATGCTGGTCCTGACTTTCTGAACTCTTTATGATGTGTTCATGAACTTGTGACTTATTTATATGAGTTATGACATTCATATAAAACATCATTATAAAGTTTTATTAAGTGACTTGTGTACCTGTTTTCAACTAAGAAGAATATTTTACAAGTTACACGGGCGTACTAAATAAGATTATAAAGAAAGTAGAGCTTGATAAGAATGAGAAGTGCGAATATAAGTCAGAAGTTTGTATTTTTATTCGTATTCAAGAAATACTTATGACTGCAGTTAGTGTATTAATGCGACTCCCTGCTGTTGACTATAATTACTTATTTAAACAAAATTATTATATACCTACTACTTAGGATAAACAAAAATTAAATAAAAAAGTGTTACCTCATATTATATTTGGTTATTTTAGGGAATAGTTTTTTTATTTAATTTTTGCAGTAATAATGATAACCGCTTATATATGTATATTTGTACTTTTGTGTCTATCAGCTTAAGAACTTTTTTTTCTTTCCTTAATGGCTCTAGAGATATAAAGAGGAAGATATTCCACATCTTTCTTGGAATAATTTTCTATCGCGATCACGTCACAAGTAAATTGCCATAATTATTAGAGATTTTATGTTTGTTTATCTTTTTAAATGTCGGCAAAAACATAATATTTACACTCTAGAAACTATTATAGAACGATGTTGTAAAACATTTACGGTCTTACTACAAAAGATTTAAACACCCGTTGAACAGTTGATTAGAGAAAAATTCCATACAAAATTGTCTCAAAACAACTGTTCAACAGATGTTTAAATCTTTTGTGGTAAGACCGTTAGATTTTAGAGTGGGTTGCACCAGAGGCGTGCCGCGTGGTTATAGTTACAGTTATGGTCAAAGTTATGGTTATAGTTAAGGCTAACTTAACTTTAACCTCAGAATTTGATAGATGTCTGTTGCGTTTATTTTTTTATAAAAGCTACAGTTAATGGGATTGAGAGTATAGAAAATTGAATCATCCGTAAAAATCGACTGGAAAAATATTTTTATAACAACACTGTGAGCCATAGTAAATTTTCACGAAAAAAATTCGATATAAGTATGAGCGGTTATGGTTATCGTTAAATATGGCGTCCTTAAGCAAAGATTTAACATTTTGCACTATAGTTATAGTTAAAGTTATAGTTAAAGTATAAGTTGATGCAACCTTAGGGCCTGTTTCACCACTCCCTGATAAGTGACGAATAGGCTATCCACCTATTAACTTGACAGATGAAGTATTGAGAATCTGTCAAAAAAGTTGTGAATAGCCTATTCGGCACTTTATCAGAAAGTGGTGAAACAGGCCCTTATTGTTTTCTTTGTATTCTTGTCGGCGTCAGATAATGTCACCAGTTGGTCCCAAGTCTGTCTGACTGTTACTTCTTCATGCTTCTCTACTCTACTTTATAAACTATATTTATCGCAATTCAATGAATAGCGATTAACGAATAAGGTGACAACAAACAAAACATAACAAATAAAAACTTTTGTATTTTCTTTCCAGAAAATATAAAAGTTCCCTTCTCGACCAAAAATAGACGATTGTTTACGTTCATTTGTGTAAACGATAAGCGGTTTACAAAAGCATATATTTAAAATTATAATATAGATATAAATTAATAATATTTATATGATATTAGGAAAGAAATGCCGTAGAAAATTACCTCTCTATTATTGCTTGTTTTTTTACTCTACATATTCCGTAAATGATATATACTAATAACATTCTGTGTTTAAAATCCTACGATTAAATCGATATAAGGTATAATATAGGCAATGTATCTATAGACATGTTGCATATACATTAATTCATCGTATTACATATATGTATATGTTACGCTCAAAGACCGAAATCGCTTAGTGAGCGAAAAAATAGCTCACAACGCGTTGTGGTCACAGTGAATCAAGAACAAATCAAGAAAAACGTATAGCATATCAGCCACGACACGAATTTCGCGTTATGGTCTTTTTGTGATTGCCAGAACGCGTCGTGGCCGTTTTCATTAGAGCCACGACGCGAATTTCGCGTCGTGGCTGTTTCACTGTGACCACAACGCGTTGTGAGCTATTTTTTCGCTCACTGAGCGATTTCGGTCTTTGAGCGTAACATATATAATATAATACGATGAATGGTATGTAACATTTCACCGTATTGATACGTGTGCATTACGATTGACTTAGCCTAGTATGCCGTAGATATACTGAATGCCTGTGACTTTGAGAAACTAGTGTACCGAAAATACACACCTGAGCATAAACAGAGATGCCCGTTTACTTACAGTTACTAAGACCGAGTATGTTTACACAACATAGATGTTATGTAAAATGTATTCCAACTACCTCTAGAATCAGTTTACACAGTATTGAATAAACTTGGTAACGTTGAGTTACTGATTGTCTGCTATTCCACACAATTTCACTATAATAATTTTACATTAAAATAAAAATTAGAATTTTATAAATCAGACGTTATTTTGGAACTACGAATGTTAACAAAGGATTTGTAAATTTTATTTTTTATGTTCTCACAGAGATCATTATATACGTAATATGTAGAATATCCTAAGGCTGCGTTGCACCAGAGGCGCGGTTAAAGTTAAAGTTAAATATTATGGCGTCCAAACACCCCATATGCTCATACGACATCTGTCAATCTTTCTGGTTAAAGTTAAAGTCAAAGTTAGTTCGTGCAACCCACTCTTAAAGTATAATTTACACAGAGCCAGTATTGGCTTGGCATATGCCGCGTGTGAACAGTTTGACCTGGCTTGAAAAACTGTTCACACGCGGCATATACCAAGCCAATACTGGCTGCCAGACTTATTGGCAGCCAGTACTGGCTCTGTGTAAATTATACTTAAGGCCGTCCCCCGAGCAAATGACCTTGGCCATACATTTGCCGCGTTGCCGAGAACGCGCCAAAACCCTATTATTTTTACTTATCTTAGTTCAAAATTGTCAAAAAATAAAATAAAACGGGGAATAATATGTAGTTTATGATATTGTCGATCTATTGGCGTGGGTTTCAAATAAAAGTAATTTGTAAATACTAAGGAGATGCTGAATGTATGCTTGAATTTTAATAAATTGGTATTACTTTGGAAGCTGATATCATGAGTATAATAAACAAAAATAGAAAATTTAAAACGGGGAAAGGAATGTTGATATACTGAAGATTATTGCTGTATTTTTATTATAACTTTGTAGCTTTCAGATTATGAGTTTATAAGGTTTTAAATACGGTCAATTACGGAATTTCCGGAGGGAACGCCCTTAAGAGTCTACAATTTCCTATCCTTTGACTTATAACTTATAACTGCGACATGGCAAATCAGCACAACTATTTCCCAGACTTAAAATGAACCATACGTCAGTGATATCATTTCCGGCGTATAAAACCGGATATGAGATGGAAGTAGGATTTTATTTAGTCTGGTAAAATTCGCATCTGCCCAACTTGTAGGTATAACTCTGATACTGGTTTTTATATAAACGGACTGCATAATATTAGACTCGTCCGTCCACTGTGAAACCAATATAATCACGTATTGCGGTACGCAATTCCATCACAGAGGGACGTTTCAAAGAATTTTAGTCCATTCCGGTAATTGAATTTCGAAGCTCTGTCTGGATGGATAACAGTAAATATTACATCTTTTCCTCATTTTATAGAACCCACATATTCTTTTTTAATGTTTTGAATTTGAAAATTAAGTCTTTATAATATTTGCAGCCCACCAAGCTACTCTTACTTAATCTTCGCCTTTTAAAAGTTTATTTTCAAAATTAATTATAAGTCAATAGAAAGTATCCGTGATTCAGGTCCTAATATTCATTTAAAATTGAAGTTGACAGATCCCGTACGTAATTTTGGACTAACCCACCAATTCTACAAATTTATCATGCAAAATACCTCAGGCCGACAATGGTAGCTTAATAAGTCATCAACGTCGTCTACTCAGATGACCGGATCACAAATAAGTAAAAAATAATATCACTTTCTCTAGTCTCATCAGTCTCAACTCTCAATATGTCTATCATTACCTTAGATGTGAATAATATAAAATTATTATGATCAATGAAATTGAATATAAAGTTTGATATTTTTATAATTGAGTAACATACAATTCTACATAAAAAACATGCATTTTATAATTCTTACTTTAATAGATATAATTTTTTACTTTCACTTTTATGTTACTTTTTGTAGTATAAAAGAAATAAAAGGCTTTTTATTTTTTATTTTATTATTATTATTTTTATTATTCAAAATGTTTTGGTCTATAAGTTTAAAAAAAAGATAATTTCTCAAACTAAACATTTATTTATTATAAACTCTCGACAAATCAGCTGATTCTGATGGGCTTGCCAATTTATCTGGTTTCGACATAATAAATTATGTAAAGCGCCAACATTCAACAAGAACTGCAGGACTTGGTTTGCCTAGTGCGTATGTTAAATATGCCATAGTTATCACAAGGTCATCCACAAACAAATAAGGACTAAATATAGCTCAACTTGAACTGATCCAATTTTACAGCATTTTACTTAACCCTCAGAGAATGAGGTGCCGGCTAACGGGTATAATATGCGACATGTGCCAAAAGTTAAAATATAGTTTAAAATATCATGTTATAATGTCTCATCCACATCTTTAATGATACTAATCAAACTTATAACACCCCTCTTTTTGGTTGGGGGTTAAAAGAGCACTGTTTGATGATGTGATGGGAAGTCTGTTGACACCTTGTAGTTTTACATAAATTAAAACTCGGTGCGCCTGAAATTGGTTTTTCCCTCAAAAGATTATATTTACATCATAAAAACCTGGTGCTTGCTTGCATGGAAACGAGTTGGAAATTTACGGCCACTCTAAGCGCTCAGAAATTGTGTGTTCCAACGTTAACTATGTAAAAGCTTACATTTTAAATATAATAAAGTCCCTAGACTCTTTCGTTAGCCACTAGTATGTAAATTGTTTTGTATCATTGTTTGCTTTTGGTCTTTGTTCTGACTTCTGTCTGATAATTCAATATTCTGCTTTTGAAGTTTTAATTCAAGCCTGCAACGTGGGTCGTCTGTGCAGCGGAGGTATTGCCGTTACGGCTTACATAAAAATCGTCAAGTTGCAAGGACACTTATCAGTTATCGTACTTAACACTGCAGTACACGCGCCCCTTTTTTTTACACGAGTACTCGCGTGGCCTACCATGGTAGGCCGTCTAAAAATCTTAATTGTTTTCATATAATAATTATTATTTAATTAAAATAACAAATAAAATCTAAAATATAATTAATTAGCTTACTTTTATAATCAAAAATTATTCAATTAATTATTAAATTACTGAAAAATCAACAAATTTGTGAATTTCTATGAAAATGTGACAAAAATCGTACTGATGAAATCAAACATGTGTATTCCTTACTTGAAAATAAATTAAGTCAGACTTTTGTTTGTTTTATGTTATTCAAGACTTGATCCTACTTACAGGTCAGAATAAAACCAGAAACGACAAATCTATCACCACTTTCTTGGCGATCTTTGGGCTAACATGCAGCGTTGACATTGCCACATACGTCTTATCAGTGGGGCTAAATTGTGTTGGATTCTTTAAAAATCCTGAACTTTACTACATAAAATACGTCTTATAAGTTATTTCTTCTATTTATAAACTCAATAATTTTCATATTTTGATTATATTTTTCCAAGAATAAACGACCCTAAACTTCAGAAGTCACCGGATTAGCTCATTTTCATACACGTGTACTATACTGGGTTTTACAAAACTGGTCAATATTTGTCACTTATATTACTCTTGATCGCTTATTTAGTTACAGCAGCCAACTTAGATCACAATTTTCCATTTCAAAATTCACATCAACAGCCTGACGAGGAAATTAGACAACCGGTACAGATGGCTCTAAGTTTTCATTGTGCAAATTCAAAATAGTTTATTTATTGATTAATTAAATACTTAATACTAGTTAAATATGTAATTTTTTTACTAAATTTTTAATTGTATTTTTGAGATTTGGTGAGATTTCCTATGTTTCTGGTTAATCATATGGTTACGACGTCAATCTGTACAGGTACACTATATCTTATTAAAAAATTAAATTTTAGTGTTTGTAATCAAATTATCATAAATGTATTTTAGTATAAATGCATAAAATATACAATCATAAACAATAAAAACGTTATAAATAAATAATGAAACAAAACACACATGGTTGAATTTAGTACACCAATACTGCGAGTATTATACTACTATCATGGTAGTCCAGCGTTTTTGATGCTAAATATCTATAATTTCAATCGACTATCCGGTTATAGGAGGTACTGAGGTTTTGTCAAATTTATCAAACGAGGATTACCGAATGGCGTAGTTTCTAGCGAGCTTTACTGAAAAAATATCGCTGAGAAAGTGATCCTGGTCTACCATGGTAGTCCACGCGTGTACTGCAGTGTGCACACGAGTCTAAATTCCTTTGCGGTCGTAATATTACTTCGGCCATACGCTCAAGCTTCGTTGGTGTTACATAGGAATGTTTGCGTGACATTCAAGTATCTACGGGCTTCGTGTCACGTGGTGTCACGCCGCGGTTACCAGCGAAAGCGTTGACGGGTGTAAACGCGATGTGACGTCGGATTAGCGGGCACATTAGATGTATGAAGTCAAAATTGCGTAACCAGTCGACCTTATTCCAGGCAACAATCACATGTTTATAAACAGTTGAAGGCTGTAAAAAGTTGATCAATGAAATTGGTTGAATTCACTTTCTCATGACATTTTGGCATGCCGTGCCATGTTGCAGCTATTTGAAATATTATAAGCCTGTAGTTACTAATTAATCTAATTAGTCTAGTTTCGAATTGCCCCAACCTACGTTACTAATAATTGATTAATAGACCACTCCAAGAGCACATACAGGAATAGAGAATGATCTTCCACAAGTTTGATAGGCATTATCGGTAATTTTAGCGGGGAGGTTTGAATTTACATGTTTCTAGAACGACTTTTGAAAGCAACTTACTCAACTGAGAGTACTTAAATTGAACCTTATTTAACAGCTGTAATAAAACGAGTTACACCTGATGAAAATTCGGCTACTTTTACAATTGCGTAGCGTTGTAATTAAGTACAAATTCCTCATAAATAACTGAAATATTTTAAAGGCATCGACGACAGCTATTAAAGAATAATTTAGGTAGGTACTTAAGAATCTGCCCCTTTCAGCTATTTGGCGTTATATGCTGCGTAAAATATAATTAATGTTATGATAATTTTTTGTAAGATTCTCATTTTAGGTGAATCATAGACGTAGACATAATATTTTGTATATAATTCTCTAGAAATGTGTTTAATTCATTCCATGTGTCCTAGTTTGCTTATGTGCTGTCTCCTTTCGTCTCAGACGATAACAGCTCTATGATAAAAGAAAGACATTATATCACATCCGCTTCCCTAAAGTATCAGAAACTTCCTGATAAAATGCTTTGCAAAATCCAAAATGAAGTGAAGACGTGAGTTTGAGAACACGACACACGACAACAAACTAACATTTTGTTACATAATTTAAACAAGGACATCATTACCAACCACCATTACCATTTTTAGATTTTTCTACAGTAGATTATAGTTTTTAATTAGATAAATTTGTCGTATCCTTTAGATTTAATCATTAAATGCAATTTAATACATTTTATTGCGACGGAATTCTCGAAGCCTCATTACTCACAGGACATACTCCTCAGTACCCATTAAGGTAATAACACCACTCTAGCTATTCATAAGCTACGATAGTCATTACATTAAAAGTTGTATGGACAAATAAATGCCTATGTCTATGGATAGTAAGTCACAAGACGTGTGACTTACTATCTATAGGCACGATTCTTTAAAAATACCTCTCAGAGTCTAGAAGGCCTTTTACTATATTACCTACTTTGCTTTGAATGTCTATGACTCAATCTACTCAAAATATTTATACACAGCAGAATAGAGATAATTTAGAATATAACTACTTTTTGGTAGTCGGTTAAAAAATATTGGGCCGAAATCTAAAGTATAAACCAATCGCTCTATATTCCGCAGTCAACATTAGTCTGTTCGGTAAGTGGACACAAAACTCGTCCCTACTTCTTACGTCAACCAATTAATACCAGTTATTACATAAATTATCGCCAGAATTATTTATGCCGTTTTATAATTAAGTGCATATTGATTGTGGAGTTAAAATTATGTTCTTGATGGATGAGTAACCCCATTTTTCAATATGGTGTTGTAAATGCGAATGTATGCTCTACAAGGCGCAGGTACGGCCTCTTATGGAATATTGTTCTCATCTCTGGGCAGGGGCGCCAAAATACCAACTGCTCCGTCTGGATCGTATCCAACGAAGGGCCGCTCGAATTGTTGACTGCCATAGTATCTCAAATAGCTTGGACCCCTTGGAATTACGCCGAGATGTAGCTTCACTCTGCATCCTCTATCGGTTGTATCACGGGGAGTGCTCAGAGGAATTGTTCGGAATCATACCACCTGCAACTTTTCGCCATCGACCCACGCGAAAAACATACCATCCTCATCACCTTGATGAGTGGCAGTCTTCCACAGTGCGTTTTTCGCGTAACTTTCTGCCGCGCACTGTAAAACTCTGGAACGAACTGTCACCAGCAGTTTTTCCGGACCTATATGACCTGCAAACCTTCAAGAAAAGAGCGTATTCCCTCTTAAAAGGCCGGCAACGCATCTGCAGCTCTTCTGATGTTGCGAGTGTCCATGGGCGACGGTAGTTGCTTATCATCAGGTGACCCGTTTGCTCGTTTGCCCCCTTATTCAATAAAAAAAGCATGTTTATTGTCTCTCTGTTTTAGAAAGATTTTATATCAGAGAATTAATCTCTTCATAAAACAAAACATGAATTTCTCTCTTGCTTATAATGTGGTAGTAGAAGATCGTATCTATGAAATAAAACAAAAACCCAGCATATCGAAACTTTCGCCTTTGATTGTTTTCACCAGCCAACTTTATAACACACTGTAACTTACTTTCAAAAACTCTATCGAAGATTATGTAATAAACCTAATTGTTAGGTTGTGCGACGCAATCAGAATTTAAATTAACTGGTCTAACATTTTATAATTTTTTTAACATCACTACAAGCACTGTTGTTATATTTTCTCTTCTATTTGTGTTACCTTTGTAAGCTTGTGGTATTTCACATGAAAACAACACTGCAAACGTATTTAGGAATATAATACTCTTAAATACGATTCTAGTGCTTTCATGTGTACTTGTTTATTATGAATATTCTAATTTATAAAACAATGTTTTGTTATTCAACGGATGGTTTTAAATGTATATTTTTTGAATAAATATGATTAAAGAAATCATTAGAAGGCATTCACAAAAACAATGAAAATAAATAAAACGTATAAATCTGCACACAATCGGATATTATTACCTTTAAAAGAAACCACACTTTTTAACCGCTTTCTTTGGATAAGCTCCTCCAAACAATCTCACTGGTGTTTCACTCCATAAGACAAGTGAAGAAAAATGTTTTTTTGATATATCTTGTTCTAAGCATTTGTAATTTGTTATAATGAATTCTACTCCATAGTTTTTACTTTCCTGCAGATCGCTGGAAACATGATGATTGAAATTAAATAAATGATTTATCTGTTCAACGTTCCTACATACCTTCGGCATCAAGGATGGAGGAACATGGTCTTTGGTTAGATCAATGTCTGATCTGTATCTGTGTATGTCTGGAATGTTTTCGTTTCCGCCCACAAAACTCTGTTTGTTATTTTCTCCGCTGTTTCCGATAATGTCGCGCTCGTTCAAAGCATTGCCGATTTTAACATGTTGGTTAAATTTGTTTATGTTTTCAAATTTATTAATGAATTTTAAAGCGTTTACAGCTTTTGCCGTTTGGTCAGAGAATAAACCGTTGTGATGTAATGGTATTGTCGCGTTGAAAGGGCTCGATAGGTTTGATATTTTTCTTCCATAAATAAAACCTTCATCCACAATAGTATCCAAGTAGTTCTTAATATGTTTATTTTGTATTGGACTTTGTTTAAGTTCCTTAAAGTTACTGATTTTGTTTGGTGGATTCAGTATTGATGAATCAATAAACTGATTTGTCTCTTCGAATGAATCTGTATCCCTTGGGGAAAATATGTTGCTATGTATGTTATGCCATTTGCTTTCATCAGACAGACTTTTCATGTACATTTCATTTTTCTGTATCATTTTATTTTTGTGTATATCGTTAGCTATCAAAAGTTTGCTCGACTTCAAATAAGGTAGAGTATCCACAAGATCTTTATAAAAATCTTGGTACAATATTTCTTTTTCACTGTTTTGTTTGGGTGATTTGGTTTGTGATTTTAATTTCTTTTTATTGCTAGCTGATATTTCTTCAGCACTATAATTAATGTTAACTTTTCTCTGCAATCGATAATCTTTGTCCATTTTATTTTTTCCTCTGTTTGTTATTTCTACATTTTGCGGGTTAGTTTTTGCATGCTCATGCAAAATAAAACTTCTTAAGTCGTTCTCTAAAATTTCAATGTTAATTTGTGGGTGTCTATTTTCTCTTTTTCTAATTTGATGTTGAATGTAATATGTTTTACGAATTTCTTCAGGTGCTAAGATTTGCGACGGGATTAAATCTGATGGGTATGGGAAGTGATCTGAAACCTTAGGTAAAGGAATAGTTTCTGGTATATTCCTTTGTGAACTTCTTGCACCATTGATACTTTTCAAATAATTTAAAACGTCTTTTGCAAAACTTGAGGTTGTCCACTGACCATATACTTCTTTTTTCTTTTCCACTGGTGGTGGCGTTTCAATGTCAGGTATAGTCGATTGAAAGGCATTATCTCTTACTGAATTTTGACTCAAAACTAACTCGTTAGGTCCTTTTCCACCAAACATAAATTTACTTGGATCTTCTTTGATAAGATTGAATGGAAATAAATTTTCTTGAATCATTTTTAAAGGCAAAGGTGGAGGTGTTTCGTATTCGGATATTAGAGGTAGTTTTTTAGTATGTGAACCAAATTGCTCATATTGTTTATTCCTGCTTAGCACTTCCCAGAAGTTAGTTATGGTGCTATTATTTGGATTCTTAGGTAGAATTAACTTATTAAGTGTATTATTTTTTAAAAACATTTTAGGACCCAAATCTACTCCGATATCATATTGAAATTGGCTGTATGGAGTATAAAATTTGATAAAATTTCGCGGAAGTTTATTGATTTGGTGTGCTGTATTAACATTTTTCATCGTTTGTAAGGCTATTTGGTTTTCTAGTATTTTTTTAACTTCTCTGTTACGACCGTTCAATTGAGTTTTGCTTATTTTATGTCTTTGTTGTACATTATTGTTATACTGATTGGAGGTATCATTTTTGTCTATGACGGATATCAGTAATATATTTACACCATAAATCTCTCCCTCGAGGCCGTTCGGAGGACCTAAGAAACATAATAAACATTACACAAGGTGTATTAAATTGTATAGTATTTTAAATAGTTAAAAAATTACCGTTTTGTGATGATCCATATCCAAATATAAAATGTCCTCCTGCTGGTAATTTGTAACCAAATATCTGAAATAAAGAAAATACATTTTGTAAATAGTTGTCAACATAATTATTTTTTATGCTAATAAATTGCGAACGCTAACAACTATAGTAAAAAGTGGCGAAAGAAAAGAGTTGACCTCTTATGAATATTAATTGATTATAGATTATTATTCATCAAAATATGAATCTATTAAAATCTATCACATGCAATGGTATTATCATCATTGTACTAAATAAAAATGATTGCGGAATAGAAGCGCATAATATATTTACTTATAGCCTGTATTAACTGCGTACATCAATAAACGAGATAAAAGGATCGCAGAACTTCGTAAAGAGCCTTATCGGGTACATTATTGGTCAAACTAAGATCAAATAGGATCATTCGACGTAAATAATAGAAATGTTATGAGGATTGGCAAAAAAGTTTGTAAGATTCTTCTGATAGCCCTAATTCATATGGATTTTTATGTAGACCGTAACATGATACATTTTAGAATTTTAGAGCTGTTACAAATCTGCTTAAAGTTAAAGTCCTCGTATAAAATATTTGTACCAATTAAGAGGTATGCGATCGATATTATGGATTGCCAAATTTCCCATGGAGATATTCGTACATACACTTTTAGCTGCTTCACAGGACGCAAGGCGACCGTTAAAGTAGAGTGCCCATGTTCCGAAGTCTGACTGGTAGGATAAACAGACGTGATGCCATGTGTCCCGAGCTAGGTCCACCGTAGTACTGGATAATGATTCATCCTTGATTGATAATTTTACTAGTTTCCCCTCTTCCTCTATCCAAAGCCTCATTATTCGATCGTTGCCATGTACTGAAAATACAATACGAGATAATTATTACAAAGCTTTACGTGAAATTAAATTATGGTCCGAACCACCAGGCTAGGGTCACATTTCAATATGAAGAATATATAATAAGTAACTTTACAAATGAAACAATTTTAATAAAATATTGTTAACTTTGTTAGTTAAGGCTCTTCGTTTGTACTACAGCAATAATAATTGTCCTTTGTGACCTTACGTCAAAAAATACATTGCCACCCTAAAATGTGCATTGAGCCAAGATAATGTAAGCCAGTGCCCATTAAGCTCAGTGCCTGGACTTCATTTGAAGTAGCCGGTTTCTAAAGTGCTTTTATTCAGCCATAACAAACATGTAAGTAGAGTTCGCTTTGCATTTACCTCTATGTGCAAGTGTTCTTTTCAGTTCAATCTTCTCACCAACTATAGCGTCACACCTTAGTCCAGCAGTAACAAATTACTCGATAATAGTGATTAATGTAAAATAAGTTACATTTTGGTCATGTATAGGTATAATAAGGGTGCTCATTACACAATATCTTACCCGCGTAGGTAAAAATAGTCTGCTCGTCCGTAAATTCAAATACGCGAACCCAAACACATAAAGTGAATTCACGAATAGGAGGTGTGTCAATATCATATTGAAGATACTGGAAAAGTTAAGTTTTTTAATATTTGCTGGTAACATAACTTGATATTTTGATATGTACATAATATGTAAAGATATACAGATATAATGAGAATTTAAATATGACAAACCTGCGGAAATCCTTTTTGGGTTAGCGCAATTTTATATACAGGATGGTTGATTGGTTCGACGCTTTTTATAAAAACGACTACGAAATACACACGCCACATGTTACACCAAAAATTTAAAATCATTTTCGTTCGTTATTTGATGCTTTTATTACTTTATTCTTTAAAATATTATGCAGCTAAGCGTGAGCATTTTATAACATTCGAAATACAAAATCGGATCCAACCATGGTAATTATTTGAAACTGATAATTTTTTATTGTTAACTTCTCGTGTTCACTTATAGAAAACATAACAACTACTAAGGCAATGTTCTGTAATTGATATAAAGTAATGTCTACTAACCGCAAATAATTTCTACTACATTGTGGTTTAAGATGTAGGCTCTCAAGATTTATATATTTATACACTTTACAACGTAAAAGTTCTTACATTATTATTTTTAACAAAAAATTAAAACCGACTTCCAAGGTAAAAACAATAATAACATTAATATGAACTAAAAAGTATTAAATAATTTTTACTATCTAATAGTGCCTTTTTCCGAATTCGGCTAAACCTCAACTATTTCTATACTCAATCTTCATTATTTTGAAGTCGGTACCAGATAGCTGAATCTTCAGTCCTCTGACAGAATATTTGAAACTTTTGGAACTGGCACCGACTTCAAAATTATGAAGATTGAGTACAGAAATAGTTGAGGTTTAGCCGAATTCGGAAAAAGGCACTATTAGATATTAAAAATTATTTAATACTTTTTAGTTCATATTAATGTTATTATTGTTTTTACCTTGGAAGTCGGTTTTAATTTTTTGTTAAAAATAATAATAATTTCTCTCTTTTTAGTTACACTAGTACGTAAACCTTCGCGTATATTTTACGTATTTTATTACAATTTGTTAAGTGTTGAGATTTGTAAACTTTATATTTTCTAAGAAAATTTAGTTCCGCAATCAACAACAGATGTCGTTGTTAAGCATCTGCATCGCGGTATCGCTTATTCGACAGCATTTGATATAACTAATTCGCTACAAAAAAAAAAATTCTTCTCGCTCACACTCACTGGTTGTCTTAATTGATATTACGCCAGAGGGATTAACGTCCCAGGGTAACCCTACAGAACCATAAGACCAGTTTTAGGCGTATGACGTCTTTTCTTTACATTAAGAGTCACAACTCACACTCACAAAATAATATATTATCAGTGAAGTGAACAGTAGTTAGTAAAGTATTCGATCTGTATAATATAAAGTAGTAAAATATTCGATCTGTCGTCTGCCGCCACGCGCCGCCCGCGCGACACCGTCGCCTCTGCGGCGCCGACTGCCGTGTATTAAACAAACAGGTGTTGTTATGTAACAATACATAATTATTATTATTAGTATATCCATACCTATGCCTTGTACTACTACCTATTCTGTGCCATGAGACATTGGTGACCTTAACACGACGTGGTAATTATGGTGATGACGATGATGATGATTATGATTATGATGATGAATATTAATTGCATAGTAGCATATGCTTTCTGTTCCTAAAACAACGCCGAAACTCCCAAACGTGTATCTATAAGGAGTCAGAAGTTCTCTCAGCATCTTCGAAACCATGGTATACCTTGACCCAATATTTGACTTTTTGGTAGTATATTCTTAGTACACTTCACATAAAACCAAAATCACCATATGTTTCCATATAAATTTTGAGGAGTTCCCTCGATTACTCATGGATCCCATCATCAGGTCACCACTTTTGTGAACATGGTACCAAATTGGAGTGAAACTTAATACAACAAACAAAAATTTCGAAAATCGGTTCACAAACGGCGGAGTAATCGTTGAACATACAAAAATAAAAAATAATAATAATAAAAAATATCCACAGCCGAACATATAACCTCCTCGTTTTTTGGAAGTCGGTTAAAAATATAATATTATATTTTACGTACATAATCGACTTATTAAAATTAATATTTTACAATTACTTATTATATCACACCCGCAATAATTATAATTTACACAAAAAGGTTGGTGCTACAAATTAATATAGAAAAAAAACACGATCATATTATGCTATGTATCTACTAATATATAATAATTGAATCGTTAAATTCAACATTCAACAATCAACACTATTCGACAAAATGACAACCCGATTTAAATGGGGTATCCAAACACACCAAGTGCCAACGTTTCAATGTTTGGAAATAATGGAAATTTCAGAACTGTCTGTTAATGCCAAGTGAAACTCACTTCAGTCCGTATCAGCTTGGTAAAATGAAAATCCAAACATTGCGCATCCGAACTAACAAGATGTGTTTTTTCCCTTTTGCCATTTCTGGTGTAAATTGTAACTGCTACGCGAACAGATCATCATCATTATAACAGCCTATATTCGTCCACTGCTGGATATAGGCCTCTCTCAATGAACACCGAGATGACCGATCTCCTGCTGCTCGCATCCAACGTTGCAACCAAATAGATGCAACCTCTAAAGCCCGTCACAGACCTAGCTATAATATATATTGATATATTTATAGCTAGGCATATTACTATATATTTTCTATACTAATTTTCGCGTGACCGCACACTCAGCTATAATATATATTTCTGTGACATGCGGATTTAGTATAGAAAATATGCCTAGCTATAAAAATATTAATATATATTATAGCTAAGTATGTGACGGGATTTATTGAAATTTAGACAATTGAAATTTTTAATGAATCCCAGATTAAAATATTTGCTTTTCTTGCTTGTTTTTATTAAAGAGAATATCTTTACATTTTAAGGTATTTTTTTTTAATTTTATTAACTGGCTAGAGTTCGCATATTATACGCAATGGATTTACGACTTCACATGGGTGTTACGTGTAAACGTTTTACGTTCACATTATTTATACGTGACAATTATACGATATTGGTAACACTTAAAGTTCACACCGTTATATTAGAATAAAAGTTGACTAGTCAAGAGAATGATCTCATTTCACTATAACGAGTGTTTCTTCTTTCGTATTGCAGGTAAAAGCTCCGGCGTACTACATGGGCACTGGTGCGCCGAGCACTTTGCCTCGCGGTGGGTCTCTGCTTCGAGCATTTTCTCCTGCAGCTCCACCGGTGCCAGCCGATCGTGTGAAAACTATTCCACCTCCAGGTAAACTATAATAATTATTTGCACATTCAGGGTCTGTTTCACAACTTCCTGATAAAGTGCCGAATAGGCTATACACCACTTAACTAGACAGATGAAGTATGGAGAATCTGTCAAAAAAGTTGTGAATAGCCTATTCGACACTTTAAGCAGGCACACACATGCCCTCAGAGATATGAAATTTACCAGTAACTTTTGTAATGGGTACATGGAGAGTAATGATGCTTTGCATGAGGAGGTACTGTATGTGTAGGTGCGCCGTCCAAACCGGTGCGATCCTACATCCCTGGCAGCGGCTCGGAGCGGTGTTTCCCCTTCGCTGCTGCTGAATGTCCCCGCGGTACCGACCATCTCTATACTTTCCCTGGTAACCCCAGCCTCCTGTCAATACTTTTTTTGCTTGAAGCTTTGTTAATTTTGCATCTCTTTTGATGACATTTACTGTTATATTGTCTCGTTCAGGCAATTCCTATTTCATCCGTGTAACACAAGCACACTAGATCTCTCCGAATGAATTAATTACATAAAATATATTTATGTTTAATTATTTTGTCTAACATTTAATATGTTAGACAAAATTAATTAAACATTTCGGTATTCAAAGTCAAACAAAATTGAATTGTGTCTTTGTGTGGTAATTAACAATAACAAGGAATTCTGGATAGATATCAACCAGATGATTATTATATTTTAAAGAATTCGAATTCTTGTATGCACGCAATCCAATCGATGTCCTTAAATAATTTGTAATTAATGATAAACAATTAAAATAACTTTGCATTCTTCAAACAATAAAACAATACTCGAATTTTAATAGTTTCTTGAAATCTCTTACTGTTTTGTAAGTGTTTATATCAGCTTACCTATTCCTTTTTTTAGAAATGACCCAACCGTTTTTGATTGCCATTTTAACTTTTATATTATTGAATGGTACGTGATTTGATTCCTTTTGCCTATACACTAGTAAACAAGTGCCATTTTCCTCGAAACCTGATCGCATGCACCGAAAATTATGATTTTGGTCTCATTCGATTTCGAATACCATCTAGAACATTCTATCAAAATTCCAAGACGAGCTGAAAAAAAATGCAAAAGTTATAAACAATTAAGTAAACATAAAAATAAGGGTTTGGTTTTTTTTAATATTTCAAAAACTACTTAACCAACCAACCAACTACCAGATAACAATATATATATATATATATATATATATATATATATATATATATATATATATATATATATATATATATATATATATATATATATATATTGTTATCCTAATTGCTTTATTTACATGAAAATTTCCTCATGAATACCTTTGATTGTTCATTAAAAAGTGAAAAATCAAAATTATTGAATTTTTCCACCGGATATCTCTTCTACACCCTTTTAAGATTATCTCAAAAGAATAATAAAATTTTCTAGATTTCTTGTTTAGAAATAATCAGCGTTTTTATTAACAAATAAACAAAAGCATAACATTTAAACAAACTGTGATAATTTATTTTTGTTGACGGATTATTATTTATTGATATGTCTACTTAGTACCCAATATTTTTTAATTCTTTATATTAATATTTAATCAGTTAAAATATATTTTTTAGTTCGCGTGGCAGATTGCGGCAATTCACGCGAAACTCGAACTACGCGTTTTTACCGTTACTTTCGCCGCTCATTTAAAGCTATAAGGATTATTGATAAGGTTCCAGGATCTAAGATTTTTTTTTTAGGAAATTTCCTCTTCTTTAAGGATCTATTTTCAAATTTTGATTATCTTAAATAATTTTCGAAATATTAAAAAAAATTCAAACCCTTCTTTTTATGTTTACTTAATTGTTTATAACTATTGCATTTTTTTCAGCCCCTCTTGGAATTTTGATAGAATGTTCTTGATAGTATTCCGAATCGAATGAGACCAAAATAATAATTTTCGATGAATGAGATCAGGTTTCGAGGAAAATGGCATGTCACCGATGAAATCACGTTTTATTTCCATTTTTACTTCAATTTTACCCTTATGAATGTGTGTTGTGCAATAACATTCTTATGATTTTAATATTTTTACTATCAGTGTTATAGCATATAACTCATGTGAATGCAGTGGGTTACAAATAAGAACTTCGAAGTGACTTTTATGTGCGACTCGTAAATATATTTGCTGAAATTATTGTAATGCTCTATTGCAAACTAGCAACTTGTCGCTTTTGTGTTACTCAAGTACAACGTAGCAAAAGCAACTGAATGCACAATCTACACCTCATCAATAGCCAACAGCCGCGTACTGACCAAGCGAGCCGCCTCGCTGCCTCGCCCGAGCGTGCCGTGGCCGAGCCAAAAGTTCTCGGTTTTTGGGCGATGCTCAAAGGCGCCTCGGACATTTGCCGCGCACTAACACGTACTGACCGACCGAACAAATGCGCGCGAGGCTGCCGCGGCGAGGCGGCTCGCTTGGTCAGTACGCGGCTAATAGGATTGTACTTAGATTGTGTGTTTAGTTGCGCTTGATTGAATACTTAACTCGATGTTGTATCGCAGCACACACTAGCGACGGCTACATGTCGTCTCCGGAGCGTGCGCCTCGAGCCCCCTACGAGGATCCCTACTATACCCAGTTCTTGGGCCAGGGGGCAGGTAGACCGACTATCACGCCTGTCATCGACGAGGACACTAAGTAAATATACAATTTCATGTAACATATTCTTAATCGATGGTTCGCTACTCCTTGAATTTTTCCAGCCATATCGAGTATTATAATTATAAGATTTTGTTATGTAGGTATATTCGAGGAAATTGATTCCTAGGCGGTTGACAGATCAACGTCATTTGGTTGGAATCGGTCGGTCGGATACTTATGATTCGGCTGGGTTTGACATAACGCAACCAAACTACGTAAATCCCACATCTGCCTAGGAATCAACTTCTCTGATAGTACATATATAAGACAAATTATAGGAATGTTTATTAAACAATTTCATAATTTACAGTGAAACCGTCATAATAGACGATGCGTATCAGATGTACGGGGTAGCCCCTCCCATAACAACTGCTCCTCGACCTATGCCTCGTCCCCCATATGATGCCAGGTAAACCAAATACAATTATAGTTTTAAGACAGTACAGAACAATTATTATATTCACAACTTATCGTTATTACTATAATAATAAAATCTTCTATGGGCTTATAAGACTTCCCGTCTTAAAGCCTGCTGTGCGATATTGTGGCCACAATCGTAGGTGCTTGCGTCGTTATAAGCAAAAGCGAATTCTGTAATCATTTTTTGATTATGGCATTTTTGCTAATCAATTGATTTCTAGGCTGGGGCCGCCTGTAGACGACATGCAGCGTCTTCGTGTCGAGAAAATGGAAAGGCAGCTCGCCAATCTTACAGGATTAGTCCAAAAGGCACTACAAGCTCCTGGCACTTCGGCTGCACCAGCCGCTGCCCCGAGGCAGGACTACCAGCCCTACCCGCCGGCTAGACCTGCCACCCAAGGTACGCGTATGAACAATGTCTGAATTTAGCCTATAGTCATAATTAATTGTGATTCAGACCACAATATCTTACAATCTTAATAAAATTCTAAGATATTGTCAGTTAAAAATAGAACAAATGCTATTTGATCTGTTTTTAATTACAATCATTCCCTGCTAGAAATAATTTAGAATTTTTAGATTCAGTTCACCAAAAACACAGATTCTTGTAATCGCGCCCTATTCGTTAGATTCTAATGAGTCTCTTGAGGTGTTACAATTTTGTAACGAACACTATAGTAACGATCATTAAAATTCCGCAACACAAAACTCCGACGGTAAGGTTTTATTTTTAATGTGGCTTGCGTTTTCCTGCATTCAGATGCCGCACGATTTGCCAGCAACGAGAGACCTCCCAAATTAGGGAGAGACAGATTTCGTAAGTTAATCCGAGGCGGTCCAAAATTTTCCAAATGCATTGCTAATGGTAACCAATCTGAGCTCACTATCACAACCGAGAAGTATATTTGAGAAGAAGTTTCTAACACCCAACGGTTTCTTTACATTTATGAAAAATCAAAACCGCAAATGATGGGTTCTACTGCATTCTATTAGCTGCCGAGTTAATGCGCGGTCCTAATAGTGAGCTTCTTCCGCACCTCACGGAATGTAGATAGGGAAAGTGACGCTTTCTCTCTATTACGTACATAACTGTGGCGTTTCGGGATATTTTTAACAAGCTAAATTTACATTCGCAATGCATTGCACATCTCTCCATACATTATTACGCCGTACGCTTGCTTGCTAATTCGTGTGATTTTTCTTAGTTCCAGCTTCATTTTTATAGACAATTGTGAACAATTTTTCATCTGCTGATTCATCGTTGTTTTCATACTGTATGGTATGGAAAGTGAATCGAATGTTCTGGATCGTAGATTTGAAGTATTTAAGTCGCAATATATTACGAGAACTTTAAGTTTGTAAAGAGGCTTTGAATTAATGTAGATAAGAATTGCTAAAGCATTTCGACCATGTTATTCAAACTCATATTGTAGTTACGGCCAAAGCAAAAGTTATTTTGTAACAAAAATTGGAGAGAATTGTAGTTACAATTGGCTTACTGTAGATACTTGAAGTATGTACCTATTATAATTATTAAGCTCGTTCGTATCCAGTAACTTTAATATTTTGTTAAAAAATGCGTATTTGTTTATAACTTGTCACAAGGCATTATTCTACTCACATCCATTTTGATTTAATATTTGATATTACATTCGATTTTTCCTTCTAGCACTACACTTGCATCTACATTAAACCATTTGAATTCTAACGATATCATTCGTCGTATTATTTCTTCTTTGTTTTAGTATTGGCAAATGTAAAACATTTTTTTTTCCTAAAACTTTACTTACTATTCAAAATAATCCCACTACTGTGTGAAGTTTTTAAAATGCAGCAGTGCACCATTTTACGTGTGATTCACATAATATACTGTTTGATACACAACCCTTGTTATATCCCTTTAACAAAATTAATTGTTAATGTTAAAAATGTTTGACGCTGACTTGTAAATATTTGTTATTTCAGAAAAGTCAGTGTCTTTTGAGAAATCGGTATCATTTAGCGATGACCCACCAGACATGAACTCTCCCAAACAGCATTCGCCGCAGCATTCAGGTATGCATAATTTTATCACAAAAGATAAAATAGTTGTTGTCTGTTAAATTTGAATCTAGAACCCGCGATGGTTTTTTTGCCTTTAGTAATTAGTTAGAGCCCGGTGGTGGTTCTATGTATAATTAATATTTGTATTATCATATTATATTAAGTATAATATGTGTATTGTGTATTATTCTATATAAAGTTTTCATATTATTATGATTTAGGTTTTTTAAAATACTCTTACACATTATTATTATTTTAATATGAAGTTCAACATTCCTCAGAATAAATTATTACTGTCCACCATTCGGACTTAGCCATGAAACGTTATCATATTATTATTAAGTACACAAGATGATATTCTTACAATCTCGTTATGAAAACATGACATACCTATTTTAAGATTTTTAAATGATATTTTTATTAGTGTTTTCCTAGATTTTTTTAAATATTATTTTTATACGTTTAATACATTGTATAGTGTTCCTATTTATTAAATTTTATATCTCAATGTGTATTGTGTAATTTATATAATTTAAGGGTTCATTTCAGCATATCTTTTCTTTTTAATTTGTTCGACGAGCAATCTTTAGCTAACTTTTAGACTCTGTAGTTTAATTCATAACCATATTCATAACTTTGTTTTCATCTTTCCGCTTTCTTCTTTGCCATAACAAGCCGATACAAAACCAACAAAACCGGCAATCAAGTCATCTACCTTGCCGAGGACGTCGTCACAAGGTAATTTTATTACGTCTGTTGATATTACATCTATTGGTGCTGATAGAGCTTAAATTGAATGTGCTGCGGTCGCTGTTATAAGGTTTACGATAAGTTTTACAGGTTTTTGTATGAAACATTTAGCGTTTGCATTTGCTTTGCGCCCATCTTTCATCGCTTTCCTTAAGAATCGATCGTTCCGATCGGACTTTAAACTAATTGCATTTTGTTCTTGTTTAGAGCGCGATCGTCTAAAGCCTGCGCCGCCACCAAAGCCGGCTGGATTAGTTGGCCAGCAAATGGCTCTAGCTCCCCAAAGATCGTGCACGCTCAATGTGAATCCTGATTTCTTCAATCAACTCCGTATTCTTCAGAAACAAAGTCACGATCTTCGAATTGAGGTTAGTTGTTTACATAATTTACATTATGCATTGCGAATGATAATATATTCAAATATAAATAATAATGATAATTATCATATTGAATGCGAATTTTTATTTTTTAATATGTGTATCCTAATAATTGATAATAAACGCGTTAATATTCTTGTGACGTTTTCACATCCAGACTCGCAATCTACGTCGATCGACGTTGTCTCACGCGATCCAAATGCGGCAGATGATGGCTGACACTATCGTAAAGATAGGAGCTATAGCAGCGAGCTTCACCAATGGAGATCCTGACTCGGTGAGAAACTTTAAAACTTAATAATCGCAATTTTTGTGAACGTACTTTAATTTTCTCCTTATAATACTTCCAGCAACTGACACGCGAAGAGGAAATCTACAGGCAGGATATGCTCCTTCTTGAAAACGATCTGTATGAATTAGAAGCCACGGTTGAACGTCTGCGTGGGCAAGCTGCTAATCGGTTGGTTTTAATACATTCTTTATTATTATTTAACTTTGAACAAAATTTGTCGTGATTACTCGTTGTTTGACGATGAATGTTTGTTTTTGGTTGAACATTTTATGAAATGAATAGTTCAATATTTTAACGCAATTTAAAGTACCACAGGCCTGAGATTTTTAGTGAAATAGACTATGAAATGAAAAGGATCGCTTACAATTTCAGGGAGACTCGCGTGAATATGGCTGATATAGAGCGCATCGCTATGGTGCTTTCGAAGAGCAGCAAAACCGTTGCCGACTGGAAACTGAAGTTCCCCATACTTCAGGACACCATGAAAGCTAAGCTTGCTGCTGAAATGGAAAAGGTATAAATCCTCTTGATATTTCTCGTCTATCAGATAAAAATAGTTCTCGTATTTAACTTATACTTTCATTTAAAATATCTAAATTACTAGGTTAAATCATATTACGAGAACTAGAAAGTAATCGAGTGTAACCGGTTGGTAATTAATTATTCATGATTCACTTATACTATCAATGCACCAAATGTGAGGTTTTTTAAACGATTTAATAGAGATTACAACTCTTTGTTTGCGAAACTATTTCACTTTCTCTTGCGAGAAAATTCAATGGATGGAAATAAGTTTTGTTTCTGGAACGTTCCAGGTTGTTCGCAAGGAGAAAATGCTAGAAGAAGAGCCGGAACGTTTGGAACTAGCTTTGCGCCGTTGCAAAAAGTTGACTGGCACTCTTGTCACGCTAAAGAGGTAAATACGCAGCAGAGAAACCAGCATATTGTTGACACGTATTTGATATAGGAACTATAGGTCTACCAGGATCTGACGACAAATTTTGATAGCAGATTTTCAAAAAATATCCTTGATCATTGGATAAATTTTTATATTTGCATGTTTCACACACATCATAATCAGCCGCTATAAAGAAAAAAAAGGATCAAAATGTTTTATTTTAATTACCCCGGTATTTCTAAAGTCAATTTATTTTCTTACTTTTTGCCATCAGATTCTGGTAGACCTATAATTTGTACAGTTCCAAAGCAATCGAATAAATTTGAAGATGTGGATATTTTTATCCTATACGCTTGATATAAAAGTAGTATCACTCCTCACACACTTGGCAATATTTAGACTGGCTTGCGTGCAAGAGCAGAGGCTCCCTATAACGGACGGGAGGGTTTCTCCTTCCTCTTCTCAAAGCTCCACCATCACGGCCGGACCCTCCTCTGAAGAATATCAATCTGAAAATGCTTGCCACCTAAACCAAAACAACAAGGTACCCATCGTTGATTTTTCATAAACACGACACGCTATAGTTTTAATGCTAAGGAGACAATTTTGCCCACTAGATTCATAGTAGACTCTACTTGGAGGTATGTTATATATGAAAGCAATTTATCTTCGAAAGTATCTATCATATAATAAAAATACTCTAATCAGTTTTTATTAATACTTGGTACTTAACCTCTTTAAATTAAAAAATCGTTTTAAAGATTAGAACTTATCAATCTTACCTTTTCTAAAGTAGCGCCTGCTTTGCTTTACATTCAACATTTTATACTCTACATTATTGAGCATAGCCCCAATTTCACCATCGACTGCTTAAATTATCGCTGGAATTAGTATCACGTGACCTCTTTCGTTTTTCTTATGTATGAAAGAGAATACATGACATTTTAACAAGCTGTTAACACTAGCAGACGTTGGCGAAATTGGGGCATAATATGAAATGCAAGGCAACGTAAACTGTTTTAAAATATGCATCTCATTTTTCCGAATAGAGTGAGCAATTTTTAATAATGATAAAAAATAATTTTACAATAATTATTACGTAATACATGCAATGGCTGATAGTTAATTTTATAATAAAATACCTTGTTTTCACATTTTATCATCGTCTTAAATTAAATTATTAAAAGGCAATGGCTAATCAAATACTTAGCTGGAATAATTTACAGCCCTACTAAACACCATAATTGGTATTAATATTATTTACAATACAAAAATATTTACACTATACAAAAACGCTAACTTAAATACTTCGTATACAAAAGTGTGTCCAGTAAAATTGCTTTTAATAAAAATAATATCCATACAATATGTTATTTTACTTATCTTCGAGTCCTAATTTTTTTATTCGAAATTTCTATTTTTGAATACTTACATTATTGTATACGATGCAATTTAGTGGGCTCCTCGCAATTTCCAATATTATATTACTTTTAAATTGTCTCCTTAATCAATAAATATATAACTACAATTGACTAATCGCTGTAAGTCACAAATGATAATCCTTCCTGGACATTATAGATCGAAAGAGAAATTCATATTAACAGTGTCACCATACACAAGGTTTTAGAATATTATTAGAATTCTATTCGCTTAACAATTGCAGGTTTGCCAAGAGTTTAAAATTTGCATTTTTTTCCAACACTTCGATTATTTTGCGGAGTGTTCGTTTTTGTTTGACCCTAGCAGCTAGATGTAGTGTATGACACAGTGCGAGTGCACACATTTGCTTCTTAACTTATAGCATGTGCCCATTTCGTTGATAGTTAAAATATTATATCTATTATGTTCTGTACCTTAGCTTTATGAACTTAGTTGATATTATTATTTTATAATCGAGTGCTACAATATAGCTTTTTTGGTTGATATTGGCGTATATGTCCTCAATTTAACCCATCTCATGAAAGTTCTGATAGCATTGTTCCTATGTATTCTGGGTGTGATCGTTTCAAAATTTTTGTCTGAACATTTAAACTTGCATTATTACTTTAAAGTTTCGAATGGAATTGGCATACATTTCGGAATTTTATTTTTACTTATAAGCGTCATTCTCTGTCACTAAAATTTGCAGGTGTTTACTTTTATTATGTACTTAATATTTTTCTATTCTTTATAAGATTTCTTGTGTAGTACATCAGGTAAGTTTTTCATTTTCAATATTATATTCAAGTGATGCTCTTTCATGGATTACATTATCATGATTACTACTTCCACTATTTTAACTACTTTTTGATACACTTTTATTATTAATCACGAACACGCAGTAATTCTCTTTTTCTGACCAAATAATGCACACTCTAACTTTTGAAGATTTTGGAGCTGTATTTACTTTTGCACCATATAATCCTAAAATTGATAGCCAAGCCAAGAATCATACGATTAACTGCAAAAAAACCATTAATTGGCAAATCTGTACCTGACTCTATAGAGTATAGGCTATTGATTTTAAATGACTGAAAATTTTACATATTATATTTTTTAAAGCTAATTAATAAACTTACACTCATTCTCCTTTCTACACCAGAGCAATTATTTACAATACTTTTTATCTTGAATGTAACTACGTGACAGAGTTTGATCGTGAGCACAGTAACAGAATACAAAACATCTTGAGATTCTTTTGCACAGTCCTGCAACCAAAGCACCATCCATGAACGTTGCATTTTATCCTTGCGCTTAAAAGGAAAACAATGCCAATTTTAGATGTCAAAAATACAAAGGAGATTCTGACTCTTCTACCGTTTCGCCTTACCCAGTGTGTTGGAGGCACGTTATGTTAACAATAATTGGAACCTGGTTCTGTGATTTTGTAAGTTATTTTAGGCGCCATGTCGTTTGGTCCCATTGTGAGTTGCGTTCATGCAAGGATCGGCACTGGCTCGAATAAGGTACGCTCTCAGATGATCTGAGAGATTGTGGTAAGGACCATTTGTGACTGGTCTTTTATCCGACAAGGATATACGATCTATGCCATTTGTCACTTCGTGTTTCTAATGATGATTTTCGTCATCTTTGTTTCCGTGATGAATCGCCTAGTTCGCCTGGAGAAACAGTCAATACTTCAGGGATGCTATTGTTATAAATGAGTAATAATATTCTTCGTATTATATTCATATTTCTTTATTTATATCTTCGTTTTTTAATATCGATTATTTGTATATTTTTATCCACGTACATATTTTTACTTTTATCATTTCTTCTTTAAATATCTTCCTTTTTGATGTTCATCTTGTCGTATGTATGTAATCGAGACACGATTTCGCTGTATCTATATAGGCATGGCACAGTGGCTCATTGCTTTAGCGGTACGATAAGAATTCTTCGCTTACAATTCATTTCACTCTATATCTTCTATACATATCTTTTTCAGTCCATACAGTTTTGAAAAATCGGTACGCATGCTTACGTTCTATTTTTAATAACTTATTAGATACTTTACCTTCATCGTCTTCAAAATATCAACCCTGATTTAACTCAAGGTTGATATTTATTTGTAATTTTATCATTATTGTAATGGTATCAATATCATCCATGTTTACTACTTTAAATGTATTCATGTTAAATTTATAAAAATCTATAGACATTGACTACGGTGTAAACCTTCGGAAAAGTGTAAGTATCTAACTGATATATTTTAAGAAACATGGATGGTGTAGGTCCGTTTAATGTTATGTTCGTTTAAATCAATTATACGTTGTCGCTTTTGTTTGTAATTCAAGTACTTATCTTTTAGTAAAGCATGATAATAAGTCATGAACTTATCACGACTTCACAGATACACTGCTTTTTTAATTTCCTTTTTTTTATAATTTTTGTCCTCTAATATCTCTCGTATTTTCTTTCGATAGTTAATTTTTTCTAACATTTTTTCACTCATTGATTGGCAATGCAATAACTGCGTTTCGAAATTCTTAACTATTAAATTAATTATTTAATGTTCGATTGATAAGCAATTTTACCAAATAAATTTTATTTCAACAATTTACAAAGAATAATGCCCGTTTTCACCAACAACACCTAAAATGTAGGTGTCCCTTAAGCCAATTTAAGGAGCAACTAACGCAAGTTTTGTTCTTGATGAATTGACAACCCCGTAACTCTTAGGTGACGTATATCACTACATAGTATAAAACAAAGTCGCTTTTTCTGTCCTCATGTCTCTTTGTTCCATTTAATTGCGGTTTTCTTTAATAGATAGATTGATTAAAGAGGAAGGTTTGTGATAAATATGTATATTTATGGGAGTCGCTATTTTACAAGTAAAATATCAGACGGCCATTCTACAACAGATTCATTGTCAAGGCAACTGTCACCTAACGTCGTCGTCGTCGCCACATATGTCACCTAAGTGTACGGGGTCGTCAATTCATCCCGTACATTATAAATGTCACCTAATGGTTTGACGGATGAATCGCATAATAGGTTGTTTTATTTCAAATAAACGTCATCTAAGAGTTACGGGGTTGTCAATTCATCCCGCACGCGGTTAATAGCGATCGGGGCGTATCATGATACGCGTATCATTTTGACACGCTTCGATGATACGCGACGGAGATCTGATCGGAGATCTGATCGCGCAAATGATACAAATGTGGACGCACCCTTAGGTGCCCCTTAAATTGGCTTAAGGGACACCTAAATTTTAGGTGCTGTTGGTGAAAACGGGCATCGTGATTGAGTAGCGGTAGCTTAATATTGTGTCAAGTTGTATCACTCATGCATCTAAATTACCAATGTGTTTAAATAAATAAAAAAACATAAAGAAAACTAAAAAAAAACATTTATATTGCAATCTACTTAAACATACTGTACTTGTCTTTAATAATTGGGAAATCACTTGTTTTACACCCTTAACGACGTACGTATATTATAAATAAATATTAAATGTATTGGAATATTTTTGTTTGTGTTTAGTATTTTTAAAGAGCCTATTGTGTCCCATAGCCGGGCAAGACATTTAAATTCAAATCAACAAAAGTCGTCGCTTTTTTTCGTTTTGGCTTGTCTTGGCTAGACATCATCTCGTCAAAATTTTGATATTCATCGTTTTTATATAACTCACTAAAAGAATCATGCTCTCGGTGCTTCGAACAGAAAAATAGTCAAAAAAATACTCTAATTGTAATTTCCTATCCTATCATAATTACAGTATTTTAAACCACAATAGGTTAAAACTTTATTGACTACTCTACACTTTTTATAACTTTTTAGATTTCGATCTTAGTTTAATAGTTTTAGATAAGTACTTAATAAATTTACTATTTATTTACGCAAGAGTTCGATGCATTTTTCAATTTACTTATTCTAGTACAGATGAGTAGCGTATTATTTATCAGAATTATTCTTGAATATTTTCAAATTTCTATTTAAAAGCAATATGAGTAATATTGTACTTATTTTTATTTCTTGAGGATGACTATATTATTGCTATCTTTTATTGTTTTAGGGTCGGTCCCATATTTTCTTAAATCTTTAACTTCTACTGACTCTAAAACAAATAAATTTATGGCAAAATCATTAATATATGAAAATATTGCCGTATTTGTAAAAAATATTTCGTCTAAGACATGATATTGATATTTAATATCTACTCATGTGTCGGTCATTTGTATCCTTTAATAATATTTACCTTTAACACGCATGGTATTTCGTAGTCAATGCTTTGTAAAGGTTTGTGCATCTTGCCATTTTTATTTCTGTTGCAGCCCGTACTCGAAAGCAGATGCAGCTCACAAAATAGAACCTCAGGATTCCAATAACACCGATCCGCTTCACTCATCCAAACATATTTTTCCTCATTACTGACTCTTCCGTACTTCCTCTGAATTGCAAATATACAAATTTACAAGTGTAATTCACTTCACCGCCCGCGAGAATCATTACACTACACTTCACATTTCCTACACTCCTCGTCTACTAAATTTTATGTAATCGAGCAAAATAGTTGCCACTATCCCACACGTTTGGACCACAGGTAAAAACTAAATCTATATCGTATACGCTTAAAACAGAGTCGAAATTGTATTGTATACTGCATAATAAAGCACTCGTTGAAGTAAAGGTATTATATTGTAGCTAGAGCCTCACTAAAGCTTATATTAGTATTGTAATAACAATTTAACTTTTATCATAGCTTTTATGTAGATAATTGACAATTGGCTTAAAATAAACACAGTTTTCAATTTTTTACTTATGGCAAATACGTCACAATTGTTAAGAGTGAAATTATTTCTCCAATTTTTTATGCATTTTATAATAAGTCACATAAAAAGTAATTATATGATATCTTTTATATCACTTCTTCAGTATCCTGTATATTTATGTCTTCTCGATATTTATATATTTACATTAATTTCTACGCCTCTAGGATTTGTCCAATCTAATCATTACATCAGGCTCTATATCACATGTCATAGGCTGGACACATTTTTAATTTCTTCGTCGTCGAATAAAAATTCTTCTTCTTGGTTAGATTTCTGTAAGTTCGTTAGTTCGTATCGTTGCAGTATTTTTATTCGACGACGAATCGAGGGCAATCGCCTTTTGTTTCAGTTTTTTTTTGTTTTGAATGATTGTGATCGTATTAGGAGATTTAGTTCTACATTTTTGTGAATACTAAGTGTTCTTATAAATTTTTACTCGAATGATTGTTTTAAATGTTTCGTGAGTCTATGTTTGTCTTCGTGTTCTCAACGGCGAGGTCGCAACATTCACGTCTCTACTCGACGGTTTAAAGGATTAAATTTATAAGAAAGCCAGAGTCGAACGATTCATACTCGACTAACTAGGGCCTAATTTCACGTTAAAAAGTAGAGAGTATGGTGCAACCTCACCGTCGATGTATGTGAAGATGCGAGCTAGGCTAGAAGTAGGATTGTGGGCAGGGCCTCGTCGGGCGAGTCGCCGCAGCCAGACTCGGAGGAGGAGAGCTGCGGGCGGAGAACGCCCTCGACGCGCTACTAGACGAACTGCAGACGTTCTCCAAGCCCGGGGGCCGCGGCGACGGGCCGCTTCGGCGCCTGCACTCGTACCCCAGCGGCAGCGACACCGACGCCTCCCCGCCGGTCCGCGCGCGCGGCCAGCACCCGCCCAAGCCGCCCGTGCCCGAGCGCCACCCCGAGCTGCTCGCGCTGGCCGCCCGCCGCGCCCCGCCGCCGCCGCCGCCCCGCACCACCTCCAAATCCCCCCTCGCCTCCCCCACCTCCCCGTCCTCGCCCCCCGACGACGACGAGAAGGCCGCCTCCCGCCAGGCGATCTTAGAGCAGCGCCACCAGGAACTCCTCAAGAAGCAGCGAGCCCTCCAGGAGCAGTACGCCCGACTCCAGATGATCCAGCGAAGCGGGTCCGCCCTCCCCGTCAACGCGCAGCCCGACCTCAAGAAGACGGGCAGCGAATCGAATCTACTCAGCAAAATGAATCTGAACTTGACCACTACGAATATGTCGGGGAGCATGACCCACCTGGCCGGGGACTGTGACAGGAGCGACTGCGACCTGCGAGCCGAAATGCTGAACGGCTCCGACGCAGTGTCGACGACTAACAAAGTTTACGAGACTGACATACTGTGACCGTGCAGCTCCTGCTTCATATCTGTATAATTTAGTTACCTCTCCAGTCTCCTGTCGATCGGAACTCTCGAACATTGAAAACATTTGTACCGTTTTTAAAATCACTCTACACCTGGCACACATCATATCGTCCTCACCCATCCTATAGCTAAGCATCGGGGCTTTCTAACGACGACGTACGCGTACTGAACACATGGTTTCCTGTTTACAAAGAACAGACACGGCTGGCATACCGGAACATGATTAAGTCATTAATGTAGTAGTTAGTATATTGGTGTCAGCTATGTATTAACTACCCCCTTACTAAGTCCGCAACTGGACTCTATACTTGTGGTTGAAGGAATTGCGATAAATATTGGGTTCTATTTTTTTTAAACATGAATGTTACCTTTTTGTTATCACTTTGGATTTTTTTTTTATATTTTATATTACCTATTATCGATAAATATTAGCAAAAATATCGTAAATATAAATCAGTCTTATCATTATTTATATTAATTTAGTTTTGATTAGGTATTAAATGTTATTAATTTTTATTAACGACGTGCAACTTTCATGAACGAACTATTTAGCGCGATTTACTTACAAAAGTATTATTGTGTCAGATATTTTTTCAAATTATATGTCTACTTAATTTTACGGAATTCCTTTGTTTCGCAAACATTAATTTATAAACTTTATTATTCATTTATACGTCTAATTAGAACACATATCCCAATAAACATAATGTTACTTTGACTTTAGCTTTAGTTTTTTGACATTATCTTATATTTTTATCCCAAATATCTTAATTAAATTAATATTCTGGCATAATAATACATTAACCACAATCTTATAAATATCTGCTTTAATTGTATTACAATGAAGAGTTGGAATTGACTAAATGGACAAATAACCCTGGGATTTTGAATGTTTGAATCAATTACCTACCTTACTGAACTAAGAATAAGGCCTTTAAACGCAGAAGATGAAAAATGATTAAAAACGTGTCGGGTTACCAACCAGTCAGTATCTACCATGAAGCTAGTCTGGCCAGCCTGCCTAGCATACGCCAACGAGATATATCTCGTATCTCACTCTCGAGATAATTAAAAACTACTCGTCTCATAATGTCAAAATCTCGACATTATCTCGACAAAACACTATAAAAATGTTTTCTTGGATGATAGATCTACACGAGAAAAAATGTTTGTCATGCTAGGGTCAATAGAGATGAAGATACAAACTATCAAACATCGAGAAACATGTAGAGAGAGATATCTCGTTGGCGTATTAGTATACGCATTCAGATAGGCAGGTTGGCCTATCTGAACTAATTCCGATATCCGACTTACTCCTAGATTTTTCACACCCTTTTGACTGTACATAGTATTTCGTAAATAATTTAATATTTACCCTAGTCTTTAAAATTTTACTCCTGTAGTATATTTATAATGTGCCAAAGTATTTTCTTTTTCTCGAGTTTTATTGTTACCATATGGAAATCGTTCTTCATACACAACGAAATTATAAGTTTGATGTTTATGTATCAAACACAATCAAAGCTGCGTACTTCTAAATGATTCTAATTAATATTTTTGACGGTATTAAATCTTAAAATGGCTCAATACAGTACTTGATTCAATAAACAGTTCCAATGTTATTTTTTTTTTTACAAAATTTACACTTTATTAAACAAGTTCATTGCATTGTATAATGAATTGTATACTTACAGTAATACAAATCAGAAGCACAAAAACTGAAATTTGCGACGCCGCAAAACATAGCCGGAATTAAATTATTGACTGTGATAAGAATGTTACCTAGTTAAAATGCATAAGAATTGAATTCTTAGTTTAATCAAACTGGTTTTGTCGTGGCGCTGAATATAATCAGGATTTATTTGCGTAGGCTCAGATACAATTTGGACCTATCTTTTTAACCGACTTCCAAAAAACGAGGAGGTTATATGTTCGGCTGTGGATATATATATTTTTTTTGATTCATATAGAAGCAATCTTCTATTACCTCTCAGGTGTAACCAGATTTAAATTCCGTCATAAATATTACTAGTCTCAAATTGAACCTACTTCAAACTACTAATAATGTGGTCAAATTGTTTGAAATGAATGAAAACGAGTGATATTGTTGTAAAAAGTTCATATGTTAAAATATCTTATTTTTAGACTCGAAGTATATCTGCATTAGTGTATAGAGTCTAGAATTAGCTATAGAATATCTATATACTTAAATGCCAAATGTATGTGCGCCTCTTAATGTAATTTGCGAAATATAAACTCCCAGAAACGTGCTTGTTGAAAAAAGATTACTTACCTATAATTTAATTCCGGTAATGATTGTTTGTCATTTTCTCATAATTAGAAATTTAAAAAAATTAAATGCTCAAATTCGACTCAATAGGTATTAAAAGTACTTAACTAAAGTATATTATTATATACTTTACTGATAGCTTAATGAACAGGATATTATTCGACATTTGATTCATTTCGAGTTTCATTAAATTTCAACAAGCATTAACGGGACCGCTCACACTTTTTAATTATACGTGCACAAAACTTTGAAGCACTTAGATGTTAATTTGTCGTATATGTATCGTTAAATAAAAAATAAATAAAAAAATTGTACCTAAATCACTCGACCAGGCTTTCATTTTCGCTAAAATATTCTTCCCAGTGAGATAAAGCAATAAATTACAAAATTATATTGTATTTTTTGCAAAGATTTTATTTGTTAAGAGTCTAGTTTTAGCGAAAATGCTAAGTCGTTTCTTACATATTTGCAGGCGTAACAGCCGGTAACGAAATTCGATTTTTTTTACAAAATTGAGGCTTGCGCTTGCTTATACTTACTTGAATATTTATTTAAACGTAGTGATTATATATTCTCTTTAGTTTGTTTTTATTTCGCGTAAATACCTAAGTATATGTGTAATTTAAGTAATAAATATAGACGGACAGAGAAGATGTTTATCGAAATGTTTAATTAAATTTCCCTTTTTCGTGTGGTTTTTTTGACACAAAATATTCGTTTTTTAGGGTTCCTTACCCAAAGGGTAAAAACGGGACCCTATTACTGAAACTTCGATGTCTGTCCGTCTGTCCGTCTGTCCATCTGTCTGTCTGTCTGTCTATCCGTCTGTCTCCAGACTGTAACTCAAGAACGGTAATAGCTAAAGAGTTGAAATTTTCACAGATTATGTATTTCTGTTGCCGCTATAACAACAAATACTAAAAACAAAATAAATTAAATATTTAAGGGGGGCTCCCATGCAAAAAACACAATTTTTGGCCTATTTTTGCTCTATAAAGGTACGGAACACTTCGTGCGCGAGTCCGACTATTTATAATCATTACTAACTATAAATTTTTACAGTCGTCTTAAAAATATATAAGTACTTTGTTTTGAACAGAGTGAAAACGTACCTAGTTTTTCATTAAAAAGTAAAATAACATTTTATCTGAAATATAAACGAATAAATCAGAAATATGCTTATTTTAAACACAGCTGTTATATTTATTTCGTATAAAATGTAATTAGGAAAAAACGTAAAAATATTTTAAATTTGGAGAAATCGTATCAATTGCACTGAATCATCTATAGAATCTTAGATAAAAAAATGTTTAAAACAGCCTCAGTTTTTTCCTGTTTGTTTTTGGTATTTAATTTCTTGTCTTTGATTACAGTTTTAGGCCCAGTAATTGCTTGTTCATTAATTAGGTGTTACTTATATAATATATTATGTCAGTTTCGAGTCCTGAAAAGAGAGAGTAAGTATACGTAATTATTTTTACCAGGATGTAATTATATATTTTTGTTTATTATTTCATACTAAACTCATACCCCCTTACTAATAAACGTTGTATAAGCTTTGAACAGTTATACAGTGTTTTATTCCTGTCACACAAGTGACATTTTTAATTGGATTGAAGAAGACAAAACACTGTATAACTATTCAAAGCTTATACAGCGTTTATTATTAAGGGGGTTTATTTCTGAGACTTACGACTTTTTATACATTTTTTCTATGATTTATTTTGTCATTTTACACAACAGTTGGTATTTATATCTCCACATTCAGAACTCAAAACTCAAACACCTAATTCTACTGACATAGGAATTGTGTATATCATTCCCTTTTTTAATTTTCAACCTTTACTAGTACTTATCTCTAATTTTACAACATTTATTATGATGTATTTTTGTAAATTTTTGTACTAAGTATTACTTAGGATAATTTTGAATATTTTAATTTTTGCGACACGTATATTGTGCCAAGTTGTTTTTACTTTTGTACATGATTATATTAAATAATTATACTTATTAATAAGAGTCCGTCACATTTATACCTATGTTTTCATAATATAATAGTCATATTGGCGAATTATCATAATATATTGTAGTTGAAGGATACTTTTTTGCTTTGTTATAAAGTATTATTTTCAATATTTTTCACTAATGAGTTGAGGGCTCTTTAAAATATTTAATTTAGTATTATTGAAAATGTAATTAATTTCGATGCAATATTTGGTATCTAAATAAGAAGAAACTATTAAATAGTTTGTTGTTATTTTACTATTACTTGCTTATAAGTTTTTGGTGGTATTATTAATTTGTGTACATTCTCGTTAATTGATTAGGTCAAAACCTAAATAGCTTCAAAATGTTTTAATGTGAAACTAAATATATACACGTCAAGTTTTAGTATGTTTTAATAACTATTACCAATTTCCCATAATTTGCGCAAATGCGGGTAGGTACATAACGGACAATAGATTTGTCCACATTGTGCTTTTTTTTGTTCAACAATTGCATGCGTTATAGCGCAGTCAACAGCGAAGGTGTGGCATGCCCGTGACGCGCGTCAAAATCCACCCGCGTTGAAAGAAAAGTGTCATAGCGCGCGCTGTACGATTTAAACGCGCGTTACGGGCATGCCTCACGTTCGCTGTTGACGGCGCTATAAGGCATGCCCTTGATGAACAGAAAAAGGCACAATGTGGACAAAGCTATTGTGAATTTCGAAGACATTATTTTGTCTAGGTTAGGTTAGGTCTGTCTAAAATTTTATCCTTGATTAAATAATATGATATTTAGATCCTAAAAATATAAGAATGAAATAAAAGTATAAAATTATAATATATTATTACTAGCTGTCCCGGCAAACGTTGCTTTGCCATAATATAAAGTACCTATTTCGCCCATATTATTTTTTTGAATTGACTAGTACCTAGTATATCATAATAATTCAAAATATACTTTGTAAGAAACTTTTGACTACTTCCATTTCTTTTACATTCGATATTACATGGCGTTGCAATTCGATTACGTAGCTCTTTATTTCGTATTCTACAGTAGTGGTACTCTACCTTTTTTAAACGGGCCACAAACCCGTTGTCATGGTTTCGTGGGCTGCAAGTTGCAACCAAAATTTTCACAACAATTTTTCCGGTGGGCATGAAAAAATGTTTTACTTCATGCGGGCCTCTGATAAAGACCCCGAGGGCCGCAGGTTGAGTATGGCTGCTCTAAAGGAACTAGTGCGCAATCCTGAATAATCGTTACCTATTGGCTATCGTTATACATAAAGACCGGAAGAAGGCTCCTTCAGTTTCGTCGAGCAATCTTACAGTAGGTACAGTATTAATAATTGTGAGTCAAATTTGACGTCCAGGGAAAAAGGCCTTGGCTTAAAAAACGTCATATTTACTATACATTTATTACACAACAGATAAAAACATTTAGACTCTGATAACAGCTTGATTTGTACTTACTCATCATAGATTGACATATCGACACATATAAATATTTAAAACTCTCTATAAACACGTGTTTAATTAAAGTTTTTTTCACAATAATTACTTTAATATATTTGTATGAATACGACGGTTAGAGATCTAAAACCAATGATGGCTAAAGTCATCATGAAGATGTAGCTCCTAATAATAATATTTATTATTTGTTCTGCTGTCAACTGATACAAACTACCGTCTCTATCTTAAATATTAGGCCTCGTATTGTATCTTTGCTGGATAAATATTTTTATTAGGGGATTATTGGTTACATAGTTGTCTCAAATGAAAACCACTTAACACTAGAAAGACCGGAATTCTGAACTGGGTCAAATGACCCATCGTATGTTTTAACGTGTTTTGTGTGTCTTATTATTTTGCTTTTGCATTTTATTGATCATGTAATTATTTACAAATGTAACTAAATTAAATTTTAGAACAAATATTTAAGAAAATAATTAAAAAAAGCATTTTATAGACCTACTACTGATATAATTGACATTATAATGACTCCACAAGACTTGGTGAAAATTCTCTATTGGAGCTCAAAAATATTATTTTTAGTGTCATATTTTTGCTCACATCATAAAAATCTATTATAACTAAGCTTAAAAAAAGCATAAAAATATGCTATAGAAATAAATTATATTTATTTTTTTTATAAAAATGACAAATTTTATGATTTTTTCATAAAACTACAATTCGTAACGTTTAGATTATTATTTGCTTTGTTTGTGTAGCTAAAACAAAAAATAACATAAACTTAGCATAAATATTTTGTTTCAATTCGAACTACCAATAAACCTTGGCTGTGTTAGGCCAAGCCAGGCAACAATATTACGAAAATCTACGCTGATATTTGTAGTAACGTTGATGCTTTTCAATAAACAGGGTTCCACTAGGAAAAAAATCTTGAAATACACTACAATGTCAAAACAGTCATGCCACGTGGCAGAAAATTTTATTTGTACACGATTTAGTGGTCATATATTTGCATGATGTTTATTACATAATATCAAATTATGAAATGTTAGACCATTTACAAAAATAAAAGTATTTATCCCAGTTTTTGTTCCATGAGTCATTCACAAGTCTATATCAGTCGAGTTTTTTATGAATTTTAAATCAAATTTCAAATATAATACATAAAAAAGCATAAGCAATAGTAAAACATTTGAAACAAAAATAAAACAAGCAATAAAAACCAATTTTCTTCAGAAATTGTATTAAAGCGGTCAATTGACCGCTGCGGTCTTTCTAGGTAGGTTATTATATAAAACCTATAATTATTGAGCTATCACTAAAACGTTTTATCACAATTTAAACAATCAAAAATAATTAAATGTCACGAAAGGAAAACGAATGTTATGCAACATTAACAAAAATATAGCAAATTAAAAACGAAAATGCGGTCATTTGACCGCTCCGGTCTTTCTAGTGTTAACAAACAAAATGGATTACATCTCTCCTCTCTGTCTAAACAGAGAAAAGAGATATACTCCTCTCTGTTCGATGACTTCAGCACATCAGCAATCCATTATAGTTATGATAGTATTACGCTGTGGTATTACGATTGTACTCGCTTGGACAGCGACAATTATTCTCACACTTCACATTCATATCGCAAAGATACCACGAATAAATACTGTATTTGGCGATAGTTCATAGGATACAGGTCACTTTTTACGTTGGTTCATCATTGTCACCTGCATTGCCAGTTGCCACTTGCCACCATGATTGGGCTGTTCATACAAACCATCAAATCAACGATTGGTCTGAAAACCTAGACGAATATGACCGTTCGCAATCTTCCGTAATTGTCCATAATGGACCAACGTGAAAAGGCCAGAAAATACTTCTTACGACACTCATTACGTATAAGTTGTCACATAGACTTACACTAGATACACCCGGCCAAAAAATGCATTTAACTTTCATTTGTAGAGCATTTCCCCCGATTCATATTTTACTCTATAAAATAAACACCAATCGAATAATTACTATTTGTTTATTATATTTTAAGCTCGATATTGATTTTAAGCTATTGCATAGTTTTCATCGCGGGCTTTGGGCGTGAGGACCGAATTTCGTAACAAAAAAACCTAACACCTGCGGTGCGGCGTTGCCAAACTTCGGCACGGTGTTTATGTGCGTGTAAGACATATGCGAAGTATTATTGCATAAGTTTATAAAAAAATGCTATGCAATAGCTTTACCGCCACAGTCCCCAAGTGTCACACGTATAGTTTGTCAAGAAAGTCATGACGGGCGGGAACATTTTTAAATGAAATAAAAAATATGAGAACTTTATTCATTCGAGATAAAAATTAAAACCGACTTCCAAGGTAAAAACAATAATAACATTAATGTGAACTAAAAAGTATTAAATAATTTTTACTATCTAATAGTGCCTTTTTCCGAATTCGGCTAAACCTCAACTATTTCTGTACTCAATCTTCATTATTTTGAAGTCGGTACCAGATAGCTGAATCTTCAGTCCTCTGACAGTATATTTAAAATTTTTGGAACTGGCACCGACTTCAAAATTATGAAGATTGAGTACAGAAATAGTTGAGGTTTAGCCGAATTCGGAAAAAGGCACTATTAGATAGTAAAAATTATTTAATACTTTTTAGTTCACATTAATGTTATTATTGTTTTTACCTTGGAAGTCGGTTTTAATTTTTTGTTAAAAATAATAATAATTTCACTCTTTTTAGTTACACTAGTAGATAAATCTTCGCGTATATTTTACGTATCTTATTACAATTTGTTAAGAGTCACAACTCACACTCACAAAATAATATAATATTATCAGTGAAGTGAACATATTGTGCTAAGTAATTTAACAATTTTAATATTTCAAGCCCGAAGCGGTCACCGGCGATTGCGATAATAATAGAAAGGCTATTGTGTCTCGTTTTTCCACGATCGAAGGATCTATCAGATAAAAAATTGTACAAACTTGCATAGGATGTAGCGTAGCATAATATTTAATATTATCATAATTATTGACAGCTGTTCTTGTTATCAAGAATTCAAATCGATAGGTACTTAGTGCACCATCTATCGATTAATAAGTATAACTAATTAAAAAGACACTTAATGACTTTGTTTTGTTTAAATGCTCTTTTTAAAATAACTTTATTTTAATTCTATTTGTCTATTAAAATTTTATAAAGTAGTAAAGTATTCGATCTGTATATTATAAAGTAGTTAGTAAAGTATTCGATATTCTGTCTTCGCGCGGCTGCGCTGGGCGGCGACCGACGCCGACCGCCGTGTATTAAAAACAAACAGGTGTTGTTAATTGTTATACAGTACATCATTATTATTATTAGTATATCCATACCTATGCCTTGTACTATTATCTATTCTGTGCCATGAGACATTCGTGGCCTTAACACGACGTGGTAATGATGATGATGACGATGATGATGATGATGATTATGATGATGAATATGAATTGCATAGTAGTTTATGCTTTCTGTTCTTAAAACAACGCCGAAACTCCCAAACGTGTATCTATAAGGAATCAGGAGTTCTCTCAGCATCATCGAAACCATGGTATACCTTGACCCAATATTTGACTTTTTGGTAGCGTATTCTTAGTACACTTCACATAAAACCAAAATCACCATATGTTTCCATATAAATTTCGAGGAGTTCCCTCGATTACTCATGGATCCCACCATCAGGTCACCACCTTTGTGAAAATGGGACCAAATTGGAGTGAAACCTAATACAACAAAACAAAAATTTCGAAAATCGGTTCACAAACGGCGGAGTAATCGTTGAACATACAAAAATAAAAAAAATAAAAAATAAAAAAAATAAAAAAAAAAAATATCCACAGCCGAACATATAACCTCCTCGTTTTTTGGAAGTCGGTTAAAAATGTGCAAGGTAACAATATTTAAAATGTAATAAGCGTTCTCTGTGAAAATACAAAGAAAAAAATACACCTCTTAAGCGTGATTATTACCTTTAGAAAATTTTCCCGCCTGTCATGACTTTCTTGACAGGCTTGAGGCTATAGGTAGGTAATTATTTATTTTTTTGGCCGGGTACCGGGTAGCCGGTTTATCGCTACTCATGCTAGAAGTCAATATATAGAGTTCCAAAAGTAGGCCTGTAGTGGAGGCATTGAAGGTTTTCACCTCCGATTTCGTTGAACTCCATCGATTTTTATGAAAATTGGTAAGTAGGTGGGGGATACCCTAAGAAACAAAAGTGACATAGTGTCATTTTGCGCTTTTGCCCTGGGGGTGGATGCCAACCCTTTTCGGGGGAGGGTAATTTTTTTTAATAAAAATAAAACCAGAAATCAATAGACACACAAATTCTAAGCAAAATATGTTATATACAATTTTTTGATTAAATCAATACTTTTGGAGTTATTAAAGATCAGAGATCATGTTATTGCGTGAGAAAAATGCATATCTTAAAACGGTTTTTCATAAATACATAAGAAACTATAGGTTTTTACGAAAAATATGTTATTACCAAAATTAAAGCCAATAAAAAAACAAACTAATTACTACTTCAAAATACCTTCTTTTATTAATTTAAAGTGAGCTATAGTTGATTGTATACGTATTTTCTTTCGGCGAGTATCTAAATCTAAGCATTTAAACTTAAATAACGATTAACAGATACATTTTATGACATGTACTTCTTTAAAACCTTTTAAAGTGCATAAAAGCACCTTTCTAATAAGTATTTTAAAAAGTTAATAGCATCAAAATTTTAACGAGTTATGATAAAAATAAGATGACCCTTTCAAATTTTTTTTGCAAAAATCGAAAAATAAGACATTAACCATTTCTACAATAATTCAAATTTACGGTCATCCCCAAAGGCTTATCTTTATTTTAGCATGAGTAATGAGCTCAAAAATTTTTCTTGGTTTAGAATGCTCAGTTTTGAAAAAAAGAATGATTTAGTAAAATCGAAATTATTCAAATTTTCGTGAATATCATTTTGTTTTGAACATAACTTCAAAAATATTGAACATTCGTAAAAATTTTAAAACACGAAATTTGTGTCCATTTTTTAAGAAACCTTTGGATTTTCTTTTGATTTTGTAGGGTGAAAAATAACGAAGATAGAGACGCTTAAAGCCTAACTTTTACTGCCAGAACCATGAAACCGGGACGTTTTAACCCTATTTTTTTTTAATTAAGAGCTTTAAAAAGTATGTTTCAAATTGATCATAAAGCTCTTTAAATTGCCTTTAAAATGGTACATAAATAAACCCGATAACCTAAAAATTAACAGAGCTATTGTGATAATAACGAATTTTTTTTTTTTGAAAGCAATTTCGAAGCAGAGATTTGGGATGCAAATATTGTAGGAAACCCTGTCAATAGGTACATCTATACTAATATTATTATAAATGCTTAAGTGTTTTTGTCTACCTGTTACCTCTTAACGCCCAAACGATTCAACCGATTTTGCTGAAATTCAGTATGAAAAAACTTTAGAGTCTCGGGAATGGATATGGACACAGGATACTTTTTATCCCGAAAAAATGTACAGTTCCAGCGCAATTGCAGGCGTCATCCAATCCAAACTAAATATACATTAATATTTTCAAGTCTTTCAATATTCAAAGAGTAAACGAAACGGTAAATGTCTATTGGATAAGAGAGGGGCTTTTTATAATAATGAGCGTCTATGAAATATTTCAGCCTAGCAGATTCAGCCTTTCTGACAATTTTTTGCACAGAGGGTAGTTTGAAATCGTAGTTTAAATATTTTGCACTAAATAATATTATCAATGTTTGAAATATATTAATAAAATTTATCCTAACTATGAAAAAATATTCGAACTCACTAAAGCTGATAAAAACTTAAAGCTTGTTATTCAGACATTGGGTAGTTTACAGGGGTGAAAAATGTTCGCAAAAAAAACTTAATAAGAAATTAATACCAAGTAAATAAACTGAAAAAAATCGGTTTAGAAACTGAAACCTATTAAGTTTTTGAACCCAATTTTTACCGTCAAGCCCGTCACAGACCTAGCTATAATATAATATATATATTAATATGTTTATAGCTAGGCATATTAATATATATTTTCTATACTAATTTTCGCGTGACCACACACTCAGCTATAATATACTTATATTTCTGTGACATGTGGATTTAGTATAGAATAATATGCCTTGCTATAAATATATTATTATATATTATAGCTAAGTCTGTGACGGGCTTTATTCCGCAATAAAGGTGTACATTTAGGGATTTATATTTCACTCTTATCCAAAAATTATATCATAAGTATTAAATAAACTCTTTATCTAATGCAAATATGTATACGATTTAAAGCAAAGAAATACAAAAAATGTTTTTTTCACGATTAAAGGGATGGTTGCTAAAAGGATTGAAAAAATTAAATATAATTTAATCATAAATCATTAAAAAAACATTAAAAACATTTATTTTATCAAATTAAACACAATTAGTTCAGCCAGAATGGTTAAATCTCCTTTTTTTCTATTTTCAACAAAAGGGGGGTATTTCACTCCTAAAATAAAAAAGCGCGATACGAGCGTATGTCACTTTTAAAGTAGAGGGCGTAACGTACTTAATCTCAAAATTTCAGCCAAATCGATGGAGGTTCAACGAAATCGGAGGTTGCACCTGATTTTTGCCTTCATTTACTGTACTACTGTATTTTAGACCGACAACATCAAAATTAGACATTAACATCTACGTAAATTCTGATTATGTGTACATTAATTTGACAACAGTGATCACCGCATAAGAAGCTACTAACAAACAACGATAGAATAACATTGACACATTCGAAGATGTAGGTATACATAGGGTAACATTGTTACGACCTTAGCCTGCCTGCACCCTAAAGACACGAGAGAGAAGTTTTCCTAAGGTACACAATTAAATACTGGTGTAGTTAAAACTCAAAAGTTATATTCGCTTACGTCTTCTCGCGTCTTCGAGTTATGAGGCAGACTCACCTAAATGGTTATAACATCGATTACGATTAGACATAATATCGATTAGACATACATCGATTAGACATAATAATATTAGGTGTATTGTTATCAATACACCTAATATTATTATGTTCAAACGTCGTAGTCCGGTATTTGAATGTACGTCAATTCTGCTATATAAATAATCTTACAATAAAACTCGGTGCAATAAAGTAAATAAGTATTATTCTCGTGTTAAACCATCGTGATATTATTGATCAAAACTCTAAAACGTTAAGTGAATGTAAGAATACTTTTTTGCTGTAGTATCTGAACTAGCTCAGAACTGTACCTAATAATCTTAGACAAAATAGCAGAATTGATGTACTGTTCCACAATTTCTGATCAGAGGTTACGTCTAGTTTTGGTTTTGATGATAATTTTGTCGTACTTTTTCATTGTGATACAGATACTTGTCGCAAACTTTATAGTCCACTAAAGTTTCACTCGACAGTCGACACATCTTACATGTGGAGTTTCACGAACAAGTACTGTATTTTCTTGTGGCATCAAGCTTCCGACGTATAAATCTGAAAATTAAATTATATACGAAATTAATAAGTTACCTATAAGATGACATTTTAAACTTTGGCGTTGATTATAATTAAAACTTATTAATCGGGACTTAACCCGACTTATTCTAGTAGTAATGCTACTACGAGTACATACTTTTTCTCGACCTTTCGGTCGTGGTCACGAAGCCCCAGTATACCCCAGTATAATTAGACCAACGGCTTCTGGCAGTGGGAAGCAACTGTCATAGGTGTTTGGCAGTGGGAGATGAGATTCCTACAGATATCCCGAAGAAAGTAAGATAAAAAATTGAGTTTTATTCCTCTACTTTAAGCAACGTTACGAGCAACCCACTCGATACTTTCTAAAGTGTTGCAACCCAAGCTCTATAGTCGCTGGTCTTTCTTATCTCTATGAGCGGTGTGCACATCTTTCAGATTTTATAAAATTATAACTGTCTGACTACCCTAGCTATTACTATGAAATTTATATGGCTAAGCACTGTAGAACCAGCCAAACATAGCTCCACCTCCCTGAAAACTTTTTGGAACGAAACGCGCGTTGCGTAAAGGGGCTACTGGCTATAGACGGAAAAAGTTGTAACGACACTTTTCTATTAGTACCTACATAGTAGAGGTAGAGGGCGTTGATAGTATTCCTAGTATTCGTTTTTTTTCTAACTTCGTTCCGTCCGGGTGTCCCTTGACACATCTCAAGTTTTTAGTAACTGAAACGCTTACCTTCTTTTGCATCTTGCCGCTGCTTCCATCGACGTAGCTCTGAAGCGCCAGGTATATGAATCTATACTGCAGCTTGTTCTGGACCATTCCATTTCTTTGGGCGCGGACTAGTTTCACAGTGTTGTGCACATCCAGTTCAGTGTTTACACCTACAACAAGAGATGTCGTCTTTATACTCGTCGTCAGCTATGCACAGAGTAGGCCCCGGAAGTATTGGACCGATTTTGATTAAAGGCACAGACATAGAGTTGACTGCGCGCGTTGAAGGACCATTTCATTCCGAAGAGTTGCACGATTCCTACTGATTTAGTAAGTTGTAGGAATCCTCTTACAAGAAATAAAACTATAAGATCATAAATAAAAACTTCGCACACTTAAAAAAAATGATCTTTCGCAATGCACAATTTGTCCCACAAAGATATCCAAAGTAGTACGCTAGCTTTTAAAAGTTGAAGAAAATTATAGCAGTTAGATCGAATAAGATCTTACCAGATGACCGGATTTTGTCAATGAGCATGTCGATGACAATGAAGGTTCCTGTCCTTCCGACACCAGCTGAGCAGTGCACGCACAGAATGTTCTGAAAATATTCAATTTATTGAAACTGTATTCCTAACAGATAAAAAATTAAATCCATACTTCCGTACTAATTAATATAATAAATGTGAAAGTGTGTCTGTCTGTCTGTCTGTCTGTCTGTCTGTCTATCTGTCTCTGTCTGTCTGTCTGTTACCTCTTCATGCTCAAACTGCTGAACCGATTTCGCTTAAATTTGGAATAGAATTCTTTGAGTCCCGGGAAAGGACATAGGATACTTTTCATCCCGAAAAAATGTACGGTTCCCGCGCGATAAACGAATTTTTGACCCGTAACGGAGTTGCAGGCGTCATTTAGTAATAAACTATAATAGTGTGCTCTACCATATGGCATGATCTTTATTCTATTTTACTATATACCTAGTTACTTCGTTTAAATTCAGTTAAATTCAAATGTACACCAATCATAGTATGGTCCGGTTATAGGTACATTATTATTTCAATTTAAATATAATTATAATCACTTCTACACCGGACAAAAATATTCTGGGGACAAACCTACGAACAAACTCATGAATGAACATAGGCAGGTCCTTTTTAAATAGTAATATGTAAAACCTACCTGATCAGGAGCATCTTTCTCTTGAGTGATATGGTACATTTTTCTATTGATATCATTCAGTAGGCCTAAGACCCCATTAGGATCCTCGGGTACACCATGGTCCGGCCAATTCTGCAATTTAAAATATACGTGAACATCAGGTAAGATAGCGTATAGTTTTCGGGCGCATTAAGTATCAGACTTTTAAGATACACAGGACCAATTTTCATGCACTATTGCATATTCCGACTGATGCGTCGTCTTTTTAATCGAGAAACCTGCCAGGATATTCCTGACCTGACTTAGAAAGATCATAATTTTTAAAATTATATCCCACAAGCCAATAGCAAAGCTTTAAGCATTGGTCCTCATGGCATATTAGAGCTAGGTAACTGTGGAATAAAGGGCCTGAAGAAGCCAATTAGGAACGTTCGAGAACGTTGGAATAAAGGCCCTGAAGAAGCCAATTAAGAACGTTCGAGAACGTCGGAATAAATGCCCTGAAGAAGCCAATTAGGAACGTTCGAGAACGTCGGAATAAAGGCCCTGAAGAAACCAATTAGGAACGTTCGAGAACGTCGGAATAACGGTCCTGAAGAACCCAATTAGAAACGTTCGAGAACGTCGGAATAAAGGCCCTGAAGAAGCCAATTAAGAACGTTCGAGAACGTCGGAATAAAGGCCCTGAAGAAGCCAATTAGGAACGTTCGAGAAACTTACAGTGTACTGATACTGGTAGATAACTTTGCAAGTGTTGTTGTCGTTCACATCGAACTCCCTCAATACGTAGTCCTCATAGCACGACTCTGATATGAACTTCACAGCGATGTTGTCATCATATACTTCCTCTTTGCCGAGCACAGGCCAGTAACGGGCACATTTTTCCTGAAAAAAATAGTCTAATTCTCATTGTGTTCTACCTAAAGATGAATGATGAATCCAGATTGATAGTAACTGTGACCAAAGCAGATATACTCTTGTCTGAATCAATTTGATCGATGACATGTAAGTAATATCTGCGCACATGTCTACGATACTCGATGTCACGATCACGATCAGCTGTCGCCATAATCTGCAGCCTTACCCCCGAAATTGATACGATTTTGATTTACGAGTCTGATTCGTTTCAAATTGAGCCGCAGAAATATCGTACTCTAGTTTAATTGTCAGGACTACAAAAAGCTGTTGAGATTGAATTACTTAGTTCTAAATTGAGCCGCAGAACGATTTTGTGCTAGAGTATATTATATAATGTCGGAAGTAAAAAAAAACTGTTGAGATAAAGCTGATTCGATTCTCGATTCGATTCTGATTCTATCGGGATTAAGGGCGTTCCGTCCGGAGATTCCGTAAATGAAACCTTATTTAAAACCTTATAAACTCATAATCTGAAAGCTACAAAGTTATAATAAAAATACAGCTATAATCTTCAGTATATCAACATTCCTTTTGTCGTTTTAAATTTTCTATTTTTGTTTCTTATACTCATGATATCAGCTTTCAAAGTAATACCAATTTGTTAAAATTCAAGAATTCATTCAGCATCTCCTTAGGATTTACAAATTACTTTTATTTGAAACTCACGCCAGTACATCGACAATATCATAAACTACATATTCGCCGTTTGAAATTTTTTTAGGACAATTTTGAACTAAGATAAGTAAAAATAATAGGGTTTTGGCGCGATCTCGGCAACGCGGCAAATGTATGGCCAAGGTCGTTTGCTCGGGGGACGGCCTTAAAGCAACTGGACACACGCTTCAGATTAGTTGTGTCACGTGACTATGACCGTAGATGAGTATGAATGTGTATGTGTGCGTAGATATTCTACATGTGGTACACATGTTAAGATATAGGTAATTTCCGAGCGATCCAGACAGAGACCGTTCGTCTGGTCACAGTCATATTATGACATATCCCGCTAGTTTGGACTCTGGACGAAAATTTAGATTTTTTTTAAAGTATAGTTGATACCACGTACATTCGTTACCTTGTCTTTTTCATTTTCTCGAGTGATCATAGCGATCACCCTCACATCTTCCTGCCAAATCATACGCCAGAATTGGTTTATCGTATTTTTCATACAACCTTGTGCGGCGATGTACATTTTGTCTTTAACTGGAAGGATTTGAGAAATTATAATTTTATTACTTGAAGAATGAAAACTGCAAACATTTTACATTACGAAAAGTAATTATATTTAAAGTACACACTGTCTAGGGATATTACTTAAGCTGACATTTTTTATTTTCGATCGATGTATGAGATTTCTTTGGTATAAAATTAAGATCCCTAGACTATCATATGTAGACTATAGTAATATACATATAATATATGACTTATAACATTATGAAGAAATCATACTTATGCTACGAGACTCCTTCGTGTGTAATTTGTCCAATTTGATGATTTTTCTCACTTCTCTCAAAGCGTCATCGGAGAGTGATTTTGATACCAAGGGTACGTAGGGTTTCTTCTTCTTACTGTCACGTCGTAGTATTAGTGCTGGAAAAATATTTTAAGAATAATAATAAAAATAGTCATTATATTAAAAAGTGTGTCTTTCTGGTTGTTTGGAAGCACTTAACGCTCAAACGGCTGAACATTTTATAAAAAATTGGTACTTGTATCTAGAGTGACTTTGACCCATGGGTAAAGATCACTGACCTCCATTATACAAGTACGCTGGACTAATGATACCCTTTGAAATGACAGATATTTTTTGTGCCCATTTGAAGCGGAATCAGCTCCCCCATTATTCGGGGTAGGAACTAAATTTGACGTAAAAATGAAGTTTGAAATTTGCCACATTGGCGCTGATAGCAGTAGTGGGAGTATTTGGAACTAATACTAGTGATGTACAACTGTCTTTTCTATTATCGATGAAATGTTTCCAGATTCAGATAATGTCGACCATTAGTACAAAAATATTAAATTGAATAATACAAACGCTATATATTTGTATTAAAGATTACAGACTTCCTCTCCGTAATTTAGATAGGCGTAATAAATTAACAACGATTTCATACGTAGATAACGTGAAGTAGCAGTACGCCAGTACCTTTCTATAATCCATTTATTTTTACCAGTTAGCACTAAGTACGAAAAACTAAAAACAAAACTGAAGATAAGCTTCTAACAAAAACTTTGTTGTATTGTATTTTCTAATTTAATTTCTAATATTATCAAAGTAGTGCTAAAGTGTGTCGTATTAAAGCTGAACAGAACTGAATAAGTGTTCTGTGTGATTAGACCCTAACTAATCTATACCATTATCTAATGTTATAAAGCGGAAGAGTTTGTTTGTTTCAACGCGCTAATCTCAGGAATAGCTGGTCCTATTTGAACAATTATTTCAGTGTTAGATAGCCCATTTTATATATTTTATCACACTGAGACTAATAGGAGCTAAGAAATAGAGGAAAATGTTGAAAAAACGGGGGAATGTATAACGTGAAGGATTATATAGGCTATTTTTTGTGGACCAATTTGTCTGTGAAATTATATATTTACGTGGGAGAAGCCGCGCGGAACGTCTAATAATAATATAAAAGTTCCCTATTATTTATTTAAGGATCTAGCAAGCCAATTTTTATCTATTTACTTTATCTCATTTGATTTTCGCCATTTCGAAATTAACTAATTGGATAATGCGATCCATAAATAAATATAGAACGTTTGAATACATTTTTTTATTGGGGTGGAGTAGGAAAGGTATTTATAAATAATAAAAATATATGTGCGATACTTTAACATTATATTTTATTAGTTACCGTTACACAGTTACAGTCTGTCAAGAAAGAGTAGACGCTGAAATAAATTTTCCAAACATAATCACGATCAAATGGTAATTTTTGCGCCTTGTATTTTCACAGAGAACGTTTGTACACTTCAAATAGTAACGGCAAGCGGTAGTAACAATTTTCGGATGCCAACCAGGCTTTTCAATTTTTTTCAACCATACCTAATTCCAGTCTTCCTTCGTCAGACGGAGACCTGTCAATTATTTTAAGAGTAAAATAATATGTATTTGATAATAAAAATCGGTTATCGGAGATTTCAATACAATTATTATAGATATCGATAAGTTTTATCGACAGAAAACTCCAGCACTATTGAATTTTATTGTTATGTGGTGAATACGGTATAATAAGATTAGTGCCACATTTTTAAATGCCTATAATATCAATAAAAGTTTAATACTTATCGTATAAATCAGATGTTAAAATCACTTACTTGTGAAATGTAACCCCACATCCCTTTTGTACTGCGTTTTACATAACATATACACTTTCATAGTTTTATAAATAAGTGGTAAATAAATAAGTACTTAAGTAAAAGTACTTATTTATTTACCACTTATTTATATATATTACTAATGGCCTGTTTCACCGCTTCCTGATAAGGTGCTCGATAGGGTTATTTGACGGATTTTCCATACTCCATCTGTCAAATTAAGTGGTGGATAGCCTTATCAGGAAGCGGTGAAACAGGCCCTTAATCGCGTAAAACCTTTTAAAACACTTTAAAACACGAAAACAATTCAAACGATTAAGCCATAGACAAATATAATACATACATGGTTACCAATGGTTACGTCAAATTTAGTTCTCATCCCGAATAATGGGGGCGCTGATTCCGCTTCAAATAGGCACAAAAATCAAGTGGGTATCATCGATCCAGCGTACTTGTATATTAGAGATCAGTGGTAAAAATTCTTTACGACGAATTTGTCATGAGATACTTAGTTATAATAATAATCAAAGAGGAATATTTAAATACATCGGTTATAATATTACGCAAAATAACGGTTAAAAATACGGTTTCCGACCACCGACCGAAGCTGCCATCGACATCTAGTACGTATTATTTAATCTACATAGAACCTTAAGTAGGTATATAAGGTTCTTTTCTTTTTTCTTCCTATCGTATTAAATATATATCAGCTATATAATATATATAAAGGAAAGAATATTATTCTTTCCTGTATTCTAGCATAAGGTACTATTATGTATTCTGTGATTCTAGTCCTGGCGGGCCGCGGCCTGCCGTCCGCCATGACTATTGACTAGATATAATTATCAGTGGCCCGCGTAGCGTTAAAATATTTACATATTTTTTAAATTTACGCTCACCATCAAAATAGTGAAGTTGTCGTCAAAGCTGTGGAAATATTTCCACTTTCAAATATAATAACTAAATTTGAAGAACGTGTTATATATTGTTACGAAAACGTTTTACCCTATTTTTTTTGCGGCCTGCGACACCGAGACTAAAATGTGTTTGTAGCCCGTATAAAAAAGGTCGAGTAGTGAGTACCACTGGTATATAATCATAAAATCTATTAACTGTCCCTAAAAAATTACTCTAGAAATTGTAAAACCTATCTGAGACTACTGGTTATCAGTTTTACGACGTATTTCCCGGTGGGATTCCCATTCAAGGTGCGAAGTTTTTAACGATACTGAAGTGCCTACGTGAGTCTCCAAATGCACTCAATATTCCAATCCGTTGCTTTTATTCTGACCGCATCTCGCCTTATCATGGGCAACACGTTTCGCATACAATGATGTTATTTTTCCTTATTCAATCAAAATACTATTAAAATTACGTTGGCAGACACCCCATTAATATACGGTAAACTGATGCACAGTTTAAGTATAATCATTATTATACTTTTGTTTATTGTGATTGAAGTTCTTAAAGATCTGAACGAGAATATGCAAACGTTAAGAATTATTGCATACTTTAATCATGAATTGCTGATTCAATCATTTCTTTCACAATTTAGTATTTACCAAGACGTTTAGGTATTTACACCGTTTCTATTATTCTCTTTAATAGATAATTTAATTTACCTTAAAACTAAAATTTAAACTTGAAGAAATTTATCCACTATTCAGGGACTCACAGCTGCAATGAATATTTAATTTTTAAACTGATATCATTATAATATCTGTCATCGTCGAAGTCTGCTTACATGTACAGTTCGACAAGGCTATTTATGAACGTGGCGAGAAAAGGAACTAACGCTTCTATCATACAAAAACGTAATTTTTGACAGTTCTTCTTTACCAGCAGCGCCCATTGAATTTTTTTTTTTTCATCAATTTATTTAAGGGGTTTTGTCGGTGACCGACAATGCCACCCCCATAAAGCTTATAAACAAATCAGCCACAACATAATATTATAAACTAATATCTATACCTAATTATTACTTACAACGAAATCTAAATATATGTCTAGTAGGATACGGGCTTCCCTTGAATTATGTGAGGCTAGGAAACTATTACAGACTCCTATATTTCCTAAAAGATCATCACCGAGGCTACTACGTCGGGATTCGCCCCGGCCCATTGAATTGACATATTCATTTAAAGCCTTGTCGAACTGCATATCTAATTATCTACATTTTAGTGGGCTACAGGCTACAGCAATAGAGTTGTTCTCCTTTTAATTCACCATTTCTTAGATGACTTAAAAGAACGTAAGGAATGTTGTAACAAGCTTAAATGTGCTGTGATTGTCTATTAAGTTGTAATTGATATTATATTATGTATTCAGTGACTCACGTGAACAAGCATAGAATTATTTAATTGACTACTTTACATGACGAAAGGATTTAGCTTACTGTCCATCTTATTTAAAGGCTAGTATTAAAAATAAGTAATAAAATTGTTTTGATCTTTTGTTAAAATTCATGAAAAGTTGAAAATTCCATGCATTTAGAGTGACGATTAGCAACCAAGTTGCACGTGTTAAAAAAAACTGAATAATATCCAGAACTCCAGACATTACTTTGCAATTACGGCAAAAGAATGACACAATGAAATAATAATTGAATTTCCATAAAATGTAAGTAATAGGGATGATGACAAGGTCAAAGATTAGCGAATTTTGTTAATAAAAATATAAAGAAAGCACGGTAAAAAATAAGCTTTACCAAAATTTTAGATAGCATTTGTATTTTTTTTTTGCTAGGAGCCTTCAAAGTTGATTTAAATTTTAATTTAATTAAATTTCTTAATATTTGTATACCATTCGATAACTTATGCAATTAAAAGCAACTTTTGGTATGAAACCACTTTCATAAACGCAATATTTAATATACCTATCGAACAAAGTTATCTCCCGTCAGTCTTTCGTAGCACTTTGTATGGAGCGTTTCGGGCAGGTCTATTTTATGAGATGTTTGAATTGTTCATGTCTTGGTGAATTTTTAAGCTATGAGAGTTATTCTTTCAGCAATGTTTCTATTTTTAAGGGTCTTTCAATTACCAATAAGAAAAAAATTAGTCATCAAGCCTATTGTAGTAACACTTAGTTCAATCTTCAAAAAAAAATCTATTGTGGCCCAAACCACGAGTCTATCCAACATTTTATACGCTCCTCGTTTGAACAATAGATACTTACAATGGACACTCTTGCTGCTTTCACTTGACGAGACAGAGCTGGTGGAGTCGCCAAGTCTCGTTGTACGTATGTAACTGGCGTTGATGTAGTCATTACCGGGCTTCTGAATTATCACCCGGGTCTGATCATCTAAACAAACAACAATTGAAGATACACATGAATGCTTTGGGCATTAAAATTAGGGTAAAAAAATTGAAGTAAGTAGATAAGTTGCTAGTCATTAATAGAAGAGGATGGTTGGGCAAATACCTCAGGCTCAGAGCAACAAGGCGCTTTGCAGAAGTTATATGCTCTGAAACTTAGACACCGTGCATCTTGCCCTGCTGTCCAATATCAAGTACCTATAACTTACATGGTATCACATTCCTATATCTGTTCTTGCTCGCATTTTCTGGTTTTGAACCCTCTCGGGTGGTGAAAGAGTGAAAACCATCCACCATCTTGATTGTATGGAACTCCTCGTCGAAACCACTCTTACTTCTTTGTCTTTGGAAATCACCCATCTCCTGAAATCACAAATGTATCTTCGTCTTTTATTAATTTTACAAAGATTTCGCATAAAAATCGCAATGCTCATTCGCTATAAATAAAAGAATAAAAATAAAACTAAAATTCGCTCGCAAACTTAAAATTAAAGTAAAGGAACATTTTCGAAACCTTTTTAAAAGGAACTTTATTAATTAACCTTTTAATTAAATATGAAACTCGGGCTCGGTCGCAACTCGCAACTAACGAGTTTACGAGGAACTGTTTATTTTCGATAAATAATTAAATATGTTACACGTTAACGCCAGCCATGATCGATATTTACCTACGAGTATAAAGGTTACCGAAGTAAATTTAACGCCTGTATTGAAATAAAGCCCTATCATCCACTGTTAATTTGACCAATGCAACAGTTATCTATTCATTCTTAAAAGAAATCAACGCAAGCAACAATGTTGGTAAATCATCAGCATCAGAATTCAGACACCTACAGATTGATTTGAGATGGCGTCTAATCCATGTTTGTAAAGTCCGAAGGTAAATCATTAACCTTTCACTGGCAGACTTGAATAGACAAACAACTTTTCAAAATAACAATAAAGAAGAAAAAAATACATGCACATAAAAGAAAAAAATACGGCTGGAGAGCAGTGTTTTGTGTCGAACTCGAACTCGAACTCGAACTCGAAATCGAACTCAAACTCGAACTCGAACTCGAACTCGAACTCGAACTCGACTCGAACTCGGTCGTCTGTAAAGTTGGTTTACTGACGATAGTTGAACGTGACAACGTCATAGCCTTAAATGGAACGCCTCAGAGCGAGGTAACGCCGCATGTTGCGTCATGTTTTTTCGTGCGCGCAGCCGGCACCATCGAATTATAAGACGTTGTCACGTCAAAAAATACTAGTTAAACTGCATCACCGTTGCTGATTAGAAACACCTACGTGACATACGCCTATCTTTATTCACGTCCATCATTACCGATTTAGTATTTAAGCTCTTAAAAATACTGATGTTAACATTAGCACATCGCCAAGTAGTTATTAAAATTAAGCCCGTAACCGCCCTACTCAAAGACATTTAATTATGATTAACTTTCAATTTAATGAAGAGTTTGACAGATAATGTATTTTCAGGCTTATGTCAAAATTTCGAATTAATTATATTTAAATAATTAATGTTACACTCTGAGTGCGGCAGTAAGCAACGAAGTTATTACCTGAACTTTCTTGTTGATGTCCTTAGCTTTTAGGCAGGTTCCGTTGACGGGTGACAGTAGACGCAGGACGTCGCCGGAGTTCTCTATCATGGGATACGACCGGAAGTGCTCTATTAGGCCCACCAGGTCGTCGAACTGCTCCCCGCTGCCTACGTCATACTTGTCATGCTGGAACAACAAGCTGTGGTTACTGGATATGTCACAAATAAACTACTAAGTCGATGTTGTAATCGGCAAACTTCTACTAAATTGTACAATCTACACCGTCTTTATCTTAAAGGTAGATTCTACGTAATACGTCCTAAATCCTAATAGATGACATTTTGGGTTTTTTTAGTGCGATTACCTAGATATGTCCCGCTTTGGTAAGAATATAAGGTCACGTTAGTCATGCAATAAAATTGCCTTATAATATTTCTCTCTTGACTAGAGAGGTTGAGCCAGGTCAATTGTGACAGGCTTGACCTGGTCGGCTAGCCTCATCCCTCGGTCATAACTTGAGAAATTTATTTTCAGATAAGCTTAAAATAAATACCGACGAACCACTTCCTTTTAAATGGAAGTCGGCTAGTCGGTTATAACGGTACAATTCTTAGAACGATTTAATATTTTGTTATATCAGACCTCCTGATATTATAATTACAGCATTATTTAATGTACTTACCTATATTTCTAATGTATCAGCCTACCTTTAAAGGGGATCAAAAAGTCTACATAATATAATTTCTAACTAAAATAGTATTTGGATTGGGTTACCAAGACGAAAGCATCAGTATTATCATTAACACATATTATATCCTTGTATGCAATAATGCACGTTATATAACGTAGTGATTGCATAATAGTTTAATTATGAGGATAGGAATGTTAAGAGCTAACATGTATGATACCTACAAATTATCCATCGGTTACTAACTCAATCTCTACTGTAACTCGTTGGTTAATGTTAAATAACTGGTATACAGAGTAAAATATAACGATGATTACAAGATTTCAAACCTTTGACAAGCATAAAGGCAAAGCTAAAGCTTTTGGAGGCCAAAAAGGCGTTTGGAGTATCAAAATACGCATTTGGCACGGCTATAATACTGCTAAGGGCCCAAGCACACGGCGGCGGAAGCAGAACAGAGGGAGGGTTGGTACTTATTGTGCCGTTACTAAAGCGCGTTTGCATCGCGTTTGTAGGTATCACGTTTGGTTAAAAAACAGAAAATATAAATTTTAGAAAAGTTTCGTTATTTACTATTTAATTTTGAAAAGGCAATGGAGCATCGTAAACAGGAAGCTAGAAACAGCCTTCTTAGTGTCCAAGTGAGCTACGTGACGAGACACCTGATGACACGTCCTGATGTCCCGAAATGATTTAAGAGGAAATGCTGTCAGATGCGAAATGGTTGCAAACAGCCTTATGAATTCTGATTTCTGATAGATAACCATGACAAATGATTTTGAAGACTGTAAAATTAAGCTTTATGGTGTATGGATATATTAATATTAAGTATGTATCATCTTCTACTTTATTTCGTTTCGATTTCAAAGGGTTTCATCACATCCAAACGAGAGATGTAAAAGCGCAAAACTTTTTGCGAAATATCGATACAAAAGAAAACGTGAAACGTTGTCAGGTTGTTCGTTTCTGTTTTCGTAAAGTGATGAAACTGGTTAAATATGTACATAACAAACCTGGGAAAATTTTCCAGGTTGGTTATGTACATATCGATGGAAAACAGTATTGTTTTACATAATCAAGAAGTCGGTTGAAAATACCATACATTCCAATTTCCAGTATAATTCGGGAAGCCCCGAACACTTCAATCAGGCCCTCAGTAATTATACACGTCGTCATCTTAGGATAATACGTATAAAAGAAAAGAATGTCGTCATTATAAGAGCAATCATCGATAATAACATCAACTGCCGAGCATGAGAAAAGTGTAAGCAAGCGTCACAGTTCATTGTTGTCGGAAACAAAGTTAATATGTATGATGTTATTAAAAACGTGACTGTCAAGGCTACTCCTTACACTTAATTTTAGATTTGCATGTCGCAATGGATATTTTTATTGATTATGCTCGTGTCAATAATTAAGTATTTGCTCCTTGGTAAACTTAGGGTGGGTTGCACCACCTTGCTTTAACTATATATAACTGTAACTTTAAATATAACTTTTAACTATAACTACAGTGCAATTAAATGTCAAATCTTTGGTTACCGTTAAATATGGCGTCCGACGCCATATTTAATCATAACCGCTCATTAATTAATATCAAAAGAAAAAGCTGTTCCAAATAGAAAGCAAAAACATTGATATCATGTCGATCACCACATTATCCATACTTACTATACTATAATATTATAAACTAGCTGTCCCGGCAAACGTTGTTTTGCCATATAAAGTATTTCTACTTCATCAGTTGATATCCCCTCTTTTGTCCCCTAAGAGGGGTGGGGGGGAAAATGTTATACACCAAATGTTAAGTTGAAAAACACAGTAAATAATATGAAGTAAGTCCATTAAAGAAAAAAGTTTGATACAAAATCTAACCCCCTCTTTGGTCTCCTTAAAGGGATGGGGAGGATTTTTTTTTTTATATTAGATGTTGAGTTCGAAGAAGACAAATATATCTGCGAAAACTGTTTGCAAATCGGATCAGTAGTTTTCATATTAAAGACAAAAGTTTGATACAAAATCTGACCCAGTCTTTTGTACCCTTACCCTTGTGGTGGGTAGAGAAAAATTTATACACCTGATGTTAAGTTGGAAGAAGACAAACATATCTGCGAAAACCGCATTCAAATCGGATCAGTGGTTTTCGTGTGATGCTGGAACAAACATACAGACAGACAGACAGACAGACTGACAAAAATCTAACCACATTTTTGGCTTCTATAGCGATGTAGTGACACCCCCCGCTTAATATTTTTGGAATATCTTTAATGTACAGAATTCGCAGTTTTATTATATGTATAGATGCGAAAGTGTGTTTATCTGTCTGTCCTCTTCACGCCCAAACCGCTAAAACGATTTTGCTGAAATTTGGTATCGAGATGCTTTGAGTCCCGGGAAAGGACATAGGATACTTTTATCCCGGAAAAGTGTACGGTTCTCGCGCGATAAACGAATTTTGGCGCAACGAAGTTTCGGGCGTCATCTAGTAATGATTTAAGTAAGCTTCAATTGGTACCAAAACAAAAAGCAATTTGTCACTTTTTAGATCCCTTTTTTAGACCCAAAAATTTCGTAGATAGGGACTACAATAATTTAATTAATTAAGTTGTTAATTACAACTAATTCTTAAAGTGTCCTAATTATTATCATCAACACCTTTCCAACTTCAGGATTTCAATATGTATTTCTACAAAGAAAATATATCTATACTTAATTAATACTTACCTACACGAAACAATCATAAAAAGTAGTTTTCTTATAATTGTATCTTGCAATCAGACGTGAGACTAATTACATGAAATGAATAGAGCTAATGTATTTTATATCTCAACAATTGTTATAATATTTTATTATAGTTGTCACTTATCATTATTGTTATAGTTTAATAATATTACTAGATATCATATTTTATTTCATTCGATGAAGTAAAGAATTTTTTATTGGTTTTCAATTCTCTGTGCTTAGATATCTAAAAATAAAAGATGTTATAAATCAACCAAAAATAAAAAATCCAAAAGTTCTATTAACTTAACAAAGTTAATAGAACTTTTGGACAACTTTTTTGGTTGAGTTTTAACATCTTTTATTAAGGCCGTCCCCCGAGCAAACGACCTTGGCCATACATTTGCCGCGTTGCCGAGAGCGCACCAAAACCCTATTTTTTTACTTATCTTAGTTCCAAATTGTCCTAAAAAAATTTAAAACGGGGAATACGTAGTTTATGATATTGTCGATCTATTTGCGTGTGTTTCAAATAAAAGTAATTTGTAAATTCTAAGGAGATGCTGAATGTATGCTTGAATTTTAATAAATTGGTTTTACCTTGGAAGCTTATATCATGAGTATAATAAGCAAAAACAGAACATTTAAAACGAGGAAAGGAATGTTGATATACTGAAGATTATTGCTGTATTTTTATTGTAACTTTGTAGCTTTCAAATTATGAGTTTATAAGGCTTGAAATACGGTAAATTACGGAATCTTCGTAAGGAACGCCCTTAAGAGTAAATTGTTTTAGTTGTAGCGATAATATTATTAATGCTTATTGTAACGTGGAATTTTACGTCACTGTCATTACAGTGGCTCTCTCATCTGTCATTACTCATTATAGATCCTTGGAATTTCCACTCAATATAAACTGCATATTGGGAACCGCACTAGGGCTGGTACGCGTGCGTATATTGAGAAAAAGAAACTCGTAAGGTTCATAAGACGTATTCTCGAGTTTGGTTTTTAAAGTCTTAGTGCGGGATAGGTCATAAATCGTTAATTATACATATTGTCATGATTTGTGCATAACTTGAATGTTTTTGTGACAACCCTAATCCATATCAATCATAGGAAATCAAGTGAGGTGCTCCATCGATAAGTCATCAATCGAATACAATATGAGGGTTGTAAACGATATCTGAAGATAGTCATTACTCATTAGTCATTACTCATTATACTCATCTTTCATCAGTCATCAGTTCATCACTCAGTAAGACCAAGTTAAATGAGTTTTTTATAAGTAGATATTATTTTGGTGACTCGGTATTCTTGTAATTTATACACACTATGCAAGACTTATGAGGGCACGACTAAAAAAATAAAAAATATATTTTAAGCTTATCTAAAGAAACTTTAAAAAGCTTTGAAGCCAATATAATTTATATAAGTAGGTACTTAATATATTTTTTTATAAGTAATCATACTATAGTTAATTAGTAAATACCTTTACGGACCTGCTTTATTTTGTAACATAGGTACTTACTAAAATCAAAAATGATAAAAGTTGAAAGGGTTTCGGATATTTTGGTTTATGTAAACATTTTGTATAATACTTCGAAAATAGAAACTTAACTGGCCTTGCTAAAAAGTCATTGTTTAATAGATTAGGTAATTTTTAAGCATACTTCTTTGACCTACACCTAGGCCGATCGAAGCGGAAGGCTCTATAATATAAATGAGTAGATTCGATTAAGTTCCTGAAGTAGGTACCTACTGCACACGCAATGCGCAGTGCTTTCAATGTTGCGCCGATGCATTTTCGGTCGATACTCAAAATACGACGCAATTCCTGATAATTATATAATACACTAAGTATATCCAAAATTTTTAATTGCAGACATATCAATAATAATAAAACATATCAAAAAAACACACACAAACAAAGTTTCAAAAGGAACTTTTTTAAAAAGCCTTTCATAACCACTTTGTTATGAATAATTTTCATTTAAAATATAATTCAAAATATTATGCTTTATAAAGTCTATGCTATGTGTCTGATATTATAAGTAACAGTTGTTTGTTGATACCGGCCGTCAACTGCCAAGCTAAGCAACTTGTTGATTCCTAGCCACAACATTAAGATATGCATGGCAACATGATAATACGGAATAAGTATCATTCGAAGGCGAATTTTTTAACATTCCCATGAATTTAATCATCTTAGATCATGATAAATAATGACAAATTTCACTGCAAGTACATTTATGCCGATAAATGTACTTGCAGTGAAATAAAAATAAAAACCTTTTTGTTAACAGCTGTGCTTAACTATAAACGTAGAGAGCTAGCAAATAACACAGAGCTTTACGAGTTAGAAAATAGCAAAGATTTTATCAAAAATACTTATTTTTACCAATATTTACTTACCTCTGAAAAGTATTGCCGGCAACTGTGACGACTATTGACTGGAAATAATATGAAAACGCCCAGCAAAACAAGGATTCTGAGCCTTACTGCGCAGTTGCAAGCTGCACCTACGCAAATGCAGCTTGTATCCTACTGATTTCTAATACCCTAGTACCTTCGTTGCAATTTATGCACTAGCTATGCGATGCTGCCAACACTGCCAACTTCAGTTTGTGCCGTCATGTTGCCATCCTTATTAGATGCATCCAGAGCGGACGAACCGCGCATGCCCTGTTTAAAATCTAGACTGTGAAAGCCTGCAACTTCAAAGTCTAGACATGTACATAGCAATTTTAATCTGATATCGATAAATAGTTATTGCTTTATTATTCCTCGCTTGACTAATGCAAAAATTGTAGATTTTAGGTACCTAGAGACCTAACGGGTATTTCGAAAATATCTCTTGCAAATTGCATTTTTCTTTCATAAGGGATTCCAGATTAGTTCGTGTCAACTATTTATTTTCACGGATCATAAGTAATATTATATTATTAAATATTACAATAATACATTAGCGTTACAAATTAATCTGGTTAGAGTTAGGTTATAACTAGGGAATGCAATCCCGCAAGAGAATTTCAATCCCGGTATTTGCGGGATCCCGCTGGGTGGATTTAAACTTTTAAAATAAATCGTTATAATTACTTTACTTGATAGACCCCGTTTTATTCTTATAATCTCAAATAAAACAAACTTTGTCGGACACTTTTTTCAAGGGTTTAATTATTAACACCTCCAATGATACTTCAGACTTTATAAAAAAATGAAAGAAAAACTAATTATTTTTTTTGGAAATGGCTTCGTAATATAATAATATAATAATAATATAATAATATAATAATAGTGAATATAATAATAGTTAAAAAAAACTAAAAAACGCTTATTTAAGGTATAGGTAAAAGTTGTGCCCAAAGATTCCGAAACGGTTCCTGATATTCGACACAAGGTAGGTAGCAGCTGGAAATGCTCGCTCAGCATCCACGCTGGTTAGTTCAATTGTCATTTAAAGTGAATTATAAGTGAATTGAAGCTAAATTGTTAAGCGGGCTACCTGTAGCCAGCTAGCCAGTTCACGCACCCCCGCGCGCAAAGTTACGCATATGAATCACATTTCTTTGTAATCCCGCCAGTCCTGCGGGATCCCGCAAAATTTTTGACCGGGATTAGTCCCGCATAATGCATGCGGGATCCCAGTATCCCGGTATTGCATTCCCTAGTTATAATATAACTGATAATATAATCAGTTATCACAAAAATTTGTCTTTTAATAGACGTAAGATGAAATACGCAAAAAAATGTTTTATTAGGGTCGTAGACCGTAGGTCGTAAATCATCCCGTCCGTCTGTGTAGACAGACGGACCGCATTTCAACTGAAAATTGCAATCCAACCGCAAATTGCAGTTCAAGTGCAGTTTGAATGCAGTTGACACAACTGCAATAGAACTGCAAACCAAACAGTTCACACGACTGCACGCCAACTGCAACTGTTCAGTTGCGCGTTTGTTTTGCAGTTCTATTGCAGTCGTATTGCAGTCGTGTCAACTGCATTTAAACTGCACTTGAACTGTAATTTGCGGTCGGATTGCAGTTGAAACGCGGTCCGTCTGTGTAGACCCTTAAATGCTTTTCGGATGCAACTTCAATTTCAGGCAATGAGCCACTAATACCCAAATAATGTATAACACGATTCTATCGCCCGCTACAATATACAATAGGTAAGTACATTATTTTTCCGGTCTATCTCTAAACTTCCGTAGATTAGTTTTAATTTTATCGAAATCGGTTCAGAGGTTTACGCGTGGAAGGCTACAATTTTTGTCACTGAAAATATTGATATAGGTACTTACACAATACAGAACATATTGTATGGATACAAATGCGCTTCAAGTAATTAATAAAATTATAAGCATTACGATTAACATTTAAACCATGATCACGCAAGAATATGTGCAATCAATTACAATTTAAATACATATTGAGCATAAATGAATGAGCTAATTTAGCGAGCACTATGAAAACTAATTTAAAAATTTAATTCTAAGTACTATGCCTTTATAGCAACTTAATCATCGAAATACCAGTACTTATTATTCGTTGCTTAACTGATATTTTTTGTAGACTTAGGGCCTATTTTACCACTTCCTGATAAGTGCCGGATAGGCTATCCACCACTTAACTTGACAGATAGAATATGGAGAATCTGTCAAATAAGTTGTGGATAGCCTATGTCCGGCACTTTATCAGGAAGTGGTGAAACATGCCCTTAGAATCGCCTAACAAAACTAAGTGATTACTGATTACTTTTGAGTGTGTATAAGTACCTACCCTATACATATAGAGTATATTGTGAAAGTAGCAGCACTGAAGGAGTTACTTTCACAGTGAACTCTATGTAATGGATATGTCGCAGCCGACTGGTTTAAATAGCCGATCAATCAAACAGCTAGCCCTTTGATTGAACAACGCCATTCAATCACACGGCTATACGTTGTTTAGCCGACTTGTTGACTGCAACGTTCAACACTACAGCTAGACGACGCTTAGCTGTCTGGTTAAATGGCAAATGAACTAAGCTGACCATTAGTTTAGTTTTATTATTACACAAGCGCAATGATAATAAGCAGAATAAATTGTATTCTGACTTCATTTTGAACACAATAATTGCAATGAATATCTTTGTAATGAATTTCATAATCCCGTAATTTCTCCTTGAAATTCGAATATTTATTTAAATTTTGATTCACTCGTATGTGCCCCAATAATTTCTGTCACTTTAATAACACTTGTAAGTTGTAACGTATATTTACGAAAAATATCATACAATCACAAAACACCGGCTAGTTGACGCCATATTGTAAACAAAACGCACCTAGCGCCGCGGTGGTGAGCGCTGAACTAATTCAATCAAACAAAGGCGGCTTGAATCAGCTGTAGTGTTGAACGTTTCGAGCGACTGAAATATTCAATTAAAAAGCTAGCCGTGAGATTGAATGGCGTTGTTCAGTCAAAGGGCTAGCTGTTTGATTGATCGGCTATTTAAACCAGTTGGCTGCGACAGATACATAGTATTAACACTTGATTTTTTACTATAAATGAATGAATGAATGAAATGAAAGAATGAGATTACAATATTTTGCGCCTTAAAACATAGTGCGCTACGTATCTTACAACTATTTTTATAGTGAGTGGCAAAAAAATTAATATAAGTACTCATCTTTTATTTTAGTTCTAGAGATTGCTGGAAATGCAAAATGTTGAGGAACCCGGTGGATGAAATTGTAGGATACTTAAGTAAAGTAAAATGACCAATTATGTCGATTTTCAAAAATGCTTGACCATTTTCGCTCTATATGAGATACATCTCTCTCTCTCAACAAAATATAAATCTACAAATACACAGAGAATCCTGCCCCCTTAGACAAAGTATCTTTCGTTAAAAACGATGACGAAATTCGTTATCAAAATGTATGCGCTTTGACATAAGTCATCGCTACATGACATTTCACATTTCGCTTGCGAAGACTAATGTCAAATTCCATACATTTTGATAACGAATTTCGTCATCGTTTTTAACGAAAGGGACTTTTTCTACGGCCCCTGGAATTTTACCCATCTATACCTAAGCGCCAGTACCAAATTTATATTTTTTACGTGTGTTCACTTTTCGCCGCCCCATGTACAAAATCTACCGGGCCCTATGGACGTTGTCACCACTCACCACCTAAGACGCTGCCGCCTCTAGGCCGCGGCCTATATACGGCCTAAATCCAGGTTTGCTAAGCGCATCATAACAATTCCCAGTTCTCACGTTAAGTCAAAACATCGACAATAATAGTGACATCCTGTATCGATAGTATAACGATACACACTATGCTGTCAGGTGAACCACTGCACTGCCACAATCAATATACGAAGAACCACCTCTTTCACAGTTCTGTGTTCCTGGTATTTCGAATCGTGTTGTTATATCTTTGATACTATGTTGTTACTGTATGAAGCTTTATGTTTCCCGAACAAACATCTCAATACCGGAACTTTTGATATTATACTTAAATAACTGTTGCCCGCGACTTCGTCCGCGTTAGCATTAAGCATAGTATTATAACGGAGATGGATAATTTTCTCCTTTTTAATTTACTCAAAGGGTAAAAACGGGGCCCGATCACAAAGTTAAAATATCAGCCTTTCCGTCTGTCCATTTCCAGGCTGGCCAGGCCTCAAGAACCGCGCTTGATAGCTGTTGACATTTTCACAAATATTATGCTCAAATCTTTAAATTATCAAAGATTTGAGCTTCTATGATGAAGACTCACTTTCATAGGATTTTGCTAAATTCAACCCCCATGGGGATAAAATAAGGAATGATAGAGGACGTTATTGTATTAGTTTGAACCTATCGGAACGAATACGAGTAAGACGAATTCGTCTTTTTTTTATAAACGCAAAAGAAACGTCTTTTATTCTTTATTCTGATGCGCCTAAACGGAGAAAGTCTGGGAAAAAAATGTATTTATGTATTATCATTGAGATGTAGGTAATAACTAATAATATGTTTTATAATTCTACCTACATCTCAATGATAGTTGTTAGTAATACTTACTTGTTATAATCTCCCATTTTTGCACCAATAAAGTTATTATTATTATATTATAAGATAGTTTTTATCACGAAAAAATTTACGGTTCACGCGCGATATTGCTAATATTGTAAATGCGAAAGTGCGTCAGTCTATCTGTTACCTCCACACGTCCAAATCGCTAACCAACTTTGTTGAAATTTGGTATGGAGATGCAGGATAATTTAAGTCAAGGAGTAGGACATAAGATACTTTTTGTCTCGGAAAAGAGTAGGGTCCCGAAATTTGGCGCTCCGTTGCAGGTGTCATCTACTTAGTTAGTCAGGGCGTTCCGTCCGTTTCCTTTTGAACTAAGATAAGTAAAAATAATAGGGTTTTGGCGCGATCTCGGCAACGCGGCAAATGTATGGCCAAGGTCGTTTGCTGGGGGGACGGCCTTAAAGCTTGAAATTAAAAGTAAAAGTACTAAACTGTTGATTGATATTGTCTGTTTGTTATCCACATATTCAAATAGAAAAGCGTTATGAACACAAGTCACGTGACATTACATCATAATAGGCGATCGACTTACAAATTGAGTGTTTTATAATTCTAAGCACGTTGAGGCTGCGACACAAACAACCCATACATTAGTTAATTCCAACAATGGAAGTTAAATTAAGTAATTTGAACTATTTCTAGATCCGTCAGTTCGTCTTTACAGAAATTGTCAGAAAATGTAATATCTCTTATTATATTGTAGTGAGTACATTTCCACGACTTCGCTTAGACACAGTTTCTCATAAAAACAAAGCATTTTTGGGGTCACGTACCCTTACGTACTGATAAAAACGGGACCTAATTACTAAGACTTCGCTGTCTGTTCATGTGTTCGTCTGTCATAAACATAATCAACAAATACTAAGAACTAAATAAAACAAATATTCAAGCTCTCTCAAATAACAAACGCGATAACCCTTTTTGGTGCAGTAGGATAAACATTATTAAGTCAAAGTTGCCTGTCCATTTTTGCGTTCAGTTCTAGTTAAATCCAAAATCGATGTTAATGAAATCATACATTGCAATTACCATATAAAGTAATGATGTGAGTCAGGTATACCTGATGACTGGTTTCTCAGAACATGGTCCCTCCAAACCAAATTACATGATTCATCTCGTAAAATATGAGTTAGACTTTTGACAAAGTGAAGAGGAGTTTATAAAGAGTAGAGGTCAATGACATCTTGTTACTGCCGCTTCTGCACTAATTTCGGTGTGATCTTCCTTAAGGCCGCAGTCAAAAATAAAACAAATAACTTTAATATAATTGAACATTTTAACGTAAATTCTTAAATAGTTCACACATCTTCATTATTTTGTTAGTACCTTTAAACTCTTTATTTAATTAAAGTCTCTAAAGATCGAACGTACGAGAGCTTTTCCTGTACCTATTGTGAGTGATAATTCACAATAGGTACAGGAAAAGCTCCCGCGCGCGGATCAGCGGATCTAAAATGGCCACTTTGCAGAATCACAATTCATGTTATAATCATAATTCATAATAATGTGATTATAACATGAATTGTGATCCGCTAGGTGGCGGTGACCGCTCTAGTTAGTTTAAAATAAGCTCCGTATTTAAATATCATAAATCCATACAGTTTTAATTGATACGTTGCTTAAGAGTTTCATGCCAGGATAAATAGAAGGTTACATAGAAAAATGTAGAAGAAGAAAGTGGATAATAAAATGCAGTCGGAGGCATAATATTTTATGATCTCTGAATTAATGTTAAACTTGGTGCGACATGCCTCCGACTGCATTTTTATTAGCCACTTTCTTCTTCTACATTTTTCGATGTAACCTCCAATTTTCCTGGCATGAAACTCGTAAACAAGAGTCGTATCAATTAAAACTGTATGGATTCATGTTTAGATAATTTGACAACACACAATTATCACTTTAGTTAACTCTAAAAACTTACGTGGGCTCGCAGATATCCCTATCCAATTTTTTTTTTGTCTTCTGTCTGCTAAGTTCAGGCTCATGATCAGGGCCCAAAGTTCTTACAATTATTTTTAACAAAAAATTAAAACCGACTTCCAAGGTAAAAACAATAATAACATTAATATGAACTAAAAAGTATTAAATAATTTTTACTATCTAATAGTGCCTTTTTCCGAATTCGGCTAAACCTCAACTATTTCTGTACTCAATCTTCATTATTTTGAAGTCGGTACCAGATAGCTGAATCTTCAGTCCTCTGACAGAATATTTAAAATTTTTGGAACTGGCACCGACTTCAAAATTATGAAGATTGAGTACAGAAATAGTTGAGGTTTAGCCGAATTCGGAAAAAGGCACTATTAGATAGTAAAAATTATTTAATACTTTTTAGTTCATATTAATGTTATTATTGTTTTTACCTTGGAAGTCGGTTTTAATTTTTTGTTAAAAATAATAATAATTTCACTCTTTTTAGTTACACTAGTAGATAAATCTTCGCGTATATTTTACGTATCTTATTACAATTTGTTAAGAGTCACAACTCACACTCACAAAATAATATAATATTATCAGTGAAGTGAACATATTGTGCTAAGTAATTTACTTCAAGCCCGAAGCGGTCACCTGCGATTGCGATAACAATAGAAAGGCTATTGTGTCTCGTTTTTCCACGATCGAAGGATCTATCAGATAAAAAATTCTACAAACTTGCATAGGATGTAGCGTAGCATAATATTTAATATTATCATAATTATTGACAGCTGTTCTTGTAATCAATAATTCAAATCGATAGGTACTTAGTGCACCATCTATCGATTAATAAGTATAACTAATTAAAAAGACACTTAATGACTTTGTTTTGTTTAAATGCTCTTTTTAAAATAACTTTATTTTAATTCTATTTGTCTATTAAAATTTTATAAAGTAGTAAAGTATTCGATCTGTATATAAAGTAGTTAGTAAAGTATTCGATATTCTGTCTTCGACGCCGACCGCCGTGTATTAAAAACAAACAGGTGTTGTTAATTGTTATACAGTACATAATTATTATTATTAGTATATCCATACCTATGCCTTGTACTATTATCTATTCTGTGCCATGAGACATTGGTGGCCTTAACACGACGTGGTAATGATGACGATGATGATGATGATGATGATGATTATGATGATGAATATGAATTGCATAGTAGTTTATGCTTTCTGTTCTTAAAACAACGCCGAAACTCCCAAACGTGTATCTATAAGGAATCAGGAGTTCTCTCAGCATCATCGAAACCATGTTATACCTTGACCCAATATTTGACTTTTTGGTAGCGTATTCTTAGTACACTTCACATAAAATCAAAATCACTATATGTTTCCATATAAATTTCGAGGAGTTCCCTCGATTACTCATGGATCCCATCATCAGGTCACCACCTTTGTGAAAATGGGACCAAATTGGAGTGAAACCTAATACAACAAAACAAAAATTTCGAAAATCGGCGGAGTAATCGTTGAACATACAAAAAAAAAAAAAAAAAAAAAAAAAAAAAAAAAAAAAAAAAACCACAGCCGAACATATAACCTCCTCGTTTTTTGGAAGTCGGTTAAAAACAGCTTTTAGTTTTCAGGTTGCAAAACTACTGTTGACCAGTGTAATAAATAATTGACAAGATACAAAGGATACTTACATTATTACAATTCGCCAAGAAAAGAGCTGATCACCCAACGAAGGCGGAATACAGCTGATTTGAAGAACTTTTTACAACGAAAAACCGACCGATGTGAGTAATACATTCAAGGTAATCTAACTAGTAACTACGAACACCTGAACAGCACATTTATAGCACAACACCAACAAATTAACTTTTATCGAAAAATATCAAGTCTTAAAACAGTTATATATTCAAATTATAAGAATCACAAATCACATCGAGTTAGAAAACAAGAATATTACGACTACCCACTCATTACCTAAAAATAAAACAGTGACAGCTCAAATACTAAACAGAAAGTGACATTTGACATCAAGCTGGTCAACAAAGACAATATAATAAAAAAGCACCATCTATTAGAAATTTGATAAACTACTAAGCAATAAAGCAATAGACAGCACACGAACACCATCTATCAGAAACCAGTGAAACTAATACGAAAGGTGACTTATCAGCACTTTAAACTACAGTATCGTAATATAGAGGGCGCTAGTAATGCCGAAATGGCAGACGAGAGTAATTTAAATATGATGGATATTATATGTTAAATGCACTGAGATAACAGATAAAAGAGGACAATGAGCAAATCTTAAAACAATCCGAAGAAAATATTACACAAAAAATTAATGCAAAGTTAGATGAAAAATTCAGCAAATTCGAATCGGAAATTGAACAAATAAAGAGCTCCCAATTTGAACACGAAAAAAGACTAGAACCAAAGAACACTTAGAAAAAACTATACGTCAGCGCAACGTGATTTTCTTCGGTATTGCGGAAGAGGAAAAGAATTATCTGGAACTAGAAAATATGATGTTGAAAATTATGTCAAAAGCATGATGAATTTTGAATGCGACCGTAGAGACATAGAGTAGGTATGTCGGAAGAATTGAAAAGAAAAGTGAAAAACCAAGACCGATCAGACTAACTAAATTTGGTATGAAATTAAATATACTGCACAAAAAAGCATCTTTGGAGAGGAACGCGTAAAACACCTCACGTTCTGGAAGAAAAGAAAGCTTTAATCCCCCAACTCCAACAATACAAAGAAAATGGTGTTACGGCGGTCATAAAATATGACAAAATAGTTATCAGAGAAAAACCTACCAACAAGAGAGATGAGAAAATGATAATATTGGGACCTCATCAACTCAAAAGAAACAAATGCAGAAAAAGTCAAAAACTACATACTCACCGGCCATACCACATACACAGTCTACAATTAATAATAACCCATCAACTTCCAGTTCTTCGATCGCATCATACCAGAAAAAATATCAACTCGAAAAGTATGTCTCATCAAATGCAGAAAATCAGGCATAACAAATTAAAAATTCTCAAACAAAAAAATACGAATACGCCATCAGTAATAATAACAATAAACCGAAAAAGAAATCAACGCTCCCAGCACGGGTGGTCGCCGTGGGAGTCAATGACCAAAATCCTCCACTCCACCCTTTATACATTTGTACATACAATGCTAGATCATTGCTATCTAAAGAAAGATTACAAGAGCTCAAACAATCAATATAAGACGTAAAATATGACATCATAGGATTATCAGAGATCCGACGGCTGGGCTATACAATCGAAGAAAGTGAGGATCACATATTATTATTCTGCTATTTTGGCCAAACTAATAGACAGTGTGGAGTTGGCAGTCTCATTAAAAAAAATCTAAAAAGATGCATGGAAAGTTTTACAGCCATAAACGGACGAATACGAGTATGCATACTACATTTGAATTATATGAATACAAAATAATCTATCATTCAAGTTCATGCACCAACCTCTGAATCTACAGAAGCAGAAATAAATGAATTCTTTAGTCAAATACAGAAAAACATTAAGTAAGTGCTACAAAAACCTCATAATCATGGGAGATTTTAACGCTAGAGTTGGTCGAAAAATGAGAGGCGAAGATAAAATACTTGGAAAAACCTGCTTTGGAAAAAGGGACAAAGAGGTGAAAAACTAATGGAATTTTGCTGGGAAAATAATATGTTTATAATTAATAGCTTATTCAAAAAAATATTTGGACATGGATATCGCCTAGTAAAAAAAGAAGTCAGATAGATTATTCACTTTCAAATATGAAAAACAAATTCTCAAATATTGAAGTGCTAAGCAACATATCTTTTTCAAGCGACCACCGACTTGTAAGGAGCACCTTACTGCTAAAGAAAACGAAAAAGTCTAGAATTTCATACAAAAATAGCAAACCGTCATTGAAAAACTTAAGTGAACAAGAGACTAAAACAAAATATTTCAAGTCTAAATCTAGCGGAAAACGATGATGTAGAGACATATTATTATAAAAAGATTAAACAAACAATCGATCAGAGCTTAAAGTCTTTAAAATCATATAATAAAAGCATACATTAACAAAGGAACTACACTATCTCAGACGAAACAAAAAATCTCATAAAAAGAAGAAATGAACTTAGAAATAAAAAACATCTATCAACTGCAGAAAAACTAGAAAAAAGTTACTTATATAAAAACATCCATAAGTTGATCAGAAAACAATATCAAAACTACAGGCTATCAAAAATAGAAAAACATCTCAAGAAGTCAGGAAGCGTAAAGAAGGGACTGAGAGAACTAACAACCACTAAAAAATGGATACCTTCTTTGAGAAATAGTACAAGCAATAGAGAAACAATATCGAGGTCAGGAATAATAGAAGCTGCCACAGATTTTTATAAGAAACACTACGCTTACAAAGAACAGTCAAACAACATAATATTAACTGTACCTTTACAAAAAAATGATGCAACACTACAAAGATTCATAGTTCAAGAAGTTTTAAGCAAAATAAAGTCCCTCAAAAAGGATAAAAGTAGCGGTCCAGATAACATATCAAATGAATTAATTTTAACAGGGAAGGCTTTATTAGCACAAACTCTAAGCACACTGTTCAATAAGATCCTAGACGAAAGAAAAATTCCATCTGAATGGGGAAACATAAAAATAGTACTGCTCTACAAAAAAGGGAATCCTAATGATATCGGTAACTATCGACCAATCAGTTTGCAATCGAATCTCTACAAGTTATTTGCCTCTAGTCTCGAAGAACGCCTAGCTAAGTATACTGAGGAGTACCAGCCAGTGGAATAAGCAGGATTCAGGAGCACATACTCAACTATAGACCATATCCATTCATTAGAGTTAGTGATAGAGAAATATGTAGAAAGGAATCGCCCACTTTATCTAGGGTTCATCGATTATGAAAAACCTTTGGACTCTATTTCCCACAACAGTATGTGGGGAGCCTTCCAAGAATGTAAAGTACCATCTGAAATCATAGAGCTTATACAATACATATTATATAAGAAAATCACAAGTAGAGTAATTCTTGATAAAAAAATCGGTTGTCTATAAAGTCGGTTTACTGACGATAGTTGAACGTGACAAAGTATGACGTTGTCACGTTCAACTATCCTTAACCACTTAACCCTCGCTTCCGAATCTCTACAAATAGAAACAAACTTTTTCGACTGTAACCTAAAGTTATTTCGATGTATTTCTTTCAAATGATTGTCTAAAAATATTTATAATGAGTAAAATAAACTATTCGCAATACAAAACGCTACATACATTCGTGAAGTCCAGTAAAATCTTCGAACAATGCACAAGTCATACCTTGACACGTAGGAAATAGATCATAATTTTGAATAGCCGAAAAAATACTAATAGCTCACAGATTGTTTATTTATTTTAATGTCGCCGCATAAACTGTCATGTTTTTCGGGCGCGCACCCCATATCGAATCATAAGACGTTATCACGTCAAAAAGGTAGTAAAAATATATATATGTAGAGGCGTTTGTCAAGGGGACCCGCTCTCCCTAAGAATTTTCATAACCGTGCTACAAGATATCATTAAGTCCTCAAAATGGGAAAATAAAGGCATATATTATACACACACCGGCAAAATTAGCGGAACATAGATAAAAAGTGCCACAACTTGAACCCAAGTGGGTCGGGCTGTGTGAAATCCTTTTTTATCAATGATATAATAAATAATAACTCAAAGCAGATATGTTACTACCGCGCGAATTGTGAAGCTTCAAATACAGGTCAATTGTCCGCTCCTTTATTTAGTCTGCATCGAACCATCGAACGCACTTCACGACAAAGTAACATACAATATCATTGCTTCACGAACGTACCGCGTCTTGTCAAGTACCAAAATAAATTGAAAAAGCCGTCGTGTGTATTTAGAAATTGTACGAACTATGGCTCCAAAGTAAACAAAACACATGGAATCTCTTACCACTTATAAGAATGCAATAAATACCTCGATTGATTACATTTTCAATTATTTTTTCGAACAATCTGAAAAAATCGAATTTCCGCCATGGTTCAGGCAAAGAAAGTGACAGCGATATGGTTTTGACGCAAGAACGATAAGGATGGATGATTTCATTGTTGTAACTATGGTAACCTTTAGATATGACAGAGGTAAGTACGTATTTGAATTTGAAAATTGTTTGGAAGCAATTTAAGCTGGAAGATAGTATGAACGTAACAGATCTGTATTTAGTAGAATATCATTGTTTTTTATAGTTTCTAAGCTCATTTAAAAAATAAATTATTGAACAAAACTGGCAAGTTGACAGGTTTCTATAGCATTCATGCCCTATGTGTTTTTTGATGATTGACGTGTAAGTGTTCCTAATAATAATGGCGTTTTAGCGGGGTGCAAGCTATGCTCAGCTTATTTAATTGTTTGGTTTTTGGAAAACACATTGCTTAGATACAAAATTAGTGATTTCCCAGCATCTGCGACAGCTAGAGCTGTAACCACGTTAGAGAAAGGTCACACCTACCGTTCGGTCAGTCAGGCCTTAGGTGTGTCGGCTTCCGTGGTCCATCGTAACTTTCAACGCTACAGAGAGACTGGATCTTACGTTCGGAGACGAGAACAAGGCAGATATCGGGTGACAATAGTTCAGGATGACCATTTTGTAAGGAAACAAACCCTAAGAAATCGACCTCAAACTGCTATGCAGGCACGAAACCTGTCGGAATAGGTCCGAGATGTAAGTGTAAGTGATCGTACAGTAAGAAGAAGACTTAAAGAAGTTAAATTAATCTCAAAAGTGCCAGCAAGGGCACCAAAACATGAGACAGGACACCGAACAACCAGGCTAAGATTTGCGCGTGAACATCAAAATTAGACAAGTGAGTGAAATTTTGTGCTGTACATGATGGGAGCAAATTCTGTGTACATTTTGGTGACGGGCGATAAAGAATGTGGATTAATCGTAAGGAACGCTATAGGCCATCAAACTTAACGGAAACACTGGCCTATGATGCAGGCTTGGTAATGGTTTGGAGTGGCATATGATTTGGAGCCCGCACGGAGCTGATGATTATTGATGATGGTATTTTGACAGTACAGGGCTATAGTACAGACATCCTGGAACTGCATGGTGTGCCTTTTACACAGTTTTAGGTAGTAACTTCAATTTTATGCGCGTCCATAGAGTAAGAAAATCGGATATTATTACTTAAACGATGCTGGCGTAGCCCAGGTGGAGAGGCCAGCGCGGTCTACGGATGTGGATCCGATTGAAGTCGTGTGGCACATCAATGGGTTAACGGTACGAGTAAAAACTCCGGTCCAAAATGTGTCCAGGAGCTCGAGTTGGCGCTACTGGAGGAGTAGGAGAATATCCCACAGGAAATTATTGACAATCAAAATGCAAGCATGGAATGGCGTATCCAGGCCCTCTTGAGATCCATAGAAGGCATTACAGGCTTTTAACATGGCATTTCTTTAATAAAAATGGAGAATTTAACTTAAAAAGTTACTACTGAAATTTCAAACATTTTCTTAATTTTTGATTTTTGCCGATTTTTTTCTATTTTTCACGTTTTTATGCCCTAAATTTATATGAAATTTATTTTTTTATAATCAAATAAATAAATTTATAAAAAAAGTGAACAATTTTCAAAAAAATTTAAAATTTTGTTATGTTCCGCTAATTTTGCCGGTGTGTTTATTAATAGCAAATTCTATAAATTCTGTCAGTAACGAAATAGGCCTAGGTCTTAACCAACAAAAACCAAAGTTATGACGAATAGCACCGAAACACCAATATAATATATAAAAGATGTGGCTTTAGAATATGTCCAGGAGTACACGTACGAGTGTCTAGGAAAATTAGTAACCATATGGCCGAATAAAATTTTTGAGTTTTAAAGAAATTTTCCAGTCGAACACATCAATGAAATTTAAAAAAAATAATAATAGATACATATTGTGTACTTCCATCTCTCACATATTATGCATCCCAAACGTAGATATTCAATAAACAGACGAGAAACAAAGTAACAACAACACAGAGAGCGATGGAAAGAAGCATTTTGAATCTAAGACTTAGGCACAAAAAAAGGAACACAGACATTAGAAAAGCAACAAATTTTATAGATTCTAGTAATTCGCATTCTATTCATAGATTTCATACTAATTTGACATTCATCAGTTTCAGAGTAGCGTATCTACACTGTAATATCACTGTAGTATCGACGGCCCGAATTCCGGACGCGGTTAATAATTATATAGATATATAGAATAATTATCAACATACATACTCGTATATCTACGTTATAATATCATATTGTTATAATAATATTATTGTGTTGCTTCGATACCTGCACCCAGTTATCGAACTATTCATAGATTAAACAATATTACTTATATTATATTACGATGTACATTTTTCTTTAATTGCTACATGTGACTTATCACGTGTAGCACTCGATCCTAGATTGTCAAGTGTTAACCGCATATAGCAATAAAATAATATTACATACATACATTATAAGGATACGATATATTAGAGTTGCTATTACTTAGTAGTTATAAAGTAACATTTAGTTATAATATGGAATATTGTACAAAGCCAACTTACAATTCTACAAATCCCATTAATTTTATTTTAGTATGTATGATACAGCTAATTAAATGTAAAAGTTGCTTAAAATCAGGAGTAGCATAATACTTATTTACATTCTGCAAAGACTCGAATCGAAATAGACAAGTGGTAACCCTATAATAAAATAAAACAACCTAAACGAAAAAACGCAACGAAATAAATTAACTTCATACGATCTTCTATTATAAAAGTTAGGTACTTATAATATACCTAAAATATGTTTATTTAATTTGATTAAAATATATAACATATTTTAGAGTGTTATGTAAATTTTAACCTCAAGTTTCCTCGGCAATATGATCTTTTAATATTGTTATCAGTTAATCTTGATGGTACATCAAGATGCTTAATTTAATTTAATGGTTAAGGACGTAAAGCGAGTATTTGGGCAAATTCAGGAAAGTTAACTTAACCTCACATACGAGTATGAAGAGCATGGCTAGTTTATCTAACAACCGGAACAAAATTACAAGAGTCAACAATGGATCTTCTACCGACCTTGTGAGACGGTTTTACACTTCCCAATGTTGTGTAAGATTTTACCTAAATCCGTACTAGTATTCTATTATTATTTTTAACAAAAAATTAAAACCGACTTCTAAGGTAAAAACAAAAATTACATTCTTATAGTATGAACTAAAAAGTATTAAATAATTTTTCCTATATAATAGTGCCTTTTTCCGAATTCGGCTAAAACTCAGCTATTTCTGTACTCAATCTTCATCATTTTGAAGTCGGTACCAGATGAACCTTCAGTTCTCTGACAGAATATTTGAAACTTTTGGAACTGGCACCGACTTCAAAATTATGAAGATGAAGAGTATTATTGTTTTTACCTTAGAAGTCGGTTTTAATTTTTTGTTAAAAATAATAATTTCACTCTTTTTAGTTACCTAGTAAGCCTATCGCGTACTATACGTAGAATAATACACCTGTATATTATTCTACGTAGGTATCTTATTACAGTCACACTTACAAAATATAATATCAGCTGCAGCCTGCAGACAATTTTAAACAATACATTTTAAAAAAATCGAAGTGAACACGTGTGACGTGCTAAGTAGCCGGTCACCGGACTAGGTTCAATAGGGTGCTCGCTCGACTTGTCGCACACGCCTCGCACTGTATAGTACGGTACCCGGCAGACGACAGTTATTGTACCATGAACGCTAAACGCAATGCAAAAGGTTGAAATTAGGTTGTTTTACAGAATATCTTGGCGAAGTGAGACAGAATGTTACATGATCGAAGCAACTTTAACTTCTCAGAAGTAATGTCAAATGTGTGCCTTATGCTCTGGAGATAAGGTTGAATTTGGTGACATTGGTGACCCTGACTTGGTAATGATGATGATAATGATGATGATGATGATGAATGCAATTAGCATAGAAGCATATGCTTTCAGTTCTTAAAACAGCGCCTAAACTCCCAAACTTGTATCTATAAGGAATCCGAAGTTCTCTTAGTATCTTCGGAACCATAGTATACCTCGGTGCATCTTGAGTTTTGGTAGCATATGCTTAGGATGCTTCTCATAAAACCAAAATCACCATATGTTTCCATATAAATTTCGAGGAGTTCCCTCGATTACTCATGGATCCCATCATCACGTCACCACTTTTGTGAACATGGTACCAAATTGGAGTGAAACCTCATACAACAAAACAAAAATTTTGAAAATCGGTTCACAAACGGCGGAGTAATCGTTGAACATACAAAAAAAAAATCCACAGCCGAACATATAACCTCCTCGTTTTTTGGAAGTCGTATAAAAATTACAAATGCGAAAGAAAGTCTGTCAGTCTGCCTCTCCAAGCACAAACCGATGAACCGATTTACCTGAAAGGAATGGAGATTCTCTGAGTCCCAGGATAGGACATACGATACTTTTTATCCCGAAAAATTGACGGTTTTCACTTTCCGAACGATAAACAAATTTTTTCGCAACGGAGTTGCGGGCGTTGCGTCTGTCTGTTTCTTTGTCTGTCGGTCTATTACTTTTCACGCATAAACATTAAAACCGTTTAAACTATTCGTGAATATTGTAACTTCTCAAAATCCAGTTTTTTTGGCTTCCATGTTCTAAACTTGAATATCAGTTCAATACCCCTCAGTGCCTATTGAATAAGAACATCCGTGGGCTGGTTAAGTGTAGTCCGTGCGATTATAAGGAATTAAGCTACAGTAATTTATTGCAGGCTAACATTTTAATAGTGTTTTTTTTTTTATAAATTAAAATAATGTGACAGCGAAAAAGTTTTCCCAGAACAACTACAATTGCTGGTCGATTGTATTGCATTATACATAGAACCTAGTTGTATATCTACGGTCAAAATATTATGTTTTAGTAAAACTTTAATTATTGTAGGTACTAGGCGGGAGCGAGTCAAAACGCCCCCACCATGGAGGTGGAAGCCTAGGCCGGGCCGGTTGGCGGTTGATCAGGGGATCACCGCCACAACATAGGCCCCGAGGAGTAAGGCTCCTCCGGTGCCCGGGGAGCCTCTCGGTGCAGGTAGGCAGCGGCAAATGCTGCAGCAGCCAAAGAGATGCCGGAAGCGGTAAGCGCTGCGAAAGACGCGGTGCGATTTCGATCCCGCTCCTCCGCGTGTAGCGTTTACGAGGGCATGGGTTTAGTCGGTAAACCTCTGCTTAGGGAGTCCGACATACCCCTGCCCCTTCCACCGAGGGGGCGGGAGATGCGTAATGCATTTCCATGCATGCAAAAAAAAAAGGTATTACTTAATGAGTAATTTTTTAATCTGCTTTTACTAAACAACAAAAAACAACAAACCTAAAGACAACAAAAATTGGTATTGTTCAAGATTTTCCAAAAAAATCGGGCTAGATTTTACCATTGAGACTAAAATAATTTTAAGCCCAATCAACGATCAATATAAAGTACAGTTAAGTTAAAAAGTGGAACTAAGTAAATTAATGTGCAAGCCCGTTGTATGCCCGCAATAGTTGGTGTCAATGTGCTATCTACTATGAGACATTAGAACACTCAAGACAGTATTAAACATAATGGCACGCAATTATTCAAACAACAAAATATAATGGCACTGTTAAAAAGAATGACTTGGTACAATCACGCAGAACGGGCAATTTGGATTATTATGGTGTCGTCTCGTTTAAAAAATATATAATATATTGTAACACCATACATGTATACTAACATCAGTAAGAGTAAGCCAGTAAATACTCTTTTAGGCGCGGAAAAATATTATAAGTGCAAAACAAATAATCTTACATTATATTTTCAGTGTAAAAGTAGTAAATAACCATTATAAAGATAGAAAACGACTCTTCATAACTTCCACTATGTTTAAGTTGTCTTTTGTTGGAACAGTTATACTTAGTAGTTATTATATTTAGAGACCATTTCCTCCTTAATCCTTAGAGATTAGAGAATATTATCTAACCTTCTCGTAAGTGGAAGGATAAAATTTTATCTCATGCGGATGTCCTTACGTGACTGTTCAATGAGGACGAATTTTATTGCATTATTATAGTACTATTAATATAATATTATTTACTAACAGTCAATAATTTTAGCCCGAACTGTCTCAATAGAGAAATTATTGCATAGGCATGATAAGCTTTATTTGGTTGGGATAATAATATTATCAATTATGTCAGCAGTCAGGCCAAGCCGGCAGAATACGGCTAACATAAAAAAAATTAAATGAGGATAATCTTACAAATAATAATTATTATTAATTTAAGAAAATACTTTTAATTACTTGTCACAGAAAATTTAGAGCAGTATGCGTTTACATTTTACAAATGCGAATAACCTATGTGGACAGTGGTTTACGTATTGTTAATATATACAATACATCAGCTATATGTTCCTTCCAAAAACAGCAATGTATCATTAATTATTAAGTCAGACAAACAACAATACGTTATTTTAGTATGTAGGAGTAGAGCTTACTATTTTATTATAACAAGCAAAAACCTGTGGGGGCGTCGAATGCTTTATATTTTTTGTTTATTTTATGATAGCCTCTCGATGTTAATCCAGTATTTTATTGCGTATTAACAAAGATAAGGTTACGTTATGCAAATAAAAGTACAGTTAAACCAATTTACCTGCACTGTTTAGGACATTATATACAAGTTACCTTAACTTATACGCGTGTCAGTCAATACCAAAAACAAAAGCGCCTAATATCAGATGTTGCGAAAATTTACATTTATTTTTATACCAAATACTGGACCTGCAATTTTTTTTTAATCAGTTACTTCTAGAATTAAGCTTTTGGGTTAAAAAAATGAATAAATAACTATAATAATCCAATGAAAATCTCCGACCAAACAACTTTAATTAATTTATTTGACTGACTGACTTTTATGCTGTGGTCTGTGGATATAAAATATGACAATCTGGTAGCTATCAATTATTCAACATGAATAAAGCACACTTTTCTTGCACTATTTCCACTATATTGGTGCAAGAAAAATGATTTTTTATTATTATTGAACATGAATTGCGACCAAGAACCCACAGTACAATAAATTAAATACCAAAGTTATGTACTATCAAATGTTACCTGTCTCCTGATCATGACATGACTGACTCGGCCGCGTACTCTAACTGACAGGACATACTCCCCAGGGTGGGTCAGGGACTCCCTCACCAGGAATGACCCGTTCTTTCCCCTCTCCATCATCAGGTGCTCAGCTTCTTTCGCTGACATTATGCCGTGGAACCATCTAGAACAAAATTCGACTGTAATGTATTTAAATATTGACGAAAGGGGTTACCCTTTGCGAAAACATAATTAAATCTTAAAAATTTGAACTATCTGGCATACACACACAGGCAGATTATGTATTTCTGTTGCCGCTATAACAATAAATACTAAAAATAAAATAAATTAAATATTTAAGGGGGGCTCTCATACAACAAACGTGATTTTTCAAACATTTTTTGCTCGGTATCAATGATGACAACAGGTAGGCACTTAAAATTTTCACAAAAGCCTTAATTATATGTGTACTTTAATAATTATTAATAATATTTTAATAAAATTAAAATTAAGGGGGGATCCCATACAAAAAACACAATTTTTGGCCTATTTTTGCTCTATAACGGTACGGAACCCTTCGTGCGTGAGTCCGACTCGCACTTGGCCGATTTTTATTATTCTTTACTGGATGTTTAGTTTACAATATTATGTAGGCACACTCTGTATACATTTACAATTTTTTACACACCTGAACCTAGCTCATTATTTAAGTTCGTGTTGGGGTCTCCGGTTACAGATTTTTTGTTTGAGGTTTGAAACAATGTGGGTAACCCACCGATCTTTTTGTCAAGTTTTTGTATACCCCGATAAAAACTACTTTCAATATCGATGAATTTGAGTATTTAATACACGTCATAAAATCTTTGAGCTGAGCCATTTTAATGAAGAAAAATTACTTAAAAAATCGTCTAAAGTTGGCGGCATGCGTCTACTCACAATTTCATTGCACTACTTGAAAATTGGCATTAAAATATAACTGTAAAGTTTTGTGTCTCAACTCAAAGGCAATATTTTTACAAAAAAGGAACATTGGCACCTTCTTTTCCAAAGTAGTTGGCAAAGTCAAGACAAAGCTGTCAGCACTGTGACACAACAAGAAGGAAATAATTGAGTCACATGCGTATTGTGACGAGCGTGTGCGCTGTAATAGTCAGGAAAAAATCAAACAAAGACGTTTCACAACGTGACGACGATCAATAATAATTGCTGATTACAATTGATCGTTTTTCCAACGGTTATGAAGGATCCGTGGTTATGCTGTAGCGGTTCCTGTAATTCCATTCTTATCTTCATTTATTTCTCTGATTTGGGTAACTTCATTCCTTTCGGCTTCATTTACTCAAATCACATCAAATCATAGGATTTAAAGCGAAATATTTACAGATTAAATATAAACGATCACGAGCTTCTCTTTGAAAAAAAAAGACGAGCCCTATCTATTGCTTTTTTTTTTGCTCTATTCACGTCTCCCGTACTATGCACCCCAAATGCACCCGGACAGGTGGGTTCATAAAATTTCGCAGTGGCTAGTTGGCTACCGACTGGTCGGCGTAACAGGCCGACCCAGGAAAAGGTGGTGTAACGAACTGGATGCGTTCGATAAAGAGTGGCCAATAACATCACAGGATCGTGAATTTTGGAAAGAAAGAGGGGAGGTCTTTGCCCAGCAACGGGACACTGTAGGCAGCTAATAAAAATAATAAATTTAAAAAATTGCTTCATTCAAAATTGTTTCAAGTGACACGTTAGACTATTCTAAGCTTTAATATTTTATACCTTGATTTTATGAAAGTACGTTCCGGGATGACCAGATTTTTGTATAAGCAAAAATATACGAACCACAAACGCGTTGCTGTCTTTTTCTAATACAACGTTTTTTAAAATTAATTTATTACTTAAGCGCCCGCCTCCCAATTTACCACATATCTAGTTAACATTTTGACGTGACAACGTCTTATAATTCGACATGGGCTGGCATAAAATGGCACAATATGCGGTGTTACCTCGCTCTGAGGCGTTCCATTTAAGGAACCTTGTCACGTTCAACTGTCGTCAGTAAAACCGACTTTACAGACAACCGAGTTCGAGTCGAGAGTCGAGTTCGAGTCGAGTTCGAGTTCGAGTTCGAGTCGAGTTCGAGTTCGAGTTCGAGTTCGAGTTCGAGTTCGAGTTCGAGTTCGAGTTCGAGTTCGAGCTCGACACAAAACACTACTCTCCAACCCTCTTTTTTTTAATAATTTAATTAATATTATATATAAAAATGGATTTTTAAATGTGTTAGTCGCGCTAAAACTCGAAAACGGCTGAACGGATTGGGCTGATTTTAGTCTTTAAATATTCGTAGAAGTCCAGGGAAGGTTTTAAAGTGACACGAAGTTCACCGGGACAGCTAGTCTTTTTATATATAAAAATGGATTTTCAAATGTGTTAGTCGCGCTAAAACTCGAAAACGGCTGAACGGATTGGGCTGATTTTAGTCTTAAAACATTCGTAGAAGTCCAGGGAAGGTTTTAAAGTGACACGAAGTTTACCGGGACTTCTAGTCTTATATATAAAAATGGATATTCAAATGTGTTAGTCGCGCTAAAACTCGAAAACGGCTGAACGGATTGGGCTGATTTTAGTCTTAAAATATTCGTAGAAGTCCAGGAAAGGTTTTGAAGTGACACGAAGTTCACCGGAACAGCTAGTCTATAATATAAAAATTGATTTTCAAATGTGTTAATCGCGCTAAAACTCAAAAACGGCTGAACGGATTGTGCTGATTTTAGTCTTAAAATATTCGTAGATGTCCAGGGAAGGTTTTAAAGTGACACGAAGTTCACCGGGACACCTAGTTTTATATATATTTAATGTACATAATATATTGTAGGTCTAAACTCTAAATCAATTTTTAATTACTCGACGTGGCTTTATAGTAAAACATACAAAACACATTGTAAAGTATGTATTTTGGTTTATCGCATATTACGATAAACTTCAAGTGACTCATCGGAACCTATACCCACTTCCTGATGACCTAGCGCGGTATTTGGCAAGGAAGATGGCCTCAGCCCTCACGACAGGTAAAGGAAATTGACGATAAGGCTTTTATTGTTTTATATTAAACTAGATGACGCCCGCAACTCCGTTGCGGCAAAAATCGTTTATCGCGCGGAAACTCTATTTTTCTGGGATAAAAAGTATCGTATGTCCATTCCCGGTAAGTACTCAAAATATCTCCATATGAAATTTCAGCATAATCGGTTCAGCGGTTTTTTTAACCGACTTCCAAAAAACGAGGAGGTTATATGTTCGACTGTGGATATTTTTTTTTTGTATACTCAACGATTACTCCGCCGTTTGTGAACCGATTTTCGAAATTTTTGTTTTATTGTATTAGGTTTCACTCCAATTTGGTCCCATTTTCACAAAGGTGGTGACCTGATGATGGGATCCATGAGTAATCGAGGGAACTCCTCGAAATTTATTTTAAACGGGCTTTGGCCCACCACACATTCCCACCGCTGTATCTCCTGTGTCGCCAGGATCGACAGCGGTACCCAACCACGAAAACCCTTTGATATGATCTCAGGGAGCCCGAGGGACATGCTAAAACTGTCTTGGGACCCGCAACGAAATTAATCAGAAGAAAATAGGAGGAGTAGGAAGATTCCAATTTCCCTCCCCATAAAAGCGGGAGACAGCACAAAGCACCACGGAAATAAGGTTAATAATAATTGTGACTCCTAAGCTAAGCTAAGTTAATATTGGAGCTTATTGTGTTTGACTGTTGCCAATAATAATTGTGACAAAAACGCTTGAAGGCACGGAAGTTCCTAGCGCTGTCCACGAGATCGCCGTAGTATGCGACTCCAGATGTACAGAATAGGTTGTTTAGCATATTAGTTCTTTCGTCCTGCCAGAGACTGCACTCCCAGAGAACATGATGAGGTTCAGCGGTTTGGGCATGAAAAGGTAACAGACTATTGTCTGTTATATTTACAATACTTTAATTACAATAAAATTTTATTAAAATTTTTATTTTAGTCCGGCGCAAAAAGATTACGACCTTCGACAACTATTCGCCTGAATCGTGAATCGTCAGTTATAGTGTAAACAAAAACAAATAAACTGACTAATTTATTAGATCTGTTACCATTAATTACAGTTTTATGATGCACTCATAGACACAACAATCCACTATTAACATGCATTAAATAATAAGTTATAACTTACACTAACAATACAATTAAATTAAGAAAGGACACTGGGCAGATTGGGACCACCCTCCAATAGCGAAAAAGTACATATCACTGGACAGGTCCCCTCAATAGGAACAACAATCACTATGACCACCTTGCTGTAACAACTGTCCATTTGGAGTAATGAGACTTTTTATCACTTAAGAAAAATATTTTCTAAACTTAAGAAACACACTTACTGACATGAAAACTGACACGCAAATAATTCAAGACATCATGAATGACCATGAAAACATTGCATGTTTTAATTCAAGAATATGACGCGTTTTTCTTGGGTTTGGCGATGGGTTGGAGTCTACCAAAGCTTGCGGTTATGAATGGTTCGTACCACCGTACGTGGTTCGAAGCTTTCGTTTCACGTGGGAGAGCCATGGCCAGACCAGAGAAATACCATGGACTCACAGAAAACCGGCGTAAAACAGTGCTTGCGCTGTGTTTCGCCGAGTGAGTGAGTTTACCAGAGGCCCAATCGCCTACCCTATTCCCTTCCCATCCCACCCCTATTCCCTTCCTTATTACCCTATTCCCTATTACCCTATTCTCTCTTAAAATTTCGGCAACGCACCTGCAGCACCTTCTGATGTTGCGAGTGTCCATGGGCGACGGAAGTTGCTTTCCATCGGGTGATCCGTTTACTCGTTAGCCCCCTTATTTATAAAGAAACACCATCTAAAGACCGTGGAGAGCTTGCTACAGAACAGGGCCAGGCAAGTGAAGCTCGAGCTGTAACAGTACGAGTATGTCGCTAGGTAGTGGAAGTGTTAAACGGCCGCTTTAAACGAGATTTAAAGCTGCTGCGGCAAAAATATTTTAATTGAGTGCTGCTTTACATGTTCGTCAATTTTTAAATAGCTGCTGCTATTATAAATCACTTCCACACACGCACAAGATCATATACGCCACAAGTTTAAAAAGCATAATTTTAAATTAAATTAAGAAATTAAAAAAAAAAACCCGCCAAAAAAATTTAAATAGTAATGAAATAATATTTACTCACTTTAAGTTTGAATAATTCCTAAGAGTAAAGTAATATCTTAGTCCATAAATGCTGTCAAGGTGTGTCTCCGCTTCGCTCCGCTCCGCTCCGCTGACAAGAAAGCCCATGGGCTTTCTTGCCAGCGGAGCGCTGGTCGTCTATCGCTCCACGCAGCATTGAATGATGTAGTGCGTCGGGCTCTTGTCTCCATCAACGTTCCGGCTATTTTAGAGCCGAATGGTATTGCTCGTGATGATGGCAAGAGACCCGACAAAGACCCGAGAAAGTGGGAGGTGTTTGGTGTAGGACGCAACATGTGTTGATACACTAGCGGCCTCCTATTTACATGGAACATCAGTGACGGCTGGTGCGGCGGCGTCCGAAGCGCAAACGCGTAAGCGGCGAAAATATGTATCTTTAAGCCGTGACTACATATTTTTGCCGCTTGCGTTTGAAACGTTAGGCCCATGGGGGGATGATATGAAAAAGTTTTTCTATTTTATATCATCCCGCCACATAGAACGCACAGGTGACCAGAGGGCTGGAGCGTATTTTGGCCAGCGACTAAGCCTGGCTTTACAGCGGGGCAATGTCGCCAGCATTTTGGGTACGCTCCCTAAGGGCAGCAGTCTGGATGACAACCTTTTTTATATTTAAACTTTTTACTTATTATTATTCTAGTTTTAATTGTAGTTTAGTGTTTAATGTATTAGGCACTTTTGGATAGGAAAATTTATATTATTATAATATCACTTTGTGTTATACAATAAAGTGGATCATATCCCAATAAATACCATCTATAAAGTATGTCCTCTTGGATGAGGCCGTCAATATGAGCCTAAACATGACACCTCCACTTTGGATTCATACGGAGCTCGGCTCCTATAGAATCCAGATGATGATGCAGCAGTAGCATACAAATATTTACTGTTTTTAAATATTTACTGTTTATCTACGTCTTACTGGTTGTCGCAATTAAAATGAGCCCAAACACGAAACCTCTGCTCTAAGTTGGTGAGGAGTTGGGTATCCGGTATCCTATTGATTACCAGGTGATGCTGCAGCACCAAGTCAACATTCCAATAATGTGTATTATATTCACCAGTGTCACGAACCAGAATGCAAAATATAAAACCCATCAAACAACAACGAACCAGATAAACCGTGATATTTCAGCAATGAGCAGGCTGATGATGATGAGTTCATCATCATCATCATCCAAACGGGTGGACCGATTTTGATCTAGTTTTTTTTGTTTGAAATCTGACATGACTGAGAGTGTTCTTAGCTATAACTATAGCTACGATGCCACAGACAGACAGACAGACAGACAGACACGTCAAACTTATAACACCCCTCCTTTTGGTCGGGGGTTAAAAACATTGCCCAGTCAAAAACGAGTTCGTTTGGCAAATCCATACTAATATTATAAATGCGAAAGTGTGTCTGTCTGTTACCTCTTCACACCCAAACCGCTGAACTGATCTTACTGAAAGGTACGGATAATATCTAAGGATACTTTTTATCCTGGAAATATATACGATTCCCGTGCGACAAACGAGTTTTGGCGCAACGGACGCGATGGAGTCATCTAGTTATAACCATGTTATAAGTTATAACTATAGATCGGAATCTGGGTGTAATTTTCAATGTAAAGAATAATACGGATAAGACTTGTAATCCCGGGAATCCCGGGAATCCCAGGAAAATCAGAAAATGTCCGAGTACGTAATTTTAAATTTATATGTGAATCAAAATTATGTTAATTTGTTTATAAAATGATTCATATTAATATAAAATAGTTTGAATAGAAATTTCCAAATATTAGGGCGGAATGAAATATGAAACATAAAATGAAAAAAAATATATATAATTCTGTTCTACATAAACATACATTACATAATATTATAATGTATGTATATAATTTATGCTGGTAAATAAAATAAAGAATGTTCACTTATTATTTTTTTAGCTCTCCGAAAACTAAGTCGAAAATAAAAATTATGAGAGAAAAATTTATTACGATACGTCGTGTAGTTTCTGAGATATTTAATTCTAAAATAAGTGCGCAATTCAGGATCGGTGCTTGACGTGATGACGTCACGGCACAGCACATCGCAATATTCACTCTGTCCACTCGCGCGCTCCGGTAACACTGCGTCGCCCGTACCTATTACTATTTTTTTGTGGAATCACTGTAAAATCATGCATGTTTCTAATCCTAGTAATGTGTTTAATTCTTTTACTGCGGTTCTGGATCCCGGAATCCGAAAAATCTGATTCCGGGAAATCCCGGATTTTTGTGGTCATATCCATATTATTCATATCAATCACACCCACGATTCCGATCACTGGACGTATAACTTATAAGATAAAACATAATTTAGCGCTTAGGAAAGTTTCTAAAAACGTTCACTAATCACGAACTGTTTTTAGAAATTGTAGCACTATATAAGTATCTAGTCTAGTTTTAGATCCGAATAAATAGTGCATATAATTGCAAGACTCTGACGACCTCTGTGGCTCAGTGGGTGGGCTGTCGGTAGCTCAAGTCGCGGGTTCGAATCCCGCCGACGGAACACAAAAGTTCCTGGGTCATGGATGTGTATTAAATATGTGTATCATATAATAAAAATCTTAAATAAGTATATGTATAGTGTAAAAGTATTAAATATATTTCCGTTGTCTGGTACCCGTAAAACAAGTCCTTCAGGTACTTACCACGGGGCCAGTCTGACGTGGTGTGAAGCGTCCATAGATATTATTAAAAAATTATGATCTTATAAGTCTTGAGAGCATGATCATAATATTATACTTGCTCAAAATTAGTTAATAGCAAGTAATAACTTAATTTGATTGACGTTATGTTATTAGAAAAGCACTATTGTTTTGCGTAACATACTTATTAAATAACTCATAAAATTAATTTATGTGCATACATTATAAATAAAATTGAAATACTCAGATGATATAGCAAGTTTAAAAATGAAAATCACACTAATATAATTAGTTATAAAATCGAAAGTTTGTGAGTCTTGGCTACTTTTAAATAATATGTACGAGTAGGTAATTTATTCTTTGAAAAAGTACTACCTATATTCCCGTAAAATCCCGTAGTAACCTCGATTTAAGTACTAAAAATACATATTTTTATCAAATATTTTTTTGTGGCAATATAATATTAATATAATACAATCTGGATGTAAATAATTATGTACATTACCTTACTATTATATTAAAATGATACCCTCTGAGTGTGTTACGTTACAGTCATGTCTCCTCGTCCATAGTCGCCTGACAGACAAGGACAAAACATTTAATCACTAGACCAGTATATTATGTCATATACTAATAAGGATTAAATAAAACATCAAACCAGTAGCCAACCAGGACTAGAAGGAGAGCCGGATTTATATTTTTTTATGAGTACAGGGCATAGGCCACTTTAATTTTGCCGCCCCTATGTATGAAATCTGCCGCCATCCTAGGACGCCGCCGCCCCCCCTAGGACACCATAGGACGGTGCCGCGCATAGGCCATGGCTTATACTGCATATACATAAATCCAGAGCTGGGTAAAATAATATTCATAAATCATAACCAAGTACCTCCTACAATTCATCGTGTATTTATCATTGCATGTCATCTGTGATTATCGAGTACCTGATTCAATCAGATCATAAATTAATAGATCAACAGGAAGTGTATGAGATAGCTGGTGACCTCCAGTTTCGTCACATCAAACCCACGACCGCCACGTTAGGCACTCCCTCCTACAATCTTTCGTCACTCTTTCGTCACAAAACGCCGTTTAACTTTAAACGCCGTTTAAGCATATTAGAAACTAATTATATTGTTTTATTGCCAATTTGCATGTTGAAATTGACTCTCCGATTATTGGAAATGTTAATGTCCTAGGTTTTTGGACTATCTAGTATCGTACGTATCGTTTCTATGTAAAGCTATTTCGTTTGTAACAATATGTTTTAAATTAATGGTAAAATTGCGTTCATGTGCTGAAATGAAACTTTAAATGGGTTGCATTTCTACTTACAATATTTTTTTTTTGTTTCAAAAACTTATTTCATTAATTAAAATTAATACTCCAAACCACGAGGCTAACAAAATTTCAGACTTTAAACTCCTTTTGTGGCTAACTTTGTGATCACAATAGGCGAATACTTAGGTTCCTAATTACCGTAACTATGCCTAAACGGGGAACGGAGCACCATGGGGTTTAGAAGTTATCTTCGGAGAGTCCCACATGCCCCGGCCGATGTCTCCAATCTGCCGAGGAGGCGCAAAGCAATTCCCCATGAAAAAACATCAGTCACACGATATTAAAATACATTATGTCCTTAGTAAAATAGTCTACTTGTACAAATAACCTTTGGGCGGCTATCAGCATGCGATTCGTCGCATTCTCAAGGGCTGGCGGTTGCGGTTACTCCGACCGCGTTTCCGTCGGAATTTCTACGATAATCATCCTTATTTCGTCCACATAAGGGTCCTATCGAGGGTAAAATAACTGAGAACGGCACAGAACATTAGAAGATTAGTCATCTCATCAGATATTTGCTACACAGTGCGACCTTCCTCTGACTGGACGAGTGTTTTTGATACACATTTTCAAACTTGATATGACTAATTTGTTTTGGATCAAAAACAAAAGTTGCTGTTGTGTACGTGTATGACGTTTGTTTTTTTATTTTATTTATTTATTTAACTCTTTATTATGTACACAAGAAACACAATATAAAGATACAATTAACACGGAAAGACGACAGAAAGGAACTGCTTATTTCTAAAAGAAATCTCTTACAGCAGCCCTACGAAGAGATACAGTGTAAAAGATAACAGATAGGGCGTGCACAATCAATAGTTGTTAACTAAATTAACTATATTATACAACAAATAACAATATCGACACTAATAATAGTTTGTTTATGTTTTTACTACTGATTCATTATTTTTCAGTTTATTTGAGATGAGAAAATAATGTTGATCAAACCAAACAGTATTAAATAAAACTAAAGTTTTCCTTTTTAAGATACCTAATAATAATTTTGACAAGTTTCCAAAAAAATAAATAAAGGAAAAGATGCACCACATAACATTTTCTAATCTATGGAAGAGAATAGATGAAAACGTAAACGTGTATGATGTGGGTAACTAACAATTTGAAAATTTTCGTTTTTTGACTAAATGGAGGCTTTAGGACTGCGAAAATGATCATAATATATCCAGATACATGTCAGATAATGGAGTAAATAAGTTAACAAGGATTTTACAAATTATAAGGGAAAATCAGTAATTGCCCTCATGTTACAAAATGTTAGTACTTACTAACTAAACTTTATCAACTCACGTCTTAAATTTCATCTTAGATGTTCGTGTCTAAAAGAAGCAACTTGTTAAATTTTAACGACTTCCTGACATTGATAATGATGCTTAACATATTGAAAGCAATTAATATGTTGATAATTGTTTCTTTGTTTTACCCGTTACGATTCGCTTTATTCGGCTTCCGTTTTCTGCAATCTGCAATTATTGTTAGTAATTTAAATCTATAGATTATATCTATTTAATCTATAAATCTATAGAAATCTATAGATTTAAATTACTAACAAAAGTACCTATAGGTACCTATTATAGTAGACTAAGGCTTTCCATAAGAGTTTGACTACGACAAACAGTTTTTTTTTATTAATACTTCGATCGGAGGTTCTAGGAATTCCCATTGTATTCTTTTGTTCTTGCAATCACCGGTGCTCGTGCGGGGCCTGAAGGATTAATTAAAAATTCCAAATAATGACTTATACGAGTAGGTATTTCTTTCTTGCATGAGTTACATTCTCCTTTTTTATAGAAAAAAATTATCTCCGTTTAATTTTTCATCAGTGTCTTCATCCAAGTGTCCATGAGTGTCCATGTCATCCATGAGTCAATTTCAACATTCGTTTCCAAAGTCGTTTTTAGGGTTATGGAACCCTAGGTATGGACCCAAAGGGTAAAAAAGGGAAAAAACCCCATCGTGTGGGGTGTCGTTGGATAGTTTTTCTTAAAATAATATGGGTATTCACATATCATTTTCTGATTTAGTAATCCATTTGTGAAATATTAAGTTGTGGAAAGTGGAAAAAATCGTTAGAGTCCAGTGTCTCCCTCCCCCTTCTACCAGCTAAACGGTTGCTTCTTGAAATGTGAAAAAATTCACGAGAGTAGAAAATATGCTGAATTTAAAACGAAAATTATCACGGCTCTTAATGAGTAAAGTCGATCAAATAAAAAAATATTATTCGGAAGTGTAATGGAACACTCCGTTCAAATTCCTTTGAACGTTACAACTGAAATTGTTACTCGTAGTAATGTAAAACACGTTATAAATGCACATTCATTGACCATACAAAATTATCAAAAACTAGCGGTAGGTACTACGGACCTATACTGCGCGTGGCCACATAATAGTGTATATTAGTTTAGCGTGGCCGACACGCACTTGGTCGGTTTTTGCTTGAAATTTTCACTACATATTATTTAGTTACTTGTACATATTATTTTATAATTTAATAATTATTAATAAAATAAATATTTAAGGGGAACTCCCATACAAACAACAAAATATTTTTCCGACTTTCGCTCTTTAAACCCTTAGCGGAACCCTTCGTGCGCCAGTCCGACTCGCACTTGGCCAGTTTTTCATACATCGTCTGCCATTTAGATAATATTATAAAAGAACGAATATTTATAGAGAATCACATTTAGGCCACATAGATGATAGAACCCCTGTGAATGTTCATTACATTACGTGCAGGTAGTAAACGAGATTTTGATTATATAACAGTAACAACGTGAAAATTCAATAATCATACTAACTAGCTAGTTAGTATGATACATTATTACCATTATTCATGGCTGTAAGATAATTTACTTCCTGGTGTAACTAACTTGTAACGCTCTATAATAAGTCTAGACTCTAGAGTAAGTAAAATAAAAATTTCTTCAACTATACCTTCGCGGGGCTACATTTGACTTCGAGTTAATATATTGAATTTTGTAGTAAAGTAAGTGTACCTAAATAGTTTTTCACGGAAAATGTCCGCTTATTAAATGATAATGTTTTTACTTTTCACTTTGTCTAAACTCTAAAGGATCAGCAGGTTCTGTTTTGCCTTCTTATTAGAACTAAATAACTATAAAAACCCCACTACCAGATTTTTTGATAATATTTTATTTCGATATAAATTATTATACCTTATATACATAATATTATTGCCTTAAAAAGACCGGTGCGGGCGTCGCGCCGGTATGCATAATTAATTCTCTACGACAATGTTTTGGAGATCGTTCTTACTTGTTTTGCCGGCATCAAATTGTAAACAAAAACATTTCTATGAGCAAACTGTCATTGAATAATAGAGAAATCTATAGATTTAATCAAGTTTAATGAAATCTAATACCTATTGTAATATTATCTAATAATAAAATTGTTGGAGTAATAAAAATATAAGTAACTTACTTTTTCAGCATAAAAGCCTTGCTCAATTCTTTCAGGACGGTGGATACAATCGCACCAGCTGCTGGCACGGCTAGCACAGAGGCGTCCATGCATGCGGAGAGCGCTGCTGGTGCCAGGACACCCAGCCTGCTCAACCGGCCACAATCCCTCGACGTCATGAATCCACAGGACCACAGATATATCTTCGAGTTACAGGTAGCCTTAGTTACAGGTAGTCTCAGTTACAGGTAGTCTCAGTTACGGGTAGCAGGTAGACCACAGGTATTACGCACGACCGTACCGCGTGGGTCCGCTTCGCGCGCGGTTTGAAACTCGAATGCGCGCGCCGTCGCCCGCAACTTACATTCCTCATTATCTCAATGGAATGATCCACCATTGATGCATAACCAAGATCCTTCATTGGCATTTCGCTGAATTTGTCATTAGCGAAAACCCAACCGACTTAAGTTGTCTTATGATAACGTTGATAACACGTCCTTCGGGCTAGTGTAGTGATAATTAAATTAAATAGCAAGTTTTTTTAATGGTCCCTCACTTGGGAACTTCAGTAAGAAGGGACAATTGTTTGCTCTTTATTTAAATTCTTACATTTTACATTTGTTATTATTTTTATTTAGGTACATTAAATTCTACTTCACATTGTATGTAACATTTATATTAAATAGCAAGTTTTCAATTAGGAAGTTATCATTTATAATTAATATTAAATATATTATTATTATCTACGCAGGTCAATGGAAATGGCTCAAATGGCTAATATATTTTAATTGATGCTTGTCCAGAATATTTAAAGTAAAACAGCCTAGGCAAGGTTAATTTGAATACCGTAACTACATCTCTTTGTACAGATCATTAGTATTCAAACGTGAACGCGAATTTGTCAGACAAGAGTAGGTACAGGCGACGACTAACAATCTACATACTCTGTTATTACCTCAGTAATAAGGTTGAAAAGTGGTAAAGTTTGTTCCAACTTCCAATACACGTCAAGATACAAGCGAAGATAATTTGTTTTAACATAATAATAAACTTTTATTACACAGTGATTTGTTTTAAAAAATACTTATTTCAGATGTCAGGGATAATATTATGTGCTCATATTAGGTTTTATGAATACAGTATACAGTATAATAGAGATGAGAGATCATGGTACAATAAGGCTTACGGAGAGAAAATAAAGTTTGACGACCTCTGTGGCTCAGTGGTGAGCGCGTTGGTAGCTCAAGCCGGAGGTCGCGGGTTCGAATCCCGCCGACGGAACAAAAAGTTTTTTCAAAGTTCCTGGGTCTGGATGTGTATTAAATATGTGTATCATATAATAAAAATCTTAAATATATGTATAGTATAAAAGAATTAAATATATTTCCGTTGTCTGGTACCTGTAACACAAGTCCTTCAGGTACTTAGCACGGGGCCAGACTGACGTGGTGTGAAGCGTCCATAGATATTATTATTATTATTATTAAAGTTTCCTACCACTCACCCACCACCAAATCACATTTTGTATCTAACTACGACATCACTTAATTTTAAACTTAGAGTAAACTAAAAGTGGATCAAAATAATATTAATTTCTTTATTAGGATATTTCAATAATTATTGATAATATTTATATTATTATCTTAATGAGCTTCGTAGTAAGATAATAGTTATGAACAACGAATTCACAAGATGGACCAGTCTTGGTAGAGCACTACTTTTAAGATAAATATTTCACCTTTCATAAGCAATAAAAATAGAGAAATTAGTGGAAAATACTAGCGACACGCAATGGAAAGTGCTCGATTATAGCCTTCTCCATCGTAAAATAGACCTGAGACGTGTATTTCCAAAGTAAGGATGAGTCGCTACAGCCATTTTGAATTAAGTAACCCTATTCATACAAGAACTAAAGTTTATGAAACTGATAAGTATTATTTATAATTACTTAATTTTATGTGCATACGCTACATTCTTTAGTCCCACATATTGTGAGATGTGCTGCAGTTGCATTGAAGACATTTTACAAATAACATAGCCTGTCCCTACAACACTGTGTTACATATCGATAGAGAAACATATGAAAGTTGTAATCACCCGCACCGTTATTTCTATATTATATAGGTTATGGTCATCAAACGAAGGTGTGATTGCTCTTGGAAAATTACCGATTATAATATTGCTAATATCATAACAAGTGACCTTTAGAAAAAACAATATTATAATAAATTGCGCGTCGTCTCGTACCTCTCGAATATGGGTCGAATAGATGATTAGGTATTTGCACCTTATAGCTCGTTTTTAAACGAAGAATGTGTTGTTGATAACTTTGTATCTATATAATTATTATGGGTCTAAGTCCGCTATCCCCAACCCGCGGCCCGCGGGCCGCATATGGCCCGCCGCGCCGCGCCGGAACTTTATATTTTGTGGCCCGCGTGATGTTAATCCATTTTGAAATTCACGCCCACCGACAAAATAGGTAATTTAATGTCGTCGTGATATTCGTGAATTTTTTTCCACTTTTAAATCGTTAATTTTGAAGAATGTTATTTTTTAACCCTAAAAAAATTTTGTTGCGGCCCGTTCTTTACATAAAGTTCTTGTATGTAGGTATCATATGGGTTGGTCGTGACCTGTCCTATTTTGGGGAAATTGTCCTCATCATTTATTCCATTCGACAAAATAAATGACAAAAACACGTTAACGTGCTTTAAAAATCCCATAGTTGTAATTATCAATAATAGGTATGTCATTGTTTTTGTTTTCAAAACGTAATAAAATTATAGATAGGCTATGGGGAAAAACCTTTTTTCTTTTTATACACACTTTTAACGTACCTACCTACAACTTTAAGATTTATTTACTATGTAGGAACGAAAATTCAAATCTCACTAACTACTAAGTAACAATCATTCATAAAAAACTATTGCAGAAAATAGACGAAACCCTAAAGTGCAGTAGAATATTTATTTTTACGAATTATATTATTTAACAATGATAATTATAATAAATAGTAATGTTTAACGTAAAATAGACTTAATTTTACATTCACCATAGGAACTAATAGGTACCTTCCGTTAACACTAGTTAGTCCATCAATATGTGAGAAATATCTGATAACTCATGCAAAACAGGATATTTAAAACGCATTATATCTGAGAGGCGCATTGTCTTACAACAATACATGACTTTCGCGGCCTTTGAACCCGCAGCCTCGGTTGTAAGGAAATGAACTAAAACGGCCTCCAGAGTCCCAACTGGTCTACGTGCAGCCTTCAGCGATGATCCATATTCGGCACTGTCTATCAGGCAATAAATATGCTCGTCACACACCGCGTGCGTCATGAGCAACGTGACCATTTTTATTTTTATCCAATAAGTTTCAAAATTTCGGTGAGACTGTTGGTTAGTACCTATTTTTGTGTCCCCAGAGTCTGTACCTACTGTGCCTGGACACCAGTGGCCAGCCCTATTTACGGCGCTGGGCGCGTGTAGCTGAATAAAATTCTAACTTTTGTTATGAAACGTAGGTATATTGAAAAAACATACAGCCGAACATCCTTCTTTTTGGAAGTCGGTATAACACTGCCGTTTTAAGGCTTCATCGTATTATGTAACGCATCGAGTCTCGGTGTGGACTTCTTTTTAAAACTTGATTCGGTGTGCCAACTTTATACTGATTCATAAAAGTCTTGACTTTTTCTGGTTTCTCCAATTTGCATAGGTACGGACTTTTGGAACTTCAAATTCCTTAACTTTTAGCGCTGTACAAAAAGTTTATAAAAGATGTCCTCCTCAAATATATTACGTCAACTTACAAATAAAACAAAATGATTTTGTGAATATTTCAAGTGCCTACTCGTACTTGTTGCCATTTTGATCACCCTTAAATATTTCTTATTAAATTGTGTTTTTAGCATTGTTTAGCGGAAACAGAAATACACAATCAGTGAAAATTTCACAAGTCTAGCTATTGCAGTTTTTGAGATACAGCCTGGAGTCAAACAGACAGACGGACAGACATCGTAGTCTCAGTAATAAGATCTTGTTTTACCCTTTGGGTACGGAACCCTAAAATTGTACGAAAGGACTACGCAAAGTGTTTTGGTGAACCCAACTTTACCTTTATGTAACCAACTTAAACTACTCGTAGTTCAGTACATATTAAACAAAATTGCCCACCTAAGAGTGTAGTTTTTATGTATTTACACATTGTTATTGTAGCAATATTGTCAACAATACGTTTATCGTCACGAAGGTTTGCACTTGCCCTTGTCCAATGGCCAAACCAACCGTGAATAGGAAACCTTTTTTACATCTTAAAAAATATTTTATAAACTGCTCAGCAACTACGATACAAAGCCAACGATTTTTACTTACTAAATCCAGTCAATTTTAAAGTTGAAATCAGTTTTTATATTTATTAATCACCTAGCTAATATCAGAGACCAAACAATGCTAATATTATATCCATAATAAGCAGTTTACTAACTGTAAAAATGAGAAACAATCGAAGAACAGGAGTGGCAAATGCATGATTTTTAGTAAAATCTAAAAACGTAATATCTAAAACAAGTTTTCCTCTACCTATTGTGTAAGTATCTACGTCTCATTTTAAGAGCACATGATTAAAATTCACATTTATTAAAATTCAAACAAGCTGATATTTTATTTAATTACTTAAAATAAATAAGCAATAAAAATGCAAATGTAAGAGCATTCCTTTTGTATTTTAATATTTTTCATTACCTACGTACTTACAAACTAACTATATAGCATTTATACACTGCAAAGTCCATGCTATTAAGGGAAAGGCGCTAATGCTAGACACTGAACTAATAGATGACACTTACGACAAAAATGCCATAAAAATAAGAATTATTCTAATTATTTCTCAATACTGTAAATTTTATAAGCTTCTTATGCTATCTGTTGATGTGAAAAAATATATTAGGGATGCCTTCGGGAACAAAATTTTAAAATGGGATCAGTTTTCGTAAATGATGTGACCGCGTCAACACGCACCCGGCAATTTCTTAGCAAATAGGTTAAGGAAGGCGAAATTTTGCACGTAAGTTTTGAATACATTTATTAGATTTTTTGTAATTTCTATTGACTTCATTGGATTAACGGTCATGTTGTTTACACTAATTAATGTTTATTAATTATGATCTTTTATCCATTTTCCCTAACAATATAAAGGGTGTCTACTATTAGTTCTTGAAAATGTAAAAAACCTAATAGATGACATGGATCTCATCTATTAGTTTTTCAATACATACTAAAGTTATTTTGTACTTTATTCTACTGCAAATATCATCACTATTCTCTAAAAATATAATTCTATTAACAAACTAAGAACTTAGAACTACTGTACCTAAAAATGGACATGGTGTCTAATATTAGACCTTGCACTGATCTAAAATTCGATGCTTTAGTTTTGTAGCAGTAAAAAGAAGAAAAAGGAGAGCTGAGAACAAAAAGAAGAAAAAAGAAGAGGCAAAAGAAGCATGGAGACTAAAGACTGAAAATAAATTTGCTAGGAAAAAAATATGAAAAATAAAAATAAAAGGAAAGATAGTTTCAGCATGGAAGAAGAATGAATTTTCTGGAGACAACGTGGATAATATTTCAGATTCATGTAGTTACTATGATGAAGTAAATGAAATCTTTTGAAAAACGGCAAATAAAGACCTAATAATATCAAAAATGTAAAATGTAATTTAATGTTCTATGTGAACTATTAGTTCATATTGGTGTCTACTATTAGTGTTGTTCGCTTATTGTGATGTCATCTATTAGTACTTATGACTAAGTTTACAAAATGACCAATAATATATTTTTTATTGATTTGTCAGAGAATAATTATAATAGTTTTATTTTGTAAGAGTTACTGAAGACATGGAAGAAGTTATCAATCCTTTATTTTCATAAATTATATATTTTATAACATTCGAATGTTTCATGTTTCCTTAAAGTGCCTGCCATTAGGTCTTCTCCCTTACTTACTATTTAAGTGTGAATTTGAGTCTTTATTCAGTCCAATAATCACGAAATACTATATTATAATAAAATTTTATCAGAAATCAGTACAGTTCGTTTTCCCTTTTTGTTCTTTTCCCGTGATACTTTTACATATTTGTAAATTTTTCATCATGATTTTGTAATGTTTTTTCGCATAGCGACCAGTCTAAAGACTTAGACCTCCTTTTCTCGTTCGATAATGAAATCTCCTGTCTCCTCTGTATAAACAAGAGATCATCTGAGTTCGATCTCCTCTTGTCCTTAACTATTAATTCGCTATCCTGTAGAATATTGAACACACTGGAATTATTAGAGAACTGTCCCAATTTCCGTCTTCTATATCTTGTACGGGTTAAGTTGTCTACAGGTCCCTCGCGTCGTGACAGCCAGTAGTAGTGGGTTATGGGGTCCCTCGGACCCCAATGTCTGGACGGTTTGAATGCTGATTTTATTTTCTGTGAAAAAAATCCAATACGTTAGAAGTGTTTCACAATTAATAGGATCGCAAAAGCAAGAGCTTAAAGGCATTTCTGAGGTGTCTACATAATATTATATTTTTAACTAAAAAACAAAGTGTCTAGTGTCTTCATAATATTATATTCTAACTAAAAAAACAAAACATAAGCCATAAAATTCACGCTTGAATGGGTCGTTGATGAAATTTGGCACGGCGATACATTGAGAGACAGGTTAGGTCATTAACAAAAGTTTTCGTGGCGGGAGATTATACGGTCATCAAGTACAGCCTAAAAGTACAATGCTTAAACATCTTATTCCCTAATATAAAAGCAACACTTCCATGGAATACAAAGTTCATCAATCATCACAAACACAGATCGCCCATAAACTTATTCCTATTAATGTATGAACAATATCTTAAAGGATCTTATTGTTGTGTTCCTATAAATGTCCATAATTTTATTTTCAAACCTTGTCATAGAGGGTTTCTTAGAAAAATAAGATAATCATTCGCAAACTATAAAATCTTGAATCAGTCGTATTATGATACCAATAAACATCATAATATGACTAATTAAAGATAGCACGTAGTAGGTGGGTGTTTACTGTAAATGGGGTTTTGTCGTTAAAATTCATTTCAAACGTATGTTTGTAAACAAAGCATTAGCAACCAAGGCCTCGCCCTTATTACAATAAATATACAATTTCGCATGCGAGAGACGAGGATAAGCGTATAATAGACAGCGCAAATATTTAAGATCGTTAAACAAAAAAGTTCGATTTTTATGGTAAGTATCTTTGGTTGGTAAAAGTGAGCTGGGAAGGTTCGCGCACGGGAACATATTTTATGCAGTATACTATTGGTAGATCTAAGATCAGTGATCAGGCAGGACGTTATTGGTAGATCGCAATCAGACGGTGACATTTTATTGGTAGATGTGTCGCAGCCAACTGGTAAAAATAGCCGTTCAATCAAACAGCTAGCCCTTTGACTGAACAACGCCATTCAATCACTAGTCGTAGTAGCGTCGTCTAGTTGTAGTGTTGAACGTTGCAGTCAACAAGTCGGCTAAACGACGTATAGCCGTGTGATTGAATGGCGTTGTTTAGTCAAAGGGCTAGCTGTTTGATTGAATGGCTTTTTTAACTAGTGGACTGCGCCATATGCACATGCTCCGATTACCCCCTTTAGCGTCAAGCGATCCAAAATTTTTGCGTAGCATCACATTATATCTTACCGAGACAATATCGTATTGTACTTGTTTCGCTATGGCCACGCCGCCTAGAGCTGTAATAACGACCACGGACAGAGAGACCGCTGTGACTAGGCCGCTAGCTTCCCAGGGAGGGTCATCCCAATTTGGTTGGGTTAGCCAGCTGGTCGCCCACCATATTGTAAGCGGTATGACGATGGCCGGAGCTAAACACCAGCCGTACATCCAAATTAGTAGAAGCTTCCGCTCTGTGAGGAATTCTACGTCTTCGAGTAAGTTTTTCCATCCTGCACCAAAAAATTATTAAAAGTTATATTTTGATTCTTCATTCGCAAAACACAAAACTACAATTGACATTTAAATATTATGAACCTGAAATACTATTCTAATATTAATACTTATATTATGAAGTTTGTCTGTCTACCTTTCTGTCTCTTTGTCACCTTTCCATGCTTAAACGGCTGAACCAAATTTGATAAAATTTGATCCCAGGAAAAGACAGGGCAGATTTGCTCACAGAAAAATGTATCCCGAGCAAAAAATCTTACAGAGCGAAATACGAAATTCGGCGCAACGAAGCTCTGCTAAGGGCCTGCTTCACCACTTCCTGATAAGGTACCGGATAGGCTATCCACAACTTTTTTGACAGATGCTCCATACTCTATCTGTCAAGTTAGGTTGTGGATAGCCTATCCCGCACTTATCAGGAAGTGGTGATACAGGCCCTAAGACAAGTGACAACTAAACCTGCTACTACCTACATGACGATCTCTGTGGCTCAATGGTTAAGACTTAAGAGTGTGTGGCAGCTCAAGCCGGGGGTCGCGGGTTTAAATCCCGCTAACGGAACAAAAAGTTTTCAATGTTCCTGGTTCATGGATGTGTATAAAATCTTAAATATTATGTGTATAGTATTAAAGTATTAAATACATTTCCGTTGTCTGGTACCCGTAACACAAGTCCTTCAGGTACTTATCACGGGGCCGGACTGACGTGATGTGAAGCGTCCATAGATATTACTTATATTAATATACATATTTAATAGGGTGATCCTACCATGAAAACATGGTCATTATCTTACAACGCAAAACAGAAAACAATGGAACATTTTACCATAAACAAACGCAAATGCGTATATCTCCGTCACAGTGGAGACAGCTACTAGCATCGGCACTATCATGTCTTCTACTAGCACGACTAGACTCTGGCCCAGTGCTAGCACTGATAGTGTTACAGCGGCGGCCACGACCGAGCCAGCTACTGTATAGTAGCGCCATTTACTGCCACCCACTCTACGTATCCTCTCGTATACTGGGTAGAGAAGTGTTAACTGAAATTAAAATATACATATTATACTGACTTACTATTTTCCCCAAACACATCAATTTGATTCAAAGAAGAAAATACCGCTAGCGCGTTTTTTTTTTGAGATAGCTTAATATATTTTGTGCAAGATTAAAAAAGAAAATTTGTGTTCGGCGACCAGTAACGTTTTTAAAAGAAATTCAATTAGGTATAGTATCATATTGAGATTCGACGTACTAGAATTAAGCCCCTGTAGGTGGCCACTGTTCCTCCGCCAAAAAATTATTACTAGGTATATTTACTATGTCATGAAACAGTTGGTCATGCTTTAAAATCATTAAGTAAATACATTTGACAACGCCATACTAGTCTAATATACTCACAAAAAATGCTAGTCAAATGCCAAGTGATGTTTGTAGAGTATCTTCGACAAACAATAAAATATGATATTATATTTTCAAATGTATTAGTATTCTTTTTAGACAGAAAACCACCTCTAATGATGGGAGTTTTGTAAACGTTATTAGGCATCGGTTTTTTTATTAAATACTGTCAAGATCTTATCCTTATCTTATTGAAATGGATTTGGCATATAACTTTAACAATCTAAATTAATGGGGACCTTAAAGGAACTTTAAATAAATCTATAAAATGTAAATTATAAGGTTGTAATGGTAGCAAATCTAATAAATAATTAACGTTTTTTATCGGAAAAGCTATAGAAAACGTGCGCAACACGTGACTTGTGGTGACGAATACACCCACTGAAAAGTCACAACTACGAGAAGTCTCATTTACATAGCATTCGAATCTGATATTATAATCTGACCCGACAAACGTTGTTTTGCCGTATAAATTATCTCTAGTATCAATATAAAAAGTACAATATAAAAACCTATTCTCGACAGGCCTAACGAATGTACCATCGAGGAAGTTGATTCCTATGCAAAATTGACAAACCAACGTTATTTGGTCGAATATGTCAATTCAATGTTCAACCAAACTACTTAGGTCCCCGATCTGCATAGGAATCAACTTCTCTGATAATACATACACTTTAAAATCGGTTGAGCCTTTTTGAAGAAGTTCGCGACAAACACTGTGACATGAGAAAATTATATATTAGATAAAATAAATATTCTAGAGATGTAGAGATAAGCTTACCATAGTAATCATTCCAGAGAGAATCAACATAAACAGTATGAGAACAGGCCAGATCCCTGCTAGCTCTTGTTCTACTGCGGTATGTAGAGTTTGGGCCAGCACTGCGAAGCTACTGTCTTCTATCACTGAGTCTCCTCGTATACTGAACCAGAATAATGTTCCACACCAGCAGGTGATTATGTTTGTACCGACGATCGCTAATGTAGACCTACAATCATTTCAGAAGGATTGCTTAAAATTAAAAATTTAATGTGGATTTCGCTCGGTATTCAAAAAATTTAAAAAATATTATCCATAATAATAATTGGTATTTGTAACGGTTAGTGCAGCATGACTTTGACCAATTAAATAAAACTAAAGAAAACTAACCACTCAACGTCAATGCTCGCGTATACGGAATCCCCCGCAGAAACCAGGTAACCAGTAGCAACCTGTGACGAGAGCAAAGCCTGCGTTACCCCCGCAAACCACACCCCTGGTCGAGCCAAGTTATCCCAGTCTGTGACACCAAACCCAGATAAGCTATAAGCAAGGCAAGCTGCTACTATCACTCCGAGGAGGAAGACTGCTGGACCGAAGACGAAGAATATCCTTTTCATCCACTTTATTGGATTGTAGAGGCTGAAAAAATTATAAAAAGCTTGCTATCAACATTAATTCAGTCAAAGAAACGCCACTCATCAATCGTCAGGATCTAGCTCAACATTTCAAGATTAGTCCGTAAACTCAAGCTAGAGGCTTAATAATATGAAAAAGAAATTTAGATTTTTAAGTTAACATATCAAGGAATATGATTTGTACAGTAATTCATTTCAATATAATAAACTCTCATAAACATCTTGATTTTAAGACCCCAAGGGCCGAGACTATAAAATATAAAGTCACTATTATAATATAACGATCGCAATACTTGTCACAAAGGCCTTTATGTTTACAAAGGGACAGTGACAAGTGTTGCGATAAATACATTATACAGGAGTTCAGTTTTTGGGGATTCACCTTTGAATACAATAGTTTAGGATAATGCACCTCTAATACACTGTATGAAAATTCAATAGAACATTAAGGGTCGCAAATACAGAATGTATTGTTTAAAACACGAGACAATAGGCAATAAATAATATTGATTACTCACACAAAAGGAAACAGCAGCCATAGGACGATGACAATAAGCGCCATAGCCACGTAATATTCTGGCTCCTCCTTCACTGATGACAGTATTGTTACACTGAAATACAGAGAACAGTTAGGGTCATCCTCCACCGACTTACGCTGAATTCAATCCTAGTTCCTACTCACTACACTGAAATCCTCCAAACTGACTCCATTAAAACTCAATTCACAATTATACAGCATTGAAATGTAACTCAACTTTTATTTTCTTCGGGGTATCTGCAGGAATCTCGTCTTCCACTGCCGGACATTTATAACAGTTGCTATTTTAATGCTTTAAGGAAGTTTAAGTATGTCTTGACATAATATTATAGTCTATAGAGTTCAATTCACAACATACTTAAGGTTATATTTAGGTAAATGTGATATTGTTGTGAGTTAATATATTTTGCGTGGAGTACCTAAGTGTAATGTGCGAGGACCTTTAATTTACATTGGCAGAAAATTTATACTGACGACACTAACATCCTTAGATCATTCTCGTATCTTCAAGTTACTCGGAACCGTACATATTTCATGAAAATAATAGTACATTACATAACCACACACATATTGAGAAGATGTTATAATAGAGTCATCAATTCTACGACATCATTCAGCTAGGACAATAATATTGATACAAATTACGCCATTTAAATAAATTATATATTTAACACAATACTGTATAGTGAGTACTATTATTGCATCATTTAACTAGCTAGGTAAATATTATGCTCAATGAATTCATTTAAGAAGATATCAGGTATATTATTATCTAAGTATATTATAATTATTTAATTTATTGGATGTAATACCATGCATTTTTAAATGAAGGTAAGGTTAAAGCTGAGATTAAGGTAAGACACAATAAGGTACTTTGTATGTAACACTATATTAATTTGGTTTTGTAAAATATAAAGTCTTTGAAGGTTCAAATAGGATGGCAAAGTATGTGTAATAATGATAGTGAAACTTTACATTACTTGTAACACGTGGAAGTGTTGTAAACTGTAACATTCTCCACCTGAAACAATCAAAGTAACATAGTCACATTGCCTTGATTAACTGGAGACTTACAACGAAACCGTTTTGAGACTCAAACGATCGAGTCAGAATGCCGCGTCTTACCCTACCAACGTCATTTCACGTTTGTTAGAGTAGGACGCGGCATTCCTATTCGTTTGGTCGAGTCTTAAAAAGGGTTTCGTTGTAAGGCCCCTGTATCTACTGTTTTTCTTGACCACCAATTTTTGAATTAAGATATAATATGATGTTGATTGGTATTCCTAAAAAAATATCCTCAGCCGAACATAATATAACCTCCTCGTTTTTTGGAAGTCGGTTAAAAAAGGGGTGCCCCTTTTGTTTGCGTTCGGCGCCCCTTTTTATCCGTCGCTCTGAGCGGTCGCCCAGAGTGCCCCCCCTAGCGGTGTTAGGGGAGGGGAGTACAAAACCGTTAATTTTACAATAGTATTGTATATAGATAATAATAAGTATAGATGATTCGCATAAACTACTAACCACATTTCCATCTGTATTATTAACACAGTCGAAATACTCGCTGTAGTTACTCAAGGTGTAGAAGAAGTATGTGACGCAGACAGCCAGGTAGCTGATAGAACAAATTGAGTAGAGAAGCGATGTTAGCAGCTTTATGTATCCAACCCCTGAAAAAAACGAAAAAAAACTACACTTTTTTTCGTGAAGTTTGCAAAGAGCCATCAGTGCAATTGTAAAAAATAACAATTTTTATTGCATATTATGAACACGGCTTTAGCGGGTCATCAGGTACTTTTGAACGTTTACTAGTTCATAAGAGAGCATAATTATATCTATTTAACATTACAGGGAAAAGGTGGTAATGTGGCCCCTGCACATATATTGGCCCCCCTCAATATTTAATGTTTTAATAACACTATCCAGTATAATTTTGATGGAACGGGATGCTCGCGGCATGCTACTAATTTAGCACCGTACTAGAGTAGTACGTAGAGGCTGTCAAGATTGTCATTCGATCAAGTTAAACTTGCGACCTGCGAAACCTTTAAGTGTGTTTGATTTTATTTCGATAGTTGTTGAGAAACAAAAATATTTGGATTTTGTGTTCAAACATCGGATACATCAAACTGTTCTCCTACGAAATTTAAAAGGTAAATATAAAATTGTACATTTAATAAATATTTTTAACCGACTTCCAAAAAGGAGGAGGTTATACGTTCGTCTGTTTATATTTTTTTTGTATGTTCAACCATAACTTCGCCGTTTGTGGACCTATTTTCATGATTCTTTTGTTGTTGTACAGGGTTGAATCCGAGGTTGGTACCATGTTCACAAAAGTGGTGATCTGATGATGGGATCCATGAGGAATCGAGGGGACTCCTTGAAATTTATATGGAAACATATGGTGATTTCAATTTTTTCTGAAGTATTTTAGACATATACTACCAAAAAGTAAGATTTTGCACCAGGATATACCCTGGTTCTGAAGGTACCCAACAGAACTTTTGAATCCTTATAGATACAAGTTTGAGGATTTTGGCTTTATTTTAACTACTCCAAGCAAATCCTACATTATTTCTGCTGAACATAGGCTAAATTTTGTTTTGGAAAAAATAGGGTTTCGTAAGATATTTGGGTTTTTCGGACGCCAGGTGAAAAAATCAACCAGAAAAGTTACTTATTTTGCGTACGCTTCCGAAACTATAAAAGATAGAACCATAAAATGTTCTAAGTATTGTAGATCTTATAAATATCTACAAAAAAGTCCGCGACACACTATACTTAGATAAGTATAGACTTAGATAAATATAGAAAGATATAGAAAAATGGTTATTGTGCCTCACTCGACATAGATATGTCGAGTGAGGCATTAGAAATGTTAAATATTTCTGATGTTATTTTCATAACTGAGCTGTAATAGTGAATGTCAATGCAATGCAAAAACCAGGAATGTCAATTGACATCGACGGTTTTAGCTATGGAATGTAGTCACTAATTTCAGATTCTGAACCATAACTTAAAACTTATTTAAACAAATCAAGTTTTAGAAGTACATGCAAAGCATTTGTTAACCTAGTAATAAGTTGCTTCAATATTTCACTTAAAAGAATCTAAAATGAAAGAAAATAATGTAGACTTTCGAAACTTTAAAAACTGTTTTTCTCATAATTCTACTTTTTTGATATTCCTTGTTTTTCCCGTGTGGTCTTCAACTATTTCTGTACTCAATCTTCATGCTTTTGAAGTCGGTACCAGCTTACCTTAGCGTAATTGCTATGTCAAGGATGTCAGAACTTTTCCGGGCTGGTACCGACTTCAAAAGTACGAAGATTGAGTGCAGAAATAGTTGAGGTTTAGGCGAAGTCTGAAGACGCCACTATAATAAGGAATAAGAATTGTTTGATTCTTTTTAGATTAAGAATAAGTATTACTTTTGTTTTTACCTTGGAAGTCGGTTTTAATTTTTTGTGAAAAAATAATCATGGTACGTTTGTTTAATTGTTAGCAATGATTGTAATGTGTTGTTCCAATGACAGACCTGGAGAGACATGGGTACAATATCAAATTTTTGACTAATGGGTTATGTAGCCTGTGGTGGGGGCACATTACCATCACTTGATCTCAAAATACCAAATGTGATTGATCAATGATTATGAATAATTAAATATTCGATTATCCTGCACGAGTTTTATTTATTCCCTAATAAGACATGTTTAAACAAATGAATAAGAAGTCCCATAATGTATTAATTTTAGGTTTTTGACTCCTATATTTTTTAAATAATGCTTGATAAACAAAGTGCGGGGCCACATTACCACCTTCTCCTATATGTTTAACATTGCAATCTACAGTTTCATATGGAGATTTAACCAAATTATGAAGCAAATCTACAACGTAGGTAAATTAATAACTTACTACATTCTTCTTAACCCTTACCAGTAAAAAAAGGTACCGCTCTCCAAACCCCTACCGCGTCTTGCTGACTCAACTGTCCAAGAGCAAGTTGTAACAACACCGCAGATGTAGCTACCACTACCATGGCTATGGTATATACCAGGCTGGTCAGCAGTCCTCCATAGCGGAAGGAGTGTCGTGGTATTCGCCATGTGCTTGAGAAACTCACGGCTACGGCGAATGTGCATAAATGAGCGCGGATTTGACGCCAGTGTAGCCATCTCTGTTGAAATACATAATATACAGGGTGTAACAAAAATAAGTGATAATGCTTTAGGGTTTGAATGTTATATCCCTTATATTGAGTTCACTGTGAAAGTAAAATCGCTGAAAAAATATATTTGAAATTTGTATGGGCAAGCGCTCGTGCGTCAGGGATTTTCCCATACAAAAGTTTAATACAAAAGTTTAAAAAAGTTACTGTTTCAGCGCTGCTACTTTCACAGTAAACTCATACACACCCTAAAGTATTATCACTTGGTTTGTTACACCTTTTATAAATGATTAATAAATTGCAATTATTCTTCTGCAGTCTAAGCTGCACTACGCGGCAACCCAACTACGCGACATAAAACATCATTTCTGAATAGCCGCGTACTGACCAAGCGAGCCGCCTCGCCGCGGCAGCCTCGCGCGCAGTTGCTCGGTCGGTCAGTACGTGTTAGTGCGCGTCCGAGGCGCCTTCGAGCATCGATCAAAAACCGACTTTTGGCTCGGCCGCGGCACGCTCGGGCGAGGCAGCGAGGCTGCTCGCTTGGTCAGTACGCGGCTATTCGTGGAGTTTCGCGTTGCTCTTCTGCCGCGTAATGTCGCTTAGTGCGATCGCGTTGATTTTTCAAATTTCGCATAAAACTGTGTGCGCATGAGCAAGCGACAGATTGCTAATAATAAAGATATGAAAATTGAAATTGATGTCCGGAGGACCGAATATGAATTTTCGATGGCTGCAATTATCTAGTTGTCAAGCTCTATCCCCTTGTAAGTGAGCCCATAATTTTGTGAGCGACATTTGTATTCACAACGCTTAATGCAAGGGGATTACAGTATGTAAACCTTAAAGCCAGCAAAAGCGAATTAATACATCGCAAAGCAAGGGTCTACATTACAAAAGTTATAAAAAAATCTACGTACATTTATTACTGCATATAACACGAGGTCAAATTCTCTATGAGTGTACAAAAATTATTATTACCTTAATAAAATACATTTTCAGTATCCTCTTGCATTTGTTTTGTATTTTGATGTCATTCTTGAGACATGTGGCGCTCTGGAGACGCTGTGAGATACTTGTGCGTTATCAGATAGCCGGTTTCAGATGAGATATGACTCGAGTACTGCAGATAGTGAGTTGCCAAATATTGAGATTCTATTGAGTCACAATTGCATTTTTCATCATCATCTTTTGTATGTTAAAAAAAACCGGCCAAGTGCGAGTTGGACTCGCCCATGAAGAGTTCCGCAGCAGCAATAAGGTTTATTTGTATGAAATTAAAAGGTTTTTAATTTATTTTTATATTTCAGTTGATTTAATGAAAGTTAAATTAAGGTTTACTATTTATGACGTATAAAAAAAACTACTTGCTAGATCTCGTTCAAACCAATTTTCGTTGGTAGTTTTTATAGTATCATATATTTTTTTTTAGAATTATCATGCCCCTACTTTAGAAGTTAGAGGGGGGACACACATTTTACCACTTTGGAAGAGTCTCTCTCGCAAACTATTCAGGTTAAAAAAAATGTTATGAGAAAACTCAATTAATTTTTAAAGACCTATCCATAGATACCCCACACGCATAGGTTAGATGATTTTTTTTTGTTTCAGTTGTACCTATGGGGACCCCTAAATTTTTTAATAATTTTTCCATTTTTGTATCAAAATCTTAATGCGGTTCACAGACTACATCTACTTACCAAGTTTCAATAGTATAGCTCTTATAGTTTCGGTGAAAAGTGGCTGTGACATACGGACGGACAGACAGACTGACAAACAGACAGACATGACGAATCTATAAGGGCTCCGTTTTTTGCCATTTGGCTCCGGATCCTTAACAAGAAAACTTATATGATGAAAAATATTTGGCGAAGGACAAAATTTCAATAATACCTATGTACTTCATAACAATTGTATTATTTTTAAATTGATGTTATTGGGCAAGTGAATAAAAATACTAAACACATTTTAAAAGCTTTTATTGAAAATTACATTTACTAATTTATTAGCTACAATTAGTTAGAGATAAGATTATTTCACTGCGCGTCTTCCACAGAACAGCGTGCAAAACAACACATGTATTTTTAACAGTTAGTTTAAAGGCCAATAATAATATAAGGGGGTTTTTTGCGTCTTACTGTGCTAACTTTTTGACTGGGTTAACTGATTCTGAGGATCACGCGTTCTGTGTAAGCGCGCAGCTCCTATGGTGCCTTTGTAATAGTTATGGTTATTTTAACATAAATAACGTAAGGAACACACGCTTGCCGCGAAAGCCTGTCCAGAAACGCGATTTACGCGCGATTGAAAACGCACGAGCGTTAACGCGAGATTGTAAACGCACGTGAGCGTAAACGCGCGATTGGGCCTGGAACCTCGTGTATTAACAATCGCGCGTAATTGCTCTGAACATGTGCAAAATATACGGCCAAAATAGATGTAATCTAAACTAATACGGTATAAAAATTTACGTCAAGTCGAGAGTGGACAGTATATACCCTAGTTGACAAATCCAAATAGCAGTGTAAAGCTTTCACTTAAAATGCACTTTGACTCTACAATAATAGAGATCAATACAATTCGGACACAACTAGTAAAACAACCCATAAATATATTGATCAATATTATATAAGTATAGTAAAAAAACTACTCAATATAAAGACAGATACAAAACACCACCTTAGGTACAAAAAGGTTGATGTTAAATGAAGGAACGATGTTAAAAAAATATGGAACTTACATTTCCCCAAGTCTAGGGGTTTATTCTACCAATCAAGTACCATACCTACTGAATTTTATTCTTAACTCAAGACTATGACCGAGTCTAAAACTACTTGATTGGTAGAACGACTAAACGTCAGTTTATAACGACATGCGAAGAGACGCAGAGTTAATGCAGCAATTCAAATAGAACGCTGCGTTGTGCAGAACGATGCAGCTTTGCACGCTTGCAATTGAACGAGTACCTTTTTGTCTAGTTAATATAGTTCAATTTTGAATAACTGTCTTAAAAAAGCCGCACCACGTCGCATCTCGGTATAGCCGACCCTAAGACAATATTCGAGTTGTGATAAAAAATAACAATGACCCAATATAAATACAGTTAACGAATCGTCGAATTCATTATAATATTATATAACAATTAATAATTCTATTATATATACAATATGTCTGAAAAGCACTCAAAGTGGACAGTGTGCATAGAACAATGAATGAGGCCTTTTGTGTACAAAAATACGCTAAAAATCATAATATTGCACATAAAATCTAAGGAAATAGTAAACAGAGAGTTGCTATATGAACACTACACGTAGGCTAAAGACATCGACTAACATTGTATATTATATATGCTATATGGTTACATACGCTAATAATTATTTAAATAAAAACCCGCGTATAGTTAACACAAGGGAAAATATCACACATCAAGGTACTTATGGAAAGGAATAGCTTGTGTCAGTTTAAGTTTAAGTTTAATCTTTTTCATTGATAACGTCATCGTAAAATTGCATTGCTAAATGCTATTTCAAAACGATAGTTAATTATGTGTATCACTACCACGATGAAGCATGGTGCATATTTCATAGCGAAAATATATTTCTCGAATTCCGGTAAGAGAGCTATTTACAATCACAAGAACTTCAATGCAAATTAAGTCCAGGTAACTTTTATAGCGAGTAAAAACTTCATACAAAATGTCAAAATTTGTATGAAATTTTGTGCCGTCTTATTTTGATAATACCTTAGTAAGATCGTACTACAATTTACTTAATATGACTCTTATGACCCTATAGGTATAGTCCGGTCTAATTAGACGCAAAAAAATCGTAACCTCGGAATAACTCGCATAGAGCTGAAAATTGGTAGAGACGTTAAATACACCATTACAAATAAAATCTCAGAAGTCCCCAGCGATCCTCCTTGTGCAAAAATTTTTATTCAAGGTCAAAGGTATAAAAATAAGGTTTTTCCTGTTTTTTTTTCCTAACTATACATTTTATCACAAAAATAAGTAAGACAAGAGTGTAGATCATAGAATTCCCTACAAAAATATTCAGACATTTTTTTCATACGACTTACCATTCCTTATAAATGGCGGGCTCAAAGTTTGGGAAAATCATATCTATGCTTAAATTATAAAGCTAAAGAATTTGTGGAAGTAAAAATTAGTTTTTTGATGGATAGTCTTATTTATCGAGGGAGACTTGAGCTATATAACATCACGTTGGCACTAATAGGTGCAAAGAAACAGCGGAAAATGGGGAAAAACGGGGAAAATTATTTGAAAGAGCTTATCTCACAAACGGCTGAAGCTTTTTTTATCTTATTTGGCACATATATAAAGTAGACCACGAGGAAGGACATAGGCTATTTTGTTTCTCGGGAAAATGTACGGTTTCCGTGAAATACATAATTAACAGGGCGGAGCGTAACTTCTAGTACTACAACATACGAGGGCTGTTCTCAGCCAAACATACTTCTGCGTGACTTACCAAATCTAAACTTTTCGAGTCGCGAAAAGCAACAGTACGCTTGTAAGTCACTCAGAAGTATGTCAGACCGAGAATATTTCAATTTTTTCAAACAACCCTAGTATGTAGTACTACATGTTAAGCGTAGCTCCACCCGCGTTAATTATAAATTACACGGAAACCGTAAATTTTCCTGAAAAACAAAATAGCCTATGTCCCTCCACGTAGCCTACTCTATATCTGTGCCAAATAACATAAAAATTGCTTCAGCCGTTTGTGAGATAAGCTCCTTCAAATAATTTTCCCTGTTTTTCCCCATTTTCCTCTGTTTCTTTGTTCCTATTGGTGGCAACGTGATTTTATATAGCTCAAGTCTTCCTTGATAAATAAGACTATCCAACAAAATACGAATTCTGAAATTCAAAGCTGTAGTTCCACAAATTCTTTATCTTTATAATTTAAGCATAGATAATATGATTTTCCCAAACTTTAAGCCCGCCATTTTTAAGGAATGGTAAGTCGTATGAAAAAAGTGTCTGAATATTTTTTGTAGACAATTCTATGATCTACACTCTTGTCATACTTATTTTAGTGATAAAATGTATAGTTTGGAAAAAACAGGAAAAACCTCATTTTTATACCATTGACCTTGAATAAAAATTTTTGCACAAGGAGGATCGCCGGGGACTTTTGAGGTTTTATTTGTAATGGTGTATTTAACGTCTCTACCAATTTTCAGCTCTATGCGAGTTATTCCGAGGTCGAATGTTTAATTTTCCCGGAGTAATAGTTAATAGAGTGTACTATTGACCAACTATGCGGTGTTTCATGGCTGGTTTGTAACTTTATCTCTTATTATTCTCATTAGTCATTTATTAATATGCAGCACAGACAGTACCTAATTTTATCACCTCTTTAAGTTTATTTACAGCTACGAGAAAAATACTTTAGGCTTATGCAGAAGTGAAAGAGATTTTGAGGATAGTATACCTACTTTGCCTCGGAAAGCAGCAGTACTACAGGAAAGAGTGTGGTCGAGTAGAATAAAGTGCCTCGGTTTTAATTTTAGAAGAACAATAATTCAGATATATAATAGTTGTGAGTTTAGGGAATATGCATTATGTAAGTGTGTCACATTTTTTTTTAATATACTTATTAAAAAAAGAATTGGAAAAAAAGCTAATAATATCCGACACATTAAGAAAATTAGACGGTATTGTCGCCTTGTTAGAATAGCCTTAAAGCTTGTATTCGTATAATACAAAATGACAATTCTATCTCTCTTTCTAATTCACTAATTCAAACGTTTATAATATCTTTGTAACTATCTAACTAGTTTTTTTATGCGTAGGTGCTAACCGAAAAAGTTAAATGAGATTGACAACCAAAATTGATATCTATGTTACATATTATTATGTAAATAAATACGTGCATATTCCCTTTTGCTCCTGATGTCATATCCAGTGTAGTAATTTAATATTTACACATTACATTTTACTACTTAAGTGTAATAATTAGGTGTATATTATTTGTAAAGTTACATTAGTGCATATATAAATGTATCCACCTGTATAGTTCTTAATAGCATAGCCGATCATCCTTTGCCATCAAACATTTAACCTATACCTAAAGTAATTTGACATTTTTTACACCAAATACTTAGAACGGAATACCATCCCAATTTCAAACGTTATATTTTTTCAGCCAATTACATTCAGCCTTTTAGATTAGTACAACATGTTAACTGATTTTATACGCATACTTCTCTGAATGTGATTAATGATCATGCATAAACTGTAAATTTTTAAGACTTTAGGACGGATGTTTATAACTTTTAAAATGTTCCCAAAGGCGGAAAAATTAAAAGAAATTTACAAATATATTTTTTGTACGCATCTAAATGGCTGAAAGTAATTTATAATGTTATAGTCCCGCAAGCAGTTCGAATGATTATTATTATGTTATTAATATTTTGTCAATGGATGTTGTGAATTCATAAATCAACATAAAACTTGATAGCCAAAAATTAAAATATCGTTGTTCTCAATATTTAAAATGATTTTTCATAATTTAGAACATTGCTAAAATTAAAAACATAATATTTTTTAGCATCAGCAGCTAACAAAAGCTTCTCATGGCTTATTCTGATATTTCGCATTTGGCATTTCGAGCAAAGATTTTTTTATTCATTGTAACAACTCTTATAAGCTATAAGCACAAATTAGCATGAAGCATTTATCGTTGTATCGCCATTTTCATTTATTAAGCACCTATTGTTTGGTAAGATAGTACTATTTCATAACTTTATAATTTACGGTTCCAAAAAGAAAAGAACCCGTAATGAAGACTTTAACAGGTTACTTCTGTATGCACGTTACTCGTTAGCAAACCATATTTAAGCATTGACACATTTACTTCACTGAATAGGTGATTGTTATAAAATGAATGTTTTGGCATATAAGAAAGTTTTAATATCATACTATCCCCCTATCCCCCACAGTTTTAACAACTAGATTTTTCTCATTACATTTATAAGCACCATTACAAAAATAGTGTTTCGAGTTCGCAATTATCAGATATATTAAATCGTCCATCAAAAAATACTGAATGCACGTCCAATATTATTTATATAAATAATGTTTAGTCAGCTTTATACTTATGTTTCCATCATTATTTGGTGCGAATCTAGTATTTTATTGATGCGAGTTTAAGCACGATTTGTTATTGATATTATTGATAAAATAATCGATATTTAGTTTCAAAATCGATATTCATGCGTACGCATTACTGGCGGCTTGTACGTTAGAAAGCATGTGCGTGCCTGCACACGCCGCATCCGAGTGCAAATTCCTCGCCGGTTGGCGGATGTTGTACGTGCAACGGACACTCGTCTGAAGAACCGGGTAGTTGCTCACCTTTGGGACCTGTAAAATAAACATTCACTCTTGAATATAAAACCTTATAGTTTGTGCGTTTTAAGATGATATGGGTGACAGTTCTCATGTTCCTTGCTACGGATTTTTTTACAAGTAAAACAAAAAAAATATCAAAATGTAATAAATTATATTCCATCTACAAAAATAAATGTTTCCAATAATTGTAAATGAATATGTATAAATGAAAAGTTGCTATATACTAACTTATTAATATAAAATTATAAATATTAGCAGCAGTGTTGTGTAGTTGGGTAAATAATAAATAATATGGCGTTCTCATAATCTGTCAGCTTAATCTAGGTTTACATATACGTAAAGATTAAAAGAAAGATAGATATAGAATTAATATCTAAATACCTGCTGGGCATTGCGGTAACAGGTGTCGCGGTATATTGGTTACTCGTTGGAAGTCGTCATGACATGCATTGCAGAAGTGGGACGTTCCGAAACAGAAGAAAACGGCAACCTGCAAAACATATTTACTATCAGTTTATATATTTAAATTTAGACAATAATATTATGATCATCATAACAATAAAATTATCAAAAAGGCTGCCTTTTAAAAAGTAACCGTATTTTTTTGTTTCTGCTCAAAAATATTTCACGGCATTAATAAAATATTTTCTCGATTTTAAAGTGACATGACTCAATGTAGTTTATCTAACCTTCTATTTAAGTATTAGAAATTAGTCAGGAATAAAAAATAACAAAGTTCAAATGAATAAAAATTTGGTATATAAATATTGATAACCCTAAAACCATAATAACCATAGAAAACTTTAGAAGCCTCTAACTTCGGTGCCCTTTATTATTTGGATCTAAATTTTATACGATATTTTATACGAATTCAAGTACATTTAGGTAACAATTCTGTATAAAAATAAAATCCAAATAATTAGAAATACGTTCATAAAAAATTAAAGAAAAAAAAAACATAAATCGTAAATAAATCTTTAAAAACTTATTTAAGAAATATATAAATCAGGTTAAATTGTGTGTTTTTTTATTATTGTCGATCAGGATAATCAAGAAGACTATTAAGTAAATATTTAAAAAGTTATGGCAATATTTTATTTTTTTGACAAAAAAAAAATTAAAGTGTTTTTTTAATGTTCATAATAAGAAATTAACGCATGTAAATACTAATAAATTGTTAACATAACATTTATGTATGAGATTTCTAAAAAAAAGGCATGGTCAATTTTTTGGACAAAAAATACACTGTGCGTCGTGCCGTGTCTTTGTGCCCCGGCCCTTAGCCGGACTTTTTCCGGTATATAATTCTTGAGATTTACAAAAAATATTCGGCATCCATATTATTAGGTTTTAAATCAACCGTTTCAAATATATCCGTGTAATCATCATTGTATCTGATTAAAATTGAACCTTTGGTAAATATTATCATCTGCATCTTAGAAATTTTCGCACCACATGACATTCACGATTAATCTATTATTCTTTATTGCACTTAGATTACTTTGGTTTTTCATAAATGCTAACAACTCTACTAGTAAACTTGCGACCACAGTGATCTACGTGCCGCTCGTTTTAGCCTCGTCAATTATTATCAGTGATTTTAATATAATATCAGATAAGTTTCAAAACAGTATTTATTGATACAAGACACGTCTAGAGTCGATATAACGCCCTTGACTTTTTACATCGACCAAGTAATAATAATAATTTTAAATAATAGAAAAGTATAAGGACCACTTGAGTAACAAGTACCATCGAGGATAGGCAGTTGACGGACGTCATGTGGTCGGCTTATGTCAATTCAATGTTAGTTGTGATCAGTCGGATTGGTTTGACTTAAGGGCCGGGACACAAAAACACGGCAAGACGTCGTACAGTACCCGGCAATAAATATTGCACATCGACCTTTGGAAAGAGACATTCGGCTAATTTCGGTTTCATAGAGCGTTATCTTTGTAGCACACGCCTATTTGACATTATGTCAGTCGTTGTTCAAATTCAATAGAGTGCAGTCGCGTCCAGTTCAAAATATATATCTAGAGTTGTTAACACCCCTAAATTTGCTACAGCTGTAATTTTCCAAACGAATTTTAAATACATAAACATAATTTGAACACCCTTTTTTATTTTATTTTACCCGAACCTAAAGCCATAACTTATAGAAAATTTGGTGTATTTTATACAAAGAATAATAAAATTGTCAAAAGGAGCAAATCATAATTGTTTTAACAGCTCCTAATATATACCGGACTTTTTGTATTTCGTGCGTAAGAGATAACGCTCTACAAAACCGAAATTAGCCGACTGTCACCTTCCAAAGGTCGATGTGCAATATTTATCGCCGGGTACTGTACAACGCCGTATGGCGCCGTGCCGTGGTTTTTTACGACGCGCGTCCGACGGTGTTTTTGTGTCCCGACTCCCGGCACTTATGTACGCAATACACGCTACGGTTTACCAGAGAGGTCTACCTGCATACGTTCACACCCTAAATTATTGTTAATATTGTTACACCTTGTATAGCTAGTCCAATAAACCTTCATTCATAGCTATTGCTGTGTAGTGTGTACTCACCGAGCAGCAATACCGGCACTTGTACTCGAGGAAGTCGGCGCCGTGTTTGGGGCAGGTGCGGGCGCCGGCGACGTCGCTGCACGCACCGCAAACTAGCTCCGCGGGCTCCCACCACCCGCTACTCTCAGCCTCGCACCGGGCTAGACCACCGAAGTACGCCTGCAATAAAATAGTATGGTGAAGATTGTCATTTTTAAGGTGCCGTGCCCAAAGGGTAAAAACAGGACAGGCCCCTTTTACTGAGACTTCGATGTCTGTCCGTCTGTCTGACTCCAGGATGTATCTCAAGAACTGCTATAGCTAGATTTCTGAAATTTTCACAGAATGTGTGTATCTGTTACCGCTATAACAACAAATACTAAAAACAAAATAAATTAAATATTTAAGGGGAGCTCCCATACAACAAACGTATTTTTTTACTTACAAAGAAATAAACAGGATGTAACAAAACAAAGTAATAATACTTAAGGATGTGTATGTGTCTCTTATAATATTATATAGCGTTCACTGTGAAGGTAGCAGCGCCCACTTTTTTCACAGCGTCACTTTTTAAAAAAAAATTGTATCTAGTAATGCTAAATTCGGTTGGCACGTTTTTCATAGAAACATAGAAGTTAAAACACTGTTTCAGCGTTATCAAGTACACATGCCATAGGCCTGGAGTGTTTTGTTACACCTTGTAAAGTGTAAAAAATTCTAAATCCTACCTTGCCGCACTTATGACAGACGTAGTAAGCGTATCGCTCCATGGCGTACGTGGCTGGGTCGGGTAGAGCCCGCGCGCGCGTCCCACCCGCCAGCCCTTCGTACTCGAGCCGCATTAACGCCTTCCGTCTCACTTCCTCCCGCAGACGTCTTATAGGTGCGAGCAGTTCCTCCAATGTCCAGTGTGTCATATCCTCCTGTTCCGTAAAAAAAAAAGAAGTAACGTTAATTTTCAATTAAAATGAATAGCTAGTTATTTAAATGAAATACAGCGGTACATAAAATAATGTTACCTTGCAAATAGGACACTGTGCGAAAGAGAAAGTGATTCGAGGTCCAATCCATTTGTTGGCCAGAACTTTCTTGCAGCAATGTAAGTGGAAAACGTGACCGCAGCTTAGCTGAAACACAATTTTTTAAAAATAAATTATAAAGAAAAAAAAATTTCGAGTAGGGAGTAAAAAATTCCAAAACGCGGATTTATTACTAAATTCGAAATCTTATTTTTGGAGTCACTAGATTGTGCATTCAATCAATCAAGGTGATGATGAGTATACCAGTAATGACCAACCTGTATAGCAGGGGCCGCTTGCAGCGGGTCGGTGAAGCAGATCATGCACATGTCGTCAGCGTCCTGCCGCAGCGAGTCCGCGCCGCAGCCGAACAGGCATGGCAGACACGCCCGCTCGCCGCGTACGCCGCCGCACACGTGACCGCAGGTCAGCACGCGAGCGCACGCTTCGCGACCGTGCTCCTGGAAATTAGTGTTAGAATTGAGAAAGGTATTTTAAAGAATGCTATAATATGGCATGATAATGTGAGTGGGATATTTTAAGACATATTATATTTATACACATTGTATATTTTGTGGTATGTCTTAAAATATTTGGTGATGGTTGATAATCTGAGCTACTTATCAACTATCACCAAATAAGTATTCTGTAGTGTAGGGCTTCAACTGAAGCGGAGCGGAGCTTAGCGGCGCCGAATTGACCAATCACCATGCTCGAAATCTTCGCTCAAATAGATCGCTGGAATAGCACGATTGGTCAATTCGGGCATTGCCAAGCCGTTCCGCTTCAGTGGAAACACAGCCTAACAGTTTAAAAGATTTTTCACGATGATAAACTATAGGATTTCACAAAATTTGCTGAACTTACTTGACACTGTTGATCCGCACAGACGTTTCCAATGGCCAACAGTCCTGTATTACCCCGAGCGCCGCAGAAGCGACAAGTGCCCGCTAGTCCAGTCAGCGCCGTCGTAGTGTTCTCACTGGCTTCACACACTCCAGACTCCATGCCTCTAAACTCGATCAGAGCCTTCAGAGTACGCCTATCGACCAACAGTAGCAGCCAGAACAGTTTAGCCCGCCCGCATCCTTCGTGTATGTCTATGCGAATAGCGCTCTCTTCTTCTTTACATATCTGTAATAAAACAAAGTTTTTCTTATTATGCACATTCATTAAAAAATAGAGGATATTTTTTTATCGCTAAACCTACGCCTTATTTAATAATATTACTGTCCCACGAATGGGTAAAACAGCGGTTAATAAAAGCGTATATGCTGTAAATGTCAATGCATTGTGTTGCATCTACAATATACAAAATCGACATATTTTAAGATATATCATGGGCATTCACTACTCGCGTGGCCGCAGTGTGTCTACAGCTTTAGAATATTACCTGTCTGTGATGTGTGCGAGCTGCTCTATTCAGATGTAGGAAGCGGTCACACTCCGCACAGAGCGGGCCGCAAGACCGGCACTCTATGACAGCTACGGTGGATCCATCATCGTGATTGGCGCAGTGCGGCCGCGTCTCCGTAGCCCCGTCCCGTTTGTTCTCACGACCGTCGCCCGCGCCGTTTATACTGTAAATTCAATCAAGATATGAATTATATCTCTAATTAATACTCCAAATGGCGCATTTTCACTGGTCGATAGGGCCCGCATGCGGGGTGCGGGAGATCATGCCTCGACCAATCAAAATGCGCCATTAGTTGTCATAGACTCCCCGTATGCTGTATACCGCACGAGTTAACGACTAATGAAAATGCGCCCAAAGGTAGGTCTTAAACATTTAGTAAGAGACCCATTTGCAAAAAAGTCTTCAAATAACGATTCCCGTTCAACTCATCTCCGCCATACGAATTATTGGTATGTACTTATTAGGCATATTTTCCTGAACACGAAAAGTGCGGTAGTCACTTCCTAAGGGCCGGGCCTATTCTATTCTGCAGATTATTTAATATCTACTGAACCGATTAACCTCAATTGGGTGTCAAACGAAAGGTTATTAAATAAGCATCATTTTATTTCTTAGAACTATCAATATGAAATATGAATTAAGTACCAAGGGAAATATTTCGGAAAAACATAATTTCAAATATATATTTTTTATTTCTTATGTGTATAACTTGGTAACTGTTAGGGTAATGGAAGTATAGGTTATTATAAAATATTTGATTACTTTTATCAGCTTTCTAACGAACTTTAAATCATTACAATAAAGCTATAAACAACGGAACTGCAGCCGTTTGAATGAGCCTCGGCAGCGCTGAACCCATAGCGGTAGCTAAGCTACTAGGCTGGTTTTCTATAGAATTATTATAGAATTTTGAATAAAAAGCATGAAAATTAGTAATAAAAATATATAAAAGTAAGCTGGTGCTTATTCATAGGTTGTATTTACAGTTTTTTTAATATGATCAACATAATAATAGGTTATAGGTAGGTATGTGTTGCACTAAACTTACTGATAAAATTATTGAAAAATATTCAAAAAAGTTGTATCTAATTAATGTCCTAAATCTGATCTTCTGAATAATTATACAAATTATAAGTTATAACATTAGTAACCGACAGGCGACATGACACATCCGGATGAACGGGAACCAGCTTTACATTGATTGACATGATATTATAAGTTTGAGATCTTTCAATTAATTAAATAATTATAGACTTTCCTTGCCACTTTATATTTTATTGAATAAAGTGGAATAAGTGCAAGGAAAGTGTATAATTATTTAATTGAACATGAATTTCCACCAACAAGTGACAGTACATTCAATATCATATCTTTCAATGAGATTGATTTTACGGATGAAGTAACTGGCAATAAGAGATTGATATCCCCGTTCTTTTAGCCACAGCCTATGGGTTCAGGAAGCTTGGGCTTTGCTACTTGGGCGTTCTGCCAATATAACGTCTGGTAGTTCGATCTTAGCGCATGCTGTCAAAAGGCTTATTTAATTGAACATGAATTTCCACCGGTGTATCCAATAGTTACCGGTCGTAAAAAAAACGTAAGCTAATCAAATATTCAATCAAGAAATTAAGCCCCCCCCCCCCCTAAATATAGCTCTAGTCTAGCATGATAACATAATATATACGTACAGCTCAATATGTTCGTGCTCGCACACGCACAGCGCCGCTAGCGCGAGCCACACGGTTGGCGACGCGACGCACCGAGCGGGCCGACGCTCGCACTCTTCTACGTGCGCGACCGCACTCACATACTGAGCGAGCGCTGTACGCGTCTCCGCACCCCACGCGGATGACACTTTATCCTGCAATTAGGGAATTGTTATCGCAATGTATTTAGCTACCATCTAAGATTAAAACATCCGTATTTTGATTATAGATTACAATTCAAATTTTTAGTGTAAATTTTTTTACAGTATTTAAGAACAATTGAAGAAATATGTAACGCATTGCCTTATTTGACGTGTAACAGAATAGGTCGGTCAATAATGATTTTTGCGTTTCGTAGCTTTCAAAATTACGAGAAAAAAGTAGTAAACTATTTTTACCTCGGCCATATCAGACACCAATTTAGCGACGAGATGCGAGTGTTTCTTTGTGGTTTCGCCTCGCATGAACCAATTAGCCGGCGGCGTAGGCGCGACGCTAGATCCCATCATCACGGTACCAGGATTGGCACTACCGCCCGCACCCTTTACTTTGACTTGGACGGTAATTGCCTTGCCCAGGTAGGTAACTAGATGGTCTAGAAGAGTTACCCTGGAAATAATTTATTCATAGAGGTAAAAAATGTATTGTGAGTTCTGTTGTTTAAGGAACCACGGTAAAAATGTTATAATATGACAAAATGTACCTTGTACTCAAATCGCCTCCTTGGTTTAGAGCCGCTAGCATTTTCTGCGGCGGTATTTCAGTTATCATTCGTCGTAGTAACGATATCACCTGTAAATTATTATATTTTTATCTTGTCTTAACTTTACAACATGCTTTGGAAGGTACACTAAATTTGGAAGGTACAATCAAAGACTTTATTGTTTTACGAAAAAGTATTAGGATAATATTTAAACTTACTTTGTAGTAGTTTATTAATATAAAAGTGTACCTGTCTCTGTACTCTTTCGCTGCCCGTGTGCAAAAGGGCAAGCAGATCGTTGAGTAGTTCTGTGCGTTGCGCGAGATGTGCTCTACCCACCGCACTGCCACTTAGCGCCAATAGCTAATACGAAAAAAATACAATAGATTACAACAGATATTAACGAGAATAATAATTTAAATTATGTTTCTTTTACGTTTCAAAATAAACTTTTGAATTCGCGACTAAAATTTCAATTAAGAATTCTCGTTTAATTTATAAACATTTGATAATTCAATAGTCATCATATTTTGTCTTTCCTTAGGCACAGTATAGCATATTGCTATACTGTGCCTTAGGCACGTTGAGAGTGAAATGTCAAGGCCGCGTAATCAAAAACAGGGTGGAAACAATAATAATATTACGACGCCGTCACGGAAGTTTTACTTCTGTAGCGCTAGCACGGCGACCAGCGGAAATGCGAAAGTAAAGACAAACTGTGGAAATAAACCTAAGGTGCCGTTCCGATCTTTACCGCGGCTAATCGCGACCGACAAAAATTCAATTAAAATGCCACTTTATGACAGTCTATATATTATAGTATATTATGTCATAATGTAGGATATTATTTGAATTTTTAGGACTATAGTCTGTCATAAAGTGGCATTTTAATTGAATTTTTCGGAACGAAAAAAGATCGGAACGGCACCATAGGTTTATTTCCACAGTTTGTCTATACTTTCGCATTTCTGCTGGTCGCTAGCTACTACACTAGCGCTAGAGACGTTGTCTGTCCAGTGTACACACGCTCTTTTATTCAACAAAACGTTCCTCTTACCAGTGACAACATCTCAAAGCAATAGTTGTCCTGTTGGTGTGTAGGAGCCGGTCTGGGCGGGGACTCCTCTTCGTGTGTTCTCTCCGCCTCAGCGCACAGAAGCGCCGTCTCCCAGTCGTCACGAACGCGCGCCGCCTCGCAACCTATCGCACACACTATGTGCGACATCACCTGTAAAAATAATTGATTATTATTCCAGCCATGGATTAAATGGTACTGAAGAAGCTTGAAATAAAAGGTATATAATCAGGGCGAGCGAAGCGACCCCTGGTATATCCCACAACCAGAGCACTTTTACAGTACACTACGGAAAAACTATCACGCCTATTGGTTTGTGCTTTAAGAGCCCGTACTATCTTTTCTACTGCTCTCTTCACACTCACGCCCGTCTTTCATATGCCAGGTGAAAGAGGACGATCGCCAAGTTAGCGGGCAGTTATAGGTATTCTGTTTTTTAAAGGGTTTTTTTTTATATGAAAGTGGTAAAAAGTAATTCCAACATTATACGAGTTATATAGAGGACTTTCTCAACAGTACATTGTATTTTTTTCATACCGTTAAGACGTCTATACAATCCATAAATAGGTGATATTCTAAACCTTTTACAGCAAAAATCACAAAACTGCCGCGGTTTGAGTTGGATTATTTAAAGATACTTAAAAAAAAACTAGCTGCAACATTAGATTATAATTGAAATGATCTTACATGTTGTGCATTAAAACTTATAGAAATACTGTATTTTAACTGTTAAATCACGTCTGTTAAATGAGCGAAATCGGCAAAATTTCGTATACGGACTCATAACATAGTAATTTTTATTTATATGTAGATATTATGTCATCATCAGTCAGTCAAGGTATGACGCTCACAAAGCTCGGCTTTTAGGCAGTTAATAGCTTACCTGTCTCTGCAGCGACGTGAGTTTATGTCCGGCGAACAATATCCCGACGACGTGTTCTCGCAAGTCGCTGTCATCAACGGCCGCCTCCTCAGCAATATTGCCCTCCTGACCGGACTCACTACCGCTCTGTTCCCATTCCAGTAGTTTCCCAAACACCTATGATACAAAGAGTGCGTTAGATATTTATTTCATCATTATAGTTAATAATATTTACTTTAGGTTTCAACTATATGTTGCCTGCAACTTCGTAATATTCTTTCTCGCACTGAATATATCCATACCCAATTACCCATAATATTTCTAGATGTGAATGACGATGAACATCACAAGTCACAACACGCTTCGTACAGAGCTTCGTTAATTTCGTCATGTTAAATTTCATTTTCTCTTTTAACGTTTATATAAATTAAAAATGTGATTTTAAAATTACCATTCATAATATACAAAAGCTATACCATTCAACATAGAACAATATGCGGTAATCACCTGCGAAGTCAAAAGCCTGAACACTCTCAGCGTGTCCCTCTCAGCGAGCGAGTGTAGCGCGTGCGCAGTGTTAGACGCGTGCGTCGCGGCGGGCGCGCCCAGCACTCGCACTTGGCGTACGCGTACCGCCGCCTCCGGACCGCGGACTTCACAGCGCACGCGCACAGATGAGCTTGACGTTCCTGCGAATATGTAGGGTGTAGCGGGTGTTCTTACTGGTACTAATGATATGATACCAACCAAAAGTAGCAAAAAAAAAAACTTTGTAAGCTAGTTAACTATGTGACTTTTAATTATTATGTTTATACTGCGCTTGGCTATATGAAATGTATTGCGCGCTATACTCAAATAAAATGATAGACTCATATTATAAACGTTTAGTATATTATAAAGGATGTAACATGAAATTTGATTTGCACCACAAATTAATAAAAATTGCTCACTTGGTAATGTGTAGCAGACCCATGTAGCAGATTTGGGATCGACCTCCATGTCTTGCATGTGATACATTTCGTTTGTGCCTCCACTGAACAGGAACGACATTAGAAGAGTCTTGTTCTGAAACACCAAGAATACCATTATTTACTATAATATTCTTTGTAGCACAAAATTAAAATGATAGATGGTATACTTAAAATCTCCTTAAAATATGACTTGATAACTGGAAACATATTTAACGCCTAGGTCTCTTATCTTTATCTCTGCAACGCGCACATGTTTATTGCTATATTTTTTCCGCAGGCACGTAATACCCCCACAATAGCATTACTTCCGTGGCCGAGTAATAAAGTCTATACTATCTTTACTTGCTTTCTTTACACAACTTGCCACAGTATCTGTAAAAACAGGGAATACGCGATTTACATGGATGATGGAACTTACCACGGTATCTCTCGTGTTATCCACGTGAATGCACACAATATGCGGTCTTTCGTCCTGCGAGCCGCTGGGGTATGATATCTGAACCCACTTTGCTCTGTTCCTGTCTTCATCGCCTGATTCCCAGAATGTCTCGGTACTGCCGTCAGTTAGCGCGCCCGCCATACCCTGCCGCGAGGATACGCTTATGTCGCACCAACCGGTAACGTCGGGACAGCTCCAGATGAAGTTTTGCTAGGAGTAAAAACAGCATATGTAAGTAGAGAATATAGATATTGGAAATACGAGTATATTATTAATGAGATGGAATAGAAAAAATGTAATTTTAGTTTTATTAAAGGTTAATGACTTGTGACAATCAATAATTAGGGCTCTCAAATTAGTACAAGCGAGGAAAGGGAAGATAGACGAAAGAAGTGGAAGTTTTCTTCCCATCAAACTTAGCAGTAATAGGTATACGGAAAATTATCGTAAAAGCACAACGTAAAAAACGGGGAGTGTACACTGTATATAATCACGTAATGTGTAAACAACCCTTTTATATACATACTAGCTGTCCCGGCAAACGTTGCTTTGCCGTAACATAAAGTTAAAAGTATTTCGCCCATATTATTTTATTGAAGTGACTAAATAAGTATGTCGCCATGGCAACGTCGATTGCTATCCCGTCGCATAAACAATGGTCGCCGTCAGTCTCAGGTTGTAATAATTTACTATTATTTATTCAACAAATGCACTTATCAATATATAAAGTACCCAGTAGCCGATTCTCAGATCTCTTTCTCAGATCTCAGACTCTCGATTCTTACCAAATTTTATATGCATATACAGTAGGCTGTATATGCATATAAAATTTGGTAAGAATCAGTAAAGCCGTTTCGGAGGAGTTGTTGGACTAACATTGTGACACGAGAATTTTATATATAAGATTTGGTAACAAGGATTTAAACATTACTTTAGTGGTTTTTTTAATAGCCTATGCTGTCCCACTGCTGGGCAAAGGCCTCCCCCAATATTTACCACTTCAGCTCTCGATCTAAGGCTACCGTAGGCCAACCTGGCTCGTATGTATGAAGCTCATCGCGCCATCCTTTTCGAAGTCGGCCACGGCGGCGTCGTCTATCATCAGGTACCCAGTTTGTGGTGATCTTTGACCAGCGGTTAGGATGCATTCGGCATGTTTGTTAAAAGAAGCAATAATAATTTACCTTATTCACGTAACTATGGTAGCTCTCGTGTAGTGCTCCAACCACGTCATCGTACGCCCCATCTTCAGCGTGCGACAGAATCTTGCTGATAACGCTGAACACTTGCGATCTGATCCGAGCAGCGTGTAGGAGTCACACAGATATAACTCGCGGATACTTAGAACAAAAGTTGCATTTAATACAATTATTATTTGAAATTCCCATATTTACAATAAGTTTTGGAAAAAAATAATATGAAAATATTAACATTTACACCTGAAAGGTCTAGTTAACTAAATAAAATTGATAAAATTCTATCGCCCTCTATTATCTTTAAAAAAATCGGAGCTCTGTAACATAATATAAAAAAAGAGTATTTTTTTAATGAAATAATCCGGGAAACGACCAGACGGATCATCAGATTGTAAGCAGTAGCCTATAGATTTTCGAACACTCAGAACAGCACATTAATGTGTACATACTTAAAATCCTTGGGTACTTTAAATTCCTGCTAACTTTAGGCTCGTAAAAGCAAAGGTTATCAGTTACCACTAATCCTATATTACCTGTGTAAGAAAGCTCTGTCGTGTTGCGAGTAATGCAGAGCCCAACATCTAACAGCTTGTAAGTTGGCGGGGCTAGCGGGCGGCAGGGACGGAGCTAATGCGCTGACGGAGCCCAGGAACGAGTGGAAAGCGGCGCGGGCGCCCCTCGCGGAACGTCCACCGGGACATATAGCTGACACTGACGCGGTCGGACATAGCGCGCGAGCACCCTCATTTACTATATTCTGTAAAAAAACCGCAGCTTAACTATTTGTAATTTGTTACAAGGAGGATCTATATACTATATAACTACTAACTATGTATGTATAATATTGTTTGTATGTACCATCGAGGAAATTGATTCCTAGGCAGTTGACGGACCTACGTCATGGTGGTCGGCTTGTGTCAATTCAATATTAGCTGTGATCGGTCGGATGGGTTTAATTTACGCGACCATCCGTCCGCCATCTGCCTAGAAATCAACTTCTTTGATAGTAAGTACATAGTTTATAATATCCAAAAAACTAAATCTAATGATGTTTGTCCGTGATGGATTCCTAAACTACTTAACCGATTTTAATGTTTCTTTTTTTTAAATGTGTGCTTTTTTCCAACTTGAGAGATAGAATAGCTTAGATCTTTAATTATAGTCGCAATTTTATTTTATTGCAAATTATTTGTCTATAAAGAGCGACCATTGTTTATGAGACGCGGGTCACGGGATAGCGATGGACGTTGCCATGGTGACATACTTATTTAGTCACTAATTCATCAGAAAACGCAAGATACGAATCTCAAAATAAAACCAAAATCCTTAACTGACCTGAAAACCTAGTTCTAGCCAATAATAAATAGGATGCACCTAAGTTTAACCACCGGTGTGTGGCTGCACCTAGTTTTAGCCGCTATAATAAAGGCTAAATCTAGTTGTAACCGAAGATAAGTAGGATATACCTAGGTTTAACCGCATGTGGCAGGCTGCACCTAGTTGTAGCCGGCTAAAACTAGGTGTAGCCGCACTTCGGCTATTAGCCGTAACATAATATATAAATCTCCTGTCACGATGTTTGTCCGTGATGGATTCCTAAACTACTTAACCGATTTTAATGTTTTTTATTTTAAAATGTGTGCTTTTTTCCAACTTGAGAGATAGGAAAGAATAGATCTTTAATTATAGTCGCAATTTTATTTTATTGCAAATTATTTGTCTATAAAGAGCGACCATTGTTTATGAGACGCGGGTCACGGGATAGCGATGGACGTTGCCATGGTGACATACTTATTTAGTCACTAATTCAATAAAATAATACGGGCGATATACTTTATATAATACTAGCGACCCGCCCCGGCGTCGCACGGGAATAAAATCATTTTTTCAGTGGCTATATTATATATGTATATATAGCCACTGAAAAAATGATTAAAATCGATAGCCCATCACGATCCTTCATGTGGTCTACTTCTTATCTCCAAATAACATAAAATTGCTCCAGTAGTTCGCGAGATTAAACCTTTTCAAATAATTTTCTACAATCTTAGCATGATAAAATATAGCTTATAGTCTTTTTCAATAAATGGGCTATTTAACACTGAAAGAATTTTTCAAATTGGACAAGTACTTCCTGAGATTAGCGCGTTCAAGTTAGACCTTTCAAATAATTTCCCCCGTTTTTTCTACATTTTCCTCTATTTCTTCGCTTCTATTAATGTTAGCGTGATAAAATATAGCCTATAACCTTCCTCGATAAATCGGCTATCTAACACTGAAAGAATCATCAAAATCCGTTGCGTAGTTTTAAAGATTAAAGGGAACAAAGGGACATGAAAGAAAAAAAGTGACTTCGTTTTATAATAAGTATAGATACGAGTATAGATGGCAAAGAAACGTTTGCCGGGACAGCTAGTCTATAATAAGGAAGGCTCGTACAGAACACCTCAAGGCATATTTAAAACCAGTGTTGCCAGCCGCGCGAATGCACCCTTCTGTTAACAGTATTGTACCAAAATTTCAGCAAGGGTGAAGCGAAACGAGCGTTATTTGTGAGTTGTGAGTCGGCTGGCAGAAATTCTGCTGCATTCAGTTAAATACAAAAGTCCTGTTTGATTCACACGAGCGTAATTTTGTGAGTCATAACAGCTCATAATTTGTATGAAAAGCTGATATTTACGCGACCGAAATTCTGCGATTCACAACTCACAAATTACGCTCGTTTGGCGTCACCCTGAAAGTTCTCAACCGAGAATTTAGAGTCCTTATCAGCGTTATTCATAATTTGCAAATTACAATAGCTAATTAAAATATTTGTTACCTCTTTGTTATCAGCATAAGAAGCAGGAGGCAACATTCGTGCGTACTTGTCCAGAGCGTTGCAAAACCACCACATGACGTCGTGTACGCTCGTAGGTTGCGTCGTCGAACGCAGCAACCAGTTCAATGCCTGAAAAATAATTTGACAAAATAAGATGACAGCCTCTAAGACCTAAGTCAACATAATCGTTTGAACTTGTTGCATTGAAAATTTTTCAGTAAAATTACAGCATTGAGTTCCTTCCTATTTTTAAGTATGACGCAGTACGAAAAAGCTTAGAAAGTATTTAATTAGCAAATTTCCTTTTTACGTTCAAGAAAATTCAGATTGCAATAACTCACCTCAAATGCATATTGCCTGACCGTATTTATTCTAACAGCGGCATCCATTTTCTGCTGGTGCGAGGGCAAATCACGTTTCGCCAGTATGAAGGATAGGACGGGACTTTGTATCAAAGTGTCTACGTCGATAATGGGCGGTTCGAAGGCGGATACGCCGCAGGGCTCAGTAGGACATTCACAGCCGACTAACTTCTGTAGCGCCGCACTGGGCTGTGTTAGAAGCGTTGAACCAGCTCCTGTAATGTATTTAAAATAAATAACACTACTAATACTCGGTTAATTTCGTAAGATATATAGGGCTCGTTAATAATCATATCAACGAGCCCTATATATCTTACGAAATTAACCGAGTATTAGTAGTATACAACAAACAAACGTGATATTGGTATCAACCAATATCACGTTTATTTGTTGTAGCGTGGATAAAGCACAAATTAACTGCCTTACAATTATGAAAAATTACACAATAAACTAGCTACACAATATTTTTAGCTGTTTAGATAATTTTTAAACGTATCATACAAGAACAAAGAGCTGTTAGGCGTATTGTGTAAATTAGAATACGGATCAATATTTTAAGTGTCACAGAAATTACTCTACAGCTTACAATAAACGAATATCTTTCGTCAATCCATACTAATATTATAAATGCGAAAGTGTGTCTGTCTGTCTCTCCGTCTATCTGTCTGTCTGTCTGTTACCTCTTCACGCTCGAACCGCTGAACCGATTTTGCTGAAATTTGGCATGGAGATACTTTGAGTCCCGAGAAAGGACATAGGATAGTTTTTATCCCGAAAAAATTTACGGTTCCCGCGCGATAAACGAATTTTGGCGCAACGAAGTTGCGGGCATCATCTAGTGTTAAATAAATTATAATTTAGAAATCTAGTCGGGTATATTATAAATTCTTAAGCGGTTTTGTTTTGTGACCATTTATTTTGTGACCATTCTGAATTGCGAGAAAAGCCTAAAATATTACCTGTGAGCGTATCCTGTGCGTCCGGCTCGCGTGCGGTGGGCGGTCTCGCTGCGTGCGCGAGGTCACGCCCACCCGCCTGCCCCATGGACACTGAGCGATGGACACGCGACACCGTAGCGGAGGCTTCGTGAGGGGCGAACGTGGCGCCCTGTGACGAACATTGGATTATAGATTAGTATGCTTCAAAAAAACCTTTAAATAATCTGGGGGTTAAAGTCGTGAAACCATCGCCACCCAAATCTCAAACACAATAGACAAAATTAGGCACTCGTCTTTCTAGCTGCTTTATCCACATAAAAACATTTCAGTGTCAATTCTGGTTATCCAAACTTATTATACCACATTTCATCAGAATAAACAACACGCATTACATAACAAGCCACCTTTAAACTTATAACCCTACAAACTTTTGCATTTATAAAAGTAGTTGTGGCTGTGTGACGTCATTGTTTGCGATACGACGTCCGTCTTAAGATTTAACTCACCAGCGACGCAGCAGGCAGTTGGCGTCCTAATGAATGGTATCTGGCGGTGATGTCCTTGTCCGTGGTCGTTTTGGGGGCGGCGCCGAGTGCGGGCAGACACTGGAATGGAGGGGCGGGCTGCCACACGCTGCCAGGCGGCGTCGGTGGACTCCGACCCGCCACTTCATGCCATGGCGATACGTTCATTGATTCTGGAAAGTCACAATCGTCAAACTAACTTCATAATATTGATTATTTACTACGGAATAGATAAAACCAATTTTTGTGCTGTGTTTTAGATTGCAACGTAAACGGTTATTTATTGTTTTACCAAGAATGCAATATGTACATTGTACCTATTGTAATTTAAATACCATCGAGGAAATTGATTACAAGGCAGTTGCCGGACCACGACATGTGGTCGGCTTATTCCAATTTAATATTAGCTGTAGCTGGCTGTGATCGGTCGGATGGGTTTGACTTAACAGTTATCAGTTATCAAATTACTTAGGTCCGCTATCTGCTTAGGAATCAACTTCTCTGATTGTATGTACCATGACGTAATGATGTAAAATAGTACTTGTTAGATTTAAAAAGGGTGGGTACTTTTTAGGGTTCCGTAGTCAATGGTACATGAAAACTTAAAAAAAAATTTTTTATGGTACCTTCCATACACATCAAGTGGGGATGAAATTTTTTTTTCTCGTCCAGCCCATCGTGTGGGGTGTCGCTGGATAGGATTTTTACAAATATTATGATTTATGAGTATTCATAGATCATTTTCCGATTTAGGGATGTGTGTAAAATATTAAGTTTTAAAGTGGAAAAAATCATTAGAGTCCAGTGCCCCCCCCCCCTTCTACCAGCTAAACGGTTGCTTCTGGAAATGTGAAAAAATTCACGGGAGTAGGAAATATGCTGAATTTAAAAGGAAAACTATCACGGCTACGAAGACTTCATAAGTTTTTGAGTTATAGTCGATCAACTAAAAAAAATGTATTCGGCGAAGTATAGGGGAACTTTTCGTTCAAATTTCTTTGAAAGTAACTGAGATGATGTTGTTAGTAGTGTAAAACACGTTATAAATGTATATTCATTGACCATACAAAAATTTAAAAAAACTAGCGGTACTACGGAACCCGATATTGCGCGTGGCCCGACACGTACTTGGCCGGTTTTAGACCTTATTTCAACAATTAGATTCGCATAACTTTATAATTATGTTTCAACAATTATCCATTAAGAAGGTAATTTATTCAATAAAATATATTGCATTGGCATATGTAAACAGTCACATATATAAAAGCACATAACTATATAAAAACAAACTAATATAATGTGTAGGCGTTCTGACTGTCTAGTATAATAATTTGAACATTTACGAATGACGCAATGTTGGTGGATAGCCAAACAGACTGAACGATGATCTCAATAGTAAATTGGACATAAGCCCAGCGCCTTCCTTGTTCCTGTGTTTTAAATGTTATAGCTATACAATAAAATGCGTAATAATACTATTCATAACTTTATGAATATAAATTGAATGCTGCAACAAGTTTATGATATATTATATCGTAAACTAGTTGCAGCATTCAATTATGTATTTGCAGAATATCTTGAAAGTCTTTATAGAGTTCGGTAGTTAATTTAAGAAAGGCCAACCATAATAGAGGAGTACTTACTCATCATTCTGAATCCACAATATTTACAACTATTACCTAATCGCCTTTTGTGCATCATCAGACTCTGGAATATGTTGTTTTAAGTAAAATTGTTTCATTTTGTATATTTTGGTGTGCAATAAAGTGTTTTTGTGTTGTATTGTATTATATTGTATTATAATTACAATTCAGCCTTTGAATGTTTTTGAAGTTATGATATGCCTGAGATAGAAAACCAGAAATGTCTTACGCTAACCGAAGACAAGTATTATGTCACAACTTACCGGAGTTAGTAAGCGGCGCCAAATCCAACAAGAATACAGCGTTGTCTCTCATCGTGTAGTGGTCCACATCGGGCATCTCTCTCTCTTCTCTCTCGTATCCTTCGCTCACAGTCTTCGCACGCTGTTTGGCACTCGAACTAGCCTTCAACGCCTTCTCCCGACACTTTTCACAGTAAATGTACCACAACTGGTACGCTGCCAACGTAGCTGGTATTTTCACACCGATAAGGTCTAAAATTTACATTCAAGCGACATAATAAAGCGGAAATAATAGATAACAAATGAAACACAGTACACCATAAGATTTCAATTAAAAGTATAACGTCACAAAGTAATGAAGACCGATGCAAAGTAATCATAATAAACACAAGACATCTCGAATATACGCATCACTCTTCAATAGAAAAACTCATATAATCATCAGAGTAATAGACATAGTTTTATTTGATTACAAAAGAAACTGTAACCAAAGAAAACTGTGTCTGTGAACTATGCCCCTGGTCAGAATTTACGGCACATGAGTAAAATGTACAGACGCATCGATGTATGGCAATAGCACTAAAGTTAATTCTTGTTAAAAAGCGAAATATTAAATGAATACGTCCGTACATATTAAGTGCCGTAGTAAAAAAGGGCTCATGTTGTGGACAAAACACATAGTTACATTAAGGGGTAAGCCTACCTTGCGCGAGCTGTCCGCACGCAGACGCAGGCGCGTCGTTATTGCTCGCAGTGTCCGCACGCTTGTACGCACCCGCGCGGTCGTAACCGCGTGCGGTCGGCGCGCGGCACCCCGGGTGTACGTGACGCATATGCGCTGCCAGTGGGGGCGGGACGCTAGCGCCACCGCATAGCTCGCAGCTCACTGGGAATGAGAATTATTATATTCCCCACGTTCCACTTGGCATTAAAAACGATCAAAACGCTCAAAACAGGAGGCATTTTGAGCGTTTTGATCGTTTTTACCGTCAAGTGAAACGCGGAGATTATGTCCAGTAAGAGTTAAGACATTATAGTCTATTTGAGTTTAGGGGCACACTGACAAAAAAGTGCCTGTCGAAAAGAGCCGGAGAAAAAAGTGCCTGTAAGATTTGATTGGTTAACTGTAATAAAAATCTCACCTGAATATGGCGTTTTCCCATGTTTCCATTCTTTTGTCTTACGAACTCCACTGACCGGTTTCGCTTCGTCGTTTTCGTTGTTTTCTAAAGCTCCCCTTTTCAATCTGCAAAATTGTATTTAGTTTATAAAAATAGTAACTGATCCAAATATAATCATCATTTTAATCATTTTACACCATTTTGTGCCTTTGACATAACAAAAATCCTATTCTTGTACACAACTTACTTGTCTGTCGCAGGATTCAGTTGATCGGAATCGTAAAGAGCGTCCCATAGGGCCACAAGAGCTCTCAAAGCCGGAGGTAGAACATTTACAACCGATGGAGTGGAAGCCGCTAAAACAGTAAAAATATACATTGTAAGCCGCAATCAATATTTTGTATTCCTAGCAATTCCCCCATAGCACAGGCTGCGCCTAGTACGGGCGATTGTAATGCTCTATTTGTACTATCAGAGAAGTTGATTCCTATGCAGATGGAGCACCTATGTAGTTTGGTCGCATTACGTCAAACTCAGCCGACACATTTAATTACAATTAACATTGAATTGACATGATCGACCAAATGACGTTGGTCTCTCAACTGCATAGGAATCAATTTCCTCCTTGTGTTTATCGATATCATTGCACTTTACTTAGATAAACTTAATTTTAATACCTGTTTCGGTAGAGTGCGCAGATTCCTCTTCTCTAATAGCGACATCTAAGTCTGTTTTCCGCATCCGACTCGAGTAAGCTTCGCTGCCAGATCGAGTGAGGGTTTCCAGTGTGGATGGATGAATGTGCAGATATTGGCCTGAAATGGTAGAACTCGAAATCCATACTTTCCATACTAATATTATAAATGCGAAAGTGTGTCTGTCTGTCTGTCTGTTACCTCTTCACGCTCAAACCGCTCAACCGATTTTGCTGAAATTTGGTATGGAGATACTTTGAGTCCCGGGAAAGGACATAGAATACTTTTTATCCCGAAAAATGTACGGTTCCCGCGCGATAAACGAATTCTGGCGCAACGGAGTTCCGAGTTGCGGGTGTTAAATAATTGTTATATTAATATAATAAATACATATGTACTAAAACCGTATTTTTAAAACCTTAGGTGGAATAATTTACTTAGAATTAGAAATAGCAATTCAAATGTTAAAAATGTAAATTGTAAAAATAATCATTTTTAATTAGTCTAATGTTCGATGTCATAATTAATTAATATTAAATCTAAAAATGACATTATTTTACTAGGATGCTTTATTATTCTACCAGGTTTTACAAATTGTTAAAATACTTCCGGTATAAAATATTTCCGCTAGTCTGATTAATGTTTTATTAAAGTTTAATATTATTTTAATAACTTATTTAATATACTTACATAAAATTAGATTATTATTATAGAATATTTTTATATTTTACCGATATATTTAATAGTTTTTATAGTATTGTTTAAAATACTTCCGGAATAAAATATTTCCGGTAATATTCCGGAAATATTTTATTGATTCTGTAATTATTTTATATTAAGACTGTCAACTGTTAATATCCGTTTGGATGGTATAAAAACGAGAGTCAATAGTGAATAAGTTTAGTTTGTGTCGAGAGACAGGAGCAACTAGAGAAATAAGATAAGTATTGTACTTTACTGATATTTTCCATTAATTTAGGTACTTGTTGCTATGTTTCAAGTTTATATAATATAATATAAGTAATTTAGTAAACGATTTATTTAAATGTTTGATGTTTGATTATTTAATATTATTTGTGTAAAGAGTTGAAAAGAGTTTAAATTTAATAAAATAATAATTTGGGTAAATCATAACTCATAATGAAATAAATTATGAATTTAGAAATTCAATTGTTTTATTTTCCTATTATTTAGAAAAAAGACAAACATAACTATTTTTATAATTATATTCTTAATTAACTAATATCAGAAGTGGGATGGAATCTAAATATTATTTTAGACTTTTTTTTAGCAAGTATTTTTTTTTATAGTATGAAGTTTTCGATAGCTAATATTTATTTTATGTTGCAGGATGGAAGCTGAAACTGTTGCTAATCTGCTCAAAGCATCCCGCGATGTCGTTTCTGCCACACAGCAGAAATATGATGATATTGCTCTGCCACTAATCGATCCTGAATCAAGCGACATGCAGTGGTGCAAGGAGTTGGTGTGATAGCATCGAGAGTCTTCGGGTGGATTTCAACTGGAGCAGCATCAAGACAGCAGCTTAAGCCGGTAAGGCCCTGAATGGATCTGCCCAGACGTGGTTCGAGTCCTGGGAACCTACGGAAGGCAGGTCTTGGGAGAAATTTCTTACCAACATTAAAGAATAATTAAGCAGAACTGTATCCTAAGAATGTATTAGACATAGTGAGGCAAAAGTAAAGGCTTTAATTAATTCGCATATCCCCAGCAATACAAGGGAAGTACGTCGGCAGTTTATGGGCCTCACAAGTTATTTTAGAAAGTATGTTCCAAATTTTGCGTCCCGAACGGCACCAATAATTAAATTGACAAAAAAATACTTAATCAAAGTGGGAGTGGGGCACCGAACAGGATTTAGCTAGAAATAACACAAATCATTTAAAAAATATATTTATTCTTGAATAGGTTAACAAAATTAACACTTTTAGAACGTAGAGTCTACATGAGGACCACCACCGGTTCGGGACTAACCCGAAATTAAAATCTTCTATCTTCTATAAATATAAAAATGGATTTGCAATTGTGTTAGTAACACTATAACTCGATAACGGCTGGACCGATTTGGCTAATTTTAGTCTTAAAATGATCGTGGAAGTCCAGGGAAGATTTATAAGTAACACGAAGTTCACCGGAACATCTACTCATTTATAAAAAGGGTTAATATATAAGACATGTTGAATTTCTCAGCCGTAAATCGTAATCCAGTAAATGATTTTAATACTGCTAGTGTTAACATAGAAATATCACCGCACGATTCCCCTGAACTGACATATTCGACAAATCTTATCTATAAGACCCTCAGTCTTGGTTAGAAATTGCCCAACAAAATGATCCTGAAACTCAAGATTTAATAACTAGTGTCGAAGCCGGTGAAATTGATGAAGATCAATGCTATTTACGCAATAATATCTTAAATTCTCGTGACACAATGTTAGTTACCGTACTCCTCCGAAACTGATTTTTACCAAATTTTATATGCATATACCGTATAGTACGTACCGCAGTAGGCCTGAGAATCGGCTACTGGCTACTTTTTATACTGATAAGTGAATTTGTTGAATAAATAATAGTAAATTAGTAAAACTCGAGACTGACGGCGACCATTGTTTGTGCGACGGGATAGCGATGGACGTTGCCATGGTTACTTAATTTGTCACTTCAATAAAACCATATGGGCGAAATACTTTATATTATGGCAAAATATTTACCGGGACAGCTAGTCATTTCATAAAGTACAACCTAATGAGCAAAAATTGTATGTACCAAAAGGGTAAGGGTACCAAAAGGTTTACAATCTGCTAAAATTATTTCATGACGAAAACTGTCATGTGGGGTACAATAAATTAATAAATAAACTTCGTGAACATTTCTGGTTTCCTGAATGTCACACAATATTTAAAACATTGCCTGATATGTATCGAACGGAAAGGGCATGCTGGTCCTAAAGTAAACAGGGATATTTACAACTAATTAATAAAACTCCAAAACCATTTCACACTATCTTAGACTGTACAGGTCCTTCTTTTTGCAAACAAGCGAAGGGTACATAATATTATACAATAATATATTGCTTTTAAATTGATGGGCTGATGACTTTACTATATTTTCAAATCAAATCGTTTATTCACAGAATGCAGTAAATATACAATTACTGTGTTATCTTATCTAATTGTTGCTTCCATTCTAGAGTTAAAATTGTGTGTGAAACTTATTAATTATACATTACCTACTTTAATTTTATCAACATCGATTCAGTTAAATCTTTTAAATTAAAATATTATTAATAATAAGTCAATAATAACATAATAAATCAAAGCTAATAATTCGTCAAATAAAATAAAAAAAATAATTAATATAAAATATAAAAATCTATCAAATAATTATAAGTACCTACATTAGTAATTCATCTAAAATAGAACAACCTTACAATATATTATTACAATTCATCAACATTAAAATAAGTCATAAAAATAACAATTCATCAATTATATTAATAATAAAAATAGTTCATAATTTTAATTCTTCGATCGCGGATCGAAATTTATTATTATTCTATTGTTGTCGCGATCACCGGTGCTCTTATGGGGCTTGTTAGGTTAAATAAGTAAAATAATTAATTTAAATTATAAATACATTTACTAAGAAGCTACAATTTAAGTGTATATTTAAATTTGTTTAAAGATAACTTTCTGATATTTTTTTGGTACGCTATTATAAATTTTTATGGACATAAAATATATATTTTTTTTTAAACAAAGAACTTTTACAGATTGGCACCGTGAGTCTGGTTGGATCTATATACATGTATTTTCTATCCTCGTCATTTGCCGGAAAGAGGTCTGTTTTTTTTTTTACAAACACACATTTTGCCTGTTGGAACCTCTCAAAAGTCTTAATGTAAATGAATTAGTGCCCATTATAAGAGAAACTGTAACTTTATTTGGAATCCTATCAACGGTCGTAAGCGTACCTAACTGATACAGGAACCAATTTTAGTTCTGGCCAAATCCGTAACTTATTTAGAGAGCTAGCAACTGAATATTATGATAGCTACCACCACCAAGGGGAAATGGCCAGGTAGAAAGATACGTTTCCACAATTATTGATATGCTAAATAATACCACTTGTAATGGCTCGTCAGGTTGGCCGAACGGATTGTGGAAGATCCAACAATCAATCAATACCACAATAATTCAATGTTCTACAGAATCTACACCCATAAGTTCACTTATTGGTCGTAATGCTAATATTTCCCAATCCAAGCCCAACTAACGAGGTACGATTAGATTTACCTGAAAAATTGATGTTAGATCTGATCGACTCATCGCGAAATAGCTTACCAGCGTCTATGTTAAGAAGCAAAGAAATTTAAAACTAGATTCGATTCAGTGAGACAGGATACGAAGGTATTGGAAGTAGGCAATGTAGTATATAATATAATATTATGTAAAACAAGATCAGACATGAAAAGCTTTGTCCTAAGTATAGAGGTCCTTATGAAATAACTGCTCTTCTTCCGAATGATATCTACGCCTTACGGGGAACAGGTAGACTAAGAGCGATAACTGTAGCTAAAGATAAATTGAGATTATGGCCGGGAGAATGGACCGATCATGATAATGTGTGAAATAATAAAAAATATATTTTATTTGATTATTTTATAAATTATTACTTGATATACTATGATATAAGATTTATTTAGATAGTAAAATTGTAAGTTTTTAAGAATTTTACGATTTCTTTTGTGTGTGTTCTTATGATATAAGATAATAAGACACATATATTTTAAAATATAAAAGGAATGTATATTATGTGAACTATTGCGATGTGTCAATTGAAAATAAGGGTTAATATGGTTAACATGGTTAACATAATATTAAAGTGTTTGTATAATAATATTGGTTACTGCTGAAAGTCAGTGCTCTGCTTTAGGCTCGTCCCATGTGCAGCAGGTGTGGAGCCAGGAAATTGAAGTTAGATCACTGACCGTTGCTATGTCCACTTGATGTGAAAAGTAGGATAGTAGCAATGTATGATGTACCTACATAATATCATACTTTAGTCTTTAGTTGAATCTGAGTTGAGTAAAAGTTAAAATATAGAATGTAAGTACTTCAGAGAACGAAGTACAAGTCAGTATGGCCGTGTTAAATAATTGTTATATTAATATAATAAATACATATGTACTAAAACCGTATTTTTAAAACCTTAGGTGGAATAATTTACTTAGAATTAGAAATAGCAATTCAAATGTTAAAAATGTAAATTGTAAAAATAATCATTTTTAATTAGTCTAATGTTCGATGTCATAATTAATTAATATTAAATCTAAAAATGACATTATTTTACTAGGATGCTTTATTATTCTACCAGGTTTTACAAATTGTTAAAATACTTCCGGTATAAAATATTTCCGCTAGTCTGATTAATGTTTTATTAAAGTTTAATATTATTTTAATAACTTATTTAATATACTTACATAAAATTAGATTATTATTATAGAATATTTTTATATTTTACCGATATATTTAATAGTTTTTATAGTATTGTTTAAAATACTTCCGGAATAAAATATTTCCGGTAATATTCCGGAAATATTTTATTGATTCTGTAATTATTTTATATTAAGACTGTCAACTGTTAATATCCGTTTGGATGGTATAAAAACGAGAGTCAATAGTGAATAAGTTTAGTTTGTGTCGAGAGACAGGAGCAACTAGAGAAATAAGATAAGTATTGTACTTTACTGATATTTTCCATTAATTTAGGTACTTGTTGCTATGTTTCAAGTTTATATAATATAATATAAGTAATTTAGTAAACGATTTATTTAAATGTTTGATGTTTGATTATTTAATATTATTTGTGTAAAGAGTTGAAAAGAGTTTAAATTTAATAAAATAATAATTTGGGTAAATCATAACTCATAATGAAATAAATTATGAATTTAGAAATTCAATTGTTTTATTTTCCTATTATTTAGAAAAAAGACAAACATAACTATTTTTATAATTATATTCTTAATTAACTAATACGGGCGTCATCTAATAAAATATAAACTTGATAGGTAGATAAATAGATTTGTTATATAACACGTTATGCAAGTGTTTAATAACTTAAACGTAACCGATATACGTAATATAATTGTATAGAGTAGTTGTCAACAAGCGGTGGTATATTATCGCGAAAGTTCCTGCGTAGTTTTATTGCTACTTATCTCTCAGAGAAATTTTTGTTTTAGCACATTAATGGCAAAACTGTAGTTTCGTAAGCGATTGAAACAGATATTGTCACAAATTTCTAAGCATATTTAGTACGACTTTGTTTTGGAAAGTCCAAAATACTCTATAATAATTTGAATGATTAATAATAAATTTTAATAATATGATAAGTATATTACCGGCATTTGACACTTCAACGGAATGCCTCTGCGGTCTAGGTGGCGGCATGTCGTGGCTCGCTCGCGTCACCACCCGCGCCCCCCACTTCGGCAGCTGCGGATGAAACTTCAGGAACGCCGCGCACGCTATTGCGTCGTGGACGATGCCTGAAAGTTACGTTTAAATGTATTAATGCATGTTTCTTGTAACGTATCAATGAAAGAAAACAAGTACAGTACCCGGCGATAAATATTGCACATCGACCTTTGGAAAGTGACAGTCGACTAATTTCGGTTTTGTAGAGCGTTATCTCTTACGCACGAAATACAAAAAGTCCGGTATATATTAGGAGCTGTTAAAACAATAATGGTTCTCTTCTTTTGACAATTTTATTATTCTTTGTATAAAATACACCAAATTTTCTATAAGTAATGGCTTTAGGTTCGGGTAAAATAAAATAAAAGAGGGTTTTCAAATTATGTGTACGTATTTAAAATTCTTTTGGAAAATTACAGCTGTAGCAAATTTAGGGGTGTTAACAACTCTAGATATATATTTTGAACAGGACGCGACTGCACTCTATTGAATTTGAACAACGACTGACATAATGTCAAATAGGTGTGTGCTACAAAGATAACGCTCTATGAAACCGAAATTAGCCGAATGTCTCTTTCCAAAGGTCGATGTGCAATGTTTATTGCCGGGTATTGTAATAGAGCTCAAAAACAAGGCCTTTGCGTCTGTTGTGGATGATTATACTGTATTTTCAGAGCGAAGCAACGACTACGTATCAAAATATACTGTAGTTCCTGCGCCAAGATTTTAAATGTCCAGAGGAATGAACAGTTCAATACGTCTGGAACCATCCATGTGCAGCTTTCCTTACGATGTTTTCCTTAACCGTACGAGCGCCTCATTGGTACACGCTTCCAACCGGGATCGAACCTGCACCCTTTAGAGTGCAAACCTAAGGTCTACCCACTAGGCCACGGACGCTCATAGTGCTTTAGAACGTGTGTTTTTATGACTAAAACTTCATTATACCTTCATGCCACAGCAGCGCAGCAAATATGGCCCTCAGACACTCGGCCTGGGCAGGGCTTAGTGCGTGCTTGCGCGGCGCGTGCGCATGACGCGCGGGCAGCGGCGGCGGTGAACTGCGTCGGTACCGACTGCGCGTGCGCTCGCGGACGATGCGCTTAGTAGAGTTGTCGTCCTGATGAAATACATGTAGAATTATACAAAAAAATCAGTAACTTCGTTATAAGGGTCAATTCAGACTGCAACGCGACGCGTAGATGCATTTCTAAATTTGTACTGAATTGACAGAGTTCGTGAGCGTAATTATACGCCTCGCAAATCTGTCAAATCCATACAAATTTAGAAATGCATCTACGCGTCGCGTTGCAGTCAGAATTGACCCTAAGTATGTTGTAAAAGTAATTAACTTTTATGCAATAGTCCAGGATGCGAGCAGCCTGTTATTGGTAAGCAACTGCCGCTGCCATTGTTTATTCGCAACATAAGAGGTGTTGTGGTGAGGTGCGAGATACCTATTATATCTACAAACATAATTATTAACACAGAGTACTTATTATGGACAAATTCCTACCTTTTGTCCAATACAGAACTGGTGACTGGTGGCGACTGGCAGCACGGGATCCGGCGATGTCTGCGTACCGGTCTGAGAGAGACCTTTTGCCCGACACTCCGCCTCTGACTCTATTATCTCCGTCTGACAATAAATATTTATTTAATTCATTTTTTTTTCATTAGATATTGACAGAATTGTGTATGTAGAATGTAGATAGATTATAGAGTATCTACTTAAAAGAACGCCCGAGGAGCTTGTAAAAGGTCGAAAAGTGACCTGTCCCTACTTATTGTTTGTTTCTCTCAAGCGCGATATTGCTATCGCTAGCGAGTAGTGGTAAGTGAATTGAGTACTAGGTACTCTGCGACCAAAATATTTTACAGTTTGGTATGTAAGTGTATTGCTAGTTGAGACTTTAAATTTTTCAAGGCATTCTCAGCAGTATTGGTATGGGCAAATTCCTAAGAACGCACCTCTTGTAGCGAGTTGACATCGTGCACGTTGTCACTGGACCTGTGTTTGACGGGCGACCACCACTCGTCACTGTTACCGTTGCTTCGTCTGGGGGTTCGTCTGTAATAAAAAATATGTCTAATATATATATAAATCTCCTGTCACGATGTTTGTCCGCGATGGATTCCTAAACTACTTAACCGATTTTAGTTTATTTTTTTTAATGTGTGCTTTTTTTGAGAGATAGATCTTTAACCATAGTCACAATTTTATTTTATTGCAAATTATTTGTCTATAAAGAGCGACCATTGTTTATGCGACGCGGGTCACGGGATAGCGATGGACTTTGCCATGGTGACATACGTCTTATTTAGTCACTAATTCAATAAAATAATACGGGCGATATACTTTAAATAATATGGCAAAAAAACGTTTGCCGGGACAGCTAGTGTTCTATATAATTATAATACAAAAATGAAAGAGACAACATTTTAAACAGTATTGATAAATGATAGGTCCTAAATATAACCACTTATAATTACTTTTGGCCAAAGCTTAATGCAAACATTTAATAGAAAAACCACAAAAACAGCAACTGTTCTAGGAAGTCCTTGTAAATTATAAACTGATTCGTTTTATTTCAACAACACAATGAATCACTTCGATTTAAATTGAATCACTTATTATAATAAACGTACCATGCGGTGGCATAAAATAAAATATTTTGGTACTTCTTAAATCTATTTTAAGAACTAAGGGTTTGTATAGTGTTTTTTATATCTACCTATTGAACTTACTTGAGGGAAGCCCTGCTTATGGTTTTCAGTAATAGCTGATAATAGCGATAATTTACTTAATGACATACTAATCATTAGTCATTTTAAAACGATGCATCTCATTATATCAGAACAATACCTAAAGTTTAGCAAATGAACAAAAACGACAAACGCGAGAAGTGAGTCATCTACTTAAAATATTACCGATAATGAAGAAGACGTTATTCATAAGTAATATGGACAACGTAGATAAGCTCAAAACGATACGGTTTGTTTACAATTTGATTGACTGTGCCCTCCGGTCTTTATAACATACTATAATGAAGCTTATGTTTTTTTGTACGGATCTTTTAATAGGTATGGGTAATCGTAAAATAATTAATACTTTATACGTAACTTCGTATTTTTAGTTAAATCACCAGACCATGAATTGCAAACATGTTCCTATTAATAAATAAGAGACGAAAATAAGCAGGTTTTAGTTTCACGAATAAGCACCTAATACATTATTGTACTAGGTGGGGCGACGATCTCCGTTTAGTTGCGGGTCCATGTTGGATGCGAGTAGCAGGAGATCGGTCTTATGATGATATTATGATGATGATTAGGTGCTTATGCTACCTAATATATTATTGTATTATTATTTGTGTCATCTATCATAGAATTGAGTCGCACGAAGAAACATGCATGTTTCGTTTGCAATAAAATATGTCTGTATTGAGTTATCCTGTAATAGTAGATAAGTTTGTTTAATAAATAAATAAATAATGTTCTAACCTGGGACTGACAGATGACTCGTTATGTATGAACCTGCCCCTTTTACTCGGTTCTGCACCATACATGAATTGGCTCGTGCCACTGTCACTCTGTAAAATAAAAGTAGGCAAGTCAAGTTGGTTGATCCACGAAGTGATAAAATATAAATAATACAGTTTCGATATGGTTTTGTTGAGTCTCGATACAATGAAACTACAAAATAGTATTCTCGTAGAAACCTTCCAACTCAACTTGGCTTAGTAATAATGATTAATTATTATTATTAATTACTAAAAGCTCAAAACTATATACTGTTTATGAAATCCAGAAAATACCAAGACGTATTGTTCATAATCAATAAATTAATTATTATTATTTATATGTTCAATGAGTGTCAGTTTAGTAATTCAATTCAATCAGGGCTTTCTAATATTTTTAAAAATATTTCAAAACATTCAAGTCGAAACGCTACATAAAAATAAAGAGTAGATTGATATAGTTATAAAATATTTAAAAACTTACATCATTAGTAATGTCACTCTGTGCAGAAAATGGAAACCGTAGATCGTCTGATCCCGCGCCTGGAATCACATATAAAAATATACTAAATAAAAAATATTATAATTTAATTTACAATCAACTCATAAGGCATATTAACACAATATACTACATAATATTGTTGTAAGTTAACAATTCACTTGAAAAACCCAAGCCTCCTTTTGGTATAGTTGGTCAAATAAACATTTTTGCTAGAACTAAAATAATAAAATGATAATAACAATAATAATAATTTATAACTATACCATTATTGATAGAATCGAGGTCTTCATCCTTGCCCCACAACGTCATGTCCGACTGAGACTCGCGGTATCCACTCAGGCATGCTGCATATTCCTCCTAAAATAATATTGAATATCATATTATTAGTTGAGCATTATGTCACAGTATGCAACGCAGTTTTTTAAATCAGGTTTCAAAAATGAGTGCCATTTTGCACACAAACAATTTTTTTCTGAGTTATCATTGGATTTTCTTTATGCAAACGCATATTTAATTTGTTAAAATGTGGGTAGTCCACTTTACTCATAGGCCGACTCGCATCATGATACAACCATTATACCTTCTCTTTCAAAAGTATTAGGAACGATAGACCCGAGACGTCCAAGTAAGACCTAACATCAACGAGCAAGTACTATCAGAGAAGTTGATTCCTAGGCAGATGGGGGACCTACATACTTTAGTCGCGTCACGTCAAACCCAGCCGACAGATCACAATTAACATTGAATTGACATGATCCGACCAAACGTTGGTCTGTCAACTGCTTAGGAATCAATTTCCTCGATGGTACATATTATTTTACCTTACTGTTAACATCAACAACCACATAGTTTACCTGCGGCGACACTTCGTCATCAACAGGCACCAGCAGCGTCCGCTCTAGATGTCTATGATACTGCAGGCACCAGGCCACGCCCGTACAACTCTCCGCGTACGCCTGAACAGATTCCGCGCTGAGGCGCACCCACGTCCCGTCCTTGTTTAGCAGCTGGGGAATGAAAGAGATGGATGTAGAGAAGTTTGGAATATCTAGTTAATGGACTACATCTGCAAAACTCTATGTTAAATTAAATTAATAAGGTAGTCCCACTAACAATAATTATAAATCCATAGTCAGATTGGTAAAGCTCTTTCTAAATTTTCATTTATTACCTATTTATTACTATCCAATCTTGTCGACGAAAGTAATATAAGCTACCGACACCCTGACAGAACCATAAGAGTGCGGTAATAATATTATTATGTTCTCTTTGTAAAGCTGTCCGCCTCAGCTATCCTTTAGCGACATTTGGGCATTCGTTACACATTTTTCAGATTAATAAACAACTTATTACATAACCTACCTCCTCAACAAACGCAATATAAGCTCCCGGAGGCACCCGTCCCAACTCCTCCGCTTGTAGACTCGGGCTAGCGCGCACTCTCAAGCCAGCGCTATACCGCGCCGTGAACCGCCTCAGCTTAGATGTGGCGACTGGCGCTGGCGGCCCTAGTGGGCGCTCGATAGGCGGCTCTTCGTTAGTATTCTCTGCTACCTCCACTGTTAGTTCCTGAGATAAATTATTAAAGCTACTTATTACAAATATTTGGGATAATTCACCAAATTAAAGTGGCATATTATTGCTTTGAGAAATAAAGTCGTTGAGTCACGTTTATCTGCATTAATCAATATTTGTTTTCTCTCGAAAAATGTCCATTGTCACGTCGCACAGTCCTTCAATGCTAAACTTAGCTCTACACTTCTACCCGCTTTCACCCTTCCTCGACCATACAATTTCGTTATTATAATATGCACTTAACAATTAACATACCTGAGGAGCTGGCTGGTCATCGAAGGTACAGCGGAAGATATAAGTCCCGGGTACGGTGGGCAGCCAGCTGGCCACGTATGATCCGTCGGCTAGCGCCCGCACGGCTATACGCTCGACGGGCACGCGCCCGTTGTTTGCGGCGTCGGCTGCGGCGCGCATTGACCCGCCCCACGCACCGCTCGCCACACGTAGTTCTTCAAAGGAGTAGTTTTGGAACACCTGGGTAAATAATAAATAAGAATCGTTTACGGACAGAGAAAAATGCATTTAAGGGTCAATTAATCCTTCAGGCCCCGCGCGAGCACCGGTGATCGCGAGAACAAAAGAACACTATATGGGAATTCCTAGAACCTCCATGGTGATGCATTTTAAATAAGCCCTTCAAAATTTCCGCAAACTGCGGTTTAGAACTACCGGTCCCAAATTGAAATGAAAAAAAAAATCTCTTTTAAAAATCCATTACCTTGTCACATTGCAATGTGGGCTATATGAGTAGCGGACAAACCCTAGAATGTCATTTTAACCTACTAAATTAGATATTGTTTTCCACGACTTCCTATGCATTCAATTAAATTCATTCACACAGTAATCAATGTATGAATAAACAAAAACAATTAATATGCAGGTGCATAGTTTCCTTGCAACATCGTTATTCGTACCGCACGTGCCCACGCAAATTACACGGACGACGAGTTACCCAGATCCATTATCTGTCGACCTTTCCAATGTAAGCGCAATAGCCAATAGCTTATTGAATTTGTTAGTCATCGGTTCGGGAACTAACTCAGTAATTAGTTCCCGAAACGGTGGTAGGCAACACGTAGGATGTTCTGAAAATATTTGTTTCAAATGTATGATGGATAATAAAAATATTAATTAATGGAAATATATTATGGATGGATGGATATTGCCTCCCACACAGATTATGGTGAGGGTGAAGCGGTGATCAGATTCGTTAAAACCACCGCTGTACTATGCGAATACCAAAAGAGCAACCGAGTCATAATCGAATCAGTTTAAGTACATACATACTCGTAACTTGTTAAGATATTCACCACTTATGTTGGCACTTAAATAGCTCCTACATTTTGTTTTGTGGTCAAATCATAATGCGAGAAAACCACAGCTTGCCATTTAAAATATTACCGATATCGATAGTAAAAACCCGACCTCTCTACGTTGGACATTGATTGCCACGATGATTGGGAAGCTACAGCAAGCACACTTGACATGTCCAATCATAGACGAATATTCACGTTCGCAATTTTTTGTCCATCTTGCGCCAACGCGACGTGGAGATACCATAATATACGTAGTTGCCACAAGTTTTTAAGGTAAAGTATTTGAGGCATTTCCAATTTGAAAGTATATATTTTGAATACAAAAACTAAGTTATCCAAGAAGTGATATTATGGTAGAGACGTAATACTAACCCAGGCATCACGACAGCTGTTAGACCTAGTTTCGGCGAGAATAAATAGGTTTCGCTAAGTTTATGTCAATAGTAATCGGATGTAGATAGATTAGGCTGGACTTAGGTTTCTAGGTTTAGATTCACACTTCAGCTCAATGTTTACAGCTATTTGTACAACTTCAAGAATTATCTGTTCATAGTTTTCAACAATCAATAGGTAGTTGATAATAATAGTATCGATTTATTAATCTGATGTTTCAAATATGTAAAAATAAAACAAACCAAATGTGGATTTATACTTAAACCATTTAAGTTTTTTTATATAAATCTGGCGATTATCCTGCCTACGTTATATTGAACTAGCTGACCCGACAGACGTTGTCCTATCTTAACGATGACTATATTTTAATTCGAATTGATGTAATTAAGAAAACAATAGATTAAAATTAGTATCTTCATGCCCATCAAAATAGATTAATAAATAGTTTAAGCGAAAATCATAAAAGTTTATTGTGCAGGAACCGTACATTTTCCGGGACAAAAAGTATCCCTTGTCCTTCCTCGAGACTCAAAGTATCTCCATATCAAAATTCATCAAAATTGATTGAATAGTTTACGCGCAAACCATAAAAGTATATTGTGCAGTAACCGTACATTTTTCCTGGACAAAATGTATCCTATGTCCTTTTCCTGGTTCTAAGATACCTCTCCACCAATTTTTAGCCAAATTGGTTTATCCGTTCTTGAGATAAAAGTTTATTGGGCGGGAACCGTACATTTTCCGGGACAAAAAGTATCCCTTGTCCTTTCCCGAGACTCAAAGTATCTCCATACCAAAATTCGTCAAAATCGATTGAATAGTTTACGTGCAAATCATAAAAGTATATTGTGCAGTAACCGTACATTTTTCCAGGACAAAATGTATCCTATGTCCTATTCCTGGTTCTAAGCTACCTCTCCACCAATTTTCAGCCAAATCGGTTCATCCGTTCTTGAGTTATAAGTAGTGTAACTAACACAACTTTCTTTTATATATATAGATATTTTTTCATTTTTAACCGACTTCCAAAAAACGAGGAGGTTATATGTTCGGCTGTGGATATATATTTTTTTTTGTATGTTCAATGATTACTCCGCCGTTTGTGAACCGATTTTCGAAATTTTTGTTTTGTTGTATTAGGTTTCACTCCAATTTGGTACCATGTTCACTGGTGACCTGATGATGGGATCCATGAGTAATCGAGGGAACTCCTCGAAATTTATATGGAAACATATGGTGATTTTGGTTTTATGAGAAGCATCCTAAGCATATGCTACCAAAACGCAAGATTTTGCACCGAGGTATACTATGGTTCCGAAGATACTAAGAGAACTCCGGATTCCTTATATGATACAAGTTTGGGAGTTTAGGCGCTGTTTTATATATTATGCTACTATGCAAATTGCATTGCATCATCATCATTACCAAGTCAGGGTCACCAATGTCACCAAATTCAACCTTATCTCCAGAGCATAAGGCACACGTTTGATGTTACTTCTGAGAAATTACAGTTGCTTCGATCATGTAACATTCTGTCTCACTTCTTATGCGGACGACATGATCTTGCTGAGTGCCTCAGTCTGTGGTCTCAAAAAGCTACTTGATGTTTGTGAGCGTTACGCAGCGGAGCGTGGGCTGATATACAATAGTAAAAAGAGTCAGTACATGGTCTTTCACAGTGGAACCAGAAAGGTGGATACAGTACCGACTATTTTACTAAATGGTGTTCCTTTGGTTAGAGTAGAAGAGTTTAAATATCTAGGACACATTGTGACGTCCACTTTGAAAGACGACACTGATATCGAAAGGGAGCGAAGGGCGCTGGCGGTTAGGGAAAACATGGTTGTCAGGAGGTTTGCAAGATGCTCGTTAGAAGTAAAAATGACGTTGTTTAGAGCTTTTTGTACCATCGAGGAAGTTGATTCCTATGCAATGGGCATTGTCCAAAAAAAATTACATGTACTTTTTATATTTTTTTTTCGTTAAAATAGGGTATTTTAAGAATATAAATTCAATAATTTTGAAATTCATTGGCTAGTTTTTTCTCAATAAATTTTTAAAGTTTCGCTCTGACGTCATCATCGGCGGCCAATTGACCTCTGCAGAATGTTTTTTTTCCTTTGAATCTTAGTTATAATGGCTGGTTCGTCAAATACAAGTTCTCATTATGTGAAAGCTTTTTTTTTTTGCGGGTAGGCGTAGCAAAAGCATTCAATTTAGACTCAGGATATTAATATTAAAATAAAAATACTTACAGTTCTTAAATCAGCTTATGTATTACTATAACTAGATTATTTAACCCTCCTTTGCTCGCCATAATATAAATTTCACTTCACTTCAACGTTATCAACACTTTTACAACTTCAAGTACATAACATAACCTACAAGAATGGATGTTTCATCACAACTTGCTGCTGGTATGGAAGATTTGGCCAAGCTGTTCCAATCCCGTATGGACGCCTACGAACAGAGACTTCATGACACTGCTGCTGCACCAACTCATCCGGACGTCACCAGTTTGAGCAGTGAGTTTCAGAATTTTAAGACCTTCGTTTGGCAAACTCTTTCCAAATTAAAAGCGCAGGTTGATCTTTTATCCCTTGGACTGGACAGACATGAGACATTCTTCCGCAGAAAAATACTGCTGTTTCATGGGATCTCTGAAACAAATAATGAGAATCTGTTTAATGTTATTGCTAACATCATAAAGGAGAAAATGGATGTATCAGACTTCACCTGTAATGATCTCCAAACTTGTCACCGCCTCGGTTACCCAAAAGCTAAAGCCCGTACAGTCCTAGTTCGCTTCAGAGATCTCGAGCAGCGGCGTATAGTTTGGGACGCCAAGACTGCGCTGAAGAGTAGTGGCATTGTTATATCTGAGTTCCTGACTAAATCTCGGCATCAGGTATTCATGAAAGCGCGACAGCACTTTGGTATTCGTAACTGCTGGTCCACTGGCGGTAAGATCGCAATCATGCTGCCTGACAAGACTCGTCGAAAGATTGAAAGTATGGAGGAGCTCAAGCCGTTAATGTCCACATTTCCCGCTGCTAAAGACCCCAAGGCCGACAATAGCACAACGGCAGCTAAAAGTAGTGGGGTCTCAAAGCCTACTTCAATGGAGAATAAGGCCCCCAGCACAGCTGCAACATCTACACGCCGTGCTAGAAGGACCTAGGCGGGAGCGCAAACGCAGCCCGGCCGGCGGTATTACGTATTCTTTGTTTTCACTGTTATATTATTTTATACATATAGTTTCCAATTTTCGTATTCGTTTTCTAAGGTAGTAGGTTAATTTTAATATTTTGTATAGTGTAGATGTAAATTTTTCCATTTTGTTTGCACTTTGCATCAGATCAATCATCAATTTCACTTCCATTTGTCAAACTGATATCTGTCACTTGTGAGTTGTGAGTCAATGTCAATGCCATGTATTTTTTTTTTCTTGTGCAGACAATAGTCAAAGGATTGTTGCTAGCGTACTTTATTATTTTATTCTCACATTATGGTGAGCTAGGACGGAAAAATTTATATTAGTTTTACTTTATTGTAGAAAATAGTTTGTGTTTTATATAATATTTTATTGTTATTTATATATTTATTACATTGCTATTTATTTATCTTATATATATTAATAGTTTATGGATTTATTGGATTCTGATAATGATATCAATGAGACCTTCCTTTCGTGCTCTTCTTCGTCTGACAGTTTTCTTAGCCTAGATAGTAATGGTGATGGGGGATCGACTTCTTATTCTGCTCATGAACAGTTAACTACTTCCTTTTCCCGCTTTCCCAACAACCTCAACCTTGTCCATATTAATGCTCAGAGCATCCCTCGCCACTATCCAGATATCCTTGAAATGTTCAGCAGCTCCCCGGTTGATGCTATTCTAGTGTCAGAATCCTGGCTCAAACCCTCTCTGTCATCTACTGCTTATGCTCTTCCGGGGTATAAACTTATTAGAAACGATCGTGTAGGGAAGAGTGGCGGTGGAGTGGCTATTTACTTACGTAGTGACATTGTATGTAAAATGATCACTGCTTCGCCCAACCGATACACGTGCTCAATTGAATACTTGTGTGTTGAGATCACCTTAAATCATAAAAGGGTACTACTCTGTGTGGTCTACAGTCCATCCTTGCGTATTGATTACTTCAGTACTCTGGAGACACTGTTAGCCACACATAGTCCAAATTACGATTATACTTTGGTTGCAGGTGATTTCAACACATGTCTCTTAAAAGCCGATTCACGTGCTTTGAAACTCCGCTCCTTACTTTCATCCCTGAACCTAAGCATCCTTCCGCTCTCAGCTACCCACCATGCTCCCAATTCCAACCCTTCTCTCCTAGATCTTTTTATCACCTCCTCACCCGATCTCATCTCAACCCATGGCCAATTTCCATGTAACCTCTCTCATCATGACCTAGTTTTCCTTTCCCTTAAGCTCAAACCACCTCGTAAAAAACCTAAGTTCCTCATCCTACGTAGTTTTAAGGGTTTAGATTTGAGGGCTCTTAAGCATGACATATCTAATGCTGACTGGTCTCGTGTCCACTCGGCCTCAGATATCGATCTAAAAGTATCGATATTTAGTGACATATTGACCCAAATCTTTGACATTCATGCTCCATTAAAACGAGTTAAAGTTAAATATGCACCGGCACCTTGGCTCACTCAGGAAATATTAAATATAATGGCTAAGCGTAACCGAGCTCTGTGTCAATATCGCAAAAGGCCAACTGAGACTAACTTGGCTAAGTATAGGTTTCTTCGAAACCATTGCAGTCGCTTGTGTAGAGATTCAAAAAGACACCACATACATTCTACAATTGATCAAAGTAACCCCTCCCAACTCTGGAAATTCCTTTCAACGCTTGGTATAGGAAAGTCTTCTGTTGGTTTGGATAGTACGGTAGACTTAAACGCTCTTAACAACCACTTCTCTAAACCACCAGTAAGCGTTGACCAAGATACCAAAGCGCGTACGATTTCCCATATCTCCACTTTTCCTATCCCCTCCTGTACTCCATTTTCGTTACGGCCTGTCACTGAGGATGATGTTAAGAAACATATCACAGCTATAACATCCACTGCTGTAGGGAATGATGACCTAAGCCCCCGTATAATTTCCCTTTCAATTCCTGAACTCTTGCCAATTCTCACTCATATTTTTAATCACTCCTTGTCAACGAGTTCTTTCCCTTCGGCATGGAAACGTGCCAATGTAATCCCTCTACCTAAAACCCCTAATCCCTCTTCCTTATCCCAATTTAGACCAATCTCTATTTTGCCCTACCTATCCAAAGTCCTTGAAAACATTGTCCATAAACAGCTTTCCCAATTCCTTACCTCTAATAATTTGCTCTCCTCCTTTCAATCCGGTTTCCGCCCTGGTCACAGTACTGTTACAGCACTGCTAAAAGTTACTGACGATTTGCGTCTAGCCATGGAACAAAAATGTATAACTATCCTGGTTCTACTAGACTTTAGCAGTGCTTTTAATTCAGTTGACTTTGACATCTTCCTTTCTGTCCTTCGTTCCCTCAATATATCATCCGCAGTTATAGACTGGTTCGACTCCTATCTTCGGGGGCGCTCGCAGCGGGTCCGCCATGGTGAGGCTACCTCTGATTGGTGTGATCTTGATGCGGGGGTTCCACAGGGTGGTGTTCTTTCTCCTCTCCTTTTTTCGATTTTTATAAACACAGTCACCTTAATAATTTTATCATGTAACTTTCATCTCTACGCAGACGACTTGCAAATATACCGTCGTTCTCATGTTGATGATATTAGTGCAGCAGTCAGGGACATCAATACAGATCTACAGCGAATAGCAGACTGGGCAAAATCGTTTGGTCTCTTAGTCAATCCGCACAAATCTCAGGCAATTATTGTCGGCAGCAGGTACATGACTCAAAGATTAAATGATGTGCCCAGAGTTATTTACAATGATACTCCGATTGCTTACACACATTCTGCAAAAAACCTCGGAATAATTATTGATAGCAATCTGTCCTGGCAGCCTCAAGTCAATGAGGTGAGTAGAAAGATATTTTATTCGATACACATGCTTAAGCGTCTTCAGAACTTTTTGCCCTTAAAAACTAAAATTTCCTTAGTCCAGTCACTCATTTTCCCTATCCTTGATTATGCTGACTCCTGCTACTTAGATGTTACCGAAGAGTTGCTGACAAAGTTAGAACGTTTGCAGAATCTCTGCATTCGTTTTGTCTTTGGTCTTAAAAAGTATGACCACGTATCTGCTTTTCGGTCACAGCTAAGGTGGCTTCCGATTCGTCTTCGGCGAAACATCCATATTCTCTCCATCCTTTATAATATCCTTTATAACCCTTTGTCTCCCTCTTACCTTGTAGAGCGTTTTAACTTTTCACGACCCTTAGATGTCCCTTGTAGACCTAATGTTAGAACAAACCTTTCCCTCCCATCCCATCGCACCAACTTCTTTTCCTACTCCTTTACTGTTCATGCAGTCAGATTGTGGAATTCCCTACCCCACACCATCCGTGATAGTCCTACTATTACTGTCTTTAAAAGACGCTTGAAGGAGTACTACCTCAATAATTCTGAATCCAGCCATGATTATTAAATATACATATAGTATGTATTTATTTATAGTATTTATTATTTATAGTATAGTATGTAATGTATTATTATAGTATTTTAGTATTATTATTTTAATTTAGTGTTTTGTTGTACATATAATAATATTGTATAACATAGTAGGTAATAATTTATAATTTATTTCGATTCTGTATAACTGTGCACGCCCTATCTGATGTTTTGATCAAATTTCTCTTCTTAGGACTGCTGGAAGAAATCTCTTTAGAGATAAGCAGTACCTGTTGTGTCGTCTTTCTTTATAAGTATATCTTGTTAAATGTTTTTTTTGTGTACAATAAATGGTTAAATAATAATAAAGCTGATACGAAAAGCTTACCAAAAGTTCGAAACGTAAATGTTGGTCGAATTTATTGCTAATTTAACGCCATTGAAGGTCAAACTAAGGTTAAACATATTTCTTCAAAAATATAAGTAACTATTGGGTATTTTTTTCGTTTATATACAGAAAAACGATCACTGACCTTATTCCTCGAAATGTTTTTGTAATGAGCAAAATTTAAAAAAAATGGACAATCCCCATTGATAGACCAACGTTATTTGGTCGAATATGTCAATTCAATGTTAATTGTGATCTGTCGGCTGGGTTTGGCGTAACGCAACCAAACTACTTAGGTCCCCGATTTGCATACGAATCAACTTCTCTGATAGTACATCCTTCTACACTTGCAGCCTCTGGGCAGCATATACGCAAAGGGCCTACAGCGCCCTTCGCGTCCAATATAATAACGCGTTCAGGATGCTGGTGGGGCTCCCCCGATGGTGCAGCGCTTCGGCGATGTTCGCGTGCGCACGAGTGGACTGATTCTTTGCCACAATGCGCAGGCGAACATCGTCGCTGGTGCGGCGCATGCGGGGGAGCTCCAACGGCATGCTGGCCGCGCTCTGTGCCCTGATAACCCGTATATCGGTCACTGCTGTCGCTTGCATGCAAAATACAGGCCAAAATAATTATTATTTTAATATAATTTATGTAATTATGTAAGTATGTTTTTTCTACAAATGTGACTTTTGTTTGTAATTTTTTGATCTTGTACGGATATGAGTCTGGATACTTGAAATAAATGATTATTATTATTATTATTTAAGTACTAGGTAACTAAAAACTAAAAAGAGTGAAATTATTATTTTTAACAAAAAATTAAAACCGACTTCCAAGGTAAAAACAAAAATTACATCCTTATAATATGAACTAAGAAGTATTAAATAATTTTTCCTATTTAATAGTGCCTTTTTCCGAATTCGGCTAAAACTCAACTATTTCTGTACTCAATCTTCATAATTTTGAAGTCGGTGCCAGTTCCAAAAGTTTCAAATATTCTGTCAGAGAACTGAAGATTCATCTGGTACCGACTTCAAAATGATGAAGATTGAGTACAGAAATAGTTGAGTTTTAGCCGAATTCGGAAAAAGGCACTATTAGATAGGAAAAATTATTTAATACTTTTTAGTTCATATTATAAGGATGTAATTTTTGTTTTTACCTTGGAAGTCGGTTTTAATTTTTTGTTATTACATTTAAATTCGTTTTGACTTTTGCCAAGAGCTTCGATAGCAAACGTTGCGAATAAATACATTAGCCAAATGCGCATGTTTTTCAAACGATAAATAAACCCTTTTTAGGGTTCCGTACCCAAAGGGTAAAAACGGGCACTATTAGGTACTGAGACTTCGATGTCTGTCCGTCTGTCTGTCCGTCTGTCTGTCTGTCTCCAGGCTGTAACTCAAGAACGGTAATAGCTAGAGAGTTGACATTTTCACAGATTGTGTATATGATATATCGACTGTTGCCGCTATAACAACAAAATATACTAAAAACAAAATTAATATTTAAGGGGGGCTCCCATACAATAAACGTGACTTTTTTGGCCTTTTTGGCTCTATATCAATAATGGCAACAGGTAGGTAGGTACTTGAATTTTTCTCAAGGTCCTTAGTTTTATGTGTACTTTAATATTTAATAATTTAACGTTGTTCGTGGCGGCCGAAAAGGAAGATCTTCCGACCGAGCGAGATGGCATGCTCGGTCAGGCCGAAGCCCCCTGACGTCATTTCAGACGTTGTATATATCTTGCCGTTCTCCGAAACTTCGATAGCGCGATGTAGGATTGTTAGGTGAATTGTGGGTACCGCCACATCACTCCCCCCCGAAGACCGGTGGTACTCTTCAATGCGCTTGTGTTGTCAGGTGTGGGCCGAAGCTACGCGTGCAATGACCAGGAGAGGTTCCCGAGCTCTGCTTGCCGACCGGTCGTTGTAGCCTATGGCTGCCCCGTTCAAGCCAGACGCGGGTTCGACCGGCGCGGACGCCCAACGCGGCTTATGGTCGAGGCGACCCGGTTATGCTTGATGTCTGCTGACGTGGTGCGGATGGGCGGGGAGTGTTGATGATGATTGATGTCCAGAAGGATGCGTGTTCTTGTCGGTGGTCACCAATTTAACGTTGCTAGTGGCGGCCGAAAAGGAAGATCTTCCGACCGAGCGAGATAGCATGCTCGGTCAGGCCGAAGCCCCCTGACGTCATTTCAGACGTTGTATATATCTTGCCGTTCTCCGAAACTTCGATAGCGCGATGTAGGATTGTTAGGTGAATTGTGGGTACCGCCACAATAATAATATTAAAATAAAACAAAAAATTAAGGGGGGCTCCCATACTAAAACACAATTTTTGGCCTAATTTTGCTCTATAATGTTACGGAACCCTTAGTGCGCGAGTTCGACTCGCACTTGGCCGATTTTTTTATTTCGTTATAATAGTTGCGCCCTCGTAGCCACACCCATCAAAATCTGTTCACTGTTCAGTAGCTTTCGGGTAAGTAACTAAATATAATAAATTATGTACACGGTAATCAGTATACACTCACTTTCCACCTAAGCATATAATATTAGTATGCTCAGTCACTAGACCAACTCCGAAATATCTGCTAAGTTCACAAAATTTTAATGGCACAAGTTATTGGCAAGTCTGTATGACTTTCCACATACATCATAATGTTACTATTATGCTAACAACAGTCACATAGTTTACCTTCATCATGGTTATAGCGTGAAAGCGCATGGTGTCTCTCACGGTGGGCTGATAGGACACGTTGGGGAAATTGCACTTGTGCTCAGACACGCAGTTGCTTTGTCTAGAACTCTTGTCTTCCTGCCTCTGTACCACCATCTGAGAACGATGGAATTTGTTAAATAAAATATACAATATTGATTTAGGTAAGTTTATAAAATATAATTTCTTGGTATGATTTAAAAGATTTCTTTTTATATTTATATAAAATATAAAGAAAATTTAATGATGTTTGTAATGAAGTAGACCTAATTTAAACGTATTCTTCTTAAATCGCCTTGCGCCACCGTGGGTTAAAGTTAATCATAGATATTACGTTTTCTCACGTTTTTCGTAGTTATGAAAGAGATATAGAGTTTGAGAAAAGGTCAGCAATGGCCCAGACTGGCAGAAGTGGGCCCCTAGACGATCAATTTTATTGCACAATATCACGTTACACGTATTGTATAGTTTTATTGACCGTCTAGGGTTCATATTGAACGCACCAGCGTTTCAATCTTATTGTTAAATAAATTGTTCAATATTATTGTAGGTCTAGGGGCTTGCTAAGTGGGCTTAAGAGTCCGTATACGAAATTTTGCCGATGAATATGAAATTGCAAAGGTTCTCTACAGAAATATTATTTAGTTTTTTCCCCTTATTAGATTTAAAAAATATATTTATATTAATTATTAGATTTAAAAATATACTTAAGCGCGGACTGCCGACTCGAGCCTTGCGGCGAGTAATATAATGTGAGATTTAGGTTGTTTTGAATCGTGTTTTTTGGCTCAATTCGTTTTTTTTTTTATTTACTCAACTATTTCATATTAACGTGGTAAAAAGTAATTCCAAAATTATAAAGACGACTTTCTCAACAGTACATTGTATTTTTTTCATACCGTTAAGACGTCAATACAACACATAAACAGGTGATATTCTAAACCTTTTACAGCAAAAATCACAAAACTGTCGCGGGTTTGAGTTGGATTATTTAAAAATACTTTTAAAAAAATAATCTAGCTCCAACATTAGATTATAATTGAAATGATCTTACATGTTGTGCATTAAAACTTATAGAAATACTGTATTTTAACTGTTAAATCACGTCTGTTAAATCAGCGAAATCGGCAAATTTCGGATACGGACTCTTAAATGTAAGAATATTTTTGACGAGTTTGTCGTGGTTCACTCATTTACAAATCGTTAAGACAGTGTAAAGTACCCCCCAAGGCTAAATCCTGAATTCTGTTAAGTTTACATTTTAGAGCATCAGTAAAATACCTACGTTCTAGCCAAAACTCATTAGCAAATAATTAGCTGCTAATTTTAGGTTTGAATCAAGAATTTCTGCTATCTCTAAGCTAGCTTAAAGCTTAGAAACGTCATGACATGCTTAGGCTGATTCTGATATAAATCGTCATAGAGCTGTTGAAGTTACAAAAAAAATGTCTGACAATTCAAGTTCCTTATCTCTACATACATATAATATAACAATTAACACGGCAAAATAGAAACAATATAATATAACTACCAATTTAAGACATCTATTTTTATTAAAAATTCGCCACTCGCCATTACTTTTTCCTGAGTCACCTTGATATTTTAGTCCGCAAACTCTAAAGCACAAAGGATAGTGGACTCAAAATTTTGTTTGTTGCATCGATCCGTGTCCGAGAAAAAAAATCGATATGATTCCAACCTCAACCTTCAGCGCCGGCGACGCCACCACCTCCCCATACTGATCTCTGATGAGGACCGGCAGACTGATCCTGGTGGCCGGACGAACGGGGGTCTGGGGGGCCTTCAGCTCGCACTTGGAGGGCTCCACCCTGGAGGTCGGAGCCAGCCACCGCGCAAGTCGACCGCCAGCCGTACTCTCAGCACCCGCTACGAAGTCCGTCAGGAATTGACGCTCCGTGGACACGCATCTGTTGACAAAATGTTATTATCAGTCTATTATAAATAGGCAAAGAGATTATTTGAGATTGATTTGGATAGTAGATTCGTCCTACGCTTCGGGTGAACAAATTAAGAAACGAAACAAAGCGAGATGCAAGACTCTCAAATCGCAATCTTACAAACACACTTCTAAAACCATGATCATACGTCGATTTAAAAGTCACCTTCTTCGAATAACTCGATCACTAGAATATTATACTAGTTATTGAAATCAATGTAAAATAATAATAATTATAACGTTCACTCGGTTTATTAATATTATGCATGTCCAGTTAAATTAACATTACGCAGTAAAGTGCCTACGTACGTTATGAATATGGATTCTGTTTTCAGAATAACACAATATTATGAAATGAATTTTCAATTTTGCATAATATTTGATATATTAATAAAATGGAAATCCAGATGTTCAAGGTGAACTCTTTATAGCTAAATCCGTCGCACTACAATTTTAGCAGCGATTTCATAATTTCATAGCTAATCTTAGGTCTATATTCTGTGACCTTAGAACCTAATCTCCATGTGGAAAAGACGATAATATTAGATACTTACATATTTGAACTTTCTATTTGTGTAAAATTAAACTGCTGACCTTTGAATGCTCGCTACAAAATCAATGCTATCTAGCTGATACGAAAATTTTAAAAAAGGCTTTCAATGAAATACAAAATACTCAAAACTAGACAAAAGTATACTATTACCTACTACGTTTGTTTTATTTATTAGATATCTAAATGAGTAATTATCTAATTATATAAAATAACGTTCGTAAAGGCTCATCACACGTCATTAATTTTACGTTAGATCACGTTATTTGTTGCATTGCTCGAGGCTCGCACTGAGCTTAACTACGCTTAAAGCTTTCCGGAATTAATATTGACATCCTCTCGCGCCCTAGATCGGAGTTAAAAGGTTAAGAAAGCTATAGACACCTTTGTTAGTATTTCACTTTTCTTTTACGCGATTTAATCCATGTTGCAGCTCTTCGTTAGTTCAGTTTTAGTTGAATTTTATTCTACAGGAAAAGTAATCTTTTAAAATAAGATTTTGAACTTATTCAACGTGGAACGTCGGATAGTGTGCCTGCTTTTTTGGCAATGATCAAACATCATCAGTTTTCCAAGGATGGATGACTACTGGGCCCCTAGACCCAGAGCTAGGACTTATCCTAGCTGGGCCCATCCCTGGAAACCTGACAATTTTTGAGTAAGGGATCTTAACCAATCAAGCCCCATAAGACCACCGGTGATCGCGACAACAATATAATAACAATAGATTTCCAAGAATCCTTGATCAAACGATTAATGGCTTAGCTTACCTCCAGATATTATTTTACGATAATTTCCTAATAACGCAGTCAGTACCAACCTCGCCTAATAAGTTATAACGTTTAACCAATCCTTAATTAATGCCCTAATACCAAGCAATGCAAATAAAAAAAACCGATGTTATAATTTATAAACAATGGTAACAAACTAATTATTTTTTTTGGATTTTTCTTATTTAAAACCAACAATTAGAAACAAAAACATTGCAATGGGGATTGTCCATTTTTTTTAACCGACTTCCAAAAAACGAGGAGGTTATATGTTCGGCTGTGGATATTTTTTTTATTTTTTTTTTTTTTTTTTTTTTATTTTTGTATGTTCAACGATTACTCCGCCGTTTGTGAACCGATTTTCGAAATTTTTGCTTTGTTGTATTTGGTTTTACTCCAATTTGGTACCATGTTCACAAAGTGGTGACCTGATGATGGGATCCAGGAGTAATCGAGGGAACTCCTCGAAATTTATATGGAAACATATGGTGATTTTGGTTTTATGTGAAGTGTACTAAGAATATGCTACCAAAAAGTCAAATATTGGGTCAAGGTATACCATGGTTTCGAAGATGCTGAGAGAACTCCTAACTCCTTATAGATACAAGTTTGGGAGTTTCGGCATTGTTTTAAGAACAGAAAGCATATGCTACTATGCAACTCATATTCATCATCATAATCATCATCATCATCATCATCATCATCGTCTTCATCATTACCACGTCGTGTTAAGGTCACCAATGTCTCATGGCACAGAATAGATAATAGTACAAGGCATAGGTGTGGATATACTAATAATAATAATAATTTTATACTGTATAACAACACTTTGTTTAAATATACACGGCGCTCAACGCCACGGAGGCGACGGTATCGCGGCGCCGCCGAATATACTTTACTACTTTATATACAGATCGAATACTATACTAACTACTTTATAAAATTTTAATAGACAAAATATAGAATTAAAATAAAGTTATTTTAAAAAGAGCATTTAAACAAAACAAAGTCAATAAGTGTCTTTTTAATTAGTTATACTTATTAATCGATAGATGGCGCACTAAGTATCGATTTGAATGGATTTGAAATTGAATTCTTGATTACAAGAACAGCTGTCAATAATTATGATAATATTATATTATATTACTAGCTGTCCCGGCAAACGTTGTTTTGCCATATAAATAATTTTTGGTATGAAAAATAGATGTTGGCCGATTCTCAGACCAATATCCTCACAATATGCTCACATAATTTCATGAGAATCGGTCAAGCCGTTTCCGAGGAGTATGGCAAAGAAAACTGTGACACGAGAATTTTATATATTAGATGAGTAGCTACGCTACATCCTATGCAAGTTTATACAATTTTTTATCTGATAGATCCTTGGATCGTGGAAAAACGATTTAATACTTCAAACCCCGCTTGGGGTTTGAAGTATTAAAATTGTTAAATTACTTAGCACAATATGTTCACTTCACTGATAATATATTATTTTGTGAGTGTGAACTGTGTAATAAGATACGTGAAATATACGCGAAGGTTTATCTACTAGTGTAACTAAAAAGAGTGAAATTATTATTATTTTTAACAAAAAATTAAAACCGACTTCCAAGGTAAAAACAATATTAACATTAATATGAACTAAAAAGTATTAAATAATTTTTGCTATCTAATAGTGCCTTTTTCCGAATTCGGCTAAACCTTGACTATTTCTGTACTCAATCTTCATAATTTTGAAGTCGGTGCCAGTTCCAAAAGTTTCAAATATTCTGTCAGAGGACTGAAGATTCAGCTATCTGGTACCGACTTCAAAATAATGAAGATTGAGTACAGAAATAGTCAAGGTTTAGCCGAATTCGGAAAAAGGCACTATTAGATAGCAAAAATTATTTAATACTTTTTAGTTCATATTAATGTTAATATTGTTTTTACCTTGGAAGTCGGTTTTAATTTTTTGTTAAAAATAATAATTTTAATTTTGCTCATTACAAAAACATTTCGAGGAATAAGGTCAGTGATCGCTTTTCTGTATATAAACGAAAAAAATACCCATTAGTTACTTATATTTTTGAACAAATATGTTTAACCTTAGTTTGACCTTCAATGGCGTTAAATTAGCAATAAATTCGACCAACATTACGTTTCGAACTTTTGGTAAGCATTTCGTATCAGCTTTCACATAATGATAACTTATATTTGACGCACCAGCCATTATAAATAAGATTTAAAGGAAAAAAAAACATACTGCAGAGGTCAATTGGCCGCCGATGATGACGTCAGAGCGAAACTTTAAAAATTTATTGAGAAAAAACTAGCCAATGAATTTCAAAATTATTTAATTTATATTCTTAAAATACCCTATTCTAACGAAAAAAAAAATAAAAAGTACATGTGATTTTTTTTGGACAATGCCCATTAGTTCATTTAGCAGTAACAAGATACAATGCATTTCTCGAGACGGACGCGACGATTAGTTAATTGACACTAAGGTCGAGGCTAGGTTACTTATTGATTGTTATTTTAAAATATCCATCGTTTTCATTTAAAAAACGAACACAGTTTAGGTAAATTTTAATTTCGTTTAGTTCGTTTCTATTGTCATCGCCTGACATCCACTAGCAGTCAAGTTACTAGGGCTTTCCTCAATCCTTCTCAATATCTTAAGGACCTTTACGTTGTTATTATGGATCATCATGATTGCGCAGCTATCTATAGTTTAAACTATAAGTAATAGACGTGGCATCGCCCAGGTGCAAAAAAATTATACGAATATATGCGGCTACACGAGCCTAGTATGCGCCTACTTTTGCGACTTTCGTAACGCCACGCCGCGCCGGTTCTCTCGCCGGGTTAGTTCCCGAACTGGTGGTAGGCCTCATGTAGACGTTCTAAAAGTGTTAATTTTTTACCGATTTAGAAAAAACATATATTATTATTTTGATTTGATTTACACGGTCGTGAGTTTTCGCCTATTAAGTAATATCTAAGGCTTGTCTATTTTTCCAACATGGAGGGCGCAAATGCCAAAAACTCAGTCGTAGAGTCTTAAACACGCCTAATGCAAAAAAAAAGCTTTACAGTCATAATTGTAATTGTAATTTGTAATTCTCATATATCTCAAATGTAACAAATATAGGATTTTAAGGTCTAAATGGGTAGAACCAAGGCTGGTCTAGCCAACTCTTCGAATTTATTTTCAGGCAATGAATAAACCTTTGCTAACCTACCTTAAAACATAGTTTTACCTTAGTCTTTTATGTAGCCTTTACTATATCTAAATGTGTTATCAAGAAAACACCGCTATAAATAACTTAATGTAGCCGAACGACACCTAAGACAATGGCTTAATTATTGAGAAGATACTCCATAACATATTAGTTAAACATGATACTGTGGACAACACATTAAACTTGTAAGGACAATGGTATAATAACAGCCAATAGGTAACATGACTAAGAGCAACTTCTAAAGTTTTCACTTAGAATTTTCATTTCATGAGCTTTTAGCATAAGGTCAACATTTAACTTGATCAATGTCAAATAAAATTTATATGCCGACTTTGTTGAATAAAGTAATTAATTATAAGTTTTATTTATTTGTTTGGTATGAGTATACGTATTAGGTATTTATTTGTTTCTTGGCAAGAAGGTCAAAAAGTGGTACACCGGTCCAGTCGTCGATCGTACATAATATTTAACATAATGTCATAACTCATACATCTTCAAGATCAAAATACATAGTAATTACTAATTATTATCTATAGTGACTAGAACGATAACTTTTTTTGTAAACTAACTAAAGTCTAGGCTCTACATTTGTAGAGCACAAGGATGTCAAAGAAAGTAAAATATAAATAAGGCATGGTTCCTTCTGAATACTAGCTGTCGCTGCCGAAAAACTAGTTCTAGATACATATTTATATACAAGACTATCTCGCTTCATTAGTAAGAGTCAGTATTGTGGCCACCATTAGCAATGAATCGAGTCCCAATATCTGTTTGACCGCCGACTGCACTCGCGGTGCAAAGGTCCGCTAAGGACACAGGGTTTAACGATGCTCCTCACTCGCTTTATGAGCTTTATCTGGCGCGGTAGTGATGTGCCACACCGCACGGATCGATATCGATCACATCATTAATTTTTAATCATAAAATGTAATGAAATGTGCGTTTCCATAGCGTTGAATTATGTTAGTAATTGAAAATGTAACACAATGTTACATTTGAATAAATAGTTTGGAGGGTTTCAGATTATTTTATATTCATTGTAGTGATATTTTAGTGAAGATTCGATTGTTTTTTTTTAAATAGAAGAAGTAAAAAGGTGAAGAAAGTTATTTTGTTACTTAGAGTAAATAAGGTAGTTCACGGTTGATTTTTTTTTATTACATAAGGGGGCAAACGAGCAAACGGGTCACCTGATGGTAAGCAACTACCGTCACCCATGGACACTCGCAACATCAGAAGAGCTGCAGGTGCGTTGCCGGCCTTTTAAGAGGGAATACGCTCTTTTCTGGAAGGTTTGTAGGTCGTATAGGTCCGAAAATATTGCTGGTGACAGTTCGTTCCAGAGTTTTACAGTGCGCGGTAAAAAGTTACGCGAAAAACGCATTGTGGAGGACTGCCACTCATCAAGGTGATGAGGATGGTATATTTTTCGCGTGGGACGATGGCGAAAAGTTGTAGGTGGTATGATTCCGAGCAATTCCTCAGAGCACTCCCCGTGATACAACCAATAGAGGATGCAGAGTGAAGCTACATCTCGGCGTAATTAAAAGGGGTTCAAGCTGTTTGAAACACTATGGCAGTCAACAATTCGAGCGGCCCTTCGTTGGATACGATCCAGAGGGAGCAGTTAGTTTTTTAGAACTCTGCCCAGAGATGAGAACAATATTCCATATGAGGCCGAACCTGCGCCTTGTAGAGTTGTAGGCGTTGGTCCGGACTGAAGTACTGTCTCGCTCTGTTAAGAACACCAAGCTTCTTCGAGGCAAATTTGGCCTTACCCTCTAGAATATCTAGATGATACCGGTACTGGTCTTCGCTCGATATGTTGACGCCAAGTATCTCAATGCTAGGGGAGATGGTTAAAGATGTGCCCTCGAAACGAGGACATACGACCATTGGTGACTTTTTAGTGGTGAACGCGCAGACTTGTGTCTTAGCGGGGTTGAATTGGACCAAGTTACGTCTACCCCATTCAGAGACCTTCTACAATGAATTCTCCACCTTGACACAACTTTGTTTCGACTCTCAGTGACATTTTGCCGAGAAATATTGAGGGAGCCGGTATATACAGCATCACCTGTACCATCATACGCATAGCAATGAATGCCGCTGGTCAGCAACATGTCATTGATATGCAGTAACAAAAGAAGACAGAGTTTGGCATAAAGCGCTGCTATCAAAGCTTCCATCATACGGGCTGCCCGAGAAATTATGTAAGTGGGTCACTGGTTTCTTAGCAGACAGAAGCATGAAGGTCGTAGTTAACGGCGAATGCTCGGAAACTCAGTCTGTTGATGCTGGTGTCCCTCAGGGCTGTGTGCTATCGCGCGCTTTATGCCAAACCCGATCAAAGGCCTTCGCAATGTCCAAACTAACAGAAAATGCCTCTCACTTCGACTCAATTGCCTGAGCCCAACGATGAGTCAGGTGCGCCAAGAGATCACCAGCCGAGCGACCCTTACGGAACCCGTATTGTTTGTCGCTTAGTAATCCCTGGCCGTCCAAGTATCGAAGAAGCTGGCTATTGATAATGGATTCCATTATCTTCGAGAAGAGAGAGGTTATAGCGATTGGTCTATAGTTGGAAGGATTTGAGCGATCACCTTTTTTGGGGAAATAAAGGAATGTTTTTTCCACGCCTTCAGTATAATTTTCTTTTCAAATATGTAACATAAAGCAACTATGTACATCAATCATACATTTTATTGTTTATCTCTCTTCCTCTATAAAACTAAACGTTTATAAATTGTAATTATCCACTAGAGAAAGTTTAAAAAATATATTTTTTTAAGTGATAATTTAGACGAGAAAAAATTATCACTTAATATATTATTTAAGTGATAATTTTTTCTCGGGAATTAGTAACCAGAAAGGAATATTGTAACGTGTATAATTTAAAATCTTGAATCATTGGTATTTAAGTAATAATTACTAATTAGGTACACAAAATTATTGATACTATCATAATCGAACGTGATCAATTTAGACAATTAGTTCATAATACGCGTATTCGCTAACAAAATTAGACGGGAGAGTGTTAACAAAATATTAATCATCGAAGTCGATAAGAGCGTGACATCACTATCTAGAGAATCAGCGGCAATATGGTAGCGGCGGCGGCTGTTCTCTCGGGCGGTCGTCAGTCCGTGAATGACGTCCGTCGCGCGTGGTCGGTCGCGCGAGTGCGCGTTATGTCGCGCTTGCCAGCGTTGGTCGTGCTGAGCGCCCTGCTCGCAGTGCTCCCCGCCGCGAGTGCCGAACACAAGTATGGGGTGTGCAACCTGCCCTACTGCCAGTGCATCCCCGGCATGCACCCCTCCTGGACCACGGTCAACTGCACCGTGCCCTCCGACCAGGTAGGCTGACAGGCTGACCGTAAACACACAAAGAAGTGTTTTCGAATGGAACATGTATTAATGTCACAGAACTTGTTTTAGATAATGACCACATTCAGACGGTGCGCTCTACTGCCGTGTCGATATGAGGCTAATTAGTGGTTTCTATGAATCACTATCGACGTACTAGAATATAAATAAGTAGATCACAATTCACATACATACTTTAAAAGTTAATAATAGTACGAATTGTAGAGCTTCAATAAGCACGCTACAAAAGTTTACCAAACTTTCTAAAACTAGAGTTCCCGATATTAAAATAGTACGAAACCAATATAAACTCAAACTAATAAGTTCAGAAAAGTAAAAATAAGAAATTTCTTACCCGTGGACCGTGGTAGAGTTATAATTACACACTTTTATATTCCTAAGCTGCATTAAAAATCAGAAATCGAATAATATTAGCATTAACGAGAATATATTTGCAAATTAACGAGACAAGTGTGAATATAGTTGGGGGATTATATTGTGTAACAACGAACAAGTAACAACGGTGTTGTTGTAAACAACTCCGACTACCTGCACCCCCTTTGTGCGTCAGCCGTCTCGGGTGAGACAAGATGTAATTTCCTCCTAGAGCGGTCCACGAACTCAACAAGTGGCCGTGCCAGCAAATCGTCTTTATACACACTCACACACGATTTTAGTCTTTATTTCTATGAAGTAAAAGTAGCAAAATAGACTTTATAAAATGTAGAGACGACAGAGTACAAAACTCTTCTATAACTTTGTTTCGTGTGCTGAGATTATAATTTGATTTAACAGAAGTTAAAGGTAAAAGGACTTAACATATTATTGTATGATTGATGTAATAAAATGGTGATATATACTGTATTTTCAAGTTTAGGAAACTACATTTTAGACAGACTTTCAGCGATTTCAGAATTCTCGATTACGAGCAAAAAAGACCAAAAAACGTTTATTGTAGAGACCCCCTTTAATAAAATTTATTTTGTTTTTAGTATAATAATAATAATTGTTGCTATAGCGGCAACATAATTATACAATCTGTGAGATACATCGGATGTCTGTACGTGTGTCTGTCTGTCTGTCTCCAGGCTGTATCTTAAGAACCGCTATAGCTAGATTTCTTAAATTTTCACGAATTTTGTATTTCCGTTGCCGCTAGAACAACAAATACTATAAACAAAATATAATTTATATTTAAGGGGGGCCCTAAAAAGCAGTCTCTCATACGTATTTTTTGGCCGTTTTTCCTCTTAATCAATAATGGCAACAGATAGTGACTTAGTATATTTGCAAAATCCTTTACATAATATTATAATATTTGTAATTTAATAATTTATAGTATAATTAAAATAAAATAAATAATAAAGGAGGACTCCCTAACTAAAGACACAATTTTTCGTCTACTTCCGCTCTGTAACGTTCGGAACCCTTCGAACGGAACCTTTCGAACCCTAAAAATCAGTCTCACATAATATTATGAGGAGCTCTTTTGTAGGCTTTTACACCGCTACGGAAACGATCGACGAGGACGCCATGACTAGAATTATAATAAAGTACGCTCCACCTTACTACAAATACTAATATTGTCTTCATTAAATTGGTAAACATTAGTTGACAACGATACAGAAATACAGTTTTGTCACATAGTAGAGTAAGTATTTTTTCGAAATCAAGAAGTTGTATACATATTGCATAGTGCATTTTAAAGAAGCAAATTCCTGAATAACAGAAGAGTATAAAAATTTCATCCTTTTGACATCTAAAATGAGAAATTTTTAGTGAAAAACTTCTAAATTCGATCCTTTATTCCTAATCTTAATATATTAAGTGTGTTTAATACAAAAAGTCACCCGTCCTGCTGTTTCTTTTGACCAACAAATTGTTAATAGACGAAAATAAGGTACCTATAATTCTACATCAGCGAATAGGTAAACTCGTGCAAATAGGAACCTTATCATGGTGACCTAATTACTCTAATCGCAGGTCTAACCACATCATAAAAATAATTTCTTTTTAACTTCCTACTTACAAATGCAAAAGTGTATCTTTCTCTGTCTGTCTGTTACCTCTTCGCGATTAAACGGCTGAACTGATTTAGATGAAATCTGGTATACATTACCAGATATCTGGTATAATATGTATACCTGGTAGTGTATACTTTGAAAGATGGGAAAGGACACAGGACAGGTTTTGTTCCAAAAAAAAATATTTTTAATTTTACTGTTTCCGCCATTTTCGGCGCATTGGATACAGACCCCATCAGCTAGTACATTGTACTATTAATTACTATAGTTACCTAATATCTAATATATAAAATTCTCGTGTCACAGTTTTCGTTGCCATACTCCTCCGAAACGGCTTGACCGATTCTCATGAAATTTTGTGAGCATATTGAGTACGTCTGAGAATCGGCCAACATCTATTTTTTAACCGACTTCCAAAAAACGAGGAGGTTATATGTTCGGCTGTGGATATTTTTTTTTTTTTATTTTTTATTTTTGTATGTTCAACGATTACTCCGCCGTTTGTGAACCGATTTTCGAAATTTTTGTTTTGTTGTATTAGGTTTCACTCCAATTTGGTCCCATTTTCACAAAGGTGGTGACCTGATGATGGGATCCATGAGTAATCGAGGGAACTCCTCGAAATTTATATGGAAACATATGGTGATTTTGGTTTTATGTGAAGTGTACTAAGAATACGCTACCAAAAAGTCAAATATTGGGTCAAGGTATACCATGGTTTCGATGATGCTGAGAGAACTCCTGATTCCTTATAGATACACGTTTGGGAGTTTCGGCGTTGTTTTAAGAACAGAAAGCATAAACTACTATGCAATTCATATTCATCATCATAATCATCATCATCATCATCGTCATCATCATCATTACCACGTCGTGTTAAGGCCACGAATGTCTCATGGCACAGAATAGATAATAGTACAAGGCATAGGTATGGATATACTAATAATAATAATGATGTACTGTATAACAATTAACAACACCTGTTTGTTTTTAATACACGGCGGTCGGCGTCGGTCGCCGCCCAGCGCCGCCGCGCGAAGACAGAATATCGAATACTTTACTAATAACTACTTTATAATATACAGATCGAATACTTTACTACTTTATAAAATTTTAATAGACAAATAGAATTAAAATAAAGTTATTTTAAAAAGAGCATTTAAACAAAACAAAGTCATTAAGTGTCTTTTTAATTAGTTATACTTATTAATCGATAGATGGTGCACTAAGTACCTATCGATTTGAATTCTTGATAACAAGAACAGCTGTCAATAATTATGATAATATTAAATATTATGCTACGCTACATCCTATGCAAGTTTGTACAATTTTTTATCTGATAGATCCTTCGATCGTGGAAAAACGAGACACAATAGCCTTTCTATTGTTATCGCAATCGCCGGTGACCGCTTCGGGCTTGAAATATTAAAATTGTTAAATTACTTAGCACAATATGTTCACTTCACTGATAATATTATATTATTTTGTGAGTGTGAGTTGTGACTCTTAACAAATTGTAATAAGATACGTAAAATATACGCGAAGATTTATCTACTAGTGTAACTAAAAAGAGTGAAATTATTATTATTTTTAACAAAAAATTAAAACCGACTTCCAAGGTAAAAACAATAATAACATTAATGTGAACTAAAAAGTATTAAATAATTTTTACTATCTAATAGTGCCTTTTTCCGAATTCGGCTAAACCTCAACTATTTCTGTACTCAATCTTCATAATTTTGAAGTCGGTGCCAGTTCCAAAAATTTTAAATATACTGTCAGAGGACTGAAGATTCAGCTATCTGGTACCGACTTCAAAATAATGAAGATTGAGTACAGAAATAGTTGAGGTTTAGCCGAATTCGGAAAAAGGCACTATTGATAAGAAAAACGACTTCAGTAACACAGTTCAGTAACACAGTTTATTAATTATTAGTTACACAGGTAGTACAAGTACATCAATAGACACAGATACCAGTTTTGTTACAAGTTCAGCTTCTTCGATAGCTTAGCAGTGGAATGACTCCCCCTAATATCACTAGGCTTTTTATACCCAATAGCCATTATACAATTCAACAACTATTTTCGTACAATTAATGACAAAGTATGCATTAAAAACTAGTACAATTTGTAGTAGTATTTGTGATACTAATTTTGCAACACATTTCACTAAAGGACAGAGTCTAAATCTAACAATATCGTTATAAAAAGTTATTCAGTTATTTTGAGTAGCATAATTATTATTAATTAATTTCTAGAATCTTCTACGGAAGTAACCTTCCGTAGAAGTAGTTTTATTAAATACAATATTATAAATTATAAAACAGGCCTTATCATTACATAATAAATTAAACAGAATTATTAACAATCTTACTTTAATTAAATCATTCAGTTTCAATAAGATTATTTACCTTTCGTTACAGTGATAGTCGTAAATACAGTGTTTAAAATTCTACAACTATTTAATTCGTAACCTAGGAGATTTTTAACAATTATCTTTATTCTAATATACCAATAAAATCATGGAATTGAATATACAAATCAATATATTACAGATCAGTTTTGACTCCGGCCATAGACAACGCTATTCGTTAAGGGTTAGCACGTTGAATTTGGTTTCTTTAGATCGCGTATGGTCTGTTAAAGGCTCTTATACATACAACATTGCACAATATTGTTTTAACTGGCAACTTTAACGTAACAAAATTATAACATTCGGCCATCCTACTCATGTGTCGCCTCCTGGCGTCACAACATACACTTAATCTCACGTACTGTCAGTGTCGGAACTTGACTCATCGGTTTCGTGCAACTCTAATGTTCTAATATGTATCCACGGGCGAATTCTATCAGCAGCTATTACAGTTGCATATGGTTTACCTTTTTTACTAAAGCCAGGCACATCAGTTATCCTATAGCGATCATTCCCTAATACTTCCGTTATCTTATACGGGCCAACGAATTTAGACATAAGTTTCGTACTTTTGCTGTTGTTGTCAAAATTGTTACGAGATATTTTAACCAAATCACCTACTGAATACTGAGTTGCTGGAATTCGATTTTTGTCATGTCTCAGTTTTTGATTATTTTGATCTTTTTCTATATTTGTGGAAATTTCATTTCTAGTTTCCTGCACGTTATTTAAAGTTTCCTGTAATCCATTACATAATTTATTTGATAGAATATCGCGAAGTTTAATTCCGAACATTGCCTCGGTAGCAGTTTTTTTTGTGGTGGCGTTAACAGTATTATTGATGCCCCACTGTATTTTGCCTAGAAATCTATCCCAGTCGTTTTCATGACCTAACGAATTTTGAGCTGCTAACGAGTTTAAAATTGTTTGATTAAATCTTTCTGCTTGTCCATTAGCTCTGGGACAAGCGACTGCATTAAGTACGTGTTTTATACCATGAGATATGCAAAAATTTTGAAAGGCGGCTGATGTAAAACTAGTACCACGATCGGAAATAATTCTGGCTGGAATACCAAAATCATAAAATATCTTTTCTAAGACTGTAATAGTAGTTATAGTTTTTAAATCTTTTACAGCTCTAACAAATACATATTTGGTGAACCCATCTACTACAGTAAGAATGTGAGTATTACCGTTTCTACTTCTTACGAACGGTCCAAGGTGGTCGATATGAATAGTATGAAATGGGACTGGAACTTTTTCGATAGGATAAATATAACCCGCTTTCTGTTTGGACACATTATCTTTATTATATGCGCACTCTAAACAGGCTTCAACATATTTTTTTACAAATTTCCTGAGTTTTGGAAACCAATAAGAATGTTGTATTCTTTCAAGTGTTTTAGAGTAACCAAAATGGCCTATTTCATCATGATTAGCTCTACAAATTTGCCACCGGGCGTTTTTAGGGACGACTAAACACAATTTATCGTTAATTTTCTTATAAACTGTATGATCTTTAACAACATAATTTTGACGAATGTCTCTACATTCCGGATCATCGCTTGGCTTAAGAATTTTATATATTCTAGATATTTCAGGATCTGCTAGTTGTAAGGATAAAAGCCAATTATCTTTTTCTATTGTATACACGACTACTGATGACTCATCATCTTGTTCCGAGGGTAGCTTGGTGTTTCTGCTCAACGCATCAACGTGTGACATTTGTACACCGGGTCGGTAATTAATTTCAAATGAATATTCCGATATTTGTAGCCACCACCTGGCTATTCTCGGAACAAGATCTCTTTTGGTCAAAGTGGTTCGAAGGGCTGCGCAATCAGTAAATACCTTAAAATGAGTTCCTAAGAGATACACACGAAATTTTTTTAAAGAGCAGACTACTGCGAGAGTCTCTAATTCGTAAGAATGAAGATACTTTTCTTCCGAAGTCGTCTGTCGACTAAAGTAAGCAACGGGTTTTAATACTCTAACATCACTCTGCCATTGCATTAGAATACCCCCAATACCCATCGCACTGGCGTCAGTATGAACTTCAGTTTCAAGCTTTGGATCATAAAGAGCCAAGATAGGTCGAGCTACTAAACTATCTCTCAAAAGTTGAAATGCTCGGTTTTCAATGTCTGACCAACGCCAAGACGAGTCTTTTCGTAATAGTGACGTTAGAGGTTTAGCTATTTCCCCATAACCTTTAATAAATTTTCTAAAGTAGCCAGTTAAACCGAGGAATTGGCGAATCTCATGTACGTTGCTAGGAGTTGGAAATTCTTTAACTGCCAATAGTTTTGTTTCTCCGGGCTTGATACCCTCTGAAGAGATTTCGTACCCCAAGTAACTTACGTTGTTATCAAAAAATCTACATTTGGCTAATTTTAGAGTTAGTCCGTATTGTCTTAAAATACTTAAAATATCTTCTAAACGGCTAAACATCTCCTCTTTATTTCTAGAGGGAATTAAGATGTCATCCAAATAAGCTAAGGCATATTCAAATCGTCTATTACCAAGGATTTTATTAATCATTCTTTGAAATGTGGCAGGTGCGTTCGCTAATCCAAAGGGCATTCTTTTAAATTCGTAGTGTCCATCCGGAGTTACGAATCCGGTGAGGTGACAACTATCCTTGGACATGGGTATCTGGTAATATCCGGATGCAAGATCAAGAGTAGTGAAATATCTACTGCCGCTAAGATTTGAAATTTGATCATCAATAAGTGGTAACGGGAAACGATCTTTTAAAGTTTTACTATTCAATGCGCGAAAATCTACACAGAGACGATTTTCCCCTGTCTTTTTCTTTACCATTAAAATCGGACTTGCGTAATCGGACTTAGATTCTTGAATTATGTCATTCTGGAGTAAATCATTAATAGTCTCGCGAACCTGTTCACGTTCGAAATGCGATAATCTATACGGACGGTAAACAATTGGTTTATTATCCGTTATCTCAATGTTCATTTCTACATTAGTAGCACAACCTAACTCATTCAAACAAGTGGCGAAACAATCACGGTAACTTTGTAATAATGAATATAATTTATCAAATTGTTTATCGTCCAGATCTGATCCCACATTAATATCTTCCTTGTTAAGAGGTTTAAGAGATTGGTGGTCAGGTCTTATTAGATTTACTTCACAAATTTTAGGATCACTAAACGGTATAGCCCTAGCTATCAAAGTTTTTGATTCTAACTTTAATTTAAGTGGAGAAAAGTTTGTCACTACGACCTGACCCTTCCCTTCATGCATATCGTAAATTCCGTGTAGTAATCTAAATTCCTTATCTGAGGTAGAAACAATATATCCACTAATGTATAAATTACCTGTAAAACTTTGGTCTGAATAAACGGAAACAATGCTGGTTGTTATTACTTCAGTGAAATTACTTACATACAGGTTCATGGTACCCTTGGAATATTCATTTGTGTCAAAATTGGGGCTCTTATAAAATGTTAATTCGTATTTATCTTTGAGAACAGTAATAAAAGGAAGTTCCGTAAAGTTCTGACCTATTATTAATGACGTTGGCATGTGAATATCATCCACTATTAATATATCGATATTTGATTCAATATCGTCGAGGCGTATAATAACATTTGATTTGTATATCGGTGTAACTATAGATTGTCCGAAACCTCTTATTACGGGGATATCATCGAAATTTTTATTTAGATTTAACTGTTGAGCGTCAGATTTTTTTAGTAAAGTGCACTGACTGCCAAAATCAATATAAGCATTTAAACATTTACCATTTAATTGTACCAATTTAAAGTATTTGGCATTACTCTTATCGTTGTTTTGGATTATCATTGTTCGCTTCTCGCCTGTAATATTCCCCGAACCGGATTTAAAATTTGATACAAAGGGTTCTAAATTACAAGAATCGTTATTATGGCCTATCCTGTTACATTTCTTACATTTTATTAACGGTTTTGGACACTTGTGGTAAGGGTGACCCCTCTGGCGGCAATTGTAACAATTGATTGATGAAGTGTTATTTTCATTATAATTTAGTTTTGCAGTAAAACGCTCACGAGGTATTCTAATATTTAAGGATTGGTTTCTTTGTGATGACAAAAAGTGGAGTAAATCCTCAGGTTCAGAGCAATTTAAAATCTGTGCCCCATTCCGGACAGATCGATCGCTAATACCGTGTACAATACAGTCAACAGCCTTTTTGCCTATTATTTCGCATCTAGTGAGTAAAGTTAATTTGTCGTAAAAATATTCCCTAAGACTTTCTTCTGTGCGGGAGGTTCTAGCTAACATCTCTTCCAAGAGACGACCGTAATTATCTTCACTGGGGAAAGCCTTTTTCAATTTTATTTGCCACTCATGCCAACTATAAACTACGGTTGGCAGAGCCTCAAACCAACGTTTCGCAAGACCGGATAGCTTTTGAAGCGAAAAGTGAATGATCTGCCTTTCATCCCAATCGTATATAGTTGCACATTCATTAACTTTTCTAATCCAACAGTCAATTGTTTGAGCCCTACTTGATGGGTTAAATTCTGGTACGACATTATTATAATTACTGTTATAAGAAGTTTTAGATGAATCTTTTGATACATGCTTTACAAGTTTCAAGATATCCTTAGAAGAAAATTTTGTCTTACGCATCTTCTTAGGCATGTCATTATCAGATGAACTTGACGACGACGATGCACTTTTCTGTCTCGCCTTGCGGTGCTTTTGACTCCGACGGGGTCGCCTGGGTGGCGTACCAGGTGGAGTACCAACATCATCCTCGCTTTTGTTCATGACCTGAAATTATTTATCCATCCTTGTGATCCATATTCCATATCCGACGAGCTATGCGAAAATTTTCATAGCACGCCCCCTAGTAACCGACGACCCCGTTACCAAGCTTAGTAACGTGGACCGCCCCCTAAAAACCGACGATCACGTAACAAAACTTAGTTACGCGGACCGCCCCCTAATAACCGACGACCCCGTCACCAAGCTTAGCAACGTGGGCCGCCCCCTAAAAACCGACGACCGTGTAACCAAGCTTAGTTACGCGGACCGCCCCCTAATAACCGACGACCCCGTTACCAAGCTTAATAACGTGGACCGCCCCCTAAAAACCGACGGCTTATGTCACATATCTAACAAGAAGCTACAGTATTGAAATATCCATAGAGTATCCATTACAATCCAAGTATCCATTATTTCAGATCATTTAATCCATCAGTATTCATAAGCAACCATGAATTCATCCATCCGTTGTCAAAGATTTATATGCAAAAATTCCATAGTAACTATCAATTAAAATTATAAATATTATCCATCAGTAGGTAAACAAATATTGCAAGACTTTCAGTTATTATCAACATATCCAAATTAGTAACCATACGATATTCGTCAGAACTCAGACAACAAGTATTCAGAGTACCTATTATACGTTTGTAATATCCATTAAAAAAAAAAATGTACGTAACATCCGTAAAACACAGAAGACCGATAAACAAAATCAGTTCAAGAGAAGTAATTTTTATTTATGGTTTAAGATCCATAATCCATATACCTAATAACAAAACGTGGCACTAAACTGTGCCCTATCTCATATCTTAAGAAAAAAAACTACATATTTTTAAACCATCCATCGTAAACAAAAATTATTTAGATCAATTATAAATTCATACTAGTACGTATTTATGCGATCCTATCAAATATCACCTATTATTAAATAACATCATCTAACAGTAAGCCCGAGTATTAATGTGTACGCTAATCAATCAAGTCGTTCAAGTAAAAACATCGTCAGCGATGGCGTCATAGAGCCATCTACTGATGACGTATAATTAATAATATAACCGATCGCCGATTCTTGGAAATCTATTGTTCTTGCGGCCACATGTGGCCGCTTGGGAGTTGAAGCGTACGAAAAATAAAATGATTTCGCTGTTCAACTATCGTGCATAAAATATTATATATATTTTGATATTATAATTTCTATTCGGTTGTATTATCTCGAAAAATAAATAAGGTAGTTACTGTTAAAGTTATGAACTATATCTCAGAAACTGATTTTATCCAAAAGAAACCCAAGATAAAATTAATTAACTGTTAAACTGTTACACATTAAACAATATTTTGATTTTATAACCTCCATTTTTTTTTTTTTTTTTTTTACCGATTAATGTACTGTAATCAAAATAATATATTCGTTCAAACTTATCAACGTCGGTGATATAGCGCTATCTAGTATTAAAGTTACGAAACCCAAGATAAAATTAATTCACTGTTAAACTGTCACACATAAAACAATATTTTGATTTTATAACCTTCATTTTGTTTTTACCGAATAATGTACTGTAATCAAAATATATTCCTTCAAACTTATCAACGTCGGTGATATAGCGCTATCTAGTATTAAAGTTATGAACTATATCTCACAAACTGATTTTGTCCAAACAAAACCCAAGATAAAATTAATTCACTGGTAAATTATTGTCACACATATTTTGATTTTATAATCTCCATATTTTTTTATTGTATAATCCCGAGAACTAAATAATGTACTGTAGTGAAATATTTATTTAAGTATAAACGACAGTGTAGTAGCGTTATCTAGTGTTAAAGTTACGAACTATATATAATTAGTTACAAACTGATTTTACGAGAATAACACCAAAAAATATGGGTGAAATAAAATAGGATAAATTACTTATACAATATTCAAAATAATATTTACCTTGTGGGTCTATCTCCGCTTCTGACTTGATAAGAAAAACGACTTCAGTAACACAGTTCAGTAACACAGTTTATTAATTATTAGTTACACAGGTAGTACAAGTACATCAATAGACACAGATACCAGTTTTGTTACAAGTTCAGCTTCTTCGATAGCTTAGCAGTGGAATGACTCCCCCTAATATCACTAGGCTTTTTATACCCAATAGCCATTATACAATTCAACAACTATTTTCGTACAATTAATGACAAAGTATGCATTAAAAACTAGTACAATTTGTAGTAGTATTTGTGATACTAATTTTGCAACACATTTCACTAAAGGACAGAGTCTAAATCTAACAATATCGTTATAAAAAGTTATTCAGTTATTTTGAGTAGCATAATTATTATTAATTAATTTCTAGAATCTTCTACGGAAGTAACCTTCCGTAGAAGTAGTTTTATTAAATACAATATTATAAATTATAAAACAGGCCTTATCATTACATAATAAATTAAACAGAATTATTAACAATCTTACTTTAATTAAATCATTCAGTTTCAATAAGATTATTTACCTTTCGTTACAGTGATAGTCGTAAATACAGTGTTTAAAATTCTACAACTATTTAATTCGTAACCTAGGAGATTTTTAACAATTATCTTTATTCTAATATACCAATAAAATCATGGAATTGAATATACAAATCAATATATTACAGATCAGTTTTGACTCCGGCCATAGACAACGCTATTCGTTAAGGGTTAGCACGTTGAATTTGGTTTCTTTAGATCGCGTATGGTCTGTTAAAGGCTCTTATACATACAACATTGCACAATATTGTTTTAACTGGCAACTTTAACGTAACAAAATTATAACACTATTAGATAGTAAAAATTATTTAATACTTTTTAGTTCACATTAATGTTATTATTGTTTTTACCTTGGAAGTCGGTTTTAATTTTTTGTTAAAAATAATAATCATACCAAAAATTATTTATATTGTTTGCCATTGTTTTGACAATGTTTGCCGGGACAGCTATATTATGCATTGAGTAATTTTACATAATAAGCTTCATATTCATAATTATTATCTATATGCAGAGTAAGATAATATGGCAAATCATGATAGCATTACGTCTATTTGTTTAGTGTTTCTTTATAAATCCTAAAGTTTTTAGCAAGTTTTAAGAATTTACAAGAAGTAGCAATTTTTTTTTTTTGCTAAATCACTTCATGCTATATCAACGATGTTCCTTTCAAAATACTTCGCTGGAACTTGGAAGTCGATCGATGTTAATATGTCGTCTATCCGATTCTCATGCATAATATGTTAACTATAATTATACTTATAATGTAGACCCCAGCCGGGCTAGCATACGGACCAGTAGAAATACGAAAGTATGGACAAACTGTGGAGATAAACTTAAGGTGCCGTTCCGATCTTTTTTCGTTCCGAAAAATTCAATTAGAATGCCACTTTATGACAATTGACAGACTATAGTCCTAAAAAAATAATATGCTACTTTATGACATAGACTTTAGTCTGTCATAAAGTGGCATTTTAATTGAATTTTTGTCGGTCGCGATTAGCCGCGGTAAAGATCGGAACGGCACCCTAAGTTTATGTCCACAGTTTGTCCATACTTTCGCATATCTAGGGGTGGCTGTGCTAGCCCGGCTGTACCACACAAAGTTTTCTTGATGTTGTTATGAGTAGTTGAGTCTTTCGGCCCATAAATTTTCGTCCCGATGGGACGAATGACCAGGAGCAAATTTTTTTATTATTTTTCATCCATCGTTTCGTCCCACTTTTATGTTCTATTGTTTTCTGACGAAAAATATTGAAGTAGGGTTGGCAAAGAAACTATGAACTAGAAACGTTATTTCAGGTATGTAAAATGGATAATGTCGATTCTCAGAACTAAGCACACAAAATTTCACACACAATCAAATTTTGGATGAATCCTGATTGATCTCAAAATGTTTTCATACAAAAGTCAACGTTGGTTTACATTCTAATCTACCACTTTTTTGATAGCCCTACTCATTTTTACTTGAAAGTCATACAAACTTGTTACTTGTGAGTTGTGACGAAACGCAGAATGAAAAAATAGTAAAAATTCCATTCTAGTCATTCGTCCCACTGGGACTAAAATTTATGGGACGAAAGACTCAACTACTTGTTTTCGATGATATATAATTTTTTTGTCACGCATCATAACCTCACCTTTAAGTCTGCAATTTTATGATTGTGGCGGTCGAACCGTTTGGCCCAAATAAACCATTCCATTGTGTTTCTGTCTCGCTTGCACTAATTATAGGTATGAATAGTACAAGTATCTCGGTCGACTGAAAACGGGCTATGCTATTTGTAGCATTCGCCAATTTCGTTATTAAACTAAATTCCACACAATCGTATCCACGACATTATTCTATTTGATCATCCATTTAATCTTCAATACACCCTTAAATTCAATAAATATTAAAAAATAATATGATTAATTATAAAAATTAACGTAATAATTAACATAATATTGTGTTAAGTATGTGAAAAATGAAAATATAAGAATTTTCTATAAGTATCGATAAGAAATTTCTTCCGTTGCCAAATTGTCTATTGGTATAATTTCTATGTTGCGATTTGCGAAATAAACACCAACTAATAATACAGTAAACAGTTTCAGTCGCACGAGACTCGAGAGGCGTAAAATGATGTAAAGTATATGATATACATATTAGATAAACCACGTTGTTTCATATGCAAAAGATCGTTCATTTACTACACTGATAATGCACTGGAAAATAAACTCTGTATAAATGTTTTATATGAAATCAAGTTGACGGTGAAACAATCAGACAGTGAACAACAACAGAGTGTTTCCGTTTATAATATTTTTATGGGGGAGTATCCAATGTCCAACGCATTATAACTGTGACATTCAACGCTCTACAATTTTGTTTTTTGTTGTAAAGTTGGCCGTACTCATGAGACGTAAATTAATGTTTTTTTAACATTAATTTTAAAATCAAAGTTTCATAAATAATAATGAATCTCCGTTGGAATTATGTCTTCATCAAATTGAAATTAAGTAATCATTAAAAGTTTCTCACTGTGTTCGTAAAATAACACCTTTTCAATACTTATATTAATTATTATACTTCGTAAATATCACAATATCTGAGTTTCAAATTCAAAATTAAAATTATGTAGCCACAGAAGATAGACTAAAAATAGTCGTAGTAGTAAATTCAATGTCATTGAAATCATAGCTAACACTGTGTGCGTAATATGAATAAATTAACTGAATGAAAACGAACCTATATTGTTTGTTATTATTAAAAGTAAACGGCTTGATAAAGAGTGTGTCATCGACCCTTCCCCATACCTGTTGAGCTGGCTTTTTCGTACATTATTAGCCGCGTACTGACCAAGCGAGCCGCCTCGCTGCCTCGCCCGAGCGTGCCGCGGCCGAGCCAAAAGTTGTCGGTTTTTGGTCGATGCTCAAAGGCGCCTCGGACATTTGCCGCGCACTAAAACGTACTGACCGACCGAACAAATGCGCGCGAGGCTGCCGCGGCGAGGCGGCTCGCTTGGTCAGTACGCGGCTACTCGATTATGGCGAGCGCTGGACAGTGGACAGTAGTATGGAAAATAATATTATGTATTTTATAGAGGAGCGTAGAGCTTTTATGTTATATAACGTAGTGTAACAATTTACTGCCATAAAACCTATATAAAACTTTCAAAAACTTTTTTGGCTTCCGTCCGTCATCCGTTAACGTATTTTTGTTGAAAAATTGGATGCGTAACAATTTCGAAATCGGCCAAGTGCAAGTTGGATTCTATACCATTATTATTATGACTATGGTTTTTTTTTTTTTTTTTGGAAACTGGAAAGATACGCGAGCATTTTGAGAAACGCGTATCCTTTCCAGTCGAGTTTCTATTGGGTTTTAATTAATAAATAATGGGAAGTTTTAATAAATAATGCCGGGATAACGAGCATACCTGTATACTGCAGCGTCTACGGGTGCCTAAATTAAACGTTTAGGCCCAGGCCTAAACGTTTAATTTAGTGACACAAAATTCTTGGTGATTTGTGCCAGTATGGCGGTTTTACAGGGGTATAATTACGTAAAGGCAAAAAGGAAAATGATGGTCATAGCGCTCGCACTGGCAGCCCAAACGCGTGAGCGTTAATCGAACGTGTCGGATAAATAACGAGTGTCGAACGATTTGTTCCATGTTGCTTGTATTTTCAGATAGTCGAAAAAAAATAAGTAGGCGAAAGCGTAATGCCATACTTGTCGGGTGCGGCTTACAGCCCGCCATAACGACGCGAAAACGTTAATTTTAATTAAAAAATTGAACCATTTGTACCAGGCTAATTTTTGCATTGCTAATCATCGTCGAGTAGCCATTCACGAAAATCATCTTGCCATACTTTTCCGACAGCGCCCAATGGCCGCCATACCACTGCAAAGGTGTAAGTTTTTTTTTTTCGCCAAACGATTTGTACCACCCTGAAACTTTTTTTAACAGTTCCCTGTATGATCATAAATAGCAGTCTGATAATGCCATACCTGTCGGAGGCAGCGAATGTGAATAATATATTTGCAGTGGTATGGCGGCCATTGGGCGCTGTCGGAAAAGTATGGCAAGGTGATTTTCGTGAATGGCTACTCGACGATGATAAGCAATGCAAAAATTAGCCTGGTACAAATGGTTCAATTTTTTAATTAAAATTAACGTTTTCGCGTCGTTATGGCGGGCTGTAAGCCGCACCCGACAAGTATGGCATTACGCTTTCGCCTACTTATTTTTTTTCGACTATCTGAAAATACAAGCAACATGGAACAAATCGTTCGACACTCGTTATTTATCCGACACGTTCGATTAACGCTCACGCGTTTGGGCTGCCAGTGCGAGCGCTATGACCATCATTTTCCTTTTTGCCTTTACGTAATTATACCCCTGTAAAACCGCCATACTGGCACAAATCACCAAGAATTTTGTGTCACTATCTCCAGGCCTAGTTGTTGTTAAAACCAACATTGTCATTGTTTAAACTTCCTACTGATGCTGAAAGGTGTATAAGTGTTTGTGTTTATCGTATGAGTATGTATAAAATATGTTAGGGCCTTTCCACACGACGTATTTTTTTCGCACTGACGACGCGCGTTTCTGATGCGCTCGTCTTCTGCGCGTTTTCATCGGGTTTGGCAGATATAAGTTTTAAACGTGTCGGCTTTCTTCCGTTTAACTTGCGTTTGTATCGATACAAACGAACTTCCAAAAACGTCATGTGGAAGGGCCCTTAGGCTTAGGCTTATTTTTCCTTCACTAGATAAAAGACCAATAAGTTTAAAATAAGTACCTATAACTTAGTATTAAATTAATTACAGGAGCGAATTAATTTAAATAAGTAAAAATAAAAACGCAAATCATAATAGCCCGCCGTCTTAATCACATTTCTTCATATTTTTGACGTTTAAATTGAACTTATTTATTCCTCGTAGGTGTCAAGTGTTTACCAGTTACCTGTAGTTCCTTGAGTTTACAAACAAGCGCCCTGTTCAAATTCGACTATGAAAAACAACCCCCGCGGCTATAATGTTCTTTACACACGTTTTTAATACATATTTTTTAATATATTATGTATTATGCAACTTGTTTTTTATTAAAACTGTGCAATAATAAATTATTCAAAAATAGCTTGTTTTAAATAGCCAATCCTAGAGAAATACATTTTTAAAAAATCCGGCCCAGTGCGTGTCGGGCCACGCGCAATATTGGGTTCCGTAATACCGCTACTTTTTGATATTTGTTTAATGGTCAATGAATGTAAATTAGTTATAACGTGTCTTACACAACTTCGTGTAAACTATACTTTAAGTATAGTTTTCACAGAGCCAGTACTGGCTGCCAATAAGACTGGCAGCCAGTCTACGAATAACAAAACTACAGTATTGGCTTGGTATATGCCGCGTGTGAACAGTTTTTCAAGCCAGGCCAAACTGTTCACACGCGGCATATGCCAAGCCAATACTGGCTGCCAGTGTTATTGGCAGCCAGTACTGGCTCAGCTCTGTGTAAATTATACTTAAAGGTGGAGCGATGCTGAGTGACGTGTAATATTAGCCTTTCATTCAGCGAGTATTTGATATCGATTCTGATTTATGAAAACTGCAATGTGCTCTATTAAGTAGTATTGCTTGAAGAAATTAAGTTAAAAAATATATTTTATTATATTATATATAATTTAGAAAAATTCACTCATCATTTTCATCTCGGATTAAAATGAAATCTATTGTTATTCTATTGTTGTCGCGATCACCGGTGCGCTTATGAGGCTTGATAGGTTAATTATTATTTTGATATCGTTGGTTAATAATATGTATTTTAAAACGAAGACTAGCTTCAAATTCAATAGAGAATGAAATTTTTCTCTTAAAAACCATACTAAGCCGAGTTTGATGAACTTGCAGTATTCCCTAAGTTGAACGATACCTAGTGCAGTGCAAGAAGAATAACTTAAATCGTACTAGAAACACACATACATACACTTTTAAAATTTGGCACATTTTTTCAGACTAACATAACATTATACGAAAGTAGGCAGTTCTGAAATCTGGAAATAATGCATACATGCATGATGCAGGTCAAATTGATAGCCTCCTTTTTTGAAATGGGTTAAAAATTAATTTAAAAAAATATATTCGCTCCACATGCGCTACTATATGTTAACACTGGGTTAAATATTGTTATTTCTCTCGCACCTAGTATTTTATGAAGGCTCCATATTTTAACACAATGCAGTTAACTTTAACTGGGATTGGTGTAACGGTAAGTGGTTTTACTGAATACAGAAAGTTTCAACTAAACAAATTGATATCAGATATGTTTAATTGAGACTTTCTTTATCTGTGAAACGTAAGAATCATAATATTATATATTTTGTTACTCTATAATCACAGATCCCTACAATGCCCTACATTATATTATAGTAGTAGTAAACTACCGACTACGTATTATGTAGAATTTTCCAGTACATCTTCCAGCTAGTTTATCGGGAAGATGCAATGACGGGTAGCCGGTCAATTGTAAAACCGATTAAATATGTAGGAGCGGAGATAGAGTAAAATTGTATAAGTGATACCTGCGACTTGTGACTTGAGCGTGGACTTCCGACGGATAAAGCTCAAGGCGAAAATAGAACGCGACCATGATTTTAAACATCATGAATCATGATCTCTTCAAATACACGATTTTTCTAAAAATATTGGATCATCGATATAATCATACCTAGTATAGAAGAGCCTGTTTCCTCCATTTCCTTACCACTTCCTGATAAGTGCCGGATAGGCTATCCACCACTTAACTTGACAGATAGAGTATGAAAAAACTGTCAAAAAAGTTGTGGATAGACTATCCGGTACTTTATCAGGAAGTGGTGAAACAGGCCCTTAGACTCGTCCATATAACTGATATTTGAGCAGCTCCACTTATTGACAAGGCATGGACACGAAAATTGTTTGATAACCGACCAACATTTATTCCAAAAAAGCTTTTTACTGTAAACTGATTGTGTACAAAAAATATTAAATAAACTAGACGTTCCGCGCGGCTTCGCCCGCGTAAATAAGATAATATTTCACAGACAAATTAGCCCAAAAAAATAGCCTATGATCCTTCTCGTGGTCTATTTCGTATCTGACCCAAATAACAGAAAAATTGCTCTAGTAGTTCGTGAGATAAGCCCTTTCAAATAAATTTCCCCGTTTTTTCCACGTTTTCCTCTATTTCTTCGCTCCTATTAGTCTTAGCGGGATAAAATATAGCCTATAACCTTCCTCGATAAATGGACTGTCTAACACTGAAAGAATTTTTCAAATAGGACCAGTAGTTCCCGAGATTAGCGCGTTCAAACAAACAAACAAACTAACAAACTCTTCCGCTTCATAATTATTATTATATTATTAAATAAATAAATTAATAAAATTATAAGTTTTCCACGAAATGCACACCTGGGAGCGAACCTTTCCAGTGGCTTAGTTAGTTCCTCTTAGTTCCTCTTCCATAGATTATATTTCGTAGTATTGGACGTAGATTTTGCGCTGCAAGTCGCTAGAATTCCAAGAGGTGAAGCAATTATAACTTTTAATAACCAGCTAATGCTAATTTGCATGATCTCTTGCGAAATATTCAATGCGCTTCCACGCTTAGTTTAATAAGCATAAGGATTAATGTAGAGATATAGGGCATATGGTAAAACTTTTGGCACTCTAGCAATTAGTGGCATTTGTAGATTTCATACTAGAGAAAGTCCTATTTTTGGCATTCCTAGTACATATTTTCAAACAAAAATGTAAGGTGCCAATAAAAATAAGGCTAGTCATTGGAAGGTTTGCCCTATATTACTTTTCGTCTGGACATCGCCTTAGAAGTAATCACCAATCAACGAATGAGTCGTCTTCTATGCTCAGATTTAAGGTCGTTGGCCCCATATCCTTAATACTGCAATTACTCCTGCACAGGACATAAACAGGCCTTTCAGGAGCAAGTTTTATCAGACAGTTGTCATTTCATTAAGCCACTATCAGAGCTATAAAATTTTAATTTTGGTGTTAATAACTTACGAACAAATATTTGTTAAGTTAGAGCATGATCAATAGCTATTAGCTAGTCGTTCTACCTAAGTACCTAGTCAGCATTTTAGTAAAAGTTTTTGGGGGTTAAAATATAAGTGCTATATTTTGCCTAAATACGTTCATCACGCGTGAATCGTGATCATTTAATTTATCGTATTAATTTGTCCTGTATTAATTTATTTTGTATTAATTTATCCTGGAACTCGAAACAACAAAAGTATTAAAATTAATTTAGTAGTTAAACATAGAGAGGTAACAGACATACAAGTTTACTTTCGCATTTACATTATTAGTATGTATTGTGTGAGAACTGAGAATTGATCACTTGACCAGCGACCACGGCACGCCGAAAGTACAATAATTGACTTGCAGCGTACTCACGGAGGCGGAAGTTAATTACTGTTATTCTATCGTATCCCTTGTGGAACCATTGTGTGCCGGCTCACGTTGCGTCTACCATTCCGTCCATTCCCCATTATAAACTGTTACAATGACTTATAATAGGTACTATCGATAGATAACATTTTATCAATAAACAAACATGGGCGTCTGCTGTCTATCACTTATCGAAACAAAATTGTTTGATAGTAACAAAAAAGAGATTAGAAATATTGAGTTGTAAGTGTGATAAGATCGTTAGTTTTGTGCATAAGCCAGAAATCTCACAAGAGCTAACCAATGGCGCTTCACATACGCATAGAAAGCAGCGAGTCGCGGGAGCAACGAACAAACCATAAAAAAACGTTAATGAGAGATCGTTTCCTGCCGAGCGAGACGGCGATACTGATAGAGTGACATGGTGAGCTCCAAAATTATATTCTCAATCAGCCTAAACGGCGAACGCTCTCAAAATTGTGAATGTCAGAGGTTATTGTTATTAATTATTGATTTCCATTTAAACCGTTCTTTCCTAGCCGGTTTTATTTTCGATCGCGGACCGAAATATGCTTGCGTGCGGAGAATTTGGGGCTAAACCAAAAAATAAAATTCGAAGAATAAAAAGAATTCGTTCATAAAGCGCATCCCATCACATATAGTTTCCGTATCGCCGCTGTTACTGTTATTCTTGGAATAAAATCTAATATTAAAATAAAGAGGCACGTCTTTGCTGGACGTTTCTTAGCTTTAACAACCCACAACTGACAACTCTACATTTGTTGAAAATAAAAAGAGGATTTCGGAATAAAGTTCATTCATACATTTTGTGGTAAATTGGGCCAAATCACAGATCTCTATCTAATGGCCAAATAAATATGTTACTTACACATAACACACGTAAATCAGAATCATATAGAAATTTAGACTGTATTTAGATAATTTATCGTCAGTTGGTTACAGAAAATGTTGAATTATTTGAGTTCCTTATTGCATGACGCTAGTGATGAGCAAAATGAGTCTTGGTCTTGCAGTCTTGGTCTTGGTCTTGCAAAAATTGCAAGACCAAGACCAAGACCAAGACTAACCTAAGACTAGCAAGACCAAGACCAAGACTAGGTGTGCAAGAACAAGACCAAGACCAAGACCGACTATGCAAGAGTCTTGCTCCATGCAAGACTCTTGCAAAAAAAATTTACTTAGTCGCAGCGACTATAATATTCATGAAATAAAATATTTATAACAATATAATATCTACTTAACATTAATTTTAAGTTCTTGTGATACAGCCTGGAAACAGGCAGACGAACAGGCAGTGATGTGTAAGTAATTGGGTCCCATTTTTACCCTTTTGATTATGTAACCATGCATTTAAAGTTCTAACTAAAATTTGGGAATATACGTAATATGTGGCGGCCAAAAAGGAAGATCTTTCAACCGAGATAGAGAGAATCCGAAAATCCGGCCAAGTGCGAGTTGGACTCGCCCATGAAGGGTTCCGACTCCGCAGCAGCAAAAAGGTTTATTATGAAATTATATTATGAAATTAAAAGGTTTTTGATTTATTTTTATATTTCAGTTGATTTAATGAAAGTTAAATTATTAAGGTTTTATTAAATTATTAAGGTATTTACCATTTATGACGTATAAAAAACTACTTCCTAGTTCTCGTTCAAACCAATTTTCCTTTGTAGTTTTTATAGTAATGTAGTTTTAATAGTAAATACGTAACGTCACTCGTCATACCACTTTGGAAGAGTCTCTCTCGCAAACTATTCAGGTTAGAAGAAAATGATATTAGAAATCTCAATTAGATTTTGAAAGACCTATTCATAGATACCCCACACGCATAGGCTTGATGAGAAAAAACTTGAGAGGTGTCAAGGGACACCCGGATGGAACGAAGTTATTTCTCCCGCAACTCTGTTGCGCCAATATTCGTTTATCGCACAAAAACCGTACATTTTTTCCGGGATAAAAAGTATTCCATGTCCTTTCCTGGGCCTCAAAGTATCTCCATGCCAAATTTCAGCAAAATCGGTTCAGCGGTTTGAGCGTGAAGAGGTAACAGACAGACAGACAGACACACTTTCGCATTTATAATATTAGTATGGATGTACAAAAAACCCGTATACATTACAAAAAAAGAAAAAATCATAACTGGCTTTCTTTCGATGAGAGAGAGAGAGAGACCGACAGAGAAAGACGCGCACGACGCACGGCTTATAACTATAGCAAAAAGCACAGACATAGATCAAGATAGATACAAACAGTGGCAAAAAGTGTCATTCTTCCGTCTAGCCCCATTTCGCAATGCGCGATAACTTCGTTCCTAAAAATTTTTTTTTCAGTTGTACCTATGGGGACCCCTACAATTTTTAATAATTTTTCTATTTTTGTATCAAAATCTTAATGCGGTTCACATAATTACTACACCTGCATACCAAGTTTAAATTGTATAGCTCTTATAGTTTCGGAGAAAAGTGACTGTGACATAAGGACGGACAGACAGACAGACATACATGACGAATCTATAAGGGTTCTGTTTTTTGCCATTTGGCTACGGAAACCTAAAAATAAAAAAGTTATTATTTTTCAAAATTTTCATTTTTCTTAAGGACATTATTGCCGCTAGAAGATCAGCCTATGCTGAGTTGGCTCTCGACTTTTCATTAGTATTTTCAATTCAAGAACCATTCTTATATCAAGTTAAGATAATATTATGATCATCATCAGCTAACTTCTAATAACTTAGGTTTGAAAATGTTTTTTCGAGAAAATGAAAACGTTTACAAAAAGTTTAGATAAATGTTTGCAAGAGTCTTGCTTTTTGCAAGACCAAGACCAAGACTAGGCGTGCAAGACCAAGACCAAGACCAAGACCAGACAGATTTAAGCAAGACCAAGACCAAGACTGCACAAGCAAGAACAAGACCAAGACCAAGACTGGTCGAGTCTTGGTCTTGGTCTTGCTTTGCTCATCACTACATGACGCTTTAATTGATTACGTTTTATCGTCCAAATTAGGAACCCTATTAAGCATTTGGTAGACAACATAATGCCTACATTATTCACGAGTTTCAGCTCTCCTATCTTTGGAGATAACGCACAGACAATTTTAAAATATGTATCTGGAACACGTCTATTTAAAATGCAATGTAAGCTAAAGCGTTAGACTTCTGAACAGCGTTTACAAATTGCGATAAACTTGTTATTTGTGTTTCTGTTACGTACTACTCATTAATTATCAACATTTTGTGAAAACTCGCACAGTAATAGGCATGAAAGTTAAAAAGAAAGAAGATCTTTCATAGCGAAAATTAATTGCTTAAATTACTCAAACGATGCAAGCATCAATGGGAAAATAAATGCTTTCTCCTGCGTCCTCTTCAAAGCTTAGACGAGTCAAAAAGTTATCTTAATAAATTTTTTGTGTACTTACAAAAAATTTATTAAGATAACTTTTTGACTGTATTTATGGGAAATAAATACGAGTAAGATCAGAATGTTACGTTAACGTATATAAAACTTTGATCACTAAACGATGCTACTGAACGATGCTGAATTTTGCAAGCAAATTAAGACAGTCAATATACTCTTTGAGCTCAGATCTTCTTTTGTCAAGCTTAAATTAATTATTAAATGGACTAGGTATATCGGCAATGGGCATTGTCCAAAAAAAATCACATGTACTTTTTATATTTTTTTTCGTTAGAATAGGGTATTTTAAGAATATAAATTAAATAATTTTGAAATTCATTGGCTATTATTTTCTCAATAAATTTTTAAAGTTTCGCTCTGACGTCATCATCGGCGGCCAATTGACCTCTGCAGTATGTTTTTTTTCCTTTCAATCTTATTTATAATGGCTGGTTCGTCAAATATAAGTTATCATTATGTGAAAGCTGATACGAGAAGCTTACCAAAAGTTCGAAACGTAATATTGGTCGAATTTATTGCTAATTTAACGCCATTGAAGGTCAAACTAAGGTTAAACATATTTGTTCAAAAATATAAGTAACTAATGGGTATTTTTTTCGTTTATATACAGAAAAGCGATCACTGACCTTATTCCTCGAAATGTTTTTGTAATGAGCAAAATTAAAAAAAAATGGACAATCCCCATTGGCAAACTCTTTAACCAATCTAGCTTTTTGGGTTCCGTGCCAAAGGGTAAAAATGGGACCCTATTACTAAGACTTCATTGTCTGTCCGTCTGTATGTGTGTCTCCAGGCTGTATCTCAAGATCCGCTATAGCTAGACTTCTGAAATTTTCACAGATTGTGTATATCTGTATTCTGTTGCCATAACAAGTAACAACAATGAACAAATACTAAAAATAAAATTTTGCATGGGCAAAAAACGTGATTTTTTTGGCCTTTTTTGCACTTGATTAATAAGGGTAACAGCTAGGCACTTGAAATTTTCACACAATCCTTAATTATATAAAATAGAGTAAATGTTTAAGGGGGCTCCCGTACAAAAAACACATTTTTTGTCTACTTTTGCTCTAACCGGCCACTCGCACTTGGCTGGTTTATTACCATTTTGAATCATTTTGATAAGACTAACAACAATTTCCTCTGCGAAAATTCTCAAAAGTGGTACATATAAGCTAACAGAGATAGAAAGGATTTAATATTTCGATTTGGTGGTCCTAAAATATGGATTGTCCTATTAGTAGGAGGAAATTGTTGTTCGTCTTATCGAAATGAAGCTACTCGCGAAAAATTAGCTTGATAGTAATCAAGTCAAAATGTTCCAGGGAACCTGTATTATATAAGTCTATCCAACATATATATTGCGACGCGATGTCATCTCATATTGATATTAAACTATTCAGATCACGGTATTCATAGTTAAAAATACTTTAAAAGAAAATTGGATGTATAAACCACTTGATTCAATTATTCCCATACCTCACCTTCGCAGTTCCTGTCTATTGAACCGACATACAGTGGTAACCACTGACTGTGCTACAATCCCTTTAATAATATTCAAGGGTCATGCTAAAGTCATAATATTATATAGTCAGTACCGATGTTTGCAATCACACCCATCCATTGTTGAATTGAGTTATGTAAGAAACAGATTCTTGAATCACAATCTTTGTACCTATTCCTATAGAATTAGCTGAGAATATAGGGCAAGGCTACACGATGCCGGCTGGAAATGAAGATGTTAGATTGAGCGTGGGCTATGCATAAAAGTACCAGATGCTGTTTCATCAACTATTGTCTATTAGTAATGCTCATGCTTACATTACGTTTTATTTTCATGAAATTGATGTGTATATATTCCAATATTAAATTGCGAATTGTTGTGAAAATAATTATATTTTTGAAACCATCTGTCGATAGCAATATCGGCAGGTTTTACATAACATTTTAACATGAAATGTGGCCGCGTACAAAATAATTTTAAATGTAATCTACTATCAAATGAATTTGATATAATGAAGTACATTTTACACAGCATATTATATATGGGATAGTAATTGGACAATGCAATTAATTACACATTCAAAAAATAATGTCGATGCCGTATTGATAGGTTTCTTTTCGAATCCGAGTTCGGACCCCTAACTACCTAGTACCTACTAACCTACTCTAGGGCCTAGCCTAGGGGCCTAGGGCATTTCCACCGCCGCGGTCACCTGGACGTCACCGACATAATTTAAATAAAATGCCACTTTATGACCTAGGTTGTAGGATTTATTTCCTACCGACAGACAGTTTGCAGTTACGTACAGCAAAATGAAACCTGCTATAGGTTTCATTTTGCTGTACGTAACTGCAAACTGTCTGTATTTTAATTAAGTATTTTAATTATAGGTATTAAAATACTTAATTATATATAGGTATATTAGGTATTTTAATTAAGGCCGACAAAATGCCACTGTATCACATAGGCCCTATGTGATACAGTGTCATTTTATCGGCCCAAAATAATCTCTTTCTCGGTAGACGGCGGCGGTGGACAAACGACTTTAAAGTGAACGGAGCTGGTGCGTATAATTTATCAGTAAACTTCTATAAATGGTGTAAGCACCGATATGTTGCAAAACAACCGCCCCAACTTGATTCTCTGATTCAGAAATCAAGTACGCAATATGTGAACTTTGTTCATTAGCATCGACGTTGTCTTTCGGTTGCTAGGCTCCGTTTCCACCAATGTGTATGCTACAACTAAAGCCCTTAAGACTCCAAGGACTAAGCTAGCACATAAAGATCGATAAATTTTGATAGATATGCACACCTTTGCCCGCCAGGGTATACTTAACGGTAGTTTTCACCCCGTAGATAAAAATAAAAAAAGCATCTAAGAAGAGTATTTCATGTTATACAATTAAGTAATTGTTAATTAATAAAACACGATGTCGTTCATGGTCCATTCTGACTCAGAAGCCGGTTCCTTAAAATGACCTTTCATTTATTTCGTAATCATTAAAATTATTGTGTGTGTCAGTTAAGAATCCTGTTACTCTGTCAGTAATATTATCAACAATCACAGGTGACAGGACCACGACCCTACAATTTAATGCAAAGCATGATTAATGCATCTTCCTACCTTATTTGATCTAGTTTGTTATATCTATCAAAGTACAAAATGGTATCCTGATACCTTTCCAAAGGTATACGTACTCGTATTACTTATACAGCATACAGGTACAAAATGATATCTTTATACCGCCTACAGGTTCCCTAGAACATTTTTTTTTAATATTAAAAATTAAAAATATAAGGATTGTTCTATAATTTGAAGGACAATGTTACTCTTAAATTATATAACTATGTATTAACAAAAATAAGCTGGTTAGGGTAGGGTTTGGGGTTCTGTTATCAACAAAAAGTGTTGTTCGTCTTATCAAAATGAGGCTAATCAGTAATCACGAAATATTTGCTTGATATTAAGTAATAAAAAATAATCGGCCAAGTGCGAGTCGGACTCGCGCACGAAGGGTTCCGTACCATTATAGAGCAAAAAATAGGCCAAAAATTGTGTTTTTTGTATGGGAGCCCCCCTTTATTTTTTATTTTATTTAAATATTATTATTAATAATTAAAGTACAATTATATTTAAGGGCTTCGTGAAAGTTTCAAGTGCCTACATTTTATCATTATTGATTACGAGCAAAAAAGGCTAAAAAAATCACGTTTGTTGTATGGGAGCCCCCCTTAAATATTAATTTTATTTTTATTTTAGTATTTGTTGTTATAGCGGCACCGGAAATACACAATCTGTGAAAATTTCAGAACTCTAGCTGTAGCGGTTCTTGAGATACAGCCTGGAGACAGACAGACGGACAGACAGACGGACATACAGACGGACAGACAGACATCGAAGTCTCATGAATAGGGTCCTGTTTTTACCCTTTGGGTACGGAACCCTAAAAATGGTTCTAGGGAACCTGTACCATTACAATATAATATGATAATTAATAATACCGTCGCCAGCAGTATTTTCGAACCAGTACGACCTGTAAACCTTCAAGAAGAGAAAATCTGCAACTCTTCTGATGTTGCAAGGGTCCGTGGGCGACGGTAGTTGCTTTCCATCAGGTTGCTCGTTTGTTTATTTTACAAAAAAAAATGTTTTTTTTTTTGTAAAATTAGGGGAATAAATACAAAACGGACTGAATCGAATAAAGATTGAAACTGCATGAACGTTGCATAGAATCGATCTACTGATACCTACTTTAGTGATTGTCACTTGCATTGCGCGCAGTTAGTGCAAATAGGATAAGTGCACCAAGATCAACCTGCGAGTACTCCCCTTGAGCTATCGTAGCAATTATTAGGCTCAACTCACACTGGGACAGACAGAGTTGAAGCGTCGCGACGCGTCACGTTTTTCGACGATAGCACATTCGTCTATTGCTCTATTATTATTTAAATAGTTTACAAACATCTGCCATGAAAATATTTAATATGAAAGCACGCGTCGACGCAATGTGCGCAAACGCTCTTCGTCGCTTCCATGTTTTCATTGCAGAAAGTACTTAATAAAACAATTATAGATATGAATATATATCATTATATACTTTATATTATAGTGTAAGTTGATCCTTACAGCTGTGAGTCGAATCTCTAGCAAATATCAATATTCTAACCGTAGCGTACCAGTGATACCACTGGTAAACGTTCTGAATTTTGAGGAAATCCGTCGTTTGATATGAGATACTGCAGTTTGATATTATGGTCTGGGCAGGATCGTAGATGTGTTATGTTGGATTAAAACGGCATAATCAGGTCACTTATTAAAACATTCTACATCCTAATTCCTAAATCCTAAGTAGTACACCAGTATCCCTTAAATAGGGAATATTACGCAAAGGTCGCAGCCGATGCGCTACTCGTACACTCTTCACACAATAAATAATAATCTGGGCCTCAATCAAGACGAATTCGTAATCGCTTCGTTATAGAATCGCCAAGCAAAATGTATGGAATTGACATAAGACGAGTCGAACGTCAACGTCATATTAACGAACGCTTATGTCAATTCCATACATTTTCATCGGCGACTCTATAACGAAGCGATTACGAATTCGTCTTGATTCGGGCCCCAGAAAATTGACAGAAAAGTCGAAGAAAACTTTCTGTTTACTGTCTATGCCGGCGCTGCCGTCTAGCAGGAAAACATTGCAGTAATATATCTTTTTAAAACATTTTTGATCTAGAAAGCATTTCAATTCACTTTTCATGTTATTTTTATTAACAACACGGTGAATCGAGAATATTGTTCAATGCGGGTCCGAGATTAGTTCTTTAAAGTGTTCCTTTTGTTAACGAAAGAGATAATCCACAAAGCACAAAGCAATAAGCTGAACGATATAATTCTCTTACCTACTTTCTTCTAACCTATATTTTGTTCGCGTTCAATTTGTTTCTCTGCTGTTTTAACGTTTATAAATTATATTTTTTAAATGGTTTACTTTTGGGGAGGTTTTTCATGACTGAGAGTTGCCTTTACATAATATGTAAATAAAAAAAGTTTCCACTACGCCTTAAAATAAGCAAAATTTAAGGCGTAGTGGAAACGAGGAAAGGAGAAAAAAGGGGAAAAAGATAACGATTTAATCAAATGGTGCGTAACGTAAACCAAGGGCTAAGCGGATTGAGATGTAAAAATTTGACGAAATAATTGAAGTCTCGACGGCATGTAACTTTATTTTATACATTTCGTCCGTCTGCCGGTTTATTTTTATTTGGAATTGCTTATGTGGGAGCGGACGTGTGTCTACTATTTTCTTTTGTAGTCCGCGCTCAGCGCCACAAGTGTCAACTCTTCATTGCAGAACATAATATACAATTCAAAATCATTTGGAGTGCGTAGGCCCGAAAATCATCACTTCGTTTTGATTTCCTACGTTACTGCATATTGTGGTTATATGTAAAGCAACAACAAGTGGAAAAAATAGTCCAAGAAAAGGGTTTTGCTTTGTAGACTATTTTTGCTATCAATAAAATACTCATTGTAAGGGCATGATAAGCATTAGTCACACCAATAACAAAGCGGTGTAGCGATAACAGTAGGTTACAAATGAAGCATCTAGTGAACCTATTTTATAACGTACTCGGAGGCATTTTCTAGAATTCTCCTGCTAAAGTAGGTCTAATTGTAGAATTACAAGGGTGCAAAACGCATTCTAAAGTATTGATGACTCAAGCCAGCTTATCTATAGTAATGACCATAAATATGTACCCGATAAGAACAATGTCGTATAAACAAGACTGCAGTTATCAAAACACACTGGTCAGATAACAGAATGTTAGTTGAAATTTAACAAAAGCGACACAGAAACAATATGGGCGAAAAGCCCGCAGACAACTGACATTTCATATTATCGATATAAAAAAATATTTAAAAAATCTGCCAAATGCGAGTCGCACTCGCACACAAAGAGTTCCGTACCGTTATAGAGGAATATTGCATTGCCCTTGAATATTAATTTTTTAGTATAAATTTATGTATATTATTAAAACTTGAGAGTTTTGTGAAATTTCAAGCTACCTGTTATCATTACTGATACAGAGCAAAAAAGACCAAAAATCATATTTGTGGAAAGGAAAGCTATAACAACAATTAATACTAAAATTAAAATATTTATTTTAATTTTAGTATTTATTGTTATAGCGGCTACAGAAATGAACAATCTGTGAAAATTTTTCAGAAACAGACAGACAGACGGACAGTCTTAGCAATAGGGTCCAGTTTTTACCCTTTGGGTACGGAACCCTAAAAAACAGTCAGTTGTGACAGCTGTGTCGGATTCCTCCGAAAATGGAGAATAAAAGATTGAATGCGCGGAAATCGTTTACCGGTTGAAAAACAAACGTAGAAAGTTGTGACGATATTGCAATACCGTGTGGCGAGACTATTCCATGTACATACGTAACATACTACAGCAATTTTTCTTTACAATATATAATATTGTATGCATAATGCAGTATGATAATAAAAAATGTGAACGATATAATATTTAAGGCGGGTTTGCAAAACACATTTCAGAATATAGGCACCTTTTATGGCAGCAACTTTGCTATTTCTTAAAATCAGCTTCTTAGAACTAGAAGTTTTGTTTACAAAACAGCAAATTTTAAGTAAATCTAGACACGCGGTAGAGTGTCAAGCCAAGTTCCAGCATAACAGAATGGGGAGCATGAACCGTGTGTAATATTACACGAACCATTTGCAGCTACTTTTGACCCCCTTATAATTCAGAAACTATTTCACATAAACGTTTCAAATTTAGCTCATATAATGAAACTTGCGAGATAAATACATGCTTTAAATTTCATGAGCACAGCTTACTCGTAAACGGTTGTTGAGATATTAACGTCCGAAAACCTAAATTTTTATCACTGACTGACTGACCTATAGATCAAAATTCTAACCCACATTCAGATGACCTAGAAGGCTGAAATTTGGAATCCAGCTCGGTAATTGTGTGTAACCGTAGGGAAAAATCCGAAAACAAAAAAAATTGATCAAGTGCGAGTTTTTGTATGGAGACCCCCTTTAAATATTTATTTTATTTTACTTTTATTATCTATATCTATAAAAGAAAGTTGTGTTAGTTACGCCACTTATAAGTTATAACTCAAGAACGGATGAACCGATTTGGATGAAAATTGGTGGAGAGGTAGCTTAGAACCAGGAATAGCACATAGGATACATTTTGTCCCGGAAAAATGTACGGTTACTGCACAATACACTGTTATGATTTGCACGTAAACCATTCAATCGATTTTGATGAATTTTGGTTTGGAGATACTTTCAGTCTCGGGAAAGGACAAGGGATACTTTTGGTCCCGGAAAATGTACGGTTCCCGCACAATAAACTTTTATCTCAAGAACGGATGAACCGATTTGGCTGAAAATTGGTGGAGAGGTAGCTGAGAATCAGGAAAAGGATATAGGATACATTTTGTACCATAAAAATGTACGGTTACTACACAATATACTTTTATGATTTGCGCGTAAACTATTCAATCGATTTTGATGAATTTTGGTATGGAGATACTTTGAGTCTCGGGAAAGGACAAGGGATACTTTTGGTCCCGGAAAATGTACGGTTCCCGCACAATAAACTTTTATGATTTTCACCTAAACTATTCAGTCTATTTTTATGAAATTCGTTATGGAGTTACTTTGAGTCTCGGGAAAGGACAAGGAATACTTTTTATCCCTGAAAATGTACGGTTCCTGCACAATAATCTTTTATGATTTTCGCTTAAACTATTTAATCTATTTTGATGAAATTCGGCATGATAAGATTCTAATTTTAATCTATTGTTTTCTTAATTATACCAATTCGAATTAAATAATCATCGTTAAGACAGAACAACGTCTGTCGGGTCAGCTAGTTTGTTATAAAACAAGAAATATAATTAAGGATTTTGTGAACATTTCAAGTACCTTTCGGCTGCCATTATTGATTTAGAGCAAAAAAGGCCAAAAAATCACGTTTATTGTATGGGAGCTCCCCGTAAACATTTTTTTGTGAATTGAAAAAACTTGAAATGAATAGAAGGTGACTTTATGAGGTGTGTCTGTATGTCTGTTACGTCTTCACACCCAAACTGCTTGTACCGATTGTTCTTTGGTATGGAGATATAGTTTGAGTCCCGAGAATAGACATAGAATTATTTCAATATGTCTGTCCGTCCGTCCGTTTGTCTGACGGTCTGTTAGACAGACAGCTATAATAATAGCTACTTAACCTCCGCATAGTAAGTTGTACACTATATAGTTAATGGTTAGAAATACACTTGTGTTATACAGTAATAATCCAATGCCTTCTGATGGTAGCTGCATTTTCCATTCGCTTGGATTTTCTTAGTTTTATTCGTCTGATACTCAAGTCTTCACCTTGATGAGTGGCAGTTTTCCACAGTGCGTTTTTCGCGTAACTTTCTGCCGCGCACTGTAAAACTCTGGAACGAACTGTCACCAGCAGTATTTCCGGACCTATACGACCTGCAAACCTTCACTAAAGAGTGTATTCCCTCTTAAAAGGCCGGCAACGCACCTGCAGCTCTTCTAATGTTGCGAGTGTCCATGGGCGACGGTAGTTGCTTACCTCCAGGTGACCCGTTTGCACGTTTGCCCCCTTATTTAATAAAAAAAAAAGTCTCAAGAAGGCTTAGGGGCTGTTTCTCCACTTCCTGATTAGTTTCAGATAGGCTATCCACAACTTATCTGATAGACGAAGTATCTGCCAGATGCGGATAGCATAGCCGACATTTATCGGAAAGTGGTGAAACGACACCTTAAGCTTGCGAATTGCCATTGAATATAGTCGAATATTATGGATGTTTGAACTGGGAAGAATATGAAGGTGTCTACCCTAGCTAGGAAAGTTTTCTTTACAAAAAGTAGAGATATCCCACCAAAAACATAAATGTAAAAATGCTGAGCCAAGTTCCATACAAACATTAAATTATTTCTTGTCTATGGACTGGACTAAAAAGGATGGAGATCTAAATGAGTACCAAGTTCCATGGAAAATCGAAATAAGTACGTATAGGAACCAAATAACATTATGAACAAATAATAGAGTCTATTCCTTTGCTTTATCTAATATCTATAACAATTGATGTTATTTAAATAATGTGAGATCTTAAACTAGATTAGATTTTACTTGGCTAGTTTTCATCAGAATTAAAATGTTCAATAACTTTATGAAAAATGACTGACGTAATGAAAACTGGCGAAGTTAGATCTAATCTAGTTTAAGATCTCACATTATTTAATTAACAGCAATTGTTATAGATATTCAATAAAGCAAAGAAATAGACTCTATTATTTGTTCATAATGTTATTTGGTTCCTATATACGTACTTATTTCGATTTTCCATGGAACTTGGTACTCATTTAGATCTCCATCCTTTTTACGGCGAAGTCCATAGACAAGAAATATAATGTTTGTATGGAACTTGGCTCAGCATTTTTACATTTATATGTTTTTGGTGGGATTTGTTTTATTCAGTGTGACAGTTCCGCAAAGTCTCAAAACGGAATATTCACTGTCCTTTAATTTAGTACAAAGCTAAATACTATTTATATCACCGTACAAATACTTGCGGCCACTCGACGTAGAGAACAAATTCAATACGCCATGTAGGTGTCTCCTCCCCCCTCCCCCGTTTAAATGTAATTCAATCAGCAGCCCGTATCCTGTTAAACCCCTCTTTCGTGCACCACCAGTATTACTTAATAATGATTTACTTAGCTCAACTTAATCACTATCTGAAATGTTGTTAAAAATGTAGAGCATCATTTTGATATTTACATAAAAATAGTTGATAAAAATGTTTTAATTTGTTTTATTTATTAATTATTAAGTCTACAATTATTAACGACATATTGTAACACTCAGCATTAGCCGATTAAAATAATGATTATAAATAGTAATATTATTTTAATATCATCTCTATCGAAGAAGCTTGTGCGAATTGACCTATCGACAGGATCCATACACATTACTGATTACACAATACACACCCTGCAGGCATAACTTCTGAATTCGCATCGCTTTCACATTACGTTGACAGGACAAGCATACAGATTGACATTGAGTTCGATTAGTACGACTATCTTGATACTGAGACCTTCAGTAGTCGGATAGCTGATGGTCATGTTGATAATAACAGATTTCCGATCGATGTTAAGCTTCCACCGTACACGTAGTATGTTAACCGTTTGAATATGGAGTTGTTTAATGCGTTTAGGATGCTGGACCAAGCCTTTGAGGTCACAGGTAAAAAGGCGGTTACAACGTAGAAATTTCGTTTTACAATTATGGTTGTTTGAGAAAATTCCCAAACTACTGGAAATAGCTTGTGTACACGTACATACGTACATAATTGAGTAAACTATTATTATTTTTTTAAATTATCATTTATCATAAAGCCAAAAGCACAGAATATTGATAAATAGCTACTACGATACACGACTACGTAACCTAAAGTACATGCAGAACAACGTAAACAATGTATGAACATTGCATGTGTTTGACATTCACACTAACATTATTGAATTATTCCAATACAACGTGTTACGTACTGTTATATCCCAGCCCTGTAAGGGTAAATGCTGATAACAGCTGTATCAGCATTTTGGTAGTTAGTTATAGGTCTCAGTAGTTAGGAGCGGAGTTCAGTTGGCTTCGAGACATCATCCGTGACGGTTCTGCCTAAGGGTCCCTATCGTAATCCAATGTTATATTTGTGATAAAAGTTGAATAAAAGTGTGTAATAAAAAATCCTTTTTTTAAAAAGCCTTTTGGAAAAGGGGCCCTAACATTAATGGTGGCAGCGGTGGGATACGGAAATCCCCAGTGTCCAAAAAAACAATCCGCAAAATTAACATATTGAGTGAATAAAAATCCGTCAAAAAAAAAAATTTAAAAAAAAATCTCGAGTGAAAGTGTATGTGCCAACTCCATCCGTTATCCAGTGATCCAGTAAAAAAATAATAGTGAAATCAGAAAGAAAATCTGTATCAAGTGCTAAGTGCCTAATCCATTGTGTCTAATAAAATCTGTGATCGAGTCTTCCTGTCGGGCATGCATCGAGTCGCCGTGCAGCTTATCGTCGCCGCCCACGCGCTAGTTCTGTGAGTCTTGGTCATTGTTTATATAATTCAGCCTTCTAGGGTTACGTAGGGTTCAGTGGTCGAATAAATTAAAACCTTTATATTAATTGTATATTAATTGTAACTGTGTTTAAATATTTTAATTTTAAATCTTTATTTTCAATATGGCGAAATCCGATAAGTCAGTAGAACAACAGCTAAAACTTTCGATACCGGTAACCGATCCAGAAGCCGGTCCATCTGGGCCGACCTCACCTAAATCAGCATCACGAAAAGGCGCTAGTGCCACGATGATCGAATTAGATTTAAATACGCTTTTTAAATTCATTAAACCGTTTGATGGCTCCCGCGAGAGTGTAAATTCATTTATAATAAATTGCAATAACGCCTACGACTTAGCTACCGAAGTACAAAAGCCAATTTTATTCAGATATATCTATAGTCAATTGCAGGGCAAAGCTGAGACTGCCTGCTCAGTAAAAGAATTCAAAAAATGGGAACAATTAAAAGAATTTTTACAAAATCAATTCTGTGAGCGTAAACACTATGCCCACATACTCATGGACTTGCAAGAAAGTAAGCAAAGTCCGAATGAAAATGTTATGCAATACTCTCTGCGCGTAGAAACCTATCTTTCACAACTTTTAACAGACGTAACCCTATCACATTGTCCATTAAAAGAAATCCCGGGTCGTTCCGCAGCCATGGAGGACCTCGCGCTTCATCATTTCCTTATGGGTTTACATCCGCGTATTTCAAATATTGTGCGTTGCAAAAGTCCGCGAAATTTGAATGAAGCAATAAATATTGCTATTTCCGAAGAACGTATCCAACAAACTTTATATAAGCGGTTAGAACCAAAAGCTAGTAACTATAGCCAAAATAATTTTAGAGCTAGACCGTCTCAACCTAGATCTTACGGACAACCGAATACATCTCGTTTCCAACCCTCGTATCAACCAAAATTTAATTCACCGAGTGGTAATTTTAATAATAATTCCGATAAAACTGCGTCGGCATTCTGCCGCTATTGTAAGACTCCGGGCCATGATATTAGAGACTGTGCTAAGAGAGAATATAATAATAATCGGTTCAATAATAAATTCCGTCAACAACCAAACCGAATGAATTTTGTAGCTGAAAATAATGATGATGAATATAATGCAGCGGATGACTCATCCCAATCCAATGATAATAATTTAAACTAAATCCCGTCTCGCTCTCGTGTCGTGCGGGACCAAATAAGTCTGAAATCGACACGAAAACTTATTCTAGCGTTATACGACAGGGTAACCAGCCCCAAAATGGAAACGCCCATATTAAATCTCACAGCACTATACAACAGGGTAACCAGCCCCAAAACGGAAGTGCTCTAAAATCACGCGTTATACGACAGGGTAACCAGCCCCAAAATGGAAACGCTCAAATTAAATTCCATAGCATCACACAGCAGGGTAGCCAGCCCCAAATCGGAGATGCAAATATTCGAGTCATGCAGCAGGGTAACCAGCCCCAAACCGAAGACTCCCTCGTAGTCGAACCTGAAAAAAAAGAAATATATGAGATTAATATCGATACATGAAGAATATATGAAGCATACATATGAAGTCTGCCTGGCGAGTTAAGAGCTCCGATATTTGAAAATAAAATTACGAAGATATATGGACAAGCCACGCTGGAAAGTTAATTCAACTCGTGCCTAAGGACAACATCGTTGGGGTACGATAATTTTTCTTTTCTAATATTTGAAATTTATGAAGAAATAAGAATAATTAAATACTAGTATCAGCTGATCAAGTACCTACAATACTTACCGAGTGGTCCGACATAGTATCATCTCGCTCCCACTCACGGATCTCCGTATTTATCGTCTCACCTCAAATTCAAACGGATAACGATCGCACCACGTTCTATCAAAACAATTATTTTACAAGTTACATCCACTTTAGTCTTTGTCATCTTTAATCACAAATATAAAAAATGAAGAGAAACTGTTTCGTATGCTCTGAAGCAATAACTACTCCCCGTTATATAAAATGCACACAATGCGAAAAGTATTTCCATCATATTTGCATTAACACTATTAAAGGATTTACGAACAAACAAGAAAATTGGCTCTGTACAGAATGCCTAAGTCTCACAACCGCCAATAAAATATCACTAGCGGGCGCCGGAACGGGTGTAACCGCGGGTACAGGCGCGTGCGCTTCCCCTTGCAACGAGAGCGTAACTACGATGACATCGCGAGCATGCAAGCGCGCTGCATCGAGGTCCCCGATCACCGCGGAATTGAGCCCCGCTGACACTGAAACAAGTATTCTAGCCGAGCTTCGGACTTTTCGTCGCGAAATGCTTGACCATAACTCGTGCCTATCCGAAAGAATTGACAAATGCCTAGAAAAAATCGATTTTTTCGACCGTAGAATAAAAGAATTGGAACAGCAAGTCTCAGTCATTCCGCAACTACAAGCTACTATCACTGGATTAGAGATCCAGTTGGCACAGCAATCTCAAAGTGCAATGAAAAATGAGATAGAAATAATGGGTCTTGAAGAATGTCAAAACGAAAACCTGTCCCACATCACGATGGTTATTGCTTCAAAGATAGGCGTAAATATCCAGGATTCTGACATTGACTGGGTTACTCGCGCTGGACCTAAGAAAACTAGCAGCCACACACAGCAAAATACGACCAACACGACACTACCAAGACCTGTCATAGTTAGGTTTATACGGAAAAGTAAGAGGGACGAAATTGTTAAAAATGCCAAGACCCGTCGCGCATTGTCATCAAATGATATAAATGTGACGGGGCCGAATAGGAAAATTTTCGTCAACGAGCACCTCTCGAAGCAGAACCGTATCTTATTTCGTGACGCCAGGTCTAGAGCCAAGGAAAACGGGTTCCGCTTCTGCTGGATCAACAATGGAAGAATCCTGGTGCGCAGGGGAGAAGGATGTCCCGCTATTACAATTAACTCCGCGGCTGATCTCGAGCGCATTCGAACACATAATATATCTAACCAAACAACAACTGCCTGAATTATATTCTTTATCAATTTATTATCAAAAATTATTGCCTGAATTTATTATCATTTTATTAATATTACCAACTCATGATACATTATTGCCAATTTATTATCAAAAATTACTATCTACTATCACAAATTATGTTAAACTATATTTTGTTAGACCTGAATGTATTAGTTTAAAATTTATAAAATATTTCCCTTCACAAACCTTTCCCTTCCGAAAATATCCAACAGCCAAAGGAATTCTATACAATACAACCCGGTTGCACAAATCTGCACAAGTACTTAAAAATAAACACTCAACAATGTTATCACGCTGCACTATCATTAAAGGAAGCACAATATACCTACTTTTCATTGAAATTCTATTTTTCGATAATTTTAATCAGTGCAAAATTTTTAGATATAACAAATTAAAATTCAAATATAAACTAAGGCAACAAATTATTCAACATGCCGCTAATGAAATCTACAATTATTATTATTTAGTTATTACATTAACATTATTACTCTTTTACTATGTAAAAACCTCAACGTCCTCTATTTTATTACTACAAACAAGATCTCTTAACGGGCCAATTAGATCGTGTTTTAGACTTATCGAGCTTGCTCACCGAATAAACTTATATCAAGTGTTGTTATTGATACTTAAAACAAAATTACCACTTAACTTATTAGACTATGGATAACTCGGACTTGCATAGTGATATTGACGATACTCTTTCTGTTAACTGTCGCTTATTAGACAAGCTCGAGGACTGTGAAACCGCTTTGTCAAACATAAATTTCAAGATTCTGTCGTGCAATGTGAGAAGCTTAGGTCACAAGGCTTCTTCTGGAGAACTCTATACTGTGCTGAAACGGCTTGATACTTGTTTTGACGCGATGGTTTTTACTGAGTGTTGGTTTAGCTCTCCAGACCCGCACATTCCAACGATACCTGGCTATTTCGCCTTTCACACTAAAACGGTTACAAATAAATGCGGTGGCGTGACTATTTATGTCAGAGACTGCTGGTCGGCTAGCGCCCGGGAACCAGTCTTTACCGATGCAAACTGTCTCATTGTTAACATTGAAAATCAGATAAATGTTATTGGTATTTACCGATCTCCTTCCATTTCGAATACGGAAAACTTTTTGACCTCCTTAGAACAAATTCTTGATTGTAATAAGGAGATCAAAAATGATATTTTCGCTGGAGATATAAATATTAACATTCTAGATGAAACATCCGATAATGCTAACTCTTACCTGACCACGATGACCGAGCATGGGTTTTTCCCTGCCATCTCTCTCCCAACTCGTGGACCCTCATGTCTAGACCACATCTTCTTAAGGCCGAAGACCAAAGCGCTAGGCATTGTATGCAACTGCTCCTTGACCGACCATCACCTGACTATTGCTGGTATGAACTTAAGCAAAATAAAAAATGACAATAAACTATTACCTAGAACTAAGCTTAAACTTGACTACGACAAAATTCTTAATAGCCTAAGTGGCTACGACTGGAGCATTATCCTTAATGAGAGTAATGTAAATGACGCAACGAAGACACTGAACAACATTCTTGCAACCGAAATAGATAAGTCTACCACAAAATCCAGGACGAGTAGAAAAAAGTACAATCTCAAGCCTTGGATAACACCAGGGCTTATACGTTGTATGCGCCATAGAGATTTCCTTCATCTTAAGACTAAAAAAGATCCCCTCAATATATCACTTAAGTTAACCTACACAAGATATCGTAACTTCTTCACGAATTTGCTACGAAAGCTAAAATCCAACTACGAAAATAAATTACTTACCAAGAACCATCAAAATCCAAAAAGATTATGGAACGTTATAAAAGATGTCTGCGATATCGCAAATAATAAGTCTGACTCCCAGGAACTCTTAAAAAATCATACATCCCCACAACAAGCTGTAAATGAATTTAATAAATACTTCGCAAATGCAGCCCCAAAAATAGCCTCAGAAATTCTAAAAACAACATCTGCAAATGAAGACACACTGTGCAAAAATATAAAGGTAAACAGTCACTTTTCAGGATCAATCTTCTTCGAACCTGTAGACCCGGCTGAAATCGACAATTTACTGACAGAGTTAAAAACAGAGAGCGCCCCAGGCATTGATTCTTTCTCAGCTTCCCTATTAAAATATATAAAAAATACTCTACTCGTACCATTGACACATATATGCAATCTCAGTATGGAAACAGGCACCTTCCCTGACTGTTGGAAAACAGCTATTGTGCGTCCGATTCACAAGGCAGGCTCTAAGGACAAGATCGAAAATTACCGCCCGATTTCACTTTTACCTATTTTGTCTAAAATCTTAGAAAAAATCGTTAATAAGCGACTAACACATTTCCTGGAAAAGAAAAATCTGATTTCGGATCGTCAATTTGGCTTCAGACAAGGTCGCTCCACTGAAGATGCTGTCAGGCTGCTAACGTCTACGGTTGCAGAAATCCTGGATAGTGGCAATAGGAGTGTAGGTGTATTCCTCGATCTTGCAAAGGCCTTTGACACAATTTCCACCCCTCTACTGCTGCGCAAGCTAGAAGGCCTTGGAGTTCGGGGAGTCGCCCTCTCCTGGTTCAAAAGCTATTTAAGCGACAGAAAACAGAGGCTGAAGCTAGGCGACTGGATAAGTGAGGAGCTAAAACTCACAAGAGGTGTCCCGCAAGGAAGTATCCTCTCTCCAACTCTATTTATCTTATATATGAACGACATTCTCCTGTTAAACATCCCCAATGCAGAGGTTATTTGCTATGCAGACGACACTGTAGTAATTTTTCGCGGCTCCTGCTGGAATAGTGCTGTACACGCTGCTGAAAGGGGCATCGTGCAAATTCAGAAGTGGCTGAACCAAAACCTTCTTTGTCTGAATGTCAAGAAAACCAATGTTTTATTCTTTCATATAACTGGCGCCACTAGCCCTAAACATAACTCCATAAAGCTACACAAACAAAATTGCCGCTCCCTGTCTTTCCCCCTCCTTCGAAGTTGTACCTGCGAACGCCTAAGCAGGGTTCCATCGGTCAGATACTTGGGCATAGACTTGGACGAAAAACTTACTTTTCAGCCTCATATAGCGGCTGTAGCTAGGAAAACACGCAAAATAATGTATATAATGAGATCTTTGAGACCGGTTGCAAATATTGCTGTAAAAAGACTGGTTTACAGTGCTCTGTGCCAGTCTCTGCTACAATACTGCATCGGTGTCTGGGGGGGTGCTGCCAAATCACACATGATCTTACTTGAACGTGCCCAGCGAGCAGTAATTAAGGTGGCACTAGGAAAGCCACGGCGATATCCAACTACGGAACTGCTTCAAGAATTTGAAGTTCTCAGTGTTAGACAGCTTTTCATCCTAAGAGTCCTAACAAAGGATGTTAGGTACCAACAGACACCCGGCAGTGATCTCGCTTTGCTGGGAACACGGACGGCTTTTGCTTCACGTTTACCACCTTACATACATAATTTTGTAAGCCAGTCTGCAGCCACGGACCAAAATGTATCAACAGAATCGCTTGTAAAAATCCCACCTTCTGAAATAAAGAAATGGCTAAAGTCTAAATCCTATGCAGAAACCGAAAAACTAGTAGATGTTTGTAGCAGTAACAGACAGGCTAAAATAATAAATCCGCGTCACACATACACAAACCTCGCATAACACAGTACCTACATTCATGCTCCCGTCATCCCTTCTCCCTCTATTTTTTAAATTGGTATATTTTTCAAATTCTTATTAGTTATTAGGTATATTTTATTCAACTTAATTTATATATGGCATTTTATTAATTTCTTGACATTCTTTTATTATTTCTAATTGGTCTTAACTAAACAATCTAATGTAGTTAATGCTCAGATTATTATTAGGTTTTTTTTTTTTTTTATTGTGATACAAAAAAAAGAAAAAAAAGAGGAAGGAAAAAAACCTAAAAATAGTTGAATAACCTAATTCATAAATGACATTAATTACAATAAAAAAAAAAAATTTTTTTTTTTGACATTCTATCATATTATCTGATCTGACGAAATTGTAAATCTCAAACCCCAATTTATAAAATACTATCTTGATACTATTAAATTTAAAAAAAAAATTATCTATTCAAATTAACTATATTATAACAATTACTGTACTAGTACTATTCTTTACTATTATTATTTTATTTAATGTATAATTTTGATTGTTCTAAATTATTTACAATAAGTGATTACTATGCTATGTGATATGTATTGGGTAACAACTGTAACATAATTAATTATGTAGTATTTTAATGATGTTTGTTCTTTTGCACAGACTCGCGTTAAATCATAGTTTGTAATAAAATAAAACGGACCACCAAGATACAGGCTTTGCCTAGTTTGGGGTCCCCAGGTTAAGTAATAATATTGTAATTCCTAACGCAATTTAAATAAGTGTAAGTGTAAAACTGTATTATTGCATGTTTAATAATAATAAAGAATAAAGAATAATAATAACTAAAAGACGCTTACCTCATGTGCTTGTAGAATCCCAGGTGTCAGATATTCCTTTATCCTTGTTGGTCGACTCGGGTTCGTCGATCTGCTTACTGAAAGAGAGTCGTATATTAAATAGCCAAAAATTAATTAAAGAGCCTATAAAACTTAAAGGCATTGACCCTGGTGATGAGCCGACCCTTACAGAAGGTCATTTTCAATTAAAACTAAAATTTAATGATAAGAAACCGTTAGCATTTAAATTTCATGTAATTAAAGATATTAGTTTGCCGTATGACGGAATTATTGGTACAGACTTCTTGTCCCAGTTCGGCTGTAAAATAGATTACACAAATGACACTCTAAAGATAGGAAAATTAGAAATAAAATTACTTTTCACTGAGCCATTTTTCATTGTTCCACCTAGAAGCGAAGCCGTTATTGAGTGCTCAGTGCAACAAACTAATTTAAAAGAAGGTATTATCGCTGATCAGCATCTTACAAAAAATTTACTTATTTCTAATTGTATTGTTCAAATTAAAGATAATAATCGCGTAAATTTAACTGTTGCCAATACTTCTGAAAAATATGCTCATGTCAAAAGAAATCTTAACCTTACTGTTGAACCTTTAAATTTAAATAACATGTGTTCAGTGAATTCAAATAATTTGTTTACTCCAGAAAGATCCGAAGCTGTAATTAAAGAACTTCGAACCGAACATTTAAATTCGGAGGAGCGCAACTCTCTTACCAACCTGTGTAGCCAATATCCAGATATTTTCCACTTACCTAATGACCAGCTTACTTATACTTCTGCAATAGAGCACACAATTAGAACAGACAGTAATGTTCCCATCCATACCAAATCATATAGGTTCCCCGAATGTCACAAACAAGAAGTAGAAAAACAAATAAATCAGATGCTTGAACAAAATATAATAGAACCGTCATCCTCTCCTTGGAGCTCACCCATATGGGTAGTTCCCAAAAAATTAGATTCCAATGGCCAACGCAAGTGGCGTATTGTAATAGATTACAGAAAACTTAACGATATAAGTGTAGGTGAAACGTATCCTATTCCACAAATTTCTGAAATCCTAGACCAACTTGGTAAAAGTAAATATTTCACAACCCTCGACTTAGCTTCCGGGTTCCATCAGATTCGTATTTCAGCCGATGACGCACCCAAAACTGCATTTTCTGTTCCTCAGGGTCACTTTCAATTTAACCGTATGCCATTTGGCCTCAAAAACGCACCAAGTACATTTCAAAAATTAATGAATACCTGCTTATCAGGACTACAAGGAAGCCGGTGTTTCGTTTATTTAGATGACATTGTAATTTACTCATTTGACCTTGAATCACACATAGATAATCTTAAAGCCGTATTCGATAGACTCCGTAAATTTAATCTGAAATTACAACCTGAAAAATGTCAATTTCTTCGTAGGGAGGTAGTCTATTTAGGACACACAATCGGCGAAGATGGTGTAAAGCCAAATCCGAAATTAACAGAAGCCGTAACTAAATTTCCTACACCGAAATCACCTAAAGACATAAAGTCATTTCTTGGACTTGTGTCCTATTATCGAAGATTTATCCCTAACTTCTCTAAAATAGCAAAATCACTTACTAATCTACTAAAAAAAGATGCGCCATTTTCTTGGAAGGAAGAGCAACAACTTGCCTTTGAAACTCTTAAACAAAACTTAACTAGTGCCCCTGTATTAGCTTATCCTGATTATAGCCAACCCTTCATACTTACCTGCGACGCATCAAATTATGCCATTTCAGCAATCCTATCCCAGGGTCCAGTCGGCCAAGACCGCCCTATAGCTTACTCCTCTAGAACCTTAAATAAAGCCGAAACAAATTATTCTGTTACTGAAAAAGAATGTCTCGCTATAGTATTCGGCACAAAAGTTTTTCGTCCTTATCTTCTCGGTCGCCGCTTTAAAGTTATTACGGATCACAAACCTCTAAATTGGTTATTTAACTGTAAAGATCCAGGCTCCAGACTGATCCGCTGGAGACTAAAACTCGAAGAATTCGATTACGAAATTCAATATAAAAAGGGAAAAATAAATACAAATGCTGATGCTCTTTCCCGGTATCCTGTGAACCCAATCCAAGCCGATAATCCATCCCCTTCGGCGTCAGCACCTCAAGAAGTACAGCCATATTCACCTGATAGAGACCTCTTAGATTTATTAGTAACTCCACCATCCTTTGATCCTGAAAGAGACCTCATGGACCTTTTGCCAGAATCAATCCCTGAATTAAATCCCGAACCTCAATCGGACCTCTTGATTACTCCTCCTAATTTATTTAATGACAACCTGGAAGACGCTTTATCCTATGAACCTAGTGAGCAGCCTATCACTCATCCAGATTTTGAAATTCCTCTTGAGCTACCCGAGCCAACTCCTGACGAACCTATAATTGAAACAACCCCTTTGACTAACTCAAATCCAGATACTGCTGTAGACGATTATCCTACTCTCTTGAAATCTATGTCAGATAAAAGTAAAACATTTAATACCATGATTGAAGAATATAACGAAAGTTTACTTAAATGTCCTGCTAAAATTATCCTCGTACCAACATCCATTGACCTCGACGAATCCAACCCGTACCTCGAAGAAATCCTGTGCGATCCTGAAACAAAGAAAACATTAGTAGAATCTGAAAGAGAACTATTTGGTTTTTATAAAATTGAACGTAATAATAAAACCTTCTATTTGTTATTTTATAAAATTCATCATTTCGATGAAGCCTCATATCCTGAAATCTTTGAAACCCTAAAGAAAATTCGTAATGAATTACTCGTATTTGGAAACACTAATGAGATAGGTATATCCGATATGAAAAATCCTTTTGAGAAGCATTCATTTATTAAGATATTTAATATATTGACTTACCTTTTCCATAACACGCAGATCAAAATTAAGATATATCATAATAAAATTATTTTCCCAGTCCCAACTGAAATAAAGAAAATTTTACACGATAATCATGATATCCCGATCGCTGGCCATTTAGGCTCAGCTCGCATGTACAATAGGATAAAAGAAGTATATTATTGGAAAGGAATGCGTAGTGATATAGAAACATATGTTAAGCAGTGTAAGTTATGTCAGGAAAATAAAGCGTTCCGCCAAATAAATCGCGCGCCAATGCAGATAACTAGTACTTCTACGGAACCCTGTCAACGCGTAGCTCTCGATATTGTCGGCCCGCTTCCCGAAGCTGGCCCCGGTAAATTAAAATATATATTAACAGTTCAAGATGACCTTACGAAGTTCTCCTCGGCTTATCCAATTAGAAGTACAACTGCGGAAGAGACTTGCGAATGTCTCTTACATTATATTTCAATTTTTGGCATACCTAAAATGATTCTTACGGATCAAGGAACAAATTTTACGTCGAGTCTCTTCAAAGAGACATGTAAATTTTTAAAAATTAAAAATCTCTGGGCTTCACCCTATCATCCGCAGACACAAGGGGCTCTTGAACGTAGCCATTCAACCCTAAAAGAATATTTAAAGTCATACATAAATGAAGAACAGTCAAACTGGCCTCGATACATATATACAGCCATGCTAGCTTATAATACATCTGTCCATTCTACAACTCATTTTACACCTTACGAATTAATGTTCGGCACAAAACCATTTATTCCCAATTCTATTTATGATGAGTCACCCGGAGCTACATATCCCGAATATGTCCGTATGATGCAAAACCGTCTTAAATATTCCAGGCAAAAGGCTATCGAATTTATAAATAAATCAAAAGAAAATTCCAAGACTTATTATGATACACGATCACGCCCAGTCAGCTATCATGCTGGGGACTATGTTTATATTAAGAACCATTTAAGAATGCGTAAAGCTCTGTCGCCGGTCTGGAAAGGCCCCTATAAAGTTATAAAAATAAACGGTAATAACACATTAACCCTATTAATTAATCGACGACACGTCGTACATCACTACGATCAAGTTAAACCTGCCCAAGTGCAGACTTAATTTAATTTCAGCTCATAATATTATGTACAATTTTTATATTTATAAATTATTTTTACATAGTTATTACAATTAATTATAGCAAGATATTTATTCTTGCAGAGCACATCAGCAAAATGATTACGTTGAACAATTTCAATCAAGCCCAGGAATCTACTTCGATTATCTCGGCAAACTCAGCGCTACAAACGGAAAGTTAAATATTTTAATGCCATTGGACTTGTCCCACTTCAATTCACATATTGAAAATATAGATTCAGCTCTTACATTAGTTAAGGATCTTTGTGTAAAAACGACATTCAACAATGTCGATTGCCACCACCTCCTCGAGCCGCTTGCTGTCAGATTTAACGACATGTGTAAGGAATTCGATTCTGTATCTCATTTAGTAACTAAGAAATCAAAACGCGCTTGGGTGAGTGGCATAGGCTCAATTATAAAATATGTATTCGGAAATCTGGACGAAAACGATGGTTTTAAATACAATGAGGCCATAGACATATTGTTTAAAAATCAAAATAAATTGGCATCTCTTGTTAAAAACAACATTTTAATTACCACCTCTACAATTTCAATGTTTAATGATACCGTGAATAAAATTAGATTAAATGAATTAAATTTAAATGATGCTATCGACAAGCTCTCCGTTCAAGTCCGTAATATATCTATAATCACTGATGAACTCTGGTCTCAAATGAGCATCAATCAAGTAATTAGTCATTTAGAAACTTCAATTTTAACACTGTCTTTCCAATTGGAAGACGTCACTAACGCTATTTTATTCAGCACACAAAATATTTTGCATCCCTCTTTAATAACAACACAGCAGCTTTTTAGAGAACTTGCCGATAATCATCAGCACCTACCTAATAACATGAAATATCCCGTGAGCCTTGACATTGCCTCAATGAATGTCATTTTAAGTATTTCTAGGTTAAGTACATTTTATATAGATAATAAGATATTCTTTGTTCTTCAAATTCCGTTAGTGTCAATTAAGGAATTTATGTTATTTCACAATATAGGACTACCGACCCCGCATGACTCTAGCAACCCTAATTCTTTCAGTTTAATTATTCCAAATTCTAAATATATAGCAATGGCCAAGGACAAATCTCAGTACTGCATTTTGGAAGATTTAAATAATTGTGACTACATTTTAAACGGAAATTATATTTGTGATGTGTCAAACATTTATGTAACCAAAACAAAACCAACTTGCGAAACAGAATTTATGAGCAAAGTAATTAGTATAGTTCCGGAAAATTGTGAAACTAAATTAATTTTTGGAAATTTAGATATCTGGAAACCACTTAAAAACAATAAGTGGATTTTTGTACAATCAGCACCCGGCAAAGTCTCAATAGACTGTAGAAATAGCGAAACACACGAAATTAAAATTTTAGGTACTGGTATTATGTCTCTCCCTAATAATTGTATCGGCTACCATCAGAGTACCACTCTTGTAACTCAGCACAATTCTATTTTTAACTCTAGCATTGAAATCGGAATGCCCGATTTCAACCTTATTAATGATAGCTGTTGTAATATTAAGAAATTAAATTTAAGTATGAAAAATGTGACCCCTATTAAACTACAAAACTTTGATTTAGATAACATTAAATTTAATAAACAAATATTTCTTAAAACTCCTGAGGACTCAACTATCCTAGAGGATCCTCATATAGTTCAATATGGGACACATTACTCTATTGCTGTTATTTTTATAATTGTGTTAATTTTTATTTACTGTTTGTTTAAAATTTATAAATATGTGAAACCTGGCAGCAGAACCGTAAAATTTAACATAGCAAAGAAAGATAATAAAATTTCTAAAGATACACAGTGTAATATAATACAAACCAATGATCAGGAACAGGACGTCATAGAAGTTGAAAACATAAATAACATAAGAAGTAAATTTTAAAAAACATTTTTAGCTTTTTAGATTTTCGGCTGTAACTTCGTCGTTTCCTCGAAGTTACATCTTAGGGGGGAGGTGTTATATCCCAGCCCTGTAAGGGTAAATGCTGATAACAGCTGTATCAGCATTTTGGTAGTTAGTTATAGGTCTCAGTAGTTAGGAGCGGAGTTCAGTTGGCTTCGAGACATCATCCGTGACGGTTCTGCCTAAGGGTCCCTATCGTAATCCAATGTTATATTTGTGATAAAAGTTGAATAAAAGTGTGTAATAAAAAATCCTTTTTTTAAAAAGCCTTTTGGAAAAGGGGCCCTAACAGTACGTGTCACAATATTGATAAAAGCATTCATGTGATTATTAGTAAGGTCATTATAACTTAGTAAAGTAGACACTTAAGCTAACTATTTTAGAGGACGAAGGTTCCACCAGAATATCCTTGCAAGGAATCCTTCGAAAACGTTTCCATGAAAAATGCTCAAGTATTCTTTCTTCTCCAGAAACTGGACATCCTGGAAGGTGACCTTCCAGAAGCCACCACCAACTTGATCGTGACTGGAGCCGAAGCGGTTATGATCGATGCCAACGCGATATCAGGCCTGAAGGACGCAAGACACATCCACCTGTCCCACATACAGATAATTCTGCTGAGAAAATCTGCCGCAGTAAACCTCAACATTGTCAGTCTGTTTCTGGAAATAGCACACTGCGATGTTTTGCGAATCGAAGATAGGACGTTTAGCAATATAAAAGGTATGTTGATGCTCTATTACTATATACTACTACTACATTAGGACGTAAAGTTTTACTAGCTACTAGGATGAATTTATGAACACACAAGTTATATTTGAGTTTCTTTCTTATTACATTTTCGGGAATATACTATTAATTCCCGTATTCCCGTGGCATCAAATATTGTTTATATGTCAATAAACAATATTTAGGCCACATGTTGATAAATAAGAAAATTAAAATAGGGTTTAATATTGATCATAGCTGCATAGCGTTAACACCATAACCAAATAAGCGTATTTCCTCTTTTTACAAATTTCACGCTATTTATCATAATTTTTTACCAGTAACATAAAATGATAAATAGCGTAAATAAGTTGTTGTCAACTTATAAAAAGTTACGTTTTGTCTTTGTATATTCAAACTACTTTTTTAATGTTAATTGTTAAAACAAATATAACACATTGTTTATGCGTATGCTTTGTATAAATATTTTCATTATTAACATTTTCTTTTAATTAGCCTATAGTGACAAATTATTAGTGTCTCACTGCTGGGCAAAGGCCTCCCCCAGGATAATAACAATTATGGTGTTTAATATTGAAGTCAATTGTATGTGGAACTGCTGCAATATAGTACATATTTGACGTGGGAGAGCCATGCTTCGGTACGAATGGGCCGGCTCGACCAGAGAAATACCACGTTCTCACAGAAAACCGGCCTGAAACAGCGCTTGCGCTGTGTTTCGCCGAGTGAGTTTACCGGAGGCCCAATCCCCTACATTTTTCCCTTCCCTTCCCTACCCTTCCCTATTTCCTTCCCTGTTGCTTTCCATCAGGTGACCCGTTTGCTCGTTTGCCCCCTTATTGCATATATAAAAAAACATAATATTATTGTCTCGACTGTGACACTGCGAGTGGCATCTGTGTGGCTATTAGCAAATTCCCTCGAATCTATAAATAAAACCATGGCTTCAAAAGTCTCGTCGCTCTTTTGCCGATTTTATTAAAATATTTTCAAACCTTTTGTTTATTTTTTCTATTAATTCTGCTGTGCGAATTATTTGCCAATATTATTTTTACAATATAAAATCAATACACTGTATTCGAAGCGAATTTCTACCTATAGCTTTAGGCTGAGCGATCCTTGTTTCTGAGGCAATGCAAATTTTGTTGGTCCATTTTGGGAGGCTTCATCCCAAAACCTGCTCTTCGCATTCTACGAGTATCTTAATCTTCGATAGCACACAACAAGAGCTTATGTAGTATAAATGGATTTAAGGTCAAATACCTTGAAAAAAAATATCCTGACTGGACAACTACCATGTTAATTAAGTAGAAACTGTACATGTTGCAACGAAGTACTTTGTGTTTATCATCGTTGTCAGAGGCAGGAAAGACCCGTTACGTGAGTGGAAGAAGCAGGTATTAACAGTTAATAATTTGCCGTTTTGTTTTTCATAAATGGAGGCTTCAGAGTTCAGGGCCGGAAAAATAATTTGAAATCTAAAAATGTGATTTTTATGTGTAGCCAGATATAATAAAGAGCACGATGAAGTACTGTAAGTTTGTTTTTATAAAAATTGTTTAAATTATGAGGGCATTTCAACAAATTACTAAGATTGCTCAAAATATGAGGGAAACAATGAGTGAATGAATGAATGAATGAGATTCACCTTGTGTTGTAAAATGTTAGTTATATGCTTCTTCCACTCACGTCTTTATGATAAACCACTGCGTCTTCATTTACCCTGTGTCTACGCACTAGCTGCTGATCTCTATTTACCATTTAGAAGCGAGAGTCTTAATTTATAAATTAATTTAAATTTTATAATTTACATTATATGTATACTATTATTATCATAATAACAGTAAAAAGCGTACAATGTTCATAATTAATTTTCTGCTGAACCTCCTACATAAAGATGTAGCGAATTATAACAAAATATAATAATAATAATAATATCTATGGACGCATCACACCACGTCAGTCTGGCCCCGTGCTAAGTACCTAAAGGACTTGTGTTACAGGTACCAGACAACGGAAATATATATAATACTTTTTATACTATAAGTACATATATTTATTTAAGATTTTTATTACATCATACACATATTTAATACACATCCATGACCCGGGAACATTGAAAAACTTTTTGTTCCGTCGGCGGGATTCGAACTCGCGACCCCCGGCTTGAGTTACCAACGCGCTCACCACTGAGCCACAGAGGTCGTCAATAATATAAGAACTATGTAGATATCAACTAGCTGTTGCTCGCGACTTCGTCCGCGTGGACTTCAGTTTATAGCGTGCGGTGTCAACAAAATTGACAAATTGAAAAGCTTTTTAAAACCCTATTACCCCTTAAATCAAAATACCCAAAAACAACTGTGCAGTGTGCACATAATATTTCATTATTTTAAATTAAACTTTATTAATGCCAAATTTTAGAGCTTATTTAGATTACACCCATTACATAACTTTACCCATGAACTACAATTTATCACTGATTAGTTTAAGGTAACGTCACTGCATAGATAAAAGTACCTACTGAGTGAGTTATATAAAAACATGTATAACAATCGAAAGAATCGAAAAATGTAACTTGAGATGGTACCCCGTACCACCTCTTATAGAAACACGTAAACGCAAGCGCTAGCGTGATCTAGACGACCCTTAGCGCCATTTGTTATGAATTTTGGAACTAACTTAATTTGAACAAATTTACGCATAAACACCCCCTTACAACCCTTTTTTCCAGTTAAAAAGTAGCCTATGTCCTTTCTCAGGCTTTAGACTATCTGTGTACTGAATTTAATTACAATCGGTTCAGTAGTTTTGGCGTGAAAACGAGACAGACAGTCAGACAGAGATACTTTCGCATTTATAATATTAGAAAAATAATTCTACATCTGATAAAACACAAATAGCAGACCATTTTTATAATTTCACAATTTTATAAAGATTTATTATCTGCGAAGAATGCACGCGACACGCAACTCGCAAGCGTCGGTACAACATAATAGTTCGTTTATGAGCTACTTACAAATAGGAGGGAGGAATATATTAATGGTGACGACGTGTTACGGCTGGAGAGCATAATAGTGACAATTGTTGAGCTATTTACTTGTATAGTCAACAATGTAAAGTTAGTGATTTGTTCTTAGTATCTAAAGCGTGGCTATAAGGCTAAATTTTGTAAAAGTTGGTAGAGACTAATTGTGTTGGAAATATTACTTTTTAGGGTTCCGTACCTAAAGGGTAAAAACGGGACCCTATTACTAAGACTTCGATGCCTGTCCGTCTGTCTGTCTCCAGGCTTTATCTCAAGAACCGCAATAGATAGAGTTCTGAAACTTTCACAGATTGTTATATCTGTTGCCGCTATAATATTAGCAAATACTAAAAACAAAATAAATAAAATATTTAAGGGAGGCTCCAATACAACAATACCGACAACATTAATATCGAGCAAATAACAAAAAAATCACGTTGATCTTTTTGGTATTTTTTGCTCGATATTAATAATGGCAACACAATATAGGCACTTGAAATGTTCACAAAATACAAACTAAGTAGACGTAATGGCCCGGGAGCCAAGTAAATTTTTGGTCAATGATTTCCTCCCGGGCGAAACTTTGTACAATGCATAAGAGACTTATACTATGAATACTAGCGACCGTCAGCTGTGACTCCGTGGGTGGGGTGGGCACTGGGCAGTGGCAGCCTTCCACCCATGAAGAAAAAAATTTTTCAGTAATTTCCTCTCATTTGAAAATTTATCAGAGTATAGTTTATGTAGTATTTTGAAAGAAAAACATAGTCAGCTGGCCATAACACGGTGGATTATACGTCAGCTGGCTCCTTGAACATGAAAAAAAATATTATATTTTCAATGATTTCCTCTCAGCTAAAAATTTACCTGGTGATCATTTATATGCTACTATGAATGAAAATTTATGTCAGCTTGCTGTATCTCAGTGGAAAGTTTGTCAGCTGGTACCTCGAAAGGTGTAAGGCAACAGCATCTATACCTACTAAAACTTATCAGCTGACGACTTTTCCACTGACTTATAGCTAGCTGATTTTTTTAATTGTTTACTAGAGCATTTTAACAATACTCTGATAAATTTTCAAATGAGAGGAAATGACTGAAAAATTTTTTTTTCTTTATCTTTGGGAGGCTGCCACTGCCCACCCCACCAACGGAGTCGCAGCTGACGGTCACTAGTATTCATAGGATATGTCCCTTATTCATTTTACGAAGTTTCGGTTGGGAGGGTCTTGGTCATGAAAATCTGTTACTGGCCCCAGGTCTATAAGTCTCATACTTCAACAGTTTTGGTTCCTTTTCAGTTTTCTAACACTAAAATATGACAATTGACAATAGCTACGAAACACACGAAATGACAATCACAAATTGTCACTTCTATGAATGCACAAAATTGTGTACCGAATACAATATACATGCATTGGCTTAACGTACTTACCGTAAACGTAGTTAACGTACTTACCCTAAGGCTAAAAACGGGACCCGATCACAAAGATATTTCAGCCTATCCGTCTGTCCATGTCCGGGCTGTACCTCCCCTTTCTAGCATGTAGCCTTCCTGTTAGACCCAGATCCCAGAGCGATAAGACACAACTTACTATCATAATATGGAATATGGATGAAACCTTAGGTTACCTCAGAATTTGTGAAGCTCTACATGGAGCTATAAGTACTCGCTACTTCTACTCCAAAATTTTTGCATCCTTATTTCAATAATGTATAAAAATTACTGTCTGTCTGTCTGTAACCTCTTCACGCCTAAACGCTACTTATGATATTATTTGATTAGGTGCACAATTTTGAAGCAAGGCAAACTTCTGCTCTATTTTTACATCTTTGTATTGTGTAATAGCTTTCTATTTGTGAAAACCTATATTATATCTTGAAAATAAACTCTTCTTACCTTTGCTAGACCTGTAAGACTATTATATTGTGCTTTACATTCTTTTTCTTGGATACATTAGATAAAGAATAAAAGTTTATAGTATTTTTCATAGTACGTTTAAGAAAGGCGTTTTATTGAGTCGGCACCGGGCAGTGGCTAACCGGTTTTAATATTGCCTAGATAATATTGCATGCGCCGGAAGATCCTGATTATCGACTGGTCGTTTCACAACCTTTGATATTTATTTATCTACTTTAGATAACTCGTCTCACTCTCGAGCTGAGCTTCTTCGTATTTTAAATAAAAATAATAATATGCAATATAAGATAAATTACTTCATATGCAGTTAGCGGACCTACGCAATTTGTACGGGCTTTATCTTGCCTCTTAGTCCGGTCTACTCGTAATTAGACGCAAAAAATCGTAACCTCGGCATAATTCGCATAGAGCTGAAAATTGGTAGAGACGTTAAATACACCATTACAAATAAAACCTCAAAAGTCCCCGGCGATCCTCCTTGTGCAAAATTTTTTATTCAAGGTCAAAGGTATGAAAATGAGATTTTTCCTGTTTTTTTTTCCAAACTATAAATTTATCACAAAAATAAGTAGGACAAAAGTGTAGATCATAGAATTCCCTACAAAATATATATTATATTTTTCATTACATACGACTTACCATTCCTTTCAAATGGCGGGCTCAAAGTTTGGGAAAATCATATCTATGCTTAAATTATAAAGCTTAAGAATTTGTGAAACTACCGCTTTGAATTGAAAAATTCTTTTTTTTTTGGATACGAGGGCGGGATGAGAAGTAACTAGCCTCTGCTATTTAAAAAGTTAAAATTAAAAAAATATGTATGTCATTTTTAAACTCGTGTCTCTGGAAACCTGTGTCCTAAATTTGAATTTGATGGCGTGAAAATGTTATTATTTTTTATCATTTGAAAAAAAAATTCGTCAACTGTTTTCAAAATGGATAAAATTGAACGAAGAGCGCCGATAAAGTTTCCTCATATGAAGGGGTTAAAGGGGAGATATATCTGTGACGAATTAAAAAATGTTTTGGGTGAATCTGCTTCTTCTCATGCCACAGTAAAAAACTGGGTGGCTGAGTTTAAACGCGGTCGTTCATGTGTCAAAGATGAAGCCTGCCGCGAACGTCCAAAAAGCGTCACAACTCCGGAAATGGTCGTGAAAGTATATGATATGGTTTTAGTAGACCGACGATTGAAGTTGCATGGTGGTGAGGGGCCTTGCACGGACTTGCCAACATTATTGCTTGGGTGGTGGTGGTGTTTGCAAGTTCTTGCATGCGAGTGTACGCATAGGCAGTGTGGGAGGAGGGAGGTGCTGTACGCATGCCTATGCGTGCACTCACTCATTTACTTAAAGGTGGAAGTTTATTTCGCGGAATATTGCTAAAAATAATAACAAACTAAATTTTAAGCTATGGATTTCCGCAAAGTAACGCCTGATTCCATTAACTATTGAAAAAAGTGTCTGAATATTTTTTGTAGAGAATTCTATGATCTACACTTTTGCCCTACTTATTTTTGTGATAAAATGTATAATTTGGAAAAAAAACAGGAAAAACCCTATTTTCACCCTCGCAAGGTCAAGGGTAAAAAACCCTATTTTACCCTTTGACCTTGAATAAAAAAATTTGCACAAGGAGGATCGTCGGGGACTTTTGAGATTTTATTTGTAATGGTGTATTAACGTCTCTACCGATTTTCAGCTCTATGCGAGTTATTCCGAGGTCGAATGTTTAATTTTCCTGGGGTATCTCGTGATCAACATCAACTTCCTACGAATCAAATTCCCTTGCACCATCGTGGAAATTATTTCACAGGCGTATAGCGGACCTACGTAATTTGGTCGGGTTATTTCAACACATAATGTAAGCACTATTTTCTGGACTTGAAATAGCGCGACCAAATTATGTTGGTCCGTTAACTGCTTATTACATTCCCTGGTACTTGTAGCGAGTAACGAGCAATGATGTATATATATTTTGTGCAACTGGAATTTAATGATATAACTAGAGGAATAACGCGAATATCTGTGGCATTGCAATATATATACATTATCAATACATTTACCAATAGAATAATCGGCTTTAACTATATGCTTTTGATATCCAAAGCATCCAGTTGACACGAACTGGATATTAATGTTTGCAATTGAATATTTCCAACCAAAATGTTCACTGTAGAATTGTAGGTTTTGAAATATGCTTTGAAATATTATGTTTATGATTTGTATATGTATTTTTATATGTATCATGTTTAAATGCGCGAATAAACAATTTATGTATTGTTATTATTATGTTTTGGCCTTTGAGACTTAATACTCCTTACTACGACTAAATACAACCTACTACAGTCCACAAGTCACAACTAAGCTGCGACAATACTTTTTACAAATCATAGTTTTTGCTCGTAATCGGTTTAAGTATTACTCGTTCAGTTTTACCGTCGCTTTCAAATCAAATAATGTTTCTGTAAGCTCAGTGTGAAAAAACAGCTTTAGAAAGCTCACGTACAGGTGTTCGGCGTATTTGTTTACTACATTGAGTTTCAACCAGTTCCAGTGTATATATTTTCAATAAAATATGTTCCTTCCAAAATTTCATACTAATATTATAAATGCGAAAGTGTGTCTGTCTGTCTGTCTGTTACTTCTTCACGCCCAAACCGCTGAACCGATTTTGCTGAAATTCGGTATGGAGATACTTTGAGTCCCGAGGAAGGATATAGGATATTTTTTATCCCGGAAAAATGTACGGTTCTCGCTCGATAAACTATTTTTGGCGCAACGGAGTTGCGGGCGTCATCTTGTTCTTTATAAGTTATACTCGTAACACTAGGCATTGTCCTTTTATAATAAAATATGACACAGTATTGTAACTAAATTATATCTTCCTCAAATCGCCGATAGTGGAAGACGTGACAACGTTCTGCTAAAACCTGCGCCTAAAAGTGCATTTCAAAAACAGGTCAACCAAATACTGACGATTTTGCGACTACCGAAAATCATCCTTAATCTTGCTAATTTCGCTGTTTGTTAGAAATCGTTCATAGAGAAATATTTGTGCATTTAAATGGACACGTATGCCCAGATCTTATAAAGTTTAGGAGCAATAAAAACCGTGTTGGTTGAGTGAGCGACGTGACTTCACAACATATGGCACGGAGCTGTGCACTGTCCATGATGACACACTCAAAAAATTACATATCCATTATTGAGTAACAACGTTCGACGGGAGAGGACAAAAAGGGCCGTATATCTGTATAGTAAGAGAAATTCTACTCAAGGTCATTTTGTTAAAATAATATTACGTCATTTTACGTGTACTGAACTAGAACCAGTATATTATAATTATATGAATTATTATGGTGCCTTAAACTCGACAGAGCATTTACCATTGATCAAATATGGCTATAGCCTATACGTTTCGGCTAAAACTTCGTCTTTCTCAATGTCTCCACTATTGGCCCACAAGACTTGGACACCGGAAAGATAGTATTATGTATATTTACTATTTAGTTTTCTTTACTATTGACTATTAAATAGAAGCTAGGAAAACTAAATGAAAATTTCATTTAGTTTTCCTAGCTGAAGCTCACTCAGCATGATCAAAAGGCAAAAACCCAATAGAAGTATAGATACCAAATTACAGATTGCTATTGTCAGTCTGACACTGTCTATAACTATTTCGTAAAAAATCCTTAAATGTGGGTAGTGGACAAAATGGAAGGCAATCTGGAATAGGCACTTTCTTGGTAACGTTGGTAGTTCCGTTGGTTAAGATATTTTCGCAGATATGTATTTTTATGTTCGTAAATGTGTTACTGGGCCAGTTTTTCATACAGACACATTAGATGTTACGGCTTACGGCTAGCTGTTAAAAATAGACGCATAAATCATATAACATTTTATTTCTAATCAACACGTCATCACAGCACAGCTCAGTTTTTTCATAAAGCTCCGTATTTTCTACCACATTACAGCTACAGAAATACTTATCGCCTACAAAACTACTCATCTATTAATATTTCCCACTATCACTGTAAAATGAGCTTTAAAATTATTAGTTTAGCTAGAAGGAAAGCTCTTCAAAATTCTTACATCTCTGAACTTAAATCCTCTCTGTCTTTTGACACCTGAATTAATTAAATTAGTTAATAAAATGCTTGAGAAGCTTAATGAAATTATGACGTTTGGCGCATTTTTATGAGCCAGCAAGGAAGTGATGTCTTTGCAGCTAGCGACTGAGTAATCCTAAGTTATTTTTGCATTGGCCGCAGAGATTAGTCGCTGTGTGTCGACGAATTTAGTTACTTGATTAAGCAAGCGCAAAATACATTTTACATGTCCACGATACTGAATCATCCGCGAAATAATGAAATATTTCGTATTAATTTGCTGTGCCTAAATGCTATTTTTATTTATGCTTTGGTATTTAGTTATGTGGGTAGATATGAAATATGTATTCCTTTTCTGTGAACTGATTTTACTCTACATTCAAATGCAGTTACATATCTGTGCACCAAAAATAACATACCTACCTATAAGTCGACCTCTAGCTTTTTGTTCGATTATAATATGTACGGATGTTTGAGATGCTGTTGATGCTGTAGCAGAGGTTTAATCTTCAAATAATATAAACTTTTTCATATAAGTACAATAATATTTCGTAATTATCATCTTTGTATTTTTTTTTTATCATAGCTCAAAAGTAAACTGTTACCAGTAATTGGTTTAAAAGATTATTGGTTTTAGTTTTAAGAGAAAGGGTTTTTACATTTTTAAGGTTTTTAAGACAATAAATTAGACTGATTCTGCCTTTTTAAATGTGTACAGAGATAAATCAACCTTTCTAAATAACTACTTACGCAAAGGGATTAAATGAATATTCCAAATCTACGATATTATGCTCAGAAATTTCAAAAGCAAATAGGTAGCGGTAGCGGACAACAGCATACATCTAAAAATATACATTTCCCCGCACTCGGTATTCGTGTTTTACAGGATAATGACTCACGCCAAACCGAATGTAATAACAAGTGAATGTTCTGTAGACAATAGGAGTATTTCGGTCTATAGTAGCAACGTGGTAGACTGCACGTGCTTTGAACATGCGCTTACGGAAGAGATCTTTCAAAAGTTACAAACAAAAATAAACCGAACCTTGCAGAGTATTTAATATAAACGCACGTTATATTCGTTTCAGGACCGCTAACTGTGCACATTCGGAACTGCGGATACGTGCAGATAGAGAGGGAGGCTTTCTCGTGGCTGCTGTCCATCAACATTGATGATGTCAAGAATTTGCAGCTGGGCCCGGGAGCTTTCAAATTGGACCCGACAGCCGGCAATATAGGTGAACACGGAGCAGGATTATCGGTTAGTATTAGTACAATAAAGCGCTTGCGATATTGCCCGTGAATCAGCTAAGGCGAAGGATATAAACTTGCGTTTACAAATTGTGCGACAGTGTCTATATTACGCAGCGATAGTAACAAAACCATTCTTTTCCAGATCGAGATGAAAAACGTAACAGTACCAGAAATAGGTGAAAAGACATTCGGATCATCGGCTGCGCTTATTTCGATGACGTCGGTGGATGTCCAGGCGATACGAGCCGGAGCATTCTCAGCCAACACATACAACATCGTCATGGCTACGAACTGCTCGTTCCAACTTATCGATGCGGATGCGTTCGTCAGCACGTCAATGATAAACAATTTGCACTTCTATGGGTGCAAAATACAACAAATTGCTTCCAAAGCTTTCCAATGTGCTATTGTGAGATTGAACTTGACAAATTCGAGGTCAGTATCATTCATATTTAGAAAAATTAAATATAATACTTTTATTTTTCTTAATAAAAATTAAAAGTTCATTAAGAAAAATAAAAGTAAAGTAATAAAAATAGAATTTGCGTTGATATAAAATTTTTATCTCCTTATTTTCAGGTTCGAGAACATCGAGACAGGCGCAATCAACGCAACTGTAACTGCAGTTGATATTGTTGACAGCGTATTCAAGATCTTCAACGAAAGGGGATTCGAACTGTGGTTTTCTGACGAGATTCGAATGGAGCGTAACTCATTTGACGAGTTGGCACAAAATGCAATCATGACTCCGCAGAGTAAAATACAAAAATTAATATTTGTCGAAAATGAAATAGAAAACATTAACTCCGGAAGTCTAAGCTTCATAGGTCCAGCCTACGATATGTATCAGGACAGTGTTATTTATCACAACAACTATTTCGGAGTAGCTTGTTACTGTAACATTAGTGCTTGGTTAGCCAAAGGGTTTGCCATCGATTCTGCTGAACCCTTTAAATCCGAAAGTTATTGTACTGTTCCAGAAATAATTGCAAGGTGTTTTAATGTTCCCGATCAAAACATGTTGTTCCAAAAGTTTTTCGACAATGTGTGCCATGATAAATCAACTATTCAATGTGAAAAATTCAAGTCAAAGGCTTTTGGCGAGGTAGAGATAAAAAATCCAAGATTTCCCCACAAAAAGGATGGACAGGAGGGATTAAGTGAACGTGACAAAAAAGTGATTGGTATAGTAATTGTAACAGCACTGGGGTGTGTGATAATAGTGTTATTTATAAGTTTCATAAGGTGGATGAGACGTCGCGGTTACTGTGTAAAGATAAAAAATATTTTACTCTCCTCCAACTCCTCGTGTGGAACTTTCTGTGATAGATTATGTGTCTGTGGCGCGAACAGTGGCCTCGATAATGCCAGAAGTATCTCTCAACTATCTGTGAATGAGTATTCAGAGCGCCACCGACTGAATGAGCCAAGAGTACAGGATGCTATGATACAAGAAACTGCAATTCCTAGTGAATGTACTGAAACTGTGGTCGCTACAGAAAATAAAACAACTCAAACATTGCCAGAGGAACTAACAAAGGAATTATTAGAAAATTTAAAAGAAAAGCTCGAGGATCCAGAAAATTATGTAGAAGCCAGAGAAATGATAGAACATTTATATGAACTTATAAAAGTTGAAGAAAGCTGTAACACTAACACTCCCACACTCATAAATGTCGAAGAGAATATCTACGAACTGCCATATCAAAATACTGCGCCGCGAATTGGTAAAAATAAAAAGCAAATGATAAGTGTCGGCACAAGAGCTCCCTCGCTCGATAAATTAATGCCCTTGTCACCGTATAATAGACAGACTGCACTGGCTCATGAATATTTTGAACCCAAGGACTTTGCTGTGCATCTTTATACCGAAATAACGAATTCTGATAAAGAAAGGAAAAATTTGCTCGGTGCCATTCCAGATTTAGTTGCTGAACAGCCAATCCCTCGGGGACCATATCTGAAGGCTGTTCGAGAGAAAATGAATTCAAGTGGAACTGCCTCGCCTGTGAAATCCGCGAATAGCTCGATATCTGGTGCACAACCTAACATATCAACAATAAAATCAAACAAGTCTACAACTTCTAATAATTCTGGAAAAATGATAAATAGGCCTCTCCCGGAGAAACCGCCCAATACCTACCTAGGAGAAGGTCCGTCGTATCGGTTCCATTGAGCATTTCATCATAATATTATGACGCGCTATTAAAATATATTCTTTAAAATATTATATTTTCGAAAATCCTTGCTGGATCCTTGAAGGCGCACGTGTTACTAACTACGATGCAATCGCTGAAACAAATATTTCTTTGCTGTGATATTATTTTGTTTATATTATTAATGTAATTGATTTGATACGTGAATACGTAATGCCAGACATTGTTCTAGTTTTCTTTGTAAATAATTTATAGATGTAAATGTTAAGTTACTTAGCCAACTACAGTCTACAGTAGCTTGTGTCTGTGTAAGTTGTAAAATATTAAATTATAGATGATAAGAGTCAAAAATGCTTGTATGCACATCTCGTTGTCTATATAATTGTTAAATAGAATAATATCCAATTGTGTTTATGTAGGTAGCACTCGAATACCAAATAATAGTTACCTATTACAATTATTTCAAAGATAATAATAAAATGTATCTTTAAAATTGCTTCGATCTCGGTGAATTCTAATTTTCTTTGTATTTTCATCGAAATATGTAATATTTTTCTACCGTTTAACCCGATATTAACTCGACCTAAGGTTAGTGACTGACTTTAGACTATAGAGACTATTATATTTCTATACGTAATTTTTCTTATTTAAATCTTTTCAGATATCATACCTTATACTTCCGTGGATCAAGGTCTTGTGTTTTACCATCATGAAAGTTAGCGACATTTAGGATCATTTTAATTTAAATTACAATATTTATTTAAAATCAGACTTGGTTCCTAGCAGATACAGGATAAATTATTTATTTCTTATCATTGATCTGTTGATTCAAATGATTCCCTTGGTGCTCGCTAGTCGCTTGTATTAATTTCTAACTTTATAAAATCATAATTAATTATTTTATGAAAAGAGATGGCAAATTATTATTTTGTTTTATATTACTCGTAGTGTTAATAATTTAGTTAGTGAAATTCTCATAAATTAAAGGCATTTATGTGTGAATGATATTCATGTCCTATTTTAAAACTTAGTGATATTTATTGTATGTATAAATGCTTCATTTACGGCCTGTTTCACCGCTTCCTGATAAGGTGCCCGATAGGGTTATTTGACAGATTTTCCATACTCCATCTGTCAAATTAAGTGGTGGATAGCCTTATCAGGAAGCGGTGAAACAGGCCCTTAGATAGGTGAATAATAAAAGCACTAAGCAATGTGACTAATAGATACAATATAGAATTGTTGTCCAATAAATAAATAATTATAATTATTAATAATTATACAATTAATAAATATCTAACAAGTGTTCGTATTGCAATGAAAAAAAGCTGACTTTTGGCAACAAAAAAATGAGATTAGACTATAAATTGTATTTATTCCTCAGATTACGTACTAGGTATTATATTGGAAAAATGGCGATACGATTTTAAAAAATCGCAACTTCCCAATGTTCTTATATTTAATGTATAGGCTTTAATGACCATATTTTATCTGATTGTGGCGTAGACACATGGTGTTATTCCAACGATGTTGCATATGAAATAAATGTTGAATGTGATACTGAATTTCATTCATGTGTAATAGGCATGATAGTAGTCAGGGACACTTTTTTTTCTAGAACCTTTTTTTTTATTACTATCCCACCAAAAACATAAATGCAAAAAATGCTGAGCCAAGTTCCATACAAACATTATATTTCTTGTCTATGGACTTCGCCGTAAAAAGGATGGAGATCTAAATGAGTGCCAAGTTTCATTGAAAATCGAATTATGTACGTATGGGAACCAAATAACATAATGAACAAATAATAGAGTATATTTCTTTGCTTTATTGAATATCTATAACAATTGATGTTATTTAAATAATGTGAGATCTTAATCTAGATTAGATCTAACTTGGCCAGTTTTCATTACGTCAGTCATTTTTCATAAAATTATTGAACATTTTAATTCTGATGAAAACTAGCAAAGTAAAATCTAATCTAGTTTAAGATCTCACATTATTTAAATAACATCAATTGTTATAGATATTCAATAAAGCAAAGAAATAGACTCTATTATTTGTTCATAATGTTATTTGGTTCCCATACGTACATAATTCGATTTTCAATGAAACTGGAAAAGGATGGAGATCTAAATGAGGCACTCATTTAGATCTCCATCCTTTTTACGGCGATGTCCATAGACAAGAAATATAATGTTTGTATGGAACTTGGCTCAGCATTTTTACATTTATGTTTTTGGTGGGATATCACTACTTTTTGTAAAGAAAACTTTCCTATTTGAAACTTATCAGGATGTTGGGAAAGAGCCCCTAAGCCTTATTGAGACTTGAGTATCAGACGAGTAAAACAAAGAAAATCCAAGCGAATGGAAAATGCAGCTAACATCAGAAAGCATTGGAATAATACGGTATAACACAAGTGTATTTTCAACCATTAACTATAGTGAACAACATACTGTTCGGAAGATAAGTAGCTATTATCATAGCTGTCTAAAAGACAGACAGACAAACAGACGGACGGACAGACTGACTGACAGATATATTGAAATAATTCTATGTCTATTCTCGGGACTCAAACTATATCTCCATACCAAATTTAAGAAATTTGGTATGGAGATATAATAAAGTCACCTTCTATTCATTTCAAGTTTTTTCAATTCACAAATAAATGTTTACGGGGAGCTCCCATACAATATATTACGTGATTTTATATTTCTTCTTTCATAATATTAGATTTCATAAAAGTAAAATAAAATATATATTTAAGGCGGGTCTCCATACAAAAAACATAATTTTCGCTCTGTACGACTCGCACTTGACCGATTTTTTATGTTTTCGGATTTTTCCCTACGCTTACACACAATTACTGAGCTGGATTCCAAATTTTAGCCTTCTAGGTCATCTGGAAGTGGTATTTTGATATTTTGATCTAAAGGTCAGTCAGTCAGTGATAAAAATTTAGATTTTCGGACGTTAATATCTTAATAACCGTTTAAGCCGTGCTTATGAAATTTAGAGCATGTATTTATCTTGCAAGTATCATTATATGAGCCAAATTTGAACCGTTTATGTAAAATAGTTTCTGAATTATGAGGGGGTGAAAAGTACCTGCAAATGGTTCGTGTAATATTACACACGGTGCATGCTCGCCATTCTGTTATGCTGGAACTTGGCTTGACACTCTACCGCGTGTCTATATCAAGCTAATTTTTTTTGAGTAGCTTCATTTTGAGAAGACAAACAACAATAAAAAAGATTTCATGGTTTGATTTGATGGTCCTACAATATGAATTGTTTTATTTGTAGGACAATGTTACTATTAAGTTATATAAATATTATCCTACCAATATACAAAAAATCTGCTGGTTAGGGATCCATTTTAGGGTACCGTAGTCAACCAAGTTTTCTTGATTACAGAACCCTAAAACGGAACCCTAACCAGCTAATTTTGATAGGTTAATATGTAGTTAAATAATTTAAGAGCAACATTGATAGAACCATCCATATTTTTAACCGACTTCCAAAAAACGAGGAGGTATTTATGTTTTTGTATGTTCAACGATTACTCCGCCGTTTGTGAACCGATTTTCGAAATTTTTGTTTTGTTGTATTAGGTTTCACTGCAATTTGGTACCATGTTCACAAAAGTGGTGACCTGATGATGGGATCCAGGAGTAATCGAGGGAACTCCTTGAAATTTATATGGAAACATATGGTGATTTTGGTTTTATGTGAAGTGTACTAAGAATATGCTACCAAAAAGTCAAATATTGGGTCAAGGTATACCATGGTTTCGAAGATGCTGAGAGAACTCCTGACTCCTCTGACGTTTGGGAGTTTCGGCGTTGTTTTAAGAACAGAAAGCATATGCTACCATGCAATTCAAATTCATCACTAATATCTCATGGCACAAAATACATAATAGTACAAGGCGCTCTGCGGCGCCGACCGCCGTGTGTAGTATATTGAATTATGTACATAATAATAATTATGTACATAATTCAACACCAATTATTATTATAGGCTGTTTATAATTTTAATTATATTTTAAAAAAATCTTCAAGGGCTATAGACTATAGACTCTTTTCTTATAATTAAAGTATGGTTTTCAACAACCAGTGAAGCAGAACCTTAATCTATAACAAATATTTAAAATCATCATACGAACCTGTATTATGAAGTTAATTAAATATTATTTAAATACCCATCGAATGGATAGTCAAATTATGAAAAATATTTCGTTGTTGTACATATTATATTATTGTAAAGTGTACAATTAAATGTAATCGTACACTTTACAATAATATAATATAAATAAATAAATACACACTTTAAATATAATGATATTGTCATGTTTTTGAATGAACTTTTCCAAGTGTAAAAGTCTATGGCCTTATTGCAGTAAAATTCTTATTTTAGATTGAGACAGGAAGCGATGTTTGATTAAGTTTCGTGTACGTGCAGTATAAAAATAATGTTCACGAGCCAACACCGGAGCATCCTGAGGATGCTCCGGTGTTGGAGCGAAACGCGCGTCGAGGTTTTCAACCTGCATGGTGGTGTGGGGCCTTGCACGGATTTGCCAACATTATTGCTTGTGTGGTGGTGGTGTTTGCAAGTTCTTGCATGCGAGTGTACGCATAGGCAGTGTGGGAGGAGGGAGGTGCTGTACGCATGCCTATGCGTCCACTCACTCATTTACTTAAAGGTGGAAGTTTATTTCGCGGAATATTGCTAAAAATAATAACAAACTAAATTTTAAGCTATGGATTTCCGCAAAGTAACGCCTGATTACATTAACTAATGTTCACGATTACCTGCTACGGTATAAACAGTACTAGAAATTCTTGCATCTTTGCGTTTACGTCTTTTGAACTACGCAACGAATTTTAGCACTTTTTCATGACTTTTTCTTCAATAGTATAAACTTTAACATAATATGTATATCATTTTCTCGAATCATTTTATAATTTATAACATAAAGCTGATTCACAAAAAAATTAAGCACAATCCAAATCTGGAAATTTAGTGCACGTGCAGGAAGTTAATTCAAAAAGAATTTTTCACCACATAAGGTCAAAAAACCAGAAGAAAGAAGAGAAAAGAAGTAAAGGTAAAAAGCTTGTGTTTGTAATAAAACAAACGCTCACGATTCACAAATTATTTTGTTTAAAAATAAATAACACAATAGTGTGTTCGACGTTCAATTTTTAAATCCCTTGAATAAAATATCACTGGTAGCGGGTAGGTTTTTCGCTAAGAGCTTAACTCGTAAAAATACAAAAAGTGCTTTTGTAAAATCAATCAAATCCCATAAAATCATTCCATTAAAATGAAATATGATAATATTAGATGACGCCTGCAACTAGGTACGTTGCACTAAAATTTATTTATCGCGGGACCATACATTTTTCCGGGACAAAAAGTATCTTATGTTCTTTCCCGGGACTGAAATACCAAATTTCAGCAAAATCGATTCAGCTGTTTGAACGTGAAGAGGTAACAGAAACACAGACAGACAGATGTGACACACTTTCGCATTTATAATAATAGTATGTATATTATTTTACCCTATACCTAATAAGTATTCTGTGCCTATTCGTAAGCCTTGACAAACGAGATAACTCTATATTCTACTCTAGAGGTATATACGCGTCTTCTGTTCTTCTGGCTGTTATGGACAGATATATTTTTTAAGCCGCCATAACTTTTACTTGTCCATGTAACGGTATCTGAAATTCCTCAATTAAAATATCATGCAAAGAAAGTTTCTGAATCATTTACGCGAGCGCTCGTTTATCAGGACTTGCCATCAGGTTCGCTGCGATCGTTTTAAGACAGTGGACCTCTTGACGATCAATTTTATTGGGCAATATCATTGAACAATATTATTGAAAAAAGTATTTGAGAACAAGATTGAAAGGAGTCCAATATTAAACCTAGCCGGTCAATAATATTGCATAATACATATTACGCGATATTGTGCAATAACATTGCTCGTATGGGCGCTAAGTCAGAATCTTAAAAAGGGAATACTAAACCAAAAATTAATTTACAAACATACTTATATCTAGAATCTTGATTCTAAACCAGTGATTCCCAAAGTGGTCCAGGTGTCCCTCAGGGGTCCACGAGAGACTAGACGGGGATCTACGTTGGCCCTGCCAAAAAATGGGGGGAGGTTTGCTTCAAGGCGTTCGCAGTATGCACCAACAGCTGCAACACCTTAAAAGTGGGCCAAGAAACGAAGGAGTTTGGGAACCTCTGTTCTAGACAAACAATAAATGGATGACACTTATAAGCAAAAACCAAAGATTTGTGACACGCATCGCAACAGAATTACCGAAAAATTTGGCTGGCCGCATACACTCGTTTTCCGTGTTCCGAGTACCTTGTAGGAAATTTCGGAATCCCGAATACACGGAATCAGTTGAAATTACAAATCGCACACGTTCACTTTTTTCCGAACGGAACAAATTTCGCACCGTGTATGTTTCAAGTGCAAGCCGGTGCATTCGTGCTTGAAAAAAACGAACGTTTGCGCTAGTCTCACGGAATTTCAAATCGTAATTCCACATTAGGATATCGAATACGAAAAATGTTACATGTATGCAGCCAGCCCCTGCTGTTCCCAGTGTGTTAATTTTTTTGTAAATAAACAGAAAACGGATTATACACATCAATTATAAGTTATAACATAAAACTATAACTGTCATACATAACCTGATAATAGAAAACCAAAAACCGTAGAGATAAATAAATTCCTCAACGCCTTTTCATCTGAACATTGATATTTCTTGGAAGAAAGTATTGTAAACACCGAGGTGATAAGGCGATAGTTCTGAGTATAGTCCGTTCATACTTATATTACCTTTGAGATGATCTTTACGACGACGAAATTAAGATCAAATTCATATAAACTCGTTGGTAATATGGCCATAGCCGCAGCATTTCCTATGCGTCGCACGCGGCTTCTTTGATTTAATCAATTTATCCGTTTGAACTAGCACTGCGCCGCGACCCTACGCCTCACCCATTAATTACTGAGATTAACAAACGGATTTTATTGCCTTTGAGATTATATAGTCTGAAAATGGACGGCGTTGACTAAAGTTAGTGTAAGAAAACTTGAAAAAATTATCTCAAATAGCTGCAACAGAAATACATAATATTTTATAAAAATTCTGTCTAGCTGGCGCAGTTCTTAAGATACAAACAGACGAAAAGACAGCGAAGTCTTAGTAATAGGCTCCCGTTTTCACACTTTACACCAAAAAATTAGAGTAGGTAAACGTGCAGAAGAAATTTATTCCTTCATTTTAATTCTTCATAGTGACAAATGACGATTAATTAACATCAATCGTCATTTGTCGCTACGAGTATGAACACTAACATGCTAATAATTGTTAAAAACAATTTCTAAACAATCATAATATTATAATCATAATATATTCCCTACTTTTCTGCATTCTCTATTACTTTTGTTTCAGAACGAACTGAACTTATTCATTTAATATTTTAATATTATTTATGTTCACGTTCATTTTCAGAGCAAGTTTTCTAAGCTACTAGTGCTTTATGCAAAGCTTTTACAAGCTTTAATTAAGCTTTGCAAAAATTATATTTATCTTTTTTGTTTATTTATTTATTAAGGTTACCAACAGCATATATGCATTTAAAAAATTACAGTCAATTATCGTATACAAGAATTTTCAATACCTGATGCACACACCTTTATAGGCAACACAACATTCATAAGTATTGTGTAACAGCATGCAAAATTACAATAAAAACAATTATAAATTATATGAGCATAACATTAAAAATAAATTTAATTAAAAAATAATTATAAATTACAATTTAAAAATCTGATCGAATCTTTTTGTTGAAGCAGAAATATAATTTTGAGAATGTGTCAATTAATTATGAGCAGTGGAGATGGTTAATTATTCAGAAGCAAGACTAGCCAGCAGGGCAATCGCGTTATTTTTAAACGTTCCAATTCAGGTTCACATCTGCTTTGGTTGTGGTTCAGTTACGGTTCGGTTCCGCTGCGTCTGAGCAAATTTCAGTATCGTGTTAACGTTCCAACCGTAACTCAACCTTAGATGGAACTCCAACGAAGCGCAACGTTTGACCTTTAGACAGACAATGCAGCGGACCAATCAGCGCCCTTCTGATTTATTTTTGATTGGCTTAAATATGAACAAATTTTTTCCGATGCGTTAATTGGTCAATTGATAAATTGTTTATTTACATATGGATAAATATGACACGAGTGAAGTTGTTTTGGTACTTGATAGTTATGATCAATGATGTGAATGATTATTACTTGGAGTTTTTAATTTACGTAGATGAATTCTTAATATTGTTTTACTATATTTTACAAACGCCATATAAGTGTTGAATAGTGACACATAGTGTGAGTTGTGACTTGTGACAAAAGTTTTATGTGGCGCAGAAAACATTTACGTAAAGAAGTAATGTCAAAATTCAATTCACTTTTTAACAAACCCAAATAACAAAACAAGTCCGTTGCATGTTATTTTACAGCTTTAAAGTAAAATATAAGCTTAAATTATAATTTAATTAAAGCCTATGTTATATTTTTCCATCGTTTTTTGTCAATTTAACACACCAAAATAAGAAACTTTTCAGAAACGTGCGAGTAGAAGTTGCATTGTATCAACTTTTTGTTTCGACAGCGTTTGCGCTCGGGCTGAGGTTCAGTAACGTCTCAACTAGCTGTCAAAATGTTAGCGCGATACCGAATCGTTCCAAAAGTCGATCAACGTCCGAGTTTCACTTGCGTTTCAGTTGAATAAATTTATCGCGATTGCCCTGCTGTACAGGTAAATATTGGAGTCTTCAAAATGTAGGAACATGAAGAAAAAACTATTATGCCAATCCCTTGCTAGCGCAGACATTGGTTGGATCTAAGCAAATAAACAGATCTGTAAAATTATACTGTACTAGGCCATAAGATACTAATTATGTATTCTGTGACTAGGCGAAACATGGCGGTAGCGGTCATTGACTCCCTGTCAAAAACTTGTAATTTTCTATATTAACTGCGATTGACAAAGAAGTGTCAGATGTTGTCAATCGCGGCTTTGTATAGAAAATGATAAGTTTTTGATAGAGAGTCAATGACCGCTACCGCCATGTTTCGCCATATAGCTTATATTGAACCAATGTGCCTAGTGTACATTTCGAATAACCATAGTCATATACCATAGTGCTATCTCGAAGTTCATGCTTATTGTGTACATTAAATCCAAAGCCAATCCGAGCTGCAAATAAAACCACTACCATCGCGAAACGAAATAATTAGAAAAATTGCGAACTTTACTAGAAACTATAATATACATATATAATCAAAAGGATGTGACTGGGCACATTAAACTTCATACAAATTTTATCATTCTATATAAAGTTTTGAGCCTCGACGCCGTTTGGACTTCACTTACTAGTTACTACCTACTAACTAAAATCTACATAAGATGATAAAGTCAGCAACTCACAAGCCACATCTAGGAAAATTACTAATTAATTTATCAAACAAAGGCGACACTAATGTCTCATAATTTTATTGAGTCTGGCAGCACTACTCTGTGCGAGAACCGAGATGAAGGTCGCGACTCGCGACTCGCAACGCGAACTCACGACTCCTGCCAGTGCAAGTGTTACCAACCTCAGTGTTTATTAGTAGGTTTACAATTTTCCCGTTGATCTCACAGCACACTGTTTTCTGATTTTCTGTTTGGCAAGGGCCAAATAGAGGAATAGAAAAAGCTTAAATGGCGCTCGTAAAAAAAATAACATTAAAATATGTATGTAGAAAATCGTCCAAAAAGAACAAGTAAACCCCCATACGTAGAAAACCCCATCGATATTATAATATAGCATAAGGAAGTAAGAATGTAATATCCTAATCTTTATACATACTTCTTTTCATCTATTGGTATTGAATAAAATGTAGCTGTTGCTTTTCAAGTGTTCGAGGCAGGCAACACAGCCTGCGACCTGCCTCAGTCACTCTTGCGCACACCGCCGCGAGCGCACGCTAGTCGCTACATTTTACATATTCACCACGTACACGCGACCGCTAATTAGTTTTGTATGAAACCATTAAACTGGAATATGTCCTTTCGTGTGTAAGAGACCATTGTTCGTCGGATCATGCTCTCCGCTGCCCTCGACTCGTGAGGTATCATTTCCTATTTTATGACATAACATGTAAACATAGGTATTGTACGGGAACTTGGCATTATATCAAAACGCGGGAAAAGCACGTGCCATATAAAATTACTGTTGTACTAGGATTTACATTTGAAATCTAATACAAGTGAATAGAAACGCCGATTTGCCGGAAAGGAATATAATTAAACTAGATGACGCCCGCAACTTCGTTGCGCCAAAACTCGTTTATCGCGGCGGAACCGTACATTTTTCCGGGATAAATAGTATATGTCCTTTCCCGGGACTCACTTTATCTCCATGCCAAATTTCAGCAAAATCGGTTCAGCGGTTTGGGCGTGAAGAGGTAACAGACAGACAGACAGACACACTTTCGCATTTATAATATTAGTATGGATTTACGTAAAAACTTGCTTTATATTCCGTAGGTAAAAACGTTCGTGGTTTCCTTTTTTGTACTTAACAATAAAACGGCAAAACCGAGATCTAACTTGTTTTCGGCAAATGTAGAGCATTGGTAGAGTTTCATGCAAATCACTTTGCAGATTTTATTTTTAAATGGCAAGTTATCAAAGCTCTTAAGAGAGCCAAAAAGTTATCATTGATGAATTTTTTCCGAGAGATTTCGCAAAAGTACAAAAAATATAATTATATTATTACTATAACCTCTATTAGTGTTTTTTTTCGAACATTTATTTTAATGGTTACAGCAACTATGTATTAATAGTATTATACTTACCTAACTTAGTATTTATTTAATTTGAAGAAGACATAAAAATTATGACTCTTGGTTGAGATAAATTATTACATTCAATTAAATCAATGTATAACGATGCACAAGATCATGTTCTATTAATTATTATAATTAATTATGTTAACACTACGTAGTAGGTCACATAAATAACGACTATTCGTAATATAGTTAAATTATAAACATTACTATGTAATGTTTTCCCACAAGAAAAGAGACATTATATACTACTTGTACTTTTTTGTCCTTAATATCTTATTGGAATTCGCACTTACGAACTTTGAGAAGTCCTAAACTAATAATGAATATTCGTGAGCACAATAATATTATAGTCTTTTCAGACCTCTGAGTATCTTAGATAAGTATTGTTTTTTTATGAATCCAAATGTATAGCTATTATATTCATAAACAACTTACGAACTATTGCGAATCTTTAGCATATGTGATAAAGTCACACATTGGGTGATATCATGGTTTGTATAACTTTTAAATAACGTCCATAGGATTATGACAATATAATCATATAAGTACAGTAGATCATATTTTAAATACTAAACTGACGTCGCATTCCACATAAGCGTGATTTCAGACTAACTGTATTAAAACAAAACAATTCAGAATCGTACCGCACGATTTAAACTCATCAATTTGATGTTCAGCGCCATTAATTTTAGGGACACCTCCGAGTTACTCTACTCTATGATATTTATACTACAGTATTAACTATTAAGACGTTGTATAATCGCGTCCACAAGTGTGATATGTTGTACTTTTTCGAGAAACAGACGCGTAGACAGACAAATACGTGTTCCGGTCCACGCACGTGGTTCCCGGGTAAATATTTAGGCGGCGGGAATAAGAGGCTGTATACAAACACAGAGTGTGTTCACCTCTAACGTTACCTATACCGTATACGTATACACGGACAGGTAAACTAATTCCAAAAGTACATTTGTATATTTACATTTTAGACGAACATCGCTACGAAAGTTTGAAGAACATTCAAACAACAGTGTGCTTAGGAATATTGCATCGAACAAAATGGCAGCCATTCGAAATCGAATGCGATGCCTTTGTCAAACCCCTTCATTTTGTTATCCGAATTATCCGTGAAACTTGTCAAAAGTAATTTGGAATACCCAGAAACTCAATCTTAAATTCCAATATGAAACTAAACGATAGAAGTCTACCTATTTCCCGTTCAATAATCACCGAGATCGGGTAGCAATAATTGAAAATCGTTCGTCAAATATTTGTTGTCGAAATGATCAGTTTCTGTAAATGTAGCATCGTGCAACATGCCGCGAGTTGAGAGCATATAGCAGTCACGGGAATGTCGGCATTTCAGCTGCGAAAATTGAAATTATAACATCGGTCATCGCCAATTCATCGGGAATTCATTCGGCATTATTGAATCGGATTCCTCAAATATTTATTATGTAGGTCACTCTTGTGCATTATAATATTATTTCGCAACGCTATTACACAATATATTTGAGTATTCTGTAATAACGTGGATCTGATAATAGTCTTACTAGATGACTACCGCAATTTTAACGTAATTTTTTTCGGGATTAAATTATAATATACTAGCTGTCCCGGCAAACGTTTCTTTGCCATATTATATATAAAGTATATCGCCCGTGAATTAGTGACTAAATAAGTATGTCACCATGGCAACGTCCATCGCTATCCCGTGACCCGCGTCGCATAAACAATGGTCGCTCTTTATAGACAAATAATTTGCAATAAAATAAAATTGCGACTATAATTAAAGATCTATTCTTTCCTATCTCTCAAGTTGGAAAAAAGCACACATTTTAAAATAAAAAACATTAAAATCGGTTAAGTAGTTTAGGAATCCATCACGGACAAACATCGTGACAGAAGATTTATATATTATGTTACGGCTAATAGCCGAAGTGCGGCTACACCTAGTTTTAGCCGGCTACAACTAGGTGCAGCCTGCCACATGCGGTTAAACCTAAGTATATCCTACTTATCTTCGGTTACAACTAGATTTAGCCTTTATTATAGCGGCTCAAACTTGGTGCAGCCACACACCGGTGGTTAAACTCAGGTGCATCCTATTTATTATTGGCTAGAACTAGGTTTTCAGGTCAGTTAAGGATTTTGGTTTTATTTTGAGATTCGTATCTTGCGTTTTCTGATTGATTCGATTTTGTATCATCACCCCGGTAGATATAAGACATCTTATCCTAGAAAAGCCATAAACCATGCCAGTCCGAAACAAGATTTATACTCGTAATTGTGTTGAATTATATTATGAACTGAAATGAATGAATCATGGCCAAATTTGTATAGGAGCTGGACTCGACTTTTATTTTTACTGTCCCAAAATAAACTATAGTTAGATTTGGTTGTTCTTATGCTCTAAACTTAATTCCGTTTGAGAATTATGTCTAAATAGCCACGATTTTTTATAATAATTAATAACGTTTACAATTATTTTGAGGTTAGACTTAAGAACTACCTTTTTCCCGACTGCGGTGTAGCCTACAAGTGTATATTCGGCGATCTCGTTTTTAATGATCGCCGGCTGTCAGAACATAACGAAACTAAAATATATTGATATTTTTTTTGTGGCTATTTATAGACACATTTCTAATGATTTTCGATGCCTTAAAATATTAGAGAATTTTTGCTACTAATGGCATATCGGGACGCCACCGCCCACCTGGTACGATTTGGCCATTGTTCTTTAGTCTTTTAATGTGTAGAGTAGTAAAAACTGCAGTTAGTAAGTCTTGCAACATACTATCACATATGAGAGTTTGTTGATTTTTGTATGATTAAAACTGAGTTATCCTATTTGTTTAAAAAATATAAGAGAAGAGAACAGAGACTTAGTTAATTTTTTCATAGTTAAGAAGTAAAGCTTTATTTTTTATGTTTATTTTTTATCTTTGCGCCAAAGATGTCTAGTTCGGTATGTTTATAAAGAGAATATTTATGATATTTTGTGTTTTAATTACTTGTAATAACGCCTTTTTTGTTAGAAGATATTTGCCTGTCAAATAATAAATAATAAATGTCACTTAAACATCCCTGTCTTGTATATTTTATTCCATGTAACGAATCGATCGGGATACGCAAAATTAGAATCTCAAAACGACTGAACTGAAAACCTAGTTCTAGCCGATGATAAATAGGATACACCTAAGTTTAACCACCGGTGTGTGGCTGCACCTAGTTTTAGCCGCTAAAATAAAGGCTAAATCTAGTTGTAACCGAAGATAAGTAGGATATACCTAGGTTTAACCGCATGTGGCAGGCTGCACCTAGTTGTAGCCGGCTAAAACTAGGTGTAGCCGCACTTCGGCTATTAGCCGTAACATATATATTAGATGTCCTTTCCCGGGACACAAAGTATATCCATACAGCAAAAATTAAAACCGACTTCCAAGGTAAAAACAATATTAACATTAATATGAACTAAAAAGTATTAAATAATTTTTGCTATCTAATAGTGCCTTTTTCCGAATTCGGCTAAACCTTGACTATTTCTGTACTCAATCTTCATTATTTTGAAGTCGGTACCAGATAGCTGAATCTTTAGTCCTCTGACAGAATATTCGAAACTTTTGGAACTGGCACCGACTTCAAAATTATGAAGATTGAGTACAGAAATAGTCAAGGTTTAGCCGAATTCGGAAAAAGGCACTATTAGATAGCAAAAATTATTTAATACTTTTTAGTTCATATTAATGTTAATATTGTTTTTACCTTGGAAGTCGGTTTTAATTTTTTGTTAAAAATAATAATAATTTCACTCTTTTTAGTTACACTAGTAGGTAAACCTTCGCGTATATTTTACGTATCTTATTACACAGTTCACACTCACAAAATAATATATTATCAGTGAAGTGAACATATTGTGCTAAGTGATTTAACAATTTAAATGCTTCAAACCCCAAGCGGTCACCGGCGATTGCGATAACAATAGAAAGGCTATTGTGTCTCGTTTTTCCACGATCCAAGGATCTATCAGATAAAAAATTGTATAAACTTGCATAGGATGTGTGCTAAGTAATTTAACAATTTTAATACTTCAAACCCCAAGCGGTCACCGGCGATTGCGATAACAATAGAAAGGCTATTGTGTCTCGTTTTTCCACGATCCAAGGATCTATCAGATAAAAAATTGTATAAACTTGCATAGGATGTAGCGTAGCTGCTACTCATCTAATATATAAAATTCTCGTGTCACAGTTTTCGTTGCCATACTCCTCGGAAACGGCTTGACCGATTCTTATGAAATTATGTGAGCATATTGTGAGGATATTGGTCTGAGAATCGGCCAACATCTATTTTTCACCAAAAATTATTTAAATGGCAAAACAACGTTGCCGGGACAGCTAGTAATATAATATATTATTATCATAATAATTGACAGCTGTTCTTGTAATCAAGAATTCAATTTCAAATCCATTCAAATCGATACTTAGTGCGCCATCTATCGATTAATAAGTATAACTAATTAAAAAGATACTTATTGACTTTGTTTTGTTTAAATGCTCTTTTTAAAATAACTTTATTTTAATTCTATATTTTGTCTATTAAAATTTTATAAAGTAGTTAGTATAGTATTCGATCTGTATATAAAGTAGTAAAGTATAAAGTAAAGCGATACCGTCGCCTCCGCGGTGCTGACCGCCGTGTATATTTAAACAAAGTGTTGTTATACAGTATAAAATTATTATTATTATTAGTATATCCACACCTATGCCTTGTACTATTATCTATTCTGTGCCATGAGACATTGGTGACCTTAACACGACGTGGTAATGATGAAGACGATGATGATGATGATGATGATGATGATGATTATGATGATGAATATGAGTTGCATAGTAGCATATGCTTTCTGTTCTTAAAACAACGCCGAAACTCCCAAACGTGTATCTATAAGGAGTCAGGAGTTCTCTCAGCATCTTCGAAACCATGGTATACCTTGACCCAATATTTGACTTTTTGGTAGAATATTCTTAGTACACTTCACATAAAACCAAAAACACCATATGTTTCCATATAAATTTCGAGGAGTTCCCTCGATTACTCCTTGATCCCATCATCAGGTCACCACTTTGTGAACATGGTACCAAATTGGAGTAAAACCAAATACAACAAAGCAAAAATTTCGAAAATCGGTTCACAAACGGCGGAGTAATCGTTGAACATACAAAAAAAAAATAAAAAAAAAAATAAAAAAATATCCACAGCCGAACATATAACCTCCTCGTTTTTTGGAAGTCGGTTAAAAATCGGTTTAGCGACATGGGGGTGCAGAGGTAACAGACAGACAGGCAGACACAATTTGTGTGATGTAATTACAATAATTATTATTAAAACGACACTAAATAAAATTAAAAATACAGCGATCACATAAAGTCATATAAGAGATGTTATCTTCGTAAGCTTCAGTAATCAGTAAGAAAAATCGTTTCGAGAACCGCCATAATGTAAACAATAACTGAAATACGAACCAGTGTTAAGCTCGAATAGAAATGATTGTGACTTCATTGTTTATATTATGAGTTCCACTCTACTTCTTTTACTGCTATTAAACATTTTCAAATAAAACAGTAAGGTTGCGTTCACACCAACTCGACAGTCAGCTGGCGTATTTTAAATAAGTAGGTACATCAAATTCACATTTTCCATCACACCACACCCCAACGAATTTTAGGGGACAAAAATTCTAAGGATGAAAATCAATTGGTTGTGACTTGTGAGTGCAGCCTTAGCTTTTTTGACATTAGACGGTATGAGCTATGAAGGTATGAAGTGTGAACACAGGCTTAGATTTGAGTGTCACTCAGAAATTAAGCTACTTAGTTGCGTTTAATCCACTTTATATTCAAGTTGTAATAACTACCAGTAGAGAAATGCAAAACATATTGCTTAATGCTTGCTAACTCTACCTAGAGTTTTCTATTTGTCCTCTTTCCTCTTAAGCTGATCGCACATAATAATATTATGTCAGCAGTCAGCACCGTACGCGCGACAGCACACCACATCCAATCATAACGAGAGACGAAAACTAGGCTATGATTTTAAAACTCTGGTCACTGGTATGTTAGTAAGGGAGATTTGATTATCAAGAGTCCAGACATCTCATTCATTTTTTTGAGAAAAAAACTGTCTGGGCAGTGGAGTGTAGTGCAATTGAGTGATAAGTGTCATGTGTCACGGGCTCAGGGGCCGGGAAGCAACGATTTCATAGCATAAACGCAGGATTATACAGATTGCCGGTAACATTATAATAATACACAAAACAGAACGCCTTCACTAGCGTTCTGTTTTGTGTATTATTATAATGTTACCGGCAATCTGTATAATCCTGCGTTTATGCTATGAAATCGTTGCTTCCCGGCCCCTGAGCCCTCTACTCTACCATGAGACATTAATTCATTATTATCAAGAGTCCAGACATTCTATTCATCAAAACAGTGTGTGCGCAGTACACAAGAGCACTCACTATTCCTTTTATACTCTTATAACCCAGTGGGACGGACGACCGACATGACTGGCGAAAGGTCAGGCGCAGGACCGACTTTTTACAATGGATATCCGACGCATGGATCATCTTACTTGTCATACAATCAGGTGATCAGCCTGCATTGTTCTAACCCAACTCGGAAATTTCCAACGCGGGAATCGAACCCACGACCTCAGTCAAGAGCCACGCACGAAATCACTAGACCACGGAGACGTTGACGACGGCGAGCGGAGATAGCGTAGTTCCAGAGTAGACAGAACTTTAAGGAGTACCTCGACTCCACGTTGGGCGTGAGTGTCACTTTCAACATGTGTCACAAATCACAATGCTGATGCATTCTTACTACGCGCGCCGGTCGATATATACTTAAATCAAACGTATTTTCGAGATATATCTTCTGAGTCGGCCTACTCGTTAGTTCTGTTTACTCTGGTAGGTCAGTGGAGTGTAGTGTAATCGAGTGATAAGAGTATCATGTGTCATGGGCTCAGAGGCCGGGAAGCGACGAGTTAAGGGTTAATTCAATTATGCCTCCGTCGCCGTCGATCCAGCGCATAAACCGTGGATATAACTCGTTTAGGCTACGACTACGGGTCACTACTCACTGGAGTCCATACTATCATATCTGTCTGACTGTGACACCTCTTCGCAAAATTTCATTGATTGTTGAACGAATTTTGATGATGAGTAATGATTAATGATAAAAAAGAATCTATACTAATATATTATATCTATACATAATATAATAAAACTGTAGAAATGAACATTCTGTACATTAAAGATATTCAAAAAATAATAAGCGGGGGGTGTCACTACATCGCTATAGAAACCAAAAATGTGGTCAGTTTTTTTGTCTGTCTGTCTGTCTGTCTGTCTGTCTGTCTGTATGTTTGTTCCACTATCACACGAACACTACTGATCCGATTTGAATGCGGTTGTCGCAGATATATTTGTCTTCTTCCAACTTAATATCTGATGTATAAAAAAATTTCCCCCCACCCCTCTTAGGGGACAAAACAGGGGGTAAGATTTCGTATCGACTGATGAAGTAGAAATAATTTAAATGGCAAAACAATGTTTGCCGGGACAGCTAGTTTAAATATAATATTAAAAAGCGGAAGAGTTTGTTAGTTTGTTTGTTTGAACGCGCTAATCTCAGGAACTACTGGTCCGATTTGAAAAATTCTTTCAGCGTCAGATAGTCCATTTTATCGAAGAAAGCTATATGTTATATTTTGTCACAATTTTTGTGAGTAGCCTACCACTTTCAACATTTTTCGCAAATAAAAATCAAAATGAAGCTACTCACAAAAAATTAGCTTGATAGTAATAAATTTGGTCTATTGAACCCGGACTATACGGTACCTTGGGAATTGGGATATACGAATTTCGATGCAACAAAATTGCAACATCTGCTGAATCTCACAATAATTATTATTTTTAACAAAAAAATGAAAACCGACTTCCAAGGTAAAAACAATAGTAATATGAACTAAAAAGTATTAAATAACTCTTACTCTTTAATAGTGCCTTTTTCAGAATTCGTCTAAATCTCAACTATATCTGTACATACCTACTACAGTCTTCATTATTTTGAAGTCGGTACCAGCTAATTTAATCGTGAGTTCAGTAATGACAGAATATCTGAAACTTTTGGGACTGGTACCGACTTCAAAGTAATGAAGACTGTAGTAGGTATGTACAGAAATAGTTAAGATTTAGACGAATTCTGAAAAAGGCACTATTAAAGAGTAAGAGTTATTTAATACTTTTTAGTTCATATTACTATTGTTTTTACCTTGGAAGTCGGTTTTCATTTTTTTGTTAAAAATAATAATTTCACTCTTTTTAGTGTTGTCTACAAAATAAGGCTTTATGCGTAAATAATCAATACGAATGTCAACTATTCACATTATGTTACTGTAAGCGAAATTGTGGTAAATGCTTGCAGTTATCTAAGCGAAGCTGCAATTTCCAAACTTTTATCTTTAAAGGTTCAGGAGTTCTGTTCAGTGCCTTTGGACCAAGAGACACATTTGTATGAAATTTCTCTTATTCGTAATATATGTTTAACTTACTAGAAACAACATTTTAACCACTATGAGCGTTTTGATAAATATCAAGGATTTCCCTCGATTGAGCAGATCCCATCATCAGCTCACAGCTTTCGTAATTGTTATACAAAATTTAGATTATATCCTATACATCACAAAAATTTCGAAAATCGGTCCACAAACAGTGAAATCATCGTCAAAAGCATCTGTTTCGATGCAAAATATCATGAAAAGTACCAATAATTGGGTCATAGTGTGATGACCATGGTATAATTATGATTGTGATGATGATGATTAATCAAATTGATGTGTTGGCTTATGCTTTCAGTTGTTTAAACAACGCCGAAATCCCCGAACCTGTATCTATAAGCATTCAAAAGTTCTGCTCGGTACCTTCGGATCCAGGGTATAACCTGATGCGAAGTCTTACTTTTTGGTAGCATTTACCTCGAATGCTTCAGAAAAAATCAAAATCACTATATGTTTCCATACAAATTTCAAGGAGTCCCCTCGATTCCTCAAGGATCCCATCATCAGATCACCACTTTTGTGAACATGGTACCAAATTCGAGTTAAACCCTATACAACACAAAAATAATTTTGAAAATCGGACCACAAACGTCTGAGTAATCGAGGAACATACAAAAAAAAAAGATACATACAGCCGAACGTATTACCTCCTTTTTGGAAGTCGGTCAAAAATTAAAAGCTCACAATACAAAAAAATGAATTTGTCGGCAAAACACAATAACATGCTCTTCAAGTTTCTTTCTAAAGTTCCGTACCCAAAGGGTAAAACGGGACCCTATCATGAAGACTTCGTTGTCTGTCCATCAGTCCTTCTATCTGTCTGTCTGTCTGTCTTCAGGCTGTATCTCGAGAACGGCTATAACTAAGCTTCTGAAATTTACACAGATTATGTATTTCTGTTGCCGCTACAACAAATATAATAACACTAAAAATAAAAATTAAAAATATTTGAGAGGATCTTCCATGATACAACAAACGTAATTTTTTGGCCTTTTTTTGCTCGATATCAATATTGCCACCAGGTAGGTACTTGAAATTTGCACAAAATCCTGAATAATTATACTTAGATAAAAATAAAATAAATATTAAAGGGAATACGAAAAATAATATTTAGATTTTAGCCTATTTTTGCTCTCTACCGGTACCGAAAACTTCGAGCGAGAGTCCGATTCGCACTTGGACGATTTTTATGTATACGGTATACCATACGGCAAGATTTTAAAATATTATAATTCTATCTCTGAGCACGTCTATTCAATTTGTCAGAAATGTCATATTTGAGTATTATTATACTGCTCGAACATAGAAGATGAGAAAATTGGATCAAGTTCATCGAAATGAAAATGTGTACAACTGGGATGTTGACAAGGTCAAATTGCAGATTTTTTAAACTAAATAAAGTTATAACTATTATAACTTTATTGTATTATTAAAGTTATATAATATTTCCGTTGTCTGGTACCCCTAACATAAGTCCTTTGGGTACTTATACACGCGGATTACAACAAAATGCGGTACGTGTGAATAGTCCTATTCATTGCATACGCCCGACCAGGTGGTGCGTTGTGGTGGTGGTGTTCTTGTGGTACGTGTGGAACAGCCCTAAGTGTACAGTATTACTCTACTGTGAATTATTAGTACCGTTATGCTGTACAGGGTGTAACAAAACTAAGTGAATAAAAATTGGCCTTCCAGCGCTGCTACTTTCACATTGAACTCTCCACGAGGAACACTTACAAACCCTAAAGTATTATCACTTAGTTTTGTTACACCCTGTATGTGAATATTGAAGTGAATATTGAATACAATATAGCGTTATTCATAGTAACTTAACCACCAAAGAACAAAAGGAGTGCCAAAAATATACTTAATCAGAGAAAAATATTATTATTTATTGATTAGGAAAAGCATAGTTCCTTCCATCTGTTAAAACCCTGTGACTCGGATAGAAATGGAAATTTTGCATGATGAATGAGTGAAAAAGTATGATAAAAACAACCATGTAAATTTCGCGATCGTTAAATCGTGTGTATCCATTCCTGAGACCGGTTCCGACTAAACCAGTTTAAAATATTTAGACACAAAATTTGGCGTGACTATACACCTACTTCTTGAATTTGCCATTCAAATAAGAATACCCTCTACCAATTTGAAGGACAGCTAACTGCTCAATCCACGATAATCCATGCTGAATTACTGTAACATCACAGAATATACATTAGGTACCTAATTAAATATGAATGCCAAAGTGTGCTGTGTGGTTGTCTGTTAAGGCCATCCCCCGAGCAAATGACCTTGAACCCTTTTTTTTACTTATATCTTAGTTCAAAATTGTCCTAAAAAATTTAAAACGGGGAATATGTAGTTTATGATATTGTCGATCTATTGGCGTGTGTTTCAAATAAAAGTAATTTGTAAAGGAGATGCTGAATGTATGCTTGAATTTTAATTAATTGGTTTTACTTTGGAAGCTGATATCATGAGTATAATAAACAAAAATAGAAAATTTAAAACGGTCAAAGGAATGTTGATAATATACTGAAGATTATTGTATTATTGTTGTATTTTCATTATAACTTTGTAGCTTTCAAACTATGAGTTTAAAAGGCTTTAAATACGGTAAATTACAGAATCTCCGTAGGGAAGGCCCTTAACTCTTCACGCTTAAACCGATAAACCCATTTTAATGCTTTGCAACTCCCAAGCGGCCACTTGCGGCCGCGACGACAATAGATAAGCTATTGTGTCTGGCTTTTTCACGATCGAGGTATGATATTTAATTTGGGATAAAGTTGATTGGTCCCAGAATAGACTATTGGATTTAGGAAAATCAAACTGCATCACCTAAATAACAGCCAACATACAGTTTGTAAAAGAGCTCAGAAATAGATTTAAACTTCATAGACAACTCGTTGTAATAGAGCTAAAAATAGCTTTTTAAAACATAATTCATAGCCTTTCTAGATAGAGACTAGAACTCTTATCAGTTGCGAGTTTTTCCGGTATGCCGTATGAGTCAAGATGATGAAACGTTACAGATCTTTCGATCACAAATTGATTATTATATCAGGAATTGATTCTGATCATTATATCAATGTAAACAATCAACAACAAGTGGCAACCTTCAATCTGATGATGATAATAAAGATGACATAACTATAGGAGGTCAAAATTGTTTATTGACAAATAAGTATAGCTTTTAGGAAACTTTAGAGTTTATATAATAGCTGTAGAAAATATGCACCTACATTATGTATTAAAATGAAAATATAGAGAACGAATTGAAGGAATAAGGGCCTGTTTCACCACTTCCTGATAAGTGCCGAATAGGCTATCCACCACTTAACTTGACAGATGAAGTATGGAGAATCTGTCAAAAAAGTTGTGATTAGCCTATTCGGCACTTTATCAGAAAGTAGTGAAAAAGGCCCTAACAAAAATAACTTGCATACTTCCTGATAGCTTCTTCCCAAGAATAAGTGGTATTTGCAAAGAGAGTAAAACAATCCTACATGAAACGTGCCAGCCTGTTGTACCTCTGTATTAAACAATATTATTCCTGATGCTACTTTCCTATTTAGTAACTTTATACTTTATAGTAAAATTAATCAACTGGGCTAGGGAATACTCCTATATAGTCTATAGGAATATAGTATTTAGGAGTATTGACAGTTGATTAAACAGGACTAGCATACAAAAAATTCATATAAAATGTCAAAAGTATAAAATTTTGTGCCTGGCCATTTCAATTTTAGTACAGTTTATTCTCTGCTACATTTTTTAAAATTAAAGTGAAATTAATCAACATCAATCCCCTGCAACGACAGGCAACAAAAAGCATGCAAAAAATTACTTTCTCTTTTTCAAGATCCTTGTAGATGTTTACACTTAACATCAAAAATAAACGCACTCTTATTTATCCCTTGATGATAAAAACATTACATATAATAACATTATCTGACAACCACAAATAGTAATTAACAACGTTATTACGTAAACAAGACCTTGCCTATCGATATAGCAAAAATAAAGTCTTATTTCACAAGTCACAACAATGACGTAATTTCAGATATAGGTAAACTATTATCTTGTGATACAAGAGGCCTTGAAATGTATGCTAATAAATGGCTCTAAGTGTGAAAACAAGTTAACTTCAAAAATGATTAAGATTTAAGAACTTATTATGTTACAATACTTCCGTCGCGCTCTAAGAAATGTTTTAATGATTATTATTTAACTTTAATGAGATGTAAATTTTGACATAAAGCCCATTCATGTTCTACCAAATTCTTCATTAATTAATTAATTATAAAATATATTGTCTTTGACTGCGACCGTTAAATTATGTGCGCGAATTGACGTTGGAAAAATTAACGTAGAATTATGTATTACCTTGCAACAAGTATTTCTTGTTGCTTCGAGTTTTTTTCAAGTTACTGTACAATTTTTCGTGCCCAGTACAGCTTGTAATCATTTATATTTACAGTCACTGAATAATCGGACACCTTAATTAAGGTAGAAACAACTTCATTAAATATTATTTTGGGAAAGTGGACTAGTTTCTTTAAAACTTTGTGTACGTTACGACTTACGGATAATATGTTGCAAGCAATGGGTTTGGTTAAAAGCATTGTTAATAATTGTTATAAAATAAAAACCTTTCAGTTTTTTGGTCATAATGTAATTGAGTATGCTGTCTGGTTGCTAACCAAATACCATCAGGTTTTCGTTTGAACAAGGTAAAAACTTTTGGGGATACTGTAAACACATTTATTTTTTTGCCATCCATAACTGGATTAGTGAAACCTGGATAGTGCGTTACCACATGTTTTTTTTTTTTTTGATATCGTCCCCCTAACATTACATGTTTGGGACCGTAAGTGAAATAATATAGAGAGTAGGGATTTTATTATGATATAAGTATAAGTAAATAACTTTTTAAATAACCGTATCATCATAATATTATTCCTGAGAAACTTTTATCTTCTTGGAAAAATCTCGAAGAATTCTACGAACAAATTCATACGCAAAAACATGACGAGATGATAAAGTATGAGACATCAAAATGTTTCATTCAAAAGTTATGTAGTCAGTACATGATGTTGTTCACAAGATTTAACTATTACATGGAAAACTTTAATATTTATTTTATTCACAAAAAACCAGTGAAAGGAATACAAATACGACTCTTTTGAAATCTTTTTAAACCTCTTAGATCTCAAGCAAGATCTTATATTATTTAAATTTGGGCTCCATCCATCGAAATTAAACTTTGAATTTTTCAAGTGGTAATCACAATTAGTTTATTTTTGTATGTTGAGTCATTACGATACAAAATGTTTCTTCATCGACAAATACTTCATCTGAAATCTTCAACTTCACCTACGTCATCAATTACTATTACCGTTCGTTCTAAGAACGTAATTTTTGTCTTCTTACATTTGACTTTAACGTTCTTTTGTAGCACCTGAATTGTAAATTTTTTATATAGACAGCTTTATAAAATTTTACATAGAGTAGGTAAAAGAATACTTCTATTGATGGCATAGATTAAAAACAGAAAATACATAAATCCCGTCCGAGTCCAACTACTAATTAATCGAACGCTTTTAAAGGAAATTTATTACAGGAATCCTCCAAAGTGTCTCGAAAATAGAAACAGAAGTTCAGAACCATTCACGTCCAGACAGTAAAAATAAATAATAAAACAAATTTCGCCATTCAAAACTGCACTCAAAGGCTTGCTAAATAGCGATGTTATTACGAGAGTAGCTTCGCTCGAACGTAATTAGTATAGTCTTGAGACGCGAAGTTATTCTCCTCTTATTAATAACATTCTTACTTCAAACATAAATATCAGGTCCGCAATCTCTAAACACAGTCGGAGGTAAAGGAATGTCAGCGACGCTTACAAAATGCCAACCAAACAAATGCTAGAGCAGTGCACGAGCTTATAATAGTAAATGTACGAGTATTATTATTACGTTAGTAGATATAAATCGTTTAAATAACACTTGAGCGTGCTTGCTCAATGAATAGGTATACGAGTAGCCCCAAGAATTATTTTGTCGGGAATCCGGGATCAATGAATATGGAATATTTCCAAGACAAAAATTGCACAGCCTCGTCCCAGTTACATCTCTACATGATAAGCTATCAACTGCGTATTTCGGCAGTAAAAACAACATTGCCGAGAGGTAGCGGGAGGTCAAAGTATACATCGTCGTTATCAATGTTTCTAGAGGTGAAGCTCAGATTTATAATGGAGGAGGTCATCACCACTAGCGGTATTTTATCAGCTTCGATAGCCTCGCTAAAATCGAGCTAGCACAGTACCATGAGCCACCTAGCCTTATCAGATAACGCAGCGATAACGTTACCTATACTGAGTCACAATAACGTGCGTACAATCGTTTCAGTGGTGCCAGTACTTCCAATGAACTATTGCATTTACGAGTACAGTGCGCGAGTAATGAAAATTCCTTGTAATCCGAGACTAGTTTGCTCTGAAAATCAAAACTGTTTAATGATTTCCGGTACGTATAATAAATAAGGGTTTACTGTGTAGTGTTTTGCGATCGTTGAACGTTTCGAATTCGCACGATTGACGAAGCAATGCGATTACAAAAGATCGGGTACTGGATAGACATGCTACGGGTATTGTACATCAATTTATTGGACACCGTTACCTTTTATGGAACACGAGGTTAGTGGTTAGGGTATTATGAGCAATTGAAGACATGGTAACCACAGCGAGCTTTATTATGAAGTTGCCTACTTTTGCGCGACTACAAGGGAATAGGGATAGTCATAACATAATTATCCGTTGAAAGCTTCAAGTTACAAAAACATAATATAATACGGCGACCGTCTAGTCTAGACTGTAGGAGTTTAGGTTTGACTGGCCTATAATAACCTTACTTACAAGTTACAACTATGTTTGAATAAGGGACTCTGGATCCAAATATTTCATTTTTTTTGGGTTCCGTACACAAAGGGTAAGAACGGGACTCACTTTGATGTCTGTCCGTCTGTCTGTCTCCAGGCGGTATCTCATTCCGCTATAGCTAGACGTATGAAATTTTCACAGATTGTGTATATCTGCCGCTAAGCCGCTATAACAACAAATACTAAAAACAAACTTAATTAATATTTAAGAGGGGCCTCCCATACAACAAACGCTAATTTTGTTTTTTGGCCTTTTTTGCTCGATAGTCGATATCAATAATGGTAACAGGTAGGCTCTTGAAATTTTCACAAAGTCCTTGACCTCCCTATGTGTGTCCATGCTATGTGTTCTTTATCTAAATAAACACACTTATTTTATATAAATATTAAATACCAATTTGAATTAAATAACCAACGTTGAGACAGGACGTCAGCTAGTTAATAAAAATAATAAAATAAAATAAAAAATTAAGGGGGGCTCCCATAAAAAACACTCTTTGGCCTATTTTTGCTCTATAACGCGGAAACATTCGTCAGCGAGTCCGACTCGCACTTGGCCGATTATTTTAATTTCACGTACCCATCAAGAATCAGCAATTTCCTAACTTCCGAAATTCGAAAAATAACAGCACACCTCTACATTTTCAGAATAAGGTGATTCGTGCGATGGTGACGTGAGCTAAGATGCTTTGGGCTCCGTGGTGGTGTCTCCTGGCAATGGTGGTGCGTTGCGCCGCGCAGCGCGCCGAGCCGACAGCGTGCGACGACGACGCATGTCGCTGCGATTCCTTCACCAGGCTTATATGCCACTGCACCGATGATTACAAAGTGAGTTGACTTAGGGAACTGTGAGACCTCGAGATTTGATTTTATGGGAAATACCGGTTTCATGGATACTTAAGAGAGCTCTAAACAATTCCTATGAAACGTTTCGTAGTTAACACATTTATGTTTTATTCAGGAGCTGACCCTCAGACCGGACGGGGCGTACCGTATACCACCGACGGCCACGGCCATTATCATCGACGGCTGCGACCGACTCATCTTCCTCCCTGACACCGTCAGGAATCTCATACACCTGCGGCTCGTGGAGATCCGCAACGTCAGCCATGTCATTGTAAACGAACGTTCCCTCGCCTGGAACCCCTTCTCCAGGGACAGCGAGACGAACCCCGGACTGAGGATACTGATAAACAACAGCACAGTCAACGAGATATCATCGTACGCGGTTCAAGGCCGCGTCGACGACATAGTTATAAGTTATAGTAGAATTAACGTTCTAAGGCCATTCGCATTTTCTAGTCTTACCGGTGTGAAAACCATAGAGCTCACTAATAATATATTCGATAACATAGAGATACAGTCGTTCAAGAAGTTCACGACTAACAACTTCATCCTGCGCGGGGGGCGGGCGAGCACTCTGCCCAGCCGGTTCCTGTCCGACGTGGAAGTGACCAACCTCTTCCGGGTCGAGGGTGTTTCTATTAAGCATCTATCCAGTTTGACATTTCTTGTCAGTTTACCAAAGAGAATATTAGTAGAGAGTAACTCGATAGACACGTTGGACGGGGACGGCTTCCACATGAGCTCCCGGGGTCCGATCACGTTTAGGAATAACACAGTGACGACCGTCAGAAACGGTGCCTTCCTCGGTTTCACCGCCGACGTCGAGGTGGTCTCGCTGATGGGGCGACAGGAACTGTTGATAGACAACAACACTATAACGACTCTCAGCCCGTCGTCGCTAACGTACAATACGACATCATTACTGCTTCGATTGGATGGGTTGAATTTGAACATGACTTGCACGTGTCAGTTGGCGGACGAGTGGAGAGTTGTGTTGAGCGAGCAGGGTGGCATTATAAACTGCTGGTACGAGTTGGAAGGCCACTACGTCTCGATACCCACCTACTTAGATACTAGATGTGGTGCATTTAAAAACACGTTTTGGATATTCGTCGTCGTGGGTGTTTTCGTAATAGCGGTGGTAGCGGCGATCGCCGTTTACTTCATTTTGAGACGCGAACACGAAAAGAAGAAGAAGCTGCAAATAGTGATGCCGGACGGCAAAACGTACAGGGAGACGGAATTCCACATCGTGGTGGAAAGAGCTGAGCTTCTAACGACTGACCTATGAAGTGAACTTTCACAATGATCTCGCGCATTGAGTGCTTAGTGAAGTGACTGTGGTCTGTGAAGACAAAGTAAAGAGAACATTCCGAGGGGGGTCTTTGTAGGGTATGCTACCTCAGTGACTAAAACTGTGCCAAGTTGTTATGTTTCAGTATTATGCGATATAAATGTTATTGGTTAAGTTTGTATTTAACTGTTCTCAATCAACGACCTATAAATAAAAGTACAAACAGTAACTTACGTTTTTATTTCATTGTGCGCAGCGAATTTGCTTACATAACGCTTAATTGTGTGTAAAATATGCATAGCGAATGTCATATTTTAATAATATATAATAAATGTAGACAATATTATTATTCTTCGTTGTTTTACTATTACAGCAACAAGGATTTTGTTGCGTCATGCATGACATTGTCATGGGCGTGGAATAAGTGGATGCGTTCTCAAGTGACACTTTACAAGATGTCATTTTAGTTTTTTGGCCACGCGCCAAAACATCTTTGAAGAATTGTATCTGGCGCGTGTGATACGTTATTGACATTGGCGTCGCACATAGATGTAGTACGTACATGTTAAGAGGCCGGGTACCCTTGGAATTTCTCATACAAACGTAATACCAAAATCATTTTCTCATACGAAAATATTTTACATGTTTGAGTTATTTTTCAGTTTAAAATAGTAATTACTTAGGTTCCTGCACAAAAATTTACTTCAAAATATTTAAACACAAAAAAAAAATTTTTTTTTAGTAAATTTACTACTAAATATTGAAACACTAAAAATAGAGTAAAACACTAAAAAATATATAAATAAATAGTAAATTTAATACAAAATATTTAAATACTAAAAAATATTTTTTTGAGTTTAAATATTTTGTAGTAAATTTACTATTTATTTATATATTTTTTAGTGTTTTACTCTATTTTTTAGTGTTTCAATATTTAGTAGTAAATTTACTAAAAAAAATTTAAACAAGTAAATTTTTGTGCAGGAACCTAGGTAATTACTATTTTAAACTGAAAAATAACTCAAACATGTAAAATATTTTCGTATGAGAAAATGATTTTGGTATTACGTTTGTATGAGAAATTCCAAGGGTACCCGGCCCCTTAAGTATATCACGTTATTTGGTCCTATTGCATTCCTAGATGCCACATACATAACTCGACAGAGCATCATGTGGTTGACAAATACTACGCAAAATTTTGCTAACAGTATACTGGAACATACCTTACTTATAAAAATGTTTTCATGCGAAGTACTTATTTATGCATCTTTCAAAATAGTACTTAAGCTGTGCGTCATTCTTAGAATATTAGCAAACTAGTTTTAAAATAAAAATTTTATTTTGTATCAATTCAGTATTTTGGGACCTCTCTAGTCTCTACGTTGGAACATGATAAACCAATATTAAAGGAATTCAAGCATCTAAGGGTGCGTCGACATTTGTATCATTTGCGCGATCAGATCCCCGATCAGATCTCCGGCGCGGATCATCGAAGCGTGTCAAAATGATACGCGTATCATGATACGCCCTGATCGCTATTAACCGCGTATCTAATACATGCCGTATCAAATACTCGCATGATCGGCAGAATGATCTAATAGGTCCACACTATGACACGCATACTGGATACGCCGCGATGATCGCGACGTATCAAAATCATTTTGCGTCCACACTAGCGATCATGATACGGCGCGATGATCGCGACGGAGATCTGATCGCGCAAATGATACAAATGTGGACGCACCGTTAGGTGTCTGAGGCATATACGTTGATTAATTATAATTATGATTATCGATTGCTTGTGACTACCGATAATTATGTTACTAGTGAGCTTCGAAATAATGGTGACAGTCTTGGTTATCAGTAAGGGTCAATTCAGACGGCAGGCGACGCGTAGATATGCATTTCTGTATGGATTTTACAGATTTGCAAGACGTCTCACGCAATTGAAATCTATCAATTCAGAACTTTATAAATGCATCAACGCGTCGCGTTGCGGTCCGAATTGACCCTTATACAACATGGCCATCGTCATTTGCGATATTGCTAGCGTTTGTTCAGACATTAATTTCAGCTCGCATAAGTCAGAAATGTTATAAACTGCAATCGCAGTTAAATTATGAGATACACCAGTAATTTCGTGCAATTATATTCGTCTTGATCGTTCAACGGAACTGTGCGATGTGTACATTATTTACAACTCAAACAGTTATGATTTTACGATGCGATGTATGTTCTAAGCTATTCACACGCATCTAAAAGTGTTCCTTAAGCCATTGGTATAAGGGTTTTGTCAGAGGCAAATTAACTGAGCAGTAGAGATACAAGGAGATACAAGAGAGACAAGGCCAGTGCTGGCTCTTTACTACTGGAGGTTATGGTCAAATAACTATTATAATGCAATCTTAACATAAATACCTTATAAATCAACACTAGTAGTTATAAGCGAAAATTTTGATTATTGAATAAGTATACATAATGACTGACATAGTGATCAACCCACAACCACACGATCCACTGGACGGATCGGGCTGAAATTTGGCATGCAGGTAGATGTTATGACGTAGGCATCCGCTATAAGTATTTTGATAAATTTCACCTCTAAGGGGATAAAATAGTGGATGAAAGATTGTATATAATAAATAATTATACTTGTTAAGGGGCCGGGTACCCTTGGAATTTCTCATACAAACGTAATACTAAAATCATTTTCTCATACGAAAATATTTAACATGTTTGAGTTATTTTTCAGTTTAAAATAGTAATTACCTAGGTTCCTGCACAAAAATTTACTTGTTTAAATTTTTTTTTAGTAAATTTACTACTAAATATTGAAACACTAAAAAATAGAGTAAAACACTAAAAAATATATAAATAAATAGTAAATTTACTACAAAATATTTAAACTCAAAAAAATATTTTTTAGTATTTAAATATTTTGTATTAAATTTACTATTTATTTATATATTTTTTAGTGTTTTACTCTATTTTTTAGTGTTTCAATATTTAGTAGTAAATTTACTAAAAAAATTTTAAACAAAAAAAAAATTTTTGTGTTTATATATTTTGAAATAAATTTTTGTGCAGGAACCTAGGTAATTACTATTTTACACTAAAAAAACTATTTTAAACTAAAAAATAACCCAAACATGTTAAATATTTTCGTATGAGAAAATGATTTTGGTATTACGTTTGTATGGGAAATTCCAAGGGTACCCGGCCTCTTAACGCGAGCGTTAACAAGTAAAAACTAGTTACTGAATATAACGAAAATTCTGTGTTTTTAAAACAGTGGTAACTAATAGATTTCGTTGTAAGTAATATTTAGGTATAGATTGTATATAATATAATGTTGTGGTTGATTTGCTCATAAGCTTTATGGGGGTGGCATTGACGGTCACCGACAAAACCCCATAAATAAATTGATTAAAAAAACAATATTATAGTTATGGAGTATTGACTTGTTTTACTTACTTATACCATACATTATACATAACAGTTTAGTACCTAATATTATGCGAATGTGAGTTGTTTTCTTTATGCGAGCTTCAGCTACTGTTATGTCTTAATATTATTATTACTTATCTCAAAGGCGAAGGCCAAACATAACAATCATATATAGTGATTCTTAACGCAGTGATGATAATAATAATCATATTTAAAACTAAATACTTACGTTGCTCCACTCAGCTACAAATCCTGGTAAACATACCTTTACAATTTTCATACTAATTTCAGCAAGCAGCAACTCTACAATTTATCATACAACACACCTACTTGAATAAAATGAAGGTCGTTCTTATTCTTACTCTCATAATGAACGCTAAAACACATGTCTCACCATGTCGTTTGCATTTACGGGCTGTTTGAATTTCTTATAAGAACAAAATCTATCCATATTACCACTTTTAATTCTTTTAAAGTTGTATTGTAATAAGCTTTATTCCACATCTAAGATAACAATGCGTTCGAATGGGAATCGAACCCATTTCTCAGTCGATTTTGTATTATCATCTGTAGTACGAGGTCCTTTAAATGTCCATTACGCCTCTGTGAGGGCTAAAAGGAGTCGGAGACTGAGGAACAAGCAGTCGCAAAGCGAGGCCTCGCCATGTCCATGACAAATCACCCTAAGACAATTTTTCTTATAATTCCTCGGAGCTCGAGTAGCGTGGCAAAAATATAAGGCACGTGCGCAGCAAAGGTGTTGCCAAAACTTGGTCTCTATTATTAACTTAACATGTGCTGCCAAGTTCCTGCATGTTCCCCAATAGGTATATAAAAATCCACTCACCGCAATAACGGCAGTCCCTCCAGCACATGATGTACAGTAGGCGGAGAGGATAGATGTAGGCCTCTGCTTAGAAGTAGCGCCTCGCTCTCGTCGTCACCATCAGAGCTCCCAGGGCCAGTGTTACCAGCCGATATCGCCAACAGTTGCAATTCCATGATTGTAGCTGTGGATTATAGTAAATTATAAGGTGCTGGTCTCGTTATAGTAAATTACTAGCGACCCGCCCCGGCGTCGCACGGGTATAAAATATATAGCCACTGAAAAAATGATTAAAATCAATAGCCTATGATCTACGTCTTATCTGTGACAAATAACATAAAAATTGCTCCAGTAGTTCGCGAGATAATTTTCCCCCGTTTCAAATAATTTCCAACGTTTTATCCACATACTCTTATTACTTATTAGTCTTAGCGTAATAAAATATAGCCTATAGCCTTCCTCAATATATGGGCTATCTAACACTGAAATAATATTTCAAATCGAACCAGTCGTTCCTGAGATTAGCGCGTTCAAGTTAGCTCTTTCAAATAATTTTCCCCGTTTGTTCCACATTTTCCTCTATTTCTTCGCTCCTATTAGTCTTAGTGTATTAAAATATAGCCTATAGACTTCCTCGATAGATGGGATATTTAACACTGAAAGAATTTTTCAAATCGGACCAGTAGTTCCTGAGATTAGCACGTTCAAATAAGCCCTTTTATATAATTTCCCGCGTTTTTTCCACATTTTCCTCTATTTCCACGCTCCTATTAGTCTTAGCGTGATAAAATATATAACCTTCCTCGATAAATGGGCTATTTAACATTGAAAGAGTCATCAAAATCCGTTGCGTAGTTTTAAAGATTAAAGGGAACAAAGGGACGTGAGGGAAAAAAAGCGACTTTGTTTTATAATAAGTATAGATATAGCCTATTATTACATTTTTAGCGCTATAATATGATGAAATGGATTAAAAGATATTAAATTGATCAAATTAGATATGATCAAAGTTTATCATATTAAATAACTTAAAGACCCAGACATTGGAATAAAAAAATATTGTAATTCGGTTTTTCTAATCTGATATCTGATAGCATAGCTGATAGCAAGAGGTATACAATACACATTTATATTACTGAGATAAACAAGACATAGTTAGCAATAATATAATAGAATTGAATAGAACATATTAATATGCCTTTATAGTATAATATTATTATGTTCTATTAATGTATTCAAACTTAAAAATTGCGATATGCGAGAGGCATTTCACACTTGTCCGGATTTGGAAGTAGATTTTTGTCAGTGCTTCCTGCGACAAAACTAATGAGAACTATTTTACATTGTTTTCAAATCACAGGTGTGCATTACAGTAAAACACCTGCACTGTAAATTCCAGTCACGACCAGCAATATATGACTCAAATACGTTCACAGAATCATAACTCAGCTAACCTGTGACACATTTATTGTGCTAAAGGTTATCTTAAACCAAATTAGCAAGTCAATTAGACGTACTTTATGAAATTATTATTCAATCGACAATAGTCAAAATTCATGGTTCTTTTCATTGGATAGACGGTAGATGTTTCTTGTACAGATCAGATAGGTAGCAATGGGCCAATGTGCCAAAGTTTGTGAGGAATGATAGAAGAAAGTCCCTAACGGTGCGTCCACATTTGTATCATTTGCGCGATCAGATCTCCGTCGCGATCATCGCGCCGCGCCGTATCAAGTATAAGTATCATAGTGTGGACGCCTATTAGATCATTCTGCCGATCATGCGTGTATTTGATATGACAAGTATCAGATCGCTGTTAATAGCGATCGGGGCGTATCATGATACGCGTATCATTTTGATAGGCTTCGATGATACGCGACGGAGTTCTGATCGGAGATCTGATCGCGCAAATGATACAAATGTGGACGCACCGTAACATATTTTAATAACCACTACTTAATCTTTGATATGAAATTATCTTTGGTAGCAATTAAGGTTCTGTATTAAACCATAATATGGTTTAATACAGAACCTTTTAACAGAACATTATACTCCGATCAATTTAGACATCCAAGGTTACATAAATTCCGACAAGGCTGAATATTGGTAGGATTGTTCAATACACTATAATAAAGGAAATGTGAAAAGTCCTCATCGATCCGGCACGTGCAAAAAAATTTACTCGGGGTCAAAGGTCTTTTTTGCAATTTTCAGCAAAACGGTAAGTTTTATTGTAAAATAAGCTCAGACAAAATTTGTAGATCAGATAATTATCTATAAAAATGTCTTTATTCTTTTTTTCCTAAGAGCTATAACGATTCAAAAAGTTGAAAGAGTTTGAGATATAAGTGTACTTTTTTCTACGACGATGTATCGCATACATCAGACTAGATACACCGCTAGTTTAGTAGTAGTTTTGTTGTTGATGTACACTTAAAAGGTGTAACTTGAAAAAAAACGCGCTAAGTACACTTATACCTCAAACTCATTCAACTTTTTGAATCGTTATATCTCAAAAATGGTGGCTCTTAGAAAAAAAAGGATAAAGACATTTTTATAGATAATTATCTGATCTACAAATTTTCTCTGAGCTGATTTTATGATAAAACTTACCGTTTTGCTGAAAATCGCGGAAAACCCGTTTTTGTAACCTTTGACCCCGAGTAAATTTTTTGCACATGCCGGATCGATGAGGACTTTTCACATTTCCTTTATTATAGTGTATCGAACAATCCTACCAATATTCAGCCTTGTCGGAATTAATGTAACCTCACCCCTATTTTTTTGTCTAATTAGACCGGACTAATAGGCCACTTGTTATTCCTTAAAACTAAAAACTAGCCAATTTGTAGCAAGCTAAAGTAGCCCTTCCATGGGTATATTAAATTACGGGTTTCCCAATATACGTACGATAAGTGAGCGGGGGTATATCCAGATCTGGAGCGAGGAGTCGTGATGAACAGGCGGCGCCCATGTATACCAGCTCCATCTCCAAAGCCACCAGACCCTGGCGTTGGGACGTGAACGGCGCGTCCTCGTAACCAACGCACAGGCAGCGGAAACCGAAGCGGTTGTCGTCGCTACACAGAATTAAAGAATGTTCAAGAGTCAGTATACGAAATTTTGCCGATTTCGCTCATTTAACAGACGTGATTTAACAGTTAAAATACAGTATTTCTATAACTTTTAATGCACAACATGTAAGATCATTTCAATTATAATCTAATGTTGCAGCTCGATTTTTTTTAAATATCTTTAAATAATCCAACTCAAACCCGCGACAGTTTTGTGATTTTTGCTGTAAAAGGTTTAGAATATCACCTTTTTATGGATTGTATAGACGTCTTAACGGTATGAAAAAAATACAATGTACTGTTGAGAAAGTCGTCTATACAAAGTTGGAATTACTTTTTACCACTTTCATACAAAAAACCCTTTAAAAAACAGAATACCTATAACTGCCCGCTAACTTGGCGATCGTCCTATTTCACCTGGCATATGAAAGACGGGCGTGAGTATGAAGAGAGCAGTAGAAAAGAGAGTACGGGCTCTTAATTGTCATCGGTGGATTTTTATATAGTCTGTGAAACTGGTTTTGAGTCTCCGATTTGTGAGATGATAAAATAGATCTGAATTTAATAAATAAGTTTTCAAAACATTTATGCTTAGCACATTAACCTACGCGACCACGCGACTGCGAAGCGGCAGCGTCAATACAAAACACACATTTGACAAGTTGTCAAATGTGTGTTTTGTAATTAATAAAATATATTAATAAAATATAGGATTTTCCAATTAGTAAAATATATGCTATAGCCTATACCTATAGCCTATATGTACCTATATCCTTCCTCAAGAAATGGGCTATTTAACACTGAAAGAGATTTTCAAATCGGACCAGTACTTCCTGAGATAAGCGCGTTCAAGTTAGCCCTTTCAAATAATTTTCCCCGTTTCTTTCCACATTTTCCTCTATTTCTTTGCTCCTATTAGTCTTAGCGTGATAAAATATAGCCTATAGCCTTCCTCGATAAATGGGCTATCTAACACTGAAAGAATCATCAAAATGCGTTGCGTAGTTTTAAATATTAAAGGGAACAAAGGGACACGATAGAAAAAAAGCGACTTTGTTTTATATTTTGTTTAGATACAGCGGGGTACATAGCAGATGGAAGTATATTCTAATAAGTGTAACGGTATTGCCATTGTTATATTTTCGAAGAAAATCATTGCTACTTACTTGTTCCCCTTGCTGTATTCATTCAAGTAATCAGTAGCTGTTTCTAGTGAGAATATCACTTCATTACCAGGAACTAGTAGAGATTTTTGTGGCCAATCAGATGCTCTGAAAAAATATTAAATTTAATCAAAAAATATTGCATTTAAAAATGTATAATGTTATTCAATTACTAACATTTTTGTTTCATTGTAAGATGAATGACAAAACTTTCCAAGCAGCATAAAGCATTTGCAAATGAAAAACGGTTGTCACTTATTATAAGACTATCCAACTGATTACATAATAATATTATGCTAAGGCATGTTGGATCATGAATCATGCTAAATACTTTTAAAAACGTCTAAACAGCATATAATAACTTGCTATGGTTGCCCTTGGTCGGTCTTCTGCAGGCTGTAGAGTATAGACAGCTGTGCAATCAATGGCAAACATGACGCTTGTGATTGTCAATCGTAAAGGGTATATAAAGCTACTTACACATTAGACAGCTTGGGTGTAACGCTGACGTAAGTGCAGTTGTAGTGCATACACGGCGCGTCCGAACCCGTATCGTCTAAATCCTCCGCTTCGCCAGTCTCAGATGTCAGTTGTATTAGACGCTATAACAAAAATATATTAACTGTTAAATCGATTATATATTTTTTTTTATTAAATAAGGGAGCTAACGAGCAAACGGGTCACCTGATGGTAAGCAACTACCGTCGCCCATGGACACTCGCAACATCAGAAGAGCTGCAGGTGTGTTGCCGGCCAAATAATTAATCGAGAGCGGGCAACACGAGACGCATCGGCTCACGAGTCACGCGCAAGTCGCAACCCCAGGTAGTCGAGGATGATTCGAGTTGTAAGTTACACCAAGAATCATCCTCGACTATGTCACAAAATGGCGGTATGTTGCCTTTAGTTACTAAAGCAGAGCAGATTATGATAATGTTAATAAAATTTTCCGCATGACGGATATTCGGCTTTTAATTTGCTTTCCCAAGATTTTATTTATTTATTTATTCCTATGTAAAAGTTTTTACAACACTATAAATTGGGCACAAATAGTATTAAAGTTGAAGTAGCAAAAGTTGTTCGGATGTTTACATTTATTTAGTTTATGCATTTATGAGCCATCTATAGTTTGTACATTATTCTACAGTCTACCCTTGTATTGCTTACTAAACAATGAAACGTATTAAACTTGTATAATAAAATTGAAGAGGTTTGGTCTTTGAACATTTCTGATTCTACGTATTTTATCTAAAAATGGGATGAATGAAGTCGCGTAGATTTGTGAACTAGTTATAGGAGTGCTAAGAACTTTTTTTAAATATGTAATTACAAATATTTATAGAAAAGGGCATTACAGTTACATATTAAAAAATTTTGATGAAGGATATGTTTAGTCTTAAGGGAAACTTAGATGGCTTTCGAGCAATTCAAAATATCGACCACTTTAACTTAGATTCGTTTTACACACACCAAGAGCCATAATTTTAATCCAATAAGCTTCTGGGGTGAAATCTTCTTTAGCCGCATAGGACATTGGGTATGAACAAGCGGGTTATGCGCCACATTATTTATACTGTAGAGTGCATTATAGAGTAAAAAAAATGAATGAATGAATGAACGATCTCTACCTTATATACCTTACGGAAAGGCGGGTCGGATACGCGATTATCTGCGGCGCAGTGACACCTGTGTTTAGGGGCGCCGGCCACCGCGTATATCGTGAGTGTATCTTCAGGTTGAGCCGTGATGCTGCGAGGATCCATCTCCAGGACTATCCAGGATACTTGCGGCGGGAAAAGGACCCTGGGGAAATTTGACGAATTAAGTTAGTAGTTGCTAATGTCAGCATTGTTTAACGTAAGCGAATCTTGGGCTATAAAACCTGTCAATAACATTCAGGAAGTATTTGGCTGCGTTTCCACCAGAGATATTGTGTTGCGAGGAATGTTTTTTTGAGAACCAATAGAATCGCTTCATTGACGTGACCTCGCTCAGCGCAGCGATTCTATTAGATCTTAAGTCTTAACTTTTTTGGTTTTGGTAAGGAGCTCCAAAATAAGATTTGATACGGGATCTAATCTCGCCTGCTGGGGTTACACTCTCATAAGACCATGTTGAGTATCAAATGCATCTTCTACATCTTCGTTTAAGGTACTGGAAAAGTAGTCTGACGGCTCGAAGATTGGATATATATAACGCATAACCAAAAATCTACTGTATCGATTCAGTTGCAAAGTATTAAGAAGTTATGTTATATATTATGCCAATGTAATTTGGAGTTGAAGCTACATGAGTATCCGTTCCAAAATACAATACTCACTGGACACTGAATAGCTCAAACTTTTTAAATACTTAGGGCCTGTTTCACCACTTCCGATAAAGTGTCGGATATTCACAACTTTTTAGACAGATTCTCCATGCTTCATCTGTCAAGTTAAGTGGTGGATAGCCTATTCGGCACTTATCAGGAAGCAGGCCCTTAGGGCCTGTTTCACCTCTTCCCGTTTAAGTGTCGGATAGGCTATCCACAACTTATTTGACGGATGCTCCATTCTTTATCTGTCAAGTTAGTAAATGGTGGTTAGCCTATCCAGCACTTAACAGGACGTGGTGAAACACGCCCCAATCGCGGTTTATCACTAACCTCATATTCGACACGGTCGCCTGTTTATACGGATGTTCGCTCTCCAACCACGTGTAGTAATGTGTGGTGGTGGTAGTGGCGATCTCATCTGAGCTCGGCACTAGCAGATTCATGGCGGCAACGTGTGGGAGGAGTTTGCGTACCATCTCCAGTAACTGTATTACACTCTGTAATAAAGTAAAAGAAATGTGAGGTGAAAAAGATGAATGGTTTAACATAACATTTTTAAAGGGTAAGTACGGAAAATTTGTTTATTCTTCTGAAACCGTAATCGTAGAGATCAAGTTGTTTAAAAAGAAACAATTACATTCATACTTTAAAAACAAAGGTGCTATTTTTCAAATAAATAAATTATGTAAATGTTTTAAAGCATAATATTGTGAAGATGGATTGAGAGATGAATGAGTTTGTTACTCTTTCACGCAAACATCATCGACGAGTTAAATTGAAATTTGTTATGGTGGTAATTCCGTATGAAAATATTGGCTTATACATCTTAAACTTACTTTATATAATATACAATGTAATAAAATACAATTAAATAAGTAATGAATTCTATGATTAAAAATAATAGATTATGTTATGTATAATTACTTATTATTATTGACAATTGCTAATATTTAAGTAAGTTAACCATACAGCACAATTATTAGCTTATTTTATAATAACACATTTGGAATATAATTTATACTTTGTTAAGTTATTTGTAAAAATAGTAATAAGTATCCTACCAAAAACATAAATGTAAAAATGCTGAGCCAAGTTCCATACAAACATTATATTTCTTGTCTATGGACTTCGCCATAAAAAGGATGGAGATCTAAATGAGTGCCAAGTTCCATGGAAAATCGAAATAAGTACGTATAGGAACCAAATAACATTATAAACAAATAATAGTCTATTTCTTTGCTTTATTGAATGTCTATAACAATTGATGTTATTTAAATAATGTGAGATCTTAAACTAGATTAGATCTAACTTGGCAAATTTTCATTACGTCAGTCATTTTTAATAAAGTTATTGAACATTTTAATTCTGATGAAAACTAGCCAAGTAAAATCTAATCTAGTTTAAGATCTCACATTATTTAAATAACATCAATTGTTATAGACATTCAATAAAGCAAAGAAATAGACTATTATTTGTTTATAATGTTATTTGGTTCCTATACGTACTTATTTCGATTTTCAATGGAACTTGGCACTTTTGATCTATAGGTCAGTCAGTCAGTGATAAAAATTTAGATTTTCGGACGTTAATATCTCAACCACTGTAAAAGACCTATGACAGAAAAAAATCGGTTTTCACCCGCGCACTTCATACCCCCCGCACTCGCCCAACGCATTCAAAATGTCACCGCGGATATAAATACTCTCGTAACCACTTTTTGTACGAACGTAGAATAACCAAATATATCAGATAAAATTTTGAGAAGTTCGAGTCTTATTTTCCATCTGTACTTTGATAATCTAATTAATACTTTTTGGCTTATACACTAGTAATATTTTATGATATGTTTATTTATCGAAATCGAATAGGCACTACTGGATCGATTCTGGTTAGAATTCCTAAGCTGTAGTTGTTACAAAAATATTATAAATTTATTTAATTATAATATACTAGCCACGTCTTCGTGCACATCCGAATTTGGTTAGTTTTGTATGTATTTTTGTTTATTGGTAGGTTAGGTATTTAACATTGTTTTAAAAATCTTGATTGTTTGTATTGTGTCGTATTTTTCTTTTTCTTATTTTAAATATAGGTACTTTGTGTAATGTTCAAATTTTTTTGTTGAATAAACGTTTATTTATTTATTTATTATTATTTGCGTAAAACATTATATTAACATTTGTCAGATTAAAATTAACAAAATTCGTATGTCACAATGTTTGTGCGTACATTCGTTAGGCTTGAGAATTTTTTTATCTGCTTTTTGATTTTTTAATATATTATATCAAAAATAAAAAAAATCTCAAGCCTAACGAATATATGCGTTGAATCGCGGTAAACCCGTTTAAGTAACCTTTGACCCCAAGTAAATTTTTTTGCACGTGCCGGATCGATGAGGACTTTTCACATTTCTTTTATTATAGTGTATCGAACAATCCTCCCAATATTCAGCCTTGTCGGAATTAATGTAACCTCACCCCTATTTTTTAGTCTAATTAGACCGGACTATTAATTCCACGAAATTTACAACATTTTGCCTGTGTAAGCGTAGTCCACAAGTTTAGCTATCAAATGAAACTTTTTTAACTTCATAGGATATTTACATGAGAAGTACTGGTCAAATAAGTGTGAAAGCCCGAGAAAAACTTAAATGGCTGCCATTTTACAACCGTGAGAGAGAGAGAAAAAAATTGAGAGGCAATTTGTCGATAAAATATGCCATAGATCATGACATTAAAGGATCGGACACCGGTGTCGGGACACATTGTATACTTCATCTATAATTCTAACTTACTTTAGAATCATCCAGCCCTTCTAGATTGGCAAGTACGAAAGGCAGCAAAGTGTTCACAGCAGGGGACTGTTGTAGCACAGTTGCGTTTCTCCTGAGATCTTCAGCTGTTAGCTCGTTACGTAAACTGCAGAATAGCTCCACGGACCTATCGATTATGACGGTAGCTACCCGAAGAGTGACGTCACGAAGTGCTACCATCAAAGAGTCTGTACTCTCCATTATGTTCAGTAGAGGTTTTGTTGTACTGTAACAAAAAAGTAATGATGAGATATTATGGCACAATGAGAAAATCATATTATAATAATATTATAATAATATGATACAATTTTTTACAAGAAAAAGATGAAGCTAAGACGAAAGCTGTCTTTGTCTCACACCTTACAAAAGTAAATTGACAGACAAGGAAATAATGTTGACTAAACTATTTACTGTGAAATAATTAAAATTTAGTTTGTTATTATTTTTAGCAATATTCCGCGAAATAAACTTCCACCTTTAAGTAAATGATTGAGTGCACGCATAGGCATGCGTACAGCACCTCCCTCCTCCCAATTGAAATAATGAGTAAAATGGTTATATTATGGTTATATTTTTTATGTATACCCACATAATAATATGTCACACCAACTTACCTGTAATAAATAAGACATGGTAACTGCCCCCTAGCGAGCGTGGTACCGTTGAAACTGAGTGAACACGAGGCAAAATGGAAGGTGGTACCATCTGGACCCTTGACTGTTGGCAGACCACAATCCCCGTTTGTAGTGCGACCGCCTTGGTTGCATAGGCGTAGAGCGTATCTGAGATCCTCCTAAAATATGTGAGAAAGAACATAATAATGTTTGTATACTATATAATTAGGCGAATACAATAATAATATTTTACGATTAGTCTATTAGACTTATGCTAAAATCTTTAATTTATCTATAACTAGCTGACCCGACAGACGTTGTCCTGTCTTAACGATGATTATTTAATTCGAATTGGTATAATTAAGAAAACAATAGATTAAATTTAGTAAATTTGCCAATTGCCAAATTTCATCAAAATAGATTAATAAATAGTTTAAGCGAAAATCATAAAAGTTTATTGTGCAGGAACTATACATTTTCCGGGACAAAAAGTATCCCTTGTCCTTTCCCGAGACTCAAAGTATCTCCATACCGAATTTCATAAAAATAGACTGAATAGTTTAGGCGAAAATCATAAAAGTTTATTGTACGGGAACTGTACATTTTTGGTTCTAAGCGACCTCTCCACCAATTTTCATCCAAATCGGTTTATCCGTTCTTGAGATAAAAGTTTATTGGGCGGGAACCGTACATTTTCCGGGACAAAAAGTACGAGTATCCCTTGTCTTCTCCCGAGACTCAAAATATCTCCATACCAAAATTCATCAAAATCGATTGAATAGTTTACGCGCAAATCATAAAAGTATATTGTGCAGTAACCGTACATTTTTCCGGAACAAAATGTATCCTATGTCCTATTCCTGGTTCTAAGCTACCTCTCCACCAATTTTCAGCCAAATCGGTTCAGCCGTTCTTGAGTTATAAGTGGCGTAACTAACACAACTTTCTTTTATATATATAGATTCTTCGGATTTCACACCACGCGAAATGCAACTGACATATTTTACGCAGAAATTCACCCAATCAATGGGTGATGTCAATTAAATACAAATATGTTGTATTATTAATTATTATAAAACCGAAAGTTGGCAAAAACTTAAAGATGTAACGAATGTGATGTCTTTAACAATACCTTTAACACGACGGGTCTCTCGAACTTAATTTGCATCATATCGTGTTGACAGTCTGACGCTGCAAAGGATCCCTGTACTACCTCCAAACTAACCCAGCAGTGCGCTGGATTCGGTTCCTCAGAGGCACTTCGAAGCTGAAATAACATGAACATTGTAAGCATACTCGGTTAGAACTGAGCAATTATTAAACAGCTATAAATGAAATGAATATATTTATTTCTAAATAGGTTAACAAAGTTAACAATTTTAGAACGTCCTCTACATGAGGCCTATACCACCGGTTCGGGACCTAGCCCGGCGTAAGAACCTCGCACGGGGCCACCTTTTACGAAAAAAGTGGAAAATTACAATAGCTTAAAAAATAATAAAAAGTTGCAGATTTCAATGTTACCGAGAGTTTATTCCGAGAAATGTGTAATAAATCTGCGTCTTTATAAGAGTTTAAAATATTTACTGAATAGGGTGCGAGCATATAGCGATGTGCAACATCGCTAGACTGTACACATCAGTACAGACTGTAGGCATCAGTGGCCATAATTGACCTCTAAAGCTTATAAATCAATTACCGCTGATGTCTCATCTTCCCATTTTGACTACATAATACTTACCCGCACATCATGCAGGAGTTCCAACGTATAGTCATAGTTGCCCATACCGCCGTAGACGCAGGCTCCTAACAAGACCACACCGGGCCGGTTGACAGTGAAACATATAGCGTCAGGACTGCCGTTGCCCGTGTTCCACGAGCGGGTCTGGTTCACTCTCATAAACCGAGACGGCGTTATGTAGTGTTTGACTACCTTCGTATCGGAGTCGTCCTGTAAGAAATAGAGTGTTTATACATCATAAGTAATTTAAAATGTAGGAAATGCGGATTAGCAAGTAAAGTGTGGCCATGAAAGTGGTGATGATGACTTTTAGCTAAGAGCTTTTTTGTTTTGGAACAAAAAAATTATGTTATCCAAAACCCTAAAAAAAGTTATGCCACAAACATGTATGTTTGTCTGTGTCCATCATACCTATAACATTATTAAACAATGTTTTCATTGGGGATTGAAATTTAATCTCAAATTTAAACAAAATGGGGTTCCCTTTTCGTCCCCATTCAAGGGGGCTTCATGCACTATCATAAGTTTTCGAAATATCCTTAGGTTAGGTTTTCCGTTGCCCAGTATTTCCATAGAATTACCAGGGTTCGTTCTAAAAGTTAAGGAACCCCTGCTCAATACTAATACTCACTCTAACGTGCAGCGCACTGAACGACATTTCAGCAATCAGCCGCGCCGTCAGTTTACAACAGAACTCGGCTAGTCGCTGCTGCTGTTTGATCTCCCCGTGATCGTGAGGTTGGCCACACTGTCTTGTCATCATCTGTTCTTTAATCGGTATCAGCACTACGTCCAATAGTCTAGGCACCACATCGAGTAGATGCCAGTCTAGGTAACTCGAGCTTGATTCTTCAGTTTCTGGCAACTGAAAGAATTAATTATTGTTATAGAGATAGCCGAAAAATAAAGCACGTTTTATGTCTTTGAGGAGTGGTTACTTCGCTCTGGAAATACGTATGAAATGTGGATAATTCATACTATGAATCATACAACGGATGCCTATTTTTGTTTATTTTTTTTTTTTGCGCTTTATTTTATGTTATTGAGTCCAACAGCAAGTGCGGCTGTGCGACGCGAACTTGAAATAAAACTTTTAGACGTAGGTTACACGATCAATCTGTCATCAATCTGGCGTCAATCACAGATCGATGGTTATAAAAAGTACATATTAAAAAATTATCAGTCCATCAATCCGTAGATTAGACGATCAGTTTTCCGTCAATCTTTACCAGATTGATGAGAAACTGATCATGTAACCTACTTCTTAGGGTCATTCAATGGGCTTTCATTTACCTTGGGCGTTTCTCTATTGTTAGCCCTGGGTGGCACTGGAGGTGGCTTCTGCGCATGCGAAGCCCTAGGAACTGTTGCGGATTTACTAGGAACGTCTTTTGGTGCCTGGAAATTCGATAAGACTGGTGATCAAAATCAGAACTAAAACCTATTTTATTTATGTTATCAATGTTAACGTTATCCAAGTTTAATTTTGAATATGGTCGAAATTAGAATGTATGGTGTGCACCAAATGCCACAAGAGTCTAGAGTCTAGACTCTAGACCAGGTGGCCAACGATCGCGACTGTCAATCCAGTCGATTGTGCCTGCGCGTCATATTTTTTTCCATACAAAGATGAAAATAAAGTTACTCATTTAGTGCTGCTACTTTCACAGCAAACTCTATATAGGGGACCCATAAACACCATAAAGTATATTATCACTTAGTTTTGTTACACCCTGTATACACTTATCACTAGGCAAGACAAGCAAAATAGATGAAGCAATTATACCTTGGAGTCAGGTCGTCTCGGCTCCGTCGTCGAAGTCCGGCTCTGTGTTAGCGGCACTACATACTGCAGTACGTCACGTAGACTCTGCGATATACAGAGTGCCGCGCAAGTTGACGTTAGCTCGCGGATCTGACTCGACGGTACTATACCATCCTGTTTGAATAACAGTTAAATAGTTTACCGCGAATGTTTGATATTATAAAGTGTTAAGTGACTATCAGTTAGCACAAAATATGAAGGTCCCTCTTCCACGTTGGCCATGATGGATGGATGGATGCGTAACTAAGATCGTCACCAGGATTACCTGGACGCACAATCAGCGCCATCGACATCTCACTTTTTACACTCTACTAATTATTCTTTATTCGTCTACATAGGTCCATCACATGCCAACGAGCAGAGACCTCTTATCTTTTCTTACCTTAACGTGATATAGCAGAAAACATAGATGATTCCATTTTAATATGGGCGTCGGAAAGAACGCGTAAAAACACGACGTTATAGTTTCGTGCGCTTCTGTTAGTATCGAGTTGGCCAATTCCAAAGCAAATTGAACGTAGCACACTCTATGGGACTTGCTTCGCCCCGGTCGTCGAGGTAACATGGAACAAGTAGGCAATTGATCCGCCATGACACTTTGAATAAAATTCCTGACGTCAGCAATCGCTTCGAAATACGACATGTATTCTGGGGAATTCTTCTTCTTCACACTCTCTGGATATATTTCGTTGATGTAGGACTTGACTAGCCTCAAACACGCTCTTATAATGTATACCAGTCGTTTCTGATGTTTCATTGTAGTCAACTTCTGATAGTTTATAGGAATTTGTCCGTTCGAATTCAATAATATCTCCTTGAATGATTTGTAGCTCCACTGCAATAGAGTTATGAGGGACCGAAAGCACGTAACAGTGACTTTTCTGGATATATTCTTGGATAACGCTATGACTGGTTCACCAGGATCCAAATGCCTGACTGGTAGTAAGTTGTCTGGGCTTATGATGTTGTATAACAGGCATGGAATCTGCCCAGCGTTAACATCAGTCCCGTTGTTAGATTTCTTGGACGTTTTGAAGTGGAAACCAACTTCGTCGTTTATAACCATCGCTTGTCCTGAGGAGCCGCAATCAGATGATGGTCCGTTGATGCACGCCCATGCTACGTACCATCTGTTTGCCTAAAAATAATATAGTCAAAGATTACAAGAATTTAAGGCATAGTTAAACGCTGTATTGTAGTGCTTAGCAGAGCATAACTAGTGTTATATATAACCAGAGATCACACAATGGTCGAAATTCTACCTTAAATTTAATTATAAGTTTCGATGCTATTTGAATATTGTATAATTATCCAAAATATTGACTTTTAGCTTCCCGTTTAAAGTATTGACTATTTCACATTAAATAAAACAAAACAACAACAACAACAAATAATATTAGCTCGATGCACTCCTTCACCATATCCATACTTAATATTATAAATGTGAAATTGTGTCTGTCTGTCTGTCAGTAGTGTGTTTTCGCGTGTTCTGGATCACGATTCTGGGTCCACCCCTCCCCCCGCTCGCGGCTCGCAAACTTTCTCGATCACTTTTTGTCGGTTTGAGCGGCGACATCGCCTAAAAAAAAAAGAGTTTGGTGTCAAAATAGGGGTTTTGAAGCACGCCCGTTCGATTTATGCGATCCGTTTCTGCGTATTTGCACTAGTTTCAAAGTTAGCTTTTGTGTTTAACCCTCATTATCTATTATCACCACGCTCCATTGTTCCTTCATAATTACAATCGCTACTTATTGCATTGTTATGCTCGCCTCAGTGTCCTATTGTTCGTAATGGCTGGGCTTATCGCTTAAGTCACCTTAATTTCTTACAAGATTTTAAATAAATATGAATGACTAGCTGTTGCCCGCGACTTCGTCCTAGTTAACTTAGTATAATAACAAAGATGGATAGTTTTCCCCTTTTTGTGGTTCCTTATACAAAGGGTAAAAACGGGACCCTATTTAAGCAAACGTCAAACGCTAACGTCAATAAACTTTCTACCCCAATTTGACGCGTGCACGGAAATTATGACAAACACATTTGTTTACTGTGCCGATGTAGCCTTGGGTCGTAGACCTCTTAATTATTTTTAACAAAAAATTAAAACCGACTTCCAAGGTAAAAACAATAATAACATTCTTAAATATGAACTAAAAACTAAAAAGTATTAAATAATTTTCCTCTCTATATGTGCCTTTTTCCGAATTCAGCTAAACCTCAACTATTTCTGTACTCAACCTTCATCATTTTGAAGTCGGTACCAGATATAGCTCAATCTTTATGCTCAAGACAGGTAATCCTTGAAAGTAGTTAACATTTTTTAAATTGAATAATGGTTGCATTTCATCAAAACACCACGTTACTTGAGCAAAAGATGCGATACACATTTCTTCCATATTATTAACAAATTTTGTAACAAAATTTGATTTCCCACAACCACTAGGTCCCGCAACTATTGCAGTGAATGGATGAATAAAATATTTCATTTTTTTTTATTTACGTGTGTATTAGACGGAATACAAAATAACAATGAACTGTTTTATTAGTTCTTAAACTAAACATTACATTAAATAGAGGTAAGAAAACATAGTAAATACTTCTAAAAACAAAAAAAATACATTAAAATCATAAAATTAAATTACAAAATAAAATACAAATAACTTAAAAAATATATTTTAAAGTTGTGCTTTCATTTTTATTCAAAACCCCAGTCAATTGCATGTTAAATAAGATTGTCTTACCTTATTTATTTCACTTGCGTGTAAATCATATGATAGAGTGAATGAATAAGTCTTTTTTTAACGAATAATGGATACTTTACAACTAAAATCACACTTAAAATAGATTCATCCAAGTCTAAAAAAATAGCGTATATGCCGCGAATCGATTGCCAATGCATATAACGACTCCTACATATCTTAAAAGCAATTTGGACCCGGACTCAAAACCAAGATCTCACTGGGTAACTATTGACATAGACAAACATGGCATCGGTGAATATTTTGATACATATGGTCGCTTCCCTACGGGAATGCACAAAATGTTTTTGAATAGAAATGCAAGGAAATGGCGTTATAATACTATCAGGCTACAAAATGATTGGTCTTCTGTGTGTGTGTGTGGAGAGTACTGTTTAGTGTACTTGTTATACAAGTTTCATAACAAGTCATTGTCAGAGTTTCAGACTGAAGTTGGTAGTGACACACTTAAAAATGATATGTTTTTGAATAAAATGTTTGAATCTTATTTTATGAACTGTGGTATGTAATACGAAATAAATAATTTGTTTGAAAGTAAACCAAAGTTCTATTTTAACCTTAGCTTTAATTATATTGTTAAAAAAAGACTCAGTTTGCGCGCCGGGGCCTCCTATGTTTACGAAGTCCATCGAATGATCAGGTGACCTACATAATTAATTATTAGGTACTTTTAATTTGCAATAATTCATTAGTTAATTATAATTATTATTTATTTAAAATCTAAAAGACTCAGTTTGCGCACCGCGTTGTCGTATGTTTACGAAGTCCATCGAATGATCGGATGACGTACATAATAATTAATTATTAGGTGCTTTTAATTTGCAATAATTCATCAGTTAATTATCATTCATATTTATTTAAAATCTTGTGAGAAATTAAGGTGACGTAAGCAATAAGCCCAGCCATTACGAACAATAGGACACTGAGGCGAGCATAACAATGCAATAAGTAGCGATTGTAATTATGAAGGAACAATAGACCGTGGTGATAATAGATAATGAGGGTTAAACACAAAAGCTAACTTTGAAACTAGTGCAAATACGCAGAAACGGATCGCATAAATCGAACGGGCGTGCTTCAAAACCCCTATTTTGACACCAAACTCTTTTTTTTTTAAGCGATGTCACCACTCAAACCGACAAAAAGTGGTCGAGAAAGTTTGCGAGCCGCGAGCGGGGGGAGGGGTGGACCCAGAATCGTGATCCAGAACCCGCGAAAACACACTTCTTCTGTCTGTTAACTCTTCACGCCCAAACCGCTGAACCGATTTTGCTGAAATTTGGCATGGTCCCGGGAAAGGACATAGGATACTTTTTATCTCGGAAAAATGTACGGTTCCCGCGCGATAAACGAGTTTTGGCGCAACGGAGTTGCGGGCATCAACTTGTAAACCATAATTTTATTCACCTACGTTTCCGCATTTTTCGTCAAAAGGGATTCAAAGTTAAATCTCCTGTCACGATGTTTGTCCGCGATCAGCGATGGATTCCTAAACTGCTTCACCAATTTTAATGTTTTTATTTTTTAAATGTGTGCTTTTTTCCAGCTTGAGAGATAGGATAGCTTAGATATTTGATTATAGTCGCAATTTTATTTTATTGCAAATTATTTGTCTGTAAAGAGCGACTATTGTTTATGCGACGCGGGTCACGGGATAGCGATGGACGTTGCCATGGTGACATACTTATTTAGTCACTAATTCAATGAAATAATACGGGCGATATACTTTATATAATATGGCAAAGAAACGTTTGCCGGGACAGCTAGTTATAATATAGAATATAGATGACCAAACTCTACAAACAACTTCTACGCCCTACCTTGACCGCAACAGGATTCTCAAACAGCACCGGGTATTTGTCTTTAGGTGCGCATTCGTACACGATCTCTTCGCTCTCGGTGATCAATTCCCCGTCACCCTCCTGATCACCGCCATCGAGGCCAATATCGAACAGTTTCACCTTCGCCGTGTAGTCGCCTCGGCCACCAAATAGACCGATGCCACCTATAATGTTAAGAACTTAGGGCCTGTTTCACCACTTGATGACACTGCTGGATTCAGCACTTTATAGTCTGATTAACAAGTGCCATTTTCCTCGAAACCTGATCTCATTCACCGAAAATTAAGATTTTGGTCTCATTCGATTCGGAATACCATCTAGAACATTCTATCAAAATTCCAAGAGCGGCTGAAAAAAAATGCAATAGTTATAAACAATTAAGTAAACATAAAAATAAGGGTTTGGATTTTTTTTAATATTTCGAAAACTATTTAAGATAATCAAAATTTGAATTTTTTGAATAGATCCTTAAAGAAGAGGAAATTTCCTAAAAAAATCTTAGATCCTGGAACCTTACCAATAATCCTTATAGCTTTAAGTGAGCGGCGAAAGTAACGGTAAAAACGCGTAGTTCGAGTTTCGCGTGAATTGCCGCAATCTGCCACGCGAACTAAAAAATATATTTTAACTGATTAAATATTAATAATATAAAGAAATTTAAAAAAATGGGTACTAAGTAGACATATCCATAAACAATAATCCGTCAACAAAAATAAATTATCACCAGTGAACTTTAAACTACAGGAAGAGTAATTCCGTCAAAAAAGTGCACCAAAATGCTACAAAATGTGACCCGAATACATGCACATTTATGCATGTGTTCGGTACACATTTTTCGTGTATATATACACGAGCGACATTTAACCAGGTTGACATGATAATTATTGTCAAACTCATTTTACAATTTGTTTACTTACTTTTTACGTAGCTTTTTACAAAATTTTCGTTGTTAAAATGCCTAAATGCCCTGTGAAATGGTGTAGAAGTCATACAGATACGACTTTTAATACAGGAATAACCTTTCAAGTTTCATCAGTAAGTGAATTTTTATAAATTATGCTTATGTGAAGTTCTTGTATTTTTCCGACCCAAAAACATGCCCAAACAAAAAGATGGTTTATTTAAGTTGGATACCAGGGTATTTGCGTAAAATTAAGCTGGTTTCTTTGTGTTTGTCTTATTAAGTTTACATGTTATAGTAAAAATGCAATAATCAAAAAAATATATAATTACAAAATTTTTACAAAGTCGCCATGGACAGTGTTATGCAAGATGTAACAATTTAATCATAATTCATAAACGAGGGTCTGACTGACATCAGTATGGAGTATCTTATTTTTATAATGCCGTTCGTACTTCGTTTAGTAAAAAACGAACCGAATTGGATGCCGAGCCAGATTACTCGTTAATGTAGCATACACTTAAATAGTCATGATATATTTTGTATGAGTAATGAGTAATCAGACCGAAAATTAAAGAGATTACGAAAATCTGCATTTGCACCGTAAGTTTCCGTTCGTGGAATTGATAAAAGCTATAAAACATGTTTATAAAGTCGAATAAACAATTTTTGTACAAATTTGTTTGTTTTTTCTAAGGAAATCAAGTATTTCCGGCGGGTGAAAATGGTGAGGGGGGAATCTGCCCCCCCCCCCCCCCCCCCAAATCACTCGCAACCCCTTAAAATAGCGACGTATTTTAAAAATTTTACCGATTGTTGTAATCTGATAACGTATTGTATAGGTTCTCTGGATAGTTTTAAATTCGTCCGAGTCTTACAAGATTTGTTCAAAATTATTATATATTACTAGCTGTTGCCCGCGACTTCGTCCGCGTGGACTTCAGTTTACGTGTGATGTCAACAAAATTGGTGTCAAATTAAGCTTTTATAAAAAAAAAACCATTAAATCAAAACACCCAAAAACAGCTGTGCAGTGTGCACATCATGTGTGTTATTTCATTTTTTTTAATTAAATTTTATTTATGCCAAATAAAGTATATTTAGCCCCCCAATTACACAACTTTACCCATAAACTATTTATAATTGATAGATTTAAGGTTACATCACTGCATTGATAAAGTACTGAGTTATTAATAACGTAACAAAGAAATAACAATCGAAAAAATCGAAAATCTGATGTAAGATGATACCACCACTTATAGGAAGACATTTGAGCAAGCGTCATCGCGATGTAGGAGACGCACGGCGCCATCTATTATGAATTTTTGGTTTGAACAAATTCACGCATTTTCGCCCCCTTACAACTATTTTTTCCAGTTAAAAAGTAGCCTATGTCCTTTCTCAGGCTTTAGACTATCTGTGTACAAAATTTCCTTACAATCGGTTCGGTAGTTTTGGCGTGAAAGCGAGACAGACAGACAGAGATACTTTCGCATTTATAATATTAGTATAGATTATTATCGATGACTTAAAGATCAGAGGAAAATGTTTGATTTTAAAATAATAATTATGTACTCCTTTCTTCGTGATAGTAGATATGTTTGGTGTATACTGCATAATGCCATCCGCTATTGTCCACGGCTTTGTTTCATAACTGGGACAGTGACAATAACCGCGCAGGCTGTCGTCCAGTGCGCAATATTATGATACGTTACCTGGGAAACGACCTTGGCGAGAATCTGAATTGTCATATTTTAGTGTTCGAAAAGGAGCCAAATTTAAAACGGTTGAAGTATGGGAGTTACGTTTCCTGTAGTTTTGTTATTCGTTGATTATCACAGTTTGTTTAAATGTTATGCTTTTGTTCATTTGTTAATAGTCACAATTTTAATGTTAACATAAAAACGCTGATTATTTCTAAACAAGAAATCTAGAAAATTTTATTATTCTTTTGAGATAATCTTAAAAGGGTTTAGAAGAGATATCCGGTGGAAAAGTTCAATATTTTTTATTTTTCACTTTTTTATGAACAATCAAAGGCATTCATGAAATTTTCATGTAAATAAAGCAATTAGGGTTTTTTCATCAATAAAAATGATTATTTAAATTTTATTAGTTATAAATATAAAAATATATATTGTTATCTGGCTTCTAACAACAACAAAACAAAATAATAACAATAATTGGATATAAAAGTACCATAATTGCTTTATTTACATGAATAATTTTGGAATGCTTTGGAATGTTAATAAAAAAGTGAAAAATCAAAATTATTGAATTTTTTCACCGGATATCTCTTCTAAGCCCTTTTAAGATTAGCTCAAAAGAATAATAACAATTTCTAGATTTCTTGTTTAGAAATAATCAGCGTTTTTATGTTAACATTAAAATGGTGACTATTAACAAATTAAGAAAATCATAATTAAACAAATTGTGATAATTTATTTTTGTTAACGGATTATTGTTTATTGATATGTCTACTTAGTACCCAATTTTTTTTATTCCTTTATATTAATATTTAATCACTTAAAATATTTTTTTTAGTTCACGTAGCAGATTGCGGCAAATCACGCAAAACCTGAACCACGCGGTTTCACCGTTACTTTCGCCACTCAATTAAAGGTATAAGGATAATTGGCAAGGTTCCAGGATCTAGGATTTTTTTAGGAAATTTCCTGCTCTTTAAGGGTCTATTTTCAAATTTTAATTATCTCAAATAGTTTTTGAAATATTAAAAAAAAACCAAACCCTTATTTTTATGTTGACTTAATTGTTTATAACTTTTGCATTTTTTTCAGCCCGTCTTGGAATTTTGATAGAATGTTCTAGATGGTATTCCAAATCTAATGAGACCAAAATCATAATTTTCGGTGCATGCGATCAGGTTTCGAGGAAAATGGCACTTGTTTACTAGTGTATTATCAGGAAGTGGAAGTACTACAGTAATTTGGTAGTTTTACCTGGAAGGTTTTCCGGGAGTTTTGAAAATTGGTGGTTTTATAGATTTCGACGTGCTCTTTTCGAATTTTCACTTTGCCACCTCGTATCTTTGCCGCTCGCGCCGCCATATTGGAAAAATGGCGCTCAAATACAGTTTTTTGAGAATAACTCCGTTCTAACTCATTTTACGATGAAAATAGTTATATAATACATTAAACTAGAGAAAATTTCCTACACTTTATGTAATAACCGTTTTTTTGGAAAATCAATAGTTTTAGCGTACGAGAGCCGCAAAGTTCACTCCAACACGCGTTTTAGCCAAATAACTCATTTCCACACCAGCATGAGGCGGAGTAAGTGGTGTTTTTTTTTTTTGTGGTATCCCCAGTAGGCCTAATCTAGGTGCACGGTAGTGCACCCGCCGAGACGAGCCAAGCGAAGCGCAAGGGGACTACCTACCTTTTCTCGAAGTGTTTCGCCCTTTTTTTGAACGTTCATAGAATTGGTTTCCGTTGTAGCAGATAGTCCATATTTTCAGAATATGATGTCAATAATAGATTTATTAAACATACAAAGTCTCAATTGAATAGGTCTAATACTTTGTATTTAATTGATATCTAAAGTACGCCAAAATTTGGTTATACGCCGTAAAATAAGTTTAGTAGTAGTACTTTAGATATCAATAAAATCTAAAGTATAAGATTATATATATTGGCTCGACTCGGCGGGTGCACTACCGTGGACCCAGATTATAATAATAATAATAATAACGTTTATTTAACAATAAGACATCACATTACACTACAATACACATACACATTACAATACATATTACAAATTCGTAAAGAAATTTTAAGTATTTTAAGGATTAGGTCTACTGGGGATACCACAAAAAAACCGCACCACTTACTCTCTCATGGTGGTGCGGAAATGAGTTATTTGGCCAAAACGCGTGTTGGAGTGAACTTTGCGGCTCTCGTACGCTGAAACTATTGATTTTACATAAAAAATGGTTAATACATAAAGTGTAGGAAATTTTCTCTAGTTTAATGTATTACATAACTATTTTCATTGTAAAATGAGTTGGAACGGAGTTATTCTCAAAAAACTGTATTTGAGCGCCATTTTTCCAATATGGCGGCGCGAGCGGCAAACATACGAGGTGGCAAAGTGAAAATTCGAAAAGAGCACGTCGAAATCTATATAAACACCAATTTTCAAAACTCCCGGAAAACTTTCCAGGTTACCCTCTTTTTGAGCACCAAATGATTGTACTAAAGGCTATCCACAACTTTTTGACATATTCTCCATACTTCATCTGTCAAGTTAAGTGGTGGATAGCCTATCCGGTACTTACGGCCGTTCCCAATATTTGATCTATCTCTGGTTTTGCCCTACTAGAGATAGGAATAGCTCTCATTAGACATTAGAGACATATATTTTATGTCAATTCAATGTTAGCTGCGATCGATCGTATGTCAAACCAGAGATAGATTGAATATTGGGAACAGCCGTTATCAGGAAATCATTCTGGTAGTATTGGGCCATTTTATATTTTACTAGCGACCCGCCCCGGCCTCGCACGGGTATAAAATATATAGCCACTGAAAAAATGATTAAAATCCTTCACGTGGTCTACTTCTTATCTGTGCCAAATAATATAAAAATTGCTCCAGTAGTTCGCGAGATAAGCCCTTTTAAATAATTTCCCCCGTTTTTGCACATTCTCCTATTAGTCTTAGCGTGATAAAATAATATAGCCTATAGCTTTCCTCAATAAATAGGCTATCTAACACTGAAAGAATTTTTAAAATCGGACCAGTAGTTCCTGAGATTAGCGCGGTCAAGTTAGCCCTTTCAAATAATTTTCCCCGTTTTTTCCACATTTTCCTCTATTTCTCCGCTCCTATTAGTCTTAGCGTGATAAAATATAGCCTCCTCGATAAATGGGCTATCTAACACTGAAAGAATCATCAAAATATGTTGCGTAGTTTTAAAGATTAAAGGGACATGAGGGAAAAAAGCGACTTTGTTTTATAATAAACTGTATAGATACGGAAATACTAGACGGACACCGAAAGCAAAATGTTCTTACTGTTTTTATCCCTTAATGATGATTGATGGGTGATTTATTAAAACTATGTAAGACTCTGAAATAGATAAACTCAAACTCTTAACTATCATCGGACGTATGACATAGAAAAAAAAAATATAGTATTCAAATTAATGCTCAATCTTAATTCAAAGCTCTAAAACGGGTCAATGCAGTAATTATAACTTACAAATAAAAATATTTTAATCAAAGACTTTAAAATGAGAGTTAATTTCGGAAAATAAGAGAAGTCAATATTACTATTTTCTCTAGTCTTCCATAACTACCACTTACCTAACAATATATCGCTGTCGCACATGAAACGTATCGCCTCAACCGAATGTCCGCTATACCCCCAGCCGCCGCCATGGCTCTCGAATCTGTTCACCGTTATGAAATCCTCCACCACTGGTACAACAGGCATCACATTGTTGTCTCGCTTGCACTCCACCATGCATAACCTTCAATACAGTCAAGGGGCGTTACATTTATTTATTTTGTGATTAGAATTAATTTAATCTACCTAAAAGCTTTTTGACGAATAAAAACTGCTAACACATCTCATTGAAACTTCCGCCATGAAAATTCTTCTTCATTTTCACGCAAGTAAGAGATAAAGAGATAAATTATTGAATTTATCTCTTAGATGACTTTATCGCCACTTGTCCATAAACTTAATTCATTCAGTAGTTTATTACACTAAGTAAAAGCTAAGTATTGTTTGTTCAAAAAAGATTTTTGATACTCACTTATTATCATGTGCATACGTGAGAGAATCCAAGCAGCCAAGTAAATGTAACGCTGCATGTATTCTAGTAACCGAGCAGCCAGGTGTACAGGGTATCGCTAGTTCTTGGTTCAACACCGAGGTATTCGATAGGGCTATGTTCTCCTTATCTTTACAATCCGTATTGCTGACCCACTCGAAGTTTTCAATATGGCGGAAATCCTCCAATCGTTTCATACAACCGTAATTCGTGTACTCGTATTCTGCGTCGGAGAACGCTTCGGGATCGTTCGAGCTGCATCGTTGTAGCTTATGGAAGTCGAATGCTAGTATGTTGAAGCATTTCATAACCCTCATCTGAGGTTGATAGCACCATAGTACGTCGTATAAGGGATCGAGACATGCTAAAGTATTCACAAAATCGACTTGCTCGGGCCCCGTCCAAGCGTTGCAGGAGCCGTCGCTTTTGTTTATCGTTATACATTTGAACGTATGCTCCGGTCGGTTGGGAAGAATAACTGCAAAAATATCGTGATATTAAATAATTGTAAATAATAGAAATCAAGCCATTTTCGTCATCAAAGTAAGCATTTAGAGATGGGGACAAAAGGCTCTTGCTAAATCAAATAATACGCAAACAAGCCCATACGCACTCACGTACGCACGCACACAATAAAATTGACCTATGACTTCTTCGCCGTTATCAACTAACAAAGTCTTTATAAAAGCCCACCTATACAGTTGTTATTCGCTGTGATGGTGGAACTGAAGAGCGTGTCAGTCTTGATAAGCGCCTGTGACACCTGGACGAAGGTCTGGTCTCCGGAAGCGGACACCCAGACAGCCTTGCACGCGTACCGCGGTCCCAGACGTGGGACGCGAGCTGGTGTGGCGTACCAAATCGGGCTGCGGTCCGCACGCGGCTCGTCCAGACGAGGCCGGCCGAGAGAACCCTTCTGTGGTGAGATAACAATGCTCGGATTAGTCAGATTACAAGTAAAAAAAAGTTTTCTTAACTACACAGTGTTAGCAGCAAGATAAGCATGAGCACAGTAGAAAATATGTGAAGGAATTGAATAAATGATATATTATCTTTTGATCGACGAATACTTCGTCAATCGACAGATTGTCACGCTATTAGGCTGCGTCTCCGGGCTTTTGAAGAACCCATGCGGACACGTGACCGACCGAGGATGAAGTAACAATAACTCGCTATTCAAAACTTGAACAAAGTTGAAACCGCACTAGTGCGAAAACACGAGGCGACAAAAACAAATATTATGTATACACAAATTGTATACACCTATTATTACAAAAATTAGGCACTGAAAATTAATTGTACTTCAAACAAAATAGGTCTGCACCTTGTTAGAAAGAGATTTTTTTAATAAACCAAAAACGGTCGAGGACACATATTTTTTGGGTCACGTAAGATTATTTTGATTTCTACCCACTAAGCAGTTTACCTGATAGCTTCCAAAGGTATACAGTTCGCCGTCTCTGGTCAGCACAGCGGTATGATTACTCCCAGCGGCCACGGCCGAAGCACGCGGCACTCGAACCCGCACTATCCTGTGATGAGCCGAAATGTCTCCGGCGCCCAACGCGCCGTATTGGTTCGAGCCGAATGTTAAGACTTCACCTGTTATAAGAGTTTCGTTACTTCATGCGAAATTATGTATTTGGATAGGTTAGAACTTAGAAGCTTATGTAATGTATTTTTAATGAGTGCTTGTTCAGATTAATCTCGCAGTTCAATTAAAAAGCAAGTAAATAATAATTTCTTGGCAGCTTTTATTCAAGGAGTGCTTGTTCGGAGGAAACTTGCAGCTCAATTTGAAAGCAGATATTTCAATATGGCGGCAGGGTCGAGATGACGGACTATTTATTTTGATACTTGATATGACTCTATGGTAAAATGTTTTAAATCATCGCTGGGCAATGCGAAATTACTCAATTTATCGCATGTGGCAACGTTTTATAACGCTCAATCAAAGTAGAAGGTCATATACAGTATCAGTTCTTAGGCCTCTTTAGCTTGGTTTTCATACCTCTAACCAAGGGTATAAGGTAGGTACGGGCTAACATACGTTGGTAGATCAATCATCAGACTATTACCTAGTGTACGTCGTAGGTTACACGTGCAATTTGTCATCAATCTGGCGTCAATCTCAGATTGAAGATTGATGGCTGTTTGTCCATCAATCCGTGGGTTAGACGACCAGTTTTCCATCACTTTTCCGTCAATCTTTACCAGATTGATGGATCAGATTGATGAGAAACTATGCGTGTAACGTACGAGCAACCTACGACTAAGTTATTGGACAGACCCTCTCCATCTTAAACCTTCACTCACCGTGTTCAGTCAGCAGCACCGTGTGATGTAGTCCACACGCAACAGCCGACACTCTATGCCCGCCCGGCACCGCAACGCGCGCCGGCGGTAGACAGCTCACTTTGAGACTCGACTCGCGATCAGCGTCCATTGTGGAGCTGTGTCCCTCATACTGGGTGTACTTGGCGTCTTTATCTGAAAAGATTTTGTAACTTGACATAGCATGTCTGGGATTAACATTTAAGACATTTAATGACGATTGAATTTAAATTTAATGAAGACCTTGATAGATAATGTATGGGGGCTTATGTCAAAATTTCATTTAATTACAGTTAAGTATCTGAATGCGGCAGTAAGAGACTTACCGATTGATTATTATTATTATTCGTGGCAGCAATAGTTTATTGCCTGTTTTAATTTATACATTGTAACGCTTTAAAATATGTAGTCTTTGTATTGACAAAGACTACATATATTAAAACGTTACATTGGCAACGGGCAGCGAAATGAAAAATTTATCAGTAGAAACATCAGTCTAGCCCAGAAGTTCCCAAACTTTTCCATAAAACCACTTTCAAAATTGCGCTAGATCCAGTGGACCCCCAGGGGAGCGGGATCAATAATGAACATTATTTTTTAAAATGTAACCTACCGCTAGCAGTGTCGGATCTAGCAGAATCGTCGTCGTACTCGCGATCAGGCCGGCTGGATGTGGACGCCTCCGCACATCGCCTACACACGCCGCACGACGAGCAGCCGCTGTCACCCTCACCGCATCCGCACTTCCTGTCACAGACAAAAAGTAACTCATGGCCTATTTTTGAACTAGACCATTGTGATAAAACAAAAAATAGTAGAGCTTTAAATGTCTCAGATTTGTTTAAACTTTAAATAACCTGAAAACACGAACTAATTTCTAAATTAGTATCCATGTTATCGTAGTTTATCTCTAGATAAACTACGATAACATGGCGCGCCCCTCCAAATTACTGTTTCAATGTGTGTAGTCACATCCTTATGGAAGAGTTTGTATGTAGTAAGTATTCAACCAATCAACCAGTACTCGTAATATTTCACTTAATGTCACTTATTACCAAGATTTGTTTGTCAACTAATCATAACTAGCCGACTGCACAAGACAACGCACTTCATACGTTTTGAATTTTGGAGGGGCGCGCCATGTTATCGTAGTTCTAGTTTATCTCTACTGTTAAATGTAACACAAAAAATAATCTATGAAATAATTTGTCCATGTCTGCATGTCATTTTAAAACCTAGAATATTATATACTAAATTTCTAACAAACCTTATTATTACAATCGCTCCTTTCGGAAATATAGTCCATAATACTTACTCTCCAGGCACCTGGTTGGGCAAGTTAGCGCAGTGACACGCGCTAGAGAAGCGCGTAACGGGCAAATGGTTTGGTTGTGGTTTGGACACACGCATGACAATGGATAAGCGTCCTACGCCTCTGAGATGATAGAATATTAGTATACTTACTCTCCAGGCACCCGGTTGGGTAAGTTAGCGCAGTGACACGCGCTAGAGAATCCCGTGCACTCGCGACACGAGACGCACACGCGGCAGTAGTCCACCGCCCACGCATGGGCGCCCTGACAGAGGCGGACCTCGTCCCGCGCGCTCAGACGACGGGGGATGTAGCCCTCTGAGAATGTCAAATGTTTATTAATGATGCGTTTTGTTTAATGATAGGATAATGTAATTATTAGGAGTCCGTAAGGGCTCCCACACAAAACTCGCATTGCAAATATCTGCGACAAAACTCATAATAAAAATGATATTGCCTATAAAGTTCAGAAAATAAAATATATTGCTCTGAATCTTAGCTACTCCACATTGCCGCTCATTTGCTAAACTTAGCTAGCCAATATCGATAGAGTAAAACAGAGTTTTGTTTACTTTGCCCGCTTTCAATTTTTGTAGGGACTAAAAATTCGGTCCACATTTTAAGGATATATGAAACAAATTCTGGATCTAGCGCCGAAGTTTTAATACAAAATCCAAAATTAAATAAATATTTTAAAAGGTAAGTAATTACTCACTTTCTTTAGTATAACCAAAGTCTCTGCCACATTGGCCTTTGTTGTTAATTCCAAATGAGTAAACTTGGCCGTAGTTTGTTAATGCAACAGCATGTGCTTTGCCTAGCGCCACCTAAAAATACATATACTTTAGTATTAAATACATATTTCAAATAGCTTCTGGTCACAGATACGGCTTAGAGCGCTTACAGACGATCGGCACGTGTCGGCGGCACGCGTCGGCGGCAGTCGACGGCAGACGACGGCACGTGTTGGCGGCAGTCGACGGGAGTCGTCGGCAGTCGGCGGCACGCGTCAGCGGCAGTTGACGGCAGCCGTCGACAGTTTATAACACTTGCAGTTGTGACGTAACGCGTAAAGGTAAGCGTCCACAGATCGGTATATTACGCAACGGACGTTTGCATCAAACGGATATTTATTTTTACAGTACGTCTCACTGTATCGGCAGCGTACGCCGATTCAGCGGACGTACTGTGAAAAAAATATCCGTTTGATGCGAGATGTCCGTTGCGTACGATACCGACCTGTGGACGCTTACCTTGCGGGGGTACGTCACAACTGGGGGCCTCCCACCACCTCTACTAACCGAAATCGTTTGACAGATAAGAATTTTTTACTTTAACGTCAAGCTAGCGATCTTAAAAAAGTTGATATTTCACAGCGGATTGAACATTGTTTTGCATTTTTTACTGTTTTTTTAGTAAAATTATATTTAAAAAGTGAGTACGGTAACGTTGTTGTAATCTTACAACAAAGTGTTCTGGAAACATCATAGTTTTAGGAAAGGTCGTGGTAGGACCCCTGCAAGCGTCATAAACTGTCAAAGGCTGCCGTCGACTGCCGCCGACTCGTGCCGCCGACTGCCGTCGACTGCCGCCAACACGTGCCGCCGACACGTGCCGTTCGTCTGTAAGAAGCCTTAAGTAGCCGTATCCCTCTCAAAATTAAAATATTCTATTGCACTTATAGAAGTAGGTACGATAGCGAGTTGTACGCGAGTGAGATAAGAAGAGATATTACAATACTAATATGTACACGCTCCACGACCGAACTTTAGCAATGTACTCGTATACCTGAATGACTCTTTCATGTTTGAGCCCAGTGACCAAGCCAGTCGCATCACAGTGCTGGGTGTCTTTGCCGAACATAAGCAGATGTCCTTGTCGAGTCACAAGAGCGGTCGACCCGTAGTTGCAAGCTGCGTATATCACAAAATGTCCATCCGCCTGAAAAGCAAGTATGAGTTACTTAAGAGCGAGTTGTCAAATTTTGCTGTGTTTTCTAATAAGTATTACGATCCCGGAAGACGATTGACTTAAATGAAATTAAGATTTATTTAATCATTGTAATCATATATAATCATCGCTCGGATTTCATTATTGTTCCTACTGGCGTCCCCCAAGGCGACGCAGTGCAGACGACAAGAAGGTTTTTCTTAAAAGTAGAACACCTACGGACTGTATCTTGCTTCAAAAAGATTTAGACAACTTACTCTCGTATTATGCATTGACCAACATCACAGTCAACTCTAGTAAATGTGAGTGCATTACCTTTACTCGAAAACTAAACCCTGTTACTTATCACTACAAGCTTGATGGAATCGCCATTAAAAGGAAATCTAGTATCAGGGATTTAGGTGTATTTTTAGATAGTAAATTCATGCTCTCGGACCACATTGAGAATGTCATCATCTCGAAAGCTCACAAAAACCTTGGTTTAGATCTGAGTAGCTATAAATCTTTTTCAAACCCTACAGCTCTTATGTCAGTACTCAGCTTATGTCAGGAGTATACTAGAATATAGTTGTCCTATTTGGTCTCCACATACATTATCTATAAAAGCCGACTAGAGAGAATAATACAAAAGAAGTTTATTAATCACCTGAACTATAAAAGCCGGAAATTCTTTGAAACTTATGAAGATGCCTGTGATTCACACAATCTTCTAACTTTAGAGCAGAGGCGCATTGTTCTGGATATGGGCTTTCTTTACGATATCTTAAATAATAGGATAGATTGTCCACGCCTTGTATGATGTATCTCAAATTTCATTTCGAACCCCAAAATCCCGAACCCGTAAGACTCCACTACTGCATGCTCCGTTACATCAAACAAATTACGCACAAAATTCTCTCCTTTCACGTATTACTCATGTATATAATAAACATTTCAGTAATATTGACTTATTTTCTCACTCTAAGGCTAAATTTAGAATTCAAGTAATAAAATCGGCAAAAAGCCTGAAATTATGAATAAAGAAATAATATTATTGCTTGTACCAGTCTTTTTTAGTTAAAATTAATTCGAATTTATTAATATAATTTAAATTAAATATATAAAACACTACTAAAACACCTCGAATTTTTTTAACCTGCATGGTATCATTATAGTCTTACTAAATATAAAATAGTTTTGAATATTGTTTTGAATTAATTTTGAACTTAACAGCAACTGTACTTAGATACTGGTTAATTTTAATATTAATATGCCATTATTTTTGAAGGTTTTAGTTTGTACTACTTAATAGTTATATATGGGAAACCTGTTATTGGCTTTATTGTTTGTTAAACGCTCTTTGTTAATTTTATAAGTATGTAAGTTGGTTTTCACAATAAATAAAAATTAAATTAAATTAAATTGTATATTTATCTGATACCAGCCTAACGGAAAAGACGATTCACTTATTTTGACTCGATAGACTTATGAACATTTTTGGGCTTTTCAACAAATATCTGTTACACTTATTCAGTTATAACTTGCACTGCTACAATCTACACTTTGTAAAATCATAGCTAAAGGAAATATTTGCATTGTATTTGGTTTTTAAGTAATCATCAAAAAACTGTTCTGGGACTTACGATCTTTACTTTCGTGCTATAATGCGGGAACCCTTGTTACGCGATATTGTTCACTACTATCTGCGGCTCAAAGTACCATCGAGGAAATTGATTCCTATGCATTTGAGAGACCAACGTCATTTGGTCGATCATGTCAATTCAATGTTAATACCAAACTACGTAGGTCCCCCATCTGCATAGGAATCAATTTCTCTGATAGTACAATTCATGCGGACACGATTCATGGAATCATTATATCACGATTAGAGGATAGTTGGATATGTAGGCGGGGCTGGCGTGTTTTGAAATTTTTGGCAGCCCGGTCTTAACAAAGTTCACGTTTTAGCATAGACGTATATGTATTTGGACAATGTTAAGCATTACACGCATGCTCAACCCACATGAAATTACGTATTAAGTGACGTATGAATGCAGTTACGTTTTTTACAGAATTTAGATTTTAGAACAATCAAAATTCAACAAAAAAAAATTTATAGGTTAGTACACAAATGCTAAACAGCGACATGGCATATCAAGGCATAATATATACTAGAAATTGATATCAAAATTGCTTGTACAGTACCTTGATAATTTTCTTAGGTCGTGTAGGTTTGGGTGTTCGTCTATGTTTGTTGGCGTCGCCGTCTTCGCCGCGTCGCGCTATACCTGTGAATAGCGCGGAGCCGTTGTCTAGGACCAGTATAGCGTGCACTCCCTCATGACCTACTGCCACCTGTCATTTACAAAATTATTATAATAAAAATGTTGGATCACTCCGCATAACTTTTGAGGTCGCTCTGGTAGGGCGAGAACACCATTTATCACTGTTATGCATTATTGCAAAAACAGACGGACTTTTGATTGGGGATTGTGGAAACATAAGATGAAACCTCTTTAGGCTACTTCGACCAAGATAGGTTGGTTTACCTGGCAAGTAAAGACCTTTAGATTTGTTTAAAGCTGTGGTATATTATTTTCAACGATTTTAGAGGATACTGACAAAGCAGTATTATGTAAACAATAAAAATCTTTATTAGCTACATATTAGGAGAAATGAATTAGTAGCAGTTATCTCACCTGTACAACTTTATATTTTCTGATGTTAGGTGCTTCGTTTTTTGAGAATAACGTTTCTTTCATTAACGTCCATCGACCGGTGTGCGGCGTCGGCGTTTTGTATCCTAAACTTGTACCTTTTCCTGTGTAATAAACCTACAAAATAAATACAATATAAATAAAATTTTCTGTTTGAAATTAAGTACAGATACAGTCAACTCACGCATTTGTCGTAAAAGTTTTAAATATTTTAGGTAGGTACAGTAAAAAACACAAGACGAGACAAAACATCATATTGCCAGTTGATACATAAAATATTTACTTATTAAGTTCTGAGGTAATACACTGAGGTTTAATGTTTATGTAATACGATCTTTTGCCCGCGGCTTCGCCCGCGTTAAAAAGTATTATTATATACAAACTTTCATCCCCTATTTTAACCCCCCGGGGTTGGAATTTATCAAAATCCTTTCTTAGCGGTTGCCTACGTCATAACATCTACCTGCATGCAAATTTTCAGCCCAATCCGTCAAGTGGTTTGGGCTGTGCGTTGATAGATCAACATGTCAGTCAGTCACCTTTGAGTTTTATATATATAGATAGATGGTCCTAATAAATTAAGAGCAAAATGGAGATAAATAATTTCGTGTTTAGATAATAAATACTAAAACACATACATAAAATATAAGAACTGACTTAGAAGTTGATAGATATCACAATAATTATTATCAAACAATCAGAAAGAATTGTAAAAATATGAATGCAAGTAAACATTCTTAAATTAGTTGATGTTTAACGATTATATAATTTCTGAAATATTGTCATAAGTATCATTGTAATCATAAAGAAATTTTGCTTTGAACACGTGCAAGCGAACCCCTCGTATCTAGAGTCTTTATGTGATAAAATGTATAAAAGATAATATGTATAAGGGTAACATGGTACATATTTCGGCGGTTACAAAGAACGACGTAGATACACACAACCGCAACAGTATCTTTTGAAATCGCAAGCATGTTCAGATCAAGATCATTTTCTTTTTACCTTGGCACGCACTCATTGTTCAGACTTCAGACCATACTTAGATAGCATAATATTTAAAAACACAATAACTACCTTTCCCGATGTTGTCGTTAATAGCCCAAAATCTTGACCAGCGCTTATTCCTATTAGTGGATCATCATCATTGTCATCCAACTGCATAGCAACAGGTGCGTCTAAGTCCATTATTCTTCTGGACAAGCCATCTTCAAAAGGTGCCCTTCCTAACACTAAAGTATGCCTCCTCAAAAGATGTACATTTATTTCCCTCTTTGATGTTAATGTATGAGATCCTTCAGAACGATCGCCGTTTGTTTCCACATCATACATTTTAATTGTAAGACTATCCTAAAAGTAATGGAGCAAAAATGTAAATAATTTTTTAGGCTGACATATTTTTTTTGCATATTTCTTTTTCTTTCTTATAGGAAAAAATGTATTTATAAAAGTAACTTACGAAATTTGTTAATAATATTAATCCTAACTGATTTCCGTCGGTAAAAACAGCAGACTTAGGTTCTACAGGAGCTGGCTGTCCAGGGTCCAGCCGAATAACGCCCTTAACTTCTAATGAGTCTTTTTCCACTTCATACACCTCCGTCTTCTTCCTTCCTATCCTAACATATAATTTGTTCTGGAAGATGAGAACAGATATTATTTTAGTATATATTTGTCAAAAATTATCATAGTGTAATCCAAATAATATAATAGAAAATCTCACCTTACAAAAGCCAAGCCATCCATGTCGATCGCTAGCAAAAAAATCTGGCTTATGTAGATAAACATGTTGTCGTATAGAGCTTCCGTATCCGGAGCCAATTTTTAACAATCCCTTCGATGTATAAACATATAGGAAGCAGCCATCGGATACTAGAGACCGAACCACCAGTTCCCCAGGTCCAGCGGTGAGTGGAGATGGAAGGTCCACAGGAAAACTTGTGACTAATGACTTGTGAGGCACACCATAGTTAAGCCAGAGGTTCCGAGACGGTGGACCCAGGATGACAGCTTGCACACTTCTTTGAAGGACTGTTAAATTTATTGGTATCTACAAAACAAACAGGGAATATAAGTTAGAAAAGACCTAAAGTAAATAATAAGTTATTCAAAGATTTTAATTCTCCATATGTTTGGTTGCCTTACGTCAAACCCAGCCGACAGATCACAATTAACATTGAATTGACATATTCTTCAATATTCAGTTGGTCTGTCAATTGCATAGGAATCAACTTCCTCGATGGTACCAATAATACTGATTTTATCACAGATTTCTATCTAGATCTTATTTCTGTGGATTTTATAATGTTACCTGTACATATTGTTCTGTAAGAGGTGCAGAAACCATAATGAGAGAAGTGACAGCATTAAGTATGAGCTCAGCCTCTCCCCTGGCGACAGATAATGCCATTAAACATGAACTACTAATTGCTGTTAGTTTTGTTGGAATCTCACTTCTACCCATTGGACTGCTTCCACAGGATACTTCCACAAGCATCGCATGGAGATTGGTTATAATCTGAAATAATACCAATAATTTTAGACAATAATAAAAGACTCTACAAACAATTTTTTAATCAACAGGTAGATACAATGTATAATGATGGTGACATCTGTGTTAATCCTTCGATCGTGGATAAACGAGACTCAATAGCCTTTCTATTATTATCGCGAGCACCGGTGCTTAGGGCATCGAGACCGGGTCGCGAAACCCGAAAACACGGGTTTTGGGGATCATGAAAAAACCCGGGTTTCAATAATGGAACCCGGGTTTTTCGAGCTTTTCGGGTTTTTCGTTTTTTTGATAATTATTAAAGGCCAGACCTGATAAAAGGAATTTATAACAAACTAACATACAAATTATTTATTTTTATAACATATTGTATATTATGTTTAATTATTTATATCGGTTATCTATACTAATATTATAAAGCGGAAGAGTTTGTTAGTTTGTTTGTTTGTTTGTTTGAACGCGCTAATCTCAGGAACTACTGGTCCGATTCGAAAAATTATTTCAGTGTTAGATATTTTATCACGCTAAAACTAATAGGAGCGAAAAAATAGAGGAAAATGTGGAAAAGACGGGAAGAAATTATTTGAAAGGGCTTATTTGAACGCGCTAATCTCAGGAACTACTGGTGCGATTTGAAAAATTCTTTCAGTGTTAGATATCCCGTTTATCGAGGAAGGCTATAGGTTATATCTTATCACGCTAAAACTAATAGGAGTGAAGAAATAGAAGAAAATGTGGAAAAAACGGGGGAAATTATTTGAAAGGGCTTATCTCACGAACTACTACTCTGTTATTTGGGTCAGATAAGAAGTAGACCACGTGAAGAATCATAGGCTATTTTTTGTAGACTAATTTCTCTGTGAAATATCTAATTTACGCGAGCGAAGCCGTGCGGAACGTCTAGTAATTAAACAAAATATAATACTTTGAAGGAAAAGTTTCGCTTTAAGAGCATTAAAGACTAATTGTCATACATATTTTAAAAATCCTACCAAAACTATTCAATGCAAAAAAGCAAAGTCTCTTCAAACAATATATCCTTCGCAAAAAGTTTTCAAATTTCATAGAAGCCAAGTCTAGTTTTCAATCGACATTCAGTGATTGACTACAGTTTTGTTTATTATGTGTGTAAAGGTTTACAAAATAAAGTGGGACAGCTTCAAAGGGTTCTAAATTCTAAGCTAGGAAAACGTTGAAAATTGTATTTTTTTTTATTGAATAAGGGGGCAAATGAGCAAACGGGTCACCTGATGGTAAGCAACTACCGTCGCCCATGGACACTCGCAACATCAGAAGAGCTGCATATGCGTTGCCGGCCTTTTAAGAGGGAATACGCTCTTTTCTTGAAGGTTTGCAGGTCGTATAGGTCCGGAAAAACTGCTGGTGACAGTTCGTTCCAGAGTTTTACAGTGCGCGGCAGAATGTTACGCGAAAAATGCACTGTATGGACTGTTGCTGATAAAATACACCCATCAACAAAGTCTTCGGGATATTTGTATTTTTGGAATATCTAAAAACCTGTCAGGAATTTTTGAAGACAGTGTATGGAACAATGATAGCTTATTTTTTAGTATTTAATAAAACATATTATTAAAACACTTTTCCGAATTTTATCGTTTCTAAAGCAATCATAGGTATCTACAGTCATAAAAAAATCAATGAAAAGTCAACAAATCTTCATTTCGTTTTATAAACTGAAAATTTCATTCGAATGAGACATTTTTACTACTGTTTGACAGATTAATAGCAATAATTTATACTGATCGATGTTTGCCATACACTATTTTTACAAAAAAATATTTTTTGTGTACTGCTGCGGTATGACACTCAGTCTTCTTTGCAATTTAAAGTCATTATTTTCAGTCATCTAACTTACTAAAAACACTTAAAGGTTTTTGTTTGTCGCTATGCTTTTTGTCATTATTTGTTATATTCACAACATAACAAAAAGCGACAATATTAAGACAATGCAATCAGTAAAAAGGTTCCAGGAGAGCAACCAGCCCCTAGAAACTGACAAAACCATGCCGAGGCGTTTCCATCGAGTATATTTTGAATCCATATTTTTGTATTGTGGTCTGGCAAATGCGACAGATTGCTTTTCATTGCTTGAGAGACTGTTGTTGGTAACACATAATAGGACGAATGGTGGCTTTCTTTAGCCGGCCGTGGGTGTCATACTCTCTGCGGAATTATTAAAACACGTGATTTTAGTGAATCGAGATTAAATATAACAAGCAGAGTTTTTATCAATACCAGCGCCAGAGCCACCACTGTTAATCTTACAAATTCATTACAAGCAACCTTCCGCATTTGCCATAACATTATGGTCTGGTCTGATCAATTATAATATGGTAATCAGACATGAATTTTGTCTATTGTGACTAAAACTAATGACTACAAAAAGCTTTGAGGTGTAGTGTAATGTAAGATTTTTCAGTAATGTAAGATTTTCCACTAAGTTACATGACAGAAAAGTTACCATACATCAATTAGGGCTAAATAATTATTAATAACTTGACAATCAGAAAAAAAATGTAAAAGATTAAATAAATATTTGCTGGCATACGTGTTATATTTCAGGTTATTCTTCCATTTTACTGTTTTAAAAAATTCTTTATAGATTTTTATATATTTGATAAAATACAAATACATTTAATAATACCCAAGGATCCCCCCCAAAAAACCCGAAAATCCCGAAAACCTGGGTTTTGAAAATTGGGTCCGTGTTTCAATGCCCTACCGGTTCTTGTACGGGGCTTGATGGGCTAATATTATTTGAATGTATGAAAGTATTTCAGAAATAAATATTTCTGAACTATTTCAATAGATTCAATGTTTCTTAGTAAGTAAGATACAAAAGGTAATTCCATACTTCACTGGGTTCATGAACTAATTCCTCTGGAGCATGCCCTTGTAGAACATCAAGCAATGCTTTCAATGACTGCTCACAGAATTGTGCATCCGTAAAACGGGCTTGGGATATCAATGCAAAGACTGTTTTTAATCCAATACTAGTAATCTGAAAGGAATGATCATTATCTAATATATATAAATCTCCTGCCATGATGTTTGTCCGCGATGGATTCCTAAACTACTTGACTGATTTTAATGTTTCTTTTTTTTAAATGTGTGCTTTTTTCCAACTTGAGAGATAGGATAGCTTAGATCTTTAATTATAGTCGCAATTATATTTTATTGCAAATTATTTGTCTATAAAGAGCGACCATTGTTTATGCAACGGGATAGCGATGGACGTTGCCATGATGACATACTTATTTAGTCACTGATTCAATAAAATAATACGGGCAATATACTTCATATAATATGGCAAAGAAACGTTTGCCGGGACAGCTAGTTTATTATAAAAATAAAAGTAAAATAAGTCACAAGCCATAATATACATTTTTATGGTATTGGTTGCCTTTGGTTGTATTTTGGACACATTTCAGCAAACATATTTTTGTTAATTAGTCAGGATTAAGCCTTTGTCCATTCATGGTGTCTATGAGGTCTATGAGAAGCAATAGGAACGACTACAAGCTCTGCTAGACAGTAGACTGGAGACTTAGATTTTGGACAATGGACAGATCAATAGCATACTTTTGGACCCCTGAGATGTCCCAGAAGTAAGCAAGTTTTTATGTAATACTGTAAAATTCTGAGGCTGGCGTCCACACTCAAGTGTTACAAATTAAAAATCAAATTAGATTTAACAAAAAAGACATACCTTAGGTAGTTTTGTTATTGTGGAAGTTAATGGTAAGTCATCACAATCGCTGTCATCAGATAATTCCTGATTTGAAATTTGGAGCTGTCTACATCGAGCCAAAATAGCTCTACGGACGGTTGCGTACACAGCAAATTGTGAAGGGTTGCCATGCAATGCTGGTGCATAGCAGACTGCCAGAGCATTTGATGCCTTCACTCTCCTTGCTTTCTCCTTTTTGTTGAATTTCTTTTGTTGCAACTTCTTTTCAGATCTTCTGCATAAAACAGTTCTAGTAAGTGTACTTTAAAATACAATTATTATAAAATATGATATATATATATAACAAAGATCATACGGGTCAGTATTTATGGGTCAATGAACTTTTGCAGTGCACAACTATTTTTTCACACACTTCTATTCATGCGTAACAAAGAAAAAAAAATAGAGAGTTCACAACGAACAAAAATATAAACGGGTATGTAAGACAAGATTCAAGAAATGAAAACACAATAATAATAATATACCTAATATTTTTTATCACAGAAATACTGTTTTATTGAAACATAAAGCATCATTTTAAGTAGGTAGTGATTCTGTGGTAGTGAGAAGTATGATGAAATAAGAAAGCTGGTAATTGCAGTATTTACAATCAATTAGGTACCTAAGTAGATTAGTTTGCCAAAAGCTTTCACACATAAATACAACTGTTACAATACCTGGTACCACTCCAACACAATACCCGAAAATATTTTCGGTAATTCTCTGGATCCAAACATTTCAGCTCAGGTATCTGCATTTTTATATCCATGGTCTAGGTATCTACTTCTGCAAAGTTTCATTAAAGTTCAACATTTCAGGGATATTTTTTTTCAGAACATTTTAGCAATAATAACAATAAAATCGCAAGATTTTCGCAAATATTCGCACTAGCAGTTACTTTATTCTGTGTTCTATCTCCAAATTAATAAAGACACGAGTTTAGAGGAACTTACAAGTAGATATAAAATGGAAAATGAATTAGCAAATTAGAATTTAGAATATGAATCATGTTCATTTAGAAAAGGGAAAAACCCGCAAGAAATTCGTAATAATAAATCGATGCGGTGTGCTCCGCTCGATCGCCAATAATAATTTATTGCACATGAAGTTCAGATTTCAAACTAAATGAATATGTAAGTACATAATATATAAACCATTCGATAATAAGGAAAACATCGCAGCGCTAGCATTTTAATCTTAAATAATATTTGGTTGTAATTAATTAGGAATTGCATTACACCAAAGCACGAAATCAATTTATTTGATACGGATACAATAATTTATATTTTCACATTAAATCTATTACTTTATGTAGGTACCTTAGGCACACGCACCCACATAGTGAATATCACAGTAATTTATTATTTTAAAATAAAATTTATTGTAAAATTCGGAAAGATCGTCATTCGACAGCTCTTGGTAACAGTCTAAACTAAACTCTAATGTCAAAAAATCAATAAACATACTAGTGTTGTCCCCACAGAAGATCAACGAATAGTCGAAACCACAGATTAATATAATATGTAACAAGCATAAAGTTAATATATATTAACTTTATGGTAACAAGCTAGTCGAAACTCGAACACTATACTCACAAGGATAAGGCTGGGAATACACGTCAGATTTTGTTTCCGTTTGTCTGATCAGATAATCGTATCGTATTTACTCGATACACATCCGATTCTTGCGCCAGACTTTTTCTGAACTCAGTCGTTCTCGAGCTATCTGTGAGCTTGCATACGGAGCAGAAAGAAAAGATGGACGACGAACTACTGTTACTTATTGCATATTTGCTAATGTTAGCGCGAAAGAAGAAAAAACTCAATATAACAAGACCATTACATAATAAAGAAATCAACCTACCTAAAACTGCTTTTTTAGACTGCAATTATGGCAAAAACAGAGATTCAAAGTTGAAACATCTTTGGGGGGAGGCTGTTATTAGGCATATTATTCACCCTACATGATTCAATTTATTTTTTTAATGTTTACAAGTAAAAGTCAGTCCGAACCACAACCATGAGATACGTTTGTTCAGTGTCGTGCTAGAGAATCAACTGGTAAGTCGGAAGAAAGAATCGGACGTCTATTGGGTCTCCGTACAAAAGTATGCAAACCGCACTTTCAGACAATCGGAACGGCAGCAAAATCGTAAACGCCTTGGCGCTGTTTCCGACTCGGACGTCCGATCCGACTATCGGATCGGATGTGATTGGCGCTGTTTCCAACTCGGACGTCCGATCCGACTATCGGATCGGATGTGTATTAGGTATTCAAATAAATGTATGGCATGAGTGCCTTCAGACAGTCTGATCAGACAATCGGGCCAGACTATCGGATGAAAAAATCTGACGTGTATTGCCGGCCTAAGCCTTGTTCGTTTGCTTTTTCAACTGCGCATGCGCGGCTTTTGTGTGTCAGTGTGATTGTCTTCTAAAATACCGCGATTAACTGCTGTCAAAATCTGACAGGTATTTATTTTTTTATTTTTTTTTCTTGTTATGGCTCTCGGCTTGTAAACCATGGCCAGTGTCAAGTAAAGTTTTGGCGGGAGAAAAAAATTTTCGTAAAAAATTTACAAAATTTTCAAGTTGTTTTTCCAGATTATCGTCAAGTCGAAAGTCTAGTCAAAGTCTAAAAAGTAGTCGGTAAAGTCAACGAGTCAAGTCAGTTGTTTTAGTAAAGTGGTAGACCCTTTACTAAAACTTTCGATGGAGTTTTGGAGGGAACACAAAATGGCACGTTTCTTGAAGTTGTATCACTTGCCCACACTTGTGCACGACAACGAATATTTAATGGTTAATATTCTACCAACATTACACATTAAAAACCGAAATAACACAATTTTAGGAAAATAATACAAAAACAAAACGTCACTCTTTCGTATACCCGGCAAAACTCCGACAGGTATTTTAGAACATGACAAGGTATTTTAGAATATGATAATCACACTGACACATAAAAGCCGCGCATGTAGGGATTGCAATCCCGAAATTTTTAATCTGCTGGATCCCGCACATACAAAAACGCGGATCCGCGGATCCCGCATGGAAAATGTAGCCAATCGTCTAATTTTAGCAAAGACGGCATAACTTTTCATAGGTAAGCCAATTTTAAGATTTATATTGTCAGGAATCAATTTCTTCAGAGCTCAACTTACGCTGGTCCGAATACGTCAAGGAAAACGTTTGTTTATAAGTATTTCCCTTTCTATCATACACAAACTAGTAATCCTTATCCTTTCTTTCATTACTGTCAAGCGTCACTAGTGATGCGATGATTGACTTTTTATCAGTTAAACAAATTGTTTTTTTTTCATATTGTTGAAAAAGAGTAATATTTTATGAATTGTTTTTGTAAACGTGTGTAAGTATGTGTTTTTAAATTTTTAACCGACTTCCAAAAAACGCGGAGGTTATATTATGTTCGGCTGTGGATATTTTTTTTTGTATGTTCAACGATTACTCCGCCGTTTGTGAACCGATTTTCGAAATTTTTATTTTGTTGTATTAGGTTTCACTCCAATTTGGTACCATGTTCACAAAAGTGGTGACCTGGGGCCCTACCATGAGCTCTTATAGCAGTATTACTTTAATATTACTTTAGAATTTCGCATAAACAAACATGATCTCTATTTATATAAACATAGATAATTATGTTTTTTGTTTGTGCGGAATCTGAAAGTAATAATAAAGTAATACTGCTATAAGAGCTCATGGTAGGGGGGTTGATGGGATCCAGGAGTAATCGAGGGAACTCCTCGAAATTTATATGGAAACATATGGTGATTTTGGTTTTATGTGAAGTGTACTAAGAATATGCTACCAAAAATTCAAATATTGGGTCAAGATATACCATGGTTTCGAAGATGCTGAGGGAACTCCTGACTCCTTATAGATACACGTTTGGGAGTTTCGGCGTTGTTTTAAGTACAGAAAGCATATGCTACCACGTAATTCAAATTCATCATCATCATCATCGTCATCATCATCATTACCACGTCGTATTAAAAAAATATTGATACACACAGAACTGGTTGAAGTATCTACGGGTAACTGCATACCTTTAGAGAATAAATCAATTCTAAACTGCTCATCTGCATTGCAAAGAATACATTTGACTACAACGGCAGAAGATAAGAGCGAAATTCAGTTCGGCACTGAAAGTCATCAAGATTTAGACAGTGCCATAGAATCAATTTGCTTATCTCAGTTTGCTGAAAATAAAGCATTTGAGATGTAAAACCTGCATAGGGGCATTGATTACTTTAAACGAAAATGCTAACAGCTTTATAGCTTAGAGAAACATGGGTGGCTTAATCTACCCGTCACAAAGTGTTGTTAAAATTTACCGTCGCTGTGAAGTTATCATGAAATTGTATCTTGGAGGCGTAAAGAAAAGTGAACCACGTAAAGCAGAGTTTTTAGTCAATAAAACTTCAAGCAGCTTTATTGGTGAACAACTTTTTTCAGAAATAAGTTTCCATCAATTTCATTGTGAAGAAACCAATCATGTGGTGGATTTAGCAAATAGTGTGATGTATAAATACATAACTACAAGATTGGTATTTCTTACAAAATCTTCGGTTCAGAAACCTGCAGTTCGGAGAATTTATACGAAGTTAATTCATTTTAAAAATGATTAAATATTAATTTATAAAAGTCTTTTCTTCATTCTACACTTTAAAATAAAATAAATATTATGTACTGTTTTTTTTTTCTTTTGGCCAGCGCTTCTCGTACTTCCCATCACTAGTTATGATTTATGACATGCCGTGAATTTGAATTGGCCAATCGTAATGCATTTCTTCCCTCACCCCCCGCGTCGCTTACCTCAGCGCATTGACACAATTATTTGTTGAGAGAAATCAAAACATTAGGCGTCTATTGGGTTATGTGGTCGCTGGTCGGGACAGACTAAAATTAAAATTCGAATTCGAATATTATTTAAAATTTGACACTGCGATGGTAGCGCCGTCTGTCGGATCCAATGTGAAACATTCCAAAATCAACAACTACTAATAAATTAAAAATTAATTAAAAAAACATTGTCCAGCGGACAAAATTGTGAATCTAAACCATTCCCAGATCCCCTTGAACACACACAAAAAATTTCATCAAAATTGGTCCAGTCGTTTAGGAGGAGTTCAGTCACATACACACGCACACAAGAAATATATATATTAAGATTATGTACTTACAAGCAAACTTTCTGCTTTTATAAAGTTAATTATTTAATTTAATTAATAAGTTTCATTATTTAATTAATATTAGACTACTTAATGACATTGATCGTTTATAATATACTCAGGTTTGAAACGGAAAATATTCACCGGCCTCTGGCCCTCACCTTCTCGGAATTCATTGAGAATATTCTGCTTTGCTTTGTGATATGTTTTGTTACGGATGTAATCGCGAATGTCATACACCTTTCCGTCCAGTCGGGCAAGTAGATTGTCTATCCTGGCGGCTTCTAGCGGACCGTCCCGTATCGTATCGTTGTGCCCAAATGGTCTCGACCGCTTCAGCCAGGTAAGCAAAGTATAGGCTCTGGTAGCCTTAAATAAGGCTCTCACACTCTTGTCTTTATCTATTTTGTGCATTACTTCGACATTGTTTATGATCCAACTGAAAATATAAAATTGAGCTGAAATAGCCATCTATAGGCAACACACGACTTTAAGGCTTGGCGTAAATGAAGACAGTTATGATGCATGGTTCATGGATACAATATCTACCAATAACGTGGTACCATTTGATCACGATTAACCAATAATAATTAAGGGGATTGTCCATTTTTTTTTAATTTTGCTCATTACAAAAACATTTCGAGGAATAAGGTCAGTGATCGTTTTTCTGTATATAAACGAAAAGAATACCCATTAGTTACTTATATTTTTGAACAAATATGTTTAACCTTAGTTTGACCTTCAATGGCGTTAAATTAGCAATAAATTCGACCAACATTATATTTCGAACTTTTGGTAAGCTTTTCGTGTCAGCTTTCACATAATGAGAACTTGTATTTGACGAACCAGCCATTATATATAAGATTCAAAGGAAAAAAAACATTCTGCAGAGGTCAATTGGCCGCCGATGATGACGTCAGAGCGAAACTTTAAAAATTTATTGAGAAAAAACTAGCCAATGAATTTCAAAATTATTGAATTTATATTCTTAAAATACCCTATTTTAACGAAAAAAAATATAAAAAGTACATGTAATTTTTTTTGGACAATGCCCATTGCACATTTCGAGCCCGCCCCGCTGACTCCTCGACCCACCAAATATAGATAAAAATCTGACGCGACGCTTCTCCTCAAATTTATGCGCGAGTGATCCTATAACTTCTTATTTCGACGAGTTAATTTTACAATTTTAAGTAGGTATTATTTCGATATTTATGGCCGATTGAAATAGACCCACAATAGGATGAATAAAGATTAAAGTACAGGTATAGAGATTGGCTTATGCATTCCATTTTAAATTGGCCATTAGTTAATGCTTTTCTGCATCCACTCACTCACCGCTTATTGGCTACCGGACCTTGTTTTGTCGGAACGGAATTTATTTTCACAAAACATAAATAATAATAATATTGTGTACGTAGTACGTACTTATCAGTTGGCCATTTGACATAGTTTGGTCAAGTTTTCGAATAAAATATACATAAAATAATAATAGTAACATCTTACCTACTATCGTAATCGAAGAAATTGAAACATCGCTTGGTCGAAATTGAATCAATACTTTTCTGATAGTACATAGACTAATAAAAACCTGTTGGCGTAATCGGATAAAAATGCTCTTTATACTTACCCTAAGTAGTCGTAGATATGCGTGTATACTAGGGGTAGGCTGAAAGGGTAACCACACCCGTAACCCCAGGACTGGAGAGCAACGAGGTTGCCCTCAACCACGAGAGGGGCTCCAGGCACAGCCAGACATGGTTCATACTTCGTGCTGGCCAACCCCAAACAGATCATGCCTTTCTGGAGTGGAGCGCCATTCTAGAAGTTGCAGAAATAATGTTATTCCTCTATTGATGAGGATGCTATCGAAACTTCGAGACGAGTCACACGGCACTCACACCACAATAATTTTACAATCAAATCTATATTATTTCAGAAAATAAGAAATTAATTTAATAAAATTCAGTTTCAGTTCAGTCATTTCAATTTCAGTTAGGATGGTACAATTCATTGAGCTGTATCAAATATTTTTTACTCTTCAATAATTCAGACAGTAAGTATATTATTAGATATATAATATAGGTATATCTTTGTCTACATATTTTTATCTTTTGCTAATTTTAACAACGTAGTTTTTATTGATAAACGATTTGATTGTTAATTATCAGTTCTCATATTCGACGTCACAACTCAATTCACAACTGGGTCAGTTCAGATTGCAAGGCAACGCGGTGATTTTTAACTGACACATTCAAAACTGACCTTAATTTACTACATAAGAAAATACACTTATAGATTAACAGACCCGCGGGCTGCTTGTTTCACAGAAATGCATTCCCAACGCCACACAAGTTGCGATGTTGCAAAGTGAATTGCCCAAAAATGATATTTTAAGCCTTATTAAAATTATTAGGCCCCATCCGCACTGGGAATTTTCACCACGCGATTTTAATTCTCGCGAATTTATTCGATTTTTTTTTATCGGCAGTGCGGCTCATAAGATTCAACGTGTTACAGAATCATGAGAAAAAAATCCGCGCGGTTAAAATTCGAAGTGTGGACTGGCCCTTACTTACCTCTTTGTATGACTTACAAAAGCAGTTGTCGCGGATGTAAGGGAACGATACGCTTCTTAACATCGGATCCATTATTTCTTCCGGGTAATACTCTGACGAGCGTGGCAGGCAGAGTTCTTTCCTCTAAAAACATCTCAAGAAATAAGGGCTCATTTTCATTAGTCGTTAACTCGTACGGTATACAGAATGCGGGGAGTCTATGACAACTGACAACTAATGGCGCATTGTAATTGGTCGTGGCATGCGTTTCAGAAATCTCCTGCACCCCGCATGCGGACCCAATCGACCAGTGAAAATGCGCCATAAGGGTCAGTACAGTGGAACAAGACGAGGCGCAGGCCGCAGCCCGCAGCGACATATTATAATAGCGATGTAAAATTGAAATGTCAAGCGGCGTCAACTCTATTTCACATTTTAGCCACTACCGCCTTGTTCTAATGACAAAAGGTGACACCCCACTAGAAACTACAATTCAACAGAGAGACACGATTCACGGCCAAAATAATATTTTTTATGTGAATTTGTGAAGCGACAGCGGAGCTACCCGAGTCCCGATACAAAACGTCAGTACTACGGAACAGCGTCGCGTCGCTCCGTTGCAGTGCGACTTAGTGTGGTCTCACCTTTATATCAATAGAAATAAAAGAGACTATTTTTTTGTTGTTTATTGATGATTAATTTAATAAGACAGGTTTCCTAGGCCACTGGAAAGGGCACAGCTTTATAGTAATACTAAATATTAATCTTAAGCCCATAATACCTAACTTTTCTCGCTATAGGTATTTGTTATCTATATTCCAAAGTTGTTATCTCATTCAGCTAAACTTCGGAGTATGCATGAACTAAGTTTGGCTCGTTTAAACTCCAATCCCAATTCCCTACCTATTCTAAACCGTATTTAAAAACTCTGATCAAAGCTCCTGTTGTAACTTTTTTAGGTTTAACACTTGTTTCTACCCGAAAACTTTAGAAGTCAATCGAAAGAAGTTAAAATACGTCTATGAAAATGGAAAAGTTTCACACTCGAATAAATGATATTTTATAATATTATAATTTATTATCTAATCTAAGCCGCTGAACCAATGTTGATGAGTATAATAATAAGTTAAAATAACTCCCACACCGGTTTCGGTGACGGTGGCCGGCTTCATTGAAACCAGGCCAGTTACGCAGGAGTAATTTTATAGCGCCCAAGTGTGTGCGCAGTACTCACTATTCCTTTTACTCTCATAACCCAGTTGGAAGGACGAGCGACACGACTGACGAGTGTTCAGGCCCAGGGCCAACTTTTCCATCTTACTTTCAGACAATCAGGTGATAAGCCTGCATTGTCCTAAACAGACTTGGAAATCCGAAATAACAATATTTTTCCAACGTGGGAAACGAATCCACGACCTCCGAGTCAAGAGCCACGCTCTAAACCACTGGACCACGGAGGCGTCAATTATTCAGTATGTAGATACTTTGAGTAATAATAATAAATCATAAATCATAATTTAGAAGCAGAGTGGATAGAAGCCGAGAGAAAAAGGTATAAAAAACTTACAAACTCACATAGCAATCTATACGACTACCTAAATAAATTTATTGAAGACCCGAATTCAATCCCCCCATACATCACATCTGGAACAACATTCATGATACCCAAAGACTGCAACGAACTTACAAACCCCGCTAAATATAGACCAATAACGTGTTTACAAACGATATATAAAATATTATCTTCTTGTATTGCTGAATTAATATATAAGCATGTAAATGATAACAATATACTAGCTGAACAGCAAAAAGGATGTAGAAAATTTAGCCAAGGTTGTAAAGAGCAATTAATTATAGACTCAGTAATTTTAAAACACGCTACTAAAACAAAATCTAAACAAAAAAGCATATGACTCTGTCCCTCGCTCTTGGTTATTGCATGTTCTGGAAATTTATAAAATACACCCGAAAATTATACATTTGCTGAAAACCACGATGACTCTGTGGAGTACTAAACTTAAACTTAAAACCCCTACTACTTCAATAGATACCCAACCAATTAAAATTCAAAGAGGCATTTTTCAGGGAGATGCACTTAGCCCAATATGGTTTTGTCTTGCGTTGAACCCACTCTCCAATATATTAAATTCTTTAGAAGCAGGATATCGCATTAATTATAATGATACAAACAGACATACTGAGACTATAACTAACCACTTACTGTATATGGATGACTTAAAAATATATGCTGATAATGAATTTGACCTGTACAAGCTGATTGAGTTGACTGAACAATTTTCAAATGATATTAAAATGGAATTTGGGGTGGATAAAACTAAAATAAATTCTATAAAAGCGGGAAAAATATATCTACACTCATACACACTGCAATCTGGGGAACGGATAGAACCTCTTGATGAAGGAGAAACATATAAATATTTAGGCTACCATCAGTCTCAACAAATTCTATATAAAGATACTAAATGTAAATTAAAACAAAACTTTCAACATCGGCTTAACACAATACTGAAATCAAAGTTATACTCTATAAATATGATAAAAGCCATAAATACATTTGCTATCCCAATATTGACCTATTCTTTTGGCATAATTAACTGGAACAAAACAGAACTCATAGGAATACAAAGAAAAATTAATACAACGATAACCAAATACCGTAAACACCATCCAAGATCATGCATACAGAGACTGACGTTGCCAAGAAAAGATGATGGAAGAGGCATCATTGATATTGTAAACCTACATCAAACTCCGCGATTTCAAGTTCGAGTGGCTGCGTGGCTGCGTGGCTGCGTGGCTGCGTGGCTGCGTTTCTTCGCATCAAACTCCGTGAGTTCGAGTGGCTGCGTGGCTGCGTGGCTGCGTGGCTGCGTTTCTTCGCATCAAACTCCGCGAGTTCGAGTGGCTGCGTGGCTGCGTGGCTGCGTTTCTTCGCATCAAACTCCGCGAGTTCGAGTGGCTGCGTGGCTGCGAGGCTGCGTGGCTGCGTTTCTTCGCATCGAACTCCGCGAGTTCAAGTGGCTGCGTGGCTGCGTGGCTGCGTTGCTGCGTTTCTTCGCATCAAACTCCGCGAGTTCGAGTTCGAGTGGCTGCGTGGCTGCGTGGCTGCGTTTCTTCGCATCAAAATCCGCGAGTTCGAGTGGCTGCGTGGCTGCGTGGCTGCGTTTCTTCGCATCTAACTCCGCGAGTTCGAGTGGCTGCGTGGCTGCGTGGCTGCGTTTCTTCGCATCAAACTCCGCGAGTTCGAGTGGCTGCGTGGCTGCGTGGCTGCGTTTCTTCGCATCAAACTCCGCGAGTTCGAGTGGCTGCGTGGCTGCGTGGCTGCGTGGCTGCGTGGCTGCGTTTCTTCGCATCAAACTCCGCGAGTTCGAGTGGCTGCGTGGCTGCGTTTCTTCGCATCAAACTCCGCGAGTTCGAGTGGCTGCGTGGCTGCGTTTCTTCGCATCAAACTCCGCGAGTTCGAGTGGCTGCGTGGCTGCGTGGCTGCGTTTCTTCGCATCAAACTCCGCGAGTTCGAGTGGCTGCGTGGCTGCGTTTCTTCGCATCAAACTCCGCGAGTTCGAGTGGCTGCGTGGCTGCGTGGCTGCGTGGCTGCGTTTCTTCGCATCAAACTCCGCGAGTTCGAGTGGCTGCGTGGCTGCGTGGCTGCGTGGCTGCGTTTCTTCGCATCAAACTCCGCGAGTTCGAGTGGCTGCGTGGCTGCGTGGCTGCGTGGCTGCGTTTCTTCGCATCAAACTCCGCGAGTTCGAGTGGCTGCGTGGCTGCGTTTCTTCGCATCAATTTCCGCGAGTTCGAGTGGCTGCGTGGCTGCGTGGCTGCGTTTCTTCGCATCAAACTCCGCGAGTTCGAGTGGCTGCGTGGCTGCGTGGCTGCGTGGCTGCGTTTCTTCGCATCAAACTCCGCGAGTTCGAGTGGCTGCGTGGCTGCGTGGCTGCGTTTCTTCGCATCAAACTCCGTGAGTTCGAGTGGCTGCGTGGCTGCGTGGCTGCGTGGGTGCGTTTCTTCGCATCAAACTCCGCGAGTTCGAGTGGCTGCGTGGCTGCGTTTCTTCGCATCAAACTCCGCGAGTTCGAGTGGCTGCGTGGCTGCGTGGCTGCGTTTCTTCGCATCAAACTCCGCGAGTTCGAGTTCGAGTGGCTGCGTGGCTGCGTGGCTGCGTGGCTGCGTTTCTTCGCATCAAACTCCGCGAGTTCGAGTGGCTGCGTGGCTGCGTGGCTGCGTGGCTGCGTTTCTTCGCATCAAACTCCGCGAGTTCGAGTTCGAGTGGCTGCGTGGCTGCGTAGCTGCGTGGCTGCGTTTCTTCGCATCAAACTCCGCGAGTTCGAGTGGCTGCGTGGCTGCGTGGCTGCGTTTCTTCGCATCAAACTCCGCGAGTTCGAGTGGCTGCGTGGCTGCGTGGCTGCGTTTCTTCGCATCAAACTCCACGAGTTCGAGTGGCTGCGTGGCTGCGTGGCTGCGTTGCTGCGTTTCTTCGCATCAAACTCCGCGAGTTCGAGTGGCTGCGTGGCTGCGTGGCTGCGTTTCTTCGCATCAAACTCCGCGAGTTCGAGTGGCTGCGTGGCTGCGTGGCTGCGTTTCTTCGCATCAAACTCCGCGAGTTCGAGTGGCTGCGTGGCTGCGTGGCTGCGTTTCTTCGCATCAAACTCCGCGAGTTCGAGTGGCTGCGTGGCTGCGTGGCTGCGTTTCTTCGCATCAAACTCCGCGAGTTCGAGTGGCTGCGTGGCTGCGTGGCTGCGTTTCTTCGCATCAAACTCCGCGAGTTCGAGTTCGAGTGGCTGCGTGGCTGCGTTTCTTCGCATCAAACTCCGCGAGTTCGAGTTCGAGTGGCTGCGTGGCTGCGTGGCTGCGTTTCTTCGCATCAAACTCCGCGAGTTCGAGTTCGAGTGGCTGCGTGGCTGCGTTTCTTCGCATCAAACTCCGCGAGTTCGAGTTCGAGTGGCTGCGTGGCTGCGTGGCTGCGTGGCTGCGTTTCTTCGCATCAAACTCCGCGAGTTCGAGTGGCTGCCTGGCTGCGTGGCTGCGTTTCTTCGCATCAAACTCCGCGAGTTCGAGTGGCTGCGTGGCTGCGTGGGTGCGTTTCTTCGCATCAAACTCCGCGAGTTCGAGTGGCTGCGTGGCTGCGTTTCTTCGCATCAAACTCCGCGAGTTCGAGTGGCTGCGTGGCTGCGTGGCTGCGTTTCTTCGCATCAAACTCCGCGAGTTCGAGTTCGAGTGGCTGCGTGGCTGCGTGGCTGCGTTTCTTCGCATCAAACTCCGCGAGTTCGAGTGGCTGCGTGGCTGCGTGGCTGCGTTTCTTCGCATCAAACTCCGCGAGTTCGAGTTCGAGTGGCTGCGTGGCTGCGTGACTGCGTGGCTGCGTGGCTGCGTTTCTTCGCATCAAACTCCGCGAGTTCGAGTGGCTGCGTGGCTGCGTTTCTTCGCATCAAACTCCGCGATTTCGAGTTCGAGTGGCTGCGTGGCTGCGTGGCTGCGTGGCTGCGTTTCTTCGCATCAAACTCCGTGAGTTCGAGTGGCTGCGTGGCTGCGTGGCTGCGTGGCTGCGTTTCTTCGCATCAAACTCCGCGAGTTCGAGTGGCTGCGTGGCTGCGTGGCTGCGTTTCTTCGCATCAAACTCCGCGAGTTCGAGTGGCTGCGTGGCTGCGAGGCTGCGTGGCTGCGTTTCTTCGCATCGAACTCCGCGAGTTCAAGTGGCTGCGTGGCTGCGTGGCTGCGTTGCTGCGTTTCTTCGCATCAAACTCCGCGAGTTCGAGTTCGAGTGGCTGCGTGGCTGCGTGGCTGCGTTTCTTCGCATCAAAATCCGCGAGTTCGAGTGGCTGCGTGGCTGCGTGGCTGCGTTTCTTCGCATCTAACTCCGCGAGTTCGAGTGGCTGCGTGGCTGCGTGGCTGCGTTTCTTCGCATCAAAATCCGCGAGTTCGAGTGGCTGCGTGGCTGCGTGGCTGCGTTTCTTCGCATCTAACTCCGCGAGTTCGCGTGGCTGCGTGGCTGCGTGGCTGCGTTTCTTCGCATCAAACTCCGCGAGTTCGAGTGGCTGCGTGGCTGCGTGGCTGCGTGGCTGCGTTTCTTCGCATCAAACTCCGCGAGTTCGAGTGGCTGCGTGGCTGCGTGGCTGCGTGGCTGCGTTTCTTCGCATCAAACTCCGCGAGTTCGAGTGGCTGCGTGGCTGCGTGGCTGCGTTTCTTCGCATCAAACTCCGCGAGTTCGAGTGGCTGCGTGGCTGCGTTTCTTCGCATCAAACTCCGCGAGTTCGAGTGGCTGCGTGGCTGCGTGGCTGCGTTTCTTCGCATCAAACTCCGCGAGTTCGAGTGGCTGCGTGGCTGCGTGGCTGCGTGGCTGCGTTTCTTCGCATCAAACTCCGCGAGTTCGAGTGGCTGCGTGGCTGCGTGGCTGCGTTTCTTCGCATCAAACTCCGCGAGTTCGAGTGGCTGCGTGGCTGCGTGGCTGCGTTTCTTCGCATCAAACTCCGCGAGTTCGAGTGGCTGCGTGGCTGCGTGGCTGCGTTTCTTCGCATCAAACTCCACGAGTTCGAGTGGCTGCGTGGCTGCGTGGCTGCGTTGCTGCGTTTCTTCGCATCAAACTCCGCGAGTTCGAGTGGCTGCGTGGCTGCGTGGCTGCGTTTCTTCGCATCAAACTCCGCGAGTTCGAGTGGCTGCGTGGCTGCGTGGCTGCGTTTCTTCGCATCAAACTCCGCGAGTTCGAGTGGCTGCGTGGCTGCGTGGCTGCGTTTCTTCGCATCAAACTCCGCGAGTTCGAGTGGCTGCGTGGCTGCGTGGCTGCGTTTCTTCGCATCAAACTCCGCGAGTTCGAGTGGCTGCGTGGCTGCGTGGCTGCGTTTCTTCGCATCAAACTCCGCGAGTTCGAGTTCGAGTGGCTGCGTGGCTGCGTTTCTTCGCATCAAACTCCGCGAGTTCGAGTTCGAGTGGCTGCGTGGCTGCGTGGCTGCGTTTCTTCGCATCAAACTCCGCGAGTTCGAGTTCGAGTGGCTGCGTGGCTGCGTTTCTTCGCATCAAACTCCGCGAGTTCGAGTTCGAGTGGCTGCGTGGCTGCGTGGCTGCGTGGCTGCGTTTCTTCGCATCAAACTCCGCGAGTTCGAGTGGCTGCCTGGCTGCGTGGCTGCGTTTCTTCGCATCAAACTCCGCGAGTTCGAGTGGCTGCGTGGCTGCGTGGGTGCGTTTCTTCGCATCAAACTCCGCGAGTTCGAGTGGCTGCGTGGCTGCGTTTCTTCGCATCAAACTCCGCGAGTTCGAGTGGCTGCGTGGCTGCGTGGCTGCGTTTCTTCGCATCAAACTCCGCGAGTTCGAGTTCGAGTGGCTGCGTGGCTGCGTGGCTGCGTTTCTTCGCATCAAACTCCGCGAGTTCGAGTGGCTGCGTGGCTGCGTGGCTGCGTTTCTTCGCATCAAACTCCGCGAGTTCGAGTTCGAGTGGCTGCGTGGCTGCGTGACTGCGTGGCTGCGTGGCTGCGTTTCTTCGCATCAAACTCCGCGAGTTCGAGTGGCTGCGTGGCTGCGTTTCTTCGCATCAAACTCCGCGATTTCGAGTTCGAGTGGCTGCGTGGCTGCGTGGCTGCGTGGCTGCGTTTCTTCGCATCAAACTCCGTGAGTTCGAGTGGCTGCGTGGCTGCGTGGCTGCGTTTCTTCGCATCAAACTCCGCGAGTTCGAGTGGCTGCGTGGCTGCGTGGCTGCGTTTCTTCGCATCAAACTCCCCGAGTTCGAGTGGCTGCGTGGCTGCGAGGCTGCGTGGCTGCGTTTCTTCGCATCGAACTCCGCGAGTTCAAGTGGCTGCGTGGCTGCGTGGCTGCGTTGCTGCGTTTCTTCGCATCAAACTCCGCGAGTTCGAGTTCGAGTGGCTGCGTGGCTGCGTGGCTGCGTTTCTTCGCATCAAAATCCGCGAGTTCGAGTGGCTGCGTGGCTGCGTGGCTGCGTTTCTTCGCATCTAACTCCGCGAGTTCGAGTGGCTGCGTGGCTGCGTGGCTGCGTTTCTTCGCATCAAAATCCGCGAGTTCGAGTGGCTGCGTGGCTGCGTGGCTGCGTTTCTTCGCATCTAACTCCGCGAGTTCGAGTGGCTGCGTGGCTGCGTGGCTGCGTTTCTTCGCATCAAACTCCGCGAGTTCGAGTGGCTGCGTGGCTGCGTGGCTGCGTGGCTGCGTTTCTTCGCATCAAACTCCGCGAGTTCGGGTGGCTGCGTGGCTGCGTGGCTGCGTGGCTGCGTTTCTTCGCATCAAACTCCGCGAGTTCGAGTGGCTGCGTGGCTGCGTGGCTGCGTTTCTTCGCATCAAACTCCGCGAGTTCGAGTGGCTGCGTGGCTGCGTTTCTTCGCATCAAACTCCGCGAGTTCGAGTGGCTGCGTGGCTGCGTGGCTGCGTTTCTTCGCATCAAACTCCGCGAGTTCGAGTGGCTGCGTGGCTGCGTGGCTGCGTGGCTGCGTTTCTTCGCATCAAACTCCGCGAGTTCGAGTGGCTGCGTGGCTGCGTGGCTGCGTTTCTTCGCATCAAACTCCGCGAGTTCGAGTGGCTGCGTGGCTGCGTGGCTGCGTTTCTTCGCATCAAACTCCGCGAGTTCGAGTTCGAGCGGCTGCGTGGCTGCGTTTCTTCGCCTCAAACTCCGCGAGTTCGAGTTCGAGTGGCTGCGTGGCTGCGTGGCTGCGTTTCTTCGCATCAAACTCCGCGAGTTCGAGTTCGAGTGGCTGCGTGGCTGCGTTTCTTCGCATCAAACTCCGCGAGTTCGAGTTCGAGTGGCTGCGTGGCTGCGTGGCTGCGTGGCTGCGTTTCTTCGCATCAAACTCCGCGAGTTCGAGTGGCTGCCTGGCTGCGTGGCTGCGTTTCTTCGCATCAAACTCCGCGAGTTCGAGTGGCTGCGTGGCTGCGTGGCTGCGTGGGTGCGTTTCTTCGCATCAGACTCCGCGAGTTCGAGTGGCTGCGTGGCTGCGTTTCTTCGCATCAAACTCCGCGAGTTCGAGTGGCTGCGTGGCTGCGTGGCTGCGTTTCTTCGCATCAAACTCCGCGAGTTCGAGTGGCTGCGTGGCTGCGTGGCTGCGTTTCTTCGCATCAAACTCCGCGAGTTCGAGTGGCTGCGTGGCTGCGTGGCTGCGTTGCTGCGTTTCTTCGCATCAAACTCCGCGAGTTCGAGTTCGAGTGGCTGCGTGGCTGCGTGGCTGCGTGGCTGCGTTTCTTCGCATCAAACTCCGCGAGTTCGAGTGGCTGCGTGGCTGCGTGGCTGCGTTTCTTCGCATCAAACTCCGCGAGTTTGAGTGGCTGCGTGGCTGCGTGGCTGCGTTTCTTCGCATCAAACTCCGCGAGTTCGAGTGGCTGCGTGGCTGCGTGGCTGCGTTTCTTCGCATCAAACTCCGCGAGTTCGAGTGGCTGCGTGGCTGCGTGGCTGCGTTGCTGCGTTTCTTCGCATCAAACTCCGCGAGTTCGAGTTCGAGTGGCTGCGGGGCTGCGTGGCTGCGTTTCTTCGCATCAAACTCCGCGAGTTCGAGTGGCTGCGTGGCTGCGTGGCTGCGTTTCTTCGCATCAAACTCCGCGAGTTCGAGTTCGAGTGGCTGCGTGGCTGCGTGACTGCGTGGCTGCGTGGCTGCGTTTCTTCGCATCAAACTCCGCGAGTTCGAGTGGCTGCGTGGCTGCGTTTCTTCGCATCAAACTCCGCGATTTCGAGTTCGAGTGGCTGCGTGGCTGCGTTTCTTCGCATCAAACTCCGCGAGTTCGAGTGGCTGCGTGGCTGCGTGGCTGCGTTTCTTCGCATCAAACTCCGCGAGTTCGAGTGGCTGCGTGGCTGCGTTTCTTCGCATCGAACTCCGCGAGTTCAATTGGCTGCGTGGCTGCGTGGCTGCGTTGCTGCGTTTCTTCGCATCAAACTCCGCGAGTTCGAGTTCGAGTGGCTGCGTGGCTGCGTGGCTGCGTTTCTTCGCATCAAAATCCGCGAGTTCGAGTGGCTGCGTGGCTGCGTGGCTGCGTTTCTTCGCATCAAACTCCGCGAGTTCGAGTGGCTGCGTGGCTGCGTTTCTTCGCATCAAACTCCGCGAGTTCGAGTGGCTGCGAGGCTGCGTGGCTGCGTTTCTTCGCATCAAACTCCGCGAGTTCGAGTGGCTGCGTGGCTGCGTGGCTGCGTTTCTTCGCTTCAAACTCCGCGAGTTCGAGTGGCTGCGTGGCTGCGAGGCTGCGTGGCTGCGTTTCTTCGCATCGAACTCCGCGAGTTCAAGTGGCTGCGTGGCTGCGTTGCTGCGTTTCTTCGCATCAAACTCCGCGAGTTCGAGTTCGAGTGGCTGCGTGGCTGCGTGGCTGCGTTTCTTCGCATCAAACTCCGCGAGTTCGAGTGGCTGCGTGGCTGCGTTTCTTCGCATCAAACTCCGCGAGTTCGAGTGGCTGCGTGGCTGCGTGGCTGCGTTTCTTCGCATCAAACTCCGCGAGTTCGAGTGGCTGCGTGGCTGCGTGGCTGCGTTTCTTCGCATCAAACTCCGCGAGTTTGAGTGGCTGCGTGGCTGCGTGGCTGCGTTTCTTCGCATCAAACTCCGCGAGTTCGAGTGGCTGCGTGGCTGCGTGGCTGCGTGGGTGCGTTTCTTCGCATCAAACTCCGCGAGTTCGAGTGGCTGCGTGGCTGCGTTTCTTCGCATCAAACTCCGCGAGTTCGCGTGGCTGCGTGGCTGCGTTTCTTCGCATCAAACTTCGCGAGTTCGAGTGGCTGCGTGGCTGCGTGGCTGCGTTGCTGCGTTTCTTCGCATCAAACTCCGCGAGTTCGAGTTCGAGTGGCTGCGTGGCTGCGTGGCTGCGTTTCTTCGCATCAAACTCCGCGAGTTCGAGTGGCTGCGTGGCTGCGTGGCTGCGTTTCTTCGCATCAAACTCCGCGAGTTCGAGTTCGAGTGGCTGCGTGGCTGCGTGGCTGCGTTTCTTCGCATCAAACTCCGCGAGTTCGAGTTCGAGTGGCTGCGTGGCTGCGTGACTGCGTGGCTGCGTGGCTGCGTTTCTTCGCATCAAACTCCGCGAGTTCGAGTGGCTGCGTGGCTGCGTGGCTGCGTGGCTGCGTTTCTTCGCATCAAACTCCGCGATTTCGAGTTCGAGTGGCTGCGTGGCTGCGTGGCTGCGTTTCTTCGCATCAAACTCCGCGAGTTCGAGTGGCTGCGTGGCTGCGTGGCTGCGTGGCTGCGTTTCTTCGCATCAAACTCCGCGAGTTCGAGTGGCTGCGTGGCTGCGTGGCTGCGTTTCTTCGCATCAAACTCCGCGAGTTCGAGTGGCTGCGTGGCTGCGTGGCTGCGTTTCTTCGCATCAAACTCCGCGAGTTCGAGTGGCTGCGTGGCTGCGTGGCTGCGTGGCTGCGTTTCTTCGCATCAAACTCCGCGAGTTCGAGTGGCTGCGTGGCTGCGTGGCTGCGTTTCTTCGCATCAAACTCCGCGAGTTCGAGTGGCTGCGTGGCTGCGTGGGTGCGTTTCTTCGCATCAAACTCCGCGAGTTCGAGTGGCTGCGTGGCTGCGTGGCTGCGTGGCTGCGTTTCTTCGCATCAAACTCCGCGAGTTCGAGTGGCTGCGTGGCTGCGTTTCTTCGCATCAAACTCCGCGAGTTCGAGTGGCTGCGTGGCTGCGTGGCTGCGTGGCTGCGTTTCTTCGCATCAAACTCCGCAAGTTCGAGTTCGAGTGGCTGCGTGGCTGCGTGGCTGCGTGGTTGCGTTTCTTCGCATCAAACTCCGCGAGTTCGAGTGGCTGCGTGGCTGCGTGGCTGCGTGGCTGCGTTTCTTCGCATCAAACTCCGCGAGTTCGAGTGGCTGCGTGGCTGTGTGGCTGCGTTTCTTCGCATCAAACTCCGCGAGTTCGAGTGGCTGCGTGGCTGCGTTTCTTCGCATCAAACTCCGCGAGTTCGAGTGGCTGCGTGGCTGCGTGGCTGCGTTTCTTCGCATCAAACTCCGCGAGTTCGAGTGGCTGCGTGGCTGCGTGGCTGCGTTTCTTCGCATCAAACTCCGCGAGTTCGAGTGGCTGCGTGGCTGCGTGGCTGCGTGGCTGCGTTTCTTCGCATCAAACTCCGCGAGTTCGAGTGGCTGCGTGGCTGTGTGGCTGCGTTTCTTCGCATCAAATTCCGCGAGTTCGAGTGGCTGCGTGGCTGCGTTTCTTCGCATCAAACTCCGCGAGTTCGAGTGGCTGCGTGGCTGCGTTTCTTCGCATCAAACTCCGCGAGTTCGAGTGGCTGCGTGGCTGCGTGGCTGCGTTTCTTCGCATCAAACTCCGCGAGTTCGAGTGGCTGCGTGGCTGCGTTTCTTCGCATCAAACTCCGCGAGTTCGAGTGGCTGCGTGGCTGCGTGGCTGCGTTTCTTCGCATCAAACTCCGCGAGTTCGAGTGGCTGCGTGGCTGCGTGGCTGCGTTTCTTCGCATCAAACTCCGCGAGTTCGAGTTCGAGTGGCTGCGTGGCTGCGTGACTGCGTGGCTGCGTGGCTGCGTTTCTTCGCATCAAACTCCGCGAGTTCGAGTGGCTGCGTGGCTGCGTGGCTGCGTGGCTGCGTTTCTTCGCATCAAACTCCGCGATTTCGAGTGGCTGCGTGGCTGCGTTTCTTCGCATCAAACTCCGCGAGTTCGAGTGGCTGCGTGGCTGCGTGGCTGCGTGGCTGCGTTTCTTCGCATCAAACTCCGCGAGTTCGAGTGGCTGCGTGGCTGCGTGGCTGCGTTTCTTCGCATCAAACTCCGCGAGTTCGAGTGGCTGCGTGGCTGCGTGGCTGCGTTTCTTCGCATCAAACTCCGCGAGTTTGAGTGGCTGCGTGGCTGCGTGGCTGCGTTTCTTCGCATCAAACTCCGCGAGTTCGAGTGGCTGCGTGGCTGCGTGGCTGCGTGGGTGCGTTTCTTCGCATCAAACTCCGCGAGTTCGAGTGGCTGCGTGGCTGCGTTTCTTCGCATCAAACTCCGCGAGTTCGCGTGGCTGCGTGGCTGCGTTTCTTCGCATCAAACTTCGCGAGTTCGAGTGGCTGCGTGGCTGCGTGGCTGCGTTGCTGCGTTTCTTCGCATCAAACTCCGCGAGTTCGAGTTCGAGTGGCTGCGTGGCTGCGTGGCTGCGTTTCTTCGCATCAAACTCCGCGAGTTCGAGTTCGAGTGGCTGCGTGGCTGCGTGGCTGCGTTTCTTCGCATCAAACTCCGAGAGTTCGAGTGGCTGCGTGGCTGCGTGGCTGCGTTTCTTCGCATCAAACTCCGCGAGTTCGAGTTCGAGTGGCTGCGTGGCTGCGTGGCTGCGTTTCTTCGCATCAAACTCCGCGAGTTCGAGTTCGAGTGGCTGCGTGGCTGCGTGACTGCGTGGCTGCGTGGCTGCGTTTCTTCGCATCAAACTCCGCGAGTTCGAGTGGCTGCGTGGCTGCGTGGCTGCGTGGCTGCGTTTCTTCGCATCAAACTCCGCGATTTCGAGTTCGAGTGGCTGCGTGGCTGCGTGGCTGCGTGGCTGCGTTTCTTCGCATCAAACTCCGCGAGTTCGAGTGGCTGCGTGGCTGCGTGGCTGCGTTTCTTCGCATCAAACTCCGCGAGTTCGAGTGGCTGCGTGGCTGCGTGGCTGCGTTTCTTCGCATCAAACTCCGCGAGTTCGAGTGGCTGCGTGGCTGCGTGGCTGCGTTTCTTCGCATCAAACTCCGCGAGTTCGAGTGGCTGCGTGGCTGCGTGGCTGCGTTTCTTCGCATCAAACTCCGCGAGTTCGAGTGGCTGCGTGGCTGCGTGGCTGCGTGGGTGCGTTTCTTCGCATCAAACTCCGCGAGTTCGAGTGGCTGCGTGGCTGCGTGGCTGCGTGGCTGCGTTTCTTCGCATCAAACTCCGCGAGTTCGAGTGGCTGCGTGGCTGCGTTTCTTCGCATCAAACTCCGCGAGTTCGAGTGGCTGCGTGGCTGCGTGGCTGCGTGGCTGCGTTTCTTCGCATCAAACTCCGCAAGTTCGAGTTCGAGTGGCTGCGTGGCTGCGTGGCTGCGTGGTTGCGTTTCTTCGCATCAAACTCCGCGAGTTCGAGTGGCTGCGTGGCTGCGTGGCTGCGTGGCTGCGTTTCTTCGCATCAAACTCCGCGAGTTCGAGTGGCTGCGTGGCTGTGTGGCTGCGTTTCTTCGCATCAAACTCCGCGAGTTCGAGTGGCTGCGTGGCTGCGTTTCTTCGCATCAAACTCCGCGAGTTCGAGTGGCTGCGTGGCTGCGTGGCTGCGTTTCTTCGCATCAAACTCCGCGAGTTCGAGTGGCTGCGTGGCTGCGTGGCTGCGTTTCTTCGCATCAAACTCCGCGAGTTCGAGTGGCTGCGTGGCTGCGTGGCTGCGTGGCTGCGTTTCTTCGCATCAAACTCCGCGAGTTCGAGTGGCTGCGTGGCTGTGTGGCTGCGTTTCTTCGCATCAAATTCCGCGAGTTCGAGTGGCTGCGTGGCTGCGTTTCTTCGCATCAAACTCCGCGAGTTCGAGTGGCTGCGTGGCTGCGTTTCTTCGCATCAAACTCCGCGAGTTCGAGTGGCTGCGTGGCTGCGTGGCTGCGTTTCTTCGCATCAAACTCCGCGAGTTCGAGTGGCTGCGTGGCTGCGTTTCTTCGCATCAAACTCCGCGAGTTCGAGTGGCTGCGTGGCTGCGTGGCTGCGTTTCTTCGCATCAAACTCCGCGAGTTCGAGTGGCTGCGTGGCTGCGTGGCTGCGTTTCTTCGCATCAAACTCCGCGAGTTCGAGTTCGAGTGGCTGCGTGGCTGCGTGACTGCGTGGCTGCGTGGCTGCGTTTCTTCGCATCAAACTCCGCGAGTTCGAGTGGCTGCGTGGCTGCGTGGCTGCGTGGCTGCGTTTCTTCGCATCAAACTCCGCGATTTCGAGTTCGAGTGGCTGCGTGGCTGCGTGGCTGCGTGGCTGCGTTTCTTCGCATCAAACTCCGCGAGTTCGAGTGGCTGCGTGGCTGCGTGGCTGCGTGGCTGCGTGGCTGCGTTTCTTCGCATCAAACTCCGCGAGTTCGAGTGGCTGCGTGGCTGCGATTCTTCGCATCAAACTCCGCGAGTTCGAGTGGCTGCGTGGCTGCGTGGCTGCGTTTCTTCGCATCAAACTCCGCGAGTTCGAGTTCGAGTGGCTGCGTGGCTGCGTGGCTGCGTGGCTGCGTGGCTGCGTTTCTTCGCATCAAACTCCGCGAGTTCGAGTGGCTGCGTGGCTGCGTGGCTGCGTTTCTTCGCATCAAACTCCGCGAGTTCGAGTGGCTGCGTGGCTGCGTGGCTGCGTTTCTTCGCATCAAACTCCGCGAGTTTGAGTGGCTGCGTGGCTGCGTGGCTGCGTTTCTTCGCATCAAACTTCGCGAGTTCGAGTGGCTGCGTGGCTGCGTGGCTGCGTTGCTGCGTTTCTTCGCATCAAACTCCGCGAGTTCGAGTTCGAGTGGCTGCGTGGCTGCGTGGCTGCGTTTCTTCGCATCAAACTCCGCGAGTTCGAGTGGCTGCGTGGCTGCGTGGCTGCGTTTCTTCGCATCAAACTCCGCGAGTTCGAGTTCGAGTGGCTGCGTGGCTGCGTGGCTGCGTTTCTTCGCATCAAACTCCGCGAGTTCGAGTGGCTGCGTGGCTGCGTGGCTGCGTTTCTTCGCATCAAACTCCGCGAGTTCGAGTGGCTGCGTGGCTGCGTGGCTGCGTGGCTGCGTTTCTTCGCATCAAACTCCGCGAGTTCGAGTGGCTGCGTGGCTGTGTGGCTGCGTTTCTTCGCATCAAATTCCGCGAGTTCGAGTGGCTGCGTGGCTGCGTTTCTTCGCATCAAACTCCGCGAGTTCGCGTGGCTGCGTGGCTGCGTTTCTTCGCATCAAACTTCGCGAGTTCGAGTGGCTGCGTGGCTGCGTGGCTGCGTTGCTGCGTTTCTTCGCATCAAACTCCGCGAGTTCGAGTTCGAGTGGCTGCGTGGCTGCGTGGCTGCGTTTCTTCGCATCAAACTCCGCGAGTTCGAGTGGCTGCGTGGCTGCGTGGCTGCGTTTCTTCGCATCAAACTCCGCGAGTTCGAGTTCGAGTGGCTGCGTGGCTGCGTGGCTGCGTTTCTTCGCATCAAACTCCGCGAGTTCGAGTTCGAGTGGCTGCGTGGCTGCGTGACTGCGTGGCTGCGTGGCTGCGTTTCTTCGCATCAAACTCCGCGAGTTCGAGTGGCTGCGTGGCTGCGTGGCTGCGTGGCTGCGTTTCTTCGCATCAAACTCCGCGATTTCGAGTTCGAGTGGCTGCGTGGCTGCGTTTCTTCGCATCAAACTCCGCGAGTTCGAGTGGCTGCGTGGCTGCGTTTCTTCGCATCAAACTCCGCGAGTTCGAGTGGCTGCGTGGCTGCGTGGCTGCGTTTCTTCGCATCAAACTCCGCGAGTTCGAGTGGCTGCGTGGCTGCGTGGCTGCGTGGCTGCGTTTCTTCGCATCAAACTCCGCGAGTTCGAGTGGCTGCGTGGCTGCGTGGCTGCGTTTCTTCGCATCAAACTCCGCGAGTTCGAGTGGCTGCGTGGCTGCGTGGGTGCGTTTCTTCGCATCAAACTCCGCGAGTTCGAGTGGCTGCGTGGCTGCGTGGCTGCGTGGCTGCGTTTCTTCGCATCAAACTCCGCGAGTTCGAGTGGCTGCGTGGCTGCGTTTCTTCGCATCAAACTCCGCGAGTTCGAGTGGCTGCGTGGCTGCGTGGCTGCGTTTCTTCGCATCAAACTCCGCAAGTTCGAGTTCGAGTGGCTGCGTGGCTGCGTGGCTGCGTGGCTGCGTTTCTTCGCATCAAACTCCGCGAGTTCGAGTGGCTGCGTGGCTGCGTGGCTGCGTGGCTGCGTTTCTTCGCATCAAACTCCGCGAGTTCGAGTGGCTGCGTGGCTGTGTGGCTGCGTTTCTTCGCATCAAACTCCGCGTGTTCGAGTGGCTGCGTGGCTGCGTTTCTTCGCATCAAACTCCGCGAGTTCGAGTGGCTGCGTGGCTGCGTGGCTGCGTTTCTTCGAGTGGCTGCGTGGCTGCGTGGCTGCGTTGCTGCGTTTCTTCGCATCAAACTCCGCGAGTTCGAGTTCGAGTGGCTGCGTGGCTGCGTGGCTGCGTTTCTTCGCATCAAACTCCGCGAGTTCGAGTGGCTGCGTGGCTGCGTGGCTGCGTTTCTTCGCATCAAACTCCGCGAGTTCGAGTTCGAGTGGCTGCGTGGCTGCGTGGCTGCGTTTCTTCGCATCAAACTCCGCGAGTTCGAGTTCGAGTGGCTGCGTGGCTGCGTGACTGCGTGGCTGCGTGGCTGCGTTTCTTCGCATCAAACTCCGCGAGTTCGAGTGGCTGCGTGGCTGCGTGGCTGCGTGGCTGCGTTTCTTCGCATCAAACTCCGCGATTTCAAGTTCGAGTGGCTGCGTGGCTGCGTGGCTGCGTGGCTGCGTTTCTTCGCATCAAACTCCGCGAGTTCGAGTGGCTGCGTGGCTGCGTGGCTGCGTTTCTTCGCATCAAACTCCGCGAGTTTGAGTGGCTGCGTGGCTGCGTGGCTGCGTTTCTTCGCATCAAACTCCGCGAGTTCGAGTGGCTGCGTGGCTGCGTGGCTGCGTGGGTGCGTTTCTTCGCATCAAACTCCGCGAGTTCGAGTGGCTGCGTGGCTGCGTTTCTTCGCATCAAACTCCGCGAGTTCGCGTGGCTGCGTGGCTGCGTTTCTTCGCATCAAACTTCGCGAGTTCGAGTGGCTGCGTGGCTGCGTTGCTGCGTTTCTTCGCATCAAACTCCGCGAGTTCGAGTTCGAGTGGCTGCGTGGCTGCGTGGCTGCGTGGCTGCGTTTCTTCGCATCAAACTCCGCGAGTTCGAGTGGCTGCGTGGCTGCGTGGCTGCGTTTCTTCGCATCAAACTCCGCGAGTTCGAGTTCGAGTGGCTGCGTGGCTGCGTGGCTGCGTTTCTTCGCATCAAACTCCGCGAGTTCGAGTTCGAGTGGCTGCGTGGCTGCGTGACTGCGTGGCTGCGTGGCTGCGTTTCTTCGCATCAAACTCCGCGATTTCGAGTTCGAGTGGCTGCGTGGCTGCGTTTCTTCGCATCAAACTCCGCGAGTTCGAGTGGCTGCGTGGCTGCGTTTCTTCGCATCAAACTCCGCGAGTTCGAGTGGCTGCGTGGCTGCGTGGCTGCGTTTCTTCGCATCAAACTCCGCGAGTTCGAGTGGCTGCGTGGCTGCGTGGCTGCGTGGCTGCGTGGCTGCGTTTCTTCGCATCAAACTCCGCGATTTCGAGTTCGAGTGGCTGCGTGGCTGCGTTTCTTCGCATCAAACTCCGCGAGTTCGAGTGGCTGCGTGGCTGCGTTTCTTCGCATCAAACTCCGCGAGTTCGAGTGGCTGCGTGGCTGCGTGGCTGCGTTTCTTCGCATCAAACTCCGCGAGTTCGAGTGGCTGCGTGGCTGCGTTTCTTCGCATCAAACTCCGCGAGTTCGAGTGGCTGCGTGGCTGCGTGGCTGCGTTTCTTCGCATCAAACTCCGCGAGTTCGAGTGGCTGCGTGGCTGCGTGGCTGCGTGGCTGCGTTTCTTCGCATCAAACTCCGCGATTTCGAGTTCGAGTGGCTGCGTGGCTGCGTTTCTTCGCATCAAACTCCGCGAGTTCGAGTGGCGTTTCTTCGCATCAAACGCGTTTCTTCGCATCAAACTCCGCGAGTTCGAGTTCGAGTGGCTGCGTGGCTGCGTGGCTGCGTTTCTTCGCATCAAACTCCGCGAGTTCGAGTTCGAATGGCTGCGTGGCTGCGTGGCTGCGTTTCTTCGCATCAAACTCCGCGAGTTCGAGTGGCTGCGTGGCTGCGTGGCTGCGTTTCTTCGCATCAAACTCCGCGAGTTCGAGTGGCTGCGTGGCTGCGTGGCTGCGTTGCTGCGTTTCTTCGCATCAAACTCCGCGAGTTCGAGTTCGAGTGGCTGCGTGGCTGCGTGGCTGCGTTTCTTCGCATCAAACTCCGCGAGTTCGAGTGGCTGCGTGGCTGCGTTTCTTCGCATCAAACTCCGCGAGTTCGAGTTCGAGTGGCTGCGTGGCTGCGTGGCTGCGTGGCTGCGTGGCTGCGTTTCTTCGCATCAAACTCCGCGAGTTCGAGTGGCTGCGTGGCTGCGTGGCTGCGTGGCTGCGTGGCTGCGTTTCTTCGCATCAAACTCCGCGAGTTCGAGTGGCTGCGTGGCTGCGTGGCTGCGTTTCTTCGCATCAAACTCCGCGAGTTCGAGTGGCTGCGTGGCTGCGTGGCTGCGTGGCTGCGTTTCTTCGCATCAAACTCCGCGATTTCGAGTTCGAGTGGCTGCGTGGCTGCGTTTCTTCGCATCAAACTCCGCGAGTTCGAGTGGCGTTTCTTCGCATCAAACGCGTTTCTTCGCATCAAACTCCGCGAGTTCGAGTTCGAGTGGCTGCGTGGCTGCGTGGCTGCGTTTCTTCGCATCAAACTCCGCGAGTTCGAGTGGCTGCGTGGCTGCGTGGCTGCGTTTCTTCGCATCAAACTCCGCGAGTTCGAGTGGCTGCGTGGCTGCGTGGCTGCGTTGCTGCGTTTCTTCGCATCAAACTCCGCGAGTTCGAGTTCGAGTGGCTGCGTGGCTGCGTGGCTGCGTTTCTTCGCATCAAACTCCGCGAGTTCGAGTGGCTGCGTGGCTGCGTTTCTTCGCATCAAACTCCGCGAGTTCGAGTTCGAGTGGCTGCGTGGCTGCGTGGCTGCGTGGCTGCGTGGCTGCGTTTCTTCGCATCAAACTCCGCGAGTTCGAGTGGCTGCGTGGCTGCGTGGCTGCGTGGCTGCGTGGCTGCGTTTCTTCGCATCAAACTCCGCGAGTTCGAGTTCGAGTGGCTGCGTGGCTGCGTAGCTGCGTGGCTGCGTTTCTTCGCATCAAACTCCGCGAGTTCGAGTGGCTGCGTGGCTGCGTGGCTGCGTTTCTTCGCATCAAACTCCGCGAGTTCGAGTGGCTGCGTGGCTGCGTGGCTGCGTTTCTTCGCATCAAACTCCGCGAGTTCAAGTGGCTGCGTGGCTGCGTTTCTTCGCATCAAACTCCGCGAGTTCGAGTGGCTGCGTGGCTGCGTTTCTTCGCATCAAACTCCGCGAGTTCGAGTGGCTGCGTGGCTGCGTGGCTGCGTGGGTGCGTTTCTTCGCATCAAACTCCGCGAGTTCGAGTGGCTGCGTGGCTGCGTGGCTGCGTGGCTGCGTGGCTGCGTTTCTTCGCATCAAACTCCGTGAGTTCGAGTGGCTGCGTGGCTGCGTGGCTGCGTGGCTGCGTGGCTGCGTTTCTTCGCATCAAACTCCGCGAGTTCGAGTTCGAGTGGCTGCGTGGCTGCGTATCTGCGTGGCTGCGTTTCTTCGCATCAAACTCCGCGAGTTCGAGTGGCTGCGTGGCTGCGTGACTGCGTGAAAACTCTCCGGCTTGGGCGTGACTTTCTTTTTCTTTACTTTAAAAGGACCCCCCGTCTTTGGTGAGTGCGTATTTAGTGTTGTGTTTGTAGGATTTCCCAAGTTTCTTGGCTTTTAATACCTTTTATTGTAAATTCAGTTTAATTCTGTATTTGGCTTTTATTGTGGCGAAAATCACAACATTATGTATTTGTCTAAATTGTAAAATTTCTCTTTGTAATAGACCACGTGTTTGAAGGCTTCCTGTTTTAACTTGTTATCTTGTAAAGTAGATCTTTATTCATATTTTTAACCTTTTACGCATTCTTTCCCCGTGGTCAAATTATTTTCATGGTTTTCTTTGTTGTTATCACAAAATTGGCCCTGACCTAGTTTTAAATGTCAGTGTCACGAGTTCAATAACCTTTTGTTTTTTTTAACTGTATGTTGATATTTTCTAAATTCTTTTTTTAATTAGTGTTTTTTAATGTTTCCCCGCTGACTAAGTAAATAATTATTTAAATAAATTTGTTATTTGTTAATTTTATTTTTATTTATCTCTTCCTTTTTATTGTCCCTGTGCCGGCCAGGTGACAGCGTGGCTGCGTGGCTGCGTTTCTTCGCATCAAACTCCGCGAGTTCGAGTGGCTGCGTGGCTGCGTGGCTGCGTTTCTTCGCATCAAACTCCGCGAGTTCGAGTGGCTGCGTGGCTGCGTTTCTTCGCATCAAACTCCGCGAGTTCGAGTGGCTGCGTGGCTGCGTGGCTGCGTTTCTTCGCATCAAACTCCGCGAGTTCGAGTGGCTGCGTGGCTGCGTGGCTGCGTTTCTTCGCATCAAACTCCGCGAGTTCGAGTGGCTGCGTGGCTGCGTGGCTGCGTTGCTGCGTTTCTTCGCATCAAACTCCGCGAGTTCGAGTTCGAGTGGCTGCGTGGCTGCGTGGCTGCGTTTCTTCGCATCAAACTCCGCGAGTTCGAGTGGCTGCGTGGCTGCGTTTCTTCGCATCAAGCTCCGCGAGTTCGAGTTCGAGTGGCTGCGTGGCTGCGTGGCTGCGTGGCTGCGTTTCTTCGCATCAAACTCCGCGAGTTCGAGTGGCTGCGTGGCTACGTGGCTGCGTGGCTGCGTGGCTGCGTTTCTTCGCATCAAACTCCGCGAGTTCGAGTGGCTGCGTGGCTGCGTTTCTTCGCATCAAACTCCGCGAGTTCGAGTGGCTGCGTGGCTGCGTGGCTGCGTGGCTGCGTTTCTTCGCATCAAACTCCGCGAGTTCGAGTGGCTGCGTGGCTGCGTGGCTGCGTGGGTGCGTTTCTTCGCATCAAACTCCGCGAGTTCCAGTGGCTGCGTGGCTGCGTTTCTTCGCATCAAACTCCGCGAGTTCGAGTGGCTGCGTGGCTGCGTTTCTTCGCATCAAACTCCGCGAGTTCGAGTGGCTGCGTGGCTGCGTGGCTGCGTGGCTGCGTTTCTTCGCATCAAACTCCGCGAGTTCGAGTGGCTGCGTGGCTGCGTGGCTGCGTGGCTGCGTTTCTTCGCATCAAACTTCGCGAGTTCGAGTGGCTGCGTTGCTGCGTTTCTTCGCATCAAACTCCGCGAGTTCGAGTTCGAGTGGCTGCGTGGCTGCGTGGCTGCGTTTCTTCGCATCAAACTCCGCGAGTTCGAGTGGCTGCGTGGCTGCGTTTCTTCGCATCAAACTCCGCGAGTTCGAGTTCGAGTGGCTGCGTGGCTGCGTGGCTGCGTTTCTTCGCATCAAACTCCGCGAGTTCGAGTTCGAGTGGCTGCGTGGCTGCGTGGCTGCGTGGCTGCGTTTCTTCGCATCAAACTCCGCGAGTTCGAGTGGCTGCGTGGCTGCGTGGCTGCGTGGCTGCGTGGCTGCGTTTCTTCGCATCAAACTCCGTGAGTTCGAGTGGCTGCGTGGCTGCGTGGCTGCGTGGCTGCGTGGCTGCGTTTCTTCGCATCAAACTCCGCGAGTTCGAGTTCGAGTGGCTGCGTGGCTGCGTATCTGCGTGGCTGCGTTTCTTCGCATCAAACTCCGCGAGTTCGAGTGGCTGCGTGGCTGCGTGACTGCGTGAAAACTCTCCGGCTTGGGCGTGACTTTCTTTTTCTTTACTTTAAAAGGACCCCCCGTCTTTGGTGAGTGCGTATTTAGTGTTGTGTTTGTAGGATTTCCCAAGTTTCTTGGCTTTTAATACCTTTTATTGTAAATTCAGTTTAATTCTGTATTTGGCTTTTATTGTGGCGAAAATCACAACATTATGTATTTGTCTAAATTGTAAAATTTCTCTTTGTAATAGACCACGTGTTTGAAGGCTTCCTGTTTTAACTTGTTATCTTGTAAAGTAGATCTTTATTCATATTTTTAACCTTTTACGCATTCTTTCACCGTGGTCAAATTATTTTCATGGTTTTCTTTGTTGTTATCACAAAATTGGCCCTGACCTAGTTTTAAATGTCAGTGTCACGAGTTCAATAACCTTTTGTTTTTTTTAACTGTATGTTGATATTTTCTAAATTCTTTTTTTAATTAGTGTTTTTTAATGTTTCCCCCGCTGACTAAGTAAATAATTATTTAAATAAATTTGTTATTTGTTAATTTTATTTTTATTTATCTCTTCCTTTTTATTGTCCCTGTGCCGGCCAGGTGACAGCGTGGCTGCGTGGCTGCGTTTCTTCGCATCAAACTCCGCGAGTTCGAGTGGCTGCGTGGCTGCGTGGCTGCGTTTCTTCGCATCAAACTCCGCGAGTTCGAGTGGCTGCGTGGCTGCGTTTCTTCGCATCAAACTCCGCGAGTTCGAGTGGCTGCGTGGCTGCGTGGCTGCGTTTCTTCGCATCAAACTCCGCGAGTTCGAGTGGCTGCGTGGCTGCGTGGCTGCGTGGGTGCGTTTCTTCGCATCAAACTCCGCGAGTTCGAGTGGCTGCGTGGCTGCGTGGCTGCGTGGCTGCGTTTCTTCGCATCAAACTCCGCGAGTTCGAGTGGCTGCGTGGCTGCGTTTCTTCGCATCAAACTCCGCGAGTTCGAGTGGCTGCGTGGCTGCGTGGCTGCGTGGCTGCGTTTCTTCGCATCAAACTCCGCGAGTTTGAGTGGCTGCGTGGCTGCGTGGCTGCGTTTCTTCGCATCAAACTCCGCGAGTTCGAGTGGCTGCGTGGCTGCGTGGCTGCGTTTCTTCGCATCAAACTCCGCGAGTTCGAGTGGCTGCGTGGCTGTGTGGCTGCGTTTCTTCGCATCAAACTCCGCGAGTTCGAGTGGCTGCGTGGCTGCGTTTCTTCGCATCAAACTCCGCGAGTTCGAGTGGCTGCGTGGCTGCGTGGCTGCGTTTCTTCGCATCAAACTCCGCGAGTTCGAGTGGCTGCGTGGCTGCGTGGCTGCGTTTCTTCGCATCAAACTCCGCGAGTTCGAGTGGCTGCGTGGCTGCGTGGCTGCGTGGCTGCGTTTCTTCGCATCAAACTCCGCGAGTTCGAGTGGCTGCGTGGCTGCGTGGCTGCGTTTCTTCGCATCAAACGCAGCCACTCGAACTCGCGGAGTTTGATGCGAAGAAACGCAGCCACGCAGCCACGCAGCCACGCAGCCACTCGAACTCGCGGAGTTTGATGCGAAGAAACGCAGCCACGCAGCCACGCAGCCACTCAAACTCGCGGAGTTTGATGCGAAGAAACGCAGCCACGCAGCCACGCAGCCACTCGAACTCGCGGAGTTTGATGCGAAGAAACGCAGCCACGCAGCCACGCAGCCACGCAGCCACGCAGCCACGCAGCCACTCGAACTCGCGGAGTTTGATGCGAAGAAACGCAGCCACGCAGCCACGCAGCCACGCAGCCACGCAGCCACTCGAACTCGAACTCGCGGAGTTTGATGCGAAGAAACGCAGCCACGCAGCCACGCAGCCACTCGAACTCGCGGAGTTTGATGCGAAGAAACGCAGCCACGCAGCCACGCTGTCACCTGGCCGGCACAGGGACAATAAAAAGGAAGAGATAAATAAAAATAAAATTAACAAATAACAAATTTATTTAAATAATTATTTACTTAGTCAGCGGGGAAACATTAAAAAACACTAATTAAAAAAAGAATTTAGAAAATATCAACATACAGTTAAAAAAAACAAAAGGTTATTGAACTCGTGACACTGACATTTAAAACTAGGTCAGGGCCAATTTTGTGATAACAACAAAGAAAACCATGAAAATAATTTGACCACGGTGAAAGAATGCGTAAAAGGTTAAAAATATGAATAAAGATCTACTTTACAAGATAACAAGTTAAAACAGGAAGCCTTCAAACACGTGGTCTATTACAAAGAGAAATTTTACAATTTAGACAAATACATAATGTTGTGATTTTCGCCACAATAAAAGCCAAATACAGAATTAAACTGAATTTACAATAAAAGGTATTAAAAGGTATTGATGCGAAGAAACGCAGCCACGCAGCCACGCGAACTCGCGGAGTTTGATGCGAAGAAACGCAGCCACGCAGCCACTCGAACTCGCGGAGTTTGATGCGAAGAAACGCACCCACGCAGCCACGCAGCCACGCAGCCACTCGAACTCGCGGAGTTTGATGCGAAGAAACGCAGCCACGCAGCCACGCAGCCACTCAAACTCGCGGAGTTTGATGCGAAGAAACGCAGCCACTCGAACTCGCGGAGTTTGATGCGAAGAAACGCAGCCACGCAGCCACGCAGCCACGCAGCCACGCAGCCACTCGAACTCGCGGAGTTTGATGCGAAGAAACGCAGCCACGCAGCCACGCAGCCACGCAGCCACTCGAACTCGCGGAGTTTGATGCGAAGAAACGCAGCCACGCAGCTACGCAGCCACGCAGCCACTCGAACTCGAACTCGCGGAGTTTGATGCGAAGAAACGCAGCCACGCAGCCACGCAGCCACGCAGCCACGCAGCCACTCAAACTCGCGGAGTTTGATGCGAAGAAACGCAGCCACGCAGCCACGCAGCCACGCAGCCACGCAGCCACTCGAACTCGAACTCGCGGAGTTTGATGCGAAGAAACGCAGCCACGCAGCCACGCGAACTCGCGGAGTTTGATGCGAAGAAACGCAGCCACGCAGCCACTCGAACTCGCGGAGTTTGATGCGAAGAAACGCAGCCACGCAGCCACGCAGCCACGCAGCCACTCGAACTCGCGGAGTTTGATGCGAAGAAACGCAGCCACGCAGCCACGCAGCCACTCGAACTCGCGGAGTTTGATGCGAAGAAACGCAGCCACGCAGCCACGCAGCCACTCGAACTCGCGGAGTTCTCACGCTCAGTGATGCCGTAAAGTCTCTCCTGTGAGTGAGCGACTCATGTAGGCGACGGGGTGTTCCTTGCCATCGAACTTCTGGGTGAGCATGGCCCCTACACCGTAGCTACTGGCATCCGTATGTACTTCGAATAAGAATAAGAAGAATAAGAATCATTTATTTGCAGAAAGTACCGTACAAAAGATGTTATAATTATACAGGGTTCCAGTCTTTCTACCTAATAACTATAGGCATGCAAAATTTATAGTAATCAGTGATCACACACAGAATAATTTAAATAAAATATATGAAAAACACATTTCATTAAGATAAAATTTATAGAAAGTGTTCTGTTTGAATAAAATTGTATTAAAATAGTTACTGTTTACTTAGTCAATTAAAATTTAATGTTAAAACAAAAAAAAAAAGAACAGAATATTGTATAAATAAGAATCATAAAGAAAATAATAATACATTTCATTCAAACATTTCATTAAAATTGTCAATTGGTATTCATTATGATCAATATACATAGCATAAAATGTAAGTCATAAAATATATACTTAAGTCATCGAAGGGCTCGTCGTACTTCGGACAGCGCAGTACCGGCGCGGAGACCAGGCACTCCTTCAGTTTAGTGAATGCCGCGTCAGCCTCTGAAGTCCACTCAAAAGGAGGGGCATCCTTACGCGTAGACGTAAGTTTATTTAAGGGCCCTGCCAAAGTACTAAAATTAGGCACAAACCGTCTGTACCAAGTGGCAGTACCAAGGAAACGTTTAACACTCTTTCTACATGTTGGTGTAGGAAAATTTACTATCGCGGCGACCTTGTCAGGGTCAGTACGAAGACCGTTGCCGTCGATAACATAACCTAAGTATTTTAGTTGCGGCCTAAAAAATTTACATTTTTCAAATTTAATAGTAAGGTTAGGTAGCTACATGCTCGTGAAAGGTTTCACTAATAATCACCACATCGTCAACGTAACAGAAGGTTTTAGGGCCAAAACTACCGAATAAGGAGTCCACCAAACGTTGTTGTGTGGCAGGTGCATTGGTCAACCCGAAAGCCATACGCTTAAACCGGAACATCCCGCGACCAGGAACGTAGAAAGCGGTCTTATCACGGTCAGACTCCTCGATAGCCGTCTGCCAAAAGCTGTTAGAAAGATCTATAGTAGATAGATAATGAGCGTCATGTAAGCTATCTAAGATTTCAGAAACATAAGGTAAACTATAGGCGTCTTTTTTAGTTACCGAGTTTAATTTTCTACTGTCTAGACAGAATCTAAAATCGCCAGTCTTTTTAGGGACGACTAGGACAGGAGAACTCCACGCAGATTGACACGGTTCGATCACGTCCATCGCCAACATTTCGTCAACCTGTTCAGCTAAAATCCGCTGCTTTTCAGGCGACATCCTGTAATAACGTTGGCGAATGGGTAACGCGTCACCGGTGTCAATCTTGTGGGTTATCAAAGAAGTTAACCCTAAACCCTTCTCTTCGAAAGAAATCGATTTAAATTGTTTAATTATACTCGTGTTTCGTCCTCGAGATTAGTATCTAAATATTATTTTCTATAACACAATGTAGTATCGCGTTAAGTGACACCACCTCGCACTATAGTTGAAAGCTGTCAACACTCAACACTCAACACAGAAAAAAAAAAAATCGTTATCCCCCCACCCTACCGAACTCAACTTGCCCCAGACCGGAGGCCCGGCTTCATTCGCAATTTAGTGCTCAACCACTTCGCATCTCATTTGGTTTCACGTTTAGTTTATTTACAAATTTAAAATTGTTTAATTTAAAATTAAATATTTGGTTTCACGTTTAGTTTATTTACAAATTTAAAATTGTTTAATTTAAAATTAAATATTAAAATTTTAGTAGTAAAACAATAATAATTAAAAATGTCTAAAAGGCAAAGTGACGATAATAATTTCGATTATATAGTAAAAAAATTGAGAAAGTTAGAAAAAGAAATAAAACGTGATCGCTATTATAATAGAAGACCAAGATCCAGCTCCAGTTCGTCAAGCAGTTCTTCAAATTCATCGATAGCATCAATCGGAAACGTACCGGAAGTTCTTAACGGTAAGGATTTAAAAATAACTTTTAAAAAATCATTATTATAACCAATTCCTTGCATCAGAATAGTCACCAGGGTTATATAGATGTAGTGGGTCAACGGTTATTAATATTTTGCATCAGAATAGTCGCATGGGCTATATAGATGTAGAATTATACAAGAGATTTTTTATTTCTTGTATTCCAGAAACGGAAGGCAATATAGCAGTGGAAATAAATAACTCTTTTCCGATCGAAAACGCTGTTCCGGATGTACCGGAACAGCCATGTCCAGGAACTTCAACGGATGTTGTTCCCGTGACCGAAAATGTTGCTTCAAATGATGAAAGGCCACAAAACGAGTTCATCGAGATTTTAGGTGAAGACCCGTCGACGGCCGTCACCTACGGGCCTGAAATACATAAAGAAATTGCATCCAGATTTACGCACATTTGTACTTCCGGTTTGGACAAAACTAACCGAAAACTTTTAATTGAGAAACATAAGATCCCAGGCAATTGCATTAACATTGCAGCGCCACGTCTTAATGCTGAAATTAAAGCGGCCCTATCGGATTCAGTGGTCAAACGCGACAAAGCCATCGAATACAGACAACACCAGATGGCGGCAGCTATTTCGTCGTTAGGATCTATAATGTCCAATCTTTTAATTAATAAGTGCGATAACAACGCTTTAATGCGAGATCTAATGGATCTGGGTCGCTTATTATGCGACATTCAGCATTCTCAATCGACTGCTAGGCGAAATTTAGCCTTAAACTTCGTTAAAAAGAATTTAAAAGACCACCTAGATTTGACAAAGATTGGCTGCGTTTCTTCGCATCAAACTCCGCGAGTTCGAGTGGCTGCGTGGCTGCGTTTCTTCGCATCAAACTCCGCGAGTTCGAGTGGCTGCGTGGCTGCGTTTCTTCGCATCAAACTCCACTCGAACTCGCGGAGTTTGATGCGAAGAAACGCAGCCACGCAGCCACGCAGCCACTCGAACTCGCGGAGTTTGATGCGAAGAAACGCAGCCACGCAGCCACGCAGCCACTCGAACTCGAACTCGCGGAGTTTGATGCGAAGAAACGCAGCAACGCAGCCACGCAGCCACGCAGCCACTTGAACTCGCGGAGTTCGATGCGAAGAAACGCAGCCACGCAGCCTCGCAGCCACGCAGCCACTCGAACTCGCGGAGTTTGATGCGAAGAAACGCAGCCACGCAGCCACGCAGCCACGCAGCCACGCAGCCACGCAGCCACTCGAACTCGCGGAGTTTGATGCGAAGAAACGCAGCCACGCAGCCACTCGAACTCGCGGAGTTTGATGCGAAGAAACGCAGCCACGCAGCCACTCGAACTCGCGGAATTTGATGCGAAGAAACGCAGCCACACAGCCACAAAAACAAAAAACAAAAGGTTATTGAACTCGTGACACTGACATTTAAAACTAGGTCAGGGCCAATTTTGTGATAACAACAAAGAAAACCATGAAAATAATTTGACCACGGTGAAAGAATGCGTAAAAGGTTAAAAATATGAATAAAGATCTACTTTACAAGATAACAAGTTAAAACAGGAAGCCTTCAAACACGTGGTCTATTACAAAGAGAAATTTTACAATTTAGACAAATACATAATGTTGTGATTTTCGCCACAATAAAAGCCAAATACAGAATTAAACTGAATTTACAATAAAAGGTATTAAAAGCCAAGAAACTTGGGAAATCCTACAAACACAACACTAAATACGCACTCACCAAAGACGGGGGGTCCTTTTAAAGTAAAGAAAAAGAAAGTCACGCCCAAGCCGGAGAGTTTTTATACCCTCGAGCCGGTATATTTTTTTTTAAGTTGACAGTGGTAGCTGTCAAAGAACGCAAATTAAAAGTCATCAACAATTAAAAAAAATAAGTTAAAAAAAAATATAATTAACTTTAGGTAGGTTGTACTTTAAAACAATACTTTTATGTAATTATGAAATAGTTAATAAAAAAAGAAAATATCTGGTAAAAATAACAGATATCCCAACAAAGAGTTATAATAGTTGCACCATTACCCCAAAGATGTCGCTACGAACCTAATTTCAAGTTATATTTTATCGATAAACGACGGAATCTATTAGGCGTAAAGGTTCTAAAGAGGCCTAATAGATGTCGCTATGCGACATATCCCCCCTCGCTAGCTAAGGATTTTTGATGATAAAGGAAAAATCCTGAAATAGTTAAGCTAGAAAAAGTGGGGAAAAAAAAACTAAAAGCAAAGGGGAAAAAACAAACTTGCGGAAGTTTATTCACCACGTTCATTCACTGAGAAAGAAACGCAGCCACGCAGCTACGCAGCCACGCAGCCACTCGAACTCGAACTCGCGGAGTTTGATGCGAAGAAACGCAGCCACGCAGCCACGCAGCCACGCAGCCACTCAAACTCGCGGAGTTTGATGCGAAGAAACGCAGCCACGCAGCCACGCAGCCACTCGAACTCGAACTCGCGGAGTTTGATGCGAAGAAACGCAGCCACGCAGCCACTCGAACTCGCGGAGTTTGATGCGAAGAAACGCAGCCACGCAGCCACTCGAACTCGCGGAGTTTGATGCGAAGAAACGCAGCCACGCAGCCACTCGAACTCGCGGAGTTTGATGCGAAGAAACGCAGCCACGCAGCCACGCAGCCACTCGAACTCGCGGAGTTTGATGCGAAGAAACGCAGCCACGCAGCCACGCAGCCACTCGAACTCGCGGAGTTTGATGCGAAGAAACGCAGCCACGCAGCTACGCAGCCACGCAGCCACTCGAACTCGAACTCGCGGAGTTTGATGCGAAGAAACGCAGCCACGCAGCCACGCAGCCACGCAGCCACGCAGCCACTCGAACTCGCGGAGTTTGATGCGAAGAAACGCAGCCACGCAGCCACGCAGCCACGCAGCCACGCAGCCACTCGAACTCGAACTCGCGGAGTTTGATGCGAAGAAACGCAGCCACGCAGCCACTCGAACTCGCGGAGTTTGATGCGAAGAAACGCAGCCACGCAGCCACGCAGCCACTCGAACTCGAACTCGCGGAGTTTGATGCGAAGAAACGCAGCAACGCAGCCACGCAGCCACGCAGCCACTCGAACTCGCGGAGTTTGATGCGAAGAAACGCAGCCACGCAGCCACGCAGCCACTCGAACTCGCGGAGTTTGATGCGAAGAAACGCAGCCACGCAGCCACGCAGCCACTCGAACTCGCGGAGTTTGATGCGAAGAAACGCAGCCACGCAGCCACTCGAACTCGCGGAGTTTGATGCGAAGAAACGCACCCACGCAGCCACGCAGCCACGCAGCCACTCGAACTCGCGGAGTTTGATGCGAAGAAACGCAGCCACGCAGCCACTCAAACTCGCGGAGTTTGATGCGAAGAAACGCAGCCACGCAGCCACGCAGCCACTCGAACTCGCGGAGTTTGATGCGAAGAAACGCAGCCACGCAGCCACGCAGCCACTCGAACTCGCGGAGTTTGATGCGAAGAAACGCAGCCACGCAGCCACGCAGCCACGCAGCCACTCGAACTCGCGGAGTTTGATGCGAAGAAACGCAGCCACGCAGCCACTCGAACTCGCGGAGTTTGATGCGAAGAAACGCAGCCACGCAGCCACGCAGCCACTCGAACTCGAACTCGCGGAGTTTGATGCGAAGAAACGCAGCAACGCAGCCACGCAGCCACGCAGCCACTTGAACTCGCGGAGTTCGATGCGAAGAAACGCAGCCACGCAGCCTCGCAGCCACGCAGCCACTCGAACTCGCGGAGTTTGAAGCGAAGAAACGCAGCCACGCAGCCACGCAGCCACTCGAACTCGCGGAGTTTGATGCGAAGAAACGCAGCCACGCAGCCTCGCAGCCACTCGAACTCGCGGAGTTTGATGCGAAGAAACGCAGCCACGCAGCCACTCGAACTCGCGGAGTTTGATGCGAAGAAACGCAGCCACGCAGCCACGCAGCCACTCGAACTCGCGGATTTTGATGCGAAGAAACGCAGCCACGCAGCCACGCAGCCACTCGAACTCGAACTCGGTGAGTTTGATGCGAAGAAACGCAGCAACGCAGCCACGCAGCCACGCAGCCAATTGAACTCGCGGAGTTCGATGCGAAGAAACGCAGCCACGCAGCCTCGCAGCCACGCAGCCACTCGAACTCGCGGAGTTTGATGCGAAGAAACGCAGCCACGCAGCCACGCAGCCACTCGAACTCGCGGAGTTTGATGCGAAGAAACGCAGCCACGCAGCCACGCAGCCACGCAGCCACTCGAACTCACGGAGTTTGATGCGAAGAAACGCAGCCACGCAGCCACGCAGCCACGCAGCCACTCGAACTCGAAATCGCGGAGTTTGATGCGAAGAAACGCAGCCACGCAGCCACTCGAACTCGCGGAGTTTGATGCGAAGAAACGCAGCCACGCAGCCACGCAGTTATGCAGCCACGCAGCCACTCGAACTCGCGGAGTTTGATGCGAAGAAACGCAGCCACGCAGCCACGCAGCCACTCGAACTCGCGGAGTTTGATGCGAAGAAACGCAGCCACGCAGCCACGCAGCCACTCGAACTCGCGGAGTTTGATGCGAAGAAACGCAGCCACGCAGCCACGCAGCCACTCGAACTCGCGGAGTTTGATGCGAAGAAACGCAGCCACGCAGCCACGCAGCCACTCGAACTCGCGGAGTTTGATGCGAAGAAACGCAGCCACGCAGCCACGCAGCCACGCAGCCACTCGAACTCGCGGAGTTTGATGCGAAGAAACGCAGCCACGCAGCCACGCAGCCACGCAGCCACTCGAACTCGAACTCGCGGAGTTTGATGCGAAGAAACGCAGCAACGCAGCCACGCAGCCACGCAGCCACTCGAACTCGCGGAGTTTGATGCGAAGAAACGCAGCCACGCAGCCACTCGAACTCGCGGAGTTTGATGCGAAGAAACGCAGCCACGCAGCCACGCAGCCACTCGAACTCGAACTCGCGGAGTTTGATGCGAAGAAACGCAGCCACGCAGCCACGCAGCCACTCGAACTCACGGAGTTTGATGCGAAGAAACGCAGCCACGCAGCCACGCAGCCACGCAGCCACGCAGCCACTCGAACTCGCGGAGTTTGATGCGAAGAAACGCAGCCACGCAGCCACGCAGCCACGCAGCCACTCGAACTCGAAATCGCGGAGTTTGATGCGAAGAAACGCAGCCACGCAGCCACTCGAACTCGCGGAGTTTGATGCGAAGAAACGCAGCCACGCAGCCACGCAGTCACGCAGCCACGCAGCCACTCGAACTCGAACTCGCGGAGTTTGATGCGAAGAAACGCAGCCACGCAGCCACGCAGCCACTCGAACTCGCGGAGTTTGATGCGAAGAAACGCAGCCACGCAGCCACGCAGCCACTCGAACTCGAACTCGCGGAGTTTGAGGCGAAGAAACGCAGCAACGCAGCCAGGCAGCCACGCAGCCACTCGAACTCGCGGAGTTTGAGGCGAAGAAACGCAGCCACGCAGCCACGCAGCCACTCGAACTCGCGGAGTTTGATGCGAAGAAACGCAGCCACGCAGCCACTCGAACTCGCGGAGTTTGATGCGAAGAAACGCACCCACGCAGCCACGCAGCCACGCAGCCACTCGAACTCGCGGAGTTTGATGCGAAGAAACGCAGCCACGCAGCCACGCAGCCACGCAGCCACTCGAACTCGCGGAGTTTGATGCGAAGAAACGCAGCCACGCAGCCACGCAGCCACTCGAACTCGCGGAGTTTGATGCGAAGAAACGCAGCCACGCAGCCACTCGAACTCGCGGAGTTTGATGCGAAGAAACGCAGCCACGCAGCCACTCGAACTCGAACTCGCGGAGTTTGATGCGAAGAAACGCAGCAACGCAGCCACGCAGCCACGCAGCCACTCGAACTCGAACTCGCGGAGTTTGATGCGAAGAAACGCAGCCACGCAGCCACGCAGCCACTCGAACTCGCGGAGTTTGATGCGAAGAAACGCAGCCACGCAGCCACTCGAACTCGCGGAGTTTGATGCGAAGAAACGCACCCACGCAGCCACGCAGCCACGCAGCCACTCGAACTCGCGGAGTTTGATGCGAAGAAACGCAGCCACGCAGCCACGCAGCCACTCGAACTCGCGGAGTTTGATGCGAAGAAACGCAGCCACGCAGCCACGCAGCCACTCGAACTCGCGGAGTTTGATGCGAAGAAACGCAGCAACGCAGCCACGCAGCCACGCAGCCACTCGAACTCGCGGAGTTTGATGCGAAGAAACGCAGCCACGCAGCCACGCAGCCACTCGAACTCGCGGAGTTTGATGCGAAGAAACGCAGCCCCGCAGCCACGCAGCCACTCGAACTCGCGGAGTTTGATGCGAAGAAACGCAGCCACGCAGCTACGCAGCCACGCAGCCACTCGAACTCGAACTCGCGGAGTTTGATGCGAAGAAACGCAGCCACGCAGCCACGCAGCCACGCAGCCACGCAGCCACGCAGCCACTCGAACTCGAACTCGCGGAGTTTGATGCGAAGAAACGCAGTCACGCAGCCACGCAGCCACTCGAACTCGCGGAGTTTGATGCGAAGAAACGCAGCCACGCAGCCACTCGAACTCGCGGAGTTTGATGCGAAGAAACGCACCCACGCAGCCACGCAGCCACGCAGCCACTCGAACTCGCGGAGTTTGATGCGAAGAAACGCAGCCACGCAGCCACGCAGCCACGCAGCCACTCGAACTCGCGGAGTTTGATGCGAAGAAACAAAGCCACGCAGCCACGCAGCCACGCAGCCACGCAGCCACGCAGCCACTCGAACTCGAACTCGCGGAGTTTGATGCGAAGAAACGCAGCCACGCAGCCACTCGAACTCGAACTCGCGGAGTTTGATGCGAAGAAACGCAGCCACGCAGCCACGCAGCCACTCGAACTCGCGGAGTTTGATGCGAAGAAACGCAGCCACGCAGCCACGCAGCCACTCGAACTCGAACTCGCGGAGTTTGATGGGAAGAAACGCAGCAACGCAGCCACGCAGCCACGCAGCCACTCGAACTCGCGAAGTTTGATGCGAAGAAACGCAGCCACGCAGCCACGCGAACTCGCGGAGTTTGATGCGAAGAAACGCAGCCACGCAGCCACTCGAACTCGCGGAGTTTGATGCGAAGAAACGCACCCACGCAGCCACGCAGCCACGCAGCCACTCGAACTCGCGGAGTTTGATGCGAAGAAACGCAGCCACGCAGCCACGCAGCCACTCAAACTCGCGGAGTTTGATGCGAAGAAACGCAGCCACGCAGCCACGCAGCCACTCGAACTCGCGGAGTTTGATGCGAAGAAACGCAGCCACGCAGCCACGCAGCCACGCAGCCACTCGAACTCGAAATCGCGGAGTTTGATGCGAAGAAACGCAGCCACGCAGCCACGCAGCCACGCAGCCACTCGAACTCGCGGAGTTTGATGCGAAGAAACGCAGCCACGCAGCCACGCAGCCACGCAGCCACTCGAACTCGCGGAGTTTGATGCGAAGAAACGCAGCCACGCAGCCACGCAGTCACGCAGCCACGCAGCCACTCGAACTCGAACTCGCGGAGTTTGATGCGAAGAAACGCAGCCACGCAGCCACGCAGCCACTCGAACTCGCGGAGTTTGATGCGAAGAAACGCAGCCACGCAGCCACGCAGCCACTCGAACTCGCGGAGTTTGATGCGAAGAAACGCAGCCACGCAGCCACTCGAACTCGCGGAGTTTGATGCGAAGAAACGCAGCCACGCAGCCACGCAGCCACTCGAACTCGCGGAGTTTGATGCGAAGAAACGCAGCCACGCAGCCACTCGAACTCGCGGAGTTTGATGCGAAGAAACGCAGCCACGCAGCCACTCGAACTCGCGGAATTTGATGCGAAGAAACGCAGCCACACAGCCACGCAGCCACTCGAACTCGCGGAGTTTGATGCGAAGAAACGCAGTCACGCAGCCACGCAGCCACGCAGCCACTCGAACTCGCGGAGTTTGATGCGAAGAAACGCAGCCACGCAGCCACGCAGCCACTCGAACTCGCGGAGTTTGATGCGAAGAAACGCAGCCACGCAGCCACGCAGCCACTCGAACTCGCGGAGTTTGATGCGAAGAAACGCAGCCACGCAGCCACTCGAACTCGCGGAGTTTGATGCGAAGAAACGCAGCCACACAGCCACGCAGCCACTCGAACTCGCGGAGTTTGATGCGAAGAAACGCAGCCACGCAGCCACTCGAACTCGCGGAGTTTGATGCGAAGAAACGCAGCCACGCAGCCACTCGAATTTGCGGAATTTGATGCGAAGAAACGCAGCCACACAGCCACGCAGCCACTCGAACTCGCGGAGTTTGATGCGAAGAAACGCAGCCACGCAGCCACGCAGCCACGCAGCCACTCGAACTCGCGGAGTTTGATGCGAAGAAACGCAGCCACGCAGCCACGCAGCCACTCGAACTCGCGGAGTTTGATGCGAAGAAACGCAGCCACGCAGCCACGCAGCCACTCGAACTCGCGGAGTTTGATGCGAAGAAACGCAGCCACGCAGCCACTCGAACTCGCGGAGTTTGATGCGAAGAAACGCAGCCACACAGCCACGCAGCCACTCGAACTCGCGGAGTTTGATGCGAAGAAACGCAGCCACGCAGCCACGCAGCCACGCAGCCACTCGAACTCGCGGAGTTTGATGCGAAGAAACGCAGCCACGCAGCCACGCAGCCACGCAGCCACTCGAACTCGAACTTGCGGAGTTTGATGCGAAGAAACGCAGCCACGCAGCCACGCAGCCACGCAGCCACTCGAACTCGCGGAGTTTGATGCGAAGAAACGCAGCCACGCAGCCACTCGAACTCGCGGAGTTTGATGCGAAGAAACGCAGCCACGCAGCCACGCAGCCACGCAGCCACTCGAACTCGCGGAGTTTGATGCGAAGAAACGCACCCACGCAGCCACGCAGCCACGCAGCCACTCGAACTCGCGGAGTTTGATGCGAAGAAACGCAGCCACGCAGCCACGCAGCCACTCGAACTCGCGGAGTTTGATGCGAAGAAACGCAGCCACGCAGCCACGCAGCCACGCAGCCACTCGAACTCGCGGAGTTTGATGCGAAGAAACGCAGCCACGCAGCCACGCAGCCACTCGAACTCGCGGAGTTTGATGCGAAGAAACGCAGCCACGCAGCCACGCAGCCACGCAGCCACTCGGACTCGCGGAGTTTGATGCGAAGAAACGCAGCCACGCAGCCACGCAGCCACGCAGCCACTCGAACTCGAAATCGCGGAGTTTGATGCGAAGAAACGCAGCCACGCAGCCACGCAGCCACGCAGCCACTCGAACTCGCGGAGTTTGATGCGAAGAAACGCAGCCACGCAGCCACGCAGTCACGCAGCCACGCAGCCACTCGAACTCGAACTCGCGGAGTTTGATGCGAAGAAACGCAGCCACGCAGCCACGCAGCCACTCGAACTCGAACTCGCGGAGTTTGATGCGAAGAAACGCAGCCACGCAGCCACGCAGCCACTCGAACTCGCGGAGTTTGATGCGAAGAAACGCAGCCACGCAGCCACGCAGCCACTCGAACTCGAACTCGCGGAGTTTGATGCGAAGAAACGCAGCAACGCAGCCACGCAGCCACGCAGCCACTCGAAGAAACGCAGCCACGCAGCCACGCAGCCACTCGAACTCGCGGAGTTTGATGCGAAGAAACGCAGCCACGCAGCCACTCGAACTCGCGGAGTTTGATGCGAAGAAACGCAGCCACACAGCCACGCAGCCACTCGAACTCGCGGAGTTTGATGCGAAGAAACGCAGCCACGCAGCCACGCAGCCACGCAGCCACTCGAACTCGCGGAGTTTGATGCGAAGAAACGCAGCCACGCAGCCACGCAGCCACGCAGCCACTCGAACTCGAACTTGCGGAGTTTGATGCGAAGAAACGCAGCCACGCAGCCACGCAGCCACGCAGCCACTCGAACTCGCGGAGTTTGATGCGAAGAAACGCAGCCACGCAGCCACTCGAACTCGCGGAGTTTGATGCGAAGAAACGCAGCCACGCAGCCACGCAGCCACTCGAACTCGCGGAGTTTGATGCGAAGAAACGCACCCACGCAGCCACGCAGCCACGCAGCCACTCGAACTCGCGGAGTTTGATGCGAAGAAACGCAGCCACGCAGCCACGCAGCCACTCGAACTCGCGGAGTTTGATGCGAAGAAACGCAGCCACGCAGCCACGCAGCCACGCAGCCACTCGAACTCGCGGAGTTTGATGCGAAGAAACGCAGCCACGCAGCCACGCAGCCACTCGAACTCGCGGAGTTTGATGCGAAGAAACGCAGCCACGCAGCCACTCGAACTCGCGGAGTTTGATGCGAAGAAACGCAGCCACGCAGCCACTCGAACTTGAAATCGCGGAGTTTGATGCGAAGAAACGCAGCCACGCAGCCACGCAGCCACGCAGCCACTCGAACTCGCGGAGTTTGATGCGAAGAAACGCAGCCACGCAGCCACGCAGTCACGCAGCCACGCAGCCACTCGAACTCGAACTCGCGGAGTTTGATGCGAAGAAACGCAGCCACGCAGCCACGCAGCCACTCGAACTCGAACTCGCGGAGTTTGATGCGAAGAAACGCAGCCACGCAGCCACGCAGCCACTCGAACTCGCGGAGTTTGATGCGAAGAAACGCAGCCACGCAGCCACGCAGCCACTCGAACTCGAACTCGCGGAGTTTGATGCGAAGAAACGCAGCAACGCAGCCACGCAGCCACGCAGCCACTCGAACTCGCGAAGTTTGATGCGAAGAAACGCAGCCACGCAGCCACGCGAACTCGCGGAGTTTGATGCGAAGAAACGCAGCCACGCAGCCACTCGAACTCGCGGAGTTTGATGCGAAGAAACGCACCCACGCAGCCACGCAGCCACGCAGCCACTCGAACTCGCGGAGTTTGATGCGAAGAAACGCAGCCACGCAGCCACGCAGCCACTCAAACTCGCGGAGTTTGATGCGAAGAAACGCAGCCACGCAGCTATGCAGCCACTCGAACTCGCGGAGTTTGATGCGAAGAAACGCAGCCACGCAGCCACGCAGCCACGCAGCCACGCAGCCACGCAGCCACGCAGCCACGCAGCCACGCAGCCACTCGAACTCGCGGAGTTTGATGCGAAGAAACGCAGCCACGCAGCCACGCAGCCACGCAGCCACGCAGCCACTCGAACTCGAACTCGCGGAGTTTGATGCGAAGAAACGCAGCCACGCAGCCACGCAGCCACTCGAACTCGCGGAGTTTGATGCGAAGAAACGCAGCCACGCAGCCACGCTGTCACCTGGCCGGCACAGGGACAATAAAAAGGAAGAGATAAATAAAAATAAAATTAACAAATAACAAATTTATTTAAATAATTATTTACTTAGTCAGCGGGGAAACATTAAAAAACACTAATTAAAAAAAGAATTTAGAAAATATCAACATACAGTTAAAAAAAACAAAAGGTTATTGAACTCGTGACACTGACATTTAAAACTAGGTCAGGGCCAATTTTGTGATAACAACAAAGAAAACCATGAAAATAATTTGACCACGGTGAAAGAATGCGTAAAAGGTTAAAAATATGAATAAAGATCTACTTTACAAGATAACAAGTTAAAACAGGAAGCCTTCAAACACGTGGTCTATTACAAAGAGAAATTTTACAATTTAGACAAATACATAATGTTGTGATTTTCGCCACAATAAAAGCCAAATACAGAATTAAACTGAATTTACAATAAAAGGTATTAAAAGGTATTGATGCGAAGAAACGCAGCCACGCAGCCACGCGAACTCGCGGAGTTTGATGCGAAGAAACGCAGCCACGCAGCCACTCGAACTCGCGGAGTTTGATGCGAAGAAACGCACCCACGCAGCCACGCAGCCACGCAGCCACTCGAACTCGCGGAGTTTGATGCGAAGAAACGCAGCCACGCAGCCACGCAGCCACTCAAACTCGCGGAGTTTGATGCGAAGAAACGCAGCCACTCGAACTCGCGGAGTTTGATGCGAAGAAACGCAGCCACGCAGCCACGCAGCCACGCAGCCACGCAGCCACTCGAACTCGCGGAGTTTGATGCGAAGAAACGCAGCCACGCAGCCACGCAGCCACGCAGCCACTCGAACTCGCGGAGTTTGATGCGAAGAAACGCAGCCACGCAGCTACGCAGCCACGCAGCCACTCGAACTCGAACTCGCGGAGTTTGATGCGAAGAAACGCAGCCACGCAGCCACGCAGCCACGCAGCCACGCAGCCACTCAAACTCGCGGAGTTTGATGCGAAGAAACGCAGCCACGCAGCCACGCAGCCACGCAGCCACGCAGCCACTCGAACTCGAACTCGCGGAGTTTGATGCGAAGAAACGCAGCCACGCAGCCACTCGAACTCGCGGAGTTTGATGCGAAGAAACGCAGCCACGCAGCCACTCGAACTCGCGGAGTTTGATGCGAAGAAACGCAGCCACGCAGCCACGCAGCCACGCAGCCACTCGAACTCGCGGAGTTTGATGCGAAGAAACGCAGCCACGCAGCCACGCAGCCACTCGAACTCGCGGAGTTTGATGCGAAGAAACGCAGCCACGCAGCCACGCAGCCACTCGAACTCGCGGAGTTCTCACGCTCAGTGATGCCGTAAAGTCTCTCCTGTGAGTGAGCGACTCATGTAGGCGACGGGGTGTTCCTTGCCATCGAACTTCTGGGTGAGCATGGCCCCTACACCGTAGCTACTGGCATCCGTATGTACTTCGAATAAGAATAAGAAGAATAAGAATCATTTATTTGCAGAAAGTACCGTACAAAAGATGTTATAATTATACAGGGTTCCAGTCTTTCTACCTAATAACTATAGGCATGCAAAATTTATAGTAATCAGTGATCACACACAGAATAATTTAAATAAAATATATGAAAAACACATTTCATTAAGATAAAATTTATAGAAAGTGTTCTGTTTGAATAAAATTGTTACTGTTTACTTAGTCAATTAAAATTTAATGTTAAAACAAAAAAAAAAAAGAACAGAATATTGTATAAATAAGAATCATAAAGAAAATAATAATACATTTCATTCAAACATTTCATTAAAATTGTCAATTGGTATTCATTATGATCAATATACATAGCATAAAATGTAAGTCATAAAATATATACTTAAGTCATCGAAGGGCTCGTCGTACTTCGGACAGCGCAGTACCGGCGCGGAGACCAGGCACTCCTTCAGTTTAGTGAATGCCGCGTCAGCCTCTGAAGTCCACTCAAAAGGAGGGGCATCCTTACGCGTAGACGTAAGTTTATTTAAGGGCCCTGCCAAAGTACTAAAATTAGGCACAAACCGTCTGTACCAAGTGGCAGTACCAAGGAAACGTTTAACACTCTTTCTACATGTTGGTGTAGGAAAATTTACTATCGCGGCGACCTTGTCAGGGTCAGTACGAAGACCGTTGCCGTCGATAACATAACCTAAGTATTTTAGTTGCGGCCTAAAAAATTTACATTTTTCAAATTTAATAGTAAGGTTAGGTAGCTACATGCTCGTGAAAGGTTTCACTAATAATCACCACATCGTCAACGTAACAGAAGGTTTTAGGGCCAAAACTACCGAATAAGGAGTCCACCAAACGTTGTTGTGTGGCAGGTGCATTGGTCAACCCGAAAGCCATACGCTTAAACCGGAACATCCCGCGACCAGGAACGTAGAAAGCGGTCTTATCACGGTCAGACTCCTCGATAGCCGTCTGCCAAAAGCTGTTAGAAAGATCTATAGTAGATAGATAATGAGCGTCATGTAAGCTATCTAAGATTTCAGAAACATAAGGTAAACTATAGGCGTCTTTTTTAGTTACCGAGTTTAATTTTCTACTGTCTAGACAGAATCTAAAATCGCCAGTCTTTTTAGGGACGACTAGGACAGGAGAACTCCACGCAGATTGACACGGTTCGATCACGTCCATCGCCAACATTTCGTCAACCTGTTCAGCTAAAATCCGCTGCTTTTCAGGCGACATCCTGTAATAACGTTGGCGAATGGGTAACGCGTCACCGGTGTCAATCTTGTGGGTTATCAAAGAAGTTAACCCTAAACCCTTCTCTTCGAAAGAAATCGATTTAAATTGTTTAATTATACTCGTGTTTCGTCCTCGAGATTAGTATCTAAATATTATTTTCTATAACACAATGTAGTATCGCGTTAAGTGACACCACCTCGCACTATAGTTGAAAGCTGTCAACACTCAACACTCAACACAGAAAAAAAAAAAATCGTTATCCCCCCACCCTACCGAACTCAACTTGCCCCAGACCGGAGGCCCGGCTTCATTCGCAATTTAGTGCTCAACCACTTCGCATCTCATTTGGTTTCACGTTTAGTTTATTTACAAATTTAAAATTGTTTAATTTAAAATTAAATATTTGGTTTCACGTTTAGTTTATTTACAAATTTAAAATTGTTTAATTTAAAATTAAATATTAAAATTTTAGTAGTAAAACAATAATAATTAAAAATGTCTAAAAGGCAAAGTGACGATAATAATTTCGATTATATAGTAAAAAAATTGAGAAAGTTAGAAAAAGAAATAAAACGTGATCGCTATTATAATAGAAGACCAAGATCCAGCTCCAGTTCGTCAAGCAGTTCTTCAAATTCATCGATAGCATCAATCGGAAACGTACCGGAAGTTCTTAACGGTAAGGATTTAAAAATAACTTTTAAAAAATCATTATTATAACCAATTCCTTGCATCAGAATAGTCACCAGGGTTATATAGATGTAGTGGGTCAACGGTTATTAATATTTTGCATCAGAATAGTCGCATGGGCTATATAGATGTAGAATTATACAAGAGATTTTTTATTTCTTGTATTCCAGAAACGGAAGGCAATATAGCAGTGGAAATAAATAACTCTTTTCCGATCGAAAACGCTGTTCCGGATGTACCGGAACAGCCATGTCCAGGAACTTCAACGGATGTTGTTCCCGTGACCGAAAATGTTGCTTCAAATGATGAAAGGCCACAAAACGAGTTCATCGAGATTTTAGGTGAAGACCCGTCGACGGCCGTCACCTACGGGCCTGAAATACATAAAGAAATTGCATCCAGATTTACGCACATTTGTACTTCCGGTTTGGACAAAACTAACCGAAAACTTTTAATTGAGAAACATAAGATCCCAGGCAATTGCATTAACATTGCAGCGCCACGTCTTAATGCTGAAATTAAAGCGGCCCTATCGGATTCAGTGGTCAAACGCGACAAAGCCATCGAATACAGACAACACCAGATGGCGGCAGCTATTTCGTCGTTAGGATCTATAATGTCCAATCTTTTAATTAATAAGTGCGATAACAACGCTTTAATGCGAGATCTAATGGATCTGGGTCGCTTATTATGCGACATTCAGCATTCTCAATCGACTGCTAGGCGAAATTTAGCCTTAAACTTCGTTAAAAAGAATTTAAAAGACCACCTAGATTTGACAAAGATTGGCTGCGTTTCTTCGCATCAAACTCCGCGAGTTCGAGTGGCTGCGTGGCTGCGTTTCTTCGCATCAAACTCCGCGAGTTCGAGTGGCTGCGTAGCTGCGTGGCTGCGTTTCTTCGCATCAAACTCCGCGAGTTCGAGTGGCTGCGTGGCTGCGTGGCTGCGTTTCTTCGCATCAAACTCCGCGAGTTCGAGTGGCTGCGTGGCTGCGTGGCTGCGTTTCTTCGCATCAAACTCCGCGAGTTCGAGTGGCTGCGTGGCTGCGTTTCTTCGCATCAAACTCCGCGAGTTCGAGTTCGAGTGGCTGCGTGGCCGCGTGGCTGCGTGGCTGCGTGGCTGCGTTTCTTCGCATCAAACTCCGCGAGTTCGAGTGGCTGCGTGGCTGCGTTTCTTCGCATCAAACTCCGCGAGTTCGAGTTCGAGTGGCTGCGTGGCTACGTGGCTGCGTGGCTGCGTGGCTGCGTTTCTTCGCATCAAACTCCGCGAGTTCGAGTGGCTGCGTGGCTGCGTTTCTTCGCACGCCACGCAGCCACGCAGCCACTCGAACTCGAACTCGCGGAGTTTGATGCGAAGAAACGCAGCCACGCAGCCACTCGAACTCGCGGAGTTTGATGCGAAGAAACGCAGCCACGCAGCCACTCGAACTCGCGGAGTTTGATGCGAAGAAACGCAGCCACGCAGCCACGCAGCCACTCGAACTCGCGGATTTTGATGCGAAGAAACGCAGCCACGCAGCCACGCAGCCACTCGAACTCGAACTCGCGGAGTTTGATGCGAAGAAACGCAGCAACGCAGCCACGCAGCCACGCAGCCACTTGAACTCGCGGAGTTCGATGCGAAGAAACGCAGCCACGCAGCCTCGCAGCCACGCAGCCACTCGAACTCGCGGAGTTTGATGCGAAGAAACGCAGCCACGCAGCCACGCAGCCACGCAGCCACGCAGCCACGCAGCCACTCGAACTCGCGGAGTTTGATGCGAAGAAACGCAGCCACGCAGCCACTCGAACTCGCGGAGTTTGATGCGAAGAAACGCAGCCACGCAGCCACTCGAACTCGCGGAATTTGATGCGAAGAAACGCAGCCACACAGCCACAAAAACAAAAAACAAAAGGTTATTGAACTCGTGACACTGACATTTAAAACTAGGTCAGGGCCAATTTTGTGATAACAACAAAGAAAACCATGAAAATAATTTGACCACGGTGAAAGAATGCGTAAAAGGTTAAAAATATGAATAAAGATCTACTTTACAAGATAACAAGTTAAAACAGGAAGCCTTCAAACACGTGGTCTATTACAAAGAGAAATTTTACAATTTAGACAAATACATAATGTTGTGATTTTCGCCACAATAAAAGCCAAATACAGAATTAAACTGAATTTACAATAAAAGGTATTAAAAGCCAAGAAACTTGGGAAATCCTACAAACACAACACTAAATACGCACTCACCAAAGACGGGGGGTCCTTTTAAAGTAAAGAAAAAGAAAGTCACGCCCAAGCCGGAGAGTTTTTATACCCTCGAGCCGGTATATTTTTTTTTAAGTTGACAGTGGTAGCTGTCAAAGAACGCAAATTAAAAGTCATCAACAATTAAAAAAAATAAGTTAAAAAAAAATATAATTAACTTTAGGTAGGTTGTACTTTAAAACAATACTTTTATGTAATTATGAAATAGTTAATAAAAAAAGAAAATATCTGGTAAAAATAACAGATATCCCAACAAAGAGTTATAATAGTTGCACCATTACCCCAAAGATGTCGCTACGAACCTAATTTCAAGTTATATTTTATCGATAAACGACGGAATCTATTAGGCGTAAAGGTTCTAAAGAGGCCTAATAGATGTCGCTATGCGACATATCCCCCCTCGCTAGCTAAGGATTTTTGATGATAAAGGAAAAATCCTGAAATAGTTAAGCTAGAAAAAGTGGGGAAAAAAAAACTAAAAGCAAAGGGGAAAAAACAAACTTGCGGAAGTTTATTCACCACGTTCATTCACTGAGAAAGAAACGCAGCCACGCAGCTACGCAGCCACGCAGCCACTCGAACTCGAACTCGCGGAGTTTGATGCGAAGAAACGCAGCCACGCAGCCACGCAGCCACGCAGCCACTCAAACTCGCGGAGTTTGATGCGAAGAAACGCAGCCACGCAGCCACGCAGCCACTCGAACTCGAACTCGCGGAGTTTGATGCGAAGAAACGCAGCCACGCAGCCACTCGAACTCGCGGAGTTTGATGCGAAGAAACGCAGCCACGCAGCCACTCGAACTCGCGGAGTTTGATGCGAAGAAACGCAGCCACGCAGCCACTCGAACTCGCGGAGTTTGATGCGAAGAAACGCAGCCACGCAGCCACGCAGCCACTCGAACTCGCGGAGTTTGATGCGAAGAAACGCAGCCACGCAGCCACGCAGCCACTCGAACTCGCGGAGTTTGATGCGAAGAAACGCAGCCACGCAGCTACGCAGCCACGCAGCCACTCGAACTCGAACTCGCGGAGTTTGATGCGAAGAAACGCAGCCACGCAGCCACGCAGCCACGCAGCCACGCAGCCACTCGAACTCGCGGAGTTTGATGCGAAGAAACGCAGCCACGCAGCCACGCAGCCACGCAGCCACGCAGCCACTCGAACTCGAACTCGCGGAGTTTGATGCGAAGAAACGCAGCCACGCAGCCACTCGAACTCGCGGAGTTTGATGCGAAGAAACGCAGCCACGCAGCCACGCAGCCACTCGAACTCGAACTCGCGGAGTTTGATGCGAAGAAACGCAGCAACGCAGCCACGCAGCCACGCAGCCACTCGAACTCGCGGAGTTTGATGCGAAGAAACGCAGCCACGCAGCCACGCAGCCACTCGAACTCGCGGAGTTTGATGCGAAGAAACGCAGCCACGCAGCCACGCAGCCACGCAGCCACTCGAACTCGCGGAGTTTGATGCGAAGAAACGCAGCCACGCAGCCACGCAGCCACTCGAACTCGAACTCGCGGAGTTTGATGCGAAGAAACGCAGCAACGCAGCCACGCAGCCACGCAGCCACTCGAACTCGCGGAGTTTGATGCGAAGAAACGCAGCCACGCAGCCACGCAGCCACTCGAACTCGCGGAGTTTGATGCGAAGAAACGCAGCCACGCAGCCACTCGAACTCGCGGAGTTTGATGCGAAGAAACGCACCCACGCAGCCACGCAGCCACTCGAACTCGCGGAGTTTGATGCGAAGAAACGCAGCCACGCAGCCACTCGAACTCGCGGAGTTTGATGCGAAGAAACGCAGCCACGCAGCCACGCAGCCACTCGAACTCGCGGAGTTTTTATGCGAAGAAACGCAGCCACGCAGCCACGCAGCCACTCGAACTCGCGGAGTTTGATGCGAAGAAACGCAGCCACGCAGCCACGCAGCCACTCGAACTCGCGGAGTTTGATGCGAAGAAACGCAGCCACGCAGCCACGCAGCCACTCGAACTCGCGGAGTTTGATGCGAAGAAACGCAGCCACGCAGCCACGCTGTCACCTGGCCGGCACAGGGACAATAAAAAGGAAGAGATAAATAAAAATAAAATTAACAAATAACAAATTTATTTAAATAATTATTTACTTAGTCAGCGGGGAGCGGGGAACGCGGGTACGAAACTTAGCCTCGGTCTATTTCTCAGTCTTTAGCTCTCGGGTTTGGGGACACGACACTTATCTGGGGACAGGCAGCGACTTGTGGGACTCCAGCTTCTCAAGTCTCCGTGATCCCCGCAACAGGTGCAGCGTCGATGGCCAGGTGTTGGTGGCAGTGTTCGGGATCCCGTATGTGGCGGCAAGTTCGGTGTGTGGCGTCAGATGGCTTGTCAGCCAGACGGCATGGACGGCACGTGGTCGACTCCAGGCGACCACGGAGCAGAGAGATTTCTCCAAGCGTAGCACGAGGAGTTGCTCCGAACGTCAAATAGTAGTTGCTCAGAGCGTAGGAGATTTGCTCCGGTCGTAAACACCCCTGGAATATTCCAAAAGAGACTTAGAGGAGGGTTAACGCTGTTGACCCCCAAGCACGTGTTCAAGCGCGTGACCCCCAAGCAGAGTTCATCAAAAACATTAAAAAACACTAATTAAAAAAAGAATTTAGAAAATATCAACATACAGTTAAAAAAAACAAAAGGTTATTGAACTCGTGACACTGACATTTAAAACTAGGTCAGGGCCAATTTTGTGATAACAACAAAGAAAACCATGAAAATAATTTGACCACGGTGAAAGAATTAATATTAAAAGGTTAAAAATATGAATAAAGATCTACTTTACAAGATAACAAGTTAAAACAGGAAGCCTTCAAACACGTGGTCTATTACAAAGAGAAATTTTACAATTTAGACAAATACATAATGTTGTGATTTTCGCCACAATAAAAGCCAAATACAGAATTAAACTGAATTTACAATAAAAGGTATTAAAAGCCAAGAAACTTGGGAAATCCTACAAACACAACACTAAATACGCACTCACCAAAGACGGGGGGTCCTTTTAAAGTAAAGAAAAAGAAAGTCACGCCCAAGCCGGAGAGTTTTCACGCAGTCACGCAGCCACGCAGCCACTCGAACTCGCGGAGTTTGATGCGAAGAAACGCAGCCACGCAGATACGCAGCCACGCAGCCACTCGAACTCGAACTCGCGGAGTTTGATGCGAAGAAACGCAGCCACGCAGCCACGCAGCCACGCAGCCACGCAGCCACTCGAACTCACGGAGTTTGATGCGAAGAAACGCAGCCACGCAGCCACGCAGCCACGCAGCCACGCAGCCACTTGAACTCGAAATCGCGGAGTTTGATGCGAAGAAACGCAGCCACGCAGCCACGCAGTCACGCAGCCACGCAGCCACTCGAACTCGAACTCGCGGAGTTTGATGCGAAGAAACGCAGCCACGCAGCCACGCAGCCACTCGAACTCGCGGAGTTTGATGCGAAGAAACGCAGCCACGCAGCCACGCGAACTCGCGGAGTTTGATACGAAGAAACGCAGCCACGCAGCCACGCAGCCACTCGAACTCGCGGAGTTTGATGCGAAGAAACGCAGCCACGCAGCCACTCGAACTCGCGGAGTTTGATGCGAAGAAACGCAGCCACGCAGCCACGCAGCCACGCAGCCACTCGAACTCGCGGAGTTTGATGCGAAGAAACGCACCCACGCAGCCACGCAGCCACGCAGCCACGCAGCCACGCGAACTCGCGGAGTTTGATGCGAAGAAACGCAGCCACGCAGCCACGCAGCCACTCGAACTCGCGGAGTTTGATGCGAAGAAACGCAGCCACGCAGCCACGCAGCCACTCGAACTCGCGGAGTTTGATGCGAAGAAACGCAGCCACGCAGCCACTCGAACTCGCGGAGTTTGATGCGAAGAAACGCAGCCACGCAGCCACTCGAACTCGCGGAGTTTGATGCGAAGAAACGCAGCCACGCAGCCACGCAGCCACGCAGCCACGCGAACTCGCGGAGTTTGATGCGAAGAAACGCAGCCACGCAGCCACGCAGCCACTCGAACTCGCGGAGTTTGATGCGAAGAAACGCAGCCACGCAGCCACTCGAACTCGCGGAGTTTGATGCGAAGAAACGCAGCCACGCAGCCACGCAGCCACTCGAACTCGCGGAGTTTGATGCGAAGAAACGCAGCCACGCAGCCACGCAGCCACGCAGCCACTCGAACTCGAAATCGCGGAGTTTGATGCGAAGAAACGCAGCCACGCAGCCACTCGAACTCGCGGAGTTTGATGCGAAGAAACGCAGCCACGCAGCCACGCAGTCACGCAGCCACGCAGCCACTCGAACTCGAACTCGCGGAGTTTGATGCGAAGAAACGCACCCACGCAGCCACGCAGCCACTCGAACTCGCGGAGTTTGATGCGAAGAAACGCAGCCACGCAGCCACGCAGCCACTCGAACTCGCGGAGTTTGATGCGAAGAAACGCAGCCACGCAGCCACGCAGCCACGCAGCCACTCGAACTCGCGGAGTTTGATGCGAAGAAACGCAGCCACGCAGCCACGCAGCCACACAGCCACTCGAACTCGAACTCGCGGAGTTTGATGCGAAGAAACGCAGCCTCGCAGCCACGCTGCCACTCGAACTCGAACTCGCGGAGTTTGATGCGAAGAAACGCAGCCACGCAGCCACGCAGCCACTCGAACTCGCGGAGTTTGATGCGAAGAAACGCAGCCACGCAGCCACGCAGCCACTCGAACTCGCGGAGTTTGATGCGAAGAAACGCAGCAACGCAGCCACGCAGCCACGCAGCCACTCGAACTCGCGAAGTTTGATGCGAAGAAACGCAGCCACGCAGCCACGCAGCCACTCGAACTCGCGGAGTTTGATGCGAAGAAACGCACCCACGCAGCCACGCAGCCACTCGAACTCGCGGAGTTTGATGCGAAGAAACGCAGCCACGCAGCCACGCAGCCACTCGAACTCGCGGAGTTTGATGCGAAGAAACGCAGCCACGCAGCCACGCAGCCACTCGAACTCGCGGAGTTTGATGCGAAGAAACGCAGCCACGCAGCCACGCAGCCACGCAGCCACGCAGCCACTCGAACTCGCGGAGTTTGATGCGAAGAAACGCAGCCACGCAGCCACGCAGGCACGCAGCCACTCGAACTCGCGGAGTTTGATGCGAAGAAACGCAGCCACGCAGCCACGCAGCCACTCGAACTCGCGGAGTTTGATGCGAAGAAACGCAGCCACGCAGCCACGCAGCCACTCGAACTCGCGGAGTTTGATGCGAAGAAACGCAGCCACGCAGCCACGCAGCCACGCAGCCACTTGAACTCACGGAGTTTGATGCGAAGAAACGCAGCCACGCAGCCACGCAGCCACGCAGCCACTTGAACTCGCGGAGTTCGATGCGAAGAAACGCAGCCACGCAGCCTCGCAGCCACGCAGCCACTCGAACTCGCGGAGTTTGAAGCGAAGAAACGCAGCCACGCAGCCACGCAGCCACTCGAACTCGCGGAGTTTGATGCGAAGAAACGCAGCCACGCAGCCTCGCAGCCACTCGAACTCGCGGAGTTTGATGCGAAGAAACGCAGCCACGCAGCCACTCGAACTCGCGGAGTTTGATGCGAAGAAACGCAGCAACGCAGCCACGCAGCCACGCAGCCACTTGAACTCGCGGAGTTCGATGCGAAGAAACGCAGCCACGCAGCCTCGCAGCCACGCAGCCACTCGAACTCGCGGAGTTTGAAGCGAAGAAACGCAGCCACGCAGCCACGCAGCCACTCGAACTCGCGGAGTTTGATGCGAAGAAACGCAGCCACGCAGCCTCGCAGCCACTCGAACTCGCGGAGTTTGATGCGAAGAAACGCAGCCACGCAGCCACTCGAACTCGCGGAGTTTGATGCGAAGAAACGCAGCCACGCAGCCACGCAGCCACTCGAACTCGAACTCGCGGAGTTTGATGCGAAGAAACGCAGCAACGCAGCCACGCAGCCACTCGAACTCGAACTCGCGGAGTTTGATGCGAAGAAACGCAGCAACGCAGCCACGCAGCCACGCAGCCAATTGAACTCGCGGAGTTCGATGCGAAGAAACGCAGCCACGCAGCCTCGCAGCCACGCAGCCACTCGAACTCGCGGAGTTTGATGCGAAGAAACGCAGCCACGCAGCCACGCAGCCACTCGAACTCGCGGAGTTTGATGCGAAGAAACGCAGCCACGCAGCCACGCAGCCACGCAGCCACTCGAACTCACGGAGTTTGATGCGAAGAAACGCAGCCACGCAGCCACGCAGCCACGCAGCCACTCGAACTCGAAATCGCGGAGTTTGATGCGAAGAAACGCAGCCACGCAGCCACTCGAACTCGCGGAGTTTGATGCGAAGAAACGCAGCCACGCAGCCACGCAGTCACGCAGCCACGCAGCCACTCGAACTCGAACTCGCGGAGTTTGATGCGAAGAAACGCAGCCACGCAGCCACGCAGCCACTCGAACTCGCGGAGTTTGATGCGAAGAAACGCAGCCACGCAGCCACGCAGCCACTCGAACTCGAACTCGCGGAGTTTGATGCGAAGAAACGCAGCAACGCAGCCACGCAGCCACGCAGCCACTCGAACTCGCGGAGTTTGATGCGAAGAAACGCAGCCACGCAGCCACGCAGCCACTCGAACTCGCGGAGTTTGATGCGAAGAAACGCAGCCACGCAGCCACGCAGCCACTCGAACTCGCGGAGTTTGATGCGAAGAAACGCAGCCACGCAGCCACGCAGCCACTCGAACTCGAACTTGCGGAGTTTGATGCGAAGAAACGCAGCCACGCAGCCACGCAGCCACTCGAACTCGCGGAGTTTGATGCGAAGAAACGCAGCCACGCAGCCACTCGAACTCGCGGAGTTTGATGCGAAGAAACGCAGCAACGCAGCCACGCAGCCACGCAGCCATTCGAACTCGCGGAGTTTGATGCGAAGAAACGCACCCACGCAGCCACGCAGCCACGCAGCCACTCGAACTCGCGGAGTTTGATGCGAAGAAACGCAGCCACGCAGCCACGCAGCCACTCGAACTCGCGGAGTTTGATGCGAAGAAACGCAGCCACGCAGCCACGCAGCCACTCGAACTCGCGGAGTTTGATGCGAAGAAACGCAGCCACGCAGCCACGCAGCCACTCGAACTCGCGGAGTTTGATGCGAAGAAACGCAGCCACGCAGCCACGCAGCCACGCAGCCACTCGAACTCGAAATCGCGGAGTTTGATGCGAAGAAACGCAGCCACGCAGCCACGCAGCCACGCAGCCACTCGAACTCGCGGAGTTTGATGCGAAGAAACGCAGCCACGCAGCCACGCAGTCACGCAGCCACGCAGCCACTCGAACTCGAACTCGCGGAGTTTGATGCGAAGAAACGCAGCCACGCAGCCACGCAGCCACTCGAACTCGAACTCGCGGAGTTTGATGCGAAGAAACGCAGCCACGCAGCCACGCAGCCACTCGAACTCGCGGAGTCTGATGCGAAGAAACGCAGCCACGCAGCCACGCAGCCACGCAGCCACTCGAACTCGAACTCGCGGAGTTTGATGCGAAGAAACGCAGCAACGCAGCCACGCAGCCACGCAGCCACTCGAACTCGCGAAGTTTGATGCGAAGAAACGCAGCCACGCAGCCACGCGAACTCGCGGAGTTTGATGCGAAGAAACGCAGCCACGCAGCCACTCGAACTCGCGGAGTTTGATGCGAAGAAACGCACCCACGCAGCCACGCAGCCACGCAGCCACTCGAACTCGCGGAGTTTGATGCGAAGAAACGCAGCCACGCAGCCTCGCAGCCACTTGAACTCGCGGAATTCGATGCGAAGAAACGCAGCCACGCAGCCTCGCAGCCACGCAGCCACTCGAACTCGCGGAGTTTGATGCGAAGAAACGCAGCCACGCAGCCACGCAGCCACTCGAACTCGCGGAGTTTGATGCGAAGAAACGCAGCCACGCAGCCACGCAGCCACGCAGCCACGCAGCCACTCGAACTCGCGGAGTTTGATGCGAAGAAACGCAGCCACGCAGCCACGCAGCCACGCAGCCACTCGAACTCGCGGAGTTTGATGCGAAGAAACGCAGCCACGCAGCCACGCAGCCACTCGAACTCGAACTCGCGGAGTTTGATGCGAAGAAACGCAGCAACGCAGCCACGCAGCCACGCAGCCACTTGAACTCGCGGAGTTCGATGCGAAGAAACGCAGCCACGCAGCCTCGCAGCCACGCAGCCACTCGAACTCGCGGAGTTTGAAGCGAAGAAACGCAGCCACGCAGCCACGCAGCCACTCGAACTCGCGGAGTTTGATGCGAAGAAACGCAGCCACGCAGCCTCGCAGCCACTCGAACTCGCGGAGTTTGATGCGAAGAAACGCAGCCACGCAGCCACTCGAACTCGCGGAGTTTGATGCGAAGAAACGCAGCCACGCAGCCACGCAGCCACTCGAACTCGAACTCGCGGAGTTTGATGCGAAGAAACGCAGCAACGCAGCCACGCAGCCACTCGAACTCGAACTCGCGGAGTTTGATGCGAAGAAACGCAGCAACGCAGCCACGCAGCCACGCAGCCAATTGAACTCGCGGAGTTCGATGCGAAGAAACGCAGCCACGCAGCCTCGCAGCCACGCAGCCACTCGAACTCGCGGAGTTTGATGCGAAGAAACGCAGCCACGCAGCCACGCAGCCACTCGAACTCGCGGAGTTTGATGCGAAGAAACGCAGCCACGCAGCCACGCAGCCACGCAGCCACTCGAACTCACGGAGTTTGATGCGAAGAAACGCAGCCACGCAGCCACGCAGCCACGCAGCCACTCGAACTCGAAATCGCGGAGTTTGATGCGAAGAAACGCAGCCACGCAGCCACTCGAACTCGCGGAGTTTGATGCGAAGAAACGCAGCCACGCAGCCACGCAGTCACGCAGCCACGCAGCCACTCGAACTCGAACTCGCGGAGTTTGATGCGAAGAAACGCAGCCACGCAGCCACGCAGCCACTCGAACTCGCGGAGTTTGATGCGAAGAAACGCAGCCACGCAGCCACGCAGCCACTCGAACTCGCGGAGTTTGATGCGAAGAAACGCAGCAACGCAGCCACGCAGCCACGCAGCCACTCGAACTCGCGAAGTTTGATGCGAAGAAACGCAGCCACGCAGCCACGCAGCCACTCGAACTCGCGGAGTTTGATGCGAAGAAACGCACCCACGCAGCCACGCAGCCACTCGAACTCGCGGAGTTTGATGCGAAGAAACGCAGCCACGCAGCCACGCAGCCACTCGAACTCGCGGAGTTTGATGCGAAGAAACGCAGCCACGCAGCCACGCAGCCACTCGAACTCGCGGAGTTTGATGCGAAGAAACGCAGCCACGCAGCCACGCAGCCACGCAGCCACGCAGCCACTCGAACTCGCGGAGTTTGATGCGAAGAAACGCAGCCACGCAGCCACGCAGGCACGCAGCCACTCGAACTCGCGGAGTTTGATGCGAAGAAACGCAGCCACGCAGCCACGCAGCCACTCGAACTCGCGGAGTTTGATGCGAAGAAACGCAGCCACGCAGCCACGCAGCCACTCGAACTCGCGGAGTTTGATGCGAAGAAACGCAGCCACGCAGCCACGCAGCCACGCAGCCACTCGAACTCACGGAGTTTGATGCGAAGAAACGCAGCCACGCAGCCACGCAGCCACGCAGCCACTTGAACTCGCGGAGTTCGATGCGAAGAAACGCAGCCACGCAGCCTCGCAGCCACGCAGCCACTCGAACTCGCGGAGTTTGAAGCGAAGAAACGCAGCCACGCAGCCACGCAGCCACTCGAACTCGCGGAGTTTGATGCGAAGAAACGCAGCCACGCAGCCTCGCAGCCACTCGAACTCGCGGAGTTTGATGCGAAGAAACGCAGCCACGCAGCCACTCGAACTCGCGGAGTTTGATGCGAAGAAACGCAGCAACGCAGCCACGCAGCCACGCAGCCACTTGAACTCGCGGAGTTCGATGCGAAGAAACGCAGCCACGCAGCCTCGCAGCCACGCAGCCACTCGAACTCGCGGAGTTTGAAGCGAAGAAACGCAGCCACGCAGCCACGCAGCCACTCGAACTCGCGGAGTTTGATGCGAAGAAACGCAGCCACGCAGCCTCGCAGCCACTCGAACTCGCGGAGTTTGATGCGAAGAAACGCAGCCACGCAGCCACTCGAACTCGCGGAGTTTGATGCGAAGAAACGCAGCCACGCAGCCACGCAGCCACTCGAACTCGAACTCGCGGAGTTTGATGCGAAGAAACGCAGCAACGCAGCCACGCAGCCACTCGAACTCGAACTCGCGGAGTTTGATGCGAAGAAACGCAGCAACGCAGCCACGCAGCCACGCAGCCAATTGAACTCGCGGAGTTCGATGCGAAGAAACGCAGCCACGCAGCCTCGCAGCCACGCAGCCACTCGAACTCGCGGAGTTTGATGCGAAGAAACGCAGCCACGCAGCCACGCAGCCACTCGAACTCGCGGAGTTTGATGCGAAGAAACGCAGCCACGCAGCCACGCAGCCACGCAGCCACTCGAACTCACGGAGTTTGATGCGAAGAAACGCAGCCACGCAGCCACGCAGCCACGCAGCCACTCGAACTCGAAATCGCGGAGTTTGATGCGAAGAAACGCAGCCACGCAGCCACTCGAACTCGCGGAGTTTGATGCGAAGAAACGCAGCCACGCAGCCACGCAGTCACGCAGCCACGCAGCCACTCGAACTCGAACTCGCGGAGTTTGATGCGAAGAAACGCAGCCACGCAGCCACGCAGCCACTCGAACTCGCGGAGTTTGATGCGAAGAAACGCAGCCACGCAGCCACGCAGCCACTCGAACTCGAACTCGCGGAGTTTGATGCGAAGAAACGCAGCAACGCAGCCACGCAGCCACGCAGCCACTCGAACTCGCGGAGTTTGATGCGAAGAAACGCAGCCACGCAGCCACGCAGCCACTCGAACTCGCGGAGTTTGATGCGAAGAAACGCAGCCACGCAGCCACGCAGCCACTCGAACTCGCGGAGTTTGATGCGAAGAAACGCAGCCACGCAGCCACGCAGCCACTCGAACTCGAACTTGCGGAGTTTGATGCGAAGAAACGCAGCCACGCAGCCACGCAGCCACTCGAACTCGCGGAGTTTGATGCGAAGAAACGCAGCCACGCAGCCACTCGAACTCGCGGAGTTTGATGCGAAGAAACGCAGCCACGCAGCCACGCAGCCACGCAGCCATTCGAACTCGCGGAGTTTGATGCGAAGAAACGCACCCCCGCAGCCACGCAGCCACGCAGCCACTCGAACTCGCGGAGTTTGATGCGAAGAAACGCAGCCACGCAGCCACGCAGCCACTCGAACTCGCGGAGTTTGATGCGAAGAAACGCAGCCACGCAGCCACGCAGCCACGCAGCCACTCGAACTCGCGGAGTTTGATGCGAAGAAACGCAGCCACGCAGCCACGCAGCCACTCGAACTCGCGGAGTTTGATGCGAAGAAACGCAGCCACGCAGCCACGCAGCCACGCAGCCACTCGAACTCGAAATCGCGGAGTTTGATGCGAAGAAACGCAGCCACGCAGCCACGCAGCCACGCAGCCACTCGAACTCGCGGAGTTTGATGCGAAGAAACGCAGCCACGCAGCCACGCAGTCACGCAGCCACGCAGCCACTCGAACTCGAACTCGCGGAGTTTGATGCGAAGAAACGCAGCCACGCAGCCACGCAGCCACTCGAACTCGAACTCGCGGAGTTTGATGCGAAGAAACGCAGCCACGCAGCCACGCAGCCACTCGAACTCGCGGAGTTTGATGCGAAGAAACGCAGCCACGCAGCCACGCAGCCACGCAGCCACTCGAACTCGAACTCGCGGAGTTTGATGCGAAGAAACGCAGCCACGCAGCCACGCAGCCACGCAGCCACTCGAACTCGCGAAGTTTGATGCGAAGAAACGCAGCCACGCAGCCACGCGAACTCGCGGAGTTTGATGCGAAGAAACGCAGCCACGCAGCCACTCGAACTCGCGGAGTTTGATGCGAAGAAACGCACCCACGCAGCCACGCAGCCACGCAGCCACTCGAACTCGCGGAGTTTGATGCGAAGAAACGCAGCCACGCAGCCTCGCAGCCACTTGAACTCGCGGAATTCGATGCGAAGAAACGCAGCCACGCAGCCTCGCAGCCACGCAGCCACTCGAACTCGCGGAGTTTGATGCGAAGAAACGCAGCCACGCAGCCACGCAGCCACTCGAACTCGCGGAGTTTGATGCGAAGAAACGCAGCCACGCAGCCACGCAGCCACGCAGCCACGCAGCCACTCGAACTCGCGGAGTTTGATGCGAAGAAACGCAGCCACGCAGCCACGCAGCCACGCAGCCACTCGAACTCGCGGAGTTTGATGCGAAGAAACGCAGCCACGCAGCCACGCAGCCACTCGAACTCGAACTCGCGGAGTTTGATGCGAAGAAACGCAGCAACGCAGCCACGCAGCCACGCAGCCACTTGAACTCGCGGAGTTCGATGCGAAGAAACGCAGCCACGCAGCCTCGCAGCCACGCAGCCACTCGAACTCGCGGAGTTTGAAGCGAAGAAACGCAGCCACGCAGCCACGCAGCCACTCGAACTCGCGGAGTTTGATGCGAAGAAACGCAGCCACGCAGCCTCGCAGCCACTCGAACTCGCGGAGTTTGATGCGAAGAAACGCAGCCACGCAGCCACTCGAACTCGCGGAGTTTGATGCGAAGAAACGCAGCCACGCAGCCACGCAGCCACTCGAACTCGAACTCGCGGAGTTTGATGCGAAGAAACGCAGCAACGCAGCCACGCAGCCACTCGAACTCGAACTCGCGGAGTTTGATGCGAAGAAACGCAGCAACGCAGCCACGCAGCCACGCAGCCAATTGAACTCGCGGAGTTCGATGCGAAGAAACGCAGCCACGCAGCCTCGCAGCCACGCAGCCACTCGAACTCGCGGAGTTTGATGCGAAGAAACGCAGCCACGCAGCCACGCAGCCACTCGAACTCGCGGAGTTTGATGCGAAGAAACGCAGCCACGCAGCCACGCAGCCACGCAGCCACTCGAACTCACGGAGTTTGATGCGAAGAAACGCAGCCACGCAGCCACGCAGCCACGCAGCCACTCGAACTCGAAATCGCGGAGTTTGATGCGAAGAAACGCAGCCACGCAGCCACTCGAACTCGCGGAGTTTGATGCGAAGAAACGCAGCCACGCAGCCACGCAGTCACGCAGCCACGCAGCCACTCGAACTCGAACTCGCGGAGTTTGATGCGAAGAAACGCAGCCACGCAGCCACGCAGCCACTCGAACTCGCGGAGTTTGATGCGAAGAAACGCAGCCACGCAGCCACGCAGCCACTCGAACTCGAACTCGCGGAGTCTGATGCGAAGAAACGCAGCAACGCAGCCACGCAGCCACGCAGCCACTCGAACTCGCGGAGTTTGATGCGAAGAAACGCAGCCACGCAGCCACGCAGCCACTCGAACTCGCGGAGTTTGATGCGAAGAAACGCAGCCACGCAGCCACGCAGCCACTCGAACTCGCGGAGTTTGATGCGAAGAAACGCAGCCACGCAGCCACGCAGCCACTCGAACTCGAACTTGCGGAGTTTGATGCGAAGAAACGCAGCCACGCAGCCACGCAGCCACGCAGCCACTCGAACTCGCGGAGTTTGATGCGAAGAAACGCAGCCACGCAGCCACTCGAACTCGCGGAGTTTGATGCGAAGAAACGCAGCCACGCAGCCACGCAGCCACGCAGCCATTCGAACTCGCGGAGTTTGATGCGAAGAAACGCACCCACGCAGCCACGCAGCCACGCAGCCACTCGAACTCGCGGAGTTTGATGCGAAGAAACGCAGCCACGCAGCCACGCAGCCACTCGAACTCGCGGAGTTTGATGCGAAGAAACGCAGCCACGCAGCCACGCAGCCACGCAGCCACTCGAACTCGCGGAGTTTGATGCGAAGAAACGCAGCCACGCAGCCACGCAGCCACTCGAACTCGCGGAGTTTGATGCGAAGAAACGCAGCCACGCAGCCACGCAGCCACGCAGCCACTCGAACTCGAAATCGCGGAGTTTGATGCGAAGAAACGCAGCCACGCAGCCACGCAGCCACGCAGCCACTCGAACTCGCGGAGTTTGATGCGAAGAAACGCAGCCACGCAGCCACGCAGTCACGCAGCCACGCAGCCACTCGAACTCGAACTCGCGGAGTTTGATGCGAAGAAACGCAGCCACGCAGCCACGCAGCCACTCGAACTCGAACTCGCGGAGTTTGATGCGAAGAAACGCAGCCACGCAGCCACGCAGCCACTCGAACTCGCGGAGTTTGATGCGAAGAAACGCAGCCACGCAGCCACGCAGCCACGCAGCCACTCGAACTCGAACTCGCGGAGTTTGATGCGAAGAAACGCAGCAACGCAGCCACGCAGCCACGCAGCCACTCGAACTCGCGAAGTTTGATGCGAAGAAACGCAGCCACGCAGCCACGCGAACTCGCGGAGTTTGATGCGAAGAAACGCAGCCACGCAGCCACTCGAACTCGCGGAGTTTGATGCGAAGAAACGCACCCACGCAGCCACGCAGCCACGCAGCCACTCGAACTCGCGGAGTTTGATGCGAAGAAACGCAGCCACGCAGCCTCGCAGCCACTTGAACTCGCGGAATTCGATGCGAAGAAACGCAGCCACGCAGCCTCGCAGCCACGCAGCCACTCGAACTCGCGGAGTTTGATGCGAAGAAACGCAGCCACGCAGCCACGCAGCCACTCGAACTCGCGGAGTTTGATGCGAAGAAACGCAGCCACGCAGCCACGCAGCCACGCAGCCACGCAGCCACTCGAACTCGCGGAGTTTGATGCGAAGAAACGCAGCCACGCAGCCACGCAGCCACGCAGCCACTCGAACTCGCGGAGTTTGATGCGAAGAAACGCAGCCACGCAGCCACGCAGCCACTCGAACTCGAACTCGCGGAGTTTGATGCGAAGAAACGCAGCCACGCAGCCACGCAGCCACGCAGCCACTTGAACTCGCGGAGTTCGATGCGAAGAAACGCAGCCACGCAGCCTCGCAGCCACGCAGCCACTCGAACTCGCGGAGTTTGAAGCGAAGAAACGCAGCCACGCAGCCACGCAGCCACTCGAACTCGCGGAGTTTGATGCGAAGCAACGCAGCCACGCAGCCACGCAGCCACTCGAACTCGCGGAGTTTGATGCGAAGAAACGCAGCCACGCAGCCACTCGAACTCGCGGAGTTTGATGCGAAGAAACGCAGCCACGCAGCCACGCAGCCACTCGAACTCGAACTCGCGGAGTTTGATGCGAAGAAACGCAGCAACGCAGCCACGCAGCCACTCGAACTCGAACTCGCGGAGTTTGATGCGAAGAAACGCAGCAACGCAGCCACGCAGCCACGCAGCCAATCGACCTCGCGGAGTTCGATGCGAAGAAACGCAGCCACGCAGCCTCGCAGCCACGCAGCCACTCGAACTCGCGGAGTTTGATGCGAAGAAACGCAGCCACGCAGCCACGCAGCCACTCGAACTCGCGGAGTTTGATGCGAAGAAACGCAGCCACGCAGCCACGCAGCCACGCAGCCACTCGAACTCACGGAGTTTGATGCGAAGAAACGCAGCCACGCAGCCACGCAGCCACGCAGCCACGCAGCCACTCGAACTCGAAATCGCGGAGTTTGATGCGAAGAAACGCAGCCACGCAGCCACTCGAACTCGCGGAGTTTGATGCGAAGAAACGCAGCCACGCAGCCACGCAGTCACGCAGCCACGCAGCCACTCGAACTCGAACTCGCGGAGTTTGATGCGAAGAAACGCAGCCACGCAGCCACGCAGCCACTCGAACTCGCGGAGTTTGATGCGAAGAAACGCAGCCACGCAGCCACGCAGCCACTCGAACTCGAACTCGCGGAGTTTGATGCGAAGAAACGCAGCAACGCAGCCACGCAGCCACGCAGCCACTCGAACTCGCGGAGTTTGATGCGAAGAAACGCAGCCACGCAGCCACGCAGCCACTCGAACTCGCGGAGTTTGATGCGAAGAAACGCAGCCACGCAGCCACGCAGCCACTTGAACTCGAACTCGCGGAGTTTGATGCGAAGAAACGCAGCCACGCAGCCACGCAGCCACTCGAACTCGCGGAGTTTGATGCGAAGAAACGCAGCCACGCAGCCACGCAGCCACGCAGCCACGCAGCCACGCAGCCACTCGAACTCGCGGAGTTTGATGCGAAGAAACGCAGCCACGCAGCCACGCAGCCACGCAGCCACTCGAACTCGAACTCGCGGAGTTTGATGCGAAGAAACGCAGCCACGCAGCCACTCGAACTCGCGGAGTTTGATGCGAAGAAACGCAGCCACGCAGCCACGCAGTCACGCAGCCACGCAGCCACTCGAACTCGAACTCGCGGAGTTTGATGCGAAGAAACGCAGCCACGCAGCCACGCAGCCACTCGAACTCGCGGAGTTTGATGCGAAGAAACGCAGCCACGCAGCCACGCAGCCACTCGAACTCGAACTCGCGGAGTTTGATGCGAAGAAACGCAGCAACGCAGCCACGCAGCCACGCAGCCACTCGAACTCGCGGAGTTTGATGCGAAGAAACGCAGCCACGCAGCCACGCAGCCACTCGAACTCGCGGAGTTTGATGCGAAGAAACGCAGCCACGCAGCCACGCAGCCACTCGAACTCGAACTCGCGGAGTTTGATGCGAAGAAACGCAGCCACGCAGCCACTCGAACTCGCGGAGTTTGATGCGAAGAAACGCAGCAACGCAGCCACGCAGCCACGCAGCCACTCGAACTCGCGGAGTTTGATGCGAAGAAACGCAGCCACGCAGCCACGCAGCCACTCGAACTCGCGGAGTTTGATGCGAAGAAACGCAGCCACGCAGCCACGCAGCCACTCAAACTCGCGGAGTTTGATGCGAAGAAACGCAGCCACGCAGCCACGCGAACTCGCGGAGTTTGATGTGAAGAAACGCAGCCACGCAGCCACTCGAACTCGCGGAGTTTGATGCGAAGAAACGCACCCACGCAGCCACGCAGCCACGCAGCCACTCGAACTCGCGGAGTTTGATGCGAAGAAACGCAGCCACGCAGCCACGCAGCCACTCAAACTCGCGGAGTTTGATGCGAAGAAACGCAGCCACGCAGCCACGCAGCCACTCGAACTCGCGGAGTTTGATGCGAAAAAACGCAGCCACGCAGCCACGCAGCCACGCAGCCACGCAGCCACTCGAACTCGCGGAGTTTGATGCGAAGAAACGCAGCCACGCAGCCACGCAGCCACGCAGCCACTCGAACTCGCGGAGTTTGATGCGAAGAAACGCAGCCACGCAGCTACGCAGCCACGCAGCCACTCGAACTCGAACTCGCGGAGTTTGATGCGAAGAAACGCAGCCACGCAGCCACGCAGCCACGCAGCCACGCAGCCACTCAAACTCGCGGAGTTTGATGCGAAGAAACGCAGCCACGCAGCCACGCAGCCACGCAGCCACGCAGCCACTCGAACTCGAACTCGCGGAGTTTGATGCGAAGAAACGCAGCCACGCAGCCACTCGAACTCGCGGAGTTTGATGCGAAGAAACGCAGCCACGCAGCCACGCAGCCACGCAGCCACGCAGCCACTCGAACTCGAAATCGCGGAGTTTGATGCGAAGAAACGCAGCCACGCAGCCACTCGAACTCGCGGAGTTTGATGCGAAGAAACGCAGCCACGCAGCCACGCAGTCACGCAGCCACGCAGCCACTCGAACTCGAACTCGCGGAGTTTGATGCGAAGAAACGCAGCCACGCAGCCACGCAGCCACTCGAACTCGCGGAGTTTGATGCGAAGAAACGCAGCCACGCAGCCACGCAGCCACTCGAACTCGAACTCGCGGAGTTTGATGCGAAGAAACGCAGCAACGCAGCCACGCAGCCACGCAGCCACTCGAACTCGCGGAGTTTGATGCGAAGAAACGCAGCCACGCAGCCACTCGAACTCGCGGAGTTTGATGCGAAGAAACGCACCCACGCAGCCACGCAGCCACGCAGCCACTCGAACTCGCGGAGTTTGATGCGAAGAAACGCAGCCACGCAGCCAGGCAGCCACTCGAACTCACGGAGTTTGATGCGAAGAAACGCAGCCACGCAGCCACGCAGCCACGCAGCCACTCGAACTCGCGGAGTTTGATGCGAAGAAACGCAGCCACGCAGCCACGCAGCCACTCGAACTCGAACTCGCGGAGTTTGATGCGAAGAAACGCAGCCACGCAGCCACTCGAACTCGAACTCGCGGAGTTTGATGCGAAGAAACGCAGCCACGCAGCCACGCAGCCACTCGAACTCGCGGAGTTTGATGCGAAGAAACGCAGCCACGCAGCCACGCAGCCACTCGAACTCGCGGAGTTTGATGCGAAGAAACGCAGCCACGCAGCCACTCGAACTCGCGGAGTTTGATGCGAAGAAACGCAGCCACGCAGCCACGCAGCCACTCGAACTCGCGGAGTTTGATGCGAAGAAACGCAGCAACGCAGCCACGCAGCCACGCAGCCACTCGAACTCGCGGAGTTTGATGCGAAGAAACGCAGCCACGCAGCCACGCAGCCACTCGAACTCGCGGAGTTTGATGCGAAGAAACGCAGCCACGCAGCCACAGGTATCAGGTGTATAATCCTGCAATTAAAATAACACTTTGTTTTTGATTGTAAAGAAAAGGCGACTGTTGAAATAAGCCGTACATGTGGGATATAATTTTGATTTAATAGAGTATCTATTTTGTAAAAAACAAACACTGTTTGATTTGGCAAAAAATTAAAAAGGTACTTAATCTAAGAAAAGCCTACTCTGGAATTGTAGAGGTTTGATAATAATTGATTTTGAATGATGATGAATGATTGAACAAATTTCTTACTATTGGTTGTTCTAAAAGAACGCCGGAAAATAAAACTTTTTCAAGAGCTTAGAGCGCTTGTTATTGTTTACTAACTAATGTTTTTTTTCTGACTCGTGACAGCTATGGTTGACAACGTTTGAGACTCGTTTGAGGTCAATGTTAATAAAATCTTAGCTAAATTATATTTAAAAATAGAAATCAATGTTCAAATGGACTATACGGCATTGCTTTGGCATATATTCATTATTTTGAAGTATTTATAATACCAAAATGTGCTTTTAAAATAAATATTTTACTATCGATATGAAGATATTCCGCACTAGCACCATAGACAAAACTCACTCAAGTTTCCGATTGTCACTTCACTTCGCCTGGCCTTGAAGTTTTCGGATTCGTATTTCTGAATACCAAACAAACTTCAGACCACCTACCACACCTACCAAACAGACTTCTTATCCCCAGTTCTCGAGGTCTGGACCGGTGTTGAGAAACGGTTGTTAAGGTCGCTTCCTTGTGAGAGATCGTGGTCATTATGCTTAGCTGGTGTAGAGCAAGCTTTCACGCAACTCGGGCATTTCCATTCAGAGGGGATTTTAGCTTTGGTAGTTAGTCCCACACATAATTTGTGAAATTTCTCAGAGCAAAACACGCAGTTAGCGACATCTATTTGCGCAACAAATTGACCACACTTCTTGCATCGGGTCATTATCGGGCTTACTAAAAAGTTCGCGCGGTAAAAGACAGATGGCGCTAGTGCTGCTCTAATTAATTAATTATTATCAATGGGGAATTTAATAGCACTTGCGCACCATAAGCCCGCCGTGCGGCGAGGCGGACGGATGTCAACTTGTGAATCCCGGAATTAACAGTGTTCGCGTAAAGCACAATGTCACCGATTTAACACTTTTGTTTTATATTAACTAATAAAGGGTACTTGTAGATAAAAATGGAGAAATCGTTCACTTTTAATTAGTTTTATTGTCCTTAAACTTCACATTAACACTAGATAACAATATATAACGTTCCTGGCACTGTTTGCCACACTGAGTTTAATTCGACTTGGATTAAAAATAATTCTAAGATTTTTAAATAAGCAATTATTACGGAGCCACTAGCGAGGTCAATGACATCCGTGACGTCACCCTTTCTACATCCGTGACGTTTCTACACTTTTACAGTTTTCCAGACCAAATTTACACAATAATTTATCAATAAATCTTTCTTGACTAATAAAGATACAATCTTTCTGTATTTTAATATCCATACCTAGACACTGCCCCACGCAGCCACTCGAACTCGCGGAGTTTGATGCGAAGAAACGCAGCCACGCAGCCACGCAGCCACTCGAACTCGCGGAGTTTGATGCGAAGAAACGCAGCCACGCAGCTACGCAGCCACGCAGCCACTCGAACTCGAACTCGCGGAGTTTGATGCGAAGAAACGCAGCCACGCAGCCACGCAGCCACGCAGCCACGCAGCCACTCGAACTCGCGGAGTTTGATGCGAAGAAACGCAGCCACGCAGCCACGCAGCCACTCGAACTCGCGGAGTTTGATGCGAAGAAACGCAGCCACGCAGCCACGCAGCCACGCAGCCACTCGAACTCGAAATCGCGGAGTTTGATGCGAAGAAACGCAGCCACGCAGCCACGCAGCCACGCAGCCACTCGAAATCGCGGAGTTTGATGCGAAGAAACGCAGCCACGCAGCCACGCAGTCACGCAGCCACGCAGCCACTCGAACTCGAACTCGCGGAGTTTGATGCGAAGAAACGCAGCTACGCAGCCACGCAGCCACTCGAACTCGCGGAGTTTGATGCGAAGAAACGCAGCCACGCAGCCACGCAGCCACTCGAACTCGCGGAGTTTGATGCGAAGAAACGCAGCCACGCAGCCACTCGAACTCGCGGAGTTTGATGCGAAGAAACGCAGCCACGCAGCCACGCAGCCACTCGAACTCGCGGAGTTTGATGCGAAGAAACGCAGCCACGCAGCCACTCGAACTCGCGGAGTTTGATGCGAAGAAACGCAGCCACGCAGCCACTCGAACTCGCGGAATTTGATGCGAAGAAACGCAGCCACACAGCCACGCAGCCACTCGAACTCGCGGAGTTGGATGCGAAGAAACGCAGCCACGCAGCCACGCAGCCACGCAGCCACTCGAACTCGCGGAGTTTGATGCGAAGAAACGCAGCCACGCAGCCACGCAGCCACTCGAACTCGCGGAGGTTGATGCGAAGAAACGCAGCCACGCAGCCACGCAGCCACTCGAACTCGCGGAGTTTGATGCGAAGAAACGCAGCCACGCAGCCACTCGAACTCGCGGAGTTTGATGCGAAGAAACGCAGCCACACAGCCACGCAGCCACTCGAACTCGCGGAGTTTGATGCGAAGAAACGCAGCCACGCAGCCACTCGAACTCGCGGAGTTTGATGCGAAGAAACGCAGCCACGCAGCCACTCGAACTCGCGGAATTTGATGCGAAGAAACGCAGCCACACAGCCACGCAGCCACTCGAACTCGCGGAGTTTGATGCGAAGAAACGCAGCCACGCAGCCACGCAGCCACGCAGCCACTCGAACTCGCGGAGTTTGATGCGAAGAAACGCAGCCACGCAGCCACGCAGCCACTCGAACTCGCGGAGTTTGATGCGAAGAAACGCAGCCACGCAGCCACGCAGCCACTCGAACTCGCGGAGTTTGATGCGAAGAAACGCAGCCACGCAGCCACTCGAACTCGCGGAGTTTGATGCGAAGAAACGCAGCCACACAGCCACGCAGCCACTCGAACTCGCGGAGTTTGATGCGAAGAAACGCAGCCACGCAGCCACGCAGCCACGCAGCCACTCGAACTCGCGGAGTTTGATGCGAAGAAACGCAGCCACGCAGCCACGCAGCCACGCAGCCACTCGAACTCGAACTTGCGGAGTTTGATGCGAAGAAACGCAGCCACGCAGCCACGCAGCCACGCAGCCACTCGAACTCGCGGAGTTTGATGCGAAGAAACGCAGCCACGCAGCCACTCGAACTCGCGGAGTTTGATGCGAAGAAACGCAGCCACGCAGCCACGCAGCCACGCAGCCACTCGAACTCGCGGAGTTTGATGCGAAGAAACGCACCCACGCAGCCACGCAGCCACGCAGCCACTCGAACTCGCGGAGTTTGATGCGAAGAAACGCAGCCACGCAGCCACGCAGCCACTCGAACTCGAACTCGCGGAGTTTGATGCGAAGAAACGCAGCCACGCAGCCACGCAGCCACGCAGCCACTCGAACTCGCGGAGTTTGATGCGAAGAAACGCAGCCACGCAGCCACGCAGTCACGCAGCCACGCAGCCACTCGAACTCGCGGAGTTTGATGCGAAGAAACGCAGCCACGCAGCCACGCAGTCACGCAGCCACGCAGCCACTCGAACTCGAACTCGCGGAGTTTGATGCGAAGAAACGCAGCCACGCAGCCACGCAGCCACTCGAACTCGCGGAGTTTGATGCGAAGAAACGCAGCCACGCAGCCACGCAGCCACTCGAACTCGCGGAGTTTGATGCGAAGAAACGCAGCCACGCAGCCACGCAGCCACTCGAACTCGAAATCGCGGAGTTTGATGCGAAGAAACGCAGCCACGCAGCCACGCAGCCACGCAGCCACTCGAACTCGCGGAGTTTGATGCGAAGAAACGCAGCCACGCAGCCACGCAGTCACGCAGCCACGCAGCCACTCGAACTCGAACTCGCGGAGTTTGATGCGAAGAAACGCAGCCACGCAGCCACGCAGCCACTCGAACTCGAACTCGCGGAGTTTGATGCGAAGAAACGCAGCCACGCAGCCACGCAGCCACTCGAACTCGCGGAGTTTGATGCGAAGAAACGCAGCCACGCAGCCACGCAGCCACTCGAACTCGAACTCGCGGAGTTTGATGCGAAGAAACGCAGCAACGCAGCCACGCAGCCACGCAGCCACTCGAAGAAACGCAGCCACGCAGCCACGCAGCCACTCGAACTCGCGGAGTTTGATGCGAAGAAACGCAGCCACGCAGCCACTCGAACTCGCGGAGTTTGATGCGAAGAAACGCAGCCACACAGCCACGCAGCCACTCGAACTCGCGGAGTTTGATGCGAAGAAACGCAGCCACGCAGCCACGCAGCCACGCAGCCACTCGAACTCGCGGAGTTTGATGCGAAGAAACGCAGCCACGCAGCCACGCAGCCACGCAGCCACTCGAACTCGAACTTGCGGAGTTTGATGCGAAGAAACGCAGCCACGCAGCCACGCAGCCACGCAGCCACTCGAACTCGCGGAGTTTGATGCGAAGAAACGCAGCCACGCAGCCACTCGAACTCGCGGAGTTTGATGCGAAGAAACGCAGCCACGCAGCCACGCAGCCACGCAGCCACTCGAACTCGCGGAGTTTGATGCGAAGAAACGCACCCACGCAGCCACGCAGCCACGCAGCCACTCGAACTCGCGGAGTTTGATGCGAAGAAACGCAGCCACGCAGCCACGCAGCCACTCGAACTCGCGGAGTTTGATGCGAAGAAACGCAGCCACGCAGCCACGCAGCCACGCAGCCACTCGAACTCGCGGAGTTTGATGCGAAGAAACGCAGCCACGCAGCCACGCAGCCACTCGAACTCGCGGAGTTTGATGCGAAGAAACGCAGCCACGCAGCCACTCGAACTCGCGGAGTTTGATGCGAAGAAACGCAGCCACGCAGCCACTCGAACTTGAAATCGCGGAGTTTGATGCGAAGAAACGCAGCCACGCAGCCACGCAGCCACGCAGCCACTCGAACTCGCGGAGTTTGATGCGAAGAAACGCAGCCACGCAGCCACGCAGTCACGCAGCCACGCAGCCACTCGAACTCGAACTCGCGGAGTTTGATGCGAAGAAACGCAGCCACGCAGCCACGCAGCCACTCGAACTCGAACTCGCGGAGTTTGATGCGAAGAAACGCAGCCACGCAGCCACGCAGCCACTCGAACTCGCGGAGTTTGATGCGAAGAAACGCAGCCACGCAGCCACGCAGCCACTCGAACTCGAACTCGCGGAGTTTGATGCGAAGAAACGCAGCAACGCAGCCACGCAGCCACGCAGCCACTCGAACTCGCGAAGTTTGATGCGAAGAAACGCAGCCACGCAGCCACGCGAACTCGCGGAGTCTGATGCGAAGAAACGCAGCCACGCAGCCACTCGAACTCGCGGAGTTTGATGCGAAGAAACGCACCCACGCAGCCACGCAGCCACGCAGCCACTCGAACTCGCGGAGTTTGATGCGAAGAAACGCAGCCACGCAGCCACGCAGCCACTCAAACTCGCGGAGTTTGATGCGAAGAAACGCAGCCACGCAGCCACGCAGCCACTCGAACTCGCGGAGTTTGATGCGAAGAAACGCAGCCACGCAGCCACGCAGCCACGCAGCCACGCAGCCACGCAGCCACGCAGCCACTCGAACTCGCGGAGTTTGATGCGAAGAAACGCAGCCACGCAGCCACGCAGCCACGCAGCCACGCAGCCACTCGAACTCGAACTCGCGGAGTTTGATGCGAAGAAACGCAGCCACGCAGCCACGCAGCCACTCGAACTCGCGGAGTTTGATGCGAAGAAACGCAGCCACGCAGCCACGCAGCCACTCGAACTCGCGGAGTTTGATGCGAAGAAACGCAGCCACGCAGCCACGCAGCCACGCAGCCACTCGAACTCGCGGAGTTTGATGCGAAGAAACGCAGCCACGCAGCCACGCAGCCACTCGAACTCGCGGAGTTTGATGCGAAGAAACGCAGCCACGCAGCCACTCGAACTCGCGGAGTTTGATGCGAAGAAACGCAGCCACGCAGCCACTCGAACTTGAAATCGCGGAGTTTGATGCGAAGAAACGCAGCCACGCAGCCACGCAGCCACGCAGCCACTCGAACTCGCGGAGTTTGATGCGAAGAAACGCAGCCACGCAGCCACGCAGTCACGCAGCCACGCAGCCACTCGAACTCGAACTCGCGGAGTTTGATGCGAAGAAACGCAGCCACGCAGCCACGCAGCCACTCGAACTCGAACTCGCGGAGTTTGATGCGAAGAAACGCAGCCACGCAGCCACGCAGCCACTCGAACTCGCGGAGTTTGATGCGAAGAAACGCAGCCACGCAGCCACGCAGCCACTCGAACTCGAACTCGCGGAGTTTGATGCGAAGAAACGCAGCAACGCAGCCACGCAGCCACGCAGCCACTCGAACTCGCGAAGTTTGATGCGAAGAAACGCAGCCACGCAGCCACGCGAACTCGCGGAGTTTGATGCGAAGAAACGCAGCCACGCAGCCACTCGAACTCGCGGAGTTTGATGCGAAGAAACGCACCCACGCAGCCACGCAGCCACGCAGCCACTCGAACTCGCGGAGTTTGATGCGAAGAAACGCAGCCACGCAGCCACGCAGCCACTCAAACTCGCGGAGTTTGATGCGAAGAAACGCAGCCACGCAGCCACGCAGCCACTCGAACTCGCGGAGTTTGATGCGAAGAAACGCAGCCACGCAGCCACGCAGCCACGCAGCCACGCAGCCACGCAGCCACGCAGCCACTCGAACTCGCGGAGTTTGATGCGAAGAAACGCAGCCACGCAGCCACGCAGCCACGCAGCCACGCAGCCACTCGAACTCGAACTCGCGGAGTTTGATGCGAAGAAACGCAGCCACGCAGCCACGCAGCCACTCGAACTCGCGGAGTTTGATGCGAAGAAACGCAGCCACGCAGCCACGCTGTCACCTGGCCGGCACAGGGACAATAAAAAGGAAGAGATAAATAAAAATAAAATTAACAAATAACAAATTTATTTAAATAATTATTTACTTAGTCAGCGGGGAAACATTAAAAAACACTAATTAAAAAAAGAATTTAGAAAATATCAACATACAGTTAAAAAAAACAAAAGGTTATTGAACTCGTGACACTGACATTTAAAACTAGGTCAGGGCCAATTTTGTGATAACAACAAAGAAAACCATGAAAATAATTTGACCACGGTGAAAGAATGCGTAAAAGGTTAAAAATATGAATAAAGATCTACTTTACAAGATAACAAGTTAAAACAGGAAGCCTTCAAACACGTGGTCTATTACAAAGAGAAATTTTACAATTTAGACAAATACATAATGTTGTGATTTTCGCCACAATAAAAGCCAAATACAGAATTAAACTGAATTTACAATAAAAGGTATTAAAAGGTATTGATGCGAAGAAACGCAGCCACGCAGCCACGCGAACTCGCGGAGTTTGATGCGAAGAAACGCAGCCACGCAGCCACTCGAACTCGCGGAGTTTGATGCGAAGAAACGCACCCACGCAGCCACGCAGCCACGCAGCCACTCGAACTCGCGGAGTTTGATGCGAAGAAACGCAGCCACGCAGCCACGCAGCCACTCAAACTCGCGGAGTTTGATGCGAAGAAACGCAGCCACTCGAACTCGCGGAGTTTGATGCGAAGAAACGCAGCCACGCAGCCACGCAGCCACGCAGCCACGCAGCCACTCGAACTCGCGGAGTTTGATGCGAAGAAACGCAGCCACGCAGCCACGCAGCCACGCAGCCACTCGAACTCGCGGAGTTTGATGCGAAGAAACGCAGCCACGCAGCTACGCAGCCACGCAGCCACTCGAACTCGAACTCGCGGAGTTTGATGCGAAGAAACGCAGCCACGCAGCCACGCAGCCACGCAGCCACGCAGCCACTCAAACTCGCGGAGTTTGATGCGAAGAAACGCAGCCACGCAGCCACGCAGCCACGCAGCCACGCAGCCACTCGAACTCGAACTCGCGGAGTTTGATGCGAAGAAACGCAGCCACGCAGCCACTCGAACTCGCGGAGTTTGATGCGAAGAAACGCAGCCACGCAGCCACTCGAACTCGCGGAGTTTGATGCGAAGAAACGCAGCCACGCAGCCACGCAGCCACGCAGCCACTCGAACTCGCGGAGTTTGATGCGAAGAAACGCAGCCACGCAGCCACGCAGCCACTCGAACTCGCGGAGTTTGATGCGAAGAAACGCAGCCACGCAGCCACGCAGCCACTCGAACTCGCGGAGTTCTCACGCTCAGTGATGCCGTAAAGTCTCTCCTGTGAGTGAGCGACTCATGTAGGCGACGGGGTGTTCCTTGCCATCGAACTTCTGGGTGAGCATGGCCCCTACACCGTAGCTACTGGCATCCGTATGTACTTCGAATAAGAATAAGAAGAATAAGAATCATTTATTTGCAGAAAGTACCGTACAAAAGATGTTATAATTATACAGGGTTCCAGTCTTTCTACCTAATAACTATAGGCATGCAAAATTTATAGTAATCAGTGATCACACACAGAATAATTTAAATAAAATATATGAAAAACACATTTCATTAAGATAAAATTTATAGAAAGTGTTCTGTTTGAATAAAATTGTATTAAAATTGTTACTGTTTACTTAGTCAATTAAAATTTAATGTTAAAACAAAAAAAAAAAAGAACAGAATATTGTATAAATAAGAATCATAAAGAAAATAATAATACATTTCATTCAAACATTTCATTAAAATTGTCAATTGGTATTCATTATGATCAATATACATAGCATAAAATGTAAGTCATAAAATATATACTTAAGTCATCGAAGGGCTCGTCGTACTTCGGACAGCGCAGTACCGGCGCGGAGACCAGGCACTCCTTCAGTTTAGTGAATGCCGCGTCAGCCTCTGAAGTCCACTCAAAAGGAGGGGCATCCTTACGCGTAGACGTAAGTTTATTTAAGGGCCCTGCCAAAGTACTAAAATTAGGCACAAACCGTCTGTACCAAGTGGCAGTACCAAGGAAACGTTTAACACTCTTTCTACATGTTGGTGTAGGAAAATTTACTATCGCGGCGACCTTGTCAGGGTCAGTACGAAGACCGTTGCCGTCGATAACATAACCTAAGTATTTTAGTTGCGGCCTAAAAAATTTACATTTTTCAAATTTAATAGTAAGGTTAGGTAGCTACATGCTCGTGAAAGGTTTCACTAATAATCACCACATCGTCAACGTAACAGAAGGTTTTAGGGCCAAAACTACCGAATAAGGAGTCCACCAAACGTTGTTGTGTGGCAGGTGCATTGGTCAACCCGAAAGCCATACGCTTAAACCGGAACATCCCGCGACCAGGAACGTAGAAAGCGGTCTTATCACGGTCAGACTCCTCGATAGCCGTCTGCCAAAAGCTGTTAGAAAGATCTATAGTAGATAGATAATGAGCGTCATGTAAGCTATCTAAGATTTCAGAAACATAAGGTAAACTATAGGCGTCTTTTTTAGTTACCGAGTTTAATTTTCTACTGTCTAGACAGAATCTAAAATCGCCAGTCTTTTTAGGGACGACTAGGACAGGAGAACTCCACGCAGATTGACACGGTTCGATCACGTCCATCGCCAACATTTCGTCAACCTGTTCAGCTAAAATCCGCTGCTTTTCAGGCGACATCCTGTAATAACGTTGGCGAATGGGTAACGCGTCACCGGTGTCAATCTTGTGGGTTATCAAAGAAGTTAACCCTAAACCCTTCTCTTCGAAAGAAATCGATTTAAATTGTTTAATTATACTCGTGTTTCGTCCTCGAGATTAGTATCTAAATATTATTTTCTATAACACAATGTAGTATCGCGTTAAGTGACACCACCTCGCACTATAGTTGAAAGCTGTCAACACTCAACACTCAACACAGAAAAAAAAAAAATCGTTATCCCCCCACCCTACCGAACTCAACTTGCCCCAGACCGGAGGCCCGGCTTCATTCGCAATTTAGTGCTCAACCACTTCGCATCTCATTTGGTTTCACGTTTAGTTTATTTACAAATTTAAAATTGTTTAATTTAAAATTAAATATTTGGTTTCACGTTTAGTTTATTTACAAATTTAAAATTGTTTAATTTAAAATTAAATATTAAAATTTTAGTAGTAAAACAATAATAATTAAAAATGTCTAAAAGGCAAAGTGACGATAATAATTTCGATTATATAGTAAAAAAATTGAGAAAGTTAGAAAAAGAAATAAAACGTGATCGCTATTATAATAGAAGACCAAGATCCAGCTCCAGTTCGTCAAGCAGTTCTTCAAATTCATCGATAGCATCAATCGGAAACGTACCGGAAGTTCTTAACGGTAAGGATTTAAAAATAACTTTTAAAAAATCATTATTATAACCAATTCCTTGCATCAGAATAGTCACCAGGGTTATATAGATGTAGTGGGTCAACGGTTATTAATATTTTGCATCAGAATAGTCGCATGGGCTATATAGATGTAGAATTATACAAGAGATTTTTTATTTCTTGTATTCCAGAAACGGAAGGCAATATAGCAGTGGAAATAAATAACTCTTTTCCGATCGAAAACGCTGTTCCGGATGTACCGGAACAGCCATGTCCAGGAACTTCAACGGATGTTGTTCCCGTGACCGAAAATGTTGCTTCAAATGATGAAAGGCCACAAAACGAGTTCATCGAGATTTTAGGTGAAGACCCGTCGACGGCCGTCACCTACGGGCCTGAAATACATAAAGAAATTGCATCCAGATTTACGCACATTTGTACTTCCGGTTTGGACAAAACTAACCGAAAACTTTTAATTGAGAAACATAAGATCCCAGGCAATTGCATTAACATTGCAGCGCCACGTCTTAATGCTGAAATTAAAGCGGCCCTATCGGATTCAGTGGTCAAACGCGACAAAGCCATCGAATACAGACAACACCAGATGGCGGCAGCTATTTCGTCGTTAGGATCTATAATGTCCAATCTTTTAATTAATAAGTGCGATAACAACGCTTTAATGCGAGATCTAATGGATCTGGGTCGCTTATTATGCGACATTCAGCATTCTCAATCGACTGCTAGGCGAAATTTAGCCTTAAACTTCGTTAAAAAGAATTTAAAAGACCACCTAGATTTGACAAAGATTGGCTGCGTTTCTTCGCATCAAACTCCGCGAGTTCGAGTGGCTGCGTGGCTGCGTTTCTTCGCATCAAACTCCGCGAGTTCGAGTGGCTGCGTAGCTGCGTGGCTGCGTTTCTTCGCATCAAACTCCGCGAGTTCGAGTGGCTGCGTGGCTGCGTGGCTGCGTTTCTTCGCATCAAACTCCGCGAGTTCGAGTGGCTGCGTGGCTGCGTGGCTGCGTTTCTTCGCATCAAACTCCGCGAGTTCGAGTGGCTGCGTGGCTGCGTTTCTTCGCATCAAACTCCGCGAGTTCGAGTTCGAGTGGCTGCGTGGCTGCGTGGCTGCGTGGCTGCGTGGCTGCGTTTCTTCGCATCAAACTCCGCGAGTTCGAGTGGCTGCGTGGCTGCGTTTCTTCGCATCAAACTCCGCGAGTTCGAGTTCGAGTGGCTGCGTGGCTGCGTGGCTGCGTGGCTGCGTGGCTGCGTTTCTTCGCATCAAACTCCGCGAGTTCGAGTGGCTGCGTGGCTGCGTGGCTGCGTGGCTGCGTTTCTTCGCACGCCACGCAGCCACGCAGCCACTCGAACTCGAACTCGCGGAGTTTGATGCGAAGAAACGCAGCCACGCAGCCACGCAGTCACGCAGCCACGCAGCCACTCGAACTCGCGGAGTTTGATGCGAAGAAACGCAGCCACGCAGCCACGCAGTCACGCAGCCACGCAGCCACTCGAACTCGAACTCGCGGAGTTTGATGCGAAGAAACGCAGCCACGCAGCCACGCAGCCACTCGAACTCGCGGAGTTTGATGCGAAGAAACGCAGCCACGCAGCCACGCAGCCACTCGAACTCGCGGAGTTTGATGCGAAGAAACGCAGCCACGCAGCCACGCAGCCACTCGAACTCGAAATCGCGGAGTTTGATGCGAAGAAACGCAGCCACGCAGCCACGCAGCCACGCAGCCACTCGAACTCGCGGAGTTTGATGCGAAGAAACGCAGCCACGCAGCCACGCAGTCACGCAGCCACGCAGCCACTCGAACTCGAACTCGCGGAGTTTGATGCGAAGAAACGCAGCCACGCAGCCACGCAGCCACTCGAACTCGAACTCGCGGAGTTTGATGCGAAGAAACGCAGCCACGCAGCCACGCAGCCACTCGAACTCGCGGAGTTTGATGCGAAGAAACGCAGCCACGCAGCCACGCAGCCACTCGAACTCGAACTCGCGGAGTTTGATGCGAAGAAACGCAGCAACGCAGCCACGCAGCCACGCAGCCACTCGAAGAAACGCAGCCACGCAGCCACGCAGCCACTCGAACTCGCGGAGTTTGATGCGAAGAAACGCAGCCACGCAGCCACTCGAACTCGCGGAGTTTGATGCGAAGACACGCAGCCACACAGCCACGCAGCCACTCGAACTCGCGGAGTTTGATGCGAAGAAACGCAGCCACGCAGCCACGCAGCCACGCAGCCACTCGAACTCGCGGAGTTTGATGCGAAGAAACGCAGCCACGCAGCCACGCAGCCACGCAGCCACTCGAACTCGAACTTGCGGAGTTTGATGCGAAGAAACGCAGCCACGCAGCCACGCAGCCACGCAGCCACTCGAACTCGCGGAGTTTGATGCGAAGAAACGCAGCCACGCAGCCACTCGAACTCGCGGAGTTTGATGCGAAGAAACGCAGCCACGCAGCCACGCAGCCACGCAGCCACTCGAACTCGCGGAGTTTGATGCGAAGAAACGCACCCACGCAGCCACGCAGCCACGCAGCCACTCGAACTCGCGGAGTTTGATGCGAAGAAACGCAGCCACGCAGCCACGCAGCCACTCGAACTCGCGGAGTTTGATGCGAAGAAACGCAGCCACGCAGCCACGCAGCCACGCAGCCACTCGAACTCGCGGAGTTTGATGCGAAGAAACGCAGCCACGCAGCCACGCAGCCACTCGAACTCGCGGAGTTTGATGCGAAGAAACGCAGCCACGCAGCCACTCGAACTCGCGGAGTTTGATGCGAAGAAACGCAGCCACGCAGCCACTCGAACTTGAAATCGCGGAGTTTGATGCGAAGAAACGCAGCCACGCAGCCACGCAGCCACGCAGCCACTCGAACTCGCGGAGTTTGATGCGAAGAAACGCAGCCACGCAGCCACGCAGTCACGCAGCCACGCAGCCACTCGAACTCGAACTCGCGGAGTTTGATGCGAAGAAACGCAGCCACGCAGCCACGCAGCCACTCGAACTCGAACTCGCGGAGTTTGATGCGAAGAAACGCAGCCACGCAGCCACGCAGCCACTCGAACTCGCGGAGTTTGATGCGAAGAAACGCAGCCACGCAGCCACGCAGCCACTCGAACTCGAACTCGCGGAGTTTGATGCGAAGAAACGCAGCAACGCAGCCACGCAGCCACGCAGCCACTCGAACTCGCGAAGTTTGATGCGAAGAAACGCAGCCACGCAGCCACGCGAACTCGCGGAGTTTGATGCGAAGAAACGCAGCCACGCAGCCACTCGAACTCGCGGAGTTTGATGCGAAGAAACGCACCCACGCAGCCACGCAGCCACGCAGCCACTCGAACTCGCGGAGTTTGATGCGAAGAAACGCAGCCACGCAGCCACGCAGCCACTCAAACTCGCGGAGTTTGATGCGAAGAAACGCAGCCACGCAGCCACGCAGCCACGCGAACTCGCGGAGTTTGATGCGAAGAAACGCAGCCACGCAGCCACGCAGCCACGCAGCCACGCAGCCACGCAGCCACGCAGCCACTCGAACTCGCGGAGTTTGATGCGAAGAAACGCAGCCACGCAGCCACGCAGCCACGCAGCCACGCAGCCACTCGAACTCGAACTCGCGGAGTTTGATGCGAAGAAACGCAGCCACGCAGCCACGCAGCCACTCGAACTCGCGGAGTTTGATGCGAAGAAACGCAGCCACGCAGCCACGCAGCCACTCGAACTCGCGGAGTTTGATGCGAAGAAACGCAGCCACGCAGCCACGCAGCCACGCAGCCACTCGAACTCGCGGAGTTTGATGCGAAGAAACGCAGCCACGCAGCCACGCAGCCACTCGAACTCGCGGAGTTTGATGCGAAGAAACGCAGCCACGCAGCCACTCGAACTCGCGGAGTTTGATGCGAAGAAACGCAGCCACGCAGCCACTCGAACTTGAAATCGCGGAGTTTGATGCGAAGAAACGCAGCCACGCAGCCACGCAGCCACGCAGCCACTCGAACTCGCGGAGTTTGATGCGAAGAAACGCAGCCACGCAGCCACGCAGTCACGCAGCCACGCAGCCACTCGAACTCGAACTCGCGGAGTTTGATGCGAAGAAACGCAGCCACGCAGCCACGCAGCCACTCGAACTCGAACTCGCGGAGTTTGATGCGAAGAAACGCAGCCACGCAGCCACGCAGCCACTCGAACTCGCGGAGTTTGATGCGAAGAAACGCAGCCACGCAGCCACGCAGCCACTCGAACTCGAACTCGCGGAGTTTGATGCGAAGAAACGCAGCAACGCAGCCACGCAGCCACGCAGCCACTCGAACTCGCGAAGTTTGATGCGAAGAAACGCAGCCACGCAGCCACGCGAACTCGCGGAGTTTGATGCGAAGAAACGCAGCCACGCAGCCACTCGAACTCGCGGAGTTTGATGCGAAGAAACGCACCCACGCAGCCACGCAGCCACGCGGCCACTCGAACTCGCGGAGTTTGATGCGAAGAAACGCAGCCACGCAGCCACGCAGCCACTCAAACTCGCGGAGTTTGATGCGAAGAAACGCAGCCACGCAGCCACGCAGCCACTCGAACTCGCGGAGTTTGATGCGAAGAAACGCAGCCACGCAGCCACGCAGCCACGCAGCCACGCAGCCACGCAGCCACTCGAACTCGCGGAGTTTGATGCGAAGAAACGCAGCCACGCAGCCACGCAGCCACGCAGCCACGCAGCCACTCGAACTCGAACTCGCGGAGTTTGATGCGAAGAAACGCAGCCACGCAGCCACGCAGCCACTCGAACTCGCGGAGTTTGATGCGAAGAAACGCAGCCACGCAGCCACGCTGTCACCTGGCCGGCACAGGGACAATAAAAAGGAAGAGATAAATAAAAATAAAATTAACAAATAACAAATTTATTTAAATAATTATTTACTTAGTCAGCGGGGAAACATTAAAAAACACTAATTAAAAAAAGAATTTAGAAAATATCAACATACAGTTAAAAAAAACAAAAGGTTATTGAACTCGTGACACTGACATTTAAAACTAGGTCAGGGCCAATTTTGTGATAACAACAAAGAAAACCATGAAAATAATTTGACCACGGTGAAAGAATGCGTAAAAGGTTAAAAATATGAATAAAGATCTACTTTACAAGATAACAAGTTAAAACAGGAAGCCTTCAAACACGTGGTCTATTACAAAGAGAAATTTTACAATTTAGACAAATACATAATGTTGTGATTTTCGCCACAATAAAAGCCAAATACAGAATTAAACTGAATTTACAATAAAAGGTATTAAAAGGTATTGATGCGAAGAAACGCAGCCACGCAGCCACGCGAACTCGCGGAGTTTGATGCGAAGAAACGCAGCCACGCAGCCACTCGAACTCGCGGAGTTTGATGCGAAGAAACGCACCCACGCAGCCACGCAGCCACGCAGCCACTCGAACTCGCGGAGTTTGATGCGAAGAAACGCAGCCACGCAGCCACGCAGCCACTCAAACTCGCGGAGTTTGATGCGAAGAAACGCAGCCACTCGAACTCGCGGAGTTTGATGCGAAGAAACGCAGCCACGCAGCCACGCAGCCACGCAGCCACGCAGCCACTCGAACTCGCGGAGTTTGATGCGAAGAAACGCAGCCACGCAGCCACGCAGCCACGCAGCCACTCGAACTCGCGGAGTTTGATGCGAAGAAACGCAGCCACGCAGCTACGCAGCCACGCAGCCACTCGAACTCGAACTCGCGGAGTTTGATGCGAAGAAACGCAGCCACGCAGCCACGCAGCCACGCAGCCACGCAGCCACTCAAACTCGCGGAGTTTGATGCGAAGAAACGCAGCCACGCAGCCACGCAGCCACGCAGCCACGCAGCCACTCGAACTCGAACTCGCGGAGTTTGATGCGAAGAAACGCAGCCACGCAGCCACTCGAACTCGCGGAGTTTGATGCGAAGAAACGCAGCCACGCAGCCACTCGAACTCGCGGAGTTTGATGCGAAGAAACGCAGCCACGCAGCCACGCAGCCACGCAGCCACTCGAACTCGCGGAGTTTGATGCGAAGAAACGCAGCCACGCAGCCACGCAGCCACTCGAACTCGCGGAGTTTGATGCGAAGAAACGCAGCCACGCAGCCACGCAGCCACTCGAACTCGCGGAGTTCTCACGCTCAGTGATGCCGTAAAGTCTCTCCTGTGAGTGAGCGACTCATGTAGGCGACGGGGTGTTCCTTGCCATCGAACTTCTGGGTGAGCATGGCCCCTACACCGTAGCTACTGGCATCCGTATGTACTTCGAATAAGAATAAGAAGAATAAGAATCATTTATTTGCAGAAAGTACCGTACAAAAGATGTTATAATTATACAGGGTTCCAGTCTTTCTACCTAATAACTATAGGCATGCAAAATTTATAGTAATCAGTGATCACACACAGAATAATTTAAATAAAATATATGAAAAACACATTTCATTAAGATAAAATTTATAGAAAGTGTTCTGTTTGAATAAAATTGTATTAAAATTGTTACTGTTTACTTAGTCAATTAAAATTTAATGTTAAAACAAAAAAAAAAAAGAACAGAATATTGTATAAATAAGAATCATAAAGAAAATAATAATACATTTCATTCAAACATTTCATTAAAATTGTCAATTGGTATTCATTATGATCAATATACATAGCATAAAATGTAAGTCATAAAATATATACTTAAGTCATCGAAGGGCTCGTCGTACTTCGGACAGCGCAGTACCGGCGCGGAGACCAGGCACTCCTTCAGTTTAGTGAATGCCGCGTCAGCCTCTGAAGTCCACTCAAAAGGAGGGGCATCCTTACGCGTAGACGTAAGTTTATTTAAGGGCCCTGCCAAAGTACTAAAATTAGGCACAAACCGTCTGTACCAAGTGGCAGTACCAAGGAAACGTTTAACACTCTTTCTACATGTTGGTGTAGGAAAATTTACTATCGCGGCGACCTTGTCAGGGTCAGTACGAAGACCGTTGCCGTCGATAACATAACCTAAGTATTTTAGTTGCGGCCTAAAAAATTTACATTTTTCAAATTTAATAGTAAGGTTAGGTAGCTACATGCTCGTGAAAGGTTTCACTAATAATCACCACATCGTCAACGTAACAGAAGGTTTTAGGGCCAAAACTACCGAATAAGGAGTCCACCAAACGTTGTTGTGTGGCAGGTGCATTGGTCAACCCGAAAGCCATACGCTTAAACCGGAACATCCCGCGACCAGGAACGTAGAAAGCGGTCTTATCACGGTCAGACTCCTCGATAGCCGTCTGCCAAAAGCTGTTAGAAAGATCTATAGTAGATAGATAATGAGCGTCATGTAAGCTATCTAAGATTTCAGAAACATAAGGTAAACTATAGGCGTCTTTTTTAGTTACCGAGTTTAATTTTCTACTGTCTAGACAGAATCTAAAATCGCCAGTCTTTTTAGGGACGACTAGGACAGGAGAACTCCACGCAGATTGACACGGTTCGATCACGTCCATCGCCAACATTTCGTCAACCTGTTCAGCTAAAATCCGCTGCTTTTCAGGCGACATCCTGTAATAACGTTGGCGAATGGGTAACGCGTCACCGGTGTCAATCTTGTGGGTTATCAAAGAAGTTAACCCTAAACCCTTCTCTTCGAAAGAAATCGATTTAAATTGTTTAATTATACTCGTGTTTCGTCCTCGAGATTAGTATCTAAATATTATTTTCTATAACACAATGTAGTATCGCGTTAAGTGACACCACCTCGCACTATAGTTGAAAGCTGTCAACACTCAACACTCAACACAGAAAAAAAAAAAATCGTTATCCCCCCACCCTACCGAACTCAACTTGCCCCAGACCGGAGGCCCGGCTTCATTCGCAATTTAGTGCTCAACCACTTCGCATCTCATTTGGTTTCACGTTTAGTTTATTTACAAATTTAAAATTGTTTAATTTAAAATTAAATATTTGGTTTCACGTTTAGTTTATTTACAAATTTAAAATTGTTTAATTTAAAATTAAATATTAAAATTTTAGTAGTAAAACAATAATAATTAAAAATGTCTAAAAGGCAAAGTGACGATAATAATTTCGATTATATAGTAAAAAAATTGAGAAAGTTAGAAAAAGAAATAAAACGTGATCGCTATTATAATAGAAGACCAAGATCCAGCTCCAGTTCGTCAAGCAGTTCTTCAAATTCATCGATAGCATCAATCGGAAACGTACCGGAAGTTCTTAACGGTAAGGATTTAAAAATAACTTTTAAAAAATCATTATTATAACCAATTCCTTGCATCAGAATAGTCACCAGGGTTATATAGATGTAGTGGGTCAACGGTTATTAATATTTTGCATCAGAATAGTCGCATGGGCTATATAGATGTAGAATTATACAAGAGATTTTTTATTTCTTGTATTCCAGAAACGGAAGGCAATATAGCAGTGGAAATAAATAACTCTTTTCCGATCGAAAACGCTGTTCCGGATGTACCGGAACAGCCATGTCCAGGAACTTCAACGGATGTTGTTCCCGTGACCGAAAATGTTGCTTCAAATGATGAAAGGCCACAAAACGAGTTCATCGAGATTTTAGGTGAAGACCCGTCGACGGCCGTCACCTACGGGCCTGAAATACATAAAGAAATTGCATCCAGATTTACGCACATTTGTACTTCCGGTTTGGACAAAACTAACCGAAAACTTTTAATTGAGAAACATAAGATCCCAGGCAATTGCATTAACATTGCAGCGCCACGTCTTAATGCTGAAATTAAAGCGGCCCTATCGGATTCAGTGGTCAAACGCGACAAAGCCATCGAATACAGACAACACCAGATGGCGGCAGCTATTTCGTCGTTAGGATCTATAATGTCCAATCTTTTAATTAATAAGTGCGATAACAACGCTTTAATGCGAGATCTAATGGATCTGGGTCGCTTATTATGCGACATTCAGCATTCTCAATCGACTGCTAGGCGAAATTTAGCCTTAAACTTCGTTAAAAAGAATTTAAAAGACCACCTAGATTTGACAAAGATTGGCTGCGTTTCTTCGCATCAAACTCCGCGAGTTCGAGTGGCTGCGTGGCTGCGTTTCTTCGCATCAAACTCCGCGAGTTCGAGTGGCTGCGTAGCTGCGTGGCTGCGTTTCTTCGCATCAAACTCCGCGAGTTCGAGTGGCTGCGTGGCTGCGTGGCTGCGTTTCTTCGCATCAAACTCCGCGAGTTCGAGTGGCTGCGTGGCTGCGTGGCTGCGTTTCTTCGCATCAAACTCCGCGAGTTCGAGTGGCTGCGTGGCTGCGTTTCTTCGCATCAAACTCCGCGAGTTCGAGTTCGAGTGGCTGCGTGGCTGCGTGGCTGCGTGGCTGCGTGGCTGCGTTTCTTCGCATCAAACTCCGCGAGTTCGAGTGGCTGCGTGGCTGCGTTTCTTCGCATCAAACTCCGCGAGTTCGAGTTCGAGTGGCTGCGTGGCTGCGTGGCTGCGTGGCTGCGTGGCTGCGTTTCTTCGCATCAAACTCCGCGAGTTCGAGTGGCTGCGTGGCTGCGTGGCTGCGTGGCTGCGTTTCTTCGCACGCCACGCAGCCACGCAGCCACTCGAACTCGAACTCGCGGAGTTTGATGCGAAGAAACGCAGCCACGCAGCCACTCGAACTCGCGGAGTTTGATGCGAAGAAACGCAGCCACGCAGCCACTCGAACTCGCGGAGTTTGATGCGAAGAAACGCAGCCACGCAGCCACGCAGCCACTCGAACTCGCGGATTTTGATGCGAAGAAACGCAGCCACGCAGCCACGCAGCCACTCGAACTCGAACTCGCGGAGTTTGATGCGAAGAAACGCAGCAACGCAGCCACGCAGCCACGCAGCCACTTGAACTCGCGGAGTTCGATGCGAAGAAACGCAGCCACGCAGCCTCGCAGCCACGCAGCCACTCGAACTCGCGGAGTTTGATGCGAAGAAACGCAGCCACGCAGCCACGCAGCCACGCAGCCACGCAGCCACTCGAACTCGCGGAGTTTGATGCGAAGAAACGCAGCCACGCAGCCACTCGAACTCGCGGAGTTTGATGCGAAGAAACGCAGCCACGCAGCCACTCGAACTCGCGGAATTTGATGCGAAGAAACGCAGCCACACAGCCACAAAAACAAAAAACAAAAGGTTATTGAACTCGTGACACTGACATTTAAAACTAGGTCAGGGCCAATTTTGTGATAACAACAAAGAAAACCATGAAAATAATTTGACCACGGTGAAAGAATGCGTAAAAGGTTAAAAATATGAATAAAGATCTACTTTACAAGATAACAAGTTAAAACAGGAAGCCTTCAAACACGTGGTCTATTACAAAGAGAAATTTTACAATTTAGACAAATACATAATGTTGTGATTTTCGCCACAATAAAAGCCAAATACAGAATTAAACTGAATTTACAATAAAAGGTATTAAAAGCCAAGAAACTTGGGAAATCCTACAAACACAACACTAAATACGCACTCACCAAAGACGGGGGGTCCTTTTAAAGTAAAGAAAAAGAAAGTCACGCCCAAGCCGGAGAGTTTTTATACCCTCGAGCCGGTATATTTTTTTTTAAGTTGACAGTGGTAGCTGTCAAAGAACGCAAATTAAAAGTCATCAACAATTAAAAAAAATAAGTTAAAAAAAAATATAATTAACTTTAGGTAGGTTGTACTTTAAAACAATACTTTTATGTAATTATGAAATAGTTAATAAAAAAAGAAAATATCTGGTAAAAATAACAGATATCCCAACAAAGAGTTATAATAGTTGCACCATTACCCCAAAGATGTCGCTACGAACCTAATTTCAAGTTATATTTTATCGATAAACGACGGAATCTATTAGGCGTAAAGGTTCTAAAGAGGCCTAATAGATGTCGCTATGCGACATATCCCCCCTCGCTAGCTAAGGATTTTTGATGATAAAGGAAAAATCCTGAAATAGTTAAGCTAGAAAAAGTGGGGAAAAAAAAACTAAAAGCAAAGGGGAAAAAACAAACTTGCGGAAGTTTATTCACCACGTTCATTCACTGAGAAAGAAACGCAGCCACGCAGCTACGCAGCCACGCAGCCACTCGAACTCGAACTCGCGGAGTTTGATGCGAAGAAACGCAGCCACGCAGCCACGCAGCCACGCAGCCACTCAAACTCGCGGAGTTTGATGCGAAGAAACGCAGCCACGCAGCCACGCAGCCACTCGAACTCGAACTCGCGGAGTTTGATGCGAAGAAACGCAGCCACGCAGCCACTCGAACTCGCGGAGTTTGATGCGAAGAAACGCAGCCACGCAGCCACTCGAACTCGCGGAGTTTGATGCGAAGAAACGCAGCCACGCAGCCACTCGAACTCGCGGAGTTTGATGCGAAGAAACGCAGCCACGCAGCCACGCAGCCACTCGAACTCGCGGAGTTTGATGCGAAGAAACGCAGCCACGCAGCCACGCAGCCACTCGAACTCGCGGAGTTTGATGCGAAGAAACGCAGCCACGCAGCTACGCAGCCACGCAGCCACTCGAACTCGAACTCGCGGAGTTTGATGCGAAGAAACGCAGCCACGCAGCCACGCAGCCACGCAGCCACGCAGCCACTCGAACTCGCGGAGTTTGATGCGAAGAAACGCAGCCACGCAGCCACGCAGCCACGCAGCCACGCAGCCACTCGAACTCGAACTCGCGGAGTTTGATGCGAAGAAACGCAGCCACGCAGCCACTCGAACTCGCGGAGTTTGATGCGAAGAAACGCAGCCACGCAGCCACGCAGCCACTCGAACTCGAACTCGCGGAGTTTGATGCGAAGAAACGCAGCAACGCAGCCACGCAGCCACGCAGCCACTCGAACTCGCGGAGTTTGATGCGAAGAAACGCAGCCACGCAGCCACGCAGCCACTCGGACTCGCGGACGTAGATGCGAAGAAACGCAGCCACGCAGCCACGCAGCCACGCAGCCACTCGAACTCGCGGAGTTTGATGCGAAGAAACGCAGCCACGCAGCCACTCGAACTCGCGGAGTTTGATGCGAAGAAACGCACCCACGCAGCCACGCAGCCACGCAGCCACTCGAACTCGCGGAGTTTGATGCGAAGAAACGCAGCCACGCAGCCACTCAAACTCGCGGAGTTTGATGCGAAGAAACGCAGCCACGCAGCCACGCAGCCACTCGAACTCGCGGAGTTTGATGCGAAGAAACGCAGCCACGCAGCCACGCAGCCACTCGAACTCGCGGAGTTTGATGCGAAGAAACGCAGCCACGCAGCCACGCAGCCACGCAGCCACTCGAACTCGCGGAGTTTGATGCGAAGAAACGCAGCCACGCAGCCACTCGAACTCGCGGAGTTTGATGCGAAGAAACGCAGCCACGCAGCCACGCAGCCACTCGAACTCGAACTCGCGGAGTTTGATGCGAAGAAACGCAGCAACGCAGCCACGCAGCCACGCAGCCACTTGAACTCGCGGAGTTCGATGCGAAGAAACGCAGCCACGCAGCCTCGCAGCCACGCAGCCACTCGAACTCGCGGAGTTTGAAGCGAAGAAACGCAGCCACGCAGCCACGCAGCCACTCGAACTCGCGGAGTTTGATGCGAAGAAACGCAGCCACGCAGCCTCGCAGCCACTCGAACTCGCGGAGTTTGATGCGAAGAAACGCAGCCACGCAGCCACTCGAACTCGCGGAGTTTGATGCGAAGAAACGCAGCCACGCAGCCACGCAGCCACTCGAACTCGCGGATTTTGATGCGAAGAAACGCAGCCACGCAGCCACGCAGCCACTCGAACTCGAACTCGGTGAGTTTGATGCGAAGAAACGCAGCAACGCAGCCACGCAGCCACGCAGCCAATTGAACTCGCGGAGTTCGATGCGAAGAAACGCAGCCACGCAGCCTCGCAGCCACGCAGCCACTCGAACTCGCGGAGTTTGATGCGAAGAAACGCAGCCACGCAGCCACGCAGCCACTCGAACTCGCGGAGTTTGATGCGAAGAAACGCAGCCACGCAGCCACGCAGCCACGCAGCCACTCGAACTCACGGAGTTTGATGCGAAGAAACGCAGCCACGCAGCCACGCAGCCACGCAGCCACTCGAACTCGAAATCGCGGAGTTTGATGCGAAGAAACGCAGCCACGCAGCCACTCGAACTCGCGGAGTTTGATGCGAAGAAACGCAGCCACGCAGCCACGCAGTTACGCAGCCACGCAGCCACTCGAACTCGCGGAGTTTGATGCGAAGAAACGCAGCCACGCAGCCACGCAGCCACTCGAACTCGCGGAGTTTGATGCGAAGAAACGCAGCCACGCAGCCACGCAGCCACTCGAACTCGCGGAGTTTGATGCGAAGAAACGCAGCCACGCAGCCACGCAGCCACTCGAACTCGCGGAGTTTGATGCGAAGAAACGCAGCCACGCAGCCACGCAGCCACTCGAACTCGCGGAGTTTGATGCGAAGAAACGCAGCCACGCAGCCACGCAGCCACTCGAACTCGAACTCGCGGAGTTTGATGCGAAGAAACGCAGCCACGCAGCCACGCAGCCACTCGAACTCGCGGAGTTTGATGCGAAGAAACGCAGCCACGCAGCCACGCAGCCACGCAGCCACTCGAACTCGCGGAGTTTGATGCGAAGAAACGCAGCCACGCAGCCACGCAGCCACGCAGCCACTCGAACTCGAACTCGCGGAGTTTGATGCGAAGAAACGCAGCAACGCAGCCACGCAGCCACGCAGCCACTCGAACTCGCGGAGTTTGATGCGAAGAAACGCAGCCACGCAGCCACTCGAACTCGCGGAGTTTGATGCGAAGAAACGCAGCCACGCAGCCACGCAGCCACTCGAACTCGAACTCGCGGAGTTTGATGCGAAGAAACGCAGCCACGCAGCCACGCAGCCACTCGAACTCACGGAGTTTGATGCGAAGAAACGCAGCCACGCAGCCACGCAGCCACGCAGCCACGCAGCCACTCGAACTCGCGGAGTTTGATGCGAAGAAACGCAGCCACGCAGCCACGCAGCCACGCAGCCACTCGAACTCGAAATCGCGGAGTTTGATGCGAAGAAACGCAGCCACGCAGCCACTCGAACTCGCGGAGTTTGATGCGAAGAAACGCAGCCACGCAGCCACGCAGCCACGCAGCCACGCAGCCACTCGAACTCGAACTCGCGGAGTTTGATGCGAAGAAACGCAGCCACGCAGCCACGCAGCCACTCGAACTCGCGGAGTTTGATGCGAAGAAACGCAGCCACGCAGCCACGCAGCCACTCGAACTCGAACTCGCGGAGTTTGATGCGAAGAAACGCAGCAACGCAGCCAGGCAGCCACGCAGCCACTCGAACTCGCGGAGTTTGATGCGAAGAAACGCAGCCACGCAGCCACGCAGCCACTCGAACTCGCGGAGTTTGATGCGAAGAAACGCAGCCACGCAGCCACTCGAACTCGCGGAGTTTGATGCGAAGAAACGCACCCACGCAGCCACGCAGCCACGCAGCCACTCGAACTCGCGGAGTTTGATGCGAAGAAACGCAGCCACGCAGCCACGCAGCCACGCAGCCACTCGAACTCGCGGAGTTTGATGCGAAGAAACGCAGCCACGCAGCCACGCAGCCACTCGAACTCGCGGAGTTTGATGCGAAGAAACGCAGCCACGCAGCCACTCGAACTCGCGGAGTTTGATGCGAAGAAACGCAGCCACGCAGCCACTCGAACTCGAACTCGCGGAGTTTGATGCGAAGAAACGCAGCAACGCAGCCACGCAGCCACGCAGCCACTCGAACTCGAACTCGCGGAGTTTGATGCGAAGAAACGCAGCCACGCAGCCACGCAGCCACTCGAACTCGCGGAGTTTGATGCGAAGAAACGCAGCCACGCAGCCACTCGAACTCGCGGAGTTTGATGCGAAGAAACGCACCCACGCAGCCACGCAGCCACGCAGCCACTCGAACTCGCGGAGTTTGATGCGAAGAAACGCAGCCACGCAGCCACGCAGCCACTCGAACTCGCGGAGTTTGATGCGAAGAAACGCAGCCACGCAGCCACGCAGCCACTCGAACTCGCGGAGTTTGATGCGAAGAAACGCAGCAACGCAGCCACGCAGCCACGCAGCCACTCGAACTCGCGGAGTTTGATGCGAAGAAACGCAGCCACGCAGCCACGCAGCCACTCGAACTCGCGGAGTTTGATGCGAAGAAACGCAGCCCCGCAGCCACGCAGCCACTCGAACTCGCGGAGTTTGATGCGAAGAAACGCAGCCACGCAGCTACGCAGCCACGCAGCCACTCGAACTCGAACTCGCGGAGTTTGATGCGAAGAAACGCAGCCACGCAGCCACGCAGCCACGCAGCCACGCAGCCACGCAGCCACACGAACTCGAACTCGCGGAGTTTGATGCGAAGAAACGCAGCCACGCAGCCACGCAGCCACTCGAACTCGCGGAGTTTGATGCGAAGAAACGCAGCCACGCAGCCACTCGAACTCGCGGAGTTTGATGCGAAGAAACGCACCCACGCAGCCACGCAGCCACGCAGCCACTCGAACTCGCGGAGTTTGATGCGAAGAAACGCAGCCACGCAGCCACGCAGCCACGCAGCCACTCGAACTCGCGGAGTTTGATGCGAAGAAACAAAGCCACGCAGCCACGCAGCCACGCAGCCACGCAGCCACGCAGCCACTCGAACTCGAACTCGCGGAGTTTGATGCGAAGAAACGCAGCCACGCAGCCACTCGAACTCGAACTCGCGGAGTTTGATGCGAAGAAACGCAGCCACGCAGCCACGCAGCCACTCGAACTCGCGGAGTTTGATGCGAAGAAACGCAGCCACGCAGCCACGCAGCCACTCGAACTCGAACTCGCGGAGTTTGATGCGAAGAAACGCAGCAACGCAGCCACGCAGCCACGCAGCCACTCGAACTCGCGAAGTTTGATGCGAAGAAACGCAGCCACGCAGCCACGCGAACTCGCGGAGTTTGATGCGAAGAAACGCAGCCACGCAGCCACTCGAACTCGCGGAGTTTGATGCGAAGAAACGCACCCACGCAGCCACGCAGCCACGCAGCCACTCGCACTCGCGGAGTTTGATGCGAAGAAACGCAGCCACGCAGCCACGCAGCCACTCAAACTCGCGGAGTTTGATGCGAAGAAACGCAGCCACGCAGCCACGCAGCCACTCGAACTTGCGGAGTTTGATGCGAAGAAACGCAGCCACGCAGCCACGCAGCCACGCAGCCACTCGAACTCGAAATCGCGGAGTTTGATGCGAAGAAACGCAGCCACGCAGCCACGCAGCCACGCAGCCACGCAGCCACGCAGCCACTCGAACTCGAAATCGCGGAGTTTGATGCGAAGAAACGCAGCCACGCAGCCACGCAGCCACGCAGCCACTCGAACTCGCGGAGTTTGATGCGAAGAAACGCAGCCACGCAGCCACGCAGTCACGCAGCCACGCAGCCACTCGAACTCGAACTCGCGGAGTTTGATGCGAAGAAACGCAGCCACGCAGCCACGCAGCCACTCGAACTCGCGGAGTTTGATGCGAAGAAACGCAGCCACGCAGCCACGCAGCCACTCGAACTCGCGGAGTTTGATGCGAAGAAACGCAGCCACGCAGCCACTCGAACTCGCGGAGTTTGATGCGAAGAAACGCAGCCACGCAGCCACGCAGCCACTCGAACTCGCGGAGTTTGATGCGAAGAAACGCAGCCACGCAGCCACGCAGCCACTCGAACTCGCGGAGTTTGATGCGAAGAAACGCAGCCACGCAGCCACTCGAACTCGCGGAATTTGATGCGAAGAAACGCAGCCACACAGCCACGCAGCCACTCGAACTCGCGGAGTTTGATGCGAAGAAACGCAGCCACGCAGCCACGCAGCCACGCAGCCACTCGAACTCGCGGAGTTTGATGCGAAGAAACGCAGCCACGCAGCCACGCAGCCACTCGAACTCGCGGAGTTTGATGCGAAGAAACGCAGCCACGCAGCCACTCGAACTCGCGGAGTTTGATGCGAAGAAACGCAGCCACACAGCCACGCAGCCACTCGAACTCGCGGAGTTTGATGCGAAGAAACGCAGCCACGCAGCCACGCGAACTCGCGGAGTTTGATGCGAAGAAACGCAGCCACGCAGCCACTCGAACTCGCGGAATTTGATGCGAAGAAACGCAGCCACACAGCCACGCAGCCACTCGAACTCGCGGAGTTTGATGCGAAGAAACGCAGCCACGCAGCCACGCAGCCACGCAGCCACTCGAACTCGCGGAGTTTGATGCGAAGAAACGCAGCCACGCAGCCACGCAGCCACTCGAACTCGCGGAGTTTGATGCGAAGAAACGCAGCCACGCAGCCACGCAGCCACTCGAACTCGCGGAGTTTGATGCGAAGAAACGCAGCCACGCAGCCACTCGAACTCGCGGAGTTTGATGCGAAGAAACGCAGCCACACAGCCACGCAGCCACTCGAACTCGCGGAGTTTGATGCGAAGAAACGCAGCCACGCAGCCACGCAGCCACGCAGCCACTCGAACTCGCGGAGTTTGATGCGAAGAAACGCAGCCACGCAGCCACGCAGCCACGCAGCCACTCGAACTCGAACTTGCGGAGTTTGATGCGAAGAAACGCAGCCACGCAGCCACGCAGCCACGCAGCCACTCGAACTCGCGGAGTTTGATGCGAAGAAACGCAGCCACGCAGCCACTCGGACTCGCGGACTTTGATGCGAAGAAACGCAGACACGCAGCCACGCAGCCACGCAGCCACTCGAACTCGCGGAGTTTGATGCGAAGAAACGCACCCACGCAGCCACGCAGCCACGCAGCCACTCGAACTCGCGGAGTTTGATGCGAAGAAACGCAGCCCCGCAGCCACGCAGCCACTCGAACTCGCGGAGTTTGATGCGAAGAAACGCAGCCACGCAGCCACGCAGCCACGCAGCCACTCGAACTCGCGGAGTTTGATGCGAAGAAACGCAGCCACGCAGCCACGCAGCCACTCGAACTCGCGGAGTTTGATGCGAAGAAACGCAGCCACGCAGCCACGCAGCCACTCGAACTCGCGGAGTTTGATGCGAAGAAACGCAGCCACGCAGCCACGCAGCCACGCAGCCACTCGAACTCGAAATCGCGGAGTTTGATGCGAAGAAACGCAGCCACGCAGCCACGCAGCCACGCAGCCACTCGAACTCGCGGAGTTTGATGCGAAGAAACGCAGCCACGCAGCCACGCAGTCACGCAGCCACGCAGCCACTCGAACTCGAACTCGCGGAGTTTTCGCGGAGTTTGATGCGAAGAAACGCAGCCACGCAGCCACGCAGCCACTCGAACTCGAACTCGCGGAGTTTGATGCGAAGAAACGCAGCCACGCAGCCACGCAGCCACTCGAACTCGCGGAGTTTGATGCGAAGAAACGCAGCCACGCAGCCACGCAGCCACTCGAACTCGAACTCGCGGAGTTTGATGCGAAGAAACGCAGCAACGCAGCCACGCAGCCACGCAGCCACTCGAAGAAACGCAGCCACGCAGCCACGCAGCCACTCGAACTCGCGGAGTTTGATGCGAAGAAACGCAGCCACGCAGCCACTCGAACTCGCGGAGTTTGATGCGAAGAAACGCAGCCACACAGCCACGCAGCCACTCGAACTCGCGGAGTTTGATGCGAAGAAACGCAGCCACGCAGCCACGCAGCCACGCAGCCACTCGAACTCGCGGAGTTTGATGCGAAGAAACGCAGCCACGCAGCCACGCAGCCACGCAGCCACTCGAACTCGAACTTGCGGAGTTTGATGCGAAGAAACGCAGCCACGCAGCCACGCAGCCACGCAGCCACTCGAACTCGCGGAGTTTGATGCGAAGAAACGCAGCCACGCAGCCACTCGAACTCGCGGAGTTTGATGCGAAGAAACGCAGCCACGCAGCCACGCAGCCACGCAGCCACTCGAACTCGCGGAGTTTGATGCGAAGAAACGCACCCACGCAGCCACGCAGCCACGCAGCCACTCGAACTCGCGGAGTTTGATGCGAAGAAACGCAGCCACGCAGCCACGCAGCCACTCGAACTCGCGGAGTTTGATGCGAAGAAACGCAGCCACGCAGCCTCGCAGCCACGCAGCCACTCGAACTCGCGGAGTTTGATGCGAAGAAACGCAGCCACGCAGCCACGCAGCCACTCGAACTCGCGGAGTTTGATGCGAAGAAACGCAGCCACGCAGCCACTCGAACTCGCGGAGTTTGATGCGAAGAAACGCAGCCACGCAGCCACTCGAACTTGAAATCGCGGAGTTTGATGCGAAGAAACGCAGCCACGCAGCCACGCAGCCACGCAGCCACTCGAACTCGCGGAGTTTGATGCGAAGAAACGCAGCCACGCAGCCACGCAGTCACGCAGCCACGCAGCCACTCGAACTCGAACTCGCGGAGTTTGATGCGAAGAAACGCAGCCACGCAGCCACGCAGCCACTCGAACTCGAACTCGCGGAGTTTGATGCGAAGAAACGCAGCCACGCAGCCACGCAGCCACTCGAACTCGCGGAGTTTGATGCGAAGAAACGCAGCCACGCAGCCACGCAGCCACTCGAACTCGGACTCGCGGAGTTTGATGCGAAGAAACGCAGCAACGCAGCCACGCAGCCACGCAGCCACTCGAACTCGCGAAGTTTGATGCGAAGAAACGCAGCCACGCAGCCACGCGAACTCGCGGAGTTTGATGCGAAGAAACGCAGCCACGCAGCCACTCGAACTCGCGGAGTTTGATGCGAAGAAACGCACCCACGCAGCCACGCAGCCACGCAGCCACTCGAACTCGCGGAGTTTGATGCGAAGAAACGCAGCCACGCAGCCACGCAGCCACTCAAACTCGCGGAGTTTGATGCGAAGAAACGCAGCCACGCAGCCACGCAGCCACTCGAACTCGCGGAGTTTGATGCGAAGAAACGCAGCCACGCAGCCACGCAGCCACGCAGCCACGCAGCCACGCAGCCACTCGAACTCGCGGAGTTTGATGCGAAGAAACGCAGCCACGCAGCCACGCAGCCACGCAGCCACGCAGCCACTCGAACTCGAACTCGCGGAGTTTGATGCGAAGAAACGCAGCCACGCAGCCACGCAGCCACTCGAACTCGCGGAGTTTGATGCGAAGAAACGCAGCCACGCAGCCACGCTGTCACCTGGCCGGCACAGGGACAATAAAAAGGAAGAGATAAATAAAAATAAAATTAACAAATAACAAATTTATTTAAATAATTATTTACTTAGTCAGCGGGGAAACATTAAAAAACACTAATTAAAAAAAGAATTTAGAAAATATCAACATACAGTTAAAAAAAACAAAAGGTTATTGAACTCGTGACACTGACATTTAAAACTAGGTCAGGGCCAATTTTGTGATAACAACAAAGAAAACCATGAAAATAATTTGACCACGGTGAAAGAATGCGTAAAAGGTTAAAAATATGAATAAAGATCTACTTTACAAGATAACAAGTTAAAACAGGAAGCCTTCAAACACGTGGTCTATTACAAAGAGAAATTTTACAATTTAGACAAATACATAATGTTGTGATTTTCGCCACAATAAAAGCCAAATACAGAATTAAACTGAATTTACAATAAAAGGTATTAAAAGGTATTGATGCGAAGAAACGCAGCCACGCAGCCACGCGAACTCGCGGAGTTTGATGCGAAGAAACGCAGCCACGCAGCCACTCGAACTCGCGGAGTTTGATGCGAAGAAACGCACCCACGCAGCCACGCAGCCACGCAGCCACTCGAACTCGCGGAGTTTGATGCGAAGAAACGCAGCCACGCAGCCACGCAGCCACTCAAACTCGCGGAGTTTGATGCGAAGAAACGCAGCCACTCGAACTCGCGGAGTTTGATGCGAAGAAACGCAGCCACGCAGCCACGCAGCCACGCAGCCACGCAGCCACTCGAACTCGCGGAGTTTGATGCGAAGAAACGCAGCCACGCAGCCACGCAGCCACGCAGCCACTCGAACTCGCGGAGTTTGATGCGAAGAAACGCAGCCACGCAGCTACGCAGCCACGCAGCCACTCGAACTCGAACTCGCGGAGTTTGATGCGAAGAAACGCAGCCACGCAGCCACGCAGCCACGCAGCCACGCAGCCACTCAAACTCGCGGAGTTTGATGCGAAGAAACGCAGCCACGCAGCCACGCAGCCACGCAGCCACGCAGCCACTCGAACTCGAACTCGCGGAGTTTGATGCGAAGAAACGCAGCCACGCAGCCACTCGAACTCGCGGAGTTTGATGCGAAGAAACGCAGCCACGCAGCCACTCGAACTCGCGGAGTTTGATGCGAAGAAACGCAGCCACGCAGCCACTCGAACTCGCGGAGTTTGATGCGAAGAAACGCAGCCACGCAGCCACGCAGCCACTCGAACTCGCGGAGTTTGATGCGAAGAAACGCAGCCACGCAGCCACGCAGCCACTCGAACTCGCGGAGTTCTCACGCTCAGTGATGCCGTAAAGTCTCTCCTGTGAGTGAGCGACTCATGTAGGCGACGGGGTGTTCCTTGCCATCGAACTTCTGGGTGAGCATGGCCCCTACACCGTAGCTACTGGCATCCGTATGTACTTCGAATAAGAATAAGAAGAATAAGAATCATTTATTTGCAGAAAGTACCGTACAAAAGATGTTATAATTATACAGGGTTCCAGTCTTTCTACCTAATAACTATAGGCATGCAAAATTTATAGTAATCAGTGATCACACACAGAATAATTTAAATAAAATATATGAAAAACACATTTCATTAAGATAAAATTTATAGAAAGTGTTCTGTTTGAATAAAATTGTTACTGTTTACTTAGTCAATTAAAATTTAATGTTAAAACAAAAAAAAAAAAGAACAGAATATTGTATAAATAAGAATCATAAAGAAAATAATAATACATTTCATTCAAACATTTCATTAAAATTGTCAATTGGTATTCATTATGATCAATATACATAGCATAAAATGTAAGTCATAAAATATATACTTAAGTCATCGAAGGGCTCGTCGTACTTCGGACAGCGCAGTACCGGCGCGGAGACCAGGCACTCCTTCAGTTTAGTGAATGCCGCGTCAGCCTCTGAAGTCCACTCAAAAGGAGGGGCATCCTTACGCGTAGACGTAAGTTTATTTAAGGGCCCTGCCAAAGTACTAAAATTAGGCACAAACCGTCTGTACCAAGTGGCAGTACCAAGGAAACGTTTAACACTCTTTCTACATGTTGGTGTAGGAAAATTTACTATCGCGGCGACCTTGTCAGGGTCAGTACGAAGACCGTTGCCGTCGATAACATAACCTAAGTATTTTAGTTGCGGCCTAAAAAATTTACATTTTTCAAATTTAATAGTAAGGTTAGGTAGCTACATGCTCGTGAAAGGTTTCACTAATAATCACCACATCGTCAACGTAACAGAAGGTTTTAGGGCCAAAACTACCGAATAAGGAGTCCACCAAACGTTGTTGTGTGGCAGGTGCATTGGTCAACCCGAAAGCCATACGCTTAAACCGGAACATCCCGCGACCAGGAACGTAGAAAGCGGTCTTATCACGGTCAGACTCCTCGATAGCCGTCTGCCAAAAGCTGTTAGAAAGATCTATAGTAGATAGATAATGAGCGTCATGTAAGCTATCTAAGATTTCAGAAACATAAGGTAAACTATAGGCGTCTTTTTTAGTTACCGAGTTTAATTTTCTACTGTCTAGACAGAATCTAAAATCGCCAGTCTTTTTAGGGACGACTAGGACAGGAGAACTCCACGCAGATTGACACGGTTCGATCACGTCCATCGCCAACATTTCGTCAACCTGTTCAGCTAAAATCCGCTGCTTTTCAGGCGACATCCTGTAATAACGTTGGCGAATGGGTAACGCGTCACCGGTGTCAATCTTGTGGGTTATCAAAGAAGTTAACCCTAAACCCTTCTCTTCGAAAGAAATCGATTTAAATTGTTTAATTATACTCGTGTTTCGTCCTCGAGATTAGTATCTAAATATTATTTTCTATAACACAATGTAGTATCGCGTTAAGTGACACCACCTCGCACTATAGTTGAAAGCTGTCAACACTCAACACTCAACACAGAAAAAAAAAAAATCGTTATCCCCCCACCCTACCGAACTCAACTTGCCCCAGACCGGAGGCCCGGCTTCATTCGCAATTTAGTGCTCAACCACTTCGCATCTCATTTGGTTTCACGTTTAGTTTATTTACAAATTTAAAATTGTTTAATTTAAAATTAAATATTTGGTTTCACGTTTAGTTTATTTACAAATTTAAAATTGTTTAATTTAAAATTAAATATTAAAATTTTAGTAGTAAAACAATAATAATTAAAAATGTCTAAAAGGCAAAGTGACGATAATAATTTCGATTATATAGTAAAAAAATTGAGAAAGTTAGAAAAAGAAATAAAACGTGATCGCTATTATAATAGAAGACCAAGATCCAGCTCCAGTTCGTCAAGCAGTTCTTCAAATTCATCGATAGCATCAATCGGAAACGTACCGGAAGTTCTTAACGGTAAGGATTTAAAAATAACTTTTAAAAAATCATTATTATAACCAATTCCTTGCATCAGAATAGTCACCAGGGTTATATAGATGTAGTGGGTCAACGGTTATTAATATTTTGCATCAGAATAGTCGCATGGGCTATATAGATGTAGAATTATACAAGAGATTTTTTATTTCTTGTATTCCAGAAACGGAAGGCAATATAGCAGTGGAAATAAATAACTCTTTTCCGATCGAAAACGCTGTTCCGGATGTACCGGAACAGCCATGTCCAGGAACTTCAACGGATGTTGTTCCCGTGACCGAAAATGTTGCTTCAAATGATGAAAGGCCACAAAACGAGTTCATCGAGATTTTAGGTGAAGACCCGTCGACGGCCGTCACCTACGGGCCTGAAATACATAAAGAAATTGCATCCAGATTTACGCACATTTGTACTTCCGGTTTGGACAAAACTAACCGAAAACTTTTAATTGAGAAACATAAGATCCCAGGCAATTGCATTAACATTGCAGCGCCACGTCTTAATGCTGAAATTAAAGCGGCCCTATCGGATTCAGTGGTCAAACGCGACAAAGCCATCGAATACAGACAACACCAGATGGCGGCAGCTATTTCGTCGTTAGGATCTATAATGTCCAATCTTTTAATTAATAAGTGCGATAACAACGCTTTAATGCGAGATCTAATGGATCTGGGTCGCTTATTATGCGACATTCAGCATTATCAATCGACTGCTAGGCGAAATTTAGCCTTAAACTTCGTTAAAAAGAATTTAAAAGACCACCTAGATTTGACAAAGATTGGCTGCGTTTCTTCGCATCAAACTCCGCGAGTTCGAGTGGCTGCGTGGCTGCGTTTCTTCGCATCAAACTCCGCGAGTTCGAGTGGCTGCGTAGCTGCGTGGCTGCGTTTCTTCGCATCAAACTCCGCGAGTTCGAGTGGCTGCGTGGCTGCGTGGCTGCGTTTCTTCGCATCAAACTCCGCGAGTTCGAGTGGCTGCGTGGCTGCGTGGCTGCGTTTCTTCGCATCAAACTCCGCGAGTTCGAGTGGCTGCGTGGCTGCGTTTCTTCGCATCAAACTCCGCGAGTTCGAGTTCGAGTGGCTGCGTGGCTGCGTGGCTGCGTGGCTGCGTGGCTGCGTTTCTTCGCATCAAACTCCGCGAGTTCGAGTGGCTGCGTGGCTGCGTTTCTTCGCATCAAACTCCGCGAGTTCGAGTTCGAGTGGCTGCGTGGCTGCGTGGCTGCGTGGCTGCGTGGCTGCGTTTCTTCGCATCAAACTCCGCGAGTTCGAGTGGCTGCGTGGCTGCTTGGCTGCGTGGCTGCGTTTCTTCGCACGCCACGCAGCCACGCAGCCACTCGAACTCGAACTCGCGGAGTTTGATGCGAAGAAACGCAGCCACGCAGCCACTCGAACTCGCGGAGTTTGATGCGAAGAAACGCAGCCACGCAGCCACTCGAACTCGCGGAGTTTGATGCGAAGAAACGCAGCCACGCAGCCACGCAGCCACTCGAACTCGCGGATTTTGATGCGAAGAAACGCAGCCACGCAGCCACGCAGCCACTCGAACTCGAACTCGCGGAGTTTGATGCGAAGAAACGCAGCAACGCAGCCACGCAGCCACGCAGCCACTTGAACTCGCGGAGTTCGATGCGAAGAAACGCAGCCACGCAGCCTCGCAGCCACGCAGCCACTCGAACTCGCGGAGTTTGATGCGAAGAAACGCAGCCACGCAGCCACGCAGCCACGCAGCCACGCAGCCACGCAGCCACTCGAACTCGCGGAGTTTGATGCGAAGAAACGCAGCCACGCAGCCACTCGAACTCGCGGAGTTTGATGCGAAGAAACGCAGCCACGCAGCCACTCGAACTCGCGGAATTTGATGCGAAGAAACGCAGCCACACAGCCACAAAAACAAAAAACAAAAGGTTATTGAACTCGTGACACTGACATTTAAAACTAGGTCAGGGCCAATTTTGTGATAACAACAAAGAAAACCATGAAAATAATTTGACCACGGTGAAAGAATGCGTAAAAGGTTAAAAATATGAATAAAGATCTACTTTACAAGATAACAAGTTAAAACAGGAAGCCTTCAAACACGTGGTCTATTACAAAGAGAAATTTTACAATTTAGACAAATACATAATGTTGTGATTTTCGCCACAATAAAAGCCAAATACAGAATTAAACTGAATTTACAATAAAAGGTATTAAAAGCCAAGAAACTTGGGAAATCCTACAAACACAACACTAAATACGCACTCACCAAAGACGGGGGGTCCTTTTAAAGTAAAGAAAAAGAAAGTCACGCCCAAGCCGGAGAGTTTTTATACCCTCGAGCCGGTATATTTTTTTTTAAGTTGACAGTGGTAGCTGTCAAAGAACGCAAATTAAAAGTCATCAACAATTAAAAAAAATAAGTTAAAAAAAAATATAATTAACTTTAGGTAGGTTGTACTTTAAAACAATACTTTTATGTAATTATGAAATAGTTAATAAAAAAAGAAAATATCTGGTAAAAATAACAGATATCCCAACAAAGAGTTATAATAGTTGCACCATTACCCCAAAGATGTCGCTACGAACCTAATTTCAAGTTATATTTTATCGATAAACGACGGAATCTATTAGGCGTAAAGGTTCTAAAGAGGCCTAATAGATGTCGCTATGCGACATATCCCCCCTCGCTAGCTAAGGATTTTTGATGATAAAGGAAAAATCCTGAAATAGTTAAGCTAGAAAAAGTGGGGAAAAAAAAACTAAAAGCAAAGGGGAAAAAACAAACTTGCGGAAGTTTATTCACCACGTTCATTCACTGAGAAAGAAACGCAGCCACGCAGCTACGCAGCCACGCAGCCACTCGAACTCGAACTCGCGGAGTTTGATGCGAAGAAACGCAGCCACGCAGCCACGCAGCCACGCAGCCACTCAAACTCGCGGAGTTTGATGCGAAGAAACGCAGCCACGCAGCCACGCAGCCACTCGAACTCGAACTCGCGGAGTTTGATGCGAAGAGACGCAGCCACGCAGCCACTCGAACTCGCGGAGTTTGATGCGAAGAAACGCAGCCACGCAGCCACTCGAACTCGCGGAGTTTGATGCGAAGAAACGCAGCCACGCAGCCACTCGAACTCGCGGAGTTTGATGCGAAGAAACGCAGCCACGCAGCCACGCAGCCACTCGAACTCGCGGAGTTTGATGCGAAGAAACGCAGCCACGCAGCCACGCAGCCACTCGAACTCGCGGAGTTTGATGCGAAGAAACGCAGCCACGCAGCTACGCAGCCACGCAGCCACTCGAACTCGAACTCGCGGAGTTTGATGCGAAGAAACGCAGCCACGCAGCCACGCAGCCACGCAGCCACGCAGCCACTCGAACTCGCGGAGTTTGATGCGAAGAAACGCAGCCACGCAGCCACGCAGCCACGCAGCCACGCAGCCACTCGAACTCGAACTCGCGGAGTTTGATGCGAAGAAACGCAGCCACGCAGCCACTCGAACTCGCGGAGTTTGATGCGAAGAAACGCAGCCACGCAGCCACGCAGCCACTCGAACTCGAACTCGCGGAGTTTGATGCGAAGAAACGCAGCAACGCAGCCACGCAGCCACGCAGCCACTCGAACTCGCGGAGTTTGATGCGAAGAAACGCAGCCACGCAGCCACGCAGCCACTCGAACTCGCGGAGTTTGATGCGAAGAAACGCAGCCACGCAGCCACGCAGCCACGCAGCCACTCGAACTCGCGGAGTTTGATGCGAAGAAACGCAGCCACGCAGCCACGCAGCCACTCGAACTCGAACTCGCGGAGTTTGATGCGAAGAAACGCAGCAACGCAGCCACGCAGCCACGCAGCCACTCGAACTCGCGGAGTTTGATGCGAAGAAACGCAGCCACGCAGCCACGCAGCCACTCGAACTCGCGGAGTTTGATGCGAAGAAACGCAGCCACGCAGCCACTCGAACTCGCGGAGTTTGATGCGAAGAAACGCACCCACGCAGCCACGCAGCCACTCGAACTCGCGGAGTTTGATGCGAAGAAACGCAGCCACGCAGCCACTCGAACTCGCGGAGTTTGATGCGAAGAAACGCAGCCACGCAGCCACGCAGCCACTCGAACTCGCGGAGTTTTTATGCGAAGAAACGCAGCCACGCAGCCACGCAGCCACTCGAACTCGCGGAGTTTGATGCGAAGAAACGCAGCCACGCAGCCACGCAGCCACTCGAACTCGCGGAGTTTGATGCGAAGAAACGCAGCCACGCAGCCACGCAGCCACTCGAACTCGCGGAGTTTGATGCGAAGAAACGCAGCCACGCAGCCACGCTGTCACCTGGCCGGCACAGGGACAATAAAAAGGAAGAGATAAATAAAAATAAAATTAACAAATAACAAATTTATTTAAATAATTATTTACTTAGTCAGCGGGGAGCGGGGAACGCGGGTACGAAACTTAGCCTCGGTCTATTTCTCAGTCTTTAGCTCTCGGGTTTGGGGACACGACACTTATCTGGGGACAGGCAGCGACTTGTGGGACTCCAGCTTCTCAAGTCTCCGTGATCCCCGCAACAGGTGCAGCGTCGATGGCCAGGTGTTGGTGGCAGTGTTCGGGATCCCGTATGTGGCGGCAAGTTCGGTGTGTGGCGTCAGATGGCTTGTCAGCCAGACGGCATGGACGGCACGTGGTCGACTCCAGGCGACCACGGAGCAGAGAGATTTCTCCAAGCGTAGCACGAGGAGTTGCTCCGAACGTCAAATAGTAGTTGCTCAGAGCGTAGGAGATTTGCTCCGGTCGTAAACACCCCTGGAATATTCCAAAAGAGACTTAGAGGAGGGTTAACGCTGTTGACCCCCAAGCACGTGTTCAAGCGCGTGACCCCCAAGCAGAGTTCATCAAAAACATTAAAAAACACTAATTAAAAAAAGAATTTAGAAAATATCAACATACAGTTAAAAAAAACAAAAGGTTATTGAACTCGTGACACTGACATTTAAAACTAGGTCAGGGCCAATTTTGTGATAACAACAAAGAAAACCATGAAAATAATTTGACCACGGTGAAAGAATTAATATTAAAAGGTTAAAAATATGAATAAAGATCTACTTTACAAGATAACAAGTTAAAACAGGAAGCCTTCAAACACGTGGTCTATTACAAAGAGAAATTTTACAATTTAGACAAATACATAATGTTGTGATTTTCGCCACAATAAAAGCCAAATACAGAATTAAACTGAATTTACAATAAAAGGTATTAAAAGCCAAGAAACTTGGGAAATCCTACAAACACAACACTAAATACGCACTCACCAAAGACGGGGGGTCCTTTTAAAGTAAAGAAAAAGAAAGTCACGCCCAAGCCGGAGAGTTTTCACGCAGTCACGCAGCCACGCAGCCACTCGAACTCGCGGAGTTTGATGCGAAGAAACGCAGCCACGCAGATACGCAGCCACGCAGCCACTCGAACTCGAACTCGCGGAGTTTGATGCGAAGAAACGCAGCCACGCAGCCACGCAGCCACGCAGCCACGCAGCCACTCGAACTCACGGAGTTTGATGCGAAGAAACGCAGCCACGCAGCCACGCAGCCACGCAGCCACGCAGCCACTTGAACTCGAAATCGCGGAGTTTGATGCGAAGAAACGCAGCCACGCAGCCACGCAGCCACGCAGCCACGCAGCCACTCGAACTCGAACTCGCGGAGTTTGATGCGAAGAAACGCAGCCACGCAGCCACGCAGCCACTCGAACTCGCGGAGTTTGATGCGAAGAAACGCAGCCACGCAGCCACTCGAACTCGCGGAGTTTGATACGAAGAAACGCAGCCACGCAGCCACGCAGCCACTCGAACTCGCGGAGTTTGATGCGAAGAAACGCAGCCACGCAGCCACTCGAACTCGCGGAGTTTGATGCGAAGAAACGCAGCCACGCAGCCACGCAGCCACGCAGCCACTCGAACTCGCGGAGTTTGATGCGAAGAAACGCACCCACGCAGCCACGCAGCCACGCAGCCACGCAGCCACTCGAACTCGCGGAGTTTGATGCGAAGAAACGCAGCCACGCAGCCACGCAGCCACTCGAACTCGCGGAGTTTGATGCGAAGAAACGCAGCCACGCAGCCACGCAGCCACTCGAACTCGCGGAGTTTGATGCGAAGAAACGCAGCCACGCAGCCACGCAGCCACTCGAACTCGCGGAGTTTGATGCGAAGAAACGCAGCCACGCAGCCACTCGAACTCGCGGAGTTTGATGCGAAGAAACGCAGCCACGCAGCCACTCGAACTCGCGGAGTTTGATGCGAAGAAACGCAGCCACGCAGCCACTCGAACTCGCGGAGTTTGATACGAAGAAACGCAGCCACGCAGCCACGCAGCCACTCGAACTCGCGGAGTTTGATGCGAAGAAACGCACCCACGCAGCCACGCAGCCACGCAGCCACGCAGCCACGCAGCCACTCGAACTCGCGGAGTTTGATGCGAAGAAACGCAGCCACGCAGCCACGCAGCCACTCGAACTCGCGGAGTTTGATGCGAAGAAACGCAGCCACGCAGCCACGCAGCCACTCGAACTCGCGGAGTTTGATGCGAAGAAACGCAGCCACGCAGCCACGCAGCCACTCGAACTCGAACTCGCGGAGTTTGATGCGAAGAAACGCAGCAACGCAGCCACGCAGCCACGCAGCCACTCGAACTCGCGAAGTTTGATGCGAAGAAACGCAGCCACGCAGCCACGCAGCCACTCGAACTCGCGGAGTTTGATGCGAAGAAACGCAGCCACGCAACCACGCAGCCACTCGAACTCGCGGAGTTTGATGCGAAGAAACGCAGCCACGCAGCTACGCAGCCACGCAGCCACTCGAACTCGAACTCGCGGAGTTTGATGCGAAGAAACGCAGCCACGCAGCCACGCAGCCACGCAGCCACGCAGCCACTCAAACTCGCGGAGTTTGATGCGAAGAAACGCAGCCACGCAGCCACGCAGCCACGCAGCCACGCAGCCACTCGAACTCGAACTCGCGGAGTTTGATGCGAAGAAACGCAGCCACGCAGCCACTCGAACTCGCGGAGTTTGATGCGAAGAAACGCAGCCACGCAGCCACTCGAACTCGCGGAGTTTGATGCGAAGAAACGCAGCCACGCAGCCACGCAGCCACTCGAACTCGCGGAGTTTGATGCGAAGAAACGCAGCCACGCAGCCACGCAGCCACTCGAACTCGCGGAGTTAGATGCGAAGAAACGCAGCCACGCAGCCACGCAGCCACTCGAACTCGCGGAGTTTGATGCGAAGAAACGCAGCCACGCAGCTACGCAGCCACGCAGCCACTCGAACTCGAACTCGCGGAGTTTGATGCGAAGAAACGCAGCCACGCAGCCACGCAGCCACGCAGCCACGCAGCCACTCGAACTCGAACTCGCGGAGTTTGATGCGAAGAAACGCAGCCACGCAGCCACGCAGCCACTCGAACTCGCGGAGTTTGATGCGAAGAAACGCAGCCACGCAGCCACTCGAACTCGCGGAGTTTGATGCGAAGAAACGCAGCCACGCAGCCACGCAGCCACGCAGCCACTCGAACTCGCGGAGTTTGATGCGAAGAAACGCACCCACGCAGCCACGCAGCCACGCAGCCACTCGAACTCGCGGAGTTTGATGCGAAGAAACGCAGCCACGCAGCCACGCAGCCACGCAGCCACTCGAACTCGCGGAGTTTGATGCGAAGAAACGCAGCCACGCAGCCACGCAGCCACTCGAACTCGCGGAGTTTGATGCGAAGAAACGCAGCCACGCAGCCACGCAGCCACTCGAACTCGAACTCGCGGAGTTTGATGCGAAGAAACGCAGCAACGCAGCCACGCAGCCACGCAGCCACTCGAACTCGCGAAGTTTGATGCGAAGAAACGCAGCCACGCAGCCACGCAGCCACTCGAACTCGCGGAGTTTGATGCGAAGAAACGCAGCCACGCAACCACGCAGCCACTCGAACTCGCGGAGTTTGATGCGAAGAAACGCAGCCACGCAGCTACGCAGCCACGCAGCCACTCGAACTCGAACTCGCGGAGTTTGATGCGAAGAAACGCAGCCACGCAGCCACGCAGCCACTCGAACTCGCAGAGTTTGATGCGAAGAAACGCAGCCACGCAGCCACGCAGCCACTCGAACTCGCGGAGTTTGATGCGAAGAAACGCAGCCACGCAGCCACTCGAACTCGCGGAGTTTGATGCGAAGAAACGCAGCCACGCAGCCACTCGAACTCGCGGAGTTTGATGCGAAGAAACGCAGCCACGCAGCCACTCGAACTCGCGGAGTTTGATGCGAAGAAACGCAGCCACGCAGCCACTCGAACTCGCGGAATTTGATGCGAAGAAACGCAGCCACACAGCCACGCAGCCACTCGAACTCGCGGAGTTTGATGCGAAGAAACGCAGCCACGCAGCCACGCAGCCACGCAGCCACTCGAACTCGCGGAGTTTGATGCGAAGAAACGCAGCCACGCAGCCACTCGAACTCGCGGAGTTTGATGCGAAGAAACGCAGCCACACAGCCACGCAGCCACTCGAACTCGCGGAGTTTGGTGCGAAGAAACGCAGCCACGCAGCCACGCAGCCACGCAGCCACTCGAACTCGCGGAGTTTGATGCGAAGAAACGCAGCCACGCAGCCACGCAGCCACGCAGCCACTCGAACTCGAACTTGCGGAGTTTGATGCGAAGAAACGCAGCCACGCAGCCACGCAGCCACGCAGCCACTCGAACTCGCGGAGTTTGATGCGAAGAAACGCAGCCACGCAGCCACTCGAACTCGCGGAGTTTGATGCGAAGAAACGCAGCCACGCAGCCACGCAGCCACGCAGCCACTCGAACTCGCGGAGTTTGATGCGAAGAAACGCACCCACGCAGCCACGCAGCCACGCAGCCACTCGAACTCGCGGAGTTTGATGCGAAGAAACGCAGCCACGCAGCCACGCAGCCACGCAGCCACTCGAACTCGCGGAGTTTGATGCGAAGAAACGCACCCACGCAGCCACGCAGCCACGCAGCCACGCAGCCACGCAGCCACTCGAACTCGCGGAGTTTGATGCGAAGAAACGCAGCCACGCAGCCACGCAGCCACGCAGCCACGCAGCCACTCGAACTCGCGGAGTTTGATGCGAAGAAACGCAGCCACGCAGCCACTCGAACTCGAACTCGCGGAGTTTGATGCGAAGAAACGCAGCCACGCAGCCACTCGAACTCGAACTCGCGGAGTTTGATGCGAAGAAACGCAGCCACGCAGCCACGCAGCCACTCGAACTCGCGGAGTTTGATGCGAAGAAACGCAGCCACGCAGCCACGCAGCCACTCGAACTCGAACTCGCGGAGTTTGATGCGAAGAAACGCAGCAACGCAGCCACGCAGCCACGCAGCCACTCGAACTCGTGAAGTTTGATGCGAAGAAACGCAGCCACGCAGCCACGCGAACTCGCGGAGTTTGATGCGAAGAAACGCAGCCACGCAGCCACTCGAACTCGCGGAGTTTGATGCGAAGAAACGCAGCCACGCAGCCACTCGAACTCGCGGAGTTTGATGCGAAGAAACGCAGCCACGCAGCCACTCAAACTCGCGGAGTTTGATGCGAAGAAACGCAGCCACGCAGCCACGCAGCCACTCGAACTCGCGGAGTTTGATGCGAAGAAACGCAGCCACGCAGCCACGCAGCCACTCGAACTCGCGGAGTTTGAGGCGAAGAAACGCAGCCACGCAGCCACGCAGCCACTCGAACTCGCGGAGTTTGATGCGAAGAAACGCAGCCACGCAGCCACGCAGCCACTCGAACTCGCGGAGTTTGATGCGAAGAAACGCAGCAACGCAGCCACGCAGCCACGCAGCCACTCGAACTCGCGGAGTTTGATGCGAAGAAACGCAGCCACGCAGCCACGCAGCCACTCGAACTCGCGGAGTTTGATGCGAAGAAACGCAGCCCCGCAGCCACGCAGCCACTCGAACTCGCGGAGTTTGATGCGAAGAAACGCAGCCACGCAGCTACGCAGCCACGCAGCCACTCGAACTCGAACTCGCGGAGTTTGATGCGAAGAAACGCAGCCACGCAGCCACGCAGCCACGCAGCCACGCAGCCACGCAGCCACGCAGCCACTCGAACTCGAACTCGCGGAGTTTGATGCGAAGAAACGCAGCCACGCAGCCACGCAGCCACTCGAACTCGCGGAGTTTGATGCGAAGAAACGCAGCCACGCAGCCACTCGAACTCGCGGAGTTTGATGCGAAGAAACGCACCCACGCAGCCACGCAGCCACGCAGCCACTCGAACTCGCGGAGTTTGATGCGAAGAAACGCAGCCACGCAGCCACGCAGCCACGCAGCCACTCGAACTCGCGGAGTTTGATGCGAAGAAACAAAGCCACGCAGCCACGCAGCCACGCAGCCACGCAGCCACTCGAACTCGAACTCGCGGAGTTTGATGCGAAGAAACGCAGCCACGCAGCCACTCGAACTCGAACTCGCGGAGTTTGATGCGAAGAAACGCAGCCACGCAGCCACGCAGCCACTCGAACTCGCGGAGTTTGATGCGAAGAAACGCAGCCACGCAGCCACGCAGCCACTCGAACTCGAACTCGCGGAGTTTGATGCGAAGAAACGCAGCAACGCAGCCACGCAGCCACGCAGCCACTCGAACTCGCGAAGTTTGATGCGAAGAAACGCAGCCACGCAGCCACGCGAACTCGCGGAGTTTGATGCGAAGAAACGCAGCCACGCAGCCACTCGAACTCGCGGAGTTTGATGCGAAGAAACGCACCCACGCAGCCACGCAGCCACGCAGCCACTCGAACTCGCGGAGTTTGATGCGAAGAAACGCAGCCACGCAGCCACGCAGCCACGCAGCCACTCGAACTCGAACTTGCGGAGTTTGATGCGAAGAAACGCAGCCACGCAGCCACGCAGCCACGCAGCCACTCGAACTCGCGGAGTTTGATGCGAAGAAACGCAGCCACGCAGCCACTCGAACTCGCGGAGTTTGATGCGAAGAAACGCAGCCACGCAGCCACGCAGCCACGCAGCCACTCGAACTCGCGGAGTTTGATGCGAAGAAACGCACCCACGCAGCCACGCAGCCACGCAGCCACTCGAACTCGCGGAGTTTGATGCGAAGAAACGCAGCCACGCAGCCACGCAGCCACTCGAACTCGCGGAGTTTGATGCGAAGAAACGCAGCCACGCAGCCACGCAGCCACGCAGCCACTCGAACTCGCGGAGTTTGATGCGAAGAAACGCAGCCACGCAGCCACGCAGCCACTCGAACTCGCGGAGTTTGATGCGAAGAAACGCAGCCACGCAGCCACTCGAACTCGCGGAGTTTGATGCGAAGAAACGCAGCCACGCAGCCACTCGAACTTGAAATCGCGGAGTTTGATGCGAAGAAACGCAGCCACGCAGCCACGCAGCCACGCAGCCACTCGACCTCGCGGAGTTTGATGCGAAGAAACGCAGCCACGCAGCCACGCAGTCACGCAGCCACGCAGCCACTCGAACTCGAACTCGCGGAGTTTGATGCGAAGAAACGCAGCCACGCAGCCACGCAGCCACTCGAACTCGAACTCGCGGAGTTTGATGCGAAGAAACGCAGCCACGCAGCCACGCAGCCACTCGAACTCGCGGAGTTTGATGCGAAGAAACGCAGCCACGCAGCCACGCAGCCACTCGAACTCGAACTCGCGGAGTTTGATGCGAAGAAACGCAGCAACGCAGCCACGCAGCCACGCAGCCACTCGAACTCGCGAAGTTTGATGCGAAGAAACGCAGCCACGCAGCCACGCGAACTCGCGGAGTTTGATGCGAAGAAACGCAGCCACGCAGCCACTCGAACTCGCGGAGTTTGATGCGAAGAAACGCACCCACGCAGCCACGCAGCCACGCAGCCACTCGAACTCGCGGAGTTTGATGCGAAGAAACGCAGCCACGCAGCCACGCAGCCACTCAAACTCGCGGAGTTTGATGCGAAGAAACGCAGCCACGCAGCCACGCAGCCACTCGAACTCGCGGAGTTTGATGCGAAGAAACGCAGCCACGCAGCCACGCAGCCACGCAGCCACGCAGCCACGCAGCCACGCAGCCACTCGAACTCGCGGAGTTTGATGCGAAGAAACGCAGCCACGCAGCCACGCAGCCACGCAGCCACGCAGCCACTCGAACTCGAAATCGCGGAGTTTGATGCGAAGAAACGCAGCCACGCAGCCACGCAGCCACTCGAACTCGCGGAGTTTGATGCGAAGAAACGCAGCCACGCAGCCACGCAGCCACTCGAACTCGCGGAGTTTGATGCGAAGAAACGCAGCCACGCAGCCACGCAGCCACGCAGCCACTCGCACTCGCGGAGTTTGATGCGAAGAAACGCAGCCACGCAGCCACGCAGCCACTCGAACTCGCGGAGTTTGATGCGAAGAAACGCAGCCACGCAGCCACTCGAACTCGCGGAGTTTGATGCGAAGAAACGCAGCCACGCAGCCACTCGAACTTGAAATCGCGGAGTTTGATGCGAAGAAACGCAGCCACGCAGCCACGCAGCCACGCAGCCACTCGAACTCGCGGAGTTTGATGCGAAGAAACGCAGCCACGCAGCCACGCAGTCACGCAGCCACGCAGCCACTCGAACTCGAACTCGCGGAGTTTGATGCGAAGAAACGCAGCCACGCAGCCACGCAGCCACTCGAACTCGAACTCGCGGAGTTTGATGCGAAGAAACGCAGCCACGCAGCCACGCAGCCACTCGAACTCGCGGAGTTTGATGCGAAGAAACGCAGCCACGCAGCCACGCAGCCACTCGAACTCGAACTCGCGGAGTTTGATGCGAAGAAACGCAGCAACGCAGCCACGCAGCCACGCAGCCACTCGAACTCGCGAAGTTTGATGCGAAGAAACGCAGCCACGCAGCCACGCGAACTCGCGGAGTTTGATGCGAAGAAACGCAGCCACGCAGCCACTCGAACTCGCGGAGTTTGATGCGAAGAAACGCACCCACGCAGCCACGCAGCCACGCAGCCACTCGAACTCGCGGAGTTTGATGCGAAGAAACGCAGCCACGCAGCCACGCAGCCACTCAAACTCGCGGAGTTTGATGCGAAGAAACGCAGCCACGCAGCCACGCAGCCACTCGAACTCGCGGAGTTTGATGCGAAGAAACGCAGCCACGCAGCCACGCAGCCACGCAGCCACGCAGCCACGCAGCCACGCAGCCACGCAGCCACGCAGCCACTCGAACTCGCGGAGTTTGATGCGAAGAAACGCAGCCACGCAGCCACGCAGCCACGCAGCCACGCAGCCACTCGAACTCGAACTCGCGGAGTTTGATGCGAAGAAACGCAGCCACGCAGCCACGCAGCCACTCGAACTCGCGGAGTTTGATGCGAAGAAACGCAGCCACGCAGCCACGCTGTCACCTGGCCGGCACAGGGACAATAAAAAGGAAGAGATAAATAAAAATAAAATTAACAAATAACAAATTTATTTAAATAATTATTTACTTAGTCAGCGGGGAAACATTAAAAAACACTAATTAAAAAAAGAATTTAGAAAATATCAACATACAGTTAAAAAAAACAAAAGGTTATTGAACTCGTGACACTGACATTTAAAACTAGGTCAGGGCCAATTTTGTGATAACAACAAAGAAAACCATGAAAATAATTTGACCACGGTGAAAGAATGCGTAAAAGGTTAAAAATATGAATAAAGATCTACTTTACAAGATAACAAGTTAAAACAGGAAGCCTTCAAACACGTGGTCTATTACAAAGAGAAATTTTACAATTTAGACAAATACATAATGTTGTGATTTTCGCCACAATAAAAGCCAAATACAGAATTAAACTGAATTTACAATAAAAGGTATTAAAAGGTATTGATGCGAAGAAACGCAGCCACGCAGCCACGCGAACTCGCGGAGTTTGATGCGAAGAAACGCAGCCACGCAGCCACTCGAACTCGCGGAGTTTGATGCGAAGAAACGCAGCCACGCAGCCACGCAGCCACGCAGCCACTCGAACTCGCGGAGTTTGATGCGAAGAAACGCAGCCACGCAGCCACGCAGCCACTCAAACTCGCGGAGTTTGATGCGAAGAAACGCAGCCACTCGAACTCGCGGAGTTTGATGCGCAGAAACGCAGCCACGCAGCCACGCAGCCACGCAGCCACGCAGCCACTCGAACTCGCGGAGTTTGATGCGAAGAAACGCAGCCACGCAGCCACGCAGCCACGCAGCCACTCGAACTCGCGGAGTTTGATGCGAAGAAACGCAGCCACGCAGCTACGCAGCCACGCAGCCACTCGAACTCGAACTCGCGGAGTTTGATGCGAAGAAACGCAGCCACGCAGCCACGCAGCCACGCAGCCACGCAGCCACTCAAACTCGCGGAGTTTGATGCGAAGAAACGCAGCCACGCAGCCACGCAGCCACGCAGCCACGCAGCCACTCGAACTCGAACTCGCGGAGTTTGATGCGAAGAAACGCAGCCACGCAGCCACTCGAACTCGCGGAGTTTGATGCGAAGAAACGCAGCCACGCAGCCACTCGAACACGCGGAGTTTGATGCGAAGAAACGCAGCCACGCAGCCACGCAGCCACGCAGCCACTCGAACTCGCGGAGTTTGATGCGAAGAAACGCAGCCACGCAGCCACGCAGCCACTCGAACTCGCGGAGTTTGATGCGAAGAAACGCAGCCACGCAGCCACGCAGCCACTCGAACTCGCGGAGTTCTCACGCTCAGTGATGCCGTAAAGTCTCTCCTGTGAGTGAGCGACTCATGTAGGCGACGGGGTGTTCCTTGCCATCGAACTTCTGGGTGAGCATGGCCCCTACACCGTAGCTACTGGCATCCGTATGTACTTCGAATAAGAATAAGAAGAATAAGAATCATTTATTTGCAGAAAGTACCGTACAAAAGATGTTATAATTATACAGGGTTCCAGTCTTTCTACCTAATAACTATAGGCATGCAAAATTTATAGTAATCAGTGATCACACACAGAATAATTTAAATAAAATATATGAAAAACACATTTCATTAAGATAAAATTTATAGAAAGTGTTCTGTTTGAATAAAATTGTATTAAAATTGTTACTGTTTACTTAGTCAATTAAAATTTAATGTTAAAACAAAAAAAAAAAAGAACAGAATATTGTATAAATAAGAATCATAAAGAAAATAATAATACATTTCATTCAAACATTTCATTAAAATTGTCAATTGGTATTCATTATGATCAATATACATAGCATAAAATGTAAGTCATAAAATATATACTTAAGTCATCGAAGGGCTCGTCGTACTTCGGACAGCGCAGTACCGGCGCGGAGACCAGGCACTCCTTCAGTTTAGTGAATGCCGCGTCAGCCTCTGAAGTCCACTCAAAAGGAGGGGCATCCTTACGCGTAGACGTAAGTTTATTTAAGGGCCCTGCCAAAGTACTAAAATTAGGCACAAACCGTCTGTACCAAGTGGCAGTACCAAGGAAACGTTTAACACTCTTTCTACATGTTGGTGTAGGAAAATTTACTATCGCGGCGACCTTGTCAGGGTCAGTACGAAGACCGTTGCCGTCGATAACATAACCTAAGTATTTTAGTTGCGGCCTAAAAAATTTACATTTTTCAAATTTAATAGTAAGGTTAGGTAGCTACATGCTCGTGAAAGGTTTCACTAATAATCACCACATCGTCAACGTAACAGAAGGTTTTAGGGCCAAAACTACCGAATAAGGAGTCCACCAAACGTTGTTGTGTGGCAGGTGCATTGGTCAACCCGAAAGCCATACGCTTAAACCGGAACATCCCGCGACCAGGAACGTAGAAAGCGGTCTTATCACGGTCAGACTCCTCGATAGCCGTCTGCCAAAAGCTGTTAGAAAGATCTATAGTAGATAGATAATGAGCGTCATGTAAGCTATCTAAGATTTCAGAAACATAAGGTAAACTATAGGCGTCTTTTTTAGTTACCGAGTTTAATTTTCTACTGTCTAGACAGAATCTAAAATCGCCAGTCTTTTTAGGGACGACTAGGACAGGAGAACTCCACGCAGATTGACACGGTTCGATCACGTCCATCGCCAACATTTCGTCAACCTGTTCAGCTAAAATCCGCTGCTTTTCAGGCGACATCCTGTAATAACGTTGGCGAATGGGTAACGCGTCACCGGTGTCAATCTTGTGGGTTATCAAAGAAGTTAACCCTAAACCCTTCTCTTCGAAAGAAATCGATTTAAATTGTTTAATTATACTCGTGTTTCGTCCTCGAGATTAGTATCTAAATATTATTTTCTATAACACAATGTAGTATCGCGTTAAGTGACACCACCTCGCACTATAGTTGAAAGCTGTCAACACTCAACACTCAACACAGAAAAAAAAAAAATCGTTATCCCCCCACCCTACCGAACTCAACTTGCCCCAGACCGGAGGCCCGGCTTCATTCGCAATTTAGTGCTCAACCACTTCGCATCTCATTTGGTTTCACGTTTAGTTTATTTACAAATTTAAAATTGTTTAATTTAAAATTAAATATTTGGTTTCACGTTTAGTTTATTTACAAATTTAAAATTGTTTAATTTAAAATTAAATATTAAAATTTTAGTAGTAAAACAATAATAATTAAAAATGTCTAAAAGGCAAAGTGACGATAATAATTTCGATTATATAGTAAAAAAATTGAGAAAGTTAGAAAAAGAAATAAAACGTGATCGCTATTATAATAGAAGACCAAGATCCAGCTCCAGTTCGTCAAGCAGTTCTTCAAATTCATCGATAGCATCAATCGGAAACGTACCGGAAGTTCTTAACGGTAAGGATTTAAAAATAACTTTTAAAAAATCATTATTATAACCAATTCCTTGCATCAGAATAGTCACCAGGGTTATATAGATGTAGTGGGTCAACGGTTATTAATATTTTGCATCAGAATAGTCGCATGGGCTATATAGATGTAGAATTATACAAGAGATTTTTTATTTCTTGTATTCCAGAAACGGAAGGCAATATAGCAGTGGAAATAAATAACTCTTTTCCGATCGAAAACGCTGTTCCGGATGTACCGGAACAGCCATGTCCAGGAACTTCAACGGATGTTGTTCCCGTGACCGAAAATGTTGCTTCAAATGATGAAAGGCCACAAAACGAGTTCATCGAGATTTTAGGTGAAGACCCGTCGACGGCCGTCACCTACGGGCCTGAAATACATAAAGAAATTGCATCCAGATTTACGCACATTTGTACTTCCGGTTTGGACAAAACTAACCGAAAACTTTTAATTGAGAAACATAAGATCCCAGGCAATTGCATTAACATTGCAGCGCCACGTCTTAATGCTGAAATTAAAGCGGCCCTATCGGATTCAGTGGTCAAACGCGACAAAGCCATCGAATACAGACAACACCAGATGGCGGCAGCTATTTCGTCGTTAGGATCTATAATGTCCAATCTTTTAATTAATAAGTGCGATAACAACGCTTTAATGCGAGATCTAATGGATCTGGGTCGCTTATTATGCGACATTCAGCATTCTCAATCGACTGCTAGGCGAAATTTAGCCTTAAACTTCGTTAAAAAGAATTTAAAAGACCACCTAGATTTGACAAAGATTGGCTGCGTTTCTTCGCATCAAACTCCGCGAGTTCGAGTGGCTGCGTGGCTGCGTTTCTTCGCATCAAACTCCGCGAGTTCGAGTGGCTGCGTAGCTGCGTGGCTGCGTTTCTTCGCATCAAACTCCGCGAGTTCGAGTGGCTGCGTGGCTGCGTGGCTGCGTTTCTTCGCATCAAACTCCGCGAGTTCGAGTGGCTGCGTGGCTGCGTGGCTGCGTTTCTTCGCATCAAACTCCGCGAGTTCGAGTGGCTGCGTGGCTGCGTTTCTTCGCATCAAACTCCGCGAGTTCGAGTTCGAGTGGCTGCGTGGCTGCGTGGCTGCGTGGCTGCGTGGCTGCGTTTCTTCGCATCAAACTCCGCGAGTTCGAGTGGCTGCGTGGCTGCGTTTCTTCGCATCAAACTCCGCGAGTTCGAGTTCGAGTGGCTGCGTGGCTGCGTGGCTGCGTGGCTGCGTGGCTGCGTTTCTTCGCATCAAACTCCGCGAGTTCGAGTGGCTGCGTGGCTGCGTGGCTGCGTGGCTGCGTTTCTTCGCACGCCACGCAGCCACGCAGCCACTCGAACTCGAACTCGCGGAGTTTGATGCGAAGAAACGCAGCCACGCAGCCACTCGAACTCGCGGAGTTTGATGCGAAGAAACGCAGCCACGCAGCCACTCGAACTCGCGGAGTTTGATGCGAAGAAACGCAGCCACGCAGCCACGCAGCCACTCGAACTCGCGGAGTTTGATGCGAAGAAACGCAGCCACGCAGCCACGCAGCCACTCGAACTCGAACTCGCGGAGTTTGATGCGAAGAAACGCAGCAACGCAGCCACGCAGCCACGCAGCCACTTGAACTCGCGGAGTTCGATGCGAAGAAACGCAGCCACGCAGCCTCGCAGCCACGCAGCCACTCGAACTCGCGGAGTTTGATGCGAAGAAACGCAGCCACGCAGCCACGCAGCCACGCAGCCACGCAGCCACTCGAACTCGCGGAGTTTGATGCGAAGAAACGCAGCCACGCAGCCACTCGAACTCGCGGAGTTTGATGCGAAGAAACGCAGCCACGCAGCCACTCGAACTCGCGGAATTTGATGCGAAGAAACGCAGCCACACAGCCACAAAAACAAAAAACAAAAGGTTATTGAACTCGTGACACTGACATTTAAAACTAGGTCAGGGCCAATTTTGTGATAACAACAAAGAAAACCATGAAAATAATTTGACCACGGTGAAAGAATGCGTAAAAGGTTAAAAATATGAATAAAGATCTACTTTACAAGATAACAAGTTAAAACAGGAAGCCTTCAAACACGTGGTCTATTACAAAGAGAAATTTTACAATTTAGACAAATACATAATGTTGTGATTTTCGCCACAATAAAAGCCAAATACAGAATTAAACTGAATTTACAATAAAAGGTATTAAAAGCCAAGAAACTTGGGAAATCCTACAAACACAACACTAAATACGCACTCACCAAAGACGGGGGGTCCTTTTAAAGTAAAGAAAAAGAAAGTCACGCCCAAGCCGGAGAGTTTTTATACCCTCGAGCCGGTATATTTTTTTTTAAGTTGACAGTGGTAGCTGTCAAAGAACGCAAATTAAAAGTCATCAACAATTAAAAAAAATAAGTTAAAAAAAAATATAATTAACTTTAGGTAGGTTGTACTTTAAAACAATACTTTTATGTAATTATGAAATAGTTAATAAAAAAAGAAAATATCTGGTAAAAATAACAGATATCCCAACAAAGAGTTATAATAGTTGCACCATTACCCCAAAGATGTCGCTACGAACCTAATTTCAAGTTATATTTTATCGATAAACGACGGAATCTATTAGGCGTAAAGGTTCTAAAGAGGCCTAATAGATGTCGCTATGCGACATATCCCCCCTCGCTAGCTAAGGATTTTTGATGATAAAGGAAAAATCCTGAAATAGTTAAGCTAGAAAAAGTGGGGAAAAAAAAACTAAAAGCAAAGGGGAAAAAACAAACTTGCGGAAGTTTATTCACCACGTTCATTCACTGAGAAAGAAACGCAGCCACGCAGCTACGCAGCCACGCAGCCACTCGAACTCGAACTCGCGGAGTTTGATGCGAAGAAACGCAGCCACGCAGCCACGCAGCCACGCAGCCACTCAAACTCGCGGAGTTGGATGCGAAGACACGCAGCCACGCAGCCACGCAGCCACGCAGCCACGCAGCCACTCGAACTCGAACTCGCGGAGTTTGATGCGAAGAAACGCAGCCACGCAGCCACTCGAACTCGCGGAGTTTGATGCGAAGAAACGCAGCCACGCAGCCACTCGAACTCGCGGAGTTTGATGCGAAGAAACGCAGCCACGCAGCCACTCGAACTCGCGGAGTTTGATGCGAAGAAACGCAGCCACGCAGCCACGCAGCCACTCGAACTCGCGGAGTTTGATGCGAAGAAACGCAGCCACGCAGCCACGCAGCCACTCGAACTCGCGGAGTTTGATGCGAAGAAACGCAGCCACGCAGCTACGCAGCCACGCAGCCACTCGAACTCGAACTCGCGGAGTCTGATGCGAAGAAACGCAGCCACGCAGCCACGCAGCCACGCAGCCACGCAGCCACTCGAACTCGCGGAGTTTGATGCGAAGAAACGCAGCCACGCAGCCACGCAGCCACGCAGCCACGCAGCCACTCGAACTCGAACTCGCGGAGTTTGATGCGAAGAAACGCAGCCACGCAGCCACTCGAACTCGCGGAGTTTGATGCGAAGAAACGCAGCCACGCAGCCACGCAGCCACTCGAACTCGAACTCGCGGAGTTTGATGCGAAGAAACGCAGCAACGCAGCCACGCAGCCACGCAGCCACTCGAACTCGCGGAGTTTGATGCGAAGAAACGCAGCCACGCAGCCACGCAGCCACTCGAACTCGCGGAGTTTGATGCGAAGAAACGCAGCCACGCAGCCACGCAGCCACTCGAACTCGAACTCGCGGAGTTTGATGCGAAGAAACGCAGCCACGCAGCCACGCAGCCACTCGAACTCGAACTCGCGGAGTTTGATGCGAAGAAACGCAGCAACGCAGCCACGCAGCCACGCAGCCACTCGAACTCGCGGAGTTTGATGCGAAGAAACGCAGCCACGCAGCCACGCAGCCACTCGAACTCGCGGAGTTTGATGCGAAGAAACGCAGCCACGCAGCCACTCGAACTCGCGGAGTTTGATGCGAAGAAACGCACCCACGCAGCCACGCACCCACTCGAACTCGCGGAGTTTGATGCGAAGAAACGCAGCCACGCAGCCACTCGAACTCGCGGAGTTTGATGCAAAGAAACGCAGCCACGCAGCCACGCAGCCACTCGAACTCGCGGAGTTTTTATGCGAAGAAACGCAGCCACGCAGCCACGCAGCCACTCGAACTCGCGGAGTTTGATGCGAAGAAACGCAGCCACGCAGCCACGCAGCCACTCGAACTCGCGGAGTTTGATGCGAAGAAACGCAGCCACGCAGCCACGCAGCCACTCGAACTCGCGGAGTTTGATGCGAAGAAACGCAGCCACGCAGCCACGCTGTCACCTGGCCGGCACAGGGACAATAAAAAGGAAGAGATAAATAAAAATAAAATTAACAAATAACAAATTTATTTAAATAATTATTTACTTAGTCAGCGGGGAGCGGGGAACGCGGGTACGAAACTTAGCCTCGGTCTATTTCTCAGTCTTTAGCTCTCGGGTTTGGGGACACGACACTTATCTGGGGACAGGCAGCGACTTGTGGGACTCCAGCTTCTCAAGTCTCCGTGATCCCCGCAACAGGTGCAGCGTCGATGGCCAGGTGTTGGTGGCAGTGTTCGGGATCCCGTATGTGGCGGCAAGTTCGGTGTGTGGCGTCAGATGGCTTGTCAGCCAGACGGCATGGACGGCACGTGGTCGACTCCAGGCGACCACGGAGCAGAGAGATTTCTCCAAGCGTAGCACGAGGAGTTGCTCCGAATGTCAAATAGTAGTTGCTCAGAGCGTAGGAGATTTGCTCCGGTCGTAAACACCCCTGGAATATTCCAAAAGAGACTTAGAGGAGGGTTAACGCTGTTGACCCCCAAGCACGTGTTCAAGCGCGTGACCCCCAAGCAGAGTTCATCACAAACATTAAAAAACACTAATTAAAAAAAGAATTTAGAAAATATCAACATACAGTTAAAAAAAACAAAAGGTTATTGAACTCGTGACACTGACATTTAAAACTAGGTCAGGGCCAATTTTGTGATAACAACAAAGAAAACCATGAAAATAATTTGACCACGGTGAAAGAATTAATATTAAAAGGTTAAAAATATGAATAAAGATCTACTTTACAAGATAACAAGTTAAAACAGGAAGCCTTCAAACACGTGGTCTATTACAAAGAGAAATTTTACAATTTAGACAAATACATAATGTTGTGATTTTCGCCACAATAAAAGCCAAATACAGAATTAAACTGAATTTACAATAAAAGGTATTAAAAGCCAAGAAACTTGGGAAATCCTACAAACACAACACTAAATACGCACTCACCAAAGACGGGGGGTCCTTTTAAAGTAAAGAAAAAGAAAGTCACGCCCAAGCCGGAGAGTTTTCACGCAGTCACGCAGCCACGCAGCCACTCGAACTCGCGGAGTTTGATGCGAAGAAACGCAGCCACGCAGATACGCAGCCACGCAGCCACTCGAACTCGAACTCGCGGAGTTTGATGCGAAGAAACGCAGCCACGCAGCCACGCAGCCACGCAGCCACGCAGCCACTCGAACTCACGGAGTTTGATGCGAAGAAACGCAGCCACGCAGCCACGCAGCCACGCAGCCACGCAGCCACGCAGCCACTCGAACTCGAAATCGCGGAGTTTGATGCGAAGAAACGCAGCCACGCAGCCACGCAGTCACGCAGCCACGCAGCCACTCGAACTCGAACTCGCGGAGTTTGATGCGAAGAAACGCAGCCACGCAGCCACGCAGCCACTCGAACTCGCGGAGTTTGATGCGAAGAAACGCAGCCACGCAGCCACTCGGACTCGCGGAGTTTGATACGAAGAAACGCAGCCACGCAGCCACGCAGCCACTCGAACTCGCGGAGTTTGATGCGAAGAAACGCAGCCACGCAGCCACGCGGACTCGCGGAGTTTGATGCGAAGAAACGCACCCACGCAGCCACGCAGCCACGCAGCCACGCAGCCACTCGAACTCGCGGAGTTTGATGCGAAGAAACGCAGCCACGCAGCCACGCAGCCACTCGAACTCGCGGAGTTTGATGCGAAGAAACGCAGCCACGCAGCCACGCAGCCACTCGAACTCGCGGAGTTTGATGCGAAGAAACGCAGCCACGCAGCCACGCAGCCACTCGAACTCGCGGAGTTTGATGCGAAGAAACGCAGCCACGCAGCCACTCGAACTCGCGGAGTTTGATGCGAAGAAACGCAGCCACGCAGCCACGCAGCCACTCGAACTCGCGGAGTTTGATGCGAAGAAACGCAGCCACGCAGCCACGCTGTCACCTGGCCGGCACAGGGACAATAAAAAGGAAGAGATAAATAAAAATAAAATTAACAAATAACAAATTTATTTAAATAATTATTTACTTAGTCAGCGGGGAAACATTAAAAAACACTAATTAAAAAAAGAATTTAGAAAATATCAACATACAGTTAAAAAAAACAAAAGGTTATTGAACTCGTGACACTGACATTTAAAACTAGGTCAGGGCCAATTTTGTGATAACAACAAAGAAAACCATGAAAATAATTTGACCACGGTGAAAGAATGCGTAAAAGGTTAAAAATATGAATAAAGATCTACTTTACAAGATAACAAGTTAAAACAGGAAGCCTTCAAACACGTGGTCTATTACAAAGAGAAATTTTACAATTTAGACAAATACATAATGTTGTGATTTTCGCCACAATAAAAGCCAAATACAGAATTAAACTGAATTTACAATAAAAGGTATTAAAAGCCAAGAAACTTGGGAAATCCTACAAACACAACACTAAATACGCACTCACCAAAGACGGGGGGTCCTTTTAAAGTAAAGAAAAAGAAAGTCACGCCCAAGCCGGAGAGTTTTCACGCAGTCACGCAGCCACGCAGCCACTCGAACTCGCGGAGTTTGATGCGAAGAAACGCAGCCACGCAGATACGCAGCCACGCAGCCACTCGAACTCGAACTCGCGGAGTTTGATGCGAAGAAACGCAGCCACGCAGCCACGCAGCCACGCAGCCACTCGAACTCACGGAGTTTGATGCGAAGAAACGCAGCCACGCAGCCACGCAGCCACGCAGCCACTCGAACTCGAAATCGCGGAGTTTGATGCGAAGAAACGCAGCCACGCAGCCACGCAGTCACGCAGCCACGCAGCCACTCGAACTCGAACTCGCGGAGTTTGATGCGAAGAAACGCAGCCACGCAGCCACGCAGCCACTCGAACTCGCGAAGTTTGATGCGAAGAAACGCAGCCACGCAGCCACTCGAACTCGCGGAGTTTGATGCGAAGAAACGCAGCCACGCAGCCACGCAGCCACTCGAACTCGCGGAGTTTGATGCGAAGAAACGCAGCCACGCAGCCACTCGAACTCGCGGAGTTTGATGCGAAGAAACGCACCCACGCAGCCACGCAGCCACGCAGCCACTCGAACTCGCGGAGTTTGATGCGAAGAAACGCAGCCACGCAGCCACGCAGCCACTCGAACTCGCGGAGTTTGATGCGAAGAAACGCAGCCACGCAGCCACGCAGCCACGCAGCCACTCGAACTCGCGGAGTTTGATGCGAAGAAACGCAGCCACGCAGCCACGCAGCCACGCAGCCACTCGAACTCCACGCAGCCACGCAGCCACGCAGCCACTCGAACTCGCGGAGTTTGATGCGAAGAAACGCAGCCACGCAGATACGCAGCCACGCAGCCACTCGAACTCGAACTCGCGGAGTTTGATGCGAAGAAACGCAGCCACGCAGCCACGCAGCCACGCAGCCACGCAGCCACTCGAACTCACGGAGTTTGATGCGAAGAAACGCAGCCACGCAGCCACGCAGCCACGCAGCCACGCAGCCACGCAGCCACTCGAACTCGAAATCGCGGAGTTTGATGCGAAGAAACGCAGCCACGCAGCCACGCAGTCACGCAGCCACGCAGCCACTCGAACTCGAACTCGCGGAGTTTGATGCGAAGAAACGCAGCCACGCAGCCACGCAGCCACTCGAACTCGCGGAGTTTGATGCGAAGAAACGCAGCCACGCAGCCACTCGAACTCGCGGAGTTTGATACGAAGAAACGCAGCCACGCAGCCACGCAGCCACTCGAACTCGCGGAGTTTGATGCGAAGAAACGCAGCCACGCAACCACTCGAACTCGCGGAGTTTGATGCGAAGAAACGCACCCACGCAGCCACGCATAATTTTATTTTTATTTATCTCTTCCTTTTTATTGTCCCTGTGCCGGCCAGGTGACAGCGTGGCTGCGTGGCTGCGTTTCTTCGCATCAAACTCCGCGAGTTCGAGTGGCTGCGTGGCTGCGTGGCTGCGTTTCTTCGCATCAAACTCCGCGAGTTCGAGTGGCTGCGTGGCTGCGTTTCTTCGCATCAAACTCCGCGAGTTCGAGTGGCTGCGTGGCTGCGTGGCTGCGTGGCTGCGTTTCTTCGCATCAAACTCCGCGAGTTCGAGTGGCTGCGTGGCTGCGTGGCTGCGTGGCTGCGTTTCTTCGCATCAAACTCCGCGAGTTCGAGTGGCTGCGTGGCTGCGTGGCTGCGTTTCTTCGCATCAAACTCCGCGAGTTTGAGTGGCTGCGTGGCTGCGTGGCTGCGTTTCTTCGCATCAAACTCCGCGAGTTCGAGTGGCTGCGTGGCTGCGTGGCTGCGTGGGTGCGTTTCTTCGCATCAAACTCCGCGAGTTCGAGTGGCTGCGTGGCTGCGTTTCTTCGCATCAAACTCCGCGAGTTCGAGTGGCTGCGTGGCTGCGTGGCTGCGTTTCTTCGCATCAAACTCCGCGAGTTCGAGTGGCTGCGTGGCTGCGTGGCTGCGTGGCTGCGTGGGTGCGTTTCTTCGCATCAAACTCCGCGAGTTCGAGTGGCTGCGTGGCTGCGTGGCTGCGTTTCTTCGCATCAAACTCCGCGAGTTCGAGTGGCTGCGTGGCTGCGTTTCTTCGCATCAAACTCCGCGAGTTCGAGTGGCTGCGTGGCTGCGTGGCTGCTCGAACTCGCGGAGTTTGATGCGAAGAAACGCAGCCACGCAGCCACGCAGCCACTCGAACTCGCGGAGTTTGATGCGAAGAAACGCAGCCACGCAGCCACTCGAACTCGCGGAGTTTGATGCGAAGAAACGCAGCCACGCAGCCACGCAGCCACTCGAACTCGCGGAGTTTGATGCGAAGAAACGCAGCCACGCAGCCACGCTGTCACCTGGCCGGCACAGGGACAATAAAAAGGAAGAGATAAATAAAAATAAAATTAACAAATAACAAATTTATTTAAATAATTATTTACTTAGTCAGCGGGGAAACATTAAAAAACACTAATTAAAAAAAGAATTTAGAAAATATCAACATACAGTTAAAAAAAACAAAAGGTTATTGAACTCGTGACACTGACATTTAAAACTAGGTCAGGGCCAATTTTGTGATAACAACAAAGAAAACCATGAAAATAATTTGACCACGGTGAAAGAATGCGTAAAAGGTTAAAAATATGAATAAAGATCTACTTTACAAGATAACAAGTTAAAACAGGAAGCCTTCAAACACGTGGTCTATTACAAAGAGAAATTTTACAATTTAGACAAATACATAATGTTGTGATTTTCGCCACAATAAAAGCCAAATACAGAATTAAACTGAATTTACAATAAAAGGTATTAAAAGCCAAGAAACTTGGGAAATCCTACAAACACAACACTAAATACGCACTCACCAAAGTCGGGGGGTCCTTTTAAAGTAAAGAAAAAGAAAGTCACGCCCAAGCCGGAGAGTTTTCACGCAGTCACGCAGCCACGCAGCCACTCGAACTCGCGGAGTTTGATGCGAAGAAACGCAGCCACGCAGATACGCAGCCACGCAGCCACTCGAACTCGAACTCGCGGAGTTTGATGCGAAGAAACGCAGCCACGCAGCCACGCAGCCACGCAGCCACGCAGCCACGCAGCCACGCAGCCACTCGAACTCACGGAGTTTGATGCGAAGAAACGCAGCCACGCAGCCACGCAGCCACGCAGCCACGCAGCCACTCGAACTCGCGGAGTTTGATGCGAAGAAACGCACCCACGCAGCCACGCAGCCACGCAGTCACGCAGCCACGCAGCCACTCGAACTCGAACTCGCGGAGTTTGATGCGAAGAAACGCAGCCACGCAGCCACGCAGCCACTCGAACTCGCGGAGTTTGATGCGAAGAAACGCAGCCACGCAGCCACGCAGCCACTCGAACTCGCGGAGTTTGATGCGAAGAAACGCAGCCACGCAGCCACTCAAACTCCGCGAGTTTGAGTGGCTGCGTGGCTGCGTGGCTGCGTTTCTTCGCATCAAACTCCGCGAGTTCGAGTGGCTGCGTGGCTGCGTGGCTGCGTTTCTTCGCATCAAACTCCGCGAGTTCGAGTGGCTGCGTGGCTGCGTGGCTGCGTTGCTGCGTTTCTTCGCATCAAACTCCGCGAGTTCGAGTGGCTGCGTGGCTGCGTGGCTGCGTTTCTTCGCATCAAACTCCGCGAGTTCGAGTGGCTGCGTGGCTGCGTGGCTGCGTTTCTTCGCATCAAACTCCGCGAGTTCGAGTGGCTGCGTGGCTGCGTGGCTGCGTTTCTTCGCATCAAACTCCGCGAGTTCGAGTGGCTGCGTGGCTGCGTGGCTGCGTTTCTTCGCATCAAACTCCGCGAGTTCGAGTGGCTGCGTGGCTGCGTGGCTGCGTTTCTTCGCATCAAACTCCGCGAGTTCGAGTGGCTGCGTGGCTGCGTGGCTGCGTTTCTTCGCATCAAACTCCGCGAGTTCGAGTGGCTGCGTGGCTGCGTGGCTGCGGTTCTTCGCATCAAACTCCGCGAGTTTGAGTGGCTGCGTGGCTGCGTTTCTTCGCATCAAACTCCGCGAGTTCGAGTGGCTGCGTGGCTGCGTGGCTGCGTGGGTGCGTTTCTTCGCATCAAACTCCGCGAGTTCGAGTGGCTGCGTGGCTGCGTGGCTGCGTTTCTTCGCATCAAACTCCGCGAGTTCGAGTGGCTGCGTGGCTGCGTGGCTGCGTTTCTTCGCATCAAACTCCGCGAGTTCGAGTGGCTGCGTGGCTGCGTGGCTGCGTTTCTTCGCATCAAACTCCGCGAGTTCGAGTGGCTGCGTGGCTGCGTGGCTGCGTTGCTGCGTTTCTTCGCATCAAACTCCGCGAGTTCGAGTGGCTGCGTGGCTGCGTGGCTGCGTTTCTTCGCATCAAACTCCGCGAGTTCGAGTGGCTGCGTGGCTGCGGGGCTGCGTTTCTTCGCATCAAACTCCGCGAGTTCGATTGGCTGCGTGGCTGCGTGGCTGCGTTTCTTCGCATCAAACTCCGCGAGTTCGAGTGGCTGCGTGGCTGCGTGGCTGCGTTGCTGCGTTTCTTCGCATCAAACTCCGCGAGTTCGAGTGGCTGCGTGGCTGCGTGGCTGCGTTTCTTCGCATCAAACTCCGCGAGTTCGAGTGGCTGCGTGGCTGCGTGGCTGCGTTTCTTCGCATCAAACTCCGCGAGTTCGAGTGGCTGCGTGGCTGCGTGGCTGCGTTTCTTCGCATCAAACTCCGCGAGTTCGAGTGGCTGCGTGGCTGCGTGGCTGCGTTTCTTCGCATCAAACTCCGCGAGTTTGAGTGGCTGCGTGGCTGCGTTTCTTCGCATCAAACTCCGCGAGTTCGAGTGGCTGCGTGGCTGCGTGGCTGCGTGGGTGCGTTTCTTCGCATCAAACTCCGCGAGTTCGAGTGGCTGCGTGGCTGCGTGGCTGCGTTTCTTCATATCAAACTCCGCGAGTTCGAGTTCGAGTGGCTGCGTGGCTGCGTGGCTGCGTGGCTGCGTGGCTGCGTGGCTGCGTTTCTTCGCATCAAACTCCGCGAGTTCGAGTGGCTGCGTGGCTGCGTGGCTGCGTTTCTTCGCATCAAACTCCGCGAGTTCGAGTTCGAGTGGCTGCGTGGCTGCGTGGCTGCGTGGCTGCGTTTCTTCGCATCAAACTCCGCGAGTTCGAGTTCGAGTGGCTGCGTGGCTGCGTAGCTGCGTGGCTGCGTTTCTTCGCATCAAACTCCGCGAGTTCGAGTGGCTGCGTGGCTGCGGGGCTGCGTTTCTTCGCATCAAACTCCGCGAGTTCGAGTGGCTGCGTGGCTGCGTGGCTGCGTTTCTTCGCATCAAACTCCGCGAGTTCGAGTGGCTGCGTGGCTGCGTGGCTGCGTTTCTGCGTTTCTTCGCATCAAACTCCGCGAGTTCGAGTGGCTGCGTGGCTGCGTGGCTGCGTTTCTTCGCATCAGACTCCGCGGGTTCGAGTGGCTGCGTGGCTGCGTGGCTGCGTTTCTTCGCATCAAACTCCGCGAGTTCGAGTGGCTGCGTGGCTGCGTGGCTGCGTTTCTTCGCATCAAACTCCGCGAGTTCGAGTGGCTGCGTGGCTGCGTGGCTGCGTTTCTTCGCATCAAACTCCGCGAGTTTGAGTGGCTGCGTGGCTGCGTTTCTTCGCATCAAACTCCGCGAGTTCGAGTGGCTGCGTGGCTGCGTGGCTGCGTGGGTGCGTTTCTTCGCATCAAACTCCGCGAGTTCGAGTGGCTGCGTGGCTGCGTTTCTTCGCATCAAACTCCGCGAGTTCGCGTGGCTGCGTGGCTGCGTTTCTTCGCATCAAACTTCGCGAGTTCGAGTGGCTGCGTGGCTGCGTGGCTGCGTTGCTGCGTTTCTTCGCATCAAACTCCGCGAGTTCGAGTTCGAGTGGCTGCGTGGCTGCGTGGCTGCGTTTCTTCGCATCAAACTCCGCGAGTTCGAGTGGCTGCGTGGCTGCGTGGCTGCGTTTCTTCGCATCAAACTCCGCGAGTTCGAGTTCGAGTGGCTGCGTGGCTGCGTTTCTTCGCATCAAACTCCGCGAGTTCGAGTTCGAGTGGCTGCGTGGCTGCGTTTCTTCGCATCAAACTCCGCGAGTTCGAGTGGCTGCGTGGCTGCGTGGCTGCGTGGCTGCGTTTCTTCGCATCAAACTCCGCGAGTTCGAGTGGCTGCGTGGCTGCGTGGCTGCGTTTCTTCGCATCAAACTCCGCGAGTTCGAGTGGCTGCGTGGCTGCGTGGCTGCGTGGGTGCGTTTCTTCGCATCAAACTCCGCGAGTTCGAGTGGCTGCGTGGCTGCGTTTCTTCGCATCAAACTCCGCGAGTTCGAGTGGCTGCGTGGCTGCGTGGCTGCGTGGCTGCGTGGCTGCGTGGCTGCGTTTCTTCGCATCAAACTCCGCGAGTTCGAGTGGCTGCGTGGCTGCGTGGCTGCGTTTCTTCGCATCAAACTCCGCGAGTTCGAGTGGCTGCGTGGCTGCGTTTCTTCGCATCAAACTCCGCGAGTTCGAGTGGCTGCGTGGCTGCGTGGCTGCGTGGGTGCGTTTCTTCGCATCAAACTCCGCGAGTTCGAGTGGCTGCGTGGCTGCGTGGCTGCGTTTCTTCGCATCAAACTCCGCGAGTTCGAGTGGCTGCGTGGCTGCGTTTCTTCGCATCAAACTCCGCGAGTTCGAGTTCGAGTGGCTGCGTGGCTGCGTGGCTGCGTGGCTGCTCGGCTGCGTTTCTTCGCATCAAACTCCGCGAGTTTGAGTGGCTGCGTGGCTGCGTGGCTGCGTGGCTGCGTGGCTGCGTTTCTTCGCATCAAACTCCGCGAGTTCGAGTTCGAGTGGCTGCGTGGCTGCGTAGCTGCGTGGCTGCGTTTCTTCGCATCAAACTCCGCGAGTTCGAGTGGCTGCGTGGCTGCGTGGCTGCGTTTCTTCGCATCAAACTCCGCGAGTTCGAGTGGCTGCGTGCCTGCGTGGCTGCGTGGCTGCGTTTCTTCGCATCAAACTCCGCGAGTTCGAGTGGCTGCGTGGCTGCGTGGCTGCGTTTCTTCGCATCAAACTCCGCGAGTTCGAGTGGCTGCGTGGCTGCGTGGCTGCGTTTCTTCGCATCAAACTCCGCGAGTTCGAGTGGCTGCGTGGCTGCGTGGCTGCGTTTCTTCGCATCAAACTCCGCGAGTTCGAGTGGCTGCGTGGCTGCGTGGGTGCGTTTCTTCGCATTAAACTCCGCGAGTTCGAGTGGCTGCGTGGCTGCGTGGCTGCGTTTCTTCGCATCAAACTTCGCGAGTTCGAGTGGCTGCGTGGCTGCGTGGCTGCGTTGCTGCGTTTCTTCGCATCAAACTCCGCGAGTTCGAGTGGCTGCGTGGCTGCGTGGCTGCGTTTCTTCGCATCAAACTCCGCGAGTTCGAGTGGCTGCGTGGCTGCGTGGCTGCGTTTCTTCGCATCAAACTCCGCGAGTTCGAGTTCGAGTGGCTGCGTGGCTGCGAGGCTGCGTTTCTTCGCATCAAACTCCGCGAGTTCGAGTTCGAGTGGCTGTGTGGCTGCGTGGCTGCGTGGCTGCGTTTCTTCGCATCAAACTCCGCGAGTTCGAGTGGCTGCGTGGCTGCGTGGCTGCGTGGCTGCGTTTCTTCGCATCAAACTCCGCGAGTTCGAGTGGCTGCGTGGCTGCGTTTCTTCGCATCAAACTCCGCGAGTTCGAGTGGCTGCGTGGCTGCGTGGGTGCGTTTCTTCGCATCAAACTCCGCGAGTTCGAGTTCGAGTGGCTGCGTGGCTGCGTGACTGCGTGGCTGCGTGGCTGCGTTTCTTCGCATCAAACTCCGCGAGTTCGAGTGGCTGCGTGGCTGCGTTTCTTCGCATCAAACTCCGCGATTTCGAGTTCGAGTGGCTGCGTGGCTGCGTGGCTGCGTGGCTGCGTTTCTTCGCATCAAACTCCGCGAGTTCGAGTGGCTGCGTGGCTGCGTGGCTGCGTTTCTTCGCATCAAACTCCGCGAGTTCGAGTGGCTGCGTGGCTGCGTTTCTTCGCATCAAACTCCGCGAGTTCGAGTGGCTGCGTGGCTGCGTGGCTGCGTTTCTTCGCATCAAACTCCGCGAGTTCGAGTTCGAGTGGCTGCGTGGCTGCGTGGCTGCGTGGCTGCGTGGCTGCGTTTCTTCGCATCAAACTCCGCGAGTTCGAGTGGCTGCGTGGCTGCGTTTCTTCGCATCAAACTCCGCGAGTTCGAGTGGCTGCGTGGCTGCGTTTCTTCGCATCAAACTCCGCGAGTTCGAGTGGCTGCGTGGCTGCGTGGCTGCGTTTCTTCGCATCAAACTCCGCGAGTTCGAGTGGCTGCGTGGCTGCGTGGCTGCGTTTCTTCGCATCAAACTCCGCGAGTTCGAGTGGCTGCGTGGCTGCGTGGCTGCGTAGCTGCGTGGGTGCGTTTCTTCGCATCAAACTCCGCGAGTTCGAGTGGCTGCGTGGCTGCGTGGCTGCGTGGCTGCGTTTCTTCGCATCAAACTCCGCGAGTTCGAGTGGCTGCGTGGCTGCGTTTCTTCGCATCAAACTCCGCGAGTTCGAGTGGCTGCGTGGCTGCGTGGCTGCGTTTCTTCGTATCAAACTCCGCGAGTTCGAGTGGCTGCGTGGCTGCGTTTCTTCGCATCAAACTCCGCGAGTTCGAGTGGCTGCGTGGCTGCGTGGCTGCGTTTCTTCGCATCAAACTCCGCGAGTTCGAGTTCGAGTGGCTGCGTGGCTGCGTGACTGGCGTGGCTGCGTGGCTGCGTTTCTTCGCATCAAACTCCGCGATTTCGAGTTCAAGTGGCTGCGTGGCTGCGTGGCTGCGTGGCTGCGTGGCTGCGTTTCTTCGCATCAAACTCCGTGAGTTCGAGTGGCTGCGTGGCTGCGTGGCTGCGTGGCTGCGTGGCTGCGTTTCTTCGCATCAAACTCCGCGATTTCGAGTTCGAGTGGCTGCGTGGCTGCGTATCTGCGTGGCTGCGTTTCTTCGCATCAAACTCCGCGAGTTCGAGTGGCTGCGTGGCTGCGTGACTGCGTGAAAACTCTCCGGCTTGGGCGTGACTTTCTTTTTCTTTACTTTAAAAGGACCCCCCGTCTTTGGTGAGTGCGTATTTAGTGTTGTGTTTGTAGGATTTCCCAAGTTTCTTGGCTTTTAATACCTTTTATTGTAAATTCAGTTTAATTCTGTATTTGGCTTTTATTGTGGCGAAAATCACAACATTATGTATTTGTCTAAATTGTAAAATTTCTCTTTGTAATAGACCACGTGTTTGAAGGCTTCCTGTTTTAACTTGTTATCTTGTAAAGTAGATCTTTATTCATATTTTTAACCTTTTAATATTAATTCTTTCACCGTGGTCAAATTATTTTCATGGTTTTCTTTGTTGTTATCACAAAATTGGCCCTGACCTAGTTTTAAATGTCAGTGTCACGAGTTCAATAACCTTTTGTTTTTTTTAACTGTATGTTGATATTTTCTAAATTCTTTTTTTAATTAGTGTTTTTTAATGTTTTTGATGAACTCTGCTTGGGGGTCACGCGCTTGAACACGTGCTTGGGGGTCAACAGCGTTAACCCTCCTCTAAGTCTCTTTTGGAATATTCCAGGGGTGTTTACGACCGGAGCAAATCTCCTACGCTCTGAGCAACTACTATTTGACGTTCGGAGCAACTCCTCGTGCTACGCTTGGAGAAATCTCTCTGCTCCGTGGTCGCCTGGAGTCGACCACGTGCCGTCCATGCCGTCTGGCTGACAAGCCATCTGACGCCACACACCGAACTTGCCGCCACATACGGGATCCCGAACACTGCCACCAACACCTGGCCATCGACGCTGCACCTGTTGCGGGGATCACGGAGACTTGAGAAGCTGGAGTCCCACAAGTCGCTGCCTGTCCCCAGATAAGTGTCGTGTCCCCAAACCCGAGAGCTAAAGACTGAGAAATAGACCGAGGCTAAGTTTCGTACCCGCGTTCCCCGCTCCCCGCTGACTAAGTAAATAATTATTTAAATAAATTTGTTATTTGTTAATTTTATTTTTATTTATCTCTTCCTTTTTATTGTCCCTGTGCCGGCCAGGTGACAGCGTGGCTGCGTGGCTGCGTTTCTTCGCATCAAACTCCGCGAGTTCGAGTGGCTGCGTGGCTGCGTGGCTGCGTTTCTTCGCATCAAACTCCGCGAGTTCGAGTGGCTGCGTGGCTGCGTGGCTGCGTTTCTTCGCATCAAACTCCGCGAGTTCGAGTGGCTGCGTGGCTGCGTGGCTGCGTTTCTTCGCATAAAAACTCCGCGAGTTCGAGTGGCTGCGTGGCTGCGTGGCTGCGTTTCTTCGCATCAAACTCCGCGAGTTCGAGTGGCTGCGTGGCTGCGTTTCTTCGCATCAAACTCCGCGAGTTCGAGTGGCTGCGTGGCTGCGTGGGTGCGTTTCTTCGCATCAAACTCCGCGAGTTCGAGTGGCTGCGTGGCTGCGTTTCTTCGCATCAAACTCCGCGAGTTCGAGTGGCTGCGTGGCTGCGTGGCTGCGTTTCTTCGCATCAAACTCCGCGAGTTCGAGTGGCTGCGTGGCTGCGTGGCTGCGTTGCTGCGTTTCTTCGCATCAAACTCCGCGAGTTCGAGTTCGAGTGGCTGCGTGGCTGCGTGGCTGCGTTTCTTCGCATCAAACTCCGCGAGTTCGAGTGGCTGCGTGGCTGCGTGGCTGCGTGGCTGCGTTTCTTCGCATCAAACTCCGCGAGTTCGAGTGGCTGCGTGGCTGCGTGGCTGCGTTTCTTCGCATCAAACTCCGCGAGTTCGAGTGGCTGCGTGGCTGCGTGGCTGCGTTGCTGCGTTTCTTCGCATCAAACTCCGCGAGTTCGAGTTCGAGTGGCTGCGTGGCTGCGTGGCTGCGTTTCTTCGCATCAAACTCCGCGAGTTCGAGTGGCTGCGTGGCTGCGTTTCTTCGCATCAAACTCCGCGAGTTCGAGTTCGAGTGGCTGCGTGGCTGCGTGGCTGCGTGGCTGCGTGGCTGCGTTTCTTCGCATCAAACTCCGCGAGTTCGAGTGGCTGCGTGGCTGCGTGGCTGCGTGGCTGCGTGGCTGCGTTTCTTCGCATCAAACTCCGCGAGTTCGAGTTCGAGTGGCTGCGTGGCTGCGTAGCTGCGTGGCTGCGTTTCTTCGCATCAAACTCCGCGAGTTCGAGTGGCTGCGTGGCTGCGTGGCTGCGTTTCTTCGCATCAAACTCCGCGAGTTCGAGTGGCTGCGTGGCTGCGTGGCTGCGTTTCTTCGCATCAAACTCCGCGAGTTCGAGTGGCTGCGTGGCTGCGTTTCTTCGCATCAAACTCCGCGAGTTCGAGTGGCTGCGTGGCTGCGTTTCTTCGCATCAAACTCCGCGAGTTCGAGTGGCTGCGTGGCTGCGTTTCTTCGCATCAAACTCCGCGAGTTCGAGTTCGAGTGGCTGCGTGGCTGCGTGGCTGCGTTTCTTCGCATCAAACTCCGCGAGTTTGAGTGGCTGCGTGGCTGCGTGGCTGCGTGGCTGCGTTTCTTCGCATCAAACTCCGCGAGTTCGAGTTCGAGTGGCTGCGTGGCTGCGTAGCTGCGTGGCTGCGTTTCTTTCTCAGTGAATGAACGTGGTGAATAAACTTCCGCAAGTTTGTTTTTTCCCCTTTGCTTTTAGTTTTTTTTTCCCCACTTTTTCTAGCTTAACTATTTCAGGATTTTTCCTTTATCATCAAAAATCCTTAGCTAGCGAGGGGGGATATGTCGCATAGCGACATCTATTAGGCCTCTTTAGAACCTTTACGCCTAATAGATTCCGTCGTTTATCGATAAAATATAACTTGAAATTAGGTTCGTAGCGACATCTTTGGGGTAATGGTGCAACTATTATAACTCTTTGTTGGGATATCTGTTATTTTTACCAGATATTTTCTTTTTTTATTAACTATTTCATAATTACATAAAAGTATTGTTTTAAAGTACAACCTACCTAAAGTTAATTATATTTTTTTTTAACTTATTTTTTTTAATTGTTGATGACTTTTAATTTGCGTTCTTTGACAGCTACCACTGTCAACTTAAAAAAAAATATACCGGCTCGAGGGTATAAAAACTCTCCGGCTTGGGCGTGACTTTCTTTTTCTTTACTTTAAAAGGACCCCCCGTCTTTGGTGAGTGCGTATTTAGTGTTGTGTTTGTAGGATTTCCCAAGTTTCTTGGCTTTTAATACCTTTTATTGTAAATTCAGTTTAATTCTGTATTTGGCTTTTATTGTGGCGAAAATCACAACATTATGTATTTGTCTAAATTGTAAAATTTCTCTTTGTAATAGACCACGTGTTTGAAGGCTTCCTGTTTTAACTTGTTATCTTGTAAAGTAGATCTTTATTCATATTTTTAACCTTTTACGCATTCTTTCACCGTGGTCAAATTATTTTCATGGTTTTCTTTGTTGTTATCACAAAATTGGCCCTGACCTAGTTTTAAATGTCAGTGTCACGAGTTCAATAACCTTTTGTTTTTTTTAACTGTATGTTGATATTTTCTAAATTCTTTTTTTAATTAGTGTTTTTTAATGTTTCCCCGCTGACTAAGTAAATAATTATTTAAATAAATTTGTTATTTGTTAATTTTATTTTTATTTATCTCTTCCTTTTTATTGTCCCTGTGCCGGCCAGGTGACAGCGTGGCTGCGTGGCTGCGTTTCTTCGCATCAAACTCCGCGAGTTCGAGTGGCTGCGTGGCTGCGTGGCTGCGTTTCTTCGCATCAAACTCCGCGAGTTCGAGTGGCTGCGTGGCTGCGTTTCTTCGCATCAAACTCCGCGAGTTCGAGTGGCTGCGTGGCTGCGTGGCTGCGTTTCTTCGCATCAAACTCCGCGAGTTCGAGTGGCTGCGTGGCTGCGTGGCTGCGTTTCTTCGCATCAAACTCCGCGAGTTCGAGTGGCTGCGTGGCTGCGTGGCTGCGTTTCTTCGCATCAAACTCCGCGAGTTCGAGTGGCTGCGTGGCTGCGTGGCTGCGTGGCTGCGTGGGTGCGTTTCTTCGCATCAAACTCCGCGAGTTCGAGTGGCTGCGTGGCTGCGTTTCTTCGCATCAAACTCCGCGAGTTCGAGTGGCTGCGTGGCTGCGTGGCTGCGTTTCTTCGTATCAAACTCCGCGAGTTCGAGTGGCTGCGTGGCTGCGTTTCTTCGCATCAAACTCCGCGAGTTCGAGTGGCTGCGTGGCTGCGTGGCTGCGTTTCTTCGCATCAAACTCCGCGAGTTCGAGTTCGAGTGGCTGCGTGGCTGCGTGACTGCGTGGCTGCGTGGCTGCGTTTCTTCGCATCAAACTCCGCGATTTCGAGTTCGAGTGGCTGCGTGGCTGCGTGGCTGCGTGGCTGCGTGGCTGCGTGGCTGCGTTTCTTCGCATCAAACTCCGTGAGTTCGAGTGGCTGCGTGGCTGCGTGGCTGCGTGGCTGCGTGGCTGCGTTTCTTCGCATCAAACTCCGCGAGTTCGAGTTCGAGTGGCTGCGTGGCTGCGTATCTGCGTGGCTGCGTTTCTTCGCATCAAACTCCGCGAGTTCGAGTGGCTGCGTGGCTGCGTGACTGCGTGAAAACTCTCCGGCTTGGGCGTGACTTTCTTTTTCTTTACTTTAAAAGGACCCCCCGTCTTTGGTGAGTGCGTATTTAGTGTTGTGTTTGTAGGATTTCCCAAGTTTCTTGGCTTTTAATACCTTTTATTGTAAATTCAGTTTAATTCTGTATTTGGCTTTTATTGTGGCGAAAATCACAACATTATGTATTTGTCTAAATTGTAAAATTTCTCTTTGTAATAGACCACGTGTTTGAAGGCTTCCTGTTTTAACTTGTTATCTTGTAAAGTAGATCTTTATTCATATTTTTAACCTTTTAATATTAATTCTTTCACCGTGGTCAAATTATTTTCATGGTTTTCTTTGTTGTTATCACAAAATTGGCCCTGACCTAGTTTTAAATGTCAGTGTCACGAGTTCAATAACCTTTTGTTTTTTTTAACTGTATGTTGATATTTTCTAAATTCTTTTTTTAATTAGTGTTTTTTAATGTTTGTGATGAACTCTGCTTGGGGGTCACGCGCTTGAACACGTGCTTGGGGGTCAACAGCGTTAACCCTCCTCTAAGTCTCTTTTGGAATATTCCAGGGGTGTTTACGACCGGAGCAAATCTCCTACGCTCTGAGCAACTACTATTTGACGTTCGGAGCAACTCCTCGTGCTACGCTTGGAGAAATCTCTCTGCTCCGTGGTCGCCTGGAGTCGACCACGTGCCGTCCATGCCGTCTGGCTGACAAGCCATCTGACGCCACACACCGAACTTGCCGCCACATACGGGATCCCGAACACTGCCACCAACACCTGGCCATCGACGCTGCACCTGTTGCGGGGATCACGGAGACTTGAGAAGCTGGAGTCCCACAAGTCGCTGCCTTTCCCCAGATAAGTGTCGTGTCCCCAAACCCGAGAGCTAAAGACTGAGAAATAGACCGAGGCTAAGTTTCGTACCCGCGTTCCCCGCTCCCCGCTGACTAAGTAAATAATTATTTAAATAAATTTGTTATTTGTTAATTTTATTTTTATTTATCTCTTCCTTTTTATTGTCCCTGTGCCGGCCAGGTGACAGCGTGGCTGCGTGGCTGCGTTTCTTCGCATCAAACTCCGCGAGTTCGAGTGGCTGCGTGGCTGCGTGGCTGCGTTTCTTCGCATCAAACTCCGCGAGTTCGAGTGGCTGCGTGGCTGCGTGGCTGCGTTTCTTCGCATCAAACTCCGCGAGTTCGAGTGGCTGCGTGGCTGCGTGGCTGCGTTTCTTCGCATTAAAACTCCGCGAGTTCGAGTGGCTGCGTGGCTGCGTGGCTGCGTTTCTTCGCATCAAACTCCGCGAGTTCGAGTGGCTGCGTGGCTGCGTTTCTTCGCATCAAACTCCGCGAGTTCGAGTGGCTGCGTGGCTGCGTGTGTGCGTTTCTTCGCATCAAACTCCGCGAGTTCGAGTGGCTGCGTGGCTGCGTTTCTTCGCATCAAACTCCGCGAGTTCGAGTGGCTGCGTGGCTGCGTGGCTGCGTTTCTTCGCATCAAACTCCGCGAGTTCGAGTGGCTGCGTGGCTGCGTGGCTGCGTTGCTGCGTTTCTTCGCATCAACCTCCGCGAGTTCGAGTTCGAGTGGCTGCGTGGCTGCGTGGCTGCGTTTCTTCGCATCAAACTCCGCGAGTTCGAGTTCGAGTGGCTGCGTGGCTGCGTGGCTGCGTTTCTTCGCATCAAACTCCGCGAGTTCGAGTGGCTGCGTGGCTGCGTGGCTGCGTTTCTTCGCATCAAACTCCGCGAGTTCGAGTGGCTGCGTGGCTGCGTGGCTGCGTTGCTGCGTTTCTTCGCATCAAACTCCGCGAGTTCGAGTTCGAGTGGCTGCGTGGCTGCGTGGCTGCGTTTCTTCGCATCAAACTCCGCGAGTTCGAGTGGCTGCGTGGCTGCGTTTCTTCGCATCAAACTCCGCGAGTTCGAGTTCGAGTGGCTGCGTGGCTGCGTGGCTGCGTGGCTGCGTGGCTGCGTTTCTTCGCATCAAACTCCGCGAGTTCGAGTGGCTGCGTGGCTGCGTGGCTGCGTGGCTGCGTGGCTGCGTTTCTTCGCATCAAACTCCGCGAGTTCGAGTTCGAGTGGCTGCGTGGCTGCGTAGCTGCGTGGCTGCGTTTCTTCGCATCAAACTCCGCGAGTTCGAGTGGCTGCGTGGCTGCGTGGCTGCGTTTCTTCGCATCAAACTCCGCGAGTTCGAGTGGCTGCGTGGCTGCGTGGCTGCGTTTCTTCGCATCAAACTCCGCGAGTTCGAGTGGCTGCGTGGCTGCGTTTCTTCGCATCAAACTCCGCGAGTTCGAGTGGCTGCGTGGCTGCGTTTCTTCGCATCAAACTCCGCGAGTTCGAGTGGCTGCGTGGCTGCGTTTCTTCGCATCAAACTCCGCGAGTTCGAGTTCGAGTGGCTGCGTGGCTGCGTGGCTGCGTGGCTGCGTGGCTGCGTTTCTTCGCATCAAACTCCGCGAGTTTGAGTGGCTGCGTGGCTGCGTGGCTGCGTGGCTGCGTTTCTTCGCATCAAACTCCGCGAGTTCGAGTTCGAGTGGCTGCGTGGCTGCGTAGCTGCGTGGCTGCGTTTCTTTCTCAGTGAATGAACGTGGTGAATAAACTTCCGCAAGTTTGTTTTTTCCCCTTTGCTTTTAGTTTTTTTTTCCCCACTTTTTCTAGCTTAACTATTTCAGGATTTTTCCTTTATCATCAAAAATCCTTAGCTAGCGAGGGGGGATATGTCGCATAGCGACATCTATTAGGCCTCTTTAGAACCTTTACGCCTAATAGATTCCGTCGTTTATCGATAAAATATAACTTGAAATTAGGTTCGTAGCGACATCTTTGGGGTAATGGTGCAACTATTATAACTCTTTGTTGGGATATCTGTTATTTTTACCAGATATTTTCTTTTTTTATTAACTATTTCATAATTACATAAAAGTATTGTTTTAAAGTACAACCTACCTAAAGTTAATTATATTTTTTTTTAACTTATTTTTTTTAATTGTTGATGACTTTTAATTTGCGTTCTTTGACAGCTACCACTGTCAACTTAAAAAAAAATATACCGGCTCGAGGGTATAAAAACTCTCCGGCTTGGGCGTGACTTTCTTTTTCTTTACTTTAAAAGGACCCCCCGTCTTTGGTGAGTGCGTATTTAGTGTTGTGTTTGTAGGATTTCCCAAGTTTCTTGGCTTTTAATACCTTTTATTGTAAATTCAGTTTAATTCTGTATTTGGCTTTTATTGTGGCGAAAATCACAACATTATGTATTTGTCTAAATTGTAAAATTTCTCTTTGTAATAGACCACGTGTTTGAAGGCTTCCTGTTTTAACTTGTTATCTTGTAAAGTAGATCTTTATTCATATTTTTAACCTTTTACGCATTCTTTCACCGTGGTCAAATTATTTTCATGGTTTTCTTTGTTGTTATCACAAAATTGGCCCTGACCTAGTTTTAAATGTCAGTGTCACGAGTTCAATAACCTTTTGTTTTTTTTAACTGTATGTTGATATTTTCTAAATTCTTTTTTTAATTAGTGTTTTTTAATGTTTCCCCGCTGACTAAGTAAATAATTATTTAAATAAATTTGTTATTTGTTAATTTTATTTTTATTTATCTCTTCCTTTTTATTGTCCCTGTGCCGGCCAGGTGACAGCGTGGCTGCGTGGCTGCGTTTCTTCGCATCAAACTCCGCGAGTTCGAGTGGCTGCGTGGCTGCGTGGCTGCGTTTCTTCGCATCAAACTCCGCGAGTTCGAGTGGCTGCGTGGCTGCGTTTCTTCGCATCAAACTCCGCGAGTTCGAGTTCGAGTGGCTGCGTGGCTGCGTGGCTGCGTGGCTGCGTTTCTTCGCATAAACTCCGCGAGTTCGAGTGGCTGCGTGGCTGCGTGGCTGCGTGGCTGCGTGGCTGCGTTTCTTCGCATCAAACTCCGCGAGTTCGAGTTCGAGTGGCTGCGTGGCTGCGTAGCTGCGTGGCTGCGTTTCTTCGCATCAAACTCCGCGAGTTCGAGTGGCTGCGTGGCTGCGTGGCTGCGTTTCTTCGCATCAAACTCCGCGAGTTCGAGTGGCTGCGTGGCTGCGTGGCTGCGTTTCTTCGCATCAAACTCCGCGAGTTCGAGTGGCTGCGTGGCTGCGTTTCTTCGCATCAAACTCCGCGAGTTCGAGTGGCTGCGTGGCTGCGTTTCTTCAAAATTGGCCCTGACCTAGTTTTAAATGTCAGTGTCACGAGTTCAATAACCTTTTGTTTTTTTTAACTGTATGTTGATATTTTCTAAATTCTTTTTTTAATTAGTGTTTTTTAATGTTTCCCCGCTGACTAAGTAAATAATTATTTAAATAAATTTGTTATTTGTTAATTTTATTTTTATTTATCTCTTCCTTTTTATTGTCCCTGTGCCGGCCAGGTGACAGCGTGGCTGCGTGGCTGCGTTTCTTCGCATCAAACTCCGCGAGTTCGAGTGGCTGCGTGGCTGCGTGGCTGCGTTTCTTCGCATCAAACTCCGCGAGTTCGAGTGGCTGCGTGGCTGCGTTTCTTCGCATCAAACTCCGCGAGTTCGAGTGGCTGCGTGGCTGCGTGGCTGCGTTTCTTCGCATCAAACTCCGCGAGTTCGAGTGGCTGCGTGGCTGCGTGGCTGCGTGGCTGCGTGGCTGCGTTTCTTCGCATCAAACTCCGCGAGTTCGAGTGGCTGCGTGGCTGCGTGGCTGCGTTTCTTCGCATCAAACTCCGCGAGTTTGAGTGGCTGCGTGGCTGCGTGGCTGCGTTTCTTCGCATCAAACTCCGCGACTTCGAGTGGCTGCGTGGCTGCGTGGCTGCGTGGGTGCGTTTCTTCGCATCAAACTCCGCGAGTTCGAGTGGCTGCGTGGCTGCGTTTCTTCGCATCAAACTCCGCGAGTTCGCGTGGCTGCGTGGCTGCGTTTCTTCGCATCAAACTTCGCGAGTTCGAGTGGCTGCGTGGCTGCGTGGCTGCGTTGCTGCGTTTCTTCGCATCAAACTCCGCGAGTTCGAGTTCGAGTGGCTGCGTGGCTGCGTGGCTGCGTTTCTTCGCATCAAACTCCGCAAGTTCGAGTTCGAGTGGCTGCGTGGCTGCGTGGCTGCGTGGGTGCGTTTCTTCGCATCAAACTCCGCGAGTTCGAGTGGCTGCGTGGCTGCGTTTCTTCGCATCAAACTCCGCGAGTTCGCGTGGCTGCGTGGCTGCGTTTCTTCGCATCAAACTTCGCGAGTTCGAGTGGCTGCGTGGCTGCGTGGCTGCGTTGCTGCGTTTCTTCGCATCAAACTCCGCGAGTTCGAGTTCGAGTGGCTGCGTGGCTGCGTGGCTGCGTTTCTTCGCATCAAACTCCGCGAGTTCGAGTGGCTGCGTGGCTGCGTGGCTGCGTTTCTTCGCATCAAACTCCGCGAGTTCGAGTTCGAGTGGCTGCGTGGCTGCGTGGCTGCGTTTCTTCGCATCAAACTCCGCGAGTTCGAGTTCGAGTGGCTGCGTGGCTGCGTTTCTTCGCATCAAACTCCGCGAGTTCGAGTGGCTGCGTGGCTGCGTGGCTGCGTGGCTGCGTGGCTGCGTGGCTGCGTGGCTGCGTTTCTTCGCATCAAACTCCGCGAGTTCGAGTGGCTGCGTGGCTGCGTTTCTTCGCATCAAACTCCGCGAGTTCGAGTGGCTGCGTGGCTGCGTTTCTTCGCATCAAACTCCGCGAGTTCGAGTGGCTGCGTGGCTGCGTGGCTGCGTGGGTGCGTTTCTTCGCATCAAACTCCGCGAGTTCGAGTGGCTGCGTGGCTGCGTGGCTGCGTGGCTGCGTTTCTTCGCATCAAACTCCGTGAGTTCGAGTGGCTGCGTGGCTGCGTGGCTGCGTTTCTTCGCATCAAACTCCGCGAGTTCGAGTTCGAGTGGCTGCGTGGCTGCGTATCTGCGTGGCTGCGTTTCTTCGCATCAAACTCCGCGAGTTCGAGTGGCTGCGTGGCTGCGTGACTGCGTGAAAACTCTCCGGCTTGGGCGTGACTTTCTTTTTCTTTACTTTAAAAGGACCCCCCGTCTTTGGTGAGTGCGTATTTAGTGTTGTGTTTGTAGGATTTCCCAAGTTTCTTGGCTTTTAATACCTTTTATTGTAAATTCAGTTTAATTCTGTATTTGGCTTTTATTGTGGCGAAAATCACAACATTATGTATTTGTCTAAATTGTAAAATTTCTCTTTGTAATAGACCACGTGTTTGAAGGCTTCCTGTTTTAACTTGTTATCTTGTAAAGTAGATCTTTATTCATATTTTTAACCTTTTACGCATTCTTTCACCGTGGTCAAATTATTTTCATGGTTTTCTTTGTTGTTATCACAAAATTGGCCCTGACCTAGTTTTAAATGTCAGTGTCACGAGTTCAATAACCTTTTGTTTTTTTTAACTGTATGTTGATATTTTCTAAATTCTTTTTTTAATTAGTGTTTTTTAATGTTTCCCCGCTGACTAAGTAAATAATTATTTAAATAAATTTGTTATTTGTTAATTTTATTTTTATTTATCTCTTCCTTTTTATTGTCCCTGTGCCGGCCAGGTGACAGCGTGGCTGCGTGGCTGCGTTTCTTCGCATCAAACTCCGCGAGTTCGAGTGGCTGCGTGGCTGCGTGGCTGCGTTTCTTCGCATCAAACTCCGCGAGTTCGAGTGGCTGCGTGGCTGCGTTTCTTCGCATCAAACTCCGCGAGTTCGAGTTCGAGTGGCTGCGTGGCTGCGTGGCTGCGTGGCTGCGTTTCTTCGCATAAACTCCGCGAGTTCGAGTGGCTGCGTGGCTGCGTGGCTGCGTGGCTGCGTGGCTGCGTTTCTTCGCATCAAACTCCGCGAGTTCGAGTTCGAGTGGCTGCGTGGCTGCGTAGCTGCGTGGCTGCGTTTCTTCGCATCAAACTCCGCGAGTTCGAGTGGCTGCGTGGCTGCGTGGCTGCGTTTCTTCGCATCAAACTCCGCGAGTTCGAGTGGCTGCGTGGCTGCGTGGCTGCGTTTCTTCGCATCAAACTCCGCGAGTTCGAGTGGCTGCGTGGCTGCGTTTCTTCGCATCAAACTCCGCGAGTTCGAGTGGCTGCGTGGCTGCGTTTCTTCAAAATTGGCCCTGACCTAGTTTTAAATGTCAGTGTCACGAGTTCAATAACCTTTTGTTTTTTTTAACTGTATGTTGATATTTTCTAAATTCTTTTTTTAATTAGTGTTTTTTAATGTTTCCCCGCTGACTAAGTAAATAATTATTTAAATAAATTTGTTATTTGTTAATTTTATTTTTATTTATCTCTTCCTTTTTATTGTCCCTGTGCCGGCCAGGTGACAGCGTGGCTGCGTGGCTGCGTTTCTTCGCATCAAACTCCGCGAGTTCGAGTGGCTGCGTGGCTGCGTGGCTGCGTTTCTTCGCATCAAACTCCGCGAGTTCGAGTGGCTGCGTGGCTGCGTTTCTTCGCATCAAACTCCGCGAGTTCGAGTGGCTGCGTGGCTGCGTGGCTGCGTTTCTTCGCATCAAACTCCGCGAGTTCGAGTGGCTGCGTGGCTGCGTGGCTGCGTGGCTGCGTGGCTGCGTTTCTTCGCATCAAACTCCGCGAGTTCGAGTGGCTGCGTGGCTGCGTGGCTGCGTTTCTTCGCATCAAACTCCGCGAGTTTGAGTGGCTGCGTGGCTGCGTGGCTGCGTTTCTTCGCATCAAACTCCGCGACTTCGAGTGGCTGCGTGGCTGCGTGGCTGCGTGGGTGCGTTTCTTCGCATCAAACTCCGCGAGTTCGAGTGGCTGCGTGGCTGCGTTTCTTCGCATCAAACTCCGCGAGTTCGCGTGGCTGCGTGGCTGCGTTTCTTCGCATCAAACTTCGCGAGTTCGAGTGGCTGCGTGGCTGCGTGGCTGCGTTGCTGCGTTTCTTCGCATCAAACTCCGCGAGTTCGAGTTCGAGTGGCTGCGTGGCTGCGTGGCTGCGTTTCTTCGCATCAAACTCCGCAAGTTCGAGTTCGAGTGGCTGCGTGGCTGCGTGGCTGCGTGGCTGCGTTTCTTCGCATCAAACTCCGCGAGTTCGAGTGGCTGCGTGGCTGCGTGGCTGCGTGGCTGCGTTCCTTCGCATCAAACTCCGCGAGTTCGAGTGGCTGCGTGGCTGTGTGGCTGCGTTTCTTCGCATCAAACTCCGCGAGTTCGAGTGGCTGCGTGGCTGCGTTTCTTCGCATCAAACTCCGCGAGTTCGAGTGGCTGCGTGGCTGCGTGGCTGCGTTTCTTCGCATCAAACTCCGCGAGTTCGAGTGGCTGCGTGGCTGCGTGGCTGCGTTTCTTCGCATCAAACTCCGCGAGTTCGAGTGGCTGCGTGGCTGCGTGGCTGCGTGGCTGCGTTTCTTCGCATCAAACTCCGCGAGTTCGAGTGGCTGCGTGGCTGCGTGGCTGCGTGGGTGCGTTTCTTCGCATCAAACTCCGCGAGTTCGAGTGGCTGCGTGGCTGCGTTTCTTCGCATCAAACTCCGCGAGTTCGAGTGGCTGCGTGGCTGCGTGGCTGCGTTTCTTCGCATCAAACTCCGCGAGTTCGAGTTCGAGTGGCTGCGTGGCTGCGTGGCTGCGTGGCTGCGTTTCTTCGCATCAAACTCCGCGAGTTCGAGTTCGAGTGGCTGCGTGGCTGCGTAGCTGCGTGGCTGCGTTTCTTCGCATCAAACTCCGCGAGTTCGAGTGGCTGCGTGGCTGCGGGGCTGCCTTTCTTCGCATCAAACTCCGCGAGTTCGAGTGGCTGCGTGGCTGCGTGGCTGCGTTTCTTCGCATCAAACTCCGCGAGTTCGAGTGGCTGCGTGGCTGCGTGGCTGCGTTGCTGCGTTTCTTCGCATCAAACTCCGCGAGTTCGAGTGGCTGCGTGGCTGCGTGGCTGCGTTTCTTCGCATCAAACTCCGCGAGTTCGAGTGGCTGCGTGGCTGCGTGGCTGCGTTTCTTCGCATCAAACTCCGCGAGTTCGAGTGGCTGCGTGGCTGCGTGGCTGCGTTTCTTCGCATCAAACTCCGCGAGTTCGAGTGGCTGCGTGGCTGCGTGGCTGCGTTTCTTCGCATCAAACTCCGCGAGTTTGAGTGGCTGCGTGGCTGCGTTTCTTCGCATCAAACTCCGCGAGTTCGAGTGGCTGCGTGGCTGCGTGGCTGCGTGGGTGCGTTTCTTCGCATCAAACTCCGCGAGTTCGAGTGGCTGCGTGGCTGCGTTTCTTCGCATCAAACTCCGCGAGTTCGCGTGGCTGCGTGGCTGCGTTTCTTCGCATCAAACTTCGCGAGTTCGAGTGGCTGCGTGGCTGCGTGGCTGCGTTGCTGCGTTTCTTCGCATCAAACTCCGCGAGTTCGAGTTCGAGTGGCTGCGTGGCTGCGTGGCTGCGTTTCTTCGCATCAAACTCCGCGAGTTCGAGTGGCTGCGTGGCTGCGTGGCTGCGTTTCTTCGCATCAAACTCCGCGAGTTCGAGTTCGAGTGGCTGCGTGGCTGCGTTTCTTCGCATCAAACTCCGCGAGTTCGAGTTCGAGTGGCTGCGTGGCTGCGTTTCTTCGCATCAAACTCCGCGAGTTCGAGTGGCTGCGTGGCTGCGTGGCTGCGTTTCTTCGCATCAAACTCCGCGAGTTCGAGTGGCTGCGTGGCTGCGTTTCTTCGCATCAAACTCCGCGAGTTCGAGTGGCTGCGTGGCTGCGTTTCTTCGCATCAAACTCCGCGAGTTCGAGTGGCTGCGTGGCTGCGTGGCTGCGTGGGTGCGTTTCTTCGCATCAAACTCCGCGAGTTCGAGTGGCTGCGTGGCTGCGTGGCTGCGTGGCTGCGTTTCTTCGCATCAAACTCCGTGAGTTCGAGTGGCTGCGTGGCTGCGTGGCTGCGTTTCTTCGCATCAAACTCCGCGAGTTCGAGTTCGAGTGGCTGCGTGGCTGCGTGGCTGCGTGGCTGCGTGGCTGCGTTTCTTCGCATCAAACTCCGCGAGTTCGAGTTCGAGTGGCTGCGTGGCTGCGTAGCTGCGTGGCTGCGTTTCTTCGCATCAAACTCCGCGAGTTCGAGTGGCTGCGTGGCTGCGGGGCTGCCTTTCTTCGCATCAAACTCCGCGAGTTCGAGTGGCTGCGTGGCTGCGTGGCTGCGTTTCTTCGCATCAAACTCCGCGAGTTCGAGTGGCTGCGTGGCTGCGTGGCTGCGTTGCTGCGTTTCTTCGCATCAAACTCCGCGAGTTCGAGTGGCTGCGTGGCTGCGTGGCTGCGTTTCTTCGCATCAAACTCCGCGAGTTCGAGTGGCTGCGTGGCTGCGTGGCTGCGTTTCTTCGCATCAAACTCCGCGAGTTCGAGTGGCTGCGTGGCTGCGTGGCTGCGTTTCTTCGCATCAAACTCCGCGAGTTCGAGTGGCTGCGTGGCTGCGTGGCTGCGTTTCTTCGCATCAAACTCCGCGAGTTTGAGTGGCTGCGTGGCTGCGTTTCTTCGCATCAAACTCCGCGAGTTCGAGTGGCTGCGTGGCTGCGTGGCTGCGTGGGTGCGTTTCTTCGCATCAAACTCCGCGAGTTCGAGTGGCTGCGTGGCTGCGTTTCTTCGCATCAAACTCCGCGAGTTCGCGTGGCTGCGTGGCTGCGTTTCTTCGCATCAAACTTCGCGAGTTCGAGTGGCTGCGTGGCTGCGTGGCTGCGTTGCTGCGTTTCTTCGCATCAAACTCCGCGAGTTCGAGTTCGAGTGGCTGCGTGGCTGCGTGGCTGCGTTTCTTCGCATCAAACTCCGCGAGTTCGAGTGGCTGCGTGGCTGCGTGGCTGCGTTTCTTCGCATCAAACTCCGCGAGTTCGAGTTCGAGTGGCTGCGTGGCTGCGTTTCTTCGCATCAAACTCCGCGAGTTCGAGTTCGGGTGGCTGCGTGGCTGCGTTTCTTCGCATCAAACTCCGCGAGTTCGAGTGGCTGCGTGGCTGCGTGGCTGCGTGGCTGCGTGGCTGCGTGGCTGCGTGGCTGCGTTTCTTCGCATCAAACTCCGCGAGTTCGAGTGGCTGCGTGGCTGCGTTTCTTCGCATCAAACTCCGCGAGTTCGAGTGGCTGCGTGGCTGCGTTTCTTCGCATCAAACTCCGCGAGTTCGAGTGGCTGCGTGGCTGCGTGGCTGCGTGGGTGCGTTTCTTCGCATCAAACTCCGCGAGTTCGAGTGGCTGCGTGGCTGCGTGGCTGCGTGGCTGCGTTTCTTCGCATCAAACTCCGTGAGTTCGAGTGGCTGCGTGGCTGCGTGGCTGCGTGGCTGCGTGGCTGCGTTTCTTCGCATCAAACTCCGCGAGTTCGAGTTCGAGTGGCTGCGTGGCTGCGTATCTGCATGGCTGCGTTTCTTCGCATCAAACTCCGCGAGTTCGAGTGGCTGCGTGGCTGCGTGACTGCGTGAAAACTCTCCGGCTTGGGCGTGACTTTCTTTTTCTTTACTTTAAAAGGACCCCCCGTCTTTGGTGAGTGCGTATTTAGTGTTGTGTTTGTAGGATTTCCCAAGTTTCTTGGCTTTTAATACCTTTTATTGTAAATTCAGTTTAATTCTGTATTTGGCTTTTATTGTGGCGAAAATCACAACATTATGTATTTGTCTAAATTGTAAAATTTCTCTTTGTAATAGACCACGTGTTTGAAGGCTTCCTGTTTTAACTTGTTATCTTGTAAAGTAGATCTTTATTCATATTTTTAACCTTTTACGCATTCTTTCACCGTGGTCAAATTATTTTCATGGTTTTCTTTGTTGTTATCACAAAATTGGCCCTGACCTAGTTTTAAATGTCAGTGTCACGAGTTCAATAACCTTTTGTTTTTTTTAACTGTATGTTGATATTTTCTAAATTCTTTTTTTAATTAGTGTTTTTTAATGTTTCCCCGCTGACTAAGTAAATAATTATTTAAATAAATTTGTTATTTGTTAATTTTATTTTTATTTATCTCTTCCTTTTTATTGTCCCTGTGCCGGCCAGGTGACAGCGTGGCTGCGTGGCTGCGTTTCTTCGCATCAAACTCCGCGAGTTCGAGTGGCTGCGTGGCTGCGTGGCTGCGTTTCTTCGCATCAAACTCCGCGAGTTCGAGTGGCTGCGTGGCTGCGTTTCTTCGCATCAAACTCCGCGAGTTCGAGTTCGAGTGGCTGCGTGGCTGCGTGGCTGCGTGGCTGCGTGGCTGCGTTTCTTCGCATAAACTCCGCGAGTTCGAGTGGCTGCGTGGCTGCGTGGCTGCGTGGCTGCGTGGCTGCGTTTCTTCGCATCAAACTCCGCGAGTTCGAGTTCGAGTGGCTGCGTGGCTGCGTAGCTGCGTGGCTGCGTTTCTTCGCATCAAACTCCGCGAGTTCGAGTGGCTGCGTGGCTGCGTGGCTGCGTTTCTTCGCATCAAACTCCGCGAGTTCGAGTGGCTGCGTGGCTGCGTTTCTTCGCATCAAACTCCGCGAGTTCGAGTGGCTGCGTGGCTGCGTTTCTTCGCATCAAACTCCGCGAGTTCGAGTGGCTGCGTGGCTGCGTTTCTTCAAAATTGGCCCTGACCTAGTTTTAAATGTCAGTGTCACGAGTTCAATAACCTTTTGTTTTTTTTAACTGTATGTTGATATTTTCTAAATTCTTTTTTTAATTAGTGTTTTTTAATGTTTCCCCACTGACTAAGTAAATAATTATTTAAATAAATTTGTTATTTGTTAATTTTATTTTTATTTATCTCTTCCTTTTTATTGTCCCTGTGCCGGCCAGGTGACAGCGTGGCTGCGTGGCTGCGTTTCTTCGCATCAAACTCCGCGAGTTCGAGTGGCTGCGTGGCTGCGTGGCTGCGTTTCTTCGCATCAAACTCCGCGAGTTCGAGTGGCTGCGTGGCTGCGTTTCTTCGCATCAAACTCCGCGAGTTCGAGTGGCTGCGTGGCTGCGTGGCTGCGTGGCTGCGTGGCTGCGTTTCTTCGCATCAAACTCCGCGAGTTCGAGTGGCTGCGTGGCTGCGTGGCTGCGTGGCTGCGTGGCTGCGTTTCTTCGCATCAAACTCCGCGAGTTCGAGTGGCTGCGTGGCTGCGTGGCTGCGTTTCTTCGCATCAAACTCCGCGAGTTTGAGTGGCTGCGTGGCTGCGTGGCTGCGTTTCTTCGCATCAAACTCCGCGACTTCGAGTGGCTGCGTGGCTGCGTGGCTGCGTGGGTGCGTTTCTTCGCATCAACCTCCGCGAGTTCGAGTGGCTGCGTGGCTGCGTTTCTTCGCATCAAACTCCGCGAGTTCGCGTGGCTGCGTGGCTGCGTTTCTTCGCATCAAACTTCGCGAGTTCGAGTGGCTGCGTGGCTGCGTGGCTGCGTTGCTGCGTTTCTTCGCATCAAACTCCGCGAGTTCGAGTTCGAGTGGCTGCGTGGCTGCGTGGCTGCGTTTCTTCGCATCAAACTCCGCGAGTTCGAGTGGCTGCGTGGCTGCGTGGCTGCGTTTCTTCGCATCAAACTCCGCGAGTTCGAGTTCGAGTGGCTGCGTGGCTGCGTTTCTTCGCATCAAACTCCGCGAGTTCGAGTTCGAGTGGCTGCGTGGCTGCGTGGCTGCGTGGCTGCGTGGCTGCGTGGCTTTGTTTCTTCGCATCAAACTCCGCGAGTTCGAGTGGCTGCGTGGCTGCGTGGCTGCGTGGCTGCGTTTCTTCGCATCAAACTCCGCGAGTTCGAGTGGCTGCGTGGCTGCGTTTCTTCGCATCAAACTCCGCGAGTTCGAGTGGCTGCGTGGCTGCGTGGCTGCGTGGCTGCGTTTCTTCGCATCAAACTCCGCGAGTTCGAGTGGCTGCGTGGCTGCGTGGCTGCGTGGCTGCGTGGCTGCGTTTCTTCGCATCAAACTCCGCGAGTTCGAGTGGCTGCGTGGCTGCGTGGCTGCGTTTCTTCGCATCAAACTCCGCGAGTTTGAGTGGCTGCGTGGCTGCGTGGCTGCGTTTCTTCGCATCAAACTCCGCGAGTTCGAGTGGCTGCGTGGCTGCGTGGCTGCGTGGGTGCGTTTCTTCGCATCAAACTCCGCGAGTTCGAGTGGCTGCGTGGCTGCGTTTCTTCGCATCAAACTCCGCGAGTTCGCGTGGCTGCGTGGCTGCGTTTCTTCGCATCAAACTTCGCGAGTTCGAGTGGCTGCGTGGCTGCGTGGCTGCGTTGCTGCGTTTCTTCGCATCAAACTCCGCGAGTTCGAGTTCGAGTGGCTGCGTGGCTGCGTGGCTGCGTTTCTTCGCATCAAACTCCGCGAGTTCGAGTGGCTGCGTGGCTGCGTGGCTGCGTTTCTTCGCATCAAACTCCGCGAGTTCGAGTTCGAGTGGCTGCGTGGCTGCGTTTCTTCGCATCAAACTCCGCGAGTTCGAGTTCGAGTGGCTGCGTGGCTGCGTGGCTGCGTGGCTGCGTGGCTGCGTGGCTTTGTTTCTTCGCATCAAACTCCGCGAGTTCGAGTGGCTGCGTGGCTGCGTGGCTGCGTGGCTGCGTTTCTTCGCATCAAACTCCGCGAGTTCGAGTGGCTGCGTGGCTGCGTGGCTGCGTGGGTGCGTTTCTTCGCATCAAACTCCGCGAGTTCGAGTGGCTGCGTGGCTGCGTTTCTTCGCATCAAACTCCGCGAGTTCGAGTGGCTGCGTGGCTGCGTGGCTGCGTTTCTTCGCATCAAACTCCGCGAGTTCGAGTTCGAGTGGCTGCGTGGCTGCGTGGCTGCGTGGCTGCGTGGCTGCGTGGCTGCGTTTCTTCGCATCAAACTCCGCGAGTTCGAGTTCGAGTGGCTGCGTGGCTGCGTAGCTGCGTGGCTGCGTTTCTTCGCATCAAACTCCGCGAGTTCGAGTGGCTGCGTGGCTGCGGGGCTGCGTTTCTTCGCATCAAACTCCGCGAGTTCGAGTGGCTGCGTGGCTGCGTGGCTGCGTTTCTTCGCATCAAACTCCGCGAGTTCGAGTGGCTGCGTGGCTGCGTGGCTGCGTTGCTGCGTTTCTTCGCATCAAACTCCGCGAGTTCGAGTGGCTGCGTGGCTGCGTGGCTGCGTTTCTTCGCATCAAACTCCGCGAGTTCGAGTGGCTGCGTGGCTGCGTGGCTGCGTTTCTTCGCATCAAACTCCGCGAGTTCGAGTGGCTGCGTGGCTGCGTGGCTGCGTTTCTTCGCATCAAACTCCGCGAGTTCGAGTGGCTGCGTGGCTGCGTGGCTGCGTTTCTTCGCATCAAACTCCGCGAGTTTGAGTGGCTGCGTGGCTGCGTGGCTGCGTTTCTTCGCATCAAACTCCGCGAGTTCGAGTGGCTGCGTGGCTGCGTGGCTGCGTGGGTGCGTTTCTTCGCATCAAACTCCGCGAGTTCGAGTGGCTGCGTGGCTGCGTTTCTTCGCATCAAACTCCGCGAGTTCGCGTGGCTGCGTGGCTGCGTTTCTTCGCATCAAACTTCGCGAGTTCGAGTGGCTGCGTGGCTGCGTGGCTGCGTGGCTGCGTTGCTGCGTTTCTTCGCATCAAACTCCGCGAGTTCGAGTTCGAGTGGCTGCGTGGCTGCGTGGCTGCGTTTCTTCGCATCAAACTCCGCGAGTTCGAGTGGCTGCGTGGCTGCGTGGCTGCGTTTCTTCGCATCAAACTCCGCGAGTTCGAGTTCGAGTGGCTGCGTGGCTGCGTTTCTTCGCATCAAACTCCGCGAGTTCGAGTTCGAGTGGCTGCGTGGCTGCGTTTCTTCGCATCAAACTCCGCGAGTTCGAGTGGCTGCGTGGCTGCGTGGCTGCGTGGCTGCGTTTCTTCGCATCAAACTCCGCGAGTTCGAGTGGCTGCGTGGCTGCGTGGCTGCGTGGGTGCGTTTCTTCGCATCAAACTCCGCGAGTTCGAGTGGCTGCGTGGCTGCGTTTCTTCGCATCAAACTCCGCGAGTTCGAGTGGCTGCGTGGCTGCGTGGCTGCGTTTCTTCGCATCAAACTCCGCGAGTTCGAGTTCGAGTGGCTGCGTGGCTGCGTGGCTGCGTGGCTGCGTGGCTGCGTTTCTTCGCATCAAACTCCGCGAGTTCGAGTGGCTGCGTGGCTGCGTGGCTGCGTTTCTTCGCATCAAACTCCGCGAGTTCGAGTTCGAGTGGCTGCGTGGCTGCGTTTCTTCGCATCAAACTCCGCGAGTTCGAGTGGCTGCGTGGCTGCGTTTCTTCGCATCAAACTCCGCGAGTTCGAGTGGCTGCGTGGCTGCGTGGCTGCGTGGCTGCGTTTCTTCGCATCAAACTCCGCGAGTTCGAGTGGCTGCGTGGCTGCGTGGCTGCGTTTCTTCGCATCAAACTCCGCGAGTTCGAGTGGCTGCGTGGCTGCGTGGCTGCGTTGCTGCGTTTCTTCGCATCAAACTCCGCAAGTTCGAGTTCGAGTGGCTGCGTGGCTGCGTGGCTGCGTGGCTGCGTTTCTTCGCATCAAACTCCGCGAGTTCGAGTGGCTGCGTGGCTGCGTGGCTGCGTTTCTTCGCATCAAACTCCGCGAGTTCGAGTGGCTGCGTGGCTGTGTGGCTGCGTTTCTTCGCATCAAACTCCGCGAGTTCGAGTGGCTGCGTGGCTGCGTTTCTTCGCATCAAACTCCGCGAGTTCGAGTGGCTGCGTGGCTGCGTGGCTGCGTTTCTTCGCATCAAACTCCGCGAGTTCGAGTGGCTGCGTGGCTGCGTGGCTGCGTTTCTTCGCATCAAACTCCGCGAGTTCGAGTGGCTGCGTGGCTGTGTGGCTGCGTTTCTTCGCATCAAACTCCGCGAGTTCGAGTTCGAGTGGCTGCGTGGCTGCGTTTCTTCGCATCAAACTCCGCGAGTTAGACTATTAAATTACCTGCACCAAATGTTACGAAGCCCTGCCTCCTTATCGCAAACTCGCCGAGTATCGCATCCTTCGCGCGGAAGCCACCTGTCAGTACGTCACAGCGGTATGCAAAAATAACACTAATTGTATGCAATCACGACTCATATTCCAAGTCTTTGACAAGAGTTGGAACGGCTCTTTTTTCGATGCAGTTATTTGTTCGACGTTTATTTGTTCGTTTTACGAGTAATGTTACATCCTTTTACCTACCTTATACTAGAAACAATAATGTTGTGATGTCAATTATTAATTTCTGTTATTATTGTAATTATGATGTTAAAGTAAAAATTATATTATTGTTTTTAAGTAACAATCAACTTATAAGTACTCGATTACGTGATTTCCAAGCGCTAAATACATCGTCAAGTTATCTTAAATACGTCGTTATCACTTCTTATAATAAAAGGACAGATTTTAGGTATAAGTTCAGCAGTTTATACAGTAATGATTCTTTTATCAATATTGTTTTTTGTAATTATTTTTTTATTTCAATTTTGTTGTTATTTCAGTGGAAATGGAATTTGTTAGTTATTCTAATTTGTTATTTTTGTACCCGACATTATTATTTTTTTGTCAAAAAGTAAACGGTGTTATTTATATTGTGCGCAATATAATATTATTGTATGTTCTATCTTTTTCGATACACAGCATTAATAAAAGACAGAAAATAGTTATTATTAGTGTACTGAACGCAAAACTTAGTCGCTTCATATCAAGTTATTTAAAATTAATGTTGGTCAAGTTTGATTTATCTTTAGGCATTAATTGCGTACTTTTATTAGTGAATAATACCTTACTCGGTGTTCTTATCACTTCCCGTAATTTGCAACATTATTATATTTTATTTAAGAACATTACAAATAACTTTTGCAACGATTTAAGAAACCTACATATTATTAATATAAATATTAGCCGCTGTTTTACCTCTTACGTTCTTAAACATGTTTCATTGATATTAGTTTTAAAATATTATAATTATTTAGTGATAAATAAGTCAATCACTGTAAAGCCAAGTGCAAAAGATCGCAATTACTGTTTATTGTCTTTGTTATTATTATTTTGTTATCACGATCATTACTCCTGGTATCCTCCACTAATATCAACTCAAAAAAATTTGCGCCTACCAATCAAACGTTATTTTTACCCTTATAATATCCATTATCACACCGTCTGCAATATTATAGTAACTTACCTACTAATTATTATTATAGTCCACTCTCTCCAATGTCTGCATTAACCATCTACTATCAGAACGTACGGGGCCTCCGTACGAAAACAAATGATTTTAAAAACTCACTGGAACTGTCTAATTACGACATAGTCTGTTTATCCGAGACGTGGCTTAACGATCAGATTACTACTGAGGAGATATTCGATGGGCGATATCATGTATGGCGGCGTGACCGTGCTTACGATCGGACAGGACAGACTCGCGGGGGGGGCGTGGCCGTCGCGGTGCGCAAGGACCTCTTTGCCGAGCCGCAGCCATCGTGGCTGTCTTCAGCTGAAGATTTGTGGGTGACCGTGAAGTTAAGAAGAGCACCTAAATTGAATCTCCATCTATGCGTCCTTTATTTATGCGCCGAAGCATTAGGTAATTCTTTTCAGAATCAACTTGCCACTTTTTGTGACAAACTCGAAACGATTATGGCAAGGAGTCCACAGGATAGATTCCTTGTTCTCGGTGATTTTAACCTTAGTAGTATAGAATGGAGTTCCAGTAGTCACGAGTACATGCAAGCACTCAATGTATCAGGCACCCACCTGGTTGACTTCCTGGACACACTCCAAGTTTGCGGACTACGCCAATTCAACTCCGTACTTAATCGCTACGGGCGAATACTCGATTTAGTCTTGTATAATGATCACGACCTTACTTTACGTTCACCCCCTGACCTTCTCACACCGGAAGACGCATATCACCCCGCACTGGAGGTCAATCTGAGCCTGGCCGCTGAGAAATACCTTTCTTTTAAAACTAGGAACTCGTTTAATTTTAAAAAAGGAGACTACGATAAAATTAATCAGGAACTTTTTGGTACCGACTGGGACAATAATTTATTAAACGTTGATATCGACCGAGCTGTTGATAGATTTTATAGTATTATTTTAGATCTTTGTAAAAAATACATACCCACATACTTAGTAAAGTCCAGCAGTGACCACCCTATCTGGTTCTCCAAAGAGCTTATTAAACTACTCAAACTTAAATATAAATACCATAGGAAATTTACTAGATACGGTAACCTCTCTGATAAAATAGAGTTTGAACGTTTGCGAGAGAAGACTAATGACCTATCTAAACTTGAATACAACACCTATCTGCAATCAATTGAGAACTCTCTTACATCAAATCCAAAAAGCTTTTGGCATTTTATCAAAAACAAGTCTCGGGGCAGTGGTATGCCAGCGTCGATGTCATACCAACAACAAACCAGTGATTGTGGATCCGGTATTTGCGAACTATTTGCCTCCTACTTTTCATCTAACTTCCTAAACACTGCTTCCTATGGTTTTGATCACTACGATGCCAATATATCTGCCACACAGGTTACTACACCTACTGACGCTGACATCGGAAATATTATTTTTGACAAAACTCAAATTTTTGAATTACTTAAATCATTAGATATTAATAAATCCGCTGGCCCTGATAATCTACCGCCAATATTTTTTGTTCGATGTGCCAAATCTCTATCTTACCCTGTATTTTTACTATTTCGCGCATCATTGGACACCGGCACCATACCCAAGATTTGGAAATCGGCCTTTATAACACCAATCCATAAAAAAGGTGCTAAGCACTTGATTGAAAATTATCGGCCCATCTCCAAGCTTTGTGTACTAGCTAAGGTTCTTGAACGAATTGTCTACAATCAACTTTATTCAGCATTACGTTCACAACTTAGCCCGTATCAGCATGGATTCATTAAAGGTAGATCAACAATATCTAACCTTATCCTATTTACTGACTTTGTATCTGATCGAATGGATAACCAAGAACAAGTCGACGCTGTATACACCGACTACAGCAAAGCTTTTGATAGAATAGACCACCTTAAATTATTATCTAAGTTAGCCAGAGCCGGTATAAAGGGTAATTTACTTCGATGGTTTACATCATATATAAGTAATAGGTTACAGTCGGTTGTTGTTAATGGATACTCCTCAACTTGGCGCCAGATTTACTCTGGAGTCCCTCAAGGATCCTTGCTTGGGCCGTTACTGTTTATGATCTTCATACAGGATATTGATAGCTGCTTCCATAATTCTAATTTTTTATTATTCGCAGACGATATGAAAATCTTTAAAGTTGTAAATAATCTTTCGGATCAAATACTGCTTCAAGAGGACTTGCTAAGACTAGATCGTTACTGTGCAGATAACTCTCTGGATCTAAATGTATCCAAATGCTGTTTTATTTCTTTTACGCGCAAGCGGAACAAATTTCAGTCTAGCTATAAAATTAAAAACCAATTACTTAAGCAGGTTACCAATGTTCGGGACCTGGGAATTACACTGGATGACAAGCTCTTATTCGACAAGCATATCCAAACTATTGTTAGCAAGGCCTCTAAAATGCTTGGATTTCTTATACGCTCAACTAAAGATTTCTCTCGTCTCAAATCAATTAAAGTTCTATACTGTGCCCTAGTTAGGAGTAATCTTGAATACGCATCCCAAATATGGAATCCTCAATACAAATATTATATAAATCAGATTGAAAAAGTGCAGAAAAAACTAATTAGATTGTTAAAATATAAATTTAAACTAAATACTTACCAAAATTATAGCTATGACAACTTATGCAGCCACCTCCATCTGCTTCCACTTGCTCTTAGAAGAAATATCAGTGATGTTACCTACCTTACCAATATCGCCAATGGTTCCATTGACTGTCCCTCACTGCTTGCTAAATTAGATCTTAAGGTTCCCAGCAATACTCATCCCCGCTATTTTAACACCCTTCATGTCCCATTATCTAACACCAGTTTCAGAGCTAACTCTTTCTTTCCCAGATCGTGTATGTCCCTCAATAATTCAATTAAAAACAATAGCGATATAGATATCTTTTGCACCAGTGCTAAAAGTATAAGACAACATCTAGCGAATAATTTCTTTAAATCCTTCCCGAATTAATGTAACCTTTGTACCACCGTTGTAGATTTATGCATTATTGTTCGCTTAATCTTAAGATTAATAATAAGTAGTCTTATGTGAGCTTATTTCCTTCTAAAATTGTAATTCACTTGTGAAGACTTGTAATTGGTTCTAAATTGTAAACTTATCTTACTATTATTTTAACTTTCAACGAACTGTAAGTCTTCCTTACCAATAAAATAAAATAAATAAAATAAAATAAAATTCCGCGAGTTCGAGTGGCTGCGTGGCTGCGTTTCTTCGCATCAAACTCCGCGAGTTCGAGTGGCTGCGTGGCTGCGTTTCTTCGCATCAAACTCCGCGAGTTCGAGTGGCTGCGTGGCTGCGTGGCTGCGTTTCTTCGCATCAAACTCCGCGAGTTCGAGTGGCTGCGTGGCTGCGTTTCTTCGCATCAAACTCCGCGAGTTCGAGTGGCTGCGTGGCTGCGTGGCTGCGTTTCTTCGCATCAAACTCCGCGAGTTCGAGTGGCTGCGTGGCTGCGTGGCTGCGTTTCTTCGCATCAAACTCCGCGAGTTCGAGTTCGAGTGGCTGCGTGGCTGCGTGACTGCGTGGCTGCGTGGCTGCGTTTCTTCGCATCAAACTCCGCGAGTTCGAGTGGCTGCGTGGCTGCGTGGCTGCGTGGCTGCGTTTCTTCGCATCAAACTCCGCGATTTCGAGTTCGAGTGGCTGCGTGGCTGCGTGGCTGCGTGGCTGCGTTTCTTCGCATCAAACTCCGCGAGTTCGAGTGGCTGCGTGGCTGCGTGGCTGCGTGGCTGCGTTTCTTCGCATCAAACTCCGCGAGTTCGAGTGGCTGCGTGGCTGCGTTTCTTCGCATCAAACTCCGCGAGTTCGAGTGGCTGCGTGGCTGCGTGGCTGCGTTTCTTCGCATCAAACTCCGCGAGTTCGAGTTCGAGTGGCTGCGTGGCTGCGTGGCTGCGTGGCTGCGTTTCTTCGCATCAATCTCCGCGAGTTCGAGTGGCTGCGTGGCTGCGTGGCTGCGTGGCTGCGTTTCTTCGCATCAAACTCCGCGAGTTCGAGTTCGAGTGGCTGCGTGGCTGCGTAGCTGCGTGGCTGCGTTTCTTCGCATCAAACTCCGCGAGTTCGAGTGGCTGCGTGGCTGCGTGGCTGCGTTTCTTCGCATCAAACTCCGCGAGTTCGAGTGGCTGCGTGGCTGTGTGGCTGCGTTTCTTCGCATCAAACTCCGCGAGTTCGAGTGGCTGCGTGGCTGCGTTTCTTCGCATCAAACTCCGCGAGTTCGAGTGGCTGCGTGGCTGCGTTTCTTCGCATCAAACTCCGCGAGTTCGAGTGGCTGTGTGGCTGCGTGGCTGCGTGGCTGCGTTTCTTCGCATCAAACTCCGCGAGTTCGAGTGGCTGCGTGGCTGCGTTTCTTCGCATCTAACTCCGCGAGTTCGAGTGGCTGCGTGGCTGCGTGGCTGCGTTTCTTCGCATCAAACTCCGCGAGTTCGAGTGGCTGCGTGGCTGCGTTTCTTCGCATCAAACTCCGCGAGTTCGAGTTCGAGTGGCTGCGTGGCTGCGTGGCTGCGTGGCTGCTCGGCTGCGTTTCTTCGCATCAAACTCCGCGAGTTTGAGTGGCTGCGTGGCTGCGTGGCTGCGTGGCTGCGTGGCTGCGTTTCTTCGCATCAAACTCCGCGAGTTCGAGTTCGAGTGGCTGCGTGGCTGCGTAGCTGCGTGGCTGCATTTCTTCGCATCAAACTCCGCGAGTTCGAGTGGCTGCGTGGCTGCGTGGCTGCGTTTCTTCGCATCAAACTCCGCGAGTTCGAGTGGCTGCGTGCCTGCGTGGCTGCGTGGCTGCGTTTCTTCGCATCAAACTCCGCGAGTTCGAGTGGCTGCGTGGCTGCGTGGCTGCGTTTCTTCGCATCAAACTCCGCGAGTTCGAGTGGCTGCGTGGCTGCGTGGCTGCGTTTCTTCGCATCAAACTCCGCGAGTTCGAGTGGCTGCGTGGCTGCGTGGCTGCGTTTCTTCGCATCAAACTCCGCGAGTTCGAGTGGCTGCGTGGCTGCGTGGGTGCGTTTCTTCGCATCAAACTCCGCGAGTTCGAGTGGCTGCGTGGCTGCGTGGCTGCGTTTCTTCGCATCAAACTTCGCGAGTTCGAGTGGCTGCGTGGCTGCGTGGCTGCGTTGCTGCGTTTCTTCGCATCAAACTCCGCGAGTTCGAGTGGCTGCGTGGCTGCGTGGCTGCGTTTCTTCGCATCAAACACCGCGAGTTCGAGTTCGAGTGGCTGCGTGGCTGCGAGGCTGCGTTTCTTCGCATCAAACTCCGCGAGTTCGAGTTCGAGTGGCTGCGTGGCTGCGTGGCTGCGTGGCTGCGTTTCTTCGCATCAAACTCCGCGAGTTCGAGTGGCTGCGTGGCTGCGTGGCTGCGTGGCTGCGTTTCTTCGCATCAAACTCCGCGAGTTCGAGTGGCTGCGTGGCTGCGTTTCTTCGCATCAAACTCCGCGAGTTCGAGTGGCTGCGTGGCTGCGTGGCTGCGTTTCTTCGCATCAAACTCCGCGAGTTCGAGTTCGAGTGGCTGCGTGGCTGCGTGGCTGCGTGGCTGCGTGGCTGCGTTTCTTCGCATCAATCTCCGCGAGTTCGAGTGGCTGCGTGGCTGCGTGGCTGCGTTTCTTCGCATCAAACTCCGCGAGTTCGAGTTCGAGTGGCTGCGTGGCTGCGTAGCTGCGTGGCTGCGTTTCTTCGCATCAAACTCCGCGAGTTCGAGTGGCTGCGTGGCTGCGTGGCTGCGTTTCTTCGCATCAAACTCCGCGAGTTCGAGTGGCTGCGTGGCTGTGTGGCTGCGTTTCTTCGCATCAAACTCCGCGAGTTCGAGTGGCTGCGTGGCTGCGTTTCTTCGCATCAAACTCCGCGAGTTCGAGTGGCTGCGTGGCTGCGTTTCTTCGCATCAAACTCCGCGAGTTCGAGTGGCTGTGTGGCTGCGTGGCTGCGTGGCTGCGTTTCTTCGCATCAAACTCCGCGAGTTCGAGTGGCTGCGTGGCTGCGTTTCTTCGCATCTAACTCCGCGAGTTCGAGTGGCTGCGTGGCTGCGTGGCTGCGTTTCTTCGCATCAAACTCCGCGAGTTCGAGTGGCTGCGTGGCTGCGTTTCTTCGCATCAAACTCCGCGAGTTCGAGTTCGAGTGGCTGCGTGGCTGCGTGGCTGCGTGGCTGCTCGGCTGCGTTTCTTCGCATCAAACTCCGCGAGTTTGAGTGGCTGCGTGGCTGCGTGGCTGCGTGGCTGCGTGGCTGCGTTTCTTCGCATCAAACTCCGCGAGTTCGAGTTCGAGTGGCTGCGTGGCTGCGTAGCTGCGTGGCTGCATTTCTTCGCATCAAACTCCGCGAGTTCGAGTGGCTGCGTGGCTGCGTGGCTGCGTTTCTTCGCATCAAACTCCGCGAGTTCGAGTGGCTGCGTGCCTGCGTGGCTGCGTGGCTGCGTTTCTTCGCATCAAACTCCGCGAGTTCGAGTGGCTGCGTGGCTGCGTGGCTGCGTTTCTTCGCATCAAACTCCGCGAGTTCGAGTGGCTGCGTGGCTGCGTGGCTGCGTTTCTTCGCATCAAACTCCGCGAGTTCGAGTGGCTGCGTGGCTGCGTGGCTGCGTTTCTTCGCATCAAACTCCGCGAGTTCGAGTGGCTGCGTGGCTGCGTGGGTGCGTTTCTTCGCATCAAACTCCGCGAGTTCGAGTGGCTGCGTGGCTGCGTGGCTGCGTTTCTTCGCATCAAACTTCGCGAGTTCGAGTGGCTGCGTGGCTGCGTGGCTGCGTTGCTGCGTTTCTTCGCATCAAACTCCGCGAGTTCGAGTGGCTGCGTGGCTGCGTGGCTGCGTGGCTGCGTTTCTTCGCATCAAACTCCGCGAGTTCGAGTGGCTGCGTGGCTGCGTGGCTGCGTTTCTTCGCATCAAACTCCGCGAGTTCGAGTGGCTGCGTGGCTGCGTGGCTGCGTGGGTGCGTTTCTTCGCATCAAACTCCGCGAGTTCGAGTGGCTGCGTGGCTGCGTGGCTGCGTGGCTGCGTGGCTGCGTTTCTTCGCATCAAACTCCGTGAGTTCGAGTGGCTGCGTGGCTGCGTGGCTGCGTGGCTGCGTGGCTGCGTTTCTTCGCATCAAACTCCGCGAGTTCGAGTTCGAGTGGCTGCGTGGCTGCGTATCTGCGTGGCTGCGTTTCTTCGCATCAAACTCCGCGAGTTCGAGTGGCTGCGTGGCTGCGTGACTGCGTGAGAACTCTCCGGCTTGGGCGTGACTTTCTTTTTCTTTACTTTAAAAGGACCCCCCGTCTTTGGTGAGTGCGTATTTAGTGTTGTGTTTGTAGGATTTCCCAAGTTTCTTGGCTTTTAATACCTTTTATTGTAAATTCAGTTTAATTCTGTATTTGGCTTTTATTGTGGCGAAAATCACAACATTATGTATTTGTCTAAATTGTAAAATTTCTCTTTGTAATAGACCACGTGTTTGAAGGCTTCCTGTTTTAACTTGTTATCTTGTAAAGTAGATCTTTATTCATATTTTTAACCTTTTACGCATTCTTTCACCGTGGTCAAATTATTTTCATGGTTTTCTTTGTTGTTATCACAAAATTGGCCCTGACCTAGTTTTAAATGTCAGTGTCACGAGTTCAATAACCTTTTGTTTTTTTTAACTGTATGTTGATATTTTCTAAATTCTTTTTTTAATTAGTGTTTTTTAATGTTTCCCCGCTGACTAAGTAAATAATTATTTCAATAAATTTGTTATTTATTAATTTTATTTTTATTTATCTCTTCCTTTTTATTGTCCCTGTGCCGGCCAGGTGACAGCGTGGCTGCGTGGCTGCGTTTCTTCGCATCAAACTCCGCGAGTTCGAGTGGCTGCGTGGCTGCGTGGCTGCGTTTCTTCGCATCAAACTCCGCGAGTTCGAGTGGCTGCGTGGCTGCGTTTCTTCGCATCAAACTCCGCGAGTTCGAGTGGCTGCGTGGCTGCGTTTCTTCGCATCAAACTCCGCGAGTTCGAGTGGCTGCGTGGCTGCGTGGCTGCGTGGCTGCGTTTCTTCGCATCAAACTCCGCGAGTTCGAGTGGCTGCGTGGCTGCGTGGCTGCGTGGCTGCGTGGCTGCGTTTCTTCGCATCAAACTCCGCGAGTTCGAGTGGCTGCGTGGCTGCGTGGCTGCGTTTCTTCGCATCAAACTCCGCGAGTTTGAGTGGCTGCGTGGCTGCGTGGCTGCGTTTCTTCGCATCAAACTCCGCGAGTTCGAGTGGCTGCGTGGCTGCGTGGCTGCGTGGGTGCGTTTCTTCGCATCAAACTCCGCGAGTTCGAGTGGCTGCGTGGCTGCGTTTCTTCGCATCAAACTCCGCGAGTTCGCGTGGCTGCGTGGCTGCGTTTCTTCGCATCAAACTTCGCGAGTTCGAGTGGCTGCGTGGCTGCGTGGCTGCGTTGCTGCGTTTCTTCGCATCAAACTCCGCGAGTTCGAGTTCGAGTGGCTGCGTGGCTGCGTGGCTGCGTTTCTTCGCATCAAACTCCGCGAGTCCGGGTGGCTGCGTGGCTGCGTGGCTGCGTTTCTTCGCATCAAACTCCGCGAGTTCGAGTTCGAGTGGCTGCGTGGCTGCGTTTCTTCGCATCAACCTCCGCGAGTTCGAGTTCGAGTGGCTGCGTGGCTGCGTGGCTGCGTGGCTGCGTGGCTTTGTTTCTTCGCATCAAACTCCGCGAGTTCGAGTGGCTGCGTGGCTGCGTGGCTGCGTGGCTGCGTTTCTTCGCATCAAACTCCGCGAGTTCGAGTGGCTGCGTGGCTGCGTGGCTGCGTGGCTGCGTTTCTTCGCATCAAACTCCGCGAGTTCGAGTGGCTGCGTGGCTGCGTTTCTTCGCATCAAACTCCGCGAGTTCGAGTGGCTGCGTGGCTGCGTGGCTGCGTTTCTTCGCATCAAACTCCGCGAGTTCGAGTTCGAGTGGCTGCGTGGCTGCGTGGCTGCGTGGCTGCGTGGCTGCGTGGCTGCGTGGCTGCGTTTCTTCGCATCAAACTCCGCGAGTTCGAGTTCGAGTGGCTGCGTGGCTGCGTAGCTGCGTGGCTGCGTTTCTTCGCATCAAACTCCGCGAGTTCGAGTGGCTGCGTGGCTGCGGGGCTGCGTTTCTTCGCATCAAACTCCGCGAGTTCGAGTGGCTGCGTGGCTGCGTGGCTGCGTTTCTTCGCATCAAACTCCGCGAGTTCGAGTGGCTGCGTGGCTGCGTGGCTGCGTTGCTGCGTTTCTTCGCATCAAACTCCGCGAGTTCGAGTGGCTGCGTGGCTGCGTGGCTGCGTTTCTTCGCATCAAACTCCGCGAGTTCGAGTGGCTGCGTGGCTGCGTGGCTGCGTTTCTTCGCATCAAACTCCGCGAGTTCGAGTGGCTGCGTGGCTGCGTGGCTGCGTTTCTTCGCATCAAACTCCGCGAGTTCGAGTGGCTGCGTGGCTGCGTGGCTGCGTTTCTTCGCATCAAACTCCGCGAGTTTGAGTGGCTGCGTGGCTGCGTTTCTTCGCATCAAACTCCGCGAGTTCGAGTGGCTGCGTGGCTGCGTGGCTGCGTGGGTGCGTTTCTTCGCATCAAACTCCGCGAGTTCGAGTGGCTGCGTGGCTGCGTTTCTTCGCATCAAACTCCGCGAGTTCGCGTGGCTGCGTGGCTGCGTTTCTTCGCATCAAACTCCGCGAGTTCGAGTTCGAGTGGCTGCGTGGCTGCGTTTCTTCGCATCAAACTCCGCGAGTTCGAGTTCGAGTGGCTGCGTGGCTGCGTTTCTTCGCATCAAACTCCGCGAGTTCGAGTGGCTGCGTGGCTGCGTGGCTGCGTGGCTGCGTGGCTGCGTTTCTTCGCATCAAACTCCGCGAGTTCGAGTGGCTGCGTGGCTGCGTGGCTGCGTTTCTTCGCATCAAACTCCGCGCGTTCGAGTGGCTGCGTGGCTGCGTGGCTGCGTGGGTGCGTTTCTTCGCATCAAACTCCGCGAGTTCGAGTGGCTGCGTGGCTGCGTTTCTTCGCATCAAACTCCGCGAGTTCGAGTGGCTGCGTGGCTGCGTGGCTGCGTTTCTTCGCATCAAACTCCGCGAGTTCGAGTTCGAGTGGCTGCGTGGCTGCGTGGCTGCGTGGCTGCGTGGCTGCGTGGCTGCGTTTCTTCGCATCAAACTCCGCGAGTTCGAGTGGCTGCGTGGCTGCGTGGCTGCGTTTCTTCGCATCAAACTCCGCGAGTTCGAGTTCGAGTGGCTGCGTGGCTGCGTAGCTGCGTGGCTGCGTTTCTTCGCATCAAACTCCGCGAGTTCGAGTGGCTGCGTGGCTGCGTGGCTGCGTTTCTTCGCATCAAACTCCGCGAGTTCGAGTGGCTGCGTGGCTGCGTGGCTGCGTGGCTGCGTTTCTTCGCATCAAACTCCGCGAGTTCGAGTGGCTGCGTGGCTGCGTGGCTGCGTTTCTTCGCATCAAACTCCGCGAGTTCGAGTGGCTGCGTGGCTGCGTGGCTGCGTTTCTTCGCATCAAACTCCGCGAGTTCGAGTGGCTGCGTGGCTGCGTGGCTGCGTTTCTTCGCATCAAACTCCGCGAGTTCGAGTGGCTGCGTGGCTGCGTGGCTGCGTTTCTTCGCATCAAACTCCGCGAGTTCGAGTGGCTGCGTGGCTGCGTTTCTTCGCATCAAACTCCGCGAGTTCGAGTGGCTGCGTGGCTGCGTGGCTGCGTTTCTTCGCATCAAACTCCGCGAGTTCGAGTGGCTGCGTGGCTGCGTTTCTTCGCATCAAACTCCGCGAGTTCGAGTGGCTGCGTGGCTGCGTGGCTGCGTTTCTTCGCATCAAACTCCGCGAGTTCGAGTGGCTGCGTGGCTGCGTGGCTGCGTGGCTGCGTTTCTTCGCATCAAACTCCGCGAGTTCGAGTGGCTGCGTGGCTGCGTTTCTTCGCATCAATTTCCGCGAGTTCGAGTGGCTGCGTGGCTGCGTGGCTGCGTTTCTTCGCATCAAACTCCGCGAGTTCGAGTGGCTGCGTGGCTGCGTGGCTGCGTGGCTGCGTTTCTTCGCATCAAACTCCGCGAGTTCGAGTGGCTGCGTGGCTGCGTGGCTGCGTTTCTTCGCATCAAACTCCGCGAGTTCGAGTGGCTGCGTGGCTGCGTGGCTGCGTGGCTGCGTGGCTGCGTGGCTGCGTGGCTGCGTTTCTTCGCATCAAACTCCGCGAGTTCGAGTGGCTGCGTGGCTGCGTTTCTTCGCATCAAACTCCGCAAGTTCGAGTTCGAGTGGCTGCGTGGCTGCGTGGCTGCGTGGCTGCGTTTCTTCGCATCAAACTCCGCGAGTTCAATTGGCTGCGTGGCTGCGTGGCTGCGTTTCTTCGCATCAAACTCCGCGAGTTCGAGTGGCTGCGTGGCTGCGTGGCTGCGTTTCTTCGCATCAAGCTCCGCGAGTGCGAGTTCGAGTGGCTGCGTGGCTGCGTAGCTGCGTGGCTGCGTTTCTTCGCATCAAACTCCGCGAGTTCGAGTGGCTGCGTGGCTGCGTGGCTGCGTTTCTTCGCATCAAACTCCGCGAGTTCGAGTGGCTGCGTGGCTGCGTGGCTGCGTTTCTTCGCATCAAACTCCGCGAGTTCGAGTGGCTGCGTGGCTGCGTTTCTTCGCATCAAACTCCGCGAGTTCGAGTGGCTGCGTGGCTGCGTGGCTGCGTTTCTTCGCATCAAACTCCGCGAGTTCGAGTGGCTGCGTGGCTGCGTGGCTGCGTTTCTTCGCATCAAACTCCGCGAGTTCGAGTGGCTGCGTGGCTGCGTGGCTGCGTTTCTTCGCATCAAACTCCGCGAGTTCGAGTGGCTGCGTGGCTGCGTGGCTGCGTTTCTTCGCATCAAACTCCGCGAGTTCGAGTGGCTGCGTGGCTGCGTGGCTGCGTTTCTTCGCATCAAACTTCGCGAGTTCGAGTGGCTGCGTGGCTGCGTGGCTGCGTTGCTGCGTTTCTTCGCATCAAACTCCGCGAGTTCGAGTTCGAGTGGCTGCGTGGCTGCGTGGCTGCGTTTCTTCGCATCAAACTCCGCGAGTTCGAGTGGCTGCGTGGCTGCGTTTCTTCGCATCAAACTCCGCGAGTTCGAGTTCGAGTGGCTGCGTGGCTGCGTAGCTGCGTGGCTGCGTTTCTTCGCATCAAACTCCGCGAGTTCGAGTGGCTGCGTGGCTGCGTGGCTGCGTGGCGTCGTGGCTGCGTTTCTTCGCATCAAACTCCGCGAGTTCGAGTGGCTGCGTGGCTGCGTGGCTGCGTTTCTTCGCATCAAACTCCGCGAGTTCGAGTGGCTGCGTGGCTGCGTGGCTGCGTTTCTTCGCATCAAACTCCGCGAGTTCGAGTGGCTGCGTGGCTGCGTGGCTGCGTTTCTTCGCATCAAACTCCGCGAGTTCGAGTGGCTGCGTGGCTGCGTGGCTGCGTTTCTTCGCATCAAACTCCGCGAGTTCGAGTGGCTGCGTGGCTGCGTGGCTGCGTTTCTTCGCATCAAACTCCGCGAGTTCGAGTGGCTGCGTGGCTGCGTGGCTGCGTTGCTGCGTTTCTTCGCATCAAACTCCGCGAGTTCGAGTTCGAGTGGCTGCGTGGCTGCGTGGCTGCGTTTCTTCGCATCAAACTCCGCGAGTTCGAGTGGCTGCGTGGCTGCGTTTCTTCGCATCAAACTCCGCGAGTTCGAGTTCGAGTGGCTGCGTGGCTGCGTGGCTGCGTGGCTGCGTGGCTGCGTGGCTGCGTTTCTTCGCATCAAACTCCGCGAGTTCGAGTGGCTGCGTGGCTGCGTGGCTGCGTGGCTGCGTTTCTTCGCATCAAACTCCGCGAGTTCGAGTGGCTGCGTGGCTGCGTGGCTGCGTTTCTTCGCATCAAACTCCGCGAGTTCGAGTGGCTGCGTGGCTGCGTGGCTGCGTTTCTTCGCATCAAACTCCGCGAGTTCGAGTGGCTGCGTGGCTGCGTGGCTGCGTTGCTGCGTTTCTTCGCATCAAACTCCGCGAGTTCGAGTTCGAGTGGCTGCGTGGCTGCGTGGCTGCGTTTCTTCGCATCAAACTCCGCGAGTTCGAGTGGCTGCGTGGCTGCGTTTCTTTGCATCAAACTCCGCGAGTTCGAGTTCGAGTGGCTGCGTGGCTGCGTGGCTGCGTTTCTTCGCATCAAACTCCGCGAGTTCGAGTGGCTGCGTGGCTGCGTGGCTGCGTGGCTGCGTGGCTGCGTGGCTGCGTTTCTTCGCATCAAACTCCGCGAGTTCGAGTTCGAGTGGCTGCGTGGCTGCGTAGCTGCGTGGCTGCGTTTCTTCGCATCAAACTCCGCGAGTTCGAGTGGCTGCGTGGCTGCGTGGCTGCGTTTCTTCGCATCAAACTCCGCGAGTTCGAGTGGCTGCGTGGCTGCGTGGCTGCGTCTCTTCGCATCAAACTCCGCGAGTTCGAGTGGCTGCGTGGCTGCGTTTCTTCGCATCAAACTCCGCGAGTTCGAGTTCGAGTGGCTGCGTGGCTGCGTGGCTGCGTGGCTGCGTTTCTTCGCATCAAACTCCGCGAGTTCGAGTGGCTGCGTGGCTGCGTTTCTTCGCATCAAACTCCGCGAGTTCGAGTTCGAGTGGCTGCGTGGCTGCGTGGCTGCGTGGCTGCGTGGCTGCGTTTCTTCGCATCAAACTCCGCGAGTTCGAGTTCGAGTGGCTGCGTGGCTGCGTAGCTGCGTGGCTGCGTTTCTTCGCATCAAACTCCGCGAGTTCGAGTGGCTGCGTGGCTGCGTGGCTGCGTTTCTTCGCATCAAACTCCGCGAGTTCGAGTGGCTGCGTGGCTGCGTTTCTTCGCATCAAACTCCGCGAGTTCGAGTGGCTGCGTGGCTGCGTGGCTGCGTTTCTTCGCATCAAACTCCGCGAGTTCGAGTTCGAGTGGCTGCGTGGCTGCGTAGCTGCGTGGCTGCGTTTCTTCGCATCAAACTCCGCGAGTTCGAGTGGCTGCGTGGCTGCGTGGCTGCGTTTCTTCGCATCAAACTCCGCGAGTTCGAGTGGCTGCGTGGCTGCGTTTCTTCGCATCAAACTCCGCGAGTTCGAGTGGCTGCGTGGCTGCGTTTCTTCGCATCAAACTCCGCGAGTTCGAGTTCGAGTGGCTGCGTGGCTGCGTAGCTGCGTGGCTGCGTTTCTTCGCATCAAACTCCGCGAGTTCGAGTGGCTGCGTGGCTGCGTGGCTGCATTTCTTCGCATCAAACTCCGCGAGTTCGAGTGGCTGCGTGGCTGCGTTTCTTCGCATCAAACTCCGCGAGTTCGAGTGGCTGCGTGGCTGCGTTTCTTCGCATCAAACTCCGCGAGTTCGAGTTCGAGTGGCTGCGTGGCTGCGTGGCTGCGTTTCTTCGCATCAAACTCCGCGAGTTCGAGTGGCTGCGTGGCTGCGTTTCTTCGCATCAAACTCCGCGAGTTCGAGTTCGAGTGGCTGCGTGGCTGCGTGGCTGCGTGGCTGCGTGGCTGCGTTTCTTCGCATCAAACTCCGCGAGTTCGAGTGGCTGCGTGGCTGCGTGGCTGCGTGGCTGCGTTTCTTCGCATCAAACTCCGCGAGTTCGAGTTCGAGTGGCTGCGTGGCTGCGTAGCTGCGTGGCTGCGTTTCTTCGCATCAAACTCCGCGAGTTCGAGTGGCTGCGTGGCTGCGTGGCTGCGTTTCTTCGCATCAAACTCCGCGAGTTCGAGTGGCTGCGTGGCTGCGTGGCTGCGTTTCTTCGCATCAAACTCCGCGAGTTCGAGTGGCTGCGTGGCTGCGTTTCTTCGCATCAAACTCCGCGAGTTCGAGTTCGAGTGGCTGCGTGGCTGCGTGGCGTGCGAAGAAACGCAGCCACGCAGCCACGCAGCCACGCAGCCACTCGAACTCGCGGAGTTTGATGCGAAGAAACGCAGCCACGCAGCCACGCAGCCACGCAGCCACGCAGCCACTCGAACTCGAACTCGCGGAGTTTGATGCGAAGAAACGCAGCCACGCAGCCACTCGAACTCGCGGAGTTTGATGCGAAGAAACGCAGCAACGCAGCCACGCAGCCACGCAGCCACTCGAACTCGAACTCGCGGAGTTTGATGCGAAGAAACGCAGCCACGCAGCCACGCGAACTCGCGGAGTTTGATGCGAAGAAACGCAGCCACGCAGCCACGCAGCCACTCGAACTCGCGGAGTTTGATGCGAAGAAACGCAGCCACGCAGCCACGCAGCCACTCGAACTCGCGGAGTTTGATGCGAAGAAACGCAGCCACGCAGCTACGCAGCCACTCGAACTCGCGGAGTTTGATGCGAAGAAACGCAGCCACGCAGCCACTCGAACTCGCGGAGTTTGATGCGAAGAAACGCAGCCAATCTTTGTCAAATCTAGGTGGTCTTTTAAATTCTTTTTAACGAAGTTTAAGGCTAAATTTCGCCTAGCAGTCGATTGAGAATGCTGAATGTCGCATAATAAGCGACCCAGATCCATTAGATCTCGCATTAAAGCGTTGTTATCGCACTTATTAATTAAAAGATTGGACATTATAGATCCTAACGACGAAATAGCTGCCGCCATCTGGTGTTGTCTGTATTCGATGGCTTTGTCGCGTTTGACCACTGAATCCGATAGGGCCGCTTTAATTTCAGCATTAAGACGTGGCGCTGCAATGTTAATGCAATTGCCTGGGATCTTATGTTTCTCAATTAAAAGTTTTCGGTTAGTTTTGTCCAAACCGGAAGTACAAATGTGCGTAAATCTGGATGCAATTTCTTTATGTATTTCAGGCCCGTAGGTGACGGCCGTCGACGGGTCTTCACCTAAAATCTCGATGAACTCGTTTTGTGGCCTTTCATCATTTGAAGCAACATTTTCGGTCACGGGAACAACATCCGTTGAAGTTCCTGGACATGGCTGTTCCGGTACATCCGGAACAGCGTTTTCGATCGGAAAAGAGTTATTTATTTCCACTGCTATATTGCCTTCCGTTTCTGGAATACAAGAAATAAAAAATCTCTTGTATAATTCTACATCTATATAGCCCATGCGACTATTCTGATGCAAAATATTAATAACCGTTGACCCACTACATCTATATAGCCCTGGTGACTATTCTGATGCAAGGAATTGGTTATAATAATGATTTTTTAAAAGTTATTTTTAAATCCTTACCGTTAAGAACTTCCGGTACGTTTCCGATTGATGCTATCGATGAATTTGAAGAACTGCTTGACGAACTGGAGCTGGATCTTGGTCTTCTATTATAATAGCGATCACGTTTTATTTCTTTTTCTAACTTTCTCAATTTTTTTACTATATAATCGAAATTATTATCGTCACTTTGCCTTTTAGACATTTTTAATTATTATTGTTTTACTACTAAAATTTTAATATTTAATTTTAAATTAAACAATTTTAAATTTGTAAATAAACTAAACGTGAAACCAAATATTTAATTTTAAATTAAACAATTTTAAATTTGTAAATAAACTAAACGTGAAACCAAATGAGATGCGAAGTGGTTGAGCACTAAATTGCGAATGAAGCCGGGCCTCCGGTCTGGGGCAAGTTGAGTTCGGTAGGGTGGGGGGATAACGATTTTTTTTTTTCTGTGTTGAGTGTTGAGTGTTGACAGCTTTCAACTATAGTGCGAGGTGGTGTCACTTAACGCGATACTACATTGTGTTATAGAAAATAATATTTAGATACTAATCTCGAGGACGAAACACGAGTATAATTAAACAATTTAAATCGATTTCTTTCGAAGAGAAGGGTTTAGGGTTAACTTCTTTGATAACCCACAAGATTGACACCGGTGACGCGTTACCCATTCGCCAACGTTATTACAGGATGTCGCCTGAAAAGCAGCGGATTTTAGCTGAACAGGTTGACGAAATGTTGGCGATGGACGTGATCGAACCGTGTCAATCTGCGTGGAGTTCTCCTGTCCTAGTCGTCCCTAAAAAGACTGGCGATTTTAGATTCTGTCTAGACAGTAGAAAATTAAACTCGGTAACTAAAAAAGACGCCTATAGTTTACCTTATGTTTCTGAAATCTTAGATAGCTTACATGACGCTCATTATCTATCTACTATAGATCTTTCTAACAGCTTTTGGCAGACGGCTATCGAGGAGTCTGACCGTGATAAGACCGCTTTCTACGTTCCTGGTCGCGGGATGTTCCGGTTTAAGCGTATGGCTTTCGGGTTGACCAATGCACCTGCCACACAACAACGTTTGGTGGACTCCTTATTCGGTAGTTTTGGCCCTAAAACCTTCTGTTACGTTGACGATGTGGTGATTATTAGTGAAACCTTTCACGAGCATGTAGCTACCTAACCTTACTATTAAATTTGAAAAATGTAAATTTTTTAGGCCGCAACTAAAATACTTAGGTTATGTTATCGACGGCAACGGTCTTCGTACTGACCCTGACAAGGTCGCCGCGATAGTAAATTTTCCTACACCAACATGTAGAAAGAGTGTTAAACGTTTCCTTGGTACTGCCACTTGGTACAGACGGTTTGTGCCTAATTTTAGTACTTTGGCAGGGCCCTTAAATAAACTTACGTCTACGCGTAAGGATGCCCCTCCTTTTGAGTGGACTTCAGAGGCTGACGCGGCATTCACTAAACTGAAGGAGTGCCTGGTCTCCGCGCCGGTACTGCGCTGTCCGAAGTACGACGAGCCCTTCGAAGTACATACGGATGCCAGTAGCTACGGTGTAGGGGCCATGCTCACCCAGAAGTTCGATGGCAAGGAACACCCCGTCGCCTACATGAGTCGCTCACTCACAGGAGAGACTTTACGGCATCACTGAGCGTGAGACGTTAGCTGTTCTAGTAGCGTTAGAACATTGGCGCTGTTACTTGGAAAACGGTAAAAAGTTCACTGTTTATACTGACCATAGTGCTCTCAAATGGTTCTTGTCCTTGTCCAACCCGACTGGTAGACTAGCTCGCTGGTGCGTTAGGTTGTCGGAATTCAACTTTGAAATTAAACACCGTAAAGGCAGCGACAATGTTATTCCGGACGCTCTTTCTCGCGCGGTAACGGTTAACGCTATTTCTAACTCTTGGTCTAAGTATACCGGCACAGATACTTGGTACCTTAATATTTTTAACGGCTGTAATAACTTGCCAACTTCTTTCCCTAATTTTGCTATTAAAAATGATAAATTGTTTAGACTATCTAAGAATAAACATAACTTAACCTCAGAGTTTTCCTGGAAAGAAGTTGTACCTAAAGAGTTTCGTGTTGATGTTATTCGTGCTAACCATGATGAGCCCACTGCTGGTCACATGGGTATTTTTAAAACTTATAGGCGGCTCGCTCTTAATTACTTTTGGCCTAATATGTACCGCGACGTAGTTGCATATGTTTCACAGTGCTCTAAATGTTTGCAGTACAAGTCTCAAAACCATAAAGTCCTAGGTGAGATGGGTCGACCTAAAGACTGTGCACGACCCTTCCAAGTAATATCCGTGGATATAATGGGCCCTTTACCTGTTACTAGGAGGCGTAACAATTTTATTTTAATCGTTACGTGTTGCTTTTCTAAATTTTGTCTAATATTTCCTATGAAGCGTGCCACTTCAGATATTATAACTAGAATTTTAGAGGAAAACGTTTTCTTGGTTCACGGTATTCCTCAAACTGTAATTATGGACAACGGTCCTCAGTTTATTAGTAATGAAACTAATAGGCTCTTTAAAAAATATAATATCCCTAAAGTCTATTTAACCCCGCGTTATACTCCGCAGGTTAATACTGTTGAGCGGTATAATAGGACGATTATTACCTGTATTTCTACTTACGTGGAAGACGACCATAGATCGTGGGATGTACATATCCCAGAAATACAATTTGCTATTAACAACTCTGTAAACGAGGTGACAGGATTCACACCGTCATTTCTAACTTTCGGTCGGGAATTGGTGTCTTGTGGTTCACACTACCTTGATACCGACAGCACCAACGACCTTATTTTTGCACCTCGCGATACCTACGCGGAAAATCTGGGATGTATGTCGTCCATATTTGACAACGTACAGATGCGTCTTTGGCAAGCCCACGTTAAGAATACCTCGCAGTACAACTTACGTCGCCAGCCTGCCGAATTTAACGTAGGAGATTTTGTCTTTAAGAAAACCTATTTCCTGAGCGATAAAGATAAATATTTCAGTAAAAAGTTAGCTCCTAAATTTATAAAATGCAAAGTTGTAGGTAAACGTTCTCCTTTGGTTTACGAATTGCAGGATATGCAAGGTAAAGACCTTGGCGTTTGGCATTTAAAGGACCTCAAATTGTCTAAAAATTATAAATTTTAATTCTTTTTTCGTTTAACTTTTTTTTTGTTTAATTAGGTAAGACCTTCTGTCTCGCGCCTTGCTTAGTAAGCTGTTTCGTTTGCATAGACAAACGTTAAAGTTGTGTACAATACCATCTACGACCTTTTTTTTTTTTTTGGTGTTGTCCTTCTCATATTCGCAGGATAATACTCGTGTGCTAGGGCGTCTCGTCACTCGTGTCCTCTATAATATATAGAGTCTATATGACCGAGATGCAAAATGAAAGTTGATGTATGTAAGTGATTTATGAAACTCTGGTTAAAAAAATTATCCGCGCGCTGACACAAGAATTGTCTCAATTTTTTTTTTCCCCCATTTCACCATTTTCCCCAAATTTAATTTTTTTTCCCATTTTACCTCAATATTTCAAACTTTATTAGTTTGCTTTTTTTCCCTTTTTTCTAAAGGGCTGTTACTTTTTGAAAAGGATGTCATTTTTAACCTTTTTTTTCCCCTTTATTTTCAAAGGGCCTTTTTTCCTTTTTCCCAAAGGGCTGATAATCTTTTAGCCTTTTTCCCTTTTTTCTAAAGGGCTGTTATTATTTTAGTTTTTCCTTTTTTTCCAAAGGGCCTTTTATTTTTGTTTTTTCTCCTTTGCTTTTAGTTTTTTTTTTCCCCACTTTTTCTAGCTTAACTATTTCAGGATTTTTCCTTTATCATGAAAAATCCTTAGCTAGCGAGGGGGGATATGTCGCATAGCGACATCTATTAGGCCTCTTTAGAACCTTTACGCCTAATAGATTCCGTCGTTTATCGATAAAATATAACTTGAAATTAGGTTCGTAGCGACATCTTTGGGGTAATGGTGCAACTATTATAACTCTTTGTTGGGATATCTGTTATTTTTACCAGATATTTTCTTTTTTTATTAACTATTTCATAATTACATAAAAGTATTGTTTTAAAGTACAACCTACCTAAAGTTAATTATATTTTTTTTTAACTTATTTTTTTTAATTGTTGATGACTTTTAATTTGCGTTCTTTGACAGCTACCACTGTCAACTTAAAAAAAAATATACCGGCTCGAGGGTATAAAAACTCTCCGGCTTGGGCGTGACTTTCTTTTTCTTTACTTTAAAAGGACCCCCCGTCTTTGGTGAGTGCGTATTTAGTGTTGTGTTTGTAGGATTTCCCAAGTTTCTTGGCTTTTAATACCTTTTATTGTAAATTCAGTTTAATTCTGTATTTGGCTTTTATTGTGGCGAAAATCACAACATTATGTATTTGTCTAAATTGTAAAATTTCTCTTTGTAATAGACCACGTGTTTGAAGGCTTCCTGTTTTAACTTGTTATCTTGTAAAGTAGATCTTTATTCATATTTTTAACCTTTTACGCATTCTTTCACCGTGGTCAAATTATTTTCATGGTTTTCTTTGTTGTTATCACAAAATTGGCCCTGACCTAGTTTTAAATGTCAGTGTCACGAGTTCAATAACCTTTTGTTTTTTTTAACTGTATGTTGATATTTTCTAAATTCTTTTTTTTATTAGTGTTTTTTAATGTTTGTGATGAACTCTGCTTGGGGGTCACGCGCTTGAACACGTGCTTGGGGGTCAACAGCGTTAACCCTCCTCTAAGTCTCTTTTGGAATATTCCAGGGGTGTTTACGACCGGAGCAAATCTCCTAAGCTCTGAGCAACTACTATTTGACGTTCGGAGCAACTCCTCGTGCTACGCTTGGAGAAATCTCTCTGCTCCGTGGTCGCCTGGAGTCGACCACGTGCCGTCCATGCCGTCTGGCTGACAAGCCATCTGACGCCACACACCGAACTTGCCGCCACATACGGGATCCCGAACACTGCCACCAACACCTGGCCATCGACGCTGCACCTGTTGCGGGGATCACGGAGACTTGAGGAGCTGGAGTCCCACAAGTCGCTGCCTGTCCCCAGATAAGTGTCGTGTCCCCAAACCCGAGAGCTAAAGACTGAGAAATAGACCGAGGCTAAGTTTCGTACCCGCGTTCCCCGCTCCCCGCTGACTAAGTAAATAATTATTTAAATAAATTTGTTATTTGTTAATTTTATTTTTATTTATCTCTTCCTTTTTATTGTCCCTGTGCCGGCCAGGTGACAGCGTGGCTGCGTGGCTGCGTTTCTTCGCATCAAACTCCGCGAGTTCGAGTTCGAGTGGCTGCGTGGCTGCGTGGCTGCGTGGCTGCGTTTCTTCGCATCAAACTCCGCGAGTTCGAGTGGCTGCGTGGCTGCGTGGCTGCGTTTCTTCGCATCAAACTCCGCGAGTTCGAGTGGCTGCGTGGCTGCGTGGCTGCGTGGAGTTCGAGTGGCTGCGTGGCTGCGTGGCTGCGTGGCTGCGTTCCTTCGCATCAAACTCCGCGAGTTCGAGTGGCTGCGTGGCTGCGTGGCTGCGTGGCTGCGTTTCTTCGCATCAAACTCCGCGAGTTCGAGTGGCTGCGTGGCTGCGTGGCTGCGTTTCTTCGCATCAAACTCCGCGAGTTCGAGTGGCTGCGTGGCTGCGTGGCTGCGTGGGTGCGTTTCTTCGCATCAAACTCCGCGAGTTCGAGTGGCTGCGTGGCTGCGTTTCTTCGCATCAAACTCCGCGAGTTCGAGTGGCTGCGTGGCTGCGTGGCTGCGTTTCTTCGCATCAAACTCCGCGAGTTCGAGTGGCTGCGTGGCTGCGTTTCTTCGCATCAAACTTCGCGAGTTCGAGTGGCTGCGTGGCTGCGTGGCTGCGTTTCTTCGCATCAAACTCCGCGAGTTCGAGTTCGAGTGGCTGCGTGGCTGCGTGACTGCGTGGCTGCGTGGCTGCGTTTCTTCGCATCAAACTCCGCGATTTCGAGTTCGAGTGGCTGCGTGGCTGCGTGGCTGCGTGGCTGCGTGGCTGCGTTTCTTCGCATCAAACTCCGTGAGTTCGAGTGGCTGCGTGGCTGCGTGGCTGCGTGGCTGCGTTTCTTCGCATCAAACTCCGCGAGTTCGAGTTCGAGTGGCTGCGTGGCTGCGTATCTGCGTGGCTGCGTTTCTTCGCATCAAACTCCGCGAGTTCGAGTGGCTGCGTGGCTGCGTGACTGCGTGAAAACTCTCCGGCTTGGGCGTGACTTTCTTTTTCTTTACTTTAAAAGGACCCCCCGTCTTTGGTGAGTGCGTATTTAGTGTTGTGTTTGTAGGATTTCCCAAGTTTCTTGGCTTTTAATACCTTTTATTGTAAATTCAGTTTAAAATCACAACATTATGTATTTGTCTAAATTGTAAAATTTCTCTTTGTAATAGACCACGTGTTTGAAGGCTTCCTGTTTTAACTTGTTATCTTGTAAAGTAGATCTTTATTCATATTTTTAACCTTTTAATATTAATTCTTTCACCGTGGTCAAATTATTTTCATGGTTTTCTTTGTTGTTATCACAAAATTGGCCCTGACCTAGTTTTAAATGTCAGTGTCACGAGTTCAATAACCTTTTGTTTTTTTTAACTGTATGTTGATATTTTCTAAATTCTTTTTTTAATTAGTGTTTTTTAATGTTTGTGATGAACTCTGCTTGGGGGTCACGCGCTTGAACACGTGCTTGGGGGTCAACAGCGTTAACCCTCCTCTAAGTCTCTTTTGGAATATTCCAGGGGTGTTTACGACCGGAGCAAATCTCCTAAGCTCTGAGCAACTACTATTTGACGTTCGGAGCAACTCCTCGTGCTACGCTTGGAGAAATCTCTCTGCTCCGTGGTCGCCTGGAGTCGACCACGTGCCGTCCATGCCGTCTGGCTGACAAGCCATCTGACGCCACACACCGAACTTGCCGCCACATACGGGATCCCGAACACTGCCACCAACACCTGGCCATCGACGCTGCACCTGTTGCGGGGATCACGGAGACTTGAGGAGCTGGAGTCCCACAAGTCGCTGCCTGTCCCCAGATAAGTGTCGTGTCCCCAAACCCGAGAGCTAAAGACTGAGAAATAGACCGAGGCTAAGTTTCGTACCCGCGTTCCTCGCTCCCCGCTGACTAAGTAAATAATTATTTAAATAAATTTGTTATTTGTTAATTTTATTTTTATTTATCTCTTCCTTTTTATTGTCCCTGTGCCGGCCAGGTGACAGCGTGGCTGCGTGGCTGCGTTTCTTCGCATCAAACTCCGCGAGTTCGAGTGGCTGCGTGGCTGCGTGGCTGCGTTTCTTCGCATCAAACTCCGCGAGTTCGAGTGGCTGCGTGGCTGCGTTTCTTCGCATCAAACTCCGCGAGTTCGAGTGGCTGCGTGGCTGCGTGGCTGCGTTTCTTCGCATCAAACTCCGCGAGTTCGAGTGGCTGCGTGGCTGCGTGGCTGCGTGGCTGCGTTTCTTCGCATCAAACTCCGCGAGTTCGAGTGGCTGCGTGGCTGCGTTTCTTCGCATCAAAATCCGCGAGTTCGAGTGGCTGCGTGGCTGCGTGGCTGCGTTTCTTCGCATCTAACTCCGCGAGTTCGAGTGGCTGCGTGGCTGCGTGGCTGCGTTTCTTCGCATCAAACTCCGCGAGTTCGAGTGGCTGCGTGGCTGCGTGGCTGCGTTTCTTCGCATCAAACTCCGCGAGTTCGAGTGGCTGCGTGGCTGCGTGGCTGCGTGGCTGCGTTTCTTCGCATCAAACTCCGCGAGTTCGAGTGGCTGCGTGGCTGCGTTTCTTCGCATCAAACTCCGCGAGTTCGAGTGGCTGCGTGGCTGCGTTTCTTCGCATCAAACTCCGCGAGTTCGAGTTCGAGTGGCTGCGTGGCTGCGTGGCTGCGTTTCTTCGCATCAAACTCCGCGAGTTTGAGTGGCTGCGTGGCTGCGTGGCTGCGTGGCTGCGTGGCTGCGTTTCTTCGCATCAAACTCCGCGAGTTCGAGTTCGAGTGGCTGCGTGGCTGCGTAGCTGCGTGGCTGCGTTTCTTCGCATCAAACTCCGCGAGTTCGAGTGGCTGCGTGGCTGCGTGGCTGCGTGGCTGCATTTCTTCGCATCAAACTCCGCGAGTTCGAGTGGCTGCGTGCCTGCGTGGCTGCGTGGCTGCGTTTCTTCGCATCAAACTCCGCGAGTTCGAGTGGCTGCGTGGCTGCGTGGCTGCGTGGCTGCGTGGCTGCGTTTCTTCGCATCAAACTCCGCGAGTTCGAGTGGCTGCGTGGCTGCGTGGCTGCGTTTCTTCGCATCAAACTCCGCGAGTTCGAGTGGCTGCGTGGCTGCGTGGCTGCGTTTCTTCGCATCAAACTCCGCGAGTTCGAGTGGCTGCGTGGCTGCGTGGGTGCGTTTCTTCGCATCAAACTCCGCGAGTTCGAGTGGCTGCGTGGCTGCGTTTCTTCGCATCAAACTCCGCGAGTTCGAGTGGCTGCGTGGCTGCGTGGCTGCGTTTCTTCGCATCAAACTCCGTGAGTTCGAGTGGCTGCGTGGCTGCGTGGCTGCGTTTCTTCGCATCAAACTCCGCGAGTTCGAGTGGCTGCGTGGCTGCGTGGCTGCGTTTCTTCGCATCAAACTCCGCGAGTTCGAGTGGCTGCGTGGCTGCGAGGCTGCGTGGCTGCGTTTCTTCGCATCGAATTCCGCGATTTCAAGTGGCTGCGTGGCTTCGTGGCTGCGTTGCTGCGTTCCTTCGCATCAAACTCCGCGAGTTCGAGTTCGAGTGGCTGCGTGGCTGCGTGGCTGCGTTTCTTCGCATCAAACTCCGCGAGTTCGAGTGGCTGCGTGGCTGCGTGGCTGCGTTTCTTCGCATCAAACTCCGCGAGTTCGAGTGGCTGCGTGGCTGCGTTTCTTCGCATCAAACTCCGCGAGTTCGAGTGGCTGCGAGGCTGCGTGGCTGCGTTTCTTCGCATCAAACTCCGCGAGTTCGAGTGGCTGCGTGGCTGCGTGGCTGCGTTTCTTCGCATCAAACTCCGCGAGTTCGAGTTGCTGCGTGGCTGCGAGGCTGCGTGGCTGCGTTTCTTCGCATCGAACTCCGCGAGTTCAAGTGGCTGCGTGGCTGCGTGGCTGCGTTGCTGCGTTTCTTCGCATCAAACTCCGCGAGTTCGAGTTCGAGTGGCTGCGTGGCTGCGTGGCTGCGTTTCTTCGCATCAAACTCCGCGAGTTCGAGTGGCTGCGTGGCTGCGTGGCTGCGTTTCTTCGCATCAAACTCCGCGAGTTCGAGTGGCTGCGTGGCTGCGTTTCTTCGCATCAAACTCCGCGAGTTCGAGTGGCTGCGTGGCTGCGTGGCTGCGTGGCTGCGTTTCTTCGCATCAAACTCCGCGAGTTCGAGTGGCTGCGTGGCTGCGTGGCTGCGTGGCTGCGTGGCTGCGTTTCTTCGCATGAAACTCCGCGAGTTCGAGTGGCTGCGTGGCTGCGTTTCTTCGCATCAAACTCCGCAAGTTCGAGTTCGAGTGGCTGCGTGGCTGCGTGGCTGCGTGGCTGTGTTTCTTCGCATCAAACTCCGCGAGTTCGAGTGGCTGCGTGGCTGCGTGGCTGCGTGGGTGCGTTTCTTCGCATCAAACTCCGCGAGTTCGAGTGGCTGCGTGGCTGCGTTTCTTCGCATCAAACTCCGCGAGTTCGCGTGGCTGCGTGGCTGCGTGGCTGCGTTTCTTCGCATCAAACTTCGCGAGTTCGAGTGGCTGCGTGGCTGCGTGGCTGCGTTGCTGCGTTTCTTCGCATCAAACTCCGCGAGTTCGAGTTCGAGTGGCTGCGTGGCTGCGTGGCTGCGTTTCTTCGCATCAAACTCCGCGAGTTCGAGTGGCTGCGTGGCTGCGTGGCTGCGTTTCTTCGCATCAAACTCCGCGAGTTCGAGTTCGAGTGGCTGCGTGGCTGCGTGGCTGCGTTTCTTCGCATCAAACTCCGCGAGTTCGAGTTCGAGTGGCTGCGTGGCTGCGTGGCTGCGTGGCTGCGTTTCTTCGCATCAAACTCCGCGAGTTCGAGTGGCTGCGTGGCTGCGTGGCTGCGTGGCTGCGTTTCTTCGCATCAAACTCCGCGAGTTCGAGTGGCTGCGTGGCTGCGTGGCTGCGTTTCTTCGCATCAAACTCCGCGAGTTCGAGTGGCTGCGTGGCTGCGTGGCTGCGTGGGTGCGTTTCTTCGCATCAAACTCCGCGAGTTCGAGTGGCTGCGTGGCTGCGTTTCTTCGCATCAAACTCCGCGAGTTCGAGTGGCTGCGTGGCTGCGTGGCTGCGTTTCTTCGCATCAAACTCCGCGAGTTCGAGTGGCTGCGTGGCTGCGTGGCTGCGTTGCTGCGTTTCTTCGCATCAAACTCCGCGAGTTCGAGTTCGAGTGGCTGCGTGGCTGCGTGGCTGCGTTTCTTCGCATCAAACTCCGCGAGTTCGAGTGGCTGCGTGGCTGCGTGGCTGCGTTTCTTCGCATCAAACTCCGCGAGTTCGAGTTCGAGTGGCTATGTGGCTGCGTGACTGCGTGGCTGCGTGGCTGCGTTTCTTCGCATCAAACTCCGCGATTTCGAGTTCGAGTGGCTGCGTGGCTGCGTGGCTGCGTGGCTGCGTTTCTTCGCATCAAACTCCGCGAGTTCGAGTGGCTGCGTGGCTGCGTGGCTGCGTTTCTTCGCATCAAACTCCGCGAGTTCGAGTGGCTGCGTGGCTGCGTGGCTGCGTTGCTGCGTTTCTTCGCATCAAACTCCGCGAGTTCGAGTTCGAGTGGCTGCGTGGCTGCGTAGCTGCGTGGCTGCGTTTCTTCGCATCAAACTCCGCGAGTTCGAGTGGCTGCGTGGCTGCGTTTCTTCGCATCAAACTCCGCGAGTTCGAGTTCGAGTGGCTGCGTGGCTGCGTGGCTGCGTTTCTTCGCATCAAACTCCGCGAGTTCGAGTGGCTGCGTGGCTGCGTGGCTGCGTGGCTGCGTTTCTTCGCATCAAACTCCGCGAGTTCGAGTTCGAGTGGCTGCGTGGCTGCGTAGCTGCGTGGCTGCGTTTCTTCGCATCAAACTCCGCGAGTTCGAGTGGCTGCGTGGCTGCCTGGCTGCGTTTCTTCGCATCAAACTCCGCGAGTTCGAGTGGCTGCGTGGCTGCGTGGCTGCGTGGCTGCGTTTCTTCGCATCAAACTCCGCGAGTTCGAGTGGCTGCGTGGCTGCGTTTCTTCGCATCAAACTCCGCGAGTTCGAGTTCGAGTGGCTGCGTGGCTGCGTGGCTGCGTGGCTGCGTGGCTGCGTTTCTTCGCATCAAACTCCGCGAGTTCGAGTGGCTGCGTGGCTGCGTTTCTTCGCATCAAACTCCGCGAGTTCGAGTTCGAGTGGCTGCGTGGCTGCGTGGTTCGTGGCTGCGTGGCTGCGTTTCTTCGCATCAAACTCCGCGAGTTCGAGTGGCTGCGTGGCTGCGTGGCTGCGTGGCTGCGTTTCTTCGCATCAAACTCCGCGAGTTCGAGTTCGAGTGGCTGCGTGGCTGCGTAGCTGCGTGGCTGCGTTTCTTCGCATCAAACTCCGCGAGTTCGAGTGGCTGCGTGGCTGCGTGGCTGCGTTTCTTCGCATCAAACTCCGCGAGTTCGATTGGCTGCGTGGCTGCGTGGCTGCGTTTCTTCGCATCAAACTCCGCGAGTTCGAGTGGCTGCGTGGCTGCGTTTCTTCGCATCAAACTCCGCGAGTTCGAGTTCGAGTGGCTGCGTGGCTGCGTGGCGTGCGAAGAAACGCAGCCACGCAGCCACGCAGCCACGCAGCCACTCGAACTCGCGGAGTTTGATGCGAAGAAACGCAGCCACGCAGCCACGCAGCCACGCAGCCACGCAGCCACTCGAACGCGAACTCGCGGAGGCTGATGCGAAGAAACGCAGCCACGCAGCCACTCGAACTCGCGGAGTTTGATGCGAAGAAACGCAGCCACGCAGCCACGCAGCCACTCGAACTCGAACTCGCGGAGTTTGATGCGAAGAAACGCAGCCACGCAGCCACTCGAACTCGCGGAGTTTGATGCGAAGAAACGCAGCCACGCAGCCACGCAGCCACGCAGCCACTCGAACTCGAACTCGCGGAGTTTGATGCGAAGAAACGCAGCCACGCAGCCACGCAGCCACTCGAACTCGCGGAGTTTGATGCGAAGAAACGCAGCCACGCAGCCACTCGAACTCGCGGAGTTTGATGCGAAGAAACGCAGCCACGCAGCCACGCAGCCACTCGAACTCGCGGAGTTTGATGCGAAGAAACGAAGCAGCAGCCGCTCGAACGAGAAGTTTGATGCGAAGAAACGAAGCAGCAGCCGCTCGAACGAGAAGTTTGATGCGAAGAAACGAAGCAGCAGCCGCTCGAACGAGAAGTTTGATGCGAAGAAACGAAGCAGCAGGCGCTCGAACGAGAAGTTTGATGCGAAGAAACGAAGCAGCAGCCGCTCGAACGAGAAGTTTGATGCGAAGAAACGAAGCAGCAGCCGCTCGAACGAGAAGTTTGATGCGAAGAAACGAAGCAGCAGCCGCTCGAACGATAAGTTTGATGCGAAGAAACGAAGCAGCAGCCGCTCGAACGAGAAGTTTGATGCGAAGAAACGAAGCAGCAGCCGCTCGAACGAGAAGTTTGATGCGAAGAAACGAAGCAGCAGCCGCTCGAACGAGAAGTTTGATGCGAAGAAACGAAGCAGCAGCCGCTCGAACGAGAAGTTTGATGCGAAGAAACGAAGCAGCAGCCGCTCGAACGAGAAGTTTGATGCGAAGAAACGAAGCAGCAGCCGCTCGAACGAGAAGTTTGATGCGAAGAAACGAAGCAGCAGCCGCTCGAACGAGAAGTTTGATGCGGAAAAAGCAGCAGCCGCTCGAACGAGAAGTTGGATGCGGAAAAAGCAGCAGCCGCTCGAACGAGAAGTTTGATGCGAAAAAAGCAGCCGCTCGAACGAGAAGTTTGATGCGGAAAAAGCAGCCGCTCGAACGAGAAGTTTGATGCGAAAAAAGCAGCCACTCGAACTCGAACTCGAACTCGCGGAGTTTGATGCGAAAAAACGCAGCCACTCGAACTCGAACTCGAACTCGCGGAGTTTGATGCGAAAAAACGCAGCCACTCGAACTCGAACTCGAACTCGCGGAGTTTGATGCGAAAAAACGGAGCCACTCGAACTCGAACTCGAACTCGCGGAGTTTGATGCGAAAAAACGCAGCCACTCGAACTCGAACTCGAACTCGCGGAGTTTGATGCGAAAAAACGCAGCCACTCGAACTCGAACTCGCGGAGTTTGATGCGAAAAAACGCAGCCACTCGAACTCGAACTCGAACTCGCGGAGTTTGATGCGAAAAAACGCAGCCACTCGAACTCGAACTCGAACTCGCGGAGTTTGATGCGAAAAAACGCAGCCACTCGAACTCGAACTCGCGGAGTTTGATGCGAAAAAACGCAGCCACTCGAACTCGAACTCGAAATAAAGAAGTACATTATTTGAATGATCAGTTGAGCAAAAGATTTAAATTAAAATACTTGGGTCAGTTAACCGATTCGTTGCCACCTTCATTTCAACAAATTCTTACGACAGGCCAAGTACTTTGTTCGATGACGCACCATAAGCGTCATCGGCCCTGCTAAACGATGACGCGCCACGTGCGGCATTGGCCACTGGTTGAGTTTTATGCATATTTTATTGTAAATAGGCGTAAATCAGAGAGGGAAAAGATAAATTTTGTGTGCAGTGTTCGTATTAGTTGTAATTCAAAGCTGATATGGCGTATAAAAGTAGTAATTCATACTGTTAACAAAATGTGTAAGTAGTCGTCAACCTTTGGCACAAATGTTGCTCATACGAGTATTAATGATTTTAATTAGTGCTGGTTACTAAAAGCCGAGCTTTGTGAGGGCTCACGTCGTCACACCTTGACTGACTGATGATAACACATATAACACGGACTCGCGCACGAAGGGTTCCGTACCATTGTAGAGCAAAATTATGCCGAAAATTATGTTTTTGTACGGGAGCCCCCCTTCATTTTTTATTTTATTTATTTAATTTTGTTTTTAGTATTTGTTATTATAGCGGCAACAGATATTCATAATCCGTGAAAATTTAAATTCTATTACCGTTCTTGAGTTGCGGCCTGGAGACAGACAGACAGACAGACAGACAGACAGACGGACAGACAACGAAGTCTTAGGCTGGCCTCACACAGCCGGAATGTCTTTCTGAATTCATATTATTAATTCAGAAAGACTGGAATTCCATACAATATCAGTAAGTATGCTCCACGTACACATTCTGATTTTTTTCAGATTATGTTTCTCAGATCGATCTGTAAGAATGATTCTGACGAGCGTTCTGAATTCCGGATCGATAAATTTAAGATCATGATTTCATAACGCGCGTATTATGCGCATACATTTTAATAGAGTGGCACACACATACTGGAATCAGATTATGAATTATTTCAGTTGACACTGCAAGAAGCTAACCCCTGGACGTGTTGTGACCTGCTGGCGTGATGTCTGACACGGAAAATTTAATCTTAAGCATTGAAACATAGGACACATCCATTGAGGATTACCATGACAGGCAAAAAAACATAGCGTGGTTGGAAATTCTTAAAAGTTTAATTCCAAATTGGGAAACATTAAGTGAAAACGAAAGTAAAAGAAAAATAATATTTATTAGTAATAATTCTTCTTCCATAAAGACGTTTAAATATGTGCCAGGAATCATGAGACTATACTGATCAATCTTATTTTCAAAGATGTGTGTGAGGCAAGGTGCCGAAATTTAGATTATGAATTTCCGATTATGAATTATTCAGAGAGACGTTCCGGCTGTGTGAGGCCAGCCTTAGTAATAGGGTCCCGTTTTTATCTTTTGGGTACGGAAGTTAGAACCCTAATTACATGTTAAAGCACAAATCAATAGGTATGATAGTTTTTCCGTAAAGGTTGTGGGATTTATTATGACTAGCAACTTCATCTATTTTAGTTGAAGAATAAATAACTTAGAGTAGTTCTGTAGCTATGACAATATAAATTTGTATTAAAATTTAAGAGCTCTCAGAAAATCGTTTATTTAAACAAATGAAATACGTTTGTTTTGGATAATCAGCAGGAATAAAATGACTTTCCTGAATATAGCCAGCCACGATTTACAAACATACTCAAATGAAAATTGCCTGGAAAACGACAATAAGGAGAATGAAAGTTTTCCAGAATATAGTCACTCAATATTGCAAAACTTTACATTGAAAAGGACATTAAGTAATTGAAAGTTCTCGTATTTGTCATGACGCAAAAAATAACTCAACAGACAGTAGCATCGAAGCTAAATTACTGACGCTGATGAAGATGAGTGTTAATAAGAAAAAAAAGTTTCATAAATACGCTAATCGCAGAAAAGTAAGGATTCTTCGAGTGAACCAATGATTGACGATCTCTGACTAGTAGCCTTTAATTCTAAAATAAACGGCCACGCATAAAATTGAGTTCAACATGTATATTTAGACAAGGGAATTGTAATTACAGTATACAATAATAAATTAGTTTTAACGTGTTTTTTAACAATTCTTATATGCCGCGTCTGGCGCGTCATCGGCCTCACTAAAACTTTTTGAATGTCGCGCTGGGCGCGGCATTGGCCACGAATCGGGGCAGTGTCTAGGTATGGATATTAAAATACAGAAAGATTGTATCTTTATTAGTCAAGAAAGATTTATTGATAAATTATTGTGTAAATTTGGTCTGGAAAACTGTAAAAGTGTAGAAACGTCACGGATGTAGAAAGGGTGACGTCACGGATGTCATTGACCTCGCTAGTGGCTCCGTAATAATTGCTTATTTAAAAATCTTAGAATTATTTTTAATCCAAGTCGAATTAAACTCAATGTGGCAAACAGTGCCAGGAACGTTATATATTGTTATCTAGTGTTAATGTGAAGTTTAAGGACAATAAAACTAATTAAAAGTGAACGATTTCTCCATTTTTATCTACAAGTACCCTTTATTAGTTAATATAAAACAAAAGTGTTAAATCGGTGACATTGTGCTTTACGCGAACACTGTTAATTCCGGGATTCACAAGTTGACATCCGTCCGCCTCGCCGCACGGCGGGCTTATGGTGCGCAAGTGCTATTAAATTCCCCATTGATAATAATTAATTAATTAGAGCAGCACTAGCGCCATCTGTCTTTTACCGCGCGAACTTTTTAGTAAGCCCGATAATGACCCGATGCAAGAAGTGTGGTCAATTTGTTGCGCAAATAGATGTCGCTAACTGCGTGTTTTGCTCTGAGAAATTTCACAAATTATGTGTGGGACTAACTACCAAAGCTAAAATCCCCTCTGAATGGAAATGCCCGAGTTGCGTGAAAGCTTGCTCTACACCAGCTAAGCATAATGACCACGATCTCTCACAAGGAAGCGACCTTAACAACCGTTTCTCAACACCGGTCCAGACCTCGAGAACTGGGGATAAGAAGTCTGTTTGGTAGGTGTGGTAGGTGGTCTGAAGTTTGTTTGGTATTCAGAAATACGAATCCGAAAACTTCAAGGCCAGGCGAAGTGAAGTGACAATCGGAAACTTGAGTGAGTTTTGTCTATGGTGCTAGTGCGGAATATCTTCATATCGATAGTAAAATATTTATTTTAAAAGCACATTTTGGTATTATAAATACTTCAAAATAATGAATATATGCCAAAGCAATGCCGTATAGTCCATTTGAACATTGATTTCTATTTTTAAATATAATTTAGCTAAGATTTTATTAACATTGACCTCAAACGAGTCTCAAACGTTGTCAACCATAGCTGTCACGAGTCAGAAAAAAAACATTAGTTAGTAAACAATAACAAGCGCTCTAAGCTCTTGAAAAAGTTTTATTTTCAAAAGTTTCGTGTTTTCAAGTGGTTCATGGTTGTGTCGTGTTCACGGTGTTTTAATCTTAGCTCATTTTTGTTAAAATATCAGTTGGCAAACTTCGTGCCTAAAATAAATCATCACAATAGTAATGGAAAGGTAAGTGTTAACTAATATTTACTTACTTACATTAATATATGTAACTAAGGGCCGATTTTTCAATCCTCAGATAAACAGACAGATAGTATTTATTCGACAGATAGCAAGATATTGGATTTTTCAATCGTCAGATAGGACTTAACCGGCGAATAACATCGTTAACTGAAGAATAAAACTATCCGTCGCGTGAACCACCGAATAACCGCTATTAGACAGATAGTTTACGTTGACATTGGTAACTGGTATTTGGCTTGAGGTTATAATTTACGTTTATTTTAATAACTATTGATATTTTCGATTAAATTAATGATCTGGCAATTGAAAAAGAGGCCATAATAAACGAATATATGAATCGAATGAATCCTTTGGAAAGAAAAGAAGGAATCATCAGATCGAGCCGATCATTATAATTTATAACACGTGGGATCCAAAAGATTTTCAGCGCCGATTCAGACTTTTAAAAGAATCTGTGCTACATTTCTAGAATTTAAAATTAAGCACGAAACACAGTCAATAAATAGATAGGTATCCTATCAGGTACCTAATACAGTTGGTGCGGTTCAAAAAGTCTTTGTTCTTCACATCATCTGTCTTTTTATTTTCAATCACAATAGAGCAATAAATGTGCACAAGGGTCCGCGTCCGAAACAGACCAATAACTTAAAAACAATGAGACGGAGTCTGTCTTGCTCTAACAATAGAGTATTCAATATATTTGTTTCAAATGTGTAAAGTGCGAGTTGCCAGACTTCAAAAATTCGGTCAGATAGTTATCTATGGAATAAGTGACATTTGAAAAATTGACTATGACTTATTCGACGGTTAAACCACCTAATAACTTTATTCTCCAGTTAACTGTCCGACATTTTATCTCAGGATTGAACAATCGGCCCTAAAGCATATTATTTAAACCAAGCTTTTTAAACATTTACGGTCTTACTACAAAAGATTTAAACACCCGTTGAACAGTTGATTACAGAAAAATTCCATACAAAATTGTCTCAAAACAACTGTTCAACAGATGTTTAAATCTTTTGTGGTAAGACCGTTAGAGTACGGACTTCCCATCCCTCTCCTGCGCAGTTGGAAGCCTTAGTACAGTTTCTGGAGAGAAAACCTAGTTTAGCTAAAGGGTTTTCAAAATCATTGGGAGCCAAGCAATTAGCTCATAAAGAGTGGTCTAGATTGGCCACTACTTTAAATAGTATGGGGGGGTGCATTAAAGATGACAAAAAATGGATAAAAGTAAGTTGTATTTTATTATTGCTACGGTATCAGAGACTAACAATATGAATATAAGCGGGGCTTGGAATAATACCTAATCTTTGTAACTAGAGTTGCTGCCTAAGGTACTTAGCTAAAACTTTGTTATAAATTGCTAATTATTTTCAGTACTGGAATGACAAAAAAAGTTTTGTAAAAAAAAAGGCTGCTGCTCGAGCTCGAGCTAGACGTCAAACTGGTGGTGGAAACGTTGATGTCCCCGAATTGACCGAAGTCGAGGAAAGGATTTTAACGTTGATGGGTGGTGAAGGTTTTGCAGTTGGGGATACACATTTAAGAATAGAACCTTTTGTAAGCAATGATGAGATTGAATCATTAAAGTACCTACTCAGGGTGCGACTTGCAGTATTTATTGTTGTTATTTTTAATTCCAGGAATCAGAAAATCAAGAAAGCGAAAGTCCATCTATTTTGGCAAGAGGGCTCTACGAAGAACCAGTACCTGGGACATCCGGCGTTCTTTTAGAACAACCAATAGTAAGAAATTTGTTCAATCATTCATCATCATTCAAAATCAATTATTATCAAACCTCTACAATTCCAGAGTAGGCTTTTCTTAGATTAAGTACCTTTTTAATTTTTTGCCAAATCAAACAGTGTTTGTTTTTTACAAAATAGATACTCTATTAAATCAAAATTATATCCCACATGTACGGCTTATTTCAACAGTCGCCTTTTCTTTACAATCAAAAACAAAGTGTTATTTTAATTGCAGGATTATACACCTGATGAAATAATAATAGACAATGCTGAGAGAAATAATTTGAATGCTATTGTAAGTACAAACTACTAATTTATTTAAGTATACCTAACTACCAAATTTCTTAAGAAATGAAAAAGTAAATTGTTGGCTATCTGATTTACTGGACTCATATTTTATTTTTTGGTGGATCATGGACTGGAGAGTGATAACATTACATTGCAAAATCAAGAAATGCCTCCAGAAACTGTACCAGTAACCTATAATACTGTAAGTTATTATGTTTCAGTCAACCTTGTAACTTACCCTGTGTTTTTAAATAAAATATTTAAAAACCATCAAAAGTGCTCCAATCTCTTTTTTTCTTTCAGGAGAATGCTGATAGTCTTCAAGTAAATGTGTCAGAACGCATTCCATTACGTCGCAGAAGTCGTCAACCGCCATCTGTTACATCAAGTGAGTATATTTTTTTTCAGCAGCCACTTGACTTAGCAGGGGCGACCCAACTAAACAAGATGTGTTTGGTCGGATCGACCCTCATTAATCTAACTACCTAAGACATAAGGTTCATATTTTAGGAAAGTTTTTTATTGTTTTGTGTCAGCTTATTATTTATTATACAAAAGGTTTGCCAACTTGATTGCAATGCATTTCAAGATCCAAAAAAATGGTTCTGCCCTTTTGCGTTTTTGGTCACATGTGTCGAAAGGTTAGTAAGTAAGTACCAGCTTCTTAAGTCTTAACACAATTTTAAATGTTTCCAGCCCCTAGACGCCGGGCACGCCCTCGATGCCGTAGAAGACTCGAGTCGCAAAATAGAGTGTTGCCGTCCTCACCTCCGGCACAAAGGAGGACGCAACTCGTTGGTGTCGCTAATAAGTTCCTAGAGTTGGAAACTCGACGCGTCAATTTGGAAGAGAAATTAGTGTCCGTCATGGAACATTTTATGCTGTACCAACGCGATATAATAGATGCTGTTGGGAAATTAGGCGCGGGCATGAGTTCTTTGGCAGATGTCATAAATAGAGCCAACACTTCTTAGTTACTTTAAGTAGGTAGATTATAATAGGTAAGTCACAGTAATATGTAAAGGTATATGGACTGACTAGTGTACAACACGATTTTTGAGCCTGAGTTCTATTTATTATTTACTTTTTACAAGATGTGTATTCTAGATAATATTTGTTTTAATTAGTCAAGTTTTAATAATAAATAAAATAAAATATCTTTTTATTCGAACTTTATATTTTCGAACGAAGAAACTACGTTGCCTACCACCGGTTCGGGAACTACCCCGCCGAGAAGAACCGGCGTAAGAAACTCGCACGGGGCCATCTTTTACGAAAAAAATGGAAAATTACAATGTTAGTGCTTACAGCTATGTAACAAAAATAAAGACAATAATAAAAGAAAATGTAAGTATAAGACTTAAATTAGAAGATTATTATGTTGACACATAGGTAAAGTTAATTAATTATTATTTACTATTTAATTTAGAATTAAAAATATGCATATTGTAAAATTATCACTATCAAGTAACTATTTAACTTAAAAAAATTCTTTTAATCATTCACACCTACAAAATAAACTATCTCCGCCCTTGCCATAAAACATTGACTAGGTCATTACGTGCTGCCCTACCCATGTTTAGGTCTTGAAGAAGGGAATCTGCCACCTGTTCCCTTTCTTGCATTGAAATCTCCCTTCTGGCTTCTTCTATACTGAGAACTGGTGCAGGCATACCAGCTCTATTACACATGTTGTGCAAAACACAACATGCTGTAATAATTCTCGCAGCCACATCAGGAGCGTAATGCAACACCCTATGTGCAAGAAGACATCTGAAACGACCTTTCAGAACACCAATAGCACGTTCGACACTGTTTCGAGCTGTTGCATGCAATTTGTTGTAGTGCTCTTCGGGACTGTTGTCTTCTGCATTGGCTATCGGGATCATTAAATAGGGCCGTTGAAGATAACCTGAATCACCTGAAACAAATAACTTCTATGAAACTAGAAGGCACCGAGTACTGGGTACTACATAATGATACTCAATAGGTACTAGAACCAACCTAGTAAGTATGCAGTCTCTCCAGAATGTATTAGTTGCTCGAGGTGAGATTTTATTGACGAATTATTAAATATGTGGCTATCGTGTGAAGCTCCACCAAACGAAGAATCCACGTGCAATATATTTAAATCCGCATCTGTGATCTGAAATATACAAAAACATATTATGTAAGTAGGTAATTGGTAGGATACTTACTTTGATGAAATTCTTAAGTAGAACTTACCAATAAAACATTTCTTGCATGAAAGCCTTTACGGCAGTAAAACCTATCCTCATTTTGTCGCGGTCTTATTATTGCAACAAATGTCCCATCGATACAACCTATGACACCTGGTATGCCAAACTTTTCATAAAACCTGTAAGAGAAAAAAGATTTTAGCGAGATTTATTTAAGAACTTGGTGAACAAACTGCTGTGTGTGTCTAGATACCAAAATTTGTTGCTAAAGTATTATTTGCATTATGTAGAATTACTTCATTAAAGTAGGTACCTTATACCTAAAGACTTACTTTTCTTTGAGTCTTGTCCTTTCAGCTGAATTTTGGGGAAAGCGTATATACTTCCGTACTATACTCGGCTGACTAAGCAATCTTACTATCTCATCAATAGATCTTGATATCGATGGTTGGGACATAAAGGTACCTATATTCCTTCCTATAATCCTTTGGTAGCTCCCAGTGGCTAAGAAAGCAAGAGTGCACAGTAACTGAAAAGAAGGTGTAATGTTATTATGTTATGTGTAGGCAGCTGCAGGTATACAATATAGGCAGTTATCACCTAAGTATGTATAAAGGTGAAATTAGTAGGAAATCTATATTATATGTTATTTACTTAGAATACAGAACAACAGTTTGTTCTGTATTCTGAGGTTATTTACAAGTTTAAACTATAATGAGTTAGACAAGTAAGAAAGTAACTACCTATTTATTATGCACCTACAATAAATTAATAAGTTGGATGTCTTATCATTAAATACTTACTTTTAACCTAATGCTCAAACTTCCTCTAGTCCTAGTACTGACGAGATTAGATAATTCTTCCCTTAATAACTCCTCTATCATGTCCTCGCTAAGGCGGTATTGGCGCACATAGTCATCTCCTCTATTCAGCAAGGGCAGATTTCTGACACGCCGAGCTTGGCGTCGAGATGCTAATAAATCCAAATCATTGGCTTCTTTTAATAAATACAGAAGAAGAAAGGAGCGTGACATCTGAAAAAATAGGTATCAAGTAGTTTCAGACTTTGTAATTCGGCACATAATAATACATAGTTATTTTATTGTTTACTTAGTAATTATTTTAAATTTTACTAATAATTATATATTATATTTTTAATTTTTTAATTAACGAAAGAAACGTATTAACGAAAAGATAATAAGTGTAAATTGTTGGATAAAAATACAAACAAAATTTTGATAAAAACAAAAGTTTTGTCAAGTTATTTTTAATAGTTTATGAAGCTATAAGTTTGCAAAATGAATAAAATAATCAATAATAATTAAAAAGTCGTCACTTACGTTTATTAAACGATAAAAATCCAAACACAAGCACCAACCAATACAAGATTTCACTAGAAATTTAGTAACCTAAAATCTGACAGATGAATTCGTAAGTGGATTCGAAGCGACTGCTGAAATAGCGGCGGAATTTGTTTCTGAATACCAAACCCTCTTAAGGCCCTATAGACCCAATTTTACATGACTCTGAATCAGTAATAAACAAACAAATAGTGACTTTTAAAAGCCAAAAAAAATACACATTGTTGTTTACCTAATGTACTTGGACAATTTGTGGTTCGAAACATAATATCGAAAACTTCACTCGATCAAAAATAACTCCGAAGAGGTGGCTAAGTTCGAATATTTTGTGATATTTTTCTTATTTTTCATGAAGCTTATGATAGTTTTACTTTCAAAAATCATATTTACGAAAAGCTCATAACCTAAAGAAGAATAATTTGCGGGTACAATTTGCATTTTGGTTTAATTATCTAAGTAAAAAGGATTTTTTCTCCTATTTCGCCCTATCAAGGACGCGGCGAGCGTCGTAACCGCCACCGTACAAGTCGCGCTGATATGAATGTTATTTTAATGTCCTTTACGTCGATATTCGTACTGACAGACATCGACCTGCTAAGTTTCGGGTCTATAGGGCCTTAACAACTGTCAAGTTCTCACTTTATCTAGTTCACTTCACCTACGTTTCCGCCCGGGCAGCGCTAGTGTCGATTTCACGTTGTTTCTGAATACCGATTGTTCATGTAGCGCTAATTCCGCTGCGAATTCACAGGCGACTTCGCTTGTGACTATTTCAGAATAGCTATGCTGATGTATAATTTCAAAACAGAGTTGAAATTGGCCACCGATGAGATCATGAGCCACATTAAACAGGAATTTCAATTGCTCCGCGAAGAGCTGGGTGCACGTATTACCAGTCTCGAAAAAAGGGTATCGGCTCTGGAGGACGAGCAGCAGCGTGGATTCCCTTCCTCGGACCTGGAGAGCGTTGTGGAAAAACTAAAAAATGACATCAACGAAAAAGACCAGGAGATGCTGTCCAATGATGTGGAGATCGGAAACCTGCCCGAGGTAGACAAGGAGAATCCCACCCATTCGGTGCTGCTGGTGGCCGCGAAAATCGGCATGAAGCTGGACGAGCGCGACATTGTCAGCGCGGAACGCATCGGCGCCCGCCGCATCAACGCCACTGATCCGTCGTCTACTTCTGGCCAGCCCCCCCGCCCGCCCGCGCCGGCTCGTCGTGCGGCTGACTCGGCGCGACCTGCGGGACCAGCTACTAGCCTGCGCGAGGGTCCGACGCGGCGCCACCACCGCTTACCTCGGCATGCCCGGAACGCCGACCCGTTTTTATATTAACGAGCGCCTGACAAAAATAAACAGGCAATTGTTTCATCAAGCGCGCGAAACAGGTAACCGTCTTGGATGGAAGTATGTCTGGACAAAGCGTGGTCGCATACTTGCTCGACAAAAACCAGGCGAATCAGTTTCCATCATTCGTAACGAGGAGGACATACGTCGAGTCTTCGGGAGCCTGTAAAATTTATAGTGCAATACAGTATAAATCTTTGTTACAATATAATAGTATAATGTTAGACCTTGTCCTTATGGATTTAATTTCTATTTTAAATGTTGCCTTTGAGTCTTTAGGATTGTCGCGTCAGTCTGACGGAAATCGGAACTGCCGAAAGATTGTCATACCTAAATCTCTAAATATTGGGCTCCTAAATTTGTTATTTACTACATGCAATTCGTTTATCTTGGATTGTTATATCTTCTATTTTTTTAGCTTTAAGTTGTATTGTCGTGTTATACAATGGTTGCCAGGCGAATCACTAATCAATTACTCAGTTTTAAATAATAATTATTCTAAATTAGGCTTACTAATATTTGGTTGTCAGAGATCATTGAAACATTATTACAAATTATTACAATATTATATCTACGTTAACACTATACAAATAGAACTAACTAAAATTCTAAATCAACAAAATATAGATATTTGCAACAGTACATCAAATATACTGTCATGTTGTGTACTTTATTTTTATTTAATCTTAAATATACAACAGAATTTTTGTTTCACTAAGAGCAACACTCGTAAAGGGATATTATTTTGTATTTATTTCTCCAAGATGGTTTGCATACGTTCCCATACCTGGGTTCCATCTACAGTTTCCATAATAGTTTTAACACTATCAAAGTATAATGGTTTCTAAAAGACTTAGGGCCTGTTTCACCACTTTTTGATAAAGTGCCGAATAGGCTATTCACAGCTTTTTTGACAGATTCTCCATACTTGATCTGTCAAATCAATTGGTGGATAGCCTATTCGTCACTTATCAGGAAGCGGTGAAACAGGCCCTTAGGGCCTGTTTCACCGCTTCCTGATAAGGCTATCCACCACTTAATTTGACAGATGGAGTATGGAAAATCTGTCAAATAACCCTATCGGGCACCTTATCAGGAAGCGGTGAAACAGGCCATTAGGGCCTGTTTCACCGCTTCCTGATAAGGCTATCCACCACTTAATTTGACAGATGGAGTATGGAAAATCTGTCAAATAACCCTATCGGGCACCTTATCAGGAAGCGGTGAAACAGGCCATTAAAGTTGGGTTGTACAACGCAGGCTCACTGACAACATTGTCTCTAAGATTAATTCTCTCGACTTGGACATACTTGCTATTAACGAGACATGGTTAAAACATGGTGAAGATGGCCGCGCCCCACACTTGTCTGGCTACCGTCTTGTCCATAAGCCACGTAGGCGAGAGGTTCGGTCACGAGGTGGAGGGGTCGGGTTTTATATACGTAATAGCCTGTCCGTACATACCTTGTCAACTCCCACTGACCCAAAATACTCAACTGTCGAGCATATGTGGCTTAAGTTGACTGTAAATGGAAAAAAAATTATAGTTGGAACTGCTTACCGGCCACCTTGGTTAGATGTTGACCTATTTTTAGATGCTCTTACAGAAGTAATAAGTGCATTCCCAGCTCATGACTATTTAATTTTTACTGGTGACTTTAATATTAATCTCCTTTGTCCAAATACAGTAAACACTAACAAATTGAAAAGTTTTCTAAGTTGTTTTGGTTTACTTCAATTTATTGCAACGCCCACACATTATACGGAGTCTACACAAACACTGATAGACACTATCAGCTCAAATTTAACGGCAAAAACTATATTTACAGAGCACATAGGTTCAATGTATGGGCATTGCATGATTGGGTGTGAGTTTAACCTAAAAAAAGATAGGAACAAACCACATATATAATTACTTATAGACCTATTAAACATATAAACACTGAAAACTTTAATGCTGACTTACAGGCTATAAACTGGCACAATATTCTGAGTCTGAATGATGTTGATCTGATGGTTGATTACTTTAACTCTCATATTTTAACACTTTTTAACCTACATGCACCAGTTAAAACCACTCATATAAAATCAGTCTCACATCCCTGGATCACAGATACCATTAAATTAATGATGAGGCATCGTGACAGGGCACTCGCAGAATATCACAGATCAAAGTCCGATAGTAAAAAAGAATATTAAAACCCCCTTACTAATAAATGCTGTATAAGCTTTGAATAGTTATACAGTGTTTTGTCTTCTTCAATCCAATTAAAAGTGTCACTTGTGTGACAGGAACAAAACACTGTATAACTATTCAAAGCTTATACAACGTTTATTAGTAAGGAGGTAAAAGTTTAAAAACTTTGGTAAATAAGGCTTTACACTACGAAAAAGTAGCATATTTTGAACAGAACAAAAATGGCAAAATAAACCAGCCTAAGAGACTATGGAAAAACATAAAAGATACAATTACGCCTAAAACTGAGCATGGCCTACCCCCGCATTTCAAGGATCCTAATACTATAAATCTGCATTTCCTTAAAATACCCACTGTACCTATAACCAATCTATCGCACATAACATACTATGTATTCCACAAATTCAGTGATGCAATATTCCACCTCGAGACTGTATCCTCAAGTGCGCTGATTAAAATTATAAAAACATTAAAATCCAAAGCAGTAGGAAGTGATGGTATCAGCTTAGACATGCTATTTTTATCCTTGCCAAACACTTTAGATGCAATCAGCTGTATCATTAACATGTCCATAAAAACAGGAACTTATCCTGAGAGTTGGAAGCAGGCAGTAGTAAGGCCTCTCCCAAAAACTTCAAACCCTGTCGAGTTAAAGGATCTAAGGCCAATAAGTATCCTGCCATGCCTTTCAAAAATCCTTGAGAGAGTTGTATGTGAGCAGGTTACTGGCTACCTGGAAAAAAATAATATGTTACCAGAGATGCAGTCAGGTTTTAGAAAGGGTCGCAGTACAGTAACAGCTTTGCTTGATGTCACTGACAATATCTTAAGTGCACAAGATAATGGTTATTGCACATTGCTTGTTTTGCTGGATTTCACACGGGCTTTTGAAACTATAAATATAAATATTTTGCTAGCTGGGTTTTATGGGTTTGATGCTGCTACCATAAAATGGTTTAATAGTTACCTTTCTGGTCGTAGCCAATGTGTTAAGCTCACTGATAGCAATGGATCCTTTGTATTATCAGACATTATGTCTGTTACAGATGGCGTGCCACAGGGCTCTATTTTAGGCCCCATACTGTTCACCTATATATAGCTGATGTTGGTAGGTATATTAGGTATTGCAAATTCCATTTTTATGCAGATGATACCCAAATTTACTTGTTCTTTAAGCCAAATGAAGTGGACACTGCAATAAAGCAACTTAACGAAGACCTTAATAGTATAGCTGCATGGGCTCAGAAAAATAGTTTGTGCCTAAATCCAGCAAAATCTAAATACATTATCTGCGGCACTAGCAGACAACTCAGCCTTATAAACCCATCAGCTGACGTCATGCTGATGGGTGAGCCTATTGAGCGCTCATTTGTGGCACGTAATCTTGGTCTTCTTCTTGACTGTCATCTGCGTTTCCAAGATCATGTTACCAACTTAGTCAGTAGTTCGTTCTATAAGCTTAAGATATTGTATAGAATAAGACCTTATCTATCTGAAGAGATGCGCATCACTTTGGTTGAGTCTCTGGTACTCTCAAAGCTAAATTACACTGACATAGTTTACGGCCCTCGTCTGGTTTCGAGTACCAAAAGACTGATTCAAAGAATCCAAAATGCTTGTGCTCGATTTTGCTTCAGCATACCCCCTAGAAGTCATGTAACGCCTTATTTGAACAAGCACTTAATGTTAAAAATGAAACACCGACGCAAGCTTCATCTTGCTTGTTTACTTTTCGGGGTACTGAAGTACGAGGAACCCAAGTATCTGTTCAACAAATAGGCAAGAACAGCTAGCCTTAGGTCCTGTGGGTCACGGTTATGTTCAGCACAGTTGATAATTGAAAAACATCGTACGGCTTCATTCAGAGGTAGTTTTCGGTATTTCGCTTCCAAATGCTGGAATAACATCCCGCCTCCCATTAGAAATGCAAAAAGCCTTAAAACATTTAAAAGCAAACTACGTCGGTTTCTTTTGGATCAACAGGTGTCACTAGAAAACCTCTGCCATGATATCTCTGTGATCTAATGTGCCCGTTTCATTGTGTTGTTTTGGTTCTCTTTGTTTTTGTTTTTATAATTCTAATTAAATTTATCACAATTATTAGGTATATTGACTTAAAAAATTGAACTACCAGCGCTGCCAGCAACCTTTGTATAATACAGTAATATAGTTTTAAGTTTCGATAGTCGGAACTTTTGTTTGTAATTATTGGTTAATAATGTCAATGGTTACTGGTGTTGGGTGCGTTTAGTTAAATCTTTAGTTTGCATTTTGTTTTATTTTTGTTATTATTTCTCAGTTTTCTAAAGTAGGTTTTAGTTTATCAAAAACACAGAAAGTGTTTTGTTTTGTTGTTTGACAAATGACAACTAACAGTTTGAAGTGACAGACTTCTTGGCCATAGACAAGGAGTCTTGTGTAATGTGTGTTGCCAATATAATCACTGGTGGCGACAGCGCGCGACAGCTATTTGTCGTGAGCGACAACAGTCTTGTCGTGGGCTGTCGCGATTCGCGTTGATTGTTGTTATGTATTGTTTAAGTTGTTTGCAAGCTGTTGTAATTAGTTTGTGTTATCCTTGACATCCATGTCGTCGCTAATGGCTCTTGCGGAAGACCGGCGCTGAATATGCCCCTGGGTGTACCAGCACATGCCGAGCATGAGCCAATTTGCGGCTACAATTTGGAATCGCCTTGTTTTTGTAAATTTGTTTCATAAATGTAGTTGCAAATAAAAAAAAAAAAAAAAAAAAAGAAAAAAAAAAAACTCCGGTGGAAATTAATTTAAAATTAGAAAAAGGAGAAAGTTTAAGTTCCAAATTTCTCTATCAACAGCTGATAGGAAGCCTAATGTAGGTATCTTTCAGTTTTGACTAGACCTGATATCTCATATTGTATTAGTTACTTAAGTCAGTTAAATAATTGTAATACAGAAACCCATTGGAAACATGCTAAAAGAGTTTTAAAATATTTAAATTATACAAAGTCATTTCGCTTAAAATATGTTAAAAATGATTTAGATTTAATTGGTTTTGCTGATGCTGATTGGGCATCCGACAATTTAGATAGAAGGTCTTACACAGGATTTTGTTTTGTATACTCAGGCTGTTTAATATCTCATGAAAGTAGAAAACAACAGACAGTAGCTTTGTCAAGCACCGAGGCCGAGTACATGGCTTTATGTGAAGCAAGTAAAGAGGCAATTTTCTTGAAAAATCTATTGTCTGAATTAATTAACAGACAGAATAATATGCCCATTCTGATATATATTATATAATGACAGCCAAAGTGCTATTAAACTAACGGAAAATTCATTATATCACAGAAAGAGTAAACATATTAATATAAGATATCATTTTATTCGAGATACTGTAAGAAATAAATTTGTGAAACTAAAATATTTAAAGAGTTCCGAGATGCCTGCTGATATTATATTAACAAAAAGTTTGTCTAAAATTAAACATTATCATTTTATAAAGAAAATGGGTACCTATTATGGCTATTACATAAACTGTAATGATTAACATTGTTTTGTTTAACAAGTTTGTTTTTGTAGATTATTTAGTTAAGTGGTGGTGTTGTAATTTGTAACTAAATATTATATAAAATGAGACTGACAGCGCCATCTAGTAAGCATGTGTAAAAAACTTATTGATCTTTCTGAATAAAATATGACAGTCTGCTTTCCAACTGCTATCCGTGTGTTTTATTAAAATAATTTCCGTGCTTTCAAACGTTTTTGTCAATAATACTATTGGAAACAATCGAAAACAAGTTTACCATAAATAAATTAATTTTTTTAAAAAGTAGGCATACTTATTATTTAATTTTTTTTCCCGTGGTGCTTACCCCTTTGTTCGGTCATCAATGTCATTACAATTTGGCTGACTCCCGCTTTGCTTGGGGAGGGAAATTGCCAATTGGATATCTCCTACTCCTACATTTCTTCTGATTAATTTCGTTGCGGGTCCCAAGACAGATATTTTGTATAAGGAGTTTGCAAACACTTGCAGGCGTGTAGTACCATGGATAAAGCTTTACATACAGCTCTGCTATTTCCCTAGGGGATTTCAATTAGGGGTTGTAGGGATCTGCCTATTCACCAATGTGTTCATGATAGCCTGAAAAATATTCGGGTTGACCCAAGACCCAGAAGTTGGTTTGTAAATCTGTACAAAAATGATATAAGTAAATTATTAAAAACCTAAGCAATGAACACAACAGCCATTAAAGAAATAGCAAAAAATCGTTAAAATATTAGTACAAACATTTCAATATTTTGAACCCCCCTACTGCAGAAGGCTGCACGTAAATTTGCGCACTTTTTTTTTCTAAGCCTTATATAGCACTAGAACTTTACACGTTTCAAAAATGATCCAGTATGGTCCAGTAGTTTTTATAAAAAATCTATTTATATATTCTTTCCCACGCAAAATTTTCGTAATTTTTTTTTTCACCTTAAAAATACATTTTTGTAAAAAACTTATTGTCTATTTATTGTTATTTTTTTATAAATCTATCGAATGATATTTTTTTCCACACCTAAAATGTAAGTACCATTATTTCAAAATTTTGAACTCCTGCTACTGCAAAAGGCTGCACGTAAATTTTGCGTATTTTTTTTCTAAACCTTATATACCATTAGAACTTCACCTGTTTCAAAAATGATCCAGTATGGCTTAGTAGTTTTTGCAAAAAATTGATTTGTAGATTCTTTTCAATTCAGAATTTTTCGTAATATTTTTTTTTCACCTTAAACATATATTTTTGTAAAAAAATTATTAGGAATTTATTGTTACTATTTAAGAAATCTATCGAATGGTATTTTTTCCATACCTCAAAAGTTAGTAAAATTATTTCAAAATTTTGAACCCCTCTACTGCAAAAGGCTGCACGTAAATTTGCGTAATTTTTTTTTCTAAACCTTAAATACCACTAGAACTTTACTTGTTTTAAGAATGAACCAGAATGCCCTAGTAGTTTTTGCAAAAAATCTATTTATAGATTCTTTCCCATACAACATTTTCGTAATTATTTTTTTTCACCTTAAAAAACACATTTTTGTAAAAAACTTATTAAGGATTTATTGTTACTCTTCTTAAACTCTATCGAATGGTATTTTTTCCATACCAAAATCCAACTTTTTTGCGAATGTCCACTATTTAGGGATTTCGGACCACTGTGCGGCGCGCGGAACGGTCGCTTACGCCAAAGAAGAAGAAGAACGCGGAACGGTCCATCGGGCGTTTTCACACTGCGACGGTAACGACACGACACGATACCACAGAATAGATAAGGGCCACCGCACATATAATACAATTTCAAGTTGGCCGACTATCGTACAAACTAAATTGCGTAGTGTCACAATTTAATTGGACAACTTCATCGTGTACGCTGCCAGCCGCAGACTTTTAGATTTAGTTGGTAACGCTGTTGCTAGCCTAGCGACGTGCGTGTTAAAATACGTAAAAAGCACGCTTTTATTGTGGCACTAATAAAACGAAGGCGAAAAGAAAGGAGAATATTTTGGGTGCATTTAATAGTAAGCAACAGAATATTAGAATTAGTACGATAGTCAGTTTTTACGATAGTCGGCCAACTTGAAATTGTATAATATGTGCGGTGGCCCCTCTATTCTGTGGTATCGTGTCGTGTCGTTATCGTGCAGTGTGCAAACGCCCGTCGCTCTCTCACTACTAAGGTTGCAAAATTACGTAATTTTACCGAAAACGCTGGTAAAATACGCGTATTTTACGGTAATTTATATAAATTACGGTAAAATTACCGGCTACGTATGTATGGTGAATGATAGTATGACGGCGGGCGAGGCTATCGTGTTGCAAGTTGCAAGTTGCATCTTGCGTACTGCGTTCACGTCGCACGATGCGACGTTGCCAATAAGTGCTGTTTGCCATAATATTTTGCGCTGTTGCGACTTGTTGACAGTTGTTGACGTCACTCGACAGAGCATACTAGCCCAGTAGGGTTAGTTCAGCCTTATATCATGTATGGGAAGCTGTAATTAATTATAGTCAGAAATTTTTCTGTATTTGACAATAATCGCGATACAGGTCGAACAGGTCGAAATTATACTTGGACTTGTTTTTTGCAGTTATTTCCGTAAATATTGATTTTACAATAAAAATTATAAGGACTAAAATTGTAAAGAGTCAAATTTGCGACAAATTTGATCTTTATCATTTTCTTAAAAAAATATAAATTAGATATAATTAGCTAAAAAAAGATTGGAACTTCAAACCAATATGGCGGCTAACGCACTCGTCTGATTTGGTCGAGTTTTTGAATTTAAGCTATTTATGACCTCCTCTAAACATTGGTGCTAAAGTCAAAAATTCTGACTATAATTAATAAAAAAAAAATCTAACTCTACTGGGGTATACAGCAAGACGGTGGCCTGGAAGTTATTTTGTTTTGACTGACTGCACTAGACGTGCATTAAGTAACCTGCTTATATCCCCATTATTAATGAAAATTATGCCACGAACTCAAAAATCGTTTTTTACCAAATTTTACCGTAATTTACCGTAAAATATAATATTTTACGTAAAATATCGTATATTACCGAATTTTACGAAAGTAATTTTACCGCTTTTCATCCCTACTCACTACTCACTGAGGCTATGTTCCGATATGTACTGCGGCCACTGCAGAGTATGACGTCATTTTAGTATACTGCGAAGCCGTTCCTTTATAGTTATACCTTGTGCGTTTTAAGATGATATGCGTGACACATAATAATTGACAATAGTAGTGAAGTTACCTAAAAAAATTAATTGACAATTTAAAAATATCGAATCACTTCGTAAAGGAATTGCAATTGCAATTAATTTATTTTAACCCACTTCAAAAAAGGAGGTTATCAATTCGACCCGTATGTCTGTCTGTCTGTCTGTCTGTTACCTATTCACGCCCTAACCGCTGAACCAATTCTGCTGAAATTTGGTATGGAGATACTTTAGAGTCCTGAGGAAGGACATAGGATACTTTTTATCCCGGAAAAATGTACGGTTCCCGCGCGATAATCGAATTTTGGCGCAACGGAATTGCAGGCGTCATCTGGTATGTAATATTTCCTTAATTTCCCAATTTCCGTATAAGATGTTAGTCTTTATCAGCGTCTGAACAAATGTGACAAAATTTCAAAAGTTTATGTATTTATGTTTTGTGTTCACGGTACATCAAATTTAGCATTATCTACAGTTTTATCAACTCCTCGCAGACGACGCCGACGTTCCAGTCGTCCGTGGTAGTCCCACTGTCGACCGACGTACTCGAGCTCGTCGGATCAGACGAAGCCTGGAAAGAAGTTAGCCGCACTTTAGTTTTCTTCAACAGACGTTTTAATTAATTACTAGCAACTTACTAAAGTAACTTTTAATGCTGAACAATAGAAAGCTTTTGTGTCTCGTTTTTCTACGATCGAGGGATTAATACAATACGTGGTAGTGCAGTTCCCAGAGCGTATTATTATTTTTAACAAAAAATTAAAACCGACTTCCAAGGTAAAAAAAATAGTACCTAATATGAACTAAAAATTATTAAATAACTCTTACTCTTTAATAGTGCCTTTTTCAGAATTCGACTAAATCTCAACTATTTCTGTACATACTAGGTACAGTCTTCATTATTTTGAAGTCGGTACCAGCTAATTTATTCGTGAGTTCAGTAATGTCAGAACTTAGAATATCTGAAACTTTTGGGACTGGTACCGACTTCAAAGTAATGAAGACTGTAGTTAATAGTATGTACAGAAATAGTTGAGATTTAGACGAATTCTGAAAAAGGCACTATTAAAGAGTAAGAGTTATTTAATACTTTTTAGTTCATATTAGGTACTATTTTTTTACCTTGGAAGTCGGTTTTAATTTTTGTTAAAAATAATAATTTCACTCTTTTTAGTTATCTACAAAATAAGGTTTTATGCGTAAATAACCAATACGAATGTTAACTATTCACATATGTTACTGTAAGCGAAATTGTGGTAAATGCTTGCAGTTATCTAAGCGATGATGCAATTTCCAAACTTTTATCTTTAAAGGTTCAGGAGTTCTATTCAGTAACTTTGGACCAAGAGCCACCTTCGTATGAAATTTCTCTTATTCGTAACATATGTTTAACTTACTAGAAACAAAATTTTAACCACTATGAGTGTTTTGATAAATTTCAAGGATTTCCCTCGATTCCCATTATCAGATCACCACTTCCGTAATTGTTATACAAAATTAAGATTATATCCTGTACAACAACACGAGAATTTTGAAAATCGGTCCACAAACAGCGAAATCATCATCAAAAACAACTGCTTCGATATCGCGAAAAGTACCAATAATTGGGTCATAGTATGATGAGTGATGACCCATGGTATAATTATGGTTGTGATGATGATGATCAATCAAATTGATGTGTTGGCTTATGCTTTCAGTTGTTTAAACAACGCCGAAATCTCCGAACCTGTACGTATAAGCATTCAAAAGTTCTGTTCGGTACCTTCGGATCCAGGGTATAACCTGATGCGAAGTCTTACTTTTTGGTAGCATTTACCTCGAACGCTTCAGAAAAAATCGAAATCACTATATTATGTTTCCATACAAATTTCAAGAAGTCCCCTCGATTACTCATGGATCCCATCATCAGATCACCACTTTTATGAACATGGTACCAAATTCGAATCAAAAAAGTGTTGTATATATATATATATATATATATATATATACAACACAAAAAGAATTTTGAAAATCGGACCACAAACGGCTGAGTAATTGTTGAACATACATAAAAAAAATACATACAGCCGAACGTATTACCTCCTCCTTTTTGGAAGTCGGTCAAAAAATCGTGCAAACCTCCGATTTTTGCAATAGTGGATGAAAATTGAAAAGAAAAAAAGGAATATGTAGCTGATAATAACATAAATAATAAAGTTTACCTATTGAAAAGTTGTGCTTTTGATTTTTAAATTATTCTCTTCCACTTCAAGTAAACTCATAAACCGTAAATTTTTGAAGAAAATTTGCATATTATTTCTTTCTTTTAAATATATAGCAAAATAATAAAATATATTATTATTTTTTTGATTTGTATCGTTGCTTATATTCCAAAGAAAGAAAATAAGTTGAAAAAATATATAATTTAGATTTATGTATAAGTATATAATTAAATAAATATATAATTTATATATTTTTGTATGTAGATGGGCATACCTACAAATGTGCTTGTTGTGTGCCTCGCCAGGTAAATGGCGTTCCTATTTTTCTTTGGTTTTAAATAAGAAGTTTAAAATTACTTTTTAGGCTTAGCAAAGCCTTCTTTTTCTTAATGTGTTAATGTGTATAACTTTTTAGCTCTTACTTTATCAAAGTGTAGCACAAACTTTTCACGAATATTTCGAAGAAAATCTGTATTAGGTATATTAACTTTATGGTTTTTACAGAATAAAATTATTTTTATTTTTTTATTTTTTCATTAATTGTATTTGCTAAAACATACTTAAAGGGAAAAAATACAACTTAGGTTAAGAACTAATTTTTTTTTTTTTTCTGGCTTTAGGTAGGAAGCTTAAATATATTTCAAAGACTAGAAAAAGTCTTTAATTTGTCGATGATACTAGTATGAGAAGAAACTAGTGTGACATTTTGTCGCTTCGATCTCAACGAATTTATCGGAAACTCTTTAGACAATGGCGCAGACTTATTATTAACATTACGGTCGGTAAAATGAGTGTCACCAAAGAGAATATAATCACTACGTTTTAAGTGTCACGAATCAAAGCCTCACATTTCGAACGCAAAAAATCTTTAATTTGAGTATATATATTCTTCTAATTCGCGTCTTAGTTTAGGATCGAGCTTCGCTAAAATGTGATAACTAAGAACAAAGTCCCACTGCTCTACAGGTAAGTTTAATTGTTTCAATATAGTTAAATTCTCTTCGATAGTATCGAGCGAGTTTCGAAATTCGTGAGTGTTACCTAATTTAAAATTAACTTCTAAAATGTCACGCCAGCATGTAAAAGCCAATTCGCGCTTATTCTCGTATCGCTTTCTTAGCGCATCACATACGCTAGAATAATGCTCTGCCGTAACAGGAAATGTTCGAATTAACGATAAGGCATCACCGTGCAAAACGGAAGCTAAATAATGAAATTTCTCAATATTAGTTAAGTGAGAACATTCGTGAATCAACGCGTTGTAAGTTGCTATGAGTTCGGGCCACGCCTTGAAAATTAATCCCTGAAAACGTCGGTAAAGAAATCTTCGGTAAACGTATATTACTAGCGGGCGCAGCGCCCGAGTCGCAGCGCTGGTCAATTGGCTGATCACACGGTTCAAACTTGCGCTGCAACGTAACTTAAAAGTACGTATCAACGTAACAAGTAACTTGAAAGTACGTATCGTCGAACGTCTCCTCAATCTCGTCATCCTTGTCCTCGTCGTCATCTTTCAAAAGATCTAAAATGGCAAAATGCGCCTCTTGAAAGTCACTAGCAATAGACTTTGATTCTTGACAATACGAAAGAAATAACTCGACCTTTGATAGGTCAGACTGAGCCGAGTTCCCGACCTCCAGGGCCTTCGCAATTCTATTATAAGCGATAGTTCGTTTACGACGCAGACTCGGTAAATTACTGATTGTATACTTAACCGTGGGCTTCGATTTACGCCTCGTTAGATAAGACATACTTATAAATCACCACAATCTATACTTATAAAATTACATGTCCTGACTGACTGACCGACTGATTCATCATCGCTGAGCAGAAACTGTTAAAGTTACATCCACGAAATTTGGTGAGTAGGGTTGTTTTATTGAGTAGGCACCCACTAAGGAAGGAATTTTGAAAATTTTACCCCGAAGGGGGTGAAATAGCGGTTGAAAGTTTCAATAAAAGTCCGTCATTTTTTGAGTTAGAAACATGAAAGTTTATGGACTTTTGCGTTTGACATTTGCTTAAATAGGGTCCCGTTTTTACCGTTTGTATAAGGAACCACAAAAGGGGGAAAACTATCCATCTTTATTATTATACTATGTTAACGCGGACGAAGTCGCGGGCAACAGCTAGTAAACTATAATGGTTAAACTCGCCTCAAAAGATAACAATTGAAAAACAATATGACACTGGAAAAACAATATTACAATGGAAAAAACCAGAAACAATAGCTTATCAGTTTCCGTTATCGCAGGCGGTCGCCGGCGACCGCTCGGCGCGTCAACAAGTTGGACTTGGTATAATATCTAGGTCACTGAAATCGACACTGCACTATTATAGAAATTATTTAATGTCTATGCAAAAATGTTTTACGAAATTTACCTCGATATATTTACTAATCGTTTAAAAATATCGATACGAATATTGTTCACCAGAAAATAAATTAACTTTACGATAATTACATTATGAGATAGAAAGTTCCAGTCGTTAAGAGTGATAAGCGCATCTACTGGTAATACATCGATGGTCTGACGATAGTGAAGCACCTAATGATATGCCTCGGTGCGCTCGGTACGAAATATTGCTAAGTTCACTCGATACGATACGATATTTGTTTTGAAAAGAGAACATGCAACGTGAAATGAAATAACACTTAGGATATAGTTAGACCCTGGACCAATAATTTTGAAAACAAAAAAAATACAGTAGGATGCTACGAATAATAAAAACTAAGGAAGAGTAACTCCGTCAGAAAACATGCTCCAAAATACTTGTCAAAAAAGTGAATCTTAGGTTCACTTTTCATACATTTGGTGACCTTGAGCGGTATACCGTATAAAGGCTGACGTAACATGACAGTTCGAATGGAACCAAATTTAAAACTGTATTAGTATGGGAGTTACGTTTCCTTAGTTTTTATTATTCGTAGGTAGGATGAAATCCATTACAAAAGGAGGAGAATATTATAAAAATTAAGGTAAAAATAATTTACGGGCGATCTGAGTTAGGGAAAAGTGTGGGGGGAGGTTTTAAGGGTGAAAAACGGTTTATCTCGATTTCTGGCAAAACAAATATTCCTATGAAAAAAAGTCAAATGGCAAAGTTGTAGATAAGAAAAAGATCTAAAACTTTTCTTTTTACACTTTTTCTCCATAACCTCAAAATTTATGTGAAAAATTCAAAAAACCATGTTTTTGGTTTTTTATTTATATCTTTTACAAAAATATTTTTTTTCACGAAATTTGGTGAAAACTTACATTTTATGTCCCAGATACGCTGTCATTTATGTGATTAGAAATATTAATTATTTTTTCACCTTACTTTGAATTTATATCGAAAAAATACATGCTCCAAAATTTTCAATCGAAAATTCGACCGTCAAAATATCAGCTTTATTCAAAAAGTTGGTATGCTTTCTGTTCGTTGAAATCTCCACTTTTCGATGGAAAAAACATATATTTCACCATACTAAACCTTCTCAGAAAATACAAAAATTCGAAAAAACTCGAATTTGAATTTTTTTAATCATTATGAATAATTTCATGAAAAAATGTGATTGCTGCAATTTGTTAAAGTTAAAAAGTTGATTTATTTAATTCTTATTACATTTCTGTCATAGAAAATCTCATTATATATAAATATATATTATGTAATTCTATACTTATAAAATGACATGTCCTGACCGACTGAATGATTCAACATCGCTGAGCAAAATCTGTAAAAATTACAGCCAAAAGATTTGGTGAGGATTGTTTTATTAAGTAGAAACCCACTAATGGAGGAATTTCGGAAATTTTACCCCGAAGGGGGTGAAATATGGGTTAAAAGTTTGAATGAAAGTCCGTCATTTCTCAAGTTTATTTTTTATTAGTGAAAGTTTATTTTTGGGCTGCTGATTTAAAAATGAATGGATACTTATTTAAAACATTTCTGAAAAACCTACACCTAAGGGGTGAAATAGGAGTTGAAAGTTAGTACCAAAAACCTAAATAAATTCGTTAAAAGAAATTAAATTGTTATTATTAATACAGTTTATATTGGGGAAAATTATTCATCTTTGTTATTATAATATGCTGAGTCGGATCAAGTCGCGGGCAACAGCTAGTCGTACTATTAAATGTAGATACATTATTCTGGTTACGTTATACATAAGTCATTACAACATAATATTTAAACACATTAATCTTATCATTCAAAATCAAAATACATCTTAAAAGACATAAAAACAACAACACTTAAAAGATATAAAAAAATATATACATATAATAAAACTGTAGAAATTAAGATTCTGTACATTAAAGATCCCACCAAAAACATACCTGTTAAAATGGGGCCAAGTTCCTATCGGCAAATTTTTGGTCTAAAAAAAGAGTTGAAATCCAACCCAATGCCAAGTTTAGATGCACTTCATCGATCGTTATCATTTTCATCAACAGCCTGATCCATAATACTTCTAATTTGAACGTGGCAGGTTAATTTAATCATATTATTATCTAATTATACAATTAATCAAGAGTTACGTATAGCACGAAAACCTGCCAAGTTCAAATTTAGAAGTATTATGGATCAGGCTGTTGATGAAAATGATAACGATCGATGAAGTGCATCTAAACTTGGCATTGGATTGGATTTCAACTCTTTTTTAGGGTTCCGTAACCAAAATGGCAAAAAACGGAACCCTTATAGATTCGTCATGTCTGTCTGTCTGTCCGTCCGTATGTCACAGCCACTTTTCTCCGAAATTATAAGAGCTATACTACTGAAACTTGGTAAGTAGATGTAGTCTGTGAACCGCATTAAGATTTTGATACAAAAATGGAAAAAAATATTAAAAATTTTAGGGGTCCCCATAGGTACAACTGAAACAAAAAAAAAATTTCATCTAGCCTATGCGTGTGGGGAATCTATGGATTGGTCTTCAAAAATCATATTGAGGTTTCTAATATTATTTTTTTCTAACCTGTTAAATACTCGTAGTTTGCGAGAGAGACTCTTCCAAAGTGGCAAAATGTGTCCCCCCCCTAACTTCTAAAGTAGGGGCATGATAATTCTAAAAAAATATATGATGTACATTACTATAAAAACTACCAACGAAAATTGGTTTGAACGAGATCTAGCCAGTAGTATTTTAATACGTCATAAATGATAAACCTTAATTTAACTTTCATTAATATCAAAAATGAAATATTAAAATAAATCAAAAACCTTATAATTTTATAGAAATAATTCTTATTGCTGCTGCGGAACCCTTCATGGGCGAGTCCAACTCGCACTTGGCCGGTTTTTTAGACCAAAAATTTGCCGATAGGAACTTGGCGCCATTTTAAGAGGTATGTTTTTGGTGGTATTTCAATACTTTTTTCAAGAAATTATACATTTATTTTTTATTTTTGTGCCAGTAATTATTTAACCTATATCAACTCCCAAGCGGTGGAATTCGACCGCGTATACAATAGATTTCCAAGAATCCGCGATCGAAGGATTAATAACCTATACACAACGAATAACAAAACTACTATACAGTATGCATTATACAGGGTGTAATAAGGACCACTTCCGATAACTTTGGGGTATGATTATACGAGTACTATATTTTCTGATTACGAAAATGTTTTTTTTTTTATTTCAATTTTTAATTTTTATAATTAATACCTTTTAAACATGATAATAAACAACATAGAAAAATAATTTAAATTTTTTTTTAATTTTATTATTTTTACTCCATTATGCAACAGGCAGCACCGCAGCTTCTCTTCGCTTCAGTTCTCGTGTGTACGAAGTACATACGAACACGAGAACGTTGACCGCGTAATCAGCTGTTAGCACTTAGCTCCGGCCTACGCACGCGTCGAAAGGTCGTATGCGACGAATGACGATACACTACGACAGAACACACAGAAACTCTAATGTATGTGGTGTCTTTTCAATTTTAAACCCATGAAGGTCGCCATGACGTGGAACTTAGAACTCTGACCTTTGACCTCTTATCTAAGTTACTTGCAGTGTTAAAAGTTTAATAGTAACTCATGTAGAAAACTGTAAGCAACTGTCTGTGCACAACTTACAACAGTATGGCAAACTTAGAAGTTTGCCATACTGTTGTACTTGTAACTAGTCAAAGATTATTAGACTACATAGTTACAAATTACAATTTCATCGTACATAACGAAACCAATGCGGATCATCACTTATAAATCGAAATTACAGATGATACACGAAAAAACCTCATACATAAAACTGGCAATTAACTTACCTGAAAAATATTGAGTTCAAGTGTTCTTACTTCTTTATGCGTTTTAAAAATAGTCCTTAACACCAAGCAATAAGACCAGTCACCACCAACAACGTCAAAAACACTTCTCTTTTTAAACGTTTTAAACGAAATCTATCACACCACAAAGTATTTTAACACAACTGAAATAATAATCAATTAACACTTTAACACAATACTAGATACTTGAAGTACTTAATTATTAAAAAAATAGACTTACTTAACATAAACAACAACCTATTATCTCAATGCGCAAATGGCTACTAAATTAGAAAATCCATTTTAATTTTAAAAATAATGTTTTCGTCGTGTATCGGCTTTCGGAAGAAATCAAAAGACACCGAACACGCGGCGGCATAGTACTTATGCACTGTGCCGCCGCGTGTTCGGTGTCTTTTGATTTCTGATAAGGAGGCGCCGCCTGATAAGGAGGCGGCGGCGCACGATAAAGATGCGAGCCGACAAAGCGCCCGCCGCCCGGCCGCCATCGGCCGCTCTGTAGGTGTACGAGTTACGACGCACATGTCGCTAATCCATTTCAAGGACAATCTAAGTATTGTACCCCAATAAATTCAAAATGATGTAGTCGATATTTAAATTACCATTAAATAATAAAAATTATAACTATTATTTAGCAGATCTACTGTTCTCATTTTGAAAATTAACTCTATTATGAGGTTATAAATTCAGAAAGTTTTTATCGAATAATTATCGAATGCAACTTGACTATGTATTAGTCAAGTTGCATTCGATAATTATTCGATACCGACATTACCGTGATAAAGTGATTGATAAGCCATGGTACGCGTTATGCGCGTCTACGTACGCAATGAAAATACTTTAATAATACCTAATTAATTAAATAACTTTTAATTATTGTCGCTGTTCTTAACATTGAGTAGGTATTTGCTTGTTTTTAGTTTGACTACAAATCAAAACGTACTCGTATGTAAAACAATACGATTTATCGATAAAAATTAGCGATAACTCAAGATATGCACAGGGATACATCCCTATTATTTTACAAAGTTTTTTATTCAATTTTGTTCAGTCGGCTGTAAACACGCGCCGCGCTGGTGTACCACAGTACACCAGCGCGGCGCGTGTTTACAGCCGTGTTTACAACGTAAAATTACAAAACTTAAACAAAAACGTCACAACGTTTTTGTTTAAGTTTTGTAATTTTACGCATGTTCTGGTCATATTGCTTGTTTTTTGTGTATTGTTAACTATTTTTTCTATGTTTGTAATTAATAACGGGCCGATACGTTCGATGAATGTGCGATGAAATGTGAATGAATTTTTAATACTCGTAAACCTTTATGGAACGAGGGTGAACATCGTCGTCGATAGACGATAGTGCGATGTAAAAAGTGTTTAAAGAATTGGAATGTCTCCTGTTTACTTTTGTATCGTGTTGAAAAACTCTGCAATCTACATTGAGTTAGATGGAGCACAGCTCGAACTGCATTTCATAAAAGCAGACAGCTGATCACAGGTCAGTGAACATGTTATAAATAATATTTTCCATAGATAGGTGTAAGTAACTGTGTATTGTATTTTTACAACCTGATTTGGATGTGAATTCTGATTTCTTTTCCTTTTTCGCCGGAAGTAAAACTGAGTATTTTTGAGTAATAATCTAATAACCTAAGAAACGGTAATTAATAAATTCTAATGCAGGCGCCAGACATGTGCTTCAAAGTTTGAGCAAACTTTGACGTGCGTAAACTCTGGCGGCGGCACTAATGTGCCTGCCAGACTTGTTTTCAAAGCTTGTTTTCAAATGTTTCGGCACAGTTATTGCAAAGATGGCTGACAGATCGGACGACGATTTTTAATTTTTAAGGTCTTCTATTGTAAATGGAATGGATAAACTATTTTTTATCCTATGCCATGCGTCGTTTACCACGTTACGATTTTTATGATTATTGTTTTTTGGATTCCATATACAGGGTTCACCTTGTAGTAGTTCGAAAAATTCTATAACTATATCATTACCCCACTCCATAATAATTATTGACCACAAATTAAGAGTAGGTTTAATATTGTTATTGACTTTCAAAATGTGTACCTAGACAACTGCTCCGTTCAGCGGCGCACGCGTTACTAATTACTGCGACAAGTGTGGCAGGCCGCACAAACTTTGAAGTTTGTTTACTTTGATGTTCGCAGAAAAACCGACACATGCTGGCAAATTGTAAGTAAGTAAGTAAGTAAACATTTATTCAGTACAAACACATTACACCACATTACAATAAACATTTCACAAAAAAGTCACTAAGTATAATATTTAAATAAACAAAAATAACATAAAAAAAAAATGGTTGCCTGTAAAGTCGGTTTTACGGGCGAAGATTTTACGTGACAACGTGTGGGAGAGAGACGCAAGGCATTCGGCGGGCCTCTCTCTCGTTCGGTGACTCATCGTAACGTTACCGAGCGTTACACTTTTTCATAAGTGACTCCCAGCCGCAACCTAATTTAAGACGTTGTCACGTCAAAAGGAACATTAACAAATAAGTGCCAGATGAACATAATATACTGTAGGTAAGTATCTATTTGGGTAAAGATAGCAAACGACAATGTAGTGCAATGCGCATTCCACCGAAAAGGACCCCACTCAGGTGACGATCACGGTATAGTACCTACACCGCGATCCCTGGTGTTCTGTGGGGCCTTGTTGTCAATCGCTCGACAGATGCACACTGGCGCCAGCGCAAAGTGAACAAGTGCAAATGTGTGTTCAAACTTTGCACAAATAGGCAAATGTCAGTGCCACTGCACTTGGCGAATTTGTAGGTATTTGCGTATTTGAACACATGTCTGGCGCCTGCATAACATTATGTTAAATCGTGAAAACAATTGTAATTTAATAATTATTACAATATTGGTGGTTTATTCACTACCTACGGGCTAGGGCACACCACGATCAGCTGTTTTGTCTAGCGCAGGGCCGCGCGCGCAGGATTTGGCGCGGGCCGGGCGGCGCGTGGGGGCTGACTCGGCCCGGGGCTCCACTGGCGCGCGATAGTATCGCGCATTTACATCAGCGTTATACATTGCGTGTTGAAAATTTTGACTATTTTAAAAACTGGCGATTTAAAGAAAATTACTTGCACCAATGGATATATCTCATGCCCTATAATAACCCCACGAAGTTATCGGAAGCGGTCTTTTGACACCCTGTATATGATGACAATTTTTTAAACCAATTCGTCCCCCCCCCCCCATCCTCCCACCCTCATCGTATTCTCATTGTATCACTGGCGTATAAGAATTAGTTCGTAGAGGAGCCGACTCACGCTTGACCGATTTCTTAAATTTCTTATTTTTTTATTAATCTACATATTATAACACACGACCTGAGTGTTTTTCATTACGTTAGGAAAATTGGAAGTGGTATCTAAAGTTCGTAGATGAATCGACTCACGCTTGACCGATTTCTCAAATTACTCAATTATTTTTAATATACTTATAACACACGACCTACGTGCCAAATTTCATAACGCTAGGAGAATCGGAAGTGGCCTCTGAGGTTTGTATGTGAACCGACTCACGCTTGACCATTTTCTACAATTTCTCAATTTTTGTTTATCTACATATAACACACGATCTATGTGCCAAATTTCATAACGCTAGGACAATTGGAAGTGGCCTAGAGGTTTTGATTATCGGTCAGTGAGTGAGTGAGTGAATGAGTGAGTGAGTCAGTGCCAAAATTAGCTATTTTCACAGGGAGATATTTCAGGATCTACCGAAGTTATATCTATGAAATTTGGTATACTGCGTAAGTACTAGTATATAATTACGTAGGTATAATTTTATCTTTGCACTCGCAATAGACACTGAGCTACAGGGGCGTCAAAAGTGCGTCGAAACGGTTCGTGTAAATAGTGCACGGAATGCGCGCGGCTTGCTGGAATTTGGCCGCGCACTCCGTGCGCTTTGATATTTAAAAAAATAATAAGCGGAAGGTGTCACTACATCGCTATAGAAGCCTAAAACGTGGTCAGTTTTTTTGTCTGTCTGTCTGTCTGTCTGTCTGTATGTTTGTTCCACTATCACACGAAAACTACTGATCCGATTTGAATGCGGTTTTCGCAGATATATTTGTCTTCTTCCAACTTAACGTCTGGTGTATAAAAAAATTTCCCCCCACCCCTCTAAAGGAACGAAAGAGGGGGTCAGATTTTGTATAAGACTTTTGCTTTAACACGAAAACTACTGATCCGATTTGAATGCGGTTTTGGCAAATATATTCGTCTTCTTCCAACTTAACAAGTGGTGTATAAAAATTTTTCCCCCCACCTCTCTAAAGAGACGAAAGAGGGGGTCAGATTTTGTATTTAAAGACTTGCTTTACCACGAAAACTACTGATCCGATTTGAATGCGGTTTTCGCAGATATATTTGTCTTCTTCCAACTTAACGTCTGGTGTATAAAAAAATTTCCCCCCACCCCTCTAAAGGAACGAAAGAGGGGGTCAGATTTTGTATAAGACTTTTGCTTTAACACGAAAACTACTGATCCGATTTGAATGCGGTTTTGGCAAATATATTCGTCTTCTTCCAACTTAACAAGTGGTGTATAAAAATTTTTCCCCCCACCTCTCTAAAGAGACGAAAGAGGGGGTCAGATTTTGTATTTAAAGACTTGCTTTACCACGAAAACTACTGATCCGATTTGCATACGGTTTTCGCAGATATATTTGCCTTCTTCCAACTCAACATCTGATGTATTAAACTCTCTAAGGTGACCAAAGAGGGGGTCAAATCAAACTTTTTCTCTAATGGACTTACTTCATATTATTAACTATTTTTGCAACTTAACATCTGGTGTCCCCCCTCCTAGGGGACAAGAGGGGGTAAGTTTTTGTATCAATTGATGAAGTAGAAATACTTTAAATTCTAATTGACTTACTTCATATTATTAACTGTTTTTGCAACTTAACATCTGGTGTATAAAAATTCCCCCTCTTAGGGGACAAGAGGGGGTAAGTTTTTGTATCAATTGATGAAGTAGAAATACTTTAAATGGCAAAACAACGTTTGCCAGGACAGCTAGTTGATCATAAAATAGTGTGACAAATGGATTTCAGGATTTATTTACTCCGCCGCTGGCTACTCTTAAAGAAAAATTTGAGGCGAAACTGGCCGAATACGAACAACGAAATCAAGGTTAGTATATTTATAACAAAATTTTAAAATGGGATCAGTTTTTGTAAATAATATGACCGCATCAACACGCGCTCGGCTATTTAGATTATGGAAGGCGAAATTTTGCACGTAAGTTTTGAATACATTTATTAGATTTTTTGTAATTTCTATTGATTTCATTGGATTAATGGTCATGTTGTATACACTAATTAATGTTTATTTAAGATTTTTTATCCATTTTCCCTAACAATATAAAGGGTGTCTACTATTATTAGTTCTTGAAAATGTAAAAAACCTAATAGTTGACATGGAGTTCTTTGAGTTTTGCAATACATACTAAAGTTATTTTGTACTTTATTCTACTGCAAGAATCATCACTATTCTCTGAAAATATAATTCTATTAACAATCTAAGAATTTAGAACTGCTGCACCTAAAAATGGACATGGTGTTTAGACACCATGTCCATTTTTAGGTCTTAAATAAATACTAGACCTTGTACTGATCTAAAAATCGATTGCTTTAGTTTTTTAGCAGTAAAAAGAAGAAAAAGGAGAGCTGAGAAAAGAAAGAAGAGGCCAAAGAAGCATGGAGACTAAAGACTGAAAATAAATTTGCTAGGAAAAAAATATGAAAAATAATACAAACAACAAATGTAAGGCTTCTTGGGAGATAATCAAAGAAAATAGACAAATAGCCGAATAAAATGATAAAAGAAATAAACTTTAATAATAAGCATATAACAGATCCAGTATAGATTGCAAATATTTTAAATGACAATTTTATAAATTCAAAATTAAATAAAAGTCAAAACAGTAATAATAATAATGATGATAAAAATAAATTTAAAATATCACAAAATATAAACCAAAATAAACATAGCATTTTTCTAACCCCAACTGATAAAAATGAGGTAATTGCTATTGTTACGTGTTAGGGTCCGAGGATTCGGAGAGAAAGACCTGGTGACTCTCTTTAAGACTTTATTCACAAACACTAGCTCACACTAATCACTAAGTCCAAACACTAAGCACTAAGTCCAAACACTAAGCACTATCACTGTCACTCACTATTGGTCACTTGTTCTCGCTTCGATGTCGCCTCGAAGATCGCTCAGATCAAACTGAATTGATTGGCCAGACACCTGCGCCTATTTATATGGTTTGAGTCGAGCCCTAGACTGTACGAGAACATTCGCATAAACACGTAAACAACACTTGTTTACTTGAATCACTTGTTTACGTAAACATGTGTGGAATGTTCGAGCATGCAATCGTACACCTCACGCCATCTTGTATCGATTAGGGGATTCGTCTGCGTTTTCTCTACATGTTGCGCTAGCTTGACGCTAGATGGCACTATGTGTCCTTTTTCGTAACACTGGGAGTAGTGTTACGAAAAAGGACACATAGTGCCATCTTCTCTTAGAGATGCTCGTCCCGAGCATCATTGTTACTGACATGGTAACGCGCCAGACGGTCTATGTGTACCACTTTGAATGTCCCTCTTGGTTGCTTTTGGATCCTGTAAGTCACATCATTCAATCGGGTAACCACTTTGTATGGGCCGTCCCACTTGGTCTGCAACTTTGGAGATTTCCCTTTTCGGCGAGTTGGGTTATGCAGCCACACCAGTGACCCTTCTTCGAAGCCGCTCGTGTTCGCTTTCCGGTCGTATCTGGTCTTCATTTTCTCACTTGACTGTAACCCATTTTCCCGAACCGTGGCGTGTATATAACGCATCTTTTCCCTTAAATCGCAGACATAGTCTTGTACGGTCTTTGGTTCCTCTGGTGACCCTCCCGTCAAGAGGTCTACTGGTACCATCCACCACCACCACCATTACCCGTATGAGGCAGTGCCTCCAGGACCGACAAAGCTTGCCCTCTGAGTGCAACAGTGAGAGTGGTCAGGCATTGCTCCTCCGTCCATCCGTTTGCGGTAGCAACAGTCTGAAATTGCCGTCGATAAGCGTTCCAAGAAGTAGTGCCGTCGCACGGCGGCACCTTGACTCTTGGCCCTTGCGTCACTCCAGTGTCTCCACTAGACACCGTAACTGCCGTAGTTTCAAGACGCACTACTCTCTTCTGCAGTTCAGTGAATCCGGTTTTCAAATTTCCCACAACCGACTCTAACCCGGTAACTCGTTCATTCATTACGTCGACCTCTTTTCGAAGCTTAACCACCGTACGACGAACTGGCACCCATATTAGCCCATTTAATAAATTTATTTAGTAAGTAACTTGTTTAAATTGTGTTCTTGCTAAATGTTGAACCTAATAGCCAGGATAACAATTGTAAATTATTGGACACATAAATATAGTCTGACATCCTCCAGCTTATTACTGCAATAAATGAGTGCTGAAACAAAAATTAAAGATTGAAATAAAAATATAGAGAGACTAGAGAGCTCTCTATTAGGAAAAAGTCGTTAAATGTACCTACCGTCGATGTGTGCACCTCAGGATAGCGAAACTTTGCTTGATATCGTATTATTCAACAAAATATAGATTGTTGTTCAGTAAATACTCTTGCAAAATGCCACATGGCCAGTAAATTATGCATGCTGCATGACAATTGACATTGCAGATTTCAGTGTTGCCAACTCTTCGAAACATTTTCCCCCTAAAGCAACTTCAAAACCCACCAAATTTCAACCAAAACTCCCCAAAAAATCTAAATATTTAAAACGAGCTTTTGCCCGTGGCTTCGCTCGCGTTAAGAAGTATTATTACATACAAACTTTCATCCCCTATTTTAACCCCTTGGGGGTAGAATTGATCAAAATCCTTTCTTAGCGGATGCCTACGTCATAACATCTACCTGCATGCCAAATTTCAGCCCGATCCGTCCAGTGGTTTGGGCTGTGCGTTGATAGATCAATATGTCAGTCAGTCACCTTTGAGTTTTATATATTATATAGATTACTTGGGGTGTGTTCTACTAAGCGCTCGAAACACTGAAATACACCTTCAGCCGATTTAAATGGCGATCGCGATTGTTTCGACTACGGTAAAAATGAAAAAAGGCAGTTAATAATATTTATTTAAAATTTAACCGACAAAAGTTACAAATTACAATATATTTTTATATTGTAGGAATTAAATAACTACTTATTCAACATTCTAGCAAATGAAGAATCAGTAAAATTAAGATTTTAATAATAAATGCTTTTTAAATAAAATTAATATATTTTAATTTTTAAAATATTATTAAATTAATCGGTTAAACTATAGATACTGTAACTATGTGCTTTGTGCGGCAGTTCCATCTAGTAGCTGTTGCAGTAATTTTCTTTACAAAATTTATTTAAATCGATACCAAACTCTAAGGTTGAAATATCCATTCTTCAAAAATTTTACCCCCAAAAATATCCCCATGATATTTTACCCCCTAAAAACACTAAATTTATTTTTTCCCACTAAATTTTGTGGGAAATCCCCATAGTTGGCGACACTGGCTGATTTGATGAGACATAACCTCAAGCTCAAGACAATGACAATTGATTATTGACACATGACGCACAAGTTTTTTTAAATTATTCTTCTTATCTTATTATCTGGCAGTGACATAAATTATAATACGCCAAGTCTGTTATACAAATAGCTATATTTTTTATCTTATTTCTTTTCATTATTATTGTATGGCTGACTTCAATTAATGTAATAATTAAGTAGTGAATTTAAAATGTAAAATAGTTGTATAAGCTAAATATATTTTGCATGCTTCAAAAGCAGAATGTTTGATACTGCACCTATACTTTAAGATCTTTTGTTAACAACATTCTATGCAAATAAAGATTATTATTATTGGCCATACATTTGCCGCATTGGCAAGATCGCGCCAAAACCCTATTATTTTTACTTATCTTAGTTCAAAATTGTCATAAAAAATTTAAAAAATTAAAAATTTACATATACATGTAGTTTATGATATTGTCTATCTATTGGCGTGAGTTTCAAATAAAAGTAATTTGTAAATCCTAAGGAGATGCTGAATGTATGCTTCAATTTTAATAAATTGGTATTACTTTGGAAGCCGATATCATGAGTACTTATAATAAACAAAAATTGAAAATTTTAAACGGGGAAAGTAATGCTCAGATACTAAAGATTATTGTTGTATTTTTATTATAATTTTGTAGCTTTCAGATTATGAGTTTATAAGGCTCTAAATACGGTAAATTACGGAATCACCGTAGGGAATGCCCTTAACATACAGTACGGAATGTCCGGGAGTTGGTTGCACAAGATAATCGATTATTATGTGTTACAACATAACAAGCCTACAATCGTTGTTAATGAAAAGTTGGTGTCATTTACATAATTTACTGAAGAGTGTTATCTTTTTTTTAATATGAACTACATTACATAAATAAAATAAGTATATATTAATAACTATAAATGAACATAAAATATGTTGAGTGAATAAATGAAATAACTAATTATTAACTAAAATTATATATCTTAGCCATTACATGCTCTTCTTATCATCATGATAATGCCATGTATGTGCAAAGGATTTTTTTACTATATATTATTACACACAACCATATCGACGGGTGAAAGCAGAAGTGGCGTAACTTGAAAAACCCAACTTTACAGGAGAGCCAAAAAACTTTTTTAAAAATTCATAACTTCTATTATTTATAAAGGTAGAAACTTAAAAATTGGAACGTATTTAAATTAATCGATGACTTTTGTTAAAATTTTTCCAAAGTTGATATTTCATTGATTTTTAACAAGTTACGACAAAAAAATATTTCTATTTTACGCAGCAGAAATGTTGTATCTTTGAGAGGAAATGTATAGATAACTTAAAAAAAGCATAATTTTTTGAGCGACGGATCTGTCGTATCTCAAATATAACACATTTTATTTCGCCGTATCTTGTTCAGTTAATTAAATTGCCTTACAACTTTTGGTTCAAGTGCAAAATCGGCGACAGACGTTGTGAAAATGAAATGCTGTATCTTAAACTAAATGAATTGTTTGTTTTAAAAGAATGTCATTATAACAAATTAAAAGAAATAATATGACTATTTACTACTATTTTTTTATAAGTAACATAAGAAAATAAAGGCATGGAAATTTATATTATTAATTATGAATCAACATTTGAATATAAAATAATTATAATAAAATGAAAATTAATGAATTTTTATTTCTAAAAATTATTTTTCTTGTTTTTTCTACTTTATAATGGTTAAGCCCTTATATTCTATTCATGCTCATGAATTTAAAGTTATTCTTTTTATTTTATAAGTTATTGGGGGCAAACGAGCACAAGAGTCACCTGATTGAAAGTAACTACCGTTGCCCATGGACACTAGCAACATGAGAAGGGCTGCTGGTGCGTTGCCGGCCTTACCCGGTACTAATACGCTATCTTTTTAAAGGTTTGCAGGTAGTATAGGTCTGAAAATATTACTGGTGACAGTTCATTCCACAATTTTACAGTACGCGGCAGAAAGTTACGTGAAAAACGCAAGGTGGAAGACTGCCACTCATCAAGGTGATGAGGATGGAATATTTTTCGCGTGGAATGATGGCGAAAAATTGCAGGAGGTACGATTCTGAACAATCCCTCAGGGCACTCCCCGTGATACGTCATCATGAAGCCGATAGAGGATGTGGAGTGAAGCTGCATCTCGGCGTATTTCCAAGGAGTCCAGCCTGTTTGAAACACTATGACAGTCAACAATGCGAGCGGCCCTTCATTGTATACGATCCAAAGGGAGTAGTTGATATTTGGCGCCCCTGCTCAGAGATGAGAAGAGTATTCCATATGAGGCCGAACCTGCGCCTTGCAGAGTTATAGTCGTTGGTCCGGACTGAATTACTGTCTCGCTCTGTTAAGGACACCAAGCTTTTTCGAGGCTAACTTGGCCTCACCCTCTAGATGACATCGGAACTGGACTTCGCTCGATATGTTTACGCCAAGTATTTCAATGCTGGGGGAAAATGTTAAAGGGGTGCCCTGAAAACGAGGAGAATATGAACGAATTCTCCTCGTTTTCAGGTGGTGACCATTGGTGACTTTTTAGTGGTGAACGCGCAGACTTGTGTATTGGCGGGGTTGAATAGGAATAAAGCGGGGAATTGACTACCGGGCTGCCCGTCACGGGCAGGTCTGTTGCATGTCGGCTAGTCAATTCATAGGTACGGGCACAGACATGCCCGCCGGCCCGTGCCCGTAGCCTGTCCGCGAGATCGCATTTTTCCCGCGCGGGCACGGGCAAGTCATGAATGGTCGCAACGGGCGGCCCGTCGTCATTTGCGCCTTGGAGAGCGACTGGAGTGCACTTAAAATATTATTTTAAAACATATTATTGTAAGCAATACAAACATTAAACATGAGAAAAACCAACAAAAACAATTTTGACATTCGTTTATTTCCATTTACCGGTCGCATCCTTGTTTGTGGAAAGTTATAAAAGCAAGGATTATATGAACACCGATCTACGTAAAGCCGCTTACAGCGCTTATTGAAAAAATCCAAAGAAATCAATGCCGATGCTGATCTATCATTTCTTAAAAAGAAGATTGAGTCCATGAGTCCACGAACGAGCTGCAGCTCTCTATCTACTCGACTGACTTGCCCGTTCTGTGTGTGTTCAATAGGGTCAAGCGGCAGACTTGTGCCAGACCGGGCGGCCCGCGGGCAGCTCCGGACCTTTACGACCTGCAAACCTTCAAGAAAAGAGCGTATTCCCTCTTAAAAGGCCGGCAACGCACCTGCAGCTTTTCTGATGTTGCAAGTGTCCATGGGCGACGGTAGTTGCTTACCATCAGGTGACCCGTATGCTCGTTTACTCCCTTATTTAATAAAAAAAATAAAAAAAAATTGCAGAATTAATTCTCGGGGGGCCCATATGATGGAAGCTTTGATAGCAGCGCTTTTTGCCAAACCTGATCAAAGGCCTTTGTAATGTCCAATCTAACAGCCTATGCCTCTCCCTTCGACTCAATCGCCTGAGCCCAACGACGAGTTAGGTACACCAAGAGATCACCAGCCAAGCGACTCTTTCGGAACCCGTATTATTTGTCCCTGGCCGCCCAAGTATCGAAAGAGCTGGGTATTGATAATGGATTCCATAATCTTCGAGAAGACGGAGGTTATAGCGATTGGTCTGTAGCTGCTGGAAGGATTTCACCTTTTTACACCAAGGCTGTCTTCCAAGAAGCCGGGACAATGCCAGAAGAGTAGGAGAACCGAAAAAGACGCGTTAAGACCGGAGCCAACTCTGGAGCACACTTTTTTAACACAATAGGAGGGATTCCGTCAGGCAAACTTTGCTTTTGGATATCAAGGGAACGCAGGACTGAGCGCTGATGAAACTCCGACATGATCGGCGTTTTCTATCCCCCGTCATCTAGGGTCGAGCTTGATGCAAAGAGCTTGCCCAGAAGATCGGTTTTGTATTTTGTATCGTGGCTAGCGATCCATTTCTACTTGTAGGGATAGTAGGGATGGCTTGCAGAAATTGCCTTCAATAGCTTTGGCCAGAGACCATGTACGGGTTCCCGGAGGGAGTCTCGAGTCTCTCACAGACAGAGACATCTCTCTTCCCTGAAGGACCTAGAGGCAAGGTTGTACTCCATTTTATATTATGTGTGTGTCCACGCATAGACCCGAAGGAGCTCAATATTTATTAACAACAGCAATCATAGCTCAACAATATTTTTATTAAACCATCAACAAAAAAAAAATATTAGCAAATTTACATAAAAAAAATGAGTCGATATTGTGAACAGAAAATATACGGGCTTTTATCTTTACAAACATGTAAAATCAATAAAATATGTATACAAGAATAAGTGTGTAGGTGTCCAGAGCAATGCTCAGGGTAAAAAAATATACGTGGACACATACATGCAACATTTTACTATACGTCTATAAGCTTCATTTAAGAATAAACGTGTTCAGTTCCATTCAGTTTAAACGTACATTGATACACACAAACACGTTTTCTCAAATCGACGCTAACAATCAACTAAAAGGCGTTAAAAACGGCGTATATGGTGCGCCAGCGAAGGTATCATACAGGGGCGGGAGGGAGATGAAATGGCGTTACTTATATAGTACAGAGTGTACTCATTACTTAAGAATATTCATTGGTTGTAAGTATAGGTTTAAGAATAAAATTATGTGTTTGAAATGTAATAACTTTCTCGCACCTATAAAATTAGCATGAAATAAATTGTCGTATCTTTGTAAATGTTGTATTTTAGGCGACAAAAATGTCGTAACTCATTTAAAACAAACTAGAAAGTTAAAAAACCTGTGTCGTATCTTTTTCTAATTTCTCACGCATTGTCGTATCTTTTATCCAAAAATTGCAGTTTTTCGTCTAGTTACGACAATTTTTTAAAGGTCTGTGCTAAAAGGTGGTAAAAATCCATGGTCGTATCTTTACTAGAATTTATCGTAGAAAGACGAGATATAGATCATTCGACGCAGAATTTTTTTTATACAACAATGAATTAAAAAGTAATTTTCGCCAAAATTCAAGTTACACCACTTCCGCTTTCACCCGTCGATATATTGTACACTTACGATGTAGTCACACTTGCCTCACTTTCTTAGATAAGTGTGTCTAGCATAGCACTTTATAAAATACCTTAAAAACTAGTGATTAATGGGTAATATTGTGTAGAACACTTTGTTACCGGCCAATTATGAACCTTACTTTCTTTTCATTTCACAGAGAGTGAGAAATTAAACCTAAAACTACTTGATTTTTGAGTTCAAAGTAAACTTTGAAAAAAGTATGACACACTTACTATATATTACTAGCTGTCGAGTCAAACGTTGCTTTGCCACAATAATAAAGTATTTCGCCCATATTATTTTATTGAAGTAACTAAATAAGTACGTCGCCATGGCAACGTCGATCGCTATCCCGTCGCACATAAACATTGGTCGCCGTCCGTCAGTCTCAGGTTGTAATAATTTACTATTATTTATTTAACAAATGCACTTATTAAAATATAAAGTACCCAGTAGCCGATTCTCAGACCTACTGAATATGCATCTAACATTTGGTAAAAATCAGTAAAGCCGTTTCGGAGGAGTTCGTGGACTAACATTGTGACACGAGAATTTTATATATTACAGGATATACTTAATACTATTATTATTTATTATACGAGTACATAATATAGAAAAATACCCGACTTAATAATTATACATATTATATCTACTAGCTGTTGCCCGCGACTTCGTCCGCGTGGACTTCAGTTTATAGCGCGCGGTGTCAACAAAATTGGTGTCAAATTTAAAAGCTTTTTAAAACCCTGGTACCCCTTGCGTCATTGCATAGGTAAAGTACTGAGTAGTGAGTTATTTCATAACGTGTGTAACAATCGAAAGAATCGAAAACCTAACTCTATTGAGTTAGGTTTTTTTTACGCACCATATTTGGTGCCACCTCTTATAGAAAGACTTATGCGCAAGCAATAGCGAGATGTAGGCGACTCTTAGCGCCATCTGTTATGAATTTTTGGAACTAATTTGAACAAATTTACGCATTTTCACCCCCTTACAACCTCTTTTTCCAGTTAAAAAGTAGCCTATGTCCTTTCTCAGACTTTAGACTATCTGTGTACAAAATTTCATTACAATCGGTTCAGCAGTATTGGCGTGAAAGACGGACAGACAGACAGACAGAGATACTTTCGCATTTATAATATTAGTATAGATATTAGTATAGACATCTTCTATCTATATACTTATTATAAAACAAAGTCGCTTTTTTTCCCTCATGTCCCTTTGTTCCCTTCAATCTTTAAAACTACGCAACGGATTTTGATGATTCTTTCAGTGTTAGATAGCCCATTGGCCATTTATCGAGGAAGGTTATAGGCTATATTTTATCACGGTAAGACTAATAGGAGCGAAGAAATAGAAGAAAATGTGGAAAAAACGGGGGAAATTATTTGAAAGGGCTAACTTGCATGCGCTAATCACAGGAACTAGTGGCTATTTATTTTATACCCGTGCGACGCCGGGGCGGGTCGCTAGTATATATATATATATATATATAAGAAGTTAGTTACGCCACTTATAACTCAAGAACGGATGAACCGATTTGGCTGGAAATTGGTGCAGAGGTAGCTTACATTAGTACATTTTGTCCCGGAAAAATGTACGGTTACTGCACAATATACTCTTGTGATTTGCGCGTAAACTATTCAATCGATTTTGATGAATTTTGGTACGGAGATACTTTGAGTCTCGGGAAAGGACAAGGGATACTTTTGGTCCCGGAAAAATGTACGGTTACTGCACAATATACTTTCACGATTTGCGCGTAAACTATTCAATAGATGTTGATTAAATTTGGTATGGAGATACTTTGAGTCTCGGGAAAGGATAAGGGATACTTATTGTCCCGAAAAATGTACGTTTCCCGCACAATAAATTTTTATAATTTTTCGCCTAAACTATTCAGTCTATTTTTATGAAATTTGGTATGGAGATAGTTTGAGTCTCGGGAAAGGACTAGGGACACTTTTTGTCCCGTAAAATGTACGATTCCCGCACATTAAACTTATATGATTTTTCGCCTTAACTATTCAGTCTATTTATATGAAATTTGGTATGGAGATACTTTGAGTCTCGGGAAAGGATGAGGGATACTTTTTGTCCCGGAAAATGTACGGTTCCCGCACAATAAACTTTTATGATTTTTGCCTAAACTATTCAATCTATTTTGATGAATTTTTTTTGACCTTATAGTAACGGTCACAATATGTTTTTGACGGATAGTGCAATAAAATGCAACGACTGCAATAACAAATATTTACAATATTTATATACACTCACACGCACACACACACACACACACACATACACACACACACACCCAACTATGAATTAGTAGGTAGATAATATAAATGTACATAATATTATTGTTTGGTTTAAAATTTATATTTAAATAAGTTATATATTTTTATTTTTTATTTTTTGTCCCAGCTCTTTATTATATAATAGTTCAGTATTAGATTAAATTAGAATAAGACTAGAATAAGAGTTATGAAGTATTTTAGATTAGTTTGTTTCACTTCACTTATAAGTTTCTTTATTTCACTTGTAGATGTGGAAGAGGGATGTTGCCTGACACAGGCTAAGCCTACTAGGTAGCTTCCATCACTGTACTTTTACTGTAACTTTTGTTAATGAAATAAAGATTATTATTATTATTATTAACTACAACTAACCTTTTTCCCGGTGAGCTTCTCGCACACCCTCAGCTTGCAAGCCTTGTGAGCCCTGGGGTTGCGGCAAGGTATGCAGTCACCGCACTCCTTGCGTAAACAACCTTTGCACTCGCCGCAACGCGTTCGTTTCTTTTTCGCCTAAAAAATAAAAATAGTATCAAAAAATTGCATATCTAAGCAACAAGTACTTAACAAAAATTAAACACTAAAACGAGACAAGATGAGGCAGCACTCAAACAAGCATTACTCGTAGGTTTGAATTTTGTATTCCTTTTGTGCATCACCCAGTCACGCCTCGTTTTGTTCCATTTTTAACCGACTTCCAAAAAGGGGGAGGTTTTCTTTTACAATAATTAGGGTCGTCTATGGGCCAGTCGCCCATATCCTTTGTTTGTCTCATTTAATTACATAATTTTGTCGCGTATCTAGATTGCATTTTCTCTTAATATACTGTAAGTCCATCACGCCTTGGACCTTTTAAAATTATACATTATTATATAATACTTTGAGTCTCGGGAAAGGACAAGGGATAGTTTTTGTCCCGGAAAATGTACGGTTCCCGCACAATCAACTTTTATTATTTTCCGCCTAAACAGTAAACTATTCAGTCTATTTTTATGAAATTTGGCATGGAGATACTTTGAGTCTCGGGAAAGGAATAGGGATACTTTTTGACCCGGAAAATAATAATAATAACATGTAAAAAAATGGAACGCGATCACAAACTTTAGAAGTACATGTAAATAAGATCAAAGAACAATATAAAATTCATTCGAATCATGAATCAGAAAATTTAGACATTTCACACTTCCTTGACACACTTAAACAAAAACTTAACATCTTATCTAATCGTTTAAAGCGATATAAAGAAACGACAGTTAGGAAAAAACAAAATAAAGAATTTTTAAATAATGAAAAAATATTTTATCGAAATTTATCGAACAAGTCTAATAGCGATATAGGAGAAAACAACTCCTTACCACCGAGTACTCAGTCTCTACAAGAGTTTTGGACAAATATATGGTCTAAGCCTACTGAACACAAACAAGGTAATTGGATAGAGAATGATAAAGAAACATTAGAAAACATACCAGAAATGGAATTTGCACAGGTAGGTTTAGATCTTTTTAAGACTGTTATAAACAGAACTCATAACTGGAAGGCTACAGGATCTGACAATATTCATAACTTCTAGTACAAACAATTAACATGCACTCATAGACTTCTACATAGACACATAAATTCATTTATTAACTCACCTGACACATTACCAGATTACATAATGCAAGGCGTAACGTACATGATTCCGAAAGACTACAGCGACACCCAAAACCCAGCCAAATATCGGCCAATCACCTGTCTGCAAACTATATACAAAATAATTACTGCATGTATCTGTGAGCCCATTTATGAGCACACGCAAAAACACAATATACTATCAGAAGAACAAAAAGGATGCCGCAAAAAAGCTTAAGACTCCGTTCCACACTCATGGCTTTTGTATATATTGAAACACTACAAAATTCACCCAGTTATCATATTACAATATTACAGTTTCCTGGAAAATATAATGCGCCATTGGAGCACCAAATTAAGATTATGCAACCCGACAACAAGAATCGAAACAGAATGTATACCAATAAAAAGAGGAATCTTTCAGGGCGATGCTCTAAGTCCCAATGGTTTTGCCTCGCCCTTAATCCTTTGTCATCCATGCTCAACTCAAATAAGGTATAGCCTATTGCCGATATAGCCCAGTTATTTTCTAGTGACATTTGCATGCAATTTGGAATAGATAAGTGCAAAATAAAAGCTATCAATAATGGTAAATTAGAACATGCTGCATATGAGTTACAAAATCATGAAGTAATAGATTCAATAGACCCAGTAGAAGGGTATAAATAATAAGGATATCATCAATCTAAAGGAATACATCACAAAAGCATAAAAAAACTTCTCAAAGACAAATTTAAGACAAGATTACACCGCATATTACATATATATCTCAACTCAAAAAACACAATTAAAGCCATTAACACCTTAGCCATACCGATTCTCACCTATTCTTTTGGAATTATATCCTGGAGCCAGACAGACCTTAAAACACTACAAAGAGTTATTAATACAGCCATGACAAAGCATAGAAAATACCACCCTAGAGCATGCGTACAAAGACTTACCTTACCTAAAATTTAAGGAGGTAGAGGACTTATTGACGTAACTAACTTACATAATAAACAAATCACGCTTCTTAGGACATACTTCCATAATCACTCACACTCATCACCGCTACATTATGCCGTATGCCAAGCCGACACATTCACACCACTCTCACTCGCAAATCATTCCAAGCATTTGAAAATTTCTTCAAATCAAGAAAAGATAGACGCATGGGCACGAAAATCCTTGCATGGTCGTCACCTTGCAGAATTGACAAATGCGAATATTGATAAGATAGGGTCAAACGCATGGTTGAGACAAGGTGAGCTATTTCCTGAAACTGAAGGGTTTATGTTGGCAATCCAAGATCAGGTTATCGATACAAAAAATTACAGGAAGCACATCATCCGTACTGCTGGTGCAGGAAGAAACCATTGCCGACATTGCCACAAACAGCCCGAAACCATCCAACACATAACCGGCGCTTGTTCATACATCACACAAACAGACTACAAACACAGATACGACCAGGTAGCAGCAATAATACACCAGACACTCGCACACAAATACAATCTCATCACAGACAAAATTCCATATTACAAATACACACCTCAAATCATACTTGACTCACCAGACTTCAAACTATACTGGGACCGGACAATATTTATTGACAAAACCGTACACCACAACCGACCTGACATAACTCTCCACGACAAACGAAACAGAACAGTTTACCTCATAGACATTGCTATACCCAATTCACACAATCTTACCTCTACACATACGAACAAACTAACCAAATATGTAGACTTGACAATAGAGTTGAAAACACAATGGAAAGTGACCGTAGTTAAGACCATACCCATCATCATCTCCAGTACTGGAGTTATTCCCAAATCACTACACACTAGCCTCAAAACACTTGACGTTCACCCACTCACATACATAATCCTGCAAAAAGCAGTTATTCTGAATACATGTAGAATTGTTAGGAAATTCCTTTCTATAAATTAATTACTTACCTGAAGTTGCTTGGCCACAAGCCCGCAACTTTAGAAAAAAAACCCGTAAAGGAGAATCTAAAAGATTACAAACATAATAATAATAATCTTTATTGATAACAACATAGGTAGGTACATTGTTTTATAGTTGACAGTGTATCACAGATGGCATCGTAACATCGTAGACCACAGATTAAGTATTGTCGTAGACATAGACTTAGGGCCACTTATACAAAACGGTTAAATATGGTTAAAATTTTATTTAAGCACAAAATTCTGTTTAACTACACAAGTTGTCTTGCACCACAAGTTAAACATGATTATTGATCTGTCAAATTTAAACAGTCAAATATCGTTGTTTAAGCTGCTAAACGTATTTAACAGTTGAATTTGAGGTTAGATTATTTTTGGTCGAGAATAATTTTCGAATAATTTAAGTGTGAAAAGAAGCCTCGAGATGTCAGGGTTATTGCGGTAAGATATTTGTTTGAAACCCTGACGGAGAAAAAGTTCTTTCGAACATTTCGCCTTTTCAAGAAGACGACGATGATTTTGCTAGAAATAAAATTTAAATCTAGATTATTGTTTAAAACGGAAAAGTTCCGGGCCACTTTTTATATCACTCAATTATTAGTCGATCACTCTATTACTCTACTAACAGAATACCTGCACGAGTCTGTACAACAACCTAAAGTATGTGAAACAAAATAACATACGAGCATTGTATATACAACAATACAAACATCTCAAATCTAAAACAAACCCTTGCGCGGGCCGCTGCCGGCCACAGACTGACAAAGGGTCAACTCAAATACTACCTGAGTTGCGGGCCGCGTCTGACCCATTGATAGAAAACTCGTTTTACGCAAAAAAAAAAAACAACCGAATTTCGTCAAACAATCGTGAAATATCGTTATTTGTAACGATAGTGCTCAAATCGTGAAATGGAACGCACAAGACATAATGTAGCAACAGCACGCAACACTCCAAAATGCGTTTAGTTAATTTCAAGCTTCAACATCGTGGTGCAAGACAAACTTAAATAAGTTTAAATTAAGCGTGTTTACAAATAAAAACATATTTAACTAAATGTGTTTTAACTTATTTTTAATAAGATTTGGTAAAAGCCGCCCTTATAATATATACTGTCGTATAGACCACCTGACAACCTGACAACCCGAAAATGCGTGACGATTTTTGATCTGTCAATGTGTGCGTGTGCTAGTGATGTATATTTTACTATCGATAGTATTGTCCGTTCGAGTTATTTTACCTGCGTTTCTATGAGAAATAAATAATATGCAACTTTGATTTTGTAATTCAAATTAGGTATCATATATTTTATTTGACAGAAAAAAGGTGACGATTGAAAAGTAGATACACATTTTCGTTTGGGGTGATTTTTCAATCGTCAGATGTGTTATAACATGAGGTTCTTAAAAGGGTAAATAATATACACATTTTAAAGTTACTTATTTATTATTCAGGTAAAAGCTATCTGACAAATCAGCCCTTACATTAATAGAAATGCAAATATAAAGTTGAAAGTAAACGACAAACATAGTATATTATTTATTCTTAAATTAAATACATATCCTAATACCCTTACACCCCCATTACATTTTTAGATTAGTTTTATGTTCGTGTTAGATACCGATATCAATAAATTTGATTCAAGCCCTATAGTCCAATAAAATTACGGCTCAAAATGGGTTAAACAAACATGAACGAACACATTTTGGGGATTTTAAGGATCGATAAGGGGGTGTATTCTGAGCATAAATTCCAATTTGAGGGGTTCTACTGAGGTCAGCTAAAGGTCATTTCGATGTAAACGCGTTTAATCCGATATCTCGAGAATGATCAGTGTTATGCCAAAAAATGTAGAGACCTTTTCTTTTCCAAATTAAATGTACCAACTGTTTGTTTTCTCTTCCAAATTAACATTAATATTTTTCAACCAGTGAACTTTAAACTACAGGAAGAGTAACTCCGTCAAAAAAAGTGCACCAAAAGGCTACAAAATGTGACCCGAATACAATATGTATACTTTATGCACGAGTGACATTCAACCAGGTTGACATGATAATTATTGTCAAACTCATTTTACAATTTGTTTACTTACTTTTTACGTAGCTTTTTACAAAATTTTCGTTGTTAAAATGCCTAAATGCCCTGTGAAATGGTGTAGAAGTTATACAGATACGACTTTTAATACAGGAATAACCTTTCAAGTTTCATCAGTAAGTGAATTTTTTAAAATTATGCTTAGGTAAAGTTCTTGTATTTTTTCCGACCCAAAACATGCCCAAAAAGATGGTTTATTTAAGTTGGATGCCAGGGTATTTGCGTAAAATTAAGCTGGTCTCTTTGTGTTTGTCTTATTAAGTTTACATGTACAATAACATGTAAACTACTAAAACTAAAAATGCAATAATCAAAAAAATATATAATTACAAAATTTTTACAAAGTCGCCATGGACATTGTTATGCAAGATTTAACAATTTAATCATAATTCGTAAACGAGGGTCTGACTGACATCAGTATGGAGTATCTTATTTTTATAATGCCGTTCGTACTTCGTTTAGTAAGAAACGAACCGAATTGGATGCCGAGCCAGATTACTCGTTTATGTAGCATACACTTTAATAGTCATGAATCATGATATTATATTTTGTATGAGTAATGACCGAAAATTAAAGAGATTACGAAAATCTGCACCGTAAGTTTTTTATTTCAATTATGTAATAATTCTGTAATAATTTAGCACATAGATTTTTGTAATCTGAAAACGTCTTGTCTAGGTGCTCTGGATAGTTTTAAATTCGTCCGAGTCGTACACGGTTTGTTCAAAATTATTATATATTATTATTATCGATGACTTAAGGATCAGAGGAAAATGTTTGATTTTAAAATAATAATTATGTACTCCTTTCTTCGTGATAGTAGAGATGTTTGGTGTATACTGCATAATGCCATCCGCTTTTGAAATTATTGTCCACGGCTTTGTTTTCCGCGTAGGCTGTCGTCCAGCGCGCAATATTATGATACGTTACCTGGGAAACGACCTTGGCGAGATTGTATCTCTAATGAATCAGATCTCGCTAAAATTAAATGACTACATATTTTTGTTAATTGCATACCATTCTCGTACAATTTTTTGTTTACATTGCAACTTATATTGTTAATCGTACTATTCAAGGTCGGTTTAGATTATTTCTTTAAATTATTAGCTATTATAGTATCGTTTTGTTTTACATTGTATAAGTCTCATCACTACAATCATTTTATTGTAAAATGTGTAAGAAATGTTAGTGGAACGTCGACATATTGTACTATTTATTTATTCATAAAAATAATTCGATAACACTAAGCTATCATTTTACTATCAGAACGTGAGGGGTCTTCGCACGAAATCACACACATTTTTAAGAGAAGTCCTAAACAACAATTTTGATGTTATATGCATTACAGAGACATGGCTCACCGACAACTTCTATAACAGCGAATACTTTGATACTAGGTATGAACTTTATCGATGCGACCGTAATAGTTTAGACACAGGTCATAGCCGCGGGCGGGGTGTTGATCGCCGTGCGTCGCGAGCTCTGTCCCAGGCGGCGCGGCGGATTGACGCGCGCGCCGCCCTTATCAGAGGAGGTATGGGTCTCCCTCCCGTTGCGCGATAATAGCCACGTCCCTGCCAGCACATCTGCCGCACGATACATCGAGAGTCGAGACATCTAACCGGTATTTACACATTATTTGCATCTAACCGGTATTTACACATTATTATCTAGGTCTTCGTATAGACATGTTGCTTAACTGGAGATTCCATATACCTTAACAAACCGAGTCAGGAAACTAATACCCATATTTAAAAGATTAAGATCCATATCCGATCGACAAACAATGTTTTGTGTATGCTTTGCTCTTGTTCAAAGTATACTACAATATTGTATTGTGACTTGGGGCGGAGTCGGTACTACTTATTTGCTCCCTCTTAAAAGAGCTCAGAGGGCAATTTTAAAAGTAATGCTAGGAAAACCTTGCAGGTATAACACTGACATGCTGTATAAAGAAGCCACTGTTCTGACAGTCAGGCAATTATTTATTTCGTTTACAATTCTGCGGAAACATAAAGACCCTGAATTGAGAAATACTGCATGTCATAATATAAGGAGGAAGGCTCGAAAAGTCTGTCCGAGTGTCCAGTATTTTACAGCTGTTGCAAAACGACATTACTATGTATGTGGTTCTTACATATATAATAAAGCTAAATTAGTAATCAATAATATTATATCCTTAAGTAACTACAGTTGCAAAAATTATAGGGACTCACACACACACACACACACACACACACACACACGCTCACACACACCTTATGAACCTTAAATGCATAAACTTATATTACTTAATCTAGAAAGTGCGTGCTATAAAATATTTGAATAATGATTATTTAATAAATAAAAATATGATTATTTTACTAATTGACATATGTGATAAATATGATTATAAATTAATTAAACATTCTAAAAATTGTAAACTTAGTGCTTTCATCAATAATGGGCATTGTCCAAAAAAAATTACATGTACTTTTTATATTTTTTTTCGTTAAAATAGGGTATTTTAAGAATATAAATTCAATAATTTTGAAATTCATTGGCTAGTTTTTTGTCAATAAATTTTTAAAGTTTCGCTCTGACGTCATCATCGGCGGCCAATTGACCTCTGCAGAATGTTTTTTTTCCTTTGAATCTTATTTATAATGGCTGGTTCGTCAAATACAAGTTCTCATTATGTGAAAGCTGATACGAAAAGCTTACCAAAAGTTCGAAACGTAATGTTGGTCGAATTTATTGCTAATTTAACGCTATTGAAGGTCAAACTAAGGTTAAACATATTTGTACAAAAATATAACTAATGGGTATTTTTTAGTTTATATACAGAAAAACGATCACTGACCTTATTCCTCGAAATGTTTTTGTAATGAGCAAAATTAAAAAAAAAAATGGACAATCCCCATTGCTGTAAACTTGGTATTGTAATAATATATATATATATATATATATATATATATATAATATAGTATTCCAGAGTGGAAGACGCTGGGAGCTGTGTCATAGTTTATAACTAGTACGAGGGCTGCTATTTATGTATCCGGAACTGGCCACTTACAAGAACAATATTTAAAAAGTAATTACAACATTTGAAAATAGAACTCTTTGGTTGAAGAATACATTTTGTTTCATGTGACTGTCAATTGTTTTTCCATTGTGGCGTCATTTTGAAAATTGCGTGTCTTCATTTGCCATGGATTTAACGCGTGAACATTTTCGTGCAATGATTTACTACGATTTTCGGCGTGGGCTAAATCAACAACAGTGCTTTATTCAACTCACCGCAACTTTTGGAGATGAAGCACCATCAAAAACCACTGTTTATCACTGGTACAGTGAGTTTAATCGTGGGCGGTCTTTGCTCACGGATGAAAATAAAGAAGGTCGCCCAAAAACAGCTGTTGTCCCACAAAATATAGATGCTGTGCGGGAACTCATAATGCGTGAGCGTCATGTTACATATCGCGAGATAGAGGCGTCCTTAGGCATAAGTATGACGAGCATACATAAGATATTACACGAACATTTGGCTGTAAAAAAAATATGTTCGCGTTGGATTCCGCACAACTTGACAATCGATCAAAAACGGGCTCGTGTTGATTGGTGCAAAAAAATGATAAAAAAATACAACCGTGGTACGTCAAAAGCCGTTTATAATATCTACACAGGTGATGAATTTTGGATCTATGCATATGACCCCGAAACTAAACAACAGTCAACGGTGTGGGTGTTCCAAGATGAGCCGAAACCAACAAAAGTTACTCGTGCAAAAAGTACTTTGAAGCAAATGGTCGCCTGTTTTTTTGGAATTAATGGACATGTGGCTACAGTGCCATTAGAGAATCGTAAAACGGTTAATTCTGAATGGTATACGACCATTTGTTTACCAGAAGTCTTTGAAGAAATAAGAAAGGACAACCGACAACGCAGAATCATATTACATCACGACAATGCTAGCTGTCACACCCCAGCTGAAACAACTCAGTTTTTGGAGGGTCAAAAGATCGAATTGACTGGTCATCCGCCGTACAGCCCTGATGTGGCACCTAACGATTTCTTTTTATTTCCATACGCGAAGAACAAATTACGTGGTCAACGTTTTTCGAGCCGCGAAGAGGCTGTTGATGCGTTCAAAATGCACGTTTTGGAGATACCTCAATTAGAATGGAAAAAGTGCTATGAAAATTGGTTCCAGCGTATGCAAAAGTGTGTCGATCATCGCGGCGAATATTTTGAAAAGCAATAAAACCATATTAAATGATATATGTTTGTTTCTTTTTTTAATTCCGGATACATAAATAGCAGCCCTCTACAGCTCCCAACGATAACTGAATATTTTGTATTGTGATTATCTTAAATATTATGTCTTATCTACAAGCTTTAAATGTATTATGATTTGAAATAAATAAAATTATTATTATTAAATTATTATTATTATTACTTATATTCCGCACGGTAATAGACATGAAGCAACTTTATTGTCGATTTACGATCGAGTAAGCGAATCTATTTTAAGTAACACCAACGATACTTATGTATTAGTTGGCGATTTTAATATAACCCAGGCAAGCTGGGAATATAATTATAACTCTAATTCGATGGATATCTGCACTACTGGTGATAAACTAGCTTGTTTAACTGCAGACTTTATGAATCTGTCTTTATTATCTCAATACAACAGTCAGCTTAACCACAATGATAGATTATTAGATCTAGTTTTTAGTAATGTGACATGTCATATTTCACTGTGTGAAAGCCCTCTTGTACCAGAAGACCTCCATCACAAGGCTATCGAGTTTGACATAAAAATATGTTATTGTTCTCCACTTAACCAAGCCCCCGTAGTTAAAAGACAATATTTCAGAGCCGACTATGACTCAATCAATACGATACTAAGCTCTGTAGACTAGGAAACATCTCTCGCCAAATGCCATAATGTCGATTCTATGACAGATTACCTCTACAGTATTATTAACAGTGTAATTGACGAATTTGTGCCCTCTTACACACAAATAACTAAAGAAAAGTATCCCCCATGGTATACTAAACCCCTTATAAAAATATCGAAAGAAAAGTTTAAGTACCACAAAAAATGGAAAACCTATGGCAATCCTCAAGATCATCATACTTTTTCAATACTACGTAGCCGTTTTAAAAAAATGTCCCTAGATTGCTATCACAATTTTATCAAGTTTTCGGAAGATAATATTAAAAATCACCCCAAGTCCTTCTGGTCATACGTAAAATCAAAAAATTCCAGAACGAATGTTATACAAGGGCCATACTCTGTCTTCCGGTATCGAAATTTGTGATATTTTAATTATGTGTTCATTAGAAACACTCATGGAATAAATAATAATACACATAATAATGTTCTTTCAAATGTTGACATAGATTCCGTAAATATTGATTTCGACACTGTTTTGAAGGAATTAAAGCAAGTTAACACTAAAAAGGGAGCTGGATCCGATGGCATTCACCCTATTTTTATTTCAAAATGTGCCGAAGCTCTTGCAATGCCGGTGACGATTATTTTCCGCACTTCAATTGCATCAGGTGTTTTTCCTCGCACTTGGAAAAAATCTATCACTACCCCGATTCCTAAGAACAATAAAAAAGATCATATAACAGAATACAGGCCCATTTCTAAGCTTTGCGTCATGGGTAAGATATTAGAAAATATTGTTACCACACATTTCACATGTTTTTCGTAACCATATTTCCCAATATCAACATGGTTTTCTTAAATACCGTAGTGTAGACAGCAACATGTTAAATTTAACTGAGTATTTGGTGCAGTCTATGGACCATAACCTGCAGGTGCATGTCGTGTACACCGACTTCTCTAAAGCATTCGATAAAATAAATCACGATATGTTGATCGAAAAGCTTGCAAGAGCCGAGCTTGCACGGCAACCTCCTTAGATGGATTAATTTTATATAAAAAATCGTAGCCAAGCAGTGTATCTTAAAGGTTACTGTTCTCGATTTCTGCCTGTACCTTCTGGCGTCCCCCAGGGATCCCATCTGGGGTCCTTATTGTTTAGTCTTTACATAAACGATATTGGATTTAATTTTATACATAGTAATCACCTTCTTTACGCCGATGATACGAAAATTTTCATGGTGATAAAATCCATACTTATTGGATTGCTCAAAGCTGCAGAATGATTTATTGAGATTACTCGAATATTGTCGAATCAATCAATTGTTCCTAAATATAGATAAATGCTTCATTATGTCCTACACACGAAAGATCCACCCAATAAATTTTGACTACACTATTAACAATTCTATTCTTAAGAGAGTTTCGACCAATAGAGACCTCGGGCTAATTATGGACTCTAAATTAACATTTATCAATCACCTTGATCATATTATCAGTAAAGTTTTTCGTAATTTAGGCTTTATTCTTCGTATTAGTAAACCATTTAGGGACGTAAATACTCTAAAAATTCTTTATTATTCCTTCGTGCGTTCTATTTTAGATTTTTGTAGTACAGTTTGGAATCCATGTTTTCAAGTACACATCAACCGGATTGAAAATATTCAAAAGAAATTTCAAAAAGCACTTAACTACCGTCTAAATGTTTTCAATGAACCTTATGAAGATACTCTGCGTAGGCACAAATTAACAACTCTTTATGACAGACGTAACATGTCCGACATCACACAACTATACAAAATTTCACCTACATTATTATCAATGATATCGTTCAAAGCTCATTCTTGGCTACCTGTGCGACCCTCACGGAATAAGCCCCTATTTGTTTCTCCGAAACTTTCTAAAACTTATACTCGTAATTCATTTTTATACCGTTCCACTAACAATTACACCAGAAACTTCACCGATATTGACATTTTCAATAATTCTCTAAATAACCTAAAATTAGAACTTAAACGTAAACTGAACTGAACTGAATATAGATATGTAACTCGATCGACTAAATTTGTACAACATTATTATAATATTATATTAAATATATATATATATATATATATATTTATATATATTATATTTTTTTAATTTATCAGCTATTCATGGTACCTTGCACGTTTAGTAACTATATACGTGCAGGGTGCAATGACTAGTGTACGAGACAATAAATAAATAGGTAATAGTGAACATGATATAGATAATATTTACAGTTTAGTTTATTAGTAATAGTAATAGGTTTAAAAATATTGATTGATAATTCGTGTTAGAGTCTCTGAATAAACCATCTCGTGTACATGCCTTTTATTCCCAAAACCAATATAGTCAATAGTTAATAGTCGCATAGTTAATTTGTATGATTTTATTTGTAAATTTGAATAGTAAAAATAGTCTATTCTTGTTGTGGATACAACGGCGACAAGGGCGGCGAACATGTTTTAGAAAGTTAAATAGCGTATTTCTACGACATTGTTAAAGTGAAATCGCTTCATGTTCGCTTCCTTTGACTGTATTAGGTTTATTAGTTAAAATACGTAATTATCGTGTTCCTTGGAAATTTGTATTGAGATGTTTCCCTTAAAAGTAATAAAGCATTGTCTTTGTCAAAACAATAAACAAAGGATATTTAGTAATAGACGTTCGGCAATTATCTAAGAAACTAGCGTGAGAATACAACTTAAGAAAGCTAGCAGATGCTTAGTTTATTGTTACAATATAAATATTTATTATGTGTTTTAAAATAGTGTAAAATAGTTGAGAAATAAATAAAGTTTAGCAGGGGCGGGGTGAATAACGGGATCGCTGGCCAGGCAGCCGGCCAGGTAAAAATATATAGCCGGCCGCCGGGATACCGCTCAGTCCGCTCCGCGCCAGCCTACCGCGAACACTGGTGTACATTTACAGGAACCATTTCGCCGCATTTTAGGCCCCTATTTGAGAACCTCTAGAGGTCATTAAGTTCTGAAATTAAGCTAAAGCAAAGTTTCTCATTTATGACACTCACTCACTCAAGATCATCAAGATAGAACTAGTACTTCCCATAAACTCAGAGAGCTGAAATTTGGCACAGAAGGGTTTAATGGCCACATAAAAGGAAATCTATAAAAATTGGCCAAGTGCGAGTCGGACTCGAAATAAGGTTTTTTGTATGGGAGCCCCCTGTAAATATTTATTTTATTTTATTTTTACTATTTTTGTTATTATAGCGGCAACAAAAATACACAACCTGTGAAAATTTTAGAAATCTAGCTATAGCAGTTCTTGCGATACATCCTGGAGACAGATAGACAGACGGAGAGACAGTTTTTACCCTTTGGGTACGCAACCGTAAAAACAAGGATTATCGAAGATCTGGAGTACCTGGTGACCCTGATTAGAAAACACAAGAGCCCAAACAAACTATTAGAGATCGACATGCTACCTTTACAAAAAATATTCAACTTGGTGGGGGCCGCTTCATAAAAAATCAAAGATCTGAAGTATCTGATAAAGAACCCTTAGCTGGTCTCAGCTGTTTTGAAGATAATATTGTGGTGATGCCCCCTCAGATCTGCCATAGTAGCATACCGTACGTTGCTGAACATAAGACGAAATGCATGTGTACACGTGTGATAATAATAACATACATGCACTCACATATATCACCTTACAAAAAGCTGTCATTCTCAACACATGCCGCATCGTCCGCAAGTTTTTAGCAATTAACAATTATCACATTACGTACAACTAATATATATTCTGTGACATTACCTGAAGTTGTTTGGCCACAAGCCCGCAACTTTAGTCGAACCCTGTAAAGGAGAATTAAAACCCCAAAAACAATAATAATGATAATAATTCCCACACCGGTTTCGGTGATGATGGCCGGTTTCATTGAAACCAGGCCAGTTACGCAGAGTAATTCTAAAGTGCCCAAGTGTGTGCGCAGTACACAAGAGCAATTTCTATCCCTTTACTCGCATAACCCAGTGGGACAAAAGACCGACACGACTGGCGAGAGATTTTCTAAAAAAAGAAGTGAAATCCCCCAAAAATTATTCTGTGAAAAAACTAGCCATAATAATATATTGTCTCGAATCTCGACGGAGCTGCTTGTTTATCTCTAATAAGGGTTCCTTGTTGACTACGGAACCCTAAAAAGTAATGAAATGTAGACAAAGTCGTATCAAGTCTAAGGTTCCTTTATTTTTATAAAGAAATCTCAGAAACATAGTTAATTAATTAATTATATAATAAAAAATATATGATTAATTGAATATTTAAATAAAATAAAAAATAATGTTAGAACTACGAAATTAATTGTATTTTTGTATCTTCTTTTAACTTTATTACTAAAAATGTAGCGACCGACATTAACTCTCTCTATGGTAACTAAGAGAAATTACATGTTTTGGTACACGTCTTATTACTAAAGGATAATTAAAGTCATTTAAAATATAAGAACTTCAATGTTAATAAAACTGTATATTTATTTTTATGTGATACTAGCTGACCCGACAGACGTTGTCCTGTCTTAACGATGATTAATTAATTCGAATAATAATTGGTATAATTAAGAAAACAATAGATTAAAATTAGTATCTTCATGCCAAATTTAATCAAAATAGATATAAATAGTTTAAGCGAAAATCATAAAAGTTTATTGTGCAGGAACCGTACATTTTCCGGGACTAAAAGTATCCCTTGTCCTTTCCCGAGACTCAAAGTATCTCCATACCGAATTTAATAAAAATAGACTGAAATAGAAAAGTTTATTGTGCGGGAACCGTACATTTTCCGGGACCAAAAGTATCCCATGTCCTTTCCCGAGAGTCAAAGTATCTCCATACCAAAATTCATAAAAATCGATTGAATATTTTACGCGCAAATCATAAATGTATATTGTGCAGTAACCGTACATTTTTCCGGGACAAAATGTATCCTATGTCCTTTTCCTGGTTCTAAGCTACCTGTCCACCAATTTTCAGCCAAATCGGTTTATCCGTTCTTGAGTTATAAGTAGTGTAACTAACACCACTTTCTTTTATATATATATATAGATCACTAAACTTTTAATCACCGACAATGAGGTCCCTTTTGAAAAGTGTTGAGTGTTTGTACCAGCGTTTTACTAATCTTTACCTCGAATTTTAAGACAGAAAAAAGTTACTTTTTAAATAGAAGTTTATATATTTGATCTCATTTGACTATGTTTAAGTGTAGTAAATATATATTTTTGTTGATTTTAACTGACTAATAAGATTAGTAGAAGCACAATGTTTATTTGTTCAAAAAATTTTTTAATACAGTAAACCATGTTGTTTAATATCGAAGACGTCTCTTTTTAGTGAAAACTGATCCGTTTTATATTATTCTTTTATAAAATCCAATAGAAAATATACTTTAAATGAAATATTTAGTAAAAACCATCTTAGGCATTTTCATTACATCATGCTCTTTGGCGTGGTAAACAACAGGAATAGAGTTATAAAATTATATAATTGAAGTTAAATTCTAAAAGACCATATAACGTACTTCTCAAAAAACATGATATCTATGTAACTTCCTACAATAACATACTTTTTTTGGGTGTCGAAGTTTGAATGCGATTTTCTCAATATCACCTTTTACGACTTTCGAGTTTAAACATTTAAAAAAAAATTCCAGACCTACACGCATGTTATTTACATGGTTCGATACGAGTAGCCTATTAAATGTAGATTATGGGGATACTAATAACTCAATACCGACAATAAGGTCCCTTCACGCTGATAACGTCACAAATAATCCATCCAATTATTTATTATATTATCTAATATATATAAATCTCCTGTCACGATGTTTGTCCGCGATGGATTCCTAAACTACTTAACCAATTTTAATGTTTCTTTTTTTTAAATGTGTGCTTTTTTTCCAACTTGAGAGATAGGATAGCTTAGATCTTTAATTATAGTCGCAATTTTATTTTATTGCAAATTATTTGTCTATAAAGAGCGACCATTGTTTAAATGCGACGCGGGTCACGGGATAGCGATGTACGTTGCCACGGTGACATACTTATTTAGTCACTAATTCAATAAAATAATACGGGCGATATATTTTATATAATATGGCAAAGAAACGTTTGCCGGGACAGCTAGTAATTTATAATATTATAAATTACACCTTTGCAGTGGTATGGCGGCCATTGGGCGCTGTCGGAAAAGTATGGCAAGGTGATTTTCGTAAATGGCTACTCGACGATGATTAGCTATGCAAAAATTAGCCTGGTACAAATGGTTCAATTATTTTATTAAAATTAACGTATTCGAGTCGGTATGGCTGGCTGTAAGCCACACCCGACAAGTATGGCAATACGCTACCGCCTACTTATTTTTTTTCGACTATAACATCGAAAATACAAGCATTTTTAACCGACTTCCAAAAAACGAGGAGGTTATATGTTCGGCTGTGGATATTTTTGAAGTGAAAACTTCTTTAGCGGCGTTGAGCACTTTTGTGGGATGGGTAAAAACTGTGAAACTCGCACCAGATTTTCGTGTTGATCGATCGATTAATTCATTAAAACGATCGTTTTTATTTTTTTTTAAACGATCGTTTTTTTTAAATCGATTTTCATAAAAAATGGGTTAAAAAATAATGCACAACGTTAATAATCAAGTTTTCACTTCTGCCGGCACTCCCAGACTGCAACTCGTCTTTTTTTTTCGATTGTCAATATATTTTTTTTTGCTTTTTTTTTCTATTGTCGATATTTTTTGATCGATTGTAGGGGTTTCGATTAATTAAAGAAACGATTTTTTAAAAATATAGCGCACCATCGTGATGTCACCGTCCATAGGCCCTTATCTCTAGTACAACTTGTTTGCCCCACCACTATTTGCGCATATAAAAGAGGCGTCCGCACCTGAGTAAGTCAGTCGCTACTCGCTCGCCAGACGGCTCCGAGTACGATTGCTCCCGTAGTCTGCTCAGAGTCCAGTGCTTTGCTTGATCGATGCCACGCGTCATTAAGTAAAAGCTAGCTAGGAGGGATAAAGGTTTGCGATGCCATGCGTCCTGCCTGCAATCCCATAGTAGGGTTCCGCATGAATGTCTACAGTCTATATTAAATAGTAAAGTATGTACATGTGTTCTTTGTATGAACCTGAAATAAACTAAGTTAAGAAGATATTGCGAGTATTATTCCATGTGCCAACCCTACAAAAATCAATTTTCATAAAAAATCGATTTTTAAAAATCTATTTTCATAAAAAATGGGATAAAAATTTAATCGATTGTAAGGGTTTCGATTAAGTAATTTAAAAAATCGATTTTTTTAAAATCGATTTTCATAAAAATGGGTTTAAAAATTTGTAAGGGTTTCGATTAATTAAAGAAATCGATTTTTTAAAAATCGATTTTCATGAAAAATGGGTTAAAAATTTAATCGATTGTAAGGGTATCGATTAATTAAAAATCGTTTTTTTAATAATCTAATTTATATAATATAAATTTTTATAAAAAATGAGTTAAAATGCACAACGTTAATAATCAAGTTTTCACTTCTGCCAGCACTCCCGGAGTGCAACCCGTCTTTTTTTTTTGTATGTTCAACGATTACTCCGCCGTTTGAGAACCGATTTTCGAAATTTTTGTTTTGTTGTATTAGGTTTCACTCCAATTTGGTACCATGTTCACAAAAGTGGTGACCTGATGATGGGATCCATGAGTAATCGAGGGAACTCCTCGAAATTTATATGGAAACATATGGTGATTTTGGTTTTATGAGAAGCATCCTAAGAATATGCTACCAAAACGCAAGATTTTGCACCGAGGTATACTATGGTTTCGAAGATACTAAGAGAACTCCGGATTCCTTATAGATATAAGTTTGGGGGTTTAGGCGCTGTTTCAAGAACTGAAAACATATGCTACTATGCAAATTACATTCATCATCATCATCGTCATTACCAAAACAGGGTCACCAATGTCACCAAAATTTAACATAGCAAATTCAGCCTTAAATCCAGAGCATAAGGCATACATTACTTCTGATATTCGTGTTAAGTCCCGATTAATAAGTATCAAATATAGTTCAACGCGAAAGTTTTAAAGTACTTACTTCTGAGAAGTAAGCAGCTTCGATAATACAAGTAACATGCCTGTCTCACTTCCATGTAATCGCCGAGATTATTTACCTACTATTTTGGAAAACAACCTAATTTGAACCTTTTGCATTGTGTTTAGCGTTTATAGTGCAATAACTGTCTGCCGTCTCGCTTGCTTCAATCTGCTAGGGCTGTCAAGCGAGCGGCGCGGCGTGGGGCCGGGTACCATTAGACCGGGCACGCACTAGCGGCCGAGCCGCAGCGGCCAGGCCGCGACGGCTATCGACATAGATAATAATAATAATAGCTCCCACACCGGTTTCGGTGACGGTGGCCGGTTTCATTGAAACCAGGCCAGCTACGCAGGATTAATTTTATAGTGCCCAAGGGTGTGCGCAGTACACAAGAGAACTCTCTATTCCTTTACTCTCATAACCCAGTGGGACGGCAGACCGACACGACTGGCGAGAGATCAGGCGCAGGACCGACTTTTTACATGCCCATCCGACGCATGGATCATCTTACTTGTCAGACAATCAGGTGATCAGCCTGCATTATCCTAACCAAACTTGGAAATAACATGTTTCCAACGCGGGAATTGAACCAACGACCTATATTACATAGGGACCGTGCAGAGCGATGACACTGCCGTCTGCCACAGCCCACAGGCGAATTACGAATAGCCGAAAATTTAAGTATTTTCAAGAATTGAAATGCATTGTTGTATTCCCGGATGTTCTAATACATGCAAGAAAAATAAAGGCAAATCGAATGATTATCTCGATATTGAACTTGAACTATCTTGATTCTTGACAAAGTGCGGTTGGTTCTCAAAATGATGATTCTTCAAGTAGGAAAAAGATTAATAGTGCAGTCTTGTGTGTTATAAGAATACATAAATGGTGTTTGCACTAATGAGGTCCAGACTGAAATTAGTTAAAAACAGTGACAGACAAAAGTTGTGAAGATGGTATCGATCAAATCGCAGAAGGTTGATGAAATAAAAGCATTTATTTTAGTGAACTTGTTTTATTTTATTGATCTACAAGCATTTTCAGTATAAATTATAAGTATTTTTGCATCTTCATTATTTTATTGCAATATTTATCAAGTTTTTACTTTCTATGCTGAAGGATGGTACTAATTACTTGTTAGCGGATGTCAATGGACAAGCTACATAATTTTATTTAAATCTGTATATTATGCTAGTCACTATATTATATAAGTTTAATTAGTGATCATTATATTTTGAATAGTAATAAGTAAGGTAATTGAATTTGACAAATAGTTATAAATGGACAGGAGCATTATTTACTTCCGTTATAACTTCCTCTTCTCATATTTAAGTAAATGATTATCTTAAATATGAGAAGTACATTAATTAATATTTAGAATTATTTACCTACTTATTCTTCGCCATTCTTAATTTTTTAAATGTATTCTTTAATGATTTTACTTTATTTGAATTGTCAACGGAAGTTAGTTTCTTTTGTGTAAAATAGTATAAAAGTCAGCCACATTGCATTGATGGAGGCATTCTGTAAATAACTTTGAAACGTGTAAGGTGAAACTCTGCTTGAATAAATACCGCTCAATGTATAATTATTCAAGGCTTTTACTAAACCCTAATATACTTTTTTAGATATTTTCTTAGTTAACTAGATAAGCTTCTTACATTTTTATTCACGCTTTCGATCTTTGTTTACGGGTGGAAACCTATCTTTAATATTTGAAATCATTTTATAGTCTAAAACATGAAAAATCACGTATATAAACTAGCCGGGGTCAAAGAGATTAGAGAATGCGAAGCCAAAAAATCCAAAGTAGCCAAAGTCGGTACCAGACAGCTGAATCTTCAGTCCTCTGACAGAATATTTGAAACTTTTGGAACTGGCACCGACTTCAAAATTATGAAGATTGAGTACAGAAATAAACACACCGGCAAAATTAGAGGAACATTACAAAATTTTATTTTTTTTGAAAATTATTTGCTGTTTTTTATATATTTATTTATTTATTAAATAATTGACGATTAAAAAATAAAACTTATATAAATTTAGGGCATAAAAACGTGGAATATAGAAAAAATCTGCAAAAATCTAAAATTAAGAAAAATCTTTGAAATTTCAGTAGTAAGTTTTTAAGTTAAATTCTTCTTTTTTACTTAAGAAATGCCATGTTTAAAGCGTGTAATGCCTTCTATGGATCTCAAGAGGGTCTGGATACGCCATTCCATGCTTGCATTTTGATTGTCGATCATTTCCTGTGGGATATTCTTCTACTCCTCCAGTAGCGCCAACTCGAGCTTCTGAACACATTTTGGAGCTGGAGTTTTAACTCGTACCGGTCACACATTGATGTGCCACACGTCCTCAATCGGATCCACATCCGTAGACCGTGCTGACCTCTCCACCTGGGCTACGCCAGCATCATTTAGGTAATAATACCCGATTTTTTTACTCTATGGACGCGCATAAAATTGACGTTACTGCCTAAAACTGTGTAAAAGGCACAACATGCAGTTCTAGGATGTTTGTGCTATAGGCCTGTGTTGTCAAAGTACCATCATTAACAATCATCAGCACCGTGCGGGCTCCAAATCATATGCCACCCCAAACCATTACGAAGCCTGCATGATAGGCCACTGTGTCCGTTAAGTTTGATGGTCTATAGCGTTCCTTACGATTTATCCACATTCTTTATCGCCTGTCAACAAAATTAACACAGAGTTTGCTCCCATCACTGTACAGCACACGATTTGACTCACTTGTTAAATTTTGATGTTCACGCGCAAATCTTAGCCTGGCTCTTTGTGGTCCTGTCTCAAGTTTTGGTGCCCTTGCTGGCACTTTTGAGTTTAATTTAACTTCTTTGATTCTTCTTCTTACTGTACAAGCACTTACACGTCCATCTCGGACCTGTTCCGACAGGTTTCGTCTCTGCAAAGCAGTTTGAGGTCGATTTCTTAAGGCTTGTACCCTTACAAAACGGTCATCCTGAACCATTGCCACCCGAAATCTGCCTTGTTCTCGTCTCCAAACATAAGATGCAGTCTCTCTGTAGCGTTGAAAGTTACGATGGACCACGAAAGCCGACACACCTAAGGCCTAACTGACCGAACGGTAGGTGTGACCTTTCTCTATCGTGGTTACAGCTCTAGCAGTCGTAGATGCTGGAAAATCACTAATTTTGTATCTAAGCAATGTGTTCTTCCAAAAACCAAACAATCAAATGAGCTGGCATACCTTGCACCCCGCTAAAAACGCCATTCTTATCAGAAACACTTACAACGTCAATCATCGAAAAACACTTATTAGTCCATAATTGCAATAAAAATCTGTTAGCTTCCCAGTTGTGTTCAATATTTTATTTCTTAAATGAGCTTAGAAACTATAAAAAAGGATTTCACATAGCCCGACCCACTTGAATTCAAGTTGTGGCCCTTTTTACCTATGTTCCGCTAATTTTGCCGGTGTGTCTAGTTGAGGTTTAGCCGAATTCGGAAAAAGGCACTATTAGATAGTAAAAATTATTTAATACTTTTTAGTTCATATTAATGTTATTATTGTTTTTACCTTGGAAGTCGGTTTTAATTTTTTGTTAAAAATAATAATAATTTCACTGTTTTTAGTTACACTAGTAGGTAAATCTTCGCGTATATTTTACGTATCTTATTACAATTTGTTAAGAGTCACAATTCACACTCACAAAATAATATATTATCAGTGAAGTAAACACATTGTGCTAAGTAATTTAACAATTTTAATGCTTCAAGCCCCAAGCGGTCACCGGCGCGGGCGGGTGACGATTGCGATAACAATAGAAAGGCTATTGTGTCTCGTTTTTCCACGATCGAAGGATCTAGCAGATAAAAAATTGTATAAACTTGCATAGGATGTAGCGTAGCTAGGTACTCATAATATATAATATTATCATAATTATTGACAGATGTTCTTGTAATCAAGAATTCAATTTGAAATCAATACTTAGTGAGCCATCTATCGATTATTAAGTATAACTAATTAAAAAGACACTTAGACTTTCTTTTGTTTAAATGCTCTTTTTAAAATAACTTTATTTTAATTCTATTTGTCTATCAAAATTTTATAAAGTAGTTAGTAAAGTATTAAAGTAAGTAGTAAGTAGTAAACAGTGGCGTGCAGAGCAATATGACACAGGGTATGCGGGGCCCAGCGGAGTAGTCGGATGGCCTATATTATATGGTCGGATTTCGGAAAAAATCTTAATAGCGCAATGTAGCCAGCGACAGCAATATTGCCAGCGCCATCTATCGAGAACATCGAGAACTATTTTAAGTACTCACCTAATCTAAAAGAAAAAACTCCATCATACTTGGCTAATAAATTTACTATTTCTAAATAATTACCCCTATTTAACGACGATACTGACTCATTGTGACCGCGAAAAGCTAATTCTTGTTTTCCCAGAAAGCAAACAACATCGATCAGCCTATGAAAAATGTTTCTATTGCGATCGACTTTAGCATTATGCCTCTCAATATCTAATCGTAACTGACTGTTGATACTCATTTCAATACGAGATTTACCAAAAGTATTTAATTTTAAGCAAGCCTCCAGATGTTTTTCTGTATGGTCATGCTTCTTTTATAGAAATTATTTAAATCTGAATATCCTGAATCAGTCCACACTGAACTACAATTATTAAATAATATGCAAGGAAAACAATATAATTTAATCGTGTGCACACAACCACACAGCCAGTTATATGATTCATAACTTTTAAAATGAAACTTCCGAGTTACATTGCCTTTTTGCTGGTTTAATTGTAACTCGGGTACACACCTACCTTTAGACACAATTTGAATCTTTTCACTGAATGACAATTGTGAAAACTTGTTATTTTTAATTTTTAATAAACACACATTCTCAACACAGACCTCAGAGTCAAATAACATTTTTAAGAAATCAAAAACGCACTTAATATAAAACTCAGTAATAACTATTAAACTGTTAAAATGTGCAAACTTTTAAATGTTAAAACAAAAATGTCGTTTTAGAAAACTACAAACTAGCGCAAACAAAAATTATCGTAACTATGCTCATCACATGAAAAAAGAAAATGGCGTTCCAAAAATAATGTAATGTAAACAAATATAACCCTTACTAAACAAAAATGCATTATACATGCATACGCGTAATTAGATTTCCGTCCATTATTTTTACTCGGATTATAATAGGCAACGAAGTGTGAAGTGCAACGAACTCGAACCGAACGCCGCGTCGGAGGCAATCGGATAAGTTCGGATATGGGAAGACCTGCCGGCTGCCGCAGTCCTTGAAGCTACTTGCCCGTACTAGGCAAATGAGATATTCATGTCTGTGTGTGTTTGCAATCTGTGCACCGATACAAAAATCTCTTCGCACACATATGCCCGAGGTCTGCCGGGGCTCAAATGCATATATCTCCGCTCGGCGCGCCGTTACGATTAAATATTAATGTTTTTATGAAGTTTTGCAAATTAGTTTTTGCTATTTTATAAATTTAGGCGTTTTAAGTGTATTCATTTTTTACTTTATAATAACTAACGTCATCTAAAACGTGCGAAAGATAAATTAAAATATGTATATAGAATAATAGAAAATAAATAAAATAAAATAAAATAAGTATTTATCATTAGGTAAGCAGTGCTTTTATGCCTTTATGGTACGCACGTCCGTGGTAGTAAAGTATTCGATCTGTCGTCTGCCGGTACGCGCCGCAGGCGCGGCGATACCGTCGCCTCCGCGGCGCTGACCGCCGTGTATTAAACAAACAGGTGTTGTTATCCATACCTATGCCTTGTACTATTATCTATTCTATGCTATGAGACATTGGTGACCTTAACACGACGTGGTAATGATGATGACGATGATGATGATGATGATGATTATGATGATGAATATGAATTGCATAGTAGCATATGCTTTCTGTTCTTAAAACAACGCCGAAACTCCCAAACGTGTATCTATAAGGAGTCAGGAGTTCTCTCAGCATCTTCGAAACCATGGTATATCTTGACCCAATATTTGACTTTTTGGTAGCATATTCTTAGTACACTTCACATAAAACCAAAATCACTATATGTTTCCATATAAATTTCGAGGAGTTCCCTCGATTACTCCTGGATCCCATCATCAGGTCACCATTTTTGTGAACATGGTACCAAATTGGAGTGAAACCAAATACAACAGAATAAAAATTTCGAAAATCGGTTCACAAACGGCGGAGTATCCGCCATGACACGGTTCTCGAAGTGAAAAGATTTCACGAGTCTCGGAGGTGGCGGGAACATTCCGCAAAATCGACTCTAATCCTCGGATAATTTCCCGCCGACGGATGTCAAACTCCCATCCGCGGTGAGATGTTCTCGAATCCGTGGCGGAAACTTTTTCACTCATACAAAAGAAATGTCACTACTGTCAAAATTACAGCAAAATCGAAAAGTTTTCACTTGTCATTTGCTTGAAAGTGAAATAGTTTCCGCAAATTGGAAGATTCCGCGTGGAATCGCTTAGTGCATCGCCCCGCGGTTTCCTGCACGATATAATTTGTTGTTAATGGTTTGTGTATTCTCAAAACTTCACAATGTAAATATTTCGTGTAAAGATCGCTCGAGTCATACAAGTGCTAGGGACCGGTAGATGTCAGAATTCGTACACAAATTCTCCCTCCTATTGGTGAATAATATGTAGCAAAGTAGTTGTCAAATAAATAAATTAGGAACAAATATTCGTGCTTGTACGTTATTTCTTTTACGATATAATTCCCTACTTGTAAGTTAATGAGTTTAAAAGAAACTATTTATAATTTTGTTAAATTGGAGTAGCTTGTACAAATGTGTATTCTGTGGAGTAGCTAACTGTAGAGTAGCAAAAAAAACCGGTTTTTTCTGTTTTTTTTTTAATGTTGCGTCACGAAATTTTGTCCGCAAACCTAAGATTCGGATTTAGCACCCCAAAACACATATTCAGTAGGTCTGAGAATCAGCTACTGGGTACTTGTTGTGTGTGCATTTGTTGAATTTGTTGAATAAATAATAGTAAATTATTACAACCTGCGACTGACAGCGACCATTGTTTGTGCGACGGGATAGCGATCGACGTTGCCATGGCGACATACTTATTTAGTCACTTTACTACTTTACTAGAAATACTTTATATTATGGCAAAGCAACGATTGCCGGGACAGCTAGTCTATATATATGAAAGAAAGTTGTGTTAGTTACGCCACTTATAACTCAAGAACGGATGAAACGATGTGGCTGAAAATTGGTGTAGAGGTAGCTTAGAACCAGGAATAGGACATAGGTTACATTTTGTCCTGGAAAAATGTACGGTTACTGCACAATATACTTTTAAGATTTGCGCGTAAACTATTCAATCGATTTTGATGAATTTTGGTATGGAGATACTGTAAGTCTCGGGAAACGACAAGGGATACTTTTTGTCCCGGAAAAATGTACGGTTACTGCACAATATACTTTTATGATTTGCGCGTAAACTATTCAATCGATTTTGATGAAATTTGGCATAGATATACTAATTTTAATCTATTATTTTCTTAATTATACCAATTCGAATTAAATAATCATCGTTAAGACAGGACAATGTCTGTCGGGTCAGCTATAATTTATAAAATTTAATTGTTACATGAGAAATAAAAATACTTATAATATTTTAACCAACTATCCCAATCTTTATTTTTTAAATTAAACTTTTTGTACTCTTAATATACACACTGTACCTACATATTATGCTTATCTTCTTTATACCATTTTCTATGAAGTTTTTAACTACATGACGACAGCTAAAACCCTATTCCTCCCCATTATCCTCCTCGAGCATAATGATGTCTTCCTCCTAAACCTTACCTGTCCAAGATGAAATTTTAACGTTGAGAAAAAAAGTATTAGCGGTAAAATATGTAGTAGCATTACTACTAGAATAAGTCGAAGTCGAATAAGAATAAGTAAGTTTTAAGTTACCTGTCTACACTTATCAGCGTCGTTGAGCTGCAGACAGGGTTTGTGTTTGGGCTCGGGCTCGGGCTCCGGGGGCAGCTCGCCGCACTGCTGCTGCTGTTGATAATGGTTTTGTTAGTGTTGCATTTCTGTATGCATGTTTGCAAGACGTCTCACGCAATTGTCAATTCAGTACAAATTGAAATTTAGTTTTTTTTAAATAATAATAAATCTTTTATACATCTCCACAAATTACAAGAATATTAGGAACTTAAAAACTAATTGTTTACACATATTAAAGTTGTAAATGTTAGAAATGCATCTACGCGTCGCGTCGCGTTGCGGTCTGAATTGACCCTTAGGTACTACTTATTTTCTGTCAATTTTTTTTATTAAATTTAAGTTATCATTAAAATAAGTTTCTTAGTGAGGCCGTTAAACTAGTATCATTAAAACTTAGTTTATCAGACAGTAAAAACAAACAAATCTATGCGTACACGCTATCATTTCACACACTGTTGCCTTATGTATATATACGCTTCTGGCGTACATAATGTACACACAACGGGCGGGACAATATTATCAGCAGTACAATAAGAGCCAGATCGACTTTGCGTCGTTGCGGTGTGAATTGCAATATTATGTTGCGTCGTCGAAACGGTATAACGAATCTCTTCGTTTCATTATTTTTAACAAAAAATTAAAACCGAATTTCAAGGTAAAAACAAAAAAAAAAAAGACGGGTTGCAATCTGGGAGTGCCGGTAGAAGTGAAAACTTGATTATTGACGTTGTGCATTTTAACCCACTTTTTATGAAAATCGATTATTAAAAAATCTATTTTTTTAATCAATCGAAACCCTTACAATCGATAAAATTTTTAACCCATTTTTTTTTTAAATTGATTTTTAAAAATCGTTTTTTTTTTAATTAATCGAAACCCTTACAATAAATTCGAGTTCGAGTTCGACACAAAACACTACTCTCCAACCGTCTTAGGGCTTTTCCAAAGTTTTTCGATCAGCACGAGAATCTGACGCGAGTTTCACAGTTTTTACCCATTCCACAAAAGTGCTCAACGCCGCTAAGGAAGTTTTCACTTCAATAAGTAATAATATGAACTAAAAAGTATTAAATAATACTTACTCTTTAATAGTGTCTCTTTCAGAATTCGTCTAAATCTCAACTATTTCTGTACATACTATAGTCTTCATTATTTTGAACTCGGTAATATTACTCGGTATAATTTATAAAATTTAATTGTTACATGAGAAATAAAAATACTTATAATATTTTAACCAACTATCCCAATCTTTATTTTTTAAATTAAACTTTTTGTACTCTTAATATACACACTGTACCTACATATTATGCTTATCTTCTTTATAATATTTTCTATGAAGTTTTTAACTACATGACGACAGCTAAAACCCTATTCCTCCCCATTATCCTCCTCGAGCATAATGATGTCTTCCTCCTAAACCTTACCTGTCCAAGATGAAATTTTAACGTTGAGAAAAAAAGTATTAGCGGTAAAATATGTAGTAGCATTACTACTAGAATAAGTCGAAGTCGAATAAGAATAAGTAAGTTTTAAGTTACCTGTCTACACTTATCAGCGTCGTTGAGCTGCAGACAGGGTTTGTGTTTGGGCTCGGGCTCGGGCTCCGGGGGCAGCTCGCCGCACTGCTGCTGCTGTTGATAATGGTTTTGTTAGTGTTGCATTTCTGTATGCATGTTTGCAAGACGTCTCACGCAATTGTCAATTCAGTACAAATTGAAATTTAGTTTTTTTTAAATAATAATAAATCTTTTATACATCTCCACAAATTACAAGAATATTAGGAACTTAAAAACTAATTGTTTACACATATTAAAGTTGCAAATGTTAGAAATGCATCTACGCGTCGCGCCGCGTTGCGGTCTGAATTGACCCTTAGGTACTACTTATTTTCTGTCAATTTTTTTTATTAAATTTAAGTTATCATTAAAATAAGTTTCTTAGTGAGGCCGTTAAACTAGTATCATTAAAACTTAGTTTATCAGACAGTAAAAACAAACAAATCTATGCGTACACGCTATCATTTCACACACTGTTGCCTTATGTATATATACGCTTCTGGCGTACATAATGTACACACAACGGGCGGGACAATATTATCAGCAGTACAATAAGAGCCAGATCGACTTTGCGTCGTTGCGGTGTGAATTGCAATATTATGTTGCGTCGTCGAAACGGTATAACGAAACTCTTCGTTTCATTATTTTTAACAAAAAATTAAAACCGAATTTCAAGGTAAAAACAAAAAAAAAGACGGGTTGCACTCTGGGAGTGCCGGTAGAAGTGAAAACTTGATTATTGACGTTGTGCATTTTAACCCACTTTTTATGAAAATCGATTATTAAAAAATCTATTTTTTGAATCAATCGAAAACCTTACAATTGATAAAATTTTTAACCCATTTTTTTTTTAAATTGATTTTTAAAAATCGTTTTTTTTTTAATTAATCGAAACCCTTACAATAAATTCGAGTTCGAGTTCGACACAAAACACTACTCTCCAACCGTCTTAGGGCATTTCCAAAGTTTTTCGATCAGCACGAGAATCTGACGCGAGTTTCACAGTTTTTACCCATTCCACAAAAGTGCTCAACGCCGCTAAGGAAGTTTTCACTTCAATAAGTAATAATATGAACTAAAAAGTATTAAATAATACTTACTCTTTAATAGTGTCTCTTTCAGAATTCGTCTAAATCTCAACTATTTCTGTACATACTCTAGTATTCATTATTTTGAACTCGGTACAATGTCAGAATATAAGTATGAAAATTTTGGGACTGGTACCGACTTCAAAGTAATGAAGACTATTATACACACACCGGCAAAATTAGCGGAACATAGGTAAAAAGGGCCACAACTTGAATTTAAGTGGGTCGGGCTGTGTGAAATCCTTTTTTATAGTTTCTAAGCTCATTGAGGAAATAAAATATTGAACACAACTGGGAAGCTAACAGATTTTTATTGCAATTTTGCCCTACTAAGTGTTTTTCGATGATTAACATTGTAGAGTGTTTCTGATAAGTATGGCGTTTTTAGCGGGGTGCAAGGTATGCCAGCTCATTTGATTGTTTGGTTTTTGGAAAAACACATTGCTTAGATACAAAATTAGTGATTTTCCAGCATCTACGACTGCTAGAGCTGTAACTACGATAGAGAAAGGTCACACCTACCGCTTGGTCAGTCAGGTCTTAGGTGTGTCGGCTTTCGTGGTCCATTGTAACTATCAATGCTACAGAGAGACTGGATCTTACGTTTGGAGACGAGAACAAGGCAGATTTCGGGTGGCAATGGTTCAGGATAACCGTTTTGTAAGGGTACAAGCCTTAAGAAATCGACGTCAAACTGCTTTGCAGAGACGAAACCTGTCGGAACAGGTCCGACATGGACGTGTAAGTGATTGTACAGTAAGAAGAAGAATCAAAGAAGTTAAATTAAACCATAAAGTTAATATACCTATCGGAATAGAGCAACAATCTCGAGCTGTCAAACGTAACCAAAATTGGTTTTCATCTGTGTGAAAAATATGTGTACGTATACACTTACACAAGCATGATTGAACATGAATTCTATGAGATTATATTGACAACGTGCGGCACGTGCCGACTGAACGTCAAAAAAAGAGTGCTGCTGTCATGTACCACACGTCTCTTTTTACCACGCGGTGATATTGATAGTGGCATCTCGCTTGCTCAGGCCTTTGTTTCTCTATTCCGCTAGGTATATTAACTTTATGAATTAAACTCAAAAGTCCCAGCAAGGGCACCAAAACTTGAGACAGGACCGCAAAGAGCCAGGCTAAGATTTGCGCGTGAACATCAAAATTTAACAAGTGAGTGAAATCGTGTGCTGTACAGTGATGGGAGCAAACTCTGTGTAAATTTTGTTGACAGGCGATAAAGAATGTGAATAAATCGTAAGGAACGCTATAGACCATCAAACTTAACGGACACAGTGGCCTATCATGCAGGCTTCGTAATGGTTTGGGGTGGCATATGATTTGGAGCCCGCACGGAGCTGATGATTGTTAATGATGGTACTTTGACAGTACAGGGCTATAGCACAAACATTCTAGAACTGCATGTTGTGCCTTTTACACAGTTTTAGGCAGTAATTTTAATTTTATGCGCGTCCATAGAGTAAAAAAATCGGGTATTATTACCTAAATGATGCTGGCGTAGCCCAGGTGGAGAGGTCAGCACGGTCTACGGATTTGGATCCGATTGAGGACGTGTGGCACATCAATGGGTGAACGGTACGAGTTAAAACTCCAGCTCCAAAATGTGTTCAAAAGCTCGAGTTGGCGCTACTGGAGGAGTAGAAGAATATCCCACAGGAAATGATCGACAATCAAAATGCAAGCATGGAATGGCGTATCCAGGCCCTCTTGAGATCCATAGAAGGCATTACACGCTTTAAACATGGCATTTCTTAAGTAAAAGTGAAGAATTTAACTTAAAAACTTACTACTGAAAAATCAAAGATTTTTCTTATTTTTTGATTTTTGCAGATTTTTTCTATTTTACACGTTTTTATGCCCTAAATTTATATAAGTTTTATTTTTTAACCGTCAATTACTTAATAAATAAATAAATATATAAAAAACAGCGAATAATTTTCAGAAAAAATTAAATTTTGTTATGTTCCTCTAATATTGCCGGTGTGTTTAGTATGTACAGAAAATTAATAGTTGAGATTTAGACGAATTCTGAAAGATGTACTATTAAAAGAGTAAGAATTATTTAATACTTTTTAGTTGATATTATTACCTTGGAAGTCGGTTTTAATTTTTTAACCGACTTCCAAAAAACGAGGAGGTTATATGTTCGGCTGTGGATATTTTTTTTTTATTTTTGTATGTTCAACGATTACTCCGCCGTTTGTGAACCGATTTTCGAAATTTTTGTTTTCTTGTATTTGGTTTCACTCCAATTTGGTACCATGTTCACAAAAATGGTGACCTGATGATGGGATCCATGAGTAATCGAGGGAACTCCTCGAAAGCTATATGGAAACATATGGTGATTTTGGTTTTATATGAAGTGTACTAAGAATACGCTACCAAAAAGTCAAATATTGGGTCAAGGTATACCATAGTTACGATGATGCTGAGAGAACTCCTGATTCCTTATAGATAAACGTTTGGGAGTTTCGGCGTTGTTTTAAGAACAGAAAGCATAAACTACTATGCAATTCATATTCATCATCATAATCATCATCATCATCATCGTCATCATCATCATTACCACGTCGTGTTAAGGCCACCAATGTCTCATGGCACAGAATATATAATAGTACAAGGCATAGGTATGGATATACTAATAATAATAATTATGTACTGTATAACAATTAACAACACCTGTTTGTTTTTAATACACGGCGGTCGGCGTCGCCGCCCAGCGCCGCCGCGCGGCGCGTGGCGGCAGAAGACAGAATATCGAATACTTTACTAACTACTTTATATACAGGTCGAATACTTTACTACTTTATAAAATTTTAATAGACAAATAGAATTAAAATAAAGTTATTTTAAAAAGAGCATTTAAACAAAACAAAGTCATTAAGTGTCTTTTTAATTAGTTATACTTATTAATCGATAGATGGTGCACTAAGTACCTATCGATTTGAATTCTTGATTACAAGAACAGCTGCCAATAATTATGATAATATTAAATATTATGCTACGCTACATCCTATGCAAGTTTGTACAATTTTTTATCTGATAGATCCTTCGATCGTGGAAAAACGAGACACAATAGCCTTTCTATTGTTATCGCAATCGCCGGTGACCGCTTCGGGCTTGAAGTATTAAAATTGTTAAATTACTTAGCACAATATGTTCACTTCACTGATAATATTATATTATTTTGTGAGTGTGAGTTGTGACTCTTAACAAATTGTAATGAGATACGTAAAATATACGCGAAGATTTATCTACTAGTGTAACTAAAAAGAGTGAAATTATTATTATTTGAAACAAAAAATTAAAACCGACTTCCAAGGTAAAAACAATAATAACATTAATATGAACTAAAAAGTATTAAATAATTTTTACTATCTAATAGTGCCTTTTTCCGAATTCGGCTAAACCTCAACTATTTCTGTACTCAATCTTCATAATTTTGAAGTCGGTGCCAGTTCCAAAAATTTTAAATATTCTGTCAGAGGACTGAAGATTCAGCTATCTGGTACCGACTTCAAAACAATGAAGATTGAGTACAGAAATAGTTGAGGTTTAGCCGAATTCGAAAAAAGGCACTATTATATAGTAAAAATTATTTAATACTTTTTAGTTCATATTAATTGTTAAAAATAATAGGCTTGATGACAATTCTTTTTTCTTATTGGTAATTGAAAGACCCTTAAAAAATAGAAACATCGCTGAAAGAATGACTCTGATAGCTTAAAAATTCACCAAGATATGAACAATTCAAACATCTCATAAAATAGACCTGCCCGAAACGCTCCACACAAAGTGCTACGAAAGACGACGTCACTTTTTCATAGTTTGTACGGATTGGGAGAGAACTTTGTTCGATAGGTATATTAAATATTGCGTTTATGAAAGTGGTTTCATACAAAAGTTGCTTTTAAGTTATCGAATGGTATACAAATAATAAGAAATTTAATTGAAAAAAAATTCGACTTGATCATCCAACTTTGAAGGTGCATAAAAAAATTACAAATGCTATCGAGCTGAAATTTTCGTAACACTTATTTTTTACCGTAATTCCTTTATTTCATTAACAAAATTCGCTAATTTTTGACCTTGTCATCATCCCTATTGTGGAACAAATCGTTCGACACTCGTTATTTATCCGACACGATCGATTAACGCCCACGCGTTTGGGCTGCCAGTGCGAGCGCTATGACCATCATTTTCTTTTTTGCCTTTACGTAGAACCCTGTAGAACCGGCAGCCTGGTACAAATGACCATGAATTTTATGTTACCATCTCCAGGACTATTATCAAGGTTTAGCAGCGACGCAGGCGTGTGCTAACTTCTGGGGCCCACTCAGGACACACCCGATTCATTGACGTGACTCAGCTCAGCTTAGCGATTCTATTGGATCTTAAAAACACATTCCTCGCAACACATCTCTGGTGAAAACACAGCCTTAGATTGCAAGCCGGGCACGTTCAATATCAACCTAGACGATCAATAATTGTGATATTGCGCAGTAAGATTTCTCGTCTAGGGGCCCGCTAAACATAATATCACCATGATTACTCACGTCTTCGTCAAGTGTGGCCGGAAACACATTCTTATGCGGCGACGCGGCCAAGCGGCGCAGGTACCTGCATTCCGGCGTACAACCTGAAACACATTTTATGTTTGTTTATTTCAATAAAATCGGTTCAGCGGGTTGGGCGTGAAGTGGTAACAGACAGACACACTTTGACATTTATATGTATTAGTACTAGATGACGCCCGCAACTTCGTTGCGCCAAAATTCGTTTATCGCGTGGGAACCATAATTTTTCCTGGATAAAATGTATCCTAATTCCTTTCCCGGGACTCAAAGTATCTCCGTACCAAATTTCAGCAAAATGTGTTCAGCGCTTTGGGCGTGAAGATGTGAAAGATATACTGAAAGACAAACAGACTCTCTTTGGCATTTAACATATAATAAAACTCTAGAACTGAAAATTACATTAAAGATATTAAAAAAATAATTATTAATATGGATGTAACTAACCTGACGGCGTGTAGATGGCGTATTCGTCGTGCAGACAGCGCTCCTCCAGCTGCTGAAGCGCGTTCAGCTCATTTTGCAGCAATGCATTGAATTGTTCCACGTCGGCCCTCGTGCTGCCCAGGGCGGAGGCCTGTAGGGATAAAAAGTCGTAGAACTACCCCGTCGAAGATCGATAAAAAATTGTGAAATTAAAGACGAAAAAACAAGGGACATTTTTGTATGGGACCCGTACCCAAGCTGTAGCACGTTGATATAGGTAGTATACTCGTAGGGCTTAAAAAGCTGTACATTTTCTTGTATGACATAAAATCTCTAATACATGGGAGAAAAAAGTTAACGAGGGTAGAAGGTAAGAAAAAATCACAAAAAATACGCATTATTGAAACAATTTATAGTGTTGCTGATAAGGAATAATTTCTGGAAAGTAATCTAAACACACCTGCAAAATTAGAGGAACATAACAAAATTTTCAAATTTTTTTTAAATTGTTCACTGTTTTTTATATATATTTATTTACTAATTGATTAATAATAAATAAATTTTACATAAATTTAGGGCATGAAAACGTGAAAAGTAGAAAAAAAAACGGCAAAAATAAAAAAAATAAGAAAATCTACAGTAGTAAGTTTTTAAGTTAAATTCTCCATTTTTATTGAAGGAATGCCATGTTAAAAGCGTGTGATGCCTTCTATGGATCTCAAGAGGGCCTGCGCCATTCCATGCTTGCATTTTGATTGTGAATAATTTCCTGTGGGATATTCTCCTACTCCTCCAGTAGCGCCAACTCGAGGTCCTGGACACATTTTTAACCGGAGTTTTAACTCGTACTGTTCACCCATTGATGTGCCACACGTCTTCAATCCGTACCACATCCGTAGACCGCGCTGGCCTCTCCACCTGGGCAACGCCAGCATCGTTTAGGTAATAATGCCCGTTTTTTTTGCTCTATGGACGCGCATAAAATTGAAGTTACAACCTAAAACTGTGTAAAAGGCACACCATGCAGTTTCAGGATGTCTGTGCTATAGCCCTGTACTGTCAAAGTACCATCATCAATAATCATCAGCTCCGTACGGGCTCCAAATCATATGCCACTCCAAACCATTACGAAGCCTGCATCATAGGCCACTGTTTCCGTTATGTTTGATGGCCTATAGCGTTCCTTAAAATTTATCCACATTCTTTATCGCCTTCAACAAAATGTACAAAGAATTTGCTCCCATCACCGTACAGCACAAGATTTCACTCACTTGTCTAATTTTGGTGTTCACGCGCAAATCTTAGCCTGGCTCTTCGGTGTCCTGTCTCAAGTTTTGGTGCCCTTGCTGGCACTTTTGAGTTTAATTTAACTTCTTTAAGTCTTCTTTTTACTGTAGAATTACTTACACGTACATCTCGGACCTATTCCGACAGGTTTCATGTCTGCATAGCAGTTTGAGGTCGATTTCTTAAGGTTTGTTTCCTTACAAAATGGTCATCCTGAACCATTGTCACCCGATATCTGCCTTATTCTCGTCTCCGAACGTAAGATCTAGTCTCTCTGTAGCGTTGAAAGTTACAATGGAACACGGAAGCCGACACACCTAAGGCCAGACTGACCGAACGGTAGGTGTGACCTCTATCGTGGTTACAGCTCTAGCTGTCGCAGATGCTGGGAAATCACTAATTTTGTATCTAAGCAATGTTTTCTTCCAAAAAACCAAACAATCGAATGAGCTGAGCATATCTTGCGCCACTTACAACACTTACAACGTCAAGCATCCAAGAACACTTATGCATAATTGCTATAAAAACCTGTCAACTTGCCAGTTTTGTTCAATATTTTATTTCTTAAATGAGCTTAAAAACTATAAACAAGGATTTCACACAGCCCGAACCACTTGAGTTCAAGTTATGGCCCTTTTTACCTATGTTCCGCTAATTTTGCCAGTGTGTGTATATTAAAACTAGCTGTCCCGGCAAACGTTGTTTTGCCATATTATTTTATTGAAGTGACTAAATAAGTATGTCACCATGGAAATGTCGATCGCTATCCCGTCGCACAAACAATGGTCGCCGTCAGTCTCAGGTTGTAATAATTTACTATATTTATTCAACAAATGCACTTATCAAAATATAAAGTACCGAGTAGCCGATTCTCAGACCTATAACTGAATATGCATTATATAAAATTTGGTAAAAATCAGTAAAGCCGTTTCGGAGGAGATCGTGGACTAACATTGTGACACGAGGATTTTATATATAAGATTATTAATAGTCTAAAGCTTGAGAAAGGACATAGGCTACTTTTTAACTGGAAAAATAGTTGTAACGGGGTGAAAATGCATAAATTTGTTCAAATTAAGTTAGTTCCAAAATTCATAATAGATGGCGCCGTGCCGTCTCCTATATCGCTCTGACGCTTACTCAAACGTCTTTCTATAAGAGGTGGTACCATCTCGCATATAATTTCGATTGTTATTTCTATGTTACGTTAAGGGCCTGCTGTCAAAACGCTAGCCCCGCCTACACAAGTACACACAACGCTATCCTCCAATCGTGATACAATAATTCCATGAATCGTGATCCCGGGCAATGTGTTTTAGGCTGCAGATAATAGTGAACAATATCGCGTAACAACGGTTCCCGCATTATAGCACGAAAGTAAAGATCGTAAGTCCCAAAACTAATTTTTGATGATTATTAAAAACTAAATACAATACTAATATTTCCTTTAGCTATTATTTTATAAAGTGTGTGATTGTAGTAGTGCATATTATTTAATGATAGTAACTCAATAAGTGTAACAGATATTTGTTGAAATGCCCAAAAAGATTCATTATTTCGAAAAATAAAACTATCGAGTCAAAATAAGTGAATCGTGTTTTCCGTTAGCTAACTCTCAGATAAATATACAATGATTAAATAAATCTCAATTTCATTTAAGTCAATCGTCTTCCGGGATCGTAATACTTATTAGGAAACACAGCAAAATTGCACAGTCCGCTCTTAATAAATAACTCAGAATTTTATCTATTCAGTGACGTAACCTTAAGCGCCTTAAGGCTTAAACCTATCAATGATAAATAGTTTATGGGTAAAGTTGTGAAATTGGGGGGCTAAACATACTTTATTTGGCATAAAGAAAGTTTTATTTAAAAAATCGGTTGTCTGTAAAGTCGTTTTACTGACGATAGTTGAACGTGACTTCATAATATTTAATAAGAAAATTTAGTTCCGCGATTAGATAACAGATGTAACTGTTAGGCCTCTAGATCGCGCTATCGCTTACCCGACAACATTTGGTATATGTTATTCAATGGAATAAATTTTCGTCATTTCGCTGACACTCACTGGTTGTTTTATTTATTATTACGCCGGAGGGATTTGTGTCCCAGAGTAACCCTACAGAACGGATTGGACCAGTATTAGGCGTATGACGTCTTTACAGCCTTAAGCCTAGTATCCACTTGAGCATGCTCGGGCGAATGAGCCGCTCATTCGTGCGAGTTCGAGCGTGCTCAGGAGTCTCCACTTGAGCGGCTCAGCCAAATGAGCGGGCTTATTTGGCCGAGGCCGAGCCGCTCAAGTGGATACTTATAGGCTTTTTATTGGAACGCCTCAGAGCGATCAGCGAGGTAACGCCGCATATTGCGTCATGTTTTTTCGTGCGCGCAGCCCATATCGAATTATAAGACGTTGTCAAAATGAAATAAGTTATGTGCACACTGCATAGCTGTTTTTGAGTGTTTTGATTTTAAAGGGGTACTAGAGTTTTTTATAAAAGCTTTATTTGACACCAATTTTGTCGATATCGCGCGCTATATACTGAAGTCCACGCGGACGAAGTCTAGGGCAAGAGCTAGTTATATATATATATTATGAGAAACATTAGGAAAGTGTTATATTTTAGTATATTGTTTCATATTTTAAAAAAATGTATGAGAAAACAAAAAAACCTTAAAAATCTAACCTTTCCTGGATTTTATCGTATACTAGCTGACCCGACAGACGTTGTCCTGTCTTAACGATGATTAAATAATTCGAACGAATAATAATTGGTATAATTAAGAAAATAATAGATTAAAATTAGTATCTTCATGCCAAATTTAATCAAAATAGATATAAATAGTTTAAACGAAAATCATAAAAGTTTATTGTGCAGGAACCGTACATTTTCCGGGACTAAAAGTATCCCTTGTCCTTTCCCGAGACTCAAAGTATCTCCATACCGAATTTAATAAAAATAGACTGAAATAGAAAAGTTTATTGTGCGGGAACCGTACATTTTCCGGGACCAAAAGTATCCCATGTCCTTTCCCGAGAGTCAAAGTATCTCCATACCAAAATTCATAAAAATCGATTGAATATTTTACGCGCAAATCATAAATGTATATTGTGCAGTAACCGTACATTTTTCCGGGACAAAATGTATCCTATGTCCTTTTCCTGGTTCTAAGCTACCTGTCCACCAATTTTCAGCCAAATCGGTTTATCCGTTCTTGAGTTATAAGTAGTGTAACTAACACCACTTTCTTTTATATATATAGATAATCACTTTGGAAAAATATATTTTATAATTAGCAATACTAGCGAATGGCGCAATAATACAGGATGAAAATGAAAAAATAGCATTCTCTTTAATTATTGAATTAATTTGCAGTGCTACTAGTAAGTGTGGGAATAATGCGTGAAGGCTGAAGGCCAAAGGAAGATCTTCCCACCGAGCGAGGTGATATGTTCGGTCAGGCCGAAGCCCACGTAATACATGTAGGATGGTGATAGTGATGATACTTGTACGTGTGAAAAGCATGAAAGAGAAAGTAAGCATGTGTGTTGTATGTGTGTGAAAGAGAGGATAGATGAATTAGGAAGATGGCGAAGAGTAACATAAGGCGAGTAAGACGTGTTTGTTTTGAGGAAGTTAAATAAAAGTGAAATCTAAGTAAATCTCATCTTTTCTTGCACCCCAATTCCCACAAAATTTGGGGGCTCGACCGGGATAAAAGGTGCAAGTGAAAACAGTGAAAATCGGACATTGGCGTGCACGTGGTGGCGTAAATCGTGTTCGCGTGGAGTGTAAAGGTGGACGTACAACGACGAAGAATTACTAATTTTCACTAAGGAACGACGAGAAAATGCCAAAAGACGCGACGGAACGGCGGAAAAGCCGACAGGAAGATTTTGATGACGCCCGTACGGATCGCTGGAATAATGGCGGCCTGTTACAAATGACTTCGGATTTAATGCCTACTTTTACCGGCACAGATCCAACATATCCTGCTGCACGATGAATTCAGGAGCTCGAAGACAATGCAGAAATATTTGGGTGGTCGCCGCTGCAACAATTATTGGTAGCTAGAAGATCATTAGCGGGAACTGCGTCGCTGTGGTTGCGAGCAGAACGGCCATTTAAATCTTGGGACGATTTGAAAGCGGCTATAAGTAAGGAATTTCTGGACAGCGTAGATGTGAAGGCAATTCACGAGACAATGAGTCGCAGAAAAAGAAAAGATAACGAAAGTTGCATAGATTACATGTTGGTAATGAAGAAAGAATGAGAGGGAAAATGCCGGATTATGTAGCTATAAAGTACATTATTGAAGGAATACAAGACATCGAATCAAACAAAGGCGTGTTATATGGCGTTACGTCGTATAGTGATCTAAAAGAAAAAATAAAAATATACGAAACTATCAAAAGCAAGATGGCCACGCAGCGAAATTATTCCGAATCACCTAAGCAGTTACAGAAGAAAAAGCCAATACGATGCTACAATTGCGGAGAACTAAATCACGCGTCATACAATTGTCCAAACAAAAATCGTGGTTTAAAGTGCTTTAAGTGCAACGAGTTCGGCCATGTTGGAGCATCATGTAACTCGAGCGCATATTCGAAGAGGCCGATACTATACGAAGAAAAGGATGGACAAAGCCAAAGGTACGTTCGGACATTGGAGCGCTTCGGGCAGACGTCACGATTCAATCCTGAAGTTCGTCAAAGTCAAGTTGACAGCCAGCAACATGGCGGCGAAAAGCAAAATATTATGATTGGAGAATTGATTGGAGAATTGGCAGCACTGAACACATAAGCAACTTCACTCCTGTCAAGTACGAAAAAGAAGGAGAAGAATTCCTACAAAACATAAACAATAATGGCCGAAGTTTGAGAAAATCTCTAAAAACAATTCAAATCCGTGGGAAAAATATAGAAGCTTTGATTGATTCTGGAAGCGACGTCAATTTAATTTCATCGGAATTGTATAATGCTATCGGAAGTCCGACTATGACGCCAAAGAGTTTGAATTTAACTGGATTGGGACAATCGTTAGTGGTGACGACGCTGGGAAAATGTTATTTAGATATAATTATGGACGACAAGTGCTATGACTGTGTACTGTTTTATGTCGTTAGTAAAGATTGTTTACCATACGATGCAATTATAGGCCAGGAATTTTTAAATAATGTAACAATGATAATGAAAGATAGAGTGGTAAAATGTTTCCCTCAGTGTGGTGAATGGATGATGTGTATGCTTAATGATGTGTGTATGACTAATTCTGTTTTAGGTTTCATGTCCAACTCTCATCTTAGGCAAAAGATGTGTAAGCTGATTGAGACCTATAACCCGCAACAGCGAAAGGAAGCTCCTATACAATTAAAAATTGTACTTAAGGATGATATTCCTGTGGCACACCGGCCTAGAAGGCTGTCACTCAAAGAGCAAGAAATTGTGGAGGAACAGATAAAGGAATGGTTGGATAAGAAGATAATTCGGGTAAGTTTTTCTGAATATTGCAGTCTATATCTTATAGTATCTTATAGTGCTGGTAGGGAAGCGAGATGGATCGACACGGGTGTGTATTGATTACCGTGCACTGAACCAAAAAATTGTAAATCATGAGTTTCCACTACCTATTATTGAAGATCTTATAGATAAACTTAAGGACGCTAACATATTTAGTGTACTGGATTTGAAAAATGGGTTCTTTCATTTGAAAGTTAGTGAAGAGTCTATACCCTATACATCGTTTGTCACTCATCATGGGCAGTTTGAATTTTTGAGGGCACCCTTTGGATTGTCCGTTTCTCCAAAAACCTTTATGAGATTTGTTTCTGTAATCTTCCGAGATCTTATTAGTCAAAATATTGTGTTGATTTTCATCGATGACATTCTGATTCCAGCCAAAAGCGAAGAAGAAGCGGCTTACCGTTTAGAATTAGTACTTAATATAGCTTCAGACTATGGTCTAGAAATAAATTGGAAGAAGGCTAAACTTATGCAACCAAGCCCAGACAAAACTGAGGCAGTGTGTAGGTATCCCGAACCTAAAAATATTAAACAAGTACAAAGGTTTGTGGAATTGACCTCCTATTTTAGAAAATAAATTGATAATAATTATGCTTCTATAGCTAGGCCCTTAACGGATTTATTAAAGAAAAAATGTTCTTTTAACTTTGGTGCTAATGAACGTGTAGCATTCAACACTTTAAAAAGTAAATTGTCTTCAAAGCCTGTACTAAAGATTTTTAATTCTAATTTACCCACAGAAGTGCATACAGATGCTTCTGGTATAGCATATGCAGCCGTGCTGCTGCAGTTACATAAAGACGGGTGGCATCCAGTTTATTACATGAGTAAGAGAACTAGTGAAGCAAAGCAAAAATATTCTAGTTATGAGCTAGAGGCCCTTGCAATTATACAGAGTGTTAAAAAATTTAGGCATTATTTGCATGGTGTTCATTTCAAAATTGTTACAGACTGTCAAGCATTCGAACAAACCTTAAAGAAAAAGGATTTATCAGCCAAAGTTGCTAGATGGGTACTTTTCTTAGATCAATTTGATTTTAAAGTTGAGCATCGTGTCAGTTCTAGAATGAGGCATGTGGATGCGCTAAGCAGAGATAATTATCAAATGTTGGCTATTAACAGTCTTCATGAACAGATTAAAAGAGCTCAAGTAAAGGAAGATGGAATTCAAGCTATACGAGAGTTGTTACAAAAAGGTTCGTATCTTGATTATTGGTTAGATAATGAGATATTATATAAAGGGGATCAGAAGCAGTTAGTAGTACCAAAGAATTTAGAAAAGGAAATTATAAAACAAGTACATAGTGTGGGTCATTTTTCTATTAAAAAAATGAAAGAGTTGATTGGAAAAAATTACTTTATTACTAATTTGGATAAAAAATTACAGGAATTTGTTTTAAGTTGTATACCTTGTTTACTAGCCACTAGAAAGTCAGGAAAACAAGAAGGATATTTAAATCCTATAGAGAAAGAAAGTATACCACTACATACTTTACATGTAGATCACATTGGACCACTTACCGAGACTAAAAAACTTTATAATTACATACTTACAATAATTGATGCTTTTACTAAATTTACATGGACATTTCCTACCAAGAGTACTACAAGCAAAGAAACATTAGATAAATGAAGAATACTTCAGCAGTGTTTTGGTAACCCAAACCGTATAATTACTGATAAAGGATCTGCTTTTATGAGCAAATACTTTAAGGATTATTGTGAGGAGGAGGAAATCCAGCATATAACTATAACCACTGGAGTACCAAGAGGGAATGGACAAGTTGAGCGGGTACACCGTACTATCATTTCAGTTCTTACAAAACTTTGTATAGAAGAACCTAGTTTGTGGTATAGGCATGTAAATCGCCTGCAAAGAGTATTGAATAGTACTTACCAGCAAAGTATAAACACTACTCCCTGTGAATTGTTGATTGGTACAAAATTAAAGCTGAAAGAAGACTTGAATATTTTGGAACTTTTACAGGAGGAAAATATTGAACAATTTAATGAAAGTAGGGAAGAGCTAAGACGAAATGCTAAAGAACAAATCCTAAAGATTCAAGAGGAAAATAAAAAATCATTTAATAAAAATAGAAAACCGAGTAAAAAGTATGCTTTAGGGGATATAGTTGCTATAAAGAGAACCCAATACGGATCTGGACTGAAATTAAAACCAAAATATCTTGGACCTTATAAAATAATCAAAATTAAGAGGAATGACCGTTATGATGTGGAGAAAATTTATAAAAATCAGGAGGGTCCTATCGTTACATCTAGTTAAATTAAAAGTTGGCCTGATTTTCATGATGATGATTTTGAAAATGAGGATGAATGAAAGGTAAATTTTAAAAGTATCAGGTTCTTACTTTATTTTGTTTTTTGTGTTCATTTAAGTAAGTTTTTACTTTTGCTGTGTACTATAATATAATGTTATGAAGGCTTGTAAAAAAAAAAGTTTGTTATTTATGAATAAGACTTACTATTTAAGACTGTTCAAGAATGTTTGTTGTTTTTTATTTAAAAGCTGATTAAGCTGTTTGTATTTGTTGAATACAAAGTTAAGATTATGTAAGATTTGTTTGTTTACTTAAGACTACTGTTTGTAAGATTACTAAGATTACGATTTGTAAGATTATACTTTTGTAAATTTAAATATGTAAAAGATGTACTGTAATTATTGGTGTGAATGATGCATGACTGGGGACAGTCATGAGTGTAGGATGGCCGAATGTAGGATGGTGATAGTGATGATACTTGTACGTGTGAAAAGCATGAAAGAGAAAGTAAGCATGTGTGTTGTATGTGTGTGAAAGAGAGGATAGATGAATTAGGAAGATGGCGAAGAGTAACATAAGGCGAGAAAGACGTGTTTGTTTTGAGGAAGTTAAATAAAAGTGAAATCTAAGTAAATCTCATCTTTTCTTGCACCCCAATTCCCACATACATTTCAGCTGTCGTATATATGTCACCGTAAGATTGTAAATACCGTTATAGCAGGGGAGGTCGCGCTCAGTTAAAAAAGTAATTTCATACCGAGCGAAAATCGCTACAATAATAGTATTCCACTAATACATAATAGCAGCCACTTCATAATGGGTGGAATAAAAATTGAGAGCATCTCAAAGTTGATGTTGGGAATCGTATTGAATTGACATTAAAACGATCCCAATTCGCACCCAATAAAGGTTCATATCTAGATTATACACGTTTAGGTTGGGTAGGTGTTATTTTAGTTTAAGTATATAACAACAGATGGCGCTTTTAAAGTAAAATGTATATAATTCTTCTTCACAAGTATTGACTATCGAATTAATTACTTAAAATTCCTATGTGCGATAATTTTATGGTTAATTCAAACGAAAATCGCCGTCAGCTGAATGTTTGCAGGCAGAAATGTCGTCTACGCGACGCCCTAGGATACATTGAGCGCGAAGTAGGGCTATATTGGTCATAACTTATATCGCTGGCTGACGGTTTTTCCACCATCGTATTAGCGACTGACGGTTATATTTATTATTTACAAAGTAGAAACATTCACCCGTATAAATTTTGTACGGTATAAAATGACTTTATATTAAAAAAATTTTTACATGTTCAGTAACGCGACTGACGTTGAATCCCCCGTCTGCAATACGGCTGACGGTGATTTTTTTGGTTAAAGATGACCTCAATAATCATCCATCAAAGTTTCATTCGGTATAAAATCACTTTTCGCAACTATTTTTTTTACAACTTTGAAATACTCTCAGCTGACATTCCACCACGGGTACCGCGACTGACGCTGATTATATTGATTGACTAGCTGTTTCCCGCGACTTCGTCCGCGTTAACATAGTATACCTATATAATATAGACTAATTTCATTTAAACTTTCAACCCCTATTTCACACCCTCGAGGGTATAATTTTCAAAAACGCTTAAACACGTATCCAATCATTTTTAATCAGTAGCCCAAACATAAAATTTCATGCTACTAACTCAAGTCGAAATAACGGACTTCCATTGAAACTTTCAACCCCAATTTCACCCCCTTGGGGGAAGAATTTCCAAAAACGCTTAAATACGTATCCATTCATTTTTAATTAGTAACCCAAAGATAAAGTTTCATGTTCCTAACTTAAGAAATGACGGACTTTCATTCAGACTTTCAACCCCTATTTCACCCACTTCGGGGTAAAATTTACAAAATTGCTTCCTTAGTACTGCTTAATAAAACAAACCTACTCACCAAATTTCGTGGCTGTAACTTTAACGGTTTTAGCTCAATGAATGAGTCAGTCAGTCAGGACATGTAATTTTATAAGTATAGATAAATATTAAGCTACCGCTGGACAAAAATTTGGTCGGTATGAAATGGCTTTGCATACGCTAGCACTACATCCCCTACTATGTATATATATAAAACTCAAAGGTGACTGACTTACATGTTGATCTATCAACACACATCCCAAACCACTGGACGGATCGGGCTGAAATTTGGCATGCAGGCAGATATTATGACGTAGGCATCCGCTAAGAAAAGATTTTGATAAATTCCAACCCCAAGGGGTTAAAATAGGAGATGAAAGTTTGTATATAAAATAATTCTTAACGCGAACGAAGCCGCGGGCAAAAGCTCGTTAGATTATAATTCTATCTCGCGAGATTGTAAACGGTCGAAAGATTGTGAACCGCAACGTACTACTTACTATTATTATTCAGTAGATTTTAATCTATCGAAGTGAAACCGTCAAATTGTGAAACGGACCGCACCTCGGGCGCTGATTGGTTGTACGTTAGTAACATATAATATCATTGGGTTGAACGGTATATGCCCCGTGTCGCCTTATTCGTTTGTTAATAAATGTAAACAAACAGTATTTTGATGATTATAAATTGATGTCGAATGTAAACAAACGGGCTTTAGTCGCCGCATATTTTAGAATCCGTTGTATTAAATGTGAAACCTCGCACATTCGTTCGCACCGTACGCGCCGCAAATCGTATTATGCGGTGCGTTCGACGCGTACGGCGTGTACGGTGCGAAACAAATGTGCGATCAATGATATTATATAAAAAAAACTCAAAGCAGATATGTTACTACCGCGCGCGTTGTGAAGCCATTAAATACAGGCCAATTGACCCGTCTCTTGTATAGTCTGTCTCTTTTATGTAAATGTCATTTCGTATCTTTTGCTTCACTTATCTGTCAAATTTGACAATTGAATTTGAAAATTATTCGGAAGCAATTTAAGCCGGAAAATAGTATGAACGTAACAGATCTGTATTTAGTTGAATATCATTGTGTGCGATCAGCTGAAGGTCCAATTTCACCAACGACTGTTAAGGCGTATAGAGTCGTGAAATTGTCATTTTGTTTTCCTAACTACTCATTCATTTCTGACAGGAAAGAGTTGAAAAAAATATATGTGATAGATCAGTTCAACAACTAATATATCAACATTTTTTTGCTGCTGTGTCTTACCCTTGCTTCAATAAAAAAATAATACGTGACATCGATTTTCAATTTGAAATCGGGACTTCTCCTAAACGGCTGGGATATATACATATTTTTTTCATAGATATATATTTTGGAATCTATTATTCTTGAATGTCAGCATTTTTATAAAAATAGAAAAATATTTTCTTTTGAAAGATATCGGAAAACAGTATATCAGAACAACTCGGTTCAAAAGCAGTCGTCCGCTAGCATTCAGACGGGGAGGTTGCGTCACTCGTTGCCAAATCTTGCCGAGCTATCGAGCGTCTGTTTGTGTGCATACCTAGAACACTACAGTACCCGGCAATAAATATTGCACATCGACCTTTGGAAAGTGACAGTCGGCTAATTTCGGTTTTGTAGAGCGTTATCTCTTGCGCACGAAATACAAAAAGTCCGGTATATATTAGGAGCTGTTAAAACAATTATGGTTTGCTTCTTCTGACAATTTTATTATTCTTTGTATAAAATACACCAAATGTTCTATAAGTTATGGCTTTAGGTTTGGGTAAAATAAAATAAAAAAGCGTGTTCTCAAATTATGTTTGCGTATTTAGTTATTTTGGAAAATTACAGCTGTAGCAAATTTAGGGGGTGTTAACAACTCTAGATATATATTTTGAACTGGACGCGACTGCACTCTGTCGAATTTGAACAACGACTGACATAATGTCAAATAGGTGTGTGACAGTGTACTACAAAGATAACGCTCTATGAAACCGAAATTAGCCGATTGTCTCTTTCCTAAGGTCGATGTGCAATATTTATTGCCGGGTATTGTACAATATTTTGACGGTCCCTACCTATAAAAGGTCAAGTCCAAAATAGCAACTTTTTTTATTACATCATGCACTTTCATATAATGAGACGCATATTCCTACATTGTTTTTAGAGTTCCGTACCCAAAGGGTAAAAATGGGACGGGAACGGTTATTACCGTTGTCAAGTTACAGCCTGGTGACAGACAGACGGACAGACAGACAGACATTCAAGTCTCAGGTAATAGGGTCCCATTTTTACCCTTTGGGTACGGAACTCTAAAAACAATGTAGGAATATGCGTCTCATTATATGAAAGTGCATGATGTAATAAAAAAAGTTGCTATTTTGGACTTGACCTTTTTCTTGAGCTAGAGACTGGAAATTTTCACATAATGTGTATATATGTCTGTTGCCGCTATAACAAAAAATAATAAAAACAAAATAAAAAATATTATTTCAGGGAGGCTCCCATACAACAAAAGTAATTTTTTTGACCTTTTTGTCTCTTTATCAATAATGGCAACAGATAGGCACCTTGAAATTTTTACAATATTCTTTATTTTATCTGTAGTCTAATAAATAAAATTAAAATTAAAATAAAACAAATATTTTAGGGGGCACCCAATTCCCATACAAAAACACTATTTTTCGCCTAGTTTTTCTCTATAACCGTACGGAACCCTTTGTGCGCGAGTACGACTCGCACTTGGCCGATTTTTTTCTATCACAAGTAATTCCAAAGATAAGAGTCTTCTTATCTTATCTATCATTTAAGTCTTTAAGGCCGCATACAACGAGGATTAGTGAAATTTCGTGTTTTTATTTTCACTAGGACTTTGACCACAAGTAATTATAAGCATTCAAACATTTTTTGTAAGTTAGTTACGTTCCTTACCAAGGTTAGGGTCAGCTTAAAATTTTGATTTAAATCCATTTACCACTAAAAAAATGTGCATTAAAAATAATCCTTTCAAAATTTTATTTCTTCTAGAATTCAGCGAAAACAAATACAGGAATAAATATTTTTACGCCAAAATGTTTCAATCATGATTCCGGAGGCACCCATCAGCTTCGTTTTTGATAAAATATACCAATTATAAAGATAAATCGCTTTGTTTACAAATTTGAACAATCTGTTGATATGTGAGAGCAACGCCTGATCATGAATATTTGGTACAAAAAATCCACAGGCACTTGATGGAAAATAAATAAAGGACATCAGTCAAATCTGTGTGTCAGAGGCTGATTGTCTATCATAGAAAACCTAGAGTATGTTCACAAATATATCCCAGTATACTAGCAGCTCTTTACGTCTAGAATCGCCGTGGTCCCATACCGTTGATTCGTTTCGAAATATTTGCCAGTGAATTGTCGAATACGTTTCTTGTATAAATGTAATTATAATACGTCATACTTATCTAATACTAGTGGAATACCAGTACAAAATAGCGCCGTAATTTGACGTCTTGGGCAGTGGTCAGTAGACTGGGTTTTATTCCGGAACCTAGTCAACATTTTTGGTTTACAAATACTACAATATTGCTTTGTAACCTAAATTATTTGGCGAGAGACTACCTAATAAGATGCTATTCGATAATTTATATTCACCAAACGATCATTTTTACGGTTTTGGTAGGTTTGAAAGTCAAAAAATGTAAACATTACAGCTAGTCAGAAAACAATCCTTTGGAAAGAAAAGAAAAAATCATCAGATCGAGGCCTCATCATTATATTATTAAACATGTGGGATCCAAAAGATTTTCAGCGCCGATTCAGACTTTTAAAAGAATCTGTGCTAAATACTTATAGAATTTAAAATTAAGCATGAAATACAAACACGAAACACACTCAATAAATAGATAGGTATCCTATCAGGTACCTAATACAGTTGGTGCGGTTCAAAAAGTCTTTGTTCGTCACAGCATCTGTCTTTTTATATTTGATCACAATAGTTAAGCAATAAATGTGCACAAGGGTCCGCGTCCGAAACAGACAAATAACCTAAAAACAATGAGACTGAGTCTGTCTTGCTCTAACAATAGAGTATTCAATATATTTGTTTCAACTGTGTAAAGTGCGAGTTGCCAGACTTCAAAAATTTGGTCGGATATTTATCTATGGAATAAATGACATTTGAAAAATAGACTATGACTTATTCGACGGTTAAACCACCTAATAACTTTATTCTTCAGTTAACTATCCGACCTTTTATCTCAGGATTGAAAACTCGGCCCTTAACCATTAAGGGCGTTCCCTCCGGAGATTCCGTAATTGACCGTATTTAAAACCTTATAAACTCATAATCTGAAAGCTACAAAGTTATAATAAAATACAGCAATAATCTTCAGTATATCAACATTCCTTTCCACGTTTTAAATTTTCTTTTTTTGTTTATTATACTCATGATATCAGCTTCCAAAGTTTTACCAATTTTTTAAAATTCAAGCATACATTCAGCATCTCCTTAGCATTTACAAATAACTTTTATTTGAAACTCACGCCAATAGATCGACAATATCATAAACTACATATTCCCCGTTTTAATTTTTTTTAGGACGATTTTGAACTAAGATAAGTAAAAATAATAGGGTTTTGACGCGATCTCGGCAACGTAGCAAATGTATGGCCTTAAGGCCGTCCCCCGAGCAAACGACCTTGGATATACATTTGCCGCATACATCTTGGTTCAAAATTGTCCTAAAAAATTTAAAACGGGGAATATTTAGTTTATGACATTGTCGATGCCAGTGTTTCAAATAAAAGTAATTTGTAAATCCTAAGGAGTTGCTGAATGTATGCTTGAATTTTAATAAATTGGTTTTACTTTGGAAGCTGATATCATGATTCATGAGTATAACAAACAAAAATAGAAAATTTAAATCGGGGAAAGGAATGTTGATATACTAAAATTATTGCTGTATTTTTTATTATAACTTTGTAGCTTTCAAATTATGAGTTTATAAGGCTTGAAATACGGTAAATTACGGTATCTCCGTAAGGAACGCCCTTAAACTCAATGCACAAATTAGTATCACGTTACATCTTTCGTTTTTCATTTGAATGAAAGAGAAGACATGATATTTTAACAAGACATTAACGCTAATACAGACGATAGTGAAATTGGGTCTAAGTGTCGAAACACACCATGACGAAGTTACGCGGCCAAAGTTCGGCATGATTATGCCAGCGGGGCTAAAATGGTCGCATAGCAATTCCTCTCAATCATTTCACAAAATGAATTGTCAAAACTGTCAAAGTTCACGAATGTCAAATTAGTACTAATTTAGACCAATTGAATTGGTCAAACTCACGAAAGTCAAATTAGTACGAATTTAGACCAATTGAATTGGTCTAAATTTGACATTCGTGAGTTTGACTGTTTTGACAATTCATTTTGTGAATTGATTGAAAGGAATTGCTATGCGACCATTTTAGCCCCGCTGCAATGTATTTTATACTTATTTTATAATTACCGATGACACACCATGCCGTGCCGTGCCGTGCGTTATATTGTATGCGTTTGAGATTGCTGACTTAATCATGCTGAACTTCGGCCGCGTATTTTTATGTGTTTAGACACTAATTGTAGCATTTTTGGTAAAATAACCCTATATAAAATTAACCCTACCTGTGCTTCGCGGAGGGCGCCTAACAGCTCTGCGCAGCGGGAGGTCGACGTTGATAATGCTGATAGCTCCTGCGTTGTAGATGACGACAGCCGCTGAAATTGCACAAGTTTTTTAACAGCTTCATTTTTACAAGTCAAAATAGTATATTATTATAATGTAAAAAAAATATATTAAACTGCAGACAAGGCCCAAAATCGCGAGTTTGCACAAACGTTTTGGCTTAGCCGGCCTCTAGAGTCTTGAGGCCAGCTAAGCCAAAACGTTTGAGGCTAGAGTCTAGACTCTAGGTCTAGACGATCACTTGTCCACACTGTGCCTTTTTCTGTTCGTCAAGGGCATGCGTTATAGCGCAGTCAACAGCGAACGTTGACTGCGCTATAACGCATACCCGCGACGCATGCCCTCTGACCGTATCCAAAAAACAAAAATGACAATTGCTATGTCCACATTATGCAATTTCATCTTCAACTTTCGTCATTTTTTTTTAATTCAACTTGCGTTTGGCATATTCAATACTTAATTGATCAAAATCCACCCGCGTCGAAAGAAAAGTGTCATAGCAAGCGCTACGATTTCAACGCGCGTCACGGGCATGCCTCACGTTCGCTGTTGACTGCGCTATAACGCATGCTATTGATGAACAAAAAAAGGCCCAGTGTGGACAAAGCTAATGTTGGCGTTGCATTCGTTGACGCATTCAATTATTGAATGCGCCAAAACGAAAGTTAAATGAAAGAAGATGACGAAAATTTAAGACGAAAGCGCATAGTGTGGACAGAGCTATAATTGTGCAATATCACGCTTCAATTTTATTGAATAGTTTATTTGACAATTAGATTGAAGCCGCGCGATGTTTCAATATCAACCCTAGACGGTCAATCATATTACTCAATACGTGATATTGCACAACAAAATTGCTCGTCTACGGGCCCGTTTAGAATTAAACATAACTAGCTATTTGACCGAGCTTTGCTCGGTATTCGATAAAACACGAATAAAATGACATTTTCGAAAAATGATTCCTAGCTAGATCGATTTATCGCCCCCGAAACCCTCTATATACTAAATTTCATGAAAATCGTTGGGGCCGATTCCGAGATTCCAATAATAATTATAAGATAAGAAGTAGACCACGTGAATATATATTATATAAATTGAATTTTTTTTTATCGATAGCCTATGATCCTTCACGTGGTCTAGTTCTTATCTGTGCCAAATAACACAAAAATTGCTCCAGTAGTTCGCGAGATAAGCCCACGTTTTTTCCACATTCTCCTATTAAGTAGTCTTAGCGAGATAAAATATAGCCTTACTCAATAAATCTAACACTGAAAGAATTTTTCAAATCGGACCATTAGTTCCTGAGATTACCGCGTTCAAGTTAGCCCTTTCAATAGTAAATTACACACCAAAGGAGGAAAGTAAGTAGGACATTTCAGCCCGCGCGATATTGTCACCCGACAATTTTGTCGATTGTGACAAAAGTGTTGGTTGAAATGTCCGGCTATCCTCCCGTGGGCCGTGGCGCGTATAGAATTTTTCATCATACCAGGACCGAAAGTTTAATGACATCGTATATTATAAGAAAAACTAAAGAGATTCAAATAATCGACTGAAGGGGTCCGGGGCGAAGCCCCCGTGTGCGTTACCCCAGCCAGATGTCGATTTCTTAAACATTTTTCGTACTCCTAATTAGAGCGCAGGCTTCTATAAATGTGCCCAATTTTTTATAATTAGTGCGCTTGTAGTTTTCTTGAAAAACTCGAAAAACAGATCTGGCTGGGGTAATGTTTACAAACGTTACCCCAGCCAGAAGTTTTTTTTTCTAAGGCATTTTTTAAGATAAAAAGTATGCAAATAATAATAAAAGCGTTGCAGAACGTTAATTAGGGCACAACAATTTTGTCTGTAGCCTGATCCAATGTGAAGATATTCAAAATCCTGCTGGGGTAACGTTTAGTGAATTTTCAGATCTCGAAGACTACTACTGGATGGAAGTCTACAATTTTCGGCTTACTTAAATTTGCGCTTCAATAAAAAATAAATAATCATGCACCGTTTAGAAGTTATTTGATGTTTTATAAAAACCACTTAATACGTTCTAGCACTTCCGCCGTCTGAAGACCTAATTCAAATGGCATATTTTATTTTAGTTTGTATTTTTAGAAATGAATTTGTGATTTTAAGTTTATATTATTTTCTAAAATAATGTTATGGTGTATTAATATACAAATGAGACAATTTATTCAAATAAAATTGCATATTAAAGCCTACATCTGGCTTAAATAAGTGACGGAATTTTCACCAAGATCCAGTCATTAGTTAATGTAACAGTGACCAAAACTTCTTCAGAAAAGTGCACGACACTAGCGAGGCTATTTAAAATCGTTATCGGAACGTTGTGGAATAATTGATTCGAAGTTGTATTTAAACAGTATGAAACTTATGCCGTATGAATCAAATGATCAAATTTACCATGGAAATTGTCAGAAAATAAAAATACCGACTTAGTGGCGCATCATTTTTGTACGGCACTGCGGGCTTTCTTATTATTTTTCATGTGTCTATCGATGGTAAAAATCTTATTATTTTATGCTCTAATATCGTCCTATATACATCCCCAGGTGGTTCATATGACCCATCCATTTTCGACGTGGGTCTGTAGTCTAATACGACACAAAGGAATTGCTTATTCCTACAGAAATTTCTTACAGCAGCGGCTGCTGTAAGAAATTTCTGTAGAAATAAGAAATGCAGCCCTACAAAGAGAAATACAATGTAAGAAAGTGGACAGAGCGTGCACAATCCCAAAAAATTAATGCTTTAGAGTTTAGATCTACAATCTACATACAAGAAAATAATAACCACTTACGTCAAGTTCGCTCAGTAGGCCCTCTACCGCGTGTCTATAGCCGGTCGACACAGCCTGCAGAGCGGCGGTGACTCCGGCCGCTTGTGCTTGCGCCGCCACCGATGACGATGACAGTAGCCGCGATGATTCCGACTGCAAACATTTTTAATAATAAAAATAATAAAATTTTCAACACATACACATTACAACAGACATATTATAAACATAAAAAAGGTAAAAATACATTTAAAACAGAAAATTACAGAACAAAAATGAAGTAATGAAAATTAACAAGTACGAATATCACAGTACAATGCAGTGATATGCGAATGCCGCCGAAAAGGACCCCACTCGACAGGTGATTTAAATCGCGGCATAGTACCTCCACCGCAATCCCTGGTATTCTGTGAGCCGTAAGGCTGTGTTAAAGGCGTTAGCACACCGACTATTTTGATTACATACATAACCGGCCACATTATAATGAACATGAACTTGATTGCTCATGGTCACATTTTTTTAAAACAATTAAAAAAGTCTTATTGTCAATATTTTGAAGTTTATATTGTCTAAGCTAGGCAAGATACAATAGTATAGCACGAATCGGTGCATGAGTACCGAAAACTATTCCATCTCAATTTTTTTATGCGATCTTCAAATTCCTCCTCCTCCTGATGATATGAATGCATGTTAACATGGTGCATCCCGGTGCCATATTGTTTAATTCATACCTAATATTGCGCGCTGGACGACAGCCTGCGCGGTTATTGTCACTGTCACAGTTATGAAACAAAGCCGTGGACAATAATTGTCAAAAGCGGATGGCATTTGACAGTATACACCAAACATATCTACTATCACGAAGAAAGGATTTTAAAATCAAACATTTTCCTCTGATCCTTAAGTCATCGATAATAATAATCATTTTGAACAAACCTTGTACGACTCGGACGAATTTAAAACTATCCAGAGCACCTAGACAAGACGTTTTCAGATTACAAAAATCTATGCGCTAAATTATTACAGAATCATTACAGAAGATGAAATAAAAACTTACGGTGCAAATAGGCAATACAGATTTTCGTAATCTCTTTAATTTTCGGTCATTACTCATACACAATATATCATGAATTCATGACTATTAAAGTGTATGCTACATAAACGAGTAATCTGGCTCGGCATCTAATTCGGTTCGTTTCTTACTAAATGAAGTACGAACGTCATTATAAAAATACTAGCGACCCGCCCCGGCGTCGCACGGGTATAAAATATTACCGAAGATTTTAAATTAATTATTTCGTATTCCAAATAACTTCAATGCCAAATGGTATGAGATGTATAACATAAAATAAAATGTAGATATATTTAAAGTGCTGTTTGAATGTTCGGTAATTAAAATTAACCTAATTTATTATTCAAACTGCACTTTAAATATATCTAAATTTTATTCAATGTTATATATCAAATATTCAGGCAATTGAAGTTATTTTAAATACGAAATAATTAATTTAAAATCACCGGACCACCAATCCATCACTTCTTCATATTACAATCTCGCGGTGTTTACAATCTTACGGTGACATATATATTTTTAATTCTCTATACAACAGTTAGTAATATCGTCAATAAAGATTAAAAAAATCATTGTTCATATCTTTTTTTTATCTTAGCAAAAGAAGAGAAAAAGTTGTGTTTTTTGTACGGGCCCCCCTTAAACATTTACTTTATTTTAATTTTATTATTAATTAATAATTATTAAGTACAAATATAATTAAGGATTTTGTGAAAATTTCACGTGCCTAGGTGTTACTATTATTGATTACGAGCAAAAAAAGGCAAAAAAAATCACGTTTCTTGTATGGGAGCCCCCAGAAATATTATACTTTATTTTATTTTTAGTATTTGTTGATAAAGCGGCAACAGATATACACAATCTGTGAAAATTTCAGAAGTCTAGCTATAGCGGTTTTTGAGATACTGTCCGTCTGTTTGACTGTATGTCTCCAGGCTGTATCTCAAAAACCGCTATAGCTAGCTACTTCTTAAATTTTCCCAGATTGTGTATGTCTGTTGCCGCTATAAGAACAAATACTAAAAATAAAATTAAGTATAAAGGGGGTTCCCATACAAGTGTAATGAATTTCGAATATTTAAAATAATTATTTAATGTTAATTTGGAGAAGTGTGATTTTATTGTTATTCAAGATTATTTATTAAATTAAAAATAATAAATCAAATTATTTTATATTTAAATTTTATGATTAATCAATATTATTTATTGCATGAGTTTATAGGAAGTCAAATTAATTTTAAGTTTACATTTTTTATATTGTTAGTAAATTATTATTGTTATGCTTTAAAATTAATGTTAAGGCTTCTATAATTATATTTTTATTTGTAATGAATTATTTAACTAAGGAGAATGCCAATTCATTATTCAATTAAAATTTGTGGGTGTATTTCCGGTCTGATGTAGCCGGAACTGTGTTTAATAAAATATATTTTTAAAATATTATTTCCGGTGAAAGATCAATAAATAGTCGATTCTTGATTTGGAAGGGGCATTCTTCTTAGAGCAGCAATAGAGTGAACATCACTGTAGAAATGTCACTGTGAACTATAAGTGTAGTTTTAAATAACTATAAATATTGTGAATAAATTGGAAGTGAGAAATTAAAAGGTGATTTATTATTACTGAAGTGTTTGATTTTATCACATTTCAGAAGCGGGATAAGGGCCCAAGTTAAGGTATGTATCTTTATAATGAATTTTGAAATAAATGGCTTATTGATTTTATGATGAAAAGTTTGAAGTTTTAATAAAAAATTAGATAAAGAAATAATTTTAGCAAAATGTTAGTGAGCCAAGTGAGCTTTAGCAATTTACTAGATCTAAGGCTATGTGTGCCTACCAAGCCAAGTGTGCTTGTTGATAAAGGTTATGTGTGCCTACCAAGCCAAGTGTGCTTGTTGATAAAGGTTATGTGTGCCTACAAAGCCAAGTGTGCTTATTGAGTGGTTATGTGTGCCAATCAAGCCAAGTGTGCTTGTTATTAGAATATGTTCGGGGGTATTGGTGAGGGTAGTGGGGATAGTAGCGGGGCTTGATAGGGTATAAAATCTTAGCTGGAATCAACTTCAAAATAATGAAGATTGTGTACAGAAATAGTAGAGGTTTAGGAGTATTCTGCATAAGGCACTATTAATAGTAAGAATTATTTCATACTTTTTTGTTAATTATAATAATAATTATTGTGTTTACTCTGGAAGTCGGTTTTAATTTTTTGTTAAAAATAATAATATAATAAGCTTTAGTACACAAACGTTATTTTACTACATTTTTAAATTTATTGATAGAGAGATTTTGAACGTTTTCTGGGATTCTATTGTACAGGCGTATACACTGGCCTTTAAAAGATTTGCTGTCGTTGCTGAGTCTGATCACTGGTATTTCTAATTTGTTCTTATTCCTAGAGTTAAAACAATGATTGTCGCTTTTCTTTTTGAAATTATTTAAGTGCCTTCTTACATACAGTATTCATGCGTACTTAATTATGCAGCAAGCATTTTGAAGATTATTATTTTTTAACAAAAAATTAAAACCGACTTCCAAGGTAAAAACAAAAGTAATACTTATTCTTAATCTAAAAAGAATCAAATAATTCTTATTCCTTATTATAGTGGCGTCTTCAGACTCCGCCTAAACCTCAACTATTTCTGTACTCAATCTTCGTACTTTTGAAGTCGGTACCAGCCCGGAAAAGTTCTGAGATCCTTGACATAGCAATTACGCTAAGGTAAGCTGGTACCGACTTCAAAAGCATGAAGATTGAGTACAGAAATATTTGAGGTTTAGGCAAAGTCTGAAGACGCCACTATAATAAGGAATAAGAATTATTTGATTCTTTTTAGATTAAGAATAAGTATTACTTTTGTTTTTACCTTGGAAGTCGGTTTTAATTTTTTGTTAAAAAATAATAATTTTACCCTTTTTTTGTACATAATATGAGACGACAAGGCTATAATATTACAGTTTGATGTCGAATTGTACATATTACTAGCGGTCGCCTGAGGCTCTGCCCGCGTGGATGTCGGTTACGGCTACAAAAAACCTACCCAGGAAAGACTCGGTCAGCAAAATGATTCCCAGGACAATTCACAGACTCCGACACTGACATCGACGACGCGGACGCAGTCTTTATCCGAAGGGTGTACAGTGTACACTGTACAGTGCACACTGCACAGATTGTCCCGCAAGCGCATCCCGTTTGGTGACGCCCACTATCGTAATATTTTAATTTCGCCAAAATTTCAAAACCAAACGTCCAATTTTAATCATTCAAAGACCAAATTTTATCTACATAAACTGTACTTAGTGATGAAATAATTTATTTTGATAAGGATTAATGGCATGAGTAAAATAAATCCGTTTAAATGTTGTCGAAAAGTTATATCGAAGTTATGGTTGAACATACAAAAAAAAATATATATATATAAACAGACGAACGTATAACCTCCTCCTTTTTGGAAGTCGGTTAAAAAGTCACATTTTACTTCAAAATTACAATTTTATTATAGGTATATCTATGCAGTTTTATTTTATTCCATTTTATTATTTTTACAATGTTACAAAATATTATTCCATGATCGACATTTTGTCGAATTACAAGATGTTTACAAGTACATCACTGACACGCACACGGCACACGTAAACATAATTGTATACACAGATGTAAATTAAATTTTTGGTTAAGCTTGACAGCTCGGGATTGTTATTGTATTTCGATCTAGGTATATTTATTACCTTTATGGTTTAAACAATACGGCACCGGGTTGCACCATGGCCATCATCATCAGGAGGGCAATTTGAAGAGGATCGCATAAAAAAATTGAGGTGGAATAGTTTTCGGTACTCATGCGCCGATTCGTGCTAGACTAGAAGGTTTGTTTAAAATACTAAGGGAAGAAATGAGTAATTTCCCTTATGTTACAGTATAAACACACCGGCAAAATTAGAGGAACATAACAAAATTTTCATTTTTTTTAATTGTTCACTGTTTTTATATATTTAATTATTATTGATTATTAAATAATACATTTTTATATAAATTTTGGGCATAAAAACGTGTAAAATAGAAAAAAACGGCAAAAATTAAAAATTACGAAAATCTTTGAAATTTCAGTAGTAAGTAGACCATGCTGGCCTCTCCACCTGGGCTGCGCCAGCATCGTTTAGGTAATAATGCACGATTTTTTTACTCTATGGACGCGCAAAAAATTAAAGTTACTACCTAAAACTGAGTAAAAGGCACAATATTCAGTTCCAGGATGTCTGTGCTATAGCCCTGTACTGTCAATGTACCATCATCAACAATCATCAGCTCTGTGCGGGCTCCAAATCATATGCCACCCCAAACCATTACGAAGCCTCCATCATAGGCCACTGTTTCCGTTAAGTTTGAAGGCCTATAGTGTTCTTTACGATTTATTCACATTGTTTATCACATTTTATGTCTGTCAACAAAATTTACACAGAATTTGCTCCCATCACTGTACAGTACACAATTTCACTCACTTGTCAATTTTTTATGTTCACGCGCAAATCTTAGCATGGCTCTTTGGTGTCCTGTCTCAAGTTTTGGTGACCTTGCTGGCACCTTCGAGTTTAATTTAACTTCTTTGAGTTAAATTAAACTCAAAGGCGAAGCCAGCTTCTTACTGTACAATCACTTACACGTACATTTTGTTCCGATAGGTTTCGTGTCTGCATAGCAGTTTGAGGTCGATTTCTTAAGGTTTGTACCGTTACAAAACGGTCATCCTGAACCATTGTCACCTGATATCTTCTCTTGTTCTCGTCTCCGAACGTAATATCCAGTCTCTCTGTAGCGTTGAAAATTACGATGGACCACGGAAGGCGCGACACACCTAAAGGCCTGACTGACCGAACGGTAGGTGTGACCTTTCTCTATCGTTGTTACGAGTACAGCTCTAGCTGTCGTAGATGCTGGGGAATCACTTATTTGGTATCTAAGCAATGTGTTCTTAAAAAACCAAACAATCAAATGACTAATGAGCTGAGTATACCGTGCACCGCGATAAAAACGCCATTCTTATCAGGAACACTTACAGCGTCAATCATCGAAAAACACTTATTAGAGCATAATTGCAATAAAAACCTGTTAACTTGCCATTTTATTTCTTAAATGAGCTTACAAACTATAAAAAAGTATTTCACACAGCCCGACCCACTTGAGTTAAAGTTGTGGCCCATTTTACCTATGTTCCGCTAATTTTGCCAGTGTGTGTATTTATATAAAACTAGCTGTCCCGGCAAGCGTTGCTTTGCCATAATATAAAGTACTGTTAGCATAGTGGCCACCCTGCAACTAGGATGGCAACACCAATTTGCGGATGACAACACTAAAAGTGGGGATTGGTTCACGCCCAGGATAGCGCCTATATAAGTCGTTGCATGACCATTTTCTTCCTCTTTTTCGGTAAGGCGTTTTGGTAAGGGGAAACTCTGCCCGATTGAGTAGTCAATTCCTAAATTAGCTTTTCTTGTTAACTTTTGTTGTTTGATAAATATTTGATTAGTTGATTAATTTGTGAGAGTCTTAGTTTGCGTTGAAATTGTTTAATTAATTTGTTAGTTTAGTTTTAGAGTAGTTTTCGTTAAAATTGTTATTAGTTGTAAGATAATAAAACGCCGTACGGCAAATATTGTGTTTTGTTTTAATGATTCCCACTGAATCTTTCTAAGAGTACATATTTAGCCCATACTAATTTATTGAAGTGACTAAATAAGTATTTTACCATAGCAACGTCCATCGCTATCCCGTTGCTCAAACAATGGTCGCCGTCAGTCTCGAGTTGTAATAATTTACTATTATTTATTCAACAAATGCACTTATGCAATATATAAAGTACCCAGTAGCCGATTCTCAGACCTACTGAATATGCATATAAAATTTGGTAAAAATCAGTAAAGCCGTTTCAGAGGAGTTCGCTGACTAACATTGTGACACGAGAATTACATATATAAGATTAACAATTTATTAGCCTTACTTATGCCTATTAATAAGCAGGATGTCAGTTATAAAATAAACTTAAGCTATACCTTGATATTGTGCTCAGATTGCTGCAGCTCGGCCAACAGGCGCGCCTTGAGTTGCTCGGCCACATTCAACACGCGCCCGCTTAGCCCGCTCACACTACACTCCACTTCACCACTCTCTGAAATTAAATGAAAAACGAGTGTTCTTTAGACCACACTGCTAAGGTAAAATTTTTTGTCCCTCTGGTGGCAAATGATATTTTATCGAAAACCCTCATTATAATATTAGTATGGATAACTTACCCTGTTTATATTTCTCAGCCAGTCCATTCAGTTCACTGACACATTTTTCCTTCTCCATCTCACTCTTATGGTACTCCTCTTCCGATATCTGTATCTCTCTCTCATTTTCTGCCCGTATCCCCATCAAAATGTCGATATTGCACGATGTACTAACTTCGATGATCTGTTTCTGTTCAGATATACTCTGTCTGTGACTCTCCATAACCGCTTCTAGAAATTGTGTTTCCGTCTTTATCAGTTCCTCTATTTCTTGTTCGACCGCTGTCTTTCTCTTCTCCATTTCCATTTGCAGATGTTTCCTCATCCTTGCAATCGACTCCTCTAGAATAGCTTCTTTCTGCTTTCTTTTCTCTTGCAGAAGAAACCTCTTCCTTGCAATCCACTCCTCTAGATTAGCTTCATCCTGCTCTATTTCCTCCTGCAGAAGAGTCTTCTCCCTTTTAATCGACTCCTCTAGACTAGCTTCTTTCTTTTCTCTTTCCTTTTGCAGAAGATTCCTATACCCCTCCATCCACTGCTCTAGAATAGCTTTTCTCTGCTCTCTCTCTTTCTCTATTCTCGCCATGCTGTCTGCGAGCACTTTATAATTTTGCTCGTCTGCTTTGAAAACCTGAAAATACATTAATATAATTTAATATTTATTTATTTATTTAATACCAGAAAACCAACTACTTACAATTTTACTTAAATAAAATAGAAAAAATACCCCGGGAAAATTAAACATATTTTGACCTCGGAATAATTCGCATAGAGCTGAAAATTGGTAGAGACATTAAATACACCATTATAAATCGCGCAGTCGCGCGATTTATAATGGTGCATTTTCTGTTTGGCCGATAATTACGCGTCCTGTACCGTACCAGTGTGCAAAATGTGCAAAACTACTTAATTAAAAAGCCCCCGGGCTCCAGTGCAATAAATGTAATAATAATAATAAAATAAGTTTATTTCTCCCACAACAAGTACACAGAAAAAATGAAAACAAAATACAAAAATATGACAAACATTTTAGACTTGCAGTGTGGGAGACAGGAGCCCAAACTAGGTTACTCTGTGCCTGTGCCTGTGTAATAAGTGGTTACATGCTGCATGTGCAGCAATATCAACCGACCAATTGAGCGCCATACATTCTACCGACTCGGTGGACTGGAAGTGCAAGTCATGCGCAAACGCCACCAAAACAGGGCGAGTTTCATGCATCATGCCGGAGGATTACGGAGACGAAAATACTGATACGGAGTCATATTCCAATAATTCCTTAGGCACCGATCCCGCAACGAACAAAATCCTTCGAGAGATCCGGTCGGAAGTGAAGGAAGTCATAAGACAAGAACTTCAACGCACGTTACAGTTTTACTCAGACAAAATTGACGAGTACGAAAAAAATATGGTGTCCTACGACAAACAAGTTAAAAATCTGGAAAACCAATGTTTCGACTTGCGAAACAATATTCGAAATGCCAACTTAAAATACGAAGTTTTATAAAATAAACTTAACACACAGAACTAGATTGTTCATATAATTACGGCACAATTTAGCAACAAACCTAGGTCATAAAAACGTTCCTCTTTCCCGAGATTTGGGGTAAGAGGAACACTTGATACTTTTAAGTGATAACTCACGTTTTAAAGTGTTTATATAGCATGTATCAATTACTTTTTTAGTTAAGTGAAAGAAAACCTTAAAGCTGATAGAACAAAAAAACGAAATTTGGGGTAACGGGAACATACAGGTAAGGTCAGAGGTGCTAAACTTTTTCTGGTATTAAATGAACGTATTAAAAACTGGCTTTCCGCCCGCGACTTTGCCCGCGTTTTGGTTATATCGCGCTTGGCACACTTTTTCAAAGCATGAACCCCCTTTAATGTCCCGTGATCGGTTAAAATGAAGCCTATGCCCCTAGCCCCGGGTGTCAAGCTTCCAAATTACCTAAGAATGGTTCAGTGGTTTAGGCGTGGAAACGCAACAGACAGACAGACAGAAAGACAGACTTTTGCATTTATAATATTAGTTGGAATAGTTGGGATAGAAATGTATTCTAAAAAACCGGCCAAGTGCGAGTCGGACTCGCGCACCGATGGTTCCGTACAAACCTGCAAGGTATTATAGACCTGAGTATTTGGTATGAATTTCAATTTAATACCTCTACGCGTTTATGAGGAAATGGGTAGTAAGTTTAAAATTATTAAAAAAAAAAATATTATGTGATGTAACTAAAAATTTATGGTTTTCGTAATTTTTCCTTTATCTATGCTATAAGACGTTGCTTCGTACCAAATTTCAAGATTCTGAGTTCACGGGAAGCACCCTGTAGGTTTTGATTCCCTTGCAAGTGTCGAAAATTTGCGGCATAAACGGCTGTATCTTTTGATTGTGTTGGCTTAGAAGTTTGATTTTTTCACAGCTTCAAGGGACAGTAGACCTGAGTAATTGATATAAATTTCAGCTTCATACCTCCACGCGTTCCTGAGAAAAAGGGTCTTGACAGACGGACGGACGGACAGACGGACAACAAAGTGATCCTATAAGGGTTCCGTTTTTTCCTTTTGAGGTACGGAACCCTAAAAACAGATATAGTTAATAAATTTCTTTACTTAATTACAATAATTTAAAAAATTAACTCGAAAGAAACAAAACATAAACTTCTAAGAAATTTAACTTTTCTCACTTAGGCCTATACGAGTAATTGTAAACAACAATGTATCAAAACAAAAATAATGTCACAAACAATAACATTCGTAATGTAATATAAACTATAAGTTATAACCTCCGAATTTCAAAATCAGTCTAGCTTAGGTCTAAAACATACTTAACATAAAGATAAGTCTCTTTTACTTTACATTCAGTCTTAAGCAACAAGTCTTTGCTGTATTAAAAAGAAAAAAATGGCGAATAGGAACTTAAGGTGGCTCGGTCCCCATACAAAAAAATAATCGACATTAATGAGCTAATTTCATAATATTACTACATAAAGAACAAAGGCCATTCGTCTAACATACTTGGACTATAAAAATCTCATAAAACGTAACTTGATGAAACATCTGTAATTTCAATTGCCTATATAAATGTAACATAGCACGGCATTCAATATATTTTTAAAAGCTGGGAGTTTCAAGTAATTGTGTATTAAGTTTTTGAATTTTGAGGTTATAAAGATAGTTAATAATAAGCTGTACTATCATTTTGAGTTATGGTTTTAGTTTAAATTATAAGAAACACACATCAGAGTTTTTAAAAATAAAAGTAGGAGGCAAACGAGCAAACAGGTCACCTGATAGAAAGCAACTACCGTCACTCATGGACACTCGCAAAATCGGAATACGCTCTTTTCTCGAAATCCTCAAGAAGAGAGCGTATTTAAGCAGGTTGTATGGGTCCCTTTGAATGACAGAATATGCGTTCAATATAAAAAAAAAACATTATCTTGCGTTAAAAACACAAATTCAATATTCATATTTTTAGAGCCGATTATCTTTGTTTTCCCAGCTTCTAAAAATCAACTGTTTTTATTTAATTATAGCATTTTACCTAAACTACATTTTAGTTATAGTTCCACCTAGGTAACAAGAACCTTGTTTTTTTAGTCCATTTTGGCCATTGTTCTTGATTTATTAATTATATGTGGGTATGGATGTTTGTCTGTTCCCTCGTAACTTTAAAACTACTTGTCCTATTTAGACAAATTAGGTGTTATTGGAAGCGTCTTGATTGTCCGCTGGTTATAGGCTACATGACTTTACGTAGACTATAGCGCCATCTAGGGCATTTAAAGTATAGAACAAAAAAAAATCCTGACTATGTTTTGTGGGGAATCAAATGAAAGAACTTTGTTAGGACATTTCAAATATATTAATTTTATTAGCTATCTCCCACTTGTTTGCTTGCAATTACCTTATTATTGTATGAATTCATGATATCACTTCAATACAATATGAAACAACAATTAAGGTCAGGTGGGGTAAGAGGGACGCTGGGGGAAGAGGCACTGTAACGAATAACTAGAAAACTATAACGCCTAGCTCTATGGTCACTACGTCAATAAACCAGTATTAGGTATAGTTCATATATTCTTGGATAGATGGTGCTACAACACGGCAACTAAGCGAGTAAAAGAGAGAGAAAAAATCAGTTGTCAAACAAAAAAAACACGACCTTGCGGCGCTCCTTGTTTGTGTTCATAAAATATAAGTATTGTTTGTAGTGTGTGTTTTTAGTGCTCTTTCGATGTCAATAAAAACATAACCTTCAAAATGGCAAGCTGGGAAGAGGAACGGCTATACCAGGTTAAGAGAAACGTATGTTCCTCTTTTCCGGTTTCAGGGGGTCCAAACATTTTTAAATCCGCTAAAATACCGGCTGACTTTTTAAGTAGGGTAAAAGATGTAAGCAAATGGAAGAAGAAAAAGCAGAAAAATTAAAGCAAAAATAAGAAAAGAAATCCAAAGCAAATGTAAAACAAGAAATTAAGCAAAAATCTAAATCACAATTAAAAACTATGTGTACTAAAAAAGAGAGTAATAAGAAAGTATCAAAAAAAAAGAAGACAAGAGTGCGAGCTGAATCATCCAGCGAAAGTGAAGTAGAGATGAGAATCATGGATGAAAGTGAAGATGAAGACTTTGAACAGTATTGCAAAAATCTTTATATGCAAGATGATGAAGAAGAAGAAGAAGAGGATATTGATGATATGAATAGGCAGACCGATGAAAACAATATAAAAACACAGATGCGAGATATGGAAATGGAGGATGAGAATAAAGAAGATAAAGAAGACACGCAAAAAGCAGAAAACTCTAATTTAAATGTTGTGCGAAAGGATTGGCTGTTGGTTAAATATTGCACGAAACGATCTGTGAAACATTACGTTGGAGTAGTGCTCCGCATCACAGATGATGGTGTTCCAGTTGTCCAATATGTAAGAAAGACACTGACTAAAGTAGAAGACCAGACAATGTTCACTTATCCCGCATTGGAAGATATATCTGAGGTAAAGCATCAAGAAGATATTATTACTAAATTGCCTAAGCCAGTTATTGGCCGTAGAGGCCAAATAGTTTTTAAAATGACTTTCAAAACTTTTAATGTTCAGTAAGTAAATTTTATGTTGGTTGGTGGTTCCCCGTACAAAAAACAATCGACATTAATTAGGTAATTTCATAAATAAATTTATTAACACATCTATTTATTTTGCACATTTTTATCAAATTTTCGAAAAAAGTGACATTTGTGGCTTATGTCACGTTTTATAAAAAAATCAATAAAATGTGACTTCTGTTGTGAAATAAAGTATTTTAAATATATTTCACGGGAATGGTATTGCAAAATAAATAGATGTGCATATAAATTTATGTAGTAATATTATGAAATTAGCTAATTAATGTCGATTGTTTTTTTGTATGGGGACCGAGCCACCTTAAGTTCCTATTCGCCATTTTTTAGGGTTCCGTAGTCAACAAGGAACCCTTACAGTTTCGGTCTGTCCGTCCGTCTGTCTGTCTGTCCGCGGTTTTACTCAGAGACTATAGCACCCACAAAGCTGTAATTTGGCATGAATACACATATTAATGATGGCAACAAAATGGTACATGAAATCGTAAAAAAATATTTTTTTATGGTACCTCCCCTACACATCAAGCGGGGATGAATATTTTTTTTCGCGCCCACCCCATGGTGTGGGGTGTCGTTGAATAGGTTTTTTAAAAATATTGCGAGTATTCACTATCCGATTTAGGGATCCGTTCAGGAAATATTAAGTTTTAAAGTGGAAAAAATCGTTAGAGTCCAGTGTCCCCCCCTTCTACCAGCTAAACGGTTGGTTCTGGAAATGTGAAAAAAATTCACGGGAGTAGGAAATATGCTGAATTTAAAAGGAAAACTATCACGGCTAAGAATACTTCATAAGTTATTGAGTAATAGTCGATTAACTAAAAAAAATGTATTCGGCGAAGTATAAAGGAACTTTTCGTTCAAATTCCTTTGAAAGTAACAGAGATGATGTTGTTAGTAGTGTAAAACACGCTATAAATGCACGTTGATTGACCATAAAAATTGTCAAAAACTAGCGGTACTACGGAACCCTATATTGCGCGTGGCCCGACACGCACTTGGCCGGTTTTTTCTTTTTAATAGAGCAAAGAATTGTTGCTTAAGACTGAATGTAAAGTAAAAGATACTTATTTTTATGTTAAGTATGTTTTAGACCTAAGCTAGACTGATTTTGAAATTCGGCGGTTATAACTTATAGTTTATATTACATTACGAATGTTATTGTTTGTGACATTATTTTTGTTTTGATACATTGTTGTTTACAATTACTCGTATAGGCCAAAGTAAAACGCGGGCGGAAAGTCAGTATTTAATACGTTCATTTAAAACCAAGTTTAGCACCTCTGACCTTAACTGTATGTTCCCGTTACCCCAAATTTCGCTTTTTTGTTCTATCAGCTTAAATAATACCTTATTTGAAACGAGGTAAGGTTTTCTTTCACTTAACTAAAAAAAGTAATTGATACATGCTATATAAACACTAAGGGCCTGTTTCACCGCTTACTGATAAAGCTCCCATTATCTATTTACCACATAAAAATATCTGCCATATAAATCCACCTGATGTATTTTTTTGGTTCCACGACGTACGTCTCTGTTAAATTACGCGCCAGATAATTAACTCTAACCTTATTTGACAGTCGGAGTGGCAACGTCGCAATTTCCGTCGTACGTTCCATTTTAACCCAATCTTTTATTGAAAAGTACAATAGTTTCATAATTTCACATAAATATATTAGAAAAAAACAGCAACAAAAATAGAGTTGACGTATGTATTGATGGATTTACTAAAGTTTTACATAAGATTTGTTTTAAAAGAGTCAAAAGGTTTTGATTCAACAACAGACATATTTAATATGCAAGGAATATGAAATACGTAAAACGAATCGTAGGTGACACCTTTCAAGACATTTGAAAATATTTCAGTGTTCTATGTTCTTCTAAGTAGTTTCTTAAATAATTTACCTAATATTTTGTGATTTGTATTATAGAATGTAGACTAAAAAATGTTTATATACGAGACGCTATATTAGACAACGGAAAGAATCGCGAGAGAAGTGTAAATTTTCCCATGGGGATTGAGGATACTATACTACTATAATAAAAACACGATTTCGTTGGAAACCTTGTTGCTTTGGTCTGAGTTGGAAACAGACAGTTAAGACAATCAAAGAAGCCTCAAGGAAGTTCTATTGAACTAGTGATACATGTCTAAAGATTGAGGTTAAGTCGAATAAAGGAAACGACTAAGAAGATGGATTTGTGTCTCCAATCTCTCCAGCATGCTGTGCTCTGTCTCATGCATGATGCAGTTCAGTCTTTAGTTGTAGATTAGACAGCTGTTGATACCTATGGTTGAAGAAACTCTCTGTAATTTATCATTGGGATCAGATAATACATCTGATCCCAATGACAGCTAGTGATACAGTGAATGGTAAATATTTTCATTAGATAAAATCCTTAATAAAAAAACATAATGTAAATTTATAAGTACATATGTTGTTTGTTTCCAGATTCCAGAATAGATATTATTGTGGCTAGTACTTCTTGCCAAGATGATATAGTTGTTGTGGAGCTTTCACCCAAGCGGCAGCCGGCTGTTGCATAACAAATGAAAATCTATTATGTCTGTGATACCCACGATTGAGGTGCTACTGATCAAAAAACATCCTGCTCTGTGTAAGTTTTCCTGATACTGAATAAATATTTAATCCTTCAAGCCCCATAAGGACACCGGTGACCGCGACAACAATAGAATACAATAGCATTTCCAAGAGTCCACAGTGGACTTTTAGAACATTTACATTTACTCAGTATTATTAAAATCTCAAACATCATAATCTGTGAAATTAGTAATGACTCATAAGTCATAACTCATAACCCAGAGGTAACAAGTTCAACCACCCAGTGTACTTAACATTTTTTGTGACATAATTATTATTGTATCTGATCTGACTTTTAAAAGTTGATCACCTACCAGTCTTATAACCTACCTACCAGTATTTGTGTTCAGTGCAGCTGGTTGATGTTGATCTTGGGCAGATTTGCCTCCCTAGCTGAAGTTTGCAGGATATCATTATTTAAGTATTTGTTATGAAATACTTGCATATTAGAAATATGTATTTCCTTACAGGTAAACCCGAAGCAAAAAGATCTTTTGATAAATTAGCCGAAGAAAAGTTCGAATTTGTAAAGCTACAAAAAACCCTTCTTGAGGAAGAACTCCAGGAATTTTTTTTAAGAAACAGCTGATGTTGAAGATGGAAATGCGTTATAAAAAAGAGTAGATAACTTGAAATGGAGAAGGAAGAAAGGCTATTCAAATATTTTATATTATACTTATTTTAATAGCTTTTCTTCCTCCTCCATTTCAGTTAAGTGTTAACTCTGTTAGTTTTAAAATGTGAATAAGAAAATAAAAAGTAGTAATTATAAAACTTAATTTTAAATATTTCAATTGTAACGGTGATTGAATATTGAAGGATAATAATATATACTTTTTGCATTAATACTTTTATTTCTCTCTTAAATTTATTGACACATTCTATTTTTGAAACACAAACATTATTTTGTTACATAATAAAACTTAAATGCCATTAACCCTTAAACTCATGAACTCCCAAGCGGCACCCGGCTATTCCGTCTGTCTGCCTGTCTGTCTGCCTGCCTGCCTGTCTGCCTGCCTGCCTGTCTGTCTGTCTGTCTGTCTGTCTGTCTGTCTGTCTGTCTGTCTGTCTGTCTGTCTGTCTGTCTGTCTGTCTGTCTGTCTGTCTGTCTGTCTGTCTATCTCCAGGCTGTAACTCAAGAATGGTAAAAGCTAGAGATATGATATTTTCTCAGATTATGTATATCTCTTGCCGCTATAACAATATAAAATTAATATTTATGGAGGGCTCCCATACAACAAACTCAAAGGTGACTGACTGACATGGTGATCTATCAACGCACAGCCGGTACCACTGGACGGATCAGGCTGAAATTTGGCATGCAGGTAGATGATATGACGTAGGCATCCGCTAATAAAGGATTTTTATTAATTCTACCCCTAAGGGGATAAAAGATTGTATATATAATTATACTTCTTAATGAGAAGTCCCGTTTTTACCCTTTGGCTTTTGGTTGCGGAACCCTAAAAATCATCTAATTCATCTTCTAAAATCTCTAAAAGATCCATGTTTATTCAAAATATAATTATAATATTATATTAACTTGAAGAAAGTTCACACAACACTGAACTGCATCATTACGATAACTGGCAAAAATATAATAGGGTGCAGGATGGCTGCATGCTGGAAATATTTTCGCGATCTCAAAAAAAAAGTTTTGTTATCTGACAAATAAAACCTTTAACAGCCACATGATCGGGCTGATAGGATATCAATGATTTTATCTGCTTGATTGGCTTATCAGACACGTGTGGAACAGAATTTTTTGCATTATCTGTCAAATAGCCTATTTGACTCTTTATCAGGAACCGGTGAAACAGGCCCTTAAAAACGTAAGTTATCACTTAAAAGTATCGAGTGTCTCTTTCCCCAAATCTCGGGAAAGAGGAACGTTTTTATGACCTAGTTTTGTTGCTAAATTGTGCCGTAATTATACGAACAATCTAGTTCTGCATAAAAAAAATGTTAGTACCTATATTTCAAAAGCAAAGATTTGTTTGAATTCATATCGCAATAAATGTATAAAGGTATATATTAATTATAATATATACCTTCGCCCTCGGCTGGATCTTGGACCCCCCCCCCCCCCCCGTAAGGGTAAAAACGGGACCCGGAAAAAAGGAGAAAATTAACCATCTCCGTTATTATGCTATGCTAAGGCGGACGAAGTCGCGGACAACAGCCAGTGAACCAATAAAAAACTAATCCTTTGCTCACTAGAACTAAATGAATAGCCCCAAAATAATTGAAATAAAAATTAAGTTTAAAAAACTAAATCCCGACTAATAAAACGCGCTCTAAAAAGTACGAAACAAGAAAACAGTTTATAGGGATATAGAAATGCTTAAAGGATAGCCGTGGTCGTATGCCACCTACTATTATAGCAAAACAGATTCATTGTAGATAATAAAATTGGGCATACATACGACCACGGCTATCCTTTAAACATTTCCTTATCCCTATAAACTGTTTTCTTGTTTCGTACTTTTTAGAGCGCGTTTTAGTAGTCGAGTTTTAGTTTTTTAAACTTTATTAATCATAGAGTTCATCTCATTAAACCAATAATTGATAAATACACAATAAAAATAATCCGGAAATACAAAAAATTTCAAAGAGACAGAAAAGAAATAAATTAAATATTTTTGAAGGTACATAAAATATGTATTTTATGTACTTAGTAAAAAATTATTAAAATCGATAGCCTATGATCCTTCACGTGGTGTACTTCTTATCTGTGCCAAATAACATAAAAATTGCTCCAGCAGTTCGCGAGATAAGCCCTTTCAAATAATTTCCCTCATTTTTTCCACATTCTCCTATTAGTCTTAGCATAATAAAATATAGCCTATAGCCTTCCTCAATAAAGAGGCTATCTAACATTGAAAAAAATTTTCAAATCGGACCAGTAGTTCCTGAGATTAGCGCGTTCAAGTTAGCCCTTTCAAATAATTTTCCCCGTTTTTTTTTTTATTTTCCTCTATTTCTTCGCTCCCATTAGTCCTAGCGTGATAAAATGTAGCTTATAGCCTTCCTCGATAAATAGGCTATCTAACACTGAAAGAATCATCAAATTCCGTTGCGTAGTTTTAAAGATTAAAGGGAGCAGAGGGACATGAGCGAAAAAAGCGACCTTATTTTATATAATAATATGTATAGATATAGATATTTCATTATTAAATATTTTGGTGTTAAAATTTTCAATAAATGTAAAATTAACTCTTACATATTATTAAATTCTTTCATTTCTTACCTACTAATACTTTTGTATCAAGTGTCCACTCTATGGCTATAATTATGTTACTCTCTACGCACAAGAAACTTTGCAGTTCGACATTTGAAAATAGAACTGTCTCTTTTATATAAATGGCATTTCGTATCTTTTGTTTCACTTATCTGTCGAATTTGTCAATGTTTGCAATTTTGAATTTGAAAATTGTTCGGAACTTATTCGGAAGGGGACTCAAGCTGCGTTCTCGAATGTATGATACAAGGTTTTGAGGTTACGTAGTTTTTTTTCTGGTTTGGTTGTTTCTTTCCTTTCTTTAGTTAGTTATTTTTAACCTTTAGCTTAAATATACGTAGGATAGTATTTAGTTTAGTGTATTTTTATAAAAATTAGTCAATATGGATGTTGATCCGCCGGATCCTGGTGGTGGGGATATTTTATTATTCGATATGCCCGACACTAGTTCGGACGGGTCTATAATTGCTAGAAAAAGACCAAATGCGGACAGTATTCCTCCAATTATTAACTCCAAAAGAAATACAGCGGTTAATCCATCGATTCAGCTTATATACAATCATCCGGACTTTATGGCTGATAAAAAATATTCTGATGGCGATGTTGGCCCGTTTATTGTCCAGGTTTCAAGGAATGAACCGAATAATGCTTCTGGGGTGGTTTTAAAACCTATACATTTCGGACAATTTCTGTTTAAAAATAATATCAAAAAAATTGTGACAGATGGCATTAAAAGATTAGGTCGGAATAAGGTTGCAATAGAGTTTGAAGATTTTGAAAGTGCGAACTCTTTTGTTATTAACCCTATTTTACAAGAAAATGGATACTCTGCAACGATTCCCGCATACAACGTTTTCCGCATGGGAATAGTCCGCGATGTCCCCGTCGAGTGGGCCATGGAGGAATTAGTGGAAAATATAGAAGTCCCTAATGGTTTTGGTAAGGTTGTGAGGGCACGGAGACTGAGCCGGAAATCAGTTGTCAATAATGCTCCGACTTGGATTCCTACGATATCAGTTGTGTTTACTTTTTCTGGGCAAAAGCTGCCTAATCGAGTTTTTTGCTTTTACAATTCGCTGCCGGTTCAAATTTATAGTTTACCGACTATTCAATGCAACAAATGTTGTAGATTCGGGCATGTAAAGGCGTTGTGTAGATCCCAGCCAAGATGTTTTAAGTGCTCTGGAACTTATGAATGTGAGACTTGTTCAGTGCAGTCTGTATCTTGTCTTTTTTGTTCTGGTCTCCACCAGGCTAACTCTATATCCTGCCCCGAATATTCTAGGCAAAAATCTATTAAATTGTTAATGTCTCAGGAAAGCATTTCTCTCATCAGGATTTAATAAGAAGCCCAAATTTTTTCTCGCAAAATGGAAGTGCCTTTCCTAGTCAGGGACAGGCATCCCAGGTGTCCACTGAAGGTTTTGTCCCTACACAATTGTCACCTAATGACAATATGATCGAGTTTATGTTTGTGTTTATCATCAATTTTGTTTCTAGGTTTAGTGACGGCTTACCGGACAATATCCTAAATCATTTATCTAAGCTTTCATCTTTCATACCTCAAAATGACACTCAAAATTATCCAGTGGAACTGTCGTAGTTTGAAAAACAAAAACCAAGAGATTAGGACTCTACTTCAAAATTTTGAACCCATAGTCATGGCCGTTCAGGAAACATGGTTGAGACCTGGTGTTCGTTTTAGAATTCCAGGTTTTTCATGTTTCCGGGACGATCGGAGTGATGCAAAGCCTGGATCGGCTATTTTAGTTCGTAATACTTGTAAATATTCACTCATTTCATTACCTCCCCATAGTGATGGGATAAATATTGTTACTGTTCGAGTTATGGATGTCACATATGTTTCTGTATATATTCCGAATCCTAACGCTTCTTTACTGAGTTTTTTTCAATTATATCCCCTTTACCACCTCCTGTTGTGTTTTTGGGAGATTTTAATATTCACAGCATGGTGTGGGGTTCCCATTTCAATGATAATCTGTCTAGTTCTTTGTTAGATTTTATTGATGACGTATGATGACGTATTATAATTACATTTATACAAGAAACGTATTCGACAATTCACTGGCAAATATTTCGAAACGAATCAACGGTATGGGACCACGGCGATTCTAGACGTAAAGAGCTGCCAGTATACTGGGATATATTTGTGAACATACTCTAGGTTTTCTATGATAGACAATCAGCCTCTGACACACAGATTTGACTGATGTCCTTTATTTATTTTCCATCAAGTGCCTGTGGATTTTTTGTACCATATATTCATGATCAGGCGTTGCTCTCACATATCAATAGATTGTTCAAATTTGTAAACAAAGCGATTTATCTTTATAATTGGTATATTTTATCAAAAACGAAGCTGATGGGTGCCTCCGGAATCATGATTGAAGCATTTTGGCGTAAAAATATTTATTCCTGTATTTGTTTTCGCTGAATTCTAGAAGAAATAAAATTTTGAAAGGATTATTTTTAATGCACATTTTTTTAGTGGTAAATGGATTTAAATCAAAATTTTAAGCTGACCCTAACCTTGGTAAGGAACGTAACTAACTTACAAAAAATGTTTGAATGCTTATAATTACTTGTGGTCAAAGTTCTATTAAAAATAAAACCACGAAATTTCACTAATCCTCGTTGTATGCGGCCTTAAAAGGTGACCCTGTACTCCATTTTGTGACAGTTTTTGAAAAAGTGTTTGATAATTAAGCATATCAAAAGCCTTGCTAAAATCAACAATTATTATTTTTAACAAATAATTAAAACCGACTTCCAAGGTAAAAACAATACTTACTTAATAAAATTAATATGAACTAAAAAGTATTAAATAATTTTTACTATCTAATAGTGCCTTCTTCCGAATTCGGCTAAACCTCAACTATTTCTGTACTCAATCTTCATTATTTTGAAGTCGGTACCAGATAGCTGAATCTTGAGTCCTCTGACAGAATATTTGAAACTTTTGGAACTGGCACCGACTTCAAAATTATGAAGATTGAGTACAGAAATAGTTGAGGTTTAGCCGAATTCGGAAGAAGGCACTATTAGATAGTAAAAATTATTTAATACTTTTTTAACCGACTTCCAAAAAACGAGGAGGTTATATGTTCGGCTGTGGATATTTTTTTTTATTTTTTTTATTTTTGTATGTTCAACGACTACTCCGCCATTTGTGAACCGATTTTCGAAATTTTTGTTTTGTTGTATTAGGTTTCACTCCAATTTGGTCCCATTTTCACAAAGGTGGTGACTTGATGATGGAATCCATGAGTAATCGAGGGAACTCCTCGAAATTTATATGGAAACATATGGTGATTTTGGTTTTATGTGAAGTGTACTAAGAATACGCTACCAAAAAGTCAAATATTGGGTCAAGGTATACCATGGTTTCGATGATGCTGAGAGAACTCCTGATTCCTTACAGATACACGTTTGGGAGTTTCGGCGTTGTTTTAAGAACAGAAAGCATAAACTACTATGCAATTCATATTCATCATCATAATCTCATCGTCATCATCATCATTACCACGTCGTGTTAAGGCCACCAATGTCTCATGGCACAGAATAGATAATAGTACAAGGCATAGGTATGGATATACTAATAATAATAATTATGTACTGTATAACAATTAACAACACCTGTTTTTTTTTAATACACGGCGGTCGGCGTCGCCGCGCGTGGCGGCAGAAGACAGAATATCGAATACTTTACTAACTACTATATATACAGATCGAATACTTTACTACTTTATAAAATTTTAATAGACAAATAGAATTGAAAACCGACTTCCAAGGTAAAAACAATAATAACATTAATATGAACTAAAAAGTATTAAATAATTTTTACTATCTAATAGTGCCTTTTTCCGAATTCGGCTAAACCTCAACTATTTCTGTACTCAATCTTCATAATTTTGAAGTCGGTGCCAGTTCCAAAAATTTTATATATTCGTTCAGAGGACTGAAGATTCAGCTATCTGGTACCGACTTCAAAATAATGAAGATTGAGTACAGAAATAGTTGAGGTTTAGCCGAATTCGGAAAAAGGCACTATTAGATAGTAAAAATTATTTAATACTTTTTAGTTCATATTAATGTTATAATTGTTTTTACCTTGGAAGTCGGTTTTAATTTTTTGTTAAAAATAATAGTTCATATTAATTTTATTAAGTAAGTATTGTTTTTACCTTGGAAGTCGGTTTTAATTTTTTGTTAAAAGTAATAATAATTTCACTCTTTTTAGTTACACTAGTGACTAGTAGGTAAACCTTCGCGTATATTTTACGTATCTTATTACAATTTGTTAAAGAGTCACAATTCACACTCACAAAATAATATATTATCAGTGAAGTGAACATAATATTGTGCTAAGTAATTTAACAATTCTAATGCTTCAAGCCCCAAGCGGTCACCGGCGATTGTGATAACAATAGAAAGGCTATTGTGTCTCGTTTTTCCACGATCGAAGGATCTATCAGATAAAATATTGTATAAACTTGCATAGGATGTAGCGTAGCTACTCATAATATTATATAATATTATCATAATTATTGACAGCTGTTCTTGTAAATTGTAATCAAGAATTCAATTTCAAATCGATACTTAGTGCGCCATCTATCGATTAATAAGTATAACTAATTAAAAAGACACTTAATGACTTTGTTTTGATTAAATACTCTGTTTAAAATAACTTTATTTTAATTCTATTTGTCTATAAAAAAATTTAAAGTAGTTAGTAAAATTTTCGATCTGTATATAAAGCAGTAAAGTATTTGCGTCGATGCCGTCGCCTCCGCGGCGCTGACCGCCGTGTATTAAACAAACAGTACATAATTATTATTATTATTATTAGTATATCCATACATATGCCTTGTTCTATTATCTATTCTGCGCCATGAGACATTGGTGACCTTAATACGACGTGGCCTTAAGGCGCATAGAGTCGTCGATAACCTTGGACGTTTGGGCGTGGCTTAGGTCCCCCTGCTCTGCACTCCCCGCACCAAAACATCGTACATAGATTACGCGCGCGTATAACGAACAGAAGCACTCCTTACTTATCACTGCCTATTTTACTCGAATCCACCACCTACCTACTACTTGCTTTAAAAATGTGCAATTTATATGAAAATGAATTACTATTGTGAATGAATAGATGTTTGACGAATGACTTTAATACATTTAATGCTACACGAATTACGATTTACGCTTAGTATAAATTATGATATTTTATGTCTAATTTATTAAGAGGCAATGAATAAAATGAAAAATTAATGAGTAGGTATCTAGATAATTTTTCAAGTCTTAGCTGTTTTAGGTCCGCGCTTGTCTTTCCTAAGCTTCGCTTCGGGCCCAATTTTAAAACCCGGGTTTTCGGGTTTTTGTTGATTGAAAACCGGGTACCCGATTTTTTTTTGTTTTTAACATTAATTATATTTCTTCATGTATAAATTAAACAGGTAGTCCTTTGTTTATTTGCTAGGCAATCGCGTTTTTTTAAAGACGTATGTAACGACGTATTTCTATCGACGGTCCCTACGTATAAAATGTCCATAATAGCAATTTTTTTTATTGCATCATGCACTTCCATAATAATATTATAATGAGACGCATATTCCTAATTTTTTTTCTATTACAAGTAATTCCGAAGATAAAAAGACGTAAATAACGACAAGTTGGGAGTTTTATTAGATTTTACTGTGGTAGATGCGGACATCTATACTTAGTACCGCGTTGGAAATAACGCGCCGTTCCGCGTCATGTCGTACCTACATGTCCGTTTCTACCTCTAAGGTAGAGAATTATTTATAGACTTGTTATCATTTACGTCAAGTTATTATAAGATTTTTATTCGTTTTTATTGTGACTAGTGCCACACATTCAAACAAATTTGGACTAATATGAATATTTAAGTGTTATAAATAATCTGTGTTATAATAAAAAAATATCCACAGCCGAACATAATATAACCTCCTCGTTTTTCGGAAGTCGGTTAAAAATGTATACTACTCGCTGCATAAGTTGAAGTGCCTCCAAAATTTTTTGCCTATGAAAATTTAAATCCTCCTCGTATAGACCCTTATCCTTCCTATCCTAGACTACGCCGACTCCTGCTACTTGGACATCACTGAGGAGCTGTTAACAAAACTAGAACGTTTACAGAATCTCTGTATCCGTTTTGTGTTTGGACTCAAAAAATATGATCACGTATCAGCCTTCAGATTGAGGCTCAAGTGGCTTCCTATCCCTCTCCGTCGCAACTCCCATATCCTCTGTTTACTATATAATATATTATATAATCCTCTCTCTCCATCCTATCTGCTCGATAGGTTTAATTTTTCTCGGCCTCCTGAAATCCCGTACAGATCTAGTGAGCTAACCTTTCCCTCCCATCCCATCGTACCAATTTCTACTCCTATTCCTTTACCGTGCACGCAGTCAGATTATGGAACTCGCTTCCCTACACTGTTCGTGACAGTCCAACTATCGCTGTGTTTAAAAGACGATTGAAAGAACATTACCTTCATTCTCAATCACTGTAATTTGTATTATTATGTATACATACAGTATTTATTTATTATATTAATGTTATTATTTATTGATTTTATATAAGATATAATATGTTTTATATTAGGTTTATACTAATATAATATGTTTTATATTATACATTATTATTAGTTTCGATATTGTTGTATAATATAGATTATAGTTAATTTAGGTTAATTAGTTAACAACTATTGATTGTGCACGTCCTATCTGTTATCTCGTCCGTGACCTATTGGGTAGACCTTATGTTCGCACTCGCAGAGGGTGCAGGTTCGATCCCGGGTGGAGACGTGTACCAATGAGACATTTTCTGATCTCAAGTACATAATACGGACGCTCGTACGGTGAAGAAAAACATCGTGAGGAAACCCGCACATGGTTGGTCCCAGACGTATTGACTAGTTCTTTCCTCTGGACTAGGCCGACTATGTTGCGAGAATGCCGTATGCGCTTGGGCAACCATACAGGCATTTAAAAATCTTGTCCCAGGCACTACAGTATTTGAAGAGTGGTTACTTCGCTCTGAAAATGCTGTATAAATCATCCACAATGGATACAAAAGCCTAGTTTTTTTTTGTCTGTTATCTTTTACACTGTATTTCTTCGTAAGAGATTTCTTTTAGAAATAAGCAGTCCGTTTGTGTCGTCTTTCTGTGTTAATTGTATCTTTATATTGTTTCTTGTGTACGATAAAGAGTTAAATAAATAAATAAATACGTATATATGAGAATTTCGAGGGGTACCCGGCCCCTTAAACATTATAAACTATGACAAAAAGATTAATTTTATAAAGTGTTGAATGAATTTAGGACCTAATATAATATTTTTATTCTTACAACGTAAAAACGGACACGTACGACTTACCCGTTTTTACGCTGACAATTCAAGACTACCCAGTCTTGAATTGACAGAGCGTAAAAACGGTCATCTTGTAATTTTGGCGAAAATATTGAAAATATTTAAAATTATGTTATATCATCCTAACGGTAGGCCGTTTGGATGATATAACAAAATTTTAAATTTACATTAGGCTTTACAAATCAACCAATAACTGTGTTCATATTTAATGATAATCTACAGTAAAAGTTTGAATCTTAAAAACGCTCTCCTGAAACCACTACTTTTGACATGTCGCTTTATACGTAGGGAACGTCGATATATACACTTATTTTATTTAAATGCTTAAAATATTAATACTATAACGTCTATAAGCGTGGAACAATCAACTTATAACTAAAAATAATCATGAAGTAAATAACAATTTAGGTACTGTTCATAAGAGCGTCCATATAGACACTTTATTTATTTAAATACTAAAAATATTAATACTATAACGTCTATACCCGTGGAACAATCAACTTATAACTTTGACGACCTCCGTGGCTCAATGGTTAGAGTGTGTGGCAACTCAAGCCGGAGGTCGCGGGTTCGAATCCCGCCGACGGAACAAAAAGTTTTCCAATGTTCCTGGGTCATGGATGTGTATTAAATATGTGTATGATATAATAAAAAAATTAAATATATGTATAGTATAAAAGTATTAAATATATTTCCGTTGTCTGGTACCCGTAACACAAGTCCTTCAGGTACTTAGCACGGGGCCAGACTGACGTGGTGTGAAGCATACATAGATATTATATTATTTATCTAAAAATAATCACGAAGTAAATAACAATTTAGGTACTGGTCATAAGAGCGTCCATGCCCGAACCACATTACAACATTTTTACGTTGATTGTACTCTAAGTGTAACTACTCTACATAAACACTCATGCAAATATTGTAGTGTTCTAATGCACACAAACAGACGCTCGACAGCACACACACAGGCGCAAGATTTGGCTACGAGTGACACAGCCTCCTCGTCTGAATGCTAGCGGACGACTGCCGCCCGCGCCCGCGCAGACCACCTTTGAACCAAATCGTTCGGAAAACTGTTTTTCGATATCTTTTCAAAGAAAATATTGTTTGATTTTTATAAAAAATGCTGATATTCAAGAAAACCAGATTCTAAATATATCTACGCAAAAAAGAATATCGTATATCACAGCCGTTTAGGAGGAGTCCCGACTTCAAATCGAAAATCGATGTCACGTATTATTTTTTTATTGAAGCAAGGGTAAGACATAAAGCAGAAAAAAAATGTTGATATATTAGTTGTTGAACTGATCTTTCACATATATTTTTTTCAACTTTTTCCTGCCAGAAATGAATGAGTAGTTACAAAAACAAAATGACCATTTCACGACTCTATACGCCTTAATACGAATGATGATGACGATGATGATAATGATGATGATTATGATGATGAATATGAATTGCATAGCAGCATATGCTTTCTGTTCTTAAAACAACGCCGAAACTCCCAAACGTGTATCTATAAGGAGTCAGGAGTTCTCTCAGCATCTTCGCAACCATGGTATATCTTGACCCAATATTTGACTTTTTGGTAGTATATTCTTAGTACACTTCACATAAAACCAAAATCACCATAATATGTTTCCATATAAATTTCGAGGAGTTCCCTCGATTACTCCTGGATCCCATCATCAAGTCACCACTTTTGAGCATGGTACCAAATTGGAGTGAAACCAAATACAACAAAACAAAAATTGCGAAAATTGGTTCACAAACGGCGGAGTAATCGTTGAACATAAAAAAAAAAATCCACAGCCGAATATATAACCTCCTCGTTTTTTAGAAGTCGGTTAAAAAGAGCAAGAACATGCATTTTTTTATTAAGACATTCGTTAACTTTATCAGAGAATTTGTTCAGAAGCTGTGAAGTACTTTTATATTTTTGAAAACCATATTGATTTTCACTGATTATGCTATTTGCTATTAGGTATTTATTTAGTTGGTCGCTTAAGAACCTCTCTATAATTTTATCTAAAATAGACAGTATTATAGTCGGTTACTTTGCCTTAATAGACAGATAATTATTATAGTCGGTTACTTTGCCTTTCTTATATATAGGTCTTACTACGCCAATTTTCAGTAAATCAGGGTAAAAGGTGGTTTTAAGACAACAGTTTATGAGATGAGTAATTAATACAGGGACAAGGTGATGCGATATAAGTTTAATGTCCTTTGCCCGTATACCATCATATCCAGGGCTTTTTTTGTCATTGAGAGTTTTTATAATCGCATGAATATGTTTTTCTCGTGCACTCTCAACACGCATCGATCTATCAGGAACTAATTCATATGATTTTCTATCTAACAATTTTTTATCACAAAAGTTGCAAATGCTATTGGTATTATTTTTAAATTCCTTAGCAAAATTATGTGCTATCAACTTTGGGCAAGTAGAGAAGTTTTTTATAAGTATTGCATCAACACAATTCGTTATTCTACCGGTTAGGCTATTTATGATTTCCCAAACCTTTTTAGTATTCTTAAAATTTTAATAAAATATTTTAAGAAATTTTGGTTTTTTTTGGAAGTCGAACTGCTGCGAAATATAATTGGCGCAGTCGTACGGATTCGGAAGTAGCCCTCGTAAAGGATATCGCAATCATGCGCGTGCGATCGCTACTTGACTTCCAAAATTCTTCACCGAAGAGAAGAACCTTCGCGCAGCAGAAGACTGTATCCAGCCATCGATACGCCCAAGAAGAACCAAAATGCAGCATATGTGAGTACTTTTAGAATCACTCTGAATTTGCTCCTTTCTTTATCCTATACGTTCTTAATTTTATTTCCAAGATTTTCCATCCGCGAGGCAATCGAGGACTTCTAGAATTAGTAGTAGACTAAAATTTTTAGATACGATTAGAGAAATTAGTGAAGAAAATTCAAATTTAAATATGGCAACTATGGATGATATTTTTAAAGCTTTAAGATTAGTACCAGAGTTTGAAGGAAATTCGAATGTTCTTACTAGATTTATTAAATTATGTGATCAGCTCGTAGAAACATTTGTAACTGAAGGAAATGATTTAATTAACTTAGCTTTAATTAATGGAATATTAAATAAAATAACTGCGCTTGCCGCCAGGTTAATTAATTCGAACGGCATACCCGATACTTGGCTAGGTATTAGGACAGCTTTAGTAAATAATTTTTCGGACCAACGTCATGAAACCTCTTTTTGTCTTGCACTTTTGACACAGGGGTCTTAAACTCCTCAGGAATATTATGATAAATGCCAAAATATTTTTGTACTTTAATGACTTATATTAGTTTGCATGAGACGATTTCCACTACCATTGAAGCAAAACGTGATCTTTATAAGAAGCTAACCCTATAAGCCTTCCTACGTGGTTTAAAATATCCCCTAGGTTCCAGGATACGCTGTATGCGCCCTGAAACTATTGAAAAAGCCCTTGAATTTGTTCATGACGAAATGAATATAATGTATATGCAGGACAGAAACGACTCACATACTGACAGACGCAATCACCATAAAATGAATAGTAACTTTAATATGCCCGGTACATCTCGTTCGTTTAACCCTTCACAACCACCACCTCAATTTTTGCAGCAACGACCTCAAACTAATATGTGGCAACCTAGGCCTATGTTTAATCAGAAACAAGGACCGTCACGTACTCAGCAAATTTTCCGTGCTTTACCCCCTAATTTTAACCCTCAGAGTAATGTCTTCAGAATCCTCAATAGAAATAATTTTTCACAGAATAATTTTGCACAAAATAATTTCGGACAGAATCATCAGAATAATAATAGTTTTAACAATAATCAATCTAATAGACCTGTTCCTATGAGTGGCGTTATTCATTTTACTTCTAAGCCCTTAAGAGGACATGACTGGACTAAACAGGGAAATCCACCCCCATCAATTTACTTAAAATCCCGACAGTTAAATTTAAATGAATGCTATGACCAGACTTGCTATGACCAGACTTACTATGACCCTTACATGTACTATGACCCTAATGAGTATTATGCGGAACCCGTTGAATATCCTTATAAATATTACTATAACCTAACTTCTTTACCTATGACTGAAAATAATAATAGTCATGAATAATAGTCATGAAAAGTTAGTAGATATTTTCCAAATGTTCCTTGTAATTATGAACCATTTGAAGTGACCAACGTAAATGCTACAACCCGTAACGATTATTCTATTACAATACCTTGCTTTTCAGAATTTAATGATGAAAATAATATAACTCTATTCATTTATAAATTCAATGACTATTTTGCCGGACTAATTGGACTTGACTTACTTGACAAATGGTAAGCTAAAATCGATTTAAAGAATAAAAATTTAATTACTATATTAGCCACTAATCCAATTTTAATGTACGATTCGAAAAGTTGTAATTTATATGAAGATATAATTCCCGCTCAATGTTCTAAGATAGTTAGAGTCCCTATTAATGTTCATGACGGAGAAGCAATAGTTAATGAGCAAATTGTATGTCACTGTAAAATAAGAGATTGCATTACTAAAGTTAAAAATAATAGAGCCTGTATATAACAGGTAATTAATGAAAGTCCAAATGATGTTATATTTTCCTTAAACCAACCAATTAGTGCAGAATCTTATAATGTAGAATGTCATAATTATAATATTGTTAGTGACAGAGCAAAAGCTGTTTTATCTAAACTTCGTACATCTCATGCGTGCGTCCCCCCAGAAAGCCCAATCGAGCTAGGTGTATTTTCAATATATCAGAATTTAGAACAAAAATGGAGCACCTCTACAGTCAAGTAAATAAATTGGAGCATTAATACGAACGACGCTGCGAGCTAAAAACCGTGGGCTTGCTGGCGTCCTGTCCCGTCAGCACGCCCAAGCTAGATCTCGGGAACTTCACTTCAGCCGCCAAAATTTGTCGATTTTCACAACCGCGCGACGTTGCCGTTCCGTGCAACTACATTTGCTTCTTGCACGGAACGGCAACGTCGCGCGGTCGTGAAAATAGAGAAATTTTGGCGGCTGAAGTGTTTTTCGCTGATAGCGCGAAAAGCGTAGAACCTAGGATTTTGATCTATTTGGAGCATAGTTCTCTCATTCTAAGCTACGATTTGAGATATTTTTGACAACTTTCCGTTCAGTAGTTTCCACACTCCAAATGGGCTTGCTGACGGGACGCGACGTCAGCAAGCCCGTTTTCAAAGGCCTGTAACTCGAGAACTATTGAAGCTACATTAATATTTTTTTTGGAGCAGAGTGCTCTAAATAGGGCTCTATTGTAGAGTTTTTAATCATAATCCAAATCATTACCGTTTCAGAGATCTGCGTGGGCTTGCTGACGGGACAGGACGCCAGCAAGCCCACCGGTTAATCACGTCTAACTCCTTTCACATTCTAGTTTCGAAGTTGATTTCACGGGAGCAGAGTGCTCCAATTTTGCTCTAAAATTTGAACCATAATACACGATAGTACTGTCAACGGTTCCCGAGATCTAGCTTGGGCGTGCTGACGGGACAGGACGCCAGCAAGCCCACGGTTTTTAGCTCGCAGCGTCGTTCGTATTAATGCTCCAATTTATTTACTTGACTGTAGAGGTGCTCCATTTTTGCTCTAAATTCTGATATATTGAAAATACACCTAGCTCGATTGGGCTTTCTGGGGGGACGCACGCATGAGATGTGTGAAGTTTAGATAAAACAGCTTTTGCTCTGTCACTAACAATATTATAATTATGACATTCTACATTATAAGATTCTGCCCAAATTTAGTAGCCATTTGGGCATTGAGGTAATAGGTTGTTGTTAGTGATAAGTTTGATTAAAGAATCAATACGTGGTAGTAGTTATTGTGTTAAGTGTTAATTGATTATTATTTTAGTTGTGTTAAAATACTTTCGGTAGCAGGCATCATGTAGACTTTCAGAAAATATTTGCAAAAATTTATTCTGAATAAAAAATTTTGAGTTTGAGTTTTGTGGTGTGATAGATTTCGTTTAAAGCGAGAAGTGTTTTTGACGTTGTTGGTGGTGACTGGTCTTATTGCTTGGTGTTAAGGACTATTTTCAAAATGCATAAAGAAGTAAGAACACTTGAACTCAAAATTTTAATCTATTGTTTTCTTAATTATGCCAATTGGAATTAAATAATCATCGTTAAGACGGGACAACGTCTTTCGGGTCAGCTAGTTGCTTAGATACAAAATTAGTGGATTTTCCAGCATCTACGACAGCTAGAGCTGTAACCACGATAGAGAAAGGTCACACCTACCGTTCGGTCAGTCAGGCCTTAGGTGTGTCGGCTTTCGTGGTCCATCGTAAATTTCAACGCTACAGAGAGACTGGATCTTACGTTCGGAGACGAGAACAAGGCAGATATCGGGTGGCAAAGGTTCAGGATAACCGTTTTGTAAGGGTACAAGCCTTAAGAAATCGACCTTAAACTGCTTTGCAGAAATGAAACCTATAGGAACAGGTCCGAGATGTACCTGTAAGTGATTTTACAGTAAGAAGAAGACTCAAAGAAGTTAAATTAAACTCAAAGGTGCCAGCAAGGGCACCAAAACTTGAGACAGGGCACCAAAGAGCCAGGCTAAGATTTGCGCGTGAACATCAAAATTTGACAAGTGAGTGAAATCGTGTGCTGTACAGTGATGGGAGCAAATTCTGTGTAAATTTTATTGACAGGCGATAAAGAATGTGGATAAATCGTAAGGAACGCTATAGACCATCAAGCTTAACAGAAACAGTGGTATATCATGTAGGCTTCGTAATGGTTTGGGGTTGCATATGATTTGGAGCCCGCACAGAGCTGATGATTGTTAATGATGGTACTTTGACAGTACAGGGCAATAGCACAGACATCCTAGAACTGCATGTTGTGCCTTTTACACAGTTTTAGGTAGTAACTTCAATTTTTTTGCGCGTCCATAGAGTAAAAATATCGGGCATTATGACCTAAATGATGCTAGCGTAGCCCAGGTGGAGAGGTCAGCACGGTCTACGGATGTGGATCCGATTGAGAACGTGTGGCACATCAATGGGTGAACGGTACGAATTAAAACTCCAGCTCCAAAATGTGTTCAGGAGCTCGAGTTGGCGCTACTGGAGGAGTAGAAGAATATACCACAGGAAATGATTGACAATCAAAATGCAAGCATGTAATGGCGTATCCAGACTCTCTTCAGATCCATAAAAGGCATTACACGATGTTAACATGGCATTTCTTAAGTAAAAATGAAGAATTTAACTTAAAAACTTACTACTGAAATTTCAAAGATTTTTCTTAATTTTAGATTTTTGCAGATTTTTTTAATTTTACACGTTTTTATGCCCTAAATTTATTTAAGTTTTATTTTTTAATCATCAATTATTAAATTAATAAATAAATATATAAAAAACAGCGATTAATTTTCAAAAAAAAATAAAATTTTATTATGTTCCGCTAATTTTGCCGGTGTGTATATAATGTCTTTTTGAAATAAATAAATGTTTATTTATTTAATAAGTCACCTGTGACAGCCACTTTACGTGTCTGGTGCGCGTGTCGGTGGCGCGATCGCGAGCGGCGCGCGCAGCTGCGGCGTGTGACAGTGCCACGCGAGTCGCGAGCGCGTGCGACGACCCGAGTGTGTTGCGCATTGCTTGTAGTTGGACACCCGTGCTTGATACCTTGGAAACGGCAACATAAATGTTATAAATCAGTGTTTCCCAACCTTTTCCAGTCACGGACCCTAGAAAATCAAGCACAATTTTCACGGACCCTCATAATAAAGTAAACAGCCAAAAAATCGGATTCGCCGGGCTAAGTAAGCCCGATTTATTTTATTGTAGCGATTAGGGTATGTTATTCGAATATTCGAATACTCGTTTTATTCGAATATTCGACGATTTTATTATTCGATTATTCGCCAAATTATTTTTCGAATAATTCGAATAGTAAAAATATTTTTTATTTTTGTTTAAAATGCTATCAAACATAAAATTAACATGGAATAGGACCATAATTAAGTTTATTTCAGAAAATTAACATTATTTATGAATATTCTACATCTTTAATGATATACAGTGTGTAACAAAAATAAGTGATAATACTTTAGGGTGTGTACGTGTTCCTTGCACAGAGTTCACTCTGAAAATAGCAGCTCTGAAACACGATATTTTTCACTTTTGTATAGGCAAGGGCCCGAGCGTCACGAGATTCTCCATACAAAAGTGAAAAAAATAATAATTGGTGAATAGGTGAACTAGGTGAACGTGGATCGAAAATATCAAAAAGATTGGTGAGCTGGCTTAGTATTAATGAACAGATATCATAACGTCGAATATCATATTATTATTTAATCTCATCTGCTGCCTAGCATGACTCAGCATAATCACATGAGAAAAGTAAAAGGTGCTACGATCAAAAACGGTTTACACTTTACAGCCTTTCTTTTATTGCCCAACTGTAACCTTAAAATATACATTTTTAAAGTGTTTAACAATAAAAGTTAACTATGTCATTTACAAAGATCTATGGTGATAAAAGTAAAAATAAGAATTACTTACTTCATAGTATTAACAAAATAGGTTGTAAATGGTTGTACGAAGCTTTTTCAGCATTTTTCAAAAGTTTTTAATTATTCGAATAATATTTGAATTATTCGAAAACTTTTGTAAAATATTCGAATTGTTCGAATAGTAAATTTGTCGATAATAACATTCCCTAGTAGCGATTACGAGATATTTGCATATGTATGGTTCAGAGATGATACCGCGAACCCCCATACATAATATATTCACGGACCCCCAGGCATCCGCAGGTTGGGAAACACTGGTACAAGTAGATAAACCTGGAAAGGGAAAAAACTTCAAACGGCACGTTCACGCTTAGCATGCCGTTTGAAGATTTTTCCCCGTCTTCATAGAGTAGAAATAGTTACAGTTTCTGGGATAAAAGATCCTGCCTCAAAGTAAAATATAAGTTTGTAGATTCGGCGTCAATGTAAACCCACCAAAAACATTTTTAAGGTAAAAATGTTGCTAAGATGAGAACATAAGTAAATCGGTGTCTTGGCCATTTTGTTACTCGTCATGATATGGGCTTTGAACTTAATATATTACTTTTATGTTGTACTTAATAACTATCATTTTAAAATGGTCAGGCCACTGATTTTGACTAATGTGTAGAGTTTAGATTCTTCTCAGTTCTCGTACGGCTGACACATGTCACATTATATTATTATCAAGTACTAGCTATTGCCCGCGACTTCGTCCGCGTGGACTTCAGTTTATAGCGCGCGGTGTCAAAAATTGGTGTCAAATTTAAAACCTTTTTAAAACCCTGGTACCCCTCAAATCATAATACCCAAAACAGCTGTACAGTGTGCACATAATATATTTTTTTAATTAAACTTTTTTATACCAAATTTTAAAGCTTATATTTTAGCTCCCCCATTACACAACTTTAGCTTTACCCATAAACTATTTAGTATTTATCATGAACAGGCTGTTGTTTCTGATATCTATGTTAATAGGAACTGACATAATTAATAATGTGTATAACAATCGAAAGAATCGAAAAATTTAACTCAACATGGTACCATACGCAAGCGATAGCGCGATCTATTATGAGTTATGAGTTTTTGGAACTAACTTAATTTGAATAAATTTACGCAAAAACACCCCTTACAACCCTTTTTTTCAGTTAAAAAGTAGCCTATGTCCTTTCTGAGGCTTTAGACTATATGTTTACAAAATTTCATTATAATCGGTTTAGTAGTTTTTACGTGAAAGCTAGACAGACAGACAGACAGATAGAGATATTTTCACATTTATAATATTATAGTATAGATTTTGCCGCGCTTTAGTGTAAAATTAAGGTTTTTAGATTTAGGGCTGAGTATGTAAGGTTAGACACTTGGCTCAACATGATATCTCACGACTTTTTGACAGCACGAACTATGTACATGTTCTCATCTAGGCAACATTTTTACATGAAAATGTTTTTGGTGGGATTTCATTTCTTTTTGTAAGCTGGTTTATGTTGTTTTTTCTTTCAGTTCGTTTGTTTCTTTTTTTTTTTGGTGTATTTCTTTTAGATTTCCGTATCCAGAAGGTAAAAACGGAACCCTTTTATTAAACTTCATTGTCTGTCTGCTGTCCGTCTATCCATATGCATTTTTTTTTGGTCGGGAAATGCTATTACGCATCCCCCGGCAGCATTGGGGAAGGACCACCGGGGTATGTGAGACTTGCTACGGCCGAAGAGATGGTAAGTGGCCGCAGCTGTACCCACTAAAACCCGACCGTGTTCCTACTACCGCGCAGGACGGAGACACGAGGGCCTTTTACAAGTCTTCCGTGGCTTCACTCAACTCAACATACAACCACTGCAGAAATTTGGATGAAACACCTAGATGTCGCCCCCGTCCACTGTTGGATGAACTTCAAAAAACAAAAATAATAAATCCAACATTAGATACTCGTAACAAAACAGATAACGAGGAAATCGTAGTGGCTCTGCTAGATGGCGGCTCGTGTACTCATAAGAAAAAAATACTGATAGTTGGGGACCAACATGTAAAAGGTTTAGCCACACAAATGCAATATGACCAAGAAAAAAGAAACAACAATATGTACGAAATACTTGGAATAGTTCTTTCTTTTGCAAATTGTAACAATATACTTCAGATTTGTAATAATTTAGTAGCAACATTGAACAAGGATGACATTGGGAGGGATTTTTATCATTACTTACTATCTAATGCTAATACATAGCATTAGGTAGTAATGATAAAAATCCCTTTTGTTTTTTGACAAACTTAAGCAATATTTTGTACGTATTTCGAAGGCAACGAGTATTCACATTGAAAACACAATATAACTATTTTTTAAACGTGAATTTACTCAATAGCCAGATAGAATTAATTGTAAAAAATTATAAGAATTGTCTATTTAAAAAATAATAATAATCTCATGTACACAAATAGAAAAATGTTAATAAATAAAATTAGTTTCGCCCTAAACATCGAATTAGGATTATTACTTCTAAATACCAAAAATAAAACTATAAGTAATAAAATAGAGCCCCATATAAATAATAAGGAAATAATAACACAAAACGATTTTCAACCAAAACAATTTCAACTTACTTCCGATCAAAATTCATCGCAGAGCATAGGCTTAAATCCCAAAAAAGGTACAATTCCCTACTATTTTTCAAAATCTAAAGTATTCGAACCAATTAAAGATAAAACGTTTTTTCTTGAAGAAAAAATACAAAAGTAGTAGTTTGACAATATTCCACCAAAACATTGCTGGTGCCATTAATAAATCTGAAGAAATCGTATTTGCATTGTCGAAGTTCACGCAGAAAAATATAGATATTGATGTGATTTGCTATCAGAAAAGTTTATAAAATAAAACCGGCCAAGTCGTGTCGGGCCACGCGCAATATAGGGTTCCGTAGTACCGCAAGTTTTAGATAATTTTTATGGTCAATGTACGTACATTTAAAGCGTGTTTTACACTACTAACAACATCATCTCAGTTACTTTCAAAGGAATTTGAACGAAAAGGTCCTTTATACTTCGCCGAATACATTTTTTTTAAGTTAATCAACTATTACTCAATAACCTATGAAGTCTTCTTAGCCGTGATAGTTTTCCTTTTAAATTCAGCATATTTTCTACTCCCGTGAATTTTTTGACATTTCCAGAACCAACCGTTTAGCTGGTAGAAGGGGGGGACACTGGACTCTAACGATTTTTTCCACTTTAAAACTTAATATTTCACAAACGGATCCCTAAATCGGAAAATGATCTATGAATACTCGCAATATTTTTAAGAAACCTATTCAACGACACCCACATGCACACACATAGCACACGATGGGGTGGGCGCGAAAAAAAAATTCATCCCCGCTTGATGTGTAGGGGAGGTACCATAAGAAAAAATATTTTTTTACGATTCAATGTACCATTTTGTTGCCATCACTAATATGCGTATTCATGCCAAATTACAGCTTTGTAGGTCCTATAGTCTCTGAGTAAAACCGCGGACAGACAGACAGACAGACATACAGACGGACAGACGGACAGACGGACGGACAGACCGAAACTATAAGGGTTCCTTGTTGACTACGGAACCCTAAAAAGGAATTACTTAAAATACGTGGTTATAAAATGACTTCTTCATACTCGAGATCCAAAATAAAGAGGTGGAACATGCATATTAACAAAAAATAGTACTCGTATTGACTGTAAAAGTTTAAACAGCATTAAAGAATTGTCTAGTAATTTTAGTTTTGAAGTCTCGGGTATAGAAATTTTGTCGCCAAAAATCTTAATTTTATGAAAATACCGAAGCCGTCTAGTAACCCTATTGTTTTTATAGATAAACTAGCTGACCCGACAAACGTTGTCCTGTCTTAACGATGATTATTTAATTCGAATTGGTATAATTAAGAAAACAAAAGATTTAAATTAGCATCTTCATGCCAAATTTCATCAAAATAGATTAAATAGTTTAAGCGAAAATCATAAAAGTTTATTGTGCAGGAACCGTACATTTTCCGGGACCAAAAGTATCCCTTGTCCTTTCCCGAGACTCAAAGTATCTCCATACCAAATTTTATAAAAATAGATTGAATAGTTTAGATGAAAATTATAAAAGTTTATTGTGCGGGAACCGTACATTTTCCGGGATAAAAAGTATCCCTTGTCCTTTCCCGAGACTCAAAGTATCTACATACCAAAATTCATCAAAATCGATTGAATAGTTTACGCGCAAATCATAAAAGTATATTGTGCAGTAACCGTACATTTTTCCGGGACAAAATCGGACTGAAATTTGACATGCAGGTAGATGTTATGATGTGGCATCTGCTAAGAAAGGATTTTGATCAATTCTACCTCCAAGGGGTTAAAATAGGGGATGAAAGGCGGGCAAAAGCTCGCGTATAATAAATAAAAATCTCTTATGACATAAATAATAACAAAAGTATTTATTTTCTAAATAATCTAATTATATTAGTATAGTTGTTTGTTTAAAATGTATGTCTTATTATTATTATTATATAAAACTTATATATTTCTTTAATTAGCACATTATATATAAATTTCTTTGTAAGATAACGTCTAATTAATTAAATAATTTTATATAAGTAAGTTTCATTCAATTGCGCGCCATTGTTATGCCAGAATGTTAGAACTATAAAGGTGGGTTTAAACCAAAACAACATAGAGCAAGAACTGCACAAGAACATTATTTCGTATTCGTTTAGTGTAAACTATAATTCGTTACAACATACTTTAGATCGTTTACACCAATCGAACCACCAAGAACATCAAGAATAAGAATGTTTGCTCTACAGATGAGAATAATTTAGACCAAACGAGCGAATGCTCATTGCTCATTCGTCAACGATAAGTAGTAAGGTTCACACTACACCATGTCTGACTGTGATAGCGATATTGTGATTTCAAGTGCTGCATTTATTGTTGTAATTATAACGCAATTAATGCGAAATAAAAAATAAAGAAAGAGTGGTTGGTGGGGAACAAATTTAATCCCACCAAAACTTGAAATGTAAAAGGCGCCAAGCAAAATAATGCTTAGCTATTCAATACTTCTGTCTTCAAAAGTTTTCAGATCACATTCAAGCCAAGCCTTCAACTTATTTTGTAATTTAAATCAAAATTCAATAAATGTTTCAATAGATTTCTTTATTTTATAATTACTATAGTAGCTTTCCTTTCCGGGTACCAAATTTCAAGGTTCTAAGTCTGCTAGAAGAACCTTAGAATTTTAATGATCTGTCAGTCAGTGACAAAATGTAGTATTTTTGACCATCCGTAACTATTAAACTATTTTTATCAGAATTTCATGTAATTTGGAGGTTAAGGGCGTTCCGTCCGGAGATTCCGTAATTGACCGTATTTAAAACCTTATAAACTCATAATCTGAAAGCTACAAAGTTATAATAAAAATACAGTAATAATCTTCAGTATATCAACATTCCTTTTGTCGTTTTAAATTTTCTATTTTTGTTTCTTATACTCATGATATCAGCTTCCAAAGTAATACCAATTTGTTAAAATTCAAGCACACATTCAGCATCTCCTTAGGATTTACAAATTACTTTTATTTGAAACTCACGCCAATAGATCGACAATATCATAAACTACATATTCGCCGTTTTAAATTTTTTTTAAGACAATTTTGAACTAAGATAAGTAAAAATAATAGGGTTTTGGCGCGATCTCGGCAACGCAGCAAATGTATGGCCAAGGTCGTTTGCTCGGGGGACGACCTTAAGCTTAATAATACCTTTATATCAACAACATTCTGGCAATAAAGACATTTGAATTTGAAAATGAAAAATATTTTGTATGACGTACTATGGCAACTTTATGCCGATAGGCGCGAGCAGCTATAACCCGGCCGAATTTTATTTATGATTAGAATAAAAGAAAAACTTCCCAAGTCTATCGTTCTACTAAGATAGAAACATTTTACTGTGGGAATTAAAATTTCACGCAGTACCTTTATAGCAGGTATTTTCATTAAACTTGATTCGACGCAGTATGTTTAGGTATTAATAATAATAATAATATAAGTTTTAAGGTGATAGTGTTAGATATGTTTTAACCTATCAACCCCCATAAGGACACCGGCGACCGCGACAACAATAGAATAACAAAAGATTTCGAAGAATCCGCGATCGAAGGATTAATGTACAAAACAATATTATGGTTATAACTGATTTTTTTTGTGCTAACCCTACTTCAAAATTTCTTGTCAGAAAACAATGGATCATAAAAGTGGGACCAATCGCCAGATGAAAAAATGTTAAAAATCATACCTGTTCATTGGGCCCACTGGGCCTAGAAACCTTGGGACGAAACAACAGAGTACTCATCCGATCGACGTCATCTGACAAATAATGTCAGACGCCCGCCGTTCCGCACTCTGCTCATATATTTTGTATCTGACGTCCGGCCCGGATGAGTTGTCAGATGCCGTCTATCGGATGGCAGAAATTTTTACGTCAGATGACGTCGATTGGTAGCAGTTCAAATGTTTCTGATCAGAAAACCGGATCGCGCTCTCTCTTACATTTTTTACTGAGCCGAGTGAGCTCGAACTCGCCGGAAGGAAATTTCGGATAGCGTGCGGTGTGGCCGTCCGGCCGATGTTCAAATGTTTCGTATCAGAAATTTCGGACAATGTGCGGCCAGGCTTAATGAATACTATACATAATTAACGAATAAACAATTTAAATTTAAAATAAATGACATTGCTAAAACTTTGACTACACAAATAGTAAATACAATTTTTCTTAGACCGACCGATGAACATGAGGTACTTCAAACAATAAATAGTCTTAATAACACTAATTCAGTAGGAATTGATAACTTAAATACAAAAATGATTAAAGCTTGTGTGAAACATATATGTCGTCCCTTAAGCTATATCATAAACCTATCTTTTGAAGAAGGTGAATTTCCCGAAATATTTAAAAAAGTCTAGAGTCAAACCTCTATTTAAAAATGCGATATCACTGACATAAATAATTATAGACCGGTCACCTTGATTCCAGTAATATCTAAAATATTCGAAAAAATTATGATAAAAAGGCTTTACGAATTTGTCACTACAAATAATATACTCACTCCAGAACAATTCGGTTTTCGTAAAAATAGCAATACAACTTGAGCTTGTTTTAATCTTATAAAACACATAACAGAAGTTATAAATGATAAAAAACCAGTAGCAGCGATATTCCTAGATATGTCTAAAGCTTTTGACTTCGTAGATCATAAGCTGCTACTATATAGCTAGAAAAATACGGAATACGTGGCAAAGCCTTGGACTGGATAAAAAGTTATTTATCGGGACGAAAGCAATGAGTACAAATATCGAAAATTCAGAAAGGGAAAGAATCTACTACCAGGTCGGACTTTTTACCTAATAATTTTGGGGTCCCACAAGGTAGCATACTGGGTCCACTGCTCTTTTTAATTTACATTAACGACCTTCCTAACGTAACAGACCAAAATACAATTTTGTTTGCAGACGACACCACGGCTATAATTAAATGTAATAATTTAAATTATTTTCAAAATGATATTTGAAGGCCACACGGGAAAAACAAGGAATGTCAAAAAAGTAGAATTAAGAGAAAAACAGTTTTTAAAGTTTTGAAAGTCTACATTTCTTTTATTTTAGACTCTTTTAAGTCAAATATTGAAGCAATTTATTACTAGGTTAACAAATGCTTTGCATGTACTTCTAAAATTTGATTTGTTTAAATAAGTTTAAAGTTATGGTTCAGAATCTGAAATTAGTGACTACATTCTATAGCTGAAACCATCGATGTCAATTGACATTCCTGGTTTTTGCATTGCATTGAGATTCACTATTACAGCTTAGTTATAAAAATAACATTAGAAATATTTAACATTTCTATGTTACTTTTATAATTTACATAATAATAATAATAATATATTAAACATATATATTAAGCATTTTTTAAATATTTTGGCCTTAATTTCTTTAAAACAAACAAAGTGTCAAATGAAAACGACGGTTTTTAACGTTTGACGCGCGGACATAATAGTAGGGGAGGTCGCGCTCAGTTAAAAATGTAATTTCATACCGAGCGAAAATCGTTACATTATTGTAACGTTATCAGTATTCCACTAATACATAACAGCTTTGATCGTCAGCCACTTCATAATGGGTGGAATAAAAATTGAGAGCATCTCAATGTTGATGTTGGGAATCGTATTGAATTGACATTAAAACGATCCCAATTCGCACCCAATAAAGGTTCATATCTACATTATACACGTTTAGGTTGGGTAGGTGTTATTTTAGTTTAAGTATATAACAACAGATGGCGCTTTTACAGTAAAATGTATATAATTCTTCTTCACAAGTATTGACTATCGAATTAATTACTTAAAATTCATATGTGAGATAATTTTATGATTAATTCAAACGAAAATCGCCGTCAGCTGAATGTTTGCAGGTGGAAATGTCGTCTACGCGACGCCCTAGGACACATTGAGCGCAAAGTAGGGCTATATTGGTCATAACTTGTATCGCTGGCTGACGATTTTTCCACCATCGTATTAGCGACTGACGGTTTTATTTATTATTTACAAAGTAGAAACATTCACCTGTATAAATTTTGTACGGTATAAAATGACTTTATATTCAAAAAATTTTTACATATTCAGTACCGCGACTGACGTTGAATCCCCCGCCTGCAATACGGCTGACGGTGATTTTTTGGTTAAACATGACCTCAATAATCATCCATCAATCAAAGTTTCATTCGGTATAAAATCACTTTTCGCAACAATTTTTTTTACAACTTTGAAATACTCTCAGTTAACATTCCACCACGGGTGCGGCGACATACGCAGATTATATTGATTGATAAATATCAAGCTACTGCTGGACAAAAATTTGGTCGGTATGAAATGGCTTTGCATACGCTAGCACTACCTCCCCTACTATAACCGTTTCTTGCCATGGACGAACAAATACAAATTGAACTATATCAATTGACTGCGACTATTTTACCCAATTCTGATTTTTGTAATAGAATCTTTCCCTAAAAAGCAAACAGATGGCATTAAAAAGTCAGTTTCACAAAAAAGGTGACATTCCTTGTTTTTCCCGTGTGGTCTTCATTTATAATACAATTTAAAAAATCATGACATGGCTTAATTATAATAATTTAAAAATTAATATCAATGGAACTAAAATAATACAATTTAGAGATCATAGATCACGATCTATTGACTTGAATATTAACATTGACGGCATTGCTATAGAAGAAGTTAATTCCGCAAAATTTTTAGGAATCGTTGTAGATAGACACTGTAACTGGAAGGAACATATAAAGCATGTATGCGATAAAATTGACAAGTTTATATACGCAATTAAAATATTACGTCTTAAAGTCTCGACCGAAGCTGCACGTTGTGCATACCACGGGTACGTTTCGTTTGTACTTTCACATGGGCTACTACTATGGGGAAGCTCTGTTGAAATTAATAAAGCGTTTAGAGTTCAGAAGAAGTGTATAAGGGCAATCTGTGGAGCTTCCCCATTGGATAGTTTCAAACCAATTTTCAAAAATTACAGATTCTCCCTTTGGTATGTTTGTACATAAGAGACATTTGTTTTTGTCAAGCAACATTCGCACTATTTTCCAAAAAATGCTGATGTCAACAATAGAAGTGCTACACCAAGATACGAATATAAACTATACATGCCACAGTGCCACATGGATGTATATAGGAAAAATGTGTACATTAACGCCATCAATATTTTCAATAAATTACCAGATCGTTTTAAATCATTAAATGCAAGTAACTTTAAAAGACAAATTACTAAATGGCTACAAAACAATTGTTTTTACACATTAAACGAATATATGACATTTAAAGACTAATAATGCAATGTACAATGTATAACATAATCTATATATATAAAAGAAAGTTGTGTTAGTTACGCCACTTATAACTCAAGAACGGATGAACCGATTTGGCTGAAAATTGGTGGAGAGGTAGCTTAGAACCAGAAATAGGACATAGGATACATTTTGTCCCGAAAAAATGTACGGTTACTGTACAATATACTTTTATGATTTGCGCGTAAACTATTCAATCTATTTTGATGAAATTTGGTATGGAGATACTTTGAGTCTCGGGAAAGGGCAAGGGATACTTTTTGTCCCGGAAAATGTACGGTTCCCGCACAATAAACTTTTATGTTTTCGCCTAAACTGTTCAGTCTATTTTTATGAAATTTGGTATGGAGATAATTTGAGTCTCGGGAAAGGACAAGGGATACTTTTGGTCCCGGAAAATGTACGGTTCCTGCACAATGAGCTTTTATGATTTTCGCTTTTAAATTATTTAATCTATTCTGATGAAATTTGGCATGGAGATACTAATTTTAATCTATTGTTTTCTTAATCGTTAAGACAGGACAACGTCTGTCGGGTCAGCTAGTATTGTAATAAAATTAATTAAATTTGACAATTATAATAATAATAAATAATAATTCAATGTACTTACATGTAATAAAATTAATTAAAATCTCTTATGACATATTTACCTAAATAATAACAAAAAAAAACTGACTAAGTAAATATTTTCTATGTAATCTAATTATTATTATTGTATACTTATTCAATTTAATTATTTCTTCAATTGACAAATTATGTATTTAAAATTCCTGATAATGATGTACTTATTAATTTTACATAAATTTAATTTAATTGCACGCCATTGTTATGGCAGAATGTTAGAACTATATGTAGTTAATTATAAGAAAGAAGCATCCATATGCATCGGTCTGTCTATCTGTCTCTTGAACGTATCTCAAGAAGAGTGGAAGCTAAAGAGCTGAAATTTTCATCGACTATATATTTCTGTAATGCCGCTATAGCAACAAATCTATATACACAGCGTGACCAAAAAAAAAACGTGGATCTAACGAAACAGGCAGATAGAGGAAGTCATTTTCAACAAAAAATTATTCTACAGTATGATCGTAATTCAAATGCCCTAAAAGTTATGAATACTTTTTTATTTTTTAATGAAACCAAGTCATTTTACATTTAAGGCCGCATATAACGAGGACTAGTGAAATTTCATGTTTTTATTTTCACTAGAACATTGACCAGAAGTAATTATAAGCATTTAAACATTTTTTGTAGGTTTGTTACATTTCTTACCAAGGCCCCAGTCAGCTTAGAATTTTGATTTAAATCCATTTACCACTAAAAAAGAGTAATAAATAATACTATTTTTAAAATTTTATTTCGACTAGGATTCAGCGAAAATAAACGCAGGAAAAAATATTTTTATACAAAATTGTTTAAATGATGATTTCGAAGGTTATGGTCAGCTTCGTTTTTATATACAATAACAATAATAAAGATAAATTGTTTTGATCACAAATTCGAACGATTTATTGATTTTCGAATGCAACGTCTGCTTTCAATATTTGCCATAACAATTCCACAGGCGTTTTGATGGATAATAATTGAATGACATCAGTGAAATCTGTCTTTCAGTGACTGATTGTCTATTACAGAAAAACTAGAGTATGTTCACAAATATATCCCAGTGGCCAGTAGGCCAGAGCTCCTTAGGCCTAGAATCGCCGTAGTCCCATACTCTTGATTCGTTTCGAAATATTTGCCAGTGCATTGTCGTATACTTAATGTGAATATAATACGTTAGAGCTTGTCTAATTTGAAATGACGCGCCCCACCACTTCAAAGTTGATGTAAATGAAACATTTTTATACTGTGAATACGAGTGAGGGGCGCGTCATTTCAAGTTAGACAAGCTCTACACTTGTCTTACTAGTGGAATACCAGTACAATACAGTGCGGCGTCGTAAGATGACGTCTTGATCACTGGTAAGTAAACTGGGTTTTATTTCAGAACATAGGCAATATGTTTGGTTTACAAATATTACAATATTGTTTTGTAACCTAATATTTGGTGAGAGACTACCTTATTAGGTATCTTATTGATATATATTTGATAATTTACATTCGCCAAACGATCATTTATACGTTTTTGGTAGGTTTGAAAGTCATAAATGCAAATACCACAGCTTAGTCGGATAATAATGAACAGAGTGTCTCATCACAGAGACACAATTTGGGGGATGTGTTAAAACATTGTAAAATGATAATGATATTATTATGTTAAACAACAATTTTATCGAACATGTCCAATCCAATAGAAAGATATAACATCTTATAGTCAAGGAGCCCTAAAACATTTTTTTATTACTAACAAGCTAATTTTTGTGAGTAGCTTTATTTTGATAAGACAAACAACTTTTTTATTTGCGAAAAAATCTTGAAAGTGGTAGATAACAGAGATAGAAAGGATTTCATAATTTGATTTGATGGTCCTAAAATATGGATTGTTCAATTTATAGAACATAACTACTAGCTGTTACCCGCGACTTCGTCCGCGTGGACTTCAGTTTATAGCGCGCGGTGTCAACAAAATTGGTGTCAAGTTTAAAAGCTTTTTAAAACCCTGGTACCCCTTAAATCAAAATACCCAAAAACAGCTGTGCAGTGCGCACATTTAATTTAATTTTTTATATTAAACCTAAGGCTTATTTAGCCCCCCATACCCACTACACAACTTTAGCTTTACCCATATTAACTATATAGCATTGGTAGGTTTAAGGTTTCGTCACTCATCACTGCGTAGATAACTGATAAAGTACTGAGTACTGACTACTGAGTAGTGAGTTATTCATTAACGACGTGCATAACAATCGCAAGAATCGAAAACAGCTACTCAACTTGGTACCACCTCTTATAGAAAGATGCATGAGCAAGCGATATCGCGATGTAAGAGGCGCACGGCGCCATCTATTATGATTTTTTGGAACTAACTTAATTTGAACCAATTTACGCATTTTCACCCCCTTACAACTTTTTCCGGTTAAAAAGTAGCCTATGTCCTTTCTCAGGCTTTAGACTATCTGTGTACAAAATTTCATTACAATCGGTTCATTAGTTTTGGCGTGAAAGCGAGACAGACAGACAGACAGAGACACTTTCGCATTTATAATATTAGTATAGAAGTATAGATTAACCTACCAATATACAAAAAATCAGCTGGTTAGGGATCCGTTTTAGGGTTCTGTAATCAACAAAACTTGGTTGACTACGGTACCCTAAAACGGAAGATTTTTCGCAGATAAAAAAGTTGTTTGTCTTATCAAAATGAAGCTACTCACAAAAATTAGCTTATTAGTAATCAAAAAAAAATTGTTCTAGGGCTCCCTAACTATTAGCACTGGAGTAAAATCGTAAAAAAATATTATCAAGCGGATAAATCCAAATTCACAGATACGCCATGATTTTGATACGATATTATGTTAAACTACAATTTTATCGAACGTGTGAATTCCATTCCAGCTAAGGCCCAGGCCAAAGGTCTCTTTTGGGAACAGATTCCTTAAAAACAACAAAGAAAATATGAATAAGGTAAATGACTAGTAGATTGGACAGTACCAGTCATTGGAAAAAGCACAAAAACACAATATTTATTAATGTTGCTTTAAAAATTTCCTGTTTCTAAAGTAAAAGAACGCCTGTTTTTAAAGAAAAACAGTCAGTTTTTAAAGCAACATTAATAAAATATATCGTGTTTTTGTGCTTTTTCCAATGACTAATACTGTCCAATCTACTAGTCATTTGACGACCTCAGCTGTGGCTCAATGGGTAGAGTGTGTGGCAGCTCAAGTGTCGCGGGTTCGACTTCGAGTCCCGCCGACGGAACAAAAAGGTTTTCAATGTTCCTGGGTCATGGATGTGTATTAAATATGTGTATGATATAATAAAAATCTTAAATACATGTATAGTATAAAAGTATTAAATATATTTCCGTTGTCTGGTACCCGTAACACAAGTCCTTCAGGTACTTAGCACGGGGCCAGATTGACGTGGTGTGAAGCGTCCATAGATATTATTATTATTATTTACCCTATGATCTGCATAACAATAATGAATATAATCTACTATTCATTAAAAACTTGTCAAGCGGGTCAAAAACGTTACCTGTATTGCAAGAGTTATCGTTTTTGAACTTGTGGAGGGTATTATATAGATTCCAGAGGATGCTGCAGCGTCAGGTACAAGTAATCGTCATGGGTCTATGTCCTATTTATTAAAGGTATTGCAATAAACCCAAGCACAAAAAATATTTGAACCATATTGTAAAGTCATAAAATAACCTCAGCATTGAGCGAGCTGGCGATGATGAATAATTGTACCTAAGATAGCTATATTTTTCCATGCATAAGTATATGGATTGCATATGAGTAATACTTTATTTTGTTATACATTGTATAATCAATTATATCATGACGTATTATTGAGGAAATACTTATTTTCATGTTCGTGAGTACAGAACAAACATATTAAAATAATACATAATTTTATCATAATACAAAATTCATTAAAGATTTCGTTTATTAAGTTGTGAACATGGCCTCTCTGTTAAACATTAGTCTGTATGTCGAGTTTACTACGTGATCACATTATTTCTGAAAATTATTGAAATCAACGACGGCTTGAAAACTAAATATGTATCTATCGAGCGCCATCTGTTGAGCTTGTTTTCCGCAAATTCTAAAATGTCAGTTGCCTATAATCCCGCCTTAACCCATTTAATATATTAGGCGGTGCAGATTGTGCATCATGGGCTGAGCCAGACATTTTGAACATTTGCTGTAAAAGTTTGATATAATAAAAATTAATTTCTTACCATCGTAGATTTTATTTTTTAGCAATAATCTTAGTTTTCTGTTAAATTATTTTTTTTTTTAATTTCTACCTTGAGATAAAAAAACTATGATAAAACCAAAATTAAGAAAGAAAGGTTGATATGTTTTATTATACCTCATTTGAATGGGCATTTAATCAGCAAGTGTTTCTAATACTAGGTCACTTTTACGTAATAAATTTTTGAAGTGAAAACTTCTTTAGCGGCGTTTTTACCCTTTGGGTACGGAACCCTAAAAACATTATTTGTTTTATTGTTTTATAGCAAAAAAATAAAAATAAATTAAATGGGTTAAATATAAAAGGACTTGGGGTTTCATTAAAAAATACAAAAGTATTCATAACTTTTTAACCGACTTCCAAAAAACGAGGAGGTTATATGTTCGGCTGTGGATATTTTTTTTTTTTTTTTTTTTTTTTTTTTTTTTTTTTTATTTTTGTATGTTCAACGATTACTCCGCCGTTTGTGAACCGATTTTCGAAATTTTTGCTTTGTTGTATTTGGTTTTACTCCAATTTGGTACCATGTTCACAAAGTGGTGACCTGATGATGGGATCCAGGAGTAATCGAGGGAACTCCTCGAAATTTATATGGAAACATATGGTTATTTTGGTTTTATGTGAAGTGTACTAAGAATATGCTACCAAAAAGTCAAATATTGGGTCAAGGTATACCATGGTTTCGAAGACGCTGAGAGAACTCCTGACTCCTTATAGATACACGTTTGGGAGTTTCGGCGTTGTTTTAAGAACAGAAAGCATATGCTACTATGCAATTAATATTCATCATCATAATCATAATCATCATCATCGTCATCATCATCATTACCACGTCGTGTTAAGGTCACCAATGTCTCATGGCACAGAATAGACAGAAGTACTGCAAGGCATAGGTATGGATATACTAACTCGTAATAATAATTATGTATTGTTACATAACAACACCTGTTTGTTTAATACACGGCGGTCGGCGCTACAGAGGCGACGGTGTCGCGCGGGCGGCGCGTGGCGGCAAACGAGAGATCGAATATTTTACTACTTTATATTATACAGATCGAATACTTTACTAACTACTGTTCACTTCACTGATAATATATTATTTTGTGAGTGTGAGTTGTGACTCTTAATGTAAAGAATAGACGTCTACGTCTTACGCCTAAAACTGGTCTTATGGTTCTGGGACGTTAATCCCTCTGAAGTGAGCGAGAAGAAAATAATTATTGTAGCGAATTAGTTATAACAAATGTAATCGAGTAAGCGATACCGCGATGCAGAAGCTTAACAACGACATCTGTTGTTGAATTGCGGAACTAAATTTTCTTAGAAAATAAAAAATTTACAAATCTCAACACTTAACAAATTGTAATAAATTACGTAAAATATACGCGAAGGTTTACGTACTAGTGTAACTAAAAAGAGTGAAATTATTATTATTTTTAACAAAAAATTAAAACCGACTTCCAAGGTAAAAACAATAATAACATTAATATGAACTAAAAAGTATTAAATAATTTTTACTATCTAATAGTGCCTTTTTCCGAATTCGGCTAAACCTCAACTATTTCTGTACTCAATCTTCATTATTTTGAAGTCGGTGCCAGTTCCAAAAGTTTCAAATATTCTGTCAGAGGACTGAAGATTCAGCTATCTGGTACCGACTTCAAAATAATGAAGATTGAGTACAGAAATAGTTGAGGTTTAGCCGAATTCGGAAAAAGGCACTATTAGATAGTAAAAATTATTTAATACTTTTTAGTTCATATTAATGTTATTATTGTTTTTACCTTGGAAGTCGGTTTTAATTTTTTGTTAAAAATAATAATAGGGCAATTGAATTATGATCATTCAGTAGAATTTTTATTTTTTGTTGGAAATGACTTCCTGTTTCTGCCTGTTTCATTTGATCCACATTTTTTGGTCACGCTGTATATAAAAGAAAGTGGTGTTGGTTATGTCACCGGAAATGTATGAAATCTAGGAATTGTATACAAATCCTAGGAAACGTATACAATGGGCATTGTCCAAAAAAAATCACATGTACTTTTTATAATTCTTTTCGTTAAAATAGGGTATTTTAAGAATATAAATTAAATAATTTTGATATTCATTTGCTAGTTTTTTCTGAATAAATTTTTAAAGTTTCGCTCTCACGTCATCATCGGCGGCCAATTGACCTCTGCAGTATGTTTAAATTTCCTTTCAATCTTATTATAATGGCTGGTTCGTCAAATGCAAGTTCTCATTATGAGAAAACTGATACGAGAAGCTTACCAAAAGTTCGAAACGTAATGTTGGTCGAATTTATTGCTAATTTAACGCCATTGAAGGTCAAACTAAGGTTAAACATATTTGTTCAAAAATATAAGTAACTAATGGGTATTTTTTCGTTTATATACAGAAAAACGATCACTGACCTTATTCCTCGAAATATTTTTGTAATGAGCAAAATTAAAAAAAAATGGACAATCCCCATTCCGAAACTGTTTAGGAAATGTATGAAATATTGTTTCAAAAACTATTTAATACATAAATGTCCTAGGAAATGTGTACTATTCCTAGGAATTGTACATAATTCCAGTATCGTATTAGGAAATGTAAAAAACAATGGTATCTGTAATAAAATACGTGGTCACAATGAGAATAATATTTTTTATTATAGCTCTCGTTGAGATAACATTCGGGTGGCGATCATATCGTAAAATATAATAATCTTCATAATATCTTACTAATTAAAGCCTCCAAAATCAACTACAGTAACTTTTAAAATGTATTTATCACAAAAGCGACTTATATTATTGTTACAAAGTCAAACTTTCGTTTGGTAAGTAATCAGTATGTTATTTAAGTAATTATCAAAGTAAATATTATTATTATTAATTATAGTATGTTAAAACTTAAATGTAAACGAGTACTTACATTTTAACATAGCCACATAGACCTCCATATGGCTATTTATTTGTGCAGGGTAAGTTGGAATGGCACTTGGAAGTACACAATAATTTATTTGTATAGCACAGACATATGGCTGTAGTACAGTTTTTCTTGCAAATGGATTTCTTGGGCCCCATAAATGGGAAAACGTTCCTAATAATTATCGACGCGACCAGTAAGTGGCTGGAAGTTTTTCACTTGCCGAGGAAGACCGCTAGTGCGGTGATAAAAGTGCTACGGGAAACGTTTGCTCGTTTCGGGCTGCCTAAACAAGTGGTGTCCGATAACGGGCCACCTTTTTCTAGCCGGGAATATATCGATTTCTTGACAAATAATGGCATAAAAATTTCACTATCGGCGATTTATCACCCGGCTTCTAATGGTGCCGCCGAGGGAGCAGTCAGGATTTGTAAGCGAGCGTTGAAGAAGTCAGTTCGGGATGGCTGCGATTTAGATGCAGCTTTACAGGCGTATTTGCTGGCCTATAGAAACGTAGAGCATGGCACGACGGGTGTGTCGCCAGCCATGATGTTGCAACGTACTACGTAGGTCGTTACGTACGCGCTTAGATCACTTTACGGTGCGTCCACATTTGTATCATTTGCGCGATCAGATCTCCGATCAGATCTCCGTCGCGATCATCGCGCCGTATCAAGTATGCGTATGTGGACGCCTATTAGATCATTCTGCCGATCATGCGTGTATTTGATATGACACGTATTAGATACGCGGTTAATAGCGATCGGGGCGAATCATGATACGCGTATCATTTTGACACGCTTCGATGATACGCGACGGAGATCTGATCGCGCAAATGATACAAATGTGGACGCACCCTAAGGCGGGGTAGGCCGATTGAGGATAGGGTGCAGGCAGCTCAGGAAAAGTGAATTGAGTCCGCCGGTGGTCGAGCGCGAGCTTTTCGGGTTGGAGAGGACGTTGTGGTGCGCAATTACGCGCGGGGCGAAATATGGGTGCAAGGGTAAGTAGAGGAAGGAGTAGGTTCTCGGCACTACGTGGTGAGTATACGGGTCTAGGGCCACTAAAACGGCACGTGGACCAAATTAAGCCGTGGGCAGTTCCGTATGAGCCGCCGGAGGCCGAAGAGACCTCAAGCAGCAGCCCCTCAGCTCATCCGGCTGTGAGCGAGAGTGGTGCCCTTGTAGTAGCAGGATTACCACCACCAAGCGTCGTTCCCGTTGCGGCGGATCCGCCTCCCTCTGTTCCACCTGTACGCTTACACCGACCCAAACGCTTTACGAAGCCCATAGATAGGTTGGGCTATTAGTTGTCTACTATAGGGGTAATTAAGTCCCTAGGCTAGTTATTATTTGTGGGGCCTCTGTTCGGCCTAGGAGGACATGAAACCCCAACAGCGTGGGCCTGCTTTGGGTGAGCAAGCAAGCGCGGACGGAAGCCACGGAAGACATGTAATAGACCCTCGTGTCTCCGTCCTGCGCGGTAGTAGGAACACGGTCGGGTTTTAGTGGGTACAGCTGCGGCCACCTACCATCTCTTCGGCCGTAGCAAGTCCCACATACCCCGGTGGTCTTTCCCCAATGCTGCCGCTAGCATTTCCCGACCAAAAAAAAAAGGCTAGTTTTTATTATTAAAGTAGTATTTTGTAAATTAGTGTGAGGGTGTGGTGTTTGTATAGAACCTTTTTATAGTTTTACCTTTCAGATAAGTTTTGTCTTATTAATGTCAACATTCATTCTGTCAATAAATATCTTTTCATCAGCATGTCCTAAGTTGTTTCATTACTAATATACAGTACCCGGCAATAAATATTGCACATCGACCTTTGGAAAGTGACAGTCGGCTAATTTCGGTTTTGTAGAGCGTTATCTCTTGCGCACGAAATACAAAAAGTCCGGTATATATTAGGAGCTGTTAAAACAATTATGGTTTGCTTCTTCTGACAATTTTATTATTCTTTGTATAAAATACACCAAATGTTCTATAAGTTATGGCTTTAGGTTTGGGTAAAATAAAATAAAAAAGCGTGTTCTCAAATTATGTTTGCGTATTTAGTTATTTTGGAAAATTACAGCTGTAGCAAATTTAGGGGGTGTTAACAACTCTAGATATATATTTTGAACTGGACGCGACTGCACTCTGTCGAATTTGAACAACGACTGACATAATGTCAAATAGGTGTGTGACAGTGTACTACAAAGATAACGCTCTATGAAACCGAAATTAGCCGATTGTCTCTTTCCAAAGGTCGATGTGCAATATTTATTGCCGGGTATTGTACGCAGATATCTTAAGTAACAATATTCAAACTTTTCGCATTTAATTATTTCACTCATGTCATAATATCTTGAAACATTTCAACCATCTGGCATTATCCAAACCAAAGTTACGAGGGCTCAAAATTACGACGAAACGTTTCGGGAAAAGGTAGGTACTTAGGTAGTGCCCTTGCGCGCTTCGCTTGGCTTATCCAGATTTAATTTAAACAGGCCTTTTAGGCCTGGAGATAGTGACACAAAATTCTTGGTGAGTTGTGCCAGTATGGCGGTTTTACAGGGGTATAATTACGTAAAGGCAAAAAGGAAAATGATGGTCATAGCGCTCGCACTGGCAGCCCAAACGCGTGGGCGTTAATCGAACGTGTCGGATAAATAACGAGTGTCGAACGATTTGTTCCACAAAAATGCTTTTATTTTCAGATAGTCGAAAAAAAATAACTTACCATACTTTTCCGACAGCGCCCAATGGCCGCCATACCACTGCAAAGGTGTAAGATTTTTTTTCGCCAAACGATTTGTACCACCCTGACCCTTTTTTAACAGTTCCCTGTATGATCATAAATAGGAGTCTGATAATGCCATACCTGTGGGTGGCAGCGAATTTGAATAATATTTTTTTCAAAATCCTAAGATTTCATACATAATTCAAACGGTTTTTCAAGTATGGCGCCACTTTTTCCGTCTACTACAAGTATGGCAAATATAATAATGGTCACATTGTATCGTATAATTTCCAAAAATCCAAATGCCATACTGGTACAAATCGTCCAATTTTTATCACTTTTTTGCTCAAGTCCGATAGTCATCGGGATGACTATCGGACTTGAGCAAAAAAGTGATAAAAATTGGACGATTTGTATATATATATATATATATATATATAAGTTAAGTATAAGTTTTTCAAGTATGGCGCCACTTTTTCCGTCTACTACAAGTATGGCAAATATAATAATGGTCACATTGTATCGTATAATTTCCAAAAATCCAAATGCCACACTGGTACAAATCGTCCAATTTTTATCACTTTTTTGCTCAAGTCCGATAGTCATAATTATAATTAAATAATATAATTATTAATTATATAATAGTATAATATAATATTCCGATGTCCGATGATTCCAAAAACGTGACATATTTTTTCGTTACTTGTTTAATAGGTTTTACCCCTCGTATTTTTCTCATACCGGGCGCCTTATATATGAAAATCGATTCTTAAGGAGTAAACTCCAAAAAAAATCTTACACCTTAATGCAGTGGTATGGCGGCCATTGGGCGCTGTCGGAAAAGTATGGCAAGGTGATTTTCGTGAATGGCTACTCGACGATGATTAGCTATGCAAAAATTAGCCTGGTACAAATGGTTCAATTTTTTTATTAAAATTAACGTATTCGCGTCAGTATGGCGGGCTGTAAGCCGCACCCGACAAGTATGGCATTACGCTTTCGCCTACTTAGTTTTTTTCGATTATCTGAAAATACAAGCATTTTTGTGGAACAAATCGTTCGACACTCGTTATTTATCCGACACGTTCGATTAACGCCCACGCGTTTGGGCTGCCAGTGCGAGCGCTATGACCATCATTTTCCTTTTTGCCTTTACGTAATTATACCCCTGTAAAACCACCATATTGGCACAAATCACCAAGAATTTTGTGTCACTATCTCCAGGCCTATTTACTGAAAAGCACACAGAAAGATCTATACACGTTAAAACTAACAAACGCAATCATACTTTGACCATAACGGTAGTAAATCTATTTTAGGGCTGCTACTTTCACAATACTCTTTATTAGGGACATCACACCCTAAACTCTCAAGTATTATCACTTTATTTTATGACACCATGTATAAAATACATACCCATTCCTCGAGCAGCGCTGTCAGTTGTGTAGACACATCCGTCTGGCCAGCATTCCGGAGACACTGAGCCACTGCCTCGGTGAACTCTGAGAGTGCTGTCTTCGTGGTCTGATGGGAGTTCTGCACCAGGTTGGTTAGAGCAATATGCTGCTCAGTCAGTGTCACATTCAGGAGTGAGTATAGATTCTCTTTCTCTTGGGTCATCTGAAATATTTTTTCCGATTTGTTGAAAGAAGTACTTCAATTAAATATTAGAACATATTAAAATACATGAGGACAAGAGTGGATGAACCAGGTAACTAACATTTAAAACATTAGAGAAATTACTTTTTTTATCTTATAATTTGAATAAGCCTTTGTAACTTACCTACGTCATCATCTGGCTACAAACATTTTGATTTCAAATCATTTTTCTGGTCCTTAAACCTCCATTTAAGCAAAAAACAAGAGTTTTCAAATTGTTACTTACCCAGTTCATCCAATTAAATAATTATAAACGTTTCTTGCACTTATTCCACTTTATTTTAATATATTTATCACAAAATTGTTATTTACGCGACCGTTTTCGAATAAAATATGTAAATAACAATTTTGTGATAAATATATTAAAATAAAGTGGAATAAGTGCAAGAAAAGTTTATAATTATTTAATTGAACATGAATTTCCACCAAGAAGTGACAGTACATTCAATATCATAACCAGTTCATCCACTTGTATTTTCAAATACAATGATATTATAAATCATAAAATATCTGATGAATTTTTAAATAAACCTCAAAATTATAATTAACCACATAAAAAAATAGAATATTATGCTAAAGCTTAGGTATACATACCATTTGATAATTATTATCTATGTGCTGTATTAAATCATCAATATTTGTTTTGTTGTCAGAAAGAATTCCAGTACCCTCTGTAGTGTGGCTCTCTGTAAACAAAATAATGTTAAAATAACAGTCGTTTGTAGGAATGCAAGGTTTTTTTTTCAGCAGCAAAAGAAGACTATGTGTTAACAGTTAATCTGAAACCTATCGCGCCACATTAGAACACAATCTGTTTAGTAGTATAGATAACGTGACCATGCGTCCCGCTTTGGGCGAGTCAGTCCCGCTTTCAGGCAGCCTGTCCCTAGACAAGCAATTTTATTGCGCATATCACGTATTGCGTAATATTATTGACCATCTAGGATTGAAATTGAAAATCGCGCGCATTCAATCTAATTGTCAAATAAACTGTTCAATAAAATTGAAGCGTGATATGTATTGCACAATATCATAATTGATCGTCTAGAGTATAGACTCTAGGGGTCGGCTTAGGAAAACGACTACGGCAAACATGTGTATGCGGTGTACAGTTTATTTTTCATTTAACAACATCTATCTTGCCACTGCGTGGGCATGACATTAGTTTATATTTCTTTATATATTATACCTCAATCTAACACATGCAATGTATTTTATATTGCTGATGAGTTGTGGTGACGACACACCATGCCGAAATGACGTCCCGTTATATTGTATGCGTATTGCGTAGCGCATTGCAAGCGTAATAATGCCGTACTTCGGCCGCGTATTTTCGGCCTAGTGTGTTTAGACACTTTAGTTCTGTCTTTACCTAGGTGTTGTCCGGCCGTGGCGACATGTGTTGCGACATCTCGCCGCACGCGGTCGGCAGCCGCGCTCATTTTGTTTCGCAACTGGGCCGATACGCCGCGGTAGCTCTGCATCATCTCGAGATTGCGGCTCTCTACTGTGCTGTAAGTGTTGACTGTATGAAAACGGTTACACGGTCAATCTGTGATTGACGCTATACTGATGGTACAAAATAAAAAAAATGATCAGTCCATCAATCAGTGGGTTAGACGTTCGGTTTCGCGTCAATCTTTAACAGATTGATGGATTGATGGACTGAACTGATGAGAAACTGAGTGTGTAACCTACGTCTATAAGTTCGATCGAAGAAATTGATTCACAGGCAGTTGACAGACTTACGACAATTGGTCAGATTATGTCAATTCAATGTTAATTACTGTGATCTGTCGGATGGGTTTGACATAACGCGGCCAAATTAGAGCCACTCTACACGGCGCGTTGCGTCGTGGATGCATTTCAAAATTTATATGAATTTAGCAGATTTGCAAGACGTCTCACGCAATAAATAAATAGTACTTTAGAAACGCGTCTACGACGCAACACTGACACAAAGCGCCGTGTGGACAGGATCTTACGGGGGCCCACCATGTGCCTATAAATCAACTTCTCTGCAGTGGATGGGCAAGACGTAAATTTGATGTAGGCAACAGAAGAGGAGAACTTGCGACAGTTTGTTTGTATAGAGTATTTCATTAATTTCATTGTTAATTATAGTTATAACTTATAAGTTACGATGGGGCTGGCGTGTAAGGCAAAAGTCCTTTATTCAAATAAAGGTGCGGACGTTAGTGCGTGCGTGTATGTCTCTCTCTCTGTGGATCCGTGTCACAGTGTGATAAAAACCTCGTTTTTGTTTCACCTCGTTTTTCTTTCAAAATGCTATAGTTGATAGCTATATAAACATTAGAGTAGAACTACGAGATCGATATTCTTTGTATGTAGTTATTTTTTTAAAGAGTGTCAAAGTTGGCGTTTTTCCGGGTCAAAAATTTGAATAAAAATTAATTAAAAAAAACTAATCAAGTAACATTAATTTTGTTTACGAGTATACCAATTGAACAAGCACTTAATACTTTACTTTTTCTCCAAATTTGGTTAAGCTACTGTGATCAAGTAGGGAGATATTTATTTATATAATAATTTTAGATTTTCATTTTTAATTTCGCGATTAGATCGAGTTAGAAAAAGTTTTAAGCATGAAACGATAGTGTGAGTAATCCTTTATCAATGTTATTAAAAATCACACTCTAATAACCTCTATGTCAGAAGTTATATCCAATTCAATTTTTTTTAATAAAAATTCGGATTTTTTTATACATAGGTTGTCACTAAAGTTGATATTTTATTTTCCCCGACATGTAGTCGGGGAAAATAAGAGGGGAAAATAAGAGGGAAAATAATAAGAAGGTTGCATATGAAATCATTAATTTACGTTATATTTTTTTACTTTTTAGATTTTTTATTATTAGACCTACCTAAACGTGATCTTGATATTTTTCGTATAGGATATCGATTGCGAATTTGCGTATCAACCGGATAAGCCAAACAAGAGACCATTAGTGACAACCCTAGGTACAAAAAATCCAAATTTTTATTAAAAAAAATTGAATTGGATATAACTTCTGACATAGAGGTTATTAGAGTGTGATTTTTAATAACATTGATAAAGGATTACTCACACTATCGTTTCATGCTTAAAACTTTTTCTAACTCGATCTAATCGCGAAATTAAAAATGAAAAACTAAAATGAATTAATAAATAAATATCTCCCTACTTGATCACAGTAGCTTAACCAAATTTGGAGAAAAAGTAAAGTATTAAGTGCTCGTTCAATTGGTATCAACAAAATTAATGTTACTTGATTAGTTCTTTTTAATCTAATGTTTATATAGCTATCAACTATAGTATTTTTAAATAAAAACGAGGTAAAACAAAATCGAGGTTTTTATCACACTGTGCGTGTGTGTGCCGCTACCTGCGTCTGTCGACGGCGTCGTGCAGCCTGTCGGCGTCGGCGACGGCTGCCTCGACGAGGCTGCGCTGCTCGGAGCACTGCTGCTCGGTGCGGACCAATTTCTAGAATATAATAATTATTATTATTACTAGCTGACTCGGCAAACGTTGTTTTGCTATATAAATTACTTCTAGTATCAATATAAAAAGTACATAAAAAAACCTATTCTGAGGCCTAACGCATGTACCACCGAGGAAATAGGCTACTTGTCCTACTTTTTTTCTTCATGCTAATCACTTCTTATGCCCACTTTTACCAACACCTGAAATTTAGGTGTCCCTTAAGCCAATATAAGGAGCACCTAACGCAAGTTTTGTTTTCACCAACGTTTAAGTGACACCTAAACCATTATAATTTGTGGGATGAATTGACAACCCCGTTACTCTTAGGTGACGTTTATTTGAAAAAAAACAACATATTATGCTATTCATCCGTCAAACCCACTGACCTCCATTATACAAGTACGCTGGACTAATGATACCCTTTGAAATGACAGCTATTTTTGTCCCTATTTGAAGAGGAATCAGCTCCCCCATTATCAAGGATAGGAACTAAATTTGACGTAAAAATGACGTTTGAAAGTGTCGCCATATTGGCGCTGATAGCAGTAGTGGGAGTATTTGGAACTAACACAAGTAATGTACACTCGAGGAAGTTGATTTCTATGCATGTGGCAGGTTTTTTAGTTTGGGCCGGTTGCTCGGCAAAGAGAGTATATCAGAATTATATATATCGTGATAAATTATTTGTTTAGGTATGCATGAAGTCTCAACGCAATATTTTCACTGAATGATGAATTCGGCGGCTACAATAATATACCGTAATAAATTCAGTCCGCTTCAAAATCGAGTACAACTAATATATATTCTGTGACATAAGTTTGATTTTTTAACAATTAGGTACTTCAAGTATCAAAACGTGGTTAGTAATTACTGTGTAAAGCGCATCACACACGGTGAAGATAATATAATATTTTATCTTAAGATGCCCAAATATAAAATATTATAGTATCTTAAGCTATCACACACGGCTAAGATACGATAATATTAAAAATATGTTCATTTCCTTACGAGTCTGCGTTGGTGCCACACGTATTCCTTGTTAGAGTTCTATATACAGAATGATTGACTATGAGTGATAACTAATAACTGATACTGTCTTACTTCTTGATTTGTTAGACAACTTCTCAGACGAAGATTCTGATATAGAATGTGAAATGCAGATTGCAGTAGCACATTCCAAAAGGAGAAACATTTGGATAGAGCCTCACATAAAAAAGAGAAAAACCTGCGGCTTTAACTTTTAGGGTTTACACAGACGGACTGCATTTCAACTGCAATCCAACTGCAAATTGCAGTTTGAATGCAATTGACACGACTGCAATGCGACTGCAATAGAACTGCAAACCAAACACGCAGTCGGATTGCAGTTCAGTTGCTGTCGGCGTGCAGTCGTGTGAACTGTTTGGTTTGCAGTTCTATTGTAGTCGCATTGCAGTCGCGTCAACTGCATTCAAACTGCACTTGAACTGCAATTTACAGTTGGATTGCAGTTGAAATGCAGTCCGTCTGTGTAGACCCTTATCAATATCTGTCAACGAAGAAGTTTCAGGAGTATTTTAGAAATTCAAGAGAAACATTCATTTCGATTCATGAGCTTTTTAAGCAATAATAATAATAAAGCAATAAATTATAAGTCAATTTTATTTAAAATTATCCGAAATGTTACTTTTTCCATCAAAATGTTACTTTTCGAATGAGAGTAGGTATGTAACTTTCTAACATACAGCACTGGCAACACTGCATCTACTAGTGCGTCCGATCACCGATGATCCCGCTGCTCGACACAAAAACACCCTGTAGGTTACGAAATATATATTTCGTATCTTAAGATAAAATATTAAGGTACGAAATATATATTTCGTATCTTAAGATAAAATATTAAGGTACGAAATATATATTTCCATATCTTAAGATACAAAATATAAAATATAAATTAACTTCGTCGTGTGTGATGGTTCATAGGATTTGTATGGTGAGCGATATTCTAAAATATGCTCTAAGATAATATACATTTTATATTATCTTCACCGTCTGTGATGCGCTTTATGTGTTAATTGATTATTATTTCAGTTGTGTTAAGTAATACTTTGTGGTGTGATAGATTTCGTTTAAAAAATGAAGTGTTTTTGACGTTTTTGGTGGTGACTGGTCTTATTGCTTTGCGTTAAGAACTATTTTCAAAATGCATAAAGAAGTAAGAACCCGTCTTGAACTCAACATTTTTCACGTAAGTTAACTGGCAGATTTTTGTGTATCATCTGTAATTTCGATTGATAAGACGTGACGATTGCGGATAGACAGTTCGTCCGCATTGGTTTCGTTACTTATGAACTTTTTAACGAGTCTAAAAATCTTAGAAATTTGCCATACCTACTCTTGTAAGTTTTTACACATGCAGTTGATTACAGTTTTCTACATAAGTTACCATGAAACTTTTAACACTGCAAGTAGCCAAGATGAGGGGTTAGAGGTCAGTCATAGTGACCACCTTCATGGGTTTAAAGTTGGAAGGACACATCACACAACATACATTAGGGTTTAGAACAGTTCTGACGTAGTGTATCGTCGCATACGACCTTTCGAGTTTCGACAGCGTACGTAGGCCGTAGCGTGAAGACATTGAGCGCGCGTTTTTACATTGCGTTTTTTAGTAATAATAATAAAATTTAAAAAAATATTTAAAATTATTTTTCTATCTAGTTTATTATCATGTTTAAAGGGTATTCAATACAAAAAAAATTAAAATTAATATAAAAAAAAAAACAAAAAAATACATTTTCGTAATCAGAAAATGTAGTATAAATTATAATCATACCCCAAAGTTATCGGAAGTGGTCTTATTACACCCTGTATAGTGATTTTGGTTTTATGTGAAGTGTACTAAGAATATGCTACCAAAAAGTCAAATATTAGGGGCAAGGTCGAAGATGCTGAGAGAACTCCTAACTCCTTATAGATACACGTTTGGGAGTTTCGGCGTTGTTTTAAGAACAGAAAGTATATGCTACTATGCAATTCATATTCATCATCATCATCATCATTACCACGTCGCGTTAAGGTCACCAATGTCTCATGGCACAGAATAGATAATAGTCCAAGGCATATGTATGGATATACTAATAATAATTATTATGTACTGTATAACAACACCTGTTTGTTTAATACACGGCGGTCGGCGCCGTAGAGGCGACGGCTCACGGCGCGTGGCGGCAGACGACAGATCGAATACTTTACTACTTCATATACAGATCGAATACTTTACTAGCTACTTTATAAAATTTTTCCGAATTCGGCTAAACCTCAACTAATTCTGTACTCAATCTTCATAATTTTGAAGTCGATGCCAGTTCCAAAAGTTTCAAATATTCTGTCAGAGGACTTAAGATTCAGCTATCTGGTACCGACTTCAAAATTATGAAGATTGAGTAAAGAATTAGTTGAGGTTTAGCCGAATTCAGAAAAAGGCACTATTATTAATATTTAATACTTTTTAGTTCATATTAATGTTATTACTGTTTTTTTACCTTGGAAGTCGGTTTTAATTTTCTGTTAAAAATAATTATTATTAGTTTTGATAAATGTATGCCAGAGGGAGACACTTCTTATTGAGAATGTAACTTGTTTCAATGAGTTATGACCGATTTCCCCAATGTTATGACGGTTTTTAAAATGTTTTACCTAGCTTTTACTACGTGGACTAACAATTTTTGTATGAAAAATAAAGTTTTCAACTCTCATATTTTAATAAAAAAATATAATACGCAATTTAAATTGAGATCTAAATAATAGACGTGTATATTTACTAAACATATTATATCAAAACTCATGAAAATAAATTATTTCAATAGTTGTAAAGTGATTCCGAATTCCGAAATAGACTAAAATTCGAGATTTTTCAAGCTTTGGAATGAAATATCTTAAAAACCTGAGCTGATAGAAAGAAAATTTCTTAGAAACATATGATCAGGGCACAAACTTCTAAAGCTTCGTTTAGACCAAACGAGCGAATGCTCATTCTAGTAAAGCTCTTTAGATTCCACCAAAAACATAACTGTTAAAATAGGGCCTAGTTCCTGTAGGCTGATTTTTGGCCTAAAAAAAGAGATGAAATCTAATCCAATACCAAGTTCAGATGCACTTCACCGATCATAATCATCTTCATCAACAGCCTGATCCATAATACTTCTAATTTAAACTTGGCAGGTTAATTAAATTCTATAAATATTATCTAATTATATAATATAATTATTAATCAAGTGTTACGTATAGCACAAAAACCTACCAAGTTCAAATTTAGAAGTATTATGGATGAGGCTGTTGATGAAGATGATTATGATCGGTAAAGTGCATCTGAACTTGGCATTGGATTAGATTTCAACTCTTTTTAACCGACTTCCAAAAAACGAGGAGGTTATTTTAGGTCAAAAATCAGCCTCCAGGAACTAGGCCCTATTTTAACAGTTATGTTTTTGGTGGGATTTCAATACTTTTTTTCAAGAAGTCATACCTATGTTTATTGTTTTTTTTTGTGCCACGCACGACGTAAACAATAGTTTCGATAGATGCCGCTAGTGGTATTTGTTCTAACTCTGTAACTATCAATAGAAGCCAAATTTTTAAGTAAACAGTATTTATTTATTAAGCTATAACTATACAGTGTGCATTATACATGACAATATTTTATACCCCTCTCCTCCTCCCACCCTCCTCATCGTATTCTCATTGTGTTACTAGTACATAAGAATTTTTATCTCAAGTTCGTAGATGAGCCGATTCACGCTTGACCGATTTCTTAAATGTCTTAATTTGGTGTTAATATACATATTATAACACACGACCTGTGTGCCAAATTACATTACGCTAGGATATTTGGAAGTAGCCTCTAAAGTTCGTAGATGAGCCGACTCACGCTTGGCCGATTTCTAAAATTTCCTAATTTTTTGTTAATCTACATATAACACACGACCTGTGTGCCAAATTTCATAATGCTAGGACAATTGGAAGTGGCCTGGAGGTTTTGATTACCGGTCAGTGAGTGAGTGAGTGCCAAAATTAGCTATTTTTAACCGACTTCCAAAAAACGAGGAGGTTATATGTTCGGCTGTGGATATATATATTTTTTTGTATGTTCAACGATTACTCCGCCGTTTGTGAACCGATTTTCGAAATTTTTGCTTTGTTGTATTTGGTTTTACTCCAATTTGGTACCATGTTCACAAAAGTGGTGACCTGATGACGGGATCCAGGAGTAATCGAGGGAACTCCTCGAAATTTATATGGAAACATATGGTTCGGCCGTTCGGCGCGTGGCGGAAGACGACAGATCGAATATACTTTACTACTTTATATACAGATCGAATACTTTACTAACTACTTTATAAAATTTTAATAGACAAAATATAGAATTAAAATAAAGATATTTTAAAAAGAGCATTTAAACAAAACAAAGTCAATAAGTGTCTTTTTAATTACTTATACTTATTAATCGATAGATGGCGCACTAAGTATCGATTTGAATGGATTTGAAATTGAATTCTTGATTACAAGAACAGCTGTCAATAATTATGATAATATTATATTACTAGCTGTCCCGGCAAACGTTGTTTTGCCATATAAATAATTTTTGGTATGAAAAAAAAGATGTTGGCCGATTCTCAGACCAATATCCTCACAATATGCTCACATAATTTCATGAGAATCGGTCAAGCCGTTTCCGAGGAGTATGGCAACGAAAACTGTGACACGAGAATTTTATATATTAGATGAGTAGCTACGCTAATAATAATAATAATAATAATCTTTATTTGCAAAAATATGGTCATAAGATGGTAAAATTTTACAGTGTCTCACATATTTTGGTCGATTTTCTCGACATGCAAACAACATGCAAGCAACAAGCTACATCCTATGCAAGTTTATACAATTTTTTATCTGATAGATCCTTCGATCGTGGAAAAACGAGACACAATAGCCTTTCTATTGTTATCGCAATCGCCGGTGACCGCTTGGGGTTTGAAGTATTAAAATTGTTAAATTACTTAGCACAATATGTTCACTTCACTGATAATATATTATTTTGTGAGTGTGAACTGTGACTCTTAACAAATTGTAATAAGATACGTAAAATATACGCGAAGGTTTACCTACTAGTGTAACTAAAAAGAGTGAAATTATTATTATTTTTAACAAACAATTAAAACCGACTTCCAAGGTAAAAACAATATTAACATTAATATGAACTAAAAAGTATTAAATAATTTTTGCTATCTAATAGTGCCTTTTTCCGAATTCGGCTAAACCTCAACTATTTCTGTACTCAATCTTCATAATTTTGAAGTCGGTGCCAGTTCCAAAAGTTTCAAATATTCTGTCAGAGGACTGAAGATTCAGCTATCTGGTACCGACTTCAAAATAATGAAGATTGAGTACAGAAATAGTTGAGGTTTAGCCGAATTCGGAAAAAGGCACTATTAGATAGCAAAAATTATTTAATACTTTTTAGTTCATATTAATGTTAATATTGTTTTTACCTTGGAAGTCGGTTTTAATTTTTTGTTAAAAATAATAATAATACAGGGAGATATTTCAGAATCTACCGAAGCTATATCTATGAAATTTGGTATACTGTGTAAGTACTAGTATATAATTACATAGGTATAATTTTATCTTTGCACCTGCAATAGACACTGACCTACAGGGGGGTCAAAAGTGCGTCAAAACGGTTCGTGTAAATAGTGCACGGCATGCGCGCGGCCTGCTGGAACTAGGCCTGCGCACTCCGTGCGCTTTGATGTACCAACTAACAACGAGCATTATTTCGTTGTTCTAGTGTGTTCGCCACGTGTTCGGTGGTAAATAGGTAGAATGCTCTAAGAATCTCGCTCGTTTGGTGTAAACGACGCAAGAGCGCTCGAGCAATTGCCAAGAGCGTTCTTTCGTGTTCGGACGTGCTCGCTCTTCGAGGCGGTCTCTTCAAAGGGATTCTAGTGTTCTTGATATTTTTACTTTTTGGCGGCTGGTTTTAGGTAGTTTATCAAAGGTTACTTCGTATATATGGATTGAAGTAATGAAAAATGTTTACAAATGATAGAATTATACCATGACAAAAGATGTTTATGGGATCCAACCTTTGATGACTATAAAAATAAATTAACTACTTATCGTTGACGAATGAGCATTCGCTCGTTTAATTCTAATTCTTGATGTTCTTGTTGATTCGATTGGTGTAAACGATCTAAAGTATGTTTTAACGAATTATAGTTTACAGTTTACACTAAACGAATACGAAAGAATGTTCTTGTGCTGTTCTTGCTCTTTGTTCTTTTGGTGTAAACCCACCTTAACAGAAACAGCTTTTAGTTTTCAAGGCGCAAAACTACTGTTGACCAGTGTAATTAATATTTTAAGCTGAAAAATAACTCAAACATGTTAAATATTTTCGTATGAGAAAATGATTTTGGTATTACGTAAGTATAAGAATTTCGATGGGATTACTAGTGTGATGACGTCACATCCAAATCGGAAGTACCGCGAAAGCGTTTTCGTCAGTAGAAATAAAAAAATATAAAATCTTATTATCTAATCGACTTTATTTATTAATCATAAGCTTTTATTTGGTGATAAGAACCGTGAAATACGGTTTCCTGGGCCTACTACTATTTTCTACTAGAAATATGCATTTGTTTAATGAAATTGCATATAGGTCAAGTAGCCCATTGTTCCTAGGCACGTTGACGGGCCTACATCATGTAGTCGGCTTATGTCAATTAAATGTTAGCTGTGATCGGTCAGATGGGTTTGACTTAACGCGACCAAATTAAAACAGTCTACAAATCAACTGCTTTATATTCTAGATAAGTGTAACTAATGTATTGTTCTCATGTAAGTGGATATTATTGTATCTTTTATGAGAATAAATTCTTTAAACCTTATAGTACTATACTATCAAACTTTACAATACTAAACTTACAGTAGTAGTCTCCTCCAGTATAGTCTGCGTAGTATTCAGTTTGCTGATCGTCTCTGTCAGTTGACCTTCGGAGTTCTGCACCTTGCTCTGGAGTTGTCTGAATACATTCTCCATTTTGTCTCTCTCCTCCTCCATGGCTCTCTTCTTGAGGAGCAGTTCTTGTATATTTTTCTGCTGTTCCTCCTGTTTAAATGTCATCTCAGCATGTGTGGCCAAGGATATATCTGAAAAATTTACTAAAATTATAAACAATTTAAACTGTCACCTAACATTCTTCAGTTAGAAACATGAAACTTTATTTTTGTGCTACTGATTAAAAATGAACGGATACGTTATTAAGCGTTTCTGGTAACTCTACCCCCAAGGGGGTGAAATTGGGGTAGAAAGTTTCAATGAAAGTCCGTCATTTCTTGAGTTAGAAACATGAAAGTTTTTTGACGTTTGTGTTTGACGTTTGCTTAAATAGGGTCCCGTTTTTACCCTTTGTTTATACAAAGGGTAAATGGAACCACAAAAAGGGAAAAACTATCCATCTTTGTCATTAATTATTATACTATGATAACGCGGACGAAGTCGCGGGCAACAGCTAGTATTTTTATAATTTTTCCTCTGGTTGTTTTCAGGTTGTTAACGTTCCTCCGGTATTAACAAAACACTTAAAAAAAATCGAAATCGATTTAGCCGTTCTCAAGATTCACGCTTACACACTTAATATTCATTTTTATATGTACTCGTATTATAGATCTTATATATAAAAATGGATTTTCAAATGTGTTAGTCGCGCTTTAACTCGAAAACGGCTGAACGGATTGGGCTGATTTTAGTCTTAAAATATTCGTAGAAGTCCAGGGAAGGTTTTAAAGTGACACAAAGTTCACCGGGACAGCTAGTAATATGTATAAAAATGGATTCTCTAATGTGTTAGTCGCGCTAAAACTCGAAAACGGCTGAACAGATTGGGATGATTTTAGTCTTAAAATATTCGTAGAAGTCCAGGGAAGGTTTTTAAGTCACACGAAGTTCACCGGGACAGCTAGTAGAATAATAATAAATAGAGGATTTACTACTTTCATTTGAAAATATCTACTGACCATACTTATCTCTAGCCGCTTGCAAGTCCTTCTTCAATTTGTCAATTTCCTGGGCAAACTCTTTGAGCATAACCTTCTTGGCCATTTTCTGGTTAACTTCTGGCTTGTTCTGGATGTTCCTGGCCTGGCAGGCGTAGATCAGTGTGCGTTTTGTCTCTTCAAAGTCTTTGTGCAGCGGAGATATGGTCGCTATGATGGACGTCTTGGTGCGACCACCGAGTGACTCTTGTAGTATACGTGTGAGTTTTGAATCTCTGTAATTTTTATTTTATTGATATGACTAGTGTATTGTAAGTTATAGAGTTACAGCAATGATATTGTATGTTACTAACGTAACTAGATTGGCAGTCTACGACAGAAACGCGTCACCACTTTGAAGATGCCTGCAGGCATATCTGCCATACATAATGACATAATAACATTATGAAGTGACATTGTCTTTTGGGCTATCAAGTGGTTACGCATTTTTTGCATCAGTTTGTAAGACATTGCCACTCTAGTATTTTAGAAACTCATTGAGTTACAGTATAACAGTGTTTCCTTCACTTCACAACTTCAGCCACGGACCCCTAGGAAATGAAGTAGTTTTCACGGACCCACTTATTAAAATAAACAGCAAAAACGGATTACGTATGGTCCAGAGATGACACCGCGGACCCCTATACACATCTGGGGGTCCTCAGACCACAGATTGGGAAACACTGAACTATAACAGAAGTCTTAGGGTCAGTTCACATTGCAACTTGTATAGCTAGTGCCTCACGCAAGCAAACCAGCTGCGGGCAGCGGGTCGGGAGCGGCGCGGCGCGTGACAATGTATAGATTCATGTGGACAGGTCCCGAAAACTTATCCATATAAATCGGCTTAGCGCTCTTAGCCAGCCCCTAGACGAGCAATTTTATTGCGCAATATTACATTATTGCGTAATATTATTGACCGTCTGGGGTTGATATTGTTGACATCGCACGCTTTCAACCTAATTGTCAAATAAACTGTTCATTAAAAATAATGCGTGATATTGCACAATAAAATTACTTGTCTAGGGGCCCACTTTCGACAAGTGCCGTCTGTAAACGGCACTTGTCGAAAGCTTAAGCCTGATGCGACATCCTAAAGGTACAATTCCGTGCATCGCGACAGTCGTAAGCCGCGCACGACCTACGACTGTCGTCGGTCGCTCGCGTCTGTCGTAGGCCTCGAAAGCGGTGCCATACATTTTCATACACTGACTATGGTCGCGAGCGACCGACGACAGTCGTAAGTAGTGCGCGGCCGCGATCGATCGCGATGCACGCAATTGTACCTTTAGAATCATACGCTCACCTGTACGGTATACGCGTTTCTCCGTTAGCAAGTGAATGGATGACTCTCTCCAACACCAGTAGACTCTGGTTGATATTCACACACTCGCGCGCCCGCTCGCCCTGGGCCTGGTTTTCGGTGCCCGCCTTGCTAATTTGCTCCGAGCCTGCCAGGTCTACCAGGTTCAGTTTCCCGACCTTGATTTGTTCCCCGCCTTCGTAACTTTCCTTCATGAGGACCGTGATGGTGAAGACAGTGTGTGAGCGGCTGTTGAAGAACAATATGTTATGCTAAGTAGTGACATACGGTTAATTGCTCGATAGTTTTACTCCAAATCGAGCAATAACCACCGTGTGGACCGCAAAACCTACAGCTCGAAGGCTCGCTTCGAGCCGGCTCGATGGAATTAAATATGTCAAATATGTCATTTCCTTCGATTTGGAGTAAAACTATCGAGCAAAACCGCATGTGAGTACTTAGCATTAACAGACTTTCCGATCATAGCAGCGGCTAGCAGCGACCGACAAAAATTCAAATAAAATGCGACTTTATGACAGAGTCGTTAGGTTTCATTTTCTACTGACATTAAATTAATGTCAGTAGAAAAGACGTGAGTGGAAGAATCGAACAAGTAACATTTCGTAACATTCGGACAATAACTAATTTTTTCCCTAATTATTTTAATAAAACTTGTAACTTATCTTCTTCATAACCTAGGTAATGTATCTGGCTACACATATAATCCATAGTTTTTCTATTTCAAATATTTTTTCCGGCCCTAAAGCCTCCATTTAAGCAAAAAACGGGAAGCTTTTGCATGTTACTAACCTTATTCTTCCACTTACGTCTTGAATTTTGTGAAGCGACTGATTTTTGGTATGAAGATACTTTGGCACCCGGGAAAGGACATTAGTACAGTTAATGAAGGCAAAAATCAGGTGCAACCTTCGATTTCGTTGAACCTTCATTGATTTGGATGAAAATTTGGGATTAAGTACGTTATGCCCTCTACTTTAAAAGTGACATACGCTCGTATCGTGTTTTTTTATTTATTTTAGGGGTGAAATCCACCCCTTTTGTTGAAAATAGAAAAAAATGCAGATTTAACCATTCTGGCTTAACTAATTGTGTTTCATTTGATAAAATAAATTTTTTTAATGTTTTATTCATGATTTGTGATTATGATTATATTAAGTAAGTATAATTAATTTTTCATTCATTTTAGCAACCATCCCTTTAATCGTGAAAAAAACATTTTTTGTATATATTTGCTTTAAAATCGTATATTTACATTACATAAAGAGTTTTTTTAATATTTATGATATAATTTTTGGATAAAACTGAAATAACGGTTAAAATTGTATTCAAAAAGTTAATAGGTTTCAGTTTTTAAACCCATTTTTAGGGTTCCGTAGGAACCCTTATAGTTTCGGTCTGTCCGTCCGTCTGTCCGTCTGTCTGTCTGTCTGTCCGCGGTTTTACTCAGAGACTATAAAACCTACAAAGCTGTAATTTGGCATGAATACACATATTGGTGATGGCAACAAAATGGTACATGAAATCGTAAAATTTTTTTTTACGGTACCTCCCCTACACATCAAGCAGGATGAATTTTTTTTCGCGCCCACCCCAAAGTTTTAAAGTGGAAAAAATCGTTAGAGTCCAGTGTCCCCCCTTCTACCAGCTAAACGGTTGGTTCTGGAAATGTCAAAAAATTCACGGGAGTAGGAAATATGCTGAATTTAAAAGGAAAACTATCACGGCTAAGAAGACTTCATAAGTTATTGAGTAATAGTTGATTAACTAAAAAAAAATTATTCGGCGAAGTATAAAGAACCTTTTCGTTCAAATTCCTTTGAAAGTAACTGAGATGATGTTGTTAGTAGTGCAAAACACGCTTTAAATGTACGTTAATTGACCATAAAAATTATCTAAACCTTGCGGTACTACGGAACCCTATATTGCGCGTGGCCCGACACGCACTTGGCCAGTTTTTTCAGTTAATTTACTTAGTACTTATTAATTTCTTATTTTGCAAGTTTTTTTTGCTAAAATTTTTCACCCCTGCCTGCAAACTACCCAATGTCTGAATAATAATTGCTTTAAGTTTTTATTGTAAGTTTTTTATCAGCTTTAATGAGTTCGAATATTTTTTCATAGATAAGATAAATTTTATATATTAATATATATTTCAAACATTGATATTATTTAGTCCAAAATATTCAAACAACGATTTCAAACTATGCTCTGTGCAAAAAATTTAACGCAAAGGCTGAATCTGCTAGACTGAAATATTTCATAGACGCACGTCATTATAAAAAGCCGCTCTCTTATCTAATAGACATTTGCCGTTTCGTTTCCTTGAAAAGATTAATATATTTAGTGTGCAATATTATACGACGCCTGCAATCGTGCTGGAACCGTACAAAAAACGTTCGGGATAAAAAGTATACTATGTCCATATCCATTCCCGAGATTCAAAGTATTTTCATACTAAATTTCAGTAAAATCTGTTGAACCGTTTGGGTGTTAAGAGGTAACAGGTAGACAAAAACACTATAGCACTTATAATATTAGTATATTACCTATTGACAGGGTTTCCTACAATATTTGCATCCCAAATCTCTGCTTCAAAATTGTTTTCAAAAAAAAGGTTCGTTAATATCACAATAGCCCTGTTAATTTTTAAGTTACCGGGTTCATTTATGGACCATTTTAAAGGTAATTTAAAGAGCTTTAAGATCGACTTGACAAATACTTTTTAAATCCCTTGGTTTCAAAAAAAATTTTTAATCCTATAAAAATCAAAAGAAAATCAAAAGATTTCTTAAAAACCGGCCAAATGCGTGTCGGGCCATGCGCAATATAGGGTTCCGTAGTACCGCTAGTTTTTGACAATTTTTATATATTCTATGAACGTATATATAGCGTGTTTTATACTACTAACAACATCATCTCAGTTACTTTCAAAGGAATTTAAACGAAAAGTTCCATTTATACTTCGCCGAATACATTTTTTTAGTTGATCGACTATTACTCAATAACTTAAAAAGTCTTCTTAGCCGTTTTACTTTTAAATTCAGCATATTTCATACTCCCGTGAATTTTTTGACATTTCCAGAACTAACCGTTTAGCTGGCTAACGATTTTTTCCACTTTAAAACTTAATATTTCACAATAATAATAATAACAATAATAAAGCCTTTATTGGACAATCTTACAAACTATTTACAAAAGGATAAATCAATTATTGACACCGGTTACGAGATTGTCTTGCGTCGTCGCATAGGCCTCCCCTAGAGCCTGCCATTTCTGTCTGTCCTGTGTTAATCTTTTCCAATTGGTGCCCGCAATCTTTTTTATGTCATCTTCCCATCTAAGCCTTTGTCTCCCTCTTTTTCTTTTGTTATATCTTGGGCACCATTCTGTCACATCCCTTGTCCACTTATCTTTACTACTTCTCATCATATGACCTGTCCATTTCCATTTTAGTTTTTTAATTGATACTGTTACATCATTCACCTTTGTCTGTGACCTTATTTTTTTCAGTTTTATTTTGTCTTTTATCTTGATATCAAGCATACTGCGCTCCATGCTATGTTGGCATGTTTCGATTTTTCGAAGATTCTGTTTTGTTAGACTCCATGTTTGACAGCCGTAGGTGAGGACTGGAAGGATACAGGCATCGAAGATTTTTTTCTTTCCTTTAAGTGGTATTTCGTCATTTAAAAAAAAAAAAAAAAATTACGAAATATTTCACAAACGGATCCCTAAATCGGAAAATGATCTATGAATACTCGCAATATTTTAAAAAAAACCTATTCAACGACACCCTACACGATGGAGTGGGCGCGAAAAAAAATTTTCATCCCCGCTTGATGTGTAGGGGAGGTACCACAAAAAAAATATTTTTTTACGATTTCATGTACCATTTTGTTGCCATCATTAATATGCGTATTCATACCAAATTACCGCTTTGCAGGTCTTATAGTCTCTGAGTAAAACCGCGGACAGACAGATAGAGAGACAGACAGACGGACAGACCGAAACTATAAGGGTTCCTTATTGACTACGGAACCCTAAAAATGGACTCAAATTTCGTTATTTATAATTTTTACGAAGGTTCAATATTTTTGAAGCTATGTTCAAAACAAAATGATCTTTACGAAAATTTTAATAATTTCGATTTTACTAAATCGTTCTTTTCTTCAAAACGAAGCATTCTTAACCAAGAAAAATTTTTGAGGTCATTACTTATGCTAAAATAAAGAAAAGTCTTTGGGGATAACCACAAATTTGAATTATTGTAGAAATGGTCAATGTTTTATTTTTCGATTTTTGCAAAAAAATTTGAAAGCGTCATCTTATTTTATCATAACTTCAAACTTGTTCAATTTTGAAGCTATTAACTTTTTAAAATTCTCATTAGAAAGGTACTTTTAAGCACTTTAAAAGGCCTTAAAGAAGTACATGTCATAAAATGCATCAGTTTACCGTTATTTAAGTTTGAATGCTTGGACTTAGGTACTCGCCGAAAGAAAATGTATATTATAGGTTACGCTCAGACCGAAATCGCTCAGTGAAAAAATAGCTCACAACGCATTGTGGTTATAGTGAAACGGCCATGACGCGTTCTGGCAATCACAAAAAGACCATAACGCGAAATTCGTATCGTGGTCGATATGCTATTCGTTTTTCTTGATTTGTTCTTGATTGATTGATCGTCCATAGCTATGGAAAATCAAATTTGAATTACCACGCGTACTAAAAAATATTTTTTCTTTTACTATATCACTGCATAACCTGTTTATTATTATTATTTATGAATAAAATATTCATAGCTCCATATTATCCGTAGGTACTAATATTATTACTGTCTGTCTGTCTGTCGCAACGAGTTGTTGTTTTTTAAATAAAGTAGGTAATCTGTTATCTGACCTCAATAAAATATAATAAAAATTACATCTCAATGAAAAATATAGTTTTATTTTAATTAATATAATTTAAATATAATACTACTAGTTGATGCCCGCAACTTTATTACGCCAGATAGATAATAATAATATTCTTAGTACGGATAGTTATATGAAACTATGGATATTTTATGAATAACATAGGTAAAATAAAGTATTTCGCCTAGATTTCGCCCATATTATTTTATTGAAGTGACTAAATAAGTATGTTGCCATGGCAACGTCGATCGCTATCCCGTCGCACAGACAATGGTTGCCGTCAGTCTCAGGTTGTATTAATTTACTATTATTTATGCAACAAATGCACTTTATCAATATATAAAGTACCCAGTAGCCGATTCTCAGACCTACTGAATATGCATATAAAATTTGGTATAAATCAGTAAAGCAGTTTCGGAGGAGTTCGTGGACTAACATTGTGACACAAGAATTTTATATATAAAATAATGATAATTTACACGTTATGCAGTGATTTAGTAAAATATTTTGTAGTACGCGTGGTAATTCAAATATTATAAATCTGCCACACCGCCCACACCTATGGACGATTAATCAATCAAGAGAAACGAGTAGCATATCAACCACGACACGAATTTCGCGTTATGGTCTTTTTGTGATTGCCAGAACGCGTCGTGGCCGTTTTCATTAGAGCCACAACGCGAATTTCGCGTCGTGGCTGTTTCGCTGTGACCACAACGCGTTGTGAGTTATTTTTTCGCTCACTGAGCGATTTCGGTCTTTGAGCGTAACATATACAATAACCTATAGTTGCGTCTGTACGGTGAATTATACGGCTATTAATGAACCAAAGATTTCCTTTGGTAGGATTGGTCCTTATGGTCCAAGGATGGATTTAAGATGTGGAGCCATCGCGATTTTTGATGTTAGTTTTTTTTTTTAATTTTAGCAGCTTTTGCTATGGAGGAAAATAGAGTCTCAATCTGTATAGAGGCATTAATTATGGTACTATTCCAAGTTCGGTACCATATTCGGATTACTTAAGAATGCTTAATTCATTTTAGGACTTAAAATTTAGTTTGTTATTATTTTTAGCAATATTCCGCGAAATAAACTTCCACCTTTAAGTAAATGAGTGAGTGCACGCATAGGCATGCGTACAGCACCTCCCTCCTCCCACACTGCCTATGCGTACACTCGCATGCAAGAACTTGCAAACACCACCACCACACAAGCAATAATGTTGGCAAATCCGTGCAAGGTCCCTCACCACCATGCAGGTTGAAAACCTCGACGCGCGTTTCGCTCCAACACCGGAGCATCCTCAGGATGTGGACTCTACGAACAACGTCCGTCAAGTCTTGACTTTTTTGACAGGTTTTCAACCTGCATGGTGGTGAGGGACCTTGCACGGATTTGCCAAGCTTTTTTTTTTTTGCTTGTGTGGTGGTGGTGTTTGCAAGTTCTTGCATGCGAGTGTACGCATAGGCAGTGTGGGAGGAGGGAGGTGCTGTACGCATGCCTATGCGTGCACTCACTCATTTACTTAAAGGTGGAAGTTTATTTCGCGGAATATTGCTAAAAATAATAACAAACTAAATTTTAAGCTATGGATTTCCGCAAAGTAACGCCTGATTCCATTAACCATTTTAGGACTCATATTTGCACGTTATAGATGTTAAACAGCGTAAAAAGAAGAAGAAGAAGCATTATTTAAACGCGCTAATCTTAGTATGAGTTAGTAATTACTGGTCCGATTTGAAAAATTCTTTCAGTGTTAAATAGACCATTTATTGAGGAAGGCTATAGGCTTAATTTTATTAAGCTAAGACTAATATAAGCGAAGAAATAGAAGAAAATGTGAAAAAACGGAGGAAATTATTTGAAAGGGCTTATTTCACGATTTTTTCAGCAATTTTTCTGTTATTTGGCAGAAATAAAAAGTAGGAACGTGAAGGATCATAGGCGTTTTATTGTGGACTAATTTGTCTGTGAAATATCTAATTTGCGCGGGCGAAGCAGCACGGAACGTCTAGTAATATTATAAAGCTGAAGAGTTTGTTTGTTTGAACGCGCTAATCTCAGGAGCTACTCATCCGATTTAAAAGAATCTTTCAGTTTTTGATAGCCTATTTATCGAGGAAAGCTATAGCCTATATTTATCACGCTAAGACCAATAGGAGCAAAGATATAGAGGAATATGTGAAAATAAAGCTGAAGAGTTTGTTTGTTAGTTTGTTTGTTTGAACGCGCTAAGAACTACTGGTCCGATTAGAAAAAATCTTTCAGTGTTTGATAGCCTACTATCTAGGAAGGCTATAAGCATATTTTATCACGCTAAGACCAATAAGAGAAGAAAAAAACGGGAAAATTATTTGAAAGGGCTAATATCTCACAGACTACTGGAGCAATTTTTATATTATTTGACACGAATATATAGTAGACTACGTGAGATATGGGTTATTAATTTGTGAAAAATATACGGTTTCCGTGAAATTTCAGATTTACGCGGACGAAGCCGCGCGGTACGACTAGTAATATTAATATGTTTATTGCTCCATTCATCACCATGTCTTTGGCATGCAGAATAATGCGGCTCTATCAGCCTCCTTATATTAATTAAGCCCTGTCAACAGCGTTTTCGTTGGTTAAAAGTCGTATATTCTAATTTTTTTGTTTTATTTTATTTTTAAGTATTTTTTAACTAAATATTATTCTAAAATTGGCATTTAAACATTCGATTCATCGAAAATGATGGGATATGAGAGAATTCTTATCGATAATGCCCGAAAATGTGTTAGAATTAGTAACAACAAAACCAACCATACTCAACGTGTGCTTTGAAGTCGGCACCAGTCCCAAAAATTTCATTCTGACATTGACTGAACTCACGATTAAATTAGCTGGTGCCGACTTCAAAATAGTAAAGACATACAAAGTAGTTTGTACAGAAATAGTTAAGATTTGGACGAATTCTGAAAAAGGCACTATAAAGAGTAAAGCGGGCTCCACACTCGCGGCGCGAAGGCCCGCCAAGGCCGCGAACCTCGACTGTGGAGGGTTTCGCGGCTTCGCGTTCGCGCTTCGCGGCTTTCCCCGTCCGGTGTTGGTTTTTTGGCCCACGACAAAGGGCTCGCGAAGCGCGAACGCGAACATCATCCACACTCGCTTTTATTCTCTGTCGCACACAATGTCAGAGCAGCAGCAACAATGTCTTCAACGTCCATTTTACTCAAATGCGCGAACGTAAATGCGAAGATTGCGAGTGTAGAGGGCCGTATTCTTTCGCGTCGTGTTCACGGCGGGTTACGGGTAGCATCCGTGAAACGCGGCCGCAATTCGCGCCGCGAGTGAAGAGCCCGCATAAGGATTATACTATACTCTTTAGTTAATATTCTTATTGTTACATTGGAAGTCAGTTTAAATTTTTTGTTAAAAAATATTATTTTACTTACCTGGACTGCGAGTTAATGACAGTCGGTGCAACTTTTTTTCTCGCCTGTCCATCTGCAATAATTTTAAATATTTGGTGTGATTCGGATACCTGAAGCAAGAATAAGAATGTAAATTAGTTTACAGTAAAAATAAACCAGTAGCTTAGATTTTTTCGTGAACACAAAATTGTGTAAAATTATAAGACCACTAGCTGTTTAAAGGATGGGTGTTAGTGAGAAATGAAAGATGCGCCTGGTTAGATAGTTGGCTTTATTATGACATAATAATTGAGTGGTTACAGCGCTTATATACGGTTAACATATATCAAGAGACTACATAGGTATCACTAAACTATAGTTGCCCTCGACTTTGTCCGCGTGGGCTTCAGTTTATAGCGCGTGTTTATAGGCTTATTTACACAACTTTAGCTTTACCCATAAACTATTTATCATTGGTAGGTTTAAGGTTACGTCACTGCATAGATAAAGTACTGAGTAATGAGTTATTTATCAACGTGTATAACAATCGAAAAAATCGAAAAATCCAATTCAATATAGAAAGACTATGAGCAAGCGATAGCTCGATGTAGGCGACTCTTAGCGTCATCTGTTATGAATTTTTGGAACAAAGTTAATTTGAACAAATTTACGCATAAACATCCCCTTACAACCCCTTTTTCCAGTTAAAAAGTAGCCTGTCCTTTCTCAGGCTTTAGACTGTACAAAATTTCATTACAAAACAAACAATCTTTTATAATATATAGTATAGATTAAGAGCGTGCTGCCAAATTTTGCTGAATTTTCTAGTACATACTATTACTATTTACTTAAATAAAATTGACATTTATTTCATCAAATTGTATATTATTTATCTGATATTTGGCTATATGGAAAACACGATTCACTTATTTTGACTCGATAGTTATATTATTCGAAATTATGAATTTTTCTGGGCTTTTCAACAAACATCCGTTACACTTATTGAGCTACTGTCATTAAATAACTTGCACTACTACAATCACACACTATAAAATAATAGCTAAATAGTATAGGAAGTTACGCATCGCTCCCTACGAGCTTCATCACATAATATGTTCCCTAAGTGATTGTAAGCATTTTCAGTCCGGGGGGCAAAACGAAACATGCGGCTAGCGGGGGAGAGGGCGGGTTCAAAGATGGCCGCCACCCGGTCTCTTTAAAAAATCTATCCTCGTCCTTTTTATTGAGGCAAGATTGGTATCATTTTCGTATAAACCAAAGACGTAGAATCTATTTCTGATATTAATTATAGTAAGTTTCATAGTAATTTTACAAGAAAAACGAAAAATGTGAAAATCTCACTTGGAGATTTTTGCTTTGAGAGCTCATTACTTTTATATAGTGCTTAAAAATATCATACAAAAAATACTATCGTATAGCGCATTTTATGCAGATTCTAAATATATACACTTTTAAATATCACATATACAAAAAGATGTTAAAAAAAAAACCGCAGCGCGGGAAGCTACACTCGCGCTAGGCGGTTGTAGTTGCTCGCGCTGCGGTTGTTTTTTTTTTTTTTGCAAAACATGCTTACTTTGTGAATAAACACGAATCAATGTTTTTTTTTTAATAATTTAATTATCGGGCACAGTTGCCGGCACACAGACATAACTCTGTGCATTTTAATTTTCTTTTAATACAGTTGCAACGGTTTTTGCAACCTGTCTTGCACCTGCATCGAGTGAGCTCTAGGCACACATTTGCCACATCTGGTAAATAAGACCAAACAGGAGTCCCAATATTTTCTTCCATCCTCCAGCCCCAGGAAGAAGGACTCGGAAGGTCTTGCTTAGGCACTAAGGCTTGTCCCCAGACATGAACTCCCTGATATATTGCCCGAAGTGTGTGTTGCTGTAGAGCGGCTTCCGTTGGAGGAATATTCTCCAACTGTCTGTCCTACTTTGTGAACAGATACTTTCTGCATTCGTTCACTGTAGTGCAGGAGCTTGAGCTGAAAAATAAAATATTACAGTAATTCTTATATTGAAATAGGTAAGCTGAATCTGTATCAAACTACTTTATACTACTTTATACTTACCGGTCGTACATTGTCAAAACAAATTTGTGGATGTAACTATCCGCATCTTCTATTATTCCGTCCAACAATGCCTTAAACCCACAAGTTACTTCTGGGTAGGCAATCCAGACACGCAACTCTTTTTACCTTTTCCATTAAAAAAGATACGGTATCTCATCTTGTCAAAGCATTAAAAATTGGCAGTACAGTAAATGCAGTTTTAAGTAATGTTAGTCGGGACAGAAGTATGATTGAGCCATGCAACCATGAAGAGGCCGACACTAGAATGTTACTTCATGTTGCTCAGATGAGTTGTGGATCCACATAGGTACAGGCAAAAACCATACTTATATTCCATGCCACTCTATTGCCAATGCACTCAGTACGTGTTTGAAATGCCCTTAGCACTAAAAAAGTGATAAATTTCCTCTAAAAGTTTAATGCATACTAACTAATGCATACTTACATATTACAGAACCAGAAAGAGCCGAAGTACTGTCAATTTTTCATGCTTTGACAGGAAGCGATACCGTATCTTTTTTTAATGGAAGAGGTAAAAGAGTGCGTTTGATGCCTGGATTGCCTACCCAGAAGTAACTTGTGGGTTTAAGGCATTGTTGAATGGAAGAATAGAAGATGCGAATAGTTACATCCACAAATTTGTTTTGACAATGTACGACCGGTAAGTATAAAGTAGTATAAAGTAGTTTGATACAGATTCAGCTTACCTATTTCAATATAAGTCTTACTGTAATATTTTATTTTTCAACTCAAGCTCCTGCACTACAGTGAACGAATGCAGAAATTATCTGTTCGCAAAGAAGGACAGACAGTTGGAGAATATTCCTCCAACAGAAGCCGCTCTACACCAACACACACTTCTAGCAATATATCAGGGAGTTCATGTCTGGGAACAAGCCTTAGTGCCTAAACAAGACCTTCCGAGTCCTTCTTCCTGAGGCTGGAGGATGGAAGAAAATATTTGGACTCCTGTTTGGTCTTATTTACCAGATGTGGCAAATGTGTGCCTAGAGCTCACTCGATGCAGGTGCAAGACAGGTTGCAAAAACCGTCGCAACTGTATTAAAAGAAAATTAAAATGCACAGAGTTATGTCTGTGTGCCGGCAACTGTGCCCGTTAATTAAATTATTTTATTAAAAAAAATTGATTCGTGTTTATTCACAAAGTAAGCCTGTTTTACAAAAACAAACAACCGCAGCGCGAGCAGCTACTTCCGCCTAGCGCGAGTGTAGCTTCCCGCGCTGCGGTTTTTAATTTTTTTTAGCATCTTTTTGTAGAAGGTGATATTTAAAAGTGTATATATTTAGAATCTGCATAAAATGCGCTATACGATAGTATTTTTTGTATAATATTTTTAAGCACTATATACAAGTAATGAGCTCTCAAAGCAAAAATCTCCAAGTGAGATTTTCTCATTTTTACGTTTTTCTTGTAAAATTACTATGAAACTTAGTATAATTAATATCAGAAACAGATTCTACGTCTTTAGTTTATACGAAAATGATACCAATCTTGCCCTAGTAGCCACCAGGACGAGGTTTTTTTTAAAGAGACCGGGTGGCGGCCATCTTTGAACCCCCCTCGTTTTCGTTTTGCCCCCCGGGCTGAAAATGCTTAGAATCACTTAAGGAACATATTATGTGATGAAGCTCATAGCTTAATACAATTTTTAAAGGTCAACTTCATAACTGCTCCCACTAAAAGGAAATAGTAGTACTGTACCCATTTATTTATTTATTATTAATTTTTAAGTAATCACTAATCACTAATTATCAAAAACATTTTTAGGACTTACGAACTTTACTTTCGTGCTATAATGCGGGAACCGTTGTTACGCCATATTGTTCACTATTAGCTGCAGCGCAAAGTCCAATTCTTGCGCGCACGATTCATGGAATCATTGTATCACGATTGTTCTATCTGGTGCCTTAGAACTTTTGGGCTTCATGGACAAAAACAGGAGGCCTACTGCGAAAATATTTTGAGCCTCATACAATCGAACGAGAATGCCGCGTGACGCGTCCTACTGTAAACGTCATTTCCCGCTTGTTAGAGTAGGACGCGGCGTTTCGATTCGTTCCATTGAGTCTCAAAACGGTATCGTGGTACGGCGTCTGATTGCATGGTCGGGGAAAACGGGACATTGTGTAGAGACTTAGGCGGTGATTTGTTATTACATTTCATCTGGATGCATTTTTGACCGACTTCCAAAAAGGAGGACGTAATACGTTTGGCTGTATGTATCTTTTTTTTTCCCAAAAGTTTCAGATATTCTGACATTAGGTACGTAACGTATGTAACGTACGTACTATGTACAGAAATAGTTAGATTTAGACAAATTCTGAGAAAGGCACTATTCAAGAGTAAGAGTCATTTAATACTTTTTAGTTCATATTACTACATATTACTATTGTATTTACCTTGGAAGTCGGTTTTAATTTTTTTGTTAAAATTATTAATAAATTGAAACAATGGGGAGCGCTAAAACATAATTTGTTCTCAAAGCGGGCAGTAAACAAAATATGTTTGGGAACCCCTGATTTACATTATCGTATACAAAATACAAATGTCCTTTACTCACAGTTATCTCCTTTAATCCATTCACTACGTTTGCTCCTTTGCTCGTCCCATCATCATATATCTTCAGCTTGGAGTTTTCATCGGAGCTGGAGAGTAAGTCATAAAGCTCCTCCTTGTATATCTCCAAGTATGATAATCGGATGGCGTACTCGTTGTTGGAGGATCGGAGCTCATCGAACAGCTGGCTCGTTGCCCGAGGTAAGATGCCAGCTAGGGAGTCCTGGAAGAGAAAGCGGTTGATAGTACATTATAAAATAAAAATAGGGAAAACAATGGGTTCTAACTTCCAAAGACAGCAGAGTGAGTCTGTCGCTGTGAGCCTGAGTGGTCCCCAATCATCATATTATCATATTTTTTTAATTTTTAGCAAATTTATACGCATGGAAGAGGTGATTTATCTCTTCTATGTATAAGAGATATATCTGGGATATATCTGTGGCTTACATACAATCTGATGGCGCGCGCCATGCAGATTGTATGTAAGCCGCAGACTCGATCACACAAAAAGTGTGACGTGTGCGACCTCCCTTAAACAAAATGTATGGAACTGCCATGTACGGAGTACGAGCGCAGTGTTCGATGTCTATAATATGTATAGAATCGCCAATCAAAATATATGGTCTATGGAATTGCCATTTAAAGCGTATTGCGCAGTGTTCAATGTTTTGCGCACGCATAGAAGATCACCATTAGTATATCATATCAGGGATCAGGGTTACACATTGTTAGTGTTTTAGGAATATGCTTGGGCGCCTTAAACGAAGATCTTCCAACCAAACAACATAGCATGCTCGTAATTTAACGACCTTTGTGGCTCAGTGGTTGAGCGCCTGGTCAGCGCTCAAGGGTCACGGGTTCGAATCCCGCCGACGGAACAAAAAGTTTTCAATGTTCCTGGTTCATGGATGTGTATTAAGTCGGCACTACAAATAGGCGAACGCGTTGGCCGACGCGTTGGCCAACGCCTTGGCCCAATGTGTAGAACAGGCGTTCGCGCGTTCGCGGTATGTCGGCACTACAAATAGGCGAACGCGTTAGCCAACGCATTGGCCAACGCGTCGGCCAACGCGTTCGCCTATATGTAGTGCCGACAAAACGCGTCGGCCAACGTCTAAATACCTACCGCCAACGCGCGAGTCGCCCGTTCTACACATTGGGCCGACACGTTGGCACTTGGCCAACGCGTTGGCCAACGCGTTCGCCTATATGTAGTGCCGACAGTAGGTATATTTAGACGTTGGCCTACGCGTTTGCGAGCTTGCCGCGCGGTGTCGGAATGATCAAAGGAAATTTGTCGCAAGGCGTTGCGTTCCATCCACACATAGGCCGCGCGATCAGTTCGCCCGGAGCAGCTCTGAAGTGTGCACGTTTCCTTCTTGTGGCGAATTAACATCTAACTTGACGAAATAGCAAACAATAATATAAAGTATCGAGTAAACATTTAAATTTATTGAGTTAACTATCACAGTAAGCCTGTGGAACAAAAAAATCATATCAAAAGTGCTAAAAAATAAGGTTCTTGGACATGCTATTTTCCTCACGATGTTTTTTTAGGGTTCCGTACCCAAAGGGTAAAAACGGGACCCTATCACTAAAACTTCAATGTCTGTCTGCCTTTTTGGCCGTCCGTCTGTCTGTATGTTTGTCTATCTGTCTGTCAGTATGTCTCCAGGCTGTATCTCAAGAACCGCTATAGTTAGGTTTCTGAAATTTTCACAGATCGTGTACTTATATCTGTGTCGCTATTAACAGCAAATATACTAAAAACAAAAAAAATAAATAAATAATAAATATAATATATTAAATATTAATCATGATAATTGTAAGGTAATAATAATTATTATATGTATATAAAAAATAATAAGTATTAAAATAACCATATTATTTTAATATTATAAAATATGTAAAAGTGAGTTTATTTCTTTCTTTGTTACGTTTTCTCACTTTTTACTTATTTATTTCGAGAATACCCTTTTAATAAACAAAATAAATGATTTTATTTTTTTATTTTTTAAAAACTTTGTGATGTGCACATTTATAAAGTAACTAGATGACGCCCGCAACTCCGTTGCACCAAAATTCGTTAATCGCGCGGGTACCGTACATTTTTCCGGGATAAAAAGCACCCTATGTCCTTTCCTGGGACTCAAAGTATCTCCATGCCAAATTTCAGCCAAATCGGTTCAGCGGTTTGGGCGTGAAGAGGTAACAGACAGACAGACAGACACACTTTCGCATTCATAATATTAGTATGGATAATAAGCTGTGAATAAATATACAGCAGCAGCTGTTAGCGACTCAACATCCATTTTGAATCCGTCCGCACATTGGCGCGATCCAAAGCATACTGAACGACCTTCCAATGTGTGGATTACTCACAAACGCCGTTGCAAGCGCACCGCCAACGCGTGGGCCAACGCGTTGGCAGTGCGTTCGTCTATATGGGGAGGCAGCATTAAACATATGTAGAGCTTGTCTAACTTGAAATGACGTGCCCCTCCCTCGTATTCACAGTACAAAAATGTCTCATTTATATCAACTTTGAAGTGGTGGGGCGCGTCATTTCAAATTAGACGCTCTATCATAATATAATAAAAATCTTAAATGTACATAATATACATATGTAGTATAAAAGTATTAAATATATTTCCGTTGTCTGATACTTGTCACACAAGTCCTTCAGGTACTTAGCGTGGGACCAGACTGGCGTGGTGTGAAGCATCCATAGATATTATAATAAACAAAAATACTCACGCTTTGCCAAGCGGTCTCGTCAGCGGAAGCCTCCCCCACCATGGTGTGAGTCTTTCCCGTGCCTGTCTGTCCGTACGCGAACACCGTGCAGTTGTAACCAGCCAGGACCTCCTTGATCAGCGGAGACACAACCTGCTGGTACACTTCCACCTGAAAATTTCAGGCTGAAATGTGAGTTAAGGGGCTTAGTAAAATAAATGATTTTATTATAAATTTTTATACGTGACTAGCAGTCCCGGTGAACTTCGTGTCACTTTAATACCTTCCCTGGACTTCTACGAATATTTTAAGACTAAAATGAGCCCAATCCGGTCAGCCGTTTTAGAGTTTTAGCGCGACTAACACATTTGAAAATACATTTATGAAATATATTTTTTTATTTAATTATTAATTAACTAAGAATCGGCTCATTTTTAGGGTTCCGTAGCCAAATGGCAAAAAAACGGAACCCTTATTGTTGTTATATGTCACAGCCACTTTCCTCCGAAACTATAAGAGCTATACTATTGAAACTTGGTGAGTAGATGCAGACTGTGAACCGCATTATATATATATATACTAGCTGACCCGGCAAACGTTGTTTTGCCATTGTCGAAAACACTGTCGCGATTGCAATAAAAAGGATATAGCGGGTCAATATCTTAAGGCGATATATCGAAAATAAATTATACCGCAAGGGCAATTTTATACTTAATAATACGATGATGATGATGAGCGAAATTTGCATAGTAGCATCTGCTTTCCGTTCTTAAAACAACATCGAAACTCCCAAACTTGTATCTATAAAGAATCAGGAGTTCCCTCAGCACCTTCCGAACCATGATATACTTCGGTGCAAAATCTTACTTGCTTCGCTTACTAATGCTTCGAATACTTCTCACGAAACCGAAGTCATCAAATGTTTCCATATAAATTTTGAAGAGTTCCCTCGATTACTAATGGATCCCTTTATCAGGTCACCACTTTTGTGAACGGGGTACTAAATTGGAATGATGCCCTATACACCAAAAGAAAAATTTTGAAAATCGGTTCACGTACGGCGGAGTGATCGTTAAATATAAAAAAAAACGAACATAACACCTCCTCCATCTTGAAAGTCGGTTAAAATTGTAGCCTATGTGTTATTCTGATGTATAAGCTATATTATTGTAAAGTTTCATTAAAATCCGTTCAGTGGTTTTTGCGTGAAAGAGTAACAAACATCCATACATCCAAACTTTCGCCAAAAAAAAACCTTATTGCTGCTGCGGAACCCTTCATGGGCAAGTCCAACTCGCGCTTGTCCGGTTTTATTTAAACACAAAATATACTAAAGTAGGTATATATTTGCGAGGGTCTATACTAGGGTTGTTGAGGATTCCTCTTCCGCTTCCTCATAATGAGGAAGTTCCGCAATATTTTGGGTTCCTCAACCGTTACCGCATCCTCATAAATGAAAATAAAAAAATCCTCTTCCGCTATCGCTTCCTCAAAATTTAAGAGGAATTTATGAGGAATTTCACTGCGCATGCGCGTCGCGTATCCAATCATAGCAACGCACGCCAGAGCGCGAGAATTGTATCATTCACTCATCTTTTTTTTGTGTGCGTGTGTTGTGTATGTTACTGAGTGCCGAGTGCAAGTTTTTTGTTTTGTACCATCGAGGAAATTGATTCCTATGCAGTTGATAGACCAACGTTATTTGGTCGAATAATATGTCAATTCAATATACTTAATATGTCAAAACCAAACTACGTAGATCCCCGATCTGCATAGGAATCAACTTCTCTGATAGTACATTCGATCGTGAACGCGTTTGACGTATACTCATGCCCGATGTACACTCTCGCCGAGAGCTCTCGGGCGAGAGTCTCGTCCGAGAGCCCCTTGCCCGAGTGGGATCATGTAGTATGTACATTCTCGCTTAGTTCAATCGCAGTTAAGAACTCAGACAAGATGGACGAAAACGACCATTCACCATTCACCATGCATCGACAGATATCATTGTAATCCAAAGATTTTTAATCATATTTAATTTTATTTCTCACAGATAATGACTCATAATGTCGTTTAATATTGTTATTTTTCTGTTCTACACTGTCCAACGGCGGGACTAGTACTGAAAGACGCGAGAGTGTACAGTAGTGCGCTCGTTTTCCTCGCGAGACCCTTTGTCTCGGGCGCAAAATACCGACAACGGACCGAGACGGTCCGAGACAGGCGAGACGAGGCGAGCACACCCATTTACACTCTTGCACTCGGGCCGCCTCGCTGTGTCTCGGCGAGAGTGTACAGCCGGCTTAAGATTTTGTATGGGATTACTCCATGATTACTCACTGGGCTGGGCTCACTCCCGTGAGCATCGCTAGGTGGCGCTGTACAAATGTGAACACGTTTGGCGTTTACTAAGATTTTGTATGGGCAAAGTCTTAGTAAACGCCAAACGCGTTCACGATCGAATGTGAAATAAAAAATTCACACTAGGCACATGAACTCCTCCTTAAGGCCGTGCCCCGAGCAAACGACCTTGACCATACATTTGCCGCGTTGCTAAGATCGCACCAAAACCCTATTTTTTACTTATCTAAGTTCAAAATTGTCCTTAAAAAAATTAAAACGGGGAATGTGTAGTTTATGATATTGTCAATCTATTGGCGTGTGTTTCAAATAAAAGTAATTAGTAAATACTAAATTATATTATTATATATTTTTATTCTAACTTTGTAGCTTTCAAATTATGAGTTTATAAGGCTTTAAATACGGTAAATTACGGAATCTCCGTAGGGAAGGCCCTTAACTGCTGGATCGACTTTGATGATTCTTTATTGTGTGTGATTCAAGAATGAATTAATATAAAAAAAAAATATATATTCTTCCTCATAAGCACTTCCTCAACAACCCTAGTCTATACTAGCGAAAACACGATATCTTAAAATTTTCTCAATACAAAAACAAAATCACAAAGTAGCATCTTTTCACACTTAGTTATTTCTTTTTTTTTTTAACTGTGCATTCAACTGAGTCAATATTTTAATGACTAAACTAACTTGGCACTGATTCCATTCCGAGTCTTTCTTTTGGTGCGCTAGTACGGGGATTGTCGATCTCGAAGACAGATAAAGAAAATAAGGTCGCAGATTCATTGACAACAAATAATTTTTAATGCATTTTTAATGTAAGTTTTTCGAGCAACTTTTACGACCTATTGTTTTGCGAGCTCGGATTTTATATAAAATGTTACAAAATTTGTCTAGCACTTTGGCGATGTAGATTCGTTGAGGCCTGAGGGTGGAATTATCAATTTTCGCACGATAAACAATGGGTAATAAAAACAGTTCACAAAATGCACTTAAATAAAATAACATTGACAATTAATCTACGACCTTATTTATTTTAGACGTAGAATCTTTTATCAAAAAAACTATAGTTATATATTTTTGTCTACGAAGATCGGAAATAAATTTCAATCCCCGTGCTAGTGGTGCTGGCATAATATGAAAGACGCGTGTGAGTGTGAAAGATGTGACGAGAGAAGGACGATGTTTGATTTTTGGTTTATTCACCCTCTTGAAATTGTCCTAATTGTAAAGGGCCGATTAGACTACCCAATTTCAAGGGACACTTACCCTAACTAAGAGTGGTGTAATAAGATTTAGGGAGTATGTTTCCCGATTTAGGGCGATCGGGTCGTCCTGATCTGCCTAGCTACCTAAGCGCTCTGCCGATCGGGTAATATAATAACATCTAGAGCGAATAGGGAGCTCAGTTGCCGCGCGACTAGCGCCAGGCAACTAAAATCGCCGTTATGAATAACTTAATCAGTTTATTTACTTTATTACGCTGTAAGCTGTTCATCTTGCCAAACACTACTCACTTGTGAACTGTACTCGAACGCAGTGTGAACGATTTTGGGGCAGAAGCGAGAATTTTAGTTACTAAAATACTCGGTACTACACTAAAATACTGGCCTAATTCGAACTAGAGTGTTGAGTTTGACGTTCGATAGTGACGACGGCATGATGTAATAAATACGATAATATACGTCCAACTCTTCGAAATTCGCGTATAAACTGAGTTAGGGCCCGATTCGCAGAGTAGTGTAATAAGCGCCGTACTAACTAGGGTACACGCCCACCCTGCATGTAGGGCACTTGATATCGTGTGGTGTAATACACGTTTTACACGAGTGAGTAGTGACTACTTGTTAAACTTATATGTATTCTGTGCTACTACAAAATATTACATGCCCGATGATGCAGAAATACGTTTATCGCGCAAGAACCGTACATATTTCCGGGATAAAGTGTCTCCTATGTACTTTTACTTTAAACGGGAACCGATTTAGTTTAAAATTGTAGTCTTGATATATTTGTAGAATTCCAGGAAATGTTTTAATAATTAAAAAGGTTCACCGGTCTTCTGGTGAACCTTGGTGAAAATGCCGATCACCTGTTTAGAAAATGATGGGAATACTCGGTCGAGGATGAACTTCTTATGACGTACCACTACCTCCCGCCCATTGACCACCTCCACCGCTTCGTGAGATTTGAGGGCTTTCTCCTTCTGGTTTAGAGATCTGAAATAACGGTAACAAATTGTATATGAAAAAATAAAACAGACTGCAAATTGCACTTAAAATCCCCCACCTCAAAAACTACAACCGATCTTGATGAGCATTAAGTATAGTTTTCACAGAGCCAGTATTGGCTGCCAATAGGACTGGCAGCCAATATTGGCTTGGTATATTATGCCGCGTGTGAACAGTTTTTCAAGCCAGGCCAAACTGTTCACACGCGGCATAGGTATACCAAGCCAATTTTGGCTGCCGGTCTTATTAGCAGCCAGTACTGGCTCTGTGAAAACTATACTTAAATTCCCTGAGTTGAACAATTTGTAGTGCAACAATTTTATTGTTTTTATAAAAATAAATGTTTATTTTTATTAATTCGTTATTTAGATAATATAAATCAGACTAGCAATTTTTGAGTTAAGCAATTATAAACGACATAATATGATTTATACATGTAACTCGGTCAAATTAACTAGACCATTGATTCCCAAAGTGGTCCAGGTTCCCCCAGGGGTCCACGGGAGCCCGACAGGGGTCTACGCTTGCGTGGAAAATAAATGGGGGTCCACGAGTCGTTAACGGGGGTCTATAAAAATTAGGTGACCCCGACTTGACTTCTATGAATATAGGCAGACAATATTATATTAGCAGATTAAATAGTCCTTTGAAATGTTACAATATTTGTTTTGCATTTATTAAATGACGCATTTTTTATTTTTGGGATAAGTAATTTGGGGGGGTCAATAGAAGCTTAACCTCAAGTTTGTGGGGTCGCCACTCCTGTCCCCCGGCCGCCATCTTGAAAAAAGGGGTGACAACACTACTTTCGTGATAATTCGGAAACTATACGTCTTACAAAAAATGAGAACATAATTTGTTGCAAATTATTTTGCCTACAAATATGTTCATATAACTTTTTACCATAAAATTATAACTTTTAAAATATACGGGCAGGGCGGCCAACTAGTTACGCGCAGACTATAATTTGTAATTTTGTTTTATTACTTCATTCATCATCAATACCTATTCTTTATTTCATTAGATTTAGTTTAGTTAAATGACATAATATCACTAGATATTTTTAGTAATAAGAAGTAATAAAAAGAATATTCGACATCTACCGGAATTTCGTGATATCCCTAGGGATTCCGTGAAATCCCTAATATCCTCATTTCCCTGCGACGTATTATATTCAGATTATATATGTTACGCTCAAAGACCGAAATCGCTCAGTGAGCGAAAAAATAGCCCACAACGCGTTGTGGTTACAGTGAAACAGCCACAACGCGAAATTCGCTTTGTGGCTCTAATGAAAACGGCCACGACGCGTTCTGGCAATTACAAAAAGACCATAACGCGTTCTGAACATTTTACCTCCGTTCTTACAATAATAATATTATCATAAATGCAATAGCTTAATTTAAAATCCCTAATCGTTTTATGTGAATTATAAGTATTATTGACAAAATATTAACAATATTATTTTGTGTTCAGTAATTTGTTACTTACTTCATATGCTTAATGTTGTTTTTTTTTTAATATAATAAAGTAATCTTATCTCAATAAATAATAAAAATATAGTTTTACTAGCTGTCCCAGTGAACTTTGTGTCACTTTAAAACCTTCCCTGGACTTCTACGAATATTTTAAGACTAAAATCAGCCCAATCCGTTCAGCCGTTTTCGAGTTTTAGCGCGACCAACACATATTTTGAAAATCCATTTTTATATATTACTAGCTGTCCCGGTGAACTTCGTGTCACAGGTCACTTTAAAACCTTCCCTGGACTTCTACGAATATTTTAAGACTAAAATCAGCCCAATCCGTTCAGCCGTTTTCGAGTTCTAGCGCGACTAACACATTTGAAAATCCATTTTTATATATAAGAAGATATAGATTTTAATTTATATAATTTATATAATACTAATAGTTGATGCCCGCAACTCCGTTGCGACTTGCGCTAGACAGACAGACAGTAATAACTATTAATAATAAGCACGGAAAGTAATTAGTATAGAATTATGCATATTTTCTAAATAATGCTGATAAATACATTATGCAGTGATTTAGTAAAAGAAAGTATATTTTATAGTACGCTTGGTAATCCAAATATATAATCTTCCATACCTATGGACGATTAATCAATCAAGAAAATCCAATAACAAATCAGCCACGACATGAATTTCGCATTGTGGTCTTTTTGTGATTGCCAGAACGCGTCGTGGCCGTTTTCATTAGGGCCACGACGCGAATTTCGCGTCGTGGCTGTTTCACTATGACCACAACGCGTTGTGAGCTCTTTTTTCGCTCACTAAGCGTTTTCGGTCTTTGAGCGTCACATATATAATCTGAATATAATTATAAATGAATAAAGTATATTTCTGTTTTCTGGTACCTGTAATGCAAGTCCTTTAGGTCTTCGTTTATGGTATTTTTAAGGTAGGGCATTGCCCCACTATGCCACCCCCCTAGCTACGGCCCTGCGACTCACACTTAACCGATTTCTTAAATTTCTCAATTTTTTAACCGACTTCCAAAAAACGAGAAGGTTATATGTTCGGCTGTGGATATTTTTTTTTTATTATTATTATTTTATTTTTTTTGTATGTTCAACGATCACTCCGCCGTTTGTGAACCGATTTTCGAATTTCGAAAATTGTTTATTGTATTAGGTTTCACTCCAATTTGGTACCATGTTCACAAAAGTGGTGACCTGATGATGGGATCCATGAGTAATCGAGGGAACTCCTCGAAATTTATATGGAAACATATGGTGATTTTGGTTTTATGAGAAGCATCCTAAGCATATGCTACCAAAACGCAAGATTTTGCACCGAGGTATACTATGGTTCCGAAGATACTAAGAGAACTCCGGATTCCTTATAGATACAAGTTTGGGAGTTTAGACGCTGTTTTAAGAACTGAAAGCATATTATGCTACTATGCAAATTGCATTCATCATCATCATCATCATTACCAAGTCAGGGTCACCAATGTCACCAAATTCAACCTTATCTCCAGAGCATAAGGCACACATTTGATATTACTTCTGAGAAATTACAGTTTCTTCGATCATGTAACATTCTGTCTCACTTCGCCGAGATATTCTGTAAAACAACCTAATTTCAACCTTTTGCATTGCGTTTAGCGTTCATAGTACAATAACTGTCGTCTGCCGGGTACCGTACTACGAGTATACCGTGCGAGGCGTGTGCGACAAGTCGAGCGAGAACCCTATTGAAACTAGTCCGGTGACCGGCTACATTAGCACGTCACACGTGTTCACTTCGATTTTTTTAAAATGTATTGTTTAAAATTATCTGCAGGCTGCAGCTGATATTATATTTTGTAAGTGTGACTGTAATAAGATACCTACGGAGAATAATATTATACAGGTGTATTATTCTACGTATAGTACGCGATGGCTTACTAGGTAACTAAAAAGAGTGAAATTATTATTATTAACAAAAAATTAAAGCCGACTTCCAAGGTAAAAACAATAATAGCATCCTTATAATATGAACTAAAAAGTATTAAATAATTATTCCTATCTAATAGTTATTAATAGATGTCCGAATTTATATAATATATTATTATTATTTTTAACAAAAAATTAAAACCGACTTCCAAGGTAAAAACAATACTAACATTAATATGAACTAAAAAGTATTAAATAATTTTTGCTATCTAATAGTGCCTTTTTCCGAATTCGGCTAAACCTTGACTATTTCTGTACTCAATCTTCATTATTTTGAAGTCGGTACCAGATAGCTGAATCTTCAGTCCTCTGACAGAATATTTGAAATTTTTGGAACTGGCACCGACTTCAAAATTATGAAGATTGAGTACAGAAATAGTCAAGGTTTAGCCGAATTCGGAAAAAGGCACTATTAGATAGCAAAAATTATTTAATACTTTTTAGTTCATATTAATGTTAATATTGTTTTTACCTTGGAAGTCGGTTTTAATTTTTTGTTAAAAATAATAATAATTTCACTCTTTTTAGTTACACTAGTAGGTAAACCTTCGCGTAGGTATATTTTACGTATCTTATTACACAGTTCACACTCACAAAATAATATATTATCAGTGAAGTGAACATATTGTGCTAAGTAATTTAACAATTTTAATACTTCAAACCCCAAGCGGTCACCGGCGATTGCGATAACAATAGAAAGGCTATTGTGTCTCGTTTTTCCACGATCCAAGGATCTATCAGATAAAAAATTGTACAAACTTGCATAGGATGTAGCGTAGCTACTCATCTAATATATAAAATTCTCGTGTCACAGTTTTCGTTGCCATACTCCTCGGAAACGGCTTGACCGATTCTCATGAAATTATGTGAGCATATTGTGAGGATATTGGTCTGAGAATCGGCCAACATCTATTTTCATACCAAAAATTATTTATATGGCAAAACAACGTTTGCAGGGACAGCTAGTAATATAATATAATATTATCATAGTTATTGACAGCTGTTCTTGTAATCAAGAATTCAATTTCAAATCCATTCAAATCGATACTTAGTGCGCCATCTATCGATTAATAAGTATAACTAATTAAAAAGACACTTATTGACTTTGTTTTGTTTAAATGCTCTTTTTAAAATAACTTTATTTTAATTCTATATTTTGTCTATTAAAATTTTATAAAGTAGTTAGTATAGTATTCGATCTGTATATATTATATAAAGTAGTAAAGTATATTCGATCTGTCGCCACGATACCGTCGCCTCCGCGGCGCTGACCGCCGTATATATTTAAACAAAGTGTTGTTATACAGTATAAAATTATTATTATTATTAGTATATCCACACCTATGCCTTGTACTATTATCTATTCTGTGCCATGAGACATTGGTGACCTTAACACGACGTGGTAATGATGAAGACGATGATGATGATGATGATGATGATTATGATGATGAATATGAGTTACATAGTAGCATATGCTTTCTGTTCTTAAAACAACGCCGAAACTCCCAAACGTGTATCTATAAGGAGCCAGGAGTTCTCTCAGCATCTTCGAAACCATGGTATACCTTGACCCAATATTTGACTTTTTGGTAGCATATTCTTAGTACACTTCACATAAAACCAAAATCACCATATGTTTCCATATAAATTTCGAGGAGTTCCCTCGATTACTCCTGGATCCCATCATCAGGTCACCACTTTGTGAACATGGTACCAAATTGGAGTAAAACCAAATACAACAAAGCAAAAATTTCGAAAATCGGTTCACAAACGGCGGAGTAATCGTTGAACATACAAAAAAAAAATAAAAAATAAAAAATAAAAAAATATATCCACAGCCGAACATATAACCTCCTCGTTTTTTGGAAGTCGGTTAAAAACCACAATGTGGCCGCTTGGGAGTTGAAGCGTTCGAGACCGGTTTCCTGCACGATACTTATTATTTGTTGCTAATACCTAGTTTGTATCCATCGATCGTGGATTCTTGGAAATCTATTGTTATTCTATTGTGTCTCGCTCACCGGTGAGCTTGTAACAAGATACGTAGAATAATATTATACAGGTGTATTATTCTACGTACAAAGTAGGTACGCGATAGTTTACTACTGATACTGATTGAGGAGCTCAGCAAGCAGCATATTGGTTGCCATGTAGATGGAGTATGTTTCAATAACATAAATTATGCGGACGACATGGTCTTGCTGAGTGCCTCAGTCTGTGGTCTCAAAAAGCTACTTGATATCTGTGAGCGTTACGCAGCGAAGCATGGGCTGATATACAATAGTAAAAAGAGTCAGTACATGGTCTTTCACAGTGGAACCAGAAAGGTGGATACAGTACCGACTATTTTACTAAATGGTGTTCCTTTGGTTAGAGTAGAGGAGTTTAAATATCTAGGACACATTGTGACGTCCACTTTGAAAGACGACACTGATATCGAAGGGGAGCGAAGGGCGCTGGCGGTTAGGGCCAACATGGTTGTCAGGAGGTTTACAAGATGCTCGTTAGAAGTAAAAATGACGTTGTTTAGAGCTGTTTGTACATCCTTCTACACTTGCAGCCTCTGGGCAGCATATACGCAAAGGGCATACAGCGCCCTTCGCGCCCAATATAATAACGCGTTCAGGATGCTGGTGGGGCTCCCCCGATGGTGCAGCGCTTCGGCGATGTTCGCGTGCGCACGAGTGGATTGTTTCTTTGCCACAATGCGCAGGCGAACATCGTCGCTGGTGCGGCGCATGCGGGGGAGTTCCAACGGCATGCTGGCCGCGCTCTGTGAACGCCCTGATAACCCGTATATCTGTCACTGCTGTCGCTTGCATGCAAAATACAGGCCAAAATAATTATTATTTTAATATAATTTATGTAATTATGTAAGTATGTTTTTTCTACAAATGTGACTTTTGTTTGTAATTTTTTGATCTTGTACGGATATGAGTCTGGATACTTGAAATAAATGATTATTATTATTATTATTTTAGTACTAGGTAACTAAAAACTAAAAAGAGTGAAATTATTATTTTTAACAAAAAATTAAAACCGACTTCCAAGGTAAGTTCCGCTAATTTTGCCGGTGTATTTATAATTAAAGGGAACAAATATAATGACCACCAAAAAATGCACCGATACCCTAAGCTTGTTCGCCAAAAATAGATACTTACCACCAAAAAAAATAAAGCCTAAAATTGCAATACTACTACCTATTTTAGTCGTGACTACACTTCAAATTGTAACCGAACGCCAAATATACTAAATGATCACCAAATCCTGACGGGCAAAAAACGCGATATTTCAGTCCAAATAAATCACTACGATTGATAAAAAATGTAAGCAAATTAGCAAAAAAAGTAATTTCTGTCCAAATAAATCAGTATGATTGACAAAATTTGTAGGCACATTAGCAAAAAAAGTTATTTTATTTTACGCGGTAAGAGGTAGGCACTTGAATTTTTCACACATTCTTTTGTTATAATATTATGTGTACTTTAATATTTAATAATAATATTAAAATAAAATAAAAATTTAAGGGGGGCTCCATTACAAAAAACACAATTTTTAGCCTATTTTTGCTCTGTATTGGTACGGAACCCGTCGTGCGCGAGTCCGACTCGCTCTTGGCTTTAGAGAATTTTTCAGTAATTCCTGAGATTAGCGCGTTCAAGTTAGCCCTTTCAAATAATTTTCCCCGTTTTGCCCACATTTTCCTCTATTTCTTCGCTTCTAGTAGTCTTAGCATAATAAAATATAGGCTATAGCCTTCCTCGATAAATGGGCTATCTAACACTGAAAGAATAATCAAAATCCGTTGCGTAGTTTTAAAGAGTAAAGGGAACATAGGGACATGACATGAGGGAAAAAGCGACTTTGTTTTATAATAAGTATAGAAGATATTTAATACTAGCTGTCTACTACTTTTTTAAAAGAGAAAAAGAAACAAAATGGAAGAGCGCAAATTGGCGGTCTTACCGCTTCTTCCAGACAACCAAAAAAGAAACAAAAGGATTATTAAAAACAACAGCTCTTAAAGCTAACAAAATATTCTTAAACTAGATTTATACATAAAAGTTATAATAATTATAACACATTTAACTGAAATAATATATAAAATAGACTACATACGTTTTACACAGATAAAAAGAAATATATAATAATAAAGTATACATAAATATAATACTTAAAATAACTTATGTCCACATTTATTAATATGTTCATTGTTCACATTGAAAGAGCTATGTCCAAGAAATAATCTTTTAATCGTTTTTTAAAGAATTTTGGATAGATTCGGGTAATGAGTTCCAGAGTCGGATGGCAGAGACGGTAAAAGAGTCATAGAATGAGGATTTATAAGAAGGAAATGCAAGAGTGCGTTTATTAGCTGAACGAAGAGTAGGATTATTATGGCCAAGGAAATTAAATTTATCTTTAAGATAGACAGAAGTTGTAGGATTGAAAAGAATATTGTAGAGTAGGTGAAGAATATGAGAATGACGGCGTAATTTGATCGGAAGCCACTTAAGTGGACATGGTCAAATTTACGGAGGCCAAATACGAAGCGGATGCATAGATTTTGAAGACGTTGGGGGGAAGAAAGAAGGAGTTCATTAAGGTCGGTGTAACAAACATCAGCGTAATCGAGTATCGGGAAGAGTAGAGATTGGGCTAGAGTGATTTTAGTTTCGACAGGGAGAAAATTACTCAAACGTCTGAGGGAAGCAGAGGCAGCCGATATCTTTTTGCGCACTTCTTGGACTTGAACATTCCAAGACAGAGTGCGGTCAAAATAGACCCCAAGGTTACGCACTGATGAACTATAGGGAATTATTGATCCATTGAGTATAATATTTGGTAGGTTGTTCCAGTCTATTTTGGCTATCAATTGTCTACTACCGATAATTATACATTGAGTCTTATTAGGGTTAAGGTCTAAGCCATAGGCTTTGTTCCACTTCAATATTTCTTCTAAATCGGCATTAACTAAACCAATTCCATGAGTCAGCAAGGGAATCAAAATTTGTCTATAAATCTGTAGATCATCAGCATACATATGAAAAGAAGAGGAGATGTAACGGGAAACAGAGTTAATAAAAATCGAAAATAAGAGAGGAGAAAGCACGCTGCCTTGAGGCACGCCAGCAAAAATGTTGCGCCAGGAGGAGAATATGTTATCAAGTTTAACACGTTGCCGGCGTCCTCGAAGGAAACTGCGAAACCAGTCAATTACAATAGGGGATAGGTTAACAGAGCAGAGAAGAAGAAGCAAGATATCATGATCTACAGAGTTAAAGGCATTACTAAAATCTAAGAGAGTGAGGATAGTTAGATATTGATGATCCATACCAAGACGAATGTCATCGGCAATTTTCACCAGGGCTGTTGAAGTGCTATGACCGAAACGAAAGCCAGATTGATGAGGATCTAATAAATTGTGTGAATCGAGAAAAGACTGGAGTTGATGCTGTTTTTTTTTTTAAATAGAAGGCAGGTCGCTATAGCCCTGGCGTCACTGCGACCCATGAGGATCTATTGTGACTCCTTCGCACTAGAGAATCATCCCCAACCCAATACTGCTCACAGGTCCAATAGAGAGGGGGTGGAATGAGGGTAATGATGGGTAGCATGAAGTGGGAGAAGGCTCAAGTTATAAGAATTCACAATGGAAGTAAGTTTCTTGGATCTAGAGTCGTCTTTTAAAATACATATTGTGTTAAAATCACCCATCAAAATGACATGGTCGTACAGGGGGGAAAGTTCTTCGAGAATTTTATCAAAAGAGTCAAAGTAGTTAATAGAAAGATTGGGACTGTAAAAAACGCCTAAAAGTAGTTTCGACGAGCCATTGGTAATTTCAATTAAAAGATGCTCAGTCTCGTCTGCGGGAGGTGGTTGAGATGATAATTTCAGAATTTTATATCTAATATTTGATTTTAGAGGAGATTTTAGAGGAGAGGGCGCTTCTGTGCCACAGTTAACATTTGGTCCGTGTTTTTAATCGAAATTAAAATTATAATTTGGTGTTAATTTATCATATGCTTAACAAATATGTGAAGCTAGACCGTAATAAAATGTGCCAAAATAAAAGACTCAGTGAAAAACAAGTGTTCGATCTAAAAAATTGACTTGAAAAATTCAGCAACGGTTGCTTTAAAAATCGACGAACTGTGAACAAAAAGTGATTTTTTTTTCCTTCTGAACAATGTAAAGTGTAACCCAAATAAGAAAAATCAAGTGTGAACTTGTGCTGGTTATAGAAACAAGTGGAAACAAAAACTAATAAAACAAGAAATAAACTATAACCTAAAAATCCAAAACATGATTCAGTCATAATTCTTAAAAAAGTGACAAGTGACGACATCTATCAGAGCCCTGAAAAAACTACTTTGTTATCGACTCATTTCTTACCGTCTACAAGATTAACCAACGAAAAAACAGAGGGCGCTGTCTTGCATTTTTATAATTTTATCATTAGGTAATTGACAAAAGAAAAAAGTCACCTCTTTACCACAAAGCAAGGAAATATCTATTATCTGTACGGTCTGTACTTCGTACCATAAAGTATCAAAATAAAAAAGAGGAAGAAGAAAAACATGGACGAAATAAAAAATATACTTGAAAACCTGCAGAAAGAATTATTACAACAAAAAAAGGACATGTACGATATAAAAGAAGACATAAAAAACACAATTAACAGCAATATAAATGAAAAGTTTACACACCTAGAAAATAAAAACTTACAATTAGAAAACAAACTCGCAGAACATTCCTTGGAACTAAACAATATTGACAAATTTTTACGACGCAAAAACTTAGTTTTCTTTGGAATTGAAGAAGGAGAAAAGAAATATCATGATTTGGAATACAAAATAATAAATATAATAAGCAAATACTTTGGGCTAAGATTCGAAAACTGTATAGAAGCGGTCAGAAGAATAGAAACAAAAGGTAGACCTGTTGTTGTTACATTTATAACATTAGGGCTCAAAATTAAAATCCTACAAAATCAAAAATGCCTAAATGATTCGCCCTACTATATCAAACAAGATTTTTCACCTGAAGTCCAGAAGAAACGTAAGGACTTACAACCGAAATTACTACAAGAAAGAGAAGCAGGTAACATAGCCTTTTTGAAGTATGATAAACTCATAGTGCTTCCTGGAAAAAATAACAACCCCACACAAAACTTCACCAACAAAAGGCTGCTTTCAGAATCACCCGAAACAAATGCGAAAACTTCATATAGTGCACAGAACAACAAAAAACAACCAATTAAGAAAAGTAAGACAAAAAATTTTTCTGGGGAAAGAAACAAAACAAATTCGAAATCTAATATCGAGCAATATGTGTTAAAAACTATACACCAAACCAACGAATTGTCTTCATCGCACATGTCTACAGATATCACACAAACACAAGAAATAAACTGACAGAAGGCGACCTCTCAACACAGCAGGGCCCCACCACGGCTGGTCACCGAGGGGTCAAATGACCAAAACCCTCCACTGCACCCACTATATGTCTGCACCTATAATGTGAGATCCTTATTATCAAATGAAAGATTTTTAGAGTTTCAAGATGCAATATCAACAATAAAATATGACATTATTGGCCTTGCCGAGATACGTAGAACAGGTTATGAAATATGTGAAGGAAAAGACCATATATTCTGTTATTTCGGGGAGACGAAAGGCAAATATGGTGTTGGTTTTCTGATTAAAAAATACCTCAAACAAAGTATAGAAAGTTTCATTGCCATTTCTGAAAGAATATGCATATTGCATCTAAAATTTGGAAATACAAACTTATCCATAATACAAGCTTATGCACCAACAATTGATGCAAGCGAAGAAGAATTAAAAGATTTTTACTCAAAAATATCAGAATGCCTAAAAAAGTGTAGTAAAAACCTAATAATCATGGGCGACTTCAATGCTAGAGTCGGCACCAAACAAATTGGCGAAGAAAATATACTAGGCATGTCATGCTTTGGAAAAAGAGATAAAAGAGGTGAAACTCTACTACAGTTTTGCTGGGAAAATAAACTTTTCGTTATTAACAGCCTTTTTAAGAAAAATTCCAAAAACTTGTGGACATGGCTCTCACCAAAAAATAATAAAAGCCAGATTGACTACATTCTATCAAACAAGAAAGAATATTTCTCCAACTTTGAAATTATCAACAACTTAACGTTTCCAAGTGACCATAGATTGTTAAGAGCCACACTTTTGATAGGCAAGCGTAAAAAATCAAGAGCCCAATACAAAAACAAAAATTACACTCTAAGCACTCATGAAGAACAAGAGCAATTCAAAACTGAGTTAAAGCTACAAGCTTCTAGTATAAAAATAGAAAATGATGAAAACTTAGAGACATATTACAAAAAAATCAAGACTACAATTATAGAAACCCTTAAACTTGTTAGTAAAAGCAAACAGAAACATTCTATTTTGTCACAAAATACGAAAACTCTAATTAAACGAAGGCAAGAACTAACTAAGAAAAACCACTTAACAATAGAAGAAAAAAGAGAGAAGTGTTTCTTATACAAAAACATTTAAAAAATTATAAAACAAGAATACGAAGACTATAGAATATCAATTATAACAAAACTTAAATAAATCAGGAAGTATGAAGAAAGGTCTGAAAGAACTGAACGCAAGTAAAAAATGGGTACCTTGTTTGCAGGAAAGCTCACAAAAAAACAAAAAAACATTCTATAAAGCAGAAATTGTTAACATTGCTACAGAATTCTATAAAGACTTATACTCTAAAAAAACGACGCTCCAGCCAAGCGTTTTACCATCAAACCATAACAATCACAACACAGTCAAAAGATTTACGTTCAATGAAATTGCCTCAATGATAAAAGGGCTAAAAAAGGAAAAAAGCAGTGGACCAGATGAAATACCTAATGAAGCAATCCTAGCAGGAAAACCTACTCTAGTTCCTCTTCTAACCACCCTATTTAACATGATATTAGACACAAAAACAATCCCCGAGGAATGGATCAAAGATATATACCAAAAGAGCAAGAGTAAGGTAATACTAGATAGAGCCGGACCAGAAATTGATATACAGAGAGGTGTTCGTCAAGGTGACCCCCTGTCGCCAAGAATTTTTTTAACTGTACTTCAAAATATAATGAAATCACTGAAATGGGAGAAAAAAGGTATAAACATAAATGGAAAATATTTGAACAACCTAAGGTTTTCCGACGATATAGTTATTTTTTCAGAGAAAGCATCACAACTACAGGAAATGTTAAAAGAGATCCACTCGGTGAGCTATACTATTGGATTAGAATTAAATACTTCAAAAACAAAAATTATAACGAACTCTATAGAAATACCCATAAAAGTTAACAATGCTCCAATAGAATATGTGAAAGACTATGTTTACCTCGGAAAACAAATATCCTTCAAAAAAACCAAACATCAAGAAGAACTTAACAGAAGAATAAACATGGCCTGGAAGAAATTTTGGAGCCTAAAAGAAATCCTAAAGTCAAATGCACCAATTAAACTAAAGAAAAAGGTTATGGACTCTTGCATCCTACCGTCTCTTACTTATGCATCGCAAACATGGATCTATAACAAATTCACAAAAAATAAAATAATTACAACTCAGAGAGCCATGGAGAGGAGTGTGCTGAGACTGAGACTGAAAGACAAAAAGAAAAGCACAGATATAAGAAACATCACAAATGTAATAGACGCTCTAACACACTGCAAGAAACTTAAATGGAAATGGGCTGGACACGTAGCACGCATGAACGAGAACCGTTGGACAAAAATTGTAACCCTGTGGCAAGGACCTATGGGAAAGAGAAACAGAGGCAGACCAGCTGACCGATGGCTTGACAAAATACTGAAAATAGCAGGGAAAAACTGGACTGAAAAAGCAAAAGATAGAAAGGTGTGGACCAGCATGGAGGAGGCCTTCACTCTGTAGAGAGGTCCTTATAAAGATATAAATACTAGAAAACTGAACCAAAAATTGCATGAAAAGATAGTACATAAACATTGTGATAATTGTAAATGTAATATAGTAAAGTATTGTATAATATTAAGACTTGGCATCAAATGTAAATAAATCATGCTAAAATATAAATGAATGAAAATTAAATAAATATTATATCTAATAAGTACTTCATGTACTACCACATGTAAATATAAAAATTACAAAATAAATTGACATACACAGAACAATAATAATAAAAATAAATGAATAATAATAATAGAAAAGTACAGAAATAATAACTGAAATGTATATTGTATATAATATTATTTAAATATAAGAATAAAAATGTAAAATTAATAAGATCTAGCATGAATATACCATACTGTGATATATACATAGATGTGAGTAGCATAATGTGACAACTTTAAAAATACAGTGTTTTTTAAATGACATTATACTGGTTTATGTACTATCATTAATTTTTTAGAATTATAGAATAAAAACTGTGAATAGCTATTGTAATTGTAATAATAATTATTATGTAGTGTTACTAGTAAATCAAACTTGTTATATATTCTGTACACAAATGTAAATAAATCATGTTGTAAATGTTTAAAAATATAGAAAAATTAAATGACTATTTAGAAATATGAATGTTGTAGCTACCGAACATTATTTTATAGCAATAATATTGTATAGTACCAAATATTAAGTAATACCAAATATATTGTATAGTACCAAAAATTATAATAGTAGTAGGTATATTGCAAAAAGAAAATGTAAATTATTTAAAAAAATGACTATTTAGAAATGTAAATATTGTGTTACTTAATACCTAATGACATAAGAAATAAAAACTAAGATGTTATATACTTACAAAAAAATTTAAACCATGAATGTAATGTATAATATTGTTATTGTTGAGGTAAAACCTCTTTTGTGTAAGATGGTGTTGGCCGTTCAGATTTTAGAAGATGTTTATTTTTGATGTTTTAAATATCTGACACCTTGAAAATAGAATTTGTATTGTCTTATGTTGTGAAAACCGATTATACGACATTTTATCCTGTACATTGCTTTTTATTAATTTCATAAAGTACTTCATTCCATCGGAGCCGTAAAAGGTTAGTAAACGGCTCCCTGTAAAAGGTTATGGGCTCAGAACGCAAGAAGTATTAAAAATATTCATTATGGAATTAAGTAAAATGCAAATCTCAAAGTTGGATGGTACCAACTGGGTGCAGTGGCGATACAGAATGACTGCACTACTGAGAGGTATGGATGGGCTTATCGATATTGTAAATCGTAATGTTAGTAAGCCAGAGAAGCCAGCAATCAACAGTGGCGATGCTACTGCTGCTGCGACAATGGCGGAATACAAGAAAAATTTAGGAGAATACTTAAAACTAGAAAGTACGGCTCTTTACAAGTGACCACACTGAACGGTATTTTTTTTTTGTCAAGTACCCACATACATCTTTAAAAAAAAGCTATTGCCTAGAGAATAAGAATAGGATTACCTGGTTAATGAATATATAAACGATTGAAGCGAAGAATTATACTTCATGATAGACTTTTAGATATTTCTTAAAATACTATTAATATCCCTTGACTTTGTTGTGTGTGCATTTATCTGAATACTTATATCATCAAATATATAATAGGTACATGTAATGTAAGACAATGCTTAATACTTTAGGTTTTAAAATAGGTACCTAATTATTTATGTAACTCATATTATAAAGCTTGAGATTTTGTTTGTTTGCCCTATTAATCGTACCGTGATGTAAAATAGCCTAAAGCCTGGATGGACTATCCAACACAAAGATACATTTTCAATTCGAACCTACTGGTTCGAATTGAAAATGTATCTTTGTGTTGGATTGCCCTAATCTCAAGACCTATATTGGTTTGAAATGTATCTTTGAAAATGTATCTTTGTGTTGGATAGTCCATCCAGGCTTTAGGCTATTTTACATCACGGTACGATTAATAGGAACGAAAAAGAGCAAAATCCAAATGTCTACCTACCTGATCCTCGCAAACACTTGAATGTTCTGGTTTTGTTTGCTCTCCTTTCGTTGAGCTTTTTCCGACATCATCTTGGTGGAATATATTTTACACTAAAAATCACTATAGTTTAAATATACTGAGGACTGAGACACGTGTCGTGGTGAATTCAATGATATCGTATGTTACTAAGTGAATCCGTGCAAGTGCAAAGCAGGTAGATGTAAGTTCGGAACTTGCATCTACCAACACAAAAAAAAAATTGGGTTCCAAATTTAAACGTAGCAACTGGACCCAATAACATAATCTGTGCTTGATCTGTGCAAGGTCGACTGTGATTGGCTGATAAAAAAGACCATAAAGAATGAGGAATTTTCTTAGCTTTTTAATTTGATTGTCAAACAGCTTCCATTTTAGTAACTAGATGGCGTATGGGTAGACAACTTACTACTTTTTATTGTTGGTGTGGTTTTTATTATTTTTTCCCAAATTGTGTTATTTGTGTTTTTGATGTTCATTATTGGTAAAATATTAGCCACTAAATATCCGTTATCTTGCACAAGTGCAGGTAAGATGTTGTCAAAATCAAAATGTATATTTCCTGTGACATTTGGTGTGAATATCAGTAAACAGGGCTATTTCTTCCGTGAGTTTTAACTAAAACATTGTTTTAATAACTCTATTATCCTATTCATTGGAATATTATTGCGTCTTTTTCAAATTGAAATGTATCAAGTTTTATATTCTTTTGCCCAGTTTTGTAGCAAGTATTGATGGTATTCCCTGGTATTACCGATAGTTGTCTACCCGTACGCCATCTAGTTACTAAAATGGAAGCTGTTTGACAATCAAATTAAAAAGCTAAGAAAAACCCTCATTATTGACAATGATATTATATAAAAAAACTCAAAGCTCAAAGCAAAGCAAATGTTACTACCGCGCGCGTTGTGAAGCCATTAAATACGGGCCAATTGACCCGTCTTTTGTATAGTCTGTCTCTTTTATGTAAATGTCATTTCGTATCTTTTGTTTCACTTATCTGTCAAATTTGACGATTGAATTTGAAAATTGTTCGGAAGCAATGTAAGCCGGAAAATAGTATGAACGTAACAGATCTGTATTTAGTTGAATATCATTGATTATTGAAAAACGAAAGGTAAGCCATTGTAAAATATAAATGTAACCGTAAATTGATAAATTGAAGCTAAACATAACTATGTCATACCATGTTTTAATACAAAGTTACATGTCTATTATTTGCATTATGCAATTTGTACATTAATTTACAACTTAAACTATTTAATATGAAAAAGATATATTATTATTTCATAGAAAATATTATAATGTATATCAGTATGCAGTTAATTTGGAAAATGTTGAAATGTGTAAGTATATTGTTTTATTGTAATAATACATGAGGTTATATTAACTATACTTAATAATTTATGCGAACTGTATGGAAATGTAGTAAATGAAAAATGTTTAATTAATTTCAGATATTTAGGTCCCTATACTAGTTTGCTACATTCTAGTCTGCAAGCAATAGCTGTTAAGGAGATTTTAGGAGGAGAAGGAAGGTATGGGATTATGAGTGGTACGGCAACCAAGGAAAAATCCTCTGATCAAGTGAGGTTGTATGCAGCTGGCCTGAACCCGCGTGATAGAACTGTCGTATACAGGGTGTAACAGAACAAAGTAATGATACTTAAGTGTGTATATATAAAGGTGTGCGTCCACTGGATCGGAGAGAATCGGAATGAGGAAGAGGGAGAATCGGAGCGTAGGTACGCAGCGGACGGATTTGTTGCTTTGTATGTATGGTATGACTACTGTGAACTGCACTAGAAGTACTGGAACGTCATTCTGCGCCTGACAAATATATTATGACGACACGACGCGCCATCCGCACCGTCGCGTACGTCCCGATTCCGACCTGGTGAACGCGCAGCTTTAATCCCCTCCCTATATAGAGTTTACTGTATAAGCCAATCAAGTAGTTAGTAGAGTAGCATAGACTGCTATTCTATTATATTTATATAAATAAAACTTATATAACTCTACTGTAATATTATAATACTGAATAATAGAAATCAACAAAAGCATGTGGATTAAATCTGTTTTATTGTTTAATTTACCTTATTAGCCTATTTATTTAGCTATGTACAATAATTTTTAATGTAATAAAACATTTATTTGAGCTCATTTCTTTTTTATTTAATTTTTTAAATTTTTGGTATGTTTAGAGCGAAAGGTTTTGCACTTAAAAATTTTAACTTCAGTTTCAAATTAAAAAAATAACGGATGTTAATTTTTTTTTCTTCTAAGTCCGACCTGTTGTTACGTAGTATACAGTTTACATCCTCTTTGGTGCAAGGATTTTGTTCTTTAGGTACCGGCTTTGTGTCATTCAAATTCAAATCAAATCAGAATCACAGATGACAGATTAAAAGGGTCTATTCCACGTCTATTCACTATCCTGCATGCATTGCAGTCCGCCGTACAGGCCTGCAACACCATTCAATCCATAGACTTATAGCCGATTTACACGCGTGACTGTCAATGGGTTTGAGCCAAATAAATAAAATAACCTAAGTAAACAATTTCGTGTCCACCGTCTTCAACCCATAATTGTGGCTATGTTTATTGCATTAAACATGTTTATTTTTATTTTTTAATTACACTGGACCATGTATTATTAAAAATTAGATGTCTTTTTTACACCAACATGCATAGTTTTTTTTTACATAGTAATTTATATTAAGTATTTTTAATTTTTTTGTCCATACAAATGAAACATGTCCATTTCACTACCTCGTTACGATAATAGCTCAAAATTTCCCAAATGACTTAGGAAACTTAGAATTAGAATTTTATAAAAGGTTCGTGTAGTACCTGGCCTTCTTTTTTGTTGATATTTTACCGTCTAGCATAACAAATAATAAAAATAAAAATTGTTTAAGAGAGCATCCCTGTGAGAAACAATTTATGAGAAACGCTACTTACACCCCTGTAGAATTATAGAAACTACCACTTCTGAGCTACATTTTTTAAAGCTTACAACATATTGTGACATCATTTATAAAAAAGAAAATGTGTCAGTTTCCCTCTGAGTTTTGTTGACTGTTGTGTTGTAGATTTTATGTTGGTCGTCCATGTTTTTTGTGAAAAATTCCTATGAGAAACGCAAGAAAATAATTAAGTAATATTTTTGTTTATTATTAGTGCAAAGCATTTTGATAGTACAGTGATCCCAATACAACAGGGTCACGCTTTCGTAGCATCAGATTATTATTAGCTTAAAATCAAAATATAAAGTTATTTAAAAGTTGCATGTTGGCATCATGTTACGTATGCCTGTGAGAAACGGTCGAACAAAAATGTAAAACTAAAGCGCTTATACCACTTATCCTAGCTAGGTTCCTAGATCCTAAATCGTTTCCGAGTTAGCCAAGTGGAATATCATTTAGAAAGCTAGGATCCTAGCTAAGATCCTACCTAGGAACCTAGCTAGGATAAGTGGAATAAGCGCTTTAAATACGATACGGTACGGTACTAAAAGATAAAATATGATTTCTGTAATTTATTAGCTCAAAGAAATTCTATAAAATATTGTGGTTTTTCGTTAAATAAAAGTCAATGGTCATTAAAGCGCTTATTCCACTTATCCTAGCTAGGTTCCTAGATCCTAAATCGTTTCCGATTTAGTCGAGTGGAATAACATTTAGAAGCTAGGATCCTAGCTAGGATCCTAAATCGTTTTCGATTTAGTCAAGTGGAATAACATTTAGAAAGCTAGGTTCCTAGATCCTAAATCGTTTCCGATTTAGTCAAGTGGAATAACATTTGGAAGCTAGGATCCTAGCTAGGATCCTAAATTGTTTCCGATTTAGTCAAGTGGAATAACATTTAGAAAGCTAGGATCCTAGCTAGGATCCTACCTAGGAACCTAGCTAGGATAAGTGGAATAAGCGCTTACTGACGATAGTTGAATGTGACAACGTCATAGCCATATCCAACATAATATTATACTTAAAGCGCTTATTCGATTTCACTAAATTTAGATATCTAAATGATTTAGTGACTAAATTTTGTCAAGTGGAATAACATTTAGAAAGTTACTAAATGTTATTCAACTTGAATAAATTTAGTGAAATGGAATAAGCGCTTAAGCGCGGAAGCGGTGCCATACATTTTCATACGCTGACTATGGTCGCGAGCGGCCGACGACAGTCGTAGGTCGTGCGCGACCGCGGTCGATCGCGATGCACGTTTTTAGTACGATCCGATAATTTATCGTTTTTATTTTGAATGGCGTGGATTACACGCATCAATATTATCACGATTCCGTGATAATATTGATGGTGGCCCCAATAATTCCATTAAACTCGGGTTGCCGCCATTACGGCTTAGTGAAATAGGGTTACCAGCGTCCCTGCCATAAATGTGGCGCTGCGGAGGACAGGCCCAGCATACCCTTGAGGTGTGCGATCGTTGCAGCGCCACGATCTCGTGGCAGTGCTAGGTGGAGACCTCTCACTCCCGAGCATGGTACGCTGCATGCTCGAGAGTGATGAGACCTGGCAGGCGGCGGTTTCTTTCTGTGAAACCGTCCCTTCACAGAAAGAGGCCGCAGAGCGGAACAGAGAGGATGATCCCACCTCTCTGTCGCTCCGCTGGCGTAGGACGGGAGTGCGGAGGCGTCGCTATGCGAACCTCCAATAACTTCCGTCCCACGGGGCTCCGGGTCAGGATGGGAACCTGCCCGGCTTAGCAAGTCCCGGCGCCGAGGGGAACGCTTTAGTTTGCCTAAGCGTTCCCTAACTTGGTGGAAGTCCGGTCCCTGTGAGGTTGACCGGCCGGTCGTGGAGGGAGTCCTGTGTTAGACAGATCCAGGATAACTCTCCGTATACGGCTGAATCCAAACCGCAGGTGGTTTAAGTGGGTAAACCCGGAGTCGGGAGTCCCACATACCCCCGGGGTGCTTCAGCTTAACTGAGGCACATCCTCAACCCGGGGCACCCATAAAGGGTTTCCCCTGCGCAACAAAAAATAATAATAAGAGTTACCAGCGTCAGTTTAATCACTCTTAAACACAGTTAAACTTATGAATACATGCAGAGCGTGAATGCACCCTTAAATACAGTAAAACTTATGAATACATGCAGAACATGATGGCAAAGGAACTATTTGATGAAACGCACTTCTAGTAACGAAAACTACATACATGGGAACAAAGGCGCGGGTAAAAGCTAGTACAACAATATTATGGGCGAGCGAAGCGAGCCCTAGTACTTCTCACAACCTGTACATTTTGTGGTACACTTTACGGACAAACTATAACGCCTATTGATTTGTGCTTTAACTTAATATTTACATGTAAATGTGTTATCATCAGTCAGTGAAGTTGTGATGACGCGAGCCCTCACAAAGCTCGGCTTTTGCCTTTTAGCTAGTAATGGGGATTGTCCATTTTTTTTAATTTTGCTCATTACAAAAACATTTCGAGGAATAAGGTCAGTGATCGTTTTTCTGTATATAAACCAAAAAAATACCCATTAGTTACTTATATTTTTGAACAAATATGTTTAACCTTAGTTTGACCTTCAATGGCGTTAAATTAACAATAAATTCTTTTGGTAAGCTTCTCGTATCAGTTTTCACATAATGAGAACTTGCATTTGACGAACCAGCCATTATAATAAGATTGAAAGGAAATTTAAACATACTGCAGATGTTGGACGCCGATGATGACGTCAGAGCGAAACTTTAAAAATGTATTGAGAAAAAACTAGCCAATGAATTTCAAAATTATTTAATTTATATTCTTAAAATACCCTATTTTAACGAAAAAAAATATAAAAAGTACATGTGATTTTTTTGGACAATGCCCATTGCGAAAGTGACTTTGCTGGTTACGCCTTCACACATAAAGTACTAAGCGGATCATCATAAAACTTTCATAGGTACACGTTGTCTGGAACTGTGGAGTATGGAGAAGGACAAAGGGTACCTTTTATCCCATTATTTTATCCGTAGGCAGAGCCGCGGGCGAAAGCTGTTAGAATTATGTACAATTTTCTTTAAGTGCATTTTGTGATAACATATATCACTCCTGATTTAAGGTAGCACAGTTAAGGTAATGTGGCAACTTGGCAACATTAATTTGCATAAGTGCCAAGTGCCAACATGACGGCTAAAGAACTATTTGATCAAAACGCACTCTACTATTTGTGAATCCCGTGATACTAGTGATAATATTGACCGTAATCCAACTCCGTGACCGCGAGACCGTGTACCTAGTTACCTACTCGCTAGAGTAAAAAATTTCTTTGGTGTAATCTATGCTTACCATCCCTGACGCGCGCAGCGCGCCATTGTGATGGTTGATAGGTGTTCCTCGGTGTGTCATTATGACCCGCTTGAGTGTTTTTATTAAGTTTAGAGCACATAATATAATCGTATGATATATTTTTTAAGAAGTTTTAGTGAAAATGAAAATTGTGACAATAATGCCCGCGGATCCTTATAATACTTGACCTGGCGGAAAATCGGAGCCACCAGCCACGGTGAGTTAATTTGATGTCTGTCTGAGGTTATTGTTGTGACATGTAGTTTTATATCTAGCATATCTAGATTATTTTGCCGTCGCCGTTTATAAAATTTCTCGTGAATATGCTATGCTGTAATTGATATTCGTACAATACTTAGACTAAATATCTCTCCAGTAGAAATGTTTATGATGGGTAGCTGGAGCTGTCATTGATACACCCTTTATCCCGTACTTGGCGTTGGTCGTACGCTTTATAAAGGAATGAATACGACTATTGACGGCATCGCATCTATTATAGAACATCTAATAAATATTCACTGTGTTATTGTACAACATAATGTTTGTGCATCATATATTTTAGTAGCTTGTTGTTTTATAATATGATACTTCTCCTTGTATTCATATTTAGTGGCTGCTACTCTCAACCAAAATTTTGTATTGGCGATTTTGAGATTTTAAATGTAGAATATGTTTTAACTAGACTTTAAATGCTGTTTCTAACATTCTATGTACTTAAATATGGCTTTGTCTTTGTATGTGACCATAGTTGAATATGGTATGTCAAAGTGTTGAAAATTGCTGTGCTTTATATCATCATTATTCCATTATGAATCACAATCCATGTCTTGGAACCTTTATAACTTTATAACAAGTCTAGGAATATTTATTGCCCAAATGCTTATCAGTCTTTACCATTTTGTATTTGTTGTGTTCTGTTATTTATTTTAAACATATCACAATTAAACAATAAACACATGTAAATGCATATTTTCAAACTCTCTTAGTATTTAGTACTAGATCTACTATTTATACAGTACTAGATGTTAAGAATTTCACGAAAACCATAAATTTTTCCGAAATAATAGCATATGTCCCTTCACGTGGTCCATTCTTCATGTGTGCCCAATGACATAAAAATTGCTCCAGTAGTTCTTATTGTGTTCAAACAAACAAACTGTTCTGCTTTATAATATTAACTATAGAAATTTATCTAGTATGAATTGTGTTTTTGGCTTTTCCCTACCTTTTTCATATGGAAAATTTTCTATTCTTTTCTTTAACTTACAAATAAGCAACCCCAGAGTAGGCTAGTATACTATTGAAATGACATAATTGTCTGCATACTGCCCTTAAAAATATCTGTAGAGTCATGCGGGTTAAGTGTGCGCATTTAAACTTTGATGCTTTGAAAAACTCAAATATTATTAGTACAATGAAACAAAACTGTGTTAATTTGTAAGCATATTTATTTGTGAACAACTTAAACAACAATTGTACTTTTCAGTAGCTTATATTTTAAGAAGCTTTAGAAAACCATAACCCTTCCATTTGCGCACTTTTACCCCAGTATTGGGGTATGTGTATGCATCACTTTGGAATGTGAACATATTTTAGAACATAAAGAATATTCTTTTATTTGTAACTAGGTACTCATAGTTACTTAATCCTTCAGGCCCCGTGGGAGCACCGGTGATCGTGAGAACAATAGAATACAATGGGAATTCCTAGAACCTCCGATCAAAGGATTAAAGTAATCAACAAAATCGCCTTAAATCAAAATATTATGAGAACAATTGTCACTTAGAAATATTTTGTTACTTCCTCATACATGTAGGTACTAATAATACAAAAAAAAAGCCATTTGTGGAGCTGGTGGACTATTTTTGCCACCAGACTCCACAAAGGCTTCATTCAATCCAATCTTCAGTCGGTGGTACAGAATAATGTTCGCACTTAACATAAGGGATAAGGCTTCTGCGCACACTTCAACCAAAGCATGGGAACAGGGTTAATACGAATATAGTTAATTCCTGCATCATCATAATTTCCTAAACACTGGCAAATAACAAACTTGATATTATGTTGCACTCGATAGCAAAAAGCTTATTTAACTTGACTTCAAAAGATGACACATTAAAAATTACAAAATATCATAAATATTTGAGCAAAAATCTTCATTTGTCTGTCAATACAAAATGGCGCGCGCGGAGCCGTTGGGACACGAGCGCTTCGCAGGGTGTCCTGTGGGTTATTGAAGAGGGGGGTTGCCATTCCTTAGCGTTGTATATTTTTCGAGATAGTTACATGCGCACACTTACGCGCTGCACACACTTGACCTACATGACCATAATAATTAATAGAAACGTCTTTCTAATGCGCACTTTACTGCACTATTATATTAAAATAAATATTAAATGATAATTTTTGACTGTAGCTGAAGTTACTAAAAGCTAATCTTCATTTAGCTATCTTTGTTGTGAGTTGTGACCATAATAAGTGCTTGGGAACAAAGATAATGGATAAACATCTAAACAATGTTTTCTGTATGCAGATGCACCACTCTCCTTTCTTTTTGTTTGCTTTCTGTATTCATAATATTTATAGTTGAAGCGCATTGTTCGCTAGCATGATGTTGATGAATCTGATACATGGCATTCCTTTACCAGACTCATCCTGGGCCCTCACAAAAATCGGCAGCAATGGAGGTGGGAGCACGAGCACTGGATGTGCTGCCGCTACTACAAGAGCGAGTAGCATCTTTAACTGGGGGCCGGGATCGCAGAGGGGGACCAATAATATGGTTCCCTGCTAACTCAAGGCGCGATCGTGTCGCACCTGACGACTACAGACGTTTGTTGCATTATCTTATGAGCATTCCTAGGTAATTCTTGTTTTTTTTTAACATTAATTTTCTATTTATAGTTATAGTATACAATCATATTGGTAGACATAAACCAATTAGAAATGATGTGCCCCTCCCTCGTATTCACAGTACAAAAATGTTCCATTTATTTTATTTAATTTGTAAAACAAACAGTTACATAATAAAGGAAGTGTACATATCTATAAACATTTTAAGGAAACCATTAACATGTTTTCACATATAAGATTCAACGACATACCTCACAAAATTAAGCAGAACATTACAGATCACTGGTTCTCAAGCGATTCTCATCTAGAAGTCTAGTTTAGGAAATAAAACAGATGACACTATATATATATATATATATATATATATATATATATATATATATATATATATATATATATATATATATGCGGATCTAATGAAGAAAGAGTTGGACTTATAGTAAGTGGTAGTGACCGGCACATGAAGAAGTTTGGGTTTTCTAAATGTTCTACTAGGTACATTAATAAGGATTTTGGATAGTAGTGTAGGGGAAGCAATAGGTTTTGGGCAATTTTTGCAAGGTATATGACATCTGCAATAGATCTTCTTTGCTTTATAGGAAGAATATGGTGTCTGACACATCTTTTAATGTAATGGTCATCTGAGGTTTTTGTTTTAAATTGAAAGAATCTAAGAAACCTTTTCTGAATAGATTTTAGTCTCTTTGAGTGCGTATCATACATCAGATTCCATACAATCAAACCATATTCTAGGATGCTCCACACTAGTGAGCAATAAAGATTTTTATTATTTTTATGTTTTTAAATTCGGAACTAGATCTGAGAACAAAACCTAACATTTTTTTGGCTCTTTTTGTAATGTCATCGATGTGAGCATCGTATAAGATTTTATGATCATGCAGAATACCTAGATCGCGGATAGTTTTTTGAGATGACAGGAGTTGATCTTTTATAGTGTATCCTGATACTAAGGGTTTAGTTTTACGAGTAAATGTAACACTAAAGCATTTACTGACATTAAGGTCAAGTTTGTTAATTTGACAATAATCCTCGAGAGCTTTAAGATCGATTTGGAGCTGGTGTTGATGAACAGGTTTTAGATAGTTTCATATCGTCCGCATACAGAAGAAAGAGAGAGTATTTAAAGCAAAGTGATATGTCGTTGATGAAGATGTTGAATAATAAAGGACCCAAGAGGGACCTCTGAGTAGGGTTACCAACTATACTGTTTTAAACAGTATTATACTGTTTTTCACTCAATTATACTTTTAACTGTTGAACAAAAATAAAGTATACAATATACTGTTTTCAGCATCAACATGCAAACACTTTAGTAATATAACGCCTTTACAAAACAGACGACTTGGCAGCATGGGCTTAAATCCCTTTGCCTTTCCCGTATAATGGACAATTATTATCGATTAATTTAATTAAGAATGAGCTACAAATTTACTTTAATTTAAGCTATAGTTGTGGTGAAGCGTATGATATTTTTAAAAATGATGATAAATTATTGAGCTGTGTGAGGAGTACTAAAAAATATTTGTTTAAAATAAATAAAAAATAAAAATACTGTTCATATGTCTGAAATACTGTTTAATTTTCTTCGTAAACCTAAATATACTTTATTTCTTGAAAAAAAAGTTGGTAACCCTACCCCTGAGGTACTCCCGAGGGTGTATGATACCACGAAGATTCGTACCCTTGAAGAACAACAACCTGATAACGGTTTTGGATGTACGATGAGAACCAGCGAAACAGGTTTCCGTGGATTCCAGCAGCCCAAATTTTTTGCAATAACAAACTATGGTCGATACGGTCGAACGCTTTACTAAAATCCGTAAAGATTGCGTCTACTTGACCCCCTGATTCCATATTGGCCGCAAGGAAGTCCGTAAATGTTAACAGGTTGGATGTTGTGACACGTTTTCTTATAAACCCGTGTTGTTCCGGGATAAACCATGAGGCAAGTGCTGTGTATACTTAGTTTAAAACTATTTTTTCTAAAATCTTTGCAAATATACAAAGTTTCGTTATAGGCCTATAGTTCTTTATATCACTTTTGTTGTCACTCTTATATATTGGAGAAATAAACGCTGATTTTCAGATCTTCGGAACGATGCCCTCGGAAATGGATCGCGTGAAAAGTAAATGCAGTGGTGTTGTTAAATTGGTAGCACAGTTTAATATTAATAGAGGTACAATTCGGTCAGGACCCGAACCTTTAGATAGATCGAGAGATTTTATTTCTTTAAGTATCATGTCTGCAGTAATTTCAATGTTACTAATAGCCGAGAGTAGATCTGAAGCGGATATGTTTTCACTTATTGGTTGAGTAGTATTAGATGGAGGAAGAAAAACTGACTTAAAGTAAGATGCAAAAAGGTTGGAGATTTGATGTCCTGTTTCACCTTTTATCCCATCAAAGTACATAGATGAAGGGAGAGAGTTTGTACCTTTTCTGTTCGATTTGATATAAGACCAAAACTGCTTGGGATCTGAATTTATTGAAGTTTCAATATTATTAATATATTTGCCATAGCAACTTTGTTCCAGAATTTTAGCTCTTTTGCGTGGCAAACTAAAAGTATCATAATCAGATATAATATTTTTGTAGTTGTGGAATTTTTTAAAGTATTTATTTTTTTCTTTTAGGATCTTTTTTAGACACGAATTATACCACGGAGGAAAGAAGCAACGAGGATTAATAAGTTTATTAGGATTAATATATTAGGATTAATATTAAGTATATTATATGAACTTTGAAGTGATGGGGCGCGTCATTTCAAATTAGACAAGTTCTATGATAAATCAAAAATTAAAAAATTCTTTTGAGTCCTTAATTTAAAAACAAAGTAAGTCTACATGTTTTGTTTGTCTTGCAGTGATACCATAAGGTCACATGGCTTTACTATTTTAATTGACATGCGAGGTTCGGCATGGGCAGCAATCAAACCAATCCTGAAAGTTCTTCAAGAACACTTCCCTTCATCCGTCCATCAGGCATTGGTAGTTAAGCCTGATAACTTTTGGCAGAAGCAGCGTACAACCATAGGAGCTCATAAATACAAGTTTGAGGTTTGTTTTGTTTTAATTTGGGATAAAATATGTAGAGTACTGAATTAATGATAATACTAATACAACTATAATGGGGTATTCAGTTGTACTGAATACCCCATTATAGTAACTAGTAATTACTAATTAGATAGTTGTTTGGATTATATGGATTTTGCTCAATTTATTTTAACTATGCATATTGGCACCAGAATTATAATTCTAAGTATTATTATTTGATTTCAGACAACAATGATTAGCTTAGAAGCGCTGCCTAAAGTCATAGATAGTACGCAACTAACGCCTGATTTAGATGGCACTCTACAATATGACCATGCACAATGGATCGATTTAAGACTGGTAAGTTGCCTGTATGAATAAACTCTCATTTCTATAGATCTTATAAGCAGGCTGTTTTGTATATTATGTTACCGGAAATGTATGAAATCCAGGAATTGTATACAAATCCTAGGAAATGTATACAATTTTTGGAATTGTATACATTTCCTAGGAAATGTGTCTAATATAATTAATTGTACACATTTCCGAACGATTTTAATAATTGTATACATTTGCTAGGAATTGTATACAATGACGGAATACATACATTTCCAATAGTTAATGGAATCAGGCGTTACTTTGCGGAAATCCATAGCTTAAAATTTAGTTTGTTATTATTTTTAGCAATATTCGACGCGCGTTTCGCTCCAACACCGGAGCATCCTCAGGATGTGACTTGACGGACGTTGTTCGTAGAGTCCACATTTACTTAAAGGTGGAAGTTTATTTCGCGGAATATTGCTAAAAATAATAACAAACTAAATTTTAACATACATTTCCGGTAACATATATACAACAATGAGAAGATAATTTCTATTATTAATCTAATATTATAATCTAGTCCACTTTATAAATGAAGATGGATCATTAAATAAAGTGCAAACATGTTGCAGAATATGTTTACTGCTGAGTTTCGTTTTGATAAATCACTAGCTGTATATAAAACTTATTAAACTTGAACTGATTAGTACAAGTTGTTAATACTTGCTTCTGTCAGCTATAGATGTTTATTTATTGCATTTCTCATTTTCGTCTCTTAATACTTTTGAAAACACCAAAGGTTTGTCATAACTCAAAATGTAGCAATGACAACAAAGAGCATCTTGATGGAGTGTACTATGATTTGCCTCATATTTTTTATCAAAGTCATATTACACAGATATAGTTTACAATGAGGATAATGCTTTTAGGCTTTGGAGGAGTTGATGTGGCAGGCTGGTGAGCTGCTAGATCGCTTGGACGACCTACAGGAAGACGTAGCGAGGGCTGACTTTGCGGATGATGTGACAGGGGCAAGGCGAGCCATCGACGCCCATGCAGATATCAACAAGAGACTAGCTAAAGTACCAGTCGACGAATTGGAAGCACAAGGTGAGTTCTTATATTTGACCCATTTTATCCAGTGGAGTGATGCTGAGATGATAACAAAGTTGTAAGAATCATGAGTATCTTTTTAATTTTTCGTATTTATTTAAAAATGTTCATATTTGTTTTATATGATACACAATATATGTCGCAGGGAAAAGAGGATATCAGGGAATTCACGATATCCCTAGGGATATCACGAACTCCCGGTAGATGGCGAATATTCTTGTTTGTTACGTCTTCTTACTAAAAATATCTAGTGATCAGTCATTTCACTAAATTAAATCTAGTGAAATGTTAGAAACGAGGATACCGCCGAATAAAAATCGAGCCACTAGAGCCACTAGGAACTAGAGCGAGCGAGAGAAATCTCTCGCTCGCTCTAGTTCCTACACGTGACACGGGCACTAGTGGGAGTGAAACAAATGCGTCGACAGACAGACTAACCCTTTGGGTACGGAACCGTAAAAACTACGATAATTGAAGAGCTGGAGTACCTGTAGTACCTGTGCCTGTACAAGAGCCTAACCAAACTAGAGATCGACATGCCACCTTTAGGAAAAATATTCAACTTGGTCGGCCGCTTCAAATGACGTCAAAAATCAAAGGTCTGAAGTATCTGATGAAGAACCCTCAGCTAGTTTCAACTGTATGATTCAGAGATATGGTGATGCCCCCTCAGATCTGCTATAGTTGCATTACACGTGTGATAATAATAATAATAACTCCCACTCTGGTTTTGGTGACGGTGGCCGGTTTCATTGAAACCAGGCCAAGAGTAATTTTATAGTGCCCAAGGGTGTGCACAGTACACAAGAGCAATCTCTATATTCCTTTACTCGCATAACCCGGTGGGACGGAAGACTGACACGACCGGCGAGAGATCAGGCGCAGGACCGACTTTTTAACCGACTTCCAAAAAACGAGGAGGTTATATGTTCGCCTGTGGATATATTTTTTTATTTTTTTTTATTTTTGTATGTTCAATGATTACTCAGCCGTTTGTGAACCGATTTTCGAAATTTTTGTTTTGTTGTATTAGGTTTCACTCCAATTTGGTACCATGTTCACAAAAGTGGTGACCTGATGATGGGATCCAGGAGTAATCGAGGGAACTCCTCGAAATTTATATGGAAACATATGGCAATTTTAGTTTTATGTGAAGTGTACTAAGAATATGCTACCAAAAAGTCAAATATTGGGTCAAGGTATACCATGGTTTCGAAGATGCTGAGAGAACTCCTGACTCCTTATAGATACACGTTTGGGAGTTTCGGCGTTGCTTTAAGAACAGAAAGCATATTTTTCTACCACGCAATTAAAATTCATCATCATCATCATCATCATCATCATCGTCATCATTACCACGTCGTGTTAAGGTCACCAATGTCTCATGGCACAAAATAGGTAATAGTACAACTTACAAGGCATAGGTATGGATACAATAATAATAATTATGTACATAACAACACCAATTATTAATATAGGCTGTTTATACACGGCGGTCGGTGCGGCGTGGCCGCACGCCGCCGCGCGACTCGCGGCATTGCGTCATACCTATTCAAGTTCTAATGTCAGGTAATGCCGCGCTGCGAGCATTTTGAGTGTCATAATATGATTTTAAACTTTATCTTCATTAATGTAGTACAATATAGTATCGCTCGAGAAAGGCGCAGGCGGCCGCGAGGCCGGCTTTCCAAGTTTCTCATGCGATAGTACTATGTATTACAATAATGAAGGTAAAGATTAATATCATAATATTATTATGACACTGAAAAGTGTGATTCGGCTCATCCTTCGATCGCGGATTCTTGGAAATCCATTGTTCTGGCGGCCGCTTGGGAGTTGAAGCGTTAAATTGTTAAATTACCTAGCACGCATAGGGTTGTGTTCACTTAGATTTTTTTAAATGTATTGTTTAAATGTATCTACCTGATATTTGGGCCTTGGGGTATGACTCTTAACAGTCTTAACAAATTGTAATAAGATACGTAGAATAAACGCAGTAATTCGACGCGTAGGTTGGTATGGTCACTAAGTCACTACTCACTAGTTCACTACCACCGACGACCACTTATAAACTCGCGGACTATGACGGAGGTCATCTTGGAAGATTAATTAATATTTCTAATAACAATACGAGATAAATAATTACCACTCAAAATGTTGACAATTCAAATTTCAATGCTCACTGCTCACACCAATGGTGACACATTTCTGATTTCACACAGCCAATACAACTATATAAAACTCCTACGTACAAGCGATACTGCGATTCAGGAGCACCTCAGCGAAATCTATTGAATACATCGTGTAACTAAAACTATATGAACAACAATCGGAGTTCGGACAAGCGATAGCGCCGACAGAGCGCCTCAATGACATATAGTGAAGACAATATAAAACTATTTTTTACACAATTTAAATTGGCACTAATTATAATTTATCTACTAGGTAACTAAAAAGAGTGAAATTATTATTTTTAACAAAAAATTAAAACCGACTTCCAAGGTAAAAACAATAATAACATTCTTATAATATTAACTAAAAACTAAAAAGTATAAAATAATTTTCCTCTCTAAATGTGCCTTTTTCCGAATTCAGCTAAACCTCAACTATTTCTGTACTCAACCTTCATAATTTTGACGTCGGTGCCAGTTCCATAAGTTTCAAATTTTCTGTCAAAGAAAATATAAAGATTCAGCTATATCGGGTACCGACTTTAAAATGATGAAGGTTGAGTACAGAAATAGTTGAGGTTTAGCTGAATTCGGAAAAAGGCACATTTAGAGAGGCAAATTATTTAATACTTTTTAGTTTTTAGTTCATATTATAAGAATGTTATTATTGTTTTTACCTTGGAAGTCGGTTTTAATTTTTTGTTAATTACATGCCCATCCGACGCATGGATCATCTAACATCTCACTTGCCAGATTCAGATGTTAGATGATCCTATCAAAGTACTCGTGTGTATACTAGAGCAAGCGAGAGAAATGCGTGGCTTGATTTTTATTCGACGGTGTCCGCTTTTCTGACGTTTCACTAGATTTGGTTTAGTGAAATGACATATCACTAGATATTTTTATTAAGAAGATGTAACAAACAAGAATATTCGGCATTAGGGCTTCACACGAGACGAGAGTAAGCGAGAGTAACAAAAATCTCGTCTCGGTCTCGTCAATCCTCAAAAAATTGAGTCTCGTTCGAGTCTCGGTCTCGTCTCGTTACCAGTTGTCTCGTCTCGTCTCGCTTAGTTGTAAATAATGATTTATTTCTATAATATAATAAAGAGAATAAGGAATATTATATGACTAACGTGTTTATATGATAAAATGCAGTTTGGATGGTTACCAGATTTTATATTTTGTAAAATATATTGTTTTTTAACGGCCGTTCCCAAAATTAGATCTATGGCTAAAGACAGACAGCTATCCTTGTCCCATGATAAGCATCTATCTGTCTTTTGAAGCTGTCCCAATATTACAAATATGTGTTTGCTGTCTTCAGTTGATAGTAGATAAGCCGCCTGTCCGAACCCTCCCTGCGTTTCAAAGTACGCCGTAGCACAAGCAGTTCCAGTGAAGTCAAAATGTAAATTTTCTTCTGAATTAATCAAAGAATATTAAATTACTGATAAATAACATTTATTAAGATTATCTGATTTTTTAATTTCATTTTAAATGTTGAAAATAATACATAAAACGTTAAATTTATGAATAGGGCAATGATGGAACGGAACGTCTAGAGTCTAAACCGACGCGACGCGACATTTTGTTGACAAATGACAATTGACAAGTTCCTTTTCTTTATTTTGGTGTGTTTGTTGATGTTTAAAATACTATTATTGCCTTGCTTTTTTGGGATATCTATACGAAAATGTCTGCAGTAAGTATCTCAGTTATATTCTACCATAATTATGACTAATATATTTCAATTTCATATAGAAATTCTGTTCACTTCACTAACAGTTTGTTATACTTTCAGCAAAAAAGCGTAGCTCTGACGAAAGAAGTAAAACTACTGGTAGATTTAGTTGAGGACAAACCAATGCGAGTAACAATCAGCTCAAGGAAGCAGCTTGGTTAAAAATAACCAACTCATATTTTCACTTCTGCAAGTGGGCCTTAGGAGTATATTAAACTAGGTAACTAAAGTTTGGTGGAGAAAACATAAATTATGAAGCTAAGCTAGTTATCACCTGTTTGTGATTTGAATTTGGTGGTACAGAGTGTAAATTTATAGGAAAAGTTAGAAAAACGGTTTGAAAATCAAATGGAAATTAAAAATATATCCTTTTTTAGGAAAATTGAAACGACAAATTGTCGCTGATGATATGAAGGCTTCCATAGGCTTCCATAGCAAGAAATCGGGTGATTACAGAATATTATGAAGAGAATTATTATTTTTAACAAAAAATTAAAACCGACTTCCAAGGTAAAAACAATAATAGCATCCTTATAATATGAACTAAAAAGTATTAAATAATAATTATTCCTATCTAATGGTGCCTTTTTCCGAATTCGGCTAAAACTCAACTATTTTTGTACTTAATCTTCATCATTTTGAAGTCGGTACCAGATGAATCTTCAGTTCTCTGACAGAATATTTGGAACTTTTGGAACTGGCACCGACTTCAAAATTATGAAGATAGAGTACAGAAATAGTTGAGTTTTAGCCGAATTCGGAAAAAGGCACCATTATATAGGAATAATTATTATTTAATACTTTTTAGTTCATATTATAAGGATGCTATTATTGTTTTTTACCTTGGAAGTCGGTTTTAATTTTTTGTTAAAAATAATAATTTTACTCTTTTTAGTTACCTAGTAAGCCATCGCGTACTATACGTAGAATAATACACCTGTATATTATACTACGTAGGTATCTTATTACAGTCACACTTACAAAATATAATATCAGCTGCAGCCTGCAGATAATTTTAAACAATATATTAATTAAAAATCGAAGTGAACACGTGTGACGTGCTAAGTAGCCGGTCACCGGACTAGTTTCAATAGGCTGGCACTCGCTCGAGTTGTCGCACACGCCTCGCACTGTATAGTGTTACATAGTACGGTAGGTACCCGGCCCGCGCCGCGCCGCCGAGCCGCGGCTCTCGCGACTAAACGCGATGCAAAAGGTTGAAATTAGGTTGTTTTCCAGAATATCTCGGCGAAGTGAGACAGAATGTTACATGGTCGAAGCAACTTTAACTTCTCAGAAGTAATGTCAGTTAATGTGTGCCTTATGCTCTGGAGATAAGGTTGAATTTGGTGACATTGGTGACCCTGACTTGGTAATGATGATTATAATGATGATGATAATGATGATGAATGTAATTTGCATAGTAGCATATGCTTTCAGTTCTTAAAACAGCGCCTAAACTCCCAAACTTGTATCTATAAGGAATCCGGAGTTCTCTTAGTATCTTCGGAACCATAGTATACCTTGGTGCAAAATCTTGCGTTTTGGTAGCATATGCTTAGGATGCATCTTATGAAACCAAAATCACTATATGTTTCCATATAAATTTCGAGGAGTTCCCTCGATTACTCATGGTTCCCATCATCAAGTCACCACTTTTGTGAACATGGTACCAAATTGGAGTGAAACCTAATACAACAAAACAAAAATTTCGAAAATCGGTTCACAAACGGCTGAGTAATCATTGAACATACAAAAATAAAAAAAAATAAAAAATATATCCACAGGCGAACATATAACCTCCTCGTTTTTTGGAAGTCGGTTAAAAAGAACAAGAAGCAATTTTAGCTGCTCTAAAAAAAATGAAATTGGAAATGGAAATTGAGTTGGAGAAAAAAGTTTGTCCTAATAATATATGGGACGAGGATAATAGTAAATAATTATATTATGTATTATGATAGGTTGATAAGTTCTATGTTAAGATGCTAGTTTAAATAAAAATGATGAACAGAAATTTTGTTTTTTTTTTAATTCACAATATTATTATTAGTAATTCATTTATTTCAGATTTCTTTCAATTTTGTTAGTATATTTGACCTTACAAACTATGTTAGTAGGTACCTACATAATAACTATCTCACTTAAACCTATAGCCTATTAACATTAAAATAATTCTCAATTAAGGATCGTCTTTCCTGGATCTCATGTATGGAATGTGATTCCGGGATATTCTCGTACGTTATATTCTCATGGCATGGAATGTCAATTTCAGGCTCCGGCTCAAATTCAAACTCATTTTTCTGCAAATATTGTATAGCACTTGCTGTTGCGATGACTGCAGCCTGAGTAGTTTCTAAGTAAAGCCTTATTTTCAAGGACAGTACTGGGAATCGCCTTTTCCAGACTCCAAAACATTTGTAAAAGATTTTTGCAAATGTTATTACAATATCTATTGTAATACATAATATTTTAATAGAATTCATTAAGACTTTTGATTATTTACCTTTCTATAGTGTTTTTAGTTTTGACATGAGCTCAGTTCTAGTATATTTAATTCTCAGATTCTGGATTGAGTAATGGTGTTAACAGATAGTTTGCACTATCGCCAAGTAGCCATCGATTGCCATAAATACCATTCTCACATTGAGCTAGAAAGTTACAATACTGTTTAATCAACTTTACTGAAGGCACAAAACTCTTTTTCTATAGTAAAGGAATTTATTGAATTCCTTTACTATAACAAAGACAGTGATTGAAAGCTCAATATATTTAACTAGCTGACCCGACAGACGTTGTCCTGTCTTAACGATGATTATTTAATTCGAATTGGTATAATTAAGAAAACAATAGATTAAAATTAGTATCTTCACGCCAAATTTCATCAAAATAAATTAAATAGTTTAAGCGACAATCATAAAAGTTTATTGTGCTGGAACCGTACATTTTCCCGGACAAAAGTATCCCTTATCCTTTCCCGAGGCTCAATGTATCTCCATACCGAATTTCATAAAAATAGACTGAATAGTTTAGGCGACAATCATAAAAGTTTATTGTGCGGGAACCGTACATTTTCCGGGACCAAAAGTATCCCTTGTCCTTTCCCGACACTCAAAGTATCTCCATACCAAAATTCATCAAAATCGATTGAATAGTTTACGCGCAAATCATAAAAGTATATTATGCAGTAACCGTATATTTTTCCGGGACAAAATGTATCCCATGTCATTTTCCTGGTTCTAAGCTACCTGTCCACCTATTTTCAGCCAAACCGGTTTATCCGTTCTTGAGATAAAAGTTTATTGTGCGGGAACCGTACATTTTCCGGGACCAAAAGTATCCCTTGTCCTTTCTCAAGACTCAAAGTATCTCCATACCAAAATTCATCAAAATAGATTGAATAGTTTACGCGCAAATCATAAAAGTATATTGTGCAGTAACCGTACATTTTTCCGGGACAAAATGTACTCTATGTCCTATTCCTGGTTCTAAGCTACCTCTCCACCAATTTTCAGCCAAATCGGTTCATCCGTTCTTGAGTTATAAGTAGTGTAACTAACACCACTTTCTTTTATATATATAGATAACTCAGTATTATTAAAGATGGTAGCATCATGATTTGATCCAGGCCATCAGGCTACAACATTCATAAAATACAGATTTACATCACAGACATGAGGTTTTAGAGGGAACTAGCTTTCTTGCAAACAATTTCTCCCACAATAAAATGGGAATGAGGTTTATTACAAGTTTTGATTAAATACTTATCCCAACTTTTACATATTTACTTACATCTAATATTATGATACTTACTTGGTGATCGTGCATTAGAGTATACGTGTGCCATTAACTGCACCTAACACACGAGAAAACCCTGTAATTTTATAAAAATCTTCTGCCGTATTGTTGTATTGTCGTATATATATATACGAATATAGACGAATATGCTCTCCACACTCTCGTATTCGGCAAGTCTCTAACTGCCGAAGATTATACGTATTATTTTTTTATAAAATAAGTTATAGTTTCGCGAATTATTAATTTGTGAGATAGATATATATATATATATATATATATATATATATATATATATATATATATATATAGATTATACGTATATATATATATTCCGCGAATTATTAATTTGTGAGATATATATATAGATTATACGTATTATTTATACACATATATATATATTATTTATATATATATATATATATATATATATATATATATATATATATATATATATAGATATATATATATATAATACGTATAATCTATATATATATATATATATCTCACAAATTAATAATTGGCGAAACTAACTTATTTTATAAAAAAATAATACGTATAATCTTCGGCAGTTAGAGATTTGCCGAATACGAGAGTGTGGAGAGCATATTCGTCTATATTCGTATTGTCTCGTGAAGTCTCCATCCCGTGTCGGTATTTCGTATCCGAATCAAAGGGTCTCGTGTAGTTTTGCCGAAACACAAAACACTCCCTCCACATTTCCGCCGCGTATTATACTATATTAAAATTATATAGATTTTTATCTTGTTCTGTTGCGATGTATTGCTGTCATCCACCATCTTCGTTTTTTCCAACGTCCCTTGATAACTTTTTTTTTCTCGAATAAAAGTATAATTGTAATAAGCCACAGCACATAATGCTGCAGCGACAGCTGTTTCCACGTCCATCTCGTTCAAGTACCGAGCGCACAAATGCGCGAGCGAGAATGTATATATATATAAATAATACGTATAATCTATATATATATATATATATCTCACAAATTAATAATTGGCGAAACTAACTTATTTTATAAAAAAATAATACGTATAATCTTCGGCAGTTAGAGATTTGCCGAATACGAGAGTGTGGAGAGCATATTCGTCTATATTCGTATTGTCTCGTGAAGTCTCCATCCCGTGTCGGTATTTCGTATCCGAATCAAAGGGTCTCGTGTAGTTTTGCCGAAACACAAAACACTCCCTCCACATTTCCGCCGCGTATTATACTATATTAAAATTATATAGATTTTTATCTTGTTCTGTTGCGATGTATTGCTGTCATCCACCATCTTCGTTTTTTCCAACGTCCCTTGATAACTTTTTTTTTCTCGAATAAAAGTATAATTGTAATAAGCCACAGCACATAATGCTGCAGCGACAGCTGTTTCCACGTCCATCTCGTTCAAGTACCGAGCGCACAAATGCGCGAGCGAGAATGTGGAAAGCTGCTCTCGTTTCGTCAATAGTTTTGGCGAGACCCGAGATAAAACCTCTCGTGGAGAATGTGGAGCCCGCTTAATTAAAAAAATATTAACGAGACCCGAAACGAGACTCTCGGGTTACCTGGTATGTGGTCTCGGTATCGCCGAGAATATTTTCCAAAAGGTCTCGTCTCGGTCTCGAGACGAAACGAGAAAGAGACGAGACGAGAAAAATCTCGCTCTCGCGTGAAGCCCTATTCGGCATCTACCGGGAGTTCGTGATATCCCTAGGGATATCGTGGATTCCCTGATATCCTCTTTTCCCTGCGACATATACATTCATAACCGCGCAACCGAAGATATAACTTCATTTAATATTTCATTGCAGCTAGACTGAGTCAGACCTACGAGCTATCTAATATAACAACAGACGAAAGCAGCTCACAATACGAGTGCGCGGCAAATAGCATTCGGCTTAAGCCGCACTCCACACTAGCGGTCGCGACTCTTTTACCCGATAAATGACTCCTTGTTCTGAGAATTAGAGGATGCATTATTAATAATTTATTTGTTAACTATTATCTCCATCTAGCAATCGTAAATTGTATTTATTGAGATTAATTCGCGTGGCGCACAATGTTTCGCGCTATTAATGGGTGATTCATGCAAATGATTGAGGGTTCACACGATGACATTAAACACCTCCGACGGCGGCGATCCTGACCGCTTTTGCGGTTGGAAACATTGCGAAAACGAGAGTATCCGTGCTATTTTCACGCTAGTAAAATTAGCACTTTCCGTGCGTATAACTTAATATCATATAATATTTATTATAATATAACATTCATTATTACCACGCCTGAATAGCACGAAAACCGGTCGAGTGGCATGCTGCATCAGCGGAGGTGTTGCATGAAGGTCTATAGTGCAGTGATTAAACTTAATGCCTCGCACGTAACCGGGAATGTAATCCTTAAAGTAATGATAGTATGTAGTAGATTCGCCTGGGCCAATTTTAAATAGTACCACATTTTCTGGCGTTATTAAAATTTCAAATGGATATTTCGCGCGAGTGTTTCATAATCGTAATTCGCCGAAGGATGTAGGCGCATCGACATGTGCTTCGACTGCTGGCCGTGTACCGACAACACTGGTACGGTGAACATTACTTTCACGATTACTCGAGTAGGAGAATATTCAAACGCACGTTGCATGCACACTTTTGACTCTTTAGTTATATACTACTTTTGCCAGCAGCGACATAAAATTTTCGGTGAACATTTTCAATGAGAAGTTAATTACACGTTTTGGATATCTATGAAAAATGCAACATGAACGAGGGTTCGTAAATTATTTTAACATTTTAATTCATAAAATTTAATCTCATATTATGTTTTATAATTAGTATGTTCCGATGTTTTGCTCTCGTGGTGTGCGGCGACTGTTAAGAATTGTTACGAATATAATGTAATATTACGAATGTAAAAGTGGCCGGAATTAATGTTTGTGTAAGTTTTAAGTAATCTCTGTAATCAATTAACGTCGAGGTGTATATTTTTTGTTGAATAAACGCCCGATTTTCAATGTTTCGCCAAGCTATACTGCCCCTACAGTTAATTTTTTCGCCGTCTGTCTCGTCGCGATTTTTTGCAAAGTTCTCCTGTGGTTGAAATTGAAAGCAGACCTTTCAATTTCGTCGTGGTTGAAGGGTTGTATAGGCCACGGTTTTACTAGACTTTTTGGATTCGTATTTTATGACGTAGAAATATCCGATTATTGCGTTCTGTAAAGTTATTATTATAGTATTCTTCTAATAAACTTGTAACTGTCACTCAGTGTAATTATTAAATGTTATCGATTTAGGTTGCTTCGTCAAACATCATAATATTGTACGTACAGTGTACACTATGTGTAGTCCATAAAGTTAATATAACTACCTAGCGGCTATCGGAATAGAGAAACAAAGGTCTGAGCAAGAGAGATGCCACTATCAGTAACACTGCGTTGTAAATAGAGATTAGAGACGTGTGATACATGACAGCTGCGGCACTCTTTTTTTTTGACGTCCAGTCGGCACGTTGACAGTTTAATCTCAGAATTCGTGTAATCGTGTTCAATCATGCTTGTGTGGGCATTTCTCTACTAAATGGAAAATCGCTGTCCCAAGCAAATTTAATGTACTCAATTCTATAATGTCCACTTCTTTTAGGATTAAAATGGCCATAAATGTTGTATTCTTGGTGCACCATTGCTTATCAAGTAATTTAATACTATTGTTTTCGAGAAAATTAATGTTAAACACCTCAAAACACAGTCCCCTGGTATGTCCTTTTTCCAGAATTTCAAGCATTGATACCTATATATCGAATACTTTGCCATTTGTAACTGAATGATAATCATATATAGTTTAACAAGACTGTAATCATCTTATAAAATAACAAATACTTTTATCTATGATAGAAATTTGTTTTAAAAAATATGTATGAAGGTTGTCCTCAATTTTTTCAAACAGTCGCCTGATAAAATTTGAAAAATCACTTTGGGTATCCATCCGAAACATAACGATTGTGAAATGAAACGCAACCGGTGTGGAGTTCGTTCGGTTGTACAGGTAAACAGACAGCCGCTATTTTGTCAATGGCACCACTGCTTTTGGTAGGAACGACGCGTCTCAGCCGTTAGTAGGAACAGTCCCCTGGGGACCTATATTATATATATATTCCTATTTCAAGACTAATATTTAACTTACGAGACAAATAGTTAACTTACGAGAATGTCTTCACACCTGTTTTATTAATGTGATGCGATTCAATAATTTTGTGTTATTTAGTTTTCAAGTAAAAAAAAAAACAGTCCCCTGGTGAACAGTCCCCTGTCATTTCGTATATAAATATATGAAAATATATACAATATTTTATAGTTTTCCAAAGTCAATACTGGTCTTAGAAATAACATATTTTTTCCTGGATGATAAGAATTATTTTCAGTAATATACCTACTTTAGTAATATTTTTGTTTATTTTTAATAACATTATTAAAGCTTATTTATATCACACAATAAGTATTTTAAAGAGACTGTTAAGGTAAGAAGTTGATTTTAGTTAGTTTATAACAATTAATAATCTTTTCCTCTATCTAAAAGTCTCTATTTTATAAGTGTACTGTGTTTTGATCTCGTTGATTATTGTTTTAGTAATATTTACATATGTAAGTGCCAATAAAAATAAAGCTTGGCTTATTTAAACTTACAAAAATTAACTAGTTTTTAATCATAAAAACAGTCCCCTGTCATAATTTTGCACAAAATCGTCTAAAACTCAAAAACCAAGAGAAAAATGTGTCGGCTTCTTTTATATATACATTTGATATTCTGTTGCCTTTCTTTGTATTGACAGACATTCTCAACATTTAATAAAATTTGCTTGGGACAGTCTTGTATGGATGAGTTTCCAAATAGCAGAGAAACACCCGTGTAAGTCATAAGTGTATACGTACACATATTTTTCACACAGATGTAAACCAATTTTGGTTTCGTTTGACAGCTCGAGATTGTTGCTCTATTCCGATAGGTATAATAACTTTATGGTGTAGGCTGCGATTCCACTGAAGCGGAGCGGAGCTTAGCGGAGTCCGAATTGACCAATCAATTGAATGACAGCGAAGCGGAGCGAATATTTCGAGCATGGTGATTGGCCAATTTGGCACCGCTAAGCTCCGCTCCGCTCCGCTTCAGTGGAAACGCAGCCTTAAATATACCTAGACTGCTTATATAGTTATGTTTTACTTCAATTATGATATAATATCTAAAGTGCTTTAACTAAATAATAAAATGGACACTGTCTATAAGATATATAAACTAAACACACCGGCAAAATTAGAGGAACATTACAAAATTTATTTTTTTTTTGAAAATTATTCGCTGTTTTTTATATATTTATTTATTAAATAATTGACGATTAAAAAATAAAACTTATATAAATTTAGGGCATAAAAACGTGTAAAATAGAAAAAATCTGCAAAAATCAAAAATTAAGAAAAATCTTTGAAATTTCAGTTGTAAGCTTTTAAGTTTTAAGTTAAATTCTTCATTTTTACTTAAGAAATGCCATGTTTAAAGCGTGTAATGCCTTCTATGGATCTCAAGAGGGTCTGGATACGCCATTCCATGCTTGCATTTTGATTGTCGATCATTTCCTGTGCGATATTCTTCTACTCCTCCAGTAGCGCCAACTCGAGCTTCTGAACACATTTTGGAGCTGGAGTTTTAACTCGTACCGTTCACCCATTGATGTGCCACACGTCCTCAATCGGATCCACATCCGTAGACCGTGCTGACCTCTCCACCTGGGCTATGCCAGCATCATTTAGGTAATTGGATGAGCAGCCGTATTGGATGTAGAATGACATTACATCTGTGGAAATTTCAGAAGTCTATTACTATAGTGGTTCTTGTTATACAGCCTGAAGACAGACAGACGGACAGACGGATGGACAGATGGACAGGCAACGAAGTCTTAGTAGTAGAGCGGGCTGCGGGACCGGACCCCACTACTAGGACTTAATTTTTACCTTTTGGGTGCGGAACCTTAAAAACGATAAATTATGTATGATAGTATATTAATATACTTACTACGGATGAGTATGTTATCATTTCAACATTTCTAGATAATTAGTATACTTAACTAAAAAATATTTTCATATCGACACAACTTATCGATAACTTGATGCAGCCCTAGTGTAAAATAGATGAAAATTTTTTACACAAAATATCCTTAAATTGTGCACCATGGCTAGTCAAGTTATGTTTTCCATATAATTAAACATACACAGAAGTGAACACGGACGTAAAAATACCAATAACTCGTAGGGAATTGGCAAAAATAAACTTAAAACTAGGTCCTGTCGATGTAGAATAATTCACCTGTGAAATTAATATTTGTCCAGGTTTTTTCGATGTGTGGATCCAGAATCATTCCACAAACATTTAACCATGTTTCTAGAACAGTATTTCTAAAAATTATTCGTTATTTAACTTAAAATCTCAATTTTTCTGAGAGCCGCCCAGGGGCAGACAGACTGTCAAACAGATGAAAAAAAAGCTATGCAACCTCAAATCACGCTTCTCTTTCTACCACGCAGTGTTACTGATAGTGACATCTCGCTTGCTCAGGCCTTTGTTTCTCTATTCCAATAGGTATATTAACTTTATGATTTGATGAGAATAGATTGAGCGACGGTAGCCATTCAGACTTTTAAATTCAAACATAAGTAAGCAATTACTGATAAAAAAATCCATCCTCTATCCATATTTGAGACGTTTTGGTCTTTGTTTGATACATTGGCAAAGTTGTAGATACTAGCTGGATACGGGAACATATTTTATCTAAGTATTTTATCAAGTATATTGTAGATACTGACTAGGTGGCTAATATCCACCTAGCCAGTTAAGTCAAAAAATAGCCTTGCAGCGCTGCTACTTTCACAGTGAACTCTCTACAAGGAACACAGGTACACACCCTAAAGTATAATTATCACTTAGTTTTGTTACACCCTGTATATTCACTGGATGCAGGAACATATTGTATCTAGGTATTTTATCAAGTGTGTTGTAGATGCTGGCTTTGTGGATACAGGAACATAATATAGTGTGAAATATTTTCCCAGGTGAACGAGTAGTGCAACGCTTAGAAGCGGCGGAGGCGGCGTGTTCTGAGGCGAGCGGGAGCGGCGGTGAAGCGGCGTTTCACTGCGGCTCGCCCGCGACCGTGCGTGCGCAGATCGCCGCCGTACGCTCGGCACACGCGCACGCGCATAAGCTGTGGCAGCACAAGAAGATGCAGCTCGACCAGTGCTTTCAGCTGCGGCTATTCGAACAGGACTGCGAGAAGGTAAAGATACTGTATAGTCATAAAAAAGTATATTCCACGGGCGAGCTCCAAGTTGAAAATACTGCACACGCCCCATGCAAATATATTTTGTCATAGCCGAGTGGGTACATGTGTGACTCCTGAGTACCTGACCCGATCCCGAGGCATGTAATTTTATTCATATGAACCAAAAGACTCACGGTCTTATTTTATTTTATTTATTAAACGGAAAGGAAAGTGGAAGGAAAGAGGGGAGGCCTTTGCCCAGCAGTGGGACACCATCGGCTATTAATAATAATAATAATTAAGAGGAAAACTTACAGCTGGAGAACATGGACATAATGATAAACGTAGAACGATAAGGCCAATTACAAGTTTTCGCAGGTATACAACTAAATAATAATAAACAAACAGCAAACAAAAATATCATAATATTAAACGTACAATTAGAAAGCGAAAATTAGCTAGACATAAGAAGCTGAAGCTATAAATTTAAAGCAATGAAATATAGCAAAACATTGTAAGCACACTACTAAAACTACAGATAAAAGCAATACAAGCATAGGCATAAAGCTATCGTTATACATTAAAAAATGTTGATCTAGACAAAATTAACGATTTTTTTTAATCGAGATTCGAGATTAATGTTGTTAAACAAGTGGTCGTTAAGGTTTCGTTTTAGTTAATGCTTGTAGCAAATCGATCAAGTTCGATGCTCCGAGACGCTTCGTTATATGCTCTACTTGCTCTAAGAATGTAGGAATTTTGACGATAGGTAGTCGCAGATGGGGGAATATAGAGAATCTGGTGGTGTCTAAGTGAGACTGTTGGTACACTAATGTTAATTTGCTCAGTGAGTTTGGGACAATCAATGGTGCCATTAAGTAATTAAAAAAGAAATGCTAGGTCAGCTATTTTTCTACGCTCGTATAAGGGAAGTATATGGAATTTTTTACATTGTTTAAGATAATTTGGCAAATAGCTTACAGATTTAAATTGCACTAGTCTTTAAAAAATGCTGTATTTCTTCAATGCGGTCAATGTAAATTTGGTAAAATTAGGATTCCAAATCGGATAAGCTTTAGTAACGTAAGTTATTAGTTTTAACTAAAATCCAACAAGCCCGTTTATACATCACTTAGCATTTGTTGTTAATGTAACTCATATATTGCAGATGCTGGAATGGATCGTGAATCATCGGACAGCGTTTCTGGCAACATACGTCGAGATTGGACGATCGTGTGCCGCCGCGAAGAGACTACAAGAGGAGCATGCCAGGTTTGACTCATTATGATCAGTTTTATCTCTTTCATATATGTAAATCTTTTCCACCTATTTATATATTTCAGTCTGTGGGATGCCCCTCCTGAGACCCGAGCTATAATTGAAATCACTTGCCACTACGGCCGAATGTCCTTTATAAAGCATTAAACTGTTTTTGTTACAGACTAGGTAATAGGCATGTTGGGTCAAAGTCAATCGTAGTTTTGAGTCTAAAATCCGTAAATCCGAGTTACAAGTTTTTTTTGGCCATAATTGATATTCTTTTATTATATTTTAATTTTATTATAATTTAATGTCTGCATATCGAAAAAAAATTATGTATTTTGCCCTATCAAAATATTTGCCCCTGACTTATATTTTGGTTAAATTTAGGCACAGCTTGAAATTCAAACAGGATACAAGTAGGTCATGTCTGTTTGAGGTCTGATTTCCGAATAGTCTTCATATTTAGATTTTATAACGGTTTTCGGGATTAAAGCCACCATTAATCCTTCGATCACCAATTCTAGGAAATCTTTTGTTGTCGCGGCCCATATGGGCCTTACGGGGCTTGAGGGATTAATTTGACCTCTTACCTCAACACCCCACCTCTTCACGCCCAAACCATTGAAGCTATTTTGCTGAAATTTGCTATGGAGACAAATTAATTTTGTCGCATCGGAGTTGCGGGCGTCATCTGGTACCATAATTTGCTACACTAGTAACGCCCATTTTTTTTGTTGGGGGCATAGATTTTCTTGTTTTACCCGACTTATAAGCATGTAACTTTAGACCAATGTTGCTATTTACTTCCACCCAGAAGCGAACAAATGTCGGTTGTTAAATGCTTACCGGCAAAACCGGCTTCCTTGTTCAATACGTTTTGTAACAATCAATGATTTAACACTCACTCGCACAGTCTACCTGTAATTCGTATATTGTCTGCACATTAATGGCTGCTATTAGTTTTTTATTCGTTCGATGCACACGAAAATAAACATGCTGATGTGTATGAAATATTATATAATTGTTGTGTTTTCTTATAATTTAGAAATCATTAGAAAGTATGTTAACCTAGTCCTAATTAGCGTTAAAGATGGAAGTAATTTAGTATTTAGTGTTGGCATTTGATTTAGTTTCATTTGAAATATGAACTGGTTTTCATCATGTAGACCTTCTACAAGTTAGTATATGAATGCTCAACTTTATGTACAGGCTTAAAACACAAAAGTCTTTCTTCTCATTATATTGCCAACCCTGTGTGAAAATATGCTTTCTCGTTTACATATAATATGAATATTGAATAATGAGAATTGAGAGTGATAATAAAAATATTTTAATCTTGTGTAACATTAATTTGGTGCTTAGTGGTTAGTGGAAATTATTCTCAGGTTTTCAATATATTTATTTAATCATCTTAAAGGCATCTTAGTTTCTTCGTTCTTTCTTAGACTTTCAAAAAGTGTAAGTATTCATGATACCTATTTTAAATAAAAAATATTTTATTAATTTATATTTATTTTAATTCAATAGGCAAATTTTCTACCTACCTTATTTAGTTAAGGACAATGATAATGAAATAGTACTTTTTAATGATGACACTTCACTTATTTTTAACCGACTTCCAAAAAACGAGGAGGTTATATGTTCGGCTGTGGATATTTTTTTTTTATTTTTTTTTATTTTTGTATGTTCAACGATTACTCCGCCGTTTGCGAACCGATTTTCGAAATTTTTGTTTTGTTGTATTAGGTTTCACTCCAATTTGGTCCCATTTTCACAAAGGTGGTGACCTGATGATGGGATCCATGAGTAATCGAGGGAACTCCTCGAAATTTATATGGAAACATATGGTGATTTTGGTTTTATGTGAAGTGTACTAAGAATACGCTACCAAAAAGTCAAATATTGGGTCAAGGTATACCATGGTTTCGATGATGCTGAGAGAACTCCTGATTCCTTATAGATACACGTTTGGGAGTTTCGGCGTTGTTTTAAGAACAGAAAGCATAAACTACTATGCAATTCATATTCATCATCATAATCATCATCATCATCATCGTCATCATCATCATTACCACGTCGTGTTAAGGCCACGAATGTCTCATGGCACAGAATAGATAATAGTACAAGGCATAGGTATGGATATACTAATAATAATAATGATGTACTGTATAACAATTAACAACACCTGTTTGTTTTTAATACACGGCGGTCGGCGTCGGTCGCCGCCCAGCGCCGCCGCGCGAAGACAGAATATCGAATACTTTACTAACTACTTTATAATATACAGATCGAATACTTTACTACTTTATAAAATTTTAATAGACAAATAAAATTAAAATAAAGTTATTTTAAAAAGAGCATTTAAACAAAACAAAGTCATTAAGGGCCTGTTTCACCGCTTCCTGATAAGGCTATCCACCACTTATTTTGACAGATGGAGTATGGAAAATCTGTCAAATAACCCTATCGGGCACCTTATCAGGAAGCGGTGAAACAGGCCATAAGTGTCTTTTTAATTAGTTATACTTATTAATCGATAGATGGTGCACTAAGTACCTATCGATTTGAATTCTTGATAACAAGAACAGCTGTCTATAATTATGATAATATTAAATATTATGCTACGCTACATCCTATGCAAGTTTGTACAATTTTTTATCTGATAGATCCTTCGATCGTGGAAAAACGAGACACAATAGCCTTTCTATTGTTATCGCAATCGCCGGTGACCGCTTCGGGCTTGAAATATTAAAATTGTTAAATTACTTAGCACAATATGTTCACTTCACTGATAATATTATATTATTTTGTGAGTGTGAGTTGTGACTCTTAACAAATTGTAATAAGATACGTAAAATATACGCGAAGATTTATCTACTAGTGTAACTAAAAAGAGTGAAATTATTATTATTTTTAACAAAAAATTAAAACCGACTTCCAAGGTAAAAACAATAATAACATTAATGTGAACTAAAAAGTATTAAATAATTTTTACTATCTAATAGTGCCATTTTCCGAATTCGGCTAAACCTCAACTATTTCTGTACTCAATCTTCATAATTTTGAAGTCGGTGCCAGTTCCAAAAATTTTAAATAATATACTGTCAGAGGACTGAAGATTCAGCTATCTGGTACCGACTTCAAAATAATGAAGATTGAGTACAGAAATAGTTGAGGTTTAGCCGAATTCGGAAAAAGGCACTATTAGATAGTAAAAATTATTTAATACTTTTTAGTTCACATTAATGTTATTATTGTTTTTACCTTGGAAGTCGGTTTTAATTTTTTGTTAAAAATAATAATAATTAAAGTGAAGAGACAACAGTCCAATTACTACGAGGTAAAAATAATTAATAAACTAATTAATAAAAATAGATATAAGTAATTAATAAAAGTAAAAATTAAAAATTTCAAATTTTTTTTAATTATTAAATAAGAGGGCAAACGAGCAAACGGGTTACCTGATGTTAAGCAACTACCGTCGCCCCTGGACACTCGCAACATCAGAAGAGCTGCAGTACATTGGTTTAATGTTAATAATTTACTTTTGATTTCTACGAAAACTAAATGTTAAAGGCCGAGCAGTTTCAGTGTCATATGATTTTAAACTTTATCATCATTAGGTAATACATAGTATCGCTTGAGAAATCTACGGCCGCCCGTGGACGCTCGTGGCCGCTCGTGGCATCTTGCGGCCGCCGGCGGCGTCGATTTCTCAAGCGATACTATGTATTACAATTTACGATACTGAAGATAAAGTTTAAAATCATATGACACTGAAACTGTTCGCCTCGCTTCTGCCATTCCGGTGTGAATCGGCACTTAAAGTTTACTTTGCCTAATGTAAGGCAAGTTCAAACCAATGGACTATTAAATGATGGGAAAATGAATTTGGTGGACACTACTGTGTTTTTAGGTATTATACTAGATAGCTAAACCGTTTAAAGAATTAACGACTCATGCTACGATACTATAAAGTTCAAATTCCGACCGCGCAGTGCTAGGTGCCTTCAATTATATTTGCCTACATCTCCGCTCTCTTTCTATTGCATAACTCGTACCTTTTCTGAAGAAATCAGGGCTGTCTCTTTTTAAAAATAATATTATAATCTTTTTAATTTACTACATTTTATTTAATCAAATCGAAATAATCTAAGTTATGTCTTAGTACTATTTGTTAAACTAATATGTATTCTGTGCTACTATGTAGATTTAATTATCATAAATTCGCGTGTAACTAGTTACGCGTACTTAAATTCGATAGGTGCCGTATCTTAATTATTGAAATCGGTCTTATATTACCTACTTAAAATGTTTGTATAACTTAGTTATTTTTGTAAACAAATGAGGTTTCGAATAGTACGCAGTCACATATAAAAAGGAGTACGTCCAGTCGTGAGACCGGTTATGCGGGGTAAAGCGGGGGTTACGCGCGGGGAGAGGCGGGAGGCCGGCCGGTCGGGTGGTCGCCGGACGCCTGGGGCCGTTTAGTACCACGCGCATAGTTGTATAGCTAACACGTAATTATTTTGTTTGTCACGGCCCCCCGGCCCCCGCGCTTGTAATAATTACAACACGGTCAAATTAACTTGACGCATCGAAATGTCAAATTAACATGGGAGCTCCGTAATGACGTCATCAAACCGTGCGTCTAGTTAATTTGACCGTGTTGTAGTGTCTATGAAAGTGTACCCTAACCACGATCGAGTGCAATGAACTGTGGAGGTGCTACATTTTGAGTGACGAAAGTTTACGCGAAACCCAGAGACTGTACGAGCTCTTTATCGTCTTCGTAACAGCTGATTGATGATTCTCGAATACAGCATCTGTACCCTGAATCTGATTCGCGAAACAAAGAGGTTCGCAACACCTGCACACGCATCGCCAGCCTCGAAGACATGCCTCTGACGAGGTTAAAAGTGACAAAGTTGTGCTTAACCCGCCAGCACTCGCGCCCCTAAAAATTGCACGAGCACTCGCGCACGAGCATTTTGCTCACGTTTATAAATGTAATTAAATATGGGTTTGACAAAGTAACATTTTTGTCATTCTATTAAATAAAGTACACTTTGTTTATTATAAAAAGTATATATTTAAAACTTTATCAACGTTTATCTTTTTGATTTTCAAGAACATTCAAGACAAGAAATTTTTCAGTCGCCCAAGGCGGTAAGTAGGAAAAAAATTCACAAATAAAAATGTTTAAAAAAGAAAACTTAGATAAGTGGGAAGTATTAATCTTCATTATATTTCCGAGCTTTACACATATCACATGATGTATGACTTTGCTCGTTACATAAAAAAATTGGTAGTAAATGCAGGCCTTTTTCGGTCTTCCGGTTTTTGTGTCTTGGGCAAACCACTCAGATTTTATTTGGTTTTTCTTGTCCTGGTAACTCAGATTCTAGTAATAAACATTTAATCACGTTAAAATACGATGTTTCTGTAAAGGATATACAAGGTTTGCTAGGTGCTCTATTTTGGATATGACCACACCAAAATGCATTCATCTTTTCGATCCCGATCCATCTATAATAGAAATACGTAATAGTTTTCTGTAACACTAATTTAAAACCATTATATTACATAAAAGTGGCAGTAAAACTGTCGATATGATGATGATTAATAAAAAAAAGTACTGACGCCGATACCCGCGCGATGAGAAAAATGCCGCATGATGGGCGGGCGGGCGGGGTCGGGCCGCGCATGTGTCCATATTTTGTGGTGTTTGGTAGGATAACTTTCGGAGGCTATTTCTCAAAATTTTAGTACTGAGTGATTATAAAAGAAGAAATACGTGTATTTTTATTTTTAACAAGGATCAATTTATCCAAATTTGGCAGGAAGGTTAAATTGCACCCTGTATTTTAAACTTCTTATTAAAAGCCAAAAAAATATGGGCCCACATAATATCTCACGTACTTACTAAAGAAGCTCGATACAAGCTATGTTTGGAGTGTGCCATCTAAATACAAAAAATATTAATTTTTAAACCTAAATTACATATTTTTCCCAATTTATTTTATGAATATAAGCAACGATTTTTGAAATTTTGAAATTTGAAAGTTCAAAAGCTCTCTGTTTCTATAAAAGCAAACTTTTTGAGTTAAAATCACTGATTCTATAGTTTATTAGGCGTAATACATCCAAATGGGGTGCACATAACTCAGACACAAAAATCGTGTCGACTATAGTGTTATAGAAACACCAGAAATAAGCACAAGCTAGATTTGCCAGTGATCAGACTCAGTAAAGTCAGAGGTCTACTCCTTTTCTATAAAATCCCAGATTCAAACGTTCAAAATCTTTCCATTAATAAAAAAAAGAAAGTAGTCAAAGAGCGTTTGTGTGCCAAAGCTAGTTAGTCCTAGTAAGGTCAATGATTTCATAAATGATGGCACGTCTTGGGAGTAGGATGGTTGCTTGCAAGGCTACCTACACTATTGTATGACTTACAATTATGTATGTATCTTGACATTGTATATTTTAACCCTAGGATGGTAACATACTTTACACGGCCGCGCATAGTAAAGCGCATCACACACGGTGAAGATAATATAATATTTTATCTTAAGATGCCCAAATATAAAATATTATAGTATCTTAAGCTATCACACACGGCTAAGATACGATAATATTAAAAATATGTTCATTTCCTTATGAGTCTGCGTTGGTGCCACACGTATTCCTTGTTAGAGTTCTATATACAGGGTGATTGACTATGAGTGATAACTATTAACTGATACTGTCTTACTTCTTGATTTGTTAGACAGCTCCTCAGATGATTCTGATATAGAATGTGAAATGCAGATTGCAGTAGCACATTCCAAAAGGAGAAACATTTGGATAGAGCCTCACATAAAAAAGAGAAAAACCTGCGGCGAATTTAACCTTTAGGGTCTACACAGACGGACTGCATTTCAACTGCAATCCAACTGCAAATTGCAGTTTGAATGCAGTTGACACGACTGCAATGCCACTGCAATAGAACTGCAAACCAAACACGCAGTCGGATTGCAGTTCAGTTGCTGTCGGCGTGCAGTCGTGTGAACTGTTTGGTTTGCAGTTCTATTGTAGTCGCATTGCAGTCGTGTCAACTGCATTCAAACTGCACTTGAACTGCAATTTACAGTTGGATTGCAGTTGAAATGCAGTCCGTCTGTGTAGACCCTTATCAATATCTGTCAACGAAGAAGTTTCAGGAGTATTTTAGAAATTCAAGAGAAACATTCATTTCGATTCATGAGCTTTTTAAGCAATAATAATAATAAAGCAATAAATTATAAGTCAATTTTATTTAAAATTATCTGAAATGTTACTTTTTCCATCAAAATGTTACTTTTCGAATGAGAGTAGGTATGTAACTTTCTAACATACAGCACTGGCAACACTGCATCTACAGTACCCGGCGATAAATATTGCACATCGACCTTTGGAAAGTGACAGTCGGCTAATTTCGGTTTTGTAGAGCGTTATCTCTTACGCACGAAATACAAAAAGTCCGGTATATATTAGGAGCTGTTAAAACAATTATGGTTTGCTTCTTTTGACAATTTTATTATTCTTTGTATAAAATACACCAAATTTTCTATAAGTTATGGCTTTAGGTTCGGGTAAAATAAAATAAAAAGGGTCTTCAAATTATGTTTACGTATTTAAAATTCGTTTGGAAAATTACAGCTGTAGCAAATTTAGGGGTGTTAACAACTCTAGATATATATTCTGAACTGGACGCGACTGCACTCTATTGAATTTGAACAACGACTGACATAATGTCAAATAGGTGTGTGCTACAAAGATAACGCTCTATGAAACCGAAATTAGCCGAATGTCTCTTTCCAGAGGTCGATGTGCAATATTTATTGCCGGGTACTGTACTAGTGCGTCCGATCACCGATGAGCGCCTCTGCTCGACACAAAAACACCCTGTACCTATTCATAAATATATATTTCGCATCTTAAGATAACATATTAAGATACGAAATATATATTTCGTATCTTAAGATAAAATATTAAGGTACGAAATATATATTTCCATAGTTCTTAAGATACAAAATATAAAATATGAATTAACTTCGTCGTGTGTGATGGTTCATAGGATTTGTATGGTGAGCGATATTCTAAAATATGCTCTAAGATAATATATATTTTATATTATCTTCACCGTCTGTGATGCGCTTAACAGGGGTGCCAGGTCACCCCAGTTATTATGAATAAATAAAAAAACTTTTGTTTCATAAAAACTTAAACTTTTTAATATAAAACAAAATAAAGCAACACTTTTCTTGAGATCAATCTATAACTACACGAAAAAAATCTTGAAATTATTTAGTTTTTCTTAATAAAACACAATTAATACAAATTTCCAAGCGTTGTTCAGTTCAAGCAGGTCTTTTGGATTTGGAACAAAAAATTTTTTTTTTTTTTCGAGGACATGATTTATATCGAGCAAGCTTTGGTAATTTGACGGGGGGTTCCACAGTATAGCAATATATCCCTACAGTAGTGAAACGAATGTACTTGCGCAGAGCAACGGAGGGGTACCCGCGGGGAAGCGGGCGGCGCGGATCCGCGTACACAAACTCGCGGAGTTTGTGTACCTGCCCGCGCAGGGGTGACGTTGGCGCGTTGTCTACGAATTTTGTGTTGTAATTATTGTAAAACGATAACTTATCTTATAAACATGGGATATTATAAGGTTTCAGACTTCAGTGTACGGATGTAAATCTGATTAAAAAACAAAAAGGGTTTAATTTTTTATAAATATCGGCTCACAGCTGTTAACACTAATATTGTGTTGATCTTGGCGGCATTTATTTGCATCTCTGTTTAATTGTAACTCACGTTGTAAAAAGTGTAACTTGAAGAGAAACAATATAGAATACATTAATAATTTGTCAAATACCCTGTTACAACTTACATACTAATTAGTACCTACCTAGCGAGGTACACAGGGCCACACATCAAGTGTAACATGTTGACCTTTGGACCGCCCTTACCGCGCACGTAATATGAGCGAGTTTTGAAGCGTTTCTGAGTTCTGTTACACCTGATGTGTGGCGGCCTGGCGGGTGGCCTACCGTACCTACCAATTATGTGATTTATAAATAATTATTGGATATTTTATAGAATGCGTCTTCATTATTTTAATCCTTCGATCGTGGAGTCTTGAAAATCTATTGTTATTATATTGTGTCTCGCTCACCGGTGAGCTTATGGGGCTTGATGGGTGAATTAAATTTTTAAATAGAGAACTAAATCATCTAAAAATAAAGTTTCACGTAAATATCTGGCAGTACGACTTATGTAAATCTAACACGCTGATTATAATAATATCTATGGACGCTTCACACCACGTCAGTCTGGCCCCGTGCTAAGTACCTGAAGGACTTGTGCTACAGGTACCAGACAAAGGAAATATATTTAATACTTTTATACTATACAATATACATGTATTTAAGATTTTTTTATTATATCATACACATATTTAATACACATCCATGACCCAGGAACATTGAAAAACTTTTTTGTTGCGTCGGCGGGATTCGAACCCGCGACCCCCGGCTTGAGTTGCCACACACTCTAACCATTGAGTCACGAAGGTCGTCAAATTTATACAGATTATATATTATATGATAACATTACAAGCACAATATTTTATTTTTATTTTATTTCCCGTTTCGTGGCAACCCTGGCATATCTGCTCGGTACCTACACCGGTGGCGGCATCGTGCGACATCAAAGGCGTTTCGTTACTGTAGGGATATAATATTGCTATACTGTGGGGGGTTCCCTTGCTGGAACTTTTTCGGGGATATTTAGAATAGACCCTAGATATTTCTCGATAGTATAGTCGAGATAAATTCGACTCTAAACGTCGTTTCATGTGCGGCTCGGCTAGCTAACAAATAGCTAACAAAAAAACACGCCAGCTAACAAATTTAGAAGCAATCTCCTAAAAAAACTATTGCTAGTTTTTTTAGGAGATTGCTTCTAAATTTGTTAGCTGGCGTGTTTGGATGTTTTACGTACTTCTAGATAGAGAATCATATAATTAGAATCGGAAACAATATCATCTTGGTCGGAATGCATGGAGACGAGAGAGATTCATTTTCAGAAGGTTGCTCGGCCTGTAATAATGGCTCTGTTTCACTCTCATCATCTAAGTACTTAAGTAGTACTCTAGTATTTAAGTACCGCACAAGCTCTTCATCATTACAAAACGTCATTATGAACTGACAATAATGCATAAATAAAATACGTGAACAAAAAAAATACCTACGTAAATAGTAACAGGGGTGCCGCATCACCCCACACATACCTGCAGAACGAAATTGACGCTGCTCCCTACGCTGCTACTAATGACTTTTTTTTTTTTAATAGAAGGCAGGTTGCTATAGCCCTGGCGTCACTGCGACCCATGAGGATCTATTGTGACTCCTTCGCACTAGAGAATCATCCCCAACCCAATACTGCTCATAAATTGAACGATATGGTTGGGGTTGGTGCCACGAATTTCCTCTGTGGATGAGTATTCGTGGCGACCAAGGTGCCTGTTCCTGCTCTGTACTAGAGCAGGACAGTCGAGGAGAAGGTGAATAGGTGTTTCATCCTCCTCCTCACAGAATCTGCAAGTCGTTATACTACAAATACCCATTCTGTTTAGGTGTTTGTTGAGCTTGCAGTGCCCAGTTAGGCTTCTGGTAAGAATTCTTAATTGGTTCCTACCCAGGGTGAGCACTAATTCTGATAGTTTCTTGTTGAAGCCAGGAATTAGTGCCTTGGAGTGTTCAAGGCCAGGGGTCTCAGCCCATTGCTTCCTGCATAGTATGTGGCCCCATTCCTTGAGCACCTGCTTTGTGGTACTGGGAGTTATACCACAGACTGGTTCTGGGCCATATATGAGACTCTCGGCCCCAAGCCTAGCCAGTTCGTCAGCGGTTTCATTGCCGGGGACGTTACTGTGGCCCGGGACCCATACTAGGCGGATGCTGTTGTTCCTTCCCAGCATGTTTAACGTCTCAATGCATTCCAGAACTAATTTGGACGAGACTTCTGCGGCAGTCAGTGCTTTAAGTGCAGCTTGACTATCGGAGAAGATAAACACGTTTTTATTAACTAGGGCCATCTCCAGGCTTTCTAGTGAACAACCGAGGATAGCGAAGACTTCAGCCTGAAACACGGTCGCAAACTCCCCCAAACAGGCGTATTTGCCTTTCGGTGGCCTGCCTCCGTAGAATCCGGCTCCCGCACGGTTGTCTTTCCTTGATCCATCCGTGAACCAATCTATGTCGCTAGGGCGGACATCGATTGGGGTTTTTCTTTCCCAGTCCTCCCTGGAAGGTATAAAAACCTGGTATTGCTTCGAAAAGCTATGCACCTTGATCATGGCATCTGATGGCATGGCCATGACAGGCGATTTTCTGAGAGACTGTTCCAGCTGTCGAAATGGGGTGGAGGCCCAATTCGTCCTGCCCGCCGTTCTGGCCCTGAGAGCCACCTTTTTGGCCTCCATCTGAACAAGCAGAGGAAGAGGAGTTAAGTTGATCTACTAATGACTTACAGTAAAACAAAAGAATACACAAAATGTTAGATCGAAATAGCCAATAATTTTCGAGAAATCGGCGCGTGATTGTTTGCGTGGGGTGTTGGGGCACCCCTGTTACCATCCTAAGGTTAAGTTACAGCATTGTAAATTTTATTTTAAAAGATTTATTTTTTTTCTCACTTTTTTTGGTAAAAAAGTGGGCCCCGTGCGAGTTTCTTACGCCGGTTCTACTCGCCGGGTTAGTTCCCGAACCGGTGCTAGGCACCAGTACTGTCAACGTTCTGAAAGCATTTTTTTAATCTATTCAGAAATAAAACAATTTTTATTTATTATTTTTATTTTCTGTTACTAGGTTTGCAGCTGCGTGTACTGGCGGTGGTCGGCCCAGCGTAGCTCGAGTGACGACAGCAGCGCGGCGTCTCGCAGATAAACGTCACTACGCCGAAACACAGATCACCTCGCTCGCGCATCGCCTCGAAAGGGCTTACAAACAACTATCTGCAGGTATGTCTGAAACGAATAATGAATAATACGGTGATTTACAACTTTTGCTAAATACCGTTCACGGTTACAGTGAGAGAAACGTGTGGAATTGCCAAATTTTTTCCAGGGTTTAGGTATCATTATAGTAGAGGAATCAATTTAACCAAAACAATTCCAGGGTATTATTTTATTTCAATGACATATTTTATCCCGTTTAAATTAATAGTTGCCGACGCATCGTATCCATTAATTGACAACATTTCAAATATTTTTCGTACTTGTTTTATGACGAAATATAAAAGTAGGGACCCATATTTTTTTATTTTTGAAAATTTGGTCATTTTCATTTATAAAACTTGGTTTTTAATTCTGATCATTACGAAATGACTTAAGCGCCAAATGACGTCATTGGTACGGTTGAACAACAAAATACCTCCGCACGTCATATCTGATTTCTTAAAAAAACTGTCAGTACTGTCACTGACTTTGTGGTACTTTACTTTGAGGTTATTGAATTTGTTATTGTGTTTAGATCTGCATTATTTTCGTTCCTACAAGCAAAGGTGTGTATCGTATCGTATTCTGCGGTCTGCCTACCAATGACGTCACAAGTGGATTTTTCGTTTTAATTTTTTTTTCTCGGAAATTAATGATTTAAAAAATCTGTAATTTTTTTCTAGGACTTCGGAAATAAAAACAAAGAAATGGTATTTTTTATTTTTGATGATTAATTAAATGAAATGTTGTCAATTGTAGTGTTTTTTAGGATAACTTTCGGAAGCTATTTTTAGTAGTAAGTGATTAAAAAAGAAAAATACGTGTATTTTTATTTTTAACAAGGATCAACATTTCAGGCAGGAAGGTTTAATTGCACCCTTTATATTGTCATATCGGAGATACGCGCCATTTCGGTTCAACCCACGAATTATCAGAGCTCACGCGTGAAATACAAGAATTTAATATCTCAAAGTGAGTTGTTTCACGTGATTATAACCGTATTAAAACTAATTTAACCAGGTCTAGACGAGCGGTCAGCGGTGCTGTCCCTCTCCGTGGTGTTTCATCACAAGGCGGAGGCGTATGCGTCCGCGGTGGGCGGTTGGGGCGCGCAATGTGCGGTCGCGTTACAGCTCGCAACGGGGCAGGGCGGCGCGCCGTGCAACGAGCCGCGAGCGCTCGAACAACACGCGCAACGCCATCGCCAGCTGTACGAGCACATGTGTCAGGCGTACACCGAGGTATTGCCAAAAATGCTTACTGTAGCGACCGTACAGACACTAAAGCACTAGTCTAGTACAGTACCCGGCGATAAATATTGCACATCGACCTTTGGAAAGTGACAATCGGCTAATTTCGGTTTTGTAGAGCGTTATCTCTTACGCACGAAATACAAAAAGTCCGGTATATATTAGGAGCTGTTAAAAAAAAACATAATTATTATGGTTTGCTTCTTTGGAAAATTTTATTATTCTTTGTATAAAATACACCAAGTTTTCTTTAAATTATGGATTTAGGTTCAGGTAAAATAAAATAAAAAGCGTGTTCAAATTATGTTTACGTATATTTTAATTCTTTTGAAAAATTACAGCTGTAGCAAATTTAGGGGTGTTAACAACTCTAGATATATATTTTGACCTGGACGCGACTGCACTCCATTGAATTTGGACAACGACTGACATAATGTCAAATGGGTGTGTGCTACAAAGATAACGCTCTATGAAACCGAAATTAGCCGATTGTCTCTTTCCAAAGGTCGATGTGCAATATTTATTGCCGGGTATTGTAAATAATCACTTTTTAGTTTCGGATTTGTCAGGGCCAGGCCACAACACTGCCTTGCGACGTCGCATCGCAAAAAAACTACATTGCTTTTCTAAGGTTGTTTACGCCGCAACGCAGTATTGAAGCCTGGCCCTTTCTTTAACCAACTTCCAAAAAGCAGAAGGTTGCTCAGTTCGACAGTATATATTATGTTACTTTTTGTATTATAAGAGATCGTGGACAAACAAAAGGCTGTAGGGCATTTTGAGTATTTATTCAGGTGTGTGAAAAGTAACGACACCCAAAAACTACAAAATAGATTATTGTTTGTAATTTAAGTCATAGAATATAGATGGAGCTAATCTATAGCAAAACATTTTATTTGTCTCAAGAAGCTGTTTAGCTTTTTGAGACGGAATGGATTGTTATGATTCGCGATTTTTTGTCTCTTTGACACGGTAGAATTTATGAACTAAGTATATACTATATGACGTGCAGCTTTCTGATAAAAATGTATGCATACTATTTTGTTTTAGGTTCATTCGACTAGCAAGAAGTTGCTGTACCAACTTGACCACTTAGTTCAAGTTTGTCATCAGACCGATCCTGCGGATATGGTGAGTAGTTCTCAAAATTTTTGTAAATACGCAGAAGTATCCTGGTAGAAGAGAATTAATAGATCTGCCCAGTTAAGTAGAAAATCTATTAGTCTGCCAATATAAAACCCAGAAAAAATGCCACCTTACATTGAGGACAAGCTCAAGCAGCAGCAGGCTTAGCATGGTCTCCATAGAAGGGGTATCCTTCTACGGAATAATACACAAAGTGACAGTCAGACAAACGAAATCCATTTTGTCACTAAAATCTGTCAGTATGTCCATTATTTCCCGTTTCTAATGTTATGCTAAACCTGCTGAAATACTTAAACATTGTCATTTACTCACTCTTTTTACTTTATTCGTTCTAATTCGATTTTAAAATACGTATATTTTTTATCAGAGTGACGGCACAGTTAGTTCAGCGGGTAGCAGCGGTGGCGATCCGGCGGCTGACTACAGCTCGGGGGCCAATCACGTGCTGGCCGTCATACACCAGATACTGGGGCATCATAGAGCGTTGGAGGCACGGTACCACCAGGCGCGCCTTAAACTCCACCAACGATTGGCGCTGTTGCTTTATAAGGAGGATTGTAGACAGGTAAGAACTTGACCACACGGCGCGTTGCGTCGACGCATCGCTGCCGTTTGACGCATAGCCAGCCACACGGCGCTGCGTCATCGCAGCGTTATTACGAAGCAGTCTTGACGTCAACACCCCCTCCCGCTTCGTCTCCGGGACTGCTGTCCGTCATGTGTACGTTGCGTGCTGCTGTCACGACGCAGCGCGCCGTGTGAATACCATGGTTATTTTTATGTAAAACAACGCAACGGCAGCGCTGCGTCGGCGCAACACTGACGCAACGCGCCATGTGGACTGGCTCTAAGCGTAACCATAGACTAAAGAAAATTGTGTAACTTGTTTGGTATAGTCTAAAGATGCATTGCATTATAATGGGCAGTTTTGAAATATTTTGGTTTGAGCTATGCCATGAATCGCTTGCATATTTGCATGACGTCTTTCAGTGTAGACGAAATTTATTAGACTGTCACCGAAAGTTATTTTATTTATAGTCCATTGAAATGTTACATATTTGCTTTGCATTTATTAGAGGACGCAATCTTATTTTTGGAATGTGTTGGGGGGCTCAATAGAAGCTTAAATTCAAGTTTGTAGGGCTCTCTTGTCCCCCGGCCGCCATCTTGAAAAAAGGGGTGACAACACTATTTTCGTAGTATCTCGGAAACTATACAAAAATTTGTAAGAACATAATTTATTGCAAATTATTTTGCCTACATATATGCCCATATAAGTTTTTACCCTAAATTAAAAATTTTAAAAGTTATAAGCAAAAAAGTGAGAAAATTTTTGAAAAGGTTTATTATCACTTTTTAACTTTGTTTAACACATTTTACAAAATAAATACCTTAGACCAACCTTGCAGATGATCTTTTGAGAAAAAGATCCCCCGATCCCATGAAATTAATTTTCTGTAGATACAAACTACGAATAACAAAACTAAGGAAACGTAACTTGCTACTACCCATACTTCAATCGTTTTAAATTTGGCTCCGTTTCGAACGCTAAAATATGACAATTCAGATTCTCGCCAACAGCGTGCACAAGATTTTGACACTGGTAATGCAGCGATATCGGTTCAGTAGTTTTGGTGTGAAAGCAAAACAGACAGACAAACGGACAAAAAGAGATATTTTCGCATAAATTAATATATACTTACTTAATTAGTTATTATTAATTAATATATACTACTAAATTAATATAATAATAATAGTGTGGATATACATTGAAAACTATTTTCTAAACTAATTAGTATAATTACGTACTGTTATGAAGAAATAAAAAAACACCATCTGTTGTCACGCGTTGGAACTACAATGAGAGTTTATTTCATCGATGTATACCAATTACCATACAACATAATATTGTGCGCTAAGCTAAAATAAATAAAAAAACGCCATCTATTGTTACGTATTAGAAATACAATGTGAATTTATTTTCATCGATATTTCCATGGAAATTAGATAATATATCTTTGCCTCATCAAAATGTAGCCTATGGCTCTCTCAGGCTCTAGACTAACTGTGTTCAAAATTTTATTACAATCGGTTCATTAGTTTTGGCGTGAAACAAAACAAAACAAAAACTTTTTCTTTTACAACTTTTTCATTTTTCTATCTAGTATATTTTAAGTACTCACCTAATCAGCTTAACTTTTGTCTTTTCACATAATCAAGGTTCCGGTTACTTGAGATCCGATCCATAATACGATGTAAATAAATGCAAAATTTCGGCCACCACAAATTATCTTATCCAAGTGAGTGATACTTTATGAATGTACGCAATTATTAATGTTAAACTGTTAAATATTATACAAACTTTCGAATATTAAAATCTAAAATATTCTTAGAAAACTATAAAACCAAAAATAATAATATAATATAGTAACAGTTCTCGATCACATGAAAAAAGCAAATGGCCTCCCAAAACACTAAAAATTTCAGCTATGTAAAATGTAAACAAATATTATAAACCTCACAAAACAAAAATGCATAATGTACATATTGTACGTAATTAGTTAGATTCGTCTATTCATTTTACTCGGATTATATCCGATTGCTCACGACTATAATTCACGAGTAGTTCCGATCGCCGTCGCCCGTCAGCGAGGCGCGCGCCCGCGCCGGCCGCGGCGCCAGTGATGCCAACTGTTCAAAAATTTCCCCCTTAAATTAACTTGAAAACACATTGAATTTCAACCAGAACTCCCCAACTATTATTTAAATATATTATTTATTACTTGGGGTACTTTCCACTGAGAGATCAAAACGCTGAAAATACTACTTCAGCCGACCGCAATTATTGTGTTTGCGGCAAAAACGTCACTCATGATGTCATTATTTATATAAAAACAGTAATAAAAACCAAATAAATATACATTTTTGCTTAAAAAATTTCACGCCCATGAATATAATATGATATTTTTACTCCCTAAAATACGCACTATATATTTAATTTTTCCCTATTAAAAGTGGGATATCCCCATAGTTGGCAACACTGCTGGTGTCTGCCGCAGAGCTTGCAGTACACAATCGCATTCGATATTCATGGTTGTGTGCGTTTTCGGCTGTGCACGGACACACTCACACATACGCGCAAGGCAGGCACCTCAACACTGAGCCTATCTTGACCTCTCGTGAACCCGTTCGCCCGTGTACCTGATTACATGTTGCTATTTTATAAATTGAGGCGTTTTAAATGTGTATATTTATTTTTTTACTATATTTTTTACTATTATGTATTATTAAAAAATTAACGTCATGAGTCATTTAAAAAGTACGAAAGTTAAATTAAAATATCTGTTATCTGTGAATGGCAAGCACTGCCTTTTTGCCTATAAAGACCGCACGCGCATGCTCGCCAAGGTCGTTTCCCAGGTAACGTATCATAATATTGCGCGCTGGACGACAGCCTGCGCGGTTATTGTCACTGTCACAGTTATTAAACAAAGCATTCTGTCTACTCTGACAAAGCCGTGGACAATAATTGTCAAAAGCGGATGGCATTATGCAGTATACACCAAACATATCTACTATCACGAAGAAAGGAGTGCATAATTATTATTTTCAAATCAAACATTTTCCTCTGATCCATAAGGATGGATGTATAGAAGGTCAAATTCCGTAGTACATCCAATTAAATTATGAAAGTGCTAAATATTTAAAAAAATTGGACACCCAGACACTTATTATTAATTAAAATGATTATTAATTATAATCGATTTTTAATGAATTAGTCGATATTTAATTATTATTGAAAAATATTGAGATGTAATTTGACCACCGCAAACACAATGGTCGTGTTCGTTTCGCATGCGCAAAGTTAAAAATGAGTGTCAGTATTAGTGTCATGTGCCAAAATCTGACAGAAATTGATTCAAATTTTTATTATTGCACATGCGCATTGAAATGAAACAAATATGTCTAATCTAACAGCTGTATCGCCATTACTTTTCGAAGGAAAGTTTTCGTCAATTTCAATTTGAAATATTTCCACAGAATCACCGGCGAACCCACTTTTTTTTGGGCTTAAAAAATCGCAAATCTTACAAAGAAATTGAAAGAGTTTTTTTAGCCGTTTATCTCTGTTACAAAGTTCCCAATTCTAACGAATTCCCAAAAATTGTACCACTTCCGGCGAAAATTACGTATGATTCATGGAAATTTTAAAATGAATTATTTCACATAACTTATCGGTAACGTATTGATTTTTTGGTATCAATCGATGCAGGATGTTTTATTCTACTATCTATTTCAAATTTAGGTTAGAATCTTTGAATTTATAAATGTTATATACATCCTTAAGTCATCGATAGTAATAAATAATAATATATAATAATTTTGAACAAACCTTGTACGACTCGGACGAATTAAAAACTATCCAGAGCACCTAGACAAGACGTTTTCAGATTACAAAAATCTATGTGCTAAATTATTACAGAATTGAAATAAAAAAAAAACTTACGGTGCAAATAGGCAATGCAGATTTTCGTAATCTCTTTAATTTTCGGTCATTAGTCATTACTCATACAAAATATATCATGAGTATTAAAGTGTATGCTACATAAACGAGTAATCTGGCTCGGCATCCAATTCGGTTCGTTTCTTACTAAACGAAGTACGAGGACGGGATGAGAAGTAGCCTCTGCTATTTAAAAAGTTAAAATTGAAAAATTTTGTATGTCATTTTTAAATTCGTGTCTCTGGAAACCTGTGTTCTAAATTTGAATTTGACGGCGTGAAAATTTTATTGATTTTTTATCATTTGAAAAAAAAATCATCAACTGTTTTCAAAATGGATAAAATTGAACAAAGAACGCCGATAAAGTTTCCTCATATGAAGGGGATAAAGGGGAGATATATCTGTGACGAATTAAAACATTTTTTGAGTGAATCTGCTTCTTCTCATGCCACAGTAAAAAACTGGGTGGCTGAGTTTAAACGCGGTCATTCATGTGTCAAAGATGAAGCCCGCCGCGAACGTCTAAAAAACGTCACAACTCCGGAAATCACCGTGAAAGTATATGATATGGTTTTAGTAGACCGACGATTGAAGTTATCTGAAATAGCAGACACTATAGGTATCTCAAAAGAATGGGTAGATCATATCCTAAGTGAGGAACCAAATATGAAAAAGTTATCGGCCCGTTGGCTGCCGCGATTGCTTACGCACGATCAAAAAATAATTAAAGAAAATCAATGAATTAAAGTATTATTTGTTGCCCCACCCACCTTATTCGCCTGATCTAGCGCCATCAGACTTCCATTTATTCCCTAAGCTCAAAACTTTTTTGGGTGGGCACAAATTTGCCACAAATGATGAAGTCATAGCACTCATAGCCGCTGTAGAGGAGTATTTTGCAGACCTTGAAAGAAATCATTTTATGGAAGGCATTACTGCTTTAGAACAAAGATGGAGTAAGTGCATAGAGGTTCACAGAGACTATATCGAAAAATGAAATTAATGTTATCACGAAAAGTTAAGTTTTATACTATTAGGCTAGTTACTTATCATCCCACCCTCGTACCAACGACATTATAAAAATAAGATACTCCATACTGATGTCAGACAGACCCTCGTTTATGATTAAATTGTTACATCTTGCATAACACTCTCCACACATTGGCGACGTAAATTTTTTGTAATTATATTATTTTATGATTATTGCATTTTTACAATAACATGTAAACTTAGGTCTGGTTTACAAGTATTAAGTAGATAAGTAGTTAACTAAATTTTAACTTAATTTTAAGTTACCTATTGCATGTAAACACAAAATTTTGTAGTAAGTAGCAAGTTAAAATTTAGTTAAGTACTAAACAAGGAAATTTGAATTTTGACTATTTTCTGTTAGGTTGGCAGGCGGGGCTTGTCACTTGACACATTTCGGGCCGGCACTTCAAATTAAGTCAAAATTTAGTTACTACTTATCTACTTACGTGTAATAAACACAGGGTATTCAGGGTTCAGGCAATAGTATAATATTATTTTAGTCTTATTTAGTTTAAGTAGCTCTAATAATTTGTATCTCACCATGCATTATTGTAAATACTGAATAAATATTATTATTATTATTAACTTTTTTAAATTTTTAATTAAGGGTAAAAAGTTATGTAAACATATTTGTAGGCAAAATAATTAGCAACAAATTATGTTTAATATTTTCTGTAACACTTATAGTTTCCGAGATATCACGAAAATAGTGTTGTCACCCCTTTTTTCAAGATGGCGGCCGGGGGACAAGAGTGGCGACCCCACAAACTTGAGGTTAAGGGCGTTCTGTCCGGAGATTCCGTAATTGACCGTATTTAAAACCTTATAAACTCATAATCTGAAAGCTACAAAGTTATAATAAAAATACAGCAATAATCTTCAGTATATCAACATTCCTTTTGTCGTTTTAAATTTTCTATTTTTGTTTCTTATACTCATGATATCAGCTTCCAAAGTAATACCAATTTGTTAAAATTCAAGCATACATTCAGCATCTCCTTAGGATTTACAAATTACTTTTATTTGAAACTCACGCCAATAGATCGACAGTATCATAAACTACATATTCGCCGTTTTAAATTTTTTTTAGGTCAATTTTGAACCAAGATAAGTAAAAATAATAGGGTTTTGGCGCGATCTCGGCAACGCGGCAAATGTATGGCCAAGGTCGTTTGCTCGGGGGACGACCTTAAGCTGCTATTGACCTCCCCCCCAACATATTCCAGAGTCAATAAAGTTTATTTATTATTATTATTATTCCGAAAATAAATTTTCGTCCTCTAATAAATGCAATATTCGGTCTTAAAAATAGCAATTAAAATTAACATTTCAATGGATTATTAGGCAAATATCGAAAAGATTTTTATGGTTTAAATTTTAAACCATATAAATCTTTGAGCAAGCAAAGCCTGTGTTTAGCGATGCATCTTTAGTTATCTTTCTCAAAAATCTCGTGTGATCGCCTCAATTTGCAACTTGATGCTTCAATTTAATTATCGAATGTCGTAGTTGATTCATTCTGAAAAAAAATGTTTTCTTATGTTTTATGATGAAATGTGTTGGCTCCTTAGGTGCTGGACTGGTTAGGTAACCATGGTGAAAAGTTTCTAATGAAGAACACTGGAATAGGAAGGAATCTCCATAAGGCTAGGGTATATCAGAAATCTCATGAACACTTCGAAAACGTAGCTCAGGTATGTAATTTTTTCTTACCTAGTTTGTAAAATAAAATACAAATTAGGGTACTAGCAAAAAGTATGTAATTTTTTTCTTACCTAGTTTGTAAAATAAAATACAAATTAGGGTACTAGCAAAAATATTGCTCTTAAATTCCCAATATCTTGACAAATACTTCAAACAACAGGTTTCCTGTTTCACAATATTTTGACAATAACAGATAAATTTTAAGTTTTTCTGCGTCGCTGACATAAAATAGGCAGTGACAAAACTTCAGAATAGGGGCCCTAAATTTGCACAGTGAACGTATACTAATCATTTCAATCCTCTAGAACACATACACAAATGCGGAGAAACTTCTTGCGGCGGCGGAGGAGTTGGCTCGCAGCGGGGAATGCGATCCCGAAGAGGTGTTGGGAGTCGCGCGAGAATTGGAGGCGCATGTCGCTGCGTTCGCCGCGCGAGTAGACCGACGACGGAGACGGCTAGATCTAGCTGTCCTGCTCTACTCACATGAGAAGGAGGCAGGCTTTGAGATAAACTTATTGATAACTATAATTAACTTTTGAGGCCTAATGTCATCCTGCAAAGGTTCACTAGATCTATAGGATATTTTTATGGCACTAAGGCAAATAAGCTAGCGCGGCAATTAGCCACCGTAAAACCTACTGGCTATTAATCGTTGCACTTTAAATATCTCGACATATAATATAAGCGTTAGCCCATTTTTGATTTGATCTTAATATCTCGATCGCGGATTCTTGGAAATCTTTTGTTCTCGCGGTCGCATGCGACCGCTTGGGAACGTAGGCGTTAAAACAGTTGTAATTTCTTAGATATCTAAGTCCTATTATAAATATTATTTCACCACCCAGAAACACACACGTACCATTAGTCGTTTCCTCGAGATCTCTTCAACTCAACTCAACCTCAATCAGCAAAAATTATAACATGTTGAACGAATTTTATTTTTGTTGAGGATTGAGGTTGAGTAGAGGAGATCTCTAACAAACGACAAATGATACGAGTACAGTCGTTAGTCTTAAAGGTCCTTCTCACTATGTCGTCTGTTATAGTTGGTGCAGTGGCTGGAAACGGTCCGCGGCGGTGGTGTGTGCGCAGCGGACGAGAGCCCCGAGGCGGCGCGGCGTGCGCTCGAGCAGTGCGCCCAACACCGCGCTGCGAGTCTCGACGCCTGCGCCGCTACTATTGCGCACGGCGAAGCTCTGATGCAGGACCTCAGGTATGTTATTTCCATGTTTGGTTAGGATACCGGACAATGCAGGCTGATCACCTGATTGTCTGACAAGTAAGATGATCCATGCGTCGGATGGGCATGTAAAAAGTCAGCCGTGCGCCTGATCTCTCGCCAGTCGAGTCGTGTCGGTCGTCAGTCCCACGATGTGCTCTTGTGTACTGCGCACACACTTGGGCACTATAAAGTTCCTCCTGCGTACCTGGTTTGGGGCCGTACCACAAAACCGTTTTGAGACTCAATCGTACGAGAATGCCGCGTTCTACTCTAACAAACGAGAAATGACGTTGTTAGAGCAGGACGCGGCATTCTCGTCCGATTGTTTGAGTCTCAAAACGGTTTCGTAGTAGGCCTCCTGGTTGTACAAACATGTACCCCATGTTCGAGCTTCAGTGGTCAACAACGAAGCGTGTGGGCAGGCCTGTCTCACTTCCATACAAACGGCGCGGAATCGCCGAGATATTTACCTACTGTTCTGCAAAACAACCTAATTTCAACCTTTTGTATAGCGTTTAGCGTTCATAGTACAATACTGTCTGCCGTCTCGATTCAATCTGCCAGGGCTGTCAAGCGCGGCGCGGGGCCGGGTACTATTACTTTTGTTTCGCGGATACACTGCGCTGCGTATGCGACAAGTCGAGCGAGTGCCAGCCTTTTGAGACTAGTCCGGTGACCGGACGCTTGCGTTTATCATACCGGGAGATACATATCATAAACCCGGGAGTGAGACTTCTGTACCGTAAGGTACTATTATGTATTCTGTGGTGTGGGCTCATGAAAAAAATTGCATATAGGTCTACCAGAATCTGATGGCAATTTGTAACAGCAAATTTTCAAAAAATATCCTTGATCATTGCATACATTTTTATAATTTTGCATGTTTCACACACAAAATAAGCCGCTAAATTTTAAATTATTATTTTAAAATCAAACATTTTCGTCTGATCCTTAAATCGTCGATAATAATAATATATAATAATTTTGAACAAACCGTGTACTACTCGGACGAATTTAAAACTATCCAGAGCACCTAGACAAGACGTTTTCAGATTACAAAAATATATGTGCTAAATTATTACAGAACTAGCTGTTGCCCGCGACTTCGTCCGCGTGGACTTTAGTTTATAGCGCGCGGTGTCAACAAAATTGGTGTCAAATTTAAAAGCTTTTTAAAACCCTGGTACCCCTTAAATCAAAATATCTAAAAACAGCTGTGCAGTGCGCACATAATATTTCATTTTTTTTTATTATACCTAAAGCTTATTTAGCCCCCCGTTACACAACTTTAGCTTTACCTATAAACTATTTAGCATTGGTAGGTTTAAGGTTTCGTCACTCATCACTGCGTAGATAAAGTACTGAGTACTGACTACTGAGTGGAATAGTGAGTTATTCATTATTTACTCGTATAGACGTGCATAACAATCGCAAGAATCGAAAAACGGTACTCAACTTGGTACCACCTCTTATAGAAAGATGCACGAGCAAGCGATAACGCGATGTAGGAGACGCACGGCGCCATCTATTATGATTTTTTGGAACTAACTTAATTTGAACAAATTTACGCATTTTCACCCCCTTACAACTCCTTTTTCCGGTTAAAAAGTAGCCTATGTCCTTTCTCAGGCTTTAGACTATCTGTGTACAACATTTCATTACAATCGGTTCAGTAGTTTTGGCGTGAAAGCGAGACAGGCAGACAGACAGACAGAGACACTTTCGCATTTAAAATATTAGCAAAGATTATTACAGAATTGAAATAAAAAACTTACGGTACAAATGCAGATTTTCGTAATCTCTTTAATTTTCGGTCATTACTCATACAAAATATATCATGACTAGGGCCCGGAAAAATATGTACTAAAAATCCAAAATATGTACATAAAATATGGACTAAAAAATATGGAAAAATATGGAGTATTAAATAGAAATATGGAAAAAATATGGAGTATAAAATTCCAAAAATTAAACGTTGTTTTAGTGTTAAAGGTAAGAAAAGAGTCACTCGTGACAGTTAACAAAGAGATAGAGGCCAGAAATATGCTATGCTGGCTTTGCCTTTGCATATTTGGTAGGCCAGAAATATGCTATACTGGCTTTGCCTATGCATAAATGGTTTGGAAATAAACATATGTGACAGTATTAACTGTACAACTTGCATGACATGCTGATCATAATATTGTAACTATGACAGCACGTAACGCACGTCATGCTGCATGATTTGACGTGGGAGATCCGTGCTTCGGCACGAATGGGCCGGCTCGACCGGAGAAATACCACGGGCTCACAGAAAACCGGCGTGAAATAACGCTTGCACTGTGCTTCGCCGAGTGATTGAGTTTACTGAAGGCCCAATCCCCTACCATTTTCCTTTCCCTGCCCTTCCCTCTTAAAAGGCCGGCAACGCACCTGCAGCTCTTCTGATGCTGCGAATATCCGTGGGCGACGGAAGTTGCTTTTCATCAGGTGACCCGTTTGCTCGTTTGCCCCCTTATTTCATTAAAAAAAAATGACCTCTGGTTATGAATTATGATTAAATTGTTACATCTTGCATAACACTGTCCATGGCGACTTTGTAAAAATTTTGTAATTATATTATTTTTTGATTATTGCATTTTTACAATAACATGTAAACTTAATAAGGCAAACACAAAGAGACCAGCTTAATTTTACGCAAATACCCTGGCATCCAACTTAAATAAACCATATTTTTGGGCATGTTTTTGGGTCGGAAAAAATACAAGAGCTTTACTAAGCATAATTTTTAAAAAATCACTTACTGATGAAACTTGAAAGGTTATTCCTGTATTAAAAGTCGTATCGGTATGACTTCTACACCATTTCACAGGGCATTCAGGCATTTTAACAACGAAAATTTTGTGAAAAGCTACGTAAAAAGTAAGTAAACCAAAAGTAAACAAATTGTAAAATGAGTTTGACAATAATTATCATGTCAACCTGGTTGAACATCACTCGAGTATATATACACGAAAAATGTGTACCGAACACATGCATAAATGTGCATGTATTCGGGTCACATTTTGTAGCCATTTGGTGCACTTTTTTTTACGGAGTTACTCTTCCTGTAGTTTAAAGTTCACTGATCTCCATACCAAAATTCATCAAAATCTATTGAATAGTTTACGTGCAAATCATAAAAGTATATTGTGCAGTAACCGTACATTTTTCCGGGACAAAATGTATCCTATGTGTTATTCCTGGTTCTAAGCTACCTCTCCAACAATTTTCAGCCAAATCGGTTCATCCGTTCTTGAGTTATAAGTGGCGTAACTAACACAACTTTCTTTTATATATATATATATATATATATATATATATATATATATATATATATATATATATATATATATATATATATATATATATAGATGGTATATTTAACGTCTCTACCAATTTTCAGCTCTATGCGAATTATACCGAGGTCGAATGTTTAATTTTCCCGGAGTAATTATGCCTATTGCATAACTTCACTCACCTAGTTACAAACTAATTATTGTATGTTTAGTTAGTTAAATAGTTATTAATATTATGTATTGTTATCACTAGTCACTACATATTATAAAACAAAGTCGCTTTTTTCCCTCTTGTCCCTTTGTTCCCTTTAATCTTTATTATTATTTTTAACAAAAAATTAAAACCTACTTCCAAGGTAAAAACAATAATAACATTAATATGAACTAAAAAGTATTAAATAATTTTTACTATCTAATAGTGCCTTTTTCCGAATTCGGCTAAACCTCAACTATTTCTGTAAGTACTCAATCTTCATTATTTTGAAGTCGGTACCAGATAGCTGAATCTTCAGTCCTCTGACAGAATATTTAAAATTTTTGGAACTGGCACCGACTTCAAAATTATGAAGATTGAGTACAGAAATAGTTGAGGTTTAGCCGAATTCGGAAAAAGGCACTATTAGATAGTAAAAATTATTTAATACTTTTTAGTTCATATTAATGTTATTATTGTTTTTACCTTGGAAGTCGGTTTTAATTTTTTGTTAAAAATAATAATAATTTCACTCTTTTTAGTTACACTAGTAGATAAATCTTCGCGTATATTTTACTCATCTTATTACAATTTGTTAAGAGTCACAACTGACACTCACAAAATAATATAATATTATCAGTGAAGTGAACATATTGTGCTAAGTAATTTAACAATTTTAATACTTCAAGCCCGAAGCGGTCACCGGCGATTGCGATAACAATAGAAAGGCTATTGTGTCTCGTTTTTCCACGATCGAAGGATCTATCAGATAAAAAATTGTACAAACTTGCATAGGATGTAGCCTAGCATAATATTTAATATTATCATAATTATTGGCAGCTGTTCTTGTAATCAAGAATTCAAATCGATAGGTACTTAGTGCACCATCTATCGATTAATAAGTATAACTAATTAAAAAAACACTTAATGACTTTGTTTCGTTTAAATACGTATGTACGTACGTATACGTATGTATGTACGCAGCCAGCCGCAGACTTTTAGATTTAGTTGGTAACGGTCTTGCTAGCCTAGACGTGCGTGTTATAATGCGTAAAAAGCACACTTTTATTGTGGCACTAATAAAACGAAGGCGAAAAGAAAGGAGAATATTATATTGGGTGCATCCAATACTAAGTGACAGATTAGAATTAGGAAAACATAATTGATCAATGATCATAGATAGTAGGTCAACTTGAAATTGTATATGTGCGGTTGCCCTTATCTATTCTGTGGTATCGTGTCGTGTCGTTATCGTCACAGTGTGAAAACGCCCAATGCGCGCCTCGGGTAGTAATGATTAATGAATATAAATTATAAATCAAAACTACTGAATCGATTTTAATTTTTAATCATTTATTCAGTGAGTGACATATTATATTTTATACCCGTGCGAAGCCGGAGCGGGTCGCTAGTTTGTTTATAAATTAAATATAGAGAAATACATAATTAAACTAAGGGAAAAGACGTAATGGCCAATGGCAGACACTTTAAGGAAACATGAAACATTAGAATGTTATAAAATATATATTTATGAAAATAAAGGATTGATAACTTCTTCAGTATCTTTCTCTGACAAATCAATAAGATAAAATATTATTGGTCTTTTTGTAAACATAGTCAAAAGAGCTAATAGATGACATCACAAAAAAAAAACATCACTAATAGTAGACACCAATATGAACTAATACTTGACATAGAACATTAAATTAAATTACATTTTTCATATTATTAGGTCTTTATTAGCCGTTTTTGAAAAGATTTCATTTACTTACTTCATCATAATAACTACATGCATCAGAAATATTATCCACGTTATCTCCATATTCTATCCATTCTTCTTCCATGCTGAAACTATCTTTCCTTTTTTTTCACATTTTTTTCCTAGCTAATTTATTTTCAGTCTTTAGTCTCTATGATTCTCTTGCCTCTTCTTTTTTCTTCTTTTTTTTTCTAAGCTCTCCTTTTTCTTTTTGTACTGCTCAAAAACTAAAGCAATCGATTTTTTAGATCAGTAGAAGGTCTAATATTAGACACCATGTCCATTTTTAGGTACAGTAGTTCTAAGTTGTTAGTTTGTTAATAGAATTATATTTTTAACCGACTTCCAAAAAACGAGGAGGTTATATGTTCGGCTGTGGATATTTTTTTTTATGTTCAACGATTACTCCGCCGTTTGTGAACCGATTTTCGAAATTTTTGTTTTGTTGTATTAGGTTTCACTCCAATTTGGTATCATGTTCACAAAAGTGGTGACCTGATAATGGGATCCATGAGTAATCGAGGGAACTCCTCGAAATTTAAATGGAAACATATGGTGATTTTGGTTTAATAAGAAGCATCCTAAGTATATGCTACCAAAACGCAAGATTTTGCACCTAGGTATACTATGGTTCCGAAGATACTAAGAGAACTCCGGATTCCTTATAGATACAAGTTTGGGAGTTTAGGCGCTGTTTTAAGAACTGAAAGCATATGCTACTATGCAAATTACATTCATCATTATCATTTTTAAAAACTTACGTATCTCTGCTACTTTGAACTTACTGAAAACGGTATACACATCAATTTGCAGTCGGTAGTATCTTACTGCATACCAATTTAGGGAGGGGTAGCTACCACTAAAATTATAAGTCTGGAAAGAGCACAGCGGTCAATATTGAAAGTCATATTGAAGAAACCTATCTGGTATTCTACAGCAAATGTGTACGAAGATATAGATGTTCCTACTGTTCGTGCTCTTTTTATACTCCGCGTTATTGTCAAGGAACATCGTGCTGTTCTTAAATCTCCAGATTACGAAACATTGCGCAAAAAAAGAATATTAAAGCTACCGTTACCGCGGATATCTTCTAGTTTCGCTAGAAGATTTGGTCCATATTTACACCCATTCATATATAATAAAATAAACAGGGAATGCATTATAAAAGACAGCTCTTTAAAAGAAGTAAAAGAAAAAGTAACACGATGGCTAAAAGCTCTAGATTATGATGAGAAAGAACAAATATTAAGAGAGATATATAGATAGAAATAATCACATGCATAATCACACACACACTCACTCACACACACACACACAAAGCAGCGCGGTAATGATATTATAAATTATTAATTTTATAAATTTTAGTAATTAGTAACTTTTATTTTTTTAATTTTTTTATTAAGATACTGTTTTGGTGATCTGCAGGACAGGCTCAGCCTAGTACAGACATCAAAGAAACTCGGCAGTAAAACGTCTGTAATCTTAAAATAATATAATGTACCTGTAAATTATTTTGTAACAGATGTATGTATGGTTGTTTCAATAAATTATTATTATTATTATATACCTAGGTTTAACCGCATGTGGCAGGCTGCACCTAGTTGTAGCCGGGTAAAACTAGGTGTAGCCGCACTTCGGCTATATTAGCCGTAACATATACAACATGACCATTAATCAAATGAAATCAATAGAAATTACAAAAAATCAAATAAATGTATTCAAAACTTACGTTCAAAATTTCGCCTCCCTTAACCTATATGCTAAGAAATTGCCGAGCGCGTGTTGACGTGGTCACATTATTTACGAAAACTGATCCCATTTTAAAATTTTGTTCCTGAAGGCGTCCCTAATTATATTTTTTCACATCAACAGATTAGCTTAAGAAGCTTATAAAATTTACACTAATTGTTGAGAAAAAATTAGAACTTACTTAATTCATATTTTTATGGTATTTTTGCCGTAAGTGTCATCTATTAGTTCCGTGTCTAGCATTAGTGCCTTTCCCTTATTGCAAAAAATATCGCGGTGTTAACGTATTGAAGGAGTACCTACGTAGTATTCTAGAAATAATTAATTCATAGACAAATGGCCGACGTACCTAATTTGGGCGGGAATCGGGATATATTAAGCTCATCACTTACTATACTGACTCAACATAAGCCGAATAGATTACGTAGGTCCGCTCAACAATATCAAAATACTTCTATGGGTCCGCTATCTAAAATCTAAATATAAATCCATTTCTCTAAAGATTTCCTAAATAAATATTTTTGATCTAAATTTTAACTAAATTTTAAGTTACTTATTGCATGTAAACACAACATTTATGGCTGGTTTACACGTATTAAGTAGATAAGTAGTAACAAAATTTTAACTTAATTTGAAGTGCCTGCCCGAAATTTGTCAAGTGACAAGCCCCGCCTGCCAACTTAACAGAAAATAGTCAAAATTCTAATTTTCTTGTTTACTACTTAACTAAATTTTAACTTACTACTTGCTACTAAATTTTGTGTTTACATGCGATAAGTAACTTAAAATTTAGTTAAAATTTTGTTAACTACTTATCTACTTAATACGTGTAAACCAGCCCTTAGTAGTAAGTAGTAAGTTAAAATTTAGTTAAGTACTAAACAAGGAAATTATAATTTTGACTATTTTCTGTTAAGTTGGCAGGCGGGGCTTGTCACTTGACACATTTCGGGCAGGCACTTCAAATTAAGTTAAAATTTAGTTACTACTTATTTACTTAATACGTGTAAACCAGCCATTACGAATAATTTTTATCAATTATAATAATTAGGTTACATTAATGTTAACGTATCGATAAATTTCCTTTCACATGGTTAACCGAATGTAATCGCGATTCTCGAACAAAAACACGAACGGGTCCCATAAAAGGTTAGAAAACTCGTTGCGCCCGCGCAGGAGGCCTACCACGAAACCGTTTTGAGACTCAAACAGTCGAACGAGAATGCCGTGTCCTACTCGAACAACGTCATTTTTCATTTGTTAGACTAGGACGCGGCATTCCGATTCGTTCAATTGAATCTCAAAACGGTCTCGTGGTACGGCCCCAGGCACGGAGTTACTGGACGTTTGAAAAACTTGTCCTCCGCCTGTTACTGATTTGGCTATAACGACATGTGTATTGATCAATATTTATCGGGGCTTATACACCGGGATGTGGAGCCCTATTTTCAATATTAATTACGATATGGTAAAGGAGTTAGAAGAGGAACTCATCAGTGTCAGAGCCGGGAGCAATGGCGGGCCGGGGAAGGACCCTATACATCCTCCTCGGTCAGCCGGTGCAGGAGCGAACGCAGAAGCCGAAGCACTGGTGAGGAACCTGGAAGTGAATAGTAAATTAATAAAAGAGAATATAAAAAAGATGGAAGAGATAGGAGAAAGCATAAAGGAAAATAGACATAAAATAGGAAAATTGAGCTCGTTGCTGGAGAACAACTTGACTGTCGCCAAACCGGCGAGTTATGCGAGCGTTGTCTCGGGAGTTGTCGTAGAGAAACCTCCCGAGGCAAAGGCCCTGCATTCAGTCATGGTGTCCTCCAGAGACGGGCAAGACAATGGGGAAGAGTTATTAGAAAAGATTAGGACGACGGTTAATCGTAAAGTAAAGAATAGAAAAGTTGTCATAGGATGCATAAATGAGGAGGAGAGAAACAAGGTAAGGGAGAGACTAGGTAAGAATGAAGGACTAATAGTGGAGGAAGTGAGGAATAAAAACCCCCTTCTGGCGTTCAAAGATGTGATGAAGGTCGACGTAGCTGACTTCGTCACTGCGTTCTGCAACCAAAATGCAGACATCTTTGAGGGCTTGAGGGGGGATGAAAGAAAGGTTGAGGTAGCATACGTGAAGAATGCAAGGAACCCCCTACAGAAACACCTCGTGACCAGAGTCAGCCCACAGGTATGGAAGAGGTGTGTGGATGTTGGCTATGCCCATATTGGGCTAGGCAGAGTGCGTGTGGAGGACCATAGTCCGCTAGTGCAGTGCTCCTGTTGCCTGGGGTATGGGCACACGAGGAGGCACTGCCAGGGGAGTGAGGTGCGATGCAGTCACTGCGCCGGTCCTCATCTGAGGACTGATTGCGACAAGTGGCTGCGGGGAGAGAAGCCTAAGTGTATCAATTGCACGAAGGCAAGAAGAGGCAACGAGGAGCACAGCGCTTTTGACAGAGGATGTATGGAAAGAAAGAGGTGGGACGCTCTGGCCAGATCGGCGGTAGCGTACTGCTAAGGTTGTCCCCGGTGAGTACTTCCAGTACCGAATCCTGCAGGCCAACCTCCAACGGAGCCAAATCGCCACAAGAGAGCTAATGCTCGAAGCGACCAAGCGTAAGGCCTGCGTGGCGCTGCTACAAGAGCCCTACATAGGTGGGGCCCGGAGTGTGAGGTCACACAACGGAGTGAGGGTCTACCAGAGCGATGGGGAAGGGGGCGGTGTTGTCAAGGCGTGTGTTGCAGTATTCGACGACACTTTGGATGTCGAGCTGCACACACACCTCAGCAACAACAACATTGTTGTGGCCACTCTCCGAACCAAAGCCTGGGAGACGATTGTAGTGTCCTTCTACTTCGAGCCCGATAAGCCTGTGGGGCCCTACCTGGACCATCTTATGCGGATAGGAAGAGAGTTGGGATCCGACAAGATGGTCTTGGGAGGCGACGCCAACGCAAAGAGCCCGTGGTGGGGTGGCGATAAGGAAGACCCGCGAGGAAGGGAAGTGTCTGCTGTACTGGAAGCAATGAGCTTACACATACTCAACACTGGAGACATACCTACGTACTGTTTTGCAGCACCCTCTGTTGTAGTTTTTAAAAAAAAAACCCAAAGTTCACCCTAAACTAATTTATTTTCCCAAACTTAAAATTAGCTACACTTTGCTACAAATGACGACTTCCCACACCTTATTAGCCCGGCTTCCAGATTCTAACTGTTGATTAAATTGAACTAGAATTGAATGCTAAATGAAAACTGCAACGCAAACGGAAAAATATGGAAGAATATAGAAATGCTTATTAAACGGAATGTACTAACTAACTAGGGATGTAACAGCTCCCCCCTTTTGACGAAGCTTTATCTTTTTAAGATAAGCGAAGTTAAAAAGATAGAGACATAAAGTGTGCGAAGTCTACAGAACATAAAAATATAAAACACAAATGAAATAGAAAGTAAATATCTAAAAATAAAACATCATTGACATTATCAAAAACATTAGTAAAATATCAACATAATAAAACATCACAAAACTCATAAAATAGAAAAATCGTAGACTCCACAAAAATATAGAAATTGAAAATAAAACGAGACAAAATATGATTTGTTTCAAAGTTAAAATAAACAAAATTATTTTGAATTAAAAATTTAAATTTCTTTGAGAAGAAAATTGACTTTTGTCAAAAATGTTTGTTTGATGTTGCAATGGCAAGGATTTAACAGATTGCCTTTCTTCATCTGAGGATGAAATCTGAGTCATCTCAATAGAATTAGAAATTTTAGATTTATTTCGAATATTTTTCTTATTATTACATTGATTGAAAATCTGAATGCAACATCCTGACTCATTCATTGAATTTTTACTTTTAAAACATCTGAAAATCTTATACACAAAATACAAAAATAGACACACAATTAAAATATAAGTAAATGTAGAATAATATTGGCCATATTTAATAAAATGAGATTCCTTTTCTAAATTGTTAAGTTCAATTTCTAAATTATCCATTTGATGCGAGGCATATTTTAAAGAGTCTAAATTTATTTTACTTAAGGAAATAGGAGATAAATGTGGTAAACTTTTATTAAATATGTCCTTTTTACAACAGTCGTCTTCGGTAATATCAAAACTTATATCTAAAGGAGATTTAATCATAAAAGAATAAGAATTTGTTGGTAACAATTGTACAGTTTTAGAATAGCCGACACAATCAGCTGTTAATTTTACAATACCAGTACCCTGGATAGAAAAATCATTAATTTCATCATCACAACGAATAGTTAATTTATTTGGTTTTGACTGTACAAAAATCCATTTATTATTTTGCAACTTTTGCCATATATCGATATTACCGTATAGAATTTTAGAATTACATTCAGAGGGCAACGAAAGTGTGACCTCGGTTAAGATTTTTGATTCACAATTTGGATTACTTACACAAGAGTAAATGTTGAACAATTCACAAATAGAATAATTACTAGATATTAATTTACAATCATTTAAAGAGCTCAGCATAGCATAATGTAGTCTGTCGTCGCTCAAGGCGATATATGAGTCAGAGGGTTGAATTAACGCGAAAGTATTATGAGCATCATCGTGAGGCGTTGGCAAAGGAATATTTTTATACACCATAAATTTTTCAGGTGTGACTAAAGGAATTTGTAAAATAAAAATTATTTTATTATTTAAGAAATAGGAACTAAGTTTAGAAATATCAATTAAAATATGTATATTTTCTATACTAAGAGAAATTGGAAACTCCAATTTTTTACTTATTTGATTGCTATGCCTAATTAACTCATTATAGAGACTTATAGGACTAATTACACTAGGATGTAAAACATTCACTTTGGAAAATAAAATAGAATTTAAGGTAGTATCTAGTAAATTAGAAATAGTATGTAAAGAACCTTGGATAATATTAAGTAAATTATTTAATTTAGAATTGTATAATAGTAAATTATCTGTATCCGTAATTTTAGAAAGAATATTATTCATATTATTAATTTGCGTATTTAATTTCATTTCATTTTGATTGAGCTTGTAAATAGTAGTATTAAAATTATTAATTGTAGATTTTATAACGTGTATATTATCACGCATTAAATGAAACATTTCGGATTCGCTTTTCTTACAAGACTCAATTGCAGCATCGTATTTTCTAGCATCGTCAGCATCTAACGTGCCGAAGAAAAACTTTAAAATTTCGCCACCAAATTCTAGTGAGCGTTTGACTTTAGTAGTCTTATGATCAGAAATAATATGAGACAAAGATTGCAATTTAATACTGTTACTATGAACTAAGACCTCGATAGGGTTAGATATGTCTTTACAAAAATTTAAATCTTGCGATTGAATCCTGTTACAAATATCAATTGTATTAGATAAAAGACTTTGTATTTTATTTAAATAAGGTTCAAGAGAAAATAGATCGATATGCGTAACAACTTTCCAATAATCATTATAAAAATTAACATAAGTAACAGGTTCAAAATAGATTCCTGGACTATGCGATATAGGAATGATATTTGACTCCGCGTCGCTGCGGCAAAGGCCATGACAGCATAATATTCTGAAAAGAAAGAGACGAAATATGTTTTTATAACATAGAGATAGAAATTTAAGAAGTGGCAGGCTTGATTTCATTAGTATGATGTTTGACATTTTTGCGACCTATTTGTAGAGTCACATTATGTTTGTTATGAACTTTAATAATTTTATATGGGCCTTTCCATATAGGAGATAAGGCTTTTCGTAATCTGTGATGGTGTTTTAAATACACCATATCACCTGACTTATAAGAAACTTCGCGAGAATTAGAATCATAATATTGTTTTGACCTTTCTTTACTACTGATAAGGTTTTGAATTGCTTTTTCACGACTAAAGCGCATTCTATATTGTAAAGCGCGAATATATTCGTTATAAGTAGTATTATTATTACTTTCGTATAAAGAGCTAGGAATAGAAGGTTTGTAGCCGAACAATAGTTCATGTGGCGTAAAATTAGTAGAAGAATGCGGCGTCGTATTATAAGCTAAGATTGCAGTAAATAAATAACAATGCCAATCGTTTTGATTCTCATTGACAAAAGATTTCAAATATTCTTTTAAAGTTGCATGAGAGCGTTCTAGTGCGCCATTTGTTTGAGGATGATAAGGAGTAGTAAATAATGCTTTGACTTTTAAAATATCAGTTAATTGTTTAAATAAATCAGACGTAAAGGGCGTACCTAAGTCTGTTAAAATAGTTTTAGGAAATCCGAAAAGAGACATAAAATGAACAAGATTTCGAGCTATTTCGTCACTTGTCGACGAAACCATAGGATAGGCGCTAGTGAATTTAGTAAGATCATCTTGTAACGTTAAGATGAATTTAAAATTTTGGAAACCCGCGTCGGGAAGAGGGCCCACAATATCGAGAGCTAATCTCTGAAATGGCCTTGTAGAAGTAGAAGTTATCTCCATTGGAGCTTTATTAGATTTACGTAAAGGCTTGTTGATTTGGCAGAGTTTGCATTTTTTAACATAATGCTCAATATCAGAGCGCATTCCTTTCCAGTAATAACTGGCTTTAATTCTTTTATACATTCTTTGAGAACCTGGATGACCCGCAATAGGGGTATCATGATTTTCCTTTAAAATTTTAGGAACTTCTACCGGAGTAGGATAAATTAATTGATTTTTGTAAATATAAATTTTAATATTAGTATTATGAAAAATATAGGAAATCATGTTATAAATTTTAGTATAAGATAACTTAGAAAATGGATCTGAAAAATCTGAAATAGCAAGATCCGTAATATTTTGGCAATCGACTAAAATATTTCTTAATTTAATTAATAGATTAAAAACATCTTTATAATGAGTTTCATCAAAATGATGAATTTTGGTAAAAAGAAAATAGTAATTTTTATCTTTAAAATTATAATGTTTTATTGTGAACGGCTCACGTTCAGAATTTAGTAATTCGTCAGCATTTTCTAGCTGCGATAAAATTTCTTCGCAATGCGGAATAGAATTGTCAAAATCTAGAGAAACTGGACACGCAATATTATTTAATTTAGATAAATGTAAACCTTGAGTACATTCTTCGATAATAGTATTAGAAATAGAAAGTTGATTAGTAAATTGACTTTTAAAGTACTTTTCATATGTTAAATTATTTAAGTTGTTTATATTAAGTGCATTGACCGGACACCTAGACAGAGCGTCGGCATTAGAATTGAGACGACTTTGTTTATAAACAATCTCGTAATCATACTCCTCGAGTTTCAAGCGCCAGCGAATGAGTCTGCTACCTGGATCTTTTACATTAAATAACCACACAAGTGGTCTGTGATCCGTAACGATTTTAAATTTATTACCATATAAGTATGGTCTAAAAGTTTTGACGGCAAATAAAATTGCTAATAACTCTTTTTCTGTCGTTGAATAATTGCCTTCTGGCTTATTTAAAGTTCGCGAGGCGTATGCTATAGGTTTGTCCTTGCCTATGGGACCTTGAGATAGAATCGCGCCTACAGCATAGTTACTAGCGTCTGTAGTAACATTAAAAGGTTGAGAAAAATCGGGATACTGGAGAAGAGGAGCAGATATTAATTTTTCTTTTAAAAATTCGAATGCTTGTTGCTGTTCCGCATTCCAGTGGAATACAGCATCTTTTCTTAAGAGACAAGTAAGAGGCTTGGTAAGCTTTGCAAAATTATCAATAAATCGGCGATAATAGCCTATTAGACCTAAGAAGGATTTGATGTCTTTAGGATTTTTGGGAACTGGAAAATAGGAAACGGCCTTGACCTTATCAGGATTCGGAGTGACACCTTTATCGGTGATGATATGACCAAGATAAGCGACTTCATGTCGAAGAAATTCGCATTTATCTGGTTGAAGCTTTAAATTACTTTGACGAAGTTTGTCGAAAACGCGTTTTAATTTTTCAATGTGATCTTGTAAATTTTGGCTAAAAATGACAATGTCATCAAGATAAATGAAGCAATCTAGACCTTGTAGACCTGACAATACGGTATTCATTAATCGCTGAAACGTGGCTGGGGCATTTTTTAACCCAAAAGGCATTCTGGTGAACTCATAATGTCCAGACATGCTTGAATTAGTGCTAATTGTAAAACCCGTTTTTGGGGCGTCCTTGGGACTCATTTTTAACTGGTGAAAGCCACTTGCTAAATCTAAGGTACTGAAATACTTTGAATGACCTAGTTGATCTAGGATGTCTGTGATAAGAGGCAGTGGATAAGACTCTGAAACAGTGGCGTCGTTAAGGCGACGATAGTCTATGACAATTCTCCACTTTTGTTTGCCAGAAGCGTCTATCTTTTTCGGGACTACCCAAACTGGGGCGCTCCAAGGCGAAGAAGAAGGCCGGATTATTTTCTGATCTAGCATTTTACGGATTTGGGAATCGACCTCTTCTTTGTGACACTCAGGAAAACGATAGGACTTAACATGGATAGGAGGAGTGTCACCTGTATTAATACTGTGTTCAAGGACACTAGTACAAGTTAAAGGCTCGCCATCTAAATGAAAAATATCTGTGTAAGACGAGACGCAGTTTAAAAGAGCTTTTCTTTCTTCATTATTTAAATGAGAACATCGAATTGAATTTAGTACTTGACTTGCGCGATTAGATTTAGAACTAGAAATAGAATTTACGCTAATACAATTTTTAGAATTATTTAAACATTCATTTTCGAATGGTGTTAATTTTACGTGATAATCTTTAACCTCAATATCGGACTCTGTAGTATTTAAAATAGTAAGGTTCACTTTCCCATTAGGTTTGACCTTTACTATGCAATTAGCGACATAAACACCTTGACTTAAGGTATGATCTAGAACTAGAGCCTCATTGTTATGATAAAGCTCGGGCGAGAAATTTGATACAGTACACTCAATACAGGCTTCCGCACGAGCCGGAATGATATACGTTGGCTGAGTGTAAACAATAGGAATAGAATGATTATTTATAGTCTTAGATTTAGAAGAATAATCAATGTTAGACTTAAAGAAATTGCAAAAATCGCTACCGATAATACCATCGTAATTAGTTAAATTTATGTCGTCATTTGTCACATGAAACTTGTAATTAAATTGTTCATAAGATATAGAAAATTCGAGTTGAAAAGTTCCTAATGTCTCGACAGGATTTTCGGAACTGTTAATGCCTTTTAGCTTAACGATTTCATGTGAAAGATCTGGAATTTGTGATAGACAGGACCCCTTGATAATACTGATGGCTGATCCCGTATCAACTAGAAAACATAGCATACCCGATCCCGGTGCATGCTTACAATGCAAATAAGTATGAGGCAATGACACCTTCTTAGTATAATTATTAATTTCGTATATAGATTTAGAACTTGAGCTAGGATTTATGTTAGATTTAAGTGACTTATTATTAATATTAGAATTAGTATTTTGGACAATTTCGTCCTTAATTATTTTATTATTTTGACTCGGTTCATCTGACCGAGATGTAGGTTTCGGATTATTTAAGTTAGAATTAGTAGAAATTAATTTATTAGACTGAGACGATTTAGGCGATTGAGACGATTGAGACAAATTAGAATTAATTGAGTTAGAAAATGAGACATGTTTTGATTTAGAATTATTTTTACACATTTGGCAATTATTTTGGCCATTAAAATTTAAATGACTCTGCTCTTTTGACAGAGATGTATTAATTATTTGACTCGACTCTTTTGATCGAGATGAGGATTTTGTAGGACCCAAATTTTGGGATGAATTATGACTCAACATATTTTTATTTTGTTGAATGAAATGATGGACTCAGCATCTTGGGCTGAGATGAAGATTTAGGAGAATTTGATTGACTCAACATGTTCTGTTGAGATGGACTCAGCATCTTTGGCTGAGATGTAATATTAGAAAAATTAGTTTGACTCGGCGTTTTTCGTCGAGATGGACTCAGCATCTGCGGCTGAGATGGACTCAGTAACTGTGACTGAGATGTAGATTTAGAAAAGTTAGTTTGACTCAACGTTTTTCGTTGAGATGGACTCAGCATCTTTGGCTGAGATGGACTCAGTAGCTTTGACTGAGATGGACTCAGCATCTGTGGCTGAGATGTAGATTTAGAAAAATTAGAAGACATAGAATGACTCAACGTTTTTCGTTGAGATGGACTCAGCATCTGCGGCTGAGATGTAAAATTAGAAGAATTAGAAGATTTAGAATGACTCAACATTTTGTGTTGAGATGGACTCAGTAACCTTGACTGAGATGGACTCAGCATCTGTGGCTGAGATGTAGAATTAGGAAAATTATAATAAGATTTAGAATATATCGTGTCCTTATGATTTACGTTGGATTTTGGCAGACACGGAACCAAAATCCTTTTTAATTTAAATCATCGTGCTTGGATTGAGTCTGATGATCATTATTAGCATTATATTCAAAGTCACATGTATGTGAAGGAATATGACCGTCGTCACGTTGTGCGTTGCCAGCGTTTACGCGGCGTTTCATATTAAATTGACGCTTACGACATTCCATGATCGTGTGACCGACGTTTTTGCAATAATTACATGATTTAGCATGAAAATTAGAATTATTACTTGACATAGAAATAGAATTATTTTTAGGATAAGAGTTAGAATTAAAATTAGTCTTTGAGTTAGAATTGAAATTATGTTGAGGATTTACGTGATAAGATTTCTGAAAAATAGGCTTTTTATTTTTATAACATTCAGAAGAGCTATGCCCGAATTTATGACAGATAGAGCACTGTTTTTGAGCCCTAGTGCTATTTTTAGATAAATTGAATAATTTCTCCTCATCAGTGGCATATTGAATTGCATCACTGAGGGTTTTAGGATTTTTACACCTAACAATAATAGAAATAGAAGAATTTAAGCCCAATAAAAATGTATTTAAAGCGAGTTCTTCCATAGCCGCAATTCGGCCGGGAAGTTCTGTCTCATCTACGCAACTATAATGAATATTAGATTGAATTCGAGTTAAAATTTGTTCTATTCTTAGTGAATATTTTATTACATCCTCATTAGACATTTGCTTACAATTTTGGAGATCAGATAATAAATGAGTTGCGTGTTTCTTTTCGCCGAAAGTTGAGCGCAAAAATGATTTTAATTCTGCCCAATTTGAAAATGTTTTTAAACTACAGGCGACTTGTGCCTTGCCTTCTAATTGAGATATAATAAATTTACATAAAATTGATTGTTGATCTGGGCTAGCTAGCAACATAGCATTTTCACAGTTTGTGAGAAATGCAGGAAGTGACTCTCTGTCACCAGAATAAGGTTTAATAAATTTAGTTAAAAATGAAAGCGTTAATTTTTCGGACATTTTGTCTTTAGATGATTCTCCTTTGACTGACATTATGAATTATGTTATGCTGAACTTGTATAAAAATTAGAAATAATATAGCAAAAATTTAGAAATTAAAAATAGAATAAACTAGGATTTAGAATTATTATTTTAGACTTAAGAGTTTGTAAATATTAGATTTAGAATTCACTTCACGATTTAGAACATTTTATAGATTTTGCACTTTTGATTTAGCACGATTTCTTGAATTTAGTAGGAACAGAGGATTTAGAAAAATTAGAAAACACTCACAGGAACACGACGAAAACCTGCATGCCGTGGAGACTGGAGTGGACCCGGAGTCGCGTGCAGAGGCTACGCTTTACCCGGAGCTGGGGGCCGATGATGTGGCCTTGACGAGTTAGACTGGAGCGGCTCAGACAGCACAGCACCGCTGTTGAAACTGCTGGGGCTGACCGAAGTCCTGGTGGGGTTGTAGCTGGAGCGGGCTCAGGCTAGGGCCTGAGGCTGACCGTCGTCCGAGTGTGTGAACCGGTTGGAGCAGGCTCGCGCAGAGGTGCGGAGGCTTACTGTCGTCCAAAAACGTGGTGCGGGCTCGCGCCTTCGGTGGCGGAGTCTTACCGTCGACCAAAAACTTGAAAACACGGGTGCCACGGGTTCGTGATCCCTAGGTCTAAAACGTTAGACTTTCTTTTCGGGATCAAATTACATCCCACTTCTGACACCAATTTGTTTTGCAGCACCCTCTGTTGTAGTTTTTAAAAAAAAAACCCAAAGTTCACCCTAAACTAATTTATTTTCCCAAACTTAAAATTAGCTACACTTTGCTACAAATGACGACTTCCCACACCTTATTAGCCCGGCTTCCAGATTCTAACTGTTGATTAAATTGAACTAGAATTGAATGCTAAATGAAAACTGCAACGCAAACGGAAAAATATGGAAGAATATAGAAATGCTTATTAAACGGAATGTACTAACTAACTAGGGATGTAACAGTACGACACCGTCAGAGGGGGTAAAAGATACACCAGCTTCGTGGATGTGACAGCGTGCTCTGACGATCTGCTGGACCGAGTGGGCGACTGGAGGGTGGAGGAGGGTCTGACGAGCTCGTACCACAACAGCATTTCTTTTGGCATCACACAACATAAATCCACAGGCACGAACATAATACGTACCACACGCATCTTTAACACTCATAAGGCAAACTGGACTCAGTTTCGTGAGAAACTGACCCAGTTGATGTCAGACAGACAATTGACTGTACAAGCGATAGACTCAATACACAGCACACAACAAATAGATGACGCAATAGACAGCTACACACAAGCCATAACACAGACATGCAAAGACACTATGCCGACCAAAAAATACACACAGAAATTCACCTTGTCGTGGTGGAATGATGAGCTCGCGCAGATGAAGAAGGAGGTCGCCACGAGGAAACGCAGGATCCGGAACGCAGCGCCTGATAACTGCGCCTGAAACCGCGTAGTTGGGTTGTACTTGGAAGCGAAAGAGAAGTATGAGAAGGCAGTAAAAGAGGCTCAAGTAGCGAGCTGGAAGGAGTTTTGCCGAAAACAGGATAGGGAGGGGGTCTGGGAGGGCATCTACAGAGTGCTGAACAGAGTTGGAGGGAGGAAGGAGGATCTGCCCCTAACAAGGGGCAGTGAGGCCTCGACGCCCGAAGCTCCGCAGAGTTGTTGGCGGAGACCTTCTACCCCGCGGACCTGGAAAGTGATGAAAGCGAGGAACATCGACGGATACGCCGGCGTGCGGAGTCCTTGGACTCCGAGCCGCCGACGGGTCCGGACGACCCTCCTTTCATTATGGAGGAGCTGAAGAGAGCCGTAAGGTCCTTCAACCCCAAGAAGGCCCCCGGGGCGGATGGTCTCACAGCTGACATCTGCCAGCGCGCTGTAGAATGTAACCCGGAATGGTTCCTTGCCCTGCTGAATAAGTGCCTCACTGTTGGTTGCTTTCCCGAACAGTGGAAGCAGGCGACAGTGGTGGTGCTGAGAAAGCCGGGCAAGGAATCATACCGGGTACCAAAAGCCTATCGACCGATCGGCCTCCTACCTGTTCTCGGCAAAATCTTCGAGAAGATGCTGGTCGCCCGACTTAGGTTCTACCTATTGCCCAAAATAAGCCCCAACCAGTATGGCTTTATGCCCCAAAGGAGCACTGAAGACGCCCTCTATAGGTTGGTGAACCACATCAGAAAGAAGAGGGAAGAGAAGAAAATTTCTGTTGTGGTATCGCTGGACATAGAGGGGGCCTTCGACAGTGCTTGGTGGCCAGCCATAAAGGTTCGGCTGGCTGAAGTTGGGTGTCCGGGGAACCTGAGGCGGGTGATCAGTAGCTACTTGAGTGGAAGGAGTGTAAATGTGAGATATGCTGGTGTGGAAGTAAGCAGGGATACCGACAAGGGGTGCGTGCAGGGGTCCATCGGTGGACCTATCTTGTGGAACCTCTTGTTGGACCCCCTGCTATGGATGTTAGAGGAGATGAATATTTTTAACCAAGCCTTTGCCGACGACATTGTAATGGTGATAGATGGCGATACTGCGATAGAAATAGAGCGTAAAGCGAACGAAATACTTGAAAAAATTATGAAATGGGGAAAAAACAATAAGTTAACCTTCGCTCCACAAAAAACTTGTGCTCTCATCTCCACCAGGAGACTAAAATATGATAGACCGAGACTCGCAATGGGGGGTGTTGATATCCAGTATTATGATTCAATAAAAATATTAGGATTGACAATAGACAGCGGCCTTACTTTTAACAATCATGTCAAGAACGTGTACCAAAAAGCAATTGTTCGCTACAAAATGCTAGCCAGAGCAGCCAGAGTAGGTTGGGGTCTCAACCCCCAAGTAGTTAAAATCATATATACAGCGGTCATAGAACCGACTATTTTGTATGCATCGGCAGCGTGGGCACCCACCGTGGAACGAAGTTTTGCCTTGAAGATCTGCAAAGCATATCGGACCGTCTCCCTGAACTCAGCGCTGCTGTTGGCTGGAATACTCCCTCTTGATCTCAGAATACTCGAAGCATCGAGACTTTATGAGATCAAGAAGGGAGTGTCATACCCGGCATTGGGAGACAGGGAGGTAGAACGAATGGCTTCCGCGATTGAGGACCCACATCCGGCAGGGCAGGTAGAGCTGAGGTTCGGGATGGTAGATGAGGAATCGTATGCCGATGTGGTTGATAGCCACATCCATAGGATCTATACGGACGGCAGCAAGATTGAGGGTCGAGTCGGAGCCGCACTCTCCGTATGGAAGTGTGAGGCCGAGACAAAGGCCGTCAAGCTTGCCTTGTCACCGTATTGCACCGTCTACCAGGCCGAACTTCTAGCGCTCCAAAGAGCAGTAAGTATGGCCTGCAAAAGTGGAATGGCAAAGGTCGGTATCCTTAGCGATTCCAGATCGGCTCTCCAGGCTGTCACCCTTAGTTCCCCTCATCCTCTGGCAGTGCTAACAAGGGCGGACCTCCGAATAGCTGCATTGCAGGGGCGGGAGGTCTCCTTGTTTTGGATTAAGGCACACGCAGGGTTGAGAGGGAATGAGAGGGTTGACGAACTAGCCAAGGAGGCCGCGCTGAAATTGAGAAGGAAACCTGACTACGATCTGTGTCCTGTTTCATTCGTCAAGCGTATCTTGAGAGAGGATACGATTGAGGAATGGAACAGGAGATATAAAGTGGGAGGGACGGCCGGAGTCACGAAGCTTTTTTTCCCAAGCGCTGCCGCTGCATACAAAATAGTACAGAAAATAGACATCACACACCACATCACACAGATTCTGACCGGTCACGGCGGATTCGCCTTCTACTTGAACAGATTCAAGCTGAAGGAGGATCCGTCCTGCCTGTGTCAGCCAGGAGTTGAGGAGACGGTTCCTCACCTGCTACTCGAGTGCCCAATTTTTGCTAGCAATAGATACGATATTGAGCAGAAATTGGGCACATCGATGACAGGTGAGAATCTGCCATCCATCCTGGGGGGTAAAAAGCGGGACATCTTCCTGGCTTTTTGCAGAACGATCGTGGGTGTAGTGAATAAACGTAACAGAAGTATTTTGTGTGATAATAACAATTAGGTTCTAATTTTAAGCTGTGATATTAGAATAGTCTCCGTTTTTTTTTTTTGTTTTATAATATTTGTGCCGTTGTTTTACTATTTTGACATTTAATTGTAGGTATTTTATTTGTTTATTTTAGTGGAATCATTTTATTGTATATTGAAATTAATGTTAATTATATTTTATATTGGATATCATCATATTGTACAAATTATATTATTAAACTTAATTAATGGGCTAATTAGACAAATTGTGTTTATAGACAAATAGAAAATAAATAGCCCTGATAATGTTAGGGGGACGATAGTAATATAAAAAAAAAAATATTAATTTGCTTGTAATTATTGCTGCTAGTCACGCTGGTTAATAAAATTAGAATATTGAATTGTTACTCGTAAGTCTCACATTCACCAGTCCTGGTTTTTGCTAATTGATTGTCAAAACAAGTGTAAGCCATGATTTGTCCCAAATCGCTAAACCGATTTTGCTGAAATTTGGTATGGAGATACTGAGTCCCGGGGTCATTGGATACTTTTTATCCCGGAAAAATGAACGGTTCCCTCGGTGTTAAGAAGGAGACTAACCCAAAATTGACGATTTTATAAATCCTTTTTGCACTTGATAATAAGCCCCGAATCGTTTAATTTTCTAAACATAGATACTACATTATATTACCAAGAATTCAATCTGAGCAAAAACACGATATCGTAAAATTTTCTCGATCGAAAAATCACAAATATGCATCTAACTTTGACGAATTTCTTCCTATATTGCCAAAACCAAATAAAACCTCAAAAGTCCCCGGCGATCCTCCTCGTGCTAAAAATTTTATTCAAGGTCAAAGGTATGAAAATGAGGTTTTTCCTGTATTTTTTCCAAACTGTACATTTTATTACAAAAATAGGTAGGTCAACAGTGTAGATCACATAATTCTCTACAAAAAAATATTCAGATACTTTTTTCATACGACTTACCATTCCTTATAAATGGCGGGCTTAAAGTTTGGAAAAATCATATCTATACTTATATTATAAAGCTTAAGAATTTGTGGAATTCGTTTTTGTTGGATAGTCTTGTTTATCGAGGAAGACTTGAGTTATATAACATCACTACAAATCAAGCAAAGTGCGGCAAATCGCAAAAGGTCTAATCAGTTTTAAGGGCGTTCCGTCCGGAGATTCCGTAATTGACCGTATTTAAAACCTTATAAACTCATAATCTGAAAGCTACAAAATTATAATAAAAATACAGCAATATTCTTCAGTATATCAACATTCCTTTTGTCGTTTTAAATTTTCTATTTTTGTTTCTTATACTCATGATATCAGCTTCCAAAGTAATACCAATTTGTTAAAATTCAAGCATACATTCAGCATCTCCTTAGGATTTACAAGTTACTTTTATTTGAAACTCACGCCAATAGATCGACGAACTACATATTCGCCGTTTTAATTTTTTTTTATAACAATTTTGAACTAAGATAAGTAAAAATAATAGGGTTTTGGCGCGATCTCGGCAACGCGGCAAATGTATGGCCAAGGTCGTTTGCTCGGGGGACGACCTTAAGTTGCTTGCGGATGATTTTTGTACTAAACTAGCTACCCGCCCCGGCGTCGCACGGGTATAAAATATATAGCCACTGAAAAAAATATTAAAATCGATAACCTATGATCCTTAACGTGGTCTACTTCTTATCTGTGCCAAAAAACATAAAAATTGCTCCAGTAGTTCGCGAGATAAGCCCTTTCAAATAGCCCCCCCGTTTTTTTTCACATTCTCCTATTAGGCGTGATAAAATATAAATTATAGCCTTCCTCAATCAATGGGCTATCTAACACTGAGAGAATTTTTCAAATCGGACCAGTAGTTCCTGAGATTATATACTTATAGCGCGTTCAAGTTAGCCCTTTCAAATAATTTTCTCCGTTTTTTCCACATTTGCCTCTATTTCTTCGCTCCTATTAGTCTTAGCGTGATAAAATATAGCCTATAGCCTTCCTCGATAAATGGGCTATCTAACACTGAAAGGATCATCAAAATTCGTTACGTAGTTTTAAAGATTAAAGGGAACAAAGGGACATGAGGGAAAAAAGCGACTTTGTTTAATAATACGAGTAAGTATAGATATAGAAGTATAGATGTATAGATGAGTATGGAAGTTATTCCATAAAACTCAATTTATTAAAGTCAGTCAGACAAATCTAATCGCTTTCATGAAAATAATAGAGTCATGACTTTGGGTTAATTTAGAGTTTAGACTACAACGCGACGCGTAGATGCATTTTTTTATGGATTAGCAAATTGTATGGATTTTCCAGATTCGCAAGACGTCCCACCGCTCACGCAATTGAAATCTGACAATTCAGTACAAATTAGAAATGCATCTACGCGTCGCGTTGCTGTCTAAATAATTGACCATACGGCTACGCTAAATTGTAAATAATAAAAACCGGCCAAGTGCGAGTCGGGCTCGCTCACGAAGGGTTTCGTACCGTTACAGAGAGGAATCAGAAAATATGCAAAATTTGTGTTTTTTTTGTATGGGAGCCCCCCGTAAATATTTATTTTATTATTTTATATAAATATAATTAAGGATTTTGTGAAAATTTAAAGCGTTTAGCTGTTGTCATTATTGATTACGAGCAAAAATAGGGAAAAAAAAATCACGTTTGTTATATGGGATTTTGTTGTTGTAGCGGCACCGGAAATAGACAATCTGTTAAAATTTCAGAACTCTAGCTATAGCGGTTCTTGAGATACAGCCTGCAGACAGACAGACATCGAAGTCTTATGAATAGGGTCCCGTTTTTACCCTTTGGGTACGGAACCAATTATTCGTAGCCCTAAGGCTTCCTTTTAATGTAAAAAAGGAGGGATTTACATTGTGGGTCCAGGACAGTTTGGTATCGTGATTCAGCGCTAGAAAAACTCGTTTACCGTAAGTGGAAACGTGCACCAAAGACGCTGGCGCCAGACTACAGGATGAAGGAACTTCATGCCCTTTGCGAGCCATCGGCTATGCACGACATCGACTTTTTAATGAAAGCTAAAAATACCCCAGGCTCTAGGGTCTAGTTAAACCTAAAGAAACCTGCCACTTAAGAACTAAATGATTCTTGCGTGCAATTAGTACATTGGATTTATGGTGTAGGAGATTTGAATTTGAATGAGATTTAATTGAAAATTTTATTCATAGATTGTTTTATTAATGTGTATTTCCAAATAAAAATATTATATCCTCGTGTTTTGACTCGTGAATTGTAATTTAAGTTTTAACGTTATCACTTTCTAATTTTCTTCAACTGAAAACTTATTTTTTCTTAGAATATGAATTGATAGCCATAGCCAAATTTCTTAGACTAAAATGCCATAATTCTAGAAGCCAAATACGTCCACGATGTGAATGCAGACCTATAAATATCTATAATTACTTGTACATGTGATTAAATAGTTAATGTCGTGGGATTGAACAATGTTGAATAGCCAACTGAGCCACTTGAGCTGTACTTTATGTTGCAGGCCGTTCCGGATTATTCTACTTCGAACAGGACCTTTATCACAATGATATAAAGAACACTTTTATATAAACCGGTGAAATAACTCAAAGTACTATCGCTGGGGCGGCTTTCAATGCTCTCCCTTCATTTCCAATCGCACACGTCGTTGATACATCGTGTGTTGTTTTCGTTATATAAAAACAGTCTTTATAAATCCCCTTTGCAATTAGATAAGGATGAAAGGATGACAGAAATCCAAATGAATCTAAAATGCTTTTAAAAAGATGGTGTTATTCCTGTCAGTAAAAAAAAATCCGGATCATAGACGGCATAGCAAGAAACTTTACGGCTTAAAACTTGTTATGGTTGTGACTTGTGACTAAGTGTGCTACTCTAATGATATTTACCTGTCCATTTATGATGACTGAAAAAGCGGTTGGCGCCGGACGCTATTAGATTTACTTAGTTGGAAAAGTCAAGGAAAACATAATTAAAACTAAAATAAATCAAACAGAAATAAAATAATATATAATAAATAAGAACAAAAATATTTCAAATATTATGAGTAATTATTATTTTTAACAAAAATTAAAACCGACGTATTAAATAATTCTTACTCTTTAATAGTGCCTCTTTCAGAATTCGTCTAAATCTCAACTACTTCTGTACATACTATAGTCTTCATTATTTTGAAGTCGGTACCAGCTAATTTAATCGTGAGTTAAAAATCAGTCAATGTCAGAATATTATGAAACTTTTGGGACTGGTACCGACTTCAAAGTAATGAAGACTATAGTATGTACAGAAGTAGTTGAGATTTAGACGAATTCTGAAAGAGGCACTATTAAAGAGTAAGAATTATTTAATACTTTTTAGTTCATATTATTACTTAATGTTTTTACCTTGGAAGTCAGTTTTAATTTTTTGTTAAAAATAATAATATCACTCTTTTTAGTTACCAGAGTAAACCATCGCGTACTATAAGTAGAATAATACACCTGTATAATATTATTCTGCGTATCTTATTACAGTCGCACTTACAAAATAGTTGTTTATTAAAATTATCAGCTGCAGCCTGCAGATAATTTTAATAAACAACACATTTAAAAAAAATCGAAGTGAACACGAGATGTGACTTGCTAAGTAGCCGGTCACCGGACTAGTTTCAACTTTCAATAGTCTGGCACTCGCTCGACTTGTCGCACACGCAGGTACCTACCCGGCCCGCGCCGCCGCGCAGCTCGCTTGACAAGTTGACAGCCCTGGTAGATTGCAGTGAGACTGCAGAGAGTGTTATTGTGCTATGAACGCTAAACGCAACGCAAAAGGTTGAAATTAGGTTGTTTTCCAGAATATCTCGGCGAAGTGAGACAGAATGTTACATTATCGAACCAACTATAACTTCTCAGAAGTAATGTCAAATGTGTGCCTTATGCTCTGGAGATAAGGTTGAATTTGGTGACATTGGTGACCCTGACGTGGTAATGATGGTGATGATGAATGTAATTTGCATAGTAGCATATGCTTTCAGTTCTTAAAACAGCGCCTTAACTCCCAAACTTATATCTATAAGGAATCCGGAGTTCTCTTAGTATCTTCGGAACCATAGTATACTTCGGTGCAAAATCTTGCGTTTTGGTAGCATATGCTTAGGATGCTTCTCATAAAACCAAAATCACCATATGTTTCCATATAAATTTCGAGGAGTTCCCTCGATTACTCATGGATCCCATCATCAGGTCACCACTTTTGTGAACATGGTACCAAATTGGAGTAAAACCTAATACAACAAAACAAAAATTTCGAAAATCGGTTCACAAACGGCGGAGTAATCGTTGAACATACAAAATATATATATATATATATATATATATCCACAGCTGAACATATAACCTCCTCGTTTTTTGGAAGTCGGTTAAAAATAACAATTCACAAGTGAAACCTCAACAAAAATAGTTAAGTATACAGAACTTACATAATATTATATTATCTCGTATAACAACATCAGTGGATTTGTGGATACCAAAACAAAATACATAGACAGCCGTTTAATGTTTGTAAAACTTTTATTAAATTTATGTTTATTACAACTAAATAAAATAAGTTAGAGCGTTTTTATCATAATGATAAAACAATAATAAACTGCCATTTTACGCAATGTTACAGTACAACACTCTTCAATGTCTTTACTAAACCGAAACAAATTGTTTTACAGCTGTCTATAAAACACCATATTAATTTGGTGTAATATATCGCGAGTTTTCTTCTGTGTATATAATTTTCTTTAACTGCACTCGCTGGGCAATGATTCGAGTCAGTCTACCGTCGGGTAAGAGCGAGGGGCGACGTGGCCTCCTCAGCTCGACTTACCACTTTTCGCGCCACACGATTCAAACGAAATTGTAATTTTATATTTCGAATATCGATACTTTTTTTATTAGTCGACAGTGACTCTTTTTGGAGTTTTTTTTTTAATTATAATGTCAATGAGACTTTACGAATGCATGTTTGTTATACTTTTGTATGTAGCGTCATTGTTCCGACAGTAATTTTTGGCGGTTCTGCACAATGACCTTGGGGTTTGATTAGGGTGAAGACTGAAGGCCCCTTCTAAAGCTGGTTTAGGTATGATGGAATATCCGTTCAGCCACCCCCGGTACTTAGGGCGAGTATACACTGTACGTGTAGGATTTAACTGACGCTGAGCTCCCGGTATGTAATACATTTGTTTTACAATGAGCAACTATGTACTATACTGGTAAAAGAAACAAAATAATACAATATTTTATGTAATAAATCATTTGAAGAATGAATTTGTTGCGTATAAATGAAATATTAAATTCTTGTGTTTAATTTTTTTCCTCGTGCGGTTTAGAATTTTTAATTATAGTTTGAAAGTTAAAAATATCTATTCGTTTTAAATTTTGTTGCATGAAAAGTCTGCTTATGTTTGAGTAGAGCAGAATCGACTCTTTCATTGCTCGTTAAGAAATAACTTTTGTTTCTAAGTAAAACTAATGACTTAGATATTTGAAGATAACATATTGGGAATTCTGGCCACACAGAAATCATGTGTCTCACATGTTAACCGGACATAAGAGGTCTTGTTTATACATTGTATTAAAAGTAAAATTAATTGTGCTTTCTATGTATTGAAATAAGCGAAAAGTTTTATACAACCGTGTTAGTAAAGTAAGAATAAGACTAATGGAGACTAATAATATAATAAGGACTAATATATAAATGTTGCAGTCTTAATCTTTGTTCAACAAGTCGTTAGCGTGTAAATAAATGCGCATGTATCACGGATTTTTGAAATACCTGAATGGACTTAGTCGTCGCTAAGATTCCTACATTAACATGCGAGAAAGTAGACATGATAGCTACACTATATGTTACATACGTGTTTATACACTTGCTGGTTGTTACTGATATAAAATTGGAGCGAATGTATCCAGTAATTGTGTATAAACAATAGAGGGGCCATGTTGCTGACCGGGCTAAATCAATGTTTGCTAAGCGATTTGTACTGGAGCTGATATAGCGGTGATCTATTTATTTGTTTTATCGAAACGTAATATTATGTATAAGTTTTTTCTCAAAATGTAGAGTTAACGTTTAGGTAGTCTGCATTGTCGAATCTACATTTTGAGGAAATAGTTTAGGTCGAATACATTGCAGACTCTACATTCTGAGAAAATTGTTTACCTATACTGTGCAGTATACTCGACATGTTGAGAATAAAGTTTAGACTTTAGATAGTCTAAAATCTAAATTCTAAACTTTATACTGAGGTATAAAGTTTAAAATTGTAGAGTTCGTCATAGAGTATGTTTAGTTGTTACGTTTCAGAGATGTGAGTATATACCTATAACTTAGTTTTATTAAGCTTTACTTTGGTGATTGTAATTAAAAAAATTCAGTCCTTTAATAACTCTTCGCGATCAGACACAACACATTCGCGATTTCCCCAAAGCGCAAGGAATATCGAGCGCTACCGTTGATGTTGATATTGTCGGGAAGTCGACAACAATGGATGATGGGCGACGGATTTAAATTGTCTCGCAGTAGACGCTTCCGGCAAACTACGGTTAAAGTGCATCACACACGGTGAAGATAATATAATATTTTATCTTAAGATGCCCAAATATAACACGGCTAAGATACGATAATATTAAAAATATGTTCATTTCATTACGAGTTTGCGTTGGTGCCACACGTATTCCTTGTTAGAGTTCTATTGTATATAGGTGGGTGATTGACTATGAGTGATAACTAATAACTGATACTGTCTTACTTCTTGATTTGTTAGACAGCTTCTCAGACGATGATTCTGATATAGAATGTGAAATGCAGATTGCAGTAGCACATTCCAAAAGGAGAAACATTTGGATAGAGCCTCCAGAGAAAAACCTGCGGCGAATTTAACCTTTAGGGTCTACACAGACGGACTGCATTTCAACTGCAATCCAACTGCAAATTGCAGTTTGAATGCAGTTGACACGACTGCAATGCGACTGCAATAGAACACGCAGTCGGATTGCAGTTCAGTTGCTGTCGGCGTGCAGTCGTGTGAACTGTTTGGTTTGCAGTTCTATTTTAGTCGCATTGCAGTCGTGTCAACTGCATTCAAACTGCACTAGAACTGCAATTTACAGTTGGATTGCAGATGAAATGCAGTCCGTCTGTGTAGACCCTTATCAATATCTGTCAACGAAGAAGTTTCAGGAGTATTTTAGAAATTCAAGAGAAACATTCTTTCGATTCTTGAGCTTTTTAAGCAATAATAATAATAAAGCAATAAATTATAAGTCAATTTTATTTAAAATTATCCGAAATGTTACTTTTTCCATCAAAATGTTACTTTTCGAATGAGAGTAGGTATGTAACTTTCTAACATACAGCACTGGCAACACTGCATCTACTAGTGCGTCCGATCACCGATGAGCCCGCTGCTCGACACAAAAACACCCTGTACCTATTCATAAAGATATATTTCGCATCTTAAGATAACATATTAAAATACGAAATATATATTTCGTATCTTAAGATAAAATATTAAGGTACGAAATATATATTTCCATATCTTAAGATACAAAATATAAAATATAAATTAACTTCGTCGTGTGTGATGGTTCATAGGATTTGTATGGTGAGCGATATTCTAAAATATGCTCTAAAATAATATATATTTTATATTATCTTCACCGTCTGTGATGCGCTTAAGGATAACCGCTCGACCCTCGGGCCCCGGGCTCCCGATTTCACAAGGTGCACTCGGCGAAATAAGTGTATCCGATTATGACATTGACGATCGCTTCGAGTTACAGGATGAAAAGGTGTTTAGAGAGTCTCTACATGACAAAATACAACCCCCCGTTTAAGAAATGAGGTTTAGAGAATACTTACATGAAAAAATACAATCGTCTTCCTTAATTTCAAGGTGTTTCTGGATGGTCGTTTTAATAGAGCCTAAAGTCTAGTATAGTAAGTAAAACTATTTATCTAAAAATGCTTTATATTAGACTCTATTAGCTAAAAAAAAACTACAACCGAACATATAACCTCCTCGTTTTTTGGAAGTCGGTTAAAATACTATAGTGACTCAATTAAATAGAGTCACTATAGTGTTTTAACCAGGAAATAATCAGATAAAGACTGGCTGGCGAACTCCTGGGTCTGAAGAGTGAAACTTTTAACGTTAATAGACTAATAATAATTGTTTCAAGTTCTTGTCGTTTATAAATAGTTTGTAAGTTCGCAAAAGTAACAAGGAACAAACTAAAAGTTATACGTAATATAAAAAATTCTCACGGATGAGGCATTACGATATCAGATACACCGATATTTGCATCACAATGTTCGAAACTCAAAAGTTAACAACCGTTTAATAGTAAACCATGAATTCGTTTTGAAAGACTTTAAAATGTCTGTCGTATACTGGAGTGAAATACGTGTATCTAATGTTATGGCCGTTTTAGGAATCTGTTGCGAAACATTTGAGTTAACTTTGGTTTTACCTTACACCTAGAGTTTGTAAAAATGTCTGTTAGTTAATCATTGTATTCATTTATTTCAAGCTCCCTAAGCTAATCTGTCATGAAGTGGATAATACGCAAGCGTATATGAAAACAATGTTTGGAATGATATTCACAGTAAATGCTCTCTTGAAACCAACCCTTTATTAATTACTCGGCTGTAATTGTTGTGTCTATCCTCCCGGTACAAAGAGCGTACCTAGCCCGACTCCCCTCGCAGACCTTTGAGTCTCCCACTCTTCCAACTTTTAATAACGCTGGCTGGGCGAAATATAAACATACTTGTGATATGATGTACGTCTACAATCGCGAATTTATTGATTCTAGCTCATGCTTTCAGAATGATTGAAATCTCTATGCTCTATTATGAATGAATCGTTTTTAATCAATATAGAAATGTGTTTGAAAGTCTTGTTTTAGTTTGTGCAAATAAGAAAATAAATCATTGTGTGCATAAATTTAGTGTGTTCATATATTCAGTAAGCTGCAGTTTCCTTTTAAAAAAAATTACTAAAATTTCTGTTTTTTGGTGAAATATACCTCGTCTAATGATCAAAATTCAAAACTGAGGGAGAACCAGAAGGTACTACACCGTCATTTACCTAACAATTTCTTCGTCTCGCCAAAACCCATTGCGAGAAGTATCTCTCTATGAAATGACAAGGTAAATGATATGCAGCAACATGTCATATCAGCGAAAGCATAAGATTGGTTTATAATCGGTGTAACAACTAACATGTCTTGTATGTAATTGTCTTATTTGTCACCGCTCGATAGAAAGCCTCTCTCCGCCTATTGTTCGTCTGGACGCATGGGAATCGGAAGTGCTTGTAAAAGCTTTGTTGTGATCTCTATTAATTTCAATCGGAACATTACATGTTCGAATGACAATAGCTATGAATGTAGTGAGGAATCGTACACCATCTTGCTTATTGCCATGGGAAATCTTTTATCAAAAATAAAAAGATTAGATGGCCGATTGCGTGTGTTCACGTGTTGAATTCACGTGTTGAACGTTCTATTGAAGTAATTGATTGTTGTGGAAAGGTTAATTTATTTGTAGTCTGCGGGTACATTCGTGTTGCGTTACGTACGCTACTGTCGATGGCGAACGCCGAATCGATGCGTGCGTATCACGCGAACAACCTGTAGGTACTCTGTAAAAATGGTCGTCTTCACCACACCTATATGAATTACTAGCTGTTGCCCGCGACTTCGTCCGCGTGGACTTCAGTTTATAGCGCGCGGTGTCAACAAAATTGGCGTCTAAAAGCTTTTTAAAACCCTGGTACCCCTCAAATCAAAATACCCAAAATAGCTGTGCAGTGTGCACATAATATTTAATTTTTTTAAACTAAACTTTTTTATACCAAATTTTAAAGCTTATTTAGGCCCCCATTACACAATGTTGCTTTACCCATAAATTATTTAGTATTTATCATTGGTAGGCTGTTGTTTCTGATAATATATGTATGTTGGTAGGTGAGTTATTTAATAACGTGCATAACAATCGAAAGAATCTAAAAACTTAACTCAACATGGTACCAGCTCTTATAGAAATACGTATGAGCAAGCGATAGCGCGATCTATTATGAGTTATGAGTTTTTGGAACTAACTTAATTTGAATAAACTTACGCAAAAACACCCCTTACAACCCTTTTTTTCAGTTAAAAAGTAGCCTATGTCCTTTCTCAGGCTTTAGACTATCTGTGTACAAAATTTCATTACAATCGGTTCAGTAGTTTTGGCGTGAAAGCGAGAGACAGACAGACAGACAGAGATACTTTCGCATTTATAATATATTAGTATTTAGTATAGATTGCTTTATTTGTCCAACTACATGCACCATAAAGTTTAGTCTTAGTGCTTTAAGTGAAATAACAGTATGGTTTGTTACCCTAAGGCATTATCACAAATATCATAAAAAATTCTCTAATAACTATACGAAATATAAATCTAGATCTTTGCAGCAAAAAAGAAATAATGCAAGACTTAAATTTCGTAAGTTGCCAACTGATGCGAATAAGGAAACATATCGTCTCATACGTAACCGATGCAACAAGGCCTGCAGGGATGCTCGGAGGCGTTATTACCATAAAGCAGTTATCGAAGAAAAAGACCCAGCACGCGTTTGGCGTTTCCTAAGGTCACTAGGTATTGGTAAAAATGTCACAAGCTCTCCACTCAACAACCTGGACCTTGAAGCAGCTATTCGTCATTTTTCATCTCCTCCATCTTTTGACAGCGCAACAAAGAGCGATACGCTTAGGTCATTATCTAATACGCCAGCCCGCGATGTTCCTATGTTCACCTTCAATGAAGTCACTGTAGACGATACAAAGCGTGCGATTATGGCTATTGACTCTGATGCCGCTGGTTGTGATGGCATTGGACGAAAAATGATTATTCCAATCGTTGATTCCTTAATTTTTCCTATAACCTATATCTTTAATACCTCCATCCGTACTTGCACGTTCCCCACTTTGTGGAAGGATGCAGATATTATACTTATCCCAAAAAAGTCTAACCCTTCCGGTTATACTGACTTCCGTCCTATATCCATCCTTCCCTTCCTATCCAAAGTTTTCGAGCGTTTAATTTACCTTCAACTTAACCGTTTCCTATGTACTAACAATCTCCTTAATCCCTATCAGTCAGGTTTTCGTTCAGGTCATAGCACAACCACGGCCTTATTAAATATCTCAGAGGACATACGCAACAATATGGATAAACGTCTCTTAACAATCCTTGCCCTTCTTGATTTTACAAATGCTTTTGGAACAGTTGACGTTGACATACTACTTGCCACTTTAAAAATTCTAAACGTTTCTCCATGCGTAGTGAAATGGTTCGACAGCTATCTCAAGGGCCGTAGACAGCGAACTCGCAGCGATGGCAGCTTTTCTGCATGGATTGAACTTCTAGCAGGTGTACCTCAGGGAGGCGTACTCTCTCCCTTATTATTCGCTATTTTTATTAATTCCATAAGCAGCCATCTTACATCATCATATCATCTTTATGCTGACGACCTTCAAATATACACGCACTCTCTAATCGAGAATCTGAAGGAGGCAGTTGAACGCGTCAACAAAGACCTCATCTATTTAGTCAGCTGGTGTAAGTCATTTGGCATTAGTGTCAATCCTAGCAAGAGCCAAGCTATTATTATTGGTAGCTCAAAGCTTCGTTCCCGAATAATTTGGCAGGAACTCCCACTATTGACCTTTAATGGCTCCCCGATTCCCTTTGTAGACAGCGTCAAGAATTTAGGAGTCATATTTGACGGTAACTTATCCTGGAAGCCTCACATTGATGCTCTTAGCTGTAAAGTTTTTCGGGCTAATGCATCTCTTCGTATACTGGGTAACTTTCTACCAATCTCTACAAAGATTGCTCTGGTGCACACAATATTATTACCCATACTGGACTATGCTGATGTTTGTTTTATTGATGTATCAGAAGAGTTACTAGATAAACTAGAAAGACTTCAAAACGTTTGCATCAGATTTATTTACGGCTTACGGAAATATGACCATGTTTCGGAATTCCGCAAAAAGCTTTGCTGGCTTTCTATTAGATCCCGACGCGACACTCACATTCTCTCACTCCTCTATAATATCCTGTTTGACCCTTCCACACCTTTATATTTAAAAAATCGCTTTAACTTCCTACGTGACACCCACCAATTATCATTACGCTCTTCCAACAATTTGACTCTTGAAATCCCCTCCCATTCCTCTACCCTATTTTCCAAATCCTTTACTGTTCGTGCTGCAGTACTTTGGAACTCACTGCCACTGGAAATTCGTCGCGCTGATACGATTAATATTTTTAAAAATAAGCTACGATACCATTTCTTTAATAAGACATAAATTATTTGTTTCTACATTATTATTGATTATTATCTTTATTTTATTAAGTTAATTGTTAATAACATATAACCTTCTCTCTGTTAATTAGGTTTGTACACCTACACGATGCTTTCAATCTCTTATAGTCAATCCGATAAACAAAAGGTTGACTGGTAGAGATTGCTTGTTAGCAATAAGTTCGCCTTTTGTGCATCATCTGGAATATGTTATTTTAAGTAAAATTGTTCATTTTGTATTTTTTTTGGTGTACAATAAAGTGTTGTTGTTGTTGTTGTTGTTGTTATAAAGTAAATAATAAATTAAATAGTTTCCAATATAATAGAACTGCTCTACGGCACGTTGTTTTCGGGTAGAGAGTAGCGTAAATGCATGTATCATTCCACTTAGAACGCATTTTTTGCATCTTGTGGACAGTCATAATCATCGATAAAAATAATAAAAGCTATTTGAAATGTGTAAGAATTTTTTATTTCATAGGACATGTAACTTGTTCCTGAGTGAGAGTGATAGCGTAATGCAAGTTTCCGTACTCAGTACTGCCGCATGTTAGCTTCCCGAGACTCGTTTGAGTTCCTTGCAATGTAAAGTGGACTCAACTCAACAGGTTTGATATAAGAGCCGTCTTAAGGACTAAAATCACGTACGGCACAAAAAGCGGCTATTTCTCGACGGAATTTCGCAATTAACGACTTTTTACATCAAAATATATTCAACATAAAGTCCCAAGTATAATTATGTTCAGCGAATACCTGTTGCCGTATGAAAATTAGACGCAATTAAATTCTATGCGAAGGAAACTAGTAATTACGGATATAGTTGACAGTAATTGTTTTTGGGATTACTAGAAGTACGATTTCTATATATAACCACGTTCCACGATACTTGTTGCTGTTGAAATAAATTGTACTCTACAAAATTATTGGTAAAATTGTATTATTACAGTATTTGTAGTACCATTTAGATTTTAGACCTATATGTCAATTCTACGTGAATTATACAAACCTTTTGCAAGTGAACATTACTTTTTTTGGCGTAAAAAGAAGAACATATTGTGTTAATCCAAAGACTTAAATCATTGTCAAATTTTATCAAAATTTTCACACACACATTCGCCTTTTTTTATAGTCTTTAAAGTCGTTGTGTGTGCATTTTAAATTGATCTAATACCAGAGGGCACACGGGCTACGTCGGAAGTTAGATACTCGTTGTCACTTTCTACATGTTCTCATACAGTATACCCACCAATTTATCAGCATATTATATGACACGACTAGCGCTTTCTATGCGGTCTATCGCGTCATTGCCTAGTCCTTTCACGTAAGGTCATTAAAATTATAGTCACATTACATTGCAGCGAGGATTTGTTGATGTAATTTGCCTATAACAAAACAATGGCAACAGAAAGTTGAGTGTTACACAACTGAATGCATTTGTATATTGATGTTTGGTAAACATGGATGCATCGCTCTGTCTACTACCAATAATAATGATCATCATATTCGAATTTGTATGAAATGTGCGTTTGGACGAATGTGCAGTTTGGATTGTAGCTCAGACATTGTGGATGAAAGATTCTGGGAAAACGAATATATTTTAAGATAATACGTACTTAGAATAACTAAAATTAACGACAGCACACCTTTATACTATAGCATGCATTTTCATTACCATGTTTTTAATTCCACATTGACATTAATTCAACCAGCATTTTTTATTAGAATCTACAAGCAGCTCGAATTTAAACCTTATAAGGAATATCATCATGGGTAAATTCCGAACACAGGCTGATTTCTAGTAAGTAGCACCGATTAGGTTAGATCTTAAACATGGTACATAAAGTAAAGTGAATAAAAGGAAATAATATAAACTACCGCCACTCCCTCACGCATCGACCACCTTTAATTCCCTTCATGTTTGAATGCCTATTAAACCGGATATAAAATGGTCTATACCAAGCTTTATGTCTCATAAAATTAATACAGACTCCTAATTGTTGGCTGCCTACGATCTACTTACACCATAGATTTACGATCGATGCACACACCTATTAAAGTTCCTTGACATTCAGTTATAGTATACATTATCCTGCCATACAAGTAGACATTATACTTCTATGTGTGTCATTTTATCTTGAGTAAATATAATTATGTAATTGTTACATCAACATACTCATAAGTGTTGTTACTGCATCCAAATAGATGACAATGAATCGACTGCCGCGGCCGGAAACTAAAAGTCTATGAGAAAAGTTATATCTGGTGCGTGTTTGTCCATCAATGGTTAAGAGTGCGTAATATTTTGAAACAGCTCGTAAAATAACTTTAAACACCTCGGTTATGTCCTTATTGACAGGGCTGATACATTATCCTTAGAATTAATCTTAATGGCCTGTTTCACCGCTTCCTGATAAGGTGCCCGATAGGGATATTTGACAGATTTTCCATACTCCATCTGTCAAATTAAGTGGTGGATAGCCTTATCAGGAAGCGGTGAAACAGGCCCTTAGTCTATTATCTTAGTCTGCTGATTCTTGAGTGAAAAAAAGAGTTTCGAGGACTCTAGCTGTCCAAATGAAATGAAAAGGTAGACCTGAAATAAAATAAACAGATTTTAAAGTTAATAGGTAATAAATAATTATATAAATGGAGATTTAGATGTTAATTTAGACAATACACCGGGCTGCTCTCGCTGTCTCGGCGATGATATCTCTCGGTTCCAATTGGCTGCCGGCGCGTGAGGAATGCTCCGCTCCGGCGACACTAGAAACCGTCGCACGGAATATTCATCGTACGTAATGCCGTCATCGGTCTAGGGACTAGGACTTTAATAGGGAAAATAAACGACCGCCGCATCTTATAAACAGCCGCCCATACGCCCGGCTAAGTACACTAAACAACTTTCATTAAATCACACGCCAGGAAATATAATCGTCTGGCTTGTGTCCCTTCCAATCATAATTATGATTTCGTGAGTAATTTGCTCCGTTTAATGCTACATTTCGGAGCAAGGAACGTAGCTTACTTACGACCCGCTTTTAACAGAGCGATAACACCGTTTCAATTATTATTGGTTCATTAAATTTAAAAGACTCGCATTGCGCAATTATTACTCAATATTAGTATTACTTAATATTATTCGTTGCGGATCTGTGTTCGTTACAAACACGGGATATCGATTGTTGTTGTTTTCCGACTTACGACACCTGATTTTCTACAGCAATTTCTTCCGACGTCTCATAAGTCGCAATAGTTCTGTTACGTGGCATGGCTTTCTATTAATAGTGTAATCTGAAACAATGATCGGGTCAGCCGCGGAAATAGGCTATCGCGAGCAGATACTATAATGTAGATTACGCGGTCATAGTGTTGCGAATAACCGATGCCCGAAGGAGTAGACTGTAGAGCGTAAGAGATTCACTAACCAACCGTAACATAACAGTAGGTGCCGGCATTTGTAGGTCACTGTCGACATAAATCAAGACGAGCCTTTTATATACTTTATGTGTAATAAGCGGCGTATATGCACTTGAAATATAACATTACAACTTCTTATATTAGTATTCTCGGCGACGCAACGCTAAGTGTATCGTCTCCGAAGTTACGAACGGTTATTGCGTTCACGGTGAAATGAACATTTTTGTGTAACAATGCTCAAATATCACCGGCGCTCTCACAGGCACAAATCACCCGTACGCTGCTTGCGATGGAGGTTTGTATGTTTCCAATATATAATTAATAATTAGTAATTACTGCTTATACGATCTCGTTTGAGTCAATGTTCTGTAATGGCAACTTTTTGATTAACACTCCGATAACAACTTTTGACATTGACGTAATAATTATTAGCTCAATTTGATTACTGTTATTTTCTTTTGTTTACAATTAATGTGTGAGTCTAAAGATTATCTCATAACGCCTGTGATCATATAAAAAAGTCCGTTGTCAATGGTGTGTGGTCTCAGGCTCATGCAAGTTTGACCACTATTGAGTGGAAACGATTATATTAAGTCACACATTTCACTTAGCGTAATGAATTAGTGCTAACTTCAACGATAGTGAAGCGGGAGCAACATATTGGATAATGGACTGCATTGAAACATGCTTATATGCAGATACTGCATGTTGGACAATGGACATGCTTGCAGCTACTGCATGCTTTATTATTATTGCTAATTCCCGCGATAAACAGTATAGCCAATATCTAACTTCGTGGTCTTCTCTACTTCTATGAAATTTAATCAAAATCATAGTTTAGAAGTTTACAAGATGCTTGCATGATAAAACAATCAAATCTTCATAATATTTTTTTTATTTACAAAATGCATCTCAGTATCCTGGTGATTTAATATATTCATCGCTATCGGTTTACTGACCTCTTAGATTTTGAAATCAAATCCCTAACTCGTAGGAGTCCTAGGCTCGTCAAAACAAGAGCCAGCCTTCCCTCTAATGTAGAGAAAGTGCAAAATCTACTTCACAGATCTAGACTACATCACAGATCTAGACTAATACATTAAAAAATAATAAATGTGTCGTTTGTTCAGGTCGTCCGGGGACTCGGACGCGGCGAGCACGTCGGCGGTGGAGAGCACGCTGGAGCGTCTCCGCGGCACGCGCAGTGCGCTCGAGGAGCTGTGGTCGGACCGCGAGCGCCGCCTCGAGCTCACGCTGCAGCTCAGACACTTCGAGCGGGACGCGCTAGAGGTGGGTGCCAACTGTCACGTGACGTCAGTGCCCAGTGGGCTAAGCCAATATGCAGGCTACTCCGAGTAGGGTGTGTTCCGAAATATATCCCAGTATTACCTACTGGCCGATGAATGATGATCGTGAATTCGTGACATGATTCGTTCCGAAAAGTACTGGCCAGTGCATTGATACTATCAGAGAAGTTGATTCAGGCAGATGGCGGACCTATTTAGTTTGGTTGAGTTATGTCAAACCATTGGATTGACACAATCCAACCAAACGACATGGATCCGCTTTCTTCCATGGTACATACTATTAATATGTCACCAGTGGAACAGTATTTATCTTACCAGTGGAACACCAGTACAACGTGGTGTCGTGATTTATGAGCGCTGGCCAGAATTCTGGGCTAAATTTCGGAACTCTCGCAGAATTTCGAAATGAAATATTTATGTATGGAACATGTCATATGTCCACGTCCTGGCTGTCAGCTGTGGCCTGTGACATATTACACAGCCAGGTGACAAGTCGCCTTCGAATAAAGGTGATCGCACATTTATCAGCACGCGCCGAACGCGCCTCATTTTAGTATTTTTTGTATGATATTATGATGTGAAACCTCGCACATTCGTCCGGAGTCCGGACCATACACGCCGCATTTCGTGTAGTATGCGGTGCGTTGGACGTTACTGCGCGAACGGTGCTGACAAAATGTGCGATCAGCTTTAGATACCTTTTGTACTAAAAAGTAGCAATGCCAAAAACATTTACTAAACACACAGAAACCATAATATTATTATTATGCATTACGTTAAAACACATAAAATCAAAACACTATTTGTAAATGTCTGTTCTAAATACCGACTTTTTAACATGTAGGTTAATTCTTTTATAAATATTAAATACAGAAGAACAATTTAATGAGTATGATCTTAAGAAAATGAAAGAAAGCATATAATTACACCCTCAAATAAAGGTTATTAAGTATGACAGCTATTGAATATTTTAAATATTTTCAAAATAATTTATTGCACCAAGTAATTAGTAATACTGATCATTTTATACTTTCTTATTATTTAATTATGTAAGTACCAAAAAGTTTTTGCGCACAAAGTGTAATCGCGATTACAAACTAAAGTGATATAAGTATTAGTTGAAAAATCTAACATACAGGTATCGAACGTGCCCCTTGGACAATTTATTTTTTACCTTTTCAACTTCTAGACGTTTTGACACGTACAACTTGCTGTTTCAACACGCTATTTCTTCTAAAAAACTACTAACTCCATAAATAAGTTGGAATTCGACAGTTATTTGATTACGACAATTTTTATCAGCAGAGTTGCTAACAATAGCATTCTTCATCGCAATAGCTACTAAACGATATACTGATTAAATTTTAATTACCGATGCAAATTACTGCAAATTACAATTAGATATCTCGAATAGCACATTTGAAGAAATAATAACGAAATAGAAAGGAAATTCTGTTTATGACTTTAATGATTGCATTACGAACAAGTTAATTGTTCAATGCGACTGACAAGGTATTATTATCCTCGCTGGAACTTTGAGCGGAGTTTTCAGACACGAAATTACAGCGTAGAGTTTCCTACTTAGCTTCGGCGAACACTTGAGAATTTTATGAATCTGGAAGGGTGAAAAAAGTGTTTTAATTTCCATTTATTAAAATTTCAATTCTTTTGACGGTCAAAGGCGTAACAAACGTAGTAATTTCCATTTCGTTCCTCCGACAAAGCCACCCAAAGGGGACGATGCTGTACTGTACAGTTGCGATATTTCAAACAAACCTTTTTAGTATCACAATAAGGTTGAAAATTGTTTATTATGATTGTAGGTGTCATCTAGACTGGAGCTATGGGGTGACGAGTTACAGCGCACGGAGCCGCCTCGCGATCCGCAGCAAGCGGAGCAGGCGCTCGCGGCGCACAACGAAAGTGTTGCCAGGATGCAGCATGCCACCTTTCAGGTATGTGGGGAAATCTGTAAATGATTGCTAATATTTCCGGCACTGATGTGTCGTTGACTATTCGTGTCCATTTTCGTATAGAAAATCATATAAAGCTGGTTTACCACGAACCGTCCATTTACGTGGTCATCGTCATTAAATATGCTGTTTGGACGGTGATTTAACTATTCAGTATTTTGACTGCGAACACACAATTTGGATTGACAGACGGTTCGTGTTTTATCAGCTGTATTACACGTGTTAGTCAACTCTATTAAACCTTTAGCGTTATGGGGATTGGGTACACGTAATGTAAATTAAATATTATGGTCTTTTCTAAGTGCTATTCTTCATATTGTAAGCATGTTAATTTACTCTTCATTTATTTTATTCTTTATAGTAACAAGAGTGTCTGAGTGGCAACACTTGACTTAACAATATTCGTACTTTGGAGCTGAAATGCGCTAAACTCTTGGGACTGTTGTTCAGTTTCCAAGAGACATCAGTTATAATATAATCGCGTATTGTTCTTAAATTCTGCATAATGTATAATTTGCTCTTGAAGTATTTTCCGGTTCTACTTGATGTTATTGTTCAGAAGCTGCTACCGTTTTAGCCATGGTTTATGGACCCTCTACAAGGTAAAAATGTACTAGATGGGAATTTAGGCTCATAGTTTAAGGTGTACCAAATGTATATCAATAAAATTATATTCGTTTGAAACAGTAGATGATTGATTGAATAAGTGAGTGCGCGATTTTTTTCTTTGCTGGATGTTTCTCTTAAGATGTTCTGCTGTTCTATACTTTGACAACACTAACGTAGCAGCTCAATTCAGGGTGCACTTAAACCTTCCGGCCAAATTTCGTCGATATTGATCCTTATTCCTTGTTAAAAATAAAAATACACGTATTTTTTCGTTTATAATCACTCATTACTATAATGTTGAAATATAGCTTCCGAAAGTTACCCTAAAAACACCACAAGTAATGGACACTACACGTCGTCGGCGCGTGACCCCCGCGCCTTGCCGTCGCCACCCCCCGCGTCACCCCCGCTCTACCCACCGCTGCGAACTGACCGTTCTGCAACGATTTAAAAAAAATTAACACCCTATTTTTTCGTTAAAATATGGACGCTCCTCATGATACCTAAACCCCAAAAAAAATTGGCTGGTAGGTTTAATTGCACCCTGTTTATTCTTTAGCAATAACATACATATAATCACATCTCATTCCAGGTGGTACAACAAGGCCAGGAGCTGGCGGCGGCGATCGCTGACGCTTCAGATGTGATGGCGTCTTCGTCTGATAGTTCGGAGGGCGCTCCACTAGACGCGCAGGCGAGGGTCCAACTACTGTTGGAGTTCCTGCACGACAGGCAGCTGGATCTAGAAGAGTTGGCCGAGGAGAGACGAGCCAGATTCGAACAATGCGTGCAACTCGGTGGGTATCTAGTGTACTACTTGATGGTACATTTATCTATTTCATCTTGTAAGCAAGTTACTCGGACTTGCCCAAAATATATTGCCCACGAACGAGGCGTATTTTAGGTAGGATAGAGTAGAAATTTTATTTCGCCTGCCCATCACAAGCTAACATTACAATTTCGGTTTTCACGCCTGTGAAAACAAGATGGCGTACGCACGCAGGTGATAAAGTAACTTTAGGTTTTAAGTCCGGGCTGCCAAAAAATATCAAAACACGCTAGCCCCGCCTACGTATACTCCGCTCTCCTCCAATCGTGATACAATGATTCCATTAATCGTGCCCACATGAATTGTACTTTGAGCTGCAGCTCAACTAGCTGCAGCTAGTAGTGAACAATATCGCGTAACAAGGGTTCCCGCATTATAGCACGAAAGTAAAGGTCGTAAGTCCCAAAACAGTTTTTTGATGATTACTTAAAAACTAAATACAATACTAATATTTCCTTTAGCTATGATTTTACAATGTGTATGATTGTAGTAGTGCAAGTTATTTAATGAAAGTAACTGAATAAGTGTAACAGATATTTGTTGGAAAGCCCAGAAATATTCATATTTTCGAAAAATAAAACTATCAAGTCAAAATAAGTGAATCGTGTTTTCCGTTAGGCTAGTATCAGATAAATATACAATGATTAAATAAATCTCAATTTCATTTAAGTCAATCGTCTTCCGGGATCGTAATACTTATTAGAAAACACAGCAAAATTTGACAGCTCGCTCTTAATTTACAATTTCTCCCTAGTTTGTGACTCATGTATTTATTCTTATCTAAATACCAGTACAAAAAGCCACCACGATTTTAATTTTTGCGACACGACTTCAAAATCGCGCTGTAAAAAATCGCAGAGAGTACGGTGTGCGCACTGCGGTAAATAAATAGTGATCTTTTGCTCACTTTCACCATGGATTTCGTACAAGTTGTTTGTCTTTATTTAGTACTTCGGAGGATCAGAAGAAAAAAAAAAGAAAATTCGTCAATACTGGACTCATCCTTTTACAGAGGATAGAATTATCAAAGGTTTCTTTTATCAGAAATATCACGAACTTCGGATGTATCCCAAAAAATTCTTTGGCTATTATAGAATGAAAATTCAAACGTTTGACAGATTACTGAGAATTGTTGGACCTCATATTGAATACAAAAATACTAAATGGCGAAATGCGATCCTAGCTGAAGAAAGGCTGTGGGTGACTGACAGTCACTCTCAGGCCACCACCACCAGACCACCCGCCCGCGGTCGACCGGCCCGAGTGTGCGATTTTACTATCGCAGTGCGCGCGGTACCACACAATTTCATACTCTGCATCAATGATATTCAACATAATATACAGATCTGTTACGTTCATACTATTTTCCGGCTTAAATCTGTTCCGAACAATTTTCAAATTCAGAATTGGACTTTGACAGATAAGTGAAACAAAAGATACGAAATGCCATTTACATAAAAGAGACAGACTAAATAAAGGACAGGCCAATTGGCCCATATTTGAAGCTTCACAACGCGCGCGGTAGTAACATATCTGCTTTGAGTTTTTTATATAATATATCATTGCTCTGTATTTTATTTTCACGACAATCGCGTCGCGAGCAGTCGCAGCAAAATGTGACAAGTCACAATTTTAAAATCGTGGCGATTACTTACTCGCATGTACGCGCACTGTCATACTAATACCATACGTTGTATTTCTGCGATAAAATAATCGCGTTGCATAAAATCGTGGTGCGCGCTAGGCCAAACTTGTTAGTAAGAAAATTAGAAATAGAATGTTTAATGTATAGATCTGGAAACAATAATTTTTTTTATTTATTCTCAACTGAGGATAAATAAAAAATATCAGATTTGACGTTAACACGATTTATTAGAATTTTGTTCTCTTGTATTTTCATGCTGTTTTTTTACAATAAATTTTTTCCGTGAAAAAAAGTGTTAACACTCTCAGTAAATACATAATAATAAAATGAATCAAAACAAAAGATAGACAAAGGATATTACAAATTTCAGGTGCACAACCCCTACACTAAGAATCTTGTGCTGTAGGGGTTGACTAATAACTATATTCAGTGTACTTAACTAAATGGATATTATAAGATGACAGAGAGAGCTTAAATGAACAACTGCGAACTCCGTTTCCCCAGGTCAATTCCAAAAGGACGCAGCCCAGGTGGTGAGTTGGATACGCAACGGCGAGGCGATGTTATCTGCGTCCTTCTCTATCCCGGGGACGTTGTCCGAGGCGGAGCAGCTCAAACGAGAACACGACCAGTTCCAAGTGGCGGTGGAGAAGACGCACGCCAGCGCCGTCCAAGTGAAGTACAGAGCGGACGCGCTGCGTGCGGCCAATCACTACGACCCGCATACTATAAGGTACATATTGTATATAATTATATATCTGATATCATATACGATCGGAGAAATTGATTCATAGGCAGTTGTTAGACCAACGTTATTTGGTTGGGGCATGTCAAGTCAAAGTCGTGATCTGTCGGCTAGGCTTGAATTGATTCATAGGTAGATGACGGGCCTACGTGATTTGGTCGGGTTATGTCAATAATGTATAATTTACACAGAGCCAGTACTGGCTGCCAATAAGACTGGCAGCCAGTATTGGCTTGGCATATGCCGCGTGTGAACAGTTTGACCTGGCTTGAAAAACTGATCACACGCGGCATACCGCATATACTCGTACCAAGCCAATACTGGCTGCCAGTCTTATTGGCAGCCAGTACTGGCTCTGTGTAAATTATACTTAAGTTGTGAATTGTGATCTGCTATAAGCTGTGTCGGCTAGGTGTGACATACCGTGACCAAATGACATAGAACCGCCATCTGCCTATGATTACAGGGCCCGATCTAGAGGGGGGCAAACCCTCTTGTGACCTGCTATAAGCTGTGTCGGCTAGGTGTGACATACCGTGACCAAATGACATAGAACCGCCATCTGCCTATGATTACAGGGCCCGATCTAGAGGGGGGCAAACCCTCTTGTGACCTGCTATAAGCTGTGTCGGCTAGGTGTGACATACCGTGACCAAATGACATAGAACCGCCATCTGCCTATGATTACAGGGCCCGATCTAGAGGGGGGCAAACCCTCTTGTGACCTGCTATAAGCTGTGTCGGCTAGGTGTGACATACCGTGACCAAATGACATAGAACCGCCATCTGCCTATGATTACAGGGCCCGATCTAGAGGGGGGCAAACCGGGCAATTGCCCGAGGCGGCAAAAATGCGGGGCGGCAAATTGAGAGCGGTGCGGCGTCGGTGGCCTTCGTACGCGAGTCCAACTCGCACTTGGCCGGTTTTTGGGGCGGCAATTATTATTTTGCCCGGAGCGGCGAAAAAGCTGGATCGGGTGCTGCCTATGAATCAATTTATCTGATAGTACAGTATGTCTCTGTACACTTGCAATAGGCTACTTGAGCTATAATAATCAATTTCATTGAACAAATGCATATTTCTAGTAGAACTTGGCCTAAGAACCGTATTTCACCCTTATCATCAAATAAAAGCAGAGTCGATTGGAAAATATGATTTTATATTTTTTAATTTGTACTAATGAAAACGCTTTTGCGGTACTTCCGATTTGGATGTGACGTCATCGCATTCAATTAACGTCCATAGATATTATTATATTATTATTATTGTAAAATAACGCAAATCGCGCCCTGACTGGTTGAACCGATTATGCCCGGCGCCGCCATGCTTCTTTGTTTATTCATTTGACATTGTTTTACTAATCACTAATTTTCATCTTCTTTTCTATTTTATACATCTTATTAAAAAACAGTGAATAAAAAAATTAAATCAATTATAAATTAATTACCGGGCAAGGTAGCGGCGCAGGGCAAATTCTATTAAGTAAATAAAATTCATGTTAATCGCACACATTTTATAACACCACGTTTTAAATCTCGTTGTGTACTCGCCTCTATTTCTCGTTAGTTTAATTAGCAATTGATTTGTTTTCATTCGCGCTCAGTATTTCAAGGATCGTCTATGTCGCTGTTATTTATTAGCATCGAATGGGAGTGCATACTTTAAAAATTTCATTTTTTTCCGCGTATAAACTGAATATAAAGACGGTAGTAATAAAGGCTATGGTATGAGTATTATACTCGCAACAATTTATCCGTATGCTGTCAATACTGTACGCCTACCAACGAAACCGTTTTGAGGCTCAAACAATCGGAAGAGTATGCCGCGTCCTGCTCTTACAACATCATTTCTCGTTTGTTAGAGTAGAATGCGGTATTCTCTTACGATTGTTTGAGTCTCTAAACAGTTTCGTGGTATGGCCCCTGGCGCTTTATTGTCAATATGAGGTGTTAACATTAACTTCTGCATTCTACTTAACCTTCACTATATGACCAATCATTGTACCAACAGAGAGATATCAGAGGAGGTGACAGAGCGTTGGCAGCGCCTCGTGACGTGCGCTGAGGAGAGGCACAAACTCGTGACGGCTTCCCTCAACTTCTACAAGACGGCGGAACAGGTGTGCTCAGTGCTCGACTCACTTGAGCGCGAGTACAGACGAGACGAGGACTGGTGCGGCTCGGCTGCACCACCTAACGAGGAAACTCAACAAGCGAATCTGGATAAGGCAGCTCAGGTATGTATTATATCAATAATAATCTTATATATAAAATTCTCGTGTCACAATGTTAGTCCACGAACTCCTCCGAAACGGCTTTACTGATTTATACCAAATTTTATATGCATATTCAGTAGGTCTGAGAATCGGCTACTGGATACTTTATATATTGATAAGTGCATTTGTTGAATAAATAATAGTAAATTATTACAACCTGAGACTGACGGCGACCATTGTTTGTTGCGACGGGATAGCGATCGACGTTGCCATAGCGTCATACTTATTTAGTCACTTCAATAAAATATTATGGGCGAAATACTTTATATTATGGCAAAGCAACGTTTGCCGGGACAGCTAGTAATTGTATAAAAAAGTGTAGACTCTGAACTTCCTATTAGTAATCTCTATTAAAGAACTACATAACACCCTATTGGCAACAAAGATAGAGAAGGGATGAATACGAGGTTAATAAATTACTCGTTATAGTCTCGCATAGTAAAAGTAAATGTAATCTTTAATCTGCATCGATACATTATTTAATTAACAGTGTATTAAATTATGTTCAAGGTGGCGGCACTAATAGTGAAGCATGGCGAACAAAAGGAGGCGTTTCTCAAAGCGTGTACGCTCGCGCGTCGCACTGCGGAGACATTCCTCAAGTATGCGGCGCGGTCGGCGCAGGTGCACGGACAGACTGCTGCGGCCAGCAAAGCACATCATGAACAGACGAGAGCTATACTCGACACGCTACTGTCGCAGGAGAACAAGGTAAGGGGTTTATATTAATACAAAAAGGAGTATAAGGCGTTACCTAAAGAAACGATGCTTGCGCGTCGCACATATCGGTGCTGAACTGTGGATCAAACTAGTCATTCACTTTTAGATATTACAATTTTGCAATTTTAACTATCTAAAACCCGAGTTGAGGGCTTGCGGGACACCTTGACTGATCTGACTGATCATCTACATATAAAAAACCTTGACAAAGTGATTATACCACATCTAAAAATAAATAAAAATTACTATGTTAAAGCACAAATCAATAGGCGTTATACAATACAATAAATACAATACAAATACACTTTATTGCACACCAAAAAAATACAAAATGAAACAATTTTACATAAAACAACATATTCTAGAATGATGATGCACAAAAGGCGAACTTATTGCTAACAAGCAATATCTTCCGGTCAACCTTTTGTTTATAGGATTGTCTGTAAGAGATTGAAAACGTCGTGTAGGTGTACAAACCTAATTAACAGAGAAAAGGTAACCTTATTAACAAATAACTTAAAATAATAATAAATAATAATAAGTAGAAAAATTTTATGTCTTATTTAAGAAATGATGTAATAGCTTATTTTTAAAAATATTAATCGTATCAGAGCGACGAATTTCCAGTGGCAGTGAGTTCCAAAGCACTGCATTTATTCATTTCATTTTCATTTGCGTTATAGTTTTTCCTTAAAGTGTATTACAAAATGTAAACATTGTGGGATATACTAAGGCTGTGTTTCCACTGAGGTTCCAAGGAGAGGTGCCCGAATTGACCAATCACCATGCTTGAAATCTTCGCTCCGCTTCGCTGTCAATACGCTGGAATAGCACGATTGGCCAATTCGGACACCGCTAAGCTCCGCTCCGCTTCAGTGGAAACGCAGCCTTAGGCTCGCTTCGCTCGCCCTGATGATATAATCAAAAGTGATACAAGATCTACCATTGATGTACTGTCCTCGTCTCACGTTTTGTTACTTTGCGGCGAGATCGCTGGAAGTAAAACCAACCGTCAAAGCTAACAAGTTACAGTCAACGATCACAAGCTATCGTGAATTTTAATTGATAGAGGTTTTAGAAATGTGCTTTTCCTTTTGGTTCAGTTTGACCTGTTGTTTAGATTGTCTTTAATTCAGGATTCAGGAAGCATTGGGTAAATAACAGGAAGCGATAGGACACCTAATTTCTTAACTTTGGAAATATGGTGCTTTAGTAAATTCTTTGACCCTAATTTCGCGGTCGTTCATATTATGGTATAAAAACAATACAATTTATTACATGCTAAAAATAGACCAGATATAGAGTTGTCGAGTCTACTAACAAGGTATAGGAATAGAGTCAATTAAAATTGTTTTCCGTATCGCAATACGATAGACAACAACAATAAACCACATAATATTTATTATTTATCTTACAACCGTATTGTGTGCATCGTATTTGCACTGCATCATTAAACAATCGCACGAATCGGATATTGATTGTTTGCATCCGAAGTGAATTATGTCACCAGTCACCACGAAAATAACTATTTAATAATAAATGCCATTGCATATAATTGTGTCGGAGTCATCGTCGCGTGTCGCGCTACCGGTGTGGCGGAACAATTGTTTTGTACGGCGCGATGGTATCTGATAGCACGCGCTCTGCCCACGCGCAATCACGCTCAGTGTACCACCATGGCGCGAGTTAATCGCCCCATCTCCATGGCTCCTTTCATTCCAGTAAATTACGCTTTTATTTTACTCGAAAAGTGTCTGTGGAAACTCGTTTAGTGTAGATATGCAAATTCATTTGATAACACATAATTTGGCCTTATTGAAACTCAACGTAAGTGTGGTTTGCCAAATGAAGACAAAATAAATTATTGAGTGTATTGTTCTTAATTTTTAGTGTTTCCGGTTATCGCTCAGTGCAAGGTTAATTTTTATATTTAAAATGATAAACCGTATTATAATGAAACCTGAAAACATAACGCAAGCCTGAAGAATTCGATAAATAAATTAAGAAATACTGGTTTGAAACATTCTTGTTTTATATGAAGACTGAAGGTATATTTGAAATAAAATTGATATTACTTGTAAATATAGAGTTCGAAAATATAATTAATACAGCGTCGTGCGATACAACATGTGCCCACAGTGTATCACTTTCAAATCTTATTTTAGCGAAATATAACGTAATTCCTGTTGTATAGGTATTGGAGCACTGGACGGTGCGTAAGAAGCGTCTCGAACAGTGTCAGCAGTTCGCCCTATTCGAGCGCTCGGCCCGCGCGGCGGTAGAGTGGATCCGCGAGACACAGGAGCGGTGCGGCGCGGCGGCGGCGGTAGCTGCGGCGGGCGTCGCGCGCGAGAGCCGGGAACGTGTGCGCCTGCTCGCACAGCTGGCCGACGGACTGGTGGAAAAGGGACACCCGCATGCCGTGCAGATTAAGGACTGGGTGGCTGCGGTAGACGCTAGGTGAGACGTGTATGATGTATGACATGTATGATGATTTCCGGTTTGATAAATAGATTTTTTGGAAATGCAGTTCAAAACTTTTAGATCGCAACTCCTTTTAGCATATCTAGCTAAAGACATTGGCCTGGCTATCATGCCTCTTTTAACAATTCCCCAGTATATGAAAGGAAAACGATGTAAAGTCAACTGGATGAGATATTTTTTTTTCTATAATAATGGAATAGTTTCTATTTTACAAACATTTTGACTATATTTGCTCATACTTTGGTTATATTGCCCAGATATGCGGAGTTCAGCGGTTCTATGGAGGGCGGCGAGAGCGAGGCGGATAGCGACAGCGGTGTCGCGCCGTCGCTCGTGTCCACGCAATCTGTGGAGAGCGAGTCGCGAGCCGAGCCGCAGCAGCCCGCGCCCGGTGATGATAAGCGACGCAGCGCGAGACGAAAGGAGTAAGTTGTTCTTTTTACCCCACTGTGCCAGAGGAGGGTTGAGAATTAGAAATCCTAAAGCATTAAGTACTTGCATTTGATAGCGCCAATTGTGGAATATATATGCGGTTATAATTTAGAAAAGTTACAACCGAATAGTTGCTCGATTAGCCACTTATTTGTCTCCAGCTAATATGTCTGTAAGTGAAAACTCTTATGCTAAGTACTGACATACGGCTTTGCTCGATAGTTTTATTCCAAATCGCGCAATAACCACCGTGTGGACCGTAAAACTGATAGCTCGAAGGCTCGCTTCGAGCCGGCTCGATGGAATTAAATATGTCAAATATGTCATTTCCTTCGATTTGGAGTAAAACTATCGAGCAAAACCGTATGTGAATACTAAGCATAACACTTGTTTTGAGCACGAACTATGAAGAGATAACGAAACTGTGATTACTGCATTATAATATGTAAACGTTCTGATCTTCAATTTTGTCACCAGATTCATAATGGCTGAGCTGCTGCAGACGGAGCGGGCGTACGTGAAAGATCTGGAGACGTGTATCACGTGTTATCTGCGTGAGATGCGTACAGACCCCGCCTCCGTACCACCGGCGCTGCAGGGCAAGGTAATGTTGTTTACCTAGACAAGTTTTCAATCGTTACAGCATCTTGCGACATCATAATAATATACGCTAAAATTAATATTTTAACGTCAGGGAGCCCTAGAACAATATTTTTTTTATTACTAACAAGCTAATTTTTTGTGAGTAGCTTCATTTTGATAAGACAAACAACATTTTTATCTGCGTCAAATCTTGAAAGTGGTAGCTAACAGAGAAACGATTTCATATTTGATGGTTTTAAAATATGTATTGTTCTATTTGTAGGACAATGTTATTCTTGAAATATATAGCTATCAACCTACCAATATACAAATAATCAGTCAAGTGCGATTCGGACTCGCGCACGGAGGGTTCCGTACCGTTATCGAGCAAAAATAGGCCAAAAATTGTGTTGTTTGTATGGAAGCCCCCTTTAATTTTTTATTTTATTTAAACATTATTATTAATGATTAAAATTTACATTATAGGTGAGGCCTTTGTGAAAATTTGTGAAAAGGCACTTGAGTGCCTACCTGTTGTCATTATTGATATGGAGCAAAAAAGACCAAAAAAATCAAGTTTGTTGTATGAGAGCCCCCCTTAAATATTAATATTATTTTGTTTTTAGTATTTGTTGTTTATACCTGCAATAGATATATACATAATCTGTGAAAAATTCAGAAGTCTAGCTATAGCGGTTCTTGAGATACAGCCTGGAGACAGGCAGCCGGACAGACGGACAGACAGCGAAGTCTTAGTAATAGGGTCCCGTTTTTACCCTTTGAGTACGGAACCCTAAAAATCAGCTGGTTAGGATTCTATAATCAACAAAACTTGGTTGACTACGGTATCCTAAAACTGATCTATGTAAACATAGCTTGGTTGCTATATTGGTACACATTTATGTCATACCGCGTAGAAAATAAATCAATTGGTTCATTTAGTTTTATGGTAAATTTTATTGTTTTTGCTATGATCAAAATGAATCCAAACGTAGTACAGCTGATAAGAGATGCATAGACGTATACGCCATGATCACAGTGTATAACAGTATCTTAGTCCATCTACAAAGGCAAAGCACCTAAGCGATATTCGACTAAGCCTTTGGGCCTTCAGACTGCACAAGGATAATGCTGACAGTTAATTATTGCACAAACACCTTTGTCACACGGTCTGTGAAACAGAAAGGCTGTATTGTTCCGAATCTTGTTTATCCCATTTATGGATCTTGTTCTATTATTATTAATAAGTATTTATGTCTCAAATTGAAATAGTTTAGAAGTGTGAGATTGTTAGGTTTTGATTTCTTATTCTTATACGTAATTTCAACGTAGTTAGCGATTTATACCTATTTCTACTATTTTTTGCAACATTAAGTGTCTCTCTTTGTTTGATCCTGTATGTTTTCTATCAAACGTCAAGAAACCATTCTGTTATTTATGGTAGTTACTAGATTGACATCTTAGGGCGTTCGCTGCGTTAGGCTTCTTACAGACGAATGGCACGTGTCAGCGGCAGTTGGCGGCAGTCGACGGCAGCAGACGGCAGCCGTTGACAGTTTATGACGCTTGCAGGGGGCCTACCACGACCTTTCCTAAAACTATCATGCTTCCAGAACACTTTGTTGTAAGATTACAATAACATTACTGCACTCACTTTTTAAATATAATTTTACTAAAAAACAGTAAAAAATGCAAAACATTGTTAAATCTGCTGTGAAATATAAACTTTTTTAAGATCGATAGCTTGACGTAAAGTAATAAATGTTTATCTGTCAAACGGTGTCTTTATGGCGTCGCCACAGTCAACGCAGCGAACGCCCGTAGGGTCATTTCAGACCACAACGCGACGTGTAGATGCATCATGCATTTGTAATGAACTGAATTGACAGATTCCAATAGGCTTGATGACTAATTTTTTTTCTTATTGGTAATTGAAAGACCCTTAAAAAATAGAAACATTGCTGAAAGAATGACTCTCATAGCTTAAAAATTCACCAAGATATGAACAATTCAAACATCTCATAAAATAGACCTGCCCGAAACGCTCTATACAAAATGCTACGAAAGACTGACGTCAGTCTTTCTTAGTTTGTACGGATCGGGAGAGAACTTTGTTCGATAGGTATATTAAATATTGTGTTTATGAAAGTGGTTTCATACCAAAAGTTGCTTTTAATTGCATAACTTATCGAATGGTATACAAATATTAAGAAATTTAATTGAAAAAAAAAACGACTTGATTATCCAACTTTGAAGGCGCCTAACAAAAAAAATACAAATGCTATCGAGCTGAAATTTTGGTAACGCTTATTTTTTACCGTGCTTTCTTTATTTTATTAACAAAATTCGCTAATCTTTGACCTTGTCATCATCCCTATTGCGTGAGACGTCTTGCAAATCTGTGAAATCCATATAAATTTATGCGTTGCGGTCTGAATTAACCCTTATATGACTCATAAGACTACCATTTGTACTCAGACAGATATGTCATCTAAATAAGAAAATTTGACCGGATCGAACGAGGTTTAAGATTTATAGTAAATGGTATAAATGTATTTTTTTCCTGTGGACCTTTATTAAGCTTTTCATCCACAGGAGGAGGTGATATTCGGCAACATCGAGGAGATCCACCGCTTCCACGAGCGAGTGTTCGTCCGCGAGCTGGACAAGTACGAGACGATGCCCGAAGACGTCGGCCATTGCTTCGTCACGTGGGCCCGCGAGTTCGACATGTACGTCGCGTACTGCCGCAACAAACCCGACAGCAATGCGGCAGTTGTGCAACACGCGGGAGACTACTTTGAGAGGTAACGTACTCGATCCTAACTCATCAATCCCTAAGCCGCATAACAATTGAAAATCTATTGTGCCTGCGATTCCCATGATGGAGGTGCTACTCATCTTAAGAATAAAAGATCTAGTATCTATGGACGCTTCACAACACGTCAGGCTGGCCTCGTCGTAAGTACCCGAAGGACTTGTGTTAAGGGTACCAGACAACGGAAATATTGTCTTTGTGTGATATGTTACTAAAGTGGCTTGACAAACAAGCACAAAACATTGTATTAAAATATATCAGTGGATCTTTTTACCCGACTGCCGGGAGGGTTATTACAATATGACGGTTACTTTGTATTTTAATCCAGCAGGAGGATAAGCAAGAAATATAATCTCGTAATTAAGTTTCTGGTGTAACAGTAAAAAACTGCTATCTAAGTACTCTTGTTATTTATTGAAAATATGTGTATATAGTTTTGACTATTTATCTAAATTCTAAAGTCTAAGCTCTAAAGTCTAAACGGTATACAAATTTTGACAATGCAAAGGAGGATGTGTGTTAAAATGCACTTAAAAGCTTTGAAAAAGTAGCTTGTGAAAACGTGTGAAAAAGCACGTAAGACTGTGCACCTACTCGTAGTAGCTACGTATTAACATTACCCCGTCTGTGAAATTGAAGTCTGTGATATAACTCGATACAACATCCGAACGCTGACACCGCACTGACACGTCGGGGTGGGTAATGCCCCACTGACCTCCATTATACAAGTACGCTAGACTAATGATACCCTTTGAAATGACAGCTATTTTTTGTGCCTATTTGAAGCGGATCCAGCGGATCAGCTCCCCCATTATCAGGGATAGGAACTAAAGTTGACGTAAAAATGACGTTTGAAAGTCGCCATCATGTCGCCATATTGGCGCTGATAGCAGTAGTGGGAGTATTTGGAACTAATACTAGTGATGTACAACTGTCTTTTCTATTATCGATGAAATGTTTCCAGATTCAGATAATATCGACCATTAGGACAAAATTATTAAATTGAATAATACAAACGCCACATATTTGTATTAAAGATTACAGACTTCCTCTCCGTAATTTAGATAGGCGTAATAAATTAACAACGATTTCATACGTAAATAACGTGAAGTAGCAGTACCTATCTATAATCCATTTATTTTTACCAGTTAGCACTACGAAAAACTAAAAACAAAACTGAAGATAAGCTTCTAACAAAAACTTTGTTGTATTGTATTTTCTAATTTCATTTCTAATATTATCAAAGTAGTGCTAAGGTGTATCGTATTAAAGCTGAACAAAGCTGAATAAGTGTTCTGTGTGATTAGACTCTAACTAATCTCATCATATAATATTATAAAGCGGAAGAGTTTGTTTGTTTGAACGCTCTAATCTCAGTTCAAAACTGCTGGTCCAATTTGAAAAATGATTTCAGTGTTAGATAGCCCATTTTATATATTTTATCACGCTGAGACTAATAGGAGCTAAGAAATACAGGAAAATGTGGAAAAAGCGGGGGAATGTATAACGTGAAGGATTATGTAGGCTATTTTTTGTGGACCAATTGGTCTGTGAAATTAGATATTTACGTGGGAGAAGCCCCGCGGAACGTCTAGTAATAATATAAAAGTTCCCTATTTATTTATGGATCTAGCAAGCCAATTTTTATCGATTTACTTTATCTCATTTGATTTTCGCCATTTTGGCGCTGATTGCAGAAGTGCGAGGGAAATTAACTAATTGGACATTATCCAATCCATCCATAAATAAATAAGGAACATTTGAATACATTTTTTATTGGGGTGGAGTAGGTAAGGTATTTATAAATAATAAAAATATATATGTGCGATACTTTAACATTATATTTTATTAGTTACCGTTACACAGTTACAGTCTATCAAGAAAGAGTAGACGCTGAAATAAATTTTCCAAACATAATCACGATCAAATGGTAGTTTTTGCGCCTTGTATTTTCACAGAGAACGTTTGTACACTTCAAATAGTAACGGCAAGCAGTAGTAGCAATTTTCGGACGCCAACCAGGCTTTTAAATTTTTTCAACCATATTATTCCAGTCTTCCTTCGTCAGACGGAAACCTGTCAATTATTTTAAGAGCATAATATGTATTTGATAATAAAAATCGGTTATCGGAGATTTCAATACAATTATTATAGATATCGATAAGTTTTATCGACAGAAAACTCCAGCACTATTGAATTTTATTGTTTATCAAAAATCGGTAAAACAAAGGTAAATATGTGGTGAATACGGTATAATAAGATTAGTGCCACAATTTTAAGTGCCTATATTATCAATAAAAGTTTAATATCGTAGAAATTAGCTGTTAAAATTACTTACTTGTGAAATGTAACCCCACATCCCTTTTTGTACCGCGTTTTACATAACATACACTCTTTCATAGTTTAACTATGAACTACCACCACTTATTTATATATTACTTAATCGCGTAAAACCTTTTAAAACATTTTAAAAACACGAAAACAATTCTGAAAACAATTAAGCCATAGAATGGCCATAGAGAATTAAAATACATACATGGTTACCAATGGTTACGTCAAATTTAGTTCCTATCCCTGATAATGGGGGAGCTGATTCCGCTTCAAATAGGCACAAAAAAAAAGTGGGTATCATCGATCCAGCGTACTTGTTTAATAGAGACCAGTGGTAATGCCCCGACAGTTGGAAAGTTAAATCAATGAACTCCATGAATGAACCGACACAAAACGTGTTGACATTTCATACCGCACACCGACATCACAGGTGAATGGTGATACATCCGACTGCTTTAATTCCCAGTTGTGTAGTTTATGCAATGTTGCAAGTTGCAACAGATAATTACAAATCTCCTTTTGAGTTTGTTACGGACACACTCAAAGACATTCAATAATTTTGTAAGTTGAATAAGTAAATGCAATTTTTAAAAACCTTGAAAGCCAAGTAAATAGTAATCATTAAAATATGTCTCCGAGTGCTGCTGTTACACAGCATATTAAAATATGTATTTCCTAATTACTTAAATAAGTCACTGTATTTTGAATCCAAGAAATCGTTAAGAAACAATTTAGCAATTTATATTTTTACAGTCTTATTCATAAAAATCCCCTAAAATAGGTTTAAAACATTCATTAGTTAAAATGCATATTTGAATTAATAAACCTCTTATAAAATTCTCTATTCATAAACGTTCTATAAACCCGTCATATCTATATTGTCGGTAAAAGATGTTTTAACGTGATTAAGTTGTCGTTCTGACGAATCCATAGATTAAATGCCGAAACAACTGGTGTCCACGGCCAAAAAAACGCAAAAAAAGTTTGACAACGTCACTTGTGACATTTGGAGAGCTTGGCCGTAGATAATAATTATTACTATTTAAATGAGTTTGACTTCGTTCGTTTCGTTCAAATATTGAAAACTTTTCATTTCAATTGGATTGCGTTGTACCTATTTATAAAATGGAAAAAGAAAAGAATATAAAGAAAAGGCAAAGAAGTGAAAATTGGCTGGAGGAAGATAAGGTTAGTTCAACAATTTCCTTCCTGTACACAAGTTTTATTTACATCTAATTTTTGTTGAGAAGCTCATGGCCTATACCTATTTATTTCCGTAGACTTTATTAACGGATTTGGTGAAGGAGCGGGTATCCGCCATAGAAAATAAGAACACGGACACCAATACCAACACCAGAAAATTGGCAGCATGGTCAGATTTGTTAAACAGGTACCTATGTGTATATTATCATTACTTATCATCTTCGCTACATTTGGGCTTTTTCTTTCAACAAAAAGACACAAACCAAAATATGCAGATATATTTATTGTGGATAGTTAGTGTCCCTTTGATTTGTCTTTTGGTACTCAATCTTTGAATTGGGTCTATTGAACATAGAAATGTTAAAAATCTGAGTCAGAGAGCCAATTTTGTGTTAATTTTTATTTTGATTTAATTCTAGTTTCAACTCTATGTGCAAAGGTGGCCCGCGCACTCTTTCTCAAGTAAAATCGCAATGGGGCATAATTAAAATGACCAAAAAGAAAATGAAATCAGATGAGAGGAAGGAGCTTTTCCGGACTGGTGGCGGTCCACCTCCATCAAAAAAGCCAGAAGAAAATGACGATGACATATGCTCATGGCTGCCAAATGAATTTATCATTGACACCAATGACTATGATTCGGATAGTTTAAACCAGGTACATAATGTACACTCATTGCTAGTGAATGGAATCAGGCGTTACTTTGCGGAAATCCATAGCTTAAAATTTAGTTTGTTATTATTTTTAGCAATATTCCGCAAAATATTTCGCGGAATATTGCTAAAAATAATAACAAACTAAATTTTACACTCATTGCTTTTACCGATTATGGTCATTTTAGTCTTAAAATAATCCTGGAAGTCCAGGGTAGGTTTTAAAGTGACACGAAGTTCACCGGCACAGCTAGCTAGTATAACATAAATATTAAAAATAAATTTTGCAAATCTTGCAGGTCAATGTTGGAAAGGTATCACAAAAAACAGATACCAGTAAGGTGGATGACATAAATAAAAAGGTGAGATAGTCAAGTTTCAATAAATTATTCATATTCATTTATTATATTTTCTCCCCTCTCAATCAGTGGTTAAATAACTGCTTATGATTTTTCAGGACATTATTGAGTTACATGGCCATAATCTACATACCATACTGGATGAGACTCCAGATATTGTAAGTATTAGTAAAGTTATGTGTAGTGTGAGTGTAGTGATTAGAGTAGATTTAGTGTAGTGAGTTAGAAACTACACATATGGCACTCTGTGTACAACGTCTAAGAATACTTTTTCATAAATTGTTTAATTGTTGTAGGGCACAACGAGTCAAGTGAATGACAGTCAACAAGATCCACTTCAGAGGATTGAAAATACACAAAAGGTAATGTTTAATAACACAGTCAATTTAAAATTGTTTTTATTTATATATACCTAGATACAAAATATAATTAAAACAGGTTTCATTTTTTCAGGTTGTATCCGCTGGTTCATCAGTATTTAAAAAACCTTCCTCGAAGAAACCTAAGAAAAAAGAAAATATGAACAAGGTAAATCCTTAAATAAACTAGGGTGTTTATTAGCGAAATAGTGTTTATAATAATATAAAATTAATTACGAAAGTCTATATTCCCGACTATTTTTTTCAGGCATCAGCAGCAGAAAGGATAACGACTATGGAACTTGCGTGCAGAAAACAACTGCACGAAGTCCAAATGGCAAATGAGGAAAGAAGAGCACGAAACTTAGACTTGGAGGAGACATTATTAAAAGTGAAAATAGACTTCTACAAAAAAAGACTACAATCTTTAGAATGATTTAAAATAAACACTTGTAAAAATATATAGTTACTTATTTATCTGAAATGCCTATTAATAAATGCTCTTAAGACAGCATTGTTTCGGCCTCTTCCTCTGTCCTCAATAGCTTGTGGTTCAGCAACAGCATTTTGTAGCTCAATAACTTCATTGTCTTCATCTGTAAATTTAAACTAGGTTTTGCATTAAGTAGCGGAATGATGACATAATTTACTATGTAAGTAGGTTACTGATTTCCTGGTTATAAATTGTTTTTGGTATAATAAATATTGTTGATATTTCACATAGTCACTTGATGCAAGATTAGGCAAAGTCTATGTATGATTATTTTGTGCAAGCTACCTGGTATCAAGTCCTCGTGTCCTATTGCAATATTGTGCAATACTGCAAGTGCCACAATGGTTGGTTTGACATTGTGCATGTGTACTGTTAAACCATTTAATAAACATTGGAACCTCTGTTTCCATACGCCAAAGCAACGTTCAACACAGTTGCGAGTGGCAATCTGGGCTCGATTGTATCTTTCTTCAATTTCATTTTGAGGCCTTAGTATGGGCGTAAAAAGATATGGCTCTAGTCGATACCCAGAATCTCCCAAAAGTCTCCCTCTGAACTCGCCTCGCTCAAAGCGTTCTTTAAGAGAGGACTCAGTGAAAATTCTAGAGTCGTGTGTGCTGCCTCGCCACCTTGCAACAATGTCTCTTATTTGTAGTTTAGCATCACAAGTTACCTGAAATATTGATGACATGGGTGAGGTAAATTTTGGTCTGAGTTAACTTTGGGGCGGGATATAGGAGTTGGAGTATAACATTTGAACTTACCTGTACATTTAATGAATAAAATCCTTTTCTGTTAATATAGTATTGAGCTGCGTCACCACCATATTTCTTTATTTTTATGTGGGTGCAATCGATACAACCCAAGACGGTAGGAAAATTTCTTATTTCAAAAAATTGCCTCATAACTCTTTGCTGTTCTTCCAGGGACTCTGGCATTTTTATGTAGATATCAGAGTGGCGAGCAATCGCGCGAGCTACTCTGGCACAAATGCGACTCACAGTTGGTTGAGACAACCCATGGATATCTCCTGCATCATCTTGAACCTAAAATGTTACAGAGAGACAGAGATTTAAAAACGTTATAGTCGGTACATAATATATTGTTACAAGGGCGGAAAATAAAGAATAACAATCGAGTATCTATTAGAAGCCCGAAGCCGTAGGTATATCCCTCGATCGTGGGAAACGAGTCACAAATCACAACAGATATTAAATTGTTTCGCGGCCCGCCTGGGCCGCTTGGCAGTTGAAGCGTTCAAATGCCGGATATAAATACTTGTAAACATGCTTACTTCACGACGACCCCAACATCTTATAGCGGTAAGCACCTGTAACTCGGGTGACGTTCCACAACCTCTTGAGTCCAGTTGCAAGTCTTGTCTGACGAGATCAATTATAAAGGCCATAGTATTTTTATTGAAACGGTATCGACCTTTAAACTCTACATCGGGCAAAGAAAACGGATCACATCTCTCCTGGTAAATCTTTCGGCGACGTGGAACATGTTCTGCTCGTTCAATAGCATCTAATGCTTGCAAAGCTTGCAATGCTTGCATAGCTACCGTAAAACACGATTTGACTATTTTTGCAATTAATCCTGTTTTAAATGTTCTGCCTTGCAGATAACAGTAACACAGCTTCAAGTTTCAACTAACTAAATCACTCAACTACAAACCGGACACGAAAAATAAAAACAGCTGTTTCACATTTGGCGGCCATATTTCTGTTTATTATAGGTTTATAGTAGGGTCGACCGTATTATAAGTTACCAAGCCACTATTGAATACTTACAAAGCATTTTAGTGTTATTGAACGTTTATGAATAATGCTTTTCGGGATTCTCATTTTAACAAGATAATAAACCTATTTTAAGTTTTTATGAATAAGACTGTTAGTTTATACTTAGTAAATATACTAATTGTTGGTTTTACTATGAGTAATATTATATAATTCTATTCAACTGTACAACACATTGTTACAATAGCTTTGTATTGACTGTAATCTCCACGGCAATTAAGGCCGTCCCCCGAGCAAACGTCCTTGGCCATACATTTGCCGAGTTGCCGAGATCGCACCAAAACCCTATTTTTTTTTACTTATCTTAGTTCAAAATTGCCCTAAAAAATTAAAACGGGGAATATATTGTAGTTTATGATATTATCGATCTATTGGCACACGCCAATAAATCGATTGAAACACACGTTTCAAATAAAAGTAATTTGTAAATCCTAGGGATATGCTGAATGTATGCTTGAATTTTAATAAATTGGTTTTACTTTGGAAGCTGATATCCTGAGTATAATAAATAAAAAATTTAAAACGGGGAAAGGAATGTTGATATACTGAAGTTTATTGCTGTATTTTTTTATAACTTTGTAGCTTTCAAATTATGAGATTATAAGGCTTTAAATACGGTAAATTACGGAATCTCCGTAGGCCCTTAAGAGTTACACAATATTACATCCTAATCTGCTCCGGGCTACGCTTTCTACTGTTCGGCTTTGATGCGTACGTAAACCGCTAATCTGTTTGCTCTATGCACCTGAGACAAGTGGATTGGAAGTCGATATTGATTTTCCTAATATATTATATACAGAATACCGATATACTAATCTCAGTAATGTTGTTGAAACATTAACACAGAAAGTAAATCTTGATGTACTACTAAGCGAATCTTAACTTTAGACCCCTTATTGTATAAAAAACCGGCCAAGTGCGAGTTGGACTCGCCCATGAAGGGTTCCGCAGCAGCATTAAGATTTATTTTTATGAAATTAAAAGGTTTTTGATTTATTTTTATATTTCAGTTGATTTAATGAAAGTTAAATTAAGATTTACTATTTATGACGTATAAAAAAAAACTACTTGCTAGATCTCGTTCAAACCAATTTTCGATTACCCCACACGCATAGGTTAGATGAATTTTTTTTTTGTTTCAGTTGTACCTATGGGGACCCCTAAAATTTTTAATAATTTTTCCATTTTTGTATCAAAATCTTAATGCGTTTCACAGACTACATCTACTTACCAAGTTTCAATAGTATAGTATAGCTTATAGTTTCGGAGAAAAGTGGTTGTGACATGCGGACGGACAAACAGACAAACAGACAGACATGACGAATCTATAAGGGTTCCGTTTTTTGCCATTTGGCTACGGAACCCTAAAAAGTGACACACGGAATAACAGGTGCTTTTCTTTTTGTGGTGATTGGTCATTGGTGCAGTTGAAAAATTACTTGTCAGACAAAGATAGCGGTACAGTTACACAGTGAACTGTGTAAACATATTTTGTACTAGCTGTTGCCCGCGACTTCGTCCGCGTTAACATAGTATACCTCTATAGACTTTCATTTAAACTTTCAAACCCTATTTCACCCCCTTGGGGGTAGAATTTTCAAAAACGCTTAAACACGTATCCAATCACTTTTAATCAGTAGCCCAAACATAAAATTTCGTGTTTCTAACGTAGTTTCTAACTCAAGAAATAACGGACTTCTATTGAAACTTTCAACCCCCATTTCACCCCCTTGGGGGTAGAATTTAAAAAAACGCTTAAATACGTATCCGTTCATTTTTATTCAGTAACCCAAAAATAAAGTTTCATGTTCCTAACTTAAGAAATGACGTACTTTCATTCAGACTTTCAACCCCTATTTCACCCCCTTCGGGGTAAAATTTTCAAAATTCCATCCTTAGTGGGCGTCTACTTAATAAAACAACCCTACTCACTTAATTACGTGGCTGTAACTTTAACAGTTTTTGCTCAGCGATGATGAATCAGTCAGTCAGTCAGGACATGTAATTTTATAAGTATGTATAGATTAATCAAGGCAGTAAGGGTTAAAGTTAACGCGTTAAGCTTTTAGCAATAAAAAATTTAATATTCAAAAGTAACAACTTCAAATTTTGGTATTTCAAACTTTTTATTTTTTTTCCCAACAGGGTACAACGTAAGAAGAAGCTGGAACATCCACTCGCAGCGTATCTCATCAAGCCCGTACAGAGGATAACCAAGTACCAGCTGCTGCTTAAAGATCTACAAGCCTGCTGCGCTGAAGGACAGGGAGAAATCAAAGTAAGTTCATAGTTCATACTGATATTATATGGCGAAAGTGTGTCTGTTTGTCTACATTTATCGGGAAGAAATTTACGGTTCCCGCGTGATTAACTATCATCATGTCATCTAATTCTTTTTAACAAAGGAAAGTGATTTAAAAACACATGGCATAGGTCGATTTTGCTAAATGCCCCGGCGTCGCACGGGTATAAAATATATAGCCGTTGAAAAATGATTGAAATCGATAGCTTATGATCCTTCACGTGGTCTACTTCTTATCTGTGCCAAATAATATAAAAAATGCTCTAGTAGTTCGCGAGATAAGCCCTTTCAAATAATTTCCCCCGTTTTTTCCACATTCTCCTATTAGTCTTAGCGTGATAAAATATAGCCTATAGCCTTCCTCGATAAATGGGCTATCTAACACTGAAAGCATCATCAAATTCCGTTGCGTAGTTTTAAAGATTAAAGGGAACAAAGGGACATAGGGAAATAAAGCGACTTTGTTATATAATAATGTTAAATACGAGAATTAGGCTGTGTCTGCTGTTATCTATTCGCTTTTTTCGATTGCCTGTACAGCGGACATAAGAAAACTTAGTTTCCTACTTCTGTGACACATTTTCGACCTTGTTTTGTCAGCTCGTGTCCGTAATAATGTGATAAACTCCGGGTAAAGTCTGAAGAATAATGATTTAAATATCAATATATAAACAATATACAACTAAGAAGTAGAAGTATCGCTAGCTATGGCCTATGGGTACAGAGGCTGGCCTACCTAAACGTCTCACTGAAACTCGGTGAAAAATATTATTAATGTAATAACCGAAGCAAGCATTAGTGAGTTCGGTATGCAAAATACTAATATTGTAGATACTATTTTTAGAATTATTTACTCTAGTAGAGTATAAATTTCTACACATCGTACGCCCAATGTTAGTTTCATAAGTTTTTGCGAAAGATGCAAAGATCAAAATTGAGTGAGAGCCATTTAATTATAACACTAAACGTGATTTAATACTCTTATCTGCCGAGAGGTTGTTATCGCGATTAGAATTATGATAAGATTAAGTACTTACGACTGAACTAGTCGTGAGGAGAAACGTGCATCTTATTATGTTTTCTTGTGTTCGAGGAATTTGAGGATACGAGTGTTACAGTGAGTTTCGTTTTAAAGGATCACATATGACGTAATTTCATCTATTGGGATTATCTACGAGCATGAAGTTTCCGTTGTTGACTTGTTTGTAATTAACTCGTCGATTTTCCCCTGTGCGTCGGGAGCAACAGTCCACAATTTAAACGTATGCAGTAGACCGACATCACACTGGACTGTACAAATAAGCACACGCGCACGTAACCGTGATTTCAGATAAATGGAACGTCAAAACAATAAGGTAACACATCACGCTCGTGACAACATGGGTCTATGTTTAGCAAGTTATTGACACTGTCAAGTAACTAAACTTGAAGTAAAAAGTTGACAGGGTTTTAGGGTCAGCTCAGAGGCATAGCTCAGTTATTCTACTGTATGTAAGCACACAGTTTTCTATTTTGTTTTTGTCAAACCTTGTTTGGGCCATTTAGATTTGGCAGGGACATTTTACATCTCTATTTGCAGGAAATAATTTTGGTATGTAATTCCTGATATTATCTCATTTAGTGGTGCTTTTGAGATATGTTGTGGTGTACTTTTTACCCAGCCCATATTATGGGAGCAAAATTTTATTGAAAACTGATTATATTCATCAGTTGAAGTGTTCATAATCTTGTTAAAAGTACTTAAAAGATATAGGGCTCGTACGCGGTAACGAACATAAAAACACGTAGCTTGATGTACATGAAGACTTAGCAACTACAGAAAATACAATCTAAGTAATGTTTAAACAAAAATTCTTATATTATTTTACCTTGGTAAACATTGTTGTTTTGATTCTATTGTTATGACTTGTGACTATTTGATCTCAATTACACCCAATTAATTATTGTCTATCTTCTAAATTAGGAATATAATAGACAAATCAATTCGCTCAATAAATATCTTCAGTATTTTCTTTCAGTTATTGTTATTTAAAGTCGGCTTCGAAAAAACGAATGTGCAAACATTTCACCGAGGGTAAAACATTCGAGCATCCATCGGCAAACATTTTTTGTGATTAATGTTTGTTTGGTGCTATTGGTATTTTTAGTTACAATACTGTGTAGTCGGCTAATCAGAGTAAAATGAACGATACGAAAAAAACATTTTGATACAGTTTTAAAAACAAAGAGACTGATCTGATACAACATCAACCAGAGCCGCTTAAATATTTTACAATAACACAGTTACAATATGGTTTCGACGCAGTATCGATATAATAAAAGTAGAATATTATGGAATTTCTATAAAACGACAATTGTTGCGTTAATTGTTGAATTAGTCAAGAATTTTAAAACGAATCCAGTCAATACCGAGGCGATTCGTTTATTTCTCGACAGTAATTTGAACTTCAAAGTTACAAGATTTGGAGCTTCGTAATACGAGCGCTACATCATGCATAGCTGCAATCAGAGTGCAGTAACTGCTATGTGGAGTCAGCCCAACTTGCATATTAGCTCAGCGCTTATCTTACCAGTTAACGACATTTTGTAATGGCACAAACCCATTAAGGCATATCGGCCCCAGATATTTGTTTTTCATTTCTACTAAACACTGATTTGTGTTATAGCAGGAGCCGTTTGTAGTAATTAGCAGTTATTTTCCTCGTCATATGATTCATTTGTGTTACGCACTGGCGTTGCACAGTATTCTAGACGGTTACACGCAATGCTTAAGTATTTGAGCCATCGTGTGAATAAAATTGGGCCGGCGGATCGCGATGGTTTTGTACGTTTTTGGTACTGAGCGTTTTGTGACGTTGTGAGTGTGTTGTAACCGATGTGTTTTGTTCAGGACGGTTTGGAAGTTATGGTGTCGGTGCCGAAGAAGGCGAACGATGCGATGCACTTGTCCAATCTCGAGGGCTGCGATGTGCCAATGGACAGCCTGGGAGAGGTGGTGCTTCAGGACTCCTTCCAAGTGTGGGACTTGAGACAGATCATCAAGAAGTGTCGCGAGAGGAGAGTATTCCTGTTCGACCTGCATCTTCTCCTCGCCAAAGAAGTTAAGGACACCCACGGAAAAGCAAAGTACATCTATAAAACCAAATTCATGGTAAGTCTCTTTGTAATTGTTGATTTTGATATAAGACTGAAATTGAGTCACAGTCAAGTTGCTAGTATGATATTGTAAAGTGTATAAAAGCAACAGGTAAAACAAGAATAACTTAATTCTGACTAAGGGAAATATCTTAACCGCAAAAGTTTTGAAGTAAGGACTATTGTTTAACCTAATAATAAATGGCTAAACATATAATTTTATACATATATTCACATATTAGTTAGGAGGTGAATGTGCAATAAACTCTCTATTAATTCTTCTGATATGTTCGCGGGTAAAACCACGCGTTGCCGCAAATGACTACTAAGACTGCATAGTGGATAACTAACATTTTATGACATAAGGGCAACGACTCATTTTTAGGATTCCCTACCTAAAGGGTAAAAACGGGACCCTATTAAACTAACCGCCGTTCCCTATATTCAATCTATCTCTGGTTTCACATACAACCGATCGCAGCTAACATTGAATTTACATAAAATATGTCTCTAATGTCTAATGTAAGCTATTCCTATCTCTAGTAGGGCAAAACCAGAGATAGATCAAATATTGGGAACGGCCATAAGACTTCGATGTCTGTCTGTCTGTCTGTCTCCAGGCTGTATCTCAAGAACGGCTAAAGCTAGACTTCTGAAATTTTCACAGATTGTGTGAAAACAAAATAAATATTTAATCCCATACAACAAACGTATTTTTTTGCTATTTTTTGTTCGATGTCAATAATGGCATCAGTTGGGAACTTGAAATGTTTACAAAATACTCAGTTGTATTTATTCTTTAACAATTACTTAATAATAAAATTAAAATAATCTCAATAATTAAGGGGGGCTTTCATAACAAAAACACAAGTTTTACCTATTTTTTCTCTATAATAGTACCTACGGTCGGAACCCTTCGTGCGCGAGTCCAACTCGCACTTGGCCGGTTTTTTTTTCTTATAATTTGAACAAACCTTGTAGAGCTTGTCTAATTTGAAATGACGCGCCCCACCACTTCAAAGTTCATATAAATGGAACATTTTTGTACTGTGAATACGAGGGAAGGGCGCGTCATTTCTAATTGTTTTATGTCTAACTTACCTACTTCATTATGCCTAATATATCTGGCTATACATAAAATTCCATTTATACACAAAAAAAAAAAGAAAATTGTTAGTTGTTAGTTGTCTTCAAATGTTTTATTGTTCGAAACACGAACATGTTATATGAAGATTGATTTATGCCTCTCGTTCAATTAGCCGTGCTCGGATTTTGTCGGACCCCGTCGTGTTCGAAGCTTACGTAATTCATTAACACATTTTTAATTGCTCACACTAATGTTTCAAAGGATTCACAAAGGGTACAATGGACATACGTGTATGAGTCCTCGATGATGATGGCTTATAGCCCTTTGTTGTCCTTATCACGTGACTGATTAATGTAGTAACACAGGGTAACTTGTTAAAGGGCATTTGTTGAGATAATTTGTTCCTTACTTACTTTTTTTTAATATTATTTTTTATACATATATATTCATTTTATTATTTATTAATTGCTACATACTAAATTAATATAATAATTTAATTTTTCAATCACGTCCAAAATAAGGTTTAGTTTAATGGAATGGGTAGAGTAGTAAACAAATTGATTTTCAGAAAAACTTATATTGCACTTCTAGAGTATCAAAGTTAACAGACTGCAAAATATCCTTTCAGCATTTTTCGCCATCCAAATTTTTGCTAATTTAAAATGTTTTCTTAGAATCTACCCTACCCTACCCTACCTGTATAGTGTATAGTATTTTTAATTTGTGTAATGCTTAAAAACCAAAGTGGATCATGATATAAATCACATTCGACGGATAGATTTTGGTTCTTTTAAATTGTCTTCGTGGTCATGATCTAGCCTATTGTTACAATTACGGTTGTAATAAAAATATTATAGTCATTTAGGTTTTTGTTAGTCATAAATAAGTTGAAAAAAAAGTACTTTTGGTTCTAAAGGGTGATATTTTTATGTTGTTTGTCTATTACACTACTTATCGAAAAGCAATATATAAATCTAATTGCTAGGAAGCCTTTGAAAGACTGTCAAGGGACTTAAAATTAATCACACATATTGATGACTCTACTACTGTAGAGTCATCAATATGTGTGTCAGTCAGTCTTAGTAGAGTGGAGTGATTGATATAAGCCATGTAATATCTAAAATTAACTATTGCGCGCGACTTTTCGTCAGCTTCTCATTGCATCCCCGTGAGATGGAAGTAAATAAAATCATTTACATAGCGCATAATATACGAGATATATTTATTATTGACATAATACATGCCTGTTAATGAAAACAAAAATGATTAACAGGTAAGTAAGTATGTATTTTGGTCATAGTCGGTTTTACCACAAAAAACTAAATATCTGTTGAACAGTTTTGTACTGAATTTTTCTCTAATCAACTGTTCAATAGGTGTTTAATTATTTTGTAGTTAGACCGAGTATGTTTACTTCAGATGTCTTATTTGGTTAGTGCTACATATCTAAGTACGATATACATATCTAAGTAGGTACGATGAAGCAAGATGAATATTATACTTTGTCAACAATTCCACAAGATGCTGTAAAACTAATGTATCCTATCTCGCCCCCATCGCCGTCTGTATGTCTGTAGTTACTGTAAGCACTAGATATCCCCGCGAAGTACAATTAGGCACGTTGTAGCCCCGTCCGGCCTGCGCTGAATCAATGGGCGGTCCCGCTCCGTGCAAAGTGATTGTAAACATGCAGCCGACACAATCAGCTTTACTGTATTATGCACTCACTGAATCATAATTTGATTTATGTTTGTATTGTGTGAAGTCGCCTTTTTATAATAGTTTCCAAGAAATTTTAGAAGTTTTTTTTTATAATTAGCAATATCGAAATATATATATATTAAGCACAAACATGCTGCCCACTGGTGGCGACAATCCGAACCTTGTTTATTTGACATGAGCAGCATGACACTGCCTTTTATACAATTATGCATATATAAGTCTATACATGAGTACTAACAAGTGTATTTCCCACAGACGTCCGAGCTGGGTGTGACGGAGCATATAGAGGGCGATGAGTGCAAGTTCTCCGTGTGGACGGGCCGGCAGCCGATGGCCAGCGACTGCCGCATCGTGCTGAAGGCACCTTCCCTGGAGGTCAAGCAGTCTTGGGTGCGACGACTCAGGGAGGTCATACAGGTGAGTGATAACTTCTCGGTAACAGTGCGAGCTCAGAAGAACCAACTAGGCAGTAGGCATGGAACTATCGCAAAATATCCGTGCTGAGTGTTTTGCAATATTTCCGGCAAAGTTTTCCGCGCAGTAAAAAATACTAAGTAATTCCGTGAAGCCTGCGAGCGGATTATACAACGTATTTGGATTACCTTAATGGGACAAACGGATGATTAAAGCAGCACAGCTTATTGGCCGTCGTAATGCCAATTTGGCTAACATGCATCATACATGACTATATTATAGAAATAAACGATGAGCGTGTTGTATACACATTTTAAAGGTACGGAAAGATCCTAGTTGGAATTTTGACAACCCTAGTTGAATGGAGACGAAACTACAATGTTTCTAAATTCCCAGGCAAAAACAATTGATAAATATTTTTTTCCTTGCCAAGTGATAAATAAAGAAAAGTAATAACGTAAATAGAAAATGGGGATTGGGAAGAGACAACCCTATTGTCAGACGATACCGCTAGTAAATAAAATTTAATTTAATTATGTGAGAGTTGAAATTTTTCGTTGTATTTCGCACATGATTTAAAAGTGTTATAACATTTCATTTTGCTTCGGTAATTGTTCGCAACGAGTTGTTAACGTTTCCCCTGTAACGTTGTCTGATCTGTCTGGCCGGGACAATTACTCGCTCGATAATAAACCCGACGTACGTTTAATATCCACGCTCGTACAGCTAGCTCTGTTAGCCTGGACAGGTGGACTAAACTTTTCCGAAATGGATTCATATTTTGACGTTGGTCACCACACTTTTTAACAGTTGTTTTGGCATGTAACATACATGCCTCCTAGTTATACAACGGAGATTATGTAATTTATATAACACAATATTTTACACGTGTCACTTTAAAATACACGCGTGTCTGCTCTGAATATCCATCCCGTGTGATTATATGCTAAGGGTATGATACAAACATTATTGATGATTGATATCGACGACAATATTAATTGGTCATTATCGTTTGCTGCGATTTATGTCCAGCTGTAGTGGTATGTCGAGCCGGCATGTCAGCCGCCTATTTCTGTTTTGGACAGGCCGATCGCTGATCGTTTTTTGACGGACGATCTGTGTGTAAGCCCGGGGGTCCCGAATACCCCCTTTACTCGTCATATCACTTGGGGGCCGAGTGCAATGCAATTTCACTCGAACACCGTCAGAGCTATTTTTGTTTTATTGTATTAGGAGCGTGAATGCGGTGCAACAATGGGTATTGTACGAGCATAATGTAAGCAATAACTTGCGTACTTAGAGCAGCTTACTAAGCCCCAAATATAATTGTCGCTTTATAATTGTACGTTATTTTGTAACTTATATTTCTAGGTATTCGTTAGCTAAATAACATAAAGAATTATATTATTATGTACAAGTTTTGCACGAATCCCAAATAGTTTTTTCCGAATTATCTCCACTATAATATATAATAAATTAATCAACGCTTTAAATATCAATAATAAGACGAACAGACACATAAAACTAAAAGTCAAAGAATATCTTACTTCTTTAAGCTACAATGAAGTAGAAAAACTAATAGAGCAGATAAAACTATAGTTACAATATTTATATACACTCACACGCACACACACACACACACACACACACACACACACACACCCAACTATGAATTAGTAGGTAGATAATATAAATGTACATAATATTATTGTTTGGTTTAAAATTTATATTTAAATAAGTTATATATTTTTATTTTTTATTTTTTGTCCCAGCTCTTTATTATATAATAGTTCAGTATTATTGTAGATTAAATTAGAATAAGACTAGAATAAGAGTTATGAAGTATTTTAGATTAGTTTGTTTCACTTCACTTATAAGTTTCTTTATTTCACTTGTAGATGTGGAAGAGGGATGTTGCCTGACACAGGCTAAGCCTACTAGGTAGCTTCCATAACTGTACTTTTACTGTAACTTTTGTTAATGAAATAAAGATTATTATTATTATTATTATTATTATCTCGGACTGGGCTTTGTAAACATCGCGAATATATCTGCGATTTTATAAGTTAGCGAAAACTGGGTGTTGTTGGTAGTGTAATAACAAATTGGTAGGATGTTTATAGCGGTGGCGTTGCGTGAAAATAACGAGATAGTCGAGATTTGCCGCGTAATTGAGAGTGAATAGTGATATCGATTTTGTTTGTTATAGGAAACGTACTTGTATGGGAAGCTGCCGCCGCAGCCGCCCCGAAGTCCGGCTAGAGTTCGACCTACGAGCTCTCAACGATCGAGCCGGTATGTATTTTGTTTGGGAGACTATTTTGCCTGAAACATTGTTTTAGCAACGCTTCAAGCCTACTTAATAACACTACTAATAGAGCTAGTTTAGTCACAGTAGAAAGATTGTGCTCGAACTGCCTAGTTAAGACTAGTTTGAACTAATAAAACTCTTTTGTAATAAGTTATGTACCGTGGTTCCCTCTGTGTCTGAACTGGGGAGTAACGAAGCTATTTTGTGATTCCAAAAAGAATCAGTAATTCTGAAGTAATGATTATAAATATTGATAATGAATGAATAACATTTGTATAAACATAGGGACTTCGAGGATACTGACACAGAGAACCTGGACCGAAACTCGCTGGCGTCCTACGGCAGCGGTAACACCACCGACTCCGATAAGGTAAGTTATAGCATAATCAGTAATCAGTAATCACACTATTAACAAGTTAACAAACTAAGCTAAGGGCTCCCACATAAGTGCAAATTCGTGCGAATTCGTATCGCACGAATTCGCAGTCATTTTTAGTATGAGTTTTGTCGCAAATTTTTGCAACGCGATGCGAATTCGAGTTTTGTGTGGAAACCCGTTCTGGACGATTAAAGTTGTGTTAAGCAGTAACAGACAGTGGAAAAGAAACGACGATTACTGAAGATGATAGACTGTACAAGAATATAATTTTTCTAGTTGAACTTAGGAGTTATAATTATGTACCTATTGTTATCTAAAGAGCTTGTAACGCCATAAAAATGTATCCACGTAAATAGTAACAATAAAGCAAAATAACTAACTTAAAATGCGCTCTAGTCTTTGCCTGTATTCTTTTGTAGAGTTAGTATCTTTTTCTCGAGATTTTCTTAAATATCTTGAAAATAAGATATCCTTTTCAAAAATAGTCCTCATAAAATTAAGATCAACGATGTTTTTCAAGCAAAAAATATTATACCTGTTGCTCTAGAAATTGAAACGGATTTTCGTATTAATAGTGATGACGTCAATGGTTTGTATCTGTGTGTGTTTTGTAAAAGGGCGTGTATCCAGGGCACTAAAACACGCCCATTGCGAAACCAGGACACCTAGACCACTCCTACCTTAGCCTTACGTCGATATAATTTTAAATACGAAATTGTAGGTTACATTTCTATTATTTTGCATGTAAAATGTTATATCGTAATTGGACGAATTCGATTGTGTCGAATATACAGGAGTGAGGAGACCCAAATCAAATAAATGAAGGCCATTAAAAAAATACTCGCAATTCGAAAGGCTACAAAGAATTAGGTATTGTTTGTTAAGTTTAAGAATACCTCACCAACAAATTGTTAAAGAAAGACTAACAATTTTACCTTTGTAAATTAAACAGCCTTTGAAAACTAGACGTAATTAAAGTTGCCAGTATTTTGCTGGTAATTGTTTCTGCCGGTACGGGGCACTTTTGTTTTTCTAGCCTCCATACGTTCAATTTCAATACGTCCGAACGAAGGTAGCCCAATTATGTTACATGTTTATTTTTCATGTTGCTACTGATTTGTAAATGCTTTTAAAGTTCAGACCTTAGCTAACCCAATATCGTCTTCGTAAGTTGACTGATTTTTTTTTCTTAAATGTTGTTGCAAAGTTACATTGAAAAATCTATGACTTTGGTTTTCATTTCCATATAATTCATCATTGTTATTCGGAATTACAAAATTTACTTCAACCTCATGTAAAAGTTTTGTTGCCCAGAGCGTAATCCCAAAACTGATGCCAACAAAATCTGGATGGACGACAGGCGTGCCTAGAAACAAGTCGTCCGCAACGTAAACTTTTACACAATAAACAACAGTTTCACACGATTCCTCGCCCGGTCCGTGATGAACATAACATTGTCCGAAGTCCCGCTATAATCACCGTGATGCGCTTGTGGCCTGAATTAATTTACGTGTGTTAGTTATATAGTATATTAGTTTAATGTTGATATACAATATTCACGGGTGACGTAGAACACTAGGCAGACTTTATTTGAGCTTAGTTGAAGAAAAGCACGCATAGGACAAATCACAACTTTTGAACTCACAACTTAGATTTTACTAAGTAAGTAGTTTAATTAAAACCCACGACTGGCTGCGTTTCCACCAGAGCTGAGCGGAGCTGTGTTGCGAGGAATGTTTGGGAACCAACGAATTACAAAACTACAGGAAATGTAACTCCCATACTTCAACCGTTTTAAATTTGGCTCCTTTTCGAACACTCAAATATGACAATTCAGATTCTCGCCAAGGTCGTTTCCCAGGTAACGTATCATAATATTGCGCGCTGGACGACAGCCTGCGCGGTATTGTCAATGTCACAGTTATGAAACAAAGCGGATGGCATTATGCAGTATACACCAAACATATCTACTATCACGAAGAAAGGAGTACATAATTATTATTTTAAAATCAAACATTTTCCTCTGATCCTTAAATCGTCGATAATACTAATATTTAATAATTTTGAACAAACCGTGTACGACTCGGACGAAACTATCCAGAGCACCTAGACAAGACGTTTTCAGATTACAAAAATATATGTGCTAAATTATTACAGAACTAGCTGTTGCCCGCGACTCCGTCTCCGTGGACTTCAGTTTATAGCGCGCGGTGTCAACAAAATTGGTGTCAAATTTAAAAGCTTTTTAAAACCCTGGTACCCCCTAAATCAAAATACCCAAAAACAGCTGTGCAGTGCACACATAATATTTCATTTTTTTATACTATACCTAAAGCTTATTTAGCCCCCCATTACACAACTTTAGCTTTACCTATAAACTATTTAGCATTGGTAGGTTTAAGGTTTCGTCACTCATCACTGCGTAGATAAAGTACTGAGTACTGACTACTAAGTAGAGTAGTGAGTTATTCATTATTTATAGACGTGCATAACAATCGCAAGAATCGAAAAACGGTACTCAGCTTGGTACCACCTCTTATAGAAAGATGCACGAGCAAGCGATATCGCGATGTAGGAGACGCACGGCGCCATCTATTATGATTTTTTGGAACTAACTTTATTTTCACCCCCTTACAACCCCTTTTTCCGGTTAAAAAGTAGCCTATGTTCTTTCTCAGGCTTTAGACTATCTGTGTACAAAATTTCATTACAATCGGTTCAGTAGTTTTGGCGTGAAAGCGAGACAGGCAGACAGACAGACAGAGACACTTTCGCATTTAAAATATTAGCAAAGATTATTACAGAATTGAAATAAAAAACTTACGGTACAAATGCAGATTTTCGTAATCTCTTTAGTTTTCGGTCATTACTCATACAAAATATATCATGACTAGGGCCCGGAAAAATATTTACTAAAAATCCAAAATATGTACATAAAATATGGACTAAAAAATCGAAAATATGGAAAAATATGGAGTATTAAATAGAAATATGGAAAAAATATGGAGTATAAAATTCCAAAAATTAAACGTTGTTTTAGTGTTATAGGTAAGAAAAGAGTCACTCGTGACAGTTAACAAAGAGATAGAGGCCAGAAATATGCTATGCTGGCTTTGCCTTTGCATATTTGGTAGGCCAGAAATATGCTATACTGGCTTTGCCTATGCATAAATGGTTTGGGAATAAACATATGTGACAGTATTAACTGTACAATTTGCATGACATGCTGATCATAATATTGTAACCATGACAGCACGTAACGCACGTCATGCTGCATGATTTGACGTGGGAGAGCCGTGCTTCGGCACGAATGGGTCGGCTCGACCGGAGAAATACCACGGGCTCACAGAAAACCGGCGTGAAATAGCGCTTGCGCTGTGCTTCGCCGAGTCATTGAGTTTACTGAAGGCCCAATCCCCTACCATTTTCCTTTCCCTGCCCTTCCCTCTTAAAAGGCCGGCAACGCACCTGCAGCTCTTCTGATGCTGCGAGTATCCGTGGGCGACGGAAGTTGCTTTCCATCATGTGACCCGTTTGCTCGTTTGCCCCCTTATTTCATTTAAAAAAATGATCGTCTTGGGTTCGCTTAATATTGGCTAAATGATCCCTGCACGTCACAACTCACAATTCACGATATTTTTTTACTTCAGTTATTGTTTAGCCATGTCAGTAACATGACCTTCAGCACAGCTGAAACTTTATATTCTATTTCTTCAATAATCTTCTTTAAAAACAGAATACCGAAAAAATATAATAAATAATAATATAAAACGCGAGAGGAACGAAATACGCAGCCGCATGGTGGCGGGAACGTATTTTTTTTTGTATTTTAGTGAAAACATGGACGATTGTGACATTTTCTTGTAAAATATGGACTTATCTTTGTAAAACCCTAAAATATGGAAAAATATGGAAAATAAAGCTTGGGATTTCACAGTCTAAATATGATAATTCGTGTAAAAACACATTCCCTAATCATGACTATTAAAGTGTATGCTACATAAACGAGTAATCCGGCTCGGCATCTAATTCAGTTCGTTTTTTACTAAACGAAGTACGAACGGCATTATAAAAATAAGATACTCCATACTGATGTCAGTCAGACCCCCGGTTATGAATTATGATTAAATTGTTACATCTTGCATAACACTGTCCATGGCGACTTTGTAAAAATTTTGAAATTATATTATTTTTTGATTATTGCATTTTTACAATAACTTGTAAACTTAATAAGACAAACACAAAGAGACCAGCTTAATTTTACGCAAATACCCTGGCATCCAACTTAAATAAACCATCTTTTTGGGCATGTTTTTGGATCGGAAAAAATACAAGAACTTTACCTAAGCATAATTTAAAAAAAATCACTTACTGATGAAACTTGAAAGGTTATTCCTGTATTAAAAGTCGTATCTGTATGACTTCTACACCATTTCACAGGGCATTTAGGCATTTTAACAACGAAAATTTTGTAAAAAGCTACGTAAAAAGTAAGTAAACCAAAAGTAAACAAATTGTAAAATGAGTTTGACAATAATTATCATGTCAACCTGGTTGAACGTCACTCGAGTATATATACACGAAAAATGTGTACCGAACACATGCATAAATGTGCATGTATTCGGGTCACATTTTGTAGCCATTTGGTGCACTTTTTTTGACGGAGTTACTCTTCCTGTAGTTTAAAGTTCACTGTTGGGAACCAATAACATCGCCGCGCTGAGCGATGTCATGGCAAAGTCATGTCAATAAAGCGATTATATTGGTTCTCAAAAACACATTCGTCGCAACACAGCTCCACTCAGCTCTGGTGGCAAGGGAGCCTTAGGGTCTGCTTCACAACTTCCTGATAAGTGCCGTATAGGCTATTCACAACTTATCTGATAGATACTCCATACTCTATCTGTCAAGTTAAGTTGTGGATAGCCTATCCGTTATCAGGAAGTGGTAAAACAGCCCTTTAAACTTGTAATATTTCTTAGACTTAAACTCGATATACCTTCCCTTCATACTATAATATTATTAATATTTATATTGTACACAATATACTTACATGTTGTAATATATTTTAAGCTTTAAAGGGGTGCAAAGATGTATTTTAATAGTAACATAATATTGCTTTATAAGGATCACGCACAACTCAATATCCTGTGATGCTGTTGACATTACTTTTGAAGAGATGAGTATTCTGTGACGCAAGTTAGAGTCGAGTGCATTAAGTGATGCACATAGTGTGGGATCTAGTTTGCGACATCCTAAAATTAGCTGTTTATATTCTTAGGAATCTTCATATATACAACATGCAACAAAACTAATTATTTATAACACTTTAGGGTGTATACTGTGTATGTGTCCCTTATATGTATAGAGTTCACTGTGAAAGTAGCAAATAAAGTTCTATTTTGTACTTAAAATTAGGTCAGCTCAGGTTGTTGTCTACTCTGTAATCTGTATAACCAATTAGATACATATTTTTTTTTATTAATTATATTTATATGCACAAAACATAGACGCTCATTATAATAAGTCTTGCCTAGTTCATTATTAGTGGTGAAATGTGAAGCAAGTTAATAAAGTTGCAACGGGGCGGTGACATGCGCTACGTATACAAGTTTGAACTAGGTGTGGTGTGTACACTATACGAGTGTCGAGTACGCTATATTATACCCGTGTCGTCTGCAGACTGCATGTCGTCCGCTTTCTGATTAATTGCGATCCCTCTACAAAACTTTTTAAAAGGATTTTTTCAAGTATTTTACAACATTTCTAATCCTAAAAACCGCCAAATTGCATTTTACTTTATTACTCAAAACTGTAAGACAAGGAAAAGCTATTATAATAGTTCAATCGCTAACTTGCATCGTTTTATTCAACATTTCCTTTTATATTCAACATTTACTTCCCACTCACCACGGCTCAGATCCATAAATGAACAAAAGTGGATTTCGTAGAAATTTTTATTTAACATTCAGACTTATATGTTAAATAAAACGTACAAAACTTTTTCAATGTCGGTAGGTATGTAAGTATTCAGCTCCGACAAAAGAATTTTTAAGACATCAAACAACTGAAGACATCATACAAATTCGGGCGAACAAGTTTAATAAAAAGCTAACGAGGGAAATGTTGTTGAAAACTTCCTAAGTAGGTATTAGTGATTCGTCGGTATTTGTAATTGCGTCGTTCTAAATGTTTAACTTAAGGAAATATTGTAGGATGAAATCCTGCGATGATTTTCTTTGTTTGCTGTAAAATTGGTGTTAATTAAATTACAGAGGCAAAATAAAAAAATAAGCTTAGATCCAATTTTCTATAACAAAGCAACACGAGAACTGTGCGAAGTAAACGCGATTGGAAAATAATATAATAGCGTTGAAAAGTGCTCGACAAAGTTACCCTGTTATGTCTTGCTATCTAATCCGATTCCTTCTTACTCGTAGTAATTGGTAATGCATTGACCACGATCATGATTATTAGTTGCTACAAAATCAAATTTAGGATTCGTGATATTATGTTGGCATCTAATGATGGATCATGGACTTTAATGTACAGCCATTATGTATGATGTTGCATCTTCAGAATGGATTTGCAGCTTTACTTACGAAATAAGTATGTGTCGGGCATGTGCGCTTCGCATCGACCATTATAGAGGAAAAATTATAGAGGGAGAAAAAGAAACGTTGACATTTGGGATAATCATAAACTTAAAATGCAAAAGACCAACAAAGAGTGCTAGAGAGAAGAAAATCCTTTATGGAATCATAACAAGATAAAAAGAGAGAGGCAGTCTCATGAAACCTGTAACCACTTTCATTTGACAGGTCGGCCAAAAGTCGTCAACCGTTTTTGTGCCCTTTCGGTATTTGCAATTTATTGTTTAAATCCTTTATTATTTTCGACAAATACTATTACATATAACAATGGTAACTTGTTCTGTGAGTGATTGCAGTGTAAATCATAGGAGTAATCCTGAAAAATATACATTTCACAGGTAATTAATCTTCATGTCCTAATTGCTACGATGTGTTTATTTTCGCTATATTCTGCCTTTAGTTCTCTATTTCAAATAAAATATTGTTAATCCTCCCCTTTCCTTTCATATTTTGCATAACTAAAGGTACTACTGTTCTTAAATCACACAATTTTGAAGAAAAAATTTTTATCAAAATTGTTTACATATACGCTAGGGCTTGAATCAAATTTATCGATATGCCTATGGGTATTTAACAAGAACATAAAACTAATCTAAAAATGTAATGGGGGTGTAAGGGTATTATGATATGTATTTAATTTAAGAATAAATAATATACTATGTTTGTCGTTTACTTTCAACTTTATATTTGCATTTCTATTAATGTAAGGGCTGATTTGTCAGATAGCTTTTACCTGAATAATAAGTCAGTAACTTTAAAATGTGTATATTATTTACCCTTTTAAGAACCTCATGTTATAACTCATCTGACGATTGAAAAATCACCCCAAACGAAAATGTGTACTTACAGTACCCGGCGATAAATATTGCACATCGACCTTTGGAAAGTGACAGTCGGCTAATTTCGGTTTTGTAGAGCGTTATCTCTTACGCACGAAATACAAAAAGTCCGGTATATATTAGGAGCTGTTAAAACAATTATGGTTTGCTTCTTTTGACAATTTTATTATTCTTTGTATAAAATACACCAAGTTTTCTATAAGTTATGGCTTTAGGTTCGGGTAAAATAAAATAAAAAAGGGTGTTCAAATTATGTTTACGTATTTAAAATTCTTTTGGAAAATTACAGCTGTAGCAAATTTAGGGGTGTTAACAACTCTAGATATATATTCTGAACTGGACGCGACTGCACTCTGTTGAATTTGAACGACTGACATAATGTCAAATAGGTGTGTGCTACAAAGATAACGCTCTATGAAACCGAAATTAGCCGAATGTCTCTTTCCAAAGGTCGATGTGCAATATTTATTGCCGGGTACTGTATCTACTTTTCAATCGTCACCTTTTTTCTGTCAAATAAAATATATAATACCTAATTTGAATTACAAAATCTTTCAAAGTTGCATATTATTTATTTCTCATAGAAACGCAGGTAAAATAACTCGAACGGACAATACTATCGATAGTAAAATATACATCACTAGCACACGCACACATTGACAGATCAAAAATCGTCACGCATTTTCGGGTTGTCAGGTGGTCTATACGACAGTATATATTATAAGTCTATGGGGATAAATACTAATGCCAATGTTCCTGTCAATGACACATACTTATTTCGTAAGTAAAGCCACAGAATATATATTAGTTGGTAAAGCTGCAAATCCATTCTGAAGATGCATACACAATGACTGTACAGTGTACATTAAGGTCCATGCCAAGTGCCAACATAATATCACGAATCCTGAATTTGATTTTGTAGCAACTAATTAACGATGGCTACAGCATAATTAGGTACTTAACCAAACTAATATAATTTAATCAATAATAATAATTATTATTATTTATTCAAATACCTAGTAGTTAGGTTATCGAAATGCTCATGGGCGCCGGCAGGGGGGTGCCAGGGGGTGCACTTGCACCCCTTGGGAATCTCGGGATCAACAGGAATTATTGAAATAAAAAGCATTTTGTAACCCAAAATACCATGCCGTACAAAGATAGTTCGTAATGTTTCGGCACTAAACGTATTCTGTCGACGTAAATGGTCACTGTTGTTCGTAAAAAGTAAAAAGAAAAGAAAGAAAACTAAAATCTGCACCCCTTGGGAATTATTTCTGCCAGCGCCCGTGGAAATGCTTCTATGCTCCTATATATTATTTACTCCCAAATATAATCTACAATTATTACTCTATCTGGAATAAAAACGATATCCACTCGAATTATACAATTTGTTTTGATGAATTAGCAATTACGAACCAATTACCTAATGTACTTCTAACTTTTGGATGGACAGAAATGGAGCCAGTCCAAACGAATAGTTGTCAAGGTCATGGAACAGTTACGCGGCGAAACGCCCGAAACAATCATGACGCTATAGATTCCTGTCCTGCGGGCTTAGCATAACAAGTAACAACATTAGAAACATGGAATGGACATACTGACAGATTTTAGTAATAAAATGGCGGGTTGTCACTTTGTCTATTCTTCCGCAGAAGGAAACCGTTTCTATGGTGACCATGCTAAGCCTGCAGGTCTTTCAAGCCACTAACATTGTTTATTAACGTATCGGACAAGGGCCGATGACCGTATAAGTAAAAATCTAACACACAGGTGATCTTTTTGTTAGTCAGGGACATAAATATGATGAGCGAAGCTTTCATCGATTTTTGTAAACAGTACACTGCCACGGTCTAAATAAATAATTCAAATATTAAATATGTATGTTGTTGTATGTTATAGTCCAAATTATAGTCTGCACTGCTACATAAATAAGTTATTTATGTAGCAATACAGACTATAATTTGGTTTGGCTTAAATGATACTTTAATATTCGATTTAACCTTCAAGCTTGTTTATCAAATCACGTTATAATTTGGTTTGATCGATGAAAGTATTGAATGCTGTAAAAATACGATGTATTTCTATTGAGTAAACAATAATTTTATATTTCTTTCGATCTTGTTATAGTTTTAATTAGTTGATTACAGTAGTAACTCTACATTCTTAGATATGTATTTTTAAAAATCTCGATATAGCTTTAACTATGATAACTGATAAGTGGTAACAGATGGAATATCTACATTATTTTCTATTTTTTTAAATAATATTTAAGCTTTCAATGACATACAATTCAACAAATAATGTTTTCTCCTTCCTTTTCCTCTCATTCCTTTTAATTTTGTTAGAGGTTTAAATGTTGTGATAACGGTAGGAACTCTACAATATTAAATGTTATATGAGTGTTAAGCACGGTTGAGTGGTCGCGCCTTTGTGTGCCCAGTCGGCATGGCGAATCGTGATTCGATGTGTACAAATCTCACACCAGCCCAGCTGTTGTGGGTCAAGTGATATCCGTAGTGACTATCGATACTCCGATTTTGTGAAGATTTGAAAAGAGATTTAGTTCGTGAAGCATTTTGGACGCCATGATTCATTCAACTGTTTACACACTCTTGATAACCATTAAAGGTATTTTTAAAAGCTTATTAAAGCGTAGGAAGAAGGATCTTATTTTAATTACTTAAACGACATATCGAAACCTTATGAATTGTTGTAGGTCTTGCGTCTAAGTATAATATTATACTTAGACGCAGACTTTCTATAATATAATATATACACACCGGCAAAATTAGCGGAACATAATAAAATTTAATTTTTTTTGAAAATTAATCGCTGTTTTTTATATATTTATTTATTAATTTAATAATTGATGATTAAAAAATAAAACTTATATAAATTTAGGGCATAAAAACGTGTAAAATTAAAAAATCTGCAAAAATCTAAAATTAAGAAAAATCTTTGAAATTTCAGTAGTAAGTTTTTAAGTTAAATTCTTCATTTTTACTTGAAATGCCATGTTAACAGCGTGTAATGCCTTCTATGGATCTGAAGAGAGTCTGGATACGCCATTACATGCTTGCATTTTGATTGTCAATCATTTCCTGTGGGATATTCTTCTACTCCTCCAGTAGCGCCAACTCGAGCTCCTGAACACATTTTGGAGCTGGAGTTTTAATTCGTACCATTCACCCATTGATGTGCCACACGTTCTCAATCGGTTCCACATCCGTAGACCGTGCTGACCTCTCCACCTGGGCTACGCTAGCATCATTTAGGTCATAATGCCCGATTTTTTTACTCTATGGACGCGCAAAAAATTGAAGTTACTACCTAAAACTGTGTAAAAGGCACAACATGCAGTTCTAGGATGTCTGTGCTATTGCCCTGTACTGTCAAAGTACCATCATTAACAATCATCAGCTCTGTGCGGGCTCCAAATCATATGCAACCCCAAACCATTACGAAGCCTGCATGATATACCACTGTTTCCGTTAAGTTTGATGGTCTATAGCGTTCCTTACGATTTATCCACATTCTTTATCGCCTTTCAATAAAATTTACACAGAATTTGCTCCCATCACTGTACAGCACACGATTTCACTCACTTGTCAAATTTTGATGTTCACGCGCTAATCTTAGCCTGGCTCTTTGGTGCCCTGTCTCAAGTTTTGGTGCCCTTGCTGGCACCTTTGAGTTTAATTTAACTTCTTTGAGTCTTCTTCTTACTGTACAATCACTTACAGGTACATCTCGGACCTGTTCCTATAGGTTTCATCTCTGCAAAGCAGTTTAAGGTCGATTTCTTAAGGCTTGTACCCTTACAAAACGGTTATCCTGAACCTTTGCCACCCGATATATGCCTTGTTCTCGTCTCCGAACGTAAGATCCAGTCTCTCTGTAGCGTTGAAATTTACGATGGACCACGAAAGCCGACACACCTAAGGCCTGACTGACCGAACGGTAGGTGTGACCTTTCTCTATCGTGGTTACAGCTCTAGCTGTCGTAGATGCTGGAAAATCCACTAATTTTGTATCTAAGCAATGTGTTCTTCCAAAAACCAAACAATCAAATGAGCTGGCATGCCTTGCACCCCGCTAAAAACGCCATTTTTACCAGAAACACTTACAACGTCAATCATCGAAAAACACTTAGTAGGGCATAATTGCAATAAAAATCTGTCAACTTGCCAGTTTTGTTCAATATTTTATTTCTTAAATGAGCTTAGAAACTATAAAAAAGGATTTCACACAGCCCGACCCACTTGAATTCAAGTTGTGGCCCTTTTTACTTATGTTCCGCTAATTTTGCCGGTGTGTGTATATTATATATTGAAGTATTAAATTGCACTGCAATTTTTTATACATAATACATATTTACGTTAAGTACGTAAGTTTTCACTATAAGACTCCTAAATTATGACATAATGAAAACAGCTATATATCTCTGTACCTCACACCAACACTGTAAAATAGGTGAAGTTAAATCGAAACTTATTGTCCCTGATGGCTTCGGCAAATTGAGTCTGTGATAAACCGTTTAGCTCGAAGTCCTGAAAATGCACTATTAATAATACCTCAAGGGGCCGTTCATAATATACGTCACACTAAAATTAACTCTTTTTGACCCCCTTCCCCCGGTTGTCATGCTGTGTCACACTTTCTGTGACCCCCCCTGTAAATATTTCGTCACAAAAAGTAAGACCCCTCCGCCCCTAAACATGATACATTTTGATTGATATTACATAAATTTAGATATTATGAGAAAATTCACTTTAATGAAAATCATTAGAAGAGCTCTCTTCTAATGATTTTCATTAAAATGAATTTTTTAACTCTATAGTTAAAAGCGTCTGCGTCGAGAGACAGTAAAATTACGCAGTAAAATTTTTTAATGACCGGCGAAAGTGACTCTGCCTTAGACCCCCTGTCCCCTTGTCACATTTTGTCACACTCGGCAAAACCCCTCCCTCCCCCTTGGATGCGAACGTATTTTATGAACGGCCCAAGTCTCAACCCTGTAAGGCTGCGATTCCACTGAAGCGGAGCGGAGCTTAGCGGTGTCCGAATTGAGCAATGATGCTATTCCAGCGGAATGACAGCGATGATTTCGAGCGTGGTGATTTGTCGATTCGGCACCACTAAGCTCCGCTCCGCTCCGCTTCAGTGGAAAAGCAGCCTAAGACGCGAAATGCGAAGTTTGCTAGTAATTTATTAAAATAGTTTAATTTATCAGTATTTTAGTTGTATCCTCGTTAATTATTATTGTTAGAATCTAACACATTTTAGTTACAGGAAACATGTTAGATGTTTCCTGTAACTAAAATCATCTACATACCACATCAAAATCAGTTTAGCGGTTTAAGCGTACGCTTAACATAGTGATATTCACAATTTAGCATTTTATTATATTATTGTATTGATAGATTTATAATATGATAGTATATATTTTTATGTTTATAATTTAAAATATTTTAAATTTTAATCCTTTAGTAGGGGAGAGCCCAAGAGGTGATTTCGCGATATGCTCTAACCGCTAGCGTATCACATTAAGTTTGTATACACTTTCCACATGTGTCTAGTTAACATCGACGACCTCTGTGGCTCAATGGTTAGAGCGTGTGGCAGCTTAAGCCGGGGGTCGCGGGTTCGAATCCCGCCGACGGAACAAAAAGTTTTTCAATATTCCAGGGTTATGGATGTGTATTAAATATGTGGATGTGTAGTAAATATGGGTGTGTATTAAATAGGTACTTACCACGGGGCAAGACTGACGTGGTGTGAAGCGTCCATAGATATTATATTATTATATTATATTAAATCATACTGTAGAGTCTAGAGTTCTAGACTTTAATGTGTCTAGTTATCTGTTATTATGGAAATCAGATTTGTGAAATCAGATGTGGTGGGTTAAAAAAGTTAGTTTCAGAATTTCATATATCAGTTATGTCAGATATCAGTTATGTCAGACTTCCACATCAAGCACTGACCATTCAAGGGTGATTTAATTACGTACTCCGCTATGGTTTTCTTTTGAAGTCAACTCCCAAAAGTATTAAAACTGAAAAAATTAACAGAATAATAAACAAAAGATTTTACAAGTGAATTTTCAACGGCTATCTCGTGGATTATAACAATGGGAGCGCTAGAGGAGAAGGCGCTAACTTCGGCGTGTCGTTTTTGTTGAACTGAAACGTAGCAGCAAATTGCAAGAGCACAGGGGCCCATTTTACACACAATAAATTCTCAAAGACGTTAATAATAAAACAATGTAGCAGGTTTATTGTAACGCGATCAAAGATTTAAAACTAATGATATTATGGTTTTATAATCTTACAAGGATCTTGTAAGTTTTAGGTGACAGTATCATGGCGTCGGAATCTCTACTTATGCAACAGCTGTCTACTAAGTGACATCGTACCGTATCAGAATTAGTTCCAAAAGTTACGTGTCATAAGAACCTTGCCGGTCTATTTATTGGACAAAAAAACTTCACACTAACAAGTCAATGTTATTTATTTTTCACAAGTTCAAATGCCCCCAAAACTGTCGAAACCAAACCAATTTATTAACACACTTTTTACCTTTACTTCCCATGTCTATTCGTCTATGAAATTGATATAATTTGAATCCAAATATTGTCAGACTCGTAATGACGTAGAGGTTGATCAATATTTGACCGTTTTATTTTGGGCATTGTTAACACTTTTATCTATAATTCATAGCATTTATGAGCCTTAACACCAGCGTTAAAGTTGACTCTGGGTCAAATATTGTGTTATTTCTTTAGCTCCTCGAAAATAATAAAAAGGAAATAGCATGATATTAACACAAGATTAACTCAACCTCGGATTGTCGTGAGTGACAAGCGACTAAGCTGATCCAAATTAGATCGGCAAATGCGTCGAGAACGTCGCTGATTAGATCATAAATGCAATATGCACACAGCAAGGATCACAGTGTTAAAGGTTGCCTGAACCACTTTAAATAGACACGATATTATCTCCAGTCATTGTCATGGATGCAGATACACTATCTCTACCTACAGTTTGCACGTCAACGAATGATGTACAGCTTCAAAACGTCCCTGATAATATAAATAAATAATAATAAGTTATTATTGGGTAGCTGACAGCTGCTTAATGCAATTCAACTTCAAAGTAAAATTGAAAGTGGATGGGATGATCTCTTAATTCCATAGCGCTTCTGCTCAAGTTTAGGGCGCAAGGGCCTGATCTGCTGCCCTGATATCGAGTGTTTTATTACGAGGGATTTTCAAAAGGACGTTATAAAAGCGGAGCGATGAAGCATTGATTGCACCTGCAGCCCGCTCTCCGGGAATACTTCAAGGGAACAACGCCGGAATATCGGTTGCCGCAAACTGCAAAAAGATTAAAACAAACTATCCGTTCAATTTTAACTGCAATATCGAATCTATTTTTGGAATTTCAATTAATTTCACCTGTCTGTCTTTTACTAACTGAAAAGGCCAGTTTCATGATGAACGTGAACCACAGCTACAAGTTTCTAAAAATATACGCACTAAGATACGGTAGTAATTAATTAGATGAAGCTCACAATGGTGTGTCTCAACTCTCACCGCGAGCGCCCCCTTGTTTGCCCACCAATTGAGCCTCCGCTACATATTGTTCCCCATGAACTACATTTAATTAGCGAAAAATTTGCGTTTCACTAATTGGACACTGAATACGCGCTTAATAATTTATTTATTTTGCTGTGGTTACTTCAGTTTTCGACAGAGAATTTAGCTAGGAATATAAATAAAATTGTGTAGCATGCTGCATGGTCCACCTGTTCCGAAATATTTCATGGTTTCGTATTTAATGTTTTACGCGTATTATATTAAAATACTGTTAAACATTATTATTCAAGCAATTATTTTCATAAAAACTTTGCGTGCGCCTCTAACTTTTCATTAAGTAAAACAAAGTAACTACACACTACGGGCAAATTGTTCCGAATTTGTCGCAGCGCATCATCGAGTTAGCTTTTTCGTATGAAGTGCTGAGACGTGCCCTTCACCGAGGGTTAGATTTAAATGAATTCGGAAACGTGGCTCAATACAGAGGCTGCGTAGTGAAAGGGCGCGGGCGTAAGATAGCGAGGCGATATAAGCTAACAACGCGATGCGCGACTTAACGGCAGTGGCGACACCGCCGCGCGCCGCACCGGACGAGGCGGGCCGCGACAGATTCCGCGCGCGCGCCCCGCCGCCCCGCGGCACGTGCCTCGCAATGACCGCCCCCCCGCCGCCGCCCCAGCCCGCGCCCGCCCATGCCAAACAACACAAGTCCCGACGGAAAATATCGCTGCCGTGGTTCAGGCAGAGCTCCGTCAGCGGACCCCATGCGACCCTATCGCGCCAGCACACCATCGACACGCCGAGCTCCTTCAATGCCCGACTGCTCAAAGGAAGCCGGCAACGACAGGTGATAATTTTATCGGTACACAACCCGGCCGGCTCGCGAGTCCACCGGCATCTATAGAGTTTAAGTTACATATGTATTGCGAGAAATACGAATTTTTCGTGCGTAAACTCGGAGCGCCGAATGAGGGGTTATGTTTTTTTCAGTGACCTTTACCCGCATACAGCTAGGTCTCGCTCGCAGCCGGCGTAGGGGTGTCGGAGGGCGCTCGCCTTACCGCTCGTATTGCACTGCTGCGTTAGGTCGAAAACCGAGTGCACACTCGCGCCACAACATCCAATGCACTCACAGAGTGTGTATCTGTAAACACTGTAACATTGGAAAGGTCATAGTGCAAACTTTAGCGCACTATACTGCTTCCACAATTTAATTTCATTAAAAGCACCTTTTGGAAGTGTTTTCGTGTGCTTTCAATGAAAAAGTCCCGATTTGTATAACTGGTTACTGGATATCCGAATATAGGCATGTAGTGCTTTCTGTAGGTCATGTCATGTTTTATGTAACGTATTGAGTAATGCAGATTTTCAGGTCGTTTGACATTTAACTATAAATCTTAATAATTAAGTGGGTACTTAACTTACCTATACTTACTTGCTTGTATCGGCTGATATGGTCTTTAAAAAATATACAGACTCGTTATATTGCAATTGTAATATGTAGTTACAATAATAATGTTTAATCAGAGGAATAATGGTATAAGGAAAATGAATAATGTTTCAATCGCAGCTTGTTATTGTAAATACTTATTTACGGATAAATTATGATTTATCTCGCTTGTCCTATTTTTGTAAATAAACTACATGTTACCCGCGACTTGGCTAAAAAAGAACCCCAATTATTTAAGGCCGTTCCCCGAGCAAACGACCTTGGCCATGCATTTGCTGCGTTGCCGAGATCGCGCCAAAACCCTATTATTTTTACTTATCTTAGTTCAAAAGTGTCCTAAAAAAATTTAAAAAGGCGAATATGTAGTTTATGATATTGTCGATCTATTGGCGTGAGTTTCAAATAAAAGTAATTTGTAAATGCTAAGGAGATGCTGAATGTATGCTCGAATTTTAACAAATTGGTATTACTTTGGAAGCTAATATCATGAGTATAATAAACAAAAATAGAAAATTTAAAACGGCGAAAGGAATGTTGATATACTGAAGATTATTGCTGTATTTTTATTATAACTTTGTAGCTGTCAGATTATGAGTTTATAAGGTTTTAAATACGGTAAATTACGAAATCTACGGACGGAACGCCCTTAACTAACAATTTATTAATTTGTCGTCGTTTCAATACTGCCTTGTTAAGGCACTTCATAAAATATAATTTTGGTTTCTCACAAGCACAACGCCTTTGATCTTACTCTTATTTTTAATTTAAATTATATCTGGACTGCATCTAAACTATTTCAAAGCTGTATTATTGTGATTGCTATCAATCATAATCGACGTAGAGAATAAATACTTGTGGTATAATATTAATCACTGTTTGATACTGAAATGCTGACTCAATGTAAAACCTCAACCGTAGTCAACATTTACAAGTGAATTGAAGCTAATTGGACAGCATCCACTGCGTCACAGATCACTCGAATGACCCATTATCAACAAACGATTGAGGACTGAATATACTAGAATATAGATATAGGCTATTCCATAAATAGACGGACACAGAAATAGATACATCTCATAAACACAATTGAAGGCCATTCATTCATCATTTTTAACGAGCAGTGGCACCACACATTCCCACCACTGCTACTCCTGTTCACCAGGATCTACAGCGGTATAACAAACCACGAAAAACCTTCATATCTCAGGTGCCAAAGATACATTAAACTACGGAACAACAAAATTAATCAGAATAAAGACCTATTTGGACTTATTCCAGTTATAGGAAGGTTTATTTTTCAAGATTATGAACTCTAACATTTAAGCAGCGAAAGCTGTTAATAAATTTATTAAAAAATACCAATATTGGTCTAAAAGAAAATTGTCTTTTCTTCGACCCTTCGCGATCGAGAATAAAAACGAGAGGGTCACATTTTTTGTGTGTCCCTAACTACGCAATTTTTTTATTAAAATTTGTTACATACAAAATTGTTATACATTGGGACATCGCAATAACTGAATATTTAAAAGCTATGTCGTAACTCATAAGTCATAACGCTATTCAAGAAGGGAATACTGTATATTATTACAGATGCATTATTATTTATTAGTTATTACACTCCTGCAGCAGGTGTGTGTGTGTTGTGTAAAGTTCTAAACTCTACTATCATTTTAAAAAATTACACATCGATTACATTCTAACATTGTCATTTGGCATTCATAGTATTTTTAATCAATAGGCTTATGGTGCCTGGACCACTGTCAACGATGGAGTATTTTGCCCTATCTCTGGCAACGAATTCGTCATCCTACTCGACACTCGCTACGATAACACAAAGGAAGCGCACTATCGCTAGCACCTATTGCTCTACATATTGTTCATAGATCTCTCTCACTGAACATCTAGATTCTAGAAATATTAGACATAAATTAGATTATGTTATGGAAAAGAAAACAGGCAGAGCTAATGAATCGTTCAACAGTGTAATCGTGTAAGCAACCTCTGACACCAGTGAACCTTGAAAAGATATTTTCATCGCTAACATTCGAAAGATTCAGTCGTTCCCATCGGCTGTTATTGCTGACACTAGTCAATTCGTCAGCGTGGAAAATGGCCTTTGATATTTTAATAGCGAGACTAATTTTTCAAAATCTTTTAATTAGATGAACTTATATGATAAACGGTATTCCGTATTGCGGATGCGAATATTTAAATGCAATTTTGAATGTGGGTAATTTTAGGAAATAGAAAACGTGTATTTTTGAGCAATGATTGTTTTTTCTTTCGTACTAAACTAGGAGCAAAATTCGGTCTCCTAGGTACTAATAATAATTATATTATTAATTAATTCTATCGCCGAATTACTAAACACATTCATCAATTAACGAAATTAATGTAAATGAAACCAACCTTTTTGTCAATATAAAGCCACACTGTTTGGAAATAATTTAACTACCCTCTCTTTGTCAAATAATAGAGGGGTTTGGATTATTTATTGTACAGAGTTTAAATGGACTATAAACAGAATACCAATAAGTAAGGTTATATTACAAAAACCTTATTTAAAAATAATTAATATTATTTGGGTTGGCACAAAAGCCCATATAATTCAATCTTGAATGTTCTTTCAATTTGAAAGAATAATACGATGCAGAAAGAGCCAAGAGGCTCTCAACTCTCGAGTCTCGAGACATTTAGGAGTTGTCATTCTACGAGTATCAGCTTGTGATTAAAGTAGAAGCTAATCGCACCAAAACATAAATGTAAAAATGGAGAGCCAAGTTCCATACAAACATTATTTTTGTCTCAATAGACAAGTTACGTTAGATATTACGGCGAAGTCAATACTTCGCCGTAAAAAGGATGCAGATCTTAATGAGTACCAAGTTCTATGGAAATTGAAATATGTATGTATAGGAACCAAATAACATTATGAACAAATTATAGAGTATATCTTTGCTTTATTGAATAAATATATTGTATATTGTATAACAATTGATGTTATCTTATTCAATAAACAAAGTCGCTTTTTTCCCTCATGTCTCTTTGTTCCCTTTAATCTTTAAAACTACGCAACGGACTTTGATGATTCCTTCAGTGTTAGATAGCCCATTTACTGAGGAAGGCTATATGCTATATTTTATCACGCTAAGACTAATAGGAGCGAAGAAATTGAGGAAAATGTGGAAAAACGGGGTTCGCTCTGTCCGATTTTTTTTGTTTTCTGGTTTCTCCCTACGTTGACACACAATTACCCAGCTGGATTCCAAATTTCAGCCTTCTAGGTCATCTGGAAGTGGGTTAGAATGATCTATAGGTCAGTCAATCAGTGATAAAAATGTAGATTTTCGGACGTTAATATCTTAATAACCGTTGAACCGTTAACCGAGTGTGCTTATGAAATGTTGAGCATGTATTTATCTCGCAAGTCTTAAATTTGAAACGTTTATGTGAAATAGTTTCTGAATTATGAGCGGGTCAAAAGTAGCTGCAAATGGTTCGTGTAATATTACACACGGCGCTGCTCGCCATTCTGTTATGCTGGAACTTGGCTTGACACGCTACCGCGTGTCTAGATTTTATTGAACTGTGTGAAATTTGACAGAGAGTATTGTAATTGTTTATTAATTATTGCTTGTACTTTGTTAAATGTTTTTACATTTATTATGTACAAGGAACACGAAGGATAACTTTTTATTTAACTAGCCTCTTTTCACGTTGCCGGCTATACAATAGCGTTAAACGAATATATGCCTCTCTACACTGTAAACTTATTTTTGTGTTTATTATCTACTTTTAACGTACTCACTGCAATGTTACTTAACTGTAAAAACTTGTAAATGGCTATTTGTTGTTACTTTGTCATTAATCAGATTTGTTTATCTGTAATTTTTTCTGTACAATTAAAATAAAAAATAAAATAAAAAAACTCGTCCGTAACCGCTTGTATTGGTCAAAGCAAGTGAGCCTTACTCCTAAGTAAGTCAACAGCATCAACCTAACTCCTAAGTAAGTCAAGTGGCAGTAGATGGAGGTATGGAGCTATACGAGTATTATATAACAAAGGTCGCCCCCAAGTCGTTACCTATTTAGTCGCGAGTCCGTCCGCTGCGCGGCTATATTGCTCTACGGGGAATTGTTTTAATAGAAATCGACACCTCATGAGAGTTATGGTCCATCTTTCCACTTCCAGATCCCTGGGCTATGCCCGTGTATTTGTTATAGTTGTTGCTAAATTTGTTCAGCAACAACTAGGTATAATATATTCTTATTCTTACTCTTACTCTAGATATTCTTACTTTTCATACTTAAGATATATTCTTAAGTATGAAAAGCAAGAATATGTAGAGTAAGTATAGAAATTGCCGGATAAAAGTATTTCGGACCTCTCTTTCAGGGTCTAAATTTCTAAAATGAAAATGTTCTATCGACAATGTTGCTGGTCGACAATAAATAAGATCAAAATCTCTTTAAAAAATTCACTCATTCTGGAGAGAATTACAATCAGACTACGTTTGCAGTCGTTGCGGTCACTTTGAGTTGAAATATATATTGAAGTCACGATATCTGGCTATAAATCAATTAGTCTGACACTAATTGATTTATAGCCTTTTTAGTTTTCTGGTTTTTCCCTACGTTGACACACAATTACCCAGCTGGATTCCAAATTTCAGCCTTCTAGGTCATCTGGAAGTGGGTTAGAATGATCTATAGGTCAGTCAATCAGTGATAAAAATGTAGATTTTCGGACGTTAATATCTTAATAACCGTTTGTGCTGTGCTTATGAAATTTTGAGCACGTATTTATCTCGCAAGTCTTAAATTTGATATCTGGCTATAAATCAATTAGTCTGACACTACATCAAAATGTAATATATAATAGAATGGTATAAATATGAAGATAAGAAAGCGAAACTTACTAAAGACATATCTAAAGATGGAGACGGATCGACCCATAAAATACACAAATGGCGCCACAGCTTTTTCATACAGACAAATAGATAATGTTTCAGTACGTGTCACTGTTGTCGTAGATTAAATACGTTATAAAGTATATTAACCGGGGAGAATCTAGTCAGGAACGTGTTATAGGAAGAACATGAGGGGCAGATGCTTAGGACCATCACAAAACACATGGAAAAAATATTTTCACACGCAAAAGTGGCACGCACTTATATATATATAAGTGCGTGGCACTTTTGCATGTGAAAATTTCTACTGAAAATAATATCCACCTCATGATGTCCCAAGGTAATCCTCTTTACTAACAATGGTGTATAGTTTCCAATGTAGGTACTTACTTAATGCAAAGTTTAAGTAGCACTCAGGAAAAATCAGATGCCTCGATAGTCGCAGGTCAAAGAAAACTATCGTAACAAGAAATATAATCTTTGCAAAGTGGCTCGAAATCCACAACATCCTAGAAAATCACTTTCAGGGATGAAAGTTAAAAGCCTTTCTATTTTAAAGAAAACTCGGCGTAGAATTAATGGAAAGATAATATAGGTTTTAAAGACTAATTCCTTTAAGTCCGTAATTGCCCTTTGAATAACACATAAGAATTAATAACGTTTACGATTTTTTTTCGAGCTAATTTAGAATAACAACTTTTAAGAGGTAAGCGGTTAGTGGTTACAAATCGACAATACAAGACGTGCTTTTCAACATTCACAATCACACTATCTCTATAAGAGAATTCTATGCCATTCCTTCATAATTAGTTATTAGAGACGTAAGTGGATGAATTGGGTAAGTAACAATTTGTAAACGTTCTTTTTTGCATAAATGGAGGCTTTGGGGCCGGGAAAATGACTTGAAATAAAAAATTATTTGGATTTTATTCATAGCCAGGTTTATTAGTCGATGATAAAGTAGGTAAGTTACAAGGTTTGTTCAAATTATAAGAGAAAAATATAGTAACTGCCTTTATGTTTTAAAATATTACTTATCCACTTCATCCACTTACGACATCATTTTTTAATTCTCAACATTGTATTACGTATTGAGGTCCGAGATTCGTCATACTCGAACCATAGTCTGACCCCTAAAAAGCTGTTTTAAATTATTAAAAGGGCTTCCGACGGCCTTTAATTAATCGATGTAGTAAAAACCGGATCCCAAAGTTTTCCATTTCATGTAATATAGTGTGAATATCCCTCAAAATGAAAACAACAAGCCCTAAGAGTTAGGACAACGTTAAAGGGATGAAAAAAAAAATGTATAGCATTGAATTACAATTTCAAGGTGACTTATTCGACGGAGGGATCGTACCGAAAATATAAGTTTCTACTATTTTATGGGCCGTGCTAACCGATACCTCTACTGTGCGATTATTATTATTATTTATTCAGGTACAATATCTAGAAGCAATATATGTGCGTCGTTAGTTATCATGGTGTTATCTTGTATTGGCAAATTCGCTTATCTCTGAGTGTGGTTACAACCGTCATCAAAGTTAACGTTCGTTGATATAATAAGATTCGCTTGTTTTCGCAGTTTTTTTCATTTATCAAATCCTTATCTTCGTACCTGGCTTTAGACATGAACGGTCTTACCACAAAAGATTTAAACATCTGTTGAACAGTTGTTTTGAGACAATTTTGTATGGAATTTTTCTCTAATCAACTGTTCAACGGGTGTTTAAATCTTTTGTAGTAAGACCGTTTAACTCTTCTAGAAACCAGGTGGAGCATTCGTAAGATAGGCTTCAGAATGCACATAAGAATTTCCGTAAATCGGTGCCAGTTATATGGGTATTATAATTTAAGTCAATTGCCTCGAGCACGCAAAATAGGTGGAATGTAAGCCATATTAATTGTCAGAAACATTCGTTTATTACCACTAATAAATCCGAAACATAACGAATCACGATAGTTCTGATACAGCACCCCAATAGCTGCGTGGGGCGCAACAGCATCGGCCAATCAGAGTGTCAGTGATGAAGCGTTTTATAGTGGAATGTATTTAACATTAAAAATTATATCCAATTTTAAGTTTTTAAAAGTTTTATAGTATACATAAACAATTGGTGATGGTCAAAAAATCTTCCCTGCTCTTTATCTATCTGGAAAATACATTGTCACTAAGCTTGTTGAAAGTTCATGTTGCTAACAGCACGTTATGTTCGGGTTTAAGCTTGCTTTTAACTTTTTGCTTTAGTATAAGCGCCTTGAGTTTAGCTCCGATATTTTTTAATCGAATTTATATTCATTAATTACGGGATGCAAACAGTTTCCGTTTTGCATCAAGTGTTTGTGTGAAAATCAAACAAACGTCCAAACGTTAGCGTTTGAAACTTTCGTACGTATAATATTAGCTTTAAAACCTTTTGATAACTCGTTCTTGTGTACAAAATGAAAAAAAATCTATTTTGTTTGTAGCAACGTTTTTGTTCACCCAAATCAGCCCTAGTTCGGTCGGGTCGCATATTTGATTTCTCTATTGTGAATAACTTTTACATGTTATTGTTTATTTTTTCAATCTAAATGGGACGATACATATTTTGTCGCCATGCCTTTTATTTGCTACTAGCTGTTGCCCGCGACTTCGCCCGCGTGGACTTCAGTTTATAGCGCGCATTGTCAACAAAATTGGTATCAAATTTAAAAGCTTTTTAAAACCCTGGTACCCCTAAAATCAAAATACCCAAAACAGCTGTGCAGTGCGCACATATAATTTCATTTTTTTATATTAAACCTAAAGCTTATTTAGCCATTACACAACTTTAGCTTTATTTAGCATTGGTAGGTTTAAGGTTTCGTCACTCATCACTTCGTAAATAACGTACTGAGTACTGACTACTGAGTAGTGTGTTATTCATTAACGACGTGCATAACAATCGCAAGAATCGAAAAACGCTATTCAATTTGGTACCACCTCTTATAGAAAGATGCATGAGCGAGCGATATCGCGATGTAGGAGACGCACTGTGCCATCTATTATGATTTTTGGAACTAACTTAATTTTAACAAATTTACTCATTTTCACCCCCTTACAACCCATTTTTCCGGTTAAAAAGTAGCCTATATCCTTTCTCAGGCTTTAGACTATCTGTGTACAAAATTTCATTACAATCGGTTCAGTAGTTTTGGCGTGAAAGTGAGACAGACAGACAGACAGACAGAAACACTTTCGCATTTATAATATTAGTATAGATATAATTTGGGTAAAAAAAATGTAATTGCTTGGCTTGATATACCTACCATGATTACGCAACACAGTTTTGGGCGGTTATCAAAAAAGGCATATTATATGCAATGTAGTCAAACTGGCTCGATCGCAGGGAGGTATAAAAATACCTCTTGATCACATGACATTTTACGTTCCCGGACATTTGGGTTACGGACTTTCTCTGTTACATGAATAAAGTTTTCATTGTCTCTACATTGGAAGACGAATTCAATTCATATCTGTATGTACGGGAGTCTTGGGCTACTGCCTACTCCTGCAATGAAATAACAATGTATATGTTACATACAATGTTGCATGTGTTGTATGCGAGATCAGTAACCGGTATTCCGTTGCTTTGACTGGTTTCAATCTAGGACATGCTACTCAATTGTTTTCATCCTATTATTATTAACTAGCTGACCCGACAGACGTTGTCCTGTCTTAACGATGATTATTTAATTCGAATTGGTATAATTAAGAAAACAATAGATTAAAATTAGTATCTTCACGCCAAATTTCATCAAAATAAATTAAATAGTTTAAGCGACAATCATAAAAGTTTATTGTGCTGGAACCGTACATTTTCCCGGACAAAAGTATCCCTTATCCTTTCCCGAGGCTCAATGTATCTCCATACCGAATTTCATAAAAATAGACTGAATAGTTTAGGCGAAAATCATAAAAGTTTATTGTGCGGGAACCGTACATTTTCCGGGACCAAAAGTATCCCTTGTCCTTTCCCGAGACTCAAGGTATCTCCATACCAAAATTCATCAAAATCAATTGAATAGTTTACGCGCAAATCATAAAAGTATATTATGCAGTAACCGTACATTTTTCCGGGACAAAATGTATCCCATGTCATTTTCCTGGTTCTAAGCTACCTCTCCACCAATTTTCAGCCAAACCGGTTTATCCGTTCTTGAGATAAAAGTTTATTGTGCGGGAACCGTACATTTTCCGGGACCAAAAGTATCCCTTGTCCTTTCTCGAGACTCAAAGTATCTCCATACCAAAATTCATCAAAATAGATTCAATAGTTTACGCGCAAATCTTAAAAGTATATTGTGCAGTAACCGTACATTTTTCCGGGACAAAATGTACCCTATGTCCTATTCCTGGTTCTAAGCTACCCCTCCACCAATTTTCAGCCAAATCGGTTCATCCGTTCTTGAGTTATAAGTAGTGTAACTAACACCACTTTCTTTTATATATATAGATACTTTAGATTTTTTTTCTAAAATACTAGAAAATATGTCAATCACATTTTTTGTAGTATGAACTCTAGTGTAGTAAGTGTCAATAAATGGGTGTTTTACTATAGATTCTTTTCATATAACTTAGTATGTAGATTGTACAGCAGTCAATAAAGATGTGAATGAAGAATGTGCCTAATATGACTTGTTCGGAGCTTAACCTGGGCTTTTACAGTAGTAGGAACTCTTACTTACTTAAGTAGGTACTATAGATATTTTTGTTATAGGTTATAACCTATATGTAGAGTAAACAATTAAGAGTGCTGACTACGCCTATCTTGTTCGGAGCTTACCCGCCTGGCTGTAAATGAAGTTCGGTTTAGCGACGTGAGACCTTGCAGAGGGACGCACGCTGAATTGACCTGGATTATCGCGGGATGATATTCATCTCTCGTACGCCTCCCGTGGGACAGTTACGTGTAACACACTTTAAATGAGGTACAGTCTATAGAGCAATCGATGTAGGTCGAACTAGATTTTAAGCTAAGGTAGTCAAGTCAAGAAAAATTGTAGTCGTAGTCGGTGTACTACTAGATAGGTCTACAATAATGCTTACCACCGGTAGACTATACCAAGATGCAGTGTCGTGTCGCGTTTTTCCGTCCTTGCATAGTATTTTAGTGTTTCAACATAATTTTTATAGTAATGTAGTTACGCAAAGTGCGAGTTCATCTCAAGATCGAACTCAATCTCAATAACGAGCTGTCAAGAGTCTCACAAGTCACAACTACAATTACCACTAACCACATCATTTATATTGGCGTACGTGTTCCCCGGCTCACGATCACGAGCGGGAGGATTGTTGTTCGTATTCAAATTAAAATGTTTAATAATGCATTTCTCGTCTCTCGCGAACAGTGTTTAAGTACAAAATAACATTATTATCTCGGGCTCGGTGTGACGTAAATTGTTTCGAGCCGATTCACATCATCTCACTAGATGCAGCACCCGCCATGTGTTATCAGTGTTATCAGATCGACTTTATTCCCTTTTAATATAGAAATTTTACAATCACACGCGCATTAAGAAAATGTTAGCCCTAATCGTAACGTTCGTTCACAGTTTAAATTTTAAGATTAATTGTTTTGAAATTAATACTGTATGCGTATTGAAAATCAAATAAGTCTCTGTATTAAGAGGCCGGGTGCCATCGAAATTCTCATACATACGTAATACCAAAATCATTTTGTCATACGAAAATATTTAACATGTTTGAGTTATTTTTCATCTTAGAGTTTAAATATTTTGTAGTAAACTTTTGTGCAGGAACCTAGGTAATTACTATTTTAAGCTGAAAAATAACTCAAAGATTTTAAATACACACACTGGCAAAATTAGCGGAACATAGGTAAAAAGGGCCACAACCTGAATTCAAGTGGGTCGGGCTGTGTGAAATCCTTTTTTATAGTTTCTAAGCTCATTTAAGAAATAAAATATTGAACACAACTGGCAAGTTGACAGATTTTTAATGCAATTAAGCCCCACTAAGTTTTTTTCGATGATTGACGTTGTAAGTGTTTCTGATACGAATGGCGTTTTTAGCGGGGTGCAAGGTATGCCAGCTCATTTGATTGTTGGTTTTTGGAAGAACACATTGCTTAGATACAAAATTAGTGATTTTCCAGCATCTACGACAGCTAGAGCTGTAACCATAATAGAGAAAGGTCACACCTAACGTTCGGTCAGTCAGGCCTTAAGTGTGTCGACTTTCGTGGTCTATCGTAACTTTAAACGCTACAGAGAGACTGGATCTTACGTTCGGAGACGAGAACAAGGCAGATATCGGGTGGCAATGGTTCAGGATGACCGTTTTGTAAGGGTACAAGCCTTAAGAAATCGACATCAAACTGCTTTGCAGAGACGAATCCTGTCGGAACAGGTCCGAGATGTACGTGTTAGTGATTGTACAGTGAGAAGAAGACTCAAAGAAGTTAAATTAAACTCAAAGGTGCCAGCAAGGACACCAAAACTGGAGACAGGACAGCAAAGAGCCAGGCTAAGATTTGCGCGTGAACTTTAAAATTTGACAAGTGAGTGAAATCGTGTGCTGTGCAGTGATGGGAGCAAATTCTGTGCAAATTTTGTTGACAGGCGATAAAGAATGTGGATAAATCGTAAGGAACGCTATAGACCTTCAAACTTAACGGAAACAGTGGCCTATCATGCAGGCTTCGTAATGGTTTGGGGTGGCATATGATTTGGAGCCCGCACGGAGCTGATGATTGTTAATGATGGTACTTTGACAGTACATGGCTATAGCACAGACATCCTTGAACTGCATGTTGTGCCTTTTACACAGTTTTTGGCAGTAACTTCAATTTTATGCGCGTCCATAGAGTAACAAAATCGGGCATTGTTACCTAAATGATGCTGGCGTAGCACAGGTGGAGAGGTCAGCACGGTCTTCGGATGTGGATCCGATCGAGGACGTGTGGCACATCAATGGGTGAACGGTACAAGTTAAAACTCCAGCTTCAAAATGTGTTCAGGAGCTAGAGTTGGCGCTACTGGAGGATTAGAAGAATATCCCACAGGAAATGATTGCCAATCAAAATGCAAGCATATCCAGACTCTCTTGAGATCCATAGAAGGCATTACACGCTTCTAAACTAAACTTAAAAACTTACTACTGAAATTTCAAAGATTTTTCTTAATTTTTTATTTTTGGAGATTTTTTCTATTTTACTCGTTTCTATGCCCTAAATTTATGTAAATTTTATTTTTTTATTAAATTAATTTTATTATTCAAATTAATAAATAAATACATAAAAAGCAGCAAATAATTTTCAAAAAAAAAAATTGTTATGTTCCTCTAATTTTGCCGGTGTGTTTATTTTCGTATGAGAAAATGATTTTGGTATTACGTATGTATGAGAATTTCGATGCACCTGGCCTCGTTCGCTAGGCGAGTACTCTGGCGAGTAGTACTCTGATTATGTGACTATTTCTATTGCATTATTGACAGCCATCCATTGAAAGACGTATGGTGGCAGCCCTAGCGTAGGATTTCACGATCAAATATCTCCAGTTCTAAACGGATCTTACAGGTGTTTTTTTTTTTTGTGCGTATAGAATGCTTGTATACCTTTAATTTGTCGATATTTTCGATTGCATCTTTTGTTTAGTTTTGGATAAAAAAAATAAAAACCTAAATATGAAAATTATTTTATTGTATGTAAAATATTAGTAATGGTTATTTGCTATAACAATCCGAATACACCCTCTTTCATACACTGGTAGTGTATTTTTACTCCCTATAAAAGCCAATTTTTCATCTCTGTGTTTTTCATTTTTATTTGGGAAACAAAAATCGGCCAAGTAAGAGTTGGACTCGCGCACAAATGGTTCCGTAACAGAATAAAGCAAAAATATGAAAAATTGTGTTTTTTGTGCGATATAAATAATTATTTATTTTAATTTAATTACTAAAAGCTGTGAAACGGCTTAAAAAACAAGTTTGTTGTATGGAAACCCCCCTTGAATATTAAATTTATTTTGTTTTTAGTGTTTGTTGTTATAGCGGCAACAGATATACACAATCTGTAAAAATTTTAGAAGTCTAGCTATAGCGGCTCTTGAGATACAGCCTGGATACAGACAGACACCCATAGAAGTTTTAGTAATAGGTTACCGTTTTTACCCTTTGGGTACGAAACCCTAAAAGTTGATAGGCAATCATTGAAAATAGTGCTACCACACTTCAGCATTTGATGACTTTTAACTCTGAAATTAATGCTATTGGCAAGTGGACTCCAATTTGAGTAGATTGGTGATTACGATATCGATTTGGTCACCACACTCGCTATTGTAGTATATTTTTTAATGGTATGAAAATTTTAATGGATACAGGCAAAGAACAGACGGATTGTCTAATGAAATAAGCGAATGCTACCCTAGAGCACTAAGGTCTAAGCCCCAGGATTTATCAATTATCAAAGGGCTTAGTCATATGCATGAAGTTGGATGTCAAAAATTTATGGAATGTGATAATATGATGCAAATTGTGGTGTCAAATTCCATTTTGACATCTAACTTCGCTTAGATCTAAACTAGCGAATGCAATAATATGAGCACTGAGCACCCTGGTATTGCGCACCAGGCCAGACCCAGACCCAGATCCCTCTTGGGCCTTTGGTATCTAATTTTTAATACCTATACATATTTTTTTTTCATAGGCCGGTCCAGAGATGACATGGGTGATAGCGGAGCACACGGCGAGCGGGTCGGGCGAGGTATCGGTGACGAAGGGCCAACAGGTGGAGGTGCTGGAGGCCTGGTCGGCTCGCAGCGACTGGTACCTGGTGCGAATACCGGGAGAGCCGCCCCAAGAGGGAGCAGTACCAGCACACGTGCTCAAACTCCAGCCGCAGCACCAACAGAAGACGTCGCCGTCCCGACGACCGCTCAGCCAACCGTGCGATGATAGCGCGCTAGGTGAGTCCTCAAAATCATAAGTTTGCCAGTTCATCTCGATATTCTAACATACTTCCGCTTAACATCATTAAGAGTTTAGAAGGAACGTTCTTAATTTCTGCATTTAAATTAATCCACTAAGCGATCACTGTTCGTTGGTGTGTTAATAACGGTAGCTCTCATAAGTTACATGCCCACAGGCTACAATCAATAAAATTTAAAATTTACATAAAAATGCTCACATACAGAATTTTGTAGTCTACAGCGTTTTTAAAATCTTGCACATTTGATTGAAACTCGACGTAAAAAAAAAGACAACTTTTGTTAACGTTATTAAACCTAACGGTGTGTTTGAAATAAAATATCGTGAAGCTTTTAGGCGATCGATAACGGCCATATAGACGAGAGTGGTCCGGTCTGAAAAGACGAGTAAGCTTAAAGCCGGGTGAGGGTGAAAGCATATTTTATATAATAATATGGACTGGACTGTAGTCTACGTGAATATTTTTTTATGTGTGAGAATAACTGACATTGCAGAAGATGGGGTTGTATTGTGTTAAGGGGCCGGGTACCCCGGGTAAAATATTTAAACACTAAAAAATTTTTTTTGTTTAAAATTTTTTTTAGTAAATTTACTACTAAATATTGAAGCACTAAAAAATAGAGTAAAACACTAAAAAATATATAAATAAATAGTAAATTTACTACAAAATATTTAAACTCTAAAAAATATTTCTTAGTATTTAAATATTTTGTTGTAAATTTAATATCTTAATATATATATTTCTTGTGTGCGTGTGTATGTGACTGAACTCCTCCTAAACGACTGGACCAATTTTGATGAAATTTTTTGTGTGTGTTCAAGGGGATCTGGGAATGGTTTAGATGCACAATTTTGTCCGCTGGACAATGTTTTTTTAATTAATTTTTAATTTATTAGTAGTTGTCGATTTTGGAATGTTTTACATTGGATCCGACAGTCGGCTGCCATCGCAGTGTCAAATTTTAAATAATATTCGAATTCGGATTTTAATTTTAGTCTGTCCGACAGGTAGCGCTTCGACCAAATTAAAAAAAAAATACTTTATATACTTAATATGGCAAAGAAACGTTTGACGGGACAGCTAGTTTATTTATATATTTTTTAGTGTTTTACTCTATTTTCTGGTGTTTAAATATTTAGTAGTAAATTTACTAAAAAAATTGTAAACAAAAATTATTTTTTTGTGTTTATATATTTTGAAGTAAATTTTTGTGCAGGAACCTAGGTAATTACTATTTTAAACTGAAAAACAACTCAAAATTGTTAAATATTTTCGTATGAGAAAATTATTTTGGTATTACGTATGTATGAGAAATTCCAAGGGTACCCGGCCTCTTAAGCGTGTCAAGTGTAAGCGCTAGCATGACCACCATAGATAGGATTTGTTAAAGATAACAAATGAATTCTAAGAGTTTGTCCTTAAAATCTACCAACGTTTCTATTCTGTCACATTTCTACTGTGGCTATGTTAAGTCTGAAAGCCTGAACGATGTTTATAAAATAAAATTTTGTCTAAAAGCGGTCGGACTAATTTTTTACTCCATAAGCATATTGCATTAAATAATATTATGCCATAACATTTTGCTCCCCCATAGAGGTATATTAATGCACGCCATAATTTCATCGATAAGTCTCGGCGTGGCAGTAATTGAACAAAGTGTGTTACACAGTACACACTTTCTGCAAAAAGTACAAGACACGTCAGCATGGGAACCGAGTAATTGAATTGTGGGTTCGCTAACAGATTACCAGCTGACCTGCCTGTCTCATACAATATACTGCTGCAATTAACCACTTGGATTAACACTATTGGATCAAATTGAAATTTAAGAGTCGAAGTTGTTTAACCTGTAAGTCTTTTAATAGAACATTGCATGTTTAAAAGTCTTTTTTTTTACGTTTTGCTGATAGATCTGTCTTATTAAACCTAACTCAATTAACAGTTTCGTCATTTTATTTTCTAGCAACTAGCAGTCAATTTCGTACTAGACGGTTCTAGGAAGTAGGAATAAAAATATTAGCGGTTTGTCCTTTTTAGTAATTTATCAAAGTATGCCACGAAAAGTTATAAATTATAATATAGGTGAATTTACTGATACTGCCCTTGTAAAACTCTTAAAAGTTAAAATAGCTCTTTCATGAAATCGGAAATTTGGTTGTAACGATTTCTTATTTATTGGTTTATCACTCATTCACCGAAAATCTAAAAATGCCAATGATCTTATCTGTTACTCATTTTCGCCGCGAATTACGAATTCATAAAGTTTTAAAAATACATCAACCAGACTAGGCGTCTTTAAATGTGTGAAATTTATGCCCCTTGCGTCGTGTCGCTTCCGTTTATCTGAAAACTTCTCGAGTATCTCAATGTGATCGGTACATAAACATATTGTTCTGAAGCCGACCGGTATATTGATACAATTCGTAATCGATCCGTCGAATCATTTTAGTTTTGATTTCACCAGTATTAGGATTTTGGATGTATGCAACGGCACGCGTTTTAGAGCTAAGAAAGGAAGCTTGATTTTCAAAGAAACTGCTCTCAATTCTAATCATGTAAAAGCCTGAGATTACTAAGATACCATACTAAGATTTGTGGTACGCAAGCATGTTACGTTCTTTTCTTTGACTCTTGATCTAGAGATTAGATAGAGTTCTTATGTCATGTAGATAGATAACCACATAGGTGTAATTTAGGTACTTACTTGTAAGTATAGTTACCTACTAGCTTTTTAACCTTCACTAGAACAGTCGGTTCCTATAATTTTCAGCGTACGTGCACCAAGTTGCGAGCTAAGTTATTCTCATTTCACGCGAACATGGTGTATGAACCCAGCACTAATTAGACCTTCCGTTTGCGAACTGGAACTTAGCTGGTTAGTTGTTGAAAAGGTGATCAAGTTCTCAAAGCGAACATAATTAATTTCCCACCTTTGTCTGTTCGAACTTCGAACGCATTTCCGACGTCCCTTCTTCAAACTTTTCAGTTTGTGAACGTCCGATCCAGACATGAAATAGCTTCCCACTGTGGAATAATTTCGGACCCAGGTTAATCGTATACGACAAATTATTTTTCCCAATTTACTGGGCGCTGTAAGGTTTTAGGGTTCCGTACCCAAGGGTAAAAACGGGACCCTATTACTGAGACTTCGTTGCCAGCTGTCCGTCTGTCGGTACATGTCGGCCTGTCTTTCTCCGGGCTGTATCTCAACAACCGCTAAAGCTAGGCTTCTGAAATTTTCACAGACTCCGTTGCCACTTGCCACTATAAAAACAAATACTAAAACATTACTTCCTCCTTTTTGGAAATTGGTCAAAAAAATAAAATGTATTATATTATTTAACGGAAGCCCGTGTGATTTTTTGGTCTTTTGCGCTTTATATCGTACCTACTAGCGACCCGCCCCGGCGTCGCACGGGTATAAAATATATAGCCACTGAAAAAATGATTAAAATCGATAACCTATCACAATCCTTCATGTGGTCTACTTCTTATCTGCAGCGTAACCGTATCTTAGCGTGAAAAAATCTAGCCTATAACCTTCCTCGATAAATGGACTATCTAACACTGAAAAAATCATCAAAATCCGTTGCGTAGATTTAAAGATTAAAGGGAACAAAGGGATATGAGGGAAAAAAAAGCGACTTTGTTTCATAATAAGTATAGAGTATAGATGGTAACAGATATGCACTTAAAATATTCACAAAATCCTTAAATGAGTTTTTGTGTTAAATTATTGTGTTTTAATATTAATCATTGATAAAAAAGAAACTAAATTATTAAAGGGCTCCCATACAAAAAATACTCTTTTTTGCGTTTTTTCTAGATAATGGTATGGAATCCTTTGTGCGCGGGTCCAACACACACTTGGCCGGTTTTTTGCTATTCCGTTGAGCTCGGAGTCGATAAAAAATTTCGTAACGTCACTCTCAAACCGCCGCACTTTAATACCCAGTAAATTATTTTACAGCAAAGTTGTTTGCTCATTATGCAAGAAGGATTAATTAGGGCTGGAAAGTCTATGTGCAATTAAAACTTCATTCATGCGAAATATAAAACGCTAGTGTAAATATTGTACAAGCTACGCTTAGCGCTGGCGAACGCGAAGAAAATACTTTGTGAATTTCATAAAACCACAGCGTTGTCGCGTATGATGCTCTTTGCTGGGGAACCACTACACTACACAGTAGTTAGTACACACTAACTACTCTGTCAATGTTTGTTTGTAGTTTTTAATTTGAGTACTTGTTTGTGTTCTCACTGTTTTGTTTGTCGCTTTACGGGAAAATATCATTCCATACTTATTTAATTGTTCAAACAGCTGAACTGATTTTGCTGCGGTATAGAGATACTTTGAGTCTAGGGAATGGACATAGGATACTTTGTATTCTGTAAATATGTACAGTTACTGCGCGATAAACTAATTTTGGGCGTCATCTAGTCATAAAATAATTGATAAACTTTTCAATTGATATCCTTGCCTAAATTTTAATCAATTGAAAATATTGTAATCAGTTATCGCCTACGTAGGCAAAGCAAATATCGATATGGATAGAATTCAATATTGCAGTCAGTAAAGGAATTATTCATGACAATTATAAAGCAATTTCTTGCGGTTCTAGTGCAGCGATGGCACGAAGCTTTTGTATTGGCACTCATCGATATTGGCGATACATTTGTAATTCAATGTAGACGTAAAAGGCAAAATTAAACTCTATATTCTATAATATTGTATTTAATATACTTTCGGAAGCATGCAGTGTGTAAATACGCCAAGTGCTAACGAGGTATCAATGTATTCGGTTGTGTATGAAAATATACGACGTACGTAAGACGAAAAGTATATATCAGTGTCGCCGTCTGCTTACATTTTAATTATAGGTGTCCAGCGCATTGATTCACAATTCCCGTTTAACTCGGTTTCAAAAACTTTTGTGCGGTTATTGGTCAACGCGACGTTGACTAGCGATTAACTGTTGCGGGCAATGTGAATCAGACCTCTGTTATGGCGCGGAGTTGCATTAGCAAACATTAAGGCTGCTCTTTCGAAAAAAGCGTGCAGATGAAAGAACATTTCATCGGCATTAACAGAGAAATTATATCTGAAAAAAATTAGTTATCTACATGATATGATACGTAATTTGGTTTTGCCATATTTTTTCTATCGATATCACATAATAAAGAAATAAAAAACCAAATCACCTCCAAATCGTTGAATGAAACCACTTTACTCCTTCATTATTTATCAAAAGAATATATAAAAAATATCTACTGCTTTGCAATACATAAGTTAATAATTTGGTTTTTTTACTTTTTTTGAAATATGTATTATATTAAGCCTTAAAAAGGTTTTTTCTCCTATCCTCATGGACGCGGCGAGCGTCGTAACCGCCACCGTACAAGGCGCGCTGTTATGAATGTTATTTTAATGTCATTTACGTAGATATTCGCACTGACAGACAATCGACCTGCTAATTTAGGGAGAGAGGGCCCTTAATTACAGTCGAAAAGTGTTACTTCATACTCAAAACTCAAACTTCGATTTACTATAACTACTTAGTTATAGTATCCAAGTTAGGTAAAGATTTTTTTGCTTAGCTTTGGCGACAGTGGAGAAACAAAGCTTTGAAAAATTAAAGCATTTGTTTTTTCAATGTTTTTGAGTGGAACGCCAACTGAAAAGTTTATGATGAAAAATATTTTAAAAGTTGGATTAATAGTTGGGTTCCTACGTGGGAGTGACCTAGTTAGGTAAAATATTGTAGCAAAGAACGTTCACGTGCTTAGAAATGATAAAAGTTATTTTTTTTTAAATATACTAAGTTTTTATTTCAGTCTTTTTATATTTGTGTTACTGTTAGTTATATAAGCATCATCATGCTAGTGGACAACGTAACCCTATTATTTTGTATACTTAGCTAAACTTTTAAAACGATAGCTTTTGAACAACAGCATTAAACCTGCGATCCGCCGCCTCTTAATACTTTAACAACTCTAGAAGTGTACCTCAAGGAACAACCTAAATATTTATAATTTAGCACGTCTCTCCCTACGTATTTATGTATTCGTAGAATTTTTACGAATGACGCGATGTTACGTATTTAATGCTATTTATTTTCGTTTTAGAAAGGTCTATTTTTGTAGGTCGTGTATTTTATTGGGTTGTTCCGCGGAGCGAAATGAGCGGTTAGTGGTGTTCGTGCGTACGCGCGCTTGTCGCACGATTAGTGTCGCACGTCGCGGTCGCCTCGGGATTTTAGATGTGCAATTTTGATTTATTGGAAATTTCAACATGGAAATGGGCGTACTCGGGTCAGTCGGGCGGGCGGGAGGCGCGCGTGCCCACCCGCTTCAACCGCTCTCTGCGCCTGCCTCATCTTCCATTGCACGTACGCACTCTCTTGCACTCGGGAACGCCCTTCCATCCGGAAGTTACAGCCGTCGCCGCAGCCTGCAAAGTATTCCTGGTTTCCGGTGCGAATGCACGCGTCCGCTGCACTCGCCGCCTCGACGTAGCGAGCTCGACGTCGCCGCCGTCCGTAGTTACGAAACCTTAAAAATATTTAAATTCTAAAATGTTTTAATTGAATTTAAACGATGGCGGCGAGCGCCCTCACAGAGATCAGTAAGGAGCCGGACATCGTTTCCGGGGGTCGGAATGATCCTCCGCTCTGTAACGGGTACGTTGTCCACGCGGAGAGCGGCGAAGGCAATGGGAACGGTCGGGCCGGCTCATTCAGAGCGGCGTACCAACGGTTGTCGAAAATTTTGTGCCCCATCGGAAACGTTAGCAACCATGTCGGTACGTAACACTTTCAACTTTCTTCTGCAACTTTCGGCAGCGCGGTTCAAACTTAACGGAAACTTTTTGCGAATTGTTTTCTACGTTCGTTTTAAAAATATTAGTTTCGGTATTGTAGTCGTTTTATTGTACGTTTTAAATATTGAAACTTACAGTTTTTGATTGTGTCTTAAAAATTATATCCCATGCAGTTAAAAACTTATTTTTCTTAAATTTTTATCATTAGTTTGGAAACAAATTGATTTAAACTTTGTAAAACTCTTTATATTTTTATAGCAATAGTTCTGGAAATTACAGAAACCTTTTGTTTTTCAAAACAATATTTTAAAAACTCCAGACAGTACGATTTGAGTTTTTTTAATAACCAACAATATTTTGTATGAAAATTAAGTACTTAATTAAGTACCGTACACGAAACACCATGAAAAACTTTTGTCTGCGATTGTTAAAATCAAAATTGTTTTAAAAAAATATTGTAAAATTTTAGTTTGCGAATTGAAATAAATCTTATTATAATCTGCAATTTCATTAGTTATTCATGATGTAAAACGTTAAATGATTGAAAATGTTTCACCGATGCATCAATCAATTTCAAATATGAAATAATCAAATTACGGTGGGTGTTTATCTATTTTCACTGACGCATATTTGACTCCAACGGTTAATGGGGGTATTGATTTTGATATTTATTATATTGGATACGGACAACTAAATCCGCTGTGTCGAGTTTGAAGAGCAATAAGTACTTTACGTCAGATTCGGAAACTTTTATTTTTAAAAGCCTTTTATGTACTTACTTATTTGTTTTCGAATCAAAGTGAATCTTGTTTATAATAATATTCTCTCATCCCTATCGTTGTTTATATTTATTATAGTTAAGTTTCAAGCGAATTAATATCAAAAAGCTCTATCGCATTAAAATAACGAAAAAAACCAGTCGATCATCTGAAAATTTATAAGCGATTAAAAATATGATAATCTCTATTACATCTACCAACGTTGGAGTCGGTTATTTGATTTTTCTATTGCATAGCTTTTAACAAGGGCTTTGAGCGCAGCGACTGAGTCAAGAAATTCCGTAACGAATAAACCTAACATACTTCGCCACGGTGTTTTTGTGCGTGCGAACGTATGCGAATTATAATTGCATAAGTTAATAAAAATGCTATGCAAAAGCTTTAGTGCGGCAGTCCCCGAGTGCAACACGTATTTTTTTTAAATAATATTGTCGATAATTTGAAAATCAAAAATTTATACGTTAACACATTACTTATAAGAAAGTAGCAGTATACACTTAGGTCGTTTGAATTTCCTACCTTATGTAATTTAGTCTACCTACTGCTGAGTTAATCTAAGCAACAAAGAGTTTCTTGCAGTGTATAGAGTGCATATTGCGAACAACAGACATACAATTTCCTGTGTCACTAGCACGACTAAATAACGCATGTGAGCTAAAACTGAAATTCAATTCAAGGACTGTTTGCATGAAAATTTAGCCTCAATTAATATGCATAGTCAATAGTGCATAATATTATGCTGCCCTATTTTTATATTGTTTATGTTTTATAGTGAGGACTAGCTTTTGAAAACAGCGTGCTACTACTGCTCTGTTACGTAAATACGTTAAAAATAGACTTATAGTTTGCTAAATGTAACCTAGATAAATTATTATCGTTCGTCGTATCTTGCGAGTGTCGTACATTTTCCGTAATACTCGTATTATATCCTACGTCCTTTCCCGGAACTCAAAGTAAAATCGGTTCAATGATTCAAGCGTGAAAAGGTAATAGTGGGCAGAAAAGCTCGTGAATTTATAAAATAATATGGATTTCGCAGAACCAAATTAAATATTTGCAATTCGGCGTACTTACTAATAAGCAATAACACCAGCGAACTCTACATTTTACATCGAATGCGCTGTTTTCTCTCACAAATTGAGGGCCTGTTTCACCGCTTCCTGATAAGGCTATCCACCACTTAATTTGACAGATGGAGTATGGAAAATCTGTCAAATAACCCTATCGGGCACCTTATCAGGAAGCGGTGAAACAGGCCATAAATATTCAAAGAAAAACGGTCGACGGCGAAATTATGAATACGTTTATGTTTGTTTATACATGTCCAGAGTATTGTTTAGTGGTCAGTTACATACGCGGTGAGTCATACTTCTCACGTGGGGTCATCCATAAAGTATGTCACACGCTAGTCCCGAAGTTTGAAATGTTTTATATCCTAAGATCCGACCGTAAAATCCTGCATGAATCGTTTTTTTCGATCAAATATATTTTAAAATAATCTTTTGAACATATAGAATGGATTAATGTTAGGTTGCCTTGTTAAAAGTAGCCGCAAGTACCTCTAATTGAGCAAAATGAAAGCCCGTAATACAAACTTGCGTGTTATACAATAGAAAAGTAAGAACTAAGAAGGAATGACATTTAGGCATGACAGGACACTACGCATAAAAATAAAAAACGCATGTTAAATAAAAATAGCAATCTTGCGCGTTCTCGACGTCCTCAAATCCTGCCAGGCATAATAATTGTAGGCCTGAACATTTGTCATATACAAAAGTGATGGCAACCCCAGTTTGCGGCGATCGTGCAACAGGCAACCATATGAATCATGTACAAAATGCATAAAACTTTAATTTTGGATCAAAATTATTGAAAAAAATCGATGCTTCAATTTTGATGAAGAACCATGTCTGTTTACGGGCTGGCAACCCTAGGTTGCGGCCGATTTAGAGCTGGCAACCATTTATACCTTATTTTGTCTCGTCATTTTCTTTCAAATAATGTAAAATTTATTCAAAAAAAGGTACACGCAAATTTATGGATTTACCTCATGAACATCAAAGCGCACGGAAGTGCGCAAGCCTAGTTCCAGCAGGCCGCGCGCATGCCGTGCACTATTTACACGAACCGTTTCGACGTACTTTTGACCCCCCTGTAGCTCAGGGTCTATTGCGAGTGCAAAGATAAAATTAACCCTACGTAATTATTTACGAGTACTTAAGCAGTATACCCAATTTCATAGATATAGCTTCAGTAGATCCTGAGATATATCCTTGTAAAAATAGCTTATTTTGGCACTGACTCACTCATTCACTCACTCATTCACTCACTCAATCACTGACCGGTAATCAAAACCTCTAGGCCACTTCCAATTGTCCTAGCGTTATGAAATTTGGCACACAGGTCGTGTGTTATATGTAGATTAACGAAAAATTAAGAAATTGTAGAAAATGGTCAAGCGTGAGTCGGTTCATCTACGAACTTCAGAGGCCACTTCCAATTGTCCTAGCGTTATGAAATTTGGCACACAGGTCGTGTGTTATATGTAGATTAACGAAAAAATAAGAAATTTTAGAAATCGGTCAAGCGTGAGTCGGCCTATCTACAGCCCATACAAACTTTAATGTCATAGCGTTATGAAATTTGGCACACAGGTCATGTGTTAAATGTAGATTAACAAAAAATTAAGAAATTTTAGAAATCGGTCAAGCGTGAGTCGGCCGATCTACGAACTTTAGAGGCTACTTCCAAATGTCCTAGCATTATGAAATTTAGCACACAGGTCGTGTGCACTTCATCGATCATAATCATCTTCATCAACAGCCTGATCCATAATACTTCTAAATTTGAACTTGGCAGGTTTTTGTGCTATGCGTTACACTTGATTAATTATATAATTAGATAATATTAATAGAATTTAAATAACCTAAGGTAAGAGACACGTATTCATAATTTTTGTTTTACAGGCTACTGGGATGTTACTTTTAAATATGTCTTTTTGGCTCCAGTATTTGTTCCAAGTTAATTGGACTCGTCTTTCTACTTCTAAGTTCCTGTTTTGTCTTTCAAAACTTACAAGTTTTCCCAGGTAGACATATTTCTCTACATATTCCAGCGGTTTTCCATTTATTGTTAGAGGTCTTTTCCAACTATTTGTCATTGCCATAGTTTTCTTCGTATTAATTTCTAGCCCTACCTTTGTGCTTGCTTGATGTAAGGTTTGTATCATATACTGTAATTCAGAGCTTGTTTCTGCCAGGAGAACGAGGTCGTCTGCGAATCTAAGGTGGCTCAAATAGGTTCCCTTTATGTAGAGCCCTAGTTTACTCCAGTCTAGTTTTCTAATAACAGATTCTAGGACGGCTATAAAAATTTTTGGAGACAACGGGTCTCCCTGACGCACTCCCCTATTTATTGCAAAGCTTGGGCCTAGAGTTTCCAACTTCACTCTACCTGTATTGTGTTCATACACTTTTTTAATGATGTTAATATATATGTCTTCTACTCCTTGTTCCTTTAGACTTTCCCATATACTAGTGTGCAATATAGTATCGAAGGCTTTTTGATAGTCTATGAATGCCATATATAAAGGTCTCTGGCTTTCTTGATATTTTTCAATTATTAATTCTAGTGCGTGGATGTGGTCGACAGTTGAAAAAGATTTTCTAAAGCCGGCTTGTTCTACTGGTTGTTGTTTCTCAAGAGTTGGGCTAATTCTTTTGTTAATAATAGCGGTAAACAGTTTGTAAAGACTAGGCAACAAGCTTATTGGCCTGTAGTTCCCGATGTCTTTTGGGTCCCCTTTTTTGTATATTAATATAATGTTGGATTCAGACCATTGAGATGGTATTTCTGAGCTTAGCAGGATCATGTTGAAAAGTTCAACTAGTTCGTTGATGAGCATTATGTTTGCGTTTTTCAGGGCTTCGTTCGGAATGCGGTCCGAGCCTGGGCTTTTCTCTAGTTTTAGTTTCTTAACAGTCTCTATTATTTCAGTCAGTAAAATTAATATGTGATGTTAATTACAAATTTGTGACGTCACACACTTCTCGCAAAAGTGACCTATGTGGTCACTTTTGCGAGAAGTGTGTGACATATTGTGACAAGGAGGGTTAAACTCACCCCGTTTAAAAATCATGAAATTCGTGTGACGTAGGTACTTTATGGATGATCCCTGTTGAGTGTGAGTACTGAGTAGCGGCCGTCAGGCGGCCTTGCATAAAACTTGAACTCTCTTATTAATCGTATTAATATTCCACGTATCGGTTGTAAATATATTTTCGTATACCATTGAGAGCGTGGCAGATGTTTGTACTGTCGGTAGAGTTCGTTTTCACTTGATTATATTATTATGAATATTGCTTTGTACAATTATTAGTATGTAGTTGTAAATGAGGTTAAGGGAATTGGAACTGCTGGAAAATTGAAAAACTTCATGTTCGCTATGAGACAAGAAGCCTATGAAACGTAAAGAGACGAGGCTAGTCATTGATTTTCATACTAAGAGAGCGACTAACCCAAAAAATCAAATATCGTCCTTCTCTCTTCACACTCACCAAATTACTTTTTTCTCAATAACTCTATAAATATATACAACATTTTAAAAATCCGCTAGGTCTAGATGCATCTTTGTGATTTTTTTCTATCGAGAAAATTTTAAGATATCGTGTTTTTGCTCAGATCGAATTCTTGGGAATATAATGTACCTACCTAGTATCTAATTTTAGAATATGAAACAATTCGGGGCTTATTTTTCAAGTCTACAAAAATGAATTATACACTCGAAAATTTTGGGTTAGTCGCCCCCTTAACTATTCAAATATGAAATATCAAGCGACATCACATTATTAAGCTATTTAACTTGTTAACTATATAACCTAAACACGCTTAGTCTCGTCTTTCTCTTCGTTTTAAACCCTCGACAAAAAAAGAGAGGTGTTTTAAGTTTGACGTGTCTGTCTGTGTGTCTGTGCGTGGCATCGTAGCATCCAAACGGGTGGACCGATTTTGATCTATTTTCTTTTTTGCTTAAAAGCTGAGATTTTCGAGCTTGTTCTTTATAATAGTACATCATCATCAGCCCGCTCAATGTTGAAAATATTGAGTTTGATCTACTTTTTTTGGATAGGTGGTTATTTTTAAACTTCTTAATTTAAAGTTTTCAATGTGACTGACCCTAAACTAGTTATATAATATTTATAGAAGACGGTAGAGTTTCTTATATTATGAGTAGGTTGAGTGAAGTATCGAGTTGATCTAAGTAGCTATCTAAGCCGGATCAGCCGGCGTCCCCCCTCTAAAGAGCTCTTAGTTAGCATCGAGCCTTCTTGGAGGCTTCACTTTTATCTATCGAACATGTTATTTTCTAGACCAATAACCTATTTTGCATTTGTCTATTTTCTTGTTTTGTATTGGAAATTTCGAATGAATATTACGAATTAATTGGAATCTTGATCGTATCGCTTGATATGTAGTTAGGATTGCGAGTAGACATCGATTCCCGATCATAGAAGATCTTACAATGAGACATCGAACACATAGAGTGGTGTTAGTTCTATAGGATACAGGATACGCGAAGCACACTAACACAAATAGAGCATGAGGCAATCACCACCTTTTTCACCGAACTTTGAGCTTTACACATGATATATTTTTATTATAATCCTCTCGCGTGGTGGTGGTCGAAAAATAAAATTTGTTTACACTTTTGGGCGGATATATATTTTCGACGTAGATACGAGTTGACGCCTGTACTCTGTAGTACCGCACAATGTATTCGCATCGCAATCGATTCGTTCGCATTCGACAACTGGCCAATGGGTCGTGCGTGCGAGGCATCTTCCATATTTGAAATTGAATAGGAATTCGTACGGGCCTTGCACAATAATGTGTTGACAGTGGGCCCGAGCCTTCCGCGACTAACAACCGCTCCACTCCCCGTGTTCCGATGGTGAAACTAGTGTTTATGGATCACTGCCATGGTGAGTCTTCACTCTTCATATTAACCACTCTCACCAGCAGACTCGCTCGCAGACTGAAATATTGGAGGGGTCACGAATAATCACAGGTACCTACAATATCTATGTCGAAATAGAAAAGGCACGACACGACGGTGCTATATACCCTAGGACTTAATCTAGTTTTGAGAAATGAAATTAACCGCCCCTAATTAACAATCAACGATCTGCAGGAAATGTACCAGAAAACTTGAAATACCCACTCTCGAAAAGAGTGGTAGATTATGTGTATTGTGTATATATGAGTAATGGTTTGCCGAACTGAAAATGAAACAAACTGACCTTTGTAATATCTGACTGTTCTGAGAAACGCGCCTGGTTTCCTTTTAAATGTTTAGTGATCGCTGTAATGGTACTAAATAAGTTCAAAATATAACAAGGTTGTTACATTATTCTTCGCGGGCAACTCGTAAACAAATGAATCAGATTCCAATACATTTAGATTTTTAATGGAATCTGAGTAATTCGTGGTAGTTGAATAATTTTTAAGGTTTACTATCATTGTGTTACTAGTGAAAACCGACTCCGTTTTTCGTAAATACTATTTTGAAATTACGTACGTGGAATATCGTGTAGATTACTAATGTTATACATGGAAAAAATATTTAATTGTAACATAGAGCGAGGTATGGAAATACTTTCAGTCCCGGGAAAGGACATAGGATACTTTTTATACCGAAAAAATGTACGGTTCCATACGGTTCCCGCGCGATAAACGAATTTTGGCGCAACGGAGTTGCGGGCATCATCTAGTAATTATATATTTTGTAACGTAGTAAATTTCTTAGAAGTAATAAACTACTATTAGCGCCATCTATTGACTTAATTTTGAATTAGAGTTTCCTTAATAATCAATTTTTAGGAAATCACTCTCTGTTTTTAACATTAAAACAATTTAAATTATATATTTAAATATCTTAAATATTAATAAATTCATATTTTAATGATTCTTGTAATCAAATTTAATTTTTGAAATTCGCGCTCTTTACGTCTTCTTAGTTTTGACTTTTGACTTTTGACTTAAAAAAAAACTCGGGTATAAAAGACGAGTCTGAAATGTCATCGGCTTTTTCTAGATTTCAAAAACTAAAATGTAGTTTGTTGAACATCTACTTATTCCCCAATATTGGGGACCCACACTGGGGTTAAACCCATATTCGGGTTAGACCCATACTCGGGTTGAGGATGAACCCTTAAGCTTGATAACCCGCTTAAACCAGCCTTGGGTTGCGGATGGCCACCGCCCCGGACTGCCCTACCACCTGATCACCCTGCGAACACCGGCTGCCGTACACACATGGGACGTCCGAGCACCAGCGACCACCTCCGGACGACGCGAAGGGGCTGGAGCTCTTCACACTGGCTAGCTATCCTCCAGTCTCCAAGCTAAGTGCCATGTGGTCCTAGACGTTCCCCATACCCTCCGGGTACACGGACGGCTGAAACTAGCGTAGCACAAACCCACTAGAAAGAGAATTAATCATCAGGGGGGTAGCCCCCTGATGATTAATTCTCTTTTAAATTTACTTTGATTAGTCTCTGCTCTCTTTTAAATTACTCTTATAAGTTTACCTAATTAAATTATTAATTATGTGGTAAAATATTTTTATAACAATAAATTTGTTACTGAGTTTTTAAATATTTCATTTATCTCTCTATTAGGAGTAAATTCTCCTCTAGTATGTCACAATACTATTTTTTACTTTTAAAATACTTTTTATTTACACTATTTTTATATGTGACAATTTATCACGAAAACAGGACAAAATATTATGCTATTATTTATCTGGCTCAAAATATATAATAACACTCTATTGTTATATCTATTCAAAAGTAAATATTAAAAACAGATCTAGAGACCTTAGTAAATAGTACCTATGTAAACCTTAGTAAATGTAGTAGTAACCAATCAACGATTCACTATATCTCTATTTTCATACGAAACCCTTTCGGGAGCGAACGTAAATTATTATTATTTTTAACAAAAAATTAAAACCGACTTCCAAGGTAAAAACAATATTAACATTAATATGAACTAAAAAGTATTAAATAATTTTTGCTATCTAATAGTGCCTTTTTCCGAATTCGGCTAAACCTTGACTATTTCTGTACTCAATCTTCATTATTTTGAAGTCGGTACCAGATAGCTGAATCTTCAGTCCTCTGACAGAATATTTGAAACTTTTGGAACTGGCACCGACTTCAAAATTATGAAGATTGAGTACAGAAATAGTCAAGGTTTAGCCGAATTCGGAAAAAGGCACTATTAGATAGCAAAAATTATTTAATACTTTTTAGTTCATATTAATGTTAATATTGTTTTTACCTTGGAAGTCGGTTTTAATTTTTTGTTAAAAATAATAATAATTTCACTCTTTTTAGTTACACTAGTAGGTAAACCTTCGCGTATATTTTACGTATCTTATTACACAGTTCACACTCTCAAAATAATATATTATCAGTGAAGTGAACATAATATTGTGCTAAGTAATTTAACAATTTTAATACTTCAAACCCCAAGCGGTCACCGGCGATTGCGATAACAATAGAAAGGCTATTGTGTCTCGTTTTTCCACGATCCAAGGATCTATCAGATAAAAAATTGTATAAACTTGCATAGGATGTAGCGTAGCTACTCATCTAATATATTATAAAATTCTCGTGTCACAGTTTTCGTTGCCATACTCCTCGGAAACGGCTTGACCGATTCTCATGAAATTATGTGAGCATATTATGAGGATATTGGTCTGAGAATCGGCCAACATCTATTTTTCATACCAAAAATTATTTATATGGCAAAACAACGTTTGCCGGGACAGCTAGTAATATAATATAATATTATCATAATTATTGACAGCTGTTCTTGTAATCAAGAATTCAATTTCAAATCCATTCAAATCGATACTTAGTGCGCCATCTATCGATTAATAAGTATAACTAATTAAAAAGACACTTATTGACTTTGTTTAGTTTAAATGCTCTTTTTAAAATAACTTTATTTTAATTCTATATTTTGTCTATTAAAATTTTATAAAGTAGTTAGTATAGTATTCGATCTGTATATAAAGTAGTAAAGTATATTCGATCTGTCGTCTTATATATTTAAACAAAGTGTTGTTATACAGTATAAAATTATTATTATTATTAGTATATCCACACCTATGCCTTGTACTATTATCTATTCTGTGCCATGAGACATTGGTGACCTTAACACGACGTGGTAATGATGAAGACGATGATGATGATGATGATGATGATGATGATGATGATGATGATGATGATGATTATGATGATGAATATGAGTTGCATAGTAGCATATGCTTTCTGTTCTTAAAACAACGCCGAAACTCCCAAACGTGTATCTATAAGGAGTCAGGAGTTCTCTCAGCATCTTCGAAACCATGGTATACCTTGACCCAATATTTGACTTTTTGGTAGCATATTCTTAGTACACTTCACATAAAACCAAAATCACCATATGTTTCCATATAAATTTCGAGGAGTTCCCTCGATTACTCCTGGATCCCATCATCAGGTCACCACTTTGTGAACATGGTACCAAATTGGAGTAAAACCAAATACAACAAAGCAAAAATTTCGAAAATCGGTTCTCAAACGGCGGAGTAATCGTTGAACATACAAAAATAAAAAAAAAAATAAAAAAAAAAAAAAAAAAAAAAATATCCACAGCCGAACATATAACCTCCTCGTTTTTTGGAAGTCGGTTAAAAAATGGATAGTTGTTATTCCGACAGAGCCGGTAATGTTTACATCGAGTACACTTCCATCTAACCCTATGGGGATCGTGCAGCTAGTTCACGCTGAACCAATTTGCTACCACAAACGTTATAACTATAGGTACTCTCTACAATCTACAGCAAAGAAGTGCTTTAGGATATGTTCTTCTGGTTTAAGGGCGTTCCGCCCGGAGATTCCGTAATTGACCGTATTTAAAACCTTATATGCTCATAATCTGAAAGCTACAAAGTTATAATAAAAATACAGCAATAATCTTCAGTATATCAACATTCCTTTTGTCGTTTTAAATTTTCTATTTTTGTTTCTTATACTCATGATATCAGCTTCCAAAGTAATACCAATTTGTTAAAATTCAAGCATACATTCAGCATCTCCTTAGGATTTACAAATTACTTTTATTTGAAACTCACGCCAATAGATCGACAATATCATAAACTACATATTCGCCGTTTTAAATTTTTTTAGGACAATTTTGTACTAAGATAAGTAAAAATAATAGGGTTTTGGCGCGATCTCGGCAACGCGGCAAATGTATGGCCAAGGTCGTTTGCTCGGGGGACGGCCTTAAATACTAGCTGTGAAAAAATGTAAGCGTGATATCAAAAGAGGAACAAGAATTCTTGGTCGAAGATAGCCTGAGAAATTTTCCTACGACTAAATTTTACTATTCTTTAAGTTTAAAAATTTAAACCGGTACGTACGTACGGATTTTCAATTAAAAAGCTTTATTAGTTGTTTACATTTTCATTAAATAGACAAAGTTGAAATTGTTGCTGTAGTTATACTTTTTCACACCAACAACATTCTATTGTGATTTTGTAAGCAACGAATTAAAAATATAAGTAGTCTCTAATCTCTTACAGAAGAGTGTCTTATAATAGGGCGTGTCGATGGCTATTATTCAGCTGAAATATTCATGTAGCATTACGTAAGCGGGACCGTTAAGTCTTAACAATTTGTAAAGATTGCTGCAGACGCTTCCGGTCTTGCTCAATTGATTTTTGAATCGTAAAGGGGGGCTTACACGAGTGAATAAAGCCGCACAACGATGACGTACGGCGTAAATCGACCTTATAAATGGCAAAAAATTGCCATCGTACTTTTGCCATTTAGAAGTTGTGCGGGTTTAGTCACTCGTGTAAAGCCCCCATAGAGGAGTGATTCAGTAACGACTAACGATATTCTCATTAAACAAAGTCTTATAAATTAAAATGCTTAATGACATCATTAGCTAAATATTGTAGCGCCAGGAATATTAATGATATTTCAACGCATTGGTTGTGACTTATGAGTTATGACGTTATAATCACACGGTAACGGATATCTTGCGCTAAAAGGTTTCACAATAGTCGTTTTGTCTAGTGTTTGGAATCTTTTGACACTTACGCTTTTCTTTAAAATTTCTATTCATAGCGTGTCTCGGTACTCTCTCGACAAAGAGTGTAACATACTTCGCCGTAAGTTACGTAAAACATGTTATGAAAATATGTATTAGGGAATATAGTCACTAAACATCTATGGATATCTATGTACAATTAGGGTACTTTTGCTGTGAATATGTAACGGGGATGTGCATATGGGGTTGTTACTTGTTAAATTTGCATATTTCGCAGTAATTCTATTTGATGCTGGAGTATTATCAGATTACCAACGTTCGCGACTGTTGCGTGACAGCTGCGTGCTTTGTCACGCTTCCTGAAAGTCCTTTTAGCTTCGTTCTCATCATACCTATATACTTTTTTGGAAATACTAAAAGTTAATCGGAAAACCATGTATATTCTATTTAAAGTGGTTCTTGGAAGCGACTGCAAGATTCCCATGAAATTAATCATTACGTGAAGGTTATAAGGGAGAAGTATCTGGTATATAGTAATTTCATTGCCAGGAAATCGTATTTTATTGTTATTTATGTTTAAAAATCTGACGACTTCCCGATATGCCATCACTAAAAAGTGAAGCATACATTACCAATAGCTTGGTCCACATTGTGCCTTTTTCTATTCATCAAGGGCATGCCTTATAGCGCTGTCAACGTCAAAAGTGAGGCATGCCCGTAACGCGCGTTGAAATCGTAGCGCGCGCTATGACACTTTTCTTTCAACGCGGGTGGATTTTGACGCGCGTCACGGGCATGCCACACGTTCACTGTTGACAGCACTATAAGGCATGCCCTTATTGAACAGAAAAAAGGCACAATGTGGACAAAGCTAATCAGATATCCTACTGCAGAGTTTTAGTAACTCATCTTTAACATCCTATCATTTTCTTAACGAGTGTATCACGTTCAAGAGAATGTCAAAACATGATTACCGGCTTCTAAGCGTCTGCGCTGAAGTAATTTGGCACCGCGTAACTAAATGAGCTTTTTAGCTTACACATTCGCACCGCGGCGCCTGATAACCGGCGCCAGCGTCGGGCTTATAAATAAATATTTTAATCGAATAAAAAGTGTGTCATAATATTTTTACGTGGCGCTATTTCGACGCCGGTTACGAAAGCATGTCTAATACCTGTAAATACCTCTCTAGTTCTCTACATTGGGACGCTAGCATATATTTTTTGCAAAATATACAATGTAAATAAAAATTTGCCGTATTATGTGGGTGTAAAAACAACAATCTGTCAGTAGTTTGTTTGACGTTTCAAACGCGGTGTAAATGTTTCATTAGAAGCGGTGAGTGGGAACCGCTGAAGAGTTTGGCCTCTCTTCCCGGTCGGCCATGTTCATAACATGACTGACACTGTAATGAGTTAATGACGAAGCCGTCTAGGCACAATCGACGTCGGTCATAGCCTCATAGGCAATAAAACAATATGCACCTCTACCCTTTCGAACGTGTACTTGTATATGGGCCAACGTGAGGAGAGGCCTTTGGTACGGTCACGGCTCCCGTGTAGTAGCGTGGTGACGCGATCGTGTCGGAATTCAACCTTAACATTGCTTCTGATGATCGTGGTAGAAGCGGTTTAAATATAACTCGGCATCTGTACGCGTGACGCCCGATCCCCGATGCTCTACGAATCGGCCTATCCGTAGCAAAACAACTAGTTTTTAAAGTAATTAATATCATCGCATCAGAATTTGCCGGGAGTGCTGACAGAAGCGAAAACAAAGCAAAAGCAGTCATACATTTTCGCCGCGCGATACAAACAACTCCGTACTCCCCTACGTTGCACCGGCTCTCTGTGTGTTACGAATATTTTCGCCGCGCTATACAAACAACTCCGTACTCCCCTACGTTGCACCGGCTCTCTGTGTGTTACGAATATTTTCGCCGCGCGATACAAACAACTCCGTACTCCCCTACGTTGCACCGGCTCTCTGTGTGTTACGAATATTTTCGCCGCGCTATACAAACAACTCCGTACTCCCCTACGTTGCACCGGCTCTCTGTGTGTTACGAATATTTTCGCCGCGCGATACAAACAACTCCGTACTCCCCTACGTTGCACCGGCTCTCTGTGTGTTACGAATATATTTATTTAGATTAGGTCCTGATGTAGGCTTAAAAAATTTTACCATCCCAACGCCGTTAAGAAGTTTTCGCTTCAAAAATACCTCTATGACTATATCAAGATTCTGTAATCAAAGAGGGTTAAAGAAAAAAAGCCATCCCCCGAGCAAACGACCTTGGCCATACATTTGCCGCGTTGCCGAGATCGCGCCAAATCCCTATTATTTTTATTTATCTTAGTTTAAAATTGTCCTAAAAAAAATTTAAAACGGCAAATATGTAGTTTATGATATTGTCGATTTTATTGGGGTGAGTTTCAAATAAAAGTAATTTGTAAATGCTAAGGAGATGCTAAATGTATGCTCGAAAAAATAGAACATTTAAAATGGCGAAAGGAACGTTGATATACTGAAGATTTTTGCTGTATTTTTATTATAACTTTGTAGCTTTCAGATTATGAGTTTGTAAGGTTTTAAATACGGTCAATTACGGAATCTCCGGACGGAACGCCCTTAATTGCTCCGAGTCCCGTTTTCTCGTAAGGACCCCGCGGACTGCGGAGTTCCAGTGTCGTCTTAAACGGCGATAAACTTTCCCATTTAAAATGCAACCTCTATCTTTAGAGTCTTCAGTATTATCATAATTTATTCATCGAGCGCTGCTCAAAAGTACGGCCAGCGAGGATCGATCGGATGCTTCTGCTCGTTTCGTTATTGCTAGCCTGTCGGTACACAGGACTCTTGTAGTTAACAAAACAAAAGGAAACAGGCCATCCCCCTTGCCTCTTGGCCCCGGATTATTTGCACTTCAAGCTTTATTTGCCAACGATTTTATAAGCGCGAGTTAGGACCATTTTTTTAATAATCTTAAATAATATTCATTTGTATCTATTGCTTTAATTTAGAAGGGGAAACAAACATATTTTATCGTTTAAAAATGTATGCACGTCAGAATGCATTCCCCAGGTCCCGACACTATCGCTTCGAGATATAGAGCGCTCTTTTGTTATTGTGCTAATATGATTACTTTGTAGCACGCAATGCCAAATGTGTTTTAATTAATGGAAGTTTTGTGAGTGTCGCTCGATAGGCACTCTGCCACACCACTCTGTCATACGACGTGCCCTTTGTAAATTAGGACTGGTGTTTACATATTTCTCGTATGTTTTCAACTGTTACGTGTAGTATGTGAGTTATTTTCTAGAGATATGTAACGTGTATCTTCTTCTGCAGATGCGTCATCGTCGGACCCCGGCGTGCACAGCCCAGGGAAACACAGGAAACAAGGAAGCGTCTTCGGGTAAGTGCCGACTTGTGCACATTAGAGGTTTCTTTAATAAACAATATTATCGGCATGTATCGTCGAGCGACGTCGTTTCCCATGAGTCATCTTTTATCTTTGGGCATTATCTGATGCTTGGGGCGCCGGAGTAGGCTGAGTGCTGACTGACAGTGTGGTTTAAGCGCGCGGCTCGTGACATGTGCGACGACGCGACGCCGCACCGCCGCGGCCGACGACCGTGCGCCGACTACTGTTGCCCCCTCATAAGGTCCATATTGTTCTAATCGCGGAGTCACGGCCGAAACGAACCTAGAGGATGTCTCCGACTGATCATTCTATTAGACACGAGGGCGAGTTTATTGATATATTGTTCCGTCCTGTACGTGTGACGATCATGTAAAAAATTAGTTTACAGAAAATGAATTTGAAAATAACGAAGAAAAATACTGTCTAGGGCATGTTGTGTACAGGCATTTGCGCACATTACCCAAAATCACGTCATATCATTCAGTTCAGTGAGTGTAATGAATAAAATTATGATGAACATTTTCAACAGCTCTACATTTATTTTAAGTACATCTTTTTCGTTTGCTTATCAAATTCATAATTTTATCGAATTCCATCTTTATCACACTTTCGCAACCAAATAGATTCTAACGCTTGTTGTTTCGATTCCTTCACGTCGCCTTATCTAATCATGTAGTGCTATTGTAGTCCCTTAACAACGTGTAATTAAACAAAGCATCGCGATAAAATTTGATCGCCCGTTTGTTTTATGATATACATTTGGTGCGTTCTAATAGATTTTTACATGTTGTGAAGTTTCATTATAGTGTTTTGGCTAGCGGCCCGACTCGGGCGGTGCGTAGTCAATCGTGCTGCAGCGGTCTCGCGCTACAACTGCGCCTGGCTCCTTGTCCGTACTCCGTAATGTTTTCGGTGCCGCTTCCTGTCACCCACACCACGATTGATTACGGAGCTATCGTACAAATATCGCGAATATAGTGTGTGTTGTGACCGCCGCGCGTCGCGCCCGCCGTACCCGTCTGACGCGGCTCCTTACGCTACAATTGATAACAGTATTTGCGCCGATGGAGTGATACGTTTATTTGTGTTGTGCTTGTTTGTGAGTCCTCACGCACCGTGCAAAAGTGTTCAAATGTTATGTGACCGAGTGTCCCGTGAAAATTATGTGGAATCCGATTGTGTTCTCAAAGTAAGGAATTCAAATAAGTGGTTTGATAAGTTTTAATACTCGGTAAACGAAGAAATAGTTACTTTAAATGTGTGTTATCAATAATATAATCTGTTGAGAACACTGATAAAGTACGATATCTAGGTTTTCACTGCTACGAGTGTGCAAAGTCTGTCATCGTTTTACATTTATATTTTGTAAGAATGTTCGTATTTATCGCGACCTGTTGCCGTTTGATGCGAGTGCAAAGTAATAAATCATTTGAATGACTATAAAAATGCATATCCTAATGTAATGAACGCTGTAGAAACGCTTATCAGTTCCGCAACTCAGGACATACTAGTTCTATATTTCTTCCTTCCTTCTGCATAAGATCTGCATCTGAATTATAAATTAAAACTAAATTTACAAAATCATCTGCCTAATAGTATCAAGTATGTGGCAAAATATATTTCTCGTTCGTTCGTTTTTTGTCTTCTCTAAGTCTTAATAAAACATAAGCTCTTATCTCAGTACAATTTTCATTTTCGAAAACAAGTTTTAATGAAACGTAAGTGAGTTCCATAATAGCACTCGTTCGTTAATCGTTGAGGATATTAAGCTGTGATAAGTCTTCCATAACCGATACCGTCTGCAGATGGGTTGTTAAGGTGACTTTCCGATCTTTGCCGCAAGCAAACGCGACCGACAAAAATTCGAATAAAATACTTCTTTACGAAGAGGCTAAATGTTTCATTTTTTACCGACATTAGTTACCCATGCCGCCGCTGCTTTGTTGTGGCGTAGAGTAAAATAAAACGCATAGCCCTTGTCATAAAGTGACATTTTATTTGATTTTTTTTTGTCAGTCGCTGTCGCTCTACTCGTTGTTCGAAACGGTACCTTTATTTTAATATTTCGTAACGTCGCGTCGTACAAAAGAATTACTACGTTGCGTAATTTCACCGATCTTTTATCGTACGGGCTTGTAAGTTGTAACAGCCTAGTTGAGTCATCGCGTAAAGCCAAGTGCGAGACTTTTTTTTTTAATGCTGGAAGCTTTATATGGTTTGTGCTAGTTTCAATGTAGATAAGTTTTAGCTGTAACAGGATATTTTTGCGGACAAAATAAGGATCATCCTCGTTTGATATTTGCGTATGAATTTATGACTCTACTTTTTAGTAGAGTTAAAATTTGTCTACACGATTTCCTTTTTGGAAAAAAATTGTTGCTTCTAGTCGTATAGCATACTGCTTATCTTTCGCTTAGGACAACACCAAATGTTTAAAAAAAATAGGTAGATACTAGATACCTATGTAATTCATATTTCTTAGGAATATGTTTACAGATAGATAAAGTGCCAGGTGTGGTTATACCTTTCTCCCAAACGTTAATTCTTAAATAAACATTCAATTTATCCTCATCATCAAAATTTTGTGCAAATGTGTCTAACAATGAATTATATTAAGTTCTATACTTCAAAATAATTCCATTACTCTACTGATTCTAGTCCTTGATAAGTTTTAATGGTTTTTATAACTTTATCTCCTTTATAGTAAAGGCTAGGCATAAAATTAGTCGCGAGAGTTAGCGATTATTTTTAAATAAGCTACTCAAAACTTTTGAGTCAAAAGAATAAAGAGCCTAAAACCTCGAACAAATAAAGTAAATAAAGTTCAGTTTTGAATGGGTCACTTCAAAATGCATCACATTATTAACACTGTATTGACGCGTCTCGTTGCGATATAAACTGACCCTAAGGTATATGACAAAGCTAAAAGGTATTCAAAATCAAAAGATCAAAAACTGCCTACATTTAATGACATTCATTATAATAATGATTTTAAAATTAACTAGGGATCAAATTTTGAAATGTTCTAACTTTGTAGCTCGGCGTAGGCGTCGCGTAGCACTTCGTAGCTTAGTAATAATGATTCGTCAATCGTCATTTATTCATAAGTATACTAACTAAAATATGATATCAACGGGTTTAACCTCATGTATAAACTTAGTTTGCTGCTATTAGTAATTTATACTCAACTTTAACCGCTACGGTTACGTATCTTATTACAATTATTGTGGAAGCATTCGTGGTAAGTTTTTGTATCTATGTCATATTGTTTGTTTTTCTGGTAGCTTAACTCAGAAAGTTGTTTAAATGGTCAATCATTATTCGGCATAATACGACTCCTATCAGATCGGCCTGCGATCAGTCCAATCCGACCGTTCCTAGCCTAGCTAGGATCCTAAATCGTTTCCGATTTAGTCAAGTGGAATAACATTTAGAAAGCTAGGATCCTAAATCGTTTCCGATTTAGTCCAGTGGAATAACATTTAGAAAGCTAGAATCCTAGCTAGGATCCTACCTAGGAACCTAGCTAGGATAAGTGGAATAAGCACTTTAAACAAAAAAATAAATGCAACACATTCAGTTGATTACTATGCGGGGGGCGGGTCTCCCCCCGCGCTCCAATAATCGAAACAAAACGGCTTTGCGTAGTTAGTGTCAGGGACGTCTTTCCCTTAGGTGCAGGGTGTGCGAGCGCCGCTCATAACGGAGCTCCACTCGGCGCGCCGCGCGCGTCCGCGTTGGCCGGACGCCGCGCTTTAATGACCAACGTTAAAAGAACTCCAGTTTGCATACATTTTGTGTAGCATCTGGAGCTCTTCTTATACATATTTGTCGTATTACAGAAAATAAGGCGCGCCACGGCCCACGAGCGGCTCGCTCGCTCGAGATGGGCCGTTCCACAGAAGAAGGCTAAGAACAGACTCCTACCAGATCAGACCACCTCAAAGTCATTTAACTTTGAGGTAGTCACAGGCACCACTTGAAAATTTTATTAGGAACGGCACTGGTCCTCACTCTTAAGCGGCCGGAAAAACTGTGCTTGTACTCTGTACCCATTCTGACCGCGAGCTTGCTAGGGGGCGCTAGGGTAATATTTGCACGCGGGCGCCACATGGGCTAGAGACGGCCCTGGTTAGTGTTGCGTTTTTTTCTCATGTTTTAAGAAAATACTAAGTTATTGATTTGATGTGAATATCTCAAGGAAAACAACACATTCAATTTCGCGTGAGGTTTGATTACTATGCGGGGGCTTCGCCCCGCGCGCCCTCCTCCATTGAATATCTCAAGGAAAACAACACATTGAATTTCGCGTGATGTTTGATTACTATGCCCGCCTACTTTATCAGTTGCTCAAAACAAAACGGCTTCGCGTCGTTAGTGTTGCGTTTTTTTCTCATGTATTAAGAACATACTAAATTATTTCAATTTGATGTGAATATCTCAAGGAAAACAACACATTCAGTTTTGGAGTGAGGTTTGATTACTATGTGGGGGGCTACCCCCCCGAGCCCTCCTCTATTGCATATCTCAAGGAAAACAACACATTCAATTTCGCGTGAGGTTTGATTACTATGCCCCCCTACTTTATCAGTTGCTCAAAACAAAACGGCTTCGCGTCGTTAGTGTTGCGTTTTTTTCGCATGTATTAAGAACATACTAAATTATTGCAATTTGATGTGAATATCTCAAGGAAAACAACACATTTAGTTTTGGAGTGAGGTTTCAGGTTTGATTACTATGCGGGGGGCTTTGCCCCCCGAGCCCCCCTTCATTGCACATATCTCCAGGAAAACAACACATTCAATTTCGCGTGAGGTTTGATTACTATGCGGGGTGCTTCGCCCACCGAGCCCCCCTACTTTATCAGTTGCTTCAAACAAAACGGCTTCGCGTCGTTAGTGTTGCGTTTTTTCTCATGTATTAAGAACATACTAAGTTATTGCAATTTGATGTGAATATCTCAAGGAAAACAACACAATCAGTTTTGGAGTGAGTTTTGATTACTATGCGAGGGGCTTCAAAAATGGTCGTCCTATTTGTTATAAACTGAAATAATTAGTAAAAATAGTGAAATACAAATATTGTTAGGTGAAATGAAGTTCACCGGGTCATCTAGTAGTAATATAAAATATTACATATAGTTACTATAAATACATATAGATTCATGACTGTCACATGTTACAATTCGTCAGAGCCACTCGGCCACATAGCTGCACAGTGCTCATATCACGAGTGCCATTTCATTAATTTAACAATAATATTGCCATATGCGTTTTAGCGAGTCTCTTTGTTCACGGTTCAATCAATACAGAATGTGTTACCTGAATATGTAAACCATTGTTAATATTCTTGATAATATTCGCTTATTGAATACCGTAATGTTAAATTGAATTCGTATATTTGTTAGCCGATGCACAAAAAATGAAAACCGTTTTTCTGTGTGAAAGACATATTATAAAGAGAAATACGCTTTTTCGCATATATAATGAAAAAAAAACTAGTATCAAGTATGACAGTAGCTCTAGCACCATACATTAGGAAATATATAAGATCCCTATGTTTAAAGAAGTTGAAGAAAGATGGCTTGTTCTGAGTTGCTATATTCAGGCCGCTATTTAACTCTTTATTACTTGACTCGAAGTCAAGGGTAAATAGTTTATATTTGGTAGTCTAGAATCTAGATTTATTCTCTGTGTTCTGTCATAGTTCACTTATAATCCGAATTATAGATTTTAATAGTGACCCGACTTCCTTGTTTGTCCGTAGACTTACAATATATTATGTATATGAAAAATAGGCCGATTTTCTGACCAATTCGGAACACACAAAATTTAATTTAAAAAAAATAGGATTTTGGATTAGATTTGTATTCTCGTTCATACAAGACGTTGTTGACAGGCGATGGATTCCCCGGACGAGCAAATCCCAAGCCAAGGGTGAGAAGGCCGTGGCCGGTGTGAAGTCACCAGCCTCTTCCGACAAACCTTCGCTCAAGAAGGTGCCATCAGAAAAGAAACTTAAAGTGAGTATTAATAGAGTCTTTATTCTAAAATCTAGAGTCTAGAGCAACACCACCCTTGCCTCCTAGGACCTAGGTGAATATACGGGACGGGCTCTCATTTTCGATCGACCGTTTCGATCTATCGAAAATGAACTTATATAAAATGGGTAATATAAAAGCAAATTTTATAATACCTGTAAAAACCCTTGACAAATATGTTAATTTTCGATGGATCGATTTACGAGTGGCCATAATAATTAATTATTAATTAATACTGTAATGTTAATAGCGCAACCCTAAATGGAATATTATTAGAAACGATATTAGCTCTAAAATTGTAAATAATATGAAATAGATAACAAAAGGTGTGCCATCAATTCTGTAGCTAATTTAGATATTTGTCAAGTTCGGTTATTGTAGAGTTCGATTAATTATTTGGAACAGGGGAGCGGCGGCACGCATTCCCTCTGGAGTGCCCGCTATACATGTTTATTTCGTACAAAGTATTATAGTCAAGGAGCCATAGAACATTTTTTTTATTACTATCAAGCTATTTTTTTGTGAGTAGCTTCATTTTGATAAAACAAACAACATTTTTATCTGCGAAAAATCTTGAAAGTGGTAGCTAACAGAGATAGAAAGGATTTCATACTATGATTTGATGGCCCTAAAATATGGATTGTTCTATTAATTTTGTAGGATAATGTTACTCTTAAATTATATAACTAAACCTACCAATATACAAAAAACAGCTGGTTGGTTGACTACTAGATCACTAATTTTCGTATTGATGTACTCTTATCTTCTTATTTTAAGCTGTTGGTACCAAACAAGATTGGTGAATACTCGAAGGTGTATCGTCGGCTTAAACGCTGTTCCTGTGTGTTCAATTTTGGAAACAATGACGAAACACCTTCCTTGCCCCTTGATGCTAAATACACCTCACAGTATACCAACAGAGAAATTGGTTAATAGGCAGGTGGCCGACCTACATAATTTGGTTGGGTTATATCACACTCGGTCACTATTATGTCGGCGGGACCTGAAATACTGTGATTCTACCGGGTCCAGCTGTCAATTTAATTTATAATCGCAATTAAGTACATTCAATTCAAAAACACAATTAAGAGCTAATTTTGCCGGGAGGCGGGAAGCTGCTTATAAACAATAATTCAGGTCCAGCTGTCAATTTAATTAGAACTTATAAGAATTCCTTATTGGGTCGATGCGGTTTTATCACGAAAACGATTCGTGTTATGTATTTATTACTATAGGCACTTATCCTTCATGCTCTGTTCCATGTTGTCCTAACTAATGTTTTTGTTTTATTTTGTTGTGAGTGTTCTTAACCGTATTGAGTTATTGCGTTAAACGAAAATATGATTGCGTCTGCTAATAATCTACATGCGAGTTTCGAGGACTTGTCAAAAATATTGCTGAAAGGTCCCGGTTATTCCACGTTAATTTGTCACAGTCGAGAGCGACTGCACTTGCCCGCTCCGCCCAGGTCTTCGGAGCTCGAACGCGGAGAATACTTTCTAGGCTCCGTCGAAGAAATTGATTCATAGCCAGTTGACGGACCTACGTCATTTGGTCGAATAATGTTAATTCAATGTAAAGCTGGCTTCCCACGGCGTGTGATATCACAAGCCGCGCCGCGCCGAGCCAGCTATTACGAGCGAGCGCGAGCCAACAGGCGACCTCGAGCCACCCCTTCACACGGCGCGTGGCTCGAGCGGGCGCGGCGCGGCTTGCGATAATACGCGCCGTGAGAAGGCATCCTAATGCGTGATCTGTCAGCTGTTTTGACATAACACGAACAAATATGCCTATGAATAAATTTCTGTACTATAGTAAACATGTACTGACTCACGATGCTTCCCAGTTGCCGTACGTGGACAATGGGCGCGAAGACGGCGAGGAGAACAACGGCACGACAGCCGCCCTCGACGAGGGCGAAGACGACGCCCCTGACGTCGAGCTGCCGCCGCCCATGAAGCCCATTCAGGTACGTAGTTAACGGTATTAGGATACACGACGACACTAGGAGCCCCCGCAGATTGCAGACTTTTAGTCGGCTGATAGTTTGATATAATGATTAATCAGTACGAAGATGTATGAATGAAGGTGCGCGAACGAAACGATTTGTATCGGCCGATAATAATGTACTGAAACCCCAATTTGGTCAAACTAATGGCCGACTAAAAGTCTGTAGTCTAAACACTCAGTGTATTCATGGAATGTGTGTGTACATTGCTGCGACAGATAGTTGCAGATGTAGTTTATACGCAAATTACGCAATCGACATTAGTGTCGACATATCTGTCTAGTGTCAGTGTCTTGGTGTATACTTAGCATAACTTATCTGATAGTAGGTGATTATTAGAAGCCCACAGTGTCCCACGGCTGGGCAAAGACATCGTCTATTATTTTCCACAACTCACAATGTTGTGATATGCTTGGCCACTCTTTGTCGAATGCTTTCGTCGTGCCAACTGCCACCTTTTTTGGGTTGGCCTCTGTTACGCCGCCCAGTAGGTGATACTAGATAAATACAAAAAAAAGTTATGTTTTAAATCTTACGTAACCCATCTTGCCCCACCTTGCCTCATACAGTCGTCTTTTTAGGGTTCCGTACCCAAAGGGTAAAAACGGGACCCTATTCATGAGACTTCGATGTCTGTCTGTCCGTCTGTCTGTCTGCAGGCTGTATCTCAAGAACCGCTATAGCTAGAGTTCTGAAATTTTTACAGATTATGTATTTCCGGTGCCGCTATAACAACAAATACTAAAATAAAAATAAAATTAATATTTAAGGGGGGCACCGATACAACAAACGTGATTTTTTTGGCCTTTTCTGCTCGTAATTTCACCAAGGCCTGAAAAATAATTTTACTTTAATAATTTATAATAATATTTAAATAAAATAAAAAATTAAGGGGGGCTCCCATACAAAAAAAATACAATTTTTGGCCTATTTTTGTTCTATAACGGTACGGAACCCTTCGAGCGCGAGTCCGACTCGCACTTGGCCGATTATTTTTTTATTCGACTTTTTGACCGCAGGCTATAATAATGCACTTGGTATCTTTGCCAGCCTCATGGTATCATTCAGAATTAGTTTAAAATGTAAACTAGTCGTCTTTAATAAATTCAAACCGAAAATAAGATATTCCAACATAAATAAATTTCAGAACGCTGCGCGCTGGAAAAACTAGTTATAATAAAACAAAAAGTAATCCTCTTCATTCGAATAGCATTCGCTTAATGCGTTTTAGCGCATCTTTTTCATATTTTTACTTTGTGTGGATGACATTTTTAAATCAAAGAAACGGTCTCGTATTCCCGAAGCTTGTTAATATTATATTCTATTTTTAATAAGAATTCTACTTACATTAATTACTAAGAATTATATAGTTTAAAATGTTAATACCTATCACTAGTATACTTGTTTTATTAATGAAGGCATACGTTAAGTACTTAAGGCCCAAATACTTAAATGTGGGACTGATGTACCAGATAGTATATTTAAAATAATTAATAAATATACTATCTGGTACAATATAAGTACTTAAGCTACATGCTAAAACAAGGACAGTTGTTATTGTAACTCTTGGTTAAAAACTAATAATAAAATCAATATTCTGATCAATTATTTAGGAAACATAATAAGCTAAACTGTCATGTTTAATAGATGTTTCACATTCGAATGTGTACCTGTACATTATTGTTATGGCATATTTACATACTTACCAGTAAACGATTAACGATACAAATAAAAATATGTACAATAGCTTTAGGATTAGATAAAGCTAGGTGCCGTACTATCAGAGAATTCAATTCATAGAGTGTTCTCATAATTTATTCGTATTATAACGACGGCAATCGGCATGCAGATTGCAGTCAAATTACATGTCGATTTGTTATCATAATAATAATAATGTTAAGGTTGTCATCTATGATGTATCCAAACACCACGTTCATAGTCCAAAGTATATTACTTTTGTAAATGCTTAAAAAACGTATGTATGAATAGAATCTTGTGAGTGGTACCTCAATTCTACTATTTTTAGGCAATATTAATGCAGCTTTGTTCCAGTTCAATCCAGTCCATTTCCTATCAAACTTCAAAACACTATTCCCGCGAAATGTCAAAAAACAATATTTATATTTGGAGTATACTTAAATTCCCTAATAGTACCAAGCATTCTTTTAAATTGAGGGAGACATTTACAAATTGCTTTCCAGGTTAACAGCTTTAAAGGACGTAATATTTGTGTCAAAAAGCCAAATTCACCGCGCGTGACTCATCAAATTTCATTAACCTAATTGGGACATACATTAACTTTAAGACTCACTGATTAGATACTTACATATTTCATGCTCGTAATTTCTTTATTGCTCAGACAGATTGACAAAAATATCAAAGTATTAAGGTCAAAATGACAGATGCTACAACAATTTGATACTATATGAAATCATTTTAAATTGACAAGTATCGAACGAGGCACATTAAAGCTGCATTGATGTTGCATAATTGAGTAGAATTTAGGTACAGGTTGTGAAGTCCAGTTGACGTGTATGGTGATTGTTTTATTAGTCATATTTTGTTTATTTTAAACGACTCACGTTAATGAACGAAGCTAAGATCTAGTGCAGAGCGAATACGGGTGTAATTTAATACATCGTGAGCAGGCCATGACATTTACCTTGTAACTTAAGTCCTTAACTGCTAAGTAAGTTAAAAAAATAGTATGCGTAATTGTCTTCTAAGTAATATATGGTCCATAAAAGTAATTATGGTCCAAAGTAGGTATTGCATGTTTTGGAATTGTTTTGGTCAAGCCACAAAATTACACAAACTTTTATCTATAACTTGCCTATTGCCTAGTGGTTTGGACCGCATTATAGAGTCGTAGGTATATTAACATTTACAAAACCTTGGGTAGCTTCTAAATATATAAGTAATAGTTATGTCACCGTCGTACACTTGTTAATTCCGCCTGAGCGGGCCTGTCAAGTGAACACGGCTGATATTGACAGAGTAGACAGAACTAAGGAGTAAGTACCTCGAGTCTCGACTTCAAACAAATATACGCGAATTGGGCGCGACTGTCACTTTCAACATGTTTCACAATGCTTATGCGTGGTGCCAGTTTGTACTTTGTACACTCGTATTTTGTATACTCCCTAAGACGAGTGTACAAAATGGCGTCCACGCCACGCCGCCGCGACGACGCTGCGTTGTCGCGGCGTGTGCGCTGCGCAGTCGCGTCGCTTTCAAATCGCTAGCTAATCGCCAGTGTGATAAGGCCCTTAGTAACGTATATTAGTACGCCACGCGCCGGTCGATATGACATACTACGTATAAATTTCAAGATCTCTTCTGAGTCAGCCTACTCGTTAGTTCTGTTTACTCTGACTGATATTGACAAGGGGCGGTAATACCCCGTGACGTCACGATCTCGGAATGCCTCCGACTTGTGAGTTTGTGACCGACGGCTCCGACTTGCGACCGACGCGACGGCACCGAGTTGATATATATCACACACCTGTCAACCTCAATTAGTACGCATTCCGATTGTTGTGTCACACGTGAAATTGCTATGTTCATTAATTGAGGAAGGTCAGGCTGGAATGGATGGATGGGATACTTGATGTTCATGGCAAAAGTCTTGTGGTTTTTTTCTGCAATAATTGATGTCTATGCTATTGATGTAATGATGATGAATTTAATTTCTGTCTTTCTACCTCTTAACGCTCAAACCTCTGAACCTATTAAAATTTGGTATTGTGAGACACTCCGAGTCCTGCAAAAGGACACACAGTTGTCATACCGGAAAATTCAACTGTAACAAAACTAAGTGATAATACTTTCTATAGTATAGAGTTTACTGTGAAAGTAACAGCTCTAAAAGACAAATATTTTTTTCACTTTTGTATCGGTAAGCGCCCGAGCGTAACGAGATTCCCCATTCAAAAGTGAAAAAAAAAAAGGTCTTTCAGCGCTGATACTCACACAGTGAACTCCTTTCCTTTTCTACAAGGAACACGTACTCGCACTAAAGTTTTATCACTTAGTTTTGTTACACCCTGTATAATTGTATCTTGCTCGACTGATTTATTTTTGATTTATTTATAGATATTAAGGGTCGCGTCTGTTGAACGACAATGGAATCTTTGTAAATAGGTTAAAGTGATAAAGTTCCTGCTTAGCACGTGTTGAAGGCGAGCCTGTTACGATGTGCGGTTCAGTGCTCGCGATTATGTGCCATCACTCCCTTGTCAGCCGCCCGTCCGCCCGTCTCTCAATCACTTCTATACAAAATATCAATACTTATATTATAAAGCTAAGTACGATCGAGTATGTGACTAGAGTAAAAACCACGGCTCGATCTTTCGTCTACTGCAGTCTACAACACTACACATTCAGAATTATTCGATAGTTTTATTCAATCGATGTAATATTTCATTCCATCGATTCGGCTCGATGCGAGCCTTTTAGCTGTGGGTTTTGCCGTCCACACTCCACACATTAATTATAATTATTACTAGATTTGGAGTAAAACTGTCGAGCAAGTAAAACTGTCGAGCAAAACCGTAAGTGAGTAGTGATTTTTTAGCAGAAAAGTTCGTTTGTTTGAACGCGATAATCCTAGAAAATACTGGACCGATTTCAAAAATTCTTTCACCAATGTATAGCTGTGACTCAGCGTTGCCAGCTAGACGTCTCGATTTTGGCGGGACGTCCCGATTTTTAAACCAAAATTCAATGTCCCGCGCGGGACAGGCTCAGTCCCGCTTTTCAGGGATATTAGTCTGAGTAACAAGTGCCATTTTCCTCAAAACCTGATCTAACGCACCGAAAATTATGATTTTGGTCTCATTCGATTCGGAATAGCATCTAGAACATTCTATCAAAATTCCGAGAGGGGCTGAAAAAAAAATGCAAAAGTTATAAACAATTAAGTAAACATGAAAAGAAGGGTTTATTTTTTTTTATATTTCGAAAAGTGTTTGAGATAACCAAAATTTGAAAATAGATCTTGAAATGTGACTTTTGTTTGTAATTTTTTGATCTTGTACGGATATGAGTCTGGATACTTGAAATAAATGATTATTATTATTTTAGTACTAGGTAACTAAAAACTAAAAAGAGTGAAATTATTATTTTTAACAAAAAATTAAAACCGACTTCCAAGGAAAAAACAAAAATTACATCCTTATAATATGAACTAAAAAGTATTAAATAATTTTTCCTATCTAATAGTGCCTTTTTCCGAATTCGGCTAAAACTCAACTATTTCTGTACTCAATCTTCATAATTTTGAAGTCGGTGCCGGTTCCAAAAGTTTCAAATATTCTGTCAGAGAACTGAAGATTCATCTGATACCGACTTCAATATGATGAAGATTGAGTACAGAAATAGTTGAGTTTTAGCCGAATTCGGAAAAAGGCACTATTAGATAGGAAAAATTATTTAATACTTTTTAGTTCATATTATAAGAATGTAATTTTTGTTTTTACCTTGGAAGTCGGTTTAAATTTTTTGTTAAAAATAATTCATTTCAGAATTATTGTTATGCGGCAGCCGGCTGCCGCTTGGAGATTGATGGGTTAAAATGATAGAATACATTATACAGGATACAAAATTAAAATGGATAAAAATGACATCTTGTTTTCCTACTTCAAGGTACAAAATAAATTATTGCCAGTCGAGTTTTAGAATTTTTAGGCCATGGTATCTATTAACAATCCATAATAATTCATAAAATATATTAGGCCCCTACAAATGTTACCAGCATATATACAATGTAATTAATAACAATAATATGATACTATAAGCCACATAAAAGCCAATATCTAGTAACATGCAGTTTAATTAATATTGTATTGTGATGTACACAAAGCCATTATTTGGGGGAAGGAAACTGAATACCTCGTCGTTTGTATGTGTCCATGTATATACGAGTATCAAATTAATGCCCTCTGTGTGACGGCGGACAGGTCAACTGTCTGAACGCACACGGAGCTCTGTCGCCTCGATATTCCACAGTCTGTCCAAATCTAAATGATATTATATAAGTTGTTCTTCGTTCGATATTTCTTACATCATACCGAAATAAAACTACCCTATGTCCTTTTCTGAGATTCAAAGTAAATATACAAAATTTCATCAAACATCGGTTAAGCGGTTTATGCGTGAAGTAGAAAGATACAGACCTAAGTCAAGCAAAAGTACTTTCGAATATATATATATATATATATATACTTATCTAATATTAGTAGCTGATTCAATTTTGATTAAGTTTAGAGCAGAGATAAAGGCGATCACGGGGATGATATATTTGTACGCTACTATGTACTACAATGTATTATGCACGAAAACATAGGGTTCCAGAGCGCATTTTGCTTTGAATATACAAACGACACCATTCATACTATATTCATACATGGCCTTACAAGCGTTAATCTAAAACGATCGAGGCTAGATCTCGCGAACGAATGTACAGAGGATGCGAGCTCTCGAAATAACCCTTTTATTGCGATTCCCGACCTTCGTCACTCTGCTGTCAACGATCTTACAAGTTCCTAATCGAAGACAGCGATACTTATTACATCCTATTTATATTATTAAGAATGTTTGCTAACCTTAAACATATTTATCTCCGTAATTGCCTAGTCATTCTGTAGATTACGGTGATGGAAACGTTTTTTTCAGTAAGGGATGGGTTGATATGAGATACATAAGGTTTAGAACATAATATAGGTACGAGAACTGCCTCCCCCTTTACTTCTTGCACGACCGTCCTCTGTAGTATTGGATAAACTGCCCAATATTTTTAATAATACTTATTTTTTGTTATTTTCATAGAACCCACAAACGGTTCTACAGAAAACACCGATACAGACAGCAGCCGCCTCAGAGCCCGCCACCTGCGTAAGTATCAAAACATAATCATGATCAATTAATTTCATACAACTCATGTAACAAATGTCTCAATAACTTTCGCGCACTGACTCCTAACTTGTAACTAACACACTACGGTATCGGTGCTTGTACATCATGGGGTGACACGTTGGTAATTTTCAGAACTCATTGACTATGGACCCCCTGGAAACTAACGGTGGTCCTGCGGACATCGCAGAAATTGAACAGATTGTCAAGGAGAAAATGGTTCGATTCATATTAGAGCATGACAGTTGACAGTTGCATGTTTGATGCTTCCCATTCATTTGTAGATGGTATGCCAATGGTCGAAAATAGTTTTTCTATGTCTATTTAATAAGTCTTGTCTTATTATAACATCAAAAAGACTATAGATATTAGATCTATAAAGTCTTTTTGATGTTATAATAAGACAATACTTATTACTATTCCATATTATAACTTTCTGACAAATAAGGGAAAGCCACATGGAGTAGTAGTCCTGTTTTATTATTTGTTTATAAAGCAAATAAAGTTCTATGTATTGATATCTTTGAGAATAAGCAACGTTATGGTTTTTTCGTTCTAATGGCATACCATCAAAATTCTAATTGGTGTTGCAAAAAAGTTGAGAAATCCAATTTATTCTTACAAATCGTGGTATAGGCGTTTGACTTGTTTGCCGATTTTTTAATTTGTTCTCTCGGTTGAGTTTCGCAGCGGCACAAAAGTTTCTAGAACACATTTTAGGAAATTTTTGCGTCCGTTAAATATAATTTGAGTATATGACATAATAACGCATATTGTTTGTATATGACACTTTTGGATTGCATTATATTGTACCCTTTGCTTTCCAAACTTGACGACATTTTGTAGTGTTTTTATACCGAGAACAAACTAAATCGAGAGGAATTTTTTACAGTCTCTTTACAATGCGCTTGTGTGTTTTCAACTTTTAAGTGTTTTGTGGTTTGTGTCATTATTATAGCATGTGTTCTTTATTGTCGAGCAGCCTCATAAAATAAGCTTTTACGTGCTGTTTGCCGCTTTTATCGCCATCTACTTTACGACTTTTTAATCTTAAAAGAACGTAATTTTCGTTGTTAATTGATTTATTGTTTTTATTCACTTTTAAAGAAAGTTATTTGCTTTTCGATATTGTTTGCAATGCACATTGCACACGTTTTGTGTTTGAGTGCACACACAATATTATGCATTCGGACGTACGTTATGGTAGCCGTAGAGATTAGAGAAACGTGTAGGTACCTATAAACTATTCAATTATAAATAGCCAGTGCCAAGTTATATTTAAATAGCATCTGACGATTAAGTGTTGTTACTTGAAGTGTGTTTGTGAATTGTAATAATAAAGTTGGTGTACCTTGCGCTACTCTCAGTTTCCACAGTTAGCAGTTGTTATTAGCTACACTTAGTTTATTAGTTTATCTAACCGCCCCATCGGTTATTTGAAGTATCCAACTGTACGCGCCGACTGCCGGCCAACTTTGTATTATAATATCGGGTATCCTAGCATCTAGAATCTAGATCCTTCGTCCTATATCGACGTAAAGTTATAATTAATTTCGAAAGATGCCTACAAATCGTTTAATGTTGCTTGCCTGATTATTCTCGACGAGATATGTTAGCTAACAAATCGTTCAGTGTTGCTTGCCTGATTAATCTTGACGAGATTTATTAACATTGAAATCCAAAACAAATACTAATATTATAAATCAGATAGTGTTTTGTCTCTGTATTTATTATTACTTAAAACTCAAACCAATGAATGTGTTTTAGATGAAAGTCATGGAAATATTTTGAGCCCTAGGGCAAGGCATGTCTAGTTTAGAGAGTGTTGTCTAAACACCTCTCTAACCTCTCTCGAAAGTTCTAAGGTACGGGAACAGTATATTCCGAATAGTTAAATTTTGTCTATGGTTATATGGTTGTATGATTAACTTTGGCTTAGAAATATTTTGACTAGGGTCCCTAGAGCTCAATCAATGGAAATGGATAGACCATAGGCACGTCTAGTTTAGAGATTCTAGTCTGAACACCTCTCTAACCTCTCTCGAGAGCTCTTAGGACACATAGTACATCCGGAATACTTACATTTTGTGTATGATATAGGAACAACACGGTGGGGCTTCCAGTGGCCCCGGTCGGCTGTGTGACGGCGATGAGGAGGAGCCACCGCATACCCCGGGCGTAGAGTCCAGCGACGCCATCTTGAAGAAGCGGGAGTACGTTCTCAACGAACTGCTGGAAACTGAGAAGATATACGTCGATGATCTAAAACTCGTCGTCGACGGATATATGAAACACATGATGGTGAGTAGGCTTTTATTTCAAAGTACTACTGAAGCTATTAGTTGGTTTCTTCGTAGGTACCGAAATTGGTTCATAGGTGGATAGCGGATCTTCGTCGTTTCGGAGGGTTACGTTAATATTGTCCGAGATCTGCCGGCTGAGTTTGACATAACCGGACTAAATTACGCAGCACATAAAATTGTTTATCATCAGTTGATTATGATTGGCGTATGAGGTTGAAACGGTGGTAAAATTTTGTTTGACGATTCGAATAAAATCTTACTAAATTAATATAGAAAGAGGTATTTCTTTTCTTATATACTCTGTGTTATCTCAATGAAACTACAACTCTATAACGTACTCTGTTTCCCTAATGAATTGAATTAACCAAGCGAATGCTTTACGCGGAAACACAGTTTGACAAAGACTGCTAATTAAGCGTTGGGACTCATTTCAGTTCGCTCAGGCAAAGGCCGAAGCTAAAGAATTTTTAATATTATAAGATGTAAAAGGTTTTACTAAAAGACGTAGTCAATTATGAAGACTATTTCCGTCTATGAAAATTAATGTTATGAGCTTCAGGAAGTATAAGCAATAAGATGCTATTCTAGAATAGAATATTATAAGGAGTTTGATAAGGAGAGATAGGTAGTCTTGGGAATATGCTTGTGCACGAAGCTCCTAAACAAGTATAAAGGAGTTGTTAGCTTTAAATTTCGAAAAATATGGGAAGAGAAAACATATTTTTGGTATGAATTTAAAAATTAATTCTTATACGTAGATTCAAATGTTTTCTTATCTTAAAATTTTGATAATTCGGGATATAAACATTATCACGATTTGATTTTATTGCGGTCGTTTTCTATTGCTTCTTGTAGAAGTGTCGAGTATTGTACTTACACAGGTACAAGAATCTATATCGTCGTGCCAAATTGCATACACATACAATAGTATTATTGAGTGACAAACGGATATTCTCAGCTGATCAGTATAATAATTAAGATCATCGCCTCCTAAACTGACGCCCAACTTTTTACAACAACAATAAAATAAACGTTTCAAAAAGATTTTACTCTATGTTGTGTCAAATAAAATAAAATAAAACGTATATTTTGGGCGTCCACTTCATGGAAACAAACAAATATTCCTTCTTCATTAACCGACTTCAAAAATGAGGTTTTCAATTCGACCCGTATGAATGTGATATTTCCAAAACTGCCCAGTTTTCGTACAAGTTAGTCTATATGTATATCAGCGTCTGAACGAGTTTACTCCTTAAGAATCGATTTTCATATATAAGGCGCCAGGTATAAGAAAAATCCGAGGGGTAAAACCTACTAACAAGTAACGAAAATGTGTCACGTTTTTGGTGCGCACTTTCTAATTTGGCTGTGAGTGTATTAAGACCATAAAGGTAATATACATATCGGAATATAATATTATATAAAATAATATAATAATAATTATATAATAATATATAATAATAAATAATTATATAATTATTATATTATTTTATATAATATTATATTCTGATAGGTATATTATAGTAAAATAAATAATTTACTATTATAGTAAAGTAGAGTAAACTCCAGTCGTGCGTCGGAGCTGACACACTTTTTTTATAGTATGTTTGTGTTCGCATATCTCCGGAACTACCAACCCGATTTAAGTGATTATAATATGTTGTCTGTTCTAGGATCCTCACCCGGACCCGCCGCTGCCGGTAGAGCTGCGCGACCGCCGCCTGCGCATGATCTTCGGCAATGTGGAAGCCATCTACGAGTGGCATCGAGAGTAAGTACCGCATTAGGGTTGCGTCTTACCAACTCCCTAGTATAATTAAAACGTGAAATGATTTATTAAACGCTTGGATTAATATCAAAGAAATGAATTTAAGTCTACAACACATATTTTTTAGTAGCCTCTGGGTTGGAAATATTTCTAGATTTGACATTTAGTCAAGCCGTGTTGCGTTGTTTCTATTTTAATTGTACTAGAGGACGGGTTGATAGCTGGAAGACGCTCATTTGCATGCGCCAAAGGATATCACAGTGTTTAATGCACTTTGTGTAGCCGACTCGGATGTTATTGTATCCTCTATAATGTAAACACACGATAAACTGACGTTTCTTTATGGATGACCGAGTCGGCCGACTGATATCAAATAATTATTTCGTTGAGTTGGTTTATATGTTACTTTTATTATAGTTGTATATAATTCTATTTTTAAGATGCTAGCGCTTTGTCGATGCTTGCCAAGCGAAATATGAAAATGTATGTAATATATTTCAATATTATAAACAAGAGCAAAACAGTTTGTTACGTAAATTGAAAATAGTGGTTCTATTATGAATAACATCCTATACCACCACATGAAACATTTGGGATAAAACAAGTGAATGGAAAATTATGTTAAATGTGTGAGCTTAAGCAAATTATATCTATATATATAAAAGAAAGTTGTGTTAGTTACTCCACTTATAACTCAAGAACGGATGAACCGATTTGGCTGAAAATTGGTGGAGAGGTAGCTTAGAACCAGGAATAGGACATAGGATACATTTTGTCCCGGAAAAATGCACGGTTACTGCACAATATACTTTTATGATTTGCGAGTAAACTATTCAATCGATTTTGATGAATTTTGGTATGGAGATACTTTGAGTCTCCGGAAAGGACAAGGGATACTTTTGGTCCCGGAAAATGTACGGTTCCCGCGCAATAAACTTTTATGTCAAGAACGGATAAACCGATTTGGCTGAAAATTGGTGGAGAGGTAGCTTAGAACCAGGAAAAGGAAAAAGGATACATTATGTCCCGGAAAAATGTACGGTTACTACACAATATACTTTTATGATTTGCGCGTAAACTATTCAATCGATTTTGATGAATTTTGGTATGGAGATACTTTGAGTCTCGGGAAAGGACAAGGAATACTTTTGGTCCCGGAAAATGTACGGTTCCCACACAATAAACTTATGATTTTGACCTAAACTATTCAGTCTATTTTTATGAAAATCGGTATGGAGATACTTTAAGTCTCGGGAAAGGACAAAGGATACTTTTGGTCCCGGAAAATGTACGGTTCCCACACAATAAACTTATGATTTTGACCTAAACTATTCAGTCTATTTTTATGAAAATCGGTATGGAGATACTTTAAGTCTCGGGAAAGGACAAAGGATACTTTTGGTCCCGGAAAATGTACGGTTCCCGCACAATAAACTTTTATGATTTTCGCCTAAACTATTCAGTCTTTTTTATGAAATTCGGTGTGGAGACACTTTGAGTCTCGGAAAAGGACAAGGGATACTTTTTGTCCCGGAAAATGAACGGTTCCTGCACAATATACTTTTATGATTTTCGCTTAAACTATTTTGATGAAATTTGGCATGAAGATACTAATTTTAATCTATTGTTTTCTTAATTATACCAATTCGAATTAAAAAAAATCATCGTTAAGACAGGACAACGTCTGTCGGGTCAGCTAGTTTATAATAAGTATGTTTTAAGTTTTTGTGTTTTTTTACTTCTTTGATTTATATGATATTGAGTTAGATTGTTTTATATTGTTTAATATGTTTATTTATATGCATTGTGCACGTGATATTTCTGCTAAATATATACAAGTATATAAAAATGATCAAACCGCTGAAAAAGTAGTTGTAAAGCCTAATATATCCGACAGTTCCCCTAGCTGCTAACGGAAATATAGCTTAGCATACTCATTGCGATACTTGAGTCCCGTCGCGCCGCGTTTAGACACTTTTTGGACATTATGGCCCGCGCAGACCTTGGACAGAAATGCCTTTATTGAGTTATGTAATATTCAAAATAGTTGAATATAGAATGTAATGTTCTTTAAAAAACAATCAGTCATTCAATATTACGTAACTGATTTTTTGAAGATATTACGTTTAACACGCTGAGCTACGATAGCTGCGCGATACACTTAGAATTTCGACGTGCATGCACCGAGATTGACACTGTTGTGATGGATGTCGTTACAATGTGGTCGTGTCACCGTTCACGATATCGTGGTGTGTGCAGCAAGTTCGTGCGCGAGTTGGAGGGCTGCGTGGAGTGCCCCGAGCTGCTGGGCCCGCTGTTTCGTCGCTTCCTCGAGAAGAAGATGTTCCTGTACGAGTCCTACTGCCGCAACAAACCCGTGTCTGAGTACATCGTGTCCGACCACGAACACTACTTCAACGAGCTCAGACAGAAGTTGGAGCAGAAGCTGCAGGTATGTTCAATAACCCTCCTTTTTCTGCGCCTTAGTCGGGTAAAGATTGTTCTTCCCGTCAGCGAAGATGTATGATAAATTTAACTGTTTAATGTATTTATTGATTTCCGTGAAAATCTTCCTTAAAGTTAAGTAATGAGTGCGGCATTCAGACTTTACGCTTATAAGAAATTGTTTAGGTTTTGGTATATCAATCCTCCTTACTATCAAGTCTCATTGTTGACAGCTCTCATTTTAAAGAGCTATTTCCAAAATTCCAATATATCAGACAAAGACAGGTTAGCGTAACCATACAGTAAATATTTTCATTAATAAAGGACCTAAAGGCTTTATTTCAAAATCTCCTGTAAGCATTTAATACGGAATACCCCTGAGTGAATCTCGAAAACGAGAGATGGAGACGACTGTGTGACGATGTGACATTTGTAGCTCTTAGTGTTTCATGTGTACAGATAGGTATAGGTTTACGTTCTAATTTTAAATAGAAAATGTGACATTACACATTAATTTATGTAACATCATAAAGTAGGAATCTACATAAAATATTAGAACTACTAGGTAGCCTTTTAGTACGACTCGCGTCAATTTCGTGAAATAGAATTTTAGAGCGAACCGCTCTCGCTAGCTAAACCGCATCAATATAAACTGTACCTATCGCAATCATAATATAAAGTCGTACTAGCTCGCTATTACACATTTCAATAATCCAATGAACGTTCCTAGTGCTCAATCGATATCAATACGAGTATTGAATGGTGTAGTCGGAAATTCTAAAAAATACTTCCTTTTTTCCTCGACAATGGCTTAAAATAGACGGAGAAGTGCAGGCGAGCGTCGGACAACAAAAGATCGGGATGCAAGTCACGAAAGGATGCGCTCCCAAAACGTTCTCGCTTCCATTCGAGCGCGCCTTTTGATATCCGGGGTCTATTCCCAGCTCTGGGAGACGCTTAGACCGCAGGATGTCTCTCTCAAAAGAACATATTGTGCTGTCTTTCGTAAGAGCGTATACCTGAGTTTGAAGCGAAATACTAGGCATCAGAATAGAGCCCCCGATTCTAAAATTATTCCTTTTAAAAGAGCCCGAGTTTATATAGAGTGTTATCGTACTAAAATATCGGTAGATATAAAAAAACTGAACGTAATTAAATCCAACACCTGCGAGCATTCCGATCACAAAATTTTATTGGATCAATTCACATCGCTGGTACCGAGTACCGACTGTATTGGCCACGTCATTCCCGCAAGCACAAAAATTAATTTCCGTGGAATTATTAATGCTCGGAAAATTTTACTACAATTTCTCCGTTCTCCGTTCGGCTATCATGATGTTTGGGGTTTTGAAATGAAGCGAATTTCCATGCGGAACAGACAGTTCAATCAATATACCGCCAAGACGATTATGCCTATGGTTGTATGCTTTAGTAAACTGAATTCTGGTACGAGTATCAGAGGCTGAAATTCAACTGTAAATATAAACTTTATTTTGATATTGACTATCTACTTTAAAGTTTAAAAAATAGGCACATTATTTTAGGTAGACTTGTACTAGAGAAGTATGTGCCAAATCAGATTGTTAAAAACTTTTACAAACGAAACGGTTAATAGCGTCTATTTAAAACAAATAACTGAGCTGAGCCTTATAAATTAGCCAAATAAAGTAATTTTAAAAATTGCAAGATGTGCATTTTAAAGTTTTAAAATAGAAATATACCATTTCTTCAAATACGCTTGAATAAAATATGTTGAACATGTTTCAATTTTCATAGCACCGGTAAAACGTCACATTCAAAACTTATAAGGAAATTGGATTTCTACATCAAACGTCGTAGCAATACGGGAAATATCTACAGAATATTATGATTTTATTGAGTTTTAAAATATACTTGTCAGTCTAGCAGTCGATTTACATATTGTATAACTTTTAAATTATTAAAAAAAAACTTTATCCACTAGGGCTTTGATATTCTCAAAAAGTAGGTTAGAAAAGTTTCTGTCAACTACTCGTAATTTGATTAGTAACAAAAAGAGAAACGAAAGCCTTCAATCCTATGTTTATTTTCAGCTTGGAGATCTCCTGATCAAGCCGATCCAGCGCATTCAGAAATACCATTTGCTGGTGAAGAAAGTCCTCCAGTATTCTGAGAGTGCTAACGAACCTGCCAACGTGATAGCGTCTCTTCGGGAGGCCGTGCAATGCACCTCCATCATACCGAAGAACGCTAATGACATGATGGAAGTTGGCAGAATACAGGAGTTCCCGGTAAGAATACTAAACTTACTAACCATGTATTAAAGTCGTACTCAGAGATATTTAATGATAACTTAAGTTTTAATTCAATGAAGATTCTGACGTATACTTTCTAATTCAAAATCTTCATTAAGTTGTAGTTGAGTTATCTTTAAATGTATGTGTGACCCGTAAGGGCCTGTTTCACTACTTTCTGATAAATTGCCGAATAGGCTATTCACAACTCTTTCGACAGATTATCCATACTTGATCTGTCAATTTAAGTGTTTGATAGCCTATTCGGCACTTATCAGGAGGTGGTGAATCAGGCCCTAAGACTTTCAAATGATGTATCATCAAAGAAGTTGATTCTTGGGACGTACGTAGTTTGGTCGAGTGTCTGTTGGCTTGGCTTGACATAACCCGACTAAATAACGTAGTTTTGTCTTCTATTTCTGATAGTATTTAAAGTTCCCAAATACATATTATATTGTGCTATATCTTACAACTGCTCTATATAAATTCAATGCCAAATTTTCGCTTAATATATGCGTGTGTGAAATGCAAATGCAAGCGAATGACTGATTTATTGTAATACACTATTAGTTGCTACCGACCAATTGAATCGCATACAAACTATTTTGCGAGTCCACTATTAATATTTTCATAGGCGACACCCGAAATTGATTTCTGTTGTGTTTTTTGACAGTACGAGTAGTAGGTACGAGAGTACGAGTAGCTTTGCAATCTAAATCTGTCGCACTTATGTACGTGAATTTAATTCGCTGTGCGTATGCAATATAATATTTGAAATTGTGCGAATGTTTCTAGATACATAATAACCAATGCATGCGAATGTTTAATTTATATTTGGATACAGATAACAATTGTGGAATATTTTCAGGGCAATATAGCGGCGCAGGGAAAGCTGCTTTTCAAGGACCCGTTGATTGTATCAGACGCGAACAACACGAGTGATAAGGGCAAGGAGCTATACGTGTTCCTGTTCGAGCAGTGCGTCATATTCACCGAGGCGGTGGGCAAGAAGTGTCAGTTCACCAGCCCCACGTATAACTACAAGGCTCATATACAGGTGAATATGAAGCTATATAACCCCCAACATTATTGCTTGTGTGGTGGTGGTGTTTGCAAGTTCTTGCATGCGAGTGTACGCATAGGCAGTGTGGGAGGAGGGAGGTGCTGTACGCATGCCTATGCGTGCACTCACTCATTTACTTAAAGGTGGAAGTTTATTTCGCGGAATATTGCTAAAAATAATAACAAACTAAATTTTAAACCATTAGGTGATGTTGGCAAAATTAAAATATATCTAGACACTCTAATATTGCTTACTACAAAATACAGCGGTCTCAAATCTCTCGCACAGTCTATAGGGAATTTGGTATAAACGTAATATCTTAGTTTACGGCGGCGCTCAGGCGAAATATATTTTCGTGACTGCAGCTCCAAACGTAATGCCGTTTGCATTACGCCGCGAACTGCGAAGCGCTAGAGCTAAATCATAAATACAACCCATTACTGTTTGACGTGTGAGATAGTAGATCTGTCCGCCGCTTTAGTAGTTTCCGAAGTCAATACGCAAACAGCGTTGAGGTGAAAACACACTGAGCGTAACAACAGTGCAGCGCAGCGAGTAGCGACTAGCGACGTGACACTTAACATGCCATAGAATTTACGTTTCTGTATGCCATAGAATTTATGTAGCTTAATAGCTCATAAAATTTCATAAAAATAATATTCGGGCGTGAAATGTCACGTCACACCGCTGCCTAATGCGATCTCAACTTTATGTGTACTAAATTTAAAATATGCAATTAATATAACACATACCAATTTTCCATTCAAGGTGAACAAGATGGAACTAAACGCGAAGGAGAACGACAAGAACGCGTTCATCATTCGCGCCACGAACGGCGAGAAACGCAAACCGCCGCTGGCCTTCCAGTGCCGCGCTCAGGAGCCGCATCGCGCACAAAACTGGATTTCCACCCTGTCCACAATCCTCCACTCACAACAGATATTCGGCCAAAGGTTGGAGAACCCTGGCGCTTTCCTCCACCGCGACCCGTAAGTACCGGGGCCACGTTAAAGTGCTTCAGCAAAAAAATGTAATAGCCCAATACAATATGGTGGCAGCGACTCTGGACTTTATGGCGATGCAGCAGAGCGCATTGTCGCTTGGCAGGATGTGCTGAGTCGCTGTCATCTCGATCTGTATTGAGTCTGATATGATTTGCATGCATATTATTTCGCAAACAGCTTCAAAACTAACGTCTAATGCTAAACTTATTTAGGTTAAGCATATATTAAGTCCTGCGTAAGCTTTAATTTAGCATAACATTTATTGGGTTACGATAGCTGACAATATTTATTTCACTAACACTCATAATAATATTATATAACCTCTGTATGCTAATATTAACCATCATTGTTACCCTCTATTTAATAAATAATTATTTTATGTATGAGACAGTAGTTCGTAACTATTAATTTATGTATTTAAATATTTTACACATTCCTTGATGAATTTACATATTTTTCATAAAAGTAGGTACTTATTTTAGGATGAATTTGGTAGATGTTTGTAAAAAGTTTTAAAGTTAATTTGTCTTTGATTCATTTTAAAAAGTGTACCTAATTATTTGGCTTTCAAATGTGTGCTAACGCCCTTAGAAATCTCATTATTGATTTAAAAGTTCGCAAGGCAATATTTGCTGTTTATCAACTACTTAGTATTTTTGCAGACACGTTCTGAAATAATCACATTTTTATAAACGAATAATTCTCCGAATGTAAGAATCATAGAAAATGAGATCACTGCACATTGTTTAAGCAGAAAGCTTGGAGTGATCCTAAACATTCCGAGATCCTTTTATGAATCGTGGCTAAACGTGGTCGCATTGTCTATGATAGTCAAGATCTAATATCTCTTACTCTTGCATAGAAAAAGATAATTGTGTATCATTATGACTTGTGGTTTATCACGCGAACACTTTTTGAACGAAAGTATTGATATCCAACTTTTACGTCAAAAGGAAATATTGAACTCTGTTGCGGCCGCACATTATGTTCGCATACATTTAAATAACCAAATCCTGTGCAGACAAATTTTCAGAAAGTGTTCGTGTTCTCCAAAAATTTCCTTATACACGCTTAATGTAACATTCGCAAAATATTTAAATCAAAGATTTTAACGTGTAGTCAGTTCAAATTGTGTGGTATATGTTAGTGTGATAGGATTAGTTTGCAATTGAAGACTGGATAATATGGGAGTGAATGAATGGACTGACATCGGGATATCGAGAGTCCCCCTTACTAGTAACAAGATACACTGCGTAGACGAAATAGTTAAACGACATTTTATCTTTATCAGTCAAGAGATTTCTCTAACGTATCTGATAACTGTTCTATAAACTCTACGTCCCGTGTAACTCATTTTATTAGCGAGGGGGTTAATGTTTAAGTAATATTATAGTCTGATATTTAAATTTTAGGTTAGTGGTTAGACAGTTTGCTTTATAGATCGAACTCCACCTTATTGTTGTCACAGTTCACGATGCAATAATAAATAGACTTAACATCAAATCGCACACTAGATAGTAACGAATTCGAGTTATTCTTAATTCGTCGTTTAAATTAGTTTAAATTCAACCGTCCTGTACGGTCCTCAGCCAAAATCCATAGTTCATTTTAGCACAGAATTAATTTATTTTTAAAGCTATGAATTCTCTAAGTAATAAAAATGTAAAATATCTTGACTAAACATTATATTATAGTGTATCCATTGTGTTAATATTTAGTATTTTTATTGGTAAGGGGTAAACACCGAATATTACTCTTATGAAAATGCACGAGAATTGACGAGAAAATGATTATATTATTGCCTACTACAAATATTAACTGCGAATATACCGAATTCGGAATATGATTCCGGTAGAGTGAAATACTAGAACGGTGGATTCTGGCAGAGGATTTTAGGAGACGGTGGATGTGAAGTATGAACGTTTGATTGTAACGAGTATGATTATTATATTATTTGTCACGTAACATTCTTTACACGCATTTTATTTGTATATCGTATGTAATATAATGTATTGTTGTATTAAGATTATTTTTAATATTTTAAGTAACTATAATATATTTAATATTATGCATGTATACTAATGAATTGTAACTATGTAATAATATTTTACTTTGTTCAAGATCAAAATACCGTATTTATCGTTATTTGAGTGACGTTGTTTTATGATTCTATATGGAGTCAACTGCAGATGAATGGACGAGACGTAGACAATTTATTATAATTGCGAATAAAACAATATCGTGTATGTGGTCCGGTTGCTCATTGTACGTTCACGTGTATGCCTTTTGGCTGTTGTTTTAATAATTGGGGCCAACTTTATTTATAGTTTGTTTAGCCACATATTGAACGTTTCACTTGAGCACACGCAATCACCGGTCGGAGTAATTCATTTAAGCAATAAGGTCGAATAGACCACCATTCGTGTCGATAACCATCATAGTCGAATATAGATCATCTTTCATCAATGGAGTGCGTCGATTGTAATGTAAAATTGAAATGATAGCGCGATTCGAACATATTAACCGGTCTGTAATGACTCTGAAGTTAGATGGGTAAACGCCCGGGCATTTTGGGCTTTCATGGACGTTTATAAATCTGTATAGATGAGAAATGCCCGGCGTTTTTGGAATTTATGAGCCCATCTCTGACAAAAAAATTGACGGCACAACCCGATTACGAATAATTCGATGGTACAGAAAGTTGAATAGCAGAGACTGATAATAATTGTTACTTTCGTGATAGGAGTGCGTGTAATGTTCAACAGTACGAGTAGTCGATGAGTAATTAGTGCTTACTGCTTGTGAACGAGCAAATGTCCAATACGAAATGCAACGAAACGACATGATTAAGGCCTTCGTGTCCGACAAACATTAAACGCAACAATTACAAAAAAATGTATGCACGATTTACTACACTGTGTCGCTATATTAGTTCTACTAGTGCACGGTATGCCATCGCGTGATAGCGATATTATAATATAACGCAGTGTTTTCCAACCCGTGGGTCGCGGTCCCCTGGGCCCTGGAGGTCGCGAAGCTTTTGTAGGGTCAACGCCAGATGTTGAGAGAACTATTTCAGTAAAAACAATAAAGTTAAATAGAGAAGATGAAAAGGATAATGTGTTCTTACATGATAAAGAAGCGAAGGTTGGGGAGGTTCGCGACATTTTTTTCAAACCAGGGGTCGCATCATAAGAAAGGTTGAAAAACATTGATCTAACGTGATATAAAGACATAATGTTAACCGATCAGCGCACGCTGATCTCGATCGTCGAGTCTTCCAACTGGCGAGAAACTTATGAGATAGAAAGTACATTAATTTTAAGAGCGATGACAATCGTGATAGCTGATGTGGAGTCTAGTGGCCGTGCTCTGAGATATTTAATGATTAATATCTTTAATTTAATGAAGATTTTAACGCATACTACATACATATTCTGTCCAAATATTCATTAAGTTTAAGTAATCATAAAATGGCTCTGAGTGCGGCAGTTAGGGCGGCCACGCATTTTCGTCGCAAATATCGTGCGAACTGATTTCTAATAGGAATTTCTTATATTTGCTTTCGAGGAAACCAGTTCACACGAAGTATTTGCACCGGCTCGAAACGATCCGTAGGAAATGAGTAGCCGCCCTAAAAGTCAATTTCACCGAAACGAGACAAAACACAATGGACACAAATTGAATTAGCTATTCAAAATTCAACTTCTTACATTACACACGATAATACATGTTTTATTGTAGAAACTGGAACTAACTCCAAATAACTAGGGTCATATTCCTGGATTAATATTACGATTGCTGTTGCGTTTTGTTTCGTCGCGGTGCGACTGACCCTTATATAAGCACCGTACCGACGTATCTAGTGTAATGTGTGCTTGTTAATTCATACTTCCACACTACTAGTGAGATCTACTACGTTAGAGCGTCAAAGTTACTAGTATTTCATATCTTATTCGATATACACGTAAGTCAAATATTAATTGTAGTTAAGCAAATATTCTTGCCTTCTAAGTAGTTTAAATTTTTAACAGGTATAGCATTGGTTATGTTCGGTTAGTGATCACAAAATTATGTTAACTTTCGAATCGATATTGTAATGATTTCATTTTTTATGTATATATATATATATATATATTTTTACTAACTGAATGTTCTATATATCGCTACTAATATGATACTGTATTACGTAACACCATGTTACATGAATAACCAATAAATGTGAAAGAAAAATGCTTGTGGTTTAATGCTTTTAGTCCCGCATGCTTTTTATATTTAGTTATTTTATTTTGGTTTTGTTTAGTTGATCGGGGCCAGCTTTGAGCTAAAGAAAACTGCCGCTAATAATAATGAATACAATATATTATTGTCATATCAGTAGTTAAAAAAAACTACTTTTTAAGACATCGTCTACTGTAAGCATTAATAATAATAATAATAAAACTCTTTATTGCACACCAAAATACAGACACATGAAAAATAATTTAACAAAATATATTATACCTATTGATGTACAAAAGGCGAACTTATTGCTACTAAGCAATTTCTACCAGTCAACCTTTTGTAGATAAGATTGAAAATAGAGATACTTACAAGAAAATCGTGTAGGTGCACAAACTAAACTAACTGTAACTAAACTATAACTAGAATTAGGACAACTTATGTTACTCATAAATCATAATATTATAAAAACAGCGTTTAAAAATATATATATATACTAGCTGTCCCAGCAAACGTTTCTTTGCCATATTAGATAAAGTACATCGCCCGTATTATTTTATTGAATTAGTGACTATAAATAAGTATGTCACCATGGCAAACGTCCATCGCTATCCCGTGACCCGCGTCGCATAAACAATGGTCGCTCTTTATAGACAAATAATTTGAAATAAAATAAAATTGCGACTATAATTAAAGATCTAAGCTATCCTATCTCTCAAGTTGGAAAAAAGCACACATTTAAAAAAACGAAACATTAAAATCGGTTAAGTAGTTTAGGAATCCATCGCGGACAAACATCGTGACAGGAGATTTATACATGTCGTAGGATGATTTCATAAATCGAATTATCGCGAAAATTCTAGGGACTTCGCGAAAACACGGATAATTAGACAATGGTGATTACATTTTTCAAACTTACTGACAAAAGGTAGTGTTTTCGCGAAAACACGAGTTGCCTTAGTAACATTGCACATTCTTAACGCTGATTGGTTTGATTTTTACTTACTGGCCAACTCTTCCTCTCCTAGGAATCCATCGCGGACAAACATCGTGACAGGAGATTTATATATATTAGATATATAAATAGTAGTAATAGTCACTGGCAGTAAACTATGTTGATGATAAAGATTTATAGACATCGATTTATCAGAAATTAACTAGGGCATATTTAGGAAAAAAGATTTAAGTTTTCGTTTAAAAATATTTATCGAACCGGCTTGACGAATATCGAGAGGCAGAGAGTTCCAAAGAGTAGCAGCGCGAACAGCAAAAGATTTAAAATATAAGGAAGTAGAGTACAGAGGGATCTCAAGAGTGAGATTGCTTGAAGAGCGTAATGTTAGTTGGTGGGTGTCATGCAAGAATTTAAAGCGGTTTTTAAGGTAGGAAGGAGAGGACGGAACAAACAGGATGCTGTACAAAAGGGAGAGGACGTGACAATCTCGACGCAAGCGGATAGGAAGCCAGCGAAGTTTCCTGCGAAATTCTGTGACATGATCATATTTCCGCAGGCCGTAGACAAACCTGATGCAAACATTCTGCAGTCTCTCGAGTTTATCTAAAAGTTCTTCCGTAATATCGATGAGGCAGATATCTGCATAATCCAATATTGGCATAAGTAATGTATGAACCAATGCGACTTTATTTTTTATTGGAAGAAAATTACCGAAGAGACGAAGAGATCCACTTGCTCGAAATAGCTTGCTACTGACTGCATTGATGTGTGGTTTCCAGGAAAGCTGGTTGTCAAAAATGACACCCAGGTTTTTGACTGTATCAACAAATGGGATTGAGAGATGGAAGTTCCTGAGTCTTAACTTTAGACAGAAGCTTAGCGTTTCCAATAATGATAGCTTGACTTTTGTTGGGGTTAACACAAATGCCGAAGGACTTGAACCACTCTTCTAACAGGAGCATATCATCATTTATGCGCTTTATCGCCTCCTTGAGATGGTCAATATCTTAATTAGTATATTAATGTAGGAGATGCATATTTAAAGGTTTACTTTACGAGAACAATGGAGAAGTTCAATTCTTATGGCTTGTTTCTTTCACTTTTACACGAAAATATTGCAACATTTTTCCACGGGTACCCGATATGAAAGCTATAGCGATATTTTTGTACGCGAGTGTAAGACACAAAACGCCAAGAGGCAACGAAAGGATTTTCACTTATTTGGTGACACAAATAAAATTAACTTAGTTATGCGATACTACTGGGGAACTAACTTGGCAACTCAAGGTTTTTATGATAATTGATATTTTTTACAAAAAAATATAGATAATAGATACCGATACCTTTTACAATTACTCGATATGACAATAATTATATTATAATATACAAAATATATAATATTATGACTTATCAATAAATTAAAATAGCTGGTTTACCCAATTCACGACTCATTCTACCAAACAAAAAAATTGGTCATAAAATTTTAGCTGCGGTTAAAGCAGCGCTTCTAACGCAGCATTAGCTCCTTAGTGACGCGGATAATCAAGGCATAATAATTGGAGTTGTTGAAATTCTATTTGCCACCAGGTACCGCGATGTAGCCTAGGCTGCGTTTCCACTGAAGCGGAGCGGATCGGAGCTTAGCGGTGCCCGAATTGACCAATCGTGTTATTCCAGCGGAATGACAGCGAAGCGGAGCGAAGATTTCGAGCATGGTGATTGGTCATTTCGGCACCGCGAAGCTCTGCTCCGCTTCAGTGGAAACGCAGCCTCAGACCGCAACGCGACGCGTAGATTCATTTCTAAATTTATATGGATTTGACATATTCGCATGACGTCTCATGGAATTGAAATCTGTCAAATCCATACTTTATGCAGCGCCTCGCCTCGCCTCGTCGCGTTGTGGTCTGAATTGACCTTTAGGGTCTATCGTGTCAAATAGAGATAATATCATTGTGACACAAGACAGCTATATCGTGACACATGACAGCTATATCGTGACAAGTGACAGCTATATCGTGACACATATCAGCTATATCGTGACACATGACAGCTATATCGTGACATATGACCGTAGTTTCGCACGATAGACGCTAGGGCTACATCGCGGCACCTGGTGGCAAATAGAATTTCGACAACCCTCATTGGTTGGCTTGCCTTATCCGCAGCAAAGCCAAAGGTTTAAGTTTGGTAGAATGCATTTCTTTTTATTTCGTTTAACGTCCTATTCCCGTCCCAGCGTGGGTGAGGGTTGGTGCGGACTCCGCAAGACGGAGAGCGTCCCGCCGTCCTTGGGAGGCCGGTTGGCTGGCGAGAGACGTCAGCGACCACACGCGAAAGCCAACACCATCAACCTGCCGACCAGTGCGCGGGACGATCTCAAGAAGCTACCGAGCCCGACCTCACCGCCGCATACTAACGTAAGTAAAGGAGGGTAACTGACAGAAGTAAGCCGTACACCAACGGCCGCAGTCGGAGACATTGAATGATTTAACTTTAATTTCATGGAGAGTATAGAAAATGTATGATGTAGGTAAAAACATTCCTTAAATTAAAGTTATCATTAAATCTCTCTCTAAGCGACCGAGATGCTGCGAACCATAAACCAAAATAATACATTGCTTCGAACCTCGAAAAAGCGATAGAGTGATAAGTGATAACTGATAACTGAAAGCATATTATATACTAAGTACTGACATACGGTTTTGCTCGATAGTTTTACTCCAATTCGAGCAATAATCACCGTGTGGACCGCAAAAACTGATAGCTCGAAGGCTCGCTTCGAGCCGGCTCGATGGAATTAAATATGTCAATTTCCTTCGAGTCGGAGTAAAACTATCGAGCAAAACCGTATGTAGCATAATGCATTGTCATGTTAATCTGTTTTCGTGGTTCGCGACGTAAATCATGACGCATCTGTTATGACGCTATTGACCTTGAAACTAAACTATGAATGCACCTAGTTTAAATAAGCAAGGAGATCGACATGAAAAAAAAGAAATTGTACATACTCGTAGTAATTCTTTGTACTACAAAAATATGTTAAATGTTTTGACTTTTGTACGCGAATTTACAGTTTGCGGAATATATTTAAAATTATGATTCTAACTCACTGCTTAAAAATAGAGGGGGTCATGGCTTGTACTGACTGGTCACCTATTCAAGAAAGAGCGGGGAAAAAACGGTGAAAAATATGTGCAGTAGCACGGTAGTCGGTACGTTACTTCTGTTTTAAACGAAGCTTTAAACTCATTTTAATAGAGCTTAGAATATGACAAAATAATGCCATATTCACTTGTGACTAATCTTACGGCACCCCTCAAACTATATTCTTTCAAACCGTTAAGGCAGTTAGACAAAGACAAGATAATACATAAATAATAATTTATATATCTGCTGTGTAAATAAAGGAGCCTGGAAAAACCTTTCATTGACTTGAAATTAAAAAAATATAAAATGGGATTCCTTAGATCTAAAAAATATAAAATGGGAATCTTACTTAACAAACTGATTAAATGGTTCATAATAATGAGGCGACCACAAATTACGTGAGGTGTTTAGGGGGGGGTCGAGTCAAATCTCATCTAATCTCACCTTGGGGAGAGGAGGTTCTCGGCAAATCTCACGTAATTTTTTTCTCAACAAAATATGTAATACTATTTTGGTCCATTACATCCAGATAGTACGTATGCTAAAGATTTAATCGTAAGTGTACTCGTTATACAATAATGACTATTCATAAAAGAAAATCTACTGACTGTCAAACCAAACCTTTACGTAAGAAACCTACATTTAAAAAAATCTCACGTGAGATTTGTGGGGGAATTGGGAGGTTGAATAAAATCTCGCGAAATCTCACCAGGGGGGAGGGGGTCAAAAAATTAAAAAAAACACATACATACATTATAATATTAAGGGGCGTCCTTTTCAACAGTTTGTCTGAATAGAATACACAGAGGTGATAAGTATGCATCATTTTATTGTCCTCTGTATTGATTCATCCTTTCAGTTGTAAGTATTGACTGGGCTACATGTCGTATATAGGTTATAATAGGTAGGTATCTAATAATTATTATATGAGTGGGTGTCTAAAACTTGAATGTGCTTGTTTAGTATATAGTATAAAAATGTTTCGTGTACTGAAGATTTATAGGACAATCTGTCACCACTCACCTGTGGTAACTGATGCAAGAGTGCACAATTACTTGCACAATTTAATCTAAACTAATTTATGAATAAATGTATTGTTTATAATTTTTTATCTTTGGTCAGTTCTCGTGTGCTTTATAAAAGTATTATGGTTCCTATGTACTATCAGAGAAGTTGAATCCTAGACAGATGGGGGACCTACGTAGTTTGGTCGCATTACGACAAACCCAGCAGATAAGTGATAGATCACAATTAACATTGAATTGACATGATCCGACCAAATGACGTAGGTCCGTCAACTGCCAAGGAATCAATTTCCTCGATGGTACAAATACAGTCCTATACTTTCTATTGGCGATTGACATTTTTCTTATTATAACTCTTCTGAAAAATTATTAAGAATATTAATCTTTTACATAACGTAATATTTAATTTTATTATTATCTAGTGTTTATTCTGTACTGCTAATTTTATATTTATTTCTATTGCTCGTTTACGTAATTCATGTATGTAAAGATATTTTTATATTTTGCATGTCACTTCTTATTTAACGCTTGGTTGTATTTCTTTTGTTGTAGGTATGATACACCTGACATTGCATTTTTAACGTAGACTGTGATAGCGGACCGATTTGAGACAAGACTGCAAACTAGTGTTGCGTGATCGGACCCGGCGCCTATGTTTCTTATAGTTATATCTATTTATTGTACAATGTTAAATATAAAACGTACTAATACGGGTGAAACGGTGTTGTAGTCGAAGGTGAGCATGCATGAGCTAGCTTCATCGGGGATCATCGAAGTCGGGCAGGCGAGTGACGTGGTGTGTGCTATAGGGGCTGTCGAAGCGCGCCTGGGGTCTGAAGCTGCGGCGCGGCGCGAGCGGCGGCGCGACGGGGGAGGCGGGCGAGGGCACGGGGGCGGGGGCGGAACTGCGCGCGCCCGAGCTGGCGTCGCCCGCCACCGACGTGCACGTCGCGCCCGGGGCCACCGCCACGCTCAGCTGCCGCGCCCGCGCCCCGCGCGCCACCGCCGTCTGGCGCAAGACCGCGCCCGACACGCGCGCGCTCCGCCACGGGGACCGCTTCGCCATCGAGCTCGCGCCCGACGGCCTCGCCACGCTCACCATCCACGCGTGCCGGCCCGCCGACGCCGGCGTCTATTGCTGCCTCATCAGCAACGAGCTGGGCGGCGTGCAGAGCTCGGCGCGGCTGACGGTGGGTGCGGGCGGCGCGCCGGGCGTGCCGGCGGTGCGCGCGCACCCGGGCGGTGGGCTAGTGGTGCAGTGGGACGAGCGGGAGCCGGCGCACCTCGAGTACTGCCGCGTGGGCGAGGGCGAGTGGCGGCGCGCCACGGAGACGCCGAGCGCGGCCAACACGCTGGCGCTGGAGGAGCTGGGGGCGGGGCAATACAGCTTCCGCCTGGTGGGCGCGCGGTCCGGCGCGGCGGGAGGCGCCTCGGCAGCCGCGGCGGGCGGTGGCGGCGGCGCCTGGCAGCGCGAGCAGTTCGCGCGCCGGTTCGCGCTCGAGGAGGAGGTGGGGCGCGGCCGCACGGCGCGCGTACTCGCCGCCCGGGACACCGGCACCGGACACCGCGTCGCCTTGAAACAGGTACCGCCTTTCATTCATATACTAATACTACTAATAAATTGAACAAAACAAAATCATTTTAAGACCGTTATAATCTTTTAAATGTCACAGGTCGTAGCGGGTCGTGGGGCGGACGCGATGCGGGAGTACCGCATTCTGTCTAGTGGAGCACACGGGGCGGTGGTGCGTGCTATGGCGTTATTCGCCGAAGTCCCGCGTCAGGGGGCGCACACGATCGTGCTGGAGTTGATAGGAGGTGGGACTCTGCTGGAGTGGGCGGCGTCGACCCCCGCCCAGTACACGCAGCGAGCGGTCGCCACTCACACCGCGCAGTTATTGTCTGCGTTGCAGTGGCTACACTCCAACAACGTCGCCCATCTAGACGTACGAGTAAGTTGTTGCCACTGGTTATATCCTTTAAGTCTTATTGTTTTTCTATTTTTGGACTGACAACGTCTTAGAATTCGTTATGGGCTGCGCGCATGAAAAAACATGACGCAATATGCGGCGTTACCTCTGAGGCTCTGAGGCGTTCCGTTTAAAGCTATGACGTTGTCACGTTCAATTATCGTCAGTAAACCGACTTTACAGATAACCGAGTTCGAGTCGAGTTCGACACAAAACACTACTCTCCAACCGCCTTTTTTTATGATATTTGACACTAATTTAAAGGCTATCCGCTCACTTGAGACACGCTACAAATCGCGTCATGGAGATGAGACCCATTTATTTGTGTGTATCTATATCTATATTCTAACTAGCTGTCCCGGCAAACGTTTCTTTGTCATATTATATAAAGTATATCACCCGTATTATTTTATTGAATTAGTGACTAAATAAGTATGTCACCATATATAATTTGCAATAAAATAAAATTGCGACTATAATTAAAGATCTAAGCTATCCTATCTCTCAAGTTGGAAAAAGCACACATTAAAAAAAAATTAAAATGGGTTAAGTAGTTTAGGAATCCATCGCGAACAAACATCGTGACAGGAGATTTATATATTATCCACTATACTAATATTATAAATGCGAAAGTGTGTCTGTCTGTCTGTTACCTCTTCACGCCCTAACCGCTGAACCGATTTTGCTGAAATTTGGTATAGAGATACTTTGAGTCCCGGGAAAGGACATAGGATTTGTATGTATAATAATACTTCGCAAAAGCGGGCAAAAGCTCGTACAACTATACAATACATATCTCCATTGTATTCCAAATACCCTGTCTACAGCCAATAGTTTCTTTAGTAAGCGAAAGTCCTAACTTTTGATTGTGCGATCACCAAAAAATACTGGCCAAAAAGTTAAACATTTTTTTAGACATAACTTACAAACCTATGAATCTCACGACTCATATCTATTTCCAGCCTGAGAACATTCTGGTGGAGTTGAGCGGTGCGCAAGCTCAACTGAAGCTGGTAGACCTCGGTTCGGCGGTGGAGACGGGCGTGGAGAGTAGCGCACGCGCGGTGTTGCCGCCCGCGCCCGCACAGCTCGAATTCGCGCCGCCGGAGTGCGTGCTCGGACGACCGCCGGCGTTCGCCTGGGACGCCTGGGCTGCGGGCGTCTTCTTATACGTGTTCCTTACTGGGGTGAGTTGAGATCCATACTATACTTACTATAATATTATTAATGCGAAAGTGTATCTGTCTGTCTATCTGTTACCTCTTCACGCCCAAACCGCTGTACCGATTTTGCTGGGCATGGAGATACTTTAAGTCCTGGGAAAGGAAATAGGATACTTTTTATCCCGGAAAAATGTGTGATGATAAACGAATTTTGGCGGAACGGCATTGCGGGCGTCTTCTAGTGTTTTTATAAGGGTGTACGCCCGTTGCAGATGATACGTAGCAGCAACGTACTGGTACTAAGCCTATAATTCCGACGTCTTAATCTGTTTAGCTTAGTAAAAGACTACGATGATGTTAAAGAAATGGTTAAAAGGTATAATAAACTGTAAAGTTAAGGTAGCGCTTAAAGACTACTGCAACTAGTCAGGGTAAGCACTCCATAATATGTCCTCCATATACAGAACAAGCTTCTGCGCATCGTTGCAACGACCTTAGTTAAGATACGTCTATACATTTAGACACGCAACAAAAAGTACGTCTCACGGAAACTCGTCTCGTGATCTAGCCACTGTCGAGTGGCTCGCAGAAGTTGTAATAGTAGACTATGCAAGTCCAGCCGGGCTAGCACACGGACCAGTAGAAATACGAAAGTGTGGACAAACTGTGGAGATAAACTTAAGGTGCCGTTCCGATCTTTTTTCGTTCCGAAAAATTCAATTAAAATGCCACTTTATGACAGACTATAGTCCTAAAAATTAAAATAATATCCTACTTTAACGTTGTTAGTGGCGGCCGAAAAGGAAGATCTTCCGACCGAGCGAGATAGCATGCTCGGTCAGGCCGAAGCCCACTGACGTCATTTCAGACGTTGTATATATCTTGCCGTTCTCCGAAACTTCGATAGCGCGATGTAGGATTGTTAGGCGAATTGTGGGTACCGCCACATCACTCCCCCCCGAAGACCTGTGGTATTCTTCAATGCGCTTGTGTTGTCAGGTGTGGGCCGAAGCTACGCGTGCAATGACCAGGAGAGGGACCCCGTGCTCTGCTTGCTGACCGGTCGTTGTAGCCTATGGCTGCCCCGTTCAAGCCAGACGCGGGTTCGACCGGCGCGGACCTCCAACGCGGCTTATGGTCGAGGCGACCCGGTTATGCTTGATGTCTGCTGACGTGGTGCGGAGGGGCGGGGAGTGTTGATGATGATTGATGTCCAGAAGGATGCGTGTTCTTGTCGGTGGTCACCAATTTAACGTAGTAAGTGGCGGCCGAAAAGGAAGATCTTCCGACCGAGCGAGGTGTATGCCCGGTCAGGCCGAAGCCCACATGATACATTTCAGCTGTCGTATATATACCGCCGCGCTCAGAAAACTTCGATAGCGCGATGCAGGAATGTTAGGCGAATTGTTGGTACCGCCACATCACTCCCCCCCGAAGACCGGAGGTCGAATCTTGAAGTCTTGTCGCTTGAGTCGCCAGTGCCAGTGAGTTCCAGTGAGTCGGAACTGTGATGCTGCTGCACGGGATCCAGTGAGTCGGATAAGCTGCCGTGCGGGGCCGATGCTACGTGCTGACCAGGAGAGATGTGCTCTGCTTGCTGACCGGTCGGTGTAGTGAGAAAGCCCAATGATGCCGATGCGGAGTCGCCCAGGCCGCGGTACAACTGCGGCTAGTGAACGATGTACCCGATGAGGCGATGCTGGCTGGCGCGGATGTTGTCTCCAAAATGGCAGCATTCTGGATTGTACAGAGACAGCGCTTATGTCACTGACGAGACCCTCAGGGACTTCAGAAGGTGTCTTCATTTGTGGCTGAGTGCTTGCTCCTTGTTCGGCCATAGTTTCTTCCTGCAGCGATTTCTTCAGCGTCGGGGTTACCAATTTAACGTTGTTAGTGGCGGCCGAAAAGGAAGATCTTCCGACCGAGCGAGATAGCATGCTCGGTCAGGCCGAAGCCCACTGACGTCATTTCAGACGTTGTATATATCTTGCCGTTCTCCGAAACTTCGATAGCGCGATGTAGGATTGTTAGGCGAATTGTGGGTACCGCCACACTACTTTATGACATAGACTATAGTCTATCATAAAGTGGCATTTTAATAAAATTTTTGTCGGTCACGATTAGCCGCGGTAAAGATCGGAACGGCACCCTAAATTTTATGCCCATACTTTCGCATTTCTAGGGGTGGCCGTGCTAGCCCGGCAGATGATCCTTTACAATTTTAAAGGTCCTTTTTTTAATACTTTTAAAAATATAAATTTTTAACTGATTTTCATATTATTTTTCTTTAATTCATTAGTCATTACAAAAATTATCTGTTCTTTTTAAAAATTATATTCTAAACAATTTGGACGTAAGTACTTATAGCATGGCAATTTCGTTAAAAGAAGATGTAACTTTGGAATTCTTTTCTATCGAGTGAAGTTCATGATATTGTGCAATATGAATTTCAATGTGATTAGATCCTTAACTAACACATTTTTTTTCATAAATTATATTACTATATTGTTATGTCTCCTTTTGGACTTTATCTTCATTATTGTAATACAACAAAGTATCGCTCGAGAAATCTACGGCCGCCCGTGGACGCTCGTGGCCTTTTGCGGCCGCCGGCGGCGTCGATTTCTCAAGCGATAACTATGTATTACAATAATGAAGATAAAGTTTGAAATCATATGATATGACACTGAAACTGCTCGCCTCGCCTCTGCCATTCCGGTGTGAATCGGCCCTAAATCGTCCGTTTCTTGACCTAGACCCCCTTAATTACTTTGTGTTTTTCATAAAACTGATTTGAGAGTTCAATAATTTGTTTTGATATGAAGAAACCTTATTAATTATCATTAATATGGAAGATGTTATAAAAGATTTATTATTTGTTACAGTTATCACCATTCTTAGACGAATCAGTCGAAGAGACCACGGCGAATATAATAAAGTGCGACTACTGCTTCCCGCCGGAGCACTGGTCCGCCATAGACGAGCGAGCTCAGAACCTGATCAGAGGCCTCCTAGAACCCACCCCCGCCCGTCGCCTCACGCCCAAAGACGCTCTTGCCGACAGTTGGTTCGATGAGGTGTGTATTGTGATATAAAACATTCATTGATTTAGAAGCGTAAATATTAATTATGTATTTTGTTTTGTCTCTATGTTTGCTCTATATGAAAGAGTAACCACCACTATAGAGAAAGTTCCCTTCTGCAGAAGACGACAGTATCGAAGACTAAACAATAATTATTTCTAAAATCTGCTAGGTTTGAAAATCTAGCTCTTATTAGGTCGTTTCGTTAATTTGTTTCATTGCATGTAAATAATATGTATATACGATTATATTTCCAGGCACCGAGTACGGCGCTATCCGCGTCTCAGCTGAAGACTTTCCTGGAGCGGCGGCGGCCGGCCGGCCACGGCAACGCTCTGCACTCGTTGCGATCGCCCAACGACACCTGACCTCCGCGCCCCCACCCCGCCCACTGAACTAGAGACCAACGCCCTGGTTATACCACAATACTCTACCTACATTAAGATACGTGATATTCGACATTGTTGAAGTTTGTGACGGTGGCTCACTCCACTACGCCTTACTCGTGAATTGACGTATATAAGCTAAGCATGTGTGCATGATGTGCTTATACCAGCTAGAAGCGCGTATGTTGAAAACAAGTAGCTTAGTGTAATTAAACATCGTTATTACCTTAGGGTAGCATTAAGCTGTAGTTGAACACGATTGTATAGTCATTGCGCCCACCTCGGGTTTCGCATTGCGTTGCGAAATGATTCCAATATTATTACGGCTCGTCTTAGTTTTAAATTTGTATGCCAAAAACTGCTTCGTAACCATTATATAGTATCGTCGCGAGGGCTGGCTATTATACCCGTGGCCGACGCGCCGCCCCCTTGCGCTTTAACTGTTCGTTCCAGTCGTGGATATCATACTTTTTTACTTAACATTATAAAAATTACAGATCTCCCACTATAGCTAGTAAGAGAATGTATTGAATGGACGTCAAAACGTTTCAGAGATTGTATAACACCCGGTGTGGCCGATTGTAAGTAAAGTGTCTGTGATTTTTGCTAAAATATTGCATGCTTATTTTCCTAATTTAGCAAACGTATTTTAAATAATATCGAGTTGTATATAGCACTAAGTTTTAGCGTATATTTTATTATAATTTGTGACCAAATTTCTAAATTGTATTTTATCGAAATCGACATTTGTATATGTGTCTTGTATTGGATAATAATGTTATTTAAACATCGATACTACTCTTTGACATTGCCATAACTTGACGCTGGTCTATTCCGACTGTCTTAGCGCTTAATGAACTTTTATTACTGTAAAGATGTTTTACACTAGGTAAGCTTTAACATTTATTTTAAGTTACAATAAAATACGAATGGTTTTTAAATGATGATTATTGAATAGGGTATTGCACAAACAAGTGACTCACGAGACACCTACGTACACTGCATGATACATCACATTGACTTTAATTTAATCCTATTGTATTTATTGCAAATTTAACGAAATCGGATGTTATTTAACTTTTATTTATTTCTATTGATAATCATGGTAATTACTTCCCTATTATTTTTATTTAATATTTTATGTATTTAAAGATGGTAAATTAAAATTTAAAAGATAATTTAATGTTATATCATTTTACATATATTATTTTAAAAAAAATAGTAGTGTAGGTGCGCTAGGTTAACCGAGTTGTGAGTACTGACTTAACACAGTATTATAGGGGATGCAGTTAGCACAATCGATTTTGTATTGGTTGTACTATGTCATTTATGAGATCCCCTACGTAACGATTTCAATTCAAGTTTTTACTGTAAAAGTATATGCGATTTTATTGGCTAGACTGACATTTTAACACTTGCTAAGTTGTACCGCTATAAAGACCGCGTCTAATGTAGGAGCAACGAGCAGATACGTTTATTTGCCAGTTACATTAAAGTTACTTGTTTTTAAGCTCATAATGTTTCACATAATAATTCTATTTTTATATTATTTAATTTTACAATCAATTATTTTATCCGCCTTTTGCGGTTTTGTAGATTACACAAAACGTAACACATCAAAATAGATTTCTATACTTCTCGTTGTTCTTACACGCACTGCCAGTGTCATTTAGTATCCACTAGTATTAGTACGGATGTAACGAACTATTAAATAAAATTCCTCGTATAATTTTATGAAGTCGATCGTTTTATTTCGAAAATCAAAAACATATTCTGCACTTAAACACATTAACGATATTTCAATTTAATACTTCTAAATTACATTAAGGGAAATTTAGGTGTCTTAAGGTTTTATGTTAAATTTAGATCTTATAAGAAATAAGACCAAGTATTCACATCATAGACTCGTACACTTCTATGAGACTTGTATAGCATCCAGAGACGAGACTGGACATACCAATTATTAACATGAATAGATCTCTAAGCAGCCTATAGTGCAGCACTCCGTATTTATTAGGGTACCAAATACAAATGTCCATCAGGCCAGGGAATATTACAGCCAGCAATGACAGACAAAATGCCCCAAAGAAGGATATGAACGGACCCAGCGTTGGCACACCAACCGCTAGCACCCCTGAAATAAAAGTGAAATATAAAAATAAAAAGAAACCACAATATATTTCATACGCTTTCATCAAACCAGATATAGGCGGGGATAACTCTGCAAAAATGAAAGGATTCGCATTCGAATTTTTAGGTATTTTAGGCGGGGCAGGCGCACTATACATAATCTCATTGCCCCCTTCAGTTTTCAGAGCTTTATACTTTTAGCGGCCTTTGTAAAAATAAATGTATTTTTTGTCATTGTGTACCTACCTACATACATGATATATTTGTAAGCATTTACAAGTTGTGCTTCTTGTTCTGGTTACTTTTTGTACAGTTTAGTTAAAATGAATTTTAAATTTTGAAGTTATAAGTTTACGTACATGGTATGATAACAAGTATTATTCGTAGCGAGTAGTCCACAACGTATTTTTTCGACTTATTTTTAATACCTCTTTTCAATTTCAGCCATATCATTGAATATGCAACAAAATTTTGTAGGGGAAACGACAAAAATATCGCCAGAGCCATAAGGATCTTGGCAGCTTGCGCTTTCCTTGAATACAAAAAAATATATATAACAACATAAATAACATTTAAAAAAAATCATCTACAGCAGTGATGCACAACCGGTATCTCGCAGGCACCTGGTAAATAAACAATAACTAAATTGCCTATTTTCCTTTATATTCCTCATGCTTTTTTAGGGTTCCGTACCCAAAGGGTAAAAACGGGACCCTATTACTGAGACTTCGATGTCTGTCCGTCTGTCTGTCTCCAGGCTGTACAGTATCCGGCGATAAATATTGCACATCGACCTTTGGAAAGTGACAGTCGGCTAATTTCGGTTTTGTAGAGCGTTATCTCTTACGCACGAAATACAAAAAGTCCGGTATATATTAGGAGCTGTTAAAACAATTATGGTTTGCTTCTTTTGACAATTTTATTATTTTTTGTATAAAATACACCAAATTTTCTATAAGTTATGGCTTTAGGTTTGGGTAAAATAAAATAAAAAAGGGTGTTCAAATTATGTTTACGTATTTAAAATTCGTTTGGAAAATTACAGCTGTAGCAAATTTAGGGGTGTTAACAACTCTAGATATATATTCTGAACTGGACGCGACTGCACTCTATTGAATTTGAACAACGACTGACAGAATGTCAAATAGGTGTGTGCTACAAAGATAACGCTCTATGAAACCGAAATTAGCCGAATGTCTCTTTCCAAAGGTCGATGTGCAATATTTATTGCCGGGTACTGTATCTTAAAAACGGCTATAGCTAGACTTCTGAAATTTTCACAGATTGTGTATTTCTGTTGCCGCTATAACGACAAATACTAAAAACAAAATAAAATTAATAATTAATGGGGCTCCCATACAACAAACGTGATTTTTTGGGCCTTTTTTGCTCGATTTCAATAATGGTAACTATTAGACACTTGAAATTTTCAAAAAATCCTTGATTGTAGGTATATGTTCTTTAATAATTAATAATAATATTAAAATAAAATACAAAATTGAGAGGGGCTCCCATACAAAAAACACGTTTTTTGCCTATTTTTGCTCTTTATCGGTACGGAACCCTTCGTGCGCGAGTCCGACTCGCACTTGGCCGATTATTTAAACTTTGTGGTGCCCGCGTGGCTTATCGGGATTTTCAAAATAGCCCTTGGAGCAATACCAGTTGGACACCACTGATCTACAGTAACATAGCGATCATTTTAGTAATTTTCACTTAAAATATACGCTTTTCTTACATCGAATATTAAAGAAAAATTACTTCTCTTCCTGTGGAAGGTTCAGAGTGATGGATGCTTTGATATCATCGCCATACTTCAAAAACCCGAAGGCGCCCACCATTATGTATACCGTCACTATTATCGTCATGCCAATGTTGAACAGACCGAAGAAATTGACAAATCTCTTGGGGTTCTCCATATTGTACTCCAGAGCTAATATCTGTTTTAACATTCCAATTAAAATACTAAGACCCAATTTCACCAACGACTGTTAAAGTTAATGCTCTAATTAGTATCACGTCACCTCTCTCGCTTTTCATATGAATGAAAGAGACATTATATTTTAACAAGCTGTTAACACTAACAGACGTTGGTGAAATTGGGTCTAAATGTTTTACCTAACTACCTACTCTTCAAAGTACTGTAAGCTGAATGGGAAAACGAGTGTCTCCAATGGCCTGATTATTGTAGTCCATATGACATGTCCGCCTGTCAGTGCGAGACACCATGTGCCTACTTGGTACAGACTACAGACGATGCATGAAATGTGACGCTTCCGTAGTCCGTACGCCGTAATCAAACTACGTATTTTTTTTTAAGTTACTAGGATATGAATATATTTTTTCTCACCACTCCGACCGCTTCCAAGGCAAAGAGCGCTGTGCCAATAAATATTGGTATCTCCAAGATGCCTTTCATTTCCAATTTCTGGTAGTCAAATTCCACGTCATCTTCTATCAGGTAGAAAAATAGGATAATTAATCCTAGGAGAGTGAGCGCGTTTGATACGGAGGAGATTGGAGAGAGGAGTCTCAGGTCTTTGATCATACATAAGACTATGAGTGGAGCGATCAGATACACGATGTGCCATCGCAACGCCAGTCTCAACCCATGGAAGTTGCAAACCTAAAAACTTATTAGAATTTATCAATTTAGTAATCAAATATCACCAGTTAATAAGTTGACATGGAACGGCCTTTTCTGTGGTTGGATAGAGTTTTATTTCATTTTTCTCCAACCGCACCATAAGTTTCCCTGAGCGATTGGAGGTACCTATTTGAAGATACAACTGCAACTGCAGAGAGAAATATAAACAATATTGATTTTTAGGGTTCCGTACCCAAAGGGTAAAAACGCACCCTATTACTGAGACTTCGATGTCTGTCCGTCTGTCTGTCTGTCCGTCTGTCTGTCTGTCCGTCTGTCTCCAGGATGTAACTCAAGAACGGTAATAGCTAGAGAGTTGAAATTTTCACAGATTATGTGTATCTGTTGCCGCTATAACAACAAATACTAAAAACAAAATAAATTCAATATTTAAGGGGGGCTGCCATACAACAAACGTGATTTTTCAAACATCTTTTGCTCGGTATCAATGATGACAACTGGTAGGCACTTGTAAATTTACATTAGTCTTAATTATATGTGTACTTTAATAATTAGTTGTAATATTTAAATAAAATAAAAATTTAAGGGGGGCTCCCATACAAAAAACACAATTTTTGGCCTATTTTTGCTCTATAACGGTACGGAACCCTTCGTGCGCGAGTCCGACTCGCACTTGGCCGATTTTTTTTCTCACCCCTGACTCAGTACTTTTCTTTACGAGTCAAACATTACCTGATGCATATTCTCTCCGACAAATACGCAATAAATAACGCATATTCCCAACTGCCACAATATAAGGACCGCATCTACAAAGTAGTATGAGAGTTTCGAAGCCCAACGCATGCACGGTGGTCCTTCTTGAAGAGCCAGAGCCATGGACTCTGCATACGTCATGTAGCCTACGCGCTTGCGTTTACATAGCTCGTACTGTGCTTTTATCTGTAAATATTTAATCATCGCTTCTAAGATCTAGGGCTAAAGGCCGGGACACAAAAAAAAAAAAAATTTACGGCGTCGTACGATATCGTACGACGTCGTGCCGTGTTTTTGTGTCTCGGCCCTAAGTAACAACTTTGGCAGGTATCATATTATTGGCACATTTATTTGAAAACAAGGTGTCCCGGTGAACTTCATGTCACTTATAAACGTTCCCTGGACTTCCACGATTCAAGACTAAAATTAGCAAAATCGGTTCAGCCGTTCTCGAGTCGTGGTAGAAACTAGGATTTTCTTTAGTTTACCAAATTTACTCATAGGTATGCCAGTATTTGGTTTCCTTATTTATCTTCATAGTAGTAGGTACCAGTAAAGTAAGATCCACTCACCAAAATATGAATACAATACGTAGCGAAGATTCCAATAAGTAGCATAACAATGAAACTGCCGACAATACCAATTCTGCTAAAGGCATTCGGCATAGCTAAAACTCCCGCACCGATACAACCTTTGAGCAAATGTGTCATCGTTTGTGAGTATCTGTTGACAACAAAATATATCCATAACCAAACATAAGACATCCTCCTTTTTGGAAGTCGGTTAAAAATGTAGGTAAGCCTGTAAAAAACATCGCTTGAGTCCAATTTTAATGAACGCTTAGAGGGTGAGTACAAGCTTATTATAAATTTTATAGGATTTAGATTTTGTTTGAGCTCAGTAAACAATACTTACGTCGTCGGCTTCTCTACCTTACGATGTTCGTGAGGATCATACTCTTCCCCCTCAGAACCTATTAAAAATGAATAACTTAGACTTTACTTTAGAGGATTACTAGAAAGTAGAAAACTGACAAAGTGCGAGTCAGACTCGCACACCAAGTGTTCAAAATTTATTGTATCGGAGTGTATTACTTATTTTATTGTTTTTAGTATTTGATGTAACAACACCAGAAAATCTCAATCTGTAAAAACATCAACTGTTTATAGCTAGCTAGTATAGTATAGGTTCATGAGGTACTGGCTGGAGAAAGACAGAGACAAAATGGATATCATGGATGTACATTGCCCATTGGCAAAGCCTCAGTTATAATATGGTGATTTTTACCCCTTCGCGTACGTAACCCAATAAGTACCCAAGAACTTAAAACAAGAGTTTAACTTGGTTCCGCTTTCAAATATAAAGGAAACCGTACCTCCTTTGAGTTGCTCGACCACACCAGCCATAAACTTGTAAATAAACATTTTGTATTGTTTCTCTTGCCGCCACTAGAAGATGAAAGTAACAACAAAGACTCGAGAGTTAGGCTTGTGATGTAAAATAATGTGTTACATTGTAATACAAAATCCGTGTATGTAATCAAGAAGACATTTCATAAGCGTCATTGACGCTCTTCAGTCATAATTATTATTCTTTTCGGAAACCATAGATTTTTTGATTTTTACATCTTTGATAACGTTTTGGTTTTGGTGGGTAAGTACCTACTTGGCTAGGTATCCATTTTTGCGACATTCAAGATTTTCATTATCGGCAAGCTGCTTTCTAGAGAAAAGATACTTTAGTAAAAACATATTTTTCAGACATCAAATATTTATTGCTACATCAAAGTGCATGAATATTGAATACATATAAACTTTATCTCTATGTGTTATTATTATTTTACAATCTACATTATAAAGAAAAACTGCAAATGTACGCGACATTCTGGCGTCAAAGTAAAAAAATCGGCCAAGTACGAGTTGTACTCGCGCACGAAGGGTTCCGTACCACTACAGAGCAAAAATAGGCTAAACATTGTATTTTTTGTATGGGGATTAATTATTTAATTGATTTAAATTTTATTATTAATTATTAAAGCACTAATACAATTAAGTATTTTGGGCACATTTCAATTGCCTATGTGTTGCCGTTATTGATTAAGAGCAAAAAAATCACGTTTGTTGTATGGCAGCCCACCTTGAATATTTAATTTATTTTGTTTTTAGTATTTGTTGTTATAGCGGCAACAGATATACACAATCTGTGAGAATTTCAGAAGTCTAGCTATAGCGGTTCTTGAGTTTCAGCCTGGTGACAGACAGACGGACAGACGGACAAACATCAAAGTCTTAGTAATAGAGTCCCGTTTTTACCCTTTGGGTACGGAACTCTAAAAAGGTCAAAGAAATACACTAATGTGTGCGTTTGAACTACTTTACAAAAATAACGATCGATGATTTTTGATATAATATTTTCATGCAATGATGTAAGATCTCATACAAAAATATAGATGGACACAATATACTTAAATGGAATCGAGACCTCATGACTAACAAAACGTGATGATGATAAATATACAATTCATTAAAGTTATGAAGCATCTTGGTACAGGCTACAGAGTCTTATGAACTATTACTACAGTTTTAATTAATGAGCAAAATTTTACTTATATAGTAGAAAGCTGTACAAAGTTACAAAATGTGGGATAAACGTTTCATTATTTAATATATTTTTATTCGTTTAATTCAGCGGTCGGCAACGCGCGGCCCGCGAACGCGTTAATTGCGGCCCGTGAATGTTTTGAGAATAGGTTATAAGCTTATCAAAAAGTAAAAACAATGTTTTCTAATATTATCATCGTTATCGCAACTTAAAAACGTAGCTGTTTGTGTCATTTTGTAATAAAAACTTTGTTTATTGTCTGACACTTACAAATTTTGACAGCTCACTTTTTACTATAGTTTGTGCGTTTTAAGATGATATGGGTGACAGTTGTCATATTCCTTGCTACGGAATTTTTTTACAAGAAAACAAAAAAAAATCTAAATGTAATAAATTACATTCCATCTACAAAAACAAATGTTCTTATAATTGTAAATGAATAAAAATGAAAAGTTGCTAAATAATAACTTATTAATATAAAATTTTAAATATTAACTGTGAAATAGGAGTATAAAATTATTGTTACGAAAACATTTGAAAAATGTCAAAAGCATGAAACGGAACTTATGTCAATAGAGATTGCTACTGTTGAATCGAAATCAAATCGATAAAAAGGGCGGCCATCTTAAATCGCCGGCGCCACTCTGAAACGTCAGTACGAAATCGATAATTTCGATTGCAATTCCTTTACGAAGTGATTCGATATTTTTAAATTATTTTTTTAGGTAACTTCCCTTCTATTGTCAATTATTATGTGTCACGCATATCATCTTAAAACGCACAAGGTATAGTACCATACATAAAAGAGGTTGAACTTTTTTTCTAATTGTGGTTTAGAAAAGCCCTCATTATGCGTAGGTATTGGGCTTCTAGGATTAAAATACTATGCCTGCGGCCCGCCTCTAGTTTGTTTTGCCACCTTGTGGCCCTGCATGCCAAAAGGTTGCCGACCGCTGGTTTAATTGATAGCAACACAAAAAATGGGTATATAATATTTTACTAAATTGATTTTTGCGCTAATATAAGCTTGTGAAAAAACGAATACATAAATTGGAAAACCTATTTCATCATGCGTGTAAATAATTATTTGTAAATTAGATTGTAGTTTATATAATGTCGGCCCTACATATAGGCGAACGCGTTGGCCAACGTGTCGGCCCAATGTGTAGAACGGGCGACTCGCACGGACGACGGGCTCGCGTTGGCGGTAGGTATTTAGACGTTGGCCGACGCGTTGGCCAATGCGTTGGCTAACGCGTTCGCCTATTTGTAGTGCCGACATAATATTATTATTGCTGTCAAAATATGTATTGATAACGTCACTACGAAGCAGCGAGTCCATAATTATACCAGAGTACACAGCCAACAGGTTTTCTTTAGCTCTTCTTTAAATAATCGCCGATTGAATATTATAACCTTATGAGATTGACATGACATATTTTGAGCCGTATGTCGACTTTTTATTATCATCGAACACTTATGTCAATTCCATACATTTTAATCGGCGATTCTATAAAGAAGCGATAAAGGGAACGTGTTGGCTAGGGACTCAGAACCCTTAGTCAAAATGCACTCGCTAGTTTCGATCACTATCGAAATTAGCGAATGCAGAGTACACAGTAACTTACATTTAAAATGTTTTATTATACTAGTATATAGGTATCGAATGCACTGTAGTTACTCGCTGTCGCGGCTTTTGTCGCGGTCCTTCTGCACGTGCGGTCGTATAACGAACTCGTCGACGTCGATGACGTCACAGAATGTCTCGTCCACGTCCAGTATGCTGCTGTCCATCGGCTCGGGCTCCGGGGGGAGGGGGGCGCTGCACTCCGCCACGGGCGTCATCTCCCGCGGCTCCCGGTGGCTCTCGTGTCTGGTATCTCTGGTATCTCTGGTGGTGGTGGTCTGATGTAGCAAGTCATTAGAGTCTCGGAATATGACGTCCAGATCGCCGAGCGTGTACATGTCGGAATCTGGGAGCACGCGGGAGGGGCTGCTCTGGGAGATGCGGCGCGGTCGCGACCGCCGGGCCCCGGGCGTGCCCGAGGCTTCGTGTTATACTTTCATCCTCTTGGCGCCCTTCTTCGAGGCGCGCTCCTTCGCCTTCTCGTACAGCGGCATCAACTTCTTCTCCTCTGCCAGTATTTTAAGCAGGGTCACGATGAACGGCAGGTAGTTGTGTCGCCTGCGCGCCATCTCCCTCTGGTATCTCTGCATTTTGACCTCCTCGTTCTCTATGAGGGTCCGGAGCCTCCTCACCTCTAAGTCGATCTCGGTCGCGCCCATTCCGAGGGACTGCGGATCCTTCAACATGTCCGCTATCTGACGTTCGTAAACCATTTTTCTGTCTGACACGAGCGCCATCAGGTTGAAATGAATTTCGCCCTCGGTATACCTAAAATTAATAAAATCATTTTGTAACATTTACAGGAATGTTATCTTATATCTTCAAACGAGCAATTCTTGTACTTATATATAATCCAACGATTTTCATGATATTCAGTAAGTAAGGGGTTTCGGGGGCGAAAATTCGATCTAGCTAGGAATCATTTTTAAGGTTCCGTACCCAAAGGGTAAAAACGGGACCCTTTTACTGAGACTTCAATGTCTGTCCGTCTGTCGCCAGGCTGTAACTCTAGGACGGTATAGTTCTTGTAATCTAAGAGTGCGCGTCGCCTTTATTTGTAGTTGGAAATGTGAATAGACATTTTCGTTAGTGTGCGTACCCGACGGAGCAGTCAGTAGCGAGCGAGCCATGTACGCGTGCATAGATATGGTCACAAGGGGGAAGCGCACTCTTAGATTGCAAGAACTATAAAAGCTAGAGAGTTTAAATTTTCACAGGTTATGTATTTCTGTTGCCGCTATAACAACAAAATGTACTAAAAACAAATAAATTAAATATTTAAGGGGGCTCCCATACAACAAACATGATTTTTCCCGCATTAGATAGTCTAGACTCTTGAGTCTAGACTCTAGACTCTAGAGCAAAAAAATGCCGAAAAAATCACGTTTGTTGAATGGGACAAGGTAACACTTGAATTTTTCACAAGGTAGTTTATTATAATTATGTGTACTTTAATATATCTAATATATATAAATCTCCTGTCACGATGTTTGTCCGCGATGGATTCCTAAACTACTTTACCGATTTTAATGTAATTTTTTTTAAACGTGTACTTTTTACCAACTTGAGAGATAGGATAGCTTAGATCTTTAATTATAGTCGCAATTTTATTTTATTGCGAATTATTTTACAACCTGAGACTGACGGCGATCATTGTTTGTGCGACGGGATAGCGATCGACGTTGCCATGGTAACATACATATTTAGTCACTTCGATAAAATAATATGGCAAATACATAATATAATATTATGGCAAAGCAACGTTTGCCAGGACAGCTAGTTTAATAATAAAATAAAATTAAAAATTAAGGGGGGCTCCCATAAGAAAAACACAAAAAATGCCAATTTTCTTCGTGTTTTATTGAATACCGAGCAAAGCTCGGTCAAATAGCTAGTATCAATTATATAGAATAATCGGCCAAGTGCGAGTTGGATTCGCGCACGAAGGGTTCCGTACCGTTAGAGAGCAAAAGTAGGCCAAAATTGTGTTTTTTGTATGGGAGCCCCCCTCAAATTTTTCTTTTATTTTAATATTATTATCACTGACTTAGACATACAATAAGGGCCTTCGTGAAAATGTCATGTGCCTACCTGTTGCCATTACTGATATAAAGCAAAAAAGGTAGAAAAAATCATGATTGTTGTATGGGAGCCAGCCTTATTATTATGCCGTTATTGATTAAGAGCAAAAAAATCACGTTTGTTGTATGGCAGCCCACCTTGAATATTTAATTTATTTTGTTTTTAGTATTTGTTGTCATAGCGGCAACAGATATACACAATCTGTGAGAATTTCAGAAGTCTAGCTATAGCGGTTCTTGAGTTACAGCCTGGAGACAGACAGACGAACGGACGGACGGTCAGACATTGAAGTCTTAGTAATAGGGACCCGTTTACCCTTTGGGTACGGAACCCTAAAAAGAAACTATATAATATTTAATATAATGGGAAAACAATTTTTTTACATAAAGTCTACTTACACATTGATTCTCTTCATGATGATGGGTCTGACGACATCTAACCAATCCTGCGCAGGTCCTATGGGTCCGTGGTCAATGGGGCCATCCCGCAGACCATCTAACTCATACAGACGACCATCGATCGGTATATAACCAACAAAGTGATAAGCATCTTCGTCCTGAAAGGCCAATAAAAAATAAAATATTACCTAAGTAAGAGAAAAACCAAGTAACATTACAAGTTATTTGACATGTCAATAATAATTAAAAGAGTATATAATATTATGTTACGCTCAAAGACCGAAAATGCTCAGTGAGCGAAAAAATGGCTCACAACGCGTTGTGGTAATAGTGAAACGGCCACGACGAGAAATTCGCGTCGTGGCCCTAGTGAAAACGGCCACGACGCGTTCTGGTAATCACAGAAATACCACATAGCGAAATTCGTGTCGTGGCTGCATTTAAAAACAATTTCGCGTTCTGAAACCAGGCCGTGTTAGTTGTTACGCAGGAGTTTTATAGCGCTCAAGTGTGTGCGCAATACACAAGAACAGTCTGGTTTCAATGAAACAAGACCGACATGACTGGTCGCTGGCGAGAGATCAGGTGCACACACGTGAGCACTATTAAATTACTCCTGCGTAACTGGCCTGGTTTCATTGAAACCAGAGGGCTCTTGTGTATTGCGCACACACTTGGACACTTTAACATTACTCCTGCGTAACGTGCTCTTGTGTATTGCGCACACACTTGGGCACTATAAAATTACTCCTGCGTAACTGGCCTAGTTTCATTGAAACCGGAGTGCTCTTGTGTATTGCGCACACACTTGGGCGCTATAAAACTACACCTGAGTAAATAACCTGGTTTCAGAACGCGTCGTGGCCGTTTTCATTAGGGCCACAACAAGGATTCGCGTCGTGGCTGTTTTTAAGGGCGTTCCGTCCGGAGATTCCGTAATTGACCGTATTTAAAACCTTATAAACTCATAATCTGAAAGCTACAAAGTTATAATAAAAATACAGCAATAATCTTCAGTATATCAACATTCCTTTTGTCGTTTTAAATTTTCTATTTTTGTTTCTTATACTCATGATATCAGCTTCCAAAGTAATACCAATTTGTTAAAATTCAAGCATACATTCAGCATCTCCTTAGGATTTACAAATTACTTTTATTTGAAACTCACGCCAATAGATCGACAATATCATAAACTACATATTCGCCGTTTTAAAATTTTTTTAGGACAATTTTGAACTAAGATAAGTAAAAATAATAGGGTTTTGGTGCGATCTCGGCAACGCGGCAAATGTATGGCCAAGGTCGTTTGCTCGGGGAACGGCCTTAAATGCGAACGCGTCATGGCTTTTCTCGATTACCAAAACGCGTTGAGGTCGAATAGCGCGTCAACCACGACACGAATTTCGCTATGTGGTATTTTTGTGATTACCAGAACGCATCGTGGCCGTTTTCATTATTATATATTTATTTTGTTTATAGTGAAACGGCCACGACGCGAAATATAAATATTTTTACAGAATTACAGTCCATCAAAATTTTTACATAGTTGTGTAAAATTTATGAGATAGTTATAGTCATAAATCATAATAATTGACTGTTCTGGTCACTGACCTCCATTATACAAGTACGCTGGACTAATGATACCCTTTGAAATGACAGCTATTTTTGTCTATTTGAAGCGGAATCAACTCCCCCAATGCGAGGGATAGGAACTCAATTTGACGTAAAAATGACATAGTTTGAAAGTCGCGTAAATATTGGCGATGATAGCAGTAGTGAGAGTACTTGCAAGTTGCAACTAATACTTGTTTCTACCATGAAGGTATACTATTAATCTATGGTTTCTACAACCAATAGCGATTGAGCGGCCATTTGCAAGTTACGTCAGATTTAGTTCTCTTGGATCTCTTCCCTTGCATTGGGATTTGGGGGAGCTGATTCCGCTTCAAATAGGCACAAAATACAGCTGGGTATCATTAGTCCAGCGTACTTGTATAATGGAGTCAGTGATTCTGGTTCAATGTTCTGGCCAGACAGTGCCAGAAGGGACGAAACAAAGTCAAGAGTTTGCTTACTCTAATCTAATTTTAAATAACACACGGCACATAATTTTGTGACTGTAAAATATATAGTCGTTGAAGTGCATTTACCTCTAACATTTTTTAAGAAATATATAAATTCTCCTAATTCTGCAAGAATACATGATATTTATTATTTATTTCATTAGAAAATATATAAATATTCCCTAAGTGAAACCTAAATTTAATCGTTTTTCCTTCTCCTGTAAAATAAGCCCTTATAGTTAGGAGGTATTGACCATATTATAATAATAGAATCACTTACTTTAGAAGCTACTTTAGGGTCAAACTCGAAGATAGTCTGCTGCGACATGGAGTTGTGAGCGCTGCGGATAGTTTGTGAGTTGCTCAGTGTCAACCCTCGCATTTTAGGATCAAACGACATGCTGAACTCTTTGAGCTTAGTGAGCTCCGGACCTAAATCAATGTCCGGATGATTGCAGTTCAACAGCAGGCTGATAACTGCCTGAGTGGCACAGGCATTGTTGATAACCTGAAAGACACAATTCAGTCTATTTAAAAGCCCATACAACGAAAACTGAAGTGATATAGGAAATGAAACCCAAAACAAAATAATTATTAGTGTGTAGCAGCCTCACATGAATTTTATTTTATTTTAGAACTTCCAATTATAAAGGTAACAAATATTTTATATACCTATGTCATTAATAAGTAAATACAGTCTGGTATACCATGTACTAAAAATACATGCATGGTTTTATGAACAGACATATATAAATACTTGTTTTATGACTACATTTTCTGTCATATAAGTTTTTTAAGCTTGGTACCTACCAATAATAAAAAACTTGGTACCAAGAAGATAGTCGTTTAAATGGTTAATTTACTTTCAATGCAAGTTAAATTACCTGTTTTGCAAAATAAATCTTTTCCAAGAGTTTATCTTTCACCACTGGTAGTGGTGGTTCTTCCTGTTGCAAGTATTTGAACAAGAATATTAACCCATGCACAGGCCTGTAACAATTTATATTTTATAAGCATTATCGCATTATGTAAAATATCGTTGTTGAAGTTCCAATACCTCCTGATTACTGTAGGTGCTTATTTTACAGTAGTATTATTTTATTAATTGTGATTGAATAATACATGTTTAAATATAATGTATTCTTATAAAACTCAGTCAGGAGATATTGATGTTGAAGACAATTTCTTCTTAATTTTATATGATACACACATTTTGTAAAAGGAACACAATTTTTTGAATAGCATGATATGAGACAGAAACTCACCTTAAGTTGTCAAATATTTCATCATCAATTTTCCATATTTCCTCAACCTGTACTCCTTTTACACCTGGTGAAAACACAATAATTATCAACAACCACTGGGCAATAAATAGACACTGGGGAAAGTATACAATACAAGTTATAATCTCTATAACATTATTAATTTATTTTAATTGTTAAAAATTAACAGTTAATAACAATTAATAAGAATTTAACATTAAGAGTCCGTATACGAAATTTTGCCGATTTTGCCGTTCGCTACAGAAATATTATTAGGTTTCGCGCTACAGAAATATTATTAGGTTTTTTCCCCTTGTTAGACTTAAAAAAATATATAAGTATTAATTATTAGATTTAAAATATATTTCAGCGCGGAAAGCCGACTCGAACTTGCGGCGAGTAATATAATGTGAGATTTAGGTTGTTTTGAATTGTGTTTTTTGGCACAATTGTTTTTTTTTTCTTTTTTCTCGAATATTTGTTTGGATAGAATTTTATCTATAGATTATTTCTGTCGTTTTCTTTTTATGAATTACAGCTCCTAGTTGCCGAAATTAACAGCAATTCTTTGCCCATTTTCTCTAAAATTTTGCCGAGTAACATATTTTTTTACTCAACTATTTCATATTAAAGTTGTAAAAAGTAATTCTAACATTTTATAGACGACTTTCTCAACAGTACATTGTATTTTTTTCATACCGTTAAGACGTCAATACAATCCATAAACAGGTGAGATTCTAAACCTTTTACAGCAAAAATCACAAAACTGTTGCGGGTTTGAGTTGGATTATTTAAAAATACTTAAAAAAATAAAAAATCTAGCTCCAACATTAGATTATAATTGAAATGATCTTACATGTTATGCATTAAAACTTATAGAAATACTGTATTTTAACTGTTAAATCACTTCTGTAAAATCAGCGAAATCTGCAAATTTCGTATACGGACTCTTAACAAATCTACATACCAAACTTTTTAATTAACTGCGTAAACACGCCTGGATCACTTTCAATCAAACACCAGTCGCCCGCTGATTCCATGGTAAATGACTACAAATAAAGTATCCATTATAAGTTATATTTTCCATGATTTATTCTTGTAGTACATGTGAGCCGTTTACTTGTTGCATAGTTTTTTAAGATATTATATTAGATGTGCAAATATTATTGCTTTCGTGTTCAAACTTTATAATTAAATTCTGTATTTTATTTTTCTGTATTTTTTGTACTTTCTTGGGCAGTGGCATAACTATAACATCTGGGGCCTGTGGCTAATTGATGGGCCTCTATCAGTAAAAATCATCACATAAATCCTTCAGGCCCCGCGCGAGCACCGGTGATCGTGAGAACAAAAGAATACAATGGGAATTCCTAGAACCTCCAATTGAAGTATTAAATAATAAAATAATATATAAACATTTCTGACCTCACGGCCCTTAAGGCAGGGGCTCTTTTGGGTCAGGGGCCTGTGGCATTTTGCCAGCCCTGCCACTCTATAGCTACGCCACTATTCTTGGGGTGTCTTGATAAAAACACAATTAATGTAATGAAATAGGGAAACAGTATAGTCATTAGCCATTTTGGTAATTTTGTGACATGAACTAATAATGGTAAGTATAATTTTGAAAATATAAGTGTACAAGAAATTTGCACTACATATTTTATTAAGTAGGTACCCACAATCATGTCTATGCCACAATGCATATTGAAAAAAAAACGGTATTTTAGCAGAATTTTGTACACTTTTTATCACAGTTTATGAAGGAATTGCAGTGTTGCATTGTCATTGATATTGTTCGAAAAATGAAATTTATTTTTAAATAGGTATTTGTTTAGTCCAACTCAGAAAGGGGTGTTATTTTAAGTAGGTGAATAGGTACATATAGGGAGGTCCCAGTAGTTCCTATGTTTATTGAGCCATAGTTCCCTACCTAAGTACTTGTAATTGCAAAAAGACTTAATATTAATTATTTTAGCAAGGAATTATCTGTACCTTTTTAAAGCTACAACTACAAGAAAAATGTAGGTTATACAAACTGTAAACTGTTATGTACATTTAAAAAAGCCGCCCCCCTGAAAAATTTTCATTGTCGTTTTGGTTTTGTTTTATTATAAGTAGGTAAATCAAGCAGTGGTATAATAATTAACAAAAAAAAATCGTTTTGTTAACAAAGCTGCCGGTAAATAAACATTTGGAAAAAACTAAGAAGTATATAAAAACAACATATAGCATACCTTATTACTTGATTAAGTAAGAAAATTGTCACATTACTTTTATTTCGTGAAATAAGAGTAAAAATAAAGTGATTTATCAATAATACGCTTACTTCACGGACATGATGAAAATCAATATTTTACTTTTTTTCTTCTACTCCTTCTTTTGACGTATTCGCTAGCGTTTGAAGTTGCCAGTAAAGCGCTTATTCCACTTATCCTAGCTAGGTTCCTAGGTAGGATCCATTCCTAGCTAGGATCATAGTATACAGTTTACATCCTCTTTGGCTAGGATCCTAGGTTTCTAAATGTTATTCCACTTGACTAAATCGGAAACGATTTAGGATCCTAGCTAGGATCCTAGCTTCTAAATGTTATTCAACTTGACTAAATTGGAAACGATTTAGGATCTAGGAACCTAGCTAGGATAAGTGGAATAAGCGCTTAATTATAGTTTGTGCGTTTTATGATGATATGCGTGACACCATGGAGTTATTATACACTAAAAAAAGAGAGCCTTATATCGGTGTATAAGCGTCAAAAGCGTGTAATGTTATGTCCGACTTACTCAGACATAACAAAGGAGTCGGTCTGCATATTTCATGTAATAAAAGTGTTAATCAAGGTTTTTAGTGAACATTTTGTGTTAGATATTGTTGAGTTTTGTGGTTTCGCTAAATAATAAACTATGAGAATGGCCAAAGAATGCCTTAAACACGTGGATTTAACATTAAATACGTAAGTTTTGATCAACGTTTTTTGGGCTTTTCAATCGGTATTTTTGTAAGTTAAAAAGATAATTTATAAGTTTCATAATCCCTTAATCGTGTATATAAGGCATTTGTTGAGGACAGCGGCCTCGCTCCCAAAAAAACGTATAGTGAGTGCATATAAACTAATTAAAGTGATATGTGAGAAATAGACTCAGTGCAAATCAGTGTTTTTACAAATAGACTTTAAAAAGTGAATTACGATAAATCTGTGGCTCCCTAAGAGGTAAAATGTGATTGGTTTAATGGATTAATAAATTGTCTAATAGATGCAGGAAAAATTAGTAATGTAGCCTAAATAGTTTGGAAAATATAAAGAAAAGTTGTGTGAAAATGTACGTAAGTTGTGTTAACTTTTAGATTTACTTTGCTATAATTTCGTAAAATATAAGTTGTGATACTTAGATTAAGCTAAACATTGTGGAAAATTGAATAAAGAATCTTCCGAAATGCGTTTTAATTACCTGGCTCACGGAAAATGGGGAAAATGGGGGAAAAATAGCCGTCTCCGATAGCAAAAGTGAGACAGAAAAAATGCGAATCGGAGCGGCTCTCTATACGGCATTCTCCCGAGCCAGGTAAGCGAGGCGCGTTTCGGGAGCAATGTTCTCCTCGACTCTCGTGTGTTTTATTTACGCCCCCGCTCTGCAAGATTACCGGTGTAGCCTTGGTCTTCGAGTCCGATCCGAGCCAGCGGCGAAAAAACCTATGGATGAATACAGTCTCGAACAGTGAACTTGGTCCTTTGCGATCCGGATCTGAAGACGACACTTAGAAGAATTTCAAGAGCAAGCTAGACTTAGAAAAAGCCACTGAAGGCGACACTTAGAAAATTTTCAAGAGCAAGCTGGACTTAGAAAAATTCACTGAAGGCGACACTTAGAAAATTTTCAAGAGCAAGCTGGACTTAGAAAAATTCACTGAAGGCGACACTTAGAAAATTTTCAAGAGCAAGCTGGACTTAGAAAAATTCACTGAAGGCGACACTTAGAAAATTTTCAAGAGCAAGCTGGACTTAGAAAATTTCACTGAAGGCGACACTTAGAAAATTTTCAAGAGCAAGCTGGACTTAGAAATTTGGGAAGACCGGACCCGAAGAAGATTGGACTCGAAGACTGGACTCGAAGATACAGGTCTACACCACCAAGGGGAAGCAAGGATTCGTAGATTTTGTCATAAAACCTACTGAAGTTCCTTGAAGATTGAAGATTGAACATTGAAGATTGAACATTGAACATAGAAGATTGAAGATTCAATATAGAAGATTGAACATTGAACATAGAAGATTGAAGATTCAATATAGAAGATTGAAGATTCAATACAGAAGATTGAACATTGGACATAGAAGATTGAAGATTCAATATAGAAGATTTAACCATTGAAGATGGTCATCACGAGGAGTCAGAGCGGGGCTGAGGAGAACCAGCAACCAAAGATATTCTCGGATCCGCCCAGGTCGCCGTCTGCAGCCGCAACCAGCCAGCCGCCGACCGAGGGGAGGGCGGATCTGCTTCAAACCGTGTTGAAGCCGAGGCCGGGCACTAGCAAGACACCCGCGCCATCGGTACCTGTAGCCAGGGAGAAGGCTATTTCAATTGGGTCGCGTCGATCGACAGCAAGTGTCGTCGCGCGCCTCCGTTACGAGGCGGAAGAGAAGCTTGCCGCACTCCGTAAAAAGGAACTGCAGATCGAAGCAGAACTTATCAAGAAGAAGCTCATCGCTGATGTCGCCACTGCTGAGGAAACCAGCAATCCCGACGACGACGAGCCTTCAGAACAGGTGGAGCAACGGGTCCGAGCCTGGCTAAGCGAACATGGTCCGGACAACGAAGAGACGACCGAGGAACGGGTCGTGCCAGAGGAAGGAGGGGACGCGCCGAAGCCAGAAGACATACCACCTGCGGGAAAGGGACGCGAGCCGCAGAGATCGAGGTTCGAGCAGCCGATACAAAGCCGTCTTCGTTCACCTACGCCGCCTGCAGCCGGGATCAACGGGGTGGAACAGCTTGCCGACACCCTGGACAAGCTGTTGAATCAACGACAGCCGCGCCATCAGACGGAGTTGCCCATATTCACGGGCTCTCCTTTGGAATGGCTGCCGTTCAAAGCAGCCATGGAAGATACCACCGCATTCTACAAGCTGAAGCCGATCGAGAACCTGGCGCGCCTGAGAAGCTGTCATGTACGTACATGTAAATTTACATGTACGTACGTACGTGTAGTACGACGTACTTTAATATTTCGTAACTTAGATTGCTTTTCAAACGACGCCATTCATCAGCCACCAAATGCTTTTTTGTATGATTGATGTTTTTTGAATCCCATAATATGATGGGTCCATTTTCATAATTATTATGAAGAAATTCCAACACCATTTCATCACTCCACTCCATTTTTACGAATTATTATCAACCGTGAACGGCGCCGTCGCGAGTTGCATAAGGCACGTCTTGACGTGTTGAAAACAAACACGAAAGTGAACAACGCATATGCGACCACGCAGGGCGAATTGTTAGCGCGCTAAAACCCTTTGATGTACCGCCACCCGCGCGATAACGTAGACGCAGCCCGAATATTCGCGACGATAGCCGATAACGACTGGTCGCACCTACGTGTATCGGCTCATTTCACAAAGCTTCGTGACGATACACGTATATGCGGCCGCGGCATTAGAACGAACTAACTATAAAGCTGTAGCCAATAGCCATTGAGTTATATATCCTTAATCTGTGGCTGTAGCCACAGCCCACAGGCCATTGACAATTGACATCCACAGGCTATATTATACTGTACTCCGCGAAATGAGGCGGTAGCGGTCATTGACCTTTTTAGTCTAGGCCCTAAATTATATATCGTTTTCGGCATCTGCACTGCCCCGGGGCAGGGTGGGCTGACAGGATATGGAAATAAGCGAAGTTTAAATTAATCCTTCAGGCCCCGCGCGAGCACCGGAGATCGCGAGAACAAAAGATTAAAGAATACAATGGGAATTCCTAGAACCTCCGATCGAAGGATTAAGATTTAAGAACATATTAAACTATGTAAGTCCACGTGCTTCGTGGATCATCATAGTGCAAATTGCAATACGTTATACGTAGTTTATAAGTTCTTAATTCAAATTTCGGCTGTTTCCATATCCTGTCGAACCACCCTGCCCCGATGCAGTGCAGATGCCGAAAGCGATAATAGATTCTCGCCTGTATAATATTTAGAATACCTATTTCAGAATAAAATTGACAAATTGAGGAATTTTCTTAGCTTTTTAATTTGATTGTCAAACAGCTTCCATTTTAGTAACTAGATGGCGTATGGGTAGACAACTATAGGTAATACCAGGGAATACCATCAATAATTGCTACATAACTGGGCAAAAGCATGTAAAACTTGATACATTTCAATTTGAAAAAGACACAATAATATTTCAATGAATAGGATAATAAAGTTATAATAACGATGTTTTAGTTAAAACTCGCGGAAGAAATAGCCCTATTTACCGTTGTTCACACCAAATGTCACAGGAATTTTGGTTTTGACAACATCTTACCTGCACTTGTGCAAGATAACAGATATTTAGTGGCTAATATTTTACCAATAATGTACATCAAAAACCCAAATAACACAATTTGGGGAAAAATAATACAAACCACACTGACTATAAAAAGTAGAAGTAGAAAACTCTTTCAGTTATCATGTTTTCAGTTTGACAAGTGCAACTATGTTAAGCTGTTACCAGTATACTGGCCTAATTGCTTAGGCCAATGATCGCTTAGGAGTATGTTATTTTGATTGATATTACACTTGACAGTACACTGATATTTTTTAGAAACACGACCAACATGTAGTCAGTAATGCCAACCTGCAGATAATTTCAAATCGGTGGGGAACCAATAGAAAATTAGTGAGTGTCTACCGTCGCGCCATCTGGTGGAGATGATAAAAAGAAAACAACCCAATTTGTAGTAGTGTTCGTTTGGTTTATCAACTGCGCATGCACGGCTTTTTTGTGTGTCAGTGTGAGTGTCATCTAAAATACCTTGTCATGTCCTAAAATACCTGTCAGATATTCCATCGGACAGAAAAATTATATTTTAGCGTATAGTGCGTTCATTGACTTTTATAGAGTGGACTCGGTATTATAATGGTCTATACCAAATCAAAATACTGTGGCCGGTCCGCCATTTTATGTTCCAGTTGATTTTATGTTGATTGGTTGACACTGGTTGACGTTTAGTGATGTACTTTATTATCGAACTTACAAAATATAAGGTGAAGAATCTGATCATATAATATTTTAAAGATTTTAACCTTAATCCGCCTCGTTATCTGTTTGACAATACATAATCATAACAAAATCAATGTCATTTCAATAGTCACTTTGTTTTTATTCTAATAATAATAATTTTACTCATTATGTAAACATCAAACTTCTATAACCCAAATTAAAAGTGATAATACGTACATCAGTTTATTTAAAGCATCGCATATTTAACATCAAATACTATAGTGTAGTATTTGATGTTAATTACACTTAAAACATCTTAGTTTATCGATATCATCGACAAATATCAACCGAGTGTCCCATCACTATAGACCGCCATGTTTAGTTCCAGGCAATATGGCGCCGGCCACACTTTTTTGTAGTTATGTCACTTCCATATGTTTTCTTTATTCATTGAGTGCGTTTCATCAAATAGTTCCTTTGTCGTCATGTTGGCACTAATGCAAATTAATGTTGCCACATTACCCTTGCTGTGCTACCTTAAATTAGGGGAGATAATATTATGTTATCACAAAATGCACTTAAAGAAAATTGTACATAATTCTAACAGCTTTCGCCCGCGGCTCTGCCTACGTTAACGTCTATCCCTCAGGGACCGTTCTTTTTCCCGGGATAAAAGGTACCCTATGTCCTTCTCCATACTCCAGAGTTCCAGACAACGTGTACCTATGAAAGTTTTATGATGATCCGCTTAGTACTTTATGTGTGACGGCGTAACCAGCAAAGTCACTTTCGCATTTACTAGCTAAAAGCCGAGCTTTGTGAGGGCTCGCATCATCACACCTTCACTGACTGATGATAACTCATTTACATGTAAATACTATGTTAAAGCACAAATCAATAGGCGTGATAGTTTGTCCGTAAAGTGTACCACAAAATGTACAGGTTGTGAGAAGTACTAGGGCTCGCTTCGCTCGCCCTGATAATATTAATGTACTAGCTTTTACCCGCGCCTTCGTTCGCGTGTATGTAGTTTTCGTTACTAGAAGTGTGTTTCATCAAATAGTTCCTTTACCATCATGTTGGCATTCTCTGTTAATAACGAAAACACGGTAGACACTCTCTGCATGAATTCATAGGTGTTTGTGGGTGATTAAACTGACGCTGGTAACCCTATTTCACTAAGCCGTAATGGCGGCAACCCGAGTTTAATGGAATTATTGGGGCCTAGTCACGTTTTACACGTTCACAAAACTCTTTCACTCTTAGCACCATTATTCTTTCACCACTCTTTAATGTTTTTGGCATGCTTTTCTCACGAAATCACAGTAAAATTATGAAGACTCGCAGAGCATGTCAACCTATGTGTATTCTGTGCACTGGTAAGAAACCCGTTTATATTGTATCGAACGATGCGAGTAACATAATTTACAGTGTGTAAGTTTCCGTTACTCGGTACTAGATGGCTGACAAAGAGAATATAATCACTATGATGGCTGATGGCACACCCGTTGTCAATACGGCTTGCTAAGGTGTACTCGGGGAAAAAGAAAAAGAAGAAAAAAAAACTAACAACATGTAAACATAACTTATAAATTATACAAATAAAATATATATTAAACTATACTTATCATAAATACACTGATATATAAGAGATGTATTTTGGTGATCATTTACTATTTTTGTCTGTGAAATGTTACTAATTCTGGTGATCAGTTAATTATAAGCCTTATTTAATTCGAATTGGTATAATAAATAATAATTATGAAAACAATAGATTAAAATTAGCGTCTCCAGGCCAATTTCATCAAAATGGATTAAATAGTTTAACACGTTCAGACCGGGACCTCATGAACTGGTATGTGGTATCCAAACGGGGCAAATCTTCATATGGCCACCGGTGGTACATCACCGCCTCATAAACCGAAATACCTGCCGGGCGGGGTGCGCCACCCGACACAGGTGGACACGGCCAACGAGCACGAATTATGCATTCTCTCTCTTTCTAACGATCTAATAATCCTATAATAGGTCAATTGTTTTGTCTCATCACTCATCACGCGTGGATGTATCAGATCAGATGGCTTCGTACTATACCAGCCTTAAAAAAACCCTAAAGTGGTACCGCAAACTTCACATCGAGATTATTTGTGGCACAATGTTAGTAAATGCTTGGGTTATTCACCAGAAATTTGGAGAAAGAAAGAAACTAAGTATTTTAGAATTCCGGAAACAAATTATAAAAGAGATGATTAGCAAGTCTAGCACTGATAATCAACCCGATGAAGCTGCAGAGGAAGGTGAGCCGATTATTCAACGGAAGCCAAAACATAAGTTAGAGAAAACCGAAGGAATGCTTAGAAATACCCGAAAGAGCTGATTCAGGCCTTCTTACGACCGTATTACAACAACCTAATCTGCGGCTATGGCTAGAAAAAAATCAAAACGCGTGATTACTTTTTGCTCTGCATGTGACAATTAACCAGTGTGTTTGGATTGTTTCAATACGATTCATCCTTACTAATATTATAATGTGAAAGTGTGTCTGTCAGTCTGTCTGTCTGTCCTGAACCGATTTTGCTGAAATTTGGCATGGAGATAGATGACCTTGAGTCCCGGGAAAGGACATAGGATACTTTTTATCCCGGAAAAATGTACGGTTCCCGCGTGATAAACTAATTTTGGCGCAACGGAGTTGCGGGCATCATCTAGTCAAAAATAATTTTCGTCTTATACCATCAATGTCTTTATAATTTTTTTCATGTTTGATTTAGTTTTCCTATAAATAAACATTGTCTTAATGTGATTCAGCAGAAATAATTTGCATTTCACAATACAATTTTTCAATCCTGTTTTTTTTTTACTTCCCGAAATAATACCCATCTCCTGAGCTACACTATGAAACTTTGTCGATTTTACTGGACGGGAACGGTAATTACAATACTCTCTTTCAAGGCGGCACGAATTTCTTAGTACATTAAAAGTCAGGTGTGATGTGGCCACTGGTGGTACATCCCGCCCTGTCAGGGAGTACTCCGTGCTCCACCGGTGGTACACCCCGATCTGAACGTGTTAAACGAAAATCATAAAAGTTTATTGTGCTGGAACCGTACATTTTGCGGGACAAAAAGTATCCCTTGTCCTTTCCCGAGACTCAAAGTATCTCCATACCAAATTTCATCAAAATAGATTGAAGATTTTAGGCGAAAATCATAAAAGTTTATTGTGCGGGAACCGTACATTTTCCGGGGCCAAAAGTATCCGTTGTCCTTTCCCGAGACTCAAAGTGTCTCCATACCGAATTTCATAAAAATAGACTGAATAGTTTAGGCGAAAATCATAAAAGTTTATTGCCCGGGAACCGTACATTTTCCGGGACCAAAAGTATCCCTTGTCCTTTCCCGAGACTCAAAGTATCTCCATACCGAATTTCATAAAAATAGACTGAATAGTTTAGATGAAAATCATAAAAGTTTATTGTGTGGGAACCGTACATTTTCCGGAACCAAAAGTAATCCCTTGTCCTTTCCCGAGACTCAAAGTATCTCCATACCAAAATTCATCAGAATCGATTGAATAGTTTACGCGTAAATCATAAAAGTATATTGTGTAGTAACCGTACATTTTTCCGGGACAGAATTATCCTATGTCCTTTTCCTGGTTCTAAGCTACCAATTTTCAGCCAAATCGGTTCATCCGTTCTTGAATTATAAGTGGCGTAACTAACACAACTTTCTTTTACATATATAAGAAGTATATAGATAGATAAATGCGAAAGTATCTCTGTCTCTGTCTGTCTGTCTACTACTGAACCGATTGTAATGAAATTTTGTACACAGATAGTCTAAAGGCTGAGAAAGGACATAGGCTACTTTTTAACTGCAGAAAGGGGTTATAAGGGGGTGTTTATGCGTAAATTTGTTCAAATTAAGTTAGTTCCAAAAATTCATAATAGATGTCGCTCTGCCGTCACCTACATCGCATAAGCGCTTGCTGAAACGTGTTTCTATAAGAGGTGGTAAGGGTGTCGAATCTCTTTCACGTTATTTAGGGTTCCGTACCCTAAGGGTAAAAACGGGACCCTATTACTGAGACTTCGATGTCTGTCCGTCTGTCTCCAGGCTGTAACTCAAGAACGGTAATAGCTAGAGAGTTGAAATTTTCACAGATTATGTATTTCTGTTGCCGCTAGAACAACAAATACTAAAAACAAAATAAAATTAATATTTAAGGGGGGGGTATAATACAACAAACGTAATTTTTTGGCCTTTTTTGCTCTATATCAATAATGGCAACAGGTAGGTACTTACTTGAATTTTTCTCAAAGTCCTTACTTATATATAGTATGTACTTACTTTAATATTTAATAATAATAATAAAATAAAATAAAAAATGAAGTGGTCCCATATAAAAAACACAATTTTTGGCCTAATTTTGCTCTATAATGGTACGGAACCCTTCGTGCCGATTATTTGAAGTTATAAGAAGATTTTTCTGAATTGAAGTATTCGTACCGCGGAACCGCGGAACTAACTTTGTAGTTTGTTGTGGAAATTTTGCACTTTGCAGTAATGTAGCCTACATTGAAACGGGAACTACCGCGCGCTCTAAGCTGAAGTCCAGGCGGACGAAGTCGCGGGCAACAGCTAGTACATTATATGACCAGGGTCACCAGGGCCGGTTATAGCACTACCAGCGCCCTGGGCGAAATTTCTTGGGCGCCCAGGGTGATTGATGATATGCGCCCTTTTGTGTGCATTCAGCACCCATTTTAAAGCCATAATGAGTGAAACCTACTTTTTATACCATAGCCTTTAGGGACATAATTAGGATAAATGGGCCAAGTCAATCAAAAGTCCGAGAAATATTCAAATAAAAGGCAAAATAAATTATTGTTATTTTTATTTTTGACAATAAGTCATAAATAAACATAATTTTACTAACTGAATTAAATATATTATCTACCTAGATAATATTAATAGGTGTACCTAGATATTAAACAAACAAATTTTATTTTAAACATTATAATTTACAAGAAGAACGATACACTTTAACATTTTGTAGTTTTAGAGAAATTAAACTTAAGTATAATTAGTTTTAGGATTAGTTATATTTACACATTTAACATTCAACAATTTAGTAAAGGTATAACTTCGAATCCTTATAAGTACACACTTTAGTTCTATTTTTATAACATATTTGACAATAATCTAAAATAAATAAATACATGGATTACTACGAGATTAGTTAAGTAGGTACTGAATATATTTTAACATAGGTAATTCTATGATTTTAATAGTGAATATCTATGAAGACACCTTATTTACAATTATTTAAATTTAATCACGCTTAAAGCAATACTATACTTTAATATATTCGTTTAACGCGAAATACCTACTTATTCATAGATACTAGGTTATCTAGGTACCATCATAGAAGTTGATTCCTAGGCAGATAGAGACACAGTTTGATCGCGATGTGGACGCAAAATGATACGCGTATCATGATACGCGTATCAAATGTGGACGCACCGTTACGTCAAACCCAGCCGACTGATCCTAACAAATGACGCTACGGTCTGTCAACTGCCTAGGAATCAAATTCCTCGATAGTGCCATCAGGAATTTGATTCATATGCAGCTGGAGATGAGGGAGTGAGGACGTTATTACGTCGGGTGTCTAGTCAATACGCTACGTTAAGTCGTGATCTGCCGACTGGGACCTGGTTTTGACAGAATCCGACCAAATTAAGTAATTTGCTATCTGCCTATGAACTAATTTCTCTGATAGAAAAAGTCGGTCGTTCAGTTAATATGATAACTAAGTAACATTCTATACTCTTGCGTGAAGAAAAAGTCCAAGAAAATAATGAGTAATATTATACCTATTAAAAGCATGTTTCTATATTTTATTGATCCAAAGCAATTTACAATCTATTGCACAATTTTTATATATTACGAAGAGTTAAAAATGTACAACATTAATTCACAATAGAAAATTATTTTTCTAAATTTTCGTACCCTCGTGGTTTCGCTGTTTTTTTTTGTTAGACCGTAAGTATTCCTAAATATGTCTCCTTCGTCAACTAACTGCATACATATGTTATGTATTTGAATAACGAACCCAAATAGCTGTAAATGGGCAAGTAGCATTGCATAAAGTGCAAGAGTTATAGGTACCTAATAAAACTTTTCATAAGTAGATGGCCGTTTCATAAATTATATCAAAGAACCCTAAAAAGCTATGCTATTTAGTGGGAAAATTGAGCACTTGGCTACCTGTTGCTTAACCCACTCATGCTAGTCCAAATTGTGAGTTGACTGTCTAAGCTCTAAAAGTCCAAACCATAGACCAGATGGCCAATGAATGTTGTTCAAAAAACTCTCCTGAAATACTTCGATTGCACACGCAATCAAAGTACCAAGACTAACAAGACATGAGGGACAATTTCAGCTATTTCCTAGTGCATATTTAATCGTTTGGCTGCTATCTTTGGTATAGGTACGCGTATATTTTAGTGTGGTGACTACAAAGAGATTTAGCCCCGATTTCATCAAACTTCTTTCAACCCACTAAACCCGAATATTCCACTTTAAAACGGGGCAGTGTAGACAATTCAATGAATGCGGTAAACGGCGTTTAAAAGAAACTTTGCCTTAATTTCGTGTGTCAGTAGAGGAGGGCATTTCCCCGTCTAACTTGTGACGGGCATGGTAGTCGGCAAGTGTCGGCCAATTCTCCGGGGCTCCGGTCCACTCCGTTGTCGTCACTTCGGCTGGACGCTCGATGTTCTCCGTCTTCGTACACTCTAAAGCCAGCGGCTTGGGCGTCTCAATTCTGCTGCGAGGTGAAATTTTTGTTAATTTTTTGGAAGTAACTAAGTAGACTGGGTACGTACTGGTTATAATGTGCAAAAATATAGAATTAATGTGTAAGTACCAAGAGTATAATATGTTATACTCCATGCATGAGCTTCGAGCAAATACTCTACACAATGCACTCTCTCGCCCGTATCTATTTAATTATTACTTATTTAATTAACGAAGCTCTCACACGGAGTATTTAAGTAAGTAAGGATTTATTAAGAGAGCGTAAGTTGGGATGTAGAGAAAAAGTTAGCCCATATAACGCTTTTGACTTATACCTACAAAATTCACTTTGTAGCTGTACAGCCTGTACCGCACACGTACAACCAGCAAGTTAGGGGATTAAGGGCCTGTTTCACTACTTTCTGATAAAGTGTCGATTAGGCTATTCACAGCTTTTTGACCATTTTGTTAAGTGCCATTTCGGCACTTTTCAGGAAGTGGTGAAACAGGCCCTAAGGAATAATAAAATAAAAAAGAAACCAGGAGACGCCACATGTACTAGAAAATACCTCACGCGCTCTGGAGACTGCATGGCGTCGTTGGTGCTGGAGATCTCCAGGTCCTCGGTGTAGCTCAGGTGCAGCTTCTCGCTGTCACTGCGCTGCTCCTTCTCCGCTACAGCAACATTAATTAAGTTGATGGTAATAGAAGAGAGCGCTAAGTTTCCACCAGAGATGTGTTGCGAGGAATGTGTTTTTAAGATCTATGAAGCGATTCTATTGGTTCTCAAAAACACATTCCTCGCACTGCACGGCCCACGCGTTAAGTAGTTTAAAACTGACTAGTGTGATAAATTGATAATATTAAATATCTGGTAGATATTATATTTGCGACTGTCCATGACCGGCAGCAATAGTTTCTCAATCTTCTCAGTGGCCCGCCTAGTGCACAGCCTCCATAGTCATAGCTAGGGCTTTCAATATGGTTAGTGTTCGTAGTTCGTACTTAGTAGTGACAAGCATCCAGGGCCGGATTTATGTTAATTGAGTAAGTATAGGCCACTTTTATTCTGCCGCCCCTATGTACGAACTTAGGGCCGCGCTACACCGGAATGGCAGCGGCGAGGCGAGCACTTTCAGTGTCATATGATTTTAAACTTTATCTTCATTATTGTAATACATAGAATCGCTTGAGAAATCTACGGCCGCCGGTGGTCGCTCGTGGCCGCTCGTAGCCGGTGGCGGCCGCGATTTTGCGATTTGCGCGATTTCGCGACACTGAAAGTGCTCGCCTCGCCGCTGCCATTCCGGTGTGGCGCGGCCCTTAGTCATCATCCTAGGATGCTACTGCCCATAGGTCATGGTCTATACTGCCTATACACAAAACCAGAGTTGCAAGCATCTACGGTAAGTAATCTTACCTACGAGTACGCTTGGTGAAAGATGGTAATGTTAATGTCTTACCGTCAACATTGATAGCCGGTTCCGGCCAGCCGAGGGAGTCCCCCTCTACATCCACGGGCTCGTCTTCGGCGTCATACGTCCTGGTTGGAGGCTCCTCGTAGCCAAGCATGCTCTCCACCGTATGCCGCTTGCGCGTGCGCAGCTTCAGGCGCCGCTGACGATTCGCGCGGATGCGCTGGTAGGTCTGGTGATGGGATGTTAAAATATTGATACAACGCGTTAGTAACGCGTAAATAATACATTATACATGTAATTAGACAAGTATATGTGGTGGTAAAATAAGACTAGCTCAGACTTCATTTCCAGAAGATGACAACGTATATTTTTTAAATCAATTTCATCCATTCTCAGAGTGAGCGAAAAAGTTGTAAAACAGTAATAGCTACTCTTTCATTAATTGTGTTCTTAAAATATATGGGGCGATAGCATAAAAAATCATGTGAAATTGTCAAAAGAACTTTCATGATCTGAATCCTTGATTCCTTGATCCTTGATCCTTCCATCTTGTCTCACCATCCCATATTTTATTCTGCAACTCTGTGTAATCCTCACCTCCCAGCGAGCGTCTTCGTCCTGATGGTGCAAGGAATGTGCGGGAGCGGCGTCCCTTGGCAGCGCTGTGAGACTGTACAGGTGTTGCAGCTCTTGTAGGAAGTGAGCCTGAGCGACCCCTGGTCCGAGGCGCGCCCCGCAGACTCCACATGAGGACTTGCGCTCACCGTCCGCTGTTTGTGGTTAAAAGGCTTTTGTTGATAGGGAATAACTATATTATGTTAATTTGTGTGATACCAAGCTGATTTGAAACTGTCAAAAATATAATTAGAACACTTTTCATAATTTTCAGTTTGGTTCGGTTTTAAATATTAATGCATGATGTAGGGCTATTTAAAAGCTTGATTTAAAATTTGTACATACATCGGGCTTAGGTATCACTTGTCAGAAACTTTACATTTTAACTATAAACTTCGTCAACTTTTTTAAAGCCTTCGTCAACTTTCTTAAAGTAAGTTTTCTTTTTTAATTAAAATAAATAAATAACTTCCATGAAGGAAAATAATTAAGGGATAAACGATGTGTTTTTCGACAGCGTAATCGAGGAGTTTCGTCTACGAGCGTCATTCTCTCAATTTCCTTTTCTTGGTTTTGCTAACGGAGGCACTTACGTGAGAACAGATCATGGGAGTCGGAGCAGGCTGGCGTGGGTGCCTCGTCATCCTTGCAGGGTCGTGGGGAGGCAGACGCAGCGGAGCCAGGAGAGCTGGTATCATCACGAACCCCGTACCGGTACAGCGGTGGTGTACCGTTGTCTTCTCGAACGTTCTACGACATAAGGGAACTTGCACTATTCAGAAATCATGAACCAAAAAATAATACTTCATTGGACATGAGGTAAGAGAACCTAGACCGCGAGCGCGACAATTCCATTGAAAGCAACTTCAAAGAACAAATGTTGTACTGTGTACCTAGGCACAGTAGTGTCTTCAATGATCTACAATCTACCTGTTTGAAAACTAAATTCGTAGGTTGAAAAGCCTCTGAAAACTCTAAATTAAACTTATTCAAGGTAAAAAATCTCCCAAGAGTTGTTATGTAAACTTAGAGTCAATTATAATTAGGTAAAGCAGTATACAGGATTGTCATTAGATCATCCTGATTATAATTTGCGGTTACGAAGACAACGCACAGACTGCAGACAAGACGACCGCACTATCTATGTATTTAACAATCTACAAATCTACTTTATAGTCAAATGGATTTCATTACTTTCTCTATATTCAGTTAATTTAAAACCTTAAGTACCCTTAGAGCTTGACCGACGGTTTGGCCAAGGGCGTATTGTTCACCAAAATGTCTAGCAAACGCCTTCCCCGGGTAGAGTGGGTGGAATGCCCCACCGATGGGCCGAAACGCCCCACATCCGAAACTCTGCAGAGCTGGATGTAGGAACTGAGGCGCCATGTGGTGCAGGAAACCCTCCATGATGGTTGCAACGCTAGAACATGAACTGGATGTTAGTTTGATGAAAAAAAGTGTTTTCCGCACAGCTCTAACCTACGAATAATAAATAGTTTTTATTATTCGTAGGCTCTAACAAACTATTAAATAATAATAACAATATTTATCAGAAATAATAAACAAAATTGATGCGGGAAATCCGCAATGCCTTCATTGAAAGTTCACGCAATCGCGTGAACTATTGATGAATCCATCAATAGATGCGACGAAATAGTACATTACGCACCAGCTAGGGCAGGAAAATAAGAAATGTCTCATCATGTAATTGTCGGCCGAGGCGAAGCCGAGGTCAACAAACGTGTGATCTGAGGCTTTCTATTTACTGCCCATGGTGGCTATACTATTTTTCTCATCTGCTCTTACCGATGTTACCGTTTTCCGCCTCCGTGGAAAACGGTAACATCGGTAAGCGCAGTGGGAAGAAAGTTGACGTTTTCCGCCCGGAGGTGAGAAAAAATAATTTCAATCCCGAATAAATTCAATCCCGAACGCAGCGGCTTCGACTGTTAGGCTGGACTTATATATTATTATGCGGCTGCGCGAATGCGCGGTTTGGCGGCTACACCGCGAGATCACAAGCAAAATGTAACGACATAAACATAATTAAATTCCACCAAAAATCTCATGTAAAATGTGGCCAAGACGTACTTACCACATAGGTAAGGTTTTCCCTGTGAAAAAGATATCAGATCTCATGTAGAGCCAAGCTTTTGAATTTACACAGCCTAACCCTACCGACCCTAACTTCAATAAATTCTATATATTTAAATATCAGTAATTATATTATGGCTTCACCGTATACAACATGGTGTTTATATTTTAGTTTCTGATTTCTGAATCAATGCCGTGTCATAGTTGACGCTTCTATTTAGGTTAGTTTGTCTTTCGGCGGTGAAGTAGGTAGCTTCCTAGTTCCGAATCACCTGACTAGACTCTAGTCTAGCGTGTACCTAAAGGCAGGACAGTTTCACATACATAGTTTGGTGACAGTCGTAAGAGGGCAAAGTTAAGTTCTGTGTCATATAAGTATATCTCAGTTCTGGATGACGAATCTAACGAATGAAAATTGAGCACAGAATTCGTTGAGGTTTAGTCGAGTTTTGAAAAAGGCACTAATGAAGATTAAGAATAAATTATTTCATACTTTTAGGTCATTTTAAGAATACTGTTTTTTCATTGGAAGTCGGGTTCAATTTTTTGTTAAAAAATAATAATTTTACTCTTTTTAGTTATCTACAAGACAATGCTTTATGTGTACACTACGAATATTAACTATCTAAGCGAAATTGTGGTATATGCTTGCAGGTATCTAATTAAAATGCCCATTTCTCGTTTTTGAAATCTCGTTTTATTTAACGTCATTGATTTATTGATTTAAATCAATTTATAGCTAGGAAGTCGCTACCAAAATTCGGGTTTAAGTGTACAAACATTTTTAAAAGTAGTTCCGAAGAACGAAATAAAAATGTAATTTACAGCGCGTTTAAACAGCCACGAGAATAGCAATTGTAAAGTGAACCGTTCCACGGAGCACGGTGGCTTACTATAACAATAAACGAATCTTACCTACAGACGAGTGGGTTACAGGGATATCGAAAACACACAGTATTGTGTAATAACAATACTTTGAGCTGAGCATCACCTAATATATATTCTGTGGCATCACGTTGTCTTCTAATAAGAACTCAAGCTTGAACGGACAGAATAGTCTTTGCATTATGGAAACGGTAATAAGCAAGTAATTAACTGCAATAATGTATAATTAACGGGGTGTAAGTCGACCTCCAACTAGGTGGGTCGACGATCTCCGTTTAGTTGCGGGCCCATGTTATGTTGGATACGAGTAGCAGGAGATCGGCCATCTTGGCGTTCATTGAGAGAGGCATCAGGCAAATGCCCAGCAGTGGACGATATGTACCTCTAGGCTGATTTGATTGATTGATTGAATCATGTATTTAAATTAAACTAACACGATGTAAAAATATTATTTAGCTCAAATAAAATAAGAACAAAATTCAATACCAAAGACGTAGACTTTAATAAAATATGAGCTCTACAGTCTACACTTTAATTTTAATTTATGTATTTGTAATCTTATTGTATTTTAATAGGCTATCGCACTTGATGTAAAGGATAGGAAGTGTGATGGAAAGTTGTAGGCCATTATTTACTTCCCTGGAATAAAAACAACTCGAACTCGTACGTCATTTGATGAATTTTGAATAAAATCCTTGGGCAGCTTTATAAGGCCGCCTTCCTAACCAACGAAAGTGGAAAGGAGAAATGTCTAGCCTAGTATCAACTAAGCAACTGATATTAATTTGTAGAGACAACTAAGAGCTAATTGCAAAAATTAAAAAATGAAAATTAATATCAGTAGAATTAGATGCCGCCCGCAACTCCATTGCGCTAAAATTCATTTATCGTGCGGGAACCGTAGGTACATTTTTCCGGGATAAAAAGTATCCCATGTCCTTTCCCGGGACTCAAAGTATCGCCGTACAAAATCAGTTAACGGTCGCGGTTTGGTCGTGAAAAAGAAACAAACGAACGAACTTTCGCATTTATAATAATTAATATTAGTAGGATTCTGAGAGGAGCTCCACGAAAAAAGTTTGGGAAACCCTGGGTAAGTCCGGTGTTAGCTGTGTTCTGTTTATTTATCGCTAAGCCAATTATGCCGGATTGCGTTACTGGTTAATGATCAAAGGCGTCTGCAGTTTGACAATATAATAACTATTTGACCCGCTCCCAATCAGCGATGATAGCCGCTCTTCCAATTAGGCACTGGTATATTAGGTTTTGCTGTTGTCCTAATCAGTCGCAAGAGTAAACTCTCCTTTGTGTCAGATAGATACGTTAATGTAGAGTCTTGAGCGGTATCTGACTAAATACAGAACAAGAAGTTTGCCTGCGAAATGCATTGTAACGATGGTTTATTAATTCACGGTCTCCCAAACATTTTTCGTTGGTGTCCCCTAAATTTTAAAATATAGAGCTTCCGCCTTGCTAATATTATAAGTTTCATATTACACGAAGTTACAATTTAGTTATTACACAAGAAGTATGACAGGTTGCTTACTTTGAAGCAGTTGGTCGAATTTGTATTCAGTAATAAGTACTGATCAGAGGCCCTAGCCAGCACCTTTTATCTCTTCTTTATAGAATTGTCGTTCAAAAATCGACGAAATTCACAAGAGTTCGTTGATTTGAAGTGGAAATTGGACATATTATAGTCGTGTATTGAGATTTGAGACTGCAAAACTATTTTCTTTTTAATTAAAATTGTATAAAATTTTATGTTTGACGACGCCCTCGATATGACTTTACTCTACAGTGTAGAGTCATGTAGAGTAAGTAATGTAGAGTCTATACCAGGGGTTCCCAATCTTTTTCAGCCTGCGGCATTTTGTCACGGCGCCCTACTCTACTGTTAGGTTAAGCAGGTAAATGATATACCATACATTGATACTATGCTTGGTGGGTCGCAATATTTCAACAAAATCCGTCCTCTTGCATCATACATCAGGGGGCCTCGCAAAATATTTTTGCCCACATCAAATTAAGGTCTTGCGCCGCCATTGATACCCAATCTCTCTGGGGCTAGACAGCATTCACTGCATATTCAACGAATCGGTAGTTCAATTGAAGTATTCAGTCCGTTAATAGAGCCTATCGTATAGACAGGTCGAGATCCCAATTTAGATGGATGGGTATTATGCAAATGACCACTTAGGTCTCCCTTAATCTAGGCGAAGATGCGACCATACCTGAGTGTCGCTCGCTGTTTGTATTACTAATCATTATTAATTTCCACTAAGTAGGACAAAATTGGCTTCTAAGCTATTACTAAGCCTATAGGTGCTACAAGTTATCCTATCGAGATAATTTAAAGGTGTGCCGTCCGCCATTGCACACAGAATACATAAGTAAATACATATTAAAAGCTGTTTTCGAAATGATTATGATAATTTATATTTACAAGATTATCTCATTGAAAGTATAATAGATATCTCTGATATATATTATGCACCAATAAATTCTCAATAGAACAACGAATAACTGACGTTTCATGTCCGCGTTGGTAAAACAGGTGGCACTCGTTGTTCGTGGCTAGTTCTAGCGGTTAACCTAAACAATCATGAAAAGAATAGTATGGCCGGCCCCGCTGTATACACTAACAAACGCACTTTATGATATGATACATTTGGTGTTTCCGTTTATCTATTTCTGATTATGAATCTTAAGACATTTACTAAAAGACGATAGGTAGAAAATGAATAAGGAAGTCTTATTTTTAGGATAACTACTGTAAGATGAAAAATTTAAACTGTCCTATATCTTTTTTAAAATTCAACAACTGAAAAAAAACTCAATCATTTTCTTTCTTTCTATAGGTATGGTCGTGGTTTTGTTACGCAATATCTCAAGCAAAAACCCAGAAGTCCGAGTCCAATTTCCTTTGAAAGTTTTTCCTGTAAAATAATGTAAGTATAGAAAATTAATTATAATTCTAAGAATAAAATACATACAATTGTTTCAAGTATCACCTATTATATATAGAACCAATGCATATCGGCCAACAGGCAAAACGCGACCCAAGAAGAATTAAGGAAAGAAAACTCATCAAGTATAATTATTTGTAGACATATTAAGTAAAGTATTTTATTACGTGTGGACGTGATCTGGGTAATCAATAGTAAATCAGATTTTAGTGGCCCAATAACAGATCGTTTGCGAAGAAATACAGGCGGTCCTGATTTATGCGCGATAGGAATGCGCCCCTTTTTCAATATGTTCCGCGATAAGAATCATTGCCTAGCGCCGCGTAATGGCGGGCGAAGTATGCAATTAAATCTTTCTTTTTCTTTCTAATAGTACGTTAAAAATTGGCGATTTGGGCTCACTCATAAAAGGTACGATTTGGATGCCGAAGAAGCTGAATCTCTAGCTTATGTGGAGATTTCTTACTGCTATCATTGCCTATAGTCCGCGCGGAACTAGTTGGCCGCGCCATAGGTATGGACGGGGGTGAGGGGCGGGTTGCTTGCTGCTCGCAACACACATGAGATTAGACAGTGACGACAAATCTCGCGATATAGTGAACAATAATATTATTTAATTATTAAATTATTCTTTTCAAATTTTATTAAAAATTAACTTTCCGTTTTTTAAAAACCTATGCACTTTAAATAGTATTTCCTTAGATTGTCTTTTTATCGGCGGGCTTATCTTGCTATTGCAATCTCGTGTGCGTTTTGTCCAAACTAGCCAGAACTGTCAAAATCAAGCGCCCCCGCCTCTCCGTCCCACCGCTCACATACCTAAGGCGCGGCCAACTAGTTCCGCACGGACTATAATAGTGCCTAGTAAATAGTGTATAATAGTGTAGTGAAGTGGGTATGTAATTAAATCTTTTTTAATTCCAATAGTATGGTAAAAAAATCGGCTAATCGCAATTAGCCAGGCTCGCTTACGAAAGTTTCCATTTTGATGCCGAAGAAACTGAATCTCTATCCTATGTGGAGATTTCTTACTGCCTATCATATTGCATTTTTTTTACATGGGGAAATGCATTACGCATCCCCGGCGGATTGGGAACATCGGCCAGGGTATGTGGGACTCTCCGAGGAACTACCCACTAAAACCTCATGGTTTTCCACTCACCGCTTAGGCAAAGTTACGGGCACGATCAACCCACCGCAACGCCTATCATTTTGCCTAGTGCCGCGTAATTGGGGAAGAAGTATGCGATTATCTCATCAATCATCATCAATAATAATAATATTATCTTTTTTATTTCCAATAGTATGATAAAATCGGATTTCGAAAAGAAGGTTTGTCTTATCTTTGTATGATATTTTGAGCAAAAGTGAGCAGGGACATTTAAAAAGATATACCTACTGTTTAAGTGTCACTGTAAAATTTACTATCGGTCAAATATATTTTTTAATAAAATCATTTTAGACCGAACAATATCGCCAAAAATAAATGTCTGTAAAACGTTACTCTACAGCAGCGGCTCTCAAACTTTTATGGCGGAGGAAGATCCGCGGGCCGCGGAACCCTTTTAAAAGACCTCCGATTTGTTTTGTCTAAATGGATTGTCTTCATGATGGTGTCTGATGTCATTTCTAAAACGAGGCCTTTGCGGAGCCCCCTACAAGGCTTTTGTAGAGTCCCAGCTGTCTTCGAAGAGCACACTTTGAGAATTACTGCGCATCAGTAGCTATATTTCTATTTTTATTAACCTTTTTTGGACTATTATTACGTACTATAACAAAAATAAACTTTACCTTTAAGTATTCCTAATAAGGTGTCACTGAAAATGGCTGTAGGTAAGTACCTAGTTTGACGAGATTTTTCAGTGAAACGATTGATTGATTTAAGAAGTAAAATCATTGAAGATCAAAATGCATTTGCCATTTCGTGAAATTTTTGTGAAATAAAATGATATTGCATAAAAATTTAAAACAAGAAAGGCAAAATGCACGATATTAATAAAATTAGACCGGAGTATCTTTTTGCCATGTCTTTGCGATGTGCAAACGGGAAAAAAATATTTTATGTAATTAATGTATCGAATTTTTTCTAAAAATAGCAACAATCACGTCTCTTTTTATAATAATTTAGTATTTAAGACAGGGGTTCCCAAACTGGTGAGCCGCTGGTGCGCCGTGGAAAGGCAAGAGGGGCGCCGTGAGTCGATCGTCTATCATTATCCATTAAACCACAAATATTATAAAATAAAATTGTAATATGAATTATTTAAATACAAAGCAGGCAGATGATTAAATATTTGTTTATTATTATTTACTTGCTTAACCTTACCACAGTATAGCAATATTATCCCTACAGTAACGAAACGCCTTTGATGTCGCACGGTGCCGCCACCGATGTAGGTACCGAGCAGATATGCCAGGGTTGCCACGATACGGGAAATAAAATAAAAATTAAATATTGTGCTTGTAATGTTATCATCATTTAATCTGTGTAATCTATATTTACGTGAAACTTTATTTTTAGATGATTTCAATTTACTTGATGATGCCCGCAACTTCGTTGTGCCAAAACTCGTTTATCGTGCGAGAACCGTACATTTTTCCAGAACAAAAAGTGTCCTATGTCCTTTCCCGGGACTCAAAGTATCTCCATGCCAAATTTCAGCAAAATCGGTCCAGCGGTTCGGGCGTGAAGAGGTAACATACAGATAGACGCACTTTCGGATTTAAAAATTTCATTACCCATCAAGCCCCAAAAGCTCACCGGTGAGCAAGATACAATAAAATAACAATAGATTTCCAAGAATCCACTATCGAAGGATTAAAATAATGAAGACGCATTCGAATATAATATTATCTACGAATAATAAAGTAGGAATATATAAAGTATCCAACAATTAATCATATAACAATTGGTAGGTACGGACTACGGTAGGTACGGTAGGTACAGAAGCACTACAAAACACTATGACCCTGTGTACCTAGCTAAGTAGGTACTAATTAGTATGTAACAGGGTATTTGACAGATTTTTATTTATTCTTTATTGTTTCTCTCCATGTTACACTTCTTACAACGTAAACAATAAAACAGATATGCAAATAAATGCCGCCAAGGCCAACACAATATTAGTGTGAACTGTGAGCCGATATTTATGAAAATTTAAATCCTTTTTGTTTTTTGAATCAGATTTACATCCGGACACTGAACACATATTATATCCCAATTTTATAATAATTTATAAGATAAGTTATCGTTTTACAACACAAAACTCGTAGACAACGCGCCAACGCCACCCCTGCGCGGGCAGGTACACAAACTCCGCGAGTTTGTGTACGCGGATCCGCGCCGCCCGCTTCCCCGCGGGTACCCCTCCGTTGCTCTGCGCAAGTACATTCGTTTCACTACTGTAGGGACATTGCTATACTGTGACCTTACTATAATTATTAAAGGTGTTTATTTATGTATATTTTTATAATAGCTAGGTAGAGTGGGCGGCCGCGCCCGCGCCGTGACAAAATATTGACTTGTAAGTGCGCCGCAGGCTGAAAAAGATTGGGAACCTCTGATTTAAGATATTATTTATTTCATTCTAAGCACCCTTCTTTGTATATTAAGTTGCAAATTAGGGAATTTCAGGAGAGTACGTACCAAGTTTACCATACCCTACAAATATAGTATGGTAAACTTGGTACTATACGTTGATTTCACTACCTTCCATCATGTAATATTTTTCACTACGAGTACCATGCATTATTGCATAAAAAATTAATTATCACGAAAAAGGGGATCGACTTAGAGTGCGCAGACTTATTTACTCTGTCGTAGTACAATTATAGTATAAATAAATGCAAATATAAAAATGAATTTTCAATTTGTTAATCTCGAGAACAACTGAACCGATTTTGCTAATTTTAGTCAAAATATATTATTGACGTGATAACGTCTTATAATTCGATATGGGCTGCGCGCCCGAAAAACATGACAGTTCATGCGGCGTTACCTCGCTGACAGCTCTGAGGCGTTCCATTTAGACTTTCAAGTCTTTCAACAACCGTAAGGCCCACCTGGGCCGCGCTCTTTGTTTCGATTATATTACGTATTTCGATGACTTAGAGAATACTTTTGTATGAAGAAGTTTGGTTAGTTATGACTTATGACCTTTGATACATTGACCACACTCTAATGAAAAATAAATAAACAATCTGTGAGCTATTAGTATTATTTCGGCTATTCAAAATTGTGCTCTATTTCTTACGTGTCAAGGTATGACTTAATATATTATGAAGAATAAAGTATTCGTTTATTTCTTCTGAACAAGTCACTAATTATAGTTTCGAAAGTTTATAATTGAGAAACTAATATCACATCGGACTAAATACTATATTATGATGGCTTGAAAGATAGAAAATTTAACATATATTATAATGTAGTTCACACAAACATAAAAATATGGATTTGCATGTAAGGATATTACATTAATTTTACAAAGAGAGTAGGCCGGGCGCCATATTTTTTTTTGCACATTGACCTGCCAACTTTTTGCATAGATTTTTCCCGGAACTGAGGGGTTAAGGCTATGACGTGGTCACGTTCAACTATCGTCAGTAAACCGACTTTACAGACAACCGATTATTCGTTGAAGTCCAGGGAAGGTTTGTACGGTAAGAAAATATTTTTGGATAGTATATTATTATGAATTGCCAAAGAGCGATGGAGCGCAGCATTTTAGGGGTTAGAGTAGCGGACCGAATCAGAAATAGCACACTGCGCTCCAAAACTAGTATTGCAGACGTCGGCATAAAAGCTGCCAAGCCATACAAGCCGCATGCATCCTGACCGCTGGGCAAAGATCACCACAGAATGGGTACCTGACGATGGACAACGCCGCCGTGGCCGGCCTCAAAAAAATGGCGCGATGACTTAGACAAATACGAGCCAGGTTGGCCTACGATTGCGTTGGATCGAGAGGTTTGGAAGACTTTGGGGAAGGCCTTTGCCCAGCAGTAGGACAGCATAGGCTCTTGAAAAAAATGTATTATGAAGTGATAAAACGTTCACCGGGTTATCTAATAAAGATAACTATAATATTCATAAAAATTACACATGAACATTCGCATTGCAATATAATATTGCAAAAAAATTACCATCTATTAACTAAATAGATTTCGTGCAGCCATCTCAAATGTAGACGCGATGTAGAATTCTGAAAACATTGACATTTAAAATAAAGGCGTACTATTATTAATATCTAACTCACTATTCAGAATAGTATGTATGTTCCAACCTACATAAAATACTTATCAGGTGAGGTTAATACCTAAAACCTGGTACCTGAAAAACAAGTTAGAGAGACAATACTTAATTTTTGTAAGACTATTTAGTAATATTGCTAACTCAATGATATATTTTGTTTGGGTAGATCGTGTATTTTTTGGTATTGTATCTTAAAAAAAACATGTTATATCAAATATTATGTGTACCTAATGTTTAAATAAAAGAGATGTTATAACAAAAAAACTTTCGTAATTCAAACTTTTTGAACTAGGAATCAGTTTATTTTTTATATTTATTCGCTTTTTTGTTTCTTAATTTAGACTTATTATTGCTACCTTAACACGTTATAAACTGAAAATAAATTCTAACTAGTAACTCTTCCTTCATTCACATCCTTTCTTAGAAGTTTTTAGTTCTTCTTCAGAATCTTTTGGCGTACCTACCTAAGCTCCCCATTTAGGAGAAGTTTTTTAGTTGGGGTAAAATTTTACTTACGATGTCAGTGAAGTTTCCAACAAAAATTTAAGTTATATATTAGGCGATGTACCCATCAAGATTCAAGCCCCATAAGGAAAACGGTGACCGATAGAATAACAATAGATTCGCCAGAATCCGCGATCGAAAGATTAAAATATAACTCTTTTCCTCTTAAATCTGTCCTAGTTTTAAGATGTTTATCTTCATCACTTCCGTTTTATAAAAAAAATAAACTTTATAAAATACCTAACACGTAATTGGATGAAGTGGGTAACTAAAATATTTTGTTTTTATGCATAAATCGTCGTATGCTACGAATAAGGGCGCTATTGCAAAAACCCTACTTTACAGGAGAAGGTTTCTTGTGTTTATTTAAAAATATTGTTGGGCAACTTTTAGAAATTAATTATGAAATTATCGCATAACTACGTAGTGGTTGCTATGAAATTTAAAATGAAACGTTTAATTTGATATTTCGGGTAGATTTGTCCCTTATTTCTTTTTTCGGTGGGGTAAAATAAGTCTCATCAGACACAAGTAACGCTATGCCCTTTTTGTACGGATTCAACCGGGCCGTAAGAGCAATTATGTCTTTTTACGGATCATTATCAAAGAATTTCCTTTTTAAACCATATTGAAAAATCGGTCAAGTGCGAGTTGGACTCGCGCACCAAGGGTTCCGTACCATCATAGACTAAAAATAGCCAAAAATTGGTGCTTTTTGTATAAGAGACCCCCTTAATTTTTTAGTTTACTTTAATTTTGTCGTCAATTATTAAAGTATAAATACAACGCAACACTTTTTTTCAAGAGCTTACCTGTTGCTATTATTGAAATAGAGCAAAAAATGACGTTTGTTGTATGTGAGCCCCTTTAAATATTTAATTTATTTTGTTTTTAGTATTTGTTGTTTTAGCAGCAACAGATATACTCAATCTCTGAAAAGTTCTTGAGATAGAGCACAGAGACAGACGGACGGACAGACAGACATCGAAGTCTTATTAATAGGTCTTTGCCCTTTGGGCACGAAACTCTAAAAACAATATAAACAGGCATATTATGGAAAAACATAAGTACTTTAAAATTAATAATGAGGAACGTTTTCTATTTCTAGACCCTGAAAGCAATCACAATAACTATTGGTTTCCTTCAACTTGTAATTAAATACTCGTATATGACTTGATAAGACTTCGCAGTTTTATGAGAGTTATTTTAAATTACCAAATAACATTATAACTAACGACTAGTTACTCTGACTATTATAATATTTGTTAACATTTATGACAATTAGATTATCCAAGAGCCAGCGAAACCGTTGTAAACTTTCAATTATATACTTTTCGAAATGTTTAGTAAATAAGAGGCAAATTCATGTAATAATTTTGCCAATAACAACTGTATAACTAAAGAAGAATTAAAGAAATAAATTACGTACATAGAAAAAGGCCACAAAAGCCATTAGGGCAAACGGTTTCCTAGTATTAGTACTAAGAGACGATTCCGTGGAAAAAGGCCATAGACACAATAGTATCTTTTTTCAAGGTAATTGCTTTTAAGAATATAAAATCTTTTTTGTACTTACTATGTATTACCTTTAATGGTTTTTCATCACAACCTGCTTCATTTTAGGCATAGCTAATTTTTGTCCTCTCCGTTTCATAGTAATTTAAAGCATAATATGTCTAATTAACACAAAGTAATTTAAACAAGAAACAGTGCAATGACGCATACGCGAGTTCGCGGAGTAAGGGCAGGGTGGCGCGAGCGCCTCGTCCCCGCCCTGCGCGTCCTTTTACGCACTCCAAGAAAACGGTCACTGAAGCGTTTGTTGCTTTTTTCGCCGGGGAATTTAAGAGCTAACAAATGTGGCATTTTTTAAAACTTAATTTACTGGTTATTAAAATTAACTTTTTACTATTTTTTACACTGAAGGTTATAGATAATGAGCTGCCGATTTCGATTTTGCAATAAGAATAAAAAGCCACAGTGTGGTCACTGTGGCTTTTTATTCTATTAGGGGGGCGCCCCTATTCGTAGGATACGACGAAATGAAGTATTTAGGACAGGGAAAATGATTTTAAATCAAATAATGTGGATTTTATGTATAGCCAAATATTGAACATGATGAATTAAGTTACAAGGTTTGTTCAAATTAAAATGGAAAAAATGAGTAACTGCCCTTATGTTACAAAATGTAAATTATTATCTTAGTATAGAATATATTTATAGTATACACTATACATATTGAGTATATTATGTATATTGAATATTTTGTTACTTGCACGCAACACTGTGGTCTGTGGGATGATCTAATCATTATACTAGGGAATGCAATACCGGGATCCCGGGATCCCGAAATACCGGGATCCCGCATGCATTATGCGGGACTAATCCCGGTCGAAAATTTTGCGGGATCCCGCGGGACTGGCGGGATTACAAAGAAATGTGATTCATATGCGTAGCTTTGCGCGCGGGGGTGCGTGAACTGGCTACAGGCAGCCCGCTAAACAATTTAGCTTCAATTCACCTATTATTCACTTTAGATGACAATTGAACTTATCAGCGTAGATGCTGAGCGAGCATTTCCAGCTGCTAGCTACCTTCTGTCGAATATCAGGAACCGTTTCGGAATCTTTGGGCACAATTTTTACCTATACATATTTAAAAAAAAAACGATTTTTTTTAGTTTTTTTAACTATCATTATTACGAAGCTATTTCCAAAAAAATATTTGTTTTTCTTTGTATGGACGTGTTAATAATTAAACCCTTGGAAAAAGTGTCCGACAAAGTTTATTTTATTTGAGATTCTAAGAATAAAACGGGGTCTATCAAGTAAAGTCATTATAACGATTTATTTTAAAAGTTTAAATCCACTCAGCGGGATCCCGTAAATACCGGGATCCAGCGGGATTGTGATGGTTCAATCAAGCAAATACCGGGATTGAAATTCTCTTGCGGGATTGCATTCCATAACTTATACCTATTAGATGTTTTTTTTTCTCAAAATGAGCCAATTATTAATTATTATTAACTAGATTATTGGTTATTATTTATCAATTATAGAATTATTATTAAAAAAAATATTTATATAAAAATTGCGTTTTTAGTGTATTATTTACTTTTCAGTAAATATTATATAACAAAGAAGTAATAATATATTTTAATTTTACCATAAATATTATATAATTTAAAAAAATATTTTGGGGCCTAGCGAAATAAAAAACTTAAAAACAAAGAAAGATTTTTTATAACTAGAATATAATAAAACATAATATTATAATCGACTATGAAGTGCCAATAACTCAATCTATCTACAAAAAAAAACTTTTCTAGAAAAATAAGTTAATTGCAAAATTTAATTAATTTGAAATTGGAAGTGGATAAATTTATTTTCCATTTTTATTTTTTTTACAGCATTTTGTATGTGCTGATAATTCCTATTTACATGAAAAACACGATTTCGCAAATTATATGTTACTTATAACTTATAAGAGTTATAAGGTTCGGTGCTCCATAGTCAATAAATAATAATATCCAAAATAAATAATAAATTCTATTAAAAATGTAACAAAAAAAAAATTCATTTCATTGTAAAAACAAATATTTTTAATAAAAATGTAAGTAATGAATATTTTAAAAGAAGGCTTTTGCAACACTGGTTTTAGACTTATCACTTTATAGATTCTCATAATCTTTGTTCACCAAATTAACTAAGTACCTACTTAAGTAAAAAAGTAAACAAATAAATTTAAATGAATTTTGTAGACGATGTTACTTTTTATATCATCTTTATAACAACACTACACTTTTCAATTGCGCCTATGCACATTTGGAACCAAATGAGTTTTTTGTAGTGTTTAATATTTAAATTGATAATAATTAATTTACATTTTTGCTGTTTAATTAAAAAAATTCAAACATCACTTACCTCGTTCCGTCAGAGCACGTCTCACAAGCGACCGTCAAGCGCGTATTTTCCGCGCGGCGAGCTTTTCGCGACTGACGGCGGCGGCGGAGGTTTTGGGGCGGGCGCGCGAAAGACACGCCCCGTCCCACTGAAAAAAATAAGAAAAAACGAAACCCCCACATATATCTGTTTCAGTCCAATTATAAATATCCCACTCTATAAATTGTTGGAATTGACCACTTCCTGAATAGTACCTCACTTTTTATAATACGCCAGGATTACAGGTTATCGCCATATACTTTTGATACGACTTTGATATGATTTTTAAATTTACAGAATTTGTAATACGGACCAATTAAGTACCTACCTATCTACCTGCGCGAAAAATGTGATAAAAAAATATTTTACAATGTACAATTTTTAAATTGTAATATGAATAAGCAAAATTTCTATTTGTATGTGTACAGGGCGGAGCGTAAGACCACTCCCAGTCGTATATTTCACAAGGAACGAAATTGATCCGGCGAGGATTTGCATTTTTAAATTTTCTCCTCTCTACCCATATCGGATTATTGTATTATCCTACACGAGTATTGCTGAGCTTCTAGCTTTATGGAATAACCGGGAAAACGTCACCTCTCTGTGTATTTAAAGAGTACCGTAAAAGATGTACGTTTATATCCATACTAATTTTATAAATTTGACTGTCTGTCTGTTACTGTTACCTGGTCCCGCTCAAACCACAGAATCTATTTTCTAAAATTTTGTATGGAGATAGGTACTTTGAGTCCCGGGAAAGGACATCTAAGAATAATTTTCATCCCAGAAAAATTTACGGCCCGCGCGCTAAATGAATTTTGGTGCAACAGAGTTGAGGGCGTCATAGAGTTCTTGGTAAAAAAATAACTGTAACTATAGAATTTAAATAGTAAAACCAATGTAAAATAAAAAAATATACGAAACACTTTTGCATCTTGTTTTTTTCACGCAATACAACTGCAGAAAAAAGTCTTGAAACACCTGAATTCATTCGAATATATAAAATGTCAAGCTAAATTAATCAGCTATAACTATATTAGATGTATCTAAAGAAAATACTCAGAAGAAATGTTTTAATGTAAATAGGTAGCAATTTTTTTTTTTTAATCTTCGTTAGATTTTCCTAGTGACCGACGGAAATGAAATTTTATGCTTCAGGATCTGCATTTTGCATGCAGCTACTTTACAAATTTATTTTTTCTCAAGTAAACTCATTTATATCACACACTTAATTTTGATAAATATGTTAATAACACAAAGTTTCTGTGAGTTCTTGGTCATTCAATAAAAAAATTAATGTGACCAACATGTGATTATGTGACTGTCCGTCGGCATATTTTTATGCCAAGCCTTTATAATATGTACCGTTAAACAGTTTTCATACAAATTCCACGTTTTACGGTGTTTATAGCAGATCTCTTTCAAAACGGCTGGACCTATGTTGATGAAATTTTGCAGGTGTATTCGACAAGCGCAATATTATGTTATTTAAGATTTTAATAAATTCGGTATATTATCAGCATTAATAAATAAATAAAACTTTATTTTCTTTAAAACACATACAATAGTTAAGAACAAAATCGAAGTCGCCTAGTAGGCTGATAGCCTGTATCAGGCAACAACGCTCTTCCTTTTTTATGCAAGCAATTATTATACTACATTATGCTAAGTTTTTAAAACATACTCTTTTATTTAATTTTAGTTAGTTACAAACCAAGAAAGTTCAGAGAAGATTAGAATTTTTTAATAACAATAAATTAGTACGGTTTCTTATTAAGAATAAAATAGAGTTTGGTACATCAATATACTTAGGTACTACGTATTTAACATTAAATATTAATAAATATGATATGAGTGAGTGAGTGAGTGAGTGTTAATAAACATATTACTATTATGTGTGTATTTCTATATTATTTGGTTACAAATTTAATGTATATTGTATATTTACTTTATATTTTTGAGTATTATCATGTAAGTATAATGTTTGACTGAAAAATAGTTTTAATTTGTCAGTTTATTGGGAGGACGTTAAAATTAATAACTATGGTGAGTTACTCACTAGTGAGTAAGCTCAACTCCCCTAAGAACCAGACTAGCAACATTTTTCAACATTTTGCACTCTTTACAGCGTTTTTAAAAATTCGCCCTGTACCTATACGTCAATTTCTTTAAAGTGTATATTTTTTGACTTCTTAAAAAGAAGTACCGTAGGTACCCCAAAGCATCACCTCACACAAGAGGGAGGGCTTAGTTAGGGTGTACTTTTTGTTTCGTTTCGTCATGTCTGTCCGTCGCTATTAATTATTGTCGAGGCAAGTTGAGTACTTGAAAATGGCTAAAGGCCTGTTTCACAACTTCCTGATAAAGGGCCGGATAGGCTATCCACAACTTTTTTAACAGATTCTCGCAAAGACCATAATCATATAACAGGTATAGTTTGTTATGTCAATGGATCCTCTATACTTATATTCTGTCAAGTTAAGTTGTGGATATAGCCTATCCGGCACTTATCAGGAAGTGTTGAATCAGGGCCCTAAATATAATATTACACGTTAGAAACCTCAATATTACTTGAAAGGGGTCAAAGATTCGCCATGGGTACAAAATTGTAGTTTACAAGAAAATGTAAGTTAATTGATACAAAACTTATGCATCCTGCTACTGAGGTTTTTTGACTGTTTTTTTTTCAGAAAGCTTTTCTCTACCGTTGTTGATTAGTTAAAGTTTTTGACGCTAGCCAATTAAAAGGTATAGTAAAAAGATAAACTCAGGCGAAAAAACTTAGAAACTGGACTTAGTCTTGTTTGTAAAATCCTAATAGTGAGTGAAAGAAATTCGAACTACGATAAGTATTTCAGTAGTATACTTAGAGTACCAGCTCTACTAGCTACAACGGGACCGTAAAGCATAAAGTAGCGATAAAACACCACAAACAAGCTGGAATTTAATTAAACTGTCTCGTGTAATCCGCAAAATATTAACAAGTTATAAAAATTATGAATTAATGTCATCCACGACGAGGGTTGAGATTGCGAGGAGTGGGGAGGGGGGGGGACGACGACCACAATGGATGCTTTAGGGTGCCCAATAAAAACTTGACAAATGGCGTTTCATAATCGCACCGCATTCCGACGCTCGTCAGCGGCTTACCTTTTTGTCCCAGCCCCGGATAGTACATTTTATTGTCCACCGAAACATATCATGTTGACGTCGTGGACCGTGGTTGTAATAAGTTTGTGGGGACTGGGGACAGTACGCTATAGTTGGCAATGGTTTCTGAGGCCATAGAACGCTATAGAATAGAGAAAATTCTGTGACAAACACAGAAATTTCTCTGTTCTATAGCATTGTGAATCGATTAAATAAATTGACTTCTTCCAATTATAGATCTCTTATAAATTATAATAAATAACCAGTCAAAACTCCTGAGAAAATAAAGGTAAGAAAGATACTGTCATTGACAATAATTGTAAACTTTCATGCGTCGATAGATCATAGATGATGATGATGATGTACAGGCAGTCCGTAGTATATTCAGTAATTACTAAGATTATCTTAATATTATTGTGTTGGGCACTGTAAAACACAATAATTAGTCATGAATCTGCGCAAAATGAAGTCAGATCGCAATACACAAGATAATTTACTTCTATCTTAGCAATCTACTTTTTCTAGGACATAAAGTATCTCCAAACTATATTTCTCTGAATCCTACAGAAGCGTGCACAATGCACATAATTATATAATATCACAGACATACACACCTACTCGTTCATATAATATGATTATTTATATCTATCGATAATATTGTAACTATCGATATTCAACATAATATATTATATAGTTTCAGTTAGCTCTCAATTACTGTGACCACAGCGTTCAGAATGTGGTCAGTATTATCTACAACAGGAGCATAATATAAATATTACACAGTAGAATATTTATGTTGTGTCCTTGAAATGAAGCCCCTTTATCACAAACACAAGTTAAGGGCGTTCCGTCCGGAGATTCCGTAATTGACCGTATTTAAAACCTTATAAACTCATAATCTGAAAACTACAAAGTTATAATAAAAATACAGCAATAATCTTCGGTATATCAACGTTCCTTTCTTCGTTTTAAAATTTCTATTTTTGTTTATTATACTCATGATATCGGCTTCCAAAGTAATACCAACTTGTTAAAATTCGAGTATACATTCAGCATCTCCTTAGCATTTACAAATTACTTTTATTTGAAACACACGCCAATAGATCGACAATATCATAAACTACATATTTGTCGTTTTAAATTTTTTTTAGGACAATTTAGAACTAAGATAATTAAAAATAATAGGGTTTTGGCGCGATCTCGGCAATGCAGCAAATGTATGGCCAAGGTCGTTTGCTCGGGGGACGGCCTTAAACTCGTGCGCTACATTATTAATTACTATGCTGTCTAAAGTTATCTAAATTCACGCATGTGTGCGTGCGCCCGATTCGGGCAGTCTAGTTTAGTATGAAGATGGTCTACTGTAGATATAATATATTGTGTGAGGAGTGTGTGATTGTAAATAGCTAATCTAATTTCTGTGAACCAGATACCTGATTACTGTCAAATCATAACCTAATTAACACTTGAAGTTGTACCCAAACAGCACTAATTAAAGACTATACGTATGTAGTGCTGATTGCTTTGACCATGCCAGATTAATTGTGCATATTAATTTGAGTATCCGTTTATACTAGGTGTAACAAAACTATTATACTTTAGAGCAGCGGTCCACAACCTATTTTTCACGCGGGCCACAAACATGTTTTGGTCTTGGTGTCGCGGGCCGCAACAATTTTTTTAGGGTTAAAAAACAACATTCTTCATACTTAATTAACGATTTAAAAGTGGAAAAAATTTAACGACTATCACGTTGAATTTACGTTAATTTGCAGGTAGGCGTGAATTTCAAAATTGTTTAACATCACGCGGGCCACAAATAAAGTCCCGGCAGGCCGCGGGTGGGAATAGCGGCTTTAGAGTGTGTGTTCTCTGTCTGTGTCTCACAATATGTAGAGTTCACTGTGAAAGTGGCAACGCTGAAAGAATATACTTACTTTTAAAATTGACCCTATTTATGCAAAATGAGTCCAATGGTGTGCATTGCCAAAATTGAGTTATTAATGCAGAAGTATTCCAAAATAGCCCTTTTATCGATCCTATGAAAATCGTACTAATCTAACAATTTTTTCAGAACAAAACATTTTCACAACAAAATTACCAACTAACAAATTAATGAGTATTGTTTTTTTATATAGATCCAAACTAAATGGTCTCTCGATTTTTTTTTTAATTAGGCAAGTAGAATCATGCGACTTGGTTGCTGTTTGCATATTAAAAAAGGCTTAGTTCTTAATATTTTACAAAGACTCAAGTGGGCCGTGGGCCGTGGCTGGTTTTTTTTATATAAAGGCGACGGGTCATTGTGATCCAGGCTCGACACGACACAAAATTACTCCTGCGTAACAGGCCTGGTTTTATTGAAACCAGAGTGGTCTTGTGTATTGCGCACACACTTGGGCACTATAAAATTACTCCTGCGTAACTGGCCTGGTTTCATTGAAACCAGAGTGGTCGTGTGTATTGCACACACACGACCGTTACGACACGATTGTGTAGAGGGGAAAAATCCAGGTAGAACAAGCCGAAGAACCCCATATCCAGGACAAACAGTTGCCGAGTTCTTCTTTCTTTTTCTTCTTTTTTGGCAACTTGACACAAAGGATGTGTATGTTGTGCCACAGACAAGGTAAAAAGGTAAGGAATATGGCGGGAAAACCATATTCCTCCTATTATAATTTTCATCACCGTTTTCATGTATGGTCAGGTCTAAAGTCTAGTCAAAGTCTAAGTAAAAGTCAATACAGTCAAGGAGTCAAGTCGGTCGATTCAGTAAAGTGGTAGACGCTTTACTGAAACTTTCGATGGAGTTTTGGAGGGAAAACAAAATAGCACGTTTCTGGATATTACATCACTTTCCTATAACACTTGTGCATGAACACGAATATCTAATGGTTAATATTCTACCAATATTACACATTAAAAACCCAGCTAACACAATTTTAGGAAAATAATACAAAAACACAACAGCACTCTTTCACATGCCCGCCAAAACTCCAGTTGCCGAGTTATAAGCACTCAAACTTTGACATTGACAGCTCGGCAACTGTCAAACGTCGAACAAAAGCGGCCATAACTCCGCTCCCAATAGGCCTAGAGGAACGGGGTTTCTTCTAACATTAAAGGCAACACCTCGGCTACCCCCTCCCCGAATTTCAACTAAGTCGGAGACATAAAATTGTGTCTCAATTCTGAGGCCAGGATCGAATAGAGTAGAAAAATCCAGGAAGAACAAGCCGAAGAACCCCATATCCAGGACAAATAGTTGCCGAGTTACAAGCATTCAAACTTTGACATTGACAGCTCGGTAACTGTCAAATGTCTTACAAAAGTAGCCATAACTCCGCTCCAAATAGGCCTAGAGGAACGGGGTTTCTTCTAACATCAAAGGCAACACCTCGGCTACACCCTCCCCGAATTTGAACTAAATCGGAGACATCAATTTTTTTCTCAATTCTGAGGCCAGTATTGAATAGAGGAGAAAAATCCAGAAAGAACAAGCCTAAGAACCCCATATCCAGGACAAATAGGGAAAATGACTAGTAAATTGGACAGTACTAGTCATTGGACAAAGTATGATATTTTGATTGATATTACACTTGACAGTACACTGATATTTTTTAGAAACACGACCATCATGTAGTCAGTAATGCCAACCTGCAGATAATTTCAAATCGGTGGGGAACCAATAGAAAATTAGTGAGTGTCTACCGTCGCGCCGTCTGGTGGAGATGATAAAAAGAAAACAACCCATAGTACCTCGCTAGTACTGTCCAATGACTAGTCATTTACCTTAGTTGCCGAGTTACAAGCATTCAAACTTTGACATTGACAGCTCGGCAACTGTCAAATGTCTTACAAAAGTAGCCATAACTCCGCTCCCAATAGGCCTAGAGGAACGGGGTTTCTTCCAACCTCAAAGGCAATACCTCGGCTACACCCTTCTCGAATCTGGACTAAATCGGAGACATCAAAACTTCAAGGACGAATCTTCTACTATACTTACAATACTTTTAAATGAGTATGGACAATGAAGGTCCGATAATGGCTCATTATTTTGTAAAATGGCAATGTAAGATACTCCATTACTATTTTTGCATCCATTGCATACTCCATTACTACTAATGCGAAAGTGTGTCTGTCTGTCTGTAATATAAACTAAAAAATAATGAATATACTTATATAATTTTATTTCATTCTATTACTTACTACATTTTACCGAAAGAAAAAAATGCCGGTTTTCCTCTAAATTTGAAAGTTCATGAGGCCTCAGTTTATTTAAAAGCAAATTTTATAAGTTAAAATCGTTGTTTCTATAACTAACTAGCTGACCCGACAGACGTTGTCCTGTCTTAACGATGATTAATTAATTCGAATAATAATTGGTATAATTAAGAAAACAATAGATTAAAATTAGTATCTTCATGCCAAATTTAATCAAAATAGATATAAATAGTTTAAGCGAAAATCATAAAAGTTTATTGTGCAGGAACCGTACATTTTCCGGGACTAAAAGTATCCCTTGTCCTTTCCCGAGACTCAAAGTATCTCCATACCGAATTTCATAAAAATAGACTGAAATAGAAAAGTTTATTGTGCGGGAACCGTACATTTTTCCGGGACCAAAAGTATCCCATGTCCTTTCCCGAGAGTCAAAGTATCTCCATACCAAAATTCATAAAAATCGATTGAATATTTTACGCGCAAATCATAAATGTATATTGTGCAGTAACCGTACATTTTTCCGGGACAAAATGTATCCTATGTCCTTTTCCTGGTTCTAAGCTATCTGTCCACCAATTTTCAGCCAAATCGGTTTATCCGTTCTTGAGTTATAAGTAGTGTAACTAACACCACTTTCTTTTATATATATAGATTAGATGTTAGACATCCAAATCGGGTGCACATATCTCGTGCACGAAAATCCTGTTGACTTGTGTAATAAATCTAAAGAGATGGTTTGCTTTGGATTATAAGTATCCCACACTAATATAGTTTTGCTAAAAGAAACCCTCCTGTTTTTGTTTAATTTTTGTTGGAAATAGTAGTTATTTTTAACATATTTATGTTTGTACGCATAGAATAAATTACAAAATATACTAATGTAAATTAACTTTACATAAAACAACAATGAGTTTTAAAGAGTACACAATTTTAATAAAAAAGGCTTTTTTCAGAACTGTCATCGTGTGGGCTGAGTCTGGTATGCATAAATAGTTCAATTGTTGTATGGGAAAATTCACGACGTTGGCGCATTTTTAGAAACATATGCCTAGTCCAAAGTGATCTCTTTTAACGCTTCTTCTTTCAACTCTATATTATGATTAAGTATTAACGTCTAAGTAGTAAAGTGTGAATTTTGAAAATGGTCATTGAAGATGACGTCCGAAACATGAGATATTTTATAATCATCATAACATACATGTGCATGTTATGATGATTATGTATTCAGTGCATGTTATGATGATTGCTTTATAATTTTGAGGATATAGGACATAGGTTTTAGAAAAAAATTATGGCACACTCGCTCTTGGCTGATTTTTTTATACTTACATCGCCTGCCACTTCCATAGAAAACTGAAGATGGACAAGTGCTATGAGTGGAATTAATATTACAATTAATTAATTTAAGTAACAAAGTACAGTGCAATTATAACAATTAATTTTGCTATGCGGCAAAGTTAAAAATGTGGTAATTTCAGGAGCCCTTGCGGTTTATTCTCACATAAAACTGCTGTGAGGTCATAAAGTAAGTCGAGGGCTTATTATTATTACCCACTACTGGCGGTAAGGAATTCCCGGTTATAAGGGTCGTTATTAGCTCCAAAATATTGTCTCCTGTCACCGCTACTCGCTACCCCTCTCCTACGATATTATTAAAAATAATTTCTCATTTTTATTGCCACCCGCGGCTAGAGTGGCCAATAATGATTACAGTGCAGCTATACATTGATTAATATTATAGGTAAGTACTTAATTTTCACATAATGAGGTAAGTAATAATTTAATCAATAATTTTAAAGTTAAGAACTTCTTCTGCGGCGTAAAGTAAACCCATAGTAAACCAAAGAGGATGTAAACTGTATACTACGTAACAAGAGGTCGGACTTAGAAGAAAAAAAATAAACATTCGTTATTTTTTTAATTTAAAACTAAACGACAAAATTTTAAGTGCAAAACCTTTCACTCTAAACATACCAAAAATTAAAAAAAATAAAAATAAAAAGAAATGAGCTCAAATAAATGTTTTATTTCAATAAAAATTATTGTACATGGCTAAATAAATAGGCTAATAAGGTAAATTAAACAATAAAACAGATTTAATCCACAAGTTTTTGTTGATTTCTATTATTAAATATTATAATATTATTACAGTACAGTTTTATGTATTTTATTTATAAATATGATAGAATAGCTGTCTATGCTACTCTACTAACTACTTGATTGGCTTAAGCCATTATTCCACTTATCCTAGCGGCTAGCTAGGTTCCTAGGTAGGATCCTAGCTTCTAAATGTTGTTCCACGTCTTGACTAAATCGGAAACGATTTAGGATCTAGAAACCTAGCTAGGATAAGTGGAATAAGCGCTTTATACAGTAAACTGTATAGTATAGGGAGGGGATTAAAGCTGCGCGTCCACCAGGTTGGAATCGGGACGTATGGTGCGGACGGTAGTACCACGTGTCGTCATATACTTGTCAGGCGCAGAATGACGTTCCAGTACTTCTAGTGCAGTTCATAGCAGTCAGTACCATACATACAAAGCAACAAATCCGTCCACTGCGTACCTGCGCTCCGATTCCGATCCAGTGGACCGCGCCTTTATACATACACACTTTGTTTTGTTACACCCTGTATACGACAGCTGAAATCTATCGCGCGGGTTCAGGCCAGCTGCATACCACCTCACTTGATCAGAGGATTTTTCCTTGGTGGCCGTACCACTCATAATCCCATACCTTCCTTCTCCTAAAATCTCCTTGCATTGAATCTCTTTGCTGCTTTCGTTCCCAAGCGGTCGCATGCGAACGCGAGAACAAAAGATTTCCTAGAATCCGCGATCGAGTTAACAGCTATTGCTTGCAGACTAAAATGTTGCAAACTAGCTGTATAGGGACCTAAAAATCTGAAATTAATGAAACATTTTTCATTTACTACAATATTTCCATACAGTTTACATAAATTATAGTAAGTAGGTATAGTAATTAATAACCTTATGTATTGTTACAATAAAACAATATACACCTGATACACATTTCATCATTTTCCAAATTAACTGCATACTGATATACATTATAATAATTTCTATGAAATAATAATCTATCTTTTTCATATTAATATAGTTTAAGTTCTAAATTATTGTACAATTATGCAAATAATACTACGACATACTTTGTATTAGAACATGGTATGATATCGTTATGTTTTGCTTCAATTTATCAATTTACGGTTACATTTACATTTTACAATGGCTTACCTTTCGTTTTTCAATAATTAATCCACTTAATTTACAATTTTTGTATTTTTGTAATAAATAATTTTCACAAAATGGAATTCGAACCTTGAGTTTTAAACTTCATCTTCCTCTTTTTTCTCATGTAGTTTATATTCTCTATGGTCTTTTTTATCAACCAATCACAGTCGACCGTGCTTAAAAATTGTACAGATTATGCGATTTACTTTAGTAGCTACGTTTAAATTTGGAACCCAATTTTTTTTTGTTCGGAAAGTTTCGTCCACCTGTAGTAAACCTTAAAAATGTTTATAATGAATAGTGATGAAACAGTTATGTTTTTGTTTAAATATTAATTAAAAAAAACTGTATCTTTTACAATGTTTAAATACAAAATATAATGTCGTAAGACTACAATATTAATAAGGTAAATGACTAGTAGATTGGACAGTACCAGTCATTGGAAAAAGCACAAAAACACAAAAGCACAAAAACGTAATAATACAATTTAGACGTGGGAGAGCCATGCTTCGGCACGAATGGGCCGGCTCGACCGGAGAAATACCACGTCCTCACAGAAAACCGGCGTGAAATAGTGCTTGCGCTGTGTTTCGCCGATGAGAGAGTTTATCGGAGGCCCAATCCCCTACCCTTTTCCCTTCCCTATTCTTCCCTATTTCCTTCCCCACCCTCCCCTATTACCCCTTAAAAGGCCGGCAATGCACCTGCAGCTCTTCTGATGCTGCGAGTGTCCATGGGCGACGGAAGTTGCTTTCCATCAGGTGACCCGTTTGCTCGTTTGCCCCCTTATTGCATAAAAAAAACAATATTTATTAATGTTGCTTTAAAAAATTCCTGTTTTTTTAATTAAAGAACGCCTGTTTTTAAAGAAAAACAGTCAGTTTTTAAAGCAACATTAATAAATATGGTATTTTTGTGCTTTTCCAATGACTAGTACTGTCCAATCTACTAGTCATTTTCCCTAATATTAATTGCTCAAATACTATGATATTATATAAAAAAACTCAAAGCAGATATGTTACTACCGCGCGCGTTGTGAAGCCATTAAATACGGGCCAATTGACCCGTCTTTTGTATAGTCTGTCTCTTTTATGTAAATGTCATTTCGTATCTTTTGTTTCACTTATCTGTCAAATTTGACAATTGAATTTGAAAATTGTTCGGAAGCAATTTAAGCCGGAAAATAGTATGAACGTAACAGATCTGTATTTAGTTGAATATCATTGCTCAAATAAGAAAAAACATATTTTTTTTTACTCAGCGCAAATTTGAATATCGAACATTATATTTTTAAATAATATTCAAATGGAACAGACTGTAGCAAATGTATGGTTTTGCCTTAATATGAAGACATAAAAAAAATAAGTTTATAATAGGAAACTATTTAAATATGGAATGATAATTTTATGTTTTCCATCGTATCTCACTCTCTGTATTTTGTAAAGAATATATTATAAAGTAAAAGGTGTATTAATAATAAATAAATAATAATATAAAATAAATTTTTTGTAATACTCTAACACAGCGCACAAATTAAATACCAACTTATATGCAGACGTAATAATAATATTAGTAAACAAACATGGACATAGATGAATTTTCTACGCCTGAGTGGTTAACCCATTTAATAAATAACACCTATAAACACGAAGGTAAACACCCATTATTTTTATTTTAATAAATAAATATAAGTACTTACTTAAATAAAAAAATCATTAAGACTTCACATCTTACAAGATTTAGCAATGATATTGTATGTTACTAACGTAACTAGATTGGCAGTCTACGACAGAAACGCGTCACCACTTTGAAGAAGCCTGCAGGCATATCTGCCATACATAATGACATAATAACATTATGGAGTGACATTGTCTTTTGGGCTATCAAGTGGTTACGCATTTTTTTGTAAGACATTGCCACTCTTGAGATTTAGGGTGAATGTCGATATTTACAATAGCATACCTACTTACAAGTTACTTGTATATTATTAATGATAAGATAATAGGTATAGGCTTAATTAGTACTATTAAGAATACGTACCTATTAAGCGTCATTCCCCCCTGTTTTTAGTAATCTTCGAAAATGTATGAAACGGGATTTGTCTCATAAGACGTATTATCGCCCGTATCATCAGTCGTTTAAGAGAAATCTTTAGGAAACTGTAGGCAGTTTCCTAAAGATTTCCTTCACTCGAATCAACGTGAATCCTCAAAAGTTATATAATACTAGCTGTCCCGGCAAACGTTTCTTTGCCATATTATAAATTATATCGCCCGTATTATTTTATTGAAGTGACTAAATAAAGTACGTCACCATGGCAACGTCCATCGCTATCATGGTCGTCGTTTTTCTCGAGTTGTAATAATTTACTATTATTTATTCAACAAATGCACTTATCAATATAATAAGTACCGAGTAACCGATTCTCAGACCTACTGAATATGCATATAAATCTTCATACCCATACGATGCCCGGATACCCGTCGGCATTTTGTATGGATATGAAGACCAATGATGAACACGGTTTTTTTTTGTTTTTTGGTTTCAAGGTTAACGGTGTTTACACTAACACAATGTATTTATAAAATAAGGGGGGAAAACGAGCAAATCGGGTCACCTGATGGAAAGCAATTACCGTCCCAACTTTAGAAGAGATGCAGATTTCTTCGACTTGTCTGTCTGTTACCTCTTCATGTCCAAACCACTGAACCATATTTGCTGGGTATGAAGATACCTAGAGTCCCTTGTAGGAACATAAGAAGTAACAGGAACACAGGAGCAACACAGGAGTTCGAATTCATAATAATGTAACGTACTGTCAAAGAAAATGATAAATATTATGTAGATGGCGGGCCTACGTTATTTCGTCGGGTTATGTCAAGTCAATGCTGGTCGTTATCTGTGGCCCTTGTTACATCTATAATGATTTAGGGCCGATTCACACCGGATCGGCAGCGGCCGGCAGTGGTCGGCAGAGGCGCGATCGGCAGCGGCCGGCAGCGGCGTGAAGAGCACTTAGTGTGAAATAATTTTAAACTATATTTACATACTTATAACTACTAGTATCGCTTGAAAACTTCTAAAAGCCGTCGACGGCTGTCGGCGGCCGTCGGCAGCCGTCGGCGGCCTGACACTAAAAGTGCTCTTCGCGCCGCTGCCGGCCGCTGCCGATCCGGTGTGAATCGGTCCTTAAGGAGTAGAGTGGCTTGACAATGGCGAGACTCTCAGCTCTCAGGTAGGTAGTGTAGTCTAGGCCTCTCAGCTGGGCTGGGCAGCTGACATAACCCGACCAGAATAAGCAGGTCCACCATCTGCCAATGAACAAATATCTCTGACTAAACGTTTCGCGCGGCTTCGTCCGCGTAGATTAGGTATTTCAAAGACAAATTAGTTCACAATAAATAGCCTATGATCCTTCACATGGTCTACTTCTTATCTGTCTTCACATGGTCTACTTCTTATCTGTGGCAAGTAACATAAAAATTGCTCTAGTAGTTCGGGAGATAAGGCCTTTCAAATAATTTTCCCCGTTTTTCCACATTTTCCTCTATTTCTTCGCTCCTATTAGTCTTAGCGTGATAAAATATAGCCTTCCTCGATAAATGGGATATCTAACACTAAAAGAATCATCAAAATCCGTTGCATAGTTATATAGATTAAAGGGAACAAAGGGACATGAGGGAAAAAGGCGACTTTGTCTTATAATATGTATAGAAGTACCTACATTGTTGAAGATCGCTGTACAACACTGTTGCCGGACGAGGGGAGAAGGTACATATGGAGTTGGTGCAGGGAAGCAGGGCTGAAGTACCATGGCGTGCCAGGCCAAGCTTGCGAATTGTTCGAGCGGTACGTCGCTAAGAAGGTGTTAAATAAAGTGGGTAAGTAGTAAGTACACTAACCGCCATACTCAGAGACATATTTTAGCCCGGCCGCACATTATCCGAGTTTCTGATCAGAAAAATTCGGACGCCCCCGCACTTTGTTCATACATTTTGTTGTGGACCCCGCATACTGTCAGAATTCTGACGTGTCAAAATGTATGAGCGTCCGAATTTTTCTGATTGGAAATTAAAATGTGCGGCCGGACTTAAACATGATAAACCTTCAATTTAATGAAGAGTTTGACAGAAAATTATAACATTATGTAAAATTTTTGGATTAATGACATTTAAGAGCATTTAAGTAGAGAAGAGATCGCTTGTAGCGATAAGGCCGCCTTTTGTACTTTTACTTTTAGTTGCTAAGTTTTGTTTTGTATGTCATGTTTGTTTTTGGTGCAATAAAGTGTTTTCATTCATTCATTCATTCATTAAGTAATAATAATTAATGTTCTACTCTGAGTGCGGCAGTTTACTTTACTATGTAAACATAATCTATTATATATGTCGTAGGATTATTTGATAAATCGAATTATCGCGAAAATCCTAGGGACATCGCGAAAACACGGATAATTAGATAATGGTGATTACATTTTTCAAACTTACTGACAGAAGGTAGTGTTTTCGCGAAAACACGAGTCGCCTTAGTAAGATTGCGAAACGAATCGTTAGTTATTATCGAAAAAAATCACTGATTGGTCGGTTTAAGCGCCCCACAACAACATCTTCTCTGATTGATTGTCACGCGTTGTTTTGTTTGTGGTTGTTTTTGTAAGCGAACTAGCAGTTTTTAATATTTCATGTGTTTAAAATTGCAGTTGGATTTTAAAAATAGTGCAAAAAGTTGTCTAAAAGTGTGTCTGTAAAATGTAAATACAAAATGACTGATACAAGTGAAATTAGTGCTGAAAGTTCAAAAGGACCAGAAACTAATTAATCAGAATAAGAGTTGGCCAGTAAGTAAAAATCAAACCAATCAGCGTTAAGAATGTGTAATGTTACTAAGGCAACTCGTGTTTTCGCGAAAACACTACCTTTTGTCAGTAAGTTTGAAAAATGTAATCACCATTGTCTAATTATCCGTGTTTTCGCGAAGTCCCTAGAATTTTCGCGATAATTCGATTTATCAAAGCATCCTACGACATGTATAAATCTCCTGTCACGATGTTTGTCCGCGATGGATTCCTAAACTACTTAACCGATTTTAATGTTTCTTCTTTTAAAATGTGTGCTTTTTTCCAACTTGAGAGATAGGATAGCTTAGATCTTTAATTAAAGTCGCAATTTTATCTTATTGCAAATTATTTGTCTATAAAGAGCGACCATTTTTTATGCGACATACTTACTTTAATACTTTTTATGTTGCCATGGTGACATACTTATTTATAGTCACTAATTCAATAAAATAATACGGGCGATATACTTTATATAATATGGCAAAGAAACGTTTGCCGGGGCAGCTAGTATATAACAGAAAGATAAGGATCTGTATTAATAATTATGATTATCACAATTCCTTGGTCTTAAATTGAAATTCCTTATATACCCGTCATAATTCATTTTTCCCGCACTTGTAGTAACGAGTACCATGATTCTACTTTTTTAACGCAATTTAATGAAACTTTGATTCTTGTTCGATGCAAGTCAGTTTCATCAATGCATTTCATGTATTAAATGTCAAACTAAGGGCCTGTCCACATCTCTACTGCGGTAACGTGGCACGGTACGTTGACGTGGCGTGTAAAACTGCAACTGCAAAAACATTGCACGTCTTTTTTTTCTCTTTCTCCGTTTTTAGCAATTAATAGTAAAAGCAGAATACGTATTGTGTGGTCCACATCTAGATCAGTAGTGAAGAATGTACCGTAACAGTTTTTCAAGGCGTCGCGACGTACAATATTCTATATCGTAACGTGCATTTTACGTTACGTTAACGTTGTGCGTAGGGTTACCAACTTTTTTTTCAAGAAATAAAGTATATTTAGGTTTACGAAGAAAATTAAACAGTATTTCAGACATATGAACAGTATTTTTATTTTTTATTTATTTTAAACATATTTTTTAGTACTCCTCGCACAGCTCAATAATTTATCATCATTTTTAAAAATATCATACGCTTCACCACAACTATAGCTTAAATTAAAGTAAATTTGTAGCTCATTCTTAATTAAATTAATCGATAATAATTGTCCATTATACGGGAAAGGCAAAGGGATCTAAGCCCATGCTGCCAAGTCGTCTGTTTTGTAAAGGCGTTATATTACTAATGTGTTTGCATGTTGATGCTGAAAACAGTATATTGTATACTTTATTTTTGTTCAACAGTTAAAAGTATAATTGAGTGAAAAACAGTATAATACTGTTTAAAACAGTATAGTTGGTAACCCTAGTTGTGCGTCACGTCAACGTAACGTGCCACGTTACCGCACCATTCCACGTTGACGACGTCCTGACGTGGAGATGTGGACAGGCCCTAACCCTAAAAAATTATAAGAAAAATAATAATATACTTTTTACTTCGTGCGAAGATGCGGACGTTCTTATGAGGGAAATACAGGACAAAGCCAAACTCGTCGCTGGGTGCTGCATAATGCTTGCAGCCAAAATGTTAAGCCGCAGTTCGTACACTGAGAACACCCTTCGAACTATGATTTTCAAAGAACATTATCAAAACATTGACGTTGCGAGGACGGAAACTAACATTTTTGAAGCATTAGGTAATATTTCATTGCTAGATTATTATTATTGGGTACGAATAACCACACTATTGGGGAAATTAATTCGTGGATCTATGTAACTTGGCCGAGTTACGTAAATCCTATTCGTAGCTCACAAGTCATGATTCATATTTACTTGACTTGAAGCCGATACTAATATTAACATTATATATTATTTCTTCTTATAGATTTTTACGTTCCTCCAAGAACGACAGTCGAAATCGCTCAAATGTTAGCAGCTGAAATAAACGTAGATGGCGAAGTGTTTAAAATAATAGATTACGTCGTCAGCAAAAGTGAATTATTCAAGCCAACCATTTTGATGAAAATGCAATGGGCCGCCGACCTCAGGGGTAAAGGTGAGACAAAAATTGGCCAAGTGCGTGTCGACCTCGCCATGGATTCCATACCATGAAACAGGAAATTTTGTAAGTTAAAAGTCTTATTATCTCGGAAAATGTACGGTTCCCGTGCTATAACCGAATTTCGGCGCAACGAGGTTGCGGGGGTCATCAAGGTAAATAGATTTATAGACTGTCTATAAATCTATTTACCTTATGGAAAACACCCAATTATTGATATTTCTCCTTAAAACTACAAAAACACCTTATCGACATTCATAGTATTAAAGAAATCTGAGGTGTCATACTCGTAGCAGGATGACTATTTACTGCCAACAATTAGTCTGAGTAACAAGTGCCATTTTCCTCGAAACCTGATCTCATGCACCGAAAATTATGATTTTGGTCTCATTCGATTCGGAATACCATCTAGAACATTCTATAAAAATTCCAAGCGGGGCTGACAAAAATTGCAAAAGTTATAAACAATAAAGTGAACAAAAAAAGAAGGGTTTGGTTTTTTTTAAATATTTCACAAACTATTTGAGATAGTCAAAATTTAAAAATAGATCCTTAAAGAGCAGGAAATTTCCTAAATAAATCCTAAATTTTGAAACTTTACCAACGATCCTTATAACGGTAAAAACGCATAGTTCGCATTTCGCGTGATTTGCCGCAATCTGCCACGTGAACTAATAACATATTTTAACTGATTAAATATTAATATTAAGGAATAAAAAAATTTGGTACTAAGTAGACATACCAATAAACAAGAATCCGTCAACAAAAATAAATTATCACCATTTATTTAATTGTAATGCTTTTCCTAATTTGTTAAATGCGAACTATGCGTTTTTACCGTCACTTTCGCCGCTCAATCAAAGTTATAAGGATTGTTGGTAAAGTTCCAAAAGTTAGGGTTCATTTTAGAAAATTTCCTGCTCTTTAAGGATCAATTTTCAAATTTTGACTATCTCAAATAGTTTGTGAAATATGTCGCAGCTAGTTTTGAATAAAAAGATATTTTATTTTATATGTTATTTATTTACGTTGACACGACGTCATGAAACCTCTTTACAGCGTCGATGCACCGACTGCATCTAGCGGCGGCTGGCGTCATGGCAGCCACCGTTATCTGCGAGGCCCCCGATCCCTCGCCGCAGCTGGCGTTGCTGACTCACGCCTCCGCCCTTTATATTACCACCCTCAGCGCTGCCATACTAGACGTCATCCCTGAAGATGATGTCTAGAAAGTCTTCATTGTGATTGTGAAATTATTACGGTAAATAATTTATTATTAGCATTTTAATAGGAGTTCATACTACAGATTTTTGGTATTTCTAGTGTTTTGTAACAAAAATGTAATGGGCCGTTTCCACTCAGCCACGGCCGGTGCTCCTTGCGCTTCCGGAAATATTGCAAGTATTTAAGGGAATAATAACTTCTGCAGCAGTAGATAATGACGCGAGTGAGTTTACATCAGCCTCACTTGTCACGAAGGTGCAGCGGCAGCGGCCTTACGAGTGGCTATTTATATTCTCGCGCTGCCCACTTCCCTGTCTGAATATAAACGACGCATAAACCAACGAGATGGTCTATTCCACACGTACCACAAGAACACCACGACCACAACCACACCACGTGGTCGGGCGTTTACTTTGTATTGAAAATGAATGGGACTATTCACACCGTACCACATTTTGCAGTCGTTAGTACAGTGTGTGATATAGATGAACACATTTTGTCGCGACGGACGGTGTCGTGACGTGGTTGTAGTACGTGTCACGAGTCAACCGTCTAAACACATTAGGCCGAAAATACGCGGCCGAAGTTCGGCAATATTATTTATTACGCCTGCAACATGTATTTTATATTACGCGTTAGTATGTTTAGACCCTAAGTGACAATATAATGCTTTATGTCATGCCAGCCTGCGTCATTGGCGAGCTCCCTGATCTTTCGTCACATGGCGTTGCTACCTTGCGCCTCGGTACTCTACGTCATCATCACCTTTGGAAGAGTTATAAGCAGCATATTCACCGAAGAAGATTAGATATAACTGATTGTAATTAATTGTATAATTGTAAAAAATAAAAGGTAGATGTAGTAACAAATTAAATAGAAAGTAAAATCGTCGATAGTTGATAATCGAAAAACAACTAAAAAATATATTATTTAAGTTAGTATCTCAAGTCCCTGTATTTAATTGTAAATTGTTTTTAATTGTATGATTTGTAATCAATGTTGTGCTGGTAAGTAGCAGTATTAGTAGTTCCTACGCATAGGCTAACTTTTAAGTTCTAACTTTGGTCAATATTAAATTTTTGATTATAAAACCAAGTATTTTCTTGGATACGACATTATTTGTATGATTTTTTATCTTTGCTATTATGCATTATAAATTAAAATGCATACCTACTAAACATAATAGGTACTTAACATGCACTATAATAGAGCATTATTAATATTTTTCTTGAATTCTTAACATGAGCGAGCTTTACTTGCCGTTAGGCTACGATTGAATTTTGAATGAAATAAATAACATGAACATAATGGTTTTATGAAACTAGACAAAAATATGCAAAAAAATCTAGACCTGGCTGGGTCTAACAAATAGTACTAGTACCTATGTGTACTAATGAAAATCTTTTAAATGCGGTTTTTCATTATTACTCATTCACAGGTAATAGACGACTCGGTAGACTTTGTATATTTCAAATTTGAGAATATTTCTCAGTATATCTATACTGAGAAATATTCTCAAATTTGAAATACTATCTAGTCTAAGTAAAATATTATAACGTCACTTCCAATGCTTGATAGAGATAAACTACGATAACATGGCGCGCCCCTCCAAAATTCAAATGTATGAAGTGCGTTGTCTTGCGCGGTCGGCCAGTTATGATTAGTTGACCAACAAATCTTGGTAATAAGTGACATTAAGTGAAATATTACGAGAACTGGTTGATTGGTTGCATATACTTACAGGGAAAAGGTGGTAATGTGGCCCCTGCACATAATATATTGGCCCCCCTCATAACAACGCAACACTATCTAGTATAATTTTGATGGAACGGGATGCTCGCGGCATGCTACTAATTTAGCACCGTACAAATCCAACAGAGGCTGTCAAGTTCGATTGTCATTCGATCAAGTTAAACTTGCGACCTGCGAAACTTTTTTAGTGTGTGTGATTTTATTTCAATAGTTGTTAATAAACAGAAATATTTGGCTTTTGTGTTCAAACATCGGATACATTAAACTGTTCTCCTACGGAATTTAAAAGGTAAATATACAATTATTCATTTAATAAATATTTTTGGTACGTTTAAATATTAGCAATGATTGTAATTTGGCCCCCTCACATTGGTCGTACTGTTGTTGCAATGACAGAGCTGGAGAGCCATGGGTACAGTATCAAACTTTTGACTAATGGGCTATGTAGCCTGTGGAGGCTTTGTGATTTTTGCCGTTAACTTTCACTTGTGATATCCCCGAGGATATCACATTTAATGTGATATCCCCGGGGTGCCACATTACCATCACTTCATCTCAAAATAACAAATGTGATGGATTAAGAATAATTAAAACTTTCGATTATACTGCACGAATATTATTTATTCCCTAATAAAACATGTTTAAACAAATGAATAATAAGTCCCATTATGTATTTTTTAGGTTTCTGACTCCTATATTTTTTAAATAATTTTTTCTGATTTAACATCTTCATGACGTATGCCTTAACATGGCCTTAACATTCATACTTAATTTTTTTTTTCATAACTCATTATAACTTATATCAACATGGAATGTATCATATTGTTATGTGAATGCCTGCTTCAATTATTGCCATTGCTTTGCTTTTGCTTCCATTTCATATCCATTTGTTACTAAGCTATAAATCATTAGCTTGAGCAAAGAGTTTTGGTTTTACATGATATTATACCCTATTACTAACTTTTAGTATCTAGTGTTACATATTTATATTTTAATAAGTATTTAAATTATTGTGAATTAGTTGTTTCTAAGTTGTAACTTTTATAGGTATTTATTTAAAAAATCTGATCAAATTGCTTAGTTTGCATAATGTATCAATACTTTCTATAGTCACAACTGTTGCCAAAGTGAACAAGGTGTGTTATTGCCCATTATAAGTACATAATATTATTATTTAAGTAAATTACAAGTAATTGATAATATATTAAAATTTAAAAGTTATTTATTATTATTATATTTATTCGTTTATTTATAATTATTTTATTTATAATGGATAATAGTGATTATTATGATCTTGAAAATAGTTTTCATTCGTGCTCTTCATCTACAGAGTTTCTTAGCCTCAGCAGTGGATCTAATTCCAATGAATCATTACCATTGGACAAACGTTTAAATGATATTTTCACCAATAGCCTTCCTTCCTTAAACCTAGTGCATATAAATGCGCAGAGTATACCGGCTCATTATACCGACCTTATTACAACTTTTGAAGGCGTTTCGGTGGATTGTATTCTGGTATCTGAATCGTGGCTCAAACCCTCTCTCCCGTCGACACTGTATCCTCTTCAAGAATTTACCTTAATACGCAACGATCGACGCGATGGTAGAGGCGGGGGTGTGTGCATTTATGTTAGGAAGGGCATCTCGTGCAAAATAGTTTCCCAATCTCCTAATACTAATCGTGGTCAGCTAGAATATCTTTTGCTCGAGATTGTGGTCTCCCACAGCAAAGTACTTTTAGGTGTAATGTACAGTCCTTCCTCTGCGGTCAACTATTTTGAGGGTCTTGATGAGTTAATTAGCTGTTATTACCCTTATTATGAGCATGTAATTTTCATGGGCGATTTCAACACATGTTTATTGATTATTATTATTTTTAACAAAAAATTAAAACCGACTTCCAAGGTAAAAACAATATTAACATTAATATGAACTAAAAAGTATTAAATAATTTTTGCTATCTAATAGTGCCTTTTTCCGAATTCGGCTAAACCTTGACTATTTCTGTACTCAATCTTCATTATTTTGAAGTCGGTACCAGATAGCTGAATCTTCAGTCCTCTGACAGAATATTTGAAACTTTTGGAACTGGCACCGACTTCAAAATTATGAAGATTGAGTACAGAAATAGTCAAGGTTTAGCCGAATTCGGAAAAAGGCACTATTAGATAGCAAAAATTATTTAATACTTTTTAGTTCATATTAATGTTAATATTGTTTTTACCTTGGAAGTCGGTTTTAATTTTTTGTTAAAAATAATAATAATTTCACTCTTTTTAGTTACACTAGTAGGTGTTTACCTACGTTAAATATACGCGAAGGTTTCTTCGCGTATATTTTACGTATCTTATTACACAGTTCACACTCACAAAATAATATATTATCAGTGAAGTGAACATATTGTGCTAAGTAATTTAACAATTTTAATACTTAAAACCCCAAGCGGTCACCGGCGATTGCGATAACAATAGAAAGGCTATTGTGTCTCGTTTTTCCACGATCCAAGGATCTATCAGATAAAAAATTGTATAAACTTGCATAGGATGTAGCGAACTACTCATCTAATATATAAAATTCTCGTGTCACAGTTTTCGTTGCCATACTCCTCGGAAACGGCTTGACCGATTCTCATGAAATTATGTGAGCATATTGTGAGGATATTGGTCTGAGAATCGGCCAACATCTATTTTTCATACCAAAAATTATTTATATGGCAAAACAACGTTTGCCGGGACAGCTAGTAATATAATATAATATTATCATAATTATTGACAGCTGTTCTTGTAATCAAGAATTCAATTTCAAATCCATTCAAATCGATACTTAGTGCGCCATCTATCGATTAATAAGTATAACTAATTAAAAAGACACTTAATGACTTTGTTTTGTTTAAATGCTCTTTTTAAAATAACTTTATTTTAATTCTATATTTTGTCTATTAAAATTTTATAAAGTAGTTAGTATAGTATTCGATCTGTATATAAAGTAGTAAAGTATATTCGATCTGTCGTCTTTCGCCACGCGCCGAGCGGCGGCGCCGCGATACCGTCGCCTCCGCGGCGCTGACCGCCGCGCCGTGTATATTTAAACAAAGTGTTGTTATACAGTATAAAATTATTATTATTATAATTATATCCACACCTATGCCTTGTACTATTATCTATTCTGTGCCATGAGACATTGGTGACCTTAACACGACGTGGTAATGATGAAGACGATGATGATGATGATGATTATGATGATGAATATGAGTTGCATAGTAGCATATGCTTTCTGTTCTTAAAACAACGCCGAAACTCCCAAACGTGTATCTATAAGGAGTCAGGAGTTCTCTCAGCATCTTCGAAACCATGGTATACCTTGACCCAATATTTGACTTTTTGGTAGCATATTCTTAGTACACTTCACATAAAACCAAAATCACCATATGTTTCCATATAAATTTCGAGGAGTTCCCTCGATTACTCCTAGATCCCATCATCAGGTCACCACTTTGTGAACATGGTACCAAATTGGAGTAAAACCAAATACAACAAAGCAAAAATTTCGAAAATCGGTTCACAAACGGCGGAGTAATCGTTGAACATACAAAAAAAAAAAAAAATTTCAAAAAAAAAAAAAAAAAAAAACCACAGCCGAACATATAACCTCCTCGTTTTTTGGAAGTCGGTTAAAAAATGACCACAGAGCTATTAAACTCCAACATTTGATTGGTTCTTTCAACATGCATATATTACCCCTATCTCCTACACATTTTCCTGTCAACTCCGATCCATCTCTTCTTGACCTCATGTTGATCTCCCAACCCTCCAAAGTAGTTTCCTATGGTCAATTAACTGCTCCCTTTTCATATCACGATCTCCTATATATGTCTTATAAGTTACGTCGTCCTAAAAATAGAGCCAAAACGGTCATGCAACGAAGTATTTCCGGAATTGATATCAACTCCTTAAGACAAGACTTCAGCCTAGTCGACTGGATTCCTCTCTATGAAGCTTCTTCTGTGGACAGTAAAGTAGATATCCTCAACTTGACAATAACAAGAATCTTTGACAGACATGCTCCTCTTAGACCAATTCGCGTTAAACGATTACCAGCACCCTGGATAACATCTGAATTAAAGAACCTGATGTCCAAACGCAATAAAGCCAAGACTAAGTGCAAACGTTCTCCTACTGAGTCGAACATTAAAATCTATAAGAATTTACGTAACACATGCAATAGAATGTGTAGAGATGCTAAACGTTCCTACATATTCAAATCTGTGGAAAACTTATCCCAGGCCCAACTGTGGAAATTCCTTGGTCGGCTTGGTGTGGGTAAAGGTAGTATGGATCCTGCTCCTACAATAAATATGGACGAACTTAATAAGCACTTTGCTGAGCCACCTCTGCTTCTATATAACACCAACAAATCTGCTTGCTTAAACTCTCTTCATAATAAATCCCCTCCTTTGCATGATGCCTTTAATTTAAGTAACATTACCGAACATCAGGTTCTTACTAGTCTTCGCTCTATCTCGTCTAAGGCGTTTGGGTGCGATGGCCTTAGTAGGGACATGTTAATGCCCATCGTCGATCTGTTGTCTCCGGTCATAACCCACATCATTAATTATTCCATCACCTTAGGCTCCTTTCCGTCCATTTGGAAACATGCTCGTATAATACCCCTTCCCAAAACTTCCAATCCCACTTCACATTCCGACTTCCGGCCCATCTCCATTCTACCTGTGATATCCAAAGTCCTAGAGCAAGCGGTAGCCAAACAGTTATCTGACTTTCTAAATACAAACCAGATTTTGAGTCATTACCAATCTGGTTTTCGTCCAGGTCACAGCACTACTACAGCTTTGCTAAAGGTAAGTGATGATGTTAGACTTGCGATGGATAACAAAATGCTCACGATTTTGGTCTTACTGGACTTCAGCTCCGCCTTCAACTCGGTGGATCACGACATTTTGTTAGCCATACTAAAATCCATTGGTGTCTCGCCATCTGCACTCTCATGGTTTGACTCATACCTAAGAGGACGAAAACAGCGTATTTCCACTCCAGACAGATGCTCTGAATGGGTCTATACATCGGTTGGGGTCCCGCAAGAGTTTTGTCTCCATTGCTTTTTGCAATTTTTATAAATGAGGTAACTAAATTCATATCCTCTGCTTATCATCTTTATGCAGACGACCTACAAATCTATAGGCACTTCACCATTGACAACATTGAGCTTGCGATTGACTCGATGAACAACGACCTCTTAAATATTGAAAAATGGGCTAACACATTCGGTCTACTTGTTAACCCGAGTAAATCGCGAGCTCTTTTAATTGGCAGTAGGCAGCTGCGTTCGAGGATTAATTTTAAATCTCTAACGAAGGTTACTTATAGTGGCAGCATGTTGGAGTATAGTGACAAAGCCAAAAACCTAGGAGTAATTTTTGATTGCCACTTTTCCTGGTTACCACATATTAACGAAGTAAGCAAGAAACTTCACCACTCATTGCATGCGCTGAAGAGGCTGCAAAATTTTCTTCCCATCCCTGCAAAAGTGCTTTTGGCGCAATCTTTACTTCTTCCTCTTTTTGATTACGCTGACGTGTGCTATCTGGATGTAACTGAAGAGCTTCTCAGCAAACTCGAACGGCTACAAAACTCGTGCATTCGATTTATATATGGATTGCGCAAATTCGACCATATATCCGAGTTTCGTAGCAAGTTGCAATGGCTTCCTATTCGCCTGCGGCGAGATATGCATGTTGTAATATTAATATTTAAAATACTTAAACTCTCATCTTCTCCCTCGTATCTATTTGAGCGATTCTCTTATACAGCTCCAAGTGAAAGACCTGCTCGCTCATGCCATCATAGGAAGGTACTAGACACTCCGTGGTACAACACAACTTTTTATGAAAACTCATTTACAGTTAGAGCTGCCCAGTTGTGGAATGCTCTGCCTGAAGACATTCAGCAGAGCCCAACAGTGGGCACCTTCAAAACAAGATTGAAGAGTCACTTTATGTCAACTTTGAACACTTAATTGTATTAATATTAGTATATGTAGGTTTATTTATTAATATTATATATTATAGTATATTTTTATATTAGTATATATTATAATATTTTATTATTAGTATATTTTTGTATTAGTATGTATTAAGATTAATATTTTAGTGAATATTTAATGTATGTAAGTATAATGTACTTTAATATAATATTTAATATTTTAATATAATAATTATTATTCTCTTTATGTTAGTCATCCTTTATATTAGTTTTTACTTTTTAGTGCATGTTTAGTTTCATTAAGTTTTCATTATTCTTTTGTGTACTATCTATAAATTCTCTATTTTTCTCAATGTCTTGTAGGTCTGCTGGCAGAGATCTCTTCTAGAGATAAGCACACCTTTGTACTCTATTAATGTATGGTATATTTTAAGATAGTTTAAGAAAATTGTACATAAAGAATAAATAAATAAATAAATAAATAATGCTTGATAAACAAAGTGGGGGGCCACATTACCACCTTCTCCTATACTAGGTACATACAAACTCTTTCATAAGGATGTGACTACACACATTGAAACAGTAATTTGGAGGGGCTTGCTATGCTATCGTAGTTTATCTTTACCAAATCAGTATAGCGAACATATTCGCAATATTATACTGGATTTGGTATATATTATATCAACAAATAAGGTTAAGGCTCGATTTGTATGCATCTGCGCGAACGAGCGGCTTGGCCGCTACATAGCACTGTACCGTGAGATCGACTGCTTTTAATCTCGCGGTGTAGCGGCCAAACCGTTAATCCGCGCGGACGGATATAAATCGAACTTTAGTAATCACTAATTAGTATGGCACTGCATTCTGCATTCCCTTACTGATAAAATATGTTAGAACAAACCCCCCATCATGTTCTATGGGACTGTAACGGGTAACCTCTGGCAAAAGTCAAAACGAAAGATAGTATATAATGCTTAACAACATACTTTGCAAATCTGCAGTCCCATTTTGCGATGATCTCGTGGACAGTGCAAGAAACTTCCGCGCCTTTTAAGGTTTCTGTCATAACAAATTATTATTACTGGAATCAGTGTAACACAACAAATTCCAACTCTTAGATCTAGCTTATTAGTCATAATTAACATTTATTATTCCCGTGGTGTTTCCCTTTAGTTCTTTGACTTTCGGTCATTGCAACTTTGTGCTGTCTCTCGCTTTTTATGGGGAGAAACAGTATGTAGGTATTGAATAGGTATTGATTGAATAATAGGTATTGAACTTGCTACCCCTAATATCTTCTTCTGATTAAATTCGTTGCGGGTCCCAAGACAGCTTTAGCATGTCCCTCGGGCTCCCTGAGATCATATCAAAGGGGTTTCGTGGTTGGATACCGCTGTCGATCCTGGCGACACAGGAGATACAGTGTTGGGAATGTGTGGTGAGCCAAAACTCGTTAAAAATACTGATAAAATATTATCACAGATAATTCTAGTCTCCTTGTCTTTTTTTGGCATATTAGAAACGTCACAATATGATAGACAAAGACAACGGACCTTGAATAGTTACACGCTGAATATCTCTACTAGTAGGAGGGTTTGACTGCAATCAACTTTCCTTTTGGCTTCGCAGTCGAGTAAAAATACCCCCAGTGCAGTGGTTTCCCAAAAATCTAGCGGGTGACTGACTTTCAGGCGTCGAATATCGTTTCGATCGCAGGCCATCACTCGTCTGCACCCTGAATCTGAAGCGCCCGTTCGAACGCGTGATTTAGCCGGTAGAGATAAACTACGAGAACATGGTGCGCCCCTCCAAATTACTGTTTCAATGTGTGTAGTCACATCTTTACGAAAGAGTTTGTATGTACCTAGTAAGTATTCAACCAATCAACCAGTACTCTAAATACTTATTACCAAGATTTGTTGGTCAACTAATCTTAACTAGCCGATCGCGCCAGAGAATGCACTTCAAACGTCTTGACAACGCACTTCAAACTTTTTGAATTTTAGAGGGACGCGCCATGTTAACTTAGTTTATCTCTACACAGCAAGATCACAAGCAATTAATGTAGGTAACGATTTATTTTAATAGCGCTGCGGCGCGCTGTCATTTGCATACATTTTGTTTGTCATCTCAAGGTGTAGCCGCCATACAATTCCATCCTAAATTCCTAAGACAGCGTATGCGCACGCGAATGTGAGGGCCTGGAATCGAAGTGATATTCAAGCTGAGAATTGGGCCCCAGCATAGGGTTGATAATGTCTGCTTCAATATCCGTTATTGGCTTCGCTTTGACCGGCGAAGCGTGAAGTATGCACGTCGCTCCCGCAGTCATAATTGATTTCACTTGTTTTAATATCTCATATTCAACAACCCATTTTGTTAGTTCAGTGATCTTTATAATCATAAGTTTAATATTTGATATATTATATATTGTGCCTTTATGGTATACCGTATAGGGCGTAAGCACAGATTACTAAATAGTTTCTAAGCGTACGTGGTCTAGGAGCTAATAGAGAACTGTTGTATCCCTTGACGAATCTAGCTCTGGCAAGACACTTAATTTGCTTACGGCAAGTCTACCGTGATATCTGAATTCTGAAACTAATTCAATTGTTATTTTATTAATTTCCATTCAATTATTTACCATCTTTAAGAAACTATTTTTTGTAAAATTAGTGAGATTTATAAAGAAAATTTTAGTTTTCTGTGTAATTTTGAGGCAACAAAAATATTTTCGAAGCTTAATTTATAAGAAAGAAACGTGATTTTCAATTATATAGATTAGGATAGTATGGATAAGAACTTATCTAGCTAAGTGCGACCGCACATTGGAGACACGACTGTAGTTAGACAGTCTTGTCTCACTTAGACAAGTCAGTCTTACGACACAATTAAAACAGTTGTGTCTATCATGTGGCGCACACCAAGTCAAAACTGTCTTGACTACGATGACGCAACGCATACAATTGTATAATATTAAACAGTAGAGAACGCCCGGACAGAGTAGACAGAATTATAGAGTATGCTGACTTAGAAGTTAGAAATTTTTATATTTTACGTAATATGACGAAAATCGCTAGGATTGTTAACTTGTCACTACGGACTTAAAACTATGACATATTACATGCATTAGGGTTTCCTATTACTGTATTTCTCTGGGATGTTAAACATGTTAAACACGTTAAAAACGGGATGTGAAACACGTCAATTTAAAATAATTTATGTTTATAACTTAGGTAAATTAACAAATAACAAGTTGTATTGTATATTAATAAAATTGAAACCGAATTCAAAACTACTGAACCAATTTTGATGAAACTTACCTAAATTGAACAATACCTATCACAACAAAGTCAACAAAACAAAAAAGATTTACTTAAATCGGACATGTAGCTCGGACGATACGCAAACACAAACATAAAAACATACTATATACACTTTTAAAAGTTTCTACATATTTTGTTCAGATGCTGATGAAATATACTCATAATATGCAAAAACTAGGCAGTTCTAGAAATATTATTCATACGTAAGGCTCAAATTGAAATCTTTTTTTTAAGTTGGTTAAAAAGCACAAAAAATGTTGCATTACGTTACTGATAAATAATATTTTGCGTCTATTGCGAGCAGTTCTGAAAGATTTTATAGCTATAGATAGAAAAGTTATCATTCGGATAAAAAAAAACTTCAAAAATAAACGGGAAAGACTAGACAGGAGAGATAGTAATTGGATCGTTGGACGTGTTTCTCTTTTTGGTCGTATTATTGTTTTTGTTTTGGCACACGTGATTAAAATGGTCAGAATCTAATTTTGAAATCTATAATTATTTAAAAATAAATGATATCAGCCAGCGCGAGGCACATTCCATTCATAATCTTAGTGAAACACGACGAATTTGACAAAAAATAATAATATAATATTGAAACATGTTCGTCTCTTTGCAGTTGAACTACTGGTAGTTATGTCTATTGTGGCTAGACAGTTTTGTCGTAGATGTGCGCGCTCGCATACACTTCAAAGGGAAGCCGACAGTCGTTAGTCAGACTTGTCGCGGGGCGAATTAGACAACTTTGTCTATTAGACGTTTTGTCTCAAGTGTGCGCATCTAGTGCATTTTATTATGCGATAGTCTGTCTTAAGACAGTCGTGTCTCAGGTGTGCGGTAGCTCTAATAGTTGGTAGAATATATTATTTTTAAATGAAAACCACAAATACATTATACCACAAATATCACATTTCGCATGAATAATCAAAACGCAAATGTGAGTGGAGTGGAACGTATCTTGTTAAATGGTAATTATATTAAAACGTGCACATACGTACGAGTGGCGTAAAACTGAAGATGAGTGCGGTGGGCGTGGCTTGCGGAAGGCGTAGATTTTTCTCCCTGACTCCGCCCAGCGAAAATAACCCGCCTTAACGCCATTTCGCCACGAAATAAAACCATGTTATCTAATCCCCGGACCAGACTGAACTTATATCTTGAATACATTTACAATTGTAATGGCCAAATGGTTGCTAATTTTTAATTAAACATTCGCTAGTATTGATTTTTCTGAAGTGACAATAATTTTTTGATGTAATATTATATTTAAAATAATACATATTATTTTATGTAGAGAAAACAAAACTAGTAGTATGGAAGTGGCTGTCGTTAAATAATAATAACACCTTTTACTGAAATTATTTGGAATCTATATAATTATCTAGTCCTATTAAATGATACCAGTAAAAATAGTATAGACTGTATTATTAACTTGATTTTATAATCATACACGCATCTGCATGATTTTTAAATAATCAGAAATTCGTATCCTCTTAGAAATCTGTAAGCAGAAGAAACACATCCACTCCTAAAAGCTCACACAAAAATCAATACCACAACCATCACACTCATAGTACATACTAGTGCACAAATATTGGCGCCGTGAATCATAAAACAACGCATTGTGTGACCGTTGCGTTGTCGTTGCAAATTAGCACGGACATCCATTACGCAATCGAACCGACGGCTTTGCCGGCTTTGCGGGCAGACAGCTCAATTTCACAGACACATCTGCTGCAACCGCTGATTTAGATAAAACAGTTGCAATCGTTCCCTCATTATGCATTTTAATGAATCGATAATTATGAGGTTTCGATACGCACGATTTGGCAAATTAGTTTTTTACGTTATTCAGTCGATTTTGTTAATATAAATTAATATTAAGTTAATGTTATTATTTATGGTATAAAGATGACCACACATAAAATTGGGCCACAACACTAACAATGTAACAATATGAACAATGACGAACAAGATTCATCCGTGCTACGGCGGCTACGCGGGCTCTACGAAGTCAAGCTTACGATATTTCTTTTACTATTTACTTGGGATCACGTTTTGCACCCTCGCCTGCATTAGTACTTACTGTAATTTATAGTATATACAGGTATGTAATATATATAATATTTGGTGTTACATGTAAAATTAGTAATATAAGGCTCAATTTATAATATGCGTTGGCCCGAACGCGCGGTTTGGCGCCTACACCGCCAGATCACGACCATTGCGAGCGAATGCACCGCATTTAAATAATTCGTTACTTAATATTTGCTTGTAATCTCGCGATGTAGTCGCCAAATGCATATAAATCCAACCTAAGTTCCTAAGTATACTGCCAATCTGCTGAACTAAAAAAAAAGACTTGCACTCCGGGAGTGCCGGCAGAAGTGAAAACTTGATTATTAACGTTGTGCATTTTTTAACCCATTTTTTATGAAAATTAATTATTAGAAAATCGATTTTTGAAATATTAATCGTAACCCTTACAATCGATTAAATTTTAAACCCATTTTTTATGAAAATCGATTTTTTTTAATTAATCAAAACCCTTACAATCAATTCGAGTTTGAGTTCGAGTTCGACACAAAACACTACTCTCCAACCGTCTTACGGTTTTTCGATCAGCACGAGAATCTGACGCGAGTTTCACAGTTTTTACCCATACCACAAAAGTGCTCAACGCGGCTAAAGAAGTTTTCACTTCAAAAAACCTGTGTCCCGTGCGGTTGTGTAGCACTTACCATGGCAATACAATTTAAAATTATTTCATATGATATCCAGAAACGTACTAGACGAGTAATAAACAAAACTATAATATTAAACTAGGAAACGAAATTGATATTCTCACCCCACTAGTTGTCGGGGATTTTTGTGTCAACAACTGATATGTAAATTCCCGACTTAAAGATTCGGAAAATGCTCATATTTATATTATCGTCGTTATTTATTTTCTCCGGTGAGGCATAAAATATGGCCGTATGGAAATGCGGGGATTTGCGCCTCAGTGTAGTCTGACAAGATGACAGTTATGGCGAGGGTTACGGGGTGAGCTGATGTCCTGTGAACTTGTTTACTGCCTCCCTTTTACGATTTCCACTTTTCTATAACATAAGCGACGGACATTTATGACCATATTTTAATGTGGACCGTAAACGCTTTATTGGCCTTTCATTTTGTAACTTTGCTTTCTATATATTTTTACGGATTGCAATTTGCAACCCTATAAAAAAAAAGTTTATAGATATCCTAAGATATCTTAATAATTTTACAAAATTATTTGACTCTTTGCTAATCTGTCTGGTTAAATGTTATGTGGATTGATTAACATTTATTTTATGTTTAATTTTTACTGCTTTGTTATTGTTCTACAACACGTCTTGTGGTACTCGAAATAAATAAAATGTAAGGTTGACGTTCGCGTTATTATAAAAAAAAATGTGCACATTAAACTGAATATCCAATAACGTAGGTCGCGTACAAAGAGGCTGCATAGTTTTCTTTGCCCAGTCGACCGTGTAATCGTATGCACGGTTTTATGAGATGGCGCAGATGTATCGACGAGACCCTGTGCGCTGAACTTTCTAGATATTTCTTTATGTTTAGAGTAGAAAATAATAAATTAACTTAACGCTCCTCTTTCGAAAAAAGCGTGCAGATGAAACAACTTTTCATCGGCATTAGCAGAGAAATTATATCTGAAAAAAATAATTAGTAATCTACATGATATGATACGTAATTTGGTTTAGCCACATTTTTTCTATCGGTATCACATAATAAAGAAATAAAAAACCAAATCACCTCCAAATCGTTGAATGAAACCACTTTACTCCTTCATTATTTATCAAAAGAATATATAAAAAATATCTACTGCTTTGCAATACATAAGTTAATAATTTGTTTTTTTTTACTTTTTTGAAATATGTATCATATTAAGCCTTAAAAAGGTTTTTTCTCCCATTTCGTAACCGCCGCCGTACAAGGCGCACTGTTATGAATGTTATTTTAATGTCATTTACGTCGATATTCGCACTGACACACAGTCGACCTGCTAATTTTGGGGAGAGAGGGCCTTTAAAACTTTCGTTGTTTCACGGTTAAAAAATATTAATCCTTCGATCGGGGATTCTTGGAAATGCTATTGTATTCTATTGTTGTCGCGATCACCGGCCAGCTCATACGGGGCTTGATGGGTTAAGAAAACCGTATATTATCCCGCTACAAAAAGTAATATTATTATTAGTTAACATAAATATGTTTTTTTTACTGAGGTAAAATCACGTTGTTGGTCAAAATATCTTACCTAGCTGAAATACAGTTTAAAGAAAGAAAGTTTCTTCTCGTCAACATACTCGTAGCCTGCCAAATCCATCGTAGATCGTTGCCAGGTTAGGTTAAGTGAGCTATCATAAAATCCTAATAACACATGATTAAACCAAAGTCCTCCAATTTTAAAACGCTTTAAAAACCAATATATTACTAACGATACCACTTAACGCGTTGTGTCCGTCGTCATCTGATAACACTTGATATTGGGAATGATATATGCTAAATTCCCTCAAAAGAAAACACAACTTTAAGTACATGGAGTACCGTTGAAAACCCCTTGCACGCGTTCACATTTACGCACGTATGAATTGCACATTTACTTGCGAGGGTGCGAAAGTTGTTGTTATCTTGAACAGGCCAATTTCGGCAAATGGATACTAAGTCCTAACTTTCCTATCTCTTTTATATCGTGTTACTCGCGTTCCTTTAAAATATCGACATACGTACCACACGTGTAGCGAGCAATTTAGAAAGGATTTTCTTTACGGCCGGGGCTAAGTCTTACAATGTACGACCGAAAAAGTTTAAACGTGTACTTAGTCACCATAATGGGATTTAAAATTCGCTTACATTTTTTCTTTCTTTCCCATTAAGTTTTTTAGTTTTTATAACAAGGATTGTATTTAATATAATTGTTTATTAGTATCACCTATACATTGTGAATTGGCAAAGTATCGGATGTAATGGCCGCTTAGAGCCAGCGGTCGACGGGCGGCGGGGGCTCGCGCTTCGCTAGGCGCCCTTTGAGGGCAAACCATGCGAGAAGTCATCCACTTATCGTCAGCACGATCTCGTATCGTTTTTCCCTTTTTTCCCCATCTTTTCGCCTCGCCTGTACACCGAAAGTCGTAATTGAATCTACCGGGTCGGATTGCCGGATTGTTTCAAATTAATCCCGACATGCGTAAAGACGCATTAAATCATGCACGTAATTGTGTCAAACGTTCATTAGATAAAGGAAACACGACTAGAAAATGCTATTAGTATTTCTAAATAAGTACATTATTTCCGAAAGCCTAACACAAACATTATTTTTTGTGTTCAAATAAAATATATTTAAAATTAAGAATTAAGAATGAGTAAATTATTAATATTGCAAACTGTATTTAAAAGTTTATTCCAAAGGAACTAAACATAACTCTAGTCGTCACTTGAGTTATTTACATATTTATTTATTTAAAACACTTTATGCAAATATTTACATAGGCGGGCTTAATGCTTTGTGGCATCCTCTACCAGCCAACCTTAGGGTGATGATGAAAGTGTAAAATAGGCGCATTCTAAAACATAATTGGTGATATGAAATAAATAGTTATATTAATATTTGATACTTACACAATAATAACTAACTAAACTTAACTTAACTAACAATACTAACAAAAACTAAATAATAATTTATATATATTATTTATATATAATATATTCTTTTTATTCACATTTGAAAACTGTTTACACACTGAACTGATATTAAACTGATACAAAATAAGGGTTAAACAGCGTAACACCACCTTTAATTTCAATTTTTTGTCGCCACGTCTTGCCTTATCTCAGCTCGTATAATATTGAAGTACTTAAGACTGACCATAACTGCTGCAGGTAATTAATGATGATGAAACTTTAAATAATGTTCGTCTCTGAGTGCGGCAGTTACATATTTAGATTGATAACTAAGTACGATCTGTACTGTACGTGATAATGTTTTTGCATATGCGTCGTATGCAATGCGGTCGGTAGTAACGTTTTGCGGGGGTTTTTGCAGTGGCACGGGCGACTGGCGAGCCATAGGACTGTGGCCAGCCGTCGCTGACCGCTCCATTCGCTATCCGCACGCTAGAGATGGACAGGATTTAGTTTAAAATTAACATTCATGGTAATACTACATGAATATTTGCCGGGTTGGTAAGTACCCGTAACACAAGTACTTTTTTTTATTAAATAAGGGGGCAGACGAGCAAACGGGTCACCTGATGGTAAGCAACTACCGTCGCCCATGGACACTCGCAATATCAGAGCTGCAGATGCGTTGCCGGCCTTTTAAGAGGGAATACGCTCTTTTCTTGAAGGTTTGTGTACTTCAGGCACCACGGGGCCAGACTGACGTGCTGTGAAGTGTCCATCGATATAATTAAAACCAGGTTTCAGGTGTTTTTTACAGGAGTTTATCTTTACAGTAGCGTAGTCGACTACTTGATTGACGCTAGCCAACCAAAAGCGACAGTGAATAGATGAACCTCTGTCAAAAAACTTAGAAACTGGACGTAGGACATGTAGAATATTCAATTATAAGTTACTTCAGTTTTTGTATAAGTGAACAATGTAACTTTTCTTGAGAATATAAATATCTTTAAGCCTAAGATGCTGCTTGAATTGAGGTTACCTTGTTAGTGATGATGGTCAGCTTAGTTTTAATTTATGTGATAATATCAGATGACCTGAACCGGTTAAGCCCTTCTCCAGATTAAGAGAGACTAACAAAATTCATTTCTAATAACTTAATAAGTATAAGTTAATTTTAAAATATATTGTCACGGAACATCCCTAAAGTCTGGTGACGGCGTGTTTTGCGCCCGTGACACGTGACGGTGTAATTAGTGCGTGACCACCGCCGGCCGGCGACACGTCGCGACGTGTTTACAACAACCACCACATAATTTCAACTCAACATATTACTCCTCTTGTTATTATCATTTTATTTGACATCATAAATATATGACGATAGATGCAGAGCTGTTGGGAGAGAGAGATTATGTGCATGCACGAGTATCCGTGGCACAAAAAAATGGGCGATTTTGGTGCTGTTTGGGCCCAATTTAAATATAAATTTAATGACCTAACTTGTTTGTATGAATATCAAAGATAGACCGTATTTCCATACAGTAAGTTTTGATATCATGGGTCTTACATCTGAGACGATAGAAGCTCCTATTCAAAGTACTCGCTTGCAGCAGCTGAGCGGAAAATAAAAGAGATTAGAAACTTTTTCTGCAAGTGCGAAACACCTTTGAAGCTCAGATGCACGATCAAACCGGGGGGCAAATTATATAAAAAATACATTTCAAGCTTCAGATGACGGCGAGATGGTTTCTTTATTAGTTTTCCGGCGGTGTGCGGAGATGTGCGGGGGATGTGCGGGGAGTGTGCGGGGGGATGTGCGGGGGGATGCGAGGGGGTGCGGGGGCTGTGCGTGTGAAAGTGTCGGATTAAGGCGCGCGCCCCGAGCGTAATACAATCTCGGTTATGTCGCGCCAGGATTATCCGCGTTTTACGGATATGCGCTAATATGACCGTTTTTTACATGTCCCCGGGTTGATATTAGATGTTTCGGGAAGATGATTTGTTTGTATGTTTGTTGTTTGCATACTATAATGTACACAAAATAATAAGCACACATGACTGCATCCTTTACCTTCCTAAGATAAATTGATTCTTCTTTGACGTGATTTGATTGTAAGTATCAACAATATTATATTACAAGAGTTGATTTAATGGCAAATATGTTTTCAACAAAAACTCGACTATTGACTGTTTTAGATATAATATGGTCATATTATATCTAAATTACCTATTTTTTAGATAACTATTTCCTACTATGACTATCAATTACTAATTTGATATTTCTACTCCAAAACACTGAAATAACATTAAAACAGGGGTATAAACAAATGGTAACAAACTTACAAATCCTTGCAAATTGAAAAGGCTATTATCGAATAAGCAATCTGCGTGCAGCTGGTGCGTCTACGAGCTACGAGCTACGAGCTACGCGGCTACGGTGCGTAGCAGACCGCTACGAACTTTACTAATCACTTTACACGTTTTGATGTAACTTTGGATAAAAGTTGCTGTAACTAAATCTATAGATTTAGTTAACTTTAATTCAAAGAAATATAATATTTCTTTGAATTAAAGTCAATGTAACTAGTATTAAAAAATTGTCTTGCCAAAAATCCGGAGCGGTTGAACCGATTAGGGTAATTTTAGTCTTGATATTATTCCGGACGTCCAGGGAAGGTTTATGTTAGGAAGTGATACGAAGTTCATCAGGTTATCGAGTAAGTAGTAAATAATAAGTGGGGTCAAGTGAGCAAAAAATAACTTAGAAAAATAGGTTTTATTTGCGGAAACATAAATGACTATCATCTGAACATAATTATAGTTTAGTATAATTTAGTTTCTTAGCTTCTAAAAGTAATAATCGAGGCAAAAGCCACACGCCACAGGTCGTTAAGGCGCAGATCTCGTAAATAAGTGAGATGTTGACGAGCGGAGCGCGCGCTGAATCGTAATCGTACAATACATTAGTTTTCAATAACGTGAACCGGTTTACACATTTTTTTTTTATCTAAAATGTCATTTTACTGCAAAAAAAACATGTATGTATGAAAGTATTAATGTTTGTTACTCTTTCACTTACTTACCGTCGTACTCATAGACATTTAATTATAATAGTGATTAACATTCAATTTAATGAAGAGTTTGACAGAAAGTGTATGAGTCTTATGTAAAAACTTTGAATTAATCCTTCGATCGCGAATTCTAGGAAATGCTATTGTATTCTATTTTTGTCGCGATCACCGGTGCTCGTACCGGGCTTGATGGATTAGTTACATTTTAGTAATTTACGTTCCACTCTGCGTGCGGCAGTTAAACTTACAAAATGGCTATACAGTTTCACTATCAGACGGATACTTCCAAGTAACATTGTCATTTCGTCTCTCACGGAGGTGTCCAACTTTTCTAATCACCGCAGCCAATAAGGCCGTTAATATCAGCTCGCAGATGTAAAGGCATGTTGAGTTAATGGTGTTTGCGAAGTCGCGGGCCGTGGGGAGGCGACCGATTACCCGCATCTGTCAAAACTTACGAATACATTACTCATTGACGTCACTTTTTGACTGAAGTCTTTTTGAGCCTTGTGGTTTAGGTCACGGGGTTAGTTTTCGAGTATGATCGAATATGCGTTAGTTAACGATATCGACGCCAATTAATTTTAATATCAACGAATTAATCAACCCTTTATCATCAAGTGTCTAAAACAGGGAAGACAGAGATGAGATAAGGTTTTGATATTTATAGATACCTAAGGTTTTGTATAAGTTATATTTATAACCTACAAGTTTACCTGCAAGAAAGTTTGAAAACGTAACTTAAAATATCATAATAAAAAACCCCGGCAAAAATATTATGAATTGATTAAAAATTTGATTTGTCGATTACACAAACATGTAAAATGTAACTAAAACGTCCACTAACATGTAAATTACGAGCAACAAACCGGGTTGAGTTTAATGAAATTAATTTGTGACATTTGTACCAGCTTGTGGAGCAAAATGTGTGATCACGACCGCATCTGTCGGAATATTAGATCGGCGACATTAATCTGTTACCGCACCGCCGCTCGCCGAGCCGTGTGCTGAGCCGCTCGACGAAACGCTCGGTGCAGTGTTGCCACTTGCCAGTGACTCAGCTACAATTTTTAGTTTTTAGCAGTGTTATTGGTAATGTCTTGTTCTCGAGATTACTTAAGAGCAACACACTACTAGGACAACTAGGTCGGGCAGATGCCCGACCTATTTGAAGATTCCAAGGAGAAATCTATGGTAAAACTTTTCGTTCAAAGTTTTATGGATTGACTAAAAATTAACAACGTATATTGACAGCATTTAACAAAGAGAGAAATGTTCATAGCACCATATTTACGCCCCATAACTATTATAACATACCAACCAACTGATACCAGAACGTCTTTTTGGCTATAAGTTAGTAATTCATTTCCAAGACATAAAATGTGTGGACATTAGTGTAGTGTGGACACCCTTTTTACTACGACTACGACATTTAACCCTTTCAAGAATCTGACTAGCGACAACCCTATTCACCGCTCGTTCAGCCGCCATTCGTGAAATCATCAAAAAGCCTATTCTGGAGCAAAGTCGTGGTTGACCATCGTTTTCGTGCGATCTCCGGCCGGAGACAACATCCGGGCGCGCGATGGACCAAGCTATTTCACTGTTTATATCCTCGATTGCTGTTTAATGATGGTCACTATTGTGTTAGTAATGGTAATAAGAATTATGTACCAATTGGTTTTAGGTTCAATATTAATTGTAAGTTAGTTTTACTTGTTAAAAATGCTTTGTTTGGTTATAGTAATATTTATTTTGTGGCGGTTTATAAAAAAATGCACGGTAAATACTAAAAAAACATATTTTTGTATAAACTAGATATTGAAGTATTGCACTTCAAATGAAAAGGTGCCGATATGTACACGAAATAACAGCAAATGTACCTATAAAAAATATTTGCCTATGAAAATATGCAAACTATGCATGACGTAATCCTTTTTATACTTATGATTCATTACGATCCTTACGCCATTGTACAAGACATTATAATTCTTTTAATGTATTCAAAAACACCATAACCATACATATAATTTGTAGTAATAAGCACAATACTTCGATCGCTTTGATCTGACCATGTCAATATCTGTTTATAGTGATCAAATAGAGGAGTTTTGCAAACTGCCTTATAAAACACGTAACGGGCAATAACATATAAGATCTCTTTGTTATTTTGTAGGGCCGAAACTTATTCATCCCGCAAATCCTCTCATGTATGAACGAAATCCCGCCCGGTCACCGCTGATTGCATTGTCATGTGTACCGGATGATATCGCTCTGATACAAATTAAGCCTTGTGACTACAACATAAGGTTCTTTTTACTGTGGGGAAAACAGGAGTTAACGGAACCCACGACGTATAGGTTTGTAAAACAAGCGTGCCAACGTGATTGGAATGTTTTATTTGACCCACGAACATATGAGACCGATATGATGTATGTTTTTACTTTGACGTGAAAATTGATGCGATCGTCCGATGATGATTTAATTAAAATGTGTGACTTACCTTTTCGATGTTGAGGTAATGTGATAAAATTGCGTCATCTACAGCTTAGTTTCTGAGGTTTTTCAAACGCTTATCATTTCAACATTGTTTTTGATTGCTCAACGTTGGCGAAGCCAAACAATAGCGCTAATGAATAAAATCCTGTTACAAAACCTCTAAAACTAAGTACAAAAAGATATTTGTTGGAGATATTTTGCAATTATGTTTTCACCAAATAACTTTACTGCGCATTTTTACGAAACCAATTGTTAAAAGATTTGTAAGAGAATCACTATAAGGTAAGAAAGTTTCACGTATACAAGGCATGTCACGTTTTGTTCAAACTTGTACAATAATGGTGGAGTTTGTATTACGCCACATCTGTTCGCTGATGCGATCGTCTAAATAAACCTATATGTACAGCCTACTGCCATTTATTACACGGTAACTACTAAACATAACTATAACTAACTATAGCATTGCTGCATAACATATTAATCTCTATTGCAATTTAAAAACATGCATAACAATGACCGCTCTCAGAAACATTTGTTTATTTAACTTTAATTTAATGAAGTGTTTGACAGTAAATGTATGGAATTTATGTCAAAATTTATTGAATTAAAAGTGCGGCCATAAAAGCCTGTAAGGAATAATCATATGCATAGTGGTTTATTCCTGTATTCTTAATTAGTCTGTACCGTACTGCTACTCTACATGTTATTTTTAAGTTTATCTGCCTTAATAATTGCATAACTTATTATATCAAATGTATAAATGCTATTTGAAAATGTTAGCCTCTTTGAGCATATTATTTTTTTAGTAAAATTATTCACACAATTAAACTATCCAAAGCCTTAGGTATCGATAACAAGGGTTGCGTTGTAGGAGCTGACGTGTTAACCCCATTATCAGGGCCGGATTAACACGCTAAGCCCTTAAAAACGGCCCCAATTTATGTCTGACTACCTAGCCGATATTGGCTGTCCGATTTTCTATATTATCACTTTAGTTGGTTGATCATTAATGCACTTATTTTATAGTTAGCAAAAAGGTAAAAAAGTATTGTAACTACATATGTATGTACTGTTTTTTTAATCACGAGGACACGTTATAGATTAGTGAACAGATAGGTCGAATTTAATACTAGATTATGATAAATAATAAATAATTAAATAAAACTTTATATTCTTTAAAACACATACAATAGTTAAGAACAAAATCGAAGTCGCCTAGTAGGCTGATAGCCTGTATCAGGCAACAACGCTCTTCCTTATGATAAGTCAATGACTCAATAGTAGTGTGTTTTCGCGGGTTCTGGATCACGATTCTGGGTCCACTCCTCCCCCCGCTCGTGGCTCGCAAACTTTCTCGATCACTTTTTGTCGGTTCGAGCGGCGACGTCACCTAAAAAAAAAAGAGTTTGGTGTCAAAATAGGGGTTTTCAACTATGCCCGTTCGATATATGCGATCCGTTTTTACGTATTTGCACTAGTTTCAAAGTTAGATTTTGTGTTTAACCCTCATTATCTACTATCTCCACGTTCCATTGTTCCTTAATTATGGTCGCTGATTATTACAATGTAAAGCTCACCTCGGTGTCCTATTGTTCGTAATGAGTACCTGGCTAATCGCTTACGTCACCTCAATTTCTTACAAGATTTTAAATAAGTAAATAAAACTTGATCAATTTTTTATTACATTTCTTTTAATTAATTAAAACAATTAATAATAAATGTAATAATAATAACTCTTATAGTAGTATGATATCGTGTATTGTGAATCACTATTCACAATATGTAGTTCCCCTCGGTATCTAATGAATATTGACAATGCATTCCTGCTAATAGCATTTTGCTGTGTCGCAATCCTCGTAAACAACATTCCAAAGTTTTTTTTTAACAATAATTAAAGGGGTAGGGGTATTAAAGCTAAGGTTAAAATAAAACTTTGGTTTACTTTCAAACAAATTATTTATTTCGTATTACATACCACAGTTCATAAAACAAGATTCAAACATTTTATTCAAAAATATCATTTTTAAGTGTGTCACTACCAAATGCAGTCTGAAACTCTGACAATGACTTGTTGTGAAACTTGTGTAACAAGAACATTAAACAGTACTCTCCACACATAGAAGTCCGATCGTTTTGTAGCCTGATAGTATTATTGACAAATGTCATTTTCATTGATGTGCATGTCTATCCAGTGGGGTCTGGTGTGTATATATTATTGGGTGGGGTATACAACCAATATTGGGTATACAACTATCCTTCAATGGTATCTAATATTATGTTTATTTATTTATTTATTGTTCACTTTAGTCTCTCATACATTATTTTCCGGCACTGGTATATCAATTGATTCTAGTCTCTCTCAAACGATTAACTGTATTGTATTTGCAGAGTTTGATAATGTTATAGAAAACTAGATAAAAACCGTAATGTAACTGTAGACTATAGAAGCTAAGAAAAGTCACATGTATGATATATTTGAGTTATAATGTGTAACGTGTGTATGTGTGAGTGTTTACGTAATAGTGTGTAGATATAATGAAATAAAATATTGTACCAAAGTTATGCTTCTTTTGTTTATTCATTCATTATTTCATATGTAATACCCCTCTTAGTAAATACATAAAGCATACATTATACGGATATGTGACATATTATTATCATACAAGATTCATATACCAGTTTGGTTCTGTGATAATACAGTATGAACACAATAGAGATCCGTAATTATTTGAGAAGAATTTGTGAAGGTTTAGACTTTAGAAGATAATATTATTGTATACGCTGCGAATCGTCTGCCTTTATAATATAATAATATGTTAAAACCCCTACATACATTTATTAGCAACTTGGATCCTGCAGATAATATGTTACACATAGACCCCACTGGATAGCCATGCACATCAATGAAAATGACATTTGTCAATAATACTATCAGGCTACAAAATGATTGGACTTCTGTATGTGGAGAGTACTGTTTAATGTACTTGTTATACAAGTTTCATAACAAGTCATTGTCAGAGTTTCAGGCTGAATTTGGTAGTGACACACTTAAAAATGATATGTTTTTGAATAAAATGTTTGAATCTTGTTTTATGAACTGTGGTATGTAATACGAAATAAATAATTTGTTTGAAAGTAAACCAAAATTTTATTTTAACCTTAGCTTTAATAAATATATTGTTAAAAAAAACTTTGGAATGTTGTTTACGAGGATTGCGACACAGCAAAATGTTATTAGCAGGAATGCATTGTCAATATTCATTAGATACCGAGGGGAACTACATATTATGAATAGTGATTCACAATGCACGAAATCATACTACTATGGGAGTTATTATTGTTACATGTTTTAATTAAATAAAAGAAATGTAATAAAAAATTGATCAAGTTTTATTTACTTATTTAAAATCTGGTAAGAAATTGAGGTGACGTAAGCGATTAGCCAGGTACTCATTACGAACAATAGGACACTGAGGTGAGCTTTACATTGTTATAATCAGCGACCGTAATTAAGGAACAATGGAGCGTGGAGATAGTAGATAATGAGGGTTAAACACAAAAGCTAACTTTGAAACTAGTGCAAATACGTAAAAACGGATCGCATATATCGAACTGGCATAGTTGAAAACCCCTATTTGACACCAAACTCTTTTTTTAGGCGACGTCGCCGCTCGAACCGACAAAAAGTGATCGAGAAAGTTTGCGAGCCACGAGCGGGGGGAGGGGTGGACCCAGAATCGTGATCCAGAACCCGCGAAAACACACTACTCTCAATATATTTAGTTTCTATTATAAGCTATAAGTATATATACTTGCACCAAATATTGCAAGCCTAGCGATCAAAAAACTGTGCGCGACCTTAGACCTATATCAAACACGTAGCTGCTTACCATCACACGTGTACAAATTTCGGCCTCCAATTTTATCGATCAATCTAAGTTTTGCGCGATACATAATTAAGTGGCAGCGTAACATAACAAGTGCCCGACATCTCCAGTTTTGCCTCTAAATCCAGCAATCTTAAAATTTTACATGAGCTACGTCGAACACGTAGCGGCGTAGCGTGCTACGCGCTACGCAGGGCGGCGAGGGTTTTCGCTAATCCCTGTGCCGCGCCGGAAAGCCGTGCATTTCACGCCTCTTTATTACATTAATTTAAATGTTTGCCCGGCGGATTCCGCTGATCCTCTCCCTGCGATATCCCGGTATGCACGCCACTGCGGTGAATGCTACTGTCGATTTGTGTATTTGTAATATATTTTTGAGTTTGAAGAATAAAGCAGAATACTCTATTGTGTACTTGTATTAAATTATGTGTTTCTTGGAATGTAAAGAATAAAGCAGAATTCTTTATTCTGCAAAATCATACCTTTGTAAAATATGCGAGTGATTTGCGTAATTAATAATCTATAAGTAATTAGTAAACTTATAAATTATTATCAGAAAGTCATACTAGTTCAAGGAAGTGTTACTAGTTTCGATATAAATAAGAAAACTTTTTATTTCCTTCAGATTATTATTTAGCCACTAGTTTTTCACTTTCGGGGATGTTTAGGCAGCTTCTGCTCATTTCAGCTGATGCGAATAAATTAGCAGTCGGCCGGTGCGCGGTGTGTAAATGAGAGGTGTTTAGTGTAGAGTGTGTCGGCTGGAAGTGGCCTCGCCAGCGGATTACGCCTGTCAGCGCACCTGGATCTACGATAAACGACCCAATTAGTCACGCTAAGCCATCGAGACGCAAACGAAAATATTTACTGCAGTCAACGCGCTAACTTATTGCTTCATAATCGGATAAATGGAGATCACTCGGCTGAAAATTGTGTTATCGTCGCTGTAAAGCGCCCGCGACTCCGCTTTACGAGGGTAGGCGCCGGGGGCATGCAAACATAAAAATTCTCTATCGGGACTAATAGGAGCGAAACAAATAAAAGGATACGTAAATAGGAGAGGATAAATTCCAGCGGGGCTCGAGTGCGCGTAAATCCGCGCGATTTGTATCTGTGACAGGGGTGTGCGGGCCACCCGACGGCCCCCTGCGACCCCGCCCTCCCCCCACCCGCCTCTAACAATTAATTTGACAGATAATATTTCTGCCGCAACTATAATGAGTATCAACCCTAACCTTCCGACGCGCTATGAAATAATCCCGTTAATAACAGAAAACGTGGATTACCGCGCGTTACCTATAGAAACAACATTTGTATGTGGATCGCGTAGCTAACTGTAAGCCCTAAAATACATGAGCCGATGCTTGGTATATTAAGACAAACAAGTATTAAGGAATAAGTATATTATTATACTACAGTTGAGCGGCTAAAACTTCTAGACTCTTTAAAGTAGAGACCGTAAAACAAAGTAACGTAATACGAAGGTTGCACAAATGCCATATTAGTTATAATATATACTATTTAGTTTATTTTAAGTACGAATACTATATTTCTACGTTAAATACACAAAAAATAGCGATTGTACATTCAAAACGACACAAAAACGTACGGCAATTTGAATGCAAAAATCAGCCGCAATCAAGTAGCATCTATGCAAATGACGTTAAATTAGAAACGCTTAATAACAACTGCGCCACGGAACCCGGCGGAGAGGTGCAATTACACCAATCAAATTGAAATTTACCGTACTAATTGCGTACAACACGTTTTATATTCGTAATCCCATGATGGGCTAACCCTTATATTAAGGTTACGAGTTATGGCGACAGCGCTCAAAATTGTTTTAGTTTGTAATTATTTTATAGTTGCAATGTCCTGCCTATCTTTAGGCAAGACATTACAACTATAATAATATTTTTAATTTAGGTCATTTCAAGGTTTCCCCAAGTTGAGCTTTGATTAATATAATATTTTGTTTGAATTGTTGAGAGTTGATTACTGTGATTGCCACCATGATTGTAAAGCTATACAGCATACATAATGGATGTCCACAATGGGGAATCATAGATGAATAGATCAACGTTGAAAAACAGTACTAAAAGTTATTTGCTTTTTTAAACACAAAAAATTTAACATTTTTTACCATGTCTATCGGCGCTAACTTTTTTTGTTTTCGAAGTATATTTGTATCTACCTTTGGACTGAAAGATCAGACAAGCCATTACTTATGAGGGGCTATTGGCTAAGTGGCCCGTATCCACTGATACTAGGTAAGTCTTCATAGAAATTGCCCGTGCCAATTTCGTTAGTTTCATTTTAATTTACTAAGGGCCTGTTTCACCACTTTCTGATAAAGTGCCGAATAGGCTATTAAAAACTTTTTTGACAGATTTTCCATACTTCATCTGTCAAGTTAAGTGGTGGATAGCCTATTCGGCACTTATCAGGAAGTGGTGAAACAGGCCCTAAGAATAATATTATAATTGATATTGAAACAAAATTCGAGGCGTAAAAACTTTTGTACGGACTTCAGTCTTCAATGTAGTTTATACTTTGTATTTCGAAGCGTATCTATATTTTTACATGTAAATATTTTAACTTAAGAAAATATGTAATTTGTTTTAATAATACCCGCCTAACAAATAACAATATAATATGTTAGGTTTGATATCAAAGACATGAAACAAATATATTTTTTAAGCATTATGTGCCACAACATTTTGCGTTATGTTTCACAGATGTAGCACAACGTTTTATACATTTAAGACACCATGTCACCACATTATTAGTTTCACTAAGCTCATGCTTACATCAGGTTGGTATTGTAAATCAGAGCATCAATAGTGGTAAGCCGGGCCGCGGAACGCACCTGCGACCCCTCCGCAAACACCCCACAATGCAAAAAACAACTGAGACTATTCATTATCGGGATCAAGAGAAGCATCATTGCTTCGTTTTATTGTTTTTTTAGTTATTGTCTACGGATTTTTAATTTTACATATGGAATAAAAAGACTTAGACTTTGTAACTATAGTTTGAGAGAGGCCTATATCCAGCAGTGGACGAATTATTATTATATTATGATGATAATGATGATGAACTATAGTTTAGTTACTAATTTTTGAAAACAGCTATTTTTGTAAGATAATAAGATAAGCTTTGTCAAACAATTTCTGGTGAATTTGGTAAAAAAAATTATGTTTTAAAAAATATTCTAAATATTGTGTTACTCAGACACATAAAAATGTAGCCAACTCTTTCAAATCCCCCTTCGAAATTTGTAAAAATACCATAAAACTTTATGCTAACGCCGAAACCGAAATCTAAAAGACGCTATCATTCATAGAAGACAAAGCGGCAACTTTCGCGAAAATAGCGGTAGTATCAAAGGCGAGCAAATTAAATGGCAAATAAAAGTCGTATCATCGCGTTTTTTCTTAGGCGAGTTGCATCGCAAACTACGTTAAAATGATTTAAGTCCCCCTAGATAACGTTAGCGGGTCTCATTGAGCCGGTCGGCCCCCGTCCGACGGCTAATAAACGCTTATCAACGCCCTTATTATCACACCCTTAACATCGTTTTAATGTCTTGCTCTTGAACAAAACATATTTAATCACATTTTTTCGTCGGCGCTGCCCGCGGGAACTTTTTAAATTTCATAAATTCCGAGTCGCGGGAGGAGGATAGATCGTGGATAGTAACTTTGTAATTAAGGCCATCTTACTTAACGCTTTTTCAAGCAATAATAATATTATTTTTAGCACAGAGTGTAGTGACTATTTAGTAATCTGTGACAGAGTATATATTTTATAGTTTGTAGTATCATACAGATTGATACATCTCTGCCCTACAATCTCTACAAATCTCTACAATTTATCTATCATCACGATATTTTAATTATTTATTTATTTATTTAAACACTTCATGCAAATATACACAGGCGGGCTTAATGCCTAGTGGCATTCTCTACCAGCCAACCTTAATTAAACTTTATACATTGAAATTTATATCATTTTGTTACAACTGCACTTGTTTCTTCCTGATTTCATTGATTCTTATTAACATGTCTAAAGAAGTTAAAGAAACTGTATCAATATTTTAACGTTAAATATATCACAAAACGTGATTATTGTCTCGTAATAAAATGGACTAAACGTGCACAATATCGTCGAGCCTTCCACCTACTTGATCTTTTAAGCTCGACTCTCGTTCCGTCGCGATACTAAATTACAATTTAATACGTCATAAATTTCTGGAACTATCCTCTGTTGACATCCACAATATATACACCATGTATGAGGTTAATAAAGCATCCTACAAACTGTATTGAGGAGATCCCGGGTCCTTCGCCGATGGTATTCACTATAAATTCACAGGTTTGTGGATATACATTCCGTAAATATTATTGTCGTTAGCTATAACGAAAAGGTGTGCTCTATTTTAGTGATGTTTTACAGAAGCTTGATAATGTGAAAAAATATGGGTTTTTCCTAAATTTTTGTCATCGCTTAGTATAATTATGGTAAACAGCTAAAACTTCTGGTTAGCACTAACTAGAAGACTGTGAAAGCCCAGAGTACCTAGAAATAATTTACTGAATACGAATTGAAACATTTATCAATTGACAATTTTAGTATCTACTCAGATCAAAGTCGTAACCAGTTAAACTCGTACCTTGCTACCAAGATAAAAGTGACTAAAAGGGAATAAAAATGTACATAATGATGCTAATACATATGCATAAAAAGAGTAGCAGGTGTATGCCGCTTGAGTATTTGTCAAGTATTCTTTTGAGCACAGTCATCCCCTGTGTTTGAACTTAAAATTAAGAGTCAGGAAGCAAACAGTATCGTTGCAGGGAAAAAAAGGGTGGCGACAAAGTGTCTCGTTACTCGCGATGCCCGAAGCCGCCGCGAAAGAACAAAATTGAATATTAAATGAAATAATTTATGCCATATTTATCATTTTGCAAATGAACAGTCTCACCTTAATGAAACGTTTAAAATATTTCTAAATTAGAATTTTTATAACGCTCCAGGTAGCGCTCATTTGAATGTCTGCAATGTTATGGCCTATGGGTAAAATAAATTTAATATTAATTTAGGATACTTACTATGATATAAGTAAACTATCACTATCTTAATAATTATTAATCTGTACATCTCAATGAAACAAATTAAGCTCTCTGATCTATTTTTAACATGCTTATCTTGCAATCCTGGATTGTATAGTCACAGATTGTGATTTTCTGCAGAGTGCAGAAGAAAGAAGTTCTAGAATCTAGAAGGAATCTCAAAAGTTTCTCACATTTGAACAAAAGAGGTACCTATTACAATTCGTGAAAGTGATACCTGGGTATATCAAAGCAATGAATTGTACATTCATAAAACTGAGTAATTATGCTGCACTGTGCGAAGATAATCTCAACGACTTTTGCGAAACCCATACATCCATTCTAAAAAGAGTCCAAATACCAAGTCAAGTGCCATTAGCAACGTTTTATACAGCACAGCGGCTATTATAAAGCAGTATATTCATGTCCGTCTGTACGTAGAGGCTGGCTGCATAGCCGTAAATCACGCAGGATCACCGGCTATCAGCCGACCCGCGTCAACACGAAATGACTCGTCGCCACTAATGAATCACCGAAAGTAGATAGCTTATCTAGAATTGTAGCATGTTGTTGGCCAAATTTGAGTATGGAAAAGTAAGTAGAAGTACTTAGTTCACTACTTTTTAGGTAATCTAAGTTCTAACATTTTTCTGGACTTATACGCCATACCGTATAGTCAGAGACATTTAATTATGATTAACCTTTAATTTTATGAAGAGTTTGACAGATAATGTTCGGGGCAGATTATTAATATGTCAACATTTTGAATTATGTAAGCTACGAATAATAATACTTAGTTTTTATTATTTGTATCATTTAAGTAATTAAAGCTCCACTCTGAATGCGGTTTTTGATATAGAGACGTAGTCGAAAAATTTAATTTGCCTATTTTCATTACCTACTTAATAATTGCTCTTAATTTCAAATGAAAACAAACAGCAACAGAGCTACTTGTGTCATTTATAAAAGTTAAATAAAACATTGGGCAGGTGAGTCAGGGCGGCGAGGGGCGGGGGTAGGGGGAGGCTTCGTTAAGGTTTAATTAAATCGTCCTCCGCGGCCTCTCGCGTTTTAATTCCACCGTTATTAACGCTGTTAAAAACTGAACATCCAGCACAGGGAGGTGTGGAGATGACTTTATTATTATTTTCTTTATAATTTCAAAGAATTTCTTAAGGACACTATTAATAGTATAATAATATAATTATGCAGGTAGGTACATAGGTTCGGTAAGTTCCAAAAAATATAACGATAATTTTAATGACTATAATAATGACGTGTTGAATTTGAATATGCATCAATAAAATTAATTTGATGAAGTAGATGGGTTAGTAGGTACTGTAATTTTTGGTAATGTAATTTTTTACGAGGTAAGGGCTCCCACACAAAGTTGCGATTTCGCATCGCATCGCAATGTCATTTATAGTATGATTTTTGTCGCAGATTTTGCGATGCGATGCGAATTCGCAGTTTGTGTGGGAGGCCTTTTTTTATCGGTGGGAAATGCGTTACGCACGGGCATGTGGGACTCCCCAGGTGCTGCGGTAAGGAGGAGCACCCGGGGTTACCCACTAAAACCCACCCGTGCCTCCTTCCTCCGCTATGCTGCTGGGCCACCGGGCCCGCCGGCGAGGGCGATATCTGCGGCAGCCCAGTGGCATCTGTCTGTGCAGACTCCATCGCAGCAACTGTAAAGCTGTTGAGCCTTTGGGAGAGCAGCCCGAGGCACCGGGCGCTCTTCTACCGGGCAGGGCTCGTGCAATTATGGGCAGCGGATTCCCCAATCCGCCGCCCGAGCCTTGATTACGGCGGGAGCTGGCGCTCATGTATAGCGCGCCTGCCCCCTCCTCGCCGTTTTGTGTGGGAGGCCTAAGAATAACAATATGTTTTTGTTCATCATCTAGTCTAAAAATAGCTCATAATTAGTTCACTTCAATGTAATAAACTATTTTTCAGTCCTCAATATTATCTATTTAATTTATTATAAATGCGAGTGTGTCTGTCTATCTGTCTGTTACCTCTTCACGCCCAAACCGCTGAACCGATTTTGCTGAAATTTGGTATGGAATTATGGATATACCTGGCGTCCCAAAAAGGACATATCAACATTTTGTTCGTTAAAAAGAACTTGCGTCTCACGTAGTAATAGCGACTCCATGTCGTTTCATTCACGATGCCAGCGCAGATGAGTGGCCGCGGTCTTTCCGCAGGAAACACTCGCGATAAGACGCCGCTCTATCCAACCCCCACAATCCCACCGACTGTTGCGATTTTAATATCACACTTAAGTGTTGTTACTAAAGACGTCCCTCGCTAAGTGCTAATTTGTCCAAACTTACAAACCGTTTTAAAACGATACGCTCCGTTGTAAAGCTTTTGAGTTTTGATGTTTTAATAAATTGTTTGCGTTTTACTAAACTTTTTATACGTACACAGATGACTTTTAATTGAAGTAAGAATATACCTTTTTTTTTTTTTTTTTTTTTGATATCGCAGGGGAAACCCATCATGGGTGCCCCGGGTTGGGTACCCCGGGGGTATGTGAGACTCCTACTCACTAAAACCACCTGCGGCTCGCCTTCAGCCGTATAACGGAGGGAGATCCCGGATCTGTCTAACACAGGACCCCCTCCACGACTGGCCGGTCTATCTCGGACCGGACTTCCACCAAAGTAAGGGAACGCTTAGGCGAACTAAAGCGTTCCCCTCGGCGCCGGGACTGACAAAGCCGGGCAGGTTCCCATCCTGACCCGGAGCCCCGTTAGACGAGAGATTGGAGGTTCGCGTAGCGACGCCTCCGCACTCCCGTCCTACGCCGGCGGAGCGGCAGAGAGGTGGGATCGTCCTCTCTGTCTCGCTCCGCGGCCTCTTTCTGTGAAAGGACGGTTTCACAGAAAGAAACCGCCGCCTGCCAGGCCTCATCACTCTCGAGCATGCAGCGTACCATGCTCGGGAGTGACAGGTCTCCACCTAGCACTGCCACGAGATCGTGGCGCTGCACGGCCCAACGATCGCACACCTCAAGGGTATGCTGGGCTGTGTCCTCCGCAGCGCCACAATCATGGCAGGCTGGCGTTGGCTCTCTCCTGGCAACCCTACATAGGTACTCACCGAAGCACCCGTGTCCGGTGAGCACCTGTGTAAGGCGGAAGGTGAGGGATTTCCTCTTGCGGCGCATCCACGCCACAAGAACTGGACGCAGAGACTCGACGGTACGTTTACCGTACCGGGTCTGCGCCAGATCCTCACCCCACCTTCGTAGCAACCACTCTTGCCCCTGCTTTCGCACCCGCGAGAGCTCCTCCCAATTCGGTGACTCACCGAGAAGTGACCTCCTCTGTGAAACAAAGAGGTGCACCTCGGCGAGCACCATAGCCACGAGCTCCCACGGGGGATCTCCAGCCAGAGCAGTGGCTGCCACCCAGGAGACCGTACGGTACCCTCTGATAACCCTCACCGATATGACCCGCTGCGCCCTTCGCAGCTGTGCCTTATCGTAATAAGGCACAGCTGCGAAGGGAAACGGTGAGGGAATCCGCCCAAATTGGAGCACCGTACAGGGCTATACTCCGGCAGACCCCGGAGTACAGCCGCCTGCAGGCTTCGCTGGGCCCCCCTATGTTAGGCAGTAGCCGGCCCAGCGCTGACGCCGCCCTCACGACCTTCGGTCCCAGTTGTTGGAAATGTGGGCCGAAGGTCCACCTCCCGTCCAGGATGAGTCCAAGACATTTGAGTGTCGGACTCACCCTTACCTCCAACTCTCCGATAAGGAGACGTGCACCCGGTGGTGGTCCTTTCCTCCCTGGCCCGTGGAAGAGCACGGCTTCGGTCTTCTCTATCCGAACCCGAAGCCCAAGTTGTTCAATGCGGCTGACTACGAGGCTTATCCCCTCTTCAGCCAGCCGCGCAGCCTCCCTATACGTCTTTCCCCGGAACGTGATATACTTATCATCTGCATAGCAGACGAGGTCCATTCCGGGGAGGAGGTAATCCTTCCACAGGGCCCAGTCATAGCCAAGGTCCCAGAGGTTCGGACCCAGAACCGAACCTTGTGGGACACCGCAATCAACCTCCACCCTTACAAAGGACCCCGACCGATCCTCGTACACTATCACCCTGTCGGAGAGATACGCCTTCAACTGCCTCCCGAGATACGCAGGCACCTCAAAGTAATCAAGTGCCTCGCGTATTACGCTGTGAGGGAGGCTGTTGAAGGCGTTGGCTATGTCCACGGACACCGCCACCACCACCTCCCCTCTGCGTTCCGCCTCCAACGTCACTGACCTTAAGCGCCCTATGGCGTCAACGGTCGACCGACCGGCCCGAAACCCGAACTGTTCATCTGACAGTCTAGGTCCGGGACCTCCTTCCAAATGCTGTACAAGGCGGGAGGCAATGATGCGTTCAAACGCCTTGCCCACCTCATTCAGCAATACAATCGGCCGCACCGCCGAAGCACTGTCCAATGTTCGCCCGCCCTTCGGTAGCAGGACAAGGCGGCCTTCCTTCCACGCCTTTGGGAACTGACCGCACTGGAAACAGCGGTTAAACAATTCCCGAAGGCTTTCTCCAAGATGCACGAGAGCAACGGCGAGAACTTTACCATGCACCCCATCCGGACCAGGTGCTCTCTTCCTACTACGAAGGCGGAGCATAACTTGCTCCATTTCGAGATCAGTGACGGGTGGCGGAACACCCTCATCCATCGAGCCCGGCGTCTGTCGGGCCATCCGCGGCGGAACGAAACCCGCTGGAGGATCAGGGAATAAATCCCGGACAATGTTCCTCAGCAGGTCTGGTTGTAGCGTCTCCGTCAGTGGGGCCGACTGTGCGCGAAGTTTATCTCGCGCCCTTTTGTATGGTCGGCCCCAGGGGTCATTTTCCAGCCCCTCAACCAACTCCATCCACGCTCGCTCTTTGGCCCGACTGATGGCCGACCGCAGGATCTGCCTTTTAGCTTGGTAGACCCTGTAGAGTCGGCCATCCCGCTCAACGTCTTGGGGACGCCGCCGTCTGCTACGAACATAAGCACGTCGTGCCGCGTTACAGGCAGCACGGAGGTCGGTCAATTCGGTCGACCACCAGTACACCGCCTTATGAGGAGGAGGACGACCCCTAACTCGAGGCATGGCCGCTCGGCACACATTCGTAAGCGTGTTACCGAGACAATCAGCAATATCGTCTACCCCCATTCCCTCGAAAGACGGCAGACTCCAGCGACCGACTATGGCCGCCTCCTCCGCTAGTTCCCGGTCGAACTTGGTAATCGCCCAACGCGGGAATCTGCTACGCCCCCCAGGCGACGACGCCGAGCTCGATGAGCAGGCTGGAGACACCTCAAATCTAATATATCGATGGTCCGAGAGTGTTTCCATCTCCGTTTCAACTCTCCAACCTTCCACCCGGCGTGCGATGACAGGAGTGGCAAACGTTAAGTCCACTATGGAAAATCCCGTCTGTCGCACGCACGTAGGAACAGACCCTCTATTTATAAGGGACAGTCCCGCCGCCACTGCCCATTCTTCCACCTCCCTTCCTTTTGGATTCGTGACCGGAGACCCCCACGCCGAGGACTTGGCATTGAAATCTCCCGCCACGATCACAGGGAGAGGGGCAAGTCGCCTAATTAGGGGCCCTAGAACATCGAGGAATTGTTCCAAGGCCGCTAAATTACGGTTCGGGGAGAAGTACACTCCGATGATTGCGACATTCCCCCAAACAGCTACCACATATCCATCTCCTTTCATTCTGGGTATGAGAGGAGGTCCAGCACCTGATCTAACAACCAGCCCCACGGAACCCAAAGTATCACCCGCCCAATGTGGTTGGGGAGGCACGTAATAGGGCTCCGACACAATGCCTAAGCCAATGCCACACTCCACCATGGTCTGCAAGAGAAGATCTTGAGCCGCGGCGGAGTGATTTATATTGGCCTGTAAGAAGCTAAGATATCCAGGCATTATTCGGACATCTCAGCCTCTGGCGCCACCGAAGGACCCGCCCCCGACGAGCGAGGGGGCAGAGAAACCTTACCACGCACTGATGGAGGGTTGCAAACCTTTGTCCCCATGACATGATCAGCGCTCCTACCAGCCTCCGCACACACTAAGCAGTGAGCCTTGGCAACTGTGCAGTCTCTTGCTTTATGACCTGGCTGCCCGCACCTATAGCATAGGTCACCACGGTCCTTATCTGAGGGGCATAAAGGTGCAGTATGTCCCCGACCCAGACACCTAAAACAGCGCATGGGGCGAGTACCCTCATGCCGCAATCGGACCTTACTCCAACCGACAACCAAGTAGCCCTGACGCAGTAGCTTTTTGGCCACTGCCACAGGGCATGTCATGCGGGCAAAGCCGCTTCCAAGTGGACCGTGATTTATTTCCCCGACCCAGACCTGCTCCAGAGGACAACCACCTTCGACCGAAACTGCCGACCGAATCCGCTCCTGAGTCGCGGTGTCATCCAGGCCAGTCAGCCTAAAACTAGTTGTTTTGACCGGTCTGACAACGTCCGCGACGTCAGCTAGCACCTCCGATAGCTTTTTAGCTAGGACATCCGCTTTATCTCCACTGGAGCGTCCCGGCACCTCAATAAGACGAGCCCCTGTGGCCGAACTTCTTATTTTTAGAGGCCCGATGCCCAACTCCTTCACACTTCCAATTTTGAGCTGGGCTTTGGTGAGAGCCTCACCATACGTGACCCCAGCTTGAGAAGCTTCAGGGCGCAACCTTACAACAACTGCCGAAGAAGAAGGCAGAGTCAGTTTCGCACCTTTGGCCAGTTTGGCCTGAGGTACATCCTTCTTTTGTGGCACAGCCTTCTTTTTCGGCTTCTTCCTTCCTACTACCGTCGACCACGCCTCCTTGGTGACAGCATCTGCAGCAGGTTCTGCAGTCGCATTCTGCGACATAGCAGGCGGAGCATTTGCAGCTGGTGACTTTGCCACAAACGCATCTGCAGCCTGCTTCTTTGTGGCCGGTGCCTGCAAATTCTGTTGCGGGGCCACCCTCCTTTCTTCTACATTGGAGGTGGAGGGACCGAAGTTGGACCATTGTGCCTCCTTCTGCCCCTTCCCTTTCCCTTTGCCCTTCTTAGCGGTCGGAGCCGGCCTCAAATTGGGGCGAACAGACAGCGGAGGGAAATCGTCCTTCCCTGCAGATCGCTGCGCCACCTTGTCCGCCCGTACCTCCATCCGAGGAAGGGCCAAGATCGGAGACATCGGTCGCTCAACTAGGGCCTTCTTAGCCGCAATTGCAGCCCGAGTCTCCTTCGCAATCCTTGTGTTGTCAGACGCAAGTGGAGGACGAACAGCAACAGGAGGCAACAGTCTGTCCTCTAATGATGCCAGTCTGCCATCAACCAGGTTTCCGACCAGCCTGGCGATGCTTGCCTCTAAGACACCCAGCTGTTCGCTGGACATTGGGCTCGGACTCTTCTTCTGGGCTACCTCCTTCTTGGCCTCCTCAAAATCCCTCCGGTATGCCCGGACCTCCTCCCGGAGATTCGCCACCTCTCGCTTCAAGCGGTTATTGTCGGCTTTAAGGCGACGAGTCTCTTCAGCCTCCGAACGAGAGGTCAAGGTCTCGAGGACCATCTTCACGACTCCTGCAGCCCGACGGATCTTATTAGAGTAGCCCCCTTTCAGGTTCGTACTCCGACCGGTCAAGCCCAGGATCTCCTTGATACCGTCTTCTGCCACCGTCTTTAGGTCCTCAATTCCCATCTGATCCGGATCAAAATCCAGGGGACCAGGGGGGATCGCGTCAACATCTATGGGTTCTACAGTTGACCTACTGTAGACCCTACCGACCTACATAAGAGAGACCGTTATATCGGAATCTCCAGCCTCCTCGGACGTATCCCTAACTGCAGGGCGAGACGAAGACTGTCTACCAGCCGTACCCCTCACCCTGCCGCGCTTGGCCTTGGCCATCTTGTCTGCTGCAGCTCCAAAGTCCTCAAGTCGGCGCTTTAATGGACCAGAATCCGACTCCGAGTACGACCAATCGCGACCCAGCAACTCCTCTACGGTGACTCCGCCCCTGATCGTGGATCGGTCTAGAGATGTATCACGTGATACATCACGCGACACATTGCGTGACACATCACGTGACACATCACGCGACCCATCAGCATCACTCTCCAATTCCCTCTTCTTAGATTTCCTGCTTCGTAACGGCGCGGTCAACCGCGAACCGTCCGGCAACTCTATCCTCATAGAATCGTCCTTCCTATTCGCCGTTAAGTCCGCTTCCGATGCGGCTAGGGGCATCGGCCCCGGACCAACGCGCGACATCGTCAATGCAGCCAGTTCACTATGCGAATCGTGTTCCTTATTCAAGCCAAAGTCGTTATTTTCTTCTACCGCATGTTTAGGGCCCCCAGTATACATGGCCCGATCCCCCGCCGAAGCGGGAGTGTGGGATTCCCCGGCGTTGCCGGAACCCACCCTGGGAGTATTTTTTCCATGCGAACCTTCCATTATATATTCCCATTTAAGGCTGGGTCAACCTTTGTGCCCTAATGACCTACACACCCAGTGGCCATGCAGCCTATCGCCGGGCACTGAACTTAGGCTTCGGGGCCCACAGGCCCATCCATCTCACAAGCACACACAGAATTACACACACAAACACACATATACCGGCGTTCCGCCACCCCTCCCGTGTCACCGTGAAAAAGCTCACGATGACACGGGGGAGGTGCCCAGGGACACGACGTGGACGGACCGGTATCGCCCCCAGTAAGAATATACCTAGTCTGTTCATCACTAGTCATGGTCATTAATTAAGACAAGAATGGTGTCTATAATATATTTTTCTATTCAAAATACTCATAGTCAATAGGCTTGATGGCAAATTTTTTTTCTTATTGGTAATTGAAAGACCCTTAAAAATAGAAACATCGCTGAAAGAATGACTCTCATAGCTTAAAAATTCACCAAGATATGAACAATTCAAACATCTCATAAAATAGACCTGCCCGAAACGCTCCATACAAAGTGCTACGAAAGACTGACGTCACTCTTTCGTAGTTTGTACGGATCGGGAGAGAACTTTGTTCGATAGGTATATTAAATATTGCGTTTATGAAAGTTGCTTTTAATTGCATAAGCTATCGAATGGTATACAAATATTAAGAAATTTAATTGAAAAAAAATCGACTTGATTATCCAACTTTGAAGGCGCCTAATAAAAAAAATACAAATGCTATCGAGCTGAAATTTTGGTAACGCTTATTTTTTACCGTGCTTTATTTATTTTATTAACAAAATTCGCTTATCTTTGACCTTGTCATTATCCCTATTATGACGACCTCTGTGGCTCAGTGGTTGAGCGTGTTGTCAGCGCTCAACATGCGAGGTCGAATCCCGCCGACGGAGCAAAAAAAAAAAAAAAAAAAAAATGTTCAATGTTCCTGGGTCACAGTTGTGTATTAAATAATCTAATATATATAAATCTCCTGTCACGATGTTTGTCCGCGATGGATTCCTAAACTACTTAACCGATTTTAATGTTTCTTTTTTTTAAATGTGTGCTTTCATCCAACTTGAGAGATAGGATAGCTTAGATCTTTAATTATAGTCGCAATTTTATTTTATTGCAAATCTTATATATAAAATTTCCCTGTCACAATGTTAGTTACCGTACTCCTCCGAAACGGCTTGACCGATCATTATGAAATTTTATATACATATTCAGTAGGTCTGAGAATCGGCCAACATCTATTTTTCATACCAAAAATTATTACTTTAACGAAACGAATCAACAGTATGGGACCACGGCGATTCTAGACCTAAGGAGCTCTGGCCAGTATACTGGGATATATTTGTGAACATACTCAAGTTTTTCTGTAATAGACAATCAGTCACTGAAAGGCAGATTTCACTGATGTCATTCAATTATTATCCATCAAAACGCCTGTGGAATTGTTATGGCAAATATTGAAAGCAGGCGTTGCATTCGAAAATCAATAAATCGTTCGAATTTGTGATCAAAACGATTTATCTTTATTATTGTTATTATATATCAAAAACGAAGCTGACCATAACCTTCGAAATCATAATTTAAACAATTTTGTACAAAAATATTTTTTCCTGCGTTCATTTTCGCTGAATTCTAGTCGAAATAAAAGTTTTGAAAATAGTATTCTTTATTATTCTTTTTTTAGTAATAAGTAAATGGATTTAAATTAAAATTCTAAGCTGACTGGGGCCTTGGTAAGGAATTTAATAAACCTACAAAAATGTATAAATGCTTGTAATTACTTCTGATCAAAGTTCTAGTGAAAATAAAAACATGAAATTTCACTAGTCCTCGTTATATGCGGCCTTAAGTATTCACATGCCTTGTCTTATTGAAAAACGAAAGAAATGGATAAAAGCCGGTAAAAACATACGTAACCATTTAAAAAGTTCCATGATTGTAATGTGTAGACTCGTAAAAACACTGAATTTTGTAGATTACACAGGGGAACAAAATCGAAAAAAAAAAATTGCGGCCTGCAAACTAATAGGTAGCAGTTTCTATAAGAGTTTTGTGTGCACGATATATTATGTTTCCTAGAAATTTTCTTTCTATTGGCTCAGGTTTTTAAGATATTTCATTCCAAAGTTTCAAAAATCTCGCATTTTAGTCTATTTCAGAATCACATTGCAGTTGAAAGTAAGTATTCATTTTTATTAGTTTTGATAAATGTATGCCAGAAGGAGACACTTCTTATTGAGAGCAAAACATTTTAAAAACCGTCATAACATTGGGCCGGGAAATTAGTCATATAACTCATACCCAATAACTCATTGAAACAAGTCTAGTTTCAATGAGTTATGACTAATTTCCCCGATGTTATGACGGTTTTTAAAATGTTTTACCTAGCTCATACTACTAACAATTTTTGTATGAAAAAAGTAAGTTTAGTTTTCAACTCTTATATTTTAATAAAAAAATATAAAATGCAATTTAAATTGAGATCTAAATAATAGATATTGTGTATATTTACTAAACATATTATATCAAAACTCATGAAAATAAATTATTTAAATAGTTCGTCGCCTGAGTGCTAGATTGTTGCACCGACCTTTTTGACCAAAAATGAGTTATAAATGCAGGATGATTAACGGACAAAAATCGGTTTTATTACACTAAAGATAATGTTAAATTTTCTAAAGAAAAGGGCTGTTTTTTTAGTTTAAAGTTTTTTTGTTCACAACGAAAAAATATTAATTCCCTGCTTAATAATCCCATCTCCACGATTTTGATTTTTGCGTGCTTGTTTGGTCCACCTCCAGCTATATAGCCAATCACAGCTCGCTATGGGCGTGACGTAAGCGCCCGCCGTTTTGTTTTGCGATTCAGTGTGGCTTCGTATACTGCACAAAAATATCGTAAAAACATTGTTGTATAGTGTTTGATTTTCAAATAAGCATCTGATTATAATCTGCTTACATGTCCCAAACCTATTATAAAAGAAAAACCACTCGAGAACCTGCCGAAATTGAACTGTAAGTACTTTTAAGGTATCTCTCATGTAGCTTAACATTTCTTCTACAGAATGTTGAGATTACGTCACCTAAGCAAAAAATAAAAGAAAATGACAATCCAATCACAGAAAGCACATCTACTAAACAAATGAAGCTAAACTGAAGACGGAAAATAAAAAGGAAAATGTAACAAAGAAAAAACACAGATCAAGAAATGAAAAAAAAAACATCCAAAAATGCAAATAAATCAGTAAAAAATAATGAAAAGAGCAGAGCAAAGAGGAAGAAGTTTTTTTTTAATATACTACACATACAGTAACAGTGATACTCACAATAATTAGTACACTCTACTTACAACACAATCACCACATACTTACACTGTACTCGCATTCACAAACACCCACACGAAACACATCATACTTAAAATACAAAATCTTTATTCATAAACTTAAAATACATAATATGATAACAGTGTTTGAGACCCCCTTTTAAGTAAAGTTTACCTGTGTTAGGGGAATCTCGCTCTGCCGAAAACGATAAAATTTAGAAAATATAAATGAGGCTAGTAATTGTTACAAGAAGTAATATAGAGTTTACTCTTTACATTTTTTATTTTTTTATTAATTTTAATATATTACTTATCTTAAAAGCTATTCGGGAAGCGACTTATAATATAAGACTTAGTCGTTCAAAACACTCTTTCTTGCACATTTCATGCATTTCATGCACATTTTGTGGCTAAAATAAGAATGTACGAATACTTTAATAAATTTTTAAAATTTGAAATGACATAATTATTTTTAAACATCCTGTACCTTGAACAAAGAACAAAGTGGTAGCTGGAACAAAGAAGCACTGACCGATTATTTTGCAATTTGTGCTAAGAGCACTGCAGTTTTGTTCCACGTCCACATCGGTAATTTTGTTGGTGGTATTTTGATCCACCTCCATTTTTAAACTTAAAAATAAACGAAATCTCATCATATTTTGATTTTAAAGAAGTAGTTTTTGATTCCACATATCATTATAAACATAGTCATTTAAGTAATTGGTCGCCTTACGCATGCATCACAAAAATAAACATAAAAACCTGTCTAATGAAAAATTTGGTCAATGGTCTTAGCACTCTGGCGAAGAGTTGTAAAGTGATTCCGAAATAGACTAAAATTCGAGATTTTTCAAACTTTGGAATGAAATATCATAAAAACATAAGCTGATAGAAAGAAAAATTCTTAGAAACATAATATGATCAGGGCACAAAGTTCTTACAGAAGAGCTTTTAGTTTTCAGGCCGCAAAATTACTGTTGATCAGTGCTATAACCGTAAATTACGTAAGCAATACGTTAGCTCTTTGGTTCTTTCTGCACAGCTTTACTAATATTATATTCATGGTTCTTAGTCAATTTTACTAATGCCATCTACCAGTGAATTATTGAAACCGGCCATTTGTTTTTTTTAAATTAAAGCTGAATGTGTTATTTATTTTGCTTAATTTTGTCTCTTTTGTAAAAAAAAGTCAATGTCATTTCATCAAGTCAACGTCATGTGTCAAATGTCAATGTTGTCAAAATTGCGTGGTCGCTCGTCGGTTCTTGCTTCGAGTTTTGTTTGACTGATGTAATATGTAAAATTAATAGTTGATGTTTCGGTATGCATGATGCCCAATATCCATATTATTTTCTCATATTACTGCTGGACATGCGATCACCGTAATATCAACTACTATAGTAACCTAGTTGCCAGTAAACATTACTTAATTCATATATTTTCTCAGTGTTGTGAAGAAAAGTAAAATGGGTTCTTGACTCGAAGCACGCAATACTCGGACTTTTGACTAATAATTGTAATCACTAGTCGCAATAATGGCTGGGAATACATTACCTGAAAAAGTGTCCCAGATTTACTACACATACGGTTTATTCTGTTCGTCGTATCCAGCCACCGCCGTATTTCTATCGCTTTCTGTTGTGTTATTATGTTGGTGAGTAACAGTTTGCGCAGTTAATGGAAAAACCAAGTTTCTCAAGTAGTTTCTGGTTGAACGCAACATGTTACTTGAATAAACGACTTTAAAACCAACTATTGTTTGCAGCTATCCTCTTTTGAATGTCCCGCTACCTGGAAATATACCGACAGTCGTAAACCTGCCTTTACACATGAATAATGAACAAAACATAAATGACTGCAGTGTAAACAACTGTCGCTCAGTAGGTAAGAAATCTTAAATATGTTTGCAATCCTCTGAACTAACTTATTGCAAGACAGGTTGAAGTACAAACAAAACTTTGTGATAAGTAATAACAATTCTCAAAAATAAATTAAACAAAACAATCATTTTTCCAAGTAGCAAATAAAATAACATAGCATTATGGAAAAAACAAATAGCTGTTTAGTGCATGTTTTTATGTTTACAGAAATACCCTCACTAATGCAAAGCAGGATTGTCACAAATAAATATTTAAAATTTAATTTAAAACTCAAAAATGCTAATCAACCATGGTAGTTAAGTTGGTTATTCAACATGTACCACATTTATCATTACAATTTACAACTAACTATTATTTAGACAATATGTAAATATATTAAGATAATGCTAATCATAATAATTATATTACAATAAGTGATTCATGGATTCAACAAAACTTATCTTATCAAATTCTGAACAGTCTAAAATAGTAAGAATGGTTATTTGTTGACTTAAACGAAAGGCCATGGGAAGCTATAACAAAAGATAATAATTTTGTCATTACATGCAACATAACTACTTACAATGTAACAGTTTGTACAACTAAATATTTAATTTATTTACATAACAACATAACATTATTAATGTCACATTTATTACATGGACGCTGTTAGCCATTAGTATACTAACCCACAAAAAAATTATTATGTATTCAGTTAATTTAGTGAATACAGTTATGAACAAAACTGATATTTTAGATCATTTAGACTAAGGGTTCCCTAATTTATTTTGTCTACTGCCACTTTGAGAAAAAATTACTTTTTTGCAGCCCCCACTGTTTCACCTACTTTCTTATCTTTATAGTAAGGAGGTAGTGCTAGCGTATGCAAAGCCATTTCATACCGACCAAAGTTTTGTCCAACGGTAGCTTAATATTTATCAATCAATATAATCAGTGTCAGTCGCCGCACCCGTGTTGGAATGTTAACTGAGATTATTTCAAAGTTGTAACAAAATTAGTTGCGAAAAGTGATTTTATACCGAATGAAACTTTGATGGATGATTATTGAGGTCATGTTTAACCAAAAAATCACCTTCAGCCGTATTGCAGACGGGGGATTGATCAAATTAAAATGATTAAACAATAATTTACTAAATTGGAACAGAGTGGTAAACCAACAACTGTGGAATTAGATTGTGTATTTTCATCTTAATATTAAACAAAAATTAACCCCTATAGGGCTGCTATAATGCTACTGATTTACAAGTATAATGCATACCTGCTCAATATAGAAATACACATTAAATAGCTTGAGTTTCAATTTTTATATTGCTTAAATCAGTGTGCCTAAAATGGTGTATTTTTGTTCTAGGTTACCCATTCCAAATTGATGTATTGCATAATGAAACACAAAAACTTCCACATGTATGGGTGAAAGATAAGCCATTTCTTTACATACATCAAATTATTATGAGGATAGGTAAGTTTATTATTATTCATATTATATTTTTAACAGACTAGTATCCTTTAAAAGTTATATAATATTAGCTTTGACAGACCCTACTATTACAGAAACACTTCTAAAATAGCCATATCATTTAATTTTATGCTTCTATTTTTAGGTGTATCACCATGGAATAGCAATTTGAAAATGTGGGATGCTTTCCGAGCACCATTACAAGAAGTGTTCCGATTGTTGGAAACTGTGAGAAACCACGAAGACCCTAATTTGTAAGTATACAAGTAATAAGTTTAACGACAATATTTATAACAATTCAACAATATTGTTTTACCTTTTTGTTGTTGTGTTAATTTCCCTTTAATAGAACCTGTGAATATTAATTTAATTGTTAATTCTGTATATATTAATACCTCGATCGTGGGAATCGCAGACACAATAGATTTTCAATTGTTATGCAGCAGTCGGGTGCCGCTTGGAGATTGATGGGTTAATGATGCTGTAGAACTGCTATTTAATCAACGCACACGATATTTAAATTTTATGCAAACAATATACCTACCTAATGAATCCTGTAGTTATAATGTGTTAAGAATTAAGAATATTACGTCTTAGTGTTATCTACTAAAGCTAAGTGTCTGCTATGCGTTAATTCTATATTCATTTTACTATATTATTTAATATTATATGCAATGCAATATATTGTCTGAGCTGTGTATTGTCTGTATAATTTAAAAACTTAACTGACTTTAAATATATTTTATGTAGTTTAAAAGCAACTATTTGTGTTTCTGATTATTGCTTGGCGAAAATATTTTAAAAGTTCTTGTCTGATTCCATTTTTAGACTTGTGTCTTGTTATCACTGTGAATTATTCTCAAATAAGTATTGTTATCAAATACAGTAATTATTAACACCAGTTAATGAGTAAATTGATTACTAATAATTAGTAGTAACTAGTTAACTTAAAATCTCATAAAAATTTGCTGTTAGGTACCGGAGATATCGATCTCTTAAAATATACCTAATTAATTCTCTCAATGATCTTATCATTAATATTTAAAACACCTGTGAAAATTACTTACAAAGCGATCAAAAATATTTGATTTTATTATATCTTTACTGGAAACAGCGAATTTATTCGAATATTTACTGAATAATATGCACTTCAATTGAGTACTTCCAGTTGCAAAGCAGTTGTAATACCGTACTTTAATATAATTTTTATTAAAAATCTTGTGCATAATCATTATCAGCCTGTAATAATTTAAATGCACCTAGCGATTATACCTTATTTGGATATAAATTTTATAATATACTAGCGACCCGCCCCGGCGTCGCACGGGTATAAAATATATAGCCATAAAAAATATGCCTTCCTCAATAAATGGGCTATCTAACACTGAAAGAATTTTTCAAATCGGACCAGTAGTTCCTGAGATTAGCGCGTTCAAGTTAGCCCTTTCAAATAATTTTCCCCGTTTTTTCCACGTTTTCCTCTATTTCTTCGCTTCTATTAATCTTAGCGTAATAAAATGTAGCCTATAACCTTCCTCGATAAATGGGCTATCTAACACTGAAAGAATCATCAAAATCCGTTGCATAGTTTTGAAGATTAAAGGGAACAAAGGGACATGAGGGAAAAAAGTGACTTTGTTTTATAATAAGTATAGAAGTAGCGGAATTCAACTATAGTAAAAACATAGTAAAAAGTAATTTATTATTATATTGTATTGACTTTGTAAAAAAAACAAGCCTCAGTTATCCATCACTGAATGGAAAATTTATAAATTATAGTCAATTATGAAAAGTATTAAGTATGTTATTGAAATCATGCTCAGCTGTAATTAAAAATGTGATTAGTATTGCCCACAACATAATTAATTTGCCAAGTCTTATGGCTTACGAGGACCTGGTTAACCCAGATTATTATATTGTCTCTTTCATATTATACGAAGAACGAGAGGAATAACATCAAGCACATGGTTAAGTTTAACCCAGATCTGAGCGAATAGACCCAAAAGTATATAATATTATTATGACTTATGATGTTACTTACGTAAGACGTGTCAATGACTTTGTAAATAATGTGTATTTAATGCACCCAAAACATCATCATGATTACTTGCATAAAATTGAACAAATTATAATATTATTAATTATGTAAAACGCTCGCAATCTTACCTGGTTATTGTTCATTGTAGTCACGTCATTTTGTTGACCACATTTTGCCCTCTCAATACTTTTTGTAATATTAAATTTCAAAATCAGATGTATTTATTTACCTTATAACCATTAAGATTTTCGACAAACCATTAATATGATATGTTAAAGATCTTTTCGAGCTATTCACCAAGTAATTGTGTGTGCTGTGAAACGGATTATAAAATTACATATTAGAAATAAAAATGTTTCCTTGAGAAATTGTAGTGATTAGTTTAAATATTTTGACACGTTTCCCGCAATGGGTGTTTTCACACTGCACTGCGACGGTAACGACACGATACGATACCACAGAATAGATAAGGGCCACCGCACATATTATACAATTTCAAGTTGACCGACTATCGTACTAACTAAATTGCGTAGTGTCACAATTTAATTGGACAACTTCATCGTGTACGCTGCCAGCCGCAGACTTTTAGATTTACTTGGTAACGGTGCTGTTAGCCTAGCGACGTGCGTGTTAAAATGCGTAAAAAGCACGCTTTTATTGTGGCACTAATAAAACGAAGGCGAAAAGAAAGGAGAATATTTTGGGTGCATTCAATACTAAGTGACAGAATATTAGAATTAGTACGATAGTCAGTTTGTACGATAGTCGGCCAACTGGAATTTGTATAATATGTGCAGTGGCTTTCTATTCTGTGGTATCGTGTCGTGTTATCGTGCAGTGTGCAAACACCCAATGTCGAGGTGGCAAAGCGAGAAATAATCTCAGGGAAACCGTATGGTTTGCCACAATAAAAGCGGCAAGCACAATAAAAGCGCCATTGTGTGAACACCAAGTGATCGTGGCCTAGAGTTGTGCATTGTAACGGTGATGCCACACGATGCGGTGCGGCACCGCTCCGGTGTCCGTCTCACCGGACTACCGGCCACACGGTAAGTGCGGCACCGTTACGTTTTTGCGGTACTGTAGCAGCGACGGACTCGAGCTCCCCGCGTCCTCGCCTCATCTCGATTCCAGTGCGTGCGGTGCAGCGACGGAGCGGCACCGGACGCGCCGTGTGCCATACCATCCGTTTTTGTTTAGGACGCATCGCATCGTGTGAATTCGTGTGGCATCTCCCTAAAGCGTGGCCCATCACAGGCCATTTTGTACTGGAGCCTTTAGCTTTTAACATTTGTGTATAACTATCTCTCTTTTGCTGCTTTTTGCCAATAAACTAAGTGCTATACAATCAAATCTACTAGTTTTATATATAATAAAATGTTTTAATTAAAAAGTTGTGGGAAATAGGTTATGCCGGTTACGAGTATGGTGTTAAACATAAGAGCAAATTATTGTCGTAGACGTAGTATATATACTAGTTCATTATTATAATTAGACTTTCTTGATAACATCTTAAATTGATAATAATTAATAAAACGCGTAGTTATAAAAAAATTGTAGCTATGATTAATGAGAATAAATGTAAAAAAATAGTCCCTTGTGTAATATTATAAAAATTGAATAGTGACTAAGTCGTGTTGACGTCCAATTGCAAGCAGACTAGGTACTTCAAAATATATTGATGTGATACTACTAGCTATGTAATCAGTAATCAGTTTAAAAGTATATTATGATTAGTGATTACTAATCACTAATCATAATATACTTTTAATGTGGTAACTGTTCCCAACCACGTAGTGAATCGTAGTCATACTATCACTATCATACTTAATGGCAAAATTCATACGAAATTTTGTGACTAGTCTCGTGGTTTGAACAATAGCAAGTGCCACACCTTTGGAAACCACACCACATCAAACAAATTTTCTTTTGGTCACAGAAAAGGGACGATCCTGCAATACTGCTACCAGATTGAAAACGTTAAGAGAAGAAACAGCAAAACAAACACCGAGAACGTGTTGCCAGAATATAGCTGTCTCCTTCTGTCGCCTGCTAATCTGTGGCAACAGAACTTACAATCGTTTTCCCTGGACGCCAATATTATCAACACAGTTTACAACTATCAGGTAACGTATCATGATACAGCTGTAATAAAGCATTATAATACTTATATGATCTATCATACTAATGTTAAAAATGCAAAAGTTTGTGACTTCTTCACGTCTAAAAGGCCGAAGTTATTTTGATGATATTATATGGCATACCGCATAACATATTTCATAGAATTTCAACTACATAGAATTAGCTCACATCCTGGATTAACACATCCTATATTTTACAGCGGAAAACATCTTATAGGAAATAGTACCAACATTTTTACTTTTTAAAAACGCAGGTAGCACAACTGGGCACAGTTAGTATTCTAAATTAAACTCTTGAGGAGCCGAGCGGGCGAATTCATGCAGAAAAATACCCTGCACTCTCACCCCAATTCTTTGACTTGAACTTCCTGATTGAAAAAAAATTCGCTGCTGACTCCTATCCCCGATCTCTTGTCAGTTCGCTAGTATTATCTGCGTATATACTAAACACACCGGCAAAATTAGAGGAACATAACAAAATGTAATTTTTTTTGAAAATTATTCGCTGTTTTTTATATATTTATTTATTTATTAAATAATTGACGATTAAAAAATAAAACTTATATAAATTTAGGGCATAAATTTATATAAGTTTTCTAAATCTGCAAAAATCAAAAATTAAGAAAAATCTTTGAAATTTCAGTAGTAAGTTTTTAAGTTGAATTCTTCATTTTTACTTATAATACGATCAAATTAATAAAATCAGCGGAAATATTTCGTGTAGTTTTGAAAATCGCTACAGTTATTCCTTGTGATATCCAGATGAACATGTCAAAAGTCCTCAAGGGTGGGGGGTGAGCTAAGAGTGTAGGGGGGGGGTCAAAGGATCCTTTTTTTAGGTTTTTGCTCATAAGTAAAAAACCTGCACAAATAGCATTACGGTTACTTCTAGGAAAATTTTCTACATAAAATTTCCTCTAAATTATGTCCTATAATTTTTTTTGTACGGTCGATACTTTAGGAACTACATGGGGGTCAAATTCCTCAAAAGTGCGAATCGCGAAAATAACACGCATCGAACGTCCGAGACTAAGAAAACAACTTATTCTGATTCAAATACCTGCTATTCACAGATAATTATTTGTCCTAGCTGCTATTATTACAAAACGTTAGACTAGTCACCATGGAATTAGGAAGTACTATACAGCTGGAAGGCTTACTTCATCATTTTGAAATATTAAAATGAACCTTACTTCCATGTGCTAAAGTATTATTTTTATTAACTAATATCGTTATTAATAAGTAGCGAGCACGAGCGAGAAATCGATTTTCTTGGTTTGTCCCTTTCGCACAATTGCCATGTAAAATATACGATAGTACATAATTTCAGTCTTGATATGAAAGTTACAGTTCAACAAGAGCATTTCCTAGCTAATGCGAAAAACAAGTCTCGACTTATACAACTCCTCACAGAAAAAATGCAGGCAGAGCAAATTGAAACACGAGTGGCACCTAGTGATGCTGATTGTACAATTATAAAAAGTGCAATTGAAAAAGTCGCAAACTATCCTGAGGTTGCTGTTGTTATAGATTTAATAGTCCTTCTTATGGCTCTGTCACCACCAGATAAGCAAATATTCTTTGTGAAGCCAGGAAGAGGTAAAGTGGAAATGCAAATATTTTCCTCACAAGAACTCCAAAAACTCTCATTTTGCTCTTCCATTCTTTTCCTACATAGCTTCAGCGGTTGCGACACAACTTCAGCTATTTACAGGAAAGGCAAAGTGTCAGTTGTTAAGCTATTTGATCAAAAACCAAAAATCAAGGATATTGCCGCCATCTTCTACAATCCAACATCAACATCTGAAGAAATAGCAGAGTCAGGAGAAAGGATGTTTTTGACGATGTATCGTGCAGCCACTGATCAGCTTGATCTTAACAGACATCGATACTCAGTTTTTGTCAAATCCAGCACCAAATCCAAACCAGATCTTTCCTCTCTCCCACCTACAAAAGGATCAGCAAAATTTCACTCATTCCGAGTGTTCCACCAAGTACAAGAGTGGTTAGGTAACGCACTGCCTCCTGAAATGTGGGGATGGAAGCGAGGAGCTGATGGAAACCTCGAGCCTGTTACCACTCATGATCCTCCAGCTCCTGACACCGTGCTGAAGTCAATATTTTGTCGCTGCAAAAGTGATTGCACTGGTAATTATTGTGGATGCCGAAAAGCTGGTATCACGTGCAGTCTAGTATGCAACGGCTGCTTGGGTTCGTGTACAAATGGCGTACCTGTAGATTTGGTTGATATAGAAGGTGAAGATGATGATGATGTAGTAGAAGAAAATTATTGATTTAATTAAGACTGTCTAATTATTATTTTCTAGTTTTGAATACATTTTGAAAACATACCAATTTTATTTTATTTATAAAACCGTCTCATTTTTTATACCTATATAAAGTTGAACACTCTGTAACTTCTAAAGTATCGACCATACAAAAAAAATTATAGGATCAAATTTAAAGAAAATTTTATGTAGAATGTTTTCCTAGAAGTAACCGTTATGCTATTTGTGCAGGTTTTAGACTTATGAGCTAAAATCTAAAAAAAGGGTCCTTTGACCCCCCCCCCCCTACACCTTTAGCTCACCCCCCACCCTTGGGGATTTTCGATATGTTTATCTGGATATCTCAAGGAATAACTGTAGCGATTTTCAAAACTACACGAATTATTTCCGCTGATCGTCCATTTTCGGCTTAATTTTCTTAGGCTATTAAGAAATGCCATGTTTAAAGCCTGTAATGCCTTCTATGGATCTCAAGAGGGTCTGGATACGCCATTCCATGCTTGCATTTTGATTGTCGATCATTTCCTGTGGGATATTCTTCTACTCCTCCAGTAGCGCCAACTCGAGCTCCTGAACACATTTTGGAGCTGGAGTTTTAACTCGTACCGTTCACCCATTGATGTGCCACACGTCCTCAATCGGATCCCCATTCGTAGACCGTGCTGACCTCTCCACCTGGGCTACGCCAGCATCATTTAGGTAATAATACCCGATTTTTTTACTCTATGGACGCGCATAAAATTGAAGTTACTGCCTAAAACTGTGTAAAAGGCACAACATGCAGTTCTAGGATGTTTGTGCTATAGCCCTGTACTGTCAAAGTACCATCATTAACAATCATCAGCTCCGTGCGGGCTCCAAATCATATGCCACCCCAAACCAACTTCACAAGCCTGCACTGTGTCCGTTTTCACTCACTTGTTAAATTTTGATGTTCACGCGCAAATCTTAGCCTGGCTCTTTGCGGTCCTGTCTCGAGTTTTGGTGCCCTTGCTGGCACTTTTGAGTTTAATTTAACTTTTTTGATTCTTCTTCTTACTGTACAATCACTTACACGTCCATCTCGGACCTGTTCCGACAGGTTTCGTCTCTGCAAAGCAGTTTGAGGTCGATTTCTTAAGTCGATTCCTTACAAAACGGTCATCCTGAACCATTGCCACCCGAAATCTGCCTTGTTCTCATCTCCAAACGTAAGATCCAGTCTCTGTAGCGTTGAAAGTTACGATGGACCACGAAAGCCGACACACCTAAGGCCTGACTGACCGAACGGTAGGTGTGACCTTTCTCTATCGTGGTTACAGCTCTAGCAGTCGTAGATGCTGGAAAATCGCTAATTTTGTGTCTAAGCAATGTGTTCTTCCAAAAACCAAACAATCAAATGAGCTGGCATACCTTGCACCCCGCTAAAAACGCCATTCTTATCAGAAACACTTACAACGTCAATCATCGAAAAACACTTAGTAGGGCATAATTGCAATAAAAATCTGTTAGCTTCCCAGTTGTGTTCAATATTTTATTTCTTAAATGAGCTTAGAAACTATAAAAAAGGATTTCACACAGCCCGACCCACTTGAATTCAAGTTGTGGCCCTTTTTACCTATGTTCCGCTAATTTTGCCTGTGTGTGTATATATTATGAGACAAAACGAGAGAGTGCTCTTGTGCACTGTGCACAAACCTACCCACTATAAAAAACTTCCTGGTGTGGTTTCATTAAAACTGGCTAGTCCAGTGGCGGCCTTAACCATTCCGTTACCCTAGGCGGCAGGTATTTAATGTCTTACGAAAAAATACCTTGTGAGGCCCCTGCAAGAGCGAGGCCCCGGGCTATTGCCCTGTTAGCCACCCTCCCGGCTACCGTCACCGAAACTGATGTGCGAAGTATTATTGTGTACATAAACTTTAAAATGTTTGTCACAGAACTTACAAACGGGCAAGGTGTCGATAGCAGAGATGGCGTTTGGTTTGCATCTGAAAGATACGGGAATCAAGAGATATCCGCTACGGTCCAGGCCTAGAGTACTACAGTATGCCATCACTATATTCTACCAGCATGCCGCCGAAAGGTAGTTTTTTCTTATCTAAGCACGACAATATAAACATATTTAAGTAGTGATACATATTAATTGTAAAGAGTGCTTTTTTGAAAAAAAAAACCTTAAGGTGCTCCCAGACAGAAGTTATATAACGTTATAAAACATTGTATAACACGATAACATTTTATAATATCGTGTAACATACGCTACAACATGTCATAAAATAAACGTGTATTTTGTTATAAATTGTTAAAAAATGTTATATAACGTTATATAACTTCTGTCTGGGAGCACCTTTACTTATAAATAATGTGTTGGTTCATTGGACCATTGTTATTACAGTCTGTCAGGAAAGAGTAGACGCAGTACAATATTTTCTAAACGTAATCACGCTCAAAAGGTGGTTTTTGTGATTTCAAAATTGTGTTACAGCGTCGACTTTTAACCGACTTCAAAAAAAGGAGGTTATCAATTCGACGCGTATGTATGTAATATTTCCAGAACTGCCCAGTTTTTGTATATGTTAATCTATGACAGCTTCTGAACAAATGTGCCAAATTTCAAAAGTTTATGTATGTATGCTCTGGAACCATAAGTCAGATTTTAGTGATTCTTTTTTTATGGTACTAGGTATTGTTCAACTTAGGGAATACTGTAAGTTTCATCAAAATCGGTTCAGTAGTTTTTGAGATAGGGAATTTTAATTCTTAATTACGTATAAAAAATTTGAAGTCGGTTTTATCTTTTTAAAATACTATTATTTGACAAGCTATAACCTTGAATCTAAATGAGGAAAAATCCCTTAGAATTTAGATGTTAAATTGACAAAATATAGGCGTATAACTTAGCTAAATCTAGTAAGTAAATGCTATGTAACTTAGACGGAATCTAACACAAACAAAATATGTCGGCCCCAAATAATGTATTCTGTAAATGGAGGACAAACGTATCTCCCGTATAAATTTAACCTTGTTTGGCTGTGGCCTATTTGTGTTTTTAGAACAACAATAACTTTATTGTTTGCCCTGCAAGTTACGTCACTGATCTAATCTGCTTAGGGAATGTTATTCGACAAATTTACTATTCGAATAATTCGAATATTTTTCAAAAGTTTTCGAATAATTCGAATATTATTCGAATAATATAACATTTTTGAAAAATGCTGAAAACTCTGAATAAAAGTTACAAGGAGCTTCGTACAACCATGTACAACCTATTTTGTTAATACTATGAAGTAAGCAATTCGTATTTTTACTTTTATCGACATAAATCTTTTTAAATGACATAGTTAATTTTTATTGTTAAACACTTTAAAAATGTATATTTTAAGATTACAGCCTGGCAATAAAAGAAAGGCTGTAAAATGTAAACCGTTTTCGATCGTAGCAACTTTTACCTTTCTCATGTGATTATGCTTAGTCTTACTAGGCAGCAGTTGAGATTAAATAATAATATGATATTCGACGTTATGATATTTATAGATTATCTGTTCATTACATAAGACTAAGCCAGCTAACCTATCTTTTTGATATTTTCGATCCACATTCACCTAGTTCACCTAGTCGGCTTAACTGTGTCAACGTGGCTCGAAATTATAAAAAAGTGCCACTAGAAAACAAACATCACAACAAAGAAAAAAAAATTGCAACCAAGCCCTGGGGGAGGGTGAAACAATCCTAGAGCTGGTGAATTTAGTAACTTGAAGTTTCATAACGCCAATAACATGATATTAAGGAGCCATCGACATTTTTAGATACTGTACTAACTGTTTCAATTATCAATCGAGGACTGCCGCGGTAAAGCTATTGAATAGCAAATTTTTATCAATTTGTCGAGTCATAGATCACATATCGCGAGCTTCAAGCCAGAAGGGCGTATAAAAAATGATCTTTTGTATTTTAACTACATATTTTAAAACTCTCAATATGCAATATTACATCTATTACTTTCTTAAAAAACGAGTTTGTTTTATATAGACCCTTCTGGCGTAATACCTCGATCGTGGGAATCGCAGACACAATATATTTTCAATTGCGACTGCACGGTGCCGCTTGGATACTGATGGATAGAAGCTCGCGATATATAGCTATCACGGTAGACAAAAAAATTGAGAAAGCTTGAAAAAAGTCTATGGATCCATGTCTGAAAGGAGTTTATATCTTCATTTGCATGTTTTTAGGCAAAATAACGTCTTAAACATGATCAACGGCGACGATGAATGGTCGTATACTCATTTGTTAGACTAAAAATAGATTCAATTACATATATCATTAAAGATGTAGAATATTCATAAATAACTAGCTGACCCGACAGACGTTGTCTTGTCTTAACGATGATTATTTAATTCTAATTGGTTTAATTAAGAAAATAATAGATTAAAATTAGTATCTTCACGCCGAATTTCATCAAAATAGATTAATAAATAGTTTAAGCGAAAATCATAAAAGTTTATTGTGCAGGAACCGTACATTTTCCGGGACAAAAAGTATCCCTTGTCCTTTCCCGAGACTCAAAGTATCTCCATACCGAATTTCATAAAAATAGACTGAATAGTTTAGGCGAAAATCATAAAAGTTTATTGTGCGGGAACCGTATATTTTCCGGGACCAAAAGTATCCCTTGTCCTTTCCCGAGACTCAAAGTATCTCCACACCAAAATTCATCAAAATCGATTGAATAGTTTACGCGCAAATCATAAAAGTATATTGTGCAGTAACCGTACATTTTTCCTGGACAAAATGTATCCTATGTCCTTTTCCTGGTTCTAAGCTACCTCTCCACCAATTTTCAGCCAAATCGGTTTATCCGTTCTTGAGATAAAAGTTTATTGGGCGGGAACCGTACATTTTCCGAGACAAAAAGTATCTCCATACCAAAATTCATCAAAATTGATTGAACAGTTTATGCGCAAATCATAAAAGTATATTGTGCAGTAACCGTACATTTTTCCGGGACAAAATGTATCCTATGTCCTATTCCTGGTTCTAAGCTACCTCTCCACCAATTTTCAGCCAAATCGGTTCATCCGTTCTTGAGTTATAAGTGGCGTAACTAATACAACTTTCTTTTATATAATACTAGCTGACCCGACAGACGTTGTCCTGTCTTAACGATGATTTTTTTTAATTCGAATTGGTATAATTAAGAAAACAATAGATTAAAATTAGTATCTTCATGCCAAATTTCATCAAAATAGTTTAAGCGAAAATCATAAAAGTATATTGTGCAGGAACCGTTCATTTTCCGGGACAAAAAGTATCCCTTGTCCTTTTCCGAGACTCAAAGTGTCTCCACACCGAATTTCATAAAAAAGACTGAATAGTTTAGGCGAAAATCATAAAAGTTTATTGTGCGGGAACCGTACATTTTCCGGGACCAAAAGTATCCTTTGTCCTTTCCCGAGACTTAAAGTATCTCCATACCGATTTTCATAAAAATAGACTGAATAGTTTAGGTCAAAATCATAAGTTTATTGTGTGGGAACCGTACATTTTCCGGGACCAAAAGTATCCTTTGTCCTTTCCCGAGACTTAAAGTATCTCCATACCGATTTTCATAAAAATAGACTGAATAGTTTAGGTCAAAATCATAAGTTTATTGTGTGGGAACCGTACATTTTCCGGGACCAAAAGTATTCCTTGTCCTTTCCCGAGACTCAAAGTATCTCCATACCAAAATTCATCAAAATCGATTGAATAGTTTACGCGCAAATCATAAAAGTATATTGTGTAGTAACCGTACATTTTTCCGGGACATAATGTATCCTTTTTCCTTTTCCTGGTTCTAAGCTACCTCTCCACCAATTTTCAGCCAAATCGGTTTATCCGTTCTTGACATAAAAGTTTATTGCGCGGGAACCGTACATTTTCCGGGACCAAAAGTATCCCTTGTCCTTTCCGGAGGCTCAAAGTATCTCCATACCAAAATTCATCAAAATCGATTGAATAGTTTACTCGCAAATCATAAAAGTATATTGTGCAGTAACCGTGCATTTTTCCGGGACAAAATGTATCCTATGTCCTATTCCTGGTTCTAAGCTACCTCTCCACCAATTTTCAGCCAAATCGGTTCATCCGTTCTTGAGTTATAAGTGGAGTAACTAACACAACTTTCTTTTATATATATAGATATAGATATTATTTTTCTAAAATAAACTTAATTTGGTTCTTATTCCATGTTAATTTTATGTTTAATAGCATTTTAAACCAAAATAAAAATATTTGTACTATTCGAATTATTCGAAAAATAATTTGGCGAATATTCGAATAATAAAATCGTCGAATATTCGAATAACATACCCTAAATCTGCTACTTGCACATTCGTTATCGAGATGTTCCCGAATGGAACACAAAGTTTTATTTATTCTGTTATCTGTCTTCTACATAGACTACCTAATGCATAGGAATATACAGTTATATTATGCTCGATATATTTTACAACAATAATTCAATCATCCAAACATTATAATGGATAAAAAACCTTGTGATAGTCACACGTTTTTATCACTTAACAAAAAACATGCCTTGTTTACGTGTAATTTATTAAATTTACTTAACAATGTAATATTTTCAGGTTCATCAACTCGCTGTCGGATAAGCTAAGAGAGATGTACCCGCTATATCAGGACTCGCCTCAGTCTAACCCAGGGGAAGTGTTCCTTATATACTACCCTGGTCAATTCAACTACCGAGAACTTGTGCCTCTCATGATCACATTCATAGGCCTATTCCTCTACGTATATTTCTCTGTTCGAAAAATAGAGTTCATCAAATCCAAATTCGGCCTAGCCGCCTGCTCCGTGGTTACTATTGCTGCAAGCCTCTCCATGTCGATGGGCATATGTTTCTACTTCGGATTCTCACTGAGTCTACAAGGGAAGGAGATTTTTCCATATTTGGTGATTATCGTCGGACTTGAGAATATACTGGTTTTGACCAAAAGCGTGACGTCTACAGACTCCAGGCTCGATGTTAAAATCCGACTAGCCCAGGGATTGAGCAAAGAAGGATGGTCAATTACGAAAAATCTCCTCACAGAAATTACAATCCTCACCGTTAGTTTCTTCACATTCGTCCCGTTCATACAGGAGTTCTCTATATTCATGATAGTCAGCCTTATCTCGGACTACTTTATCCAAATGGTGTTTTTCGCCACGATTCTCGGCATTGACGTCAGACGCATGGAATTCTATCCCGAACAAAACAACAAGCTGTATTTGAAGGAATATTTCAATGGAAATAATGTCCTGAATTGGCGCTACAACAAAGGGTATATGGAAGACTATAGCATTTCCCCTTCTAGGATGACCAAGTCGAAGTCCCACCCCAGACTGAACGGGCTGGCTCACAATAGTCCAACGAATGTGGTGGCTCAAAGAAACCCCAGTCCGGGCAGCCAAGACGCCAGAGTACCGAAGCGAATACGCCTGGTGAATATGTGGGCTAGGACGCGATTCTTTCAGCGCGCTTTCATGGTCTGGATGTTGGTTTGGATATCGATGATAGTTTACAATTCCGGCATCGTTGAATACTTTATCGCGAATATAGATAAGATGGACAATAAGGGGGACCAGAAACGGCATAAGGTGAAGGAGGAGGTGCAACCCGATCACAACATTTACAACAGCACGTCGCGAAATCCGTTCATCTTCACGCCATTGTTGGAGGTCGACTCTCGCAAGGCGGTCGTGGACGCTAACGAAACTATATTCTTGAAATATTCGCCGCACTACCGACCATGGTCAAGGTAAGAGTTTTATGGTTGATAATTTTATTTTTACGTCTAAAATTTTTATACAAGGACACTGTCCTACACACATTTTCTTTTTATAATGACCATGGTTAATTTTATTATCTGTAGGAAAACGAACATAAATTGTCTTAAATTTTGAAATTTATGAAGTTGCCTGAGCGGTTGGCACACTCTGTTAAGTTTTAATTACAGAAAATTAAGATTGTATGATTTTAGACGTAAAAAATGGTACCAATGAATATTTTTATTACATGAGTCAATTTTGTCGTCAATCCTTCAAGTGCTTATCTTAATAAGATGCGTACATTATTCGTCGTTACCATCGAATGTTAATTCGATTAATTATTATCAATTTACAATAGTCCGATCGAATGACTCACCGTAGATACCATCAGTGGACGATTGAAGAAACTACGGTAATGGTTTGTGTAGGTTGTGCTCAACTAGTACTAACTACTAAAATAACAGTCTGCAATAAAATATCCATAGCCAGGTTAAACTTGTTTATACGAAGTAAGTACCAGAGTTCCCAAAACATAACAATTATTACTACTTATAAACAATTTAATTCGCGCGACGTGTTCACAAGAAGCTAAGATTGTATCTTCATTAGGTAGTAATTATAGAATTTTATAAACATTTTAATTAGAATTCGAGGTCCTCGCTTAGGTATTGTTTTAATTTTGTAATGAGATAAAAAACTTACAAAATATGAGTTGATGTTTTTTTAAGTAAAGAATTTTATTTAATACTAGCGACCCGCCCCGGTGTCGGACGGGTATAAAATATATAGCCACTGATATAATGATTAAAATCGATAGCCTACGAACCTTCACGTGGTCTACTTATCTGGGCCAAATAACATAAAAATTGCTCCAGTAGTTCGCGAGATAAGCCCTTTCAAATAATTTCCCCGTTTTTTCCACATTTTCCTATTAGTCTTAGCGTTATAAAATATAGCCCATAGCCTTCCTCAATAAATGGGCTATCTAACACTGAAAGAATTTTTCAAATCGGACCAGTGGTTACTGAGATTAGCCCTTTCAAATAATTTTCCACGTTTTTTTCCACATTTTCCTCTATTTCTTTGCTCCTATTAGTCTTATGGCCTGTTTCACCGCTTCCTGATAAGGTGTCCGATAGGGTTATTTGACAGATTTTCCATACTCCATCTGTCAAATTAAGTGGTAGATAGCCTTATCAGGAAGCGGTGAAACAGGCCCTTAGCGTGATAAAATATAGCCTATAGCCTACCTTTATAAATGGGCTATCTAACACTGAAAGAACCATCAAAATCCGTTGTGTAGTTTTAAAGATAAAAGGGAACAAAGGGACATGAGGGAATAAAGCTACATACCTACTTTGTTTTATAATAATAAGTATAGTTTTTTTTTTTCATTTTTAAGAATTAAAATTGAATTCTTTCTGTGACATTGAATATCTTATGAAACAGTGTAAATTGTAAGTGTCTACTTACTTTTTGTAATATAATAATTCATTCTTTATTGTTCATTTAAATAATGCATCTAACCTACTTTGGTACAAAAAGAAACATTAATGGATTAATCCACGCGTAATAAATTATAATGTTTGATGTTGCAGACGATATAATAACCCATCAATCCCCAAGCGGCATCCGGCTGATAACAATTGAAAATCTATTGTGAATTAAATTGAAAATCTAGTGGGGATATAATTGAAAATATATTCCCACGATCGAGGTAATAATTGAGTTTGATATCGATGATGGTATCACGTAAGGACTTCAGTGGGATAAGCAGGAACAATTGACACCTACGCGTATCTTCAATTATATAAGCGCTATATTAGTCTTCGTTATATTTCCTACGTAAAAGTTCGTTATAGGTTTAGGTGAAAATAGGGGCAAGTAATGCTGTCCCTGCGTTTTATAGTTTCAGAAATAGTCCTGAATCCGGTGTAAGTCTGTGAGAAGGAATGGATTTCGAATGTAACTCTTTTTACCCAAAAACTACTCGTAAATAGAGTTATGTTATTGGTTAAATTACTGATGAAACCCTGAAGTTTTCTGTTTAGATTACCATCAAGGGTCTTATCACACTGGCGATTAGCGAGTGATTTGAAAGCGACGCGAGTGCGCAGCGCGCACGCCGCGACAGCGCAGCGTCGTCGCGTGGACGCCATTTTGTACACTCGTCTAGGGAATTCCCTAGACGAGTGTAGAAAATGGCGTCCACGTTTAATAGGGAATTCCCTAGACGAGTGTACAAAATAACGTCCACGCCACGCCGCGACGACGCTGCGCTGTCGCGGCGTGCTCGCTGCGCAATCGCGTCGCTTTCAAACCGCTCGCTAATCGCCAGTGTGATAAGGCCCTTATACCTCCCGTATTTACTACTTATTTAGAGCAGCGGGTAACATCTATGAATTTTTTTTTTTTTTTATTCTTTATTAGGGCAAAAAAACAATATCACAATAAAGTACTATTACAAACAGTCTTCCTCTATAAATATACAGTAATTGTGATATCCACATCATTTACCACATACTAAATATGTAAAATGTTCTTAAGTTTAATTATAAGTATTTGTTTATTAACAGGTTGAGATTTTAATTTAATGTATTGTTATTTTACATATTTAATTTTTGACATGTTTAAGCAAATAACAAGATAATAAGATTATAAGTGTTACCTACCTGCTTATTTAGTAACTACCATTTACCAACCTTGATTGATTAGCGGGCGGCACCCTCGCCCTACGATACGAGGTCTTGGGATCAGTAACAACGACTACCAGGGTGTCGTATGCGAGATCAATCTGGTTTACAAAGTAGTACCTACTTAGTATCGAGTAGTTAACTAAAATTACTTTATAATCAACGTATACTACGGCTGCTTTTTATTTTACATGGTTCTTACAAAATCGAAGCCAAGTAACTACACAATTTCTATATCAAATAACCAATAAAGTAATAATAATAATACAGTATTTAGGTATACAGTAATAACTAATAACTAGAAGTTAAACTATCAAAGCCATGTGTCAGCCTGTGTGTGTGTGCGGTGTACCTAGGTGCGCCATTTGCGAGTATGTGGCACCCTAGCCCTGCGACACGAGGTCTTGGGATCAGTAACTAAGACTACTAGGATGACATGTGTTGTTTATATTAATTATTAATTACAATACCCGGCAATAAATATTGCACATCGACCTTTGGAAAGAGACAATCGGCTAATTTCGGTTTCATAGAGCGTTATCTTTGTAGCACACACCCATTTGACATTATGTCAGTCGTTGTCCAAATTCAATGGAGTGCAGTCGCGTTCAGGTCAAAATATATATCTAGAGTTGTTAACACCCCTAAATTTGCTACAGCTGTAATTTTTCAAAAGAATTAAAATATACGTAAACATAATTTGAACACGCTTTTTATTTTATTTTACCTGAACCTAAATCCATAATTTAAAGAAAACTTGGTGTATTTTATACAAAGAATAATAAAATTTTCAAAAGAAGCAAACCATAATAATTATGGTTTTTTTTAACAGCTCCTAATATATACCGGACTTTTTGTATTTCGTGCGTAAGAGATAACGCTCTACAAAACCGAAATTAGCCGATTGTCACTTTCCAAAGGTCGATGTGCAATATTTATCGCCGGGTACTGTACATGTGTGAGAGCACATTACCTGCTGTACGACATGTGAGTGTTAGTTTGAGTTTGTATGTGTGCTATGTGTGTTTATAATCGTGAGCATTTTGAGTGCGTGGCACCCTAGCCCTACGACATAATATTGAGGTCTTGGGATCGGTAACGATGACCACTAGGGTGCCGTGTCAATATGTTATATAACAATAACTTACGTGAAATATCCTAACAATACAGTTTTATCACTAAGTAATACTAGTGATATTTATTTTATAGAGTTCCTCTGTGATCAGTTTTTTAAAAGCAGTGGCTTTATTGGCATTAATATCTATATGGTTAAAGTGTCTGTTATATAAGGTAAGTATATGATTAATTGGTGCGCGAAGACCTGCATTAGTACGCGATAATCTTGTAGCAAATACTACAGGAGCAGCACGACAGGCTCTTTTGTGTGTTCTGAGAGGCACTCTGTAGCTAAGGTCATTTACAATATCGATGCAGTCATATTTATTGTGGCAGATGTCGTACAATAACATCATCTGAAGTTGCATTCTTCTACAATTTAAGGTTAGTAATTTGTACTTTTCTAGTAACTCAGGGTACGATAGGTAATTTAACCGACATTTATATTGTACACAACGTAAGTAACTTTTCTGCACTTTTTCTAGGTAGTGTGAATATCCTGCGTACATCGGATCCCAAATACATGGAGCATATTCCAGTTGTGAGCGAATTAAGGTTTTGTATAGATATAGATATGTACTAGGTCGTTTGAAATCATTACTAGCTCTTAAAACAAAACCGTACATCTTAAAAGCTTTACTGCAAATAGAATCTATATGAGAATCCAGCGTCAGTTTTGTATCCAATATGACCCCAAGGTCACGAATAGTGAAAACTTTTTCTAACTTATGGCCATCTATGAAGTAGTCATGTATTATGGGTCGTCGTTTTCTGGTAAAAGAGATTATTTTACATTTGTTTAAACTTAGCTGCAATTTATTTGCATTACAATAGTTAGCAAATCTTTTAAGATCTTCCTGTAGCCCCCTCTGGTCATCAGCATTGTCAATGGTGCGATAAATCTTTAAGTCGTCTGCATATAGTAGAAATTTACAATTTTTGAAACATTTGTGAATATCGTTTATGTAGATGATGAACAGCAGGGGACCAAGGATAGACCCTTGTGGCACTCCAGACGTTATAAAATTAGTATCAAAGTTAGATTCATACCCATTAATGACAACTTTCTGCGTCCTATTTGTGACATAAGATTTGAACCATCTCCATAGATTACCACGGATACCGTTAAAAGCGATTTTTTCAAGTAATAGTTTATGGTCTACACGATCGAAAGCCTTTCTAAAATCTGTGTATATACTATCTGTTTGTTTATTACAATCCAGATTTGTAAAAAGTTGATTGGTATAAACCATAAGGTTTGTAACAGTAGAGCGATTACGAACGAAACCATGCTGTTGTTGAAGGATATTTCTATGTAATAGTGGGTATATATAATTATGTACTAGCCTTTCAAGTAGTTTAGATAATGTTGGAAGTATCGAGATTGGTCGGTAATTGGTTATGTCTGTTTTGGAGCCTCCCTTATGAATTGGGGTAATTCTAGCAGATTTCCATACCGTCGGGCACACGCCTTCTGTCAAACATTTATTATAAAGTTTTGTTAAAGGCTCATGTATAGCCTCTGCAGTACATTTAAGAAAGATGGGAGGTACATTATCGAGACCTGCTGCTTTTGTACTATCTAGAGCTTTAAGTTCATTAAGGACGTCACCTTCTATTAGTTTTATATCACTGATAATTGTGGCGTTAGAGGGTCCGCCCTCCTCACCCGTTATATTATCCATATTAAAAGAGTCTGTAACTTCAGAGGGTTGAAATACCGACTGAAAAAATGTGGCGAAAAGGTTACAAGTTTCCTGAGGGGTTTTAGCTTTTATATTATTGTAATGTACGTTAGTAGGAATTACTGACTGGTTTTTACGGTTATTTATGTAATTCCAGAAATATTTGGAATTTTTAGGAATGTCATCTTCTACAGAGGTCATATATTTAGTGTAGCAGATCTGAGATTCTTTCTTGAATCTTTTTCGAAGCAAAGAGAACGTGAAATAGTCTGATATGTTTCCATGTAGCTTCCATTTATTCCATGCCTTATTCTTATCTTTATAAATGTGTATCAAGGCTGGTGTGAACCACGCGGGAAAATTATTATTAGAGACACGTTTAGATGGTACTCTTTTTCGAATAATATTATATATGTTTTCGTAGAAAACACTCGCACAATTTTCAGAAGATTTGTTTTTGAATTGTTCATGCCAATTGATTTCAAGGATATCCTTATTTATTTGTTCGTAGTTTGCACTTTTGAAACATAATCTTGTAGTTAAAGACGTAGTTATAGGTTTGAAACAGTGATCTTCAACAGGTATTAAGGCATAGAAAGGGGGGTGATACGCATCCGGTGGAACAAGAGTGATTGGCGCGGGGTATGTTCTACATTCTTGAATATTTGTTAAACATAAGTCGAGCAATCTATTTATGCTATTCTTATGAGAGTTTACCTGTACACAATTTGTCGCCCTAATGAAAGTAAAAAGATGTGAGTTTGGTGGCGAATACAGATTATTTACAGGTATCATGTTGTTGAGATTACCGTTTGTGCACCAATCTATGTGAGGGAGGTTAAAATCTCCCAATATACAAACATTTTCATAACACTTTATTTGTATAATTTTTAATAATTCATTAAAAAGTGCTAAGTATATGTCATTGTTCACAGCTGGTGGAACATAAACGGCGCCTAGCAAAAGTTTAGTTTTACCAAGACGTAGCTCTATTAGCAAGTAATCTAGAATAGGGGGTATGTCTAGTGGGGCAGCGGGGGGCTCTGGCATACATTGCGTAGCGCCTAATGTGCGCAGTACCGCAACAAGTACACCCCCTCCGTCCCGGCGTCCCGTGGCAACACGGTCACGAATGAATCCATACTTAAAATTGTAAACGCGAAAGTGTGTCTGTCTCTTCACGTCCAAACAGCTGAACCGATTTTGCTGAAATTTTATATGGGGATTCTTTGAGTCCCGGCAAAGGATATAGGACATGTTTTATCCCGGAAAAATTTACGGTTTTCGCGTGATAAACGAATTTTGGCGCAACGCATTTGCGGGCTTCATCTTGAGTCTATATGAAGCTGGCAAATGCATTCTAGATCCAAAAATTTTTTCAGGTTAACCCCATACCACTGGTCGACCATACTATCGCAGTACAACGAATCGCTAGCCGGTAGATACGTGGTGGTGTTGCCTCCGGTGCTCCTGAGCCATCGTGTCAGCCCGGAGCTGGCTGCCGGAGTGCGGCATGTGGATGAGAGGGATCCGCCCCCGCTGCGCTGGCAGGCCCTAGCCGCGGCCTTGGACCCTATTGATATATTGCCAGGTAAGATAATATCCAAATAGCAGTGCGTCTGTCTGTCGTCTTCACGCCCAAACCGCTGGACCGATTTTGCTGAAAGTTGGTATTAAAATCATTTTAGTCCCAACAAAGGACATAATATGATCTATGACCCAGTCTTTTGAAGTAGTATTTACATAATAATTATGTCGCCTTGATAAAACAGGATACCTCTGGAAGATCCTTACCATATCCTTTATAGCATAAATTGAAATGAATAACAAATCTAAAAACTGAGAGTGATTCTGGGTAGGTACTAATAATACCTTTTTTTTAGATTTCGAATACAGCGATGGTAAAACTCAGCCGTATCAATGGGGGAAGGGGACAGAGCTGCCGATATACCCCACGACGCCGATGGAGATATTACTCCTCGCTATACTGTGTTCCATCAGTGTAGCTGTCATCGCGTATATGATGGTGGTGCTGTACAGGTAATATAACTAAAATACAATCAGTACCCGGGTATCTTAAGATGATCGCGTCGCATCCCATGTCTGCACCGTACGCGCCATACTTCATGATATCATTTCATACAACGAATCCTAGGATGCGGTGCGTGCGGCGCGTACGATGCGGACAAGTGTGCGATCAGCTTTAGGGCCAACGCACACGTACCACAACCACACGACATCGCAACAAAATGTCGTCGAGCAGTGGTTAAGTGTGAATGTTGTCACTGCTGCTTTTTGTAGTTGCGTTGTGGTACCAGTCGCCAGTGTTTGCGATGTGGTTGCGATGTGGTTACGTACGAAACTCAATGAAACGGAGGAATACGTGGTGTGGTTGTGGTACGTGTGGGTTGGCCCTCTAGGCTGCGTTTCCACTGAAGCGGAGCGGAGCTTAACGGTGCCCGAATTGACCAATCGTGCTATTTTAGCGGAATGAGAGCGAAGATTTCGAGCATGGTGATTGGTCAATTCGGGCACCGCTAAGCTCCGCTCCGCTTCACTGGAAACGCAGCCTTATGCACAGAAATGCAGCTTCGATCCATTTTCAATATTATCCGTTTTCTATGAGAATACAAAATGAAATATCAATGTAGTTGACTAATTGGTTCCTTATTTCGTTTGTAATGTCCCTAAAACGGTAGATTCAGGTAAACAGATCGTGAATAATAAAGTTATAAGCAATACCGACGATGATATTGGAATAGAATAATTGGTCCGTACCGAATGATGGATCACTTCCTAACCCGAGTGGACTAGCTATATTATCATATTATTAGCGGTGAAAATGCCAATATTGACCGATGTATACTTATACTACGAGTATATTCATATTGATCAATTTTGACTAGTAACAATATATTATATGCATCTATTTGCAGTGACGTGGAAAGACTAAATATTTTAGACCAATATTTTTAACCAAGTCATAAGAAACTGAAATGAAAAAGTATGACGTGGGACTTTTTTCAGGTGTATTTGTTCTCGGCACTACGCAGAATGGCGCGCGTCTTGGAACGAGGACGAGGAATACAGGAAAATAATTGCTAAACAGCCTGCTGTTCAGGTATTTTAACATTTTACTTATATTTACTTATATTACATTTGCTTCTCGTGAGGTTTATAAATACCTGGGACACTACTTGACACCTGACCTTAAGGATGACTCTGATATTAAGAGGGAACGGAGAGCGCTATCGGTGAGGGCAAACATGCTCGCTCGTCGGTTTGCGCGTAGTTCACATAATGTCAAAGTGACCTTATTCAGGGCTTATTGCACCTCCTTTTATACGGGTAGCCTGTGGGCCAATTACACCCAAAAATCGTATAGCGCTCTTCGTGTCCAATTCAACAACGCGTTCAGGGTGTTGTTGGGGCTGCCTTGGCGCTGCAGCGAGTCAGTGATGTTCACTGAAGCATGTGTAGACTGCTTTTATGCAACCATGAGGTGAGGGGCAGTACCAACAGCATACTGAGAATGTTTGCAGAACGATTGGACTGTCCTTATTTTAATCGATGTGGAGCTGTGTCACATGGACTAGCAAAATAGTTGATAACCTTATAATATTATTCTAGCAGTTAGCGACTATTTTGTTAAATTAAATCGTTATTTATAATTTTTAAAATGCTAACATTCGCTTTTAAGAATCAAAGTGTTACTTACAATAAGGCCAAAAAAAAATGTTATTATTATTATTTTATCATCAAAAATAGATAATGAAGGATAGCGCATCCAAAATTTTCGCCGCAGCGTCACACCGCGTAATATAATGCCTAAAATTACAAGATTGATACTGAATTAATATTAGGCATGTTATAGTATAATTTTAACCTACTTACCCCTGGGTTAACTCAATTCTGGGTTAAATATTATGTTGTCTCTTGTTCATTGTATTTATAATAAAAGGCTTGTTTAAACACAGCCTATTTTCAACTCGGATTGACGTTAGTAAACTTTTAAAAACTGTGATAATAATTGAAGACGTGAGTGGAAGAATCCAATAAATGATATTTTATAACATACGGACGATTACTCATTTTTCCCCTTATAATTTGAACAACAAATCTTGTAACTGATTTACTTCCTCATCTGGCTAATATATCTGGCTTTATGTGAAGCCAGCAGCAACAGCCATCAACAGTTTTTTATTTTAAATTATTTTCCTGGCCAATTATTAGCCTTCATTAATGCAAAAAAACGTATTTTTTTCTGTTACTTACCTGGTTCTTCCACTTACATCTTCAATTATGAATTTTATTTTTTATGAATTCAATTATAAATTTCAATTATGTTTTTAATTCACAGCTAGTAATGGAAGCGGTGCCCATAGTAGTGGCTGGCCACAACCAAGAGGTGGAGTGTCTGGTGACTGACGGCGAGAAAGTCGTCAGCTCCTGCCTGCAAGGCAACGTGAAGGTTTGGGAATCACTAAACGGGGAGATGATCACCAATATTGATAGACACGGGTGAGTACAGAGCCTAGATACTTGTCAGGGTTTAGTTTGAATCTAGATTGTCATGTTGCTGGTAAGTAAACTCTAAATAAAGTGCCTTTTTTTTTAAAGAAGGCAGGTGCTATACGAGGGCTGCTATTTATGTATCCGGAACTGGCCACTTACAAGAATAATATTTAAAAAGTAATTACAACATTTGAAAATAGAACTCTTTGTTTGAAGAATACATTTTGTTTCATGTGACTGTCAATTATTTTTCCATTGTGGCGTCATTTTGAAAATTGCGTGTCTTCATTTGCCATGGATTTAACGCGTGAACATTTTCGTGCAATGATTTACTACGATTTTCGGCGTGGGCTAAATCAACAACAGTGCTTCATTCAACTCACCGCAACTTTTGGAGATGAAGCACCATCAAAAACCACTGTTTATCACTAGTACAGTGAGTTTAATCGTGGGCGGTCTATGCTCACGGATGAAAATAAAGAAGGTCGCCCAAAAACAGCTGTTGTCCCACAAAATATAGATGCTGTGCGGGAACTAATAATGCGTGATCGTCATGTTACATATCGCGAGATAGAGGCGTCCTTAGGCATAAGTATGACGAGCATACATAAGATATTACACGAACATTTGGCTGTAAAAAATATATGTTCGCGTTGGATTCCGCACAACTTGACAATCGATCAAAAACGGGCTCGTGTCGATTGGTGCAAAAAAATGATAAAAAAATACAACCGTGGTACGTCAAAAGCCGTTTATAATATCTACACTGGTGATGAATCTTGGATCTATGCATATGACCCCGAAACTAAACAACAGTCAACGGTGTGGGTGTTCCAATATGAGCCGAAACCAACAAAAGTTACTCGTGCAAAAAGTACTTTGAAGCAAATGGTCGCCTGTTTTTTTGGAATTAATGGACATGTGGCTACAGTGCCATTAGAGAATCGTAAAACGGTTAATTCTGAATGGTATACGACCATTTGTTTACCAGAAGTCTTTGAAGAAATAAGAAAGGACAACCGACAACGCAGAATCATATTAAGTAAGTAAGTAAGTAAGTAAACATTTATTCAGTACAAACACATTACACCACATTACAATAAACATTGCACAAAAAAGACACTAAGTATAAGATCGAATTGACTGGTCACTCGCCGTACAGCCCTGATTTGGCACCTAACGATTTCTTTTTATTTCCATACGCGAAGAACAAATTACGTGGTCAACGTTTTTCGAGCCGCGAAGAGGCTGTTGATGCGTTCAAAATGCACGTTTTGGAGATACCTCAATCAGAATGGAAAAAGTGCTATGAAAATTGGTTCCAGCGTATGCAAAAGTGTGTCAATCATCGCGGCGAATATTTTGAAAAGCAATAAAACCATATTAAATGATATATGTTTGTTTCTTTTTTAAATTCCGGATACATAAATAGCAGCCCTCGTAGCCCTGGCGTCACTGCGACCCATGAGGATCTATTGTGACTCCTTCGCACTAGAGAATCATCCCCAACTCAATACTGCTCATAAATTGAACGATATAGTTGGGGTTGGTGCCACGAATTTCCTCTGTGGATGAGTATTCGTGGCGACCAAGGTGCCTGTTCCTGCTCTGTAGTAAAGTAGGACAGTCGAGGAGAAGGTGGATAGGTGTTTCGTCCTCCTCCTCACAGAATCTGCAAGTCGTTATGCTACAAATACCCATTCTGTTTAGGTGTTTGTTGAGCTTGCAGTGCCCAGTTAGGCTTCTGGTAAGGCTTCTTAATTGGTTCCTACCCAGGGTGAGCACTAATTCTGATAGTTTCTTGTTGAAGCCAGGAATTAGTGCCTTGCAATGTTCAAGGCCAGGGGTCTCAGTCCATTGCTTGCGTAGTCTGTGACCCCATTCCTTGAGCACTTGCTTTGTGGTACTGGGAGTTATACCACAGACTGGTTCTGGGCCATATATGAAACTCTCGGCCCCAAGCCTAGCCAGTTCGTCAGCGGTTTCATTACCGGGGACGTTACTGTGGCCCGGGACCCATACTAGGCGGATGTTATTGTTCCTTCCCAGCATGTTAAACGTCTCAATGCATTCCAGAACTAATTTGGATGAGACTTCTGCGGCAGTCAGTGCTTTAAGTGCAGCTTGACTATCGGAGAAGATAAACACGTTTTGCCTTTCGGTGGCCTGCCTCCGTAGAATCCGGCTCCCGCACGGTTGTCTTTCCTTGATCCATCCGTGAACCAAACTATGTCGCTAGGGAGGACATCGATTGGGATTTTTCTTTCCCAGTCCTCCCTGGAAGGTATAAAAACCTGGTATTGCTCCGAAAAGCTATGCACCTTGATCATGGCATCTGATGGCATGGCCATGACAGGTGATTCACTGAGAGACTGTTCCAGCTGTCGAAATGGGGTGGAGGTCCAATTCGTCCTACCCGCCGTCCTGGCCCTGAGAGCCACCTTTTTGGCCTCCATCTGAACAAGCAGAGGAAGCGGAGTTAAGTTGATCAGGGCTCGAGGGAAGCGGTGGGTGTTGACGAGAGTGCACCCGTGATTATTAGACATGCCAGTCTCTGTACGCTATTTAAACTTTTATTACAGTTTACTTGTTCAGCCTTTTTATGCCACACTACGCAGCCATATGTGGTAATCGGTCTCACTACGGTTGTATATAGCCATAGCATTGCCTTCGGCCGAATACCCCATTTAGAGCTGACAAGCTTCCAACAGGAACCCAGAGCACATCTAGCCTTTTTCGTAATGTACTCGATGTGCTTATACCAAGTGAGTCCTTTGTCTAGTACACAAATGAAACACAATATTACTTGCACTTTTTCCACTATATTCATAAATTACAATTTAAAGTCTTAAAACACGACCGGTTTCGACTAAATCATCGTCAGGTGTATCCTTTGTCTAGGATTACACCTAGATATTTGACATCACCCGCAAACTTAATAGTTTTCCCGAAGAATGTTGGGGGTCTTAGTCCCTCCAACTTCCTCTTTTTGCTGAAAGGTATCAAGACCGTCTTATCAGCGTTTACTGTTAGCTTGACCCTTTGGCACCAATCCTCGACGACTCTTAGTGATGCCTGCATCAACCCAGCGACCACCGATGCGCATTTTCCCACCACTATGATCGCCAGGTCGTCAGCGTACCCTTGAGCGTAGTAACCTAAGAGGTTCAGTTCCCTTAGTAGTTCATCCACTACCAGGGACCATTCCAAGGGGGACAGCACACCTCCTTGTGGGCAACCTTGTGTCAGCCTGATTTTGAGTGTCAGGCCCATGATAGTCGATGAGGCTACCCTGTTGTCGAGCGTGGCTTTGATCCATTTCCTAGTAGTTGGATCTTGACTCCTAGGCCTTCTTTGAAGCCAGGCCATTTGTGATAGAGCTGGTTGAAGTATTGTCGAATGCGCCTTCAATATCAAGGAAGACACATAACGCAATCTCTTTATCTTCAATTGCTCTATCGATCCGATCTACCAAGTCCATTAGGGCCGTCTCGGTAGATTTGCCTTTTCGGTAGGCATGTTGTCTTTCATGCAGCGGCATTTTAGTGAGATAGGTGTCCCTTATGTGTAGGTTGACCACCTTCTCCATTGTTTTAAGCATGAAAGAGGTGAGGCTAATTGGTCTGTATGACTTTGGTAGAGCTTTGTCCCTGTCCCCACTCTTGGGTATGTAGGACACCCTTACCTTTGTCCATGCCAATGGGATGTAGCCCCACGCGAAACTTGCTCTGAATATTTTCAGTAGCAGAAGGATAATATCCTTGCTCTGCTGTAGGAGGGCCGGAAATATATTATCCTTGCCGCCGGTCTTGTAAGGCTTGAAACTGTCAATTGCCCATGTGACTCGGTCAGGCTTAAAGATCACGGAAGCTCTTCTCCAATCGTCAACTGATGGTCTCGTTTTAACAATCGTATGAGAGAAGGCCTCGTGATTTTCGAAATGGATACTGTTGGGGACTTGGTGGACTTCGGCTAGTAATCTTAGCGTTTCTTCCGCCGTTTTAGTATAAGTACCATCTGGCCTCTTCAGAGTGCTGGGATGAGAGCTGGGGGCCTTAGATATGACTTTATATAGGCTGGAGGTTTGCGAGGTGTTATTCACTTCCTCACAGAACCTTGCCCAAGAGCGTCTTTTGGCCTTCCTTAGCTCCCTATTAAACGTCGTCAGGGCGGTTCTGTATGCGTCCCAGTTCCCGTCTCTTTTGGCTCTGTTAAACAGAGCTCGGGTCTCTTTCCTGAGTTGCGCCAGAGTATCGTTCCACCAAGGTACGTTGCGTTTACTTGACGTTTTCTTAACGGGACAGCTTCTGAGGTAAGCGTCATTCAAGCTATGCTCCAGCTCTCCCACCGTTAGTTCCAGTTGTTCTACGGTCTTGACAGCTTTGTTGACAGCTGCGAGGTTTATCTGCAACTCCTCTCTGTGTGTAGTCAGTAGTGCCATATATTTTTAAGCTATTGCATAGCTTTTATCGCGGGATTTGAGCACGGCGACTGAATAAAGAAATTCCGTAACGAAAAAACTTAAGCGTGCATCGTTCAACGTATTTGTGTGCGTATGACCAGACGTATGCGTATTTTAATTGCATTAATTGATAAAAAATGGTATGCAATAGCTTTACCGCGGCTATCCCCGAGTGCCACGTGTATTTTTTGCCAGTTGGATGCCATAGACAGGGTACAGGGTACAGGGGACAGGACAGGACAGGGTAGGGTCTAGGCCCTAGGGAGTGTAAAGCAGCTTAAATAACACCAGCGCGCAGCGTTAGTTTAGTTTTCGGTCACATGCAAAATGATACGTTTAGATGGTATTTACTGAAGTAGTGGATGTTAAATTTTTGACCACATTAAAATAATTATACCAGGATGGTATTGACCGAAGGAATGTGAAACAACTAGAGTGACACTTTACAAGATGGCGGCAATAGAGCAGATTTTAGCCAAAACATTTTTATAGTACTGTACCATCGAAGAAATTGATTCATAGGCAGTTAACAAAACCACGTCATTTGGTTGAATTATCTCAATTCAAAGTTAGTTGTGATATGTTGGCTGGATTTGGTGACGTGTCACGTGACATAACGCGACTTTTTACGTAGGTCTGCCATATGTCTATAATTAATTAACTTATCTGATAGCTGTACATACTGTTATAGTTTCGTTATATTCACTTAAAAATAAGTTTATTTATTTATTTGTTATTTTTTATCATATAGATATTTCAAGCTACAACAGCAACTTTTAGAACCGCATATTCACAAAATCGACGCAAATGAAGAAAAAAACAAGCCAGTCCAAAGTAAGCAATTTTAAATAATATAATATTACTAGCTGTCCCGGCAAACGTTTCTTTGCCATATTATATAAGTATTATAAAGTATATCGGCCGTATTATTTTATTGAATTAGTGACTAATTAAGTATATCACCGTGGCAACGTCCATCGCTATCCCGTGACCGCGTCGCATAAACAATGGTCGCTCTTTATAGACAAATAATTTGCAATAAAATAAAATTGCGACTATAATTAAAGATCTAAGCTATCCTATCTCTCAAGTTGGAAAAAGCACACATTTAAAAAAAGAAACATTAAAATCGGTTAAGTAGTTTAGGAATCCATCGCGGACAAACATCGTGACAGGAGATTTATATATATTATAGTATTATTATGTTAATAAGAGTCATTTTTGTGACTCTATGCCTTTTCACAAAATAAAACTTTTCTTTTAGTCATTTCTTAGTATTATTTAGAAACATAAACACAACTTCTTAAACAATAAAATATTTTGTTTTCAGTTGTAAACTCATCTGATGTAACACCTGATCCAATGCAACAGGTAGGTTTTTCACTTTGGTTGGTTTCTCTGTATTCAATGTTGGTTTTCTGTAACATTCCAAGTTCTAAAGAAAATTCTTCAATTAACAATTGGCATATTGAAATTCACTGCCGACAACACAATTTTACAAAAGAAAAATTTGTCTGTTTAATATTTGACCATAATTTATTAACTGAAATGTTTGTTTAAGGAAATGCCGCGTTTGCGAAAAGGCCTGAGCAGTCACCTGAAAAATATACAGTTCCGTAACATTAACAATAACCATCGGGATATGAACTATTTATCACAGTTCGAAAACACTAAATATGATTTCGCTAAGGTTTACAGGTATGTTTTATGTTGCTGTATTAAATTCTAAAATATGCGTACTAGATACTGATGAAATTCGTTTGTTCCGCGAGAACCATTACTTTTTCGGGATAGAACAGCTGTCCTATTCTAGGATTCGAAAAGTTTCAATTCAAAATCGGTTCGGCAGTTTACGAGTATTACTGAAGATATAAGAGACAGACTGAGAGCCAAACATACATTCGTATAATTTATATAACTTAATCCATCTATCCCCATAAGGATACCGGTGACCGCGACAACAATAGAATAACAATAGATTTCCAAGAATCTACGATCGAAGGATTAATAATATGCTATTAGAAATTACAAATAGCAATTGTCCCTTTTTTCAGAGAACTTTATTGTTCAGACCAAAACAGCAAATACGATACACGAGATATAGATAAACACAAAGATACAAGTTGTAACGGCCTAGATTCTGATGAAATTGTACCGATGAGGACCAGAGCACATACGGCTAACGGACTACGGAATAGACGTGAAAAACCCGTCGACAGAACGAAAAGTGATGTCAATAGTGACATGTTAGATTGGCGGTCTAGAGCCATACAGGAATCGCCTATCTGGTGTATGGACTTCTGCAATGATCTAATCATATTGGGCTGTGCCGACGGCCGCCTGGAATTCTGGGAGGCTAGCACAGGAAAGTTATTAGTAAGTATATCATGCTTCTATATTAAAGTAACATGTATGTTTTTCTGTAAACTACAAGCACTATCTTTAAAATACTACATACAATAATGATATAATAAATAAAATTTGCGTAACACTTAAACAGTCAATTATAATGAAAGGTCGCAACTGCATAGCTGACTCCACGAGAGTTGCATCGTTTTCGACATTTAGACTGCACCGGGGCAGGTAAATGAATGTATTTCAGATCTTGGACATAATGTTGCTACTCGCTGCCGATTAATAGGATTAAATTGGATAGAATTGCGCACGACGGGTTCCGTACCGTTAAGATAAGCTTAGAGTAATAATAGGCCAAAATTTTACCAATCATTAATTTTATTTTGTTTTTAGTATTTGCTGTTATAGCGGCAACAGAAATACACAAGCTGTGAAAATTTCAGACATCTAGCTATAGCGGTTCTTGAGATACAGCCTGGAGACAGACAGACATACGGACAGACTACGAAGTCTAAGTAACAGTATCCCGTAACTCTGTAAAGTTACATTACAAGCGAATGCTTGCGATGAGAAAGCACCTTAACAACATTTTTCGCTGTAGTGCGTATGGTGGTTCCCCGCGACGCGTGTAGACGGTGTGGGCGTGTCGCACGTGAAGGCGTTGGCGGGCGCGCGGCGCGTGTGTGCGGCGTCGCTCGCCGGTCACGTGACGCTGCTGCGGCTCGACGTGTACACGCAGAGCGGCGCGCACGTTGACTGGAACTTCAGCACGGCGCACCGACGCAGTGAGTGTAATATATACGTTACTAGCTGTCCCGGCAAACGTTTCTTTGCCATATTATAAAGTATATCGCCCGTATTATTTTATTGAAGTGACTAAATAAAGTATGTCACCATGGCAACGTCCATCGCTATCATGGTCGTCGTTTTTCTCGAGTTGTAATAATTTACTATTATTTATTTAACAAATGCACTTATCAATATATAAAGTACCGAGTAGCCGATTCTCAGACCTACTGAATATGCATATAAAATTTGGTAAAAATCAGTAAAGCCGTTTTGGAGGAGTTCGTGGACTTACATTGTGAGTTGTGACACGAGAATTTTATACATATATAAGATTATCACTAAGATTAACCTCTATCTTATAATACGCTGGACTGGCTATATGCTTTACAAAATGACAGCTATTTTTTGTCTCGATTTGAAGCGCCACCGGTGAGCGTACTGTGAACTAATCCTATCTGACAGATACTACATACACTATCTGTCAGTTGTGGAAAGCAAATCCGGCACTTATCAGTAAGTGGTGAAACAGGCCCTTAGTTGTAACACCTTATAATTATAACGTCATTATGTTGTAGCACACAAGAGGACGGGCTCGGCGGATCTGTCGCACAGCGGGTATCTGGATGACGAAGTGTCGCGCGCTCGTATGAGGTTCTCGTACGACACCGAAAGTGGCGACAGTGAAGGTATTATAGACATTTTATTATTATCATGTTTATATTAGTGTTTCGACGACTGTAGAACTGTAAAATTGTTCTAGCAACAGTAGTTTCTACTACAATTTAGAGCAAAAAGAGTATGTTTCGATTTAATGCTGATTAAATATTTTTTTTTGTTTAAAATACCAGTAGAATTTAAACATAACCACATAGGTAAGCGCGTGGCGCCTAAATGAATACCGCAATGATATTCATACTTACTATAATATTATAAATGCAAAATTGTGTATGTCTGTTACCTCTCTACACCCAAACCGCTGAACCGATTTGAGTCCCAGGAAAAGACGTACAACACTTTTTATCCCGGAAAAACGTATGATTCCCGCGTCATAAACGAATTTCGGCGCAACAGAGTTGCGGGCGTCATCTAGTCAATAATATTGTCGATAGACTTAATTGCTTAATAACATTCCTATTGCACTTTTAGAAATTTAAAATTAAATGTTAAACCTTAATTCACTTTTCTTTTGTAGAGGTAGTGTGTATACGAATAGCTTATTGTCGGCCGCATCAGCAGCCCATCACAGAGCTACATTCAGAAGGAGGAAGAATACTCACAGGTGGACAGGATCACATACTTAAAGTGAGTTTGTTTACATTTTAAATAGGGTACAAATTTTTTAATCAGTTATTTAAATAGTTGAGATGTTAATATGATCAGTTGAAAAAAATATTGAGCAGTTATTTAATTTTCTGGCGGTTGATTAATTATTGTGACTGTAAAACATGGACAGTAATAAAAAAAGTATTGAGCGGTAAAAATGATGGAATAAGCGGTAAAAATTATGAAATGAGCCGTTCGATAGACGATAAATGAATGAGCGGTAAAAATGATGGAACGAGCGGTTCGATAACGACATAACAGAAGGCTTACTTAACCACGGATACCAAAGTGGAGGGACGGGGGGGCGCAGCCCCCCGCCAAAACAAAAACAAACACAATCCAGAAAGTCCAAAAGTAGGTTAGGTTAGAACTTAGACCACAACGGAAGAGGGAGCCGAGCGAGCGCAGCGAGCGTGCTGCGGCAGTAGCCGGTGACCGTCTTATACTTTCGCTTTATAACGGCACGGAACCCTTCATGGGTGAGTTCGACTCGCACTTGGCCGATTTTTTTTATTAAATAAGGGAGCAAATGAGCATACGGGTCACCTGATGGTAAGCAACTACCGTCGCCCATGGACACTTGCAACATCAGAAGAGCTGCAGGTGCGTTGCCGACCTTTTAAGAGAGAATACGTTCTTTTCTTGAAGGTTTGCAAGTCGTATAGGTCCGGAAATACTGCTGGTGACAGTTCGTTCCAGAGTTTTACAGTGCGCGGTAGAAAGTTACGCGAAAAACGCACTGTGGAAGACTGCCACTCATCAAGGTGATGAGGATGGTATGTTTTTCGCGTGGGACGATGGCGAAAAGTTGCAGGCGGTATGATTCCGAACAATTCCTCAGAGCACACCGTGATACAACCGATAGAGGATGCAGAGCGAAGCTACATCTCGGCGTAATTCCAAGGGGTCCAAGCTGTTTGAAAAACTATGACAATCAACAATTCGAGCGGCCCTTCGTTGGATACGATCCAGAGGGAGCAGTTAGTATTTTGGCGCCCCTGTCCAGAGATGAGAACAATATTCCATATGAGGCCGAACCTGCGCCTTGTAGAGTATTATATTTTACTACCTCATTGTTTAAAGAACTTCTTGGAATGATATTTCTTACTGACAAATTCCGATTTGTTACTGCCCACACGTAACCGCTCATTCATTAATTTTTACTGACCATTTAATTATTTTACTATTCAGTAATGTTTTCAATTATCCATTTCATTATTTTTTACTACTCATTTTTGTTTACTTTACTGCTTAGTTTTAACTGCTAAACTAGTTATTAAACGTGCCATTTATAATTTTTAACTTACCACATCTGCAATTTACAACTGCTCCTTTAAATCAGTGCCTTTTAAATATACGTAAAGACTAGTGGGTATGTTTTACGCCGTCTGTATGTCTGTTGCCTCTTTACGATTACAGCGTTTACCGAAATTCATATTCATGTTAGACCTAAGTTATATCATATAATATGGCAGGGCAAGCGGCAAGCGATTATCGACGTAAACGCTAACGCTACAAAATGTATGGGATTTGACATTAGTATTCGCTAGCGAAGCGATGACTTATGTCAAATCGCATACATTTTGTGGCGTTAGCGTTTACGATAATCGCTTGCCGCTTGTTTACTAGGGCAGTTATCTTGGATTGACACAGCCACAACTTACATTGACGCCGACCAACATGCTAAGGTATACCACTCTACTATATTCTATGAATCCCTGACAGTAAGTTGCCAGCGACGTCTAGTTTTAATAGATTTTATTAATTACTGTAAGACCATAAATCATAATATTTTATTGCGAGCCATGGCTACATTGTTATTAAGTCCAAAATTAACTACACTTTTGAGAACTTTTCCATTACATTCCTATTCTCTCAAAGTATTTAAGAGTACCTTCGTTTCAGGTGTTCTCAAGTTCGGAGCTGACGCCGCTATTCACACTGCACGGACACTGCGGACCAATCACAAGCTGTTTCATAGACCACGCCACGCCCACCATAGCGGGCAGTGGCTCGCAGGACGGACTGTTGTGTGTTTGGGACTTACATACAGGTAAGTTGAGAATTGAATAAGGATTACCAAGTTGATGCCCAGGTCATATTATTTAAATGTCAAAGTCTTATAGTTACAAATAAATGTAATATTTAACTAATTTAAATTATTTTTATAAAAAAATATTATGACTTGCAAGTTATACCCATGGTTTATTCAATTCTCCAGGGTCTAAAATTAAAATAATTGCTAGAAAAGCAATAGAAATAAAAGTTACTTATAGTAGGGGAGGTCGCGCTTAGTTTAAAAAGTAATTTCATACCGAGCGAAAATCGTTACAATAATAGTATTCCACTAATACATAACAGCTTTGATCGTCAGCCACTTCATAATGGGTGAAATAAAAATTGAGAGCATCTCAAAGTTGATGTTGGGAATCGTATTGAATTGACATTAAAACGATCCCAATTCGCACCCAATAAAGGTTCATATCTAGATTATACATGTTTAGGTTGGGTAGGTGTTATTTTAGTTTTAGTATGTAACAACAGATGGCGCTTTTAAAGTAAAATGTATAATATAATTCTTCTTCACAAGTATTGATTATCGAATTAATTAAGTACTTAAAATTCTTATGTGAGATAATTTTATGGTTAATTCAAACGAAAATCGCCGTCAGCTGAATGTTTGCAGGTGGAAATGTCGTCTACGCGACGCCCTAGGATACATTGAGCGCGAAGTAGGGCTATATTGGCCATAACTTATATCGCTGGCTGACGGTTTTTCCACCATCGTATTAGCGACTGACGGTTTTATTTATCTATACTTATAAAATTACATGTCCTGACTGACTGACTGATTCATCATCGCTGAGCAAAAACTGTTAAAGTTACAGCCACGAAATTTGGTGAGTAGGGTTGTTTTATTAAGTAGACACCCACTAAGGAAGAAATTTTGAAAATTTTACCCCGAAGGGGGTGAAATAGGGGTTAAAAGTCTGAATGAAAGTCCGTCATTTCTTAAGTTAGGAACATGAAACTTTATCTTTGGGTTACTGATTAAAAATGAATGGATACGTATTTAAGCGTTTTTGGAAATTCTTCCCCCAAGGGGGTGAAATTGGGGTTGAAAGTTTCAATGGAAGTCCGTTATTTCTAGAGTTAGAAGCATGAAATTTTATGTTTGGACTACTGATTAAAAATGAATGGATACGTGTTTAAGCGTTTTTGAAAATTCTACCCCCAAGGGGGTGAAATAGGGGTTGAAATTTTAAATGAAAGTCTATATAGGTATACTATGTTAACGCGGACGAAGTCGCGGGAAACAGCTAGTTATTTACAAAGTAGAAACATTCACCTGTATAAATTTTGTACGGTATAAAATGACTTTATATTCAAAAAATTTTTACATGTTCAGTAACGCGACTGACGTTGAATCCCCCGTCTGCAATACGGCTGACGGTGATTTTTTGGTTAAACATGACCTCAATAATCATCCATCAAAGTTTCATTCAGTATAAAATCACTTTTCGCGACTATTTTTTTTACAACTTTAAAATACTCTCAGTTAACATTCCACCACGGGTGTGGCGACTGACTATTAAGATGATATATTAAGCTACCGCTGGACAAAAATTTGGTCGGTATGAAATGACTTTGAAAACGCTAGCACTACCTCCCCTACTATTAAACGCATCACCGTCTGTTTCATAATATATATTTTATATTATCTTCACCGTCATTCACAGACGGTGAAGATAATATAAAATATATATTATCTTAGAGCATATTTTAGAATATCGCTCACCATACAAATCCTATGAACCATCACACACGACGAAGTTAATTTATAGTTTATATTTTGTATCTTAAGATACCGAGCGATATGGAAATACATATTTCTTACCTTAATATTTTATCTTAAGATACGAAATATATATTTCGTATCTTAATATGTTATCTTAAGATGCGAAATATATCTTTATGAATAGGTACAGGGTGTTTTTGTGTCGAGCAGCGGGCTCATCGGTGATCGGACGCACTAGTAGATGCAGTGTTGCCAGTGCTGTATGTTAGAAAGTTACATACCTACTCTCATTCGAAAAGTAACATTTTGAGGGAAAAAGTAACATTTCGGATAATTTTAAATAAAATTGACTTATAATTTATTGCTTAAAAAGCTCATGAATCGAAATGAATGTTTCTCTTGAATTTCTAAAATACTCCTGAAACTTCTTCGTTGACAGATATTGATAAGGGTCTACACAGACGGACTGCATTTCAACTGCAATCCAACTGTAAATTGCAGTTTGAATGCAGTTGACACGACTGCAATGCGACTGCAATAGAACTGCAAACCAAACAGTTCACACGACTGCATGCCGACTGCAAATGAACTGCAATCCGACTGCGTGTTTGGTTTGCAGTTCTATTGCAGTCGTGTCAACTGTATTCAAACTGCAATTTGCAGTTGGATTGCAGTTGAAATACAGTCCGTCTGTGTAGACCCTAAAGGTTAAATTCTCCGCAGGTTTTTCTCTTTTTTATGTGAGGCTCTATCCAAATGTTTCTCCTTTTGGAATGTGCTACTGCAATCTGCATTTCACATTCTATATCAGAATCATCGTCTGAAGAGCTGTCTAACAAATCAAGAAGTAAGACAGTATCAGTTATTAGTTATCACTCATAGTCAATCACCCTGTATATAGAACTCTAACAAGGAATACGTGTGGCACCAACGCAGACTCGTAAGGAAATGAACATATTTTTAATATTATCGTATCTTAGCCGTGTGTGATAGCTTAAGATACTGTTACGTGCTAGGGTTCTTTGGATTCAGAGAGAAAGACCTGGTGACTCTCTTGAAGACTTTATTCACAAACACTAGCTCACACTAATCACTGAGTCCAAACACTAAGCACTAGATCCAAATCACTGAGCACTATCACTGTCCTAGGTCGTAGCCGAGTCACTATCACAATCACAATCACTCACTATTGATCACTTGTTTTCGCTCCGAAGTCGCCTCGAAGATAGCTCAGATAAAACTGAATTCCCGGGCCAGACCTGCGGCTATTTATACGGGCCGGATCGAATCTCAGAATATACCGGAACATCCCAGAATAACCCGATATGCGTAAACAAGTATGAGATATTTCTAGAAGCCTAACGCCATCTAGTATCGAATAGCGGATTTACGCTGTCTGCGTTGCCTCGAGTAGTTCCGCTGGTTTGACGCTAGATGGCACTGGGTGTCCGTATCCGTAACAATACTATAATATTTTATATTTGGACATCTTAAGATAAAATATTATATTATCTTCACCGTGTGTGATGCGCTTAAGGCTTCAGTCTTGAAATCAGCGGGTAGCGGGGCGGGAGCGGCGGGGGCGCGTTCCAATATGTATAGATTTATATGGACTGCTCCCGAAAGTAGTGGTTTTTATTGTTTCCTTAAAAAAAGTTATAAGACAGCTATTACACGATTGTTTATTGTTATAGATCTGTGCGTGCGAAACTATCAAAACAGTCAATTATATTGCCCAGTATGAATTTGCAAAATTTTATTGGGTACCGTCAGAGTACTCCAATGTTTTATGGTATATTAATATACGTTTATTATGACAGTATTACGTCGTATTTTGCAGGCGCGTGTCTATACAGCATGCAGGCGCACGACGGCGCGGTAACGTCACTGACGTATACCGCGTCATACGTCGTGTCGGCCGGCGCGGACGAGCGGCTGTGCATATGGGACAGGTTCCAGGGACACATGCTCAATAGCATACACATTGTGAGTATATTTACCCCATACTAATAAAAAATATTAAATACGTAATTGTATGTGTATGATTTATCGCCAAGACAAAAACAACAAAAAGTAGAGTAAACATTTTCTCTACCACTGAGGGCCCTAATGAGTCCACAAAATGGCACGCTAAGGCGTTCTTTTAGTTGGTTGTCATATTCGACTCAGTATACAATTTTTGTTATTCTATTTCAGAAACAGGAGCCATATTTGAGCTGTGCGATGAGAGATATCGTTCTATAATATAGAATCTATACCAGTGTATTTCAATGTAGTTAAATAATAATAATCACGTATCCCATCCAGGGTCTGAGCTACATGAGTCGCATGCTGCCGCTGACACACACGCTTCTCGTGATGGGTGACCGCAGCGGCCTCACCGCGTACGACCTGAGCAGCGGTGACGTCATCAGACGGGTGCTCTTCGGTCAGTATGTTGTTGTATAGCCTTAACGAGGCCCTCTAGGCTCAAATATAAAGATTTTCTATGCGCGGCCTCGATCAACTTTTTTATTTATTTATTTAATCCTTCGATCGTGGATTCTCGCAAATCTATTATTGTTATTCTATTGTGTGTCTCTCACCGTTGAGCTTATGGGGCTTGTGGGTTAAATGGACTTAACAAATTGAGAATGCAATCTCATTTCATTAATCTCGTGAGAATAATGAAATTGTTCTCGAGCATAATTTGTTTTCTTCGCGTTCAGCTTTTAAACCATGGCCAGAGTGAAGTAAAATATGGCGGGAAAACAATATTCTTCTTACAATAATTTTCATCATCGTTTTACTATAATATTGTCAAGTCTAAAGTCTAGTCAAAGTCTAAGTAAAAGTCAAAGCAGTCAAGTCGGTCAATTCAGTAAAATTGTAGACGCTTTACCGAAACTTTCAACGGAGTTTTAGAGGGAACTCAAAAAAGCACGTTTCTGGAAGTTGCAGCATTTGCCTTGTTGCCACACTTGTGCACGATAACAAATATCTAATAGTTAATATTCTACTAATATTACACATTAAGAACCCAGTTAACACAATTTTAGAAAAATAATACAACAGCACTCTTTCACGTTCCCAGCAAAACACCATGCTATACTTACTACAGTTTTTTTTTTACATTCAGCCAGTCAGATGTATACATTATACAAGCATCTATGTTTTTTTAATTACTTTTGTAATTAACATATTTTCAAGCAAGTGGCTTTTAATACTAATAATTATGTTTTTATTTGCAGGCCAAAGCGATGGGTGCATATTTGTGAGACAAATATTGCCGTTGAAAGACGCGATAGTCTGTGATTACGCTAACCAACTCAGGATCGTACGGTTCCCTCTTGTCTCGAAACTGGAAATGAAGAATGATTAGCAATACCATAACCAATGATAGATAACCTAGGTATTAAAATAGCACAGAATTGTAGAAAATCTTCATAAAATTCGTCTTGATCGGTTTGTATGTGTGTGTACCGGCGTGCGTGTAGGCGTCTGACGTACACACACACATTCAAACCGGCGGCGCGTTTGTATGAAGGTGTTCTACAGTTCTTTAGTGTGATATTAAGATGCAAAGACTATTTTAGGTTTACAACGGTAGACTACTTCAGTGTCTTATTTATATTAAAATGTAATTTAGTACTTATGTCATACTGTACATAGCACGCTCCTACATGTTGGCGAATTAGTTTAAAATAGTAATTTATTGATAAGTCATATTTTATTTATCAAAGTAAGTTTAGTGGAAAATTAATATAAGATGTAGCTGTGAATGTTTTGTTTAATCTTAATGGTAAGAGTAATTTTTAATTGTCATATCTCTGATCAAATACAAAGGTAAAGATAAAGTTTTGTGAATAAACTCAGGCCGATAGAATACACACACATGTAACGAAACTTCGCCCTACTCTGTATAGCGAGGTTTGCACGTGTGTGCTTGTGCTGTGCGAAGATGAATAAACTTGCCTCTCTACTTTTTTTGACAAAACTCTGTCTGCCCTTTTATTTGGTCTGAGTAATATTGTGTTTGTTGCTACGCATGTGTATAAAGATTGACTGATTAGATGGCCGGCGAGCCAGGAGTTAGGTTCTAAGGCTGTGATTGGTTGAGCTTTCAATCTTATATTAGCTTTATAACATCTAGTTGAGTAAGTTCATTATAATTTTGTCCAAACTAAAAGGCGAATCAAAAAAATTCATATTAAATGTCATTTGTATCAAATTTTGTGATTCGTGTCATGGTTTGGACTATAGTCATTTGCTATGACTCTGAAGTTTCACAATCTCAACGTATTTTTAGATCATCACAAATAAACATTATGTTTTATTATTTATGTTATTATTTATTTAATATCTTAAGTGTGCACTGCTTGTTAAACAAACTTATTATAACTAAAAATTATTCTAGTGTGTGCTTCAATGGCAAGCATTAAATTAATGTTATAAGTACCATGAGTACAGTATAATCATAAGCACAGACATAAATAGATTTACATGCAAATTTTTTCTTGCTACGTTAGTAATAATATCGACTTTTGATTGACATAATTTTTTATCATTAACACAACATTTTTTATCATGTCAAATGAATTTGGTTTTTGGTTTTTTGGTTGAAAATACTAAAGAATTATATTATTAAAATTTATTGATAACTCATGTTGCTATTTTTTTCTGTCATGTTGCTTAGCATACGACCTAGGTCTTTAATAAAATAATGTGTTAATAAGTATTTAACCTTTATTTTCTAAAGTTTTTCTAAAGTTCTTCTAAAGTTAAATTGCGGGTAAACTAACTTTTACATAATTTTCTGAGTGGTATCTCTGTGTAAGTGCTTGTGAATGTACCCTTTCATTTTTAATTTTGATTAAGCAACGATGACAATTATTAACTACTAAACCTATAAATTGAAGTAAAATAAAATTAACTTGTTTATATTCTAAATTTTTTATATGCTTACTTTAGAATTAATTTGGAAATATTTATTGCTGCTAAGGCTAATTATACTAAAGCAAAATATTTATTGTTGTAGAATATTTTACAGTGTCCATACTTTCAGGAGTAAATATAGCCACGAATACAAATAAAATTTATGTGGATTCTACTTTAAAAATTAAAACAAAACACCTGTAGGCTACTTGACCTATATTCAATTTCATTGAACAAATGCATATTTCTAGTGGAACTTGGCCTAGGAAACCGTATTTCACCCTTATCGTCAAATAAAAGCTTATCTATACTTATTATAAAACAAAGTCGCTTTTTTTCCCTCATGTCCCTTTGTTCCCTTTAATCTTTAAAGCTACGCAACGGATTTTCATGATTCTTTCAGTGTTAGATAGCCCATTTATCGAGGAAGGTCAGGAAAGGGCTAACTTGAATGCGCTAATCTCAGGAACTACTGGTCCGATTTGAAAAATTCTTTCAGTGTTAGATTGCCCATTTATTGAGAAAGGCTATAGGCATATTTTTTCAGTGGCTATATATTTTAAACCCGTGCGACGCCGGGGCGGGTCGCTAGTGATTGATAAATAAAGTCGATTTGAAAATATGATCTTATGAAAATAGGATTTGTACTGACGAAAACGCTTTTGCGGTACTTCCGATTTGGATGTGTTGTCATCCTCATAGTCATTTAATATCTTTTATTTATCGCGCTCGTTATATGTAAGTTTATTTGTACATAAATAATAAGAATAAGCCTAGAAAGATTTGTAAAATTTATTTTCTTAAATAATTCACTTAAAACATCAGTTTTATATGTTATCTCCATTTATTGTAGACGGGAAATGAAATGGCCAAAACTTTTCTCCAAAATTTTTCAACATTACAAATGATTTGTAATTTCTTATTTAATTCTTTTATAATTTTTGGGCACTTTTAGACTCGTACATTTAGCACATAAAAAATGTTCAATAAAGAGAGTTTAAAATACAAAGCGTATGACGTCACACTATGGCGGACAGTGTTTTCGGCGCCATTTATGAGGCATATTTTTCAATAAACATTTTTATGGGTTTCTACTGTATAAAATATTAAAATATTAGTTTTTTTTTTGTGAAAATGAATGAATGATTAAGAAGCGATTAGCATGAAGAAAAAAATAGGTCAAGTAGCCTATTGTTAAGTGACGAGTTATGAAACTCATTTATTACTTCCCTACCATAAGAAAGTAGAGTCTATAGTAAAAATTGCTTATACAGTGTGTAACAAAAGTAAGTGATAATCATGTAGGGTGTGTATGAGTCACTTGTATACTTATTGTGAAAGTAGCAGTGCTGAAGGAGCATTTATTTGTGATTTGTCTGGGCTAGCGCCCAAGAGTTATATATTTGCCCATACAAGATTGTAATAAAGTTAATCTTTCAGCGCTGCTTCTTTAACAGTGAACTCTATGCATGTGACTCGTACACACTACAATATATTATCACTTTGTTCCGTTACATCCGGTATACATACATTATATTATGTATACCGGATGTAATGGGTGTATTCATTTCTGATAGTTTGAAGGCTGATTAAACAATATACCTGTATCAATATCTAAGAATTGTTATGTATTGTGCAAGCCAAAGTCAATATCCCAGTATGTTTTGTGAGAATTTCGGCTGTTTACGCGATTATTATTTTGTATACGAAGTAAAGAGGTAAATAACACCATCTCTGGGATAGGGAGTGACCGCTATCTAATATCAAATAAGGGATGGCGCCCACTGTAGCAACTTTGAAGTTGCAGCGTAGTATCGCTTGGTACTGTCTCACCCTAAAGTCTCTAAATCAGCGTCCAGCGAGGCGGAAAGCCGTCTAGTAACCCGCGCCGCGTCGCTTATTTCGAGGCCAGTTCCATAAGAATCTACACATTGGAACGCGCCGCTCCCGCGCCGCCGCCGCTTTCGCCCCGCTGACCGCTTATTTCGTGACTGAAGCCTAAGAAATGGTTACTTGCTGCCTTCCATACGTTTTCAATAGATGTATTTATTTATGGTCGGATTGCGGAATGGTTATTGTTTTTTTTTTTTTCAAATATATACATAGTTTTATTAAGCTTCAATCACTGAACAACTGCTAACATCTTCTAGTCTATTTATAGTTTTTACCTACTCTAGAATAGTCCTAGTTGTGATTACTCTATTTCATAGAGTTATGTTATATATAACCTAGATATAGTACTTATATGTAAAGAGCCGCGTCAACTTTTGAATACATATCCGCTTGAATGAGAAAATCATAGTCTATTTACGGCTAGAAGAAAATGTGACAAAATAACTTTGAGGTTCTTAAATACAGTTTCGTCATTGGTAACATTGGACGTCCTTATGTGCGATTCATTGTCTTCTTACGTGAATAGACTATGCTACGATCTTATGCGACTAGTGTAAATATAGTTAAGTGTGTTACAAACGTTTTAGTTACTGATCCATTATTTTTTAAATTACCACGTAGTAATACTTTTTTTCGGGTGAAAGTGACGTGTGTAAAAGCCCTAGCTATTACTCGATTAGTTTTTTTTGCACGAAGATATTTAAATTATTTACCTATAAAAGTAGATAGATCTTCCTCTAATATTATCTTATATCTATATTTATCTAGTATATAAAGTAAAAGAAAAATTTAAACTTTTACAAAACTTTTATACCAAATTGTACTATTGCTACTTGTATTAAAATCATATGAAACAAATTATTATTTCCGTGTAAGTTAAGAGAATAGGATTCTCTAAAAGCGATAGAATTACTGAAGAGTTCTAACAACCATGATTCAATAAAATATTTTTAATGCAATCATAATAATATTATGTAAAAACTGTATCGTAAATTCTACATAATTGGGTATGTAAAAATTTTGTAATTCAAGAACGAATGTTCTTAAATATATATTAAGTATATTAATTATACACTTATCGAAAACATGTGATTGAAAGCTTAAAGAAATGAAAAATTCCCATATTTTTTTATTCAACAGATAGTCTGATAAAGTTATAGCAATATTATTAAATTGTAGTTAGCATCCTATCAAAGCGATAAGATTCAGAATAAAAAATATTCTTGATACGCTGTTATACAAAATAGACCCCTCCACAATACTTGTATTGAATATATTTTCACAAGCACCTTTTTATAATATACTAGCTGTTGCATAATTACAATCGGAAAAATCGAAAACTTGATATAAGATGATACCACCTCTTATAGAAAGACGTTTGTGTAAGCTATTGCTTATCTAAGAGACGCACATGCTTATCTAAGAGGCGCGATCTAAGAGACGCACAGCGCCATCTATGATGAATTTTTGGAACTAACATAATTTGAACAAATTTACGCATTTTCACCCCCTTGCAACTCCTTTGTCCAGTTAAAAAGTAGCCTATGTCCTTTCTCAGACTTTAGACTATCTGTGTACAAAATTTCATTACAATCGGTTCAGTAGTTTTGGCGTGAAAGCGAGACAGACAGACAGACAGAGATACTTTCGCATTTATAATATTAGTATATATTAATAGAATAGGTATATTTTACGATATGTATAATATTTATATTTATATGATTTATAGGAACTATATTTTTTTCTTGTTGTTGCTAAAAATGGCTTCTATCTAAATTCACCACAGGTTATATTCTCTGTTGTTTTGTGCCCTCACAGGTACTTAATGTTTTTCTTAATACCGTCCTAAATGTGTCCTATTTTCAAACACAAAATTAATAAATTTATGTTTAGTCAGTAACAAAAGGTGTGTAAAAATCATGCTATATATTTTATTTAAGTATAAGTTTGTCATCAATGGGTGCTGTCACAGAAAAATCAGGGTGTAACAAAAACAAGTGATGATACTTTAGGGTGTGTACGTGTTCCTTGTAGAGTTCACTGTGAAAGTAGCAGCGCTGAAAGACCAAAAAATTTTTTCACTTTTGTATGGGGAAACTCGGCGACGCTCGGGTCCTTGCCCATACAAAAGTGAAAAAAAATTTTGGTCTTTCAGCGCTGCTATTTTCACAGTGAACTCTCTACAAGTAACACGTACACACCCTAAAGTATTATCACTTATTTTTGTTACACACTGTATATTTGAATGAGATTATATTATATGGGGCTGTTTAGCAGTTAATCGGTGATGAAATAGCTCATCTTACATCTGGTCTTTGCTTACTTCATTGTGAATTTTGAGGGACAGAGACATAATTACCGGATAAGCTATTCATCACTAATAAGACGATTGTGTAACAGACTTTTAATGTGTATTAATTTACAAAAATTAACTTATTATAATATGCGTACGTATATTGCATTTTTGTTTCTACCATCGAGGAAATTGATTCCTAGACAGTTGACGGACCTACGTCATGTGGTCGGCTTATGTCAATTCAATGTTAGCTGTGATCGGTGATCGGTCAGATAGGTTTGACAAATTACTTAGGTCCGCCATCTGCCTAGGAATCAACTTCTCTGACAGTACCTACTAGTTATAAATGTCACTTCCAAGCGGCGCTGATGATTGTTACAATGAATAACACGATAATTTGTAATTTCAGTGCAATGTGCATGCTACAGCCACAAGTAAATGATTGTAAAAGCATCCGAGTTTCATTCACAAATCACAATCCATTCTAATTTTACATTGCTTCGTTGGGTGACGTAGACGCAGCTTGGTTATTTGTATGTAAAACAACGCAACGGCAGCGCTGCGTCGACACAACGCTGACGCAACGCGCCGTGTGGACTTGCTCGTGCTGTGGCGACTCACTGCAACTGAGCAATGTGGCATACTACAGCGTTGCGATAACGCATTACGTGACACACCGGACCTGGTCCACGGATGTCATATTTTAATGGTGCGATAGGACGTTTACATATTATACATACATGTATTAAATAGGTAATTTGGTGTTGTAATAGATTTTGCCGTTCGTGACGTAATTCAAAGAATACAAACCCCTAAAATCTAAATTATTTATGTGATCTATTCAGGCTAATTGATTTTTGGCTTTAATATTAATCCTTGTACAAAATTGTGTGTTATTTTATATTTTTTTATTAATTAAATTTTTAATTACCCATTCCTTGTGTCTGTTAAAGTATAAATACCACATTTTGTTTATGTTTGTATATACGTTTTGTAATAAATATTTAAAAATATAACACATAGATTTATTTAAAGCTACTCCGAGACGTAGGTCCCTTTAGGGTGGGTTTCCACTGACGCGGAGCGGGGCAGAGAGGAGCTTAGCGGTGCCGAATTGACCAATCAGTTTTCACCACGCTCGAAATCTCCGCTCCGCTTCAAAGAAACAGCACGATTGGAACAGACGGGTTGTTTTCTTTTTTAAATCTTCACCAGATGGCGCGACGATAGACACTTCTAGGTTTTCTATTGGTTCCCCACCGGATCTAAAATTATCTGCAGGTTGGCATCACTGACTACATATTGGTTGTGTTTCTAATAAATATCAGTGTACTGTCAAGTATGACATAAATAAAAAATGGCACTGATTTAAAGGAGCAGTTGTAAATTGCAGTTTTGATAAGTTAAAAATTATAAATGGCACGTTTAATAACTAGTTTAGCAGTTAAAACTAAGCAGTAAAGTAAACAAAAATGAGTAGTAAAACATTATTGAACAGTAAAATAATTAAATGGTCAGTAAAAATTAATGAATGAGCGGTTACGTGTGGGCAGTAACAAATCGGAATTTGTCAGTAAGAAATCTTATTCTAAGAAGTTCTTTAAACAATGAGGCGGTAAAATATAATAAAATCGGCCAAGTGCGAGTCGAACTCACCCATGAAGGAATGAATGAACTGTTATAAAGCGAAAGTATAAGACGGTCGCCGGCAGCTACCGCAGCACGCTCGCTCGGCTCCGTCTGCCGTTGTGGTCTAAGTTCTAACCTAACCTAACCTACTCTAGGAGTTTCTGGATTGTGTTTGTTTTTGTTTCTGTCCCCGACCCCCGCTTCGGTATCCGTGGTTAAGTAGGCCTTCTGTTTAAGTCGTTATCGAACCGCTCGTTCCATCATTTTTATCGCTCATTCCACCATTTTTACCGCTCAATAGTTTTTTTATTACTGTCCATGTTTTACAGTCACAATAATTAATCAACCGCCAGAAAATTAAATAACTGCTCAATATTTTTTTCAACTGATCATAATAACATCTCAAATATTTAAATAACTGATCAAAAAATTAGTTCCTTAAAAAAATCTTAAACCTAAGCGATCATTGGCCTAAGCGATTAGGCTACTATACTGGTAATAGTTTAGGAACACGCTGTTAAAATAAAAACTTGTCAAACTGAAAACTGACAACCATTGCTGACAACTGAACGGCATTGTGGCGGCCATGTTACTTTCAAACTTCTTCTACTTTTTATCGTTGGTGTGGTTTTGATTATTTTTTCCCAAATTGAGTTATTGGGGTTTTTGATGTTCATTATTGGTAAAATATTGGCCATTAAATATCCGTTATCGTGCACAAGTGCAGGAAAGATGTTGTCAAAACCAAAATTTATAATTCCTGTGACATTTGGTGTGAATAACGATAAATAGGGCTATTGGAATATCATTGTGTCTTTTTCAAATTGAAATGTATCAAGTTTTACATTCTTTTGCCCGGTTTTGTAGCAATTATTGATGGTATTCCCTGGTATTACCGATAGTTGTCTACCCATACGCCATCTACTTACTAAAATGGAAGCTGTTTGACAATCAAATAAAAAAAATAAGAAAATGCCCCATTCGGGCACCGCTAAACTCCTCTCCGCCGCGCTCCGCGTCAGTGGAAATCCACCCTAATATAAAAGTAGTTTTAGTAACTAAATCCTTCCTTCTAAGTGTTAAAATACTGGTGGCTATTACATAATGTTATAGATATGCTACATTTTTTTTTATTATTATACCTTTTAGTTCTTTTACTCTGAGATTATGCAGGCGCATTCGCTGGATGAACTGGTTGGTCACAAGCAATTATGTTTTGTGCGGGTTAAATGGTTAAAATGATTATGATTCGGTCGTTGTAAAAAGACAAAGTGACCAGGCTCATTGACAACGCTAGCAGGGTCGCGGTTGTGTATTCCGCGTACCCCGTGGCTCTCTACCATAAGCGGAGACGCCCCGGGGAGTCCCATAATATACCCTAGTACCTATCTCTCTCCAGACTGCCGAGAATGGGTTCTCCTCCTTTTTTTTTTAGTTCTTGTTATGGCGCTCGGCTTTACCATGGCCAGTGTCAAGTGAAGTATTGGCGGGAAATAATTTTTTCGTAAAAAATTTACAAAATTTTCAAGTAATTTTTCCAGAATATCGTCAAGTCGAAAGTCTAGTCAAAGTCTAAGAAGTAGTCGGTAAAGTCAACGAGTCAAGTCAGTTGTTTTAGTAAAGTGGTAGACCCTTTACTAAAACTTTCGATGGAGTTTTGGAGGGAACACAAAATGGCACGTTTCTTGAAGTTGTATCACTTGCCCACACTTGTGCACGACAACGAATATTTAATGGTTAACATTCTACCAACATTACACATTAAAAACCGAAATAACACAATTTTAGGAAATTAAATACAAAAACAGAACGTCACTCTTTCGTATTCCCGGCAAAACTCCAAAAGTATATCTCCTCCTTTTCTAATGGATTTCATCCTACCATATTTTTTTTGTTTTAAAATTATATGTCTTGGTCTATTGTAGTTTCATGTTAAAGGTTGTCAATATATCGACCCTTCGCTTCTCTTAATTTCTTCATAGCACCAAAAACTTTGAAAAGTATCAATAATATGGTCAAAACGGGACGACACATGGTTCTTTAATGGTTTATAATAGTGATTGGTGATGATGATGATGGATGTAATTTGCGTAGTAACATATTATGCTTTCCGTTCTAAAAACAACGTCGAAACTCCCAAACTTGTATCTATAAAGAGTCAGAAGTTCTCTCAGCAACTTCCAAACCATAGTATACCCGGTGCAAAATCTTACTTATTGGTAGCAAATGCTTAGAATACTGCTCACGAAACCGAAGTCATCACATGTTTCCATGTTAATATTGAGGAGTTCCCTTGATTTCTTATGAGTAACTTCATCAGGTCACCACTCTTATGAATACGGTATCAAATTGGGATGATAACCTAAGGGTTACACCACCGTTTAACGGCGGAGTAATCGTTGAAAATAAAAAACGAACATAGCACCTCCTCCACTTTGAAAGTCGCTTAAAATTGTAGCCTATGTGCTATTCTGATGAATAAGCTATATTAATGTAAAGTTTCATTAAAATCCGTTCAGTAGTTTTTGCGTGAAAGAGTAACAAACATCCATACATCCAAACTTTCGCCTTTATAATATTAGTAGGATAAGTACACAGCTACTTACTTATGACATTTTTTTATAACACCGACACTGTAAAAATCGTCTACCTAAAAATACTAAAATTAGGTAGTCTATCATCAAAATTAGGTATTATATAGCTGAGGTACCAAATTTTTCGTTACTGAGTCCAAAAAATATTAAAAGAGAATTTTGCATTCAGTATAATATAATTTCATTTTTATTTATACTGACTATACTTAAAAAGAACATAGCTTATAATTAACTTATAATACTTAAAATATAATACAATTAATTAGGTAATATTAATAAAAAAAAACCTTAAATAATTCAATTGCGGTTAGTAAATAATAAATACTCAGTTAAAAGTAAATGAGTGGCTAAATTCATTTTTACTGAGTATTTACTCTGGTCTGAGTAAATACTCAGTGGCTTACCCATCCCTGCATACACATGCGGTATCTAATCAGATGGGAGATCTGTGAGCCTAATGGGTTAATAATAATAATAATATCTATGGACGCTTCACACCACGTCAGTCTGGCCCCGTGGTAAGTCCCTGAAGGACTTGTGTTACGGGTACCAGCCAACGGAAATATATTTAATACTTTTATACTATACATATATTTAAGATTGTTATTATATGATACACATATTTAATATAACATCCATGACCCAGGAACTTTATAAACTTTTTTGTTCCGTCGGCGGGACTCGAACCCGCGACCTCCGGCTTGAGCTACCAACGCGCTCACCACTGCGCCACGGAGGTCGTCAAGGGTCGTCGTCGTCAGGGGTTGTTTTCTTTTTATCATCTCCACCAGACGGCGCGACGGTAGACACTTCTAGATTTTCTATTGGTTCCCCATCGATCTGAAATTATGTGCAGGTTGGCATCACTGACTACATATTGGTTGTGTTTCTAAAAAATATCAGTGTACTGTCAAGTATGACATAAATCAAAATATCTTAAACCTAAGCGATCATTGGCCTAAGCGATTAGGCCACTACACTGGTAATAGTTTAGGACTGTGACACGCTGTTAAAATAAAAACTTGTGAAAGTGACAACTGAACGGCCTTGTGGCGGCCATGTTACTTTGGAACTTCTTCTACTTTTTATTGTTGGTGTGGTTTTTATATTTTTTCCCAAATTGTGTTATTTTGTAGTAATTGTTGATGGCATTCCCTGGTATTACCGATAGTTGTCTACCCATACGCCATCTAGTTACTAAAATGAAAGCTGTTTGACAATCAAATTAAAAAAATAAGAAAATACCCCATTAGTATTTTTGGTAGTAATGTTTTTCCACATAGAGCAACACAGAAAGGATGTGGCGTTATATAAACAAGATTTAGGGAGTTTTGCCGGGAATGATAAAGTGTGCTGTTGTGTTTTTATATTATTTTCCTAAAATTGTGTTAGCTGGGTTTTTAATGTGTAATATTGGTAGAATATTAACCATTAGATATTCGTGTTCATGCACAAGTGTAGGAAAGTGATGTAATATCCAGAAACGTGCTATTTTGTGTTCCCTCCAAAACTCCATCGAAAGTTTCAGTAAAGCGTCTACCACTTTACTGAATCGACCGACTTGAGTCCTTGACTGTATTGACTTTTACTTAGACTTTGACTAGACTTTAGACCTGACGATACATGAAAACGATGATGAAAAATATAATAGGAGGATTATGGTTTTCCCGCCATATTCCTTATCTTTTTACCTTGTCTGTGGCACAACATACACATCCTTTGTGTCAAGTTGCCAAAAAAGAAGAAAAAGAAACAAGATTTATTTCCGGTTGCTATTGTCATTTTGACAATGACAAGTGACAGTAGCTGAATCGTAGTGCTGAATGCTGATTTGTATGAATTTGGATGATGTCACGCGTGAACCGCGATAAAACTGAATAAGTTATAATAATATAAGTGGACTGTGTAGTTTAAACTTTACTCGAGCATTCGGTGTAACTTCATTCACTATCGGTTAAGGCTGGAACCTGGAAAACGCGTTTTTGGCTGCGCTCTCTAGAAGACCCTGTTCACTTTTCAAGTTCATTAAACGCAAGATTTATATCACTTTGAGTGTGTTTTAAAGTTCTTGTTCTACTTGAAAATAACAATACTTAAAATGGCAGAGTAAGTGCAATTATTTATTTTAATTTTTTCTCATACATTGTATGCCCTTGCATGACTTTCAATTATTTTGTTCCTTACATTCAGCATTATTAGTTTTAAACCCCTAATTAGACAATATTTAATTTGAATAAATTAAAAAACAATAAATGTTTGCTAGACGAATAATATTTTCATTTAAAATGCATTAAAATGACAATATCTATTATTTAATTAGAATTTTAGCAAGTTCAAATGAAGGATTTTTTAAAGAATTTCACAGTAAGGTATTGCCTTACATATGCCTCATAAGATTTAATACTTGTGATATTAATTCTTGTACTACTTGCACAAGCGCAATACCTCAAGAAAAACAAAAACTTTTTTGTTATTAAAATTGTATTTTGTTTATAAACTAGTATCAAGTCAATCTATGCTTGACAAAGATTTAGTCAGCTGTAGCAATTGACTTTAATTCATGAAGCCCCAAGCGGCCTGTTCCAGCCGCGATAACAATGAAAAAGCTATTGTGTCTCTTTTGCCACAACTGATGGGTTAAAAATGTTATTTTTCATTACTCTTGACCCATCATGACCCATCAATCCCCAAGCAGTACCCAGTTGTTGCATATCCATTGAAAATCTATTGTGTCTGTGATTCCAATGATCAAGGTATTAAACATGACAAAAAATTATAATTAAAGACATAAGAATACAGAAATGCCTTCTCTAATGTACTTATAAGGTTGTTTGAAGGTCATTTATAGGCATGCAATGTTCTACTTTTTTCTATAATTATTACAATGTAAAATTTATAATTTTTATTTTATTTCAGAGCTAAAGCCGATATTGCTTTGATTGGGTTGGCTGTTATGGGCCAAAACCTTATTCTAAACATGGATTCAAAAGGTTTTGTTGTTTGTGCCTTCAACAGAACTGTAGAAAAGGTACCAACGCACCTAATATAATATCAATACTTACTTTCCTGTAAAACATTAGAAAATGCCTTCTCAAAAATTTACAACTTTACAAACAAACAAATTGTACAAATTTTGATTAGTACAAAATGGTACAATTTATTAAAACAAAACTAAATTTTAATTCATAATTAAGTTTAGTGAAGTTATTGTTTTAATTTTCCATAGGTTGATCAATTCCTTGCAAATGAAGCTAAAGGCACAAAGATTATTGGCGCAAAATCCTTAGAAGACATGGTGGCAAAACTGAAGAAACCTAGAAAAGTAATGTTACTTGTCAAAGGTAAGTTTAAACTGCACTGTCATTGCTGACCTCATTGTAAAGTGATATTAGAGAGTTTGTATCACCCGTGACCTTGGAGTGTTGTAACACCATTTAGAGGTCAAATTTCCTACATTGACTTAATGCAAATCAATGTATATGTATTGTATGAAAATCTTATCTGTCAAAATTGGTTAAATAAAGCAATTATTTATCATCATCACTTTTTATTAAGTTTAACTGGGAACCAGTAATTAAAATCAAAGCGCACGGAAGTGCGCAAGCCTAGTTCCAGCAGGCCGCGCGCATGCCGTGCATTATTTACACGAACCGTTTCGACGTACTTTTGACCCCCCTGTAGCTCAGTGTCTATTGCGAGTGCAAAGATAAAATTATACCTACGTAATTATTTACGAGTACTTAAGCAGTATACCCAATTTCATAGATATAGCTTCAGTAGATCCTGAGATATGTCCTTGTAAAAATAGCTTATTTTGGCACTGACTCACTTATTCACTCACTCACTCATTCACTCACTCACTGACCGGTAATCAAAACCTCTAGGCCACTTCCAATTGTCCTAGCGTTATGAAATTTGGCACACAGGTCGTGTGTTATATGTAAATTAACGAAAAATTAAGAAATTGTAGAAAATGGTCAAGCGTGAGTCGGTTCATCTACGAACTTCAGAGGCCACTTCCAATTGTCCTAGCGTTATGAAATTTGGCACACAGGTCGTGTGTTATATGTAGATTTAAAAAAAATAAGAAATTTTAGAAATCGGTCAAGCGTGAGTCGGCCTATCTACAGCCCATACAAACTTTAATGTCATAGCGTTATGAAATTTGGCACACAGGTCATGTGTTAAATGTAGAATAACAAAAAATTAAGAAATTTTAGAAATTGGTCAAGCGTGAGTCGGCCGATCTACGAACTTTAGAGGCTACTTCCAAATGTCCTAGCGTTATGAAATTTAGCACACAGGTCGTGTGTTATATTATTATGTATGTGTTACGATAAATTAAGAAATTTAAGAAATCGTCAAGCGTGAGTCAGTTCATCTATGAACTTTAGATAAAAATTCTTATGTACCAGTGATATAATGAGGCATCTATTGAAAGTATTGTTTATATCGGGCCTAGCACAAAAAGAAAACATAGGTAGGATTTCTTGAAAAAAAGTATTGAAATCCAACCAAAAACATACCTGTTAAAATAGGGCCTAGTTCCTATAGGCTAACTGTTGGTCTAAAAAAAGAGTTGAAATCCAATCCAATGCCAAGTTCAGATGCACTTCATTGATTATAATCATCTTCATCAACAGCCTGATCCATAATACTTCTAAATTTGAACTTGGCAGGTTTTTGTGCTATGCGTTACACTTGATTAATTATATAATTAGATAATATTAATAGAATTTAAATAACCTGCCAAGTTCAAATTTAGAAGTATTATGGATCAGGCTGTTGATGAAGATGATTATAATCAATGAAGTGCATCTGAACTTGGCATTGGATTGGATTTCAACTCTTTTTTTAGACCAACAGTTAGCCTATAGGAACTAGGCCCTATTTTAACAGGTATGTTTTTGGTTGGATATTGTTTAACCCTTTCGGTTCGGCCTACGACTACAGTTCTTAGACTGAAACTTAAAATATGAATCTTCACGCGTTAGAATGTTGTAAAATACTTTTATTGAAATAAGATTACTATGAAAACTATCTAGACTTTTTCTAATGGCTGAAATCTAGACTTTTAACCATGGGACAATCTGTCCCATCAGTCTTGAAACCCATTGTATTTGAGAAGGTTTTCCATATATTTTTTGGAAATATTATAAATTTAATTTTATAAATGAAAAAATAATGTTATATTTACTATTTATTGAATGTAATTTAAAAAAATTATGTCTGCTTAGTATTTTAGGATAGTAAAAAGTTATATGAATTAAAAAAAAATGGGAGCAGAGGGCAAAATACTGAGAGAAGATAATATGGGGATCAGGAAAGGTGAAATGATGCAAAACAGTTTTTACATTAAAAAACTTATCCTTACTCAGTGATTTTTTTATAATTTTGCGTTTTGAAGATATCCTGAAACAAGTACACAATCATGCAGAAGCAGCAAAAGCAGTATTTCCATAGAAATTGTAAATCCGCATATAGCAATGAAATCTTCTTCAATCTCGTTAAGTCAGTTTAAAAAAACTGATGGGATCCAGTGTCCCAAAATCAAAATTGTGTATCAAAATCCTAATGTTTTGCAAAGAAAATATCGTTAACATAAATTAATTGGCTTACAGAACGTAATATATCTATTACCTGAAAACAGCCATACAATGATTTAAATATTTTATCAAAAGTGTAATGTCTTTTCCGTGTCCTTTAAAAATTATCACAGACTATAAAATAATGTTTGCCAGACAAAAACTACCATTGTCAATGTATAAAGTGAAGATCCATTTACGATATGGGATGTATAATCCCATTTATAAAGTAAATTTAAAGCCTCAGTCCTCAGTTACATATCCATGGGATTTTATGTCCCAACAGTCATCTGAAGTATGGGACATACTTCAGATGACTGTTACCAACAGGTCCGAAAGGGTTAAGTAAATCATAATATCAACAAGATATTGATAAGTAATTATTTTACCATTTACTCTACCTCTAATACCTTATTTCTCTATTGCATTAATATGCCGTAATAAATTATAATAATAATTATTAATACATGACATAGCATTATGATTTTGATCAACTTTATGGTCACTGATTAAAATACTTGGATTTACTCTCAAAGCCATAAATTCACAGGTATAGGTCAATTATATGGTCAGGTTTTATCAAGTCAATGTTACTCATCATAATATTATTATGTGGGCTAGACTTGACATAACCCAACCTAAGTACATGGGCCACCTTTAGCCTATGAATTTTCTTAAACAGTTCTTCATAAAGCTTGTTATATTAAATTTAGAATGTTTTTAGCCGGTTTCGCAGTAGATGAGTTTGTGAAGAAACTGTTACATCTTCTTGAAAAGGGGGACATCATAATTGATGGTGGCAACTCACAATACATGGACACACAGAGATGGTGCAAGGAATTGGCCCCAACCGGCATTCACTACATTGGCATGGGTGTAAGTATTCTTATAAAAAATATACATAGATACAGACGAACATTTAACCTCCTTCGTTTTTGGATGTTGGTTGAAAATTGGTTCAAATACAACCATTGATAATATATGTTAATTAAATAGGAAGCATACAAGGAAAACTGATAATTATTTACAGCATTCTGTGAATAAAATTGTTATAATAGAACTATACATTTTATTGTTGTTCCGTACCGATACAGAGCAAAAATAGGCTAAAAATTGTGTTTTTTGTATGGGAGCACCCTTTAATTTTTATTTTATTTTAATATTATTATTAAATATACATAGTATAGTACACACTTAACAAAAGAATGTGTGAATAATTCAAGAGCCTGCCTCTTGCCATTGTTATAGCGGCAACAGATATACATTATCTGTGAAAATTTCAGGAGTCTAGCTAGCTAGTCTAGCCTGGAGACAGACAGACGGACAGACAACGAAGTCCTAGTAATTGGGTCCCGTTTTTACCCTTTGGGTACGGCCCTAAAATTCGGTAGGCAATCATTTTAATGCAATTTATCTGCAATATACTCATAATAACCATTGAAATAGGTGAGCGGAGGTGAGGACGGAGCTCGATATGGACCTTCTCTTATGCCCGGAGGTCATCCAGCAGCGTGGCCACATGTCAAGCCAATCTTCCAGGTAATTACTATGACTTAACTCGACTTTGACTGAAATTCATCATTAGGAATGAAAGATAATGGCAAAAAGATATTAATCATGTGATATCAGCTCAATGAAAAAGTTCTTGGTGAAATGTTTGATTCTTGAGATAACCAGTATAACCAGCTGAATTGAGAACTCTAGAGCTGCTACTCATAGAACCTTTGACAGTAGATACTAGATACTTACAATGGACCACTTAATGCAAATGGATTTTATCAAATCAAAATACAATACAAAGCAACAAGTAAAGCGAATGTTATAATTTAATAATATTATTATTCAAATATGAAAAACATCATTTTTGCTTATGAATATTTACACATATTTTTTTCAATTAATTTGACAGGCCATAAGTTACTTTTTATAGCACCAAAATGTACAGTAGCTCTACCATGAGTTTAAAGCTATAGTTTTTATCGATACTCGATACCAACTACGTAAATTTTTAGTATGACAAATTATACAGCGCCTCTAGCGGTCACTTGCGGAACTAAAATCGCCATACTAAAAATTTACGTAGTCGCTATCGAGTATCGATAAATACTATAGCTATAAACTCATGGTAGAGCTACTGTTCTAACTTCTATGTAACATGTCTGTTATATTTTCCTAAATCCTAATGCATGCTTAAAATCCTTTATATATATATATATATATTTGTCTTTTACCATTGTCTTCATATGAAAACCACAGAGGCGGATTAAAACTTGGTATGCTAACACTTTGAGCCTCCGTAAAGCCTTTATCATGCCAAAATGTACAGTTTCTTTGTGGTTGGCAAGGCTGTTTAACAAGTATCGTCAACAAAGTATCTCAAGTATGTCACTTTTTCTCCCACAGGCTATATGTGCTAAGGCCAACAATGAGCCGTGCTGTGACTGGGTCGGTGAGGATGGAGCGGGACACTTTGTCAAGATGGTACACAACGGAATCGAGTATGGTGACATGCAGCTCATCTGTGAAGTGTATCACCTGATGAAGGATGTTCTTGGTATGTGCATTAAACAATAAATATATTAGTAGATACGAGTATAGTAGATATTATAGTCTTTCATAATTTTAACATTGAATAAATAATTAAGATTTTATAATAATATTATGTTAATAATACCCTGGTGTGTTGTTGGCATTAAAGAGGGGAAGTAATGGGGGGCTAAAAAAGATCATTTAAGCTTAAAAAAGTTGTTGGTAATGTATTTGTTTTTGACTATTTTAGGTATGGATCAAAGTGAAATGGCACAAGTATTTGACGAATGGAATAAAGGCGAATTGGACTCATTCCTGATTGAAATCACTCGCGATATCTTGAAATATAAGGACACTGACGGTAACTAAATTAATATATTAAGTAATCTAATGTAGCCTTAAGGTACAATTCCGTGCATTGCGACAGTCGTAAGCCGCGTGCGACCGACGACTGTCGTAGGCCCCGCGCGACCGTGTCAAAGTTATATGACACACAACAGTCGTCGGTCGCGCGCGGCTTACGACTGTCGCGATGCACGGAATAGGCTACTTGACATATATTTAATTTCATTGAAAAAATGCATATTTCTAGTAGAACTTGGCCTAGGAAACCGTATTTCACCCTAATCATCAAATAAAAGCTTATGATTGATAAATAAAGTCGATTTGAAAATATGATTTTATGAAAATAGGAATTGTACTGACGAAAACACTTTTGCGGTACTTCCGATTTGGATGTGACGTCATCCCATTTGTAATTTAATATCTTTTATTTATCGCGCTCTTTATATGTAAGTTTATTTGTACATAAATAACATGAAAAAGCTTAGAATTTATACATAAAATATATTTTCTTGGATAATTCAAATAAAACATTAGTTTTATATATTATCTCCATTTATTGTAGTTGGGAAATGAAATGGCCAAAACTTTTCTACGAAAGTGTTTAATATTACAAATGATTTCTAAATTCTTTACAAATTTTTTGGCACTGTTAGACTCGTACGCTTAGCACATAAAACTTTTTTTCAATAAAGAAAGTATAAAATACAATAAACATGAAGTTTGGCGGTACAATGGCGGACAATGTTTTGGCGCCATATAAAAGGAATATTTTTCAATCAACATTTTATGGGTTTCTACTGTTTAAAATATTAAAATATTAGTTTTTTTGGTGAAAATGAATGATTAAGAAGCGATTAGAATGAAGAAAAAAAATAGGTCAAGTAGCCTATTGTACCTTTACCTATGCAACTTATGGAAACGCTTTAATAATGAAAATACAGTTTACTAGATTGACTCAAATGTTATAAATGTAATACAAACTTATAAGAGTATGTCTCATACATGATGAAATATACCTGCAGTATTTCCATTAGAGTATGATAGGGGAGTTCCGAGGAATAAAAACAATGAGTGAGATTTTTTGAGTTGTTAATGTTTTTCCTCCTTTGCTCCTGATCTCGGCTTGGTATCCCAGGTATTGATAATATCAAAATATATATTTCCAGGCAACTTCTTGCTGCCCAAGATCCGTGACGCCGCTGGCCAGAAGGGTACAGGCAAGTGGACTGGCATCAGTGCGCTGGAATACGGCGTGCCAGTCACTCTAATCGGCGAGGCTGTCTTCGCCCGTTGTCTGTCTGCATTGAAGGGTTAGTATTATTTTAAACTCAAACTTTTTTATTCAGAATATTTTTTTAACACCTCTATCGTGGGTATCGCAGACACAATAGATTTTCAATTGTTATGCGGCAGCCGGCTGCTGCTTGGGGATTGATGAGTTAACACGTTTTTATAAGCTTGAGCTGTATGTATGTATCGGAATCTTTGAGCACGATTTTTACCTATCTCCAGTAGTTTAATTCGAAACTTTGCATACGTATTAAGAGCCAATGACAATGCAATAATTTGCTATAAGTTACTATAGAAATTACTCACCTATAGTAAAGAGATCTCTTACTTACCGCACACTGTTCAGACATTATATTCAACAAGTAACAGTGAACAGTGACCTAGTTTCGATAAAACTGGCTTTCCTCCGACGAAATCGATTTTAAAGGTATTTATTGTTTTTTAAATCTGTTATTCTTATAAAACGATTAGTTATGTTTAAGTTTCTGCGATTGTGTGAATAATATTACAATATTAATAAAATGTTTTCCTCAGCTAAGCTGGTTTAAAGGCAACAAATTTTTACAAAAATGATTTATACTTAAAAAGGTAAATGCTAGCGAAATGTTTTATTATCATTATAATTTTAGTACCATGATAGTGCTATTAACAAGTAAATATTGAAATATTGCGAAATTTTCCATTGCTTTGCGAATGACGTCATGCTTGACTGCTGCGTCATTAGTTTACATAGCTTGCGTGTGAATATTTAATTACCTACTATGAATGTTTGTTTCGAAATAGCACCCAAACTATTGATTCGTTTTTAATTATTGAATCGATTTATAAATTGCCCGAGTAGACAACCGTTTTTAAAGAATATTAAAACTTTTACTTCTGTTTATTTCTGGTAATGTTCATATTTTTTTAAATTTTTCTTTCAGACGAGAGAGAACTAGCCAGCAAAACTCTCCCTGGCCCTACTACGAAGTTCTCCGGCAACAAGAAAGAGTTTCTGGAACACTTGCGGAAGGCCCTCTACGCCAGCAAAGTAATTTCGTACGCACAAGGCTTCATGCTGCTCAGGGAAGCTGCTAAGGTGAATATTATAAAATTCGATATAGCTTAAGCTTCGTATTATTTTGTTACTAACTATAATGTGGATGAAAATCTAAAAAAAAAATGAATTAAAACCCAACGGTGAATCGAGCCACGAAACTTCATACAAAATGTCAACTGTAAAATGTGTATATAATTCTGTGCCTCGTTATTTTGATCGTCGTATTTTTGTTTATTATAACGTGATAAGTCATATTTATTGATGTTTCAAGTTTACATCATACAAAAATTTGACGTCGTAAATTACACACAAAAATGGAGGAATTAGTCGAAATCATGAGAACACGTTTTTCCAAATGACTATTAAAATTAAATTAATATTACACAATTTATAATGACTGGTTTGGAATGTCTGCCACATGATTACTAACAATATAATTACTGTATAACCATAATGATTAAAACTGATTGCTTATCTACAATCTAAAAGCAAAACACTTACAGATATTTGTGAAAGATGTTAATCATCAATCGATTGGATATGCAATGGGAATATTTAATTAATAGGTAAAATTGTGGGCCCAATCAACGATATCAAAATACTTAGATACGACATATGCCGTCAAAACTGTAGCAATGTTTTTGTATGCAAAATGTGTATCGAGAAAATATTGTCGTCCTTTTTTGTCTTACAGTACAGTAATAGCATATACTGTTTTCTCTTTCGCTCATTTTACGCTTCAATCGAATCTGCTCTCAGATGAGTGAGCTCACTCATTTCGAGGGTGACACATTTTCGCGCTAACGATTGTATAGAATGCCTTTTCTAACGTTCTAATTCTATGGGCCCAATTACAGACATTTTGAAAAATATTATTGTAAAGTAATAGTGTATTAGGATTTAATATCAATAGAAAGTGTGAGTTATCGATCTTAAATCGTTGAAAATTTGTATCACTCGTCGGATTCACTCTTAATACATTTTTAAAGTTCTAGATGACGTCTGCAATTCCGTTGCGTCAAAGTTAATTTATCGCGAGGGAACCGTACCTTTTTCTGAGATTAAAAGTATCCTATGTTCTTTCATACTCAAAGTATCTCCATAAGTGTGAAGAGGTAACAGACAGACAGACACAATTTCACATTTATAATATTAGTAAGTATGCATAATATGGTGTCACATTAGTCGCATATCGAGTGAGTTGTCGGTATTTAATCGTTAAAAATGGACAATACTTGACTTTGCTCACCAAAAAGCTTGCAATGCATCATATCTTAGTCAGAAGACTATTATCTGACGAAGGATTCCATCCAATGTTAATGACGTGTTTATTGCTGGTACCTATTCTACATATTTTAAATGTTGTTATTTTCAGGTGAACAAGTGGAACTTGAACTACGGCAGCATAGCTCTGATGTGGCGCGGCGGCTGCATCATCAGGAGTGTTTTCCTCGGTAACATCAAGGTGTGTCATCACTCATCACTCATCACTCATCACTCATCAATAACATCATACATAATATAGTTTAAGACTAGATTTTTATTATTGGAATAAGTCTTGATCCTAATATTTATTCAACTAACGATTCTAAAGCCAATTCAGCAGACACCAATATAAAACCAATATAAATAACTAGATGATGGACTATATTTAAACATATTGATAATCCTTCGATCGCGGATCCTTGGAAATTCTATTGTATTCTATTGTTGTCGCGATCTCGTGGTGCTCTTATGGGGCTTGAAGGATTAATAGCAATACCTTTAAATAGTGCAATAGTTTTGCATTCTACTTCGCAAATTTAAAATAAAAGCGTGCGTAATATCAGTTTACTTATATTTTAATTTTTGTTCTACACAGGACGCGTTCACAAAGAACCCCAATCTCACCAACTTGTTACTGGACCCATACTTCAGCGCGCAACTGAGCGCGGCTCAGCAGTCGTTGCGGCAGGCGGTGGCTCAGGCGGCGCTGTGCGGAACCCCCGCGCCTGCACTCGCTGCGGCGCTCGCGTTCTACGACGGATACCGCGCCGCTCGCCTGCCCGCTAATCTCCTACAGGTATGTAGTTAGAGATAATTATTTTTTAAAGGGGGCAAACGAACAAACGGGTCACCTGATCGGGAGCAACTATCGTCGCCCATGGACACTCGCAACATAGAAGAGCTACTATAAGAGGGAATACGCTCTTTTCTTGAAGGTTTGCATAAGAAATGGTCAAATTGCCCATAAATGAATAAAATTCCCAGCATTTTTCCGTCTATTTAGTCCTAGTTGTATTATGATTTATGAGAGAAAGGCACATGTCGGACCGACATAATTTGGTCGCGTTATGTCAAACCCAGCCGACAGATCACAACATATTGGCTTATCCTGACTACATGATGTAAGTCCGCCGCTGCATATGAATCAATTACTTCGATGGTACAAATCCGACTTCAAGTTAACCCTGTGTTGTAAATGATTTTTTATTTTGAAATACATACGAGGAACGAGAGAAATAACACAATATCTTACTAAGCGTCAACTTAAACTAGACTAGCGTCACCAACGCGTAAAATATTTTATTCAAAAACATAGCTTATGCATGCCTATTCAAATTTTGAGAAATTGTCACCTATTATTCCAAGACAGTACTGCCAATTCTCATGACATGCTATAGCAATATAAATTAATATTTGTAAATTATTTCAAATCTGTTAATTTTCTGACACGCTATAGCAATTTTGTTCCTATTTTCAGGCCCAGAGAGACTATTTCGGTGCTCACACATACGAGCTGTTGACAAAACCCGGGGACTTCATCCACACTAACTGGACCGGACACGGAGGCAACGTCTCTGCCTCCACGTACAACAAGTGAACTGAAAAAAACATATTTTCACACATATAAAAAATTATAGTGCTTCCAGAACATGATGGTTGGTGTACCTGTTAATCTTCATAATATGACGACATAAGAACCATAGTGACCTAATGACATTTTCGCATAATATGGATAATGGATATACACAATAGGCATGATGACATTTTTTTTTCTTATTGGCAATTGAAACACCCTTAAAAATAGAAACATCGCTGATTGAATGACTCTGATAGCTTAAAAATTCACCAAGATATGACAGTTCAAACATCTTATAAAATAAACCAGCCCGAAACGCTCCATACAAAGTGCTACGAAAGACTGACGTCACTCTTTCGTAGTTTGTACGGATAGGGAGATAATTTTGTTCGGTAGGTACATTAAATATTGCGTTTATGAAAGTGGTTTCAACAAAAGTTGCTTTTAATTGCATAAGTTATCGAATGGTATACAAATATTAAGAAATTTAATTAAAAAAAAAATCGACTTGATAATCCAACTTTGAAGGCGCATAACAAAAAAAAAAATACAAATGCTATCAAGCTGAAATTTTGGGACCACTTATTTTTTACCGTGATTTCTTTATTTTATTAACAAAATTCGCTAATCTTGGACCTTGTCATCATCCCTAATAGATCAATGTGGCCTGAAAGAGTAATTTATATTTGTAATTTTCTATAGTTTATTTTTCCCAAAAATGTCATAAAGGTAACTATGATTTTGGTGTCGTCATATTAATGTTAAAGTACATCTTACTATTATACAAACATTCCTTACAGTAAAAAATTATCTGACGCATTTACACAATCTTATATTTTTATGATCACAGCTCGTTTCGTATTTGTTAATTTGAATAATATGTTTTCTATGTTTCGTATTTGTAAATTATTTTTATATTTTAAGATAATAATATAATTTATATAATATATATATAATGAAGTGAATGTAATTCATGATATTTTTATTAATGTTGGCAACCTGTATTATGTGGGACCAAAATATGTTTTATGGAAATAAATTGGGTGCTTTTTATATTTCTTTATTTTATTTTTACCTCAAGTAGTAACTTAGATGTAACCTCAGATAAGTACCTAAAATTTTAAGGTTTAAGGACTCGCACCATTTTGAGATCTTTGGCTCGTACACAAAACAGCGATAGCATCGCATCGCATTTTAATTTTTTTATGAGTTTTGAGGTAGATATTTGCGATACGATGCGAATTCCTTCCTGGTTTTACAGTATTGAGGATGTGAAATTAATAAAAAAATATTTTTGACACTTTAGAAACTTTTATAGGTTAGAATTTAGATCATATTGAGATAAATTTTAAACCATATTTTGCTAAATTAAACCAGTAAAGTATTTCTGAGTTAACGACAATATCAAGGCAATGTTAACCTTTTTTTTATATGTACTAGCTGTCCCGGTGAACTTCGTGTCACTTTAGAACCTTCCCTGGACTTCTACGAATATTTTAAGACCAAAATCAGCCCAAACCGTTCAGCCGTTTTCGAGTTTTAGCGCGACTAACACATTTGAAAATCCATTTTATTTATATATAAAGAAGATTGCTAAAATTAAAATAGATACTTAAAGTTTTTACAATTTAAAATTTTCGTATTTCAGATTTTCAAAGCGAGCAGTATGTTAGTATATCCGCTAGTTTTCACGTCGTTTATGTTATTCGTGTGGGGTCCATGTTTGAAGAAATCTATTTGGGCGAAGCCGGGGCCCGTCTACGCTAGGGACCGCAAGAACCGAGTGTATGAAGTAACTCCTACAAGCCTCTGTTGTCAAGGAAACCTTTGAGATGGAATTACTCTGCAAAAACTTTTTGTAATTTCTGTAGAGCTAATATAAAAGTTTGTTGTCATGCTCTTTTATATGAAATTAAAATAACTTACATGTGTTAGGCTGGTTTTATCATTACGCGTTTCGCAGCGCCGATCCCCGTGGCCAGTTAGAGCCAATTAGAGCGCGCGCGTTCAAAGCTGTAACAAACGAATGGACGAACGGCGCTGCTCAAAAGCCGGGTCCACACCAGACGATCCAACGCGCTCCGATCGCGCGCGGCATGAAGCGCGTTGCACAGAGCGTTTGGTGTGGACGTGCCGCGCGCGAACCGTGCACAAGTTTTGGAGCGCGCGCTCACTGGCGCTCGCGATCCGTTCGTTGTCGGTTTTTTTGCCCGCATATGCGCGCATGCAGAGGATAGGTTAAAGGTGCCTCAGTTGCGTGGTGCGCGCGGTGTGGACGGTTTTGTGATTCGAGCGATCCATCACACCATGGATATTTCGCAAAGTCGTCGTCTGATATCGCTTTATAAGGAGTTTAAATGTTTATGGGACCCAAAAGATGTTTATTTTACTAATAGAGGCGCAAGAGACGATGCTTGGGCTCATATTTCTCGCAAAATGGGGAACAATCCAATAGAAGGTCTAAAGAAAAAATGCGGTCTCTGGCGGGAGGATACACCGTCCTTTTCTTTTTTGTACTTTTTTGCGCAATAATTTAAGCAAAATAAAGGTTACTGCTGCAACGGCAATTCGCCGCCGAGGTACGTGTGACTCCATATCGTGCAAGATACTGACTGACTTGAATAACGGATCGCTTGGAGCGCATATTAGGATCGCAGTTTCCAAGTTCTTGGATCGGTCTAACGCGCTCCACGCTCCTCGATCCTGGATCGCGGATCGCGGGATCGCCGCTCCAAGATGGATCGTTTGGTGTGGACCCGGCTAAACGCGCGACTTTAAAACGCTACCACTACCCCCATACATCTTCGAACGCGCGGCGCACAGTGGTCCGAAATCGCTAAGTAGTGGACATTCGCAAAAAAGTTAGATTTTGGTGTGGAAAAAAATACCATTCGATAGAGTTTAAGAAGAGTAACAATAAATCCTTAATAAGTTTTTTACAAAAATGTGTTTTTTAGGGTAAAAAAAATAATAACGAAAATGTTGTATGGGAAAGAATCTATAAATAGATTTTTTGCAAAAACTACTAGGGCATTCTGGTTCATTTTTGAAACAAGTAAAGTTCTAGTGGTATTGATGGTTTAGAAAAAAAATACGCAAATTTACGTGCAGCCTTTTGCAGTAGAGGGGTTCAAAATTTTGAAATAATTTTACTAACTTTTTAGGTGTGGAAAAAATACCATTCGATAGATTTCTTAAATAGTAACAATTAATTCCTAATAAATGTTCCTGCACGTAAATTTACGCACTTTTTTTTTCTAAGCCTTATATAGCACTAGAACTTTACTCGTTTCAAAAATGATCCAGTATGGTCCAGTAGTTTTTATAAAAAATCTATTTATATATTCTTTCCTACGCAAAATTTTCGTAATTATTTTTTTTCACCTTAAAAATACATTTTTGTAAAAAACTTATTGTCTATTTATTGTTACTTTTTTATAAATCTATCGAATGATATTTTTTTCCACACCTAAAAAGTAAGTAACATTATTTCAAAATTTTGAACTCCTGCTACTGCAAAAGGCTGCGCGTAAATTTTGCGTATTTTTTTTTCTAAGCCTTATATACCATTAGAATTTCACCTGTTTCAAAAATGATCCAGTATGGCTTAGTAGTTTTTGCAAAAAATTGATTTGTAGATTCTTTTCCATTCAGAATTTTTCGTAATATTTTTTTTTTCACCTTAAACATATATTTTTGTAAAAAATTTATTAGGAATTTATTGTTACTATTTAAGAAATCTATCGAATGGTATTTTTTCCATACCTAAAAAGTTAGTAAAATTATTTCAAAATTTTGAACCCCTCTACTGCAAAAGGCTGCACGTAAACTTGCGTATTTTTTTTTCTAAACCTTAAATACCACTAGAACTTTACTTGTTTCAAGAATGAACCAGAATGCCCTAGTACTTTTTGCAAAAAATCTATTTATAGATTCTTTCCCATACAACATTTTCGTAATTATTTTTTTTCACCTTAAAAAACACATTTTTGTAAAATACTTATTAAGGATTTATTGTTACTCTTCTTAAACTCTATCGAATGGTATTTTTTTCCATACCAAAATCCAACTTTTTTGCGAATGTCCACTATTTAGCGATTTCGGACCACTGTGCGGCGCTCCAACGGCGCTGCCGAAACGCTTAACGATAAAACCAGCCTTACTACTTTTACAAGTATTTTCGAACTTTAAGTTAATTAAAGCGTCCTTTCGGTACTATAATTTTAGTGAGTTTACACCACCTCTAGTCTCCTTTTTTAACTTATTCAAAATAATACTTATCGTCTAAGGTAATAGGTATAGTTACGCAACACAAAACACAATTTTTCGTTTCACAAACTGTTATAATATTATGTTCTACAAAACATTTAATATCAAAAGTAATACGAATCAGAAATCAGTGTACGTATTCACACTTAGCACCGATTTTTACATAGAAAGTACATTCTTACAATTTATTTTGTTTGGTGAGATTCGCATCCAGGCGAGGGATCAATTTTATGTTTATTTTTCAGTATTATACACGTTTTGGAATATGATTAAACCCTATCGAACCATTAGATAACCATCATGATTAAATAATTGTAACTAAGTTAAATTTCATATATTAATAATGGAAAAAGCATCATAGTTACGTAATCAGAAGCGCTGGTTTTGTAAAAGTTATAATTTACAATGAAGATAGTATGATGTCCTTAAATGCATTCTTGTCTTTTTGTTTCGACCGGATATTTGTAATAAAATAACACAGTATTTTCTACTCCTTTGTACTTAAATTACCTATTATTGTGATCTTACGATACTATATTTTAAAGGTACGGTTTTTATATTATTATTTATTACATTTTTCACATTATTCCTAACATTGAAACATTATTTTGATATTGAGTAATCTTACACTACCTTTATTTATAAACATTCGACTTATTGCTAAGGATGTAAGTGAATATGTGTGGTATCCTGATATGAATTGTATTAAAATTTAAAAGACACTTCAAGCATTTTTACAGGCACAGAAAATAATTCAAATGAGATATAATATTGAATAAAAAATAAGAGTATGATTTTTTTAACGTAAAAAATGAAATGGGTCTCGTAATAATGGGTCTAAAATAGCGAATATACGATTTACAATCAATATTATAATTTGTGTATAAATAAATTGATCTCCTATAAGTACATTTACCTGTGAAATAAAATTCAAGTAGCATTGATCTCTGACTTTAAACTGGTAAATCAGAAAATATAATGTAGTATTAATTCGAACAAAAAAGTATACTTATTAAAAACAGTTCGATGTATGGCAGTTAGTACCCAAATAAATGTGGAAGATGTAACACGATAGATGAGTATACTTTAACCTAGATTTAAAAATAATATAATTTGTAAAGTTTTTATAAATTCTGAACACAGTTAAGTGTAAGTAAAGTAAAATTAATGGTAATCTCGACACTATTAATGAACTTGGTACATTGACCTATAATAGTTACATGGTAATTGCTGCTGCTAACTGCTCTCATTAACTTCGGTGGCGTAGCCAATCCAAAAAGGTTTTTATAGGATTCTTATAGTCATAAGATTTACATAAAAATCTTTTTGGGGTACGAGGTCTTTTTGGGGTTTAGATGTCCTATCCTTGATACCGGCAACTATAATTATGTAGCTTATAAGTCAATGTACTATAATTCTTAGCTATTTAGTATTTGACGAGCTCGACGGCTTTGTTGAGTATGAGAGAGACGTCCATGGGAGGGAAGTTCTGTAGCAGTTTGACGTTGGACGCAAAGTCACCACTCAGTAAGTTTTCTCGTACTAATCTGTAAAAAACATGGCGATTAAACGGCGGCAAATGTTTTAACTGGGCTCATAAGTTAACATTTACTTATTTAACGTTTGAAAAAAAGAAATGTATTTTTTGGATTTGATGAAAATTTACAACGCCTTGTATTCCATACCTTTTCATATAGAACTTTGACGGCGATTTTTAGTTTTTGGCTAAGGCGCATTTTCACTGGTCGATATGCGCATGCGGGTGCGGGAGATTTCTAAAATGCATGCCACGATCAATCAAAATGCGCCATTAGTTGTCATAGACTCCCCGTATGCTGTATACCGCACGAGTTAACGACTAATGAAAATACGCCCTAAGGGCCGAGAGCCTTGTCATCGCAAGTCTTCGTCATGGTTTGTACTGTACGTACGGTACGTACCGTACGGTACGTAATGGTTTAAGATCTTTGGAAATGAAACATAAATCCTTTTATTTCTAAATTAGTTATAGTAACTAGCAATTTCTTGGTACTCACATAATCATGGCACAACATATAGCCACTAGGAAGTGGAAGCGACGACTGTCTGCGAACAGAGAGTCCCATATCCTCTCCACGTCCGGCAGAGAGAACTCCTGAGAGAGGAGCAGCGTCAGCCATCTGGAATGGTCATTAATAATAATGAAGACGTTAGTGGAAGAAGCGCAAGTAACAATTAAAAATTACCGTTTTTTTACATAAATGGAGGAGTACCGGGAAAATGATTTGAAATAAAAAAAAACTGTGGATTTTATGTGTTGCACGATATTAGCTAGATGATGAAATTGGTCAGTTACAAGGTTTGCTTAAAATATGAGGAACGTAGCCCGTTATAACAAACCGCTACCGGTAAGGTTATGCTCAAGATCATATTTTTGGTAAGCTATTTTTATGAATATTATAAGTATACATAGGTACCGCACTTGCGAGTAGTATGTTAATTGAGTACGGTAATAAAATATAGCTCAAACAACAACCCCTCAAACGCGGTTCTGCGGTTCTAGGCTACACAGATTACCGCGGACAAATTTTCTCGTCTATACAAATTATAAAGAGAAAAAAATGTTATAGATCGGCCGAATATATCATAGATAGAGTAGACAACGCGTTGCAACGGGAAGGACATAGAACACTTTTAGCGCTGGAAAACGATTATTTCGGCATACTTTTACAATATATACAGATTACAATATGGTGTAACAAATGTATACGTAAGTAATAATATTATAGAGTGTGTATTGTGTTCTGTAGAAAGTTCACTGTGAAAGTAGCAGCGCTGAAAGACCAAACATTTTTTTCACTTTTATATGGGGAAACTCGTGACGCTCAGGCCCTTGCCCATACAAAAGTGAAAAAAAAATGTTGGTCTTTCAGCGCTGCTACTTTCACAGTGAACTTTCTACAGAACACAATACACACTCTAAACTCTTTACAGGGAACACGTACACTCCCTAAAGTATTATCACTTGTTTTTGTTACACCCTGTATACAGATACAAGAACAAAAGTACGTAAGTAATAATATTATTGAGTGTATATGTGTTCTGTATATAAAGTTCACTGTAAATGTAGCAGTGTTTCAAGAGCAAATGTTTTTTTGTGATTTGTATGGGCAAGCGCCCCAGCGTCATGAGTTTGCCCATACAAAAGTAAAAAAGAGTTACTGTTACAGCGTTGCTACATTTACAGTGAACTCTGAACAGAACAACCTAAAGTTTATTACTTAATTTTGTTACACCCTGAATATTATATTTACAACTAGCTGTCCCGGCAAACGTTTTTTTTTGCCATATTATATAAAGTATATCGCCCGTATTATTTTATTGAATTAGTGACTAAATAAGTATGTCACCATGGCAATGTCCATCGCTATCCCGTGACCCGCGTCGCATAAACAATGGTCGCTCTTTATAGACAAATAATTTGTAATAAAATAAAATTGCGACTATAATTAAAGATCTAAGCTATCCTATCTCTCAAGTTGGAAAAAAGCACACATTTAAAAACAAAAAACATTAAAATCGGTTAAGTAGTTTAGGAATCCATCGCGGACAAACATCGTGACCGGAGATTTATATATATTAGATATTAGTATGGGGTGTATGTATGTACCTGAAACTGTAATATTGTGGTCTCAACTCCTGCTTCTCGAGTCTATCCCACACTGCCCGGTCGTTATCTTTAACGCACACGCTGAGTTTGCTCATCATGTAGTTGATACCGCTCTCAGTCTCGTCTAGCGTCCGTATGAAGAAGTCGCGAATTTCCGCCATCAGATTTGTGAAACAGAAGAAGCAGTCCGCTTCGGCATATTCTGAAAATTGTAAAAAAAATAGTTTTTTTTAATTAGGGTTAATTGTATTCGAGAAATGACTGGCTGGTGATAATCTATACTAATATTATAAATGCGAAAGTATCTCTGTCTGTCTGTCTCGCTTTCACGCCAAAACTACTGAACCGATTGTAATGAAATTTTGTACACAGATAGTCTAAAGCCTGAGAAAGGACAAAGGCTACTTTTTAACCGGAAAAAGGGGTTGTAAGGGGGTTAAAACGCGTAAATTCGTTCAAATTACGTTAGTTCGAAAAATTCATAATAGATGGCGCCGTTCGTCTCCTACATCGCGTTATCGCTTGCTCATGCAACTTTCTATAAGAGGTGGTACCATGTTAAGGTATGTATTTCGATTTTTTCGCTTGTTGAACACTTCCATAATGAATATTGGTGCTCCCACACCGCCATTAGAAAATGTTTAGTAACGTTAGCAAACATATATCACAAATGTTAAAAATGTTTTCATGCCAGAAAATGTTTAGTAAACGTTAGTTAACAAATTATAACAAAACAAATTACTTATAACAAAATAAAACATGTGTTACCTTTTGTTTGTGAACATTTTATAGGTGACGGCGGAGTATGCGGTGAGCCAATACCAGATTTAAATGTTATAAAATGTTGGTAAACGTTAGTAAACATTTTCTAAGTCTTGTGTAGGAGCACTTATAACATGTTAAACAAAATATAACAATTGATAACATTTGTTAGGAAATGTTTTATGTTAGAAAATGTTTACATTTTCTAACGGCGGTGTGGGAGCACCATAACTCAGTACGAAACCCCAGTGACGAAACCTTAAACCTACCAATGCTAAATAGTTTATGGGTAAAGCTACAGTTGTGTAATGGGGGACTAAATAAGCTTTAGGTTTAATTAAAAAAATGAAATATTATGTGCGCACTGCACAGCTGTTTTTGGGTATTTTGGTTTAAGGGGTACCACGGTTTTAAAAAGCTTTTAAATTTGACACCAATTTTGTTGACATCGCGCGCTATAAACTGAAGTCTACGCGGACGAAGTCGCGGGCAACAGCTAGTTCCAAATAATTGTCGTCAAACAATAATTAGAAGGCACCTTGCCTTCACCGTTTTCGTCTAATATCAATTGTCTATTACCAGATGAGAACTGACCATCAGGCGTTTCCAAGTCTGAGTCAAGAAAAGGTTTAAGTGCGCCAGCTAGCAGAGGCGGCGCACGGCGTGGGCGGTGTGGGCGACCGCCCACGGCCTCGCGGTCCAAGGGGCCTCGCGCCCCTTTCACCACGAGGTTTTTTTAAAGGTTTTACGAGTTGTGATACTCAAATATTCATAAATAAAAAGTTTTATAAATAAAATCTTAAGTATCAAAAAATTATTTCTCTCAACAAATCCGTTCTTTAGCGTCATCCATCAGAGGGCCTCGCAAAATAAATTTTAGGGGGCCTCGCAAGATATTTCTTGCCCACATAAAATTTAGGTCTTACCCCGCCACTGCCAGCTAGTTAGAGTCTAGGGACTAGGGTTTGAGTTAATCTTTATTACATTTAGATAAACTTCTCTATCCTCCAAATATCTAGATTGTAGAGTCTAATTATTAAGAAGAACGAAGGCGACAGCGTCAAGCGTGATTTAAGAAAATTAACACGCCTTAAACTTTAAACAAATTAGAACATATTGCCAGTACAAGGCTAATTAATGTAATTATTATTAATACTCATGAGTTAATGGAATCAGGCGTTACTTTGCGGAAATCCATAGCTTAAAATTTAGTTTCTTATTATTTTTAGCAATATTCCGCGAAATAAACTTCGACCTTTAAGTAAATGAGTGAGTGCACGCATAGGCATGCGTACAGCACCTCCCTCCTCCCACCCTGCCTATGCGTACACTCGCATGCAAGAACTTGCAAACACCACCACCACACAAGCAATAATGTTGGCAAATCCGTGCAAGGCCCCTCACCACCATGCAGGTTGAAAACCTCGACGCGCGTTTCGCTCCAACACCGGAGCATCCTCAGGATGCGGACTCTACGAACAACGTCCGTCAAGTGCAGCCGTCGGCCAAAACACCGCCTTTTATACCCTATCAAGCCCCGCTACTATCCCCACTACCCCCACTACCCTCACCAGTACCCCCGAACATATTAATAAGCGGTGACGTAGTCAAGCAAGGTTGGTCATTCAACAATGCAAATCTGTTATTTTTCTTTTCTTTTATGATCTCTAATTGTTCCAACACGCTCAGCCGAAAGCCTTTATCGCATTTATGTAAAACTTTATAGGAATGGCCATCGGGCACGGTATGATTACTATATCTAAAAGATGTTTAGCAAAATGTGACTTATCAGGATGACCATTCCTATAAGCCGCGATCTGTTCTTTATACCGAGTCTCAAATCTGCGTCCAGTTTGACCCACATATACACTATCGCATTCAGGACAATCGATCTTATAGACACCGGACTGATATTTTTCATCAATCCGGTCTTTGTTATGACACAAATGATGTTTTAAAATTTTAAGTATTATTTGTCCTGAATGCGACATGCATATCGTTGTTTTTCATTATTTTGGATAAGCGTGCAGATACCTCTCCCATGTAGGTCAAACTGGACGTATATCTAACTATCTCCTTATCAATAGGACCTGCGTACAAAAACTTAACCAGTTCTTTCTTGTTTTTATTTTTCAAAATATTGTTAATAATTTTTGGACTATATCCGTTGGATATCGCAATTTTTAAAATGATATTAAGCTCCTTTTGATAATTATCTTTACTAAGAGGGATCGATAATAATCATACGATCTCTCTTAGTAAAGATTTGCCAACATTATTGCTTGTGTGGTGGTGGTGTTTGCAAGTTCTTGCATGCGAGTGTACGCATAGGCAGTGTGGGAGGAGGGAGGTGCTGTACGCATGCCTATGCGTGCACTCACTCATTTACTTAAAGGTGGAAGTTTATTTCGCGGAATATTGCTAAAAATAATAACAAACTAAATTTTAATACTCATGACTTACAATAATTTTGTATGTTGACATTGTATAATATAATATACTTAAGATTAAGTTACAAAATTGTATTTTTTTTTAATATTAATTTTTCTCACTTTTTTTGGTAAATAGAGCCCCGTGCGAGTTTCTTACGCCGGTTCTTCTTGCCGGCGCGGCGCGGGGTTAGTTCCCGAACCGGTGCAAGAGCAAGACACCATGTAGACATTCTGAAAATACAGTTTTGATTCTGATTTTTGAATACTCACTGCGATATTCAACATGGGCAGTAGTCGCGAAGGTGTGGTATATGGGTCCGATGATCTCGTTCATGCCCTGCACATACCCCTGGCCAGGGTTGAGCTTGGCGTACAGGAACAGCATACGTTCCACCACCTCCCAGTGCGCTTCGCTGCCTTCCTTCAGAGGGATATAGCTACCCGAGGCGTCGACGCGACGCCTCTCGTCGCTTAGCTGCGAAACAGATATATTTATGTATATTTTATATGTATATTATAATATGCATTTATTTATTTACTCATCTTTTTTTAAAGGATTAGTTTAGTATGCTTTGTGTTGTATTGTCTAATTAATATTCCATAATATTGTGAATTCTGCTGGGACCAAAGTATGACTTTGGTCCCAGCAGAATTTCAGTGCAGCAGACTGCTAAAGCGCATCACATACGGTGAAGATACTATAATATTTTATCTTAAGATACCCAAATATAAAATATTATAGTATCTTAAGCTATCACACACGGCTAAGATACGATATTATTAAAAATCTGATCATTTCCTTACGAGTATGCGTTGGTGCCACACGTATTCCTTGTTAGAATTCTATATACAGAGTGATTGCCTATGAGTGATAACTAATAACTGATACTGCCTTACTTCTTGATTTATTAGACAGCTCCTCAGACGATGATTTTGATATAGAATGTGAAATACAGATTTCAGTAGCACATTCCAAAAGGAGAAACATTTGGATAGAGCCTCACATAAAAAAGAGAAAAACCTGCGGCGAATTTAACCTTTATCAAGATCTGTCGACGAAGAAGTTTCAAGAGTATTTTAGAAATTTAAGAGAAACATTCATTTCGATTTATGATTTGAGTAGTGAAGATATAAAAAATCTGCCAAGTGCGAGTCGGACTCGCGCACGAAGGGTTCCGTACCTTTATTGAACGAAAGTTGGCAAAAAATGAGTTTTTTTTGTATGGGAGCCCCCCTTAAATATTTCTTTTATTTTTATTTTATTATTAATTATTAAAGTACAAAATATATAATTAAAAATATTGTGACTATTTCAACTGTCTGGCTGCTACCATTATTGATTACGAGCAAAAAAAGCAAAAAAAAAACACGTTTGTTAAATATTATCTTTATTTTCTGTTTAGTATTTGTTGTTATAGCGGCAACAGATATATATATATATATATATATATATATATATATATATATATATATATATATATATATATATATATATATATATAATCTGTGAAAGTTTCAACTCTCTAGCTATTACCGTTCTTGAGTTACAGCCTGGAGACAGACAGACAGACGGACAGACATCGAAGTCTCAGTAATAAGGTCTCGTTTTTATCCTTTGGGTACGGAACCCTAAAAAGCAAAATACAAACATGCGATAGAGCATTTCCACTGAAGAGCCAATCCGATCACCGTTGAGCCCGCTGCCCGACACAAAAACACCCTGTATTCATAAACATAAATTTCGAAATATATATTTCGCATCTTAAGATAACATCAAATATATATTTCCATATCGGTCGGTATCTTAAGATACAAAACATAAAATATATATTAACTTCGTCGTGTGTGATGGTTCATAGGATTTCTATGGTGAGCGATATACTAAAATATGCTCTAAGATAATATATATTTTATTATCTTTACCGTCTGTGATGCGCTTAATACTGAGCTGGGGCCTGGGGTCCATTTTTGGCATGAAATAATATACATAATATATGTAGTGTTAAACTAATAATGATTGTCTCTTTGTTGTTTGTACTTGTCAATATAGTGTTATGTAGTTCGCAAAATAAACTTTTCTTATTCTTATTCTAAAATCTAGATTGTGCATAAACAATAAACAGCGCAACAATCACATTATAAACTTGGTTGAGTGCACTGTCCCATTATACGAGTAATTTGTTGGAATATTATTGCTGTATTGTTGTTTAAAAAATAAATAATTAACCGACTCCCAAAAAGGAGGAGGTTTTATGTTATGCCGTGGATTTTTTTTTCATGAGCCTATTTTTTGTACAACTTTGTCACCAATCAGCCACGGATTTCATCACGTCATAATAATATATTATGGTTAAATTGTCGTCAAATAATAAGGATGTTCTAGTAACTACTTCCTATTTGTTTAATTTTCCTCAATCGGAATAGAATTTGCGGTTTAGATAGGGTTCTTGACCCTAGTCCTTCAATTGAAAACTTTGTAAAGAGAGTTTAGCTACATATATAAAAGTATTAAACAACGTAACGTAACGCAAACGGGCGTAACCTATTAACTACTAAGATTACTATGTCTATCCGTCTGTCTGTCTCCAGGCTGTATCTCAAGAACATGTACATATACAATATACATGTATATGTATATTGTCATTAATTATTAAATATTATCATTAATTATTAAAGTACACATATAATTAAGGCTTTTGTGAAAATTTCAAGTGCCTACCTGTTGTCATCATTGATACCGAGCAAAAAATGTTTGAAAAATCACGTTTGTTGTATGGGATGTGTAATTTATTTTGTTTTTAGTATTTGTTCGTATAGCGGCAACAGAAACACATAACCCATTTACCGCCGCTGTGCCCAATTAGGTACACATACAAAATTAAGGATAGTTCAATTTGTGGTATCACATCTCAATTTTTATTTTAAGTATATATTTAATTAAAGATAAGGCTTCAATATTTTCAGAAAATTTATACTGGCAGCCAATATTTTTAGTCATGAGGTAGGTTTGAAATTTACAGTTTTGCGACCTGCAGGAGTAAGCTCATAAATCCTCTTTTTATTTTAATCGCATAATATTCGACCACTTTAAATGCTTGTTTTTTTTATTCAATACATCGTTATCTATAAAATAAATAACAAGTTAGTTGTAGATTATTTAAATAGACGGAAAAATTGTTATTCAAACACTGCTGTACCTAGTTAGGTACAATGGCCGAATCCACTAGCAAAATTTTCCTTTTTTCAGATTTTTTAAATTATGAGTCTGATTACTTTTAACATCTTATATCGTTATTAATACTAAGGAAAAGCAATTTTGTGCTCCTTTTGTAAATAAAAATTAACATATACAATATACATCCAGAAAATTCATAACATAGCGTAAATGTCCGCTCTTTTTCTTTGTCCTGAAAATATTACAGACGTTCTAGATAAATAACGCAGGTAAAATAGCAGCTAAAAGATATGACAGTAGCTAAACCTTTTTAGTTACTGATAAGAGGAATCTATCTTGTCAGTTACAATGAAGCTAGTATCAACTAGAATATCTACAAAATTTGTCATTTGCAAGCATTGTAACATAATCTAATAAGACACTCCTTCGTAAGTAAGATATATTATATGACTCCAGAAATCACCCTGTATCAAGCCTAGTTCCAGCAGGCCGCGCACTTCCGTGCACTATTTACACGAACCGTTTCGACGTACTTTTGACCCCCCTGTAGCTCAGTGTCTATTGCGAGTGCAAAGATAAAATTATACCTACGTAATTATTTACGAGTACTTAAGCAGTATACCCAATTTCATAGATATAGCTTCAGTAGATCCTGAGATATGTCCTTGTAAAAATAGCTTATTTTGGCACTGACTCACTCATTCACTCACTCACTCACTGACCGGTAATCAAAACCTCTAGGCCACTTCCAATTGTCCTAGCGTTATGAAATTTGGCACACAGGTCGTGTGTTATATGTAGATTAACGAAAAATTAAGAAATTGTAGAAAATGGTCAAGCGTGAGTCGGTTCATCTACGAACTTCAGAGGCCACTTCCAATTGTCCTATAGCGTTATGAAATTTGGCACACAGGTCGTGTGTTATATGTAGATTAAAAAAATTAGAAATTTTAGAAATCGGTCAAGCGTGAGTCGGCCTATCTACAGCCCATACAAACTTTAATGTCATAGCGTTATGAAATTTGGCACACAGGTCATGTGTTAAATGTAGATTAACAAAAAATTAAGAAATTTTAGAAATCGGTCAAGCGTGAGTCGGCCGATCTACGAACTTTAGAGGCTACTTCCAAATGTCCTAGCGTTATGAAATTTAGCACACAGGTCGTGTGTTATATTATTATGTAGATTAACGATAAATTAAGAAATTTAAGAAATCGTCAAGCGTGAGTCAGTTCATCTATGAACTTTAGATAAAAATTCTTATGTACCAGTGATATAATGAGGCATCTATTGAAAGTATTGTTTATATCGGGCGTAGTACAAAAAGAAAACATAGGTAGGATTTCTTGAAAAAAGTATTGAAATCCCACCAAAAACATACCTGTTAAAATAGGGCCTAGTTCCTATAGGCTAACTGTTGGTCTAAAAAAAGAGTTGAAATCCAATTCAATGCCAAGTTCAGATGCACTTCATCGATCATAATCATCTTTATCAACAGCCTGATCCATAATACTTCTAAATTTGAACTTGGCAGGTTTTTGTGCTATGCGTTACACTTGATTAATTATATAATTAGATAATATTAATAGAATTTAAATAACCTGCCAAGTTCAAATTAGAAGTATTATGGATCAGGCTGTTGATCAAGATGATTAAAATGGTCAAGCGTGAGTCGGTTCATCTACGAACTTCAGAGGCCACTTCCAATTGTCCTATAGCGTTATGAAATTTGGCACACAGGTCGTGTGTTATATGTAGATTAAAAAAATTAGAAATTTTAGAAATCGGTCAAGCGTGAGTCGGCCTATCTACAGCCCATACAAACTTTAATGTCATAGCGTTATGAAATTTGGCACACAGGTCATGTGTTAAATGTAGATTAACAAAAAATTAAGAAATTTTAGAAATCGGTCAAGCGTGAGTCGGCCGATCTACGAACTTTAGAGGCTACTTCCAAATGTCCTAGCGTTATGAAATTTAGCACACAGGTCGTGTGTTATATTATTATGTAGATTAACGATAAATTAAGAAATTTAAGAAATCGTCAAGCGTGAGTCAGTTCATCTATGAACTTTAGATAAAAATTCTTATGTACCAGTGATATAATGAGGCATCTATTGAAAGTATTGTTTATATCGGGCGTAGTACAAAAAGAAAACATAGGTAGGATTTCTTGAAAAAAGTATTGAAATCCCACCAAAAACATACCTGTTAAAATAGGGCCTAGTTCCTATAGGCTAACTGTTGGTCTAAAAAAAGAGTTGAAATCCAATCCAATGCCAAGTTCAGATGCACTTCATCGATCATAATCATCTTTATCAACAGCCTGATCCATAATACTTCTAAATTTGAACTTGGCAGGTTTTTGTGCTATGCGTTACACTTGATTAATTATATAATTAGATAATATTAATAGAATTTAAATAACCTGCCAAGTTCAAATTAGAAGTATTATGGATCAGGCTGTTGATCAAGATGATTATGATCGATGAAGTGCATCTGAACTTGGCATTGGATTGGATTTCAACTCTTTTTTTAGACCAACAGTTAGCCTATAGGAACTAGGCCCTATTTTAACAGGTATGTTTTTGGTGGGATACTTTTTACTTCTTATACCTATTAGTGGATATCAAGTACGAAAGTTTACTAGCTTCAGCTACAGATACCAGTACTAATTATGTGAAAAGACGAAACGCAAATCACCGCTTTTTATAAAGATGATGATGGATTTTATTTCCTTATTTGAATTATGTTTGTTTTTTACTATTGTTAATGATTATCGTTTTCATTTACCATTTACGACTCTTAATGATAGCATGGTTTATATTCTGTTTCGACGAAACATCGTAAAATTTTACTTGTGTCAGAAAATATAATGAAAAACGAGATTATCCTCTTCGTCTGTCTCTAGTTTACCTCAAAATAGTATCGATCACTACCCCAAAAATATTTCTAAATAGTTTCAAAATGTATAACATCATGCAGGAGTTCGTTTTCAGTTTAAAAAAATGTAATTAAAAAGTATGTATCAAAAAAGGTAGTTCTAAACCTAAATCACACCTAAGTACCACATAACACGCCGTTGTACCTATCTGGGTACACCCCCCTAAAGGGGAGGATCTTAATTTTTTTATTTTTTCTTTTATTTTTTGTTTATTTAACATATAAACTGCAGATAAATGCAAGTTTTGTTAAAAAATACTATAATTGGTTTGATTTTGGCGGTTAATGGGATAATCTGAGATAATTTCAACTCTCTAGCTATTACCATCCTTGAGTTACTGGTTACAGCCTGGAGACAGACGGGCAGACGGACAGACATCGAAGTCTCAGTTATAGGGTCCCGTTTTTTCCCTTTGGGTACGGAACCCTAAAAAAGTAAGAAAGGTTAAACTCTAAAGTAATAAAGGACAAGGTCCAAATTGGGCTAATTTTAAAAGTGCCGGCCAACGCAAATAAACCCATTATTTAAATAGAACATAATCTAAGGAATAATTTTTATTATTACACCAAAGTTCTAAGTCAAGTCTCCGAATTGTTATTCAAGGTGAAACTTTTTTTTATAACATGTAATAAAACTTATTTTATTAATTATAAGTAATAAATAATCAATCCCAACGTCCCTATCCGAGTCATAGAACAGATTAGAGGCCAAATACCTACAAATTATTTGGAAAAATTGAAGGATGGAAGGTAAATAAACCTTCCCCCAAGACGAGCCTGCTATACCCCAAACAGCAGGCGACCAGACCCCCCACCCCCCCCCCCCCCCCACCCCCCTCCTTAGATGCCCATGTTAAACAATAAACATCGAGTCATGCTAAGGATAAATCCCCCTTTAGTCGATGGATTAGATATATCAAAATAAGTTGTCGCCTAAGGGCGAAAATGATATTGGTGTTGTTGTGGATTATTTTACGTCCTAAAGGCGTAATATGAACTACAATAACAGCGATAACTGATAATAATCTTTCATAATTACACATACAGTATTGCTTATGTCAGAATTTTCCCTTGACATATTTTCTCGTTAATTTTTAGACAAATTAATTCATGGAGGTAGTCATTTGCGTTAATCGTATATCAGAAAGTCATAATAAATTACCTTCGCTACGCCGAGACCTCTCCTCTCTAACGTTGAATAATTCAGTACGGATTGTTCCACGCGCTTATGTAAACGTTTCACGCCATTGCTGTTTACAATCTAAAAAAAATATAATATAAATACAATATGTTAAAGGCTGCAGTGAAAAAGCCTACTTCTCTTATTTGAAAGCTGAAATTATAGTCTTAGGTATTTTAATAATCTCAAAACTCTGAAAATGAATATTGTTGATGTTAACAATTAATATTAAAGGAAAAAATATTTATTAACTCTTTACAAGAGTACATAAATACCTAACTTAATTTACCAACTTATTAACTTATGTGTCACTAGCCTGATAATGTGCTTAAGATAATGAGGACATTGGACATGTTAATAATATTAAATATGAATGTACAAGGTAATGCACTTTTATGCCCTTTAGAACCTGAGAGACCAAATTTTACCAGATATCAAAGACAGCCGGGTGCCGCTAGGGGCTTGATGGGTTATTGAGTAGACAGCAAGACCTAGATAGATCATTTCTCTTCTGATTCCAAATAGTTAAATAACATATCTTACCACTGGGCACGGGAACTCAGTAGCTGTCTGGAAAAATGCTATATCAGGACATAACCGCCGCACATCTTTGTCTATTTGTAATAAAACTTCATTATCTTTGAAATATGTGCCCCATGAACTATCCGGACTATTGTTCAGGGGATGATCGGAAGGACCGCCAGGAGACACAATTATTTCATCTGGAAATAATTTTAAACTTACATAAAAATACTATCAAGTCAATTTTGTGGCCAGCTGTTGCTATTAAAATTGAGGTACTAAAAATGTTTCTATACCATTCACACCAACCTTAATGGCTGGTTTACACGTATTAAGTAGATAAGTAGTAACTAAATTTTAACTTAATTTGAAGTGCCTGCCCGAAATGTGTCAAGTGACAAGCCCCGCCTGCCAACTTAACAGAAAATAGTCAAAATTCAAATTTTCTTGTTTAGTACTTAACTAAATTTTAACTTGCTATTTACTACTAAATTGTGTGTTTACACGCAATAGGTAACTTAAAATTAAGTTAAAATTTAGTTACCTACTTATCTACTTAATACGTGTAAACCAGCCCTTAGATACTTAAACAAAATTATTCTTTTACTTTTTAATATAGTGGTGGTCATAAAAACTCACCTATGAACTGGTTATAAAGCTGTCGCTTTTTTGTGAGAGTAGATTCCCAATTACTCTTTTCTGGAGGGATGTAATTTAAAAGAATTTTCCAAACTAAGGGACGCAATCCTTTATCTTCTGGTATCCCTAAAATATAGTGTATGTTACATACAATTTATTTATGAATTACATGATAACAATGAACCAGAATTTAAATACAAAATAATAAGTATTGTACACTACTATATCTATATATATATATATATATATATATATATATATATATATATATATATATATATATATATATATATATATATATATATATATATATATATATATACAATTATCTATATAAATTATCTATAGCTGTACTGTGTAATGATGTAAGAACAATATGTAACACTTGTAGTTGTGTTAAAATGATTCCTACATAAAATAAAGTAAATTTTAGCCCATTTAGTAAATTATACACAAATATTTATACCATTAAAAGCAAGTTTTCGTAGTTGTTCCAAATCAATTATTTCATTATCAAGTAAATCTTCAAATGCTTTTATCCTGAAACAGAGATGAATGCTTAGACTATATTTTATTATAACATGCAAATCTGCCGGCCTAAGATGCGCAAACGAGAAAATTTTGTCTTTACATGTTTTCTCGATGTTTGATGGTTTGTCTCTCCATCTCTATCATCGAAATAACACATTTTTATCGAGTTTTGTCGAGATAATGTCGAAATTTTGACATTATGACACAAGTAGATTTTAATTATCTCGAGAGTGGGATATCTCGTTGGCATGCAAAGCTGGGTGGTATGCTTATTAGATCAGTTTCTTAGTCCACTTATCAAAGCAGGTGTAGAGTGTGTGAGCTGGAACCTAAGCAATTTCTTCAGAAATGTGTTCAGGACGCCCAGCCAAACATATTAAAAATCTCCACCCCAACAATCTCCATGTTTGTTAAAGTTACCATTTTTGAGTGATATGAGTTCTGTGGCCAAAGAAAAGTCAATATACTTTTTACTTAGAAACAAAGTAATCTAGAAAAGTTTTTTTATGTTCTTCTAGAAGATCATAGCTAGGCAATGGTTGGAGATAGAATACAAAGTGTAAAAAAATATATAAACAGACGAACATAATATAACCTCCTCCTTTTTGGAAGTCGGTTAAAAAGACAAAATTGTAGTAAATTTTATTAGCTTTCATTATAATTCATAATATAGGTATAATATAGGAAACAATGTTTCTCTATAATGTACAATTTTAAAAATATGAGCATAAAATTCAAAAATGGAAACTAACCCAACGTCCCCTCACCTTGGCACCCCTCTAGGGGTAGGAAGTTTTAGTATGTTTACCTTCTGGGCATCCTTAACACAAGTCTAAAGAAATTACTTTGGTTCCAATCACACTCTACACCTTCTTTTGGACTATTTTTTGAGCTAACTATCCCAGAGTCCCATTTAGCAATAAAAATGATGAAAATGCTAATAATGCCTCCTATTTTGAGCCTTGTAATTTGTTTTTAACGCTAACTGGAAAGCGGGGCACATGGTTAGTTTAGGGTCTTAACTCTTATCCCACCTCTTAGTTCAGAAAATAATTGTTATTTCGTAAATTGAAATCTGCTTAGATTTACTTAGGTATTGGCAAGCTTGGAATCAACTTAATAACTCGATTGTGTGAATCACAGACACAATAGATTTTCAATTGTTATGCGACAGCTGGGTGCTGCTTGGGGATTGATGGGTTAAAGTTTGTTAAATTGTGAAAAATTCCATGAAGACTGAACAGTCTTCATATTATTACTTATATTATTTTCTAAATTTGTCGGAAAAGTGACTTCAGGTAAAGGTAGTTGCCGAAAGTGTAAGGGAAAAGTAAATATTGATTCATATTTAAATAACAAGTAGTGCTAATTATTTAGATCCGAATTTTAAATAAATGTACATTCTAAATAAATTCACCAAAAGTTTTTCGATGACACGCCCACATTTAAGTGTAAGTTGATAAACATTAAACACATCACCAATAAAATATAAGAAAAAACTTTTGAAAGTTAACTTTCATTATTATCATTTACCTGAATTTATGCAGGCTCATTTTAGTTCAAGAACTTTTACTTTATACACAAATATTCATGCTGATATTTTAACTAACAATAATTATTAAAAATCATAAACGTTATTGCCTTATTATTTATCAATAGAAATAAAGGTAGTTTACAGGGTTGCCAATGACAATTTTCAGATTTCCCCAAAAATCATGGTCAAATTCCCCAAATTGGAGACAAAAAATTTACTGATTCCCCACTAATTTCCCCACACAAGTTTTTTAAAAAATAAATCAATATTCTACTATCTGAGTATAATTTCCATTAGTATAATCAATAATAATAAAAATTCAAACAGTTATCATGATCAATAAGTTTTATTTTATTTGTTTCACGCTACTTTCTTCATTTTTTCGTATAAGACTTACCTTCAGCTGAAAAAAACACTACCAAAAAATGAATAGTAGCAATATTGGTTAAACCGTTCACACGTGTTACGTGAGTCGTGAAACGTGACCAATGAAAATAGCGATACATTTTATATAAACAGATTGTTGAAATAACACCTCTATATTATTATTGAAAATATTTTTTTCTATATTTTGTGGAAAGCATTTTCATTAAAGGGTTTAACTTGATACTGCCCCCCATGTTTTAATTCCTTATCTTGCAAGGTGCAGCTTAAAAATTGTACAAAGCCAGCGCAAAGCAAATCACCTGATCATAAACATATTGTCCATCTACTAGATGATATAAGACTTCTACGATCAATCGATTAAAAAAATATGTTCGATGTGTCAATACTCAATGTAGAATGATGAAATATTTGCTAATTATTGAAAAAGATGTCAAAATGTGAAAATCCTCGCATTTTCCCCACATAATGCCAATCCCCAACGAATCCCCAATCGACTTAAAATTCCCCGCAATTTGGGGAACTCCCCACAAATCGGCAACGCTGGTAATTTAGCAAAATGTGGAAATGAAAGAACAACGATAGTGTCTTTTTGTTCTGTTTTGACTTGGTTTTGACTTTTGCTTGACAGTTGTGAGTTGACATTTGACGACAATGGTCTGTCAAGAAAGTCATAAGTCGTGTTCAATGAGGAATTTTCTTAGCTTTTTAATTTGATTGTCAAACACTGTCAAACAGCTTCCATTTTAGTAACTAGATGGCGTATGGGTAGACAACTATCGGTAATACCAGGGAATACCATCAATAATTGCTGCATAACTGGGCAAAAGCATGTAAAACTTGATACATTTCAATTTGAAAAAGACACAATAATATTCCAATGAATAGGATAATGAAGTTATAATAACGATGTTTTAGTTAAAACTCGCGGAAGAAATAGCCCTATTTACAGTTGTTCACACCAAATGTCACAGGAATAATACATTTTGGTTTTGACAACATCATATGTCGGCACTACATATAGGCGAACGCGTTGGCCGACACGTTGGCCAACGCGTTGGCCCAATGTGTAGAACAGGCGACTCGCGCGTTGGCGGTAGGTATTTAGACGTTGGCCGACGCGTTTTGTCGGCACTACATATAGGCGAACGCAATTACCTGCACTTGTGCAAGATAACAGATATTTAGTGGCTAATATTTTCAAAAATCCAAATAACACAATTTGGGGAAAAATATTAAAAACCACACCGACAATAAAAAGTAGAAGTAGAAAACTCTTTCAGTTATCATGTTTTCAGTTTGACAAGTGCAAGCGTGTTCCTAAGCTGTTACCAGTATACTGGCCTAATTGCTTAAGCCAATGATCGCTTAGGAGTATGATATTTTGATTGATATTACACTTGACAGTACACTGATATTTTTTAGAAACACGACCAACATGTAGTCAGTAATGCCAACCTGCAGATAATTTCAAATCGGTGGGGAACCAATAGAAAATTAGTGAGTGTCTACCGTCGCGCCGTCTGGTGGAGATGATAAAAAGAAAACATCCCATGGTCGTGTTCGTTTGGTTTTTCAACTGCGCATGCGCGGCTCTTTTGTGTGTCAGTGTGAGTGTCATATACTAAAACGACCCATTCACTATCCTGCATTGCAGTCCTGCTGCAGTCCGCCGTGCAGGCCTGCAACACCACGGACTGCACGCAGGATAGTGAATGGTGTTGCAGGCCTGCACGGCTGACTGCAGCAGGACTGCAATGCAGGATAGGTAGTGAATGGACCCTTTTGCGTATGCGCGGCTTTTTTGTGTGTCAGTGTGAGTGTAATATTCTAAAATACCTTGTCATCAGTGCCGTAAATAGGCTTTTTTGCGCCCCGTGCGAGCTTCTATAACTGCGCCCAGTGCGAGCTTCTATAACAACACCCTTGTTTTTTTTAGATATTATAGGTACCGAGAGCAAAGCTATGTTTACGCTTATTTCGTCCATTCAGGGTGATAAAACAAAACTTGGCGTTGGTACACCAATTACAACAATAATTATTGTAATTGGTCTACCAATAATAATAATAATAATAATAATAATAATAATAAGGGGGTGAGGCCGATTCTTCCTAGTTAGTGTCCCCGGGCAACACATGGCTGCGCCACCTTATCCACTGCAGGGTGGCGCAACCATGTGGCAGATCGTCGGTTCTATCCTTATCTTTACTATCTTTTCATCGTCTTTTTAATAATCGATCTTTATTTTGCAACGTTTTTATTTGTGTTTCGCCTATCTTTCACCACCTTTGTTTCATCTCGTACTATTTTTCCTTTTTGGTTAACTCTTATTTTGTGTTTACATATAAAAAATTATGACATGCGACTACGTAATAGAAATATACCCCAGGCGGGTACCGGCGCGAAATGCAATGGAGAATCCCGCCCCGGGCCCTCGGGCCCGGGCAGTCCCTCGTATTCTAGGGGGGACAACGTATCGCCACATTCTGCCCAGTCTGGTACTGCTGCAGAAAACATCGTTTCAACAACGAGCACCACACTCTCGTACCCTACATCACCCACTTCATCTGGCAGCTTGTTTCCATCACCTCACTCATCGCCGAGATCTTACATGTTTGATAAATCATCGTCATCATCACGATCCACTTCACATTCCCCAATGTCAGACGTTGCTGCACAGGAAGCATCTGCTACTTACCCTATGCCCATCTCTGACACCATTTCGTCTACGAGTACCTCACAAAATATTGAAATACACCCCGTAGACCGCCATACTCTACAATCACACCTCATCAACACACCAGTAACAAGTGTTTTGCAGGACATGCTTCCTCCGACCACTCTTGCTGGCAAACGTAGGCAACGGATGAAATGGACCGATCAAATAAATAGAGAACTTCTCCGTTGTTACTACACAGTCACATCATGCCAAACTAATCTCACAGCATTCAGACCATTACTTCATCAAAAATTCATTGAACATTTTCCGGAATTAAGACACATATCGGAACAAAGACTAGCAGATCAAATTAGAGTTATCCATAGGAATAATAGAATTGCGCCCCATGAAAGAGAATTAATTAAACAATCTGTAGCTAACTTAACTCATACATCGGACATTCTCAGATTTCAAAGTAGCTCACAAAGCACAGATATATGTTCAAACCCTGCTAATCCATATACAGAATCTACCCAATCAAACACAAACGCCACAGCTCCTCGCCATTCCCCTACTCAAACTTCATATCAGTTAAATACGATAGACTCTTATGATACCGTAGAAGATACAACCACACAAGAGATAAACATCTCGAACACACCACCGTCCGATTCCAATCTAATAGATAATGAAAAAATTGAAAATGTTTTTAAAGAAATGATAATCAAATACTCTGGTACTGATCCCTCTCTAAGGCCCATAATCCCAAAACTCCAAATCTCGCGTAGTGTAATTAAAACAATCACGGTATTAAATAATGTCATCGGAAAATATCTCGAAGAAAAGGTTACAACTGATATAGAAGAAATCCTAAGCGCAACATATTGCGCGGCTATTACTGCTACGACTCTGCATGTCAAGTTAAGGAAAACAAACACGAACAAATCAACCGACAAAACAATAGACTATAACAACCCAAAATGGCAGATACGGATTGAACACCGAATAAAACAACTACGTAAAGAAATAGGACAACTAACACAATATCTTAAAGGTAATCTTAATACAAGAAATCAACAAAAAGTCAATCCCAATAATTACCCCATAGACCAATTAGCAGATAAACTAGATAATTTGAAACAAAAATTACAAGCCAACTCAAAACGACTACGAAGACTTAAAATAAGTAATGAAAGAAGAAGACATAATAATATGTTATTTACTAATAATCAAAAAATCTTTTACCAGAATCTTAGTGCAGAAAATATAAAAATTACAGAACCACCAGATTTAGAGAAGGTTAAAAGCTATTGGGAGAACCTATGGTCAAATCCAGCCCTACATGAAGAACAATCTCCTTGGATTGATGCAGAAACTGAAGAATGGCAAAATATTGACAACATGCCAGACATAATAATACACAGAGAAGATGTTACTCACGCTATAAAGAAAAGTTTAAATTGGAAGACCCCAGGACCTGACAAAATACATAATTATTGGATTAAATATTTCACTTCAACACATAGCTATATTGCCAATTCATTTAATTTATTTATACAAGATCCACAATCAATACCTCCGTTTCTTACACAAGGAATTACATATTTAAAGCCGAAGGATAATGACACAACAAATCCCACAAAGTACCGCCCAATCACCTGTCTCCCAACGCTATATAAATTACTTACATCAATAATTGCACAAAAACTAAATACACATATAACTCAAAATAATATCATACCTGAAGAGCAAAAAGGATGTGCTAAGGGGTCAATGGGATGTAAAGAGCAAGTTATAATAGACTCCGAGATACATAATCAAGCCAAACAAAACCATAAAAACCTACACTATTCATATATTGATTATCAAAAGGCTTTTGACAGTGTTCCCCATTCGTGGCTTCTACATGTTTTAAAAATATATAAGGTAAATAGTAAATTAATTCATTTCCTACAATATATAATGACAACATGGTCTACTAGGCTTGATTTGAGAACTGTACATGGCGACTTAAATTCATCTTCAATTAAAATTAAACGCGGTATATTTCAAGGAGATTCACTGAGTCCTTTATGGTTTTGTTTGGCTCTGAATCCACTTACTAAAATCCTCAATGAGTCAGGCTACGGATATACAATAAACAAAACAAACAATACTAAAATAACACATTTGCTCTACATGGATGATATTAAACTCTACGCTAGCGACAGACAGCAACTAGAACACTTAATAAGATTGACAGAAAAATTTAGTGTAGATATTAAAATGACATTTGGTATAGATAAATGTAAAATTAACTGCATTATAAAAGGAAAGCATACACAAACAGAACCGTTAAATTTAGAACAACAAAATGGAATAATAGATAGCATGCAAGCAAAAGAGACTTATAAATATTTAGGGTTTTCACAAAACATAGCAATAAATCACAAAGATATCAAAAATACTCTTAAATCTAAATATAAACAGAGACTTAACAAAATACTAGCTACACAACTATCTGCTCGAAATAAAGTTAAAGCCATAAATACCTACGCTATACCTATTTTAACATATTCATTTGGAATAATTAAATGGTCAGATACGGAACTTGATGCTTTAAACACCACAACCCGAACTTTAAGCTACAAACATAACATCCATCATATTCACTCAGCAGTTGAAAGATTCACACTTAAAAGAAAATTAGGAGGCCGAGGTGTTATAGATATTAAAAATTTACATTATAACCAAATAAACAACATGCGATCTTATTTCCTTAACAAAGCTCAAACCAGCCAATTACATGATGCAATAGTAAGACTTCCCCATAAAGGTACACCACTACAGCTAAGCAACAGCCAATTCAACCCAACACTAAATATACTGAAAGACTCCGATAAGATACAAAAATGGAAAAGCAAAGCACTACACGGTAAATATCCTCACCACCTGGAACAAGAACATGTCGACCAATCAGCCTCATGTAGCTGGCTTTGCAAAGGCAACTTATATTCAGAGACAGAAGGTTTTATAATAGCGATCCAAGACCAAATTATAAAAACACGAAATTATTTAAAGTACATCCTTAAAGAGTCAATAGATACCGATAAATGTAGACTATGCCACATAAGCGCCGAAACAATAGATCATATTACCGGAGGATGCAGTACACTAGCTAATAAAGAATACACACACCGTCATGACAACGCAGCCAAGCACATTCATCAACTATTAGCCATTAAATACAAACTCATAGACGCACACACCCCATACTATAAATATAAACCTCGCAATGTCCTCGAAAATAGTACTGCTAAACTTTACTGGGATCGTGATATAGTCACTGATCGAACCATCCTAAGCAATAGACCAGACATAACACTAACAATAAAAGCAGAAAAAACAACTTACCTCATAGATATCGCCGTCCCCAACACCAACAACTTACAACAAAAACACAATGAGAAAATACAAAAATACATCCCACTTGCAGACGAAATTAAACAAATGTGGCACCAAAAGGTCGTCAAAATTATCCCCATCATCATTTCTTCTACCGGAGTTATTCCGAAGACTCTCGCCGCTTCTCTGAAATCTCTAGATCTTCATAAAAACACTTATATCCAAATTCAAAAATCCATTATCATAGACACATGCTCACTAGTTCGCCGTTTCCTAAACCCATCTTCATCTTTCCCTTCAGCCCAATCATCCAATCATAACACGTCATCTCTAACATGAATCAGGATACTTGGCTTATGCCCGTACCTGAATCATTTCTCCGGCCCACAGCCGAGACTTTTGTTTCTTTATACATAATAATAATAATAATAAGGAGTGAATACTGACGGAGAATCAGGCCCTACCTCTGCCTTGCCTTAATCGGCCGGTCAGAGTGGAGTCGCGAGAGCTTCGGCTCGGAGGGAGGATGTGAAGCGTAAGTGGCGAGTGGGCGACGTGATGGGACCCTCTGAGGGTGCAAATGATCGGCGTTTAAAGTCCAGTGACACCTCTCCTGCCTCAGCCGCTCTGTCAATGTTGCCGCCTCGGTGCACCATGCGTGCGGCCATTTTGAGGGGCCCATTCAAAGAGTTGGCGAGTTACCGTCTGCCAACTTTATACATGTTACAACATTGTATCGGCAGACGCCATAGTCCTTCCATAGTCCCAGTTACCCAGTCCACTAGCACCTCACCCCCATAGCCCGGTATCATTTCTAATATCTATTCCCTGTAAAAGTCCTACACTGGCCGCTGGCTCTCCTTGGTCGTACTCCCATAGTGCGGACAGGGGGAGTCGCCGGCCAGTGTCACATAACATTTAGATTAAAATTGTGTAACGGGCCTCTACGTGTTGGCCTCGGCCCCACGCATGCCTTCCAAAGGTCCGGGATTTAATTGCCCGTGAGCAAGGAATAATAATAATAATAAGGGAGCGAAGCCGATACCTCCCCGTTGGTGTTCCCGGGCAACACTTGGGTGCGCCACCTCGCCTTCTGCGGGTGAGGTACTCACGTGGCTGATCGTCGGTTCTTTCTTTTTGTTTACTATCCTTTCACATTCTTTTTATAATTCAAGTTTTGTTGCTGCATTATTTTGGGTTTGTTTGATCTATCTTTCACCACCTTTGTTTATCTCTTACTATCTTTCCTTTTTGGTTCCCTCTTCCTTTGTTTGTTTGTTTGCTTATAAGCTATATGATACGCCTACGAAATAGAGTTTTACCCCAGGCGGGTACCAGACCTTTACGCAATGGAGAATCCCGCCCCGAGCCTTCGGGCTCGGGCTGCCCCTTGTATTCTGGGGGGGGGGGGGGGGCAACGAGTCGCAGCAAACTGCCCAGTCTAGGACTGTTACAGAAAGCAATTCTCACTCCTCACCAAGTTCATCTTCAACATCACCATTCATCGCCGGCCGCCGAGCTCAGCGCGCGCGGCGCGAGCGGCGCGGGTCCGGCGCGAGGGGAGGCGGGTGCGCGCGGCGATGTTCCCGCGCGCGCCCGCCCCTCCTTACCCGTATCAGCTGTTTCAGTACTAGCCGGCTGAGCTTGTTTCCATTGAACCGCTGCGGCGATTATGTAATGGTCAGAGATTTTATGTTTGATTATTGCAGAATCGATAATTGACGATGGCGATTTAACGTAAATATGATCGATACACGATTCGACTAAATTTTCATTTAATATTTGACTCGATCGCCGGCCCTTGCCAGAAGCGGACGCGTTTCGCTTCGTTATTCAATTACTAGTAATCGTGTCAATCTAAATAATACCTCACCAGTTAAGTAATAAGTGCTAGTTTCCCTTTGTGAACTATAACGCTTACGACATTTTAAGTGTGCAGTGATTTGTGTGTTACAGTGAGGTGCAACCCCCCGCACCACCTCGAGTAAACGGGACAGCATCCGTAATAATACCCATCCCGCTCGCGCGCCCGCCCGCTCGGATGCTTCGCTAAGACGTTCGTACGTACGGTGCGCCGCACGCTCGGTTCGACCAACATCATGACGACCCGTCAACGTTCACCGAATCGATCAAGATCTGGCTCACCTTATAGTGGCAGTTCAACTACTGATTCGCATGTAGATCCCGACAATAATATCACTCGCAGAAAAGGCAAACAGCCTGACCCGAAATACATTACTTTCTCGCAACTTTCTGAGTTTCGCGCTGAAATTATGACTTTCCTGAACAATTTTAGCAAGTCCCAGAAAGAAGACTTTCGGAGTGTTAATGACAATGTATCCCAAATCAAGGATGTAAAAACTGAAATTAATAAAATTGCCGATCAGCTGGAGGCTATCAAAACATGCACTGCTAATATTACCCTAGAAAATGTCGAATTAAAAAAAGATATATCAGATCTAAAAGATTCCTTATCTGTTTATTCATCTGAGCATTCCATGTTGTCAACACGCACAGAAAAAATCGAATCGGAGATGAAAAACATCGGTAAATTACAAAAAGACTTCATCGAACTCAAACACAGCTATGATTTTCTAATAAATGAACACAATGCATGCCAACAAAAAAATCGCATGATGAATCTAGAAATCTCCGAATTGCCTGAGAAAACCGATGAAAACCTATTGCAATACGTCGTCGCTATCGCCAAGCATGCGGGTGTCACAGACTTCTCTTCGCGCGATATTATTCTGGCCCATCGGGTTCAGCCCCGCCTCAGCAATCCCAAGAAACCAAAGAATATCGTAGTGCAGTTTGCATCCACCGTAATTAAGGACAAGATTATCTCAGGAATACGAAGAAAGAAGGGCATAACTACACACGATCTTGGTCTCAATGGAGTGTCTCGTAACATTTACATAAATGAGCATCTCACCGCTAATAATAAGAAATTGTTGAAACTAACTAAGGATGCAGCCAAAAACGCCAAATTCAAGTATGTGTGGATACGTAACTGCAAGATTTTTGCGAGGAAAGATGATACACTACCTAAACTACTTATCAAGAGCGTTGCCGATCTGGACAATATTAAATGACTATCCCCACACCATTCTTACTTCTGTGCTATGTTTCTAAAAAATAGTAAGGTATTATCTAGGATTATTTTACACTTTGTATCTAACACCAATGTTATACAAGCTACGTGTAAAAATGTAAACAATTTAAGGTTAAGATTCTTAAGCTATGTAATTACTGTCATGGTAAACTCATATTATAGTATTCTTTTATTATATTTATATATTTTATCGTACCTCTTTGGATCATATTTACAGAATCTTACTACATCTTCTTTAACGTTATATATATTTACATTATATTTTTCTACGTATAATATTCTTCCCCTACACTTTAATATATTTTGTTTAATATTGATCAGTACTTGTAATATTATAATAATTCTGTCTTACATAATATGCAGCCGACAACAATGCAACCACGGGCTTATCTCACCTCTCAAGTATTTTATACATATATATTTTTATACCTAGCACCATAATAATATTAATATTTACAATAAAAAATGGCTACACTGATTCATAATGATAATTTTCAGTTATATTATCAGAATGTGCGGGGTTTAAGGACTAAGTGCGTAGATTTGTATAACAATATACTGTCCCAGGATTACGACATACTGTTATTTACCGAGACTTGGTTACAGAGTGATGTACTCGATAGCGAGTTATGTGATAACAGGTACGACATATTTCGATGTGACCGGAACCTCGAACGCTCGGGTAAGAAATCAGGCGGCGGAGTGATGCTGTGCGTACGCAGCGAACTAAACGCATCGAACGGTCACTTGTGGAGTGACAGCGACGCATCAGCTGTCCCGCCGAGCACGTCATACGAGTCTGTGTGCGTAAGTATACCTGCCAGCGCAATCGGCTCGCTAACTAACTTACATATTATTCTAACATATATAGCACCTGACCCGACTTCATTATACGATTGTTTAACTAACTTTCAAAATAATTTATCAAACTTTTTTAACTTAAATTCTTCCGATAATTACATAATAGTGGGTGATTTTAATTTGCCACAGCTGAATTGGAGTACACACGATAACGTCGCTCATATCTTCGGTACATCAACCTCACACATTAACGCGATTAATTTTGCTGACGCTCTCGGCTACTTAGGCTTAAAGCAATATAATTTTTTCCCCAATTGCAGTGGTAACATTATTGACCTATGTTTTTCGACGTCACCTTTGCAGGTTGACACCACTAACTCACCATTAATAAAAGAAGACAAATTTCATCCTGCACTAAATATTACTGTTTGTGATGTCAACTTGCAACCTTTTGTGGAACGTCATGAACCGCGTTTTAACTTCCATAAGTGTGACTATAGAGAAATAAATAATCACTTTAATAATATCGACTGGGACGTGATTTTAAGTGTTGGCTCAGTGAATGATGCCGTCGATATGTTTTATTCCAAATTACATGAATGTTTTGTTCTTTATGTTCCACTTCAACATTACTTTTTAAATAAACAAAATTACCCACCTTGGTATTCTTTGCCATTAATTAAGATTATTCGTGAAAAATCAAAAGCGCATCGCGCTTGGAAGAGATTTGGCAATCCATTAGACTACGATGAATTCTCTTTACTCAGAAAGAGGCAGCATACTGTTCTTAATCAGTGCTTTGAACATTATACCTCCAGATCCGAAGAAAATATTAGACGCTGTCCAAAATACTTTTGGAAGTATGTACGCTCTAAAAAAGGGGCAATTAAATATCCAAAACATTTTACCCTGGGCTCGGAAAAGTATTACGATGGACAATTAATCTGCTCCGGATTTAGTACATTTTTTAAAAGTGTTTTCACCTCTTCATCTATAGATAACAATGACACTGAATTTCTAGATTCCGTCTGTGATATTAATTGCCCAGACTCAATATCCCATGTCAATATCACCTACGAATCTGTGTTAAAGTCACTTAAATCACTGAACATAACAAAGGGTTCTGGCTGTGATAATATACCACCTAAAGTTTTAAAAGCTTGTGCAGAGTCACTGGCTTTACCCATTACTATTTTGCTGCGCAGGTCAATGGCCGAATGCACCTTTCCTGACAAATGGAAAATAGCTCATATAATACCCATTCACAAAAAAGGTAGTAAGTCGGCTATTGACAACTACAGGCCTATCTCTATTTTAAATACAATTAGTAAAATTTTCGAAAAACTAGTTTATGATAGTATTTATCACACATTATCCAAAGGTATACCTAGTACTCAGCACGGCTTCTTGAAGGGTCGGTCGACATTGTCAAACCTTTCTATCTTTTCTACCTATGTTTTACAGAATATGGAGCGTGGTGGGCAGGTGGACGTGATTTACACCGATTTTGAAAAAGCCTTCGATCGAGTGGATCACGGCCTCCTGCTCAGCAAGCTCCATAAACTGGGAATTCATGGTGATCTACTTCGGTGGGTCAAGTCTTATCTTACGAATCGTTCGCAAGCCGTTATTCTGGGGGGTTTCAAGTCGGACTATGTGAAAATACCCTCGGGCGTTCCACAGGGATCACATTTGGGCCCCTTATTCTACTGTGTCTACATTTTCGACATTTACAAGTGCCTCACCAGCGCCAAACATCTACTTTATGCTGACGACAAAAAAATCTTCCTTGCGATCGGTTCATTGCATGACTGTGAACTTTTGCAACGCGATCTTAACGAATTATTTACTTATTACAAAGACAATAATATAACAGTAAATATCCGCAAATGTCAATGCATAAGTTTCACGCGTCGTAAAAATCCCATAATCTATCCGTACAATTTTAATAACCTTACCATAACTCGCGTTAGTAATGTTAGAGATCTTGGCATACATTTTGATTCCAGAATGCTTCTAACTATGCACTATGACAATATTATAGACAAAGCTTATCGTATGCTTGGTTTTGTGCAAAGGACGAGCAAACCTTTCACAAACATTCATTGTATTAAAATTCTGTATTTTGCTTATGTTAGAAGCATTCTGGAATACGCATGTCAAATTTGGTCTCCTTCATATGTCACCCACGCATCTCGCATTGAAAACATCCAGAAGAAGTTTATTCGTTTTCTTAATTTTAAGTCTGGCTCATCTTTTCCCACACGGAATTACGAAGAACAGTGTCGTTATTATAACATCATGCGCCTAGATGATCGTCGCGACTTATCTGATATGTGTCTTTTGTATGATGTACTGAATGGTCACTTAGATAGTCCTGATCTGTTGAAATTAGTCTCGTTCAACGTACCCCGTCGCAGAACACGTCACACTCCTCTATTTTATGTTCCATTTCAGTACACTAATTATGCAAAAAACTGTGTTCTCACGAGGATTTTACAAACTTACAACAAAAATTTTTCGCACATTGATCCATTCATAAAAACAAAACAATCGTTCAAATCAAATATCAAATTATCACTGCTAAGTGCTACATAACTGATAAGCCTGTGAGTCGGTTAGTGTGGTTGCTAGTTTTAAATTAAATAAAACTTGTACTGACTTCATATCTTGCTTATTATATATCCGTATTTATAATTCTCAGTTTTACTATAATATTCTATAATTTATTTTTAATTTATTATGTTATATATATTTATATACACAATATTTATTTAACATCTATTTACCAATTGTAAATTATACATATTTATACCATATATTATAGGTTATATATACTATAATTTAACTCACAATAAATAATTGTGGCTTGTAAAATTTGTAAATTTATATTATTATCATTAGCATTACTTAAGTGTCAAACATACTGTTTTCATTTATAGTTCTATGTTGTTACTTCTGGTAAATTTCCCTTATTGTAATTAGTTGTGGATAGCTGTTATTGGCCCTATGTACTTATTGTTTTCCGTTAGCATACTGCATATTATTGTAAAATTGATGGCTGTTGCTTTCCCAAATAAATAAAATAAAATAAATAAATAAATAAATTTCCCTTCTCGTTACGTCCTCAATACATTTAACGAAACCGTCACAGTATAGCAATATCCCTATATTGCTATACTGTGAAACCGTTTTCGGCTAAAATATCCTTGTAAATTCTGACATTATTGTCATGACTTTTTAAGAGGTTAATGTTAATATCTCCACAAATGATTACTTTTGCTTTCGAGGGTAACGATTGTAGTAATTTTTGTAAATAGTTAAGAAATTCCTTTAATTTATTCTGATTATTATACCTCGGCGGTCTGTAAATCGAAATAACATAAATTTGTTCGCCACGCCAATCGTAGGTAATGGAAACGAACTCTGCCGCACGTTCAATATGATTTGTAAATATAGGCATATCATTAACACGCGCTGATATACAGGTTCGCGAGTACACTAGCACACCTCCACCCCTTCTACCCTGCCGAGTATGTGCATGGAGCTCAAATCCGGCAATATTATAGAAAGACAATAATGAGAAATTTATGTTAGGTTCTGTTACGACTAAAATATCAATGTTAAGTAAGTAAGTGTTATGGGCCAATAAAAGTTCAGAAAAATATTTTTTAATGGAACGTATGTTCAAATGTATGATGCGTAAGTCTTTATAACGGATAAATTGTTTCATCCACTGATCTATGTTATCGACACAAACCCATTAGTAACATACAATATCATTGCACAAACCTGACTGACTGACACATTATTATTTATAAAATTTAGTTGGTTTATATCAGGGATATATAACAAGGGAATTAGTTACAACAGACAGTAAATATTATGCTTTACCTATACTAAGAAGATTATTTTTTGTTTAGTAATTCTGTTATATCATTCTCATTATAAATACGTATCGACTTCTCACCATCAGATTTTTTAACAAGAATTTTTCCGTTTGACACCCAAATATATCTATTTAAATAACACGAAGTTGCTGCTAGTGTCCTTCGTTAACGATTCGTTGTTATATATTTTGTTTTTTGCCGATCCTCCCGTTATGACGTCGCTGGTCACCCTCGCCGTCCTCCGTCGACGTTGTTCAATACCGACTATTTCTATATTGTTTTTGAGAGAAGTTTGTTCGAAATCGTGTAATTTCTGTTCGAGCGCGACGTTGCGTTTCTCTAAGTATACACACTTATTCTGTATGCTTGCAAATGTCTTCTCGAGTTTGCATATTTTTTCTTTCGATTTGTCATGCTCAGCTATCAGAACGTCGTATTTTTCGGAGAGCAAACTTAAGCTTTGGGTAATGGCGTCGAGATGTTTCTTAACGCCGGGTATGACACTAACTTTCTGTTGGATATCCTTTAGAATCTTTGTATAGTCTTGGACACCTTCATCCTGTTCTTCTTCGTCGGAACAATCATCCTCACAGTTGTTACAATAGATTCTGGTTTTTCCCATTTTTAAATCCTCACTTAAACCTTTCACGCAGTTACGGTGAAATGTTCCTTGACAAGGTCCTTGGCACACAAAATGAGATCCTTTTTTAGGCAATGCCTTCTTACACTTTTGGCACTCCATAATAGTAATATAGTTCTGTTTTTTAACCGACTTCCAAAAAAAACGAGGAGGTTATATTATGTTCGGCTGTGGATATATTTTTTTTAATGTATGTTCAACGATTACTCAGCCGTTTGTGAACCGATTTTCAAAATTTTTGTTTTGTTTTATTATGTTTCACTCCAATTTGGTCCCATTTTCACAAAAGTGGTGACCTGATGATGGGATCCATGAGTAATCGAGGGAACTTCTCAAAATTCAAATGGAAACATATGGTTTTTTTGGTTTCATATGAAGTATTCCAGGCATATGTTACCAAAAAGTAAGATTTTGCACCAGGATATACCATGGTTCGAAGGTGGTGAACAGAACTCCTTACTCCTTATACATGCATGTTTGGGGGTTTCGGTGTTGTTTTAAGAACTGAAAGCATATACTACTAAGCTAATTACATTAATCATCATCATCACAATCACCACCATTCCACCATACACCTTCACATTATGACCCTATTATAATTGGTAGGTATTTTTTCATAGTATTTTTGGATCAAAACGGATCGCGGATGTCTTTAAACATTGTTCTGTAGAAAGTTAAGCTATTTTGAAAATTATTTTATTATATTATTTCGAACTGATGATAAGGTCCATGAATGATCGAGGGAACTCCTCAAAATTTATATGGAAACATATTATGGTGATTTCGATTTTATGAGAAGTATCCTAAGCATATGCTACCAAAAAGCAAAATTTTGCACTAAGATATATCTTAGCACCTTGGTTCCGAAGGTGCTAAGAGAACTCCGGATTCCTTTTAGATACAAGTTTGGGGGTTTCGGTTTTGGTTTAAGAACTCAAAGCATATGCTACTATGCACGTTACATTCATCATCATCATCACCACTACCACCACACCATGAATCATTAAATCATAACTCTTAATTTGTCGAACTATTTCAAAAATTATATTGGTGTTATATTGTTATATCAAAGTAAATGATTCAAACTTGGTGATCAGGTTACCAAGTTAGCAATTTGATTATGAGATGTATGAAATATGATGTAGTGTTTCTACAGATAGATAGGGATGGGATGTAGCAACCAAACCCAACGAGTGCTGTTCTTACACTGATTTATTAAGTAAAATGTTACAATGTTAATGAATGTAATTTGCTGACACAAAGCTCTCACTCAGCAGTTAACCGAATACATAATTATTGTACTTTGTACATCCTGGGACTCAGGGAAAAGGATGCTGAATGATGTAAAGAACTAAAACTTAATGTCCATACGTAATTTAATGTCTCTAAAATGTTTGTCCTTAACCACTTTATGTCACAGCTAAAATCAATAATCACTTATTTCACTTTCACTTATTTTTGGAACCGACAATCGCACAGATTTTTTACACTTGCCACTTGTTTTCACACACGACTGCGTACTGGTGCTCGGATGAACCACCCTCGATGATGATGACGACGGCTGTATGTGAATAAGTCACTGGTGTCCTCACAACGCGGCGCGGACGATAAAAAACAAACACCCACATCAACTGACATCTCAACCCTTTTCTGGCTCCCATGACGTAGCACCACCCCTTCAAACTTCAGTCGACAGTGTTCGCGGTGCTATCATGTCTTTTCCCCCGGGTTCAGCGGGCGGTCTCGACGGCATCACCCCTCAGCATCTGAAGGACCTCACCAGCGGTTGCTGCGGGGAGGTCGGAGAGCAACTCCTGCAGGAGGTCACGAATCTGTGCAACCTGATTCTACGTGGTGAGGTTGCATCAGATGTCGTAGACATCCTGTATGGAGCTAACCTCTGCGCGCTGATGAAGAGGGATGGTGGCATTCGTCCAATCGCTGTCGGCTCAACATACCGGCGCCTCACTGCCCCATTAACTCTCTATCATCATTTTTCAAACCCAAACAACTTGGTTTTGTCTGCAAAGGTGGCTGCGAGGCAGCCGTTCACTCTTTTCGAACTCATATTCAAAATTCAAAAAACACTGTATACCTAAAGGTGGATGTTAGAAACGCTTTTAATTCCGTAGACAGGGTCGCCATGTTGACACAAATAAAAAGTAAAGCCCCAACCATTTTACCCTTCATGCTACAGTGCTACCGAGAACCCACTAAACTTAAATAAATAAAAATAAAATAAAATAAAAATTGTTTTATTTCCGAATAGATTTGTAGCAAATGCTTTCAGAATGTTGATACTACTGGTGCCTACTACCGGTTCGGGAACTATCCCGGCGCTTCTCGCCGGGATAGTTCCCGAACCGGGCGGCGTAAGAAACTCGCCGGGGTCCCACTTTTTACCAAAAAAGTGAGAAAAAAATTAATCTTTTAAAATAAAATTTACAATTGTAACTTAAAATTATACAATGTCAATATCCATACATAATTGTAAGTCATATAACATGTAGAAGTGGCCTTGCAAGCAGCCATCCTACTCCCAAGATGTGCCATCGTTTATGAAATCATTGACCTTATAATAGGCTTTGGCATACAAACGTTCTTTGACTACTTTTTTAAATTTATTAATCGAAAGATTTTGAACGTTTTTTTGGATTTTATTGTACAGGCGTATACATTGATCTTTAAAAGATTTACTAACTTTACTAAGTCTGATCATCGGCAAATCCAGCTTGTGCTTATTTCTGGTGTTCCTACAGTGAATGTCACTTTTAGCTTTAAATTTTAAATTTACTGATATTTTTTCTAACATATATTACATTATCCAAAATGTATTGAGAAGAAACAGTTAGAATACCAATTTCTTTAAATTTATCTCTCAGAGATTCAAAAGAAGACATTTTATAATATAGAACGTATGGCTCGCTTCTGCAGCACAAATATTGTATTAATGTCGGCAGCGTTTCCCCATAAAAGGATTCCTTATTCCGTACTTATTTACCACAACCATTTAATCCAGTCTGTTGGCTGTCAACAGGGCGACCTTCTAGGTCCAGCAATTTTCAGTCTAGCCATTCACCCGGTCATCGAACTCCTAAATTCCAAATTCAACGTGTGGTATCTAGATGACGGAACTCTTGCCAGCGACGCATCTACAGTTCTTTCGGACTTTCAGGCCCTGATTCGCGAATTCAAAATTATAGGTCTAGATCTGAAGCTGGGGAAGTGTGAGCTTTTCGTCCCTGATGATTGTGAGGATAGAGACGGAATAATATCCAGTTTTAAAGCCGTCGCCCCAGAATTATCACCTTTGTGAGGGGCGCTGGGCGCCCCTAGGACCGCGGCGCCCGTGTGCAACGCACACCCTGCACCTAAGGGAAAAACGCCCCTGCATCGGGGTCAGCGAAGCGAGCCATAGTATATCCCACAAGCTAAGTACTTTCTTGATACATTTTACGGAAAAACTATCACGCCTACCGATTTGCGATTCATAGATAACAACAACTGACATACGAGACGGAATAACTAATTTAGTAACAAATATTTATTTTTTTGTAAGTAAAATTGCGAAATCCACAAGCAATATTACAAAACTCGATACAGCTACCATACCAATATTCATAAATTGAGTTTTCGATACGTAGAAAAACTTTGTGAAAGATATACACGCACAACCAAAGTTCAGAATAATACCCAGCATCAAAAAAGCGGCTTGAGGTAACGTATGAGATTCCACTTGTAAGCCGGCCTCTAACAAAATGCTTAAGACTATAATGGCATACGATCCGAAGGCTCCCAGCATGAAAAATTGGCTTAAACAAGTTAAATTACGTTCTTCTGTGACGTAATAATATCCAATGACCATTAATACTACAGTGAAACTCCTTATGACCATTTGCACGATGTTAAAACCCATTTGACCCGAATCTTTTGGAATTATTCAATTTAAATTTCAACACAGATTTGAAAAAACGTTTTTTATATAATATCATTGGAGAAAACAGATAAAAAGAATTCAAAAAAGTGTATTTCATAGAGAAAAATAATGTGTACAGATCAATGAGTTTCTAGTTACGTTAGTAACATATAATATCATTGGTACAGATGGTGTACGGTATTTGACGGTATTTGAACAAAGTTCTATTGGCTTTGATCAGGTGGATGCAAGTTTCGAACAAAAAAAAATTGGGTTCCAAATTTAAACGTAGCTACTAAATTAAATCGCATAATCTGTACAATTTTTAAGCACGGTCGACTGTGATTGGTTGATAAAAAAGACCATAGAGAATATAAACTACATAAGAAATTAAAGGAAGAAGAAGTTTAAAACTCAAAGTTCGAATTTCATTTTGTGAAAATTATTTATTACAAAAATACAAAAATTGTAAATTAAGTGGACTAATTAATGAAAAACGAAAGGTAAGTCATTGTAAAATGTAAATGTAACCGTAAATTGATAAATTGAAGCAAAACATAACGATATCATACCATGTTCTAATACAAAGTATGTCGTAGTACTATTTGCATATTTATACAATAATTTACAACTTTAACTATAATATTAATATGAAAAAGATAGATTATTATTTCATAGAAAATATTATAATGTATATCAGTATTCAGTATGCAGTTAATTTGGAAAATGATGAAATGTGTATCATGTGTATATTGTTTTATTGTAACAATACATAAGGTTATTAACTATACTAAATAATTTATGTAAACTGTATGGAAATGTAGTAAATGACAAATTTTTCATTAATTTCAGATTTTTTAGGTCCACAGCACAGCTACTTTACAACATTTCAGTCTGTAAGCAATAGCTGTTACCTCGATCGCGGATTCAAAAGAGGATGTAAACTGTATGCGGATTCTAGGAAGTCTTTTGTTCTCGCGGTCGCATGCGACCGCTTGGGAACGAAAGCAGCAAAGAGATTCAAAGCAAGGAGATTTTAGGAGAAGGAAGGTATGGGATTATGAGTGGTAACTGGTACGGTCACCAAGGAAAAATCCTCTGATCAAGTGAGGTGGTATGCAGCTGGCCTGAGCCCGCGCGATAGATTTCAGCTGTCGTATACAGGGTGTAAGAAAACAAAGTGTGTATGTATAAAGGTGCGGTCCACTGGATCGGAATCGGAGCGTAGGTACGCAGTGGACGGATTTGTTGCTTTGTATGTATGGTACTGACTACTATGAACTGCACTAGAAGTACTGGAACGTCATTCTGCACCTGACAAGTATATGACGACACGACGTGCCGTCCGCACCGTACGTCCCGATTCCGACCTGGTGGACGCGCAGCTTTAATCCCCTCCCTATATAGAGTTTACTGTATAAGTGTATAAGCCAATCAAGTAGTTAGTAGAGTAGCATATACAGCTATTCTATTATATTTATAAATAAAATACAGAAAACTGTACTGTAATATTATAATATTTAATAATAGAAATCAACAAAAGCTTGTGGATTAAATCTGTTTTATTGTTTAATTTACCTTATTAGCGTATTTATTAAGTTATGTACAATATTTTTATTGAAATAAAACATTTATTTGAGCTCATTTCTGTTTTATTTTTATTTTTTTTTAATTTTCGGTATGTTTAGAGTGAAAGGTTTTGCACTTAAAAATTTTAACTTCAGTTTCAAATTAAAAAAATAACGGATGTTAATTTTTTTTCTTCTAAGTCCGATCTCTTGTTACGTAGTATACAGTTTACATCCTCTTTGGCTTTGATTAGGTACTATTTTTGATTGATTTTTGACTAGTGTTTGACAGCTTTTTTTATGTTGATTAGCCAAAGTCCAAAGATTACCAAATACTACTAGATAACTTATTAGTGTTTCCTAAACTATTAGATAACTGTATAAATTGTGTTACTTAATTTTAGTTTAGATAAAAAAAAAACTACGGTTTGAATTCTCGTAGACTCCTAGAACGTGCGTAGAACCGTAGAAACGTAGAGTGTAGACCGTAGCTACGACGGATCCGGCCTACGAGTCTGGACTGCTAGTTGCTACACGTTATTAATATCAGCTCTTTACTTCACTTTACTTATATTATCCCGTAGTTGGCCCAACAATTATTTGTATTTTGGTATGATAAATAAAATATTATAATTATTATTAATTATTATTATTAAAACTACAGAACGGTTTCGTTATTAACAATGACAATACCAGGCAATGTATATTTCTTATAAAAAAGTTTGCTACTGACGCAGAACTTTTGTACTACTTATTTACTACTTATCTGTAGTTTTTCCTCTATGTCTGTACTTATCAACTTTGACAGAAGATTAAAGTAATGATTTTAAAGAAAATTGTTTTGAGCATTTTTGTTTTTAGATTTTGCTGTTGTGCTAAATATAACACAACCGATGTCTTCAACTACTGCCACCACCCGGACTGTTCGTTACCAAATCAGCACACACTATGCGTTACCAACAACAGACATAGCAGTAGACTTTTTGCTGCAGGTTTGACGCCTTGGATGAGGTATCAGCTCGTACTGCTCCACAACAAACATAGAGATAACATAGCTATGGGCCTAGAAGCCGGGCAGCCCAAAGCGACAAACATGCGGAAGATGTACTGGGACCACGAGCTCGAAGACATGGCAGAGGCTTGGGCGAGTCAGTGTCAGAAGCGGCACGACGAATGCAGGAACACGATTCGATTCAACGCGCTACAGAATATGGACGTGCGACCTGTGGAGTCCGGAGTCACGGAGGCCCAGCTACTGGCTGATGCTGTGGGCTCCTGGTTCTCGGGGTCCAGGTCTTTACCATCGGAACATGTTCGGTCGTTTAGGCTGAGCAAGTGCGGGTCACCCCGGGGCTGCGACTACCACTGGTACTCCGCGGCCACCTGGGCATCGACATGGCGTATAGGCTGCTCACAGTCTCTTTGTACCATGAACGAGGATTCCTGTGTCAGGTTCCCTAAGTCTCTTCGAAGGTCCTCACCGAGTAACACCACTAGAAAAAAGTCGAAGTCCCTACGCGGAACCAAATGTTACACGGCCGCCAAGTCTACTATGCTTGATGAATTTAACGCAGTCGTAATGGGTAGAAGCCGTAAGTCCTTATTAGACGGCGCTGAGACAGAAAAACCTGAAGAGACAAAGATTGTGGCGTACACATTCTGTAATTACGGGCCAGCTGGCAACGTAGAGGGGTTCCCGATCTATGAAATCGGCACCACATGTAGCAATTGTCCGCAGGGAACAAAATGTACGGACAAGACGCACCGTGGATTATGTACCGTTGTAGGAGATCCAGATAGCAAAGTATAGACTATAGATTTTTGAGAAATATATTTTCACAAAATGTTTATTGTTTTTTGTGTGTTTTTACGTTTCGAATCTGTTGGTTATAATCTTAATATATATAATTCTTCTGTGAGTGTGTATGTCACTGAACTTCTCTCAAATGACTGGACCGATTTTAATGAAATTTTTTGTGTGTGTTCAAGGGGATCTGGGAATGGTTTAGATTCACAATTTTGTCCGTTGGACAATGTAATGTAATGTAATTTTTAATTAATTTTTAATTTATTAGTAGTTGTTGATTTTGGAATGTTTTACATTGGATCCGACAAACGGCGCTACCATCGCAGTGTCAAATTTTAAATAATATTCGAATTCGAATTTTAATTTTAGTCTGTCCCGACAGTTAGCGCTGCGATCAAATTAAAAAAAAAATACTTTATATACTTAATATGGCAAAGAAACGTTTGCCGGGACAGCTAGTTATTATAATATAATTAGGCTCAATTTATACCGGCGCGAAATGGAACGGAAGTGACTTTTTGCAACGAAACTGTACGTAGCACAATGAACTTTATGTTAATAGTACTATAACTCACAAATTAAAAACGAGCCCAAAAATTAGACGCGCATCTTCCGCGGAATGCTCGAGAACTTTCTGGTTGCAATCTCCTCTCATGAGGTGAAATTGACGCTTCCATTCCGTTCCGTCCCGACTCCCGCGGCGGTGTAAATAATTTAGCTTTGGGCTAAAGAGTAGATATCCATACTTCCATACTAATATTATAAATGCGAAAGTGTGTCTGTCTGTCTGTCTATCTGTCTGTCCATCTGTCTGTCTGTCTGTCTGTTACCTCTTCACGCTCGAACCGCTGAACCGATTTTGCTGAAATTTGGTATGGAGATTCTTTGAGTCCCGAGAAAGGACATAGTTTTTATCCCGGAAAAATGTACGGTTCCCGCGGGATAAACGACTTTTGGCGGAGACGGAGTTGCGGGCACCATCTAGTATAAACTACGTAACACCTTGGGCTGCATGTATATAACTGGAACGCACGAACGAATATCCAGTGCGTATAACTTTACGCACTAGAGTTGATATAAAACTTTTTCAACTCCATAGACAATGTATTATGTAGCAGCAGTTGACGCCAAAGACATTTTTGACATTGACGGTGATTGACCTACAAATCATTATGTCCAAATGTGTGTATTTTCCCTACACTTTCTCATAATATTTTCCTACACATTTTCTAGACAAATTTTACTCTTATCAAGAAAATAAGGGACAACTAATATAACCACAATGTTGTCGGCTGCAAAAGTGCGTATCCATGGGATGCAAGATGAGAATTGGGTAATTAAGGATAAAATCAACCAATATAGGGGACTTATCAAGTTGTACGGTGAGATAATAATAATATAATGTAGATTGTAGAGTTATGTTCAAGTAAATTGTGGATAACTAAGTGTCCAAGAAATGAGGGCTCGCGGTTCTGAGAAACTATTGAACAGCGCAAAAGGAAATGCCACCTGGGTTGTTACCTACTTGTTAGTAGCCTGTTAATCGTCCTCGAAGTCTACTCTACGTACCAAATTTCAGTCAAGTAGTTTCGGAGTCTTAGGGCTTGTTTCACCACTTCCTGATAAGGTGCCAGATATGCTTATTTGACAGATTCTCCATACTCTATCTGTCAAGTAAAGTGGTGGATAGCCTTATCAGGAAGTGGTGAAACAGGCCCTTATTATTTTAATATTATTTATTTATTAATAAAAGTACAAAATAAATTAACAGAGATTGATGGTACAACATAAGATTAAAGAAATTTTACTGTTTTATGAACATAAAACTCAATCATATTCACTTCTATAGTGTATTAAAACTTGGCATGTTATCGCAGTATTATCTAATGTTGAAAAAATAGTTATTTTTCTTTACTTTCACATTTACTTCTAGAAAGAGATAGAAAGATCCACGAAGGCGACTTGGTGAGACAGAAGAAGCGATACTTTCGGGACATTCGTCAGCTGCGAAAGGACATCACAGACAAGCGTGGTGAACTCGCCGTCGCCGTGTATGGAGACAAACAGTTCCTGAGAAACGCCTTCCAAGAGCACAGGAGACTGCAACTCACATACATGAACAGCCAGGCCGATGTAAGGCTTATTAGCAATGTCCACATTACGGTGCGTCCACATTTGTATCATTTGCGCGATCAGATCTCCGTCGCGATCATCGCGCCGTATCAAGTATGCGTATCATAGTGTTGACGCCTATTAGATCATTCTGCCGATGATATGACACATATCAGATACGCGGTTAATAGCGATCGGGGCGTATCATGATACGCGTATCATTTTGACACGTTTCGATGATACGCGACGGAGATCTGATCGGGGATCTGATCGCGCAAATGATACAAATGTGGACGTACCCTTAGGCACTTTCGTCTTCAATTTTCGTCATATTTTTTCATTCAACTTTTGTTTTGATGCATTCAATTATTGAACGCAACGCCTACATTGTCATTTTTGAAGTTTTGGATACGGTCAGAGGGCATGCCTCGCGGGCATGCCTCACGTTCACTGTTGACTGTGCTATAACGCATGCCCTTGACGAACAGAAATTTTCATCCATGATGCCGTAATATTATATTTTGTAAGGACATTATTCATTATCAATTTATCACGTATTATAAATGCTAGTGACGTGTCTCAGTCTATCTGTCTGAAACCTCTTCACGCTGAAACAATGAACCGATTTTGCTGAAACTTGGTTTGAAGATACTTAAGGTCCCGGGAAAGGAAACAGGTTATTTTTTTATACCTGAAAAATTTACGGTTCCTGCACGATAAGCAAATTTTGGCGCAACGAAATTGCAGGCGTCATCTAGTCATTTAACAATATTTCGATAGGATCACAGATATAATATTATATTGATCTATTTCTGTGGATAGGATATTATTATTATCACGTCGACTATTAATAATTTATATTAGTGTTGTAATTACATATTATTTTAAATTTTATTGTGATGACTTTTCATAGATACGAAGGCGCGATGACGTAGTGTTTACGCAGGTTTCTGTGAGGCCGTGGTTATTGTTCGATCAAATTACCCCTTCGAGCCGACGCATATAAAATTTTATTCTGTATTTACCATAAAGTGTATGCTCATTGACCTAAAAATAGTAATCAAACTAAAAACTTTGGCCTTTAAGATAATCGAACCAACAAATTAAGGAACTAGGAAGTTCACCAAGTACATTGCTTTAATGTATATTATATTGTGTGTTAATGTATATTATATTATGTCATATTCATTATGTCAGCGACTGTCAAAAAAGAAAGGGGGGGCTCGAGGGACACAACCCTCCGCCAAAACAAAAACAAACACAATCCAGAAAGTCAAAAAGTTGGTTGGGTTAGGACTGTGACTATGCTGCTGCAGCAGCCGGCGACCGTTACAAAACACGCTATGCAAATTGCCGAGAATAAAATATGATGTAGCCTCAGAATCCCGAAAATTTCAATGGTGAGTAGCTCCAATACTGGGGGGTTTCTTAGTGTGGATTTGGTACGGGGGGTGTTTCTTTCCTCTCCCCTCCCCCCCGCTCCCCATCAATTTTGGGGTAGGTTAGGTTAGATTAGGTTAGCCGAACCTTTACCGTTTTTTTAGTTCAATTATTTGTTTTAGTGTATATATTATCTATCTATAGGTATCTATCTATATAATATAACATATAATAAAATTGTAGAGGTAAAATTTTTGTACATCTATGTGCTATATATATCTATATCTATACATATTATAAAACATCATCATCATCAGACGAAATTAAATGTGTTTTATGTAATGGTAATCATCCTGTTAATTATAAAGGATGCCAGGTCTATAAAGATTTACAAAAGAAAAGACTACCAAACAACAAAATTACCACAGATAAAAGAATATACTGTTACGTGCTAGGGTTCTTTGGATTCGGAGAGAAAGACCTAGTGACTCTCTTGAAGACTTTATTCACAAACACAAGCTCACACAAATCACTAAGTCCAAATCACTGAGCACTATCAATGTCCTAGGTCGTAGCCAAGTCACTATCACAATCACAATCACTCACTATCGATCACTTGTTTTCGCTTCGAAGTCGCCTCGAAGATCGCTCAGACGAAACTGACTTGACTGCCGGCTTGTTTACCTTTTATATGGCCCGCGACGCTTTCTGGAACGTTCCATTCTGGATTGTTTACGTAAACCCGCAATTCACATAAACAATGGTTGGACTTTTCTAGAAAGTACGCGTAGAGGTAAACAACTGTCCGTATCTGTAACACTACTCCCCTCTTATGCCCGCTGTACACTCTCGCCGAGAGCTCTCGGGCGAGAGTCTCGTGCGAGAGCCCCTTGCCCGAGTGGGACATGTACATTCTCGCTTAGTTCAATCGCAGTTAAGAACTCAGACAAGATGGACGAAAACGACCATTCACCAGTCACCATGCATCGAAAGATATCATTGTAAAGATTTATAATCATATTTAATTTTATTTCTCACAGATAATGACTCATAATGTCGTTTAATATTGTTATTTTTCTGTTCTATACTGTCCAACGGCGGGACTAGTACTGAAAGACGCGAGAGTGTACAGTAGTGCGCTCGTTTTCCTCGCGAGACCCTTTGTCTTGGGCGCAAAATACCAACAACGGACCGAGAGGATCCGAGACAGGCGAGACGAGGCGAGCACACTCATTTACACTCTCGCACTCGGGCCGCCTCGCTGTGTCTTGGCGAGAGTGTACAGCCGGCTATAGAGATGCTCGTCCCGAGCATCGTTGTTACTGCCATGATATCGCGCCAAACGGTCTATGTGTACCACTTTGAATGTGCCTCTTGGTGGCTTTTGAATCCTGTAAGTCACATCATTCAATCGGGTAACCACTTTATATGGGCCGTCCCACTTGGTCTGCAACTTTGGAGATTTCCCTTTTCGGCGAGTTGGGTTATGCAGCCATACCAAGGCCCCTTCTTCGAAGCCGCTCGTGTTCGATTTCCGGTCGTATCTGGTCTTCATGTTCTCACTTGACTGTAACCCATTTTCCCGAACCATGGCGTGTATATAGCGCATCTTTTCCCTTAAATCGCAGACATAGTCTTGTACGGTCTTCGGTTCCCCCGGTGACCCTCCTGTCAAGAGGTCTACTGGTACTCGCAGTTCTCTACCGTAATTGACATACGCCGGGGTAGCTTTTATGCTCTCATGCTCGGCGGTGCGGTACGACAGAAGGAAGAGCGGTATATACTTGTCCCAATCCTTTTGTTTGTCATCTACCAGTTTCGCCAAATGTCTCTCAAGGGTCTGGTTAAATCTCTCAACCATTCCATCAGACTGTGGATGGTACGCGGTGGTCCTCGCTTCTGATCGGAATGCAATTCTAGAGGCACACCAAAGCGTGATATCACTTCTTCGACTAGCTTAGAAGCGACCGTTGTAGCTTCTTGGTTTGGTATGGCGAACACTTCGGGCCATTTGGTGAAGTAGTCCATGACGACCATAAAGAACTTGTTTCCCGATTCCGTCACGGGAAATGGCCCAGCTACGTCAACTGCAATTCGTTCCCACGGTGCGCCAACGTTATACAAGCGCAGGTTCCCACGGCTTCTTGTCTGTGGTCCCTTCACTGCAGCGCAAGTAGTACATTTGCGGCACCAATCTTGTACATCATCTCGACAATGCAACCAGTAGAATCGTTCTCGCACTTTTGTTAACGTCCTCTTAACACCTAGATGACCTCCTGATACGCCATCGTGTATTTCACGGAGGACATCCGGTACTCTCGTTCTTGGGACAACTATCTGAAGATGGAACTCTCTGCCGTTAGTCTTCTCCCTTTTCCGGTAGAGTATTCCGTTTTGAAGAATCAAACTGTCCCATTGCGCCCAGTACGCCTTAGTGACAGCGCCAGTGGGTGCAACCTCACTCCAGATTTTTTCAGTGGAAACCCCGTTACCCGTGCGACGCCGGGGCGGGTCGCTAGTTATATTATACACATCCATATGGCCCAGGAACATTCCAAACTTTTTTGGTTTCGTCGGCGGGATTCGAGCCCACGATCCCCGGCTTGCGCTACCACGTACTCAACAACTGAGCCACAGAGCCCAGAGGTCGTTAACTTGCTTGCATGTTGCATCTACCTGACGTAATTATAAAACTCGACAACACCAATTTCAATCCAATCTATCTATACGCTTAGTAGTAGGTACTAGGTAATCGATTAGTTTTTGGTTTAAACTGTTTACCAACTTTAAATTTCAAACTAATAATACTCTAACGTCCGCACTCTGAGGTTTAATAGAGATAGAGATTTAATGATGATTAACTTTAATAAATCCTTCGATCGGCGATTCTTGGAAATGCTATTGTATTCTATTGTTGTCGCTATCACCGGTGCTCGTATGGGGCTTGACGGGTTAAATGAAGATTTTGACATGATAATGTTAAAATCTACGTACTTTAGGCTTATGTTAATTATCTTCATTTAATTAAATACAGTTAGGTAATTCATTCATTCATTCGTCTCTGAGTGTTGCAGAATTATTAATAAGAAATAATCGGTGCCACTTTTCTACTTTATCTAAATAGATGAGAATGAGGAGCAAAAATTGTTTTAAGAATCAATAATAATATTGTTTAAATGTTGATAAGTTACATATACTACACTATGTACTTAAAACATGATTTTAAAATATCAAGCAGAAACAAATATGAACTGTACAATAATTATTGTAGATTTTAATCGTGATTTGTTGCTTTGTTTGAGCAGTACAAACAAAGCAATAATATGATTGTTGAACGCAAATAGTGCAAACCTTACAAATTAATTCACATCAATTTATTTTTCACTAGATGACGCCCGCAACTACGTTGCGCCAAAATTAGTTTATCGCGCGGGAACCGTACATTTTTTATATCCTATGTCCCGGGACTCAAAGTATCTCCATACCAAATTTCAGCAAAATCGGTTCAGCGGTTTGGGCGTGAAGAGGTAACAAACAGACAGACAGACAGACACACTTTCGCATTTATAATATTAGTATGGATGTAGCAAAATCTCGTAATATAACCAATATTTTAAGGGTCTGTTTTACCACTTCCTGATAAGTGCCGAATAGGCTATCCACCTATTAACTTGACAGATGAAGTATGGAGAATCTGTCAAAAAAGCTGTAAATAGCCTATTCGGCACTTTATCAGAAAGTGGTGAAACAGGCCCTTCTTTTTGAGCGATCCGAATCCGGTAAAATCCCCTTCGTCACTTACAAAAGGTAGGTTAGATCAGATTAGTCCTACATGCACCGATGTCAGATGTACACGGAATCATACACGGAATAGCAAATTTAATCCTCATTACTACGAGGGTAAGCTCCAAAAGGTTTTTGCTTTTGGTGATACCAAAATACGAGGGTTTTGGACTTTAGTACTTACCAAAACTTAGTATTTCATGTTCCTCTGTAGCCTCGTTAGTCGTTGGCTGTTAAAATTTGACCAACATAATTCGATTACATTATGTGAAAGAGATAAGATTTAATTTATTATCAGTTTTCCATAAAATTGATTTAAGGAACTAACATCTATTAGTATTAGTAGTATTTTATAATTTATAATTTGTTGTCTCCTAATGCTCAGAATATAAAATTTATTTTCCGCGAGCTTTAACACTAATGATAGAAATATTATCCATTTACAAAGGTTTCATCAAACAATGCGATGGCTCTTTTATTTCCTCCTTTTATTTTTACGATCTCATAGCGTTTCGTTCGCTTATTATACAGTATATATTTAGTTTTACTTTGTATATTTCCTATTAAATATTACTCGTACAGAGCATAAAGGAATTTAGTAATTAAATACTTTTAAGCGCACGTTTTTACAAGACTTTTATCACATCCTACGGAGGGTATGTAATGAAATGTTAATGCATTTGAAAAATTTCTTCGAAAGACGAGAGGTATTTTAATAACCTTCCTATATTGGACCTTGCAGGGTCTGAAATGCTGACGTTGCAGTAACAAAGAAAGGGTCTACGCTTTTAAATAATAATTTCCCGAATGTTTCAGAAAGTGCTAGAGAGCATTCATCAAGAAAACTTCAATAAACGAAAGCAATTGGACAGAATCCGATATTTGAAAAAGAAGAAAATGGAAAAGTTTAGACTGAGTCAGGTATATAATGGAAAATTTTATTATTATTGATTTACTCTCAGGTCAATAACAATCTCTTTATAAAAGTATAATAATAAGGAGAAAATGGATTATAAGGATACAAAACATAATAATTTTAATATTTAACACGTTATTAATTTTTCTGACTTCTCTTAAGCAAGCAATGCTAAGATTAATGTTTTTTCAAATATTTACATTAGATATACGTATTTACCGTACAAAATTAGTTTTGAAATATTCTCCTAAAGCTATTAAATCTCCTACTTTATAACGCTTTAGCACCCCTCGGGAGGAATTATATCTAGCGAGTTATTTTCGTTGAAACCTAGAGCTAGTTTTAGCCGAAGAATTTAAATTCACATCTGCAATGTCGAGTTTGTGAATGTTGTAGGAAATTCTAAATTAATAAAAATATACAAACATCGTCTAGGGATACTGGTTATTTTATCTAAAAATCTATCGGGAATTTTTGAAGATAGCAAATAGAATGATAGCTTATGGTCTATAAAAATAAAACGTTACGGATTCCTTTGTTCCATAGAAAATGTCATAACGCTATGCAATGCTGGATATTGGAATACTGAATTAGGCTTCTTACAGACGAACGCCACTTGTCAACGGCACGCGTCGACGGCAGCCGTCGGCAAGTGCCGTTCATGTAAGAAGCCTTATGCAGTCCCCGGCATTTTACAACTTTGTAATTTTTAATAAAATCAGAAGATCTATCTATATTAGTCTCATTGTACAATGTACCTATCTTTTCATTTTGATGTTGTAGTTGGAGTCAGCGGAGTTGCGAGACCGGCTTTTGTTCGAGGTGGGCGGAAAACTACCCGCAGAGAAGAAAGAACAGGCCGTCGCCAATTACGTGCAACGAGCAAATATAAAAAAGAATGCAGCTCTAGCCATTAAAGTCATGTACAAGAAGATACTGGATATACTAAAAAAGGTAAAATATGGTAGGAGCCATTGAAATGTAATACAGTATATATCGATCATCTGCGATTCGATTGAACAACTAGCGCGTTCATTGAATTACACCATTCAGTCAAACGTTTTGAACAATCGTCACTCAACGTCCAGCTAGACAGCGATTTGTTACATAGCCCTTTGAAGAGAGCGGACATGAAATTAGTCACGATTTGGAATTCAACGTGAGATTAGTGCAAACGTTCGTTTTTCTTCACTCGCGAACGCACTGGCATCCACTCAAAACGTACGAGCGGAATTTGTTCCGTTTGGAAAAATTAAACGTGTGCGTCACTTTCGCGTTCCTACTGATTCAATACATTCGAATGTCTGTTGTAGTGTGTGTAATGTTTTATTTGTTAAAAATTTATGATAATTAAGCAACATTTCAAAATAATATTAGCTCGATGCATTCCTTCACTCTTCCTCTCACTATACCTAAACTACTATGCGAAATTTTATGCACCTACCTACGCTACCGCATTTTTCGTCAAAAGGGATCCAAAATTTTTCTCTCGCGTATTAATATAAGTAGATAATAATATTTTGGTATCTCAATAAATATTTTTATTATTAATATTTATTATTATTATACATTTGACAGCTCGAATAAAACAATATGGCTCCAGTAATTGCATAAATTCGTAGTAATAAAAACTCTCAAGTTATACTCTTCCATAGTATAATCTATTACTCGTAGGTACGAGTACCATCAGATGATTTATTCCAAAGCAGAGAGGGACCTACGTAGTTTCATAGTTTGGCCGCGTTACGTCAAACCCAGCCGACAGATCACAATAGTTACTACAGTCTACATTGAATTGGCATGACCGACCAAATGACGTTGGTCTGTCAACTGGCAACTTCCTATAGGACAGGGGTCACCAAACAGGGGACCGGGGTCCGCATCCGGACCGCCGGGCGCAGGCCCATTGTGTGCTGACCAAGCATTTTTGAAAATGAACTTTGTAAAAAATAAATTTCTGTCTCCACTTACTGGCGAACATCTCCAGATTTAAATGTCAATAGCTTGCACAAATTTAACTCCAAACAAGCAACAAAAATTGTGTTTGATACATTGATATACAGTATAATAAGTTAACTATGTTTAATAAATATTTTTTTATAAAATGTGTGGACCGCAAAGGTCATTTCATTTCTTAATATGGACCCCGAGGGAAACTAATGGCCCCTGGCCTAGGAAATAGGAATCAATTTCCTTGCACGTGGCAATACACAGTAGGCTCGTGTAACTATAAACAAGTATTTTGTGATGTTTACCGTCTTTCATCCAGTAAATAAAAACAATTATTATATTCGTTCCCTGAGGCAACAGTAATTAATCAACTTTTATATAAGTATTTCTTTAAAAACCTTAATTAAAGGTTGAAGTCTGAAAATAAATCTTAAAAGGATTCTCCTAATCTAAACAAAATGTCGTAATTGGTATCGAGATAAAATTGTTTTAAATCGGAGTCAAAACAACAAATGAAAAAAATATTGTGTCACTCCTACGATTTTTTACCAATTTAATTAGCAAAAAAATCGTAGGAGAGAAACACAATATTTTTTACTAATTAAGAAGTAAAATGTCTGGAATAAATAACCTACTTTTGGGATACGGAGCGCGTGTAATTCCGATTTTACAATAATCCAATTTAAGCGTTAGATGAATGTGAAATTGAAATTAATTTCAGTTGGAATAGTTTACCGCTGCGTTGCGGCCGTAGGGTCTGGACCTCCGAGGGCCGAGGGCTGGAGAGCACTATATTGATTCAGCCCACGCACGGTCCAGCCCAGAGGCAGATTACTGTGACTATGAAAAACTACCCCATCGTTGGCAGCCATATTATTGGCAGTGTTGTATTTTTGTTTGAAAGTACTGTTTTGAATGCAAATATTGGGATTTCCTGTAGCATAAACTCTAATAGTGGTAATATTAATTATTGGGTTATATCTTAATACCTAAAGAATGTGCGAATGCATAATATTATGTTAAAGACCAAGCGACAAATTTGGGCATAACGAATAATGCGCGGGCATAAACATTACTTATTCATAAATCCCGAATTTATCCCATTGTTCTTTAACTCATACAATACACAACTCAAATGTCAGCATTGCAATTATCCGTCAGCTTTATACATTGTCAATTTACAACGCAAGGACTACGAGTTGGCAATATTTCATGTTTCGTTTACAAGTTGATTAATCCACTATTATAGCCTACATTAACAAGTTGACGAATTTACTATTATAGTAAGAAGAGAAGTATATTGTATAGTCGGTACAATAGTCGAAGACTTTTGACTCACGACGTAGGCGTCAGAAACCCGTATATTAAAAGTATCTAACTGATAATAGTTTGAGAAACAGCGTGGCTGTATAGGTTCCGGAGCTCGGTAATCGTATATTTTTCAGGCGTGCCCTTGTACGCGCCTGCCTAGTTTGCATTTAGGATAATCCGCCACTGTCGGGGCCCCTTATTGACGGGGCAGGTAGTCGTTCTATCAACTCGTCGATAGCTAAATTAAATATTTCACTGACTTACTCACCGATTGGCGCCCGAGTGGCTTCATTCGATTAAGCAATTATTCAGTTTTTGCGTTGGGCAATACAAAGTTATATTCGATGTATCAATAACTTATTTTTAAAATGAATGATCGTTGGATCGACTTTTACAATTCAAACCTTGTTAATATAAAACTATAATCTATACATATAATAAAACTGTAGAGATGAAAATTCTGTACATTAAAGATATTCAAAAAATAATAAGCGGGGGGTCTTGGGGGGAAGCCAAAAATGTGGTTAGTTTTTTGTCTGTCTGTCTGTATGTTTCTTCCACTATCACACGAAAACTACTGATCCGATTTGAATGCGGTTTTCGCAGATATATTTGTCTTCTTCCAACTTAACATCTGGTCTATAAAAAAAATTCCCCCCACCCCTCTAAAGGGCCGAAAGAGGGGGTCTGCAGATTTTGTATATGACTTTTGCTTTAACACGAAAACTACTGATCCGATTTGCATACGGTTTTCGCAGATGTATTTGTCTTCTTCCGACTCAAAATTTGGTGTATAAAAGTCACCCCCCCACCCCTCTAAGGGCAGCAAAGAGGGGGTCAGATTTTGTATCAAACTTTTTCTTTAATGGACTTACTTCATAATATTATTAACTGTTTTTTCCAACTTAACATCTGGTGTATAAAATTTTTCCCCCCACCCCTCTTAGGGGCCAAAAGAGGGGGTAAGATTTTGTATCAACTGATGAAGTAGAAATACTTTGAATGGCAAAACAACGTTTGCCGGGACAGCTAGTTATAACAATAAACGAAAACGAGGACAATTACTTAACACAATATAACTGAAGCTTCCTGAAATTAATACAATATTATTATTATAGCATACGTTAAATTATGATATTTTAAAATTACAATCAACTATTTAACAACGATGCAGTAAGCCGAGATTTGTACTGACAAAAAAGGTGGTTTTAGGGTTCCGTACCCAAAGGGCAAAAACGGGACCCTATTACTAAGACTTCGATGTCTGTCCGTCTGTCTGTCACCGGGCTGTAACTCAAGAACCGCTATAGCTAGACTTCTGAAATTTTCACAGATTGTGTATATCTGTTGCCGCTATAACAACAAATAAAAACAAAATAAATTAAATATTTAAGGGGGGCTCCCATACAACAAACTTGATTTTTTTGCTATTTTTTGCTCTTAATCAATAATACGCAATATCACATTTTGGAACATAAAAATATGAAAACCTTACTAAATCGAGATAAAAATGTGAAAGGTAGAACTTTTGAGCGTGATTTATAGTGATTACGTAAAATTGTGTGGGTACTGTGTCTACTCTTTCTTGACAAACTGTAAAATGTAGGTTTGTATGTTTATTTCTTTAAAAATTGTAGTAGTATTTTTTTACCCGTCTGCCAGGAGGGTTATGTAGCTTTTAATTTGTTTTATATAAGGAGCGTGAACCAGCAACAAGATAAACCTGTCAGGGTTTTTTGTTGCTGTATATTAAAATGTATCTTTTATATTATTTTGGTTAATAAATAAATAAAATAAAAATAAAACATATTGTGCAATATAATTGACCGTCTAGACTAGGGTTTCTCAAACTTTCGGCTCCATGAACCCGTATTAAAATTTCTAGGTGACAGCGAACCCCTTACCACAGAATACATTATATTAGTTGTACCAACCATTACTAACTAATGAAATCCCACTCTCATATTATAAGTATGTTGTAGCAAAGGGTAAAAGGAAATTCACCGCTTTGCGTGAGAGTTTGAAATACTCTGCCTGTCTAGCTGTCCAAAAATCCTTTTGAAATCAGCGTGAAGAGTTTCATATTCTATGGACATTTCTAATGATGACTCCTGTTGCCACCATAACGTAAAACGTCTTGTCTTGTCGCGAACTCGCTGCCGTCGAATGGCGAACCCCTAGGGGTTCCTGTACCCCACTTTGAGAAACCCGGGTCTAGACTCTAGACTCTAGGGTTAATATTGAACGCGCTCGCCTTATCGTCAAATAAGTTGTTCAATAAGTTCAATATTATTGTAGGTCCAGGCCCAGGGGCCCGCTAAAACCTAAACATAAATTTCAGGACTCGATCTACTTCACGGTAGTTTTGGAAGCGCTGAAGCGGGATTGCCGTGCTCAGGGCAAGTGTCTGATGGGGGCCACGGAGATGGGTCAGCTGGCCATGGAGTACCTCGACGACAGGAAGTTCGACTACAACAAGCTCGAGAAAGAGATAAAAGCTAATATGAAAGAGAGAGAGCGAACGCTGAAGATTGTGAGGCGCGAGCTGACTTTCCTCACGAATTCTTTCCCAAATTTGATACGGAAAGAGGTATGTAGCCGACTTACAAAATGGTTCTCTGATTTAAGGGTCTACACAAACGGACTGCATTTCAACTGCAATCCAACTGCAAATGTTGACACGATTGCAATACGACTGCAATAGAACTGCAGTCTGCAAGCCAAACGCACAGTCGGATTGCAGTTCAGTTGCAGTCGGCGTGCAGTCGTGTGAACTGTTTGGTTTGCAGTTCAATTGCAGTCGTGTCAACTGCATTCAAACTGCAATCCAACTACAAATTGCAGTTGAAATTCAGTCCGTCTGTGTAGACCCTAATCCGTACTAAATAAGATAATGTGTTTGTCCCTTACATGCTCACGCCGAAACAATTTTAATGGGTATGATGCTTTGAGTCCCAAAGGGACTATGGACAGGTTTAGTCGGTCCTGCAATTTATGAAACAAAAATACATAGTAAGTAAGTATTATGTATTTTGTAAGTAGATTATGCCTCATGCCGGTAACTCCATTGCGCCATAATTTGTTTATCCCACGGGAATTGTAATTTTTTCTTTGTCAAAATTGGCTCAGTGGTTTGGGTAAACAGGCAGACAGAAAGAGAGATAAGCAGGCGCACTTTCACATTTATAGTATTAAATTGTATTATTTGTATTAAACAAAGACAAAAAGGCATCATCATATTTTGTAATTTTCGAATCGATATTTCATTTCCTCTAATAGTATTTATTATTTCAATTAATTGAAATTGCATTACATTGAGTATTTCCTCGGCGGTTGAAGTTTAAACTCAACTCGTAGTAGTTCTACGAAGTTTCCTCCTTTATATAGACCGCTGCTTTTCGTATTTCGTACTTCGTAAACTAACGGTAAACCTAATTTAATGAATTTTGTGCAAGTAGTGGGACTATTTTGTACAAGATACCGTTGAACATAAATCATAATAACTAATAAGTAATTGACTTAACTCTTAGTAAAACTTATATTATTGAAATAATATAAGTTTTATAATAATAATATGTACCTAACTGTACTCCAAAACCTATTTTTAATAAAAAAGTTCGTTTAAAATTTCATTGTTTCTCATTGCATGGTTATTGGTTACGTTGCAATGTGATCTGACCCTTAAAAGTGAGTTTGTAAACATGTAAAACAGCGCATGCGCATTTTAGTGAAGTTCACGCGTGGAGTGTACTAAAACGCGTATGCGCCGATTACGTGCAGTACGACAATTTGAGTTGAAAAAATTCAGGGTTCTTAATATTTATTATTTAGCAATACTTGAGTTCTAACTCCATGGCCATGATGGCCATGATAAAAGTATTAGGACACTGACTTATAGATAAGTCGGTGTCCTAATAATTTTAGCTATGGCAACTCATGGCTCGAGTCAAAGTTGCTAGATTCACAATCCTCTGGTTGTCAGGAGGTGACGAACCTTTTTTTTTTTTGGTCGGGAAATGCTATTAGGCATCCCCGGCAGCATTGGGGAAGGACCACCGGGGTATGTGGGACTTGCTACGGCCGAAGAGATAGTAAGTGGCCGCAGCTGTCGCCGCGCAGGACGGAGACACGAGGGTCTATTACATGTCTTCCGTGTGGCTTCCGTCCGCAGGAGGTGACGAACCTGGACGAGCTATACGAGGAGGAGGAGACTGGTAGCAGTCACTCGGTGCACTGGGAGTTGGAGGAGGTGATGGGAACCTGCAAACGGCTGCAGCGGGCGACGCTGTCGCAGTCCTTTGACTCCATACTGCCCAGGTCTATTATTTGATAACCCATTTGGAGGAAGGCTTTATACGTAGGTTACACGATCAGTTTTTTATAAATTTGATCCGTCAAAATATTGACGGAATACTGATGGTTATAAAAAGTAATGTCCACATTACATATATGCGCTTTCGTCTTCAATTTTCGTCATCTTCCTTCATTGAACTTTCGTTTTGGCGCATTCATTAATTGAATGCGTCAAAGAACGCAACGCCAACTGTTTTTAATAACAAAGCGAAATTTTTGGACGGTCAGAGGGCATGCGTCGCGGGATGCCTCACGTTCGCTGTTGACTGCACTATAACGCATGCCCTTGATGAACAGAAAAAGGCACAGTGTGGACAAAACTATAGAAGCTCGTGACGTGGCGTGGACGTGACAAAATGACAAAAAATATTTCTCATACAGCGCGGCGTATGGAAAAACAATGTGCCGGACCTGTAGGCCTACTACGAAACTGTTTTAAGACTCAAACAATCGGACGAGAATGCCGCGTTCTACTCTAACAAACGTGAAATGACGTTTGTTAGAGCAGGACGCGGCATTCGCGTCCGATTATTTGAGTCTCAAAACAGTTTCATGGTACAAGCCCAGGCTAGTAGCACCATAAAATAAATAATATAATACAAACGTGTTCATTGTTTTAGCCAGTAAATGACCGTTAATAAAATAACAGGGATTGTTTTCGAGTCCTTAGAGCTTTTTGGAAATATTGTTAATTTTTTGTACCTATTCAAAACAACGCTTTAATCATTCGTTTGGCTTCCATGCCTCGTGCCTAACGGAACAATTGTTAAGTTTTTCCTTAGAATTCTGATATTTTGCCAAAGCGACTTAAAAAACTTTTCCTTTATAATTTGAACAAACATTGTAACTTATTACCTACTTGTAGATACATAAAATCCACGTGTTTTTATTTCAACCAGAATCTATGTTTATTTACTTTAAATAATTTTCTCAGTCCTAAAGCCTATATTTATGCAGAAAAACCAATATTTTCAAATTATTGGATACCCACTTTATCCACTGACGTTTTTATTTTTAATGAAAAGGCATGATGTTGCATAGGGTTTTCTTTAACACAAATTGGCATAACTGGGCCAAAATTAAATAGTCACTTTCCACAGGCTCAAAGATCAGAAGCACCAAGCGGATAGACTGACTATACAGCTGAGGTTGAACAGTCAGAAGAGAGACGCACTACTGGAGAATAGACAACACGCGTTGCTCATGTTGGACTGCTTGAAGAACGTTGGACAGGAGCGGACGGCGCTGTGAGTATCTCTTTTAGAGCTGGTACACATTGTTCTCGTCTCTCTTACTCTGGTAAACAAGTGCCATTTTCATCAAAACCTGATCTCATACATTGAACATTATGATTTTGGTCTCATTCGATTTGGAATACCATCTAGAAGATTCTATCAAAATTCCAAGGCGGGCTGAAAAAAAATGCAAAAGTTATAAACAATTAAGTAAACATAAAAATAAGGGTTTGGTTTTTTTTAATATTTTAAAAACTATTTGAGACAATCAAAATTTGAAAATAGATCCTTAAAGAGCAGGAAATTTCCTCAAAATCTCCTAGAATCTGGAACCTTACCAATAATCCTTATAGCTTTAATTGAGCGGCGAAAGTAACGGTAAAACCGCGTGGTTCGGGTTTCGCGTGATTTGCCGCAATCTGCTACGTGAACTAAAAAAATATTTTAAGTGATTAAATATTAATATTAAGGAATAAAGGGTACTAAGTAGACATATTAATAAACAATAATCCGTTAACAAAAATAAATTATCACAATTTGTTTAATTATTATGCTTTTCTTAATTTGTCAATAGTCACCATTTTGATGTTAACATAAAAACGCTGATTATTTCTAAACAAGAAATCTATAAATTTTTATGATTCTTTTGAACTAATCTTAAAAGGGCTTAAAAGAGATATCCGGTGGAAAAATTCAATAATTTTGATTTTTCACAGCGCGCGTTACTGGCGCGCTTGCATGTGTACGCAGTGTACGCTTCAATAGATACCGGGGTTCTCAAAACGCGCGTTAGCAAAACGCTTCAAAACGCCCAATGTGTACCAGCTCTTAGTTTTAAACTCAAACGAAAACTGAGAGGTGTTCTTTTTAACCGACTTCCAAAATAGGAATAGGATTTATTTAATGTTGTGGCGTCCCCACACTTAGTGCCACATTCCTGTATGGCACTATCGAAGTTTTCTAAGTGCGTCGATTTATAACTTTATAGTACTTATACGTGGACATTTTATTTTCGTAAAACATTTTTGTATAATAAAAAGTTTCCTATGTTACTTTTGATACCTCCTAAACTCTAGAGTATGTGTACAAAGTATCATGATGATTTGTCAAGTAGTTTTTGCGTGAAAGCGTAACAAACATCCACGGTTTCATAATATTCTTTACTAGCGACCCGCCCCGATTCGCACGGGTATAAAATATATAGCCACTGAAAAAATGATTAAAATCGATAGTCTATGATCCTTCACGTGGTCTTCTTATCTGTGCCAAATAACATAAAAATTGCTCCAGTAGTTCGCGAGAGTTTCTTTTACCCTTTTAAATAATTTCCCCCATTTTTTCCACATTCTCCTATTATACTTAGCGTGATAAAATATAGCCTATCTAGCCTTTCTCAATAAATGGGCTATCTAACACTGAAATAATTTTTCAAATCGGACCAGTAGTTCCTGAGATTAGCGCGTTCAAGTTAGAGCTTTCAAATAAATTTCCCAGTTTTTTACACATTTTCCTCTATTTCTTCGCTTCTATTAATCTTAGCGTGATAAAATATAGCCTATAACCTTCCTCGATAAATGGGCTATCTAACACTGAAAGAATCATCAAAATCCGTTACGTAGTTTTAAAGATTAAAGGGAACAAAGGGACATGAGGAAAAAAAGCGACTTTGTTTTATAATATGTACTAGCTGTCCCGGCAAACGTTGCTTTGCCATAATATAAAGTATTTCGCCCATATTATTTTATTGAAGTGACTAAATAAATATGTCGCCATGGCAACGTCGATCGCTATCTCGTCGCTCAAACAATGGTCGCCGTCAGTCTCAGGTTGTAATAATTTACTATTATTTATTCAACAAATGCACTTATCAATATATAAAGTACCCAGTAGCCGATTCTCAGACCTACTGAATATGCATATAAAATTTGGTAAAAATCAGTAAAGCCGTTTCGGAGGAGTTCGCGGACTAAGATTGTGACACGAGAATTTTATATATAAGATATATTTATAATAAATAATAATATAAATATCTCGTGAGATTCGACCTGACCGAATATTCGCTTCGCTCGGTCGGAAGATATTTCCACAATGTTCTCCAGTTTCTGAGATTTCTTCAAAAGGTTTATACACTGAAAAGTTGTTGATTTGTTAAGTGTATTGCGGCATCTCCACGTTGGCTCATAAATCATAATGGACCAATACAAGCGACTACAAACGTGTAGATAGAACGTTTAATAGATTTGCCCTCGTGGTAGCAATCATGTTTATTTATACTAGCTTGAAGAGGGGCTTTTTTAAAGGAAGTATTAAGAGAACGTGAGTAAATAAATAATCGGCCAAGTGCGAGTTGGACTCGCGCACGAAGGGTTCCGTACCGTTAGAGAGCAAAAATAGGCCAAAATTGTGTTTTTTGTATGGGAGCCCCTTAAATTTATATATATTTTTAAATATTATTATTAATTATTGACATAAACATACAATAAAGGTAATGGTAAAACTTGTGTATAAATAAATAAATAAAACTTTATTTCCATCTTAATAATACAAATATCTATGGACAAATGTGAAAAACAATTACTCTTTCAGCGCTGCGACTACTCAATATAGGCGACTCATACACATCCTAATGTATTATTACTTAGTTTTGTTACACCCTGTATAAATTACTATGAGAGTGATGAAATTGATTGTTTTTAAGTTGCTTGATTGAGATTTAAGGACACGTCTCAATATCATAATATAGCACATTGACTAAATCAGAAAAAAGTCGTAAAAAGTGAAAGCTGTAAAATACTTTACGCCGCTCGAGTTCGAAATTAGGATTTGTGTGCAATATAAAATTGGACCTTTATTATATGAAGACTAGCCGTCCCGGCAAACGTTGTTTTGCCATACTATAAAGTATTTCCCCCATATTATTTTATTGAAGTGACTAAATAGTAAATAAGTGTGTCGCCATGACAACGTCGTTCGCTATCCCGTCGCACGAACTTAATGGTCGCCGTCAGTCTCAGCTTGTAATAATTTACTATTATTTATTCAACAAATGCACTTATCAATATATAAAGTACCAAGTAGCCGATTCTCAGACCTACTGAATATGCATATAAAATTTAGTAAAAATCAGTAAAGCCGTTTCGGAGGAGTTCGTGGACTAACATTGTGACACGAGAATTTTATATATAAGATTAAGTACGGTTCGTTTTTTCTAGCGCGTTGAACAACAGCTATTATTATTACATGGTACTACTATAACCAACATAGTTAAGCCCATCAAAATATGTAGTTATTTTTAGTGGGCTAGCCTTAGGTACAAATTAAGTATATAATACTTCAACGTAGTAAAGGAGGCACGAAAAGGTCTAATGTCCAAATAAAAACTAAAGAAAGAACTTGTCATCTAGTCAAAACAAAAAACATTCGCCTCGCTTATTTATACGATGGAAACGCCATACGATGCTTTCTCCTTGTCTTATACATTGGAAAAATCGATCGACTAATACTTAAAACATTGTATTAGCTTATTCGTTGCGTATTTTTAATAGTAAGTAATGGGATTTAAATATATAATTATGTAATATAATAAAATTAATCTTATATATAAAATTCTCGTGTCACAATGTTAGCCCACGAACTCCCCCGAAACGGCTTTGCTGATTTTCACCAAATCTTATATGCATATTCAGTAGGTCTGAGAATCGGCTACTGGGTACTTTATATATTGATAAGTGTATTTTTTGAATAAATAATAGTAAATTATTACAACCTGAGACTGACGGCGGCCATTGTTTGTGATCGACGTTGCCATGGCGACGTATTTATTTAGTCACTTCAATAAAATAATATGAGTGAAATACTTAATAATATTATAGTATAGCAACGTTAGTAAAGTATATTTTTCCAAACGCTAAACACCTAATTATTCTTATTTACTTACTCCATAAAGTTATTAGAGTACTTACGTTGTAATTAACATCTGATTTTCTTGAGCACATCATAATTCATACCCTTTGTATCCATACCATACTAATATAATTATAAATGTAAAAGTGTGTCCGTCTGTCTGTTAATACCTCTTTGACATGGATATACTTTGAGTCCTGAGAAAGGACGTATAAGATACTTTTTATCCCGAAAATTTTAGCGCAACGGATTTGCGTCATCTAGTTGGTAAAGCAAATTCGAAACAAGAAACGCTTATTCGGGTCATGTCAAACCTGTTACGTCTCTACAAAGGCTCAAACAAAGGTACAGGCAATTTTTGTGGAAAAGTGTACCAGAAACGCTGGATGTGAAATTTTTGTGTTGTTAAAAGTTTCGCAAAATAAAAATGTTTAAATCTATGAAACCACTGTATTCAGGTGCAAACAGAAACCACTGTAAGCAGATCTTTAGATAACGGCGTGATTGGTTAACGCGGGGTTCGTTTTACGCTGGTCTTTCGCATCCGCTTTGCAAAAATGAATGAAAACAACTAACTATAAGTGTGGTTTATACTCAGTCATCATTATGAATCGGCTATCGATCATTGCTTAATATTGTGTGTATCGACTATAGTATAATCGATACACACACAATATTCCCAATCTTTTTCAGCCTGCGGCGCACAAGTACAAGTCAATATTTTGTCACGGCGCCCTACTTTACCTAGCTATTAGAAAAAAGTACATAAATAAACATCTTTAATGATTATATGGTTAGGTTAAGCGGGTTAATATATATAAACAAATATTTAATCATCTGCCTGCTTTGTATAGTTGACGTTATGTATAAATAATTTTATTTTATAATATTTGTGGCTATGGATAATGATGGAGGATCGACTCACGGCGCCCCTCTTGCCTTTCCCGCGGCGCACAGTTTGGGAACCCCTGGACTATACTATAAACACTTGCTTGCTGACCAAAACATAATTACACTCTTATATACTTAATAATAAAAAAGTCTTTTTTTCTCTTGTTTGGAAAAAAAGACAAAGACAACAAATTACATGGCATAATCTTAGTTTTATAACTTTTTTATTAGTAATAAGTAGTAATAACTACTAAGTTATTACTCATTTTTACTACTTGAGTTGATATAATAATGCAAACACCATTATAACATAACAAGTAAGTATGTAGAAGGCGGCAACATAGGTTATCCGGTAAAAAAAATAAAAATTCTTATTTGGACTCGACTACCGTGTAAATATTAAGTACATCTCTTTACATTCAACAACTGAAAGTAATATTCAATTTCATTCCAACGGACCGCACACAAAAACTTGTTTGCCGAATGCACGGGATAAAATAGCCCCTAGTGTTGCCAGGTATTTGTACTACCCTCTCGAATCGTGATGTTTATCATTTTACAAACGTTTGTTCCCCGTCGTGGATTTGTGTTATAAGCTGGATGTATTTTTTATTATTGTTAGTACTTGAATAGGTAGAATTCGAACCGAAGAACGCATTAATCCTTCGATCGTGGATTATTGGAAATCTATTGTTGTTTTATTGTGATTTGTGTCTCGCTCACCCAGCGACCACATAGCCCAATAGACGCCTAATGCAAGGCAAATACTGTCTGGCAACATGTAAGACTAATAGGTCTTACTTGAGACAATGACAGCGAAATCTGTCTCATTATCGACCACTTCCGTGACCTATGTACATCTCATGCGTCTACTACTACTAAATAAAATACGATAAAGGCGAAATATGGCTCCCTGCACAGTAAAATGGTGTGGAAAATGTAGCCAATCGTCTAATTTTAGCAAAGACGGCATAACTTTTCATAGGTAAGCCAATTTTAAGATTTATATTGTCAGGAATCAATTTCTTCAGAGCTCAACTTACGCTGGTCCGAATACGTCAAGGAAAACGTTTGTTTATAAGTATTTCCCTTTCTATCATACACAAACTAGTAATCCTTATCCTTTCTTTCATTACTGTCAAGCCGAGTCAAGCGTCACTAGTGATGCGATGATTGACTTTTTATCAGTTAAACAAATTGGTTTTTTTTTCATATTGTTGAAAAAGAGTAATATTTTATGAATTGTTTTTGTAAACGTGTGTATGTGTTTTTAAATTTTTAACCGACTTCCAAAAAACGAGGAGGTTATATGTTCGGCTGTGGATAAATTTTTTTTGTGTGTTCAACGATTACTCCGCCGTTTGTGAACCGATTTTCGAAATTTTTGTTTTGTTGTATTAGGTTTCACTCCAATTTGGTACCATGTTCACAAAAGTGGTGATCTGATGGGATCCAGGAGTAATCGAGGGAACTCCTCGAAATTTATATGGAAACATATGGTGATTTTGGTTTTATGTGAAGTGTACTAAGAATATGCTACCAAAAATTCAAATATTGGGTCAAGGTATACCATGGTTTCGAAGATGCTGAGAGAACTCCTGACTCCTTATAGATACACGTTTGGGAGTTTCGGCGCTATTTTAAGTACAGAAAGCATATGCTACCACGCAATTCAAATTCATCATCATCATCATCATCATCATCATCATCATCATCATCATCATTACCACGTCGTGTTAAAAACATATTGATACACACAGAACTGGTTGAAGTATCTACGGGTAACTGCATACCTTTAGAGAATATATAAATTCTAAACTGCTCATCTGCACTGCAAAGAATAAATTTGACTACAACGGCAGAAGATAAGAGCGAAATTCAGTTCGGCACCGAAAGTCATCAAGATTTAGACAGTGCCATAGAATCAATTTGCTTATCTCAGTTTGCTGAAAATACTATTGAGTACATAGCAGGTTTTGTTGCTAGCTCTTTAATAAAGCATTTGAGATGTAAAACCTGCATAGGGGCATTGATTACTTTAAACGAAAATGCTAACAGTTTTATAGCTTACAGAGACATGGGTGGCTTAATCTACCCGTCACAAAGTGTTGTTAAAATTTGCCGTCGCTGTGAAGTTATCATGAAATTGTATCTTGGAGGCGTAAAGAAAAGTGAACCACGTAAAGCAGAGTTTTTAGTCAATAAAACTTCAAGCAGCTTTATTGGTGAACAACTTTTTTCAGAAATAAGTTTCCATCAATTTCATTGTGAAGAAACCAATCATGTGGTGGATTTAGCAAATAGTGTGATGTATAAATACATAACTACAAGATTGGTATTTCTTACAAAATCTTTGGTTCAGAAACCTGCAGTTCGGAGAATTTATACGAAGTTAATTTATTTTAAAAATGATTAAATATTAATTTATAATAGTATTTTCTTCACTCTACACTTAAAAATAAAATAAATATTACGTACTGTTTTTTTTTTCTTTTGGCCAGCGCTTTTCGTACTTCCCATCACTAGTTATGATTTATGACATGCCGTGAATTTGAATTGGCCAATCGTAATGCATTTCTTCCCTCACCCCCCGCGTCGCTTACCTCAGCGCATTGACACAATTATTTGTTAAGAGAAATCAAAACATTAGGCGTCTATTGGGTTATGTGGTCGCTGCGCTCACCGGTGAACTTATGGGTTAAAATAAAACGTAACAGAAATTTTACGAGAAAATTACTTATGGGTCCACAAATACGGAAGGGCCGGAATGATCACAGGTTGATCTAAGCCAGGGGTTCCCAAACTTATTTTGTCTACTGCCCACTTTGAGAACAAATTATATTGTAGCACCCCCCCCCCCCCCCATTGTTTTAATTTAAAGTCTTTAAAAGTGAATCCAGCTGAAATAAAGATACAAATGACTCCCCCCCCCCCAGCCTCTACACAACGCCTCCATTTTTTTTCTGGGTCCCACACCGCCTCAGACCCACTCTTTAGACCTTCAGTGCCCACAAGGGGGCGTTATCGCCCACTTTTGGAAAGGCTGTTTTAAACGCACACACAACGCACACACAGGAATGCACACAAGTTCAAGTTCGGCCAGGCTGCTAAGGCCTCTTGTATATTAATATGGATTATGGCGGCTTTTAGTCAGCTTCCTTTAATTAATAAGTACATACATATCGACTTCTCTGATATTAGACGTACATGTTTGGTACTATCATCATCACATCTAGGCAATGGAGATCAACGCACCGCTGACGCCGTCGAATTATTGACCGAACTGACTGAGCAGCACATATTTGTGCCATTGTTCCTCTTCCCCCCGGACCGCCGTGCAGTGCAGTTGTGTTACCGAAATATTATTTCTTTTATTTTAAAAATTAATAATAGTTAAAAGTGAATTTAATTCCTCGCAAAATAATAGGAGACCATAACCGCAGAGGAGATACCCCGAGAACACTCTCGTCAAGTCTGTGAGTAGCAAATTGCTGCAGCTACATCTCTAACCAATCAGTGCACGGGTGCCTGCTTAAATCTATGCGCTCCTGGTACACCGCTCCAACTAGGCCCACCAATCTGCGCGTGAGCATTGTCGGCCATTTTTCTGTTGAACAAGTGTCCCGCCTAGAGCAACACCCCCGAAAAGACATTGGACGTTATTAGGTAGTGATGAGCAAAGCAAGACTAAGACCAAGACTCGACCAGTCTTGGTCTTGGTCTTGTTCTTGCTTGTGCAGTCTTGCTCTTGGTCTTGCTTAAATCTGTTTGGTCTTGGTCTTGCACGCCTAGTCTTGGTCTTGGTCTTGCAAAAAGCAAGACTCTTGCAAACATTTTTCAAAACTTTCTGTAAACGTTTTAATTTTCTCGAAAAAAACATTTTCGAACCTAAATTATTAGACTAGCTACATATCAATCTTAACTTGTTAAGAGAATATTGAAAATACTTATGAAAAGTCGAGAGCCAACTCAGCCATTGCCGCTAAACTGATCTTTTAGCGGCAATAATTTCCTTAAGAAAAATGAAAATTTTGAAAAACAAGTTTTTTTTAGGGTCCCGTAGCCAAATGGCAAAAAATGGAACCCTTATAAATAATAATAATAATATCTATGGACGCTTCACACCACGTCAGTCTGGCCCCGTGCTAAGTACCTGAAGGACTTGTGTTACAGGTACCAGACAACGGAAATAAATATAATACTTTTATGCTATACATATATTTAAGATTTTTATTATATCATACACATATTTAATACACATCCAGACCCGGGAACATTGAAAAACTTTTTGTTCCGTCGGCGGGATTCGAACCCGCGACCCTCGGCTTGAGCTGCCACACACTCAACCATTTGAGCCACAGACGTTGCCAATAGATTAGTCATGTCTGTCTGTCTGTCTGTCCGTCCGTATGTCACAGCCACTTTTCTCCGAGAGCTATACAATTCAAACTTGGTGTGTAGGTGTAGTCTGTGAACCCCATTAAGATTTTGATACAAAAATAGGAAAAATATTAAAAATTGTAGGGACCAAAGGGACAATAGAAACAAAATAATTTTTAGGAACGAAGTTCCTTATCGCGCATTGCGAAAGGGGGCTAGACGGAAAAAGTTGTAACGACCCTTTTGCCACAGACATAGATCAATAATCAAGATAGATGATTATATATATCTATCTTGATATATGTCTGTGTTAATCAAATATAATAATTATTTTTCTGTTTCAAATTTATAAAACTAATTATTGTGCATGGCTAGGTACTTTCTTAATGTTATAAGTATTTAAGGGAATGAGCGAGATATCCCCAACACAAGTAATTCCTTACTTAACGGGGATGCCTCATGATTGTAATTGTCTATGTAATTTGAGAAATAAAGATTTATTTATTATTTATTATTTGTTGCCTCAAAGCAAGGGTTCATTTTGTTTTTTTTTACAACTGATGTTGCCCGAAAGCCAATTAAATACCAGGTAGTGGGATTAAAGCTGTTAATTCGACTACCTCTGTGTAAATAACGTACTGAGTATACTGACGGAGTAGTATTGCCTGCGGATTTTCAACGAAATAAAATTTCATTTCTTTACAAAGTAAACCTGTCGTGCTCAATATTATGGCGGCCGCTCTCATACTATTTTTGTAATAATGGGGTATAAATTGAAAAATCTTTCCCATTTTAAAATACAATTATTAGCATTTAAAAAGATCATACTATAGAGTATAGAAAGTCCCGTTAATGGCATTCGTAGTATTTTCAAACATAAATCTAAGTTGTCAACTGCCAACAATAGGGCTGCAAACGACACGATGTCGTAATTTAAATTGGCCCGCAAGTAGAACAATTACAAGATTCATTCTAGAATCTAGAGCTTTTAAGAATAAAGGTTTCGACCTGAAACGATCCGTCTAAGTAGATAGAGTAAATTTAATCTCGTTTCAGCTTTCAAACTTTAATTGGAAACCTTATGTTCGTTTTTGAATTGCAAAAGTTTCTGTAGAATTTTAGATGCATGAGTTACGTATCTGCGAGGTACATACCAACAGCTATAGATAGCCGATAGGTGTTTATTTGAATCTAGTACATGTACAATACATACTATACTGTTAGCTATAAGGCGATTTAATATTGTTATTTTAATATATAACGAAATAAATATCAAGGGAACCAGCATCTGCCGGCGGCAGCTTTTCGTAGAACTCATTACAAACAGAAATGCCCGGTTTCCTTTTCATAAAATGTAAAATTCTAGAAATCGATAGTGCATAGCGATGATTGCCTTTGTAAATTGCAGATATTGTTTTACAGTACATAAGGCCCAATTGAGTTTCGGTATTCTGGTGTATTGTTTCGGCTTAGGGGGGTATCATTGACATGAATATTCGAGGGGGTTTGGAGCTATTGAAATTCAGACCAGCTGCGTTCTCGTTTTAGGTATTTAGTCTCCATACGTTTGTCACTGTATACTGATTACTACATGACTACAGTAGTGCTGCATAAAATGCAATTAAAAGCTTCTGCTTTCAATTCCATTATATGCGTAGCGTGCCTTGGCGGGCCTCATAAAAAATTGTTCGGAGGCCTTAAGGAACGATAACTTATGTACTATCAGAGAAGTTGAATCCTAGCCACATGGCGGACCTAAAGTAACCCATCTGACTGTTCGCAACTTACATTGAATTGACATAAGCCGACCACATGACGTAGATCCGTCAACTGCCTAGGAATCAATTTCCTCGATGGTACGTTGGGGACCACCGCGAGTCATGACCCGCCCCTGATCGGAAATATTATATTGCTATTGTGTTCAACGTTCAAACCCGTCATTTATTGTATTTGAAACAAAAATAGGCAAACCTCTTTTTTTCAGATTGACTTAATTTTTATTTAATTACAGTTAAGTAATTTATATTCGTCTCTGAATGTGGAAGTTAGTGAAACTTAATAACCCATCAAGGCCCATAAGGACACCGGTGACCGCGACAACAATAGAATAACAATAGACTTCCAAGAATCCGCGATCGAAGGATTAATAATGTTTTTAGTAGAAGTAGAAAATAAATTCTGTTAGTTATATGTAACATCACGTTGATGGGTTTAGCCCAAGTGGAGACTTAATAACGAGTCAAAGACGAGAGAGGCACTCTACGTTACAGTGCCGTAGATCGTCGTCTATTTAATTTTCTTGACGTCGCTAAAGGTGCTCTCACACCGGGAGTATTCGCTTATAATGTAACGTTACAGATTCGAGGATTACATCAGTGAGAGAGGAGAAACGAGCATTACAATGCGCACCTCATACAATGCTACGTGACAGTGAAGTCAAATCTATAATGTTACAATACACGCAAATGCTCGTCGGTCAGGGAGGTAGTATTGTAATGTAATGCTCAAAGTCGAATCTAAAATGTAACATTACACGTGAACCTTAAATACATTTTATTTTGTGTCATTAACTTAATTATTATTAACTAAATAATAAAATTAGCAAGTATGATTTATAGTGGAGGCAGTGAAGGTTTTCACCTCCGATTTCGTTGAACCTCCATCGATTTTCATGAAAATTGGTGAGTAGGTGGAGGATTTGCCCTGGGGGTGGATGCCAACCCTTCTCGGGGGGTGAATTTTTTCAAATAAGAATATTCAAATTTTCGTAAATATAATTTTGTTTTGAACATAACTTCAAAAATATTGAATATTCGTAAAAATTATAAAGAACAAAATTGGTGTCCACTTTTTAAGAAATCTTTTGATTTTCTTTTGATTTTTATACGATGAAAAACAACGAAGAGACTTTTAAAGTCTAACTTTTACTGCAAGAACCATGAAATCGGGCCTTTTAACCATAAATAAACACGATAACTTAAAAATCAACAGAGCTATAGTTGTGATAAAACAAAAATATTTTTTTAAAATATTATAATTCATAAAAAAGTATGAAATAATTCTTACTGTTTAAAAGTGCCTTATGCAGAATTCTCCTAAATCTCTACTATTTCTGTACACAATCTTCATATTTTTAAAGTCGGTACCAGTCTTAAAAATTAAAAATATTTTGTCAAAAAACTCACCATTCTTAGCTGGTACCGACTTCAAAATAATGAAGATTGTGTACTTACAGAAATAGTAGAGGTTTAGGAGAATTCTACATAAGGCACTATTAAACAACTGTTTAATAGTGCCTTATGCAGAATTCTCCTAAACCTCTACTATTTCTGTACACAATCTTCATATAAAAATATTTTGTCAAAAAACTCATCATTCTTAGCTGGTACCGACTTCAAAATAATGAAGATTGTGTACTTACAGATATAGTAGAGGATTAGGAGAATTCTGCATAAGGCACTATTAAACAGTAAGAATTAAAAAAAAAAATTAAAGCAGAGATTTGGGATGGAAATATTGTAGGAAAACCTGTCAATAGGTACATCTATACTAATATTATAAATGCTAAAGTGTTTTTATCTATCTGTTACCTCTTAACACCCAAACGGTTCAACCGATTTTTCTGAAATTTAGTATGAAAATACTTTAGAGTCTTGGGAATGGATATGGACATAGGCTACCTACTTTTTATCCCGAAAAATGTACGGTTCCAGCGCGATTGCAGGTGTCATATAGTCCTTACTAAATATACGTTAATCTTTTCAAGTCTTTCAATATTCTGAAAGTAAACAAAACGGTAAAATATGTCGACTCGATAAGAGACACATCAGCGTAAATTACGCCGCGTGAATATTGCTACAAACACTTCAGCCGCTGAACTTTCGGCGCCGTACGCTCGGCAGACGTAACAATCAACAAAACTTGGTTGACTACGGAATCCTAACCAGCAGATTTTTTGTATATTGTTGTTAATAGTTATTTTATTTAAAAGTAACACTGTCCTACAAATAAAACAATCAAATCAAAATATTAAATCCTTTTTATCTCTGTTAGCTACCACTTTCGACATTTTTCGCTAATATTATTGTTTTTCGACTTATCAAAATGCAGCTACTCACAAGAAATTAGGTTGATAGTAATAAAAAACGAAATTGTTCTAGGGAAACCGGACTCACCGGAATTATGCAATGTTTGGACATACCAAGTACTGACTACTAAGGGCCGGTTGTTTGATCGCTAGTAAAAAAATACTAATAGTCTCCGTAACCATTAGTTAGTTGACTGTAGTTAAAACCTTGACCAGTTGTTAAAGTAGAAATACGTTGTTTCAACTGATTTTTGACTTTAGTTAAAAGTAACAATCGTCAAAAGATGTGTTGCTACTTGCTATTTGAAGGAACGTGGGGAAACCACACGTCTCTTTTTACCACGCAGTGTTACTGATAGTGACATCTCGCTTGTTCAGACCTTTTTTTCTCTATTCCGCTAGGTATAACTTTATGGTTTTTATTGTTTTCGGGCACCGACCATATGGTCGGTGTTTTCGGGGTTCATGCCTCGTGGTATTTAATGGTTTATTGCACAGAACACATTAAAAGAGGAGGACCTCTTTAAATGTGTTCTGTGGTTTGTTGTGTGGAACTTATATTATAATAAATAAGTACATACTTACATAATATTATTGCAGTAACATGGTAAATAAAACAAGCAAGTACGTGGTGTTTTCGTCAATGCTATGATTACAGCCATAAGAATGACTTATTTTACATTATAATGACGTTTTACTTACAGAGAAAGAAGCACTAACCAAAGTAAACAAAAAGACGAGGCATGGTCAATTAACTGATGAGTTCAACAGTAGTAGTACCAGTAGTACAGCTGTCTATAGAACAAAACAAAAGTTAATATAAGTATAAATTTAATAATGATTCTAGAACTATTTCTTCATCAAAAGAACTTTCCGAGTCATTGAAATGTACATTTAAATCCATTTTTTTTATAAAAGCACTCTTTTTGGGCAGTAAAATATATTTTCAACTCGACTAGAGTCTAGATATCATCCGCAACAAACAAATCAAACTAATGGTCAATGTTAACTACGCAGTCCGAGCGTAGTCAAATTATTTAACAATTTGTCAGAAACTTTAACTAAAGTTAGCTTAACTATCGATTGAAAGACAACATTTTGTAATTTTTAACCAATAGTTAGTTTAACTAACCGATTTTAACTATTAGTAACCTTAACTAGCGATCAAACAACCGGCCCTAAGTAAGGTACCTATTGACTAGATATACGCGTGATTGCATAATAATATAGAAACTTAATATAGATACTATAATAGCCTTTAGAGAAACGTGAATTTTTATGTCAGATATTACAATATGATACACCTAAATTAATTGTATATTGCCTACAAAATTTTATCTACTACCTATTTGGTGACCCGAAAATACTTATTTTTTGTAGCCCTAAAAAGTATCTGGATCCGGATTTCGAAGAATGTAGGTATAAGCCCTAAATTGGTTCATCATATCAGCCTATATTCATCCACTGCTGGACATAGGCCTCTCTCAATGAACGTCAAGATGACCGATCTCCTGCTACTCGCATCAAACATGGACCCGCAACTAAACGGAGATCGTCGCCCCACCTAGCTGGAGGTCGACTTACACCCCGATTTCCCATTCTTGGTCTCCATTCCAGAGTAAGTTTACTCGGACGATCGTCTGTTGTACGAGCTACGCTAAATTGGTTACTAAGGTTATATTAATGTATGTAACCTTAGTAACCATTAGGCATTTCAATCCGGAATACTAATGAGAGAATAGGTTCACTAATGGTAATGGTAACAATCTATGAGGTGAACTCCACGAAATTTATGCGACACGTGTATCGATAATGACCTTGTTATAAGTAATTTATACAAACATGTTGACTTGATAGGTTTTCACGAAATATTGTATAAATAGATCCAAAGTGACTAAGAAGTACCTACTCCCGATTCTTTAAGTCAACGATGACTTGTTGATTACAGAACCCTAAAACAGGACCCTGATCTTGGAAGTCGGCTTATATTTTTTGTTTAAAAATATTAATCTCATATAAAGAAAGTGCAGAAAACTTTTTTGTCTTCTGCCACCATAAACTTTCTGTACATATCGGGAAAGATCGGCACTCGCAACTTTAATATTTTGTCAATTCTTCTGAGCTCGCGCACAAAATGTTTATTATATCAACAACCAATTTCCACAATAGCCTATATAAAATACAATCTATAAAATATGTACAGGGCCAGATAATGAACATTAACGGTTGCAGGATGTATCCTAAACCACTTTACCTCAGCCCTTTGAAAGTGATGCCTCTTCGAGTAATGGGATTCTGGGAGCAAAACAAATTATCGTCAGAGAGGAGCTTTTGATCGATGCAAGCGAAACTGGCGTATTTGCCGGGCGTGGGAGAGCTATTGGATCGAATGGACCGGCGTGACCATTCTTTTTTTTAAATATAATATGATATTGAATGTACTCTAACTTATTTAAAAGTGGAATACATGCATGAAAAGTGTATAATATTATTACTGTGAACATTATTTTTTTGCGCTTTTCATGTCATATGTGTAATCGTCCGCGTGCGGATCTGGTTCGAATACGGTTGACAACATTTTTTGCATTACGGAACCCTAAAAAAGGGGCGTAAATAGTAAATATACATCAATATATTATAACATTTTCGTATCACAGTGTTTGTACGCGAAATCTGCCAAAACAGCTCAACCGATTTTAATGAAATTTCGTAATGTACTATCAGAGAAGTTTATTGGGGAACCTACGTATGATGGGGGACCTACGTAGTTTGGTCGCATAGTGCATTATGTGATATGTCAAACCCAGCCACAATAATTAACATTAAATTGACATGATCCGATCAAATGACGTTGGTCTGTCAACTGCTTAGGAATTAATTTCCTCGATGATACATTCGTAACGCCTCAGAATAGATTTTTATCTACTTTTTATATTGATACCACAAATAATTATATTTGTGGTATCCATATAAAAAGTAGATAAAAATTTATTAATTTTTATGGCAAAATTACGTTTGCCGGGTCAGCTAGTAATTATATATTATGTAAAATACTCCTAGTATTGTGAATTGCGAGCGTACATAATATGCTGTACCTTGTTATATTTATTGAAAATACGCAAAATTGTATTTTTATTACCGTGGAGGACCGAGGAATCGTCGTATTATTTTTTTCGAAGTGGAAATTTACGTGAAACCCATCTGAGGGATCATCATCACAATATTATGATCTAATCTAATCTTTGATTGAATCCTTTGACAGGATATAATATTTTTCTTATATTCATACTGTCCCTATTAATTTATTGACAGAGGTCTCATACTAAAGGAAAAATATTGTGCGTTTGTAAAGAGCCCTGTCGAGATGCCGATTGAATTCTTTTGATGACATTTACAGGTAGACTGGTTTTTAATTTAGCCAGGAAAATAAGAACTCTGAGCCCTTCGTCTAACTTTCCACCTATGTTAGTGAGTACTCGTAATTAATATTCTCTAGTAATTCTCTCACAGTTTTCCAACTTTTTCATGGTGCTATCTTTAGATCTAATCATACAACATTATATGACATAGACAAACAGACGGTTGGACGGTCGGACCGCTTTTGACAATTTCAACTTCATAGATTTAACAACGATATCAAAATACTATGAGATTTTCACGTTCTAATTCTATGAGATTTAACGGGACGACGTCCGGCGGGCCCGTTAGTAAAACATAAAACATTATTCACATTACTTGTCTACGACAGAAGTTCCAAAGCATGAGAATATTAAAAAAGCTCTCATAAGTCTTAGTACCTAAATAAAATACTCATAAAATCCATACTAATATTATAAAGCCCCAAAGTGTGTATGTCCGTCTGTCTGACTGTCTGACCGTCCAATTTTGCTGTTTGTTATGGTGATGTTTTGAGTCATGAGAAAAAAACACAGGGAATAGGATAAGTACTTTAATTCCCGGAAAAAGGTAGAGTTCCCAAGCAATAAACGAATAACACAAAATCATCAGTTGATCATTATTTATAACAGGATATCATTTATCTTTTGAAGCGTTTATACTGATTCACTTTAGTAATGAATTAATACTCTGGAATCTGGATTAACTGAGCCAAACGCTACACTTGACATTTTCGTGTAATACTGTCCGGTGTTCACTATTAGTACTAAGCGACCGTGAAACACATTTTCGTTCAATACTGCATTAAGGGGGCGTATGCGGTATGCCGTATAAAGCAAAAAATAAAACATCTTACTTGTACCTAAATAGTTAGTCCTTTTTAGGTACAAGTAAGATGTTTTATTTTTTGCTTTATAGTTTAGTACCTAAATAGTTAGTGTATACGAGACTAAAGAGTTAGTCTTACGCCCGTCATTCATGTATGGGAACCGCACATTTTTGCGAGATGTAAACTATCCTATGTCCATTTCCGGGACTCAAGGTATCTGCATACCAAATTTCATCGAAATCATTTCAGTGATTTAAGCGTAAAGAGATAACAGACAGACAGATATACATTCGCATTTATAATGTTAGTATGGACTGGTATAATATGGATATCACATATACTAAATTGAATTATAATATACACCAGGTCGAAGAAATTAGGTACTGAGGAGGGGCCCCGGCCGGGCCGCGCCGCATCTAACATGAACCTCTATTTAAAAGTCAGTTTCGCATTTCAGAGAAAAATTAAATAGCTTTGCTCCGAACGTAGGAGTGTCGCTGCAGCGTACTTATAATTATCTCGTATTACTTTACGTTTAGCAACATCGGCGTAGTCAGGGAGGGGCTTTGGGGGTTCAAAACCCTCCCCCCGAAAAGTTAGTGTCGCGGCGGAAATTCAGTTGTGTAACTTTGTCCGAGTATTCAGTGTCTCGAACGTCGCCTAACTGACGCCGAAAAAAGACATTACCGCCGAATCGCTGCCGAACTTACGCTTGACTAAAGTTCGGCTACAGCCGAATAGCGTACACGCTATAACGCGACGTAATTACGGCATGGTGTGTCATCACTCATCGATAATTTAAAATACATTGCAGGCGTAATCTTGCCGAACTTCGGCCGCGTATCTTCGGCATGGAGTGTTTAGAGTCGAGTTTAGACACTTACATAATATTGTTCTTTTCTCATGAATAAACGGTTAATGTAGTTTTGTTCGTTTTACTCTCTTGAACCCCCTACCCGATAGTAAAACTTGGCTACGCCTATGTTTAGCGATAGCTGTACAGTGTACACGTTGCACACAGGATGTGCAGTTTGCACTCCAAGTCTCACAAACAAAGGATGGTGCTAATGCGCGCCAGCACTACGTCATTAGCCAGAGGATGTATCTATCGGTGGCGCTTGAGTGACGCCTATTGAACTTACATGTCAAACGACAGTCGTGAGTCGACATCAAAGCGACCACTGATGCTTAATTACTAAAGCTTTAATGTACAGACAGCCCATGTAAAACCGTATATAGCAAACGTTTATTGAAGCGCAGTATAGAACTATTAGGCTTGATTAATATGCGCTCGCCCATGGGCGTAGGCAAGATTCTATATAAGTGGGGAGGGGGCTCTCATAGAAAATAAGCAATGGAACAGCAAAAAATGGAAAGGGCGTAAGCGACAAATTGGTTTTGTCGCGTAATTTAAAAACCATAAATACATTTCATATGAGCTATGGGCAAATTAAAGTGTATGCTTGAACCAATTTATGTGCAAATTTTGGGAGCTTAAATCACTGTCCTCTGTTGGCAAAATAGGAATCCCTTTTTTACAGAGGTCTTTTTTATTGATATGATGAATACTGACAATGAACTTTAATTTCTTAGCTTTAGTCATTGCTGAGAAAAATCGATACGAGTATCGCAAATTATCAAGGCGTCGCCTTAACATTCGCTTATCATCTCGCGGTGTAGCCGCCAAACCGCGGGCTTGCGTCGCCGATATATAATTCGACCAGCCTTACTCTCATACAGACCGCTCAAACCGTACCTGAGTACGACGATTGTCTAAAACTTTTAGATAAAAATTAATCATTATTAGTAGTCACCTGTTATTAATATTTTAATATAAATCTACTAGCGAATCTGTACTATTTGTTCAACACATCACAGTTAGTCCTATTCACACTTGACACAATTTATCAATTAATTTCCCTGTTTGAGTGATCTCAACTGATGAGTTCCCTTTCAGATACATACAAGACAAAATGAAGCTTCGGGAACAACTAATTACTGAGGAGCGGGAAGAGAAAAATCTGATCAAATCCCTCGATGAAAGGGGACAGCTTATTATAGAAATGAAAACCTCCTTACAACAGATTAATCAGCTGCTCTCTAGTGTCGGTAAGACCATTATTCCTTATTTTATTTGTCTTATAAACGATAATAATATATTAAAAATACAATATTACCTTTCTATCCATTAGCTCTTCAGTATTAAACCGCTTAACGATTTTCATAAAATATAATCATTTTATTAGGGTTCCGTATCCAAAGGGTTAAAATAGGACTCTATTACTGAGACTTCGATGTCTGTCCATCTGTCTGTCTCCAGACTGTAACTCAAGAACGGTAATAGCTAGAGAGTTGAAATTTTCACAGATTATATTGTTTATCAGTTGCCGCTATAACAAAACATATTAAAAACAAAGTGAAATTAATATTTAAGGGGAGCTCCCATGCAGCAAACGTGATTTTTTTTAGCCTTTTTAGCTCTATACTCTATAGCAATAATAACAACAGATAGGTACTTTAATGTTTCTCAAAGTCCTTAGTTATATGTTTACTTTAATATTATTTATTAATATTAAAAGAAAATAAAAAAATAAGGGGGGCTCCCATACAAGTCGGAACCCTTCGTGCGCGAGTCCGAATCACACTTGGCCGATTATTTAACACTAGCTGTCCCGGCAAACGTTGTTTTTCCATATCAAGTATTTCTACTTCATCAGTTGATACAAAATTTTACCCCCTCTTTTGTCCCCTAAGAGGGTTGGGGGGAAAAATTTTATACACTAGATATTAAGTTGGAAAACACAGTAAATAATATGAAGTAATCCATTAAAGAAAAAAGTTTGATACAAAATCTGACCCCCCCTTTGGTCCCCTTAGAGGGGTGAGGGGGAAAATTTTTATACACCAGATGTTAAGTTTGAAGAAGACAAATGTATCTGCGAAAACCGCATTCAAATCGGATCAGTAGTTTTCGTGTGATGCTGGAACAAACATACAGACAGTCAGACAGATAGACAGACAGACAGACAAAAAAACCAACCACATTTTTGGCTTCTATAGCGATGTAGTGACGCCCCCTGCTTATTATTTTTGGAATATCTTTAACTAGGTGACGCCCGCAACTCCGTTGCACTAAAACTCGTTTATTGCGCGGGAACCGTACATTTTCCCGGGATAAAAAGTATCCTATGTCCTTTCCCGGGACTCAAAGTATCTCCATGCCAAATTTCAGCAAAATTTAGTAAGATGATCGTGTCATAAAATTCGAAAAACACTGCGCCAAACTTTTAAGAGTCTTATCCAGTAAGAATTTTAGTAACTAATTATTGAGTAGGTAATAAACTGAGAATTTGAATGAATTTGAATGCAGCAATTAGGTATGATTTTACCAAGATATTATAAGGTTCTATTTTTTTACAAGAAAAACTCAGTGAGAAAATTTTAAAATGATGATTGAACTATTTTATCTCAATCGGTTCAACTGATTATGCGTGAAGAGGTAACAGACAGACAGACACACTTCGCATTTGAAGACGTGAGTGGAAGAACACAATAAGTAACATTTTGTAACATACGGACATTTCCTCTTATAATTTGAACAAACCTCAAGTAACTTAGGTATCTACTTCATCCCTTGGCTAATATATCTGGCTACACATAAAATGCACAGTTTTCTTATTTCAAATCATTTTCCGGCTTCAGGCCGGAAAGGCCCTGAAGCCTCCAATTATACAAAAAACGTCAATTTTTTATTATACTGTTAGTTATTGTGTTCTTCAACTCACGTCTTCATTTATAATATTAGGAATATTAGGTAATCCTTCAAGCCCCAATAAGCGCACTGGTAATCGCTACAGCAATGGAATACAATAGCATTTCCAAGAATCCGCGATCGAAGGATTAATTAACAATTGTTGCGTTGTTAGGTTCTCCGAATGTTCAGAAAAACCAAGGACCCTCTTTTAAACAAGCTTTGGATTTGCCAGACAGTTTCACACAAAAAGTACCCGAAGTGGAGGCAGATTGTAAGTTGTCAAAACCTTCCCTTAGAATTTAGATGAAAGTTGAAACCCTTTTTAGTTTGTTAAAGGTTGGATTAATTTATTCATTTAAGGTTAGCCCTTTTGATGAAAATAATGTTTGGTGCTGAGACTATTCAAATATTAAACACTTGTATATTGAACTTTGTAGATTAATATATTATGTAATATGTTAAAACACATTTTGATCTCTAGCACTAATTTTAAATGTACGACTAATAAAAAGTATGTAATTTTGTGACTTGTCTCGTAGTATGACAACGCACTTAGCACAACTATTTTGAAATAAAGGAATTTTCAACGAATTTTGGGTCCAAACTTTCAAATTCGCATGGAAATAACATTTTCTTTTTTCTTCTTTTTTTTCAGTGGATAAATTACTGTCGATTGCTCGTCAGAAACTAAATGTGCTGGTGCAAGCGGCATCTAAGATAGAGATGACTGATACGACTCGAGCGAACGCTCATCTATTCTACCATAATACCCTTTCCAAGTATATGAAGGACAATTTCAAGGAAGACGTCGTTGCAGAAGCAGGTATTTATATTTTATATACATACTAATATTATGAATACGAATGTCTGTTTGTTACTTTTTTACGATATAACCGCTTAAGGCCGTCTCCCGAGCAAACGACCTTGGCCATACATTTGCTGCGTTGCCGAGAGCGCACCAAAACCCAATTTTTTTACGGGAACTAATTCATATTCATACATTAACTAATCAGTTATTTAAATATTTGAGATTTTATTATGATCAGTCGAAAAAAATATTGAGATTGAGCAGTTATTTAATTTTCTGGCGATTGATTAATTATTGAGACTGTAAATAAATGAATAAATAAACGTTTATTCACCCTTTTTGACCATTACACCACAAGAATAATACAAATTAAAAACAAAAACAAAATGTAAAACATGGACAGTAATAAAAAAACAATTGAGCGGTAAAAATGATGGAATGAGCGGTAAAATTGGTGGAATGAGCAGTTCGATAAATGAATGAGCGGTAAAAATGTAAAGGTTCGATAATGACTTAACAGAAGGCCTACGCCACGGATACCGAAGCGGGGGGACGGGGAGGCGCAGCCCCCAGGCCCCCGCCAAAACAAAAACAAACACAATCCAGAAAGTCCAATAGTAGGTTAGGTTAGGTTAAAACTTAGACCACAACGGCAGAGGAAGCTGCGGTAGCAGCAGGTGACTGTCTTATACTTTCGCTATATAACGGCACGGAACCCTTCATGGGTGAGTTCGACTCGCACTTGGCCGATTTTATTATATTTTACCGCCTCATTGTTTAAAAAACCTCTTAGAATGAGATTTCTTACTGACAAATTCCGATTTGTTACTGCCCACACGTAACCGCTCATTCATTAATTTTTACTGACCATTTAATTATTTTACTGTTCAATTATGTTTTCAATTATCCATTTCATTATTTTTTACTACTTATTTTTGTTTACTTTACTGCTTAGTTTTTACTGCTAAACTAGTTATTAAACGTGCCATTTATAATTTTTAACTTACCAAAACTGCAATTTACAACTGCTTCTTTAAACCAGTGCCTTTTTTTACTTATCTTAGTTCCAAACTGACCTATTTAAAACGGGCAATATGTAGTTTATGATATTGTCGATCTATTGGCGTGTGTTTCAAATAAAAGTAATTTGTACATCCTAAAGAGATGCTGAATGTATGCTTGAATTTTAATAAATTGGTTTTACTTTGAAAGCTGATATCATTAGTATAATAAACAAAAATAGAAAATTTAAAACGGGGAAAGGAATGTCGATTTACTGAAGATTATTGCTGTATTTTTATTATAACTTTGTAGCTTTCAAATTATGAGTTTATACGGTAAATTACGGTATCTCCGTAAGGAACGCCCTTAACCCTAACAAAATTTGTCATGGATACTTTGAGTCCCGGTGAAAAGCATAATAATATAATAATTTTCATCGAGGAAAATGTATGGTTTCCGCGCAATAGAGGAAAATGCGAATAATGTCTTATTAAAAAATAAGCCCGCAATCATATTAACGATAATATCGATTTCAATTAAATTATCAATCGTATACATTCAACAGTTTCTCAGAAATACTCAAAACAACCAGCCATATTACACAAATTGAATTTCTGAAATTCTGCTTTCGTACTAATTAATAACTTGGGCAACTAGAGACGGAATTTGTTCTAGCTGTAGCCCTAGAACGGCTACCAGTAGAAATGCGAAAGTATAGACAAACTATGTGGACATAAACTGAAGGTGCCGTTCCGATCTTTACCGCGGCTAATTGCGACCGACAAAAATTCAATTAAAATGCCACTTTATGACAGGCTTTAGTATATTATATTGTCATAAATTGGGATATTATTTGAATTTTTTAGGACTATTATAATCTGTCATAAAGTGGCATTTTAAGTGAATTTTTCGGAACGGCACCTTAAGTTTATTTCCACAGTTTGCCTATGCTTTCGCATTTCCACTAGTCGCCGTGCTAGGGTCTAGGTTTGGTCTTCGGTCTTCAATTACTGGATTAATTACGATGATACTGCAGTCAGAGTAAACAGAATGATAGAGTATGCCGACTTAGAACCATAAAGTTAATATACCTATCGGAATAGAGAAACAAAGGCCTGAGCAAGCGAGATGTCATTATCAGTAACACTGCGTGGTAGAAAGAGAAGCGTGATTTGAGGTTGCATAGCTTTTTTTTCATCTGTTTGACAGTCTGTCTGCCCCTGGGCCGATCGTTGTCAATTTGGGCTCTCAGAAAAATTGTGATTTTAAGTTAAATAATGAATAATTTTTAGAAATACTGCTCTAGAAACATGGTTAAATGTTTGTGGAATGATTCTGGATGCACACATCGAAAGAACCCGGACAAATATTAATTTCACAGGTGAATTATTCTACATCGACAGGACCTAGTTTTAAGTTTATTTTTGCCAATTCCCTACGAGTTATTTGTATTTTTACGTCCGTGTTCATTTCTGTATATGTTTAATTATATGGAAAACATAACTTGACTAGCCATGGTGCACAATTTAAAGATATTTTGTGTAAACAATTTTCATCTATTTTACACTAGGGCTGCATTAAGTTATCGATAAGTTGTGTCGATATAAAAATATTTTTAGTTAAGTATACTAATAATTATCTAGGAATGTTGAAATGATAGCATACTCATCCGTAGTTTATAATTAGTTTAAGTATATTAATATACTATCATACATAATTTATCGTTTTTAAGGTTCCGCACCCAAAGGGTAAAAATTAAGTCCTAGTAGTGGGGTCCCGCAGCCCGCTCTACTACTAAGACTTCGTTGCCTGTCTGTCTTCAGGCTATATAACAAGAACCACTATAGTAATAGACTTCTGATATTTCCACAGATGTAAAGTCATTCTACATTCAATACGGCTGCTCATCCAAGATAGGGTCTAGTGAAGTCGTGTCGTGTCGTGTAGATGATGGCATGTCGTGTCGAATCGTAGCGGGTTTTAGAAAATGCCCGGTTGAAACCGGTCACCCTTCATGCGCGAGTCCGACTTACACTTGGCCAATTTTTCAGATTTCCTGCTGACCTGGATACCAGAAATTCATAGCTTAAAATAATTAACCGTCCAAACTGGACTCCGAAGAAAAATTCATACATACTTAATTATGCAGCAAGCATTTTGAAGAAAAGTCACATTTTACTTCAAAATTACAATTTTATTATATTATATCTATGCAGTTTTATTTTATCCCATTTTATAAGTTTATAATCTTACAATTATTATTCCATGATCGATATTTTGTCGAATTACAAGATGTTTGTACATCACTGACACGCACACGTAAACATAATTGTATACACAGATGTAAATCAAATTTTGGTTAAGCTTGACAGCTCGGGATTGTTTCTCTATTCCGATAGGTATATTACCTTTATGCTTAGAACTGATGTATAAAAATTTAAGTTTGACGTATTATGACAAAAGTCGTCGCTAGGGTCGTTACCTACAAATTTAGTTGTTGTTTATATTTTGGCACATGCAAAGAAAACTGTCAGAATTCAATTTCAAAATCTTATTTTTAAAAATAAATTATACCAGCCAGCGCGCCAGCCTTTAACTTATAGGTATTGAAACCTGACGAATTTGACAGATATTGAAACCTGTCCATTTCTTTGCAGTCGAACTACTAGTCGGTAGTTATGTCTATTGTGCTGCAGTGGTCACGTCGCTTCTTTGATCGTAAACGGATTATCTTATAGGTCAGGCTGGGCTTAGGGCTTATACGGAGGACGCAAACGGTATAGAAATTGAGATCATTCAAATTAATTTTATGAATGCTACAGTGTGTCTGTCTGGTCTGTCTGTTACTTCTTCATGCCTTAACCGCAGAACCGATTTTTCTGAAATTTTACAGGAAACGGATATAGGATACTAGCATTTAGGGTTAATTTATAATAGTGCAGAGTCAAAGCGCATCGAAGCGTCAAATTCGCAACAAGTCGAACGAATGCGCGCGAATTCGCCAGAATGCCTACAGTGATGACGCGTAGATTCGCTTGTGGGCGCATGGATGCGCGAGAATGCGCGCGCACCAAAAATGGTGGTCATTGGTCAATCGAATTCGCGAAAGTGCGCGCGAATGCGTGCGCCTTTTTAAATTCTCAGAAGTAATGCTTTAGAGTTAAGGTTGAATTTGTTATGTACAATTTTGATAATTCGCTTCGACACGCTTCGACTCTGCGCTAGTATAAATAATTGATCCTTAATTTTATGACTACCTGCCAAATTAAATGGCTTCATTTAATGAATTCGCAAGTCATCAAATCAAATATCAGAATCAACCAGATGACTGCGACATAATATATAAAATATATACAGGGTGTAACGGTTGTGTGTGTGGGCCCTTAGTGCAACAATATTATAGACATAGCATAGCCGGATTCAATCGCTCCCCTCGCTATCGTCTATATGACAGATTCAATACTGCTATTGCCAATACTGCTTACATTTGATCACAGACTTACAACTCAATTTGCTCAGTGCATGATACAAATATGAATGTATACTAATATGATTGCACTTCTATTGAAAACGTCTATTGGGTAGGAAATTGGTTGGTAAACTACTCTCACTTAATAGTGAAATCTTAATTGCTACTAAGTACTAAAACAATATTTTATTTAAAAGTATTAAATCTTTTACTTTCTTAGGTTTTCTCACAACTGTTTTTGGAACTTAGACATATTTTGTTCTTATGTCTTTTAAAAAAATTATCAATATAAAAAGTAGCAAGTAGCCGATTCTCATACCTACTGAATATGCATAAAAAGTTTGGTAAAAATCAATAATTCTCTTTATGTGGAGTACTGTAACTAACATTGTGACACGAGAATTTTATATATAGGATATTACCGGACAAGATTAGTTGAGAGGTTTTGCGTGAAAGAGTAACAAACATAACACACATTAATCATTAAATTTATACTTTGAGTGATATAAGATGATACATCAAGGATTATGTTATGTGAAGAATTTCAGCAAACTATGTTTAACATTAACCCTGTTTATAATATTTGAAGCCAAATTTTTCCCACTGCTTGTTACGACATAATGTAAACTGACGTCGCTTATAATTATGGGCCTGAATTGCTTGCTATCTCATAATAATATTATGTTTCTAGACAACTATAATATATCTACTAGATGACGCCTGCAAATTCGATTATCGCGCGTAAAACGTACATATTTCCAGGACAAAAAGTATCCTCTGTCCTATCTCAGAACTCAAAGTATCTCTGTACGAAATTTCAGTAAAAATGGTTCAGCGGTTTGGGCGTGAAGAGATAACAGACACACACATTTTCGCATTAATAATATTAGTATCAAGGATATAATATTACTTATTATATTGTCTATACCAGCCTTTCCCAAAGTGGGCGATAACGCCCCCTTGTGGGCGTTCAAGGTCTAACGGGCGGTGTGGGACTCAGAAAAAATGAGGGCGTTGTGTAGAGGCTTGGGGGGTGATTTATTTTCACCTGGATTCATTTAAAATTGAAGCAAAGGTGGCGCTAAAACATAATTCGTTTTCAAGGTGGGCAGTAGACAAAATAATTTTGGGAACCCCTGGTCTATACATTTATATTGTCTCTATACAGGTCTCATAGAGTTTGAGATGGAGGACCCAAACGTGCCGAGCCACGCGATGATCAAGCTCAGGAGCAAGCAATTGGTGGACTCCCAAGTCAGCGAGTTTGATGTACCAGACACAAAGAAGTAACCTGTAAACTTTTTAAATAATTATTACAATATTATGAGCAACGGATCTGATGTTAATCGTCCTAAAACGATGACTGAGGTATTTAATTAAACTTGTTATTACCCTTTTGATTAATAAATTCTGTGTGTCATTTTTGATGGTCATTTCTAAATATTTTCCGTTATAACTTATAATATTAAACGAAATTAAAGGAATCAGGATATTTAATTATAATATTATGATTTCCTTTAATTTCTCCAAAGTAATAGTACACGATAAAATAAAGAAAGGTTTGATTTTCACTTTTCAGTATCTGGGGGCACGGCAGGGCACGAAACAAAATATATAGACGGCAAGCTTAAAGTGTTTTAGTATGTACCTTGTAACGAGTAACGACGCATGTGGCCGATGGTACCAAATAAATCCAATTAGTGGCTTATTATTTCTCTAGTGCTCATTGCCAAGCCAGTATAACAAAATAAAGAAATCTATATCCCTAACCGCATGACAAGCTGTTGGTTTATATTAACGTGTCGATATCGTCGGACGATATCGTTGTCGTCCGAGCAGACGACACAACAGTATCGTGTCGTGTCGTTATCGTCCCAGTGTGAAAACGCCCAATGCTTGTGAGCACTTTTGCGATCACATTGGTTAGACCTTTAATCATAATTAGCTTCCAATAAAATCATAAAAATATATAGATAAAGTTTTATTCAAAATTCACGATAACAAGGCATCGTAAGAGGGTTTCGATATAACAAAGGACATGACCTACAGGCTACAATACCGAAATCTGCTTAACCTCAACTCAAGTAGCTGCGGCCACTCAACATAACTTACGAGATATTTTTAACAGACCCTTATATTGGGACCCGGTTTCCTGGCGGAGATTTTTTTTATCAATTTTTTCCCCGTCAATGATAGGCTATTGATTTTTGACGGTTATGCACGTTTTCTTTTTTTAAATAAGTACCGTAATAATATTATAATAATTATGTAGCTGTATATTATTTATCAAATTATTAATAGTTTCAAGATTTGTTCTGTAAAACTTCAAAATAATATTGTAAGTACTCGTAAGTATCCTGTTTTTTCTAACAGACAACAGTCATATTTTTTTATTGTTTTTGCCGTGTAGACTGTAGTGTAATATCCAAGAAAAGAGCATATAAATGTTTGATTATTATTATTATTATTATTAAAGACAAGCAATTACTCAGTTAATTTTTATTTATTTATTTAAATGCACATAACACATTACAATCCCAACTAAACACAAATATAATAAATATTTAAATGTAAGATCTAGATCGTAACGTAACAAATATGTACACACATTAAAATTAAAACAATCAAAAGACAAATTGGCACAACAACAACAACACGTTACTTAATTCATTAATAACTTGCTGAGGTAATATTTTATATGCTATGGAGGATGTCTTTGACGATTTTAATATATTTTTTACAGTTGTGATCAAACATGTCCAACTTTGAGCTGTCTTTAGCTAACTCATTATATTGTCTAGCCATACGTGTTAAAGGGTTAAAGTAAGAAATATTATTTTTATAGACCCGTAAAGCAAATAAATTTGTACCATGAGCTCTACGTGTACTAAACTGGTATTAAAACTAATTTCAGATAGTAACTCCGACGAATCGACAATGTGATTTACAATTTTATAGAAGAACAATAAGTCAAAAAATATGCGTCTATTTTCAAGAGTCTCTATTTTGAAATGCATAAGCATATCCTGATAATTAAGATTTGAGCGACCGGATTTAATTATGGATACGAATCTCGAGGACTTGACGCTCTGCTGGACATAATATTATTTAAATGAAATTTGATGAAGCCCGTACATTTTTCCGGAATAAAAAGTATCCTATGTCCTTTGACCTTTCCCGTTACTCAAAATATCCCCTTACCCAATTTCAGCAAAATCGCCAGACAGACAGACAGACAGAGCACACTTTCGCATTAATCTATACTAATATTATAAAGCGGAAGAGTTTGTTACTTCGTTTGTTTGTTTGAACGCGCTAATCTCAGGAACTACTGGCCCGATTTGAAAAATTCCTTCAGTGTTAGATAGCCCAGTTATTTACAAAAGATATAGGCTATATTTTATCACGCTAAGACTAATAGGGACGAAGAAATAGAGGAAAAAACGGGGGAAATTATTTGAAAGGGATCATCTCGAGCTGGAGCATTTTTTCTGTTATTTGGATCAGATAAGAAGTAGACCACGTGAAGGATCGTAGGCTTTTTTGTGGACTAATTTGTCTGTAAAATATCTAAAATACGCGCGGAACGTCTAGTAATATTAATATTTGGACTGAGATTCTTCGTGTCCTTGGAATGGAGATTGAATATTATGTATAGAATTGTGAAAAATATCCGGCTGCCACGCAATGGCATGCTAACAGGCTGAAGGTAATAAGTTCAGCAATGATAAGATTTTTTTTTTACAAAAAGGATAGTTTTTTTATTGTTCTAAGAAAATAACCAAATTGTCTTTTAATAAATTATTCGGTCTTTAAAAAAATGAAATAAAATGTATAATTTTCTCCTATTTCGCCCTATTAAGGACGCGGCGAGCGTAATTTTCGTAGAATACATAGAAAAACAAAGTAAGTTAAGGTTTTTTGTGTATTTTTTGGATATTGGCTTTTTGTTAAAAATCAAACGTATTAAACTGGTCTTTTTATGTTAAATATTAGAGTTACCTGGAATATATTCCTAAACTTCTTTACTGGTCAGGTGGGTTATTATGACCTCTTATTTCCAGCCAGTTTACGCCCGAAAACGGTACATTTTGGGCGTAAACTGGCTGGAAATAAGAGGTCATAATAGCCCACCTGGACACATTGTATATTATATAATCACACTATTGTAATATTCTTAATTCTTGTTGTTTATTCAGTAAAATATCAAATATGTTTATTAAATTATTATACAGAAAACAATACCTAGTGGTAAACAAACTTTCACCTTTCTAATATTAGTAGGATTTTACTTGTTATTAAATCATACACGAGTAGCCATAATATTACACGAGTAGGCATAATGTTCTTATCAAAACATCCATTGTAAGAAAGTCTCGGGCAAATTATAAGTCCATATTGGTTCATTTCACAATAACAACGATGAAAGGACTGTATCAAAACCTTTTGTATCATGGTTGACCTCGGGCGGATACTTAATACTTACATTATGTTCGTATTAGTTTACAATAGACAGTATAAGCCGTAGACCTTTAAAGGTATAGACATGGCATAACGAGGTTTGCCTTATACACGGATTTTAAGTTGTATAAAAAGGGGGTTTCGGCCATTTTGATAGTTTATTACGTAGATGATGCTATTTTGCTTTTTGTAATTATGTTAATTCGATAAAACGAAAATTTTGAGATCTGGCTATTCAAAATCAAGATATTTATCAGTACAGTACAGTTTAAGACTTATTTCCTGTAACGAAAATTATTTCTGACAAATATAATAATATTATGTGCACACGTCACACATGCTGCCATATTCTAAGTATTAAATTCTTTGGTATACACATTGTTCGCACTCACTATTCATGTTGCTATTCAATAGCTGAGACTTTTAAAGTAAACAACTTTACACATTTCTTTTTGTTCTTTGAAAGTTATGGAAAAGTCGCGAACGAGCATATTTTCTTACAGTAAATAGCACCTACGAGTATTTACCCCATAGTGCGTCATTATAAGAAGTTTTAATCTTAGGGTCAATTCAGACCGCAACGCGACGCGTAGATGCATTTCTAATTGCATTTTGTATGGATTTGACAGTCTTGAATTGCGTGAGACGTCATGCAAATCTGTCAATAAGTTTAAGAAATGCTTACTAATAGAAAACACTTTGGATACATTTTGACGAAAAGTGCGGAAACGTAGGTGAATGAAATTTTGCACAGTTATAATTTATATGGTGAAGGAGTGCATCGAGCTAATTTACTATTTCAAAATTATACTTAAATCAAAAATTTTTTAACAAATAAAACATTACACATACAGACACACTACAACACACACACTAGGAAATTATGATTGACATGCCTATACACATGAATTGTACTCTTTTATTTATGGTTGAAGTCTGTTGTCAAATTGAAAATAGATTTAGCAGTCTGTCATATCAACAGAAAAGCGTTGAAAACTTATAATTTAATTTTTTATCTGAGGTCGAATTTCGTTTTCTACAGACATTGATCTAGCAGAACATGCCACCGCTGCTTTGCAGTGGCGTAGAGCCAAATAAAATTTATAGCATAGGTCCTAGACCTATGTCATATAGTGTCATATTATTTGAATTTTAGTTGATCGCGGTCGATTGGCGCGTTGATCGGAATGGTACCTTGATGGGACTATGAGAAGGATGTATAGAATAATGCATAGATAATCGAACCGTATTGTATTTGAAGTTCACAAACACCGCTCGCGCTGTTTTAAAAACCCCTGCTGCCTAAAATCGGGTGCAGTGGGTTCGAGCCGATCGTCGATTTCAATGAAGGTTTTTCATATTCCATTAATTGCCACCTGCTGGCTTAGCAAAGTCACCATGAAAATGGTTTCTTTCTACGGAAGAATAGATAAAGTGACAGATAAACAAAGGTAATCCGCCATTGTGTCACTAAAATCTATCAGTACGAGTATATACATTCTTGCCCGTTTCTAATGTTATCATGCTAAACCTGCTGGTGCCGCTATGAATATCGTGTCAAACCGCTGTCATATGTCACAATATAGCTGTCATATGTCACGGTATAGCCAGAGTAGACAGAAAGCTATCATAATATGTCTACAGTACCCGGCGATAAATATTGCACATCGACCTTTGGAAAGTGACAGTCGGCTAATTTCGGTTTTGTAGAGCGTTATCTCTTACGCACGAAATACAAAAAGTCCGGTATATATTAGGAGCTGTTAAAACAATTATGGTTTGCTTCTTTTGACAATTTTATTATTCTTTGTATAAAATACACCAAATTTTCTATAAGTTATGGCTTTAGGTTCGGGTAAAATAAAATAAAAAAGGGTGTTCAAATTATGTTTACGTATTTAAAATTCGTTTGGAAAATTACAGCTGTAGCAAATTTAGGGGTGTTAACAACTCTAGATATATATTCTGAACTGGACGCGACTGCACTCTATTGAATTTGAACAACGACTGACATAATGTCAAATAGGTGTGTGCTACAAAGATAACGCTCTATGAAACCGAAATTAGGCGAATGTCTCTTTCCAAAGGTCGATGTGCAATATTTATTGCCGGGTACTGTACCTACCCTCTAGGGCCTAGAGTCTAGGGCCTAGACCCTTAACAGCGGCACCTGGTGGCAAATCCTGATTAACCGGACGTCCGGTTGATTGACTTTACATTAGGTATAATGTTATAAACTATAAATAGTGGATGTAGAGTATATATATGCAGATTATGTACAGACCTGCGTCCTGCACGTTTTGCTTGCCTTCAAGTTAGAAATAAGTACCTTGAAAATGTTTTACAGCCGAAATAAATCAGAATAGACAAATTAACAGATTAATTTGAAAGAAAATCTGATTCTTCCTTTTATCTAAGTACCTACTTCTATTCATTTATTCTACTGTGCTCATACTAAGCCTGCTAGCGAGTGTACACCGGTTACAAACATACAATTTAAACACGAATGAATACCGAATATACCTACTAAACGAAATATTCATTAGGCCGCTTTCAATTGATTGCAGACAAGTAGATAGGCTTAACATAATGTAATAATTATATAATTTGTAGCGCTTATTATGTATGAGGCGAATTAATTTATACTTTATCATACAGGGTAAAAACGGGACCATATTACCTACTAAAGGTGCTCCCAGACAGAAGTTATATAACGTTATGAACTTATAACTTATATTTAAAACATTTTGTTTAACACGATAACTTTTTATAACATCGTGTAACATACTCTGCAACATGTCAAAAAATATACGTGTATTTCGTTATAACTTATAATTTGTTAAGAAATGTTATACAAAAATGTTATATCTAACGTTACAAAACTTCTGTCTAGGAGCACCTTAAGAATTCGCTGTCTGTCCGTCTGTCTTGTCTATCTCTAGGCTGTATCTCAAGAACCGCTATAGCTAGACTTCTGAAAAATTTTCACTGATTGTGTAATGTGTATTCCTGTTGCTGCTTTAACAACAAATACTAAAAACGAAATAAAATAAATATATAAGGGAGGTTCCGATACAATTAACGTGATTTTTTTCAGCCCTTTTTGCTCTATATCAACAATGGAAATAGGTTTGCACTTGAATTTTTCACAAAGTCCTTAATTATATGCGTACTTTAATATTTAATTATAATATTAAAATAAAATAAAAATTTAAGGTGGAGCCCCCCTTAAATTTTTATTTTATTAAATTTCCAAGCAAAAAACCCAATTTTTGCTACATTTTTTGCTATATAACGGTACGGAACCCTTCGTCCGCGAGTCCGTCTCGCAATGGGGATTGTCCATTTTTTTTTAATTTTGCTCATTACAAAAACATTTCGAGGAATAAGGTCAGTGATCGTTTTTCTGTATATAAACGAAAAAAATACCCATTAGTTACTTATATTTTTGAACAAATATGTTTAACCTTAGTTTGACCTTCAATGGTGTTAAATTAGCAATAAATTCGACCAACATTACGTTTCGAACTTTTGGTAAGCTTCTCGTATCAGCTTTCACATAATGAGAACTTGCATTTGACGAACCAGCCATTATAAATAAGATTGAAAGGAAAAAAAACATACTTCAGCCGAGCTAGCATACCGTCAGCGGACAAACGGAAGAAACCAAATTTTGACAGTTTTACCGGAAAAACACAGGAGAAAATGTTTCTTTCGTATCTCGATTTCTTCCGCTTTGAAAATCTATATGTCAAGCATGACGACCATTTTTATCCGCTTTTGACATTTACTTTCTTGTTGCTTTCTTGATTCTTTCCTCGAAGAAACTCACGTCTTTTAAGTTTCCATTCACTTCACAGTTCACACTTAATTTTTTCCTTGATTTAGGCATCGGAATTAAATATGGCGCGATATTACCGATATAGAATTAGTTTTTTTTAATGAAAAATGCATTAGAAGGCGCGACAGAACCAATTGGAATGAGAAATATACAATAAGAAATATACGCGAAAGATACAATTGGAATTGCTGAAACTGAATTCGTTTTCTCATAGAACCTAGAATAATTATTGTAAGCCACAAATCATTATTGTTTACATTTAGCAACAACAGTTAGTTACTTACTTTTTTCGACCAGTCTGAGAGACAGACATAGTATTATTTAGTTTCAATTTCACTAAAACGATACCTATAAACTTCCAAATTTTATGTAGTACCTATGTGGTACACATAGGTACTACATAAAATTACTAGTATAACTTTGAAGTTTTCGCGCGAATTGTGATGCAGATAACAAAACAGATTAAAAATTGTAGATAACAATTTTTTTTTACGTGAATCAAATAGGTTTTGACTCGTAATTTTACAAAATTTGTCACATCGCTAGCTTCTTTGACATATCTGTAAAATATTAGAGGAGTTTTGTCGGGAATACGAAAGAGTGACGTTGTATTTTTATATTTATTTCCTAAATTTGTGCTATTTTAAGTTTTAGTAGAGGGTCTACCACTTTTCTAAAACAACTGACTTGACTCGTTGACTTTACCTACTACTTTTTAGACTTTTATTAGACTTTCGACTTGACGATAATCTGGAAAACCGAAAAACTACATAAAAATGTTGTAAACATTTTACGATTTTCTTTCCCCGCCATATTTTACTTGACACTGGCCACGGTTATAAAGCCGAGCGCCATAATAAGAAAAAAAAATTAAAGTCTGTGGTACGATTACCGTTGCTATGTTCGTTGCTATGGAAAGAGTTTCTTGTCTTTGTCCACTGAAACACGAGTCGATGGGTAGCGCCATGCTCGGGAAAAAGATATGCAGACATGGGAAAGAAACTGCCATTACTTTCTTCCGAAGAATCGACTGGGAAAGGCCGTGCTAGCTATGCTGAGGTCTATTGGCCGCCGATGATGACGTCAGAGCGAAACTTTAAAAATTTATTGAGAAAAAACTAGCCAATGAATTTCAAAATTATTGAATTTATATTCTTAAAATACCCTATTTTAACGAAAAAAAATATAAAAAGTACATGTGATTTTTTTTGGACAATGCCCATTGGCCGATTATTTTACTATTGTATGGATAAATACGCTATATGGCATGACGCTGGGGCGCCTGCTTATACAATAAAATTGACCTTTCAGCGCTCCTGCTTTCACAGTGAACTCTATATAATATTATCTAATTCTATAAAACAATAATATAAAACAAAGTCGCTTTTTTTCCTCATGTCCCTTTGTTCCCTTTAATCTTTAAAACTACGTAACGGATTTTGATGATTCTTTCAGTGTTAGATAGCCCATTTATCGAGGAAGGCTATATTTTATCACGCTAAGACTAATAGGATAATGTGGAAAAAACGGGGCAAATTATTTGAAAGGGCTTATCCCGCGAACTACTGGAGCAATTGTTATGTTATTTGGCACAGATAAGAAGTAGACCACGTGAAGGAACATAGGCTTTCGATTTGAATATTTTTTTCAGTGGCTAAATATTTTTTTACCCGTGCAACGCGGGGGCGGGTCGCTAGTAATTTATAAGTGACACTTACACAAGTACACACCCTAAAATATTATCACTTAATTTTGTTGCACCTCGTGTAGTGACGTATCTCACTGGCTGAAAGCCAATGTTTTTCAGTAACACACGGTTAATAACGAAAACCACATTTCAAATTTCAATAAAGCTTTATTGTGAAAATTTGCAATGCGGTTTTACTGATCACAAATTCAGATAACATTTTAAACTTTCGCGTTGCATTAAAATTAAAACTTATTAATCGGAACTTAACGCGACTTATATACGAGTACACGCTACATACTTTTTCTCGACGTTTCGGCCGTGTTGCAACGGCTGTGGTCACGAGGGACAGTAGTATTACTATTTAAATAAATCGCGTTAAGTCCCGATTAATAAATTTTGATCTCAATTCATGCGATATTATAAATGCGAAAGTGTTTTTCTGTCTATCTGTTACCTCTTCACGCCCAAACCATACAGTATACACTTATGATACTTTTTATCCCGGCAATGTTATTTATATAAATTCTGCGCGATTAACGAGTTTAGGCGAAATTGAGTTACGGGTGTCATCTATGTACCAATCACCCATTAGTTTTTAAGTACTTCAATGTTATATGTTACAGTGCGTCATGTCAAATTGTTGTTATTCTTTTGTGTTATAAACTCTGGCTGTGCTCTGTCCTTGTATGTTTAATAAAGATATTTTTATTTTATTTATTTATTTATTTATCTAGTTTATAATATTAGTAAATAGTAACGCCTCCGTGGTCCAGTGGTTTAGAGCGTGGATCTTGACTCGGAGTTCGTGGGTTCGATTACCGCGTTGGAAACATGTTATATCCAAATTTGGTTAGGACAATGCAGGCTGATCACCTGATTGTCTGACAAGTAAGATGATCCACGCGTCAGATGGGCAAGTCGGTCCTGTGCCTGATCTCTCGCCAGTCATGTCGGCTATGATCCGGCCGAATTTTATTTATGTATTGAATATAAAAAGCTTTATGTACAAATCTATTGTACTTACTGCTAAGATAGAATAATTTTACTGCGGGAAAACAATCATTAAAATTTCACGCAGTACACCTACTGTTCGTCCGACTTACGTCAGACTTTCGTCATTTTATGAAATGACGAAAGTCTGAGTGTCGCTGGCTCTCGGGTTATTATAATAATATCCAATCAGCGAATCCAATGTTTGAAACACGGCAGAACATAATAAAATAAAATAAAAAAGTGGAAATACAAACACTGAAATGCTATTCGGTTTCCCAGCATAAGCCTTACAATTACAAATATACGTTTTATATTGACTGGAAAGTATTTTCGTGCCTGTGCATTAAACATTTATATTTAAATGTTAATTTACAATTAAAACAAAAGGATGTCACTGTGGGAGTGTTGGTTCATATAAAGGAAAACCTTATCGGGTCAATAAAACTAAAAGAGTTTATGCGTAAAACAAATTTCAAAGCTGTATTATTATTTTTAACAAAAACTTAAAAGTGACTTCCAGAGTAAAACAATAATAATATTATTATGAACTAAAAATTATTAAATAATTCTTCCTCTTTAATAGTGCCTTTTTCACAATTATCCTAAACCTCAACTATTTCTGTACACAATCTACATTATTTTGAATTCGGTACCAGCTGAGAATGCAAATGGTGAGTTCTATGACAAAATATTTTTAATTTTGGAATTGGCGCAGACTTCAAAATTATGAAGATAGTTTACAGAAATAGTTGAAGTTCAGGAGAATTCTGAAAAAATCACTTTTAAAGAGTAAGAGTTATTTAATACTTTTTAGTTCATAATATTAAGTATTATTTTTACCCTGGAAGTCCGTTTAAAATAATAATTTCACTCTTTTAGTTATTTATATATTATGTAAAGTTTTATTTTAAGACTAATGTAGTCTGCTTAGTGACTTTGGATCCAGGATACACCTTTATAATATATGAGAACTCATTGTCTGACATCACTACCACTTCAGAATTGCTTAAGTATCCACTGTAATCTGTATGAAAAGAAAAATTTTCAAAATCGGTTCAGAAACGACGGAGTAATTTGTTGAACATATAAAAAATATCCACAGCCGAACGTATAACCTCATCCTATTGGGAATAGGTTAAAAATAATAGAGAGTAGAAATAATAGAGACACTATTACAATTATTATTATTACTTAATGTTGTTGGAAAAGTGGCTGGACTATAATTATTACTTAAGGCCTCTATATCCGCCAACGACCTTGATCATTGTCTGTCAGTGCGAATATCGACGTAAATGACATTAAAATAACATTCATAACTTGCGCGCGCCTTGTACGGTGGCGGTTACGACGCTCGCCACGTCCATGATAGGGCGAAATAGGAGAAAAAACATTTTTAAGGCTTAATATAATACATATTTCAAAAAAGTAAAAAAACCAAATTATCAACTTATGTATTGCAAAGCAGTAGATATTTTTTATATATTCTTTTGATAAATAATGAAGGAGTAAAGTGGTTTCATTCAACGATTTGGAGGTGATTTGGTTTTTTATTTCATTATTATGTGATACCGATGGAAAAATATGGGAAAACCACGTTACGTATCATATCATGTAGATTACTATTTTTTTTCAGATATAATTTCTCTGTTAATGCCGATGAAAAGTGGTTTCATCTGCACGCTTTTTTCGAGAGGAGCCTTAAGTGGGTGCCCGCAACTCGGTTGCGTCAAAACTCGTTTATCGCACGGGAACCATACATTTATCTTGCATTAAAAGATCCTATATTCTTCCCCGGGATAAAAATACCAAATTTGAGCAAAATCGATTTAGCGGTTTCACCTTAAGTAGGTAAAAGTGCGACAGACAGACACACTTTCGCATTTACATTATTAGTAAGGATTATTGCATATTACGCTGTATGCTCTTTTTATTAGCAAGGAGGATTATGTACACTTTTGTAGAGTTTACTCTTGACCGATTTATTTTCGTTACGCCAGTACGACATTAATTTATGTTATCAGCTAAGAACAACTATTATCGGTGACTAAGACGGATAAGTACCATATTTAGAACGTGGCTCATAAACATAATATTTTATGATACTAGAAAAATATGACCATGTTGTTCTGTGAATAGCCAACGGTATGTTTCAGAAGTGACCTGTGGAGATAGATAAATACTCAGATTCTCTCGAAATATAATACTAATAATGCTCTGTGTGGCGAGCAGCGCGGCGGCCATTCCATGGTTATTGATATTTGCGCAGGCTATTTGTTGCATTTGGCAAAATTGTTGACGTATACACAAACAAGCAAATAAAGGCAAATATAAGGACTTTCACAGATGGACGTCAAATACCAAACTTTTACTTGATTTTGTTTACTTGCCTATTTGACTCTTTTGATGTGCGTCAAAAACCGAAGGTACGGATACCGTGTGTATTTGGTATGCCCGGGATACACGAGGCTAGTTTTTCAAGCTAGGATAGCAAGCTAGTTTTTTACCAAACTGTCCTAGATTGTTGACCTAGCTTGGAGCATGCTAGTTCTGTTTACACGAGGCTTTATTATTTTAAGCTAGTATTATTGCTGTGACTGGTCCAAAATGATCTGCACGTGAAAAAAAACACTATTTGACTGAAAAACGGTTACTTCAAAAACTGTGCCAATTCGCACTAGACGTACTAGAAGATGAATTACAAGAACGGGTGTGGACACGACCGTGAATTTTAAGAAGAGATGAGCGTGGACTATCTGCTTTACTTAGGAAGAATTTTGCTTTAGGGCTTAGGCAAATATAAGAGTATTTTGCGAATGACGCCTGATTTGTTTGATATCCTGTTGAGTCTTGTGACGCCAAAATACGTGGTTACTGCTTATGAGTGAACTGAAAACTAGCTTCGCTGGACACATGAATACAAGCCAGGATATTAAAATCAGTGGTGGGGGGATGTTACTAGCCTGAAAATAGAACTCCATCCTATTAAAAACTGGTTTAGCTTGTAAACTAGCTTACTAGCATACAAATGAAGATAGTTTTGTCTACACGAAGCTAGAAGTACTAGTTTGCTAGCTTACTAACACTAGCTTGCTATCCTAGCTTGAAAAACTAGCCTCGTTTGTCCCGGGCATTAGTCATATATTTTGTCAAATAGGCAAATAAGGCCAATACTTTGTCAGACATATTACCGTCTACACATGATGTTTGTTTGGCGAATACATCTACGCAAATACAAATAGCCATGTGAAGTGCCACCATAACAAGAATACCATCAAGACGTGTACGTTTAAAGATATATTATTATCATTTAAGGTGAAACTATGTATTGTACTGTGGATAGTTTTAGAGAAGCATAGATAACTTGATAAGCGGCCTCCCCGTTGAAAGATCCATATTTTAATACCAGAAATGTGGTATGCAGTAAATAGATTTCGCAAAATAATTGAATTTTTGCAGGAAGAGTGGCCGACGCGGTGGTCAAAGTGTTAAAAGGCTTCTCAATTCAATTGTAGGCTGCAGTGTAGCGCATTTTATACTCACTTAACTTTTCTAGTCACTTTCATACCGTTTTTTAATATTATAATATACTATTTCATATTTTTTTGCACTTTGTTCTTCATACTAATTTTTAGGTCCTAAACTTAACGGTAGGTACGGGAGCCATAGACTATTTTTTTTATTACTATCACGCTGATTTTTTGTGAGTAGCTTCATTTTGATAAGACGAACAACATAATATTATACCACCTTCAAGATTTTACTAGACTAATAGAGATAGAAACGATTCCATACTTTGCTTTCCTTTCTATCTTCTAGAAAGTGGTAGCTATAATAGAGATATAAATCATTTCTATCTCTGTTAGCTACCACTTTCGATTTCGATTCGATCTTTGATTTTTCGTAAATAAAAATGTTGTTCGTCTTATCAAAATTAAGCTAGTTAGTAATAAAAAAAATGTTCGAGGGCTCCCATACTATAAGACGTTCCGTCAATTTATTCGTTAGATTAGTTCTTAATTTTCCAAACATAATATTATTATGTTTATCCGCACTACCCGATTTACGGCACAGCTGCACTCAAGGTATAGGGTTTCAGGAAGCTGTTTCTATACCCGGGGAAGCTATCCCTATACCAGTAGCCCTAGCATGGCCATGGTAGAAATGCGAAAGTATAGAAACTCTGGAGATAAACTGAAGGTACCGGTACTGTTCTGATCGCGCGGCTAGCCGGGAGTCGGGAGTTGGGACTGACAAAAATTCAATTAATAAAATGCCACTTTATGAGCTGGTATACACCAGCTCTAAGACATAGAGTATAGTCTATATCATAAAGTAGGATTTTATTTGAATTTTTAGGACTATTAAGAGCCAACCCACACGTACCACAACCACACGACAACCACAACCACACCACGTGGTCGGGCGTATATTTCGTATTGTAAATGAACTGGACTATTCACACGTACCATATTTTGCAGTCGTTGTTGACCACATGTGTGTTACCGACCACATCGCAACCACAAGCGACCTAGTGGCCGACTACATCGCAACCACAACGTTGCGCCGATGCAATGACAGTGCGCTCACACCGCCGTCCGCGCTCTTTCCTTCTCCGTTTCATTGACTTTCGTACGTAACCACAATATTGCAACTACTGGCGACAACGCAACCACGTCGACATTTTGTCGGTACTACAACGCAACCACAAAAAGCTGCAGCGACACCATTGACACGTAACCACTGCTTGACGGCATTTTGTCGTTGCGACGCGGTGTGGCTGTAGTACGTGTGGGTTGGCGCTTGTAGTCTACGAGTATGCAATGATATTCAACTAAATACAGATCTGTTACGTTCATACTATTTTCCGGCTTAAATTGCTTCCGAAAAATTTTCAAATTCAATTGTCAAATTTGACAGATAAGTGAAACAAAAGATACGAAATGACATTTACATAAAAGAGACAGACTATACAAAAGACGGGTCAATTGGCCTGTATTTAATGGCTTCACAACGCTTGCGGTAGTAACATATCTGCTTTGAGTTTTTTTTATATAATATCATTGCGAGTATGTCATAATGTTGCATTATATTAATTTTTTGTCGGTCGTGGTTAGCCGCGGAAAAGATTGGAACGGTACCTTCAGTTTATCTCCACAGTTTTTCTAAACTTTCGAATTTCTACTGTGGCCATGCTAGGGTCACTGGGAAGGCAATGGCAGTCGTAATTTCCCCTGACGTCACACGTGAATGGTCCTATTTATTAGATTAAAATTGTATGTGTAGAGTTAGATCGATGTACGTAGGCGAGTAGGCTTTGGTCTGCGTCACGCCTGTTCCGTGTTGACACCGCCGACTGTACCCCCATACCCCATTCTTCCCCCATTTTAAACCATTACGACCAAAAGGGAATAAACTACACAAATGGCCAATTTAGTTGCTTCAAATAGGAAAACTGCAAAATAGTTAGCCGTTTAGCCGTTTTGGAGGAGTTTGAGCACAAACACTGTGAAACTAGAATTTTATATATTAGATAATTAATAATAAAATAAACGAATTGATAACAAAATAAAATAACATTAATAAAATAACCAACACTGTTTCCCAATGAAAAAAAAGGTGACTAGACACCTTTTTTTTCATTGGGAAACAGTGTTGGTTATTTTATTAATGTTATTTTATTTTGTTATCAATTCGTTTATTTTATTATTAATTATCTAATATATAAAATTCTAGTTTCACAGTGTTTGTGCTCAAACTCCTCCAAAACGGCTAAACTGAATTTAATGAAATATTGTATGTACCATCGAGGAAGTTGATTCCTATGCATTTGAGAGACCAACGTCATTTGGTCGGTCATGTCAATTCAATGTTAATAATTGTGATCTGTCTGCTGGGTTTGACGTAACGCGACCAAACTACGTAGGTCCCCCATCTGCATAGGAATCAACTTCTCTGATAGTACATTCGTTAGGCCTGGTTTTTATCTGCTTTTTATACTGATACTAGAAATAATTTATACAGCAAAGCAATGTTTGCCGGGTCAGCTAGTTTTATTACATAAATTTAACAAATGGGATTTGTTAATTTAATTTCAGTCATCGCTGCGTCATAGTTTCAGGAAACTCTACCATCAATTTCGCTGCATCAGAAATACTTTCCGCATACGTCGGTTTAAGCTATAATAGTAAAATTATAAAAGTTATATTAATGAGTTTTACCTACCTCTTTAAAATGCCCGAGCTATTAGCTTGTAAAGCGGCTATTAAAATTCTTATCGCTATGCTACTCGACGATTTTTCACGGAAAGTTTCCAATGCCATTAGTATAACAAACTTCCCGTCCGTTTGTCATCAAGCTATTCAGTAACTGACAACCCCCTCTGCCACTGTAAAATTTGAGTAAATAGTTTTTAAACACATAACAAAAGAAAAATATTAAATTATGGACGACATATAGGTACAACGTCAATTAAATAAATACAACGCCTAAACCCTCAATGGGCGATATACTCGCACACACATCAAACCCTGTGCTAATTAACCGAATAACTTGTGTTACAGCTACTAGACACGGAAGTTTACAAATGCGTGACTCCCGGAACCCGGAATAACAAAACTTTTTTCGGCGGGATTTGAATCCGCGATGCCCGGCTTGCGCAACCAACTGACGCGCTGAATCACTTGGCCATACCACACGTTTTTTATTATAACAGACAGTATATATTATAAGTCTATGATTATAACTATATATTTATAATTATGAAATAAATAAACAGGATTACATTAAAATTTAATTGCAATGAAGCAGCAAAACAGTGAGCAATAATGAGTATTAAAATGTTTAAGGCGATGTAATCCTATACAAACATTCGTTCTGCCATTGTTTGCTTGCGAAACGGCGATAGTCCAGTTAACCAACATGAGCGTTGATGAGCGCTATCATAATATTTATTATCTGTGCCGAACAGTTGACATTCGTTCAGTCGATAGTGTTATCGTCATTCCTTCACCGCAAGCATTTACACAAGTGAAATAACACATCGCACCTGATAATGAGTGACCATGAGAAGCGGTTCGGTGAATTGTGACCTATATTATAACACTAATATAAGATGTTATCTACAGTGGAGTGTTGTGTGTAAAATAGTGACACGTAAAATAATAGGGAATGAGTCGAGTATTTTCTAATTTAGTGATAAGCTATTAGATGTAATATATAAGAATTTGTGAAACAAAATGGATACCGCAGCAGACGAGGATCCTCCCAAAAATGAAGCTAAAAGTGAGGAGGTACCGAATACTAGTGATTTCGAACAAGGTTCTTTCAAAGAAACGGATTCGAAGAGTGAGGATTCTTATGAGCTGGCGAGCGCTACCAACCCTAATGTCGTAACTTGCAGTACTAACATGGAAATCAATTCAGAGAAAGAAAGAAGAGAAAGTGAAAAACTAGCTGTTGAAGCCGAGGTTCCTAATAGAGATAATATTAGTATAGAAATTTTAGTGGAAAATGAAACATTACATAAACAAGATAACGTAAGTGATAGTGTAGTTAAGAGTGAAGAAAATGGCATTGGGAAAGATCTCGACTCGGTGAATGAAAATATTGGACTAAAATCCACTAATTTTGTAAGGCCCGAATTGGGAAGGATGAGGAAGCTATCACTAGATCAATCTATTCTATCCAGAAGCGAAGGTTTGTCCCAATCGGAATTGAACTTGAGCTACATAGGGAAGAAGCCGCTCGAGAGAAAACCGTCGTTCTTTAGAAAGAAGATGGACACGTTTTTAAGGAATACTACTGAAATGTTCAAGAAACGTACCAGCCAACTACAGAGTTCTCCTAAAACGGGGTCCCTACAATGTCTTAATGAAAATCAACTTAAGAGTGCAAATAGTGACGAAAACTTTCGACCAGAGTCGCTAAGCCGCGAGGTAAGTCTTGCACTCTGAAGATAACTAAGCAATCCATGCCTGTCCCCCCCCCCCCCCCCCCCCCTATCCGTATGTCAACTAGAATCGGTCCTTAAACTTTTACCACCTAAAACATTAGTTTTTTCTAGAAACTTTTTTGGTGTGGTTTTTGGTGTCGTGAGAGTAAGACATGACGCTCTAAGGACGGATGTTTTTTGTCCTTCTTCTGGTGCCCCCTTAAACGTGATGCCCTAGGCAATTGCTTACTTTGATTAAGGGATAAATCCGTCAGAGACGAATTAATCCGTCATCGATTAAAAGATATTAAAATATTCATTATTACATTTAACCTTTGCCACCTTAATGAATATTGATAAATGATGTTTTACATATTCCTTATGAACATCGCTGATTCTGTCAAATTGATATTCCAAGTTATTAGACAAAAACAACAACAACATGTTTAGTGAGTCACGTATTAATTTTCGTTTATTATTATGACCGCTTCTGAAATAACAAAGGGGATTTGGCTACTGGATATATCCCGTACGTCGGGAAGGATCTGAAACCTTTTATATAGAATCCGAGTAGACAATAGAGACTTGTCAATTAGTGTGTCGTGTGGAAACCTAAGGTGGATATAAAATACCTTAATGTATCTAAGAAGATAAGAGCATAGACAATAGATAAAGAGATACTTAAAACCCACGTATACGTTACATTAGAAGTAGTTATTATGATAATATAGTTTAAGGTTATACGAGTATAACAATGTAATGAACTCAATATATTATTATGACTGCAGTTGTTCTCAGATTATATTGGCTAGAATGTTTGTATAATACAGCCTTTGAAATTTCAGGTTTACCTATATTATAGAGATAAATAAACGACAATTTAAAATACGGTTCCCAATAATCACTAACTTTCCACTAAAACTATTAAAATTTTAGGGTACAGGAAATAAACTTGAAACTTTCCAAAATAATATCAACGACATGACCGATCGTTTAGGCGACTTCGCTCCTTAACGTTAAGGCGATTGAGCCGAAATTCCAACGTCGCTCGAAAAGGGCTCCTATTATTGACTGAGTAATTTGACGTTTAACAGGTTCTGCTGCAAATAATGAACTATTTGCACAACATGATCGATAAAATAATGAGTTCCCAATATAAACTTTATCTACGACGTAATTGTATCAGGTGTTGCGTTATTATTTATATTGTTACTAGCTGTCCCGGCAAACGTTGCTTTGCCATAATATATTTGCCATATTATTTTATTGAAGTGACAAAATAATTATGTCACCATGGCAACGTTGATCGCTATCCCGTCGCACAAACAAAGGTCGCCGTCAGTCTCAGGTTGTAATAATTTACTATTATTTATTCAACAAATGCACTTATCAATATATAAAGTACCGAGTAGCCGATTCTCAGACCTACTGAATATGCATATAAAATTTGGTAAAAATCAGTAAAGCCGTTTCGGAGGAGTTTGTGGACTAACATTGTGACACGATAATTTTATATATAAGATGTAGGTACATAACAATTATTATTTAGCCCGGTCTAATTAGACGCAAAAAAATCGTAACCTCGGAATAATTCGCATAGGGCTGAAAATTGGTAGAGACGTTAAATACACCATCTACTCGTCTATATATATAAAAGAAAGTTGTGTTAGTTACACTACTTATAACTCAAGAACGGATTAACCGATTTGGCTGAAAATTGGTGGAGAGGTAGCTTAGAACCAGGAATAGGACATAGGATACATTTTGTCCCGGAAAAATGTACGGTTACTGCACAATATTTACTTTTATGATTTGCGCGTAAACTATTCAATCGATTTTGATGAATTTTGGTATAGAGATACTTTGATTCTCGGGAAAGGACAAGGGATACTTTTGGTCCTCGGAAAATGTACGGTTCCCGCAAATAAACTTTTATCTCAAGAACGGATAAACCGATTTGGCTGAAAATTGTTGAAGAGGTAGCTTAGAACCAGGAAAAGGACAGGATACATTTTGTCCAGGAAAAATGTACGGTTACTGCACAATATACTTTTATGATTTGCGCGTAAACTATTCAATCGATTTTGATGAATTTTGGTATGGAGATACTTTGAGTCTCGGGAAAGGACAAGAGATACTTTTGGTCCCGGAAAATGTACGGTTTCCGTACAATAAACTTTTATGATTTTCGCCTAAACTATTCAGTCTATTTTTATGAAATTCGGTATGGAGATACTTTGAGTCTCGGGAAAGAACAAGGGAAACTGTTTGTCTCGGAAAATGTACGGTTGCTGCACAATAAACTTTTATGATTTTCGCTTAAACTATATAATCTATTTTGCTGAAATTTGGCATGAAGATACTAATTTTAATCTATTGTTTCATTAATTATACCAATTAGAATTAAATAGGTAATCATCGTAAAGACAGGACAACGTCTGTCGGGTCAGCTAGTTACAAATAAAACATCAAAAGTCCCCGGCGATCCTCCTTGTGCAAAAATTTTTATTTAAGGTCAAAGGTATGAAAATGAGGTTTTCCTGTTTTTTCCAAACTGTACATTTTATTACAAAAATAGGTAGGGCAAGAGTGTAGATCATAGAATTCTCTTAAATAAATATTCAGACACTTTTTTCATACGACTTAACATTCCTTGTGGGCTTAAAGTTTGGGAAAATCGTATCTAATACTTAAATATTATAAAGCTAAAGAATTTGTGGAGCTACTGCTTTGAATTGAAAAATTCGTTTTTTGTTGGATAGTCTTATTTATCGAGGAAGACTTGAGCTATATAACATCACGTTGGCATCAATAAGAGCAAAGAAACAGAGGAAAATGGGGGAAAACGGGGAAAATTATTTGAAAGAGCTTAACTCAAAAACGGCTGAAGCATTTTTTATGTTATTTGGCACAGATATAGAATAGGCCACGTGGAGGGATATATGCTATTTTGTTTTTCAGGAAATTTTTCCCGGAGTAATTATAATTAGGTAACTTAAATTGTTAGTTGAGAAATAATAGTTTTTGGAGAATTTTCTGTGCATCAAACATGGCGAATTAGTTATACATAGTCAGTCTCGTGTCGCATTCGCGCATAATAAGTAATAACTAGTGAATTTGAAATTAATCGTTATATTATTATTTATAACTATTATTAATATTATTTAAGTATTGTGATTTATGATGTTAGGTATCTCACTTACTTTTTGTTTTTTTTTTGAAAGAAGACTGTATGATATATATGACAAACGATTAGAAGAAACCAGGCCTGGCACAAGTGGGCATTACCATGCATATTTATAAAATAAAAGCTATAAATGAGCCATAATCATTAAAGACGTTAGTGGAAGAACCAGATAACTCACATTTATACCATAAGGACAATTACTCATTTTTTCCTTATAATTTAAACAAACCTTGTACTTTACCTACAACATCATCTGGCTTAAATATCGAGGTATACATAAAATCCACATTTTTTATTTCAAATAATTTTCCCGGCCGTAATGCCTTTTGTATGCATTTTGTAATTGTAACTTACCTGCTTGTTCCACTTATGTCTGCAATTGGATTACATTAGCAATCAAATATCTAAATGATAACAACTTTATTGTCTCACTTGCGCATTTTATACCTATTATTTATGTAAGTGTCTGCATGTATCTGAAATTTTTGTAAAATATTTTCCTATCAAACGAAAACACTGGTATTTCGTGTTAATATTATATTATTTTGATCTGGATTCCGGAATCCAATATTTTTGCCCAACAAAGGAGGCAAAGAGCTACAAAGTAGGGCTTCGGCCTACCCGGGCATAACACCTCGCTCGGTCGGAAGATCTTTCTTTGTGGCGGCCTAGCATATCCCCACAGTACAAACAAAAGTGGCTAAAGTCTCCCTATTTTAAAATCAGAATAATCAATCAGAATGAAAAAAAAAAATCCAAAAATGTGTCAGCTCCGACGCACGACTGGATTTACTCCTTAAGTACGAGTATCTAACCATACGCAAAAAGAGTTTATTCAACTGAAAAAATATAAATATCATATGAAATCAAATGTTCCGGCAATATAATCTACACCCCTTTCTGCCATAGTTGTTTCAAAAATACTTTTAGTTCACTTTAGCCAGTATATCATTATAAAAAATCCGAAAGGCCAAGATCGTATAGAGGGGAAAAATCTAGGAAGAACAAGCCGAAGAACCCCATATCCAGGACAAACAGTTGCCAAGTTATAAGCACTCAAACTTTGACATTGGCAGCTCGGCAACTGTCAAACGTCGAACAAAAGCGGCCATAACTCAGCTTCCAATAGGCCTAGACTCTAGAGGAACGGGGTTTCTTCTAACATCAAAGACAACACCTCGGCCACGCCCTCCCTAAATTTGAACTAAATCAGAGACATCAATTTTTTTCTCTATTCTAAGGCCAGAATCAAATAGAGGAGAAAAATCTAGGAAGATCAAGCCAAAGAAACCCATATCCAGGACAAATAGTTGTCGAGTTACAAGCGTTCAAACTTTGACATTGACAGCTCGGCAACTGTCAAACATCTTACTAAAGTAGCCATAACTCCGCTCCCAATAGGCCTAGAGGAACGGGGTTTCTTCTAACATCAAAGGCAACACCTCGGCTACCCCCTCCCCGAATTCGAACTAATCTACTACTATACTACTTTTTTATCTGAATAATGTGTACATTCTATATGTATACCTAATATTTACCCGGGAATACCAGCTCTTTAAACTTTAAAGGATTGTGCATTCAAATATTGTTAAAAACAAATTAGAAAGTTGCGCATTAAAGGTGCGCGCCAAAAACGTGACACGATTTTTAGTTATTTTTAGTAGGTTTTACCCCTCGGGTTTTTCTCATACCGGGCGCCTTATATATGAAAATCGATTCTTAAGGAGTAAACTCTAAAAATAGCTGGATATATATAAAAATATCCATCAATCCCCAAGCGGCACCCAGCAGTCGCATAATAATTGTAAATCTATTGTGTCTGCGATTCCCACGATCAAGGTATTAAATTATAGATATAGCCCTAGTATTTAGGGATGCTGTTTAATTTGCTAGATGCATAAAAATATACGCATAATAACCATTATAGTGGGCAGCTGGGCGAGTCGTATTATATGCCAAGATATACATATAACATAATACTTACATAATATCACAATAATAACACATAATATCACTTTGTTTTATTACACCCTGTATATTAATACAGGGTGTAATAAAACAAAATGATTAATATTTTAGGTTGTTTATGTATGTGTAAATTATTTTTTAAACAATTGTATGGTCAAATTCAAGACGTTGTAACTTGCAGCATTTTTCAAATAAACTTAGAAGTAAAATGTACCGCGAAACATGCCAACTTTGCCCGCTTTTTTCGAATAATTTTAATTCTTTTAAAAAAAATGTAAGGAAGTGTAAGTTTTTTTTGCCCTCTGCAACTACAAGGCATCATGTGCAGGTGTAGGAATGTCAAAAACATTACTTCTGTTCATTTAATTCTATTTATGATTGATTTTCATGCCGGGTAAAGTTACCTGGACTTGTAGCCAACATTGCCCACCTTGATTTTTCACGTAAATATTATGAACTTTGCGCAGGTGGCATCAAAATCCAGTGAAAGAATTTTGGAAAAGATGGCGTTTACTATAAACATTTAAACGATATCGCGAATAACATCCTACTAAATTGACTGGGCAATGTTACCCTTACATTTTTTTTCCTTTTCCATACAATTTGCATTTTGGTCTGTAAGAGCACTAGGGCTGCCACATATCTATAAAATTACTTAATCGTCTTTTACATTATTATCAGGAATATATTATAAATATTTAATTGCTTTTGTTTATTTATAAACCCATCATCATCATTATATTATTTGGCTGGCTGAGCAAGGCATACAGTAATAAAAAATGGCATCGATTTTTAGTAAAGTATTTAAAAATGTTCGATTTGACAACCCTAAGGATTTTTTGATACCGGGCAATGTTGTCAATCGATGATCGGAATACTGCTGGGTTAGTTTGCCCACCATCATAAATTTTATTATATAATTCCCTGATTAATTACATTAGCACTATAATACTCTAATAGATATTATTTTATTATATATCAAAAGCAAACTAACCTGTGGTTTCACCATCACGCACAATTTACTCACAAATCTGCACCACAATTTGCCCGCAAAAATACGTACCGTTTTCCAGAAGTTCCAACAAGTTACTGAATAAAGTTAGCACTACGGGGTATTGTCAATGTTATCAGTCATATAACCTAATTTCCGCCAAATTAAACAAATATTTCCATAATATTAAAATACCTCCGTACATCAAAGATTTGCTTAAGAATGGATCTTAGGGCAAAGTTATCCTATGTGGAAAAGTTGGCATGTTTTGCCGGTAACTATTTCAGTACTGTCACTTTTACAGTAAGTTCATTATTAGGAACAAATACACTTAATTTATAATATGTTTTGTTTTGTTCACTTTGTTTTATTACAATCTGTTTTTAGGGAGATGCGGCCGTACCGCTAATAATGTGCTCATACCAGAAGACAAAAATTACTTACACACACCTAAAAAACTGATGTTTTTAACCTTCATAAGATCTTTAATTTTACAAACGTTGGCGTGCCTTTGATCAGATTTGACCCAAGTAGTAAAATTATTATAAAAAATTAACAAAAATAAATATAAACAAGTCAAAGGAATTATTTGTAATTTTTTAAATTTTTTGCTATAGAAATAAGTACTTTAATTTTTTGTAAAAAATACATCTAGACTTTATATTTTAACAAACTCTTGCTTTCAGGATAGAAACAGGAACAGTTTGGCGGTAAAGGCACCTATAGCACGTAGTGTGTCGAGTCTGTCTGTCTGTCAAAGTGGCAGATACTCGAGAAGAAATGAACAGAATGTATTAGGAGGGGGCAGCCAACCCGTACTCAACGCTATCGGTACTTCCACTGAGGAACTCGAGGACAATGCCTTGAGCAGCGTACATAGTAAGTGGGATATAATATTATTTAAATCAATACAGCGCGGCGTACACACGTGGATGGATTTAATCTACCACTGGCTATCCTATGATACAATTCTAATTATAGGCGAGGCGAAATATATAACTCCTGATTATTGCGAGCTTAAATTGATTAATTGACTCATTACATAGTATAAAATAAAGTCTCATTTTCGACCATCGGGCGATCTCTAGTATTAATTCTTATACCTCTGAAACATGACTGAAACACAATTTCTGTAGTAAAATATCACCAGCACAAGGATATTACATTTAGCTTTTAGATTGGTTTTTAAAACAAACGCTAAAATGATGAGGTGAGTGATAATGAAAGAAAAATGAGGACGGAAGGCGCTGTCTTTGTTGATTGCATTAAAGCTGGGTTTATATGCAGTGGCGTGAACGCGCGGTTTGGCAGCTACGCCGCGATTAGGTACTACAAGCAAATGTATGTAAATGACACCGCATCGCTATTTAAATAAGTCGTAACATTTATTTTCTTGTGATCTCGTGGTATTGGCCCGGGAGCCAGGTAAATTTTTGGTCAATAATTACTTCTTCCCGGGCGAAACTTTGTAAAATGCATAAGAGACTTATACTATGAATACTTGCGACCGTCAGCTGCGACTCCGTGGGTGGGGTGGGCACTGGGCAGTGGCAGCCTCCCACCCGTGAAAAAAATATCATAATAGTATAAGTAGTATTTTGAAAGAAAAACATAGTCAGCTGACCATAACATGGTGGATTATACGTCAGCTAGCTCCTTGAACATGAAAAAAGATAATATATTTTAATTTTTCCTCTCAGCTAAAAATTTACCTGGTGATCGTTTATATTATGAATGGAACTTAATGTCAGCATCTTGTATCTCAGTGGAAAATTTGTCAGCTGGTACCTTGAAAGGTATAACGCAACAGCATCTATACCTACTAAAACTTATCAGCTGACGACTTTTCCACTGACTTACAGCTCGCTGATTATTTTAATTGTTTACTAGGGTATTTAAACAATACTCTGATAAACTTTCAAATGAGAGGAAATGACTGAAAAAAACTTTTTTATCTTCATCTTTGGAAGGCTGCCACTGCCCACCCCCCACCCACGGAGTCGCAGGCCGCAGCTGACGGTCGCGAGTATTCATAGTACAAGTCCCTTATTCATTTTACGAAGTTTCGGTTGGGAGGGACTTGGTCATGAAAATCTCTGGCTCCAGGTCTATATAGCCCAGAATTATAACCTTTAGAAAAGGCATTCCATACAATTGTCAGCGCGAAAATGTGTCTTCCTCGAATTGAGTGAGGACGCGGTGACAGTCGGACGTGTTTAATGCATTGATTACGTAAAATATGCATTGAAAGCGTGAAATGAGTGAAAGATAAAGTAGTATATTTTGCTGTTACTGTAAGACAAAAAGGACGACAATATTTTCTCGATACACATTTTGCATGCAAAACATTGCTACATTTTTGATGGCGTATGCCATATCCAGTATTGACATCGTTGTATATAGCGGCCAAAACGCGCATTCGGGAGGACGAATATAAATCCAGCCCAAGTACACGCCTCGTTTTATCCGACTATAAAATTTAAAACAAAGAACGTTAAAGATGATAGAAAGCTGATTATATACTTAGATTATTAATTTAGCTTAATAGGTTTAAAAGTCTACCTCAGACTTTGCTAAGAGTTTGCTAAGATGGGTAGCTAGGGCGCGTTTATAAGGTTGTAAATTTTACGTGACTTTTTTTGTTTTGAATTAATTCTTTGAATAACTTCTAAACTATCTAGGGCCATATTTTTCAGGTTTGCATAATTGTTATTATAATAAATAAAGCTTTGGTAGTAGCAAAAACCAAATTATTTCGTATGCATGGTGTTAATTATAATATAACGTACCTAGTAAATACCATACATTTTATACCTCCTAAAATGTAGAGGCAAAATGCTATTTTGGTCGGATTGGCTTTAGGCGAGCATTAGTGAGGTGATAACCGAATTATGTGGTATATCGGTAAAACGGAGGCTGAAACTCCCACCTCGAATATAACGTAAAATACTTGCATGAAAATTTGAAAACGAAAATTGATTTTGAAACAACAAAATTATACAGACTTTTATTTTTTAAGTAATATTAAAAATTAAGTCATAAGTTTAAAAATTATGACTTAATTTTTAATATTACTGGAATAAGCGTAGGTACAGTCTGTCAAGAAAGAATAGACGCAATACTTTGTAAACGTAATCACGCTCAAAAGGTGGTTTTTTCTCTATGTAATTCCACGGAGAACGCTTTAAATATTATCACCTTGTACAATTTTATCTCGACTCAATATACATTTATAAGGTTTTCATATTTTTTATGTGATTTCAAAAGAAGACGTGAGTGGAAGAATCGAACAAGTAACATTTCGTAACATACGGAAAATAGCTCATTTTTTCCTTATTATTGTAATAAAACTTGTAACTTATCTACTTTATAACCTAGCTAATATATCTGGCTACACATATAATCCATAGTTTTTCTATTTCATATAATTTTTCCGGCCCTAAAGCCTCCATTTAAGCAAAAAACGGGAAGTTTTTTCATGTTACTTACCTTATTCATCCACTCACGTCTTGACTGCTGTGTACAGCCTCTACTCTTTTTTGAAAAGCTATTACAACGCGACAATTACATGAATCATGACGCTAGGGGGCGTTTTATTTTTATGGGACAATAACAAAAACTCTTTCAGTGCTACTTCTTTAACAGTGAACTCTATATAAGGGTCGACACACACACACTCTAAACTGGCATTATTACTTATGGCGTATTTTCACTGGTCGATAGAGCCCGCATGCGGGGTGCAGGAGATTTCTGAAACGCATGCCACGACCAATAACAATGCGCCATTAGTTGTCAATTAGTTGTCATAGACTCTCCGCATGCTGTATACCTAACGTGACCATTAATTTTTTTTGTCAGAGCGGAACAAATACAAAAATGTGGAAAAAACGGGGAAAATTATTTGAAAGTGAACTACTGGAGCAATTTTTATGTTATTTGGCACAGATAAGAAGTAGACCACGTGAAGGATCATAGGCTATCGATTTTAATCATTTTTTCAGTGGCTAGGTATTTTATACCCGTGCGACGCCGGGGCGGGTCGCTAGTAATATTGTAAATTTTTGTATGAACACGTTAATCTCAGGTACTACTGGTCTGATTTGAAAAATTATGTCAGTTGTAGATTTATCCAGGAAGGCTTTAGGCTATATTTTATCAAGCCAAGACTAATAGGAGCGAAGAAACAGAGGAAAATGAGGAAAAAGCGGAAAAAATTATTTGAAAGGGCTTTTGTCAGGAATTACTGGAGCAATTCCTATGTTATTTGGCACAATATAGCAGAATAATCACGTTTGCTGTAAAACGCAAACGCAAAAGTACTTTTAAATTATTGTCGTTTGGTCTGTTTGCTAAAGCGGGACAATTTCGGCATCGCGGGGGACAGTGGGACAGACTGCCTGAAAGCGGGACTATCCCGCCTAAAGCGGGACGTATGGTCACCTTATGTATACCGTACGAGTTAACGTCTAATGAAAATGCGCCCTTACTTTGTTATACCTTGTGTTGATAGATAGAGAATATTCACAACATTGTACCATCGAAGAAATTGATTCATAAGCAGTTGACGGGCCTACGTCATTCGGTTGGTTTGTGTCAATTCAATGTCGGCTGGGTTTGACACAACATGACCGAACTAAGGGCTGGTTTACACGTATTAGGTAGATATGTAACTTAATTTGAAGTGCCTGCCCGAAATGTGTCAAGTGTGAAGTGACAGGCCTCGTCTGCCAACTTAACAAAATATAGTCAAAATTCTAATTTCCTTGTTTAGTACTTAACTAAAATTTAACTTGCTACTTATAATAATTTTGTATTTACATGCAATAAATAACTTAAAATTTAGTTAACTACTTATCAACTTAACACGTGTAAACCAGCCATAAGTTGGTCCGCCATCAGCATAATATGAAACAACTTCTCTGATTCTACATAATAATATCTCAGTGACGGTTTTATAATTAAAATGACACACACATACATTTCACATTGAATTCGGAGTTACAGCAATCAGAGTGTTACAGGGAGCGTGAGATTAAACGCTGTAACTCGATGACCAAAGCCACCGACAAAAGCTCACAAAAAATAATAGACCTCCATTATGCTGCCCATATTACTTTTAGATTAAATTTCTGTGAATAGAAGTATGATATGTTTAAATTTTTCGTCATTGCCGGTCAGTGAAATTGTTTTTTAGAATCTGAAATTAGTTTTTTCATTTGTAAATATTGGTTCAATAAGAATTTTAACATATTAAATTCATTTTTAGATAGTAGTTTATTATTAAAAATATAATCAAAGCGCACGGAGTGCGCGGCCAAGTTCCAGCAGGCCGCGCACATGCCGTGCACTATTTACACGAACCGTTTCGACGCACTTTTGACCCCCCTGTAGCTCAGTGTCTATTGCGAGTGCAAAGATAAAATTATACCTACGTAATTATATACTAGTATTTACGCAGTGTACCAAATTTCATAGATATAGCTTCGGTAGATCCTGAAATATCTCCCTGTGAAAATAGCTAATTTTGGCACTGACTCACTCACTCATTCACTCATTCACTCACTCACTCACTGACCGGTAATCAAAACCTCTAGGCCACTTCCAATTGTCCTAGCGCAATGAAATTTGGCACACAGGTCGTGTGTTATATTTAAATTAACAAAAAATTGAGAAATTTAAGAAATCGGTCAAGCGTGAGTCGGTTCACCTACAAACTTGAGAGGCCACTTCCGATTGTCCTACCGTTATAAAATTTGGCACACAGGTCGTGTGTTATAAGTAGATTAACGAAAAATTGAGAAATTTAAGAAATCGGTCAAGCGTGAGTCGGTTCACCTACAAACCTTAGAGGCATCTTCCGATTGTCCTAGCATTATGAACTTTGGCACGCAGGTCGTGTGTTATAAGTAGATTAAAAAAATTTGAGAAATTTGAGAAATCGGTCAAGCGTGAATCGGTTCATCTACGAATTTTAGATAACACTTCCAATTTTCCAAACGTAATGAAATTATACACTCAAGTCGTGTGTATATATGTAGATTAATAAAAAAATTAAGAAGAAATCGGTCAAGCGTGAATCGGCTCCTCTACGAACTATAGGTAAAAATTCTTATACGCCAGTGATACAACGAGAATTGGTTTAAAATATTGTCATCATGTATAATGCATACCGTATGGCTTATTAATACTTCGATTGCGGATTCTTGGAAATCTATTGTTTACGCGGTCGAATTCGACCGCTTGGGAGTTGATATACTTAGGTTAAATAAATACTGTTTACTTGAAAATTTCGCTTCTATTGATAGTTTACAACTAGCGCCATATATCGAAGGTATTGTTTAAGTCGGGTGTGGCACAAAAAAAGGTATAATTTCTTGAAAAAAAGGACTGAAATCCCACCAAAAACATACCTGTTAAAATGGGGCCAAGTTCCTATCAGCAAATTTTTGGTCTAAAAAAAGAGTTGAAATCCAATCCAATGCCAAGTTTAGATGCACTTTATCGATTGTTATCATTTTCATCAACAGCCTGATCCATAATACTTCTAAATTTGAGCTTGGCAGGTTTTCGTGCTTTACGTAACTCTGGATTAATTGTAAACTAAGATAATATAATTAAATTAACCTGCCACGTTCAAATTTAGAAGTATTATGGATCAGGCTGTTGATGAAAATGATAACAATTGATGAAGTGCATCTAAACTTGGCATTGGATTGGATTTCAACTCTTTTTTTAGACCAAAAATTTGCTGATAGGAACTTGGCCCCATTTTAACAGGTATGTTTTTGGTGGGATATTACTTACAAAAAGTGCCTCAAAGTTAAGTTACCATAACTGAGATGGTATGATGGACCAGTCACTATTAGCTATGCATTCAATCATCCTCAATTTGTTTATAATATTAATTGTCTAGTCTTCAAAGGAAAGCGACCAATCTAAGCAAGCAGGTGGCTCTCACTGCCTGCGCTTCCCCCTGCGTCACCCCCGCTCATATCCACCACCCCGAGTGACCATTCTGCAACGATTTTAAATGGGATAAAATATGTCTTTAAAAAAATAACACCCAGTGTTTTTGTTAAATGGACTCTCCTTATGATACCTAAGCCCTGGAAAAAATTTGGCAGGTAGGTTTAATTGCACTCGATCAATCATGTATCATGATTTATTTGATCTCTCAGTAAAATCTGACTGCTCTGTTGAGATATCTATTGCCAGTCTATTTTCATCCTCCGGATAAAGTTCAATAAAAGTGCCCCTGGGGCAGCCGTCTATTTGAACTTTCACTCGACAGTTCTTTCGGACCTGTATATCGATGTTTGCAATCCCACTGAAAAACTTTTTGTAAAGCCCTCGGCCTCATACGTAAGTATAGTACTTCAAGTTTTTCAACGAAGAATGTATGCAACGCGGGCGTGTTCCGAGAATTTATATAAAAACCTATACAAAAATAAATGGAATATTTAATGTATAACTATGAACGTAATATATTCGAAACGAAAGATGTCATAAATCAGTAAAATCTACGAGAATTATTTCCGTAGCAAAAATCATTTAGGGTTTTATGTAATCGCTGGCAGAATGAATATTATACGAGTAGAAGGCACTTAACTATTACTGAAATCACTAATCAGTTCTTTGGGCCCATATAATTACTCCGTTGCGTTGCCGCACGTGACCACAGCAGCGTCGTTCAAACGTTTTAAACAGGGTGTAACAAAATAAAGTGGTAATACTTTATATGGTATGTGTGCAACGATATCATGTATGTGTTTCATAAATAGAATTCACCGTGGAAGTAAAGGCGCTGAAAGAACAACTTTTATTTTACTTTTGTATAGGCAATCTCACGTTGAAATTACAAAAAAGGCTCTTTCAGCTTTGCTATTTTCACAGTGAACTCTATACATGGAACTCATGCACACCCTAAAGTGTTATCACCTGTTTTGTTAACTCCTGTATATTACTATTATTATATTATATTACATTTTATGCACATCACATGCCACTGTGTGTGTGTGTTTTCTGTTGAGTCAACGTAACATGTTCATTGTTCAACTCAAACATTAAGTTTGTGAGTTTTTTCACAAAACGAATTCAATGTTTATCTGTCAGCATTTTTTTTATTCGCATATTTCAAGGAGCGCAATGTGCAAGCGCCCTTGCATTGGTTGTAGCGTTTTAAGTTTTGCCTCCGTTGATGCACTCAAATAATAAAGGAAAGGTTTTTCCGTTGTTCCAAACTTTAGTTAACAAAGTGGACGCGGAATGAATAAATTAACCTCCCATTACACAAATCAGATACTTACCTGCTGCCACAATAGATACTTATTATGCGGGCTCTACACTCACGGCGCGATTTGCGGCCGCGATTAACGGATGCTACGCACCGTGAACACGATGCGAACAAATACGAAGCCGCGAAGCGCGAACACGAAGCCGCGAAACCCTCCACACTCGCGGTTCGCGGCCTTCGCGGGCTTTTTCGCCGCAAGTGTGGAGCCCGCTTTACTTAACTGCTATAACTGTAATTAATGAAGATTTTGACATAAGCCATTATCTGTCAAACTCTTCATCAAAATGAAGTTCAAATATTTACAATTTTATATTTCTGAGTGCAGCCACAGAATACATAATTATGTGCGGCATTAATTAACTCAACTGTTCTTCTGTGAGCTGGTTGAAATTGTCACCTTTTTACGTTGCGTGTTTTCATCTTTATTCTTAATATTGTAATTATTTAAAGGAAAGGCTTAAATATTATAATAATGTTATTATCTAAAGGCTGAATCGAATAGGTTTCAAAACTACTGACTAGACTACCAAAACTACTATACATCGCAGTAAAAAATTGCGGTTCTTATTAGGCTTTTTTCTTTCTCTCTTATCTACTGTAGATAAAGTGACTAAAAAAAGCTATGCTTGCAGGTTTAAACGAATCGTTCCTGAGAGAGCACATGCTGAAGTCTCGGGCGATATCCATGAACTCGGGACTGGACTCGCCGACCGCGCAGCAGAGGAAGAGGGCCTCTCGATCTAACAGGTAACGGTAAAGGTAGCAGGCCAAAACACTGCGTTGCACCGTCGTATCGCAAAAACAGTCTTTGAAGCGGGCTCCTTCTCGCGGCGCGAAAGCCCGTGAAGGCCGCGAACCGCGAGTGTGGAGGGTTTTGCGGCTTCGCATTCGCGCCTTGCGGCTTTCCCCATCCGGTATCGCTTTTTTGGCCCGCGACAAAGGGCTCGCGAAGCGCGAACGCGAACATCATCCACACTCGCTTTCATTCGCTGTCGCACACAATGTCAGAGCAGCAGCAACAGTAACTTAAACGTCCATTTTATGTGGGCTCTACACTCGCGGCGCAAAAGCCCGCGAAGGCCGCGAACCGCGAGTGTGGAGGGTTTCGCAGCTTCGTGTTTGCGCTTCGCGGCTTCGTATTTGTACGCATCGTGTTCACGGCGCGTAGCATCCGTGAATCACGGCCGCAATTCGCGCCGCGAGTGTAGAGCCCGCATGAAAAGCAATGCAGTTTTATGCGTTGCAACGGCACAATGCAGTGTTGTGGAATGGGCCTTATACTTTTTTTATAACTCTAAGTTTCGGTGATGATTGACTTCTTAATTTACCAACAGGAAGGATTTTTTTAATTGAGGTAGGGAAATGCATTACATCATGGGATTAATGAAATGAGAAGCGCCTATTAACACATCTCGGGAATTTTCGACCATCCATTCGTGCATGGAGCATGCCCCATCCATACCTAATATTAAATTGTCGAAGCTCTTCTATCTGAATCTGCTTGTCTATTTGTGACCTTTTTCACGCCTAAACCGCTAAGCCAATTTGTTTAAGATACTTTAGTAGTAAAATACTCCGAATATATGTTCCGGGAATAGGCATAATATGATTGTTATTATCTCGAATACTAGAACGGTTATATGTAAACCACTGTAAACGAATCGCTTCAATTAGAACGCGAGGCGTTCAATTTTAGCCTGTCAGCGTATTGAAACTGCATAACGATATTAATCCTCTAGTTATCATTTCAGTGGCTCATTTAGAATTGATCATTAGAACATAGCACAAACATAGGTTGAGGTTTAGTTGGTGGAATATTGCTAAAATTAATAATAATAATAATACTTAAACTAAATTTTAGGCTATGGAGTTCATACTTCCGCAAGGTTACGTCTGATTCTAATCTTATATCTTTAAACGAGCAATTCTTGTATATAAGATATATAATTGGAATCTCGCAACCGGCTCCAACGATTTTCATGAAATTTTGTATATACCCCTATATACAAAATTTTATGAAAATCGTTTCGGGGGCGATAAATCGATCTAGCTAGGAATCATTTTCATAAAATGTCATTTTATGTGTGTTTTTTTTTAAATTTATTGAATACCGAGCGAAGCTCGGTCATATAGCTAGTAACTATTAAAAAGCACACACTCATGATGTAGAAGTGGCGACGCGCTTGGAATCAAATTAAACTACATCATGTTGTTGATGCCATTTCCATAAGAGTTTACATTGTGACATGATGGATAATCATGGTCCCCAATGTATTATGCAAAGGTCAGAGCAGAGGGCGTTATTAGCACATATTATACAGTAAACAATCCGACCAAAATCCAACATGTTGCACACCGGCACGTCATACCAGAATATTGACAGAAACGTTGACATGCATCGGACAAAACTTTTTGTTTGCTGTCTGTGCTGGTGCTGCCGTCTAGCATGAAAACATTGCTGTAATATATCCTGTTGCACAACAGCCTACAGTTTATACAGCCTATTCTATAAACTTGTTAATCGTCTGTATATTTTGACCATAATGGCCGTAAAATATTTATTGCCAACATTTAAATTTGGAACCATTACCGTGACATTTAGCGCGACAAATTGACTGAATAGCTTCGCTAGCGATCTAGTTATACGCTTATAGTGCGATTAAATCTTTACAATGCAAGGTCGAGACACCCCAACGACGAAGTTCGGGTTGACCCTGACCCGCCTATGAGGTGACCCCTCGCTGGTGACCCCTTATATTGGCAATCACAAAGTTATGTAGAACAACCTGCATATAGTTTGTGTACACCTTTACACCTTACAGTCACGACCGAGTTTGTGTTTGCAACCGGCATTGTGTTTATACACTGATTTAGGAGGTCCGTTACTTGAAAGCAAGTTTTGAGTGTATCTAGTCATTTAGTTTGTTTATTCAAGATATTGCTGGCTATTTCGTTTCCTTGGATTTTCCTATCCAACGCGAGCCTAAAACTTTACTACGATATAAGCTCTTGATACTTTTATACATATTTTGATACTTTTGATCTCGTTTCACGTTATTGAGTATCTGATACTCAAATTATCTATTTCCGGTGTAATCAGATAAAAAGTTTCAAAACCTATGTCTTATTTTACGGTTATAGTATCATTCTCTTTACGTTGTTATAATAATATGATGATAATGCTACTGATAATGATATAATCGCCATCGCGACTTCGAAGCTGTCTAGATAAAAATCACAATCAACATACGTTCAATGAATTAAAGTTAACAATCATTAATTTTTCTGAGTGCGACCGGTAGAAGTATAATACTAAATGATAAGTCGGCGGAAATGGATGGATCGATCACACGTGTAATGGACTAGGTGTTGGAGGATGGAGGAATGTTCGTTAAATCCGTCATCCATTTAAAAGCTTTTTCGGATATTAAAGTTGTAGTTCCCGCGAATGCTCTCGTGATTGATGGAGTAGGATCTGTATAGTTTGGGTAACTGTATCTAGATACTATTACTAGATACAACTACCTGGTACTACACTCTGTACTAGTACAGACATACAACCAGATTGATAAATACATAATATATACATTGACAAAATTATTAAAGTACTAGACGGCATCTACAACTCCGTTGTGCTCAAGTTCGTTTATCGTGTAACGTACTATGCTCGTTCCCTAAAAGTTATCCATACCAAATTTCATCATAATTGGTATAGCCGTTGAATCGTAAAGCCGCAACAGACAGACATACTTTCGCATTTTATCAATGGGAAATGATTATTTCCTTACAAGAAGAAAGTATAGTAACTGGAAATATGAGGGTTCTGCGGGATAAGACCTGCTAAATTGATATTATACTAAAAAGTGAGATTTCTCATCCCATCTCTACGTTTCTGACACTTACCAGAGTTGTCACAGTGGACGGATAAAAGTAGCCGAAAAGTCGGGAATCAGGGCCGGGACACAAAAACACGGCACGGCGTCGTACGGCGTCGCGCCGTAGAAGCTCACGACGCGCGTCGTAAAAAACCACGACACGGCGCCGTACGCGCCGTAGAAACTCATCTTGAATTTCTACGTGAGTTTCTACGGCACGACGTCGTACGACGCCGTACGACGCCGTGCCGTGGTTTTGTATCCCAGCTCTAAGAATAGTACTTTACAACGTCGCGAAGCGTTGATCGTACTTTCAAATTTAGAACAGCGCTGCTTGACTTAGCAAGCGGAAGAACCAAATCAAACGTTTTAATGTACGACACACACTTCATAATAAATAAAATTTAGTTTTCAATGGGACATTTAAAAGTGCACCGCATAGAATTAAGTTTAATTACGAATTGTTACAGAGTAACGTGGGTCGCGAGCGAAGGGGTAACAAACTACTTTCGTCGTCTGCAAGATCTCTCGGAGAAGAAAGCGGAGATGCAGAGCTGTCAATCCTATCAAGACTTCTCGAGGGTTTCAGAAAACGACTCCTACAAGAAAAAGGTGGACTCCAAAGGCCGAAGGCTCTCGTACCAACGAGCGGTATCAGGGGAGGATCCAGTCTTGCCCTCGCGGTTTCAGGAGTCCATGAGAACTAGGAATCCCATCCCCGAAAATAATGAGGTAAGTGACTTTCATTATGCGTTGCGACTTCAGGAAATTGTAGGCCAATGCCTAAAATTGTATGTCACCTAGACATACAATTTTATTAAGGAACAAGAAATGCACTGTTGACAGTGAAGTCAGTAAGGTAGCTAAATTGTCTTTGTATAAAGCTGTTAAATCAGGGGAATGATTTTATCATTATTGGGATAGCAAATTCTCTTGACAAAGGTAACCAGTACGATAAACAAAGGATGTTCCTCTTGTTCAAACTAATCCAAGTTGCCATAATTGCATAATATCATCTTCGTAATAGGTCTAACTAACAGATCATATTGATCATATTATTATAATTATGTGATATATGAGATTAGCTATCGGGATTGGTATATTGACATGTAATTTGTGAGGGGCTGATGCTCGGTTCTGGGGTGAGTTGTCTTTATGCGATTAACGATAACATAATATCATAAATGGCCAACGGTTTCCAGGAAAAACATTTATGAAAATATGATAGGATGCGGGCAACTTTCACGCGGACCAGACCCGCGTGGGCGATATGACAGAAAATGCGGGCTTAATTTTTTGGGCGAAACCGTTGACCATTTATATAGCGCTAAATTTAGGGCGCTTTTCCTGCTATGTTATCTTGTTCCCGCGCGCGGATCTTGTTCCGCATGGAACGTGCCCGCATCATATGATTTCATAGATGATTTTCCAGTATAGTATTTGTACTATCAGAGAAGTTGGTTTCCAGGCAGATTACGGACCTTAGTAATTTGATCGCGGTAAGTCAAACCCATCCGACCGATCACAGCTAACATACATAGGCCGACCACATGACGTAGGTTCGTTAACTGCCTAGGAATCAATTTCCTCGATGGTACATATAATACATCTAATATGAAAAATTTAAAGCATAAGCTTTACATTTCTCACATATTTAGAGACCATTCAGCTCAAGTACCGGTTTGTCCTTCGATCGGAGATTCTCGGAAATGCCATTGTATTCTATTGTTGTCGCGATTACGGGGCTTAATGGGTTAATGATGATGATGAAATTAGCGATATGGATTTGCGCATGTAGTTTAAAATTGCATGCGTTTAGAAAATCATTAATTATTATTTATAGTGTTTAATCATTCCAACCGGCTTATTGAGTTACATAAAGTTTCGATTAACGATTTAGTCATAATAATATATGATAATTATGATCAAAAGCGGTAATTATAAAAGAGCGGCCAAATCAACTGATGGTTATATTTTATACACTGGGTCGCAGTTTATCAAAGTGTAAATTTTATTAAGACTTCAAGAAGCCGTATAATAATAATTATGAGAAATGTACTCTTTAAGTAAATTTTGAAGTGAAAACTTTTCTGACTTAGACGGCCTGATAGGACGATTGAACAACATTTAATGGTGGCTGAGTTAACGTTTATATTTATTTAATAATTGAGAGAGTAGACCGCCGGCGCGCCGTAGGAGAGAAAATAATATCCCTCTCTGTCCTTATCATGTGGCAAATACTCTCTCTTCTCCCGGAGTGCAATTTTTTAAATATAAGTATTTTTTTAATTGGTAGGATTATGGCCTCGTATACACTGATGTTAGCTTTTACTAAACGGTAAAAAGAATGGAGTTAATGTAATAAATAATATCTACAGACGTTTTACACCACGTCAGTTTGGCCGCCTTTTAATTACCTGAAGGACTTATGGTACGGTTACGAGAAAACGGATATATATTTAGTGCTTTTATATTATACACAAATATTAAATATAATTAAAAATGAATTCTTAATTTCGTTAGTTTCGCTATAACTAGAAAATGGCTAAACCGATTTTGCTGATTTTAGTCTCAATATAATCATGAGAGTCCAGGGAAGGTTTATGAGTGACACGAAGTTAACCGGGACATCTATAGTATTAAATATTTTTATTATGCCTATTGCCTACTCGTATTATTAATATATTATATTAAATACACATTTTTTATCATGTTTTGATACAATTTTTTTATCATTAAATATACATCTTTTTATCATGTTTTGTGCAAATAAAGATATTGAATTGAATTTAATTGAACATTCAACACCCAGGAACATTGAAAACTTTTTGTTCCGTCGTCGGCGGGATTCGAACCCGCGATTCCTGTCTTGATCTACCAACTAAGCCACAGACGATCAGTTTAAACTGATAGACGCGATACTATTTAAACATGGATTTTACTGCACCGTGTTAAGTTCTTTGTTAATCGAGGCCTGTCACGACACAATCTTTTTATGTAAAAAACTAAAAGTTTAAATTAAAATCTCGCTACAGTTGAAGATATTACGAGAACTAAATTAAAAACTCCATCGGGATTTTATTACTTTTATGCAGCCTTGACGTAACTGTTCCTACTTATTTGACATTTAACATTTATTCGATAGGGAAAAAATATAAATATTAAATAACAATCCTATGACTTTTCCGGGACTCGAAGTATCTCAATACCAAACTTCAGCAAAATCAGTTTAGCGGTTTGGCGCGAAGAGTCAAGTTTCGCATTTGTAATATTAGTATGGAAATATGGATAACTAAACGTAATAAATTATTTTATTAATTTCACAACATTTTATTAAATTCTCCAATCACTTACTACATAATTAGCACATAATAAACATGAAATATAAAACATGATACCGAGAATTGGCCGCGGTTTAAATATTTGTGATAATTAAATTTTAATTACATGCTTGTCTATAATTATAGGTCTACAAAATGTATGGAATACAGATAAACATGATCAAATTAATATGCAGTTGTAATAAAGTGTAGCTAATTAAAATAATTTGATGTAACGGAAAACACTCAAATGAAATATTGAAAACTATTAAATGGATATTTTATTACTAAGGGACCTGTCAGACGGAGAGCGGTCACGCGTTCAAGCGTGCTGCGTTCGTATTCAGCGTTCGAGTGGTCAGTGACACAGGAGCAATTCTGACGCGGTCAGAACACTCCCTGTGTGAATATCAGCTCTCATTTATAATATTCACACTCTCTGTGTGAATATCATCTCTCATTTATAAATTAATCAATAATAATAATTTATATTTTATACAACACAAAGAACGCAAAACTGACCGCTTGAACGCTTGACTACGTGACCGCTCTCCGTCTGATAGGTACCTTATTAGTTTTCTTTGCGCATAAATATTTTAGGGTTCCGTACCCAAAGGGTAAAAACAGGACCCTATTACTAAGACTTCGTTGTCTGTCCGTCTGTCTATCCATCTGTCTGTCCGTCTGTCTGTCTCCAGGCTGTATCTCAAGAACCGCTATAGCTAGACTTCTGAAATTTTCACAGATTGTGTATATCTGTTGCCGCTATAACAACAAATACTGAAAAAAAATTAAATTAATATTAAGGGGGGCTCCCATACAACAAACGGGATTTTTTCGGCCTTTTTCGCTCTATATCAATAATGGCAAGAGGTAGGCACTTGAATTTTTCACACATTCTTTTGTTATGTGTGTACTTTAAAATTTTATAATAATATTATAATAAAATAAATTATAATAAATTTAAGGGGAGCTCCCATACAAAAAATACAATTTTTAGCTTATTTTCGCTCTGTATTGGTACGGAACCCTTTGTGCGCTAGTCCGACTGGCACTTGGCCGTTTATTTAAGATAGGCATCCAATTGATTTTATCGAATAAAACGACAGGTTCCATTAACCATTGCTATACTAAATTTTGTTATTTTCGAGCTGAAAAATACCTATGCGAAGTTAAAAATATTTCAAGCTGGGGAGTACACTATATTATGTGAAATTCATCGAAATTGTTATTACTAGCATGCACGGGTATTGGCATGTAGTCCGGTGCACTTCAGTACTCGCTTACGTTATTTCATTAGTACTCTAGTGCTGGTTTTGATCACTGGATTGGAATAATGTAACGTAACAGTTTCGATGAATTTGGCATTATGTACTCCAAGTTTGTGTTATATTTTTATATTCGCTGTATTTTTCGGCTCGAGAAGAATAACGCTCACTGCGCACCGTAAGGCTTTTTAAAGACGAATGGCAGTCGGCACGCGTCGACGGCAGTGCCGTTGGTCTGTGAGCGCTCTAATTTCCGTGTAGAGGCGAAGCTGTAGCAGCTCTACGCGGTTTCGTAGACCCGCTACGGCCTACGAGCTTTTAACACTAGGCCGAAAATACGCAGTCGAAGTTCGGTATGATTACGCTTGCAATGTATGCATACAGTATAATGCGAGGTAATTTCGGCATGGTGTGTTATCGGTAATTTAAAATACATTGCAGGCGTAATATTGCCGAACTTCGGCCGCGTATTTTCGGCGTATTTCGGCTTAGTATGTTTAGACACTTAAGGTGAACGCAGATTTGGTCGAACCGCACGCACCGCAGTCGCCGCATTTAAAATTCTTTATATGAAGTTATAGGCAAGCTCGCATACCTACCCGCGCCGCAGTCTTCGCAACTTCTACATTCTTTATATGAAGAATTCGAAATGCGGCGACTGCGGTGCGTGCGGTGCGGCCAAATCTTCGTTCACCTTTACAGACGAACGGCACGCATCGACGACAATCGTCGAAATTCGTCAAAGGCAGTCGACGGCAGTCTACGCGTGCCGTAATATGTGAGCGCCTCGTAGGCCGTAGCGGGTCTACGAAACCGCGTAGAGGTGCTACAGGTTCGCCTCTACACGGAAATTACGTTTGATTTCTACTGTAAAGGTAAGACCGCACTAGGCGTAACTGAACTGCAGCGGAACTGCGCGACGCGTCAAAATATTCTTTGTTTGAAATTATATGAGACAACACGCACTACGCGGCAACTGAACTGCACTGCAACTGAACCAAAAGTGTCGTGACGTGTAGTTCCGTTGCCGCGCAGTGCGGTTTGACAAACTTCATTTTCATAGTCAGTCAGCTGGTTGGAAGCGCTCAGAGCAGAGGTTGCCTAGATACAGAATTTTTTTGTAGCGCCGCTGCAGTTCAAGTGCGGTATATACCCAAAAATGACGCGTCATGTCGCGCAGTTCCGCTGCAGTTCAGTTATGCCTTGTGCGGTCTTGCCTTAAACCTCTTCATTTCCTTGGCACAAATTGTCTTTCTACAAAATAAATTATTGCTCAGTATAATTTATTTTATTAGCAAATAAACTTAATAGTAAATAAACTAGTTAAAAGCCGATCTCTGTGAGGCCTCGCGTCGTTTTTCTGCGTGGTGATTATCTTTAAGGTACTTTTTTTATATTTTAATAGTTACCAAACCTTGACTGACTAATGATAACACATCCACAAATAGGTGTGATAGTTTTTCCGTAAAGTGTACCACAAAAGTGCTCAGGTTGTATGATATATTAGGTATAATAATAACTCCCACACCAGTTTCGGTGACGGTGGCCGGTTTCATTGAAATCAGGCCAGTTAAGCAGGAGTTATTTTATAGCGCTCAAGTGTGTGGGCACACTTCACACAAGAGCACTAACTATTCCTTTACTCTCATAAACCAGTGGGAGGACGACCGACAGGACTGGTGAGAGATCAGGCGCAGGACCGACTTTTTACATGCCCATCCGACGTATTTATCATCTTGTCTGACAATCAGGTGATCAGCCTGCATTGTCCTAACCAAACTTGGATGTAACATGTTTCCAACGCGGGATTCGAACCCATGACCTCCGAGTCAAGGGCCGCGCTCTATACCACTAGACGACGGAGGCTTATTAGGTTTAAGTGTATACAGGGTTTAACAAAACTGAGTGATAATACTTAAGGGTATTTACAAAAACAAATTACTCCTTCAGCGCTGCCAGTTTTACAGTCAACTCTAAACAGGAGACTCATACTCGTACACGTACACAGTACACAGTAAACACCCAATAATATTATCACTTTGTTTTGTTACACCCTGTAGCATACTATAAACTACTATGCCACATTACAAAAAAAAACATGTCTATGACTGACTATTTAAAAGATTTTCATAATTCTTTTTCTTTTGTGTTTAAATTATTTGCATAATTAAGGATAGTAGTAGAAAAAATCTTAAGAACCACTTAACGCTAAGCACTAATGTATTTAATTCTTTCTCGTTGTTAGGAATATAATATTTTGTATTATTTTAGTTACGCCGCGAACAATGGCGTGGGATTTGTGTTTATCTCTTTTATTTATTTTATTGTACTTACTTTAAGGTTATAACATGTGACTGTTTTTTGCTCTGATAAAGCAAATATTATGCCAAAGAAGAAATCCTTTCTGTAGTTTAAGTAGTAACATACGAGTACTACAATCGCGCCTTTATAATGATAAGTACTCACATACGGTTTTACTCGATCGAGCAATAATGTCGAGCAAAACCCGCGGCTCGATCTTTCGTCCACACAATCAGCATTGCTGGATAGTTTTACTCTAAATCGATATAATATTTCATTCCATCAAGCCGGCTCGATGCGAGCCTTCGAGCTGCCAGTTTTGCGGTTTACACAGTAATTATTACTCTACTCGATTTGGAGTAAAACTATCGAGCAAAACCGTATGTCAGTACTTAGCATTAACGTGATAACATTATTTTATTATTCCCGGTAGAATGTGCAAAGTTTATAGGCGAATCAATCTAGGTATATCGGTGCTGGGTGAAATGTATGTATTGAAAGCTCCCTCTATTACTCTCCGTCGCCCCAGCGAGCGAACCGTGAGCGAGAATTCGTCAAATACTTTTATGTGCTTTACAGAATATCCGTTACATTCCTAAACAACATTTCTGATGCTCTGATAATGCGCGGATTGTGGTATTAAAATTTATGACGTGAGTGAATGAAGTGGGTAAATAACAATTTTAAATTTGTCGTTTTTTTTTGTAGAAATGGAGACTTAAGGGCCGGTACAATTATTTGAATTCGAAAATGCGTTTTATGTATAGCCAGATCATGAACTAGGTAACTTACAAGGTTTGTCCAAATTATAAGGGGGAAAAATAGTAATTGTGTCATGAAATGTTAGTTATCCACTTTATCCACTACTACGTCTTCAATTAACACTGTAAATATGTAATAAAAATAGTGATACGATTGTTTTTGTAAAATTAAAGGAAACTTTAAACAACATCGTTTAACTTGCATGTAAAATTAGTTATGTGTTCCATTTTCAAACGAATTAACAATAATTGTAACTTGGAAGTGAGTACAGAGATAAAGAAAATCGTTAATAGTCTGGTCAGTATAGTCGTGATGAGGAATGCTCGAACTCCTTAATAGAAAGAGCTTAATTGTTTTAGGAGTTAAAAAGGTGACATTCCGATCTTTGTCGCAAGCGACCGCGAGCACGACAAAAGTTTTATTAAGGTACCGCGTTCCGATCGACGCGGCAATAGACCACGGCTGACAAAGATTCAAATCAAATGCCACTCTATAAACTGGGTCTGGGCTGGTTTCGTTTTCTATCGACATTGATCTATAGGCTACAAACATTCAAATAAAATGCTGCTTTATGACATAGACTATAGGTATCATTTTCTGGTGACATTTGTGAGGCGACCCATGCTGCCACCGGCGGCGGCGTAACAGCTTAGCGTAGAGTAAATGGAATCTATTGCCTTTGTCATTAAGTGGCATTTTGTTTGAATTTTTATCGGTCGCGGTCGCTCGCGGCAATGATCCGTAAGCAACCTTAACAGCCCATGCCGCCGCTGATTTGTATTTTGTAATGACGTGGAGTAAAATGAAACCTATAGCCATAAAGTGGCAATTATTTGATTTTTTGTCGGTCGCGATCGCTTGCCGCGATGATCGGGATGGTACCTTAAGAAAAGTTTTCCAATAACGGCCACTTCGTAGCATTTAATCTCTAGTATTCTCCGCCAACTAATTTGTTATTGCTTTATACGATTAAAGAAAATTCACAGATAATACTTGCCTACTTGCTTCAAGAGAATTCTTAAAAATATTGTCTATAATATTATATTACCTCTTCACGCTTAAACAACTTAACCTGTTTTGACAAAATTTGGGTTAGTGATACTTAGAGGGACAGGAAAAGAGAATGCATAATGTTAGTTTCGCAAAAGTGTAAAAATTTAAAAAGTTAATAGCGAAAAAGTACGGTTTCTACGTGATAAAGTAATTGGGGCCCGATAAAGTTGTGCGGTTAGTCGTGGTGTTAATATGTATAACCTTTATTTCTCTTACGGTTGAAGTAACAGACATCTAGTTATTACAGTCATAATTTTAATTTTATGACGAGTTTCTCAGAAAATCGATGATGTAAAATGTCAAAATCTTCATGAAATCACAGTAATAAAATCGTAAGCACTCTCTGAGTGCGGTCATATAAAATACAGTCAAAAATTTTGGTGAAAAATTACTAAATTCAGATCGCAACGCGACGCATAGATGCATTTCTAAATTAATATGGATTTGACAGATTCGCAAGACGTCTAACGCAATTGAAATCTGTCAAATCCATACAAAATATATATGCCGCGCTGCGCCTCACCGCACCTCGTCGCGTTGCGGTCTGAATTGACTCTTAGGGCCAGGCCACAACGCTGCATTGCGACGTCGCATCGCAAAAAACTACATTGCTTTTCTAAGGTTGTTTTTACGATGCGACGCCGCAACGCAGTTTTGTGGCCTGACCCTTAGGTGTGTGCGATTTCAGTCGCGCAACTCACTGGCGACGTACTTATTAAAATTCGGGACCGGCGGCTTCGAGCCGCACGAGATTGAGCAATAACAGCTCTGTGATGCCCAGATGTCCCTACTTCAGGCAAAACTATAATTCCTCTTACTGATAATATTCGAGTATATTCACTACTTTTATTAATACGTGAAAGGATTTTTCGAGATTAAATTGTATGAATAGAGGCCATACAATCGATGTATGATTCTTCAGAAAGGTCAAGTTACTGCCCGGGTTTGGCTTGTATGAAAATATTTATAAACGTGGTAAAATCTGAAGTGTCTACACACTACATACATTTTACATCGACAACCATTGTGGCTTAGTGGTTGTGTATGCAGTGTGACCACACACACAACCACTAAGCCACAATGGTCGTGGGCACCAGCCCAAAATGCCACGAGCGTGATTTCAATTCCTACCATAACAAAAAGTCTGCTAAACTCTTGCGTCTTGGATATGTATTGTTAATTATTGTGAAAATGATGGGGAACTGTTGCGCCAAAATTCGTTTATCGCGCGGGAACCGTAGGTATAATGTACAATCAGAGAAGTTGATTCCTATGCAAATCCGGGACCTAAGTAGTTTGGTTGCGTTACGTCAAACCCAGCCGACAGATCACAATTAACATTGAATTGACATTTTCGACCAAATAACGTTGGTCTATCAATTGCATAGGAATCAATTTCCTCGATGGTACATAATACATATTATTATTATGTTCAGGATAAAAAGTATTCTATTTATTATAGCCCTTTCCCGGGACTAAAAGTATCTCCATACCCAGCAAAATGGTTTAACGGTTTGGGCGGGAAGAGGTAACAGACAGGCAAGTAGACAGACAAACAGACAGACACACTTTCACATTTTTATGCATGTCTAGTATAAATACTCCTAACAAAAGTCCTCGGGTACCTATATCAGTAATTACAAGTAGTCCGGTCTAATTAGACTAAAAAATAGGGGTGAGGTTACATTAATTCCGACAAGGCTGAATATTGGTAGGATTGTTCGATACACTATAATAAAGGAAATGTGAAAAGTCCTCATCGATCCGGCACGTGCAAAAAAATTTACTCGGGGTCACAAAAACGGGTTTTCCGCGATTTTCAGCAAAACGGTAAGTTTTATCATAAAATCAGCTCAGACAAAATTTGTAGATTAGATCTATAAAAATGTCTTTATACTTTTTTTTCTAAGAGCCACCATTTTTGAGATATAACGATTCAAAAAGTTGAATGAGTTTGAGGTAGCGCGTTTTTTTTCAAGTTACACCTTTTAAGTGTACATCAACGACAAAACTGACTAGCGGTGTATCTAGTCTGATGTATGCGATACATCGTCGTAGACAAAAGTACACTTATACCCATAAACGTAATATATTATAAGTCTATGTTTATACCCATAATACCTCAAACTCTTTAAACTTTTTGAATCGTTATAGCTAAAAATGGTGGCTCTTAGGAAAAAAAAGAATTTAGACATTTTTATAGATAATTATCTGATCTACAAATTTTGTCTGAGCTGTTTTTATGAAAAAACTTACCGTTTTGCTGAAATTTGTAAAAAAGACCTTTGACCCCGAGTAAATTTTGTTGCACGTGCCGGATCGATGAGGACTTTTCACATTTCCTTTATAGTGTATTGAACAATCCTACCAATATTCAGCCTTGTCGGAATTAATATAACCTTGGATGTCTAAATATATCGGAATAAAGGCCAGACTGACATGATACAGATTGTGATACAGATTTTAATATAAAATGATTACATGGTACGCCAGAAATGCAGATTGGTTTGGAATATTCTAGTCTCTGCAACAAATTTTTATGTACCTGATTTTAATTCCAAAGAGCACTCCATTTTAATAAAGCTTACATTTCGAGATGTTACGTTTATTTTTAGTTTTTAATGTTTGAAGATATAAGTTAATATTGACCTTGGCTTAGGCAGTACTATTTTAAGTTATATAGATAATATAGATTATAGTTATGGATTATTATTAACATAATATCTAGTCTGTCTATCAGTTACGTTTTCACGCCCAAATCTCTAAAACGATTTTGCTATAATTTGGTAACGAGATACTTTGAGTGCTGGGAAAGGACATGAGATACTTTTCTTCCCGGAAAAATGTACGGTTCCGGCGTGGTAAACGTCTAGTACCAATTGATAATTTTAATAATAAATAATAATAATTTATCATTATCTTTATTTCTCAACTAGCGACCCGCCCCGGCTTTGCACGGGTATAAAATATAAAGCCACTAAAAAAATTATGCCTATAGCCTTCCTCAATAAATGGGCTATCTAACACTGAAAGAATTTTTCAAATCCGACCAGTAGTCCTTGAGATTAGCGCATTCAAGTTAGCCCTTTCAAATAATTTCCCCCGTTTTTCCACATTTTCCTCTATTTCTTCGCTCCTATTAGTCTTAGCGTGATAAAATATAGCCTATAACCTTCCTCGATAAATGGGCTATCTAACACTGAAAGAATAATCAGAATCCGTTGCGTAGTTTTAAAGATTAAAGGGAACAAAGGGACATGAGGGAAAAAAGCGACTTATTTTTATAATAAGTATAGATAAAACCGCATCATAAGTACAATATGTATAACTATTAGGCTTTTTGATGATATACAATCATTCTGTTCGTCCTTTTCCCAACTACATGATTAAGTTAATTATTGATGAAATAATATAGAATATTATAATAATAATTAAAGACATGAGTGGATGAACCACGTAACTAACATATTCTTACAACTCATTTTTTCCTATTAGTAAGTATATTATAATTTAAACAAACTTGTAACTTATTAGTTATTAGTTATTACTTACCTAGTTCATTCAACTACAACTGTACACTCCGGACAAACCTTAGTGGTTTATGAAGAGTAATAAATAAACAATTATGTATTTTTTAATAAAATAAATAAATAAATAAATAAAAAACTGGCTAATATATACGCATATTACCTAGTTCATCAACTGGCTACTATCTACGAGTACAAATCACGTTTTCTTTGTTTCCCAATCATAATATTTTCATGATATTATATATTTTCATAGTAATAATATATTATCATCTCTTATGAACTATAGAAATAGAAGTCATGAATATAGAAACTGGTGTTTGTGATAGATCTAAATAAGCAGCTTCACGGACAAATCTTTTATAAAGTGTAAAATTAAACTTATGTCCAGAATCTGCCGTACAGATAAGTTAGATAAGAAACGGATTGAATAAGAAACAAGCAGCTGCATTAGATTAAAATTCGCAGAAAAGGGGTATAACATGTAAAAGGTAATATTAATTATTTATTTCGCAAAGAGAGAGAGTGCTACTAGCACATTACATGATACAGCAAATGACCAACATCCGACATGTAGCACCCGTCATATCCGAATATTGACAGAAACGTTGTGAAACGTTGTACGCGTCTCATCATACCGTAACGTTCCTTCATAAAGCCATCTCATGAAGCAGAGTCTTCGCCCAAACACTTTGATACTGGCGACCTACAGAGGAGCCATTAATAAAAAAGGATAAGAAAAAAATCTCTAGCGTGAAAACATTTCAGTATTCCTATTTCATTTTTCAAGTGAGTGATGAGTTATGTTGTTCACCAATGTGTTGATTTTCACCTGGCCACAAAGCCGACTGAGTGACGTCACGTCGTTGTTCGATTATGTAGGCATTGCGTGCCGCACGCGAACAATACTGCCAAATCTTGCCCCAATACGCTGCATTATCGTTTGATTGCTTCCATGTGTTCAGGATGATGTGTAGATTGTAGTTTCAGTAATACATAATAATATTCTCAAGGTTTATACTGACAATATTATGTACAAGACGAACATATAACCTCCTCCTATTTATAAGTCGGTTAATAATTATCAAACATCAGATGACGTCCGCAACTCTGTGGCGCCATAAAGTATCCTATGCACTTTTCCGGAACTCAAAGTATATCTTTACTAAATTACAGCAACATCCATTCAGCGCGTATTAATAAAAATATCCTACTATAATAATAAATTATAAAGGCGAAAGTTTGTATGTATGTATGGGTGTTTTTACTCTTTCCGCAAAAACTACTGAACGGATTTTGATGAAACTTTACTATAATGTAGTTTATACATCAGAATAACACATAGGCTACAATTTTAACTGACTTTCAAATTGGAGGAGGTGTTATATTCGTTTTTTATGTTTAACGATAATCCGCCGTTTGTGAACCGATTTTCAATTTTTTTGGTTTGGTGTATAGGTTATCATCCCAATTTGGTACCAGATTCATAAAAGTGGTGACCTAATGAAGGGATCTATAAGAAATCGAGGGAACTCTCCAAAATTCATATGGAAACATGTGGTGACTTCGGCTTCGTGAGCAGTATTCCAAGCATATGCTGCCAACAAGTAAGATTTTGCATCAACGTATATCATGGTTTGAAAGGTGCTGAGAAAACTCCTCACTCTTTATAGATACAAGTATGGGGGTTTCGACGTTGTTTTAAGCATGGAAAGCATTATGCTATTATGCAAATTACATTCATCATCATCACTACCATAAGCCATTATAGAACCATGTATCGTCCCGTTTTGACCCTATTATTGGTACTTTTCACACACTTTTCATAGTCTTTTATTATAATTATATCACTTAAACCGTGGGTAACACCGCGGGGCACAGCAAGCTATATAATATGATTATTCGTTGTAGCAAATACTGTAACATGGCTGTTATAATTGGAGAGCCTACTTATATAAAGCCTACTTATACTTATATAAATAGTATTCAACTGTTTGGTCTTAATTTCTGTCACTTCCGTTGCGATAGTGTCATATAATTACTTATTTATCCTCACATTATTCATTTTGCTATCGAGTATAAATTATTATTATTTCTATTGAGGTGATCAAAAAATACTGGTTATGGTTTTCAGTAGAAATTATTTTGAATTTGTTACTACATTTCAAAAATGTGTTATTCTTAACTAAGTATAATTTCACATAAAATCCTTATAATAATATGTTTATTCAGACTTTAAGTGGTAAATTATGCTACACGTGATTCTTGAGGAAACTTAATAGAGGTAAACTAGATCAAAACAACCCAAATAAAGCTAATATGTTTTGACATAATGCCAAGCTCGACGTATCGTATGAAATAATTAGATGTTATCTGAAAGGAATGAATAGAAATTGGAGGAATTATTAGAATTAAGGGTAGAGGCTTCGGTTTATTCTCATTTTGTTGTTATTACCACAAACTTTATAGGAGAGTGATCTGTATGTCGTTGGAATAAGGGTCTTAACAAAGATAAATTAATTTAAATAAACTGTACACGTGTATATTTATTTTTTCCATTAAAACCTCGCATTTGCGTCACAAAGTTTTCGGAACGTTTTCTTCTTTCAATCGGTTTCCCATATTATTTCCATTGTTATAACATAATATAAGGGGTCCCGACCCAATGGCAAAAAACGGGACCCTATTACTAAGATTTCATTGTTCTGATAAAAACTGGCCAAGTTAAGTCTAATCTACTTTAAGATCTCACATTATTTAAATAACATCAATTGTTATTGATATTCAATAAAGCAAAGAAATAGACTTTATTACTCGTATTTGTTCATAATGTTATTTGGTTCCTATACATACATATTTAGATTTTCCATAGAACTTGACACTCATTTAGAGCAGGGATGTTGCGAATATCCGCATCCGCAAATGCGGAGCATCCGCATAGATTTGGACATCCGCATCTGCATCCGCATCCGCAATAAATCAATGCGGATTTTTATGCGGATGCGGATGTCATACAAGTTGCGACAAGAAAAATAACGTCGGGGCCTGTGAATAGCGCGTGCCGTTTGCGCGTGACAATGACCAATGGGAGCGAAAAAGCCGACCAACTGCGTATCGGCCACGCATAATAGAGGGTTCCGTAGTTCCGCCCGTTTTTGATAAGTTTTTTATGGTCAATGAATGTACAATTATAACAATATTATGTTTTACACTACTAACAACATCATATTTGTTACATTCAAAGGAATTTGGACGAAAAGTTCCTTTGTACTTCTCAATAACTTAAATGAAGTCTTCTTAGCCGTAATAATTTTCTTTTTAAATTTAGCATATTTCCTACTCCTGTGAATTTTTCCACATATTTTTCAGAATCAACCGTTTATCTGGTAGAAGGGGGAGACACTGGACTCTAACGATTTTTTCCACTTTAAAACTTCATATTTCACAAATGGATCCTTAAATCGGAAAATAATCTTGGAATACTCGTAATATTTTTAAAAACCCTATCCAACGACATCACACACGGTGAAGTGGATGCGAAAAAAAAAAGAATTATCCCCGCTTGATGTGTAAGGGAGGTGCCATATTTATTTTTTTAAAGATTTTATGTTATACCGTTTTGTCGACATCGTTTATTGTCGGCAGCTTTATTTTAATATGACGAACAACAAATTCCTTTGCGAAAGTTGTAGCTAACAGAGATAAATATGATTTAATATTTCGATTTGATGGTACTAAAATATAATTTTTCATTTATAAATTATATTTATGTAGGATCCGAAACATCCGCATCCGCATCCGCATCCGCGGATGTGAACCTCTAAAAATCCGCATCCGCATTCACATCCGCGGATGTGAAAAAATCGGCATCCGCAACAACCCTGGTTTAGAGTGTCAAGTTCTATGGAACTTCACCGTAAAAAGAATTTATGGTTTTGGTGGAATCATAGACTTATAATATATACTGTCGTATAGACCACCTGACAACCCGAAGGGTCTAGACAGACAGTTCACACGACTGCACGCCGACTGCAACTGAACTGCAATCCGACTGCGCGTTTTGTTTGCAGTTCTATTGCAGTCGTATCAACTGCATTCTAACTTCACTTGAACTGCAATTTGCAGTTGGATTGCAGTTGAAATGCGGTCCGTCTGTGTAGACCCAAAAATGCGTGACGATTTTTGATCTGTCAATGTGTGCGTGTGCTAGTGATGTATATTTTACAATCGATAGTATTGTCCGATCGAGTTATTTTACCTGCGTTTCTATGAGAAATAAATAATATGCAACTTTCACAGATTTTGTAATTCAAATTAGGTATCATATATTTTATTTGGCAGAAAAAAGGTGACGATTGAAAAGAAGATACACATTTTCGGTTGGGTTGATTTTTCAATCGTCAGATATGTTATAACATGAGGTTCTTATAAGGGTAAATAATATACACATTTTTAACTTACTTACTTATTATTCAGGTAAAAACTATCTGACAAATCAGCTCTTACATTAATAGAAATGCAAATATAAAGTTGAAAGTAAACGACAAACATAGTATATTATTTATTCTTAAAATAAATACATATCATAATACCCTTACACCCCCATTACATTTTTAGATTAGTTGTTCTTGTTAAATACCGATATTATCGATATAGGCATATCGATAAATTTGATTAAAGTCATAGCGTATATGTGAACAATTTTGATGAAAAAATTTTCTTCAAAAATTGTGTAATTTAAGAACAAATAGTACCTTTAGTTATGCAAAATATTAAATTAAAGGGGAGGATTAACAATATTTTATTTGAAATAGAGAAATATAGACAGAATATAGCGAAAATAAACACATCGTAGCAATTAGGACATGAAGATTAATTACCTGTGAAATGTATATTTTTCAGGATTACTCCTATGATTTACACTGCAATCACTCACAGAACAAGTTACCATTCTAATATGTAATAGTATTTGTCGAAAATAATAAAGGATTTAAACAATAAATTGCAAATACCGAAAGGGCATAAAAACGATTGACGACTTTTGACGACCTGTCAAATAAAAGTGGTTACAATTTTACATTAGACTGCCTCTCTCTTTTCATCTTGTTATAATTCCATAAAGGATTTTTTTCTCTCTCGCACTCTTTGTTGGTCTTTAGCATCATACGTTTATGGGTGGGATAACAACTTATACTAGAAATAAAACAATATTAATATTTTATTATTTTCCCATACTACAAATGTGTTTTTTTGGTCTTTTTTGCTCGATTTCAATAATGGAAACAAGTAGTCACTGGACACTTTCACAAAATTCTCAATTATCATCATCCATCTATACAATGTGTCCCGACACCGGTGTCCGATTAATCATTAAATGATCAGACCGATCCGGATACCGGCATATTAATTTATCGACAAATTGGCTCTCAAATTTTTTCTGTCTCTCACTGTTGTTAACTGGTAGCCATTTTAGTTTTTCTCGGGCTTTCACACTAATCTGTACTTCTCATTTAAATATCCTATGAAGATAAAAAAAGGTCTCATTTGATAGCTACAATTGTGGACTACACAGTCAATATGTTATAAATTTCGTGGAATTAAACACAGAAACACCAAAGTATACATTTTTTGTGTATTTTTTAATTAATGGCCTTTTGTGAAATTTCTGTCTTTTTTTTCTATTTCATCTTCTAAATCTTCTAAAAGTCTTTTTCTTTCTTTCTTCAATACATACTCTAATTCAGATAGTTTAGAATTTATAACGATTTTCTTATGAAGAAGGTCAGATTAGTATGAAGCCAGATTTTTTTTTCAAAAGTTAGAGAAAAAAAACTACTACTCTAGTATTTTATTAGCATTAGTAATTTAATATAAACACAAAAGTGATTTATAGAGTTTAAGACGTATCGTATTTATTTATTTACTAGCTTTTGCCCGTGGCTTGGCCAGCGTGGTTGCTTTTCGATGATCCTTTTCTTCCTTACTGTACTTGCTGTACTAATTGTTATAGTTTTCTTTTCACCTCATATTTCCACAGCCATCGTTAGCCTACTCTTAATATTTTAACTTCATTTTGACACATACATAATACCGTACAATATAATACACATACATATTTACCGAAATGTAGAATTTGTTGAATTTAGGGTCGGTAGAGTTAGGCCGTGTAGATTTAGAAGCTTGGCTCTACATGAGATCTGATATTCCTTTCACAGGACAAATCTTATGTGGTTGTCTTGGCAACATTTTACATGAAATTGGTTTTTTTTTTGTATGTTGATTTCAGTTCTTTTTGTATATTGGTAGGCAGTCTTTTGTGGGTGTATTAATTTTTAATAGGTTTTTAGTTACTGTCTACAGTCCCGTCACCCGTGTAAACTTTAACATCCTAATTCATAAATTTGGTGAAAGGGGCGAAAGTTATGTTTATGATTTTTTTGTTGGTTGCATAGTGTATACTAAACTCAGATTACATACCAAATTTCAGCTTTCTAGCATTTCAGGAAGAAGCCAAACATTTTGATGATTTCAGTGTGTCAGTGAGTCAGTGACAAAATCGGTGTATTTTATAAATCTATAAAATCTAAAGTAATTTAGAGCTATTCAATTTAGACTTTATATGTTTATTCATTATTCTATTATTGACATAACTTCCTGAGATTATTAACTATCTGGTACATCGGAAACCAACTCTTTAAGGGTTCAAAAAATGACGCAACACTTCGAGAAATGGTACCCTTGTGCTTCGCTTGGCTCGTCTTGGCACGGTTATGCCCCCGGCACTACCGTGCCCCCAGATTTATTTAAAATGTTGAATTGAGTTCAGGTCTTAAAAGTTTTCGAAAAATAGTAAATTGATTTAGCACAGAACCATTAAGATAATGTAAAGCAATTAAAAATAGGCAGCTGTTATAATAATATTATAGCATCAGCGTATTAATAATTTCACTGTTTTCGCACCTAGCGAACACCGCACGGTTTCGGACGGAAATCGCATTGACATTCATACTAGACAGGATGGACACAGATCAAAGAACTTGCTGACGGGCCTACAACGGGTTAATTTGAACGGACAAACAGGTAAATAGACGGATAGCTAAACAAACAGGACTTACGGTTAGTAGAAACTTCATTAAAATCACTAAAGCGGTTTAAGCTCAAACCATAACAGTTTATAGCTCGGAGATTGTACATTTTTCCAGAATAAAAACTATCATGTGTCCTTTCTTGAAACTTGAGGTATTTGCATGTAAAATTTCATTACAATCATATGAATAGTTTACGTGCAAATCATAAAAGTTTACTGCATAAGAACCGTACATATTTCTCGGATAAAAACTATTTTATGTCCTTTCTCAGGACTAAATGTATCTCCGTACCAAATTTCATTAAAATCGATTAAATAGTTTACGCACAAATCATTAAAGTTTATTGTATGGGAACCGTACATTTGTTCAGGACAAAAAGTATCCTATGTCCTTTCCCGGGACTCAAAGTATCTCCACACCAAATTTCAGCAAAATTGGTTCAGCGGTTTGGACGTGAAGAGGTTACAGACAGATAGACAGACATACAGACACACTTTCGCATTTATAATATTATATTAAGCAAGCATATAGTATGGAAGTATGGATTTACTTTTTTAAATGTCGGCGTAAACATTAAAATAATTTTTAAATCCTTTAACCGATTGCATTTAGAATTCATATGTAGTGTAAATTATGTTATTCTACCATCAAATCAAATTATTATTTACCTTGAGGTCCCTTTTTGGTCAACCACTCACAAATGATAACTAATTATTATTTACCGCTATTACAAATCAATTAAAAAAAAAGATTTTTGATCCACTCACCATTCAACTGCCGAAATACTACAATTGCACTGATAAACTTAAATAATGTTTTATTAAAAAAAAATAATCATTAAATAATAGTAAAAAAATTGTTAGTCTCTAGAACTCGAGAACGGCTGAACCGTTTTGCCTAATTTTAGTTTAATATAAAATAAACACTAAGCAACAAAATAGCTTTGCATCCATTATTTTTCAAAAGTTAACCTATCATGTATTACTTTTGAATTCGATGCGCGGCTAGGCCAATATTTTTCCGACGGCGGCAAAATACAGTGCGCAATAAAACGTTCTCCGAGATTTATCTTTAAAATCACCGTTATGGATGAAAACTGGATCATGAAATATTATCTAAAACACATAAAATACTTCTCTCTAAGCTAATATAATATTTTCTTTGTAAGATCCAAAATATTTACGAGTGAGATGGAAGATGAGATGCAAATATAAAAGAGGCGGGTGAGAGATGGAGGTTGGATGCGCAGGTGACTCTGCGCACGAATTACTCCTGAGGGTATATAAGGGGGGGCGAAACATCCCTCACCATCAGTGAACTGAAGGCTTCGCTCGAGCTCGCTTCAAGCGGAAGGCTTTCCCGCTTACTTCGTTCCCGTTACGATTAGTTTGACTGTAATTGTTCAGCGTCAGTGCTTAAATTTTTTATTATTTGAACTTTGGAACTTTTGGACTATTTTTTATTTTAAAATGACTGCTGCATTTTTGAGAATTTGTTAACTTTTACTCGGTCGGTTCGGTATGGTGACCAGTGCCACTGGATTCTAAGGTAAGTTTTACTTTAAGAAATAGTTGTACAATTTTTTTTTAAGTTGGAATTAAAAATTACTTTATTATATTTTGACTATATAATTGAAATATTCAACGCGAATATTCAATAAAATGTTGAAAAGCTCTTACCAGTACATAAAAATATTTAAACATATTTTAATACTTGTAAAATTTTTAATTTGTCTGTATTATACTTTAAATGTTCTATGCGAATCTTTAATAACATTTTGAACAGTTTTTAGTAATCTTTTGAAATAGTAATAATAATATTTTTTAATACTTGGAAAATATTAAACTTATGAAACGTAATATTGCTTACTTTATCTGCGATGGTATAAAATATCAACATTGTTAGTCAAAAGAGCTTAGCGTTCATCTTTATGTGCTAAATAGCTTTAGCTTATTTTCACTTGCACCAAATTTCATACCTACCTTACTTCCCGCTGACAACTTGCTATGCAGTTTGGCGGGCTAATAGATTAAGGAAATATGTTTGGTTTTTATTATTATTAAAGACTTTCATGCTATCCAAATATTTCACCTATACTACTAACTTCTACGCCCGGACCTACCTTGTATAACTCATACTGCCATAAACACCTTCTCACCCCTTTCCCCACCGTGGGTGGGAAAATCCCCTCTCCCCAGTCCAATATGCACTGATAGCTACACTTCACCAGCCATTGCGTGTGCATCTCCTCCCCGTCTCCCTGCCCCCATACTGACCCCCCCTCCTGGAATGGGTGGGTACTGAGTTGCCCACTCACTCCCACGCTTACATACCCACCCTTAACTACCTTCCGATCTCCTCGCTTGCATATTTTGCTATCGCATTCACATCCAAACTTGTATTTATACCACCCACACTGACCCTCCCTCCTACCTTTACCTGGAATGGGTGGGTACTGGGTTGCCAACTCACTCTCACGCTTACATCCCCACCCTTAACTATCTTCCGATCTCCTCGCTTGCATATTTTGCTATCGCATTCACATCCAAACTTGTACTTATACCATTGTATATGTGCAAGTCCTGGTACCAGTGTCCGATCTTTAATGAGAAATATGGCACTTTTTATCTACAAATTGGCTCTTATATTTTTTTCTCCCTTAGGATTGCAAAATAGATTTATTAATAAATCTATTTTGCAATCGTCGAATAAATTTATTTTTTCTCGGGCTCTTATGCTAGTTTGACCAAAACTTCTCATGTAAATATCCTATCAACAAAAAAGTAGTCGCATTTGATAGCTAAATACGTATACTGCAATAATTACATAGACATTATTATTTCATTTTTGTGGAATAAAATAAAAAAACAAAAGTTAAAGGAAAAAATTTAGTTTCTTTGGGTATATTTTAAATTATTGTCTTTTTCTGAAAAGTCTAGCTGCATAAGAAAATAATTCTTTTTTATGTTAAATGATGGAATTATAAATTTATTTTATAAAAATGGTGTTTCGAAGGTCATAAGCAAATCATTATAACGTCTAAACTATCGCTTTTACAAAAAATACTGACACAAAAAAACTTAAACTTTTTTTCTTTAAGTTTTTTTTCTATGTTTTATTCCACGAAAATTAAAAACATAATGTTTATAAAATTGTAGTCTATGTTTTATATCTAATGCGACCGTTTTTATGTTCATAGGATATTTAAAAGACAAATAGTTTTGGTCAAATTAGTATTGTTCATAGGATATTTAAAAGACAACTAGCTGTCCCGGTGAACTTCATTTAAAATTTTTCCTTTCCTTTCCAACTTTAAAACCTTCCCTGGACTTCTATTTTAAGACTAAAATCAGCCCAATTCGTTCAGCCGTTTTCGAGTTTTAGCGCAACTAAAACATTTGAAAATCCATTTTTATATATATAGATTAGTATTGGTCAAATAAGTATTAAAGGCCGAGAAAAAATTAATAAATGCCATATTAATTCATAACATTAAGGTTTTAGTCTCGAAGCCTTAAAGTCTCGCGGGTAGCGGGGCGGGAGCGGCGACGGCGCGTTCCAATGTATAGATTTATATGGACAGGCCTTGGCGCGGCGAGCGACGGCGCCTGCATACCTGACGGCTTATCCATCTTCTATCTAATAATATTATTATGAAATTCTCGTGTCACAGTGTTTAGTCTTATCTCATTTTTACGAAGTTCTTTATCGCGCGTTTTGCGAAAGGGGGACGGAAAAAGTTGTAACAACATATTTTTATAAGTTCCTGCGCTGTAGGGGCAGAGGGCATTGATAGTTTTTCTGGGCGTCAACTAGATGGCGTTTTTGAGAATAAACAGCGACGTCTACCGGATGTTTAAATAAATTTTATTACAATTCCATAAAAGTGTCGTTCTAAGTTATGCTGGGCGTCAACTAGATGGAGTTTTTTAGAATAAACAGCGACATCTACCGGATGTTTAATTAAATTTAATTACAATTCCTTCACTAATTAATCGAAAGGAACTTCGTTCCATCCGGGAGTCCCTTGACACCTCTCATTTGGATTTTATATTTAAATAGCTGTCCCGGCAAACGTTTCTTTGCCATAATATAATATAAAGTATATCGCCATTCGCCCGTAGAATTTTATTGAATTAGTGATTAAAAAGTATGTCACCAGGGCAACGTCCATCGCTATCCCGTGACCCGCGTCGCATAAACAATGGTCGCTCTTTATAGACAAATAATTTGCAATAAAATAAAATTGCGACTATAATTAAAGATCTAAGCTATCCTATCTCTCAAGTTGAAAAAAAAAACACACATTAAAAAAAAAGCAAAACTAAAATCGGTTAAGTAGTTTAGGAATCCATCGCGGACAAACATTGTGACAGGAGATTTATATATATTAGATATTTATACTAGAAATAATTTATATGGCAACGAATGAAACGAAAACGTAAAGAAATAATTTTATTGACACGCGCCGCCGCCGCTTCCGCCCCGCTGCTCGCTGATTTCGAGACTGAAGCGTAAAGGATCAAACACTGGTGTTGGGACACATTGTATATTTTATAAAAGTAATAACTAATGTAGCTTATTTAATTGAGATATTCAATAAGATTTATTGAAAAATATTATTTAGGGATAGTTTTACAGAGACGATTTTAGTAAGGTCGTGCATACAATAAAAAAAATTAAAATACCTTCAAAAATGAACTCATCATTAAAAGTGTAGTTCTGAAAACCTGAACGGCTATAATTAATTGAGTACCTCGTCCTTTCAACCATCCAGCTCAGAAAGCTTACAAAAGCTTCTGTAAGATTCAGTAGCGACTGCACTCTGCAGCTTCCATCATCCATAAATTTCCAAAGAGGCGGCGCTGCTCGGATGTACATAATTTCCAATCGCGGCACGAACAATATTTTCCTTTCATGATAGACGTACGTCTTATTGAGTACGTTAATGTGTTTAAATATATTTAATTGTACTTCCGATTCGATTCGATTTAAGTAACCATATTAAATGAAAGGTATTTTTGAGAGTTTGTTTCGAAAACGAATGTAATGACATTCTACATCCAATATGGCGGCTATCCTAGATAGGGGTAGTAGTAGTAGTAATTATTTGCATGAACTTCTGCAATATGGGTATCAAAAATCAAAATATGAAAGAGCTCATTGGAAGTCAAGTCAAATCGTGTTGTGTAGTATCGTGACTCGTGTCGTGTCAGGTTATGTCGTGTCATGTTATGGCGTGTCATGTCATGTCGTGTCATATCATGTCATGTGTCTTCTCGTGTCGTGTCATGTCATGTCGTGTCGTGTCATGTCATGTTTTGTCATGTCATATCGTGTCGTGTCATGTTATATTGTGCCATGTCTTGTCATGTCATGTCGTGTCATGTCGTGTCCTGTAATAACCTAACACGACATGACACGATACAATTTGCATGATAATAAAAAAAAATAGTAAGTAGTATTATAAATTTATAATTATACTCAATAATAATGAGGTTATAACTTTATAGTTAAAACTTTAAAGAAGAAAGTTATTTACTTCTTTGTAGAGTGTTTAAATTAAAGCTTTTTTCAAAAAGTTTTTTGATTTTAATTTATTGAGATCTCATTTCATTAAGCGTGCTTTGTTGGCAACGATAGAATAAAAACCATATTTTGTCATATCAATCTGCATAAAATTCTATCCATATTTAATACATTTCACTGAATTATTGTGTAAATGTTCACGCGTTAATGAAAAATTGAAAGATAACAATTTAAATTCAGTACCAAAGTTATATAAAATCATTTACAATGCAAACAGAAAACAAATTAAGCAGATGTAAGCAAAAAACAAACATTTGTTTGGACGAGAACGCTTAAAATTTTATAAAACGTAGGTTTTAGAAAGTGGTATGAGCACTTGAGGTCTGAAATACGTTTTATTCATTTAGGCCACAACAAGCTCTGCCCAAGTCGACAGAAAAGGGAAAAACGTTAATAATAAAGTAAGCCTCTCTCAGCGTTGCGTTCCATTCTTAGAATATTTTGTGTTAACTATTTGCTTACCTTGCAGTAATTACCTTACCATACATTTTTTTTATGCAATAAGGGGGCAAACGAGCAAACGGGTCACCTGATGGAAAGCAACTTCCGTCGCCCATGGACACTCGCAGCATCAGAAGAGGTGCAGGTGCGTTGCCGGCCTTTTAAGGGGTAATAGGGGAGGGTGGGAAAGGAAATAGGGTAGAGTAGGGAAGGGAAAAGGGTAGGGGATTGGGCCTCCGGTGTGTGAGCGCCATTCTCGCTCAGCCGAAAGATCCTGTTTGCTGGGGGCTAGTGAATTTGTATTTGAATTTTATTAAGTGTAGAGCTAATTAGTATCTGTTTGCAAATTGTTAACAATGAAGTGTATAATTTGGATGTAATTTATGAGGCTGGCATTGTCGGTTTCGACACAAGCCTAATAAATAAGAAAAGAGAAAAAAAAAAAAACTCACTCACTCGGCGAAACACAGCGCAAGCGCTATTTCACGCCGGTTTTCTGTGAGGTACGTCACACGATTTTCATGATTTTAGACGCCCCCTCCCCCCTTGTCACAGGTGGTCACATTTGTGAGACACCCGGGGGAGGGGGGGGGGGGATCCCTCCCAAGTGTGACGTCACAAATGTACAATTTTACATCCAAAAATCAAAACCACCTCAATTTATTAAAATGTGATGTCACAAAACTCTACGCCCCGCCCCCCTCCCCCGTTCTTTACGTGTGACATACTTTATGGATGGCCCCTAGTTGTAGAAGCATAAAATAGCAAAATATACTTGTGAAAAGTCAGTCCACAGTAATTATTATTAATGTCGAAGTAGCACTTTTCTCACGAGTATGTCATGAAAACCTGATAATTATTTCAGAATACTTTTAATGGAATTACGCCCCTTTTCAATAAAAGTCTGATGTACTTTATTTATAACTATTATTTATAGAGCTTTTGGAATGGTTTCAAATCTTAGAAATCGTCATAAATGTTGCTGAATATTAAATCTTAACTAAATTTTAATTAAAATTAAAATCCCGTGTATCAAAATCTGTTTGTTAATTATTATTGTTAAAATTAATTAAATTCCTCTGGCGACAGTTGAAAAGATATCGCTGAAATATGGATCGTCTATTAGATCTAATATTAGCGGTTCATAAACGCAATCGATACACAATTGCACCCTTTCAGGGTATTGGGTTCATAACCCAAGGCTCGGCCCTTTGGTAGTAAAGTGATGTCACACTTGGGCTCTTTCATAATATTGTATTTGCATTTTATGTGAAAATATCACTAGTTATTTTGAATGCTTTTGCTTCAATCTCGTTATGGTTACTTTTATAATGTATTTTTTATGTAAGTACTGGTCATAAATTAATTACAATAAAGTATATATTTTTGTAATTATGTTTTCTTAGGAAATAAACAACTTGTATATTATGACTAGCTTTTGCCAGCGACTACGTCCGCGTAGGAGTTGTGGGGCATTATTCTAATTCTTTAGGCCGCGTCCCCATTAAACGAGGTGCAGCGTCGTCACCGTTGCAGCGCCATGACGCCGCGCCGTCGCCACTCGCCGCGCCGTTCGCGGCACCGTGCTGCGGCGCGGCGTCGTGCCGTGTCACGGTGGCGGCATCATGACGTTCCACTGTGGCGGCGCCGCACCGAGATTCAGCCTTGCTTCTGCGTGTCTAGATAGCACTAGTTACAAATTTACAATATGTTTTTTCCTCCTGATAAAACAAAGTGTGCTTATAATTTGAGCGTTGATTAAGCATTAGACTAGTACAAGGCTTTACTTAACATTATCTCGATGTATAATTTTTTGTATCACCTCCTAACAAATTATTTTCCACACAGGTCTGAACCGACGTAAAAGCTCCTCAGGAGCTTACTTCTCACCCTGCCGTATAGTAAAGCATCCAAAATTAAGTCCTTACGGCGTGAGCGAGCTCGAAGCGAGAGCCCGGCGATGCCTGGCTCCCACTCTCCGAGTGGGTCCAAGGGGGATCCTGTAAGTCCATTGGTGTCGTATATGCATGATGTAGCATATGTATGGTATAGCGCATGCATAACGTAGTATATGCGAGGTGTAGCATATACATGAAGGTAGATAAAATGTGCAAAAAAGCTAAACTTTTTGTTTATGCATGTATTTTTTTTTACTTTGATTTAATTTTCTTTTGTTTTAGTCTTGATATCAGTCGTCAGTAGGCGGATATATTTTAGTGCAAATAATATAGCCTTTACAAATCTAGCCTCGTGCTAGCCTCCCATTAATTTAGCACTAAATGATTTACACCATACTATAATATTATGGTACGCAAACTTCGAAGTTTTTAGAAGAGACGTTTTATTGAAAAGTTCCATAATATATTATTACTTATTACTCGTAACTCTAACTCAGTACGTTTACGTTTTATATTTCAGTAACTCCTCACGCTCACTCGTATAAAATTTATCATCAACGTAACTTTTAGTGACACGAGTTTTTTGTATAAAAATGAAACTCAACTTTTCAAGATGTTTAGAATATTTTATGAATCACTTAACAACGCTATAGAACATCGTGTTTTGCTAAAAAGTTGTATACTAGCAATAACGTTTAGAAAAATATAATATTTATAGGTATATTCATAATAACATATCAAACTCTTTACGACACAAACACAAGTTGTGTTTGATTGGAAGAACAAATTGAAAAAAAAATAAGTTTATTAAGAGAAAATAAGTATTGAAGAATATTTCTAAATACAGCACACTGTTTAAAAGTGAAAGATCGATCCCAAAATTATCCTCCTTCAAATTTGAATGGGTACAAAAATACGCAACGACAATATCGCGAAGGTTCAATACCGAATCGGCTATGGAAGGCATATTCAACTTCCGCCAAGACAAATGGCAACGTGGGATAAAAATTCCCCTGTTGACAGTTGAGTGCGCAAGTAGGGTCACACTTTGTCGCCTATTATTATTTCCAACGAGCACAACAATATCACAAAATATTCCACAAGAAATGAAAAAAAAATTATACGAGATAAAAGTTGCACTATATCAACGAAGTAAAGTATCATCTTATATATAAAACTCTCGTATCACAATGTTAGTCCACGAACTCCTCCGAAACGGCTTTACCGATTTTTACCAAATTTTATATGCATATTCAGTGGGTCTGAGAATCGGCTACTCGGTACTTATTATATTGATAAGTGAATTGTTGAATAAATAATAGTAAATTATTACAACTCGAGAAAAACGACGACCATGATAGCGATGGGCGTTGCCATGGTGACATATTTACTAAGTCACTACAATAAAATAATACGGGCGATATACTTATACTATATTATGGCAAAGAAACGTTTGCCGGGACAGCTAGTAAACTATAATAGTTATGTTTTATTATTCGTTACCTGAATAGTCGCGTGGGAACCGTAAATTTTTCCGGGATGGAAACTATCTGATAATTTTTCGCGTCACTCAAATTTGCATTTTACTCACGGTAAAGCTGCTTATGCGTGAGGTATGCACGCACAGACAGACACACTTTCGCTCAAAATTAGTATGAATAGTATGGATTCATAAGTCGATCTAATAACAAGGCCCGTGTGAGATCCCATACTGAACCTTTTGTTTTTGTTATATTTGGAATTACGGAGGATTATTAAGATTAACGTGAGATCTATCCCGACGTCCGCGTTTCTCGTTAACTCCGCCGAACCGACCGCAACATCCTTCCTTCGAGCTTTATTACCCTTTTTCCTTCGTAAATAATAATTTAGTACGCCTTCCGAATTTACACGCTTAGCTAGTTTGATTTGTTGAATCGCCGAATTATGTAAGAATTGTAGTACTGTGTTTTGTTGTGTAAAATTATTTGTGTCTTGATTAGTAATAGCTGTAGATTATTGCAAATGTGTGTAATGCTTGGTGATTGAAATATCTACTGTTTTATATTATGATACTTTTATATGAATCAGCAGTTTTTTTATTAGGATAGTTGCAGCCGTGGAAACACTTATAAAGGTCGATTGTTTGTCTGTCTCGATTTAGATGAAAATTGACCCTGTATGTACCCTGAAGTTGTGAACATTAAATATTTAGTTGATAAGCTGGAAAGAAGAATCGACTTTGCTGAAAAAACTACTTTCTTAGAAATAATATTATTGAAAGTTACAAGTTACCTCGAACTTGTTATGTTAATATATCAAAAGGTTTTGTCCTAATAAAATAAATTGTCCAGCCATAGGGATTTGATAGAAGACGGTTGGTTCACGCAATTGGGACTTGGCAGTATTTTTTGTGTCAACTGGCGAGTGGCGATTACTCTGCAGTTTGTAGACGGATTTTCAAAATTCTTCATCTTTTTTAGGGTTCCGTACCCAAAGGATAACAACGGGACCCTATTACTGAGACTTCGATGTCTGTCCGTCTGTCTCCAGGCTGTAACTTAAGAACGGTAATAGCTAGAGAGTTGAAATTTTCATAGATTATGTAAATACATAATCTATGAAATCTGTTGCCGCTATAACTACTAAAAACAACAATAACAACAAATACTAAAAACAAAATAAATTAAATATTTAAGGGGCCACATTTAATTGGCCAAAGGGGACAATTTTGGCCTATTTTTCCTCTATAACGGTATGGAACCCTTCGTGCGCGAGTTCGACTCGCACTTGGCCGATTATTTGAATATAATTAGAACCAGCCAACTAAAAATCTCACGGTTTTGACTATATTATCTAGACAAAATAGTCTAAGATCCGGCCATAGAATGACCTTCACCCATCGTATTACGGGATGAAAATGATTTTTTTATAAAATTAAATATGTTAAAAAATTAATTTGCAGGAGGTTGTCTGAAAAATTTGGTGCAAAGTGTAATTAATTAATAATTAAAAAATGATTTTTTTTAAACATTACACTCATTCCCTTACGCAGAAAACTGTATACTAATCGAAAGTATGTATCTCATAGAATATGCAAACGCTGGGTTGACTTTTTTTTTCCGGTGCAATTATCAGGTAGGCAGCTATATACAAGTAAATCGATACTAGTAATTTGCAACGATCCAGTTACGCGATAAACCTTATATCAAAATAAAGATAATTTTATTATGAATATAATGACATAAGGTTGGCTGCAAAAAGTTGGTGCTAAATCCCGCTTGTCGATTTTTGAAAAACGTAATATTCGTGCGGTTGAATACGCACAGAAACAGAGGTCCGAGGAACGTATCCAGTGCGATAGAAAAGGACGCAGCATTGCAGCTGTGTGTCGCTCAATCGTCGAAAGAAAGAGAGTACGCATGCTCTTTGTTTGTGAAATTGAGGAAGATAGCGATAGACTACAGTAAGTGTTGAGCATTATTTCGGAGCATCCGGCAATGCATTTTTGTACAAAATGATAAAGTTATGTATGTAGTACATTTATGTAAATTTTACATATATTATATATATATGTACGTATTTTTACGTATTTTTTACATCAGGAGACTTAATCAAATAAAACAAAGCAAAAAATCAAAAGTTTTTCCGAAATAAAACATAAATTACAAACATGAAATACAACGCTATAATTTTGTACAAAAATTTAATTTTATTATAAATACAATATTTTGATTAATTTTTTTTTAATTAATTTACATTATTCAAGGTCTGATTCATCGGAAATAAAACTTGTATCTTCAAGTTCACAACATTCGTCACTATTTTCGTCTTCTGTCATTTCAGCAATATCTTGTACTGTTAAAGGCGTTTGGTCCCCAATGAATCCTGTTGGTTGTAGATAACCATCAAGATACCAACCACAATTTCCAGGTTGTAATTTAACAGATTGAGGATCCGTCGCATGAAGTCACATAGAATTGACAACGATTGAGCGACACACAGCTGCAGCAGCTGCAATGCTGCGTCCTTTTCTATCGCACTGGATACGTTCCTCGGACCTCTGTTTCGCACGTATTCAACCGCACGAATATTACGTTTTTCAAAAATCGACAACCGGGATTTAGCACCAACTTTTTACAGCCAACCTTATGTCATTATATTCATAATAAAATTATCTTTATTTTGATATAAGGTTTATCGCGTAACTGGATCGTTGCAAATTACTAGTATCGATTTACCTGTATATAGCTGCCTACCTGATAATTGCACCGGAAAAAAAAAGTCAACCCAGCGTTTGCATATTCTATGAGCTACATACTTTCGATTAGTATACAGTTTTTTGCGTAAGGGAATGAATGTAATGTTTAAAAAAAAACATTTTTTAATTATTAATTAATTACACTTTGCACCAAATTTTTCAGACAACCTCCTGTAAATAATTTTTTAACATATTTAATTTTATAAAAAAATCATTTTCATCCCGTAATACGATGGGTGAAGGTCATTCTATGGCCGGATCTCCTACTAAAAGCTGAAAAAATAGAATTGATCTTTCGACACGGCGTCATTTTTCCAGGCAGTATAAATAATTACTTTCTTAACTCCACACCAAGTTTATATCTTTTTTACGACGACTATAAAGTTATTAGGAGTGGAACTGAATTAGCTGGGCGTTGCTGGTCTGAATTATTTTCAAGGTGGAAATTCACAAACATTTTTCAACTTTTTAACTTTAAATTAAAGTTCATACGGCGAATCAAGTCACAAAACTTTGACTATGTGAAGTGAATGTAATATATGGTATAACTTTATGCTTTTCTGGTTCCGTACCCAAAGGGTAAAAACGGGACCCTAAGACTTCGATGTATGTCTGTCCATCTGTCTGTCAGCAGGCTGTAACTCGAGAACGGTAATAGCTAGAGAGCTAATTTTCACAGATAGTGTATATTTCTTGCCGACAACAAATACTAAAAACAAAATAAAATTAATATTTAAGTGGGGCTCCCATACAACGGACGTGATTTTTTTGGCCTTTTTTGCTCTATATCACTAATCGCAACCGGTAAGTACTTCACTTTTTCACAAAATCCTTAGTTATTTGTGTACTTTAATATTTAGTAATAATATTAAAATAAAATAAAAAATAAGGGGGCTCCTATACAAAAAACACAATTTTTGGCCTAATTTTGCTCTATAATGGTACGGAACCCTTCGCGCGCGAGGATAACTCGCACTTGGCCGATTATTTTATTTTGATTAACTATAATACAATATTATAAATCTATAGAGTTTGTTTACTTGAACGTGCTAATCTCAGGAACTACTGGTTCGATTTGAAAAATTCTTTGAGTGTTAGATAGCCCATTTATCGAGGAAGGCTTAGATACATTATTAACCTAAGACAAGAAGCGAGGAAAATATGGAAAGAACGGGGAAAATTATATGAAATTGCTTATTATCTTAAGAACTACTGGAGCAATTTTTATGTTATTTGGCACACATGAAAAATAGACCACGTGTAGGGAGTAGAGACATAGGCTATTTTTTGCGAAAAAATGGTTGCCGTGTTTCTAAATTGTTTTATAGTACAACATAATGTGAACGTGTCCATAAAAATGTATCGTGCGCGATATTCTTGTGCTATGAGCTGTACTGTATACTATATTATTATTATGCTATTATATTAGTAGTCTAAAACCAGCTTTATAAAATTAATAACGTAAATGTTTGTCAAATGTCAAGACGTTAGAATAACTTTTACTCAATCAACCGTTGCTACAGTGCTAAGTTAATAAACATGGTCGGTAGATAGGTAAGAGTTTTTTTCAATTCCATTCAAATATTTTCTTAAGCTTTTTTTCCTTAAAAAAACTTTAGTAATGAGAGAAAATAAAAGAGAATTTGAAGAAAAGTAAAGTGAAAATGTGACTAATCAATTTTATTACACTTCTCAAGTTTCAATGGCTGATCAAATTATTTCATAGTAGGGTTGGCGATCTGAGATCGATTAATCGCAAAATCGATCTTTTGGAGCAAAAAAATCGATCTTTTTAATCGATCCAACACATTGAATCGATCTCGTGACTCGATCTTAGACACCCTAAAATCGAGTTACGATTTTTCTGTTTGAAGGCCCGTATTAAGGGCCCCCGAGACGATCAAACGGTTTGATTCAAACCTTACGTGTTTGATGCAACCGTTTGATGTCGGTTTGAATGGTTTGTCAAACGAAACTGCGCAGTTTGGTTCAATACGCGCTGTGGAGTACACGTCTTGTGACGAATAAATATTATTTTTTAAAAGATAAAACCGACTTAAAAATTGTACAAAATTGAGAATTAAATTCCCTATCTCAAAAACTACTAAACCTATTTTGATGAAACTTGCAGAAGTCTCCCAAGTTAAACAATACCTATACAGTACAACAAAAAACATTTAAATCGGACTTGTAGTTCCGGAGATATGTGATCACAGACATAAAAACATACATACACTTTTGAAATTTTGCACATTGGTTCAGATGCTGATATAGAGTAACATAATTTATACGAAAACTGGGCAGTTCTGGAAATATTACATACATACAATACGCGTCGAATTGATAACCTCCTCTTTTTTAGTCGGTTAAAAATAATGTACCTACTCCAAAGAATGGTACAAAGTTTGTTCAAACGCATCGGAACACGATCAAACAGCGCGTCAAACACAACAAAAATATGAAATTTCATTAAACGAGCTTCAAACACGTAAAATATGTTTGACAAACCGTTCAAACTAGCTTTGTAAAGGGCCCCCGAGACGGTCAAACGGTTTGACTCAAATACGTAAATTTTGGTTTGACTCAAACCATTTTGATCGTTTACAAAGCTAGTTTGACCGGTTTGTCAAACATTTACGTGTTTGAAGCTCGTTTGATGAAATTTTATATTTTTGTTGTGTTTGACGCGCCGTTTGATCGTGTCCCGATGCGTTTGAACAAACTTTGTACCATTCTTTGGAGTACATTATTTTTAACCGACTAAAAAAGAGGAGGTTATCAATTCGATACGTATGTAAGTATGTAATATTTCCAGAACTGCCCAGTTTTCGTATATGTTAGTCTATATCAGCATCTGAACAAATGTGCAAAATTTCAAAAGTGTATGACTGTATGTGTATTTTTGAACACAAACGTTCACATATCTCCGGAACTACAAGTCCGATTTAAATATTTTTTGTTGTACTATAATAGGTACTTATTGTTTAACTTGGGAGAATTTTAAAGTTGGTCTTATTTTTAAAAAAATATATATTTATTCGTCACAAGACGTGTACTCCACAGCGCGTATTGAACCAAACTGCGCAGTGTCGTTTGACAAATCGTTCAAACCGACATTAAACGGTTGCATCAAACACGTAAGGTTTGAATCAAACCGTTTGATCGTCTCGTTAAACGATCAAATGGTTTGGGTCAAACCAAAATTTACGTGTTTGAGTCAAACCGTTTGATCGTCTCGGGGGCCCTTCACAAGAGTGAGCTGTATGTTTAGTATCCTTCGCCTCACTTCTTATCAATAAAAAAATACGTTTTTTTACTTTTTAACCGACTTCCAAAAAGGAGGAGGTTATATGTTCGTCAGTATATCTTTTTTTTGGGTTCCGTACCCAAAGGGTTAAAACGGGACCCTATTACTGAGACTTCGATGTCTGTCCGTCTGTCTGTCTGTCTCCAGGCTGTAACTCAAGAACGGTAATAGCTAGAGAGTTGAAATTTTCACAGATTATGTATATCTGTTGCCGCTATAACAACAAATACTATAAACAAAATATAATTAATATTTAAGGGGGGCTCCCATACAATAAACGTGATTTTTTCAGCCTTTTTTGCTCTATAGCTATAATGACAACAGGTAAGTACTTAAATTTTTCTCAAAGTCCTTAGTTATATATGTGTACTTTAATATTGATAATAATATTAAAATAAAATAAAAAATTAAGGGGCTCCCATAAAAAAAATCACAAAATTTGGCCTAATTTTGCTCTTTAATGGTACGGAACCCTTCGTGCGCGAGTCTGACTCGCACTTGGCCGATTATTTTTTGTATCTGTATTCTGTATCTGTGCTGAGAAGTGTGATGCCGCGGGCCTTCGTTTATCGCCTATCGTCACGAAGCTTCGTGCTATGAGACGATACGATTGGACGATATACGCAGATCGTCCAATGTTGTCAATGGTATCGTTTCAAGCACGAATCACTACGCATGTGTGGCCGCAACGCAACATGATTGATATTGCAATTTGCAAATTGCAATTTTTTGAAGAAAATAAATAATCCTCGAGTCTTAAATCTGATTTTAAGGGCCTGTTTCACCGCTTCCTGATAAGGCTATCTACCACTTAATTTGACAGATGGAGTATGGAAAATCTGTCAAATAACCCTATCGGGCACCTTATCAGGAAGCGGTGAAACAGGCCATAAATTTCGTATTAAACCTCCTAACTGGCTCGGCTGATGCACAAATCGTGCATGACAAAATAAGGGAAAAAATGTCTTGTTTTCACCTTAACTGATACTTTGATATTAATTATTATGGTAAATAAAATAATTGTTATTATCGAATTCCCCGATTTTACTGATTCAAAAATCTTTAATTATAACATTTGTCTTGTTTTTTATAAATTTGATAATTATATTATAAGTACTTAGTACTTACACTGTTAAAAGTAATTTGAAAAAAATCGATTTTTTGGAAATCGATCTTTTAGACCTCGATTTTTTTTGTGGATCGATTCATCAGGTCACGATTCGAATCGATTTAAAAATCGATCTTTTTCGGCAAGAATCCCCATGCCTATTTCACAGAAACTGCCAATTTATCTAAAGTTGGAGTAATAATTACCAAAATGAGTTCATTCAACGAACAAACTTTGTAATATCTCTTACAACGTCATTATTAAAGAAGTAGTAAATTTTAATAGTTGTAGCGTGTTTAACTTGTTACTTTGTAAACCCGTTGATTATTTTCATATTACAAGACAGATAGCATCTAAATAATTAATTCGCTCGGCTATTAACGTGAACTATATTGTTTGGGCAATTAAAGAATTCGCTTTGAGCAAAATAATTATTAACTTCAATTTATTAGTAATTATACCTATCTAGCTGAAAAGTCATTACTGAAATTCGTTTGTAGATCGGTTGGTACCAATAATATTGAGGGTGGGTTGCACCAGACGCTTTGATATAGTTAAGGATGGTTATTGGTTACTTAGGTTATATTAGGGCCAACCTACCAAAGTTAATTTTATTTTCATTTTCTATCTGTTATATCTACCAGTGTTGATACCGAGCAAAATATGGTAGAATAGTCACGTTTTTTCTATGGGAGTGCGTTACTTCCAGGCACTGCAGGGGTATTTAAAAATACTACTAAATTGTAGTTTGGTCTATTTGTAAAAGCGGTACAACTTTGGCCTCGCTGACAGCTGGACAGACTGCCTCAAAGCGGGACTGTCCCACCCAAAACGGGATGTATGGTCACGTTAGTTATGGCACTAAGTTGGTGCAACCCACTCTTAATTTTATATATTTTATAGTAGTACTGTATTTTACATACGTTTAAAACTTAGCCAAACGGGCCAAATTTAAACCAATAAGAAGGCTTTTGATATAATTGTTGTAGCTTTTTATAACAATAATTAGTATATATACTAACTGCAACTACTATTAATAATTTTTAACCCACCAACTCTGAAGCGGCACCCGGGTTCTAATAAATAAAATAAAATAATAAATAAAATCTATTGTGTCTGGGATTCCCACGATCGATGTATTAACTATAACTACTTTGTATAATTTGTAGTTTGATTGAAAAGGAATTAGCATTGAAACATCATTGTCGGATAGATTCGTCCTGTCTGTGTGTCCATCCGTGTGTCACAGCCAATTTACATATACATTACAATAAACCTATACAATGAAACTTAATGAGAAGGTATTCCGTGAACCGCATAGTATGTTGTGATTTATACTGTGTCCACTGTCTACCTTCAGGCAACATTTATCTGAATAATACCTTACTTTTAGCGTGGACGTCTTTCAGTGTAAGAGTGGGTTGCATCAATTAACTTTAACTGTAACTTTAACTTTTACTCCAATGCAAAATGTCAAAACTTTGCTTAAAGTTAAAAATGGACGCCATCAAGACGCCATATTTAACCATAACCATAGAGCTCGACAAGGTTTTAAATGCACGTGGCGAAAAAAGGAACTAACGCTGTCATCATACAAAAACGCCATTTTTGATAGTTCTCCTTTACCAGCAGCGCCCCGCCGCCCACGTTCATTTATAACCTTGTTGGACCAGCCGTCATCTGTCAATTTCTCCGGTCAAAGATAAGGTTAAAGTTAAAGGACGCCATATTTAACTATAACCATAACTTTAACCATAACTTTAACCACGCCTCTGGTGCAACCCAACCTAAGTCAGTCATTTGTAAAATGTCTCGGGCGAAAGTATAAAGTAGAATGTAGCTTAAAGAAAATTCAGGAAGCTCGGTCTCATTAGATTGTGCATTATTCATGACTTCGCAAGAAATTGTACGTTCATCGTAGTGGTGTTTGGCCTATTCTTTACTTTAATATTGTATTGGTAACCAAAGAGCCAGGGACAGCCATTTCGTCATTTTATAAAAGCTGAAAGTTTACCTGTATGTGACCTTACATAGGTAAGAACGACCCAGCAACTATGGAGCTTCGGTCGCGGTTACTTTAGGAGGTATCGAGTTTTGAAGGTCTAAGTTTAAGCTTCGTTAAAGTATTTAAAGCTCAATTTTTTTTTTATTTTTGGGATAGTTGTAGGAATTTGCTTCCCACTGCCAGACCACCTAAAGTCTAATTCTCAAAACGATGATCGACGGGCGAGTAAGACCGCGGTTTTATAGCGCGTCGGATAAGCTCGCTAGTGTATCATTGCACAACCGTGGTTTTAAGAGGCCGGGTACCCTTGGAATTTCTCATACATACGTAATTCCAAAATCATTTTCTCATACGAAAATATTTAACATGTTTGAGTTGTTTTTTAGTTTAAAATAGTAATTACCTAGGTTCCTGCACAAAAATTTACTTTAAAATTTTTAAACCCTAAAAAATAGAGTAAAACAATAATAATATATAAATAAATAGTAAATTTTAAAACACTATATATATATATATATATATATATATATATATATATATATATATATATATATATATATATATATATATATATATATATATATATATTTAGTGTTTTAATATTTTGAAGTAAATTTTTGTGCAGGAATCTAGATAATTACTATTTTAAGCTGAAAAATAACTCAAACTTTTTAAATATTTTCGTATGAGAAAATGATTTTGGAACTACGTATGTATGAGAATTTCGAGGGTACCCGGCCTTTTAACGACTGTTCTTCTCGTTAATCGATCAGCATCAACTAGCCGCGAGCCAGTAGGCCTACCATGAAACTGTTTTGAGACTCAAACATTCGGACGAGAATGCCGCGTCCTGCTCTAACAACGTCATTTCACGTATGTTAGAGTAGGACGCAGCATTCTCGTCCGATTATTTGAGTCTCAAAACAGTTTCATGGTACAAGGCCAGGTTCGTCGGTATTTTAAACCGCAGTCTTATACTCGCCCGTCGATCACCCACTTTAGTGGAAAGTCATTCATTGCAAATAATGAAATTCTGACTGTCGCTGGCTCTTGGTACTCTTGGGTTATTTTTAATTGGTACCTATTTTCTGTGGTGACAACCGAGAATACAATGAAATAAAATTTTCAACTTGTTACCACACAATATGTTAAATTATTTACCTCTATATGCATCGAGAATCGTTTAAATGTTTCGGTTGAAAACATAATATTATATTTCGTCTAAAGCCTGTCTATATTTTACCGAATCCAATTCGCGAAGTTATTTTGATACAAAAATATAGAAAAAAAAATCGGCCAAGTGCGAGTCAGACTCGCGCATGAAGGGTTCCGAACTTCCGAACCACTGCCACAAAGAGGCAAAAATTTGATTTTTTTGTTTGGCCCTTAAATATTTTAGTTTTTTTTGTATTTTTTGTTATAGCGGCAACAAAAATACATAAACTGTAAAAATTCAACTCTCTAGCTATCACCGTTCTTGAGATACAGCCTGGAGACAGACAGACGGACTGACAGCGAAGTCCTAGTAATATGGGTCCCGTTTTTATCCTTTGGGTACAGAAACCTAAAAACTAAAGCATTTCTTTTTATTTATTTTTTTGTTTTTCGTCAGTGGTTTTGGCCGTTAAGCTGTGAGATCACAAGCGTGTAACATTTATCTAAATAGCGCGCATTCACGCTGTCATTTAGAATTTAGATTATTTTATACAACTTATTGTGGTCTCGCGGTGTAGCAGCCAAACCACTCGTTCTCGCGGGCGCATATAAATCGGACCTTAGTAACAAACCTCTATAGTCTATACTGTACTTTACTCACGGCAGTGGCTTCATACTTCAAAGGATTTTTAACAATAAACTTTGTTGGTAGGTAATAAAATATTGGCCCCATTAGGAAGCCTTATTCAAACCGCAATTAACCTTTGATTTAAACCTCGAACAATCGGCTCCTGCTTATGATCAACAATCGAATTCTCAGTCTCAAGGTTGAATAGTATTGATTGTGGCTTAATTATTCAATTAATAAATATGTTTTTTTGTTTGCTGAAGTCTGAATTTCATCTATAGCTGTGATTTGAGAACATTCCCAGTCCATTTTTCCGGTTTTTAAGGATTTTTGGACAAGCGTTTTTCTTTTTTTAATAGTTTTGACATTAGCCAATTTAAAAGGTTCGTGATTTGTAAATAGGAAACTCCTGAAAAATAACTCAAAAACAAAATTCATACAAACGAGTCGCTTGGATGAGTGCGTGCGCACTGGGTACCAAAACGTACACCGTTTTTTCCGTATCTTTTTAGGTTATTGTGGTAGCAAAAAAGGAACCCTTGATAGTTTCGTCTTTTGACAGATGTGTTTTGTGTTAGACTTAAAAATAAATAAACAAAAAAAATATTTATATTTATATTTGAGCACTACTACTACTCATTCCTTGATGTCAATAAATGGTACCGAATCCTTCGTGCGAGAGTCCCACTCGCACTTGGCCGCTTTTTTGATTAGGATCGTGACGCTGAATATTAAATTAATATTCTATCAAACAAAAGCCCAAAATGTAGTTTAGGTTTTAGTATCGCTCATTAACCCAATAATACTGCAATTTTCCGATAAAATGCTATACAATAAAATTAATGTGGTAATAAATATTTGGCATGTGTTACCTTAGCCCTAATGCAATTACCCGTAGCCGGTAAAACTCCGTTCAACTTATTTACTGCTTAATATATTACATAAGATAGCATTCCTCATCTATTGTGTTTGTTAAAGTCGAAGGAAGTTTGTTACAGAGAGAAAAAATTAAGTATTACGTGGAAGATTAGAAAATAAATTACTTATGATGACGTATCCTCATCGCTTTTGACAATTAAAATTTCATAAATATACCTATGACGGAACGACATTCGTCGGGTCCGTTTTATTCTGTTTCTTATTGATTATACCAATTACCGTAACCATATCCAATACGGTACAGTAAATAAATATATTATTATGTAGGTATGCTATATAACCTTACATCACTGGAGGCATGCTAATAAATTTTAAATGCCAGTACCCAAACTACGTAAGGCAAGCCCTCCACTCACGTAGTCGCTGGATAGGCTGGCTGGCTTTATAAGATTATGCGTCCGCCCGAACGTTGGTTTATATTTTTCTTTTTTTATAGACTATATGGTCTTTTTTTGGGAAATGTTTATTGTAATGTGGTGTAATGTGTATGTACTCAATAAATATTTATATTTTATTATTATTATTATTATTTTCTTTCAAATGATGTTAACTGTACGGGAGACCTTTTCTCCCGAATCTCGAAATTGGTAGCTAACAGAGATAGAAAGGATTTCATACTTGGACTTGATGGTCCTAAAATATGGATTGTTTTATTTGTAGGACAAGGTTACTCTTAAATTATATAACTATTAACCTACCAATATCCAAAAAATCTGATGGTTAGGGTTCCGTTATAGGGTTCTGTAATCAACAAAACTTGGTTTCCTCACTATGTACAATTTACTGAAGGAAAATATACATGAAAATTATGCTAATTTATAAAAACTTAATCTCACTAAAATATTTACATTTCATATCGATAATATTATTGAAATATTTTGATGTTGGGCTCATCAAAATATTTCAATAATATTATCGATTAATAAAGCCAGTCTTTAAATTTATGAGCGTGGATAATAAGTCTTAGTAGAATATATTATGTCCCGTATTTTAAAAGGGTTTTGTTAAAGTTTACCCTGTTTACCCACGACGCGCTACTATTTTAACAGCATAAGCTTTTAGATGTCAGATGGGATTTAAGCAATTGATTTAGTACCAACGACGCCCGACGGTAACTTAAGGTGGCTACTAACCCATAATTTTCGATTTTATAATTCATTTTTATACTTGAAAATAAGCCCCAAATTGTTTCATTTTCTAAAATTAGATACTCTATTATATTTCCGAAAAGTCTGAGCAAAAACACATTATCTTAAAATTTTCTCGATAGAAAAAAATCACAAAAATGCATCTAATTTTCATTTTCACGAATTTTTTTCTTCGATCGAACTTATAGACGTAGGTTACACACGTATTTTTCATTTATTGCCATAACCGTGCATTGAACTAAGTTAATATTGTAACCTAATTGTAACACATTGTGTAAAATTCTATTATAGAGAAACTGACCATGCAGAATTTTAAAATGTTGTATATTTATCGAGTTATTGAGAAAAAACTAATTGAAGAATCCGCGTCGTCCTTTTTCACCTGGCATATGAAAGACGGTCGTGAGTGTGAAGAGAGAAGGACGATGTTTGATTTTTTGGGTTAGTCGCCCTATTAAATAATATTATTTAGTACAATGTGTACCTATTTATCAAAATATATTACCATGAATTAATTTTAAGTAAAACTATAAATACAGATAAATATTGTATTAGTGTTGATATATTATTTAGTCGTTTATTAATAAGGTGCTGTAGGTGGTTTAGGGTCTACGGTTGAGTGCGGTTATTGAATATTGACGCGTCTGAATTAGTTACCAAACTGAAGTGAAGCTTATTGGGCCCAATAATAATTTATTAGGAAAGTGGCCGAAATTGAGTTTAGCTGTTCCGTGATTATTATGCCTTTTGATTGACATTAGTCGATTGTTCTAGTGTATTCTGAAAATATTTGTGTGGTAAAGTACGTGGAAAGGTACGGGTAAGGTATAAGTCACGACATTTAGTATACACACTAGGCCGAAGTTACGCGGCGTAAATTCCGCATGAGTACTCCCGCAACGTATTTTAAATTACCGATTGTATGCGTTTGAAATTTCGGATGTAATTTACGCCGCGAGACTTCGGCCTAGTGTGTTTAGACACCACGGGTTTTTGTGGAAGCGGATGAAAAAGTGCCAATATGGGTTACGTTATAATTGGGTTCTTTACTCCTAAAGAACACGTGTGTACAAGAATATCAGTAAAATTATGTTTTTTTGTATATTTATCGAACCATAAAGTTAAGTAGACTGGATGAATTTTTTTGAAATTTTAAACGCTTCTAAGACAAAGCGTTTAAAGTTTCAATAATTAATTTTATCAATATTTCCATTGCGCGCAGTCAAATGCTCTTTCTAAGAGACATTTCTTTTTGTTTGCGCTAGTCGCACAGAATGCCCTATCGAAATTCCACATTAGTAAATTGAATATGGAAAACGGTCAGCCTTATAGTTATATTTTTGTTTTTGAGAACAACTTTGCCGCGTTGTAGTTCTAAACACTATGGGAACTCTAAGATTATAATATTATATTTTTTATCATGTTTACCTCTAACAGCTATATTAAATTTACTATAAATTATATAATACGAAAAGCCAATTACAAGCCTCCATAGGTAGCGTATACATATAACTAGACAAAACATTTTGCGGTTCATTTAACAACCGTATAATGTTTAGTTACCCGTTTTTCTTACAAGTTATAACCCTCATAAAACTATAGTGACTCTATGACGTCTGCTTATTGATGTAAATGCCATACAAAGGTCATGCTATAAGGTCAATATTACCCAAAGAATGTTATGTAGGTCACGACCAATAAGATATTTAAGTAAGGCGAAAAATTACAACTTCAATACATAATTACAAGCATCTAGTTATCTACTCACATTTTGACAACTTGAAAATTTAAATCATAAAGATTTTAGTTTAATGTAGAGGTACAAAAACCCTGCTCGCAAACAATCACGCAGTACTACGTCACTCGAAACTTTTAAACCTTAGTCCCAAAAGATTTGGAGCTTAATGTAGAGCTACGGGATCTAAGTTACTAATGAAACTTTAAAACTCTACTCGCAAAAAATGAAGTTTAACGTACAGTACAGAGTCTACTAGTACTACTACTAGTAGTGGACTCCAGGTATGTAGCTGTACATTAAATTTCCTTTTTAGGGTTTCGTACCCAAAGGGTAAAAACGGGACCCTATTACTGAGACTTCGATGTCTGTCCGTCTGTCCGTCTGTCTCCAGGCTGTAACTCAAGAATGGTAATAGCTACAGAGTTGAAATTTTCACAGATTATGTATTTCTGTTGCCGCTATAACAACAAGTACTAAAAATAAAATAAATAAAATAAATAAAATATTTACGGGGGGCTCCCATACAACAAACGTAATTTTTCAAACATTTTTGCTCGGTATCAATGATTACAACATTACAGGTAGGCACTTGAAATTTTCACAAAGGCCTTAATTATATGTGTACTTTAATAAATTTTAATAATAATATTTAAATAAAATAAAAATTTAAGGGGAGCTCCCATACAAAAAACACAATTTTTGGTCTATTTTGCTCTATAACGGTACGGAACCCTTCGTGTGCGAGTCCGACTCGTACTTGGCCGATTATTTAGGGTTCTGTGCCCAAAGGGTAAAAACGGGACCCTATTACTGAGACTTTGATGTCTGTCCGTCTGTCTCCAGGCTGTAACTAAAGAACGGTAATAGCTAGAGAGTTGAAATTTCACAGATTATGTATTTCTGTTGCCGCTATAACAACAAATACTAAAAACAAAATAAATTACGAGTAAATATTTAAGGGGGGCTCCCATACAACAAACGTGATTTTTCAAACATTTTTTGCTCGGTATCAATGATGACAACAGGTAGGCACTTGAAATTTTCACAAATACCTTAATTACGGAGCCCTTCGTGCGCGAGTCCGACTCTCACTTGGCCGATTTTTTTTACATTTCCCGAAGGTTTCTTCTGGTTTAGCTGGGGGTCACTGGACTCTATCAATTTTATCCACTTTATAACTTCATATTTCACAAATGGATCCCTACATCGGACAATGATATAATTATAAATACTCATAATATTTTTATAAAACCTATCCACATACATCCACACGGTGGGGTGGACGCGCTATAAAAAAACCCCGTTTGATCTGTAAGTACTCTAAAAACTTTTTTTAGATTTTATATACCATTTTGTCGCCATCAATAATATGTGCATTCATACGGCTTTTATAGGCCCTATAGTCTCCGAGCAAAACCGCGGACAGACAGACGGACAAACGGACAGAAGACGGACAGACGGACGAACAGAGTACAGACCAAAACTAAATTTTAACACCGATATAAAGCTGGTGTGTTTCTGAATGACAATAAAAATCACTGTAATGAAATTTATTACTATTTATCTCTAAATCAAGTCACTTGTGCGCATAGGCTTGTGCGCTGACTAAACGATTTGAAATAATAATTAAATATATTATATGCACTGCAATAATATTGGTCTTCATTGTAACATGATATTACAATTTGTGTTCTGGGCCACACTATTCTGTAACTGCTGCTAGTTCTGAAAATTATAAGTAATTCTGGTGACCACTCTAAAAGCGCCCAAGATCGTTCATAAATTTTGTATGGGATTCAAATATTGGGAATCATATTAATGTAGAGTATATAAGCCAGCGCTATTTTCACCGATTATACATTAAATAAATAAAGTATTATCGGTGCCACCCAAAGCGCACTGTAAAACTCTGGAACGAACTGTCACCAGCAGTTTTTCCGGACCTATACGACCTGCAAACCTTCAAGAAAAGAGCGTATTCAACGTTGATTACCATCAAGTGACCAGTTTGCTCGTTTGCCCCCTTATTTAATAAAAAAAAGCGCAAAAAAAAACATCACAAGAAATAGTTTGTACTAGTTTAAAACGCCTCATGCCGTATAAAACGATGTTAGACACACTTAAGGACGCACATATTAAGTACTTATATAATTATTTTTTTCCTGAAATTATGTCATTCTCAGAATTCCACGCGGACGAAGCCGTGGGCAAAAGCTAGTATCAAATAATTTTAATATTTTTTGTCATTTTAGGATAACCGAATTTCGGAATTTCCTTATAATTACCCAGGTACGCTTTTACTTATTCAGGACAATATATCCATCTATCATCATACGTCAAACTGTGATCAGATTTCCAGTAAGCCACAATCCAATTTTGTCAACATTAGAATTGGGTAATTAAATTGTTTTCATCACTTTATAGGAAGAGCAAAATAGTTTGTTAAAGAAAAACATTAGACAAACAGGGTGCTTTCTCTTTTTAAGTTGGTTAAAATGAAGTTTCTATTCAAGGGGTGAGCGTGACATTAGCTATAGGTCTATCAGAATCTGATGGCAATTTTTGACAGCAGATTTTTAAAAATATCCTTGATCATTGGATTTTTTTTATATTTGCATGTTTAACACACAGAATCAGCCCCTATTTAGAAAAAAAAAAAGGATCAAAATGTTTTATTCCAATTACCCCGGTATAGCCAGAGTCAATTTAATTTCTCACTTTTTGCCATCAGATTCTGGTAGACCTATTAAGCCCGTCACAGACCTAGCTATAATATTATATATTAATATGTTTATAGCTAGGCATATTATTATATATTTTCTATACTAATTTTCGCGTGACCGCACACTCAGCTATAATATATATTTCTGTGAGTATGTGGATTTAGTATAGATTAACTTGCCTTGCTATAAATATATTAATAAATATTATAGCTAAGTCTGTGATGGGCTTTAATATATATTTTCTATACTAATTTTCGCGTGACCACACACTTAGCTATAATATATTATATTTCTGTGACATGTGGATTTCGTATAGAATAATATGCCTTGCTATAAATATATTAATATATATTATAGCTAAGTCTGTGACGGGCTTTACCTAGTCAAATATAAAATGTCAAATGTAGGAGAGCTGTCAAAAGTTTCATACAAATTAATCTCGATTTCATCCCTCTGTCCGCTCCAGAGTAAACTAATTAATTTTAATATTGTTTTCACTTTTCAGCAATGGACAGAATAATTATTTAATTTAATAGAAAATGTCGTCGTATTATACGATTTTGCTATTTTGAAGAAAGATAATCTAGTTACATATTGCTACACATATTGCTCTTCAAGAACTTGATTTTACAAAAGTAGGGCATGAGTAATAACTCCATGCAAATGTTTGTTCTGAGTGACAATATAACATTATGTAAGATATACCGAATGTCCGCTTTCATAAGAACTTGACTTGTGACTATTGTAGACGGATGAAACACATACTATAATTATGTATAATAATATTATAATCGCCATAGTCTTGTTTTTTCTGTTACCCCTTAAACTCTGAACCAATATCGAGATCCCAGTCGACAGTCCCAGGAAAGGACATAGGAAACGTTTAAACTCGAAAAAAGTATGCTTCCTGCGCGATAAACGAATTTTGGCGCAAGGAAGTCGCATCATCGCGTCATCGTCAATAAAATAAATGAATAATTTTTGTTCACAAAATATAGAGTCATTATATCGAGGATCGTGAATATTTTATTACATGCAACGTTTCCCCGATTGAGAATGCCTTTATTAATGCAATACTTTGTAAGTCCACTGGACCGAGCATCGGATACCAATTATGACGAACGGCGACAACTCATTAGGGATATATTTGAATTCGTGTATTAATATCTCCATTTTCAACGTTATTAAATGTTCATTACACTCGTCATTAATTATTTTATTACAAAGAAATATTTTGTATGTTATATCAATGTGTTGAAATTAAATGCATGCAGTTTCACCGGAAAAATATGATCTACTACTTCATCTAACTACAATATTATATTGAGTAGTTTCTTCGCAAAGTACAGTTACTCTTATCTACTACAGCTTCTTATAGTTTGAAAATAAATTACTTTAATGAAACCCCAAAGCCTGTAAAGAAAAAAAACGTGTTTTATAATAAAATTTTGTAGGTGTAAAATCTTCCGGATATAATGTAAATGGGATTTTAATCTTTTTATAACTCCAAGGGCGCGTGCTCGTAGCTCTATCACATTTCGATTAGTCTATGGTTTAGAATGGTTTAGGGACATCAGACAGAGAGACAGAGAGCGGTCACGCGGACAAGCGGTCAGTTTTGCGTTCTTTGTGATGTATTTACGATACATAGATCTACTCGCACAGGGGGCGTTTTGTCTTTTGAATTCATTCTTTTTTTTGCGTTGGGGGAATGCATTTACGTATACCCGGGGCCTGAATTAAAAGGTTTGAAATCATTCTGTGTAAACCGGGTCAGAATTGCTCCAGCTGCTCAAACGTAGAATACGAACGCAGAACATTTGAACGCGTGAGCGCTCTCTGTCTGATAGGCCCCTTACTTGTGGTTTGTTGGTCTACGAATTAATCTCCATATTTACACAGCATGCAACTATTAGAGGATCATTTATAACTAATTCAGGTTAACTAATTAATTGTAATTATTAAAGTTCTTATCAAACGTACGCATATAGCGGCAACTGTATGTTCCATATTCACAGTACTGGTATAATATTGTTCGTCAATGTTGCAGGCGCACTACGAGCTCGCCAACCAACTGGCGGACTTCAGCGCAAATGGGATCCCACAGCTGCAGGGTTATGCGATGTCGCCGGCGTCGGATGAAGTCTTCGCCTACATTATGTGGGCCGAGACGCCCACATTCATCGACGACATATTTGACTGGAAAGGTAAGTTGTACTACAATAGGCTCTTTTTATACCCCGACAAAAAAGAGGGTTGTTATAAGTTTGACATGTCTGTATGTCTGTCTGTTTGTCTGTCTGTGTGTGTGTCTGTCTGTGGCATCGTAGCATCCAAACGGGTGGACCGATTTTGATCTAGTTTTTTTTGTTTGAAAGCTGACGTGATCGAGAGTGTTCTTAGCTATAGTTCATCATCATCAGCTTGTCCAGTGCTGGACAATCAGGGTTTATCTGGTTCATGAAAGGCCGTTAGCAACTTGTAGTCATTTGAAGGGTTTTATATTTCATTTTAGTTCGTGACATTTGTGAATATACAATATAAGTATACAAATAATAATGGAAAGTTGGCCTGGTGCTGCACCATCACCTGGTAATCAATAGGATATCCAACTCCTCGCCAACTTAGAGTAGGTAGAGGTTTCGTGTTTTGGCTCATTTTTTAAATTGTACCAGTAAGAAAATATTGTAAACCAGTTAGAAGTAGACAAACAGTAAATATTTACACGCTGCTGCTGCAGCATCACCTGGATTCTATAGGAACCGAGCTTCGTATGAACCCAAATTGGAGGTTTCATGTTTGGGCTCATATTAACAGCCTCATCGACATCTATCAATGTCCTTTGACATTGATAGAATATGGTAATCATGAGAATACTTATGATTCTGTTGATAGGAATTATTGTGCACTATAACCGACACAAGTTTAAAAAGTATGAAATAAAATTAAATTAAGAAATTTAAAAACACCCCCGCCAAACAACTTTAAAAAGTAATGAAATAATATTAACTGCCTTTAAGTTTAAACAATTCCTAACTTGTGTAAAGTAATATTTTAGTCTATAATTGTTGTCAATGTGTGTCGGGGGACCGCTAATGTAGATGTTTGATTTCATTTTATAATCAATTCATAGCGAACAATCGAGATAGTCAGCGACTCCATTTAGTCCATAATTGTAAATAAAATATTACTTTACACAAGTTAGGAATTATTTGAACTTAAAGGCAGTTAATATTATTTCATTACTTTTTAAAGTTGTTTGGCGAGGGTTTTTTTTAATTTCTTAATTTAATTAAATAGCGTTACTACAATTACATAACCCGGCTCAGAGCGAGGTGTTTCATTACCTCAAGAAAATTGAAATGTGCAATTGAAGATTCATAAGCTTTGTCAACACTGGGCTTTTTTTTGTTCATCAAGGGCATGCGTTATAGCGCAGTCAACAGCGAACATGAGGCATGCCCGTGACGCGCGTTGAAATCGTAGCGCTCGTAATGACCCTTTTCTTTCAACGCTGTGCGGGTGGATTTTGACGCATTTAATTATTGAATATGCCAAACGAAAGTTGAATAAAAAGAAGATGACGGAGTTTTGCCGGGAATACGAAAGAGTGACGTTGTGATTTTGTATTATTTTCCTAAAATTGTGTTATTTCGGTTTTTAATGTGGAATGTTGGTAGAATATTAACCATTAAATATTCGTTGTCGTGCACAAGTGTGGGCAAGTGATACAACTTCAAGAAACGTGCCATTTTGTGTTCCCTCCAAAACTCCATCGAAAGTTTTAGTAAAGGGTCTACCACTTTACTAAAACAACTGACTTGACTCGTTGACTTTACCGACTACTTTTTAGACTTTGACTAGACTTTCGACTTGACGATAATCTGGAAAAACAACTTGAAAATTTTGTTACGAAATTTTTTTTTCCCCGCCAAAACTTTACTTGACACTGGCCATGGTTTAAGCCGAGAGCCATAACAAGAAAAAAAAAAAAAAGAAGATGACGAAAATTGAAGATGAAATTGCATTATGTGGACATAGATATAGGCAGTCGACAGACCAACGTCATTTAAGAAGAATTATGTCAATTCGATGTTAGCTGTTATGTCGGTTAATATCTACAAACGTGCTAATGCATACACATTAAATACAAAGTTTAATTGTTAACTTATCAGGTATTCAATTAATGATACCAATAATTATTACGAGTAATTTATATGTCAGCTTCATTTTATCCTCCTCGTCTATAATATTTGCATCACAGGCGTTCAAATGGAAATACAGGTGTCGTTATTCTCAGATACAAATCACTGGAATTGCTTACCTAAAAACATTAGAATATTACACGAAATTAATGATACTTTCATAAATCGTCTGTTCTTATTAATCACAGTAATAAATACCTCGCCTTTGAGCATTCGTCTTCGGTCATAATTTATTGATTCTATTTTTAGAGACTCGCTAAAAGAAACCGCACCTTCTTGATCCATAAGCGATTACATCCCAAGGCTCGATTACAATTTTTGTTCACGGCAGCAATTCTCAAAGTGTGCTCCGCGAAGCCCTGGGGTTCCGTATAGAGTAAAGACCTTGGGGCTCCGCTACCGACACATAAATAATAATAATGTATTGAATCATCAAAATTAATGACACATTATATAGCACATAGAATACACTTTACAAGTAAAAGTTTAACATTATAATAATTAATAATGTACACTTAGAGCCTTATCACACTGGCGATTAGCGAGCGATTTGAAAGCGATGCGACTGCGCAGCGCACACGCTGCGATGACGTCACGCGATTGCTCGGCGTGTACGCAGCTTGCCTTCCGCGTTTTGGACACTAGCAAAATGGATACTGACGTCACATCCCTAGACGAGTGTACAAAATGGCGTCCACGCCACGCCGCACAATCGTGTATGCGCTGCGCAGTCGCGTCGCTTTCAAATCGCTCACCAATCGCCAGTGTGATAAGGCCCTTAAGGTAGGTCATCTGAGTCCAAACTAGATCAAGTCTGCATTTCGGACCACAGTGCTCTTCAGTTTGCAATGACTCTATAATTTAGTAGAAACGAGTTGTGAGCTACGTTATTTCGACTCATTTTACAGTAATTAAATTAATCTGGGGGCACGGCAGTGCCCCAGCCAAGCTTTTTAGCAAAGGCACGGCCGTACCATACTTTTCTCGAATCGGTTCGCGGCTATTTCACACCCTCCTTATCTTCGATGTTAACAAAGCTAGAGATTTAGAATTTCGATGACTAGGAGCTAGTATTAAAACTAGCTTAACTTCCAATCAATCAATCAATCAAATCAATCAATCAATCAAATCGTTTATTCACAGAATGCAGTACATATACAATGGTGTTTCCTTATCTAATTGATGCTTCCATTCTACCATTAAAATGGTGTGTGAAACTTATTAATTATTATACATTCAATTATCTTTTAAATTAAAATATTATCAATAATAAGTCAATTATAACATAATAAATCAAAGCAAATAATAATTCGTCAAATAAAATAAAATAAAAAAATAATACAAAATATAAAATCTATCAATTAATAATACATCAATTCATCTAAAATATAATAAAATCTTCAATAAATTATCACAATTCATCAACATTAAAATACAAGTCATAAAAATAACAATTCATCGATAAAATTATATTAATAAAATTGTTATTATAGTAAACAAATAGTTAATAATTAAATCAGTCAAAGAATTCATTTAAATTATAATTACATTTACTAAGGAGCCACAATTTAAGTTTATATTTAAATTTGTTTAAAGGTAACTCTCTGATATTCTTCGGTACGCTATTATAAATTTTTATGACCATAAAATTACAATTTTTTTGAAACAGAGAGCTATTATGGATTGGCACCTTGAGTCTGGTTGGATCTCTAGACATGTATTTTCTATCCTCGTCATTTGCCGGAAAGAGGTCTATACATAGAGTATACATTATAGTAAGCTATAGAGTGCTTCTATCAAGGTATGAACTGTAAGCACGAGTATGAACATATTTTCCTAATAAGCGTCTTACAATGGCGCATGGAACATCACTATTCACTAGACTTACGTATTTTTCTTTTATTTTAAACGTAGGTATTTTGTGTAATGTTCAAATTTTTGTTGAATAAACGTTTTTATTTAACGTATTTATTTATACGTTTGACAAGTATCTATAGAACTTCTGCTTACGATCGGCACAACGGGGAACGAGCGATGCGCGCGCTCTATAGCTTGCTAATGTATACTCTAAGGGTCTATATGTTTTTTTACAAACACACAGCATTCTAATATGTAAAGATCTATAACAGTCAGTATTTTATATTGTCCAAAATAAGGTTTGCATGTATCTAAAGGTCCGATTCCGCTGATGGCTCTAATGCATTTCTTTTGTGCTATCAGGACTCGATTTATTTCAGTAGTATTGCCCCATAGAATTATGCCATACCGTAACAGAGATGCTACGTATCCATGGTAGGCAGTTAGAGCAGCTTCCCGGCTGACTGTTTTTCTAATATTTCTTAGAGCGTAAACAAATTTGTTTATCCTTTTAGTTATATAGTCAGCATGCGCCTTCCAGTTACAATTGCTATCTAATATAATACCTAAAAATTTAATCTCATTTACTTGTTCAATAATCTCATTTTCATACTCTATTATCAAGTTGGGACGTCTGTTTTTATAGTTGTAAAATTGTATTATTTTGGTTTTGTTTAAATTAAGTTTTAATTCATTTTTGTCAAGCCACTCTTTAACAATGCGTAATATATTTTTAAGTATATCCTCATAAATAGTGTTGTCGTCAGTATCAGGTATTACAATGGATATGTCATCAGCAAATAAATTATTAGTATATTTTATTATTCTAGGTAAATCGTTAATAAAAATGATGAATAGTAGTGGTCCCAATATGCTTCCCTGGGGAACTCCTCTATAATTATATTTAAATTTAGACCTAAACGTTTTTTGTTCATTCTCAATAACACGTGTAATTTCGACACATTGCTTCCGGTTTTTTAAATAGCTAGCGATCCACTTGAGGGGTTTTCCTCTTATACCGTAGCGTTCGCATTTTTTTAAAAGTATTTTGTGATTAACACAGTCGAATGCTTTTGTCAAATCAAATAAAATAGCTGCTACTCTTTTTTTATTATCAATACACCTTAGCACATCACTAATTAAACGGTAGGAAGCTAGAGTCGTAGTTTTATTTTTCTGAAAGCCACATTGTTCTTTGGCTATAATTTTAAATTTATCTAAAAATGAAGTAATTCTACTATTCATTACCTTTTCAAAAATCTTTGAAAATATTGGGACTAAAGTAATTGGTCTGTAATTATTTAGATCGGCTTTGTTTCCTTTCTTGTAGAGGGGTTTTACAATAGATATCTTAAGTAGCTCAGGAAATGTACCTTCTTCAAAAGAAATATTTACTAGGTAGGCAATAACGCTGGAAATATTTTTTGCACACTTTTTTAATATGTGAGTTGAGATCATATCAAACCCTACAGCATTGGTATTATTTAGGCAATATATAATTTTTGTTATTTCCTCTGTTGTTGACGGACGCAAAAACAGCGTGTTACATATATTATCTATATTATATTTTAATTCATTTTTATTAGATATGTCATCTTGATCTTTTAGAAAATAGTCATTAAAATGTTCAGCTATTTTTGAGGCATCAGTCACTCGTACTTCGTCTATATCTATATATTCTATGTTTTTATGTGTTTTTGAGTTATTGTTATTGTTAATAACGTTCCATGTCGCCTTACATTTATTTCGGGCCTTGTTAATATACATGCTATTTATATTTCTCTTTGAATGCAGAATACATTTCTTGAAAATTCTTGTGTAGTTTAAATATTTCATTTTGTGTATGTTGCTTTTGTTTTTAAAGTAATCATATTTTAGCAACCTTTTCCTACGCGACGCAATCTTTATACCCGTTGTAATCCATTTAGGAGACTTTTTATCGTATTTGATCTTGACTCTTATAATAGGGAAGCATAAATTATAAAATAATATAAATATTTCATGGAACTTTTGAAATGCATTGTTACATCCTGACTCTTCATATACTTCATTCCACGACAAATTAGATAGGCAGTTATTAAACTTAATTACGTTCTCTTCGCTATAATCTCGTTTATAGGTGTACCAAAATTTTGGTGTTTTTTCACTTTGAGCATTAATACGGATGGTTTGCGCCGTTTCGTGATCGGATAGAAAAAGATAGTGAACTTCTCCTTTTACTTCTCGTATATTACTATAAATGTGATCAATGCATGAGTTTTGGCGTGTAGGTAAATTTATGTGCGAGTGTATATTGTAATTATCCAATAAATCTAAAAGTCGTTTCCTGTTTTTATCTTTGATTTGTAATAAATCTATATTAAAATCACCTAATATTATAATCTTTTTATTGAAATTAAATAGTAATTTATGAATTAATATATCTAACTTTTCCATTAAAATTGACACATTTGAATTAGGAATTCTATATATGCATAATATAATACAGCGCCAGGTGGGCACATATATTCCACAACACTCAAAATGAAGTTCAATTGAAATGTCACTACAAAAACGTATTGGTTCACTAACGATATTTTCTTTCATTAATATGCAAACGCCTCCTCGTTTTTCATTTGCTCTAGAAAATGAGGATGCCATATAAAATTGTTTAAGTTGAATTAAATTTTCTTCTCCTGATTTTATAAAAGTTTCTGAGCAACACAATACTGATAGAGGCGATTTGCGTTCAGCGAATTCTTTAATACATATTTCTATTTGATCCTGCTTATTTAAGAAGAATTATGTCAATTCGATGTTAGCTGTTATGTCGGTTAATATCTACAAACGTGCTAATGCATACACATTAAATACAAAGTTTAATTGTTAACTTATCAGGTATTCAATTAATGATACCAATAATTATTACGAGTAATTTATATGTCAGCTTCATTTTATCCTCCTCGTCTATAATATTTGCATCACAGGCGTTCAAATGGAAATACAGGTGTCGTTATTCTCAGATACAAATCACTGGAATTGCTTACCTAAAAACATTAGAATATTACACGAAATTAATGATACTTTCATAAATCGTCTGTTCTTATTAATCACAGTAATAAATACCTCGCCTTTGAGCATTCGTCTTCGGTCATAATTTATTGATTCTATTTTTAGAGACTCGCTAAAAGAAACCGCACCTTCTTGATCCATAAGCGATTACATCCCAAGGCTCGATTACAATTTTTGTTCACGGCAGCAATTCTCAAAGTGTGCTCCGCGAAGCCCTGGGGTTCCGTATAGAGTAAAGACCTTGGGGCTCCGCTACCGACACATAAATAATAATAATGTATTGAATCATCAAAATTAATGACACATTATATAGCACATAGAATACACTTTACAAGTAAAAGTTTAACATTATAATAATTAATAATGTACACTTAGAGCCTTATCACACTGGCGATTAGCGAGCGATTTGAAAGCGATGCGACTGCGCAGCGCACACGCTGCGATGACGTCACGCGATTGCTCGGCGTGTACGCAGCTTGCCTTCCGCGTTTTGGACACTAGCAAAATGGATACTGACGTCACATCCCTAGACGAGTGTACAAAATGGCGTCCACGCCACGCCGCACAATCGTGTATGCGCTGCGCAGTCGCGTCGCTTTCAAATCGCTCACCAATCGCCAGTGTGATAAGGCCCTTAAGGTAGGTCATCTGAGTCCAAACTAGATCAAGTCTGCATTTCGGACCACAGTGCTCTTCAGTTTGCAATGACTCTATAATTTAGTAGAAACGAGTTGTGAGCTACGTTATTTCGACTCATTTTACAGTAATTAAATTAATCTGGGGGCACGGCAGTGCCCCAGCCAAGCTTTTTAGCAAAGGCACGGCCGTACCATACTTTTCTCGAATCGGTTCGCGGCTATTTCACACCCTCCTTATCTTCGATGTTAACAAAGCTAGAGATTTAGAATTTCGATGACTAGGAGCTAGTATTAAAACTAGCTTAACTTCCAATCAATCAATCAATCAAATCAATCAATCAATCAAATCGTTTATTCACAGAATGCAGTACATATACAATGGTGTTTCCTTATCTAATTGATGCTTCCATTCTACCATTAAAATGGTGTGTGAAACTTATTAATTATTATACATTCAATTATCTTTTAAATTAAAATATTATCAATAATAAGTCAATTATAACATAATAAATCAAAGCAAATAATAATTCGTCAAATAAAATAAAATAAAAAAATAATACAAAATATAAAATCTATCAATTAATAATACATCAATTCATCTAAAATATAATAAAATCTTCAATAAATTATCACAATTCATCAACATTAAAATACAAGTCATAAAAATAACAATTCATCGATAAAATTATATTAATAAAATTGTTATTATAGTAAACAAATAGTTAATAATTAAATCAGTCAAAGAATTCATTTAAATTATAATTACATTTACTAAGGAGCCACAATTTAAGTTTATATTTAAATTTGTTTAAAGGTAACTCTCTGATATTCTTCGGTACGCTATTATAAATTTTTATGACCATAAAATTACAATTTTTTTGAAACAGAGAGCTATTATGGATTGGCACCTTGAGTCTGGTTGGATCTCTAGACATGTATTTTCTATCCTCGTCATTTGCCGGAAAGAGGTCTATACATAGAGTATACATTATAGTAAGCTATAGAGTGCTTCTATCAAGGTATGAACTGTAAGCACGAGTATGAACATATTTTCCTAATAAGCGTCTTACAATGGCGCATGGAACATCACTATTCACTAGACTTACGTATTTTTCTTTTATTTTAAACGTAGGTATTTTGTGTAATGTTCAAATTTTTGTTGAATAAACGTTTTTATTTAACGTATTTATTTATACGTTTGACAAGTATCTATAGAACTTCTGCTTACGATCGGCACAACGGGGAACGAGCGATGCGCGCGCTCTATAGCTTGCTAATGTATACTCTAAGGGTCTATATGTTTTTTTACAAACACACAGCATTCTAATATGTAAAGATCTATAACAGTCAGTATTTTATATTGTCCAAAATAAGGTTTGCATGTATCTAAAGGTCCGATTCCGCTGATGGCTCTAATGCATTTCTTTTGTGCTATCAGGACTCGATTTATTTCAGTAGTATTGCCCCATAGAATTATGCCATACCGTAACAGAGATGCTACGTATCCATGGTAGGCAGTTAGAGCAGCTTCCCGGCTGACTGTTTTTCTAATATTTCTTAGAGCGTAAACAAATTTGTTTATCCTTTTAGTTATATAGTCAGCATGCGCCTTCCAGTTACAATTGCTATCTAATATAATACCTAAAAATTTAATCTCATTTACTTGTTCAATAATCTCATTTTCATACTCTATTATCAAGTTGGGACGTCTGTTTTTATAGTTGTAAAATTGTATTATTTTGGTTTTGTTTAAATTAAGTTTTAATTCATTTTTGTCAAGCCACTCTTTAACAATGCGTAATATATTTTTAAGTATATCCTCATAAATAGTGTTGTCGTCAGTATCAGGTATTACAATGGATATGTCATCAGCAAATAAATTATTAGTATATTTTATTATTCTAGGTAAATCGTTAATAAAAATGATGAATAGTAGTGGTCCCAATATGCTTCCCTGGGGAACTCCTCTATAATTATATTTAAATTTAGACCTAAACGTTTTTTGTTCATTCTCAATAACACGTGTAATTTCGACACATTGCTTCCGGTTTTTTAAATAGCTAGCGATCCACTTGAGGGGTTTTCCTCTTATACCGTAGCGTTCGCATTTTTTTAAAAGTATTTTGTGATTAACACAGTCGAATGCTTTTGTCAAATCAAATAAAATAGCTGCTACTCTTTTTTTATTATCAATACACCTTAGCACATCACTAATTAAACGGTAGGAAGCTAGAGTCGTAGTTTTATTTTTCTGAAAGCCACATTGTTCTTTGGCTATAATTTTAAATTTATCTAAAAATGAAGTAATTCTACTATTCATTACCTTTTCAAAAATCTTTGAAAATATTGGGACTAAAGTAATTGGTCTGTAATTATTTAGATCGGCTTTGTTTCCTTTCTTGTAGAGGGGTTTTACAATAGATATCTTAAGTAGCTCAGGAAATGTACCTTCTTCAAAAGAAATATTTACTAGGTAGGCAATAACGCTGGAAATATTTTTTGCACACTTTTTTAATATGTGAGTTGAGATCATATCAAACCCTACAGCATTGGTATTATTTAGGCAATATATAATTTTTGTTATTTCCTCTGTTGTTGACGGACGCAAAAACAGCGTGTTACATATATTATCTATATTATATTTTAATTCATTTTTATTAGATATGTCATCTTGATCTTTTAGAAAATAGTCATTAAAATGTTCAGCTATTTTTGAGGCATCAGTCACTCGTACTTCGTCTATATCTATATATTCTATGTTTTTATGTGTTTTTGAGTTATTGTTATTGTTAATAACGTTCCATGTCGCCTTACATTTATTTCGGGCCTTGTTAATATACATGCTATTTATATTTCTCTTTGAATGCAGAATACATTTCTTGAAAATTCTTGTGTAGTTTAAATATTTCATTTTGTGTATGTTGCTTTTGTTTTTAAAGTAATCATATTTTAGCAACCTTTTCCTACGCGACGCAATCTTTATACCCGTTGTAATCCATTTAGGAGACTTTTTATCGTATTTGATCTTGACTCTTATAATAGGGAAGCATAAATTATAAAATAATATAAATATTTCATGGAACTTTTGAAATGCATTGTTACATCCTGACTCTTCATATACTTCATTCCACGACAAATTAGATAGGCAGTTATTAAACTTAATTACGTTCTCTTCGCTATAATCTCGTTTATAGGTGTACCAAAATTTTGGTGTTTTTTCACTTTGAGCATTAATACGGATGGTTTGCGCCGTTTCGTGATCGGATAGAAAAAGATAGTGAACTTCTCCTTTTACTTCTCGTATATTACTATAAATGTGATCAATGCATGAGTTTTGGCGTGTAGGTAAATTTATGTGCGAGTGTATATTGTAATTATCCAATAAATCTAAAAGTCGTTTCCTGTTTTTATCTTTGATTTGTAATAAATCTATATTAAAATCACCTAATATTATAATCTTTTTATTGAAATTAAATAGTAATTTATGAATTAATATATCTAACTTTTCCATTAAAATTGACACATTTGAATTAGGAATTCTATATATGCATAATATAATACAGCGCCAGGTGGGCACATATATTCCACAACACTCAAAATGAAGTTCAATTGAAATGTCACTACAAAAACGTATTGGTTCACTAACGATATTTTCTTTCATTAATATGCAAACGCCTCCTCGTTTTTCATTTGCTCTAGAAAATGAGGATGCCATATAAAATTGTTTAAGTTGAATTAAATTTTCTTCTCCTGATTTTATAAAAGTTTCTGAGCAACACAATACTGATAGAGGCGATTTGCGTTCAGCGAATTCTTTAATACATATTTCTATTTGATCCTGCTTATTTATAAGTCCCGATATATTTTGATGTAATATGTAATGTACCTTATCAGATCTTAGAGTTTTGCTAACGAAAAAAAGATGTTTTTTTTAAATAATAGGTTATTGTACCTTTTTTTGGAGTTCTCAAATTATTATCAATATGCGTAACTTTACTATTGGACGTCTTAATATTTTTAAAATAGAACGGAATCGTACCTTTTTTTGGGGTATGTACCTTAGGTTCTGTATTATTTGGTGTAATACACTTCGATAGTTTTATAATTTCTTTTGGATTCAAAAATTTTTTTGCGTAATCATTACAATCAATGTCATAATTAATCAATTTACAAAAATTGTGTAAAGTCGAGTCCCTAGAATAAATAAATTTACAATTGTTGTATCTATTACATAATTTTCTTATCTCTAAATTAATTTGCTTAACATCTAAACTACTATAATTATAATTGACACTTAAAACTAAAATTGCATTGTCCAAATCCAAATCCAAATTACATTATATTCTGATTAATAGTTTACTAGTTAAAGATGGTCAAAGTTACTACGTTTTGTCACTGACTGACAGATCATCAAAATTCTAAGGTACTTCTAGCAGACTCAGACCCTTGAAATTTGGTACCCGGATAGGTCTTTATTCACAATGAAAGGAAAAATTATGAAACCGGCCAAGTTCGAGTCGGACTGGCGTAGATAGGGTTCTGTACCGTAAATTTGTATGGGAGCCCCCATTAAATAAAAGGTTTATTTAATTTTTATTATTTATTATTAATGTTGCAATACAATTAAGTATTTTCTGAAATTTCCAAAAACCATACTATTACCATCATGAAGATAGAGCAAAAAAAGCAAAAAAATCGTGTTTGTTCGCGAGACCCGCCGTTCCTAAATTATTTTAATTTAATATGTCTATTCTATTTTATAGCAACAACAAAAATACATAATTTGTGAAAAATTCAATTATCTAGCTATTGCAGTTCTCGATATCCAGCCTGGTGACAGACAGACAGCGAAGTCTTAAGACTTTGTTAATATGGTAGAATAGTTTTAACGTGTCCTGAAAAGAAAAAAACCTTAAATAAAGAAATGAAATTTTGTTTCTTAATAATTATGTGCTCATTGCCAAGCCACTATAATAATTTTAAAATAAAAAAAAAAACTATTGATACATTCACTGAATGTTGATTTCAATTACAAAATAAGTTATAGGCTTGGCTTGAATGTAATCTGAAAACTTTTTACGACAGAAATTTTGCATAGCTATGCAATATTTAGCTTGGCTCCTTTTACATTTAATGTTTTGGTGGGATTTACTAAAATATAAAATTGTTTTTAGAAATGTCATCAAACACCAGCATGGAAACAATAATTCTTTTTATGGGTGTCCGTCAAAAAATCACTTCTTAAAAGGGGTTCTGCCACAAAAAATGAGAACCACTGGTCTACGGTAGTAAAAGAAAGTCCGGAGAGATATCCATACTTCCATACTTCCAAATCCACCTATCCTAATATTATAATGCGGAAGTGTGTTTCTGTTACTTATACACGATTAAACCGGTAAACCGTTTTTGATAAAACTTGGTATGCAGATACTTTCAACCAGTATCCGAAATTATACTAATGAAAATGTTTCCACGCAGTTATACTGAGAAAGTTTAAACTGAACGCAAAGTTTTAAATTTAATTTAACTACCAATAATATCGGTTACACCGCAATGATTTAAACTTTTGATGCCCCACCGGCTAATTTAAAGTGATAGAACCATTGGTTTGTAGGTTTCCGTGCCCTAAGGGTAAAAACGGGACTGTTACTTCGATGTCGGTCCGTCTGTCTCCAGGCTATAACTCAAGAACCGCTATAGCTAGACTTCTGAAATTTTCACAGATTATGTTTTTGAGTTGCCGCAACAAATATTAAAAACAAAATAAAATAAATAATTAAGAGGAGCTCCCATACAACAAACGTGATTTTTGGCCTATTTTGCTCGTAATCAGTAATGGTAGCGGGTAGGCTAGTTGTTTAGAACCTTTTAGGACTCCTTTTAGAAATATTAAAAACAAATAATATTGATGTTTTTCGCCTTCGATTTTGTATTGTCACTTTTCTCCTTTAAAGTTGTTCATATTTAATCTCCTTGGAAATTATACTTTTGGAATTGATATCAAGGTGTAATTGTAATTTTGGTGTAATTTTGCCTCAATACAACAAGCGGATTCTAAACATGGTCCTTCGGCAAAGAAAATGAACCAGCGAGCTATGGGATTCATGGTCCGTCTACGAGCCAGCGACCTATAAGATTCATGGTCCTTCGGCAAAGAAAATGAACCAGCGAGCTATGGGATTCATGGTCCGTCTACGAGCCAGCGACCTATAAGATTCATGGTCCTGCAATAATAGTCTACGAAGTGGATCACACGCGCCTGACTCCTCCTCAGCGCTACACTTGGAAGACGCAGGAAGTTTTAGCGTCGTAATCCACAAGAGTTGCCGAGATTATCTTTCATTAGCCCTGGATTAGTAAGAGTATCGTTCTTCGTCAGCGCATCATTGATAAGGCGTATCTCATCATCAGCGCCAAGAAGCTGGGGGTCTTGTCAGCAGCATATTGAGAAGCCTGAACTTCATCAGCGTATTCTCCTCAGTCCACCGAAGATTAAAAAATATAACGCCTCCGTGGTCTAGTAGAGCGCGGCACTTGACTCGGAGGTCGTGGATTGGATTCCCGCGTTGGAAATATGGTATTTCCAAGTTTGGTTAGGACAATGCAGGCTGATTACCTGATTGTCTGACAAGTAAGATGATCCATGCGTCGGATGGGCATGTAATAAGTCGGTCTTGCGCCTCGATCCCTCCTGATCCCTCGCCGGTCGTGTCGGTCTGCCGTCCCACTGTGTTATGAGTACTGCGCACATACTTGAACACTATAAAATTACTCCTGCGCAGCGTTTCAAAAATCTTAATGTAAAAAATAATGCACTATTCATTACTTTTTTTAATGGAAATTTAATTGGTATCCATTACTCAGTAAATGATTTAATGTGTAATGTGTGATCCTCCATTACACATTAAAAAAAAGTAATGTGTAATGTAAGTTCTTCATTACACTTTAAAAAATGTAATGAGTAATGTGAATATTCACATTACTCATTACAAAAAAAAATACAGCATATTGAGAAGCCTGAACTTCATCAGCGTATTCTCCTCAGTCCACCGAAGATTAAAAAATATAACGCCTCCGTAGTCTAGTAGAGCGCGGCACTTGACTCGGAGGTCGTGGGTTGGATTCCCGCGTTGGAAATATGGTATTTCCAAGTTTGGTTAGGACAATGCAGGCTGATTACCTGATTGTCTGACAAGTAAGATGATCCATGCGTCGGATGGGCATGTAATAAGTCGGTCTTGCGCCTGGCCTTGTACCATGAAACTGTTTTGAGACTCAAATAATCGGACGAGAATGCTGCGTCCTACTCTAACATACGTGAAATGACGTTGTTAGAGCAGGACGCGGCATTCTAGTCCGAATGTTTGAGTCTCAAAACAGTTTCATGGTAGGCCTACTGATCCCTCGCCGGTCGTGTCGGTCTGCCGTCCCACTGTGTTATGAGTACTGCGCACACACTTGAACACTATAAAATTACTCCTGCGCAGCGTTTCAAAAATCTTAATGTAAAAAATAATGCACTATTCATTACTTTTTTTAATGGAAATTTAATTGGTATCCATTACTCAGTAAATGATTTAATGTGTAATGTGTGATCCTCCATTACACATTAAAAAAAAGTAATGTGTAATGTAAGTTCTTCATTACACTTTAAAAAATGTAATGAGTAATGTGAATATTCACATTACTCATTACAAAAAGAAATACAGCATATTGAGAAGCCTGAACTTCATCAGCGTATTCTCCTCAGTCCACCGAAGATTAAAAAATATAACGCCTCCGTGGTCTAGTAGAGCGCGGCTCTTGACTCGGAGGTCGTGGGTTGGATTCCCGCGTTGGAAATATGGTATTTCCAAGTTTGGTTAGGACAATGCAGGCTGATTACCTGATTGTCTGACAAGTAAGATGATCCATGCGTCGGATGGGCATGTAATAATTCGGTCTTGCGCCTGATCCCTCGCCGGTCGTGTCGGTCTGCCGTCCCACTGTGTTATGAGTACTGCGCACACACTTGAACACTATAAAATTACTCCTGCGCAGCGTTTCAAAAATCTTAATGTAAAAAATAATGCACTATTCATTACTTTTTTTAATGGAAATTTAATTGGTATCCATTACTCAGTAAATGATTTAATGTGTAATGTGTGATCCTCCATTACACATTAAAAAAAAGTGATGTGTAATGTAAGTTCTTCATTACACTTTAAAAAATGTAATGAGTAATGTGAATATTCACATTACTCATTACAAAAAAAATTGTAATGGAGTATCTTACATTGCCATTTTACAAAATAATGAGCCATTGTCGGACCTTCATTGTCCATTAAATGCAAAGAATGAGTAATGTAAAATTTGTCCATTACATTACTATTAAAAGTATTATAAGTATAGTGGAAGACATTTTAAATTTTTCAAGATGGCGGCCAAATTGTCTGAAAATTAGACCCTTCACTGTCTCCTCGTCTATTGGGATAATTGGGCCGAGTTTGGGCTCGTACTTCTGGATTTTTCGAGTTCTTTTCAGATATCCGGGTAAATTTACCCCAATTAAATTAAATTTCCTTTACCCCAAATTCGTCCTTGAAGTTTTGATGTCTCCGATTTAGTTCAGATTCGGGGAGAGGGTAGCCGAGGTGTTGCCCTTGATGTTAGAAGAAACCCCGTTCCTCTAGGCCTATTGGGGGCGGAGTTATGTAAGACGTTCGACAGTTGCCGAGCTGTCAATGTCAAAGTTTGCATGCTTATAACTCGGCAACTATTTGTACTGGATATGGGGTTCTTCTACTTGTTCTTCCTGGATTTTTCTCCTCTATTCGATCCTGGCTTCAGAATTGAGAAAAAAAAATCACGAGAGAGTTACATACATACATACAGAGCAAGTCAAATAAAATCTTTTAAAAATAATGTGTAATGGTACAGTAGGTACCCATTAACATTAAAAGTTGCAATTTGTAATGTACATTTTAAATACACATTAATTTAAAAAATTAGTAATGTAAAGATGATACTTTTCTCATTACAAAAAAAAAAGTGTAATGAAAATTTATTTTTATGCCATTAAAAAAAAAGTCATGAGCAATGGAAACTGACACCATTACTCAATACTAAAAGTAATGAGTAGTGGAAATTTCTCATTACTCATTATTACTAAAAGTAATGAGTAGTGGAAATTTCACATTACTCATTACTAAAAATAATGAGTAATGCAAATTTATCATTACTTATTACTAGAAGTAATGAGTAATGAAACGTCAATGCATTAACTAAAGTAATGCATTATTTGCAACACTGCTCCTGCGTAGCTGTCCTGCGGGGCGATACACTAAGCGATTCAGCGCGGAATCTTCCCATTTGCGGAAACTATTTCACTTTCAAGCAAATGACTAGTGAAAACTTTTCGATTTTGCGGTCATTTTGACAGTAGTGACATTTCTTTTGTTTGAGTGAAAAAGTTTCCGCCACGGATTCGAGAACATCTCACCGCGGATGGGAGTTTGACATCCGTCGGCGGGAAATTATCCGAGGATTAGAGTCGATTTTGCGGAATGTTCCCGCCACCTCCGAGACTCGTGAAATCTTTTCACTTCGAGAACCGTGTCATGGCGGATATTTTTAGATGAAATTATCAAATAGTAAGAATAAAACAAAGCAATAAGATTAAGATTTAGTTAGTCATGTCTTGTTTAAAATTAAATAAATGTCGTACTGTAATAATGAATGTGTTAAATCTTTAGGAAGTGTTCATTGAACAATAAATATTTTTTATATGCAGTCAAAAACTTGTATTAATATTTGGTATTGAAAGATTTAGAAATAAGTACTTATACTATTTTTTAAATTTTGTATTAATATTTATGTATTATGTTAAAGCATTATTGTGCTTTTACAATAATTTTAAATATAAATATCATTTAAATAATTCCAAGGTCATACTCACAGCTCACCACCCGGAACTTCCATAGTATCTAATAAAAACTAATATTAAATGAAAAACAAATTTAAAACAAAAAAAACCTAAATAAAATTTAAATTATAGGGACCGTGCAGAAACTATTATCATCATGGCATTGTAATTCGACAGCAGCGACACGGTGCGAGTAAAAGATGTAACTTGTAAGTTACTTTGGCTTCGCATTCTCTAATCTCTTTGACCCCGGCTAGTTTATATACATGATTTTTCATGTTTTAGACTATAAAATGATTTCAAATATTAAAGATAGGTTTCCACCGTCGTAAACAAAGATCGAAACCGTGAATAAAAATGTATGAAGCTTATCTAGTTAACTAAGAAAATATCTAAAAAAGTAATTAGTACCATCCTTCAGCATAGAAAGTAAAAACTTGATAAATATTGCAATAAAATAATGAAGATGCAAAAACACTTATAATTTATACTGAAAATGCTTGTTGATCAATAAAATAAAACAAGTTCACTAAAATAAATGCTTTTATTGCATCAACCTTCTGCGATTCGATCGATACCATCTTCACAACTTTTGTCTGTCACTGTTTTTAACTAATTTCAGTCTGGACCTCATTAGTGCAAACACCATTTATGTATTCTTTATATAACACACAAGACTGCACTATTAATCTTTTTCCTACTTGAAGAATCATCATTTTGAGAACCAACACTTTGTCAAGAATCAAGATAGTTCAAGTTCAATATCGAGATAATCATTCGATTTGCCTTTATTTTTCTTGCATGTATTAGAACATCCGGGAATACAACAATGCATTTCAATTCTTGAAAATACTTAAATTTTCGGCTATTCGTAATTCGTCACTAGTGGGCTGTGGAAGACGGCAGTGTCTTCGCTCTGCACGGTCCCTATGTAATAAGTTTGTTTTACACATAAATAAAAAGTTTTCTCACACAACAAGATTTACCGATATTATAATAAATAATAATATAGTAGGTACGATACTATAAATAGCTGTGATTTACCGGAGCACAAGTCACAACACACAACTTACAGATTTTACAGATAATAATTGCCACTGTCACTACTCACTCAGCAGTCGGCACATAGACAATATTTTTTGTTTTAATTCCACTCAACTCCCAATCCCAAACGGCAGCCGGCAGCCGCGCTATTTTTACTTTATGTATACCTATTTTGTACTGCGCGGTGCGCCGTACGCCACGCACTCAAGCCTTAAGCGGCAGCCGGTTACCGCGCTCTTTTATTCAAATAAGTAACGTATTTCGCTGACTTACAGACTACTTTTGTATAATCCTTCGATCGGGGATTCTTGGAAATTCAACTATTATAGGTGTCTGGGGCTTGACCGTTGACGGGTTAGTATCTTTTCGGCTACTTATTCATTATTGTGCGTTATTTAGTGTGTGTTGCTATAACTTGTACTTTGTTCGAAGTTTTCCGAAGTGTTTTGTATTTTTTTAATGAATAGTAATTTTTTAATATTCAACGAAATAAGTACTCAAAATCATTCGTTGATTAAAATGCAGCTGAAAAAAAATATTTTTTGTAAGGTAAGGTAAGACTAATCTTAGTCTCAAAAATTTTGTTCATTAAATTATGAGGTGCAGAAATTTGGAAAAAATTAATATTTTCCCGTCTTTTATCTTGATACTGACAGCAATAAGTGATGACTAACCATTAACCAAGGCTATTATAATATTATGTATTAAGCCGTAGCACTTATTACCAAAAAAAAATTGTTCTCTTTGGTTTCGGATTCATTCTCGCGACGGAAAGTTAGTGAATCGCTTCAATACTGACAGAATAATGAGAAGTTTTCACGTGAGTTCTTTCCGACGATCGTGAATCGGGGGGCTGCTGCCCGATTAAGTGCTACGGCATATTTATTATATAGCCTTGGTTATTCATCAGACAGGAAAATAATTGTCTTTTTTTCCTGCACCTCTTAATTAAGGTGGGATTTCACCAAACACACATAAAACTTCGATTTATAAAACTTAGTTCCCATTGAACGCGTTCATGCAGCGACGTAAATCTCGTTCTCTTTCAAATGGATTTCACAAAATTCTATTGAACGCGATTATTAAATCTAAATTTACGTGACGTCACGCGATTATTTTACATGTTTTCATCATTTTAAAGCTTTTTCACGTTAATTTAACTACAAATTAGTAAGAAACAATACATAAACTAACCAAACACACGTGTCAAAACTGTTATTTTGACATTTCTTTTGTCTATGTTTTTCGTTCCGCCATGATAGGGCTTGAACGGGTTTTATGACGTTAAACTTCGGACTTTGGGCGTTCAGAAGATAAAACTCGGATTTGCTGTGAACGCGTTCAGTTTATGTTGGCGAAATGCAATTCGATGTTATAATCGCGTTTATACGTTTTGAACCGGTTCAATGTACATTGAACGCGTTCCATTTCTTTGATGAAATCGCCCCTTAATGAACAAAATTTTTAAAACTAAGATTAGTCTTACCTTACAAAAAAAAATATATTTCAGCTGCGTTTTAATCAACGAATGATTTTGAGTATTTCATTGCATATTAAAAAGCTACTCATTAAAAAATTAATACAAAACACTACTTACATTAGTGAAATCCAGTAAAAAAACTTCGAAAAAGTACACGTTATAAGAAACACACACTAAATAACGCACAATAGCCGAAAACATACTAATCGCCCATAGTATGTTTTCGGTTCCTATATTGTAGTATTTTTCATTCAGAATGTAGCCAATATATCAGAGATCGTACGTCTAATGAAACTTCTTTATCCCGTCAAGCCCCATAAGGACACAGGTGACCGCGACCACAATAGTATACAATAGCATTTCCAAGAATCCCCGATGGAAGGATTATACAAAAGTAGTATGTAAGTCAGTGAAATATGTTACATAATTGAATAAAAGAGCGCGGTAACCGGCTGCCGCTTGGGGCTTGAGTCTTGAGTGAATGGCGTACCGTACCGCGCAGTACAAAGTACAAATAGCGCGGCTGCCCACTGCCGCGGCCGCTTGGGGCGATTAAAACAAAAAATATTGTGTATGTGCCGACTGCCGAGTGACAATGACAATCTGTCAAATCTGTAAGTCGTGTGTTGACACTCTGACATTGGCAACTCACCGAGTCGGCCATTATTAAAAGAATAAGAAGTAGTGTGTTGAGCTCCGATAAATCACAGAGTACTTTATTATATTATATCGGTAAATCTTGTTGTGTGAGAATACCTTTTATTTATGTGTAAAACAAACTTATTACTTACTTTAAATTTTATATACTTACCTACTTTTTTGTTTGAAATTTGTTTTTCATTTAATATTTGTTTTTATTGGAATATATAGATACTATGGAAGTTCCAGGGTGGTGAGTATGACCTTAGAATTATAATGATAATATTATATACTTAAATAACTATTTAAAATTATTGTAAAAGCACAATAATGGTTTAACATAATACATAAGTATTAATCCTTCAAGCCCCATAAGGACACCGGTGAGCACGACAACAATAGAATACAATATTATTTCCAAGAATCCCCGATTGAAGGATTAGTTAATACAAAATTTAAAAATTATTACACTTATTTCTAAATCTTTAATTACCGAATATTAATATATAATATACTGCATTTATAAATAAAAAATATTTATTGTTCAATGAACACTTCCTAAAGATTTAACACATAATTATTACAGTACGACATTTATTTAATATTTTAAACAAGACACGACTTATTAAGTATTAATAATTGCTTTGTTTTATTCTTATCATTAAATAATTTCATCTAACAATATCCGCCATGACACGGATCTCGTAGTGAAAAGATTTCACGATTCTTGTGCCCGCTGTACACTCTCGCCGAGAGCTCTCGGGTGAGAGTCTCGTGCGAGAGCCCCTTGCCCGAGTGCGATCATGTACATTCTCGCTTAGTTCAATCGCAGTTAAGAACTCAGAGAAGATGGACGAAAACGACCATTCACCATTTACCATGCATCGAAAGATATCATTGTAATCCAAAGATTTATTATCATATTTAATTTTATTTCTCACAGATAATGACGTTTATTATTGTTATTTTTCTGTTCTACACTGTCCAACGGTGGGACTAGTACTGAAAGACGCGAGAGTGTACAGTAGTACGCTCGTTTTCCTCGCGAGACCCTTTGTCTCGGGCGCAAAATACCGACAACGGACCGAGAGGGTCCGAGACAGGCGAGACGAGGCGAGCGCACCCATTTACACTCTCGCACTCGGGCCGCCTCGCCGTGTCTCGGCGAGAGTGTACAGCCGGCTTTAGAGATGGCGGGAACATTCCGCGAAAACGACTCTAATCCTCGGATAATTTCCCTCCGTCGGATGTCAAACTCCCATACGCGGTGATATCTTCACGATGCCGTGGCGGAAACTATTTCACTCATACAAAAGAAATGTCACTACTGTCAAAATAACAGCAAAATCGAAAAGTATTCACTTGTCATTTGCTTGAAAGTGAAATAGTTTCCGCCAGCGGGAAGATTCCACGCGGAATCGCTTAGTGAATCACCCCGCTGGTATCAATGAAACCGGCCACCGTCACCGAAACTGGTGTGATACTTACATCCTACTGAAATACTTACATCCGTGAATGTGTAGCACTTTGAACTAAATGTGATCACGTCACGTCAAGAGCCCCTCTCCAAGTTGGGCTTGGACAAAATCAAATTTGAACCATGATTGTGAACCTGACGTTTTTAGCACAAAAATTAAAGTCGATCATGGGTATTGGGTAATCATAGGAATATACCTTACAATTTACATATACACCAACGATATATTTTCGGCGATATATCGAGCCACAAATCGAGCTAGACTAGTGAAATTTGCATTTCATATTGGCCTTATTTAGGCCGACTTTCTGCTTCAAAAATTGCAAGTCAATTTCGTGCGTACATCCGTTAATTAAGGCTTTTACTCACACACCGATGACACTGCACAAAATATAGAGCCTTCCCTTAGCGTTACATACTAGCCACATTATGTAGCCAATGGAACCATTATATAAAATATCATACAGTTAATGACTGAGCTGTGTCCTTTATTCACAGTACAGGTACAAGTTTCCCTTGCGCTACTGCTTTGTATGCCTCTTAATGTTATCGTAAATCACTCTAATGTGGCTGCCGGGGGTGGTCTAATATAATGATGGTAAAGTATTTGCAAACGGTAGAGCTTAGATCCAATTAAAATACTACTCTATATATACGAATATATAGAGTATTGTTCTACGAAAACTGGCTCGAAGTTTAGACATGGTGTGAAGATAAAAGTCTTGTAAAATGTATTGAGAGGGTAATTTTGAAAGTGGAATTGTAACGGTGACTAATGACCTAGATTTCGTTAGATCCAGTTGGAACATAATAAATTAAACTAATCTTTACCATTAAGAATGGAAATAGAAATTGGGAGCCTCGAGGAAAGTTCGTGGACCCTTTTATTGGAGATTCCTAATGTTCACGATTCAAAGTCCAGACAAAGAAGGATGCGTATAGATAAATTAATGGCGTCTCGAACAGGCTTTTAACGCGTTCAAATATTATTCCATTAATATAATTAAGCCGTGATTAATATAATTTAACCGAGGGCCCGACGGACGTCATCCTGTCATAACTCTGAATTGTCAAAGACGTAAGGGTACGTCAGGTGGAATATAGTTACATTTTTAAAGCATTATTATAGTTCTTGCAATCTACGAGTGCGCGTCGCCTTTATTTGTAGTTGGAAATGTGAATAGACATTTTCGTTAGTGTGCGTACCCGACGGAGCAGTCAGTAGCGAGCGAGCCATGTACGCGTACATAGATAATATGGTCACTCACACAACTAAGGGTAACGCGCACTCGTAGATTGCAAGAACTATGTATATTTTTAACCATAAGTAGCTAATTCCTCCGATATTAGCAAACACAAGAAAAAATAATTTTATCGCTTAAACACGTATCCTATCATTTTTAATCAGTAGCCCAAACATAAAATTTCATGTTTCTAACTCAAGAAATAACGGACTTCCATTGAAACTTTCAACCCCAATTTCACCCCCTTGGGTACCCCCAAGGGGGTGAAATTGGGGTTGAAAGTCTAAGCGTTTTTGGAAGTTCTACCGAATTTCCAAAAACGCTTAAATACGTATCCATCGTATATTTTAATCAGTAACCCAAAAATAAAATTTCATGTTCCTAACTTAAGAAATGACGGACTTTCATTCAGAAGTTCAACCCCTATTTCACCCCCTGCGGTGTAAAATTTTCAAAATTCCTTCCTTAGTGGGTATCTGCTTAATAAAACAACCCTACACACCAAATTTCGTGGCTGTAACTTTAACAGTTTTTGCTCAGCGATGATGAATCAGTGAGTCAGTCAGTCAGTCAGTCAGGACATGTAATTTATAAGTATAGAAGACACAGCATTATAATTAACTGTCATTTTAATTTAGTTTAAAATTAGCAAAAGTTAACTAGGTACCTCTAATTATTGCCAAAATAATTAAGTTTAATAATAATTAATTAACAAAGTTTATTGAAAAGTGGATCATTGTTCTGATAATTTGAAAGTCCATTACACTTGAAGATTAGCCCTTAATGACACTTGAAGTGCACTAAGGGAATAATAAAGTGCCAACATTTAGTAAGCTCATTACTGAGATAAAATTAAGCTGACTTAAATTCTGAGGCGTCTGTTTTGAAACTTTAATACAAATTAAATGGGCCCTCAGGAGACACTGAGATGCAGATAAGGCATGATACTTTCGAAATGAAGGGTGTACAATTTTGGTAAATTAATAAAGACAATATCCGATTCCATTTGAACTCGGCTAAATTGTTGATTGACACCAATTGGTGACAGCGATTTTAAAATATCTGTCTGTAGGCGAAATCTACCCTTCTAATTGGAATCCGTATAATCTAGGGAACTAACGCAAAGGTCGGGCGCTAGTAACACATACAGTGACCGATAAAATACTGAGACGAACACGACTTTAACCATCTGCACCCACAATTTTCCTTAGCGTTATTATACAATTAAAAAAGTATTATAAAGTCGTATAATATAGCCTCGAAGATTAAGTATTAAATCGTCCAAGTTTGTCAAGAATTAGCATAAAAATAATATCGCGTATGCCCAATATGAACATTGGCACAGTGTAATGCAAATTCGTGGACCAAGTTTATGATCCGATCCTTATTATTGAACTACCGAAAATCCTCCCCAGGAAATCATTTAAGCGCAAAATTAATTACGATTACGAAGCACATTTAATCCAGATTTGATATTATATTTGGAATTTTCGGGATTAATTTGTGTGAACAATTAATTATCGCTGGATAAGAGTGTAGACTGCACGTTAACAGAAATGCATTAATTTTGTTCGTTAATTAAATGTATCTGATAAATTAGCATTATAATTTATTAGAACATGCTGCCCGCAATTTCATTTGCTCACAAATTCGTTTAGTGTGCGGAAACGGTACATTTTACCGGAATAAAAAGTACTATGGCCTTTCCCGGGACTCAAATTACCTTCATACCAAATTTCAACAAAATCTTAGGAGACAGACTGACAGAAGATAGACGCTTGCGGTAAAGATCGGAAAGCTACCTTTAGAATGCAAATGGGATTTAGTTGAAAGCATATTCACGCTGGCCACATGCCACAAACTGTAGAGGAAATACAGACTATTCGAGACTCACATTAAATACTAATGAAATAACATTTTTAACGAACAATAATTAAATTAAACTCTATGATATAAATCCCGACAGCATTTTCCATTTGAGATATTATGTTGGCTATTTACATGGCTGAACTCGCACTAAACTTTAAAACGTACTTAAGTCATATTTAAGTGAAATTATTTTGTACCTAAGTGCCTACGTCCATAATATTATGAACAATGAATGTGGGTGTCATGTGGGTGTCTTTTGAGGTCAGCGCAAACGTCAATAGGTTCATAGGACCATAGGACACTTTGACTGAAATTAAGAAGCTAGGAGATCATAGATCTATCCTTGATCCTTTTTAGGGCATAGTCCTTTCATCAAAATAGATTGAAAATCATAAAAGTTTATTGTGCGGGAACCGTACATTTTCCGGGAAGTATCCCTTGTTCTTTCCCGAGACTCAAAGTACGTCCACACCAAAATTCATCAAAATTGATGAAATAGTTTACGTGCAAATCATAAAAGTATATTGTGCGGTAACCGTACATTTTTCCGGGACAAAATGTTCTTTTCCGGGACTCAAAGTATCTCTGTATCAAATTTCAGCTGCTTCGGTCCAGCCATCACGCGTGATGTCGTGACCAAGGGAAGTATGGATTCATTTTTAGGGTTCCGTACCCAAAGGGTAAAAACGGGACCCTATTACTAAGACTTCGATGTCTGTCCGTCTGTCCGTCTGTCTGTCACCAGACTGTAACTCGAGAACGGTAATAGCTAGAGAGTTGAAATTTTCACAGAATGTGTATATCTGTTGCCACTATAACAACAAATACTAAAAACAAAATTAAAACCGACTTCCAAGGTAAAAACAATATTAACATTAATATGAACTAAAAAGTATTAAATAATTTTTGCTATCTAATAGTGCCTTTTTCCGAATTCGGCTAAACCTCAACTATTTCTGTACTCAATCTTCATTATTTTGAAGTCGGTACCAGATAGCTGAATCTTCAGTCCTCTGACAGAATATTTGAAACTTTTGGAACTGGCACCGACTTCAAAATTATGAAGATTGAGTACAGAAATAGTTGAGGTTTAGCCGAATTCGGAAAAAGGCACTATTAGACAGCAAAAATTATTTAATACTTTTTAGTTCATATTAATGTTAATATTGTTTTTACCTTGGAAGTCGGTTTTAATTTTTTGTTAAAAATAATAATAATTTCACTCTTTTTAGTTACACTAGTAGGTAAACCTTCGCGTATATTTTACGTATCTTATTACAATTTGTTAAGAGTCACAGTTCACACTCACAAAATAATATATTATCAGTGAAGTGAAGTGTGAACATATTGTGCTAAGTAATTTAACAATTTTAATACTTCAAACCCCAAGCGGTCACCGGCGATTGCGATAACAATAGAAAGGCTATTGTGTCTCGTTTTTCCACGATCGAAGGATCTATCAGATAAAAAATTGTATAAACTTGCATAGGATGTAGCGTAGCTACTCATCTAATATATAAAATTCTCGTGTCACAGTTTTCGTTGCCATACTCCTCGGAAACGGCTTGACCGATTCTCATGAAATTATGTGAGCATGTTGTGAGGATATTGGTCTGAGAATCGGCCAACATCTATTTTTCATACCAAAAATTATTTATATGGCAAAACAACGTTTGCCGGGACAGCTAGTAATATAATATAATATTATCATAATTATTGACAGCTGTTCTTGTAATCAAGAATTCAATTTCAAATCCATTCAAATCGATACTTAGTGCGCTATCTATCGATTAATAAGTATAACTAATTAAAAAAGACACTTATTGACTTTGTTTTGTTTAAATGCTCTTTTTATTAAAATAACTTTATTTTAATTCTATATTTTGTCTATTAAAATTGTATAAAGTAGTAAGTAAAGTATTCGATCTGTATATAAAGTAGTAAAGTATATTCGATCTGTTGTCTTCCGCCACGCGCCGCGCGGCGGCGCCGCGATACCGTCGCCTCCGCGGCGCTGACCGCCGTGTATATTTAAACAAAGTGTTGTTATACAGTATAAAATTATTATTATTATTAGTATATCCACACCTATGCCTTGTACTATTATCTATTCTGTGCCATGAGACATTGGTGACCTTAACACGACGTGGTAATGAATGAATAAATAAGACGATGATGATGATGATGATGATTATGATGATGAATATGAGTTGCATAGTAGCATATGCTTTCTGTTCTTAAAACAACGCCGAAACTCCCAAACGTCTATAAGGAGTCAGGAGTTCTCTCAGCATCTTCGAAACCATGGTATACCTTGACCCAATATTTGACTTTTTGGTAGCATATTCTTAGTACACTTCACATAAAACCAAAATCAAAGTTCCCTCGATTACTCCTGGATCGCATCATCAGGTCACCACTTTTGTGAACATGGTACCAAATTGGAGTAAAACCATTTGGTTGTATTTACAACAAAGCAAAAATTTCGAAAATCGGTTCACAAACGGCGGAGTAATCGTTGAACATAAAATAAAAAAAAAAAAAAAAAAAAACCACAGCCGAACATATAACCTCCTCGTTTTTTGGAAGTCGGTTAAAAATAAAATAAATATTTAAGGGAGGCTCCCATACAACAAACGTGATTATTTTGGCCTTTTTTGCTCTATATCAATAATGGCAGTTAGGTACTTAACTTTTTCACAAAATCCTTAGTTATATGTGTACTTCAATATTTAATAATAATGTTAAAATAAAATAAAAATTAAGGGGGGCTTAATTTTTATTACCATACAAAAAACACAATGTTTGGCGTAATTTTGCTCTTTAATGGTACGGAACCCTTCGTGCGCGAGTCCGACTCGCACTTGGCCGATTATTAGGGTTCCGTACCCAAAGGGTAAAAACTGGATCCTATTACTTAGACTTCGATGTCTGTCTGTCCGTCTGTCTATCTCCAGGCTCCAGGTATCTTAAGAACGCTATAGCTCTAGATTTCTGAAATGTTCACAGATTGTGTATATCTGTTGCCACTATAACAACAAATACTTAAAATAAAATAAATTAAATATTTAAGGGGGGTCCAATACAACAAACGTATTTTTTTGCTATTTTTTGCTCTATATATATAATGACAAAAGGTACGAACTTGAAATGTTCACAGAACACTAAATTATATTTATTCTTTAATAATTAATAATAAAATTTGAATAAAATAAATAATTAAGGGGGCTCCCATACAGAAAACAAATTTTATACCTATTTTTGCTCTATATAATGGTACGGAACGGAGAACCCTTCGTGTGAGAGTCTCACTTGGCAGATGTTATTCTGATAGGAAGAATAATTGTTTTTTTTTTCAAAAATCTACATGCGGTTTGAGCAACAACTCCTTGGTAATGAAAAGTGAGTTTGTGAGATGATATTTTAACGCACTGGTTTTAACTTTTAACTTATTGGTTCTAAAAAGTGAGCTTGTGAAATAATTTTATTTACTTTACCTACTTAAGATATTATAATTTTACTTAGGATATTATATTAAAACAATTGTAAAAAATATATGATAGTCAGTGGACTATTATCTTATATCTTTAAACGAGCAATTCTTGTATATAATTGGAATCTCGGAATCTGCACCAACGATTTTCATGAAATTTAGTATATAGGGGGTTTCGGGGGCGATAAATCGATCTAGCTAGGAATCATTTTTAGAAAATGTCATTTTATTCGTGTTTATCGAATACCGAGCAAAGCTTGGTCAAATAGCTAGCAATATTTATACAGGAAATTGATGTTATCTCTATTTTCTCCGTCAATGAACAACATTCTTATTTCCAGTACTGGATCTATGACAAGAATTTATAATATATACAATACTAGCTGTTGCCCGCGACTTCGTCTGCGTCAGTATATAATAGCAAACATAATTAATTTTCCCCATATTAGACCATTTTCCATTAATTCTTCCACCGATTTGTCGCAGTTTTTTATCGCAATTGCAAAATGGCCTAGAGCCATTATTAACATAAATAGACTATAGAGTTCCTGAGATTAGCACGTTAAAACAAAAAGTACAATTAAAAAACCGGCCAAGTGCGTGTCGGGCCACGCGTAATATAGGATTTCGTAGTACCGCTAGTTTTTGAATTTTTTTGTATGGTCAATGAATGTACATTTATAACGTGTTTTACAATACTAACAAAATCATCTCAGTTACTTTCAAAGGAATTTGAACGAAAAGTTCCTTTATACTTCGCCGAATAATTTTTTTTTAGTTGATCGACTATTACTCAATAATTACTTATGAAATCTTCTTAGCCGTGACAGTTTTCCTTTTAACTTCACCATATTTCCCACTCCCATGAATTTTTTCACATCAACAACAACCGTTTAGCTGGTAGAAGGGGGACACTGGACTCTAACGATTTTTTCCACTTTAAAACTTAATATTTCACAAATGGATCCCTAAATTGCATTGGATTGGATCATTATTTGAATCCAGCCTGTTGCGAAACTTTGCATGAACAAAATTTGAAGAAATAACTCCACGGCCAAACAACCATTTTCCTGACTCACTGAAAAGATTTATTTCGCCGACTGTATAATATAAAACATTTAGAAAAAACTAATTGAAAAACATTTATTTACCCGACTGTAAATAGGTACAATATGTCTATTATTCGTGCTATTATTGATATTAATATATTGTAACCCATTGACAAACATTAATTTTCCCAACCTCACAATGTGCGGTGCGTAATTTGAATAAAACTCACTGCCAAACATTAAATTCCCTACACTATCGCTATCGCCGCGTTTAGGCAGCGCACACCAAAATAGCCCGCAGACAATGTTTTTTTTCTGCTTAATATTTTTGATATAATAATAGTATGATATGATAAGCGATGTTACTGTAAAGTTTCATCAAAATCTTTTCAGTAGTTTTTACGTGAATATTTAAAAAAAAACTATCTTACGATCACACGGTGGGGTGGACGCGAAAAAACAATTCTTCAAAATTCAGCTTGATGTGCTGGGGAGGTACCATAAAAATATATATTTTTAAGATTTTTTATAAGTACCACTTTGTCGGCATCATTCCGAATTACAGCTTTGTAGGCCCTATAGTCTCTGAGCAAAACCACGGGCAGATAGACGGACAGACCGAAACTATATTAAGGGTGCCTTGTTGACTACGAAACTCTAAAAACGGGACCCTATTACTAAGACTTCGATGTCTGTCCGTCTGTCTGTCTGTCTGTCCGTCCGTCTGTCTGTCTGTCCATCTGTCCGTCCGTCCGTCCATCCGTCTGTCCATCCGTCCGTCTATCCGTCCGTCCGTCCGTCCGTCCGTCCGTCCGTCCGTCCGTCCGTCCTACTGTCTGGCTGTCTGTCTACAAAATTAAATTTTCACAGATTGTGTATTTCTGTTTCCGCTGTAAAAACAATATTAAGTAGGCACTAAAAACTAAATAAGTACATAATATAGTTAATACTCGTATTTAAAGCTTGACTTTTATTGGCCTTTTTTGTTCGATATCAGTTAGGCACTTCAAATTTTCACAAAATCCTTTATTATTCTTATTTAAATTTATGTACTTAATCTATGCATATAATAAAACTGTAGAAATGAAAATTCTGTACATTAAAGATATTAAAAAAATAGAAATCGGGGGTGTTACTACATCGCTATAGAAGTTAAAAATGTGGTTAGTTTTTTTGTCTGTCTGTCTGTCTGTATGTTTGTTTCACTATCACACGAAAACTACTGATCCGATTGGAATGTGGTTTTCGCAGATATATTTGTCTTCTTCCAACTTAACACCTGGTCTATAAAAAAATCCCCCCACCCCTCTAAAGTGACGAAAGAGGGGGTCAGATTTTGTATAAGACTTTTGCTTTAACACAAAAACTATTGATCCGATTTACATACGGTTTTCGCAGATATATTTGTCTTCTTCCAACTCAAAATCTGGTGTATAAAATTACCTCCCCATCCCCCTCCCCTTACAGGAGCAAAGAGGGGTTGAGATTTTGTATCATACTTATTTCTTAATGGACTTACTTCATATTTTAACAGTTTTTTCCAACTTAACATCTGGTTTATAAACAATTCCCCCCCACCACTCTTAAGGGACAAAAGAGGGGGTAAGATTTTGTATAAACTGATGAAGTAGAAATACTTTAAATGGCAAAACAACATTTATCGGGACAGCTAGTAAATTAATAAAAATATTAAAATAAAAAATAAGGCGGGCTCCCTACAAAAAACATAATTTTTGGCCTACCGACTCGCACTTGGCCGATTTTTTTGTATAAATGGAGGATTTAGAGCCGGTAAATAATTTAAAATAAAAAACTTTGTATTCTATGTTTAGCCAGACATATTAGCTAGATGATGTTTGTTATTGCCTTATTGCCTTTTTTATAAAATGTTAGTTATCTGGTTATTTCACTCACGTCTTCAATTATAATTCAGTATGGCTGAAATATAACGATTAGGATTTGCAAATCACAACAGAAATGTGGTGTTCGCAGCTCCATTGCACAGAAATTAGTACTTTATCAAGTTATCTTACGTTTTACCGTAGTAAAAACACTGCCCTTTCCCGGGTCTAAAAATATCTCTAAGTATACCGAATGTTATCTAAATCGGTTCAGCGGTTTAATTAAATAAAAAAAAAATGTATATCAAATCGTATATTTTTTGCCTTCTCCCTGACTTAAAGTATCTGCAAACCCATTAAAATTGGTTCAATAGTTTAGCGAAGGGGCTACTGCCCACTTTTAGAACAAATTATGTTTTAGCGCCCCCAATTTTTTTAATTTAAAACGCATCCAAATTAAATAAATCACTCCCAATCCTCTACAAAACAACCCCATATTTTTTTCTGGGTCCCACACCGCCATCTAGACCTTCAGCACCCACAAGGGGGTATAATGCCCACATTGAGAAAAACTGCTGCATATTACCCGTGGTTTAGCGTGAAAGCAAGAATCACAGACAGACAGAGTTTATTTCATTCATAACTTTGGTCCTTTAGACAATCTTTTGTGCTTATGAGTTAATCTAAAAAAAAATTAACTTAAATCTCAATTTAAAAAAAAACTATTTTTATTTGTTCCAAGTCCCGATCCTTCGGAAGTAATTTTATATGTATACTCTTTGGTTTTTAAAATTACGGTTACCATGGCAATAACAGAGTAGACAGATTATGTCTATTGTGGCAAAAAGCTACGAATGGGGTCTCTAACTCTCTACACGCTGCAAACGCTGCTAAACGCTGTAAAGCACTAAAAACTGTTTCATGCTTTTTAACGACTTTTAAGGATAAATTTCAACAAACTATGAATTACATCATCCATAAAATACATCAAATAATATTGATGCAAATTTTCGAGCAGATCGGACTAAGGAATCGAGTTGTCCCATACTAACTTCATCCCCCCTTTTCACACCCTTAGGAGACGAATTTCTAAAAATCCCTTCTTATTACACGCATACGTCATACGATGAACACGCCCTCCAAATTTCAAGTATCTGCAATCAGTGGTTTAGGCCGCAGCGTGATTCCATTTTCATGTCATTCAGGACAAAGCCTTTTCTATAATGATATAGATTATTTGATATTATACCGCCTAACTTATAATTTAAAGACCCTGACATAATATAATAATGTTTACATATAATAGATTATAGTAGCTGTCCCGGCAACATTGTTTTGCCATATAAAGTATTTCGCCCATATTATCTTATTGAAGTGACTCAAAGTGACTAATTAATAAGTATGTCACCATGGCAACGTCGATAGCTATCCCGTCGCACAAACAATGGTCGCCGTCAGTCTCGAGTTGTAGTAATTTACTATTATTTATTCAACAAATGCACTTATAATATAATCTATACTAATATTATAATTGGGAAGAGTTTGTTTGTTTGTTTGAACGCGCTAATCTCAGGAACTACTGATCCGATTTAAAAATTATTTTACTCTTGGATAGCCCATTTATCTAGGAAGGCAGGCTATATTTTATCACGCTAAGACTAATAGAAGCGAAGAAATAAAGGAAAATGTGGAAAAAACGGGGGAAATTATATGAAAGGGCTTATTCGAACGCGCTAATCTCAGGAACTACTGGTCCCATTTGAAAATTTATTTCAGTGTTAGATAGCCTATTTATCGGGAAAGGCTATAGTTTATCACGCTAAACCTAATTGGAGCGAAGAAATAGAGAAAAATGTGGAAGAAATGGGGTAATTATATAAAATTGCTTATTATCTTAAGAACTACTGGAGCAATTTTTATGTTAAGTATTTGGCAAACATGAAGAATAGACCACGTGAAGGGACGTAGGCTATTTTTTGCGGAAAATGTACGGTTGCGTGAAATTCCTAAATTACGCAAGCGAAAGCCGCGCGGAACATTTATATATTATAATAAAATCGTAGGAAAGTCAATTCTGTACATTGAATATTTTTGTACAATAAATAATATTTGGGATGTGATCTACTATGCTAACGCGGACGAATTCGCGGGCAACAGCTAGTAATATTTCTTTAAAAACATAACGAATATCGACAAGAGCATACGTTTCGTTACACAATAGATGTTATCTTGGATTTATTTCACGAAATAAGGAGTAATATTCACTCCGAACACAGAATGTTTTAATAATGGCGATAACGAACACGCAATTCGGCGTGACGCAGGACGTAGTCGGAGACGATAATTTTACGCTAATGTTTGAAGTTGGTTTAAACTTTAGGCGTAGACGCCTGGAACTGTCAGTTTTTGTTGTACTTACCGTTCAGTGAGCAGAGTGTAATCTGTTCTGACTTTTATTTAAGAATACTAGAATATCAATAGCAACAAGGCTAGGAAGTACAGCATTTGCACTGGAGAGGGTGCCGGTTCTTAGGCACCAATTTCACTAATTCTATACTATTATTATCAATAATATTATAAAGCTTTTCAGCTTTATAATATTATTGATAATAATATTATATATTTTTAAGAAATAAAAGTTTGTTTGTTTGAACGCGATAATCTCAGGAACTACCGATTTCAAAAATTCTTTCACCAATATGTAGCTAAGGCCTAAGATGTTTCCGAGCTATATAGATTATCTAATAGAATATACAATTCTCGTGTCACAATGTTCGATAGCGTACTCCACCGAAACGGCTTTACTGATTTTTACCAAATTTTATATGCATATTCAGTGGGTCTGAGAATCGGCTACTCGGTACTTTATATATTGATAAGTGCATTTGCTGAATAAATAATAGTAAATTATTAGAACTCGAGACTGACGGCGACCATTGTTTGTGCGACGGGATAGCGATGGACGTTGCCATGGTGACATGCTTATTTAGTCACTTCAATAAAATAATACGGGTGAAATACTTTATGTAGCAAAACAATGTTTGCCGGGACAGCTAGTATTTATAAATTATGTACTTCATATAATTTTTTAAATATTTGTAACACGGGCGGAGCCAGGGCGGACCCCTAGTATATTATAATATATACTGTTGTATCATATTAATGCATATACATAGATATATCATATTATAATATTATGATACTGATCCTCTGCCGGTACAGTAACACAATATCGTCCTTACCGCACAATATGGTTAGCCCGAGCCATTAACTATCAATTTGTAGGACTAGGCTGTAATGCTATAATATATTAGAATTCCCGAATAAATTTGAAAGGAAAGATAACAAAACATGAGAGCAGATATTTTAGTATTAAAACTTTTAATTAACTAAAATATATTTATAAGGAATGTTACGATCCATTAATATTAAAGTCCCTATCGATTACAGAATCTATATAATATTGTTATAGCTAATGTAGTTGTTAAAGTTAAGTTAACAACAGTTGAGAAACATGAACATAAGAAGTAGGCCCGACGGCAGTTGGTAAAGTAAGTTTGGTGATAAATTATGTCAGCAGATTATTGGGTGCGACTTACATTAATGATACGAAAAATCCTTACACCCAAGTCGAAAGTGAAGAGGGATTTCTGTATTTCTATATTTTAATGGTTTGTAATTATTCTTCTTGCTATAATTTGAAAACTTTGGCTAATTTTTGACCATAAATAATAAAAATTGAATCGTTTTATATAATATTTTTTTTAAAGGATAGAATAAAATAATTTTTAGGAAAATGAAAACTCTTTTTATTGAGACAGTTAATATAATTTTTTTTAATCGGCAGAAGTACATCTGTGTCTTTTTGTTAACAAAATATAATATTGACATATTTAACTTAACTTTCCGTAACGTTACTTTGGAGTACCAAATTGATTATCCTAAATAACCTTTGTTTTACAATAACAGCCAACACGCGTCACGTTGAGCTATGTTGGACAACCAGGCACAATTGCCGTCAATCATAGGAAACCATGGACGAATTAGGCCACTATTCGTAAAGTATAGTAAGCCTGGTGGCTTGCATATAGTAAGCCTGTGCCAAAATGTACAGGCATAATTAGGTATGAAGTGCCAGATTGGCGCTTGCTTTAAAATGTATAAAGCGTGGGTAACGTTTCAAAGTTTAAGTTTTGACTACCTAACTCCGCGTAGAAAGTCTCCTGGGTTGTTGTATGTTAATATATTAACTGATATTAATATTACTAAAATAGACTAAAATTTTCATGGATTGTGTATTTCTGTTGCCGCTATATTAACAAATATACAAAAATAAAATAAATTAAATATTTAAGAGGGGCTCCCATACAACAAAAGTGGCCTTTTTTGCTCGATATCAATAATGGTAACATGTAGGCACTTGAAATTTTCACTATATAATCTTCAATTAAATGCGTATTTTAATATCCCGCTCCCATACTAAAAACTAAATTTTTGCCCTATTTTTGCTCTATAACGGTACGGAACCAATCGTGCGCGAGTCCGATTCGCACTTAGCCGATTATTTTTAATAATATTTGTACCAAGTTGAAGATTTCAAATGAAGATTTTTATAGCTTTTTCATGTTTCCTACATTATAAGCTTATTTTAATTAATATCGTAATTTATTTTTAACTTCCGTAGAAATTTTGAATATTTTAGGAGCAGTCTACGGGAGCAGTACTTATAGGTTTTTTTTAATCTAAGTGCGGGTTAAAAACTGCATACATTTTTTATTTAACATTTTTTAGCCTACATAACCCATCAACTCTCGTGGCTCACTTGACCAATTTAAAATTTATTTACATTTCGAAATCCGTTGAAAAAATGTTTAATCGGGTAAAATTTTCCTTTCACAGGATTCTATTTATAGAGCCAAAGCGATGAGTTAATTAAGAGGAAATAGCATTTCCTCGACGATTTTCTTTTTTTCGTTGCCGGGAAAAATTTAAAAAATCTTTAATAGATTGTCTCTTTCAATTTATTTACAAGTAGTTAATTTTTATCAAATTTTTGCACAATAATTATTGTAATTATTTCTCTTTTACGCAGCTAACTACGTGATATTTAAATTTGTGGCAGTATATTCCACCCATACTCAACTTACTAAGCCTCTTGTAGAATATAGGAATACGTTAATGGAGGTTAGAGTTGAGTAGAGGTTAACCACTTGATTGACAGTATTAACTTGTTGCTTTAACTCAAGTAATTAGGGATTGATGTTCGTGGATCAACTCTGGATACCTAGAAATTATCCAAACCACGAGGCAATCCAAATAACTTTATATTAAACTAGATGACCCCCGCAACTCCGTCACGCCAAAAATAGTTTATCGCGCGGGAGCCGTACATTTTTCCAGGATAAAAAGCTTTGTTTGCCCTTTCCCAGGGCTCAAAGTATCTCCGTACCAAATTTCAGCAAAAGCGGTTCAGTGGTTCGGGCGTGAAGAGGTAACAGACACACTTTCGCATTTAAATAAAGAAATAATGATTTATTCGTGCGCCAAGACAATACACACTATACGACTACAAGAGCAAAATTAACACCACTTTAAAAAAAGGACTATATTATTTGATATAATTGACTTTTTTGATTAATTTGATTGAATGAATGCTTAGGTTTTTTTTTCGCTTGTCCATACAAATCACAAAAAAATTCACCCTTCAGCCCTGCTATTTTCACAGTGAACTCTATATTATTAGGGACACATACACACCCTATAGACTATAGTAGAGATCAACTACGATAACATGGCGCGCCCCTCCAAATGACTATTTCAATGTGTGTAGTCACATCCTTATGAAAGAGTTTGTATGTAGTAAGTATTCAACCAATCACAGTACACGTAAGATTTCACTTAATGTCACTTATTACCAAGATTTGTTAGTCAACTAATCATAACTGGCCGACCGCGCAAGACAACGCACTTCAAACGTTTTGAATTTTGGAGGGGCGCGCCATGTTATCGTAGTTGATATCTATTATCACTTAGATTTGTTACACCTTGTATATTGTATAATATAATATTAGTATGGATATAACAATATTGTGTTTCATACAACAGGTCTAACACCCGATGAGGAGGCGCGACAGTCTGTCATCAAAGAGCTCATCAACACAGAGGCGGACTACATCAGACATCTTATGTCACTTGTCGAGGTAAGCTATTTTACCTTTTTACCCCGCAGACTACAGAGTCTTCGGCCGATAGTCTGACCTAATCATTTTAAGCTTGATTTACATGTGACCGCGCGCGCGAGCGGTTCGGGCGCTACACCGCGTGATCACGAACAAAATAATATAACGTACAGTTACAAGACAAGACAAGGCTTTAAATGAGCGTAGCGAGAAAAGGAACTAACGCTTCCATCATACAAAAACGTCATTTTTGACATGTGTTTGACAGTTCTCCTTTACCAGCAGCGACCCGTCCACATTCGTTTAAAACTTAATGGAGCACTATATGTACCGATTTATATGTATATTGTATACTGATAGCGGCGCGCTCGCGTTGTCATTTTCATTCGGGCGGACCTTCGATCACTAATATACAAGATACACAGTCTCATACAAAACCTCTCGAAAATCTGTCGCCGAGTAATAGAGTTTAAAAAAGTATACATTTATCTAAAATCAACCTTAATCACAGTAATTATTAAATATCTTTATATAAAACAATGTACATTTGAGTTTACAAAGCAATAAAATTTTTACGTCCGATGCACGCTTCATACTAAATTCAACCATCCGCGTATATGATTTAAGTTCAAATTTGTATAGTGCCAAAAAAAAAATCCAATTTTACGACCGAAATTCGCCGCTGGAACAGGGCGAAGGGCGAAGTATGAGTGGAGTCGAACTGTTCAATTTTTTTTTGTTGATTGTAATTTGTAATAATTTTAATAGTCCATTTTTTTATTTTTCCGAAGTTTAATGTATAAAGTGAGGAGTAATTATTTTTTACTTGTAATATTATGTTGTTCTAATGTTATGTCTAATTTTATCATTAACCAAAATATACATAAGTGTACATACATTTTCCGATAGGCCACAAAGGACAACTCACATCACCCAACGCCCATACTTTTTAACCGACTTAAAAAATCCTTAATGGGAACTATATTTGATCGAAGATGGGAACATAATATTATAATCTCCTTCCTCCTGGAGAATATAATATTATGTTCGTCTGTTTATATTTTTTGTAATATTGTATTTTTCAACGATCACTTTGCCGTTTGTGGACCGATTTTCAAGATTTTTTCGCTATTGTATCGGGTTAATCCGAATTTGGTTTGAATTTCTTCGCTATTTATACTGAAAAACCCATTTATCTGGATGATATTGTGATTTCGATTCATCTGAAGTATTTCAAATGCAAAGTTATAGTGACTTTGGATAAAAAGAAAAGAAACAGTATCAGATTCAATCAGAGTCTTATATAAATACGTTAAACTATCCATGCAAACTAAAAGACCTGAAAAAAATCCTCAATAAAAAAATAATAGTAATAGCGACTCCATCAAATGGAACAGAAACATAGCTTATAACCCGAACATTTCAAGTGGGCATGATAAACTACGATAATTACCTTTAGTATGAGTATTCGCAATTGAGATGGTTTATACCTGGTGTTGATTTATTTACAACTTAATTTTAAAACTGTCTTTTGGTGATTTCTTAAAGAAATACCAATATTTACAATACAATTGTAAGAAATATATTAGGATCAAATTAATACTTACCGGAAATATGAAATTGCATCCTTTTTTTTGGTTTTAGACGTATGATTTCTACAATTATTAAACGCGCACTGAGGCATGTTTCCCGGCGGAGCGTTCGAGCACTACTAAATCAAAAGTGCACCAGAATGTTGAGTTTGGTGCTCTTTTGGTGAGGTCGTTTTTTGCCGCGGATTGTGTATCTTGTATATTAGTGATCGAAGGGGCGGACGCGTATAAATCAAGCCTTAGGCCACGTTTCCACTGAAGCGGAGCGGAGCGGAGTCGAGTGCAGCTTAGCGATGCCGAATTGATCAAGCACCATGCTCGAAATCTTCGCTCCGCTTCGCTGTCATTCCGCTGGAATAGCATGATTGGTCAATTCGGGCACCGCTAAGCTCCACTCCGCTTCAGTGAAAACACACCCTTATTATCAGCCGATACTAAATGGTTTGTTGTATAATAATAATAATATAGCCTTTTATTCCGATTAACTTAAACTAATTACATTATTTAGAAATTAACTTAAACATGGATTAAACTAAACTAAAAAGTGTACCTTATTCTTATAGCTGCACTTTCTTTATTGTTTGCAGATCTGTTTGCCAATCGGCAAAGGCCTCCTCCAACCGTTTCCATTCTTTCCTATTATCTGCCACTCTGTTCCACATTACTCCTGCCACTTTTCTTAGATCGTCGTCCCATCTTTTTTGAGGTCTTCCTCTTTTCCTCGTAGGTAAGAAATTTTTTGTTGTACGCGCACCTAATCTTTATACTGATGCGCTCTACTAAACTATTGACCGACAAAAAGTCAGTGGAGGCTGGTCAGGTAGAGATTGTCAAACTTCAAATGACGCGCTCCTCTCTCGTCTTTACATAATATACTGTTAATAAAGTTTAAGTAAATACGCAAGAACTATTTATTAATATTTACATCAAAGGCTGGCAGGAGGCAATGCGACTGCAGCTCTTCTAATGTTGCGAGTGTCCATTGGCGACGGTATAACGTAGTTATTTTCTATCAGGTGACTCGTTTGCTCGTTTGCCCCCTTATTTTATTTAAAAAAGTATAGTACCAACTAGTGTAGTATAGTGAGGCGCCTTATTTTAAGTTAGACAAGCTCTGCTTTAATGATATTGTACTTAGTCAAATATTTCCAACACTACTTGCTTTACAACACACTAAGTGCTTTAAGCTAAAATACACCTTGTTGCACTCTGGGAGTGTAGGCAAAAATGTAAATGATATAGTAAAAAAGATAATATACCTAATGAAAAAGATATAGCAGAAGCAATATCGCATTTTCGACGCGCGGTCGGAAGAAATGTTGCTTCGTTTTCTAGGCCAGTCTTACGAATTTTCAATTCGACAGTTACGTATCTTGGATCCCAACTCAAGTTGTTTCCAATCGATCCCGACTTTCAAAACTTTATTTGCAACACCATACATGTTTAGCATGTAAAAAACAAATCATTTTTAATAATAATTTGAAAGTTTGATGTAACGCGAAGATTATGTAAATGCTGAGAATTTAAATATTCAATGTTCATATTGGGAGAAGGTAGAAATTCGAGTCGCCTACATTTTCAGCCGCGTACGACCGCCGAGACTATTGTGCTAGAAAAATGTTGAGTTATTTTAAGTTAAAATTTAGAATCTAAATAAATACATTCCGCACTCGAGTTGTGTTATTCACGAGGTATTCTGGGATAGGTTAGTTAAAGGTTAGTCACCGATTCCTTGGAGCTTACGTACGGGGTTTATACTAATATTAAAAACTTAAGAGTTTGTTTTTGAACGCGCTAATCTGAGGAATTACTGGTTCGAATTGAAAAAAATTTTTTGTGTTGGATAATCAATAATTTATCTAGGAATATACTTAAGGCTAAATAACATCACGCCGCGACGAATAGGAGAGAAAATCATCGAGACACGTAAAAATAGGGAAATGCATTTTTGTTATCATAATAATATTGCGTTGCCGCGGGTGAAGTTGCAGGTAGACTAGTACAAAGTTTAATTTTCCAGCGGCTTCACTCGCTTTGCCCACGCAAATTTAAATTCCGGGAACACAAATTTTGATGTCCTATTTAATCCCTTTGTGGATGGACTTTAAAATCCAAGTTCACTTTCATACAAAATCCATGCCCCGAATACACTTCAAAAGAGGGTAGAGTTCTAAAGATACATAAAATAGTATATTATAACGACTTCACCAGCAAACGTCTATTACTTCAAAATGTAGCACTTTACTTGACTTTTTCTTGTCTAGTCCCAAAATAAGTGTATATTACACAATCATTGTGTAATGTACATACTATGATGATTCACATTATAATAATATTATTGATATTACATAATATAAATAAAGTAAGTGCGAAACATAGTCGAACCGCTTGTATATGGAATGGCCGCTGGGACCAGCCCGTATGTGGCTGGAGAAAAAGTTTTAATATGAATTTAATAGCTCGGCCATGAGTCGTGATGGAACATTATCCGAATCACCTCGAGGGAGCGGTAATATATTTCTACATATTCATCATCATAAGTATAAGGGTACGAGTACTAGTGATACTACGGGGTATACGTGGTACCACCCTACAAAAGACGATAGCGACTAGCGATAGAATTTAACTTATGACATCGCAAACGCTATGGCACTTATAGACTACAGGCCCACGTCGAAAATAGATGGGTCAAATGAACCACCTGGGGACGTATGTAGGACGATATAAGAGCATAAAATAATAAGATTTAGCACTATGCCGTCACTTGTAAGCTGTCCAACTGAGTGCTGGTGAGAATTCAAAAGAGCATGTATGGTGAGTACATTTTGATCATATGATCCTGTACGGCATTTTTACCATCGATAGACACATGAAAAATAATAAGAAAACCCGCAGTGCCGTACAAAAAAATGCGCCAACAAGTCGGTATTTTTATTTTATTTTCAGCCAATTTCCATGGTAAATTTGGTCATTTGATTCAATACGGCATACATTTCATACTGTTCGAATACAGCTTGGAATCATTTATCCCGCAACGCCGTACAAAAATAATGCGACAATCATAATATAATAAAATATATAGCCACTGAAAAAAATATTAAAATCTATAGCCTATGATCCTTCACATGGTCATCCTTCTTATCTGTACCAAATAACATAAAAATTGCTCCAGTAATTCGCAAGATAAGCCCTTTCAAATAATTTCGCCCGTTTTTTTCACATTCTCCTATTAGTTTTAGCGTGATAAAATATAGCCTATAGCCTTCCTCAATAAATTGGCTATTCAACACTGAAATATTTTTTTAAATCTGACCAGTAGTTCCTGAGATTAGCGCGTTCAAGACGTTAGCCCTTTGAAATAATTTTCCCCGATTTTTTCCACATTTTCCTCTATTTCTTCGCTCCTATTAGTCTTAGCGTGATAAAATATAGCCTATAGCCTTCCTCGATAAATGGGCCATCTAATACTGAAAGAATCCTCAAAATTCGTTGCGTAGTTTTAAAGATTAAAGGGAACAAAGGGACATGAGGAAAAAAGACGACTTTGTTTTATAATAAGTATAGATGAAACCGTTTAAAAAGAGAATGATGTTTTAGTTGTTGTCATTAACAAAAGAGGTCGCGGGGAGATTGGGCCTCGTTGTGCCAACCTCACAGGAAGGGACACATAAACGTACGCGATTCCTTTTTATGAGAACGCGTGTACGTTTAAACGTGTATTCAAATTGTATGAGACATGCACACTCTAAAGCTTATCAGCGTAAAATTTTTTGTCATACTTTTTTACGGAGAATCTGGTAAAATGTTTTGTGAAATTAGAAGAAAGATCAACAAATAAAAGCAACGATGATGCTATTTAGTTGGCAGCATACAACATACACTTACTTTCTTAATAGTAAAAATATCAAGAGTCACGACTATATTCCTTTTAGTTAAACAAGTCTTTTTTTAAATATATTAAAGTATATTAAAGCAAAGTATTTGTAGCGTAAGTTGTTAGTTACTTAGAAATTAAATAGGTTGTTGATTTTCCAAAAAATAAATAAGCAATTCATAGACTGCCAAATCCCTGTCTGTCCTTTAGCTGACTAAATAGATTTCGTCTACTTTGGTCCATTGCGACTAAAAATAGAACATTAACACCTAAAATAAAACGGTAAATCCGTTTTCCCCCAAGGCAAAGCAGGCGAGTTATCAAGGGCGAGGCGAGGCGAGTTATCTCTCGTTTAAACGGCCATCAACGCGATAGTGCTGATTACCGCATGCCCCGCTACAATACACCAGTGATGTATAGCACGATGGGGGCCCCACCTCCCCACAGAAATAAGTCATGATAAACTTACATTGGGCCGGATAATAAGAATATTATTAGTTCATGTTATTTCTGTTTATCGAAATATTATGTAGTTTTGTTAATTACATTAATCTTATAACAAAATCTATACTAATATTAAAAATGTGAAAGTATGTATGTCTGTTACCTCTTCACGCCCAAACCACTGAACCTATTTTGCTGAAAGGTAGATATAGAAATACTTTGAGTCCCGGGAAAGGACTAGGGTACTTTTTATTCAGGAAAAATGTACGATTCGCGGGCGTCATATAGTAAAATCATTAGCAATACAACATAATAATAAAATACGCTTATAGCTCCTTAAATTAAGATGTAAAGGTTGGGTGGGTGAAGTTTAATAATTATTTTCTTGAAAATATAAGGTTCTATTAATGCCGCAAGTACCTCTTTGCTCGTTTAATTTTGACCCGAGCCATACTTTAACTTAATAAGGTATATTAAACCCAATGTGTCTCGCTGATCCCTTTTTCATGCCTTTACGACGTTAATGTAGTACATCCTTTTATCTCAAGATTAATCTGTTCCCAAATTCTTATTAGAATATAAGACATAACTCGCTGTCTCGCTAAATTGTTAGATTAATAGCTTAAGCTTCCTCTTAATTGTGGCCTAAAAATTGACGCCATGATAACGTCGCTAACTACAGGTAGTGTACAATTTAGATATTGATCATAGGCATTTAATCCTTCGATCGCGGATTCTTGGAAATCTATTGTTATTCTATTGTTATCGTCACCGGTGCTCTTATGGGGCTTGAAAGGTTAAGGTCCTTCTACAGTTCCAGTAACCAGCTCACTTATCATGTAACTTTGATGAGCATAAATTTCAGTTAGGTCATGGTTAAAATAACTGTGACCATGAGAACTGAACTTCATGCTTATAAAAGTAAAAGGATAAGTGGGTACTTAATAATTAATAAAGTATTAGTCCAACCAAGGGGTACCAATGTGAAGAGATCTATTACAGGTTATATTTAATTTATTAATGCCCAATTTCACCACCAACTGGTAAAGTTAATGCTTGAATTATTAGTATCACGTTACCTATTTTGTTTTTCATATTTTTTGCCGATTCATTGTAGCGCACATTTTTGAAAACTTAGTAGTGGCGGCATACAATTCTCTTGTGACGCGTTAGCCGTGTCATGCACCATAGAAGTTGTATATGTCTCGCCATAGATGTTGCAAACCTTTTGTAGGTTTCACAGTTAGAATAACCAACAAACTGAAATGCAGTATTTAGGATAAGTATAGTGGTTTTTAGGATAATGACATAATGTTGTAAAATATTTGAATAAATACTTAAAAAAAAGATAAATGACAGCGTCTACTTTTTTCAATTCACAGAATATTCATAAATCAGAAACGAAGCCTATAGGCTTGTTTACACGTGGAAAATTAAGATGGTTTTGTTCAGAGTAGAACCTTCAAAAGTGTAATTTGAGGAAGATACAATCGTTTTCTAAATGACACGGCTCACGTGTCATCCACGCTGAATCGGTTAACAGTAACAGACGTTGGTGAAATTGGGCCTAACAGTTTTATAAATATCAAACTCTAATTAAAGTTACACTATCACATCTCTGTAGAAGGCAGTAATTATCTGGTGATGTGAGCTCACAGAATGTGACTAAGGAGTAAGTCTGGATTTATATGCGTCCACCAGTACGAGAGGTTTGGCCGCTACACCGCGAGATCACAAGCAATAGGCTAGTCTAATATATATGTTACGCTCAAAGATCGAAATCGCTCAGTGAGCGAAAAAATAGCTCACAACACGTTGTGGTCATAGTGAAACAGCCACGACGCGAAATTCGCGTCGTGACTCTAATGAATACGGCTACGACGCGTTCTGGCAATCACAAAAAGACCATAACGCGAAATTCGTGTTGTGTTCGTGTCGTGGCTGATATCCTGTTCGTTTTTCTTTATTTGTTCTTGATTGATTAATCGTCCATAGGTATGTAAGGTATGGAAGATTATATTTGAATTACCACGCGTATTACAAAATATTTGTTCTTTTACTAAATCACTGCATAACGTGTTTTTCATCATTATTTGCAAAATATCCATAGTTCCATACTATCCGTACTAATATTATTACTATCAGTCTGTCTGGCGCAACATGTTGTTGTTTTTTAATATAAAGTAATCTGATCTTAGTAAACAATTAGTATTATTGCTATTTATATAATAGACAGACAGACGTACAGACGTATGGAATTATGGATATTTTATAAATAACAATGATAAACACGTTATGCAGTGATTTAGTAAAAAAAGACGGTTGGAAAGTAGTGTTTTGTGTCGAACTCGAACTCGAATTCGACTCGAACTCGGTTGTCTGTAAAGTCGGTTTACTGACGATAGTTGAACGTGACAACGTAATAGCCTTAAATGGAACGCCTCAGAGCGAGGTAACAAACATGTTTTTTTGTGGGCGCAGCCCATATCGAATTATAAGACGTTGTCACGTCAAAAAAATATTTTGTAGTACCTACTACGTACGTACTGCGTACCTACGCGTGGTATTTCAAATATAATCTTCCATACATATGGAGTTTTTATTATTCGTAGCCTATGGACGATTAAACAAGAACAAATCAAGAAAAACGAAAAGCATATCAGCCACGACACGAATTTCGCGTTATGGTATTTAGTGATTGCCAGAACGCGTCGTAGTCGTTTTCATTAGAGCCACGACGCGAATTTCGCGTGAGCTATTTTTTCGCTTATTGAGCGATTTCGGTCTTTGAGCGTAACATATATAAATCTCCTGTCACGATGTTTGTCCGCGATGGCTTCCTAAACTACTTAACCGATTTTAATGTTTTCTTTTTTTAAATGTGAGCTTTTTTCCAACTTGAGAGATAGGATAGCTTAGATCTTTAATTATAGTCGAAATTTTATTTTATTGCAATTTATTTATCTATAAAGACCGACCATTGTTTATGCGACGCGGGTCACGGGATAGCGATAGACGTTGCCATGGTGACATAATTATTTAGTCACTAATTCAATAAAATAATACGGGCGATATACTTTCGCTGAAAGAATGACTCTGATATCTTAAAAACTATTCTAGATAATACAAATTACAAATTAGTGTCAGCGAGCTATAATATGACGTCACGCCTCGCATAGTTTGTAGGCATCGCGGGAGAACTTTGCTCAATAGTTATGTTAAATATTGCGTTTATGAAAGTGGTTTCATAAGAACAATTGTTATAAATTTCGTCACTTATCAAATAGTACACAAATAAATTAGATTTGCCTATCCAACTTTGAAGGCTCATAACAAAAAAAAAACAAAAGTTATCAAGCCCAAATTATTCAAATACTTATTTTTTACCGTTATATTCTTGTATTATTTAAAAGTCAGCCAATCATTGACCTCTGAAACACCCCTATTGTAGGTATGTCGAGGCCGTTAACAAGTGTAGCCCTCAAACCGCACGTTAATATACACACCGGCAAAATTAGCGGAACATAATAAAATTTTATTTTTTTTGAAAATTAATCGCTGTTTTTCATATATTTATTTATTAATTTAATAATTGATAATTAAAAAATAAAACTTATATAAATTTAGGGCATAAAAACGTGTAAAATTAAAAAAATCTGCAAAAATCTAAAATTAAGAAAAATCTTTGAAATTTCAGTAGTAAGTTTTTAAGTTAAATTCTTCATTTTTACTTAAGAAATGCCATGTTAACAGCGTGTAATGCCTTCTATGGATCTGAAGAGAGTCTGGATACGCCATTACATGCTTGCATTTTGATTGTCAATCATTTCCTGTGGGATATTCTTCTACTCCTCCAGTAGCGCCAACTCGAGCTCCTGAACACATTTTGGAGCTGGAGTTTTAATTCGTACCGTTCACCCATTGATGTGCCACACGTTCTCAATCAGATCCACATCCGTAGACCGTGCTGACCTCTCCACCTGGGCTACGCTAGCATCATTTAGGTCATAATGCCCGATTTTTTTACTCTATGAACGCGCAAAAAATTGAAGTTACTACCTAAAACTGTGTAAAAGGCACAACATGCAGTTCTAGGATGTCTGTGCTATTGCCCTGTACTGTCAAAGTACCATCATTAACAATCATCAGCTCTGTGCGGGCTCCAAATCATATGCAACCCCAAACCATTACGAAACCTGCATGATATACCACTGTTTCCGTTAAGTTTGATGGTCTATAGCGTTCCTTACGATTTATCCACATTCTTTATCGCCTGTCAATAAAATTTACACAGAATTTGCTCCCATCACTGTACAGCACATGATTTCACTCACTTGTCAAATTTTGATGTTCACGCGCAAATCTTAGCCTGGCTCTTTGGTGCCCTGTCTCAAGTTTTGGTGCCCTTGCTGGCACCTTTGAGTTTAATTTAACTTCTTTGAGTCTTTTTCTTACTGTACAATTACTTACAGGTACATCTCGGACCTGTTCCTATAGGTTTCATCTCTGCAAAGCAGTTTAAGGTCGATTTCTTAAGGCTTGTACCATTACAAAACGGTTATCCTGAACCTTTGCCACCCGATATATGTCTTGTTCTCGTCTCCGAACGTAAGATCCAGTCTCTCTGTAGCGTTGAAATTTACGATGGACCACGAAAGCCGACACACCTAAGGCCTGACTGACCGAACGGTAGGTGTGACCTTTCTCTATCGTGGTTACAGCTCTAGCTGTCGTAGATCCTGGAAAATCCATTAATTTTGTATCTAAGCAATGTGTTCTTCCAAAAACCAAACAATTAAATGAGCTGGCATGCCTTGCACCCCGCTAAAAACGCCATTCTTATCAGAAACACTTACAACGTCAATCATCGAAAAACACTTAGTAGGGCATAATTGCAATAAAAATCTGTCAACTTGCCAGTTTTGTTCAATATTTTATTTCTTAAATGAGCTTAGAAACTATAAAAAAGGATTTCACACAGCCCGACCCACTGGAATTCAAGTTGTGGCCCTTTTTACTTATGTTCCGCTAATTTTGCCGGTGTGTGTATATATATCGAGGCAAAGGCATTAGGCAAACTATAAAAAGGCATAAAGGCATATTTTTATAAAACCTTTTAAGTATTTCCCGGTTAGGTATTTAATAACCGAATAATAATTCTAAACACTAGGAAATAACAAACCATGACCTAGTATACAAACAATATCCAGGTCTATAGTTAATAACTCTAATCAGCTTTTGAGCTTTCTGCACCTTGCCGGAAGCTCAATCGTAGAACTTTGTTCATGAACGAAACTGGAACAAAGATTTTGAGTTGCCAGCTTTCGCAAACTCTTGACACACTGTAACAAACTATTACGATGGTTATTTTCTTGACAGTTTCGGGTACTTATAGGTAAGCGTATTTTGTAGTAGGGGAGGCCAGTGTGCTATTTGTGTAGTAACTCGAGCGCCGTTAAAACCTACTAACCTCTCCCCCCCCCCCATTTTAAATACTTCTATAATGATGTATATCAAAGTGCCTATCTTACATTATTATTATTAACGTTACTATAATATTATAAAACGGAAGAGTTTGTTTGTTTCAAATTATGAATGCATTAATCCTCAGGAACTTCTGGTCTGATTTTAAAAAGTTCTGTCAGATCTAAATAGCTCATTTATCGAGGAAGGCTTTAGGCTATATTTTATCATGCCAAAACTAATAGGAGTGAAGAAACAGAGGAAAATGTAGAAAAAACAGGAAAAATTATTTGAAAGGGCTTTTCTCACGAACTACTGGAGCAATTTTTATGTTATTTGGTACAATACGGCAGAACAATCACGTTTGTTGTATGTATGCGTTACGTTCAAACATAAAAATACTTTTAAATTATTGTCGTTTGGTCTGTTTGCAAAAGCCGGCCAATTTTGGCCTCGCGGGGGACGTATGGTCACCTTAGGTATACCGTATAGTTAATATCACCGTATATACCACCACCGTATAATGTATCTTAATCTCACACATCCGATGACATTTCAATACTTGAAAATAACTTTTTTAACCCCCTAAGTACTTAATCTGATTTTATATATCATTTTAACTAGAAACATTTGGGAAGCCTGTACAAGCTTTATCCGACACGCTCGAGCATGTCGTGAAATCCCCTTTTGGCCACCCCTACCATAACATATTGTTATGATCAAAGCGTTGTATCAAAGTATTTTCTCTAAAAGTATTTTAGAGAAAATACTTTGATACAACGCTTTTAGCATATAGCATATAAATGCTAATACGAGTAGCTTTTAGCTATTAGCATTTTAGTTTTTACTTTAATGTATAAAAGTAACTAAATAAAACTGAAGTATTTTTTCTGGAATAAAAACTATCCACTCCCGCGACTCAAATTATATCAGTTTTGCGGTTTGAGCGTGAAGAGGTAGCAGACAGACCGATAGACAGACAGACTTTCGCATTAATTATATCTAATATAAGTAAGTAAAGTAAAGTATGGACCACAACTGTTTCACTCATTGTTTATTACGTTTATAAATGGACCTGGATCCCAGAAGGATAAGACATAACTTACTCTCTGATAAATGAAACCATAGGTTCTTAGAAGTGCCTCGTGTGCTTAGAATACCTATCCCATCTTTGTTATTATATACTATGCTGACGTGGATGAAGTCGCGAGCAACAGCTAGTAGAAAATAAATTCTTGCAATATTGTTTTCTTAGGTGTTTTACTAAATAAAATAACTTAAAATAAAATAACGCCAATATTATTTTTTTTGCAACAAACTTACTTTTAAAGCATTTGAAATAACTTTTGGCCCATAAAAATAGTCTTACAATACATGATACTAGGTCAGAATAATATTCTACAAATGATATATTTAATTTTTTTTATGCAATAAACCTGATGGAAAGCAACTTCCGTCTCCCATGGACACTCGCAGCATCAGAAGAGCTGCAGGTGCGTTGCCGGCCTTTTAAGGGGTAATAGGGGAAGGTAGGGAAGGAAATAGGGAAGGGTAGGGAAGGGAAAAGGGTAGGGGATTGGGCCTCCGGTAAACTCACTCACTCGGCGAAACACAGCGCAAGCGCTGTTTCACGCCGGTTTTCTGTGAGGACGTGGTATTTCTCCGGTCGAGCCGGCCCATTCGTGCCGAAGCATGGCTCTCCCACGTCAAAATAAGAGATAATATTAAATATTAGCCACTTGAAAATAAGTAAAGTAAGCTTAAAGTAAGACATATTTTTGTCAACTTTCACACCTGGTACCTGCCCAGGTTCCACGCCGCGTAGTGCTCCACAAATACGCAGGTCGCAGGTATTCTAAGTGCACGAGGCACTACTAAGAACATAGACATTTGGGAAGCCTGTACTAGCTTTATCCGACACGCTCGAGCATGTCGTGAAATCCCCTTTTGGCCTCCCCTACCATAACATATTGTTATAATCAAAGCGTTGTATCAAAGTATTTTCTCTAAAAGTATTTTAGAGAAAATACTTTGATACAACGCTTTTAGTATATAGCATATAAATGCTAATAGCTTTTAGCTATTAGCATTTTAGTTTTTACTTTAATGTATAAAAGTAACTAAATAAAACTGAAGTATTTTTTCTTTCTTTTCTCTTAGTAGTGCCTCATGTTCTTAGAAACAGAACAGGAGCGAAACCATAGGGTTGCAACCATCAGAGAGTAAGTTACGGCTTATCCTTCTGGGATCCAAGTCTAAAAGTAAAATGTAACCGCCAGGCGGATTTAAAATTCAATTCTTAAAATTAAAACTCATAGCCTAAAGCCTTCTAAAAGCTGAGTTGATGAACAAAAGAATTTTGTGACTGAAACGGGAACCAAACGAAACTGTCGATCCGTCAGAACGTGAATGATGAACGTACACGCAATACGTATTACGTGGAACAGCTGCAATATCCTCGCCGTTACTAATTGAAAGCCTCCATCAGTTTTTATCCAGTATTTTCGAAAATAGCGGATTTTCAGAATTCCAATCCAATCGTCATATCTAGCGCTGGATTTCTTCTGGAATAATGAAAACCGGCACTACACTGGATTGCAACTTTGCAAAAAAATGTAGAATCGGATCACAGGTTTGTAATAATGAAAACGTATCCTATACTAGTCAATTATGGTGTTTACATTATTCTAAACCTGTGTATTTTTCGAAAATTTTTACCAAAACAAAAATCTAAAAGCATTTTTTGTAAACAGGCCATTGCCAACAATGGCCTGTGCCCTGTTTACAACCAAACTGCTTTAAGATTTTTTATTGAATTTTCGAATGCCTTCTAGCCTTCTAGCGTTCAAGAAATTTCTAATGAGCAAGCGTTCGAAAATTCAATGCCATCGCCTACAATGGCCTGTTAACAACATTTAAATGGAATTTTGAATGCTTTCTTATGAGAAATTTCTAATGTGCAAGCATTCGTAAACTCAATAACAAAAATCTTAAAACAGTTTTGTTTATTCTTGTGTACACCGGGCCATGTTTTCCCTCAAATCTTCGCGTAATGTATTTTGCGGCTGGCTGGCGCCGGGGTGCTGCCACCCCAGTCCCCACATAGTGATAGCTATTACCTGTAATCTGTATTGTCTGATAAACACAAATATTGACGGGGGAATCATAAATTAGAATCTTATTATTTGACAAATGATAATCCACTTTATATTATTAGAAGTCCCAACTCCCAATCTTCTCTTTAATATGATTGCGGTTTCGACTTCGGGATTAACGGCGACATAAATTGAGATATTGATGAAATTTCGTATTTGGGTAAGTTATTTCAATTACATCAAAAATTAGTGACCGACCGAACTTTCGGTTTCGGTTTCGGTTTCGGCCAGTTTCGGCCAAAAAAACCAGTTTCAGCCTTAGTTTCGGTTTCGGCCAAAATATAGCCGAAACTTTCGGCCCTGCCGAAACTCTAGTGTTCGTGTGCCGTTCGGTAAACTCGTGCTTGCTCGCCGGCGAGACCCCGGCTCATCTCGCCACCGTCCATATTTTAATCGTGTTTTGAGGTTATTTCTTGCAAATTGCTGCCAAATTACTTAGTATTTATTTTGTTTTTCTTAGTACTTCGTTTTATTTTCAGCAAATTGTTTAAACTTGTTGTTATCGAAAATGAGAGGCTTGAATTTTATTTCTAAACGACAAACGCACGTTAGTGAATTACGTAACAAACAAATAGTACGGGAGCCCTAGAACAAATTGTTTTTTGTGAGTAGCTACATTTTGATAAGACGAACATTTTTATCTTCGAAAAATCTCGAAAGTGGTAGCTAACAGAGATAAAATGGATTTCATACTTTGACTTGATGGTCCTAAAATATCGATTGTTTTATTTGTTGGACAAGGTTACTCTTAAATTGTTGATTACAGAACCTTAAAACGGAACCCTAACCAGCTGATTTATTTTTTGTATATTGGTACGTATTGGAACGTAGGGCTGCACTTCCTATCTGCTATCCTTATCCAATCTCTCTCCGTAGGGCTACTGGAAGAGATTTCTATTAGAAATAAGCAGACTCTTTGTGTCGTTTTACTATGTTAACTATTATTTTGTAAAATGTGTTTCTTGTGCACAATAAATCATTAAATAAAAATAAAAATTGGTAGGTTAATAGTTATATTATAATTTAAGAGTAACCTTGTCCTACAAATAAAATAATCCATATTTTAGAATCATAAAGTCAAAGTATGAAATCCTTTCTATCTCTATTAGCTACCACTTTCGAGATTTTTCGAAAATAAAAATGTTGTTCGTTCTATCAAAATGTAGCTACTCACAAAAAACAGTTGTTAGTCTTAATTCTTAGTAATCACAAAAAAATGTTCTAGGGCCCTCACTAAAAGAATTAAGTAAATAAAATAAATTGATTAAATTGTGTGTAAACTTTGTTTACTAAATAATTTTATTTGACTATGATATAATAGGAGTATAAAGCTTGCTATATTTATCTAGTCAATCATCTCGCCTCATTCTTTTCCTTTTACCACGCGTTTTATTTATATTTAAAATAATTTAAACCTTTAACTATGGACGCGCAGTCTCACAGACCGTTCCTACTCTGCTAGAATTGTATCCACCCCACTTCCCCCTTAGCTTCACACTTGCGGCCCTCATTACACAACCGACAAGTAAAAAGATTTATCAAGCCTTTGAAACAAATTTTAAACAAATAAAAACAAAAAAGATATGGGTGCCACATATCTAACGTACTTATGAAAGAGGCATGCTACAAGCTATCACCTAAATACAAAAATATCAAATTTTAAACCTAATTTATATATGTTTTCCTTCTAATTCTGTTTTTAGTTCTGTTAAATTGCAAGTTTACTTAGTAATTTCGTTTTGAACTTCGACCGCGGTCTGTGTTGTTTTTCAATAGTACTAAATGTCTTGAAATAAATTCTGCTCATGTTCTTAAGGTTATCCTTCGTTCTAATACATTAAAACTTGGAATCGTATAAAAAAACGGAATATGATACTGAAAAGTTTCTAGGAAACATATTATTCGAGTCTAAGATTAATAATATTTATTTTAACAAATTAAATGTCACAAAAATTAAAAAAATCCAATTTGGCACTTTTTCTTGTAATAACAAAATGTTACAGAACAGTAAATTTTAGTAAATAATCGTCATTTTAATTGTTTTATCAAGTTTCGGTTTCGGTTTCGGCCGAAACTGAGAGCAAGGCCGAAAGTTCGGTTTCGGTTTCGGTTTCGGCTGAAAAATGAGTTTCGGTCGGACACTATGAAAAATATTTCAATTTCAAACATTATAGCTACTTTATCCATTTATATTATTTTAACACCTAAAAGAATAATAACGACTGGTTGATTAATATTTACAACTGCACTTAGATACATTTAATGATTATTTATTTATTGATTATTATAAATTAAAGATTTTGACATAGATTGCGAATGTAGTGGAAAAAGTGAACGCGGGAAATGTATTCGAACGCGTCCAAAAGAAACAGAAATTGTGCATTACGTACTCAATAGCAAACATTTAAGGCGACGCCTTGATAATAATTTGGCTGTAGCGATATCGATTTTTCAATGACTAAAGCTAAGAAATTAAAGTTCATTGTCAGTATTCATCATGTCTCTATCTTTGAATTACTCATGGCAAAACACGATTGGTCAACTTTTATAAAACAGAATAATCAATCAAAAAGACCTCTGTAAAAAAGGGATGCCTATTTTGCCAACAGAGGAGATTGGTGTAAGCTTCCAAAATTTGTATACATAGATTGGTTCAAGCATACACTTTAATGTGCCCATAGCTTATAATATGAAATGTATTTATGGTTATTAAATTACGCGACAAAACCATTTTGTCGCTACGCCCTTTCCAATTTTTTTTTTGTTCCATTGCTTGTTTTCTATGAGAGACCTGCCTAAATAACAAGCAATCTAAAACACATCCAACACGGTTTTTTACTTTAACGCGGCGTCACCTTAAATAATACCAAAGTACTTACAGGTCTAAAGAGGATAAGGTTATAAATCCACCAGCTAGCTGACTTTGAGTTGGCTGACACCCGATTTCGTCTGACCTGCTTTTCATTTCCTTCCTAGGTTGAACCGATACACTCATAGTATAATTATATTAAATTCTATTTTTTGTGTTTAGTAAGTGTGTCAGTATGTCTGTTACCTCTTAAATTATGGCTAAGCCGGATTAGATGTTTGGTATGAAGATACCTTGAGAAACGAGAAATTACATAAAATAGTTTTTTTTGCGGAAAAATATACGGTTCCCGCGTAGCAATAAAATTTTGGACAACGAAGTTGCAGTCGTCTTCTATATAATAGGGAGATAGCACGCGTCACACTTTTTGTGTGATCGAGTCTGCGGCTTACATACAATGTGCATGGCGCGCGCCATCAGAATGTATGGAAGCCGCAGACTCGATCACACAAAAAGTGTGACGTGTGCGATCTCCCATACTGTACTCGGCGAAACGTGGCGGTAGCGGTCATTGACTCCCGCTACCGCCATATTTCGCTGAGTACCTACAGTATAGTACATACTAGCATTTTTACTTTAAGCTGAAATACATAGCCCTACTTAATCTTAAGATTTTATAAATAGAAATGAAGAAAGGAAAATTGTATTTTCAATACACACAAGACACGATCATACTCGTAATATCAGCACACGGGCGCCGGCAGAAATAATTTCCAAGGGGTGCAGATTTTAGTTTTCTTTCTTTTCTTTTTATTTTTTACGAACAACACTGACTGTCGATTTACGTCAACAGTTGTACATTGTACATTTAGTGCCGAAACATTACGAACTATCTTTGTACGGCGAGGTAATAGGATTAGAAAATGTTTCACTGGCGTGCGGTTAACTGTACTAATAACTACCTTATCTTGGCTCGAAATTCACAAAGTTAATTTAAGAGAGTACTTATTCAAAAAATTTTAGATGAAACAATAAGTAACTATTACTCGGCATTTTATTTTAATAATAATTCATGTTGATCCCGAGATTTCCAAGGGCCACTTGCACCTCCCTGACCGCGCCCAACAGCAAACACAGAGAAAAAAACTAGCTTTTAAATAAAGAGAAAAAACTACAAGATATTTACCACACGCCCGTGGCAGCATTCAAACGAGGCACATAAATTAAACATAGAACGTTTAGTTTAGTTTGGGGGCGTCCACAAACTACAAGAGGGGGGGGGGGGGGGGGGTTGAGTCAAATCTCACCTAATCTCACGTTGAGGAGAGGGGGGTCGCGGCAAATCCTTCGTAAGGGGGGGTCAAAAATTCAGAAAAACACCTCACGTAATTTGTGGACGCCCCCTTTGTCTGTGAAATAAAAACAGCATGCTTAAGTATCTACTTAAATTAGTACAGTAGCTCACGAGCCACGGCAAATCAATACAGTACTTTGCCATTGCTACAATTATTATATCATTGAATAAACTTATCCGGATAATGCGGATACAAACTAAGTACAAATAATAAATATTATCTAAAGTACTATATTTTGATTATTACATGGCGTCTGCTCCGACCCTTAGGCTCAACTCATACTGGGGCAGAGAGATGCGTTGCGAGTTGCTAGTTGCGACTCATCACGTTTCGCAATCGCGCATTGCACAAGGAGGCTAGACGGAACGATACTTGACCTCGAGACTTTTTTGGTACCTGCAAAGTAGGGGCTTAAGCATGGGCATACTTAGTATTCAGGTAAAAAGCGACATCTACCGGACGTTTAAATAAATTTTATTACAATTCCACAAAAGTTGTTAGTATTCCTGGGCGTCAATAGATGACTTTTGTAATAACTTCGTTCCATCCGGGTGTCCCTTGATACCTCTCAAGTTTTTAGTTTCCAATAGCATAATAATATATTTTTCTCTATCGTTCTATTATTTATGTACTTTCGCGCGCATATGCTCATTGACGCTTCCATATTTTTACAGCAGAAAGCACTTAAATAATTAGAACAATAAAGATAGAATATGCTTTGGCAAAAAACGTGACGCGTCGCTTCGACTCTGCCCCAGTGTGAGTTGAGCCGAACAGTTACAGGCGCCAGTTGTTCAGGAATGATATATTATAATGCCCGCTGCACACCCTCGCCGAGAGCTCTCGGGCGAGAGTCTCGTGCGAGAGCCCCTTGCCCGAGTGGGATCATGTACATTCTCGCTTAGTTCAATCGCAGTAAAGAACTCAGACAAGATGGAGGAAAACGACCATTCACCATTCACGATGCGTTGCGAGTTGCTAGTTGCGACTCATCACGTTTCGCAATCGCGCATTGCACAAGGAGGCTAGACGGAACGATACTTGACCTCGAGACTTTTTTGGTACCTGCAAAGTAGGGGCTTAAGCATGGGCATACTTAGTATTCAGGTAAAAAGCGACATCTACCGGACGTTTAAATAAATTTTATTACAATTCCACAAAAGTTGTTAGTATTCCTGGGCGTCAATAGATGACTTTTGTAATAACTTCGTTCCATCCGGGTGTCCCTTGATACCTCTCAAGTTTTTAGTTTCCAATAGCATAATAATATATTTTTCTCTATCGTTCTATTATTTATGTACTTTCGCGCGCATATGCTCATTGACGCTTCCATATTTTTACAGCAGAAAGCACTTAAATAATTAGAACAATAAAGATAGAATATGCTTTGGCAAAAAACGTGACGCGTCGCTTCGACTCTGCCCCAGTGTGAGTTGAGCCGAACAGTTACAGGCGCCAGTTGTTCAGGAATGATATATTATAATGCCCGCTGCACACCCTCGCCGAGAGCTCTCGGGCGAGAGTCTCGTGCGAGAGCCCCTTGCCCGAGTGGGATCATGTACATTCTCGCTTAGTTCAATCGCAGTAAAGAACTCAGACAAGATGGAGGAAAACGACCATTCACCATTCACCATGCATCGAAAGATATCATTGTAATCCAAAGATTTATAATCATATTTAATTTTATTTCTCACAGATAATGACTGATAATGACGTTTATTATTGTTATTTTTCTGTTCTACACTGTCCAACGGCGGGACTAGTACTGAAAGACGCGAGAGTGTACAGTAGTGCGCTCGTTTTCCTCGCGAGACCCTTTGTCTCGGGCGCAAAATACCGACAACGGACCGAGAGGGTCCGAGACAGGCGAGACGAGGCGAGGGCACCCATTTACACTCTCGCACTCGGGCCGCCTCGCTGTGTCTCGGCGAGAATGTACAGCCGGCATATCAGTCGTTATTGTGAAACTGCAAAGTTACTGCAAATGGAAATATCGTGCTGGCTATTTTTATGCAGATGAATATTATGATATGAAAACTTTTGTGACTGTGTTAATTCGGTCATTGCTTTGGAATAATATTATACGAGTATAGAGACTAGCTGACCCGACAAACGTTGCTTTTCTATATAAATTATTTCTAGTGTCAATATAAAGTAGATAAAAACCTGTTCTCATGTCTAACGAATGTACATACAAAATTTCATTAACCCAACAAGCCTCGTACGAGCACCGGTGATCGCGACAACAATAGAAAACAAAGCATTTCCGAGAATACCCGATCGAAGGATTAAAATCGGTTGAGCCGTTTTATAGGAGTTCGCGCACAAACAATGTGACACGAGAATTTTTTATATAAGATTATTTTGAGATGATGATAAAGTCTGAGTCTGCCTGATTTTCTGAATAAAATAGAGACGTAAGAAGTATGTGCATTTCAACTTCATGATAGTTGTATGTATTTTTTGTTATATAAGCCAAAGTTCAAAGAATCGACTTGCCTATAGACACTTGTCTATACGAGGCGCCCCTTTTTGAAACATCGCCCAGGCTTGTACTGTATTGTTGGGTACCTAAAATTAACAAATGAACTGCCCCCCTAGACAAGTGGCAAAACGCTAACGCTAACGCTACAGAAGTGAAATTATTTAGTTGTTACGTATTGATGTTGCTGTCCTTATCACATCATTTTTTTTGCACTCAGGTGTTCATCGCGGCGGCGCATGCTCTTCAAGACAGCGGCAAAATGTTGAACGTGGAAACAGAGCGACTCTTCTCCAACTTGCCTGATGTGCTCAATGCCAGTTTGAGCTTCTGGCAGACGGCATTTCTCCCTATGATCAAGGATTCCGTGGCACAGGCTAAGCCGTAAGTATATGCATTGTGTATTATAAACTGAAATTCACCGGTTTCGGTGACGGTGGCCGGTTTTGGTGAAACCAGACTTACGCAGGAGTTATTTTATAGTGCCCAAGTGTATGCGCAGTACATAAGAGCACTATCTATTCCTTTACTCTCATAAGTCATAAATCAGTGGAATGGACAGATACGACTGGCAAGGGATTAGATGATTGTGTATCACTCGTATTAAGTACTTACCGTAAACTTTACAAGCTGAAGAAAAACTAAGAACTTATAATACCTTAAGGTGTCCGTCCGTCTGTCTGTCTCCAGGCTGCAACTCAAGAAATGCTGTAGCTAGACTTCTGAAATTTTCACAGATTATGTATTTCGGTTGCCGCTATAACAACAAATACTAAAAATAAAATAAAATTTATATTTAAGGGTGGCTCCCATACAACTAACGTGATTTATTCGCCCTTTTTGCTATTTTTTTTTATAATTTATTGTGCAAAGGGACCATTACATAATTACAGTTAACACAGAAAGACGGCACAAAGGAACTGCTTATTTCTAGATAGAAATCTCTTCCAGCAGCCCTACGGAGAGAGATAGGATTAAAAACAGCAGATAGAACGATACAACAATATGTGCTCATCGAAGCAAAACTACTATTATACTAATATAAATAATGTATATAATGAAAAAAAAACATTTAAATATAATACATAAAAATTACAAGTCAGTAAATAATAGATATCAATGTTATAATTTTAAACGCTATATCTATAAAATATAATAATGTTACAATACTTTAATAAAATATACATAAATATTATATGTAAATTTAATAACGGTATTTAAATGGATTGAGACTTATAGATAGTGCTCTTTCAATCGTCGTTTAAAAACAGCAATGGTGGGATTGTCACGGATGGCGTGAGCAAGCGAGTTCCACAATCTGACAGCATGAACAGTAAAGGAATAGGCCGCGATGGGAGGGGAGGGAGAGATTTGACCGGACGTTGGACCTGCATGGGAGATATATATCAGTAATGGCAACAGGTAGGCACAAATTAAATACTCGGTCGAGGTTTTGACTTAAAAAAAATAATTTTATTTCAGACCAACAGAGTTCTTACTACTAATTTAACAATCGAAAGAATCCCTTAACTAACTTAAGTCTACGTTTTTATATAACTAAAGTGCTGATGAGGTGTTTGTCAGCTGTTCCACTTAGGAAGAGCTGACAAAGCTGATCTGGGCAGGGCTGCCACTCTTAACTCCTCCCTCCCCTAGAGAAAAATTATCCGAAGACGTAGAAACAGAGGAAGTCGGCTTCGGAGAATTTTTTGTGCTAAGAAGATCTAAAAATTTATTTCTAAAAAACAACATAAGGAACATAACGAGTATACAAATAATTATCAAAATAGTTAATATACATAAAACCGTTGTCCATATTCTTAAGTCACTATTAACACTATTATTTTCACCAATATATTTCACTTTCATATTTTGCACTAACTGTTTAACACTATCAAAGTCGATTCCACGAACATCAAGTGAAGTATCCGGAGCTGGAACCTCCAACTGCACCTCCGGTAGCTGGACGATGACGTCTGGCAGGCCGCTGGATGTGATGTTGGACACTTGCCCAACATAAGTGTCGCCAATTGTTGTCTCGCAGTCAGGATCGGTGGCCAATATAAAAGTACCTTGCAACTTTGTCTTAGTTATTTGGTCTTTACAATTTTCTGTTATGACTATTTCTTTCATACTGAACAGAAGCCATTGATTTGCAGCGATTCTATAAGTTCTACTGTTTTCTAAAATTATCTGGTGTGACTGGCAACTTGAAAAGTTATTTTTCAGCAGCATTATTTGTTCTATACAAGTTTCTTTATATTGTGCCTCTTTGTCCGCGTCGCAAAGGAACATGTTGCTATCTAGTTCTTCGCATGGACTTACTAGAGACCGATAGAGTGACTTATTCACGATAAGGTATGGAAATTCAGGAAAAATAATGGTAGTACTTTTAGAAAGGAAATTATGTATAGGAATGGGAATTATTTTATAGTATGTATACGTGTTTCTATCTACTAATGGGACTTCTAAAATGAATACTAATCTATGCTGATGAATATATGATTTTAAAATTATTGAACGTTCTAGGGCTGGCAATGTATCATAATTTGCTGGGTAAATTAATCGAGCATGTTTTTCCACATTTAATAAAATAGACAATAGTTCCGTCGAATTAATAATAGACTGATGGAGAGTATACAATTTACTAAAAGCGATTGATGTTTCTATTTCCATGATTATGCTGTAAATAGTGCGAAAATTATTTAACAATTGATACAAATTATTCATCACCGAAATAAAATTAAATAATGTAGTTTGATTCTTATGTAAAGATTGAATTTCAGTTGTTTTAGCGTAAATTTGTTTGACATTAAAATTCATGTCGCTAGATATATTAATTAATTTATCAAAGGCTACTTGCATAACTGAAATTTTATCTTCCACAGAGTGTTCTTTCTCTTGTAAATTATTTATTATTTTACTATATCGAATTGCATCGTTATTATCTAAATTCCCAGTAATAAGTTTTATAAATGATCCTAATGGATTAATAATACCTCTTTTTGTCCTTAAATTAGGGAGAATTTGCAATAATCTAGACTTAGTTAATTTTATGAAAGAACTTATTTGTATTTCTAGCCCTAAAAATTCATTCTTAACCTGATAGTCTGCTTGAATTAAAGACCTTAACCTATTATATTCTCCAATATTATTATCTAACTGTAACTTAATATATTCTAAATCAACCGTTTTAATGATGCTCCAGTGATCAGTCTTCATCACTGCTGTACCAAGTTTTATCGGAGCTATGCCTGGATTCCTGGTCATGTTGTGAACTTTGAGATGCCATGTCGGACTCGCCATTGCTAGTACCAGGACGCACCACCTGTGGAGGCCGTTTTATGTTTTTTATTGCTACTCTAGTATTTCTATTTTTAAGCTTAACCGGTATTATATTTCGCGAAACCTCCCCAGTGACTTCAGCTTCTTCAAACCTAGGTAATTGTTTAGCTTTCCTAGTTCTAGTATTTTTCATAAAAATTTTATCTCCTTTCTTAATTTCAGGAACCGGATTTTCTCCTCCTTTCTTATCCCTTACTTCTTTTTTGTCATTTACTAATTTTTCCGCTACGTATTCGTAAAGAACCTTAAGTCGCTTCCTATGATCTTGTAATAACTTTTGCATCAGATTTCTATCTCTATCAATATCAAAAACGTTTCCTGAATCCGTATGTCCAAATACCATTTCAAAAGGTGTGAAGTTAGTCGCAGTATGAATCGTATTATTATAGGCCATAATAGCGTAAGTCATAACACTACACGCATCTAAATCTTTCTTATCATATTTAGCAAGCCTGTAAATTTCAATTATTGTAGAATGAAATCGTTCCACAATAGCCATTGAATTTGGATTATTGGGAGTACCAACATGAATTTCAATTTTATATAAGTTTAATAATTCCCTTATTAATTCATTATTAAATTCCGTTCCTGAGTCGCTATTTATTTTATCGGGTATGCCATACATACTGAAATACTTAATCAATGCTTTTACTACTTCTGGAGTACTTCTATTTGGTATATCTATGGCCTGAGCTAACTTACTAAATGCGTCTACTATAGTTAAATAATATTTATTTTCTATATATAAAAGATCTATGAATAATTCCTGAAAAGGACTATTTTGAGTTTGCGTTAATTGAAGATGTGGCTGAATGGGTTTCCTTTCATATTTCATTTTTCTACATTGCTCACAACTGTTAATTAAAGCTGAAACTGTTTGTTTCATATTATTCCACCAATAATGCCTTTTTATTTTTGTTAATGTTTCATTTATACCACGATGGCATGTTTTACCCTCATGATATTTACGTACAACATCTATTTGATCTACTTCTGATTCCGATAAGTTAACTACTCTCTCAGTACACTCAACTAAATTCATTGTTCCTTTTTTATATAATTCCGTTACCACTTTAGAAAATGTACGTCTAAAACATTCGTCTTCAAAATAAATAAAATATTTATGCTTAGGGTCTACATATTCTTTAAAGAAATCTTTTACTAATTGCTCATTATTTATTGGTAAATGTACCTCTAAAATTCTTTGATTTTTATTCGACAAATCTTTTACTGTTAATCTATCTACAAGCCAAGAGTATACTAAAATTTGTTTAGTTTTATTATCAATAGCTTCTTTTAGAATGGGAAAACCTTCATGTTCCTTATTTGAAACCGAATGTGCCGTTTCGCCGTCATCAGAATCCGAGAGTTCTATCGTTTCTATTGGCTCGGGTTCACTTATATTAACTAAATCATTTTCTAATTCCCTAACGACACCCTGTACATCAGAGTCATCAACATTAACCAAAACTGAGTCTAAATCATCATCTAAAGCGTTTATTCTAATACGCGATAATGCATCAGCATTTGTATTCTGTGGTCCCTTTTTATATTTAATTTCAAAGTCAAATTCTTCTAAGCGTAACCTCCACCTAATTAACTTACTATTCGGTTCCTTTAATGAATATAACCAAGCCAGGGGTCTATGATCTGTGTAAATAGTAAACTTATTTCCGTATAAATAGGGCCTAAAATACTTTACTGCCCATATAATAGCTAACAATTCCTTCTCTATTGTGCTATATTTTTCTTCTGTAGGTGATAACGTCCTACTAGCAAATGCTATAGGCCTATCTGAGCCTATAGGTCCCTGTGACAGAACTGCACCGACTGCAAAGTTCGATGCATCAGTGGTCAAAACAAAAGGTTTAGAAAAATCAGGGAACTGTAATAATGGGGCATTAGTTAATAACTTTTTACATGTTTCAAAACATTCCATATAGGCTTCATCAAAAACAATTTTTCTTCCTTTTTTTAAACATAACGTCATAGGCCTAGTAATCTTAGCAAAATCCTTAATAAATTTTCTATAATAACCTATAAGACCAAGAAAACTTTTAATTTCAGTTACAGTTTTTGGAAGAGGATATTTCAAGATAGCATCTATTTTATCAGTATTTGGCTTTAATCCTTCATCAGTTATCGTATGTCCTAAGTATAATACTTCCTTACGCAGGAAATGAGATTTATCTAACTGTACTTTAAGATTCGTCTGTCTAAATCTATCGAAAACTAATTTTAATTTCTCTACATGCTCCTTTAAACTAGTTGAAAATATAACTACATCATCAATATAAACTAAACAATGGATTCCTTGTAAACCTCTAAGAACATTATCCATTGCTCGTTGAAAAGTGGCAGGCGCTGTCTTTAATCCGAACGGCATTCTATTAAATTCATAATGCCCGAACGGTGTGCTGAAGGCTGTTTTAGGTTTATCTTCTTCAGCTATTTCAATTTGATGATACCCACTAGCCAAGTCTAGCGTAGTAAAATACATACTTTTTCCTAACGTGTCAAATAAATCGTTAATGTTTGGTAAAGGATATTTATCATCGACAGTGATTTCATTCAGGCGCCTATAATCAATTACCATTCTCCACCTTTGTTTACCGGAGCTATCAGGTTTTTTCGGTACTAAATGAACGGGAGCACTCCAAGGAGAGAATGACTCTTGTATGATATTATCTCGGAGCATCTGATCTATTTGTTTTTTAATTTCTGCAGTCTGCATTGGGGGTAACCTACGTGCTTTAATATAAATAGGGTCTTCATTTTTAGTCCTAATATTATGTTTTACGTCATTAGCGAAAGTTAAAGGAATATTTTCACAATAAAAAATGTCTTTATATGATTTACAAAGGTCATAAATAGCTTTCTTTTCTTCGGTGTTCATGTGATCGAGATTAAGACGTTTTAAATTTTCTGTTAATAAATGTTCAGTCTCATCTCTATCCCGAGTATAATTTACACTACATTGCGAATTTACATGTATATTTCTATCATAGGGCTGCACAATAAAGGGGCTAGTAACAGTTAAAATCATTTTTTGTGACGTGCAGTTCTGTATAACAGTATATGCGAAACCATCTACACAATTAACTAATGCTGTGGGCATCCTAACTCCTTCACAAAATTCTTTATATTCTAAAATAGCTTCTCCATTTTTAATACTAGTCGGTAATTTGACTCTTAATTCTGAACGCGACGGCAACTCATACGTAAATCTAAATGGCGGTGAATATACTATTGGTATACAAGTATTGGGCATTTTTAGTAATTTATTTTTCATGTCAATATTCGCTTCAATCTGATTTAACAAATCGCTACCTAACAGTCCATCGTAACGACTATCAACACTGTAAATGTAAAACTTATGACACTGTGGACTTTGGAAAATTTCTGGCAATTGAATAAAAATGACTTGATCGTGTTTACTCGCAGCGTGAGTACTGACTACCTCGAACGGTTCTGTTTTTAAAAATTCCTTAAAATATTTATAGGCAACTTCTGGGCTAATAAAAGAACGAGAACTACCGGTGTCTATCATGAAAATTGAATTTAACTCTGGAATTTCTATGTACGGTAACGAACGGATACTATTAGAATTCACATTTATCTTTTCTCGTCCCTTGAGGCTCGTATGTGAAAATTCTCAACACTATCCATCGACTGAGATTGATGATTATTATGATTAAACGTATTTTGTCCAAGTTCGTAGTTATTGTGGTAATTATTATTTGTACAGTTAATACGCCTCGAATTAGCAGTTCGCATTGTTACATCGGTGTTTGACCCCGAGTTAGGAATTTGCTGAAACTGCGGATGCATTGTTGTCGCCTGATGAGACGAGTTATTAAAATTCCTATTATTTCTAAATTGAAATGAATGACTTCTGAACTGGTTATTTCTAAAATTATTATTTTGTTGCGGACTATTATTATTATTACCTTGAAAAGAGTTAAAATTTCTCTGCGTGTTCTGACGATTAAATGAGTTGTTATTGTCGAAATTTCGAAATGAAAATTTATTAAAATTATTTTGCGGTGATGTTGATGTCGATGGTCTCAAATTCTGTGGAATATTATTTTGATTTCTGTTGTTGCTATTATTGCTAGAATGTTTTTGTGTATACACCGTATTAAAATTTTGTTCCTCCAAAACAACTTTCAATGCGTCTTCTAAAGTAGAGGTATCCCGTAATCTAACAATTCTAACCAAATACGGTGGCAAATTATAAAGAAAAACATTGAACGACGTATTCGTATAGATTTGTTGCTTCGCCAGACGAATACTGGCGTCTGCCGTTGTTTCATTAATTTTTGAGAAAAGAATACTCCGTATATTCTGGATTCTATGACAAAAGTCGAAATAATTTTCGCCTCTATTTATTTTTAAGCCCTGAAGTTCTAAGGCTAAACATTCTTCGGTTCTAGGATCGCCGAAATGCTGCCTCAAGAGAGTTTTTAATTCATCCCAATTATTAATTTGATCTCGCTCCCCTACTAAACTCGCAGCCTCTCCAGCTAATCTACTAGTAATGACATGGAACAAATATTCATTTTGTAAATGATCGCCCTGAAAAGTTTGTAATACATATTCGCATTTCTTTATAAACAAAGGTAAGACCCTAGAGTCCCCTTCAAATACTGGAATGATTTTTAATATTTCATTGGGAACACGGACTACACCTTCCATTTTGTAAATAACACACCCAAAAAGTAAAAATAAAGGGAAAGAATAAACTATCTATACGTCAATGCTCAAAAATATTTATGTCAAATCTCTTTAATCTTTAAATTTATTATTTTTAATTTATTATTTATTATTAATAATTATCCCCCGAAAAAAAACCTAACTAAAAAAAATACCTAAAATCCCTGTGGAGTAGAAACACATACACACACAGTAAAATACAGAGCAAAGAAAAGTAGGAAAGTGAATAAGAATTTGATCACTCACAGTCCCGTCGTCTTCACCATGCTCTGGATCCGTCGATTGGCTGGAACTCTGCTCGGCTGGACCCCTCCGATGTGTATTTAATAAATTTATTTGTTCGATATAATCTCCGTAAAACGTTGAGACGCACGTTGATGCCTCAGATTTTGATAAGGATATCAACTCGGAGATTCCGTACCGGCTGCGCCAATTAAATACTCGGTCGAGGTTTTGACTTAAAAAAAATAATTTTATTTCAGACCAACAGAGTTCTTACTACTAATTTAACAATCGAAAGAATCCCTTAACTAACTTAAGTCTACGTTTTTATATAACTAAAGTGCTGATGAGGTGTTTGTCAGCTGTTCCACTTAGGAAGAGCTGACAAAGCTGATCTGGGCAGGGCTGCCACTCTTAACTCACACGATATTTTCACGAAGGCCCTTATTGTATGTCTACGTCAATAATTAATAATAATATTAAAATAAGAAGTTAAGGGGGGCTCCCATATAAAAAACACAATTTTGGCCTATTTTTGGTCTCTAACGGTACGGAACCCTTCGTACGCGAGTCCAACTCGCACTTGGCCGATTATTTATATATTATATTGAGGTTATATACATTTTAAATTACAACCGTGATTACCATTAGAGAAATTGGTGGACCTACACAGCGTAGTCAGATTTCTCAAGCCCAGACAGATCAAATTTGACTCAACATGAGCCGTGTTGGAGATGACTAGAGACCGGATTATATGCATTTGCATATTTGCATATGCATTTGCATATTTTAGCCATTTTGGCAGTAATAGCATATTTTACCTAAGATCTAGTTATGATGCATATAATCGGTACATTTACAACATTTTTCACTAATGCTGCGTTTCGAAATGCGACCAAAAATAACAATAACAGAAACTTTATAAAACATAAGGGCTATCGACATGCTATCGAGTAATACTTGTGACTTTTTGTTGCATTTCGAATGCAGTATGTAGCCGTGCGCATCATTTGTTTTTTTTTTTCACAGTTACGATAATAAAATGAAAGAGACAGAAGAAAGTCGCGCTCGCTAACGACAAATTAAACGACAGAACTTTTGCCAGAAACTGTAAGACGTGCTAACATAGCACCCAAGTTCAAATTCACAGTTTCCTCAGTGAACGTGGAGCGAACCTTTTCTATTTACAAAAATATTCTAAATGATCGTAGACACAATCTTACTACTGAAAATTTAGAAAAATATTTGATTGCTTACCTTTATACGTTTAAATTATTTTGATGTTACTGTATATCTTAATATATATATTTCTTGTGTGCGTGTGTACGTGACTGAACTCCTCCTAAACGACTGGACCAATTTTGATGAAATTTTTTGTGTGTGTTCAAGGGGATCTGGGAATGGTTTAGATTCACAATTTTGTCCGCTGGACAATGTTTTTTTAATTAATTTTTAATTTATTAGTAGTTGTTGATTTTGGAATGTTTTACATTGGATCCGACAGTCGGCTGCCATCGCAGTGTCAAATTTTAAATAATATTCGAATTCGGATTTTAATTTTAGTCTGTCCGACAGTTAGCGCTTCGACAAAATTAAAAAAAAATACTTTATATACTTAATATGGCAAAGAAACGTTTGCCGGGACAGCTAGTTATATATATATTATAATGTTACTGTACGGTCTATTATCGCCTATCAAAAAATAATTTACTAATTGTATGCAGATTTTGAATTTGCATATTGTCATATAATTTTGCATATTCTGCCAATTTTCGTGCATATTTCAGGCATTTTTCATGCATATTTTCATGCATATAACAAGCTTTTTATGTTGCATATAATTCGATCTCTAGAGATGACGAACGACGTGGGTCCGCTATTATACTAAGTATAAGTCAATTGATAGTGCATCGGTACATACACTTACATAGTATAATATACCCCTGAATATGGGCCAAAAGAGTAAATAAAGGCAGAAAGTAGAGAATAGAGCGCTATATGATAAAGCCATGCAAATTTGCAGTCTATTTTTTGGCCTCGTTTGACCTCAGTATAACGGATAGGGTATAGAAGAGGCTTATTCAAATTCGAACTTCATTTCGTTTTCACGAGAGGATTTACTGCGGATTTATCACTGATCCGTCTTAGTTCAACATCTATACTAAAGTTATAAATGCCAAAGTGTGTCTGTCTATCTGTTTGTTGTCCCTTCACGCCAAAACCACGGGTATCATTTGCGCAATCAGATCCCCGATCAGATCTCCGTCGCGTATCATCGAAGCGTGAAGCGTAATAGGCGTCCACACAATGACACTAGATCTTAATTCTGTGATGACACGCATACTTGATACGGCGCGATGATCGCGACGGAGATCTGATCGGAGATCTGATCGCGCAAATGATACAAATGTGGACGCACCGTAATAGGCGTCCACACTATGACACGCATACCTGATACGGCGCGATGATCGCGACGGAGATCTGATCGGAGATCTGATCGCGCAAATGATACAAATGTGGACGCACCGTAATAGGCGTCCACACTATGACACGCATACCTGATACGGCGCGATGATCGCGACGGAGATCTGATCGGAGATCTGATCGCGCAAATGATACAAATGTGGACGCAAAGCCGATTTTGCTGTTTGGAATGGAATTACTTTGTACTTTTAGTCCCGGGAAAGGAGACTTTTTATCCCGAAAATGTATGGGTTACGAATTTTGGCGCAACGGAGTTGCGGGGGTCATCTAATACTTATTATATAGTAAATGCTGAACGAAAGCCCCGGAAAGTTGGACGCTGATGTTCTATTTGTTTCTTACTTTAGTTCTGCTTTATTGCATTTGACATAATCCAAATCTACAATTAAGGCCATCCCCCGAGCAAACGACCTTGGCCATACATTTGCCGCGTTGTCGAGATCGCGCCAAAACCCTATTTTTTTACTTATCTTAGTTCAAAATTGTCCTAAAAATAATTTAAAACGGGGAATATGTAGTTTATGATATTGTCGATCTATTGGCGTGCGTTTCAAATAAAAGTAATTTGTACATCCTAAGGAGATGCTGAATGTATGCTTGAATTTGAACAAATTGGTATTACTTTGGAAGCTGATATCATGAGTATAAGAAGCAAAAATAGAAAATTTAAAACGACAAAAGGAATGTTGATATACTGAAGATTATTGTTGTATTTTTATTATAACTTTGTAGCTTTCAGATTATGAGTTTATAAGGTTTTAAATACGGTCAATTACGGAATCTCCGGATGGAACGCCCTTAACGTATATTTACGAAAAATATCATAATATATATATTATAACCACAAAACACCGGTTAGTGCACCTAGTGCCACGGTGGTGAGCGGTGAACTAATTCAATCAAACGGTGGCTTTTGAATCAGCTGTAGTGTTGAACGTTTTGAGCAACTTAAATATTCAATTAAAAAGCTAGACGTGTGATTGAATGGCGTTGTTCAGTCAAAGGCTTTGATTGAACGGCTATTTAAACCAGTTGGCTGCGACATATATATAATATAGTCAATAGCAGGGTTAAGTTAGAAGTGAAAAAGTTTCAAGAGATCCGTTAAATTGAAAAAAAGTTTCGGTAACGCGTCTGAAGGGATAAAATATGTGATGGATGAAATATGGATGGGACAGGAAGGGTTGTTGGGTGCAGACGTGTGTGGAAGACTCGCAGTAAAATGTGATAAGCCCCATTACCCAAAGGTACTCAGAAAATAACGTAGTAACTATTCAGTAAACTTAGGTGAAACTTCCAATTATTGACACTTTAAGTACTTACTCGCACTACAGAAAGCCCTAATAATAAATTATTGTCATAACTCATAAGTATTTGAACACAAAACATTTAGGAGTTCAATAATAATAGAATAACTTCCAAAGTACCTCACTTGGTTTTACACTGATACTTGATACCGCCCGCAACTCTGATGCGCTAAAATTCGTTTGTCACGCGGGGACCGTACATTTTGTTTTTGCCTTTGTATTTTGTTTTTGTCTTTGCCGGGACTCAAAGCATAGCTTTGATATGCCAAATTTCAGCAAGATCGGTTCATCAGTATGGGTGTGAAGAGGTAACAGACAGACAGACACACTTTCGAATTTATAATATTAGTAAGTAAGTATGGACAAGCGTGGATTAAATTCCATTTGATAAATCTTCACGCATATACCGCGCCCGAGAGCTCCACGCCTGATTCTACTCATCTGTGTTCTGTCATCTGCGATATTACATAAAAGTCGAGGCGAAAACGATAATGACGTATTTTTGTCAACACATTGGCTCAATTATTATAATTTTTTGTCCACAGGTTCAACACAGAACTGATGGCCCCCGGGTTCTGCCGGTTCCGGGAGATCCTGTCGCCGTACGACCGATACGTCAAAGAACAGAGCAAGACCGTTGAGTACCTGCGCAGCATCAGCACCGACCCGGAGTTCACCATGTATCTGAACTGGTGTCACTCACACAAGCTCTGCAAACGGTGAGGACACAACTGTCTTAGGCTTGATTGCAGTACAGAGGTAGAGTGGCGACTGACTAGACAATCAAATTGACAGAGAGCACCGAGTTCTCGGTAGTTCTCTGAGGGGACTGGCTCGCTACTCTACTCAATAGGTGTGACCAAGGCTTGGTACTACTAATATATATTCTGTGCCAAGGCATTTAAACGCTTTTGCACTACGTCTGATCCGAATTCGATCCGTACTCTCAGCTTGAATCGGAATACGGACGTAGTGCGAAAGCACTCTTATTAGGCCTTCATCTATTCGGAGCATGAATAGTTTAAAATATCATACGTATCACTATCGTAAATACTTACTAAATTCATCGTTATAGATTCAGCAGTTATAGCGTGAGAAGGTCAAAAACAGAAAGACGCGTTTTCTCGTTTACAATATTAACCGCCGTACCCCTCTGGGTAAATATTGTAAACATTTAATTATGTTTAACCTTCAATTTAATTAAGAGTTTGACAGATAATGTATAAGGCTTATGTCAAATTTTTAAATTAATTGCTTAAATAAGTAATAAATCCACTCTGAGTACGGCAATAAGACTGGGTTTTATTATTCAAATTTTCATAATGTGTGGGGTTGACTCATTTTGTCATTGCAGGCTTCAACTGGCAGACTTCTTAGTGAAACCCATGCAACGCCTGACTAAATACAGCCTGATTCTGCGGAGAATCATTACTCATACTGACACCGAGCCAGAACGTACCTCGCTATTGGCAATGGTGAGTACATAATAATTATTATATTATACTCTAGTCTCCAGTTTGTGTCTAAAATGCCAATTTTTCTTGAAAAATTTGGCTATTTGATTGTTTATAAGTAAACAGATATCAAAACAGGATATTATGGCACGACGATAACGCCTCCTATAACGTCAATGTACCAAACTAACGTAACCTAACTAAGATCAAAAAGTTAAACCGACGGTAATATCAATGCACGTGAAATATAAGAGCTAAATTAAGTAGGGATCAATATCATAACACAAAAATCAACTCCTGTCAAACGAATACGCATTCCAATTTCAGATTTAATCCAAATAGCTCCGGGTAAAGAAAAAAATCACCGCTGAAATAGCTGGTGTACAAAATATAACATTAACAATTTTAGATTTAGGTGAAACATGTGGAGAATTTGGAATCGAATGGAAAATTAATTGATGTTCGCTGCGCTTGCACTGAATATAGGTAATAAATGAAGCATCATTATTTTACTTATCTTTCATTCTGTACCGTGAAGACTTTGATTATTTTCTCGTAATTGAATTGTAGATACTTAGATAAAAATAAAGTCAAAATGTTAGCCTAACTGTATAAAAATATAGGTTGTTGTTAATAGAATCTGTTATCACGAAAGAGATTTCTTAACCCACAAACAGTAATCAAGTACCGACAGAGACGGATCGACGCACAAGTGTGACGCAATCACACAAGCCGTACACCTGGGCTTATTTTGGTGATCTTTTTAACCAACTTCAACAAGGAGGAGGTTATAATATGTTGAACTTGTGTAACGTATTACGCAAGTTGCAGCAATAGCAAAGTTTTACAAAAATCCTCATTGAGCACTATGACTGTACCCTATAAAAACATTAATAATTGCTAGTCCAAAACTACCAAACAGAATATGCTGCATGATATATTGAAAACTACATTTACAATATAATATTGTAAAGGTACCAGTATTAATAGGCGCATCGTGAGTAGATAACATTATATAAACAGACAATAATAAACTGTTGTCAAAATTGTACGAAGACCTTTTTGGTATAAACTAGTAACGAAAATAAAAGATACAACATCCGCCTTCGAGAAGCCAAGTAAAATCAAACGCTGGATAATTTAATCCAACTGAAAAAAATCAATACCATTTCACCGATTTCCGATTTCACCGCCCGTCTGAATATCTGTTGAGAGACATTGATGTTTCAAAATAAAACGTAATGGCTTCTCTCCCTTCATTTGACTTTTCTCAACTTATAATTTACTTCGCAGGAAACATTCTCGAAGAACTACGTACTGGACTTGAACCGCTCGGTGCGCCAACGCGACGAACTGGAGAAATTGGAGGAAGTTGGAAATTCCATAGAAAGTTACGAAGTAGTAAGTATATTTTATCTTATCTCATGTATTCATTATTTCTTGTCTCATTCTTCCCTTATTATTTAAGAGATTATAAAGAAAACGAACATTGTCGTTGGTTCTAAATACAATACAACTGATGATTTCGTGTTACGGCTTATAGTAGAGGAGGGGAAGAGGGGATTTTGGGAGTAGCTCGAGCGTGTCAGATTAAGTTTGTACAGGCTTCCGACATGACGTGTCTATTTATCATGGTATAGAAATCAGATTTCTCACGTGGTGGGTTAATTTTTTTTTAAATATTGAAATGTCATCCGATCTGTCAGATTAAGATAGAGGATGTTTAGTATAGAAGAAAGCTTCCATAATAAGCACTGACGATTCAAAGATAAGGTAAGCCTGTGGGAACATTTTAAAATATAAAAAAATAAAACTTCATATTATTTTCGTAACTAAACTTCGCAGATATTTTACTTTGCGCTAAACTAAATGATTTAGTTCTTGTTGTCCAAAATATAATAATAACTGACCGAAATAAGCAATTTTCTGCATATATTTTCTTTTTCAAAACTTTAAAATGGCCGCAGTTTCTGAACCCACCGCTAAAATAAAAAAACGTTCATATTATTTTTTTATCAGTTTTACCTAATGTGTAAAACCTACTAGGTCTCCATGACGCTCGAGTGACTACAAAATTAGCACCTTCCCCTCCCCTACTATTATGAGTTAATCTTATGTTGTGTCATGCACTATTCTTGGGCGCTTCTTTAAGATACTGTGCTGAAGTTTTAGTAGATTATTATACACCGTTTGAAAAAAATTCTTTAATTTGTAAACGTTTAAAGTTATTAATTAAAAATTAGTATTTACCCGAAACTCATTAAGTTCCAAAATATTCAAAAATCTTGAACACACATTTTTTCACAACAAATTGAACAATCTTTACATTTTTACTCTCTGATTTGAATTCCTAACTCCTCCGGTTCGAACGACCATAGTCTAGTTTTCATGGATCGTTAAGGTAAAATGTAAAATTATACCTAAAAGTGAAAAGGATTTAGAGAAGACTTTTTAATTTTCTAAGATGTTTGTTTTCATTCTTAAGCTGTGCCGACGAACATTTTTTTCGTAGTGTTTAAACATAGCCTGTTTTTTTTTTGAGGTGAATTGACGAGGTCAACGCAAGTTTTATGGCCGGTTACATTGATTTTTAACAAAGAGTTATATTTTCAATAGCGTCGCTGATCGGTTAACGTTTCGACGGTAGCCAATCAAAACGCTAGTAAATAATAAACTCCGGTCAAAAAATCTCAGAAAGTCAGCTCCCGGCTTTATTGAATAAATAAATTACCAAAAATCCACCTCGGAAACCTGGCAATAATTCGGGAAAAAAGGGCTAACTCAAACCTCATTATTTATACAATTATGACCATAATTATTCTAGGATTTCAAGGACGAGGACTTGGATAGATACTTTCGCATGTTCTCGCAACTGAATCTAAGATCCCCCATGGTTGGCTGCGTGGGATCCCAAAGTCGATGTGTGGTGTTTCAGGGGGACATGAGGTTTAAGGACAACGTTAAAGAGGCAAGCCACCATTCGCTACAATTCTCACGTACACTCGTAGTCAAAACACTTTATTTCAATAGTATTGTATTTTACGAAAGTAACATCAAAAATCCTTAATATTAATATCGGATCCACTATATTTAAACACACTATAATCATACACTTAAATTATAATATTATGTAATAGAAAACTGAGCTTTATTTAGGATATCTCCTTTTGGATGCATCCAAAATACTCCTTTGTTTTTATATTTTTATATTTTCAAGCAGACATTTAGATCAATAATAAAAAAATTAAATAAAAATGCGTGTTGTGTGTATATGTTTTATATATATTTAAATTAAATAAATATTTATAATATTATTCCACTTTAAAATAATTTTAAATAGATCTGTATGTCTAATGTCTATCGTATTATATCTAATAGCAAATGCACAAAATAGTTATGCATTGCGAATTTATTTACAGGTATTCAGGACATTTGGCGAAAATTATATATTATATACTTTTGTAATTTGGCTCGCCTTGGCGGGGGCATTCCGGGCCCCAGATAATTTGTTTGTTACAATTTTATAACTTTTATTGCAGATCGAAGTTCACGTGTTTCTATTGACAGATATGTTATTAGTTTGTAAGAAAACGACGAAAGGAAACTATCCCTATAAATTAATAAGGTATTATTTTTTTCGTTTCTCTTGCGTTAATTACGTGCAAGGCGAATTATTTTTATTTTATATTTTATTTTGTAGACCTAAGTATATGATCGATCGTATGATACAATTCCCGAAGTACGTAAGCAAGACTAATAAAGATCTGGCCGGGCTATTGTACGTCGTAGTGGACGACGTGGGGTCATCTTACACGAGTTTCGTCCTGTCCGAGACAGCCAAAGATCCGAACCCCTTACAAACGCTTCGAGTAAGTACAAAGTACTTGAACATTATTATTTTGCGCACTTCTATGTCAATGATTAACTTGCGCTCGTGACTGTACACGAATACTAATTTTGTCTTCCCGTTATCTTAGTTGATAAAAAATGGTATGCTAATAGCTTTACCGCGGCAGTCCCCGAATTTCACACGTTTTTTAACCGACTTCAAAAAAAGGAGGTTATCAATTCGACGCGTATGTATGTAATATTTCCAGATTTGCACAATTTTCGAATATGTTAGTCTATATCAGCGTCTGAACAAATGTGTATAAATTTCAAAAGTGTATGTATATATGTATGTAAGTATGTATGTATATATATGTATGTTTTTATGTTTGTGTTCCCATATCTTTGGAACTACCATTCCGATTTCAGTAATTCTTTTTTTGTTGTACTAGGTAATATTGTTCAACGGGAATAGTGCAAGTTTCATCAAAATCGGTCCAGTAGTTTTGGAGATAGGGAGTTTTAATTCTCAATTATTACGTACAATTTTGAAGTCGGTTAATTATCTTTATTTTTATTTTTTTACGAATATCATTGGCATATTATGTGAATCGTAATCTATATTTATACAAAATTATTACTAAAAAATTATGCCTAAAGGCATTAAGCCCGCCTCTGTACCTTTATGTGTGCAAAAAGTATAATTAAAAAAAAATTATTACTATTTATTTTTTATGAGCATTCAGTTTCACGAGCCTCTTGTTTTAGACATGGGAACTAAAAGTAAGGGAGGCGAAAATGTCTTATGATTTGAGTGTTTGGTTCGCGAGGAACCCTCACCGTGACCTCAGCGAAATGGAATTGGATTCGTCAGATTACAGCATTTTCAGCAGGGTATTTATTTTTATTTTTCATTATTTTCATTTTTTTTTATTTAGTGTAGACCTAGACAGAGTAGACTAGCGAACTTAGTCAAATCGCTTTTGATAGTTTCGACGGCTAAGTCAGGAACGAAAATGCATGGCATTTCACGCAAGGTATCGTAAGCGCTATGTCACTTACATTATGTAACATGGCGCTTACGTTATGATAATATGTTAAATTTCATACATTTTTGATTCTTATCCTCGCCGTCGTAACTATCTAAGACAATTTGACTGAGTGTCTAGAGGTGTTAGCCAAGTTGCCTTAACTTAAATGACGTCGATGAATTTCAAAATGGTAATAAATGATATTTAGTATAATATGCATCGCTAAGTGAGGTTCTGCGATGCTTATGTCAAATACCATATTTTGGTTTCAAACTCAATCGTCGTAATTAGGGATGGTAACTAAGCTAAGGACTCGAATACTGCACATGCCTATCTACCAAGTAGTTTGCTTCATAGAAATTCTGCAACAGCTAATAAACTCTTACTCACTCTGCACTAAACAACAAAAATTACTGCGTCACGACTGATTTGCTATTAAAATGGGAGTGACCCACGCAGCTAGCCTGTAGCTTACTTATGATTTGAGGTAAAAAAAATGTTATGTTTTTTCGTGACACTTTTGTAAAGGCCCCACTTCACGTTGGGCATGATGGATAACCATGCTTGGCTGTATATAGCTCGCAAAACTTACGCCGATCATAGGAAATTTGTAATTGCTTAAGTCTGTCATGGCCCAACGTAAGGAGACCACATAATATAATATATTATAAGGTATGAACTGATTTTAATATTGTATCAGCTGTATAATGTATATTTTTATATAGGTATTTAGAATAGATGAAGAATGCGAAATAGTTCACTTGAGTATAATATATTAACACATAACCAATATTATAATATGTAATTATTAATTTTATATGCAGCACCACTGGCGAGTTAGAGTTAGAAAGCAGTAAACAGTTGAAAGTGAATTTTGTCGTAAAAATAAGTAATTGATAAACTTTAAGTACTTTGTTTTGTTAATGTACATAAATGTTACCTGTTTACCAAACTACGAGCCACTTTATATCAAACTAGATCACCCGTCCCGTATACTCGTATCACGTCCCTCGCAGTATCATAATCCTTGCCTTGACTTCCACGTATAGCGCAAGACTAAAATTAGCAAAATCGGTTCAGCTGTTCTCGTGCTTTAGCAAGACTAAGGCTGGATTTATATGCCCCCGCCCGAATGCGCGTCTTGGGGGCTACACACCGCGAGGTTACAAACCAATGTATCATGCAAGTAAAGGCGCCACCGCGCGCTATTTAAATAAATCATAATGGAAAAAGGTTGTAATGTGGCCTCAGCACATATAATTATAATTAAATTGGCAATTAAGAAATTGGCAATTGACACATAAAATTAGCCCCCTTCAATATTTTAATGTTTTAACAATAGCATAATTTTGGTGCAACGGGATGCTTGCGGCATGCTACTAATTTATTACTAAACACATACTGAACGACCGCCGAAACTTTTATGTGTGTGTGATTACTTGATTAGGTAATAATATTATAATTTAGATACATAGTTGTTAATTATTATTTTTAACAAAAAATTAAAACCGACTTCCAAGGTAAAAACAATAATAACATTAATATGAACTAAAAAGTATTAAATAATTTTTGCTATCTAATAGTGCCTTTTTCCGAATTCGGCTACACCTCAACTATTTCTGTACTCAATCTTCATTATTTTGAAGTCGGTACCAGATAGCTGAATCTTCAGTCCTCTGACAGAATATTTAAAATTTTTGGAACTGGCACCGACTTCAAAATTATGAAGATTGAGTACAGAAATAGTTGAGGTGTAGCCGAATTCGGAAAAAGGCACTATTAGATAGCAAAAATTATTTAATACTTTTTAGTTCATATTAATGTTATTATTGTTTTTACCTTGGAAGTCGGTTTTAATTTTTTGTTAAAAATAATAATAATTTCACTCTTTTTAGTTACACTAGTAGATAAATCTTCGCGTATATTTTACGTATCTTATTACAATTTGTTAAGAGTCACAACTCACACTCACAAAATAATATAATATTATCAGTGAAGTGAACATATATTGTGCTAAGTAATTTAACAATTTTAATACTTCAAGCCCGAAGCGGTCACCGGCGATTGCGCTAACAATAGAAAGGCTATTGTGTCTCGTTTTTCCACGATCGAAGGATCTATCAGATAAAAAATTGTACAAACTTGCATAGGATGTAGCGTAGCATAATATTTAATATTATCATAATTATTGACAGCTGTTCTTGTTATCAAGAATTCAAATCGATAGGTACTTAGTGCACCATCTATCGATTAATAAGTATAACTAATTAAAAAGACACTTAATGACTTTGTTTTGTTTAAAATATGCTCTTTTTAAAATAACTTTATTTTAATTCTATTTGTCTATTAAAATTTTATAAAGTAGTAAAGTATTCGATCTGTATATAAAGTAGTTAGTAAAGTATTCGATATTCTGTCTTCTGCCGACGATCGCCGACCGCCGACCGCCGTGTATTAAAAACAAACAGGTGTTGTTAATTGTTATACAGTACATAATTATTATTATTAGTATATCCATACCTATGCCTTGTACTATTATCTATTCTGTGCCATGAGACATTGGTGGCCTTAACACGACGTGGTAATGATGATGATGACGATGATGATGATGATGATTATGATGATGAATATGAATTGTATAGTAGTTTATGCTTTCTGTTCTTAAAACAACGCCGAAACTCCCAAACGTGTATCTATAAGGAGTCAGGAGTTCTCTCAGCATCTTCGAAACCATGGTATACCTTGACCCAATATTTGACTTTTTGGTAGCATATTCTTAGTACACTTCACATAAAACCAAAATCACCATATGTTTCCATATAAATTTCGAGGAGTTCCCTCGATTACTCATGGATCCCATCATCAGGTCACCACCTTTGTGAAAATGGGACCAAATTGGAGTGAAACCTAATACAACAAAACAAAAATTTCGAAAATCGGTTCACAAACGGCGGAGTAATCGTTGAACATACAAAAAAAAAAAAAAAAAAAAAAAAAAAAAAAAAATATCCACAGCCGAACATATAACCTCCTCGTTTTTTGGAAGTCGGTTAAAAAATAGAAATTCTCCTAAGGAATTTAAGAGGTAAACAATAATTAAACGTTTAAAAGGTAATTATGTAATATTTGGTACGTTTGTTTAAATATTAGCAATAGTTGCAACTTGGCCCCGTCATATTGGCCGTATTGTGGCCCATTATGTATTTTTAGGTTTCTGACTCCTGTATTTTTTAAGTAAAGCTTTATAAATAAAGTGGGGAGCCACATTACCACCTACTCCTATACATAATATAATAATATGCTTGTGATCAGCCGAATATATATATGCTTTGTGGCAGCCAAATCGCGCGTTCGCGCCGTTGCATATAAATCCAGCCTAGCCAAATTTAATATTATAATCATAGATGTCAAAAGTAGACAAGTTTGTGGTAGCCTCGTAGTTTTATAATTATATAGTCTGCATCTGAAAGATTATTTTATTGCGAAAATTAGGACAGTGATGGGCTTTAGTGGTAGAATCCAAGATAATAATAATATTATGCAAGCATGCTTTCTTCGTTCAAATGTACTATCAGAGAGGTTGATTCATTTAGCATTTTCGGCATCTAGAACTGCCCCTGGGCAAGGCAGGCAAGGCAGGCCGAATGAAAATAGCCGAACAAAACCGGTGATCCACAAAGCACCTAGACTTAGTACTAGTAATAGGTACGTTAGGTACGTAGTTTGTATGTATTTTCGTATCCATTCGGCCTACCCTGCCCCCGGGCAAGATGCCGAAAACCCTAATGAAGGACCTACGTCACTTGGTTGGGTTTCGTCAAATCAATGTTAGCCGTGAATCGGTTTGTCGGTCGATCAGGTTTGACATAGCGCAGCTAAATTACGTAGGTCATCAGCCTATGAATCGACTTTTCTGTTAGTACCTTGTACAAATTCGCTCATAAATCGCCAGAGTTATATTAGAGCACGAGATTTATTATATAGCTACGTAATCGTAGCATCATCGAATATCGATTTTCAAATCAAAGTTAAAATTTTCGTACAAATCTTTTTCAATAACGTTACGGTTACTCTGTATTAATCAACTCCCCTCGGTGACCCTGTAGCTTGATGTAAATTACTAGAACAAAGTTCACAATACCGAATACCTGTCTTTTTGCTGAACAGGCAGACATTTCAAATTACTCTCTTCTACTTTCACTTTCCACTCTCTTGGACTCAAGCCTTGATCAAACAAAAACAATATTTCCTATCTCTCTCCCATAGGGCCTGCAAGCGATTTCTAGAAACAACCAGATCCTTTGAGGTAGTCTTAGGGCCTTATCACACTGGCGATTAGCGGTTGCGCAATCGCGGCGTATGCGCTGCGCAGTCACGTCGCTTTCAAATCGCTAGTGTGATAAGGCTCTTACTGTGTAAATTGTAATATTGTAAATTTTTCTAGTGCACAATAATAAAATATTAAATAAATATTTGGGAATGTGGGATTTAACCTAAAAATGCAAGTCTCGTTTAAAAGGTTGTGAATTTTAAATGTGCTAATTCTCACGCGAGTTAGTTTCCCCACGAGCAGGGTACTCCGGAAGACTCTAGCGCGGAGATCGAAGCGAGGGAGCGCGTCGCTGTGATGCTGCACAGGAGTATCGGTACTTCCACTGAATACGACATCACCCAGTCCATCACCACAGACTCTTTTGAAGGTAAGAATCATCGTCTTTTCCAAAGTGTATTTATATAACGAATAGTTTAACTAGAAAATTGTCTGTCACTCCGTAAAATTTTGATTGATTTTGATCTTGTTAGCCTCAATTAGCTTAGCGCCACAATTCTGCATCGTGCTATCGAAGTTTTCTAAGCGCGTCGCTATATATAGGCGACAGCTGAAATCAACGACGTGGGCTTCGGCCTGACTGAGCATACCACCTCACTCGGTAGTCGGTCGGAAGATCTTCCTTGCGGCCACCACGCATTATGCAATTTAAATAGCCCAATACTTAAGGGTGTAACTTGTAACAGTGGTTCTGCATTGCGAGGAATGTGTTTCTAAGATCGATCAAATCGCCACGCTCGCGAGGGTCAGGCAAATAAAGCTATTCTATTGATATTAATATAAAACAAATTCCTCGATACACAGCGACGGTGGAAAAGTGCACCAGTGTGTTCCAACGTACAGTAGATTGAAATCGAAAGCAAAATTTGATATCAAATTATATAGTTTAATTTATACTATTTATCACATCCCACAATATACATGAAACGTTCAGAAGTCTGCAATTTTCCGGATAAGTATTTTCAAACGATGCCCAAGTTCGTTAGATATCTGAAATCTTAAAAAAATTGTGAAGTTAAATAAAAATTTCATGATTTTATAAGAGCAATTTTACAATGTAGGTGGTAGCGGGAGGCCGGGTAGAGCTGGTCTGCGACACCTCATACACCGGACCTCCACAGCCAGTTCTCGCAACTCACGCTTGTCCAGTTTCCAACAGTCCACCAGGTAATGTAACCACAACTAACTAAATACTACAACAATATCACAGTTGAAAGATATTATCGAAATAGTTTTTAAAGTAGGTAGCATTACACTTTAAATAGCGTTTTGACCCAAAGGCGTACTTTAGTCATGAGTCACGACTTAGATTGACTCGAATCACCTGACTAAATAACGTTGGCTCGTCATCTGCCTATATGTAAATTTGATAGTACATTCATCATCATCATCATCATATCAGCCTAAATTCGTCCACTGCTGGTCTTAGGCCTCTCTCAATGAACGCCTGAACGTCCGAATGATAGTACATTTAAGAAGCATTTTTTATTCCTAATCATAATCATACAATATGTCATTTAGCGCGGCTTCGCACGACGAGCCGCACGCTGGGCCCAGTCGTCTCTACAAGCCTGGGATCTCCTGTGAACACACCATATTACCACCACACGGCATAACAAACAGTGAGTATAAACTCCCACACTATTACAGGTGACCGCGGCATGCATCTCTAATAAAACAGCTAGCTAGGCTAGCTACCCAGCCCCCTATTACGAATCAAGACGCGCCATTCGACTTGGATTCGGAAATTTTACCGCGCGGCATCGCATATTAAGCGCTTGATTAAGGTGACGCCGCGTTAAGGGGCCAGGTGCCCTCGAAATTCTCAAACATACGTAATTCCAAAATCATTTTCTCATACGAAAATATTTAACATGTTTGAGTTGTTTTTCAGTTTAAAATAGTAATTATCTAGATTCCTGCACATTTTTTTTTACACTAAAAATAGAGTAAAACACTAAAAAAATATATAAATAAATATTAAATTTACTTCAAAATATTTAAACATTAAAAAAAGTGTGTCAGCTCCGACGCACGACTGGAGTTTACTCCTTAAGGGGCCGGGTACCCTCGAAATTCTCATACAAACGTACATACAAACTCTAAAAAATATTTCTTAGTATTTAAATATTTTGTAGTAAATTTAATATTTATTTATATATTTTTTTTGTGTTTTACTCTATTTTTTAGTGTAAATAAAAACTCTATTTTTTAGCAAATTTATTTAGTAGTAAATTTAACTAAAATTAACCAAAAAAAATTAATTTTGTGTTTAAATATTTTGAAGTAATTTTTTGTGCAGGAACCTAGGTAATTACTATTTTAAACTGAAAAACGACTCACACATGTTAAATATTTTCGTATGAGAAAATGATTTTGGAATTACGTATGTATGAGAAATTCCAAGTGTACCCGGCCTCTTAAAGTAAAAAACCGTGTCACAAGGAGCAGCAAAAAATCTAAAGGGCGAAGCGAAAAAAATATGGTTTTTGTCACGTAATTTAAAAACCATAAATACATTTCATATAAGCTATGGGAAAATTAAAGTGTACGCTTGAACCAATATATCTACAAATTTTGGAAGCTTAAATCACTCTCCTCTGTAGGCAAAATAGGAATCCCTTTATTTTAAATAGGTCTTTTTGATTGATTATTCTGTATTATAAAAGTAGACCAATCGTGGTATGCTATGGGTAATTCAAAGACAATATGATGAATACTGACAATGAACTTTAATTTCTTAGCTTTAGTCATTGCTGAGAAAAATCGATATCGCTACAGCCAAATTATCATACGCCTTAACCACATGTAAAATTTCCGAAACCGAGTCGAAATCGTAAATCAGCCCTCAGGAGTAATTTTATAGTGTCTAAATGTGTGCGCGGCACGGAACAGATTCTTTTTTCCGTGGTGCGCAGAATCTACACAAGACCACTCTATCTTCTTTCTCCCTTGTAACCCAGTGGCACGGATGGCGCACTGCTGGTGAGAGGTCATGTGCAGGACTGCATCGTCTTTCTAGTCCGATAAGCTTACCCAATCAATATTGTCGTACCAAAACTTGAAAACAGCGTTATTTTAACGCAAATTTTGAGTCAAGAGATGCTATTTAAAGTACCTACTGGATTTCGGATGCTTATTTAAAAAAATGTTATTGTAAAATAACATATTATACCATTTCAAATTTTGCAACATACTTATATTCAGTACCCCTATACATAGTTTCTGTAGTCATAATCACGGAGAAGAAATGGTCGATGGAAAGTTAAAATATAATTTCTTATTTGAACCTACGATCTATATTCTAGATCCGTAATTTCATTTCGGTAAAATTTTATTGAATTTCTTACATGCCACTCCGATCACTGGTCCAAGCCGAAGGTATAGGGATCGTTCTTGATATTAATTATACACGTCTGACTTGTGAAATGACCTTTCCCCGATCACAGAGAGAAGTGAGATGCTGGAATTCGGATTTAACGCGTGAATTATATCAAAGAAATAGTTCTACGTCTATTCCAGGCGGTATTTTTACGAGTTCTGATCGGATGTAGTGTGAAACCTTTCTTAGTCTATGTATAAAAAAGTTATGCTCTAGTATTTAGAGGTATTATATTTTTGTCTCTTCATCGACCCAAATACTAGAATGACTTATTTCATCTTCGCTCATTTATATTATCAAGAAACAGCAAACACATAATAAGCTATTGTTAGAATTCTACAAACACAAAAGTAGAAAAAGAAAAAAGGAAACTAAGAACAATTATTTTGTTAATGTATTTTCTTTTAACTGAAAGTCTTTAGTCGATTTAATTAGTGAGAGAGATGAAGTATTCTTCTCACTACAACGGACATTCATGCAAAGACTTCTATTTAAACTGATAAATAGAAGTCTTTGCATTCATGACATTTTAATTATTGATTGAATTAAATAATTTCACATAATATAGTTCAATAATATCGTAATTTTCTAATACATGTGCCGCATTCATACATTTTAAATAATATAAATAATAATGAAAATAAAATTAGAGATAACTTGTCCTGTTATAGAAGTTATTTAAGACGAACACATAATTTATTATAGATGTCTTCATCGACTTACTATAATTCATTTTGAAGGAAAAATAAATAGCATTAAAGATAATGAATCAGAAATAATATTTTATTGCGCTCGCAGCAACTGCTCATTATATTATCTGAGAGTATTGTATTACATTTCAAGATCTTACGAGAGGTATTGTAATAGGCTAGCATTAAAATAGCGGCGTAGTGCTTAGCTATAATGAGTCGGAGTAGAATCTTCGCTAATAACAATACAAGACTTAATGATTTTGAATAGTATTGTAAGTATTATTTGCATTTTAAGACTTTTAATAGCTTTTAAATAACTCTCGCGTCTCAGACTCATAGGTTCGATGCCCACTTTGGAACACCAGTCTTAACCTATCAACCACCATAAGGACACCAACGACCGCGACAACAATAGGTTTCCAAGAATCCGCGATCGAAGGATTAAAGTATAATCCAGCGGACGGACATGTAAAAAGTCGGAAGTGAGTCCTATCTGTTCCCGGTCATGTCGGTCCATCCATCCACGGGTTACGAGCCCAGAGGGATAAATATATAGGCCATCCATCGAAATCGGTGTGGGAGGAACAATGTATAGTATTCGTAGAAAATTTGTCTGGAAATTCACCTAACTTACAGGTAAATGATTATAATCATTTACCTATGAGTTGGGTTGTGTATCCACTTTACTAAGATCTACACTGTTTAGGACTTTAGGTGCATTGGCTGGGATCTTGTAATGAAATACATGACACGGTTTATAGAGTTTATATTTGTAGTCAGTCTAGGCGATGGTATGCGAACGTCTATCTCTCGCAATTAACACAAGCACAAATTACAAAGTAACATAATGTTATTGCTGAATTATTAATAATATATCTGTCACAACAACTGCTTAGCACTCTATAAAACATATGAAATGCTTCTAAATTATAAGTGACATCTTATGTATTATTAATTGTTATTTATACAGGGTGCAATTAAACCTTCCTGCCAATTTTTTTCCAGGGCTTTGGTATCATTAGGTGAGTCCATTTAACCAAAAGAAATTGGGTGTTATATTTTTTTATTGATATATTTTATCCCATTTGAAATCATTGCAGAACGATCACTCGCTGCGCGGGGGAATGAGCGGGGGTAACGCGGGGGGTAGGCGCGCGCGCGGGGTTACATCACGCGCGGGCGACGCGTCGTGTCCATTAATTGTAGTGTTTTTTAGGATAACTTTCGCAAGCTATTTCTCAACATTTTAGTACTGAGTGATTATAAAAGACAAAATACGCGTATTTTTATTTTTAACAAGGATCAATATTTTCAAAATATTTCAATCAAATTTGGCAGGTAGATTTAATTGCACCCTGTATTAAAACATTGCATAAAACGACGAAGTAATAAAGTGTCACCACATAGACAGCTCTTGCTTTGAGACAATAACGACCCCATGGCAATGTAAACCGATTTCCACGAGATCCTTGTAAGATTAAAACTGTAACATCTGTACTAAGTGTGGATGCAGTGTATCTCTTTATTAGTAAACTATATGACCCGGCGAACTTCGTATCATTAACTCCAAAATATTCTTACCATAATGGAAACCTTTCCTGGACTTCCACAAATATTTCAAAACTAGCAAATTGGCAGAGCCGTCCTCGAATTTTAGCGCGGCTAATAAAATTTAAATTAATTTTATTTCTATATAACTATGAACGGTTTATGTAAGGAAAACATATAAATCAAAACTGTATGTACAGAGCAGAGCGAAGTTTTAACTGTGACTGGGGCTGTCGAATCAAGATTATATCCGAGGGCCAACTCTCAGCTAAAATTATATTAAGCTTTGAAAGCCAACTGATTCGATTAAGCGCTCTGTTAAATTAACTGGCTTAGTGGATGCACTATTTATAACCTCCACTTAGTGTTCTATTAGAGTGATCAATTGTTGCCTTCACTTGGTGAATTGATTAACGTTAAATACTTACCGCCGTACTCAGAGACATTTAATTATGATTAAGCTTCAATTTAATGAAGAGTTTGACAGATAAAGTATGGGGCTTATGTCAAAATTTTGAATTAATTACATTTAACTAAATAATGTTCCACTCTGAGTGCGGCAGATAGTAATATAACAAATGGAGACTGAAAGACTTTATTAGCGAACCGAGTTGTGCACTAATCGTACTCGTACTAATATTGTAAAGGCGAAAGTTTGTGAGTTTGTGTGTTTGTTACTTCTTCACGTCTAAACAGCTAGAGCAATTTTAATAAAATTTGGTATGGAGTTAGCTGTTACGGTGGATTAACACATAGGCTAATTTTTACTGCGGGAAAATATTACAATTTCTTTTCCCTAATAAGCCACGGGTAACACCGCGGAGCACAGCTAGTTTATTATAAATGCGAAAGTGTGTATGTCTGTCTGTTACCTCCTCATGCCTAAACCACTGAACCAATTTTACTGAAAAGTATGGAGATACTTAGAATCCCAGGAAATTTATTTTATTTTATTTGGAAAACAAACAGTGATATAATACAAATTCACATAAGGACATAAGATACTTCTTATCCCGCAAAATTATGCGATTACCGCGCGATAAACAAATTTTGAGGCAATGAAGTTCCAGGCGTCATCCATGCTTAACATAATATTATAAATCTAAAGTGTGTCTGTCTGTCTGTCGATTTCTTCTTCAGTCTTCACGCCCAAACCGCTGAACCGATTTTGCTGAAATTTGGTATGGAAATAATTTGAGTCCCGAGAAAGGACATAGGATACTTTTTATCCCCGAAAAATATTTGGTTCCGATAAACGCATTTAGGCGCAGCGGAGTTGCGGACGTCATCTAGTAGATCAAGTTTGTTATATCGAAGTATGTTCTCAGTGAATCGTTCTTGATAAAACTTTGAGTCACTATTTGCGACCACTACGTCCAGGATCTCCGCGTTTTCCATGATTGTCCGTTGCATAGTTCGTCGCATCCGTTAATAAATAATATTAAAAATTAAAATGTATAATTAATAATGAGAGTTATTAGCAACAATATCTATCAACTGTTAAGAATAACTCACCATTATGGCTGGATATAGGTGTATGCGTCCACACGAACAGGCGGTCTGGCCACTACACGTCGAGATCACTAGCAAATACAAAATATAATAAAGAGGTGCAGCTGCCAAAACCCGCGTTCAGGTGGACGCATAATATAAGGTATAGTTCTTGCAATCTACGAGTGCGCGTCGCCCTTAGTTGTGTGAGTGACCTTATCTATACACGCGTACATGGCTCGCTCGCTACTGACTGCTCCGTCGGGTACGCACACTAACGAAAATGTCTATTCACATTTCCAACTACAAATAAAGGCGACGCGCACTCTTAGATTGCAAGAACTATACGTACGACCCGAGCGACACGCGACAACTGCGGACGACGTAACGTCACGACACTACTAGTTACTATGTATTTCTATGAGACACCCTCCGCGACACGAAGCTAACGACACTTTTCATAGAATACATAAAAACCAGTAATGTCGCGACGACACGTCGTCTGCTGCCGCTTCATGTAGCCGGCTTCCAACTTGTACCATCGAGGAAGTTGATTCCTATGCAGTTGAGAGACCAACGTCATTTGGTCGATTATGTCAATTCAATATTAATTGTGATCTGTCGGCTGAGTTTGACGTAATGCGACCAAACTACGTAGATCCCCCATTTGCATAGGAATCAACTTCCCCGAGTGTACCTTTAGTAAACTTTTGTAAAAACTGAAAAATAATTTGCTATCTAATAATTTCATTTGCAGCACACAATTTGGGTATAAATTAATTACTGGCAGAGCATCCACCGATAAATTCACTTGTGAAAGGAGGTTTATTGCCGTACAGATAATAAATCACTAAGGTTATGTTGAAAATCCACCCCTATGGACGTAGTAGACTGAATTGGATCTAATTAATAATAAACTTTTATGAATAGATTCGGTTTTTAAAATCGTTTGTACTTTTTCTTAGGCTGGATTTATATGGGGCGGCGCAAACGTGCGGTTTGGCAGCTACACCGCGAGATCACAAGCAAAAAATGTACGATTTATTTAATCATCGGCCAAGTGCGAGTCGGACTCGCGTACGAAGACCGTAATAGAGCAAAAATATGCCAAAGTTTGAGTTTTTTGTATGGGGGCTCCTCAAACTTTTTCCCCTCCCCTCCTTAATTTTTTATTTTATTATTATTATTATTATTAAATATTAAAGTACTTATATAATGACCTACTTACCTTGTGAAAAATTCAAGTGCCTACCTGTTACCATTATTGATATAAAGCAAAAAATGCCGAAAAAATCACGTGGGAGCCCCCCTTAAATATTTAATTTATTTTGTTTTTAGTATTTTTTGTTAAAGCGGCAACATAAATACATAACTTGTGAAATTTTCAACTTTCTGACTATTACCGTTCTTGAGTTACAACCTGGCGACAGCCGGACAGACGGACAGACATGGAAGTCTCAGTAATATATAAAAAGAGGCGCAGCGCGCTGTCATTTACATACAATATTTGCTTGTAATGTAATCTCGTGATGTAGACGCCAAACCGCGCGTTCGGGCGGACGCATATAAATCAAGCTTTATTAACCCTGTATACAATATTATCTCCGCTTCGAACACGTCGTAATGTCTGAGTCTCTAGCCAAGACGCTTTCTTTATCAAATCGCCAATCAAAATGTATGGAATTAACATTAGAAGAGTTGAACGTCAACGTTTAAAATACGATTTGATCGGCAATTCTATAAAGGTGCGTCAAAGAAATCGTCTTGGCTAAAGGTCCCGATTTGTCCACAGTAACGGTGAACGTAGTCAGCGAGAGCGAGTCGGACACGGCCGTCTCCACACAGCAGGAAGTGGTAAGTTTACTTCTTTCACATTGCAACGTTGTAACACGATGTATTTTACCCGACTATAGCGAAGCCAAAAGAAAGAGTTATGATATTGGCCACCTATAGGCTATAATTTTATGTTAATTGAACTCGTGAGTGGATGTAGTTGATCACTTTCATACGGGGGATCATTCATTTTTTCCCTATAATTTGAACAAACCTTGTAACTTACCTACTTCATCATCTGCCGATACATAATATCCCTTCAAATTTTTTGTTACCCACTTCATCTACTGACGTCTTTATTTAAATAAAAGAGATGACAAGATATTTTGATAAGCAATTAGCAATTACCCAAACTATCTCAAGAGTGCCTTAATTTATGAAACAAGCCGACAGAGTTTACTTTTATTATTCGTAGCTCAGATCTCTTCAAATGAGCGAAGCACGGTTCGATTCTTTGCATTCAAGAATAAGAATCAATATAATAATTACATCCCGATAGCTATCGTAACCTCATCAAATTATGTATTGTGTAATTTACCAGCACACAAAATGAGATCCAAGCATACAAATCTATTCCCGACAAAACTATTTTCTTTGATAACGCAAAAGAAAATCAGACGTAAATGTTTTTTGTCGATCAGCGAGAATCCGCTTCCGATATATCTCAATTTGTATTGTACTCTTATCCGTTATTAGTTATTTTCCGCCTTTATAAGCCTAAAACTATAAAATGTTTCTTTATTTTCAAACAAACACACACGCACGATTTTAATTTTAGATGCTCTCAACATTTTTTTTTATTCTATTTTATTTATAGAACCTTTATAGCAATACTTGTCGGTCCTGTTAGTTAAACACACCATTATATAAAAACAAACAAAATAAAGTTAATGCCTACCAACCAATGCCTACTAATTATATGATGACTCACAGCCAACAGCCGTACAATTGTTTTGCAGCGTCGGACGAGGGATTTTCCAATAAACTATTATTAAATAACCCAACATCATGCTGATTTAAATTAAATGACAGCATAATTGCATGTCTCTCTTGTTGAAAACGCACTCTCAAAAATTTCAACATGAATGTTGTTGTTTTTGTTTAAGTGGCCATTTGTTTGTTGTCTGAGTGGCCTTTTTGCTAACTAATAACGCGATTTTTACGATATTTGGTATGGGGAAGAAATACTTCCAATCCCGCAAAAATTGTCAGTTTCTACAAGATAAACCAATTTCGATGCATCGGAGTTACTCTCAACACCTAGTTGGTAACTACCAAAACTAAGATTTATTATTCCCCTGATGATAAGACTTTGCCGTATCTCCCATTTGTCACTTCCAAGGTCTTGAGAAGCTCCCCCGGGACTCTCGACAAAATGCAATACCTTGACTTTAATTCAAGTTGCATTTGATAATGTCGACAGCAGATTTGACAAAGGCATCGCTAAATTAAATATATATAATATATTAATAGTAATACCAAAGATTTTTCTATGAATTTCGTGTAAGTAATACCTTATTGTATATATCATATTATAATACATAATAATTGGTAGGCCCACGGATTTTTGTTTCAAAATGGGTACTGTATGAATGCTACCACAGATTACTAAATAGTTACTACGTAAATGCAATTGAACTCTTGTGCCAATAATAGGGTATTTACCGTTTATTAATTTATTGATATCGTTCAGTCTACGGCGTCGAAGAGTCCGGACAAGTCGTCGGAGTCCCAGAAGACGCTTCAAGTACAGACGCAGAACAACGTGGCGACTCTCATACACAGCCTGCCAGACCTCACCATAGAACCTTCTACACCCAGGTCTACATCCAGGTATGTGTATGCTATTTATTTATTTTTTGACGTGGCAACGTCTTATAATTCGATGGAGCCAGCTGCACGCACGAAAAAACATGACTCATGCGGCGTTACCTCGCTCACGTTCAACTATCGTCAGTAAACCGACTTTACAGACAACAGATTTTTTTATCCCGAAGGCAGGTCATTGTAGCGAAAATGTCGACCTTTGGAATCTATTGTGACGTGTATGACTACGCGTCCGAGCTCCGAGGGATCAGGGGCTGAAGAGCGGGCAGTCAAATGAGGAATTGTAAGAAATTTTGACGGTTTTGCAAAATTAATTATTATATAATTGTGAGACCACCAAAGTTCCCAATTAATTCCTCACAACTCACGCTCGGTATATCTCGTTTGGATAGAAGACAACATAAGGAAGATACATTACAATAAATAAAAGTAGAGTTTCACATCAGGCAACTTACTATGATTGCAGTCACATTAATAATACTTTCTTAATAAATAATATTATTATTTTGTTCAGCAATAATAATATGAGCAATGTTAATCTTAATAGTATTAGAAAGCGAGTAACAAGTAATAAAAATATTAAAATGTCGTATAATAATAATATAGTACGGCTGTTCTTCTCGCTGGTTTACATATCGTGGAATTTCGTAGACTTAATTAACATTAAGGTTGAAAATACCTATTTTGAATTCAAAAAACACTTTTAATACTACTTCCTTGACGGAAAATGATAATTATTGTAAACTTGCTAGATCACAATGGCTGTGCGTAGCGCCGAGAGGACGGGAGACGTGCAGCGAGCGCGGCGCGAGGTAGACCGCTGTGTAGTGTCACGTAGCGGACGCATGTACCACAATACACATAACGAACCAGTAGGCCGACTTCAAGCAAACTGGCGCGGGTACCGCTGTAAGCATGGTAACGGCTTAGCAACGCAGAGTAAGAGGCAGACTACACAGTGCATTGCGTTGCGTCGTCGCAACGCAAACATTTTGACGACCGACGACGAGCCGACCACATGGGCACTGCGCCATCGCAGCGTCATTACGAAGCAGTCCCTCTTCGTCGTCGTCGTGCGTTGCGACGACGTAGCGCGCTGTGTGAACACATTGGTTATTTGTATGTAAAACAACGCAACGGTAGCGCTGCGCCGACGCAACGCTAACGCAACCCGCCGTGTGGATAGGCTCTCACGGCGCGCGACGCCGCCCATATGATATTATATTACGTCAAAATTCAAGAATTTATAAATTTTGAGAACTCTTTATATTACTGGTTCGTTCTGTCTGTTGTGAGTTGTGACGTAGTACTGTAGCTCATCACATCACTGTACCGTAGAAACAAATATAATGTAATTAATAATCATGATTGCAAACAAACCGACTTCAATCAGTTCCTTATCATGTTGGGACCACCTGTGAAGTATCCTCTTTCCATAGAGTAGTACTTATATATCAGTGTCTCTTTCCGACAAAAAAAGAACGGCAAAGTTATCTGCCAAAAAACATAAAAACATGATATGTACCAATATGTATATAGTACGGTTGAATTCAGAAACCTCTTCCTTTTTTTGAAGTCGGTTAATAAAAGAAGTGTAAATAGGAATACTTTTATAGAAATCATCTGAACACGTTGCAAGCTAGCAAACATTAAATAGGAAGGTGTTAGTATAGTGTGAATTTTTGTGAAAAGTTTTATAGCAGACTAAGGAAAAGGATGCACTATTATTATTAACAAGTAAAAAGTACAAAGTAATAAGAAACATTTAATAAAAAACATATTTTTTATTTTTTACAAATAAATTAATAAAAATGTTGGCTAAGAGGATGTAAACTACGTAACATTATAATATTCTATGTGTAACTAAAAAAACATTCTAATCGTATTTGGTTGACATTGTTGTGACTCGTGTGTAATTTGAATACTACAGCTGCTGCTACGGCGTAGCGACTACGGCGTAGCGACTACGGCGTAGCGGCTACGGCGTAGCGACTACGGCGTAGCGGCTACGTCGTAGCAGAATTGCCGTAGCTACTTGCTACGTTAACTACTCGTAGCGTAGCACGTATACCCCGCTGCTAGCTAATAGGTTGGAGCAGAGGGCGCTACTAGCACATATAGTAAATAAGCCGCATTTTCACTTGGGGACATGTCGCAGAGACAAGTCGTCCGACATTAGCCGCGTACTGACCAAGCGATCCGCCTCGCCGCGGCAGCCTCGCGCGCTTTTGCTCGGTTGGTCAGTACGTGTAAGTGCGCGGCAAACGTACCGAGGCGCCTTTGAGCATCGACAAAAACCCAACAACTTTTGGCTCGGCCGCGGCACGCTTGGACGAGGCAGCGAGGCTGCTCGCTTGGTCAGTACGCGGCTATTTACAAACGTCGAACAAAATTGTTTATCTACTGTCTGTGCTGGTGCTGCCTCTAGCGTGAAAGCATTGCAGATTGCATATTAATATTATTATGCACTGTGTAATGTGTATACTGTAAATGTCATGAGATTTAAAATTTAGTTTGTTATTATTTTTAGCAATATTCCGCGAAATAAACTTCCACCTTTAAGTAAATGAGTGAGTGCACGCATAGGCATGCGTACAGCACCTCCCTCCTCCTACACTGCCTATGCGTACACTCGCATGCAAGAACTTGCAAACACCACTAACACACAAGCAATAATGTTGGCAAATCCGTGCAAGGCCCCTCACCACCATGCAGGTTGAAAACCTCGACGCGCGTTTCGCTCCAACACCGGAGCATCCTCAGGATGTGGACATCGCGCTTTTAAAGCTTCGCACACATTGTGACATGATTTTTATTTTTGGAATGATTTTTATTTTATTAATGTTATTGGTAACTTATTCAATATTTTACTTTTTTACAATTATATTTTATTAAAATTTTAATCATTTTTACATTCTCCTAATGAAAACATAATAATTAGATTACTTTTAAAATAATTGCATGCCCTTTTTAATTTTTAATTTTATGTACTAAATTTTTGGTTATAACCTTAATTTTGATTATTTAATTGAATTTATCTAAAAATGTTGTGCATATCTATGAGTGATGTAAACACTAACTCTTATTTATTTAATGTTGGTTAAAATGTATATGTTTATATTATTGATGTGCCTAAATAAATAAAAATAAAATAAAAATGACTGAGCTAGCACGTTGGTGCCGCAGCGTATCGGGCCGCAGTGCAATGACAGATTTTGTGTAGTGCATTTGCGTGCGTTATATACAAATCTGACGAAGACTCTGTTTTTGGCCCCTGTTAAAGTAAGAATAAAAGGTATAATACCAAAAGAAGCAAAATCGTGAAATTAACAAAATATAAATATGCGTATGCGTAGCACTGTGTTGACGAGGCGCAGAGAGGCGGGGCGGGCCGCATCACAAGGACACAAAACAGCCTCGCAATAATGCGAGCCGCTGTAGCCAGATACTGTCATTGAAGACATGAGTGGTTGAAGTGGGTAACTAACAATATGAAAACTGACGTTTTTTTTGCATAAATGGGACTTAGGGAACGGAAAAATGTATTGCTTTGTTGGTAGGTTACAAGGTTTATTAAAATTATAAGGGAAAAAATTGTAATTGCTCTTATGTTATAAAATGTATTCAATTCGTACACATTGTTTTTCAGCCTATTTTTACGCTCCGCCCCGATGCAGCCTAGCATCTTGTGCGCGTACCGCAAATTAGAAATACTATTTCGTTTGACGTTCTTGGGGCGTGTTTACTTTGAACTTATACATTCCAGTTAACAACGTTTATCTTGGGTCGTTTGAATCTGTGACTTGAGGAGACAGTTTAAGTTCTGCGCTATAAGACGGAAAGTTTGCATGCGAAGATTAAATATTCTCGAATCGTAACCGCGGACCGAGTGCTCATTATTCGAGGCTCAACAAAATTCCGCCATCTAGAATGAGGCTTGTTAAGGCTTTATAGACCGAACTTGTGTCTTTTGTATATATATTATTATGAAATATGCAAACTTGTGTGAATATGAAACCAGTGTAATCTCACAGGCATTTTTCGGGCATACGTAAGCTGCCTTTGACGACCTCTGTGGCTTAGTGGTGATCGCTCTGGTAGCTCAAGCCGGGGTTCGCGGGTTTGAATCCCGCTGACGGAACAAAAAGTTTTCAATGTTCCCGGGTCTGGATGTGTATTAATATATATATGTATGATATAATAAAAATCTTAAATTATATATCTATAGTATAAAAGTATTAAATATATTTCCGTTGTCTGGTACCTGTAACACAAGTCCTTTAGGTACTTAGCACGTGGCCAGACTGACGTGGTATGAAAGGTCCATAGATATTACATTATACGTGTTGTGGTTGCGTTACATTATGTTGACATAATCCGACCGAATTACGTAGGTCCGTTAACTGCCTATGAAGCAATCCAACAAATCTTCAATAGTACAATCATTGCACGTTATTTGGTAAGTTTATGTCAAGTGAATGTCACAAACATAAAGGCCTGTATCCACTTTGATTAGTGCGGATGATTAGTGTTTAGGAGAAAGTAAAGGACTTGCACTAATCAGTCTGATTACTAATCACCTGCATTAATCACCTGCACTTATCACTAATTATTGTAAATACAGGCCATAATATTAAGTTGACTGTGCTTGACGTAACTCGACCAAATTACGCAAATTCGGCATCCATTGTATTATACACAAATCTTCATCCCAGTTCTCGCTAGTTTTATCTTAGATGACTTTAGAGTTTAGACTATTAGTACAGGTTCCCTAGAACACATTTTTTTATCAAGGAAAATTTTTCGTGATTAGCTTCATTTTGATAAGTTCCGTTTTAGGGTTCCGTAGTCAACGAGGACTTGTTGATTACATAACCCTAAAACGGAAAACTAACCAGCTGAAGTATGGGAGTTGAAGTATGGGAGTTACGTTTCCTTACTTTTTATTATTCGTAGCTTGATAGTAATAAAAAAAATGTTTTTGGGAACCTTGACTATATGTATAGGTATCAATAGTAACACCTGTGGATGGACTTTAATTTCATTTTTTATAAACAGGGCGATCTAAACGAGCCCTAGTATATCCCACAACCTGAACATTTTGTGGTACACTTTACGGAAAAACAATCACGCCTATTGATTTGTGCTTTAACATAGTAATTTTTATTTATATATTGTAGTCAATGTGTTGTCATCAGTCAGCCAAGGTGTGACGACGCGAGCCTCACTCAGCTCGGCTTTTAGCTTGTATTATATATATTCACGGCTCTGGGCCTTAATAGCTTAGCGTCTGGCGACTCGCGGGTTCGAATCTCGCCGACGGAACAAAATTTTCAATGTTCCTGGGTCGTGGTTGTGTATCAAATATATGTACCATATACTGCGTGACTGGTGAGACATGTTCAATACTCGAGGACGTAATATTTGGCTATTAGATGAAAAAAATACATATTATATAAAACTAGCTGTCCCGACAAATGTTGCTTTGCCATAATATAAATTATTTCGCCTATATTACTTTATTGAAGTGACTAAATATATGTCGCCATGGCAACGTCGATCGCTACCTCGTCGCACAAACAATGGTCGCCGTCAGTCTCAGGCTGTAATAATTTACTATTATTTATTCAACAAAAGCACTTATCAATATATAAAGTACCCAGAATATGCATATAAAATATGATAAAAATCAGTAAAGCCGTTTCGGAGGAGTTCGTGGACTAACATTGTGACACGGGAATTTTGTATAAAATAAGAAGATAGTATCAATTGATCAGTGATCAGTTGATCACTGAGTAAATGTAGGTTAAAGTTAAATTATTCCAACGATGGACACCGCGGGCAGGGTCCCGCGGCGTGGTGTTACTTGTTAGTATGGTGGCGCACGCCGCCCGCTGCGGCGACCGCATAGTATGCCTACTTGCCTAGCCGCGTAATTTACATTTATTTAAAGGGAAATTCGAAATAAATAACTACCTAATTTTATTACATAATTAATAATTATAATGAGAATCGAGTACAGATTACTCTCCCTAAGTATTGAACATGTGTCACCAGTCATGTTGTATAATAAAAATCTTAAATATATAATAATTGTAATATAAAAAGTATTAAATATATTTCTGTTGTCTGGTACCACAGACATAGACCAAGATAGATACGGCATGTGTATGTACGAGGGCGGGATGAGAAGTAACTAGCCTCTGCTATTTAAAAAGTTAAAATTAAAAAAATATGTATGTCATTTTTAGATTCGTGTCTCTGGAAACCTGTATTCTAAATTTGAATTTGATGGCGTGAAAATTTTATAATGTTTTTATCATTTGAAAAAAAAAATTCGTCAACTGTTTTCAAAATGCATAAAATTGATCAAAGAGCGCCGATAAAGTTTCCTCATATGAAGGGGATAAAGGGGAGATATATCTGTGACGATTTAAAAAATGTTTTGGGTGAATCTGCTTCTTCTCATGCCACAGTAAAAAACTGGGTGGCTGAGTTTAAACGCGGTCGTTCATGGGTCGAAGATGAAACTCGCCCCTAACGTTCAAAAAGCGTCACAACTCCGGAAATGGTCGTGAAAGTATATGATATGGTTTTAGTAGACCGACGATTGAAGTTATCTGAAATAGCAGACAACAGTATCTGAATAAAGGTATCTCAAAAAAACGGGTAGATCATATCCTAAGTGAGGAACCAAATATGAAAAAGTTATCGGCCCGTTGGCTGCCGCGATTGCTTACGCAAGATCAAAAAAGAATATAGAAAATCAATGAGTTAAAGTATTATTTGTTGCCACACCCACCTTATTCGCCTGATCTAGCGCCATCAGACTTCCATTTATTCCCTAAGCTCAAAACTTTTTTGGGTGGACAGAAATTTGGCACAAATGATGAAGTCATAGCACTCATAGTCGCTGTAGAGGAGTATTTTGCAGACCTTGAAAGAAATCATTTTATGGAAGGCATTACTGCTTTAGAACAAAGATGGAGGTAAGTGCATAGAGGTTCACAGAGACTCTATCCAAAAATAAAATTAATGTTATCACGAAAAGTTAAGTTTTCTACTATTAGGCTAGTTACTTATCATCCCACCCTCGTACTTCGCGTACCATATCGCGTTCCCAAACGACTAGCAATGCTCGTCTTTCGAAAGTCTTTTTTTTAGTCTGCTATCGGAATCGGACGTCAATCGGAATTTTATGCCTAAATGCCTAAAAGTGCCGTATTGAGCTGTAGAAATTCAAATAGAAACGTTTGTCTTGATAATGGATACGTTTCTTATCATTGGTACGTCACAGTAGGTGGGAAAAAGTGACACGCTTGTTTTAACACAAATGGAGCGACATGTGGTATCTATCTTGAACTATGTCTGTGTCTGGTACTCATATTATCACAAGTAATTGGTACTTAACACGGGGCTAGACTGACGTGGTGTGAAGCGTCCATGGATTTTTAACCGACTTCCAAAAAACGAGGAGGTTATATGTTCGGCTGTGGATATTTTTTTATCAATTACAATTGTTTGTTTAGTCCAACGGTGCCGTCGGCATCAGAGAAGCTGTACCAGTCGCACCAGGAACTACTGCAGCGGAATCGCCTGGTCGTGGCTCAACAGCATCAATACCTGACACCCGATCATAGAGGGAGTAGCTACCCACCACCTAGTCCAACGAGGTATTTAAAACGCTGAAAAGGTATAAATTATACAATAAAGTAGATTTTATTCAGTGCGTTCATGACACCGCAGCGTAGTAACGCGGCGTATACGTCATTCACACGTGACGCTAGCGCAGCGTACTAGGCTTTCAGGGGAGCCCTAGAACAAAAAATTTTGTTCTAGGGCTCCCTGACTATCTATAATGGACAATCGTAGACTAATTCCCGTGATTTCGTAATCGTTCGTTTTTAAGGTTCCGTGCCCAAAGGGTAAAATTGGAACCCTATTACTAACACTTCGTTGTCTGTCCGTCTGTCGCCAGGCTGTATCTCAAGAACCGCTACAGCTAGACTTCTGAAATTTTCACAGGTTGTGTATACCTGTTACCGCTATAACAATAAATACTAAAAACAAAATAATATGAATCTATTTTAATGGGGGCTCCCATACAACAGACGTGATTTATTTGGACTTTTTTGCTCAATATCAATATTGGCAACAAGCAGGCACTTGAAATTTTCTGAAAGGCCTTAAATATATTGTGTACTTTAAACAATATTTAACCCGGCGACCGTAAGGTTGGAATATGTAGCAAACAGCGCTAGGTGGGTGTGGTACACCCAGATGGTGATTATGTGGTTATTATACGCTATTATTTTAAATGTCAATTTTTTAAATAAAATAAAATTTAAGGGGGCTCCCATAAAAACCACTATTTCTGGCCTGCTCTGTAATGGTACGGAACCCTTCGTGCGCGAGTCCGACTCGTACATGGCCGATTATTTATTATTAATCCACCGTGGGCCAACGTAAAGAGGCCCCATTTAATAGACCATTCGATGGGGCCTCTCTGATATAACTCTGATATATTCAGATATACACAGTTCGTAATATCAGATAACTAAGTTAAATTTTTAGGGCGTCATTGAAACGTGGACTAGCCTTCTCGTACTCGTTCAAGAACCCTCCATTGGCGAAGATGGGTCACGTCAACAGTCAGTCACAAGTCCAGGTGGAAACCGCTTCCACTTCTTCTAGTCATGGGAAGGTAACAACGGGACCACGACTCCAATATTTTAAGCAACAACCATCATTTATTGTACGATTATCACCTTATTATTGAACAGCAAAATAGTATTCTCATTTACGTCAAATTTTATACATCGGCTGGGGTATCACGTAAAAATAGCGATCAACAATCCACTAGCAATAATCGCGCGAACGATTGCTGGTTGTCATTAATGTCACAAACAATGGTGTCATGTATAGTGATCGATTGCAATCGTATTGTTTTGGCTGATACGTTATACAATATTGCGATTTTAGAGCAATTAACGCGCAATAATTGCTACCGCATTGCTCTCGCAAGATACGTGATACGGGAGTGGTTTGGCATTTCATGAAATACTAATTAGTATTTAGTAGAGGAAACAGACTGGATCAAACAAGAAATGAATCTGATTTAATGTTGTCCTAAATTAGTAGAATCGAGGACCAGTTTTAGCACTCAATTTGAAAAAGCCATACGCTTTGAATAAAAAAGACATTCATCTTTATTCATGTAGAAACGAGACCTTGAAATGGTACTCCCAATCCGCCTTAAGTTTCAACATATTATGAAAGAAACTTCCTGAATATTCAAGTCACATTATTTTTATTTATTTATTTATTTAACATTTATTGCACACAAGACACTATTTACATATAAATTGACATAGAAAGACGACACAAAGGAACTGCTTATTTCAGAAGAAATTTCTTACAGCAGCCCTACGGAGAGAGATGTAATACAAGACATCAGATAGAGCGTGCACAATTACAAAATTAAACTTTAAATCTACATACACTAGATAAACCAAACATACATATATAAAGTAACCAAAATAAATAATAAATAATACAATATTAAAAAGGGTTACTTCACATTGCAACTTAACGCAGCGATGTGATGATATTATACATTTATAAATGAGCTACGAGTATTCAAAACTGAACTTTATTCAAGAAGATTAGATTGAATTGACAGATTTGTCAGCCACGGTGTTTGGTTGCATGTCCCGAATTTGAATGGCTACTTGTTATACTGTACTCAGCGAAACATGGCGTAGCGGTCATTGACTCCCTGTCAAAAACTTGTAATTTTAACAGGGAGTCAATGACCGCTACCGCCATGTTTCGCTGAGTACAGTATAGAAACACATCGCGACGCCTTGTAATGCAATGTGAGCTGATCCTTCATACACGAAGACACAAAAATAAAACAATACGACCCATACAACAGCTAATTAAGAAGAGAGCTGTCGGTTTTTAGTTTCCATTGTTTTTGTGACTGCTTATGCACAGATCATGCTTTGGGTTCCTTATACAATATTCGTTTTCTATAAAACATCTAGTATTTTAATACATTTCTAAGTTCTAGTGGATCACATTTTAGATTCCTCGTGCAATATTCGTTTTCTATATACCACCTAGTATTTTCATACATTTTAAAAATAGTTAAGAGTAAAAAGACATTGTACCATCAAGCAGATGGTGGCTTGCGGTATTTGGCCAGATTATGTCAAGTCACTGTTGTTCGCCATCAGTCGAAGCTGGGCTTGACGTAACCCGAACAAAATATAGACACCATACACCTGCCTATGAATTAATTTCTAAGATAGTATATTTTGCGCTTCATAAAAACTAGTATTCATTCGTCGATTTCCTTAGCAGAAGAATGTACATTTTTTATCTTTCGCAGATCGACATATCTCCCAGCCCCAAAGCGGGCTCAGAAAAGAGCGAGAAGAAGACGAAACTCATGAGCAGCAGGTATTTTTCATTTACTCCTCGTTACCAGCAATTTTATATAACTATTAAGTTCTTTATTCTCAATACCCAGAAATTCATCATAAATCATTAAATTTTGATTTATTTGTTCTTTTTTTAAGTATTTTACTCGAAATAGCTTATTCAGAACTTAAACTATTATGATAACTTAGAACAGATAACAGTCGGAGACACAATAATTGATTTGTTAAATATTACCATCAGCTCCTTCTTCAAGTCGGGGGGCTGGCACTCTAAACTAGATGGATGACAGCGAAGGGGATGGCGTTTTATGTTTATGAAGTAAGGCGTAGTTCACAGTAGTCATCACGACGGGTAGCTCGTGCCACTAGTCAGCAACGCTCACTAATGCCTTCACGCGTCAAACTGTATATAATATCATCAATGCCATCCAAACAGAACGTAACGTGTAACTTTTAAAATATATTTTGTCATTTTTGTTTCTTTCAGTCTTCTCTATTCATTTGTTTGTCTTTTTCATAAGCTGCGCGTATTTTTTGTCCGTTTTGTGTCATTTGTTTTCGTATATAAGCATTCCGCTTAGAAATGCTTAACCATAATCCGAATTATAAGCGGAGACGAGTTAAGTATTTGAGGTGACTGCGCCGGAGCGATAGTACCTGTAAATGATCATTCGTATGCTCGCGTTCGCTTCGTTTTTGTTCGAAATATTCATTTTATTCGTTCTGCACAGAAACAAGGACGCCGATGACGACAAGTCCGGGCCCAGCCGTGGGGAGGAGAGGCGCGAATGAGATGAGGACCGACCACGTTGGGCGTGGCTGTTCTGCTGCTGCAAGTAGATGGGAACATTTTATGATATTATAATCTGTTGAGCGAAAGACATTGCATCCAGCTCTTCATTTAAAAGTGTAGAATATACTAGGTATAAGCGTGCACCTTTAGGACCCGTCCGCACTGCGAATTTTCACCACGCGATATTTACTATCGCGAATTTATCCATATTAATCATCAGCAGTGCGGACAAGCCCTTATACGAATGTTTTAAATATTGATTCTCTTACTATTTGAAATGTTGTCAATTGCTCAAGGAAATGCGTTGCGTCTGTTTACGCCGGAGCGTACTACTTAGCGCGTAAGTGATCTATTTATTCTTGGATGTTCGAGAATTTAACCATGTACAGTGTGGAATTTGTATCACTAAACTACCGTTATGGATGTTAATAACGAATATTTTCTATACTACTATTGTAGAGGCGTGCCGCGTGCTAAAAATTAAATCGATCATACGTATAAGGTAAAATAGCTGATATTATCCAGTGACATAGTGTTGCCAAGCATTTAAAAACTTTTAGGCTATACTTGGTGTCTATATCCTCGATGTCGTTATCGATGTTTATTATAGCAAACTAAGGGTCTGTTAAGCTGTTGTCCGGCACTTATCAGGAAGTAGTGAAACAGCCCTTACTGTGAGTTTTCCAGCGTAAGGTAATCCTTGTCTGATATGCTGGAAAACTCTGGATTGAACAAGTAATAAGTTTGTTAATACATTTATCAGTAGGCAAATGTTTTAAGCTGTAATACAACAAAGAAAAGACAAAATAGTGATATTTAATAGCTCTTTACGGAACGAAATATCAACAAGAACTCGCTTACCCCTGGATTGAAATATTGAAAATGGAAGGTTTTTTTTCCGTAGCGTAGGAAGATTTGTAGTACTTACTATTACATTATATAGGATACAGTTATATTTCTTAAAAAGAAAATAATTGCCGTTGTGTTTAAGCTTTCGCAAAATTTAGTTTTAACTAGTTGATAGTTAGACGTAGGAGAGCCATGCTTCGGCACGAATGGGCCGGCTCGACCGGAGAAATACCACGTCCTCACGGAAAACCGGCGTGAAACAGCGCTTGCGCTGTGTTTCGCCGAGTGAGTGAGTTTACCTGAGGCCCAATCCCCTACCCTTTTCCCTTCCCTACTCTTCCCTATTTCCTTCCCCACCCTCCCCTATTACCCCTTAAAAGGCCGGCAACGCACCTGCAGCTCTTCTGATGCTGCGAGTGTCCATGGGCGACGGAAGTTGCTTTTCATCAGGTGACCCGTTTGCTCGTTTGCCCCCTTATTGTATTATAAAAAAAAATTAAAAAAAGTTTAAAAAAAAAAAAAAAAAGTTGTAAATATTTACTAGTTGATTACGTTTGGGTGCTTGCTGAAAAGCTAAAAACTGTTTCTATATTATTAATTAATTGCAAATTAATTAATAGCGATTCCGATATCTACTTTAAGTGGAGCATGTAAATAACTTGCAATTAAAATGTTATAGGCGCTTTGAAAGCACTCATTGAGCACAAATTATTCTCTTTATTTACTCATAAATATGTACCCGGGAAACGAAACTCGCAATACTTATAGTTGATTTTATGCCATAATATAACATGTCTATAATAGGTAGTGACAGTATCACTACAACGAATCCAATTTGCTAATAGTTTTCGAGAATCTTCGTTTTAATATGGAAACAGAGGCTTTAAAAACATTGAGTCCCGAAACTTTGTGGTTGATACCACGTTATGTTTATGAGTTTAACTTATTTTTTATCTTTGTAAATACACAATTTGGAACTTTTCTATCACTTCGTGGGGCCAAACCACAGGGTTAGGTAGCAGGTTCGAAATCAACGAATACCTGCGAGATTGTCGGTGAATATCAAGAGGAGAGATTTTTCACTTTTAGTTGTCGCTTTCGCCATGTGTACCCTAATTTTTGTATTTCCGATCTAACGTAAATGTAACTCCGTAGCAGTCCCGATAGCATAAAACAAAAAAATAACAAAAACCGTCACACTCCAAAAATCGTTTTCGCATCGCATTTCGCATTTGTTTAGGGCCTTCCCTACGGAGATTCCGTAATTTACCGTCTTTAGAGCCTTACACACTCATAATTTGAAAGCTACAAAGTTATAATGAAAAAAAACAGCAATAATCTTCAGTATATCAACATTCCTTTCCACGTTTTAAAATTTCTATTTTTGTTTATTATACTCATGATAATATCAGCTTCGAAAGTAAAACCAATTTATTATAATTCAAGCATACATTCAGCATCTCCTTAGTATTTACAAATTACTTTTATTTGAAACACACGCCAATAGATTGACAATATCATAAACTACATAATATTATACCATCCAGGTCAATTTTGAACTAAGATAAGTAAAAAAATAGGGTTTTGGTGCGATCTCGGCAACGCGGCAAATGTATTATGGTCAAGGTCGTTTGCTCGGGGACGGCCTTAGCGTATGTGAAAATACTATTTTACTGTTAATTGATAGTGGTTCGGACTGAAATTAATCTGTACTTGCATTAATTAGGGTACATCGTGGCGTTCTTTTATCATCAGTATTGACTTCGAGCAAAGCTCTATATCAAGTCATTTAAGGCCGGTAAAAGTAACACTGTATTTGATGAAACCAAATTATTATGGCCGGCTTACATTATTCCAATCCATTAATCCAATGTAGCGCTGGATTGCTACTAATTTCAGTAGTCACTGGAATGCAGTTCTGTACTTTCTAGTCAAGTGCATTTCAGTACCCGTTTACATAATATGTGCAATCCACCACTTGATTGGAATAATGTAAACCGGCTATTATCTACTTATTAAAAAATTTATAGAAAAATATACAGATCATATTCAATGAGGGACCTGTTTCAAAATTGACCAACAACCCAAAATTCATATCCTTTACATTTCATGAAGCAAAAATTATAAACCCCAATTAAGTCTTTAAAGGCGACTAAACTGATATTTTCTCTATTTATTCTACAATGTTAAAATTTAGGTATGTGAAATATTTAATAAGTTATAATACTTACGTATGTCTAATGTCTAGTATTAAAATCACAGAACTAATAGTAATTAAATAGAAATGGCGATTAGAGAATACCATCGTCCTGTCGAGCTAAAACCTTGACTTTTAAAATTAACCCAGTTAGTTTTTATAATATGAAATGGACCGGGATAGAAGTAAATGGATCACCTGATTATGTGACATGTATAGTTTCTCATAATATTATCTTTTCGCGCTTGGCGTAACACAATAACAAATGTTTCACGTCAGTTTTTTGGGCCGTCGCGCCGTGGCATTTCTTAGCTCGGACTGGCCCAGTCGTGCCAACATATTTTCATAAAAATATCATGTCGTAATAAAGTATTTTTTTATTAGGTACCAAGAAATATCTGTAGGCCATTTCTGTTTCATTATTATTTTTTCTGTGATAATTGAGTAAGTAGTGCTAAGAAAAGTTATTATTTAAAATGAAATATGTTCCTTATCTTGTAAAATATATAATATATCAACACGTTTATTTAAAATTTGAAGTATTCAGACTTCGGTTTAACAAAAACCATTGATTTATGATCATATTATGTAACATCTGTCATCTTACCTTTTTAATTCTTATTACATTGGGTTTATTTACCAAATTACAATTCCTAAAACATTCAAATCTCAAGAATAAGCTAAAATCGATTTTCTCAACGAATAAAAGCATAATAGATTTATAAAATATAATATTATGACTTATTATTATTAATAATGAAAATAGTTTATTATAAAAAGCTAACTGAATAAAGAGCGTAAATGCAGAAGTTACATAATAAAAAAAATGTTCTGATTTTATTTATTGTTATTTTAAAAGTGTACCCGGGGCTTCAATAAATAATAATACTCTTAAATATTTGATGATAAAATTAAAATAAATAGGTTACCTATAGACATGGCCATTAGCCATATTACTCAATAAGTTGCTGGCAGTCGGTACCGACAGTTCTAGAGTGGTCGCGTTGGTGGCGACCGCATTTTGCAGTCGATTTCGACTGCAAGATGCGGTCATAGTCTCTACTTTAAGAAACTTTGCATTTACATTAAAACAGAAAAGAAAAAGCAAAAATAATAAAAAAAAAACAAAAATAACGAGCCCTGACACTGTTAGGGGGGATGAAAAAAAAATACTATGCTTTTTAGTATCACCGTATTTAAAGAGGCTTAAAAAATTGAGTGGTTGAAGTATCAACAACATTTAAAGTAGTTGGGAGAAAAACACCCAAACTTTCTTAGGCAGTAGAACCCATAGGCCGGGCGCGCACTAGCGGCCAAGCCGCAGCGGCCATCGAGATAGTTACCTCATTGTAAAACCACCATAGGCCACGCGCACCTGGCCTCAACGCGGCCAGCGGCCACACCATACTTTCGATGGCCGCCGCGACCTAGTCGCCGCGGTCTGGCCGCTAGTGCGTTATTGGGCTTACAACACACAATCATGGCTTGATTGCATACAATACGAATACACGTAATCCCACGGGATTCCACTTAAATACTCGTAAGCTTCAAATTTAAGCACAGATTACTAAATAGTTACTACGTACGTGGTTTAGGTTAGTCCAGACTCCAGCTTAAAAAATCGGTAAAAGCAAACGTTTGTAGGTACAATTAAAAAGCGGTACAAAATACTCTCGTTTCATCGAAATCTGGCTTAACAAAATGTTTAACCTAACATATTAATATGTAAATAATAACTTTCGACTTGCTAAAAGCATGCAGAACCCACAAAATATATGACTCGAATTCGGACTATTTAGTAATTATAATTAATTTATGAGTGTTGAGCTACTGATATCCTATTAATCACATGGAAACAAGTCAAATGAGGTGAAAGTACACCTCATTTGACTTGTTTCGATACTATGGGCCTGTTCACACCAATGCAAGGCAAGAGCCTTGCATGATTGGTATGAACAGACCCATAGTATAAGTGTACGATGGCTGTTGCATGAGATTAGCAGTGTAGCAAAGTATGTAACACCAATAAATTAAAACATATTATATAACATTGAAAAATAAAAAAAAAGTATTTAAAAAATATAAAATACTTAATATAAAAATATAAAAAAAAATGAAAAATGTAAAAAAAAGTATTAGTTAGGTACGTAATTAGATTCGATAGATACAACAGATACAAAAAACAATCAGAAGTTACATAATATAAAATACTTAATATAAAAATATAAAAAAAAATGAAAAATGTAAAAAAAAAGTATTAGTTAGGTACGTAATTAGATTCGATAGATACAACAGATACAAAAAACAATCAGAAGTTACATAATATAAAATACTTAATATAAAAATATAAAAAAAAAATGAAAAATGTAAAAAAAAAGTATTAGTTAGGTACGTAATTAGATTCGATAGATACAACAGATACAAAAAACAATCAGAAGTTACATAATATGGTCCAAACCAAAACGCGAGTCCCAAAACTTCATATTAAATGTTAAATTTTTTATGGAATGAAACGACTTGCCTCGTGGTTTGGATAGTAAGTATATAAGTATGCACTCTACGAATAATAAAAAACCGGCCAAGTGCGTGATGTGTCACGCGCAATATAGAGTTCCGTAGTCACAGACAGACGGTCAGACGGACAGACGGACAGACGGACAGACGTAGAGACGGACAGACGGACAGACGGACAGGCAGACGGACGGACCGAAACTAACTACATTAACATTCCACTGCGATTTTAATTCAATGGTTAGTTCTGATATATTTTGTGACTTTTGTTGTGTGTGTGATTTGTATTAATTCGGTATGGCGATGTCTATTATATATTATACAGTTCTATTTCGTTTGTCATGTTGTGTTATGAGAGGTCCGTTGTGGTGTACGGTGTTGTCTGGCAGTATTGTCCTGTCCCAGTACAGTTTCTAGTCCGGTGAGTCTAGCATGATATGTGGTGAGTACTTGTAAGCTGTTGGTGTTTTGTCTGTCATGACTCATGAGTTTGTGCTTGGGTGCGAGTGTCTGGTGTATAATTGCAGCTACTTGGTCGTGTTTGTGTTTGTAATCGGTTTATTATTATTCCTAGTATGCACTTATTAAATTCTATTTTTGCATATTTTCTATTTTTATACAGAAATTATTAAAAAAAAAAACATTAGTATAGAATAGCAGTAGATGTGTGATATTCGTATACGTAGGGATAAGCTACTGTTACATGATATTTAATAGGTGTACTTTAATACGTAAATGCTGCATCATAATGGTCGCTAGAACTGTGTTGAACGCATCTTAGTACGTATAGTTATATCCAACGCACGCAGTATTTTAAGTCACTTGCCGATTTTTTTTATGCATAAATTAATTACTTATACGACAGATGCGCTAGATTATTATGTGCGTGAGATATTTTACTTATCACTATTTGTAATAGATTTAATGATTACCTTTAATTCAACGAAAGTTTTAAAAAAAAAATATTGTTTTTACCAAATGTATTAATGTTAAGTTTTTATTAAATAGTTCTAAATGCGGCTGTACGAGTGTTGCCGTGAGTCGTGACCAGTATGAAGTAGCCTTTATATGAAAATAGCATTTTGCACCTGTGGCCGTGTGAAACAAACTTTACCAATAACCCGCGCAGTGTCCGGATAACTAATTCGGAATTGCCACATTTCGGGAACGTTATTGAAATTGTTGCATACTGTCACAAATGTATGAACGCACAAAAAAATATAAAAAAATAAAAAAACAAAAAAAACTTAGTCAATACCTAGAGGTATTCATGGCAAATTGAGAAATGGATAAACAATAATAGGCTATTTCATACTTGCGACTCGTCTGAAACAGAGTCGCAAGTGTGTAAAAGACCTTATTCAGCAATCTAGTAATAAACGCACAAAGTAATGCTAACTTGGCAAATGGATAAATAGAGAAATTAGTTACTAGTAATTGCTCAATTAGGTTAGCTATGAGCTAAAAGAGTAATACGAACTACGAAAGTGATATGACCTGTAAATAGAGGTAAAACGCAAAATGGTATTTTACAGAGGTAGATGTAAGAAGAAATTAGAAAAGTAATTTATTTTAATAAGCTGATGTAAAATATGTATGTAGTTGTAGTAAATAATATAGTCCGAATTTGAGTCGTACTTACCAAATAAGGCATAAGTAATTGTTTCAGTTGCAATATAAGGTAAGGAAAAAATTATAAAACCGTTTTGTTACGTAACTCAAAATTGCCATTATTAGGTTTAAACTTATTACTTACAACTTACAAGTAAGAAAAGTGACGGCAAAAGTAAAGGAGTAACTCCATTGTTTGCGCATTGCGATTTATTCAGCTCATGACAAATATTCAATAAGATTCAATATAAGATTCGTCAATCGACCTCATTATAAACATAAAATACTATGGTCCAAACCATGTTGCGAGTCATTAAAAAAACTTCATTTAATTTTAATGAAGTTTTGTGAATCGCGTGAAACGTTTGGACCATATCAAAAATCAAATGAAAAAAACCGGCCAAGTGTGTGTCATGCCACGCGCAATATAGAACCGTTTTACCGTTTATTCGCCCTCCTAAACAGCTTTTAAGAAAATCTTCGACTTGGCTTGGAAAATATGATTGGTGTTTGTTTAATTTTAAAGACTGATATTATAGACATCAAAAATTAGAGTGCTAGACAGGTTAGTTAGCTAATAAATATATTAAATAAATGTTTTTCGCCCTAAACACGTCATGTAATGTTACAATTATGCAGTCGTCCGACATACTATCATAAAATAATATCTATCATAAAAATAACACCATGCATCTCTCTCGATTATTAATTATCACACATTTGCAACAATATTCTATCACGTTCTTTTACGTTACTACATCATGTATCACATCAGGATTATTATTAAATAAATTAATTAATATATGTAATAATTAATTATTACATATTATAATCTATCACAACACTAAAAATATCAAATTCGGTAGCCTGAAAGAAACTGATGCCAGGCTAGGCCGTCAATTCGCACTTTTTTATGTTGTAAATTTTTGTAATATAAAATAAGAGTTTTTAATTTATTTATTATATTTATATCTTCTATAATTCAAACAGCCGATCGCCATTATCAATACACTTTCATAACATTTGCTTTCATAAAAAGTATAAATATATAAGTCTATGAATATCATTTATCACAATATAATTATAACGTCAAGAGTCATTGAACAAACCTCATTTATTTAGGTAGGTACTATAGCTTCTGGAGTTTTGTGGTCAAAACATCAACACAAGTCACAAAATTTCATACTTATTGTAATAATAACTAGCTTATATAATATAATAATAATAAGGCTTCGCCTTCGTAATTAAAGAATTTCACGGAAACCGGACATTTTTCCGCAAAAAGTACAGCCTATGACCCTTCACGTAGTCTATTCTTCATGTGTGCCAAATAACATATAAATATATCTAGTAGTCCTTAAAATAATAAGCAATTTCAAATAATTTCCACCGTTTTTATACTTTTTCCTCTATTTCTTCGCTCTTATTAGTCTTAGCGTGATAAAATATAGCAAATAGCCTTTCACGATAAATGGGCTATCTAAAACTGAAATAATTTTTCAAATCGGACCAGTAGTTTTTGAGATTAGCGCGTTCTAATAAATAAGATTCTCTTCCGATTTATATTATAAAGTATCTAAGATAATATGAAGTTATATGACTTGTGTAGTATGGGGTTGACACTGACTTCATATACAGGATGTAACAAATAAAGTGATAAAACTGTTGTGTATGTGTCTCTTGTACAAACTTCATTGTGAAAGTAGCTACTTTCACAATGAATGTTAATCTTTTAGAGCAGCTGCTCTAAAAGATCAGCTGCTCTAAAAGATCAACATTGTTTTGTAATTTGTGTAGGCAATAACTTCAGTCTCATGAATTTTCCCATACAAAAGTGAAAAACGTTACTTTTTTGCGCTGCTACTTTCACAGTGAACTCTATAGAGGGGTCTTATACACACTTTAAAGTATTATCAACTAGTTTTATTACATCCTGTATATTCCTGTGTTATTCAGTAGGTTGTGAATTTAAATTTAGGCTGCTCTGCACTCGGAATTGTTTAACTTGTAGTTTTACTTAGTCGCACATTACGTAGACCTAAGTGACTCCAAAGTATATTATTTAGTATTTTATTATACTCACATTCATAAAATATTTAGACTTGCCCTACATAATGCTTTGTTCAAACCTACGCGACCAAGCGACTGCGAAGCGGGAGCGTTTTGATTCAAAACACACATAATTGACAACTTGACCCAACTTGACGCTCCCGCTTCGCAGTCGCTTGCGGTCGCGTAGGTTTGAACAAAGCATAATAATTCTTATTGTTTTAGGGGGCGTCCGCAAATTACGTGAGGTGTTTAGGGGGGGGGTGTCGAGTCAAATCTCATCTAATCTCACGTTGGGGAGAGGAAATAATTTTTTACTCCACAAAAATAATAAATATACTATTTTGGTCCATTTAATTCAGATAGTTCGTTATTACATTAAGATCATTCACAAATTCGTTCAAAAGAAAATGTACTGACTGTCAAACCAAACGTTTACGTAAGAAACCCACATTTTGAAAAATCTCACGTGAGATTTGGGGTGAGGGTTGAATAAAATCTCACGAAATCTCACCAAGGGAGGAGGGAGAGTCAAAAAATTAAAAAAACACCTCACGTAATTTGTGGACGCCCCCTTAGTTATAGTAGCAACTCACAATCATTGCCTTAAATTAGTAGACGTTTCGTGACATACAAATAAGAATATATTCATCCTAGTAGATATTTGATGGACTTATTATGTCGAAATAGTAGTGTGTAGACTATAGTATAAAATTAGCATGCTGTCGTTTCGCACAAATTGTAACGTAGACGCACATTGTAGTAAACGAGCATTTGCAAATCACAGGCATGTTTTAACTAATTGCAAATAACATACTGAAAATCGCCACAACCTACACTCAGACACATAATTTAATGATCACTTATAAAAGATTTTGACATGTTCTTCATCATGATCATCATCATCATCATCATCATATCAGCCTATATTCGTCCACTGCTGGACATAGGTCGACCTCTAACTAGGTGGGACGACGATCGCCGTTTAGTTGCGGGTCCATGTTGGATTCGAGTAACAGGAGATCGGTCATCTTGGCGTTCATTGAGAGAGGCCTACGTCCAGCATAGGACATGTTCTTAACATGTCAAAATCCTCATTAAATGACAGTTAAGTTGTGATATCATAATCTGAGCGCGGCTGTTGCAGTTGGTCGTTTTCTTAGTGCCACTTTCATCAGTGTATGATTGTTGTTGATTATCATGCTATCTCTATCACTTCCTGAAAAAGAAAGCGTGACATTAAACAGCAATACCCACAGCTAGTGAAACCGGGATTGAACTCGTGAAAATGCTATTTGCAGTTGTTATAAATTCTGCCATGCGAAGGCTCAATAGTAGTCGCTTTAAAAACCTCAATATTGTCACAAAATAATTATTAACAATCAAAGACTATTGTGATACTGAAACGGGCGGTTTAATAATATAAATCATTTAGGAGGAGGCAATAATTACATGAGCAATAATTACATAATTATTGTCGAATAGTTAGGATACGTGTAAATATATATATACGTGTAAATATAATTAGGATTGTTCCGCCCTGCTGTACGTGTGCACAAGCACTATGAGCCCGTGCTTGCGCATCGCACCGGGGAGGCACAGTAATGCTTTTAACTTAAGTAGTTTAGTCAAACATAATTTAAGTTATATAGCGCTTAACTAGTCAAACATAATTTAAGTTAGCGCTTAAAGGGAGAATTTAGACTTGTTGAATTTAGGTTGTGAAGCAAAAACCAGAGGCGGCTTCAGGGGGGTGGCAAACAGGGCAATCGTCTGGGGTCTCTTGTTGAACAAATTAAAAAAATAGAGATTTTTCTTACTATTAATTATATTATAATATATTAATAATATTATTTATAATACTATAATTTAATATCTATGGACGCTTCACACCACGTCAGTCTGGATTCTGGCCCCGTGCTAAGTACCTAAAGGACTTATGTTACAGGTACCAGACAACGGAAATATATTTAATACTTTTATACTATACATATATTTAAGATTTTTATTATATCACACATATATTTAATACACATCCAGACCCGAGAACATTGAAAACTTTTTGTTCCGTCGGTGGGATTCGAACCCGCGACCTCCGCCTTGAGCTACCAACGCGCTCACCACTGAGCCACAGAGGTCATCAAACTAACAAATATAACTTTCGGTATTTTTATTTCTTTATTAAGAAATATACCGAAATATTATAATAAAGTTATTCGTTTAAATCATAATTATTGATAAATTAATAATATTTTGCTCGTCTATCAGTGGAGAATAATTTTTAAGGGCACCGCATTTATCTATTTGTATAAATATAGCAGTTTTCGTCAAACATAACGAATACCTACTAAGCAACCAGACCTACTGCATCACATTTATTAGGTTTTTTTAAGACAATGGGCCTCCCAAAGACCGCCGCCCGTGGCCTCGCAATGGGTAAAGCCGCCTCTGGCAATAACGTAGATGTATGCAATTTAGGGAATTGATTAAAAAAAATAACATTTTGCAAGCCTAGTCGATGAGATCGTAATGATATTACAAATACTCAATAATATACGTCTATAATTTTGCAATAAAAAATAGTATGCCTTAGCAAAATTACAATTTTAAAAACATACTGTCTGAATGTATTTATAAACGAATTTAATTCAATAGCTGGTGATTTCGATGAAACAGTATTACGCTTTTAAATTTAGCTATCTGACCGAGCAAAACCGACCTTTGCTCGGTATTCGATAAGCGCGAATAAAATGACCTTTTCTAAAAATGATTCCTAGCTAGATCAATTTATCGCCCCCGAAACCCCCTATATACTAAATTTCATGAAAATCGTTGGAGCCGATTCCGAGATTGAAGAGAAACGCGTAGAGCCTCTACGACCAAGCGCTACGCCGTAGAGCCTTGTAGGATAATGTTATCAAAATAGTAATATGCCATCTGAGGGGTTAGTGCGAGTTTTATTCGATCATACGCATCGAGCGCGTAAACGCGAATTTATATGGGAACAAAGCAATATCCACGTTAGCCAGTAGATGGCACTGCTTTGATCCCATATAAATTCGCGTTTACGCGCTCGATGCGTATGATCGAATAAAACTCGCACTAAGCACACTGTTCTCGACCGAAAGAGTCAACTGGTCGACGGACGAAATTTTTTGCTATTCGAATCCCATTTTTAGTAGTAGTATATTTGTGCAAAAGTTAGAAACACCCATAAGAACCTAACGGCCGATTTAATTATGATCACTTCAATTTAATGAAAAGTTTGACAGGTAATTAATTTATAAAGCTTATATTATGAGGACTATAAAATATAGCATTCGTGTAGTAACTCACAAAAAAAATACGCATTTAGTTATGAATGCACCATTCAAAAATCAACAAAAAAAATGGTGGGTATACAAATGCTTAACATTAACCATATTAAAATATATTTATGTAATATTATATAGTTTCTGAGTGCGGCAGTTAGCTATTTTGCCATCGCTTATCGCTTATCAGTTATCACGATGAAAAAGTCCGAAATCAATGTGTGACGACATAACGATGTACCTACTTTCTTTATTGTAGTTTTTTTACATTATAAATTATTTTCACAGATTTAGCGGTTTGGTATCTCTTTTAGCTAAATATCGCTCTTATATCGAATTCAATTTTTGACGTGGGAGAGCCATGCTTCGGCACGAATGGGCCGGCTCGACCGGAGAAATACCACGTCCTCACAGAAAACCGGCGTGAAACAGCGCTTGCGCTGTGTTTCGCCGAGTGAGTGAGTTTACCGGAGGCCCAATCCCCTACCCTTTTCCCTTCCCTACCCTTCCCTTTTCCTTCCCTACCCTCCCCTATTACCCCTTAAAAGGCCGGCAACGCACCTGCAGCTCTTCTGATGCTGCGAGTGTCCATGGGCGACGGAAGTTGCTTTCCATCAGGTGACCCGTTTGCTCGTTTGCCCCCTTATTGCATAAAGAAAATTCTGAACAGTTGTTCATCATTTTGGGACACATGTGCAGATCTACTTAGGTTCATGTTAAAGTTTATTCTAGGCTAAAATAAAGCATTTCATAAATACGAAGAGAGAAAAAAAATATATAAAATATTATGACCTAAGATCTTACTTTCAGCTAGTTTTGTGAAAATAAACCTAAAAAATATATTGCGCCAACTGCCGGTTAAAATAACAAAATATATTAGACCATTTGTTTTAATTTTATCATCATGAATCATGATATTATATAAATAGCTATATAATATGCAAAATTTCGATTTACATAATTTCAATCCAATTTAATCATCAGTGGTAAAGCATCCGTAATGATACACAAACGCTATAATATTATATAATTATAATAATATTATGTTATTAATACTGTTCTGCAAGTATTAATAACATAATATTATTATAATTATATAATATTATAGCGTTTGTGTATCATTACGGATGCTTTACCACTGATGATTAAATTGGATTGAGAATCCATATATTTTATTCGAAGTACATAATTATAACATTTTGTGAGAACTTATTTTAATTAAATTTTAAGTGTAACATACGTGTTATAAGCGAACGTATTCAATGTCTATGTAACAATTATTTAGCAACTTTTTCTTTTTATCTAGTTAAATTATTATAAAAACTGTAAATTAGATAATATACAATATGTTGCCTTTTTAAACATTTCAATTTATATATTTGGTGTCTATTTCAAGCTTTAACTGTAAGTTATTTTTGGTTTTATGCGTTACCGTACCGTTCGTCTAGTCATTACCACCGTCACCGGGACTTCACCGACAATAATTCAAATAAAATGTCACTTTATGACCAAGGCTATAGGTTTCCTTTTCAACGACATCGGTCAAGCGAAGCCACCGCTGCTTTGTAGTGGCGTAGACAATGATATTATATAAAAAAACTCAAAGCAGATATGTTACTACCGCGCGCGTTGTGAAGCCATTAAATACGGGCCAATTGACCCGTCTTTTGTATAGTCTGTCTCTTTTATGTAAATGTCATTTCGTATCTTTTGTTTCACTTATCTGTCAAATTTGACAATTGAATTTGAAAATTGTTCGGAAGCAATTTAATCCGGAAAATAGTATAAACGTAACAGATCTGTATTTAGTTGAATATCATTGGGCGTAGATCAAAATGAATCCTATAGCCTAGGACATAGGTTATAGAGTGGCATTTTGTTTGATATTTAGTCGGTGATGTCTCGGTGACGGCAGATGTAGACGAATGGCCTAAGGCCAAGTCCCTCGATAGCTTTTAAGTGATTCAACCACGTAAGTCCCCCTCGGGGGGTCGGCAATATACTAATAATAATCTGGACTATGTTGTACTGGGTGAAAGGCGATGACGACCATTCTCTACGTTTAACCAGTATGTGATGTTCTTTGAAACTACCCATATTATATTCACTGCCCATTCTGATTGGTCACCGTTGAAACATTAACCAATGAACAACGCATTTGAATATATAAGCTCATACATAAGCTCCTGTCACAAATTCAGAAATATTTTAATCATTTTCCGTTTTAAAATAATCTGGTATCTAACTACGAGACTAGATTTGTGACTTGTCTCGTGGTTCCGACTATTGCTAGGAAACAACATCCTTTTCGATTGCTCAAGTCGAGGCCTAAATAGCATCTTAGGTTTAGTAGGCTTTTATTTATTACAAACTTTTTGTTGTTGTTTTTTAAATATTGACTAGGTATAGAACTTTTAGCAACCTAAGCTGCTTTTAAGGTATTACAGGGTTAGACAACAGGGTAATCATTGTAGCTGTATCTTAATTTTCTTTCGGACAATCACGCACAAATTTTAATGAGAATTTTACTATTTAGGTAAAATTGTAAGACGTCAATTAATTTAAATTGGCGTTAGCTTCAAATGCATTATTTTAGTTAAACTGTTATTATTATATAGTACTAATTATTTTAATTTCATTCACTTTAGATATAAGGTACAGAAATAAAATTAGGACAGGTCATGAAACTAAAATGGTAATTTTGTATTCGAACCATACATACGACGATTGGACCTTTGTTTAATTTTCAGTTCTTTTATTTACTTTGGAAAATATTATATAATAGAATATTTCGTTGATTTTGAATAGCTACGTAGAAATCGTTGTAGTCCAGACCTTTCCTAATTTTCTTTCACAAATTAACCACGCACAAATTAAATTTAAGGAGAACAATACAGAAACTCCACATTTCGTGAAAATCGGTTCAGCAGTTTACGAGCATATTATGCACCTTTAATTAAGATTAGGATTAAGTTTGAAATAAAATTAAGATGGCATATAAACATGCACTAAACACCTACAATGATTGGTTAAAGGATGATGTTATGTATCGACTATCGAATAACACCATTTTCAATAAGGAAATAATGCTCAAGCATGTTAAATGCTGATTTTCAACCTAGGCTGATTTTACTGTTGAATTGACCGTCGGTGCTGACACCATGTGAATGTAATATCAAAGCTACGCGTTATTCAGAAAGGCACTTGGGATTTCGTACTCCTCGGACTATCAGCACCGATTGCGTAAGACGAAAATTCAGCCAGAGTGAATTGTCGTCATCCTCTGTTATCTTCTACAACACCATCCAAAACTTATCAATATATTGCTGGCCGTTTGAGGGGGTGCCCTCCCCTTTCCTCCTTCTTTTTGTTTCCTATTTCGTACCTAGCTTTGTCATAATTCTCTCCCCTATTGGTTTATTATTTTGAATTAAATGCTTTTTTCGCTAAAATAATGTGGTTTGAAACTTTTAATAATCATCGTGCAGTACGATTCGAGCAGACCATCTATAGGTATTAGGTAACAACTTTTGACGCCTGCATTGATTAGTATAAGTTTCAAAACGGGTACTAATACTTAATAACGATTTGGATAACTATTATGTTAAGTTTGTAATTATTTTTTTATATTTTATAGGTACTTTATACCTAATTATTTTTATAAAATACCTAATTATATATTTTTTTTATATTTGTCGAGCTACCTCTATACTCTATAGTCCCTTATCCAGCTATCTCTTCCCACGGCCTATTGTAGTTAATTTAATTAAGACTTTGATTCGGATGTTTTAATATATTACTTTGTATAGTATTTAGTGGCGGATTCACAAAAGTGTTTAGCATTTAAGTTGTTTAGTTTAAATTATTGTTTATTTGAATTTAAAAGAGTGTAAGGGGTAGGAAGAAAATTCTAATGCGGTTTACGGTTTCTTAAGAGGTGTGAAAATTGTCACGTGCAAGGAAATTCGGCTTTAATGATGATTCTCGTGTTATTTTTTTATACATTTTACAAAAATTGTTAGTAAAAAATGAGAGTCATCTTTAGATATTATACCTCTAAGAACTTAATTGGTAAACATTACCTAAGTATAGTGAATACCGCCACGCATATGTTGGAAATATGTTATGATTTATTTGCAAAATTAAATTAATGTCTTTAATGTTGTTTTATTAATTTAACGCCTATCTACTACCCTTCTATCACATCACCTACTTACAAAATATATCTGTCGCAGTCATCTGGTTTAATCTGCGATTCGACTGAATGACTAGCGTATTCATTAAATGACTCCATTCAATTGAATGACTGAAGGACAACCAGATGACTGCGACATATAATATATCATTAAGGATATGTCGCAGTCATCTGGTTCAATCTGCGATTCGATTAAATTACTAGCGCATTCATTGAATGACATCATTCAATTGAATGACCCTGCCGAACGTCGATTGAACGATCGTCACTCAACGTCCAACTAGTTAGCGATTTGTAACATAGCCCTTTGAAGATAGCGGACTTGAAACCAGTAATCGAGTTCTAGAAGTACACTCCAGTCCGCTTAGGGACTTTCTGCACTAGCAACACTGCAATGTTGTGCACGTCATTGTCTATGGTTTTCTGTATTTAAATCATTTCTATGATGTTCCCATAAAGGTAATATACCTATCGGAATAGAAAAACAATCCCGAGCTGTCAAGCTTAACCAAAATATGATTTACATATCTGTGTATATGTTACGCTCAAAGACCGAAATCGCTCAGTGAGCGAAAAAATAGCTCACAACGCGTTGTGGTCACAGTGAAACAGCCACGACGCGAAATTCGCGTCGTGGCTCTAATGAAAACGACCACGACGCGTTCTGGCAATCACAAAAAGACCATAACGCGAAATTCGTGTCGTGGCTGATATGCTATTCGTTTTTCTTAATTTGTTCTTGATTGATTAATCGTACATAGGTATGGAAGATTATAATATTGAATTACCACGCGTACTACAAAATATTTTTTCTTTTACTAAATTACTGCATAACCAGTAAATTATCTGTTGAAAATGATTTTGACCAGCCTTTTTATATGTTTAGTTTTTTATGTGTTTTAAATGTGACATTTTCTAAAATGTGACTTTTTCTAGAGAAAAAATAGTGTATGAAAAAAATGGTGTAATGAGAACATGTGTAACGAGAAAAATAAATATAATCTAAAGAGTACACGAGTTTATTTAATGAGTTGAGCTATTTTGTTCATTATCATTATTATTTATAAAATATCCAGTTCCATATAACTATCCGTACAGACAGACAGACAGACAGTAATAATATTAGTACGGATAGTACGGAACTATGGATATTTTATAAATAAGAATATTAAACACGTTATGCAGTGATTTAGTAAAAGAAAAAATATTTTGTAGTACGCGTGGTAATTCAAATTTGATCTTCCATACCTATGGACGATTAATCAATCAAGAACAAATCAACAAAAACGAATAACATATCAGCCACGACACGAATTTCGCGTTATGGTCTTTTTGTGATTGCCAGAACGCGTCGTGGCCGTTTTCATTAGGGCCACAACGCGAATTTCGCGTCGTGGCTGTTTCACTGTAACCACAACGCGTTGTGAGCTATTTATTCGCTCTCTGAGCGATTTCGGTCTTTGAGCGTACCTAACATATACAATTATCGTGCGCGTGTCAGAGATGTACAAACATCTTGTAATTCGACAAAATATCGATCATGGAATAATAATTGTAAGATTGTAAACATAATAAAATGGGATAAAATAAAACTGCATCTAAGATATATAATAAAATTGTAATTATGAAGTAAAATGTGACTTTTCTTCAAAATGCTTGCTTCATAATTAAGTATGCATGAATTTTTCTTCGGATTCCAGTTTGGACGGTTAATTATTTTAAGCCATGAATTTCTGGTATCCAGGTCAGCAGGAAATATCTGAAAAATTGGCCAAGTGTAAGTGGGACTCGCGCATGAAGGGTGACCGGTTTCAACCGGGCATTTTCTAAAACCCGGTACGATACGACACGACATGTCATGACACGATTCGACACGACATGTTACGTCACGTAACATCAGTAGGTACACGACACGACACGACTTCACTAGACCCTATTAATTTTCAATTCACTCTCAATGAGCCCTTTTATTTGATGCCCATCTTGCAGAAGTGCTTTCAACTATTCCCCTATCTTGGATGAGCAGCCATATTGGATGTAGAATGACATTACATCTGTGGAAATTTCAGAAGTCTTTTACTATAGCGGTACTTGTTATACAGCCTGAAGACAGACAGACGGACGGACGGATGGACAGACGGACAGGCAACGAAGTCTTAGTAGTAGAGCAGGCTGCGGGACCCCACTACTATTGGACTTCCTTGGATCCCTTTGGGTGCGGAATCTTAAAAACGATAAATTATGTATGATAGTATAATATATTAATATATACTTACTTAAACTAATTATAAACTACGGATGAGTATGTTATTATTTCAACATTCCTAGATAATTAGTATACTTAACTAAAAAATATTTTCATATCGATACTTGAACTTATCGATAACTTGATGCAGCCGTAGTGTAAAATAGATGAAAATTGTTTATACAAAATATCCTTAAATTGTGCACCATGGCTAGTCAAGTTATGTTTTCCATATAATGAACCATTTAAAGAAGTGAATTATCAGCCAATACCAATAACTCGTAAGGAATTGGCAAAAATAAACTTAAAACTAGGTCCTGTCGATGTAGAATAATTCACCTGTGAAATGAATATTTGTTCGGGTTTCTTCGATGTGTGGATCCAGAATCATTCAACATGCATTTCTAAAAATTATTCATTATTTAACTTAAAATTCATGAACGTAGAAAAAAGGCGGACGGAGTCTTGTCATAATATACAAAACTGTGTCTTCACTTTTCTTCAGAGTCGGCCACGCACACATTCTGACGCCTGTCAAATGGTATGGACTAGCGCTAGAATGTGTGCGTGCGGACCGTGTACATACAGCCAGCTGGCCGACTCTGCACGACACAGTTTTGTGTATGGTGGACTCCGTCCGCCTTTTTTTATACGTCCATGTTAAAATCACAATTTTTCTGAGAGCCCAAATTGACAACGATCGGCCCAGGGTCAGACAGACTGTCAAACAGATGAAAAAATAAAGCTATGCAACCTCAAATCACGCTTCTCTTTCTACCACACAGTGTTACTGATAGTGACATCTCGCTTGCTCAGGCCTTTGTTTCTCTATTCCGATAGGTATATTAACTTTATGGATGTTCCTAAGTGAGTTTTTTGGATTCTTTGTTTGTGCCCAAGTCCAATGACTTGAGTTCAAAAACCCTAAGTCCAAGTTTTTTTTCTTTAATATGCCTAAGTCCACCCTTTTTTTTAAATCCCTATGTCAACAGAAAACTAAAATATTTCAAAAATGATTCTTTCTGCTAACCGAAATTTGCTGTAATTGAAGTGAAAAGTTAAAAAATACTGTAGCAAAAGATGAAGCAGAAGAATAATTTAGAGTAGTACCTAGTTAACTAACTGCCGCACTCAGAATGGAACATTAATTAGTTAAATGTAATTAATTCAAAATTTTGACATAAGCCCCATACATTATCTGTCAAACTCTTCATTAAATTGAAGGTTAATCACAATTAAATGTCTCTGAGTACGGCGGTAAGAGAAGGTAGATTCAAGTACATTTTTTTCTAATAGTCGTTTAATAAAAATTTTACTGTTGCAATCATTAAAAAATATACTTTGCTTACTTACATGATTGTTTTGTCCTTTCTCCATACTTCGAAAACAGAAGTTATAAAGAAACCAGTGTTTTTTACAGTCATGTTACCAGGGTGTACTTCTCTAAGTTCTAAAATTTTAAGAGTAAAATCCCTAAGTCCAACCAAAAGACCCTAAGTGCCATAAAGAAATCCCCAAGTCCAAAAGATTTACGTTTAAGTCCAATCAAATTTTCGATACTTTTCTTTTATAAACTTTATTAGAATTTCAAAATCAGATATTTACTTAAAAGAACCCCCTATAATTTGCTTTATAAGCACTATCAATAGTTCAAACTGGTTTATTATTCGTTTTAATATCAAAAAAAGTATTAAATTTTGTTATAATACGCAAAACATTAAAAGTGGACTCAGGTACTTCTAGAACTCGACCCTTCAGTTATAGTCGGGGCATTTTAAATAGGCCACATTTGACAGTTCATCAAAATTGCACCACATAACCTTGTAGCGACGTGCATAGTAAATAAATATTTTCGTTTTGTTATAACTGCTCAATTGATTAACTTTTTTCAATTACGATTACATATTTATTGTAGACATGACCGATACGAATTATTTAACGATTTGCTTTTACTGATAAACAATTCTAAACGTAATAAACAAATTCTGATCTTAATAATTGCACGTCGTTACAATGTTACGTCAGCTGACCTTTTTTCTTTTTAAACTCTAGGGATGCTACTCTAAAAATCGAAAGCCAATAAATAGTATCGATGCATTTATTACTTGTAACGAAATATCCCCATAAATCAATAACCACGTTGTGAAAAGTAACACATATTTATGGGAAATGAATAATGATAATACTAAATTTAACAATTTTTATAATTCAAGCGAATAAATGCAATGTTTTTTGTAAATTATGTACTTGTCTTATTTTGGTCCTTGAATTTGCAAAGAAAAAGTAATAAAGGGACAGGAATTTGTTTTTGGTTTTACAAATAACGTATAAAATTCAAATATTTTATTTCAAGTCCGTATCGATTTATTCGTTTTGGTCGATGTTTTTACGCAGTTCACCTCACTATGGAGATTAATCTGACAGATGTCAAATGTGGCCTATTAAAATGCCCCGACTGTAGGTAAGTAATTGAACGTATTTCTTTTTTTCCACTGCGGCGCTAGTAGTCACTAAAACATATTTGTTTTAGTGACTACTAGCGCCGCAGTGGAAAAAAAGTGGCGTCAAACAACTCACACAGCTAATAGTAGGGGGGAAGTAGTGCTAGCGTTTACTAAGTAATTTCATACCGACCATTTTTGTCCAGCGGTAGCTTAATATTTATCAATCAATAAAATCATCGTCAGTCGCCGCACCCGTGGTGGAATGTTAACTGAGAGTATTTCAAAGTTGTAAAAAAATAGTTGCGAAATGTGATTTTATACCGAATGAAACTTTGATGGATGATTATTAAGGTCATGTTTAACCAAAAACCGTCAGCCGTATTGCAGACGGGGGATTCAACGTCAGTCACGTTAAAGTCATTTTATACCGACCAAAATTTATACAGGTTAATGTTTCTACTTTGTAAATAATAAAGAAAACCGTCAGTCGCTAATACGACGGTGGAAAAACCGTCAGCCAGCGATATAAGTTATGACCAATAAAGCCCTACTTCGCGCTCAATGTATCCTAGGGCGTCGCGTAGACGACATTTCCATCTGCAAACATTCAGCTGACGGCGATTTTCGTTTGAATTAACCATAAAATTATCTCACATAGCAATTTTAAGTAATTAATTCGACAGTCAATATTTGTGAAGAAGAATTATATACATTTTACTTTAAAAGCGCCATCTGTTGTTATATACTAAAACTAAAATAACGCCTACCTAACCTAAACAGTAAACGTGTTACGTGTATAATCTAGATATAAACCTTTATTGGGTGCGGTTTGGGATCTTTTTAATATCAATTCAATACGATTCCCAACAACAACTTTGAAATGCTCTCAATTTTTATTCCACCCATTATGAAGAGGCTGACGATCAAAGCTGTTATGTGTTAGTGGAATACTATTATTGTAACGATTTTCGCTCGGTATGAAATTACTTTTTTAACTGAGCGCGACCTCCCCTACTATAATAGCTGTTGATATTTTGTCGATTAAATTTACTTTAAAGTTTAAAGTGCTTTATTTCCAATAAAATATTATGACAGTGTAGATTTACCTATAACTACCCCGTCAACGGCTACTTAAAAAATTTATAGCATCTCATTTAACGACTTCACTATTTAATAATAATATGAAGTTTAGTCAAGACGTTAAACGTCACAGTCAACGTCTTGACGAGTTGTCCTTTAGTCATTCGATTGAATGCTGTCATTCAATAAAAACGCTTAACGCTGGTCATTCAATCGAATCGCAGATTAAACCAAATGACTGCGACATTTCTATCGAGTTATTAGGAAAAAACTAACTTGGCGATGATTCCGCGTCGTCCTTTTTCACCTGACATAATAAAAAGAGTAAAGACGGGTTGCACTCCGGGAGTACCGGCAGAAGTGAACTTGATTATTTTATTTTATTTTATTTTGTCTGGAAGACCAACAGCTATCAATAACAAACAGTAATTAACTTAAACTACAAACTAAGAAGCCAATTACAGGTCCTCACAAAAAATTATATACAAGATAAGTTAACTGGTATCCAGAAGTTCAAACATAACAGGCGCTATATATCACCAAGTTGACCGCACGCAAAGTGAGACTAACGAATCACAAGTTTGTGATTCGTCAGTCCCACCCCACACGCAATCAACTTAGTTTTATATGTAATGTACATTTATCATTACTTTAACGCTACACTTAAACATCTACTACAGATAACTAACAGTATAAAATAATATAGAATAATAAAAAATAATAATAAGTGACAGTTGTGTGAACGAGCATTACCGAAGCAAGTGTTCATAAAGTAGTCGCTTAGCTGTCACAGTGCTGGTTGTGAACAATTTCACCGTTTCCTGATAAGGTGCCCGATAGGGTTATTTGACAGATTTTCCATACTCCATCTGTCAAATTAAGTGGTGGATAGCCTTATCAGGAAGCGGTGAAACAGGCCAGTCTACAGATTTATGGCCTGTTTCACCGCTTCCTGATAAGGTACCCGATAGGGTTATTTGACAGATTTTCCATACTTCATCTGTCAAATTAAGTGGTGGATAGCCTTATCAGAAAGCGGTGAAACAGGCCCTTAGACATAAAATTAAAGTTATTACCTGCGCGCAAGATAAACGAGTTCTTACGGTAATTGGTCGAAACTAATGGTATAAATATAGGAGGGTTAAATCTAAAAAATCTAGAGGGTGCGTTTAAATTAAGTTTTTCTAAAATTACAGGGGAATCGATTGTGTTTGAGGCTATCTTTAAAAGAAAAATTAAATCCGCAACATCGCGTCTAATCTTAAGCGGAACCAGATGATGCCTTTTACAGAGTTCAAGATAATTATCGGAATTATAGTGAATCTTTAAACGATAACAAAGATATCGGACAAATTTCTTTTGGATGTTTTCGATACGATCGATATAGTCGTTATACATGGGATTCCAAACTTGCGAGGCGTATTCCAGATGGGGGCGAACATAAGCACAATACAACGTTTTTATAGTTTTTATATCTTTATAAGACGTAGCGCACCTTAGCACAAAACCGAGTGCTTTGTAAGCTTTGGATACTATTTGATCCACGTGTACGTCAAACAATAATTTGCGGTCGTGATAAACTCCTAGATCACGAACTGTCGTAAGCCGTTGTAACGCTTGTTGCTTGAGCGTATAACTTGTTGGTATATTATGTTCTGTTTTCTAGAGAAGGTGACCAAGCAACATTTCGAGGGATTGAGATCGAGACGATTTTGGGAACAATACTGCTCTAAACTTTGTGCCTTTTTTTTATGAAAATCCTTTTTTTTTTTAATCGAAACCCTTACAATCGATTAAATTTTTAACCCATTTTTTATGAAAATCGATTTAAAAAAAATCGATTTTTTAAATTAAGTAATCGAAAGTCGAAACCCTTAAAATTTTTTTAACCCATCATTTATGAAAATCGATTTAAAAAAAAAACGATTTTGACGTGATAACGTCTTATAATTCGATATGGGGTGCGCTCGAAAAATATGCCTCGCTGACAGCTCTGAGGCGTTCCATTTACACTTTCAAGTCTTTCAACAACCGTAAGGCCCACCTGGGCCGCGCTCTTTGTTTCGATTATATTACGTATTTCGATGACTTAGAGAATACTTTTGTATGAACAAGTTTGGTTAGTTATGACCTTTAATACATTGACCACACTCTTGAATGAAAAATAAATAAACAATCTGTGAGATATTAGTATTATTTCGGCTATTTAAAATTGTGCTCTATTTCCTACGTGTCAAGGTATGACTTGTGCTTTGTTCGAAGATTTTACTGGATTTATGTAGCGTTTTGTATTGCGAATAGTTTATTTTACTCATTATAAATATTTTTAGACAATCATTTACAAGAAATACATCGAAATAACTTTAGGTTACAGTCGAAAAAGTTTGTTTCTATTTATAGAGATTCGGAAGCGAGGGTTAAGCGGTTAAGGATAGTTGAACGTGACAACGTCATACGTTGTCACGTTACGGGAGGTGGACCTTCGGTCCTCATTTCGAACAGTTGGGACCGAAGGTCGTGAGGGCGGCATCAGCGCTGGGCCGGCTCCTTCCGAACATAGGAGGGCCCAGCGAAGCCTGCAGGCGGCTGTACTCCGGGGTCTGCCGGAGTATAGCTCTGTACGGGGCCCCAATCTGGGCGGATTCCCTCACCGTTAAAAACAAAACCCAGCCGCGGAGGGCGCAGCGGGTCATAGCGGTGAGGGTAATTCGGGGCTACCGTACAATCTCCTGGATGGCAGCCACTGCCCTGGCTGGAGATCCCCCGTGGGAGCTGGTGGCGCCAGTGCTCGCCGAGATGCACCTCTTCTCTTCAGAGAGGAGGTCACTCTTCGGTGTGTCGCCGACGTGGGAAGAGCTCTCACGGGTGCGGAAGCTGGGGCAGGATTGGCTGCTTCGAAGGTGGGGTGAGGCTCTGGCGCAGGCCCAGTACGGTCAACGAACTGCTCAGGCTCTGCGTCCAGTTCTTGCGGCGTGGATGCGTCGCAAGAGAAAACCCCTCACCTTCCGTCTTACACAGGTACTCACCGGACACGGTTGTTTCGGTGCGTACCTGTGTAAGATTGCCAGGAGAGAGCCAACGACAGCCTGCCACGACTGTGGCGCTGCGGAGGACACGGCCCAGCATACCCTCGAGGTGTGCGATCGTTGGGCCGTGCAGCGCCACGATCTGGTGGCAGTGGTGGCAGGGCTGGACCTCTCGCTCCCGAGCATGGTGCGCTGCATGCTCGAGAGCGATGAGGCCTGGCAGGCGGCGGTCTCTTTCTGCGAATTTGTTAAGTCGCAGAAAGAGGCCACGGAGCGGGACAGAGAGAACGACCCCACCTCTCTGCCGTTCCGCCTGCGTAGGACGGGAGTGCGGAGGCGTCGCTACGCGAACCTCCAAACTCAAACGAGAGGATGGGAACCTCCCCGGCTTAGCCAGCCCCGGGTCCGAGGGGAACGCTTTCGTTTGCCTAAGCGTTCCCTTACCTTTGGTGGAAGTCCGGGGCTAGGTAGACCGGCCGGTCGTGGAGGGAGTCCCCTGCTTGTTAGATCCGGGATATCCTTCCTTATACGGCTGACGGCGAACCGCAGGTTGTGTTTTAGTGAGTAGGAGTCTCACATACCCCCGGGGTACCCACCCATGATGGGTTTCCCCTGCGACATCAAAAAAAAAAAACGTTGTCACGTTCAACTATCGTCAGTAAACCGACTTTACAGACAACCGATTTTTTTTAATTAATCGAAACCCAGGTTACAATCGATTAAATTTTTAAGCCATTTTTTATGAAAATCGATTTTTAAAAAATCTTTTTTTTTATTTGATCGAAACCCTAATCGATTAAAAAATATCGACAATCGAAAAAAAACAATCGATTGTTCGATTAATCGATTTCGATGTTACAATACTACTCTCCAACCGTCTTACGGTTTTTCGATCAGCACGAGCATCTGACGCGAGTTTCACAGTTTTTACCCATCCCACAAAGTGCTCAACGCCGCTAAAGAAGTTTTCACTTTAATTAATATTCTACGAATCTACGAATAATCAAATTATTTAATATTAATAAGAAAGACGAAGCGTGAGAGAAGGACGATGTTTGACTTTTTGCTTCACCCTCATAATTAGTGAAAACTGTAAACGTCAAGTATCTATGATAAACGAGATTAACAAAGTAAATACTTACATGATAGTTCTCTTATCCTCTAGTCAACTAGATAATATACATCAGAATATATTTCAATAATTATAACATAAAACGCCGTAGAAGCACATTTTAGACAGACCTAACAGTAAATTTGAATAATACCTATTATGTATCTTCAACACGGTGCATGAATAACGTAACCATATGTCCCGCTTTGGGCGGAACAGTCCCGCTTATCGGCAGTCTATCCCGCTGTCCCCCGCGTGGCCGAAATTGTCCCGCATTTGCAAACAGACCAAACGACAATAATTTAAAAGTATTTTATGTTTGAAATGTCTGGAAGTAACGCACACAGACAACAAACGTAATAAATTCTGCCATGTCCTACTACTGGTTGGCGTGATAAAATAAAATATAGCCTTCCTTCATACACTGAAGGATTTTTTCTAATCGGACCAGTACTGAGACAGTTACTGAGATTAGCACTTTCAAATACATATTTGGGTGGGTTCTGTATTTGTCCCGCTCGGACAAAAAAAATTATGGATATGCATCTTCAGAATCTAGAAGATAAGCTCTAATGACTAATCAGATAAAAGTTCGCTTATTGTGGAAAGGAAAGTGGAAACAGTGTAACTAGCGCCATCTGTGTAATATTTATTACTGCACTATAATTGGAGCCAAACCAAAGAGGACTTTTGCAAGGTAGACCGTGTGAAGAGTGAAGACTGAAGATTTGCTGAAGACTGAGGGCTCTCAGTTTTTTTATTATCCAATAGATGGCGTTGTATACGATATGCAATGTGCAAAAATATTAGTTTTATTAATTTTCAGTTCAATTTGCTAGGCATCATACAGAAAGCTTGTGTTATCAGGTAAATACCCAGAACGACAGCTGAAATGTATCACGTGGGCTCCGGTCTGGACGGAGCATACCACCTCGCTCGGTCGGAAGATCTTCCTTTGCGGCCTCCACGCATTCCACATTGGTGAGGGGTCAACGTGGAGGTAGTATGCTCGGTCAGGCCGGAGCCCACGTGATACATTTCAGCTGTCGTACCTATATAGGTATACCGACGCGCTCTTATACGAATTTTATTACTTTCATAGTAACTGAAACAAGAAAAATCTGCTCAAAGGTCTCAGCTTTTAAAAAAGCAAACTTTTTGAGTTATTTATCACTCATTCTACAATTAATTAGGTGTAATAGATCCAAATAGGGTGCACAGAACTCAGGCTCAAAAAAAATATATATCCACAGCCGAACATATAACCTCCTCGCTTTTCGGTTTCGGAAGTCGGTTAAAAATCGCGTTGACTAGTGATTAGGTAAAATTAATATTACTTAAATCACTTAATAGTTTTGTTACACCCTGTATATTTATGGTGGGCTCTAATACATAAAAACACATTTTTTTGTCTATTTTCACTATATGCATAACGGATAACGGTACGGAATCCTTCCTTCGATTTTTTTCTTGTGTAACATCACACACAATTTTACATGAGCGGTAACTAAACTGACGATGATGTGAGTTGGTACTCACATCATCGTCAGTTCTGTGTAATATTTATTACTGCACTATAATTGGAGCCAAACCAAAGAGGACTTTTGCAAGGTAGACCGTGTGAAGAGTGAACACTGAAGATTTGCTGAAGACTGAGGGCTCTGTTTTTTTATTATCCAATAGATAGCGTTGTATACGATATGAAATGTGCAAAAATATTAGTTTTATTAATTTTCAGTTCAATTTGCTACACATTTTTTGTCTATTTTCACTATATGCATAACGGATAACGGTACGGAATCCTTCCTTCGATTTTTTCTTGTGTAACATCACACACAATTTTACATGAGCGGTAACTAAACTGACGATGATGTGAGTACCATCGAAGAAATTGATTCCTAGGCAGTTGACAGACTAACTTCATTTGGTCGGATCACGTCAATTCAATTAACGCTGGATTCAACTGGAATCAACTTCTCTGATAGTACCTTATCCTCTTAACTTACATACTCTTACTTTTGATGAAAAAAAATGTTTTAATTAATTTAATATAATTATAAAAGTAAGACGATAAAACAATATCTATATTTCGGTAACCCCAATCGCGCAATAGGATTACAACAGGACAAAATTAAGGAAACAAAATTTCGCGTTTAAAGATTTAATATAAATAATAATTACAATGTAATCGATTTGTACATATTCATTGATTGTGAATAATAGAAAGTAAATATTTTATACAAATATAATGTTATTTCAATTATTTTTCCTTTACAGATAGATATACTTTTTAAAAAATATTCAGAAACATGGATTGTTTGTTTCAATGGTGTAAACTTTATGTTTGCCAACTAATTATCGCATACACATTAAAATATTATAATATACCTTAATGACAGTATTTTATTTTTAAATAAAAAACATTATCAAGGAACATACAATCACCAAACAACAAAATATATAATGAATACTGATCAATCTGGTACAAAAACAAAATTTCGACTGCAATTTAACACAAATATTGTAAGAATCCAAGTTAAATTAAACGCTAAAGCCACCACTGTTTCGTTTTTGTGATTACAAAACTTAAGGCTGTGTCCAGATTAGCGTGACTATGTAACTGTAACTGTGACCGGACACACGGTCTAGAGATGAATAACTTCAAAACTGTATGTCGTGACAAACTGTTACATACGTTACGTCGTATATTAAGAAAAGTAGTGAAATGTCAGTATCATAGTCGCGTCTAATGTGGACGCACCTTTAGACAATAAACTCTAACATGCTATTGCTGGAAATATGGCAACTCTGACAGCCGGGATCCTTTGTAATATATAGAAAATAGAGATAATGTAGAAAGCGTATTGGGCCCTGAAAAATAGACTTAAGGTATACTTTAAAAATCAGCACCTATATTATTAATAAATATAATTGGTGTCACAGGAATCCCATCGTGTCATCGTTCCCATGTTTAGCTTATTACGGTAATATAAAACAATTGTTGTGCCTTGTGGACGCACAAACTAATTTTAAAATATAAAATAATATTTGATAAACGAGACTTTACACTTATCATGAAATTTAATGCACAAAATTAAATGTATTATAAAAATGAATCGTAAACATGAAATATATCTGGATGTATGTGCAGCTATTTCGTCTACGCTTGAATGATAAAGAGACTAATGCGAAGCAGCTCATCGGCATAGAGAGACCTAATCATGTCCTTAGTATTCGAACCACATATAATTTTTGACTCCTAAAGATATTTTTAATATTTAATTTACAATTTATTATGCTAAAGCATAATACAAAAAATATCATTCACTCTATTTAAAGTCAATTTATCTCAGAAGTAAATGCTAGAATATTACTGAGGCATTAATTTTTGATCCTTTCTCGTAGCTAACAACTGCAAACATTTACTCATCTATCGTCTAGGTCTCGTGTACTAGCAGTAGATTTAGCTTATGAGTAAACGTACAATCTATTAAAAGCGATTCTGCACTTTGGACACAATATAACCTTCAATCTTTCTCCGCACTCAAATCTCTATAGTTTACATTCTCGTACAAAACTTTCTTAGTTCTATATCATCGCTACTTACATCTAAAAAGAACTGTGGGTCAGGACGAAATAATTTGTTGAAAACATCAATAACAAATAACCTGAATAATTGTCTTAAATATTACTTTTCTATTTACCTATCTAATAAGGAAACTATTTCAGGGTACTCTAATCTCGTGGTTCCGTTTTAATGTCGCTCAGTACAATCTTTAATAATATTCCGTATCCATCCCCTATATTTACAGTAATTTCCAAATCTGGATAATTATTTAATAGGACTGTTTTTAATTTATAGGATCTTTTTATAAGTGTAATGAAAAATGCATTAATTTTTATTACTATGAGAAAGTCCACTTTACATACATAATAATTTACATTATTTCAGTGTTTTAGAATATACATACATACAAGGGCTATAGAATAACAAAAATTAGATTTGTGTTTTGATGTAACATTGGATATATACAAAAAAAAGTATATAGCCTTGTCGGACTAATATTATAATAATACATAATATACAGTTTTATGAAGAGCCATAGTTACACACTTTATGGTAGAAATCTAGTGGACGCAAGCGGCTATAATATGGTGGCATATTATGTTAAGAAGGATTTTGGTGGGCTACTCAAGTACTAACACGAGGTTGAGGTTGTGACCAAGCAGACTCAACACTACATGCACACAGCTTTTTTCTCTTTTTTTTTTAATTTTCTCATTATTCAATCATAACACAAAGACGAAGCATGCCTTTTGAAATATTTTATGATGAAATTTAGAATACTAAACCATTATTATTAAAGGTCTTAATACTTTTTAATAAATAAACATATAAAAATATACCTCTAAATTATGCATTAAACATTATTCAACACAGATTTAACTTAGTAACATTTTCATTAAATAAATCAGCATTGATCCTTTTTAAAATGATATTTTCTTGATTCACGATTTTACAATAATAAACAATCATGACTTGCTTTAAATATTTGACTTTTGTAATATTATATTATGTTTATTTAATCTCTTTATTTTCTCCTGTCAATTGACACTGCTGAGATTCTTCTCAATAACATTTAAAATCCGGTAAAATAGTTTATGTATTTAAAATGATTAAAACATTTTTTTTTATTCTACCTCAACTTTGTACCCTATTATAATTGTAATTTATATAAAACTAACAAAACTATTACAAATACGTAAAGTACGTAAAAATCATAACAGAAAAAATAACAAACAAAACCTATGTAGCAAATTTGTTTAAAAAAAAAGATTATCGTAATAGGCGAAAGTACAGGCCAGACTTTAAGAGTGATAATATTTAAGGTACAATGAACACATAGGCTTTTTAAATTTGAAGATTATTACTTGATGATCGAACAAGATTTAAATGAGATAGCACCGAGTAAACACATAAATCGGTATGCTGTTATATAAAGCATGGTGTTCCCGGCTCATGATGGGGGTTTACTGGACAACGCAGCACTTGCATTTGGGTTTCTTTTTGATGGTGACGTGTTCCGGTTGCTGCGGCTCCTGCGGCGGCGACCGCTGCACTTCCACTTGACCAGCTCGCACTTCGGGCACAGCGCTACCGTTCTTTGTACCGTTCATGGCCTTCGGAGTACTCTGTTGCACCGGGCTCGTCACTTTCGTCTGCGGAGACTCTGGTGGGCTTGCCTGGAATATTAATCTATTCTTTAGTTTTAAACTGAAGGCGTAAATTGATCCGGAGTAAGTCTTAATAATATTATACAAAATGATGTGTAAAATCCAATATAGCAAATTCCATGCCACCCTAATAAAAAGATTTAACACGCTTAGGACCGCGCTACACCGGAATGTCAGCGACTTTCAGTGTTATAGGATTTTAAACTTTATCTTCATTAATGTAATACATTGTATCGCTTGAGAAATCGCCACCGCCGGCGGCCGCCAGCGGCCACGAGCGGCCACGGGCAGCCGTAGACTTCTCAAGCGATACAATGTATTACAATAATGAAGATAAAGTTTAAAAAATGATATGACACTGAAAGTGTTCGCCTCGCTGCTGCCATTCCGGTGTAGCGCGGCCCTTACGCTAATTTATGTCTATGACTTTGTCAGATACATTAGAAATGTAAATGTTTTTATAAACCATACTTACATTTAGACTGTGGTCAAGTAGTTTCTCCTCCTTTTCATTGCCTAGAGAGACCTCAGGTAGGGCCGTGGGCGTCGGAGTGATGGGCTTTCCGCCCTTTATTAGCGATACTATTTCGTCCGCCTCTCTGCTTAGATCTCCGTCCGGACGGAAGGGATTGTCCCATCCACTTTCAGTACTGGAAACAAAGACAATACAATATTATATTAAAATTATATTCCCACTTATATCATATTATTAGTTATATTTGTGTAATGTATATGAATACTATATTGTTAAAGGTATTATTATAAGGGCCAATTCACACCGGAATGGCAGAGGCGAGGCGAGCAGTTTCAGTGTTATATGATTTTAAACTTTACCTTCATTATTGTAATACGTATTACGTAGTATCGCTTGAGAAATCTACGGCCGCCCGTGGACGCTCGTGGCCTCTTGCGGCCGCCGGCGGCGGCGATTTCTCAAGCGATACTATGTATTACAGTAATGAAGATAAAGTTTAAAATCATATGACACTGAAACTGCTCGCCTCGCCTCTGCCATTCTGGTGTGAATTGAGCCTAAGTAACACTTTTTTCAACTTTGGATAGTATTTAAAAACAGACAGTAAGTATGTCAAAAATTCCTACTTATCTATAATTGAATTCTCTTAAGGGCCGATTCACACCGGATCGGCAGCGGCCGGGAGCGGTCGGCAGAGGCGCGATCGGCAGCGGCCGGCAGCGGCGCGAAGAGCACTTTTAGTGTGAAATAATTTTAAACTTTATTTACATACTTATAACTACTAGTATCGCTTTAAAACTTCTAAAAGGGCTCGAGGCGCCGCTGGCGCCCGCCAGCGGCGCCTCGAGCCCTTTTAGAAGTTTTCAAGCGATACTAGTAGTTATAAGTATGCTACGAATAATAAAACCTATAAGTATGTAAATAAAGTTTAAAATTATTTCACACTAAAAGTGCTCTTCGCGCCGCTGCCGGCCGCTGCCGATCCGGTGTGAATCGGCCCTAACTGTCTGCCGTACTCAGAGTGGAACATTAATTAATTAAATTTAATTAATTTAAAATTTTGACATATTATTTATTTATTAAGGGCCTGTTTCACCGCTTCCTGATAAGGTGCCCGATAGGCTTATTTGACAGATTCTCCATACTCTATGTGTCAAGTAATGTGGTGGATAGCTTATCAGGAAGCGGTGAAACAGGCCCTTAGCTTCATACATTATCTGTCAAACTATTCATTAAATTGAAGGTTAATCATGATATGTCACTGAGTGAGGCGATTAGCGAGCGATTTGAAAGCGATGCGATTGCGCAGCGCGCACGCCGCGATTGCGCGACGTGCACGCCGCGACAGCGCAGCGTCGTCGCGGCGTGGCGTTGACGCCATTTTGTACACTCGTCTAGGGAATTTCCTAGACAAGTGTACAAAATGGCATCCACGTTTAATAGGGAATTTCCTAGACGAGTGTACAAAATGGCGTCCACGCCACGCCGCGACGACGCTGCGCAGTCGCGGCGTGCGTCGTCGCGGCGTGCGCGCTGCGAAATCGCGTCGCTTTCAAACCGCTAGGCCCTAAGGTATCAAAAGTTTTAATATAAAAGTAGCAGATAAATTAAACATTGGCGTACTGTGTAAGCATGCATATAATTCAGAAATATAATATCTTGAAATTAAACTAGCCATGTCAATAAAATGTTATAATGGATGCACATGATTAGGTTTACATAGTTTCATAATAATAATTGCTGAATGTGGTATATTATTTACATTCTTATCAGACACTTCAGACAGATTACCTGAATGCATGTAATAGGTATATGAAAAACATTGTGTTTTTAGTTTTAATTTATGTAGGTATTCCTTAAATTATTCTCTCAAAAATAAAATGATAAATTATTATAATAAAGAATCATAAAATATTAAATATTAATTGCAATAGTTTAAAGTTCTCTTTTATGTAAAAGCAAGATTCAAGTACCATCACAGACAACATTATCAAAGGAAATAAAAATTGCTAACAATCAATTAGTAAAAGCTTCACAATTAGGTCAAGCACCCAGAGAAAATTTTCTGTTCAAGAAAGCAACAAAATAAATTCACATTGACAGCTTTAACAATCTAGGTCAATAATATTGTTGTTCAATAAATTGAACAAATATCCTATTTTAGACTTTATAAAAGAGGGAACAGTATATTAATACTATGCTATGTGGTAATATTTAATCAATTTTTGGTTCAGTTGACGACAGTTGTTTTCCATATAACTTTAAAAATTGGCCAAGTGCGAGTTAGACTCGCGCACTAAGGGTTCCATACCACAATATTATTTAATTTTACCCTTAGTTATTTAATTTATTTAAATTTTATTATTAATGATTAAAGCACCAATACAACTGAGTATTTCGTGAATATTTCAAGTAGTGACCGACCGAACTTTCGGTTTCGGTTTCGGCCAGTTTCGGCCAAAAAATCTAGTTTCGGCCTTAGTTTCGGCCAAAATATAGCCGAAACTTTCGGCCCCGCCGAAACTCATGCGTCGTTCAGTGTTGCCAACTATGGGGATTTCCCAGTAAATTTAGTGGAAAAAAATAAATTTAGTGGGTTTTTAGGGGGTAAAATATCTTGGGGATATTTTTGGGGGTAAAATTTTTGAAGAATGGATTTTTTTTAATAACAACCTTAGAGTTTGGTATCGATTTAAATAAATTGTATAGAGAAAATTACTGCAACAGCTACATGCAACAGCCATACTAGATGGAACTGCCGCACAAAGCACATGTCTCTATAGTTTAACCGTTGAATTTACTAATATTTTGAAAATAAGCCGACTGAAGGTGTATTTCAGCGTTTTGAGCGCTTAGTAGAATACACCCCAAGTCAATCCAAGTAATTTTAAATATTTTGATTTTTTTTTTGGGAGTTTTGGTTGAAATTTAGTGGGTTTTGAAGTTGCTTTAGGGGGAAAATGTTTTGAAGAGTTGGCAACACTGGCGTCGTTCAGTAAACTTCGCAGTTAACTCGTGCTAGCTTGCCAGTGAGGCCCCGGCTCAGTTCGCCACCATGTATTTAATCGTGTTTTGAGATTATGTGTTCCAGATTAGTCCCAAATCAAAAATTAGCAGTTCGTTTTATTTTTATTAAATTGTCTAAATTTACTTTTATCGAAATTATATTATTGAATTTTAGTTCTACGACAAACGAAGGCTTATTTAATATATACAATATACATACTAGAATCTTGTCTAGCTCACTTCCCCGTAAGCTTCACCCTGGCTCCCATCAGTATATTTTTCAGGTTTAGTAGCAAATGCTTTCTGCAGCAAAAAAAATGTGACGTCAACTGCAAGTTTGCTTAGTAATTTCGTTTTGAACTTCGACCGCGGTCGTGTCCATGTTTCCATAAAAATAATATACTTACTGCAATTGATTGTGTTTTCAGTAGTACGTCGTTAATGTCTAAGGGAGGATTTCACCAATCACACAAATTCGTTTTATAAAACTTAGATCTTATTAAACGGGTTTCAAATGAATTTGATAATATTCTTTTAATCACAATTGATAAATCTAAGTTTCGTCGCCACGCGATGATTTTACATTGTTTTATCATTTTGGAGTCTAGTTACGTTATTTTATCAACCAAAAAGCAAGAAACGATACATAAACTACCAAAACGCATCATTTTTTTCGTCTATGATTTTCGATTCGCCATGACACTACACTGACAGGACTTTAACGGCTTTCATGACGCACATCATTGGACGTTCTGAAGATAAATCTCGGATTTACTGTGAACGTTATGTTAGTGAAATGTAATTTGGTGCTATAAACGCGTTTATACATTTAGAACAGATTTAGTGTACACTAAGCGCGTTCTATTTCTTTCGAAGGAATAAAATGACTTGAAATAATTTCTGCTCTTGTTTATTAGGGTAATCCTTCGTTGTAATAAGATGAATTTCACCAATCACACTAAAAATTTCGTTTTATTAAACTAAGTTAAGTCATTGAACAATGAACGCGTTTATATGGCGTACGTAGATTTTACATTATTCTTTTAATCGCGATTAATGAATCTAAGTTTACGTCATTTTTATCCTGGATGGAGATGGAGCCTTGTCACGTCATGACACTATACTGACAGGACTTAAACGTGTTTTATGCAGTTAAAACTCGAATATTGGGCGTTCAGAAGATACAAATCGGATTTGCTATGAACGGGTTTAGTTTATTTTGGTGAAATGCAATTGAGTGTTATAAACGTGTTTAAACGTTTAGAACCGGTTTAGTGTACGCTAATCGCGTTCAATTTCTTTGGTGAAATCGCACGTACTTGGAATTGTATAAAAAAACGGTATATATCACAAACAAGTTTCTAGGGAATATATTCAAGTCTAATGTCGCAAAAAGAAAAAAATCAATGTGGTACTTTTTTTAATTTAAAAGGTTGTAATTGATGTTAAAATCAATAATTTTCAGTAAATAATCGTAATTTTGAATGTTTTACCAAGTTTCGGTTTCGGCCGACACTGAGAGTAAGGACGAAAGTTCGGTTTCGGTTTTGGCTGAAAAATCAGATTCAGTCGGACACTAATTTCAAGTGATTTATGTAAAAATCAACTTTGTTTGGGAGCCCCCTATATTTTATTTATTTTCTTTTTAGTATTAGTTGCTCTAGTGGCAACAGACAGACATAGAATTCTTAGTTATAGGGTCCCGCTTTTATCCTTTGGGAACGGAGCCCTAAAAAAAACTATATCAGATTCAACTGTACAATATGCAGTTTGCCAGAAAAACTTCTTGTCTGTCATATCAACTTATGTTTAAATTCTACTAAAACTTATTTATACACATTGATATCATTTTTAAATGGGCAATTAAACATGGCTACAATAAAAAAAGATATAATCATGCTGGGCTCGGTATTGTCAGAATGGGCAATGTTACATAATATGAGATCATTCAATCTCTTATGTATTGTTGATACACAATGTGTATATGTCGTCATCATACTGTCAATTACATAGCACATGTAACTGATGCTAAACTGAAAAGTCTAGAACAAAACAACTCATCTTGTGTCTGAGTAAAAGACTCCTAATCTAGGAATAGCTAAAGTGAATCTTAGTATTAAATATTAACTTAATTTGTAAAATATTCAAAATTGCAATGTAAAAATTAAATTTTTCAATTACAATTTCGTTTTTATTCATAGTAATAAATAATTTAAAGCAGTTTTATCAGTCTTAAAACCAATCAGTCTAGGAGAGGCATACTCTTATCATATCAAATCTGTGTAACGATAAATTTAGTACTCAAGTATATTCTACAGACACTATCATACTTATTATTATATATTATGTATGTCCTATAGACATCAAAATAACTTATTTACACTTAAAGATAATAATATTGTATAACATTCTAAAATGTTCTACTTAATAATATTTTTAATAATTGCCGCTGTATAAAGCTATTATTGCATTAAAATTGAAAATGATTCCTACTATAAGCTACATATTTAAAGAAGCCATAGTAACATATTATTATCAATATGTGACCTTTTTTATTACACAAATAATTATACCAAGTATTTCCAACTTTCTACGGTGTAAACAATCAATGTTTTACCTAATTTGTCTATTATACATGGTGTGGTCTGCCATGTCGACGTGTGCAGCAGCAGACAAGAGATCTGCGTAGAGGATGTAGTCGGTTGGGGGTGGTGGAGACAGGCACTGTGGTCTCGCTCCCTGGTAGAACGAAACTCGAACCTTGGAACGCTCCGAACTGAAACACACAATAAAACATTTTTATATGTGCCATAGCTATACAAAGCACTGCAGCTACTAGTTAATATTAACTTGTTTTCATGTTTCTATTATATATCCTTTATGACTGCAGTAGCAGTCAGACAATAACAATGCTTTTATTGTGATTAAAAACAATGAGAAGAAAAAGGTAGGCAACATTTAATATTGAAATGATTTTGCTGTGCTCAGCCAAGAGTGAGATATATTTGAAAAGCATAATACATTAAAAATGGAAATGACATCAATTCATCAGCATTTTGCAGCAACAATATTACATAACATTTGCAAAGCATTCAAGGTGTACTAACAAGCAGCACACACATACATGATAAACTATGGTAATTTAGCATCTGGTCTTTTATTAGTGGATGACTATGCTCCCCACCCACACTTAATAAGCCTTATTATTATACTAGCTGCATCGGAGACGTAATTTTGTTGTTCTGCGAAACATTTTCACCAATAATATGATCTTGAAAACTTAAATAAATGCTGACATAAGTTCCCAAAGTTGTTTTAAAAACAAGAAATTGCACCCACACACATTTATACCTGTAAGGTCACAATGAATGCATATATGGGTGCGCTCAGGTAACAATTTAAATATCTTGGACAAGAAAACAAGAAAGCCAATAGCATTGAAACAAAAACAGCAACTTATTATATAAATGTCCATGTGACATCCAAGTATAAAATTACATTTGCAGACATTAATTTTATACATTTTTGATTGAAGAAAGCTAAACTATTATGTTTATTTTTAATCTAGATGATTTTATTAAATCGCTAAGTACTAAAATACATCTCAAAGATTTTAAACATAAACTATTGATACTACAACCGTATGCAATCCAATTTGGATTCTACTAATATCACATGAATCAAATATTATGAATTATGATATAGAAAAACAATTTATTACATAATATTCCATGATAACACTCACTCAATGTTCTCGTTTTATTTTTATAGGGAAATAGTTAGTTTATAGGGCGAGAGTACCGTAGAAAGCAATAACTGTAACAAAATAATATAATCGCATAGCAGCGCGTCCGTGCAATGAGCCACAAGTATGGCACAGGGCGGGTCCCCGATGTAGGGTTACGATCACTATCAAAATATAAATAGAGGCTATAAAACTATATGAAATGTACTACACGTACTCTGATGATGAGTGATGACCTTGTGCTGAGCAGTGCTAGATGGAACGCCGAACGGAAAATGTTTTTGTGTTTATAATTCAGTCCTAGTGACGTCATTATGACCGAATTCTCCACCCAGTAAAATTTTGCAAATCACATTATTTGGCAAGGTTAGTGCGAGCGCATATAAACCGGTTCGATATATTTTATCAATTAATCTAAAAAGACAATATTTCAATATCAAAATGATGATTTCGGCGACCAAAATCTTGTGCGCAGCGTAGCGATAATGTCGTGAATTGTGTAAATACATACCTTTTCTAGTAAATTCTAGCCGGCACTCGGTAACTTTTACTACTAATCACAGTATATAAACGATTTTAAACAATTTTATCACAAATGAAAACATCCGCACAAGTTGTAGGGTCGGGTTAGCAGATTGAACAGCTCACAACAGTGTTTCCACAACGTTCACAACATCGATCTCGGAAGTCGCGTTCGCGCGCGGCGGTCGTGGCGAATGGAGCGGAGCGCCGAGCGAGCGGTACACAACGACGCGCTATTTCGTGCCAACACTACCACCGAACGACGAACTAGTGACGTTCATTCACGATTTTCTCGAATCGCACGACTCACGATTCGATCTTTCGTTTATATTTTTAGTTCCCTTTTTATGCGAGATTCTCGGTATTAATTTTGTAGGTATTGCAAAGCGGTATTGTATGTTTTATAACCTGGTAAGTACCTAATTTTAATCATAATATTATTAATAGGTAAGTACCTGATTTCGTAGTACATAGGTACATGATACATCTCAATGTTCTGGTTAAAATGATTATGATTCGTATGTTCTATCATAAAATTATTTTTATGTTAGTTAAGCGAGGGTAAAATTTTACTGCCAGCTAAATTTATATTTTTATGGAGTGCATTCGGTATTAAAATTGTTTTATTTCGTTTGAACACGTCTTATTATTATTATTTTTGTCACTTTAAAAATAAAGGCCACATCGGTCCATAATAGGTATTATCTATCGCATCACGCATGTGGTAATAAAATAATATAATAATAATAATTGCAAGTGTGCAAGTGCGTACCCAGGATTTCAGCTAAGTACCTACCCCAGGAAAATTAAACATTCGACCTCGGAATAATTCGCCTAGAGCTGAAAATTAGTAAAGACGCTAAGTACGCCATTATAAAATATATAAAATTACATGTCCTGACCTGACTGACTGACTGACTGATTCATCATCGCTGAGCAAAAACTGTTAAAGTTACAGCCACGAAATTTGGTGAGTAGGGTTGTTAAGTGGACACCCACTAAGGAAGGAATTTTAAACATTTTACCCCAAAGGGGGTGAAATAGGGGTTGAAAGTTTGAATGAAAGTCCGTAATTTCTTGAGACATTAAAACTATATTTTTGGGTTACTGATTAAAAATAAATGCATACGTATTTAAGCGTTTTTAGAAATTCTACCCCTAATGGGGTGAAATTGGGGTTGAAAGTTTGAATGAAAGTTCGTTATTTCTTGAGATATAAACATGAAATTTTATTTTGGGCTACTGATAAAAAATGGTTGGACATGTGTTTAAGCGTTTTTGGAAAATCTACCCCAAGGGGGTGAAATTGGGGTTGAAAATTTGAATGAAAGTTCGCAATTTCTTGAGTTAGAACCATGAAAGTTTATTGACGTTTGCATTTGACGTTTGCTTCAATAGGGTCCCGTTTTTACCACTTTTATATTGGAACCACAAAAAAGGGAAAACTATCCATCTTTGTTATTATACTATGTTAACGCGGACGAAGTCGCGGGCAACAGCTAGTAAAATATAAAACCTCAAAAGTCCCCGGCGATCCTCCTTGTGCAAAAAAATTTATTCAAGGTCCAAGGTATGAAAATGAGGTTTTTCCTGTTTATTTTTCTAACGGTACATTTTCCCGGCAAACGTTGCTTTGCCATAAGTATTTCGCCCATATTATTTTATTGAAGTGACAAAATAAGTATGTCGCCATGGCAACGTCGATCGCTATCTCGTCGCACAAACAATGGTCGCCGTCAGTCTCAGGTTGTTATAATTTACTATTATTTATTCAACAAATGCACTTATCAATAAGTATATTAAGTAACCCAGTAGCCGATTCTCAGACCTACTGAATATGCATATAAAATTTGGTGAAAATCAGTAAAGCCGTTTCGGAGGAGTTCGCGGACTAACATTGTGACACGAGAATTTTATATATAAGATGTAGGACAAAAGTGTAGATCATAGAATTCTCTACAAAAAATATCTTAAAACTTTTTTTCGTACGACTTACCAATCGTTATTAATAGCGGGCTTATAGTGTTGGGAAAATCATTCTATAGGTACTTATACAAAGTCGCTTTTTTCCCTCATGTCCCTTTGTTCCCTTTAATCTTTAAAACTACGCAACGGATTTTTATGATTCTTTCAGTGTTAGATAGCCCATTTATCGAGGAAGGATAAAGGCTATATTTTATCACGCTAAGACTAATAGGAGCGAAGAAATATAGGAAAATGTGGAAAAAACGGGGAAAATTATTTGTAAGGGCTAACTTGAATGCGCTAATCTCAGGAACTACTGGTCCGATTTGAAAAAATTTTTCAGTGTTAGATAGCCCATTTATTGAGGAAGGCTATAGGCATATTTTTTCAGTGGCTTTATATTTCTCTGTTTTTTGCCACTATTGATTGGTGGCAACGTGATGTTATGTAGCTCAAGTCTTCCTCAATAAAATATAAGACTATCCAACGCTAAACGAATTTTTCAATTCAAACCAGCAGTTCCACAATATGTGGTTTACTTTATATATGTGCCAAATAACATAAAAAAAATGCTTCAGCAGTTTGTGAGATAAGCTCTTTCAAATAATTTTCCCCGTTTTTCCACATTTTCCTCTGTTTTTTGCCACTATTGATTGGTGGCAACGTGATGTTATGTAGCTCAAGTCTTCCTCAATAAAATATAAGACTATCCAACGCTAAACGAATTTTTCAATTCAATCCACAATATGTGGTTTACTTTATATATGTGCCAAATAACATAAAAAAATGCTTCAGCAGTTTGTGAGATAACCCGTTTCAAATAATTTTCCCCGTTTTTCCACATTTTCCTCTGTTTTTTGCCCCTATTGGTGGCAACGTGATGTTATGTAGCTCAAGTCTTCCTCCTTAATAAAATATAAGATTATCCAACGCTAAACGAATTTTTCAATTCAAACCAGCAGTTCCAATATAAATTTTTTAACTTTATAAAATAACTATAAGTATGATTTTCCCAAACTTTAAACGAGCTATTTATGCGGGATGGTAAGTCGTATGAAAAAAGGGTCTGAAATTTTTTGTAGACAATTCTATGATCTACGTTCTACACTCTTGTCTTACCTACTTTTATGATAAAATGTGTTGTTTGGAAAGAAAACGGGAAAAACCTCATTTTCATACCTTTGACCTTGAATATTTTTTTTTGCACAAGGAGGATCGCCGAGGACTTTTGAGGTTTTATTTAATATAATGGTGTATTTAATGTCTCTACCAATTTTCAGCTGTATGCGAATTATTCCGAGGTTTCGATTTTTTGCGTCTAAATAGACCGGACTACAGGGCAGCCTACGAATTGTTTCAAGAAGAATAATATGGTCATTGGTCGGTTTGGTAAATTGAAACAAAAAATCATGAAAATTGACTTTAATTATTACCTTATTAGTTTGATTATGACACAAAACATTTTGCGCAGAGTAGGTAACACGTTTTTAATTCCCACTTGCCAGGAAAATTGACGTTTATTTTATCTTTAAGGGGGAGGTCTTTTAAATTTTATTTTCTGCTCCTACCTGGGTACACCCATGCAGGTGTGCGTAAGTACGGTCGTTTGCGTCCTGATATACATTCTAGAACTCATATCGGAATATCGCAGGACGGAGAAACGCAACGTACTTCTTCCATTGATTGCGGATCGCAGCAGTGTGTACTGTGTAGTTCTACATGACTATCCTAATACAAAATGTAATGAAAACAGCTGATATCGCAATAACGCATGCGATATTATCGACCACTAATAATTTATAATAGGTACCGTATATTATGAAGGTTTAATTCACTATATCGTGAATCGTGATCTATGTAAGCAGATGGGTATTTCAACGGTACCAGCTTTAATCCGTTACCACTCAGGTACGCGTACTCTATACCTACAATAACCTCCCAAGAGAGTAGAGACCAAGCTAATGGCGTGAATATTTTATTAATAGGTACAATATGCCACCATTCCGCGCGCCACGACTATTGTTCTAGGTACCTACTACCTTGATGAGGTCCAGACTCCAGACAACAGTCTTTCACCGTGCAATTTAAACACTTTTTACTTTAAAAATTAAAATAAACTGTCGCCAGCGTGCTGCCTAGCATTCGGAAGTCGGAACCCATCCGTAAAACTTCAAGGAGCGTATATCTGCCTTTAAAACGCCTGCAACACCTTTATAATTAACCTTTAAAAAAGTAAACTAATGCCTGTATTAGGTAAATTGGAAATTAAATTCGCCATTTTGCTGAAATGAAATGAATATAACATACTCATTAGAGAAATAAAACGTACTCGTCTTCGACGGGCGTGTACGGGAATGCAGTCTCCTGGATTGGCGGAGGGCTGCTCTCTGGTTCCTCTTGTAGGGGACTTTCATATATTAAAGTCTCTACCATGGAACCTTTGGAACTTCCAAAGGACACCCTGAAAACAAAAAATATAAAATAAAATTTATTATCTCCAAAAAGCTCTTAAGTAAGTAAGTATTTATTTCTTATTTTCCATTTTAAAAATTTCTACATTAAATGTAGCTAAATGTTTAAATTTTTTTATTATGCGAAAAAATAATATCCTCGGCAAAATCTCGTCTCCAACAATTTATGTGTAACCCGAAGAAAGGGGTTAGAGGGTGAACCTTATGATTAATAATACCCGGAACTTACATAAGCAATTGACCTAGAATCACGGTTTTCAGTAGGAAGGAATGAACAAACCAACCTACATTCAACAATAAAGTTTTTATTTCGTTTCATAAGAGAATCTATAGCTTGTTAAAAGAATAGTACGTTGGCTTTGTAAATTGTAATAAAACTGAAGCTGTGAGTGAAGTAACGGGGCTCGAACATAGTTCAAAGGCAAACGGTATCGATCGTTAATGGAAACGCGTTTACGCGTCCAAACAGAAGTGAGGAGATTGTCAGCTAATTATTAGGGGTGCTTGTGTCTTTAATCTTTATACTATATTATAGATACCTGTACACTGTACAGGGTGGTACAGGTAACTTTTGTGACGTCTTTCGTAAGCAATGTTTTTAAGTTATATGTAAGGTTTTCTTCTAGAAGTTCTTGGACTCTCATACACTTAACATTATTCTAGATATTACCATATTACCAAAAATATTACTGACATACTTAAACAATTCGAATACTCGGATTTAAATTGATAAAGGTAGGCTACTTGAATTATTAAAGATCGGAAACATCACTATTCATTCACTATTGAGTATTGACGTAAAAATAGGCACGTCAAAAATTGACACAATTTTTTTAAAGTAACAGTCAACAGATGGTAACAGGTAAAATAATTCACATTCAGTAGCTTCATTTATTTCAAGATAATATTATTATAATTATATTGCTGAAAAGTTTTCACGCTAGGCGGCGGCAGCACCAGCACAGACTCTTAAACAAAACAACGGTTTTAGTCGGTTATTGGTTAATCATTTTAATTTATTGTTTGCGTAATATTCAGTATTTAAAGCCGTCTAGAGTTCTAGATTTCGAGATCCAGTAATAATTAGGTTTTCTGTATAATATGGTAAAAATCCAATTAAGATGAATACCAATCCTATCCTATTATTGGCATTCATCATGGACGTAAAGAAAACTTTTCTTACGTCCATGGCATTCACCATGTAAAAAAAAATCTAAGGTGCCATTAGGATAATAATGGGGTAGTTTGCCCTCAGATTCTGATTATTTACTACGAGCATAGAGTAATAAATCTAGAAAACTTTATAAAAAACTGTATTTTAAGCATATTTTACTTACATAATATTACTTTAGTAAGTATTTACGTTTGCAAAAAATATTGCGATTACGAACAACCTACTTTATTAAACTTTCCCGTTAAATACGTTACCTTGACCTATAAAGCCTGTTAGTTAATTTATCGCTTCCAAATGTTTCCAATACTAATTTTAAAACGGTATTTCTTCTGCGGTCTATAAGTTCTTTAACTCTTAGATACTATACCGCACGTCTAGTCACTGTGGCTAGGGGTTCCTATATTTTATACGCGTAAGCGGCTAGCCCGATTTTGCTGAAATTTGGTATAGAGTCGACATCGACTCTATGCCAAAATTTTGTTCCGGCAAAATGCACGGTTACTGCATACTTTTATAATTTGCGCGTAAACTATTCAGTCTATTTTGATGAAATTTGGTATGGAGATACTTTGAGTCTCGGGAAAGGACAAGGGATACTTTTTGTCCCGGAAAATGTACGGTTCCCGCACAATAAACTTTTATGGTTTTCGCCCAAATTTTTGAGTCTATTTTGATGAAATTTGGTATGGAGATACTTTGAGTCTCGGGAAAGGACAAGGGATACTTTTTGTTCCGGAAAATGTACGGTTCCCGCACAATAAACTTTTATGATTTTCGCCTAAACTATTTAATTTAATTTGATGGGCATGTAGATACTAATTTTAATCTATTTTAGGGTTCCGTACGTAAAGGGTAAAAACGGGACCCTATTACTAAGACTTCGTTGTCTGTCCGTCTGTCTGTCACCAGGCTCTAACTCGAGAACGGTAATAGAATATAAGCAACGGAATAGTTATACTGTGCCTGCCTGTCTGCTAATACGAGTATGCATTTTGTCGTTGTAACATTAACTAGTCTATATTAAGAGATAACACTTTCTAATCGACCTAGTTGCGTTTATGGTAGCGCACGCGGCGCCTAAACTTTTATACGTCTTGTTGCATTATATTTGTGTAGTTCAACTGCTTAACATTCTTTGTTATATCCGTCCTACTTTAAACTAGATGCTTTTTAGGGTTCCGCACCCAAAGGGTAAAAACGGGACCCTATTACTGAGACTTCGATGTCTGTCCGTCTGTCCGTCTGTCTCCAGGCTGTAACTCAAGAACGGTAATAGCTAGAGAGTTGTTTTTTTACAGATTATGTATTTCTGTTGCCGCTATAACAACAAATACTAAAAACAAAATAAATTAAATATTTAAGGGGGGCTCTGATACAACAAACGTGATTTTTTAAACATTTTTTGCTCGGTATCAATGATGACAACAGGTAGGCACTAGAAATTTTCACAAAGGCCTTAATTATATGTGTACTTTAATAATTAGTAATAATATTGAAATAAAATAAAAAATTAAAGGGGGCTCCCATACAAAAAAAACACAATTTTTGGCCTATTTTTGCTCTATAACGGTACGGAACCCTTCGTGCGCGAGTCCGACTCGCACTTGGCCGATTTTTATATTATGTACAGACATAAAGTGCTGTTATATTTATCAAAAAGTTTACAGTCATAATATTCTTTTGAGTTTTGTTGGTTTTCTTTACATATGACTAAAGAATTCCAGTGATTTCGTGGTTGCAAAGGGAGGTCCCATATTTTTGATAGATTTTAGGTACTCTGTGGACTGTGTAAAATATTTAAATAATTCCAGTTGCTTTCGGACTCTATTTGTATAAAAGGAAAGCATTAAATATCCAACGATTTAGGATATCCAAGGTAGGTTGGTAAATGATGATCATGGAAGTCCTTGGTAAGAAGACACCATGTTGTATTGACAGCTGCGGCCAGCGATAAAAGTTTTATAGACAAAAGAAAACCACATTTTATCACACTAAATATACAATATACTGATCGCATAAAGACAAGGTTGAATCTCCTCCTTTTTGGAAGTCGGTTAAAATACGTGTGGCTCTCGGGGACTGCCGCGGTAAAGCTATTGCATATAATGTAGCATTTTTTATCAACTTATGCAAGTATAATTCGCATACGTCTAGTTGCAAGCACACAAACACCGTGCCGAAGTGTGGCAACGTCGTAGCGACCGGTCGGAGTTGGAGGTGTTAGGTTTTTTCGTTACGAATTTCTCCGCCAGTCAAACCCTGCGATAAAAGCTATGCAATAGCTTAAAAAAATAACTTTTGATCTTCCTTCTTTAATTTGGGGGTTTCCCCTAATTTTTAACCGACTTCCAAAAATGAGGTTAATCAAAATTTTTCTTTTGTTGTATAGGGTTCAACTATAATTTCCTCTTTCAGAATTCGTCCAAATCTCAACAATTTTTGTACTTACATACTATATAGTCTTCATTACTTTGAAGTCGGTACCAGTCCCAAAAGTTTCATATTATATTCTGACATTGACTGATTAACTCACGATTAAATTAGCTGGTGCCGACTTCAAAATGAAGACTGTAGTATGTACAGAAATTTTAGTTGAGATTTAGACGAATTCTGAAAGAGGCACTATTAAGCGTCTCCCAGACAGACGCGGCCTGCGGTGGCGGTGGCGGTGGCGGTCAGTTGGATGACTTGGGTTGGGAGGTCTAAGAACGACACAGACACACGCGGCCACGCGGCCAAGTCAGGCCTGACCGCCACCGCCGCCGCTACCGCAGGCCGCGTCTGTCTGGGAGACGCTGTAAAGAGTAAGAATTATTATTAATTACTTTTTAGTTCTTATTATTTATACTTCTTGTTTTTACCTTGGAAGTCGGCTTCAATTTGTTGTTAAAAATAATAATGTCTTGTAATCTGGAGTACGAGTGCTCTAAAAATATAATATTATCTTACCCGTTCACAAGTTAATTTGCTAAGATAGGCACGATCTATCGCAAGTAGGTGGCCTGTTACAATTCCATCAAACTCCAATAATTCACCAGACAATTAGATCTATTGATGACCCTTTATTGGTCTCAATGGTTTTAATTAACTCTGTAGGTACTCATCAGTTCCTAATTCCTATCCACGACGCGTCGTATGTGGTACTTATTATGTTCGGTTTCTGGTTTTTTTTTTTTTGGGTTTATCATTTCAATACCCAGTTTTAAACAGGAGTTTATCTATTCACTATCGTTTGTGATTGGCCATTGTCAAAAATTAACCAATCAACAACGATAATATTAACTCTTGTAAGTGTGCTGTCTTGTAACAAGGAATGTCAGAAACCGGACAATATCTACTTTCTTATGTTATTGTAGTGGTTTCATAGACTAATTGCATTGCTATAGCGCCAAGTGCTTAGCTAGATTATTACTTTATAATATAATTTACTTTTACAGCGCATAAATCGAACGCCAGACTTCATTACTTATATAAAAGCTGAAAGTTTACGCTTTAGTTTCAAGTTACTATCTTGGTAGTTATGTGCAGCGTCTGTCGTCTAGCTCTCTTAAACTTTAAAGCAGTGTCACGTAATTGCATTTATTATGTAGACTGCAGGCTTCAGACAGCTTCATCACTCTTTGACTTCACTCGTAGACTCCAAAGTTCATAGATAGTAAAGTTACCCTAGGACAACAAGGAAAATACTTGTTTATATTGCAAGAAAGTTAAAAAGAGGAAAATAATACACGGGGCAAAGTTAAACTAAATGGCCAATACGCTGACTAATTATTTTATTATTTTTGACAGGAGTTTGACTATTCCGTAGCGCATTTGATTGGTTAACGTCAAGTCTTATCAAAAATACCTCAGAATTACTCAGAAATCAGAATTCAAACATTATTTTGTAGGTAAGCCTGGAAAACCATATGAATGTAACACATTACTTACACAAAGAAAAACTGATAAAGTTTATTATATTAAAATTATTAAACCTATAGACAATATTCACAACAAAATTGTTTCAGCGATGGAAAAGGAGACGGGAGCTACCAAATACGATCCAAACCAGGAGATAGTACAGATGCGGGCACAATGGAAGAAAGCTGACAATTGTAAGAAACAGTGGGTCGAACGATGGAGTTGGTTTCTCGACGAACAGAGGTAAATGTTGACCCGACCTAACGATAGTGTTGCTACACTTCTAGCCAATATGTCGATAAAATGATTGGCAGAAGCGAAGAAAGGGAAGCAAAGAGACATATTGGCTAGTGGTGCCAAAATATCGATTAAAAGATTGGCAGAAGGCAGAAGCGAAGAACCGAAAGCAAAGAGTAAGAAAAAATTGAAAGGTGGATTTACTGGCTCTTCTTCGTGAGGTAAACGGTGATTCGAAGCTGATACAGTAGTACAATTCTAGGCAATGTATCGATATTAAATAGAAAAAATATGATTAGTACTTACTTAGGTAATAAGTAAGCCAAACCATTTACAGGCGTAGGAAAGATGAGTAAAGATTTGTTTCTTCGAAACCTGATTTAGAAGTGGTACTAATTAATAATGTATCGATAAGGCATTTACAATTTATATAGGTTCACGTAATCTGCTGACAGCCGATTAGAATAACGTAAGTCAGAATCATTGTATGTACTAGGAAAAAAATACATGACCTTGCTCATCAATTGGTGTTAATTTTGGTTGGTGATTACTGATTACACTTCAAAAACATTGCGCATTTCTTATAATTAGGGCCCGGAAAAATATGTATTAAAAAATCCAAAATATGTACTTAAAATATGGACTAAAAAATCGAAAATATGGGAAAGTATGGAGTACAAAACAGAAATATGGAAAAATATGGAGTATACAATTACAGTAATTAAACATCGTTTTAGTGTAGGTAACCCTTAAATATTTATTTTATTTTAAATTTTCTATCAAATACTAAGTAGGTACAAATATAATTAAGGATTTTGTAAAAAATTCAAGTGCCTATACTCCACTCGGGGTAGCTTGTCGCTAGCGGTCATTGACTTCCTGTCAAAAACTTGTCATTTTCCATATAAAGCCACGATTGACAATATCTGACACTTCATTGTCAATCGCGGTTTATATGGAAAATGACAAGTTTTTGACAGGAAGTCAATGACCGCTAGCGACAAGCGAGCCCGAGTGGAGTATAGCTGTACCCATTACTGATATCGAGCGAAAGATAGCAAAAAATTACGTTTGTTGTATGGGAGCCACCGTTAATTATTAATTTTATTTTGTTTTTAGTATGTTGTTATAGCGGCAATAGATGTTCACATTCTGTGAAAATTTCAGAAGTCTAGCTTTAGCCGTTCTTAAGATACAGCCTGGTGACAGACAGACGGACAGACAGACATCGAAGTTTCAGTAATAGGGTCCCGTTTTTACCCTTTGGGTACGGAACCCTAATAATCGGCACAGAATTTTGTTTTTCTTTGTGTGTTACCGTGTACTTAAATCCTTTATTTTACCCGAAGACTGAAACATACTTCAGTTTTTGTTTAGCCATGTCAGCAACAGGACCTTTGCATCTGAAACTTTATTTTCTATTTCTTTATTAATCCTTCGATCGCGGCTTCTCGGAAATACTATTGTATTCTATGGTTGTCGCTATCACCGGTGCTCTTATGAGGCTTGAATCCTGAAGGAAAAATCGTCTTTGGAAACAATAAATAAGACGATAAAGCGCAAGAGGAACGAAATGCGCAGCCGCATGGTGGCGGGAACGTATTTTTTTTATTTTTGTGAAAATATGAACGATTGTAACATTTTCATGCAAAATATGGATCGCGGATTCTTGGAAATACTATTGTATTCTATTGTTGTCGCGATCAACAGTGCTCTTATGTGGCTTGAAGGATTAAGGCCTCTTCCCAGTTCCTATATCCATATTAGTATATTATCAATGAGAAAGTATATCTGTTGGTCTGTCTGTCTGTTACTTTTTCACGCCCAAACCTTTTATCAGATTTCATAGAAATGTTATATGGAGATACTATGAGCCCGGATAAAGAAATAGGATACTTTTTATCTTCCAAAAATGTACGGTTACGATAAACGAATTTTGGCGCTACGGAGATGCGGGCGTCATTTGGTCTAGTAATAAATTCCTTGCACAAAATGAGACAAATCGGAATTTGTGGCCCGTATTATCATGGCCATTACATTATAATATCGAGGGGAGTGTTGCTCCTCACTAGCGGCGATCGATACTGGCACACGGCACACCCCTACTCATCTCTGCGATGCAACGAAATGGAATATTTGCGTTTAATGAAAAAGTCTCTGCTCTACGATCTAGCTATCCCAGATTAAATTTTACTATTATAGTTAGTGCTTTTAGATGTAGAATTTGTGTGAAAAAACCATGAAGAAGTTTCTAGCAATCCTAGATTAAAATATTATTATTACTGTTATAATAATATTATAGCTGTGGTTATAGTAAAAAAAGCTTTATGATAATGATTTTCCTCTTACTAATAATTAATAAAAGATCCAACTACTTTAAAGCAACACAATATTATATTTGATATTCGACATGCAAAATATGTCATACATCTATATATATAAAACTCAAAGGTGACTGACTGACATGGTGATCTATCAACGCACTGCCCAAACCACTGGACGGATCGGGCTTAAATTTGGCATGCAGATAGATGTTATGACGTAGGCATCCGCTAAGAAAGGATTTTGATCAATTCTACCTCCAAGGGGTTAAAATACGGGATCAAAGTTAGTATATAATAATATTAATAATACTTTTTAACGTGAGCGAAGCCGCGGACAAAAGCTCGTGTATTATAAATTATATAATCACTAGCTGTCCCGGCAAACGTTTCTTTGCCATATTAAGTATATAAAGTATTTTTTTTAATTTGGTCGAAGCGCTAACTGTCGGACAGACTAAAATTAAAATCCGAATTCGAATATTATTTAACAAAGAGAATATAATCACTACGTTTTATTAAAATTTGACACTGCGATGGCAGCCGACTGTCGGATCCAATGTAAAACATTCCAAAATCAACAACTACTAATAAATTAAAAATTAATTAAAAAAACATTGTCCAGCGGACAAAATTGTGAATCTAAACCATTCCCAGATCCCCTTGAACACACACAAAAAATTTCATCAAAATTGGTCCAGTCGTTTAGGAGGAGTTCAGTCACATACACACGCACACAAGAAATATATATATTAAGATTAGCAGGCAATGTTGACAATACAACCTGAGCTCACACCTGTTAATTATCACATTAGTGTCACCTTGAAGACCATTCGTTCAGTCACACAAACACCTAAAGTGCAAACACACTGTAGGTGCCACAATTCGTACAATCAACAAAGTGATCGATTTTATGAGACTCGTGATTCCTGACCCCAATTCTACTAATAACGAACGCCTCCGTGGCCCAGTAGCTTAGAACGCGTGGTTCTCTAGTCCCGAGTCTTAACTCGGAGGTCGTGGATTCGATTCCCTCGTTAGAAACATGGTATTTCTGATTCTGATTGTCTGATTTGATTGTCTGACAAATAAACCATCTCCGAAATCAGTGAGAGCGCTTATGGCTGGTTTACACGTATTAAGTAGATAAGTAGTAACTAAATTTTAACTTAATTTGAAGTGCCTGTCCGAAATGTGTCTAGGGACAAGCCCCGCCTGCCAACATAACAGAAAATAGTCAAAATTCGAATTTCCTTGTTTAGTACTTAACTAAATTTTAACTTGCTACTAAATTGTGTGTTTACATGCAATAAGTAACTTAAAATTAAGTTAAAATTTAGTTAACTACTTATCTACTTAATACGTGTAAACCAGCCCTTACAGTCGAACGGCACTTGTCGAAGGCACGCGTCGACGGCAGTCGTGCCGTCGACAAGTGCCGTTCGTCTGTAAGCGCTGTCACCAATTTCGGAGATGGTGACCAGGCTTTTTCATGTTGAATCCAGTCTGTTTCCTATGAAAGTATAATTTAGTATTCTCATGTAATAACAGGTATCATTGGATTGAAATTTTATCAGAATACCATTTGTTAGTTTGATATGGAACGCACTAAATCGAACAAAGAAGCTGTATTAATGCTTCATTAAAATATTATGTGGTAGAATCATGGTACTGGCCTAAATGGACCGTCCAAAAAGATTGGCCAATATGTTTAAATGGAGCATTATTGAATTAGTATTAAGTTCGTCCGATATTTTGTCACAGTAGTTAGAGGACTGATATCAGTCTTTTAATTCATCGCAAAAGAGACCCGTGAAAACTGTACATTTTGTCCCGATAAACAATATAAGATCAAAAATAAGAAGTCCTTCTCTGCTGTTTATGTCTAACATAGAGTATAATTATTATAAGGACAGAATTATTTAAGTAATCTAAATATTATTATGTACCGGTACATACTATTTTTGTATGTCATGTTATCTTGATTTTATGGGAAATTATCGAAAAGTGCACAAACCCAAAGAAAATTCAGTTTAAGGAAACCCATCAACCGGCAAATTGTTTCCTAAGCATATTTTACCGTTGCAGTGCACAATGCACATTGCTCATGAAGAAGAGCATTTAAGGGCGACCAGCGAACTGGAAAGAGCTAGAATTGACTCTACTAACGCCCAGTTTCTGAAGTTTTTGTCTGAAGTTTATCTATACAATAGCGCTTTTGATAGGATAAGTGCGAACGTAAAAATATTTTATCCAATCCAAAGTGAAATACGAGAATTAGGGCCTGTTTTACCACTTCCTGATAAGTGCCGGGTGGGCTCTCCACGATTTATTTGACAGATTCTCCATACTCTATCTGTCTAGTTCAGCGGTGGATAGCCATCCGGCACTTATCAAGAAGTGGTAAAACAGGCCCAGAGTATGGAGAATCTGTCAAATAAGTTGTGGATAGCCTATCCGGCACTTTATCAGAAGTTGGTGAAACGTACAGGCCCTTAGACATATTTTGTCCGATTAAAAAAATATTTAATCAGAGGACAAATCTCATTTACTTTGTCACTACGTCGGTAATAATAATTTCCCGTAATTTAGCAACCTTGTCCTTATATTTGAGGAAAACGGCTCATCAGGTAGGTATGATAATGTAATAGGGACTTTCGCAGTGCAAAAAGTGCTGGTGAATCATAAATAATGACACTTATATAACGCTCATAGTCGTATAGCGGCCTTGGAACTGACATTACTTTTTACCCTAGACCGCACTGGGCTCATTAGTTACACAACAGTTGCTAATAACTCAAATACGCATATCCGTTTTGGAAACATTATAAAAACATAGTATACCTAGTTAGTTTCTTAATCTCTACCATCATTTTATAAGTACTTATAATGTAAAAGGATTCAAAACCAGAGTTTCCCTAAATATATTGAATTCATCTAGCCATTTACCAAAGTTATTACACCATCGAAGAAATTTATACATTAGCTGCAGTTGACGGACCTATGCCATTTGGTCGGGTTATCTATCTGTTGGCTTAGGCCGGGCGCGCACTAGCGGCCAAGCCGCAGCGGCCAGGCTGCGGCGGCCATCGAGATAGCTACATTAGTATGAAATCGCCATAGACCACGCGCACTTGGCCCCACGCACAGTGTGATAAAAACCTCGATTTTGTTTCACCGCGTTTTTCTTTCAAAATATTATAGTTGATAGCTATATAAACATTAGAGTAAAACTCGGAGATCGATATTCTTTGTAGTTATTTTTTTAAAGAGTATCTCAGTTGGCTTTTTTCCGAATCAAAAATTTGCATAAAAATTCATTTAAAAAAAACTAATCAAGTAACATCAATTTTGTTTATACCAATTAAACAAGCACTTATACATTACTTTTTCTCCAAATTTGGTTAACCTACTGTGATCAAGTAGGGAGATATTTATTTATTTAATAAATGGCCATGGCGCTCAGCGGCCACACCATACTTTCGATAGCCGCCGCGACCTGGCCGCTGCGACTTGGCCGCTAGCGCGCTATTGGGCTTAGTTTGACATTACGCGACCAAATTACTTAGGTCCGCACTCTGCCATCTGCCTATAAATCCACTTCTCTGCAGACCTTAGAGAAATGTTATTCTGTACAAAGCTCAAAGATGTAAGATGTTTCTACTTATGTATAGTTCTTGCAATCTACGAGTGCGCGTCGCCTTTATTTGTAGTTGGAAATGGGAATAGACATTTTCGTTAGTGTGCGTACCTGACGCGACGGAGCAGTCAGTAGCGAGCGAGCCATGTACGCGTGTATAGATATGGTCACTCACACAACTAAGGGCGACGCGCACTCGTAGATTGCAAGAACTATATAAGTAATTATAATTCTGTACATTTTAAACAATCAATAATTTTACACAGTACCTAAAATTATTGACCAGTTTTACCTACTACTCGGGTTAGAATTGAAACGTTGTTTTCTGTTGAAGTTTCGAGAAAATCATTCATTTGGAAACAAAATATCTTTTTCCTTCTTTTCTTTCATTTCTTTCATTGTATTACTTTCTCACTTCAACAAAACGCGATGACAAATAAGACGCTTGCAGCTCTAGCTCTTGACATGAACTTAAATAACTGTGGGCGGGTTGAAGATGTTTCAAACTTCCTACATAATTTTTATTAATGTCAGACCAAAATACTTGTTACTGGAGTATTTTAGAATATTATGCAACATGCTCCATTAGTCCATATCCATATTTGAAAGTTGCAACGAATAATATAACTTTAGCTTTTGTCTTTAAGTGTAAAATTGTCTATAAAGATTTTCAAGGTTTATATGAGTTAGACAAATACGAGCCAGGTTGGCCTTCGTCTGCGTTGGATCGAGAGAATTGGAAAGAAAGAACTCTTTAAAAACAGGTTTATATCTGAATTAAAAACAAACGGATTCATTTTAAAAGGCTACTTTAACATTTTGGCGTAATAGGAATGCTCCACATAGAGCATTTTTATTGCGCCAATGTACTGTTTTCAAGAAAATCCTACCACGAAGTTTTACATCATAATCTCTTTAATTTGCCAGGGAGTTGCAAAGCGAAATGAACAAGATAAAACAAGAGCTCGGTGCAACTCTACCAGTTCGTGAGACCGAGGAAAAACCCAGGAAGACCTTGAAACCCGTGCCTAACACCTCTACTGGAGTCATCGGATGGTTGGCTGCTAAGTATGAACAGAACTTCTAGTAGAAACTATAAAACCTCACTAAATTAAGTATAAAATAGTTTGAACCTAGAGTTCTTATTAATTTTTCCGCTGCACTGATAAGGCCTACTATAAAAGTTAATAGCTGGACGTAGCGCATTTCTTGATTAAACAATTAGGTACAGTTTTTACTTTTATATGGTCGAAGGCTTAGATTTATAAAAAAGCTGAAGATTTTGATGAAAGGTGTGTCAATTGAGTCCCGAAAGAAGAATCAGGAAATAGGATTTATTCCATGTAAATTTGTTCTGTTCTCGTGCAATGATCGAATTTGGGCGTAACGAAGTGCCGGCAACGTCTTTCAATAAACTTCAGTATTCACTTGAGTAATAATGAACACAAAGATAGCGTTAAAGAAATCTTCAAGTCGCAACATAATATTTTTCCTGGCGTGGACTGTGGTTGATCTTTATCGCGATTTGGATTAGAGATCACTGACCGATAGCACGCCGCGAACCGTGAAGATAGCAAAAACTGCTCTACGTATCCGCCACTCAAATATTTAATGCTGCAGTCCGTTCAAAGTTGTTTTTCCTCTGACAGACCTTTTAAGTGCTAGTTTAGACGAAGCGGAAACCGCGCGTTTCCCGTGTAGAAAGTGTGAACGTTGTAATACAACGCCTTTGCAATAAGCTGCAAGCGGTCAAAACGCACGGGTCCAAACCGCGCGGTTCCCGCTGTGTCTGAGTAAGACGTTGACGGACGTTGTTCATAGAGTCAACGTTGACGGACGTTGTTCGTAGAGTCCACATCCTGAGGATGCTCCGGTGTTGGAGCGAAACGCGCGTCGAGGTTTTCAACCTGCATGGTGGTGAGGGGCCTTGCACGGATTTGCCAACATTATTGCTTGTGTGGTGGTGGTGTTTGCAAGTTCTTGCATGCGAGTGTACGCATAGGCAGTGTGGGAGGAGGGAGGTGCTGTACGCATACCTATGCGTGCACTCACTCATTTACTTAAAGGTGGAAGTTTATTTCGCGGAATATTGCTAAAAATAATAACAAACTAAATTTTAAGCTATGGATTTCCGCAAAGTAACGCCTGATTCCATTATCTATTGACTCTATTCAAAACACACCTTTAATCATTAGACGATATAAAAGACTTTGTAATTACATCATCATCAGGCTACCAGCATCTGCTGCTGAAGGTAAGTCTCTCCCATCTAAGGCATCCTGCATCCACCGACTGTTTGCCACTTTTTAAAATGGTCGGCCTATTGAATCATAATATATAGGGTGTCCTAAGCTAAATTTGCATAATCGTGGTCTCCTCTGTAACACTTGTCGTTAGTATAAAATAGGTGTTCCAACGTAAATTATTAACTCTACGTCCGCGTTTTAATTTAAACAACGTCAACTCTATATTTGTGCTAAAATCGTTCCCTTAGATCTGCAAACCATTAGGAGTAAATGTTTTCTGTGCTGCAAACAAGCTATAATTACAAATAACCTATTAGATAGAAACAAACATAATATTATTATTATCCTATCTATAATAACTATCTCATATCTATCCTATCTACATATAATATCAGTTTGGTAAAAATGTTCAGACAAGCCTAGATCTTGTCAAATGTTTTATTTAGTTTGTAGTCTGTAGTTGTAGATTTTCATCAGACGAGAGTAGGTACAATACTGGAATGTCTTGTTTCTATTGTTTTTTTTTTAAATCTAGCAAATGACTACATAACAATAAGCCCAAGCGATTCAACAACGAAGCAGATAATTTTATTTCACTAACCAGCAACTATTTTTGTGTTCCTTAGTTATGGACTCAAGGACCATGATTAGATGATTATTATCAAAATAATATTATATATTATTATATAGTATAATAATATGCGTGTTGTCTGTCAATCGCCTGACAACTTCTATATAGGATCCACAGAATACCAGGGATCACGGTACAGGTATCCTATACATGTGCGTCACGATTGCTCCGCCACTTTTTCTAAACAGAAAGAAATTTCGCCAAAAAAATTGTCGAAATTTGTCAAAATCGAAGCGTACAAACCAAAAATTTGTCAAAGTAGAAACTAATAAGTTACAAGGATTTTAAGTTGGCCGCGCGAACGTAACGTGGACGATTGCGCGGCCATGAAGATCTCAGGAATCACGTAGGTCAGAGATCTTATTTCTTATGTCATATAAAGACTGAATTTGTCAAAAATTGTCGAAAAAGGAATTATAAACTCTAATTTGATATTTTAAGAAATATTTACCTAAGAAGTTCTGGCCGCGCAATCCTCCACTTGTCGTTTTTTAATGTGGATTATATCTTTATAACTTTCGACTAAGTACAAAAAACTGTTACAGGAAGAAAGGTCTTAATTTGTCGAAACTAATGAAAGCAATAAATACTACAAAAGCTTAGTAAAACAGACAAATCAGTCCGAAACAATAAATTCATGGCCGCGCGGTCGAAACGTTACTTTGTACGCTGATATCTCAGTATCTGTAATTGCTAGGATTTCGGTGTAAATATCCATTTATTCGACATATTAACCACATTAGAATGACATATCGTTTCACTCTCAGAACAGTTATAAACGCATGTAATCTCGAAAAATATGTTCTCTCGTACAATTTTCGAGTAGGGTAACCATAATTTTGATTTGATTTGGGAATACCTCTAACTGGACACTTACAATTATATTGAACAACATCTAACTCGATTTGCAAAAGTATTAAATAAAACTAAACTTGTATATTTCAATATTTAGATGTATTTATTCATCACAGCTTGCAAAATTAACAACAATAGACATGTTACAAAAATCAACAAACAAAAAATAATTTGAAAACCACTACAGAAACATTTTAAAGAAAATAAAAAATCATTAATTATTCAACAAAATCAACAAATCAAATAACACAAATAATAATATTGGTTACACATCTACAAAACCATATGTTAGAAAATGAATGTAAACAGGGTCTTTTGTACTGTCACATATTTTGGTTATATTATCGTCGTAACAAAGCACTCTGTCATTTCTTGTAAAATGGCATTTGTAGTGACCTATTGCCCCAAAAATTGGAGGAATATATTCAATTGCACCTAACAATTTATAAATATTTTGTTTTAGTATAATATTGTTAGAATTTGAAATTGCCGCCTTTTTCAGTTCATAATACCTTGTAGTCATTTTAGTATCACTACAATTTAAAAAAATATGTAAGTTGTCACTTCCGGGTCCCTTTAATGTTCCGCCATTCTCTTTTGTGATGTACTTAGTTCGTTTTCCAAGCTCTTTTTTCTGTAACCGGCTACACAATAAAACAAGTTAAAAGTAAAATTACGTTTAATTTCTACAGGTTATGGGCCCAGACCAACCTGCTGTGTAGTATTACAGTCGATTCTGTGATTCGTGTTAATTTGGTAAAAGTAGTCCGTAAAAGTACTGCGTGCATGCCGGCGTGCTTAACCTCACTTCGCAAATTTTCAGTTCGCGGTCTTTCTTTACTATTTCAGCTACTTTCAGATTATAAACAATCAAGATGAACAGTAACAACACAATAATGTCGATCCCAAAACTATCGGGACGAGATAACTGGTCTAATTGGAGTTTTGCCGTCCGGACGTATTTGCAACACGAAGAACTGGATGAATGCATATCGAAGGAACCAAACCCTGATGACCCAAAAGCAATGAGAAAGGACGTAAGAGCTAAGTCAAAACTTATTTTATTGATTGATCCCCTGCTATATATTCACATTCAAGATGCAGTCTATGCTAAGCAAGTTTGGGACAATCTCACCAAAGCTTTTGAAGACAGTGGATTATCTAGAAAAGTTGGGCTGTTAAAAGATTTAATTAACACGACCTTGGAAACGAGCGAAAATGTAGAATCATATGTAAATAAAATAATGTCTGCGGCTCATAAACTTAGAAATATTAAATTCAAAGTCGACGATGAATGGCTAGGCACTTTGATGCTTGCAGGCTTGCCCGACAGTTACAAGCCTATGATTATGGGAATAGAGAGTTCAGGTGTAAACATTAGTGCCGACTTAATAAAAACAAAATTACTTCAAGAAATAGTAACTACTAATTCCGACACCGCTCTCTACAGTAAAAGTAAATACCATAATACTAAGAATCCTCAGCAATATCAAAAGAGAGGACCGAGATGTTTCAATTGCAACCGATATGGCCATTTAAGTAAAAATTGCAGACTGAAGAAAAAGGAATTGAGTAATAACAAAACCTCGAGTTACGTTGCTGTATTTTCTGCTACAACAAAGAATGATAATGGATGGTACATAGATTCAGGAGCATCTATGCACATGACGATGCGACAAGACTGGCTTTATGATGAAGTACCTCCTCCGATCAAATGTATCAAAATAGCAAATGACAAAATGCTTCCGGTGAAAAGTTGTGGCAAGATAGATTTGAATATTATTGGAAAGGACGGTACGACACAAACAATTCAAGTAAAGAATGTTCTGTATGTACCAGAACTAGCAACTAATCTATTATCTGTCAGTCAGATGATAAAGAATGGATCTTCTGTACAGTTTACTAGTAATGGATGCAAAATATTTAATAATAAGAATATTGAAGTAGCCGCTGCAAATCTAATCAGTAATATGTACCGGCTGAATACCGACACTATTCCAGCATACAGTTGTAAAGCAAATGAGACCGACTTCTTATTGTGGCATCACAGAATGGCGCATTTAAATTTTAATGACTTGAATAAACTGCCAGAAAGTACTGATGGAGTTACATTAACTGAAAACAGGAACAAAATTATATGTGAACTATGTCAAAAAGGAAAACAATGCAGGCTGCCATTTCCTGCTGAAGGATCACGAGCAAAGCACCCTCTTGACATAATACATTCTGATATTTGTGGACCGCTGGAGGTGAAATCACTCGGCGGGGCCAGGTACTTCCTCACTTTCATAGATGATTATACCAGAAGCAGTTTTGGGCTGAAGCAGTCGCTACAGCTGCCTACATTACCAACCGATGTCCAACGCGTGCTCTCTCATATGTGACTCCAGAGGAGGTATGGTCTGGGAAGAAGCCAAATGTGGCGCTCCCGTACCCGATGTGCCCCAGACATACTCTGAAGCTGTATCGTGCCGGGATAAGGAGAAATGGAAACAATCTATTCAAGAGGAACTAAAGGCACACGAACAAAATGGAACCTGGATGTTGGTAGAGAAGCCTCAAAATGTAAAAATTATTGGATGTAAGTGGGTCTTTCGTGTCAAAGATGAGCCAACAGGTATGATTTATAAATCCAGATTATGTGCTAAGGGATGTTCACAAAGCTACCAAATTGATTATTCAGAAACATTTTCTCCTACGGTGAGATATGACTCAGTCCGAATTTTACTAACTGAAGTATGTCAATATAACCTTGAAATGATACAGTTTGATATTAAAACTGCTTTTCTGTATGGAGATATAACAGAAGTTATATACATGTATCCACCTGAAGGGTTAAATGCTCCACCAAACTATGTTTGTAAATTAAAAAGGTCTCTTTATGGATTGAAACAAGCTCCAAGATGTTGGAACAACAAGTTTAAATCTGTTCTGAACAATTTTGGTTTTACTAACAGTCACTCGGATCAATGTGTGTATACTGGCAATGTAAATGGTACTAAAGTTTATTTATTGTTATATGTCGATGATGGATTAATTATATCAAAAGATAGCTCAGTAATTGATAAAGTTATAAATAAGCTTAAAGAAAATTTTGAAGTTAAAACTATGGAGCCAAGAAATTTCGTTGGTTTACAAATAGAGAGGTCCAAAGGACACTTATTCATTCACCAAACAAAATATATTGAAAAATTATTAACAAAATTTAACATGAGCAATGCTAATGGATGTAGTATTCCAATTGATCCTCATACATCTTTGTTAAAGAAAAAAGTGTCAGTCGAAGAGAGTATCCCATATAGAGAAGCTGTAGGTTCTCTTATGCACCTGGCAATTGTAAGTAGACCTGACATAATGTATGGAGTCAGCTTAGTTAGTCGGTATCTCGATTGCTATGATAATACTCACTGGGCTGTTGTAAAAAAGATATTAAAATATTTAAAAGAAACCAAAGACTATGGAATAAATTATTCATTAACAAAAAATAATATTGTTGAAGGATATAGTGACTCAGATTATGCTACAGACACTGAGTCTAGAAAATCGATTTCTGGTTATGTTTTCTTAAAAAATGGTGCAGCTGTCACATGGTCGAGTCAACGGCAACAGTGCATCGCACTGTCTACTACGGAAGCCGAGTTCATGGCTGCATGTTCAGCCACAAAAGAGGCTTTGTGGATAAAAAGACTACTATGTGATATAAGTGCATACAATCAGGACAATATTTGCTTAAATATAGACAATCAAAGTGCAATATCTGTAATTAAAAATGTCGATTTTCATAAACGATGTAAGCACATTGATGTAAAGTATAAGTTTGTGAAAGAAAAATTCCAAGAGAATGAAATAGATTTAAGCTACATATGTACTAATGAACAGTGTGCAGATATACTTACAAAACCTCTTTCTCGTGTTAAGTTTCAGTATTTGAGAGATAAAATGGGTGTAACATTAAAGAAATAATTACTGTTCTTTTAATATAATATAGTTAAATATATCAGCACATTTTTTTTTAAAAACTGTATGTTATAATTATGTAACATATCACTTTGTAATTGATGTGTGATTGAAGTGATTTTTGGTAATGATTTTCAAAACTGTATATGTATCACTTTGTATGTGATTTTTGGTAATTGTTATTTCTCTTGGTTTATTTACTTATCAGTACCTAATCATAATAAGTTTTGTTTAATTGTAGCTAAGACTGAAGAAGGCTTTAATTTGGTGGGTGTGTTAGAATTTGAAATTGCCGCCTTTTTCAGTTCATAATACCTTGTAGTCATTTTAGTATCACTACAATTTAAAAAAATATGTAAGTTGTCACTTCCGGGTCCCTTTAATGTTCCGCCATTCTCTTTTGTGATGTACTTAGTTCGTTTTCCAAGCTCTTTTTTCTGTAACCGGCTACACAATAAAACAAGTTAAAAGTAAAATTACGTTTAATTTCTACAAATATTTTGAGGTATGTCCTGTAACATCATCATTTGTGTACCGTTTAAATCAAACGTTATTATTTTAGATAATGTATAAGTAAATTTGACTAATTCATTGCATTTTCTACATCGTTTATTTTCCCATTCATTTATAAGAATAGCATCTTCTAAGTTGTGAATGGAAAAGATGTTTATTACATCTTAATTCAATGGTAGAAATACATGTTTTCTCTCTAATGGGCCCGAATTCCTGCACGTACTGTTTAAACAATTACTAATAGAACTCGCGCTGAAAATAATGTCATTTATAATGTGTTCATAAATAAATGCGGCGTTACAGTCGCAACTATATCCATTATTTTTGAAAAAATTCGAAGCAATTTTTATTCTAAGCCTGTAAGCTTCTATATAGTTATCAGAATCGCTTATGAGTTTTAAAAACGTTGTAACGTCGTTATTTCTACAACCGTCAAATATTTCACGTAAGAATTTATTTTCTTTATATCCGAGGGCCAGCAAAAAAAAACGGAATCAAAAGCACATGTATTTGTTAAAGTTATATTTTCAAAAAAAATATTTGTTAAATTGCCATTTTTTTAAATCATAATATTCAGACGGTCGTCATTTTTGGTAGAAACGCCTTCGCCTCTCCAGTTTTCAATATACGAAGGTATTTCAGAGAACACTGAATCGTTTGAAAACGTTTTCATTACATCAATTTTTTGTTTTTTGCTACATTTTTGTCTTGATATTAGTTTTTTCCTTTTTTTTGTTTTTTCCTGTTTTTGTTTCTCTCTTTTTTTGTCAATTTCTGAGGTAATATTTAAACAGTTAAGAGCAATTTTCATTTCACCTAATAAATAATCATGATGGATTTTTAGATACTCGTCTATGCTGTATTTTTTTAATCTTGTTGCAAATAATAAATTTTTCATTGTTTTGAAATAGCTTTCTATAGCTGAGGATGTTGGTTTTTTATTTTGAGACTTATATAGTGGGCACATAACATTACTCCAGAGGGGTAACTTGAGAAGTAATCGTTTAAGCGTTGTTATAAAATGAGGCATATAAAAGAAATTGCGCGATTCTGAAACACTTTTTTCTGTTTTATCCAGGTTTTTTTCCTTCTCAACTATTTCTTCAAACCATGAAAGTAAGCCGTCTTCATCATCAAAGATTATATTTTCATAAATATTTCCATTTTCGTCGGTTTCTTGGTTAGGTTCCTTATATTCGCTATTGCCTAGTAAGCATTTTATTTTCTTTACATAAATAATAATCTTTACATAAATAATTCTTTACATAAATAATAATAATTTTACGAGTAAATGGTCGAAATTGGTATTATTGATGAAATAGATACATTTTCGTCTAGTAGAGCAAAAGATCAAATCCAACCAAAACCAAATCAAATCAAAATTATGGTTACCCTACTCGAACATTGTACGAGAGAACATATTTTTCGAGATAACATGCGTTTATATCTGTTCTGAGAGTAAAACGATATGTCATTCTAATGTGGTTAATATGTCGAATAAATGGATATTTACACCGAAATCCTAGCAATTACAGATTAGGGTTGTTGAGGAAGTGATTATGAGGAAGAGGAGGAGGAAGAGGAATTGTTACGCGCAAATTTAGAGGATGCGGATGAGGAAGAGGATATTTTATGAGGAAGAGGATGCGGATGAGGAAGCGGATGAGGATGATAGGAAATTATAAATACTAGCGAACCCAAAAGAATTTGTCCTATCTGTACAACAATTATACACAAAAAAGACGGGTTCCACTCTGGGAGTGCCGACAGAAGTGAAAACTTGATTATAAACGCTGTGCATTATTTTTTTTTAACCATTTGTTATGAAAATCGATTTTTAAAAAAACGTTTTTTTTAATTACTTAATCGAAACCCTTACAATCGATTAAATCGTATATCCTTGTTTCGAGGGCACATCTTTAACCATCTCCCCTAGCATTGAGATACTTGACGTCAACATATCGAGCGAAGTCCAGTTCCGATACCATCTAGAGGGTAAGGCCAAATTAGCCTCGAAGAAGCTTGGTGTTCTTAACAGAGCGAGACAGTACTTCAGTCCGGATCAACGCCTACAACTCTATAAGGCGCAGGTATGGCCTCATATGGAATATTGTTCTCATCTCTGGGCAGGGGCGCCAAAATACCAACTACTCCCTCTGGATCGTATCCAACGAAGGGCCGCTCGAATTGTTGACTGTCGTAGTGTTTCAAACAGCTTGGACCCCTTGGAATTACGCCGAGATGTAGCTTCACTCTGCATCCTCTATCGGTTGTATCACGGGGAGTGCTCTGAGGAATTGTTCGGAATCATACCACCTGCAACTTTTCGCCATCGTCCCACGCGAAAAACATACCATCCTCATCACCTCGATGAGTGGCAGTCTTCCACAGTGCGTTTTTCGCGTAACTTTCTGCCGCGCAGTGTAAAACTCTGGAACCAACTGTCACCAGCAGTATTTCCGGACCTATACGACCTGCAAACCTTCAAGAAAAGAGCGTATTCCCTCTTAAAAGGCCGGCAACGCACCTGCAGCTCTTCTGATGTTGCGAGTGTCCATGGGCGACGGTAGTTGCTTACCATCAAGTGACCCGTTTGCTCGTTTGCCCCTTTATTTAATTAAAAAAAAAATGTAACACATTTTTTATGAAAATCGATTTTTAAAAAATCATTTTTTTTAATAAATCGTAACCCTTACAATCGATTAAATTTTTAACCAATTTTTTATGAAAATCGATTAAAAAAGTCGTTTTTTTTAATTAATCGAAACCCTACAATCGATAAAAAAATATCGACAATCGAAAAAAAAAGAACAATCGATTGCTTTTTTTAAATCGATGTTACAACACTACTCCCAACCGTCTTACGGTTTTTCGATCAGCACGAGAATCTGACGCGAGTTTCACAGTTTTTACATATCCCACAAAAGTGCTCAACGCCGCTAAAGAAGTTTTCACTTCAAAAATAATTAAAAGGGCATTTTCCAGTGGACCAAACTATGAATCTACACAATTCTCGAAACACAGACAATATAGAATCATCAAAATGAGTTCGTGTGCCTAGTGTGAATTTTTTGTGTTTCACATTCGATCGTGAACGCGTTTGGCGTTTACTAAGATTTTGTATGGGATTTGTACAGCGCCACTACTGGGAGTGAGCCCAGCCCAGTGAGTAATCCCATACAAAATCTTAGTAAACGCCAAACGCGTTCACGATCTAACGTGAAACAAAAAACTCACACTCGGCACAGTACAGTACACAACACACGCACACAAAAAAAGATGACCGAATAATACAATTCTCGCGCTCTGGCTTGTGCGTTGCCATGATTGGATTCGATACGCGACGCGCATCCGCAGTGAAATTCCTCATAAATTCCTCTAAAATTTTGAGGAAGCGATAGCGGAAGAGGAATTTTTTATTTTTATTTATGAGGATGCGGTAACGGTTGAGGAACCCAAAATATTGCGGAACTTCCTCATTATGAGGAAGCGGAAGAGGAATCCTCAGCAACCCTATTACAGATACTGAGATATCAGCGTACAAAGTAACGTTTCGACCGCGTGGCCATGTATTTATTGTTTCGGACTGATTTGTCTGTTTTACTAAGCTTTTGTAGTATTTATTGCTTTCATTAGTTTCGACAAATTAAGACCTTTCTTCCTGTAACAGTTTTTTGTACTTAGTCGAAAGTTATAAAGATATAATCCACATTAAAAAACGACAAGTGGAGGATTGCGCGGCCAGAACTTCTTAGGTAAATATTTCTTAAAATATCGAATTAGAGTTTATAATTCCTTTTTCGACAATTTTTGACAAATTCAGTATTTATATGACATAAGAAATAAGATCTCTGACCTACGTGATTCCTGAGATCTTCATGGCCGCGCAATCGTCCACGTTACGTTCGCGCGGCCAACTTAAAATCCTTGTAACTTATTAGTTTCTACTTTGACAAATTTTTGGTTTGTACGCTTCGATTTTGACAAATTTCGACAATTTTTTTGGCGAAATTTCTTTCTGTTTAGATAAAGTGGCGGAGCAATCGTGACGCACATTCCTATACCGTGATTACAGCCTGAGTGGAATCCTTTTCGACAATGTGTTCGCATCGCACTTGCATCAGGATACCTAGTACATCAATTTTAAAAAGTCAATTCAATTCAATTCAATTCAAATATTCTTTATTGTGCACACAATACAGAGAGAATACAAACAAATATAAAAACAAAATTAATACATAGGTGTCACAATGGCGGCCTTATTACTAGGTAGCAATCTCTTCCAGGCAACCAGGAGCAAAGGTGAAATTGCAGAAGAGATAAGCGTGCGTGTGCAAAGAAAAGAATACAAAATATCTATTGTTAAGATTACCTATATGAATTAATATACAAATATACATAATATATACAATAATACTATACATAAATACTAAAAATATCATAAAATAATACTATATTTATATTATAAATAAGGAATAATGACGTAGAACAACACGGACATTCCAATAATTTTAAGTGTAACTCAAAACATACTCATGAATCATTATTTGAAATATTTAAGTAGTGCAGTTTGACCAGATTTTTAAATGAGTTTAATGTTTTTGCAAGTTTTACATGCTTAGGCAAGGAGTTCCAGAGCTTAACACCGGTAACGACAAACGAGGAACCGTAATATTTGGTTTGATGCATGGGCATTTCCAGATGATAATTTGACGCAGATCTTAGCTCCTTTACAGAGGCTTGGCGTAATAAAAATTTGTCTTTGAGGTAAAGGGGTAAACTGGGATCATATATAATACAGTACACAAGCGATAGGATACGTGCATCTCGACGAAAACGTATGGGTAACCACTTCAGACGTCTTCGATATTCAGACACGTGATCGAATTTCTTTAATCCGAAGATAAATCTGATTGCAAGATTCTGAAGTCGCTCGAGCTTATTTAATTGATCCACGGTGATATTAGTCAAACAAGCGTCAGCATAATCCAGAATTGACAGGAATAAAGATTCAGCAATTTTTATCTTGGTTGGGATAGGTAAGAGGTAACGCAGACGACAGACAGATAACCAGGCTGCATAAATCCTTTTACTAACTTCTTTTAAGTGGTGAGACCAAGATAATTTGTCATCAAAATAAACACCCAAATTTTTTACGCACTTACTATAAGGAATAACAAAAAAGTCTCTTATGTTCTTATTTTTTTTTACTGAGTTTTTTATTTACTGCTTGTTTTTTATTTGTTTTGTTTTTTGTACCTTGTATCTGTGTAATATGTGTGTTTAAGTGCAGCGTGGTGTGAATATGTATTTGTTGAATAAATGTTTATTATTATTATTATTATATTCGCACAAATATTACCCTGTACAGTGTTAGTATATTACATGGTTCAGTTACAGAATCTTTTAGCATTTAATTTACTGCCAGTGCAATGAGGCAGAAAAAAAAAGAAAACAAAAATGTATTTGTATGAATGAATCTGGGAGGCACTGGAAAGGTCGTTAACCTGGCACGCAGCAGCTGGTATATAATATGAAAAGTAAAAAAAAATCTATTAATTATCAGCTTTAGCCTGTACAGCAGTACAAGGTCAATAACCATAGCCACGCATTTGTTTTCGTTTATTATAGTATTGCATTTTTTTTTCGAATTTAAATAAGTATATTTTAAGTTCAAGGGCAGAATGTAGTAAAATTGGATATGGTTAAGGATTTTTTTAACTAAAAATTAACTATTATAAATTATAATGTCAAATGAAAGTACATGAGGAAATGGGGACCTATTTCAAAGTCATGGTCCTTTGTTCCTCTTACGGTCTAACGCCATCAGGCCCAACACAGTACACTTAGTTTTTGTTTCAGGCCAGATTGTAACCTAGAGACCTATACGTCCTGGATAAACAAGCCACCTATACGTCTGCCAGACGCCTGGGACTACAAGGACTACGTCGGACAGACTACACCACAGTAACTATGTAACTATTATAAATAAATTTGCCAATTAGCTTCGAAAACCAAATCCTTGAGTTACAATATAACAAGTTTTCAACTTGAAAACTACAACAAACATGTTTATTGTTTTATTTGTGAACGTGTGTCATATACTCTTGTAGAATAACGTCACCACTTCACAATAGGTTGAGGTCAAGTATGAAAAGAACATAAATAAAAATTACGAAATATGTATATAGAGTAGGTGTACTATAATACATATAAGGCATATGAATTCATTTACATAACATTACGTTTTATTATGGCATTCCAAAGGTTAAATGTTTAGACTCCAAACTTAAAGGCTAATTGACTTTAAAGAATTATATTAAAACAGCATCAGTGATATTATTAATAAAAAGGTGTGTCCGTATGTCTATCTCTCTATCTCTCAGTAATCTATAAACACTTGAACCACTAAACCGGTTTTGATGAGTACTGAGATACTTTGAGTTTTGTCTGACTATATCTACCCAGTAAAGGACATAGGGTAATTTAACTATCATCAAAATCGTTTCAGCTATTTCATTTCAAAATTCCATACTCTACATCCAAAAAGAGAGTTATTTTAAACAAGTCAGAGAGAGAGAATTTTCGTGGAAAGTTTTCTTTTTTCTTTAATTACTATTTCTATGAACGTTTCTAAAGAAGGGTGACTAGGATCGTGGGGGTGAGAATCGACTTCGTGGGGTGTAAGCCCTACCTACTGCCGAGTGTGGGATACACGGGAAATGAGACTTCGTTATTTAGCAGAAGCAATAACAGTCATTGATCAACGTGAATGATTAATTGTTCTAAAGTTCATCATCATCATCATCATATCAGCCTATATTCATTGGACATAACTCGGAGTCGTTCTAAAGTTACGTCCAGATTTTATAAAATAAAAGTCGATCCAAAAATAGTTGTGTTTTGAGAATTATGTAGCGTCCCTGGCTCTAACTAAAATTTTTAATCAAAATCTGTGCTCGGCCTTACTAGAGGAACAACAACAACAGATTTCACTGTCCCCTAACATTCAGATGCCAATTAAACGACACACACAGACTAATATACGGTCACGTGGTAGACATTTTATGTATAGTTCTTGCAATCTAAGAGTGCGCGTCGCCTTTATTTGTAGTTGGAAATGTGAATAGACATTGTCGTTAGTGTGCGTACCCGACGGAGCAGTCAGTAGCGAGCGAGCCATGTAAGCGTGCATACTCGTAGATATGGTCACTCACACGACTAAGGGCGACGCGCACTCTTAGATTGCAAGAACTATAATATCAAATTAACCTTTAACACTTCGTGAGTCATTGGGGTACGAGAAGCCCCCGCGTCTAATTTTCTCATCTATTTTATAATTTAATAGGCCAACGTGTTGCGATGCGAGAAATGCTGGCACCGATTAGATTTATATAATATTTGTTTGAATGCGTATTTTGACTAAAGTGCTGTGTGTTTTGTTTTCTCGACAAATATTACACATGGGCCTGTTTCACCACTTTCTGTTAAGTGCCGGATAGCCTATCCACCACTTAACTTGACAGATTAGCAGGCACTTTATCAGGAAGTGGTAACAGTTTTAAAGGTTAAAATTCAAAAGAGTTGTATAAATTTAGTATAATTATGATATTCATAAAATAATAAAGGCGATTGGGACGTTAGATGGTGTTTCTAAGGCATAGAGCATCTCAAAGACAGGACACAATCGGGTATCCCATTTTGCCTCACCGTACTATGATGTCATAACTAGCGAGTTTGATAGTATATTTGCTTTAGCACTACTAAAACTTTAAGCAGAATCTTGTGTGAACCCAAGACTTGCTAGGCTCTACACACTTTATGTACTAAGGTTTCATGGAGCCATCTTTAATCAGCCGAAGTGCTACGAAAAATGGTCCCTCGGAATTTTATCGATCTAAAAGTTTTACTTTACGTGTATGATTTTTAGCCTCAAGTGGTTTATGGATATAGGACTTATCTATTTGATGTTATTGGTATCCCAAAAATCAGAGCTTACATGCGAGTGGTATTGGTATTTTGTTAATAAATAGTTATGATGTGACCACTTGTTAAAATAAATATTTCAATGATAATAATATGGTTTGGGGGTTAAATAATAATTGTTTAAATAATAACTCTTTGATACAATAAGCAACTCTATTACACTAGTGACTAGATTATTACGAGACGTTCCATAGAAATGTGGTACACAATTTTGGCAAATGACTAGTAAAGTTTCTTTTGTCTCTGACAAAAAGCGAATGACTCCTCATTTAGCCCACATTGTACAATCAAAATATAATTTGCTCCACAAGAACAAAACATGATTGATGTGTAAATGCCGAAGTGGGCTGCGGATACATCTTTTTAAGACATTTCCTGAAATTACATTCATAACGGGGTGCTTCAGATGTGTTTTAGGTACTTATAACTTTGAAGTTCGGACTATTTTATAACCGGTACACCGGTACCCCAAGATTTATAAAACAGTCCGAACTTCAAAGTTACACACAGTGTTGGATCTGTTAAGATAATTGCGACTTCAATTTTTTTCTGACTTCTGTTCTGCTTAGGGTCTACACAGACGGACTGCATTTCAACTGCAATCCAACTGCAATCCAACTGCAAATTGCAGTTCTATTGCAGTCGTGTCCACTGCATTCAAACTGCACTTAAACTCCAATTTGCAGTTGGATTGCAGTTGAAATGCAGTCCATCTGTCTAGACCCATAGACTTTAGTCTCCTATGGTCAGGGAGTCATGGATCATGGCCCATAGGTTCGAATTTAGATACACGTTTGCCCTTTGAAATATGTTTTCCTGATTATACGACGTAGTATTTTAATAAATAAAAGGATTATAAAATTATTGTGCTAACTTCACATGTACATAAGATAACCTACTCTTATCAGAAGCAATATTTGTGCACCCACTTGGTAAATAAACTCAATAAGAAACGAAAGTAAAGTTTTTTACTTACCTCTTCAGGGATGTGTGTTTGCTGCCATTGCTGAGCAGCTTATGTTTCGGTTTCTCGAGAGCCCCAGTGGGGGTCGACGAGGAGATGGTTAGATCACTCGCGAAGGAACTGGTCGAGGAGTCTTTGGATATGTTCGTCCGCGCTCTCCGTGCGCTCGATTCTGGGCTGCTGGGGGTCGGCAGCTCCAAGGCCAGACGGCTCTTCCCCGGCACTGGAGGAGGCTTCTCCTCCACGGGAACCACGTAGGACAGCATGGCTGCCCCGCGTCTATGCTTATCGCATCAACCTCCGCACTTAACTGTAAACCTTTACAGGCATAGTCCAGAGTAATACTTTCACAGTGGAACGACCTGAAAAGAAAGAACACGTGTTTATTATTAAGGTTGTTCTGTAGTCTGTACACAAATCATGGCCAAAGGAAAACAAAGCGAAGCCTTAAAAATGTTAGCAAAAACACGTTTGCCAGCTAAAAAGGTTTATTGCCTTCAAAATGGCTGCTTTCGTAATAATGTCATTTGATACTAACAGTGTAATTGGTCGTTGAGTATAATACGGTATGCTCTAGTGGTTTAATGTCATCTTTAAATGTGATCCACTGTGGGAATCGAATCTCGGTCCAGTCTCGACCTATTAACTGCTCTGTGCCAAGTGTGTCGAGCCACGGTTAAGGTCTTGCATAAATTATTAATTTTATTACGCCCTTCTGTTTTTAGTTTAGGCAGTAAATGTGTATAATGCGTTTTAAATGAAGCTCGCTTTAATATTGACTCGCATCGGTCCGGAACGTGTATTTTAGGAAACTGACTCACGACTGTTTTAAGGTTTTTACAATTATTCTTATCAATCTTTGCACATGGTCCCGCGTTAGTCAGCAAAATAATAATAAATTAAAAACATTTTCCTTTACATAGCCCTAAACATAGCCCACCGAATCGAAATGTTTGTGCATTCTGTGTGTGCAGGTCACTGACCTCAGCACTTCAAGTGTAATGAGGGTTCTACGCGAATTCCTGTTTGTGGGAAAATATTTTTATGGTAAACTAGTAACGGCCGCAAGTCCGTTGCGCCAAAATTCGTTTATCACGTGAGAACTGTACATTTTTTGTAACGAAAACTATTCTAGATGTCTTTGCGATGACTTAATATGTCAAAACTCAAATCGCATACATTTTGTAACGTTAGCGTTTAGCGTTAGCGTTTTGCCACTTGTCTAAGGGGGCTGGCACACTTTCGCAATCAAAATATTATTGAGGATTTGTGGGGAAATATTTTAAAGTTCATTTTTCGCGTAGTAACTAATGTCCAGGTAAAAAGCGTGGGAAGTGGAGCTTAATTGTGTGGTTTCGCTCCGTAACGCTCACGGACCACAGATACACAATTTAAATGTCTTACAGTAGAGTAACTTCACCGTGACCTTGAAATCAGATCACAATCACACTAAGGCATAGTCGAAGCGTCGCATCACGATTTTGCCTACAGCATATTCGTCTCTTTTGTTCTATTAAAAGCTGCTATGAAAAGCCGAAAATTAACTTGGCCACTGTATCAGTTTGGTACTATACAATTTTTATTTTACAACTCACTTTAGTAACTCAGCCGTGTAATTAAAATCAAAGTCGTTCAACACAAAGATAAGGTTTTTGATTTTTCTATGTAAAGCTATCAGGAACTAGGGTTAACAGGCACCTAATTCTGATTTGTGGCGGTCCGGTTTGAAGTTGGTCTCCTGTGTATATTTATATTGTATCGAGAGGCGGTCGCCGGCAATAATTTTTCAATATTTTACTCTAAAAATAACTTTTTGCCTGTTAGTCATTACCTGCAAAATTTTACCTTGTTAGTCTTAAAATTGCTCGTTGTAAAGCTTAGCCGTTCGTTTTATAAGGTTTTACTACTATAGGTACTTAGTTACCTGTTGTATTTGTAATTTGAGGTATATAGGTCATATTTTAATAAAGTAATGGAGTTTATTATAATTATTTTTTGGGTTCTTTACTAACGTCATCGTGTTCAGTAGAAAATAGGATAGACCGAAATTATTTCAAACTTGCGTCTTGCGAGTATGTTTTGGAAACAACTATCGTAATAAGATAAATATTTTTTGTTGAAATACTTGCCTAATATTATATCTACAGTTGATTGAATACCATTAACTGATACTTATGCGCACCATGACGAGCCGAATTTTCCAAACTCGTTGTATGATGTAGTGCGGAAAGTCATACAAAGTGCATGTAAATGCGGCCCGCCCGCCGATCTCGCCGTAATGTTCACGTAAAAATGCAAAACTGAACATATGGGCTTTTGAAAGTGCATTGTAGAGCTTAGGGGTCGCCGCCTCACTTTTGTGAAGATCAAGCCTCGTTCAAAGTTAAATTACCTCCACCACAGCCTTTATTCCAACCAAAGAAGGTTCATTTTCTATGAATATATAAAATAATACTAACCAACATTATAGAAACAGAGGTGCCCTGGGAAATACAGTACGTTGGGGAAATATGGCTAGATGAGTATGGATTTAGCTAACCCTCACCTACCTTTAAACACACAGTAGGAGTAAATAAAAGAAAGTAGATTTCAATTTCAGGTAGAATGAGCTAGTGTATTAATTTTCAAGTACAGGAATAAAGGTAATGAATAATATGAGAAATGGGCAAAAACTATTTTAAGAACATGAGAAAATGGAGGCGACATTCCTTAAAGAGGGCATCAGAAAATAAATACATAATAAACAGTAGATCATCTTTATATACTGGATCGCCGAGCGGGCACAATATCCACTTAGAGATATTTCAGAATTCAGCCTGCCTAGCATGTCACCAACGAGATATCTCACTCTCGAGATAATTAAAAATTACTCGTCTCATAATGTCAAAATCTCGACATTATCTCGACAAAACTCTATAAATATGTGTTATTTCGATGATAGATCTACGCCAGAAAAAATGTTTGTCATGCTAGGGTCAATAGAGATGAGGATACAACTATCAAACATCGAGAAACATGTAGAGTGAGATATTTCGTTGGCGTATGCTAGGCAGGCAGATAGTTTTGTAATGAGTAATGACTCACAGTTTACACCTAGTAATAAAATTCATAAAGGCTTACATTGAAGCTAATAAAGTAAGTAGTAAGTACACCCGTCATATAAAAAAGTTGCTCTACTGAGATATACTGTGCTGCTATAATTCAAAGAGTAGGTATACCGAATACCTTTGATTAATCCGTGCGGCGTTGTTATGAACGAGCCTTTACAATGTTTTAATTATTTCAGTGTGTACCGGATATGCGCAATCGATTCGTACCGAGATCGTTCTAGCATTGCCAAGGCGAATATTCCATTACTTGTCTCAGTATACTGGTCAGTGCCGTTGCCGTTACGGTGGCAAATCCTGATCTCGTCGAAATTTAAATCATAATATTGGCAGGTACTGGTAAAATATAGGAACACATCGTGTACGTACCAATGACGCTATAGCCGTTTTATTATTTCATCCTTGAAGATAAAACTTTTCATGGCATGGTGGATGTTGTTCTGAAACAAAATATTATGTTGTATTTGCGTTTATTTTTAGATTCGACGCTTGGATTGTGTTCATCACATTTTTTGCCTAGCCCCTGCATGACATGAGCAACTTAAACGAGTATACTATAATAAAAAAAAATTAAAACAAAAATGTTACACTTTATAATAAAGTTTTGTTTCTTGACTCTTGATTGATCGTTTGGATTTTGTCATAGATTATGGAGTAACACCTAATATAATACCATAGGTAACACGGAACACCTAATAACTGTAAGAGGGTATCTAATGAAGGTTCTCAAATATGAGGACTTTGCTTCTAAAACTATTAAGCACTAAACAAAATATGACTGTTTTGGAGGTAGAGCTTGTCTAACTTGAAATGACGCGCCCCTCCCTCGTATTCACAGTACAAAAATGTTTCATTTATATCAACTTTGAAGTGGTGGGGCGCGTCATTTCAAATTAGACAAGCTCTACATATTCTAGATTTATTTCGGCCCTCTAGGGGATCCTGGAAGGCCGCGGATGCAGGATTCATTAAAAATTGAAGGCCAATAGTGTAAAATATAGTTTTTTAATTTTTTTTTTTGTATGCTCTTTTAAAGTACATATTTTATAACGATTAACGTGTTTACACTACTAACGACATCATCTCAGTTACTTTCAAAGGAATTTGAATAGAAAGTTCCTTTACCGAGCCGGTTACATTTTTTTTTAGTTGATAGACTATTACTCAATAACTTATTCAAAAGTCTTCATAACCGTGATAGTTTTCCTTTTAAATTCAGCATATTTCCTACTCCCGTGAATTTTTTCAAATTTCCAGAAGCAACCGTTTAGCTGGTAGAAGGGGGGGACACTGGCATCTAACGATTTTTTCCACTTTAAAATGTAATTATTCACAAATGGATACCTAAATCGGAAAATTATCTATGAATACTCATAATATTTTTGAAAAACCTATCCAACGACACCCCACACGATGATGATGATGTGTAGGGCAGGTAGCATAAAAAAATTAAGATTTTATATGCTATTTTGTCGGCATCATTAATATGTGTATTCATGCCAAATTACAGCTTTGCAGGTCCTATAATTGTCTCTGAGAAAAACCGCGGACAGACAGACGGACAGACAGCTGATAGACAGACAGACAGACGGAGAGACCGAAACTATAAGGGTTCCGTGATGACTACGGAACCCTAAAAAATAAAAAAATGATGAAGCTAAATACGTGGTAAAAAGTTGTCTCTCAAGTAAGTAGTAACACCTTCGAAGATGGCAGCACTCTGACTTCGGCCATATCAACCACGTCATGATTTTAGGATTGTACTAATGACAGTACAGTAATATTATTACGTCTTATTATGAATGTTCTGTTGCGAAGGAATGCCAGCTCAACTTACTCAATGCATCATTCGTACCTATCCTTTGAACCATACCTAACCATACCTAATTGGCTCATAATATTATAACGCCAGACACCACGTGATGAGCTGTTACCCTTTTACTAAATGAAGGTACTTAAAGCTAGATAAAATGTTATAATAATATTGTTTAGAAATAATCGCAAAACTTTGATACTTAATAAAATATTTTTTACAGTGCCTAAGTACCTTAAAGCTGAGTATAAGTTATCTTATACTCATCACTCATATCTCATTATATAAAAGGCTTTGTCCTGAATGACATGAAAATGGAATCACGCTAGGGCCTAAACCACTGATTGTAGATACCGCGAAACATGCCAACTTTGCCAGCTTTTTTCGAATAATTTTAATTCTTGTAAAAAAAAATGTATGGAAGTGTAAGTTTTTTTGCCCTTTGCAACTACAAGGCTTCATGTGCAGGTGTACGAATATCAAAAACATTGCTTCTGTTCATTTAATTCTATTTATGATTGATTTTCATGCCGGGTAAAGTTACCTGGACTTGTAGCCAATATTGCCCACCTTGATTTTTCACGTAAATATGAACTTTGCGCAGGTGGCATCAAAATCCAGTGAAAGAATTTTGGAAAAGATGGCGTTTACTATAGACATTTAAACGATTTCGCGAATAATATGGGCTAAATTAACTGGGCAATGTTACCCATACATTTTTTCCTTTTCCATACAATTTGCATTTTGGTCTGTAAGAGTACTAGGGCTGCCACATATCTATAAAATTACTTAATCATCTTTTACATTATTATCAGGAATATATAATAAATATTAAGTTGCTTCTGTTTATTTTTAAACCCATTATCATCATTATATTATTTGGCTGCCATTTCCCGAATTTCAATTTCATCGAACAGAAACAAATAAATTGATGCAGACTTGGTTAAGGGCCTGTATTTCCAGAAACGGACGATTTTCAAGAATTTAAAGTGACAGGAGATATAAAAATATAGTAATTTAAATTATGAAAAAATATATTGTGCTAGGTAAGGATCTAACACCGTGGATTTCATATTCCATTACACAATATCATGAACTTCACTCGATAGAAAAAAATCCCAAAGTTACCCCTTCTTTTCACAAAATTGCCATATTAAGTCCAAATTATTTGGAATTTTCAGAAAATTTTTGCACTGAACGAAAGGCAAAGAAAATGTCTAGGGAAATGTGTTTTTTTACTCGATTGAATTATGTATAAAAACACTGTTCCCTAGACATTTTCTTTGTCTTTCGTTCAGTGCAATTTTTTTCTGAAAATTCCAAAAAAATTGGACATACTTATGGCAATTTCGTGAAAAGAAGAGGTAACTTTGGAATTTTTTTCTATCGAGTGAATTTCATGATATTGTGTGATGGAATATGAACTCCACTGTGCTAGATCCTTAACTAACACATATATATTATTTTTTTTAGAATTTAAATTACTATATTTTTATGTCTCCTGTCACTTTAAAATCGTCCGTTCCTGGAAATATAGGGCCTTAATAGACCGATCATAATTGTATAATTACATTTATCGTCTAAGGTCACGTTAGCAATTATTGAAAGATAATTAAAATTAGGGTAGACTGGGTACGGATGTGACAACTTTGATTTGGAGGCCAATAATTTTGTTAGTTTTACAGCTAGCTGGGAAAATTTTGTCACAAACCATAGTTTATTTATTTGGCTACATAAAAATAACCTTATATCATGCCAACATACGATGTATTAGTCATGGAATCAAATTTTAAAGAAAGAGGGAAATTGTCACAACCGACCACAACCCAAGGGCGGTTGTGACAGTGGTTGGGGTCAGTAGTGACATCTACATAAAATAGTTGATATGATTTTTATTTCAATAAAATTGTACTATAAAACACCATAAACTTATTCTAAACAGATTCATCTAGCGTATGAAAACATAGTCTATTTTGAAACATATTTATCAACCAAAACAACGACATCCGATTAATTTGATCAATTCCTCCGTTCTCTTTAAACAAGTCCTACATTTGACTTTTTCGTGAGTATTTTCGTATTGACTAATAATATTCTGCGCTCGTTTGGTCTTCTGCAAGCGTTTTTAGGACATCTAAGAAAAACCGGCCAAGTGCGTGTCGAGCCACGCGCAATATAGGGTTCCGTAGTACCGCAAGTTTTTTATAATTTTTATGGCCAATGAACGTACAGTTAAAGCGTGTTTTACACTACTAACAACATCATCTCAGTTACTTTCAAAGGAATTTGAACGAAAAGTTCCTTTATACTTCACCGAATACATTTTTTTTAGTTAATCGACTATTACTCAATAACTTATGAAGTCTACGTAGCCGTGATAGTTTTCCTTTTAAATTCAGCATATTTCCTACTCTCGTGAATTTTTTCACATTTCCAGAACCAACCGTTTAGCTGGTAGAAGGGGGGGACACTGGACTCTAACGATTTTTTGCACTTTAAAACTTAATATTTCACAAACGGATCCCTAAATCGGATAATGATCTACTAATACTCGCAATATTTTTAAAAACCTATTCAACGACACCCCACATGATGGGGTGGGCGCGAAAAAAAATATTCATCCCCGCTTGATGTGTAGGGGAGGTACCATAAAAAAAAATATTTTTTTACGATTTTATGTACCATTTTGTTGCCATCATTAATATGTGTATTCATGCCAAATTACAGCTTTTTAGGTCCTATAGTCTCTGAGTAAAACCGCGGACAGACAGACAGACAGACGGACAGACGGACGGACAGACCGAAACTATAAGGGTTCCTTGTTGACTACGGAACCCTTAAAAGATAGAATAAATGTATGTCACAACCGTACCCATAAGATTTGTCACAACCGTACCCAACACAGAATTTCAATTATTAAACAATCGCCACGAATCGGCTAAACGATTTACGTAAAAAATAATCACTCGCATTTATCTACTAATTATCAACTTATAACAAGAAAATAAACGACATAGGTTATTTTTATACAAAAAAATATAGTAAACGTTATAATAAATCAAACAAGAAAATCTACTTTTGACTGTTAAAAAGCAATGTGGGCCCCTGATAACGTTATCGTCAAGTGCTGGCAAAAGCAATGCTAGGAGAAGCATTCAGACTTGCAAGACGCGTCTTTTGCTCTCAGCACCCATCCCCATATTCCGCATAGTTTTGCTGTTATGACGACTGTCACAACCGTACCATGGCACAAACGTACCCAGTCTACCCTACTGATTATAGGCAGTGAGTTGGCTATTGCAACAAAGATAGTAATAATCAAAATAAACTTAATTACTGTTTATGTAACCCGCTATTGCCCGGTATCTATAGAAAACTAGATAACAGGAGGCAAAATGTACGGTACTTCGGACTTACATGAAACATCTAGTAGTGTGTTAACGCCTCCGTGGTCCAGTGGTTTAGAGTGCAGCTCTTGACTCGGAAGGTCGTGGGTTCGATTCCCGCGTTGGAAACATGTTATTTCTAAATTTGGTTAGGACAACGCAGGTTGATCACCTGATTGTCTGACAAGAAAGATGATCTATGCGTCGGATGGGCATGTAAAAAGTATCCACTAATGGTACGTGAATAAGCCTTTAAACGTATTATATTGGAATGTTCCTTGCTGGAACACTTTTCTGGTTTCTATCCTAACGTACTTAACAGCAAATTAACCTTTGCCTGTGTCGCCGACCAGTATTAAAATATATATACAAATGAAAAAAGGCAAACCAAAGCATTAAATAAAAAAAGATGTCTCCTTCTAAATATCACAAAGAAGCATTCAATGTCAAGATTTTAAAGATAAACGAATATAATAGATAGAGAAAAGAGAACTAAGTTTAACTAAAGATTGCCCTGCACCTGTGCCACATCTGCCTAGGCTACTTATATCGTGTTGTGTGATGTATCTCTAAAATTTCAACCCCCCCTATGAACGTCAAGGGAGGGAAAATCTAGGGGTCAGACATGCAGCCGCACGAGCGAGGTCTAGACCAATCACGTTTCATGGGACATTTTTCACCAACGAAAGCCTTTCGAGGCGCATAGAAAATGGAAAATCGAATCATACAACGAAAAAGAATAGCGGATTTTATAATGGAGTTGGATACGAGTTTTTGAAGCACATAAATCATAATATTTCCGAATCATCAATCAACCCGATACAGGAAAAATGTTGTTGATTAGTCATAAAAAATTTGTGAGTTTTGAAGCGATTTCATGCAGACTTTACAAAATATATTTTCGACTATTAAATAACTGAAACCCAACTCAATATCTATCGTACAAATACTTCTTTCAAATGTCTGTAAACGGTTCTTAAACTATCTCGGGAACCAGTAAACGTTACTAAGCACTGCGATCTCAGATCTCGCACAATTCGTGAATTCGCAAATTTCGTGACCCGTTTGCCACGGTGATTGCGTTTTGATCTAATAGGTTTGCGTTCAATTTGGCACGCACCGGCCAATCGTGGATCATGACCGCCAATTTGTGTGGGTCCGCTATAGCTACACGTGGCTACACTAAACGCAACACCACATCAAAAGGAACATAAATTATCACAGTGAAATTAGTTAAGCCATTTAAAACGCGTAAGAGAATCGATCTACATTATACATAATAATATCTAAGATTAGTATTGATTGTTGAAATGTTTTTGCGCAACTAAAGAGGGTTTCACATGGTTCAGATACTCAACTTCAAAACGCTAATGTGAATTCGTTCTCGCTCGTTCTTCGTTGTCCAACAATAATTTATATATTTGTCGGTTGTCCACTATCCAAGAATCGCCGATCAAAATGTATGGAATTGAGATCAAAGCGACTGCTAGAATCGGTCTCTACTCTCTGGTCGTTAATTCTTCGCCTCTTTCGACCTCGCGAATACTAATTTTTCAATTTGCTTATGAGCGATGACTGGCCAATATCTACCTATTAATTTAAACGGGATTTTCCAAGTTGTGATTATTAAATAAGTGGAAAATTGTCATCTTTTCCTCATTGCGATAGATGCGATCAGCGATAGTAATTTGTTATCCTTGCCTTTTACCACGGCCAGGTTACAATGCGGTTTCACTAACTAATAATATTAAATAGTATACCTAGTATTTACTATACAATAGGTAAGTGCAGTTTGAATGTGTTAAATAACAACTACCATCTATCTCCATTATCTATAAGTTATAGACTATAACGATTGTAAATAACTTCATATTATGGGAAGTTAAACGTTATGTCAAACAAGTCTTGCATCTCACTGAGCAACTTATGTCTATTGTCTACTCAGGCGAGGTGCACCGTGCATCTCACGCAGTTCAGTTTACGAGCAAAAGTAATGGAATACATAACCTTTAAAATATGCATAATCTCAATTCTGAATCGCTCTTTACTTCACTTTACACTTTTTTGTCTCTCCTTTAGACAAGGTTCAGATAACTAGTTAGATAGATAAGTAGTTTAGGCCTAAGACTGTAGGTAAGTAATACAATTAGATGTTACGGTGCTTTCCAGAGCCTATGAAACATTAACTTCATCAGTTATTAGATAACTTGTTGTTATCAAAATGAAATAGAAACTTAATTAGATCGTATCACTTGTCTATTAATAAAAACTAAATCTCTCAGCGGTATCACATTCCTGCACATAATTATGCAATTGTGCGAAACCGTTAAAGAGCGAAGCATGACTTGTGTGGATATAATATACCTTCGGGTCGCCGAGCGATGTATTGTATTAACTAGATGCGTCATATTATGACACGGTCCACGTGATCAAATCTAGGTTAAAGTTAACCGTGGGTATCAGGTTAACCCTCTCGATTTTCGAATTTATAAAAGAGAAGTAGTGCTAGTGGGTCTTAGAGTTTAACTTTCTACGAATATTTTTATTATTCGTAAATCGTAGCCTATAGAAAAAAGTAATAGTCATAAAGAATATAGGAAAGGAATGTTGTAAAATCTGCAAATAACTGAAACGTGATGTGTGTAATAAGTTAGTAACTAATAACGGCAAACGATGAAATAACTTAAAAATTTTAATCATGTTGTAGCTTAACAGTAGCTGGTCGGAACAATAAAAATATAATAATAAATAACTTTACACGAGCGTAACATTTTTTTGAGCGTAACATCAAAAGTCCGCCCAGACGGAAATGATATTCAAATCCCATTGAAAAAACATTCGCACAGAATACCTTGTCAAAAACAGCTGACGGTGACATCTTGCTGAATCCAGCCTCAAACATCGTTGTCATGTGGGAATGACAGTATAATAGCATTTCTAAGTCAGAGAAAGGTCAGTTTCCCCACGAACCCCGTATGACGATCGCTATCTGCTCCAATTACTCCAGATAACTGATATTTTATCCAGATAAAACATAATTACGCCCAGTAATTGGTGGTTAGTGTTTAATGGGAGCCGTGTTTACAATAAACTACGGGGTACGGAGTTACAGTTGCAGCACGCTTCATAAATTCATTTTGCTATGACCCAAAACGAAGCTTAATTGAGGCTTCGCTGTGATATTTTCAAAGGAATTTCCAAATGAGTACGTTGTTGCAGAGAGGAGAGGTCATTATAAAAAGTAGGTTCTATTGAAATAATGGGGCAAGTTCCGAAAAACCCAGTATAAATATAGCTAGCGCTCACTCGTTCCGAAATCTACGGCAGTGTATTGACGTATCTGACTGTGATAAGATGTAATTTATAAAACGTCATACTTGTCGCACTAGAGGCAATGACGTCTTGACTCTTGAGCACTGGCCAGCACATTGGGTTGAATTTCGGCACCTAGGCTTAGATTTTGTTAACGGCTGAAATATATTAAGTATGCCTCGCACAGCACGTATTTTCAAAATGGCGAGTACATTGCTGTTATGTAATCCTAAATGACTATTCTAGGCCTGATACGGTAACGAACTAGCGATAAAATCAGCTATAAAGTCACCACGATTACATCTATTAAAGGACAAAAGTGACTCACTAGAAAGTTCTCTTACGCAAGGCAGAATATTTTAAAAATAATCGTAAAGTCTGCTCGTGTAACAAGTTTGGAACTGAATCAGTGGCGTAGCGAGTCGAGGACCACGAGGTAAAAAGTAGAGTAGGACCCAACAATTAGTGACGACGCAACTATAATAGATCAGACTATAGATCAAAATTGTATACGAACGCATCCGTCTAACCAGAAGCGTGAAATTGACTTGAGTTATTTAGTTCTTATTACTTTGTTTACTACAATTATCACGTAATAAAAAATTTACAGCTACAAAACATCTATTTGCAAACAGTAAATCACAGATTAAGGGACCCTGAGCTTTGGGGCTCCAAGGCACGGCCCACCTTGCACCGTAGTTACGCCACTCGACCATATTATGTAACGTGGTTGGTCACTCATAAATAAACGATAACGGTGAAATATAGTGCAAATATGTAGAGCCTTTGAGGCTTGTATTTTGCAACTTGATATGTGGGTTTAATGACCTCATATACCTACTGTATGATGATGACAAGTAAATATAATATTTTTGCAATAATATTAATTCAGGTTTGCTTGGGCTGCGGCATTTATGAATACCATTCAAAATTTGCCAGCCAGCCTCAAATACAATTTGAATTAATTATTGTATTTGAGGCTGGCCGTCGTTTTCAAAAATGTTCCCTTTAACTTTTATCATTGCAATATATACCCCGGCTTCTCTGAGATTTATTTCTCGTGGGAATTATATCGTTCGTAGACTTTTCCGGACTGAGGACAGCAGTACCTAAAGTCATGTCTAGCTTTATAGTGATGAGGTAACGAACGTATAACAATAACTTTTGGCCGCGGCCACGGTGATCAGGCGTAGTACTTTTAAACTGTGCATTACTTTCAAAACCTTTGTCTCCGAAGTATTTCAGGCGGAATATTATACTATTTCACGTTGTGAGTTGTGGGCTGTGGCACCGATCGTGATATAGGGAATTGAAGACATAAGTGGATGAAGTGTATAAATAACAATTTCAACATTTCCTTTTTTTTTTTCATAAACGAAGACTTGTGACCGGAAAAATGATTTGAAATAAAAAATGTAGATTTATGTATAATATACAGGGTGTAACAAAAGTAAGTGATAATACTTTAGGGTATGTATGTGTTCCTTGTAAAGAGTTCACTGTGAAAGTAGCAGCGCTGAAAGGCCAAATTTTTTTTCACTTTTGTATGGGGAAACTCGTGACGCTCGGGGCCATGCCCATACAAAATTGAAAAAAAATTCGTCTTTCAGCTCTGCTACTTTCACAGTGAACTCTCTACAATGAACACGTACACACCCTAAAGTATTATCACTTATTTTTGTTACATATTGTATATTTGCCACGTGATAAAGAAGGTAACGGGCTTTGGGCCGTCTGAATATAGAAGGTAAGTTACAACTTACAAGGTTTGTTCAAAGTATAAGGGAAAAAATTAGTACTAAATTGTAAAATGTTAGTTATCCACTTCACCCACTTACGTCTTCAATTTGGTAACCATTTCGTTCTCACATAACCCGAAGGCGGATAATCTGTGGGTGCTTCGTCAATTCAATTTCATAAATTCGATAGGTGTTTCCAATCCCACCTTATTTACGATAGCGATCAAAACGTATTGGTTATCAAAATGTCGGTAAGTGTATATTCCATGCACTATGCAAAAATTACTCGTATTTGGTATAATATTATGTAGTCAGTCAAAAAGTATTTTCTACAATACCAGATGACGCCCGCAACTCCGTTGCGCCAAAATTTGTTTATCGCGCGGGAACCGTACATTTTTCGGGATAAAAATATCCTATGTCCTTTCCCGTTACTCAAAGTATCTCCATACCGAATTTCAGCAAAATCGATTAAGTATTTTGGGCGTGAAGAAGTAACAGACAGACATTTTTGACGTGGGAGAGCCATGCTTCGGCACGAATGGGCCGGCTCGACCGGAGAGATACCACGTCCTCACAGAAAACCGGCGTGAAACAGCGCTTGCGCTGTGTTTCGCCGAGTGAGTGAGTTTACCGGAGACCCAATCCCCTACCCGTTTCCCATCCCTACCCTTCCTTATTTCCTTCCCTACCCTCCCCTATTACACCTTAAAAGGCCGGCAACGCACCTGCAGCTCTTCTGATGCTGCGAGTGTCCATGGGCGACGGAAGTTGCTTTCCATCAGGTGACCCGTTTGCTCGTTTGCCCCCTTATTGCATTAAAAAAACACACACTTTCGAATTTATAATATTAACTAGCAACCCGCCCCAGCGTCGCACGGGAATAAAATATATAGTCACTGAAAAAATTATAAAAATCGATAGCCCATCACGACACTTCATGTGGTCTACTTCTTATCTCCAAATAACATAAAAATTGCACCAGTAGTTCGCGAGATTAAACCCTTTCAAATAATTTTCTACATTCTCCTATTAATCTTAGCATGATAAAATATAGCTTATAGCCTTTCTCAATAAATAGGCTATCTAACACTGAAAGAATTTTTCAAATCGGACCAGTAGTTCCTGAGATTAGCGCGTTCAAGTTAGCCCTTTCAAATAATTTCCCCCGTTTTTTCCACATTTTCCTCTATTTCTTCGCTTCTATTAATCTTAGCGTGATTAACTATAGCCTATAACCTTCCTCGATAAATGGGCTATCGAACACTGAAAGAATCATCAAAATCCGTTGCGTAGTTTTAAATATTAAAGGGAACAAAGGGACATGAGGGAAAAAAAAGTGACTTCATTTTATAATAAGTATAGATAAGTAACTAGTATGGATGGACCTCACATTTTTAGTTTTGAAAGGAAATATTATAACTACAGACACAACATACACGGTGCTTTTAAAATTAATCATTTATTACATTTTATTGCTGAGCGAAATATTTTATTGCTCAATTCGGAGAAATTATGTGAACTTTAAAAACGCTTGAAACCTTTTTAGTTTCTTAACCCGGCGCCAGTGACGAGAATAAAGCCCGTCACAGACCTAGTTATAATATATATTAATATGTTTATAGCTTGGCATATTAATATATATTTTCTATACTAATTTTCGCGTGACCACACACTCAGCTATAATATATATTTCTGTGACATGTGGATTTAGTATAGATTAATATTCCTTGCCATAAATATATTAATATATATTATAGCTAAGTCTGTGACGGGCTTAATCAAAGGCATGAGTGGATGAAGTGGGTAATTCTTCTTTAAACAAGCCTTGTAACTCACCTACTACCTATACCCTATGCGTTTTAAGATGATATGGGTGACAGTTCTCATATATATTTCTTGCTACGGATTTTTTTACAAGTAAACAAAAAAGAAACAAAATGTAATAAATTATATTCCATCTACTAAAACAAATCTTTCCTAAAAGGCTATAATATCTATACATAAAATCCACTTTTTTAATTTCAAATAATTTTGTCTTCTCCGTTTATGAACAAAAAATCAAATTGTTAGTTACCCACTTCATTTACTCACGTCTTCATTTATGGCGACAAAGACGCCGCGAGTCGTTATGACCCGGATATAAAATATTCAGAAAATTTAAAAGTTTTGTTATTTTTAATTGCTTGTAAGTCGTGTATTAATAAAGTTTTGCATCCTCGGTGGAAAGACACCGGCTGATGAGCTTGACTGTGGGTTATCCATACTAATATTTTAAAGTGAATGTGTGTCTGTCTGTATATTTGTTTGTCTGCTACCTGTTAAGGCTTAAACCCCTTAAGCCGATATTTTCTATTTGTGCATAATATATTGATGCCGTTAAAAGACATAGGATAAGTTTCGTCCCCAAAAAAGGACAAAAAACTAATTTTGTCGCGTGAAATTGCAAGCAACATCTAGTGTTATTTTTTGTAATGTTGTGAGTAGTGACTTGTCAGTTGTGATCATCGATATTATAAGACTATGTACTAGATGACGAACGCAACTCTGTTGCGCCAAAAATCCTTTATTGCGTATTTATAATATTATAGTATTTATTTATTATTTTTATGAAACGTTGGTGGACCGATATTTTACGGCTTATACCGTTACATGATATTAATAACTAATTAATTAACATTAACCAAGCCGCAGCGCTACGTGACTCGGCAGTCGGCACTGCGCGCTCGGCACACACTTGACCAATTTTTTCAAGTACAATCATCAAGTACGTTCGATCTAAATGCGATTTTTTCAAAGACATTTATTATCTAAGACAAGAACTGCATCTTTTATGTCTTTTAAGTTTTTTTTTCCTTTCCTCTTTTAAAGCAAGTATCTGCCCATAACATTATACTCTACATTTTATCCACGTACAGGGCAAGACGTCTGACACACTTTTTGTCCCAAGTTCATAGGTTTTTAATTTTAATACATACGAAATAAAAAAAAATCCCGAGAAGCGTAAAATTGTACCCTGCATAGCCCATTTCCAACACCCTTACCTACAAGAAGTTAGGAGTAACTTCTCAGAGAATGTGGACTTTGCAAAGAAGCTCATAACATACTTATATCTATGCTTAGACAAAATGTCTAGGCCCTGTCTACACGAAGACACTAAGTTTTTCCACGGCTCGTCTAGCTGCACTTTGTAATTTACACACTTTTGTCTCGAGAAAACTGCGCCAGACATTCTCACACTTAAGAAAAAATGTCTACGTTTCAACCGTAATGTTTTCTACATTCAAGTGATGTAAATAAACAATTTTAAAGGCTGATATTTAAACATACGGTAAACAGTATTTTTGTTGGAAATAAGATTAAAGAGGCATACGGATCGTGATGGAAAACTGCCCACGCAACAACCGAAGATAGTGCGTTGCCGAACTTTTTTAGTAGCCAAAGCTTAATTGGAATATTTATTACCCACAAATCTTACTGAAAGAACGAAATTAGTGTTTCAATTTCGTGTCTAGTTCTATAAATAAACTACTACTATAGTAGTAATATTATACTAGTAATTTACTAAATAATCAATTATTATTGATAAGATTTTCTTTCCCTGTCCTCAAAGTAGTTGTCAGTTGCCACATCAATTGATATGAATCGAAAAACGTCTATCGCTGATCCCTGATTCGCATGTTATCAAGAAGAATACTGGGTATATTTAATCAAATTATCTTTGATACTTAAGACATCGATTTCTCGAACACCTCAATGGAAGGCTGGACAGATTTTGTGGTAATTTGGTAAAAATAGGTTTGAGATTCGGCCAACATCTATTAACTCGAAATAACTTAAACAAAACAGCCGGGTTGACTAGTAATTTTTAAAATTTTGATAAGTACTATCTTTTATTCTGTGCTTTGGTTTGAATGTAGGGTAAAGTTATTTAACAAAATTACACGTTTTAGATGGATCACCCTAACATTAACGTTAAAAATGTCTGCTACGCACGCTATTCGTGAAGAATTTATTTATATGTAGTGTTTCGTCCGTCAGATTTAGTAAAATTACTTGAGGTAGGTAGACTTAACACTACCTACTGATAATTATCTAAGGACGTTTTGACATTACAAAAATGTTCTTTATGTTTTGTGAACTTCTATACAAAATATTTTGTAGTTTTGTTCAGGAACTCCAAAAGTGAGTTGTCTAGGGACATGAAAAATTTATTTTACTTAATCTAGTATTAAGTAAAATAAATTTTTCATGTCCCTAGACAACTCACTTTTAAGCAGATGGTTTTATTGTGGCGTAGCGCGGATTTCAGCAAGCAACAGTGTCGCCGGGCAATTTTGTGCAGCCTAAAACATGGATGGATTACTTTTAAATTTAATCTTATAATAGTGCATCATGCTGGCTCACATCGGCAAAAATATTACGACTTGCATATTGGTAGGCTCTAAAGTGGCACTTCTTTCTAAGAAAAAAATTTAAATACTTTTAAAGTACATTGTGCACATTGCACTTATTCAATAGTGTCGTCAAAGCCATGTTCGTGCACGGTCATAGGCTCATAGCATATTTTAGCCATGTCAGTTATGAATGCAATATGATCGCATGTTAACAAGTTCTGGGTCAATGTTATGTTGACCCTTTGATAACCTTTTGTACGGTCACCTGCACTTACACTTATTTTGCTACAAAATAGAGTGATAGTGATTTATCCAACTAATATCATCATTCAATCACAACTCACAACTTGAGCTTAATTACTTGCCAAAATATGATTAAGTAACGAAATGGTTAAAATCACATTCTCGCTCTTAAACACATACGCGCTAAGTATTTGAAAGAGAAGATATAATTAGTTAATTTTAGAAAATGGACAAAAGTATTTCATAGAGAAATCTGGATCTAAGGTAGTAAGTACTGACTTGCAGTCGCAAGGATACTTTTTGCTTGACTGATCCGTGGTTCTCTGATGCGGTCAAATCTGTATACCGTGGTTTAAAACTATGTTCTGGAAAGAGATTAAAATCCCTCCCCTACTAAGAAGGTTCGAGGTCCGAAGATGCGACTTTCAACTTTGTGAGATGAAATCTGCAATTTTGCAAAATAATGAATTACTTATTATGAACTTTTAAAGCATGATTCATATTAATTCATTCCATTCCCGGGACTCAAAGTAATACGTATATATGCATAATGCATACCCAACAAAATTGTTTCAGCAGGTTGGGCGTGAAGAGGTAACAGACAGGCAGACACATTCTCTTATTTATAATCAATTTTACGATATTTTTATTAATGTTATTTAAGTCAAATTTATTACACCAAATTGGAGTTACAGTCAGTTTTGTCTTCCTGAATGCAGGAAGACAAAACTGACTGTAACCTCATGAGGTGTGGTCGCGTACTATGGATATATGGAATATGCATGAGGTATGAGGAATCTGAGATCAAAGCGGCTTGTCTTGGGTGTGTTGTATTCATTCCTAATTCAACGGCACATGTCTAATTCCTTACATACTTCGGTTATAATGCAACACAGGTTTTGCAGGCTCAATCCAAAAGGTGTACCTAATAGTTAGGTCATAACTCATAAGTAGACATCGGATTATATGCACGATCAAAGTGCCGAAATATGCATGCAAGTATGCACGAATAAATGGCCGAAATATGCACAATCAAAAGTCACTAATCACTAAAATTTATTAAATTTTTGAAGAGCTTTCTGGTGGTTCCGTTAATAAAAGCGTCAATTTTATAATTTCCTCGAATACATGATTTTTAATATTTTTAAACAGCACCAATAATAATTTTCGACCAACATTTTCCGATTGCAATCTTAATGCTCATGGAAGTTTAATAAATCGGTAACTTTATTCCCTTTTTCAATAATGTTGCCAACTACAAAGAAAAATTTTGTTTCTAGAAAGATATTGTACCTATCGGTGCTATCGGGTGCATCGCATTCTTTTAATGCGGATGGAGCCACGTATTTGAAGTGTTTTGATCTATCCTACCTCTGTTTTGTGGCCTCAGCGTGTGTCATGATAGCTAGTTTGGAGACTACGAGGGCATAAAACTACCGAAATATGCAGTATCAACGAAAAATTGCCAAAATATTATGCACTATCGCCTAAAAAGTGCCATTATATGCATTTGCATATGCAAGTATGCAAATGCATATAATCCGATGTCTACTCATAAGTTACGAATTTTATTAAGTAAGTATTATTTTTATTGCGGCGAGGCACTCACTTATTTGGACTTATTTAACGCAAGATTTTTCCGTTTTCAGAAAGATTTTTAATTTCGATTTTGAATAACTATTTTATACGGAAGCAGATTCATGATCTGATTCAGAAGCCATTAATCACCAGAACAAACCGCTGGCATCATCGGAAGTCGGCTCAATACAAGTCCACTGATTATACAAATTAAGTCGTCAATAGTCGTATTGACGGTCGTCAAATCATGCGTGTCACAATAAAAGGAACACCTACTAATCATTAGGCACGTCGCAGGGTGCGCCCATCCCACACTACTCCTTATGTGGGGACTGGGGTATCGGTTATCACAGCTTGCGATTTGCAGGTAAACACACATTTTGGTGCTGGTACATTATCCGACGGATTCGTCGTTATTTTCAACTTAAACTTAAACATTGTCGGTCTTACCACAAAAGATTTAAACATCTGTTGAACAGTTGTTTTGAGACAATTTTGTATGGAATTTTTCTCTAATCAACTGTTCAACGGGTGTTTAAAACTTTTGTAGTAAGACCGTGTTTGTTTAAGGGCCTGTTTCACCACTTCCTGATAACCGCCGGATAGGCTAGCCTATCCGGCAGTTATCACCTCTACCCTTATGGCCTGTTTCACCGCTTCCTGATAAGGTGCCCGATAGGGTTATTTGACAGATTTTCCATACTCCATCTGTCAAATTAAGTAGTGGATAGCCTTATCAGGAAGCGGTGAAACAGGCCCTTAGACAAATAGAGTATGGAGAATCTGGCAGATAAGTTGTGGATAACCTATCTGGCACTAGTCAAGTTGTACATGATAGTTTCTACGACGCTGTTAGAAATCAAAAACTTTACACACCGCTAAATGACATGGTGCTTGCGATAAATCTCATACGTTGAAGTCTTTTTTCGTTAACGAAGCTATAAAAAAAGAAATTGAAATAGTTTTGAAACTTTCTCTACCTAATTATTTGAGTTACATTTCTTGTAAATTCTAATCGGAAGCAGAGTCGAAATCAACAATTTAATATTATACTTGTAAAGATGATGGTGATAGATTCGATTGTTTGTATCTTAATTATAGAATGTGTAACCTAATAGTGAGATCTAATAGGGCGATATTGGCGCACCCAAGTGACGTGGGTTTGGCACCCCATTAGAGGACACCCGGTGTTCGTGACATCATGTCTCATCACAATGCATGTCAGTCAGGAGCTCACGACAGATTTCTCTGCGATGTGTCTAGAATCAAACAGCTAGATTGAAGAATAACCTAGAGAATTGAAAATCTAGGGATTAGCCAAAACGTTTTCTATTTTCTTTATAGACTTCCTAATCAATATACAGTATGGTATTGTCATGAGTCGAATGTAAAAATAATACTTACTTAGATAATATTATGCGTACACTTATGTCAATTGCACACATTTTTGATCACCGATTCTATAAATAGACGAAGAAAACGAGTCGGCTTGCCCAAAAATCTCTGCCCAAAAAAATGATTGTACAATAAAATACAATAACTTTTTCTGACTACAAGAACGAAATCATTTGTTAGATTATTCAGCTACAAGGTAGATACGCGCTAACAGTACTTGGTTTCTCACAAAAATTAGGTCGTGACCAGGAACAATAATAGTTATTTTACGAGTTATATTAAACTGAGTGTTGTACGCGCATTCAATGAGAAAATGGTGTATTTGTAAACCACTAACCAGTATTGTTTGCTTGTTATTACTGTTGCATTCGGATTTAGAAAGGTTTGCTTAGGACAATCGTCATAGATCACTTAAACGTTTACGGGAAATTGAGCCTTCAATATTTTAATACTTAATCGTTTTTTTACTGGAAATGATTTGAATGTAATCATTTTATTCAAAGTAATTACAGTGAATTATGAGACTATAGAGACATCGAACTCAGTCATAATCTTTATTGGGGTCACTGCTTTTTTTTTAGTTACTTATTTCATTTTCGAATATGTTATATTATGTACTTATACACTGATCTAAAATAAAATATTAAATTGTTTATATTTATTTAATATACTCTTATAGCTGTTGCTACCTTGCTGCAGCTACCTATTAGTAACGTGACTCTAAAGTCTGAACTCTATCTATTGCTCTACCATTTTTTTAATTATCATTTCAAAAGGTTTTGTAACATAAATCATAATCTAGTCGGCCAGACATTAGTTATTCCGTTAAGTAGATGTCATTATATTAAGAGGGTATGAATATTTCTCTGCCGAAGGCAATAGAAGAATCTAATAAAGTGTTTTTGGGTATAAAAGATGATTAAAATTTTCTTTTAAGTATGCCCTGACTTCCGCGTCATAATATATCAGATATATATCAGAGCATAAACATCGACATGCGTGTCTGATTCTTTAATCTTAACGCTTGCTATACATTATCAATCCTAATACAACAAACATAATAAAATACACACACCGGCAAAATTAGCGGAACATAGGTAAAAAGGGCCACAACTTGAATTCAAGGGGGTCGGGCTGAAGTGATGGGAGCAAACTCTGTGTAAATTTTGTTGACAGGCGATAAAGAACGTGGATAAATCGTAAGGAACGCTATTGAGTATAGACCATCAAACTTAACGGACACAGTGGCCTATCATGCAGGCTTCGTAATGGTTTGGGGTGCCCGCACGGAGCTGATGATTGTTAATGATGGTACTTTGACAGTACAGGGCTATAGCACAAACATCCTAGAACTGCATGTTGTGCCTTTTACACAGTTTTAGGCAGTAACTTCAATTTTATGCGCGTCCAAAGAGTAAAAAAATCGGGTATTATTACCTAAATGATGCTGGCGTAGCCCAGGTGGAGAGGTCAGCACGGTCTACGGATGTGGATCCGATTGAGGACGTGTGGCACATCAATGGGTAAACGGTACGAGTTAAAACTCCAGCTCCAAAATGTGTTCAGAAGCTCGAGTTGGCGCTACTGGAGGAGTAGAAGAATATCCCACAGGAAATGATCGACAATCAAAATGCAAGCATGGAATCCAGACCCTCTTCAGATCCATATAAGGCATTACACGCTTTAAACATGGCATTTCTTAAGTAAAAATGAAGAATTTAACTTAAAAACTTACTACTAAAATTTCAAAGATTTTTCTTAATTTTTGATTTACGCAGATTTTTTCTATTTTACACGTTTTTATGCCCTAAATTTATATAAGTTTTATTTTTTAATCGTCAATTATTTAATAAATAAATAAATATATAAAAAACAGCGAATAATTTTCAAAAAAAAAAAAAAATTTTGTTATGTTCCTCTAATTTTGCCGGTGTGTTTATAATGATATAGAACCATAAGGTTTTCAGATTAACAATCTCCATCTCTTTTGAAATCACCATCACAATTCACAACCATAACAATAAAGACAATAACGTTCAAACCTAAAACGGTATACAATCAGTAGAAGACCGTTAACGTATATTCCTATAACACAATGTTTTAACTCTTTGACACGACGAGAATAACTGTTCTAGATACGTCAAAGAGCGATTTAAAAGTCGTGCCTATTCCATTACTAGTTACAAGTTACAAAGAAGCAACGGATACCTCAGCTCATACTGAAATACAAAGGTATCTACTTTCAAGTTCATTTAAATCGTCCAACCGATCTTTAAGCTCATTCGACGGACTGTATCTAATTTGTTCGCATCTGCCAAGCTTTCACAGATTGAAAAGCAAAATTACTGCTCTAAAAGTCTATCACGTCGTGATCACGTCAAAAAAGTTTTAAACAAATCATATTATGGTAGACATGTTTTATTCTAAGTAAACAATGTTTCTTCCGTCGTTTATCTAATCATATTTCTATAGTGTTAAAATTAAATCGAGCGTCACTACACAATTATTAGTAATATTACCACTAACTAGTAGCCAATAATAGTTGGCCAGGAAAAAATTCCACAATAGAGATTAGGGTTTAACATTTTAACAAAACAATTTTTGAAAACTTTAACCTCAAATACCTCATGGCGTGAAACCAAGATTTCATGCGACAGTCGACCAAATTTGCCGTGAGATGAAACAAATTCCAATGGAAATGATAAAGCTGAAGTATTTCTATAACAACCATCCGTTGTTATAATGCGAACAAAATTGGTAGGACTGCATTAAAGTGTAGTCTGTAGACTACACTAAGTTATAATAAGTAAGCGTTAGGAGATAATTAAATCACCTCGACCTCTAATCAAATCATTCTATTACATGTCAGTGTAATATGGAACCTATTTAGTGCCTATTATTACAATAATTAGCTAGCCACTGACGAAGCAACAGCCGATTATGCGGAAATGTCAATACATTTTACCACATTTAGAACTATCACATTCCAGACAATGTTTTTCTCCATCGAAACTTTAGTTTTAATGCGTGTCCGTTACGGGTCGAAGCGAATTACTTCTCAAAATAGATGCTTCTCTGTGCCCGACCGAAGCTTCGGCGTCGACCATTAATCGGCCAATTCGGCTTTGGTTATCGTTATACAAAAGCCGAAGCCCGAAGGTTCATTTCCAAAAAAAAATGTGGTATCGAACTGTTACCGGAAATTATGCTGCAGTTCAAAATATGGAGGCTTTATACTCTTTTAAGGACCGGGAAAATGATTTGAAATAAAAATATGTGGATTCTATGTAGAGGTACGAGTATAGTTGCAGTTATTTAGCCAGATGATGAACTAGTTAAGTTACAAGGTTTTTTCAAATTATAATGGAAAACGTGAGTAATTGCTCTTGTTGTTAATCCTTAGCAACTTGAAACCTTCGGCAACTATTGTTGTGGGCTTCGGCTTAGGCAAAATATCGACCTTAGGCCAGACACTAGCGCTTCTATCTCGTTACAAACGTAAAATAATGCGTGGAACATTCGCTTTATCCGTGAACCGAATTTGAATACTTCTCAAAAATGTACAAAACAAAGCGGTAAAACCTGTTAGATAACGCGATCTTTACAAACAAACGTGAATCACAATGAATGGATCCGTTAAAAATATCTAAGCTAAATATATTATAATTGAGATAAACAAGTAATAGGTAGCCGTTGTTTATACATTAATTATAGCGCTGCTGTGGCCATTGATCTCGTTTCTAATTAATTAATTGATATTTAATTATACACCATCCACTATAATCTAAGAAACGACCGACGAACTACTGACAAAATCAAAACCTGTGTTTCTGTTATCAAAAAGTGTCTGGTCATCTTTACCGTTCTTTGCTGACCGCAAATCGTCAAACTATTGACGCTGCACACTATTTTGACTACAAAAATCTACCATAATGCAAACAAAACACGTATTTAAATCATAATGTAGAGAAGTGATCGATTTTGTGGACTTCAACCGTCGACTGTTCATTAGTTTTATTTTTAGTCATGCACTAAATGAGGTAGCCTTGAACCTATGAAATATTTTTGATGTTAGTCTTTTTAACTATAAATAGAGGACCTTGCCTCGGTACACTTTCATCTGGTAGCTTCCGCAAGGTACTCAAACAGGATGGGTACGTTTAATGCTAGCTTACTGTCTCGGTCGCGAATATCTGCGTCCTGCTACACCAGAAGTCATTTAGGGCATGACCTCACCTAGGTTCCAAATGGCACAGTCATAATCGCGTCACCAACTAAATGTTACTGCTCTACCGGTTTTGATCATCCTCTGCCAAATGCTAATGATGGGATGAAACGACAGGACTAATTGGACTTTTTGTATCGAAATATGATCGGCATTTATTTGAATCTATGTCACCGGTTAGACGGTCAAATTTTCATCAATCTGATCCATCAATCTCATTGACAGAATATTGATGGTTATAAAAAGTTCATATTAAAATATGATCAATCCATCAATCCGTGGGTTAGACGATCAAATTTTCGTCAATCTTTACCGGATTGATGGATCAGATTGATGAAAATTTTACCGTCTAACCGGCGACTATTAGGTGAAGTTGTAGACTATAGAGCGTCGTTACTTGATACAGCTAGATATTATGCTGAGGACAAAGTGTGAATTTTGTCACTCTCTGGACGTTAACGATTATTTGATTATTTATCAATAGTATGACGTTGAATTCTTACCAGTGTTTGCTAATGGTTTGCTACTAGTAGCCTCAAATCATAATTTTTTCACAAATTATCGTAAAGAAAAATAAATAAAAATTCATATTATAACAACACTTATAACAGGCCCCATTTAGAGGGATGAATGATTTAAATTCTCAGCCTTCTGAAGAGCTATGGAATAATTTCTAAACTGCAATAGGTGAAAAGTAAATTTAGCTGGCATTGCAACTCGACGAGCGCTGGTGGTATAATGTACACAGTAATGAACTATCAGTAATTAACGTAGGTATTTATAAATCTGGCGAGACGTGTGTTTACATACTTCGGAAACGATACCAAGAAAACACCAAATGCCTCCATCTAAAGCAAAAACAACGAGGTTATTTTATGGAAACAGCGATCATTTGTGAAATGATGAATTCAAAATTACTATTAGTCCTAATAAAGTAAAAATATAATATGGGCTAATAATAACTAATCAAACCTTTAAAAATAACAGCAGATTTTTTGGTACAGTTTTAGCCTTAACATGGAAAGTGACCTAAGGCCTATTTGCCCCTTGTGTTAAAACTTGACAATCATGGATATAACAATATCTCTCTTATGTAAGAGAAGGCTACAATAATAATTTATTGTCAACCATAAAAAAGATTGTCTACTTTTCAGATAACAATAGTCTTGACTCAAAAAATACGATAGCGGTAGTGACGACAATGTGTTTACTATCCCAAACATTACGAACTGGTACAACGTGTTTGTTTACATTTTTATTTTATCACGTGAAATGAACTGTAATCTCTACAAAGTTATTTTCGCATCAAATTGCTTTAAATTGACATTTCTCTACAGCTACTGTAGCGTAAAATTGTAAAAATAATAAGTGGATAGTTTACTGGCTACCGTAAATACAAACCGTACTACAGTAGTGATGATTTACCACAAACGACATTCTGATGACACGGCCATTTAATTGTCTCCACAAAATTGTCCGTTTGCTAATCACATTATTCACAACGTTTCGTATAGAGACCACTAGTTTTGCGACATTTTTGTACCTTTTTGATATAAAAGGTACAAAAACAAAACAACTTGTTTGAAAGAATCATAATCAAAATCTATAAAAATAATGTTTCATCAAAATCTACATTTCCCTGCCATACGAGTTTCGAGTTTTTGTAATTGGCGAAATTTTATAAAATCATAGTTTACTATATAAACAAGTTTGTGAACCAAGCTAGATGGTATTAAACGAAAACAAGAGACTAGATAGAGACTAGGTAATTAATAGTACTTGCGTAATTCGTAGCTGCAGGCTCCGTCACTGCAGGTAATAAACTTACAGCTGACAACGTGCACACTGCACAATGCACATGCTCGCAGCATCGCTATCAACGAGCAGTATAGAAACGTTCGAATACTCTCTACAGTCTACTTCCTAAATGTCACCGAAATTTACTTTATACCCTCCATTCTGTATGGAACTGTATGGAGGAGCGAGTGTCACGAGTCGTACGGTCTTGTAAACATCGAGTGTCGCAGTAAAAAGTGCATACGTACTTGCACAGTCAGCCGGAAGGTGTCGAAGGTACATCCAGGTGTCACCGGCCGAGAAGGGATCCGGCAAACTCAACGAGAGGGAAGCGGATGCGGCCGGCTGTTTATAAACATTGACCGGAGGCGAGGACGATCGATACCGCGGAGAGTCGCGGCGCCGGCTAAGCGAGGGCAGCGGAGCGCAATCGAGACGCGACGTACAATACGGCCGGCTGGCGGCGGCCGTGTGTGCGCCGCCCTAGCGGTTACGTCACGTAGTTTTGACAGCTGGCGCACGAGGGCACGGCACGCCGGCGACCGCGCCGCGGCGCCACCGGCACGCCGCCCCGCACCGCCCCGCGCCACCCCGCGTCCCGCGCCGCGGCGATCGATAGCGCGCACATCGCGATTCGCGCGTGACACGCTGCGTCGCGACGCCATCGCGCTATTCTCCACCGGCTGTTCTCCACGACTGCCAATCGCGATACGGAAGTACGTGTCATGGAGAACATGGAAAATATTCATACCAGCGAGCAAATTCTTATTCACGATACTAAATTTACCTCCGCACTTAGACTAGATTTTTGTCGCAAACTTCATACATTTCCAGTCAATTTGTTTATTAAAATAAAGTTATGTAATCATTTAATGTCTCTGAATGCGGATGTGAGACACAATAATATTGTGAGTTGTGACTATCTTTAGCGTGAATTATAATTTCCCCTCCGATTGAACATCGAAAATATATGGAAAATATCCAACGCCTGATAGGAAATTCTAGAAAACACTTTTTTAACAATTTGTTACCAATTCCCAAACAAAGATCGTAGTTAAGGTACGAATACAAAAATTGAAATCAAAACCGCAGACAACTTCAGAAGCCGTTCAAATGTCGTACTACCTTCTACAAGACTTAAAATACAGTTTCTATAATCTGTATATCTACAGCTAATGTTAGCTATCTTCATCAAGAAATTAACTCTTGATACAATTTGACCAAAGTGCACTTTTATTTATTAGGCACAGTTGCTTAAAATTAAACTTCTCTTCACAAAGCTACCAATTACGAGAATAATGCAATCTAAATTCAAAATGGAATTATTGTGAAGATGTAAGTCGTTGCAGCTGGAAATTGAGTAATTTGGAAGGGGTCTACCGCTTGCATCGAATTAACTTGCATTATATTTCTTCTCATAGTTGTTTCAAGGCCATTAATGTTTCCTTAACTCTACATATTGTAGATTATAGAGTTAGCGTTTCTAAAGAACAAAATTTTATTAGCGACTAATATAAACTTTAGTACTTGTTTTAGATTGCAACTAAAGCAGCAAGTACTAATAAATAAAACAGCAAATTTAACAAAATATGTTTTTATATTCAAACGTAACACTTCGCATACTTGAAGTTTGACTCATTGAATCTAATGGGACGAGTGTTTAATTTCCGAAATGGCAAAATAAATGAACCTGTTTAATGTGCTGCCAAGTTCCGGGAGTGGCTGACGTGGAAGGCTCTCGACTGTGTGCATTATACTGTGTAGTGTATATACATATTATATACTGTGTAGTGCATAGTGTATAGTCAGTCACAATACCACAATACGGAGGTACACTTACGCAATCACTGATTCAACGCGTTTCGTTACATCGGCCGATCAATTCGTTGGCTGTACAAACAAATCCAGCATACATATAAAAGTATCAAAAGCAATGTAAAAATATAATATAAAGAAAGATAGTACCACTGTATCAACTCGGTTAGACAAAAAGTCGGATGCATAGAGAATCGCACGATATGGGAGATGATCTAACACTTTAGCATCACTAATCTTATTCTATATGTGGCAATTGAAAATGGCACTCGGCAGCGTGACTCATGAGCCGTCAAAAACTCGTCGAGCGACTCGTACACAAAAAGAAAAATACTAAAAACTTTAGACGACTCGTCCATTAGATTCAGATAAACCTAAAAATAAAGAAAACGAAACTCCGGCCGAGGACGGAGATGTAAAAAAATCAGTAAACGAGACAGGGTGCAACAAAACAAAGTGATATTATGGCTGTGTATTGTGTCCTTTCCATAGGGTTCACGGAGAAAGTAGCATCACTGATAGAGCATTTTTAAGCTTTTGTATGCTTGATGACGCTGGGATGCTTGTCCATACAAATCACAAAAAACGCTCTATCAGCTACTATCACAGTGAACTCTATGCGAATACACACACCCACCTTGTTGCACCTTGCATAATATGGGGAAAGGGGTGTTCAGTAGACCTTTAGCTGGTTCTTGTCGTCGAAGCCAGCAGAGTGTCCCGCGTTGCGGACTATGAAGGAATTGCCGTCGAAGTGCATTCTCCTCTCACCGCGTCTGCGAACAATGCACCATCATACAATACGTCCCCTCAATGTTATATGAGTCCGCCCGAAGGTCCGCCCTCAATTGCTGCTCGAATGAAATTGCATAAATAATAACGCTCCTCCTGCATTATACATATAAGAGCTCTATAACCGTCAGTAAATAATTTTGTTCGTGTCACAAAATTAAAGGTTTATTTTAAATAGCTGACATTATTCTTGTATTGACTTCAGCTAGCGTGCACTCAGTGTGCTCTGTCATAAACTAAATTTGCTATGCCACTAGGAATAGCAAAGTTTGCTTTCCTGCTTATATGTTTAACGCCGGGGTATAATATTTTATTTCTAAAGAGATATCTTATCTTAACCATACACGTTAGGGAATAACTTTACTTGTAGGTTAGCCTGCTTTGATTTGCCTGTAGGTTTGCCTGCCCTTTGATTGGCCCCTGTCCACGTTAGGCGATGATGGAAACCACGATTACTAAGCTGTATGCTATAAATAGCATGCACAATCGACATTGATAGAGAATATTATGTCCCTCTACATATAATTTATCATTTGTATGTTCCAACTTCCAACATGGTAAAACCTCGATACAAAACTCTACAATGGACTGTACAGCAAACCTGTCAATTATGTTAGACCCTTTCGTGTATAACAAGACGTGTACACCTACAATTTTAAGATTTTGCAGAATTTATATTTAAATAAACACTATTAAGCAAAATTATTTGTGTCGCAAGTAATACATTTTGCTTACTTTTATAAATATTCAAAAGAAACTATTGAAATGGCAAAACACATCATATTTGAATCCAATTACGAATAAATACTTATTATTAATTATACTATATTAATACTAAAATACTAGCTTACAGGAGTTTAGTATTGGGATTAATATGTGGTGGGCCAAATAATGCCCGTTAAAAATCCTTATTCTTCATATTTACTGAGTATCACGCTATGCGCGACTAACTTTCATGACGTTCTCGAATATAATATTGATGAATGGGCTGATGGCGGTATGAGTTATGACACATCCTATTGATTTATTAGTGACTACGAAAATATAAAATATTATTGTCGAGACTTTTTATAGCAGAGACCTTGACCCACGATGATAAAGCGATGCATTAAATAAATAATTTTTACTATCTATAGTTCCTTTTTCCGAATTCGGTTAAACCTCAACTATTTCTGCACACAATCTTCATTATTTTGAAGTCGGTACCAGATAGCTGAATCTTCAGTCCTCTGACAGAATATTTGAAACTTTTGGAACTGGCACCGACTTCAAAATTATGAAGATTGAGTGCAGAAATAGTTGAGCTTTAACCGAAATCGGAAAAAGGCACTATAGATAGTAAAAATTATTTAATACTTTTTAGTTCATATTAATGTTATTATTGTTTTTACCTTGGAAGTCGGTTTTAATTTTTTGTTAAAAATAATAATAATTTCACTCTTTTTGGTTACAAAGTTTTTTAGTAGGTAAACCTTCACGTATATTTTACGTATCTTATTACAATTTGTTAAGAGTCACAACTCACACTCACAAAATAATTAGAGATGTGTCGATCATGACTTTGGCCGACTAGCCGACTAGTCGGCTACAAAGAAGCCGACTAGTCTAGAAATCTCAATTTAATCTATATTGAGTCTTGGGAAAGGACAAGGGATACTTTTTGTCCCGGAAAATGTATGGTTCCCGCAAAACAGTCACGGTCGGCGTGTATTAAAAACAAACAGGTGTTGTTATACAGTACATAATTATTATTATTAGTATATCCATACCTATGCCTTGTACTATTATCTATTGTTAGCGGATATCAATGGACAAGCTACATAGTATTATAATTATTTTATTTAAATCTGTATATTATGTTAGTCACTATACATAAGTTTAATTAGTGATTATTATATTTTGAATAGTAATAAGTAAGGTAATTGATTTTGACAAATAGTTAGTTATAAATGGACAGGAGGATTATTTACTTCCGTTATAACTTCCTCTTCTCATATTTAAGTAAGTAATTATATTAAATATGAGAAGTACATTAATTAATATTTAGAATTATATACCCACTTATTCTTAGCCATTCTTATTTTTTAATGTATTCTTTAATGATTTTACTATATTTGAATTGTTAACGGAAGTTAGTTTCTTTTGTGTAAAATGGTATAAAAGCCAGCCATATTGCATTGATGGAGGCATTCTGTAAATAACTTCGAAACGTGTAAGGTGAAACTCTGCTGGAATAAATACCGCTCTATGTATAATTTTTCAAGACTTTTACTACTCCCTAATATTTCAGAAGTGGGATGTTTCAAAAATGTCCGGTCCTTATGCTGCGGGACTTGGCAAAAGGAGAAGAACGCCCAGACTTGTCCTGACTCTCGACGATTGACGGCGAAGAAAGTGATTTTTTTTTTTCTTCTTTTCGAACATAAACAACAGTGATTGTGATAGTGAACAAGTGACAAAACGATGCAGAATTACTCAAGTTGATGCAGAAGTGATACCAAAGTTTGAACCAGAAGACGACGCTTGTAATGAAGCTACATGGGTGCATAAAATCGACCAGCTAGGAGGTTTACGGATGGAACAGTATAACCGATTGACAATTCATCGTGCAACTGCGGTTACGTGGGTCCGCTACGCAAAAACTGCCTTGAAGCTTTTCAACGCCTCGGTCATACGACGGTTAACTGCTGGTTCGCGAATATAGCAGGAACAACTCGGCAACCGCAGAATTCAACAAGTAAGTAACACTTTTTATACTTCAAGTAATATCTTAGTAAATAACATTTACAAAAAATTGTGTGGGTAGGAGCCAATGAACAAGAATAATGAAAATTAAATCTAAAGTTTTTTACCTTATTAATACTATATTCTTCTTATTAATACTAAATACTATATTAATTAGTATATTAAAGTTTTTATCTTCTAATAATATATTGAAGGGTTTTGGAGATAAAATAGATCAAGCCATATTATAGAGACTGTAAAACAACTACCAAGCGACATATACTTAATTATTATTGGACAATAAATGACCAACCAGCCTGGTATTAGTTACTACAGCTAATTCTGCCACTTTTACTGAGACTTTAATTTGTTTGACAGTTACAAACAGCTGATAAATATAAGTGATAGGTATAATGTTTTGCTGAAGCGTGAATATACAATTTGATCTAAAAATAGTTACTGTAATATTGATGTATTTGTAGATATCGATCCCAATGGGAAAAATTCAATGGAACTAATCCAGTTTGTGTGCTATATAATCCCTGGAGGAGCTGTCAGTGTTGAGGGTCATTTAAAGGCTAAACATTGGTGAAATTGAAACAACTTGGCCTGCACATACGTTAATTGCCCGGGCTGAAATTGTTAATATTTATATCGACTCGAATACCTCTACTGAAAATGACTTTATCGATTGAATCACAAATGGCATTAGAATAGAATAGAATAGAATGATTTATTGCATAAAATGTAGTACAAAAGGTCTTACAATTTTACTGAAATGGTTCAAACATTCTGCCTAATAAGTGACGTGCAAAATAATTTTTAATAATTGTAGGTATAGCATTAACATCATAATAATTATTATAAAAGTTCTAAGATGAATAATAACTCATTTAATTAAACATAACATTAATTAAATCCATTAAATTATTGAGAACTAATTAAATATAAAAGTCATAGGCGTTAAACACGAAATAAATTTAAAAAATAAACAAACAATGTCAAATTGAGAATTAAAATAGCCTATTCCCTACCTTTGCATCTTTGTAAACATAGGTAAACTAAGCACTTGTTAACGTCAAACACAATAATTTACAATTTATTATAAAGCATAATATTATGATTAAAATAATAATAATAATAGAAAATATGAAATTATGTTGAAGAACAATAATTCGTTTTGTGACAATTCATTTGCTCCAGATTTGCTCGACAACAAGGTATGTTTTTGTTTCCATTACTACCTACTTATAGAATATTCTTGTTAACAATAATGTTCTGTGTTGTCCTAAGCTTTGTTTATTATTTCAGCATCCAGATTACAAACTTTACATGGGGATATTACACATATACATTCATTCCTTTTAATGATTGTTGTGAGTTGTGACATTACACTTGGTGCATAAAATACATTGAATCGGGAATTAGAGGGTTTAGGTAAGGTAGATATTGCTGAAAGTTAAGTATAAAAAAAATGATATTAATTTATGCACTAGGAATACAAAAGATTTAGGGTACACAGATTTATTACAAATGAAAATATAATGCAATAGTTGATGAAAAGGTTAACGATCTTTCGGAAGATGGTATCATTTGTCACTCTGTCTGAATATGCTAGTCCGGTGATTTTAGATAAAAAGAAGGGTGGAGATTACAGGCCGTGCATTGATTACCGAAATTTAAATTCACAGACACTCAAGGATTCGTACCCTTTGCCTCATATTGAGGACCAAGTATCAAAATTGTCTGGCTGTGATCTCCAGGTTAATACGGATGCTAGTAAACTAGGTTTAAGGGGTATAATAATCCTTCGATCACAGGATCTAGGAATTCCCATTGTATTCTGTTGTTCTCGCGATCACCGGTGCTCGCGCGGGGCCTGAAGGATTAATACAAAACAGCAGGCAGGACAATAATTATGTAGTTAAGGCCGTCCCCCGAGCAAACGACCTTGGCCATACATTTGCCGCGTTGCCGAGATCGCGCCAAAACCCTATTATTTTTACTTATCTGAGTTCAAAATTGTCCTAAAAAAAAATTAAAACGGCAAATATGTAGTTTGTGATATCGTCGATCTATTGGCGTGAGTTTCAAATAAAAGTAATTTGTAAATCCTAAGGAGATGCTGAATGTATGCTTGAATTTTAACAAATTGGTATTACTTTGGAAGCTGATATCATGAGTATAAGAAACAAAATTAGAAAATTTAAAACGAGGAATTTTGATATACTGAAGATTATTCTTGTATTTTTATTATAATTTTGTAGCTTTCAGATTATGAGTTTATAAGGTTTTAAATACGGTCAATTACAGAATCTCCGGACGGAACGCCCTTAAAGAGGATAAACTGTTCCAAAAAAAACTCTAAATGGAGAACGATTTGCCGTTCCCAAATTGGTAAAATATAACTTAATGCAGCTAAATGTTATCATGACCCCCAGCAGACATGAATTACACCCTGGCTTTGACCCTTTGGTTTCCAAAAATGACCCGATATAATAAGGAAATTCATCAATTCTTGCCTTCAATAATATGTTCTCGGTAAGGGTAATTATCGAAAATCTGAAGGAGAAAAATTTACATCTTATAGAAAAGTACCCGTATCTATGCACACCCTTCATGCCGATAACTTAGGATCATTTATTAAGACTAGGGAATGGCACAATTTGTTTTGCTAAGCCCGACAAAAAACACTAGTTCCATAAAAACCATAAAGTACTTAAAATGACTGGAAAGTAATATCTTTCCAGTTTACAAACCCAGTCTGCATGATAGCATAGAGGCAAAGCATTTCCTAGCCGATACCTTAACTAATTTATAGAACACATGCAATTAAAACATGTCCTTAATGCTATAGCTAGTCCCAGATCAAATGGCCCACTGAAAAAAATAAATGGTACCAATATTGATGGACTGAACACTGCCTGAAAATGAAACTGTTTTGGATGATAAATTAATGGATATAGTATGGGGTATAAATAATACACCTAATTCTACTACTTCCTTCCTTCCATTTAAACTTATGTTTAGCCATGACAACTCTAAATTACCAGCTATTCCATTCAGTGGTCCTAGTGACCGTACTTCACAACGACAGGCATTAACTGAAAGAACAGCAACAGCAAAACTTCTAATACAAATGTAGGAAAAATTCAGTCAGTGATCTAGTGTTGTGGAAATGGCGAACCCAAATGCCAAAGAGACCCAAAAATTAAAAAAATAAGAAGTTTTCAGCTATAATAGGGGTGAGGTATTAATGCCTTATAAATCAGCAAATTCTGATACTAACAGTTCATCTAGCGATGCTGAGGTAGACACGGTGATCCAATTGATTGATTAGAAAGTTATTTTAAATATAATTTTTGTACAGTATAACTAAAGATTAGGGATAATAATTTATACAGTATCATGTGTACAGAAACAAATTTTATTGATCGAATAGGTATATACTTTAATAACTATTTTATTACTATCACACTTTAGCTTTTCTACTTCTATTGTTCTTCACAATTGATAATATAAGAAACTGGTCCCGAAGCTGCACCTAAAAGAAAAAAAAATGACATAATTCAAGTCTGTGTGACCTACTCACTAACAATATAACCACTCAATGTAATAATTCAAGACTTTTACCAGGCTTGTCTCACTTCCATACAAACGGCGCGAAATCAACGAGATATTTACCTACTATTCTGGAAAACAACCTAATTTCAATCTTTTGCATAGCGTTTAGCGTTCATAGTACAATAACGGTCTGCCGTCTCACTTCAATCTGCCAGGGCTGTCAAGCGATCGGCGGCGGCGGCGCGGCGGGCGGCGGCGGCGCGGCGGGCGGCGCGGCGGCGGCCGGGTACTATTACTTTTGTTTCGCGGATGTGTGCGCTGCGTATGCGACAAGTCGAGCGAGTTATCATACCTAAACTCGGGAGAGAAACTTCTGTACCGTAAGGTACTATTATGTATTCTGTGCTTTTACTACTCTCTAATAAATATTATCTATAGGATGGCTGTGTGATCAAATCCTAAAATCAACGCAATAATATTATCTATAGGGTGGCTATGTGATCAAACCCTAAAATCAACAATAATATTATTATCTATAGGGTGGCTGTGTGATCAAACCCTAAAATCAACAATAATATTATTATCTATAGGGTGGCTGTGTGATCAAACCCTAAAATCAACAATAATATTATCTACAGGATGGCTGTGTGATCAAATCCTTAAATCAACAATAATATTATCTATAGGATGGCTGTGTGATCAAATCCTAAAATCAACGCAATAATATTATCTATAGGGTGGCTGTGTGATCAAACCCTAAAATCAACAATAATATTATCTAAAGGGTGGCTGTGTGATCAAACCCTAAAATCAACGCAATAATATTATCTATAGGGTGGCTGTGTGATCAAACCCTAAAATCAACAATAATATTATTATCTATAGGGTGGCTGTGTGATCAAACCCTAAAATCAACAATAATATTATCTAAAGGGTGGCTGTGTGATCAAACCCTAAAATCAACGCAATAATATTATCTATAGGGTGGCTGTGTGATCAAACCCTAAAATCAACAATAATATTATTATCTATAGGATGGCTGTGTGATCAAATCCTTAAATCAACAATAATATTATCTATAGGATGGCTGTGTGATCAAATCCTAAAATCAACGCAATAATATTATCTATAGGGTGGCTGTGTGATCAAACCCTAAAATCAACAATAATATTATCTATAGGGTGGCTGAGTGATCAAACCCTAAAATCGACAATAATATTATTATCTAAAGGGTGGCTGTGTGATCAAACCCTAAAATCAACATAGTAATAATATTATCTATATAGGATGGCTGTGTGATCAAATCCTAAAATCAATGACTGGCGACTATGTGACTGGCGTCTATGTGACTGGCGTCTATGTGACTGGCGTCTATGTGACTGGCGTCTATGTGACTGGCGTCTATGTGACTGGTGTCTATGTGACTGGCGTCTATGTGACCCATGTTTACGTGACCGATGTCTATGTGACCGATGTCTATGTGACCTTACAAATATTCTAAAATTGAGCTAAATTTAATTACTACAATACAACTATATAAGTCTGCGTTACAAAATATTATATTACTGATAACAAACAATACAACAAAAATCAAAATGCATAAATTCGCGTCTTGAGGGTCGAGCGCTTGGAGTCCCGCCACAAAGTGAATTTTAGCTCCTTTGTGGTGAGAATCCCGACGCACCATCTACCGACGTTCGAGAAGGAGGAGTTCTGGCCGTCTACAGGAGATTCCGGGGACGACTTCCGAACACGTCGCGCCCCACGTCGTCGCAGACAATACGTGTTTAGTGTTTTAGTGTTAGTGTTAGTTTTTAGTATAATTGTATGTCTATGTTAGTCTATAAGGTATTTATAATATGGGCCAAGATGCCTGAGTTAAATAAATAAATAAATACAAATAAAATAAATTACATAAATGCATAATATAATGGCTTTAGAAATGCCATGTGTTGGCTATTGGAGATGAGATGTGAATTGTGATACTAGATTTCTCTGACATCAATGCATACCTATATAATTATTTTTTTTGTTTACAAAATACTGTTCCGATGTCTTCATCTGTTTCAGACCACTGGCAGTTCTAGCACTGGTACAGCACAGGGTAGCAAACCATGGGAACGTCGTGGGACACTCCTAATGCAGGATGGCCGAGTGTTAGCGGATATCAATGGACAAGCTACATAGTATTATAATTATTTTATTTAAATCTGTATATTATGTTAGTCACTATACATAAGTTTAATTAGTGATTATTATATTTTGAATAGTAATAAGTAAGGTAATTGATTTTGACAAATAGTTAGTTATAAATGGACAGGAGGATTATTTACTTCCGTTATAACTTCCTCTTCTCATATTTAAGTAAGTAATTATATTAAATATGAGAAGTACATTAATTAATATTTAGAATTATATACCCACTTATTCTTAGCCATTCTTATTTTTTAATGTATTCTTTAATGATTTTACTATATTTGAATTGTTAACGGAAGTTAGTTTCTTTTGTGTAAAATGGTATAAAAGCCAGCCATATTGCATTGATGGAGGCATTCTGTAAATAACTTCGAAACGTGTAAGGTGAAACTCTGCTGGAATAAATACCGCTCTATGTATAATTTTTCAAGACTTTTACTACTCCCTAATATTATTCTGTGCCATGAGACATTGGTGGCCTTAACACGACGTGGTAATGATGATGATGATGATGATGATGATGATGATGATGATGATGATGATGATGATGATGATGATGATGATGATGATGATGATGATGATGATGATGATGATTATGATTATGATGATGAATATGAATTGCATAGTAGTTTATGCTTTCTGTTCTTAAAGCAACGCCGAAACTCCCAAACGTGTATCTATAAGGAATCAGGAGTTCTCTCAGCATCATCGAAACCATGGTATACCTTGACCCAATATTTGACTTTTTGGTAGCGTATTCTTAGTACACTTCACATAAAACCAAAATCACCATATTATGTTTACATATAAATTTCGAGGAGTTCCCTCGATTACTCATGGATCCCATCATCAGGTCACCACTTTTGTGAAAATGGGACCAAATTGGAGTGAAACCTAATACAACAAAATAAAAATTTCGAAAATCAGTTCACAAACGGCGGAGTAATCGTTGAACATACAAAAAAAAATATCCACAGCCGAACATATAACCTCCTCGTTTTTTGGAAGTCGGTTAGTGATAATTAGTTACCTAGTAGATAAATATTAGGGAGTAGTAAAAGTCTTGAAAAATTATACATAGAGCGGTATTTATTCGAGCAGAGTTTCACCTTACACGTTTCGAAGTTATTTACAGAATGCCTCCATCAATGCAATATGGCTGGCTTTTATACCATTTTACACAAAAGAAACTAACTTCCGGTAACAATTCAAATATAGTAAAATCATTAAAGAATACATAAAAAAATAAGAATGGCTAAGAATAAGTGGGTATATAATTCTAAATATTAATTAATGCACTTCTCATATTTAATATAATTATTTACTTAAATATGAGAAGAGGAAGTTATAACGGAAGTAAATAATCCTCCTGTCCATTTATAACTAACTATTTGTCAAAATCAATTACCTTACTTACTACTATTCAAAATATAATAATCACTAATTAAACTTATATATAGTGACTAACTTATATATAGTGATTTAAATAAAATAATTATAATACTATGTAGCTTGTCCATTGATATCCGCTAACACTCGGCCATCCTGCATTAGGAGTGTCCCACGACGTTCCCATGGTTTGCTACCCTGTGCTGTACCAGTGCTAGAACTGCCAGTGGTCTGAAACAGATGAAGACATCGGAACAGTATTTTGTAAACAAAAAAATAATAATATAGGTATGCATTGATGTCAGAGAAATCTAGTATCACAATTCACATCTCATCTCCAATAGCCAACACATGGCATTTCTAAAGCCATTATATTATGCATTTATGTAATTTATTTTATTTGTATTTATTTATTTATTTAACTCGGGCATCTTGGCCCATATTATAAATACCTTATAGACTAACATAGACATACAATTATACTAAAAACTAACACTAACACTAAAACACTAAACACGTATTGTCTGCGACGACGTGGGGCGCGACGTGTTCGGAAGTCGTCCCCGGAATCTCCTGTAGACGGCCAGAACTCCTCCTTCTCGAACGTCGGTAGATGGTGCGTCGGGATTCTCACCACAAAGGAGCTAAAATTCACTTTGTGGCGGGACTCCAAGCGCTCGACCCTCAAGACGCGAATTTATGCATTTTGATTTTTGTTGTATTGTTTGTTATCAGTAATATAATATTTTGTAACGCAGACTTATATAGTTGTATTGTAGTAATTAAATTTAGCTCAATTTTAGAATATTTGTAAGGTCACATAGACATCGGTCACATAGACATCGGTCACATAGACATCGGTCACGTAAACATGGGTCACATAGACGCCAGTCACATGGACGCCAGTCACATAGACACCAGTCACATAGACGTCAGTCACATAGACGCCAGTCACATGGTCGCCAGTCATTGATTTTAGGATTTGATCACACAGCCATCCCATATAGATAATATTATTACTATGTTGATTTTAGGGTTTGATCACACAGCCACCCTTTAGATAATAATATTATTGTCGATTTTAGGGTTTGATCACACAGCCACCCTATAGATAATATTATTGTTGATTTTAGGGTTTGATCACACAGCCACCCTATAGATAATAATATTATTGTTGATTTTAGGGTTTGATCACACAGCCACCCTATAGATAATATTATTGCGTTGATTTTAGGGTTTGATCACACAGCCACCCTTTAGATAATATTATTGTTGATTTTAGGGTTTGATCACACAGCCACCCTATAGATAATATTATTGCGTTGATTTTAGGATTTGATCACACAGCCATCCTATAGATAATATTATTGCGTTGATTTTAGGATTTGATCACACAGCCATCCTATAGATAATATTATTGTTGATTTAAGGATTTGATCACACAGCCATCCTGTAGATAATATTATTGTTGATTTTAGGGTTTGATCACACAGCCACCCTATAGATAATAATATTATTGTTGATTTTAGGGTTTGATCACACAGCCACCCTATAGATAATATTATTGCGTTGATTTTAGGGTTCGATCACACAGCCACCCTTTAGATAATATTATTGTTGATTTTAGGGTTTGATCACACAGCCACCCTATAGATAATATTATTGCGTTGATTTTAGGATTTGATCACACAGCCATCCTATAGATAATATTATTGTTGATTTAAGGATTTGATCACACAGCCATCCTGTAGATAATATTATTGTTGATTTTAGGGTTTGATCACACAGCCACCCTATAGATAATAATATTATTGTTGATTTTAGGGTTTGATCACACAGCCACCCTATAGATAATATTATTGTGTTGATTTTAGGATTTGATCACACAGCCATCCTATAGATAATATTTATTAGAGAGTAGTAAAAGCACGGAATACATAATAGTACCTTACGGTACAGAAGTCTCTCTCCCGAGTTTAGGTATGATAACTCGCTCGACTTGTCGCATACGCAGCGCACACATCCGCGAAACAAAAGTAATAGTACCCGGCCGCCGCCGCCGCCCGCCGCGCCGCCGCCGCCGCCGCCGATCGCTTGACAGCCCTGGCAGATTGAAGTGAGACGGCAGACAGTTATTGTACTATGAACGCTAAACGCTATGCAAAAGATTGAAATTAGGTTGTTTTCCAGAATAGTAGGTAAATATCTCGGTGATTTCGCGCCGTTTGTATGGAAGTGAGACAAGCCTGGTAAAAGTCTTGAATTATTACATTGAGTGGTTATATTGTTAGTGAGTAGGTCACACAGACTTGAATTATGTCAATATTTTTTTTTTTTCTTTCAGGTGCAGCTTCGGGACCAGTTTCTTATATTATCAATTGTGAAGAACAATAGAAGTAGAAAAGCTAAAGTGTGATAGTAATAAAATAGTTATTAAAGTATATACATATTCGATCAATAAAATTTGTTTCTGTACACATGATACTGTATAAATTATTATCCCTAATCTTTAGTTATACTGTACAAAAATTATATTTAAAATAACTTTCTAATCAAACAATTAGATCACCGTGTCTACCTCAGCATCGCTAGATGAACTGTTAGTATCAGAATTTGCTGATTTATAAGGCATTAATACCTCACCCCTATTATAGCTGAAAACTTCTTATTTTTTAATTTTTGGGTCTTTTTGGCATTGGGGTTCGCCATTTCCACAACACTAGATCACTGACTGAATTTTTCCTACATTTGTATTAGAAGTTTTGCTGTTGCTGTTCTTTCAGTTAATGCCTGTCGTTGTGAAGTACGGTCACTAGGACCACTGAATGGAATAGCTGGTAATTTAGAGTTATCATGGCTAAACATAAGTTTAAATGGAAGGAAGGAAGTAGTAGAATTAGGTGTATTATTTATACCCCATACTATATCCATTAATTTATCATCCAAAACAGTTTCATTTTCAGGCAGTGTTCAGTCCATCAATATTGGTACCATTTATTTTTTTCAGTGGGCCATTTGATCTGGGACTAGCTATAGCATTAAGGACATGTTTTAATTGCATGTGTTCTATAAATTAGTTAAGGTATCGGCTAGGAAATGCTTTGCCTCTATGCTATTATGCAGACTGGGTTTGTAAACTGGAAAGATATTACTTTCCAGTCCTTTTAAGTACTTTATGGTTTTTATGGAACTAGTGTTTTTTTGTCGGGCTTAGCAAAACAAATTGTGCCATTCCCTAGTCTTAATAAATGATCCTAAGTTATCGGCATGAAGGGTGTGCATAGATACGGGTACTTTTCTATAAGATGTAAATTTTTCTCCTTCAGATTTTCGATAATTACCCTTACCGAGAACATATTATTGAAGGCAAGAATTGATGAATTTCCTTATTATATCGGGTCATTTTTGGAAACCAAAGGGTCAAAGCCAGGGTGTAATTCATGTCAGCTGGGGGTCATGATAACATTTAGCTGCATTAAGGCGTATAGAGTCGTGAAATGGTCATTTTGTTTTTGTAACTACTCATTCATTTCTGGCAGGAAAAAGTTGAAAAAAATATATGTGAAAGATCAGTTCAACAACTAATATATCAACATTTTTTTTCTGCTTTATGTCTTACCCTTGCTTCAATAAAAAAATAATACGTGACATCGATTTTCGATTTGAAATCGGGACTCCTCCTAAACGGCTGTGATATACAGTGTTTTTTTTGGGTAGATATATTTAGAATCTGTTTTTCTTGAATATCAGCATTTTTTATAAAAATCAAACAATATTTTCTTTGAAAAGATATCGAAAAACAGTATTTCCGAACGATTTGGTTCAAAGGTGGTATGCGCGGGCGCGGGCGGCAGTCGTCCGCTAGCATTCAGACGGGGAGGCTGTGTCACTCGTTGCTAAATCTTGCGCCTGTGTGTGTGCTATCGAGCGTCTGTTTGTGTGCATTAGATCACTACAATATTTGCATGAGTGTTTATGTAGAGTAGTTAGACTTAGAGTACAATCAACGTAAAAAGGTTGTAATGTGGTTCGCGCATGGACGCTCTTATGAAGAGTACCTAAATTGTTATTTACTTCATGATTATTTTTAGTTAAATAATATAATATCTAATATAATATCTATGTACGCTCACGTCACGTCAATCTGGCCCCGTGCTAAGTACCTGAAGGACTTGTGTTACGGGTACCAGACAACGGAAATATATTTAATACTTTTATACTATACATAATATATTTAAGATTTTTATTATATCATACACATATTTAATACACATCCATGACCCAGGAACATTGGAAAACTTTTTGTTCCGTCGGCGGGATTCGAACCCGCGACCCCCGGCTTGAGTTGCCACACACTCTAACCATTGAGCCACGGAGGTCATCAAAGTTATAAGTTGATTGTTCCACGCGTATAGACGTTATAGTATTAATATTTTAAGTATTTAAATAAAACAAGTGTATAGGTGTATGGCCCTGTCCATCTCCATTTTAGTCTGTCGATATGTACAAGTATGTCCGTTAGTTTAGTTTTCTGTCTGATATCCGTATTCTTGACTTTATCTTTCAATTTTAATCCGAGCATGCTCCTTTCCATGGCTCGCTGACATTTTGCAAGTTTTTCCCTTTGGTTTTTTGTCAATGCCCAGGTTTCGCATCCATATGTGATGCAAGGAAGAATGCACGCATCAAAGGTCTTCTTCTTGGTTCTGATACTGAGTTCCTTGCTTTTCATTATTTCCTTCAAGGCCCAGTATTTTTTCCACCCTGTTGCGATTCTTTTGTCTATTTCTTTAGACATTTGGTCGCTTGGAGATATGATTTGTCCTAGATACACATACTCCTCCACATATTCGAGTTTTTGTCCATTGACAGTTATGTCTTCAGCTGTTGCGTTTGTCATCAATTTTGTTTTGCTCGAGTTCATTTCCAACCCCACTTCCAAGCTTCTATCTGCTAAGGTTTGTATCATGGATTCTAGTTGTCTTGGGTTTTCCTCCAATATGACCAGGTCGTCAGCGAATCTTAGGTTGTTTAGTCGCGATCCGTTTATGTTTAGCCCTAGCTGGTCCCAGTCCAGTTTTCTAAACATTTGTTCCAGCACTGCTGAGAATAGCTTTGGTGAGAGGGGGTCTCCTTGCCTGACTCCCCTGTCAATTGGAAAGGTATCCCCTAGAGATTCCAGCTTGATGCTAGCTTTACTTTCGCTATAGATCTTTTTGATGATGTTTACGTAAGTGTATTGTATGCCTTGCTCCATAAGGCTTTGCCATACATAATTATGTTTAAGGCTGTCGAAAGCTTTCGAGTAATCTATGAAGGCTAGATAGATAGGCTTGTTATATTCGTTGTATTTTTGTATCAGCTGTTTAATGGTGTGTATGTGATCAATTGTACTGAAGTTTTTCCTGAACCCTGCCTGCTCCACGGGTTGGTTTTCGTCGAGAATGTTCGTTATTCTGTTCAGTATCACTTTCGCAAAAACCTTATACACATTTGATATCAGAGATATGGGTCTGTAATTTCCAATATCATCCTTTGGACCCTTTTTGTAGAGGAGTATAATATGTGATTCTGTCCATTGGAGATGGACAGGGCATATGCTCCGTTGCAAACAAGATAAATGGAGCAAACAAGTAACAGTCTGGTATCCAAGAGATGGATCAAGGAGTCGTGGTCGAAAAGTGATAAGATGGGAGGATGAATTAAAATGGACTCTAGGCCCCCTGTGGCCAAGAATTGCAACGGACAGAAAACAGTGGAAAGTGTTGGAGGAGGCCTATGCCGTAAGGCACACCGAACGCAGAGACATTTTATGATCATTAACTAATGAGAAAAACATTGAAGTTCGGAACAAAAGGCTTTATTATTATTATTATTATTATAGGTGTATGGACGCTCTTATGAACAGTACCTAAATTGTTATTTACTTCATGATTTTTGCAATTCGCGTTTTTAAGATTCAAACTGTTACTGTAGATTATCATTAAACATGAACACAGTTATTGGTTGATTTGAAAAGCCTAATGTAAATTTAAAATTGTGTTATATACTCCAAACGGCCTACCGTTTGGATAATATAACACAATTTTAAATATTTTCAATATTTTCGCCAAAATTACAAGATGACCGTTTTTACGCTCTGTCAATTCAAGACTCTGTCAATTCAAGACGAGTCTTGAATTGACAGAGTCTTGAATTGTCAGCGTAAAAACGGGTAAGTTGTACGTGTCCGTTTTTACGTTGTAAGAATAAAAATATTATATTAGGTCCTAAATTCATTCAACACTTTATAAAATTAATCTTATTGTCATAGTTTATAATATTTATGTAATAGAAATTTTGGCTCTTCAGTAAGAAAAACTAAAAACACGGACATATCTTTCTATACGCTGCTTATTTAAGAAATTTTTTCTATGTTATAATGAACGAATAAAAAGACACGTCATCAATAACTATAGGTCCATAGTGAAAAATTCTAATAAAATGTGATTGTTTGATAAGTTAAACTGTATAGTTTTCAAAAGTCTACAAATTTTAGTATAAAATATGTATTCACGAATTATTCTGTTTTCACTAAAGGGTAAAACTAAACATCATAATGTTGAAGTTGCCTTTTTCTTCTTATTGGTCTTTTCGGATACGTCTTGAGCAAGGTAAATTTTTACTGACTTTTAAGAATTTATGAAGGTCATAATTTTAACCGACTTCCAAAAAACGAGGAGGTTATATTATGTTTGGCTGTGGATATTTTTTTTATTTTTTATTTTTGTATGTTCAACGATTACTCCGCCGTTTGTGAACCGATTTTCGAAATTTTTGTTGATTTCGTGCAGGGGTACGATAGACTCGATCGAAACCTTATGTGAATAATAGAAAATATTGATTTCGAGTCGACAACTTATATCCGCAAAATTCGTATTATGGAGTATTTCGTTATATTCTAATGGCACTGACAAATAAATTTCACGCACCATCTTGCTGTAAACTGACACATGCCGCATCATGTGTCATTGACGTAAAGACAGAGTTGCCAGAATAATAAAAGGCGCCCCCTTTTTTTGTAGTTCCCAGTATTACATGCCTATGTCGTTATAAAAAATAGAAGTATAAAGTTTTAGCTGATGAATCCTGATGTATTTATTTTGTATTTCCATTGGCTCATAAATCATAATACGTATGCAAAGTTTAGAATAATTATTAATTCATCATGCAAAGAAGCCTCAGGCCTCAGCCTCCGTCGCAGCTATTATATTACGTCGCAGATTATTTATAACACTTAAATATTCATATTAGTCCAAATTTGATGGAGTGTGTGGCACTAGTCCCACTAAAAACGAACAAAAATCTTATAATAACTGAACGTAAATGATAACAAGTCTATAAATAATTCTCTACCTTAGAGGTAGAAACGGACAAGTACGACATGACGCGGAACGGCGCGTAATTTCCAACGCGGTACAAGACGGTAAGTATAGATGTCCGCATCTACCACAGTAAAATCTAATAAAACTCCCAACTTGTCGTCGTTTACGTCTTTTTATCTTCGGAATTACTTGTGATAGAAAAAAAAAGTAGGAATATGCGTCTCATTATAATATTATGGAAGTGCATGATGCAATAAAAAAATTGCTATTATGGACATGACCTTTTATACATAGGGACCGTCGATAGAAATACGTCGTTACATACGTCTTTAAAAAAACGCGATTGCCTAGCAAATAAACAAAGGACTATCTGTTTAATTAATATATCGAAGAATGAAGCGAACAAATATAATTAATGTTAAAAAAGAAAAAAAATCGGGTACCCAGTTTTCAATCAACAAAAACCCGAAAACCCGGGTTTTAAAAATTGGGCCCGGGTTGCGATGCCCTAGCTTAGGCAAGACAAGCACGGACCTAACGAAGACAGCCAAGACTTGAAAAATTATCTAGATACCTACTGATTAATTTTTCATTTTTTTTCAGTGCCTCTTAATAAATTAGACATAAATATCATACTTGATACTAAGCGTAAATCGTAATTCGTGTAGCATTAAACGTATTAAAGTCATTCGTCAAACATCTATTTATTCACAATAGTAATTCATTTTCATATAAATTGCACATTTTAAAGCAAGTAGTAGGTAGGTAGTGGATTCGGGTAAAATAGGCAGTAATAAGTCAGGAGTGCTTCTGTTCGTCATACGCGCGCTTAATCTATGTACGATGTTTGCGTGCGGGGGGAGTGCAGAGCAGGGGGACCTAAGCCACGCCCAAACGTCCAAGGTTATCGACGACTCTATGCGCCTTAAGTTATATTTTACCAATTTGGGAACGGCAAATCGTTCTCCATTTAGAGTTTTTTTTGGAACAGTTTATCCTCTTTAAGGGCGTTCCGTCCGGAGATTCTGTAATTGACCGTATTTAAAACCTTATAAACTCATAATCTGAAAGCTACAAAATTATAATAAAAATACAAGAATAATCTTCAGTATATCAACATTCCTCGTTTTAAATTTTCTAATTTTGTTTCTTATACTCATGATATCAGCTTCCAAAGTAATACCAATTTGTTAAGATTCAAGCATACATTCAGCATCTCCTTAGGATTAACAAATTACTTTTATTTGAAACTCACGCCAATAGATCGACGATATCATAAACTACATATTTGTCGTTTTAATTTTTTTTAGGACAATTTTGAACTCAGATAAGTAAAAATAATAGGGTTTTGGCGCGATCTCGGCAACGCGGCAAATGTATGGCCAAGGTCGTTTGCTCGGGGGACGGCCTTAACTACATAATTATTGTCCTGCCTGCTGTTTTGTATTAATCCTTCAGGCCCCGCGCGAGCACCGGTGATCGCGAGAACAACAGAATACAATGGGAATTCCTAGGTCCTGTGATCGAAGGATTATTATACCCCTTAAACCTAGTTTACTAGCATCCGTATTAACCTGGAGATCACAGCCAGACAATTTTGATACTTGGTCCTCAATATGAGGCAAAGGGTACGAATCCTTGAGTGTCTGTGAATTTAAATTTCGGCAATCAATGCACAGCTTGTAATCTTCACCCTTCTTTTTATCTAAAATCACCGGACTAGCATATTCAGACAGAGTGACAAATGATACCATCTTCCGAAAGATCGTTAACCTTTTCATCAACTATTGCATTATATTTTCATTTGTAATAAATCTGTGTACCCTAAATCTTTTGTATTCCTAGTGCATAAATTAATATCATTTTTTTTTATACTTAACTTTCAGCAATATCTACCTTACCTAAGCCCTCTAATTCCCGATTCAATGTATTTTATGCACCAAGTGTAATGTCACAACTCACAACAATCTTTAAAAGGAATGAATGTATATGTGTAATATCCCCATGTAAAGTTTGTAATCTGGATGCTGAAATAATAAACAAAGCTTAGGACAACACAGAACATTATTGTTAACAACAATATTCTATAAGTAGGTAGTAATGGAAACAAGAACGTACCTTGTTGTCGAGCAAATCTGGAGCAAATGAATTGTCACAAAACGAATTATTGTTCTTCAACATAATTTCATATTTTCTATTATTAATATTATTTTAATCATAATATTATGCTTTATAATAAATTGTAAATTATTGTGTTTGACGTTAACAAGTGCTTAGTTTACCTATGTTTACAAAGATGCAAAGGTAGGGAATAGGCTATTTTAATTCTCAATTTGACATTGTTTGTTTATTTTTTAAATTTATTTCGTGTTTAACGCCTATGACTTTTATATTTAATTAGTTCTCAATAGTTTAATGGATTTAATTAATGTTATGTTTAATTAAATGAGTTATTATTCATCTTAGAACTTTTATAATAATTATTATGATGTTAATGCTATACCTACAATTATTAAAAATTATTTTGCACGTCACTTATTAGGCAGAATGTTTGAACCATTTCAGTAAAATTGTAAGACCTTTTGTACTACATTTGATGCAATAAATCATTCTATTCTATTCTATTCTAATGCCATTTGTGATTCAATCGATAAAGTCATTTTCAGTAGAGGTATTCGAGTCGATATAAATATTAACAATTTCAGCCCGGGCAATTAACGTATTTGCAGGCCAAGTTGTTTCAATTTCACCAATGTTTAGCCTTTAAATGACCCTCAACACTGACAGCTCCTCCAGGAATTATATAGCACACAAACTGGATTAGTTCCATTGAATTTTTCCCATTGGGATCGATATCTACAAATACATCAATATTACAGTAACTATTTTTAGATCAAATTGTATATTCACGCTTCAGCAAAACATTATACCTATCACTTATATTTATCAGCTGTTTGTAACTGTCAAACAAATTAAAGTCTCAGTAAAAGTGGCAGAATTAGCTGTAGTAACTAATACCAGGCTGGTTGGTCATTTATTGCCCAATAATTATTAAGTATATGTCGCTTGGTAGTTGTTTTACAGTCTCTATTCTATTCAGCTTGTCAGTCAGCTTGATCTATTTTATCTCCAAAACCCTTCAATATATTATTAGAAGGTAAAAACTTTAATATACTAATTAATATAGTATTTAGTATTAATAAGAAGAATATAGTATTAATAAGGTAAAAACTTTAGATTTAATTTTCATTATTCTTGTTCATTGGCTCCTACCCACACAATTTTTTTGTAAATGTTATTTACTAAGATATTACTTGAAGTATAAAAAGTGTTACTTACTTGTTGAATTCTGCGGTTGCCGAGTTGTTCCTGCTATATTCGCGAACCAGCAGTTAACTGTCGTATGACCGAGGCGTTGAAAAGCTTCAAGGCAGTTTTTGCGTAGCGGACCCACGTAACCGCAGCTGCACGATGAATTGTCAATCGGTTATACTGTTCTATCCGTAAACCTCCTAGCTGGTCGATTTTATGCACCCATGTAGCTTCATTACAAGCGTCGTCTTCTGGTTCAAACTTTGGTATCACTTCTGCATCAACTTGAGTAATTCTGCATCGTTTTGTCACTGGTTCACTATCACAATCACTGTTGTTTATGTTCGAAAAGAAGAAAAAAAAAAATCACTTTCTTCGCCGTCGATCGTCGAGAGTCAGGACAAGTCTGGGCGTTCTTCTCCTTTTGCCAAGTCCCGCAGCATAAGGACCGGACATTTTTGAAACATCCCACTTCTGAAATATTAGGGAGTAGTAAAAGTCTTGAAAAATTATACATAGAGCGGTATTTATTCGAGCAGAGTTTCACCTTACACGTTTCGAAGTTATTTACAGAATGCCTCCATCAATGCAATATGGCTGGCTTTTATACCATTTTACACAAAAGAAACTAACTTCCGGTAACAATTCAAATATAGTAAAATCATTAAAGAATACATAAAAAAATAAGAATGGCTAAGAATAAGTGGGTATATAATTCTAAATATTAATTAATGCACTTCTCATATTTAATATAATTATTTACTTAAATATGAGAAGAGGAAGTTATAACGGAAGTAAATAATCCTCCTGTCCATTTATAACTAACTATTTGTCAAAATCAATTACCTTACTTACTACTATTCAAAATATAATAATCACTAATTAAACTTATATATAGTGACTAACTTATATATAGTGATTTAAATAAAATAATTATAATACTATGTAGCTTGTCCATTGATATCCGCTAACATAAACTATAATTAGTGCCAATTTAAATTGTATAAAAAATAGTTTTATATTGTCTTCACTATATGTCATACTCTGTCGGCGCTATCGCTTGTCCTAATTGTTTATATAGTTTTAGTTACACGATGTATTCAATAGATTTCGCTGAGGTGCTCCTGAATCGCAGTATAGCTTGTACGTAGGAGTTTTATATAGTTGTATTGGCTGTGTGAAATCAGAAATGTGTCACCATTGGTGTGAGCAGTGAGCATTGAAATTTGAATTGTCAACATTTTTAGTGGTAATTATTGATCTCGTATTGTTATTAGAAATATTAATTAACCCTCCAAGATGACCTCCGTCATAGTCCGCGAGTTTATAAGTGGTCGTCGGTGGTAGTGAACTAGTGAGTAGTGACTTAGTGACCATACCACCCTACGCGTCGAATTACTGCGTTTATTCTACGTATCTTATTACAATTTGTTAAGACTGTTAGGGCCTGTTTCACCGCTTCCTGATAAGGCTATCCACTACTTAATTTGACAGATGGAGTATGGAAAATCTGTCAAATAAAGGGTTATTTGACAGATTTTCCATACTCCATCTGTCAAATTAAGTAGTGGATAGCCTTATCAGGAAGCGGTGAAACAGGCCCTAACAGTCTTAACAAATTGTAATAAGATACGTAGAATAAACGCAGTAATCGGGCACCTTATCAGGAAGCGGTGAAACAGGCCATTAAGGGCCTGTTTCACCGCTTCCTGATAGGGCTATCCACCACTTAATTTGACAGATGGAGTATGGAAAATCTGTCAAATAACCCTATCGGGCACCTTATCAGGAAGCGGTGAAACAGGCCATAAGAGTCATAACTCATACCCCAAGGCCCAAATATCAGGTAGATAAATTTAAACAATACATTTAAAAAAATCTAAGTGAACACAACCCTATGCGTGCTAGGTAATTTAACAATTTAACGCTTCAACTCCCAAGCGGCCGCCAGAACAATGGATTTCCAAGAATCCGCGATCGAAGGATGAACCGAATCACACCCAGCGGCGCGGCGAGTATATTTTCAGTGTCATAATAATATTATGATATTAATCTTTACCTTCATTATTGTAATACATAGTACTATCGCATGAGAAACTTGGAAAGCCGGCCTCGCGGCCGCCTGCGCCTTTCTCAAGCGATACTATATTGTACTACATTAATGAAGATAAAGTTTAAAATCATATTATGACACTCAAAATGCTCGCAGCGCGACATTACCTGACATTAGAACTTGAATAGATACGACGCAATGCCGCGATGTTTAATCACACGCCGCGCGGCGGCGTGCGGCGACGCCGCACCGACCGCCGTGTATAAACAGCCTATATTAATAATTGGTGTTGTTATGTACATAATTATTATTATTGTATCCATACCTATGCCTTGTAAGTTGTACTATTATACCTATTTTGTGCCATGAGACATTGGTGACCTTTACACGACGTGGTAATGATGATGATGACGATGATGATGATGATGATGATGATGATGATGATGATGATGATGATGATGATGATGAATTTTAATTGCGTGGTAGCATAATATGCTTTCTGTTCTTAAAACAACGCCGAAACGTGTATCTATAAGGAGTCAGGAGTTCTCTCAGCATCTTCGAAACCATGGTATACCTTGACCCAATATTTGACTTTTTGGTAGCATATTCTTAGTACACTTCACATAAAACTAAAATTACCATATGTTTCCATATAAATTTCGAGGAGTTCCCTCGATTACTCCTGGATCCCATCATCAGGTCACCACTTTTGTGAACATGGTACCAAATTGGAGTGAAACCAACAAAACAAAAATTTCGAAAATCAGTTCACAAACGGCGGAGTAATCGTTGAACATACAAAAATAAAAATAAAAATAAAAAAAATATATCCACAGCCGAACATATAACCTCCTCGTTTTTTGGAAGTCGGTTAAAAAAAAGAAAGAAGTTGTCGCGCTCGCTAAAATATCTAAATTTTAGATGCGCCCAAATGCTATGTTTGAATTAAACGTAGTGTTATAGCCACATAAATCATAATATAGTATATACAGTTTTCTATATTTTCAACCCAAAGATCATTTCAACCCCATTTAAGCGAGTATTACACCAGAGTCTAGACTCGTGACGGACATGCTCGCAGGCAAACCTCTAGTGATATCCGGTTGAGCAGGCCATATACGCAGTGTACCTGAACAGTGAACTTCAAGTAAACCGGAGCGTGTATATTACAGAAATGTGCAGTGTGCAGGGTTTGCCGCAACTTTGCCTGACAGGCGTAACTGCACAGGCAAACATGTCAGGTACATCCTTGCGTTTATGGCCTGCTTAAGATATGAAAATCTAGGTTTAAGCGCTAAGGGCCTGTTTAACTACTTCCTGATAAAGTGCCGAATCCACAACTTTTTTGACAGATTCTCCACATCTGTCAAGTTAAGTGGTGGATAGCCTATCTGGCATCTGGAACAAGTTTATCAGGAACAGGTAAGACAGGCCCTAAGTAAATCAAAATTTTAATCCATCATCATTGCTCACCTTACGAAGAGATGCTGTGTTTGTCCAAGGGAAGCGGTGCAATGGACGAAGGGACTCGTTACGGAAGCTGACCCGTTGCTGGGACTGGTCCTCATCTGGTACTTGTGGTTGCAGCGGTGGATCCTATACGAGGAATCCATACTTAACATTATAAATGTGAAAGTGTGTCTGTCTGTCTGTTACCTCTTCACGCTCAAACCGCTGAACCGATTTTGCTGAAATTTGGAGATGGAGATACTTTGAGTCCTTTTGGCGCAACAGAGTTGCGGGCGATATAAGTATGTTTATATCGTAATTACATGACGGTTAGCATGCAACCTGTAATCTCCATAGAGTTTCTTTCTACGGGAGAGAAGACAATAAGTCAGGTCGTTACAGGATATATTCTGTCATTTTATCTATAAAAAAATCAGGCAGCTTTTCGCATTTCTAATGAAGGCGTCTGTATAGAGACACAACATTCGCTTACTTGGAATATTTTGTTCAATAACAACAGCTAAATTAACATCAACTTTTGATATTCGTTTGTGTAATATTCCTCCAATAGGAGCTGAGGAAGCCTAGAGGAAATTATGTGACGATAAGAAGCGCCCTCCCTTATCATATTTGTTGTCTCTTATAAGTTATATTATAAAATTTTATTGCGAAAATCGGAAACTAACAAAAAGAGTATGAAAACATGTTTAAATTAAAACGTTGAAAAAGAAGAAATCTTAGAATTTATAAGGCTAAAATTGGTAATTTTTTTATCATTTCGATAAATCGGAATCCCTGATCTTGTTTAAATATCACATAACATCCTGCGATAATTAGGTACCCATGGATGGTTATATTATAATGAACTTCTCCCAAAACATGATTTAATAAAATTCATTCAAGCTTACGTCCGGGCTCCGGCTTACGCTAACGTCAGGCCAAACTAGCTAGTTTATCTGGCTTTAAAGTTTGTCAACCTGGCTACTCTGCCTATGATAATGAAACTTATTACAGCATTTAGAGACAAGCACTCTGCACATGCCAACACAATGTTATGCAGACAATTTTAATAGGTACATAATATGCGGAATTATTTCTGTAATTAACCCATCAACTCCCAAGCGGAACCCGGGTACCGCATAACAATTTAATATCTATTGTGTCTGTGATTCACACGATTGAGGTATTGCACAAACGAAGAAACTTGGGTCGCTTTACCTGTCATAGTGTGTTGTCGCTTGTTCGGATTTGATGATGTTGATGACATGCTCCTGGCAAGACGCGTGTTGCCCGCATTACAGAAAAAACTAGGTACTAGAAATTATAGGCTACGGGCAACTTTCATGCGGATCAGGCTCCGCACGCAGGCTACAGTGTCATTTTTAGTATGAGTTTAGTTGCAGATTTTTGCGATGCGATGCGAATTCGTGTGTTGCTTTTTTCGAAATAACTGTACCGTGATATAATATATTATATATAAATCTCCTGTCACGATGTTTGTCCGCGATGGATTCCTAAACTACTTAACCGATTTTAATGTTTCTTTTTTTTAAATGTGTTTTTTTCCAACTATGACGATACTTTTGAGATAGAATAGCTTAGATCTTTAATAATAATTATAGTCGCAATTTTATTTTATTGCAAATTATTTGTCTATAAAGAGCGACCATGTTGTTTATGCGACGCGGGTCACGGGATAGCGATGGACGTTGCCATGGTGACATACTTTTTTTTATATCTATGGACGCTTTACACCACGTCAGTCTGGCCCCGTGGTAAGTAGCTGTTTTTTTTTAATATTTATTTAGTCACTAATTCAATAAAATAATAAGGGCGATATACTTTATATAATATGGCAAAGAAACTTTTGCCGGGACAGCTAGTATTAATATATATAAATCTCCTGTCACGATGTTTGTCCGCGATGGATTCCTAAAGTACATAACCGATTTTAATGTTTTTATTTTTTAAATGTGTACTTTTTTCCAACTTGAGAGATAGGATAGCTTAGATCTTTAATTATAGTCGTAATTTTATTTTATTGCAAATTATTTGTCTATAAAGAGCGACCATTGTTTATGCGACGCGGGTCACGGGATAGCGATGGACGTTGCCATGGTGACATACAAAATTATTTAGTCACTAATTCAATAAAATATTACGGGCGATAAACTTTATATACTTAATATGGCAAAGAAACGTTTGCCGGGACAGCTAGTTGATCTATATTATGCTACTTGTTCAATGATTTGTGCGTCTCTTACAATACTTATCGACGCGAGTTTTGTTTGGGAGGCTAGGAGCCCTTACCTGACAAGTCCGTCCGCGGTCTGGCTGACGCGCACGTTGTTAATGATCCAGTTGTCTATACCGTCATCGGTGAGCCAGTACTGGGCCGCCTTCAGTATGGACAGTGCTTCGTTCACATACGACGGACCGTGGCGGGAATCACTGTGGAACATAAAAGCTGTTATGAAAAGCAGATCAATTTTCAAGCAGATGGGTAGTACAAAAAAATTGTAATCAGCTTCAAAACTGAGCAATAAAATATTAAAAACAAATTGGCTCTCATAAATTCTTAACATTTGAAGTGATGACATAGCATGGAGCTTTGTGGCTTGTGCAGATATAAAGCCTTTGCTGAGCCTTTGTGGTCCAAATGGACCAGGTGTCCAACGTTGCGCCTGACAAAAAATAGGGGTCCGCAATGTAAATTAGCGGTAAGCGGGAGGTCCATGAAAATTATTTTGGTTTGATTTCTCTTATCAAAAAGTATAGGCCGAGTAAAGCGACTGTTAAGGCCTTAAGGGCCTTCCCTACGGAGATTCCGTTATTTACGATTTCCGTTATTTTTGTATTTAAAGCCTCATAAACTCATAATTAGAAAGCTACAAAGTTATAATAAAAATACAGCAATAATCTTCAGTATATTCCTTTCCCCGCTTTTGTTTTCATACTCACAAATATACTCATGATATTAGCTTCCAAAGTAAAACCAATTTATTTAAATTCCCTTTTAAAGGAGTTTGATAAAAAGCGTCCCTTCAAAAATGTAAATTAAACTAGGACCTGGCTAGACACAGTATCCGTACGAAGATTAAAATTTCACATTTTTATTTGAACGTCTACCTTCTTTCAATTTTAAAAATTTCATTCCTTTTACTGAACTAGTACTCGATGCATATTATACGAAATTTACGAATCATAAAATCGTATCATCCTATAACACGTAATAACTAATATTAACTAGCTGAAATTAATATGATTAGCGCCTTAATCATTGATAAACATAATAAATCAAGAAAATAACAATCAGATCAACAGTCGCAATCAACAGTAAAAATTTCGATTTTTTAAGTGTGTAAACTGTAAAGTTTTTAAATATTCTCTAACTTTATTTTCGAGGTTTAGAAAAAAAACACAAATGAGCGTTTTGAAATGTCAGTTGCTCGTTAGTACACATACTTGTTAGACAAAAATATAATCCTGCTACAGAGTATGAATCAACCACATTAGAGCGCTTACAGATGAACGACAGGTGTCAGCGGCACGCGTCGGCGTCAGTCGGCGGCAGTCGACGGCCGTCGGCGGCACGTGTCGGCGGCAGTCGACGGTAGCCGTCGACAGTTTATCACGCTTGCAGTTGTGTCCTACTGCGTAAAGGTAAGCGTCCACAGGTCGGTATCCTACGCAACGGACGTCTCGCATCAAACTGATAATTTTTTCACAGTACGTCCACTGTATCGGCAGCGTACGGATTACCGACTAACTAGTATATACTAGTTAGTCGATACAATCTTAAAAATAATAATCTTAAAATTAGTCCAAATAAAGTTCCTAAGTCAAAATTTCTGCTTTTGACTTTTCCATCCACATCCCCTTTTTGAGCATTCATTTACTGGGCTAGTCGGTAATCCGTACGCTGCCGATACAGTGGAAGTACTGTGAAAAAGTTATCCGTTTGATACGAGTCGTCCGTTGCGTACTATACCGACCTGTGGACGCTTACCTTTAGGAGGTACGTCAGAACTGGGGGCCTACCACCACCTCTACTAAGTTTACTAACACCGTTTGACAGATGACCAATATTACTTTAACATCAAACTAGCGATCTTAAAAAAGTTGAAATTTCACAGCATATTTAAATCGTTAAATCTAATAAAGTTAATAACTTTAATAAGTTTTGCATTTTTACTGTTTCCTAGTACAACTATTATTATATTTGAAAAGTGAGTACGGTAATGTTATGGTAATCTTACAACAAAGTGTTCTGGAAACATTACCTATAGTTTTAGGAAAGGTCGTGGTAGGCCCCTGCAAGCGTCATAAACTGTCAACGGATGCCGTCAGCTGCCGCCGACACGTCCCGTTCGTCTGTAAGAAGCCTTACACGTGTCTAAACTCTAAACACATCATGCCGAAGTTTCGCGGCGGAAATTCGGCATGATTCCGCCTGCAATGCATTTTAAATTACCGATGACACACCATGCCGAAATTCTGTCGCGTTATATTGTATTCGTTTGATTACGTTGCTGACCTAATCATGCCGAACGAACATAAGGCATACCGCATATAGATAACTGATACAAACTACAACACAAAGTTTTAGTTGTACCCACAGAATTCCAAGATGAAAGAATTAAAAACTATAGACTATAGTCCGCGCGGAACTAGATGGCCGCTCTGCCCATATACTCACATACCGGCAGAGCGGTCAACTAGTTCCGCGCGGACTATACCCATTACTCAAATAAGACAGGATTACTTAGTACTTTCACGTCTCCAAAAAGCATCAGGCAGACGGGCCATTTTTTTTCTGCTGTGAAGTAGACACAAATAAAAATGGGGGTGCTAATCGAATTAGCCACGTCGGTAACGCCGGGTGCGATTCGCGAATCGATTTCTGTATAGCCGGCTGCACACATTGGGCCAACGCATTGGGCCAGCGCATTTGGCCAACGTGTAGGTCTACTTGGCGATAAGTTGGGAGCGACATTCCATACTCTACATGTTGGCCCAATACGCTGGCTCAATGCGTTGGCCCAATGTGTACAACGGCATAGTATACAGCGGGCTTGTGAAAAACGTGAACGTGCATACGTAGCTGTACTTGAACGCCATAAAAAATGTGGTTGCAGTAAAAACTGTGTGCCGCCAATGCAAAAAATGCGATATTGCAAATAGCTACAGGATTACGCGTTGGTAGGGATGATTTTAGGGTAGCCACGCATTTGTGATATTACGATTTGATCTATCGCAAATAAACTACTATAAAATATCGTTTCGAATATAATCTATATTTTTTTTATATCGCACCAGCGCCTGCACCGAAATCTATGTTCGTCAGCGCAACACTATCGTACACAATAATATAAGCCACCCCGATATTCGATAATAATCACAGTGATTATAAGTACTTAATAATAAAATTATACTATACTTTGACAATTATAGCTACCAAGTACCAATTATAGCCTTTATGATGAATGATCACTAAATAGTAATCTATCAATACCTCCCAGCCCTACTAAGGGAACCTTACAATCTTTTGTCTTAAGCCCCCGACAGAAAGGGGGTTGTTAAAAGACTTACAGGTTTGACGTGTCTGTCTGTCTTTCCGTGGCATCTTAGCATCCAAACGTGAGGTACGATCTTGATCTAGTTTAAAAAGGACATTATCCATAGTGTTCTTAGCTATTACAGTTCACCATGATCAGCCCGCTCAGTGCTGAAAAATTTCAGTTTATCTACTTTAAATCATTGCCAAGCAATCATGAAGTATAAGTCTGAGGCTTCTTACAGATGATCGTCATTACACTTGTCGAAGGCACTTATCGACGGCACGCGTCGACGGCAGTTTGTACGTTTTTTTTCACTTTATTTGACACTTAACATTTGTCGACAACAGTCAACGGCTGCCGTCGACAAATGCCGTTCGTCTTTAAGCGCCCTTACTTGTAGAACACGTTGAGCGTGAAGTCCTGGCTCATGTCGAGGAAGGAGTCGGTGGTGGTGCGCGTCCCTGCGGCGTCCACGAGGTACACCAGGGCGCACTGCTCCGCCGTGAAAGACACACCCTTGTACCACATCTTAGCGTACCTGGAAATTACAATCAAAGTATAACGGCCGCACTCATACCGCCGCGCACCGCACGCACAGTCGAACAAATTTTCGTCAAAGTTTTCGAAAATGTCAAAATTTTCATTTAGTTAATTAGGCTACGTTTCCACCAGAGATGTATTGCGACTAGCGAGGAATGTGTTTTTGAGAACCAATAGAATCGCTTCATTGATGTATCCCCGCTCAGCGCAGCGATTTTATTGGATCTTAAAAACTCATTCCTCCCAAGTCGCAATACAATATCTCTGGTGGAAACACAGCCTAATAACCTTAATAAAAATTTTGACGTATGCCCTATAGGTCATACGTTATCTGAACCCTTCATTAAATAGAAGGTTAATCGTAATTAAATATCTCTGAGTACGGCAGACATTTAATTATTATTATTCAACTTTAATGTAGCTTGACATACTTACTAAATTTTAACTTGCTACTTGCTACTAAATTTTCTGTTTACATGCAATTAACTACTTAATTTAAGTTAAAATTTAGTTAACTACTTATCTACTTAATACGTGTAAACCAGCCATAAGTACGGCATTTATGGCTGGTTTACACGTATTAAGTAGATAAGTAGTATACTAAATTTTAACTTAATTTGAAGTGCCTGCCTGAAATGTGTCCAGTGACAAGCCCCGCCTGCCAACTTAACAGAAAATAGTCAAAATTCAAATTTCCTTGTTTAGTACTTAACTAAATTTTAACTTGCTACTTGCTACTAAATTTGGTGTTTACATGCAATAAGTAACTTAAAATTAAGTTAAAAAAAAGAAAAGCCCTTAGGTAGGTATATGTATGGAGCTTATTTAATGACGTAGAGGAAAATACATAATTATTGTTAGCAGTCATTCTATAGGGGAGTCGGGAGTTTTGAAAATTGGCGGTTTTATAGATTTCTAGACTACAGGCCCACGTCGAAAATGGATGGGTCAAATAAACCACCTGGGAACGTATATAGGATGATATTAGAGCATAAAATAATAAGATTTAGCACTATGTCATCACTTGTAAGCTATGCTAAACAACTTATTCTGTACATCTGGAGTCGCATACTACGGAGATCTCGTGGACAGCGCTAGGAACTTCCGTGCCTTAAAGCGTTTTTGTCACAATTATTATTGGCAACAATCAAACACAATAACTCCAATATTAACTTTGCTTTAGCTTAGGAGTCAAAATTATTAACCTTATTTCCGTGGTGCTTCCCCTTAAGTTCTTTGACTTTCGGTCATTGCAACTTTGTGCTGTCTCCCTGCGGGCTCCCCGAGATCATATCAAAGGGAATGGTTGAATACTGCTGTCGATCCTGGCGACACAGAAGATACAGTGGTGGGTATGTGTGGTGGGCCAAAAAAAAAAGCTATATCCGAACAGTATGACACGTATACGGTATTGAATCAAATTACCAAATTTACCATGGAAATTGGCTGAAAATAAAATAAAAATACCGACTTGTTGGCGCATTATTTTTGTACGGCACTGCGGGCTTTCTTATTATTTTTCATGTGTCTATCGATGGTAAAAATGCCGTACAGGATCATATGACCAAAATGTACTCACCCTACATGCACTTTTGAATTCTCACCAGCACTCAGTTGGACAGCTTACAAGTGATGGCAGAGTGCTAAATCTTATTATTTTATACTCTAATATCGTCCTATATACGTCCCCAGGTGGTTCATTTAACCCATCCATTTTCGACGTGGGCCTGTAGTCTATTCGACGTGCTCTTTTCGAATTTTTACTTTGCCACCTCGTATCTTTGCCGCTCGTGCCGCCATATTGGAAAAATGGCGCTCAAAGACAGTTTTTTGAGAATAACTCCGTTCTAACTCATTTTACGATGATAAAAAATAGATATGATATTGAGCAAGAATTGGGCACATCGATGACGGGTGAGAATCTGCCTGCCATCCTGGGGGAAAAAAAGAGAGATTTGTTCCTCTCTTTTTGCAAAAGGATAGTGAGTGTTGCGAACAAAATGTATTACTAGCTGTCCCGGCAAACGTTTCTTTGCCATAATATTATAAAGTATATCGCCCGTATTATTTTATTGAAGTGACTAAATAAATTATGTCACCATGGCAACGTCCATCGCTATCATGGTCGTCGTTTTTCTCGAGTTGTAATAATTTACTATTATTTATTCAACAAATGCTCTTATCAATATAATAAGTACCGAGTAGCCGATTCTCAGACCTACTGAATATGCATATAAAATTTGGTAAAAATCAGTAAAGCCGTTTCGGAGGAGTTCGTGGACTAACATTGTGACACGAGACTTTTATATATAATAAAGATAAAGATTAGATATATTAGTAAATAGGTCTATATATATAATTTGTTTTTATTTCTTTCTGTCGCCTTGTGTTGTGAGTCTTGTGACTTGTGACGCACCAGTGCGGCTTCACCTTATTGAAGTTTTGAATCGGGAGCTACTCGGTCGCAGTGTTGCAAAAGTGATAATTCAAAAATCGGGCAAATTTCCAGGTAATTATCGGGAGAAAACGGGAGATTTTTTTTCCAAATAAAACAACAATATTTTACGCTATTAATTAAAGTATATTATTAAAAACAAATAAGATACATTGAAAATGGCAAATAATTCATTTTCATACCACTTTTTGGTTGCTTTTTTTGCAAACATTCTTTAAAATTTTGTGAGTATTTATTTCATGAATCATCGGAGTCGGATGTCGTCACATATTAAAGCGCACTTAACAAATAACACAAATAAAATTTAAAGTTTCTTTGTTAAATAAAAAAAAAGTCACAGGGGACATGACCCCCCCAAAATCTAAGGTCAAATTGAAAAATCTCAAATCTTGCCAAGTAATAAAAGGAAATTTTTGCCAATTAATTTTTTGTATAGTGAGTGACCCCCCCTAAAATGTCAGGCTGCGACCGCGCCTGCTTCCCAGCATAGCGAGCTGTCTCTTTCAGTTGGGGAATCCCCCTTACTACAGAACTACAGAGTTTACTACCCGTTTAGTATTACCGGATAATATTCAGTGTTGTCGTCTTGAGAATGCAAAATAATGCTATATTTTAAACATTCGTTGCATACAATGTAAAAATCGGGAGATAGGACAGTTAAATCGGGATATCGGGAGGGAGACGCCAAAATCAGTACATCTCCCGATAAATCGGGAACACTGCTCGGTCGGTCACGACTCACGTGGGATCTGAAAAAGCCTGGAGATTGCGAAAACGAGAAAAAAGTACTTACTTATAAATAAATTAATGTAGCAACTCCGTTATTTAGGTAGCTTCCTAAAAGGAATTACATTTCTAAGTATAATATACATCGCCACTCACTGAGCACGCGTGTGTGGTATGTATTTTTTAATGAAATAAGGGGGCAAACGAGCAAACGAGTCACCTGATGGATAGCTACTACTGTCGCCCTGCGCCCATGGACACTCGCAAGTCGCGACATCAGAAGAGCTGCAGGCGCGTTGCCGGCCTTTGCGTGTGTTAGTTTTGTGTGCACTTATGTGAAATATAAAAACGTTTTTGCGCTACTTCTAAGCAAATAACATTGAAGGATTTTTCTGGTTTTCTCAAAGGCCATGGATCCAAATATGCCTTACTGAATATTACACAATACACATACGGCATATCTACTTATTAAACAGACCAAATCAGAATTGCTTCACGCCCGCCTAAACCTCAGAACCAATTTGAATAAAATTTGATATAGACGTACCTACTTCCCGTAAAAGGACATAGGAGTCTTTTTATCCCGGAATATATAATTCCCGCGCGATAAACATATTTTGGTGCAACGGAGTTGCGGGCATCATCAATCATAATCCCTCTCAAACGAATCACAATAAAAAATCACAAAAAGAACTAAAAAAGGATGAACAGATAGTTTTCCCAACCCTCTCGGCTCTCACTGCTTCCGTATTCGCGTATCAAAGCCAGCAAATTACAAAGAGAAACAGAAACAACCAGACTTGGTTAAATCACGCCTGACTTGGCATTAATTGAAAGCACCGAACAGTTCCGAAAACAATCCCGCGGCCCGCCTACCCGGAATGTGTTTTCAAAGTATTTTGATTTTCTATGTTGCAATTTGCGAATATGATTTTCCAGCTATTCTAGTATAATATACCCGTATATTCCCAGTTAAGCTACTTATATTAAAAGCGTAAGTACGTATAATGTATATTTCCACCATAATATTACATGATATTATTATCTTATATATAAAATTTCCCTGTCACAATGTTAGTTACCGTACTCCTCCGAAACGGCTTGACCGATCTTTATGAAATTTTATATGCATATTCAGTAGGTCTGAGAATCGGCCAACATCTATTTTTCATACCAAAAATTATTTATATGGCAAAACAACATTGCCGGGTCAGCTAGTAACCGTATATTTTTAGCAAATTGTACATATAGCAGCGTATTTCCACTTTCCAGCATAAAGCCGTGGAAATTGAACTGTTCATTAAAATTTTAACTTTGTTAACGAGTAACTCCATCGGTTTTGTTCAAAAACTTTCATAGTGCTTCCCTGCTGAACTTTGAGAAACAAATAGAACGTTATATCGATAAAACAAAAGGCCTCAAAAGTAAAAACCTAAAATATTTAGTACTACAGCAGCTATAGTTACTAGGACCTAGGTACTAATTCCTGTTATGCGCGGATCTGGTCCACATGCGGATTCTCCTTGCCTCGCCCGTGTTGTCCGCTTACCAGGAAAAACCACCAAACCAAAAAAGGACCAGGCCTTTAGCCAAAACGTCTATATCGCTTCTTTATAGAATCACCGATCAAATTGAACGAAATTAACATAAGCATTCGATAAAATTGTCGACATTCGACTCATGTTATGTTAATTCCATACATTTTGATCGGTGATTCTATAAAGAAGCGATAAAAACGTCTTTATTGAGTGCTCCCACTTTTCACACTGCGAATTCGCATCGCATCGCAAAAATCCGCGTCAAAACTCATATTAACAATATAATTACATTACGATGCGAAGTCGCACGAGTTTTTCCGCTGTGTTTTTTTTTTAATCCTCGCGCGGGCCCTAACACGCATGACAGAAAAAGCGCCCTCAACTCACTTGTTATTTCCTTGCGGATGGCGCGCTTGTATCTCAACCCTCGAGCCGTAGTGGTAGACGCGGCCGTTGGGGTGGATGAGGCCGGCTGTGGCTCCGGATCGCGACAACGCTAGTATTATATTGTTCTTCGGGTTAGTCACTCTCACCGCACCGTCCACCGTCATATCCACCCTGAGAATGAGGACCAGTTTTAAGCTTCCAGGAGACATCGCATAAGGATTAAGGACCAGTATTTTCACACATAGGCATATTAAACATCAGCAGTGTTACAATAACTTACATGAAACCGGGAAATATGAGAAGCGTATAGGAAAATAATATATTTATTTGGAGTAGGAAACTTTTACAAATTTTAATCATCTCAAATCTATTGTTATTCTATTGTTGTCGCGATCATTGGTGATCTTATGGGGCTTGATAGGTTAAGGCCTCTATATCCGCCAACGACCTTGATCATTGTCAGTGCGAATATCGACGTAAATGACATTAAAATAACATTCATAACAGCGCGTCTTGTACGGTGGCGGTTACGACGCTCGCCGCGTCCATGATAGGGCGAAATAGGAGAAAAAACCTTTTTAAGGCTTACTATAATACATATTTCAAAGAAGTAAAAAAACCAAATTATCAACTTATGTATTGCAAAGCAGTAGATATTTTTTATATATTCTTTTGATAAATAATGAAGGAGTAAAGTGGTTTCATTCTACGATTTGGAGATGATCTGTTTTTTTATTTTTTTATTATGTGATACCGATAGAAAAAATATGGCAAAACCACGTTACGTATCATATCATGTAGATTACTAATTATTTTTTTCAGATATAATTTCTCTGTTAATGCCGATGAAAAGTGGTTTCATCTGCACGCTTTTTTCGCGAGAGGTGCCTTAATGTGGAAACATCCTATTATACATTATAATGCTCGCTACGATCCTGCATCAATATTAAAGTCGGGGTAGCAAGCACCGTATTATATGTTTGGTTTGATTAGGGGCCTTCCTTCTTGAAGAAGTTCTACAAACTTTTAATACAGAATATATATTTAAGTAATTTATTAAGGCTTGATATATGCTCCTGAGTCCTGCGTCACTACCAAAGTCTATTGTCGCAATCGGCGCGGCGTAGCAAGCTTATAGTGATAATAACATTAGTAATATAACGAATGTTCACAAGAAAACATCGAATTGTTCAGGAAATTCCTTGAAAGCTTTTTACATGGCGGTAGATTATTATAAAATCCAAATTGTAAATAAATGGGGGGTTTACACCGGTGGCTAAAGGCTAAAGTCCAGTGCCGTAAATACTAAATAGCCTTTTTTGCAGTATTTTGATATCGTTGTTTTTTGCGCCCTGTGCGAGTCTGTATTAAACTGCACCCTTGTTTTTTAACCGACTTCTAAAAAGGAGGTTATAATATTATGTTCGGCTGAGGATATTTTTTTTACTACATTGGGCAACATTTCTGGTGTGCAGCGGGAACTAATCGGGAGAAATTCGAAAAAATAAGAGTCTGTCTCAGTTATTCTTGCATTTCTTGCGCCCCCTAGAGTCTACACCCTATGCCTGGACACCGGTGGCACCGCCCTACTTACGCCACTGCTAAAGCCGTACCACTTTGGCTGCACGGCTTAAGGCTCCTCTCGCGAAAAAAGCATGAAAATGAAACCACTTTTCATCGGCATTAACAGAGAAATTATATCTGAAAAAAAAATAATAAGTAATCTACATGATATGATACGTAACGTGGTTTTGCCATATTTTTTCTATCGGTATCACATAATAAAGAAATAAAATACAAATCACCTCCAAATCGTTGAATGAAACCACTTTACTCCTTCATTATTTATCAAAAGAATATATAAAAAATATCTACTGCTTTGCAATACATAAGTTGATAATTTGGTTTTTTTACTTTTTTGAAATATGTATTATATTAAGCCTTAAAAAGGTTTTTTCTCCTATTTCGCCCTATCATGGACGCGGCGAGCGTCGTAACCGGCCACCGTACAAGGCGCGCTGTTATAATGTTATTTTAATGTCATTTACGTCGATATTCGCACTGACAGACAATGATCAAGGTCGTTGGCGGTGGCGGATATAGAGGCCTTAAATCGACCGTCGACCGTCCGACCGTGGAAAAGAAAACGATGGCAATTTTTGGTTCTGCGGCTTTAGTCACCTAAACCCCCCTTTAAAGCTGATCGCAGTCGCACTGTATTCGTCCGCGCCGGACGTGCCGTATTTCGTGACTCGTGAGATCATATTTTTAACCGACTTCCAAAAAGGAGGAGGTTATATAATGTTCGGTTGTGGAAATATTTTTTTCATACAACCACGTACAACGAATTCTAAAATGCGGCGCGTACTGTGCGGACAATTGATATGCGATCACCTTAAGAGAGATTGAAGGTAGATTGGGTGCACTACATTTAAATATTACACCTTATTAGTTATTGCCTAGAAAGAAGACCGAAAATGGTAAAACGGAGTTCAACCGTACCCTATTGGTAGCGTGAACTTAATATTGAGCTTGTTAGGTAACGGTGTCAATATTATAGCGTTAGAAAATAGCTCATTCAATATTCACGCATTGTTAGGCATGGTCAGCGAGTGTTGTAAAAAATAGATTAAAGACTCGGCTCGTTAATATCGCGAAAAAAATTAATAGCGTAGACCGTAAAGTCGTAAACATTCGAAAAAAATAATAACAGGATATGAATACACGTTTATTTGTACGATGAACGTTTATTCGTCGGTGAAAGATACCAAGCGAAAGGTTGAAATTGAAAATGTCATAAAGAGTTTAACTCTTAGTTTAGCTCTTATAGTAGGAGTTAAACTCATAAAGAGTTTTTCCTATCAACTCCCAAGGGTACCATAGTAAACCAAGTTTTGTTGATAACGGAACCCTAAAACGGAACCCTAACCAGCAATTTTTTTGGAGTGAAAACTTCTTTAGCGGCGTTGAGCACTTTTGTGGGATGGGTAAAAACCGTGAAACTCGCGCCAGATTCTCATGCTGATCGAAAAACCATAGAAAAAGCGTAAGACGGTTGGAGAATAGTGTTTTGTGTCGAACTCGAACTCGAACTCGAAAACTCGAAATATCGAGAAGCTCACGAAAACTCGAAAACTCGAAATCCCGAAAACTTGAAAACTCGAAAACTCGAATACTCGAAACTCGAAAACTCGAAAACTCGAAAACTCGAAAACACGAGAACTCGAGAACTCGAAAACTCGAAAACTCGAAAACTTGAAAACTCGAGAACTCGAAAACTCGAAAACTCGAGAACTCGAGAACTCATAAACTCGAAAACTCGAGAACTCGAAAACTCAAAATATCGAGAAGTTCTCGAAAACTCGAAAACTCGAAATATCGAGAAGTTCTCGAAAACTCGAAATCTCGAAAACTCGAAAACTCGAAAACTCGAAAACACGAGAACTCGACAACTCGAAAACTCAAAAACTAGAGAACTCAATAACTCGAAAACTCGAAAACTCGAAAACACGAGAACTCGAAAACTCGAGAACTCTAAAACTCGAAAACTCGAAATCTCGAAAACTCGAAAACACGAGAACTCAAAAACTCGAAAACTCGAGAACTCAAAAACTCGAAAACTCAAAATATCGAGAAGTTCTCGAAAACTCGAAAACTCGAAATCTCGAAAATTCGAAAACTCGAAAACACGAGAACTCGACAACTCGAAAACTCGAAAACACGAGAACTTGAGAACTCGAAAACTCGAAAACTAAAAAACTCGAAAACTCGAAAACTCGAAAACTCGAGAACTCGAACTCGAATTGTAAGGGTTCAATTAAATAAAAAAAACGATTTTTAGAAAATTGATTTTCATAAAAAATGGGTTACAAAAATGCACAACGTTAATAATCAAGTTTTCACTTCTGCCGGCACTCCCGAAGTGCAACCCGTCTTTTTTTGTATTTTGGTAGGTTATATAATTTAAGAGTACCTACGTCCTAACATTGTCCTACAAATAGAACAATCCATATTTTAGGACCATCAAATCAAAGTATGAAATCCTTTCTATCTCTGTTAGCTACCACTTTCAAGATTTTTCGCAGATAAAAATGTTGTTGGTCTAATCAAAATGAAGCAACTCACAAAAAATTTGCTTGTTAGTAATAAAAAAAAATTGTTCTAGGGCTCCCTGAGTACCTGACTAGTACGATAGAAACTACCGCGAATCTGTCAGAAAGGTCGGCCTTAATATAAACCCATAACTATCTTATTCTATAACTATCTTATACTTACTTGACCCTGTCTCTGAGGCGCAGACAGATTGTGCCGTGTGGAGTCACAGAGCCGGTGTAGTCAACAGCCACATTATCTGCTACCTGAAAACACAAATAAACTTGTAAAGAGAAGAAAAAAAAATGATTTACGCAGAAATATTAACGTTAACAACACAATGATTATGGTCAGACTCAGACGTGTACCTAGTTATACTAAGGCATAATTATTAAGGTTCAACAGTACTTTAAATCAAAAATATTGAGAAAGTGAACAATTATATCCCAATTCGGACCATTGCTACGGTTGTTTGCAGTTGCGGTCTCTTCTACTACATATTTCAACTTTCACACCAGAGTCCAGACCTGACTTGAGTTCTTACGAATTTTACAAATCCTTGCTGAAAAAGATACGATTTTTAGCAAAATTGGCAAGACGTAAAAATATATTTAAGTGACGTCCGGGGAAATAACCACATTTCGTTTATCCAGCGACGGCAATTTAGGAGATGGCAGGCGGCAGCCCTACATGAATGCAATAATAACAGCGTTTGGGAGAGAGATAGCGAGATAATCCCTAGCCACGGCCCACGCTCCGTGTCCCCAGCACACGCGGCGCGGCGACATAGTATAGGGAGGCTGGCGACGTGCTTGTGGATAAAAGTCGCCGCAAGAACTCTCTTCTCTTTTCGCCAGGCCCTAGCCACTTACGAATTTAAAAATTTCGCGACATCATTAGAATGTACGTTGAATATTGTTGGGGAATTTCAGAGTATTACATGAAGTTATTCTCTGACAACACTCGCTCTGTGGCGGTCATTTTATAAATCAGTGCAAAAATGAAAGTTTGTGGGCCACAACATGGTAATTCCAGTCACTTGTTCAATCCCTAGATAAGTAATTTTGTTGTTTATTAATATTAAATTCTTATGAATTAATAAATATTTATAAGTAATACGTTGGCATTGTTCGCGATATCATAATATTAGACTTTATAATGTTATTTGTAACAGAATTTTAAGTTCAATTTTATTCCAAAATAATATCAGTCCCTTTTTTTTTTTTGATATCGCAGGGGAAACCCATCATGGGTGCCCCGGGTTGGGTACCCCGGGGGTATGTGAGACTCCTACTCACTAAAACCACCTGCGGCTCGCCTTCAGCCGTATAACGGAGGGAGATCCCGGATCTGTCTAACACAGGACCCCCTCCACGACTGGCCGGTCTATCTCGGACCGGACTTCCACCAAAGTAAGGGAACGCTTAGGCGAACTAAAGCGTTCCCCTCGGCGCCGGGACTGACAAAGCCGGGCAGGTTCCCATCCTGACCCGGAGCCCCGTTAGACGAGAGATTGGAGGTTCGCGTAGCGACGCCTCCGCACTCCCGTCCTACGCCGGCGGAGCGGCAGAGAGGTGGGATCGTCCTCTCTGTCTCGCTCCGCGGCCTCTTTCTGTGAAAGGACGGTTTCACAGAAAGAAACCGCCGCCTGCCAGGCCTCATCACTCTCGAGCATGCAGCGTACCATGCTCGGGAGTGACAGGTCTCCACCTAGCACTGCCACGAGATCGTGGCGCTGCACGGCCCAACGATCGCACACCTCAAGGGTATGCTGGGCTGTGTCCTCCGCAGCGCCACAATCATGGCAGGCTGGCGTTGGCTCTCTCCTGGCAACCCTACACAGGTACTCACCGAAGCACCCGTGTCCGGTGAGCACCTGTGTAAGGCGGAAGGTGAGGGGTTTCCTCTTGCGGCGCATCCACGCCACAAGAACTGGACGCAGAGACTCGACGGTACGTTTACCGTACCGGGTCTGCGCCAGATCCTCACCCCACCTTCGTAGCAACCACTCTTGCCCCTGCTTTCGCACCCGCGAGAGCTCCTCCCAATTCGGTGACTCACCGAGAAGTGACCTCCTCTGTGAAACAAAGAGGTGCACCTCGGCGAGCACCATAGCCACGAGCTCCCACGGGGGATCTCCAGCCAGAGCAGTGGCTGCCACCCAGGAGACCGTACGGTACCCTCTGATAACCCTCACCGAAATAATATCAGTCCCTAGATAGCCCTAGATAGCCCTAGCTTCAAAGGCGCTCGGACTGACGTTTAGTATGAAAACATCAGTACTATAACGAAATACATATTATATTGTTTAAGCCTTCTCAACTGAATAAATATAATAGACTTAAGAAAAACATTTATTGAAAATATTATATCAAAAGCTGAAACTCATCAAGAGCAGTCACACAAACAGCTTTGGTCTGGCCCAAATGTTGAAAAATATATACTACTATACCGTATGCAAATCGGTTCAGTAGTTTTTGTGTTAAAGCAAAAGCCTTATACGAAATCTGACCCCCTCTATCGTCCCTTTAGGGCGGTGGGGGGATTTTTTTTTATAGACCAGATGTTAAGTTAGAAGAAGTCAAATATATCAGCGAAAACCGCATTCAAATCGGATCAGTAGTTTTCGTGTGATGGTGGAACAAACATACAGACAAACATACAGACAGACAGACAAAAAAACTAACCACATTTTTGACTTCTATAGCGATGTAGTAACACCCCCCGCTTATTATTTTTTGAATATCTTTAATGTACAGAATTTTCATTTCTACAGTTTTATTATATGTATAGATATTAGATAAGAAGTTTCGACCGGTAGTCTTAAAATAATATAAAATCGCCTAAGTGCGAGTCAGACTCGCGCATGAAGGCTTTAAAGTTGTCAGACCCTAGATGCGTAAACCAGCAAAACTCTAAAAATGTCATAAAATAATGCATAAAGTGACTGGCTGGCCCTTTTAGATAAGACACAATTAAAGTGGATTGCACGAACTAACTTTGACTTTAACTTTACCTTTAACTTTAACTTTGACAACAGTGCGAAATGTCAAATCTCTGGTTAAAGTTAAATATGGCGTCCAAACACCCCATATGCTCATACGACATCTGTCAAATTTTCCGGTTAAAGTTAAAGCTAAGGACGCCATATTTAACTTTAACCTTAACTTTACCTTTAACTTTAACATTAACCACGCCTCTGGTGCAACGCAGCCTTAATTGATCGCCTATCATGTACACTAACAGGGAATTTAATAACAAATTAAAAATGATGAAGACAAAATATCTTCAAAAGTTGCCCCTATTTTTGTGAAATCACCCTATTATGTTGTTGGCAGCACCAGCACAGACAATAAACAAAAAGTTTTGTTCGACGTAAGTTTCTGTCAATATTCTGATATTATGACGTGTGCAACTTGTCGGGGTCATTTTGGTCGGATCACGGATGTACTACGGATGTACCGACCTTAGGGAATAGGGCGCAATTTCATTAGTCGTTAACTCGTGCGGTATACCGTATACAGCATACGGGGAGTATATGACAACTAATGGCGCATTTTGATTGGTCGAGGCATGCGTTTCAGAAATCTCCTGCACACCGCATGCGGGCCCTATCGACCAGTGAAAATACGCCATTCAGTGACGAATATCAAACGTCTGAGACCAGCACCAGAAGGACAAAAAACATCCGTCCACGAGGTGTAAAGTTAGCTTGGTTGATTATGATTTAAGTATGCATGTTTTTAAGCTATGCTGGATCACTTGACTGATGCACATTTGACTGACCGATAAAACGACTTCAAGTCTCTTGCGTTTCAATATAAAATACACAATTCAATAAACTCAATTTTAACGCAACAACGGCTTTTAATTCTGAACGCTTATCCCCTGCAGAGTCGGGCTGAATCCATTAAGATAAGCCGATTATTCAGCATCAGACAAACTGAATTGAACTTTCTAACCTTATTAATACTGCAATGTACACGGTGCATGTTTACAACATTGCCGGCTTTCAGTTTTATTAACAGAAACATTGAGGTTGGTTTTGCAGTCGTACTGTAATACTTAATATTATATTTTCAATTTTGTTGTTCCTTTAGGACGAGTGTGGGTTGCCGGTTGTTTTAGGTACTTTAAAACACAATTAATAACAAACCCGTACATTAAATATATTTTTAAGTAGGCGTGTACACAGAAAACTATTAGCAGTACAATCTGGCACAATGAGCAAATTTTATAGGTACTAGGTACCTACCTAGGTACTTACTAAAAGTTTTCTATAGACAATAAAGTTAGGCAGGTACCTAGTAGGTAAAGTACATTTGCCGCATATATTTTTTCACCACCAAACATGGTTATAACTACCCCTACCTACACTCTACAGGATCTTTAGTAGAATCTTATCAGAATTGTATTGCTACAAACTTTGAAAAGGCGTCAGATTATAAAAATGAAGCTAATAGTTATGTATGTTATTTGTTATGGGTTGGTAGTACTACAAATATATATATTCTGTGTTATGGGTAGGGTTGTACCTCCAAGTCTCTCCAAGTGTCGTTGTGGTAGATATCATCACCAGGATAATATGGTGCTTTGTGCTGCATGGGTCCCCGCCACGGCGGCTGCCACCCAACAGCACCCATCAGCTCCATCTGCCCCAGACCACCTTCCAGAAACTTCGTGTAGTCTTGAAAGGCTGATAGGTTTGACTCCTCCTGGTAATATTATTTTGGCTTAATTGATAAAACAAACTGAACATAAAACATTCCTGTCTCAGCTGTTTAAAGTATAGTTCACACAGAGCCAATATTCTTGGCGCCAGTCTTGCAGAAGCTAGTATTGGCCTGGCCCCCGTTGTTTTGGACGAGGCCATCGCATTTACGAATTTTTCTTCGGGTGTCCACAAGTTTGTAATTAAAAAATAATAAATTTGCGGCAAAGTTTGTTGGAAAAGAAATGTTTTAGCAAAATCCCTGCACTATTATGAGAAGAGTTATTGCAATCTTAGAAAAAATAAAACGAAACTAAGTTGGATAAAAAAATGGATAAGCGATAGACTTATAACTAGAGCTTTTCGAGCGAAGCATGAAGCGCGCATTTCTTTATTTTTTCATGCATCACAATTCGCAATGCTTATTCCACAAGCATTCGTGCTCTCTATAAAGTGGTATAAATTTTAAAGTATCCTCTTCGTTTAATTTTCTCGGCATTTTGTCGCAAAAATTGCAAACAGATACACCGTACAATTGTTCGTCAGTGACGGGCGAGATGCGTGACCTACATAGTATAGTTTATACACAGTCAACACTGGCTGCCAATAAGACTGGCAGCCAGCGTTGGCTTGATATTTGCCTTGTGTGAACAGTTTTTCAAGCCAGGCCAACGCTGGCTGCTAACACTGGCGAGAATAGAGCGCCCGTCTATTTTTCTAGCCAGTGACCTCCGCCCTCACCCTCAACACCCGCGTCAGTGTTGCGGAGTGTAGACGCTCTGTTTGGAATTTCTGCGGCAAAATGCCGACAAAATTAAACGAAGAGGATACTTTCAAATTTATAACATTTTAAAGAAAGCACGAATGCTTGTGGAATAAGCATTGTGAAAATAAAGAAATGCGCTCTTCGGCGTTCGATCAATTCGTGTAGGATCAACTCAAAAGGATCTTCTAATCTTAGTTGTTTCAGCAACAAGGCTCTTGTTACAGGTCTATCGCTTAACCTTTTTTTACCCAAATAGTTTCGTTTTCTTTTTTTTTTAATACTGCAACTACTACTTCTTAACACTTCTCATTAAAGCTTAAAACAAACCTAAAGGCCTGTATTCACTTTATCGAGCCCCTGATTCATCATCAGCTGAAGAGGAAAGAAAGAAGAAACACAGGTTGTGTGAACAAAGAAGAAAAGCAAAAATCAAAATGGACCCGCAAAAGCGCGAAGAGTTTCTTAGAAAAGATAGATAAAGATATTTGAGAAGAAAAGCCGCCGGATTGATTCCTCTTATACATGAAATGACGCCCGAAAAGCTTGAAACCTTACGGAAAAGAAACCGCGCCAATGCCCTTGCATACTACAGGAGAAATAAAGCTAATACATCTAAGAAGTAGGTATGTAATATTATCACTGATTGTTTTATTTCATTTGGGTGCACATTGTGTAATGTTATTTATTAATTAATACTTAACTAGGTACATATTATATACTTTTATGGTGGATTTTCACTTCGGTGAACACTACTTTCATTTCGGTGATTAAAGGTGAGACCGCACTAAGACACGACGCGACGTTAAAAGAAATTTAGATAAACATGACATAATATTGTATAGTAGACTGTATTTGTATCAACTTTTAGCTCATACTAATTATGTGCAACTGTTTGTACCAACGTAAAAAAAAATAAAAAAATAATAAATCAAATTAACTCTACAGTTTCTTACTTTTAGTTCTGACGATGTTAATTTATTTTAGGATGGCCCCTGATCCATCATCAGCTGAAGAGGAAAGAAAGAAGAAAAGCAAAAATCAAAATGGATCCGCAAAAACGCGAGGAGTTTCTTAGAAAAGACAGAGAAAGATATTTGAAAAGAAAAGCCGCCGGATTGATTCCTCTAAGACATCAAATGTCGCCCGAAAAGCTTGAAATGATACGGAAGAGAAAACGTGCCAAAGCCCGTGAATACTACAGGAGAAAAAAGCTGAGAAGTATGTAATATCACTGATTGTTTTATTTCATTTAAACTTGAGTACACGTCGTGTAATGTTATCTATACTTATAAAATTACATGTCCTGAACTCCTGACTGACTGACTGATTCATCATCGCTGAGCAAAAACTATTAAAGTTACAGCCACGAAATTTGGTGAGTAGGGTTGTTTTATTAAGCAGACACCCACTAAGGAAGGAATTTTGAAAATTTTATCCCGAAGGGGGTGAAATACGGGTTGAAAGTCTGAATGAAAATCCGTCATTTCTTAAGTTAGAAACATGCAATTTTATGTTTGGGCTACTGATTAAAAATGATCCACATGAATCCACACTGAGAAACCGCCCAGTTTTGGAGCTCACCTTTGAAATTTCCGTACTTAATTCTGAGGCTACATCATAATATTTTATCCTCGGCAATTTGCATAGTGTTTTAACTGCCGCTGCAGTACAGTCACTGCAGTTCTAACCTAACCAACTTTTGGATGGACTTGACTGGACTGGACTGGATTGGACTTTCTGGGTTTTATTTGTTTTTGTTTTGGCGGAGCTGTGCCCCCCGAGCCCCCTTTTATACTTGTAGTAGTCGCCGGCTGCGCTGCCGCAGCACGTTCGCTGCGCTCGCTCGGCTCCCTCTGTGTTGTAGTCTAAGTTCTAACCTAACCTTTTTGACCTTCTGGATTGTGTTTGTTTTTGTTTCGGGATCCCCCCCCCCCCCTGTTAGGTCTTTTCATTAATAATGAAATGAAATAAAAATTATGCGCTTGATATGGCGTCGGCAGTGGAGGCACTCCCTTGTAAGTATTGTGTTACTTACTAAGTAACACATAAACACCAGAAAACAGATGAACTTATCTCAAGATTACGATTTTAAATGTAAATTTCTCCTATATGGAGGGGAGGAGTTCTCCGGGGGTGGAAGTGGCGTGAGGAGATTTTTCTCACCAAAAAACATTCTTCCTCAACCAATGTGAGCACCGTGGTTAGCACCAAAAAATTATTATGGTACCTAGGTTTGCGAACCTTAGCCCTTGGCCGATTATTTCTAATTCGAAAAAGAACGCTTTACTTGCCTGATTGAAGGAGTGAGCAGTGTAAAGACTTCTGGGACGGACAGGCATCGGCTCTTTTCTAAAATCTTGAGCAGCCATTATGAAGGGGGTATAATAGGATACGATGACTAGATGTGGACTGTAATAAATTATTACGGTAGGTATTTAACAATAAGCAATTCCACGACAAACACTACATACTACTAATTATAAAACTGTGTTTACAATCACGGTAGGGAAAAATTATAAAATCTAACAACACACGTCATAAAATATTGTTCCATTTATAAATTAATATTTTATGACAAAATATTTTGTAACTGGCCAGCTGCAGCAGGTGGATGCAAGTTCCGAACAAAAAAAAATTGGGTTCCAAATTTAAACATAGCAACTGGACCCAATAACATAATCTGTGCTTGATCTGTGCAAGGTCGACTGTGATTGGCTGATAAAAAGATCATAAAGAATATAAACTACATGAGAAAAAAGACGAAGAAGGAGTTTAAAACTCAAAGTTCGATTTTCATTTTGTGAAAATGGGAAAGGTTTGGCGGGCATGTGAAAGAGTGCTGTTGTGTTTTGTATTATTTTCCTAAAATTGTGTTAGCTGGGTTTTTAATGTGTAATATTGGTAGAATATTAACCATTAGATATTCGTGTTCATGCACAAGTGTAGGAAAGTGATGTAATATTTTGTGCTATTTTGTGTTCCCTCCAAAACTCCATCGAAAGTTTCAGTAAAGCGTCTACCACTTTACTGAATCGACCGACTTGACTCCTTGACTGTATTGACTTTTACTTAGACTTTGACTAGACTTTAGACCTGACGATACATGAAATCGACGATGAAAATTTTATTAGGAGGAATATGGTTTTCCCGCCATATTCCTTACCTTTTTACCTTGTCTGTGGCACAACATACACATCCTTTGTGTCAAGTTGCCAAAAAAGAAGAAAAAGAAAGAAAGAATGAAGATTTTGTGAAAATTATTTGTAGCAACTCATACAAAAATTGTAAATTATGTGGATTAATTATTGAAAAACGAAAGGTAAGCCATTGTAAAATGTAAATGTAACCGTAAATTGATAAATTGAAGCAAAACATAACTATGCCATACCATGTTTTAATACAAAGTTACATGTCGTAGTATTATTTGCATTATGCAATTTGTACATTAATTTACAACTTAAACTTTATAATATGAAAAAGATATATTATTATTTCATAGAAAATATTATAATGTATATCAGTATGCAGTTAATTTGGAAATTAATGTTGAAATGTGTATATTGTTTTATTGTAATAATACATGAGGTTATATTAACTATACTTTAATAATTTATGTGAACTGTATTGAAATGTAGTAAATGAAAAATGTTTAATTAATTTCAGATTTTTAGGTCCCTATACTAGTTTGCTACATTTTAGTCTGCAAGCAATAGCTGTTAAGGAGATTTTAGGAGGAGAAGGAAGGTATGGGATTATGAGTGGTACGGCAACCAAGGAAAAATCCTCTGATCAAGTGAGGTTGTATGCAGCTGGCCTGAACCCGCGTGATAGATTTCAGCTGTCGTATACAGAACAAAGTAATGATACTTAAGTGTGTATATATAAAGGTGCGCGTCCACTGGATCGGAGAGAATCGGAATGAGGAAGAGGGAGAATCGGAGCGTAGGTACGGTGCGGACGGTTTTGTTGCTTTGTATGTATAGTATGACTACTGTGAACTGCACTAGAAGTACTGGAACGTCATTCTGCGCCTGACAAATATATTATGACGACACGATGCGCCATCCGCACCGTCGCGTACGTCGCGATTCCGACCTGGTGGACGCGCAGCTTTAATCCCCTCCCTATATAGAGTTTACTGTATAAGCCAATCAAGTAGTTAGTAGATTAGCATAGACAGCTATTCTATTATATTTATATAAATAAAACTTATAAAACTGTACTGTAATATTATAATACTGAATAATAGAAATCAACAAAAGCTTGTGGATTAAATCTGTTTTATTGTTTAATTTACCTTATTAGCCTATTTATTTAGCTATGTACAATAATTTTTAATGAAATGAAACATTTATTTGAGCTCATTTCTTTTTTATTTTATTTTTTTTAATTTTTGGTATGTTTAGAGCAAAAGGTTTTGCACTTAAAAAATTTAACTTCAGTTTCAAATTTTAAAATTAACGGATGTTAATTTTTTTTCTTCTAAGTCCGACCTCTTGTTACGTAGTATACAGTTTACATTCTCTTTGAGCTGCAGCTTACTAGTTTTATTTTAAATGTGTTGCCAACAATGTTGCCCAGGTTTGTTGCAGTGTTGGTTTGGACCGGGTCGCTGGGGATGCGTAACGCATTTCCCACCGTTAAAAAAAAAGTGTTGGTTTGGACTTATAAGTCTATGGTTTGGACCATTGGTTTGGACTTTGGTAGAACCTGTGGGTAGAACCGTAATGCCCGCTGTACACTCTCGCCGAGAGCTCTCGGGCGAGAGTCTCGTGCGAGAGCCCCTTGCCCGAGTGCGATCATGTACATTCTCGCTTAGTTCAATCGCAGTTAAGAACTCAGACAAGATGGACGAAAACGACCATTCACCATTCACCATGCATCGAAAGATATAATTGTAATCCAAACATTTATAATCATATTTAATTTTATTTCTCACAAATAATGACTGATAATGTCGTTTATTATTGTTATTTTTCTGTTCTACACTGTCCAACGGCTAAACTAGTACTGAAAAACGCGAGAGTGTACAGTAGTGCGCTCGTTTTCCTCGCGAGACCCTTTGTCTCGGGCGCAATATACCGACAACGGACCGAGAGGGTCCGAGACAGGCGAGACGAGGCGAGCGCACCCATTTACACTCTCGCACTCGGGCCGCCTCGTTGTGTCTCGGCGAGAGTGTACAGCCGGCTTAAGATAGGAATGTTTTCTTATTTTTAATCTCCACCAGACGGCGCGACGATAGACACTTCTAGATTTTCTGGCTGTGTTCCTAAATCTACTGCGACCACTATACAGTGCTATCACTGTAGAAAAAATCGTTCCGTAATGGAGTTGCAGTATACTGCCGCAGTACCGTAGTGAAATATATGACGTCATCAATCGCCGTCATATTGTACTGTAGAGCGTTTTCACACGAGACACGACCCGACACGACAAACTGCGGTGACGATTCCGTGCGCCATACATTTCTATGTACCGTTTTCACACGGAACGACACCGCACAGCACGACACACGATTTTGAGACGACAATCCGCTATGTCGTCACGTTTTTTAGCACAGATAAAAAAATTACAAAGATATTATGAAAGTTGTCTGTGGTTCATTGATTCAGTTTGAATTTTGAACCAGGCCACTAAAATTACTGCCTTAAATAATACAATATGCCCCGCGTACCACTTGACGTTAGAAAGGATCATCGAACTATCTTTTAAAATTATATTGTACAAAACCCAACAATAGATGACATAATATTTTTAAGTACTAATGGCTGGTTTACACGTACTAAGTTGATAAGTAGTTAACTTAATTTTAAATTTGTAAATTGTAAACACAAAATTTAGTAGCCAATAGCAAGTTAAAATTTAGTTAAGTAAGTATAGGGTCATAAGTTAAAATTTAGTTCACCATTTATCTACTTATCACGTGTAAACCAGCCATAAGTGAATGCGGTGTCGTCGCAGAAATCGTCGCTCGTGTGAAAACGTTCAAACGACACGGTTCATAGACAATTTATATTTGTCTATGAACCGTGTCGTGTCGTGTCTCGTGTGAAAACGCCGTTACTACTGGCGTTTCCGAGGTATAGTGCGTTTCATCGAACAGGTAGTTCCTTTGCCGTCATGTTGGTATTCCTGTCTGTCAATAATGTGAACAAGGTTGACAGCTCTTCGAGTTTTCATAAGTACTGTGATTTCGTGAGAAAATCATGCCGAAAACATTAAAGAGTGGTGAAAGATTGATGGTGCTAAGAGTGAAAGAGTTTTGTGAACGTGGAAAACGTAACTAGGCCCCAATAATTCCATTGAACTCGATTTGCCGCAATTACGGCTTACGCAATTCAGAGGGCGGCAAATTCAGGTGGCGGCCAAATTCACACTTCACAGACCAATGGACAACTCATCATTTATTTTTCTTTGACCACGGAATAAATAATAGCACAAGTACAGGAATTTCATAGCCATATCAACTTGACCGATACCCTGAGCGCGGAGTGAGACGTGCTGCACGAACATTTATTATTCGCGAGGCGCGTAGCCATAGTTCAAAATACGCGCTCGGCTTCCGCTCGCCTGCAGGAATCACAGATTGGGGCAACACGCATTTAACCCTACCCTGTTATGGGGGCGACTATAGTCCGTGCGGAACTAGTTGGCCGCTCTGCCGGTACATGAGTGTATGGGCAGAGCGGCCAATTAGTTCCGCGCGGACTATAATAGGCCTGGAGATAGTGACAGAAATTCTTGGTGATTTGTGCCAGTATGGCGGTTTTACAGGTGTATAATTAGGGTTTAAGGGTTACAAGTTTTAGCTGCACCAACGCTCTGTGTCTTTCCAGCATCAGTACAGGGACACAAACGTTCGTCGCTTCAAAACAAAGAAAATATAAGGGAAGATATTCTATAAAAATTATGGAGTGGCTGTAGTCACGTAACTTTTGCGTGCATGTTTTGAATGATAATAATTTATAATTATGACACTTATATCAAATTAAGGGCTAAGGTATATGATCGAGATTATTTCTTTTATTTTTATTTATTTGTTTATTTACCTATTACTTTCATCGCAATGGGGATTGTCCATTTTTTTTTAATTTTGCTCATTACAAAAACATTTCGAGGAATAAGGTCAGTGATCGTTTTTCTGTATATAAACGAAAAAAATACCCATTAGTTACTTACATTTTTAAACAAATATGTTTAACCTTAGTTTGACCTTCAATGGCGTTAAATTAGCAATAAATTCGACCAATATTACGTTTCGAACTTTTGGTAAGCTTTTCGTATCAGTTTTCACATAATGAGAACTTGTATTTGACGAACCAGCCATTATAATAAGATTGAAAGGAAATTTAAACATACTGCAGAGGTCAATTGGCTGCCGATGATGACGTCAGAGCGAAACTTTAAAAATGTATTGAGAAAAAACTAGCCAATGAATTTCAAAATTATTTAATTTATATTCTTAAAATACCCTATTTTAACGAAAAAAAATATAAAAAGTACATGTGATTTTTTTTGGACAATGCCCATTCCAAAAAATGTAAAATTTTCGTAACTTTCGTGGCACTATTTTCGTGGATTTTTACCATGAAAGTTACCTAGCGACCTACGAAAGCTACGTAGGCTGTTTGTTACACCGTTTTCCTATGTGGATTGGCTATAGTATAGTATTTCCAGCTATGGTTTTGGTACCCTTAACACATTTTTTACTCTACAAGCTTTTTTTGAAAATGAAAACATATGTGACTTTATACATCAATCTACCTTCTGATCTTTTATCCAAATATTATATTGGGTCTGCTTCTATTCTAGTGGATTTACCTGAATATCAGTATTTTACATGAACAACTGATATTACATCCTCAATCCAAATGCAAAGCGATACGATACTCAGACTTAATATCAGGGCGAGCGAAGCGAGCTCTCATATATATGTCACAAACTAAAAATATTATGATCTTGTGTCCTGAATCTCCATATTTAGTTAAAAACCCCCTTATAATAACCTCCTAAATCACTTAATCTTCAAGAACTTCAAATAACATCACCTGAACCTCGAAAAAATCACAGCATTTCAGAACCGGTTACTACTTAAGCAACAAATTAAAGTTCCATGCTCTTTAGTATTGTTGATCCAAATTATTATTTAAACTGATTGATTAAATAATAATTTATTTTATTATTTAAGAAAAAAAGATTTTAATCCATAATTTGTTCCTAGAAAATGCAATCGTAACTTTCGTGGAGTTTGTCGCAACTTTCGTGGGGACCGAAATTTCAAATTTGATTATCTCAGTAGTTTATGGACCGATTTACGTGCCTTAAAGATCGTATTTATTATCTTTAGAGCACCTTAAAAATATTTGCATTTATTTAAAGATAACTCTAAAATAAAAAAAATCCCACGAAAGTGACGCGGAAAATCATTTTTGAAGATTCACTCTTTTACATCATGGCATCATTGTAGTCTCGTCATATTTTGACAATTATATCAAAAAAAAAATTGTTACAGATGGTAACCATGGGGCGGGATGACTATCGGACTTGAGCAAAAAAGTGATAAAAATTGGACGATTTGTACCAGTATGGCATTTGGATTTTTGGAAATTATACGATACAATGTGACCATTATTATATTTGTCATACTTGTAGTAGATGGAAAAAGTGGCGCCATACTTGAAAAACCGTTTGAATTACGTATGAAATCTTAGGATTTTGAAAAAAATATTATTCACATTCGCTGCCTCCCACAGGTATGGCGTTATCAGACTCCTATTTATGATCATACAGGGAACTGTTAAAAAAAGTTTCAGGGTGGTACAAATCGTTTGGCGAAAAAAAAACTTACACCTTTGCAGTGGTATGGCGGTCATTGGGTGCTTTCGGAAAAGTATGGCAAGGTGATTTTCGTGAATGGCTACTCGACGATAATTAGCTATGCAAAAATTAGCCTGGTACTAATGGTTCAATTTTTTTATTAAAATTAACGTATTCGCGTTGGTATGGCGGGCTGTAAGCCGCACCCGACAAGTATGGCATTATCTTTTGCCTACTTATTTTTTTTCGACTATCTGAAAATATAAGCATTTTTGTGGAACAAATCGTTCGACACTCGTTATTTATACGACACGTTCGATTAACGCCCACGCGTTTGGGCTGCCAGTGCGAGCGCTATGACCATCATTTTCCTTTTTGCCTTTACGTAATTATACCCCTGTAAAACCGCCATACTGGTACATATGAAAAACGGGCGTGAGTGTGAAGAGAGGACGATGTTTGATTTTTTGGGTTAGTCGCCCTCATAAATATATACAGTATATCCTATAAATTGATAGCTGAAATTATATCTATACTTATAAAATAACATGTCCTGACTGATTGACTGACTGACTGATTCATCATCGCTGAGCAAAAACTGTTAAAGTTACAGCCACGAAATTTGGTGAGTAGGGTTGTTTTATTAAGTAGACAACCACTAAGGAAGGAATTTTGAAAATTTTACCCCGAAGGGGGTGAAATAGGGGTTGAAAGTTTGAATGAAAGTCCATCATTTCTTGAGTTAGAAACATGAAACTTTATTTTTAGGTTACAGATTAAAAATGAATGGATACGTGTTTAAGCGTTTTTGGAAATTCAACCCCCAAGGGGGTGAAATTGGGGTTGAAAGTTTGAATGAAAGTCCGTTATTTATTAAGTTAGAAACATGAAATTTTATGTTTGGGCTACTGATTAAAATGATTGGATACGTATTTAAGCGTTTTTAAAAAATTCTACCCCCAAAGGGGTGAAATAGGGGTTGAAAGTTTAAATGAAAGTCCGTCATTAATTCTTAAGTTAGAAACATGAAAGTTAATTTTTGGATTGCTGATTAAAAATTAACGGATAGGTATTTAAGCGGTTTTGGAAATTCTGCCCCCAAGGGTGTGAAATAATTGGGGTTGAAAGTTTTAATGAAAGTCCGTCATTTCTTGAGTTAGAAACATGAAACTTTATTTTCATGCTACTGATTAAAAATGAATGGATACGTATTTAAGCGTTTCTGGTTATTCTACCCTCAAGGGGGTGAAATCGGGGTAGAAAATTTCAATGAAAGTCCACCATTTCTTGAGTTAGAAATATGAAAGTTTATCGACGTTTGCGTTTGATGTTTGCTTAAATAGGGTCGCGTTTTTACCCTTTGTATAAGGAACCAAAAAGGGGAAAACCATGCATCTTTGTTATTATACTATGTCAACGCGGACGTAGTCGCGGGCAACAGCTAGTGGATGATAAAGGTAAAAATAAACAGTAAGTAAGTAGGTAGGCGGGGCGGCATTTTTCAGTTTTTGCCCCGCCTAAAAAAATTGAAGATCCGGGGCTGAAGCTAGTACAGTAATATTATCAGGGCGAGCGAAGCGAGCCCTAGTACTTCTCACAACCTATACATTTTGTGGTACACACTACACTTTACGGACAAACTATCACGCCTATTGATTTGTGCTTTAACATAGTATTTACATGTAAATGTGTTATCATCAGTCAGTGAAGGTGTGATGACGCGAGCCCTCACAGAGCTCGGCTTTTAGCTAGTAAATGCGAAAGTGATTTTGGTTGTTACATCTTCACACATAAAGTACTAAGCGGATCATCATAAAACTTTCATATCTCCCCTAATTTAAGGTAGGTAGGTGTAAGTGTAATGTGGCAACATTAATTTGCATTAGTGCCAACATGGCGGTAAAGGAACTATTTGATGAAACGCACTAGTGCGTTTCGTCGAATAGTTCTTTTGCGTCATGTTGGCATTCCTGTCTGTCAACAATGTAAACAAGGTAGACATGCTCTGCGAGTTTTCATAGATTTACTGTGATTTCGTGAGAAAATCGTGCCGAAAACATTAAAGAGTGGTGAAAGAATGATGGTGCTAAGAGTGAAACAGTTTTGTGAACGTGAAAAACGTAACTAGGCCCCAATAATTCCATTAAACTTGGGTTGCCGCTATTACGGCTTAGTGAAATAGGGTTACCAGCGTCAGTTTAATCATCCATAAACACAGTAAAACTTATGAATACATGCAGAGCGTGTCTAACGTGTTTACGTTATTATCAGAGAATGCCAACATGATGGCAAAGGAACTATTTGATGAAATGCACTTCTAGTAACGAAAACTACATACACGCGAACGAAGGCGCGGGTAAAAGCTAGTACAATAATATTATCAAGGCGAGCAAAGCGAGCCCTAATACTTCTCACAACCTGTACATTTTGTGGTACACTTTACGGACAAACTATCACGCCTACATGTAAATGTGTTATCATCAGTTAGTGTAGGTGTGATGGCGCGAGCCCTCACAAAGCTCGGCTTTTAGCTAGTAAATGCGGAAGTGACTTTGCTGGTTACGCCTTCACACATAAAGTACTAAGCGGATCATCATAAAACTTTCATATGTACACGTTGTCTGGAACTCTGGAGTATGGAGAAGGACATAGGGTACCTTTTATCCCGGGAAAAAGAACGGTCCCCGAGGGATAGACGTTAACGTAGTCAGAGCCGCGGGCGAAAGCTGTTAGAATTATTTACAATTTTCTTTAAGTGCATTTTGTGATAACTGATAACATATTATCTCCCCTAATGGGTTGTTTTCTTTTTATCATCTCCACCAGACGGCGCGACGATAGACACTCACTAATTTTCTATTGGTTCCCCACAGATTTGAAATTATCTGCAGGTTGGCATTACTGACTACATGTTGGTCGTGTTTCTAAAAAATATCAGTCTACTGTCAAGTTTAATATCAATCAAAATATCATACTCCTAAGCGATCATTGGCCTATTTCTTCCGCGAGTTTTAACTAAAACATCGTTATTATAACTTTATTATCCTATTCATTGGAATGTTATTGTGTCTTTTTAAAATTGAAATGTATCAAGTTTTACATGCTTTTGCCCAGTTATGTAGCAATTATTGATGGTATTCCCTGGTATTACCGATAGTTGTCTACCCATACGCCATCTAGTTACTAAAATGGAAGCTGTTTGACAATCAAATTAAAAAGCTAAGAAAATTCTTCATCGTAGCACAGTAAGGGTAATGTGGCAACATTAATTTGCATAAGTGTCAACATGACGGCAAAGGAACTATTCGATGAAACGCACTCTACACGTCACAGTCATTTTTGAGATGTGGAACGTTCGAGCTTGCCAGTGTAATAAATTAATTTTATGGTAAAGTTAAACTACGATAAAACTTCTAACATGGCGCGCATTTAAAAAAAATATAATATAAAATGTAAATTATAATTTCCGACCACTTACTAAATTTTAAAAACAATTATTATCAACTTAAAACTTTATTAATTTATTGATAATTATTTTAAATTATTTATTTGGTAAGTTTACAAGGCACGGAAAAATTTTATTGATATTTTTTTATGATGGAAACACTAGACACCCGCCACGTTTCGCCAGCTTTGTTGCTCGCGCATCAATCGACATTCGACAGTAAATTTTAGGTTCTTGGTCTTGTAGCGTGTTTATCAAGATTTGGTTTAAAAATGAGTGCACCAGCACCAGCACCATCCTATAAAATTGGAATTGTTAAGCAGGTAATTTATTTATTTACATTTCAAGACACCTGTGTCGGTATTACTACGGGCCGTATTGCCTCGTGCCCGTTCTGATTGCCCTGTTGGCACCGCGTCCACAAACTTATGCTTATAGAATGATCGATAGTGCTATTTGCCTTTGCACTTGAATATTTAATGTCTGTAGATACCGATTCTATTTTAGCCGACGAGAAAAGTATCATACAACTTCCCGTTATATCATTCATTGAATGCAGTCGAATTCGCTGACATATCACTCCGCTATTATCTAAATCACCGCGTTGCTAATATGTTAATTCTTATAATATTAACGAACAAATGTTAAATATTGTCTCTCTTTATCATTTTAGGTGTTATCAGGCGATACAATCGTAATACGCAAGCAGCCACAGGGGGGTCCGCCACCCGAGAAAGTTCTTGCGTTATCTGGAATAACCGCGCCTAAACTAGCGAGACAGAGAACTGCTAACAAGTAAGTAACCCATTGAATCCATGCCAGAACATATCAGCTCAATTTTCATAAAACATATTGTCAAAAGAGTTCACATATAGGCTGTCGCTGAGTTCAGCAATTAGTGCCATTAGAAATGGTCAGTAGTGCCTGAAATATTCTATTTTAGATTGCTGGATATATTTAATGAGTAGTCTATGTCATGACCCTGCCAGTAGTTTTGTTTTATAAAGTGAAAGTGCCTTTCTGATTGTGACTGGTGGTGGTGGTGGTAGGTAACTTATAAATTACTTACATGATGTAACTGATATCAAAGAAGTGCACCGACTGTAATTATGTTTCATTTATTAACAATATGTGTATTTTAGTCAAATTGTGTTTTTGAATTTGTACTAGACTTGTGTCTAGATATTTCTTGTATTGCCTTGTGTCTAGATCTTGCTTGTTAGTAAATGTTTTCTTTTAACACAAAAATCAAAAAATATTTTTGTGAAGAGCACTATAACTGTTATTATTTACTTATTGATAACATGATAGCTAATAAGTAATAACACATACTCTTAATCAGCATAATTTTAAATTTAAATTCATCGGTTTTTTTTTTATGCACTCCTAATGGAGGAGACATTTAAATTATTCAAAAGATTTTCTGTAATATATTTTTGTTGTATTATCTGTGTCTTTCATAATTATCATTATAAACATACAATTTTTTAAATATACTTAGCTATTGTCTGTAAAATCACTGTAAATATTTGCTTGCAGTCACAATATTGAACTGACACTTTGATTTTCTTTTGACTTTCTGTGAAACTCAGATACAGAATAATTAACTTTTAGATTAAAACTAGCTGTCCCGGCAAACGTTGCTTTGCCATAATATAAAGTATTTCGCCCATATTATTTTATTCAAGTGACAAATTAAGTATGTCGCCATGGCAACGTCGATCGCTATCTCGTCGCACAAACAATGGTCGCCGTCAGTCTCAGGTTGTAATCATTTAAGTATTTTTTATTCAACAAATGCACTTATCAATATATAAAGTACCCAGTAGCCGATTCTCAGACCTACTGAATATGCATATAAAATTTGGTAAAAATCAGTAAAGCCGTTTCGGAGGAGTTCATGGACTAACATTGTGACACGAGAATTTTACATATAAGATAAGTGGTGGTTCAATTTTATCCTGACCCAAAAGCGAATTGACAATTTCATTGCTCGCAAATGCCATTTATTTTAGTCTTATAAGATCTAGGTTACCTGCTTGGTAAACGTCTATAATAGTTCTATAAAAGCTGAATTAATTTTGATTACAACTAGTAAATTGACTGTGCTCTTAACATAATATAAGTGACATCTTTATGTCTGCATTCTGCTGGTGAACTACTTGAAAATTAAAATGTGATATAATTCATAACTTTTGTGTACCAAACAGCACATTTTGCTGATTGCATCAAAATGGTGCACCGGTCAATACATACCTTTGTTAAACCTTTGTTAAATTACAGCTGAAGCGAAATCATTTTAGAGTTAAATATTTTGTTCTTTTCTGGCGTTATTTGTGCACTTTCTACCAAATATTTATTTGTAAGTCGGACTTTTATCAAATTTTAGAATGTGCGAATTTAGTTATTGTATAACTTGAGTCATCTATTCCACTACTACAAGCAATAATTTATAAACATTTTGTTGCAGTGATAATGAAACTAAAGATGAGCCATTTGCATGGGAAGCACGTGAGTTTCTCAGGAAAAAGCTTGTCGGCAAAGAAGTAATCTTTACTGCAGAGAAACCACCAAACTCTGCTACTCGAGAATATGGTTGTGTGTGGGCTGGCAAAGATCCCACTAAGGATGAGAACATGACGGAAGCCCTCCTCTCTGAGGGTCTCGTGAAAGTGAGAGAAGGAGGACGCAACATACCTCAGCTGAAAAGATACGTAGAATTGGAAGATGCTGCTAAATCTCAAGGCAAAGGTCTGTGGGGCACTGACTTACAGGTGAGCTACGTAAGCTTAGCATAAGGTGCAAGCATGTAATACAATTTAAAGCTTCTTTTCAGATAAGATGTAAGATACAACTTATTTATAAAATTAGATTTTAAGCAATTTTTTAATAATATTTACAAAGAAATGGTTTTGCTTAAACATGCGTTTTGTTTTTCATAGAGTCATGTTCGTGACATCAAATGGAGTGTTGAAAATCCACAACAATTTGTGAAGAAACTCAATGGACAGCCAGTAAAAGCTATTATTGAGTATGTGAGGGATGGCTCAACAGTGAGGCTGTGCTTGCTGCCTGATTACATCCCAATTACATTGATGCTTTCTGGAATTAGAGTAAGTAGTAACCCACTTATTAACCCATATAGACCCGCCGTGCCCAAACGAGCACACTTTTAAAATTACTTAATTTTTTTGTCATTCAAGTTTATACTTATTTTTATTATAAGTTTCAATTTGGTAAAAGTGTATTTTCTTATTCTTAGAAGGTACAAATAATATAAATATAGTTCACAGTGTTTTATAGTGAATTTTCTGAAGCTGTTTCTAACATCCGAAATGACGCCAAGTTAGTATTTTTTATTTTTAAGTTTTTCTTTTAGGCATATATATTTTTTCACTTGAAAGAGCTCATTATACTATAACCTAAATAAAATATACATATTTGTGTGAAAAGCTTTAGTCTTTGTAAGATTAGGAGTAGTTTTATACAAGTGTCCCTATTTGGGGCCAATGGGCACATTGGATGTAAATTATTCCAATGTTTGTCCACCGATCAATTTCGTATATTCAATGAACTGAAGGGTTTTCAATAGCTATGATAAATACTATGGACTTCTGGAAGTTCCCATGATTGAAGATGATAGTGGAAAGATATATTTAGTTGTATTTCCTAAGCAACCATGTGTTTTTTTACCAGTTTTTCATTACTCCAATGAGAAGCTGGCTATTGTGCATCTGATAATATTGGCCAAGGCAGTACAGAGAAGTGTCTTCTCGTATCCGTCAATAATATGAAAAAAAAGAAAACGACGAGTTTGACTACCGTTTTGACAGACTAAATCAGAATTTGTTCTACATCGGCTGGAGTATAATGTCTACGCAATCGGGGCAAGCCACACCAGCGTTTTTTTTTCTGGAAAAAGTAAACAGATGTATCACTGTTGAAAGAATGTGGACGTTAGCTTCCTACATTTTTATCAAAGCTATAATTAGGACATACATAGGGTCAAGCCAATTGATCAATCGATTTTTTCGCACTGTTATACGAAACAAAAATTGGTGGTAGCTGGTAGGTACTGATTACGCACATGCTGGATTGCTTTGCCACTGCTGCAGTGACAAATGCATGGCGGCTGCATCATCAAAGTAATAAAAACAATGATTGAATCAGCTCCAATTTCGGCGGCATTTGGTCGTCATTACTTGAGACATACAAGCGGTAAAATCCTGCAGCCAGCAATACATATCTGTACTTCCAAACCTGCAGCATGAAGGGCCACTTTCGCGAAAAACTATCCCAACAATTGCGTTGTTCTGATGGGCTAGCATTACATCATGAATGTCACAGGCAATTTGAGAATGTGTGAAAACACGGTACATTCATAAAGAATGTATCGAAAATTTTCACACCGTTTGATCACATTGGCCCCATTTGAGGACGGCAATTTTTTTAATATAAAAAATCAAAAAAATTTAAGTTTTTTTGTATTTTCCTAATAATTTTATCGGTTTCTATAAATTAATAAAGAAATTTAATATTTTCCACGGCCCAGTTTCATTTGGGTCTAAATGGGTTAAAAACATATCTTGGAGTAATGCTTTTTTAATATTATCTTAGAATAGTCACTGGACAGACAAAGCATTGTTATTCATTAAATGTTTTTATAATTATTATACATAACAAGTATTGTCATAATACTTAGAAAAATAATGTAAGTATTTGTTTCTTATGCTAGTGTCCAGCGGTAAAACAAGATGGTGAATCTGAGCCATATGCGGAAGAAGCCCGTTTCTTCTTGGAGTCAAAGCTGCTACAAAAAGACATAGAAGTAATTCTAGAAGGTGTCAACAACAACAACTTTGTTGGCACAATCCTACATCCTCAAGGAAACATTGCCGAAGCCCTGTTACGGCAAGGTTTTGCCAGATGTGTCGATTGGTCTCTTGCTGTTATGAAATCAGGTAAATGTTGTATTGAATTATAATAATTATTTCTAGTACCTTTATCATGCAGTCTTATATCCTTTGAGACACATATTGGGACACTTTTATCCTGTATCCTTCAGAATTCAGGACTATTCTTGCATTTCACCAGCTTAAGTGTGAGCTTCCTTAGTTTTTATTATTTATAGGAATCCATCAACTTTAGGATTCCTATAAATAATAAAAACTAAGGAAGAGTAGTCAAAAATTTGCTCCACAAGTCTACAAAATGAGACCCGAATACATGCATACTTTATGCATGTATTCTGTACACAATTAGGTGTATTTATACAAGTGAACAATATTATTGTCAACAGTTTTATTTCGTCAATTTGAGTGTTAGTGTTTCATAGCTATTGTCATATTTTAGTGTGTGAAAAGGAACCAAATTCAAAATGGTTGAAATATGGGAGTTACATTTTCTTAGTTTTTATTATTCGTAGATGGATTTCTAAAATTAGTATGAATCATCTGATAAATTATGAATTTTTTTAGGTGCATCAACATTGAGATCAGCAGAAAAAGCAGCGAAAGAAGCTAAACTTCGTATGTGGATGAACTATGTGAGCAACGCGCCAATCATTGCAGCAAAAGACAAAGAATTCTCCGCTACAGTTCTAGAAGTTGTCAATGGTGACGCACTAGTAGTTAAGACACATAATGGTGTACAGAAGAAAATATTCTTAGCTAGTATCAGACCACCAAGAGAAAAGTAAATATAATATTATACTCCCTTACTTATGATAAATATATATTCTATACCTTACTTTAATATAAAGATTCATACTATCTATAAATTCCAATACCATGTTTTGATGAGACTAATATATTGGAAAAGACTAAAATATTGTATTAGTTATAACAACTTTATACACAGCATGAGTCATTGTTTGTTTCCTAGGAACAGCCCTGATGATGAAGGTAAGCAGTCCCCAAGACCAAAAGGTTTCAAGCCTTTGTATGATATCCCATGGTTATATGAAGCTCGTGAATTCTTGAGGAAAAAACTTGTCGGAAAGAAAATAAATGTCACCGTTGACTACATCCAACCTGCCAAGGACAATTTCCCTGAGAAAACATGCTGCACAGTGATGGCCGGATCCACGTAAGTATTTCTAATCATAATAACTAAAATTATTACAACCAGCTAAGGTTTACACTCACAATGTCCACTTACATTACTTACACTAACAAAGGTTTACACTAAAAAAAAACGGCCTCAAAATCGCTGGTGGCGCGATACGGAATATTTACCAAAATTTTGGTAAATTTTTTTTAATGTAAATCCTGTTTTTAGAAACATTGCGGAGGCTTTAGTTAGCAAAGGGTTTGCAACTGTTGTTAGATACCGAAATGACAATGATCAAAGAAGCTCACACTATGACAAATTACTAGAAGCCGAACAAAAAGCAATCAAAGCCGCCATCGGAGTTCACGCCAAGAAAGACATACCCACACACCGTATCCAGGATACCAGCGGAGATGCAGCTAAGGCTAAGAAATTCTTCCCCTTCCTAAAGAGAGCTCAAAAGACAGAAGCCGTGGTCGAGTTTGTCGCAAGCGGTTCAAGAATGAGGATATACATTCCTAAAGAATCTGTCCTAGTAACATTCTTATTGGCCGGAATCAACTGTCCAAGAGGGGCGCGCCCGGGGTTGAATGGAGGTCCACCGCAGGAAGCCGAACCGTTCGGTGAGGAGGCTCTCCAGTTTACCAAGGAGAAGTGCTTGCAACACGACGTGAACGTTACAATTGAAGAAATGGACAAGGCTGGCAACTTTATTGGCTGGCTTTGGATCGACAACGAAAATCTATCTGTTGCCCTCGTAGAACACGGATTAGCGTCGATGCACCACACAGCCGAGACATCGGAGTTCGCGCGAGCCATCAAGACTGCCGAAGAGAACGCCTGCAAAAAACGCATCGGAATATGGAAAGACTACGTTGAAGCCGAGAAGGAAGTTGAGAAAGAACGTAACGCACCTATTCAGGATCGCATTGTCAAGTACGATAAAGTTATCATTACGGAGGTAACTGTGGAAGGGCATTTCTACGTTCAGAACATCGACTTGGGCACAAAACTAGAAAGTCTCATGGACAAGATCCACCAAGAATTTAAAGCCAACACCCCTCTCCCTGGTGCGTACGTGCCGAAACGAGGCGCCATCTGCGCAGCTCGCTTCACCCTCGACGACCAATGGTACAGAGCGAAAGTAGAAAAGATCACTGACAACAAAATGGCGCACGTCTTCTACATAGACTATGGAAACAGAGAGGTATGTTAGACTAAATAGCTTACAAATCTTACACTTAATATATGTTTTGTTCTAAAATATACTAATAAAATATACGATTTCAGATAATCAATTTCACGAGACTAGCGCAACTCCCTGCAGGCACAGAGACTGAGCCGCCATATGTGAGTGAATATGTGCTCGCCTGCGTGAAGTTCCCTACTGACCCTGATGAGAAGCTTGAAGCTGTCCGAGCTCTCTCGATGGACACGCTCAACAAGAAGTTACTCGTCAATGTTGAATCTAAAGGCTCACCGCCAGCTGTCACTTTAGTTGATCCCGCTACGAACACAGATATTGGAAAGGTCAGTGAACTTTAAACTACAGGAAGAGTAACTCCGTCAAAAAAAGTGCACCAAATGGCTACAAAATGTGACCCGAAAACATGCACATTTATGCATGTGTTCGGTACACATTTTTCGTGTATATATACTCGAGTGACGTTCAACCAGGTTGACATGATAATTACTGTCAAACTCATTTTACAATTTGTTTACTTTTGGTTTACTTACTTTTTAAGTAGCTTTTTACAAAATTTTCGTTGTTAAAATGCCTAAATGCCCTGTGAAATGGTGTAGAAGTCGTACAGATACGACTTTTAATACAGGAATAACCTTTCAAGTTTCATCAGTAAGTGATTTTTTTAAAATTATGCTTAGGTAAAGTTCTTGTATTTTTCCGACCCAAAAACATGCCCAAAAAGATGGTTTATTTAAGTTGGATGCCAGGGTGTTTGCGTAAAATTAAGCTGGTCTCTTTGTGTTTGTCTTATTAAGTTTACATGTTATTGTAAAAATGCAATAATCAAAAAATAATATAATTACAAAATTTTTACAAAGTCGCCATGGACAGTGTTATGCAAGATGTAACAATTTAATCATAATTCATAACCGGGGGTCTGACTGACATCAGTATAGAGTTATCTTATTTTTATAATGCCGTTCGTACTTCGTTTAGTCAGAAACGAACTGAATTGGATGCCGAGCGTTTATGTAGCATACACTTTAATAGTCATGATTAGGGAATGTGTTTTTACACGAATTATCATATTTAGACTGTGAAATCCCAAGTTTTATTTTCCATATTTTTCCATATTTTAGGGTTTTACAAAGATAAGTCCATATTTTGCAAGAAAATGTCACAATCCATATTTAACTAAAACACAAAAAAAAAATACGTTCCCGCCACCATGCGGCTGCGTATTTCGTTCCTCTCGCGTTTTATATTATTATTTATTATATTTTTTCGGTATTCTGTTTTCAAAGAAGATTATTGAAGAAATAGAAAATAAAGTTTCAGCTATGCTGAAGGTCATGTTACTGACATGGCTAAACAAAAACTGAAGTAAAAAATATCGTGAATTGTGAGTTGTGACGTGCAGGGATCATTTAGCCAATATTAAGCGAACCCAAGACGATCATTTTTTTAAAATGAAATAAGGGGGCAAACGAGCAAACGGGTCACCTGATGGAAAGCAACTTCCGTCACCCACGGATACTCGCAGCATCAGAAGAGCTGCAGGTGCGTTGCCGGCCTTTTAAGAGGGAAGGGCAGGGAAAGGAAAATGGTAGGGGATTGGGCCTTCAGTAAACTCAATCACTCGGCGAAGCACAGCGCAAGCGCTATTTCACGCCGGTTTTCTGTGAGCCCGTGGTATTTCTCCGGTCGAGCCGGCCCATTCGTGCCGAAGCACGGCTCTCCCACGTCAAATCATGCAGCATGACGTGCGTTACGTGCTGTCATGGTTACAATATTATGATCAGCATGTCATGCGAGTTGTACAGTTAATACTGTCACATATGCTTATTCCCAAACCATTTATGCATAGGCAAAGCCAGTATAGCATATTTCTGGCCTACCAAATATGCAAAGGCAAAGCCAGCATAGCATATTTCTGGCCTCTATCTCTTTGTTAACTGTCACGAGTGACTCTTCTTACCTACGAGTATAACTAAAACAACGTTTAATTTTTGGAATTTTATACTCCATATTTTTTCCACATCTCTATTTAATACTCCATATTTTTCCATATTTTCGATTTTTTTGTCTATATCTTATGTACATATTTTGGATTTTTAGCCACGGACGTGCGTACCATAAAGGCATAAAAGCACTGCTTACCTAATGATAAATACTTGCTATACACATATTTTAATTTAACTTTCGCGCGTTTTAGATGACGTTAGTTATTATATAAAGTAAAAAATGAATACACTTAAAACGCCTAAATTTATAAAATAGCAAAAACTAATTTGCAAAACTACTTAAACATAAGTCGGTAAGTGGTAACTAGGCGCGCCGCGCGAAGGTACGCACCAATAGGCACTCCATCTTACGCAGACCCCACCTATATGTGTGAGTTAAGATTTTCGTATTCGTACACTGTTCGCAAACGTGTGTGCGTGTGCGATTTACTTGGCCAGATCCTGCGGCATGAGTTCCGAGAGCCGGCGTAATGGCGCGTTCGGAAGTAATCGGATATGTTCGTTGCCTATAATCCGAGTAAAAATAATAGACGGAAATCTAATTAATCACATATGCACATAGTGCATTTTTGTTTAGTACGGTTTATATTTGTTTACATTACAGAAGTGTTTTGTATTTTGGGAGGCCATTTTTTCATGTGATGAGCACTGTAACATATTATTTTTGTTTGCGCCAGTATATTTATAGTTATCTTAGAAGATTTTTATTATTTTAACATTTAAAAGTTTGTACATTTAACAGTTTATTAGATATTTGTTACTACTGAGTTTCTAATTTCTATATTGAGTGCGTTTTTTGATTTCTTAAAAATGTTATTTGATTGTGAGGTTTGTGTTGTGTAAAAATGTGTGTTTATTAAAAATTAAAATAGGTAACAAGTTTTCACAATTATCATTCAGTGAAAAGATTCTAATTGTGATTTGTGTCGAAAGGTAGGTACGTGTACCTGACTTACAACAATTAAACTAGCAACAAAAATGAAATGTAAGTACTACTCGAAAGTTTCATGTTATTCATATTCATGTACTAATTTATTTTATCATTTTATAATATTACTAGCTGTCCCGGCAAACGTTTCTTTGCCATATTATAAAGTATATCGCCCGTATTATTTTATTGAAGTGACTGAATAAAGTATGTCACCATGGCAACGTCCATCGCTATCATGGTCGTCGTTTTTCTCGAGTTGTAATAATTTACTATTATTTATTCAACAAATGCACTTACCAATATAATAAGTACCGAGTAGCCGATTCTCAGACCTACTGAATATGCATATAAAATTTGGTAAAAATCAGTAAAGCCGTTTCGGAGGAGTTCGTGGACTAACATTGTGACACGAGAATTTTATATATTAGATATACTTTATATTAAATGCGAAAGTATCTCTGTCTGTCTGTCTCACTTTCACGCCAAAACTAATGAACCGATTGTAATAAAATTTTGTACACAGTTAGTCTAGAGCCTGAGAAAGGACATAGGCTACATTTTTATAAGACAAAAATATATTATGTATCTAATTTCCATGGAAATATCGATGAAAATGAATTCACATTGCATTTCTAATATATAACAATAGATGGCGTTTTATTTACTTTAGCTTAGCACACATGTGAACGCAAATGAACTTTCATTGTAGTTCCAACACGTGACAACAGATGGCGTTTTTTTGTTTCTTCATAACAGAACGTACTCATATATTACAATAGTTTAGAAAACATAGTTTTTAATTTATATCCACACTAATATTACAATTTATGCGAAAATATCTCTTTTTGTTTGTCTGTCTGTTTTGCTTTCACGCCAAAACTACTAAACCGATATCGCTGCTTACCCCATGTCAAAAACCTCTGCACGCCTCTGTTTTTAGCACATATTTTTCCGGGCCCTAGTCATGATATATTTTGTATGAGTAATGACCGAAAATTAAAGAGATTACGAAAATCTGCATTTGTACCGTAAGTTTTTTATTTCAATTCTGTAATAATCTTTTCTAATATTTTAAATGCGAAAGTGTCTCTGTCTGTCTGTCTGCCTGTCTCGCTTTCACGCCAAAACTACTGAACCGATTGTAATGAAATTTTGTACACAGATAGTCTAAAGCCTGAGAAAGGACATAGGCTACTTTTTAACCGGAAAAAGGGGTTGTAAGGGGGTGAAAATGCGTAAATTTGTTCAAATTAAGTTAGTTCCAAAAAATCATAATAGATGGCGTCGTGCGTCTCCTACATCGCGAAATCGCTTGCTCGTGCATCTTTCTATAAGAGGTGGTACCAAGTTGAGTACCGTTTTTCGATTCTTGCGATTGTTATGCACGTCTATAAATAATGAATAACTCACTACTCTACTTAGTAGTCAGTACTCAGTACTTTATCTACGCAGTGATGAGTGACGAAACCTTAAACCTACCAATGCTAAATAGTTTATAGGTAAAGCTAAAGTTGTGTAATGGGGGGCTAAATAAGCTTTAGGTATAATATAAAAAAATGAAATATTATGTGCGCACTGCACAGCTGTTATTAGATATTTTGATTTAAGGGGTACCAGGGTTTTAAAAAGCTTTTAAATTTGACACCAATTTTGTTGACACCGCGCGCTATAAACTGAAGTCCACGCGGACGAAGTCGCGGGCAACAGCTAGTTCTGTAATAATTTAGCACATATATTTTTGTAATCTGAAAACGTCTTGTCTAGGTGCTCTGGATAGTTTTAAATTCGTTCGAGTCGTACACGGTTTGTTCAAAATTATTATATATTATTATTATTATCGACGATTTAAGGATCAGAGGAAAATGTTTGATTTTAAAATAATAATTATGTACTCCTTTCTTCGTGATAGTAGATATGTTTGGTGTATACTGCATAATGCCATCCGCTTTGTTTCATAACTGTGACATTGACAATAACCGTGCAGGCTGTCGTCCAGCGCGCAATATTATGATACGTTACCTGGGAAACGACCTTGGCGAGAATCTGAATTGTCATATTTTAGTGTTCGAAAAGGAGCCAAATTTAAAACGGTTGAAGTATGGGAGTTACGTTTCCTATAGTTTTGTTATTCGTTGGGAAAGGTATATTAAATATTATGTCAAAAAATGGAAACGGAATTCACGACGTTTAGTCTTTTTTAGCCAGGCCCCTTCCAGTTTCCACACGACGTTTTTTTTTTGCGCACTGTCGACGCGCGTTTCTGATGCGCTCGTCATCTGTGCGTTTTCATCGCGTTTTGGCAGATATTACACGTTTTTTGACGCAAATGAAATGCGCGTTTGTATCGATACAGACGCAAGTTGAACGCTATTGAAACGCTCTTTACTGTGGTTAAAAGCGGCGCCGATCGATACACAACGCGACCCGAACGTTGCGTTCGAAAAACGTGGCTTTCCTGTGTAAAGGTTAAATCGCTGCGGCTTCCTTGTGTTTGTTGAGCGTTCAACTTGCGTTTGTATTGATACAAACTAGCGTAAAAAAAGTCGTGTGGAAGCCCTTACGCCCCTGCAATATGGCTTCCAAACCGCGTCTCTAAATTGCATGACATCTTCCAGAATCTGATCAAGGAAGGTCTGGTGCTGCTGGAGAACACTCGTGAGCACCGGCTGGCCTCTCTGATCGCGGAGTACCGCGCCGCTCAGGAGCACGCTAAGAGCTCGCGACTGAATCTGTGGCGGCACGGTGACATCACCGACGACGACGCGACTGAGTTCGGCGCGCGTCGCTAGCGCCCGCTAACCTGGTGAGAACTGTTGTCTTATTCCCGATACAATCAGGAGGCCTACCATGAAACCGTTTTGAGACTCAAACAATCGAACGAGAATGCACGCGGCATTCTCGTTCTGCTCTAACAACATCGTTTCACGTTTGTTTTCACGATTGTTTGAGTCTCAAAACGGACTGGTGGTACGGGTCCAGAATCAAATTAATCCCATCTTCAGAATCAATCTCGATCTCAACAGCTTTTGCTACTTCCGACATATTATATATACTAGCGCAAAATCGTGCTGCGGCTCAATTTGAAAGAAATCAGAACTTGGCAGAAAAATTCCGGCCATATTTATTTTTCTTAAAAATAAAAATACACGTACTTTTTCTTTTAAAATCACTCAGTACTAAAAAGTTTAGAAATAGCTTCCGAAAGTTATTCTAAAAAACACTACTGTCATTGGACAGTACGCGTCACCCGCGCGTAACGTGCCCCCGGGCGCGCCCCTCCCCCTGCATCGCCATATTATCATACCCACCGCTCATACCCACCGCCGCGAAGTGACCGTTCTGCATCGATTTGAAATGGAAAAATAACACCGGTTTTTTTGGTTAAATGGCCACTTCTGATGATACGTCTAAGTTCTGGAAAAAATTTGGCAGGTAGGTTTAATTGCACCCTGTGCAAGCGTTGAGGCCGGTGTCTCGCCTAAACGACCATAACAAATAAGTAAACCACTTGACTGAAATATCTGTAGTTGATTTTACCACATCCTACGAGCATTATAAATATCTAAATAGCTGGGATTTTTTTTAATAGTCACACAAGGTTACGGCCCGTAAAAACGTTTTAAGGCAAATTTAACGGGGGGCGATACCGGTCCGTCCACGCCGTGTCCCTGGGCACCTCCCCCGTGCCATTACGAGCTTTTCGCGGTGACACGGGAGGGGTGGCTGAACGCCGGTATGGGAGAGTGGTTGTGTGTGTGATTGGCTGCGCCCACAGTGTGACGAATGGGCCCGCGACCCGGGGTGTCGGAGTTAAAAAAATGACAGGTCGTAATGGTAAAAATAGTCTCCGGGCGGGTACCGGCTCCTCTGGAGTCGGAGAATCCCGCACATCCTCGAAAGAGGATGTCAGGCCCACGTATACGGAGGGGTCAACTGTTACGAGAAGGGAGAAGGAGGTGTTAGGGGAGGAGAAAGAGGAGAGAAAGGAGGAAGGGGGGTCTAGCAAGAGGAGGGAGGATGTGGATGTGGATGAGGATGTGGTTAAGAGCAGTGATAATGGTGGAATGGACTCCGGTCGGAGAGGAATCACTATGGGAGAAATCCTGGGTGAGGATTGGGCAATGCCCTCTGCGTCGGTCTCGGTGTCGGAGTCGGAACTCCGGCCTCGTAAGCGACTTTACTCGGAGCGTTCTGGCTCCGAAACTGAAGGCACGGATGTGACGTTAGGCAGGTCCAAGAGAGTTCCTATTGCCAAGCGAGGAAGAGGTCGTGGGGCGGCTAAATTGTTGGCGGCTGCTAGACAGGCCTTAATAAGGAAGAAGGCAGATGATTTTGTGGCCTCACTGGAGAGACAATCCTTCCGAAAATCACCGGTGAAGGAAATTACATGCGAGAGACCGGGTCCTTTGGACCTTGATGTAGACCAGATGGCGGCTGATGATCTGATGTCTACGGCAGCTGGGGGACTCGACGATATTCTTACTATAGCTAACAAGTCCACCAATCTTAAAGGTGGATATGCAAACAAGATTCGTCGAGCCACTGGTGTCATCAGGCTGGTCTTAGAGACACTGGCCACAAGGACAGAGGTGGAGGAGACTCGTCGTCTTCGGGCGGATAATAAACGGCTCCAAAGGGAAGTGGACAACCTAAAGGAGGAAGTACGCGCTTACCGACGCGACTTTGAAGAGGCGAAGAAGACAACTCAGCGTAACACATCACTTAGTGATGAGCAGTTGAGCTCTCTTGAGGGCAGCATAGCTCGGATGGTCGGAAATATGATTGACGGCCGGCTTGCTGCCATCAAGGATAGGCTACCGCCTCCTCCGGTAATTCGCCCGCCATTAGCGGCGGATCGCAGGCGGTCGGCCCGTGAAGCTGCTAGTACCTCTACGGCATCGGTGCATATGGAGAGGGATAAGTCGCCAATTCTTGGATCGACGAGGGCCTCCACAATGGCTTCTACGGTGGGGAATCAACAGGAGCGGGTGGAATTTCCACCGCTTCCGGTTCGCCCAGAGACGCGCCCTGCCCCCGCTAAAACCCCTACTGGGAAGGGTAAGGGTAAGGGCAAGGGCAAAAAGTCGAGAGAGGCGGAATGGACCAGCTTCGGACCTTCTGCCACCAATGGGACGTCGGAGAGTGGAGGGTGTCGGCAATCTCAGTTGCAGCAGGAGCCGGTCGTGCCTGATCCACAGTCGCAGCCAAGGTCAGATGAAGGGTGGTCGGAGGTCACTCGCCGTAGGAGGGCGAAGCAGAGGCCCAAGGAGAAGCCTAAGGAGACACCGAAAAGTGTCCACAAAGGCAAGAAATTGACGCTTCCGAAGTCCGAGGCAATCATTGTTAAACTACGCCCGGAAGCCCAAGAATCGGGAATGTCCTATTGTGAGGCACTCACAAAGGCTAGATTGGAGGTGGATCCGCATGAGATTGGTCTGGGACCGCTGAGGATCCGCAACTCAGCGACAGGGGCTCGTCTAATAGAGGTTCCTGGTCGAAAGAACCGTGATAAGGCGGACCAGTTGGCACAGAAGCTGGCTTCGGTGTTGTCGGGGGTAGCGGAGGTAACCAGACCTGTCCTGACTGCGTCCTTCAAATTGATAGGCCTGGACGACACAGCCAATGCTGCCAACATTAAGGAGGCGGTGGCGAAGGAGGGCGGTTGTGACCCTGAGCGAGTCTGGGTGGGAGACATTTATCGCAGTCCTCGCGGAATTGGTTTCGTGAGGATGTCCTGCCCGATCACTGCGGGTAAGGAATTGCTGCGGCGGGGCGGTGTATGTGTTGGTTGGAGCCGTGTCAGGGTGGAACATGAGGGCAGGCGACCCAGACACTGCTTCAGATGCTTTGAGACGGGGCACTCCGCTAGCATGTGCCCCTCAAAGAAGGACCGCAGCGGATTTTGTCGTCGCTGCAGTAAACCGGGACACAAAGCCAAAGAATGTTCGTCGGAGCCTCATTGTGCTGCATGTGCGGATGCTGGTCGTAAGGCAAGCCACGTAATGGGGGGGAAAGCGTGTAACCCCCCATCTACACGTGGTAAAGCTCCCACTCCAAGATTGGAAGAAGAGCAGGAGGCGCCTGAGGCTAGGATGTCAGAGTAATGCCAGGACATCTTAGCTTCTTACAGGCAAATGTAAATCACTCTGCTGCGGCTCAGGATCTTCTCTTGCAATCGATGGCGGAGTGGCTCGTTGATGTGGCGGTGGTAGCAGAACCGTATTTTGTGCCTTCCCTGCCACACTGGGCAGGAGATACGAACGGCTTAGTTGCCGTTGTGTCCAGGCAAGGTATCGGCCCCCCTCTCATACCCAATGCAAGGGGGCCGGGGTACGTAGTGGTGACCCGTGGAGAGATTGCCATAGTAGGCGTATATTTCTCTCCGAATCAAAATTTAGCGGCTATGGAGCGGTTCCTGGATGTTCTGGGGCCTCTTATAAGACAGTTGGCTCCTCTCCCAGTGGTCGTGGCGGGTGACTTCAACGCTAAGTCCTCAGCGTGGGGGTCCCCAATCACAAATCCGAAAGGGAGAGAGGTTGAAGAATGGGCGGTGGTTACGGGGCTGTCTCTCATCAACCGGGGGACAACTTCAACCTGCGTGCGGTGGAATGGCGAGTCAGTGGTAGATCTGACTTTCGCCACGCCCGATATCGCACGCAGGATTGAAAGATGGAGGGTGGTCACGGAGTTGGAGACACTCTCGGATCACCGCTACATTCGGCTCGAGATGGCTCCGCCATTCAGGTCAAACGCGGCGTTACCCAGAGGCCGCAGCAGATTTCCTCGCTGGGCCTTGTCTAGGCTTGACCGGGAATTGGCGGAGGAGGCTGCGATTGTGGGCCGTTGGAGTCTTCCGTCGACGTGGCAAGGTCAGGGGGTTGATGGAATGGCTGGCTGTTTTGGTGAAGTACTCCAAAACATCTGCCGGGCAGCCATGCCGAGATTAAAGGGTCCACCCCCTCCACGCCGAGCGGTTTATTGGTGGTCGAGCGAGTTGACGGAGCTCCGTGCTGCCTGTAATGCAGCGCGTCGCGCCTACGGTCGCAGCAGACGTCGCCGGCCCCAAGACACGGAGCGAGATGGTCGGCTGCATACGGTCTATGTCGAAAAGAGGGTGGCCCTGAAGTTGGCTATAAGCCGTGCCAAAGAGTCAGCATGGTCGGAGCTGATTGAGGGCCTAAACAATGACCCTTGGGGCCGACCATACAAGAGGGCGCGGGATAAACTCCGCGTGCAGTCGACCCCGTTGACGGAATCGCTCCAGCCGGAGTTGCTGAGGGGCATTGTCAGGGAGTTGTTTCCTGCCCCCCCAGCTGGATTTACTCCGCCTCAAATGGCTCAGCCGTTGCCGGGTCTGGCCTTGGAGGAGGGTGTTCCGCCACCTGTCACTGATCGGGAGATAGAGGTGATCCTGTCTCGCCTCCGTGACAAGAGGAGAGCGCCGGGTCCGGACGGGGTGCACGGAAAAGTGCTGGCATTGGCACTCGTACACCTCGAGGATCCTCTTCGGGAACTGTTTGATCAATGCCTTCAGTCTGGACAGTTCCCGAAAGACTGGAAGAAGGGCCGGCTCGTTCTTCTGCCTAAAGGAGGTCGGGCCCCGGATCAGGCGTCGGCGGTAAGACCGATAGTGCTGCTGGACGAAGTCGGGAAGTCACTGGAGCGTATTGTGGCTTCACGACTCATGAAGTTCCTGGAGGAGGGCCCGGGGCCGAGACTATCAAACCATCAGTATGGTTTCCGGGCAGGTCGGTCTACAATCGACGCCATACGGCACCTTCGGTTGGTGACGCAGGAGGCGGAACGTGAAGGGGATGTGGTGTTGGGGGTGTCGCTCGACATAGCCAATGCTTTCAACAGCCTTCCTCACAGCGTGATACTTGGGGCGCTGGAGTATTTTGGTGTCCCCTTGTATATCAGAAGGCTGGTGGGAGATTGGCTAACCGACAGAGAAGTCGTGTGGGAGAATCGGGACGGGGTCCTGGTGTTGGTGGAGGTTGATTGCGGTGTTCCACAGGGGTCGGCGCTTGGCCCGGGTCTGTGGGTCATCGGTTATAACTGGGTCTTGCAATGCTGCCTCCTCCCAGGGATAGGTGTTTCCGCTTATGCGGATGACACCTTTGTCACAGCCCGGGGGAGGAATTATCAAGAGGCGGCGCGGCTGGCCGAATCGGCAGTATCGCTGGTGGTCAGTCGCATAAGGCGGCTAGGGCTTCGGGTCCGGTTCGAAAAGACAGAAGCCATCCTGTTTCGCGGACCCGGTAAAAGGGGGCCTCCGCCAGGAGCACGACTCCGTGTTGGAGGCGAGGAGATAAGGGTGAGCCCCACCATCAAATATCTTGGGCTTACTCTGGATGGAAGGTGGACCTTCGGTACCCATTTCCAGCAGCTGGTACCGAGGGTAATAAGAGCGGCATCCTCTTTGGGTCGGCTCCTGCCGAATGTAGGAGGGCCCAGTCAAGCCTGCCGGCAGCTGTACTCCGGGGTGTGTCGGAGTATAGCTCTGTACGGTGCCCCAATTTGGGTGGATGCTCTCACTGCACGTAATAGGACCCTGCTGCATAGAGCGCAGCGGGTCATTGCGGTGAGAGTCATCAGAGGCTACCGTACAGTCTCTTGGGCGGCAGCGACTGCTCTGGCGGGGGAACCGCCATGGGAGCTTACGGCGAGGGTGCTCGCCGAGCTGAATCTCCTCATCGCTGAGGGGAGGATGAACGGAGAAGCTCCTTCGTTGGAGGAAATCAGGCGGTTCCGGAGACTCGGAGAGCAGTGGCTGCTGAGGAGGTGGGAAGAGGATCTGGCGCAGACCCGGTACGGTAAGCGTACCGCTGAGTCTCTGCGTCCAGTTCTTGTGGCGTGGATGCGCCGCAAGAAGAAACCCCTCACCTTCCGCCTTACACAGGTACTCACCGGGCACGGGTGCTTCGGTGAGTACCTGTGTAGGGTTGCCAGGAGAGAGCCAACGCCAGCCTGCCATGAATGTGGCGCTGCGGAGGACACGGCCCAGCATACCCTTGAGGTGTGCGATCGTTGGGCCGTGCAGCGCCGCGATCTCGTGACGGTGCTAGGTGGAGACCTCTCACTCCCGAGCATGGTGCGCTGCATGCTCGAGAGTGACGAGGCTTGGCAGGCAGCGGTCTCTTTCTGCGAACTAGTTATGTCGCAGAAAGAGGCCACGGAGCGGGACAGAGAGAACGATCCCACCTCTCTGCCGCTCCGCCGGCGTAGGACGGGAGTGCGGAGGCGTCGCTACGCGAACCTCCAAACTCTTGTCTAACGGGGCTCCGGGTCAGGATGGGAACCTGCCCGGCTTTGTCAGTCCCGGCGCCGAGGGGAACGCTTTAGTTCGCCTAAGCGTTCCCTTACTTTGGTGGAAGTCCGGTCCGAGGTAGACCGGCCAGTCGCGGAGGGAGTCCTGTGTTTGTTAGATCCGGGATATCCCTCCGTTATACGGCTGAAGGCGAACCGCAGGTGGTTTTAGTGAGTAAGAGTCTCACATACCCCCGGGGTACCCCCCCGGGCACCCATGATGGGTTTCCCCTGCGACATCAAAAAAAAAAAAAATTTAACGACAGTCAAGAAATGTTTGTCTGATGAGTTTGACAGCACACTAAAATGTAATTTGTGCCTAATTTCGTTTATAAATACGTTCGCACTCAGTTGATCCGCCACACTGCACACATAAGTACGCTACTTAAGTGCGATTAAACAGCATCCCAAGAATGATCTTGAGCACAATCTAATGGCCCAAGAACCAGCAGCAGCCAGACTTTCGTTATTTTATAAAAGCTAATAGTTTTTAGGGTTCTCTACCCAAAGGGTAAAAACGGGACCCTATTACTGAGACTTCGATGTCTGTCCGTCTGTCTGTCACTAGGCTGTAACTGAAGAACCGCTATAGCTAGACTTCTGAAATTTTCACAGATTGTGTATATCTGTTGCCGCTATAACAACAAATACTAAAAACAAAATAAAATTAAATATTTAAGGGGGCTCCCATGCAACAAACGTGATTTTTTGCTATTTTTTGCTCTTAATCAATAACGGCAACACATACTTAATTTTATTTATGGCCTGTTTCACCGCTTCCTGATAAGGTGCCCGATAGGGTTATTTGACAGAATTTCCATACTCCATCGTGGTGTATAGCCTTATCAGGAAGCGGTGAAACAGGCCCTTATACTTTAATAATCAATAATAAAATTTAAATAAAACAATAATTAATTAAGGGGGCTCTCATACAAAAAATACAATTTTTAGCCTATTTTTGCTCTGTAGTGGTACGGAACGAAGGGTCCCTTCTTCTTCAAGCGAGTCCGATTCGCACTTGGCCGTTTATTTCTGTACATGTACTTTATAGAGATAAAAACGACCAACTACTACGTCGGGTCGCAGGTAGTATAGGAGGTGTTGGCACTTAATCTAACAGTGATAAAAGCCTAAATTACACATCAAATGCTGGCTTCTCTCGGCACGTAATATCAGTGATACTACGCGCCGTGAGAATGGGTAGCGCGGATTCGGCTTTTGGCTCGTGCGACTCGCTCGTACAAATCGTACAATCGTGATAATACGCGCCGTGAGAAGCCAGCATTCAGTGTCATTGACTCAATATATGTTTGCAGGTACGACGCCACTGCCTCGCCATCACACACGTTGTACTGCGCGACGTGCACTGCCCCGCACGTCGAGACCATCATCTACACAGTCATATACGACTTCCTGTGAATGGCGAACCCGGACGTACCATTATCTCCCTACCTTCCCCACGTGTCAATCTGCCCTCTTATTATGTAATGAACACGAACTTTATTGCTCATGGTCACAATTTTGACGTTTGATCTTTTAGAAAACTATAAACGTCAAAATATTGATATTACATTTATTATTGTGTTTTAAAAAGTTAAAACGTCAAAACTGACCATAATGAAGTTCGTGTTCATCAAGGTTATTGTGCCCCCCGGTTCTATTCAGTTTCTATGAGATTAACGTATTTTTCATATTTATTTTGTCAGGTGTTGTATCTAATTGTAGGGTTTTCTTTTAGACGGCTGGCAGACGACTACATAGTTTACACGCAGTCTTAGTAATGTTACTAATATATTGTAATATAGGACTATGCATGGTAGATTTTTTTCGAATCAGAAATCCATGTCAAACTTGCATGATCAATTTTACCTGTTGTAAATGTTATTATTCTACAAAGAAATATTACTATTAAGATGAACCACTTACTTTTAAATGTATATGTAAATGTGTGTTCGTATGAGTATTAGGGTGCGTCCAGAGTAGCGTCACGTGGTGACCGGACAAGGGCTCGGCATGGCTCGCTCAGAATTTGTATGTCGTGACATAATATTATTATATTCATCTACAGTAGTGAAATGTCACGGTCACACTCACGTCTAATCTGGACGCACCTTTAAGTATCTTTATAGTTATTGCATTTCACTCAAAATGTACTATGAAGTGCGTCTCTAAATTTTATCTGAAACCCCCAAGATCTTTCTCCATATTTTTATATTTTAAAGAAACTATTTTAAAAACTGCTACAAATTTTACCTGATGTTTTTTTTTTATTAGTATACAAATTACGATATTTTGCATGTTGGTTGTGACATGGTTATGAGTTATGACACTAGGGTTCCGATGGGGTAATCACTTTGATTTGTTTTTTTACGATGTTATATATTTTTATATAACATACACAATAATAAAAAAATGCAATATTTTACTGTAAACTTTTTTAAATTATTCTGACCGCATAATATATTTTATGAATTTATTTAATAAAATAATTAATGGTTTACGACCATAATGATGAAAGCCTTTTATTTATATTTTTGTGTTTTTAATAATTATGAAGTGACAACTTTTATCGAAATAATGTAGCTCACATTAAATTAATTTCTTTGAAATATTTGTACCATATTGTGCTTCTTATTTCGTACTTACAAATGTATGAATGCCCTACCTCTTTCTATAATATTATCGAGATAAGAATTTGTTTACACATTAAGAGTACCACAAATATGGTGGATTGTTAAAAACTTGATTAATTGAAATAAATATTTTAGGCAATTAAAAGTTTTTCATTACATTTTACCTGCCAGATAGTTGGCACAATTTGAAGTTGGAAATAATATAAGATGAATGTATGTATGTATGCCCTAAGTATGCCCATGACATGTTTTCTATTCACATGGTAAAATCAGGTAAAAACGTCATTATCTGTAGCATTTGTTTTGCCACATTTATAAAGAAACATCGTTAATATTATTATAATTTATTATACCTACCTGTTGCCTGTGACTTTGTACGCGTCAACAATAATTTAATTTCCGCTTTTCCCGATTTGATGAACACAATATACATAAACCGGGAGGTATATTCTATAAGTGCAAGTCCCTTATGTAGGTACCTATAGAATATAGATGTTTTTATACGAAGCCTTCATTAAATACAATATCTTCTACTTTCTACATTACAGATCTGGATTTTTTTAATGTTTTAGTACGACAAATTCAAAGTCTAAATATTTTTAGATGAGTCCTTGTTCATATTGCTACATACATACCTACAATCAAATGTTTCTATAGCTTGGTCGCCTAAGATGAAGGATCATACAATGCGCGAGTGAAAGAGAAAAATAGCAACTTGTCTCTGTACGCCCGCGCCATTAAAATATGTAATTAAATAAACTATGGAAAAGCCATAGGGAATTGAGATACTTACAGGTTACCCTTCGCCAAATGCCAATATGGAATACTACACATAGTCGGAGCAGAGGGCGCTACTAGCACCTACAGTCAATAATCCGACTAAAATCCTACGTGTTGCACTGTGCACACGTCGCGTCGTGTCAGAATATTGACAGAAACGTTGTCGAACAAAACTTTTTACTGTGTATACTGGTGCTGCCTGTAGCGTGAAAACATTTCTATTTGCAGTAATATTATATTAATAATATGTCTTATTGCTTGTGGTATCTTACTTTCAATATTTGGCCTTAATTCATTGATTGGCCGCTTCAATCAATGTATGTCATCGGCTACACGGTCAATTTTTCATCAATCTGATCCATCAATCCGGTACGGATTGACGAAAATTTGATCGTGTACGACTCGGATTGATGGATTGATCGTATTTTTAATATGAACTTTTTATAACCATTAATATTCCGTCAATCAGATTGATGAGAATTTGACCGTGTAGCCTGTGACTATGAGCTATCATATCATAACATCTTTTAAAATAAAATATCATAACAATATGCTTTAAAAAATCTTTTAAAATAAAAAAAAAAGTTTAAAAAAATATGTATTTTTTGTGTATTACATTCAAATTACGTTAGGTAATATACAAATAAATGCATTTTTTTTACAATCTAAACATTATTCACATAACCATGGTTATGACTTATGACTTTATAGCTTAATTGACCTGAATATACTTTTATAATTTTAATATTGTGATTTACCTTTGCTAATAAAAAGATCTACATGCAAATGTCTTAGGGCCGGGACACAAAAACACGGCATGACGTCGTACGGCGCCGTGTCACGGGAATTCACGACGCGCGTCCGGTACGGCGCCGTACGACGTCGTGCTGTGTTTTTGTGTCCCGGCCCTTAGGGGGGTATTACATTATCATTTATATTGGATCATTTATATGATCATTTAAAGGATCCAATAAAAATGATCATTTGATCATATCTGCCTAGTACATTATCATTAATTATCATTGATTCTATTTTACGTCATTTGTGGTTTCAATAGCCAATGGGGAGCGCTAACGCTGACAGGTATTGACATCAGTGTTACTAGATCTCAGAGAATTCGATTTGTCAAAAGACATCGTCATTTTTAATATGGCTTGTTTTATGTTATTTCAGCAAGATTATTCAAGTATATAATTAGAAAAAGAATTACATTACATTATTTGTTTCATATTAATGAACAAGAAATTAAATACTATTTTTTTATATTAAATAAATGGCAACACCAATTTCTATGACCGTATTGGATCCAAATTCCAATCTCTCAGCAAACGTCAAAAATCTATGATCAAGGAAGAAATGAATCATTTATCTATATTACATTGAATGATCTAGGATCCAATTTAAATGATAATATAATACTTCCCCTTAGTCTGTCAAGCGAGTTTTCTATACAAGAACATCAGTATCAGACGAGGAGAAAACATCATGTTAAATTCAAACGTCAGCATATTTAACACGTTGTATTATCATTTGCCAGATCTTTTTATCAGTGAGCGGGGTTATCTTTAGGCGCAGCGCAGACGACAGACTATCCGTGACGCACTTTTTGTCTGTGAACCTATGCAATTATATGCGGACTTTTTGCGCATCGTGTGCGTTACTGCATGTAGTAGCATAGGTTCTATTTCCCACAGACTAAAACGTGCGTCACGGATAGTCTGTCGTCTGCGCCGCGCCTTAATAGAAGGTTTGTACACGAAGGCAACGACACACAGAGTAGAAACAGCTAATAATTATGAATAGATAATTTACAATTCCATACAGGCCGGATAATATAATTAGGTGTACAGGTATGGTGAAAAAGTGCGAGAAATCAAAGCATTTTACATTCGTTACGTTGTTTTTGACTGTTCTTTATTACCTATTTATGTATTAGGTATATTATTTAAACATATATTTTTATATTAAATGCAGTTTTTACTTCCATATTATAAATTAACAATTTTTATTTGGATAATTTTTGGTAGTATTTTTGCGATTTTTAAGACTTCTGAGTCTCTAGCGAGAATATCGCTCGGCGTCCGATTTTTAACTGTTAATATTAATTCAATTTCATAGGTACTTATTAATTTGATAAAATGTGTTTCTAAGTCATTGACAATAACTCGATTTTCTTCACATTCTAAATTAAGTAGAGTGCTCTTCAAATTTTAAAAATGGTTTAGCACATTTTTATTTATTTTGGCACAAAGCATTCTTTTACCAAAGTTTAATGAATATTTTTAGTAAAAAATATCGTACAATATAAATGACTGACAGTGTATCTCTGCTATGTTTAGTAGCTAACACAGTTTGCTAAAAATGTGCAATCTTGCAGATCGCCACAAACAGTAAGTAATTGATATGATCGCTACAAAAAAATAATAACGACCACCTCGGTGTTACTCTAGAATCTAGATTTAGAACATAATATTATGTAATTTTACTCGCAAAAAGGGTTTTAAAATTTTATTTTATTTAAGTATGTACTTAATAAGTAAGTATAATTAATTTTGATTTCCTAATATTTTTTCAATATTAATGAAAATATCGTAGGCATAAAAAACTTGGACAGAGTTTGTCTAAATGTTAGCACACTTTTAAGAATTTATTTTACAAGCGCCTTTCTGTGAAGGCGCAGGTGATTGTTATTTATTCCGTTTCGTGTGTAGGACATTTGAAATTAAAAATAGTCCTGAAACATCTTTTTATAGCTGATTTTTTTACTGAAAATCAAATTCTGAGGTAGCAAAATTAGAAATTAATAATAATACAAAATCGCCATAGCGCCTACTAAGGCGCTATGGCGATTAGAAAATTGATTTAAATTTAAAATATTCTCAAGTACTAACTTGAGAATATTTTTTCCAAGTTTTTGTGAGAGTCACAAAACGGATTAAATTATTATCACCCTGTAGACAACTTATATGTTTGTGTAGGTACCTTGTTACAAATTACAATTGTACAGGTACATTTTATCACTACGCGGCAACATAAAATGTTTGAATTCTACACAAGTCATATACTTACCTACAATATGCACAACATCTATAATATATACCATATAAAACATTATATTATTCTGTGTATAAATAGATCATTGCATTAACTTATAAAATTATTTGCGTCTTAAATATTTAAATTATTAACAGGAATGTAATATTAATGTCTACAAAAATAGCCGCTTCACGTTAATAAATTGACTAACTAATGAAACATTTATAAGGCAAAGGTACATTAGGATCAATACTAAAATCTAGCCGCACCGTTGTCCGCACGCGCCGCTTCTTTTTACAACAGTCAAAATATCTGTTAACTCCGTTGGTAATTATAATTGGTAAACTTATGTTAAAAAATATAGAACATATTATATAACTTCCTCCTTTTGGAAGTCGGTTAAAAACTTAAAAGAATGAGGTCACATTGTTACGTTGCGTTGTCGGAACGGAATAGCCTTTATGCCACAATTCCGTTGCAGTGACGCGCGACGACACAACACAAGACGGTCACATGGCAAAGCATTATTAAATCTTCCACTGTTTTCTCCTTTCAGTCGATCAAAACACGTTCGAGTACGGAAAATATCAATATGACATAATGATAATATTGTTACCATAAAATTTGCAAGTTAAATCAGGATAAGCCTGAATAATTCAACATAATAAGTACTGAGCGAGCGTTTTGTTGCCGGTACCATGGCGTCATGTTTTGTGCTAGATGGCTCGCCAAGTTGGCGACATGCAAATTCGTTAATTTAGGGTTATCTTAAATTATCACACATATCATATCTTGAGTACTTGAAAAACGAATTTACAATACTACTGCGGCAACACATCGGTTTTGCTATAGCACGGCCGCGCCATTATGCCGTCATAGAATGAGGACAACAGATATTTTGACCAGCTTGTTCTTTCGTCGCTAGTACAGCGGCAAATGCGATTCAACATTTTCCATCAGATATTCCAAATTGTAACACCTTCAATTACTATTATTCGCAAATACAATTTGGTACCTATCGTAAGGGCGTTTCCACACTATCCGTTCCGATATTGGTGTCGGAAGCCGATCCGTTATCGCGGAAATATATGAACGGATATCCGATATCGGGCCGGACAATATGAAAGGCAGGTACATATTTCATACATTTTACTTACCCCCGATTTCAGATCGGCGTCCGACACCGATATCGGATCGGATAATGTGAATTAACCCTTATAATGTATGAGGAAAATCCGCACCTTTCGCACAGGGGTATCATATTGATTATTTTCTAATAATGTTTCATACTGAAATAAGTGCCTATACAGCTGAGGTATGTTTTATACGGGGTATAACAAAACCGTGATAATTAGACATCGGATTATAAGCATTTGCATTTGCAAAATAATATAATAGCACTTTTTAGGCGATAGTGCATATTTTGGTAATTTTCATTGATAGCGCATATTTCAGTCGTCAGCACACACCGAGACCACGAAGCAGTGATATGATAGTCGATAAATTAAAATACTTCAAATAACCCAGCCCTATTTAAAGACTTCCACAATACACCCAATAGGTAGGTAGATATATAATATCTTTTTAGAAAAAATTTTTTTAAAACGCAAAAAAATTAGAAACATGACACTAGAAACATATTTCAATAAAGTATACTAATAAACTTCCATGGGCATTGGGCACTAAGATTGCAATTATTGGTACCTACTTACTGTATAAAAATAAAAATGAAAAACCCTAGATGAAATGATGAGTTTTCCAGTGGTGAGTTTAATAAATGAGCATTTATTAAAGGCACCACCGGAAAATCCCTCAAAACCATAATGGACCATCAAAAAAATAAGTAATCATAAGTGACTTTGATTGTGCATATTTGGGAAATTTTACGTGGATATTTGCATGGTTATTTCGGAACTTTGATCGTGCATAATATAATCCGATGTCTAGTGACTACTACTTTAGTTTAGGGTGTGTGCTACTTTCACAGTTAAACTCTATAAGGGACTCGTACACGATGAGTCCCTGATAGACTATGGGTAGGGCCTGAGCGTTATGAAATATCTTCCGCATATACAAAAGGTAAAATAAAAGCACTCTTTAAGTACTGCTACTTTCACAGTCAACTCTATACTACATCCTTAACTATAAGTATTATCACTTTGATTTGTTACACCCTGTATACATTTTATTGCAATGCTATTTGTGCCATTGAAAAATTGTGGTACCTGTGTAAATTTTGTAATTAAAACTGTGCGAGGGGTGGCGTTATTTTAGACCTTCAATTCTATAAACCGCACACAGCTTTAAGATTGCACACTCCTCGCCCCACCAGAGACACCAAAACAATCCAACGAAATTCCCTTCAATACCTTCCTATTTTTTAAAAAGGACCTTAAAGATGTGCGCAGCTTATTCCAATGTACCATCGAGGAAATTGATTCATAAGCAGTTGACAGACCAACGTCATTTGGTCGGAACGTGTCAATTCAATGATAATAATTATTAGCTATGTCCACACTATGCGCTTTCGTCTTCAATTTTCGTCATCTTCTTTCATTCAACTTTCGTTTTGGCGCATTCAACAATTGAATGCGTCAACGAACGCAACGCCAACATTGTCATTTTTGTTTTTTGGATACGGTCAGAGGGCATATTATATGTATAGGGCGCTATAACGCATGCCCTTGACGAAAAAGGCACAGTGTGGACAAAGCTATTGTGATCGGTCCGCTGGGTTTGACATAACGCAACCAAACTACGTAGGTCCACCATTTGTCTATGAATCAACTTCTCTGATAGTACATACTTAAATATTATGATGAATTTGAAAATACAATTTGTAATGTCTACCACCAATTTGTACTACGAAATTTATCATAAACAATATGTTCATTTCACATATTATTATATTACACTAATTACTAATTAGGTAACATACACCAGAGAGCTAAGTAAGTTTCGGTTGCTACTTGCCGTGACGAAGTTAACTAGAACTTAAGATAGAGCCTCAAGTGGCAAAACATTCATACATTTTCATGCTAACATAGTTAACTTCTACAGAAGCTATCCCCAACCCGCGGCGCGCCGGGAATTTAACAGTGGCCATCGTGATGTTAAACCATTTTGGAATTCACGCCCACCCACAAAATAATGTAAAGTCGTCGTGAAAATCGTAAATTTTTTTCCACTTTTTATTCGTTAATTTTGAAGAACGTTATTTTCTAACCCCAAAATTTTTTGTTGCGGCCCGCGATACCACGACCAAAACCTGTTTGTGGCCCGTATAAAAAAAGGTTGGGTACCACTGTTTTGCAGGCAAGTAGCGACGAAAACTTGCACTTAGCACACAGATCTCGAGCGCTAGCCTTATATGGTATATTTTATTATAAAAACCCATGAGATTGTGCAAATACTTGTAAATTGTCAAAAATATAATCATTTAAAAATAGGCAGGTCTGTGCTAGTGTAATACAAATTCGTTGGCAAAGAAAAATCAATGCGAGCCACTTAGATCTGTTAATGGTAAAAGGAGGAAGGTCACATTCATTTTGTATCCGTTCCCTAAACCAGTGTTTTCCAACCTGTGGTCCGCGGACCCCTGGCCCGCGAGTATATTATGTATGGGGGTCCGCGGTGTCATATCTGGACCATACATAAATGCAAATATCTCATAATCGCTAAGCTTACCTAGCACGGTGAATTCGATTTTTTTCTGCTAGTTATTTTATTAAGGGGGTCCGTGAAAACTGTGCTTCATTTTCTAGGGGTCCGTGGCTGAAAACAGTTGGGAAACACTGCCCTAAACACAAACATGCAGCTGCAAATCATGATGTGCCAAAGAAGCTAGTTTCGGTCGGGAAATTTCGGTTTACAGAAATTCTGCTGCATTCGGTTGCACAGAAAATGTCTACTTCATTCACACTAGCCTGGATTTGTGAGTCAATAGCATGTAATAGTAAGAATAATTGATGCAATCAAAAATTCTGCTACTTACGACTCACAAAATTTCGCTCGTTTGGATTCACCCTTAAAGTTCGCAAGCATACAAGTTCAAAATTCAAATACTTCGCAAGGCATTTTTGTCCTTAGATCCTTAATTATATAAAACATGATTAAGCAATTTTGCAAGTCAGACTTGATAACGAAGGGTTCTGTACAAACCTTTGCAGCTGCCTTAATTTATTAATTATTACACTGTTTTCTTTAAGGCCCTCTCCGCACTGCGAGTTTTCATCGTGCGATATTTATTCTCGCGAATTTATTCATATAATTTTAACCTCCGCAATTGAATACACTCAAAAGATTCAATGTGTTACAGATGTGCGAGAATAAAATCCGCGCGGTTAAAATTTGCAGTGCAGACAGGCCCTAACAGTAATTTCGTAAAACACTTATGAAGATACAAACCAATATTTTGCATTGCAATAGTCTGTGTAACGGTCGCATTCACTGCAGATATATTTAATAATCATTAATCACTTATCATTAAATTAATGAAGATATTATATTTTCTGTCAATCCATACTTATATTAAGTGTGTCTGTCTGTCTGTCTGTTACCTCTTCACGCCCAAACCGCTAAACCGATTTTGCTGAAATTCGGTATAGAGATACTTTGAGTCCCAGGAAAGGACAGATACTTTTTATCCCGGAAAAGTGTACGGTTCCCGCGCGATAAACGAATTTTGGCGCAACGGAGTTGCGGGCGTCACCTAGTTTTTTATAAAGTTAAGTAGTCATTAAACGTCCTCTGAATGCGACCGTTAAGACTCGTGTCTAAAGTGAGCGCACCACAGATTTCCTCAACCTTTTTGGTGTTACAACCAACCTCCTCCTTAACCATTTAGACAGTATGCACAACGATTCGCGTGATGGATGGATCTTTGGCGTTATCATAATACGGTATAACGTCATCGGGGAGGGGGGGTACGTTCGCCAGGAACTGTTGCATGGAGGCATAGTAGTCCCTACAAGTCCAAGTGTCATCGTGACCCCCGCCCGGCATGACAGCTATCTTCTTCCCCACTGCACCACACTTTAAGTAAAGTTCCCGCGCCATTCGAGGCGGCACTAGAGCGTCTTTCGAGCCACACATCACCAGCGTTGGGGCGACCACGTGGACGATTTTCGATAGTGACATGTACTGGAAGGAAAGATATTTAAATTAAGAAAAAGCAAAATCTGATTCAAAATTCTAGCGTCAGGAATCACTAATCAGAATATTGAACCGATGAAATCAATGGAAGTCACTTATATGTTACAACCTTTCATGAAATAGATAAACTGAAATTTTCCAGCAGTGAGCAGGCTGATGATGATAAACTGTTTCTAAGAACATGTCAGCTTTTAAAGGAAAACAGGATCTAAATCGGTCCATCCATTTGTAATCAGACACATTTAATTAAATAATGAAGATGTTAGTGGAAGAATCAGGTAAGTAACAGTTAAAAAAATTGCGTTTTTCTGCATAAATGGAGGCTTTTAGGGCCTCAGCTGCCTCAGCTCGATATAATTAGCCAGAAGTAAACGAGATGATGTAATTAAGTTAGAAGGTTTGTTCAATTAATTGTAAGGAAAAATTGAGTACATAATTATTGTGTTGTTGTTGTATGTTATAAAATGTTAGTTATCTGGTTCATCCACTTACGTCGTTATTTATAATACATCTCTATTCGTTGGGGATTAAAAAATAAACACGTATACTATACTATAGCCCAAACCACGACAAGTCACATTCTGTGACCCGTGCCGTGGTTCCCAAAACATGTAAGCGATGTTGACATGATGACCGGTACAATAGACTGATGATTGGCAGCTACCACCACCATCCAGAAAACTGACGTGACGTCACTGATATAATTTTCTCATCATTTAATTTCAAAATAGTTTAAAAGTAAAAGGTTTGAATTAAGCCAACATCTCGTCGTCATTATACTGTCGTCTGAGTGTGTCAGTGTGTCTAATCAGTAATTTCTTTGATGTTGCTGGGTGGAGTGTTTTAGGCGTCTGATATCGCTTTTCATCAGGTTATGCAGCCGCTCGTTTAATTTATAACACACTCGGATTGTCAATGTCATTAAATAAAAGCTTATTGCCACAACATGTCATGTCTAAATTATATACTTCTATCATCTATGAAAAGGACCAACCCAAAAAGATATTTTAGGTTAAAAAAAGTGCATGAGATATCTTATCATGTTGCTAGCGATTAAATTATTATAGTGCCGACTGCCGTCAGACCATCGCCCAATATTAATTCTTATCAGTTTTTCATGATATTGATAAATTTAGATTATAATATTTGGGGATACAAAATGAGATATAAATATAGCGAAATGTACAATAATAATATGTATAAGTTACAAATATATAATACACAATATACTGAATGAGTCTTTTTTAAACTACCTTTTTAAAAAGATGAAGGCAGCTAAAAACGCGATATATTCACCTTATTTTTGTGACAAAAAAGTGGCAGCCACAGCAAACATCGCCACTTAAGTATTATTTTGGCCATATCGGGTATACTTGTGAATGTGTTTTCCACAACGACAGCCCATATTTTATTCTTGTACTCCAGCCTTGAAGCTAAATCAATAGCCACTGCGCCACCTGCAGATCATTCGAAAGTGTGAATTAATTTTTAATGTTTTCCCACCTCTGACTTTTTTAATAAACCGCTAGTACTACTGTTCTTATACCATACTGTTTTCAATATTTTTTTTTGTATAATTATTCTGATATAGAAAGGAAAAGCTTAAACTTGTTATTATAACTTTAATGAATCATTTTTGCTGCTCAATTACTACTTACCTAGGGATCTTCCAAACAAAAATACTTTAGTTCGGTCAATGTCATTCCGTTGCATTATGTAATCAAATGCTGCTTGGGCATCAACATAGATACCTCGTTCTGACGGCGAGCCCTCAGACAAGCCATAGCCTCTATATTCCACCATCAAAATATTGATATTCAACTTGTGGTAAAACCCAGATGCGTTGGAGAGTCTATAAAAGAGAAGGAGTTAAAAGTCAGCCTTTTGTTGACCATGCCCAAATCAGAATATAAATTTAAAAAAAATTAAATGTGTCTATAAATGTAGTAATAATAACTTTTAAACTTAAATCTTACCTTTGGCCCATGTTTCCCGCATTGCCATGAAAAAATATCATGGTTGGTTTCCCTTTACTGTTTTCTATTTGTTTTATGAGAAACATGTGAATCTTTAAGCCATCTTTATTTCTTATCTTAATACTTTCATAGGGTAATTTATAATTACTTGGCTGCAGGACAAATATCCTTGAATCTGGTGGATCGTTGGGGTAGTACAAAAGTAAATCTTGTGCATTGTACAATATTCCTATTAAAAACAAACATGATTTAAATTTGCAAATGAATATAATATCATTCTCCTAAAAAAGAATGATGATTATTTTCCAGGCAATATAGAATAATCAATTAAATAAATTTTCTATGTAAATTACAGCTGACTAAATACTTAAACAATAACTTAATGAAATAATTCAATGAATATTTTTTTAATTGCACAACATAAACCTTATCTTCATCAAATTCTCTTGTGATATTGAAAGTGCAATTATGCTTCAACTCCCAAGTGGCCACATGTGGCTGCAAGAACAATAGATTTCCAAGAATCCATGATCAAAGGATTAATAGCTCAGAAAAGTTTGCATTGTTGTCAAATTGGTGCCTTAAGGTACAGCTTTGCATAGTTATATTAACGCTTTCGTTCCCAAGCGGTCGGATGCGACCGCAAGAACAAAAGATTTCCAAGAATCCGCGATTGAGGTGTTAATATTTCATTATTTTATTAATATTTAAGACTATATTAACTTGAAGCAGTCTGGCCTCGATATCCTTACTAATATTTAAATTATGAATGCGAAAGTGTGTCTGTCTGTCTGTTACCTCTTCACGCTTAAACCGCTGAACCAATTTTTCTGAAATTTGATATGAAGATACTTGGATTCCCGGGAAGGGACGTATTAGCATACTTTTCATCCTGGAAAAAATCAGTTTCTGCACGATAAATGAGTGCAACGGAGTGGTGGGTGTCCTCTACCTAGTGGTGAAGTGCTTTTTAACTAATTATTAATGATAATCAGTATCCCACACAATATTATTATTATTTGTAGTGCAATTATGTTAAACAATTCTTTTAAACTTGTAAATAATAATATTATTATCCTCTTTTGAGATAAAAGTTACTTCAGCAAAACATCACATTGAAAGGTTTCATAAGGCTAAAGGGCCTTGACCCTTTTATATAAAGTTTTAGACAAAAAATCATTACCTACAGGCTACATGATTTTTTTCGGTTACAATAATTAATGTATAAGCTTTTGCAAGCACTACAAAGAAGTAATCAATATTTACCTGATATTCCTGAGCTGAACACAGCAAATGCCACGAAAAAACCATAAAACCAAAACACAATTATACTAGACAATAAAGTAAACGTAGACAGCATCCACAGCCTGTACAAGATTATTCGGAGTATGTGATACATTCCTGTATTCGTGGATAATTATTAGCGAAAAGATTTTACGTTTCTTGCTTTATTAAGCATTTCAAATCCTAAGATAAACAAGAATGGTATCATAAGTTAATGACCATTTTTATTATTTTCATTTTTCATTAATCACTCATGTAATATTATAAGTAATTATTTTAAGATTTAGCACAATACTTTCGGTGATTATAATAAATTAATTTAGAATTACGTCCTTGTTGTAGACTTGTATGTAAATAAAACATGACCGGTGAACCAAATACCTACCCAGGGTTGCCAATGCTAATTATCAGATTTCCCTAAAAGTCATGGTCAAATTCCCCAAATTGGGGACAAAAATTTGCTGATTCCCCACAAATTCCCCACACGTGTTTTTTTTTTTTCAAATGAATCAATATTCTACTACGTGAGTATAATTTGCATTAGTATAATTAATAATAAGTGGTAAAAACTCAATCATTTATCATGATCAATAAGTTTTATTTTATTTGTGGCAACTTTCACGTTACTTTCTTTATTTTTTCGTACAATACAAGAACCTTTTGCTGAAAAAAAAAACACCATATTAAAAAAAAGAATAATAGCAAAATTGGTCTATGGAAATAGCGATACATTTTTTATAAATAGATTGTAGAAATAATACCTCTTTAATACTATAAATATCTATCTTCTTCTCTTATACTTCTTTAATACTATAAATATCTATCTATCTTTTCTATATTTTGAGGAAAGCATTTTCTTTGATGGGTTTCACTTAACACTTCCCCCAGTTTTTAATTCCTTGTCTTGCAGCCAGAAATTGTACAAAGCCAGCGCATTATAATATGTGAGCATCAGACATCAAACGCTTAATAATAGGAAAAAGCAAATCCCCAGATCATAAACAATATTGTCAATATACTACGATCAATCGATTGTGAAAATGTTCGATACGTCAATGTGTAACAATAATGGAATATTTGCTAATTATTGAAAAAGATATGAAAATGTTAAAATCCCCGCATTTTCCCCACATAATGCCAATCCCCAATGAATCCCCAATCAACTTACAATTCCCCGCAGTTTGGGGAATTCCCCAAAAATTGGCAACGCTGCACCTACCATAACGACAAATCACAAACGTCGAAGACCTTGGATGAAGGATCAAACTGGATTTGAAAGCAAATAATAATACCGAGATTGACAAAGACGTAGCTATACATAAACTCATAAGAGTAATAGAGTCAGTAACATTTTTTTTGTCCTTGTCAGAGTTTCACTTTTTGTTGTTGGTCAAGAATCGTACTTTTGACCAACAAAAGATATGCTCATATTGTACTTTGCGATATTCGTTGATTCTGTGTTTTTTTAGCGAAAAACAATATTGACGGTGTTAAAGTGTGTGTTAAATTTATTGAAAAACATGGTGATTTGTTACATTTTAGGCTGTAAAAGCCATAGTGAGCGGAAATATGAAAACATAACATTTCATTCGTAAGTACGATATTTTGCATTTAACATTTCTCAGTTTGCAGTAATATTGACTGTATGATTATCTAAGAATATTATTACACGAGGAATGATGTGTTAATTACATTATTACAGCGTAAAATAGTATTTAAAAAACATTGTTATTGTAGTAATACACAACCAAATTCTATAGGTCGTTATTTCAACAGCAAACCAAAGCTTATTATTACTCTTTGATTTTGTCGCATTAAACGATTTCAAGGGTTGCCAGCGCTAGTGTTGGAGAATTGCCTAGAATTATTGTTATTTGTTATATGTTTAATAATTATTATTTTAACAAAAAATATTATAATTAATTTGAATACTTAAAAAATCATTCAAGAATAATATATTGAATTGTCAATTGTCATCCAACATGAACTTAAACATACTTCTTCAGATAACATAATATTATTATCTTTCTATTGTAAGATCAAAACATACTTATAACTTACATTGTATGTTTTACATTCTATGCATGAACGTAGAAAAAAAGGAGGACGGACTCTTGTCATATACAAAACTGTGTCTTCACTTTTCTTCAGAGTCGGCCATGCACATTGCACACGCCCCACGCCCACAGATTAAGAATTAGTTACTATGGTCTCGCCAGACGTAGGTCTATCAACTGTCTAGACTAGTACTAGAAAGGTCAATGACCGCAAGTGCCACCTTAAATTATTCTGACTATAGTAAATAAATGATACGGTACTGATTAAATTCATATTATGTGTTTTTCTTAGTTCTTTTGTCTATTATTTATGTTTATGTGCCACCTTAAATTATTATCCTCCTGACTCCAAACATTTATACATCCTGACAAACTTTCCCGTTTTTAATATTATTAGTAAGATAGTATAGCAAGTAGGTACAGTAGTAATTAGCAAACAGCAAGTATAGTAAGTAAAATTATAATTTAAGTACAAAGATTAAAAAAACATAACAATTACCCCTAACATGGAGAGAGCATTCAAATTTTAAACATTTTGAATGTTTTCTGAAGCTCAATAAAATTTATTGAGCTTCAGAAAACATTACACAAATATAATATGCATACGGTATATTATATTAAAGGCTCCATTCCACCGCGGCGCACGCTGTGCACGGCCACGCGCACGCGTGGACGTGCACGGATTTATTTCTTTGACTTGAGTCAATTCGTGCGTAGCGTGTCCGTGGGTTGTAGTGGACACAGTCACATATATTTTCTTACAAAGCGAAGCTTGACGCACGTGCGTAGTCTCTCCGTGTGCCGCGGTGGAATGGAGCCCTCACGCGGATGAACTCACGGGAAGTTTGCTAATAATAAAAATACAAAAAGTAATGTAATATGTAATAGCGTTTTTGTCATCTGAAAAAATGATAAAAAAAATGATTTGGTGTGGGGAAAATAAATAAGATTTGTATAGTCTGGTAACACCAGACAAAGTTGGTACTTTATATCCATCCCTTACGGGTGTACGCCCGTGTCATGTCTACTAGATGCTTGGTTTTAGTCGAAGACGAAAAAATTTTTTGACATTTCGCAAATGTCAAAATTTTTTTAAATTATAATTTGTGTCTATGGTGTAAGATGTAAACATGCATTACCTGAGAAACATCTGAGTGCGTGGCGAAGTGGCGATCATGTATTATCAATGTATTATACACTAGCTGTTGTTCGCGACTTCGTCCGCGTTAGCATAGTACATCACATCCCAAGTATTATTTATTGTACAAAAATATTCAATGTACAGAGTTGACTTTCCTACGATTTTATTATAATTATATATAATATACTCCGCGTGGCTTCGCTTGCGTAATTTAGGAATTTCACGCAACCGTACATTTTTCCGCAAAAAATTGCTTATGTCCCTTCACGTGGTCTATTCTTCATGTTTGCCAAATAACATAAAAATAGCTCCAGATAGTATTTCTTTTTTCCACATTTTTATCTATTTCATCGCTTCTATTAGTCTTACCGTGATTGTAGACTTTCTCGATTAATGGAGTATCTAACATTGAAAGAATTTTTCAAATCGGACCAGTTAATAATTTCCCCCCGTATTTTCCACATTTTACTCTATTTCTTAGCTCCTATTAGTCTAAGCGTGATACAATATAGCCATACCTTTCTCGATAAAATATGGGCTATCCAACAGTAAAAGAATTTTTTAAATCGGACCAGTAGTTCCTGAGATTAGCGCGTTCAAACAAACAAACTCTAGAGAATTATCTAGAGAATATTAGTATAGAAGTATAGATAATTAAATCCCACCAAATGGCAAATAAAGCCACTTAAATAAGGTTTGCCCTGTAAAAAAGATACCAGATCTCATGTAGAGCCATAAACTTTATTTGTAGAGCCAAGCTTTTGAGTTTTTTTTACATGACATAATGGCTGCGTTCCAGATGACGTTAATAACGCTCACGCTCAAGACCTTCGTTTCTCCCGTTCCATTAGCATGTGAGCAAATGTGAGCGTCAATGTCACAAACCCAAGTGGAACGGAATTATGGAGCGTTTTGAGCGCTCTGGCGAGGTGACAGTGACAGGTGACAGCTGAAAGAGGTTAAGTTAGAATTCGAGTCTACCGCTTTTATTTGAATAGTATTTAGGTACCTATCGATTATCGAAATGGATATTTTTACGGCAGTTAGACATATTTTGCAGGTGCATCGGAATAATGATTCAGACATTTCTAGTGAATCTAGTTCAGATGAAGAGTGGAATGCACTTTTCCACAATTATGATTGCGAAAAGCGAAAGTTTAGACCACGAATCAATGACTACGAAAATGTAATCAATCTTTATTCTAATGAAGAATTTAAAAGACCAGGAGAGACGATAACTTAGTATTTTATAGGAAAATATTTGATCTTTCATTTAAAACAATTTCTTTTTAATCAAAATATTTTATTTAATTATATTTAATACATTTCAATGAAAAATATTATGTTTTGCAATGAAATTGTATGAAGTTTTTTTGTCGCTACTCGCTCCTGAAAACTTTCCGAATATGGTCTTTGCGATATTGTTACGTTAAAAGAAAAAGAAACTAGAACGCCCACTTCGACCCATTTTCGTCGTGGGTCGTTTTGAGCGTTGCTTGAGCGAAATTGATGACGTCATGAGTGACGTCATAGCCGCTATCAAAACGACCCCGGTCGCCAAAGGGAACGGCAGAAGGGGACGTTTTGAGCGTTTTGGTCAAAATTAACGTCATCTGGAACGCAGCCAATATAATACTCAAGAAAGCATAAAAAAACATAGACTATAAAACTTATATTTTTCGTACGACTTACGAGCGTTTTGGCCTTTACGCCGCGAAGTGCATTTGTAGAGATAAACTACGATAACATGGCGCGCCCCTCCAAAATTCAAAACGTTTGAAGTGCGTTGTCTTGCGCAGTCGGCTAGTTTGGCTGTCTTTCCACTGAAGCGGAGCGGAGTTTAGCGTGCTATTCCAGCGGAATGATAGCGAAGCGGAGCGAACATTTTGATCATGGTGATTGGCCAATTCGGCACCGCTAAGCTTCGCTCCGCTCCGCTTCAGTGGAAACACAGCCTTATGATTAGTTGACTAACAAATCTTGGTAATAAGTGAAATATTACTAGTACTGGTTGATTGGTTGAATACTTACTACATACAAACTCTTTCATAAGGATGTAACTACTGTTGGTCAGACCTCAGGCGCATTCGCAAGAATGCGCGCGCCCTTTTTTTTAATATTCAGAAGTCTGCACTAGTATTGACCCTAAAGCGACACTATGCAGCAGCCTGCAGCACGGGTGCGACGCGACTCTTTACAGTTTCATAGAACCTCAGTGATCAGTCCACACAGCACACTTCACAATATTATAGTCGCTGCCGCGTAGTGCGGTTTGCCCACTGACCTCCATTATACAACTTGTAGGTATAATGGAGTTCATTGGGTTTGTCTCATACGATTTTATACAAAGAATATTTGGCCGTATACACATAATAATATATACCTTGTCTCAGTTTTAGGGGGGTATTACATTATCATTTATAGGATCATATATTATAGGATCCAATCAAAAATGATTATTTGATCAAATAATCATTTTTGATTGGATCCTATAATATATGATCCTATAAATGATCCAATATAATTGACGACCTCTGTGGCTCAGTGGTAAGCGCGTTGGACGCTCAAGCCGGGGGTCGCGGGTTCGAATCCCGCCGACGGAACAAAAAAGTTTTCAATGTTCCCGGGTCTGGATGTGTATTAAATATGTGTATGATACAATAAAAATTTTAAATATGTGTATAGTATAAAAGTATTAAATATATTTCCGTTGTCTGGTACCTGTAACACCACAAGTCCTTTAGGTACTTAGCACGGGGCCAGACTGACGTGGTGTGAAGCGTCCATAGATATTATTATTATATATTAATATAAATGATAATGTAATACCCCCCTTAGGCTTTAGCTGCACTTAAGTAAGTAGTGCAAGCTGAGACAAGGTAGGTACGCTAAAATTATTGTAACGATCCTTATCACGTCATTTAGTAAACAAAATTATTATGTTAGATTTCATATAGAATAAGAAAAAAAAAATGCAGTTTTCAAAGAAAACTATTTTTATTTACATTAGGTACACAATATAATGAAAATGTTAGTAACAGACGTATTATAAAAGTATATTATAAAGAATTGCTATAAAATATGTAATTTATAATTAAGAAATACCACAAAGCCAATACGGGCACGATTATTCTGTCAAATACATGTATAAAGAAATAAGGCCTCACTGTGTATTTTTGTACATTCTATCAATCTTCATTCTTCTTATTTAATATTATGTTAGCGAATACTGTAATTAGGATGCTTTAAAAGTGATTTATTAAATTATAATTATTTTATCTTAATCATACTATTCAACTAGATAGTGTAGGATAAAAACAATTTTATATCAAAGTCAGATATGGCTCAGATGAACATTATTGGCTTATTCACTACCCAACATAGGCTATTTATCAATAATTTTACATTAAAGTTTAGTATCCCACAATCTTTTATTTAGATAACTATACATAAGTTATAAACTGTATACATAAGTTATAAAGGAACAATGATTATGATCAAAATAGTTATTAGAAAAGGCCTTTGTAGGTTAAAAGTAAAATTTATTGCGGCGTAAAACCTTAGTAAAATATAATTATTAAAATCCACATAATTCGAGAACACATTTGTGAAAATAAATATGTAATTTAATCTTGTATTTTTCGGATTTATATGTAGGTGCAGACTGCAGAGTTATAATGCATTCGAATGAATACATCTAAGATAAAATATTTTGTATGCAGCTAAAATAAACAGAAAACAACATTATTTTATAGAGTAACAAGACACACAGTAAAAATTGAAGACGTGAGTGGACTAAATTAATAACTCACATTTTATATCATAAGAGAAATTACTTATTTTTATTTTTTCCCCTTATAAATTGAAATTTAAACCTTTACTTCTTTATCTGGCTAACATGTCTGGCTATAATAAATTAAACATTTTGTTATTTCAGATCAATTTCCCGGTCCTAAAGCCTTCATTTATGCAAAGAAACAGAACATTTTTAAATTTTTACTCATACTCCACTTCATCGGTCCTGAATTAAGAGCCTGCTGTAAAAACGCTAGCCCCGCCTATACACACGGCTATCGTCCAATCATGATACAATGATTCCATGAATCGTGTCCGCATGAAATGTATTTTGAACAATATCGCGTAACAACGGTCCGGCGCATTATAGCACGAAAGTAAATTTCGCTAGTCCCAAAAATAAAATTTATAAAGTGTGTGATTGTAGTAGTGCAAGTTATTGAATGATAGTAACTCAATAAGTGTAACAAATATTTGTTGAAAAGCCCAGAAAAAATCATAATTTCGAAAAATAAAACTATCGTGTCAAAATAAGTGAATCGTGTTTTCCGTTAGGCAAGTGTCAGATAAATATACAATGATTAAATAAATCTCAATTTCATTTATGTCAATCGTCTTCCGGGATCGTAATACTTATTAGAAAACACAGCAAAAAAGGGAGCTCGGTCTTAATAAATAGGACATATAGGCCGTATAGCAGCCCTTGATTTTTAAATAGGTCGTATAGGCCGCGGCCTATTTACATGGGACGGCGAAAACAAAGTAGCCTAAGGCCTTCACTCATAAAAAATATAAATCCGGTACTGCACTTCATCCACTTACGTCTTCAATAATGGTTTAACAATGCTGTAAATATTTGAAAACAGTTATAATAATAAGTATATATTATCTTAGTTTTTTCCAAAACACTTAAAATAAAATTTGCTTGTACTAAATGTTTCAAGACAACCATAAAATATACCTCTTTGATGTGAGTTGGACATTTTTAGGTACAAAACCTTATAAGTTATAACTTATAACTCACTGATAAAAGTGATACAGCGAATAACTATACTATATTCAATAATGCCCGCTTGTCCTTGTGTGGCATGTAGGATTTTTGTGCGTAAAGAAACATAAAATAATAAAAGAATATTTTGATGAATCAGGACATTGATATTAGAGTTAAAATTATTTCAAGAGCTTCACTCATGAAGTCACTTTTTTATATTAGTTTTTGATGGTCATAATTAAATAGGAAATTCTTACAGTCGATAAAGTTTTGTAAATAGTCAATATTGATCTTAAAATAGTAGAGCCTACGAACTACCTTTATAAATTCTATTTGATTTATTATTATTTATTATAGTTTTATTTGTTGCATGTAAAAATTTTAAGTAGCTTTGTACACAAACTATATTTTGTATAACTCTTGTGTTCATGATTAAAAGTGATCAATTTTTCTTTTACTTGTGATGATATTTTTCATAGTCAGCACGGCAGTATAATCTTATAAAATATGTATTTTGTTTATTTCTGTTTGCCATTGCTTTGAGAGAAAGAAATGTTTATATCCTAAATAAGAGTTATTAGCTTAACCTAAACTAAACGCATCAAATGCACATTATGCAATGCAGGAAAAAATATATAAAATTAGTTAATGTGTAACCAACACCATAAATAAAATTATACTAGGTCATCTCACACGCATTGATAAAATAAAATAATATACTTATTATATTTATTATTATTCCATTGCTATCTTTTGAGTTACAACTTTACAACCTTTTGTTAGTGTTTCATTTTGTATGCGAAGACAAATTGTCACATCCCTATTAATATTGTTTTGAATTATGTCGATATAATCACTGTAATAAGCTGCAACATTGTCAAGGTCGAGTTCACGAGACAGAGCCAAAATGTCAACAAACATTACAAGCGTTTTCGCACTAGGCGGCGCGATAATATAGCCCCCCGCCGGCAGGGGGGTGCCAGGGGGTGCACTTGCACCCCTTGGGAATCTCGGGATCAACAGGAATTATTGAAATAAAAAACATTTTGTAACCCAAAATACCATGCCGTACAAAGATAGTTCGTAATGTTTGGGCACTAAATGTATTCTGTTGACGTAAATAGACGGTCACTGTTGTTTGTAAAAAGTAAAAAGAAAAGAAAGAAAACTAAAATCTGCACCCCTTGGGAATTATTTCTGCCGGCGCCCATGGATGTGAAAAGGAAAGGGATATGTGTTAGTTCATACTAATACATATCCCTTTCCTACTTTGTCATATTCTTGACTTTGTCATTTGCTGCGCAATAAAAAAATGATATTGAAAATGTGCTCTAATGTTTAAGGTATCTCTTCTCTTTACTTTCTTTGTTTCCGGCTTTTAAAAAACGCTTTTTTCGCCCTAATGTTGACTTTAAAGGTGCCGGTTGGCAGCGGGTGACATGAAGCAGTCACAGACGACATGTCGTTGCGACACTGGATTGTATGATATTCTATGAAATACCCTCCGCAGCTAGCGACACGAAGCTAGCGCCTAGCGACACTTATTCATAGAAACCAGTACATAGGAGACATAGAAACCAGTAGTGTCGCGACGAGTGACGACACATCGTCTTCTGCAACTTCATTTAGCCGGCTTCCAACTTGTATCGTTTGACATAGAAACCAGTAGTGTCGCGACGAGTGACGACACATCGTCTTCTGCAACTTCATTTAGCCGGCTTCCAACTTGTATCGTTTGACATAGAAACCAGTAGTGTCGCGACGAGTGACGACACATCGTCTTCTGCAACTTCATTTAGCCGGCTTCCAACTTGTATCGTTTGACATAGAAACCAGTAGTGTCGCGACGAGTGACGACACATCGTCTTCTGCAACTTCATTTAGCCGGCTTCCAACTTGTATCGTTTGATATAGAAACCAGTAGTGTCGCGACGAGTGACGACACATCGTCTTCTGCAACTTCATTTAGCCGGCTTCCAACTTGTATCGTTTGACATAGAAACCAGTAGTGTCGCGACGAGTGACGACACATCGTCTTCTGCAACTTCATTTAGCCGGCTTCCAACTTGTATCGTTTGACATAGAAACCAGTAGTGTCGCGACGAGTGACGACACATCGTCTTCTGCAACTTCATTTAGCCGGCTTCCAACTTGTATCGTTTGACATAGAAACCAGTAGTGTCGCGACGAGTGACGACACATCGTCTTCTGCAACTTCATTTAGCCGGCTTCCAACTTGTATCGTTTGACATAGAAACCAGTAGTGTCGCGACGAGTGACGACACATCGTCTTCTGCAACTTCATTTAGCCGGCTTCCAACTTGTATCGTTTGATATAGAAACCAGTAGTGTCGCGACGAGTGACGACACATCGTCTTCTGCAACTTCATTTAGCCGGCTTCCAACTTGTATCGTTTGACATAGAAACCAGTAGTGTCGCGACGAGTGACGACACATCGTCTTCTGCAACTTCATTTAGCCGGCTTCCAACTTGTATCGTTTGACATAGAAACCAGTAGTGTCGCGACGAGTGACGACACATCGTCTTCTGCAACTTCATTTAGCCGGCTTCCAACTTGTATCGTTTGACATAGAAACCAGTAGTGTCGCGACGAGTGACGACACATCGTCTTCTGCAACTTCATTTAGCCGGCTTCCAACTTGTATCGTTTGATATAGAAACCAGTAGTGTCGCGACGAGTGACGACACATCGTCTTCTGCAACTTCATTTAGCCGGCTTCCAACTTGTATCGTTTGACATAGAAACCAGTAGTGTCGCGACGAGTGACGACACATCGTCTTCTGCAACTTCATTTAGCCGGCTTCCAACTTGTATCGTTTGACATAGAAACCAGTAGTGTCGCGACGAGTGACGACACATCGTCTTCTGCAACTTCATTTAGCCGGCTTCCAACTTGTATCGTTTGACATAGAAACCAGTAGTGTCGCGACGAGTGACGACACATCGTCTTCTGCAACTTCATTTAGCCGGCTTCCAACTTGTATCGTTTGATATAGAAACCAGTAGTGTCGCGACGAGTGACGACACATCGTCTTCTGCAACTTCATTTAGCCGGCTTCTAACTTGTATCGTTTGACATAGAAACCAGTAGTGTCGCGACGAGTGACGACACATCGTCTTCTGCAACTTCATTTAGCCGGCTTCTAACTTGTATCGTTTGACATAGAAACCAGTAGTGTCGCGACGAGTGACGACACATCGTCTTCTGCAACTTCATTTAGCCGGCTTCCAACTTGTATCGTTTGATATAGAAACCAGTAGTGTCGCGACGAGTGACGACACATCGTCTTCTGCAACTTCATTTAGCCGGCTTCCAACTTGTATCGTTTCGTTTTAAAATGATCCAGAAACGTTATACCAAATATAAGTCATGTCAAATATTTAATTTCTAATACACTATGTACTCGTAGGTAAAAAGTCTTAAAAATTGCAAAGTTTATGTATATTTATAAATATCAACATGATCTCTCGTACAAACGTTAGTCTGATATATTATTTATTTTATTATTATTACAATAAACTTTGTTGTAAAATTGCATTAGCCTATTCGAGTATAACAATATATTGTGAGTCTTAACTGTAGTCTTAAAGCGATATTTGCATTGATTTAGTTCAGTAAACCTCGTCTCCTGTAATCTTCCTGTAATAATTCTGCTATTTTAATCTCGAATTAATGTAGCTTCGATGTAGTCCAGCTGCCTTACTGCCGACAGAATCAGAGTCGAATCAGCTCGATCTCAATAGATTTTGCTATTTTCAACATAATATATACTTACTACCGCAAAATCGTGCTGCGGCTCAATTTGGAACTGATTCGATTTCAACAGCTTTTTGTAGTCCTCACAGCTATTCTAGCGCACGATGGTGCTGTTAACGCTTAATTAAGGCTTAATTTGGAACTAATCAGACTCTTAAATCAAAATCGTATCAGTTTCTGGGGTAAGACTGCTGATCTTATTGAACAGCAAAGTAGTATTTTCATATACGTCAAACAAATGATTTTAAGAATTTTGCCCAATCAGAACGAGTTTGACGTTGGTTTGACATTTTTAGGCAATACCATTTAGTTCTTACTAGTTAGATTGAACCTATAGGTGAATTATGTTGGATTAGAATAGCAGAATTGGTATACATAATACAATCAGCATTTATAATATAACAAATTTTAACCTGCAACATTGATTTACTAATAGGAGACGTGGCTTAACGTAGTATTGATTAAACAATAAACGCTCGTGTTAATTAAAACAATTAAACTAAAAGTAAATAACAAAAAACATTTCAACATTCACCAGTGGTGCCTACTAATAAACTTAGGGTCAATTTAAACTAGCGCAGAGTCGAAGCACATCGAAGCGAAATACCAAAATTAAAACATAACAAATTCTTGTGAATACGCGCGGATGCGGGCGACCAGCGATAATTGGTCTCGACTCTCGCAGAAGTTAGGATCTGGAGTTAGGGTTGAATTTGTTAAGTTCAGTTTTTGGTTTGGTACGATGCGCTTCGACTCTGCCATAATAAATTGACCCATAAGATTGTTTGTTTTTCTTAGTAGTAATGTCACCACTCGTAATACATATTCTCTATTATAAACTTCTTTCTATTTCTTTGCACTGGTCTTCTTGAAGTCAGCGAACAAAGTCTGGACGTCTTGAAGTGAAGTTTGAATCTGTTCTACGAACCTTGATGAGCTCTGTAAGGAAACAAGGTAGATATATAGATTCGCATTGGCCAGGTGTCAACTTTCATGTAATAAGGGTAGGCAAGGGCGTCGCCAGGGGGGGGGGGGGGCAAAGACTCCCAATACAAATACAAAGCGTAATGCTTCATGCTCTCATCTGTACCAGGCGTTTAAATTTTTTATCCTCTTACGGGAATTCGCGAGAATTTCTCTCGTCATGCGGACATCCCATTGTTTATTATCTTTTCCTCGACTAGTTCGCGCCATTTCCCGCGGATTCCACGGACGGCATCGGAGAACTCTCGACGTGATATTGCACAATAAAATTGATTCTCTAGGCCAGGGGTTCCCAAACTTATTTTGTCTGCTGCCCACTTTGAGAACAAATTATGTTTTAGCGCCCCCTTTGTTTCAATTTAAAATGAATTCAGATGAATTAAATCACCCCCCAAGCCTATACACAACGCCCCAATTTTTTCTGGGTCCAACACCGCCCCCTTTAGACCTTCAGCGCCCACGTTATCGCCCACGGCAAAGGCTCTGGTCTAGGCCCTAGGGGCCGCCTAAGAATACGGGCGTAAGAGGCCAGCACTTACAGTGATAGGACAGCTGAGTTTGCTGGATACGTGGAAGAAGATGGTGTTCTCGCCGGCGATGATGTAAGACACACCGTACCCGTCGTCCGCCACCGGACCGAAGCCTCCGCCCGCGCTCACACACTTCGGGTGCTTCTTGAGATCCAGGAGACTGGTTTGACCTGGAAAAAAATTAAAATGATACCAGCGATATTGAGGGTTTTTGATATTCTATTTGCCACCAAGTGCCGGTACGTAGCCTTAGGATCTATCTTTGGACCACGAGGATTTTTTAAAATGATTTAGGACCAGTAATTGATACTCAAATTTTCATAAATAATAATATTCAAACAAAAGGTTTGAGTATAAAAAAGACGGATTTGGGAGAAAGGTTCTTTCAACATTATCCGTTCTGTTCCGTCACCCATCAGGAGGCCTCGTAAAATATATCTTGCCCACATCAAATTTAGGTGTCTAACTGCCGAAGTTCCGCGGCGAAAGTTCGGCATGATTACGTGAACAATGTCAAAAACACACAATATAACGCGACGGAATTTCGGCATGGTGTGTCATCGGTAATTTTTAAAAAGTTTAAAATACATTGCAGGTTGCCGAACTTCCGCCGCGGAAATTCGGCATAGTGTACATACTTAGACACTAGGGGCTTGTTTCACAACTTCCTGTTAAGTGCCGGATAAGCTATTAACTTGACAGATAGATTATGGAGAATCTGTCAAAAAAGTTGTGGATATCCTGTCCGGCACTTTATCAGGAAGTGGTGAAAGTGGCCCTTAGTCTTGCCCCGCAACTGGATAGTACGTACCATGTGGCGTTTGACTAGTGGACAGCCGCCAGGGTTCGTTGAACACCTCCTGCAGGAACGGCGACTCCAGCTCCAGGTATTTGGAGACGACGTAGAGACAGAAGAGGTGTCTGTCTATCCCGCGGCCCGCCATCGCGTCTTGATAACCGAGTTGGTGACGATCCGTCGCCTGCTTGAATAGATGCAAGCGCTCTTCCGTCTGGGGGTGAATAATTGTTTATCTGTAGTGTCTATTATACTTATGCTAAGTACTCACATACGGTTTTGCTCGACAGTTTTACTCCAAATCGAAGGAAATGACATATTTGACATATATAATTCCATCGAGCCGGCTCGAAGCGAGCCTTCGAGCTGTCAGTTTTGCGGTCCACACGGTGGTTACTGCTCGATTTGGAGTAAAACTATCGGGCAAAACCGTATGTCAGTACTGAGCATTAGGGTGGGTTGCACCAGAGGTTATAGTTAAGGTTATCGCCAAATATGGCGTCCATTGTTGACTTTTAGGGCCTGTTGCCAAATGGATGAAAATACATAATTCTAGACTTTAGCAGCTAATATTTTTTTCTCTTTATCTGCTGCCGTTGCCGGCTGTTTTTTGGGGTTAATGCCTTGGTTTGTGTACCATCAAAGAAATTGATTCATAGACAGATGGCGGACCCGGGGCCTACGCCAATTAGACAAGTTATGTGAATTCAATGTTTGTCGTCATCTGTCGGCTGGGTTTGACGATACCCGACCAAACTACGTAGGTCCGCCAAACTGCCTACGAATCAACCTCTCTGATAATACAAAAACACCGCAATCCTTTACTTCCAAACCTCTATCCCCAAAGCAGTTTATATACTCACAGAAGCATTAGGATTGTTCATAGAGAGGACCCAGGCCGCGCTCTCATTGGTACAAGACCTGACGGTCTCCGTGCGTCCCTCTCTAAACAGGCGGGTCATTGACGCCTCGTACGTCAGACAGAATCGGCCCGCCGTCCTGTAGTAGGACAGCTGAAGGATCATCTGTATAAACGCGTCGGGTGACACACGACAGCTCTTCATGAAACCTAAAAAAATAAAAGTCTTTTACTGTTTGCTTTTTTAGAGTTCCGTACCCAAAGGGTAAAAACGAGACCCTATTACTAAGACTTTGCTGATTGTCCGTCGGTCTATCACCAGGCTCAACGCGAGATAGCTAGACAGTTGAATTTTTTTTCAAGTCACTGAGTGAAGTATCTTCCTATATTATAATAACAAGAGTATAATCAGAATGACAAGATATAATTTTCATTGTTATGTATTTTTAACCGACTTCCAAAAAACGAGGAGGTTATATGTTCGGCTGTGGATATTTTTTTTTTTTTATTTTTTTTATTTTTGTATGTTCAACGATTACTCCGCCGTTTGTGAACCGATTTTCGAAATTTTTGTTTTGTTGTATTAGGTTTCACTCCAATTTGGTCCCATTTTCACAAAGGTGGTGACCTGATGATGGGATCCATGAGTATTCGAGGGAACTCCTCAAAATTTATATGGAAACATATGGTGATTTTGGTTTTATGTGAAGTGTACTAAGAATACGCTACCAAAAAGTCAAATATTGGGTCAAGGTATACCATGGTTTCGATGATGCTGAGAGAACTCCTGATTCCTTATAGATACACGTTTGGGAGTTTCGGCGTTGTTTTAAGAACAGAAAGCATAAACTACTATGCAATTCATATTCATCATCATAATCATCATCATCATTATCGTCATCATCATCATTACCACGTCGTGTTAAGGCCACCAATGTCTCATGGCACAGAATAGACAATAGTACAAGGCATAGGTATGGATATACTAATAATAATAATTATGTACTGTATAACAATTAACAACACCTGTTTGTTTTTAATACACGGCGGTCGGCGTCGCCGCCCAGTCCGTCCGTTCAGTTCCGTCTTCTGCCGCGTGGCGGCAGAAGACAGAATATCGAATACTTTACTAACTACTTTATATACAGATCGAATACTTTAACACTTTATAAAATTTTAATAGACAAATAGAATTAAAATAAAGTTATTTTAAAAAGAGCATTTAAACAAAACAAAGTCATCAAGTGTCTTTTTAATTAGTTATACTTATTAATCGATAGATGGTGCACTAAGTACCTATCGATTTGAATTCTTGATAACAAGAACAGCTGTCAATCATTATGATAATATTAAATATTATGCTACGCTACATCCTATGCAAGTTTGTACAATTTTTTATCTGATAGATCCTTCGATCGTGAAAAAACGAGACACAATAACCTTTCTATTGTTATCGCAATCGCCGGTGACCGCTTCGGGCTTGAAGTATTAAAATTGTTAAATTACTTAGCACAATATGTTCACTTCACTGATAATATTATATTATTTTGTGAGTGTGAGTTGTGACTCTTAACAAATTGTAATAAGATACGTAAAATATACGCGAAGATTTATCTACTAGTGTAACTAAAAAGAGTGAAATTATTATTATTTTTAACAAAAAATTAAAACCGACTTCCAAGGTAAAAACAATAATAACATTAATATGAACTAAAAAGTATTAAATAATTTTTACTATCTAATAGTGCCTTTTTCCGAATTCGGCTAAACCTCAACTATTTCTGTACTCAATCTTCATAATTTTGAAGTCGGTGCCAGTTCCAAAAATTTTAAATATTCTGTCAGAGGACTGAAGATTCAGCTATCTGGTACCGACTTCAAAATAACGAAGATTGAGTACAGAAATAGTTGAGGTTTAGCCGAATTCGGAAAAAGGCACTATTAGATAGTAAAAATTATTTAATACTTTTTAGTTCATATTAATGTTATTATTGTTTTTACCTTGGAAGTCGGTTTTAATTTTTTTTAAATCTATACATATTATAAAACTAAGTCGCTTATTCCCTCATGTCCCTTTGTTCCCTTTAATCTTTAAAACTACGCAACGGATTTTGATGATTCTTTCAGTGCTAGATAGCCCATTTATCGAGGAAGGTTATAGGCTATATTTTATCACGCTAAGACTAATAGGAGCCAAGAAATAGCGGAAAATGTGGATAAAACGGGGAAATTTAAAGTTGAAGCGTTATTTATTAGTATAAAATAAATAACGCTTCAACTCCCAAGCGGCCACATGTGGCCGCGAGAACAATAGATTTCCAAGAATCCGCGATCGAAGGAATAAGGGCCAATTACCTTTTCCATACTTGGTAAACATCAGTATTTTGAGGTCTACATCGTTCAACAGTTTTTCTGCCACACCATATGAGATGTCAATAGCTTTGAGGAGGTCTTCATTGTTGAGTTCCCACTGTAGACGAGTGGGTGCGGGCGGTGGGGAGTCTACGGGACCCTTGGCATTACCGTCTTCTTTGTACCTGATAAAAAATTACATAAATGAAGACATCAGTGGAAAAAGTGGGTAAGTAACAATTTGAAAACTGCATTGCATAAATGGAGGAAAATCAAATAATATCTAATCAAATTTGTTTTATTTATGAATAAATGAATAAATTTAAAATAAATGCTTTCAGAAAGTCTACATAGTGCCTACCACCGGTTCGGGAACTAACCCGGCGAGAAGAAACGGCGTAAGAAACTCGCACGGTACCCCCTTTTTACATAAAGTTGACAATAAAATAAAAAAATATTATATGGAATATTAAGTATAGTCAGACTTATTAGACATAATGAAGTAGATAAGTTAATGAGTAATTGCTTTTTACAAAAGCCAGATATTATTATGAATTAAAATATCTACCCATATTCCATTTCCGACCAAATAACTTGTTCCCATAGATGACCCATAACGGGAGCGTCGGCCCTGAAAAGATAATAATAATTAAAGAATAAAATTTGAAACAGTAATTAAGAGACCGTATACGAAATTTGCCGATTTCGCTGATTTAACAGGCGTGATTTAACAGTTAAAATACAGTATTTCTATAAGTTTTAATGCACAACATGTAAGATCATTTCAATTATAATCTAATATTGGAGGTAGATTTTTTAAATAATCCAACTCAAACCCGCGACAGTTTTGTGATTTTTGCTGTAAAAGGTTTAGAATATCACCTGTTTATGGATTGTATTGACGTCTTAACGGTATGAAAAAAATACAATGTACTGTTGACAAAGTCGTCTATACAATGTTGGAATTACTTTTTACCACTTTAATATGAAATAGTTGAGTAAAAAAATATGTAACTCGGTAAAATTTTAGGGAAAATGGGCAAAGAATTGCTGTTAATTTCGGCAACTTGGAGTTGTAATTCACAAAAAGAAAACGACAGAAATAATCTATAGATAACATTCTATCCAATTCGAGAAAAAAAAAAACAAATTGTGCCAAAAAACACAAAACAACCTAAATCTCACATTATATTACTCGCTGCAAGGCTCGAGTCGGCAGTCCGCGCTTAAATATAATTATTTTAAATCTAATAATTCATATATATTTTTTAAATCTAATAAGGGGAAAACACCAAATAATATTTCTGTAGCGAACCTTTGCAATTTCATATTCATCGGCAAAATTTCGTACTTATACGGACTCTTAACAAAATAAGAATAAAATTATTATATAATTTAAGTCAGACTTACCATGTGTGTTCAGCGTTGAAGCCCACCTAAAACATAATAAAAATTGATTATTATCAAGGAAACAAAAATTTCAAAACCTTTTAGTTTTTATTATTCGTAGCCTTTAATCCGATCTTCCCCTTTTTAGGGTTCCGTAGTCAACAAGGAACCCTTATAGTTTCGGTCTGTCCGTCCGTCTGTCTGTCCGTCTGTCTGTCTGTCCGCGGTTTTGTTCAGAGACTATAGGACCTACAAAGCTGTAATTTGGCATGAATGCACATATTAATAATGGCAACAAAATGGTACATAAAATCTTAAAAAAATATTTTTTATTATGGTACCTTCCATACACATCAAGCGGGAATGAAAATTTTTTTTCGCGTTCACCCCCTCGTGTGGGGTGTCGTTGGATAGGTTTTTAAAACTATTATGAGTATTCATTGATCATTTTCCGATTTAGGGATCCGTTTGTGAAATATTAAGTTTTAAAGTGGAAAAAATCGTTAGAGTCCAGTGTCCCCCCCTTCTACCAGCTAAACGGTTGCTTCTGGAAATGTGAAAAAATTCACGGGAGTAGGAAATATGCTGAATTTAAAAGGAAAACTATCACGGCTAAGAAGACTTCATAAGTTATTGAGTAATAGTCAATCAACTAAAAAATATAAATGTATTCGGCGAAGTTTAAAGGAACTTTTCGTTCAAATTCCTTTGAAAGTAACTGAGATGATGTTATTAGTAGTGTAAAACACGTTTTAATTGTACATTCATTGACCACACAAAAATTAAAAAAAAACTAGCGGTATTACGGTACCCTATATTGCGCGTGGCTATGCGACAACTGACAAAAATACATCAAAGAAAGCAACAATGTAGATGAATTACTATTATAGATAATAATATTATTATTACTGAATTACAGATGTGAACTCACCAGTCCATTGGTACTGAAGCACAGATTGAAGGACTTGTCAAACCAACGGTCGTAGCCTTTACCGTGAAGCAGCACTCGCCCGTATTCGTCCAGTTTCGACGTATCATTCTCGTCGAACGCGTATTCAATGTCGTCTAGTGAAAAAAACAGTTAAACGTCTTACCAATAAAAGTATAATTAATACGAATAAGTGGTTGGATACCGCCGTCAATCCTGGCGACACAGGATATATGAGAACCCTTAGATATGATATCAGGGAGCCCGAGGACAGAAAAAAATAGTAAGCACTAGAAAGTACCAGTTTTCCCTCCCCATACAAAGCGGGAGTCAGCACAAAGTTAAAATTACCGAAAGTCCAAGAACTAAAAGGCTAAATTCTGACTACGAGGCTAAGTGAGAAAGAAACTCACCTAAGCAAACATTAAAAGCGGCTCTTTCTATACAGTGTAGAGATGTTCTATTGTTTCCTCTGTTGAACATGGTCTGTCTAATGTGGGCCCAGTGGGTCCTCTCGCCAGCGGTAAGAGCTGCTAGTTTCTCTTCACCGATCACGGGCGCTGATTTGTCGTCTAATATTTGTTGCATTTGTCTGAAAATATACAAGTAATTTTTATTATTAAATTTGGACCACTTTAGTTGTAATAATTCTTTACACAGAAAATAACTGTATTTGCCTTTTTCTGGCAAATTGAGAAAGTTACATGTCAGAAGACCTTATATCGTTTTTCGTTGCGTAGATATCTCTATTATGTCGGCACTACATATAGGCGAACGCGTTGGCCAACGTGTCGGCCTAATGTGTAGAACAGGCGACTCGCGCGTTGGCGGTAGGTATTTAGACGTTGGCCGACGCGTTTTGTCGGCACTACATATAGGCGAACGCGTTGGCCGACGCGTTGGCCAATGCGTTGGCTAACGCGTTCGCCTATTTGTAGTGCCGACATTACTAAGAGGGTATTAAACAAAGTGCATTCAAAAAGTGACAAACGAGAGATGTTGATGCAAATCTAACGTAACGTAATGTTGCTCGTCTCCTTTACTAGCGCAGTATCTACTATAACTATGTATTATTTTCACAAGTAAGGCTTATATCAAAATTTTGCAATCTCAAAATATTGCAAGACAAAACATTCTCTAGTTTATATTTTATTGTATAATTTTCTTTATTGGTAAGGGCGTATGTGTGTGCTTAGTTATTATTGTGCACACACACACGTCTAGAATCTATATTTTACACATGTAGGTGTGCTTATATTATATTTATAGCTATACTTACACTTGTATTTCAGCCGGGTTGAGCAGTCTACCACGGTAGTAGACCATCACCTTATAATATTTGCCCTTGTGGTACACAGTTATATGCGTGGAGTCCTGGTAATGTACTATTTTGTCAGTTTCGATGCCGGGCACTCTCACAGTATTGAACAGTCGCTCGTATTGCGAAGAACATAGAGGCACCATGTTTTGTAGCATTATCTGTGATAGAAGTTATAGTTTTAAAAATAAAATAGTCAAAGGACTGCTTACTAAGATTCTGATGTTTAAATGAAACGTTAAATTAATACAGCTTTAATCATGTCAAAAACTAATTGTATTTATTTTTGTAAGTTTACCTACTTATACTGTATACACTATACAGGGTGCAATTAAACCTTCCTGCCAAATTTGGATATATGAATCCTTGTTAAAAATAAAAATACAAATATTTTTTCTTTTACAATCACTCAGTACTAAAATGTTGAGAAATAGCTTCCGAAAGTTATCCTAAAAAACACCACTAAATATGGACGCCGCGCGCCGCCACGCCCTCCCGCATAAACGTATTTCATTGATAACAATAATAATTTTTGTTATTATTGTAGTATCGTTGTAGATGGTGTGTGATGTTGGCTAAATAACTATTATTTCAATTCTAAACAGTAAACAACGTCATAAATCGTCGGCTCTGTTCTAAAAACAATACCTTATTATTTATGACCCTGTTTACATCTTGCGGCTACTTCTAAGAACACGGCAACAATAGACAATGGCTAGTAAAAAGTAATTCTTAAAATCCAAAACTCAAAAACAACAGAAAAACCGTGTACTCTTACCTAATCCAGGATTCCCACGATCCATAAGTTGCGTAAGTGCGTAACATTATCATAAGTTGCGAATTTTCCCTTCATACTTTAACGGGCTTAGGACCGTCAAAATGTAAAGCGCGTAGGTACGTTTAGAATGAATTATTTGATTTTCATCAAAACAATGGAAAAATTACAACTTTCTACTTAATTACGTATAGCACTTTTGAAATGAATAGTAATTGTAGTAATTGGGCGTATTTAAAAAATGTACATAATCAACTTATGTACTTACTATCAGAGAAGTTGATTCCTAGTCAGATGGGGGACCTATGTAGTTTGGTCGTGTTACATCAAACCCAGCCGACAGATCACAGTTATCATTGAATTGACATGATCCGACCAAATGACGTTGGTCTGTCAACTGCCTAGGAATCAATTTCCTCGATGGTACTTACAAGTAATTAAAAATCAAAACCCACCCACCTTCAAGTCTAACATAATTTATCTTATTTACTTTTAACAACACTTTCAAGCTCCGTGTAAACTTTCGCCACTCAAAATGTAGCACCTCACCATCACCTATCACTCGCGGTCACAGAATACATGGTTTAACGCGGCTATAATAAATACATTGTCATACACAGTAACAGTACACACTAATTACACGCGCGGCGGGCGGTGACAAACAAAAAATTACGTAATTATGCAACGGTGCGCGGACTGCGACTGCAACCGAGTACCGACCGGTCATCGGGCGGCGGCCGGCCCCCCCGCGCCACCCCCTCTCTACCCCAACCGTTGCCTAGATGCGCCCGAGTGACGAGTTGGCGACAGACCGGTCGGCGTCAAATCGTATTTCGTATGAAGTGACCATGCTGCAAGGAATTTGATTGGGATAAAATATGTTATTGTAAAAAAAATAACACCCAATTTTTTTTGGTTTATTGGACAAACTGGAAAAAATTTGGCAGGTTGGAAGGTTCAATTGCACCCTGTATGCTGCTATAAAAATGTAATACATATTATTATTTATTATACAATATTATGGGATACTCACCCGCTTCAAAAACCAAAACGAGCGCAAATATAGTGACAAAAAATTATATGTTTTAACATTTTGCTCAAAATATCTAATAATCCTACTGCTGTATTTTATATTAAAATATTCATTGTATGAGTAATGATAATTCTAAACTACAGTCCATAAGCAGATCACATAGTTAATAATATACACCTTTCATTACCCATCTCTTTCATGACATTACCAAAATTTTCGTGCTCGAAAGAGACAAGTAGCGGTAGGTCAAAGCACTATTAGTGAAATTGATCCTTAGGCAGATGATGAACTTCAGTAATTATGTATTATAAAGTCAAGTCAATATTAGCCATAACGACGCTTGACATGACCCAACCAAATTACGTAGTAATACCTACACCTATGAACCAGAATACTACATGCTCTGCGACAGGACTACACAGATATACTTACAGGTTCCAACTCCTGTCTATCTATAAGTCTACGGAATTTAAGGCACATGTGTATCAAGGTACCCGCGCGCGCCGCTTGCACCGACGTGGCTCGCATCAGAGTGTCTGTGCCATAGAAATTGGAGTTGACCATCAGGGGTGAACGACCCCTGAGGTATACGTATTCCTCCCACCAATCCGACACATAGTTGCTTGACCACCTGGCAACAAATTCATCGATTGAGATATGATACAGTATTGAGTATGAAGTTCAGATTGCAAGAATTTGGTGTTTTACATCATGGCAATATTCTTTTGGCGTATGATCAAAATCCGTACTAAGGTAAAACGTCCAATGGGGATTGTCCATTTTTTTTTAATTTTGCTCATTACAAAAACATTTCGAGGAATAAGGTCAGTGATCGCTTTTCTGTATATAAACGAAAAAAATACCCATTACTTACTTATATTTTTGAACAAATATGTTTAACCTTAGTTTGACCTTCAATGGCGTTAAATTAGCAATAAATTTGACCAACATTACGTTTCGAACTTTTGGTAAGCTTCTCGTATCAGCTTTCACATAATAAGAACATACATTTGACGAACCAGCCATTATAAATAAGATTGAAAGGAAAAAAAAAACATACTGCAGAGGTCAATTGGCCGCCGATGATGACGTCACAGCGAAACTTTAAAATTTTATTGAGAAAAAACTAGCCAATGAATTTCAAAATTATTTAATTTATATTCTTAAAATACCCTATTTTAACGAAAAAAAATATAAAAAGTACATGTCATTTTTTTTGGACAATGCCCATTATTGCAACTTTAGAAGCTCATACTCTCATACTTATTGTAATTATAGAGTCAATAATAGGAAGACTGATAACGTTTGGGTATACCCAATCGTTAAAGTGATACTATGGAATATGGATTGAGAAAGAGCTGTTTTACACTATAATGCCATTCAAGCATCATCTTACATGCATGAACGTAGAAAAAAAGACGGACGGATCTTATTATTTACAAAACTGTGTCTTCACTTTTCTTCAGAGTCGGCCACGCACACATTCTGACGCCTGTCAAATGGTATGGACTAGCGCAAGAATGTGTGCGTGCGGACCGTGTACATACAGCCAGCTGGCCGACTCTGAACGACACAGTTTTGTGTATGGTGGGACTCCGTCCGCCTTTTTTTATACGTCCATGCTTGCATGTAGGCGAAATGTAAACTATAGCTGCCAGTGTGATTTTGAGACAGCAAATTCTCATCACGATGTCAACCAATTGGCACAAGATTATAGGATTGTTTATCATGAGAATCTCTGGGGCACGGTAGTGCCCTAGTCAATTCTGGAGCAAAGGCACAGTCGTATCATACATTTCTCAAAGCAGTTCGCGGCCATTTCATAGAACTTACCATGACTTGAGTATGAGGTATCTTTGTAGTTTGACAGCGATTGTCCTCTCAAATTCGTCCGCTAGTCTCACCACCCTTTCGTACTTCTCATCATCTAATAAGGGCCGAACACTTTGTAAATACTGAAATTATTTTACCAATTATTAAAACTTTTGAAGATTATTAATTTCCATGATATCTATATCTATACTTATTATAAAACAAAGACGCTTTTTTTCCCTCATGTCCCTTTGTTCCCTTTAATCTTTAAAACTACGCAACGGATTTTGATGATTCTATCAGTGTTAGATAGCCCATTTATCGAGGAAGGTTATAGGCGATATTTTATCACGCTAAGATTAATAGGAGCGAAGAAATAGAGGAAAATGTGGAAAAAACGGGAAAATTATTTGAAAGGGCTAAATTGAACGCGCTAATCTCAGGAACTACTGGTCCGATTTTAAAAATTCTTTCAGTGTTATATAGCCCATTGATTGAGGAAGGCTATAGGCTATATTTTATCACGCTAAGACTAATAGGAGAATGTGGAAAAAACGGGGGAAAACATTTGAAATCTCGCGAACTACTGGAGCAATTTTTATGTTATTTGGCACAGATAAGAAGTAGACCACATGAAGGATCGTGATAGGCTATCGATTTTAATCATTTTTTCAGTGGCTACATATTTTGTACCCATGCGACGCCGGGGCGGGTCGCTAGTAAGCAATAATTGATAATATTAATACCTGTAACTCAGATCTTCAAACTATACAAAATTAACTCTAATCCTATGATATATCTACAAGAGAGCTAAAGCCTAAATCGTATAATATGGTCACTTTGTAATAGATATTGTTGCCACATCTAATCTAATATATATAAATCTCCTGTCACGATGTTTGTCCGCGATGGATTCCTAAACTGCTTAACCGATTTTAATGTTTCTTTTTTTTAAATGTGTGCTTTTTTCCAACTTGAGAGATAGGATAGCTGAGATCTTAAATTATAGTCGCAATTTTATTTTATTGCAAATTATTTGTCTAAAAAAACGCGACCATTGTTTATGCGACGCGGGTCACGGGATAGCGATGGACGTTGCCATGGTGACATACTTATTTAGTCACTAATTCAATAATATAATACGGGCGATAAACTTTATACCGGGTGCAATTAAACCTTCCTGCCAAATTTTTTCCAGGGCTTAGGTATCATTAGGAGAGACCATTTAACCAAAAAAAATTGGGTGTTATATTTTTTTTTATTGACATATTTTATCCCATTTAAAATCGTTGCAGAAGGGTCACTCGCGGCGCGGGGGCGTGATCGGGGGAAACGCGGGGGGAGGCGCGCGCGCGGGCGACGCGTCGTGTCCATTAATTGTAGTGTTTTTTAGGATAACTTACGGAAGCTATTTCTCAACATTTTAGTACTGAGTGATTATAAAAGAAAAAATACGTGTATTTTTATTTTTAAAAAAGGATCAATATATCAAAATTTGGCAGGAAGGTTTAATTGCACCCTGTATAATATGGCAAAGAAACGTTTGCCGGGACAGCTAGTATACTATAAGTATTAATTTATCACACAGTAAACATCTGCTATAGCTATCAAAGAAAAAATTTTAACCAAAAATTGCGTGGGCAATTATTATTATCATTTAAACAAGAACATCTTCTTCAACACATTCTTGATATATAAATTACTAGCTGTCCCGGCAAACGTTTCTTTGCCATAATTATAAAATATATCACACGTATTATTTTATTGAAGTGACTAAATAAGTATGTCACCATGGCAACGTCCATCGCTACTCCGTGGTCGCCGTCAGTCTCGAGTTGTAATAATTTACTATTATTTATTAAACAAATGCACTTATCAATATATAAAATACCCAGTAGCCGATTCTCAGAAGTCAGACCTACTGAATATGCATATAAAATTTGGTATAAATCAGTAAAGCCGTTTCGGAGGAGTTCGTGGACTTACATTGTGACACGAGAATTTTATATATAAGATAAAACTTACTCTTCTCATAGTATCTTTGACAGAAGGTAGAGGTAACCTTGGCAGGGAACCTTGGAAACTGTACAGTTTCGGCTTGTTCCATCCGGACAAAACTCGCACTACACTAGCCCAGAGTAAAGTCTTCTTTGATATCTTAGATCCAGGAGCTCTAGATTCGTACATCCAACCCTGTAACAATAAAAAATATAGTGAAAATATTTGTCTATAAACTTTAGCTGCCTTATATTAAACTCAGTCACGAGAAATACGCCATCAATGCGTTAATTTTATTTGCGACCATAAAATACATGTTACAGTGTGACATTCTAAAGGGTTTTGAATAGGTGTTATCTTTGATGAGTTAATACAGAACACCTATATGATATAGGTGTTATCCAATGTCCATAACATTGGATAATACCCATTGATCATCATTATAAAAATAAAATTTGTCTACTTGTTGCCTATTATGTTTTAAACCACTAAACTCAAACTCAACTCAAAATTTTTTATTCAGAATACATTTTTGCAAATATTTTCTGAAAGTCTACATGATGCCTACCACCGGTTCGGGAACTAACCCGGTGAGAAGAACCGGCGTAAGAAACTCGCAGGGGGCCCACTCTATTTACCAAAAAAAGTGAGAAAAAAATTAATCTTTTAAAATAAAGTTTACAATGCTGTAACTTAAAATTATACAATGTCAACATACATACATAATTTTAAGTCATAAAATAATGTAGAAGTAGCCTTGCAAGCAAGCAGCCATCCTACTCCCAAGATGTGCCGTCGTTTATGAAATCATTGACCTTATAATAAGGCTTTGGCACACAAACGTTCTTTGACTACTTTTTTAAATTTATTAATGGAAAGATTTTGAACGTATTTTGGGATTTTATTGTAAAGGCGTACACATTGACCTTTTAAAGATTTACTAACTTTACTAAGTCTGATCACCAGTATTTCTAGTTTGTACTTATTTCTAGTGTTTCTCTTTTAAAATGTAATTTAGTAAGGAGATATTATTTAAATTTTAAATGAATGCCGCAATGCTCTCATAGTTGCAGTTAAAAATACTTAAACAATAATGTAAGCAATTACATTATTCATTTATGATGAATGAGTCAAATGAACAATTAACAGAGGTTGTTAACATTTTGGAGCCAAAAAAACTATAATTTAATTCTTTTATTTAATGTTAAAAGAGTGTAAATTAATCTAAATTGTGCACTTTTTGCAGTTTTATTATCAAACTACCTATTTAGATATGAACTAATATATAACTCGATTAGAAACGCGCGCCTTATCTACAATAGATATGTGACAGTGTTTGTTATAATAATAATTATAACGACATTGATAATATTAATTAGTCTCATATTCACGACGTAGAAATCTTTGAGGCATCGTTATCAACACAGATAAAACCTAGTTCCGTGTGGACTCTGGCTTCTGGTACACAAATCATTTTTTGGTTATGAAGTTCATACGAAATTTTTCTTACATAGACTTAAATACATAATTTTTTTGTCTATACCTTAACCAGCTCTTACCTTCTATTCCTTAGTCATGTTCAATTTATACATGCACATAATACCATACATAATATTTATAAACGCAACAGACATCTGTGAATTTCTCCGGTCAAAGTTAAGGTTAAAGTTAAAGCTAAAGGACGCCATATTTAACTATAACCATAACTTTAACCTTAACTTTAACCACGCCTCAGGTGCAACCACTGACCTCTATAATCACTGGACAGGCGATCGCTATCAATAAAATGTTCCTATTTGAAAATCGCCATATTGGCGCTGATTGCTATGTGAAAGCAGTGGTGAGTGTACTTGGAACTAATATTTTGCAAATGGCGGTTGCAATTTTCTATGTAATTAGTTCACAGTACACTCACCGCGGCGCTTCAAATCGGCACAAGAAATAGCTGTCATTGTGTACAGCATAGCCAGTCCAGTGTATTATAGAGGTCAGTGGGTGCAACCCACCCTAAGTTTACAACAGTCACTTAACCCATCCAATCTCATGTCGCATGACAATTGAAAATCTATTGTGTCTGCGATTCCCATGAGCTAGGTGTAAACTAACCTTGTACATGAGCAGTATTTTGAGAAGGTACCGCATGAAGAATATTACTGAGAGCCATAATGTCAACGCAGCTAGAAGACACGATGCTATTTGCCAAAATATAGATGTGCTGAAAAGAGAAAAAGTATTATAAGATTGCATATTACTACTCTATAGACTATAACCTACTCTATTACACGGTTGATCTATTTATTAGTAAGAGCTGGGTATATTTGTATCATATTGTAAGAGTTTTAAATCTTAATCGAGTAACAGCAACATCACAATTATATAATTATTAATTAAATCATTCTGACTTAACTAGAATATTTGGTCGCTGTTAAGCAATTTGTGTCCTATCCCATTACATTCTTTTTGTTAAATTTTAAATGCAGTCTTGTTCTAAATGATCTTTAAAGAACATAACTGCATTCATAACTGCAATTTGCCAATACGTACTTTTTTGTGGGTTAGTAGTTTAGTAATAAGTACACGAATGCTTAACAGCGTCCAGTTAACATCAGCTGTTGCCACTTACAAATATAATATTACTAGATGATGCCCGCAACTCCGTTCCGCCAAAATTAGTTTATCGCGTAGGAACCGTACATTTTTCCGGGATAAAAAGTATCCAATGTCCTTTCCCGGGACTTTTTAATGTATCTCCGTGCCAAATTTCAGCAAAATCGGTACAGCGGTTTGGGCGTGAAGAGGTAACAGACAGACAGACACACTTTCGCATTTATAATATTAGTATGGATGGTTGGCACATCTGGAATATTATCACTGGAATAGCACCGGTGATCGCGACAACAGATTATAATAAAATATACATAATATATATGTATATTATAATCCTAAAGGGCGACCCATGGAGGGTACTTTAGAATCTGTATATATTATATTGTATAATTTAATATACTCTTAATAACATCTTGGTAACCTTGATGCATCAATCAGAAGTAAATGCTCAGAAAATACGTGTCAGATAATAAAATAGTAATTGTTTTGTGCTAGTCTTACACTTTGTAGGTAAGTAACAAGTTTTAAAACACAATATATACTATAAACTTCACTCCAAGGTTCATTTCCAAGATAAGAAATAAAATCAGCCAAGTGCGAGTCGGACTCGCGCACGAAGGGTTCCGTACCGTTATAGAGCAAAAATAGGGCAAAAATTGTGTTTTTTGTATGGGAGCCCCCCTTAAATTTTTATTTTATTTAAAACAAAAGGGGGGGGGGGGGGCAAACAATTATCAAAGGTTATTTTCTTTACTAGAAATATACCAAAGCTATCGTTCATTCTTTCAGCGATGTTTCTATTTTTTAAGGGTCTTTCAATTACCAATAAGACAAAAAATTTGTCATCAAGCCAATTAGGTACCATGCCATTTTCCAATATTATGTTCGGTTATTTTTTTACTTTTTTCCTTTTTGAGTCTACATTAATTTTGGTGTAAGAGAATTCCACATAATTTCTTCAGACTGGAAGCTTAAAAATCAGTCTTTTCGAACTGGCCTGGCCTTAAAAGATATTTTGTTTCAAACACTTCATTTTACACACAGTAGATAACACGTTTTGAATTCCCACTTTCCAGGAAAATTGACGATAATTTTATCTTCCAGGGGGGGGGGCAGCTGCCCCCCCCCCTGCCCCCCTCGGTACGCCCATGGCTATGGCGTTTAAATTATTTTAAAATAAAGAAAACGACATAAGTTATCTTTTTTAACCGACTTCCAAAAAACGAGGAGGTTATATGTTCGGCTGTGGATTTTTTTTTTTTTTTTATTTTTTTTTTATTTTTGTATGTTCAACGATTACTCCGCCGTTTGTGAACCGATTTTCGAAATTTTTGCTTTGTTGTATTTGGTTTTACTCCAATTTGGTACCATGTTCACAAAGTGGTGACCTGATGATGGGATCCAGGAGTAATCGAGGGAACTCCTCGAAATTTATATGGAAACATATGGTGATTTTGGTTTTATGTGAAGTGTACTAAGAATATGCTACCAAAAAGTCAAATATTGGGTCAAGGTATACCATGGTTTCGAAGATGCTGAGAGAACTCCTAACTCCTTATAGATACACGTTTGGGAGTTTCGGCGTTGTTTTAAGAACAGAAAGCATATGCTACTATGCAACTCATATTCATCATCATAATCATCATCATCATCATCATCATCATCGTCTTCATCATTACCACGTCGTGTTAAGGTCACCAATGTCTCATGGCACAGAATAGATAATAGTACAAGGCATATGTGTGGATATACTAATAATAATAATAATTTTATACTGTATAACAACACTTTGTTTAAATATACACGGCGGTCAGCGCCGCGGAGGCGACGGCATCGCAGCGCCGCCACGCGGCGCGTGGCGGCACGAAAGATCGAATATACTTTACTACTTTATATACAGATCGAATACTATACTAACTACTTTATAAAATTTTAATAGACAAAATATAGAATTAAAATAAAGTTATTTTAAAAAGAGCATTTAAACAAAACAAAGTCAATAAGTGTCTTTTTAATTAGTTATACTTATTAATCGATAGATGGCGCACTAAGTATCGATTTGAATGGATTTGAAATTGAATTCTTGATTACAAGAACAGCTGTCAATAATTATGATAATATTATATTATATTACTAGCTGTCCCGGCAAACGTTGTTTTGCCATATAAATAACTTTTGGTATGAAAAATAGATGTTGGCCGATTCTCAGACCAATATCCTCACAATATGCTCACATAATTTCATGAGAATCGGTCAAGCCGTTTCCGAGGAGTATGGCAACGAAAACTGTGACACGAGAATTTTATATATTAGATGAGTAGCTATGCTACATCCTATGCAAGTTTATACAATTTTTTATCTGATAGATCCTTGGATCGTGGAAAAACGAGACACAATAGCCTTTCTATTGTTATCGCAATCGCCGGTGACCGCTTGGGGTTTGAAGTATTAAAATTGTTAAATTACTTAGCACAATATGTTCACTTCACTGATAATATATTATTTTGTGAGTGTGAACTGTGTAATAAGATACGTAAAATATACGCGAAGGTTTACCTACTAGTGTAACTAAAAAGAGTGAAATTATTATTATTTTTAACAAAAAATTAAAACCGACTTCCAAGGTAAAAACAATATTAACATTAATATGAACTAAAAAGTATTAAATAATTTTTTGCTATCTAATAGTGCCTTTTTCCGAATTCGGCTAAACCTTGACTATTTCTGTACTCAATCTTCATAATTTTGAAGTCGGTGCCAGTTCCAAACGTTTCAAATATTCTGTCAGAGGACTGAAGATTCAGCTATCTGGTACCGACTTCAAAATAATGAAGATTGAGTACAGAAATAGTCAAGGTTTAGCCGAATTCGGAAAAAGGCACTATTAGATAGCAAAAAATTATTTAATACTTTTTAGTTCATATTAATGTTAATATTGTTTTTACCTTGGAAGTCGGTTTTAATTTTTTGTTAAAAATAATAATTGGATTATTAAAGAAAAATGTATCCTTCTTGGTAGACTGGTAAAAAGAGATTGATAAGTAATCGGTGTAAAAATAGTTAAGACTACAAAAACCGTTTTAGATAAAATAGGCGTAGAAAACGAGCATATTCTAACAAATAATAGTTTTAAATGGTACTTTCTAAGTATTATTGCCAAAATTCATTTTCTGATTTTCAATTTCTCCTGTTGTCATCAAAGTACGACTTTTTACTTACCCAGGCATAAAGGCACAGGCTTTCTGCACAAGTCCGAATGGTATATGGAACCCAGCAAAGTGTGCACCAACAAGCAATGCCCACAGGAAATAGAGGGACTGCAGGTGTCCAGGGTAAACTCCATTATTGACGCTGTTCTGTGGACCAAAAAATTTATGTAATTAACATAAGTATAGGCATCATGTAAAATATGTTTTCACGTCTTCTATGTTTCAAATATTTTTGAGGGTGGAAACATTTAAGGGAAGAGACTCGGAAATTTATATTTAAAATTTCTTTTGAAACTCAATACCGGATTATTTTTATGGGTTAATATACTATTAGCGTAATCCTATGTCGCCAAGGTCGACAGCAGTATCCAATCACGAAAACCTTTATCAGGGAACCCCGAGAGCCATGCTAAGACTGTCTTGGGCGTTGGGACAGTGCCTCAAAGACATCATGAAGCATTGATGAACATCAATGTTGCATACTGTACATTGTGTTGAGCCAGCCGGTCCTTTAATTAATTGAAGTGATAACAGATCACTTGAGTTTTGAATACTATCAGAAAGTTAATTACTACGAACATTGAGGAGAAGAAATAATATATGGGGCTTATGTCAAAATCTGCATTTAATTACAGTTAAATAATTAATGTTGGTCTCTAACGCCGACCTCTGTGGCTCTGCAATTGGTTGAGTGTGTGGGAGCTCAAGCCGGGGGTCGCGGGTTCTAATCCCGCCGACGGAACAAAAAGTTTTCAATGTTCCTGGGTATTAATGGATGTGTATTAAATATGTGTGTGATATAATAAAATTTTTAAATATTATATGTATAGTATAAAAGTAGGTATTAAATATATTTCCGTTGTCTGGTACCTGTAGGCTGTAGCCTGTAACACAAGTCCTTTAGGTACTTAGCACGGGGCTAGACTGACATGATGTGAGGCGTCCATAGATATTATTATTAATTTACGGTTACCAATATTCCCAACTTCAAAGACTTACCCTGAATCTGGCCAATCTCTTCTTCCACGACCTAAGTCCTGACTCCCAGACGAGGTAGAGCACCTCCCGGTCGAAATTCACGTCCCATCCGTCGTGGGTGATGGCGAACGAAAACGCCACAGCAGAGTGAGCTTCTGCCATACTTCACCTGAAAGCAGTGACGGATTAACCCATCAAATTAAGCCTAGGGCATCACGTCGCAGGGGGCACCAGAAGAACAAAAAATCCGTCCTTAGGGCATCACGTGTCACTCCCACATCACCAAAATCCACACCAAAAAAATCTAGGTAAAACTAATGTTTTTAGGCGGAGGTTTAAATGCCGATTCTAGTTGGCATACGGATAGGGGAGCCCACAGGCATGGATTGCTTTAGGACATGAAAGTGGAATGCTGTAAATAATCTATACTATTTCAAAGCTAGTATTTAATAGTTTGAATGCGCTAATTTCAGGAAGTACTGGTTTGAATTGGAATAGTACATTACGCACCTAGGGCAGGAAAATAAGAAATATCTCAGATCACATGTGATCTGAGGCTTTCTTATTTACTGCCCGTGGTGCGTATACTATTTTTCTCATCGACGGAGGCGGAAAACGGCAACATCGGTAAGCGCAGCGGAAAGAAAGTTGACGTTTTCCGCCTGTAGGTGAGAAAAATTAGTTTTGTGTTGGATAGTCCATTTATTGAGGAAGGCTTTAGTTAGACAGTAGACTATAACATTACAGTATGACCAACAGGCGCCAAGAATCAAAGGAACATGTAAAAAATAGGTAAAATTATTATTTGAACATGCTTATTTCACTAACTCTGGACCGATATTTATGAAATTTGTTACAGATATAGCGGATCAGTATTAATAAATATGATGATATGATGAATGAAATATTTTTTCATTCCATGATGATAAAAAAGGTTGAATCAATGAAAAGTTGATGTAATATACTTTCGCATTTGTTATTAATTTATTATGCCAAAATTATTTATTTTATTTATTTATTTATTTTACCATTTATTTCAGGCATCTAGGCCTGAAATAAATGAAAAGAAAATTATAATTGCTTATTGCAATTATTATTATAAATTATAAAATACAAGTTGTACCCAAGTACCCAAGTACCCACATAATATGAGCTCTTTTAGGAACTAGGAAATAGGAATGAGCTTGTCCTATTTATCCAAGGTCGCCCTTGTATTCAATGTACAAGTGTCGTGACACTCGTGACCCGGCGGATGCGCTCAATTTGCCCCCAAACACAGATTAAATACAAACAGAAGGCAAACTTCGCTTAATAACAACGCAGTAGATAATTAAAACAACACAATATAATATTATACAGCTACTTAAATTTATAATCAAAGTGTATTTTTAATACTGTCAAAATTCTTTCTAACTTTATTGATGTCAAAACAATAGAAAAAGTAGAGATAGCATAAAATATCACGCATGATCATAAGGTCAGTGTAACTTTAAAATAGCTTCTTCCCTGCAATTTTTTCCAGATTGACATAAATGTTTTCTAAAATATTGAAATACAACTGCATGCAAGTTCGCCAACAGATTCTTGAATATCATACTCGGCAAAAGGTGGACAATTGGACATAATATTAGGAACTTTCAGAATGCATGGGCATTGGGCATGCGCTCAGTACTCTGTTTAAATTTCTTTTATAAGTCACCTCATTTTTGCCTTGAATATTTTGTTACTTAATAATAATGTTGAAAATAATGAGTTCCACTTTTAGAGTTAGTTTAGTAGAGTTAAATTAATTAAAATACATAGTACATTTCGCTTAGCATAAATTAATTATTAGCACATTACAAATACATAATATAACATTGCTGAAAGTTATTACTTTTATGGAATATGTATAAATTATATATGTACACTCAACAGTCACTTAACTGTATTGTTTTTTTTAAACTACAACTAGCTATTTGACCGAGCAAAGCTCGGTAGTCGATAAAACACAAATAAAATGGCATTTTCTAAAAATCTTCTTAGCTAGATCGATTTATCGCCCTCGAAACCCCCTATATACTAAATTTCATGAAAATCTTTGGAGCCGATTCTGAGATTCTAATTATATATATATATATATATATATATATATATATATATATATATATATATATATACAAAAATTGCTTGTTTAAAGATAGAAGATACTAGCTGTCCCGGCAAACGTGGTTTTGCCATTTAAAATATTTCTACTTCATCAGTTGATACAAATTCTTACCCCCTCTTTTGTCCCCTAAGAGAGGTGGGACGAAAAATTGTATACACCAGTCACCAGATGTTAAGTTGGAATAAACAGTTAATAATAATATGTCAAAGTAAGTCCATTAAAGAAAAAAGTTTGATACAAAATCTGACCCTCTCTTTAGTTCCGTTAGCTGGGGGGGATTTTTAGTCACCAGAAGTTGAGTCGGAAGAAGACAAATATATCTGTGGAAACCGTATGCAAATCGGATCAGTAGTGTTCGTGTTAAAGCAAAAGTCTTATACAAAATCTTACCCCCTCTTTTGTCCCTTTGGAGGTGTGGGGGGATTTTTTTTTATACATCAGATGTTAAGTTGGAAGAAGGCAAATATAAATGCGAAAACCGCATTCAAATCGGATCAGTAGTTTTCCTGTGATAGTGAAACAAACATACAGACAGACAAAAACCTAACTACATTTTTGGTTTCCCAGGTTAATTCACCGAAACATCGACGACGGATTCATTTTCCGCAGGCTGCACAGATTGTCTTTCCGTGGATGTTAAAGTTGTTAATGATGAGAATATTTAAATGTAATTAGTAATAAGTTTTCACTTCTGACGGTAGTCCCGGAGTGCCGATAGATTTAAACTAAAGCGATTATTGTAGAGCTTTTCTATAAACAACATTAATTGACGTTAAGTTATTTTCAGGTAACAAAATATACTGATGGTCGGGAGCCCCGACTCGTGATAGAGCAAAACATTATTTTCGTAAATCTATTCCTACTAATTTGAATGTTTGGCCCTGGGATTTACATAATATTTATCGTTAGTGCAAAATAATTTTTACAGGAAATTGGAGCCTTTTGAAGGGTATGGGCAAATTGGTAGGGATCATTGGTATTCTTGGTATATGAGCCAATTCACCAGTTGCAGGGCCGGTCATAATCTTCGCTACTGTGCACCCCCGCCTTGGTAGCGCCCACTTCGAAACGGGCGTAAATCGCAATTTTTAATTTCGCCAGAACTTCTAAACCAAACGTCCAATTTTAACCATTCAAAGACCAAATATTATCTAGATAAACTGTACTTAGTGATGAAATTAATTTATTTTGATAAAAATTAATAGCATGAGTAAAATAAATGCGTTTAAATGTAGTCCAAAAAAAATCAAGATTTTTAAATAAAATAATGGTTGTTGTACCTCACTTGACATAGATAGGTATAGTGTGTCGCGGACTTTTTTGTAGATATTTAAAAGATCTACATTTACTTAGAACATTGTATGGTTCTATCTTTTATAGTTTAGGCAGCATACGCAAAATAAGTAAATTTTCTGGTGGATTTTTTTCACCTTGTGTCAGAAAAACCCAAATATCTTAGGGAACCCTATATTGTCCGAAATAAAGTGTAGCCTATGTTACTCGTAAATAATGTAGCTTTCGAATGGTGAAAGAATTTTTAAAATCGGTCCAGTAGTTTTTGAGCCTATTCATTACAATTAAACAAACAAACAAAGTTTACCTCTTTATAATATTAGTATAGATAGTATAGACAAAAGTTTGTATTCAAAACAGGTCATAAAAATTATAACTATTAAAACAGAAGATAACATTATTATCAACTTGGAAATGCCATAGCCCATATAAATCTATAGGCCCTGTGTAACATTGTAATTTGCAACAAAACATAAAGGTACAAGTTGGAAGCCGGCTACATGAAGTTGCAGCAGACAAAGTGTCGTCGCGACACGTCATTTTTATGTATTTCTATGAATGTGTCGCTGTCGCGACGACACGTCGTCTGCAGTTGCGACGTGTCGCTCGGTTCCAACTTGTAGCTTAAGTGTCAACTACATTTATGACAATACATATTAATATTCAATAAAGTGTCTATAAAAGGATTATTTTTTTTATGTCTATAAAACCTTAACATTGGGTGTAGTAGACCAAAATTTATATTAAAATCAATTATTTTTCATAATTATTAATAAGTCTTTTTAATAATTCCTTTTTTTCCCTAAGATTTTTCCTTTGACATTTGTCCAAGTTTTGGAAAAACTAATTTAAAGGAAATATATCAGATTAAATTGTTTTGTCTGTTTGTGATAAGCTGCCAACGACATATTATTATTATGCCTTTTGGCCATTGACCGTTTAAAATGTTATCTATTTAGTCTTAACAAATATACAAATGGTTTTATAGATACAAATTACAAGCAGATAGTTTATTAATCCTTCGATTGTGGAAAAAAACGAGACACAATAGCCTTTCTATTGTTATCACAAGCACCGGTGCTTGTACGGGGCTTGATGGGTTAACAAGCATCAAACTTATACTTTGATACCCAAAAATAATTAAATTTCAAAATAATGTGACCAAAATATACATAAGAATATAGAACTTTTGTGTTCAGTAGATTGTGCTACTTTCACATTTGTTGGAGAAGTTAGATAACCATTTGGGAAATCAGAATTTGTTAGGTGTAACTAAGTAAAGTATTGGTGTAACCTATTATCTCTAAAGAAATACATTTATTTCATAATGCTTTAAAGTTTTAATTTGGACATAATGGGAGGAATATTACATATAGTAAGTAGATAAAGGAGTTGTTTTTAAATGCTTCATGTCAGTTTAACTGGTAAGGAATATGTGGAACAAGCATGACTTTCATTTTATAGAGAACATTTGAAGAATTTGTAGAAGTAGTTTTTGAATGATAAAATCTATAATTTTGAGATAATGTAGCATATTTAGATAAAGACATTAGAGACATCTCTAAAAACATGTGAAAGTTCTTTTGCTGTATATATAATAAAGTTTTGACTAAATACAAGCTTATTATTTTGTTACCTCACTTGGTAACAGGTCCAAAGAACACATTTTATATAAAATACAAGCTATATAAATTCGCCAGCTCGTGTAAACATTCGTGTGTGTTTTGTGTGTGAATACCGTACATTCGCTCAGCTCACGCACACATGCGGAAGAGTATTCGGTATCAAAGTCTAAACTGGGACTGTGACGTTTCATAGATTTACATTAAGTAAATAGCAATTAATATTCATTTATACGACAAATCTAAGCTTATAACTCGTATTATTTAACACTGAATTCTTTAGCTGCCGAGACTAGAGTCATTTGAACGCGTAAAATAGAACCTAATACGTAAACAAAAATCGGTTTGATTACTTTAGAATCATGCTTGTTTATAAATATTTCAATGTTTCTTACCTTTAATCAAAACAAGTTATACAGAAGAAAGCACCCACTTCAAGGCGTTTTTTATGGATTGTCCAAATACCAGTAAATACCGTATGAATAACAGAACACACTTTTAACTAAATATCACTCCATAACAACATTCTATAATAAATATTTATTGAATACAATAATTATTAAAATTTATCCTACTTGATGTTCATTTAGGATAAGTTTAAATTTAGGAATCGTAATAAAAACTGTAATCGTATGTAATCGTAGTCGTACCACAACCGTCAACCGCAGCGTAGAAGAATACGATACGACCTTGTAAAAAGCAACCTAAAAATGGCTTGAGTTGACACACTAGAAGTTGTCACCTAGACTTTGAATTGTCTATGGTTTGACAGCTGATTTTTAGGGTCCCGTATGGCGTACCCGAAAAACCCTTAAGGTCATGTGGGTCAAGTGAGCGCAGCGCGTAAGTGTGCGCATTGTAAATATCTTGAAAAATAAGTTAAGGGACTGCAACCCCCCTCTTCAATAACCCACAGGACGCCCTGCGAAGCGCCCGTGTACAGTCTGTCTATAAAGTCATGAAATTAAAAAGTGGCAACATCGTAGTGTCATCCCTTTCAAATCAATCTAAGAAAAAAGGGATGACACTACGATGTTGCCACTTTTTAATTTCATGACTTTATAGACAGACTGTACCAGCGGCTGCGCGCGCGCCATTTTGGAATGACAGATAAATGAAGATTTTTGCTCTAATATTTACGATATTTTGTAAATTTTGATGCGTAATCTTTTGGAGTCATGTCTTTTTTTCTAAATAAGCTTTTTGCTATCGAGTGCAACATAATATCAAGTTGTTATTTGCCAGTGTTTAGGATATTCTGATGATGCAGGAATTAAGGATATTCGTATAACACAGTTCCTATGCTTTGGGTTAAGTGTGCGCAGAAGCCTTTACCCTTATGTGGTGAACAGTTTTCTGAACCACCGACTAAAGATTGGATTGAATGAAGCCTTTGTGGAATGTGGAGTCTGGTGGCAAAAACAGTGCATCAGCTCCGCACACGGCACTTTTTTTTTGTATTGCAATTTTAACATATGTATGACGAAGTAACTAAATATTACTAAGTGAAAATTATTGTTCTCATATTTCGATTTAAGATGATTTTGATGATTACTTTAAGTAACTAAAAGTAGTTACAAATTAAAATAATAAAATAATATTCTTTATGTTCTAAAATATATATATTTTGTTGTTGCGTACACTTGCCCAAAGTGCTGCGTAAAAGCCCCCTGCGTAAAACTCCGATGCTGGGGTAAAAGTGCGCAAATGGAAGGGTTATGGTTTTCTAAAGTTTCTTAAAATATAAGCTATTGAAAAATACTATTGTTGTGTTAAAGTTGGTGACAAATAAACAGTCTTACAAATGAACACAGTTTTGTTTCATTGTACTAATAATATTTGAGTTTTTTAAAGCATCAAATCAAAGTTTAAATGCGCACACTTGACCTACATGACTCTGTGTGTGTGTGTGTGTGTATTCCATAATGTATTGAGTAAGGACTAAGTATATTTTTAAATATTTATATCATTAAAAATGATAAAATAAAACAAACTTTTATCTTCATTAATATTTCTTTACGTGGTGTTGCGTTGTCAGGAGTCAGAATCAGGACTGATTCTACTCAGGCGTAATACGAAAAATTATATAAAATTAAAATTCAAATCGTTTATTTCAGACAAAACATTAAAGTCACCATAGATACCTACCTACACAACTAAAATAATTAAAAACTATGAGCAATGTCCATGCATTTTAGTCAATTTCATCATGAATGAACACTCAAACCTGTCCAGTTGAGGTTTTACGCGCGTAGTCCATACGCGCGTTTAAATTTCAAGCCTGTCTAGATGAGACGTATTGCGCACGTTTTACGCGCGTAAAACGCTGGGAGGGATTCAAAATTATGCTCTATTTCCTACGTGTCAAGGTTTGACTTGTGCTTTGTTCGAAGATTTTACTGGATTTCACGAATTTATGTAGCGTTTTGTATTGCGAATAGTTTATTTTACTCTTTCGGAACTGAGGGGTTAAGGCTATGATGTCGTTACTGTCGTTACCACTTTACTGAATCGACCAACTTGACTCCTTGACTGTATTGACTTTTACTTAGACTTTAACTAGACTTTAGACCTGACGATACATGAAAACGGTGATGAAAATTATATTAGGAGGAATATGGTTTTCCCGCCATATTCCTTACCTTTTTACCTTGTTTGTGGCACAACCATAAAGTTAATATACCTATCGGAATAGAGCAACAATCTCGAGCTGTCAAACGTAACCAAAATTGGTTTTCATCTGTGTGAAAAATATGTGTACGTATACACTTACACAAGCATGATTGAACATGAATTCTATGAGATTATATTGACAACGTGCGGCACGTGCCGACTGGACGTCAAAAAAAGAGTGCTGCTGTCATGTATCACACGTCTCTTTTTACCACGCGGTGTTACTGATAGTGGCATCTCGCTTGCTCAGGCCTTTGTTTCTCTATTCCGCTAGGTATATTAACTTTATGGGCACAACATCTAAAACCAAGCATCTAGTAGACGTGACACGGGCGTACACCCGTAAGGGATGGATATAAAGTACCAACTTTGTCTGGTGTTACCAGACTATACATATCTTATTTATTTTCCCCACACCAAATCATTTTTTTTTATCATTTTTTCAGATGGCAAAAACGCTATTACATATTACCATTACTTTTTGTATTTTTATTATTAGCAATCTTCCCGTGAGTTCATCCGCGTGAGGGCTTCGCGTTGTAAGAAAATATATGTGACTGTGTCCACTGCAACCCACGGACACGCTACGCACGAATTGACTCAAGTCAAAGAAATAAATCCGTGCACGTCCACGCGTGCGCGTGGCCGTGCACAGCGTGCGCCGCGGTGGAATGGAGCCTTTAATATAATATACCGTATGCATATTTATTGAGCTTCAGAGAACATTCAAAATGTTTAAACTTTGAATGCTCTCTCCATGTTAGGGGTAATTGTTATGGATTTTAATCTTTGTACTTAAATTATAATTTTACTTACTATACTTGCTGTTTGCTAATTACTACTGTACCTACTTGCTATACTATCTTACTAATAATATTAAAAACGGGAAAGTTTGTCAGGATGTATAAATGTTTGGAGTCAGGAGGATAATAATTTAAGGTGGCACATAAACATAAATAATAGACAAAAGAACTAAGAAAAACACATAATATGAATTTAATCAGTACCGTATCATTTATTTACTATAGTCAGAATAATTTAAGGTGGCACTTGCGGTCATTGACCTTTCTAGTACTAGTCTAGGAGCTAAGTGAAAAATACTCGCACTGACTTCTGTTAACTTAAGAATAAAATTCAATTCTTGTATCATAGTAAAACGTCTTGGTTATATTTTCGTATGATAATCTCCAACTATTTATGAGTTTGAAGTGATTTAATTCATACTGTGTTTACATCGTGTATGGAAAATACGATATCACCTCGAAACATCTGTCACTTCATTGTGAACTACAGTTTGTACAGTTCGACAAGGTTTTAAATGAATGTGCCGAGAAAAGGAACTAACGCTTCTATCATACGAAAACGTCATTTTTGACGTGTATTTGAGTTTTGACAGTTTTCCTTTACCAGCAGCGCCCCGTGAGTCGTGACACATTTAAAGCCTTGGAGCACTGTATAGAAAATGACAACATGACCGCTACAGACAGAATTCCGCGATTTGAGAATAAAACACACAAATTAATGTATACCGATCCTAGACAGTTGATAGACCTACGTCTGGCGAGACCATAGTAACTAATTCTTAATCTGTGGGCGTGGGGCGTGTGCAATGTGCATGGCCGACTCTGAAGAAAAGTGAAGACACAGTTTTGTATATGACAAGACTCCGTCCTCCTTTTTTTCTACGTTCATGCATAGAATGTAAAACATACAATGTAAGTTATAAGTATGTTTTGATCTTACAATAGAAAGATAATAATATTATGTTATCTGAAGAAGTATGTTTAAGTTCAAGTTGGATGACAATTGACAATTCAATATATTATTCTTGAATGATTTTTTTAGTATTCAAATTAATTATAATATTTTTTGTTAAAATAATAATTATTAAACATATAACAAATAACAATAATTCTAGGCAATTCTCCAACACTAGCGCTGGCAACCCTTGCAATCGTTTAACGCGACAAAATCAAAGAGTAATAATAAGCTTTGGTTTGCTGTTGAAATAACGACCTATAGAATTTGGTTGTGTATTACTACAATAACAATGTTTTTTAAATACTATTTTACGCTGTAATAATGTAATTAACACATCATTCCTCGTGTAATAATATTCTTAGATAATCATACAGTCAATATTACTGCAAACTGAGAAATGTTAAATGCAAAATATCGTACTTACGAATGAAATGTTATGTTTTCATATTTCCGCTCACTACGGCTTTTACAGCCTAAAATGTAACAAATCACCATGTTTTTCAATAAATTTAACACACACTTTAACACCGTCAATATTGTTTTTCGCTAAAAAAACACAGAATCAACGAATATCGCAAAATACAATATGAGCATATCTTTTGTTGGTCAAAAGTACGATTCTTGACCAACAACAAAAAGTGAAACTCTGACAAGGACAAAAAAAATGTTACTGACTCTATTACTCTTATGAGTTTATGTATAGCTGCGTCTTTGTCAATCTCGGTATTATTATTTGCTTGACAAATCCAATGATCCTTCATCCAAGGCACAACATACACCATACACATCCTTTGTGTCAAGTTGCCAAAAAAGAAGAAAAAGAAAGAAACGTCAGTCTTCTTTCTTTTTTCTTTTTCTTCTTTTTTGGCAACTTGACACAAAGTATGTGTATGTTGTGCCACAGACAAGGTAAAAATGTAAGGAATATGGCGGGAAAACCATATGCCTCCTATTATAATTTTCATCATCGTTTTCATGTATCGTCAGGTCTAAAGTCTAGTCAAAGTCTAAGTAAAAGTCAATACAGTCAAGGAGTCAAGTCGGTCGATTCAGTAAAGTGGTAGACGCTTTACTGAAACTTTCGATGGAGTTTTGGAGGGAACACAAAATAGCACGTTTCTGGATATTACATCACTTTCCTACACTTGTGCATGAACACGAATATCTAATGGTTAATATTCTACCAATATTACACATTAAAAACCCAGCTAACACAATTTTAGGAAAATAATACAAAACACAACAGCACACTTTCAGATGCCCGCCAAAACTGGAAACGTCAGTCAAAGCTCAAACTTCAAACGTCAAAAATTTTGTTTTTTAAATTTACCTACGGTAGTTTTGTTGGTGTGTGTACTAATACACAAACATTTATGGATTAGTACACACACCAACAAAATTAGATTATAGGTGTGTGTACTAATCCATAAATGTTTGTGTTTGTTTTAGGTTATAGATTTTTCAACAGTCACCCGATTATCATAAATTCACCGTACATACCCTTGTTTGTTCATTAAACCAACTTTTAAGGCAGAGTCTACGCCAACCATAAAGTTAATATACCTATCGGAATAGAGAACAAAGGCCTGAGCAAGCGAGATGTCACTATCAGTAACACTGCGTGGTAGAAAGAGAAGCGTGATTTGAGGTTGCATAGCTTTTTTTTCATCTGTTTGACAGTCTGTCTGCCCCTGGGCCGATCGTTGTCAATTTGGGCTCTCAGAAAAATTGTGATTTTAAGTTAAATAATGAATAGTTTTTAGAAATACTGCTCTAGAAACATGGTTAATTGTTTGTGGAATGATTCTGGATCCACACATCGAAAAAACCCGGACAAATATTCATTTCACAGGTGAATTATTCTACATCGACAGGGTCTAGTTTTAAGTTTATTTTTGACAATTCCCTACGAGTTATTGGTATTGATTTTGATAACTCACTTCTTTAAAGGGTTCATTATATGGAAAACATAACTTGACTAGCCTTGGTGCACAATTTAAGGATATTTTGTGTAAACAATTTTCATATATTTTACACTAGGGCTGCATCAATTTATCGATAAGTTGTATCGATATGAAAATATTTTTTAGTTAAGTATACTAATTATCTAGGAATGTTGAAATGATAACATACTCATCCGTAGTTTATAATTAGTTTAAGTATATTGATATACTATCATACATAATTCATCGTTTTTAAGATTCCGCACCCAAAGTCCTAGGTCCCGCAGCCCGCTCTACTACTAAGACTTCGTTGCCTGTCCGTCTCTCCACCCGTCCGTCCGTCTCTCTGTGTCCAGGCTGTATAACAAGAACCACTATAATAGTAATAGACTTCTGAAATTTCCACAGATGTAATGTCATTCTACATCCAATATGGCTGCTCATCCAAGATAGGGGAATAGTTGAAAGCATTTCTGCAAGATGGGCATCAAATAAAAGGGCTCATTGAGAGTGAATTGAAAATTAATAGGGTCTAGTGAAGTCGTGTCGTGTCGTGTACTGATATTGTCACGGACCGTAACCTGTCGTGTCGAATCGTGTCATGACGTCATGTCGTGTCGTATCGTGTCGGGTTTTAGAAAATGCCCGGTTGAAACCGGTCACCCTTCATGCGCGAGTCCGACTTACACTTGGCCAATTTTTCAGATTTCCTGCTGACCTGGATACCAGAAATTCATGACTTAAAATAATTAACCGTCCAAACTGGACTCCGAAGAAAACTTCATGCAATTATGCAGCAAGCATTTTGAAGAAAAGTCACATTTTACTTCAAAATTACAATTTTATTATATATCTATGCAGTTTTATTTTATCCCATTTTATTTTGTTTACAATTGACGACCTCCGTGGCGCAGTGGTGAGCGCGTTGGTAGCTCAAGCCGGAGGTCGTGGGTTCGAGTCCCCCCGACGGAACAAAAAGTTTATAAAGTTCCTGGGTCATGGATATGTATTAAATATGTGTATCATATAATAAAAATCATACAATTATTATTCCATGATCGATATTTTGTCGAATTACAAGATGTTTGTACATCACTGACACGCACACGTAAACATAATTGTATACACAGATGTAAATCAAATTTTGGTTAAGCTTGACAGCTCGGGATTGTTTCTCTATTCCGATAGGTATATTACCTTTATGACGCCAACACACTCTGACATTGGCGATTCACAAAGAAGCCATAAATAAAAAGAAGAAGAAGAAGAAGAAGTAGTTTTATCAAAATAAACATTTTCTGAATTTTTGTAATTATTTTGGTGTTCTACTGTAAACGGCGATAAAAAATATAACCATATCTATTATTATTATGTGAAATGCATATGTGAAGATTTTTTACAATTCAAATAATGAATCTGCGGGCAATATCGAAAGAGAAGTTATTTGCATTTTTTGGTATCCTACTTTGTAGTGTCAGCCTAATTTATTTCTATTTAATTTATGTACAAGAAAATTATGAGAGTATTAAACAGAGTGGGGATCGATGCCAGTCTGAATTAACTTCTATTAAATATCAACTAAATGGTAAGGCTTGTACAAGTACTTTCAAATTTATATGAAAAAAAAAACACTTATTAGAACTTGGTTATTGAGTAACATAATATTTTAATGTATTTATAATAATTATTGTGCACACCTTATCTGCTATATTAATCCTATCCCTCTTCCTAGGGCTGCTGGAACAGATTTCTTATTAGAAATAAAAAGGTGTTGTCTTACTGTGTTGTAATATTGTAAAAATGTTTCTTGTGCACAATAATATTAAAATTAAATAATAGATGTACTTACTTTATATAGAAATAATAAAACTTAAAATCTGTTACAGCTGTGACAGAATATAAAGATCGTCTGGACAAACAACTGACTGAAACACAAAAGAAATTTGACTTGGATCGGGCGAGGTTCAAAGATATAATGGAGAGCTGTGTGGCAATGAAACAACAAACTACACTTTGTGAGGTAAATAATATTATGTTTGTTCATTTTGTGTAAAAATACAAGCTTAAGGCCGCATTTCCACTGACGCTGAGCAGAGCAGAGAGGAGCTTAGCGGTGCCGAATTGACCAATCACCATGCTTGAAATCTCTGCTCCGCTTCTGCTGGAATAGCGCAATTGGTCAATTCGAGCACCGCTAAGCTCCTCTCCGCCCGACTCCGTGTCAGTGGAAACTCACCCTTAACATGTCTAAAAACCATGTCTGTATTTACACAGCGAAATTTTTTAAACCTTATTAGTTACTGATGGTTATAAAAGTGTCATTAATGTTGAACTATCCATTTTTAATTTCAATTATCTGATTGAAAGGTATGGTTGGAGTAAAAATATGAGTCTAATTCATCAAAATATTTTTCAGACCCAGTTTGAAGATTTGCAGACTGAATGCAGAAGAATTAAAGAAGAATTTGATGAACTTGGTAAAAATTTAGGAACAAAAAAAGTCTAATTTAATTGGCTTCCATGTTAAATGTTTTAAAATGTGTTAAAATTGTTGTGTTTAATACCTTGATTGTGGGAATTGCAGACACAATAGATTTGCAATTGTTATGTGGCAGCCGGGTGCCGCTTGGGGATTGATGTAATGTAATGCTAAGTGTAGCCATCAGAATTAATGGGAACATGCATTTTTTTGCACTTCAGAAATATATAAAGCTGTATCAGTAAAGTTAGTATTAGAGCTCCATTCCACCGCGGCGGAGAGGCTACGCACGTGCGTCAAGCTTCGCTATGTAAGAAAATATATGTGACTGTGTCCACTGCAATACACGGACACGCTATGCACGAATTGTGTCAAGTCAAAGAAATAAATCCGTACGTGCGCAGCAGTGGAATGGAGCCTTTATTCTACTATAAATGACCATATTACCAACTTTTTAATGCTTCCTAAAAGTTTTACTTAACAGAGCATTAGAAACGGGTTTATAAAATGTACATTATTTTAAAATATTGTAAATTTTGAGGTGGAACATTGACAACATTTAAATGATTTTCTTAACTACTGGTTATTGGTAAAAGGATAAAAATGTCATGAATACTATGTCAACTAACTTTTGTTTTGTAATAATTATTATAGCAAAACTTTTTGCTTTATTTGCAAGCAACATTTGCTGCTTAAGTACAAATGCGGTTCCCCAGTTACAGTAAAAATAGTTATTGTAGTGTAAAATCCTGCCTTTCCCCTTTTAAGGCAAAAATATATAATATTTTATTAATTGTGTAATAATGTGGAATAGCATTTATTTCTATGTTGAAAATATTATGTTTAAACTAGCTGTCCCGGCAAACGTTGCTTTGCCATAATATATTTGCCAAATTATTTTATTGAAGTGACTAAATAAGTATGTCACGATGGCAACGTCGATCGCTATCCCGTCGCACAAACAATGGTTGCCGTCAGTCTCAGGTTGTAATAATTTACTATTATTTATTCAACAAATGCACTTTTCAATAAATAAAGAACCCAGTAGCCGATTCTCAGACCTACTGAATATGCATATAAAATTTGGTAAAAATCAGTAAAGCCATTTCGGAGGAGTTCGTGGACTAACACTGTGACACGAGAATTTTATATATAAGATAATATGTTTATTATTATTAACATTGAGTTAAGACTATCCTTATTGAACAATAATTATAAATTAAATTATAATAAGCTAGTATTGTCTAAAAAATTAAGTAAAATGTTATTTTTCAGATTTTTGTTGTTTAGTTAAACAGTATTTTGTTATTTTTTTATTACAGTTGTCCTAAATAAATGTCATAGTTTTTTATTTATCATAACTTTATCAAGTTTTAAATTACAAAATATTTTAGAAACATATTTTCGAAGAATGAATTCCTTGTTTGGCACAAACTGGACATTGCAAAAAAGCTGTGGGCAAAAACTTCCATTATATTTTAACTAAGACACTTGAATATTCAGGATATGTATAATAGGGTTGCCCACTGTCGTGTTTTCCCACGACATGTCCCAGTTTTTGTAGTGTCCTGGGACGTCCTGAATAGTTTTTATGAAGCATCCTGGGTTTACTTTAAATGACCTAAGTATACATTTTTACAAGGTAAATTGTTTGTTTAAATGTGAACCAGGGTTCATCCAGGGCACATCCGCGGATGTGAATGCGGATGCGGATTTTTAGAAGTTCACATCCGCGGATGCGGATGCGGATGTTTCGGATCCTACATAAATATAATTTATAAATGAAGAATTATATTTTAGTACCATCAAATCGAAATATTAAATCATATTTTATCTCTGTAAGCTACCACTTTCGCAAAGGAAATTGTTGTTCGTCATATCAAAATAAAGCTGCCGACAATAAACGATGTCGACAAAATGGTGTAACATAAAATCTTTAAAAAATATATGGGACTTCCCTTACACATCAAGCGGGGATAATTATTTTTGAAGTGAAAACTTCTTTAGCGGCGTTGAGCACTTTTGTGAGATGGGTAAAAACTGTGAAACTCGCGTCAGATTCTCGTGCAGATCGAAAAGCCGTAAGACGGTTGGAGAGTAGTGTTGTAACATCGAAATTGATAAATCGAACAATCTATAGTTTTTTTTCGATTGTCGATATTTTTAATCGATTGTAAGGGTTTCGATTAATTAAAAAAAACTATTTTTTAAAAAAATCGATTTTCTTAAAAAATGGGTTAGAAATTTAATCGATTGTAAGGGTTTCGATTAATAGTTAAAAAAAACGATTTTTTTAAAATCGATTTTCATAAAAAATGGGTTAAAAATTTAATCGATTGTAAGGGTTTTGATTAATTAAAAAAATCGATTTACATTAAAAATGGGTTAAAAAAAATAATGCACAAGTCACAAAGACGCTAATAATCAAGTTTTCAAATCTGCCGGCACTCCCGGAGTGCAACCCGTCTTTTTTTTCGCGTCCACTTCACCGTGTGTGATGCCGTTGGATAGTGTTTTTAAAAATATTACGAGTATTCCAAGATCATTTTCCGATTTAAGGATCCATTTGTGAAATATGAAGTTTAAAAGTGGAAAAAATCGTTAGAGTCCATTGTCTCCCCCTTCTACCAGATAAACGGTTGATTCTGAAAAATATGTGGAAAAATTCACAGGAGTAGGAAATATGCTAAATTTAAAAAGAAAATTATTACGGCTAAGAAGACTTCATTTAAGTTATTGAGAAGTACAAAGGAACTTTTCGTTCAAATTCCTTTGAATGTAACTAAGATGATGTTGATAGTAGTGTAAAACATAATATTGTTATAATTGTACATTCATTGACCATACAAAACTTATCAAAAACTGGCGGAACTACGGAACCCTCTATTGTGCGTGGCCGATACGCAGTTGGTCGGCTTTTTTGCTCCCATTGGTCATTGTCACGCGCAAACGGCATGCGCTATTCACAGGCCCCGCCGTTTTTTTCTATCTTGTTGCAACTTGTATGACATCCGCATCCGCATAAAAATTCGCATTGATTTATTGCGGATGCGGATGCAGATGCGGATGTCCAAATCTATGCGGATGCGGATATTCGCAACAACCCTGATGTGAACCAGTTGGAACTAGTTTTGTCTTAAAAGGTTGTATAAATGTCAATTACTTGAATTTTATGTTATATCTTTTTACTGGATAATAATTTTACTATTGTGAGTATATTGATATTTGATCCTGTTTTCACAGGAAATTTTCCTGTTTTTATATACGTATCTATAGTTATTTAATATTATAAAGCGGAAGAGTTTGTTAGTTTGTTTGTTTGTTTGAACGCGCTCATCTCAGGAACTACTGGTCCGATTTGAAAAATTCTTTCATTTCAACCTATTTTTCAGAAAAATTTACGGTTGCGTGAAATTCTTAAGTTACGCGGGCGAAGCCGCGCGGAATAGCTAGTATAATTATAATATAATATCAAACCTGTTTTTTTAAAGTGGTTGGCAACCCTATTGTAGTGACTAGTGCCATTATAGCCATTATTGATATGAAAAATTTAGATTTTTAATGATAATGATAAATAAAATAATTAAAACTGATAATTAACGTATACTTGAGTTTTTTTTATATAATATCATTGACGTATACACGTTAAACCTTCCTGCCAAATTTTGATACATTGATCCTTGTATCAAAATTTGGCAGGAAGGTTTACACGTATTTTTTCTTTTATAATCACTCAGTACTAAAATGTTGAGAAATAGCTTCTCGCCCGCGCTGCTAGTGACCGTTCTGCAACGATTTTAAACAGGATAAAATATTATGTCATAAAAAAATAACACCCAATTTTTTTGGTTAAATGGATTCTCCTAATGATACCTAAGCCCTGGAAAAAATTTGGCAGGAAGGTTTAATTGCAACCTGTATATAGTATAATAACTCCCACACCGGTTTCGGTGACAGTGGCCGATTTCATTGAAACCAAGGCCAGTTACGCAGGAGTATTTTATAGTGCCCAAGTGTGTGCGTAGTACACAAGAGCACTCTCTATTCCTTTTACTATCACTACCCAGTGGGACGGACGACCGACACGACTGGCGAGATCAGGTGCAGGACCGACTTTTTACATGCCCATCCGACGCATGGATCATTTTACTTGTCAGACAATCAGGTAATCAGCCTGCATTGTCCTAACCAAACTTGGAAATAACATGTTCCAACGCAGGAATCGAACCCACAACCTCCGAGTCAAGAGCCGAGCTCTGAACCACTGGACCACGGAGGCGTTCGTATACCCACTATCTGATACCCATATAGCCATTTTCGGTCGCAGATTTGTGAATCTGTAACAAGTCGTAACAGTTTCGTAGCTAATACGACACCTTGCGACTGTGTGGGGGTTTGTTTCTACGTGTTGTAACCGTGTCCGCTTGTTACAGAAAAAAATGTGTACACATGTTTTATTATATAGCCTTCCACACTAAACAGTGGTAGTGTAGTTGAGTTGTATCTCTGGTTCTAGTTACCATAAAAGCGTCTTTGGTTGAATTAATTAAATTAAAAAAATTAAATAGGTAAGTTAAACCTACATCTCAATGGTTAAACCGTCTGACATAAGGCTGAGAATCGGGAAATTGTTTTTGCGAGTTACAGAAAGTTTTCTGGAAATCAGTTGACAACTTGGTTTTCTTTGGCAAAGGTTTTGGCAAATAAAATAGTCTGAAATTCGGAACTAAATTTTTCAGTTTCGCAGATCAAGTAATTACCTACCACGTTTTGTAATATTGTGTTGGTCTGACACAATGACTCGTACGGTGAAGGAAAACATCGTGAGGAAACCCGCACATGGTTGGTCTCAGACGTGTTGACTTGACTAGTTCTTTCCTCTGAACTAGGCCGACTATGTTGCGAGAATGCCGTTTGTGCTTGGGCAACCATACAATATACATACATTTAAAATCTTATCCCTAGGGTTGCTGAGGATTCCTCTTTCGCATCCTCATAATGAGGAAGTTCCGCAATATTTTGGGTTCCTCAACCGTTACCGCATCCTCATAAATAAAAATAAAAAAATCCTCTTCCGCTATCGCTTCCTCAAAATTTAAGAGGAATTTATGAGGAATTGCACTGCGCATGCGCGTCGCGTATCCAATAACCAATTATGGCAACGCACACGCCAGAGCCAGAGAAATGAGAATTGTTACTCATCTTTTTTTGTGTGCGTGTGTTATGTATGTTACTGAACTCCTTAACTGCTGGAAATTGAGATTTTCAATATCATTTTATTCTAACCTGAATAGTTTGCGAGAGAGACTCTTCCAAAGTAGTAAAATGTGTCCCCCCCCCCTCTAACTCCTAAAGTAGGGGCATGAAAAATAAGTATATGATGTACTTTACTATAAAAAATACCAACGAAAATTGGTTTGAACGAAATCTAGCTAGTAGTTTTTTTATACGTTATAAATGGTAAACTTAATTTAACTTTCATAAAATCAACTGAAACATAAAAATAAATCAAAATCCTTTTAATTTTATAAAAATAAACATTATTGCTTTGCTGCTGCGGAACCCTTCATGGGCGAGTCCAACTCGATTTTGTGTAATGTATGTACCTAGTTATGTACAGACAGGACAAAAACTTTTGGGTTGGGTCCGCTAGTATTCATAATTTCCTATCATCCTCTTCCTCATCCGCTTCCTCATCCGCATCCTCTTCCTCAAAAAAAATCCTCTTCCTCATCCGCATCCTCTAAATTTGCACGTGACAATTCATCTTCCTCCTCCTCTTCCTCATAATCACTTCCTCAACAACCCTATCAGTCCCAGGCACTACAGTATTTGAAGAGTGGTTACTTCGCTCTGAAAATACTGTACTTATACCTAAATCATCCACAACGGATGCAAAGGCCTAGTTCTTTTTGTTGGTCTGAAAAACGAATAAAAAAACTGAACCTACCATGAGTTCAAAACAATAATTACTAACATTAGGTAGTATTACCAAAAAAATTAACAACGAACTTTTTAAATTTATCTACAAACGTAATTATACTTCATGCCTAAACTACAGAAGCGATTTAGATTTGGTAAAGACATACTTAGGAAATTTATAAAACCCGGGAAAGGGCATAGGATATTTTTTATCATAAAACCCCGCGACGCAATATAAGAATTTCTGTATTTAGTCATCTGTGATTGCGAGTAACATTAGCATATAGGTAAGTATCTTCATGTGGATACGAAGTATCCAACGTGCAACTACAGAATAACTTACTATTATAGAGCAAGTACTTAGCTACCTAGGTACCTACTTCCATAAAGATAATGTGTCTGGCATTTCGCCAATAAATGTAAAAAACGCCCCAGATTAACGCCTCCGGACGGAAGCGCTAATCTCATGGTCCTTACAAAAGCGTCAAATTAGTCCCTTTTTTGTGGAGGACTTAAGGCACACGTTTTCTTATATCAACATTGAGACAGCTATATGACTTCCGATGCGAGATGATAAATAAAGTTTATGTAGCGATACCTATTTGAAAGATTTTATGGAGTTTATCTAAGCAGAAACGTGGAACTGAGTTTTATAATAATTCATTTACAATATTTAGGTAAACCTTTTTTCAGTAGGCATAAATTAGAAAACTATACCTACCCACCTACTACTTTCTAGATATATTGATGCTTAGTAGATTATTTCTGTACTTAATTATTAACTTACATACCTACTCTAAATTCTACAGTTTATAGTTACGAGTAAGTAAATTATTTTTTAAATTTTTCTAAAGCGCAATGTTGGAAACTCGTAGAGCGCTACGAGGGTCTACAAACTACGAATCCTTACTAACCTACATACCTACTAATATTATTTGTGAATGTGAAAATGTGTCTGTCTGTCTGTTATCTTTTAATACTTAAAGGATAGAGATATTATGATTTATGGAGATACTTGCTTCATTCGCCCGGAAATGATATACTTAGGATAGTTTTTGTTGCGGATTTGGGTTTTCCGCGATAAACGACATTCGTAGTAGAGCTATAGTAACAGAGTTGAGGGCGTAATACTCTAGTAGATACTCTCATACCTAAATGTGCGGTATTTATTTTTAACATAATTAAGGTCTGAAAACACGTTTTCACAGACATATTATGTTGACCCAAAATTACATTAAAACTGTAACGCTAGATCAGTTATTGCAAGAAAGTCTTCTTTTGGTACCAATTTCCAGACATCTGCTAAATCTTCTGAAGAATTTTGAGGTTTCGACGACACTTTTTCGACAAAAAGGGTTTTCAATGATTGATGATTTTGCAGTTCAACGAGTTCTAACTGAATATTGGCAGGGTAACTAACTATGTCAGTCAAACTGATTAAGGCTGCTCTCTCGAAAAAAGCGTGCAGATGAAACAACTTTTCAACGGCATTAACAGAGAAATTTTATCTGAAAAAAATAATTAGTAATCTACATCATATGATACGTTATTTGGTTTTGCCATATTTTTTCTATCGGTATCACATAATAAAGAAATAAAAAACCAAATCACCTCCAAGTCGTTGAATGAAACCACTTTACTCCTTCATTATTTATCAAAAGAATATATAAAAAATATCTACTGCTTTGCAATACATAAGTTAATAATTTGGTTTGGTTACTTTTTGAAATATGTATTATATTAAGCCTTAAAAAAATTTCTCCTATTTCGCCCTATCATGGACGCGGCGAGCGTCGTAACCGCCACCGTACAAGGCGCGCTGTTAGGTATGAATGTTATTTTAATGTCATTTACGTCGATATTCGCACTGACAGACAATCGACCTGCTAATTTAGGGAGAGAGGACTCTTAAGAAAGGATTTATGAGTGGCGTGATATTCAAAACTTCCTTGTGCGGGCCATTTAAAATTCGGTCGCGGGCAATAATGTGGTCCGCGGGCTTGGGGTTGAGCAGCCTTGATCTACCTACATACTAATAGAAATAAATTAAAACGGGTTTCGTTAGTGGGATTTCTGTTGGTACAGCTATTCTGTGGTCTCACACACATTCATAGCTATAGGTATTGAAAAAATCATTACCTACTCTTCCTTTTTGAAGTCGCCTAGTTACCTCGACTGTAAATTGAGTTTTACAGTCGAGGTCAATTTTTTACCTATCCGAATGGCTAGGTAAGTAAATCAGTTTGAAAAATTTTACACTTAGGTAATAAATGATCTATAATATATTTTTTAAATGGCAGAAGTGCTAAGTTAATATTACCTTTAAGTAACATAATTACTAATTAGGTACCTACTTTCAGAAACCAAATGTTGGGCTTGCAAAAATAGTGAGTAGCTTAGTTTTACAAATAATGTTGTCCTATACCCACGCCTTAAAACTTTTGAGACCTAGGTAGGTTAGCAAGTGATATGTTTACTAAATACAGCTTATTTGTATGTGGTTTTCATAACAGTTAATAACTATATAAATTTTAATAACAGTAGGGATAATGAAGTTTATTTATTTAAAAATTTAATAACTCAGTTGCTTTTTTTGTAAATTCTAAGCTTATTGAACACTACACAATTGAGACGTAAGCGTAATCGACAATTGTGCCTGACAAAGGGCATTACAAAGGGCCGGGGAGCAGCGAAGGGGAGTGTGGAAAACGGGCTGTATTGTGCCGCTCCGGCCGGGCTCCGCCCTCGGACGGATTATGGGCGTTCAACTTCCAACTCGCTACTCGCAAATCATCCGGAGCGAGACGCTAAAACTAATCGTCAACGGGCCAGAAAGAGACAAAAGTAGTCTAGAGTAGGGCGGCGCGGCTGCGTCACGCATCGCAGCGGGCGTCGCCCACCGTCCCGCTCATTCGCCTCTCGTTTAGCGCCCGCTATGTAAACGCGTCTTGTTGTGAATCTAAACAAAATCAGTCAGTCTTCGTTTTGTTCCCCGAAGAGTAGTGCGTCGGGAGATTTGCGTCCGCGTTTTCGGAACATGTGCCAGTGAACGTATACCGATCATCATGCACGCGTTATTCGGCGAACAGAGCCCCTATGCGTACCGCGGTGGAGCCGCCGGGGGATACTCCACCGGCGTGACTCCCTACACCTACGAGCAGTACAGATACGGCTACGGCGCCCCGTACCTTCACCCTCATCAGCAGCACGTCGGGACTCCCAAGGACATGGTCAAGCCGCCGTACTCCTACATAGCCCTAATCGCCATGGCGATCCAGAACGCCCCGGATCGCCGGATAACGTTAAACGGTATTTATCAATTCATCATGGAGAGATTTCCGTACTACAGAGAAAACAAGCAGGGCTGGCAGAATTCGATCCGACACAATCTGAGCCTCAACGAGTGCTTCGTGAAAGTGGCTCGAGACGACAAGAAGCCCGGGAAGGGCAGCTACTGGACGCTGGATCCGGACTCGTACAACATGTTCGACAACGGCTCGTACCTCCGCCGACGGCGCCGATTCAAGAAGAAGGACGCGCTAAAAGAGAAGGAGGAAGCCCTAAAGAGGCAGCAGCAGCTCCAGCAGGCCCAGGACGCGCTCGCCGCCCAGGAGGCGCTGAGCGCCGCCGACGCCCTGGGTCAAACCCGAGACGTAAAGCCCGACGTCAAACCTCGCATATTTGAGTGCAGACCGAAGCGGGAGCCGGGGGCGGAGTGCGCGCGATACGACAAGCTGACCGAGCCGATGGACGACTTCAGCGAGCCTCGACTTCCGCCGTCCGCGGTGTACTGTTCGCCTCAGCCGTACTCGCTGGCGGCTGAGGAGTTCCGGGCCGCGACTACCGGCTGGTACACGGCGCCGGAGCCCCACGCGGAGCAGCTCCCGCCAGCCTTCCGCGACCTCTTCGAGCCCCCGAGCTGCCAGCTGGCGGGCTTCCGCGGCGGCTCGCCGACCCCCGACGTGTACCGCGCCTCGCCTCCGCCCCACCACCACTACCGCACGCCGGCGCCCTCGTACTACCACCACCAGGCGTGCGTGGCCGCCGCTCCGGCGCCCGCCCACAAGTCCTACTGAGATATCGTCCTCAGGTGAGAAGCGTTGTTTACTAGCGAGCGCTCTGCGACTTTTGACCCTCCCTTCCCAGTGCTGGCGTAGCGAAATCCGCTGTGCGAGATGCGTCGTCCGACGCGGCCCCGTCGGCCGCGGGGACGTCGGGTCGTGTCGTGACGTGGTTGTGGTTGCAGGAGACCGGCATCGGCGGCGCCGGACGGATTTAGCCCTCCGCGTCAGTACCAGAGTGGATAAATATAGCTAGCCGGAGATGCCGTGGCGGCGAGTGGCGGCGCGTCAATAACCACTGTTTACAGATCGGCGGCCGGCCCTGCCGCCTCCCGCTCCGTTCGCACCTCGAGGTACGTCCGAACTACACAGTACACGTGTCTCTAGTTATCCACAATTCACAAAACACACACATCCAGCAGATGTGTGTCTTTTCATGTCTTACAAGGATTCATTAGTGAATGATGATTTATGTATTAACGGTTTTAAATCAACATCAATCTAATCTCATTTGAATATTGGTTACAAAAATTTCGCTGGTAGTGATATTTTTGTAAGTGATTTAACTCCATATTATATTATCAAGTGTCAAAATTAATACTAGACAAGAGTTAATTGTTGATTAATTTATATATCTTTTTCCGTTCTTAACAAAATTCAATATATAATATTAAAACACAAACGCTTGTCACTACATATTAAAATAATTGAGTAAATAAAGACTACCAAGGCTTAAAAAGATTACATAAGTTCTAAATAAATAAATAGATAATTCAGTTATTCTTATCTAAATAGCATCTCAGAGCTTTAACGTAGAAGTTTATACGGATCTTACAAATTTTATGAATAATTAGGACATGAAAGTTAACCCGGGACTGTAGACAGTAACTAAAAACCTATTACATATTAAGTAAGTACATACTTACAAGAACCAACATACAAAATGAACTGATATCCTACCAAGAACATTTCATGTAAAATGTTACCAAGATTATAAGGTTTGCCGCTGTATCTCATGTAGAGCCATAAGCTTTTGAATCTACACGGCCTAACTCTACCGACCCTAACTTCAAAAAATTCCACATATCAGTAATTAATAATTTGTATGGCTTGGCTGTTTCGTTATTTCCTTCAGATCAGAAACTAAATACATACATATACGCATCACCTCCACGACGGTAGCGAAACGGCGAAGCCATTTCCTTCTTTTATTAATTTTAATTTTCGTTAAAATTCAATCAAGTGACACTAAATTTATATTATTATCTCGTTTCGTCGTAAATCTTGCCAATGACCACTCGTAACTGAATAGGAGACAGTAGGATATTAAAATTCATACCTAATAAGTAAATCTGACCATCTGGTGACCAAGTGTGTCTCAAACATCAGAACAAACAATTACCAACACAAAATCGGACACGAGACAATTCTATTTTTGTTTTCAATTCTAGCAACTGTCGAACTTGATATATGTATTTAATGTTTTTTCTGAGAATTCTCTTCATTTTTACGGCGAGATTTTGAATGGAATATGATAATGAAGTTAAAAATTTGAATTCCCAAAAATTTTTGGCCTAAGTACTCGTAGGTACGCTAAAAAGCTAAGTAGGAAAGTTAAAAAACTAAATCTAGTAAATAAAATGATTGTGTAAAGAATTCCTTACACAATAAATTGATAATTTTATTTGAGACTTCAAAATTAGAGTGGTATAATATGTTATAAATTACACATAAGTAATACACATTGGATCAATCAAGTAAAAATAGTTACGTAAGTACTAAATAAAATTTTAGTTATTACATAAAAAGGAAAGATTAGATCAAGATTTATACTACATAAAGGCTGATATTTTCTTTCGGATAATATATTTTTATGTATATCCTCCAAAATAAATAATTGCTTACACAATAATTATAATATTATCAATGACTACCAAAAACATAACAAGACAATTATTATTATTGGGTTGCTTTTTAGGGTTCCGTATTAGTAGGAGAGTTTGAAGTATAGGAGAGATAGAGAGGTGTTTAGTCATATTGTTGATAACTCATTTTTCACAAGTTTGATTTGCATTTTTTTTATTTTCTCGAAAGACATTTTTTTTGTAATTATTAATTTATTTTTATATTTGTCGTAGGTAAAACGGAATGGAAGAATGCGGGAGGTATTAGAGCAGGGAGCAACCTATTGTGATAGCCGATAGGTATTATGTGAAATGACTATGTGGTGACACAAGTTATATAGCCTTTACATGAGGTTATGTATCAACGAACCCGGTAGCTACGAATTAGCGAATATAAATAAGGTACGTTAGATAAGACGTTATAATAAGCGCATTTAGAAAAGTTAATTTATAAATTGTAAATATTGTTTTAAGTATCGATGTACGAGACTATATTTAATTACGAAGTATGTTCTAGTCTTAATATTAACTTAAACTTAAAATAGATTTTAGTTATCACAAATCAGTGTCTACATTGTACCATCATACTTACTTCTCTAAGTACTCACATACAGTTTTGCTCGATAGTTTTACTCGACGTCGACCAAAAACCACTGTGTGGACCGCAAAACTCACAGCTCGAAGGCTCGCATCGAGCCAGTTTGAAGGCTCGAATCGAGCCGGCTTGACAAATTTTTTGACACTAGTTTTTGTTATTCGTAGAGCCTAATTTCCTTCGAACTGCAGCAGTAAAACTATCGAGCAATGCTGAATGTGTGGACGAAAGCCCGAGCCGTGGTTTTTACTCTACGTGATTGCTCGATCGAGAAAAAACCGTATGTGAGTACTTACACTTAGGGGCTAGGGGCTGTTTCACTACTGACACTTATTTGACAAATAGAGTATGGAGTATCCTGTATCTGTCAGATTAGAACAATGTGCATAGCCTATCCAACACCTATCAGGAAGTGGTGAAAAAGGCCCCTAATACCCTTAATTTACACTTGATAATAATTAATCAAAAGGGCTCGTGTATTAATTATAAATACAATTGTATACATCTGATTAAAATGGAGAGTTTATGTAAACGTTGTGTTATATTAATACTCCATTGCCACCAACTGTATGCTTTTTAGGCATTTAATTGCATATTTAACTGTCGATTTTATTTATGAAAACTAACTTCCAAGTAATATACAGCCGATAAGTTAAATGTTGTTTTCAGAAGACAGTTTGACAAGTTAAATGACTTTTCTAACGTATCAGTCAAAGACAAAGTTGTCCGCTGTATAAATATTCTGAAGTGTATGGCTTAAGGACATGATAATTAGCTTATGGAAAGGCAAAGGCAGTATAGTGTTAAGCTGGTGTTAAGTCGTCACGTTTACAATCATTTCACCAGTTTGTGTTTTAAATCAAAAACCAGTATTTTGTCATGATGATGATTCAGAGACGAAAATTAATTACTTAACTGTAGTTAAATGAATAGTTTGACAGACAATATAACTATGGGGCTTATGTCAAAATATTTACTTAATTACAGTTAAGTAATTTATATTGAGTGAGTGCTTAAAATATGGTGTACTTACCAATAATGTAATTGCCATAACGATAATATAAATAATTGTACATTTGTTAGTTATGAGTGTGAAATCAATGAAAGCAGTTTAGATCTATTTATTTGATGTTGTATTTATTTTGAAAGCAACCATTTCAACATTATCAGTGCTTATCCGTCCACCATTGTTTCTTCAAGTTTGTTCTGAAAATGATAGGTACTGAAATCAACTAAGTAGGATCTTCATTATATCAAAAATCGAAATTATTATTCATATATGACACATAAATGTAACAATCCGAATAATTTTGTAGCAATTAGAAATATATTATACCTAAATATGCAGTGCCGTAGAAACCTTCCACGCGAATTTTGTGGGACAAATGTAGAGAGTAGAGTCGATGACTTGAGGTAGACCACCCAACAAACATTTTTGAAGTCGCCACGACGTGCCTTACGTAACTTTTAGTTACGTAGCATGTCGTCGTTGCGTCGTTGATACGTCGATAAGACCGAGAAAAGGCCCATTTTATACGAATTGTCGCAAAAGAGTCGCCTTATCGTCGTATAATTAACATAGTTAGTAGTGTAGTGGTCGCATAGATGTAGTGACAATACCTTTTTGTCGCGTTATCGTATTTTTTACCCGAGTTTTACTACACTTTGCCGAACTACTACTGTAAAAGGATTTTGTATAGTAAACAGAAGATTTAAAAAAATCAAACTGTGACAGAAAATATTTATTAGCAGCCATTTTATTAATTATCTATATTGTGTTGCATCTTCGAAACTTATGAAGTGGAGGATGAAATCTGTTGGGAAATTAATGTTATCGAGTAATGTGAGCTATTTTTATGAATAAAACCAACGCGCCTTTAAATTCTTAAAATTAAACAGTATTTCTTCGTACATTTTTAATTAATATGCTAACAGTTACTTTTATACAACGTCTATACGACTATTTACATTGTACCTATACAATTTTAAAAATTTAATTAAATCAAATTAAAAAAGCAGCGCAGTATATATTTTTGACCTTCCTTTTAAAAGCTCCACTTTTTTTTACATTAGCTCAGCTTTTTCTATCCATTTTGTCGAAATATTTATTACAGCCAAAGAAAGATGGCTGAATATAATAATATTACAATACTCGACACTTATGTGACTCTCAGTCATTTAATAGTAGCGTAATAGCATTTCAAATTTAGCAAAATTCGTGTAAGAGTGCGATATACAACTTTTTCACGAATGTCACGTAAAAGTAATTCACGCGACTCTAATACAATGAATCTCAGTGTAATAGTCGTATAAACGTTACTAGGGCAACAGCGACACACGGCGACGGTTATACTATTGAAAGTTGTGTAGTGGTCGTATAAAATAGTGGCAAAGACGTGAAAACGACGAATTTATACGACTGCATGTAGTATAAAAATAAGCGACACTGAGTCGTATTACAGACTAAAGTTACTTCAATACGATGTTTATAGAATTTTGAGTCATATAACTTACACTTAATCGACAAAAATGTTTGTTGGACAGTGCTTTTCAAACTTGTCGTTTCTTTAAACTCGTAAAAGGTTAGCAAAGTATTTACTATAGCGACAGAATTGATAGTTATTATATTTTACTTTGTGTCTGTCAGAAAATTTTTCTAAAGATGGTTCTAGAATCCTTTTCATTGCCTCGTGTTTCTAGTATAAAGACAGTTTGAAAAACACTGATGTAGAGTAACACTGTCATACATGTAGATGTTTGAAAAATGCTATTGGATGTATGAATTTAACTTTGTGATAATTATAATAATTGTGTGTATATATTATTATGTATTTACATAATAAATGGTTATTTGTATTTAGAACAAAATGTGTTTGATTTTATATTGTATATTTTTTGTAATCATGGACCCAAGCCACGAGGTTACTCACAAAATTTTTACAAATTCTCTCATTTCAAGATTGGCGTTTTTTTTTGCATAAATGGAGGCTTTAGTACCGGGAAAATGATTTGAAATCATAAAGTGTGGATTTTATGTATACCTGGATATATTTATTAGCTATAGGTCAGCAACAAGGTTTGTTCAAATTCAAGGGAAAACGTGAGCAATAATTGATCTTTATAAAATGATATAGTAATTAGTAATCGACACCATCCCCTTACGTCTTCATTAGAATAAGCAGCTTGTGGCTCATCTCATGGTTTAAAATATAATAGCCTAGGTATTCTCTGCGTTGGTAAACGAACATCATCTTCTCATATCTCTTTATTAGCAAAAAAGATCCTTGGTAAATTTAATATTAGTCATTTACAATGCGAATTTTAAGAGGTCTACTCATGCCTCAATTTCTATGATGATAAAAGAAGTATAAAATAAATCAGCAAACTTAGTTGTATATTATATTTATCTTTTTTCCGCGTAGTTGAACAACAAGAAATAAATATTGGAGAAAAGTCTGGTAAGGTCGTGCCTTTGCTAAAAAGCTTGGCTGGGGCACTACTGTGCCCCCAGATTTCTCTGCAAATAAGCGGAGCGGAGATTTTGGTTTTAGTTTTTCAAACAAGACTTTATAGATTCAGAAATTGAAAGCTATCTAAATTCCGTTTTGTATGAAAACGGAATTTAATAAAATAAGTTAGTTATATTGACGCAGTGGCGGGGCAAGACCTAAATTTGATGTGGGCGATATATTCCGAGAGGCCCCCTGGTGGATGACGCAAGAGGACGGATATTTTGTTGAGAGCTACGTTGAGAGAAATAATTTTTTGATACTCAAAATTTTATTAAATGTAACGCTTTATTTATGAAATTTGGGTATCAAAACGGTCAAAAAAATATTGAAAGAGCATTTTAAACATTTTTGGGATTGCATTTAAAGTTGATTTTGATTTGTCTAAAATTTTCTCATACTTTAAGATACCTACCATTATGGTCTACTTAAACAGGCGCCCGCTTTTATACCTTCGTTTCAATAGTATTTTCGCAGACAATAATTAAGTACCTACCGTCTGTAGAATCTAGATTCTAGTGGATTCTATAGAGTTATAGACGGTACTTAATTTTTGTCTGCGCTGTCTTTTTTAGAGCTTAGACTTAGAGCGCTAAAGTTTTGATTATTCCGCCGATTTTGGCGATGCGGTGTTGCAACGCGGTTATGTGTTAGGCCCTTAAGTAATGCAATTGATGCCTTTTCACCGTCTGTAAAAATACGTTTTACCGAAATTATAAAGGACCTTCTAAAATGTCCAATTGCAGAGTTTTAAAGTGCTTTGATATCTATACAATGTGGTGTGATTATAAATAGCAAGATATTTTAACCGAAGCTCGCCACACAAATAATTTAATCATCGATTTCGATATACAAGTGGCACTTCACGAACGATTTGGACCTTGGCATTCCGATGCTAACTAAAAAACTGAAGTGGCGGCTCGAGCAGTGCTTCTCGCAACAATGACAGCACGGCGACCGATTTTAGAGACCCTACTATCTGGCTTATTTGTTCGGGGAGTCGGCGACGGACGGACAGACGAGAGCTTCAACTTGGCTGGTGGGTTCCGGCTGGGTAAAGAGCCTGTCATTGGGATGGATCGTTGAAATGACAGCCACCGCCCACTGCATACTGCCATTCCAGGGTTCGATGTCAATGCCACGACGCTCAATCAGTGGTGTATTATCAATTTATCACGAACTGGAGGTATCATATGTTACATAATATTGATAATGCTTACTTTTCTTGTTACTTATATGTGAAAACTTTATAATTGGCTTTATGTTTCTATAATTGTTATCTTAGAGAATTTTTGAAAAGCTGTTAGTTTTCTGAATAAAATAAAATAAATAAATAAATAAGTTTTTACCGATCGCAGGATGTGAATTTAGTGATAAATAGGTAAGTATGTTAAAAATGGATTAAACCCTCGCCCCTTACACAGTACACACGTTTTCCGTATTCGATTTTCTAATCTATACTATAGATTAGAAATTAGATTCTATACTAATATTATAAAGAGGTAAACTTTGTTTGTTTGTTTGTTTGTTTAACTGTAATGAATAGGCTCAAAAACTACTGGACCGATTTTAAAAATTCTTTCACCATTCGAAAGCTACATTATTTACGAGTAACATAGGCTACTTTTTATTTTGGAAAATGTAGGGTTCCGTAAGATATTTGGGTTTTTCTGACACAAGGTGAAAAAAATCAACCAGAAAAGTTACTTATTTTGCGTACGCTGCCTAAACTACAAAAGATAGAACCATACAATGTTTTAAGTAAATGTAGATCTTATAAATATCTACAAAAATGTCCGCAACACACTATACCTAGCTATGTCAAGTGAGACACAACAACCATTTTTTTATTTAAAAATCTTGATTTTATTTGGACTACATTTAAACGCATTTATTTTACTCATGCTGATAATCCTTATCAAAATAAATTATTTCATCACTAAGTACAGTTTGTTAAGATAATATTTGGTCTTTGAATGATTAAAATTGGACTTTTGGTTTAGGAGTTATGACGAAATTAAAAATTGCGATTTACGCCCGTTCCGAAGTGGGCGCTAGGCGCTACCAAGGCGGGGTGCGCAGTAGCGAAGATTATGACCGGCACTGCAGCTGGTGAATTAGCTCATAATTCATAATACTTACCAAGAATACCAATGATCCCCACTGATTTGCCTATACTCTTCAGAAGGCTCCAATTTCCTGTAAAAATTTCTTTTGGGGGTTAAGATTTTGTATCGGCTAATGGTAGAAATACTTTAAATGGCAAAACGACGTTTGCCGGGACAGCTAGTCGTGTATAATTCGATTTGGAATTCCGTGAGACTAGCGCGAACATTAGTTTTTCCTGATTCCTGCACGCGCCTTCTTTCACTCAAAACGTACGTGCGGAATAGAATTTGTTCATAAAAAAGCGTATGCGTCAGTTAACGTAATATTCTCTTGTCTCTACTGATTCTATGCATTCCGATGTCCGAATACGGAAAACGATTTCAAAAATCGAATACGGAAAACTTTTAGATGAGGTTATTTGATTAGATTTTATCTATTCATCCAGGGCTTTTGCTTGGAAAAATATTAACAAATCATCAACTTTGGCATATGCATAGTAAAAAAAACCTGTGAAAAACCTTAGAAACTGAACATTAGTAATTAATTTTTAGCTATTGTTACCAAAGATATAGTATAAATGTTACGACGAAACTTCGTTTAAAACTACGAATTTTACAAACAACGTGCGGTCTAAGGTAATTGTTTTCCGAGTTCATTGAAGACGCACGAGTGGTGCTTATTTTGGCAAAGCTCTGTATCGGTCAACGAACCGCGTGTTTATTGTTTTTCTACAATACTCATGTTGATATTGGCGCGAACGTTATTTGTTTAAATGGTAACTTTCGGCCGCTAATTACGCAACTGCAACTCCTCGGGTACAGCGAGTGGCCTAGACGAACCTAACACCTGGTATATTAACACGGTTTACATAGCTCTGAACTAGATCTCCAAATAAACCTGCGGGTGATTCACAATACCCGCTTGACTCGGATTCGCAATGTTACAGCGCGTTTATTGGTCAACGTTTTGAGTGATCACTGATCACTGATCACTGATCAGCGCTTATTGGCTGACTTTTACAGAAGTTGTTGAATTCGAATCGAATAGCGCATTGTGAATCAGGTCTCGGGATACAAGCAACAATAATGCTAATCCTGACAGCCAATATTATATTTGTGTTAGTCGGAAATTTTTCATAAAACACTTATTCTGGTTTTATAACGCCCCACTTTGAAGTACTAAAACACGAGATAGAAATAAATCGGCCAAGTATATAATAAATAACGTATTATACCGGAATATGATGGCTACTTACGATGTGTTTACATTAAAGAACAATAAATTAATATCAACAGTGTCGTAAAGAGAGGAGTTATGTGCTAGGATTACTTGCTCTTATTTTTAGATTTTGCTAAAGTAGAATCGAACGAGTTATAGAAGAATGTGATATAAATTTTATGGCTAATTCATCTAGCGCTGGATTCACCGAGGAAAGTTCATGATTCATTAAAATTTTGCTACAAATACATTTCGCTAACAGTTTCCCTTCCTTCCTAATCTTCCTACCGAACGTACCTAGATTCGGAGATAGAAATCTACTTAGAAAGTAGTTTAGGTAATAATTATATTATCTACATTGTACTCAGATGTTTTAGTTGTGAACTCTACTTGATTTTTCGAATGACCGCTAAAATAAGATAGCAAACAATAATTTATACACAGTGGGTACCAAAACTTAGGGTGTGTATGTGTTCCTTGTAGAGAGTTCACTGTAAAAGTGTTGCTACACTGAAAGACCATTTTTTTTTGTGATTGGTATGAGCGCCTCAGCGTCACGACTCACGACTCACGAGTTTTCTCATACGAAACTCGAAAGCTTGTACTAATATGTATTTTGTGACGAAAGTGAAAAAAAATCTGCTCTTTCAGCGCTGCTTCTTTTACAGTGAACTCTATAGGTACACGGGACTCGTACGCACCCTAAAGTATTATCACTTAGTTTTGTTACACCCAATTTATTTAGAAAAAAATCAGTACACACATCATGTTCAACAGGAATACGAAATAGTTTACTTGAACTCCGGAATCCGAACTGCATAGTGTTCGCACCTCGTTGCATCTGGGGCAGCATTTCCAGCGTGAGTCAGCGAAGGTCAACAACCATCTCATCTGTATGGATTATCTCTGTCTTAACGCGATAATTTAATCCTTTGTTTATCCAATGCCTCTAATAGTCGGTGTAATGGCGGGCATGCGAGCACAGCCATGTATCATCGCGTAACAAAATAATCCGGATGAGTTACGACGGTTCGCTGACGGGATCCAGTAAGGTAATCATATTTTTGTAAGCTAAGCCTCAAGAATCAGAATCACGATACTGAAATATGCTGGCTGGAGAAAGAAGCTGAATTGAGACGCACGAAAGATAAGTAAATTGTAAGGCTGTGTTCGAACCAAACTGACTGTCAGCCGCCGAATCTGAGCGAATATTACGCAGTTTATTGTATTTCGACACATATTCACTTTTTCATTCACACCTAACCGACAATACGTTATTACGCTAGGCGTAGACATTCGATTATCGATACCGTTAATTTTCACGTTCACACTGGGGCTCATAGTGAGCCTGCTCTCATACGGCGGCTTAATAGTCATCAGTTTGGTTTGAACACGGCCTTAAGGCCCCCGTATACGAAAACCCGAATCCCGTCGAATTGATCGCAGGCCAATACAACTTCACTAAACTCGTGCACCCTCTATACAGTCCATGGGAATGTACAAAACTAGTCAGACCGGCCTGCTATCCGTCCGACCGGGATCGATCGGCCTGCCCCTCGCTAGGAATGGCCTCGTAAACGTTGTTTAGGGATATACGTTGTTACGAATATGGAAAATAGATGTTAGCCTATATCAAATCCACCGATAAGCACACAAAAATCAATAAAATCAGTCCATCCGTTACAAAGGTGTTCGGCTATCGTGCGAACACTGCTATACGAGAATTTTATATGGTACGGTTGTTTCTTGCACAATAAGAACATCTTTATTCTCTCCCCTAGGCCGCTATCAACAACGTCCAAACTTTTAACCGATATTCAAATACTTAACAATTGTTTGCTGAGCCCGCCATCGCCGTATTTACTTACAAACAATACACCAAGTTGAATTACTTTAAGAATAATTAGTTATTGTTGGATAAAGTTGTGTATTCGCGGCTATTATCATAAACTTAGGTCCATGAAACTTCGGAATAACAGAACATAAATAGAATATTTTAGAATATTTTAGTCTATAATCAGATGAACATGGTAGGTATGTACTACGTACACAGGCAAGTAAAATTGGACTGTGCTCACACTAAACTAACCTTCAAGTTTCAGCTGCCAAACTTGTGCGAGCGTAGTTTTTCGTAGCTTTTCCACTTTCGCATCGTAGGTACTTGTTACACATTTTTATTTAATTTTTACACCTAGAAAATAATAGTAACACTGGAGCTACCGCATGCAGACGGATATTGATATCTTAACTACAGGGTGAAACAAAAATAAGTCATAATACTTTAGGGTGTGTATGGATAGCCTGAAAAGAGTTCGCTGTGAAAATTGCAGCGCTGAAAGAGCATTTTTTTGTGATTTGTATGGGAGGCCCCAGTTTCATGAATTTTCCTATACAAAAATTTAAAGAAAGTTACTCTTTCAGCGCAGCTATTTTCACAACGAACTCATGTAAAGTACTCTCACATTCTAAAGTACATAAAACTTGAGAAGTGTCATGTTATAAATAATATGTTCAAAAAATTTGTATAATACATATATTATACCCAAAAAAAAATAATAAAAAACGCTATCTATTGACGCCCAGGAATACTAACAACGCGTCGCTGTTTATTTTCAAAAAAACGCCATCTAGTTGACGCACAGGAATACTTTAAACGCCGTCTGCCCCTACCATGTAGGTACTAGGTACTTAATATAAAAGTGCCGTTACAATTTTTTCGGTCTAGCCTCTATTATCACTTTATTTTGTTATGAGTTGGGTGATTTTAATATTCGTCTCAGAGTGCGGCAGTTAACTTTGCTATGGTAGGTCCATAGCAAAGTTAACAGCCTATTGACAGTCAGTTTTAGTGTGAAAGTTAAGGTACAAGTTGGAACCGAGCGACACGCGACAACTGCAGACGACATGTCGTCGCGACACTACTGGTTTCTATGTATTCATGTAGCGGGCTTCCAACTTGTACAAATGTACAAGTTGGAAGCCCGAATGCACCCGAATATAGCTCGACGCAGTTGTGGAATTGGTAGAATGGTCAAATAGTTAAATCCTATACCTATGTCGTAAAAGCACGCCATATAATATTGAACTCGCATTGTTAGGAAATAATGTCAAGGCCTATTAAAAATGTTAAAAAAGGCCTATTAAAAATACCTAAAAGGTCTTCGGTAGAGCTATATAATATACTATATAGACAGTAGAGCCATGCCCACTAGGCTCTATATAATTAAGAAAAATGTTTATGTGATTTAAAACTCTGTATTAATAATTATACTATTTTCTAAGAACAATGAAAATATCCAGGTTTTACAAAATCTGGAATTGTAAAACTAATACATAAAATAAACCAGTTCCCATTTTTAAATAAAAATCCAAACTAATATCAGCTGCTCAAAATCCTTCCAACTTTCTAATTCCTAAAAACTAATAGGATTTGAAAAGCAATTAAAACTTCAACTACTGCGAAACTTTGATAGCAAAATGTTGCCAGGATTAAAAACATTAAAAGCTTAAAAGAAATCGGAAACTACGCCACCCGCAGTCACGAAAAGCAATTTGATTTGACTGCTATCTCACCACCTACGTTTATATTGAAACTTGGATAAATATTTACTTTATCGAGTCTAATTTGGCGCGGGCCGGCCACCGCGCAGTAAATGGCTTTCTTTCGGTTAAGGATGCTATAAAATATAATACTAGGTATACATTTACGTGAACGAAATCAGCTGTATTTCGGTTTTGTGAATGTTTTTGTGAAAGTCTAGAATTTCGGTTGCTGCTTTTGATTTGACTTTGTAACTTAACAATGTTGGTTCGCCTAAATGGATATAGATACACTAGACGTTCCGCGCGACTTCGCCCGCGTAATTTAGGAATTTCACGAACCGTACATTTTTCCAAAAAAAAATGCCTATGTCCCTTCACGTGGTCTATTCTTCATGTGTGTCAAATAACATAAAAATTGCTGAAGCAGTTCTTAAGATAATAAGAAATTTCATATAATTTCCCCCGTTTTTTCCACATTTTCCTCTATTTATTCGCTCTTATTATAGTCCTAGCAAAATAAAATATAGCCTATAGCCTTCCTCGATAAATGGGCTATCTAACACTGAAAGAATTTTTCAAATCGGACCAGTAGTTCCTGAGATTAGCGCGTTCAAACAAACAAACAAACAAACTCTTCCCAATTATAAACTAATTCCAATATATATAATATTATAATATTAGTATAGATATAATATTCAAACTAGATGATAGTGAGGAAGTTTCTAGCTTTAATTTAAGTCTACTTTTTAGTTTTAGTTAAAACTGACAAACATCTTGAGTGCAGAGTTCGAACCTAAGTGTTGTATGAAACTGAATACTCCTTATTCCCATCAGTCAGGGAAATGACATGTCTGAAATGACAGACCACCGTGCTCACGGCTCGCGGGTTCGATTCCGGCGCGGGATCGTTCAACGTTCAGTTTTAGTTTACATTTACATTACTAAGCACTTGTTGAGTAAATAAATAAACGCATTTTAAAATAAACTCTGCTATTAATCCTTGACTTTGTGAAGTTTACGCAACCGATTGAACGAGAGATTTGAACTTGGGATAACTATATCTCATAAATAAATAATATTATACTGTCTAGACTTCGGTTTCTACTGGCTGGATGAGTACTAGATAATATATTTTAGGAGTTAGGTGACCAGAGAGGTGGAGTGGATAGGTAAAGTGACATATTATTTTAAACTTCCTATTTCGTTACAAAGTTTAATTTTATGTGTATTGTTATATTAAACTCTACATCTAGAGTTTAATATAACACATAAAATTAAAATAGAGAATTAGGTATAGGATCTTTATGCAAATATAAACAAACTACAATTTATGAATAATTTAGGAATTTAACTCTGAATCGGAGTATTCTGATTAGTGATTACACCTACTAAGACAATAAGTTACTGTGAATTGTTTAATTAAATGTAACTTTCAATAGTAAATCTCGTGCAACATTTAATTCCCAACCCGTGTAAATTATGTATCCTCTCAGGAAAAACAATTAAAAGTTAAACACACCACGTTTCCACGTTTCTAAATCTCAATTGGAAACAGATTTATAGTTCCCATAGTAAATGTTGCGTAATAATATTCACGAATCACGGTTCATTTCATTCATTCATCGAAATAGTACAATTAGGTGTTTCCCTGAAAGCCGTCAGTTGGGGCCGCCTGTGCACTGTCATTACAAAAATAGTGGCCCCAGAAAGGGTAGCGAGACACGGCCCATCTGGACCTATTTTCATTTCACTTCAGCCGCCGATATTCTTAGCAGTTCATAAATTATATAAGACGTTGCGCTAAGTGATCATTGGAGTTTTTTATGATCGAAAGTGGAAAATCAACAATGTTTTAATCATTTAATGCAATATGGCAAGGCCATGGATTCTTTTGTGAAATAGATTTAAACTCAATACGTTCATCGTATTCATATTATAATACTTACCTACCTATTCTATTTTTTATTTTTTTTTCTATATTATAATATGTTTCATTAATTACTCAATAAAACACAGGATGAGCATAATTTAAAATCTTACAAAATATTCTGAACACAAATTAAAACAACAAACAATCATCACGATATTAAAAAGTTTAAAAACATTCCGATAGATTAGCGCGTTTTAAACGACCACAATTAATAAAACACGACATAGGAATTTAAAATATAATCACCGTGTAAGTAATAAATCTTTTCTTTTCCCCAACAGCACAAATTAGACGAAGTGACAGAGGCGGGACAGAAAATGGACAGAAATAGAAATGCTGACAGTGAAACAAACGTCGATCACCGCCTAATGGTTTTACATTCCATTTTTCATTTCAACAAGTTATGCGGTTGTTATGTGAATAGAATTTTAACCTGTAAAATCACTGTAAAATAGACGAATAAGATTGTGTAGTAGGTACAGAAATAAGTAATAGAGCTAGGATTGTGTTCTTTTCTTCACGCATGTGTCTTTCATTTTATTATGTTGTTTGTGTGATAGTTGGTAGCTTTGTTATATTTTCCTGAATTTTATCAACTTTATATAAATAATAAATATTATGTACTTGTACATTTTAATTTTACACAATTTAGAATACTTTTCGAAAGATTTTTTTACTGTCTGTCAAATGATAAAATAAAGGACGGAACAGCAGAAAAATGTGATTATGTTTAAAAATTATATAGACACCGAGCAATCATTTGGTTTAATACTCTGGAACAAAAAAGTACTCTGTGCTGCAGTAAAACCCGTCACAGACCTAGTTATATTATATATATTAATATGTTTATAGCTAGGCATATTAATATATATTTTCTATACTAATTTTCGCGTGACCACACACTCAGCTATAATATATATTTCTGTGACATGTGGATTTAGTATAGAATAATATGCCTTGCTATAAATATATTAATATATATTATAGCTAAGTCTGTGACGGGCTTTATAACGACAAAGTTAAGCTGTTGTCTCAACTAGAAGCGCGTAAGAGATAAACACCAAAATCATAGAGAACAAGATAATACTTTCCCAAATGTTTGTTAAAACAAATATTGGTTTGGTAATTTAGATGCAACTTCAAACTGCGGTGACTCCGGTAAATTGGATTTGGAAATGTTTGCCGTAGGGTTGGTCCGAGGTATTTAAAGAACAATTAGTCGGATGTTCCTCAGCCCTTAGGCCAAATATTTGCCTATTCCCGCCAACCCTCTTTGGTCCTGCCGCTCTGGGCGTTCGTTTTACAGCCGAATGTTTGCTCACTTTCCCCTATATACTCCATTATGTGCAGGCTTCCCCTTTTGACGGCTGTGGCAATTAATTTCTACGTTTGTGTGTTGGGGGTAAGCGAGCAGAAAATCAATAATGTGTTTGTTAACCGTATATACGGAGTTGCGCACCCATGGCAGTTTTGTTGATTTGCGATGTTGTCATTTTATAATGTGGGGTATTTTCGGTAGATGTTTTCAGAAAATGGGCAAGTTTACTATTTGCACAGTATCTGCCGAAATGTTTATGAGTAAGAGATTACGCATAATAAAATTTTCGAATCAGGAAAAATGTAGAGTTCGACAGGACATGTTTCATCGCTTGGGTCTAGCTTGGGTAGTATTATTGTAACACAAAACAGAGACGCAGAATAAACGGATACTTTACCATAGCTAATGTTTATACATATTGCTCGTATTTTTGAGAAACACCTATCACATTTGGAAACAATGTTAGTAAATAGTTAAATACTGCGAAGTGCGACGATTTTCACACGACTACACAATATTTTTTCGTACTACCAAAACAGGAACAGGAAGTGTCACTTTTTACAGTATTCGAAATTCGAATGACCACCAGAGAGGTCGTCGCCGGCGGTCGCGACTACTTACAAAAATACCAGAACGTAATTAAACGTAGATAACTTGCTTTACGCGCGGGTGTGCGCGCCTGTGTTTGTTTAATTTGGTGTATACGTGTTTTTATGCGGCCTGGAAGTCGTAAACTGGTACAAATTATGTCGTTTAGAGAATATTCTCATCGCGTTGCACTTTTTCATCGCGAATATAAAATTTTACGCGCCATATTAAATGTTTAATGACCATTTCTTCACTGTATATGGTTTTGCAATTGATTGTAGCAACGATATATTATAATAACGCCTAAAATTTAAGGCACAAGCCTCTGTGTATTACAAGCTGAGATAATAAACATCTATTAAAGTAATATCATACTCATAGATCGAAACTATATATTATCTATCTAGTAACCGTTCTAAATAAAAAGCTCATATCAATGTAATTTTGTCTGCGGCTAAGCAAACATTCTCAAATAAAACTGCATTTGTCTTTACTTAGCTGTAAGTTAACCATACCACGAAAAACATAATACATATGTACTATATTATGTTATGTAGAGTTTACAAAATTCTATAATCATGTAGATATTATGTACAAAATTCTATAATGTGTACATCTTTGATGTAGGGGATACCGGAGGCAAAAGTAACAAATTTTCTTTACGACCTGATTACAGAAAATTGGAACATCATATCAAAAAAATTCTTTTGCACAGCCATTGGAAATATATCTGGCTATACAAGGATCATGCGCAGGTTTTGATACCTGTTATTTTCGTGGAGTTATTACAGGATAAACGAGGAGAGGGAGAGTGTTACAATTGCCGCCTACCCGGGGGCAAAAGTAGCAAATGTTTGAGACAAGAAAAAATCGATTAATATTATGAAAATGGAAAATATTTATTTATCAATCGGTTTCTTATTTCAGCCTTAATTAGCCTAGATAAGAATTAACAACAATATTTAAAATTACATCAAACAACAACATAAAATAGCAAGCTATGCTAAATTTTTAACTAAGCCTTATTTCGGGCTCAAAATTAAACAGTTCCATACTGATTCAAAACTATTACAACTGTGCTAATTATTATAAACTTAGATGTAAGTTTTGGGATTCAAAGTTAATTTTTCATTTTGTATGAAATATCGTTTGTTAAAACTGCCCCCGTGTTACTATTGCCACCAACATTGTAAACAGTAAAACGAGCGCCAGAGAGAAAAAAATCTTAAAATTAAACATTATGTTATTCAATTACTTTAAAACATTATCTCTAATAATTTTGTACCTAATCATAATAACTATACTGAAATCGGGATTACTAGTCGCTAGCGGTCATGGACTTTCTGTCAAAAACGTGTCCTTTTCGATACAAACCGCGATTGACAATGAAGTGTCAGATATTGTCAATCGCAGTTTTATATGGAAAACGACAAGTTTTTGACAGGGAGTCAATGACCGCTAGCGACAAGTAATCCCGATTCCAGTATAGTATTTGAACAAAAATATCATATTGAAAAAATATTATAACTTGTCATTTCACACAACAATCAATAAATGTCTACTAATAATAACAAAATTAAATAATCAGTCATTCTCAGTCTTCATATAGTTTCATTTGTAGGAAAAATAATTAAAATCATATCTTCTTGATCTTTTGTGAAAATTTTACTGGCCGGATTATAACCCATAGTTACTATTTGGCCGTCTAAGGCATTTTCTTTTTTTTGTTTATACCTTGTTAAGGAGACGTGGCACAGGTCAAACATCCTTGCGGCAGCACGAATGGAGCGGCCTTTAGAGACCTCCTCATAGGCTTGTTCATATAAAAATAAATCTTTTGTACCGCGATAGGTTTTTCTTTGTCTGTTTCTTGGCATCTAAAATAAAAAGAAAATTCATAATATTCATAATACTCCACTGCATTATCTTAGAATATTTTTTTCTTAAAACATTATAAAACATTCACTAATTTTAGTAATAGTAAAATATTATTATTATTCGGTGTCAATTGTAACACAGGGTCAATTGTAACGTTACAATCGCCCCCTAAAAATGTGTTGCAATTGCACCGGAAGGTGTTTACCTACAAAATATACTATATCTCCTAAAATACATTAAATCACACGGATATTCAGTAAAAAATAAAAACTTTAATCTTTTAGATATCTACTTCTCAGTTTGAATTTAATGCAAGGAGCCCAGAAATCTATAAATCTCACTTTAAAAATTACGAAAATTCTTACCTTGAGTGTCCGAAAAATAAAATGGCGTTTAACATGCGACCGGCTTGCGCGGTGGCTCGCGCGTGACTGCCACTATGAGGAAGCCTATTACGTGCGTTTGTAACACCCACACATGCACAAATAGAACGAATGGTTTCGTAGTTATGGCCAATGTTAATATTGACCCCTGTTACTTTTGCCTCCGGTATCCCCTACACATGACGCGTTCTGCAGTTTTAGTATAGAGAACACAAAACACAACTTTTGCGTTTTTATAAATCTAGTCGCCGTAGAGCGAAAAATTTTACAAGGCCTAACGCAACTTATTCGTTATCGGTTGGCGTTAATACGTTTAAAAGAAAACCTAAACAAAACATTTGTCTCTACCCGGCGTCCCAACATTATAGTTACGATTTATATGCGGCCGCGCGTACGAGCGGTTTGGCCGCACACGGCACGTCGCAAATATAATATTTAGCAATAATAATTGCAAAAGCGACGCAAGAGCGCAGCTACCAAATCAATACAACGCTTGTGATCTCGCGGTGTAGCGGCCAAACCGCTCAATCGCGTGGGCGCATATAAATCGAGCCCTTATCCGGCGACCGAACTTTATACTTAAGGCGAGGATCAACCCCAATTTGTTATTCCGTGACTCGCGGTTTACCAAGTTCCAATATAACAACGAAATGTAAAAAAATATGAGACATAAAGCACAATATTTAAAAGACTTTAAACCATAAACATTTTTATAAAACGTAATACTTTAGCTGTAATTAATTTACAAACTCACCTCCGACAAAAATCTAATTCATCGAAATATAAGTATTAACTAGGATAATTATACATTTTATTTGATTAAATTGTTAGTAAATCTATATTAAAATATTCTGAAGTCTGAACCGAACAATTTTGTTTCTTAATATTTATTTCCAAAGATATTTAAAAAAACATGAAAAATAGAGAAGATCCGCCCCTAGTAACTACAGTTTTATGCTAAGCTAAAATAAATCTTATTGCGATGCGTATACGTCTTTGGACAACCAATCTCAATCCAAAACGATAACCTTGCACACAAGTGCAAGGTTATCGTTTTGGATTGAGATTATGCGCCATTGCATGCATTGAAAATGCGCCTTAGGGCGCATTTTCATTTATGTCGTTAACTCGTACGGTAATGGCACAATATTGCTATACTGTGGTAATGGTAAACAGCATGCGGGGAGTCTATGACAACTAATTGAAAAGTGACAACTAATGGCGCATTGTCATTGGTCGTGGCAAGCGTTTCAGAAATCTCCCGCACCCCGCATGCGGGCCCTATCGACCAGTTAAAATGCGCCATTAAAGTATAAAGTATAAGGCGCAGCGCAGATGACAGACTATCCGTGACACACTTTTTAGCCTGTGGGAAATAGAACGTCTATGCAATTATATGCGGACTTTTTGCGCGTCGTGTGCATTACTGCATATAATTATTGCATAGGTTCTATTTCCCACAGACTAAAAAGTGCGTCACGGATAGTCTGTCGTCTGCGCTGCGCCCAAACATCCTAGTGATAATGATGATGAGCCCACTGTGATCGTAACACTAACATGTGGTGGTTATTATATACACGTACTTGCGGCTCGGTAACCGAAACAAACTCCGTTTTATGACACCACCAACAACCAGCCGACTCGCCGCATGTGTACTTACATTTTACAATTACCTTCGAGTCTTCTTTATGGGAATATACTGAAGTGAAAATTTATTTAGCAGTGATTTGAATTTTTTGGGATGGGTAAAAAATCCAATAAGTATGCCGTATGGGTTACAAAACTAGTGTAGGGATTTGTGATTGAAAATTCGTAAGACGGAGGAAGTGTAGACCGCCGGCACGGCTTAGGAGAGGAAGTAGTCCCTCTCTTTTACAATGCAGTTAAAGTGTTTGCCTGTTTTGGTTTTTCGTTTGCCGGCACTCTCAGAGTGCAACTGTTTTGTTTCGACTTGGTTTTTAATTTCCATCGCCATTACTATAATAGTGCTGAATACATACAATAATATACTTTAAAAAACATTAATTATAATGAGTAACGACAATAAATAAATATTATAATATTTGTACAAAACAGCAGTAAAAGACGTGTTACTATTTTAGGGTACCGCTACGGCCTACGTCGTAGAGGGTACCGTAGATAGGCCTACGCCGCGTAGACGCAGGTAAGAGTATGTTACCTTTGCTTCTTTCCGGATTTTACAGTGGAATTGCCGATTTATTTTGTACAATAACTTTATCCTGTAGTTTCGCTCGTGAATTTGGGCTTCGAGGAAGTAAATGCTGATTTTCTATTTAGCCACGAACAAAGAAATATATTTTTTTGAGTAAACTGTAATCTTACTGGCGCACTCAGAGACGAATATTATATTACTTGAATGTAATTAAATTATGTATATTATGAAGATTTTGACATGAGACTCGTACATTATATTCTATCAAACTCTTCATTACATCGATTTTTAATCATCATTAAATTTTAATGTCTGTTATTGACAAAATGTTGTACTGTATAACAGTACAGTATCTATTTAGATTGTGGAATCTCGAAATTAATTCGCTGCCATCACAGATTAAAACCATGCTCGGACCAATTCATCCAATATGGAATTGCGCAACTGTGATCGCCCGCACAGATCGAACCCGGGCTAATGCGGCGAATAATCCACCTCGCGCGCCACTGTACCCCCGGGGCACAATGCCAGCTCATGGTAATCCGCAAAAACTAACAATATAACAATTACCGCGCACAATCGCCACCCAAATCATTGTCAGTGGCGCTTGCTAAGAATTCTTTGTTACTATCTGTTACTTTTAAGACAGTTTAACATTAACAAAGCGAGTGTTTTATTCCCATTGTGGATATTTCAGGTAGTAAACTTTTAAAAGCTCCTGCATTTTTATGTTATTAACCTGTTTTTTAAGTACATTACATTCCGATTTTATTGACGTTGATCTTTTTGGTTTCTGAAGGTTTTTTTGTGGTGATCGCTGCAACCTTTTCATGCTTTATTAGATTGTTGGTTACTGAGTCACGACGTCAGTTGAGCTTACAAAAATGTATAATACATATAAATACAGGTATGTATTTCAATTATTTAAAGCAAATTTCATGTGACATGAAGTTTAAACACTTAAATTTTGGCTGTATGTATTTCTAAACTGGCGTTGATCGTAATTCGTGGTTATGACGTATCTTTAAAATCATATCAAAAGATTCTAGACATCAAAATTTGTAGAGCATGTATGTACATTTAAATTGTAATTAAAAATACAAACATAGAAACATAGAATGTCTAGTCACGTGTCGAGCAAGAAACGGCCAAAGTCCAAATTTGCTAAAAAATGGCAAAAAATCCACCCTGACATGTCATTTTGACACCATTCATTTCGTCCGTCCGGCTTGATTTTTTGCCCATTATTGACGCTCGATACATTTGTATGAATGTAGACTTTACAGCGTGGTATTAAGGTTCAAGACGCACTGAGAAAAATTTGTGTCTTAAGACCTGTGTGAATGAGGGGATAAACTTTTTTGGGCAAAGTTCCTTAATGAATCCCTTCGGCCACCATTCATGTCATTCATAACGTAAATACAAACCTTCGTCAAATAGTGCAGTTTTTTCAGCTAATTATTATTTTATGAGGCTTTGTTTCTTTGCTCTGTATTAATACTTAGGTCTTATTAGGTTTTATCTACATGTTGTTGGTAACTGAAGATTCTTTGTAGATGAGTGCACATAAGTGTTTGTGCTGGAACCATACATTTTACAGCAATAAGAACTGTACATTTCCCTTGTTCCCTTGACCTATCATTTTCATACCTATCTAAATCGGTCCCGACTCCTGCGATTGAAGCATGAAGAGAAAGCAGACAGGTCAACCGACAATAATATATTTTAATTATTTTTATATAATAGATAGAAAGCTCGTCGACATAGAATAACTAAGAACAATATATATATATATATATATATATATATATATATATATATATATATATATATATATATATATTTTTTTTTTTTTTGGAAATATGTATTACATTTGGCCAAAATTGACTTGACAATATTTCGACAACTGCAACATGAAAAGCGCTCTAAAACAAATTAAGGAATTCTAGCAAAAAATGATCAAAAATCGAGATGTTTGACAAACAAGTGTCGGCGGTAGGTCGGATCACAATGACGGGATTAGTGCAGGTTTCACACACTGTGCACGGGCACGATTCTCAAGCGTAGAATGTCGTTTCGATTGTAGGCTAACTCACTGGCAAGCGCACATGCTGTCTCACGCACAAGTAAGACGGTCTGTTAAACGATACTTAGCAAAATCCTTAATCTATCAATCCCCGGCCCAAGTGGGCCGCGATAACAAAAGATTTCCAAGAATCGACGATCGAAGGATTAAAAAACATGTTTTTTAAGGATTATGAAATTGCAATTCTTCGGCGAGTGACCGATTTGAAGACTGAGGTCTGATTAAGAACTGCCCTTGGTCTGACGCTCAAACGGCGGCCTCCTCCTACCTCTTGCTGACTTGTTGCTCTTTCGATCGGTTATAACTTATAACCGATCGAAATTACATTCGAAATCTGAGAATCGGGCCCCTGCAGCTCAGCCTTAACGCCTCGCTACACCCGCTATCTCGCCGCGCCATACCCTCGACCCCTTTCAATGTTGTGTGCGGTTTTAATTCAAATATGTCGGATCAGCATATTTTACTCCATTGTCACGTACAATTGGACGCGCTTAGAGATGCGCAATTGTAATTCATCAATTTAAATTACCTCTCTATCTTTTCCCTTCACTCTTTCAATTTGTGTTTTATATTAAGTACTAGATAATATAAGATGACGCGTATCTGTTGCGACTTGCGCCTTTCAATTATCGCGCGGGAGCCGTAATTTTTTCAGGGACAAAAAGTATCCTAAGTTTTCTCGGGACTCAAAGTATTTCCATACATATTTCAGCAAAATCGATTCATCGGTTCGTGCGTGACAGACAGACGACAGACGGACACACGCATTTATAATATTAGTATGGATCTTTGATCGAGACAATGTCGCATGGTTTTACTGCCTTTGAAATCCAAGGGAAAAGACTGCTCCCTGGTACTGTTTAGTTATATACATACCTTCTATAATAACCTCTAATATAAATCTTAAGGCCCCTATATACGGGAAATCCGATTGATCTTAAATCGGACTGATAACAGACCGAACTGGCCAGAGTCCGTACTCGTTTTGTGCATGCCCGTGTGATACGAATCGGGTCAGGTCGACCTGCGATCAGTGATTAGTCCGACCATGGATCGACCTCTTCGTTTATGGGGGGCCTCAGTGTCTAAACACACTAGACCAAAAAAAAAAACGCGGCTGAAGTTCGGCATGATTACACCTGCAATGTATTTAATTGCTAATGACGCACCAAGCCGAAATTACGTTGCGTAATATTGTATGCGTAGCGCAATGCAAGCGCAATCATGGCGAACTCCAGCCGCGTATTTTCGGCCTAGGTTGTTTAGACACTAAAGGTTAATACTAAAGCTAACTTTCATGGTAGTAAGGCTTTAGAGCTATAGGCTATTTCAGTCTTCAGTTTACAGGCTAATGAACATTTAATTATGCATGCGAAATTATGCTAATTTTATTGATAAGATTTAGTAACAAATATATTCTATATAGTCTTGGATTAATGCAAACATCACTTGTGCCAATAACGGATAATGATAATATATAGTCTAGATCAGCGGTTCTCAAACTATTTTGCTGGTAAACCTTTTAGGAAGTAACATTTTTGACGGACGCCCAAAAGTAATGAAGCCTATGAATTAATTGCCTCCATGCTGGTGTCTGGTGACATTTCTAAAACAACTTATGTATCGCTCGCGGACACTACAAGGTGTTTGGGGAGCTCCAGGGCTCCGCAGCGCACACTTTGAGAATGGCTGATTTAATGTAATATTATACTGTACTTGGCGAGACAAGGCGGTAGCGATCATTGAGATCCTATCAAAAACTTGTCATTTTCTATACAAAGTCGCGATTGCCATGTTTCGCCGAGTACAATCCCCACAAAAACGATGAAAACGCTCAAAATAGGATGCATTTTGAGCGTTTTGATCGTTTTTAACGCTAAATGGAACGCGGGGAGTTTAGGTAATATTAACGTGTATTAACTATATAAAATTTGCAGGGAGCTTCTGCAGCACGCTCCCCTTTGTGTAAAATACTTTTTGTTCTTTCCCGATCCGTCTTCTCGTTTCCAGCTCTTATTTATTCAAAAGAAAAACCTATTTAACTATTTTTAAAGGAAGTTCAATTGAAAAGTATTTTATTGATACGGCGGATATCCGTTCAGTTCGCCAAATCACGTCATAAATATATCAAACGTTCCTGCGTCTTCATTTAGATTGTGTCATTAGTCCGTCGTCGCCCCTCCCGATCAAACGATTATAGAGAGATGACAATATTCGAAACGTGCAAAAGATCCGTGAATAACGGAAGGAAACATTTAAAATTCTCAGAATTATTATACGAGGAATACGGGAAAACCCATTAGGTAAGCATCTAATATAGGTGCCATCAGAGAAATTGAAATGGCAGATGGCGGGACCTACTTTATTTGGTCGAGTATCAAGCTGATTGATCATAATTAAGACTTAGAACATTAACTTGACATTACCTGAACAAAGAACCATAGTAATAGCTTTAAATTTTAAAAAATACCAAATGCAAAATACCTCTAAAACAGTTGCATACGCCTGTAATTAACTATTGTGTTAGTATAAAACAAAAATGTTAATTTTAAACGTTAATATTAAACGCCATAGAAATTATTTTAGCCACAGACTTGGTAGAACTATGATCTACATTCTACCATCTAAACGCGGGAGTGTGTCCGATACGATTCAGCTATATCCACACTATGCGCTTTCGTCAATGACATAAGGCTTTCGTCTTCAATTTTCGTCATAGCTAAATGGCGGTATAAAGCTATTTTAAATTTTTATCCTAGTAAGTAACATTTTCATAGGAAGCATAGTAAAGATTGAAGTAGTATGCACCCTTGTTATTTTTTCCCGCCCCTGTTTCTATTATCATTAACCATCCCTAAAAGCGTGTATGCTATAAAAACCTAAGTTATTAATTGTGTATCCAGAAGTAGATCCAGACTAATATTGTAAATACGAAAGTGTTTCTGTCTATCTGTCTGTTACCTCTTCACACCTAAACCACTGGATCCATTTTTCTGAAAAAAATTTTAAAGATACTTTGATTCCCGGGAAAGGACATAATATTATGTAAGTATATTAAGTGTAAGTATAACGCGGTCAAATTAACTCGACGCATGGTTTGATCATTCATGACGTTATTATATAGCCGGTATGTTAAATAACAAAATCATCTACCTGATATTTGTTAGTGTGTCTCTTAACAAATTGTAATAAGATATTATAACACGTCACATCAACTTGAGGCATCGCCGGAATGCATTTTGCATCCTAGTGATGCGTCAAGTTAATGTGACCGTGCTATATGTATATTATTATGATACTTATTAATTCTAGAAAAATGTAGAGCTCCCGCGCGATAAACAAATTTAGGCACTTATATCAGCTATCTAGTCCGAAATATATTATTCCTAAAACTTGAAACCTAGTTTTTGCCTTTAATAAATGCTCATCAAACGCTTTGTTCGGCCTGCCAAAATAAATGATTGGTTCATTCGCGTTTATATTATTAGACGGAAGTGCGCCTGGCTTGCGATGACATCTTAACTTCTTTAGGTCATTATGACTTCAAAGCGGTGCTATTAATTGAGCAATGAGGAAAAAGGTTGAGCACTCCTTCATGACTGACTGACGTCATCGCGCTCAATTTGATTTTGGAACGCTTTACTTTTTTTTCGTTCATAAAAGACCGTAAAAGTGTGGTTACTGGTTGCTGACAATTTACCATAATATATTTATTTATTGCTAAATTATATATTTCGTAGTATTTAATACAGCACGTAGTAACATTTTTGCAACATTTAACATTCCCGATTTGCATCTACACTTATATTGATAGGAATACAACTAAATAAATGTTTAGGTATAAAAGGTAGTTTAGGTAACCTAAATAAAAGTTTGTGATAGTATCTAATTCATATTATAGGCGCTTAGGCAAAAAAAAAATTAAACTTCAGAAAAATCTAAATCATTTCAAACATGTATGACTAAAATATCCATAATCGATTTTATCGTATTATACATAGGTAAAATCGGCTTCAAAAGTATACTCTATACATAAAATCGATTCGCCGTCGGCCCTCGAAGCAGCTGCCACGCGGGTTTAGCCTCCACGCCTAATTTCGGTCGGAAGACTTATTCTACCATTAAATACACACAAATATCCCTTGTGTAAACACAACGCCCCAAATATGGAAAACAACGAGAAGAACGGCTTAACTCTACCCTCCTATATCGCTTCATAACTTAATTTATAACATTTCAAATATTTTCCGTAACTAAATTACAAAAATAAAATATAACTATTCGCGGATTTGGCCGCTTGGGAGTTGAAGAGAGTAAATTGTTATGTTAATAAATGCGAAAGTGTGTCTGTCTATCTGTCTGTATGTTACCTCTTCACGCCCCAACCGCTAAACCGATTTCGCTGAAATTTGGTATGGAGATACTTTGAGTCCCGGGAAAGAAGATATAGGATACTTTTATCCCGGAAAAATGTACGGATACCGCGCAATAAACGAATTTTGGCGGAACGGAATCGCGGGCATCATAATAATATTCTAGTAAGTAATATGTACACTGCTATTATTTAAGAAAATGCTAAGCATGCTAAGATTTTCTTAACCCCGCATTCGGAGTTTAATGATTAATGAACTTTTATTTAATTAAAATATTTTTATCTTTTAAAGCTCCTTGCATTTCATGTAAAACTGTTTCTTAATAAAAGTTAAGTTAAAGGTTATACCCGTTATAGTACTCTTTGTCGTAATATATTGTGTCTATATATATATAAGAAAAGGAAACAATTAATTTTGAAAATGTTTTTATACCTTTGCCTTACCGAAGGTCCGCTATGGTTACTATCGTAGCTCGTTATGTAAATACGATATAATTTTATTAGTAAGGGGGCAATGAAGGGAATAATCTTTATATTTTCAAAACATGGCGGAAGACATAAAAATTGAGATTCCAAAAATCAAGTATCAGACACTTGTGTTCCATCACAGGTTCGGCCACAAAAGAGTTGCAATGTGGCGCCCATATGGACACAATACACGAATTGTTTAAACCATGTTTAAACTCCAGTGAAAAACACCCGTACGAGCAACATATTAAGTGCTAACAGTACTAACCTTGGAACCGTTAACAGATTTAAATCGATGAGAATCTGTACATTTAAACAAGGCTGCATCTATTTATCCGGGTACCGTACGAATAATTTTTAATTATTCATCCGGGTACCGTACGAATAACTTTAAATTATTTATCCGGGTACCGTACGAATAACTTTAAATTATTAATCTGGGTACCGTACGAATAATTTTATTTTATTAGTCCGGTAATCTGGGAGCACGGTAGTGCACCCGCCTTATACAGTACCCGGACTATAATTAGTCACTTCGTGTAGTATGTAACATTTTATTATTTTCGTCGTTAGATTACAGAGTTAAGTGTAGGATTTCTATATCAAAGAATTCAGAAAAAATCAGGCTGGTAGTGACTTCAAAAAAATGAAGATTGAGTACAGAAATAGTTAAGTATGTCGAATATAAATTCGATTTTTTATAAAAAAAGGTACTAATGAAGTATAAGAATTATTTTATCCTTTTTAGATCATATTTAGGGTTCCGTACCCAAAGGGTAAAAACGGGACCCTATTACTAAGACTTCGTTGTCTGTCCGTCTGTCTGTCTCCAGGCTGTATCTCAAGAACCCCTGTAGCTAGACTTCTGAAATTTTCACATATTGTGTATATCTGTTGCCGCTATAACAATAAATACTGAAAACAAAATAAAATTAATATTTAAGGGGGGCTCCCATACAACAAACGTGATTTTTTCGGCTTTTTTCGCACTATATCAATAATGGCAAGAGGTAGGCACTTGAATTTTTCACACATTCTTTTGTTATATGTGTACTTTAATATTTTATAATAATATTATATTTAAATAAAAATTTAAGGGGGGCTCCCATACAAAAAATACAATTTTTTGCCTATTTTTGCTCTGTATTGGTACGGAACCCTTCGTGCGCGAGTCCGACTCGCACTTGGCCGATTTCATTAAAAGTATTACTATTGTTTTTACCTTGGAGGTCGCATTAAATTTTTATTAAAAATAATAACGATTTATTTCAAATATTTATGTAACTATACATACTACTTGTATGGGAGCCCTAGAACAAATTTTTTTCTGATTACTATCAAGCTAATTTTTTGTGAGTAGCTTCATTTTGATAAGACGAACAACATTTTTATTTTAGAAAAATCTCGAAAGTGATATCTCCTAACAGAGATAGAATGGATTTCATACTTTGAATTGATGGTCCTAAAATATGGACTGTGTTATTTGTAGGACACTGGACAATGTTACTCTTAAATTATATAACTAATAACCTATCAATATACAAAAAATCAGCTTGTTAAGGTTCCGTTTTAGGGTTCAGTAGTCAATCAAGTTTTGTTGATAAGAGAACCCTATAACGAAAAAAAATTCAAGAAAGAAAGAAAAAAAAAATGTTTTAGGGCTCCCGTACTATGAACCTTATGGCTTTGTGTAGTTAATGTAAAAAAAAATCTTTATTGTCATTGCATATTTATTTAAAAAGACCAACTACATATAATAATAATTAAGGACATAACAAAACTAATAACAAAAATAATTTAACAACATAGGAACAATTACTTATTATTTCCCTAATAATTTGAACAAACTTTGTAACTTACATACTTCATCACCTAGCTAACAGAGGATGTAACACAACTAGATGATAAATGATAATAACCAATATACCCGTACGAATAAATAAGAATTATTCATACAGTACCCGGATAAATAGATGCAGCCGAGAAGTACGAGCTAATTGTCCGGCTATTGTCAAACTATCTTCTACTTTTTATGAAACAAAAAAATAATATACCCGGACGAATAAATAAAAATTATTCGTACGGTACCCGGACTAATAGTCACTCACTGGTCGTATAGTTAGATTGTGACGAGGAATACAAAAGAATAGTAGATTTATTATGCACCTAACATGTATAAACTAAATTTTCGGCTAATATTTACGATCAAACACTTTTGATTCAGAAGTTTCATATTAAAGATTCTGTCGCTCTTTCTAAACAAAAAATAAGACAGGACTAACTAATCCATGTTGCTGTTTTTGTCTTGTCACTAATTTGATGACTGAATTTTGAATAATTTTAAATTATAAAAGCTTACACAAGTGCAGAATACTACTTAAGAGCCGCCTAATGCAAATAACTGATCAAGGTTGAAATGCTTTGGAAGCTTGTGGATAATTTAGGCTCACTTGCACCAGTCTGGATAAAAGCTGATCCTTATTACATCATATCGTCTCCCTCGTTCTTCGTGTTTGTGAAAGAGAAAGAACACACGAATAATTTTAACCCTGACTGGTCCAAGTGGGCCTAAAGTAGTTAAAATCCTATATCGATGACTATTCAGTCAGACACGGGAATATCTCGGCCTCCACGGAACACAAATATAATAAAGGAAATCTTCTTTTATTTATAACGTGTACCTAAAAATATTTTGTTTGCATAAGACGTTTAATAAAATTTATTTGAATCGTGAAGTGTCGGGCTTAAGCTTCGGTTTAAACTTAGTACTTCGGTTTGTTTGGTTAAAGCAACTGCTTGTGACGCGGTTCGGTCTTTACGTGTGGTACAAGTGTTAAGGATATTCGAAATTCGAATATAATGGATCATTAACCCAAATATCGTTATTTCATGTTGGTATAATCAGTAGACAAGTGGGATAAAGGCTTAAAAATTGTCGAGGCAAGAACTAAATAAACCAAGCTTTTCCAAAGTATTATATGAAGACAGGAATAAGGCCGTTGATTAATTTCTAGTTTTGTTATGAGCTATGACGATGCAGGCTTTTCAAAGTATGGATTATTAATATGGCCTGAAATATGGATCATGTTGGCAGCTACTGCTGGCAGAATATTTTTTTTCATTTAATGAGTCTTTTTTGTGTGCCTTTTCAAGACTTTATCATAAACTTTAATATTTTACGTGTGCTTGTTTCAAACCAAGTCACAAGCTTCGGCGGAACTGTAACTGTTGTATTTTGCATCACTCGGTTCAGTTTGGTCGGGCTCATATAAATCAGTAATTAGCCGCGACACTGTAACAACAGTACCACGTGCCGGCGCCGCTCCCTACACCTTCATCCTTACTCATATTATAAATGTGTGTCTGTCTATCTGTTCTCCCTTCAGGAATAAATTAATGCTTAAGGTCCGGGAAAAAATATATGGAATAGTGTTAGTGTTAGTTCCAAAAATGGAAGACTCTGGGGAAGGCTTTTGCCCAGCAGTGGGATAACATTGACTAATTAAAAAAATAGGCACCGCAAGCACTCGACGACCCTTCTGAAAATCGACAAGTTTCTTTAAACGATCGAGGCTGAAATACTTTTGGGATGTTTTAGAACAGCTCTAACTATATCTAACGGCATGTAAATTGATGTTGCTTAGGTAAACAGGTTACCATCATTTTATCGCGTCATTATGTTACCTATTATGTTCCCTCGAACCTAAACTTGTGGTGGAAAAAATGACAACAAAATAACGTTGAATTTTTTTGTCGAAATTATGCCATTACACAACCATTAAACGGACCATGGTTCCCATCGGAGGAGCTCTTTTATGAATGGAAGGCGTGCTTCATTTTGAAGCTCAATGATTATCTCGAACAATCCGATGCGTAAACACTGTCACCACGAATTCCCGGCCTCTCGGGGACTCCACGTAGGTGTCAAAAAGCCCACACCGATTTCAATGAGGCGCGGACAAAGGGCGTCGCTCGTGGGTTACCAAATCTGGTCAGTTTTGACAGCTCGTCATGTTTTTATCACCGTCGCCAGATTCATAGACGAGGGACTGGCCAATTGACAATGGCTATACTCCTTAAATCCCATTGTCCCGGTAACGAATTTACAAGTCAGTGTTATTGCGACGCACCAACAATGCGGATTATGCTTTATGACTTACGTGTTCCGGTTTTAGCAGAACCTTATCGGATTAAACTTCTGGTTTGAGGATATTGGAGATTGCGATTAGAATTATTCAATCACTAGATGCCCAATTCTGTTGCGCCAAAATTCGTTAATCGCGCGAACACCGTAAATATTTTCGAGGTAAAAAGTATCCTATTTCCTCTCTCGGGACAAAGCTGTATCTCTATACTTACCAAAACTTCAGCAAAATCGGTTCAGTAGTTTAGGCGTAAAGAAGTAACAGAGAGACAGACAGACTTTCGCATTTATAACATTACTATTATAGAACTGATAATAAAGTTTTCATGTTAGAAAAAATATTGATGGACTTTAACATGCACAGGTGACAACACACCTGCAGCTCTTCTGATGTTGCGAGTGTCCATGGGCGACGGTAGTTGCTTACCATCAGGTGACCCGTTTGCTCGTTTGCCCCCTTATTCAATAAATAAAAAAAACCTAGGTAACCTACACATCTATACTATATAATATTATAAATGCGAAAGTATCTCTGTCTGTCTGTCTGTCTTGCTTTCACGCCAAAACTACTGAACCGATTTGAATGAAATTTTGTATACAGATAGCCTAAAGCCTGAGAAAGGGCATAGGCTACTTTTTAACTGGAAAAAGGGGTTGTAAGGGGGTGTTTATGCGTAAATTTGTTCAAATTAAGTTAGTTCCAAAAATTAATAACAGATGGCGCTAAGAGACGCCTACATCGCGCTATCGCTTTCCCATGCGTCTTTCTATAAGATGTGGTACCATGTGTAGCTCCAATTTTTCAGTTCTTTCGATTGTTGTAATATGCATCCCACCAAAAACATACCTGTTAAAATAGGGCCTAGTTCCTATAGGCTAACTGTTGGTCTAAAAAAAGAGTTGAAATCCAATCCAATGCCAAGTTCAGATGCACTTCATCGATCATAATCATCTTCATCAACAGCCTGATCCATAATACTTCTAATTTGAACTTGGCAGGTTATTTAAATTCTATTAATATTATCTAATTATATAATTAATCAAGTGTAACGCATAGCACAAAACCTGCCAAGTTCAAATTTAGAAGTATTATGGATCAGGCTGTTGATGAAGATGATTATGATCGATGAAGTGCATCTGAACTTGGCATTGGATTGGATTTCAACTCTTTTTTTAGACCAACAGTTAGCCTATAGGAACTAGGCCCTATTTTAACAGGTATGTTTTTGGTGGGATTTCAATACTTTTTTTCAAGAAATCCTACCTATGTTTTCTTTTTGTGCTACGCCCGATATAAACAATACTTTCAATAGATGCCTCATTATATCACTGGTACATAAGAATTTTTATCTAAAGTTCATAGATGAACTGACTCACGCTTGACGATTTCTTAAATTTCTTAATTTATCGTAACACATACATAATAATATAACACACGACCTGTGTGCTAAATTTCATAACGCTAGGACATTTGGAAGTAGCCTCTAAAGTTCGTAGATCGGCCGACTCACGCTTGACCGATTTCTAAAATTTCTTAATTTTTTGTTAATCTACATTTAACACATGACCTGTGTGCCAAATTTCATAACGCTATGACATTAAAGTTTGTATAGGCTGTAGTTAGGCCGACTCACGCTTGACCGATTTCTAAAATTTCTTATTTTTTTTAATCTACATATAACACACGACCTGTGTGCCAAATTTCATAACGCTAGGACAATTGAAAGTGGCCTCTGAAGTTCGTAGATGAACCGACTCACGCTTGACCATTTTCTACAATTTCTTAATTTTTCGTTAATCTACATAAAACACACGACCTGTGTGCCAAATTTCATAACGCTAGGACAATTGGAAGTGGCCTAGAGGTTTTGATTACCGGTCAGTTGTATTAATTTGTTGTTCATCTTATCAAAATGAAGCCAATCACAAAAAAAATTTAAAATTAAAAAAAAAATGTTTGAGCGAACTCGGACTATAAAATCTTTTTTGAGTTTTTTCTAAAGTTAAAATAAAAATTAGAATACTGCAAGCGTTAACGCTTTTCATTAGCTGGTAAACGATATGCTCGCGACATTTTAGCCAAAAAATATATTCAATTAAAAAAAATATATCAACTACGAAAAATGCGAGTAACGAAGCGCATTCGTGGGTAACGTTTCGTTACTCGGTACTAGGTGGCGTACCCGTTACTCAGTACCGAATACATACGGTTTGCTACAGCTCTACCTACCAATGATAAATATTAAATAGTTTATGGGTAACGCGCGCTATAAACTGAAGTCCACGCGGACGAAGTCGCGGGCAACAGCTAGTAGAGTATAAGTATATTGATGTGAAATGACGACCGCAACTGCACATTTTTGGCAACAAAAACCATCCTATGTCCTTCCTGTATAATATTATGTACTTATTATACGAATTCTTTCATTTTGCCATTTCTGACATAATTTCTAGTTGGTGCATAGTATGGTGTTTACTCAGCCGAATGGCGATGATGACAGGGACTCATCGTGACACTTTTCATCCACAAATGGCCAATAAAAGCAAGTATTGTTAAATACTACAAAAAAATGTTTGTTTTATTCCCTTACGCCTGGACCGTGGTAAGCAGATACCCGCAAATTGAATTCTATATCATATAGTTAGAGCTCACAATAGTTTTGCCGAGTAATGTCCCATTCAAATTTAATTTTGATGATTGAGAGTTTCATAAGTATTGTATGCGACCACCGAGGGATTTGATATTCGTAGTGCTCTTACTGAGAGCGTTGACACATAATTTAATAGGGAAATAATAATTGCAAGTAGATTCAACACGGTAGGTGGCGGTAGGTACCATCGAAGGAATTGGTTCATGATGGCGTTTGCGGGCTATGTCAGTTTGTCGCGGTGTAAAATGTGACCAAATTACATAGGTCCGCAATCTGCCAATTAGTACACAATATGTAAAAGTAGGTATTAAACTCATAATTTCTAAGGAGATGTAGCTTGACAGAGAATGAGAGACGATGTTAATTAATTTATTTTGATTTTTGTAGTGTTAATTACATAATTGTTTCAAGCGTCCGAAAACTTAGTCGGCAAGGACCACAAGGTAGCTAATGCCCGTTTTCACCAACCGCCCATAATGCTAAATATCTCCTAGCGACCTAGGGATGGTTAGTGAAAACGGGCATAAATAAACTAAAGGGAAACTTGTAAGTTGTAACTTACTCAATGACGCCCGCAAATTAATTGCGCGTTAATTCATATGTGTCGCGTTGAAACCCTAAATTTTTAACTTGTAATTATTACCCATCTCTCAACTGACGAAACCGTTCTTAAGAGAAAGATGAAAATGGGCTGAAGACTATATACCTACTGACGAATCTACTCTGAATATATTATATTAGTAGTACCAACTCTAAGGGTGAAGCCAAACGAGCGTAATTTGTGAGTTGTGAGTAGCAGAATTTCGGTTCGGCAGAATTCTGCTGCATTCAGTTTCATACAAATGTCCTGTTTGATTCATACGAGCGAAATTTCCTGAGTCATGATTTGTATGAAAAAATATTTACGCGACCGAAATTCTGCGACTCAAACACAACTCACAAACGCTCGTTTGGCTTTACCCTCAATAATCCACTATGCAAAATGTATTTCTCAGTGTCTGAATTTTCCCCTCAAATATTTTGTTGCGGAAAAAGATTCAGTAGAGATGAAAAACATTTAACATTTTTTTCTCGTAGAGCTTGCGAAGCTCAAGGTATAATGTCCACGAGCTAATAATATTTTATTAGTTTATACATTACTATATTAGAGATGCGTGGTTGAAAAATTATTTGATACATTGTCGTTTACCTTACTTGATAATTTCTGATAATTTGCAAGTTTTAATAAAAGTATATTTTTGAAAAACCCTGTTCTGTTGCAGAGCAAAGGCGTTTTTTATAGAATGCAAAATAATATTAAACATTCAATGGAAGCGAAATGAAACAATGGTACCTACGGAACCTGCTGGTTGTAGGTAGGCGTTTCAGGTACCTACTATGGGTTTGACGCATGCGCACTACCCCTTAAATTATTGAACCGACATGGAACCTCCAACCCCTGTATAGTTCCTGCAACACAATAATTATATGCAAAATGTGTTCTTATTATTAAAATAGTTACTATCATGAAATTATATAAAACAATTAAACTTTTATCTTGTGAAAGGAATAAATAAAATCCTGAATTATATTATAATTGATTGTTAGCAAGGTAAATTACAGTTTATTTGACACTCTTACATTTTCCGATAAAAATTAAGAAGGTAAAATCTATGAATATACCTATAGTTTTAATTATTCGTAAGGGGAATTTAGAAACTTTTCAAAAGAAATAAATGTCCACCTACACATTTTCTATGTCTTTGGAAAAGTCATTCTAAAAACCGCATTATCATTTTCATCAGACACGAATTGTGTTTCAAAGGTATCACATTAATGCTAGCATATCGTGAATGCCAGGTTTAAGGCAATTTCATAAAATAACACTGCCTACTGAGGAACACGCATTGTCATTGACGGTTTTCAAGGCGCTCGTCAACGCTCGACGCACAATTAAAGAGTAATGTAAAGTAAATACTTGAAATTTATTGACGACTTGATCCGTGACAATCAATGTGGTGTGACCCAAGTCCGAATTTATACCTTAGCCCTCACGGCTTAGGGTCGCATTTCAGTCGTGGCGATAGTCGCACTGTCACTACGCCGTCCCACGTATTCTATAACTATCGTATACTGAATATAATAACAATTTCAACCACATGGTATTTGGTTTAGTGGAAAGGTGGAGGTTTACGCGCCTAATAAAAATATCAAATTCAGAAACTAAAATATGTTTCTTACATATTTTAAAATCGATAGAGCTAGAGTTGTTACTAACTAGTAACTATAGGGACTACTTTTTCAAATCATAAAAGCGATATTTTTCATAATAACAAAATGCTTCTTATGTTTAATTTAATGTCTAATATCATCAGTAATAAATAACAAGTAGGTCAAAAGCTAATGTATCTAAGTTTGAGATCGTTCACTCAAACTTAAAGCCTATTTTCTCTACAAAATATAGTTACATTTTTTTTTTGAGATGGCTCAAGCTAAAGTCTCTTTTCTCTACAAAATGTAGTTACATTTACAAATTTCCATAAAAAAAAATTTAATATTAAGTATAATTTACTTAATAAATTCAAGACTGGATAACACAAAATTGTAATCCAAAAGCTATCGATTTCCTAAGTGGATTCCTTGAGGCGGTACAAAGTTCGGGTGATGTCCGCAGGCTAGTCGGGACCACCGATATTATATTCCGCCCAACTTCACCCAGCGGTAAGGATTATACTCTTCAAGAAGATTAATATCATAAATAAAATGCATGGAATAATTTTACGTTGGGGTTTCAGCCTTCAGGGTTTACAGAACCATCGAGAATTTTCATGAGGTAAATTGTATGTAAATGGCTCGTTAATTCTTTGTTCTAAAACAATTATGTAAGAAGGTAGAAAATTTCAAAGAAAGTATTGCAGGACAAAATTACGACAATGCCGTTATGTGCGGTTTCTTACAGACACTCAAAACACACCTCAAAATAATTAATTCTTTTAAATTGCAATAACTGTTGATACACTATATCTACTTATGTTGCATCCAATTGTGGCAAAGCTAGTGTCATAAACGATAGATTCTCCATAATTATTTCTAAAAACACAAGTGTATTAAATATTATACGTATTCCTAATAGGTTAGAGTTTTAACCCATCTTGGTGGGCCCTCACAGATGGGTCGCAAGCATGTGTCCTATTGTTAAACAATGCCAGTAAATTCGTCGTAACAGAAAAAACGCTCGCCGAGCTGCACCCATATGGCTTACAATAACAAATTCTTAACCAAAAGTAAACCAATGTATCCCCGCGTTCCGTTTTTAGTTGCCCTGTTATCGGTACGTACGAAAATGGCATTTTTAAAGGCGAACCACTCTCGTTTCCTTCAGGCTTCGAGTCGGGGCTTAGTTAAACAAATAAATAGTTTTCTCAATAAAGTGTTGTAGAGTGATAAAATTATTATTTATTTTTTGAACTGATGTTTTTAGTTGAGTTCGTAAACGTCGTTGGTGATCGAAAACGTATATTAGGCCACATTTGGCCATTTGCCATCACTCATCAACAAAAACAACTTATTTGAGGGACAAATCTTACGTTCTTGAACTTAAAACTTAAACTTAACGGAAATCGGTTATAGGCTGTAATAATTTATTAACACTTTATTTACTGGAAATAGACTATTGTCACAACTATTGTAGTATTCTATTTAAATTCAATTGAACCACAAAACAAAATAATAATAGTTAAACCTACCTAATATTATGCATATTCGTTACAGTAGACATGGCGTATTGAGGCAAAATTCGTAGTCCTTTAAAAAATAATAGGTACACAAAAATAAAGAAAAAAAAATCTTTGAGTTTGTTAATTCTATCACCAATCACCATGACCGTCGTCCGAGTCGAAAGCCCCGCCGTCGTTGTTGAGGAAATCTCTGGAAACTCTTTTTCTCGTAGACCCGCTATTCCACCTTGGCCTGCGCTTTCTTCCTATTGGTGGCCCAGGTTTATCACCAGGGGAATAAGGTGGTGTAGCATTATGAGGTCCAAGAAGATAAGTGAGGTTCAATCTCTTCATTCTCTTGCTGTGCTCAATTTCGGCGTAATTGGAAACCTCAAAGTCCTGTATCATTTCAACGAAGTGACTGATCTCGATGGACAAATGATTCATTTCGTCTAGATGAAACATTAACTGGAAACAGATATTTGGAAAAGTATTAAAAACTTGAATGTGTTTATCAGTGATTTATAAACAGGGTGTAACAACATAATATTATAACTTCCTCTTTTTTGGAAGTCGGTTAAAAACAAAGTGATAATAATTTAGTGTGTGTATACCTATCCGCTGCTGTGTAGAGTTCACAGTGTAAGTAGCAGCGCTGAACGAATTACTTTTTAAGGTTCCGTAGCCAAATGGCAAAAAACGGAACCCTTATAGATTCGGCATGTCTGTCTGTCTGTCCGTATATCACAGCCTTTTTTCTCCGGAACTATAAGAGCTATACTATTGACATTTGGTTAGTAGATGTAGTCTGTAAACCGTATTAAGATTTTGATACAAAAATGGAAAAATATTAAAAATTTTAGGGGTTCCCATAGGTACAACTGAAACAAATGTTTAAATATCATATTGAAGTTTCTAATATTATAATTTTTTTCTAACCTGAATAGTTTTCGAGAGAGACTCTTCCAAAGTGGTAAAATGTGTGTCCTCATAGGGGACATGATAATTCTAAAAAAAAAATATATGATGTACATTACTATAAAATATATGATGTGCATTACTATAAAAACTACCAGTGAAAATTAATTTGAACGAGATCTAGCAAGTAGTTTTTTTGTACATCATAAATAGTAAACCTTAATTTAACTTTCATTAAATCAACTGAAATATAAAAATAAATCAAAAACCTTTTAATTTCATAGAAATAAACCTTATTGCTGCTGCGGAACCCTTCATGGGCGAGTCCAACTCGCACTTGGCCGGTTTTTTTAATTTTGTATTCAGGCCTGACGCTAAAAATATAAGTAACTCTTTCAGAGCTACTACTTTCACAGGGAACTCTGTATATAAAAGATTCAATACAGATTACACATACACACCCTAAAAGTGCCTAAGGTGAAACAACCTTGTCGATCGTGACTCAAACAATGATGATAATGGGTTGAGAGAGAGGTTTCCAATACCGGTGACCATGCCCATAATATGATCTGGCCCATTTGCACCATCAGCATTTGGGTTATTTTATTGCTAATCTTTGGTCAAAATAATTATAACTTCATAGATATGACGGGATGACTTCCGTCAGATCCACTAGTTTTTTTTAACTTTGAATAAAAAAAAAATAAGTTAGACTTACCGTTTCATGAGAATACTTGTCGTAGTTATTATGAGAAGTCAAATACAGATGTACCATCCTGCCGTACCTCTTCCTTATGTCGTAGAAGTTCCCTCCAACCTCGTACCCAGCCATCTCCTGATAATGCTCCTTCAAATGGTCAACTCTCTTCACATTTCTTATAGATTCCATAACGAGTTCCTTGTCCATTAACAGGAGTTTCTTCTTCATCCTCGTGTGTTTTTCGCCGTAATAGTAGGTTCCTATTTCTTGGAAATTATCTGCTAATGAATTTAATCAAGAGTAGTACTTATCAGGCGTACTTATCAGTTATCATACTTAGGGCCTGTTTCATCAGATTCTGATTAAGTGCCGGATAGGCTATCCACAACTTTTTTGACAGATGTTCCATACCTACTCTATCTGTCAAGTTAAGTGGTGAATAGCCTATCCAGCACGCTGCACGTATCAGGAAGTGGTGACTGGTGAAACAACTCCTTAATATTTATAAACGCGAAAGTATGTCTGTGTTTCTGTCTGTAAACTCTTCACGCCCAAACCGCTAAACTGATTTTGCTGAAATTTGGTAAGGAGATACTTTGAGTTTCGGTAAAGGACATAGGATACTTCTTATCCCGACAAAATGCACGCTATCTGCCTATGAATCTATTTCTTTGATAGTAAATACAATATTACTATCGTAGTCGGTAAATGAAATACCTAGTAACTAAAACATCAAAAAACTTACTTACAGAGAAACAACACAAAAACATATTTTAAATGTAGCTTTTTGTTTAGAACTGAGAACATTGTTTTCTATCAACTGTACGAAATTCCACAACGATTATTACTCGATAAAATTGCTATAAACGAAACCATTATAATTTGATTGAAAGTACTCATTAAATCATGTAGGCCCAGTCGCACGGATCTGGGTAAAGTTAACTATGGATTAAATGTTATGTTAACTCTTTCATAAATATGAAGAAAAAGAAAATGACATGATTAATTAACCCAGGGTCAACTTTAATCTAAATCTACGCAAGTGGGTATTTAGAACCTACTACTAGTTATCATAATATAGGTAAGTATAGCTTGATATTTTTATGGTTTGCAAACTGCCTGATATTATAATATGTAGATAGAGATAAAAACTAATAAGATAAATGATTATCTTATTAGTTTTTATCTCCTTTAGGCTATACCTAGGTATGAACCTAGGTATAGCCTACTGGCTACTACAATGCGTCTAGTCTCCGTGACGCCATAGCTGTCAACAATAATTACTATACAGTGTAGATTATACTGTGGTTATAATCTCTTGGTTTGTGGTTCTCATTAGTGATAATAATAAAATTATTTATAATTGCTAAGAGAGTGCTAAATAAAAATATAAGTGTTGGGCCTCAGGCATACGCATACCTACGTAGAGCTTGTCTAACTTAAAATGACGCGTCCCTCCCTCGTATTCACAGTACAAAAATGTTTTATTTATATCAACTTTGAAGTGGTGGGGCGCGTCATTTCAAATTAGACAAGCTCTACTAGAACTTCCGGCCTAGGTACTTATAGGCCTTTAAGCTACGAGTAGTATTTTATTTAGTAGAATTAAACAGCCGGCACAAAATGGCGCGGTAATTTCTCTGAAATATGTCAGGTAATTATTTCGCGTCATATATAACAGCATGTAAATTCAGTTGCATATTAATGTATACGGCCCCTTCGGCATTAGAATATTGTGGCTAGGGGCTGTACTCGTCGGACCCGCCCCTTTACACCCTCCGTCCCTTTCCACCCTCAGTCTCTTTCCAGCACAAAGATATTGATTTAGTCCCGTGTACTCAGACCACAAAGCGTATCTTTTTGCATTGACTATCTTTATGTATGAGCCGTTTAAATGAAAATTTAATAGACAACTTTTATCAATATTTTTCTATATTAGTACCTAGTACCTACCTACATTGAATCGTAGAATCAATGTAGGTAGGTACTAGGTACTAATAAATATTAATATAGAAAGGAAAGGTGTAGGTTTTCTGTTTTCAATTAAATAATTTTGCAAGAAAGGACTAAGGACTACCAAACCAGTTTTTTGTAATTATTTACCATCATATTAATATTATCATATTGTAGCCACTTACCTACAGTGTGCTATGCGGAGCCCCGGTACTCCGCAAAGTAGGTAATTCTGTGGCCTTACACATCAAACTGAACCCTATTACTCGTATTAATATTACCTATGTCTGTACCTATGTATGTGTGTGAGGCAAAGTGTATCAGGATCATGATTATTTCAGTTTAAACCCTAAAGCCTAAGTAAAGTCTAAACGGATGTATACTTAAAAAATCTATAAATATAAAATTTTAATTATAGCAGCGCATGGTCTTCACAAACTCTTACAAAAACTTAGAAGAATGTGAAATGTTTGCTTTTGATTTAATAAAAACTATAGAAGGTAGGAAGGTACCTATATCATAACGTGATAGTTTATTATTAACGACACGTCTTCACCATGCAGGTTGAAAACCTCGACGCGCGTTTCGCTCCAACACCGGAGCATCCTCAGGATGTGGACTCTACGAACAACGTCCGTCAAGTCAACTTTCCTCAGGATGTGGACTCTACGAACAACGTCCGTCAAGTCAAAGTTGACTTGACGGACGTTGTTCGTAGAGTCCACATCCTGAGGATGCTCCGGTGTTGGAGCGAAACGCGCGTCGAGGTTTTCAACCTGCATGGTGGTGAGGGGCCTTGCACGGATTTGCCAACATTATGACACGTCTTCAACTAGTCTAATCCCTGATATTAAATTGGGACTAATCACGGAATAAATAATTTTATTACGTGGTTTATTAATAGGTATTAGTTATTTATTATTATTTATCAGATATTAAATTTTTTGGTTATGAACCCAATAAACACATTCCGTATCTCCTAAAAGCCGAAACGAATGGAAGCCTTTTCGTTTTATTTATTAACTAGCAGACCCGACAGACGTTGTCCTATCTTAACAATGATTATTTAATTCGAATTGGTATAATTAAGAAAACAATAGATTAAAATTAGTATCTTCTTACCGAATTTCATCATAATAGATTTTAAAATAGTTTAAGCGAAACTCATAAAAGTTTATTGTGCAGGAACAGTACATTTCCGGAACAAAATGTATCCCTTGTCCTTTCCCGAGACTCAAAGTATCTGCATACCGAATTTCATCAAAATCGATTGAATAGTTTACGCGCAAATCTATATTGTGCAGTAACCGTACATTTTCCGGGACAAAATGTATCCTATGTCCTATTCCTGGTTCTAAGCTACCTCTCCACCAATTTTCAGCCAAATCGGTTCATCCGTTTTTCAGTTATAAGTGGCGTAACTAACACAACTTTCTTTTATATATGTATTCTGTCAACTAGACATACCGCGCGGCTTCGCCCGCGTAAATTAGATATTTCAAGACAAATTAGTCTAGAAAAATAGCCTATGATCCTTCACATGGTCTACTTTTTATCTGACCCAAATAGCAGAAAAGTTGCTCTAGTAGTAGTTAATTGTTTGAGGCCTTATCTCACGAGATAAGCCCTCAAATAATTTCCCCCGTTTTTTCCACATTTTCCTCTATTTCTTCGCTCCTATTAGTCTTAGCGTGATAAAATATACCCTATCAAACTCTTCCACTTTATAATATTAGGCCTCCCAGTGTATGGAACGCTTTATCCGGGTAGCTTTCCGGGTAGTTCGTTAATCGTTACGTTACGTGACGTAGCTACCGCGTAGGTCGTGCGTAGGCTTTTCTCTACTAAGGGTAGAGACATTCTATGGTACAGAGTACTTCTACGAAATTAATAATATAATATTTATATACTAGACAGTAGACGGAACTGGATGTAATGTAAACTTTTGCGTAGAAATACGTTTTTCCGCAGATGTACATTTACCATAGTAAAAGTATTTAAAAAGAGTCCTATGTTCATTACCGGGACGAAAATATAGGTAAAACTTCATCCAAATCGGCCGCTAAAGGATATTATATGAGTTATAAAAGGCAGACAGACTTGCGCATTCAAAATATTTTGATTGTTTTTTACTTTTTTTGCATCGAATTTAATTGTTCGGAAACTATAGGTCGCTTTTGACTTGTGCCACATTTTGAACCCCCGACAAAAAGAGGGGTGTTCTAACTTATAAGTTTGACGTGTCTGTCTGTCTGTCTGTCTGTTTGTGTGTCTGTCTGTGGCATCGTAGCATCCAAACGGGTGCACCGATTTTGATCTAGTTTTTTTGTTTGAAAGCTGACATGATTGAGAGTGTTCTTAGCTAATAGTTCATCATCATCGGCTGATGATGATGAACTATTAGCTAAGAGAAAGAACCAGATGAATCGCGATTTTCCACCACTGAGAAGGCTTTCTCGGTGGTGGAAAATCGCGATTCATCTGGTTCTTTCTCTGGCTTTATAATTGACATTCTAGTATCTCGAGACTTTGTAACACTTATAGGTGTGTTAAATAAAATTAATAGAAATGAACTTAAAAATATATTAAAATATAGATATAGATAGAGAGAATATAGAATATAGGGAATAGGAGTCGTGGTTCATCGTTCACTCTACTTTCCTGAGGCTCCGGTAGGTAGGTTGTAGATAGGTATGTTGAAAGTAGACTGGATGAAGGGCAGGCAGGTAGGGTTCAGGCAGGTAGGTTGTAGGCAGGAAGATAGCAGGCAGGTAGGTAGCCAGGACTCGCAGCGGCCACAGAGCCCGGAGAGGTGAGCTCGTAGTAATATACCCGACGCAGTAATCCTCGTCGCTGTGATCTCTGTCGCGGTGATCTCCGACGCAATGATTACCGTCCTGGTGATCCCTTAAATCAGCATCCAGACATTTTCATAATTTCCCAGATTCTGACTTTGACTGCGACATCAAATTTTTATAGCTACTAGCCAGGCAAGATTGTAAAAGTACAGTTAATGCATGCTATAAGTAATCATTGGTGAGGCAGTCAAAGAACACAACGTAAACAGCAAATAGGTATAGAAAAATAGTAGTATCTTACAAGTTATTAGTTAATGTAAAAAATACTTATTTCTGATACAGTACAACGAAATAAATATTTACAAGAACTTTCATTTAGTTACATCACTATGAAATGACCAAGAATGGTCATATTTATGAAATTGAGTGAAAATATAAGTGGTTTATGAAGTAAACTTAAAATAATTATGCAACACTTACCCAAATGGGGATAGTTATAATATTAAATTATTTTAGAATAGCGAAATTATTTTAGTTTTCCCAAATTCGTCTAGTCATAGCCCTTTTTTTATACGTCCATGGTCATAGCAGATAAAAATCAGAAGCAAAATGTCAAAGTGAGAAAAAACAAAAACAGTTTAGGCGTACAGACCTCATTTGTAATAATATTATTTGTAACAACAATAAAATCGTTACAGCGTCTAGACCAGCGGTTCCCAACCTTTTTAGAGCTGTTACCCCTATGTCCTGTTAGAGAAACTGATTTTACCCCCCAACCCCAATTAAAAACAAATTTATAAATTTGTATTGGTACATTCGCAAGTTTTTTGTTTTTTAATATAATTAGGTTCAGACTTCAGTTACACTTAACGCGCATGTTTACGCGCGCATTCACTTGACGACCTCTGTGACTCAGTGGTTAGAGTGTGTGGCAGCTCAAGCTGGAGGCTCAAGCGGGTTCGAGTCCCGCCGACGGAACAAAAAGTTTTTCAATGTTCCTGGGTTATGGATGTGTATTAAATATGTGTAGGATATAATAAAAATCTTAAAAACATGTATAGTATAAAAAGTATTAAATAAAAAGTCAGCCACTGAGATGAAAACAAAATTTACCGAAATGTAAATTCACCGAAATAGTATACAGCGTGATTGTAAAACAAGCGAAATAATGTATTTTATGGAAAAAATTTGACACTTTGGGTTACACTTTTGTAATTTTCGAAATTATCTCTAATATTTTTCAGAATAAAACATAGCCTATATCCATCACAAAAAATCCATCACGAAATCAGCTATAATTGCACAACTCTTTTGCCTCCGTGACGTACCGATGATAAGAAACGTGTCCATTATCGAGACCAATGTTTCTATTCGAATTTCTACAGCTCAATACGGCCATTTTAGGCATTGAGGCATTTTTAAAATTCCGATTTACGTCCGATTCCGATAGCAGACTAAAGAACAGACTTTCGAAAGACGAGCATTGCTCGTCGTTTGGGAACGCGATATTTCACGCGAAGTACATACACACATGCGGTATCTATCTTGATCTATGTCTGTGGATAGAACAATGTATTTTATTTAAAAAAATTCATGTTACAAATTACAAACGATTTTAATTACAAATAACAAAATATATTAATACTGGGAAATAATGGACACATTTGCTTTGAATAAAAATTACCACGCGCCAACTTCACGAAAAGGTATCTTCTAGTGCTTAGTTAAAATTTTTCATTATTAAAATATACTTAAGTTAAACAGTTAAAGTAAAAATTGAGTAACTATTCTAACATTATTATAACCAAAACTACTTTTTGATAGGATTCATTAAATTCTAATATTAAATAATCATATTATATTGTCTCGTACTGTTTTTGCTAATTCACTATTTAACAAAAGTCAATATTTTAGGTAATCCTAATAAACTACATGAGGTCAAAATATCAGTATCTGAGTTTCTTATTCATAAAATGAAAGGTAAATATTGTGTCCTTATAAATATTTAAAGTTAAAAAAAATTACAAATATTGACTGAAATGACGTTAGACGAATGTTAGGTGTTTTTCGTTACGGAATTTCTTGATAAACGCGATCAAAGCTATACAATAGCTGAAAAAAATGAAACATTAAGAAGCACCATATTTCTTTTTTATTTATTAACATTATTTTACGATTTTGCAGATTATTATTCATTATGTATAAAACAACTTTAAAAATCACATAGATGAAAATGCATTCACCGATATGAAAACGATTGTCACCGAAAGTCACCGAGTCACCATTTTCGTGATTTTTTTTCATATCGGTGATTTTCTCATTTCGGTGACCAAATAGGTCACCGAATTCACCGAAACGGAATCACCGATATGAAAATTTGCGACAAATCGTTGAATTTTTTGACACCTATAATAATTATACCGATATCTATACTACATACTGATACATATTATTAAAAGTGTTTGTAAGAAAATAAATTAATACTTCTAGCTGGTTCAATTAACATGATAAATTGAATCACGGAAATGTAGAGAAAAGTGTCGGGTGTCACCGAAACGATATACTTACGTTTTCAGCAAACCACCTCTAGCTCCGAAGGCTCAAGCATGACTGGCGCTTGAGTTCGAGAAGCGGCATTACGTTCAAAAGTACTTCTGGTCTCGACAATTCATGTTTCTTTTTTATTCACCGAATCAAGACAAAATGTTGGGACAGTTTTATTTCTCCCGCTATTTTGAAAGTATTACGATTGAGATTATGAAATTTGTATTGATTATACCTCCATTCTTTAAAAATCCAATAAAAGAATCCGTTTGTTTGTACCACTAATATTTTTTCCTCGGCTGACGAAACTAGGACTAAAAAGGTCGTTGGGACAGTCACCGAGGGGCCTAATTTCCACTTTTGGAATTTTTTATTTTTATGTTCTAGTTATCGAATTAAAAACGTGTCTGTTGCCTCATATGGATAATCACACAAACTATACGATGAAATTTTATTTAACCCTTAAAAGCCATTTCACACCCCCAATTTCACAGTAGCCGCGAAAAAAAAGCGGTTGGGAAATTCACCCTATTATTAAATACTACTAAGCTACATACTAAGTAACGATTTCGTAATGTTTCTTCCCTTCGTCTCCAAGTAACGCCTACTAAAAAGATAAAATACCAAAAACATACTAACAAGTGACACTAAAACTTAATGATTCAATTTAAATTCATAAATTCAGCGAGCGATTTCCCGGCTAAAGTGCAATGGCTGTGTTCACGTGATATCGGTCCTTAAAGACCGCTCTGACATTTACATTTTAATTGGAGCCCGGGGCGGGCCCGGATAAATTCCAAATGGATTAATTGTGTTTGCCGGAACGTGAGCGGGGTGCTTTATTTTGTCAAATAGATAAGTAAAGGTACTTAGATGTAAGATTATAAGTTCAGTGTCATCATTATAATATGGATAAAATAGTTATCTGTTATTGTGTAGAAGATGGATGTTTAAAATGCCCCTTGGAAATCATTATAAAGTTAGGTTAGGTTAGTAAGACAGCAGTAGGTGGAGAGAGACCTGTGCTAGACAGCAGCTCCAGGATCCGTATACGGCTGAAGGCAAACCGCAGGTGGTTTTAGTGGATAAGCCCGGTGCTTCCCGCCGGGAGTCCCACATACCTCCGGGGAGGCACACCCCCAACCCGGGGCACTTCTTCCACTGCGGATCGAAAAAAAAAGTCTGTCTGCTACGCTTGTTTGAGCTCAACCGAGAGAGGCGAAATTTAGCAGGTAGATAATATTTATAAGAGACATAGGATAGTTTTCGTTGCGGAAAATGTGGGGTTCCCGTGCTATAACGCTATAGTAGGCGTATAAAAACAGGAAGTCAAACGGAAATAAAGAAAAGTAAAGTAAACTAGATCCGTCTTAGAATCTAAAACCTAGGTTCTATGTACAGTTACTAAGAAGTCCTAGAACCTAGGTTTAGGTGACACATTGAATGAAGGTCCGTTATCAATTATTATATTATCAAGGTTTTTTGGATCGTGTGTTCTTATGCTATTATTCAATAATTAGACTTTAGTGGAGCTTTTGACCGAGTAACACATATATATATAGAAAGTAAACTAGATCCGTCTTAGAATCTAAAACCTAGGTTCTATGTATATATATATATATATATTATATATATATTATATATATATTATATATAATATATTATAAACAACACCCATCAACAAATATTGCTTGATCATAGATATTAGAATTTAGATAGATTAACATACATCGCGTTGTAATAGTTATGAATGTTAAAGCGAGCGAAATTTTGCTGTAGCCGAGAAAACTTTTTGTCTCACACTGTCCAGTAATAAATTTATAACATCCGGCGCTGGCGACACACTGTCTGTCGTACTTTCATTAGCGTATCTCCGAAACATGAAAAAACTAATGTCATTTCCAAACGATTTAGAAAACACGGTACTTTCGACCTTACTATGTTGATATAAACATTTTAGTTTGTGGACATAATTTATCGCTGAAGGCGGTAGCGTTTCAAATGTCACACATCATTAATAACACTCATCAGGGTTTTTTTGGTCAATGACTGGAAAGCTACGGACAGACAAACGTGTTCAGTTTATAAAGACAGGGTCCCAGGGATTAGATTAACATTAACAGTTTAACTGTATAATATTCTAATTTATTCATTGTTAAAAAAATAAACGTAAACGGCTGGACCGATTTTGCTGAAATTTGGCATGGAGATACTTTGAGTCCCCGGAAAGGAAATAGGATACTTTTTATACCGGAAAAAAGTACGATTAACGCGCGATAAACGAATTTATAAAAGTAGTTATTAATATGGCGTATGTACATCGTATGTATATTAATATTATTCAAATTATTATTATTAAATGAATGAAACGTGCTTCCATCATCCATGTCAAATCCATAGAGGAAAATAATACACGGGGCAGTCAAATCCATGTTTCCTACAAAGTTCGGAAGGATCCAATTTTTCTCTGGCAACACTTAAGTGGCCGCCATGAAAATTTTGTGGTATTATACGCAGTATGAATAGTCCGGTTAACGAATTACCCAAATAGCCTAAGAAAATTAAGCCGAAAATGGACGATCAGCGGAAATAATTCGTGTAGTTTTGAAAATCGCTACAGTTATTCCTTGAGATATCCAGATAAACATATCGAAAATCCCCAAGGGTGGGGGGTGAGCTAAAGGTGTAGGGGGGGGTCAAAGGACCCTTTTTTTTAGATTTTAGCTCATAAGTCTAAAACCTGCACAAATAGCGTAACGGTTACTTCTAGGAAAACATTCTACATAAAATTTCCTTTAAATTTGATCCTATAATTTTTTTTGTATGGTCGATACTTTAGAAGTTACAGAGTGTTCAACTTTATATAGGTATAAAAAATGAGACGGTTTTATAAATAAAATAAAATTGGTATGTTTTCAAAATGTATTCAAAACTAGAAAATAATAATTAGACAGTCTTAATTAAATCAATAATTTTCTTCTACTACATCATCATCATCTTCACCTTCTATATCTACTAAATCTACAGGTACGCCATTTGTACACGAACCCAAGCAGCCGTTGCATACTAGACTGCACGTGATACCAGCTTTTCGGCATCCACAATTACCAGTGCAATCACTTTTGCAGCGACAAAATATTGACTTCAGCACGGTGTCAGGAGCTGGAGGATCATGAGTGGTAACAGGCTCGAGGTTTCCATCAGCTCCTCGCTTCCATCCCCACATTTCAGGAGGCAGTGCGTTACCTAACCACTCTTGTACTTGGTGGAACACACGGAATGAGTGAAATTTTGCTGATCCTTTTGTAGGTGGGAGAGAGGAAAGATCTGGTTTGGATTTGGTCCTGGATTTGACAAAAACTGAGTATCGATGTCTGTTAAGATCAAGCTGATCAGTGGCTGCACGATACATCGTCAAAAACATCCTTTCTCCTGACTCTGCTATTTCTTCAGATGTTGATGTTGGATTGTAGAAGATGGCGGCAATATCCTTGATTTTTGGTTTTTGATCAAATATCTTAACAACTGACACTTTGCCTTTCCTGTAAATAGCTGAAGTTGTGTCGCAACCGCTGAAGCTATGTAGGAAAAGAATGGAAGAGCAAAATGAGAGTTTTTGGAGTTCTTGTGAGGAAAATATTTGCATTTCCACTTTACCTCTTCCTGGCTTCACAAAGAATATTTGCTTATCTGGTGGTGACAGAGCCATAAGCTACTGCACTAATAACTTCGTACAGCTGGAAAGCTTACTGTGCATTAAACATGCGACGAGCGAGAGGTCATTAATCTTGGTCTGTCCCTTTCAAACTAGTGTAACCATGCTTCTTGCCTATATGTAAATCTTAAGACATTTTAAAAGAAAATCGCACAACTGAGAAGCTCAGTTTAATAACAATTATTGAAATTAAATAATATTAAACTGAAGCAGGAAAGCGCAGTATTAAAACATGTCGTTTATATAATATTTATGCCTTATTTTATCGTTTTCTACGAAAAATGCTTTTTTCAATTTACTACCAATGTATTATCGTATATTTTACATGGCAATTGTGCGAAAGGGACAAATCGATTTCTCGCTCGTGCTCGCTACTATAAGGAGATATTAGTTAATAAAAATAATACTTTAGCACATGGAAGTAAGGTTCATTTTAATATTTCAAAATGATGAAGTAAGCCTTCCAGCTGTATAGTACTTCCTAATTCCATGGTGACTAGTCTAACGTTTTGTAATAATAGCAGCTAGGACAAATAATTATCTGTGAATAGAAGGTATTTGAATCAGAATAAGTTGTTTTCTTAGTCTCGGACGTTCGATGCGTGTTATTTTCGCGATTCGCACTTTTGAGGAATTTGACCCACCCTGTAGTTCCTAAAGTATCGACCGTACAAAAAAATTTATAGAACGTAATTTAGAGGAAATTTTATGTAGAAAATTTTCCTAGAAGTAACCGTAATGCTATTTGTGCAGGTTTTTTACTTATGAGCAAAAACCTAAAAAAAGGGTCCTTTGACCCCCCCCTACACTCTTAGCTCACCCCCCACCCTTGAGGACTTTTGACATATTCATCTGGATATCACAAGGAATAACTGTAGCTATTTTCAAAACTACACGAAATATTTCCGCTGATTTTATTAATTTGATCGTATTAAAAAGAGGGTATAGAGTGCGTGAGAGGGAACCTAAGCGATTTCTGCTGGAACGGATGAGAATTTGAAAAAACTGTATAGAATCTAATTTAACAAGCTTTAATGTAATCATAGAATATTTTTTGCTATAACTCAAAGTTTTTTAATTATTGACGAAAAACCAAAAATTTAAACCTTTGTAGCCGCAGTGCACTTAGTCGGCCGCGAGCTCTTCTGCGCACATGACGTATGACAATTATAAAAAAACTAAATAAAAGTCACAAAAATGCCTTAATGTGTCTTAGGATATTGTATAAATAATTCCAAAAACACTTCCAAATGCGACGGCATAACATTTCATCGGTTAGTATTCTTATTTAAGGGAATGGACCTAATGCTAGACACTGAACTAATAGATGACACTTATGACAAAAATACCATAAAAATACGAATTACTCTAATTATTTCTCACCACTGTAAATTTTATAAGCTTCTCAAGCTATCTGTTGAATTGATAAAATATATTAGAGACGCCTTCGGGAACAAAATTTTAAAATGGGATCAGTTTTCATAAATAATATGACCGCGTCAACACGCGCTCGGCAATTTCTTAGCAAATAGGTTAAGGAAGGCGAAATTTTGCACGTAAGTTTTGAATACATTTATTTGATTTTTTGTAATTTCTATTGATTTCATTGGATTAATGGTCATGTTGTATACACTAATTAATGTTTATTTAAGATTTTTTGTCCATTTTCCCTAACAATATAAAGGGTGTCTACTATTAGTTCTTGAAAATGTAAAAAACCTAATAGATGACATGGATCTCATCTTTGAGTTTTGCAATACATACTAAAGTTATTTTGCACTTTATTCTACTGCAAAAATCATCACTATTCTCTGAAAATATAATTCTATTAACAATCTAAGAACTTAGAACTACTGCACCTAAAAATTGACGTGTCTAATATTAGACCTTGTACTGATCTAAAAATCGATTGCTTTAGTTTTTTAGCAGTAAAAAAAAAAAGAAAAAGGAGAGCTGAGAAAAGAAAGAAGAAAAAAGAAGAGGCAAAAGAAGTATGGAGACTAAAGACTGAAAATAAATTTGCTAGGAAAAAAGACGGGTTGCACTCCGGGAGTGCCGGCAGAAGTGAAAACTTGATTATTAACGTTGTGCATTTTTTAACCCATTTTTTATGAAAATCGATTATTAAAAAATCGATTTTTTTAATTAATCAAAACCCTTACAATCGATTAAATTTTTAAACCATTTTTTATGAAAATCGATTTTTAAAAAATCGATTTTCATAAAATCGATTTTCAAAAGATCATTTTTGAAAAAAAAATCGATTTTTTAATCAATCGAAACTCTTACAATCGATTAAATTTTTAACCCAATTTTTATGAAAATCGATTTTTAAAAAATCGATTTTTTTAATTAATCAAAACCCTTACAATCGATTAAATTTTTAACCCATTTTTTGTGAAAATCGATTATTAAAAAATCGATTTTTTTATTAATCGAAACCCTTACAATTTTTACAATCGATTAAACTTTTAACCCATTTATTATGAAAATCGAATTTAAAAAAATGTTTTTTTTAATTATTCGAAACCCTTACAATCGATTAAATTTTTAACCCAATTTTTATGAAAATCGATTTTAAAAAAATCGATTTTTTTAATTAATCAAAACCCTTACAGTCGATTAAATTTTTAACCCATTTTTTGTGAAAATCGATTATTAAAAAATCGATTTTTTAATTAACCAAAATTCTTACAATTTTTTACAATCGATTAAATTTTTAACCCATTTTTTATGAAAATCGATTTTTAAAAAATGTTTTTTTTTATTAATCAAAACCCTTACAATCAATTCGAGTTCGAGATCGAGTTTGAATTCGAGTTCGAGTTCGACACAAAACACTACTCTCCAACCGTCTTACGGTTTTTCCAAGGTTTTTCGATCAGCACGAGAATCTGACGCGAGTTTCACAGTTTTTACCCATCCCACAAAAGTGCTCAACGCCGCTTAAGAAGTTTTCACTTCAAAAATATGAAAAATAAAAATAAAAGGAAAGATAGTTTCAGCATGGAAGAAAAATGAATAGAATCTGGAGACAACGTGGATAATATTTCTGATGCATGTGGTGCCTATGATGAAGTAAATGAAATCTTTTGAAAAATGGCAAATAAAGACCTAATTTAACAGAAAAAAATATGTAAAATGTAATGTAATGTTCTGTGTTAACTATTAGTTCATATTGATGTGTACTATTAGTGATGTTCGTTTTTTGTGATGTCATCTATTAGTACTTATGACTAAGTTTACAAAAAGACCAATAATATATATTTTTAATTGATTTGTCAGAGAATAATTATAATAGTTTTATTTTGTAAGAGTTACTGAAGACATGGAAGAAGTTATCAATCCTTTATTTTCGTAAATATATATTTTATACCATATAAATTTTGCATGTTTCCTTAAAGTGTCTGCCATTAGGTCTTCTCCATTAATTATTTCATTAAATTACTTTCATAATTTTCTTTCTTCCACACAAACACAACAAACACACAACAACTTTCCATAATTAATTCCATACAATAATAATTGTCAACATTCTGTGTTCATGTAATAAGTAAGTAAGCATAATATTATTATTATGTAAACTGTAAACTAAAATTTGTTTTAATTTATGCATGTTTCATTAAAAAACTTTCAGACATATTGCTCCCTTACTTTTATTAATCTGCAGACCTGTCTATTATATTATCTTATATTGAACTGCATGTCCGTCTAGTAGAGCTGTAGCAAACCGTATGTATTCGGTACTGAGTAACGGGTACGCCACCTAGTACCAAGTAACGAAACGTTACTCACGAATGCGCTTCGTTACTCGCATTTTTCTTAGTTGCTATATATTTTTTAATTTAATATATTTTTTTAACTTAAACGTTTACCAGCTGATAGCAATTTCCTCTGCGAAAGTGGTAGCTAACAGAGATAGAAAAGATTTAAATATCGTTTTGATGGTCCTAAAAAATATATTATGGATTGTTCTTATTGTAGGCCAATGTTACTCTTAAATTAAATAACTATTAACCTATGAAATATACAAAAAAATTAACTTTATTTTTTTTAGTATTGGTTGTTATAGTGGCACCAGAAACACACAATCTGTAAAAATTTCAGAGGTCTGGCTATAGCGGTTCTTGAGATACAGCCTGGAGACAGACATACGGACAAACATCGATGTCTCAGACCTCAGTAATAGGGTCCCATTTTTAACCTTTGCGTATGGAACGCAATAATCAACAAAACTTGGTTGTTAATTGTTATGTATGAGGTAACAAAATTCAAAACTATTGAGTAACGAGTAACGATACAATAGTAACGAGTACGAACAGTTAAAGTAACGAATACATACGTGTACGCATTTTTTCGTTACTTTTACAGCTCTACCGTCTAGTGAAATCCGCGCTTTAAGTCTCCCGCAAACGATCAAACATCAAACCGTCAAACACGTCAAATCACGTAGTAAATCCAAATTTTCTTCAAACGCGTCAAACACGTCAAACACGTAGTATATATGGTGTTTGACGTGTTTGATGTTTGATCGTTTGCGGGGCACTTTAAACTGTATACTACAACAATGGTCCATCATGGCCCACTGCAGGCCATCCCTATTGTGTAGACGGAGTAATGTTGTATGATGGCGGACGATGGCCGGGCGTGGCGCGCAATCGGGGAATTGTCGGTTTTTCGGCCCACTTCAAAGGAATCGTGGCCTGTAGTACAGTAAATGAAGGCAAAAATCAGGTGCAACCTCCGATTTCGTTGAACCTCCATCGATTTGGATGAAAATTTGGGATTAAGTACATTAAGCCCTCTACTTTAAAAGTGACATACGCTCGTATTGCGCTTTTTTTATTTTAGGGGTGAAATCCACCCCTTTTGTTAAAATAGAAAAAATGCAGATTTAACCATTCTGGCTTAATAGGCCGGGTACACTTGGAATTTCTCATACATACGTAATTCCAAAATCATTTTCTCATACGAAAATATTTAACATGTTTGAGTTGTTTTTCAGTTTAAAATAGTAATTACCTAGGTTCCTGCACAAAAATTTACTTCAAAATATTTAAACACAATTTTTTTTGCTTTAAAATTTTTTTTTAGTAAATTTACTACTAAATATTTAAACACTAAAAAATAGAGTAAAACACTAAAAAATAAATAAATAAATAGTTAATTTACTACAAAATATTTAAACTCTAAAAAATATTTTTTAGTATTTAAATATTTTGTAGTAAATTTACTATTTATTTATATATTTTTAGTGTTTTACTCTATTTTTAGTGTTTAAATATTACGTACTAAATTTACTAAAAAAAAATAAAAATTATATTTTTTTAATGTTTAAATATTTTGAAGTAAATTTTTGTGCAGGAACCTAGATAATTACTATTTTAAACTGAAAAACAACTCAAACATGTTAAATATTTTCGTATGAGAAAATGATTTTGGAATTACGTATGTATGAGAATTTCGAGGGTACCCGGCCCCTTAACTAATTGGGCTTAATTCGATAAAATAAATGTTTTAATGTTTTTTTCATGATATTTTATGATTATTTAAATAATTTTTCAACCCTTATGACAATCATCCCTCTAATCGTGAAAAACACTTTTTGTATTTCTGAACTTTAAAATCGCATATTTACATTGTATTTAAAACAGTTTGTTTCATATTTATGATATAATTTTTGGATAAGACTGAAATAATAAACCCCCAAAAGTACCCCCTTTATTGCGGAATCACGGTAAAAATTGGGTTCAAAAACATAATAGGTTTATGTTTGTAAACTACCCAATGTCTGAAAAATAAGCTCAACGTTTTTATTTTAAGTTTTTTTTATAGCTGCATATTAATGAGTTTGAATATTTTTTCATAGTTAAGATAAATTTTATTAATATATTTCAAACATTGATATTATTTAGTCCAACATATTCAAACAACGATTTCAAACTACCCTCTGTTCAAAAAATTTACGCAAAGGCTGAATCTGCTAGACTGAAATATTTAATAGACGCTCATCATTATAAAAAGCCCCTCTCTTATCGAGTCGACATTTACCGTTTTTTTTACTTTCTGAATATTGAAAGACTTGAAAAGATTAACATATATTTAGTAAGGACTATATGACGCCTGCAATCGCGCTGGAAACGTACATTTTTCGGGATAAAAAGTAGGTATTCTATGTCCATATCCATTCCCAAGACTCTAAAGTATTTTCATACTAAATTTCAAAAAAATCGGTTGAACCGTTTGGATGTTAAGAGGTAACAGATAGACAAAAACACTTTAGCATTTATAATATTACTATAGATGTACCTTTTGATAGGTTTTTCTACAATATTTGCAACCCAAATCTCTGCTTCAAAATTGTTTAAAAAAAAAATATTTTTGTTTTATCACAATAGCTCTTTTAATTTTTAAGTTATCGGGTTCAGTTATGGACCATTTTAAAGGTACTTTAAAGAGCTTTAAGATCAACTTAAACAATACTTTTTAAAGCCTTTGGTTTTAAAAAAATTTGGGTTAAAAGGTCCCGAGTTCATGGTTTTGCAGTAAAAGTTAGGCTTTAAAAGTATCTATCTTCATTGTTTTTCATCCTATAAAATCAAAAGAAAATCAAAAGATTTCTTAAAAAGTGGACACCAATTTCGTTCTTTATAATTTTTACGAAAGTTCAATATTTTTGAAGTTATATTCAAAACAATTTACGAAAATTTGAATAATTTCGATTTTACTAAATCATTCTGTTTTTCAAAACTTAGCATTTTGAACCAAGAAAAATTTTTGAAGTCATTACTTATGCTAAAATAAAGAAAATCCTTTGGGGATAACCATAAATTTGAATTATTGTAGAAATGGTCAACGTTTTATTTTTTTATTTTTCCAAAAAAATTTGAAAGTGTCGTCATATTTTTATCATAACTTGTTCAATTTTGATGCTTTTAACTTTTTACAATGCTTATTAGAAAGGTATTTTTAAGCACCTTAAAAAGTTTTAAGGAAGTACATGTCATAAAATGCATCGGTTTACCGTTATTTAAGTTTGAATGCTTAGACTTAAGTACTCGCCGAAAGAAAATATATATACAATCCCCTATACCTCACTTTGGATGAATATAGGAAGACATTTTAGAATAGATATTAATTTGTTTTTTTATTGGCTTTAATTTTGGTAATTACATATTTTTCGTAAAAACCTATAGTTTCTTAGTTAATTATGAAAAACCGCTTTAAGACAAGTATTTTTCTCACGCAAAAACATGATCTTTGATCTTTAATAACTCCGAAAGTTAAAGAAGAAAAAACTTGTGTGTTTATTGATTCCTGGGGTTATTTTTATTTTAAAAAAATCACCCCCCAAGAAGGGTTGGCATCCACCCCCAGGGCTAAAGCGCAAGTTGGCACTATGTCACTTTTGTTTCTTAGGGTATCCACCACCTACTTACCAATTTTCATGAAAATCGATGGAGGTTCAACGAAATCGGAGGTGAAAACCTTCGCTGCCTCTACTACTGTGGTGTTCACACAATCGGCCATTGTTTAGTTCGTCACCGACCGCTGACCGTGATAGTGTACTTTTTTGTTGCGTGCTAGGTTGTGAACTAGAATTTTTGATTTTTATGACAGATTCGTATCGTATCGTATTAAGTAGATAAGTAGTCAACTAAATATAATTTTTTAAACTTAAGCCCGTCACAGACTTAGCTATAATATATAATATTAATATATCTATAGCTAGGCATATTTTCCATACTAAATCCACATGACGTCACAGAAATATTATAATATATCATAGCTGAGTGTGCGGTCACGCGAAAATTTAGTATAGAAAATATATTTACATATAATAAAAGTTAAAACTGTAGAAATGAAAATTATGTACATTAAAGATATTCAAAAAATAATAAACGGGAGGTGTTACTAAATCGCTATAGAAGCCAAAAATGTAGTTAGTTTTTTTGTCTGTCTGTATGTTTGTCCCACTATCACACGAAAACTACTGATCCGATTTGAATGCGGTTTTCACAGATATATTTGTCTTCTTCCAACTTAACATCTGTGTATAAAAAAATTCCCCCCACCCCTCTAAAGCGACGAAAGACGAAAGAGGTCAGATTTTGTATAAGACTTTTGCTTTAAAACGAAAACTACTGATCCGATTTGCATACGGTTTTTGCAGATATATTTGTCTTCTTCCAACTCAAAATTTCTAAACCCTTCTAAGGGGAGCAAAGAGGGGGTCAGATTTTGTATCAAACTTTTTTCTTTTGGACTTACTTGATATTATTAACTATTTTTTCCAACTTAACATCTGGTGTATAAAATTTTTCCCCCCACCCTTCTTAGGGGACAAAAGAGAGAGTAAGAATTTTTATCAACTGATGAAGTAGAAATACTTTAAATGGCAAAACAACGTTTGCCGGGACAGCTAGTATATTAATATGCCTAGAGCCTATAAGCTTGTAAACAGAATATAAATAAACAGCCGCAGCAGTAATTTCTTCCACGTCCATCGCAAGTGGCTTGCCTGGCAGCAATGAGCCATGCGCCATTGTGTAAACACAAAGTGATCGTGGTCTACACTCTACAGTTGACGATGGCCCAAATATATACTAGTAATCTGTGCGATGGCCTGTAGTGGGCCATGATGGACCATTGTGTACTGGAGCCTCAACGTACGAAGAAGGAGAAGATAATACGTTCAAAAGTTACATTGAAGCTTTTTTAAAAGTTTCTTTAATAACTTTTTGAAATTATAAGAAATTATAGTAATTTAATGTAAACCAGTTAAAACTGTACTTAAAGTTTTTGGTTACGTAAGTTTCAAAACTCACAATAATTTCGACCGTTTGGAGACCTGCAACGCAACGCTCTGCTTGTCAGAAGTCAGAACTAAAGTTATTTGTTTTGTTTATACTTTTGTTCAGTTCGTTGCTAGAGAACATATTTTGTGTAATAAATGTGAATCGCATGCTATGCCTAGGTATTTCTTTATAAGATAAACTTAAGTAAACTATCCGAAAGATGAGAACTATACCGAAATGGGTGAATAAAATCCACGAAGCCGAAAAAGTTGAGTTATCCAGGTCTGTACGTTTTTTATACAAATATTATCATAAATCAGTATTAGAAATAGCAAGTCTATGCAGAAGTCATAAAGAAGTGCTAGTTTTTTGAAAGTGAAATTCCAACAAGAACTACCCAAAAGTAATTATTATGTTCAGAAGGGTGAGAAGTATCTCAATATTAAACTTTTTTACAGTGTACAAACAATATGCTTCAGTCCAGACGGCACACAGCTTGTTGTGGGAGCGGGAGAAAAGGTTATGGTGTATGATCCTAAAGATGGTTCTTTAGTACAGCTTCTTCAAGCCCACAAAGGCCCGGTTAATGCTGTGGCATATTGTGGTGATGGTAAGAAGTTTGCTAGCGGCAGCACAGACAAAAATGTCATCATTTGGACGTCAAAAATGGAAGGAATCCTTAAATATTCGTAAGTATTGTTACAAAAAGTAAATTATTTAGATGCCTATGTAAATCCTATGGCCTCTGGTTACCTAGTCTGTTATGAATATTATTTATATCTCAATTATAACCATTTACCATTTACATAATAGACAGGCTATGGCGAAATAAAAATAGAATGCTGAGTCATAAACTTACATAATATGCTTATAAATTATAATTCTGTTTTGAATATTATCTGCAGTCAAGCAAAAGCATGTTTAAATGTTGTTTAATTTAATCATTCACAATAATCTTGTAAGTATGCCTTCTTTAAATTGAATATAATATTATACTGTAAAGGTGCTCCTTCACTGGGAGCATTCACATGTAATGTAACATTATAGTTTTGACTTTGAGCATTCCATAGTAAGTTGACTTGACTGTCACATAGCATTAATGTTACAAGTTGTATCAAGATATTACACATTGTAACATTACAAGGTGGGCATTGTAATGCTTGGTTCTCCTCTCTCACTGATGTAATGCTCAATGTTACATTACAAATTTACAAGCAAATGCTCCCAGTAACCTTAAACAATAATAATAATTACTTACTAGTTAATATAAGTCTTTAATGCCATTTAATCCTTCGATCGCAGGTTCTAGGAATTCCCATTGTATTCTTTTGTTCTCGCGATCACCGGTGCTTGCGCGGGGCTGAAGGATTAAGTGTTGTTGAAATATTCTGCATGTAATTTAAGCCCCAAAATAAAGTTTTAATGCATAATTAGAGAATTATTTTATGCCTTAACTTGCTCTTATATTTTTTATGTGTTTTCTGCATATTTTAATTCATTTTCAGAATGCCATGATTTGATTTGTAATTTCTTAAACATAATACTATGGGCTATGGCTTTCTTTTTACTCTTAAAGCAATGCAATTTTATATTATGATGATTAATGATTCATCCTAATTTTTAAACTTTAACAAACAATAGTGTTCTTTTTAATCTCTTATAGACATAGTGAGGCTATACAATGTCTGGCGTACAACCCTGTTACATATCACCTAGCGTCATGTGCCCTCTCAGACTTTGCTTTCTGGTCAGCTGACGTGAAGGCAGTTCAGAAGATTAAAGTGTCAGGTCGGATCACATGCTGTGCCTGGTCTCCGAGTGGACAGAATTTAGCCATTGGCTTAGCTAGCGGCACTGTTACAATCAGAGATAAGGTAATTGAATTTCTGAAACTATAACTAAATTAAAATTATTAAAGCATTTATATTGATGATTTTTTAATTTTCAGTTGGGTGATGAGACACAACGAATAAGTCGAGAAGCAGCTATATGGGCAGTTGTATTTTCAAAGACAAGTCTTTTAGTGACAGACTGGAATGATACACTTTCATTTTACAACATGCAAGGCCAACAAGTGCTTAAAGAAAGAAATATAGGTAAGTACCTGCTTCATTAGGTAATGTAGATGTCAGAAAATCCCACTTACAAAGGCGAAAGTTTGTATGGATGTATAGATGTTTGTTACTCTTTCACGCAAAAACTACTGAACGAATTTTAATGAAACTTTACAATAATATAGGTTATACATCGGAATACCACATAGGCTATAATTTTAACCGACTTTCAAAATGGTGCAGGTGTTCATTTTCTTATGTTCAACGATTACTCCGCCGTTTGTGAATCTATTTTCAAAATTTTTCTTTGGTGTGTAGGGTAATCATTTATTTTTTATGATTTACCCATTTTGTATACTAGGCAGCTATTTATGTATCCGGAACTGGCCACTTACAAGAACAATATTTAAAAAGTAATTACAACATTTGAAAATAGAACTCTTTGGTTGAAGAATACATTTTGTTTCATGTGACTGTCAATTATTTTTCCATTTTGGCGTCATTTTGAAAATTGCGTGTCTTCATTTGCCATGGATTTAACGCGTGAACATTTTCGTGCAATGATTTAATACGATTTTCGGCGTGGGCTAAATCAACAACAGTGCTTTATTCAACTCACCGCAACTTTTGGAGATGAAGCACCATCAAAAACCACTGTTTATTACTGGTACAGTGAGTTTAATCGTGGGCGGTCTATGCTCACGGATGAAAATAAAGAAGGTCGCCCAAAAACAGCTAAACAGCTGTTGTCCCACAAAATATAGATGCTGTGCGGGAACTAATAATGCGTGATCGTCATGTTACATATCGCGAGATAGAGGCGTCCTTAGGCATAAGTATGACGAGCATACCTAAGATATTACACGAACATTTGGCTGTAAAAAAATATGTTCGCGTTGGATTCCGCACAACTTGACAATCGATCAAAAACGGGCTCGTGTCGATTGGTGCAAAAAAATGATAAAAAAATACAACTGTGGTACGTCAAAAGCCGCTTATAATATCTACACAGGTGATGAATCTTGGATCTATGCATATGACCCCGAAACTAAACAACAGTCAACGGTGTGGGTGTTCCAAGATGAGCCGAAACCAACAAAAGTTACTCGTGCAAAAAGTACTTTGAAGCAAATGGTCGCCGTTTTTTTTGGAATTAATGGACATGTGGCTACAGTGCCATTAGAGAATCGTAAAACGGTTAATTCTGAATGGTATACGACCATTTGTTTACCAGAAGTCTTTGAAGGAATAAGAAAGGACAACCGACAACGCAGAATCATATTACATCACAACAATGCTAGCTGTCACACCTCAGCTGAAACAACTCAGTTTTTGGAGGGTCAAAAGATCGAATTGACTGGTCATCCGCCGTACAGCTCTGATTTGGCACCTAACGATTTCTTTTTATTTCCATACGCGAAGAACAAATCGTCAACGTTTTTCGAGCCGCGAAGAGGCTGTTGATGCGTTCAAAATGCACGTTTTGGAGATACCTCAATCAGAATGGAAAAAGTGCTATGAAAATTGGTTCCAGCGTATGCAAAAGTGTGTCGATCATCGCGGCGAATATTTTGAAAAGCAATAAAACCATATTAAATGATATATTATGTTTGTTTCTTTTTTAATTCCGGATACATAAATAGCAGCCCTCGTATGTAATAGATTGTACCTACTGTCGGTTCTTGGTGGAAATCATTTTATACACAAATGAAACACTTTAAACACGACCGCTTTCGAACAAAAAAAAATATTTTTTTGTTCGAAACCGGTCGTGTTAAAGGTACAATTCCGTGCATCGCGATCGATTGCGATCGCGCACGACCTACGACTGTCGTCGGACGCTCACGACCATAGTCAGCGTATGAAAATGTATGGTCGTAGGTCGTGCGCGACCGCGATCGATCGCGATGCACGGAATTGTACCTTTAAAGTCTTTAAATTGTAATTTATGAATATAGTGGAAAAATTGCAAGTAATATTGTGTTTCATTTGTGTATTACCCATTTTGGTACCATATTCGTAAAAGTGGTGACTTGATGATTGATGAAAGGATCCATAAGTAATCTAGGGAACTCCTCAAAATGTATATGGAAACATATTAAGGTGACTTCGGTTTCGTGATTCTCAGCATAATAATATGCTGCCAACAAGTGAGATTTTCCACCGAGGTATACTATGGTTCGGAAGGTGCTGAGACAACTCCTGACTCTTTTTTTTTTTTTTTACAAAAATTGGGGCCGTCTATGGGCTGTTCGCCCATATCCTTTTTTTATTTTATTTATTTATTCTATAGATTTTTCGCACCAAGGATAATTGAAATAATATTATTAAGTAATTTGCTCCTGACTCTTTATAAACAAGATTCACACACATCACACATTGGTTCTAAGACTATTTATGGAATAATGAAATAATTTTTCAGGTATTTCAGCATTATCTATATCCCTATTGGGTTCGTTGGTCTTGGTGGGTGGCGTTGGTGGGTGGGCAATTCTATCATCTGAGGGTATTGCTATATCCACCACACCACAAGATTGGGTGTGGTCAATAGCACCCTCGCAAGCTTCAAACTCCTTGGTAAGCAACCTAATGAATAAAAAACTGATGCATAGCTATATACAGGGTGTAACAAAACAATGATATAATATAATGACTAACTATTATAACAAACTTTAATAACATGATAATACTTTAGTTATTTAGTATGTGTATGTGTCCCTTATATAGAGTTTACTGTGAAAGTAGCAACCCTGAACAATTTTTTTTGGCATGTATTGGCAAATACCATACAAAAAATTGAAAAGTTGATTATTTAATCCTTCGATCGCGGATTCATGGAAAAGCTATTGTTGTCGCGATGACCGGTGCTCTTATGGGGCTTGAAGGATTAATTATGTATTAATAATAATATGTATTTTTGTATTTTTATTTTGACAAGTATTGCAAGGAGTAGTTAGTTGTTAAGATTACATTCTAAAGTCAAAATTATTAGTAAAATATTATTCCTTTTTTTAAATGTAACACACAAAGATTGACGTATGATTATTGATTAGTCATTAAATTTAATGGGGTTGGTGAAATGAATAGCACATATAGAATAAAACAAATATAAACTGTTTTATCTCTGATAGTCCACTTAAAAAAGTAGGTGTAGAGTGCGTGAGCTGCAACCTAAGCAATTTCTTCAGAAATGTTTAGGATGCCTAGAAGATAAACATACTAAAAGTCCCCGCCCCTAGGGGGTGAGCCGGGGTAGGGGGAGGGGGTTAAAGTTCCCTTTATTGAGTTTTTGGCTCATATCTTTAAAACGGTACGTCGTAAAGAAAAAGTGTCTTCTACATAATAAAAGCTAATAAAATTTACTACAACTGTCTCTTTTACACTATGTATCTTTAACGTTGTTCGTGGCGGCCGAAAAGGAAGATCTTCCGACCGAGCGAGATAGCATGCTCGGTCAGGCCGAAGCCCACTGACGTCATTTCAGACGTTGTATATATCTTGCCGTTCTCCGAAACTTCGATAGCGCGATGTAGGATTGTTAGGCGAATTGTGGGTACCGCTACATCACTCCCCCCCGAAGACCGATGGTATTCTTCAATGCGCTTGTGTTGTCAGGTGTGGGCCGAAGCTACGCGTGCAATGACCAGGAGAGGTTCCCGTGCTCTGCTTGTGGACCGGTCGTTGTAGCCTATGGCTGCCCCGTTCAAGCCAGACACGGGTTCGACCGGCGCGGACGCCCAACGCGGCTTATGGTCGAGGCGACCCGGTTATGCTTGATGTCTGCTGACGTGGTGCGGATGGGCGGGGAGTGTTGATGATGATTGATGTCCAGAAGGATGCGTGTTCCTGTCGGTGGTCACCAATTTAACGTTGTTCGTGGCGGCCGAAAAGGAAGATCTTCCGACCGAGCGAGATAGCATGCTCGGTCAGGCCGAAGCCCACTGACGTCATTTCAGACGTTGTATATATCTTGCCGTTCTCCGAAACTTCGATAGCGCGATGTAGGATTGTTAGGCGAATTGTGGGTACCGCCACATCATATCTATCTCCAATCATTGCCATGCTATGAGCTTCTAAAGTGGTCGATTTTCAAAAACACACATCGGGGTGGGCCGAAATTCGTTTTACATTCGGTTTAACTGAACTTCGGCAGCTTGAACCGAACTTCGTCATTCGGCCGAATTTCGGTTAAAATGCCGAACATTCTGCACTAAATATACTGATACTATCATAATAGAAATTAATGAAAAAAACATATCTGTAGTAATGTCAGTGAAATAAAATAAGTCTGATATACTCATTAATAGTCATTTATTTGAATTAGAAAAAGTAATCATATGTGATAAACAAAAAACTCAAATTGGTCTTTTTAAGGCTGGCCCCCGAGCAAACCATCTTTGCCATACATTTGCCGCGTTGCCGAGAGCGCACCAAAACCCTATTTTTTTTACTTAACTTAGTTCAAAATTGACCTAAAAAAAAATTAAAACGAGGAATATAGAGTTTATGATATTGTCGATCTATTGGCGTGTGTTTCAAATAAAAGTAATTTGTAAAAACTGAGGAGATGCTGAATGTATGCTTGAATTTTAATAAATTGGTTTTACTTTGGAAGCTGATATCATGAGTATAATAAACAAAAATAGAAAATTTAAAACGGGGAAAGGAATGTCGATATACTGAAGATTATTGCTGTATTTTTATTATAACTTTGTAGCTTTCAAATTATGAGTTTATAGGGCTTGAAATACGGTAAATTACGGTATCTCCGGAAGGAACGCCCTTGACTACCAGTCTTAAAAATCTTTTTAGTCTTTGGTTACTGAATCAAACAAAACACAAAATTAAACCACTCTTCTTACCAACCAAACCAGCCTTAGAAATCTTTCTTACTAAATCAAAAAACAAATTTTACTGCCCTTCTCAACAAGTCTTAGAAATCTCTCTCACTTAAGAGTCCGTATACGAAATTTAGCCGATTTCGCTCATTTAACAGACGTGATTTAACAGTTAAAATACAGTATTTCTGTAAGTTTTAATGCACAACATGTAAGATCATTTCAATTATAATCTAATGTTGCGGCTAGATTTTTTATTTTTTTAAGTATCTTTAAATAATCCAACTCAAACCCGCGACAGTTTTTTGATTTTTGCTGTAAAAGGTTTAGAATATCACTGCCCGCTAACTTGGCGATCGTCCTATTTCACCTGGCATATGAAAGACGGGCGTGAGTGTGAAAAGAGCAGTAGAAAAGAGAGTACGGGCTCTTAATAGTACGGGAGCCCTAGAACAAATTTTTTTGTGATTACTAACAAGCTAATTTTTTGTGAGTAGCTTTATTTTGATAAGACAAACAACTTTTTTATCTACGAAAAATCTTGAAAGTGATAGCTTAAACATAGATAGAAAGGATTTCATACTTTTATTTGATGGTCCTAAAATATGGATTGTTCTATTTGTAGGACAAGGTTACTCTTAAATTATATAACTATTAACCTACAAATATACAAAAAATCAGCTGGTTAGGGTTCCGTTTTAGGGTACAGTAGTCAACCAAGTTTTGTTGATTACAGAACCCTAAAAAGAAACCCTAACCAACTGATTTTTTGTATATGTGTAGGACGTAGGTTAATAGTTATATTATTTAAGAGTAACCTTGTCCTACAAATTTTAGGACCATCAAATCAAAGTATGAAATCCTTTCTATCTCTGTTAGCTACCACTTTCAAGATTTTTCGCAGATAAAAAAGTTGTTTGTCTTATCAAAATAAAGCTACTCACAAAAAATTAGCTTGTTTGTTATCTCAAAAAAAAATATTCTAGGGCTCCCTCACCATAATCAATAAACAAAAAATAAACTACTTTTCTTTACAATCATAACCAACCATTAGAAATCTCTGTTAGCTAGTCAAAAGTCAGAACACACAATGAAACTGGAATTTGGAAGATCTTAATAATAAGTTTTACAAATCTTGGCATAGGTAGGTACTTAACTTAATAATTAAAATACTAAATTATAGGGAGATCGCACACGTCACACGTTTTTGTGTGATCGAGTCTGCGGCTTACATACAATGTGCATGGCGCGCGCCATCAGAATGTATGGAAGCCGCAGACTCGATCACACAAAAAGTGTGACGTCTGCGATCTCCCATATTGGTCTAAAAAATCTTTACAAGATCTTCTAGCAATATTTGCAGCAAGTGCGTAAACAAATCACAACACGAAAAAGCGCGGCGAAATTGAACCGAAGTTCGGCCGAACTGCAGCCGAATTTTTCATTTTTACCGAATGTTCGGCCGAAGTTCGTATTCGGTTCAAACCACATTCGGCTCATCACTATAGTTTGTTCGTTCTAAGATGATATGGGTGACAGTTCTCATATTCTTTGCTACGGAATTGTTTTACAAGAAAACAAAAAAATCAGAATGTAATAAATTATATTCCATCTACAAAAATAAATGTTTCCTGTAATTGTAAATGAATAAAAATGAAAAGTTGCTAAATGCTAACTTATTGATATAAAATTATAAATATTAACTTTGAAATAGGAGTATAAAATTATTGTTACGAAAATATTTGAAAAATGTCAGATGCATGAAACGGAACTTATGCCAATATAGATTGACACAGTCAAATCGAAATCAAATCGATAAAAAAGGGCGGCCATCTTAAATCGCCGGCGTCACTCTGAAACATCAGTAGGAAATCGATAATTTCGATTGCAATTCCTTTACTTTTCGATATTTTTAAATTATTCGATTAATTTTTTTAGGTAACTTCCCTATTATTGTCAATTATAATGTGTCACGCATATCATCATAAAACGAACAAACTATAGAGAAAATCTTTTACATTTTTATTGCTAATAGTCAAATTTATAATAATGAATTTTATTCGTAACTTAGTATTGAGTATTTTTACCTAAAATACATTTTTAAGTCTTTCTTTGGTAAAGGCCCTATGTTCTTTGTGATTTAGTTTATTTCTGGTATCTATCTTACTAGAAAATCTCTGAAATGTATTTAACACTGCATATTCTAGTCGCAGAAAACCCTGGAGATCAGGCCAAAACCAGAATAATCTGGTTGAATCAACCCAATATTAAGTCGATGCAACTAGTAAAAAGGCTCCAGGAGAGCAACCAGTCTATAGAAACCGACCAAACCGTGCAGAGGAGTTTCCATGAAGTTAGTCCTTATGATGACAAAACATTTTGTATTCCAGCATTCAAATGTGGAAAATGCGGAAGGTTGCTGTTTCATGAGTTTGGGAGATTAATAATGATAAAACCTAATGGGACGAATAATGGCTATCTAGAGCTGGTCGAAGATAGTAAACTTACCGTGGAATTATCCGAACAAGTGATTATAGTTAATCGAGATGAAATTCAAGCCGGGATTTTCATCAGCACCAGCATCAAAGACAATTTCTTAGTCATACCATGGTCAATCTCACAAACTCATGAAAAAGCAACCTTCCGCATTTTCCACATTTCAATGCTGGATTACAAAATGTTTTGACGTCTTAAGGACCAACTTAATTGAAACTCCTCTGCATGGTTTGGTCGGTTTCTAGAGACTGGTTGCTCTCCTGGAGCCTTTTTACTAGTTGCATCGACTTAATATTGGGTTGATTCGACCAGATTATTCTGGTTTTGCCCTGGTCTCCAGGGTTTTCTGACATTAAATATATCTACTGCGGCTAAAATATGCAGCATTAAATACATTTCAGAGATTTTCTAATAAGATAGATACCAGAAAAATCGAAATCACAAAGAACATAGGGCCTTTACCGAAGAAAGACTAAAAAAACAAAATCGGTTGTCTGTAAAGTCGGTTTACTGACGATAGTTGAACGTGACAACGTCATAGCCTTAACCCCTCAGTTCCGAAAAATTTAAAAATATTTATAATGAGTAAAATAAACTATTCGCAATACAAAACGCTACATAAATTCGTGAAATCTAGTAAAATCTTCGAACAAAGCACAAGTCAAACCTTGACACGTAGGAAATAGAGCACAATTTTGAATAGCCGAAATAATACTAATAGCTCACAAATTGTTTATTTATTTTTCATTCACAGTGTGGTCAATGTATCAAAGGTCATAACTAACCAAACTTCGTTAATGGAATCAGGCGTTACTTTGCGGAAATCCATAGCTTAAAATTTAGTTTGTTATTATTTTTAGCAATATTCCGCGAAATAATGCTAAAATAACGCGGAATATTGCTAAAAATAATAACAAACTAAATTTTAACCAAATTTCTTCATACAAAAGTATTCTCTAAGTCATGGAAATACGTAATATAATCGAAACAAAGAGCGCGGCCCAGGTGAGCCTTGCTGAGAGCTGTCAGCGAGGCAACGCCGCATGAACTGTCATGTTTTTCGGGCTCGCACCTCATATCGAATTATAAGACGTTATCACGTCAACATGTATTTTAGGTAAAAATACTCAATACTAAGTAACGAATAAAATTCATTATTATCAATTTGACTATCTATTATATATAAATCTCCTGTCACGATGTTTGTACGCGATGGATTCCTAAACTACTTAACCGATTTTAATGTTTCTTTTTTTTAAATGTGTGCTTTTTTCAACTTGAGAGATAGGATAGCTTAGATCTTTAATTATAGTCGCAATTTTATTTTATTGCAAATAATTTGTCTATAAAGAGCGACCATGTTGTTTATGCGACGCGGGTCACGGGATAGCGATGGACGTTGCCATGGTGACATACTTTTTGTTATATCTATGGACGCTTGACACCACGTCAGTCTGGCCCCGTGGTAAGTTTTTTTTTTTTACTTATTTAGTCACTAATTCAATAAAATAATACGGGCGATATACTTTATATAATATGGCAAAGAAACGTTTGCCGGGACAGCTAGTTAGCAATAAAAATATAAAAGATTTTCTCTCATTCGAATGAAATTTTCGGTTTTATAAAACGAAGTAAAGATTTTATGCCATATAACTTTTCTGTGGCCATAGAAAAGACAATGATTTTTTTCTTAAAAACAAAAAAAAAAACAGAAAGTTTTTTAAGTTCTATGAAATGCTATAAAATAAGCTATAATTCTTTCATTTACTGTCTTCAAAAATCCTGATAGATTTAATAAAATACAAATGTTCCTAGACTTAGTTAATGTATGTTTTTGAAAATCGACCACTTTAGAAGCTCATAGCATGGCAATAATTGGAGATAGATACATAGTGTGAAAGAGACAGTTGTAGTAAATTTTATTAGCTTTTATTTTGTAGTAGACACTTTTTCTTTACGACGTACCGTTTAAAAGATATGTGCCAAAAACTCAATAACGGGAACTTTAACCCCCTCCCCCCACCCCGGCTCACCCCCTAGGGGCGGGGACTTTTAGTATGTTTATCTTCTAGGCATCCTAAACACATTTCTGAAGAAATTGCTTAGGTTGCAGCTCACGCACTCTACACCTGCTTTTTGGCTATTCTTTGGGTGGACTATGAGTGAAAAACTTATTTCAGAATGTCGTTTTGACTTATCAATGCTTCAGCCCGGCGAGCAGAAAAGTCACGTCTCACTCGAAGCCACTTTTTGCAAAAAAAACGCAAAATCATCACTTTAGAAAAAAGTTTTTAATAATAAGTTGGCTTTTGAATTTCAGGCCGTGGCTTGTCAAGATGGTACTCTGTGGTGTTACCAGCTGGTATTCAATACGGTGCACGGGTTGTACCGCGAGAGATACGCGTACAGAGAGAACATGACTGACGTCATAATACAACACCTAACCACAGGGAACAAAGTGCGGATCAAATGCCACGACCGAGTGCAGAAAATCGCTATATACAAACACCGCTTAGCTGTAAGTAATGTTTTTTATAATTTGCTAATCTAATCAGCTGTGCGAGCAGTTTGACGCCATATTTGTTTTAGTGACAACTAGCGCCGCAGTGGGAAAAAAGTGAAATACGTTCAATGACCTGAATTATTTAATGTCCGCTATCTTCAAAGAGCTATATTACAAATCGCTAACTATTATTTATTTATTTAATAAGAAAATACATAATTATTTATAGTAACTCTCCATAAACCACTAAGGTTTGTCCGGAGTGCACTGTTGTTTTATAATATATGTACTACAATTAATTAGTACAAATTAATAAACATAAACTTAATTCAATATTCTTTTACACAATATATAAAATAAAACATAATATGTAACACTTAATCATAACATCAGAAAACTAAATATCTAAAAAATTATTACATAACACAATTGAGTAGACGTTGGACGTTGAGTGAAGATCATTCAATTGACGTTCGGCCGAGTCATTAAATTGAATGGTGTCATTTACTGAATACGCTAGTCAGTTGTCATTCAATCGAATCGCAGATTGAACTAGAAGACTGCGACATATATAATATATTGTAATTGCTGATAATCTTACAGATTTGAGTGTTACTCTGGATAAGAATGTAATATTATATTCTTATTCCGACCATGGTTGCTTCACAACCGTCATAGAGCTACTTGACTGCATGTGAATCCCTTTAGTTTTCAAACATTTAATTACATACGAAATAATTATTGCTTACTTGGGCACTTTATATTGAATTTTTCATTTGGGTTCCTCTCCCAGAGCATACTTTACTTTAGACTCTAGAGTCTAGGGAAACTCAGTTTGATGAGTATGTGTATAAATAAAAACAATAAAATTACAAATATTTACAATAAAACAATCATTATGTCTTTTCACTTTTGCTTCATTTTGGACAAAATGTACCTTACGTTACTAAAAATTTTAATCACTTTAGTCCATACTTCCATACTAATATTATAAAAGTGAAAGTGTGTAATATGTCTGTCTGTCTGTTACCTCTTCACGCGCAAACCGCTGAACCGATTTTGCTGAAATTTGGTATAGAGATACTTTTGAGTCCCAGGAAAGTACATAAGATACTTTTTATGCCGAAAAATTTATAGTTCCCACGCGATAAACGAATTTGGGCGCAACGGAGTTGCGGGCGTGATCTAAACACACCGGCAAAATTAGCGGAACATAACAAAATTTTTTTTTGAAAATTATTCCCTGTTTTTAATATATTTATTTATTAATTTAATAATTGAGGATTAAAAAATAAAACTTATATAAAGAATGATGGGCATTTTTGTATGGACCCTGGCCGGCATAGCCAATAAAGTTCTAATGTCTGTTAGCCTATTGCTTATAACCTAAAGTTACTGAAATGAAACAGTTTATGTTATGAATGGACCGGAAATGTACAGTCTGGAACATTGAAAGTTATATTTTTGGCTCTTACTTTTTTTTTGTAAAAATCAAATCTACAATCGAAAAAAAAAATTCTATGCTGTATTTTAGTCAGCTTATCACTTGGGTAATTAATATTAGGGTGATACTTCCAAAATAAACACTTTTATTTTTTAAGTTTTAACCCATCGATCGTGGCAAAACGAGACACAATATCGCTAGGCTAGGTGTCTATACATAGAAATCGCAGTCATCTGGTTTAATCTGCGATTCGATCGAATGACTACAGACTAGCGCATTCATTTAATTACTAAAGGACAACTCGTCAAGACGTTGAATGTAACGTTTAACGTCTTGACTAAAAGTCATATAGCGAAGTCGTTAATCAGATGCTATATATTTTTTTCAAGTAGCCGTTGACGGGGTAGTTATAATTAAATCCACGCTTTCTTATTATTATATTAGTTATTACAAATAAAGCACTTTAATGTTAATGTAATCGATAAAATATCAACACAGTGCTATCAGCTGTGCGAGCTGTTTGACGCCATATTTGTTTTAGTGACTAGTAGCGCCGCAGTAGGAAGAAAATGAAATACGTTCAATTACCTGACTGATTTCATGTCTGCTATCTTCAAAACGCTATGCTACAAATCGCTAACTAGTTGGACGTTGAGGGACGATCGTTCAATCGACGTTCGGCCGAGTCATTCAATTGAATGGTGTCATTCAATGAATGCGCTAGTCATTCAATCGAATCGCAGATTGAACCAGATGACTGCAACATTTACACATTCATCGTCAAAAATGATGTCTTCCAAATATAGTGCCGGGTGAATAAATACATCGTGGCAACCACCGTCTAAACACCATATTATTGAAATAATATTATGGTCACATGCACCGATTGTGCGCCGCCCTATCAAACACGTACAGTCGTACAATAATGATGAACTAAAGCATCCCTCCCTTGTTGTTGACGGTTTATGAGTACGGTCTAAGACGTCAGCGAAGCCATTTTTTGAGAATAGCTTTCGCACTGAAGTGGTTTAAGTCCATAGGCAGTCCTATGATGTCAGGTGTAATATCTTTTTTTCTCCGGTTGTTTACCGTGTTCTGTCCATAATAAAAATTGAAGCTTATGATATAAGGTTTCATTTCATAGGCAAGTGGTTTTTGTTGGATACACCGGCCAACTTGACGCATCGTTCTTTAGGGCATAAAAACGTGTAAAATAGAAAAAATCTGCAAAAATCAAAAATTAAGAAAAATCTTTGAAATTTTAGTAGGAAGTTATTAAGTTGAATTCTTCATTTTTACATAAGAAATGACATGTTAAAAGCGTGTAATGCCTTCTATGGATCTGAAGAGAGTCTGGATACGCTATTACATGCTTGCATTTTGATTGTCAATCATTTCCTGTGTGATATTGTTTTACTCCTCCAGTAGCGCCAACTCGAGCTCCTGAACACATTTTGGAGCTGGAGTTTTAACTCGTACCGTTCACCCATTGATGTGTCACACGTTCTCAATCGGATCCACATCCGTAGACCGTGCTGACCTCTCCACCTGGGCACGCTAGCATCATTTAGGTCATAATGCCCGATTTTTTTACTCTATGGACGCGAATAAAATTGAAGTTACTGCCTAAAACTGTGTAAAAGGCACAACATGCAGTTCTAGGATGTCTGATAGCCCTGTACTGTCAAAGTACAATCATTAACAATCATCAGCTCTGTGCGGGCTCCAAATCATATGCCACCCCAAACCATTACGAAGCCTCCATGATAGGCCATTGTTTCCGTTAAGTTTGATGGTCTATACTCTATAGCGTTCCTTACGATATATCCACATTCTTTATCACCTGTCAACAAAATTTACACAGAATTTGCTCCCATCACTGTACAGCACACGATTTCGCTCACTTGTCAAATTTTGATGTTCACGCGCAAATCTTAGCCTGGCTCTTTGCTGTCCTGTCTCAAGTTTTGGTGCCCTTGCTGGCACCTTGAAGTTTAGTTAAACTTCTTTGAGTCTTTTTCTTACTGTAAAATCACTTACACGTACATCTCGGACCTGTTCCGATAGGTTTCGTCTCTGCAAAGCAGTTTGAGGTCGATTTCATAAGGCTTGTACCCTTACAAATCGGTTATCCTGAACCTTTGCCACCCGATATCTGCCTTGTTCTCTTCTCCGAACGTAAGATCCAGTCTCTCTGTAGCGTTGTCCGTTACGATGGACCACGAAAGCCGACACACCTAAGGCCTGACTGACCGAACGGTAGGTGTGACCTTTCTCTATCGTGGTTACAGCTCTAGCTGTCATAGATGCTGGAAAATCACTAATTTTGTATCTAAGCCATGTGTTCTTCCAAAAACCAAATAATCAAATGAGCTGGCATACCTTGCATCCCGCTAAAAACGCCATTCTTATCTGAAACACTTACTACGTCAATCATCGAAAAACACTTAGTAGGGCATAATTGCAATAAAAATCTGTCAACTTGCCAGTTTTGTTCAATATTTTATTTCTTAAATGAGCTTAGAAACTATAAAAAAGGATTTCACACAGCCCGACCCACTTTAATTCAAGTTGTGGCCCTTTTTACCAATGTTCCGCTAATTTTGCCAGTGTGTCTAGTTAATAATATGTGTCTGTGCTCACAGGTGCAGTTACCAGAGCGTGTTGTTGTATACGAGCAAGGAGACGACGATGGAATGCTGTACAGAGTGAAAGAGAAACTTGTGCAGAAGGCGGAATGTTCCCTGTTGGTCGCCACTAGCGAATCCCTTCTGTTGTGTCAGGTAAGTGAAACTATTAGCCCAATAGCGCACTAGCGGTCAGGTCGCGGCGGCTATCGAAAGTATGGTGTGGCTGGTGAGCGCCGTGCGGCCAAGTGTGCGTGGTCTATGGCGATTTTATACTAAGGTAGCTATCTCGATGGCCGTCGCAGCCTGGCCGCTGCGGCTTGGCCGCTAGTGCGCGCCCGTTCCTAAGGTCATATTTAATCCTAATCAAAAGGTTTATCCTATATATTTTTGTATTCTTTTGGCCATGCACGATTTTCTTTACTACAACATCACCTGTGCTCGAGGTTGCCTGGAAATTGCTACCTAGTAATAAGGCCGCCATTATGTGACACGTGAATATTTTTTTTTATAAACAATATTTCATTAATTTATTAATTCACATCACACTAGCGGTTGGTATACGGATTTAGCGCGGGTCCGGTAGTCAGATAATACGTTGCGGTCGTGCAACGATCCATCCATGCTTGCGCCGTGAAAACGCCGCGGACGCGCAACGTGATAAAAACGTTGCGTATCCGCCACGGGTCTGCAACGTCTTCGGTGTGCAGCCGCGGCGGCTAGCTAATAAGTAATAACTCAGGGCTTCGGGCCCTTAGACGATCAATTTTATTATGCAGTATCACATAATATTGTGCAATATTATCTACCGTCTAGAGCACTCTAGGGTTAATATTGAACGCGCCCGCCTTTCAGTCTAGGTTTAGGGGCTGCCTAAGACTTAAGAGTGTATGTAGCATGTGTACTTACATTGGTTTATTTTACGGTGGCGTGGAGACGATTTGCACATAAGACTTATTTTATAGTAGGTTACATTGATCTATCGGTATGGACGGATGGATGCGGTATTCGGACGGATCGACGGTCAGGATGATGATGGTTATGTGTTGTATAACAATAAAGTGAATTTTCCAGGACACAACATTATCAGTGATTGGTATGAGGATGCCAAGGTCGTGGACAGTGCCAGCGCCGATTCGCTATGTGAAAGTTACGACGTTGTTCTTTGAGGAGATCCTGCTTCTTGGCTTGTTTAATGGACAAGTAAGTCACAAATAGTAATATCAATTCTTCTATATAAATTGACATTGTTTGACGGTGCAGCTACGGTATTCAGTCGGGTTCTATCCGCCAATCGTGCTCATAGATTCCGTTACATACAACAGCCCATGCTAATAAAAGCGTGTTTATAATATGTATTCATTAATTTTCCTAGATATGGCAAGTGGAGCCGAGTAACGGTGGGTCAAAGATGATACTCCAAATACCGGGCAGCGTGCGATGTCTGGACGTCAGTGCGACCCGGAGCCGGCTGGCTGTCGTCGACGAGACCTCCGTGTGTCGAGTGTATAGCTTACCTGCTGGCGAGCTGCTGTATACAGTGAGTATATTAATTACTCTAGATATGGCAAGTGGAGCCGAGTAACGAAGATGATACTCTTAATACCGGGCAGCGTGCGATGTCTGGACGTCAGTGCGACTCGGAGCCGGCTGGCTGTCGTGGACGAGACCTCCGTGTGTCGAGTGTATAGCTTACCTGCTGGCGAGCTGCTGTATACAGTGAGTATATTAATTACTCTAGATATGGCAAGTGGAGCCGAGTAACGAAGATGATACTCTAAATACCGGGCAGCGTGCGATGTCTGGACGTCAGTGCGACCCGGAGCCGGCTGGCTGTCGTCGACGAGACCTCCGTGTGTCGAGTGTATAGCTTACCTGCTGGCGAGCTGCTGTATACAGTGAGTATATTAATTACTCTAGATATGGCAAGTGGAGCCGAGTAACGAAGATGATACTCTTAATACCGGGCAGCGTGCGATGTCTGGACGTCAGTGCGACCCGGAGCCGGCTGGCTGTCGTCGACGAGACCTCCGTGTGTCGAGTGTATAGCTTACCTGCTGGCGAACTGCTGTATACAGTGAGTATATATTATTTTCCTTATTTAGTTCTATATATGTTAAAGAAATTAACAGCTGAATGTGTTGATAAGCTAGAATAGTTGAAAGTGTATTTCCGCCGCCGAGTATTTATTTGTTGCGTTTGTTAGTGTCGGAGGAATGTTTTTGAAGAAATAGTTGGAAAATTAGAAAGTAAGAAAATTATTTCTGATGACGTACCTCACCGCTTTTGATAATTTAGTGCCGCACTGGGAGAAATTTAATTATGATCTTCAAATTAACCTATCAACCCCCATAAGGACACCGGCGACCGCGACAACAATAGAATAACAATAGATTTTCAAGAATCCGCGAATGGAAGGATTAATGAAGAGTTTGACAGATAATGTATGGGGCATATGTTTTTGACGTGATAACGTCTTATAATTCGATATGGGGTCCGCGCCCGAAAAACATGACAGTTCATGCGGCGTTGCCTCGCTCTGAGACGTTCCATTTAAAGCTTGAAGTGCAAGCGAGAGCGCGGAACGAGAGACAAGGAAGCACAATCGGCCTTTGCGTTCGGCAGACTTCGGCAGCGTTCGACATCCGTCTATCTCCTATTCTGTAACTATTTCGGCGCAATTTTGTATAGATGTTTTTTGTTCGTCTATTAAATCCATTTGAATTTTTCGAAGAGCGGCCATAACCTCCCTCTTCCATCTTCGGAGTTGAATCAATATTCTAGTAATCTCGTGAAAAACTTCTCGCTATTCAGAAATTTTTGTATGGCCCCCGGTGAGGATCGATCCTACAACTTCGGTAATTGGAGTCATTAGTATCGTCCACCTGCGCCACTGGAGCGATGACGTAAATATCGCAATTGTCTTTCACTTGCAGCTGCTCCGGGTTGCTTGTTTACTATAGTGAGTTGAACTAGCAGTCCAAAGTCCAATGTTTAGATACCCGCAATTTTTAGCATTATTTTAACCACTTATTCCAGTTTTTATTGTCCACTTTCTTATTTTTCACTCTTATAATTGATAAAATAGTGTGATAATAGAATCTTTTGACGTGTAAATATTTTTAGACAATCATTTGACAGAAATACATCGAAATAACTTTAGGTTACAGTCGAAAAAGTTTGTTTCTATTTATAGAGATTCAGAAGCGAGGGTTAAGGGGTTAAGGATAGTTGAAAGTGACAACGTCATACGTTGTCACGTTCAACTATCGTCAGTAAACCGACTTTACAGACAACCGATTTTTCATTTAATTACATTTATTAAAGTTCGTCTCTGAGTACGGCGGTTAAACTTCATAGATATGATGGGACGACCTCCGTCGGGCCCGCTAGTTATCAATAGTAAAAAAACGTATAAAAGTCTAGATTAGTCTTTCCCAAGGTCACCTTAAGGCCCCCTTGTGGGTGCTGAAGGTTTATTTTATAGGGGGCGGTGTGTGATTTATTTTTTCTGAATGCATTAGAAATTGAAACAATGGGGGCGCTAAAAAATAATTTGTTCTCAAAGTGGGCAATAGACAAAATAAGTTTGGGAAGCCGGTCGCCAGCCAAGAGAAATATTCAATTTGTGAACCTTAAAAAATTTATTACCTTTTGTAGGAGGAGAACGTGTCATCAGCGTCGTGGAACTCGTGGTGCGACGAGCTGCTATGTCTGTCCGGCGGCGGTCTGTTGTCCATCAAGGCCGGACACTTCCCGCCCGCCACGCAGCCGCTAGCCGGATCCGTTGTGGGATTCCAAGTAAGGGCCTGTCCGCATGTCCACGTTACATCATGTGAAAATTTACGTCAACGCAACGTAAAGTAAAATACACGTCACGATTTAGCAACATTGTAAGTCACCATGCCTTGTAAAACTGCTACGTTCTTCACTACTTATCTAGATATGGACTGTGCGGTCCATATCTAGATAAGTAGTGAAGAATGTACGTACGTAATGTGTGTACGTATTCTGCTTCTGCGAGAGATTTAAAAACAAAAAGACGTTAAATGTTGCTACACCGTGACGTGCATTTTTACGTTAAGTTGTCGTCAATTTTCACGTCACGTTAACGTAACGTTCCACGTTACAGCACCGTCCCACGTTGACGACGTCGTGACGTGAAGATATAGACAGGCCGTACGAAATAATAAATCATCAAAGTCCAAAGACAATCTAATATTTTTATTCAGAATTTATTTTATACAAAATATTTTCTGAATGTCGCGTCTACATGATGCCCACCGCCCAAAATGCAGCCCTTAGAAGTAAATAACGTTAATGTAAAACACTGCCACGTCACTGCATTTTGATATACAAAAAGTTGAAGGGTCTCACAGTAAACACGAGTGTAACAGCACATCTCATTTATTACAACTAATTATATACAGTAATCGATCTATTTCAGGGTGGACGCGTGTTTTGTTTGCAATCCAACGCAATGCAGACAATCAATGTCCCACTATCACACGCAGTGCATCAATACATACAACACAAAATGTTCAAGTAAGCTAAAATCTAATCCTCCAATCACTCACTACTAACTTACTATAGTGTCATGCATGTTTTAAAAATACGTGTGTCACTCGGGGATTGCCGCGGTAAAGCTATTGCATGCAATTATAATTAGCTTACGTCTAGTTGCACGCAAACAAACACCGTACCAAAGTCTGGCAACGTCGCACCGGTCGTCACAGCTCAACACCCCGAGTCACACCGAGCCGAAGTCTGCCGAACTGAAACGACGTTAGACGAATGTTAGGTGTTTTTCGTTACGGAATTTCTGAATTCGATCGCCGCGCTCAAAGCCCGCGAAAAAAGCTACCGAAAGGATAAAAACGGAGCCCTATTGCAACTTTGCTGTTTGTCTGTCTCCAGTCTGTATCTCAAGAACCGTGCTAGCTAGACAGTTGAAATTTTCGCAATTTATATGTATTTTTGTTGCCGCTATAACAACAGATAAGTACTGAAAGAAAATGTTTAAGGAAGGCTTCCATAAAACAAACACAATTACTTTGGCCTTTTTTGCTCGATATCAATAATTGCAATAGGTAGGAACTTGACAATACGACCACAAAATACTCAATTGTATTTATACCTTACTTTAATAGTCACTACATATTATAAAACAAAGTCCCCGGCCACATCTGTCGTCTGCTCACTGTGAATCCAGAAATCACTGCGCGGATTTTCATGCAGTTTTCACCAATCGATAGAAATGATTTTTCTGGGAGGTTTAAGTATACATATAATTTGTTTAGTATTGTGTGCATTTAAATAAATTAACGTTATAACATTTTTAACGATTCTTCTTAGCAAAAGGCTTAATGTTTTTTGTGCTGGTTTTCTCAAAGGTCATCATATATCCATACTAATATTATAAATGCGAAAGTGTGTCTGTCTGTCTGTCTGTCTGTCTGTTACCTCTTCACGCTCTATCCGCTGGACCGATGTAGCTGAAATTTGGCATGTAGATACTTTGACTCTTTTTCATGGCGCGACCTTGAAATTCCAATATCAACGACCCTAAAAAAGTTTCACTTCAATATACTGTATGTGTTATAATTTCAGTGATGCCTATGCGGTGGCTTGTCTCGGGGTCACCGCTTTGGACTGGGAACGACTCGGTATGGCCGCCTTAGAGGAACTGTCCTTTGAAGTGGCTAAGAAGGCGTTTCAAAGAAGTGAAAACATAATCTTTCTTTCACTAATTGACCACATACAGGTGACTAATTATAAACACTATTTCTATGTCAATTTACTAATGTCTGATACGTTAGAAAAATTGGTCGACTGAGAAAGACAGAACATTGTATAATTACTATAACGTCTGTACACACAGTGAATGTTTATACATAATTATATTATAATATAACTGATATTTTATGAAGGACTCCAGCGGTCATTGACCTTATTAATATTTTAAGAGTGATATGAAAATGTTCTCACTGTATTCTGTTATCATAAAAAAATAAACTATTATAAAGGTACTATAACAAAATAGGATAACCTCTTGGTAACTCTTGATTCTTGAATAATAATATCCAACAAACAAAAATTTACTGAATACTCTGTTCTAAACGAGAATTTAAAACACGATAATATGACCCTTAAATCATCTGTTACTTTATCGTAAATCGCGGTTTGTATAGAAAACGATAAAATTTAACACGTATTTTGAAATGGTGACCCCATGTCCGCCTATAGGTACTACACTAATGCTAGATAACACTAATATTATTGTGTCGTTATATCTATGACGGAGGCTATGGTATACACTTCGATTACATATTTTACATGTTCGATCACTTTTTTAGGAGCGTCACTCTGCGGGCGAGAACCGCGCAGTCGTACTGGGCGATATACACGCGTACAGGGGGCGGTACGCGGACGCCGCGCGCGCGTACGTCAGTGCCGCGCACGACGACCGCGCGCTGCAGATGTATGTCGACCTGCGGATGTTCACTAAAGCGCAGGTGAGAGTTGTGTTACATATATTATTGGTCAAACAATATAGTGAAACGTGTCAGAAAACGTGCCGTAAGGGTGCCGTTCTACTGAAGCGGAGCGGAGCTTAGCGGTGCCCAAATTGACCAATCGTGCTATTCCAGCGTAATGACAGCGAAGCGGAGCGAAGATTTCGAGCATGGTGATTGGTCAATTCAGCACCGCTAAGCTCCGCTCCGCGCCAGTGGAAACACGGCCTAAAACGTGTATCAATATTGATTTGACGTGATTTGTCAATAATACCTGAGAGTTTTGTGCGTATCCACACATGTACAGATACGCGATAGCAATATTTTCGTACCCAACACAAGAAGATAAGACGTGGCGTTGGATGTGCTACTTATAAATTTAATTTGTGTGTAATTTGTGACCTGACGTTAGAATATTTCACTTTATGCTTCAGGAGTTTGTAGGCGAAGGTGAGGGTTTAGCGGCGCTAGCGCGGCGTCGCGCGGAGTGGGCGCGGCGTGTTAACGAGCCCAAGGCGGCCGCGGAGATGTACCTCGCTGCGGGGGATATAGGCAAGGCGGCTAGGCTGCTGGCTGAGAGCGGCAGACGAGATATGTAAGTATAAGACGGCTTGATTGTTGGCTTAGAGCGGCAGACGAGATATGTAAGTATAATCTGAGAGCCGCATATGAGATATGTAAGTATAAGGTGGCTAAGCTGCTGGCTGGGAACGGCACACGAGACAAGTATAAGGCGGCGAGACTTTTGGTTGAAAGCGGCAGGAGACATTTGTAAGTATAAGGCGAGCTAGGTTGCTGGCTGAGAGCGGCAGACGAGATATGTAAGTATAAGACGGCTAGACTGTTGGCTTAGAGCGGCGGACGAGATTTGTAAGTATAAGGCGGCTAGGCTGCTGGCTGAGAGCGGCAGACGAGATATGTAAGTATAAGACGGCTAGACTGTTGGCTTAGAGCGGCAGACGAGATATGTTAGTGTTGTATGTTTGTATTTTTTTAATTGATGCACTTACTGAAAACAGCTTTTGCATAAGTGAAGTGCAGTCAATAAAAAATCAACACACAAATTATTGTAATTTAAGCTATGATCACTCCTCCAAATGTAACAGGGGCCGTACCACGAAACCGTTTTGAGACTCAAACAATCGTACGAGCATGCCGCGTCCTACTCTAACAAACGAGAAATTACGTTGTTCGAGCGGGACGCAGCATTCTCAGCCGAATGTTTGAGTCTCAAAACGGTTTCGTAGTAGGCCTACAGTTTACAGTAGAGTAATTATTTCAGGCTGATTGAATTGGCGAGGAAAATGGACAAGGGTTCGAGTGATTCGCTGCGACAACTCGCTGAGGCTTTGGAAATGGCTGGAGAGCTACCCACCGCCGCCGACGTCTATAAGAGGCTAGGGGATTATAGGTAAGTTCAGAATACTAATGACGTGAAACACATTAGACAGACATTAATAGATTCAGGAGCAAGAACAGACAGATACATCTGTCTATTCTTGCTCGTGAATCTATTAATTTGGTGTTACATAATATTGTGTGGAGATACTTTGAGTCCTGAAAAGATGTCATGATGTCACTTCTTAATTAAGTTGACATAACATTATTATTTAATAATAATGTTATGTCAATAACATTTTTGATCCGGATCTTCGTCAGAGAATTATCGAAGTGTCTTGGCTAAATGTAGGTCCGCTACACAAATTAAATTAATGTTGCATTCAATGCGTTCGATGCTGCCAACCTGTGGACACTTGGCCTCCTGTTATAGTAAACTTAATATAAATGTTATAGTAAAGTGGCGCAGCTAGCGGTTGCGTCGGGGGAGTGGTCTCAGGCGTTCGCCCTGGCGCGTGATCATCCTGAGTGTAAACGCGACGTGTACCTGCCGTACGCGCACCAAATGGCCAAGGAGAATAAATTCGTTGACGCTCAAAAAGGTGGAATATCTTTATTATTGGCTTTTTGCATTGTAGGACTAAATCCCATACAGCGAGACCACACTAACTGCCGCATTCAGATACCAATATTAATCACTTACACTAGTCAAGCGTCACCTGCCGATAGTCGGCACTGGGGAATGGCGCGAGTACGACGCGCGAGTGGTTAACTGTAATAAAATGAAAATTTTCACATATGCGGCAAAAGCTTCAGACAGACAATGTATGGGCAATGGACATTATCTGTCAAACTCTTCATTAAATTAAAGTTTAATCTACATTAAATGTCTCTGAGTAAGGTCGTGTTTCCACCTGCAAGACAAGTGCCGCGAGAAGTGTCTGACAGTCTGTCTGACAGCAGCTTGCATTTGCAAGCGGGGTTTACACTTGTAAACCCCGTAGCAAGTGCTGTCGCAACAATTTGTCAAGCGCTTCCTGTGAGTAGTTGCGAAATCATGTTTAACATGTCTGCATGGACGCGCGAGTCGCGACAGATCTCGCTGCTATATCCCGCAGCAAGTTCAAAGTTTCAAATTCTGTAAATTCCTCATGTACGCTGATGACCTGAAAATATATAATATTATACAGTGTGCTGAAGATCATTTCAAATTTCAAGAAGACCTTAACAGATTTTCTAGGTATTGCGAAACTAATAAATTATTATTAAGCCTTAATAAATGTAAATCGATAACCTTTTCTAAAAAACGAAATATTAGTACATTTTCTTATAAACTTTGTAATGAATATTTAGAAAAAGTTGATTCTATTAGTAGTAGGGGAGGCGAAGGTGCTATTTTTGTAGTCACTCGAGCGTCATGGAGACCTAGTAGGTTGTATACATTAGGTAAAACTGATAAAAAAATAATAAGAGCATTTTTTATTTTAGCGGTGGGTTCAGAAACTGCGGCCATTTTAAAGTTTTGAAAAAGAAAATATATTCAGAAAATTGGTTATTTCGGTCAGATATTATTATATTTTAGACAACAAGGACTAAATCATTTAGTTTAGTGCAAAATAAAATATCTGCGAAGCTTAGTTAGGAAAATATAAAGCTTTATATTTTTATATTTTAAAATGTACCTACGGGCTTACCAAACCTTTGAATCGTCAGTGCTTTTTATGGAAGCTTTTTTAGGGTATGCTAAACATCCCCTATCTTAATCTGACAGATCGGATGACATTTCAATACTCAAAAAAAAAAAATAATTTAACCCACCACGTGAGAAATCTGATTTCTATAGCATGATAACTAGACACATGTCGGAAGCCTATACAAGCTTAATCTGACACGCTCGAGCTACTCCCGAAATCCCCTCTTCGCTTCCTCTACTATAGAGATCTTGGGGTAACACTAGATAAAAAAATTCATCTGGACATACACGTAGATAATATTATAAATAAGGCTTACATAATGTACGGATTCGTTGTGAGGTCTTGTAAGGACTTTGTGCAATCCTCTACATATCTCCACGTATACAAATCACTCATACGTTCGCAGCTCGAATACGCTGTAGCTATTTGGAACCCTTATTATAAAAAATACATTGGACGTGATCGAAATGGTACAAAAATTTTTTTTCGCGCAATGCACTACAGATGTCGTCATTCCCGAGACTCATATGGCACACTTCTTGAAATATACAATCTCCTCCCACTATCATCTAGACGTATTCAGTTAGAAATGATGCTGCTGTATGACCTATGCCATAATAGATATGACTGCATATCCTTAAACAATAAGTTATGCTATAGGATACCCATAACTACACATAGTCGAAGGCCTCACCAAATATTTGCTACTGTAGTCAGTCGAACTAATGTTGGAAAACGTTCCCCATTCAATAGACTAGCCAGTACTTACAACAAGAACTTTGTCCCCATTGATATCTTTAGCTATAAAATAACCAAATATAAAGAAGAAATTCTAAAATTACTTAATAATATTATGCATTGACAATGTCATTAGTTGGCTGTAATTAATTACATTTTTTTGTTACAAATATAAGTAATAAAGTAAATAATATAAGATTTTTTTGTTACAAATATAATATACTTAAGTATATTATATTTGTAACAAAAAAATCTTAGCTTGTAGTGACTTCACTACAAAACGTGCCACAATGTAATAAAATTAAAAATTTATTTAAAAGTTAAATCATATATACAAGAACACCAGTTTAATAAGTACCTACTTTTAGCTTTTGATAATGTTTTAAATTTTAGTATCTTAGATATTTATACTTTACCTTTACTGGATGATTAGTAATATAGTTAAGTAATTTGTGGTTAACGCCGTTGGTTCCGTAGTAACTAAGTTTTTGTTTATATACACGATTATAATTATGCACTATGGTTACTGTTTGTTAACTTCAATAAATGAAAAAAAAAGTTATCGCACGGCTGGTGTTTTTGTTGTAAATAATTATATAGTTTCTATCGCGACATTCGTAAGCTCTCGTGTGTAAATACCTCCGCGATAAGTTGCGATAGTAATATCCGCGAGCTTCTCGCAAGACATTTAATGCAGCAATAAATTGCAGGAATTAGTACGAAATAAAAAATATTGCAAGAAACTCACGCAAGACTTCCGCGAGTTTGCTTGCAGGTAGAAACACGGCCTAAGCGATACTACACTGCAACGTAGCGACGTGACATTTGACGTTCCATAGTACTGACGTTTTGTGTCGCGTAGTGCGTACCATACATTTTTTTTTTTTTTCTTATTTATTAGGCTTGTGTCGAAACCGACAATGCCAGCCTCATAAATTACATCCAAATTATACACTTCATTGTTAACAATTTGCAAACAGATACTAATTAGCTCTACACTTAATAAAATTCAAGTAGTGCGTACCATACATTGCATACGAATAATATTTACCGTATCGTGTTGTGTGGATTTGCTGCAGTTTAGTTACGCCTCTTGCGGTCTCACCTTTACAAATTACAACATTTACACTTATATACAAGGTCTGCTAGTCTTTGTCGGGCATATTAGAAAAAGCTTCGTATCTTTTATGTATATGTTACGCTCAAAGACCGAAATCGCTCAGTGAGCGAAAAAATAGCTCACAACGCGTTGTGGTCACAGTGAAACAGCCACGACGCGAAATTCGCGTCGTGGCTCTTATGAAAACGGCCACGACGCGTTCTGGCAATCACAAAAAGGCCATAACGCGAAATTCGTGTCGTGGCTAATATTCTATTCATTTTTCTTGATTTGTTCTTGATTTATTAATCATCCATAGGTATGGAAGATTATAATTGAATTACCACGCGTACTACAAAATATTTTTCCTTTTATAAAATCACTGCAAAACGTGCTTGTCATATTAATATTTATAAAATATCCATAGTTCCATACTATGCATACTCATATTATCTGTCTGCCTGTCTGGCGCATCGTGTTGTTGTTTTTGTTTTTTTTTTTTAATATATGTATAAGTAAAGTAATCTGATCTCAATAAATAATAAAAAATATAGTTTTATTTTAATTAATTTCATTTAAATACAATACTACTAGTTGATGTCCGCTACTACGTTGTTCCAGACAGACAGAGAGACAGACATTAATAATAATTGTTAGTACGGATAGTATTAAACTATGGATATTTTATAAATAATAATGATAAACACGTTATGCAGTGATTTAGTAAAAGAAAAATATTTTGTAGTAATCTTCCATACCTATGGATGATGAATCAATCAAGAACAAATCAAGAAAAACGAATAGCAATATCAGCCACGACACAAATTTCGCGTTATGGCCTTTTTGTGATTGCCAGAACGCGTCGTGGCCGTTTTCATTAGAACCACGACGCGAAATTCGCGTCGTGGCTGTTTCACTGTGACCACAACGCGTTGTGAGCTATTTTTTCGCTCACTGAGCGATTTCGGTCTTTGAGCGTAACATATATTTATCAGTAAGGCCGTGTTTCCATTGACGTGGAGTGGAGCTTAGCGGTGCCGAATTGACCAATCACCATGCTCGAAATCTTCGCTCCGCTTCGCTTCGCTGTCATTCCGCTGGAATAGTACGATTGGTCAATTCGGGCACCGCTAAGCTCCCCTCCGCTTCAGTGGAAACGCACCCTAAGTGTGGGTATTTTTCTAGTAGAGCGGCTAGTTTCCACTCTTAAAATATGATGCTTTAGAATGTTATCAACAATGAAATCAAAATCGAGGTATAAATCTAATTATCCACTATATTTAATAATATTATTTTCAGCGTATCACATGGCTGGCGAGACGTCGACCGCTATGCGGGTATTCTACGTGTTGGTCAATAACGCTATAGCTGAGGAGAGATTTGCTGATGCCGGATATCTTCACTATCTACTAGCCATGCAGTATTTGGAGTCTGCTGCGACCGCAAGCAATAAGTGAGCATAATATTATTTTATGTATTTACTTGAAAAATACGTTTGTATGTTGTTATTTGTATTTTAAAACCAGAGGCGAAGCCAGATGCATTTTTGAACAATTAGAATTACTAAACGCCAAATAATAAGGATAAAGAATTTTAAACGACCTTGAATTTGTTGCTGTTTGCTATTTATAGGTCCAATTAGTATCATTAAGGGCCTTATCACACTGGCGATTAGCGAGCGATTTGAAAGCGCCGCGACAGCGCAGCCTCGTCACGGCGTGGTGTGGACGACTTTTTTTACACTCTTCTAGGGAATTCCCTAGACGAGTGGAGTCTATTTTGTACACTTGTCTAGGGAATTCCCTAGACGAGTGTACAAAATGGCGTCCACGCCACGTCGCGATGCTGTTGCGCTGTCGCGTCGCTTTCAAACCGCTCGCAAATCGCCAGTGTGATATGGCCCTAGCATTATAATATTCCAATGCTGGGAGAATACAACCTCTTGAAAATTGCGTCTAATGATTGCCAATGATTTTGGCAACCAATAGCAACAATGTCAAGCAAACACGTGTCACGTAACAAACAAAATCTAGTGTGGGCCGAGACTGCAAAAGGTCGTAAAATACATAGTAAATCTATTTAAAATTGTCATTTTTTACAGAGAACAAACCACAAACTTATCACAATTCTCCACCAACGATCGTCTAGCACGTATCTATCACGCGTACGATACGATACACAAGTGCGTACACGAGCCCTTCTCGCTCGCACAGCCGGACGCATTACTGAACGCAACTCGGTACGTGCTTGCGTCCATTGAGGAACCGCCCCCTGGAGTGTCTATGTTGTATCCTTTTTAAAGTTTTGAAGCACTTAAATAGGATTGGTAAAATATTTTTATAGACTCAGATCAAAAATTATGATCATAATATTATGTAAATGTCGGTGTATCTTTGATTCAATGAAATTAACCACTTTTGTCTATATGTGCTTGGCTCCTATGAAACTGACGACTCGATGTCGATTTGGTTGTTTAGTCATTATGATTACGCAAAGCTTTTTTTGCAACATTTGTGATAAGTGTGTGATGACCTTAATAAAATAGTTCAGTTGTTTATACTTGTGCATGGCGAAACAAGCGAAAGCGTTCAACGCGAATATGTTAGCCCGACAGATGCTAGACAAGATTCAGGGACTTCAAATACCTCAAAAATTTCAGGTGAGTAAAGACAAGAGTATAAGAATTTTCAGTTAATGCCGGGAGTGGCCACTTTCGTAGTTTACTAAAAAGTATCATCAACAAGTTATAGTAACCTTAAATACAAAAAGAAGTTGTTAGGGTTTGAAAGAGGGGATGATGATAATTCCGGCAAGGAAATCCAGTTATAACTTACCTGGTTATTAATCTTGAATATTTGTAGGAAAGCGTAGAACTGCTAATACTGAAGAGTGGTTGCGGCGGTACCGCGGGCGACGATGACGTGTCGCCGCTCTGCTGGCGATGTCGCCGCCATACGCCACCGCTGAGTACCCAGTGCGCCAGGTGTCGACACATGTTGGCGCACTCCCTCGCCACATACGGTAATAGAAACAGAACTCCTAATACTGAAGAGTGGTTGCGGCGATACCGCGGGTGACGACGACGTGTCGCCGCTCTGCTGGCGTTGTCCCCGCCACACGCCACCGCTGAGTACCCAGTGCGCCAGGTGTCGACACATGTTGGTGCACTCCCTCGCCACATACGGTAATAGAAAAAGAATTCCTATTGGCGGCGATCACCGCGGGACGCGACCACGACCGACAAAAATTAAACAAATTGCCACCTTGAACTAGGCTATATTATGCTTTTTGACGTGGCAACGTCTTATAATTCGATGGATCCGGCTGCACGCACGAAAAAACATGACTCATGCGGCGTTACCTCGCTCTGAGGCGTTCCATTTTCTTATGACGTTGTCACGTTTAACTATCGCCAGTAAATCGACTTTACAGACAACCGATTTTTTCTTCTACCAATATTGGTCTAGCGACCGATGCCTCTAATCCATATTCCATAGGTCTAAGCCAATAATCCATAGGTCGCTGGTTCATATCCGGCTCGAAGGATAAAAAAAATGTACGGTGCGCACAATCTTTTTATGATAGTTTGATATTTGATTTGATAGAGAGCAAGAGAAAGTCCGTTTTTTATACTAATGTCGTTTATTGATCAACTGATAGAATGATATGAGTACGCGCGGAATGATTGGTGTACGCGCTTGCCCGTACAATCACTGTCTTGTAGTGGCGTAGAGCAAAATGAAACGTATAACCTGTCCTATTCAACCATCACGTTCCTAAAATACGATTCAAAATCTTTGATTGTAAGTAATATAATATTTTATTTAGAGGTCCTCCCGTTGGTGCAATTCGAGCCAGCCGAGGGTATACCTTACGAAGAGGCGGTGGAATTGATCAATCGTATGCCAATACCGGAAGTGGAAGTGCCCAGTGCGGGAGCTGATATACTGAGGATAGACCACGACGTGGACACAGCTGATCCGTTCCTGGATAGGGTGGAAGAGGTACAGCATAAATAAGGCTTATTAACATGCCTATTATTATCTACGTAACAATAAAATATGAAACAGCTCTTCTAATGTTGCGAGTGTCCATGGGCGACGGTAGTTGCTTTCCATCTGGTGACCCGTTTGCTCCGTTATTTTATTAAAAAAAAAAAAACAGTTTAACAAAGAAATCTGTCGTTTTGCCCCGAAAGTCCATCAGTACGAGGACTGCTATTTATGTATCCGGAATTAAAAAAAGAAACAAACATACAGGGTGTCAAAAGACCGCTTCCGATAACTTCGTGGGGTTATTATAGGGCATGAGATATATCCATTGGTGCAAGTAATTTTCTTTAAATCGACAGTTTTTAAAATAGTCAAAATTTTCAACACACAATGTATAATGCTGATGTAAATGCGCGATAGTATCGCGCGCCAGTGGAGCCCCGCCAGCCCCGGGCTGCGCCAGCCCCCCCCGCGCCGCCCGCGCCAAGTCCCGCGCGCGCGGCCCTGCGCTAGACAACACAGCTGATCGTGGTGTGCCCTAGGCCCTAGCCCGTAGGTAGTGAATAAACCATCAATATTGTAATGATTATTAAATTACAATTGTTTTCACGATTTAATAAAATGTTAGAATTTATTAATTACCGTTTCTTAGGTTTATTTCTCAAAAATACTCAGTTTTTACTTCCGGCCAAAAAGGAAAAGTAATCATAATTCACATCCGAATCAAGTTGTAAAAATACAATACAGTGTTACTATGGACAAAATACTTGATAACATGTTCACTGACCTGTGATCAGCTGTCTGCTTTTATGAAATGCAGTTCGAGCTGTGCTCCATCTAACTCAATGTCTAGATTGCAGAGTTTTTCAACACGAAACAAAAGTACTCGTAAACAGGAGACATTCCAATTCTTTTAAAAACACTTTTTACTGCACTGTTTAAACTGCACTATCGTCTATCGACGACGATGTTCACCCTCGTTCCATAAAGGTTTACGAGTATTAAAAGTTCATTCACATTCACAGACGTATCACCTGAAAAAATAGTTATCAATGTCACAAAACAAGCAATAAGACCAGAACATCCGTAAAATTACAAAACTTAAACAAAAACTTCACAGTACACCAGCGCGGCGTGTGCTTACAGCAGACCAAATAAAATTAAAGAAAAAACTTTGTAAAATAATAGGGATGTATCCCTCTGCATATTTTGAGTTATCGATAATTTTTTATCGATAAATCGTTATTGTTTTACATACGAGTATGTGTTATGATTACAGTCAAACTAAAAAAAACAAATACCTACTCAATGTTAAGAATAGCGACAATAATAATTAAAAGTTATTTAATTAATTAGGTATTATTAAAGTATTTTCATTGCATGCGTAAACGCGTATACGCGCATACGTATAACGCATAACGCGTACCAAAGTATAACAATCAGTTTATCACGGTAATGTAGGTATCGAAATGCATCACTGTTTGTCATCCCTATAACACCTCCCCTCCCGCGCCTCGGTCGCCACGGACCGGTCAGGCGCCGACCGCGCGAGGTCCGCTGGCCAGTGCGAATCAGACAAGCAAGCGGCGCGCAGCGATTTTCGCGCTTCTTCGTTCACGCGATCCTCCGCGCCACTCTTTTCGTACCTACCAGCGATGTTATGGCTTCCCGCTTGCTTCTTGTTTTCTCTGTGTGTATGATATTGCAATATCTGTGAAATTGTAATGCTCTTGTTTGAATAAACGATGTACGAACAAAAGCGTTAAAAGTGTTAATTGATTATTAATTTAGTTGTGTTAAAATACTTTGTGGTGTGATAGATTTCGTTTAAAGCGAGAAGTGTTTTTGACGTTGTTGGTGGTGACTGGTCTTATTGCTTGGTGTTAAGGACTATTTTCAAAATGCATAAAGAAGTAAGAACACTTGAACTCAACATTTTTCACGTAAGTTAATTGCATGGAGATTTATGTATGAGGTTTTTTCGTGTATCATCCGTAATTTCGATTGATAAGTGACGATTGTGAATAGACAGTTCATCCGCATATTGGTTTCGTTATTTACGATGAAATTTTTGTAACTATGTAGTCTAATAATATTAGACTAGTTTCAAGTACTTACAACAGCATGGCAAACTTCTAAGTTTGCCATAAGTATTAAGTACTGTAGTAAGTTGTGCACAGAAAGTTGCTTACAGTATTCTACATGAGTTACTATTAAACTTTTAACACTGCAAGTAACTTAGATAAGAGGTCAAAGGTCAGAGTTATAAGTTCCACGTCATGGCGACCTTCATGGGTTTAAAATTGAAAAGACACCACATACATTAGGGTTTCTGTGTGTTCTGTCGTAGTGTATCGTCATTTGTCGCATACGACCTTTCGAATCGTGCGTAGGCCAGAGCTAAGTGCTAACAGCTGAATGCGCGGTTCTCGAGTTCGTAGGTACTTCGTACACACGATAACGTTGACCGCGCGCTGCGGCGCTGCATATTGCATAATGGAGTAAAAATAATAAAATTTAAAAAAAATATTATAAATTATTTTTCTATGTGGTTTATTATCATGTTTAAAAGGTATTAATTATAAAAAAAAAAATTAAAATAAAAAAAAAAAAAAAAAAAAATACATTTTCGTAATCAGAAAATGTAGTATAATCATACCCCAAAGTTATCGGAAGCGGTCTTTTGACACCCTGTATATCATTTAATATGGTTTTATTGCTTTTCAAAATATTCGCCGCGATGATCGACATACTTTTGCATACGCTGGAACCAATTTTCATAGCACTTTTTCCATTCTGATTGAGGTATCTCCAAAACGTGCATTTTGAACGCTACAACAGCCTCTTCGCGGCTCGAAAAACGTTGACCACGTAATTTGTTCTTCGCGTATGGAAATAAAAAGAAATCGTTAGGTGCCAAATCAGGGCTGTACGGCGGATGACCAGTCAATTCGATCTTTTGACCCTCCAAAAACTGAGTTGTTTCAGCTGAGGTGTGACAGCTAGCAATGTCGTGATGTAATATGATTCTGCGTTGTCGGTTGTCCTTTCTTATTTCTTCAAAGGCTTCTGGTAAACAAATGGTCGTATACCATTCAGAATTAACCGTTTTACGATTCTCTAATGGCACTGTAGCCACATGTCCATTAATTCCAAAAAAACAGGCGACCATTTGCTTCAAAGTACTTTTTGCACGAGTTACTTTTGTTGGTTTCGGCTCATCTTGGAACACCCACACCGTTGACTGTTGTTTAGTTTCGGGGTCATATGCATAGATCCAAGATTCATCACCTGTGTAGATATTATCAACGGCTTTTGACGTACCACGGTTGTATTTTTTTATCATTTTTTGCACCAATCGACACGAGCCCGTTTTTGATCGATTGTCAAGTTGTGCGGAATCCAACGCGAACATATTTATTTTACAGCCAAATGTTCGTGTAATATCTTATGTGCATACAGCTCGTCATACTTATGCCTAAGGACGCCTCTATCTCGCGATATGTAACATGACGATCACGCATTATTAGTTCCCGCACACCATCTATATTTTGTGGGACAACATCTGTTTTTGGGCGACCTTCTTTATTTTCATCCGTGAGCATAGACCGCCCACGATTAAACTCACTGTACCAGTGATAAACAGTGGTTTTTGATGGTGCTTCATCTCCAAAAGTTGCGGTGAGTTGAATAAAGCACTGTTGTTGATTTAGCCCACGCCGAAAATCGTAGTAAATCATTGCACGAAAATGTTCACGCGTTAAATCCATGGCAAATGAAGACTCGCAATTTTCAAAATGACGCCACAATGGAAAAATAATTGACAGTCACATAAAACAAAATGTATTCTTCAACCAAAGAGTTCTGTTTTCAAATGTTGTAATTACTTTTTAAATATTGTTCTTGTAAGTGGCCAGTGCCGGATACATAAATAGCAGCCCTCGTATCAAGTGTAATGCAAATGTTATTATCTAAGTTAGGTTTGTTTTTTCTCCAGAAGAATATAATATTATACATTTGCATTTCTACTTAAAAAAATCCTACTTCTTACGAAGCTTCTTCAGCTTTATATTGTGCCTTTCTCATATTATATTCTTTCGCATACTTGCAAGACAAACACTGTCTAAAAAAATAAACGTTTTTTTCTAATCTTTATCACGAAAAGCATTTTAAGCAAGTAAAAGTAGATTTACTATCTTTACAATCTTTTAAATCAACACTTTAAAATAATTTGAGATTTTAATTTAATTCCGCAGGACGACGACTCGGGCGTAGTGATATGCAGTCGCAACGCGTTGCTACAGATGAGCCCAGCTAACGTCGTCATAGTCAATCGACCACCGCTACCGCCGACCTTCTACAGAAACATGTTGCCAGAGCTACCAGTTACTGTCTGCGAGAATTGCCAGAGCGTAAGTGATTTTGGTATTTTTATTTATATGTTTTGATTAAAAAAATCAAATATATAAAATATACCAATAATAATATTGGTTAATTTTTAACATACAAATGTTTTTGTTTTATGGGGTAGATAGCTGTAATATTTGTGTAGTAGAATAGTAGTAGTACTTATAAGGTTAGTTAACGACCAGGAAATGAGGTAGAAAATGTCATGTAAATTAAACATAAGCTACGAAGTTTACAAGCTAGTATGCAGCACTTTATTTGTATAAGTTATTAAATAAAAGAACGTGCGGCAACTATAGATGGCAGCACATGTCAAGTAAAAACTAATAGTAGGGGGGGTCGCGCTCAGTTTAAAAAGTAATTTCATACCGAGCGAAAATCGTTACAATAATAGTATTCCACTAATACATAACAGCTTTGATCGTCAGCCACTTCATAATGGGTGGAATAAAAATTGAGAGCATCTCAAAGTTGTTGTTGGGAATCGTATTGAATCAAAGCGCACTCCGTGCGCTCGCCAAGTTCCAGCAGGCCGCGCGCATGCCGTGCACTATTTACACGAACCGTTTCGACGCACCTTTGACCCCCCTGTAGCTCAGTGTCTATTGCGAGTGCAAAGATAAAATTATACCTACGTAATTATTTACGAGTACTTAAGCAGTATACCCAATTTCATAGCTATAGCTTCGGTAGATCCTGAAATATCTCCCTGTGAAAGTAGCTGTGAAAGTAGCTAATTTTGGCACTCACTCACTCACTCACTGACCGGTAATCAAAACCTCTAGGCCACTACCAATTATCCTAGCGTTATGAAATTTGGCACACAGGTCGTGTGTTATGTGTAGATTAACAAAAAATTGAGAAATTTAAGAAATCGGTCAAGCGTGAGTCGGTTCACCTAAAAACCCTAGGGGCCACTTCCGATTGTCCTAACATTATGAAATTTGGCACGCAGGTCGTGTGTTATGTTTAGATTATCAAAAAATTGAGAAATTTAAGATAAGTTAAGGTCAAGCGTGAGTCGGTTCACCTACAAACCTTAGAGGCCACTCCAATTGTCTTAGCTTTATGAAATTTGACACTCAGTTGTGTTATATACGTAGATTAATAAAAAATTAAGAAATTTAAGAAATCGGTCAAGCGTGAGTCGGCTCCTCTACGAACTGTAGATAAAAAATATTATACGCCAGTGACACAATGAGAATACGATGAGAGGAGGGGTGGGAGATGAGAGGAGGGAGGGAGTTTAAAATATTGTCATTATATATAAATTATAATGCATACTGTATAGCTTAATAAATAAATACTGTTTACTTAAACATTTGGCTTCTATTGATAGTTTAACAAATACAATTAGCGCCATATGATAATATCGAAAGTATTTTTTAAATCGGGTGTGACACAAAAAGAAAAAATAGGTATGATTTCTTGAAAAAAAGTGTTGAAATCCCACCAAAAACATACCTGTAAAAATGGGGCCAAGTTCCTATGGGCAAATTTTGGGTCTAAAAAAAGAGTTGGAATCCAATCCAATGCCAAGTTTAGATGCACTTCATCGATCGTTATCATTTTCATCAACAGCCTGATTCATAATACTTCTAAATTTGAACGCGAAGTAGGGCTATATTAGTCATAAGTCATAACTTATATCGCTGGCTGACGGTTTTTCCACCATCGTATTAGCGACTGACGGTTTTCTTTATTATTTACAAAGTAGAAACATTCACCTGTATAAATTTTGTACGGTATAAAACGACTTTATATTCAAAAAAATTTTACATGTTCATAGTAACGCGAGTGACGTTGAATCCCCCGTCTGCAATGCGGCTGACGGTGATTTTTTGGTTAAACATGACCTCAATAATCATCCATCAAAGTTTCATTCGGTATAAAATCACTTTTCGCAACTATTTTTTTACGACTTTGAAATACTTTCAGTTAACATTCCACCACGGGTGCGGCGACTGACGCTGATTATATTGATTGATAAATATTAAGCTACCGCTGGACAAAAATTTGGTCGTTATGAAATTACTTAGCAAGCGATAGCACTACCTCCCCTACTATAAATAAGGGAAATCGCACACGTCACACTTTTTGTGTGATCGAGTCTGCGGCTTGCATACAATCTGATGGCGCGCGCCAAGAGTACACATTTTGAATTGGTACACCAGATCGCAGCACCTTCTTTGCACACACATTCTCTATTTAATCCTTCGATCGTAGATTCTCGGAAATGCTATTGTATTCTATTGTTGTGGTTGTCGCGATCACCGGTGCTCATACGGGGCTTGGTGGGTTAATATAGTTTTGCAAAATCAAACCGAAACGTTTTCAACGTAAAACCAAACATTCGAAGAAACGTTTTCTATTTATAATACAAGTAACAAGGTATAACAAAACTAAGTGATATTACTTTAGGATGTGTACGTGTTTCTTGTAGAGAATTCACTGTTAAAGTAGCAGCTCTGAAAGAGTAACTTTATTTGAAACTTTTGTGTGGGAAAATTCCTCTATATACAAAACTACAAAAAAAAAACTTTCAGCGCTGCTACTTTCACAGTGAACTATAATTATAAGGGCCACACGCACGCGCTTAAATATTATATATATTATATAAGTTAGTAATAATTATATATATTACATACTTCATTTTACTTACAGTTATTCTACATGGAGGACTATGAGATACAAATGGTGACGAAAGGCCAGTGTCCGTTCTGCAGGCATCGGCACGAAGCGGTCGATGACGGTGAAGACAACTCTAACTCGTCGACGCCACGGAGTGACAACGGTAACTCGTGGGGATAAACCACAGAAATAATTCAAGATAAAACGGCTAAGCGGGTGGAGTACGCGTATTTCAATCTTGCACAAGTGGGCAAGATTCGTTGAACGTTCATTCAGTCAGCGCGCACGTCTCGACTTGATTACACCAGAGTGGTTGTGCAAAAATGCCTCATTGTGCAGTGTCTAATAATAAAAACAGAAGTACGAAAGTGAATCGGTCAAAAGGGGTTATTTCTTTCCACGTCATCCACGTGTAAGTTATTTGTTCTGACTAAAAGCAAAGCAAAAATTGACACGCGCGATTCCTTAGCAAAGCACGCGCGTCGTCGTTCTATCTTGATTTATTTCTGTGGGATAAACACATACCCAATATAGCAGGGATGTAATGTATGATGATGTATATTAAAAGTTTTGTATGAAATGAGATTCCACCAGAAGGGCCGTTAAGGGCGCTTTTCTTATCATGCGTGTTGTCACCCGCGCGCGGATCTGGGCCCTGATTCACAATGCGCAATTCGATTCGGATTCGGAAACTTCATCACGCCACATCACAGAATACATATTAGTTTAACAGATTCCTCACTCCCGAAACCCGTTTAAAGAAATAACGACGCAAGCTACGATACTATAAAGTTGAAATTCTGACGCGCAATGCTAAATTGCCTACGGATAAATTTATCTACAAGTGGGCTCTCTTTCTATCGCATAACGCGTACCTTTTCTTAAGAAATCAAGGTTTTCGCCTTTTAGAAAACAAAATATATTTTTTAAAATAGTATTGGTATGAATAACAACCCTTTTTAGGGTTCCGTAGTCAACAAGGAACCCTTATAGTTTCGGTCTGTCCGTCCGTCTGTCCGTCTGTCTGTCTGTCTGTCTGTCTGTCTGTCCGCGGTTTTACTCAGAGACTATAGGACCTACAAAGCTGTAATTTGGCATGAATACACATATTAATGATGGCAACAAAATGGTATGTGAAATCGTAAAAAAATATTTTTTTATAGTACCTCCCCTACACATCAAGCGGGGATGAATATTTTTTTTCGCGCCCACCCCATCGTGTGGGGTGTCGTTGAATAGGTTTTTTAAAAATATTGCGAGTATTCATAGATCATTTTCCGATTTAGGGATCCGTTCGTGAAATATTAAGTTTTAAAGTGGAAAAAATCGTTAGAGTCCAGTGTCCCCCCCTTCTACCAGCTAAAAGGTTGGTTCTGGAAATGTGAAAAAATTCACGGGAGTAGGAAATATGCTGAATTTAAAAGGAAAACTATCACGGCTAAGAAGACTTCATAAGTGATTGAGTAATAGTCGATCAACTAAAAAAATGTATTCGGTGAAGTATAAGGGAACTTTTCGTTCAAATTCCTTTGAAAGTAACTGAGATGATGTTATTAGTAGTGTAAAACACGCTATAAATGTACATTCATTGACCATAAAAAATTGTCAAAAACCAGAGGTACTACGGAACCCTACATTGCGCGTGGCCCGACACGCACTTGGCCGGTTTTATAGTAATATCAAATTTCAGTAAAACAACCTATATTTTATAGTAGTTTTATATTCGATTATAATAGTGCAGGAAACTTTTACAATTTAAACATAGTAAGTAACTTGTGTTTATTTCTTTGTAGTTTGTTAGTTTCTTTGCATGAAATTGGTTTATTTGCTATGTTTGTATAGTTTACTTCTATTTGTATTTAAATACCTTCAAATATAATAGGTACATATTTCATTGGCTTTTTAATTGTTCATTTTTATAAGATTTATAACGATTTTGTCACAGCGGTTAAATCAATGTCATATTGTATTAAATTCCTCTATGATCAGTATACAGTAGATACGCGACGAAAAATCTTGCGAGTCGCGCGTGCGTCACCGCTCGCTTGTGAGTCCCTTATGATTTGCCACCCGCGGGTGGTACTTACAGTTCGATGCCTATACGCGCGAGTGGGATAGGCCTGGCCACATCCAATAACGCTCTCCGCGCTAGGCATTGACCAATGACCGCACGGTAAAGTTTTCGAATCATGCGGATCACGCGCGCGGGACACACGTATTATGTCAGAAAAAACGCCCTAACAAGTTTTTTTCTATGAAAAATGTGAGTATAGCGTTTTGTGTGAAATTCCGCTAAAACGCGGAATCATTAATACACCAATTCTGTTAATTTAATCTAACACAAGTTATTAAAAACAAGATATCACTGCACCCACTTAATCAAGTGTCTCGCTGTAAACACGAATCTAAAATGTAAAACGATAGTTAGGGCTCCATTCCACCGCGGCGCACGGAGAGACTACGCACGTGCGTCAAGCTTCGCTTTGTAAGAAAATATATGTGACTGTATCCACTGCAACCCACGGACACGCTACGCACGAATTGACTCAAGTCAAAGAAATAAATCCGTGCACGTCCACGCGTGCGCGTGGCCGTGCACAGCGTGCGCCGCGGTGGAATGGAGCCTTTAATATAAGTGTTTTTCGTGCTATGCGTGTCATCGCCCGCGCCCGCATAAATTATGTTCCGCATGAACATTGCATCCTATCATTTCATATTATAATATGTTTATTCTGTTATGCGGACAACACGCGCGCGGCCAGGAGTAAGTTTTCACCCGCATGCGGACCAATCCGCGCGCGGGTGAAAACACCCATGATAGGAAAAAGACCCTAGGAATTTTGCGGATATAATTTGTTAACGTTTTTAATGTTATATCGAGACTTTGGTCTTTGTAAATAAAGCTTTAAATAGTCTCCGTCCATATACTTTTCACAACTGTATATTTTTATTATTACAAGTGCAATTTTAATATAAAAATATGATGATTTATCACTTCTTTACATAACAGTAGACCGTATCGGATAAAAAATGTTTTAATTTGTAAATCTGAATCAAAACTTTTAACAAAAATTTACGCCTGTGGCTATATAATATATATAGTACAAAAAATATAGTTTTAATTAGTTGTTAGTATTTAAAAAGTATTCTAAAAAGTATTATTCTGTAATTTTACAAACGCCTAATTTTTAGGTACTACCTATAATTACATATTTTTTGTGTGAACTCGTTAAAAACGCCATCTTGTTTGATTCCAGCTAAATAACCTCCTTCAACAGGCACTCACAATTTTAGGAACCCTTGTGTAGGTGGTAGAACCCTTGGATAGATGTTTTGAAAAGGTTTTGATATAGATGTCGCTTTTGAAAATATTTTTTTATAGTTTTCGATTTCGCCTTTAGCAGCCATCGCCGATAGGTGAACGCAGATTTGGCCGCACCGCACACATCGCAGTCGCCGCATTTCGAATTCTTCATATAAAGAATGTAGAAGTTGCGAAGACAGCGGCGCGGGTAGGTATGTGAGCTTGCCTATAACTTCATATAAATAATTAAATTAAAATGTATACTTAAAAACAAAGTTATTTTTGCACTAAAACGTACAATTACTGGAAGCATATAAACGAAGCATATGAAAAGACTTTTATATAGTAATCTAATAGCCTGCGGGAACTAGGCCTGTTGAAATTCCAAACTCGCCTCAGCAATCTAGGAAACACGTGAGTGTTATCTATACTAATATTATAAATGCGAAAGTATCTCTGTCTGTCCGTCTCGCTTTCACGCCAAAACTAGTGAACCGATTGTAATAAAATTTTGTACAGAGATAGTCTAAAGTCTGAGAAAGGACATAGGCTACTTTTTAACTAGACAAAGGGGTTGTAAGGGGGTGAAAATGCGTAAGTTGGTTCAAATTAAGTTAGTTCCAAAAATTCATAATAGATGGCGCTGTGCGTCTCTTACATCGCGCTATTGCTTACACGTAAACGTCTTTATATAAGAGGTGGTATCGTCTTATATTGGGTTTTCGATTTTTTCGATTGTTATTTACGTTATTAAATAACTCAGTACTTTATCTATGCAGTGACGTAACCTTAAAACTATCAATAGTCAATGATAAATAGTTTATGGGTAAAGTTGTGTAATTGGGGGCCTAATAAACATTAAAATTTGGCATAAATAAAGTTTAATTTTAAAAATTGAAATAAGCACACTGCACAGCTGTTTTTGGATGTTTTGATTTAAGGGGTAGGTACCAGGATTTTTTTATAAAAGCTTTTGACACCAATTTTGTTGACATCACGCGCTATAAACTGAAGTCCACGCGGACGAAGTCGCGGGCAACAGCTAGTAAGTTATAACACGACGAATTTTCGTGAGGTCGTGTTATTTACCAGTGTTTCAAACTTTTAATCGTGTCGTCCTTGAAACTGCACTCATATTAGTAAAGCGAGGTGGGATACTTAAGGTTCAGAACAACTTGTCTTGATGTCGAAAATAACTTTTATGTTCTGAACGTTACGTTTTGACACTAGAGGGCAGAACCAGTATAGACAGTAAACAAAAAGTTTTGTTCTACGTTCGACAACGTTTCTTTCAATATCCTGTAGCCGTAGCACGGCGACCAGCAGAAATGCGAAAGTATAGACAAACTGTGGAAATAAACCTAAGGTGCGGTTCCGATCTTTTTTCGTTCCGAAAAATTCAATTAAAATGCCACTTTATGACATACTATAGTCCCAAACTGTGGAGATAAACTTAAGATGCCGTTCCGATCTTTTTTCGTTCCGAAAAATTCAATTAAAATGCCACTTTATGATAGACTATAGTCCTAAAAATTAAAATAATATCCTACTTTATGACATATACTATAGTCTGTCATAAAGTAGCATTTTAATTGAATTTTTCGGAACGAAAACAGATCGGAACCGCACCATAAGTTTATCTCTGCAGTTTGTCTATAATTTCGCATTTCTACTGGTCGCCGTGCTACGGCTACTGCAGGTGTGTCGTGTGCTTGTCAGATTTTTTTACTGTACGTGCCAGTAGCTCCCTCTGCTCCGACATTTGCGTAATATTCCCCATTTAATTAGCTGCCTACAGTATGCCCATTTGACATCGATCATGGGCAAGCACAGCTCTGCATTTATGTATAGGCAGTACATGCCATGGCCTATGGGCGGCAGCGTTCTAGGATGGCGACAGAGTTCGTGTCGATGTTGCGAATAATCGCATCCGCATTCGCAAAGTTTGTACATCTACATCTGCATTCGCATCCGCAATAAATCAATGCAGATTTTCATGCGGATGCGTATGTCATACGAGTAACGAGTTGCGACAAGAAAGTTACCACACTAAAAAGGATCAACATGGATGAAAATCCTCTTGTGAATGGTTCATCAAGCGGAATTTAAAATAAAATCACCGAAAGCACAAATATTTTTATCAACACCTCCAACCAGTGTTCCCTGTTAACAAATCTTTTGTAGCGCGGGTTTAATTACGGAACCCTAAAAGTCTGCCTGCCTGAAATATATTGCTATTTATTAACCGATTCAATGCAGCGCACATTTTTGAAGACTTTCAGTCGTCGCGGCTTACAATTTTCTCGTGACACGTTAGTCGTGTCATAACTCATACGCCATAGAAGTAGATGACACGGGTTACCGTGTCACCCGCCACGTTCAAAAAGGTTTATTGTTTTACTTGGTTTTTACGCGTGTATTAAGACGTATAACGCTCATATTTTTAATTTTGAGTACTAATAAAAATGAGTGAAGTTAGAAATAGTAGAATAAATTTGATTAAATTTTCATTCACAAATCATTATTTCTGTAATACAAAAGTAATATTATACATAATAAAAAAATATTATTACTTATTAGAAATTATTTTAATAATTTTTCATCGTTGTAATTCTTCATTTATATACTGTACTTATAAATATATTTTACAATGGATCCAAAATATCCGCATCCGCAGCTGCATTCGCGGATGTGATCCTCCTAAAATCCGCATCCCCATTCGCATCCTCGGATGTGAAAAAATCGGGATCCGCAACATCCCTGGTTCGTACATAGGGGCGGTAAAATTAAAGTGGCCTATACTCATAAAAATATAAATCCGGAACTGGCCAAGCATAGACGAATACATATATTATTATATGCTGCAGGTGCATATCGCTTATATTTTTCCGTAGACCGTAGTAGCCAAGGTAAACTTACCTCTTGCATTGCCCCACCGTCGCATGTACGTTTTTTGGCGAATAATCTTCATTATAATTACAGCAATTTGCCATGTCGGTGCCACCGTATGTTAATGTTTATTGCACGTAAAATAAGGGGTAGGGTTCACCGATGTGTGACGTTTGTGGCTAGGGGTGAGGCCATCTGCCGAACTTAAAATGCATCAGGTTATATTTCCTCGGAGTTATATAAAATAAGCCTTATTTTGTGGTAATAAAGGTGTCTTAGATAAAAGAGACAAGGCTATTTATTTCAAGTGTTTTTTGGTCTGCGCACGCGACTTAGACTTCCGTGTTAAAATAGGTCCGTTACCGTTGTACTGTGACAATATATATATAAGGATGTGCGCAGTATGCATAAAACATTATCTAATAGATGGTAATAGTATAATATTACCTTTTTTCATTTTACGAGATATGATGATAAGTGAATGTCAGTTTAATGCTGCTTACAAAATTTTACTATAAAAATATATGGAATCCTAAGATCGTACTAAGACAGAAGCAAGAGTCGGATTTGAAAAAATATACACGTCCGGGAAGTATATTAGCATAAAATTGTAGAAATCTTATTTGCAGCACCTTGACGGATCCCTATTAAGTCGCGCTCACCTGGCGTACAGATATTAGGCTCCCTTCATACTGCAGTCTGCATGCGGGAAAACGCAGCGGCGCATTAACGATACCACTGTAAAGGCCAAAGTCAGTTCTCAGTTGGACCCCAGAATGATGTCTGAGAGTTAAGTACTTAGATACATATAAAAAAATATCAGCCCATCAATTAACCGCTAAGACGATATATTATCTCCCGTCGTTCTGACCAAAGTGATGTCATACTGATCGTGTAACCCTAGTCTTATGTAGCTTCTCCACGTTGGCTCATGAATCATGATATTATCATAGTGTACCAATACAAGCGATTACGAACGTGTCGAGAATATTCCTCTGTGACTACCTATGTAAGCATATGATCGACGTGCATTCTACAGACAACTTAGCAATTGGCAATCTTTTTTATCAATCCATCCATCACATTCCAACAAAAATAGGTGCCTGTTACGATAAAACTACAGTTAAAGTTTGGACTTTAAATTAACAAAGCACAGCAATTAAAAAGATAAGGTAGAGCTGAATGTAAATTCTATTTGAGAGTCTTTTCAATTCCGAACTAGTAAATATTAGTTTCTAATTTCCTGTTCTGTGGCTACATTCATATGTGCTATTAAATCGGTGGAGCCTAAAATCAGTGCTCTAACTAAGCCTACATCTAGTTGCGACAACCGCATTCGGTGTGAGAGTACATAAACCCTGGTTTTTTCTGATAACATATGCAGTGATACGGGATGTCTGGCGAAACATCTTGTTTTTGAATATTAATAATGCACCTGTTGGTAAAATGTGATTATTGCAATGAATTTACTTTCAATTTTTTTATTACTTTTATTCTGCGAAACACAAATATTACTAGTACTACAAATATTTTTGTTTATTGATATTTCTGTCATTAATACACAAACCATTATAATACATAATTACTATATTAATATATATCTACCGTTATGTAAACTATTAATATTCGATATTTACTTTAACATTTTGTTGATACAACTAATTTTAACTGACAAATTGAGTCCATATAAGTACCTAAATGAATATAAATGGTAGAATTAATTCGTTCCATATTTAATACGTTTATAAAATTAATGTAATTAATTTCGTTAAACATATAAACGTCGTTCTAATAATAATAAATATACATAAACGTCGAATTTGGGTCGTAAAGCTATAATTTATTAAGTAGAAATCACACTAAAATGGTACCACCGTTTTGTAATTACTTAGTTATAATTATTATTTATTAGCTAAGTATAGATAATATTGATGTAAAGTGACCTTTGTGTTATATTAGCACTAGCTTTTGCCCGCGGCTTCGCTCGCGTTTGAAGTATTATTAGTTATTACATACAATCTTTCATCCCCATTAGGGGTGGAATTAAAAATCATTTCTTAGAGGATGCCTACGTCATATTAGCTTTATGCATGCAAAGTCTTAGCCCGATCGGTTTAAAATGGACAAGGTTTGATACAAACTTTTGCCCCTATTTTAACCTCTTGGGGTAGAATTAATCAAATCCTTTCTCAGCGCATGCCTATGTAACAACATCTACCTACATGCCAAATTTCAGTCCGATCCGTCCAGTGGTTTGGGCTGTGATCACTATGTCAGTCTGGACCTGGAGGTATATATTATTATATTTACTTAAGATTATTGTTTTGAGGTAGAAAATTTTTTTGTCGTCGTCTGGATATTTTTTTCAATCATAAGTGCCTGAAGCCCATATCATAATATTTTATCATATTGATCGCAGTACTACTATCGGTACTACTACTCATTAATTTTGACTTTATACGAGGTACACGAGGTGTATAGGTGTAGGTACAGAGTACAAGTATATAACGTGCTATTATAGAATGTTTTACTCAGCCTACAAAAGCGTTGACAAAATAAACCGCATTTATTGCTTTGGTAGTAAATTTAATAACTAAAAAGGTTAAAAACTGGTACACAGCAAGTGCCTAATAAAGTTAAATATACTTTCTTCTTATTACTGTAAATACCCTATTTTTGGCATTTTAACCATACCACAGAAAATCCTATTATTATATCTAGTATTTTGAAACAATAATCCAAGGTGTAAACAATAGAATGACTGCCATCGATTAGGACCCTATATTTTAGGTAATATTTTCTAAGATTTTCTAAGCGTTAGAGCAGCAGCTGTGTTCGCGGTCGAGTAGGTGCACAGCTGTCGCTTGGAACATGTTGGACAATATAGAGTTTCAGGTATCGCTTTCACTGGACTAAGTGCCTATAAGTAACTATTATAATATTAGATGGTTTATCGCGCAAGCACTTACTTTTTCCGGGATAAAATGTATTCAATGACCTTTCTCGGTACTCAAAACCAAAGATACGAAATTTCAGAAAAATCGGTTTGTGAATAGCTAACCCGTAACAGACAGTCAGACACACTTTCACATATATAACATTAGTATGGATTATATTACTCTATTGTATAATAATAATTAGAAGGGTTAGAATAATAAGCCCTATATTTTGTGACTGCTTCCTCGCAATACTACTTACTGCGTATAAGTAGCGCATAGCTAGGAAATAATTGGAGATAGACACAAAGTGCAAAAGACAACTATGTAGCATCGAGTAATTCTCTATTAACGTTCGAATAGTACAAACAATTTTATTTTAGAATGTATTTAAAATCATAAAACAATATACCAGTATTTTGACATGCCGCCCAATATTAAGCATGATTTAACTGAGTAAACTATATTTTTAACTGTAATTGTGTAAATACGGCACAAAGTGGTTTAGTTATTTGTACAAATTAATGTGAGTAAATAATATTTTTAAAGCTGCACATGTCTGTATTTTTAATTATAATGTAAGTTCACAACGAAGTGTAAACTGTACAGTCTACGGGCCCGACCACGCACAAGGTTAATATCGCTGGTCAAAAATGGAAGGGAAAGGCACGATTTTCGAATTTAGTTCAGCCTTTTTTTTTTTTGATATCGCAGGGGAAACCCATCATGGGTGCCCCGGGTTGGGTGCCCCGGGGGTATGTGAGACTCTTACTCACTAAAACCACCTGCGGTTCGCCTTCAGCCGTATAACGGAGGGAAATCCCGGATCTGTCTAACACAGGACTCCCTCCACGACTGGCCGGTCTATCTCGGACCGGACTTCCACCAAAGTAAGGGAACGCTTAGGCGAACTAAAGCGTTCCCCTCGGCGCCGGGACTGACAAAGCCGGGCAGGTTCCCATCCTGACCCGGAGCCCCGTTAGACGAGAGATTGGAGGTTCGCGTAGCGACGCCTCCGCACTCCCGTCCTACGCCGGCGGAAAATTTAGTTTAGTTCAGCCTGCCTAGCATACGCCAACGAGATATCTCACTCTACATGTTTCTCGATGTTTAATGGTTTGTATCTTCATCTCTGTTGACCCTAGCATGACAAACATTTTTTCTCGCGTAGATCTATCATCGAAATAACACATTTTCATAGAGTTTTGTCGAGATAATGTCAAGATTTTGACATTATGAGACGAGTAGTTTTTAATTATCTCGAGTGAGATATCTCGTTGGCGTATGCTAGGCAGGTTGGTGAGGAGGGAGCGGAGAAGGCAGATCGCGATTAGATTGATTAGAGTTTACACATTATTATTAGAGCGTGCTCATAAAGGTGCGATCACCTTTATTGGTAGATATTGTGCAAATAGTAAATATCTAATATTATGCCTTAAATTAGGTTTTACAGTTTTGCCACCCCTCAATTTTCGCCGGCGATCTTAAACTTAATGTACGCGGTGTGTATCTAAGAATTGTTAGGATAATTTTTACGTTGTTGACCAAATAAATGTAAAACTAAAGCTTCGTTTATTCTGTATGTATAAGTTTAAATTATATTGTAATTATTTATTCCAGCTTTACTCTATCTGTATAAATGGCCTTATTTTTGCTATGTTTCTAGCCTCTTTTACGGTAAATGAAGCCTTATTAAGGCTAAGCTAGACGTAATTTTAAATCTCATTTCTAATTTAGGGTTATAATTGTATTATTATAAGAATTTGTAACATATTGTGATAGTCTCCACCGTCCATTTTATGAATAAAACCTAGCACATAATAATATTATCGATTTTAATTTTTTATCCTCCTCTTTTGTTTTCAGTTTTCACATAGGTAAAGTATTAGGTATATTACTCGATTACATCAATACTAAAATTATAAAGATTAAAGTTGTATGTCTGTTTCCACTTCAGCCTTAGGGCATGTTTCACCACTTCCTGATAAGGTGCCGGATTGGCTTATTTCACAGATTCTCCATACTCTATCTGTCAATTTAAGTGGTGGATAACCTTCTCAGGAAGTGGTGAAACAGGCCCTAAAACAACTAAATGTGAGAACATTTAGTACATAAGTGAAACTACAGAACCCTCGGATAAGGAATAGGACAGTTTATGCCGGAAAAATGTATAGTTCCCAGTTCCCACTTGAAAGAATTTCGGCATAGTTGCGGACAATATCTAGTTCAAAATCCTTATTTATAAATGCAAAAGTGTTTATGTCTGTCTGTCTCTTTACGCTTAAATTGCTTAGCCGATTTAGATGAGATTTGGTATGCAAATACTTTGAGTGCTTCGAAAGGACATACTAGGATACTTTTATCCCGGAAAATATACGATTCCCAGGGCCGCGCCGCCCTTAAGGCCGTCCCCCGAGCAAACGACCTTGGCCACACATTTGCCGCGTTGCCGAGATCGCGCCAAAACCCCATTATTTTTACTTATCTTAGTTCAAAATTGTCCTAAAAAAAATTTAAACGGCGAATATGTAGTTTATGATATTGTCGATCTATTGGCGTGAGTTTCAAATAAAAGTAATTTGTAAGTCCTAAGGAGATGCTGAATGTATGCTTGAATTTTAACAAATTGGTATTACTTTGGAAGCTGATATCATGAGTATAAGAAACAAAAATAGAAAATTTAAAACGACAAAAGGAATGTTGCTATACTGAAGATTATTGCTGTATTTTTATTATAACTTTGTAGCTTTCAGATTATGAGTTTATAAGGTTTTAAATACGGTCAATTACGGAATCTCCGGACGGAACGCCCTTAACTTATATGCGAAGTTTGCGGCGGACACAGGCGTCAAGACAATAGGGGCGTCGCGGCGTAGGCAATTTCGGTAAAATTTAACAAATCTATACTTATTATAAAACAAAGTCACCTTTTTTCCCTCATGTCCCTTTGTTCCCTTTAATCTTTAAAACTACGCAACGGATTTTGATGATTCTTTCAGTGTTAGATAGCCCATTTATCAAGGAAGGTTATAGGCTATATTTTATCACGCTAAGATTAATAGAAGCGAAGAAATAGAGGAAAATGTGGAAAAAATGGGGAAAATTATTTGAAAGGGCTAACTTGAACGCGCTAATCTCAGGAATTACTGGTCCGATTTGAAAAATTCTTTCAGTGTTAGATAAACCATTTATTGAGGAAGGCTATAGGTTATATTTTATCACGCTTAAATAATTTTTTCAGTGGCTATATATTTTATACCCGTGCGACGCCGGGGCGGATCGCTAGTAAGAAATAAAAATAACTTGAAACATTAAGATTTGAGAAAAAGAGGCGCTCATAGATTTTGCACACAGGCACTGTGGGGGAGTTTGCGCGGCCCTGACGATTCCCGCGCGATATGTATGTACCTAATAACTTAATAAGTGATTTTGCGCTAAAATCGCTTTAATCGTGTGAGGCTGAAAGATTTACCCGTTAATTTTATTATTTGATAAACTTGTGAAAAGCTGTTACCGTGGAAATACATTTTATGGAAAGCTTAAACCGTTTCGCAGAATCACGTTAATACTGTAGGATCCAATATGTAATAAATTAATAATATAACCCAAGAGACAGCGACATCCGGATTTTCGTCATTTTACCAAAGCTGAAAATTTACCTGTATATGACTCCTATAAAGGTAAGAATAACCGGCAACAGTGGGGATTCGGTCGCGGTTACTTTAGAAGGTATCCAGTCATAGTTGATTTTACCATGATCCAGTTTTGAAGATCTAGGTAGATCTTCAGAACTGCATACCTCCCTGAATACCAGAAGGTTAGGTAACCTTAGAGCCCAATTATTTTAATTATTATTTAGGTTATCTTATCTTATCAGGATAGCTTATTTAGGAATCTCGTCTTCCACTGCCAGAATTAATAAAATGACGAGTGAGACGGCTGTCGCTGGCTCTTGGGTTATAATACTGTAGGATCCACTATGTATAATATTATATTGATGTAAGTATTACTATTCTCTTTCGCAAAAAGGTTTTCGTGGTATTATAGAAATTATTAGTGTATCTAAGTAGTTATAGGTATTGGTTTGTTATTTATTGTATCAATCAAGGATATTCCGGGAATAATAATAGTATTTATTACTGCAATGTTTTCACGCTAGAGGCATTACCAGCATAGCTTTGGCATGGACAGTAAAAATCAGCCAAGTGCGAGTCGGACTCACTCACGAAGGGTTCCGTGCAAATATAAAGCAAAAATACGCAAAAAAATACGTTTTATGTATTGGAGCCCCTGATTTCTTATTTTATTTTAATGTTTTTATTAATTCAGTACACATACCTATAATCAAGGACTTTGTGAAAATTTAAAGTGCCTACCTGTTAAGTACCATCATTGATGCGAGCAAAGAAGGTTTTTTTTAAAACACGTTTGTTGTATGGGAGCTATCTTGAATATTAATATTTTTTTCTTTTTAGTATTAATGTTACCGGCAACAGATATACACAATCTGTGAAAATTTCATAAGCCTAGCTATAGCGGTTCTTGAGATACATCCTGGAGACAGACAGACGTCTGTCTGGACAGATTGACAGACATCGAAGTATTAGTAATACCCGCTTTTACCCTTTGGGTGCGGAACCCTAAAAAAGTTTTGTTCGCAGTTTGACAATGATTACTCAATGTGATGTGATCACGTGAGCAATATATAGATATCGGATTGTTTACTGTAGGTATGTGCTAGTAATGCTCTCTGCTTTTCCTTTGCGTATTCCCTATTGACTAGCTCAAACCAAAATGTCATCTTATGTTTGCGTCCCAACCATAAAGGTAATATGCCTTAGGTATAATATTAACTTTATGGTCCCAACTCGCAATAAAAGAATTATATTTTTCCGACTAAAACGTCTTTAAAGGGAACTTGTCGGAAACGCTAGGTGGCAGCATATGTCAAGTACATAATAACAGTACTATTTCAGTTTTGTGTCGCCACTCGCCAGTACGCAGCACTTTCTTTGTATTTAAGAATGTAAAGGAACTGTTGGTGAAAACACGTGTCAATTTAATAAAAGAAATAAGAATAATTGTTGCGCACGTTCCCTATGTGTATACAGGGTGTAACAAAACTAAGGGATTATACTTTAGGCCTTAGGGTGTGTATGTGTTCTCTGTAGAGAGTTCACTCTGAAAGTAGCAGCGCTGAATGAATTTTTTTTCACTTTTGTATGGGCGAGTGCCCCGCAGCCTCACGAGTTTCCCCATACAAAAGTGAAAAAAGGTCATTCAGCGCTGCTACTTTCACAGTGAAGTCTATGTCAGAAACACATACACACCCTAAAGTATTACCAATTAGCTTTGTTACACCTGAATGTTTATAGGGAACATAATATTTATATAGATTGGTACTACATAACATAATATTAATTTAAGTTTCTTCTATTTCGAAATTCAAATGCACTCAAACTAAAATTTCAATAACGATTTTTTGTTATAAACTTAATCTTCTCACTTTAATATAAAGTAGGGAGCACAGTTGAGAACTTTGTTAGTTAGAAAGTCCCGGGCTGGACTACTAGAATATTCTGAGATCGACGCCAGCAGGCAGCATAATATACTATGAAGATTAAGAGCTGGTACCTACACATTGGGCGTTTTGAAGCGCGCGATTTGCTAACGCCCAATGTGTACAAGCTCTTAGGCCAAGTAGTATCGGATATTTAAACTAATTGCTATTAAATAAGTACTATAATTATTATTGTACCATCGAAGAAATTGATTTATAGGCAGATAACGGGTCTACATTATTTGGGCAGGCTCTGTCAAACATTGCGGCAGTCGACTGCAATGGTCGACTGGGTTTGGCATAATATCACCAGTTCCTTTTTTTTAACAGATACCAGCTATCGCAAGAAATAGAGGGCGAAAATTTGGCAATCGACGTGTTCGATTAAGCGGTTGTTCGATTAATCGACGTTTGTATAAACGATGCACCACAGTGATCGCAGACAGAGAGTTCGTTCTAATCACGACAGGTTACTCAGATGCCTGAGATTTGTGCAAGGAATATCGTTAAATAGGAGGAAATGGGATAGTTGCAAGATTGAAACCATTTAGTGAATTCATAATTAACCGACTTCCAAAAAGGAGGAGGTTATACGTTCGTCTGTTTATATATATATAGTATATATATATATATATATATATATATATATATATATATATATATATATATATATATATATATATATATATATATATATATATATATATATGTTATAGTCAAAGTCCGATGCACAGTCTCTTCGCGGAAGGACTGGTTTATCCTAGGTTTGGCCAAAGCCGTCAGGCGATCCCCGAAATACATTTCAATTTCGCCCTTTGCCTGAAGTATTTTTAGTCAAACCCAGGAGCTCCTAACTTTTCAGTCAAACGTCGAAAGTAAAGTATTCTGTTTCGGTTTTGGCCTAGTCAATCCTAGAAGCGACTGCAAAACTCGGTCAAACGTTGATCTGAACATGTTTAAACAGGTTCATAATGTCTCTCGCGGTGTTCCGACCGATTGTTTTGTCATTTCATGTTCGTTCATTTAATTTTTAACATTAAAGTTAATGCCTCACCATGTCAGAAAAATGATTAATTTTCCATTTTAATCACTTAAGAAATTATTAAAACAATAAACATCAAAATTTTAAAAATGTTATTTTTTTATACCTAATCTTACAAACTAACCTCCGTATATTCCAAAGCATTTATTTATTTATTTTATACTTTATTGCACATCGTACAAAAGGCGGGCCTAATGCCACACGGCATTCTCTCAAAGCATCTCAAATATAAAAGTGAAAATCACGTAAGCTGACCAATCAGGTGTCAGAACTGGCAGAGTTAAGCGGTTAAGACTTGAAAGCTGCTTAAATGATAAAATGCTTCCAAATATACGAAGATAAGACACTTCATACCTATATCGGAGTTTGACTCGTCAAACCCCGATTTAATAAAATTGTGTTTTGACGTTTGCCTGACCAAATTAGTCCCTCCCAGGTTTGACGAAAATTGTTTAGTCAAAGGCCGAAAATTTACATTTGTTTGGGCTTTGACTAAGTCATTCAGTCTGACCTGAGGATTGACCAGTCCAACCTAGGAGCGCCGGAGCTTCGGAGTTTGCCTATAACATATATATATATATATATATATATTTTTTGTATGTTCAACCATAACTTCGCCGTTTATGGGCCGATTTTCATGATTCTTTTGTTGTTGTACAGGGTTGAATCCGAAGTTAGTACCATGTTCACAAAAGTGGTGATCTGATTATGGGATCCATGAGGAATCGAGGGGACTCCTTGACATTTATATGGGAACATATGGTGATTTCGATTTTTTCTTAAGTATTTCAGGCATATACTACCAAAAAGTAAGATTTTGCCCTAGGATATACCCTGGTTCTGAAGGTACCGAACAGAACTTTTGAATCCTTATAGATACAAGTTTGTGGATTTTGGCTTTATTTAAACTACTCCAAGCAAATCCTACATTATTTGTGCTGAACATAGGCTAAATTTTATTTTGGAAAAAATAGGGTTTCGTGAGATATTTGGGTTTTTCGGACGCCAGGTGAAAAAATCAACCAGAAAAGTTACTTATTTTGCGTACGCTGCCGAAACTATAAAAGATAGAACCATAAAATGTTCTAAGTATTGTAGATCTTATAAATATCTACAAAAAAGTCCGCTACACACTATACTTATCTATGTCGAGTGAGGCACAATAACCATATTTTTATTTTAAAATATTGAATTTTTTTGGACAACATTTAAACGCATTTACTCATGCCATTAATCCTTATCAAAATAAATTATTTCATCACTAAGTACAGTTTATGTAGATAAAATTTGGTCTTTGAATAATTAAAATTGGATGTTTGGTTTTGAAATTATGGCGAAATTAAAATATTACGATAGTAGGCGTCACCAAGCGGGATGCGCTTGCGGTAGGAAGACAATCTGTGCAGTGTGCACTGTACACTGATAATGACTGCGTCCGCGTCGTCGATGTCAGTGTCGGAGTCTGTGAATTGACCTGGGAATCATTTTGCTGACCGAGTCTTTCCTGGGTAGGCTTTTTGCAGCCGTAACCGACATCCACGCGGGCAGAGCCGCAGGCGACCGCTAGTAATATGTACAACTCTAAGACAACAAGCTATATTACGAGTATTATAGCCTTGTCGTCTCATATATTATGTAACTAAAAAGGGTAAAATAATTATTTATTAACAAAAAATTAAAACCGACTTCCAAGGTAAAAACAAAAGTAATACTTATTCTTAATCTAAAAAGAATCAAATAATTCTTATTCCTTATTATAGTGGCGTCTTCAGACTTCGCCTAAACCTCAACTATTTCTGTACTCAATCTTCATGCTTTTGAAGTCGGTACCAGCTTACCTTAGCGCAATTGCTATGTCGAGGATCTCAGAACTTTTCCGGGCTGGTACCGACTTCAAAAGTACGAAGATTGAGTACAGAAATAGTTGAGGTTTAGGCGAAGTCTGAAGACGCCACTATAATAAGGAATAAGAATTATTTGATTTTTTTTAGATTAAGAATAAGTATTACTTTTGTTTTTACCTTATTGGAAGTCGGTTTTAATTTTTATACATAACAATTTATTCTATTTTAGTCCTTCGATCGGGGATTTCATGGAAATGCTATTGTGTTATATTGTTGCCGCGATCACCGGTCCTCGTACGGGGCTTGATGGGCTAAAATGAGAAAATTATATGTATATGTTACGCTCAAAGACCGAAAACGCTCAGTGAGCGAAAAAATGGCTCACAACGCGTTGTGGTAATAATGAAACGGCCAGGACGCGAAATTCGCGTCGTGGCCCTAGTGATAACGGCCACGACGCGTTCTGGTAATCACAGAAATACACAAAGCGAAATTCGTGTCGTGGGCCGTGGCTGACGTGCTATTCGACCACAACGCGCTGTGGTAATCGAGTAAAGCCATGACGCGTGAGCATTTAAGAACAGCCACGACGCGAATTCGTGTTGTGGCCCTAATGAAAACGGCCACACGCGTTCTGAAACCAGGCCGTGTTACGCAGGACTCAGGAGTAATTTGATAGCGCCCAAGTGTGTGCGCAATACACAAGAGCACTCTGGTTTCAATGAAACTAGGCCAGTTACGCAGGGGTAATTTTATAGTGCTCAACTGTGTGCGCAATACACAAGAGCACGTTACGCAGGAGTAATGTTAAAGTGCCCAAGTGTGTGCGCAATACACTCTGATTTCATTCAGAGTGCTCTTGTGTATTGCGTACACACTTGGCCACTATAAAATTACTCCTGCGTAACTGGCCTGGTTTCGTCGAAACCAGAGTGTCGCGATATAATCGATATTAATTCCCCCGCGCGGTGTCCATGCGTTGGGTAAATAATAATTTAACTTTAAGCTACATTTACTCAGTAATCAATTTATAATTTTATACATACTTATTACTTACATATTATCTAATATATATAAATCTCCTGTCACGATGTTTGTCCGCGATGGATTCCTAAACTACTTAACCGATTTTAATGTTTCTTTTTTATAAATGTAAAATGTGTGCTTTTTTCCAACTTGATAGATAGGATAGCTGATGCAGCAACGTACTGTCCCTGTACTGACGCTGCTGGGCCGCGACAATAGCTTACATCTTTAATTATAGTCGCAATTTTATTTTATTGCAAATTATTTGTCTATAAAGAGCGACCATTGTTTATGCGACGCGGGTCACGGGATAGCGATGGACGTTGCCAGGGTCACTAATTCAATAAAATAATACGGGCGACTACGAATAATAAAAACTAAGGAAGAGGAACTCCGTCAAAAAACATGCTCCAAAATACTTGTCAAAAAGTGTACCTTAGGTTCACTTTTCATACATTTGCAATATTTAGGTGATCTTGAGCGGTATAAAGGCTGACGTTACATGACAGTTCGAATGGAACCAAATTTAAAACTGTATTAGTATGGGAGTTGCGTTTCCGTAGGTTTTATTATACTTTATATAATTATATAATATGGCAAAGAAACGTTTGGCGGGACAGCTAGTTTTTTTTATATATATATTTTTATCTAATATAACAGCCAAATATCACGTCGTCGAGTATTGAACATGTCACACCAGTGATGCCATATAAAATATTTTTGTCTTTTCTATCACGTTTTTACAGGCTCTTTGCCTGCTCCGGATTTATCATGTCCTTCAGCTAGGCTGAAACACCCCAGACCCAGGGGCCAGGACATACGGGACAGGCTGACGAGAAGCGCCAACCGACCCACTATAACCACCTGCATGATTGCCATCAGCCGTTCAATAGGAGGGTGTCCCGGATCTGTCTAACACAATACACAGCTACCAGGCCCTGCAATACCTAAATGGTACAGGACATCCAGCACGAACCACGACAATAATAATTATAATGGCGCCTGCACCCACTGATTACTATTACAAAATGTTTGCGAAAAAGTTTTTTTTTCACATCGGACGGTGTGATAAGTTGATAACGGGCAAAGCTATAATGGCGCCTCTTCACAATCGGCGATCTAGGCGATTACACGCGAGCACGATTGTGTTGAGGGGTACTCGCCTTCACCGTGGTGTAACGTTTGAAACGTGTGGTTTGTGGAATAAATCTTATGATCTGTATCTAAGTATTTGCATGAAATAACAAATAAAATAAACACAAAAACATAAAAACTATAAAGAGAAAAGTTGTATTTCTGAATAAACTTTAATATGCTTTTCTCTCAATGCCAATAGCGAGTACCTACGTCTAAAGTTTGAAAAGCTGTTATGAACTACTAACTAGCACAAGATTTGGTGAGTCACTTGTATCTTGCGCGGAAAAGTAATGTGTATGCAAATTTGGACAACATCTGTTCTACCGGTCCTTTTCACCTGATTATAAATTCGCGAATTAAGTAAATAACTATTAAATGAATACCTATATGTCCTTTATATCTTTTACGTTTTATTTATCAGTGAAGTGCATATTGCAATTCAATCATGGTATATATTAATAGATGTGAGTGCGGCAGGTGGTGTTGGTAGTTTTTGGCGAATCAGAGGCGGGCAGGTGCGCGTGCGCAGGTGTCGCCGCGATCTCGGCCGATATCGATATACAGGTTGTTGCTGATTGACACCAGCGGATGAGGTAATCTTATTTCTTAATCAATACTTTGTCACAAAATGGTGAGCATACTGTTTGGTACATTTTATCTTTCTATTAAATTCCAGGTTTGTGAATAGGTAGATAAGTAATCATTTTGCGTCTTTTTAGGCACATTTTATCTTGATAATAATTTCTTAATTGAAATTACCATGTATCTATTTTTTTATAACTTTCTATTAAAAATTGATATTGAAATGTTATTATATTTTATTTTTATTTTTTTATTTATGGAAAAAGCAATGATAAAATCTTAAAGTAAGTAAATTAAAACATTGACAAAGAATTTGAATTTAAAACCCAGGCGTAGACGACGACATAATATTGCTACCGCTTCATAATTTGTTTCATATAGTAATGTATCATAATGATATTATCATTTAATATTTGAGCAGCATCACCCTGTACAAAGTATCTCGACTCGTGCGCTACTTTGTAACATGCGCGAGATGGGACAGATGCGCCTCACCATATGCGCCAGCATCGTTTCAACTCTATAATCTATGGTGTTTCTATAGTAAGTATACCATATTCTCTATGGACCAGTCTTTCGAACGTGTTCCATAATTAAACGAGTATTTGAAAAACAAACTCCCAAGTAAACAAATTATAATGTCGTGCCTTTATATAGAGGCTTATAAGTTATAACATTGTTAGGAGTAGGTAAAGGATTAGGTTTTAATTGTTGGGTTAACTTGTATTCGTTCAAAACAATTACTAATCATGGTAGAGCTTGTCTAATTTGAAATGACGCGCCCCCCCACTTCAAAGTTCATATAAATGGAACATTTTTGTACTGTGTATACGAGGGAGGGGCGCGTCATTTCTAATTGGTTTATGTCTAGTAGCCTAGCTGAGTAACCAAGAAAACATAGACTAGCTTAATTTCGTAAAGAAAATAACGTAGTTTATTAGGGCATTATTTTTTTATTAAAATTATTTAATGTATTTAGGCTTTTTATCTTTTACACTCTAATTTTTAAACCCATTCAACCTAATTCTATTTTAAAGGTTTTAATGTCATGAAATTCGCAGAGGGGAATTGCTAACGCAATAAAGACGCGTGAAAATCAAATAATTAATAGTTAATTTTCTTTATCAACCATCTTCTAAGGTTTGTAACAGCTTATTATAGCTAAATACTGTTGGTTAATTATTTATAATTACATTTTCTCGATATAATTCTCATCCATAAAAACCGTTTAAAGCCTTATAACAAGGGTACACGCACATTTAAAGTACTTCGCAAAAAGTATGCAATGTTACTTTTTTACTGGTCGACTGACGCGGATCTCACCGCTTGAAATTTTTCAACAATGATTTTCTGGAATAATACCTATTATATTTGATAATAATTTTCTTAGGACACCCACTTAGGCTACCGTTCAGAGCTCCCAGCCAACGTTTTCTTTATCGTTTCTTTATGGAATTGCCTGTTAAAAATGAATGGAATTGAAGTAATCATTGTGTTGTTTAAACTCGACATTTGGCTAATGTCGTAAAACGCGTTGGCTAGGGGCTCTGTATACTGATGAACATGGTATTTGATTGTAACTATCTCCTGTAATTGTCAGACTAATCTAATAGGGTTTAATCTTCTAATGTAATTTGATGCCCAAAGACGCTGTGTGCATGCAGCTTGAAACGCACGCTTCATCCTTGCGGAACCTCACGCATGTTAGCTTCTGTAGTTGACTGACTGAATAGCAACCAAGTAACAGAGAGATCAGCATTAGCATCTGGGCTTTTAGTCTAATTGCATCCGATATTTTTGACACCGAAGTTGGATATTAATGTTTGAGAATTGACATATAAAGGCATCGCAAGTTTTACATAATAAGTATAAGTTTTGAAATACACCCATTATACTTATAGCCATAAGCCAGTGCTCATGACGCCACATTTGTACCATACAAATACAAGTTCGATCGATTTGTTATGTCATATCGTCTAACATTGCTATAGAAGTTATCGACATCAATATAATTAATTTTAAAAGGCTAATTTCCACTTCTTTGTTAAAAGTGGCCCCATGCAAGTTTGGTACGGTTCTCGCCGGGCTAGGTTAGGTTATTCTGAAAATATTTGTATCATTCACTCTAAATAAACCGTTTTTTTGTCGAGTACACGTTGTCTAAATGCTTATCAACAGCTTCAAAGCTAATTGGTGGAGCTCAAGCTTACAGGCCATATGCTATTTCTCTGAAATAGCCTCGAATTACACGACTGGATATAGTCATTAAATGGGTAGGTTTGCTACCACTTATTTTATATACAATAGCGCTAAATCGACCATAATATACACGTAATGGGCATTTAACAATCGCAATAAAATGGTTTATGCTCATTCATAATATTATTATTATACTAGATGACGCCCGCGATTCCGTTGTAAAATTCGTTTATTGCTCGGGAACCGTACACTTTTCAGGGATAAAAGTCGCATATGTCCATTCGCGAGACTCAAAGTATATCCAAGCCAAATTTTAGTAAAATTGGTTCAGGGGTTTGGGCGTGAAGAGGCAACAGACATATTCATAATTCGCATGTACGAGTATAATTTTAGTTAGTACTAAAGTTTGCTACTTCAGCTCAAACCCTATAGTCAATGCTAGACGACCTCAGCACGGCGAGCCTCGAGGCGGGACTTCAAATGAATCGAACAAAGACCAAGCTCATGTCAAATAGCACGAAACGTAGAGTCGAAGTAGATGGGCATGAGATACACTATGTCGACCAGTACGTTTATCTAGGCCAACTTATATCTTTTTATAACAAGCAAAATAAAGAAATAGACCAACGTGCTGAGAAGACATGGTAAAGCTTTTGGTCAATGAAACATCTGATGAAGACCTACCAATATGCCTAAAACGTTAACTCGTGGACATGTGTATCTTGCCTATTATGACCCACGGTGCCCAGTCCTGGTCTTTGACAGCTTCACAGAAGTCCCAACTCGGAGTTTGCCAACGAGCTATGGAACGTAGCATCTAGGTATAAAAAGGATTGACCGCGTCCGGAATACCACCCTGCGTTCCCAAACGAAGTTCGTTGACGTAGGCAGAAAGGCAGCTAGCCTTAAGTGGAGCTGGGCAGGGCACGTCTCCCGTACATGCACCCGGACAGATGGGCGCGTCTGGTTTCGGAGTGGCTACCGACTGGTCGGCGTAACAGAGGCCGACCCAAAAAAAGATGGTGCGACGAACTTGATGCGTTCGATAAAGAGTGGCTAGCAACATCACAGGATCGTGAACTTTGGAAAGAAAGAGGGGAGGCCTTTGCCCAGCAGTGGGACACTGTAGGCTGACAATAATAATAATAAACTAAAGTTATTGATTAGAAGAATGTGAGTTAACTGAGTAAAGTCCTTTAAACCCATCTGTAGCATAATCTAAATAAGTATAAGTAATAAGTATACAGTTTACTGCATGTCTCTCACTATATCTGTTACCTCAGTAAGTTTAGTACTTAGATGTTTTATAAGCCTGATTTACGTCTGTGTTATTTCTTTACGTTGGATAAGTAGATACTCTTAACCGGTAAAGGACACAGGATAGTTAAAATAACGATAGAGGAACCTCTTCCTTTTTTTAAGTCAGTTAAAAATAAGATTTAACAGTGCGGTACTTTACCGTAAACGATTTTTAAGAGAACAAAGTTACGACTAACGTACAAAATAGGAGTGCTCTCATAACTCGCTTAAAGTTTATTCCTAAAGTATTGGTAACCTGCATAAGATATGCGGTGTAAAATACCGGATCGTGCTCGGGAATAATTCAATAAAACTGTTACAAACTCGGTTAGGGCTCGCCAGGAATTGTATTAAAATATCGTCTTTGGAGTTGAGTCGACAGCTTCCACCTTAAATAAAAACTCTAGTACCTAAGTACGTAAGTATGTCTGTCAGTTTTTATATGAGACTAGACGTCCGCAACTCCATTGCACTAAAATTTGTTTATCGCGCGGGACCGTACATTTTTCCGGGATAAAAAGAATCCCATGTCCTTTCCCAGGACTAAAAGTATACTTCATACCGAATTTCAGCAAAACGGGCCAGCGGTTTAGGGGTAAAGAGGTAATAGACAGACACACATTATTATATTAGTATGGATGGATGGATGGATGGATGGATATTTTCTCCCCGTGGTTTCACCACGGGGAGAAAATATTTGCCATCCAGATTCCAGATTTGTATAATTTTTTTAGACAATAATCATGTTTTGTATCGTACCTAACGGTACGATTTCAAGTTCAATTTTATAATATGTAATTATAAAATTGAACTCATAATATTGTTTGTAATTATAATGATAAGGTATTTATTAACTTAGAAATTGATATAAAATTGGGCAGCATGCAAATAAAACGATTTTAAATTAATTTTGTATTGTTAATTTTATATTACATTTACTTAATACCGTAACTAAACACTACAAGTAATAATTATACATATCCTAAGTGTGTTTACTAAACTCCATAATGATACGTTCGAAATACAAGTTTTTTCGGTAATGATAAAAATCTTGAACGTGGCTCGAGTCTAATCTCTGGCAGCTGGTTGCCCACGCAACCGCCAGGTGAACCGGATATAATTAGATAACCAGCAACAACCACCAACCAATAACAACCCGTCAGAGAATTAGAACGAATAAGTTATCCATACTAATATTATAAATGCGAAAGTGTGTCTGGCTGCCTGTTTGTATGTCTATCTATGTGGCTCTCTGTTACATCTTCACGCCCAAACCGCTCAGCTGATTTTGTTGTTTGGTATGGAGATACTTTGAGTCCCGGGAAAGTACATAGGATACTTTTTATCCCGGAAAAATGTACGGTTCCCGCGCGATAAACGAATTTTGACTCAACGGAGTTGCAGGCGTTATCTAGTGATCATATAATATAAGCAAGACGCAAGTGGTATTTATCTCGATGATTTCGACATTTCAGCAGCTGCTGCAGAAAATCTGTCGCAGATTAAAATATATAATTTATCCCAAGGTAATATGGCAGGTTTAATTGGGAGTTTTTAACTCAATCAAGAAAGGGCACCAACTTGTCTATAGTTTACTAATTACAAACATATTTATCGTTTTAAAAGAAACGTTTTTTTTATGTCAATTAATCTTGATGAATGTACTCGTAGTTTTGTAAACTTTAAGTTTGTAATTCCAAAATCTATTAAAATAGCCCAGCATTGCTATTGCAACACGCCAACTATTATAATTGTATTTCTAATGACCTTGTGTCGCAGCACACGGGCCACACGCCACAGCCACAAACGCTGTTTTAAGCTAGTCTAATGGTCGTAAATCGTTCGAATCGTAGTAGCGTGTGGCGGCCACCGGCGTCATAAATGTATGAAAACTACAGGAAATATGCCGGTAGCGGCGTTTTGGGGTTGCCAGTGGCCAGTGGCCCGTGTGCGGGAGCCCTTATAAGACGAACATTGGCCATACTTCGTAGCACCGCGTAGAGACGCGTAGCGCGTAGCAGTAGGTGCATAATTCATACAACATTGAACATACTACTCGTACCGTGTACATGGCCGGATAATATATATTTTTTGGGTTTACGCCACTTTAATTACAAGGAAATTGATTCCTAGGCAGTTGACAGACCAACGTCATTTGGTCGAATCATGTCAATTCAATTGTGATCTAGATCTGCTGGGTTTGGCGTAAAACGACCGAACTACGCATCTGCCTAGAAATCAACTTCTCTGATAGTACAAACTCTGCGGCCATCCTAGGGCGCTGCCGCCCTGTCTAGGACGCCATAGGACGCTGCCGCCTGTAGACCATGGCCTATACATGCTTATACATAAATCCAGAGACCGTGTACGTAAAAATACAAAGAAATTACTGGTACCTGCCTACATAATACGTTTATTTTGCTAAACTAGCCAATAGGTTCCATATAAGGACCCGAGTAAGACTATAATTGTGTAGCCGGATTAATTTTTGTATAATGGCTGGTTTACACGTATTAAGTAGTCACTAAATTTTAACTTAATTTAAGGGCCTGTCCGAAAGAACAAAGGCCATTCGTCTAACATGCTTGGACTATAAAAATCTTATAAAACGTAACTTGATGAAACATCTGTAATTTCAATTGCCTATATAAATGTAACATAGCACGGCATTCAATATATTTTTAAAAGCTGGGAGTTTCAAGTAATTGTGTATTAAGTTTTTGAATTTTGAGGTTATAAAGATAGTTAATAATAAGCTGTACTATCATTTTGAGTTATGGTTTTAGTTTAAATTATATGAAACACACGTCAGAGTTTTTAAAAATAAAAGTAGGAGGCAAACGAGCAAACAGGTCACCTGATAGAAAGCAACTGCCGTCACTCATGGACACTCGCAAAATCGGAATACGCTCTGTTCTCGAAATCCTCAAGAAGAGAGCGTATTTAAGCAGATTGTATGGGTCCCTTGGAATGACAGAATATGCGTTCAATATAAAAAAAAAACATTATCCTGCGTTAAAAACACAAATTCAATATTCATATTTTTAGAGCCGATTATCTTTGTTTTCCCAGCTTCTAAAAATCAACTGTTTTTATTTAATTATAGCATTTTACCTAAACTACATTTTAGTTATAGTTCCACCTAGGTAACAAGAACCTTGTTTTTTTAGTCCATTTTGGCCATTGTTCTTTATCAAGTGACAAGCCCAGCCTGCCAACTTAACAGAAAATAGTCAAAATTTTAATTTCCTTGTTTAGTACTTAACTAAATTTTAACTTGCTACTTTACTACTAAATTTTGTGTTTACATGCAATCAACAACTTAAAATTAAGTTATAATTTGGTTAACTACTTATCTACTTAATACGTGTAAACTTAAAACGAGAATATTGAGGTCGATCTAATCTGTAACATACAATTTTAAACGTAAAGCCTCGCTAAAGTAAATAGCTTTTTATTCCTTAATTTTTTGTTTTCTTGGCAGCTTGCTACCCGCATGCATTTTTGCATAACGCTCTTATAAATTGTATAATGATGTACCCACATTGATTGTGTTAATTGAAACACAGATGTTCTGTACTTAAAGAGGTTTTGAAGGCTGTAGCCCGGCACGAGGCACAAAAGTAATATTTAATGTTCAATGTTCATGGGTCATGGATGTGTATTAAATATGTGTTACATAATAAAATTCATACTTATAATATTATAAATGTGAAGGTGTATCTGTCTGTCTGTTACCTCTTCACGCCAAACTACTAAACCGATTTTGATGAAATTTGATTTGCTGACTCAAAGTGTCTCCAATACTTTGAGTCACGGGAAAGGACATAGGCTACTTTTATCCCGGGAAAAATGAACGGTTCCCGCGTGATAAACGAATTTCGGCGTAATGGAGTTGCCGTCGCCATCAAGTCTTAAATATACGTATAGTCATTACATATAATATTATTATTTTATTATCTGGTAGCCGTAACACAAGTCCTTTAGGTACAAGGCCAGACTGACGCGAACGTGGTGTAACGGGGTCCAAAGATATCATAATGTCAAATTTTGGAATACAGAGACGAGGGCAGATGTTTGTGAGGCAAGATGCCGCGTGCGGAGGTTTAGGGCCACATTGTTATTAAGGGCAGCTGCGGCCTCAGAGAAAAAAACGCCCAAACTACCTGAGATGGCGCACGCTGCTCACAATACAAACCATACGGTAGGGTAAAGGTGTTCTTGATATCAAACTCGTGCAAAATCCATACTTTAATAGCGAAACTTTGTCTATCTGTGTATCTCTCTGTTACCTCTTCACGCCCAAACCACTGAACTGATTTTGCTGGGTATGGAGATACTTTGAGACTCGAAAAAGGACAAATTTTGTCCTTTTTCGAGTCACAAAGTATCTCCATTCCTCATTCTCCTTTAAGGATACTTTGAATCCCCGAAAAATGTATGGTCACTGTGCGAGAAACGGAGTGTCAGGTGTCATCTACTGATATTATGATACTTCGCGCGCGATGTACTAGGTACCTAATTACTACATTATTCTAAGAATAAAGCTAAATTATTGCAATCCTTATTGCGTTGCATCAGTTGCATTAAATATTCTCAGTGCATAGCTGATGTACTAATGACTTTGTTGCGATGTTAATATATTATTATTATTATTAATAGCCGATGGTCTCCCACTGCTGGGCAAAGGCATCCCCTCTTAATATATTATTAAACATCTGAAATCATGCAACGTGTGCGGACATCCCGAACCGAGCGTTTAGTATAAAATATATTGTCTACTGTATAAGATTTATACTGTGCTGGTCAATTTTTAAAAGCTTTTGGCTCGTGGTGATTAAATGGTTATCTAATACGCCATATTGTATAGGGGTGCATGTGTTTTGTTAAAAAAGTGTCTTATTTGGTAGAATACAGCTTTTTGGAATGAGTATTTTTGTGTACAAAATATTTTACAAGTAGGTACACTTAGATTAATGATTGGAAGACTGATGATCTAAGCAAGTATGTAATGTTATGTAATATAAATTATAATATTATGTAATAATACTAGCTTTACTCCGCGGTGTTACCCGCTGCTTATTAGGGAAAATAAATTGTGATATTTTCCCACAGTAAAAAGTAGCTTATGTGTTAATCCAGGGTATCATCTAAGTCCATACCAAATTTTATGCTATGCTTTAGATTATTACTATTAGGGTTAAAAAAAAAATATCTTTTTATTTTTTAATTTCATACCAGATAAATATGCATACAACTTAAAGTTTTCAACCTCATACGATGAACCCTTGATTAAATTACGATAATAATAATTATTAATTATTATTATTAAGACAATAGCTGTACATTTCGCTAGAAATAATAATATAATATTATGTATTTACCCTAATATCCAGGCACCCTGATGATATTGAGTTACAAAGCTCGTATCGATCATAGTTACAGTTCGGGTGTGAAATTGAAACTTCCATTTACTGTTAGGCTTACCAGCCCACCTACCGGTGGTATGTAAAGGTGACCAAATATATTAAAAGGTGTATAACTTATAAAAGGTGAGGAGGTGTAGGTCTATAAAGCCCGTCACAGACCTAGCTATAATATATCGCACTGCTATTACAATAGTGTCGTAACTCGAAATGTATACTTTTTCAGAAATAGCAATAAACCGATTTTAGACTTCCTGTTCAAGTTTTTCAGAAATTAAGAATATAATACCTATTCTAGTTTAATGAAAAGCACATTTATAGTATAAAGACTAGACCTATTTTTATTATTTTGTGAGTATAAATTTTATACTCACAAAATAATAAAAATAGGTCACTGTTAATAAAAAATTTGCGATTTTTTAGTTAATACAGTATTGATCTAAAAAGATATGCAAAAATACTGAAAAAAATTTATTTGCTACAGTTTTAGATGATTTGTCCGATAAAATTTTTATGAAATTAATTGAAGTTGCGATATGGATTTAACTTCATTTGCTTACATAAACACAATTAAATTGATCACTTATGTACAGGTAGTTACAAAATAAAACAAAATATTAAAGAGACACATAGTATCTGTTTTATATTTATAAAAAAAAAAGAAAAACTCTGCCTGAATGTAATTTAACACTACAAACAATAATATTAACCTTTGTATGAATCATACACTTTGTTCTTACAGCTTTTGGTTAACACTAATATAAATCTACAGTCTTCCAGTCTTCTTATAAAGGCGAATTATTATCATATTTGTGATAAAAATAACATGAGTTTGCTGACAATATCGTAATTAAAGAAATCCAACTTCAAAAATTCCTAATTTCTCAGTTACGACACTACGTATTTAGATGAGGTATTATGAAACTTCTGTCGCTTCGTTTTCTGACACGATTTGATAGAAAACGATAAATTACGTCAATGTTTTTTGAAACATGGTAGCGGTAGGGTGAATAAACGCTAGAGACAAGATAGGCTGAGAGCACTATAGATGACGCCCGAAACTCCGTTGCGCAAAAATTCCTTTAACGCGCGGGAACTGTACATTTTTTCGGGATAAAAAGTATCCTATGTCCTTTCCCGGGACTCAAAGTAATAGTACCTATCTCTGTACAAAATTTCAGCAAAATCGGTTCAGCGGTTTGAGCGTGAAGAGGTAACAGACAGACAGACGGACAGACAGTCAGACACACCTTAGCATTTATAATATTAGTATGGATTGCTTGTGATCTCGCGGTATAGCCGCCAAACCGTGCGTTCGGGCGGACGTATGCCCATATGGATAATATGGGCATACGTCCGCCCGAACGCACGGTTTGGCGGCTTATGATAAACTTAATTCTAATCCTGAAACACAAATAGCGCAGATATTATATTGGACAATACTGTTCGAAACTTGAAATCCGGTTACTAAAATACGAGTATTGCTGACTTCGCACAAATTTTAAACTAAATGCAATAGTTTGAGTTTGTCAAATAGTTCCTCTGTTAATTATACTTGGTACACTTTAGCATGAACCGGGTTAGTTAAAATACAATTTTCAAGAAATTTATTTCTCTTTGAATATTATGTTTTTTAATTTTCATTCGTTATGAATTTTTTACCGAAATGTTGAAGATACACAAAATATAATGTTTCTAATGGCCTTCTCCACGTCGTGCCATGATGGGCAATGATGTCGTCATGTCGATAAGGGACAATACTTAGATGAATGATTGGCGAGACCATCAATCATTCATCTAAGGGACAATAATTACAGACATACTAGATAGAGGCGAGATGACGTTCCCAACTCAGTTGCGCCAAAAGTCGTATATCGCGAGGGAACCGATTCTGCAACAAAAACTATCCCATGTCCTATGACACATCACACAACACTTTGTGTCCCGGGATGATGAGCCAAGCTAAATTTGGTATGGGCACAGACACTTCTGTGCCTATACCAAAAGCTTGGGTCATTATGGGCCGAAAAAGAGCAGCCACATAACACCAACCAACAAAAAAATTACATAGGTACAACCACACCATTCTCACTCTCGAGTGTAGTTAAAAACTACTTTTCTCATAATGTCAAAATCTCGACAAAACTCGATAAAATGTCTTATTTTGATGACAGATCTACACGAGACAAAATGTATGCCATGTTAGGAAATGTGGACAAAATTTTCTCCTTGGCGCATGCTAGGCGCACATAAAAAGGAAATACTAAGGGAAATACATACGTACAAAATGACATGTACGAACAAAATGACATAGTTCCCTTATTTCAAAATTGGGGGGTTTTAGACACACTCCGCGATTGTATCACGTGACGGCAGTCATACTAACAATCCTGCCAGACTTGGAGCGCTATTCTCACAGTTGCGCCGCAGTAAGCAGATCAAACGTGTTTCTCGCATTCAAAAGTTTATTTAACAGATGGTTTTTTCCTGTTTTCTGGCGAGTTATTTGCTGTCATTTGTTATTATCTGTATTAAAATCGATGAACTATGCTATATATATATATATATATTCTTGCAATCTACGAGTGTGCGCCGCCCTTAGTTGTGTGAGTGACCATATCTATACACGCGTACATGGCTCGCTCGCTACTGACTGCTCCGTCGGGTACGCACACTAACGAAAATGTCTATTCACATTTCCAACTACAAATAAAGGCGACGCGCACTCGTAGATTGCAAGAACTATACTAGCCAATGATCTCTATGGACTTAATTGCAATCATTAGATTATTTGGTGGAATTTTGATATTTATTTGTTTTTGGTTACATTTGGACAAAATCACATACCATGTACACAGTGTTTCTGATAGTTAACATTTATTATTTTGTTAAGGGGATATGCCGCGAAACTACGAAAGAAAAACTAATCGACAGTCTTGGAGCCAAGAATCCTAACTCTAAATGACTAGAAAGAATCTCAAACTTTGTTCTTAAAAATGTGTATGTCATTTTGTCCATACTATTTGGACAAAATTGTTTTTGTGCTATGTCATATTTTTTCTTTTTGTATGTTTTATTATAGTTTCTATTGAATCAAAAGACTGTATTACTGATAGTCAATGAACCTAAGATAATGTTAAACCGTTGAGACTAATTATAATGTCATTAAATAAAAAAATATTATTGAAAAACAAAACATTTGTCCGTACTTCCCCTACAACTAAAAATGACCTTCGCAGCTTAAAACCTAATGTTATCAATACAATGTATGTAATTGCTACAATGAAATCTATTTTCCGATACTAAATTAATTAGCCCCGGCATATGTCAACCGACATCATACTAGTCTTTTGTCTCACGTTTGCAATCTGGTGTGCGAAGCCGTTTTAGCGGGCCAGTGACGAATATCTTTTTATTACAAGGTCTTTTTATTACAGAACACTTTCCAAAAAAAAAAACATTTTCCACCATTCGCTTTCGAAAATCTGCCAAAAAATATTTGTGATGTTCCTTAAATGTACCACCTCGACCACGCCTCCTCACTCCAAAAAATAGTTGTGATCTTCATACGTACATCAATTTCTTCAATAGTAATAAGAATAATAAGAATTAAGAACAGTTCATCATAATATTTCATAATCATAATTTATACACACGGCTTACATAATATTATTTTTAACTTTAAACTCAATCTTCAATATCTCAATTCTCAACGCTTTAAAGATCTGTTATTTTCAGTTTTGAAGATTGAATCGTAAACTTTATGACCTTGTCTTAAATGTTCTGCATGGATTTTAAAATATTTTATCTTTCACAACTTCTATAAACATTTGTTAAATATAGTACTTAATAAAGAACAGTTTACCACACGAACTACATACAGTAGATAATAAAATATAAAAAAATATTGTCTCCTTTTATTACTGAAGAAAGAGAAAACTATTGTCACAATCATAGTACTTTCATGAACGATTTTATTACAAATTGCTTTGATGTATCAACCAAGGACGAAGCATTTTTATCATTACTGATTTGATCGAATCGATGATATTATTATCAGCTCAATCATTTTATGCTATTGATTTCTATGGTAATGCCTCAGGGAACTATGTCGAGTTTCTAAACTATATTATTGATGACTTTATTACAAAGTAAAGACTTTTCTCGACTGTCAATTGTTCTTTTAATAATCACAGTGCAAAATCTCGAAAGGGTGTCAATAATTGTGATCTTGACTGTCTCGCTCTTGAAAAATTGTGGAGATGGGCAAAACGCCCATTAATACCCATCCCATCTATATACATTTATTTAAATACTAGCTGTTGCCCGCGACTTCGTCCGCGTTAATATAATAACAAAGATGGATCGTTTTCCCCTTTTTGTGGTTCCTTATACAAAGGATAAAAACGGGACCCTATTTAAGCAAACGTCAAACGCAAACGTCAATAAACTTTCATGTTTATGACGCAAAAAATGACGGACTTTCATTGAAACTTTCTACCCCAATTTCACCTTCTTGGGGGTAGAATTACCAGAAACGCTTAAATACGTATCCATTCATTTTTATTCAGTAGCACAAAAATAAAGTTTCATGTTTCTTACTCAAGAAATGACGGGCTTTCATTCAAATTTTCAACCCCGATTTCACCCCCTCGGGGGTAGAATTTCCAAAAACGCTTAAATATCTATCCATTTATTTTTAATCAGTAGTCCAAAAATAAACTTTCATGTTTCTAACTTAAGAAATGACTGATTTTCATTTTATTTCATCCCTTGGGGGTAGAATTTCCAAAAATGCTAAAATACGTTTCCAATCATTTTTAATCAGTGACCTAAACATAAAATTTCATGTTTCTAACTCAAGAAATAACGGACTTTTATTCAAACTTTCAACTCCAATTTCACCCCCTTAGGGGTTGAATTTACAAAAACGCTTAAATACGTATTCATTCATTTTTAATCAGTAACCCAAAAATAAAGTTTCATGTTTCTAACTCAAGAAATTACGGACTTTCATTCAAACTTTCAACCCCTTTTTCACCCCCTTCGGAGTAAAATTTTCAAAATTCATGCCTTTGTGAGTGTCCACTTAATAAAACAACCCTACTCACCAAATTTCGTTACTGTAACTTTAACAGTTTTTGCTCAGCGATGATGAATCAGTCAGTCAGTCAGGACATGTAATTTTATAAGTATAGATTTATAAAATGCCCAATGTCATCGGGCGATTACCCATTACTTTGTGGTTATTTGGGTTCGTCACGAGTCACGGATAGTGACGGGTCTGCGTGATGTTGGCGATCGCGGCTCGTAGAGTTGCGGTAGGTTCTATCGTACCCAGGACTCAGCTAGTGGAGTGAGCTTCTAGTCACTAGAAGCTCACTATCACTATCAATCTAGTGGGTCCGGCCGGCCATTACCGGCCTAATCCGCTGTCTCTGCCACTGCGTAAAGAATTTCTCTATGTATAAAAAGGTTCATCATGTCACATTTCTGACTTCTATTGTAGGGACCCTAGATATTGTACGTTAATGGTAAATCGCTACAGTTCAAGTAGTATTTGTGGTAACGATAATACCTTATTAGTTTACAGAAGTAGGCCGATACTGAAACTAATTGTAGAGTCTTTGGCTTTGTAAATATCTTATTGCGAATGCCAAGATCCGAGAATAATGAGGATAACAATCAATTGTTACTTTATGACGTAGTTTATGACATAAATAGTATTTGATTGAAAATAAAGTTTTATTGTGTTTATTAACTAAACTAGCTGTTGCCTGCGACTTCGTCCGCGCTATTTAATCAGTTAAAATATATATTTTTAGTTCGCGTGGCAGATTGCGGCAATTCACGCGAAACTCGAACTACGCGTTTTTACCGTTACTTTTGCCGCTCATTTAAAGCTATAAGGATTATTGGTAAGGTTCCAGGATCTAAGATTTTTTTAGGAAATTTCCTCTTCTTTAAGGATCTATTTTCAAATTTTGATTATCTCAAATAGTTTTCGAAATATTAAAAAAATCCAAACCCTTCTTTTATGTTTACTTAATTGTTTATAATTATTGCATTTTTTTTCAGCCCCTCTTGGAATTTTGATAGAATGTTCTAGATGGTATTCCGAATCGAATGAGACCAAAATCATAATTTTCGGTGAATGAGATCAGGTTTCGAGGAAAATGGCACTTGTTAATCACACTAGTATACTTATACGTCATAACTCATAAGTCATAACTCATACGACCGATACGATTTTGCTGAAACCTCTCGTTCCAAAATCTGGCAAGTTATGCCTATGATTATCTAGATTTTTAGAGTATTTTAAAGAAAACTAACATAAGTATATATATTTATTTTATACATATCGAAAAACATATCCCATCTTTTGTCACCGTCGGGTAAAAAAGGAATTATGTTTTTTATGTTAGCTAAGGGAATGAAGTAGAGACAGCGATTAATACCCTATAATATTGTTAAAAGACTTTATTAGGCTGGGTTGCACCAACTTACTTAAACTATAACTGTAACTTTAACAATAACTTTAACTATAACTACAGTGCAAAATGTCAAATCTTCGTTACCGTTAAGATGGCATCCGACGCCATATTTAATCATTTAAACCGCTCATACTTATATTACTTAATCTAAATTTTTTAGTGAAAATTTACTATGTTTCACTATGTTATATTTTTCCTGACGATTTTTACGGATAATTAAATTTTTATACTCTCAATCCCATTACCTGTAAGCTTTAAAAATAAACGCAACAGACATCTGTCAATTTCTGTGGTAAAAGTTAAGGTTAAAGCTAAGTCAGCCTTAACTTTAACCTTAACTTTTACCATCATTTTAACTTAAACCACGCCTCTGGTGCAACCCACCCTTACACTTTCAATATGTTTAAAAAATTCTACGCCTCATACTCGCTTGAGGAACCAGAATGAAGTTTTAATTTCTGCCTGATAGAGTCTAAGCGAGCAATTTTATCCTCCTCGTTTAGAATATTAGAACTTTTCTTGTACAAAATGTGACGATACGTTGATAGAGTTTTTAACTTATATCAAAGAATAATGTAGAATTCGTAGACAGAGTTAAAGAAAAGTGTGCATAGCGACAGTGGTGGTCCCGAAGTTAAGCTCTTTTCGTCGATGGGAAAATTAGAAAACTTATATTGTAGTAAAAATACAAAGAAAAAGGTCACAATATTTATATTTAATACACAGGTTGTCATGAAAAGAAACCATGATGTGCCTAGTATATAATATGCCGTAATACTCTACATTTGCAAATTGTGGAAACTGTTTGATTTTACTTTTCGTTTAATTTAAAATTCTTTACAGAGATGAGAGAACGTAATATTTTTTGGTTTGTTAAAATGTGGGGACTAAAATAGAGAGAATTTTGTAATTTGGTTTATTTTATGCTGATCTTTTTAACTTCTGTCATAGATATATCGTAGAGTCAAAGCGATCGTCTATCCAGACTGTGTAATATTATAATGCGGAAGATTTTGTTTATTTGTTTGAGCGCGCTAATCTCAGGAACTACTGATCCGATTTGAAAATTCTTTCGTTTTTAAGTAGCTCATTTATCGAAGAAGGCTATAGGCTATAAATGAACATTCTAAGACCAATAGAAACGAAGAAACAGAGAAAAATGTGAAAAAAATCGGAAAAATTATTTGAAGGCGTGAGCGCCCGAAATATCCTAAGTGAAGGGTTACGTGATCTACTCTACATATTATGCCAAAAAACTTAAAAATTCATCCAGTAGTTTGCGAGACGAGTCTCGCGAAGTACTGGATGAATTTTTAAGATTTTTTGCAGAGAATATGTAGAGTAAATCACGTGAAAGGGACATAGGATATTTTTGGCGGGAAAATGTACGGTTTCCGTAAAATTCTAATTTGTGCGGGTGAGCCGCGCGGAACGTCTAGTGTTTTATAATGAAGCACACTATGATAACAGGTGGCAAATGTCATTATCCCTTGTTTGGTTCCTTTGAGAACAAAGTACCGAATACTGAAAAACGCTTTTCGAAACTGACAACAATGTGACGTGATTAGTGATTTTCTCTCGTAATTAGTATGTACTTTGGAGGCTTCGGGGCTCGGGCAACTGTTGGCCGCATCTGCGTCGCACCCTCTACGTATTTTTTACATCTCACACCACCTCTATCGGCTACGACATAAGGACTATTCCCATAGAACATCGAAAGCAAAATAAGTGTGGACGCCCCGTACTTATACTACCGCGAGTGCTACCCGCAGCCATTCACAGGTGGACCGTCGCGCGGGCAGCACATGCTCCCCGGAACTCAAAATGCGGTGCTTTATTTTTTGTGTTTTTCTAATGACTGTTGGGTGCGCTGAAATCAAAGTTAAGCAGGAGTTGCAGGCGTTGGCCGAACAGATTGAGATCCTGAAAACCCTCCACCTGAACGATGTCAACAACCTGAAAAGTGAAATCGAAGAGCTCAAGTAAGTTTAGCATAAGTTTTCAGTTTTTGAAACTTTTTTGGTTGTTATTTTTTGAAAAATTTCGGTAAATGAATAGTGTTTTTTATTTTTAATTAAATTAACAGTAGTGGTACGTAAATAATTAATGTAACTTTATTATGCTACGCGACTGATATAATATTTATTGCAAAGCGAATTATTATTTTCTAAATCTTTGTAAGTATTTGATATTAAATCGAAAATACATTTAATTTTTATTTCATATTATATAAAGGAATTTCTCTTAACTTAATAAATTAAAATAAAAAATTAATATTAAGTACTTAACTGTTTTTTCAATTATTGTCAAAGAGTTTTCATATTGCGCATTTTGGAAACGGATTTTCCCTGCTTAGCGTTATTACTAAATAACTCATTTATATTTTTATTTCAATTTCTTTGTATTTTTACTCCATCTTCTGTTAAAAACTTTTCTTAACAGTAAAATTGATTATTAAAAATCGTCATGCATTATTGAATGCAAAATGAAAGAGGATTTTCGAAAACTGGTCCTACTACCGCCATTTAATCATATAGCGGCGCGCTCTTTGTAGCCGCAATAAGACGAAAAAGTTTTATTGCAATCGGATGAGCATTGCGTTAAATGCGAATGGAAAACAATTTTTACAGAGGCTCATAAAATAAATCCTGTTTCGAAACTTATTGGCAGCTCAAAATGGCGGATTCTCTTGAGTGCGTTTAAAAAGGAATTCATGACTCTGGGGAGAATGTCTTGGAGTTGCCTGTTCTGTTATGTTAAATAGGCACGCTAATAATTTTTTGAGATATACCTATAGAAGACTAGACGATTCCTGCAACTCCGTTGCGCCAAAACACGTTTAACGGGGACCGTACATTTTTTCGTAACAAAAAGTATTCTATGTCCTTTCCCGGGACTCAAAGTATCTCCATGCCAAATTTTCGCATTGACACACTTTGGCATTTAAAATATTATTAGTATGGAATTCTATACCATAATGTTATAAAATGCGTTTGATCGAGATCGAGTGGAAAACTTTGGGGGAGGCCTTTACCCAGCACTGGGACAGTTATAGGGGGACAGACTCTTAGGAAAAAAATATCGGTACTTACTGTATATTAATAGGGGGACAGACTCTTAGGAAAAAAATATCGGTACTTACTGTATATTATAAATGCGAAGAATACATGTGGATGTTCGATCATTGTTGCTCTTTCATATGAAATTACTGAAGTTTTAATTAACCGACTTCTTACTTTATTACTTTAGATCAATTGTGATAAACTAAACATCCCTCAGACCCAAAAAAAGCTTTAGCTAGGGTTTAAACTTTTGTTTTGCTCTCGATTAACACATTGATTGGGTATGAGTGCGCCATAAGTAGAGATTCCATGGGATGTGTTCTGTACGTTATTCCGCGGGCGTTATTTCTCAATAACAACTAGGTATCAAGAAGACACTCGCGTCCGCTAGTTTAGCATAAAGAAGTGGCAATTCGAGCCAAGGATCCAAAGTGCTCTTGACATGAACCAGGCCGTCCTCATCAGGAATACATTATCTATTCCGCAATTATCTGAGCCACTTCAAGACGCAATAAAAAGACAAGAGGGTCGCGATGTTATTTTAAGAAGTGGGGGTTTAAAGAAGGAACGTAAAAATTCAAAGATTTGAACTGAGGGTGTATCGGATTGGTTTTTTCATGAAAATGAATCAAGACAAGATCTTTTCTTGGTAGCTTGTTTATTTTATTAATGTAGTTTGCAATTTTACAAGAAAAAATACTGTAAAGCCATGCTTACATGCTTTTTTTTAACTTCGTTTTTAACAAATTAAAATAAATTGAATAAAATAAAAATAACTCTCCAATTCACACTCCATGAAATGTTTATCGCATATAAAACAAATTATTTACCCAGAATTAAATAAAATTACTGCTCTACTTTGGTTAAATTGTAGCTAATTAACTCTTAACACTACTACCGGGTAAAATTTCACGTAATCCCTCGTTTTTCCTTGCATTCTATTTTCGTTATCTCCGCCTCTTTAGACCAATGTTCTTTAATTCCTACACAAAAAGCTGAAAGGAGTCTCTTAATGAGACAATGGGACCGTCTGTAATAAATATTTTACTTCAGAAAATGTTTTACTCTAAAAAAGATGGAAGCACTCCCTTGACAATTGTAAATTTTCAGAGTTCTGAGACTGAAAAAAGGATACAAACAAGTTTTGTATACTTCTCCGTGAAGTTCACCAGGACGTTAATACATTTTGTTTAACAGCGTTAACAAGCAAAAAGTTGACTGCATAATGAGTATAATGCGATAATTAAGTCTTTATATTTTATAAACATATCGGATCATAATAGTCTCGTACTCCACTTTGTAATTAATGTACGAATCGAGATCTTCTCTTTGGAATTCAAATTTCATGCCGCCGTAAAGTTTTATTCGACTAGCGGCGAATTAAAATATCGGAGAATCCATGAGGTGCAGGCATTCACAAAACACCTGCGCCAGTGGACGCGCCGACTCCAGAACAGGCTTTGGGCGCTATATGTTCGAACGTTCTTAAATAAAAAACCTCACCGAGATATAATTTGTAACCGACGAGGAAGAAACATCGCAATCGTAGTTCTTATTGCGAAGGGATAGAGGCGAAGTGACAAGTTAAAAACCAGCCCGCGCGCAACATTATAGTCACCGATATCGCAACTCGCAACAAAATAAGTGTGCATATTTGAATGCAATGTCGCCAGCTGTTTTCTGGTTTTGTTAATCAATTTTTGCGTATATCTGTAGAGCCTTTTAGTTTTTCATCACAATTATTGTCGTGTATACTTTTTATGCGGTGTCATTTTCTTCAAAGTATACATCGCTGGGTAGCGAAGCCAGCCATATGAAAGCTTTTGTTTAAAATTAAACTGAATTGAAACCTTCAGATGTAATACCTATGCAAGTTCCTATACCTATTCAACACATTAATTATATCAAACATAGTTCATTAGTTATAGATTTACATACTTTAGAAATAGAAAAAATAGTCATAATTTATTTAATTAAAAAACTGAAACAGCTTTATCGAAATCTATAATATGTTCAATATTATAAAGTAAATACAAACTTTTTATCGAAAGTTAAACAACGTTCCGATTCTTCGCGACTCGCGAAGCCGGCCTCGTTAATTACAATTAATTATATGATATTCCAATCTACATTTACAATTTATTATTAAATTTAATGTTATTAATCAACTCTTTGAGCAGAAATCCTCCGACAATAATGTAAATCATGAAAATTGTGTGTTTTCAACAACACCTTGGAACTCGTGAAATGAATTCAATGCATATTAATTATCTGTTAAGCGTTTTTGTCGTTTTAATGCCTTTATTAAAGTTTTACTCGTGTATTGATTGCTTGGCTAGTTAATAATAGACTTTAAGCAGCCTTGCAATGTCTAAAATATAAGTGTCGGAGAGAGCCAATATAGCTGCAGATAACAGTTAAGTAACAATGTTTACTAGCGCGGATACCACTAATGCCCTGTAAAGCTATTTCATGACATATTCGCTTAAGAGGGTACGCTAACACTGATTTTCCATACATTAAACGTATTCCCAAATTTAGTACCTAGACAATGCGTCTAGACAAATGATTTTTATACAATATTGGGATCTGTTAAAGCTATGCCTCTACGTTCGATTTTTCTGTTTACTAATAAATAAAAATTTTACCCTTCAAAAATCGTAAAAAAATGAATGCCCCGTACAGCGACCACACAGGCTATGTGGTCGATGGCCCCGTACCTCGCCAATCCCGGTGGATTAAAACAAATTTGACAGATCTTTTGAGATAACATAAAACGTAGAGGCATAGACTCACTCTTTCTCTCTTCCTGAAGATATTAAAAGAAATAAAAATATGTAATTACTTATCTTAGAATAATTAGATAGACTTTATTTTAAATCAAGGGATCAGAGGACTGCGTTACCTCGATTTACTGTATCCGTCTCTATCACAAATCACAATACACGTGCCGGCGCAGGGTGAATCGTGATGCCAATAGTTTCTTCATTTAAATTCTACTGTACGAGTACCCGCGATCCCTCTTAAGCCACGCGCGCACTAGCAACCGAACTCTCTCTTCTAACTTTCGTTTGGATGAAACCGCAAAAATTGGCAACAAATTAAACATACTTTTCATTGAAATAAATGAAGATAAAGGCTTACAAAGTACAGCATCCTTATATTATGTATTGTGAATTAGGTACCTGAGTGAAACGCAAGTAACGCCGCGGGGTAAAAGCGAAGAAATCAAGTCAACGGGTGTGTGGGGCGAAACATCTGGCTGTAATGGCATGTTTATTTATATCCCAATCGGAAGCGACCGAACCCACATCCGCCAATGGCACGTGTGCCCAACGAAACCAAATAATATAATAAACGCGGCTTTTTTTGAGTATAAGTATTCAAAGAAATATAGCGGAAGGCTTTATAATGCAAAGGTGTGTAAATCTTTCGACAGCTAAAACCTTTGCCTCTTTGACTATAATACGGGGTGTCAAGTTTGACGAACCACTTTATTTTTCTGCAAATAAATGAGCGGATGTTATATTTAATTAATTTTGCAGTATTAAATCATCCTTGTCTATTTTGGAACAAAAAAATCTGAAATTATTACGAACTCTAGTTTCTACGAGTATTTTTGACCGTGTAATGATATAAGTTAGTAGCACTAGTAGTAAGTACTACATACTAATTTCATATAACTTTACAAAACGTTCCGTTTTCATTATTTATATAGAAACGAAAGCATAAAATTTATAAGGTAGATTATGAATTATTTACATCTAACACATGGCGTTAGAAATCGAGGAGCGCGTTAGGAGTTTTTCTAACATGTAATAGTAGCAGGTGGTACATTTTTATTCAACGGCATTTGGTCGATGTAAATTTTTTTGAGACGCGAAGTTTGAAATGTAACCTTATGCGCTGCCAATACAACCTATACAACTTTTTAATTTTGACCAAACGCTTTCGTACACCTGTATAATTAAATATGTTAATGCGGCGCAGGCGATTTCGGGCTTTATCTCGTGGACGCAGACGCTATTATCGGATCGAGGGCGGTCGTTTATAGATGCGAAGGGTCGTTTATTTTTTTGTAATAAGTTCGGTGAACAAATGTCGCTTCCATATGCTCGTAAACGAAAACAGAACCAGAATGAATTATGATAAGGGATCTAATTAAATGATAATTTAATTTCCTTGATAGTACGTGGCGGTGCCGCGTTTTTTTATGCAAAGCAGTTTATGATACTTTTTGCGAAATGTAGCACGACTAATTGCTTTATAAACATTTAACATACCACGATATAGGCAACATGATTAGAGATAATTGAGTAGATATTAAGAACTTTTAAGTTCAATTGAAAAAATACTTTTGCACTATAACTTTTAACAGTTTTATCAGAACTTTAAGAATACCTGATAGAATTCAATTTTAAAAAGTTATTCTGTCAAAATACCATCTTCACTATATAGGTGTGAGATATTCTGTGGAAATTTCCTTCAGTTTTCTTTTCATCTCGCTACTCGCTAGTATAATATTATGTAGAGTTCGAGTATGAAGCGTGCTATGATCCACTACAAGCATGTAGCTTACGCTTGCATAGTATAATATGAATATTATATTCTATTAGAGAAATTGATCCATCGGCAGATGGTGAACCTACTTGATTTGGTTGGGTTACGTCCCATCCGACCGATCTCTAACATCAAGTAACACCTATTACCTAGTTTTACTGACGCGGATGGTAAAAATAATAATTTTAGAATTCTTATTTTAAAACTCGATAACAAAATGCTATAGTTTATGTTTCTAACGCTTTCTAACATGACATCATACAAACTATATTTACATAAAACTTTTTGCAAAATGTACTTTATGCTCTATCTCTCAAGAAGAAGCTTTGAAAGGCTAAGCATAGATAAAGATAATCTATGTTAGATTATGTAACTTCACATACCCATCAGTTTCAGTCATTCCTTATTCAAAGTGATATATTATTATATACCTTTTATAGTATAATATTATAATATACCTTTTATAGTAGATATTGGTTTCACTTTCACGTTCTAAGTTCCGTACATTTTAGTTTAAAAGCAAAATTTCTAACGATTTACGCAATGTTGCGAATAAAATGTGAAGTATGCTTCAGCAAGTTTTTTATTTTTTACTTGCTCTTAACTATTAAAATATTTTTATAATAAAATATAAACTTAACGGTTTTAATGGAAGAAGCCTCTATATTCTGAGATATGATCCAACGATATCTTTATACTCAATAGAAAACTTTTAATTGGTTCGTTATAAGTGACGACATCGGTACATTAACTCACCAACTGTACCAATTATCAAAAGTAAATATAACCAAGTTTCGGGTAAATATTTGAGTAAACTTCTATTGGGAAACGATAAGAAACGGCACCTTGCTTATATTGATTTAAAAGAGGCACATCTATTTGAACATTGATAATGGCACATAGGGTTGCCGCTTGACAGGCGTCTGGATAAACCCGGACACAGTCAGGCGTTTTGATTGCGTGTCCGGCCAAAATTAAAGGGAGTCCGGCTTTGAGAGCTTTCAGTATATATTTTTATGTGAAAATCCTACAAATCTAAAACGGATTATACACATATATAAATATATAAATATCATTAGTTGTTAAATTGGTTTATTAAACCAGAAACGCCCTGCAGAGTGCCGAACGCTGAACGTATTGCTACACTGTGAGTTCAGATTCTAAGTACGCAATAGCAGGGTTTTCGGTTTTTTTCTAATGACCGGCAAATGACCGCCCCGGCTTTTCGGTTGCGACCTGACAACCCTAATGGCACATCTATTTGCTCAACGCGACCCAAATCATTGGCTATCGAATGCTAAACTGCTTCCGGGAATCGGCAGGTGATAGATTCACGTTTCTAATTTATTTGATCAATTTGATAGTGCCAGGTGGACGTTTGATGGAAATTTTATCTCGCAGCTTTTGGTCACCAGCTCGAAGTCATTTGTACCTTTAATAGTAGCTTTAATATACAACTTCGAACCGAAATTCGTTAATCAAGCGAGAACCCTCAATGTTCTTGGTATAAAAACTTCTCTATACCCAGAGAGTCGAGACTCAAAGTAATACCTACCATCAAAAACAGTTGAACACTTTCAGCATAAGGAGTAACAGACACACTATCACATATCAGCATGGATAATTACCAACAAGCAGCGGAAACACCATAATGATGTGATTTAAACGTTGCCCTTTTAACTGCCTTTGAAACCTTTGGTTTTTATGGTTCATACGGAGCGTGCAGCGTGACGTAGGGGTATGTGGGGTGTGGTAGGGTAAGCGGGGAGTACAGTACAGTACAGAGGAGACACGGTCGGGGCCGCCCGGTCTTGCATAACATAACATCCTCTTCCGCTCACATGCGCCCGAATTTCGGATACGGGCATAGTTTACCCGATCAGTCCTCTCTGACTACTCGTCTTTCATATTTGTTAAATTCTCTTGTTATCTCTCATACTTGTTTGCTACTCTTTTAATATTACATACTCAGCAATTTCACACATGCGCTCAAATAACGGATACAGGGCTGTAGTCGATGACTCCTTTTAATGCTCGTTCGATCCTCTTGTCTTTCATATTTGTGTCTCTTGTATATCATACTTGTTTGTTACTCTTTTAATATCTCATACTCAATTATCTCCTTTGTAAGTTGCAATACCCTCTATTTTGTTTTTCACCAATAATAATATATTAAAACTCTTACTCATTTTAACTCCTGCAAACTTTTGCGATTTCAAATACTTTACTAAGGTAGATCAAGTTACGTGTTCGGCATTCCTTTACACAATTAATGAACGGTCAAAATGTGGTTTCCCCTGTTTATCTAAAAAACCACAAGTCTAATTGACAAGAAGCCAAGAAAAAAGACGAGCTTTTTTATTAGCTATCTTTTAATTGATAAGGGTTATTAACTTTGAATAATTATATTTTTTACCTGATACGATACGGTGATCTGACTTTACTTAGAATCACCAACCCTAAAATACCTAAGGACCCCATATGCATTAATTAATTACACATTCAACTTTTATTTATATATTTTTATCTTAAGTTCTGCTCGGTAGATCAACTTTTGGGGTCATGTAAGCCCTTTTTATCTTTACATCGGAATGTCGTTGAGATCCGTTTATACTTATTTTTGTTTAATACTCGCTGAGCCATGCGACTTTGCCTGCGTGAACGTGGCCCGAAAACACCAATTTCGAAACAAACCCTACAACACAGAAAAATTATGAAAATCGTTTCACAAACGACGGCGTGCTCTAAACAAACTTTCATCCCCTATTTACCCCCTTAAAAGCAAAATTTTTAAAACCTCGTAGGTATACCGTTTTTTGTTTATACATAAAAAATAATCATATATCTTATATATAAAATTCTCGTGTCACAATGTTAGTCCACGAACTACTCCGAAACGGCTTTACTGATTTTTACCAAATTTTATATGCATATTCAGTTGGTCTGAGAATCGGCTACTGGGTACTTTATACATTGATAAGTGCATTTGTTGAATAAATAATAGTAAATTATTACAAGTTGAGACTGACGGCGACCATTCAGTTTGTGCGACGGGATAGCGATCGACGTTGCCATGGCGACATATTTATTTAGTCACTTCAATAAAATAATGTGGGCGAAATACTTTTATTACGGTAAAGCAACGTTTGCCGGGACAGCTAGTAATTTATAAAAAAATTCTATGGTTCTATATTTAAAAATACACTGATATAAACAAGCTTATAAGCTTTAGGCGTGCAGCAGTAGAAATTCCTGGTACCATAATTCACAAATTCCAACCAAAGCCGGGGGTTAGAGGCAGTGTTGATATAAAGTTATTTACGCCCAACTGTTATGCCAGCAGTTTGTTGGGTTAATGTTACACTTTAGCGAGCTCAAACTTACTCAAAGTTAGGGACAAAAGTATTAAATTGTTAGTCTACAGTTACTATAAAACCTAGAAATTATAATGATACGAAGCATGATAACAAATTCAACATTGTTTTATATTATAAAAATTTCAACGTTGTTGCTTTTGTCCTAAAGAAAATATGTCTACCTAATAATATATTCAACTAAATACAGATCTGTTACGTTCATACTATTTTCCGGCTTAAATTGCTTCCGAACAATTTTCAAATTCAATTGTCAAATTTGACAGATAAGTGAAACAAAAGATACGAAATGACATTTACATAAAAGAGACAGACTATACAAAAGACGGGTCAATTGGCCCGTATTTAATGGCTTCACAACGCGCGCGGTAGTAACATATCTGCTTTGAGTTTTTTTATATAATATCATTGACCTAATACATATTACATTACAAATAATTATTATAGAGCTAACTGAGCGAATTGATTTAGCATTTTTTTTTCTAATATTATTCTTATTCTCGACATATTATTAACTCGACGTCAATTTACGATTTTTTTTTGCTCTGCAGCCACACTTTGTGATGAAATATTTTCTGTCAAACTCTTTACTAAATTAAAGTTGATTGATGATTTAAGGTATCTACGTGTCTAAAAAAATGAGTGATAAAATATCACTAAATACTAACCTTACTTTATCTTCTAGGCAGCACTGTGCCCCTACCAACAACCATGAGCGCAACGAGCAAGCTACTCTACAATGGGCGAAGACCTCCATGAAGGAACTGCGAGTGGAGATGAAGGAGTTGAGCCGAAGTGTCAACAGCTCTCTGCTACTGCGCCAACTTCACACCATACGGAACGAAGTGAGTGTTATCAAAATAGGTATTCTACTAGAATCTGATGGCAAAAAGTGAGAAAGTATATTGACTCTAGCAATACCGGAGTAATTGGAATAAAACATTTTGATCCTTTTTTTCCTTATAGCTGCTGATTCTGTGTGTGAAACATGCTTTATATAAATTTATCCAATGATCAAGGATATATTTTTAAAATCTGCCGTCAATATTTGCCATCAGATCCTGGTAGACCTAAACAGTTGTCTTTCAAGTGACATTCAATATAGCGGCGGCAGAGTAGACAGACTTAATATTTACGCGACGGGATTCCGATTTTGGCTACACAAAAGCCTTGCATGGCCATTAATATCACTATCATTATCAAAGGTTAGAAAAACATTTGCTATCGTCGGTTACTTTTACTGGATTATTTTTACATACAGTATACATTTACAATTATTTAACCTATAAAGGCATTTTAAATTAACACCCTGTAATATTACAAATGGAAGCATTTTCCACGAAGATTGAAGACACCAATCGGCTTTGCAAGTGCGATGGTGCACTCTCCATAATACCTCTCCATTAAAATCACTCACACCCGTACTTTGAGTGTGGATACAATTACTACTTCGTATAAAGGTCCTCCTTCACGTTGAGTCATGATGTATACGGTATACCTCACCGTGATTATAAAGCTGTCAACGTCGATTAGGAACAATCATACTTTATAGACGAACTAGATGACGCCCGCAACTTCGTTGCGCCAAAATTAGTTTATCGCGCGGGAACCGTATATTTTTCCGGGATAAAACATATCCTATGTCCTTTCCCGGGACTCAAAGTATCTCCATACCAAATTTCAGGAAAATCGGTTCAGCGGTTTGGCCGTGAAGAGGTAACAGACAGACAGACAGACAGAGGGACAGACAGACAGACACACTTTCGCATTTATAATATTAGAATGGATAATAATATTATGATCAACGTTCGTAATACTTAATTGCTTTTTAGGGTTCCGTAGCCAATAAGGAACCCTTATAGTTTCGGTCTGTCCGTCCGTCTGTCCGTCTGTCTGTCTGTCCGCGGTTTTACTCAGAGACTATAAGACCTACAAAGCTGTAATTTGGTATGAATACACATATTAATGATGGCAACAAAATGGTACGTGAAATCGTAAAAAAATATTTTTTTATGGTACCTCCCCTACACATCAAGCGGGGATGAAAATTTTTTTTCGCGCCCACTCCATCGTGTGGGGTGTCGTTGAATAGGTTTTTTTAAAAATATTACGAGTATTCATAGATCATTTTCCGATTTAGGGATCCGTTTGTGAAATATTAAGTTTTAAAGTGGAAAAAATCGTTAGAGTCCAGTGTCCCCCCCTTCTACCAGCTAAACGGTGGGTTCTGGAAATGTGAAAAAATTCACGGGAGTAGAAAATATGCTGAATTTAAAAGGAAAACTATCCCGGCTAAGAAGACTTCATAAGTTATTGAGTAATAATAATAATATAATAATATCTATGGACGCTTCACACCACGTCAGTCTGGCCCCGTGCTAAGTACCCGAAGGACTTGTGTTACAGGTACCAGACAACGGAAATATATTTAATACTTTTATACTATACATATATTTAAGATTTTTATTATATCATACACATATTTAATACACATCCATGACCCAGGAACATTGAAAAACTTTTTGTTCCGTCGGCGGGATTCGAACCCGCGACCTCCGGCTTGAGTTGCCAGTTGCCACATACTCTAACCATTGAGCCACGGAGGTCGTCAAAGTAATAGTCGATCAACTAAAAAATTGTTGTTAGTAGTATAAAACACGCTATATATACATTTGCTCGTTCATTGACCATATAAAAATTGTCAAAAACTAGCGGTACTACGGAACCCTATATTGCGCGTTGCCCGACACGCACTTGGCCGGTTTTTAATCAATCATAATATTAATATTGTACCAAGTCAGAGAGGCCGCGCCGCCTATATTACGGTATAGTCCGCGCGCAACTAGTTGGCCGCTCTGCCCATATACTCACATACCAGCAGAGCGGCCAACTAGTTCCGCGCGGACTATAAACCATAAAAGGAATATTATTTCCAAAATTTTTAGAAAAAAAAACGTTTTGGAATATTTTTAAAAATTGAGTTCGAATTTCGAAAATATAAGGGAAGAGACCTAATGGCAGACACTTTAAGGAAACATGCAACATTTGAATGTTATAAAATATATATTTATGAAAGGATTGATAACTTCTTCCATGTCTTCAGTAACTCTTACAAAATAAAACTATTATAATTATTGTCTGACAAATCAATTAAAAAATATATTATTGGTCTTTTTGTAAACTTAGTCATAAGTACTAATAGATGACATCACAAAAAACGAACATCACTAACAATATGAACTAATAGTTGACACAAAACATTACATTACATTTTACATATTTTTTTCTGTTAAATTAGATCTTTATTTGCCATTTTTCAAAAGATTTCATTTACTTCATCATAGGCACCACATGCATCAGAAATATTATCCACGTTGTCTCCAGATTCTATTCATTTTTCTTCCATGCTGAAACTATCTTTCCTTTTATTTTTATTTTTCATATTTCTGAAGTGAAAACTTCTTTAGTGGCGTTGAGCACTTTTGTGGGATGGGTAAAAACTGTGAAACTCGCGTCAGATTCTCGTGCTGATCGAAAAACTTTGGAAAAACCGTAAGACGGTTGGTGTGTAGTGTTTTGTGGCGAACTCGAACTCGAACTCGAACTCGAATTGATTGTAAGGGTTTCGATTTATTAAAACATCGATTTTTTAAAAATCGATTTTCATAAAAAATGGGTTAAAAATGTAATCGATTGTAAGGGTTTCGAATAATAAAATAAATCGATTTTCATAAAAAATGGGTTAAAAATTTAATCGATTGTAAGGGTTTCGATTAATTAAAAAAAATCGATTTTGTAATAATCGATTTTCATAAAAAATGGGTTAAAAATTTAATCGATTGTAAGGGTTTCGATTAATTAAAAAAACGATTTTTTAAAAATCGATTTTCATAAAAAATGGGTTAAAATTTTTATTGAATCAAAACCCTTACAGGGTTTTGATTAATTAAAAAATCGAGTTTTTAAAAATCGATTTTCATAAAAAATGGGTTAAAAATTTAATCGATTGTAAGGGTTTCGATTAATTTAAAAAAAAAACAATTTTTAAGTAATCGATTTTCATAAAAAATGGGTTAAAAAAATGCACAACGTTAATAATCAGGTTTTCACTTCTGCCGGCACTCCCGGAGTGCATCCCGTTTTTTTTTTCCTAGCAAATTTATTTTCAGTCTTAAGTCCCCATGCTTTTTTTGCCTCTTCTTTTTTCTTCTTTCTTTTCTCAGCTCTCCTTTTTCTTTTTTTTACTGCTAAAAAACTAAAGCAATCGATTTTTAGATCAGTACAAGGTCTAATATTAGACACCATGTCCATTTTTAGTTGCAGTAGTTCTAAGTTCTTAAATTGTTAATAGAATTATATTTTCAGAGAATAGTGATGATTTTTGCAGTAGAATAAAGTACAGAATAACTTTAGTATGTATTGCAAAACTCAAAGATGAGCTCCATGTCAACCATTAGATTTTTTACATTTTCAAGAACTAATAATAGACACCCTTTATATTGTTAGGGAAAATGGATAAAAAATCTTAAATAAACTTTAATTAGTGTATACAACATGACCATTAATCCAATGAAATCAATAGAAATTACAAAAAATCAAATAAATGTATTCAAAACTTACGTGCAAAATTTCGCCTTCCTTAACCTATTTGCTAAGAAATTGCCGAGCGTGTGTTGACGCGGTCATATTATTTACGAAAACTGATCCTATTTTAAAATTTTGTTCCCGAAGGCGTCTCTAATATATTTTTTCAATTCAACAGATAGCTTGAGAAGCTTATAAAATTTACAGTGGTGAGAAATAATTAGAGTAATTCTTATTTTTATGGTATTCTTGTCATAAGTCTATTAGTTCAGTGTCTAGCATTATGTCCTCTCCCTTAAATACCTCACAAAATTAGACATTAGTCGAATATGCAAGTATGGAATTTGCAGTGGACAGATGACTGGAATGGCAAATTTTATTGATGAAAAAAGGCATAAGTGGCACGGGCGTTCACCTGCCCATGCCGTAGGCCTCATTTGCAAATATAATTTCTCATTTTCGACTTGCGCTTAATGTTGATTGATTACAATATTCGATATTAATACTGGATTATATAAGTCTTCTTGCGTCAATATTCGATTTCGGCAAGGTCTGGTATCTTTTTGTTTTTCCTTTAATATTACATATTATCTTATCAATTTGTATGCAAACTAGATGTTGTCCGTAAAATTCCTTTTTTGCGTTGAACGACAAGGAGGTAAAGATTTTTCTATTTTTCAAACTCTATTTTCTTCTTTATTTAAATGACCTTTCCCAGGACTCAAATTATTAGCTCTATTCAAATAATAAAACCGGTTTAGCAGTTTAAGCGTGAAGAGGTGTTACAGACAGACACAATTTTGTTTTTAAGTATATTTCTATAGCAATAAGTAAACATTTATATATTGAGCTACAAACTAGGCTACAAAACTCAAAACTGCGTTTTGTAGCCTAGCGCGAGCAAACAACGCAACGCAAGCTCAAAAAAGCTTGCGTTTCATTTTTTAAAATATTGTACCGTTCTGTGGCAGCTCTTTTAGCCTTAAAACCATAATACCTAGAAATCCGATATTACGATATTAATTATGCAATAATGAATTGATATTCAAGTATAATTTCACGTGTGGTCAGCTAACTATTAATTATATGATCTAAAGCTTTGCATTCACTAATTCCTTATGTGATTATCTAATCCATACTGATTAATCCTCCGCTAATATCGTTAATAATATCTAATTGTACATGCATCTGATTTACATAATAATTGTATACTAATTATATTCCTAATACATAGCCTGGAGTAGGTTCTAATTATCCAAATCTTATGTGTAATTCTATGTTACGTTTCCTTTGAAAGCAATAGGTAGGACACATTCTATTATCCTATTTGTTTTTTTTAATCATACCACAATGAATGAGCTTGAAAGTTGCCTGATTAAAAAAAACTTGAGAGGTGTCAAGGGACACCCGGATGGAACGAAGTTATTTCTTATGTACAAAAAACCTGTATACACTAAAAAAAAAGAGAGCGACAGAGGGAGAAACACGCGCTACCGCACGGCTTTCAACTATAGCAAAAAGCACAGACATAGATCAAGATAGATACCGCATGTTCCGCGAGGTACTTTCAGAGAAGTTGATTCCTATGCAGATGGGGGACCTACGTAGTTTGGTCGCATTACGTCAAACCCAGCCGACAGATCACAATTAACATTGAATTGACATGATTGACCAAATGACGTTGGTCTCTCAAATGCATAGGAATCAACTTCCTCGATAGTACATACACATTCGGTATCTATCTTGATCTATGTCTGTGGCTAAAAGTGTCGTTACAACTTTTTGGTCTTAATTTTTTCCGTCTAGCCGCACAACGCGCGATAAGGAACTTCCTTCCAAAACACATAATTATTTTTCCATGTTTTATTTCATGTCCGCTTTGTATTGATCGGAACTACCGATGATAGTAACACCACCTTCCTTCATCAGCTCAAGCAAGCTCTACTGGAGACTTCTGATCTGGCGCAACTGACCAGGACTCAAGAGGCCAGGGTGGACAAGCTGGACAGCGAAGTCGGCAGACTGAAGTACGAGGGACAGCAGATGAGGGCTATGTTGTCGCAGATGAGGAACCACGTGGGGAAACTGGCTAAGGAGGTAAGTTGATTACTACTAGATGATTCCCGGAGTTGCGCCAAAATTCGTTTATCGCGCAGGATCAGGAACCGTACATTTTTCAGAATGAAAAGTATTCTATGTCCTTTCACGGGACTCAAAATACCCAGCGAAATCGGTTCCGCGGCTTGGGCGTGAAGAGGTAAGAGACAAAAAGCCACATTTTCGCATTTATAATTCATATTAGTATGGAATATGGATGTAGTAAATAATAACCATAAGTTTGGAAGCAGCGAAAGAGGTATGGTTGTTTTTGTAAAAGGCATTTGAACTCTATGTTAATATATTATAGTCTACCTGAAACCATTACATTGAGCTACCTTTAAATGCTGAATCTCTCTTTAAAAAAAAAGATAATGTAAGCGAACTCTACATTTTGTACTATTATTTGACAATTAAAAAGTTAAGTCTTCCGAGTTTGGCACGAAGTCTGTACGGTTTAAGAATAAGCTTGGAGTTACCAGCGGCGAAGATAAAATTATCCCAAAGTTCTACCCAGTTTAAGGCTAAGTAGTTTATTAGTTTTACATTATCTTATCGGGTCTGACTTTTAATCAAATTTCACTGGCACATTGTTAAATACACCTGAAGTTTCTGAGTTTAAGTTCACAAAAGAAAAAACTAAAAGTGTTTTTAACACAAGTCACAACCCTTGCTCTAAAATCTAATCCCTTGTTGGCTTTTCCAATCAATAAGATAGAGAAAACAATAATGACTATGATCAGCATAAGCATTGAGTGTAATAATAATAATAATATCTATGGACGCTTCACACCACGTCAGTCTGGCCCCGTGCTAAGTACCTGAAGGACTTGTGTTACAGGTACCAGACAACGGAAATATATTTAATACTTTTATACTATACATATATTTAAGATTTTTATTATATCATACACATATTTAATACACATCCAGACCCGGAAACATTGAGAAACTTTTTGTTCCGTCGGCGGGACTCGAACCCGCAACCCCCGGCTTGAGCTACCAACGCGCTCACCACTGAGCCACAGAGGTCGTGAGTGTGGATTGAATATTTCTATTAAAGTAGAAAGAAAAAGCTACTATAGTAAGCTTTTGCTTCTTTAACTCGATTTTTCTCAATAGAGTTATAATGAATGCGCTATTAAAACTTTTATATAACATTCAACAGCGAGGAGTAAGCGACAAAAGTTTTATATAAAACTGCAATCGCTAACAATGTTACAGATGCGTCAGTTGTCAACTAATTGCAGTGTAGAGACTTTGTTCAACTACAACCGTGTTTAACAATACTCCGGCTTTATTTTAATACAACAATAACCCTGTTTCGTTTATATAAGTCGATCTAATAGGTTTTCTATCTAATGGCATCTAATGGTTCGAATAAGAAACGTTAGGTTGACGCACGTGAAAATTTTATTTTGCAGTTTGACAGGACAATAATGTTGCGATAAAATAGAACCGGGGTAAAATATATGAAAACAAAACAGAAAATCTTTTCTAATTCAAACGGATTCATTTACTTTACAGTTAAGATGGCAATTGTTTTATATTTTCTCTTATTGGAAGGATAACATGTAACTAAGATACCTTTGTGTAGAGAGCAGTTTTTTTTTACATTTCATTTTGTTATGCACATTGCACACAGGGTATAAACAGTTGAAAACGTTTTAAAATAATTTCCATTGTTAAGTAGTAATCTCAACTGTATTCTAAACTTCTAACTAAAGAATTACGAATTCTACATAAAGATGAAGCCTCAAAAATTAAGACCTTAATTGCAGGCTCTTAAAAGTACAACTACTAATTAATTGCTAATGTTTTTAGAAAGATTTTCGCATGGTTAGAATGTACAGTTAGGCCCATAGAATCCTTTGTTAGCAATAAGAACTTTCATTTCTCAAATAAACTAATAAAGATTGGCTAGATAAATTAAGCTACTGCTAATTCTAGCTTCATTTTATTATTGTCTATTTAAACCAAGTTTAAAATAGATTTTTCGAATAATTATTAACTCTAGAGTGCTTATCGCTTGTTTTCAACTGCCAGGTTGGATGTCAAATCCCATACATTTTTGATATCCAACTTCGCTAACTTAAACAAGTGAATGAGTTAATGATTACACTTTAACTTAACCCTTTTCCTTCTGAGGGGTAATTATATCCTTCTTTACTGATTTATTTCGAAATTATGAAGGTTTGATACAACACAGGAGTAATAATACAGGTGTAGTTCACGCTCGATGCCTCTAACCGTCCGCAACCGCCGCGCTTGGGAGTTTTTACCGGTCGCGTGGGGTGCGCACTCTGCATAATGTAGGGCTAACTAGGAATCGTGGAAAAAATATATTATCTTTACTCGTTTGATAAAGGAAAGGTTCCTACTTTAGAAATCTTTATCTGTTAGGTGTAGAATTCTTCTAAATAGATCTAAGCTTAAATGCCGCCTAATAATTTAGGCGGCATTTAAGCTTAAGGAAAAATAAGAATTCTTTAAAATATAGTGTGACTGGTGTAGCGTAAATACCCCATAACAATTTTTCGTAGCGTGTGACGTAGATACGCTACGCACCTGTTATTTTTTATTTTAATTACCGCAGATACGGCATAAAATCAACCCGCGATCACAGAATATATATTATATAAGTATATTAGTTGTACCAACCGCGATTCAAAATCAACCTAGGTTTTAAAATTTCACTTTATTATTATTATTAAGTATCATTCAACACGTCGTTTGTTATTTTAATAAACAAAGTCGCTTTCATTTGTCATGTTACATCTTTTAAAGCTACTAGAATGAAAAAGTCCTTTAGGCAACGAATGCAAAATTTTTCTAACCCGTCCGTGCGTATGAAATTATGCGCTGATCATAAATTAAATAGGGGCACGTGCATAATATTTTTAAACGTCTGTTCAAATTTAAATATATTAATTAGATGCGTATATGACCATAAATTTAATTATATTAATTATTATGCTTAAAGAAGGAAGCGATTTCTTAAAATATTATTGTTAAGTACACAGAAAAGGGGTTTACAAATTCGGGTACGGAACTGTAAAGAAATGGCACAATAACCAAGAAGCTGTCAAAGTCGAGGGCCGACCATAAAGTTAATATACCTATCGGAATAGAGCAACAATCTCGAGCTGTCAAACGTAACCAAAATTGGTTTTCATCTGTGTGAAAAATATGTGTACGTATACACTTACACAAGCATGATTGAACATGAATTCTATGAGATTATATTGACAACGTGCGGCACGTGCCGACTGGACGTCAAAAAAAGAGTGCTGCTGTCATGTATCACACGTCTCTTTCTACCACGCAGTGTTACTGATAGTGGCATCTCGCTTGCTCAGGCCTTTGTTTCTCTATTCCGCTAGGTATATTATCTTTATGGGGCCGACAAATATTTGATCTAGCGACCCATTCCACCGCTGCTTTGTAGTGGCGTAGATAAAAATGAAATCTATACCGTAGCGCATAAAGTGACATTTTATTTGAATTTTTGTTGCCGCAGTTGCTTGCCGCATTGATCAGAACGGTACCTTTAGAATTAAAGTATAATACCGCTTAAATACCTTCTATAGAACATTTCACGCAAGGGACCTCTACATTTTATTCCATTTGGCAGGTAAAGTTTGATAAAAAGCTACGCATCTTTTGATTTTTGGCAATACCTCTGGAACTACGATTGACTTTAAAGATACTTTATAAAATAATTACCTATTCGTCTCGTCTCTCAATATTTTTTTGTTTATCTCTGTACCTGACAGCGTATTTTTTCTTTTTTTGCGAAGCCGATAATAACATATTGCTCACCTGCGATTAGAACCTATTTCTAGATGCCACATGCTTGTTACCGTCGAATACACATTCATATATCGTGTACCTCAATATCTTACTGGTTTTACAATTTATCAAAATTAATTGGAATTTGTATATTTTATGTATATTATGCGATTATTCAGATATTCCCGTAGTTGATGCGTCTTTTTAAAATTACTTAACTAATATCCTAAATGAAATACAAAATAAAAAACATTTTCTACTAAAACAAAATTGAAGTAGGTACCTACCTAATTCCTTCTTCTTAACATTTCTTAGAAATTAAAATCAATCCAGTTTTATCGCTTAACCAGTGATTATCGCTAGACATATTGTAGACAATCATATTGCCTCCAATGATACAAAATAGGCATATTATGTTTACTTTACTCCGGGTAAAGCAAACTTTTATTTATATAATCAGTGTCGTGTTCTTACACGACACTGTCATACAATATCTTTGCAAAAAGTGGACCTCACACGATCACCAGATTTACACGAAAACTGATCACTGGCAGTAATTAATTCACACGGTGAGATTTTTTGTGCGCCTGCGCATATATTTCACGGTACACAGAGCACGAACAATTTGCAGTATTCGCAGTTCACAGATTAAAATGTAACTAAATTACCGAAAACATTAATGTTAAAGACGTGAGTGGAAGAACCACATAACTAACATTTTATAACAGGGATAATTCATTTTTACCCTTATGATTTGAACAAACTTGTAACATAATATCTACTTTATGATCTGGCTAATGTATCTACCTATCTGGCTACACATAAAATCCATATATTATATTTTTTTCCTTTTAAATTATTTTTTTGGCCCTACTCCACCCGGATCCTCCATTTATGCAAAAAACCGCAATTTTAACTGTTACTTATCTGGTTCTTCCACTCATGTCTTTAATTATATCAGCCTAAACTCAATTATTATGAATCGTGAAAAGGAAAACCAGTAGTCGGAACGATGATACCAACTTTATAAACGTAAGCAACGTCTTACGTACCCAAATTCAGCTAGATATTATATTATGTTTATGCATAATTAATACAGCTTCGGTACAATTTTGATCCAGTCAACAGCAAAATAGTTTTCTCAATAAACGAATAGTTGCTATTTTAAATGTTCACATACGGAATTGAGCTGGTACGTTTTTTTTTAATCAATTTAGTGTAGGTACTACTGCGAATTGATTAATATCAAAAATCTTAACAGCCATGTTATGTATTGTGTACATGTTGTGATGTTCATTAATTAATGTTCATTGTTCAACATAACAAGTGACATAACGGTATAAAGCACAACAGTATCAAATATCGGTATACCTACTCAAACTCTGTGAGAACCGAAAACCCTCTACACGGCTTAAATAATTTGGGTTTTGGCGTTCTGATCAACTAATTTTAGATGTTTATCGGATATAAAGTGATAATAATGTTAGAAAATGTCAACGCTTTGCAAACTCAGAGTTCTTCATGATGATAAAAATCTGTAACAATCAGGTAGTATAATGTACAAAACGTGCCTTTTACATGATTATACTGATTTTTTGAATCCTAGGAAAAGACAGGATAATTTTTACGTAGCAAAAACATTCTTCCGCGCGTTTCAAGATTTTACAACGCGATGAAATTGGCGACAAAGTTACTTATAAATAAAATTAAAGGATCATTTTCACATTTTACATTTTTAAGATCTCGTTTAAAAGTTGTTTAGTTAAACCTGTTAATTAATCATAGCACGTGGTCTCAGGCGTTGCATCTGCCAGTTCGCTGCATCGAACAGGTCCGGTATCCATGGCACAAAACAGAATAACACACATACACCTCCACAATGACAACGGATACGGCCCCGACAACCTTCACAAACATCCAAACACTTTAATTACGCGCCTGGGAAAACGCACTCATCATTTTTTGTCACTCAAAAGCTCGAAAAGGATTGCTTGAAAAGGATTTTTTGGTGACCGTGGGAGGCTCATACGTATGACGCTACAGAGTCCACGGTTTCTGGCCCTGCTAATAAGATCTTAGTCTCACAGAAAATTAACGTAACGAAAAGGTTATTTAAATTCATTTCCGATTTCAGAATGATTTGCTGCGGTTATTTTGTAGTGCTTTATGTTTTTATTTGGTTATTGATAAACAGTGGCGGAGCGATGTGGGGGAAGACTGCCCCAGGCGACTTTTTCTAGGGGTGGCAAAATTGCCTCAATTTGAAAAAGAAAAAATATTTTGACATACTTAGGTAAAAAAAAATCATAGACACCAAAACATACCACCGAAGAACATGATGAAAATGTGCTATGTTATTTAGATTTTTTAACACCTTATTCTTAGATGTTATTCTTAATACAAATTAAGAAGTCAAAGTTTATACTTTATTACCAGATTATTCCGGTCGATATTAGTACCATGTTTATTGCCTACAGCTAGACTGTGCTTAAGCCATTAGTAAACTAGGAATATTCGCCAATTACGCAAGCAAAGTTATCCCAAAGACTAACAGTAATACACTCTGCAGTAACTGCCGCACTCAGAGTTAAACATAACTGCATCATCATCATCACAACAGCCTTAAGCCTATATTCATCCACTGCTGGACATAGGCCTCTCTCAATGAACGCCAAGATGACCGATCTCCTGCTCGCATCCAGCATAGACCCGCAACTAAACGGAGTTCGTCGTCCCACCTAGTTGGAGATCGACCTTACACCCTTAACCTCTCGAATACCGGGATATCAAAATTCGATACAGCCGTAAAGCCCGAGTTTTAAGGCGCCATTTAAATTATCGTAGTTTTTCTATCCACAACTTTTTCACAGATTTTTCATACTATATCCGTCAAGTTAAGTGGTGGATAGTCAATCCGGCACTTATCGGGAAGTGGTGAAGTGGCCCTTAGAGTATAATATTAGTACTAAGTGATAATGAATGCCTTCTAAATAAAGCATTAGATATCACAAATTAGTTAACTATAATATAGATAATTATAATATATAACGTAATATGAGGAGTATCGCATTTTGCATAGATATTATATTAATTGCCATCCAAATCTCTACATCTAAACCTTTTTATTTTGGATAGACCGTGCACAACATTGCTTAATCCTTTACTTAAATTAATGAATATTGAAAGAATATACATTCACATTTCAAACTACTTAAAGAAAAAAGATAATATGAAACCTTAATTTTTCATAATATTATAACGAATCAAAATCATATTTAGAGCCAGGTTCTGGCCACTTTAAAAACTTCTTAAACATTTAAATTTAAATAATCTGCGAATCTCGATTTACTTTAGAAATATGCATTATGATGCACATATTTCTAAAGTAAATCGAGTAAATCTTCAAAAATTTCTTCAAGAACATCGTCTTGTAGCTTCTCAGCCTTTGGGAATACTGAGTCCATTTCTATACTCAATTAAATAAGCGCAGACGAATTTGCGAGACATTGTGAATTTGTCTAAGTGCCCTTGACTCTAAGGGCACTTAGACAAATTATATTCGAATTCGGAAATAAAATATGGCTTTTGATATAACGATTCACATTAAAATATGCTGACCTGGTTCAGACGCTAGCAATGACAAATTCCATGCATTTTCGATTTTTAACTCGCATGCTGTATCGAATGTAAATTGTGTAAGTATGGTCTATAATAATAGTATGAGAAAAATGAAAATTAATAGATACATAATATAAATATCACACGGTAGAATAACCTAGCGGTGTTATAAAAATGTAGATTTATCCTACTGCAAACAGAGACAAAAGTTCTTGTAACCTTTATGGATAGTTTTGCTACTTAAAGTTAACTGAAATCACGCTAAACGCGTGCGTGAAAATAAATAGTTGGGCATTATTCAGATGGCTTACTGCAAAATTGCACGACCAATATCCGTTGAAAAAAAGCCTTTATACAAACCAAATTAAAAGATCAATCCATTTCTCGAGATATTTGGTTACCGGTGTCATAAACATACAAGATTCAAGGATAAAATGAAGTAGCACGCGAAGGCAATTTTATATATTTTTATTGCCGAAGCACGTTCCTACTGAAGATTATTTTTATTGCCTCAAGTAAAGTCTGATTGCATATTAATTTCTTTACGCCTATATTATGATGCCTATAACCTTGTAGTCGGTCACACTACTCACACTCATAAAAATATAAAATCTATCTCAAAATGATAGTCCATGTAGATTTTAGTTTTGATTGCAAAGCAAATATCTTTGCTTTACATAAAAAAAGCTTTTATTCATATCAAGAAAAGTCATACTTATAAGTCTAAAAAGTAAGAGTATAGTCTCTGTATGCGCCTATGTTACTGTAGGTACTGTTGTAATGTTATCAAAATTTATTTGTATTATGTCAGATTTCATACACCTGATTAATAATCGATTATGTTACTACGAACTCTACAGGAGTAATGCTCATCCCTCGGTTCCCGAAAGCCTTAAAACAAACTATCGAACTGCGTAGAAACTACATAATATGAGATGTTTAGAGTTGAAGGTGATAATACGGGACCCTGGACATCACCTGCTAATGTAAATGTGTGTAAAAATAGCAGGTTTCATCTCGCTGGCCCACCTGGTCGATGAGCGCAATAAAACACGACAATTTACTGTTACTTTTATAAATTTTAATAATCCACCCATATAAGAGCGAGGCCACATTGCTGCGTTGCGTTACGGTGCGTCAACGAAACGACGCTTCATATATTTAAGTATTATATTTTGATGAAATCTCACAACTATGTTGCGTTTTTTTGGAAAAGATCATTAGGATTGACGGACTGGAGATGAATTTACTGTTGCATTTATATATTTTAGTAATCTATTAATACATTATAATAAGCGAGTAGTTCACTTTGCTCCATTGCGTTGCGGTGCGTAGCTCGAGGCATACGTGATACGATGCGTTATTCTAACGACGCAACGAATAAAAGAATATGGCTTCGTTCATACAATGCGTTATTCCAACGACCCAACGACTAGTCCGAGCATATTATGGGCCTCGCTCAAAGATATTTCATAATTATACATTCTTGTGCAATTCACTAATGAAGGATGTCTTTGCTTAGAATTTAATTGGGTATGATAACATTGAAGATATTCATCTTGCATTTTATTTATATACGGCCAGGTGTTAGGAAAATTTCGCAAGTAAATAATTTTATCTTTCATTACTAAACTGGGTTTCTAGAAAATTTACATTAGATAATTTCTACAACGAATTAGAATTAAAATACTTATATGGTTACCATATTCTAAATCCCGCTTTCAATTTCTAACTTCGACATTGAATATATCGAATTTTAATTTTACTGTGTTATTAAAGCACAACGCTCCATTTAGACTTGAAAAGAGCTTTACAAAATAAAGCTATTAGCCAGCCTAATAACAGCTAATTAAATGCTAATCAATATTTCTAATTCGAAACTAGTTTATTAAGTTAACCCAAAACACGAATATGATTATCGTACACCTGTTGTATCTTCGTTAAAGTTAATTAAAAATGTTTAAGACAGATAAATTACAATTGTAGGATCTGCTCAAGTCACCCATCTGTAAACCAGTTTCCGTATGACTCTAATTACTACGATTTATAGCAGATGGATTTTGCGTTCGCCTTGAAAACTTACGTGCGTGAAATGGACATGAATATTTTTTTATTTTACGTGGACGTCATAATTCATAGGCCATAGCACAATAATTTTCGTTCTCGAGCAAAATATTTATTAAAGTACTCGTACTATTAAGTTCTTCACACGTTCATTTTACAGTACATTTTTCCGGGTGAAAAAATTACTCCTTGTTCTTTCCCGAGACTCAAAAATATACCAAATTCAAAATCATCATAATACATTCTGTGATGTAGATTGTAGGCTGACAGACAGACAAACATATAGAATTTTCGTAGATATTTATTGTAGCACCTCCATCGTGGGTATTACAGACGCAATAGATTTTCAAGTATCATGCGGTAGCCGGCTGCCGCTTGTGGATAGATGGGTTAAAATGAGTAGATAGGTACACTTATTATCGTGAATTTGCATATTTTATCCAAAATAGGATTACAATACGTAACCACAGATTACTAAATTGTTATTACTTAGGCTTTCACGTTAATTACAAGTAAATCTGTTAACACGATACGGATACGTTCGTTTTGTTCGCCTTGTTTCCATGTGACATACTTGGTGAAAGAGGTCGCACTCATTCCTAATACAGCCTCGATTTTTCTTTCAAACAGCCTTCCAGCTCTCGTGATTATGACATGGGAGATTCGATTAACGAATTTAGCAATTCCAAGTTGATTAGTTTGTATGTAATTGTATTTTTATCCAGCATTTACAATAATATTTATCTAATAAGATCACCGAGAAACAAAGGTTTATTTATTTAATATTACATTTTAAAATGTAACAGAATCAGTAGTAGTGTCCAGAAATTAAGATGTAAAGAGCATGTACATGTACTTTTTCATAAAATTAGATAAACATTTAAAATCTCATACTTGGCGAACGCAATCGTATGTATGTTAAATCTGATGCAGTGAATTCTTTTAGTAATATGCTAGAAAACGAAAAAAGGTTTGCAAAGTAGGTTATCTAAAATTGGTCGCTTAAATAATTGTCTTGTTCCAGATGAAAGCGAAGCAGATAACCGAAATGAACAACGAAAGCTACAACGACGTTTTGGATCACGAGCGGTCCGGGGACATGAGGCACGTGCACAAGTACCGTCATAACAAGATGGTGCACGCCCAGATATCCCGCCTCGCTCGCAGCCAAGACCAACTCGATGAGTACCAGCAGAACCTGCAAACCCAGATCTTGGACGTCCAACGACGCCTGGACCGCTTCGAGGAACCCAACTGGAATTTAATGTCCGCCAAAATCGACTTCCTCGAGCTCGAGAACAAAGTTCTGCGCAGCGAACTCCAAAACATCTCGCAGAAGGTCGCCGATTTTGACAAGATTCACGCTTCCATGTTGGAGCTCCGCGAGGACGTGGAGAGCATCGAGAACAAAGCGGACAAAACCGTGCCAGAATTCAGAAAGGAAATATCCAAACTCGACGTGAACTTCGCACAGGTAAATTATTGTGTTACTTGAATACAATGGCGGCGAATTCCGATTACTCGCTTAATAAAAAGTTTAAAAGCGCAATTTATCTGCCCCAAATACTCCAGTGTGGTACAATAATGGTTGCATTTGCCTTTATATCACAAATATTTCTAGTAGGTATAAAATTCCTCGATTTATTTCGCCGACAAAAGTGTTCATTGACATTCACAGAATCCATTGAGGTTTTTTGCGTGAATCAGGTAACATTATAGAAAGCGCTCAGGTATAAACCGTATTATTTTCATTACAATAAATCTTTGTCTAATAGGAATTCGCATATTTTTCGGGCAAAAATACTTAGCTACCGTAGTCGCTACTACACTCATTTTATAGAGTGCATTTGGTTTTGATCAAAGATGGCCAATACCGACGAAATTTATTATTTACTAGCGGTCGGTATTCAGATGGCTTTTATGCTAATTTCTACTCTGGCTCAAGGAATATTCTTTAAGTTAGCTCTCCTTGGCATTAAAGTAAACCTTTTTATTTTAGCTCAACGCTCAATCCTCTTACCTGAAGGAAGATCAAGAGAATCTCCGTCAGTCTGTGAAAGCGATAGCCGTGAGCGTCAGTAACGCTATCGACCGGGCGGAATTGGACCGGCTTCTGGTGAAGAAAATTAATGAATCCATCTCCGACCTGACCTCAGCGACCAAGCAGCACTACTATCGCCTGAACGACCACATTCTTAAGGTAATTTATACTGAATAATTAAGACTGGAATCTTTAAATTTCTCTAATTATTCAAAATGTTTTGCAACGATTTAGACTTTAGAGTTTAGTACAGCTTAGAGTCAAAAATAGCAAATGCCAAATCAGGGCTGTACGGCGGATGACCAGTCAATTCGATCTTTCGACCCTCCAAAAACTGACTTGTTTCAGCTGAGGTGTGACAGCTAGCATTGTCGTGATGTAATATGATTCTGCGTTGTCGGTTGTCCTTTCTTATTTCTTCAAAGACTTCTGGTAAACAAATGGTCGTATACCATTCAGAATTAACCGTTTTACGATTCTGTAATGGCACTGTAGCCACATGTCCATTAATTCCAAAAAAACAGGCGACCATTTGCTTCAAAGTACTTTTTGCACGAGTAACTTTTGTTGGTTTCGGCTCATCTTGGAACACCCACACCGTTGACTGTTGTTTAGTTTCGGGGTCATATGCATAAATCCAAGATTCATCACCTGTGTAGATATTATAAACGGCTTTTGACGTACCACGGTTGTATTTTTTTATAATTTTTTTGCACCAATCGACACGAGCCCGTTTTTGATCGATTGTCAAGTTGTGCGGAATCCAACGCGAACATATTTTTTTACAGCCAAATGTTCGTGTAATATCTTATGTATGCTCGTCATACTTATGCCTAAGGACGCCTCTATCTCGCGATATGTAACGTGACGATCACGCATTATTAGTTCCCGCACAGCATCTATATTTTGTGGGACAACAGCTGTTTTTGGGCGACCTTCTTTATTTTCATCCGTGAGCATAGACCGCCCACGATTAAACTCACTGTACCAGTGATAAACAGTGGTTTTTGATGGTGCTTCATCTCCAAAAGTTGCGGTGAGTTGAATAATGCACTGTTGTTGATTTAGCCCACGCCGAAAATCGTAGTAAATCATTGCACGAAAATGTTCACGCGTTAAATCCATGGCAAATGAAGACACGCAATTTTGAAAATGACGCCACAATGGAAAAATAATTGACAGTCACATGAAACAAAATGTATTCTTCAACCATAGAGTTCTATTTTCAAATTTTCAAATGTTGTAATTACTTTTTTTTATAATTTTTTATAATTATGTAATTATGTACCGATCGACCTCACATCACTACAACTAAAGATAGTACATAAAACATACATTAGATATAGAACTGATAATACGCGGTTGTCGGTCACGTCTTCGCATACAAACTTGTTAGTTGTTCGTAGCTCCCCCTAATTTCAGATAACACGTATGTATCAAACTTCATATTTGCACTTTAAATTCAGCACAGCGCTTGCTATTATTTAATGCAATTTGCAAACACACACTGTAATATATAGATATACTTATTACTCAGTTTTATACGTTATTTTATTAACATTAATAATTTCTTCTTTTCCTCTTCTTTTCACAGTAAATTATTAATATCATAATGTTCTGAAATCTGCAAACACGTTTTTAACATTATTTACATTCTTAATATAAATTTTTACCGCTTCTTTTCATAGAAACTTTAATGATTTTGACGGTTAATTCTTTCGGTTTAAAGGGCATCAAAATAGGAACCAGTAAAGGCTTTGCAAGGTTTTCTAAATATAAACCTGAATGTTAGAGCTCACAATAGATTGCAGAAGGGAATGACGCGACAGAGGTCTCTACTCTCTATATTTAACGCACTTTGCTCTAATTTACTTGGATCGAATATAGCTGGAATAGGACAGAGTCAAATGAAGATCACTATTATGAAAGGGTTACTTTAAACCTGTATATTTTATTATTCGTAGCTTAAAATCCTCCTACGCATATATATTTACAATAATGTTTGTTACCACGGTACTATTTTAAATCTCTCTCTATTATTATTATCTGTCACTGAAATTGAGAATTAGCTACAGTCACAATTCATGATATAGATTCGTAGTCTATCAAAATCATTGCCCCCTGTTTCGACGTAGTCGGGTGAAACAATAAACGCAGATTGCATCTCACAAGCACCAAGCTCGCACGTGACGTATCTATATGAGCTAAGTATTTGTAAGTGGCGACAGGATATCACACAGGAGCAATATCGTTAGTAGATATTGTTCCGGGATACAATATCCTTGGAGATATTAGCTATTTAGTCTAGAAATAAACGCCTTTGATGTATTTTACTTCATCGCGATTTAGAGATCGCAAGGAATTTAAATATTTCAGGAATTTGTAGAAGACACTTAGATTGGCAATCTTTTAATACCCGGGTTAAAGCTAAGGGCGTGAAAAAATTATCGTTCCATTCACAGTTTATCGAGTCAGAAAAATTAATTTACGAATGTTGTTGCAGACGGAATCCAATCGCATGGAGACTAACGGAACCCTCGGCATACCGCTACCGGAGCTGATCGGGGAGGTGAAGGAGTTGCAGCCCGTGGAACACGAGTACGAAGACCTCGTCAGCCAACTGCCCAAGGACTGCTCGACCGTAACTGACCCCCCGAACACCTACCTCATCCGCCCGGCCCACACCCCCGTCGAGACCTGGTGCAGCAACGGAACGACTCTCCTGCAGAGACGCTACAACGGCTCCATCGAATTCAACCGCAAATTCGGCGAATATGTTTCCGGTTTTGGCGATGCCGCCTCCGAATACTGGCTCGGCCTCGAATCCATGCACCAGATCACCAAGGACAACTGCTCCGCCATGAGGATCGACATGACCGACATCTACGGCAGCAGCTGGTACGCCGAGTACGACCACTTCACCGTCGGCAGCGCGGACTCCGGCTACGTATTGGACGTCAGCGGCTTCAAAGGTAACGCTAGCGATGCTTTCGAGTACCAGAACCATATGGAGTTTTCGGCTATCGATCGTGACCGGGACATCTCTAACACCCACTGCGCTGGCAACTACGAGGGGGGCTGGTGGTTCTCCCACTGCCAACACGTCAATATCAACGGCAAGTACACCCTCGGACTGACCTGGTTCGACTCTGCGAGGAACGAATGGATCGCAGTCGCCACCAGCGAAATGAAAATGTACCGACGACCCGGCTGCGTCTAAACTATCAAACAAATGTATTACATATTATACCAAAGATAACATAGTAGTGGTTCTTATTTGTTCTGTTACTTGGTAACGAATACGAAAACCTTTTTGTTTCGTCAAAAAGTCGACTATTTTGTATTATAGTTATGTTTAAGTATCGGTACTGTTTCTTAATGTAAGATTTTTCTCGACTTATTTGTACCTAATTAGTTAGTTTACTTTCGTATCGAATTCTCTATTAGACGACGTCAAAACAAAAATGTTATATCACTGAAACATAATATTAGATGTGTTAATAACAAAATAAATAGAAACTTATATCATAGGAGAGTAGAGCTTATTTTCTGCGGATTTATTTCTAAGTGGATATGTTTTTTGCTGATCTTCATCTTATTTTATTTTTAATCTAGATACTTTTGAAATTTATTTAAAACTTAGGTATTAATAGGTTAACACTTAAGTCATTCCACCGGTCACTTTATGAGTAAAAACTATGTAAATATTATAATATATATTATTATTTAGGTTTCTTCGCTTCTAAGCTTACTGTCGGATCTATTTCACTATTTATGCTATGTTAAGTGCAAGTTTTGCTTGTAAAATTTACCATTGTGTAGGATAATAGGTATATTGTGTCATAATGTGTTAGAATTTATTCAAATAGTGATATAAAATCACATTACTTACAATAATAGTTGTCTATATTACTCAAAACTGTAGAAGACAGACAGAAAAGTTTAAAACTACTACCCCGATTCGGTCATGTTTTTAAATGCATAAATACAGCTTTGTTCCATATTCGATCCCGTCCATGTCGTTAGTTCGACATTTTCGACATAATATTTGAAACAGACTCAATCGAACAAGGAACAAAATTAATTCATGCCATTTTAAAATAATACAATTGGAATAATAGAAGGCTTTGTTCTATATGTTAGTTATCGAAATAGCCATAATGTAATTGTAAAGTGAATATGTGGTTTCAGTGTAACCAGATTTTATGATAAACTTGATATAGCCACATATATACTAGAGTATATCAAATAGTTACATAATATTAATCTTTGTCCGTATATTCAAAGTATATGATATCTATAATAAGGTTTTAAGCGCGCTTTTTTTCACGCATTTTAGTTTAAGGTAAAAAGTAAAAGTAAAGTTGCGGTAGGATTATTTTCACCTTTTTTCCGTTTCAATAAAATCGAAACGAGATACACAGAGATTTTCTTCATGTGTGGTACACATGAAGACGACGACGACGGATGAAAAAAAAAACGCAAAAAAAAACGCGAAAAAAACGCGGAAAAAAAAGCGAGCTTAAAAGCATTCAGTGTAACAACTATTATGTTGAGACTGCACTATTGGATGGCATTTTCGATTCTATTCTAATATCAAAAGGCTCTCTATTTCCAGTAATCTGGATTTCCAGGAGCCCCTAGCCAAAACGTTTTATTTATCGCTTCTTTATAGAATCACCGATCAAAATAATTTAAAATAGAATTGACATATAGTTCTTGCAATCTACGAGTCGCCTTTATTTGTAGTTGGAAATGTGAATAGACATTTTCGTTAGTGTGCGTACCCGACGGAGCAGTCAGTAGCGAGCGAGCCATGTACGCGTGCATAGATAATATGGTCACTCACACAACTAAGGGCGACGCGCACTCGTAGATTGCAAGAACTATAACACGAGTCGAACGTCAACTTCATAAAAATTATCGAACGCCTAAGTCAATTCCATACATTTTTATCGGCGATTCTATAAAAAAGCGATAAAAACGTTTTGTTCAAAGGGCCATTCTGCATCGTATAGTCTCCTCATAATTGTCGTAATAATAATATTAAGTCAAGTATTTCATCATGTTCTCGTTTAATCAATATTATAATCAATATTGTGGTTATTGTAGACAACATTGTATTTCACTGATATTTACCAATAAATAAAACCAAATAGATGGAAGATGTTTCAGACTTTTATTTATAATTTTTACCTCTCATAAAAAATAAGAAATACATACTTATCAAAAGTAATTAGCAAATTTTAGTTTTTTTTAAATATGAAACTAGGTATATCACCATCTATTTTTTAACCCGAACGACGAAAAAAGAGGGATGTTGTAATGTTTAAACTGTCTATCTGTGTGTATGTCTGTCGGTGGCATCGTAACATCCAAACGGGTGTACGGAGTTCGTGATTTATTTTGCTTGAAAGCTGACATAATCATGAGCCATAACACATCATTATCAACCCGCAGTGCTAAAATATTTATGATGATACCACTGACAGACAGCTGGATAGAAAGGAAAATGATCATGACAATTTCATTTTCCTTCCCACCTACATTTTATTTGGAAATTGGATTTTCACGAAACCATTAGCGACAACATATCACAATTGTTTCCTATTTTTTTAATCACATTATTTAAAATTTAAATTACGTTTGAATTATGAATTTGACGCACACCATTTAATTAATATTAATGTTATTTTTGACATAAGGCAACATCGGTAAGCGCAGCGGGAAGAAAGTTTAGAAAAATTATATTAAGTACATGGAAGGTTAAAAGTAGACCTTGGGAACTGGATAAGTACATTCTAAAGTTACCGCGACCGAAATTCCATAGACCATAGTTGCTAGTCTTCTTAATTCTATCCCCTATAGAGGTAAGAACGACCAGGAACTATGAAATTTCATATAATACTAGCTGTCCCGGCAAACGTTTCTTTGCCATATTAAGTATATAAAGTATTTTTTTTTAATTTGATCGCAGCGCTAACTGTCGGGACAGACTAAAATTCGAATTCGAATATTATTTAAAATTTGACACTGCGATGGTAGCGCCGTCTGTCGGATCCAATGTAAAACATTCCAAAATCAACAACTACTAATAAATTAAAAATTAATTAAAAAAACATTGTCCAGCGGACAAAATTGTGAATCTAAACCATTCCCAGATCCCCTTGAACACACACAAAAAATTTCATCAAAATTGGTCCAGTCGTTTAGGAGGAGTTCAGTCACATACACACGCACACAAGAAATATATATATATATTAAGATTATGTACTTACAAGCAAACTTTCTGCTTTTATAAAGTTAATTATTTAATTTAATTAATAAGTTTCATTATTTAATTAATATTAGACTACTTAATGACATTGATCGTTTATAATATACTCAGGCTTGAAACGGAAAATATTCACCGGCCTCTGGCCCTCACCTTCTCGGAATTCATTGAGAATATTCTGCTTTGCTTTGTGATATGTTTTGTTACGGATGTAATCGCGAATGTCATACACCTTTCCGTCCAGTCGGGCAAGTAGATTGTCTATCCTGGCGGCTTCTAGCGGACCGTCCCGTATCGTATCGTTGTGCCCAAATGGTCTCGACCGCTTCAGCCAGGTAAGCAAAGTATAGGCTCTGGTAGCCTTAAATAAGGCTCTCACACTCTTGTCATTATCTATTTTGTGCATTACTTCGACATTGTTTATGATCCAACTGAAAATATAAAATTGAGCTGAAATAGCCATCTATAGGCAACACACGACTTTAAGGCTTGGCGTAAATGAAGACAGTTATGATGCATGGTTCATGGATACAATATCTACCAATAACGTGGTACCATTTGATCACGATTAACCAATAATAATTAAGGTCCGATCACTGATCAACCAATTGCACATTTCGAGCCCGCCCCGCTGACTCCTCGACCCACCAAATATAGATAAAAATCTGACGCGACGCTTCTCCTCAAATTTATGCGCGAGTGATCCTATAACTTCTTATTTCGACGAGTTAATTTTACAATTATTTTAAGTAGGTATTATTTCGATATTTATGGCCGATTGAAATAGACCCACAATAGGATGAATAAAGATTAAAGTACAGGTATAGAGATTGGCTTATGCATTCAATTTTAAATTGGCCATTAGTTAATGCTTTTCTGCATCCACTCACTCACCGCTTATTGGCTACCGGACCTTGTTTTGTCGGAACGGAATTTATTTTCACAATACATAAATAATAATAATATTGTGTACGTAGTACGTACTTATCAGTTGGCCATTTGACATAGTTTGGTCAAGTTTTCGAATAAAATATACATAAAATAATAATAGTAACATCTTACCTACTATCGTAATCGAAGAAATTGAAACATCACTTGGTCGAAATTGAATCTATACTTTTCTGATAGTACATAGACTAATAAAAACCTGTTGGCTTAATCGGATAAAAATGCTCTTTATACTTACCCTAAGTAGTCGTAGATATGCGTGTATACTAGGGGTAGGCTGAAAGGGTAACCACACCCGTAACCCCAGGACTGGAGAGCAACGAGGTTGCCCTCAACCACGAGAGGGGCTCCAGGCACAGCCAGACATGGTTCATACTTCGTGCTGGCCAACCCCAAACAGATCATGCCTTTCTGGAGTGGAGCGCCATTCTAGAAGTTGCAGAAATAATGTTATTCCTCTATTGATGAGGATGCTATCGAAACTTCGAGACGAGTCACACGGCACTCACACCACAATAATTTTACAATCAAATCTATATTATTTCAGAAAATAAGAAATTAATTTAATAAAATTCAGTTTCAGTTCAGTCATTTCAATTTCAGTTAGGATGGTACAATTCATTGAGCTGTATCAAATATTTTTTACTCTTCAATAATTCAGACAGTATATTATTAGATATATAATATAGGTATATCTTTGTCTACATATTTTTATGTTTTGCTAATTTTAACAACGTAATTTTTGTTGATAAACGATTTGATTGTTAATTATCAGTTCTCATATTCGACGTCACAACTCAATTCACAACTGGGTCAGTTCACATTGCAAGGCAACGCGGTGATTTTTAACTGACACATTCAAAACTGACCTTAATTTACTACATAAGAAAATACACTTATAGATTAACAGACCCGCGGGCTGCTTGTTTCACAGAAATGCATTCCCAACGCCACACAAGTTGCGATGTTGCAAAGTGAATTGCCCAAAAATGATATTTTAAGCCTTATTAAAATTATTAGGCCTCATCCGCACTGGGAATTTTCACCACGCGATTTTAATTCTCGCGAATTTATTCGATTTTTTTTTTATCGGCAGTGCGGCTCATAAGATTCAACGTGTTACAGAATCATGAGAAAAAAATCCGCGCGATGAAAATTCGAAGTGTGGACTGGCCCTTACTTACCTCTTTGTATGACTTACAAAAGCAGTTGTCGCGGATGTAAGGGAACGATACGCTTCTTAACATCGGATCCATTATTTCTTCCGGGTAATACTCTGACGAGCGTGGCAGGCAGAGTTCTTTCCTCTAAAAACATCTCAAGAAATAAGGGCTCATTTTCATTAGTCGTTAACTCGTACGGTATACAGCATGCGGGGAGTCTATGACAACTGACAACTAATGGCGCATTGTCATTGGTCGTGGCATGCGTTTCAGAAATCTCCCGCACCCCGCATGCGGACCCTATCGACCAGTGAAAATGCGCCATAAGGGTCAGTACAGTGGAACAAGACGAGGCGCAGGCCGCAGCCCGCAGCGACATAATATAATAGCGATGCGATATATTATGCGATAGCGAGCCTATTATAAGGTCAATGATTTCATAAACGATGGCACACCTTGGGAGTAGGATGGCTTCTTGCAAGGCTACTTCTACATTATTATTAATAGGACTTACAATTATGTATGTGGATATTGTATATAATATTAAGTTACAAAATTGTAAACTTTATTTTAAAAGATTAATTTTTTCTCGCTTTTTTTGGTAAAAAAGTGGGCCCCGTGCGAGTTTCTTACGCCGGTTCTTCTCGCCGGGTTAGTTCCCGAACCGGTGGTAGGCATCATGTAGGACATTCTGAAAATATTTATTTTAAATTTATTCAGAAATAAAACAATTTTGATTTTGATTTTTTTTTTTGATGTAAAATTGAAATGTCAAGCGGCGTCAACTCTATTTCACATTTTAGCCACTACCGCCTTGATCTAATGACAAAAGGTGACACCCCACTAGAAACTACAATTCAACAGAGAGACACGAGTCACGGCCAAAATAATATTTTTTATGTGAATTTGTAAGAGGCTAAGCGACAGCGGAGCTACCCGAGTCCCGATACAAAACGTCAGTACTACGGAACAGCGTCCCGTCGCTCCGTTGCAGTGCGACTTAGTGTGGTCTCACCTTTATATCAATAGAAATAAGAGACTATTTTTTTGTTGTTTATTGATGATTAATTTAATAAGACAGGTTTCCTAGGCCACTGGAAAGGGCACAGCTTTATAGTAATACTAAATATTAATCTTAAGCCCATAATACCTAACTTTTCTCGCTATAGGTATTTGTTATCTATATTCCAAAGTTGTTATCTCATTCAGCTAAACTTCGGAGTATGCATGAACTAAGTTTGGCTCGTTTAAACTCCAATCCCAATTCCCAACCTATTCTAAACCGTATTTAAAAACTCTGATCAAAGCTCCTGTTGTAACTTTTTTAGGTTTAACACTTGTTTCTACCCGAAAACTTTAGAAGTTAAGATCAATCGAAAGAAGTTAAAATACGTCTATGAAAATGGAAAAGTTTCACACTCGAATAAATGATATTCTATAATATTATAATTTATTATCTAATCTAAGCCGCTGAACCGATGTTGATGAGTATAATAATAAGTTAAAATAACTCCCACACCGGTTTCGGTGACGGTGGCCGGCTTCATTGAAACCAGGCCAGTTACGCAGGAGTAATTTTATAGCGCCCAAGTGTGTGCGCAGTACACAAGAGCACTCACTATTCCTTTTACTCCCATAAGCCAGTGTGACGGACAACCGACAATACTGGCGAGAGATCAGGCGCAGGACCGACTTTTTACATGCGAACCGACGCATGGATCATTACTTGTCAGACAATCAGGTGATAAGCCTGCATTGTCCTAACCAGACTTGGAAATAACAATATGTTTCCAACGTGGGAGCCCACGACCTCCGAGTCAAGAGCTACGCTCTAAACCGCTGGACCACAGAGGCGTCAATTATTTAGTATGAAGATACTTTGAGTCCCGAGAAAGGACAAACCACGATAGTGTTTATTTCGGAAAAATGTACGGTTTCTGTGAAGCAACTATGGCAACGACAAGAGGCAACATGCACTATTTTCTTTCTTTTTCTTCTTTTTTGGCAACTTGACACAAAGGATGTGTATGTTGTGCCACAGACAAGGTAAAAAGGTAAGGAATATGGCGGGAAAACCACATTCCTCCTATTATAACTTTCATCATCGTTTTCATGTATCGTCAGGTCTAAAGTCTAGTCAAAGTCTAAGTAAAAGTCAATACAGTCAAGGAGTCAAGTCGGTCGATTCAGTATAGTGGTAGACGCTTTACTGAAACTTTCGATGGAGTTTTGGAGGGAACACAAAATAGCACGTTTCTGGATATTACATCACTTTCCTACACTTGTGCATGAACACGAATATCTAATGGTTAATATTCTACCAATATTACACATTAAAAACCCAGCTAACACAATTTTAGGAAAATAATACAATACACAACAGCAACTTTTCAGATGCCCGCCAAAACTCTTCCCATCCACTATTTATTATAAACATGAATCCGCCCATGTTGACATACTTTTAAAATTAACACGTTAATCACGGCAATACGATCATGGATGCAAATGTTCCTTTAATTAGATGCCGATTCAGTTTTGGGTTAATTGTATCCCGAGGCCACAAAATCATTGGACAATAATAATTGTCGGTGTCACTGTACAACTTTCGGTTATAATAATGTATAGTATAGCTTGTCAAAAAAGAGTAGACGCTGTACACAATTTTGAAATCACATAAAAATATGAAAACCTTATTAAATCGATATAAAAATGTGTATTTAAAGTGTATATAAACGTTCTCTATGGAAATTCAAAGAGAAAAAACCACCTTTTGAGCGTGATTAGTGATTACGTTTAGAAAATTTTGTACTGCGTCTACTTTCTTGACAGACTGTATACTTCAGGGCACTATGTATAATGTTATAATTATCGCAAACACAATAATATCATCGCTTATCAGCTTGTACGGTGTTAAGTATTCGTGTACTAGCCCACAAAAAATTACGTGTTGAGTTATGAATGCAACTGGTCTTTGGGTAATTTAGAACAGTATTTCCCAAAGTGTGGGTCGCGTCCCACTGGTGGGTCGCAGGTACTGGGTAGATTTTAGGTGGGCCCTGAAACTATAGAACGATTGTCGTAGTTACGTATGTTTCTTAATTGAAATGAGTGTGGTGACGAGCTTTAGAAAAGTCCCAAGTCCAGAAGTGAACGTCAGTAGGCTGACGATGATATGGTGGTGAACTACGATAAGAATTAACGGATAAATGCTGCGGCAGCACATACCGCTGCTTTTTTGTCTTCATGACACAAGGTGGGCCGCGAACTTTAACCCTTTCGGTTCGGCCTACAGCTACAGTTCTTAGACTAAAACTTAAAATATGAATCTAATTTGTGAATCTACTATTTGAGTAGGTTTTCCATATATTTTTTGGAAGTATAATAAATTTAATTTTATAAATGAAACAATTCTGTTATATTTACCATATTTTATTGAATGTAATTAAAAAACATTATGTCTGTTTAGTATTTTAGGACTGTAAAAAATTATATGAATTAAAAAAAACGGGAGCAGAGGGCAAAATATTGAGAGAAGATATGGGCATCAGAAAAGGTGAAATGATGCAAAACAGTTTTTGCATTAAAAAAAAAACTATTACACGCATCTTCTCTCAGCGATTTTTTTATAATTTTGCGTTTTGAAGACATTCTGAAACAAGTACACAACCATGCAGAAGCAGCAAAAGCAGTATTTCCATAGAAATTGTAAATCCGCATATAGCAATGAAATCTTCTTCAATCTCGTTAAGTAACTTTAAAAAAGACTGATGGGATCCAGTGTCCCAAAATCAAAATTGTGTATCAAAATCCCAATGTTTTGCAAAGAAAATATCGTTAACATAAATTAATTGGCTTACAGAACGTAATAGATATAAAAACTTACCTGAAAACAGCCTTAAAATAATTTAAATCTTTTATCAAAAGTGTAACGTCTTTTCCGTGTCCTTTATAAATTACCACAGACTAAAAAATAATGTTGCCAGACAAAAACTACCATTGTCAATGTATAAAGTGAAGATCCATTTACGATATGGGATGTATAATCCCATTTATAAAGTAAATTTAGAGCCTCAGTCCTCAGTTACATATCCATGGGATGATATGTCCCAACAGTCATCTGAAGTATGGGACATATACATACCAACAGGTCCGAAAGGGTTAAACTTTCTTGTAGGTGGGTCACGGTACCGACAAGTTTGGGAAACACTGATTTAGAACATTGATTCCCGAAGTGGTCCAGGATCCCGAGCCCGATAGGAGCCCACGCTTGCATGGAAAAAAATGGGGGTCCATGAGTCGTTAACGGCTATTAAAATTAGGTGATCCGACTCTTTTATTTTTTATAGCAGATTAAATATTACAGAGCGAAGACATTTAGAAATAAGTAGGAAATAAGTAAAAGTGTGGTAATTTTTGTGTTAAATAACTACAAAAGAAGAAAATATTTGCGACTATATAGCCGAATTCGGAGAGGGGAAACATTATTTAATACTTTTTAGTTCATATTAAAAGGTTGTTATTATTGGGCGATTCCATTATCGCGAGTGTAACATTTTGACGCACTTAAAGCGTCCTACTGACAAAATAAAACACATTTATTAATAAATTATCTTTTGAAGGGATACCTACATTTTAACTTGTTCAATCATAAATTGTAAATGAAAACTAAAATTAAATCTAAGAAAAGCCACAAAACATGTTTGAAGTACTATCGCGGGTGCAACCAAATTGGTCCTCTATTAAGAACTCGGACGAGTTCATTTGAGAATACTGCTAATTGTGGAACTTTTAGTAATTTATTAACCCATATTTCAAAAGTGTATAAGACAAAGAATCAATTTAACTAGATACAATTAATTTAAGTAATTAGTACTAGGAATTATTAACAATTTTCACGATCGCCGTTGCAACATCAGAATATCGCGGGCGCAACGAGTCTAAAGAAATTGAATTTATTCATAAGTCTGCAACTAATTTCTACATTTTTGATATGCAATACATAATATTATTAGTAAATTGGAATAATACTATTTAAAATGTTATTATTTTTTTAATTATCAGGCATTTATCTATTTGAGAAAAGAAATTGTCTAAATGACTAAAAATAATTAAATAATGTAGCTTAAGCAAACCTTTTTCGATGTATTGTTATAAAACCGAACTACAGCAAACCTTCAATTCAAAATTAATATTTATACTTAATTTAAAAGAATATGGGAGAAATATTTAGTAAAAATATTTTTTTCAAAGAAAGTTATTAAATATATTTTATGATTTTTCCCACAGAAATAACATCTAGTTAGAAGCGGGATGTCGCTCCATTTGTATGAACACGAGCGTGTCACTTTTTTCATACCCACAGTGACGTCACAAGAGCGCTTTAGTGATGGGAATACGGCCCGAATACCCGTACGCGCGGAATCTAAAAATATTTTTTAGTATTTAACTATTTAACTTTACTACAAAATATTTAAATACTAAAAAATATTTTTAGAGTTTAAATATTTTGTAGTAAATTATTATTTATTTATATATTTTTTAGTGTTTTACTCTATTTTTAGTGTTTAAATATTTAGTAGTAAATTTACTAAAAAAAAATTTAAACAAAATTTTTTTTTGTGCTTAAATATTTTGAAGTAAATTTTTGTGTTGGAACCTAGGTACTCGTAATGACTTTAAAACTGAAAAACAACTCAAACATGTTTAATATTTTCGTATGAGAAAATGATTTTGGTATTACGTATGTATAAGAAATTCCAAAGGTACCCGGCCCCTTAAGGGTCGTCTCTGGCGGAATCGCCCTATTGTTTTTACCTTGGAAGTCGGTTTTAATTTTTTGTTAAAAATAATAATGTTTTATATAATAAGTAATAACCGACTTCAAAAATGGAGGAAGTTTCTCAATTCAACCGTATGTTATATTTGGAAAGATAATACACCTCTGATTTAGAACAAGACTGCATTCAAAATTTAACAAAAAATAATATGTGGGTTAGGACTTAGGACACAATTTATACTTATGCGAATAGCGATCATCTATTGTTATGTTATGGTATAAATAGTAGACACTAAGCTAGAAATAAGGCCGCTTTTTCTGTCACGCGTGTGACAGGAAAAGCGGTCATGTTGTCATCTGCATGCGGACCTGAGATGCGGACCATCCTGCTCGCGGATGGTCCGCACTCCACATGCAGATGTCAACATGCTCCTAGCGCCCGCATGTTGCCCGCATGAAAAACAATGAAGACGCGGGGAATTTCTTGCGGACCACATCCGCGCGGGGGTGAAAACACGCATGAGAGGAAAAGCTTCGAGTTCTCAATGTCCCAATATGAATTTGTTAATTGTTAGTGAGATAAAGTTAAATACTATGATCAGAGAAGTTGATTTATAGACACGTATTTTGGTCGCGTTATGTCTAATCCATCCGACAGGATCACGACTAATATTGAATTGACAAAACTCAACCAAATGGTCGTGGATCCGACATAATATGCCTTCAAATCAATTTCTTTGATGGTACATATACTTTTTCATATTTTGTTTGGGTGTTTAATTATATTATTGGTCATAATCATAACAAGTTACCGTGAAATCACATCTTCCCCAACCTGTGACTGTAGCAGTGCCCTCTTTGTAAAGTTTCGAAGATATGTGTATGTGCTTGATGTTTGATCTGCAAAACGCCAAACTATTAAACTTTTCAAATCAAAGCTATGTTTTGTTATACATAAAATCCTACAAGTCTTAAAGCTATGTGAAATTCTGAATGTCCTGAAGCCCTTGATAATAATTATAACATTAAGGAAATTCTTAGGTATTTTATTATTAGTTTTCCATTCGTCTCAAGAGTCAGGACACTATTATTTTATTAAAATCATTTATCGCATAAATACACATTTAAAGCAGTGCCCTCTTTGTAAAGCTTCGAGATATGTATTTGTGCTTGATGTTTGATCTACAAAACGTACAAGCTATCAAACCTTTAAATGTTATATCAAAACTGTTGGCTACATAGATTATGAAATTCGTGTGAAGTACTTGATGGATGATCCCTAATAACAAGGAAATCATGGCGTGAAGCTAAACACAGACAAAAGTCCTTTATCATCAAAAAATGCAAAATACACCATTCGCCGATTTTTCAGAGCTTCAAAATATGATACTCTGATTGAAATAATGAATTGCAAACTGCTGTTTGGCATTCAGCGGACCTGCCTTCTGCTGAATGGACGAAACTTACAAGATATCACTTTTAAGTTTTTTTTATAAATTATTTTATTAATTTAAATGCATAATTAATACTGTATAAATAATAGAATTATTTTTTATATTATTGAAGAATTTAAACACTAAAAAAAAACAATCTAAAATATACAAATAATATATACAAAATTAAAATATAAAAACTCTAAACTATATACAGTTCAGTACGTACTTTTCCTGCTCTGCGTTACCGCCAGTATTTTGACGTAAATTGTTTTGCAGATTATCGTTCTACTTAAAAGTACTTAAAACAAAGACAATGGGAATACCCAGTGAACTTTAAACTACTGTTATTCGTAGGGAATACCATTATCTTTTTCCTTCACAGGCACATATGAAAATCGCCCCCGTACAAAGCGTAAAACATACGAGGCTGCCGCACAGTCGGAAAGTCAAATAAGTACTTACGCCAAAAAGTGGTCGTAACGCACCGAAAGTGTTCAAGTAATAATATGGTAGACGGTATTTATTAACAAAATGCTCGATTTCACACAAAAAAATATATTATGATATTCTGAGTTAACCGAAGGGAGAAATGAGAAAACAAGCAGTATAAAATAGGGTCGCGCACGTTACTTGTCTTTTAGTTAGATAGATTTCAATTTTACGGTTGAGCTACATATTAAAGTTTTTAATATTTTCAGGGTCACTATGTAAAAAATCAGTCAATACCACAAAATAACTCATTACCGACAGTGAAACAGTGTTATGTTACCGCCATTACTATAGATAGTTGTTTTAGTTACGGACATGTTCAGACGAAGCGATAATTAGGCTCAATTTACAGAGCCGCGGAATGGAACTGAATGGGAGCGTCAATTTCGCCTCATGACGCGGAAATTCGCTTGAATGCTCGAGTATTCCCGCGGATTTTCGCATTCACTAGTACGCATGAGGACGCATCCCATTGTTTAGTCTGTATATCTTTTACTTGACTAGACTTTCCCCGTTCGCGCCACTTCCCGCGAATTCCACAGACGGCACCGAAGAATTATTCTAGAGTGTTCCGTGGAAGACGCGTGTCTGATTTTTTTCTCGTATACTTATTATAAATACCAGCCAAAAAGTCAGACACGATTGTGTGTTAAACTGTTGATATTATAAAATTTATTGTGCTAACTGAGCCTATGAACAGTTTCATAGCAAAAAAAATGGTGTAAATTGTTGATATATTGATATATTGATATAGAGCCGCACACTAAACGATTTGTATTGGCCGATAATAATGTACTGAAACCCCAATCTGGTTAAACTATCGACATACTAAAAAGGCTTTAGTCTGCAGGGGCTCTTAAGTTAAGGGTTCAATTTTGAACTAGAGAAATAATAACAGGTTGCATTCCGGAAGTGCTGAAAGTAAAAACGAAGTAGCCGGACTTTCTTTCCTACGCTGCCTGGACATGTTTTAAAAACGAAATAGCCTTAGCAGGTGTACATTTGTGGTAGAAACAAAGGAGGATCAATTTTTTTCTCCTACGCCGAAACCTATTGTACCGTCTTACGAATTGTTAACCACATCCCATGTCGATGGGAGTAATTTTTTTTAAAACGAAATAGCCTAAGCATGTGTACATTTTTTGGTAGAAATGGCGGTTATAACTTCCTCTTCAACGCCAACAGCCTACTCTATTACTCTAGCTACGTCTTACTAATTTTCGATCAGCTAAGTAGATTTTTCACCCATCAAGAAAACAGCACATAAGTTCACACTTCAAAAATTTCTGATTCTTCTGAATCTTTTACCTCGGTTCCACCTCCTCATAAAACCGCAGTATCGCGATGTCACCAGCCAGGGTGTACGGATCGAAATCATCATGGATGACCACTATGATGACGGTCAGCAACATGATGCCTCGATCACTGTAGTTCTCTCCCACGACCACTCCCAGCTCGTTTATTGGCACGCTGGACCGTGAAATTAATATCAATATACATTTACATGTCATTGTGTACCATGATGTGTGTATACTACATGACAAAGACTGGGAGAGCTAAATAATGTGAAAGATCTGAAGAGAAGGTAGCGTCCTCTATTACTAATTTTTATGAAAATTATTGAACTTAATTTAAAACAGCATTTAAATTCAATGAGGTTTGTGCAATGCTGCATTATCATTCCAATAATAATAATTAATGCTATAATATGGATCCCAGTTCTGGAACCGCTAATCTCAGTTCGGTTTTCAGGCTGTCACACTCGCTATGGCATATCGTGCATTAAAGCACCGAAAAATTTGCATCCAGATATAATCGAATTAATAGAGAAATTGAGTCAGAGGCAGATGGGGGTCTACTACTACTGCTATAGATTTGGCGTAACCCCACCAAATAACGTAGCTCCCCCATCTGCGTATGAATCAATTTCTCTGATTGTACTGAGATTACATATTATGGGACAGTGATATTTTGTTGAAAATACGTCCCAATTCCTATCGGAGAGTGTATTTCTAAAATAATCCAATTTGTAAAATAATGCTTACTCGGCGATAGGATGGGCCACAGTTAGCACCAGGTTTTTCGAAATCAGGGACCCAGTCAAGTAATGCGAGTATTTCCTTCGTATGCTCACGATGTAGGGGTGTTCCCTTATCGTCACTCGCCTCGCTTTTGATATCTGAAAAAATATGTTTAGGTACTAGAGGTGCTATCGAACAAATTCATTCATATCTCGGCAGGTGGTGAACCAGCGTCATTTGGTCGTTTCAATTCTAACTATATATTAGTTGCAAAAGCTGCATTTGACATAACGCGACCAAGTTACGTAATTAGGTCCGCCATCTACCTCTGAATAAACTTCTCTGATATAGTACCTCCTACATAGAGAGAGATAGAGAGTGAATGTGCTAGACTTGTGCCAGAATAGGCAGAATTAACTGGATATAAATTCTTTAAACAGCCGACGTCTGATAATGTTGGCTTGATTGCTATTGGCATCATAAAAACTTCCAGTAGCTCTACCATGAGTTTAAAGTTATAGATTTTATCGATACTCGTTACAGACTACGTAAATTTTTAGTATGGCAAATTTTATAGCGCCTCTAGCGGTCATTTGCGGAACTAAAATCACTTCTAAAAATTTACGTTGTAGGTATCGAGTATCGACAAAAATATATAGCTTTAAACCAACTTTAAACCTACCTTTAAACTCATGGTAGAGCTACAAATCCTTGTTTGTATAACAACGTCACATATGGAAACAATTAAGAAATTCCTTCATTTAATGAATAAGTAATAATATAGACAATTAATAATAAATAATAATTGAACCGAAGTCAGATTTCAAAATTTTGTTAAAAACAAAATATGTAACTACCTTACGCTAAAATCATGAAACTCGTTCAGATTAATTATTCCGCGAAAAACCATCAGCGATGGTGTTCGTTTTGAGCAAAACAATTAATACGAGTTAAAGCGAGGCCACATTACTCCGTTACGATGCGTAACCGCAGCGCAGCGGTGCGTTGTTTCACTTTCATATTTTAACCGACTTCCAAAAAAGAGGAGGTTATTATACTAACTTTGTTGCGCCGAAGTTCCTATATTATTATGTCCTTTACCGGGACGCTAAGTAGCACCATTATATCATCCAAATCAGTTCTGTGGTTTAAGCGTGAAGAGGTAACAGCAGGGCCCCCGCTACCATATTATGTGCAATGTGTGTGCAATGCACACGGGCGCCATCCTCTAGGGGCGCCAAATTGCCATCTTTTCATTAGTCGTTAACTCGTACGGTATGCAGCATGCGGGGAGTCTATGACAACTAATTGACAACTAATGGCGCATTGTCATTGGTCGTGGCATGCGTTTCAGAAATCTCCCGCACCCCGCATGCGGGTCCTATCGACCAGTGAAAATGCGCCATTAGGGGCGCCAAAACGAAGGTCCCAAAAAATTTGCCTAAGGGGCGCCAAAATCCTTTTTTTAGCACACAGGCGCCAGTTATAGCCCTGGGGCCCTAACAGACACAAATACAGACGGAGGACAAGGGTGAATGATGCGTGGACTTACGAGTATCAGCGTCTTGCATGACATTGACACGTGCGTCAGAAGAACGCAGATGCCGCATTCAATGCGACTTCGTTCCGACAACGCGACGCACGGGAGCACTACAGCCTCCACTAGTCACTAGTAGGTAATACAACTAAAATGTATTGGTCTATTCATCGGGAATGTTCGATGGCGTCCTTCAATAGCGGTTATCTATAGAGCCATGAACGTAGAAAAAAAGGCGGACGGAGTCTTTACAAAACTGTGTCTTCACTTTTCTTCAGAGTCGGCCACGCACACGTTCTGACGCCTGTCAAATGGTATGGACTAGCGCAAGAATGTGTGCGTGCGGACCGTGTACATACAGCCAGCTGGCCGACTCTGAACGACACAGTTTTGTGTATGGTGGAACTCCGTCCGCCTTTTTTATACGTCCATGTATAGAGCCTCCAATTCAATTAATTTTAATGAAATTTGTGAGTATTAGATACGTACCAGTAGTACGCGATGTACAAACAGAATTATCATATAATGTACTCTCAGATAAATTGGTTTATGAGCAGATGACGGTCCTATGTAATTTGGTCAGGTTATCTAAAGCCTGACTTGACATAATCCTACCAAATTACGTAGGCTCCATCTGCCTTTGAATCAATTTACCTGATAGAGAATTGCACGTTTCGCAGTAAAAATGGGAAAATTACACTTTAAATAAGTTTTAAATAAAATTAATATTGTGCACGCTGAAAAATGTGCTTTTGTTGGTACTAACTAAATTATCTTTGAACAACAGATTGACTCGTTCACAACATGAAAGCTTTGTTAGTGATTAAAAATATCTACAGGGTGTAACAAAACTAATTGATAATACTTTAGGGTGTGTTCGTTTTCCTCGTAGAGAGTTTACTGTGAAAGTGGCAGCGCTGATAGACCAACTTTTTTTCACTTCTGGGAAACCCCTTACGCCGCGCCGGGCCGGGACGCTTGCCCATACAAAAGTGAAAAAACATTGGTCTTTCAGTGCTGCTACTTTCACAGTGAATTCTGTACAAGGAACACATAAACGCCCTAAAGTAGGTATTATCACTTAGTTTTGTTAGAGCCGGGACACAAAAACACGGCACGACGTCGTACGGCCCCGTGTCGTGGAAATTCACGACGCGCGTCGTAAAAAACAACATTGACTTAGGGTGGGTTACACCACAAAAAAAGAGGCGTGGTTAAACTTAAAATTATGGTTATAATTAAGCCTAATTACTTAACTTTAACCTTAACTTTGACCACGGAAATTCACAGATGTCTGTTGCGTTTATTTTTTTATTAATATAATGGGATGGGATTGAGAGTATACAAAAAATGGGTAATGGGATCGAGAGTATAAAAAAAATTGAATTATCCGTAAAAATATTTGTTATAATTATTGTCACTGAGAAAAATAGTAAATTTTCACGAAAAAAATTCAATATAAGTATGAGCGGTTATGGTTAATGTTGAATATGGTGTAAGGACGCCATATTTTAATTTTATTTTTATTTTTTATTTAACTTAAGATTTGACATTTTGCACTATAGTTATAGTTAAATGTACTGTTATAGTTAAAGTAAGTTGGTGCAACCCACCCTTAACGTTATCAAAAGTCTCACAAATTTTTTGATTAGGTACTGCCTAGATGCTGGTGCTGCTGTCTAGCATAAAAACATTGCAGTAATATATCCTAGCTTTGCCCGCGTGGAATTCTGAGAACGATATAAATTCAGGAAAATAAAACATGACTTTTATACATAAAACATAGCCTACGTCACTCAGAAACACACCAGCTCTCTATCGGTGGTAAATTTTTTGCAATCGGACCAGTAGTTTCTGAGATTACCTCCTACAAACAAAAAAAGGTTTAAGGTTCTACGGTAACTTTGCACCTTTCTGTTGAGAACAGGAATATCACCGTACTCAATTTTAGCCTCTTCAGTGTTATCTTCCTCTTGACTAGGAGGAGTATCAAATGTACGTTTGTTCATCGTTTTATATTCAGAGTAGCATACATCTTCTTGGTTAGCGCTTTGCTGAATAAAGCACACTGAAAAGTATATGTTTATTCTAAAAGCAAACTAGCTAAAAGCCGAGCTTTGTGAGGGCTCGCGTCGTTTTTTTTTTATATTTTAATTGTAAGCTAACCTTGAATGATGATAATTCATAAGTTGATAACACATCTACATATAAACATAGACTAATAAATACTACATAAAAATTACTATTATAGGACGAATCAAATCAATAGGCGTGCCGCGTGATAGTTTATACGTAAAGTGTACCACAAAAGTGCTCAGGTTGTGGGATATAATAGTAGATAAATAGGTACAAATAATACATACTGGAATTTTCAATTGGCCCCGCCCACATTATACCAATATCCCGCGGTAATCATACATTTTCATGCCATAAAAAGTGTCCTATGTCCTTACAATATGTGGCCTACCCTTACATGTGGTAAATTGTACCCAGCATTCGAAGCCTAATAAGAAGCCTAATAATACCAATTTTACAATCACATATTAATATTTGGCGGTCTACTTACATAAAATAACGAAGAACATTTTCCTTATACCAATATTTTTGTTATGTGTATCTAATGGGTAAGTTTTAATCTAGTTGGTTTAGGGTTAAAGCACAGATTACTAAAATATCTAAGTTACTACGTAAGTACAGTATGAAAGTACTAAGGTATTCATAATAATAAACATAACGTTAATGAGATAGTTATGAGTAATATAAATTAAAGATCCTAAGTGGTACCTAAATAAAGACGCTTCATTAAATTAGCAGACTGCATAATAAAGGTTGTTAAACAGTTTAACTTTTAAGACTAAAAAAAAACAAACATGTTGGAAACAAATAATTAGTTTTATTAAAATACTACAATAATTAATTAAAATAGTCAGATAAACACTCATAATATTATGGGACTTAATCCTTTGCTAAAGACGTGAAATGGGCCTCGCTAGTGCTAGGAGTCCCAACATGGACCAAGGCCTGGGTAGGCCAAGTTGTGGGCTCGTCCGTCAGGCCCAAATAAGACAAATTGTCAGTCCCAAAATACAAAACACTCGAGGCCGAATGCAGCGAAGTGGCCTAAAAATAGAATGCATTACTCAATTATTCTGAAAACTTAATTTTCCCATACAGTTTTAAAAGCTTTTATACGCATCTCGTACTATGTAATAAATCCGAGTGTCCACTTTTCATGCTAACTAATTAATGAAACCTCTTTTTTGAATCGGTTAACTTAAAAACATACTGAATATTTTTCATGGTTAGGTACACAATAATATTATGAATAATTATGGCTCTTTCACCACTTGCTGGTAAGTGCCGGATAAGCTATCCACAACTTATCTGACAGATAGAGTATGAACTATCGTTGTGGATAGCCGGCACTTATCAAGAGCTGGTAAAACAGGCCCTAAGTTGGCTATTAAAAATGTTCTTTAGTTTGGGGATACGGTGTCAAACAAGAAAGATATTCCTACAGAGCGACGATGCCCAATCAGGCCAGTCTTTTATAATGATTTCAACTGTAATTTATACCACCGTACCTACTTAAAAATATCGATAACGAAATGCAGGATTGAGGCACTAGCACATTAAAAAAATCTCATTTACAAATCTCTCAAAATGCCCTATCGATACGGACGTATTATGAGATAATCCTGATGCATGCTCTTTGTCGAGTACCATCGATATCATAACATCAATTATTCAATTCAATATTGTACGCGGAACTACTTGAAAATGGAAAAAGCGTTTTTAAAAACGACATTAAGGGTGGGTTGCATCAGAGGCGAGGTTAAAGTTAAGGTTAAGTTAAGTAAAGTTAAAGTAAAATATAACACTGTGGAACTTAAATTTCCACGATAAAATTTAGATATATTAAGACGTATGAGCGGTTATGTTTAAATATTATGGAGTCGGACGCCATATTTAACGGTAACCAAAGATTTGACATTTTGCACTGTAGTTATAGTAATAGTGAAAGTTAAAGTTATAAGTAGTTAAAAGGAAGTTGGTGCAACCCACCCTAAATAAATCGTATCCATCAACGGATTATGATGTTGTATTATTTTATTCCAAAACGGACTTACAGTTTGATTAAATTGGTTTGGTTCCCAAAGTTTAGACTTTAGAAGATAGACAAAGAATTTCCAAAGCTGAGGCTAGTTTGGTAAGATCAGCGGGCAGCCTACATAATAGACAAAGTGACTGAACAAACTAAATCTATTTCAGGTCCTTTTGTGCTCTATCACAAAGGCACATTTTTGCACCAAAATTGACCAAAACGGGATTACATCATGTTTTGATTAACGAAAATCCTATTAAGGTTTCATAAGCCGAACAATGTGTTGACGACGGTGATGACACAACGGCAATTTTGCCTGGACCCGAATACTGAATACCAATTACAGATTACCATATGCGAATAACATGAGTTTTTTCGCCATTTTTGGATAGCTAGACAAGCTACACAAGCTAGGGAAACCTAAAATGACGGTTTGGGAACGAAAATTAGTGCATTTGGACAAAAAATTGCGTTTAATGGCAAAATATGTTATTTTGATATGGCAAACATAAATTTGTCATATTTTCTAGTATGAATAAAGATGTTGGCCGATTCTCAAACCTATTTTCATTATTAATGTTTCCAACCGTTTCGAACAACGGGACACGCGAATTTATACATATACAAGATTAAAAACATAATCACATTAAAATATCTCTATACTGATCATCATAATTTTACAAAACCGCACATCACAAAAAAATTCCGTTTCAGTGCATGTAGAAAATATTGATAAAACATCAAAGTATAAAAGCAGGTGAGCATCAAAGAAAAAGTTTATTCCAACGTTTATTTAACATAATATTTTCCACAGAAATTATTTATTGAATATTTAAAAACATATTTTCCATTCGCAAATGTCTCGGAGGCTATAAATATTTCTATCTAGCTCCTAAAGGAATACACAGTTGGAGGAAATCGGTGTCTCTCGTAATTTATTTAAAATTGAAATACTAGATTTTACCGCGAATACTTATGCGCAAAATTAATAAAAACTATCCTATATCCTATACCGGCATTCAGAGTATCTCTACAAAAATTTCATCAAAATAGTTTCAGTGATTTAAGCGTGAAAGTCAGTCACACTTTCGTATTTATATTAGTATGGATTTAAGTCGAAGGACATTTTCTTTAATACTGTCTAAAGTATTTTACCGTGGAGTGTCGGTCGAGGAGGGGATGCGACTCGGTGGAGGATCCATCGCCTTCCATTGTTCTTGAACAAAAGCCTTTTGTCATCTTTAAAAATACCAACATAGCGATTGTCAAGGTGGCAGCGTACACAAAGAATTCCGTCGCCTAAAATTATATAATGAATGAATGAAATTCCAAATGATCGAGTGCTCATTTTGATAAAAAAGTTGCCAACGGAAAAATGAGAAACAGAAGTAAAGATACATCTCGGAAATGAAGCAATTAAATAAGTTACAAAGTTGAGAATAAATTGTGACTATTGAGAAACTATGTAAAGATGAAGATAACAATTTTCAACTTTCAGTTTGCGCATAGTAGGAAATCTGCATATTATAAACGTTTCACGTTTAGCCCTTGAATCCTGGTGGGAATTAATATTATATTACAAAACAGAAAATGTGTTCTATCTATCCTATAAGTACATACATAATAAGTTTTCATATAACCTTTTGCTAATATAAAAAGGCACACTGTGTATCACAGATGTTATGGTTACACGATAATTTGTCGTACTTTGATATTATGTTAGAAAAATCGTTTTGATAACTAAAATGTTTATTACAAAAAAGACTATTTTTTTGTAATAGGGTGACCAAATGCAAGAAAATATTATGATTGTACATGAAGATAGAGTCAATATGGAGTATTGTTCTACATATTATATAATGTTATTCCAGTATTATTGAGATGTGAACAGAGCACATACATAATACATCTTCAGAATACATCGATCTATTCGTCTCTGTTACACTAGACTGAGTTTTGGAGGTGAGTGTGTCGAAATCACTACACATACAGTCACACAAAATATAATTTGATTAAATATACTTGGCATTCCTTCATAGAGTGAGAAAATATATAAGCTAAATTGTGATATGTATTATAGGCATGATTTCAAAATCACATTGAACTTTTTAATATAATTGATTATTATTATTGTTTTAGATATATTGTTACACCAACAAACCTACTGAGTATTATAAAACCTTGGAATTTCTGAAAAATCTGTATCTTAACCTTTTAACGACAAGAGCGGTCAGTGTAAAAATTTCTTTTTGGAGCTTTAACTTCAACGTGTATAACAGGCATTAAGGCAGTTTCAGCGGAAATTCAGTTACATTCAGGGTATAGTGTGCATCGGAGAAACATTCGATATAAATCATATTAGTCGGATGACAACGTATACTCGGTCAACAGACAAATTGGCTTCATACGTATAAGCTGAGACGTAGATGGAAGGCAAATATTAATTGGGAGGATTGAGCGTTACATAGCCAATAGCCTTGTGAGCTGAGATATTGATAATCTAGATTTGTAACCTATAGGTACAATTAGAAGACTGATGAGTGATAACTATTAATTACTGTTTGCTATAATATACAGTATACACCAAACAGTTCGCTATTCAGGGCAGAAACCTTAGCCAAGAAGTTTTTTTTTTACTTTATTGCTTCTTTATATTATAATCGTCGTTCAAAGTGTATGGAAAAAAGGACCTGATTATCTGGTGTCTTTTCTTTTTTCACAGTTCAATAATTATAGGGACAAAAATTTCGGATAAGCAATCCGACACATCTGAAGTGAATGAAAATTATTGTAACAATAAAAGTATAGAAATTAATGTAAGTCCTACTTTTTATTACTTAATTTATTATTAATTAGAACCTTACCCTATTTTGGAAAACCTTCGATTGTGTGACTAAGATGACGATCAAATTTCCAAACGCCACGGACACATACCACGCAGCTATCGTGATTGTCTTCATGTTTTTCGGTGCCTGAATGTTTTTCAATATTAATAAACTAATAATAATTATTGAATCTAGAGTACCAGTTGGTAAAATTTTAAGAGTTCGAAATGAAATTGCTCAAATTAAATATATTATATTATTTTTTCCTTCATTTACTAACAAAGTAAAAATAAAAACGTGATGTTACCTGCATAAAAGAGAATTCCAGTCCCGATATAGCGAACATGATTTCGGCGATCGATATAAGGATATACTGCGGTATGATCCACACAAGATGGAGTTCATTCGGTGGGTTCGGAGCGTGGAGTACCGCTGCGTCCAAAACTCCTGACCTTTCCCGAAGACAAAGGATATACACTCCACCACAACGAAGATGACCTTCCCCAGACCAGCTCCCTGTGGTACTCTCGGCTCGCCATTTGAACCTATAAGCGTACAGTTTCAAAGATATTTTATATCTCAAGATGATTTATATCTCTCTAGATGCCGATATTTTTATTTATAAAATTATTATTTATGATGCCAACGCCGTTGCGCCAAAATTCGTTTATCGCAGGATTCGCAGGGAACCGTACATTTTTCCGGGATAAAAAGTATCCTAATATTATGTCCTTTCCCAGGACTCAAAGTATTTCCATATCAAATTTCAGCAAAATCGGCTCAGTGGTTTGAGTGTGAAGAGGTAAGAGACAGACAGACAGACACACTTCCTCATTTATAATATTAGTATGGAAGTATGGATAATCTCCAGCGTGAAAGGAAAATTATTGGATTTCATTTCTGAGAACATAGGAGATGTAGGTGAAGTGGATTATTTCTTTACTAGCAAAAGCCCTTTCAAAATCGACGGTTCCATTCTTTCTACGTTCGGTCATGATGAATTACCATGATTGTTACTATGATTGGGAGTGTTCATAACATGAACAATTGCCGTCGATCGTAGGTGGGTGAATTTCCCAACCGCTTTTTTTTTTTCGCGGCTACTGTGAAATTGGGGGTGTGAAATGGCTTTTTAGGGTTAAATAAAATTTCATCGTATAGTTTGTGTGATTATCCATATGAGGCAACAGACACGTTTTTAATTCGATAACTAGAACATAAAAATATAAAATTCTAAAGGTGGAAATTAGACCCCTCGGTGACTGTCCCAAGGACTTTTTTAGTCCTAATTTCGTCAACCGAGGAAAAAATATTAGAGAGGAAACTTCGGTAAAAACTCAAAAAAACATAGAAACAAAAAAGTTCACCGAAATGAAAAAAAATATGGACATGTTGAAATTCACCCAGGTACGCAATTATTTAGCAACTAGACGTTTCGCGCGGCTTCGCCCACGTTAATTAGGATTTTCACAGAAAAATCAGGCCACAAAAGTAGCCTATGATCCTTCACGTATCTCCTTTTTATCTGTGGCAAATAACATAAGAATTGCTCCAGTAGTTCGTAAGATAAGCCCTTTCAAATATTTTCCTCCGTCTTATTCCACATTTTCCTCTGTTTCTTCGCTTCTATTAGTCGCGTAATATTATGAAACATTTTTTAAATCGGACCAGTAGTTTCTGAGATTAGCGCGTTCAAACAAACAAACAAACTCTTCAGCTTTAATCCTTCAAGCCCCATAAGAGCACCGGTGATTAAAACATTAAAAGTAGTTACTATATAAGTAAATTATATAATAGATTATTATCAACGGAAATATCTTCACGTTCGTAACCGATTGATTACTCCATCATGTGCCAACGTGGAGATGCCACATACCTAATACAAACAAGAAAAAATAATCATTTATTGAACCACTACAAAGTAAAGAGCTATATATTAATTACATAGTAATTTAAATGATGGATATGAATATAGCCTTTGAAATAATAAATGTATTTTATTTAAACTAGCTCGAACTATTGCTCGACAAAATTGCACATAAACTGTATTGCGCTATTGCATGTTATAAAGTTATATTTGAAACCTGTGAAACTATTTCATAACTCCATCACAGTCTGTAGACTGCAGTAATGTAAAAACAGCTGACAGCTGACAATGTACTACGCGCGGCTTCGTGGAAACGGGGGCTAAACAGCAGGAGGGCACCACTATGGGACTGTGTAGGAACTAATAAAGGTGTGTAGAGTTGTAGACTTTCGAGTTAATTATTATTAGGGAAGCACTTCACATGGCTATATTTTGTATTTGCGTATTTGAATATTGATATATTCGCCATACAATCACCACGTGAATAGACTAAGTATTGGCCTTATTTGCCTGTTTCACAAATATGACCAATCACCAATACCAAATACACCTTTGTCAAACAAACAAGTACAACATACATTTTGGCAAGTAAACAAAATCAAGTAAAAGTTTGGTATTTGACGCCCATGTGTGGAAGACCGTATTTGCCTTTATTTGCTTGTTTGTGTATACTAACGTCAATAATTTTGCCAAATGCAACAAATAGCAAATAAAAATAGCCATGTGAAGTGCCTCCATTAGACTATCAAAAATTGGTATCGCATCGCTTTGATTGCCAACGAAAGACCAATGATTATTATTAATCTATGTAGGTTTATAGATTAATAATATTTATGCCATTACAAAACCATTTTGCAGCACCTTCGAGTACGTTTTCTATAGCAAAATAATCCCGGTGTTCTCGCAAGTATTCATAAGTAAAGTAACTACTTGTCTGACATTCTGCGAAATCTTGTTCTGTCTAAAATGACATGTCACAATCGTTCGAAAAACTATGACGGAAAATCTCCAATTACCCATAGGAAAATGATAAATTTTAGACAAGTAGCGAGAAAAAGTAATACTAATTGTTGCAGGCCACGTTATTATAAGTACAAGTTACAACGAGTACACGGTAGGTATTGGTAGAGATTGCACGTAAATTGTACGTTCCAGTTTAGCCGAGGGATGAGAGATCTTAGTCATCCGCCTTCTCTTTGAATAAACTACAGAAATGTCCTTATGAAAATGAAAGAAGGCAGACGAAGTTGAGGTTTTTCCGTAACGAAGACTTATATCGAGACGAGCGTACATCCAATCTCTATGAAAATCATTATTTTAATGTACGAGGTTTCGCTGCAAGATTCTATTTCACCCTTACTGCTATTATAGTGATATTACAGCTAGAAAACATCACATCTCAAGATTGTAATAATGACGGAGAATTGATATTACATACGATGGTTATATTTATCATACATTCGAGTCGTTAAACAATAAACATAGATTGTTTTGTTACTTCAAGTTCTTTTGAAATTACGATAAAGTATCCACTTGCTTTTAGGCTCACCTAGAAAACATAATTATAATATGTAATCTATACTAATCTATACTTAATATTATAATTATAAAGCGAAAGAGTTTGTTTGTTTGTTTGAACGCGCTAATCTCAAGAACTACTGATCTGATTTTAAAAATTCTTTCAGTGCTAGATAGCTTATTGATCGAGGAAGGCTGTAGGCTATATTTTATCACGTTAAGACTAATAAAAGCGAAAAAATAGAGAAAAATGTGAAAAAAACGGAACGGAAATATATTTGAAAGGGCTTATTTGAAAGCGCTAATCTCAGGAACTACTGGTACGATTTAAAAAAATATTTCATTGTTAGATAGTTCATTTATCGAGAAAGGCTATAGGCTATATTTTTCTACTCTACAACTAATAGGAGCGAAGAAATAGGGGAAAATGTGGAAAAAACGGGAGGAAATTATTTGAAAGGGCTTATTTGAACGCGCTAATCTCAGGAACTACTGGTCCAATTTCAAAAATTATTGCAGTGTTAGATAGCCCATTTATCGAGGAAGGCTATAGGCTATATTTTATTACGCTAAGACTAATAGGAACGAAGAAATAGAGGAAAATGTTGAAAAAACGGGCAAAATTATTTGAAAGGACATATTTGAACGCGCTAATCTCAGAAATTACTGGTCCAATCTGAAAAATTCTTTCAGTGTTAGATAGCCCATTTATCGAGAAAGGCTATAGGCTATATTTCATCACGCTAAACCTAATAAGAGCGAAGAAATAGAGAAGAATGTGAAAAAAAACGGGGGAAATTATTTGATAGGGCTTATCTCACGAACCACTGGAGCAATTTTTATGTTATTTGGCACACAATATGAAGAATAGACCACGTGAAAGGACATAGGTTTCTTATTTGCGGAAAAATGTACGGTTTCCGTGACATTCCTAAATTACGCGGGCGAAGCCGCGCGGAACATGTAGTCTAATATATAAAATTCTCGTGTCACAGTCACAGACCACAATATGCAGTGTGCGCGAACTGATCCAAAACGGCTCAACCGATTTTTACGAAAATATTTTGTACCTATACTTGTTAAACTAATATGTATTCTGTGCCTATACAACATACGTAGATTCGTTAGACCTGATAATAGGTTTTTATCTACTTTTATATTGATACTAGAAATAATTTATATGGCAAAAGAACGTTTGTCGGGTCAGCTACTATTAATAATACGATCATGTGAGTGGTTAAAATAGAAAACTGAATATGCTATTAAAAAGTCTTCAATCAAGAATAATTCAAGACAATTACTTTTTCAGGTCGTTCCGAACGACCGGGGAAGTATTGGTTTCTTAAAAATCGTTGCTTCATTGCAGTAGAAATTGCAATTTCCTTTGGATTACGAGATTAAGAGAAAAGAATGCGCAGATTAAATCGTACTGAGGAAAAGGAAATGCGACAGTTGTTCCCAAAGTGTAATAGGGCTCGACTATCGTATATACTCGTCTATGTTGATTGTTGGGTTAGGATAAATTAATAATGCTGGGGTTCAAAATCGTAACTAAAAAAATTAAATTAAGTAATTTGGTTTCTATTAAACAACTGAAATGTAGCCTCGACTTCTACAGACAGATATTATTTTAAGAAGCCAGCTAGCGGCTGTTACTCAAGAAATAAACCCTTTCTCAGATCGATCTAAACTTAATTTTTTTTCTCGAGATTTAGAAATTAATTTACAGTAAATCGTATTTTCATAGTAAAACAGCAGAATATGGTTCACCGAATCAAGTTCGGAAGAGGTCTATGAAACAAAGAGTTTGGGAACCTGTGCAATAGAGGCATATTATATTATACCTATATTTCCCGTCATTTGATTCTCTCAGATAATCTCTATTCTCTACAGAACATTGAAAATATATATTGTATTCATTAAAAAAATGATGCTGAAACACATGAAAATGAGCAAAGATTTAAGCTGCATGTAGAAATTTAAAATAATTATATCTCAAAGGAAAACGAACCTTATGATAAATAAAACTTTATTATTGGATTCAGAGTAAACAGGACTGCGATTATAATATTTTCTGTACACTCAGTGAAAAGTGATACAAGTTAAACACAGTTTTGAACGGTAACATAAATTGCTGGTCTTTGAATATTATATCTTTTCTTCTATGAATATTATTGAAAATGGAAGAAAAATCCTTTACGATTACAGATTTAGCCATTTTTTTATTGGTGTTGGCGCCGGCTGCTGTTAGAGCGCCTTTACAATTTACATTACGTCGCAAGCAGTGCGGCAGCAGCGCTGTAGCCGTGCTGCAGCCGCGTGACTTCATACAAAAGAGAGTCGCGCGGCTGCCGCAACACTGGCGACGTAATGTGAAGGCAGCATAAAGCTGAAAGTTGAAACCGCACTAGGCGTAACTACATTGCAGCACAGCGACGCAACACTTTACGAGTACGTACAATACATGATATTTTTGTTCCATAACGCGTTATGCAACGCGTAGCTCCATTGTTGCATAGTTTGGCTTTAGCTTGTAGCGGTACCCACAATTCGCCTAACATTCCTGTCGCGCGATCGAAGTTTTCTGAGCGCGTCAGTATAATATACAGTGCGTAACAAAAATAAGTAATAATACTTTAGGGTGTGTACACTGTACGTGTTCCTTGTAGAGTCGAGTTCACTGTGAAAGTAGCAGCACTGAAAGACGTATCACGTGGGCTCCGGCCTGACCGAGAATAACACCTCGCTCGGTCGGAAGATCTTCCTTTGTGGCCTCCACGCATTATTCCCACATTGGTGACCCTCGACAGAACACGATTCCATCATCATCATCACCCCCACCCCTCCGCACCGCGCCAGCCAGCATCGCCTCATCGGGTACATCGTCCACTAGCCGCAATGTACCGCGGCCTGGGCGACTCCGCATCGGCATCAACGGACTTTCTCACTACACCGACCGATCAGCAAGCACAGCACATCTCTCCTGGTCAGCACGTAGCAAATATCCGTCGCACTGGATCCCGTGCAGCAGCATCACAGTAATTCTGACTCTCTGGAACTCCCTGGTACTGGCGACTCAAGTGACAAGACTTCAAGATTCGACCTCCTGTCTTCGGGGAGGAGTGATGTGGCGATACACACAATTCGCCTAACATTCTTGAATCGCGCTATCGGAGTTTTCTGAGCGCGTCATTATATTATATACGACAGCTGAAATGTATCACGTGGGCTCCGGCCTAACTTAGCCTTCGATCACTAATATACAAGATACACAGTCCGCGGCAAAAAACGATCTCACTAAAAGAGCACCAAACGCAACATTCTGGTGGACTTTTGATTTAGTAGTGCTCGAACGCTCCGCCGGGAAACATGCCTTAGTGCTCGTTTAATTATTGTAAAAATCATACGTCTAAAACGCAAAAAAATAATGGAATTTCATATTTCCGGTAAGTATTAATTTTATCCTAATATATTTCTTACAATTGTATTGTTAATATTAGTATTACGTTAAGAAATCGCCAAAAACTATTTTAAAATTAAGTTTTAAATAAATCAAGATGAGGTATAAACCATCTCAATTGCGAATACTCATACTAAAGGTACTTATCGTAGTTTATCATGCCCACTTGAAATGTTCGGGTTATAAGCTGTGTTTCTGTTCCCTTTGATGGAGTCGCTATTATTTATTATTTTTTTTATTGAGGAATTATTTTTTTTAGGTTTCCTCGAGATCCAGTTAGATGTGGAAATTGGATATTAGTTATAGCACGGCAAAGATGCGAAGAATTTTTCAAGCCGACTTAAGCGAGCGTTGTATGTTCTAAGCATTTATATTCAATGTATACACTTATATTTTAGTTAATTATAAAATTAGACATATTAGAACAACATAATATTACATATAAAAAATAATTAGTCCACACTTTATACATTAAACTTGGGAAAAATTAAAAAATGGACTATTAAATTATTACATTCAACAAAAAAATTTTGAACAGTTCGACTCCTCTCATACTTCACTTCACCCTGTTCCAGCGGCGAATTTCGGCCATAAAATTAGAGTGATTTTTTTGCTCTGTAATAATTTGAACTTTAAGACAATATATACGCGGATGGTTGAATTTAGTATGAAGCGTGCATCGGACGTAAAAATTTATTGCTTTGTAAACACAAATGTACATTGTTTTATAAAAAGATCTTTAATAATTACTATGATTAAGGTTGATTTTAGATAAATGTATACTTTTTTGAACTCAATTACTCGGCGACAGATTTTCGAGAGGTTTTGTATGAGACTGTGTATCTTGTATATATTTGATCGAAGAACTTAGCATAACATCTCGCTCGCTTAGAAGATCTTCTTGAGTGTGCCAGGGAGAGAACGGGTCATTGTGTTTTAGTAACAAAACAAAATGGAATAGGAAGACGAAAAAGTGACAAAAGTAACAGAACTGGATCGTTCTAAACAATAATTATGGGACTCAAAACACCGCGATTGTCATGTCAGCCAAGTTATCCGAATCGCAACATTCAGAAGCCGCCGGGTTTACCCGCTGGGTCCGTGCCCCCGCGCGTCGGGCGGCTTTAGTGTGTAGACAGCTTTAAGATAATTAGCACTAAAAACTCACTTGCCAGGCTGCATGCACATGAACGCGGATTCGCTGACATCGTCCGGCGAGTCAGAAACGTAGTATACATCACTTATCCTTTTGTCAGATTCCACTGAGATAGATACGTTTCTGTTGGGTCCAGTTTTGCCAATGTACACCACCCTGTGCGAAGAATTATCATGAGTATGACAAGAAAGTATGAAAGAGTTATAGTTCTTGCAATCTAGGAGTGCGCGTCGCCTTTAATTGTAGTTGGAAATGTGAATAGACATTTTCGTTAGTGTGCGTACCCGACGGAGCAGTCAGTAGCGAGCGAGCCATGTGCGAGTGTATAGATATGGTCACTCACACAACTAAGGGCGACGCGCACTCGTAGATTGCAAGAACTATACAAGTGGTAGAAGTATTATTTTAACAATTTATAATCGTAAGGCTGGAGTCGCCGTCTAATAAACATAAAGTATTAATAAACTTAATCGTTATTGACCGGATTTGTGCGGAATTATGCAGCACTACAGAATCAAAATATAGTATATTTTGATTCTGTAGTCTAAATTCTGATAAGTCAGTGATATTATACTTGATCCTATTGTCTTCTTTCCTAAGGCAAATCCCGCAAGAGCTTACAGTTGTGTATGAAAATACTGAGACAAGCTGTTTTCACCAAAATGGAAAATAAAAGGCTTACTTCATTTTAGGCTTTCCAGTCAAAGACTTCGTCAGGGTACTCGGATCCATATAATATAGAGACAGCTCATTATCAGAGTTTTGACCAACAATAATTGGCATAAACTGAAAATCATAACACGAGTTTGAAATACGAAAATAGATCTATAGAACGTAAATACATTTCATGGACCGGCGCAGTTTTATCTTTAGGCTTTGATTACGTCCACTACAGATAGTGAAAAATCAACGAAATAAAAAATCGGCCCAGTGCGAGTCCGACTCGCGCACGAAGGGTTCCGTATAGAGCAAAATATTGTGATTTTTCCTTAAATATTTATTTTATTTTCAATTTAATTCATATTGAAGTACAAATATAAATAAAGCTTTTGTGAAGACTTCAAGTGCCTACCTGTAAAAAAATCACTTTCGATGAAAGGCAAAAAAATCACTTTCGATGAATGGGAGTATTATTCAATAACTGACAGTATAGCGGCAACAGATATTATACACAATCGGTGAAAATTTCAGAAGTCTAGCTATAGTAGTTCTTGAGATACAGCCTGGAGACAGATAGACTGACAGACGGACAGACATTGAAATTTGAAGTCTCATTAATACGGTCCCGTTTTTACCATTTGGGTACGGAACTCTAAAAGCTATCAAACGAAAATTGGAAGTCCATAGATACAAAAACTAATGCTCTACAGTGAATACCGACGTGATTGATAAACCTTTGAAATCTCTACAGCTCTTTCAAAACCAATAAAAGCGTAGATATGTGTTAAATGTGGGAGAGCTATGAACGAATGGTTCGGCTTGACCCGGTTAAAACACTGGACTCACGGAAAATCGGCTTATAAAAACGCTTACGTTTTATTTCTTTTGTTTATTAATATAAATTGTATCCATTATATTTATCTTATTATAAATTATATATTGTATCTCATTTTATCATTTCGTTATTTGTTATCTTTGTTTTTAATTAATATTTTCTGTTATTTGTTTTGTTAATTAAGTTTATGGTTGCCTGGAAGAAACTGCTTCCAGCAGTAAGGCCGCCATTTCAAACTGTTTTCATTCTTTGTAACTTTTGTAAACTGACTTTTTTAAGTAGCGGTTTGAATAAAGAGTTTTTTATTTTATTTATTTAAGTTGAAGGTATCTGGGGGTAAGATATTCATGGTACAGGAACACAACTATTGCCCGTTTTTTTTTAAAGAACGGCAGGTCGCCCATAAGGATCTATTGTGACTTTTTGTGACCGCTAGTTGATTCGTTTACCGCGAAGTGACCGTCCATTTTTTCTAGGATTTGGAGGAAACAGACAGACACACATTAACATTTATAATACTACTAGATAGTAGATGTTACAAAAATTTAAAACCGTACGTTTTTCCGGGATAAAAAGCCAGTAGCCTATGTCCTTTCCCGGGACTCCAAGTATATCAAACTTCGACAAAATCGGTTCAGCGGTTTGAGCGTGAAGAGGTAACAGACAGACAGACACACTTTCACATTTATAATATTAGTATGGATCAGTACTTGGATTAATTATTATCTAACTTTCAGAAAATTAAACGACCGACGTTCTTACCATTCCAGGCGCAGTTTTCAGATGAGTGGTGACCACTCTTCTCATCATCACACGCCCATCACAGTGGGAGGAACAGCTCACTGCCATAGAATACTCTCTATGAGGCAGCGGTGTCATGAGGAAGGTGGAGGAAGGTTTGATGGAGGCAATCCCTCCTCCACACACGGCCAGCTCGACCGCACAAGGTAAGGTGTTAAGTATGACTAAGCCAGTATCCTCACTCATTGGTGTTTGTAACGTGGAACGCTGAAAAAGAACTGACTCGGTTATTACAACTTTTTTGCAGCTTTTTACGTATATACAGGAAAATCCTCTACGGGAAAAGATTCTATTGTTTCAGATGATTTTATGGACAAATCGGAAATTGATATGCGCTATAGGCTGTGTCTAGTAGAATTTTCGAGTCTATAACTTGATGATTGATGCTTTTAAGTAGTTACATAGTTTTTTCCTTACAGTTACTGTTACTGTGCAGTTTGAAGTAAGCAATAAAGGCAGCAAATACACCCACGGTCAGCGAACATTTTAACATATTATATGCACTGTATAAATGTGTCGACGTCACGGAGGTCATGAATATGGCACAGGTCAAATAAACAGCCGCCCAAAACTGCCGCGTGATACGAGTATACATAATTGGTCAGATCAGCTGCAGCGGATGCAAAATATTACACTTTCCTGTTTACATTGCTCAGTAGTTTTTTAACTTTTTTTGCTTGAAAAATTGTAACCAGACATTAGGGGTTTTTAAGCAACTCCTACATTGGGTGCTTAGGGTTAGTTGCAACTAGAGGCGAACGCGGAGCGTTTTAAATGAGCCTTTCAAATCTAAAGTTTTACGCAAAAGAACTCTTTGTCGTTCGCGGAGTTGGACTGCCTGTTCCAAATACTATAAATAGTAAGTAATATTCCAATTATAAATCCTCCCATGCGCGTACCGTACCTAAATAATGCCTTAAACCTTGACGACAATGGCAAGTCTCCCGTTGTTTACGTTAAAAATGATCACTACATTATTGAAGTGTACCTCAATAGCAATTTGCAGGATACCAGCGCTCACAAAAGCCAGACTCGTCAGTACGCCACCAACAAACATTTTCTTGAGGGGATCCAACTCTGGCAGGATAGACCAGGCGCCGCCGGGGCATACTGGCATCATCAGGAGGACCAGAGCTGGGTTTAAAACTTGGAGCTGATCTGGCATCAACGTGATACCGAAAACTTCACTCGTCAGCCGTGACGCTTGGAACGTCCAGCGTGAACCCTGAAAAACAATCATGGGCCGGACTCAGCTTGCCGAAGAAAGATATAACAGTTGTGCCCGTACCCTCAAATCTCAATCAGCGTAACAATCCTGCATCACGCTACCGAAGTTTCTGAGAACGACAAGATGACAACGTCCGAAATGACGTCCGGGGTCTTCGGCCTTACCGTGGATGCTATCTCGCTCGGTCGGAAGATTTACCTTTCGGTTGTTAAAATAATATTAGGTATATATTCTATGCTTTCGGCCGCCAAGCATATACCCACTTCCTATTACCAGTTAAGTTTAATTAGCTGTTAATTTTTAGTAAAGAAGAAATTGCACACACATAAATATGACATATTAGGCAGATAATAATATTATTATTAGGTGTTATAGACGATTAGCATATTTTCTCTCTGAACATAAATTTTTCGGTGAAATTAAAATCTATGCTTCCAGTTCAGGAAGCAGCAAAATTTCTCGTAGATGATGGAGTATATTAATTAACTAAACAAACAGAGATTATTTGACGTAGCATTTTCAATTACCTCCAGATTCGAGAAAACGTGGAAATAGCTCAAATGCTATATTAGAAAGTAGGAAACTTTCTGTGCAGTTTGAAATAAAATATATTGCTGGTTAAGCTAAATGAAAGAGCTATTTTATAGTTTTGTTTTAACGAAATTGCGCAAAAATATTTTACCGTACATTTTCATGAATAAACCGGAGTACGCGTAATGTAATTTTATACTTCGAGTATGAATCGCGTAAATGCCGTACACAATGGACATACATCGTACTTTGTCCGGACATAAGCTTATTTTCATAGTAACTAGCCCACGTGTTTGAATATTAAAAATAACCAATAGGCAATAGCTTATGAGTTATGAGTTATGATTTTTAGTTGTTTTCGTTACCTAGGATATTGGCTCTTACTAGTTTTCAATAACGTTTGTTTTCTGTGGATCGTGGTTATTGCTTAAATTTCTAACAGCACAGCGTATTTCAATGATTATACCTACCACTATTTCGCGTTAAATAGGTGAAAAAAATACCTGCTGGTCAAAGAGAGACCAAAATATCGGCACTGGCAGAAACAGGTACAGAATTGAGAAGACCACTTTCATGTCAGCCACCAGTTTCTCCCCATACTTGTCTCTGGAGTAGTCCAACCAATGGTCACGTGGAATGCTGTCTAGACCTTTGTCGCAATGAAACCGACCCTTCAGAGCGTACTGGAAATATAATTTATGAAAAAATCACTAAGGGCCTGTTTTACCACTTCCTGATAAGTGCCGGATAGTTTATCCACCACTTATCTTGACAGATAGAGTATGGTGTATCTGTCGAAAAAGTTGTAGATAGCCTATCCAGCACCTTATCAGGGATTGGTGAAACAGGTCCTTATTGTTGTTACCTTGACAAGTTGACACTAATAAGAGTGGGTTGCACCAACTTATTTTAACTTTAACAAATTAATGTTAAATCATTTACTGTAACAATGGTTAAAATTACGCCTTATTTAATGAAAACCGAAATTGCTCAATTTTGGTCGGTTATCGGTAATTCCTTTTGACATAAGGCTCACAAAGTGTTGTCATATAAATTTTTTAGTCCTTACTAATTTTATAAATGCGAAAGTGTGGCTGTCTGCCTGTATGTTACCAGCTCTTCATGCTTCAACCGCTGAACCAATTTTGATGACAGGTATGAAGATAGTTTGAGTCCGTAGTAAGAACATAATATAGTCTAATACATTTTATCCCGAAAAAAATGCGGTTAAAATTATATAAATGAACTTGATGACGCCCGCAACTCCGTTGCGCCAAAATTAGTTTATCGCGCGGGAACCGTACATTTTTCCTGGATAAAAAGTATCATATGTCCTTTCCCGGGACTCAAGGTATCTCCATGTCAAATTTCAGCAAAATCGGTTCAACGGGGTGAGCGTGAAGAGGTAACAAACAGACAGCTAGATATACACACTTTCGAATTAATTATGATATAAGTATGGATTTCTGCGCATCGGGCGTCTTTTGTTCAAAATACTGAACATTTCTCTTTATAATCCCGAATAGGGAAAGAATATGGATGCATTAAAATACGTGGAAAATCAATTAAGCTTATCAAAGGCAGAGCTACAGGCTGCAGCTCAGAAATTTTAAAATATTCGTAACCAATATTACCAGAGTGCACAAAAGGAACTTCATAGTAACATTGTCTCTTGGTTGCTTTATTCTGTACCACGGTTTCCCGGCAACGAATATACCTGGAATCAAAAGTACTTCCATGTACTTACTTCACTGTATTATAGCTCTGTTACGGCAAAAGTATTTTAATTATATTTTTAAATATTGTATTAATTTCGATTTCAACTAAATGTAAGTATATGGCTGGATTAATATGGGTCCGCCCTAACGCTCGGTTTAGCGGCTACACTGCGAGATTACAAGCAATATGACAGGCGACAGCGAAAACGCGGCGGCGCCGTGGCTTTATTATGATCCAACATTGGCCGACCGAGGTAGTCGTGGCCATATTCGTAAAACATTTCTTCCTGTCGCCACAGAATACAACGTCGCATCACTTCGCGTTGCCTCGCTAGCCAACGCCCAACAACCGTATTCGATGCCATAGAAATAAGTTACCTATGTACCGTCAGGGAAATTGTTTCGATAGGGATATAGGCAGATGGCGGACCTTTTGTTTTTTTTTTTTGATGTCGCAGGGGAAACCCATCATGGGTGCCCCGGGTTGGGTACCCCGGGGGTATGTGAGACTCCTACTCACTAAAACCACCTGCGGTTCGCCTTCAACCGTATAGCGGAGGGATATCCCGGATCTAACAAACACGGGACTCCATCCACGACCGGCCGGTCTATACAGATGGCGGACCGTCGGGTAACGTCAAGTAAATAGGCACTGAGTTTGATATAATATGACTAAATAATATATATGTAGTAAGTATGTACTTACAAGTCGAAAGAAATACTAGCAGAACGGGGAGCCCAAAACCGAGCGCGTAGCAGGTGTCGTCGCCGAAGCACATGAAACTCCTCCGTACCGCCGGTGTCACCACCATCCCCATGAAGCCTCCCAGGTTCACCGTGCAGAAGAATATGGTAAAGAAACGCTGCAGGCTTGGGTTCTCGCGGGGTAGATGGAACTGAAGACAACATTGATATGAGCCTCGATCATGGGAATCGCAGACACTTTTTTTCAATTGTTATGCGGCAGCTGGATGCCTCTTGGGGATTGATGGGTTAAACAGGGTGTAACAAAACTAAATGATAACACTTCAGGGTGTGTATTTGTTCCTTGTAAGTAGTGTGTTTTCGCGGGTTCTGGATCACGATTCTGGGTCCACCCCTCCCCCCGCTCGCGGCTCGCAAACTTTCTCGATCACTTTTTGTCGGTTCGAGCGGCGACGTCGCCTAAAAAAAAAGTTTGGTGTCAAAATAGGGGTTTTCGACCATGTCCGTTCGATATATGCGATCCGTTTCTGCGTATTTGCACTAGTTTCAAAGTTAGCTTTTGTGTTTAACCCTCATTATCTACTTTCTCCACGCTCAATTGTTCCTTAATTACGGTCGCTGATTATTACAATGTAAAGCTCACCTCGGTGTCCTATTGTTCGTAATGAGTACCTGGCTAATCGCTTAAGTCACCTCAATTTCTTACAAGATTTTAAATAAGTAAATAAAACTTGATCAATTTTTTATTACATTTTTTTTATTTAATTAAAACATGTCATAATAATAACTCCCATAGTAGTATGATTTCGTGCATTGTGAATCACTATTCATAATATGTAGTTCCCCTCGGTATCTAATGAATATTGACAATGCATTCCTGCTAATAACATTTTTCTGTGTCGCAATCCTCGTAAACAACATTCCAAAGTTTTTTTTAACAATATATTTATTAAAGCTAAGGTTAAAATAAAAGTTTGGTTTACTTTCAAACAAATTATTTATTTCGTACTACATACCACAATTCATAAAACAAGATTCAAACATTTATTATTATGATTTTAATGTATTTTTTTGTTTTTAGAAGTATTTACTATGTTTTCTTACCTCTATTTAATGTAATGTTTAGTTTAAGAACTAATAAAACAGTTTTAAAAACGAAAAAAATTCATTGTTTTCTTGTATTCCGTCTAATACACGCGTAAATAAAAAAATGAAACATTTCATTCATCCATTCACTGCAATAGTTGCGGGACCTAGTGGTTGTGGGAAATCAAATTTTGTTACAAAATTTGTTAATAATATGGAAGAAATGTGTAACGCATCTTTTGCTCAAGTAACGTAGTGTTTTGATGAAATGCAACCATTATACAATTTAAAAAATGTTAACTACTTTCAAGGATTACCTGACTTAAACATGTTTGATGGTAAAGAGGCTAATTTGTTTATAATAGATGATCTCATGAGAGAATCTGATGGTCGGATTGTAGATATATTTACAAAAGGTAGTCACCATATAAATTTAAGCGTATTTTATATAACTCAAAATCTTTTTCATCAGGGAAAAGGTCAAAGAGATATTTCTCTAAATTCGAGTTATAAATTTATTTTAAGAACCCTCGTGACAAAACTCAAATTCAATATTTAGCACGTCAAGTTTCACCAGATAATGTAAAATTTGTTCAAGAAGCTTATAAAGATGCTACAACAGAGGCACATGGCCATTTAATGATAGATCTTAAACAAAATACCAATGACATGTTTCATGCATGTTTCATTTCATGTTTCATGCAGCAAAATGTTATTAGCAGGAATGCATTGTCAATATTTATTAGATACCGAGGGGAACTACATATTATGAATATTGATTCACAATGCACGAAATCATACTACTATGGGAGTTATTATTATTAAATGTTTTAATTAAATAAAAGAAATGTAATAAAAAATTGATCAAGTTTTATTTACTTATTTAAAATCTTGTAAGAAATTGAGGTGACGTAAGCGATTAGCCACCTTACTCATTACGAACAATAGGACACCGAGGTGAGCTTTACATTGTAATAATCAGCGACCGTAATTAAGGAACAATTGAGCGTGGAGAAAGTAGATAATGAGGGTTAAACACAAAAGCTAACTTTGAAACTAGTGCAAATATGCAGAAACGGATCGCATATATCGAACGGACATGGTCGAAAGCCCCTATTTTGACACCAAACTTTTTTTTTAGGCGACGTCGCCGCTCGAACCGACAAAAAGTGATCGAGAAAGTTTGCGAGCCGTGAGCGGGGGGAGGGGTGGACCCAGAATCGTGATCCAGAACCCGCGAGAACACACTACTCTTGTAGAGAATTCACTGTTAAAGTAACAGCACTGAAAACCATTTTTGAAGTGAAAATATCTTTAGCCGCGTTGAGCACTTTTGTGGGATGGGTAAAAACTGTGAAACTCGCGTCAGATTTTCGTGTCGATCGAAAAATCATAGAAAAACCGTAAGACGGTTGGAGAGTAGTGTTTTATGTCGAACTCGAAAACTCGAAAACTCGAAAAATCGAAAACTCGAAAAATTTAAAACTCGAAAACTCGACAACTCGAAAACTCGAATTCGAACTCGAACTCGAACTCGAATTGTAAGGGTTTCGATTAATTTAAAAAATTGATTTTTTAAAAATCGATTTTCAAAAAAAATGGGTTGTAAATTTAATCGATTGTAAGGGTTACGATTAATTAAAAAAAACGATTTATTAATAATCGATTTTCATAAAAAATGGGTTAAAAAATGCACAACGTTAATAATCAAGTTTTCACTTCTGCCGGCACTCCCGGAGTGCAACCCGTATTTTTTTATTCGTACGAACAAGCACCCCAGCGTTACGAGTTTTCTCATACAAAAGTGAAAAAAATGCTCTTTCAGCTTTGCTACTTTTGCAGTGAACTCTGTAGCTGGTGTGCAAGCAACCTAACTGACTCTACTAGGTAAGGAAATATATTAATTTATTTGCATCGCTTTTTTTAAAGTCCGTGAAAACTAAACTTGCCTTTAATGCCGAAGTGTCATTACTTATTATTACTTATTAGTTAGTTATTGCAGATGAATTGGGTTCGTATACATTTTCAACCATATAATTTTCAATACATTTCCAATCATGTATCATGTAATTTTCAGTACAAGTCAATATATCCTGTACGTAGTAACTAGAAACCATTGTCTTGCTAGATAATAATTTGAACGGACTCAATGGATATAGCTTAGTCCGATATACAGGGTGTAACAAAACATAGTGATAATACTTTAGGGTTTGTATGTGTCCCTTATATTAGTTTACTGTGAAAGTAGCAGCTCTGAAAAAGCATTTTTTGTCATTTGTATAGGCAAGCGCCCAAGCGTCATAAACTTTCCCATACAAAAGTTTTTAAAAAGTTACGCTTTTAGCGCTGCTACTTTCACAGAGAACTCAATAAAGGGGACGCATTCTAAAGTATTGTCACTTAGTTTTGTGACACCCTGTATAGTTTAGTGGAACATTGACGTCATAACTCATCACCTGGTCACCTCCAAAAGCAGCGACACAGGGCTTAATGGCCCCAGTGCCGACAGCGATCAATGCTAGACCCACCATTGAGGTAGCCCTGAAATTATTATATTACTTAATTTCAGTGAAATATTATAAGGGACCTATCAGACAGTTCTGCGTTCTCATTCTGCGTTCGAGCGGTCAGTTACACAGTAGAAATTTTGACGCGGTCAGAACGACCCCTATATATATACAGCGTTAAACAGCACAAAGAACGCAAAACTGTCCGCTAGAACGCCTGACCGCGTGACTGTCTGTCTGATTGGTCCCTTAAAGTCCCGGTTTCCTATTTTTTATTTTGATTTTAGAACATTACTATAAAGATAATTTTCCGTGAGTAGCAACTCGAAAACGATGGCGCGATGACCTAGACAAATACGAGCCAGGTTGGCCTACGGCTGCTTTGGATCGAGAGAACTGGAAGACTTTGAGGAAAACCTTTGCCCAGAAGTGGGACAGCATAGGCTCTTAAAAAAAAGCTTCATTTTGATAAGACGCCCAACAATTTCCTCTGCGAAAAATCTTCTTTAGAGTTCCTAGTCAACAAGCACTTGTTGACTACGGAACCCTAAAAAAGATTACCTATTAACCAGCTGATGTTTAATTGGTTAATATTTATATCATTTAACAGTAATATTGTCTTACAAATAGAATAATCCATATTTTAGGATCATTAAATCATATTTTATCTTTTCTATCTCTGTTAGCAACCACTTTCGAGAATTTGCGCAGAGGAAATTGTTGGGCATCTTATCAAAATGAAGCTACTCTGTACTCACGAAAGTTCTAGGGAACCCGGACTATAATAACCGACTGTTAATTTTTTTAACAGTAAAATTAGTTTCGACAGTAGTTTGTAGCTCAATATTGACTCTTGCAATAACCAGTGAATAAAGTTTTTTATCTTGAAAAATGCCGCACCTTGAATTATAGTAAAACCGATTTCGATTTTATCTTTTAATCGAAATACTTTAATCAGCCAACTCGAAGGCATTTTAAGAACCAACAAAGACAAAACAGAAATTGTTCTCATTTGACTTTATCGAGTGTACCTTTTGTGTTGTTCAATAAATCAATACGGACGTAATTCCAGAATTTACCTACCCGATTTAAGAAGGCGACAGCAAAATTTTAAATTGTCGATCTTATAATTCATTTTTATACGTGAAAATAAGCCCCGAATATGATACTACATTAGGTATATTTCCGTGGGTCTGACCTAGCATTATTTAACACATTGTATTATATCCTCCTATCCTCCAATCTCTCGTCTAACGGGGCTCCGGGTCAGGATGGGAACCTGCCTGGCTTTGTCAGTCCCGGCGCCGAGGGGAACGCTTTAGTTCGCCTAAGCGTTCCCTTACTTTGGAGGAAGTCCGGTCCGAGATAGACCGGCCAGTCGTGGAGGGGGTCCTGTGTTAGACAGATCCGGGATTTCCCTCCGTTATACGGCTGAAGGCGAACCGCAGGTGGTTTTAGTGAGTAAGAGTCTCACATACCCCCGGGGTACCCAACCCGGGGTACCCATGATGGGTTTCCCCTGCGATATCAAAAAAAAAAAAAAAAGGTATGGAGATTGGAGATACTTTGAGAAACAGGAAATGGCAGATTTGTTGCGGAAAAATAAACGAATTTTGATGCAATAGATTTGCGGGCGTCATCTTATACGAAGTAAAGATATCTTCATAAAAATAAATTCTGTTGCATGTAGGTTACGGTTACTCCATGCTTGGTTGCGCGCAACCTTTGAGGTTGTGAATCGCAAGCTTCCGTTTTACGTTAAGGTGTCTGCTCGCTCGTAATTAATCTTTGATAACCTTATCATAGAAACCATCTGCGGTGCAAACAATTAAGGAATTAAGTAAATACTTCGCTGGTTGTGGAATAATCCTTATTAATACTATAAAATATGTGATTAAGTGTGTCTGTCTGTCTGTGTATTTTTTACACTACGGTTAAACCGATGACGAAAGGATAGTTTTTGCTGTGAAAATTGTACGATTCCCGCGTGAATCGTGATAAACTAATTTTTGCGAAAATGCGAACGGACCTCATCTAGTCTTATAAAAATTTTATTTCCGGTTAAGTCCTGACCATTTTCTCGTAACAAGGAAACGAAATTATCCGAGTACGGGTGACCTGCCACTTGCCAGGTTGTGCCCTGCTCGGTCAATATTGTTTTACTTTGATTAGTGGCGCAAATTGAACAACTCTCTTTACAGATGAGATTTAAATTAGTTCGGTGTATAAAGTTCAAGCCTCAATGCTACACCTATCGCACGCGATTTTTGAGATTCAGTCATAATATTTGTATAGTTTGTGTTATCGGTCTGGCCAGTATTATTAATGGTAAACTGTGGACTGGTATATAAATATGGCATAATTATGGCATATAAATCCAGCCTAACAAGTACGAAAAAAAATAATCCACAGACGTACATATAACCTCCTTCTTTTTGGAAGTCGGTTAAAAAGTAGGTACACCGTATAACGGTTAAAAATTAGGTACACCGTATACAAACCCATAAAATTATACCAAATCAAGGACACTCACATGGGTGGTAACATCAACGGAGGTATGGTGGCGAAACACGTCAGTACAGCCCCAATCAAATATATCACTGAGAAGTATACGATCACCCTGAAACATACTAAATATATAAGAATAAGCCCGTGACAACGTAGATTTAACAATATAAGTACTAGTTAAATGGATAAAGGCAGGAAAATTTTTGCTTAGAATTTGTGTGTCAATTTGCTAAAAAGAGGTCTAAGTCTGTAAATAAAGTGCTAGGAAAAATCTGGATAAATTAATGTTGAGTGAACTAATTATGGTACAATTCTTAGTTAGGCAAGAATATAAGTACTTTAAAATACTTAGTCCACTTAGCTTAAGATTTTTAAATATAAAACTAAACGTAGTTAAAAATGCTAAGGAATTAAATGCCTGAATATGACAAGTAACATTACAATTTACAACTAATCAAGTCTAAAAAGCTTGCAGAGTTTAATGAGTTATCTCTACGTAATTATGAAGTCGGCTAGCTAAATACTACTTTGAACGATACTTTAATATCAAGACTTTCATATTGAGTCTAAGCTGCTTGGTCTAAAACCTTAGGACTTAGAAGAAGATCAAGCTTTGCTCAGAGTTCAAATTAATAAGTTTCAAGTTAATAAGACCTACATCGGTTTTTCTCTCGCTAAACACAGTTCCAGAAAACAGTAACTCATATAGAGAAACCATACAATGTTAAACATATCACCAATATTTATATATTAGAGTAAATATGCATACAAGATTGAAATAAACATTGATATAATTATATCACACGTGTCGATCATAATATATTTGTGTATGCGAATCAATCGCGCAATATAATCCTTTCACATACCTATTTCGTTTTTTGTGAGCTCCAACAGTCCAATTTGAGTATTTCCGAATATTGGCGAAAATGGATTTACAAAACTAGGGCATCTATTAAAGTATATTTTATGTAGTTTTCAGATAAAACTGATAAATCATAAAAGAGCTGGGCTCGGGGCAAGCGCGAGTCGGGTTCGAGCTCGAACGGTTCCGTACAAAACGGAAAAAATAACGTTTGTTATAGGTAATATAGAGCTCTTTCGTTGAATAAAAATGGGTTCCTGCAAGACTGAGCTTCGCCTGAAGTTCGAACAATCATTATTAAGGAAAAAATACTTGGTTTCAGAGAAATAAATGAGATCTAGATCGTTTTTGCCCAAAACAGACGGACAGGCCAACAACCATTTCTCATTAGGTACAAGTATTAAAATAATTTAAATTAAATTAAGTATTATATAAATATTAAACCTTTCATTATATTTATATTATGTTCTATCTCCTATTATATGTCTCTTTCTATACTTACTTATAGTTACTATATTTTGATATAGTTTCCACTAACACTTGAACTATTATATTTATAGACCTATCTATATTTTTCTGCATCACACAGCTGCATGAAGCGACATTGATTACGAGTTACGTCCGTCGAACAAAATAGACACAGAATTTTAGATAAAAATCTAGCTCCACAAACGACAAGACGAATTTGTATTCGTCTGAACATCGAAGTGCACATCGCATGTTATTTAGTCACGTCATTAATGCTATCTTCTTGTAAGACTTTGTAACTAGCTGAAGTATGGTTATGGATCAGGCCACATACTATGCAAAACTTGAACATTTCAGTTATAGTAGGGTAAAATATCATGCATACTAAGGTTTGGGTCTTGACTCTAGTCCGAGGAATTTTTTAGCCGTTTCGAATCTCGGGAATTTTTGACTTTTGAGTCGAGACTCGAGACTTCTATTTGACAAAACCTTAAACAATAAATAATGATAAGTATTCAAAACCCTGACCGGGCTTTGACGGGTTATCTTACGTGAGTTCCGAAATTTAGCCCAGCAGCACCCAGGCCAGGGCTCATGACGTCTTGAATTTGTGAAACAAGCATGACGTAGGTATTATAATGCCAGTAAATATAAGTCAATGCACTAGCCGCTAGCGTATATTTCCGAACAAATTTATGGGCTATGGCGTCAATTAAACATGAGCACTGGCCAACACACTGGATTGTATTTCGGAACTTACCCTTTCCTTACCTGTATCTTCCGATGAAATTGTCAGCGAGTATAGCGCCGACCAGCGGTAGGGTGTAGCACATCATGATGAATATGTGGTAGACCACCGTAGCAGAGTTCTCGTGGAGGCACAGCACATTCCGCAAGTATAGGGAGAGTATAGCTGATTTATACCAATATAAGTTATTAAAAAGAATAACATAAATAAGTGATACTTTAGGGTTGGTATGTAGATATGTATCATTTGTATACACTATAGAGTTCACTTATATATTATAAAGAGGACACCAAAAGAAAATAAAAGAGGCGCATCTCGACAAGGGGCGCCGGAAAATCTCGCCCAAGGCGCTGGTAGTGGTAAAACTAACACTGTTTCTGTATTTCTATTATGACCATGAATTTATCCATACAAAAGTTAACAAGTAACGCCTTTATCGCTTATCCACCTCTACATTCACAGTGAACTCTACGCAAGGAGTATTAACACGCCCTAAATATTATCATTTATCACTTTGTTTAGTTTCTCTGTATACTTTCATAGTGAAAAGTCCGATATCTAAAGTTGTAGTTGCGTAAACCACTTTACGAGATTTAACTCGAGCGGAAAGAAGGTATTTCTAATCAAATTGGTGTTTTTTCCACTCGCCGAAACACACGGGAAACGCATTAAAAGTTCAAAAGGTAACATATCGGTGAGAAAACTTCAGATCAGGGGTAAAATAAAGGGAGGGCGTTGACCGATGAAGGTTTTAGGGTTGCTTCCCCAAAGTGTAAAAACTGGACCTTAAGCCCGTCACAGACCTAGTTATAATATATATTAATATATTTATAGCTAGGCAATTTTCGCGTGACCGCACTCTCAGCTATAATATATATTTCTGTGACATGCGGATTTAGTATAGAAAATATGCCTAGCTATAAATATATTAATCTATATTATAGCTAAGTCTGTGACGGGCTTTATTACTAAGAATTCGATGTCTTTCCGTCCGTCCCTCTTCCGATTATCTGTATTATCCATTATCCAGGCTGTATTTTTCTCTATTTTTGCTCTTCAATGTTGCGCACGAAGGGTTCCGTGCGCTAGTCGCACTCGCACTTGACAGATTTTTTATTAATAACAAATAATAGTAATATTGTGTGTTACCTTTTCACGCTTAAGCGGCATGACCGATTATAATAAGAGAAAACATAATATTTATAAATAGGTATGACCGAACGTAAATTTTTGTTGACTTTTTGTTACGGAAAAATGTACGGTACCCGCGTGAGAAACGAATAACTGCGCAATAGATTTACGGACGTCATCTAGTGTACTATATTTTAAGGTCTTCATTAATTAATTTGTTGGCTATTTCACCTACGATATAGCCATATATGTACAGGTACGTGAGAATTCTATAGATTATAATTTTTATAGAAGTCTCACGTAGGAGGTGAGAGTCAACAACGATGGACAAAGGGTTTCCGATTGCACTGGATGGTTTAATTAAAACCGTACCTGCATCCGTCAAAGATTCCATTCGGATTTTGATGACAAAGTTAACGCCCCGAGGCGACGCGTCAAAGGATATTTGACACAGGATCCAGGGACGTCGTATTTCTCGGCTCGCCTCATTATTTCGTATTTGTTTAGTTTACTGGACTATGGGTCAGTAGTATCGGTTAAAGTGTTAGCCAGTGCGTTCCCTAGTCCCTACGGAGATTCCGTAGTTTACCGTATTTAGGGACATATAAACTCATAAATTGAAAGCTTAAAAGTTATAATAAAAATATAGCAATAATCTTCAGTATATCGACATTCCTTTCCACGTTTTAAATTTACTATTTTTGTTTATTATAGCCCCCCATTACACAACTTTAGATTTACCCATAAACTATTTAGCATTGCATTGGTAGAGGTTTAAGCCTTAATTAAAAAGTAGCCTATGTCCCTTCTCAGGCTTTAGACTCTCTGTGTACAAAATTTCATTACAATCGGTTCAGTAGTTTTGGCGTGAAAGCGAGACAGACAGATAGACAGACAGAGATACTTTCGCATTTATAATATTAGTACAGATTTATAATAAACTAGCAAACATAGTTGAAAAGTTGTATAAACCATAAAAGATAAATAATTGCGCCTGTGAGCTGTAGCGCACACTGCACTGTAAGATACAAGCCTGCGTTCACCTCAAAATTGAATAAAATCTGTACTTTCCTGAGCGCATCTCTAACACTACACAATTAGCTTACGAACTCGTTTCCAAAAGTTTGTTGCAGCAGCAATTTCAAAACTGTTATATAGATCTATGTACGTATATAGTTGGTTATTTAGCAATTTGGCTTATGTACTTACCTGTACATAAGCCAAATAGACTGTGTTTTTTCCTAGATAGTAAATCCTTTGGACCGAAATTCATGTATCGTGCGTAAACCGTACATTTTCGCAACAAAAACTATCCTTTGTCGTGCCTTCGTCCTTTCCCGTCTCCCAAAAATATCTTTGTACCAATCTAGGTATAGACTATAATCATCGGCCGTTTCAGCGTGAACAGGTAACAAACAGACAGTCCGACATTCGCACTTATAATATAAATATGGGGTTTCACACACAGAGCAGGTAATGTATATTAATATACATTATATCCCGGGATGTATAGTTTTAAATTATCTTAATGTAATTTCAAGGTTTTCAAGGCCCCGCTTGACGCACTGTTCAGCTGCTAAGGTGTTATACAGGCTGTTCATATTTTCAATGTCGTAATACTATGGACCCTTCGAGTAACTTGCTAATATTAGATTTACTAAATAGTTCATCAGAAGATGATTCGGATTGTGATTTTGATGCGCGCAATTGTTACAATATGTGCTCAAAACAGAACGATGTGGATTGAAGATATTTGATTGAAAATGTAGGCTCTGGGGAACAGACTGCCTGCAGTGCTGCTGTGAAGTGCTGTGCTGAGGTGGTAACACTGCGTGTCTCTGTCTATCCTACATAATATAATCACAGATATTTTTGAACATCCTATGAAGAGAAGAGATGTAAGTATATTTTACACGTTTGAAATAAATTGCTCCATATTGCTCCACTAATTGCTCCAGATCGCTCCATTCGTGTCACCGAGCATTTATTGCCGAAATTAGTGCCCGTGTAGGCGAATCTTAAAGAATAACATACAATACTTACTTCTAAGTCCACAAAATGAAAATCTTTCACAGAATTCCGCTGCAATAATACAAAACACTGCCGTACGACTGTAGGACGTCAGGTACATTACAACACCGTAGTAAACAATTAGTAACATACAATATCATTGGTAGTAAATCCAAATTTTCTTCAAACGCGTCAAACACGTCAAACACGTAGTTTATATGGTGTTTGACGTGTTTGATGTTTGATCGTTTGCGGGGCACTTTAAACTATTTCACAGGTAAAATAGGAAAGTAATGTGGTAATATTCTGTAGATTCGATTCTATCCCATAAAGTTAATATACCTATCGGAATAAAGAAACAAAGGCCTGAGCAAGCGACATGTCATTATCAGTAAAGCCCCATCCCCACTCGCGTGCGAACCGCGCGCGACGCCGCGAAATTTCCGCGAAACGTGAGTGTGGATCCGGTTCGCATATTTTTCGCACTTCGCGGCTGGTTCCCCGGCCGCATCCACACTCGCACGCGGACCGTGCGCGACGCCGCGGCGCCGCGAAATTTCTGCGAAGCATGAGTGTGGATCCGATTCGCATATGTCTCGCACTTCGCGGCCCTTTCCCCGAATGTTGTCGGTTTTCTGTCCCGCGACAAAGGGTTTTTTTTTAATCTTTATTTTAATAAGGGCTTTTGCCATACAAGACATGCCAGCATTGTTTAGTGAACAGATAATACAGTCTGTCAAGAAAGAGTAGACGCGCGGAATTTTGCTGGGAATACGAAAGAGTGCCGTTGTGTTTTTGTCTTATTTTCCTAAAATTGTGTTATTTCGGTTTTTAATGTGTAATGTTGGTAGAATATTAACCATTACGTATTACGATTTACGTACGTCCTCACAGAAAACCGGCGTTGACGTGGGAGAGCCATGCTTCGGCATGAATGGGCCGGCTCGACCGGAAAAATACCACGTCCTCACAGAAAACCGGCGTGAAACAGCGCTTGCGCTGTGTTTCGCCGAGTGAGTGAGTTTACCGGAGGCCCAATTCCCTACCCTTTTCCCTTCCGTACCCTCCCCTATTCCCTTCCCTACCTTCCCCTATTACCCCTTAATCAGAAGAGCTGCAGGTGCGTTGCCAGCCTTGGCAACGCACCTGCAGCTCTTCTGATGCTGCGAGTGTCCATGGGCGACGGAAGTTGCTTTCCATCAGGTGACCCGTTTGCTCGTTTGCCCCCTTATTTCATAAAAAAACACATTAAAAATTTGATGTCGTGCACAAGTGTGGGCAAGTGAACTTCAAGAAACGTGCCATTTTGTGTTCCCTCCAAAACTCCGTCGAAAGTTTTAGTAAAGGGTCTACCACTTTACTAAAACAACTGACTTGACTCGTTGACTTTACTGACTACTTTTTAACCGACTTCAAAAAAAGAAGGTTATCAATAATTCGACGCGTATGTATGTAATATTTCCAGAACTGTTCAGTTTTTTTATATGTTAATCTATAGCAGCTTCTGAACAAATGTGCCAAATTTCGAATGTGAATGTATGTATGTATTTGGCATCACACAGCATTATAATATTATGATATTAATGTAACTAGATCACAATAACTGTACCACTCTATACTGTTTATTATTATGATGTTTCGTGTGATGCTGGAAATAAAAGTATTCTTATTCTTATTCTTATTCTTATGTACGTATGTATGTTTTTATGTTTGTGCGCGCATATCTCTGGAACTACAAGTCCGATTTAAGTGATCAAGGATTCAACTTAGGGAATGCTGCAAGTTTCATCAAAATCGGTTCAGTAGTTTTTGAGATAGGGAATTTTAATGCTACGTAATTATTTACGTTGAAGTCGGTTTTATCTTTTTAAAATACTATTTTTAGACTTTTACTAGACTTTTGACTTGACGATCATCTGGAAAAACAACTTTTTGTAAACTTTTCACGATTTTTTTTCCCGCCATATTTTACTTGACACTGGCCATTCATAAAAAGCCGAGTGCCATATTATGAAAAAAGTAGACGCGCGGGAAATTTTTCAAATAAAGAACGCTTAAAGCGCGGACATGTCGCGAACTTTGAGAGGATTTGGTAGTAATGTGCGATCCGCGCCGCGATTTGCGCCGCGATCCGCGCCGCGGTCCGCGGCGTGCCTTCGCGCGCGAGTGTGGATCGGCAGTAACACTGCGTGGTAGAAAGAGAAGCGTGATTTGAGGTTGCATAGCTTTTTTTTCATCTGTTTGACAGCAATGATATTGTATGTTACTAACTCATTGTTTGACAGTCTGTCTGCCCCTGAGCCGATCGTTGTCAATTTGGGCTCTCAGAAAAATTGTGATTTTAAGTTAAATAATGAATAATTTTTAGAAATACTGCTCTAGAAACATGGTTAAATGTTTGTGGAATGATTCTGGATCCACACATCGAAAAAACCCGGACAAATATTCATTTCACAGGTGAATTATTCTACATCGACAGGACCTAGTTTTAAGTTTATTTTTGCAAATTCCCTACGGCTAGCCGCTCACACGCAATAATATTGTGATTGCAAGATTGACTTCAATAACTGTTCAGTATTTGGTCCCGCACACTATGCAATAGTATTGTCAATATTTCGTGGTAAAACTTGTACTCAGTTACTCAACAGCTTGTTTCGTGTGCATACGTTATATACAATGGATAGGAAGAAAAAAGTTGAGCGTTGGTTATTGCATTAATTTTAAGAAACAAAAAAGGGTATTCAAAAAGAAAACGATGGATTAAAGAGTGGATGAAAAAAAGCCGAGTTAAACCACTTAATTCTTCCACCTTGAGCAAAAACACGAGCGACCGTCTGCCTTGAAAGCGTTTCCTCAACTAGAATTTTGCCGCGCGCCCGCAAACGTCAATATTATTGACAATACCCCTGCCTACCCCCGATATTGCCGAAGCGAAATCAAAATATCTGGAAATCCCGCAATAATATTGAACAATATCACAATACGGGTAGCACACAGTCAATATTATTGCCAATATGTGCATTATTGGTGTGTGTGCGGCTAGCCTACGAGTTATTGGTATTGATTTATCAAGTTCACTTCTATATATTATGTTTAATTATATGGAAAACATAACTTGACTAGTCATGGTGAACAATTTAAGGATATTTTGTGTAAACAATTTTCATATATTTTACACTAGGGCTGCATCAAGTTATCGATAAGTTGTATCGATATGAAAATATTTTTTAGTTAAGTATACTAATTATCTAGGAATGTTGAAATGATAACATACTCATCCGTAGTTTATAATTAGTTTGAGTATATTAATATACTATCATACATAATTTATCGTTTTTAAGGTTCCGCACCCAAAGGGTAAGAAGTCCAGTAGTAGTGGGGTCCCGCAGCCCGCTCTACTACTAAGACTTCGTTGCCTGTCCGTCTGTCCATCCGTCCGTCCGTCTTCAGGCTGTATAACAAGATCCACTATAATAGTAATAGACTTCTGAAATTTCCACAGATGTAATGTCATTTTACATCCAATATGGCTGCTCATCCAAGATAGGGGAATAGTTGAAAGCACTTCTGCAAGATGGGCATCAAATAAAAGGGCTCATTGAGAGTGATTTGAAAATTAATAGGGTCTAGTGAAGTCGTGTCCTGTCGTGTACTGATGTCACGTGACGTAACCTGTCGTGTCGAATCGTGTCATGACGTCATGTCGTGTCGTATCGTACCGGGTTTTAGAAAATGCCCGGTTGAAACCGGTCACCCTTCATGCGCGAGTCCGACTTACACTTGGCCAATTTTTCAGATTTCCTGTTGATCTGGATACCAGAAATTCATGGCTTAAAATAATTAACCGTCCAAACTGGACTCCGAAGAAAAATTTCATGCATACTTAATTATGCAGCAAGCATTTTGAAGAAAAGTCACATTTTACTTCAAAATTACAATTTTATTATATTATATCTATGCAGTTTTATTTTATCCCATTTTATTATGTTTACAATTATTATTCCATGATCGATATTTTGTCAAATTAAAAGATGCTTGTACATCACTGACACGCACACGTAAACATAATTGTATACACAGATGTAAATAAAATTTTGGTTAAGCTTGACAGCTCGGGATTGTTTCTCTATTCCGATAGGCATATTAGGTAATATAAAGGTTTATGTTCTATCTTAATTCCTATCCTATCACACTATGAGAATGTCAGTTTACATTAATTGACTTTCAGTGACTTTCAGACATGCTAACTACTTTCTGTCATGTTTTTCTTTTTAGATTTTTTTACAGTGTCGGTAAAGCGGTAAATAGCCGTTGGTATAGAAATTATTAGAAAACTAGACCTTCCGCGCGGTTTTTTCCACATTTTCCACCATTTCTTCGCTCCCATTAGTCGTAGCATAATAAAAATGAACTATCTAACACTAAAAGAATTTTTCAAATCGGACCAGTAATTCCTGAGATTAGCGCGTTCAAATAAGCCCTTTCAAATATATTTCCGTTTCGTACATTTTTCTCTATTTCTTCGCTTCTATTAGTCTTAGCGTAATAAAATATAGCCTATAGCCTTTCTCGATAAATGGGCTATTAAACACTGAAATATTTTTTTTAATCGGATCAGTAGTTCCTGAGATTAGCGCGTTCAAACAAACAAACAAACTCTTCCGCTTTATAATATTAGTAAAGATTATATTATTATTATAATTAGCTGTATTATATTATATTACTATTCTATTCTTATTTTCAACCTAGGTAAATCAGACAACTAGGTAGAAGTTAGAATATTTCTACAAAAGCTTGAAATGTTTAGAGTAGCCCACTGCCCAGTAGCCACACGCCGTAGCATCGCTACGCCGGTGCTACGGCGCGTCGTAGACTTCCCCACTGTGTCTGAACACACTAGGCTGAATTACGCCGGCGTAAATTCCGCCGCAAATGTCAAACGCATACAAATGGACGGAACGCGGCGGAATAGTGTCGTCTCTCGCGTTCCGCCCGTATTTTGTATGTGTTTGAAACGCGGCGCGGCGTAAACGCGGCGGAATTTACGCCGGCGTAAATAGCCATAGTTGGCTGCGTTTCCACCAGAGCTGAGCGAAGCTGTGTTTCGAGGAATGTGTGTGTTTGTTTTTTTTTTAATAAGGGGGCAAACGAGCAAACGGGTCACCTGATGGTAAGCAACTACCGTCGCCCATGGACACTCGCAACATCAGAAGAGATGCAGGTGCGTTGCCGACCTTTTAAGAGGGAATACGCTCTTTTCTTGAAGGTTTGCAGGTCGTATAGGTCCGGAAATACTGCTGGTGACAGTTCATTCCAGAGTTTTACAATGCGCGGCAGAAAGTTACGCGAAAAACGCACTGTGGAAGACTGCCACTCATCGAGGTGATGAGGATGGTATGTTTTTCGCGTGGGACGATGGCGAAAAGTTGCAGGTGGTATGATTCCGAACAATTCCTCAGAGCACTCCCCGTGATACAACCGATAGAGGATGCAGAGTGAAGCTACATCTCGGCGTAATTCCAAGGGGTCCAAGCTGTTTGAAACACTATGACAGTCAACAATTCGAGCGGCCCTTCGTTGGATACGATCCAGAGGGAGCAGGTGGTATTTTGGCGCCCCTGCCCAGAGATGAGAACAATATTCCATATGAGACCGAACCTGCGCCTTGTAGAGTTGTAGGCGTTGGTCCGGACTGAAGTACTGTCTCGCTCTCTTAAAAACACCAAGCTTCTTCGAGGCTAATTTGGCCTTAACCTCTAGATGATATCGGAACTGGACTTCGCTCGATATGTTGATGTGTTTTTGAGAACCAATATAACATCGCCGCGCTGAGCGATGAATGTTTAAAAACAGCCACGACGCGAATTCGTGTTGTGGCCCTAATGAAAACGGCCACGACGCGTTCTGAAACCAGGCCGTGTTACCGAGGTGTATTTTATAGCGTGTATTATATTATAATAAAATTACTCCTGCTTAACTGGCCTGGTTTCATTGAAACCAGAGTACTCTTGTATAATATTGCATTGTGCACACACTCGGGCACTTTAAAATAACTCATGCGTTACCTGGCCTGGTTTCATTGAAAACAGAGTGCTCTTGTGTATTGCACACACACTTGGGCACTATGAAATGACTTCTGCTCAACTGGCTTGGTTTCATTGAAACCAGAGTGCTCTTGTGTATTGCGCACACACTTGGGCACTTTAAAATTACTCCTGCGTAAGGTGCTCTTGTGTATTGCGCACACACTTGGGCACTATAAAATTACTCCTGCGTAACTGGCCTAGTTTCGTTGAAACCAGAGTGCTCTTGTGTATTGCGCACACACTTGGGTGCTATAAAATTACTCCTGCGTAACTGGCCTGGTTTCATTGAAACCGGAGTGCTCTTATGTATTGCGCACACACTTGGGCGCTATAAAATACACCTGGGTAACACGGCCTGGTTTCAGAACGCGTCGTGGCCGTTTTCATTAGGGCCACAACACGAATTCGCGTCGTGGCTGTTTTTAAATGCTCAGAACGCGTCATGGCTTTACCCGATTACCACAACGCGTTGTGGTAGAATAGCACGTCAGCCACGACACGAATTTCGTTATGTGGTATTTCTGTGATTACCAGAACGCGTCGTGGCCGTTTTCATTAGGGCCACGACGCGAATTTCGCGTCGTGGCCGTTTCACTATGACCACAACGCGTTGTGAGCCATTTTTTCGCTCACTGAGCGTTTTCGGTCTTTGAGCGTAACATATACATTAAGTATCATTATTCCAAACAACTGATAAGTACTAGCTTATTCAAAAGTTTCAGAAAAGATAATTTTGAAACTAACCCTTGCTTGATTGCTTGCAGTCTGCAGATCTATATTATTCCTTTAATATTTTGTTATTTGTATGTATAATTAGAAATAGGTATGCAGGGCACTCGTGAATCGTGATCGTCATTCAATAGCTGGCTATATCTATGTGAGTGCAAAGCTCTCAAAGGGAAAAATTCCTCTTAATAAACATTAAGTGTACTTAATGTTTATTAAGAGGAATGTTTTGTTATTTGTTATCCACATTGGAGTGATTTGGTTTAAAATAATATTAAAATACGTTTTAGAGTTTCGATTTAGATAGACCACGCCACGTAGGTATGTACTTAACTTTAGGATTTTTTAAATAAAGAGCATAATGCGACACAGTGCCTCACAATGCTGAGGAGCTAAATGCAAGCTAATTGCTTATCTAATTACTAATTAATGGAACGTGAATTTTTTTTCGAGATTGCTTGATCAGAGGCGCCGTAAGGCATGGGCGATGTGAGCCACCGCCCACGGGCTCGCGGTTTAAGGGCGGACCACGAGATTTTTTTTAGGATTTACGGGTTTTGATTTTTATAAATATTGAAAAAATAATGAGTGTTGTAGTGTACGTGCTTAGTGTATAACAGCCATCATAATAGTTATAACTCGGTCTCGTGCTCATCTCATGGTATGTGGAGGGGCACACGATAATTACAGACAGAGCCTTGGACAAGAGCGGAGGATGTGTGCGGAGACCTGCCCGTATCGTGTGTTGCCGAGCCTGTGTAGTTATTGGGAGATAAGTAAATAATCAAGTACTTTACAAGTTTCAAAAAAATATTTCCCTTCATTGTTTCTCTCAAGTCTCAACAAAATTCGTCCTTGCGTCATCACTCATCCATCAGGGGGCCTCGCAAATTTTTTTTTGCCCACATCATATTTAGTTCTTGCTCCGCCACTGCGCTTGATTGTGCGAAGCACTGCTACAGTTGAATCATTTAACGTTGAGCATTATGCCGCATGATGCGTTACTGCTGACATTGGAGCACATGTACTGAACACATACTCCGATTGCCCCTTTAGTTTCGGCGAGCCATCTTTAAAGGCAGATTAACATTTAGTCAGTAACTGACATTAGTCCAGTGCCGTGTCAGTGCTGACCTGGCACTGCCATAGTGTAAATTGATTTCAAGCCAGTTTAAGTTTTTATATTAAGTCAGTTTACAGTTTACATGTCATTAAGTCACTTTAGTAACTGACTCAATGTAAAATATCTGCCTTGTAGCTTATGGCAATGCCAGGACAGAACTGAAACTTCAGTGGACTGACGTCAGTTACTCACTCAATGTAAATATGCCATGTGCGGCCTATATCAGTACCTTAAAAGTAGTTTTTCGTGTCGATATTTACGTTAAGCGAATGAGGACTTCCTTTCTACAGTTACCAATAATGAATTCATTTTCATTTTACTTCCAGAATTCATAACCTAACTACCTATAAAGTCAACTAACATCTTCAAGCAACAACTCAAAAATTTGCAGCAGCAACTTTCCTTGGCTTACTTTACAACTATTCCAGCTACATAATAATCAACATACTGCGTGTTTCTACAACACCAAGTGCTTCTAATTCCGCGTTCTAACTAATCTTCAAGATGTAACCGACGTTGGTTAAAACTAGGATTAATCACAAATTCTTCGACAGTGTTTATACTGCATGCGAGACGCAAAGTCTTTACAAAGTATGCCTTAGCTTAGACGCAATGCTTAGAGTTTACAAGGCATAGTTTGAGTTAGGTAAACTTAGCTAATAACAAAAGCTTTCGATGTATTTAGAATATTTCAATCATCACCTTCCTTATATGGTAAATATAATATGACCTAGCAAAAAAACACTTTTTTTAGGGTTCCGTAGTCAACAAGGAACCCTTATAGTTTCGGTCTGTCCGTCCGTCTGTCTGTCTGTCCGCAGTTTTGCTCAGAGACTATAGGACCTACAAAGCTGTAATTTGGCATGAATATACATATTAATGATGCCGACAAAATGGTATATAAAATGTTTAAAAAATATTTTTTATGGTACCCCTCCCCTACACATCAAGCGGGGTTGAATTTTTTTTTCGCGCCCACCCCATCGTGTGGGGTGTCGTTGGATAGAATTTAAAAAATATTATGAGTATTCATAGATCATTTTCCGATTTAGGGATCCATTTGTGAAATATTAAGTTTTAAAGTGGAAAAAATCGTTAGAATCCAGTGTCCCTTCTACCAGCTAAACGATTGCTTCTAGAAATGTGAAAAAATTCACGGGAGTAGGAAATATGCTGAATTTAAAAGGAAAACTATCACGGCTAAGAAGACTTCATAAGTTATTGAGTAATAGTCGATCAACTAAAAAAATGTATTCGGCGAAGTATAAAGGAACTTTTCGTTCAAATTCCTTAGAAAGTAACTGAGATGATGTTGTTAGTACGAGGGCTGCTATTTATGTATCCGGAATTAAAAAAAGAAACAAACATATATCATTTAATATGGTTTTATTGCTTTTCAAAATATTCGCCGCGATGATCGACACACTTTTGTATACGCTGGAACCAATTTTCATAGCACTTTTTCCATTCTGATTGAGGTATCTCCAAAACGTGCATTTTGAACGCATCAACAGCCTCTTCGCGGCTCGAAAAACGTTGACCACGTAATTTGTTCTTCGCGTATGGAAATAAAAAGAAATCGTTAGGTGCCAAATCAGGGCTGTACGGCGGATGACCAGTAAATTCGATCTTTTGACCCTCCGAAAACTGAGTTGTTTCAGCTGAGGTGTGACAGCTAGCATTGTCGTGATGTAATATGATTCTGCGTTGTCGGTTTCCTTTCTCATTTCTTCAAAGACTTTTGGTAAACAAATGGTCGTATACCATTCAGAATTAACCGTTTTACGATTCTCTAATGGCACTGTAGCCACATGTCCATTAATTCCAAAAAAACAGGCGACCATTTGCTTCAAAGTACTTTTTGCACGAGTAACTTTTGTTGGTTTCGGCTCATCTTGGAACACCCACACCGTTGACTGTTGTTTAGTTTCGGGGTCATATGCATAGATCCAAGATTCATCACCTGTGTAGATATTATAAACGGCTTTAGACGTACCACGGTTGTATTTTTTTATCATTTTTTTGCACCAATCGACACGAGCCCGTTTTTGATCGATTGTCAAGTTGTGCGGAATCCAACGCGAACATATTTATTTTACAGCCAAATGTTCGTGTAATATCTTATGTATGTAGCTCGTCATACTTATGCCTAAGGACGCCTCTATCTCGCGATATGTAACATGACGATCACGCATTATTAGTTCCCGCACAGCATCTATATTTTGTGGGACAACATCTGTTTTTGGGCGACCTTCTTTATTTTCATCCGTGAGCATAGACCGCCCACGATTAAACTCACTGTACCAGTGATAAACAGTGGTTTTTGATGGTGCATCATTTCCAAAAGTTGCGGTGAGTTGAATAAAGCACTGTTGTTGATTTAGCCCACGCCGAAAATCGTAGTAAATCATTGCACGAAAATGTTCACGCGTTAAATTCATGGCAAATGAAGACACGCAATTTTCAAAATGACGCCACAATGGAAAAATAATTGACAGTCACATAAAACAAAATGTATTCTTCAACCAAAGAGTTCTATTTTCAAATGTTGTAATTACTTTTTAAATATTGTTCTTGTAAGTGGCCAGTTCCGGATACATAAATAGCAGCCCTCGTAGTGTAAAAAATGTTATAAATGTAGGTACATTCATTGACCATACAAAAAATTTCAGAAACTAGCGGTACTACGGAACCTTATATTGCGCGTGGCCCGACACGCACTTGGCCGGTTTTTTCTTCTACTTCTGGTAGAAGAAAAGAGGCTTTTTGCTAAAGCTGCATACAGAAAAAACTTCAACTTCATTTGAAATTTTTTTTAGCATCAAGCGTTCTATCTCAACTTTCTGCTCCTCAACGTCTACATTGCTGCCGCAAAGATTAAATTTATATACAAAAGCACACACAGTAGATAGAATATCGACTGTCAAACGCCTGCTCCATTGCTGTCGCAAAATATAATGACAGTATTTAAGAATTACTGTCTCAGTTTTAGGGCTATGATAGGTCATTGCCCCTAGCTCCTAAGAATACTGTGTTAAATTAATTATTTGTTGACTAATAAAAATAAAATACTGTAATTGGTACTGTCTACTTTATTGAACAATGAACAGGAATAAAACATGCTGTAAACAATATGTAAACTAAATAGTAAATAAGTATTCCAATATTTACATGACGATGAGATTGACTGTTCAAACAAAACACCATCTATCGTTTACAAATATGAATTTCATGGATTTTTTTGACTAAGTACATCACAAAATGTTGTTATAAAAACTAAATAATTAAAACAAACTGGATAACTGGATAACTGTTAAGCATTTTTGAATTAACCCACAAAAAATATGCATTAAGTTATAAATGCAGTCCAGTTCTTTACATCATTTAGAACATGACTGCATTCAAAACTCAACACCATATTTTTTGTGGGTTAATACACAAATGCTTAACAGCTATTAATTAGAGATGTACCGGCTATGACGTTGGCCAAGTCGGTTGTGAAAAGTTTGACTAAGCGACTGATCGGTACCGATCACGATAAATGATTTTGATAAGCATGAATGTTCTTTAGACAAAATGAAAAAAAAATATGAAATTCTTTGCCTCGTTATTCTGATTATAGTGTAATTCGTGAATAAGGTAATTATTAGAATTCATTGATACAAATTTTACGTACAAAATTTCTTTAAAATCGGTTGAGCCGTTTGGGAGGAGTTCGCGCACAAACATTGTGACACGAGAATTTTATGTACATATTAGATTCGTCTCTGAGTGCGACAGTAATGTAACTCAAAAGTGATATTTAAATGTGCCTGAAACTTGAAAGAGAATCTAGACTTATTAGTCGGCAGCTAGCCAGCACATCCCTCAAATAATAATTAAAAAATATTATGAATAATTATAAACGTACTTACATTTATTACAAAGGTACCTTCTAAATCGTTTTTCGTTTGGGATAAAAGGATGACAACATTTAATTATTACTAAGGTACTATTTAATGATATAGATTATAGATCAAATATTGTAAATTATTATGTTTAAATACATTATGCATTTTGCAATCAAGTAGAGCATCGGATCTTTGTAAATTACTAAAAACTATAACATTGAAACATTTATACTTAATGCATTTTTAATATACCGCAAGCAAAATTTTAAAAGAATCACGATAAAATGTTTTTAAAAAAATGTATAAATAATATTATGAAAGTGCAATTTTTTGCTTCAAATCCGACGCCACTTAACGTCTTTTTAAAATTGAAAGTTCTTTGTGTCTCGTTCTTTGTATTCAAGAAAGAGAAATCAGACTTGTAACAGATTTGTAACAATTGTTAAAATATAAGCAATTAAGAGCTCTCCTGACTCAAAAATCAAACATCGTCCTTCTCTCTTCACACTCACGCCCGTCTATCATATGCCAGGTGAAACAGGACGGCGCGGAATCATCGCCAAGTTAGTTTTACTTGAACAAAAAAACGAACTATAATGATTATGAAAAAAGTGTTTTGAGCAAATTTAGGTCAAAAATCAATGTCTTTTAAGATATTAAAAAATATTAAAGAAAAGACAGCAAACTTCGAAGATCCAAGCAAAAATGTATCTATAACAAGGTTTTTTGTAAAAAAGAAACTATCGAGCATTTTTTCAGTAATCGTGTTTTCGTTTTGAGCATTTAATCTTCATGAGTTACTTGTGTCAAAAAATCAGTTTTCTAGACCTTACAGATTTTGAGATCTAGGTTTAAGTATGTAGTCAAGTTAGGGTCAGGTGCGCTCTTAAGCAATACTCACGCCTATCTTTCATATGCCAGGTGAAAAGAGGCGACGCGGATTCATCGCTAAATTAGTTTTTTCCTAATAACTCGATAAATATACAACATTTTAAAAATAAGCTAGGTCGGTTTCTCAATGATACGAGTAGAATATTATACAATGTGTTAAAATATTAACTTAGTTCAATGTACCGTACATTGAACTAAGTTAATATTTTAACACATAGTTAATATTTTAACATATGGCAATAAATGAAAAATTCGTGAAAATTAGATGTATCTTTGTGAATTTTTTCTATCGAGAAAATTTTAAGATATCGTGTTTTTGTTCAATTTAATTCTCGGAAATATAATGTAGTAACTTATTTAAGAAAATTAAACGATTCGGGGCTTATTTTCAAGTATAAATTGAACCGTTTGGGGTGGAAACTCTAGGCGCATGGGGTCCGGGGGCACATAAGCTTTTTAGAGGAATATCGAAGAAGCTTGTTGAAGCCACCCGAGATCCCAGAGCTGGGAGCTACCTGGCACAGCGGATTGCAATTGCCATCCAACGTGGCAATGCTGTCAGCTTGCTGGGCACTCTGCCAGATGGGGACGACTTGGGCAAGTTTTTCCTTTTATAGTTTTTTTTATTTAAAATTTGTATATATCTGTATATTTTAGATTATAATTTTATTTTAATGAAAGTATAAAAATGAATGATCAAATCGAAAATTTTGGGTTAGTCGCCCCCTTAAAAGACAATGGCGTCGTCTTAAAAAAATAAAAAAATGAAATACAAATAAAAAATATTACGTTAATATCTTCATGATTACTACACATACATGCGGGTAGATTTTCATCGTTTTTTAACTTAAGAATTACTGCGAATCGTGACGTCTCATCGACTGCCTGTTGAGTTCCTCTAACACTTCCGGTTCCTCGATGACGTTGAAGACGTGTTGTGTGTTGTCCTCATTCGTGGCCCTGTCCTGGAGCGTGTTGGTGTCCTCATCTGACGACATGTCATCCATGAGTGTGGGTGGTGGTTGCTGGTATTCCTGGTGTTCATGAGTTTCTTGGGCGGGGGGAGCCGCGTTCTCATCGTAGAATGTCTCGTTTAGTCTTTGCATGTCGTATCTGAAAGATAGATGTGTAAGTGTCTTCGAAACACACTAGGCCGAAAAAACGCGGCCGAAGTTCCGCATGATTACGCCTGCAATGTGTTTTAAATTACCGATGACACACCATACCGAAATTACGTCACGTTATATTGTATGCGTATGACATTGCTGACGTTATCATGCCGAACATGCATGGCACGGCATGGTGTGTTAAGACACTAAGACTAGGGTTACACGTTCAGTCTGGCATCAGGTCAGACCATCATTTTGGTCAGATTAAATGACAAGAGAATGATCGTCTACTCGGTTGATGGACGGACTGATCTATTTTTGATGCCAGAATGACCATCATTTAGGTACTCTTTTAGTTCGCCCATAGGTAATGTGATCTCCATATCACTTAACCCCCAAAATACAAGACGGTGTCAGCAAAGCGCATCACCCGCCTGACTCCTGTCCGTCGTTCTGTCAAAACAACGTCTGACGACGCAACGCATCAATGTCGTATATTGACTGAGCTGCTATGCAAACTACTGCAACAGACAGTAATAATTAATAAACTAATAACTATTATGGCCACGGTTATGTTTTTCAATATTTTGTATCATCAAAATTATTCTCTGACATGTTAGTAGAAGTGCAGTACACCAGGTACATGATTTTTTGTACAGAATAAGACGTAAAAGCGCAAATAGAGCACAAGCAAATGACTTATTACATAGCCAACAATGTGATATTAGATTCTCAGATGAAAAAGCAGACCCAAAACAAACCTCCTTACTAATAAAAATATTTACACAGCTTGGTTTACTTGTCTTGCACATTGTCTGGCACACCATAAATAGAGAGAGCGAACCTTTAAATATATCTGTAAGCTGGTAACTAACCTTTCCCAACATAAGAACAATAACTCATTATTCCCTTATAATTTGAACAAACCTTGTAACTTACCCACTTCATCGTCTAGATATACATAGAATCTACGTTAGTTTTTTATCAAAGCATTTTCCGGTCCCAAAGCCTCCATGCAAAAAAAACGTCAGTTTTCAAATTGTTAGTTACATGGTTAATTCACTCATGTTTGTAAGTCTTAGTGTGGGTTGCACCACAGGCGTTGTTACAGTTAAAGTTAATCGGGCTGAAGGTATAAAAATGTTTTTTTTTTTGAAGAACCTATGCTGTCCCACTGCTGGGCAAAGGCCTCCTCCAAGTCCTTCCATTGATCCCGATCCATCGCCACCGTCAGCCAACCTGGCTTGTAAGTGTCAAGTTCATCGGTTAATTAATGTAATTGGGGTCAACCCGTTTTAATTAACTGTAAATAAATAAATAATTCGCGCCATCTTTGCCGAGGTCGACCGCGGCGGCGTCGTCCATCGTCAGGTCTACCCACCACCCAGTCTGTGGTGATCTTTGCCCACCGGTCAAGATGCATGCGGCTAACATGTACCGCCCAGTCCCATTTCAGTTTGTCAGCCTTTACGCCTATGTCTGTTATACCAGTTTTAGAGCGCAGCGTGCTATTCCTTATTCTATCTGTTAATGGCTGTATAAAAATAATGGGATTTTTTTGTTGTGATAACACTGAGTCTTATGTGAAATTTAACATTGACGATAACCGACCAAAATTGTGCGTTTACGGTTATCGTGACACCATAGTGTCATCTTAACCATTGTGAAAATTTTACACTTGATTTGACATATTTTTGGTTTTGTTAAAGTTGGTGCAACCCACTCTTAAAACTACAAGTTCACTGTCAGTGCGGGCCAGTCTACAATAAGGGTTTTTGATGTTGAATGAAACCATAAGGCTACATAGCGGCACCTGGTGGCAAATAGAATATCACAAACCCTCATTGTTCACATAAATGGTCGCTAATAAGCATGTGTTTGTGAACCTACAAAAAATTATGTATTATAATTAATATCTCAGTACCTAATTTTTGTGGGTTAACACACAAACGCTTAACAGCGACCGATATGAGAAATGTGATGCTGACCACTATGGTTTAAAAAAGCGTATAGTTGTTAGCGACTAACTGGCGATGCGAATCGAGCTATGTTGCTACAGTCACTCGAGTAAACTTTTCAAACTCGGAATCGATAAATATCTTATTCAGTCCTTTTTAAAAAAGGTTACTACGAGGGCTGCTATTTATGTATCCGGAATTAAAAAAAGAAACAAACATATATCATTTAATATGGTTTTATTGCTTTTCAATATATTCGCCGCGACGATCGACACACTTTTGTATACACTGGAACCAATTTTCATAGCACTTTTTCCATTCTGATTGAGGTATCTCCAAAACGTGCATTTTGAACGCATCAACAGCCTCTTCGCGGCTCGAAAAACGTTGACAACGTAATTTATTCTTCACGTATGGAAATAAAAAGAAATCGTTAGGTGCCAAATCAGGGCTGTACGGCGGATGACCAGTCAATTCGATCTTTTGACCCTCAAAAAACTGAGATGTTTCAGCTGAGGTGTGACAGCTAGCATTGTCGTGATGTAATATGAATATGATTCGGCGTTGTCGGTTGTCCTTTCTTATTTCTTCAAAGACTTCTGGTAAATAAATGGTCGTATACCATTCAGAATTAACCGTTTTATGATTATCTAATGGCACTGTAGCCACATGTCCATTAATTCCAAAAAAAACAGGCGTCCATTTACTTCAAAGTACTTTTTGCACGAGTAACTTTTGTTGGTTTCGGCTCATCTTGGAACACCCACACCGTTGACTGTTGTTTAGTTTCGGGGTCATATGCATAGATCCAGGATTCATCACCTGTGTAGATATTATAAACGGCTTTTGACGTACCACGGTTGTATTTTTTTATCATTTTTTTGCACCAATCGACACGAGCCCGTTTTTGATCGATTGTCAAGTTGTGCGGAATCCAACGCGAACATATTTTTTTTACAGCCAAATGTTCGTGTAATATCTTATGTATGCTCGTCATACTTATGCCTAAGGACGCCTCTATCTCGCGATATGTAACATGACGATCACGCATTATTAGTTCCCGCACAGCATCTATATTTTGTGGGACAACAGCTGTTTTTGGGCGACCTTCTTTATTTTCATCCGTGATCATACACCGCCCACGATTAAACTCACTGTACCAGTGATAAACAGTGGTTTTTGATGGTGCTTCATCTCCAAATGTTGCGGTGAGTTGAATAAAGCACTGTTGTTGATTTAGCCCACGCCGAAAATCGTAGTAAATCATTGCACGAAAATGTTCACGCGTTAAATCCATGGCAAATGAAGACACGCAATTTTCAAAATGACGCCACAATGGAAAAATAATTGACAGTCACATGAAACAAAATCTTCAACCAAAGAGTTCTATTTTCAAATGTTGTAATTACTTTTTAAATATTGTTCTTGTAAGTGGCCAGTTCCGGATACATAAATAGCAGCCCTCGTACATTGTTTTTATGAAATAAGGGGGCAAACGAATAACGGTAATTGGGGAGGGCAGGGATGGGAAGGGAAGGGAATAAGGGAGGCTAGGGAAGGGAATAGGGTAGGGGATTGGTCCTCCGGTAAACTCCCTCGCTCGGCGAAACACAGCGCAAGCGTTGCTTTACGCCCGTTTTCTGTGAGAACGTGGTATTTCTCCGATCGAGCCGGCCCATTCGTGCCGAATCATGGCTCTCCCACGTATATCCATGACAAGTAACTTTAAGGCGTTAATATAAACTGAAATATCGTTTTCACTCGAATGACTTGTAAGCTCGAGAATGACTCGAATATCTCTTCGATTTTTTTTTCGATACGTAAAATTGCCTTAAAGGTCACCAGGGCACACGTCCTAAGAATGCACAAAAACGTTCAGTCGGACGGCTATAAATTCTTAAGAGTTGAGTGATTCGAGTCAAGATTCGAAGTCGCATCACTACTCCGATTTCTGAGATTCTTTCACTGAAGTTTATCTGTTTAACTATGTTTGGCTAATAATTACACTCGGGGAATCGAGACAGTAGCGGTCATTGACTGCCTGTCAAAAACTTGTCATTCTCAAAATAGGAGGCATTTTGAGCGTTTTGATAGTTTTTAACAATGATATTGTATGTTACTAACGTAACTAGATTGGCAGTCGACGACGGAAACGCGTCACCACTTTGAAGATGCCTGCAGGCATATCTGCCATACATAATGACATAATAACATTATGGAGTGACATTGTCTTTTGGGCTATCAAGTGGTTACGCATTTTTTGCATCAGTTTGTAAGACATTGCCACTCTAGTCTTGTTTTTAACATCAAAATGTGGAACACGGGGAATATAAACCGCGATTGACAATGAAGTGTCTGATGTTTCTAGTCTGGGCGATTTCGTATTTTGCATAATACTCGATGTGAACATATGAAGCATATCACTTCGAACTAAAAAAAAGTTGGAGATTATCATCCTAAGAGTTACCAAGAGGTTTGCCGATGAATCTGTAATAATCTGTGTCGTTATAAGAGGTCAATTTTATTCTTAAATATTCTTAATACAGTGCGAGCATTTTTCATTTAGCACCTATACTAAAAAGGTCAATAACCGCCACCGCCTCGTTTCGCCGAGTACAGTATATAGCCAATCAAAAGCGCTATTCGAATAGATAAAAATAGAAGAAAATCCCAGAAACCGGGCAAAGCTATGGTATTAAAAGCACATACCCATTATTAGGTCGAAACAAGTTATACCCGGGGAATATTGTGGAGAAGAATCTCACGATGAACGGGCTGTTGGAGTCGACGGCGTGGTGGCTGAACTTGCTGTATCCGTACCGGTCCACTGTGTTCTTAGGTGGCGCCGGGTTGAAGCTAAACGTTTGGGGTATCTTCGGCACCGCCTGGGAAAAATATTGAAATCGTGACATATCGTCGCTTAGATCAGTGTTCCGCAAACTTTTTGTGTTCAAGGTACTATCTGAGAAGTTGATTACCTAGGACCTAAGTTTGGTCGCGTTAAGTAAAACCCATCCGACCGATCGCAGCTAACATTGAATTGACATAAGCCGACCAGAAACGTAGGTCCGTCAACTACCTAGGAATCAATTTCCTCGATGGTACATTTAGAAAAATAAAAACTTTTGGAGATACACCACAAATTATTTAGCGTGTACACCAGTGTGCCGCCGCGGCGCACATTTTGCGAAACGCTGGCTTAGGTAACAATACCGCGTAAGTCAAATTTAAAAGGTTTTCAGGAGATTCAAAACACAATAATCCCATAATCAAGTTCCCGTTGACAATTTCTTCAGCGCAGGATTTAAACTAAACGTTTGGGGCAAAAGGGCAATTGTAATATTACAAGTTTGATTGTCATTGGATGTTTTCTCTTCATAATGTATATATTAAAGGTATGTCAACATTTATAAAATGTACAAAATTACTTGTAAACTGAACTTTTAGAAAAAATTACAAAAAGGCATCATTGTCATAGATGACAAAAACGATTTACCGGTCACAGCTCACATCAAACATTATAGTTGGATAACTTGGAAGTGTGGTCTAATTTCATTCACACGCCAAAACATAGATCACGTCTGCATCGATCGAATTAATTATTAGAAAAATGTATATACTCACCCCATCGACAACAAAGTTTGACATTGGCTGCACTATGGAGAAATGTCTGATTATTTCCTCTGGCCATCCCATGAACAGAGTATTCCTGACGTTAGCAAATATCGTTGCTCTAGCCTGGAATAAATAAACTGTAATATAGAGAAATACATTAGGTAAGCCAATATGTATAAATTCATTAGTGTGCCAGGGACCCCACAAAGCCTCTGTAGGAGCTCTGTAACATTACTATATTATATTATATTTTCACAGGTGTAAAATTAGTAAAAGTCAGATTTTTTCTTAAGCGACTATACGTAAGCCTGGGTCAATTTAGACCGACGCGACGCGTAAAGGCATTCCGCATTTCTGTATGGATTTTAACAGACTTCAATTACGTGAAACGTCATGCAAATCTGTCAAAACCATACTTTAGTAATGCATCTACGCGTCGAGTTGCGGACTGAATTGACACCTAAGTAAGTTTTCCAACAACTCACAAATACATTTCTCACTAATTGCGCCCCACCACTCTGTTGCGCCAGAAGAAAACCGTACATCTTTCCGCCACAAAACTATCCTACATCCTTTGCCTTTTATATTACCTCCAAATCTCCAAACCAATATCCAAACCTATAAATCGAATCGTTGCGTGCAGACGTCAAACATACACACTTCTGCCGCAATCAGAGGCGAACATCAATTAGTTAATTGTTATAAAATGAAGATTTTGACAATAAACCCCATACGTTTTCTGTCAAACTCTTTAATTGAAGCTTAATCCTCATCCTTCGAGCCCCAAGTAATAACAATAGAAAGGCTATTGTGTCTTGTTTTTCCACGATCGAGGGATTAATGTCTCTGAGTGCAGTCAGTTATAACGCCTCTAGTCCACCGACGCTGCAAACTGCGAAATATCTGCGAAACCAATGCGCAACAGCAATAGAGCGAGATGCAATATAACGCACTGTCGGGTGGCGGATGAGACAGTAAATCGGTTCGCCGCTGTTTCACAGTTCGCAGCGTCGGTGGACTATAGGCATTAGCGCTGGTTTACACGTATTAAGTAGATAAGTAGTAACTAAATTTTAACTTAATTTGAAGTGCCTGCCCGAAATGTGTCAAGGACAAGCCCCGCTTGCCAACAAAAAAGAAAATAGTCAAATTTCTAATTTTCTTGTTTGGTACTTAACTAAATTTTAACTTGCTACTTGCTACTAAATTTTGTGTTTACATGCAATAAATAACTTAAAATTAAGTTAAAATTTAGTTAATTGCTTATCAACTTAATACGTGTAAACCAGCCATTAGACATATAGGGCCTGTTGCACCACTCCACCTCTCCACCACTTAACTTGACAGATGAAGTAAAGAAAAGTTGTGAATAGCCAATTCGGCACTTCATCAGAAAGTGGTGAAACAGGTCCTTATAAAATTAGTAAGGATTTACGAACTTTTGTTTTGGAGTCTTCGTCAAACTTGATGCTGATCTCCTCGGCGTTTCTGAGGAACCACTGCATGACGGGCTGCTCGCGCCACTTTGTGCACGTGAAGTGGGCGTACAGGTTTATTGTTTCCTTCAGCGATTTTGAGGTCCTGTTTCAAACATTAGAGTGAGTGTCAAAGTGCCTAAAGGTGGCTTTTGGATCTTTGCCGCGAGCTACCGCGACCGATAAAAAATCAAATAAAATGCTACTTTATGACATAGACTATAGGTATCATTTCCCACTGACATTTGTGCTGCGAGTTGCGACCCATGCTCTAAAAGCTAGTGGCGTAGAATGAAATCTATATCGTATGTCATAAAGTGGCGTTTTGTTTGATTTTTTTGTCGGTCGCGTTCGCTCGCGGGAAACATTCGAAAGCCACCTTACCCGTCAGAAAAAAAAGTGCGCCTATTTTTCCATACTGCTGGAGCTTGGAGATTTCCCATCAGCAGTATGGAAAAATAGGTATATGCGCACTTGCCGGGTAGCCGCACTTTGCCACGCTCGCTACACTATGGCCGGTATAAATAGTCAGTACTCAAGATGCATCTCGGTCTCAAGACACGGTTCAGCCTCTGTGATTGGTTGGCTGTCAAAATTTGGACCAATCATAGAGCCGAACCACGTCTTGAGACCGAGATGCATCTTGAGTACTGACTATTGATACCGGCCTAAGTTTTCTAAAAGCTTTTGCTTCGCCCTCTACCTTTGCAAGAATCACTTTTTTATTTTACTTTAGCACGGGCAAATTCATGTCGGTTTGTTTTGATACGCCCTATATACATACGTGGCCGTGGCGTATGCGTTATACAGCATGCTGTTCTGGAGTATTGGACTTGGTTTATGTTTAGCGGCGTCTAGAAGATTCTTGACGAACGACGGGAACCTCAATATTGCACTTTTCAGAATATTGTCCGCTACTTTTAGATCCTCTGCAACGATAAACAATATTAAAACTCGGTACAGTTTACATAGGCTGCACTAAAAATATCGATAATGTAATACTTCCACTGTTCCACTTCCACTTTTTAATTGAAAACTCCTTGGTTTTAAAAATCTAATACCATTTATTTATTTTTAAAAAAATCTCGGTCTTGTCACAAGTTCTTTTCAAACTTGTGTAGTCGTTCAGAAAATGGAATTGACTCGAGAAAATTCTAGAGCGATGATTTATTATGACTTTCGAAGTGGCTTAACACAAAAACAGTGTGTTGATCGGATGATTTCTGCATTTGATGAAGCCCCATCCAAAACCACAATTTATCGCTGGTTTGCTGAATTTCAACGTGGACGTGTCAAGCTCAGTGATGATCCCCGTCAAAGTCGTCCAAAAACTGCAGTCACCCAAGAAAACGCGGATGCTGTGCGTAAGCTGGTTGAGGAAGATCGACATGTGACATACCGCGAAATTCAGGCAACTTTAGACATTGGCATGAGTCAAATACAAATAATATTGCATGAACAATTAGGTTTAAAAAAGTTGTTTTCCCGATGGATACCGCATTTGCTCTGTGCAGAACAAAAAGCGGCTCGCGTTACTTGATGCGTCAGAACTCTCGAATGAGGAATCATTCGAATGGTGTATACATCATTTGAGGATCATGCGTGGAACGCATGATCCTCAAATGATGTATACACCATCGTATCAGGTGACGAATCCTGGATATACGCGTATGAACCCGAAACTAAAAACCAGTCACGAGTTTGGGTGTTCGAAAATGAGTTAAAGCCTACAAAAATTGTTCGTTCACGAAATGTTTAAAAAAAAATGGTGGCCACGATTGTCTCCAAAACCGGCCATATTGCAACTATTCCTCTTGAGGGACAAAGAATGGTTAATGCAGAATGGTATGCTAGCATTTGTTAGCCACTGGTCGTTTTTGAACTCCGTAAAGAGAACTGCAACCGCCGCATCATCCTCCATCACGACAATGCCAGTTCTCACACCGCGCACAGAACAAAAGAGTTTTTAGAGCAAGAAAACATAGAATTATTAGACCATCCGCCGTACAGCCCCGACATAAGCCCTAATGATTTCTATACTTTCCCTAAAATAAAGAATAAATTGCGTGGTCAGAGAACTTGAAATGGAATGTTTGCTTCAATGATTGGTTCCATCATATGGAAAAATGTGTCAAATTTCGCGGAGAATACTTCGAAAAGCAATAAACACATTTTAAATAGTAATGTTGTGTCACTTCCTTGATTCCCGAAATTTTCAGTGCCGCCCTCGTAAATTCATTTAAGAAACTGAAAGCCAAGACGCACACACCCGTTTGCATTAAAATTGTACAATTTGTAAAAAAAACATTCAAAATTCAGATTGAAGGTGAACGCAGATTTGGCCGCACCGCAGGCGCCGCATTTCGAATTCTTCATACAAAGAATGTAGAAGTTGCGAGGACTGCGGCGCGGGTAGGTAGGCGAGCTTGCCCATAACTTCATATAAAGAATTCGAAATGCGGCGACTGCGGTGCGTGCGGTGCGGCCAAATCTGCGTTCACCTTAAATGCGGAAATGTTCAACATTAGCAGTAGATACTTCTTTTAAATAACTTTAAATGCACCAGATGACGTCTAGATAGATATAACAATCCAAATGCCAAAAAAAAGTTTCAAGATTAGACATTTTTGATGTGAAAAGGTGACATGTTTTCATAATATTTGTAAGCATTACCTTTCTTCTTAGTCAGCACATGGAAGTATGCGAGGGCATAAGAATATCTCATGTTGAACATGTACGCTGCATTCTTCTTTATGGTCAGATGATTGATTGTGTCAATCAGCCACTGGTGTTCCCTGGCCCTAAGGGCTAATGTGTCTATGATCAGTTGTATCCCCAGGGGGTCAGAAGGGTCCAAATTCATGAGTAGCTTTGCCACCTCCAACGCTGTCCTGTGACAGGCCTTGTTCGTTAGCAAGTAGATGTACTTCAGTAGCAGAATATGAAACGGTCTGTTCTCAACAAACTTGTATTCCAATCGCGTTGTCCTCTGTAACAATTTTTTTGTAAAATTTATTTTAAGGCCACAGTTTTAAATCAAACAAAAAAAATCGGTTGTCTGTAAAGTCGGTTTACTGACGATAGTTGAACGTGACAACGTCATAGCCTTAACCCCTCAGTTCCGGGAAAAATCTATGCAAAAAAGATGGCAGGTCAATGTGTAAAAAAATGGCGCCCGGCCTACCCTCTTTGTAAAATTAATGTGATATGAAATATCCTTACATATTATAAGTAATCCATATTTTATATTTGTGTGAACTACATAATAATATATGTTAAATTTTCTATCTATCAAGCCATCATAATATACTCCGATCAATTTAGACATCCAAGGTTACATTAATTCCGACAAGGCTGAATATTGGTAGGATTTTTCAATACACTATAATAAAGGAAATGTGAAAAGTCCTCATCGATCCGGCACGTGCAAAAATATTTACTCGGGGTAAAAGGTCTTTTTTGCAATTTTCAGCAAAACGGTAAGTTTTATCATAAAATCAGCTCAGACAAAATTTGTAGATCAGATAATTATCTATAAAAATATCTTAATTCTTTTTTTTCTTAAGAGCAACCATTTTTGAGCTATAACGATTCAAAAAGTTGAAAGAGTTTGAGGTATAAGTGTACTTTTGTCTACGACGATGTATCGCATACATCAGACTAGATACACCGCTAGTCAGTTTTGTCGTTGATGTACACTTAAAAGGTGTAACTTGAAAAAAAACGCGCTAAGTACAAGTGTACTTGTAAACTTCATATTATATTAAGTCATACCTTGACACGTAGGAAATAGAGCACAATTTTGAATAGCCGAAATAATACTAATAGCTCACAGATTGTTTATTTATTTTTCATTCAGAGTGTGGTCAATGTATCAAAGGTCATAACTAACCAAACTTCTTCATACAAAAGTATTATCTAAGTCATCGAAATACGTAATATAATCGAAACAAAGAGCGCGGCCCAGGTGGGCCTTACGGTTGTTGAGAGACTTGAGAGTGTAAATGGAACGCCTCAGAGCGAGGTAACGCCGCATGAACTGTCATGTTTTTCTTATGCATCCCATATCGAATTATAAGACGTTATCACGTCAAAGAACTTAAAATCATTGTTTGATTGGCGGCCGCACGTAGTTCTGTTATGCGTGTAGTAGCCCGCGCGCGGATTTATCCGCATGCAAGTAGACACGTGCTAGGCCAGGAGCATGTTGTCGTCCGCATGCGGACCAGCTCCACCAGCACCGCGCCGACCAGCGGAAATACGAAAGTATGGACAAACTGTGGAAATAAACCTAAGGTGCCGTTCCGATCTTTTTTCGTTCCGAAAAATTCAATTAAAAAGCCACTTTATGACAGACTATAGTCCTAAAAATTCAAATAATATCCTACATTATGATATATACTATAGTGTGTCATATAAAGTAGCATTTTAATTGAATTTTTCGGAACGAATAAACATCGGAACCGCACCTTAGGTTTATTTCCACAGTTTGTCCATACTTTCGGATTTCCGCTGGTCGGCGTGCTAGCGCTACAGGAGGAGACGAACTACGAAACCGTTTTAAGACTAAAACAATCGAACGAGAATGCCGCGTCACACTGCACACACGTTTCATGTTTGTTAGAGTAGGACGCTTTCGATCCGCGCGCGGTCGATAATCCGCATGAGAGGGAAAGCGCCCTCACACAATATCGTTCATTTATCACGATATTAAATAAAGGTCCAAAAGTGAGTCCGTAAGGGTAAGGGTTCCGTAACATTATAGAGCAATTACAGGCCAAGAATAAATGTGTTTTTGTATTGAAGTTACCTTTTCGTAAGACGTATAGTTTCCGAGATATCCCAAAAATAGTGTTGTCCTTGTCACTACTTTTTTCAAGATGGTGGCCAGGGGACAAAGGCCGTGTATAAGGCAAACCTCGTTATGTCATGTTGTTAACCTCGTTACTGAACATGTCAAAATTTTTTGAATATAAAGTCATTTTATACCGTACAAAATTTATACAGGTGAATGTTTCTACTTTGTAAATAATAAATAAAACCGTCAGTCGCTAATACGATGGTGGAAAAACCGTCAGCCAGCGATATATAAGTTGTGACCAATATAGCCCTACTTCGCGCTCAATGTATCCTAGGGCGTCGCGTAGACGACATTTCCACCTGCAAACATTCAGCTGACGGCGATTTTCGTTTGAATTAACCATAAAATTATCTCACATAGGAATTTTAAGTAATTAATTCGATAGTCAATACTTGTGAAGAAGAATTATATACATTTTACTTTAAGAGCGCCATCTGTTGTTATATACTAAAACTAAAATAACACCTACCCAACCTAAACGTGTATAATCTAGATATGAACCTTTATTGCGTGCGAATTGGGATCGTTTTAATGTCAATTCAATACGATTCCCAACATCAACTTTGAGATGCTCTCAATTTTTATTCCACCCATTATGAAGTGGCTGACGGTCAAAGCTGTTACGTATTAGTGGAATACTATTATTGTAACGATTTCGCTCGGTATGAAATTACTTTTTTGACTGAGCGCGACCTCCCCTACTATACTCTTAATTATATAACTACTAGCTGTTGCCCGCGACTTCTTCGTCCGCGTTAGCATAGTAGATCACATCCCAAGTATTATTTATGGTACAAAAATATTCAATGTACAGAATTGACTTTCCTACGATTTTATTATAAACACACCGGCAAAATTAGAGGAACATAACAAAATTTTTCGTACCCTAGGAAACATAATAAGTAATAACTTACGTTTGTGATGTTGAAGAATGGGGATGTAGAGTGTAGCATGTAAGCTATAGATGTCTCTATCAACTCTGTAGCCTGGGAGTACTCCTCTACACGAAACAGTACATCTGCTATCTGTAAAATAAAATAGAAAACATTATATCTGTCTCTCTCACATATCGCTTAATAATATTAATATTCTGACAGACAAACTGCAAAGTGCAAACATATTGCCCATCTTTTTTGTTTCGCTGTATTAGAGCAAAAGTGAACATACTCGTATTGTAGTAAAAAAAAATAAAAAAATAAACAAGCCTTTTAAATCCACATTCCACACCCTTTTTACATTTCGAATGTTTTAATGTCTTGTCTTTAATACCTTATATGTATAGTTGCTGTCTGCTGTTAAAATATAACATACTTACCTCTATTAATTCTTCTACGTGCATATTTCTCAACGCTTCCCCTGTAGGCTGCATCAAATCGCTCAATCTGAAATAATATTTAAACATAAATAAAGTTATAATTAATCTATAGTTTAGTAATCAGTAGTTTAATTTTATGCAAATCTATTCAATATTCTTTGCTTTTTGCAGAAAAGAGTTTTAAATATGAGCAATCAAAACTTATCTTCATTACTTCAATATCTCGTAAGTATCTACATATTTTGTAAAGTTAGTATCGGGAAGGACAAAGCAATAAGGGCGTATTTTCATTAGTCGTTAACTCGTACGGTATGCAGCATGCGGGGAGTCTATGACAACTAATTGACAACTAATGGCGCATTGTCATTGGTCGTGGCATGCGTTTCAGAAATCTCCCGCACCCCGCATGCGGGCCCTATCGACCAGTGAAAATGCGCCATAAGTATACTTTCTATTGCGAACACCTCATCACCTAAAAATTATAAAATACAAACCCTTGCACCATCATAGAGAGGAATGTCTTATGCATGTTCTGATAATCTCGGCTGTGGTCGAAAGTGAAATATGTGTAATCCTTTTCCTTCCGACTCATTGACATGGACAGACCTGTAAAATAATGATTATTGTTTCATTTTCTTAAAGTTACCTTTTTAGGGTTCCGTAGTCAACAAGGAACTTTCAATAGTTTCGGTCTGTCCGTCCGTCTGTCTGTCTGTCCGCGGTTTTGCTCAGACTATACTACCTACAAAGCTGTAATTTAGCATGAATACACATATTAATGATGCCGACAAAATGGTACATAAAACCTTTTTTTATGCCTATTTATATTATTATACCTCCCCTACACACCAAGCGAGGGTGTTTTTTTTCGCGCCCACCACATCGTGTGGGGTGTCGTTGGATAGGTTTTTTAAAAATATTATGAGTATTCATAGATCATTTTCCGATTTTGAGATCCATTTGTGAAATATTTAGTTTTAAAGTGGAAAAAATCGGAGTCTAGTGTACCCCTCTTCTACCAGCTAAACGGTTGTTTCTGGAGTAGGAAACATGCTGAATTTAAAAGGAAAACTATCACGGCTATTCATAAGTTATAGAGGTAATAGTCGATCAACAAAAAAAATGTATTCGGCGAAGTATAAAGGAACTTTTCGTTCAAATTCCTTTGACTGAGATGATGTTGTTATGCCGGCGCCAGACATTAGCTTCACTTGTTTGAACACTTATTTGAAGACTTTGCAAAGCTTTGAAAACACATTTGGACACATATTGTTCATACCTGCCAGACATGCTTTGCAAATACTTTCCTTCACAGTATGCTGATAGACAACAAACAAGATGGATAATATGACGATTTCGTAGACGCAGTGTGCGGGAATGCCTATACTATTTATGTGCATTTAATAGGCTACTTGACCTAATTTTTTTCTTCATGCTAATCGCTTCATAATCATTCATTTTTACAAAAAAAACTAATGTTTTAATATTTTACACAGTAGAAACCCATAAAAATGTTTATTGAAAAATATGCCTCTTAAATGGCGCCGAAAACACTGTCCGCCATAGTGTTACGTCATACGCTTTGCATTTTAAACTCTCTTTATTGAAATTTTTTTAATGTGCTAAATATACGAGTCTAAAAGTGCCCAAAAATTATAAAATAATTATATAAGAAATTAGAAATCATTTGTAATGTTGAAAACTTTTGGAGAAAAGTTTTGGCCATTTCATTTCCCGTCTACAATAAATGGAGATAATATATATAAAACTGATGTTTTATTTGAATTATTGAAGAAAGTATATAATAGGCTTATTCTTATTATTTATGTACAAATAAACTTACATGTAGCGAGCGCGATAAATAAAAGATATTAAATTAGTGTGAGGATGACGTCACATCCAAATCGGAAGTACCGTAAAAGCGTTTTCGTCAGTACAAATCCTATTTTCATAAAATCATATTTTCAAATCGACTTTATTTATCAATCATAAGCTTTTATTTGATAATAAGGGTGAAATACGGTTTCCTAGGCCAAATTCTACTAGAAATATGCATTTGTTCAATGAAATTGAATATAGGTCAAGTAGCCTATTGCGCACTTGCGCAACTGAAGTTTGCGCAAGTGTGGCAGGCTACGCAAACATTTGAACACAGTCAACTTTGAACGCTTTGATGTGCGCTAAAAAACCGATACCGCGTGGCAAAGTGCAAATGTTTGTTCAAACTTTGAACACATATTCAAAGTCCCGTGCCACATAGCAATCAAATAAGTGTTCAAACAAGTGAAGCTATATCTGGCGCCGGCTTTATACTCAGCGCGGCGTACCTTAGCCGCGCCGACTGTACATTCATTGACCATACATTATACAATCAAAAACTAGCGGTACTACGGAACCCTATATTGCGCGTGGCCCGACACGCACTTGGCCGGTTTTTAGGGTTTCGTAGCCAAATGGCAAAACCGGAACCCTTATAGATTCGTCATGTCTGTCTATCTGTCTGTCCGTCCGTATGTCACAGCCTCTTTTCTCCGAAACTATAAGAGCTACCAAGTTTTGTTGATTACAGAACCCTGACGAGCAGATCTTTTGTGTATTGATTGGTTAATACCACAGAAATGTATCTTGATATTATTTCTGTGGTTAATCCTTACTAATATTATAAATGAGAAAGTGTGTCTGTCTGTCTGTCCGTCTACCTGTCTGTTACCTCTTCACGCCCAAACCGCTGAACTGATTTTGATGAAATTTGGAATGGAGATAGTTTAAGGCCCGAGAAAGGACATAGGATACTTTTTATCCCGAAAAAAATGTAAGGTTCTGCCGCGATAAACGAATTTTGGCGGAACGGATTTGCGGGCATCATTTAGTACTTATATAATTTATGAGTAAAAACCCATATTTTAGGACCATCAAATTTCTTCTTCAAAACACTTCTCTGTTTTTTTTTTTTTTCAAAATTGCAAATTTTCTAATCTATCAACTTACCTTTTGCATGAAAGCTGTACTCTTTGGGTATAAAAGATCCCCTCTGCACTCGTCTCAAATTCTGTTGACGACCTCTCCTGTAAAAATATTTAGTACGATTATAAAGAACTCATTTGAAATTATAAATGAAAGTTTGTTAAATTTTACAAAATAAGGTTGAAGTCACAATGCTTCGACGTCTGTTTACATAATGCCACAATGATGCGTGGCGTCGTCGGATTTGGACGAAACGATGGACAGGAGATGAAATGGGAGAATGGAGTGAATGACAGAAGAGGCAAACAATGTGTAAATGTGACATTGTCACATCCTCGGAAATAACTGACACATACGGTGGTCAAGGTGACACACTACAAGTCTACAACTGTACAGTGGTCAACAGAGCAATGTGGCGTTACTTTATGTGTTTGATAACACTTTCTTTATTATCATAATATTATATTATATTAAACTGATTTGACAGAATTAATTAAAGTGAATAGTTTACCTTCTATTAGCTTCATCTTCTTCATCAGGACCGAATAATCTGGTGAGCTCGTTGGAAGCATTCAAATGTTTGAACTGGACACTAAACAGTTTGTTCGCTACATCCTCTGCTTTGTCGATTTGGGGGGAAGATGGTGGTTTGTAAGTTGGCTCCCCCAGTAGCGCATTCACCTCTAATAAAGACTTGTCGATTTCGTCCATCTATATTAAGTTAATTGTAAGATTTGTAAGAGACTGTTGCTAATACACATATAATTATTTTATAATATTTGTCACAAAACTTAAACCATGTAATCAACAAAGTTCAATTTTATTGCATTGAAATAGCTAAATGTACTTTTATAAGTAACGGACTTAGTAATAAAGTTAAAGATTTGGTAAAACAAGAAGATTGTCATTACTAACATCAAATGTATCCTTGTTGTTAATAGACAATTTTCTTGATTTTTTGCGTTTTCTGTTATTTTTCTTTTTAGTAGGCTGCAGTTTTGGCTGCGGCTCATCTTCACTCTCATCTTTGCTGTCATTTGATTTCTCTTGACACTCCGACTCGGAACTTGAACTTAATACCAACTGAAATATGGTAAACCTTGGTAAAAGAGTAACTATGTCAAAAAATTTGTCTACAAGTCTACAAAATGTGGCCCGAATACATGGATACTTTATGCAATCAGTACACAATGTTGTGTAAATATAGAAGTCGAATGTTAGTGTTTTGTTGCTATTGCCATATTTTAGTGTGCGTAAAGGAACGAAATTCACGAAATCAACGGTTGAAGTATGGGAGTTATGTTTCCTTAGTTTTTATTATTTGTAGCACTTAAGAAACAAAATGTTATGAGAGCATCAAAATAAGATAGTCTCTAGAGACAGATAAGAATTATAATTTTAAAATAATCACAATAGTAGGCATATGTTGTTAAAATTATCATCAAATTTATAACATGCAAACATTATAAATTTGATTAAAGCCAAACACACTTTGTAAACCAACAAGTGAAAATTCCAGCAGACTAATTTGATACAAATATCAACTCTTTCCAAACTTATAATCTAAATGCTATGAATTTACGTTTTTAATTTGTTGTAACATTGAAAAAAAAATACATAAATTACAACTTTTACTATTTTAAAATGAAAAAGGCATTTGCCAATTACACAATAAAACATTTAGTTTTGCACTGCTTTTGCTCGAGAATTGTTATTAATACCTCAATTGTGGGAATTGCAAACACAATAGATTATCAATTGTTATGTGACAGCCGGGTGCAGCTTGATGGATTAAGTAACCTTCATGGTTACATTGCCAGGATAAAGTTACTATGTGTTTAGACAGGAATAACTTTTATTACTATTTACTCATCATTTTATAGCATAGCACAATTAATTATATATAGGACATAATATTTGGTACAATTTTTAAATGTGTTTGAAAAAATCATTTGCAATAAGCTTTTTATAACAGAAATCGCATAGCTTGTATTTGCATAGTAGTACATGGTAAGACAAAGTTATAGTTGTCAAATATGTATTTCTAGTAATATATTAATACTAGCTGTTGCCTGCGACTAGGTACATCCGCATCCACATCAACATATTTTTTTCATAATAATATGATACCTTATGTTACTTTTGATACCTCCAAGAGTATGAGTATAAAGTATCATTATGATTTGTCAAGTAATTTTTCCATGAAATCATAACAAGCATCCACACTTTCACTTTTATAATATATGCAAGGATGAGGCTGGTGTCCTTACACATCTGTAAAATTACTTAAAAAAAAGATAACAGCATTCATTAAGTAGATGTCTTATTAAGTTCTAAATTTAATGAAACATAGGCAGCCCAGCACATCATATTTTAATACTTAATAAGTAGAATTTGCTAGCAGCATTATATTCTTCTGAATTATCTACTCTTTTTATTTATGTATAATAAAAAAATGTTATGAAAATATATTATAATAAATATGTTATATACCATAATACCTACATTTTTTATCAAGTAATAAAATATGAAATAATTCCAATTACATACCACATCATAGTTACTTTTGAATGAGTTTTTCACATATGTCGGTTCATATTCATCATCAGAACCACTATCGGGTGGTGGCAAAGCTGGTCCACCAACCATTTTACGCAAATTTCGGGTTGACATTTTGTCTGAGAACAAAAACAAAATTAAAAACAGCTGTATTTAACATTCATCGTGTACTTGGAGCACTGCATATCTTAATATATTGCAGGTACGGTACTATGTAACGGATGTGTTTAAGATTAAAAATTTAAAGGGTAATTTTCCAAGTGTGCTGATGATGCACTGAAGGTTTTAAAACATTTTTATGACAATAAAATGATTGTTCATCTAATTATTGCAAAACAAACCTTAGTTATGCGTATTATAGAAATTATCAAATTGTTTACACCAAATTCAATCAATTACCCAACTAAATATTAGACTGCTTAAATTACTTTAATATATTTTATCAAAAGGAAAATAAAAAATTGTATCGAATCGAATGCACAGTCTTCTGTCTTCCACAGGGCCAGGTGCAGTGTTTTTTTTTTTAATTTATTGGGAGCTGGAAACGAGTCCTTTGCTCCAACCAGCCACCAGGGGCAGTGTGCCAACTCGGATTTTTAAATGGAGCTAGATCATATCTGAAAAAAAGCTAAAAGAGAGGTAGATTTTTTTTAAGAATCTACGGCCATTCGACACCCGTAAGCTTTTATAAATTCTGGAAGATTTGAACCTTCGAATCCTACTCGAACGGTTTCAGACTTTATCCACTTACCATCCGAATCTTTTCGTAACAACCTCTTAATGGATAAAATCTTTGTTTCACATTCGAAAATCTCTTTCAATTCCTTATCTTCTATATCAATGTCAATATCCCGGACCACGCCATAACAGTAATGCAACTCGTTAATATTTCTACAAACCCACTCATGATCCTGTGTAATTTATTTAGAAAATTGTTTGTGTCTAGCTCGGTTTTTAAATTTCATGAAAAGTTTGAAAGGACTTTTATATTTGATGGTCTCTATGCCCTGAATATTATATTTAGCCAATAGTTTTGCAAACGCTAACTGCTTCGGTAAGGAATCGGTCTTGGCGGTTATAAAAACTCCAAAATTATAACGCAAATCAACTGGCGGATGAGGTGATGCAGATGGAGGGGTTCTCTGCAGGTTCCTGCGCTTATATCTCGTGACCAGTGTAAAGCCATCATCAGCTAGCGGCTCTGGAGAACTGCCTGCTAGTCGCCTTTTGTTGCCTGGCTGCAACATCGCTTCACTTCCAATAACGTCAAGATTATTATGACCTACGGACATACCTGCATCATCCCACTCTAAGTCTACCTCTCCTTCATATTCTCCAGATTCCAGTACGATTATGTTAACAGCCTCCGCAGACATCTCATTGAGTGCAGGCTCCATCGCTCCTTCTTCCTCAGGTTCACTCATAATAATTACAACACAATGCGGGTAGATCGAAAAAAGTAAATACGAATACGAAAGATTGATATGAAACAAAACTATTCACTTAAGTTCACTTTTGATTTGATAATTATAAATAATTATAATCGAAATAATCATAATCCAGAATATTTAAACTCGGAAACAAAAAATAACTCGTAAACGAATGTTGGCGTTACACGGAGCGCGTCCGAACGTGACGGGCGCAAACCCAGACTGTTATTTTCATTTATACTGGTTTAAAATACTTCAAAAGAACATAGCTAATAATTGACTTATAATACTTAAAATATAATACAAATAAATAATAAATAAAGAAAAACCTTAAATAATTCCATTGTGGTGTGCCAACCACACACACCAAGTTCCAGAAATCGCACAGTTGAGAAATATGTGTTTTATAAACCGCCGGGTATGACATACCCGACCTCACTCACGCCCGGTTAGTAAATAATAAATACTCAGTTAAAAGTAAATACTGAGTGGCTAAATTCATTTTTACTGAGTATTTACTCTGGTCTGAATAAATACTCAGTGGCTTACCCATCCAGCCTGGATATAAGGTGTCTCCTAGTGAATAATAACTCAATGTGAAACGCACTATACAAGCGTGTTCCTAAGCTGTTACCAGTATACTGGCCTAATTGCTTAGGCCCATTTTTTAGAAACACGACCAACATATCTACTGCGACCACTGTAGAGTGTGACGTCATTTTAGTATACTGCGAAACCGTTCCTTTATAGTTAGTATACTGTTGGTATACTGGTTACTATTTAAAACGGAACGCAATCCAGTATACTATCAGCCGCATTTTTGACAGCTCGTATTGAACATTTTCAACACAGTCTATCAAGGTTAATTTTTGCCATTCTTCCAGAGTTTTATTATTATTAATCCAAATTAATTACAGAAATTTATAACTTTGGGATTAAATTGTAGGTATTGTTTTAAAACGTTAGACACTCGAGTGGTTTTGACACTTGACAGTTGACTTTTGACAGTTGACTGATCACGTGATCAAAGTACTGCGAGTAGAGATGGGCGATGGGTAAATACCCAATCTACCCACCTGGGTACATTGGGTATTTACCGGGTAGATTGGGTAAATACCCAAAAATGGTGGGTATTTATAATTCAGCGTACGTTTTTACATATTTTTTTTTGGTAAATCTTTAGTAAAACCTCCATTAAATAATGCTAATTTAGTCACTAGTCTGTAACTGTTTGAATAACCATCTTAAAGTCTAAAACTAATGTATGTTTGCAATACAAAACCATAATTTTCATGAATTTGACGCGCATGTCAAAGAGTAACGCTAGGTTTTTTACTTTTTTTCTAAATTTTGGCTTTGTATCTGTAATATGTGAAATTAATATTATTTAAAGTAAACTAAGTACCTTTTTATAGTGATAAAGTTAGCATTAATACTTTTGGGGATTGAATTAAAATAAATCGTCTTAGTGGACGCCTTCATCGATAAGGGAAACACGCGTGCTAAATTTTATGTTTTTTTCTGTGCTTATCTTGAAAACATTAATCCCTTCTTTAGGCTAAACTTTGAAAAATTCTAATTAACGTACGTACTCGTCATTCGATTTTTGTTAGTAGACACTTAATACGAAATATTGTTGTGTAATCGTGTCTAAGAAATTATAAGGTTCCACTAACTAACCTTGAGCCTATACAATTCCAGACTCAAGGGGGTATAAAATCCCTTTGAGGTTAGAATTTTGTAAAATACAATAATATGTACATATAGTGGATGCCTAGTTCAATAGAGGAACACGTGTGCAAAATCTTATGTCTCTTAAATAGCCAGTAGACAAAGGCACGATGACCCACTGCAGGCCACGCCATTTCGCGGCACGCCTGAAAATCGTACACCATCATACACCTTTAGAGCTTGTTTAATTTGAAATGACGCGCCCCACCACTTCAAAGTTGATATAAATGAAACATTTTTGTACTGTGAATACGAGGGAGGGGCGCGTCATTTTAAGTTAGACAAGCTCTACCACGTTTACACAATGGCGATGGCTTGTAGTGGGCCAGCATGGTCCATTGTGAAGAGGCACCTTTACAGTTTTGACACCTATACATGTAGGTACGTGCAAATTAATATATTATGCAAATGAGAACTGTTTTTGTGTAAACGCAACTAATGATCAAAATATAAAAAAGTTGTTGGCTTGTAAAAATTTTAAAATAAAAATTTTACCCTTTTAACCGTGGGAGAGTGATGCTTCGGTACGAATGGGTCGACTCCGAAAAAACCAGAGTGAAACAACGCTTGCGCTGTATTTTCTTCAACACGCCAAAGAGAATGCCGATCTTATCACGTCATACTCTTTTCGTCCAACTCGACCCTTGATGAAAAGGGACGGAAACCGCCAGATATACCGCGATGTACGAGCGTCATGTCGGATATTCCTTTTCATAAGCGCTATGGTGAGTAGCCCCAGTGAGTGCTCCAGAGGTGGCTCCGATCTTAACGCGTCTTTTTTGGCTCTCCTATCCTTCTCACATAGTTTCGGCTTCTTGAAAGATAGCTTTTTGTAAACCCGATTATTAAAAATGTGACCGTTCCAATCCTTCTAACTGCAGACCGATCGCTATAACCTCCCTCTTCTCGAAGATGATGGAATCCATTATCAATAGCCAGCTCCTTCGACAAGTAGACGCTCAGGGATTACTAGGCTCAGCTCGGCTCTCTTGGCGTGCCTAACTCAGGCGATATTGAAACTATGGGTACTTATTAGCTGTCAGTTTAGATATCGCGGAGGCCTTTGATCGGGTTTGACACAAAGCACTTTTATCAAAGATTCCATCATACGGAGGTCCCGAAAAATTATGCAAGTGGGTCACAAGTTTCTTAGCAGTCGAATACTCTGATACTCTATCTTTTGACACTGGTATCCCTCAGGGTTGTGTGCTATCGTCTACCCTATTCATACCGCATATCAATGACATGTTACAGACCAACGGCATTAATTGCTATGTGGATGATAATACAGACTACAGATAATGTGACCCTATATGCCGGCTTCTGAATGGGGTAGACGTAACTCAGTCCAATTTAACCGAACTAAAACATAAATTAGCGCATTCAGCACAAAAAAGTCACCAATGGTCATATATTCTCATTTGAGGGCACCACTTTAACAATCTTCCCCAGCATAAAAATGGCGTAAACACTTCGAGCGATGTCTAGAGGATGAGTCTAAGTAAGGTTTAAAAGTCCTTGATATTCATAACAGAGCGAAACAGTATTTCAGCTCGATCCGATGCCTAAAACTCTTCAAGGCCTCACAATACTGTTTTCATCTCTGGGTACTACTACTCCCTTTGGATCGTATCCAACAAAGGGCCGCTCAAATCGTTGGTTTCAAACAAGCTGGACCTATTAGAAATACGTCGAGATGTGAATTACGCTCTGCATTCTCTATTGGTTGTATCCTTCTCATAGTTTCGGCTTCTTGAAAGACAGCTTTTTGTGAACCCGATACTTAAAAATGTGACCGTTCCAATCCTTCCAACTGCAGACCGATCGCTATATTAACCCTCTTCTCGAATATGATGGAATCCATTATCAATAGCCAGGTCCTTCGACACTCGGACGCCCAGGGATAACTAAGGCTCGGCTCGGGCCTAACTCATTGCTGGCTCAGGCGATTGAAATTGTGGGTACTTATTAGCTGTCAGTTTAGATATCGCGGAGGCCTTTGATCAGGTTTGGCACAAAGTACTTTTATCCAAGATTCCATCATACGGAGTTCCCGAAAAATTATGCAAGTGGGTCACAAGTTTCTTAGCAGTCGCTAGTTGATGGTGAATACTCTGATACTCTATCTTTTGACACTGGTATCCCTCAGGGTTGTGTGCTATCGCCTACCCTATTCATACCGCATATCAATGACATGTTACAGACCAACGGCATTCATTGCTATGCGTATAAAAATATCATAATTGATTGATTTTCTAGAGTTTTGATATTTTTAAAGTAGGGCATTGTGTTTTTAAGGTAGCGCATTCCCCCCCAATGCCCCCTCTAGCTACGGCCGTGGACGTAACTCAATCCAATTTAACGAACCAAAACACAAATCAGCGCGTTTTGCACAAAAAAGTCACCTATGGTCGTATATTCTCGTTTGAGGGCACCACTTTAACAATTTAAAAGCCTAACCGTAAAGGCGTAAACATTTCGAGCGAAGTCTAGAGGATAAGGCCAAATTAGCTTCAAAAATACTTGGTATTCTGAACAGAGCGAAACAGTATTTCAGTCCGATCCGATGCCTCCCAACTCTTCAAGGCCTCACAATCCTCACATGGAATACTGTTTTCATATCTGGATAATACTCCCATTGGATCGTATCCAATGAAGGGCTGCTTTTGAGCAGCCCTTAATTGGAATTGGATACGACTTGGTTTCCACTTTTTCTGTATGTTATTAAAAAAAAAAATCTGATATATACCGGTATAATTCATAATTTATTTTTTACTATAGTTCTTGCAATCTAGGAGTGCGCGTCGCCCTTAGTTGTGTGAGTGACCATATCTATACACGCGTACATGGCTCGCTCGCTACTGACTGCTCCGTCGGGTACGCACACTAACGAAAATGTCTATTCACATTTCCAACTACAAATAAAGGCGACGCGCACTCTTAGATTGCAAGAACTATACCTTTATATGATACTATTTGAGCCTTTGCTCGCGGCTTCGCTAACGTTAATTTAGTATTTATTAATTAAGTATCAAAGTCTCAGCCTGATCGGTTTAAAATTGACAAAGTTTCAAACAAACTTTTATCCCCTATTTTATACCCATGGAGGTAGAACTAATCAAAATCCTTTCTTAGCAGATACCTACGTCATAACATCTACCTGCATGCCTAATTTCAGCCCGATCTGTTCAGTGGTTTGGGCTGTGCGTTGATAGATGACTATGTCAGTCAGTCAGTCAGTCAGTCAAGTGTACCTATGCGAAATTTCACGTTTCTAAATCAAAAGATCTGTGCGTTGATCTGTCTACCTTTTCCACAGACAATATTACGTAGAACGTAAGTCACTTATTATGAAATAATTGAAATTTTAAGTACAAAAATGGAATAAAATAATAGAATGTAAATAAAAAAGACTAAAGTAATAGGAAATTAGCCTAATATTTACCAAAAGTTGTGACTTAAGTATTGAATTTTATGTACCCGCCCTTTTGGGTAGATACGGGTATTTACCGGGTACGTGAGGGTAAATACCGGGTAGATGGGTAAATACCCGGGTACGTGCCCATCTCTAACTGCGAGTGCCTTACCTCGAAAACGCCAGTGCTCACAGTACAATATGGCGACGATTGATGACGTCATATATTTCAGTAGGGTACTGCGGCAGTGTACTGCAACTCCATTACGGAACGATTTTTCTACAGTGATAGCACTGTGCAGTGGTCGCAGTACCATTTCGGAACACAGCCTATCAATAAGCATAGAAATGGCTGTATGGGTAACGCTCCCTTTGCCTGTCCCGACCGGGACGAATTAAAAAAAAATTGTCATTTGTCAGTGTCAAAATACATTCACTGCTGCTGAGTGCTGACGATAAAATAATAACGTCGTTCATCGTTGGCTACGGTTAGCTAAATTAATTTTATTACGTTTAATCGTTACCTATACGTAGCATTACGTTACGCGTTTATAAAAGGAACAATCGTTACATTAATGTTCAGTTTTTACTAAGAAACTCCAAATAGTTGTCGTTTTGGTGTGTGTTTCGTTTTAAAAATAAGTGATTAAATTTTTCATTTAAAATGAACTGGCATCTATTTGTGCTTAAAATTGGATATTTTATTGCCGTTGTAAACAGTGCAGTAATTCCAGACTCAGAAGATGTTAAGGATCAAGGCCTGTATACCGACACTGATCATGTTACTATACTAACTGTAAAGAATTTTGAGAAAAAGGTTTATGGCCAACCACATGCAGTAATAGTTCAGTTTTATAACAGCTACTGTGGTCATTGCAGAGCTTTTGCGCCAAAATTTAAATCCTTGGCATTAGAAATAGAATCTTGGAAGAACATTATTAAATTAGCAGTAATTGATTGTTCAGTTGAAGAAAACAATGCAATATGTAGAGATTATGAAGTAATGGCATACCCTTCATTAAGATATTTACACGAAAGGTACGTCAAAGGAAATGGTAATGTTGGTGAAAAAATTTCTGCTATTGACACTGCTGAAAATCTTAAAATAGCAATCATTAAGAAAATTCAACACGAACAAAGAATCGGTAGGCTCAGAATGAGTCCACCTCTTAATATTGCTGCTTACGTGACTATAGATGCAGTATTAAGCAATGTACCAGTGAACACAATGTACACATTTTTAATGTTTGAAAGTGAGAATTCTACACTTGGCTCTGAGCTGGCTTTGGATGTAAATGATTACAAAAATGTCAGTGTGATTAGGGTTTACAATGACAGTGAATTAGCTAAACAATTTGGTATAAACAATGTTGGACTTGTTGCCGTGAAAAGAAACCATGAAACCTTGAAGTTTGGTATTTCAGACACAAATCCCACTGTACAAAACTTATTGAAGTCCTTGAATGCATATTTACTCAATAATAGATATGTCTTTCCTGTAAGAAATACTGACTTTAATGATTTCAGTAATCAGAACAACAATGATAACACACACACAAAACATGACTCAGATGCCGTGTACTACAGTGATTTAGAGAAAACAATTAAAACCAGTTTGCACACAGAAATAACACGGCACAAGATCTTAACAGGGGAGCCTCTAGGTGTGCTAGAAGATTACATAGATGTTTTAATAACTGCTTTCCCATTTAAGCACAATAATCTTAAAGTGTTCCTTACCCAATTAAATGCAAGTTTAAAGTCTAAAAATCAGTGGACTGGAGCCGAAATTTATGACTTAGTTAAGGCACTGGAAAATAGTATGGCTGTCTACAGTTCTGATCTAGACTATGTTGGGTGCAAGGGCAGTCAGCCACAATACAGAGGTTACACTTGTGGTCTCTGGACACTGTTCCATACATTGACTGTAAATTCATACCAAAAAGAAGAAAACCTAGGCCCTAAAGTACTAAAGACTATGCTGGGCTATGTCAAACACTTCTTTGGCTGCACCGAATGCTCAGAACATTTTCAAGCAATGGCTGAGAAAAATAGATTGTTAGATGTTCAAGGAAATGATAAAGCTATTCTTTGGCTATGGATTGCACATAATGAAGTAAATCTTAGACTTGCCGGGGATGTAACAGAGGATCCAAACCACCCAAAGATACAATTTCCTAGTGCAAAGAATTGTCCTGAGTGTAGACTTGCAAGAGGTGCTTGGAATTTGAAAGCAGTGTTCCAATATTTGACAAGGATGTACAATGGAAGTTACATACAGACGGCGAGAGCAGCACGATCGGCAGACGCAACAAACAGCCCATTCTCAAATCTGGATATTGGAATGTTAAGCCTCCTGTACATATTATCTTTTATTATGCTTATTCTTGTCATAAAATATTTCATTTCAAAACACTTTTTCCGGAAACGACGTTACAAACATGTATGGGCGAAAGTACAGGCATGATTCATTATTTTAACTGATAGCAAAATGTTGAATTATATTTATATATAGTATCTAGTTAAATAATTATAAATTCAAGTTACATTTTTGTATATTTTATATAGAAATTCATTTTTAATCAATTATTGTAACATCAAATTTTGTTATCAGTTTTATTGAGGATCCAATGAAAAACATGAAAAACATTTCATGCCATTACATAAAAGTAGACCTGCAGGTATATCTGAAAATTACAGGCTCCGAATATTTTCTTATGGCGTTGAATTAACGCATTTGATATTTTCATTTTGCACCCTATTAATAGTGAGGGAGCCCTAGAACAAATTTTTATTTTTGAAAAATCTCGAAAGTGGTAGCTAACAGAGATTGAAAGGATTTCATACTTTGACTTGATGGTCCTAAAATATAGATTGCTTTATTTGTAGGACAAGGTTACTCTTAAATTATAATAACTATTAACCTACCAATATACAAAAAATAAGCTGGTTAGGGTTCCATTTTAGGGTACAGTAGTCAACCAAGTTTTGTTGATTACAGAACCCTAAAACGGGGTTCCGTTTTAGGGTTCTGTAAACCAGCTGATTTTTTGTATATTGGTAGGTTAATAGTTAAGAGTAACCTTGTCCTAATCAAAGTATGAAGTCCTTTCTATCAGCTCAGTCAGCTACCACTTTCGAGATTTTCGAAAATAAAAATGATGTTCGTCTTATCAAAATGTAGCTACTCACAAAAAATTAGCTTGTTAGTAATCACTAATCACAAAAAAAAAATTGTTCTAGGGCTCCCGTACTATAAACTCATATTTCAAATTTTCATGCAAATTATATTAATGTTTAAAAGTACAAAGACTGACTAAGGCTAGAGAGAGGTTGTTGCAGGTCTACTTGTATTACATCTTATGAATATAGGTGGATCCATACACAACATACAATATAAAATCTGCATCTTATTGTGCAAATGTTTTTAGATCATTTTTGCGTTTTAAGTACATGTAACTTAAATGTCCATTACTTTTAAATGTTATGTGTGTATTATGTGTATTAACTTACAAACAAGACTATGTTCGTGATAATATTAACGCAGTTCTACTGGTAATTAGGGGGTTCAGCTTTTCTTAATTTTCATAAAAGTTTCACATGAGACTGAAACTTATTCAATAATAACTCAAACTATGCTTATCCTTAAAGCATTTATATCCTGTGCCACATCAGTTTTATAAATATAATAAAATTATGACTTCCTGCAAAACAAGAGAATTAACGAATAATGCATGGACAATTTTTCCTCATACAGGATTTTTTTTAAAACAAAGTGGCTTTTATGATCATAATTTCTTTTCCAAATGATATTGCATTTTTAAATTGTTTCGAAATTTAAATATTTCGCTAGTAACTCATTTATGCTGAATCAAATACTAAAGTGCCAAAATTAGTATTGCTTACCCAAAAGTAATTACATGTTTTTGAAATTGGCTTCCATAGATTTAGGAAGTTTTTGATGGTTTTATAATTCGATTATTAGTCCTCACTCTACGTAATGTAGATAAAAAATTTCCAACAAGTAACTAAACATGTTACTTGTTGGAAATTTCTTATGCGTGTCTTAAGCAGAATTTTGTGTGCAACTTACATAAATTAAATAATTGTTATTGCTTAGAAAATATTAAATACTAACACTTAGTATGCAACACAATCTTTATACAAAACTAAGCTAATGTCTGTGATACAATATGTTGCAATGCCTTAAACGCTACAAGGTGTACATTGTACAAGTACATCTTGTTGTCTTTCCCTTGAAATGTTCATGATCCCACACCTCGGCTTATACGTTATAACTGTGGTGTAAATAGGCCTTTATCCTTCGAAGCGGTTCCTAATATTTTCTCGTGTCTTTTAAACAGGCTTTTGCCCACCAACATTCCCACCACTGTATCTCCAGTATTTTTTCTCGTGTCGTGTATTTTCTAAAGATTTTTAGCATAAGTAGGTACCTAATACACTATTTAGAATTTGCAAGTTGCCTTCGACTTAGGTATCGTGTTCTACATAAACCCAGTGACCAATCTTGATGATCCGGACTGACAGACATGATAGAACTCGGTTTCGTTGAATTCTAGAAATAACTGCCCATTTAGGTTAACTGCCGCTCTCAAACACAAATATTAATAACTTAAAATAAATTTAATTAAACGAAGAGTGTGACAGTTAATGTATGAGGCTTATAACAATGTTTTGTTACTTTGTAACATCGCGTAGTCGTCTTGTGCTAATTCGAATTTCGACTTATGAAATACAGAATTCTGTTCGTTAGGAATGAACACTTAAATAAAATTTAAACGTAACTTAGCTTAAAAGTATGTACAATGAATATACGTAATTTTTGCTATTTCTTTTTCGACGCAATTACCTACGGCGTATTGCCTAAACCTAATTATATTTTTTTACTGTTGTATTTTGTTGAATTATTTGTAAACTGTTCACACTGCACCGCCAGTTCTAGTCACATTTTGCATGACTCGCTGTGCTGACATTATATTATCATTATTAAACCAATCATATTATTATTTCCATGGTCTACCTATACAAGCTCTTCCACTATCAATTATTATTTATTATTTATTAGACTTTAAAGTACGTACAAATTTGAAGGGTTTTGAACCCTTTTAGCTAAGGGTTCTTATAGTACTAGTACTGCTTATCTACACTACTTGAACCGTAATATTTCGATTTTAACATTGTATTTTTTACATATGCGTAATTTTAAAACTACCTAAAATAATTTTTATAATGGTGTCTGTCTTAAGGCCGTCCCCCAAGCAAACGACCTTGGCCATAAATTTGCCGCGCTGCCGAGATCGCGCCAAAACCCTATTATTTTTACTTAACTTAGTTCAAAATTGTCTTAAAAAAAATTTAAACGGGGAATATGTAGTTTATATGATATTGTCGATCTATTGGCGTGAGTTTCAAATTAAAGTAATTTGTAAATGCTAAGGAGATGCTGAATGTATGCTTGAATGTTAATAAATTGGTATTATTTTGGAAGCTGATATCATGAGTATAATAAACAAAAATAGAAAATTTAAAACGGGGAAAGGAATGTTGATATACTGAAGATTATTGCTGTATTTTTATTATAACTTTGTAGCTTTCAGATTGAGTTTATAAGGTTTTAAATACGGTCAATTACGGAATATCTGGAGGGAACGCCCTTAAGTTGACATGGTGTAGCCTGTAATTATATTACCTGAATACAATATTGTTTATAATATTGTATGTAAATACTAATATTGTATTATGACCAATTTTCAGTATGATTTAACTAACCACTAAATGGGATTGATTTACAAAGTACAATACATATATTATCAATTTTAAACGGTATACCTTGAACGTTACCTTCTGGTAATGTTTTCAGTTAATACGTACCTATTTAATATTAAAATGTTACTTTTAATTGCCATATTTGAGTTATGAGTTATGACTAATGAAACTTTCCCCTATTAAGATCGCAACAAACCGACAGAAGTGAAACCGACTTATACTAGGCTAAGGTCAGTTAAAATAATTTTTATGGTGGAGGGTTTTAAAGAAATCGCTTGAAAAAACAGTCTTCTTTTCTATTCGGTTTAGCTGCGATACTAAAACGATGTCCAGGTCACATTCCATACTAAACGGAATTTATTTAAGAATAATTTAGAGGCTAATTAGTAAACTAATATAATATTATTTCAAAGTTACTTTAAACTATTTGATATTAATCATTTTTATTGCTATTCTGCAAACATCTTTTTTGATTAACAAAATAAACTCGACTTAGCGCTTTATTGCTTAAATTAACTAACCATCATATGTACCATTGATACAACGTCATTATGTTACTAATATTTCAGATTACCCCCATTATGGCTGACTATAATATTATAATATAGAATGGTAAAAAACATAAATTGTACATAATAAAATTATTTTTTCTTTCAGGTAAATCTCGGATTGTGATTTAGTGTTGCGATTTGCGTGAATAGAACAAACGATAACACCAATTTGACAAGAAAGTAACAAAAGCGTATTTTTGTATCTAACCGCCGTACTCAGAGACATTTAATTATGATTAAGCTTCAATTTAATGAAGAGTTTGACAGATAAAGTATGGGGCTTATGTCAAAATTTTGAATTAATTACATTTAACTAAATTATGTTCCACTCTGAGTGCGGCAGTAAGTGTACTTTTACTACGTCATAAGATATTACCAAACTAGCTGTAAACAACACTTCCTATGTTATCTGTAGTTTAAGGATACTGTATACAGTGTTATCAAATATAATATGAATATTGTCTCAAAAGATGTTATGTAATGTAATTTATATCTTCGAAAACAGTGAACTTCCATCACAATCAGTCTTATAATTTTTCTTTCTATATTATTATTTATGAATGAAATTAAATATTTATGAGAGATACATATCGTCTTTTTTTAATCTCAGTATCCAGTATGCCAAGATTTTGTTTCAAATTTAACATTATATAATATGTATTATTATTTAGTAATATTATGCTTCTCTTGACGATTTTTAGGGTAAGTCATAAAACTACCAGACATGATAATCACTTAAGTCGATAAAACGTACAAAAGGTCAACGAACAATAAAACCCATGTTAAATTTCTCAAATATTTACTGAGTATACATGAATAAAAACCACGTCAATACACATACATGAAAAATTGTGTTCACACAGAAAATGTGCATTTCCCAGTGCACCGTTTACAATAATATATTGACCGACATTAATAATAAAAATATACGACTGCAAAATCGCAACCTTATAAGCAGTATTCACACCTCAAAAATGTTCTAATAACGGTATTCACTGCGACCATTTTATTTAGACTTATTCTATAAGGACAATGGAAAACATTTTCGAGCTTAAGTAATAACAGCTACTATATAGGTACTATCAACAATGTTGACGCGATATAAGTGCAAGGTTTACGAAGAAATCTAACCTCTTCTAAAACCTAATCGTAAAAAAAATCATAAAAAAATTTGCCAACACTTGCATCTTAAAAAAAATTCCGAAAAAAGCAAAGTGAGCTACTAAATTGTTATCTTTAAAAAATATTTATTAACTTTTAAAGCCTGACCCGTCGGTGGTGTTTCGTCATTACTAGAACGTTCCCTATAGGAATTAAGACGTCATGTACTACATTTCTTAACTTGACTCATTATTTCCTTAAACTTGCAATTTTCCTTATATTGTCTGCAAGATTTTTTTAGCTTAGCAACATAGGTAATTTACGCCTTTCTACAGAAGATCACTAATAATCGCAAAACTTGTTGATTATACCTATTTCATCTACTATCAGAAGGTACAAAGGTTTTCTAACGTACTAGTTTTAGTAAGTACTACTTATCACCTAGGTCATAATTAAACCTAATAATGAGGTTAGGTAGCTACATTTATGAACACTAACATAGAGTTTGGAATTTTTTTACAAATCAGAAAACTCAATCCGTCGCTCATTACGTTTAATAAAGAAGAATGACAAACATTTTGTGATGACGTGCCTTAACGAAAAGAAATCTTTTGCTGCTCTCGACAAAACAGACCTCGACAGACTATGAATAATAAACCTTATAAGAGTTTGTCTGTATTGTTACTTTAAGTTTAAGTTATTTTAAGTAAATTGTGCCTCAAAGGTAACAAAAAATTTAGCATTAAACTATTTTAGTGTTCATGAAAATGCTTTTAAAATAAAAACCGACTCAGGAATGTTATTTTAGGTACTTAACTAGATTTATAGATAAAACTATTTCATATCTACAACCTTTACGTTCTTATAAAAAAAACTCGTACTTTGCATGATAAATCATTAATAATGTATTTTTAAATGTTTGTCATCTAAGGGGAGTTGTTAACGTGACATTTACAAAACATAATGAATATTATGTTTTAAATACTAGTTTAGACAATATGCAAGTAAGGAAAAATACTGGAATCAAACACCACTCCAGTATTATGCAAACCTAAATATTATTAATAAACAACAAAATAAAATATTTGAAAAGTAAAAACATTTGATAAAATCTTTTTCATGAGACTCTTTGTTTAAATAAGCAGTACTTAATAATTATGTAAATAACTAGATAGTCTCGATTAATATCAAAATTCAAAATATAAGAATAAATATATATTTTTTTGCAAAAATACTTAATTGAGATTCTCTACTCACTACAGTATTGCAAAATTGAAAATATAAGTTACATATATATATTATATACATATAGCTCCCATAGAGTTTAGTAACATTTTACATTCAGATCGAAAAATTGCACACTAATATTGCCTAGAATCTAGGATCTTATTATTTAATTCTAAATAAAACAGCGCAGTGAAGAACAACTAGCACATAGGTATAAACTACACTTACAATACACTAATAATAAAAAAAGAGTACATTAATATGAATAAAACATAATTTGTGCGATGAAATTAACTTATAGTAACAATAAAAAAGCAAATAAAAATAATATAATTTGTGGGGTTTCATTATAATTGTCGTCCCATTATGTTTAACATTATCATCACTAGAAACCTACAGAATGCCTACAGATAAGTAGCCGCGCAAAACTATATAATCACTCGCCGAAACTGTATGGAGAGGTTATGTGTATATAATATCCACCAATAACGTACAATAGCTACCAATAAGGTGTATATGTCGCTGTCCACTGGTTAAAATAGCCGTTCAATCAAACAGCTAGCCTTTTGACTGAACAACGCCATTCAATCACACGGCTAATCATCGTTTAACCGACTTGTTGACTGCAACGTTCAACACTACAGCTAGATGACGCTTGGCCTACTGGTTAAAAGGTAAATTAACTAAGGCGACCATTAGTTTAGTGTTATTATTACACAAGCGCGGCGTAATGATAACAAGACTTAGAATAAATTATTGTATTCAAACTAATTTTGGACACAATTGCAATAAATACCTTGGTGATGCAATTCATAATCCCGTAATAATTCCCCTCGAATATTTGTTTAAATTTTGATTCACTCGTATGTGCCCCCATAATCTTTGTCACTTTAATAATACTTGTAACGTTTATTTACGAAAAATATCTTGATACAATCACAAAATACCTGCTAGTTGACGCCATATTGTAAACAAAAGTGCTGCGGTGGTGAGCGCTGAACTAATTCAATCAAACAGCTTCTTTTGAATCAGCTGTAGTGTTAAACGTTTTAAGCGACTGTCATATTTAATTATTAAACTAGACGTGTTATTGAATGGCGTTGTTCAGTCAAAGGGCTAGCTGTTTGATAGAACGGCTATTTTAACAAGTTGGCTGCGACATATCCATCAACCAATGAAGTGTCGCCGTGCGCGCCACCCGCCCCGCTCACTCCTTAGCCCACCAAAGCGACCCCTTACAATCGTTTTAGTATCCCCCTACCATTTTTGAGAAGTGATCTTCAAGTTTTGCACGACTTATAATAAAAGAACTTCGTTTTTTTACAATTTCGACTTGTGTCAAAATAATTTATGGAATTTTCTAGCACAAAGTAGTCTTTAAACATGTTCTAATATTATGTGAGGCCGTGTGTAGGCCATTAGTAATTTGAATTTTTAAACTATTTTCTTCGTTTAATATTGTAAAAATATGTTATCGACATTTGAAACCCCATTAAGTCTTAAGATAAATCCTAAAATATATTAATATTTCTTCTGCGTATTATGGCACTATAAACAATATGAAAATTAACTCGTTGGGTAAAAATGGAAAGTCATACAAAATAGGAGGATAATCCAAAATAAGTATTACTAATATGATTACATCATATTATGTGCTATAATACTCGCTTTGGTAACAAAAATTACGCAAATAAGTTAGTATAAATGCCCTTTTGTTAATAAAACAACAAACACTAATTAAAAACATACCATACTGAGGTAAAAAGTAGAATTAAAGTTTTAATACATACATATTTATAATTACTGAACAAAGTTTATCCATTGACTAGCTGAGGTAAAAATATAGATTTGAACAACACCAATTTAGGGAACGAACGACAATTACATGTGACGAATTTTACACTAGGATGGTAGACAATTTCCGTTCGAAAAGACTGCAATAACTTTCTTCTACAATGCAGTACAACGACTTTACAAATTATCTAAACTGTATTTTTGAACACCAAATCTTTTATACCCTAATGACAGTTTAGCTAAATAAAAAAATATAGGTATTTTATAAGTATAACAGTCATTTTTCAATCTACTTTGAAAACGATTAAGACGATTTGGTCGTATATTAAATCTTTATCAAAATCTGACGCTACCCGTTGAGTCTATAATCGCATATCACAAAATCCATCCACCATGTTACAGCATCACATACGAAAATATTTTTCAACTACATCATTGTAAATTACATTAACTTTAAACAGCAACCAAACTAACAGGAAAGTTAACCTCTGTGTAAGACGGATCGATTCTAGGATAGTTGAAATACTTTTATTATAATATTTATGCAACTCAATTCTAAACACTCTTTACCTCTACTTTGTAGCTTTTACATGGTGCGAAGACCCTGTTGAAGAAAGAAAAATATTAGAAATACGGAAAAACATTAAGATTTCTGAAATATGATTGCGAAGTTATCAATCATGGGTAATCAAAGTCACAAAATGCACAATTGATAATATGTAATATCATTTGTATTAGGTCCATCATAATTATTCATAGTGGGTTATACGTGGGTACGTTATAGTCCGTCAAGAAAGTCCCCCCCCCCCCCCCCCCTTGGGGGGACTTTCTTGACGGACTATAACGTTATCAAAGAACATATATTTACCGTTATAAATCTAATATAACGTTATAACATTAATCGTAATTAATATCAATTTTTAACGTTATTTTTAATATCGGGTAAATTTTTATAACGTTATCTATGCCCTTGAAGCAGTAACGTTATGAAAAAATAACGTTATTTGAAGCCCTGATTTCAGCAAGATTATATGACCGTATTGGATCCAATCTCTCAGCAAACGTCAAAAATCTATGATCAAAGAAGAAATGAATCATTTCTATTACATTATCCAATATAAATGACTCAATGATCCAATATAAATGATAATCTAATACCCCCCCTTAGGCTTAGACAATAGATAGTAGTATCGACGTGTTCTATTGATTTCTATTATTATCTAACTTATGTACTTACCCATCTTGTTTGATACCCGCATTATGCCTGCTTATATTGGCTACATTAGCTAAATTGCAAAACGAGCTATATCCCGTCTGGCCGAGCAATATAGGGGTTGGACGTTAACATTATTTGTATAGGAAGTAGAAGCGAGGAATTCTAGGAATACATTTCCAAGCAGATATTTTAAAAGATAGAATATTATTTAGGTTTAGGTTTATACCAAGAGTAAGACATGATTTTTTTTAACCTTTTGCTTTAATGAAATTGGTACTTATTAATTTTTAATGTCAATATGATTGTGAGTTAACCTATCAACCCCCGTGGCTCAAGTGGGCCGCGACAGCAAAATATTTCCAAGAATTGGCGATCGAAGGATTAAAGTGAATTGCTGTATGAGATCACGGAGATGAGAGTAGAATCACGGAATAGTGGACCGTAAATTTTAGTCTGGTTATGTCAACCGACGTTGACGTAACTTGACCAAATTACGTAAGGCCGACCTCTGCTTATCAATATGTCTGATGGTACTTTCACCATGATTATGTCTCTTACCTCATAATATGATTCGACTGAATCAATGAAAACATGAGGTAAGAGAAAATACCACAGTTTATGACGACAAAATGATAAGTAGTTGCCTTTGACGCAGCCGCCTCAAAAATAAATGAAGACATGAGCGGATGAAGTAACAATTTGAAACTATCGTTTTTTGCATAAATTGAGGCTGGACCAGGAAATAATTTGAAATCAAAAAAATATGAATTCTATGAATAGCTAGATTTATAAGCTAGATGATGAAGTAGGTAAGTCGCAAGGTTTGTTCAAATTATAAGGGAAAAGATGAGTAATTGCTTTTATGTTGTAAAATATTAGTTACCCACTACATTCACTGATGTCTTCATATTACTTTTCATGTGCTATTAATACTGTGGCATTTGATATTGTTCAACCCACTTCAAAACGATTAAACTCCGTACAATCTGAGATAAATTCCGTATCAAAGCTATGAAAAATGTACTGCGAATTACACAGGCCAAAAATTTTGTATTCATTTAAAAATATTATTATTTATTATGTATTAACAATTACGCAATGTTAGTTATTCTGTATTTTTATGTATTTATAGCCTAACTATTGCTTCGAAATATTAACTAACGGTGAAATAAACTAGTAATAGTCTACTATACTTACTAAAATTATACAACAACAATGCAGTGAAAGTGCAATGATATATGAGAATAGCAAATAAATTATTCAAAGAATCATACCATGGTTTCATTTCTATGATTTATATATAGGTTAGTTCGTGTTAGTGTTTTAGTATTCAACTTTAAAGCCTAAGGTACCCAAGCATTTTATTGAAAAAAAAAGCTGTTATTATAATATACATATGCGCATATAATATAGTTTATATAGTTTATTTTGAACAAAAAAAAAGCCATTAAATTAATATTTCTCTGATGACGTCACTCTATTATTAAATGGCGACTTAAATTGGTACGTTTTAACATTGACAAAATTGGCGCCCGACTAGTGTCAAAAGTTTGATGAGTCTCTTCAAAACATTGAAACACAAAGTAACCCCAACGACGGCAGAAGATTTTGAAATACATACAAGAGAGTGCATGCGCCCGATTCAACGACGCTGCTTAGCGATTTGCAACTGATACGTCATATATCCAGTCGAGCGCCAATTTTATCGAAAGTGTACCATCGGAGTTTCTTCATAGGTGTGTAGCGGACCAACATTTTTGGGCAGGTAATGTCAAGTCAACAATAGGCTTAAATCTTGACAAAACCAATACCAAATAGCAGATCTACGTATTTTAGTCGGGCTACGGTCAAGCAAATGTTATTTAGATTCAATTAGAAGAAATATTCAAATTTTATTTGCAAACCAAGAAGTATGTTCATGTTAATAACAGACCTAGGCTGGGTTTACCATAATCCGACCAACTTACGAACCTGCCTAATAATTTCTCTGACAGGATCGTTCCTGTTACATACTTGCCTCGAGAATGATGTATCAGCAGTTATCGCATTTTTCTTGCGGAGTCCCCCCGCGCCGTCGGCGTAGGGATGAGAGAAGGCTCCGTCAAATTCTAGCAAGCGTTAGTGAGTTAGCGAGGTGTTGGTAGCAAACGGACAGTCTTACAACTCAAACTAATGAACGGATTAAACGATAGCAGCCTTCAATCATGAGGCATTTGCTTTAGCCAATTGGATGGAAGTTGGAATCGTAAAACCAAGTCGTAAGTAAAAATGTTTATTATGATAAGCTATCCTTTTAATATGTCAAAAGATTGTCCCTTTACTATCTTAGCATGGTTAGCTACATGATTTACAAGAAGATTAGTTGATTATGATTTATGATAAATGTTTAATACAATGAGCCTACAGAAGATGATGAGAAGAAAAATCTTTGCTGTTCTAAGTTATGAGTAATGTTATCATGAAGCTTGTAAAGAAAAGCTTGAGAATGTTCAAGAAATTAAGAGTCATCACATTTAAGGGGAAACAGTTAAAGCATTGGATTAGGAAAATACTATCTGCAAGTCAAGACTCTGCTAATTTAATATTACATAATACAGCTTCAAAACAGCAACAAAATATAATGCTCATAATAATAATATGTAACTTGACATGAGGAAAGTCATTTTTGGAGTTACGAGGTCAAAATTTGTTTGATTCTGGAATTTTATGTTAATTCCATTTTGTTGTTTTATTATACCATCTGCATCGAAACAGTATTATTCTCAAATTAGGTAGCAGAATCGGCTTACAGATTTCGTTTTTAATCAAAGCAAATGGTTTCTTGTAAATAATCGATTATGGTGTGACGGATCAAATTTATTTTCTATGCTTTAACGGTACACTATATTATAATAATTAATGCTTATAGATTTCTTGGTATGTATATTACAGATCGATTTGTATCACTATTTGTGAAATAATGAGCTCAAACAAAGCACGGTAATTAGAGATAACGTAGTGTAAAATTGTATTTCACACCCATTATACTACCGTACACATGGCAAATCGGTTATTCTGTACGTAAATTATAATATTTACTTTATTAGGATCAATTTTGACTTGCGGGTATTTTTAGCCTAGCATTATAACACCCCTCTTTTGTGTCGGGGGTTAAAAACTAAAAACGACTTAGGGTCAGTTCACATGTAACGTAGCGCGTCGATGCAATGCATTTTAAATGGCGTACTTATTCAAAATGAACTTCATGATATTTGAATTGAGAGATTAGCCCTTCGCGGTCTCGGGCTGTTTGTTCCAAATCTGAATGGCTCGTTTAAAATTTTGCAACGCCTTGCGACGACGTTGCAATGTTAAGTGACCTCTATTGTTTTTACAGTCTGAGGGCCTGTTTCACCACTTCCTGAGAAGTGCTGGATAGGCTATATACTATCAGAGAAGTTGATTCCTATGCAGATGGGGGACCTACGTAGTTTGGTCGCGTTACGTCAAACCCATCCGACAGATCACAATTAACATTGAATTGACATGATCGACCAAATGACGTTGGTTTCTCAAATGCATAGGAATCAACTTCCTCGATGGTACCACTTAACTTGACAGATGGAGTATGGAGAATCTGTCAAAAAAGTTGTGGATAGTCTACCCGGCACTTAATGAGGAAGTGGTGAAACAGGCCCTTAACCTGTCAGATAATTATACAAAACAAATAAACAACCAAGCTTCTTTGAATTGCAATTTCATCAAAACATTATCAATTGGTGTATGCGATAAGCAGTCTGGTCAGGTCAGTAAGTCAAGACCTCAAGATTAATATTAGATTTTATACCAAACATTATTGTTTTTACTCTTTCTAGAAAAAAAAAAATGCTTTTGTGGAATTGAATTCTTCATCGAGAAAAAGGGAGGGTGGATTTTGTAAAATTAATTAAATGAATAATGTTAGCGAAGCAAGTGGGCTTAATAAATTAAAAGTTAGGTAAATATGTACAAAAATAAAGTTAGCTAAAACATGACATATAAAAGAACTCTCCTAAAAATACTAAAATAACCAATGATATTGTATGTTACTAACGTAACTAGATTGGCAGTCTACGACAGAAACGCGTCACCACTTTGAAGATGCCTGCAGGCATATCTGCCATACATAATGACATAATAACATTATGGAGTGACATTGTCTTTTGGGCTATCAAGTGGTTACGCATTTTTTGCATCAGTTTGTAAGACATTGCCACTCTAATTGAAAATAACTCTCTAAGAGATCTTAAATTAGTAATTTTTACCATCACAATATTATGCAAAGGCATTCCTTACCCTCCCCGAACCATATTCCCTTTAGCACGGTTGGTAATGCCTTACCTTGACCTTGGAGATGTCAACTCCGGTGACGGTCTTCACCAGCTCCGGTATGCACTGCACGATGGTCAGCACCTCCCCGGTCAGCTTGGCCGCACCCACTTCGCCGCCGCCGCAAGACACCATTGTCACTTTGCGGGCTTGGGACAGCGGAGCGGCTACTTCGGCTGCCACCTGTGAACGTGAACGTTATAGTTATGCCTCCGTGGTCCAGTGGTTAAGAGCGTGGCTCTTAACTCGGAGGTTGTGGGTTCGATCCCCGCGTTGAAAAAATGTATGGAATGTCGCTCCCAACTAATGGCCAAGTAGGCCTCTACGCGTTGGCCGAATTCCGAAGGAAAGCATTTCCATGCCACGTGCCTCAACGTTGCACGTTTTTTAAAATATTTCTGTGTTTTATTCTTTGGTAAATTACGACTAGTCCGGTCTTTGCAGTTAAGAGTTGAGATGAATCGTGAATGGTGATAAAATATGACAACACAGGTAGCCTCTGGGGCAGTCTCAGGGGTATCTATTTAATATTTTGCTCTGTGTGTTGTAAGTGTAGGCATATTTTAAAAATTAAGCATACGAAATTTTTATCATAATGTTATTTTTTTTGTCTATGAATATGGCAAATGTAAATAAATACAACTATATCTCACATTATTCTATTACTAGAGTCAGCTAGAGCGCAGCGTTCGATACACTTTATGGTTACTTTGTTTGCGTCTCGCTTCATTTTGATAAAACTAATGTATTCTCATTCCTTGCCGAAGATATAAAAATAAACCTCTGAACAAAAATATTTCAAATAGTTAATTATAACCAAAATGCGTCATTTAATTTTGGTACCCAAAAATTGTCTAGTGTGTTACGAGTATTATAGTGGTACGTTTATTGACAAAATACCAATTCTATTTTGCCTTGAGTGACTTAGCTAGGTGCTAGACTCATGGGTGCCGGCAGGGGGGTGCCAGGGGGTGAACTTGCACCCCTTGGGAATCTCGGAATCAACAGGAATTATTGAAATAAAAAGCATTTTGTAACACTATTACCATGCCGTACAAAGTAGTTCGTAACGTTTCGGCACTAAATGTATTCAGTTGACGTAAATAGACAGTCACTGTTGTTCGTAAAAAGTAAAAAGAAAAAAAAGAAAACTGAAATCTGCACCCCTTTGAAATTATTTCTGCCGGCGCCCATGGTGCTAGTTGTGTATAAATATTTATTATTGGGTTTATAATGGTTACATCCTAGTATTAATAAATTAATAATGCAATAGTGTGTCAGTTAACTATCCACGCTTAACCGATTTTGCTGAAATTTGGTATAATACTTGTAGTGGTTGAAAAAAAAAACGGTATTTTATCGCGCAAACATCAACGGTGTTAATGAAAATTTTTGCAACGAAATGCACGCATATACATAGTAACGAATAAAAATTAAATTATATTTTGTATTATTTAATAGTGAAACTCATTTTGTAGGGCAAGTCAGTTGATAAGCCTTACACGCTTTTGCAATAAACATTCCTTGGCTAATAAGTATTAAATATTGTAGTGCAAGACTAATTTTTAACGTGTTCTATATAATTAAATACAAATTGCATTTACACTTTGATTTAATGGTATAGAACAAGGGTTCCCAATCTTTTTCAGCCTGCGGCGCACTTACAAGTCAATATTTTGTCACGGCGCGGCGCGGCGCCCTACTCTACGTAACTAAAAAAGATACATAAATTTAAACTCCTTTAATGATTATAGTTAGTTTTTAAAGCAAGTAAATAATAATAAAGAAATATTAATTAATCATCTGCCTGCTTTGTATAATTATATATATTACATATTATAATCTTATTTTATTATATTTGTGGTTATGGATAATCATTAATGATGGAGGATCGACTAACGGCGCCCCTCTTGCCTTTCCACGGCGCACCAGGGTGCCGCGGCGCACAGTTTGGGAACCCCTGGTATAGAACATCATATTATTGTAGCTTTTGGGCCTAAATGAGCAGTGTCAATTTGAGCATTTCACGCTTTTTATGGGGAAAGTTGGATATTTCCTACTCTTCCCATCTTCTTCTAATTATTTTCTTAGCGGCCCCTTTGATACGATCTCAGGTAGCCTGAGGGACATACTAAAGCTGTCTTGAGCCGGGTCCAGACGAGTGTAACGTGTAATGTAATTCACCGTGTAATGTAACACGAATTCTACGTGTGGACGGCACTTCGAGCATTACATGTAACGCTCGGGGTTTATCCATCGGCTGTCGGTTTTCGCGCGAGCACAAAGGCTCGTTTGGACAATTCGCTTTGAGTTCGTGTGCCGTCCACACTATTGACGCTAAATTACACGTAATCTTACATTACACGTTACACTCGTCTGGACCCGGCTTTAGCAGCTTTAGTATGTCCCTCGGGCTTCCTGAGATCATATCAAAGGGTTTTCGTGGTTGGATACCGCTGTCGATCCTGGCAACACAGGAGATAAAGCGGTGGAAATGATTGGTGGTCTATGGACCACCAATCATTTCCACCGCTTTATCTCCTAAAAGCCCGTTAAAGAGAATGAAGTCGAGAGGGGTTTAAGAGATTCATAATACATATATATATGGGGCCACATTTTCTGAAATTACTGCAGACTACAGAAAATATAATTTCACTCAATAAATTAGATATTTACACGCAGTGCCCTGTAACTATTCAATGCCTTGCTGTCTTTGTATACAACGTGAAATTTAAGTGGTTGTTTTCCCGTAGCAGAACGATACTTACTATCGAATCATGCATGTTATTTTTTTTTAATAAAAAATATTTTGTATGACGTACTATGGTAACTTTATGCCGATAGGCGCGAGCGGCTATGACCCGGCCGAATATTATTTATGATTCACAAATCTATTGGACTACTAAGATAGAATCATTTTACTGTGGGAAAACAACCATTAAAATTTCACGCAGTATACAAGGTGTAACAAAACTAATAGTCTAAGATCCCACTGCAAAATTGTGCAGGTATCGAGTACACGCTTAAAACCACATTTTTACAAATATTTATGATAAGGAGAACATATTTCTACTGGGGTGCTAGTCCAAATGTGGCCGCAAATATTTTAAAAAATTTTTTGAAAAATTGAGTTTGCGGAATGTTTTAGTTATTGAATATAGTAATTAATCCCGGAGTGCAACCCGTCTTTTTTTTTGCTCTTTCAACGCTGCTACTTTCACAGCAAACTAAATAAGGGACACACGTACCTTGCTACGCCCATGCCTTGTATTGTATTCTGCTTCCTGCTGTCTTTGTATATCAAGTAACGTTTTTAATATGATTTCCAGACAAAGTCAAGTACGGTTGTAACTTACCCTGGGCAGGACGTCGAGCATCATGTCAACCATAGCGGCGGAACCATACTCCTTCCATGCGTCGGCTTTCTTCGCCATTTGCTCAGCGTCGGCGGCGGCGCGTGCCTTGATCGCGAAGGCCTCGGCCTAAAAAAAAAAAAATTAAATAGGGTCTAGGGAAGACTACGCAAAGGTCGGAACAGAGGGCGCTACTAGCAGATATAGTAAACAATTTCCAAAATCCGACATGACATCAGTATTCTGATGAATGATGAATGATGATAGATCAAACTTTAGGTGTGACATACTTCATGGACGAACCCTTATTATTAGACGAACGGCATCTGGTGGTATTTTGAGAAATGTTTGTATAGTGGCATACATACGTGTACCGAAAGGCATATCCATATTTTTCTTTTGTTACAAGAAGTTTAGGTGTATAAGTTTGGGTTTAGTTATAAGTTATAACCTAATAGCACCGGAATTTCCGATCTCTATCACTCATTTTACTATAGTTGATAATTCTCACCTCAGCGCGAACTTTGACCGCCTCGGCTTCGGCCTCGGCTTCGAGGACGGTCTTCAGCCGGTTGGCTTCAGCTATCTTCTCCAATCTGAATTTTTCGGCTTCGGCAGGCCTGCGGGAAAATAACATAGTTATAGTTTTATATAAGGCCTTTAGTACATACATAGCCTATAGCACTCAGGGACATCTAAGCTATTATAGTTTGTGCGTTTTAAGATGATATGTGTGACACATAATAATTGACAATAGTAGGGAAGTTACCTAAAAAAATTAATCGATAATTTAAAAATATCGAATCACTTCGTAAAGGAATTGCAATCGAAATTATCGATTTCGTACTGACGTTTTAGAGTGGCGTTGGCGATTTAAAATGGACGCCCTTTTTATCGATTTGATTTCGATTCAACAGTGTCAATCTCTATTTGCATAAGTTCCGTTTCATGGATCTGACATTTTTCAAATATTTTGGTCACAATAAGTTTTCACAGTTAATATTTATAATTTTTTATTAATAAGTTAGCATTTAGCAACTTTTCATTTTTATTCACTTACAATTATAGGAAACATTTGTTTTTGTAGATGGAATATAATTTATTACATTTTGATTTATTTTGTTTTCTTGTAAAAAAATCCGTAGCAAGGAATATAAGAACTATTACCCATATCATCTTAAAACGCACAAACTATAATTGGTGAAAGAATTTTTGCAATCGGTCCAGTAGTTTTTGAGATTATCGCGTTCAAACAAACTCTTCAGCTTTATAATATAAAAAAAAAAGTATATAAAGAAATACTAGATGACACCCGTAACTCCGTTGAGACAAAATTAGTTTATCACGCGGGAACCGTACATTTCTCCGGGATTTAACACTTCATATTAATTATGTCAATTTGGGTAATCAAAGTATCTCCATACCGAGTAAAATCTGTTCAGCGGCTTGGGCGTGAAGAGGACAAACAGAATACGTGTTTAATACTTTTACTTCAAAAATCTTTGATTATAATATCAAAGAAAATAAATCTGAAAATTCAATCACATTGCTTTTGTTACGAACATGATCAAATCTTTCAAAATATCATTTACAACTTTTGCTTGAGTATTATTACATTTTGCTTTGGTTGCTGAGAATTTTGTTTTTTTTACAACATGCGACGTCACTCTAAGAGTCTAGAGTCTAGACGTTTCTCGAAAGCGAAGTGTTCGAGAGACGGCAAAAATTCGCATCAGAACTATAATAATGTGAAGAATTAACATAATGTAGAAATAAGATACACGCTATGACGTTGAACGACCTTCAACATCTGCCATTCATTTGAGATAATGAAAAAATCGGGCAAGTACGAGTTGTACTCGCGCACGAAGGGTTCCTTACCACTACAGAGCAAAAATAGGCTAAAAATTTTATTTTTTGTATGGGAATACTTGAATATTAAAGCCCCCCTTAAATATTTAATTAATTTTGTTTTTAGTATGTTTTATTATAGCGGCAACAGATATAATACACAATCTGTGAAAATTTCAGAAGTCTAGCTATAGCGGTTCTTGAGTTACAGCCTGGTGAGAGACAGACAGACGACAGACATTTAAGTCTTAGTAATAGGGTCCCGTTTTTACCCTTTGGGTACGGAACCCTAAAAAGAGAATCGACCATTTATCGTTGCACGAGCGGATGTTTCATAAAATATTATATGAATCCATACTTATATTGAAAATGCGAAAGTGTATGTCTGTCTGTTACATCTTCACGCTCAAACCACTGAACCAATTTTACTAAATTTTGGTTTGGAGATACTTTCAGACCCGGGAAAGAACGTAATATATTTTTTATAACGAATTTTAGCGGAGTTGCGGGCATCGCCTAGTTTCGTATAAAATCAAGTAAATACCGTAAAGTGGGGCTATTTAGGACACATTTTACACTATTTTGGTTTATATTTCATTTATTTGTTCGGGTAGATTCTTGCAAAAATTACAAATGGATTCCTGAGCGCGTGTTTTTTGCATATCATGTCAGTTTTTTGACATTTATATTAAAGTGGCCAGTAAAAAAAATAAAATAAACCAAGTCCCAAATATCGCTTGAATGGGGCTATTTTGGATAGCTTTCAGATTTCATAGTTAAATCATGGTTTTTAGCTAAATAACTGAATTAAACATATATTGCGCTATTTGGGACGCAAAAACATAAAATAAAATATGGATTTGAATTGAATCTACCATTAAATTTAGGATTTTTCGAAAATAAAAGCACTTTTAAGAAAAAGTAGATTTATTAAAGTTCCATAGATTACTTTTGAACAAAATTTCTATTAAAAACAGATCAAAATGCATAGTAGCATCATTTAAACAAATGAACATTTAACCTTTCCATAAAAAATATAACAAAAACATCCTAGAAAAAGATTTGGTTTTATTTGTACTTAGTTACATAAATCGTTTATCAAACGTAGCTATATCTTAATTTCTATCAATATAATAACCTGCCTAGGTACTAATCAGTCTGCTCTTAACTCCTTCCAGGGTTCCTATTAACCAATATTTGTATATCCTACTTATTATATAGAATCATTAAAAACATTTATTAAAAGAACAATCAGAACAAAACAAATCTCTTAATAAAAATAATATTTTAACAAAAATAAACTCTGATTCAGTCTGCTCTTAATCACTACCTGTTTAGCTATTATTGCTTTATTTCTTAACAACAAGTCAGACTCAATAATCAAAGTAAAAGTAATCTTCATTTACTTCTTCGTTATTCGGGACGCGTGACCCAAATAACCCCACGTTGCCGTCCAAAATAACCCCATCCAAATTTGTCTGCAGAAGTCAAACAAAATGTACGATAACGTATCGATATTTAGCAAAAGAATCCACACTGAAATATATATATTTGAAATACGTAGTAAATAGTTCGCTTACCTTTTAGAATTTCAGTGTATATGAGAAGTTTTACCACCAAAATTTTTAAACTAAAATTATGACATGTGAAGTTCGTTCAGTTGCAACGATGTACTGTGTCATAGACTGACATAGACAAGTGTTATTTTAACAGAAACTATCATACTATTGCCATGACACAAAAAAATATTTCTACAGATTAGAAAAAGAAAGTTATACACATTTATGTCCTAAATCCTGGGTTGTCCCAAATAACGCCAAAAATCTCAATTAACCCCAATTTACCGGTAATCATTTCTTACTTAATTTATGATAAAATTCCTCAATTCTGTTACACAGAATAATTATTGATGTTCTATTTTGATTTCGTTTAATACGATTGTGTCATCAAATTCACAAAGAATTTTGCAAGAAATTTAGTGTTTTAGCAAAACACGATTGTGGATGATAAAAATAATGATGTAACATGATATGAAGTTATGAGATAAATAATAACAATCATCTGAAGATAGAAAAAAGTGAATATTGCTTTCCACAAAAACTAATATTTCCAGTGACACACCTTTATGCAAAAACGATAAACCGACTTTTTATAGCAACAAATCACGCAATCAGTAATTAACAAATTGACTACATTTCATTAGCAAAAGATAATTTTAGTGGAACAATTTTTCGTTTTTAGGGTTTCGTACCCAAAGGGTAAAATCCAGCCCTCCCCAAGATCCAGCCGAAGGTGAAGGTTTATTATAATTAATTGTTGTTTCATATTGTATTGAAGTGATATCATTAATTCATGCAATAATCAGGTGATTGCAAGCAAACCCGTGGAAATAGCTAATAAAATTTATATATTTGAAATGTGCTAACAAAGTTCTTTCATCTGATACCACACACAATATAGTCTGAAAAAAAAATTTTTTGTTCTATACTTTAAGTACCTTAAATGGCGCTAAAGTCATGTAGCCTATAACCAGCGGACAATCAAGACGCTTCCAATAACACCTCATTTGTCTAAGTAGGACAAGTAGTTTTAAAGTTACGAGGGAACAGACAAACATCCATACCCACATACATACATACATACATACACACATACATACATACATACATACAGGCCAAAATCATAACCCTCCTTTATGCTTCGCCGTAGTCGGGTAAAAACAAAATAAAATATTTAACGGGGGCTCCCATACAATAAACGTAATTTTTTGGCCTTTTTTGCTCTATATCAATAATGGCAATAGGTAGGTACTTGACTTTTTCACAAAATCCATGACCCAGGAACTTTATAAACTTTTTGTTCCGTCGGCGGGACTCGAACCCGCGACCTCCAGCTTGAGCTACCAACGCGCTCACCACTGCGCCACGGAGGTCGTCAGACTGCTCACAATAATTAGTGACAGTTTAAAATTTTCTTCCCGCTACCTGCAGGCTTACTATCAACGCTTAATACGATTTAATTTAGGACCTAAACTGAATGGCATTCGATATTTCGTACCATCAACTTCGTTTTACGAACCAATTTAGGTCGACACCTAAACTGAGCCGCATTCCAACATCATTCACTCTTTTTCGTACGTAAATTCGTACCATCACCTTACTTTATCTGACGTTCGAGCCTAAACAAAATCGCTCAACTGTCAAAACTTGCGATTCAAAACAAGTTAGTAAATTTGATACTGATTTTGATTCTTTTGTTGTTAGTTTTTAATTTTTATCTGTTTAAAGTCAGAAAAAAGCAGTGAAAAGCAGTGTCGCGAGGTAAAAACATAAATTGGTATCAAATAGCATTGATTTCGCTTCTACAAAAAGTTTAAAGTGCAGTTTTATTCGTAGGATGTTTGACGACGAATTGATGCTTTTTGAGTTCTTGGAAGCCGATTATATGCCTATTTCTATTTAGGAATTCCCACAACTGCTCAAGCTGGGCGAATGTGACTCTGCGACGCGAAGGAATTCCACTGTAAAAAAAAACCACTTAAACCACTTGAAAACAGGGGACCCAGTCGGTGTGCAGTCGCGGCTTGAAAAAGTTTTAATAAGAACTACCTATACTGTAAATGCGTTATGTCTTATTTATTGTATTAAACACATGAACTCGCATTTTATGAATAACTTTAACTTACGCCATTATTATTTCAATCTTTTACACAAACAACCACAACTTTTAATAAACTTATTGTTGTATTCTCACTATTCTATAGGTAATTTGTTTACAAAATTTCGAAGTCGCCGCCACTGTAGTGTTCAGCATCTGTGGCCGCCACACTCACGTCCAGGGTTGCTACTTGCCAGGTCATTTTCAAATAAATACCGAACAAACAAAAAATAATTTTATTTTGTTTTTAGTATTTGTTGTTGTAGCGGCAACAGATATACACAATCTGTGAAAATTTCAGAAGTCTAGCTACATAGTGGTTCTTGAGATACAGCTTGAAGACAGACAGACGGACAGACAACGAAGTCTTGGTGATACGTTTAGGCTAAAATTACCCTTTGGGACCGTACCTATGGAATGGAACCCTAAAAAAGAGTTTTATTAATAAAAAATAAAATGATTATTATTAACTTATAATACAAAAATACCGAAACGTTCGGTAGAATACCAAAAACCTGGCAACTCCGCCTACGTCACGAACTGTCACACAACACACGTTCGAAAACTTGATAAAATTTTGTGTCCAATACAAGAACTATTAATAAAATATGTTTTGACGTGACAACGTCTTAAGGCCCTATAGACCCGAAAATTAGCAGGTCGATGTCTGTCAGTACGAATATCGACGTAAAGGACATTAAAATAAGATTCATGTCAGCGCGCCTTGTATAGTGGCGGTTACGACGCTCGCCGCGTACTTGATAGGGCGAAATAGGAGAAAAAAACCTTTTTTCTTTGATAATTAAACCAAAATGCAAAATGTAACCACAAATTATTCTTCTTTAAGTTATGAGCTTTTAGTAGATATGATTTTTGAAAGTAAAACTATCATAAGCTTCATGAAAAATAAGAAAAATATCACAAAATATTCGAATTTAGCCTCCTCTTCGGAGTTATTTTTGATCGAGTGAAGTTTTCAATATTATGTTTCGAGCCACAAATTATCAAAGTACATTAAGTAAACAACAATGTGTATTTTTTTCGGCTTTTAAAAGTCACTATTTGTTTGTTTATTATTGATTCTAAGTCATGTAAAATTGGGTCTATAGGGCCTTAAATTAGGTTGCGGCTGGGAGTCACTTATGAAAAAGTGTAACGCTCGGTAACGTTACGATGAGTCACCGAACGAGAGAGAGGCCCGCCGAATGCCTTGCGTCTCTCTCCCACGCGTTGTCACGTAAAATCTTCGCCCGTAAAACCGACTTTACAGGCAACCATTTTTTCATAATAATTATATCATTACAAAATTTGTGTCTCTTTTTAACTAAAATTTATAAAATAATACCAACTGGATACAGTATTATGAAAACGATACAAAGTTTTAGAACGCGGCATTCGAATCAAGAGAAACCGCCTATTCATTATTCGTATAGCGTTGTCTCTTTCCCACTTCAACCTTGGGATTGCGGTTCAGAGACAAATGTGTTTTTTTTTACGACTTCATTCGTTCTTTTCGGCTCCGTAACGTTTCAATTGAGGCGCGGTTTTAAGAAGGTGATGGTACGAATGCTGTTTGAAGTAACTCATTACCATGGTAACCGTGCAGTTGTTATTTCAAAACCATAATATTTATCACACGCGGCAATTTGATAAAAATAAGTTGTTGAGTTGAGGAGGCGGCTACCGACTTAGCTATTTTACGTCGCCTGGGCCAACTACACAACATGGTTGTTACATCGCCAGCAGTCAGGAATAGCGGGGGAGGGCTGATAGAATCTACTTTATCAATGATATTCAACTAAATACAGATCTGTTACGTTCATACTATTTTCCGGCTTAAATTGCTTCCGAACAATTTTCAAATTCAATCGTCAAATTTGACAGATAAGTGAAACAAAAGATACGAAATGACATTTACATAAAAGAGACAGACTATACAAAAGACGGGTCAATTGGCCCGTATTTAATGGCTTCACAACGCGCGCGGTAGTAACATATCTGCTTTGAGTTTTTTTATATAATATCATTGTTTATTTATCTTTGAGTCGGGACTCGGGACAGCGATGAACGTTGCAATGGTGATTGGTGCCACACAGTTTGTTAAGTCACTTGACAATGACAATATCGCGCGTGTTGAAATGTCATACTTTCTTCCCTTGGGGCGTAATGTACTATAGTTATATGTGTACTTTAATATTTAATAATAATATTTAAATAAAATAAAAAAAAAACACAATTTTTGGCATTATTTTGCTCTATAATGGTACGGAACCCTTGGTGCGCGAGTCCGACTCGCACTTGGCCGATTATTTAAAATTTGTAGTGAACGTGTCTTTTAAATCCTTAGTAGAGAAAGCCTTCGATTTTCAAAATTTCAATCATTATTCGTCTCAAAAGTCATTGATAGGAGCGTTGTCATCACAGCATGATTTTTATCATGATCGTTATAGCTCCATAGAGCCAGTCTAATCACTCCTCAGCTTAGTAAGAAATTCTGATAGTTCAAGTCTTAATTATTTCACTCAGCCCTGGATTTATAAATAGGCCGTATAGGCCGTGGCCTAGGGGCGGCCGAAATTAAGTGGTTTAAACTCATAAAAAATATAAATCCGGCATATGTTATGCAGTATACTATGGGCCTGTTTCACCACTACCTGATAAGTGCCGAATAGGCTATCCACCACTTAATTTGATAGTGGAACAGGCCCTAAGCCTAAAATCCCTTAGATTGACGAACAGATCATAATGCAATCATCTAGCGTTGTCCAGCAGTAAGCAGTTTCGAGTTGCGACGAAACCCAAAAATAATAGTAAAAGTTAAAGGCCATTAATTTGGCAAAAAGTGGATATTCATCACGGATTTCGCAGTAAAGATAAAGTGGCATTGTTTTATGAGTGACATCATTAAAAACTATTCTTATATTATTCGTGGACCCCCTACAAAGGTTTTGTGAAGCACTACTGTTGCACTACTATATCATACAGCTGACGTTGTTTCACGATACAACGTCGCGTCGTGGGAATCCACGACGCGACGACAGATGTTCAAAATTCAAAGAAGACGCATCGTGAGTTTCTACAACGCGACGTCGTGCCGTGTACCGTGGCACCTTACGATGTCGTGTCGTACTTTTTTACGACGCACGTCGTGGATTCCCACGATACGACGTCGCATAGTGAAACGACGCACTATGGAAAATGGTAGAACTAGAGCATATCATAAATGGTTTTTAAAATATACCAATTTGAATGAAATATTTATTGCATTCGATACTCTAATAACTAAACAATCCTAATCAGACATTTTTTTGTACTTAAACTGCATAAATATATTTTTTTCATAGGTTGAAGTAAGTTGAAGTAGCGGATGGCTCATTCAAATGTTCGCATACATATAATTCAAATGAATATTGTGAAAAAAGTATTTAGCACATGCATGCGGTTTTGTACATTTTTAAAAAGGATATTTTATGTTCTTAATAATGAGCTATTAACTTTTTTTGGTATGCTTTTTATTTTTGAGTAAGTACTTAAAAATTGACATACCCTATTTTTCACTTATTTTTTTTTTCGTCGAAGGTTTTCACATTTACCGACGTCTCGCGACGCGAAACTTTATGTGTTATTTGATAGCCTAACTATTCATAAATGAAAAATTAAAAAAATTAGCTGCGGAAGTTTGCGGTCCTGGAAGTTATGGGATAAAATGTGATGGAGGTCGGAGTAGATAATTCGGTGCCTTTTACGGTTACTGCTTACCTAGTTTACAAAAACAATATTAATCACAATATTTTGATAGCAATAGCTTATCATCTATTTTGCACTCGTCCTGCGTGAGTAAACTATATGTATAACATTGATATTAGTACGTATTTCATATCAAAAAACCAGTATATAAGGGGAAGCAAATATCTTTAAATTGCACACTTCAGCGTGTATTTCATATTAAGTGACACTTATTTAAATTGGTTATTTCCATTAAAATGTAAACTTTCAACTGTACTAAGGGCGATTTCATCACTCCCGTTATCGAGCGTGGCAGAACCTTGGAATCGTTGTCCATAGTTCTACAGCAAACATTAAATGTTTCTGAAAACAACTTGTGTTCTGTAATTGGTGACATTCAAAGACATATTCGCCTTCTATTCTCGTAAAAAGGACAAATTTATTCGGAATAATACAAGCTGGCTGGATTCAGGATTTTCAGTACAGTTTCCGGAGTCTGAAGCACTTTCACTGCCATCAACTTCTGGTGAACGAGGAAGACCGTGCATTGCTTATGGAGACTCCTCAGAATCAACAAAGAAAAGGAAAAACACTCTTTTACTAGAAGAATATGGGTTTGAGCACATTTGTAACGCATCTGCGGGCCTGAGGGCATTAGGTGAGTATGCAGAGGCTCATCTTATTGAAGAGCTAAGAAACTCTGAGAGCGAAAAGAAAAAAGTTTTCTCGACTATGTGGTAAGTGTGTGTGTGTTATAACTAACTAAAACCTAGTTATATAAAACCAAGAATATTATAAGATTTGTCTAATCTGAGATCAATTAGTTTGGTGTGAGGTATAGATAGGTACTATACGATTTTATAATTTTATGTATTTGATTATGTTTGTGTGATAAGTAATTGTTTAAGTTTTCTTAATTTTACTCATATTAGTACTTATTTATAAAAAATAAACATATTATAACTACTCGTATAACTTTTTTTTTCTTTTCTTTTTTTTTAACCTAAAATAAATATGTATACATTGAAAAAAATACAAAAATTTATAATATTTTAAATCTTTGTATATCACTGTTTACATGTGCCAAATCTCAATACAATACGATGAAAAACCTTGAAGTTACAGATTTTTGATCCGATACGGACCCAAATTTTCCACTGTGCGACGCCGAGCCTTTTTACGACACGACGTCGTATCATGTTTTTGTGTCCCGGCCCTTTACTCAAAAAGCAATATCAGCAGCATTTCCAGACCAATATCCGGATATATATATCTGGATCAGCAAAGCTTCAAGAAGAGAGTATATTTCCTCTGAAACAGCCGCCAACGCACCTGCAGCTCTTCTAATGTTGCGAGTGTCCAAGGGTTAAGGTAGTTGCTTTCCATCAGGTGACGTTTGCTCGTTTGTAAGTAAGTAAGTAAACATTTATTCAGTACAAACACATTACACCACATTACAATAAACATTTCACAAATAAAATTAAATTAAGAAATTTAAAAACACCCCCGCCAAACAACTTTAAAAAGTAATGAAATAATATTTACTGCCTTTAAGTTCAAGTAATTCCTAACTTGTGTAAAGTAATATTTTAGTCCATAACTGTTGTCACGGTGTGTCGGGGACCGCCAAGTAGCTGACTATCCCGATTGTTTGCTATGAATTGATTGTGAAATGAAATCAAACATCTACATTAGCGGTCCCCCGACACACCTTGACAACAATTATGGACTAAAATATTAATATTACACAAGTTAGGAATTATTTGAACTTAAAGGCAGTAAATATTATTTCATTACTTTTTAAAGTTGTTTGGCGGGGGTTTTTTTAAATTTCTTAATTTTATTTTATTTCATACATTTTAAACTTGTGTTGGTTATAGTGCAGAATAATTCCTATCAACAGAATCATAAGTATTCTCATGATTACCATCTATCAATGTCCTTTTCTATGAGGCTGTTAATATTATAAGCCCAAACATGAAACCTCCACTTTGGGTTCATACGAAGCTCGGTTCCTATAGAATCCAGGTGATGCTCAGCAGCAGCGTGTAAATATTTACTGTTTGTCTACTTCTTACTGGTTGTCGCAATTAAAATGAGCCCAAACACGAAACCTCTACCTACTCTAAGCTGGCGAGGAGTTGGATATCCTATTGATTACCAGGTGATGGTGCAGCACCAGGCCAACTTTCCATTATTATTTGTATACTTATATTGTATATTCACAAATGTCACGAACTAGAATGAAATATAAAACCCATCAAATGACTACAAGTCGCTAACGGCCTTTCATGAACCATATAAACTCTGATTGTCCAGCACTGAGCAGGCTGATGATGATGAACTATAGCTAAGAACACTCTCGATCATGTCAGCTTTTAAACAAAAAATTAAAACCGACTTCCAAGGTAAAAACAATAATAACATCCTTAAAATATGAACTAAAAAGTATTAAATCATTTTTCCTCTCTAAATGTGCCTTTTTCCGAATTTGGCTAAACCTCAACTATTTCTGTACTCAATCTTCATCATTTTGAAGTCGGTACCAGATATAGCTGAATCTTTATTTCTTTGACAGAAAATTTGAAACTTTTGGAACTGGCACCGACTTCAAAATTATGAAGATTGAGTACAGAAATAGTTGAGGTTTAGCCAAATTCGGAAAAAGGCACATTTAGAGAGGAAAAATTATTTAATACTTTTTACAATATACAATAACAATATTACAATATCTATGGACGCTCCACACCACGTCAGTCTGGCCCCGTGCTAAGTACCTGAAGGACTTGTGTTACAGGTACCAGACAACCGAAATATATTTAATACTTTTATACTATATATTTAATAATATACTATATATTTAATACTTTTAAGATTTTTATTACATCATACACATATTTAATACACATCTATGACCCAGGAACATTGAAAAACTTTTTGTTCCGTCGGCGGGATTCGAACCCACGACCCCCGGCTTGAGCTGCCACATACTCAACCAATTGAGCCACGGAGGTCGTCAACTTTTTAGTTCATATTTTAAGGATGTTATTATTGTTTTTACCTTGGAAGGCGGTTTTAATTTTTTGTTAAAAATAATAATTTCACTCTTTTTAGTTACCTAATAGGTAAACTGTTAGTGCCAATTATTTAAATTGTATAAAAAATAGATTCAGATTTATTGTCTTCACTAGATGTCACTGAGGCGCTCCTGTGTCGCGCTATCGCTTGTCCAAACTCCGAATGTTGTTCATAATAATATTATAGTTTTAGTTACTACATTCTATTGTTGGCGCTGAGGTGCTCCTGAATCGCACTATCGCTTGTACGTAGGAGTTTTATATAGTTGTAACAGATTTTTGTTGTATGTAATGTGTGAGTTTGGTGTGAGCAGTGAGCATTGAAATTTGAATTGATCTCGTATTGTTATTAAAAATATTAATTAACCCTCCAAGATAAGAGGTTATAGTCCGCGAGTTTATAAGTGGTCGTCAGTGGTAGTGACCATACCACCCTACGCGTCGAATTACTGCGTTTATTCTACGTATCTTATTACAATTTGTTAAGAGTCATACCCCAAGGCCCAAATACCAGGTAGATAAATTTAAAGAATACATTTAAAAAAAATCTAAGTGAACACAACCCTATGCGTGCTAGATAATTTAACAATTTAACGCTTCAACTCCCAAGCGGCCACATAACAATGGATTTCCAAGAATCCGCGATCGAAGGATGAGCCTATTTGAGGATGAGGATGAGGATGAGATGAGCATATTTCCAGTGTCATAATAATATTATGATATTAATCTTTATCTTCATTATTGTAATACATAGTACTATCGCCACAGTATATAATTATATTGCTATCGCTTGGGAAACTTGAAAAGTCTCGCGGCCGCCTGCGCCTTTCTCAAGCGATACTATATTGTATTACATTAATGAAGATAAAGTTTAAAATCATAATATGACACTCAAAATGCACGCAGCGCGGCATGCTCTGACATTCCGGGAAGTTAAATACGATGTTTACGCACGCGCCGCGCGGCGACGCCGTTGCCTCTGCGGCGCCGAATGCCGTGTATAAACAGCCTATAATAATAATTGGTGTTGTTATGTACATAATTATTATTATTGTATCCATACCTATGCCTTGTACTATTATGTATTTTGTGCCATGAGACATTGGTGACCTTAACACGACGTGGTAATGATGATGATGGCGATGATGATGATGATGATGAATTTGAATTGCATGGTAGCATATGCTTTCTGGTCTTAAAACAACGCCGAAACTCCCAAACGTGTATCTATAAGGAGTCAGGAGTTCTCTCAGCATCTTCGAAACCATGGTATACCTTGACCCAATATTTAACTTTTTGGTAGTATATTCTTAGTACACTTCACATAAAACCAAAATCACCATATGTTTCGATATAAATTCCGAAGAGTTCCCTCGATTACTCCTGGATCCCATCATCAGGTCACCACTTTTGTGAACATGGTACCAAATTGGAGTGAAACCTAATACAACAAAACAAAAATATCGAAAATCGGTTCACAAACGGCGGAGTAATCGTTGAACATACAAAAAAAACCACAGCCGAACATATAACCTCCTCGTTTTTTGGAAGTCGGTTAAATAGAAACTAGATAAAAATCGGTCCACCCGTTTGGATGCTACGATGCCACGGACAGATACACACACAGACAAACAGACAGACAGACAGACAGACACGTCAAACTTATAACACCCCTCTCTTTTGTCGGGGGTTAAAAAGACAATAAGTATAATATTTTAAAAAACAAAAATAACATAAAAAAGGAACATTAACAAATAAGTGCCAGATGAACATAATATACTGTAGGTAAGGTATCTATTTGGGTAAAGATAACAAACGACAATGCAGTGCAATGCGCATTCCACCGAAAAGGACCCCACTCAGGTGATGATCACGGTATAGTACCTACACCGCGATCCCTGGGGTTCTGTGAGGCCTTGTTGTCAATCGCTCGACAGATGCACACTGGCGCCAGCGCAAAGTGAACACTAAGATAACTTACTTATAATTACTTACTTATAACTAACTTATTAATAAGATAAGATACTAATGGCTGGTTTACACGTATTAAGTAGATAAGTAGTAACTAAATTTTAACTTAATTTGAAGTGCCTGCCCGAAATGTGTCAAGTGACAAGCCCCGCCTGCCAACTTAACAGAAAATAGTCAAAATTCTAATTTCCTCGTTTAGTGCTTAAGTACTAAATTTTAACTTACTACTTGCTACTAAATTTTGTGTTTACATGCAATAAGTAACTTAAAATTAAGTTAAAATTTAGTTAACTACTTATCTACTTAATACGTGTAAACCAGCCCTTACTTAACTTATAAAAAATAAATAAGTAGATAAGCCTAAAAATGATTTGAAAGAACATGTACATTAATAGGCATATGATGCATATATATACATTTTATAGTGTAAAAATAAAATAGTGCATAATATAAGAATTCCCTCACATCCCATCTGCAATATGACGTCACGTCAAATCAAAACAGGTGGCGCCTGGCTGCGTATTTACAAAGGCTATACCATTCGAGTCACGAGCCAGACTTGCCCACTTTGCCACTTTATTTTATACTAGCTTATGCACGCGGCTTCGCTCGCGTTAAGAAGTAATAAATAATAATATACAATCTTTCATTCATTCATTCATACCCTATTTTATCCCTTTATGGGTGGGATTTATCAAAACACTTTTTTAGCGGATGCCTACGTCATAACATCTACGTCTGCATGCCAAATTTCAGCCCGATCCATTCAGTGGTTCGGGCTGTGCGTTAATAGATCACCATCGCAGTCAGTCACTTTTGAGTTATACATTGTATATTTAGGAGAAAAAAACAGTAGTATGTAAGCTACTGTAAGCACAGTATTTACCTGCGTACTGTGGCCTCAAGTTCCTTTTCTTTGCGTTGCACCTCCCACTTCTGTACGTTGATCTCCTGTGTCCGCTCCACCACGGCTATCTGCATCTGTTCCTCCTTGATGCGTTGTTTCGTTTTGGCCGCTTGCAACTCATAGGCCATTTCGGCTTCGGCCTGAAAAATATTGTGATGATATTATATTTGTAGCTAGATGACCCGAAAATCATTTATCCTATCCCACGTTTTTTCCCGTCTTCAAAACTCAAAACTGTAATCATACTATTTAATCTAACTCGGTTCAGTGGTTTAGTGTTTGTCTGCCTGTTATTATTCACGCAGTAAGAGACATACATACACTTCCGCATTTATTCTTAATAAGGATATGCCTATGAGGGACACCACGTCGATACTACATAATTATTAACTGTTAAGGGTCCGTATAAGAATTTTTTAAAAATTCGCTGATTTAACAGACGTGATTTAACAGTTAAAATACAGTATTTCTATAAGTTTTAATGCACAACATGCAAGATCATTTCAATTATAATCTAATGTTGGAGCTAGATTTTTCTAAAAGTATTTTTAAATTATCCAACTCAAACCCGCGACAGTTTTGTGATTTTTCCTGTAAAAGGTTTAGAAAATCACCTGTTTATGGATTGTATTGACGTCTTAACGGTATGAAAAAATACAATGTACTGTTGAGAAAGTCGTCTATAAAATGTTGGAATTACTTTTTACTACTTTAATATGAAATAAGTAGTTGAGTAAAAAATATGTAACTCGGCAAAATTTTAGAGAAAATGGGCAAAGAATTGCTGTTAATTTCGGCAACTTGGAGCTGTAATTCATAAAAAGAAAACGACAGAAATAATCTATAGATAAAATTATATCCAATTCGAGAAAAAAGAAAAAAAACAAATTGTGCCAAAAAACACGATTCAAAACAACCTAAATATCACATTATATTACTTGCAGCAAGGCTTTCCGCGCTTAGATAATATTGATACGTGCTAGGGGTTCGAAGATTCGGAAAGAAAAAGACCTGGTGACTCTCTTGAAGACTTTATTCACAAACACTAGCTCACACTAATCACTGAGTCCAAACACTAAGCACTAGATCCAAATCACTGAGCACTATCACTATTCACTGTCCTAGGTCGTAGCCGAGTCACTATCACAATCACAATCACTCACTATTGATCACTTGTTTTCGCTCCGAAGTCGCCTCGAAGATAGCTCGGATAAAACTGAATTGCCGGCTCGACTGTCTGCGACTATTTATACGGGCCGGATCGAATCTCAGAAAATTCCGGAACATCCCAGAATAAACCCGATATGCGTAAACAAGTATCAGATATTTCTAGAAAGTACTCGTAGGTACATACACCTAGCGTCATCTAGTAGCGAGTAGGGGATTTACGTTGCCTGTGTTCCCTTGGTAGGTTCGCTGGCCTGACGCTAGATGGCACCACGTGTCCGTATCCGTAACACTACTCCCCTCTTAGAGATGCTCGTCCCGAGCATCATTGTTACTGCCGCGCCACGCTGTCCTGGTCTGCGGCCCCTTCACGTCAGCGCAAGAAGTACATTCGTGGCACCAATTCTGCACATCATCTCGCCAATGCAACCAGAAGAATCGTTCTCGCACTTTCCTCAGCATCCTCTTGACACCTAGATGACTCCCTGATACACCCTCATGTATCTCGCAGAGAACATCTGGTACTCTCGCCCTTGGGACAATTATCTGGAAATAGAACTCCCTACCGTTAGCCCATTTCCGGTAGAGTATTCCGTTTTGAAGTATCAGACTGTCCCATTGCTCCCAGTACGCCTTAGTGACAGCGCCAGTGGGTGCAACCTCACTCCAGTTTGGTTTTACGTCACCGCGTTTCTTCCATGTGATGATGTGCCGAAGGTCGTCATCTCTTTCCTGAGCCTTCCTCATAGCATCATTTTCCAGGAGACCCAAAGTATTTGTCTTTGTTCTTCCGCTCCGTGCCTGGGAAGTAACAGTTATTGGGGCTCTCTCCACATTGTCCAATACTCGCCACCTAGTCCTGGATTCTATTCGTTTCCCCTTATCCCGGGCAGGGAACGAAACTGCTTGCTTCCTCAGCTCCTCTATCTGTTCCTCGATCCTTTCCATCCTTGCCATCTGGGTCTTCTTCTGCGGGCAGTTGAGCTGAAGATGGCCCCTCTCACCGCACTTATAGCACATGGCTTCAAATCTTTTTCTCGTAGAAGCCTTGATTTCCTCGGAGACCTCGCGGATCTTATAGGTCTGCCGTATGTCACGCCGAACAGCCTCGACCTCCAGTGCATGCGCTAACGCTTCCTTCAGCGAGGTATGATGACCAAGTTTTACTGCAGCTCTGACCTCCAGGTCTTTGATTCCGTCGACAAATCCTTGAACAATATTTGTGTCGACCATCTTGGTGTCAGCTCCTGGGTATGCCTTCCTGACGAGTTTTTCAATTTCCAACGCCCATTGTTGAAGCCCTTCTTCTGAGCGTTGGACTCTGTCACGCAGTTGGGCACGGAACACGTGCTCCAGGTGTCGCTCCCCGTATCTGGATTCCAGTGCCTCCATCAGGTCTTGGAACCCATTTCCCGTATGAGGCAGTGCCTCCAGGACCGACAAAGCTTGCCCTCTGAGCGCAACAATGAGAGCGGTCAGGCATTGTTCTTCCGTCCATCCGTTTACGGTAGCAACGGTCTGAAATTGCCGACGATAAGCGTTCCAAGAAGTAGTGCCATCGTACGGCGGCACCTTTACTCTTGGCCCTTGTGCCACTCCAGTGGCTCCACTAGACACTGTAACTCCCGTAGTTTCAAGGCGCACTACTCTCTTCTGCAGTTCAGTGAATCCGGTTTTCAAATTTTCCACAACTGATTCTAACCCGGTAACTCGTTCTTTCATTACGTCGACATCTTTACGTAGCTTAGTCACCGCGTCACTGACATCCTTTATAGCCAGAAGCGCTTTCTCTTGGAGGTCCTTTTGTTGCTCTTGAGACTCCATCATTGCCCTTTGAGAATCTTGCAAAGCCTGACTATCAGCTCTTTGCAGCTCCATTAATTTAATTAAACTTTCCAATTGAAGAGCCATTTGAGGGGCCGTAGAAACTACGCGCGTGGCAGGATGGATGGAGCTAGTCGACGGAGCCTGAGTAGGCGGGGCCCAGTGGGCGGGGCCAGTGGGCGTGGCCTGGTGGGCGGAGCTAGTGGGCGTGGCCATGTCCAGAGTGGGCGGGGCCTGGGGGGCGTGGTCAGTGGGCGGGTCCCGGTGGGCGGAGCCAGTGGGCGTGGCTTCACCCGAAGTGGGTGGAGCTTGGTCCCCAATGGCTGTGGCCTCCGCAGCTCGCTGCGCCCTTGTCCTGACACTCCTCTTGAAGTCTTCTCTCGAAGTCAATGGCATCTCCAAATCCCACTTCTGACACCAGTTGATACGTGCTAGGGGTTCGAAGATTCGGAAAGAAAAAGACCTGGTGACTCTCTTGAAGACTTTATTCACAAACACTAGCTCACACTAATCACTGAGTCCAAACACTAAGCACTAGATCCAAATCACTGAGCACTATCACTATTCACTGTCCTAGGTCGTAGCCGAGTCACTATCACAATCACAATCACTCACTATTGATCACTTGTTTTCGCTCCGAAGTCGCCTCGAAGATAGCTCGGATAAAACTGAATTGCCGGCTCGACTGTCTGCGACTATTTATACGGGCCGGATCGAATCTCAGAAAATTCCGGAACATCCCAGAATAAACCCGATATGCGTAAACAAGTATCAGATATTTCTAGAAAGTACTCGTAGGTACATACACCTAGCGTCATCTAGTAGCGAGTAGGGGATTTACGTTGCCTGTGTTCCCTTGGTAGGTTCGCTGGCCTGACGCTAGATGGCACCACGTGTCCGTATCCGTAACAATATATTTTAAATCTAATAATTATTTTTTAATTATATTATTTAATCACTATGACTGTAACATACATGTTACAGTCATAGTGATTAATTAGTTATCATACATAATGACTGGTCATTATATATAATATCTAAATTGACTAGACAATGTGATTAATTAATCTCTTTATCCGGATGTTATTCATAATAGCTGGTCGAAGTTAGCCAAAGTAATAAAATACGGTATAACCGACTTATCACCCCTCCTTATTTGTAAGAATAAATTATAATTATGACCCAGTCAGTCAGAATGTCAGTTCATTTTAAATATTTTATTATTTTAGTCTTTACAGAGTGATACCAAATATTATGTGTATTGATCTGTGTATTTTTGGGGTTCCGTACCCAAAGGGTAAAAACGGGACCCTATTACTGAGACTTCGATTTCTTTCCATTTGTCCGTCTGTCTGTCTATCTCCAGGCTGTATAATAGAACCGCTATAGCTAGACTAATGGAATTTTCACAGATTGTGTATTTCTGCTGTCGCTATAACAAGAAACACGAAAAACAAACATTGCAAACGCGATTGTAATTACGATTTTGATATAATATGTTGTTAAGTCCCTTGAGAGTAGTTAACACCCAAGTTTGTAACCCTGAAAACCCTGTGCTGCTCCCACGGTGCTCGAAAAACTGCGAAATTTTGGCACATATTTCAGTTTGTTATAAAAATCTACCTAAAGGAAGAGTTTTTCAAGTACGTTCGTAAGAACTTTAATAAAGATAACTAAATTTGCTACAATTTTAGCGAAACCTGAACACGCTATGCCTTTTGGTTGCGAAGATACAGCAAGTCAAAGATGGGCAATTCTCCCACAGTGCTAGGAAAACTGTGAAATTACAGAATTTCCGAATGGGATGGTGTTATTTCTGCATGCCATCAGCGGGTGTGACACTACCTCCGCCCTTTTCTGGCAAGGCAAGATGAAGTGGTGCAGCATCCTAAAAAAACCCCCGACTGGATAGATCTAGCCAACTTTTTCTTGACCCAAACTCAAACAATGAAGACGTAGGAAATGTTGGCGAGAAGATCTTGATGAACCTCTACGGAGGAGATGTGGGGACACTGAATACTTTGCGATACTCAGCATTTGTCAAATCAGCAGTAACGGTCAAAATTAACCTTGCTCGCCTCCCCCCAACTACAGGTGCTGCAAAATATCATTCGTGGAGGACTTACCACCAACTACAAAAATGGTTAGGGGTTGAAAAGAACCCGTGTGATTGGGGATGGGAGACCAGCGAACAAGGTCAAATGCCTGAAACAATGTGCACAGAGCCCGCTCCTCAGATGATAGCTTGCAAATGCAAGAAAGGTTGCTTAGGTTCGTGCACTTGCGCAGAAAAGCCGGGATCAAGTGCTCTATTTTATGTTCCTTCTGCCACGGTCAAAATTGCAACAACGCCATCCCTATTGTTCTGGATACTGAGGATGAGGACAATCCAACACCATATACGGATTCGCCTCCACCTCCAGAAAACATTCATCCATCGAGATACGGTAATCCCGAAACTATCGCCTCATTTTTGATCGGACTTCAAGAAAGTCAGCCAATAATAACAAAAATTATTATTGTATATATCCATCCTTAGTATATTCTTAGTATAATAACAAATACAAGGTTTGTTTATGACAATGAACTCCTCTCTTCGTCATATATTACATTCTACCAACGGGCACGGCAGATTGAAAAGAAAAAAACTTGTTTGTAACCAATATAATATGCAAGTACAAATATATTAATATTCGTCAATAAGATTTTCCTGTTCACATATTATACACATCACATACATGATACAATACAAACATCATGCATACTGTGTACAGCATAAAATTTACATACAATATCGTTACATTTTTGTGTATTGAGCTGTTATAATAATATTGTATCTATTGGGTTCGTAACTAAGTAATTGCAGATTTCACTCATAGATGGCTTCAGGTGGGTTATTATGACCTCTTAATTCCAGCCAGTTTACGCCCGAATACGGTACATTTTGGGCGTAAACTGGCTGGAAATAAGAGGTCATAATAACCTACCAGTTGTAGGTTTTGGATTGCAGACGTGGTGATACAAATGTAAATTTTTTTTTTATTTATTTGATAGTTGGTAGTAAAATTTTAGTAAAATAGGTTTTTCATCGGTTGTGTAATTTCGTTTGGCCTTCGTTGAAAAATAGAGAACCAAAAGGAAAATGTTCGTCATATTTTGCTTTTTTAGTTCCGTATAGGGAAAAACGTATCGCAAGGTCATAAAAGCTTATGTGCTGTTTGAAAGAACGGCAGTGGCAAAATTGGTTTGCCAAATTTCTTCTTATCACCCAACCGAACGATCAATTCTGATCTTGAACAACTCACAAAATTAAACAATGTCAAAGAAAAGCGGCCCGAATTGGCAAATCGAAAAAGATTGTATTCCATCATGACAATGCAAAGCCACACTCGGCAAAAATTATCGGAGATTGGTTGGGAATTTGGGATGTTTTACCATATCCACCATAATATAGTCCTGACCTTGCATCTAATTGTTTCGACCTTTACTCCTTGAAGGGTAAAAAATTCAATAATGATGATGACATCAAATCGTACCTGATTCAGTTTTTGTTAATAAAACAAGAAGCAGGCTTAGCATGATCACTATAGAAGCGGTTTCTTTCTACAGGATAATACATAAAGTGACAACTTTAAACAAAGGAAATCTGAAATGTTATCATTAAAAATCTGTCAGTATGTCCATTATTTCCGTTTCTACTATTGTTATGCTAAGCCTGCAGAAGTTTTATGAACGGGGGATTATGATGCTGCCTGAAAGGTGGCAATAGGTCATTGATCAAAATGGTCAATACATTACAGAATAAAGTTACTTAGTTCCATGAAAAATTGTCGATTTTCTTTAAAAAATCCACAATTACTTAGTTGCCAACCAGTTAAAAACCCGTGAATCTTAAGTATAATATGTAATATGTTACATAGCCAGATGATGAAGAAGGTAAGATTCAATGTTTGTTCAAATTATAAGGGAAGAATGAGTTCTTAATTTCTTATCAAATATTAGTTATTCACTTAATTCACGTATTCTGTAACAAAAGGAAAAACTTGGCTTTGCGTTTGTAACACTATTAAAATGCAGATTATTTATAGATAAAACCAGTTTATAAACGTATTTTGGCAGTTAGTTCTAAATACACTTTAGAGCGACTGCAATCCACTCAAACAAAAGGTCAGAGAGAACGAGCCCCAAGTGATGATGTAATACCATTTAACTTTTATTGTTTTGGACGACCTAATTTGAAGACGTAAGTGAATGAAGTTGACGAACTGGATAAGTAACATTTTATAACATAAAGTCTTTAAATAATTTTTTTCTCTTTAATTTGAACAAACCTAATCTACTTTATCATCTGGCTAGACATAAAAACCTTCATTTTTATTTTAAATCAATTTTCTCGGCCTTAAAACCTCCATTAACGCAAAAAAAGTAAATTTTCAAATTGTGAGTTATCTACTTCATCTACACACGTAGGTATTAAATACATGGAGGTATATTTTGTTTTGGTTTGTTTAGGAATTAGGATATAATTATTTGTGAATGTTGCCAGCAACATTGACCACTGTAATATTTGTTTACCCTATGGCCTATTAATATATATTTTCTATTGACTAAGGTCTAGGGCAGTGGTCCCCAACCTTTTTTTCACGCGGGCCACAAACATGTTTTGGTCTTGATGTCGCGGGCCGTAACAAAATTTTCTTAAGGCTTAAAATTATTATTGTTCAAATTAACGATTTAAAAGTGGAAATAATTTCACGACTATCACGACGACTTTACATTATATTGTCGGTGGACGTGAATTTCATTGGAATTTTAAAATATTTTAACAAACAACGCGGGCCACAAATAAAGTCCCGGCGGGCCGCATGCGGCCCGCGGGCCGCGGGTTGGGGATAGCGGGTCTAAGGGCTTGATTACACGTGTGGCGAACCAGTGCCCTCGGTGCTCTCGGCCAATTTGATTTGCCGAGAGCAGTGTCTCGCTCTACTCGATCAATTAGTGATCAAGGCCTGTAATAATTTGATCGTGAAAATCACAGACACAATAGATTCTCAATTGCTAAGTGGCAGCCGTTACCTCTCGGGGATTGATGGGTTAAACAACAACGAAAACTTACCTTTTTCGTTTGTACCTCGACGTCGTAAGCGGCCTTTTTCAATTCGAAGTCCCGTTGGGCTTTGGATATTTCGGTGTCGTTGAGGAACTTGGCTGCCATCCTCTGTTCCTCAGCCATCGCCTCTTTGATCCTCGCCTCCGCTTGTGCCTCAGCCTCACCAATTCTCGCGTCTCGTTTCACTTCTGCCGTTCGAGCCATACCGAGGGCTTTGAGGTAACCCTGGAATAAAATATACATATAATAAAACTGTAGAAATGAGAATTCTGTACATTAAAGATATTCAAAAAATAATAAGTGGGGGGTGTCACTACATCGCTATAGAAGCCAAAAATGTGGTTCGATTTTTGTCTGTCTGTCTGTATGTTTGTTCCAGCATCACACGAAAACCACTGATCCGATTTGAATGCGGTTTTCACAGATATATTTATCTTCTTCGAACTTAACATCTGGTGTATAAATTCCAAAAATATAATAAAAAGTAAAAAAATATATCCACAGCCGAACATATAACCTCCTCGATTTTTGGAAGTTGGTTAAAAAGAAAAAGATAACGCAGCTCACAGAGATCTTGTTTGAGAGCTCTTCAATGAAGTACACTGCATAGAGATAAGAAACTATTAAAATAAAAACGTATTTAAATACATGCAGGCATTAGATATGCCTGCATGTATTTAAATACGTTTTTATTTCTATCTATCTGTAACAATCTACATATATAATTAAAATGAATTTAAAATTTTGTTAGTCTCACTATTACTCGAGAACGGCTGAACCGATTTGGCTAATTTTAGTCTCGAATGTTTGTTCAAGTCCATTGCGTTTAGCATGCGCGAACAAAGAGATATCTCTCTCGAGTGTATAATATTGATTGAATCATTTTTTGACATTATGTCGATAGAATTTGACGACAGATCTATACGAGTAATGTCATGTTAGAGTCAATAGAGATGTAGAGACAAACCATCAAAGACAGAACATAATAGACAAAATTTTCTCGTTATGCGCATGCTAGGCGCACAGGGAAGGTTTATAATAGGAGGGAAGTGATACGAAGTTCCAGGGTCATCTAGTAAGACATAAATATGCCTGCAATACAGTTAATCTCTGATCACAGAAATCTGAAAGCATATATAAGCAAATGGAAGCCTAAAGAGGTTTTAACAGAAACAGATATTATAAATGCGGAAGTGTGTCTGTCTCTTACCTCTTCACGCCTAAACAACTGAACCGATTGTGCTGAAATTAACTTTTTATCCCGGAAAAATATACGGTTCTCGCGCGATAAACGATTTTTTGCGTAACCGAGTTGCGTGCGTCACCTAGTATGTAAATTATCGCTTAAGATTACATACCTCATCATCTCTTATGTCTTTCAGTGTGTACGACACAACTGTAATGCCCATATTGATCAAGTCACTTGAAGCAACCTCAAATACCTGAAAATAGATCACTTATCCTTAGTAAAGATACTTTTTAAACATTGGCACAATAATAAAAAATCTTCATATAAAGTAAGAAATGCTGTACCTTTTTGGAGAAGATTTTTCTGTCTTTGTATATCTCTTCTACAGTCATAGAGCCCATTATTGCTCGTTGATGTCCTTCAAGGGTAACAAGGGCTATATGCTGTATCTCCTGCTCCGACTTGCCCAGAAACTGTTCACATGCCGACAACAACATTTCTGCATTCTGGCCTTGTATTTTGACCTAAAAAAATTTATGCGTATTTACAATAATATTGACAGTTGGGTAAGGATAATGCTAATAAATATATGTAGTAAAGTAAATTACAATACATATAATTTTAGGTTAATCCAATGGACACAACTAACGTACATACCCAGGTATTGATAAAAATATTTACACCATGGCTATAATATGCTCAATCTTTCACTGTTATATTAGGAAACTCACTACACAGACAAAAATATGTGTATCTACATTCATAAATCATAAGCTTGCTTGGAGTGAATATTTTTATTTATAAGTGGAAACTTTAAAAGCCTGAAGGGTTGGCAAATGTGGCTGCCCCATATACAAAGTGGTAAAAAAAAAGAATAATGTTCATAAGTCACCTGCGCTATTCCAGTGACAGAGATGGGTACACCCTGACTTGTGTACACAGTGGGTGACTCCACTTGCAAAGTCATGGTGTTTAGCGATATTCTCTGAACCCGCTGCACCGCCGGCCAAACAAATGCCCGTCCTCCGGGGACGAGCAGTGGCTTTGAGTAGCAGCATCCTGTAAGTATTATTGTATGCATGAGATATCAGTTATTATGTAAGTTGGCAATTAATTTACAAATGATATGAGTGGATTAAGTGGGAAACTAACATAATAGCGATTACTCATTTTTTCCCATATAATTTGAACAAACCTTGTAATCTACATTCTACTTCATCATCTAGCTAATAGAATCTGGATCTTTTTGATTTCAAATCATTTTCTGAGTCCTAAAGCCTCCAGCAGGGCTAGCATAACAACAGTAGACATGGGAAAGAATAGACATACTGCCAGATTTTATCGACAAAATGGAGGATTTTCATTGTCTAACTGTCACTTTGTCTTGTCTAACTGTCTATAACTGCATGCTACGCCTGCAGTTATGCAAAAAACATGAGTTTTCAAATATTAGTTACCCAATTCACCCACGCTTGTCTTCAAATGTATTTTGGCATGTTGGTGTAGCAAAATGGCAATTTGACATTTAAATTTTATCTTCTACATTTTATCTCCATTTATTGAAGTTGGGAAATGAAATGGCCAAAATTTTACTCCAATAGTTTTCAACATTACAAAATATGATTTCTAATTTCTTTAAAATATACATAATATTATGTACAGTCAAAACCGTTTATGACGACATTGTTTAGAACAACATACCGGTTAAATTGACCAAAATCAAAGATCCCGGCTGAATGCTATATATATGACCACCTGTCACTGGTTATTACAACTATCGGTTTTTACGACTAAATATGCGTAGTCCCTTCGATGTCGTTATAACTGATTTTGACTATAAAATTCTTGTGTCACAATTAGTGTGTGAACTCCTCCAAAATGGCTCAACCGATTTTAAAGAAATTTTGTACATTTGCTAAGCCTGAGAAAAGGTTTTTTATCTACTTTTTATATTGATATAGAAATAATTTATAAAGTATGAAAAAACAATGTTTGCCGACTCAGTTAGTTAGTTATAAATTGAACAAAGTATACATAATATAGGTACTGTACCTGACATACTGAAAAATTTACAAAGTTGTAATATACCATTTCTTAAAAATATGAACTATTTGTTTTTGTAATAAAAATTCGCTAGACCAGTTTCATCTGGTTCTATTTTAAGAAAAATAGAACAATGAAAAACCCTCAATTTCAAAAATTGCAACAGAGTAAGTGGTTTACTTACAATAATATGTTGCAGAAAGGTAAACACACATTTTTTTATGTCAGATATAAAATACTTCGCTAAGCATTAATCCTTCGATCGGAGGTTCTAGGAATTCCCATTGTATTCTTTTGTTCTCGCGATCACCGGTGCTCGAGCGGGGCCTGAAGTATTAATCTTAAGGTTTTGTTTTATTTGCAATTCATTGTTGTTCTTTTGTTGCTGTTGTTTTGTTGTTGTTTGATTTTATTTACAAAACATGTAATAAACATGTTTTTTTTACATCTGAACCATACTGATGAAACCGCTGAGCGGAGAAATTTGGTACAGACTAGATTATAAAGCATGTAGGCTGCTCTATATGAATTGAGTCATGTTTTTGCTCCTACAAGACTTTTTTAAGCACATAAAAGTATAAGATATTATTATAATTATGTGCAATAGCCTAAAAATAATTACATAATGTATGTAAACTATAAACTGAAAATCACAGATAATATACTATTGTCACCACATCATTACATAAACAAGGTTGATTTTAAATTCACTGAAAACTAAGATCCAAATCATTGCCTTCTACAACTGCAGTAGGTACATAAGTACCATACCTAATGTATTAATACCAGTCTTTATTTACTAGATACATTGAAAAATAACAATGATTAAAGTATTTTTAAAACTGCACAACCTCTACATTCACTCAAACTTCATCAGCTACAAAGAGAATAAAACATTTATGAGCAGCTTGGCTTGCTCACATTAATGAAATTTGCAAAAATTATAGATTCGCAAGGCCTTGTGTGAAAAATCTTTATGGAACAAAATCAAGCAAAGATAAAGAATTGCTTAGCAAGAATAATATAATAGATTACATGACGGGAAAACCCATATTATTGCAAAAACAGCGTTTTTAAATAAATAAATAAGAGCAACTTACCTGATACAACAAGCGCCTCATTTGGCCCGCAAGTAACAAAACCCCATGTCATTTTAATCGTAATTTATTATTTTGTTTTGAAATAAAACTATTAATAACGATGAATAGAATTAAATTGTATATAATTTCAATTCAAAACAAAAATTGGCTACGCTCTAATGGAGGGGCAGGCCACAACTTTTTTTTTGGTGTTGCCCTAAATTGACAGTGGAATGATGTCATTGTGCACAGATAACAAAAATTATTCGATCGGTAAATCATTAATATTATTATGACAATAATCTAAGCACTAGTACCTACATATTAAATTAAAATAATTATACCTAAATATTTCTAAAAACATGCAAAAAGCTACAAAATAACTGTAATAATTATTTAACAACTGCAAACAAAGTAGCGCCATCTCCCTTAAACTTAGTGAAGTTACTGACACTGTGTACTTTTAATTTAGAAAACACAGATGGCGTATGATTGTGTGTTTTAGGCGCTATTAAAAATAAAATAAATTAATATTATTATCATTTGTAAATTAATTATATTCACGGGCGCATATTAATAATATTATCTATGGAAGCTTCACACCACGTCAGTCTGGCCACGTGGTAAGTTCCTAAAGGACTTGTGTTACGGCATGTTACGGGTACCAGACAACGGAAATATAATAATATGTAACGAAAATATAAGTTATATGTACCTATTTAAATATGACGTGTATTTTTATTGATACACATATTTAAATACACATCCAAGACCCAGGAACTTTTTGAAAACTTTTTGTTCCGTCGGCGGGATTCGAACCCACGACCCTCGGCTTGAGCTAGCAAAAGCCCTAGCCACAGAGGTCGTCGAAATCTATACTTGGAATACTATTATTGTAATGATTTTCGCTCGGTATAAAATTAATTTTTAAACTGAGCGCGACCTCCCCTAGTATTACCATTTATGCCGTATTAAAATTTAAAATACTACTAGCTAGATCTCGTTCTTAAACCAATTTTGGTCGGTAGTTTTTAAAGTAAGTAATGTACTTATATCATATATTTTTTCGGACAAAATTCGGACTCCCATGCCCCCCCCCCCCCCCCCCCCCCCCTCCTTGTACGACCATGATTATAATATTTTTATAAATTTATCAGTAGGGACATAATATTATTATCAATGTTATACGCACATCAACAACGTCTAGGGATCCATTTATCGAGGAAGGCTATATTTTATCACGCTATAGAGGAAAATGTGGGAAAAACTGAGGGAAATTATTTGAAAGGCCTTATTTGAACGCGCTAATTTCAGGAACTACTGATCCGATTTGAAATAGTACATTTCAAGTAATAAAATAAGTATGTACCTAGGACCTGGGCTTCCCAGAATCAGGTAATATCAGATAGAAATATAAGATGCATCTCGTTAGGAACTCTCGTTATTACAACCTATTATATTATAAAATAAATCCAGAGAATTCACAACAGCTGAAGTTCTCTGAATATGTATTACAACTTCAATTGTGAAAGCTTCGAGGAATTCTAGATTTGTAACCGATATACAGTGGAGTCTATTGAAGTTTTCACTCTTCATGTAATTCTTTCACACATAATAATGTACTATCATCATTCATCAGAGAAATTGATTCCTAGCCAGATGGCGGACCTTTGGCCGCGTAACGCGTTAAGTCAAACCCAAAACAAACGAATTGATATATATTAAGCCGACTATAGTAGGCGCGCGAGTTCATGTCCATCCTGAGGAATGCGGTAGTGCTGTGACCTAATTAATTATGGTAATGTCGATGTCGATAATTATTACACATTTGGTCAACCATATCTATCACAAATTTATCTATCACAAACACTCGACTGCGGACGAATGCGGCGAGGTGGGTGAAGGCGGGGCGCGATGCCCCCGCGCGTCACCTCAGGCCCCGATGGACATGAACTCGCGCGCCTACTGTACATGACGTAGGTCCGTCAACGACTTAGGAATCAATTTCTCGATGGTACAATTAGTAGGTATAATGGCCGATTTACACGGGTGACTAAAGCCGCACGATTTACGCCGCACGGCGAAAATCGACCGTGTAAATGGCAATTCGACTACGCCGCATGCGGCTAAAGTCGCAAGCCCCAAAGTCGTGCGGCCGATGGCCGCATGCGGCTGGTGACTAAAATCGACCGTGTAAATGCTCAGTCGCAAGCGATCGCTTGCTGCGAATACTACTATAATGTAGCGAGCGCAGACGCGACATTTTCACGCAGAATGAACTAGTCACAGGCGATTTTTGTAAATGGGGTGGCGATTCGACTTGGACAAGCGATTCGACTGGTGACTTGTCGGGTGACTAAAATCGACCCGTTAGTCACCCGTGTAAATGGGGTGGCGATTCGACTTGGACAGACGATTCGACTGGTGACTTGCCGGGTGACTAAAATCGACCCGTTAGTCACCCGTGTAAATCGACCATAAAGCAGGCAGCGTACATCACGTCGTCTTATCCCATGCTAAATTAAACTTGAGAGCAATCAGACAACGGATGATGCACGATTGAACACCGAACAATTTTACCCCATTTAGATTATTTATTGTTGGATGCATGCGGAAAGTTTGAAGTTAATAATGTGTTAAAATGTACCATCGAGGAAATTGATTCCTATGCAGTTGATAGACCAACGTTATTTGGTCGCATAATATGTCAATTCAATGTTAATTGTGATCTGTCGTCTGGGTTTGACGTTACTCAACCAAACTACGTAGGTCCCTGATCTGCATAGGAATCAACTTCTCTGACAGTACTTGACATGAGCTGCTGCCTACCTGTAGTTCCTGCACGTCTCCTATTTATCGTAGATGTAACTTATGCATTTAAAAACATTATAAAATTATATAAGTAGACAAATTTTATAACAAATCTAGTGGCAGATTTACAAATTTGCCGCTAGAGGCTACTCAATTTTTGCCGCCCCTACTGGCATTTGAAATTCAATACGTTAGCTTAATTCACAACCATAATATTAATTATTATATTTATCACCATTCATCACAATCATATTAGTTCATATATTTATTATGAAATTGCAACTTTATGATTTGTGTTCTACGTCCTCATTGCAACGGCTTTTTTCCTAAAAAAATTGGGCTTTTGCCGCCCTTCTAAATCTGCCGCCCTAGGGCCTAGGCCTACTTAGCCTATTAGTAAACTTGAAATCTTTAAAATTTAATAAATTTATGATGACATTCTATTAAGTATTATTTATTACGTAGAGATGTACCGACTATTCGGTTACCCCGAGTCCCGGACTATCCGGCTGTTGCCGGAGTAGAGGGTCGAAGTCAGCGACTTGTCGGCGAATAAGGGCCGACCCACACGTACCACAACCACACGACATCGCAACGACAAAATGTCGTCGAGCTGTGGTTACATGTGAATGGTGTCGCTGTAGCATTTTGTGGTTGCGTTGTGGTACCGACAAAATGACGTTGCGATGTGGTTGCGACGTGGTTGCGTCGTGTGCAAGTCGAACTATTGTAGTTTGACTCCTGCTTTTATAGCGGAAACACGTCTTGCCCAAAGTCACGGATTTCGAAGAGGACACTTTATTGTTGCTATCCTTGCTATAATAATTATATTATGTATTATTATTGATAAGAAGAAAACGACGGCAATGTCAGCGTAATTGTCGAAATAGAATTTATTGGGTACATCCTTTATTGGTAAACAAAAGTCAAAGCCAATTTCGTACTGATTATCTTATACTGAGAAGGTTCAAGATAAAGTTCTTCAAAAAAATACATATTGCCATTATGGATTATGAGCCATAAAGGCCCAAAAATCTAGTTTGTTGTATGGGAATCCCTTAAATATTAGCTTTATATTGTTTTAAGTATTTGTTGTTATAGCGGCAACAGATATACACAATATGTGAAAATTTCAGAAGTCTAGCTATAGCGAATCTTGAGATACAGCCTGGAGACAGACTGAACAGACGGACAGACAGACGGACAGATAGACGGACAGACATCGAAGTCTTAGTAATAGGGTCCCGTTTTTACCCTTTGGGTACGGAACCCTAAAAAACATAATCATATTATTATTATTAAAAAAAAAAAAACATTAAATAAAAAATGTCCGCCGTTGTGTTTGTTTTCGTTAAAAATTCGTGAAACGCATTCGTGAATAACGTTTCGTACTAGATGGCGTACGTACCAACTTTTGCTACAGCTCTAATGAATTATGAAAACACAATGTCTACATAATATAAAAAACCTTGACTGATGATAGCTACCACTTTTGAGATTTGTCGCAAATAAAAATGTTGTTCGTTTTATCAATATGAAGCTACTCACAAAAATTAGTTTGATGGTAGTCAAATAAAAATTGTTCTAGGGCTCCCGCACTATATTATTTCCACGCCTCGTTTAAATTTCTACATTTAAACAAGGCGTGGATTTTTTTCTTTCTTTCTCGTTAAGAGTCCGTATACGAAATTTTGCCGATTTCGCTTATTTAACAGACGTGATTTAACAGTTAAAATACAGTATTTCTATAAGTTTTAATGCACAACATTGAAGATCATTTCAATTATAATCTAATGTTGGAGCTAGATTTTTTATTTTTTTTAAGTATTTTTAAATAATCCAACTCAAACCCGCGACAGTTTTGTGATTTTTGCTGTAAAAGGTTTAGAATATCACCTTTTTATGGATTGTATCGACGTCTTAACGGTATGAAAAAAATACAATGTACTGTTGAGAAAGTCGTCTATGGAATGTTGGAATAACTTTTTACCACTTTCATTTAAAAAAAACTCTTTAAAAAACAGAATACCTATCAGTATATTCTATATCTATGCCTATAACTGCCCGCTAACTTGGCGATTGTCCTTTTTCACCTGGCATATGAAAGACGGGCGTGAGTGTGAAGAGAGCAGTAGAAAAGAGAGTACGGGCTCTTAAAGTTTCGCTCCTTTCGTTCTTATAAAGGGCGGCGTGTCGTTGCATCGACGCAACGTTGTGGTTGCGATGTGGTTGCGACGTGGTTGCGACGTGGTTGCGATGTGGTCGGTATTTTACAAGTGGTCGACAACGACTGCAAAATGTGGTACGTGTGAATGGTCCAGTTCATTTACAATACGAAATGTACGCCCGACCACGTCGTGTGTTTGTCGTGTGGTTGCGGTTGTCGTGTGGTTGTGGTACGTGTGGATTGGCCCTAAGAAAGCACCGACTCTCCGGCTTTTAACCTTAAAAGTTATAAAGCCTTACCAGTCTTACACATTTTTAAATTAAATGACAAAGTGTTTCTTGTAAAGAGTTTTTGAGATAGGGAATTTAAATTCTCAATTACTTACAACAAATTACAATTATGAATTCGGTTTTATCTTTTTAAATTAATATAATAATTATTCTGGTAAATATATAAATAAGTATGACATTTTTTTGGATTTTCTTGTTTAAAAAAAATAATTGAGTTTCCTGTCGTCAAAGGTTGTGCACTTAATATGTCATATAATATGTGCCAATATACGGACGGAGCATTACACTATAAAGAGGTGAAGCATGCAAGGTACCACAATTTCGTTTAATGTACTGTATTTGTATACGTGACCGACACTCACACACGCAATTAGGTACTACAACCCGCTGTCATTGTACATAGAGTGACGGCGCCAATGACACGCACACATCCTACACGGGCGGCCATTACTATGCTTCACTCGGGATTAGACAAGGTTACGTCCGTATTTTTTTAAGTCCGTGGTGCCAATATTGAAAAATATATTTATTATTTATAGTCCATTGAAATGTTACATTTGATTTGCATTTATTAGAGGACGCAATTTTATTATTCGAATATGTTGCGGGGCTCAATAGAAGTTTAACCTCAAGTTTGTGGGGTCGCCACTCTTGTCCCCCGGCCGCCATCTTGAAAAAAAGGGGTGACAACACGTTTTCATGATCTTTTGAGAAAAAGGTCTCCCGATCCCATGAAATTAATTTTCTGCAGAAACAAAGGAAACTGTGGAACCATGTGTGGCTGCAGAAAAGCAGGCCTGAAAACGTTTACAGAATAGTAGGCATACTGTAGAGCATTTTAGGTCTGCTTTTCTGCAGCCACACACGCTTTCACAGTTTCCTTTGCATCTGCAGAAAATTAATTTCATGAGATCGGGGGGGATTGGGGGATCTTTTTCTCAAAAGATCATTAACAAGGTTGTTCTAAGGTATCTTTTTTGTAAAATGTATTAAACAAAGTTAAAGAGCGATAGCAAACCTTTTAAAAAAATATGACTTTTTTTTGCTTAAGTATAACTTTTTAAATTTTTAATTTAGGGTAAAAAGTTATATAAACATATTTGTAGGCAAATTAATTTGCAACAAATTATGTTTTTAAAACTTGCAAGGGACAATCTAGCTATAACCTACACCCGAAGTACACCCTGTAATCTGTATAGCAACCTGAAGCAGCAAACACTGTAGTATCACGTCTGACGTCGCATATTAGGTAGGTATATTATAATGATGCTCGTGCCTGGCCACAGATTACTGAATAGCTACTACGCCTTGCTGAGCTAGTTTGAATACTCAAATTAATTGACATCGTAACTATACTACTTACTATGGTGCTAATATCCAGCTCCTATCCTTTGAAACCCAGAATCAATAGTGAGATGTAGTAGCCAATTTCAATCAATCAACAAAGATAACTGTCATATTACATATAAACAAAGCCGGTAGAGCCTTTGTTGTACCGACATAATATGTATAATTAATAATTATACAGTTCAATGTAGAGTAACTAAGGTTATAGAACAGCTAATCAATGTAACAGTTAGAGCCAGTCCACACATGTGTACGCTTCAATAGAATCCGGGGTTCTCCAAACGCGCGTTAGCAAAGCGCGCCCTTTAAAACGCCCAATGTGTATTGTTTACCTGCCTCCCTTCCGTTTTGTCTCGGGGGCTGCTGTCCGTCATGTGTGCGTTGCGACGACACAGCGCGCCGTGTAACACCTTGGTTATTTGTATGTAAAACAACGCAACGGCAACACTGCGCCGACGCAACGCGCCGTGTGGACTGGCTCCAGTAGCATTATCATAGATAATGTTGATGCTTGGTTTTAAATTCAATTTTCTACCGATGAAAAGCTTTAGCTTGTCTTTTGGGCTCTCTGAAATCATATCAAGAGGTTTTCTTAGGTGGATAAGTACCGCTGTTGAGCCTGGCAACACAGGAGATAGTGGTGGGAATATGTGGTGGCCGGTGGGCCAAAAAAGTGTGTGGCCTGTTAAAAAGAGCCGGAGGTACTCCGTATCTCAAATAAGTACGTATAAATGCCCCTTAAAATATGCCTTTTTTACGTTGGGAAATGGGAAATGCTTGATACATTTCCGGCTTAGGGGGGTTCCGGGATAGGTATATGGCTGATGGCACTGCCAAGATGCTGCGACAGCAGAAAAGTACCCGGACTTACCCTCTTAAGCTCATCGCGCCTTCCCTCCACATGTGGGTCACAACTCACAAAGTTTTTTTTTTCGAATTTTCAAGTCGCAGAGCAAAAGTTGTTCAAAATGACCCCCAGAAGGTCAAGTCCCTTTCGGCTTAGTATGTAACCTATTTGAAACATCCGTTATTACATAAATATGTAAAAATTGAATTGTTACCAGAACTTGAAATGAAACTCCTGGATAATTATTATAAATTCACAAAAAAGTCGATGTAAGAGTTAATAGAAGTACACATATTATATCGTTTTCCATGCAGTAATATTATGTTTCCATTGTTATCAGAAGTGTTCGGTTAGTAGAAAACTCCTTGGTAGGTTCATTAATAAACGGAATGTTGAGGTGACAGCAAAGCTTTGTGGCCCACGCGAGGGCTTGACAGAAACAATTAACGTTTGAGCTCCCGTGCTGTATTCAGCGTGAGTCGTGACTCGTGATTGATTTGTCTATTGGCTGTTCAGGGGTCCCAGACTCAAATTTTGGTCACGAGATTTGTGTGTGTGTATGTGTGTGTGTATGTGTGTGTGTGTGTGTGTGTGTGTCTGTGGAGGGGGTTTTGGTAATATTATACCTAATACTTAAGTAAGTACCTAGAGTTTGGCGGGATTAATGTACCCTTTACCCTCCCTTGGACCGAGAATGTCCATGTTACGCAATTTTTTATTTTAATTTAAGGGGCCGGGTACCCTTGAAATTCTCATACATACGTAATACCAAAATCATTTTCTCATACGAAAATATTTAACATGTTTGAGTTGTTTTTCAGCTTAAAATGGTAATTACCTAGGTTCCTGCACAAATATTTACTTCAAAATATTTAAACACTAAAAATTTTTTTTTTGTTTAAACTTTTTTTTGTAAATTTACTACTTAATATTTAAACACTAAAAAATAGAGTAAAAGCCTAAAAAATATATAAATAATATTAATTTACTACAAATATTTTTTAGTGTTTAAATATTTTGAAGTAAATTTTTGTGCAGGAACCTAGATAATTACCATTTTAAGCTGAAAAACAACTCAAAAATGTTAAATATTTTCGTATGAGAAAATGATTTTGGTATTACGTATGTATGAGAAATTCCAAGGGTACGCGGCCTCTTAATTATTCAACTTTCGTTTGGCATTTTCAATAATTGAATAGCTATGTCCACAATATGCAATTTCATCTTCAATTTTCGTCATTTTCTTTTTATTCAACTTTCGTTTGGCATATTCAATAATTGAATGCGTCAAAATCTACCCGCGTTGAAAGAAAAGTGTCACAGCGAACGCTACGATTTCAACGCGCGTCACGGGCATGCCTCACGTTCGCTGTTGACCGCGCTATAACGCATGCCCTTGATGAACAAAAAAGGCCCAGTGTGGACAAAGCTTTTACTCTTTAAATTCGAAATAAAAAAATATAAGCTTAAAATATACTTATATAAGATTAATTAGCTACTGTATTATCTATACTAATCTATCTACACTTATTATAATTGGGAAGAGTTTGTTTGTTTGTTTGTCTGAACGCGCTAATCTCAGGAACTACTGGTCCGATTTGAAAAATTCTTTCAGTGTTAGATAGCCCATTTATCGAGGAAGGCTACAGGCTATATTTTATCACGCTAATATTAACAAGAGCGAAGAAATAGAGGAAAGTGTAGAAAAAACGGGGGAAAATTATTTGAAAGGGCTTATTTGAACTCGCTAATCTCAGGAACTACTGGTCCGATTTGAAAAATTCTTTCAGTGTTAGATAGCCTAATTATCGAGAAAGGGTATAGGCTGTATTTTATCACGTTTAGACTAATAGGAGCGAAGAAATAGAGGAAAGTGTGGAAAAAACGGGAGAAATTATTTAAAATGGCTTATTTGAACGCGCTAATCTCAGGAACTACTGGTCCGATTTGAGAAATTCTTTCAGTGTTAGATAGCCCATTTATCAAGAACGGCTATAGGCTATATTTTATCACGCTAAGACTAATAGGAGCGAATAAATAGAGGAAAATGTGGAAAAAAACGGTGGAAATTATATGAAATTGCTTATTATCTTAAGAACTACTGTAGCAATTTTTATGTTATTAGACAAACATGAATAATAGACCACGTGAAGGGACATAGGCTATTTTTTTGCGGAAAAAAATGTACGGTTGCGTGAAATTCCTAAATTACGCGGAAGCCGCGCGGAACATCTATATAATTATACCTAATAACATTGTAGGAAAGTCAATTCTGTATGTTAAATATTTTCTGGACGTAATCTACTATGCTAACGCGGACGAAGTCGCGGGCAACAGCTAGTGTATTATAAAGTGTGAATAAAAAGTGACTACTATAGAGCAAAAATAGGTCAAGAATAGTTTTTTTGTATGGAAAATATTTTATAACCCCTCAAATATATATAATATTTTATTTAATTTTATTGTTTATTATAAAAGTACACATATAATTACGTAATATTAAGGATTATGTAAAAATTTCAAGTGCCTTACAAGGCCAAAAAATCACGTTTGTTGTATGGAAGCTATAGTACATTACGCACCTAGGACAGGAAAATAAGATTATTTATTTTAAGTATTTGTTGTAATATAGCGGCAGTAGAAATCACAATCTGTAATAAATTCAGAAGTGTACAGAAATCTACAGAGGTTCTTGAGAGTTGAGATACAGCCTGGAGAGTGGAGACAGACAGACAGACGAACAGACAACAAAGTCTTAGTAATAGGGTCCCGTTTTTACCCATTGGATACGGAACTCTAAAAAGAATAAGAATATTTTTTTACTGTGGAAGTTGGTTTAACTTTTTAAAATAATAATTATTATCAGGAGGGTTCGTACGTATACTGTATACAGTTGAGCACTAGGGGTTGCACTTGCAACTTCCGACTAGCCGAGGATTGGAAATCTATTAAAATATTATTTAATGCAAAATCTCTCTTAAGACGGCTTATGTTAAGAAGGCTTTGATGCAAAAATGGAATGGAAGCAAAGAAGATTTATAATAATTAATAATTATTATTAATTAATCATTGGATATTTTTAATGTTGATGATTGGTTGAATAAATGAATACTAGCTAAAAGCAGAGCTTTGTGAGTTCGCGTCGTTTTTCTGCGTGGTAATAATCTTTAAGGCAGTTTTTTTTTAATTTAAAGCACAAATCAATAGGCGTGATAATTTTTCCGTAATGTGTACCAGTTACCAAAAACGTGTTCAGGTTCAGGGCCGGTACCACGAAACGGTTTTGAGACTCAAACAATCGTACGAGAATGTTGCGTCCTACTCTAACAAACGTGAAATGACGTTGTTAGAGCAGGAGGCGGCAATCTCGTCCGATTGTTTGAGTCTCAAAACGGTTTCGTAGTAGGCCTACTGACTTGTGGGATATACAGACTAAATCTCGCTTCGCTCGCCCTAGCTAGTTGTTGAGTGTTGCCCGAGACTTATGATGATGGTGCAGCATGATAGCCTAAAGCTTTTCTCGATGAATAGACTAGCTAAGTGTCGCTGCACACGGGCCACACGCGACAGCCACAAAGCCGTTTTAAGCTAGTCTATTGGTTGTAAAGCGAATCGTTGCAGCGTGTGGCGGCCACCGGCGTCAAATAATGTATGAAAACTCCGTAGTTTTCATACATTATTTGACGCCGGTGGCGGCGCGGTGTTTTGTGTTGGTGGCCGGTGGCCCGAGTGCGGCAGCCCTCCCTTGCGCGTCACACCTTGACTCACTGATAGTTGTTAGTATGGAGATAGGTAGTAGGTAAGTAGGCTACTGGCTACATTAGTGATAGTTTTTCCGTAAAGTGTAGCACAAACTATAAAGTTGTGGGGTATACTAGTAGTAACTTATATAAGAAATTGCAAAAGTTACAATCTGAAAGTTACAAACTATTATTATTATTTTTAACAAAAAATTAAAACCGACTTCCAAGGTAAAAACAATAATAACATTAATATGAACTAAAAAGTATTAAATAATTTTTACTATCTAATAGTGCCTTTTTCGGAATTCGGCTAAACCTCAACTATTTCTGTACTCAATCTTCATTATTTTGAAGTCGGTACCAGATAGCTGAATCTTCAGTCCTCTGACAGAATATTTGAAACTTTTGGAACTGGCACCGACTTCAAAATAATGAAGATTGAGTACAGAAATAGTTGAGGTTTAGCCGAATTCCGAAAAAGGCACTATTAGATAGTAAAAATTATTTAATACTTTTTAGTTCATATTAATGTTATTATTGTTTTTACCTTGGAAGTCGGTTTTAATTTTTTGTTAAAAATAATAATAATTTCACTCTTTTTAGTTACACTAGTACGTAAACCTTCGCGTATATTTTACGTAATTTATTACAATTTGTTAAGTGTTGAGATTTGTAAATTTTTTATTTTCTAAGAAAATTTAGTTCCGCAATTCAACAACAGATGTCGTTGTTAAGCTTCTGCATCGCGGTATCGCTTACTCGATTACATTTGATATAACTAATTCGCTACAATAATTATTTTCTTCTCGCTCACTTCAGAGGGATTAACGTCCCAGAACCATAAGACCAGTTTTAGGCGTAAGACGTAGACGTCTATTCTTTACATTAAGAGTCACAACTCACACTCACAAAATAATATATTAACAGTAAAGTGAACAGTAGTTAGTAAAGTATTCGATCTGTATAATATAAAGTAGTAAAATATTCGATCTCTCGTTTGCCGCCACGCGCCGCCCGCGCGACACCGTCGCCTCTGTAGCGCCGACCGCCGTGTATTAAACAAACAGGTGTTGTTATGTAACAATACATAATTATTATTACGAGTTAGTATATCCATACCTATGCCTTGCAGTACTTCTGTCTATTCTGTGCCATGAGACATTGGTGACCTTAACACGACGTGGTAATGATGATGATGACGATGATGATGATTATGATTATGATGATGAATATTAATTGCATAGTAGCATATGCTTTCTGTTCTTAAAACAACGCCGAAACTCCCAAACGTGTATCTATAAGGAGTCAGGAGTTCTCTCAGCATCTTCGAAACCATGGTATACCTTGACCCAATATTTGACTTTTTGGTAGCATATTCTTAGTACACTTCACATAAAACCAAAATAACCATATGTTTCCATATAAATTTCGAGGAGTTCCCTCGATTACTCCTGGATCCCATCATCAGGTCACCACTTTGTGAACATGGTACCAAATTGGAGTAAAACCAAATACAACAAAGCAAAAATTTCGAAAATCGGTTCACAAACGGCGGAGTAATCGTTGAACATACAAAAAAAAAAAAAAAAAAAAAAAAAAAAAAAAAAAAAAAAAAAAATATCCACAGCCGAACATATAACCTCCTCGTTTTTTGGAAGTCGGTTAAAAAGGGCCGGGTCCACGCGCGCTTGCGATAACACGCATTTAACATGAATATAGCCCTTGAAAACCTATTTGATAAACTTTGACGTTGGTTGGTTGGTTGGTACTTGGTAGGTTTTCCTAGTGAATTCATGGTACGACTTCCCCTTGGTTAGTCCCGTACGCCGTGTTTTAATCTCTTATTTTTGCCGTAGTATTTGTGCCCGTAGGCTCCTTTTATCCGACTTTAAATAAAAGAGGTTATCAATTCGACCATAAACTACGCAAGACCTATTACATAAATTACCAGAAACCTATTCTTTACTTTCGGTAACCTAAAAATGTTCTCTGTAATTTCAATTTTCAGATTGAGGCTACACCAGAGTGTTGCTAAACAACCTCTCTCTCTCTTTCAACTACTAACTACGGCAATTATACTGGTGTTTGCAAAGTATAATAAAACCATGTTATTATAATGATGTTCTAAAACAGCACGTATGTAGGTACTTACTATACAGATTAAAGAAGTTAAAGAAGACGGACCTACGTAATTTGGTCGCGCATAAACCCAGCCGACAGATCACGGCTATCACTGATTTGACATAACTCAACAAAAATAATATGATCCACCATCTGCCTATGAATCGATTTCTTCGATGGTACACAAGTTGCGGTAAATATTTAGTTTCGAAGTCCCAACGCTGCATTTTTTTTTAACCGACTTCCAAAAAACGAGGAGGTTATATGTTCGGCTGTGGATATATTTTTTTTTTTTTTTTTATTTTTGTATGTTCAACGATTACTCCGCCGTTTGTGAACCGATTTTCGAAATTTTTGTTTTGTTGTATTAGGTTTCACTCCAATTTGGTCCCATTTTCACAAAGGTGGTGACCTGATGATGGGATCCATGAGTAATCGAGGGAACTCCTCGAAATTTATATGGAAACATATGGTGATTTTGGTTTTATGTGAAGTGTACTAAGAATACGCTACCAAAAAGTCAAATATTGGGTAAAGGTATACCATGGTTTCGATGATGCTGAGAGAACTCCTGATTCCTTATAGATACACGTTTGGGAGTTTCGGCGTTGTTTTAAGAACAGAAAGCATAAACTACTATGCAATTCATATTCATCATCATAATCATCATCATCATCATCGTCATCATCATCATTACCACGTCGTGTTAAGGCCACCAATGTCTCATGGCACAGAATAGATAATAGTACAAGGCATAGGTATGGATATACTAATAATAATAATGATGTACTGTATAACAATTAACAACACCTGTTTGTTTTTAATACACGGCGGTCGGCGTCGCCGCCCAGCGCCGCCGCGCGGCGCGTGGCGGCAGAAGACAGAATATCGAATACTTTACTAACTACTTTATATACAGATCGAATACTTTACTACTTTATAAAATTTTAATAGACAAATAGAATTAAAATAAAGTTATTTTAAAAAGAGCATTTAAACAAAACAAAGTCAATAAGTGTCTTTTTAATTAGTTATACTTATTATTCGATAGATGGTGCACTAAGTACCTATCGATTTGAATTCTTGATAACAAGAACAGCTGTCAATAATTATTATGATAATATTAAATATTATGCTACGCTACATCCTATGCAAGTTTGTACAATTTTTTATCTGATAGATCCTTCGATCGTGGAAAAACGAGACACAATAGCCTTTCTATTGTTATCGCAATCGCCGGTGACCGCTTCGGGCTTGAAGTATTAAAATTGTTAAATTACTTAGCACAATATGTTCACTTCACTGATAATATTATATTATTTTGTGAGTGTGAGTTGTGACTCTTAACAAATTGTAATAAGATACGTAAAATATACGCGAAGATTTATCTACTAGTGTAAATGAAAAGAGTGAAATTATTATTATTTTTAACAAAAAATTAAAACCGACTTCCAAGGTAAAAACAATAATAACATTAATATGAACTAAAAAGTATTAAATAATGTTTACTATCTAATAGTGCCTTTTTCCGAATTCGGCTGAACCTCAACTATTTCTGAACTCAATCTTCATAATTTTGAAGTCGGTGCCAGTTCCAAAAATTTTAAATATTCTGTCAGAGGACTGAAGATTCAGCTATCTGGTACCGACTTCAAAATAATGAAGATTGAGTACAGAAATAGTTGAGGTTCAGCCGAATTCGGAAAAAGGCACTATTAGATAGTAAACATTATTTAATACTTTTTAGTTCATATTAATGTTATTATTGTTTTTACCTTGGAAGTCGGTTTTAATTTTTTGTTAAAAATAATAATAATTTAAAAAACGGTAGCAAATAAACAAGCAATTTTACAATTGAAGAGAATTGCAGCTGTTTCATGTTACGTCTCTAGAATAGCATGGAATAGTTCAAAAGTAAATAGGTCCATAATATCAGCATTGTAGAATCGTTAGCAAAACAACACTGTCTACTGTCTAGTGACTCTACAGTCTACACTGTCGAGTTGAAAGGAATATTAGTTATGCTGAATTAAATGAGATAGCTTCCGAGATGCAACATGAAATAACGTCATTTTCTCGTACTCTGATTGGAATGAAATGGCTATATCGAATTCTCGTTTTATTAGGCTAGACGTTGCATTCAAATCAAATATTTTAGCGAATAGTGTTTATTGCTTTCCAAGAAAATATAATATCCCACCAAAAACATTTCTTGTAAAATGTCGCCGAGACGACATTTTACAAAAAATGTTTCCGGTGAGATTTCAGTTCATTTTGTAAGTTGGTTCTTGTAAGACGTATTTATTAAGGTTTTTTAGTTACTGTCTACAGTCCTGTGCAAACTCTTATGTCCTAATTTATAAAATTAGTGAAAGTCTCATATATTTAAACCTGCACCCCCCATTTTGGGGGATGGGGGGCGAGAGTTACAAGTTTATGTATTTATTTGTTGGTTGTATAATATATACTAAACTTAGATTACATACGAAATTTCAGCTTAGTAGCGCACTTCAGGAAGTAGCCAAACATTTTGATGATCATCAGTGTGTCAATGACGAAATCGGTGTATTTTAGATATCTATAAAATCTTAGGATGGCCATAACCTCGAACAGCTTGTGGTTACATGCAAAGTTGACGGTCGCCGCCCAAGAGGCTGAAGCCCTATTAGATGGTCTGATCAAGTGCGCATAACTCTAGATACCGGCCTCCATGATGCTCTCCATTCTTCCAAGGATCGCCACAGATGGCGTAATGTGGTCGTCACTAAACACCAGCCCGGAAAAGTTCTGAGATCCTTGACATAGCAATTACGCTAAGGTAAGCTGGTACCGACTTCAAAAGCATGAAAATTGAGTACAGAAATAGTTGAGGCTTAAGCGAAGTCTGAAGACGCCACTATAATAGGGAATAAGAATTATTTGATTCTTTTTAGATTATGAATAAGTACTTTTGTTTTTACCTTGGAAGTCGGTTTTAATTTTTTGTAAAAAAATAATTATTTTACCCTTTTTAGTTACATATGAGACGACAAGGCTATATAATAGCTTGTTGTCTTAGTTGTGCATATTACTAGCGGTCGCCCGCGGCTCCGCCCGCGTGGATGTCGGTTACGGCTGCAAAAAGCCTACCCAGGAAGGACTCGGTCAGCAAAATGATTACCAGGTCAATTCACAGACTCCGACACTGACATCGGCGACGCAGACGCAGTCATTATCCGAAGGGTGCACGCTGCACAGTGCACACTGCACAGATTGTCTTCCTCCCGCATGCGCATCCCGCTTGGTGATGTTCACTATATATTTTAATTTCGCCATAATTTCAAGACCAAATTTTATCTACATAAGCTGTACTTAGTGATGAAATAATTTATTTTGATAAGGAGTAATAGCATGAGTAAAATAAACGCGTTTAAATGTAGTCCAAAAAAATTCAACATTTTTAGTTTAAAAAAAATGGTTATTGTGCCTCGCTCGACATAGATAAGTATAGTGTGTTGCGGACTTTTTTGTAGATATTTATAAGATTTACAATTACTAGAACATTTTATATTTCTATCTTTTATAGTTTCGGCAGCGTACGCAAAATAAGTAACTTTTCTGGTTGATTTTACACCTGGCGTCCGAAAAACTCAAATATCTTACGAAACCCTATTTTTTTCAAAATAAAATTTAGCCCATGTTCAGCAGAAATAATGTAGGATTCATTGGCTTTTGCTTGGAGTAGTTTAAATAAAGCCAAAATCCTCAAACTTGTATCTACAAGGATTCAAAAGTTCTGTTGGGTACCTTTAGAACCAGTGTACATCCTGGTGCAAAATCTTACTTTTTGGTAGTATAATATGCCTAAAATACTCCAGAAAAAATCGAAATCACTATATGTTCATATGTTCCCATATAAATTTCAAGGAGTCCCCTCAATTCCTCATGGATCCCATCATCAGATATAGTATATATATATATATATACCGAACGAACATATAACCTCCTCCTTTTTGAAATTCGGTTAAAAAGGGGAATTACGACCCTCAGCAATGAGGAACACGACGCGAGGAGGAGGATAAAACCTATTAATCCTTCAAGCATAAGAGCACCGGTGATCGCGACAACAATAGAGTACAATAGCATTTCCAAGAATCCGCGATCGAAGGTTTAAATTGAGACTAGGTATGTTTAATGTGTCTACTATTGACATCATATCCTGAGAATATGAACTATCTGGTACATTGGAAACCAACTCTATAAGGGTTCAAAAAACGACGAATAACTTCGAGAAAAGGTAGTGGTGCTCTTGCGCTTCGCTTGGCTCGTCTCGGCGGGTGCACTCCGGTGCACCCAGATTCACGTCTCGATTCTCGAGACTATATAATATCAATATCGTCCAAAATATTATGACGTAACACCGAATTAAAATTAGTACTGAAATCAGTCAGAAATGAGAAGGCAGAGCTTTTTATTATAAACTAGATAACGCCCGCAACTCCTTACTCCGTTGCGCCAAAACTTGTCACGCGGGAACCGTACATTTCTCCGGAATAAAAAGTATCCTATGTCCTTTCCCAGGTCTCGAAGTATCTCCATACCAAATTTCAGCGAAATCGGTTCAGCGGTTTGGACGTTTTCGCATTTATAATATTAGTATGGATTTTATAATAATGAATTATTATTCCTCATAATATAGCTGAATGATTTATCAAAATAAGTTTGTTATTCGTTGTTTAAAACTAAATAATTATAATTATTATTACTGCTAATTTTCAGGAATCCCTGCATCGAGTCAATCTAACCAAAGTTAAAAATATTTTTTTGGTTCTTTCTAACTTTGGTTATATTGACTCGATGCACGGATTCCTGAAAATTAGCAGTAATAATAATTATTTACTTAAATAATTAAGTAGCTGAAAGTACGTATATGTAAAGGACATTTTTTTAAGTTAGCCCAAAGTCACATAGGTATTATAAAATGCCAATTTTTTAACCAGCAAAAACCTTAATGTTCTCGAGAAAAACTCAAGCCAACGCGTGTATGCCTCAAGTTCTCATGATCTCATAATTTTCCAAGCTAAGTTATCCAGTGACCCTGTTGAGGACAATAAATAATCCTCGTTATACGCGCCCATTAGTAACGGATACTGCATTAGTTATTTAATATCGCTCCCACACCTTGACACCGGAGCTGAGTATCTGATAAATTCGCAACGACCGCCTAATAACTATCAGGCGCACGAATCGATGGGAGGGGGGTTCAAGACGTAGGGGGCCTCAATTACGGACGAGGGGGTAGGAAAGGGGGGGAGGGGGAAAGTGGAGGGTGAGAGGGGCGACGGTAACGCGCAAGTCTATGGTATCGACCGTCCCGGATGTGCATTGCAATGCTGGAGAGATCTGCCGGAACTCCGAGCGCGTTTGTATCGTATACTCGCATTACGTAAGACGATCTCGATCGGACAAACGTATGACTTTTGTAGCAATTTCTGAGGGTTTATCTATTAGTTTATTGGTTAATTTTGTTAGACAATCCAAAGGGAAACTTCGTAAAAAAACTTAATTTTTTTTTAAAAACGGTAATAAGAGAAATTGATAGCGGATGGATCTGCATTTGGTGAGGTTATGTCAATGGTGATCTGTCGGCTGAACTCGACATAACCCGTCCAAATTATCTGCCTATGAATTTCGGTGGCTGCAAGACAGAAAGAACGAAACATTCATTGGTAAAACAATACAAAAATCTAAAGAAATAAAAACATTTCAAAACCAAATTTACCAAATAGGTGCTTACCAAGCATGTAATGCGACTTGCGACCATAGTCACAACTCGCAACGCTGAGTTCAGTAATACTATTAGGCCGTGTTCAAACCAAACTGACTGTCAGCCGCCGAATGTGAGCAGGCTCTCTGTGAGTCCCAGTGTGAACGTGAAAATAAACGGCATCGAATGTACGCGCCTACGCCTAGCGTAATAATACCCCAGGAAAATTAAACATTCGACCTCGGAATTCGAACTCGCATAGAGCTGAAAATTGGTAGAGACGTTAAATACACCATTACAAATAAAACCTCAAAAGTACCCGGCGATCCTCCTTGTGCAAAAATTTTCATTCAAGGTCAAAGGTATAAAAATGAGGTTTTTCCTGTTTTTTTTTCCAAACTATACATTTTATCACAAAAATAAGTATGACAAGAGTGTAGATCATACAAAAAATATTCAGACACTTTTTTCATATGACTTACCATTCCTTATAAATGGCGGGCTTAAAGTTTAGGAAAATCATATCTATGCCTAAATTATAAAGCTAAAGAATTTGTGGAACTACAGCTTTGAATTGAAGAATTCGTTTTTTGTTGGATAGTCTTATTTATTGAGGAAGCCTTGAGCTTTATAACATCACGTTGCCACCAATAGGAGCAAAGAAACAGGAAAATGGGGAAAAACGGGGAAAATTATTTGAAGGAGCTTATCTCACAAACGGCTGAAGAAATTTTTATGTTATTTGGCACATATATAGAGTAGGCTACGTGGAGAGACATAGGCTATTTTGTTTTTCAGGAAAATTTACGGTTTTCGTGAAATTTATAATTAGCGCGGGCGGAGCCACGCTTAACATCTAGTAAGTACTACATACTAGGGTTGTTTGAAAAAATTGAAATGTTCTTGGCCTGACATACTTCTGAGTGACTTGCAAGCGTACTGTTGCTCTTCGCGACTCGAAACTACGCCTAGCGTAATAATACTCCAGGAAAATTAAACATTCGACCTCGGAATAACTCGCATAGAGCTGAAAATTGGTAGAGACGTTATTGGTAGAGACGTTAAATACACCATTACAAATAAAACCTCAAAAGTACCCGGCGATCCTCCTTGTGCAAAAATTTTCATTCAAGGTCAAAGGTATAAAAATGAGGTTTTTCCTGTTTTTTTTTTCCAAACTATACATTTTATCACAAAAATAAGTATGACAAGAGTGTAGATCATACAAAAAATATTCAGACACTTTTTTCATACGACTTACCATTCCTTATAAATGGCGGGCTTAAAGTTTGGGAAAATCATATCGATGCCTAAATTATAAAGCTAAAGAATTTGTGGAACTACAGCTTTGAATTGAAGAATTCGTTTTTTGTTGGATAGTCTTATTTATTGAGGAAGCCTTGAGCTTTATAACATCACGTTGCCACCAATAGGAGCAAAGAAACAGAGGAAAATGGGGAAAAACGGGGAAAATTATTTGAAGGAGCTTATCTCACAAACGGCTGAAGCAATTTTTATGTTATTTGGCACATATATAGAGTAGGCTACGTGGAGAGACATAGGCCATTTTGTTTTTCAGGAAAATTTACGGTTTTCGTGAAATTTATAATTCACGCGGGCGGAGCCACGCTTAACATCTAGTAAGTACTACATACTAGGGTTGTTTGAAAAAATTGAAATGTTCTCGGCCTGACATACTTCTGAGTGACTTGCAAGCGTACTGTTGCTCTTCGCGACTCGAAAAGTTTAGATTTGGTTACGGTAATAAGTCACACAGCCCTCGTATGCTGAAATAGTTCCGCTCCGCTCTGTTAATTATATATTTCACGGAATCCGTACATTTTCCCAAGAAAAAAATAGCTTATGTCCTTCCTCGTGGTCTACTTTATATCTGTGCCAAATAACATAAAAATGCTTCAGCCGTTTGTGGGATAAGTTCCTTCAAATAATTTTCCCCGTTTTTGCCCATTTTCCTCTGTTTCTTTGCTCCTATTGGTGGCAACGTGATGTTATATAGCTCAAGTCTCTCGATAAACAAGACTATCCAACAAAAAACTAATTTTTCAATTCAAAGCAGTAGCTCCACAAATTCTTTAGCTTTATATTATAAGTATTAGGTATGATTTTCCCAAACTTTAGGCCCGCCATTCATAAGAAATATTAAGTCGTATGAAAAAAGTGTGAATATTTTTTGTAGAGAATTCTATGATCTACACTCTTGCTCTACCTATTTTTGTGATAAAATGTACAGTTTGGAAAAAAAAACAGGAAAAACCTCATTTTCACCTTTGACCTTGATTAAAAGTTTTGCACAAGGAGGATCATCGGGGACTTTTGAGGTTTTATTTGTCATTACAAATAAAACCTCAAAAGTCCCCGTGTATTTAACGTCTCTATCCAATTTTCAGCTCTATGCGAATTATTCCGAGATTTCGATTTCTTTTGGGTCTAATTAGACCGGGCTATAAGTAATAACGTATTGTCGGTTAGGTGTGAACGAAAAAGTGAATAATATGTACATGGATTAACAAAAAAAAAATATATATATATCTACAGCCGAACATATAACCTCCTCGTTTTTTGGAAGTCGGTTAAAAATGGAAATACAATAAACTGTGTATCGTTCGCTCACATTCGGCGGCTGACAGTTTGGTTTGAATACGGCCTTATACCACCAAATTTGGTACAGCTAATATATATTCTGTGACCAAATTAAACTTTAAATAATCATGATTCATGAGACACTAGTAAGATTCTAGTCGCTATACTCATTTGTTGTCTACCGACAGGACACCCTGGGTTCATGTTAATCGTTTTTTTATAAGAATGAGGCTTTGTTTTCCTCGATAATTAATTGGTAATTGGTGGCCGGTATGACGCATGTAACAAATTAATCACCTTGTTTGCTTTGAGGTGTTCGATGCTAGCAAAATATGGGATGGGTTTTATTTATTGCTCCAGCGGGTTTTCGTAATAATATAAGTAGAGTCGTGTCGAACTGTCTCATAAGGGTGAAATAGAGCATAATAAAATAATATTTTGATGGCTTGAGTAATTGAATACAAATTCCTTTTTAAGGACTCCGTGGACGAATATACGGATCCTCCTTATATTTTAGAGTAGCTTAGCTAATATAATAAAATAATAATATTGTAAGACTGGAATAACCGTCTATTATATTAACAAAACTTATTGAGGCAGATCAAAAAACAACAAAAATAAAACTTAATCTTAAAACATCATGATAATATTACTTAAAACTAAGAAGCCTCGAAGAAGCTTGGTGTTCTTAACAGAGCGAGACAGTACTTCAGTCCGGACCAACGCCTACAACTCTACAAGGCGCAAGTTCGGCCTCATATGGAATACTGTTCTCATCTCTGGGCAGGGGCGCCAAAATACCAACTGCTCCCTCTGGATCGTATCCAACGTAGGGCCGCTCGAATTGTTGATTGCCATAGTGTTTCAAACAGCTTGGACCCCTTGGAATTGCGCCGAGATGTAGCTTCGCTCTGCATCCTCTATCGGTTATATCACGGGGAGTGCTCTGAGGAATTGTTCGGAATCATACCACCTGCAACTTTTCGCCATCGTCCCACGCGAAAAACATACCATCCTCATCACCTTGATGAGTGGCAGTCTTCCACAGTGCGTTTCTCGCGTAACTTTCTACCGCGCACTGTAAAACTCTGGAACGAACTGTCACCAGCAGTATTTCCGGACCTATACGACCTGCAAACCTTCAAGAAAAGAGCGTATTCCCTCTTAAAAGGCCGGCAACGCTCCTGCAGCTCTTCTGATGTTGCAAGTGTCCATGGGCGACGGTAGTTGCTTACCATCAGGTGACCCGTCTGCTCGTTTGCCCCCTTATTTAATAAAAAAAAAAAAAAAAAAAAAAAACTAGTTCAATCTATGAGATATAAAAATATTTCGTCACTTATGTACGTCGAGGTACCTACTTAGTAGAGCTATAAGAACAATAAAAATATATATAATTTATGTAATTATCATCAATGTATTTTATTTTATATAAACATTTTTAGACCTAATTTTACGCATGTTAATAATAATATGTACTCGCATCCATTATGTAATTTGACAAAAAATAGTAGGTATGTAAAGAGTAAATACTAAATACAACAAGTTCATTAAAATCTACGAGGAATGGTGCTGTTTCCCGCTTGTTATGGAGAGGGAAAATTACATACTTCCCACTTAGAGGTGAAAACTCCGGAATGTTTCCGAAATTTTTGATGTTTTCGGGAAAGTTTCAGGAAATTTACTCGAAAAATTCCTGAAAACTCCCAAATTTGGAAGTTTTGAAAACTGTCATGTATCTAATGAAGACAGTTGTGACGTTTAGTTTTGAACGCAAATGACACTAAAATTACCTACTTCTTAAAGTTTTGATAAAATTTTACATACTTTAGGCAAAATATTTTGTCCAAATATAACCAGTTTTGTCCAAATGTAACCAGTATAATTATGAAAGCAGATATTTTGTCCAAATTATTATTCAGTCGCATGATTCAGATAGTTGTAATAAATATTTATCTTGGATAACATTATTTTCAAACATACTTTATTTATATTGCTCAGGATTGACATTGCTTTACACTTTTCAATTTTTTATATTATTTTTCTTTGAAACCGTGTATGAAATAGTATTTTTTTTATAAAAACTAGAATAGTTTTCTTATAGTAATACAGAAACCTTATTAAAATATGGAATAACTAGCTGTTGCCCGCAACTTCGTTCGCGTGGACTTCAGTTTATAGCGCGCGATGTCAACAAAATTGGTGTCAAAAGCTTTTATAAAAAAAACCCTTGTACCCCTTAAATCAAAACACCCAATTTTAAACGACATTTGCCATAAACTATTTATCATTGATAGGTTTAAGGTTACGTCACTGCATAGATAAAATACTGAGTTATTTAATAACGTAAAAGAGTACATAATAACAATTGAAGGAATCGAAAATCAGTTACAACTTATAAGATAATACCATCTCATTCTTTTTTGTATTTTTGTATATTTATAAATAAGAATTAATTGTATACTTAACTTTAATTTAATTTGGTTATAGATGTGTTTTTATAAAATAATGTCGTGCATGTCTTTAATTGATATAAGCACTAAAATGTAGTTATTAATGTAATCAATGTATATGCGTGTGTTTATATTGTTGATATGCCTAATAAATAAATAAATAAATAAATAAATCTCTTATAGAAAAACGTTTGTGTAAGCAATAGCGCGATGTAGGAGACGCACAGCGCCATCTATTATGAATTTTTGGAACTAGCATTTGAACTAATTTACGCAAATATACCCCCTTACAACCCTTTTGTCCAGTTAAGAAGCAGCCTATGTCCTTTCTCATACTTTGGACTATCTGTGTACAAAATTTCATTACAATCGGTTCAGTAGTTTTGGCGTGAAAGCGAGTCAGACAGACAGACAGACAGAGATACTTTCGCTTTTATAATATAAGTATAGAAGTATAGATTTACGAGCTTAAAGTAAGCTTACGTACTTATAGCCCGCTATTTAGGGGCGAAATAACGGTTAAGCTGTAACTAAATTATTACTCGTGACGAGTCGAGGTCGCTGTATAGACCAAAATATTTTTGGTAACACTTTGAAGGAGTGACGAGTAGGGGTAAATTTTGTATGGAATAAACATTTTTAGTTTTTTTCCTGAGGTAAATTATTTAGATTTTAGGTAGGTAGGTACAATCATGCCTGGTAAGTTTTTATTCACAAATATTCGGCATGTCATATAGTTATTTTGAAAATTTATTTTATTTGTTATCGTAATCGTGTATTTTTATACGTTTCAAAGAAAAATAATATAACAAATCGAAAAGTGTCAAGCAAAGTCAATCCTGAGCAATATGTTTGAAAAAAATGCTATCCATACTTACTAATATAATAAGTAATTAATAAAATATTTATCACAACTATCTGAATTATGTGACTGAATAATTAAACTTGGACAAATCTGCTTCCACATCATACCTATAATAATTATACCTAAGGTATGTTCAATTTAATCAAAACTATAAAAAGTAGCTAATTTTAGTGTTATTTTTTGCATTTAAAAATAAACGTCACAGCTGCCTTTATAAGATAAATGTCAGTTTCCAAAACTTCCGAATTTGGAAGTTTTCAGGAAGTATTCCTTAGAAAAGGAAATTTTCCGAGGAATTTTCATGTCTAATCCCACTCTTATCTTCTTCTGATTAATTTCGTTGCGGGTCCCAAGACATCTTTAGCATGTCCCTCGGGCTCCCTGAGATCATATCAAATGGTTTTCGTGGTTGGATACCGCTGTCGATCCTGGCAACACAGGAGATACAAAATTGTGACTGACGCCGCGTTAAGGTAAAAAACCGTGTTGGATACGTTTTAGATTGCTTGTTTTCTATGAGCGGCCGGCCCGGCCTCCCATAGAAAATAAGCAATGGAACGGTAAAAAATGGAAAGGGCGTAAGCGACAAAATGGTTTTTGTCGCGTTATTTAAAAACCATAAATAAATTTCATATAAGCTGCGGGCAAATTAAATTGTATGCTTGAACCAATCTATGTACAAATTTTGGAAGCTTAAATTACTCGCCTCTGTTGGCAAAATAGGAATCACATTTTTTAAAGAGGTATTTTTGATTGATTATTCTGTGTTATAAAAGTTGACCAATCGTGTTATGCTATGGGTAATTCAAAGACAAATACATGATGAATACTGACAATGAACTTTAATTTATTAGCTATAGTCATTGCTGAGAAAAATCGATATCGCTTCAGCCAAATTTTCAAGGCGTCGCCTTAAATAAATAAAAATAATCGGCCAAGTGCGAGTCGGACTCGCGCAGTAAGGGTTCCGTACCACAATAGAGCAAAATTAGCCCAAAAATTGTGTTTTTTGTATGGGAGCCCCCCCTTATTTTTTATTTTATTTTAATATTATTATTAAATATTGAATTGCACATAAAACTAAGGGCCTTGAGTAAAATTCCAGTACCTACCTGTTGCCATTATTGATATAGATAATAAGGCCAAAAAAAATCACGTTTGTTGTATGGGAGCCCCCCTTAAATAGTAATTTTATTTTGTTTTTAGTATTTGTTGTTATAGCGGCAACAGATATACACAATCTGTGAAAATTTCAACTCTCTAGCTATTACCGTCCTTGAGTTACAGCCTGGAGACAGACAGACGGACAGACAGACGGACACACAGACGGACAGACAGACGGACAGACAGACGGACAGACAGACGGACAGACAGACGGACAGACAGACGGACAGACAGACGGACAGACAGACGGACAGACAGACGGACAGACAGACGGACAGACAGACGGACAGACAGATGGACAGACAGACGGACAGACAGACGGACAGACATCGAAGTCTCAGTAATAGGGTCCCGTTTTTACCCTTTGGGTACGGAACCCTAAAAAGCTACGAATAATGACGGAGACAACACGATGTTTTAATCAACGTTTAACTTTAACAGGTTTTAAGGGAATTATCACTTTTTAATTACTACCTACTACGTACTATTGTAGATAATATTTATCGTTGTTACTGGTACGGGATGTTAAATATTATCCAAAGTTCAGAGATCCCTTTTATGTAATATAGCAATAAGAGCTATAATAGCTGAACTCTGAACCTTAGGTATCCCATCTTACCCATTACTAAGACTGTTAATAGAAGAATGTTTACTCAAGACGTTAGAGGTTATGATGTGAGAATTTTAGCCCTAACATTAGACACTACACATGCCAAACATGCTTTTATATGGATCCTTCGTCACTAGATGACGATTGACGCCCATAACCCCGTTGCGCCAAAATTCGTTTATCGCGAGGAAACCGTACATTTTTTCGGAAAAAAGTTACCTATGCCCTTTCCCGGGAATCAAATTATCTATAAATCAAATTTCAGCAAAATCTGTTGAGCGGTTTGTTCGTGAAGAGGTAACAGACAGACATACACACTTTCGCATTTATAATAATAATAACTACATAATATTATTGAAGTATGGGTTACCAGCTATTACCACAGAATACGGTACAGAAGTCTCACTCCCGAGTTTAGGTATGATAAACGCAAGCGTCCGGTCACCGGACTAGTCTCAATAGGCTGGCACTCGCTCGACTTGTCGCATACGCAGCGCAAACATCCGCGAAACAAAAGTAATAGTACCCGGCCGCCGCGCCGCCGCGCCGCTCGCTTGACAGCCCTGGCAGATTGAAACGAGACGGCAGACGGTTATTGTACTATGAACGCTAAGCACTCTGCAAAAGGTTGAAATTAGGTTGTTTTCCAGAATAGTAGGTAAATATCTCAGCGATTTCGCACCGTTTGTATGGAAGTGAGACAGGCCTGCTATTACAAAGTTGTAAGTTTCATTTATACATAAAGAGTCTATGGGCTGTTCGCCCATGTGTTATTAATAATTATTAAGTATATTATTATTATAAAACTTAGAAAATATTTCTTTTTATAGGTATATCGCAATTTAGTTTTAGTTCATCACGTGTTAGAAATTTCTTATTAACGCAATAACAACAACGTAAAATTAAAGCAACAACAACGAAAAATAACAAAAAAGAAAAATTTCACCAATACCTTGAAACTCTAACAGCTAACTGTTTCAAGTTGGTCGTAAATTTTTTCTTTTGTTATTGCGAGAAAAAATTAGGTTATATGTACCTACTTATATATTTGTAAGCGTTCTTGTTTCATTAATAATTTTTTTACAAAGTAACTATTTACTAAAAATTTTACGTAATTAAGTATATTTTTTCCATATACCCTTCAAAATGGTGTTTTTACCGCAAGCCCGAGGGGAAATAAGTGATCAGGATTGAAAAGTAAAGCAACAGGTCCGGAGACCCTTGCGGGCGATATACAATATACCATACAGTAGACCAACACAGTCGTGCACATAAAATTTGAACTCTCTATAATTAAAAATTTTAATTTTGAAAAACTAAATCAACATAAAATCCAATACACATACCTACTTTATTTGGTCAGATTATATAGTATATATAATATGTGGTTAACTTATAAGTTAACGCTAATCGTGCTCTGTAGGCGACAGTTGACATACCATCTTTCTTAGGTTTGTGATCTGCCTATGAATCTGATTCAGAATCTGCTTTTTGATATTGATGCAAGTATTTTTTTACTACTTAGGCTTAGCGCTCACCAAGGCACATACTTTAGTTACTAACTATAATATAGTAAGACTGACTAAAGTATGACTAAAGTATGTCACCATTACAATAGTCTCCACCATTTTGTCGAAGGCGAACGGCAAGCCTTATGTTTACTTGAAACAACGCTATTGGCGTTGTTTCAAGTAACCTGTATGCAGTTATGCATTATGTTTGCACCTGATTATTCCTACCAGTATGTAGATATACTGGATTTACTTATATTGTGACACTAATATAGCAGACGGGACGGAAGCTACGTCGGTCAATTAACTCTAAATAACCCCAAGCAGAATTGAAAATTATTTCCACTCACATTTCCTACTGAGGCTGAGTGGCTGCAGACCTTTAGGAAAAGAGAGAATAAATCTTTACTCTACATAACTCTTCCTTTTGGCGTAGCCGTAGTAGGTAAAATGTGTTATCCTTTTAATCAATCCTTTTAATCATACTTATAAGGTGAAACTAGTCGAATCACTGGGGCCTGATGCTCGTAACTCGAATATCGCTTTATTTCCAGGCTGAATCACGCACGGGTGAGACAGGCTGGCAATTGAGATTGATTACGAGAGGCTCAGTTAGCAAGCTTTTACAGTACGTCAAACGTATTTATACTCTACTAGATGTTGCCCGCGACTTCGTCCGCGTGGACTTTAGTTTATAGTTTTTCCCGTACATCGATTGAATAATCATAAAAGTATATTATGTGGGACAATATACTTTTATGATATGATAGATGTTCCGCGCGGCTTAGGAATGTCAAGGAAACCGTACATTTTTCCACAAAAAAAGAAACCTGAGTCCTTTCACGTGGTCTATTCTTCATGTGTGCCAAATTACATAAGAATTGCTCCAGTAGTTTCTTAAGATCTCCGTTTTTTCCACATTTTCCTCTTTTTTTTCGATTCTATTAGTTGTGGCGTAATAAAATATAGCCTATAGCCTTTGTCGACAAATGAGCTATCTAACACTGAAAGAATTTTTCAAATCTGACCAGTAGTTCCTTAGATTAGCGCGTTCAAATAAGCCCTTTCAAATAATTTAGCCCGTTTTTCAACATTTTCCTCTATTTATTCGCTTCTATTAGTCTTAGCGTAATAAAATATAGCCTATAGCCTTTTTCGATAAATGGGCTATCTAACATTGAAAGAATTTTTCTAATTGGATCAGCAGTTCCTGAGATTAGCGCGTTCAAATAAGTCCTTTCTAATAATTTCCTCCCGTTTTTTCCACATTTTCCACTATTTCTTCGCTCCTATTGGTCGCAGCGTAATAAAATATAGCCTATAGCCTTTCTCAATAAATGAACTATCTAACACTGCAAAATTTTTCAAATCGGACCAGTAGTTCCTGAGATTAGCGCGTTCAAACAAACAAACAAACTCTTCCGCTTTATAATATTAGTATAGATTACTTATTAGTGCAGTCGCCAGAGGTTTTAACCTCCGAAAATAATTGTAATAGTGAATGGATTTTTGTTTTTGAGGTGTTATTTTCTTTTTTACACTATAACATGCAAAATTTACCAAAAAATTTTTTGTGCTTTTAATTTTTTAGTTGCTTAATTAAAAATTAATATTTCAATTTTTTTTTCTTGTTCCTGTTATTTAATGACATAAGGTTTTTGCAAAGTTTTTAGAGATTAACGCTCGTCGTAAACAAGATAAAAGGGTTTAGGTGGATTTAGTTAGTTGTAACAAAAAGTGTGTTAAACATACTTATTATGCGTATTTAATTTTTAGAAAAATTATAACTTTTAAGTACTTAAAAACGTTTAAATATCTCCAAAAATGTGTATAATAATAATAATAAAAATAATAGTGTGTGGATTTGAAACGTGGCGTAAACGTGGCGGAATTTACGTCGGCGTAATTTAGCCTAGTGTGTTTAGACCCTTCGTATTTGATCGCATCGCGTCATGTTCATGGCGTGTAGCATCCGTGAATCCCGGCCGCAATTCGCGCCGCGAGTGTAGAGCCCACATTATAATAGCACATACACCTTATATTATATTATTATAGTTATAATATTTCCTCTACCCGTGGTGGAAGAAATTAGTAATTAGTTATAAGGCCGCCATTTTGTTCTAATTTTTTAGGGTTCCGTACCCAAAGGGTAAAAACGGGACCCTATTACTAAGACTTCGTTGTCTGTCCGTCTGTCTGTCTCCAGGCTGTATCTTAAAAACCGCTATAGCTAGACTTCTGAAATTTTCACAGATTGTGATGTTTTCGGCCTTTTTCGCTCTATATCAATAATCGAAAGAGGTAGGCACTTGAATTTTTCACACATTCCTTTGTTGTATGTGTACTTTAACATTTAATAATAATATTTAAATAAAAAAATAATTAAGGGGGGCTCCCATACAAAATACACAATTTTTAGCCTATTTTTGCTCTGTATCGGTACGGAACCCTGCGCGCGAGTCCGACTCGCACTTGGCCGATTTTTTTATTTTAAATTGTTATGTGTGCACTGTGCACTCTGAAGTTAATTATTCTTCATTGTGCACACACTCTTATCTCATTTATGAGATAAGAGTGTGTGCACAATGAAGAATAATTAACTGCACACACTCTTATCTCATTTATGAGATAAGAGTGTGTGCACAATGAAGAATAATTAACTTCAGAGTGCACAGTGCACACATAACAATTTAAAATAAAAAAATCGGCCAAGTGCGAGTCGGACTCGCGCGCAGGGTTCCGTACCGATACAGAGCAAAAATAGGCTAAAAATTGTGTATTTTGTATGGGAGCCCCCCTTAATTATTGTGAATAACCTATTCGGCACTTTATTGATAAATTTATCAATAAAGTGCCGAATAGGTTATTCACAACTTTTTTGACAGATTGTCCATACTTGATCTGTTAAGTTAAGTGGCGAATACTATGCCTCTTCGGCACTTATCAGGAAGTGGTGAAACAGGCCTTAATCTTTCGTCTTTCATGTATCCCATGCAAAATAACTTATGCCTTCCACCAACTCCCCAAAGCACAACCCATTCGGTAGGATTCTTTAAATCACATATTGCGATTTGCGAATAGCGCAGGAGATGTGTTTTTGATTGTGTTAGATAGGCCTGCTAGACGTCTAGACGCCTGTGGCTGGCAATTTCCTTTAATATTGTTTTACCATCACCATCTACAATAAAATATTATTATCTCGAATTTACTGGTTTTAACCTAGCTTTCTCAATACTTACAGTTAATATCACATGTTTAATCTAAAATTAATTATATGCCCTATTTTATAGTAAAAAACCGTTCAAGAAGCAGTAGTTTTTTTCGCGGGCAATAATTTTTTTTTTAAAGAAATTAGGGAGTAAACAGGCAAACTGGTCACCTGATAGAAAACAACTATCGTCGTCCATGGACACTCGCAACATCAGAAGAACTGCAGGCCTTTTAAGAGGGAATATGCTCTCTTCGTGAAGGTTTGCAGGTCGTATTGGTCCGGAAATACTGCTGGTGACAGTTCGTTCCAGAGTTTTACAGTGCGCGGCAGAAAGTTACGCGAGAAACGCACGGTGGAAGACTGCCACTCATCAAGGTGATGAGAATGGTATATTTATCACGTGGGGCGATGGTGAAAAGTTGCAGGAGGTATGATTCCGAACAATTCCTCAGAGCACTTAAGGACCCTCTCTCCCTAAATTAGCAGGTCGATTGTCTGTCAGTGCGAATATCGACGTAAACAACATTCATAACAGCGCGCCTTGTACGGTGGCGGTTACGACGCTCCTTTTTAAGGCTTAATATAATACATTATATTTCAAAAAAGTAACCAAACCAAATTATTAACTTATGTATTGCAAAGCGGTAGATATTTTTTATATATTCTTATTAAATAATGAAGGAGTAAAGTGGAATGACGAAAAAAACGATAAAAACGATTTGGAGGTGATTTGGTTTTTTATTTCTTTATTATGTGATACCGATAGAAAAAATATGGCAAAACCAAATTACGTATCATATCATGTAGATTACTAATTATTTTTTTCAGATATAATTTCTCTGTTAATGCTGATATAAAAGTAGTTTCATCTGCACGCTTTTTTCGAAAGAGCAGCCTTAACGTGATACAACCGATAGAGGATGCAGACTGCATCCTCTACAATCATGCAACACGCAAACATGATACAGGTCAAACTGAAATCCTCTTTTTGTTAAAGTTGGTTAACAAAGTGTACTAAGCACTTGCTTAGGATACAAAATATTTTTTATTCTTTTGTATTTTTACAGCTAAGAACAACGGAATTTTAAAATTGGGTAAACAAAATTGGAGGCTTGTGAATTGTGATACTATACCATAATTATTGTAGAGTCATTTTAAAGTCTAAAACCTAGTAGTCTTCCTCAATGTTAGGTTTTAAGCCAGTGGACAGAAGCGACAATACACACTAATATTATAAATACGATAGAGTGTCTGTTTACTGTTACCACTTCACGCCCAAGCCGCGAACCAATTTTTCTGAAAATTAGTATGGAGATACTTTGAGTCCCGGGAAAGGACAAATGATACTTTTTACCCCGGAAAACTGTACAGTTCCTGCGCGATAAGCGAATTTTGAAGGCTTCAAGTGTTGGCGTTAAAAGTTAGTTTTCACAAACGTTGACTTTTAACGCCGTGTCCTTGACTGTCCCCTCGATAGGGCGTGATGATGCATAAATTAATTCACTAATGCCTGTTTTATTACTCACAGAGCTAGGCAAGAGCGGGCTGCTCTTTCTGTATTGTATTTTGTAGCGTCGCCATACGTATAGCCTGTCAAGAAAGTCATGACAGGCGGGAAAATTTTTAATTGAAATAAAAATATACGAGAACTTTATTATGTAACTTTATTAATACGAGATAAAAATGTACAAGGTGACAATATTAAAAATGTAATAAGCGTTCTCTGTGAAAATACAAAGAAAAAATACACCTTTTATGATAATGTTACGTTCTTTCTTTTTCTTCTTTTTTGGCAACTTGACACAAAGGATGTGTATGTTGTGCCACAGACAAGGTAAAAAGGTAAGGAATATGGCGGGAAAACCATATTCCTCCTATTATATTTTTCATCATCGTTTTCATGTATCGTCAGGTCTAAAGTCTAGTCAAAGTCTAAGTAAAAGTCAATACAGTCAAGGAGTCAAGTCGGTCGATTCAGTGAAGTGGTAGACGCTTTACTGAAACTTTCGATGGAGTTTTGGAGGGAACACAAAATAGCACGTTTCTGGATATTACATCACTTTCCTACACTTGTGCATGAACACGAATATCTAATGGTTAATATTCTACCAATATTACATATTAAAAACCCAGCTAACACAATTTTAGGAAAATAATATAAAAACACAATAGCACACTTTAACATTCCCGGCAAAACTCCCAATGTTACGTTTAGAAAATTTTCCCGCCTGTCATGACTTTCATAACAGACTATATCAAGGTATAACCAAAATGTCAATGTGCTTGGCTATTTCATACAATGACCTTTTTTTTTGCCTTGATTCGCCGTTTAAACTCTACCTATTGCTCGCGGCTTCGCTCTCTGAAATAGTAAGTATGCCTGGCACGCGAACTTTTTTTCTACTTGCTTAACATTCTAACACCCCCCGTGCGGCATTGCCAGACTTCGGCACGGTGTTTGTGTGCGTGCAACTATATAATTGCATAAGTTGACAAAAAATGCTAGGTATGATGCAATAGTCCCCGAATGCCACACTTTTTTTTCTACTTTGCACTTGCTTATACTCGATTATCGATACTATACTTACTACTTAGAGTCCATAAAATTCTTCTTAATATTAGTTTCTATCTATTCTTTTTTCTATGTTTTATGTCTGTGATCTAAAAGTCTGTAGTCGTATTTTATATATAAATAAAATATGTTAATGTAACACTATTCTCACCTTAATTAGTCTAGTTAGTAGTGAGTTAGTGACTAGTGAATAGTGATACAGTATTCACAGTTTGAGTAGTTATTTACACTGTGGTTTGAGTGTCTCTATGAAGTTAGGCATTTGTGCAATACAACTAGTACCGGAACAGGGCGTGTCTATTTCCGACTGCGGTCGATGACTTTAGCTCAGGGGTTCCCAAAGTCCTTTGTTTGACAGACCTTTTTTTTACAGGGAAAAGGGAAACCCGTCATGGGTGCCCCGGGTTGGGGATGTGCCCCAGTTAGCTAAAGTACCCCGGGGGTATGTGGGACTCTTACCCACTAAAACTACCTGCGGTTTGCCTTCAGCCGTATAGAGAGGGATGTCCCGGATCTGTCTAACAAAGGACTCCCTTCACGACTGGCCGGTCTACCTCACAAGGGATCGGACTTCCACCATGTTAGGGAACGCTTAGGCAAACTTTGACATAACTGAAATTCGCCGCGCATAAAACTTACCAATCCCTTTTAAAAGGTTCCCTTATATCTTCCCCTAGCATTAAACTTGACAATATTAACGTTAAACGCAAATAGTCGATCTGTTATCTTGGTTTTTACTTGGAAAATAAATTTACATTTTTAGAACATATAATAATTCAAACTGGTGAGAAAGCGAAGCGCAATTTTTACTCCTTTACCAAAATATCTACGTCGACATGGGGCCTCTCTTTCAAAACCCTAAAATTAATTTACACCGCTACTTACCTAGGCAGCATTTGCTACGGGGCCCCCGTGTGGGCCGACAGAGCAACTATCGGCGCAGCTCGTCGCAAGTTGCTACAAAGCCAACGTCTTTCTCTTATATTCTTATGCAAAGCTTACAGGATCACAAGCACCGAAGCCTTGCCTGTGTTAGCCGGAGTTTTACCCGTTGACCTTGAGATTCAGCGTCGTGCGACAATGTATTATCATAACAAAAACATTGACAACCCGTTCTTTTTAAGCGCTCGCGATAAAATTAAAATAGCAAGATTGTTTGAACCTTTAGAAAACTCTGTGCAAAGCCTAATCTCCGAATGGCAGTCGCGATGGGACTGTTCCACCAAAGGCCGTCATCTTTATAATTTTTTCCCTAATATTCGTGAACGGCTATCCAAACAGTGGATGGATATTGATCACTGCGTTTCTCAATTCCTGACCGGTCATGGAAATTTTAAGGCCAAACTTTACGGATTTAAACTAGTGCCTTCACCCATGTGCGAGTGCTCGACCGAAGGCAACATGTTTGAACAAACCGCTCATCACGTTCTCTGGGAGTGCAGTCTCTGGCAGAACGAAAGAACTACTATGCTAAACAACCTATTCTGTACATCTAGAGTCGCATACTACGGTGATCTCGTGGACAGCGCTAGGAACTTCCGTGCCTTCAAGCCTTTTTGTCAAAATTATTATTGGCAACAGTCAAACACAATAAACTCCAATATTAACTTAGCTTAGCTTAGGAGTCACAATTATTAACCTTATTTCCGTGGTGCTCCCCCTTAAGTTCTTTGACTTTCGGTCATTGCAACTTTGTGCTGTCTCCCGCTTTTATGGGGAGGGAAATTGGAATCTTCCTACTCCTCCTATTTTCTTTTGATTAATTTCGTTGCGGGTCCCAATACAGCTTTAGCATGTCCCTCGGGCTCCCTGAGATCATATCAAAGGGTTTTCGTGGTTGGATACCGCTGTCGATCCTGGCGACACAGGAGATACAGTGGTGGGAATGTGTGGTGGGCCAAAGCCCGTTTAAAAAAAAACTTTGACATAGGCAAACAGACCTCTTCTAATCCAGTGCTTTTCAAAATTTTTTGTTGCGACCTTCGTGGTATGAAAAAATATTCCGCGACTACCCTTTGCTTTTTTTTCAAATTATGTTTATGAATATAATTGAATCCTTTTGTTAAAATAATCCTTTTAATCTTCTTGGTTTTTTTATTGAAATACATAGTTCTCTCGACCTCTGGTGACCTACCTGCAAACGCCTCTTGTATAATAATATGGGGTATCTATGAAACTTGCTATTTCCGCTTCTGCTTCATTATATAATACATAACATATTGTATCTGCCTGCTCTTTGATAAGAGAAGTCATGCCAACATTTTAGTTCTTCATTGCAAAACAAATTCATTTTGATGGGCCCCTGCTTACGATCGTGAACCTGCATTTTTTAATTTCGTCGCGTACCCGTCGAGTCACGCGTGGACCCCTGCGGTAACTTTGGGAAACACTGCTTTAGATGGTTACTGTTTACTGTCTAACTAAAACATTGTTATTATAGCTTAAACTTATGATAGCTTACAATAAGTTCTTTATTTCCTTACTAGACCCAATGCATAGTTGTGTAGGAATAATTTTCTGCAACATTTTTTTGCACATAGTCCAATTCTGGCTATTGTGTATAAGTTGTAACCATTGCACAATTTTTCAAATATCGAACTATGTAGTTACCTAATAATTTCATGGATCAGTCCCAAATTGATGACCACTTAACACCTTCACTGCGGGGCGGGCCGAAATCGGCCCGCCACGGAATTTCAGCTGGTGCGGACGAAGAAAACTATGAATGAAATAAGAATATGAAATAAGAAAGCTATTCTCTCACTCGGTGCGGAACGATTATCTCAGGTGTTTGTAAAGGTACGACAGAGGCAAATATATATTTGAGATTGTGTTTAAAATTATAGGTCTTTCCTATAAAAAAAATACGGCAGGTCGTTATCGGCCCACCACGCACTGGAGGTCTCAAAAATCAACCCAGTGCGGCAGTGGGCCTATTGCGCCCTGCTGTCTTCGATCACTAATATACAAGATACACAGTCCCATACAAAACCTCTCGAAAATCTGTCGCCGAGTAATAGAATTTAAAAAAATATACATTTATCTAAAATCAACCTTAATCGTAGTTATTAAAGATCATTTTATAAAACAATGTACATTGTGTGTTTACAAAGCAATAAATTATTACGACCGACGCACGCTTCAAACTAAATTCAACCATCCGCGTATAGGTCTTAAAGTTTAAATTATTACAGTGCCAAAAAAGCACTTCAATTTTACGGCCTCACCTCGCCGCTGGAACAGGGCGAAGTGAAGTATGAGTGGAGTCGAACTATTCAACATATTTTGTTGATTGTAATAATTTTGATAGTCCATTTTTAGTTTTTCCGAAGTTTAATTATAAAGTGTGGAGTAATTATTTTTTATTTGTAATATTCTGTTGTTCTTATATGTCTAATTTTATAAATAACTAAAATAGGTATAATTTAATGTAAATGCTAGAACAAAAAACGCTCGATAAAGTCGGCTTGAAAAATTCTTCGCATCTTTGCCGTGCTATAACTGATATCCAATTTCCACATATAACTGGACCTAAAAACCTAAAAAAAAATCCCTAATATAAAAAACCTCGTGTTGATTTATTTACAACTTAATTTTAAAACTGTTTTTTGGTGATTTCTTAACGAAATACCAATATTTACAATACAGTAGTAAGAAATATATTAGGGTAAAACATTGAGATGTAAAATTAATACTTACTGGAAATATGAAATTCCATCCTTTTTTTTGCGTTTTAGACGTATGATTTTTACAATAATTGAACGAGCACTGAGGTATGTTTCCCGGCGGAGCGTTCGAACACTACTAAATCAAAAGTCCACCAGAATGTTGCGTTTGGTGCTCTTTTAGTGAGGTCGTTTTTTGCCGCGGACTGTGTATCTTGTATATTAGTGATCGAAGCCTGCGGTACAAGCAGGCGGTTGGCGACCCGATACCGCACCGAGCGTCCGCCTCGCCAGTTAGTGATGTGCAATCTATCGTAAGTCGTAGCTGACGTACGTCGCGTTTTTTAACCGACTTCAATAAAAGGTTATCAATTCAACCTGTATATTGTATGTATTATTTTCAGAACTGCCTAGTTTTGATTTGTTTTACTCTATATTATCAGCATCTGAACAAATGTGACAAATTTATAAAGTGACATACATATTCATGTATGTTTTTATGTTTGTGTTCGCACATCTTCGGAACTACTAGTCCGATTAAAGTAATTCTTTTTTTGTACTGGGTACTATTTAACTTCGGGAATAATGTTCATCAAAATCGGTTCAGTAGTGTTTAAAATAAGTAATTTTGATTCCCAATTACGTACGATTTTGAAGTCGGTTTTATCTTTTTAAAATACAATAATTATTCATTTTATAAAATTAACAACGCACGATAGCAGGAAACAAAAATCATGTCCTTAAGATGAGCGTTAAACGGCGAAATTGTGCAGGGTGATATGAAAAACTGGGAGAAACCATGAGGAGTGTCGAATCAAAAAAGAAAAAAAAAACTTACTGCAGAATGTGCAAACAAAAACGGGCTTTGTGTTTTAAAGACAGGAATTTAAATAAATTAATAAAAATATATATTTTCGATATCCCCTTATTTTTGTCTTTCCCATCTGTACTAAAAATACTTTCTAGTGTGGTTCGGGTCGATATCGGCCCGCCATATTCCCTGGTTTATTTCTCATTTCCTGTTTGGCAGATCCCGGGGCGAATCAAATCTAAAGTAGTTGGGTTCAAGGTTATTCCAACAGTCCAAAAACTGTACACCTACATTATGTTTTCGCAAAGTTATAGTAATTTAATCTAACCTTGTACTGGTGGGTCGAGAAAGGCCCACCCCGCACTGGCGGAAAAATCATTGGGGGCACACTTTGGCCCGCCGCCGCACCAGACGAAGGCTTAATATTTTACTTGCCGCAGTGAAGGTGTTAACAAACTTATTCATGTAAAAATTTGATTTCCGAACAAAGGACGAATCACAAATTGAAATCAGTTCAGAAATGAAAAATATGAAATTTCAATCCATACCTATCTTCACGTCGCGTCTCTACTCACTGTCTTGTCAGTAGTCAGTACTCTCTACAAAATTCACACACTTCTGCACCCGTAGCATGGCTACAGTAGAAATACGAAAGTAGGTATAGACCTCAGACAAACAGCGGAGATAAACTGAAGGTGCCGTTCCGATCTTTACCGCGGCTAGCCGCGACCGACAAAATTTCAAATAAAATACCACTTTATGACATAGATTATAGTCCTAAAATTTCAAATAAAATCCTACTTTATGAGTTATTCAGACATAGACTATAGTCTATATCACAAAGCGGCATTATATTATTTGATTTTTTGACGATCGCGGCTGGCCGCGGTAAAGATCGGAAGTCGGAACGGCACCTTCAGTTATTTATTTTTATTTATTTATTTCTTTTAATCTTATAATATACATAACAGTTATACACTTCCTGCATAACTGCTTACGCAGTTTGAGTTACAGTCTCTTTAAATGTTTAAATCTCTAAATACTTATATTTAAATATATAATAGTAAGTATAATAAAATTGTTTCTGCTACATATAATATACGAATTAAGTAGGAACTTATGCAAAACTAAAGCGTCCCCAACAAACACTCCCTCAACATTCTTTTAAATTTACACAAATTAGATTCCAGTCTAATGTTTTCAGGTAAGCTATTTAGTAAGTATGGCAAGCGTTTTTTTAATGTTCTGTCTCCGAAATAATTATTTACTATGGGGACCTCATATTTACTACTAGATATCGCTCTGGTACGACTTTTATGCTGTAATAACGATAAGTTACAATCCCGATTGCAATAGTTATACACTGCTATTAGATATTTATGTTTTAAACTCGCTGGTAAAATTTGACAAATTTTAAATAGTTTTGTGTAATCTCCCTTATAGTTATTTTTTGTTTTATCGTTAACCATTAGTTTTAGGAATCTTACTTGTAGTGCTTCTATCTTTTCTATATATGTTTTAAAAGTCAGTCCATAGCAATCGAGTGCGTAACTAATTATAGAATCTACTAATGCAAAGTATAAAAATTTTAATATTTTGGTAGGTACTTTCAAACTTAAATGATAAAATTTACTCAGTAATATTCTTAACTTACTACATATGTAATCTATATGGGATGCCCATGAGAAGCTGGTGTCAATTTTAACACCTAGATATGTAATACAATTCACATTTTCAATCGGTTTACATTGACAGTTTAACTTATTGTTATGAAAGCAATCAAAATTAGTAATTTAGTTTTGTCCGAGTTTAAAATGATGCCGTTATCGTGACACCATTTAAACACCGCATCTACGTCCCGTTGTACCAGACTACAATATGTCTCCTCGAGGTCGGTGCCAGCGCTCAGCGTGCACAGGTCGTCGGCGAACATATGACCGGAGCTGTGCCTCAGGACTCCGCACAGGCTGTTGGACTGCATCAGATAGCAGACGGGGCCACATCCCAAGCCCTGCGGCACACCGCAGTCGACGGTTTTCTCCTCGCTGAGGCTGCCTTCACCACCTTCACGTGGTAGGAGCGCCCCCTGAGATTGTCTCTGAACCAATTTTTCAGAGGCTGCCTCAGGCCGCACTCCTCCATTCCATTCAAGAGGGTTTCCGTCTCCAAAGTTTCGAAAGCTTTTTTAAAATCGTAAAAAATAGCAACTATAATTTTTTTCTTTTCTAAATTTGTATTAATTTCATCCGTAAACTTTGACAATAGTGTGTTTATTTTATTTTTCTGAAAACCATGTTGACATTCATTGAGTACTTTATTTTTTCTTAAATAACTTCCAATTTGATTTACTATGCACTTTTCCAGTATTTTATCGATACTCGAAAGTAATATCTCCACAAATGATTACTTTTGCTTTTTTTTTCGAGGGTAACGATTGTAGTAATTTTTGTAAATAGTTAAGAAATTCCTTTAATTTATTCTGATTATTATACCTCGGCAGTCTGTAAATCGACATAACATAAATTTGTTCGCCACGCCAATCGTAGGTAATGGAAACGAACTCCGCCGCACGTTCAATATGTTTTTTTTTTTTTTTTATTACAAAATCCTCCCCCTAACATTATCAGGGCTTGTTAATTCACAATTTTATTTTAAGATTTTTCACATGATTAATTTTAATACCTATTTAAATTAATAATTACAAATAAAATTTCTAAAATTAAATACAATGTCAATAATATAAAAAACTCAATAAAAACAGCGGCACAATACAAAAACTATCCTAATATCACAGCTATCAATAGAACCTAATTAGTATCACAGATTATAATATTGCTATTTCTCTTATAAACTACATCCACGATCTTCCTGCAAAAAGCTAGGAAGATGTCCCGCTTTTTCCCCCCCAGGATGGATGGCAGATTCTCACCCGTCATCGATGTGCTCAACTTTTGCTCAATATCGTATCTATTGCTAGCAAAAATTGGACACTCGAATAGCAGGTGAGGAACCGTCTCCTCGACTCCGGGCTGACACAGACACGACGGATCCTCCTTCAGCTTGAATCTGTGCAAGTAGAAGGCGAATCCGCCGTGGCCGGTCAGTATCTGCGTGTTGTAGGGTGTAATGTCTATCTTTTTGACTATTTTATATGCAGCAGCAGCGCTTCGCGCGTTCAATATGATTTGTAACTATAGGCATATCACTGATAAACAGGTTCGCGAGTACACTAGCACACCTCCACCCCTTCTACCCTGCCGAGTATGTGCATGGAGCTCAAATCCGGCAATATTATAGAAAGACAATAATGAGAAATTTATGTTAGGTTCTGTTACGACTAAAATATCAATGTTAAGTAAGTAAGTGTTAAGGGCATTCCGTCCGGAGATTCCGTAATTGACCGTATTTAAAACCTTATAAACTCATAATCTGAAAGCTACAAAGTTATAATAAAAATACAGCAATAATATTCAGTATATCAACATTCCTTTTGTCGTTTTAAATTTTCTATTTTTGTTTCTTATACTCATAATATCAGCTTCCAAAGTAATACCAATTTGTTAAAATTCAAGCATACATTCAGCATCTCCTTAGGATTTACAAATTACTTTTATTTAAAACTCACGCCAATAGATCGACAATATCATAAACTACATATTCGCCGTTTTAAATTTTTTTAGGACAATTTTGAACTAAGATAAGTAAAAATAATAGGGTTTTGGCGCGATCTCGGCAACGCGGCAAATGTATGGCCAAGGTCGTTTGCTCGGGGGACGGCCTTAAGGGCCAATAAAAGTTCAGAAAAATATTTTTTAATGGAACGTATGTTCAAATGTATGATGCGTAAGTCTTTATTATGGATAAATTGTTTCATCCACTGATCTATGTTATCAACACAAACCTGACTGACTGACACATTATCTTATATATAAAATTTCCCTGTCACAATGTTAGTTACCGTACTCCTCCGAAACGGCTTGACCGATCTTTATGAAATTTTATATGCATATTCAGTAGGTCTGAGAATCGGCCAACATCTATTTTTAACCGACTTCCAAAAAACGAGGAGGTTATATGTTCGGCTGTGGATATTTTTTTTTTTTTTTTTTATTTTTTTTTTGTATGTTCAACGATTACTCCGCCGTTTGTGAACCGATTTTCGAAATTTTTGTTTTGTTGTATTAGGTTTCACTCCAATTTGGTCCCATTTTCACAAAGGTGGTGACCTGATGATGGGATCCATGAGTAATCGAGGGAACTCCTCGAAATTTATATGGAAACATATGGTGATTTTGGTTTTATGTGAAGTGTACTAAGAATACGCTACCAAAAAGTCAAATATTGGGTCAAGGTATACCATGGTTTCGATGATGCTGAGAGAACTCCTGATTCCTTATAGATACACGTTTGGGAGTTTCGGCGTTGTTTTAAGAACAGAAAGCATAAACTACTATGCAATTCATATTCATCATCATAATCATCATCATCATCATCGTCATCATCATCATTACCACGTCGTGTTAAGGCCACCAATGTCTCATGGCACAGAATAGATAATAGTACAAGGCATAGGTATGGATATACTAATAATAATAATTATGTACTGTATAACAATTAATTTTTAATACACGGCGGTCGGCGTCGTCGCGGCGCGTGGCGGCAGAAGACAGAATATCGAATACTTTACTAACTACTTTATATACAGATCGAATACTTTACTACTTTATAAAATTTTAATAGACAAATAGAATTAAAATAAAGTTATTTTAAAAAGAGCATTTAAACAAAACAAAGTCATTAAGTGTTTTTTTAATTAGTTATACTTATTAATCGATAGATGGTGCACTAAGTACCTATCGATTTGAATTCTTGATAACAAGAACAGCTGTCAATAATTATGATAATATTAAATTTTATGCTACGCTACATCCTATGCAAGTTTGTACATTTTTTTATCTGATAGATCCTTCGATCGTGGCAAAACGAGACACAATAGCCTTTCTATTGTTATCGCAATCGCCGGTGACCGCTTCGGGCTTGAAGTATTAAAATTGTTAAATTACTTAGCACAATATGTTCACTTCACTGATAATATTATATTATTTTGTGAGTGTGAGTTGTGACTCTTAACAAATTGTAATAAGATACGTAAAATATACGCGAAGATTTATCTACTAGTGTAACTAAAAAGAGTGAAATTATTATTATTTTTAACAAAAAATTAAAACCGACTTCCAAGGTAAAAACAATAATAACATTAATATGAACTAAAAAGTATTAAATAATTTTTACTATCTAATAGTGCCTTTTTCCGAATTCGGCTAAACCTCAACTATTTCTTTACTCAATCTTCATAATTTTGAAGTCGGTGCCAGTTCCAAAAATTTTAAATATTCTGTCAGAGGACTGAAGATTCAGCTATCTGGTACCGACTTCAAAATAATGAAGATTGAGTACAGAAATAGTTGACGTTTAGCCGAATTCGGAAAAAGGCACTATTAGATAGTAAAAATTATTTAATACTTTTTAGTTCATATTAATGTTATTATTGTTTTTACCTTGGAAGTCGGTTTTAATTTTTTGTTAAAAATAATAATTCATACTAAAAATTATTTATATGGCAAAACAACGTTTGCCGGGTCAGCTAGTTATTTATAAAATCTAGTTGATTTATATTAGTGAATTATAACAAGGGAATTAGTTACAATAGACAGTAAATATTAAGCTTTACCTATACTAAGAAGATTATTTTTTGTTTAGTAATTCTGTTATGTCATTCTCATTATAAATACGTATCGACTTCTCACCGTCAGATTTTTTAACAAGAATTTTACCGTTTGACACCCAAATATATTATCTATAAATAACACGAAGTTGATGCTTAGCGTTCCACAGGAGAGCTCTAATGTCCTTCGTTAACGATTCGTTGATATATATTTTGTTTTTTGCCTCCAGCAGGGCAATCGCGTTATTTTTAAACGTTTCAATTCAGGTTCACATCGGCTTTGGTTGTGGTTCAGTTACGGTTCGGTTCCGCTGCGTCTGAGCAAATTTCAGTATCTTGCTATTGTTCGAACCGTAACTCAACCTTAGATGGAACTCGAACGAAGCGCAGCGTTTGACTTTTAGACAGACATTGCAGCGGACCAATCAGCGCCCTTCTGATTTAATTTTGATTGGCTTAAATATGAACAAATTTTTTCCGATGCGTTAATTGGTAAATTGACAAATTGTTTATTTACATATGGATGAATATGACACGAGTGATTAGTGAAGTTGTTTTGGTACTTGGTAGTTGGTAGTTACTCGTATGATCAATGTTGTGAATGATTATTACTTGGAGTTTTTAATTTACGTAATTGAATTCATAATATTGTTTTACAGTTAATACTATACGCCATATAAGCGTTGAATAGTGACTTGTGACTTGTGATAAAAGTTTTTTGTGGCGCAGAAAACATTTATGTAAAGTAATGTCAAAATTCAATTCACTTTTTAACAAACTCAAAACGTAGTCCGTAGACCGTAGTGTAATTTTACAGCTTTGAAGTAAAACATAAGCTTAAATTACAATTTATTTAAGTATAGCCTATGTTATATTTTTCCATCGATTTTTGTCAATTTTATACACCAAAATAAGAAACGTTTCAGAAACGTGCGAGTAGAAGTTGCATTGTATCAACTTTTTGTTTTGACAGCGTTTGCGCTCGGGCTGAGGTTCAGTAACGTCTCAACTAGCTGTCAAAACGTTAGCGCGATACCAAATCGTTCCAAAAGTCGATCAACGTCCGAGTTTCACTTGCGGTTCACTTGAATAAATTTAGCGCGATTGCCCTGCTGATCCTCCCGTTATGACGTCGCTGGTCACCCCCGCCGTCCTCCGTCGTTGATCCAGCTATCCTTGACGGGCTTCTGCTCCTGCTTGCTTGAAAGCAACGACGATCGGGGCCGGTTTGGCGTTTCCTGCTGCGCGTGCGCGGGTAGTCGGGGCGCGCCTTACCCACTCGATGTCCGATGTATTGACTTTGATAATTTGACCGATTTTCGATAAAGTCTCCTTTAGATTTTCTCCAGGTAATGGTTCAATACCGACTATTTCTATATTGTTTTTGAGAGAAGTTTGTTCTAAATCGTGTAATTTCTGTTCGAGCGCGACGTTGCGTTTCTCTAAGTATACACACTTATTCTGTATGCTTGCAAATGTCTTCTCGAGTTTACATATTTTTTCTTTCGATTTGTCATGCTCAGCTATCAGAACGTCGTATTTTTCGAAGAGCAAGCTTAAGCTTTGGGTAATGGCGTCGAGATGTTTCTTAACGCCGGGTATGACACTAACTTTCTGTTGGATATCCTTAAGAATCTTTGTATAGTCTTGGACACCTTCATCCTGTTCTTCTTCGTCGGAACAATCATCCTCACAGTTGTTACAATAGATTCTGGTTTTTCTCATTTTTAAATCCTCACTTAAACCTTTCACGCAGTTACGGTGAAATGTTCCTTGACAAGGTCCTTGGCACACAAAATGAGATCCTTTTTTAGGCAATGCCTTCTTACACTTTTGGCACTCCATAATAGTAATATCCATAGTCCATAATAGTTTATCTCAGCTGTTTGTCCGTAGCATGGCTACAGTAGAAATACAAAAGTATATTTTGTATTTCTACTGTAGCCATGCTACGGGTGCTGGAATATGTATGACTATGAACACTGACCTTTATATTGACTGAAAACTAAAATATTTATTTTCTAGATAACAAGGTGAAATTCGTACTCTTCTCTTCGTTTTTAATATAAATTATAAACCTTCTTTGGACTTCGACGAATATATTTTCAAGACTAAAATCGGTTCAGCCGTTCTCGATTTTTAGCGAGAATAACGAAATAATTTTTTATTTAATATACTGTATTATATGATGTTCTATGTGTGTGTTCGTGAGTCGTGACGCATTGGTATTTTACAAAATACAAATGAACAGTTAATGGTTTAGTCCCTAGTTTATTTCAACAAAAACAATATTATGTAAAAAATATACATACAACCGAATAACTTTTTTGGAAGTCGGTTGAAAAGGACTGTGATGTGACTGTTCAATAGCAAGCGATAGAAAAGAGTTTGCAAGACAACAAAAAATCTACTTAAAACGGTACAAAATCTTTCAACTGTTTTATGAATACAAAAATGCAGAAACAATAAGAATTTCAGTGTTGTCAAACCTTTTGTGTGATCTACCTGTTGAACTATGCCTCTATGTGTGCATTTTCGACTTTCAGGCCTTGTAATAGGATTCAACGTGATAAATGGATTCTAGCGGTGACTGTACATTGGAATTCGATTATCCGAAACTTAGTAATACGAATCAAAACTAATTTTAACTTTATGACGAATCCATTTCTTTTAATTTTTATACTGATTGGTCTGCGGCCCTCGCCATGGTCTCGTATATTATTACGTTTTATAATATTAGTAAGTAGTAACTAGATCACCCGTGAACTTCGTAAATCGTATCACTTAACTAATAAATTATAAAATATAATCTACTACTTACCGTATTAACCTTCCCTGGACTTCTACCAATATATTCAAGACTAAAAAAAATAGCAAAATCGGTTCAGCTGTTCTCGAGTTTGAGTGAGGCTAACAAAATTTGTAAATTGAGGCTAAAAAATTTGTAATTCATTTTTATTTTAAATTACTAATATAACATTATATTATAATAAGTAGCGTTTTCCTTCCTGACGCTATAACTCCAGAAAGCACGAACCGATTTCCACGGTTTTGCATTCGTTGAAAAGGTATCGGGCTTATAGAAAAAAATTTATAGAAAAAAAAATCAGAAAAAACTTCATGAGAAAAGCAGGAAAACAGGGAAAATCATTTTTCACGCGGGCGGAGCCGCGGGCGACCGCTAGTAGTATATAGATATGGATTGCTAAAATAGTATTCTACTTTAATTTAGTACTTTATCTAGCGCTGGATTGGATTAATGTAAACTGAACACAATCGTGTGTTAATTTCGCCTGGCCTGTGCTTTTTAACCGACTTCCAAAAAACGAGGAGGTTATATGTTCGGCTGTGGATATATTTTTTGTTTTTTTTTGTATGTTCAACGATTACTCCGCCGTTTGTGAACAGATTTTCGAAATTTTTGTTTTGTTATATTAGGTTTCACTCCAATTTGGTACCATGTTCACAAAAGTGGTGACCTGATGATGGGATCCATAAGTAATCGAGGGAACTCCTCGAAATTTATATGGAAACATATAGTGATTTTGGTTTCATGAGAAGCATCCTAAGCATATGCTACCAAAACGCAAGATTTTGCACCGAGGTATACTATGGTTCCGAAGATACTAAGAGAATTCCGGATTCCTTATAGATACAAGTTTGGGAGTTTAGGCGCTGTTTCAAGAACTGAAAGCATATGCTACTATGCAAATTACATTCATCATCATCATCATCATCATCATTACCAAGTCAGGGTCACCAATGTCACCAAATTCAACCTTATCTCCAGAGTATAAGGCACACATTAATTGACATTACTTTTGAGAAGTTAAAGTTGCTTCGACCATGTAACATTCTTAAAATTTAGATTTATATTATTTTTAGCAATATTCAGCGAAATAAACTTCCACCTTTAAGTAAATGAGTGAGTGCACGCATAGGCATGCGTACAGCACCTCCCTCCTCCCACACTGCCTATACGTACACTCGCATGCAAGAACTCGCAAACACCACCACCACACAAGCAATAATGTTGGAAAATCCGTGCAAGGCCCCTCACCACCATGCAGGTTGAAAACCTTGCCGCGCGTTTCGCTCCAACACCGGAGCATCCTCAGGATGTGGACTCTACGAACAACGTCCGTCAAGTGCCGCTGCCGGCCAAAACACCGCCTTTTATACCCTATCGAGCCCCGCTACTATCCCCACTACCCCCACTACCCTCACCAGTACCCCCGAACATATTAATAAGCGGTGACGTAGTCAAGCAAGTTTGATCATTCAACAATGCAAATCTGTTATTTTTCTTTTATATTATAAGTAAAGATCTTTACTAAGAGGGATCGATAATAATCTATGAATGTAACTATGAAAGGCCGCGAGTTTGTGTTGCCAAGGATGACATGACGAAGCATGAATAGTAGTATTAGTATATGTTGGCTTGCGAAAGATTCCAAAACTGTGTTTATTATTAACTCTAGAAATTGATAAATCGAGAAAATTTTGGGTGTTATTATCTTCACATTCTAATTTGAATATGTTTTTTATTTAGTTCTTTAACAAATACGTCCAGTTGCCTCTGTGTACCCGTCCAACAAAGAAAAAAATCATCTACGTATCTAAAGTAATATAAAATACTTTTATTAACGACGATATTTCTTTGTTCAAAATCGTCCATAAATATTTCGGCCATCAAAGGACTTAAAGGTGAACCCATAGCTAGACCGTCGTCTTGAACAAATAATTCGCCGTTAAATCGAAAGTAGTTCTGTTCCATGCAGGTTTTAGTAAAAGTAAGCAATTCATTACTTTCACCAGGAGGTAAACGTTTTTCTAATGCATTCCTTAAAACACCCAATGTTTCCTTACGTGGAACATTAGTGACTAAAATATCGACATCAAGTGAAACTAATTTGCAACGAGGTTGCAAAGTCACATCTTTAATTTTGTTGACTAATTGTAGACTATTTTTATGGCATAAGGTGGCCGAAATGAGAGCTTTTCTTTTATTATGAAATTAAGTGACTTTGCCAGCTCGTATGCTGGTGCACCTATGTATGAGACAACTGGAAGCATGGGAATATCAGTTTTGTGAATCTTTGGCAAGCCGTACAGTGATGGTGCGCGAGGATTCATTGGGATGAGTTTTTTCTTTGATGATTCAGTTTGAAAAAAATATTGATTATTATTAATTGCTAATTTAAGCTGAGCTAAAAACATGTTTGTTGGGTCAGTAGGAACCCTTAGAAATTGTTCACCCTGAATCACGTCATTAACTCTGTCCAAATAATCGTCGCGCTCCATCACTACTACTGTGTTACCCTTATCCGCTTTCGATATTTCTAAGTTATTATTATCTAATGTTTGTTTTACGTACCTCAAAGCCACTCTTTCGGGGTTAAAAGAAGAACCGGAAGGAGTACCTTTGATTTCGTTGGCTAGTAGGCCCTTAACCATGTTATCTTTCTTATTAACTACGGCAGTTATTTCCGAATCCACCGCAAGCATTTCCAAAGCATTCTAATTAATATTAGGAGTGATATATAATATCACTCCTAATATTAAAGGAGATAGTTAGATATAAGTCCAGTTTGACCTACTTGGGAGAGGTATCTGCACGCTTATCCAAAATAATGAAAAACAACGATATGCATGTCGCATTCAGGACAAATAATACTTTAAAACATAATTTGTGTCATAATAAAGACCGGATTGATGAAAAATATCAGTCCGGTGTCTATAAGATCGATTGTCCTGAATGCGATAGTGTATATGTGGGTCAAACTGGACGCAGATTTGAGACTCGGTATAAAGAACATATCGCGGCTTATAGGAATGGTCATCCTGATAAGTCACATTTTGCTAAACATCTTTTAGATAGTAATCATACCGTGCCCGATGGCCATTCCTATACGAGTAAAGTTTTACATAAATGCGATAAAGGCTTTCGGCTGAGCGTGTTGGAACAATTAGAGATCATAAAAGAAAAGAAAAATAACAGATTTGCATTGTTGAATGACCAAACTTGCTTGACTACGTCACCGCTTATTAATATGTTCGGGGGTACTGGTGAGGGTAGTGGGGATAGTGGGGATAGTAGCGGGGCTCGATAGGGTATAAAAGGCGGTGTTTTGGCCGGCAGCGGCACTTGACGGACGTTGTTCGTAGAGTCCACATCCTGAGGATGCTCCGGTGTTGGAGCGAAACGCGCGTCGAGGTTTTCAACCTTCATGGTGGTGAGGGGCCTTGCACGGATTTGCCAACATTATTGCTTGTGTGGTGGTGGTGTTTGCGAGTTCTTGCATGCGAGTGTATGCATAGGCAGTGTGGGAGGAGGGAGGTACTATACGCATGCCTATGCGTACACTCACTCATTTACTTAAAGGTGGAAGTTTATTTCGCGGAATATTGCTAAAAATAATAACAAGCTAAATTTTAAGCTATGGATTTCCGCAAAGTAACGCCTGATTCCATTAACCATGTAACATTCTGTCTCACTTCGCCGAGATATTCTGGAAAACAACCTAATTTCAACCTTTTGCATCGCGTTTAGCGTTCATAGTACAATAACTGTCGTCTCGCATATCTGCCAGGGCTGTCAAGCGAGCGGCTCGGCGGCGCGGCGCGGGCCGGGTACCGTACTATGTAACACTATACAGTGCGAGGCGTGTGCGACAAGTCGAGCGAGTGCTAGACTATTGAAACTAGTCCGGTGACCGGCTACTTAGCACGTCACACGTGTTCACTTCGATTTTTTTTAAATGTATTGTTTAAAATTATCTGCAGGCTGCAGCTGATATTATATTTTGTAAGTGTGACTGTAATAAGATACCTACGTAGAATAACATACAGGTGTATTATTCTACGTATAGTACGCGATGGCTTACTAGGTAACTAAAAAGAGTGAAATTATTATTATTTTTAACAAAAAATTTAAACCGACTTCCAAGGTAAAAACAATAATAGCATCCTTATAATATGAACTAAAAAGTATTAAATAATTATTCCTATCTAATAGTGTCTTTTTCAGAATTCGGCTAAAACTCAACTATTTCTGTACTCAATCTTCATCATTTTGAAGTCGGTGTCAGTTCGAAAAGATTCAAATATTCTGTCAGAGAACTGAATATTCATCTGGTACCGACTTCAAAATGATGAAGATTGAGTACAGAAATAGTTGAGTTTTAGCCGAATTCGGAAAAAGGCACTATTAGATAGGAATAATTATTTAATACTTTTTAGTTCATATTATAAGGATGCTATTATTGTTTTTACCTTGGAAGTCGGTTTTAATTTTTTATTAAAAATAATCCCTAAAGAGCTGACATGACAAGCAAATAGGAAATTTCCAGCTGTGATTAGCATAAGATTGAACTAGATCTGATACGGGCAACATCACACACGGGAAATCAATCTACAGTATTTCTAGACATGCCACTTTTTAATGTTATATTCTTATATCCGACCTACTTAGTTTGAAATTAAGTAATGGCTTAGTTCATCTTAAGAGGCCGGGTGCCATCGAAATTCTCATACATACGTAATACCAAAATCATTTTTTCATACGAAAATATTTAACATGTTTGAGTTATTTTTCAGCTTAGAATACTCGTAGTAATTACCTAGGTTCCTGCACAAAATTTTACGACAAAATATTTAAACACTAAAAATATTTTTTAGTAAGTAAGTATTTAAATATTTTGTAGTTTTACTATTTATTTATATATTTTTAGTGTTTAAATATTTTGTAGTAAATTTTTGTGCAGGAACCTAGGTAATTACTATTTTAAGCTGAAAGATTACTCATACATGTTAAATATTTTCGTATGAGAAAATGATTTTGGTATTACGATTTACGTATGTATGATAATTTCGATTACACCCGGCCTCTTAAGATAAATATCCAATGGTTAAGTAACATTTTACTTCTTTGTTTAAAATTTTCAATATTATGTAATATGTATTATTATGTATTATGTAATAAACTAATAATGTGTATTGTATTACTTATTAACTTAGCTCTAACATGACGACCGAATGGCTGAAAGCTACTTTAATTGGAAACAAATCTAATCTAACGGCTAACCTAATTATAGTACCTCTATTATAGTACTTAATAGGCAAAATAAAGAGAAATGCATGCAGCACGAGACTCATGTGTAACCCCAAAAAGAGCTTCAAAATCCTAGACTTCTGCTTAAATAATAATCGGCCAAGTGCGAGTCGGACTCGCGCACGAAGGGTTCCGTACCGATATAGAACGAAAGTAGACAAAAAATAATTAATAATATGCGAAAATTTCAAGTGCCTAGCTGTTACCATAATTGATTACGAGCATAAAAGCTAAAAAAAAATCAGGTTTCTTGTAGGTATGGGCATTGGGAGTCCCCCTTAAATATTAACTTTATTTTTTGTATTTTTTCTTATAGTGGCAACAGATATGTACAGAATTTGTGAAAATTGTCTAGCTATAATGGTTCTTGAGTTACAGCCTGGAGACATACAGACGGACAGACAATGATGTCTATGATGTAATAGGGACCCGTTTTTACCCTTTGGGTATGGAACCCTAAAAATTATGATTATAATAATTTTACGTTAAAACGTTTAAGCTCTCGCGGAGAATCACTTTTTGCAACATAAGAGGAATTAAAAAAAAATCCCTTATAATTTGAACAAACCTTGTGACTTACCGACTTCATCATCTATCTAATAGAGTCCAATTTTTTTGATTTCAAATCATTTTCCCGGTCCTAAAGCCTCCATTTATGCAAAAAATACAGTTTTCAAATTGTTACATCATCCACTCATGTCTTCATGGATTTAATTTAAAGGTTCAATGGCTCCCAAAGTTCGGAGTGTGCAGTTAGCATTGGTTTCTTATGTGAATTTTAGCGCACAAAAGCATTTCTGAGAAGACGGTGCAGGACGGAACTTCTGAGAAAATCGGCGCCGACTCTTCCTTATTACTATAACTCACCATTCCGTTTAAGTTATACAATCGTATAATACAATTATTGTAAATAGCGGCTATAAACTTTAAAAAGTAAACATAAAAAGTGCAAGTGCTATGCACCTTGAATTGGAGCTTTTAAGTTTTTCTTTGAGAGCTTGAAGCTTTTTTATACTACAACGAAGTTAATATTTTACTGAAAATATATTAGCTATTATTTTAATGAGTTCAATCAGTTTGTACTCAATAAGCGGCTTATACGTAGTAGTAAACAATTTAATAAGCTTAGCTATATTGGAAATTTGTTTATTGTATTTTTTATCAAATAAAATATTATATTTTTCAGAGAATTCGCCTCGTGTTTGGAATTAACTCAAGGTGGAACATGGCTAAAGGGATATCAGAATATAATATTCGAAAATGTTTATGTATTAGTATAAAATTATTATATCTGAATAATATAACAAGGAAAAACACCCTAATATCTTCTCTTGTTATGGCACCCCAGAGTTAAGTAGGTACCGTACTAATCTAAAAATAAGGAAGGTCAAATAGGATTTTCTTAGGAATTGGTAAAATTGTTTAATTTTTATTAAAATAGTGCCAATATATCGGAGTTAGTTGCACTAAGCCGTTTGGTAGATCCATTCTCAAAAAGTTACTTAAAAAAATCCGTTGTTAAATCCGAAAATAAATTATTCCTTAGTACAGACTACAGAGTTGTTTGATAGTTGCGTTTTTGTTAAGAACTTACTTAATTTTTTTTTAATGGTTCCGTTGTTAAAACCGCCAATATATTGCAGTTAGTACAAAGTTGTTTGGTGGTTCCGTTGTTTAGTAGTCGGGATGCGCGCTGCGGGTTTTTTGTCCTACCCATTCCAATGCCCCATCCAACCTGTAAGTCCGGCAGTTCGCCGTGCGTTGACCGCTACATCGTTCACAGTTTTATTACCTCCACTACAACCTTTATGCCAACAGTGTAAGGTCCATTCTCCATGGAAACAAGGTAGCAAAACAAGTCGGAATGCAACAACCTGTATGGACGCTTTCAAGCTACTATCCGATTGTATTGATACTTGTGACAAAATCATTAAGCTACTTTCAAAGACATAGTTGTCTAGCATAGATTTTGTAGCGCAGATTATACTATTGATAATTAAAATGAGTATTTTGAGTTGCCTCGTTGCTTGGATTATAGTTATTGCTTATTGGTAATTCGGGGGGTATAAAACGTTTAGATGAACGTAAACAACCTGAACAAGTAAACTTTTGTGGTATGTTCAATAGTTTTAATATGTAATTATCAAACCTAATTACCTCTTCTTTTTTGGAAATTACTAAAAATAAGGTAGCAGTTTCTTCAATATTGGCAACGTAAGGCTAACTCCATACCAGGCGGCCTTCTGTAGAAGAAAACCCAGCTTTCCTTGGAGGCGTTCTTTGACCACCGCGACGGTTACAAAAAACGGAATATTTTTTATATTCATTCTTTAAGGGGTCGGGTACCCTTGGAATTTCTCATACAAACGTAATACCAAAATCATTTTCACATACGAAAATATTTAACATGTTTGAGTTCCTGCACAAAAATTTACTTCAAAATATTTAAATACAAAAAAAATTGTTTTAAATTTTTTTTTAGTAAATTTACTACTAAAAATTGAAACACTAAAAAATAGTTTTTAGTAAATTTACTGTTTTGTAGTAAATTTACTATTTATTTATATATTTTTAGTGTTTTACTCTATTTTTTAGTGTTTCAATATTTAGTAGTAAATTTACTAAAAAAAATTTAAAACAATTTTTTTGTGTTTAAATATTTTGAAGTAAATTTTTGTGTAGGAACCTAGGTAATTACTATTCTAAACTGAAAAATAACTGAAACATGTTAAATATTTTCGTATGTGAAAATTATTTTGGTATTACGTTTGTATGTGAAATTCCAAGCATCCAAAAATATTTTAGGCCTCTAGGAAGTTAAAACCTAACAGGAAATATATTATAACAGTAAATATAATAAGTTGAGAATTTGTAATCGTGCGAAAATAAGTTAATTACTATCGGTCCAATCTATTTATATCATGATATATCAAATCGTAAAATATTCCGTTACAAAATAGATTTCTAATAAAATATGCATGGCGACTTTTCCCTTTTTTTGATCTAATACTCCTCAATCCTCATACCTCAATTGACAACATTTCAAAATTTTTAAGCCTTAAAATAAAAAATACCGTTTCTTTAGTTTCTTCTCCTGATATCAAAAAAATATTTAAAAAAAATTTATATTGCTTATTTACTGAGTAAATAAAGAAAAACTGAAAAATACGCTGTGACGTCATACTTACGGCATAGCAGACATTTTTTCTTTGCCTGGTGTAAAATCGTTTTAAAAAGACATCATAAAGCATAAAAAACAGTCACTGTCAACAATGACATTTCTAACATACGAAAATACCACGATGACATTGACAGACGTCCTAATAAACGTAACAAACTTACATTGACATAATATTTTTTCTTTTATTAACCGTTCAGGCGTAAGTATGACGTCACTTGGCGCTTACGTCTCTTTAGAATACGAAGGATTAAAATCTATTTTTTAGGTATCTTAAAAACATAATTTTGAAAAAGCAAGAAACACGTATCGCCATAATTTAAGTCTACTTTCTTATAAAATAATAAAAAAGCCATGTTAAAATTTTGAAATGTTGTCAATTCTTTAATAAATAATTAACTTACTATTAGTAGTCTTTAGTAGACTAGAAAATATATTATCATTAAAGGTAGAATACACATAAAATTTCAGTAGATTTTTTTTTTTATATAAAAAAATGCTACAGAAAAGCGCGACTGAGGGATGCTTAAATTAAAATACTAAAGCGAGTCACTTAGCTTACTTGTGTTACTGCCGCATTCGTACGAGAATACGCTAGATCCATCCTACACTGTCTATCAAACTCTTCATTAAGGCTCCTCTCGCGAAAAAAGCGTGCAGATGAAACCACTTTTCATCGGCATTAATAGAGAAATTGTATCTGAAAAAAATAATTAGTAATCTACATGATATGATACGTAACGTGGTTTTGCTATATTTTTTCTATCGGTATCACATAATAAAGAAATAAAAAAACCAAATCACCTCCAAATCGTTGAATGAAACCACTTTACTCCTTCATTATTTATCAAAAGAATATATAAAAAATATCTACTGCTTTGCAATACATAAGTTGATAATTTGTTTTTTTTAATTTTTTGAAATATGTATTATATTAAGCCTTAAAAAGGTTTTTTCTCCTATTTCGCCCTATCATGGACGCGGCGAGCGTCGTAACCCCCACCGTACAAGGCGCGCTGTTATGAATGTTATTTTAATGTCATTTACGTCGATATTCGCACTGACAGACAATGATCAAAGTCATTGGCGGATATAGAGGCCTTAAATACAAGTTCTTTTCAAGTTCTGCGTGCGGCCGTTAGTGGTTTTACGTTAACTCCATTTACGCTAATATTTTAATTACAATAATCAAGTACGTTGGAACCAGCGATGCGGCACATATCTACCATTTTATTACTGACGCATAAAACCGAAGATATACTAATTCGATTTGAATAAAATATAAAATCTACCAAATTTGAAACGGCGAATCAAGACAGAGAATGTTAAAAGAAAGTTATGTCAAAAATGCAAAAATGGTATGAAATTCTGTGCCTCGTTAGTCGCTTTGATTGTACCCGAGTAATATAAAAGAAAAAATTGCAGGTAAACGCTGATTATTTTGATAGCTGGTGTAGCCTCCATTTCCTACAAAGTATCTGAACATCATATAATTTGTGTCAGTTTAGTTGAGGTTTGAGTGGTATAATGTATGCGAGGAGGTAGCGATGCGTGTAACTCCTAATAGGCATCTATGTTTATTGTGCACTTATTTAATATAACTGTTTTCAGGGCACTCGAGTGGAAACTGATTCTTGGTGATATTGTTGTTCCGGTAAATTCTGAGGGATAAACGAGTACACGTGTTTTATGTTTCTGAATTATTTAATATCTTATCATATGCATAATGTTGGGTTTAATCAGGTGTAACGACTCCTTGTAAACAAGGATTAACCTGATCTGAAGGAAATATCAAACACGTTCTCTACTGCCCCACAAACAATTTTACGCTTACTTTCAAAAGTTAGTGCAAAATTGTTAATTTAGAAAAGAGAAACACCAATGGCACCATTTAATATCCCACATTACTTTTATATTTAGACTCTAGAACTTGTGTACATCAAATCATTAAACGATATTTTGGAGTCTGAATTCCGCTTGATTCCCACCTATTATATTTGTCAGAATCATAGATACTAAATTGAAATGGCGTCAACTCGATACGTGCAGAACTCGCTCTGTGGGGTCTTAGCCTTAAGCTGGCAAAGCCCGAGCTAAACGCTGGTTTGTAATTGAAATAATCATGAGCATGCGGCGTTTTTGACGCTTTTTATCGCCTAAACTAATTACTAAGCTAAAAGCTTGAATTTCGCAGCATATAAACCCTAATTACTATAAGGAATGTGTTCACAGTTCAAGCACAAATTACTAGGCGAGGGAGCGCTTTTTAGAAATTTCCATTTTAACGCTACATAAATTCACACTCATACTCGTTAGACCTAGACTGCTAGACGTGAAAATTAGTAATTACTCAAAAACAAAACCCACTAACTACAGTAAAAAAATACGACAAGCGAATATATAATATGAGTACTTACTATGTAGTTTTGAAAATACCTACCGGGAAATGCTAAGGAAAAAAAAGATACGGCCGTTTTCACACTTCGCGATGTATACTCCACTAAGTGAATATTGTCAAAGTTTTTGTATTATTTAAGGGAATGCGTCCTTATTATTATTAATAATTTTATCCATACCCTTTAACACCCCAAGGAACGTACTTCTGGTATTTCATATATATTTTTATTATTATTATAAAATTGGGATTGATTTTATAAGGAAGTTAAGTCAGTTAAGAAGGGATATCAAGCAACAACAAATTTACTAGAAGATGAAAGTGGAAATTTAATAACTGCAGAGAAAGAAATTCAAGATACATGGAGAAATTATTTCAAGCGGCTTTTAAATTGTGCTGTCCCGGACCAACATATACAGGAGAGCGATGCCTTTAATATGTCAGATATACCACCACTGCAATTTGAAGAAGTGAAGCAAGCAATCTCCAAACTAAAAAATAACAAATCACCGGGTATTGACAACATCCCCTCTGAGATCTGGAAATATGGTGGTGAGATGTTACAATCAAGGATATATGACCTGTTAAGTAAAATCTGGAATAATGAGGTTCTACCTACTAAATGGAACACCGCTATTATATGTCCCATACTTAAGAAAGGTTCGAGGAAGAAATGTGCAAATTACCGAGGAATTGCATTATTGCCAACAGCATATAAGATCCTTTCGTACGTGCTCCTAAAGCGATTAGAGCCATATGCTGAGAATCTGTTAGGGGACTATCAATGCGGATTTAGGCGAAACCGTAGTACAGTAGATCAGATTTTTCTACTTAAGCAGTTGATGGAGAAAAAATGGGAATATGCACAGAACATCCAAGTGCTATTTGTAGACTTTGCTAAAGCATATGATAGTATAGATCGTGCTTCCCTATACACGATATTAAGGAATTTCCAAATCCCGGAGAAACTTATTAGCTTGATCAAGACAGCTACTAGTAAGAGTAATGCGGTGGTACGGGTAGACAGGTCCTATACGAGCTTATTTAACATAGAGACTGGACTAAAACAGGGGGATGCTCTTTCACCAATGCTATTTAACCTTGCGTTAGAACACATAATAAGGAAGGTAACAGACCATGACAGTGGCGTCCAGCTTAATGGAAAACATCAAATTATAGGCTATGCAGATGATCTGGCTCTCATGAGTGAGAAAAAGTCCGACGTCGTGGATATGGCAAGGACCCTTGAGATGGAAGCCAATAAAGTCGGACTTAAAATCAATCATGACAAAACTGAATACTTGCACATGCGGAGATACAAAGATAAACGACGACCGCCTGAAGATCTTGCAGTAGATAACATCTCATACACAGGAACAGCTAAGTTTAAGTACCTAGGCTGCACTATAACCGACACAAATTCAAGAGTAGATGAGATCGACATCCGAATCCAAAGTGCTCTTCGGTGTAGTGCGGCACTCCATAGAATTTTAGTGTCCAAGATTCTGAGTAGACGTACGAAGATACGAATATATAAAACTGTAATTCGACCTATACTCTTATACGGCAGTGAAACTTGGACTCTAACTCAAAAGGAGGAAACAAAGCTGTTAGTAGCTGAAAGAAAAATAATGCGCAAGATCCTCGGACCGACGAGGGATGAGGACGGCAGTTGGAGGCCACGGAAAAACCTCGAGATTGAAGACCTTGTTGCAACGCCCAATATCATCGGGGAATACAAATCTCACCGAATCCGCTGGCTCGGTCACGTAGAAAGAATGAATGATGACCGAGCGGCAAAAAAAGCGTATGTGGGGCAAGTGACTGGCAAACGACCGGTGGGCCGTCCCAGATACCGTTGGAGGGATGAGGTAGAAAAGGACCTGAAGGCGTTACGAGCCGAATCATGGCAAGATGTTGCACAGGATCGAAAGAAGTGGCGTGTGCTTGTGTCAGAGGCCAAGACTCAATTTGGGTCGCTGCGCCGCAGTAAGAAGAAGAAGAAGAAGAAGAAGATTATAAAATTGGGGCCGTCTATTAGGTATTTCATATTAACAACCCAAGATTGTACCCTTGTTACTGGGCGCGACATGTGGAAACAGCCTAATAAGCATGTTTGCTGTTTGAACTCCTTATTATATTGTATTCTGTGATAATAGACCGTATGACCAGACTGATATAATATTATCGTGTCGCACCATGTAAAGTCCCCTTAAGGCCCTATAGACCCGAAAATTAGCAGGTCGATGTCTGTCAGTACGAATATCGACGTAAAGGACATTAAAATAACATTCATATCAGCGCGCTTTGTACAGTGGCGGTTACGACGCTCGCCGCGTCCTTGATAGGGCGAAATATGAGAAAAAAACCTTTTTACTTAGATATATAAACCAAAGTGCAAAATGTAACCACAAATTATTCTTCTTTAAGTTATGAGCTGTTCGTTGATATGATTTTTGAAAGTAAAACTATCATAAGCTTCATGAAAAATAAGAAAAATATCACAAAATATTCGAATTTAGCCTCCTCTTCGGAGTTATTTTTGATCGAGTGAAGTTTTCAATATTATGTTTCGAGCCACAAATTGTCAAAGTACATTATGTAAAAAACAATGTGTATTTTTTTTGGCTTTTAAAAGTCACTATTTGTTTGTTTATTATTGATTCAAAGTCATGTAAAATTGGGTCTATAGGGCCTTAACCACAAATCATGTGTCATTTAAAATTATATCCATACCTATATGCGAAAGTATGTCTGTCTGTCCGTCTGTCTGTCTGTCTGTCTGTCCGTCTGTCTGTCTGTCCGTCCGTCCGTCCGTCCGTCCGTCTGTCTGTCTGTCTGTCTGTTCCCTCTTCAGACCCCAACCGCTGAAATTTGGTATGGAGATATTTGAGTCCCGGGAAAGGACATAGGATACTTTTTATCCCGAAAAATGTACGGTAAACGGTTCCCATGCAATAAACAAATTTTAGCTCAACGGAGTTGCGGGCGTCATCTAGTCTAACTGTCTAATAATAATTTCTAAATACCTACAATATAATAAAATAAAATAAAAATAAAATATAGTTTAAACACATAGATTAATCATTTATTAATCTATAGTTTAAACAGTTATCGCCTTGCTAATATAATTGTTGTATAGAATTAATTAGAATACCTAAGTTATAAGCCATAAGGGCATTGTTTTTAACTGACTTCCAAAAAAGAAGGAGGTGTTGTCCTTGCCTATTAAACGCTTTTTCCGAAACTGTAATGAACGATCACGGGACTAACTAACTGCCGCACTCAAATACAATAATAATAATTAATGGTGATTAAACTTTAATTCAAGGAAGAGTTTGACAGATAATAATTAATAATGTATGGGGCTTAGGTCAAAATATTTGTTTAATTACAATTATGTTTTTTTTACTTAGACTATAAGCTAACTACAACACGGAACAAAACGCATAGGCATAATATATAAAACGTGTATGTTTTATATATTATGCCTATATATAAAACATACACGTTTTAATGAAAATGTATTAGTAATAAAAATAAAGAAAACTTTATTCCCAGGCCGTAACTGAAATCCTCGAATGTTGCGTCCTAATTGCGCTTACGGTACTAACCTGTTGTTGGTGGGATGATTGCCTATGTTTTGTTGACTGTCAACCTAGGGTTGCCAGGTCGCCAAACCGCAAAGCCGGAAAACCTGCTATCGAATACAGAATCTTAAGGCTCCTCTCGCGAAAAAAGCGTGCAGATGAAACCACTTTTCATCGGCATTAACAGAGAAATTATATCTGAAAAAAATAATTAGTAATCTACATGATAATATGATACGTAACGTGGTTTTGCCATATTTTTTCTATCGGTATCACATAATAAAGAAATAAAAAACCAAATCACCTCCAAATCGTTGAATGAAACCACTTTACTCCTTCATTATTTATCAAAAGAATATATAAAAAATATCTACTGCTTTGCAATACATAAGTTGATAATTTGGTTTTTTTACTTTTTTGAATTATGTATTATATTAAGGGACCGGGTACGCTCGAAATTCTCATACATACGTAATACCAAAATCATTTTCTCATACGAAAATATTTAACATGTTTGAGTTATTTTTCAGCTTAAAATAGTAATTATCTAGGTTTCTGCACAAAAAATAACTCCAAAATATTTAAACAAAAAAAAAAAGATTAGTTTAAATTTTTTTTTAGTTTTTTTCTACTAAATATTTAAACACTAAAAATAGAGTAAAACACTAAAAATATATAAATAAATAGTAAATTTACTGCAAAATATTTAAAGTCTAAAAAATATTTCTTAGTATTTAAATATTTTGTAGTACATTTACTATTTATTTATATATTTTTAGTGTTTTACTCTATTTTTTAGTGTTTAAATATTTAGTAGTAAATTTACTAAAAAAAAGTTTTAAACAAAAAATTGTTTTTGTGTTTAAATATTTTGAAGTAAATTTTTGTGCAGGAACCTAGGTAATTACTATTTTAAACTGAAAAACAACTGAAATATGTTAAATATTTTCGTATGAGAAAATGATTTTTGCATTACGTATGTATGAGAAATTCCAAGGGTACCCGGCCTCTTAAGCCTTAAAAAGGTTTTTTCTCCTATTTCGCCCTATCATGGACGCGGCGAGCGTCGTAACCACCGTACAAGGCGCGCTGTTATGAATGTTATTTTAATGTCATTTACGTCGATATTCGCACTAACAGACAATGATCAAGGTCATTGGCGGATATAGAGGCCTTAACTTAGTATAGCAATACGTTCGGCAGTTTTACTTTTCTGTTTTATTTAAATAATTTCACATCCAGTATTATTAACTGTAATAAATTAAAGTAGTTTGGTAGTATATTAATAATTGTTACATCTCATTAGGTACTAGGTAGGTGTAAATCTGTCTATTTGCAGGATTTTCATAGTTCTACAAGAGTCGAACTCCCTTTAATTTTGGCCGAACACGCAATGAAAATCCAGACGCCTGGCAACCCTATGTCCACCTATACCTACTGTACACTCACTACTCAAATATTTGCTCAGGCTTACTCAGGACAGTTATGAGTCGAATTAACCAAGTTTCTCTATCATTTTTGCTACTCTACCAGACGTAAAACTAAGCAAAAATGTTTAGACAGGACGACATCGTCAATGTTTATGATGCAATTTTTTATCGATTTTATAGTTGTGCACTTTCTATTTGGAAGGCAGCATAATATTTAGGTTACATAAACCAGCAAAATATCTGTCGACTATGCAGTATGCACCTGTTGAATCAGACAATAATTGACTCATTACTACAGTGCAGTGATATCAATAATGAGTTGGTATTTGCATTGACACAGCCCAAACAGTTATCAATTTTACGAATTTTGAGTGAGTTAGCATAGGTAGGTAAGGTTTAAGGTTAATTAATATTTTTTAAAATAATTTTAAGTTATTTTCTATAGTAACTACTTACCTAAACTGTTAACATTTCTCAGGTAGTCGACACCGAAAGTGGGGAACTAGAGAATAATAATTCGAAACTTTTTTTTTTAATTTCAGACGTTTAAAAATTCAAAATAACGAACACACGTTCTAAGGCGGAGGAAAGGGGATGGAGTTGTGCGGAAAAGAGACAGCGGGGACGCTGCGTGGCGCGCGCGCCGTTCATTGATGCGCAGGCGGCGCGGGGGGAGCGGCGGGGGCGAGGAATGCGGCCGCGGCGTGCAATGACCGCGCCAGGGTCGCTTCCTTTACGAGAAACGCGGGCCGTCGTACTACAGCCGTCCCCGCCCCTCCCGCCCGCGCCGCGCCCCTCCGATCCGTACTACATGGCCCTCACGAGTCACGACGCGCGCTTTTCGACCCGTAGTCCGTTAGAAAAATTAAGTGCGCCGCATTCCGCGACCGTTTCGCCGTCCCGCTCCCGCAAGTAGTACTCATCTCCCGTCTCGCTCTACCCTGATCGTATTGAAGCTCCGTGTCATCTCAAAACAAATCTCTAGGCGCGAAACTTGCGCTTGACTGACTTCTTATTCACCTAGATAATGTTACACTTAACGAGCGTTTCACTGATTCTTGCTTTGACTGCATCAATATAATTGATTTTTATTACAGACATTATGTTATTGTGTTTATGATTTTACTGCTTTGCTGAACGTTTCACCATTGATGCTTATGAGATGATGGAGGATAAGGTACACAGATAAAATGTTTTGTATAGAGATTGTGGTAAATGTATTCGTGAAAACCCATAGACTAAAAACCTGGGTAAACTAGCTCTACATTCTACAATCCACTTTTGAATTAAGATTCGTAAAAATTATATTATTTAAGTTATAATAGCACTATAATATATTAATTATTAAAAAACAAATAAAATATAATATACAAACATATTTTTGCAATTAAGGCCGTCCCCCGAGCAAACGACCTTGGCCATACATTAGCCGCGTTGCCGAGATCGCGCCAAAACCCTATTATTTTTACTTATCTTAGTTCAAAATTGTCCTAAAAAATTTTAAAACGGCAAATATGTAGTTTATGATATTGTCGATCTATTGGCGTGAGTTTCAAATAAAAGTAATTTATAAATGCTAAGGAGATGCTGAATGTATGCTTGAATTTTAACAAATTGGTATTACTTTGGAAGCTGATATCATGAGTATAATAAACAAAAATAGAAAATTTAAAACGGCGAAAGGAACGTTGATACTTGAACTGAAGATTATTGCTGTATTTTTATTATAACTTTGTAGCTTTCAAATTATGAGTTTATAAGGTTTTACGGTACGGTCATTTACGGAATCTCCGGACGGAACGCCCTTAACATGGTAGGTCAGAGCAACTCTATCAATATCATCATGCGCGGTGCTTGACTTTTTGACATTATGCATAGAGCTTGAGATAATCCCTCTCATCATTCTAAGGATTCAATATTGTCTGGAAACTTGTTAAGTGCAAACTAAATTCCGAATAGTCAATCACTATACTGTACTCGGCGAAAAATGGCGGTAGCGGTCATTGACTCCCTGTTAAAAAGTTGTCATTTTCTATAATAAACCGCGATTGACAATAAAGTGTCAGATGTTGCAATCGCAGCTTCGTATAGAAAATGACAAGTTTTTGACAGGGGGTCAATGACGGCTATCGCCATGTTTCGCCGAGTACAGTATAGTTTAAGGTAGTTACTACATAATATTATATTTAGTAATGTTTAGTAAAGTCAAACTATTTTCTACTCGCGCGAATCGCTATTACTTTTATTATTGGTAAAGCAACACGCTAATTTGACATTAGTTTACTACAGTAGGTCTAGGTACACTATAATTACACGACAAAACAAATCTTCCTTCCAGCTTTGTCGGGAAAAAATAAGAGCATTGCATTTTGACGTGGGAAAGCCATGCTTCGGCACGAATGGGCCGGCTCGACCGGAGAAATACCACGTCCTCACAGAAAACCGGCGTGAAACAGCGCTTGCGCTGTGTTTCGCCGAGTGAGTGAGTTTACCGGAGGCCCAATCCCCTACCTTTTTCCCTTCCCTACTCTTCCCTATTTCCTTCCCCACCCTCCCCTATTACCCCTTAAAAGGCCGGCAACGCACCTGCAGCTCTTCTGATGCTGCGAGTGTCCATGGGCGACGGAAGTTGCTTTCCATCAGGTGACCCGTTTGCTCGTTTGCCCCCTTATTGCATTAAAAAAAACCCCTCAATCCTCATACCATCCATGATCCATCTGAGCAGCAAATGCCAAATTCATAATGTAAAACTGCGAGTTAAAAAAAAAACTTTAAAATATTTCATACTAGTTTTTAATGTCGAGTTTGCAATGCTGGCAATAAAGTACGAGTTTCAGTTGCAGCGATGGAGCAAGTATTAGTACTTTGTGCTATTTATAGCTGGAATACTCAAACGTGTATTATGGTTGGAGCACCCACGCCGCTTAATGCATTCATGGGTTTCTCAAATAGATATGATATTTAAGCCAGTGTTTCCCAAAACTTGTCGGGACCGCGACCAAGAAAAACTTAAAGTTCGCGGCCCACCTTGTGTCATCAAGACAAAAAAGCAGCGATGCTGCTGCAGCATTCGTAGTTCACCACCATATTATCATCATCGTCAGCCTACTGACGTTCACTGCTGGACTTGGGCCTTTTATAAAGCTCGTCACCACACTTATTTCAATTTAAAGAAACGTACGCAAGTACGACAATCGTCCTATTGTTTCAGGGCCCACCCAAAACCTACCCGCGACCTGACCAGTGGGTCGCGACTCGCGACCTACACTTTGGGAAATACTGAATTATAAGCTGTATAACTTCTTAGAATTGAGTGAGCTCCTTCAGATGCTTAAGATTCATAGAAGTACTTAAGTGGAGCTCAAAAAGTATACATGGCTAATTGGCTTTAAATTTTAATATGAAGAGTGCTAGAGAGAATTGCTAGCATAATAAGTTATTACTTATTATGCTAGCAAATCTCTCTAGCACTCTCACAACATTTCATATTAAAGCCAATTAGCCATATTGTATAGTGTATACTTATTAGAATGAAAATTTTACACACTGCATGTCTATAAAGTCAGTCAAAATACTTCCTATAGTAATTATTATTAAAGAAGACGTACAAAAATTTAATATAGTATGGATATTATTCAGAACAGTGTAGTGCCGGCGCTGATAACATCAAACATTGCGTTAAAATATTCGTATGTGTCTGTGATAAGTTATGACTTATGATTTATGTGTGTGAGAAAAGCTCAATAACTCTGCTACGCACTTACTTACCTCTATACACTAAACTACAACTGTTTGCTGAAATAAAATAAAATTTCATTAGGTAATATAAATTTATTTATTAGAAAAATAATACATCCTATGTGTAGTAGAGTGTAAGAGCTCGAAAGTTGCACGACATAAAAAGCTCGAAAGCTCTAGGATATGGCGGTCGACCTTGCTGTGTTTACATCGGGCGCATCGGTTGCGGATACGTCATGGCCGGTCACAGCAACCTACATACCTACACCTACTGCTGCAACCTAGGGCTGCCAATACTTGTAAATACCTACCTAACCCAATAGGGCTGTAAACAGAGGTGAAAATTTTACAGCTATCTACTCCTGTCTCCTACTGCAGCCCATAGGGCTGCCAATACTTGTAAATAAAATACTACCACCGATACCACAAGAATTACGTTTGTTGTATGGGAGCACCACTTCAATATTTATTATTAAATTTAATTTGTTTTTAATGTTTGCGGCAACAGATATAGTTACATAATCTGTGATAATTTCAGAAGTCTAGCTATAGCGAGCGGTTCTTGAGATATAGTCTGGAGACAGATATACAGACAGACGGACAGAAATCGAAGTCTTAGTAATAAGGTCTCGTTTTTAACTATTGGGTACGGAACCCTTTAAAAGTAATAGACTAAAAGTAGTCTTTACTAGTTTTACTCACTATGCATCGAGTAGGTCTATACTCTATGAATCGGCATGATAGATGGATATCGGCATGGCAATAATAGGTAGTGCATAAAGTTACATTTTGAATCGTCATCATAAAATTGTGTCGGGTGTGACTGACCCTTACATTTTAAATAACTGCAAAGAAAGTTCTGTTACAAGTCCGCAATTATAAACACTTGTCTGCTCTACATTCGACAAAATTATGCGTAAACGAGAAAAAACATGTAGCCGAATGGCCCACAAAATGCTTAAATTATTATGTACCCAGTTACTGTTGAATAATGTGTTACTGTTAAAAACTTTATGAAAAAATACTTTTAACTTTGTATATTAATTTAGCACTCGGCGAATGCAAAACGTAGTAATCTCGCGGGTTATAATGTTCGCGATAAAAGTAGCATAATCCATTCTGGCAATATCATAAACGCGAAAGTGTGTGTCTCTCTGTTACCTGTTCAGGACCAAACAGCTGAACTGATATTTGATGAAATTTAGTATTAGTGGAGCGTAAAAATCATCCAAACCTCCGATTTCCGTATTTAGTGGATGAAAATTGAAAAGAAAAAAAAAGGAATATGTAGCCTGATAACTGATAAGTGAAAAGTTGATAACATAAATAAAAAAGTTTTCAAAATTAATTAATTTTGAAAACTTTTGGAGAAAAGTTTTGGCCATTTCATTTCCCGTCTACAATAAATGGAGATAATATATAAAACTGATGTTTTAAGTGAATTATTCAAGAAAATATATTTTACAAATCTTTCTAGGCTTATTCTTATTATTTATGTACAAATAAACTTACATATAACGAGCGCGATAAATAAAAGATATTAAATTACTATGAGTATGACGTCACATCCAAATCGGAAGTATCGCAAAAGCGTTTTCGTCAGTACCAATCCTATTTTCATAAAATCATATTTTCAAATCGACTTTATTTATCAATCATAAGCTTTTATTTGATGATAAGGGTGAAATACGGTTTCCTAGGCCAAGTTCTACTAGAAATATGTATTTTTTAAATGAAATTGAATATAGGTCAAGTAGCCTATTATGATAATATTATATATTATGAGTAGCTACGCTACATCCTATGCAAGTTTATACAATTTTTTATCTGATAGATCCTTCGATCGTGGAAAAACGAGACACAATAGCCTTTCTATTGTTATTGTAATCGCCGGTGACCGCTTGGGGCTTGAAGCATTAAAATTGTTAAATTACTTAGCACAATATGTTCACTTCACTGACAATATATTATTTTGTGAGTGTGAATTGTGACTAACAAATTGTAATAAGATACGTAAAATATACGCGAAGGTTTACCTACTAGTGTAACTAAAAAGAGTGAAATTATTATTATTTTTAACAAAAAATTAAAACCGACTTCCAAGGTAAAAACAATAATAACATTAATATGAACTAAAAAGTATTAAATAATTTTTACTATTTAATAGTGCCTTTTTCCGAATTCGGCTAAACCTCAACTATTTCTGTACTCAATCTTCATAATTTTCAAGTCGGTGCCAGTTCCAAAAGTTTCAAATATTCTGTCAGAGGACTGAAGATTCTATCTGGTACCGACTTCAAAATAATGAAGATTGAGTACAGAAATAGTTGAGGTTTAGCCGAATTCGGAAAAAGGCACTATTAGATAGTAAAAATTATTTAATACTTTTTAGTTATTAATGTTATTATTGTTTTTACCTTGGAAGTCGGTTTTAATTATTTGTTAATTTTGTTTTAAATAGGAAGTTTAAAATTATTTCTTAAGCTTAACAAAACATTCTATTTGTTAATGCGTAAAATTTTTTAGCTCTTTCTTTACCGAAAATGTAGTACAAACTTTTCACGTATATTTAGAAGAAGTACTTATTTAATTCCTTTTGGTTAGATTTTAATAGAATAAAATTGATTTTTTTTCATTAATTACATTCGCTAAAACATACTTAAAGGAAAAAAATCAAATTAGGTTAAGAACTGATATTTTTTTGTATTCAGGTTTAAAGCATTTTCCAAACATAGGTCGCAGCATGCGTCTTTCATATGTACGTGAGATATACAGTAGCACCCATTTTTTTTCTGGCTTTAATCAGGAAGTTTATTTAATATATTTCAAAGGCTAGAAAAAGCCTTTCATTTGTCGATGCATTTAACGTTAAGCACTTACTTAAATAAATTTAAGTAATCTAGCTTAAACAATCGTATAAGAGTAATTAAATAACAAAAACAAGAAAAATATTTTTTCTTGACTGGTTTTATATATGGTGAACTGAGGTGATGGTGGTTTTAAGTAACTTAGAGATTAAAAGCACAATTTTATTTGTAAACTTTGCAAGTTATAGTGTAAAAAAGAAAATGACACCTCAAACACAAAAATCCATCCACTATTACAATTTTCGGAGGTTAAAACTCCCGGTAAAGATAATTTTTATACTTACTCGAAAAATATACGGTCATATTCTAGTAATGTGATAAAGTCTAACCGCCGTACCCAGATACATTTAATTATGATTAAACTTCAATTTAATGAAGAGTTTATCAGATAAATGCTTACGTCAAAATTTTGAATTAATTACATTTAAGTAATTAGGTAATGTTCCACTCTGAGTGCAGCAGTAAGCTTACTAATTTTAGCCGTATATATTTTGTGTGACTAGAGTGTAGTGCGCAATATATAATAAATGTATATAATATATAACTTAATGGACAGAAATACTCATATGCTGCCTGTAGTTAAAAGATAATACTGTTAATAAGTCATAATAAAGCTCCGCAATATATTGATGAAAAGCATTTATCTTATGTTAAGCTTTTAATGTACATTCAGCTGAAACTGCTTGCAAGCTGAAATCAATGTCGCCATCGAGTTATGAGAATGATAAATTATAAATCGTTTTAAATCTGCAGTCTATGAAAGTTAATTCGGCAATCGCTATGTATGTAACAAGCCTAAGCCACCGCCATGTATGGTATGAATGCAATTGCAAGCCGTCGGTCAGGCGTAAGGCCATGACTCACAAGTCACAGTGCGAAATATGCGGATACTGAATAATATAACAATGTGTCAAATTGTAATTCTGGATAGTTCTTGGTTTAGGTGCTTTGATTTTGATCTATCTTTAAACTCTATTTACTCGGTAGATTTTATTTTGTGTTATTTACAAATTACAAATAACATTCAAATATTTTATAATATGCAATAGCTTCAAAATTATCAGGATCAAAATTTCGGCAGTAGGTATAATCATATCCGTTTTTCAGCATTGATTAATGATACCATGTTGTCATGGATGGATGCTCCGGGCAAAAATCGATGTAACACGATCGTCATTTTTAACAATGGCCAAAAGCATTGAAAATCGTTTTAAACACTTTTACTACCACTCAAAACAAATATCAATTACTTATCAGCTTAACTAAAATAAAATGAAAATTTTGACATAAAGCCATACATTATCTGTCAAACCCTTCATTAAATTGAAGTTTAATCATCATTATACGTCCTATTCATTAAATTTAAGTTAAAACATCATTAAATTTCCTTTTCATTTTTAAGATAAAACATCATTAAATGTCCTCTTCAATAAATAGAAGATTAATCATTATAATGCCCCGTTCATTAAATTGATGTTTAATTATCATTAAAGGTCCTCTTCATGAAATTGAAGTTTAATCATCATTATACGTCCTATTCATTAAATTTAAGTTAAAACATCATTAAATTTCCTTTTCATTTTTAAGTTAAAACATCATTAAATGTCCTCTTCAATAAATAGAAGATTAATCATTATAATGCCCCGTTCATTAAATTGATGTTTAATTATCATTAAAGGTCCTCTTCATGAAATTGAAGTTTAATCATTCAATAATGCCGTTATAGCTAAAGCTGCCAATGTGAAAGCCGCCTAACACCAGTAAGTACATGTGGTTAGTGGTTCTCGGAGTTGCGAGACGCGAGAATGCAGTGGTACCAGTCCGATTCTTGATGCAAAAATAATCACTCCCAGACTTGTTTACAAGTTAAACGTATACGCAAAATGTAGCGTACATGGGAATGAGAAAACATATTGTTATGGCATAATGATTTTTTACCTCTGGGCTTGCATAATAATGGGGCTGTTTCACCGCTTACTGAGAAGTGTCGGATAGGCTATCCACAAGTTATCTGACAGATACTCACTTTATCAGATAAGTTGTGAATAACCTATCCGGCATTTATCAATAAGTGGTTAAACAAGCCCTAAGTCTTCTGTGGAACTTTATGCCTGCAAGTGTCAGATATTTTCAGACAAAACGTACGATTTCCATGGGATTCAGCAGGGAACGTTGAAATTCACGCTGAGGCCGAAGGTCTACCGTGTATTTATTCGTTTATCAGTTTCCAAAGGTCAGCACTCAACAGATTTAAATATGCTGAACTCAAATCAGGTAGGCCTCTTTTGGTTTTCGCTTTGTAAACGCTATGGCCTCTTTGAGGCCATTGAACTCAAAGAAGTTGGTGCCAAATTTGATTGTCCACCTTGAATAGTGAAAAATGTTTACCTACCTGGTACCAAGCTCTTGCCATGCATAAGGTTGATCTTAAAATTCTTAGAATATGTTTATTACTTCCATAATTTCCATTCTATCTTTAAAAAAGCATTCACTTAGCTTTTCATAAGCCTTTCGGTTTTCGGAAAAGTCTCTAGTCTAAAGTATCTAGCTGTTAGCTGTTAAACCTTAGTTCTAGACCTTAGTTTTAGACCTTAGTTCTAGACCCAAACCGTTACTGTTTTGTAGTCTGTCCTAAATCGAGTTCCTTAAGTAAAATTAATATGTGCAGACCGTAATGGTACAGTAAAAATTTCATACAGTAGGTAGAGTAACTCAGCCATAATATCCTTGCATGCGATACTTTAATGGCGAATGCGACACGCTTGATATTTATTGCGATTTTTATTTATATAAGCGTATCGTGTATTGTATACCGATAAAATACATCTTGATTAATATCAAGTGTGTGGCATTCCCCATACAGTTTTGCCACTTCCAGTTATAATTATTATGAAGTCATGCGAGTGTGTATGCTCGACTCATGCGTATATTTAATATTATGAACTTAGTCTACTGTATACTTGTACTGTAGATGTGGCGATGGCGTCCAACGCATTTGTATGTGGGCCCCATAGTTGGCGACTTTAATGAAAAAAATGTTGCACTTGCCGCTCCCTGTGCCGTTAACCTTAATTTTTCACAACGTATATTTTACTTGTACTGATTGCTTTAACCGTTATTTCGGTGCCGATAAAAGAGTTTTTATAATGTAATTATGATTATGGCTTCATAAGTTTTGTGATGATTTATGTGTAAGTGAAAATTTGAGTTTACTAGCGTGAGAAAAAGTGAAATATGTATATAATACTAGCTGTGCCGGCAAACGTTTCTTTGCCATATTATATAAATTATATCGCCCGTATTACTTTATTGAATTAGTGACTAAATAAGTATGTCACCATGGCAACGTCCATCGCTATCCCGTGTCCCGCGTCGCATAAACAATGGTCGCTCTTTATAGACAAATAATTTGCAATTAAATAAAATTGCGACTATAATTAAAGATCTAAGCTATCCTATCTCTCAAGTTGGAAAAAAACACACATTAAAAAAACATTAAAATCGGTTAAGTAGTTTAGGAATCCATCGCGGACAAACATCGTGACAGGAGATTTATATGTATATATATTAGATTAACTACAAATATCTTAATAATATATTAACACGGCGCATAACTATTCAAGATCCGCAGTCTTTGTCCACATTTTTATCAGACAACGGAAATATAAAATTTGATACTTTTTTACTTTATGTACTGTACATTAAGATTTTTATTATATAATGAATAATTATATAATAAAAATCTTAATGTACATAAATCTATATTTATTTCACATCCATGACATTGAAAGCTCTTTTTCCGTCGGCGAGATTCAAACCCGGGACCCCCGGCTTGAGCGCTGACCACGCGCTTGACCACTGAGCTACAGAGGTCGTCAAATTAAAACAAAACAAACAACAACAAAGGCTAAAGCCAAGCAGACTTTGCATTAAAATCCTTATTAATAAGAGAGTACAATGCACATAGGTAAATTATTTATTATTCGTAGAATAAGTATTAACGTTTGGTATAAAAGCTTTTCAGCGCAGGAAACCTGGAAAAGTTTGCTATCCAACAATAGCGGTTGTTAATATCGACTTAATGAATGGCTTTAAAGCTTAATCTAAACATTTTGTTGTAAGCTTCAAACTTAATGACTCAATTTCTTGAAAATGTAGATTATGTTCCACTATGAAAAAATCATCAGAAAAACATTTTCACTCATCACTTTTGGTCATTAATCACTAGTGGTTAAGTAAGAACTTGTTTTATTTTAATATTCTGTGATTCTAATCACAGAATATTAAAAAAAACAATAACAAAAAACTGGTTGTAACTTAATGTACCCCAGCTTCTGAGCTGACTCCTGAGTCAGGAGTGCCGACAGAACTGAAAACGAAACAGCAGGTACAGACAGAACTTGACAGAAGGAGCAGAAAGGGATGGGGATATTAATTTTTCTTAGTTCAGCTAAGGTAATATACCTAGGTATATAAACTTTATGTGTGCGCCGAAGTCTACACTCTCTATATTGAGAGATAAGATAAGATAAGAAAACATTTATTTTGACAACACACAACATAAACAAAACAGAACAAAAAATAAAAATAAAAAAGGACTTAAGCTACATGTATATGTATTATGTGATGTCAGAGAGAGAGTACTTAGTTGGAATATTAGATTGGATGATGTGACTTGTGTGTTTGGAATATCTTAAAGAAAAGAGTCATCATCATCATTTAGTGCCCTCTTCATAACGAAGTTCGGCGGTCAGCTGGTTGAATTTCTTCCGGTCCTGGGCTTATTTCTTTAATTGTGAGTAGCTAAATTTAAAAAAGCTAAAGTAAAAAAAGTAAAAAGCTAAAGTTTCCATTTTAAAAATCTCCTTACCTCATGTCGCGAGTACATTGTACGTCCTACGTACGATCAAATCCCTTTTCTCGCCATCTAGAACCGGCTCCGTGGCACGCCATAAATTCTCAGAAGAAACGTTGTCCGATGTCAAGTGGACTAGTTTACCCAAACGGATCTATGTGATTGTGGCACGGACATTTTCATGCCTCACATTCTTGTGCAAACGACGCATTTCCTTACGTATCTAATGCAGCCTCAAAGTGTGCTCCGTGGAGCCCTGGGACCAGCGTTGCCAGAGTCCAGGCGTTCCGATTTTGGAAAGACGTCCCGATTTTTTAATCAAAGTTAAATGTCCCGCGCGGGACAGGCTCAGTCCCGCTTTTCGGGGTTAATGCGAACGTACGTGCAGCGTACTGAGAAAAAAAGGTGATAAGACCCATACTCTTATCACCTTTCTTTCTGGTGGTAGAGGGGTGAATTTTCTATGGCTACTTTTTAACCCCCGGCAAAAAGAAGGGTGTTATAAGTGTCTGCCTGTCTGTCTGTTTGTCTGTGTGTGTATCTGCCCGTGGCATCATATCACCCAAACGGGTGGACCGATTTTTATCTAGATTTTTTTTGTTTGTAAGCTGACATGTTCGAGTGTTCTTAGCTATAGTTCATCATCATCGGCCTGCTCTGTAGTGCTGGAAAATCGTGGTTTATCTGGTTCGTGAAAGGCCGTTAAGCAACTTGCAGTCGTTTGATGAGTTTTATATTTTGCATTCTGGTTCGTGATATTTATGAATTATATAAACATTAATGGAAAGTTGACCTGCTGCTGCAGCATCACCTGGTAATCAATAGGATACCCAACTCCTCACCATCTTAGAGCAGCTAGGTTCCGTGTTTGGGCTCATTTTAATTGCGACAACCAGTAAGACGTAGATAAACACTAAATATTTGTATGCTGTTGCTGCAGCATTACCTAAATTATATATGAGCCGAGCTCCGTATGAACCCAGAGTGAAGGTTTTATGTTTGGGTTTATATTAACGGCCTCTTTTCGATATTCAAAGGTAATCATGGGGATATGATCCTGCTAATAGGAATTATTACGCAACCAACACAAGTTTAAAAAGCATGAAATAAAATTAAATTATGAAATTAAAAAAAAAATCCCCGCCAAAACTTTAAAAAGTAATGAAATAATATTTACGGACTAAGTTCCTAAGTGTTAAGTAAGATTTTAGTCCTTATTATTGTTGTCAAGGTGTGTTTTGTCAAGGTGCCATTTCTTAATTTAATTTTTGCTATCTATTGTCACGTTAACGTAATTTTAAGTGAAATAAAAGTGTAAAATTCGAAAACCTTTGATTTCATAAGTTTATTTACTTATATCCTGCTTTTGAAGGAAGTATCCCGCTATTTTCACTCAAAAAGTTCCAAAGTCCTGACTTGGCACAAAAAATCTGGCAAAGCTGCCTGGGACCCCGCAAAGGCCTTGCGTTGGGGCTACGCTAGCGATACACAGTTTTTACAAAATATGTTTTGAAGTTTGAACATATTGTAATAAAAAGACAAAACATTATTCGTATAAAGGCTCATCTCTAGTCAAAATGTTATTTTCAAAGGGTTCCGCCATCCTAAAAGTTTGAGAACCGTTGAGAACGTATAAAATCCTCTCGCCGCGTTGTTTGTAGCTAAAGTCCTTAGATGTTGATGATACGTGCTCATAGGGTAGAGGTAGGGTCAATATACGTGCTCATAGGGTCATAGCCTACCCTATGAGCACGTATATTGGCCCGTAGGTCTGAATTGGAAAAAATATCTTTTACCCGAAATATAATGGCAAAATAATGTTTGTCGGATCAACTATAAGTTTAACATATTTTGCCATAGAGTTGATAGATAACTAGAACTACATTAATATAAAATAGGAGGTACATATTTGAATCAACTCCAAAAGTTCTAGACCGATTCGATGAAGCTAAAGCCACCAAAAGAAAAAAGTGCTCTGCTCACTATAACAGTTTAAAATTTTCGTGAATACGTAAATATACTAATTATTATTGAACTACGTATTAATAAAATGACAGTTTATTTAATCAAGCAAAAAGTAAAACACGATTTAAAATATCAAACATTGTTTTTCCTCGTAGAATGTCCAATCAAAATGGAGGTACAAGCCAGTCCTTGTTGAGAGGTATAGACACTACAGGTTTGGATTTTCTAGTGAAGTTAATAAACTTTAGATAGTCCTCCGTCGGCTCTTGATATTTCCATATTAATGTCGTTTGTAAAGACTTTCAACCGGTTTTTTGTTTATTGAAAACTTATTCGAGAAGTGGTTTTGTGAGTTCGTGATATGCGCTCCTAATTGTTCTTCATTTTATACCTGGATTCTAGGCAATTTTTACTTTGAAAAGGTACTCAAACCTCGTTATTTTACATCTTTTTTCTAATGACGTAAATAAAATGCAACCTTCAAAACACGGGTTGATAAATAATAAAACTTTTTTTTAGAAATTATAAGGTTGTATCAAGCCATACTTAAGTAGTAATCAGACACAATCTTGAGTTTCGTAGATACGATAAGATTTAAGGTCAGTTCACATTGCAATATGACAAGGCGATGCGGTTTTTAATTAAGCCATTCAAATCTGAACTGTGTTCTGTAATAGTATATATAATCACGTCCCTACTCAAAAGAATGTAATGGCACCTACATGGTGTATTGCTTTTGAATTTTTTTATATAAAATGCGAAGAAACTTGAAAAACACTGCCCAAGACTAATGTGCTACTCTAATATTATTTTTATTTTGCATCAACTAATCCTCGAAAGGAAGATCGTAATGCATTTTTGGTGTTCAGTGGACGCTAAGCGAAGCCCTGACGTCTCAGTCCATTTGTGGTAAGTCTGAAAATCTTTTTAGAATACAATCTAAAGTGGGCTCTTACCTAGCTCTTACCTTATTTATTCCGAGACCCGAGTACCCGGAATATGCGCGGAATAATTATTTATTTCGCGCAATTGTGTACTCGGAATGCCTTGTGGCAATTGAGGGAATACTTTATAAAGTCTTCTAGAACCAAGGTAGAGTTCTCTGAATTTTCTCATAAGATTTTCTAAATGAACATTTTATATCTATTACGTATATTGCGGACAAGCGCACTGTCTCTAATTCTCAATCATACATAACAATGGCTTACATTATTCCAATCCAGTGATCCAATCCAGCACTGCAACTGGACTAATGAGAACGGATACTGGAATGAATAAATTACATTCTAGTGGATGCATATCTCTTCAGATAATTATTATATTTTCTTCGATATTGCTATCAACAATCTACGGTCTGTCTCTACGATACACCCTCAAAATTTTACAATTGAAGGAACATAATATAGTTTTTATCCCAGTCAAATGTACGATTCCTACACGATAAACGAATTTTGGCACAACGGAGTTGCGGGTGTCATCTTGTATATTATATGAATCTTAGCTATTATACATAATATATATTGCTGGTCACTTCCGTTCCCAAATTCTCTGAAAAAATAGTCAGGATTTTTGTTTGTGACGTGTTAGTTTTTACTAAGTCCATTGTCTGTTCTGAGTCATAGGCGACACTATTTGCGGCGCGTAGGTGGAGCAGACTGCGCAAGATTCGAATATAGCTCGCCTGTCTCGTCTTCAAGTGCGTCTGACCAAAATAATCACTATCAATTCGTATATTGTTACTAATTAAATCATTATGCAGTAGTTTCCCTCACAATTGAGGTATTAAGAGAGTTTTGACTTATGAGCTTTGGCGTCGTCTTATCTATTTGTCGCATCAAGTACAATTAAATAGCAAATGACTACATTTTTTCTTAACATGTATTACCAATTTGAAAGTATGCAATTACTGCTGAATATTTTCATTTCGCAAAATCAGCACAGGTTAGACAGCCAGCTCGCATGGACCAAGATGGATAACTATGTTGGCATAGTTGTTCCCAGATAGCAAAATTGATCATGGTCCACGGACAATAGATGAGTAACAATATGCTTTTCTACTTCCCTCCTATGACACGTCTGTGTTTGCCCATCATGGTATGTTTAAAGCAATATGACAAATTTATGGTCCTAATAAAGCGCCCTGCACCAGCCATGCGGCAAGACTTAGTTAGGTACGAGTTCCAAACAAGCCACATTATTTCGGTCTACCCTCTATGTTTCCTTTTCATTCTGCGTTTAATTTCAGCACCATAAGTATATTCAGTCGACAATTTAATAACTGCTAAATGTGAAACAAAAACTGTGCGCCTTTTGTTCAAGAAAGCCCGGTAGAAAGTAGTCGTATTAGTCATAGAATATTCATCATTCTGCTGGTGGCCTATTGTCTCGAAGATAACTTTAGACCAGTTAAAATATGTAGAGAATTACTTGTTTCACGTACTATTATATTTACGCAAAGAATTATTCCTGCAGCACGATGGACTAACAGAGCGACAGCGGCCCGACAGCCGCGCGACTCTCTTTGGTATAGAAGTCGCACTAATGGCGACTTAATGTGAAGGCAGCCTTAAGGTAGTGCCGAGCAGCGAATGGTTATGAGGGCTGTCCAAGATCGGGATGGTTGGCGCTCGTTAGGAGGGACCTACGTTCAGCAAGGGACACCAATCATACTCCACGGCTGAACGCCTACCTAAGCAAGTCGAGAACATAGAATTGAAAATCGAGTGTCGAGTCACATTTCACTGTCGAAAACAATAATATAATTCGTCACTCGTGAGTCGTGAGTGCGTTTTCAGGGCACAATTTTCTCTGGACTTTCGGTTCCTGATATCCTGAAGTTAAACCTTCTGTGTATTTCGTAGAGAATTATGCTTCGTAAGCATTTGTGAGAACTTCATATAAAAGCTAGTTCCGGCTAAGCTAATCTTGCCAGACAAGGGTGCAAATGACAGGAAAAATTAAAATTCTCACCAAAGCTAGAGTAAGAGTCTGCGACGGCCAGATCTTCCCCACTTTCCTAAAGCTGAAAGGACCTGTTTGCGGCCTTTACAGAGGTACGATCGACCAGCAACTATAGATTTTTGGTCGCGGTTACTTTAGGAGGGCTTTCTGAAGGGCTACCTGACCCTCCAGAAAGAGTTAAGATCAATTTCATAGCTTACATTCTTGGCGGTAAGTGGAGGAACATGATAGTTATTGAATTTGACCACGATGGGACGTGGCTTGCCAGTTTTAACTCCTTTGCCCATCCAAAAACTAGCAGCGATCGAGCTGGCGGTCAGAGAAGGAACTTTGCACTTTTTGGCGAGATTAGAGATGACTCTGGCACTGGTATCTTCACCTGCTTCCTCTGGTATTCCGTGCACCAGTAACATTTTGCTAAGGAATCTCATTTCGATGCGATCGATATTGTTATTTAAGGCATAGACTTCAGCGCGCAGCACGACGAGGCCATTACAAACGAAAGATTTAAATGCTGAAAACTCGGCGCTAAGCGCATCAATAGTTGGTCCCTTACGGTTCGAGGAAGTAGCCAGCGTCAGCTCAGCCTGGAATTCTGCCATCTTAGCCTCAAACATCCTAGCCATATCATTGATGTTGTATTCTAACTGTGTGTGATGATAACTCATTTTGTGCGGTGACGAGGAAAATATATTAAGAGAAGTATATCATTGCAGGCGCGTGACACTTAGATTTTATAGATTTTTCATAAATTTATATATTAATTACTTCATTTACTTATTAAATTAGAATAATTTCAAAGAGCTTAAAAATTTTAAGTCTTCACTCTATACTACCCACTTTTTCATCATTAATTATTCTTACCTCCTTAAAAGCCACAAACAGGTAAACTTTCAGTTTTATGAAACTGAGGAAGATCTGGCCGTCGTAAGCTTTTGGTCTATAGGCACTATCAGAAAACCTGAAAAGCAAACTTCAATTTGCAATTTTTACCCAGGATAAGGAGTTTCAGGAAAACCTTGTATAATTTATAGAAAGTTTTCCACTTCAGTAATGGTTTATTATCTATACTCTTTGATAATATGGTTTCTTATTGATATAAATACTTACTTAATATATCACATATTCTAACAGAAACATAGCATTAGAACACAAACAAAACTATTTATTTTATTTCGAGTAAATGTCTGTGAAAAGTGGTTGGCTAGATTTTATGAAATAGATAATAATAATTTTTACAGTATTATTTGTTTATTTGTTATTATATTAAGTTGTTTCACAACGCGACTTGTCTTCAACATCTAAAAAGGCTTCAGATACGTTTATTTCCGTTCATCCACAGCTTACAAAATATGTAGAGCTCTTAAGAGCTCTACATGTTTTGTAAGCGTTTCTACTAATTTCTTGCAAATAAGTGAAAGGATTAAACCTGGTTTTGTACGATAGTAATTAATTACCCTTTTTTACACTAAATACTTCTAGCTACTTTTACACTAAGTACTTCTAGTACCGGCCTAAGTACGTTCTCTACGTTCTGATGCTTACAAAAAATGATATTATCATCAATTCATTGAACTACATTTTTTGTGAGTTGAACTATGTTGACCCCAAAGCATCGCCTCTTAGGCATTCGTACATTCCTCGTGAAATCAAAAGTACACAGGTGACTGGCTGACTTTTTTATTCAGGTACAAAAACTCACTACTATTATGACGTGGCAAAAAGAGTACTATGAGTAAAGGAGGCCCCAAGTAATAGGTTTACTGCCGCACTCTGAGTGGAGCATTAATTACTTAATTATAATTAATATAAAATTTTGACATAAGCTCCCCACATTATCTGTCAAACTCTTCATTAAATTGAAGGTTAATCATAATTATTAAATGTCTCTGAGTACGGCGGTCTGGGTACGGCGGTTAGAGTCCTATAGTGTCGGATTAAGTTGTTTTATCCTGGATTGTATTGTTCTCTTTTGGTTCTCGTATTCAAAAAGAGAGAAAATATAATTGTTAATTCCAGGGCAGGGTCTAATGAGAATATCGGCATCTTATATACCTTTGATTAATTTCGGTTCATGCACTCCCAACAAAGTTCCACATAGTGTCCGGGCTTCCTGAGATCATATTAGGGGGTTTTTGCGGTTGATTACCATTGTCGATCCTGCAGAAGTTGCAGTTGTGCGAATATGTGGTTACAAAAATCTCATACACCTTAAGAAATTTAAAAAAAATTACAGAAACCATCAATAGCAGAATTACAAATAAATAAAATAAATAAAATTACTAAAGTTTTGAGCTCATAAACTGTGAGACTTTGGTACGTACTTCGAGACCATCTCGCACTTGGCCGATACGTATTGGAAGCGAATCCGTACAGATGTGGGTTCATTGATCGGGTGATTGCACGTATCAAGTTCAGCTTCAAGGTATGTTTCTTCCTAAAGGTGTCAATGTTGCTTGATGAAGACGACGAGTAGCTGACTCGGCATACATTGTTTTGCGATATTTCGATAAAAAAATATGTACTGAACGACCCATGGACCATGGACGTACAAAAATGGTTTAACCAAAATTGGTCCATTAGTTTATTTAAATATCAAGCAATTTGCTACTTAAAATAGCTGATGTCGATGCTGTGTTTTATTAAACTAGTTAGGCACGTTTAAATATAAAGCTTTCTCGTTCATGCACCGAAGCTTGCACTTAATTTAAACATACTGTAATTAGTAAGTGATGGTAATCTATACTTAACTATTAAAAGTTAAAACTGTCATACTTTTCCCTACCGAAACTATCACTACAACGAGCGAGGCTTTAAAGCACTGTAAACTTTGCCAATATTTCAAATGCTTTGAACGTGCACATGTTCAAAGCAGGTGAGCGCACGCTCACCTAGAATATGAATATTTTTTGTGCGATAAGTTAAAATTAGAAAAAATTGTGAATACAATAAATGTTTTATTTCCAAATTGGTTACAAAATAACATCGAAAATTTCATTCATAATGCCCACCACAAAAACTAACCCGATGAAAAGAACCGGTGCAAGAAACTCGCCAAAAAGTATCGAGCATAATAATATCAATCGGGTTATATTTTAGGTAAAATGTAAAACGTCGTTATTTTAGCTGGAAAATTAGCGTATACCTACTTACTACGCAGTGTAGCATCATAATCAAATATGGTTGTTTGATTTATGATAGCGAATATCAGCGTGTTATCGTGGTGAATCGAGTTGTAAACGCAGGTTGTAAACGTGATCACTGACTTTGACGAGAACGTGGCCGCCATCGCCGTTTGAGAAGATTCGTGAATCGTTACTTAACAGTGTTAACCGCGAATCGTTATCGATTTTACTATCCGCAATTTCCCAATTCCGGATTCCTGATACGTTAACGCGACTCGCGGGTATATTCGTAGAAGTGGCGTGTTCCAGTCGATTTGCTTTATATTGGTTAATAACTTATTAATAATATTATGGCATATTTTTGTAAATCGGAGCTCTGCTAATAAAAAGACGTCGTAAATATCAATGGTATTCAGCGTGAGAAACTACGACGGCGAGATGAGCTTTTGTGAAGAGACTAGAGAGGCCAGCGAGCGGCAACGTGGGTTAACGTTATTCCGGAGCTGGGTGCGGGCGTGAACGCTTCTCGTTGCGGTACACCGTGAGGCGGCGTGGTAGCAGTACCGTGCCTCCGGTCCGCTCGGACTCGTTTTACCTCCCGGCTGGTGAGCCTCGACCTTACGTCGTCGGCATAAGGGTTCCCTCCGAGGTCCGACGACTCCGAACGATCGGTAGGGCGAGCGCGGTCGATGAGCCCGGCGTAGAGGGCAGCACGGAGCCGCGGCGGAGCGGGGCGGGGGCGCCCGGGGCCCCGCTCCACCGCCCCGTCTGCTCGCGCACATCGTAGAGTCGAGCCGCGCGCTCACTAATGCGTCATAACGCCTCCGAAGTCGACGCGCGTTTCTCCGCTCCTCTCCGACACTTCGCGCGCGCCATGTGAACTCTAGTGTTGTCGATCCTATCATAAATAATGAAACCGGTGCAACCGACGCTCCGTCCCGAACATTATCGACACGGACAGTGACTCTGGTGGCTGTGAACCGGGAACGGTTGAGTGGTACGCGAGGATGACACACGTGCTCCGGCGGCGCTCACGTCGAGTAAGTTTCATGTTTTTATTTTAAGTCGTGACACGGGGCCGACGTCGGTGGAGTGCGGCAGACGAGGGTGCGTTATTTTAGCGGCGGCTCAGAGCCGGCGCCGGGCGGCCGGAATGCGGCCTCCGCCCCGCCGCGCGTTGCCGGCGCCGCGCCGCGCGTAGCGTAATAAATAAAGGCGGGGCACCGCTGCGTGCGCGCGCACCCTCCCGCGCCCTCTTCGTTCTCAGGTCATTGACTCCCGCTCGCCGCCGCTGCCTCTCCTACCGATACCACCGGCGATGCCCGAGACGACGATTCTCGAATCGGTGTCGTGCACTTGGCCCATCGCTCGGTGACACCTCGTTATGATCAATGTCAATGCCGTTAGTTGCGCGTCGCCGAGGATGCCGCACTCTGCATGCGTGGGACATCGCGATCACCGCGACACCGTACAGATAAGTACTTGTCATACCGCAGGGGGCAACGACCCCGACATACACACCTGGACTCGTGAGCGCGAACCCCTTTTCAATAGTGATAGTGAGAATACTATAAGCGTGCAGCTACTTTTTTAGCATAACCGGCTCGCCAATCTATTGTTATTTTGCATTGTGTCTGGAAAAGGTGAGACAATCAAATTCATCTCGACCGCTCCGTCTGCGATGGGAACCCCGATATAATCTGCGATTGTTCACACACCGAACGATCAATAAAAATGTACACTTAAGCGTAAAATAACGAAAACATCATCATTATTCGTCGTCTTAGAAATGTAGAGAACTGCGCTAGAGTCGCGGATGGGTAGCCGAATCGGCGCGCGCGTTTAATTGAAGCTTCAACGTGATACATTCCAAAATGAAAATAAAACGTTTCATCATTATTCATTTCACATCGTCGCAACAGATATAGAGAACGCCAACAATTTACATGTAAATCACAGGCGCGCACCGTTATATTTTATAAAGCTTCGCCCGTTTCATAAAATGCTAAAAATAAAGCGTGAACTTCCCGGTTGAATGGCGTCGTCGTCGGCGCGGCGAGAGCGGGGAGTGGCAGGCATTGCCCTCGCCTGGTTTGTTTACAAGTCGCCGGCCAGGGGCACAGGCCCGACTGCACCCTACCCCGCCGCCTTAGGGCGCACAATCCCGCGGGGCGCCGCGCGCGTACCCTGCGCTCGCGCCATCTGCGCGCGCATTATTAAAATAAACTTCCACCGACAGATAGAATGCCTCACAAAAACGACACCATAGCCGACCGCCAGGTGCAATACGACCCTTTTGACGTCGAACGAGCGTCTAGTGCTAGGTCAGTTACTACCGAGAAACACGCCACAAAGAGCCTGAGGCATCACGCCAGGCTCAAGAATGCGGGGACCTTTGTTTTTGTTTCCAAACAATATGCTCTCGTTTTATTATTTCTCGTTTTATTCTTATACGATTCTCGTTTTGTTGTCTTTGAAATATGACACGTTGTCTCCTAAACGTGTCGAAAAGATTTTCCGCATGGGGATCATACGGCGCGGCGCGGCGTCGGCGGCGAGTCGGCGCGGAGTCCAGACATCGACGACCTCAACAAGTTGCAGCGACTAGATAATATTGCGCGCGCACACCCGACCGGCCCATCCCTCTCCCGGGGTCGTAAATTCATCACCGCCTAGCGTAACTCATAATCGAGGGGGCGTTCTCGAGTTTAGTCGGCCGGTGTCCTGCAGTTTTTCACCGGTAAACGATATCTCTCTATTCATGAGGCGGGTGAAAAAGTATGATCTAAGCGAGGTGTGCAGACGCGCCGAGTGTAGTGAAGTGCATCGAAGCCGTCTGTCGCACGCAACACCCGGTATGCGAAGAAAGTTCATATCTCGCATTCATTTGCACTAGATCCGTCGAAGATGATCGATGGTCGTATCGCACACTATAAAGTGTATAATGAGCCTCGACGCTCTATCGCTCCATTCATTCGGTCCGTAATGTCACGGCCGGTAATACTATAATAGTACATTGTAGACTGTAGTACAAATTACAATGTCATCAGTACTTACTACCACAGTAAATTTCATTTAAGATTTCTAATATGAACGAGCGTAAAAATATCACCGCGCGATCGGCCGCACACTTCTTCGTTTCGAGGAGTCGACATGGAAGGAGTGGTAATGAGGTTCGGAAGTAGATTGCGGTCAGGTATTGGCCATCGATCGATGTCAATGGCCACATAACTTTGAGAGCGATGTGTGGTGGAGGAGGTCAGTGTTCGTTGGCCAAATGGGGCGTGTCCGACTGGCCGCGATACCGTCGCGTCTTAAAAACAACCGCGTCGGAGCTCCACTTAGCTCCACCTTTCCGGTTCTGCTGCTTATTTGTAATTAATATTACGTTCTTACACGATTTCGTTTTATAAATCAGATTTTATCTTGTATTCTAGTATTATTTGCATAAAAACTTAACTTTTTATAAATATTTCGTCGATTCAGACGCTATAAAGCTGCGGGTTTGGTACATTAATTCGACTCGAAAATAAAGTTAATTCGAGGAAAATATGATATTTAAATGCAGACTTTAGCGAAATAAAACCTAAAAAAAAAATCCATTAAGTATATAAATTTTACATCGTTGTAAAATTTTTATAATTTGTAGAGAATAGAGATAAGTACAAAATAGCTGTTCACCGTCTATTATTTTTTTCCAAATTTGTCGTTTAAATCTTTAATTGAAACATAATATTTTAACAACGAAGCAATATTTGGACAGAATTGCATATTATTTCATTCTTACTACGTATTTTTAGATTAGTAATCTATGTTATTCTTAAAAATTTACACGTGTAAGTAGTGAAACTTATTTGTGTAACTAATAATATAAAATTGCAGTTTCTGAGATTTTTTAAAAAGGAATTTATGTAAAAGTATTATGGATTAGTTCGAGTCTTGACTTTAACCAAAACACCTAAAGGTCCAGTAATGAAATTCATTAAAAAATATTCAAAAAACTGACAAATTTTAATCGATCTAATACAATATTTTGAAGGACACTGTTATTCGTGTGTTCAACGACTTAATCCTTTGGAAAGAATTGAAACTTAGAATTACGTGACCAGAATAATGATAATTTGATTAAAGCTTGTTTTACATAAGCTACTGTCATGGACTTGTAGATGTTTCATTTACATATCTCGTTCTCTGTGTTTTAAATATACTAAAGAGAAGTCATTGTTAGCAAATAAAGTAGATTGGCACAGTGGCACTTGGACATAAGTCATAACCAACGAACGTAACCAACGATTGACAAAACACAATTTCATACGAATTTTGACAGAATATGAAGTTTAGTAATAGCTTTGTCCACACTGGGCCTTTTTTGTTCATCAAGGGCATGCGTTTTAGCGCAGTCAACAGACAACAGCGAACGTGAGGCGTGCCCGTGACGCGCGTTGAAATCGTAGCGCTCGCTATGACACTACTTTTCTTTTGATTTTGACGCATTCAATTATTGAGTATGCCAAAAGAAAGTTGAATAAAAAGAAGATGACGAAAATTGAAGATGAAATTGCATAATATGGACATAGGTAATTAGTAGATAAGTATGCCTCAATTTGCCGCATGAACTTAAAAATCACGTTATACAAACAGTATAAAATATTGTTATATAGGATTTTTAGTGTATAGGATGAGAATTGTCGTATAACAGTAAAGTGAATACTAATTAGAAGTTAGTGTTATACCGGATGGCGAGCCACACGATGTTCCGTTACGTCAAGTAGAGCGGCGCTGCACGCTATAAGGCCTCCACACACACCAGCTATAATGTATGTTAATGATGTATTCAGTGCAAAGTTATATTAGCAATGTGTCCAAAAATACACCGTGGGCTTCCAACCAGAAGCGCGTATAAGCGATGCCACTACTTTTCGGGAATAATCAAAATCTGAATAAGTTTTTGTTTAATTCATCTCTACAACTGAAAATTTGCATGTCTATGAAAGCACTTCCTTAATTATGTGAAATGACCTTTCGTATTTTAACTAAGTACATATTCCAAAACTCCCAACGTTGCACTTACATCTTCTTTCTTCTTAAAAAAACACCTCTTTTATAAATTATACGCCCCCTTCTGGCTTGAAGCCGCGATATTATGGGATTTGAAGACATAATATCGCATGCGCCATGCTGGCGACTCTTTATGTCAAGTCCCTTGCATTTAAACTTCGTTGTCGAAATTCTCGAATCCAGTTTCGTAAGTTGTATCAAATTGATAACAAAACTAGCGTTCGAAAATTTCGAAAATGATCTACGACACTGGGAAGAGAATTCCACTTTTGAATTTTCTTCTCTTCGGCAGTGTCCAACACAAACCAAGTCCATGACTTACTAGTTACTACAGACTTGCTTTGCGTCTGGCCACCGTAGCTATCATGTACGTGAATACGGGGCCTTACGCTAACGTTATCAAACGGTTATTTATCGTAAAGATACTATCCCAATTCCCACCGTCTATTATTTCAATGGTAATTAGCCCGGCCCCCACCCACGTGATTCATTCATACGAACTCATTAACATAATGTATTATGTATGCACGAATACAATTACTTATTTCGTTAATTGCTACAATTTTTCGTTAAAATTCAGTTTCGCTGGCGATGATGTAAGCGGGCAAATAATCACATTATAGTCAAAAGTCACAAAGTTCGTCTGGAATGCAACACGGTTCCCGACGTTAAATTTTTTGTTGCATCGCATGTGGCCCGATCCCATCAAAAAAGCAGGTAGTCGGGACTCTTTCATAAAAACAACCCCTCATGGGTGCCAACAAAAAGCGCCGGATTGTGCAATGGTTTTTCTTTTATAATTTTGAGCGTTAGAGCGTGTGGAACGAGCAATTGGCTTTCTAGGTTTTCGCCACAGAGTTGGGGTGAAACGATTCCTTTGCTGTTGCCTATTGGAAACTGTTTAATTTATGCGCTCTTTTTATCTTTCACAAACCGTTTATGTCTTGTTGAACGCGATTTGAACGGGTGCTTTAGTCTATACTTACGTTTACAAATCAGCCTAGTTTACTTTTTCTACGGTTTGAGTACTGCTGCAGATGGCAAATTTTAATTTCATTATTGTTAATTTGTGTTTTCATCAAGGACTTACAGAATAGCTTTGTCCACATTGTGCCTTTTTCTGTTCATCAAGGGCATGCCTTATAGCGCTGTCAACGTCAAACATGAGGCATGCCCGTAACGCGCGAGACAAGTCGAGGCAAAACGCGTGGTGATTGACTATAATTGTACTCGTATGGAAAGCATAAGTTAAATAAAATGAAACAAAGCCTTCTATACGAAGGCTTTGTTTCATTTTATTTAACTTATGCTTCGACGATCTTCGACGTCTTCGACTTATGCTTCACTTAAGGAGCTTCGACGATCACGCTATTAGAACCTACTATAGTAGGTTCTAATAGCGTGATCGTCGAAGCTCCTTGCTTCTATGCTAAAAACCTGTACTCTATATTTGTGTGTTCTTACCTAAATAAAATATATACTTGTAAGTCGTAAGTAACTATAATATGAAGCACCAATTACATATTAATAATTATGTATTATTTTTAGTAGCAGGCATAGGTAGCAACTAGCAGGCAAAAGTAAATTGCGTTCTGCCCTCGCTCTATAAAAAATACATAATTGAAACAATATGAAAAAACTTCACAAAACACCGAAAAAACAAAATAATAACTCCAAACTTACGTGTAAAAAATATCTTCATGCTCCGGCTATTTTTATCAAGATTCTTCGAGTCAACAACAGTTGGCGGCTGTCATGGCGTTGACCATGCCCGACCTTGGCGTAGCGTAGCGCGCGCGAAACGTCATGAGACTTTTCTTTAATTTATTCTTTACAACATTCGACACATTTAAAAAAACCGTTGACATCCGCTTGTAGGCTGCGAGCTTAGCTTAAAGGTCAATTCAGACCGTAACGCGACGCTTAGGGTATTTCTAAATTTGTACTGAATTGACAGATTTGCAAGACGCCTCACGCAATTGAAATCAGCGTACAAATTTAGAAATGCATCTACGCGTCGAGTTGCGGTCTGAATTGACCATAAAATTGACGTTATGTTTATAAAGTACAGTGTCACTTTATACTTTATAGACAGCGCTTTCGTTCAAGACACTCATCATTTTGTCATCCAAGTGCCACCAGATTTTGTAAGTTTGTATTTGTCGCACCAATTTATTGAATTTGTGAATTTCTTGTTTGTAGGTAAATGGTGTAACCTGAATGCTTCTCCATACAATACTGGCAGCTGATGTACGCAAAGGTTAGTTCCCTATTAGGATATTTTTAGCTTTTCAGAACTTTCATGCTAACAATTTTCGATTCGAGAAAATTTTGGATTATAATAAACGAAAAAGAGGTAAAGATAACAAAATAATACAGAAAGCAGCATCGACTTTTATATTTTTTGGGATTCTGCCAGCGGTGAACACTACAAGTAAAATCGCCTAGCAACTGGTAAAGAAAACTCGATTGTTTATATTTACCATCGTACAAGCCACAGGGCATACGTCGGCATACTTCTGAATGTCATCACATTATTTTGTCGATTCAAGTTTTTTTTATTTACTCATATTACTTATTTACTTTGACTCGGGGTTTGCCAAAGAGCAATGGAGCGCAGTATGTTAGGAGTAAAACTACTGGACAAAATAAGGAACACCACACTGCGCTCCAAAACAGGTATCAAGGCTGCCAAGCTGAAGTGAGATTGGGCGGGTCACGTTGGCCGTATGCATTCCGACCGCTGGGCAAGGATCTCAACAGAGTGGGCACCTGAGGACGGACGCCACCGCCGAGGCCGGCCTAGAAAAAGATGGCGTGATGAGCTGGAGGCATACCAGCCAGGCTGGCCAGCGGTGGCACAGGAGAGAGACAGATGGAAGTCTTTGGGGGCGGCCTTTGCCCAGCAGTGGGACAGTTTATATTATTATAATAATAATAAAATAAACTAAAAACCAAATTATGTCGCGTTGCCGAGATCGCGCCTAAACCCTATTATTTTTACTTATCTTAGTTCAAAATTGTCCTAAAAAAAATTTAAAACGGCGAATATGTAGTTTATGATATTGTCGATCTATTGGCGTGAGTTTCAAATAAAAGTAATTTGTAAATCCTAAGGAGATGCTGAATGTATGCTTGAATTTTAACAAATTGGTATTACTTTGGAAGCTGATATCATGAGTATAAGAAACAAAAATAGAAAATTTAAAACGACAAAAGGCATGTTGATATACTGAAGATTATTGCTGTATTTTTATTATAACTTTGTAGCTTTCAGATTATGAGTTTATAAGGTTTTAAATACGGTCAATTACGGAATCTCCGGACGGAACGCCCTTAATAGGTGATTTAATATTATATATAAAAAGGTATCATTTAGACGTGTCTGACGTAGCTTCACAGTTCACGGCGACTTAGCCAAATCAATTTCCTCATATTATCCTCTATTATATTGTATTTTTATTGGATCATAGTACTGTTTATACTCGTAGGTACTATTATTATTAGTAATTATCATTTTATTGTAATTATACAATGTGTCCCAATACCGGTGTCCGATCCTTTAATGTTATGATGATTTATAATGTATGGCATATTTTATTGACAAATTGGATCTTAATTTTTTTGAAAATTCATAACATAATAATATTGTCTGTGTAAGCGTAGTCCAAAAGTTTAGATATCAAATGAAACATTTTTTATCTTCGAAGGAATATTTAAACATGAGAAATGTTGATCAGATGTGAAAGCCCGAGAAAAAAATAAAGTGGCTGCCATTTTACAACCGTGATAGAGAGCAAAAAATTGAGAGCCAATTTGTCGATAAAATATGCTAAGTAGGTATACATAATGACATTAAAGGATCGGACACCGGTGTCGGGACACATTGTGTATTGCTTTCCAAAAATCACATTTAAAATTTAAATACATATAACTACGTTAAGTAAATCTGAATGAAAAAAAATCCTTTTTGATGCGTACTTATTTTAAAAGAAATCTTAATTTGTATATTAGTAGGTTAGGATTTGTACTGAAAACAAAGTATACCGGACTTAGATACTTTGTTTAATTGAATTGCTATTGATAGTAAATAGTAAATAGTAAGTCTACCCTTTTTCTTAGGGTCTATACAGACGGACCGGATTTCCACTGCAATCCAACCACAAATTGCAGTTCAAGTGCAGTTTGAATGCAGTTGGTAATGGTTTGCAGTTCTATTGCAGTCGTGTCAACTGCATTCAAACTGCACTTGAACTGCAATTTACGGTTAGATTGCATCTGTATAGACCCTTAGAGTATTAATGCTGCAAAAAATACCAAAAATTTTTTTTTATATTCGGTCCCAAGATATTGAGAAGTATATAATTATACTGTATAAGTACTGTGGCTAATAATTAGGTATTTTAACGGTTCTAGATATTACTACAACAAATAAAGCTATGACGAACACCTCACGATAAGGTTCGTACTCATTGTTTATGAATCGTGATAATGACGTCACTCAGTTGTTTGTGTACCAAGATTATTTTATTTGTGTATAACCACCGCGATATCGCGCTTTATAAGGTCAAATGCATTTTAAATACTTTATTTATTATAATAATACGATATTATGAGGTTATACAGATCTAATAACACTTTTGACGATGACCTCATTGGTACCATAAAAACAAATCTAATAATATGTATAATCTATTATTTTTTTGTACCAAAATGTATTTTTTCCAAATGAAAAAAAAAGAACAATTCAGAAAACAATTTTGGCTGTGTATCATAACTTAAAAATTCATTCTTAATTTTAATTTCGTGTAATAACAAACATTTATTAATATCAATTAATTAATTAGATTCATTAATTAATTATTGGAATCAGTTGTAAATGTGTAAGATAAGATCACTACAGTATAGTATCGTAAATTGTAATGTCACAATACGATAGTATCAATAAGCGTTAATCTATACTTATAAAATTACATGTCCTGACTGACTGACTGATTCATCATCGCTGAGCAAAAACTGTTAAAGTTACAACTTACAGCCACGAAATTTGGTGAGTAAGGTTGTTTTTTTTAAGTAGACACCCACTAAGGCAGGAATTTTGAAAATTTTACCCCAAAGGGGGTGAAATAGGGGTTGAAAGTTTGAATGAAAGTTCGTCATTTCTTAAGTTAGAAGCATGAAACTTTATTTTTGGGTTAATGATTAAAAATGAATGGATACGTTTTTAAGCGTTTTTGGAAATTCTACTCCCAAGGGGGTGAAATTAGGGTTGAAAGTTTGAATGAAAATCCGTTATTTCTCGAGTAAGAAACATGAAATTTTATGTTTGGGCTACTGATTAAAAATGATTGGATACGTATTTAAGCGTTTTCGGAAATTCCACCTCCAAGGGGGTGAAATAGGGGTTGAAAATTTAAATGAAGGTCCGTCATTTCTTAAGTTAGAAACAGGAAAGTTTATTTTTGGACTGCCGATTAAAAATGGATGTAAAGGTATTTAAGCGCTTTTTGGATATTCTACCCCCTAGGGGGTTAAATTGGGGTAGAAAGTATGAATGAAAGACCGTCATTTCTTGAGTTAGAAACATGAAAGTTTATCGACGTTTGCGTTTGACGTTTGCTTAAATAGGGTCCCGTCTTTACCCTTTGTATAAGGAACCACAAAAAGGAGAAAACTATCCATCTAACGCATTTAATTTAACGCGGACGAAGTCGCAGGCAACAGCTAGACTAACTATAGTAATGAATGACAGTTAAGAAAACATGGCGCTGATGAATGAAAGTTATGAATTAAAATGAAGGATTTTATCAACGATATTAAAACTAACATCAAAATAAAATTTAATCTTTATACAGTCTAAATTATCTTTATATTCGCGGAAAACATAAAACAGATAACTTAATAAAATGTTGTAAGTTTGTTAAACTTGTGACAAGTAGGTACAAATTTTTGTGAGGTCTTAGTAAGTTATTTTTGTATCATAAGTCATAACTTTATGAAGCCGTAAACTTTTTTATGAGTATTTTATTTTAAAAATATTATTTTTCAAGTTGTGCTATTAAAATAAACGTGCTATAAAAATATCATTTTAATTTACAAATCAACGCGTTTAAAGATTTTTGTAGCTCTTTAGGATTTGGTCTAGATTTGATCAAAATGATTTGGTTCAATCCCATAATATATTTGAATTTATTTGATACACACAAATACCTAAAAAGTAAAAATCTCATTTCATTTTTGTGATAAGTCTTATTAAGGTTAGTGGTTACTGGTTACTAACATATTACAGCAAACGATGCATCATGCACGCGAATAGACAGAGGGACGTGTGCTGATGCTTTTTACTAACCGACTTCAAAAAAAAGGAGGTTATCAATTCCACCCGTATGTATATTGTATATTATGTATGTTAAATTCCAGAATTGCCCGGTTCTCGTATATGTATTGTTAGTCTGTGTCAGCGTCTGAACAAAAAGTAAACGTTTTCGTATATTCTGTTTCGTATATTAGTCTATAAGTATCAGCGTCTTTCAAAAGTGAATTTGTATGTTATTGTTATAAACTTATATTATAACGTTTAAGCTGCATGTTGCATCGCGGATAGAATATAGTGGGGGCATGGTGAATGGGTGGCGAAAAAACGCGTGCGATGAACTCTCGGCGAATGCACCGCGCCGTTAGTGCCCGAGGTCAGGTATTGTTCATAACAGCTGTCTGCACTTCGCGGTCATATTACCTCTGACAACATCTTAATGCTAACGACATAGGGTCCTATATTTACAATAATATCGTTACGGATTTTTTTGTTTGATAGTATGGAACTAGCTGTGTGGATGTTGATGATGATTTCGTAAGTGGGCGGAGTTGCAAGATTTTAGAGAACGATAGAAAATCAGAAAATAATAAATATGTACCTACATTAATAATAAAAATCAGCCAAGTGCGAGTCTAACTCGCGCACGGAGGGTTCTGTACCATTATAGAGCAAAAACAGGCCAAAAGTTGTGTTTTTATACGGGAGCTCCCCTTAAATTTTTATTTTATTTTATTACTATTGTTAATTATTAAAGTACCGACACATATAATTAAGGCCTAAAGTGAAATTTTGCCATAATATATACCTGTTGCCATTATTGTTATGGAGCAAAAAAGGCCAAAAAAAATCACGTTTGTTGTATGGGAGCCCCCCATAAATATTAATTTATTTTGTTTTTAGTATTTGTTGTTACAGCGGCAACAGATATACACAATCTGTGAAAATTTTAGAAGTCTAGCTATAGCGGTTCTTGAGTTACAGCCTGGAGACAGCTGACAGACAGACAGACGAACAGACAACGAAGTCTTAATAATAGGGTCCCGTTTTTTTATTAGGGTTCCGTGCCCAAAGGGTTTTAAATAAAATTAAACCTGAAAATAATAATTTTAAATTATATTACTGATTATACTTTAAGGCATTTATCTATAAATAAAATAAAACTGTAGAAATGAGAATTCTGTACATTAAAGATATTCAAAAAATAATAAGCGGGAGGTTACTACATCGTTCAAAAGTTTGATACTCCAAAGAGGTGGTCAGATTTTATATCAAACTTTTTTCTTTAATGGACTTACTTCATATTATTAACTATGTTTTCCAACTTAACATCTAGTGTATAAAATTTTTCCCAGCACCCCTATCTATCACGTGAAAAACTATCACGTGACACGTCACGTCTCATTATAATTGAAAATATAGAGAACTCGAGCACATGGAATTTGGAAATAGTATCATGACTCAAAAGTATGCCATTAAAATTCAATTTCCTAGACATAGAAAATATGAGTCATCAGCTAAGAGCGAGGCCACATCAGTTGCAGTGCGTTTTACAAACATATTTTATGATGCTCATTTTGATGACGGTTGGACGTGGTTTTGTGACGAAGACAGGAGAAGTGAGAGAATGATCTAGACTCTATAGTCTAGACTAGGGACTAGACCTAGTGGTTATTAATCAGGCACAATATAATATTTATATTCCGTTCTGACGATACATTTATCGCAAGCGGCAAGTCGCAAATCGCAATGCAACGGAGCACTGTGGCTCTTTATACGTATCCTATTGTCAGTCTGAAACAATCAGAGAAAATAACGAACTTATCGGAAATGTGCAAACAACCATGGAAAGACTATAACACACCAATCACCATGATGACGCAGTTTGCTATTTGACGTCAAAACACGAGCTTCAGTTGCATAATGCATAACATTCCAATCTAGATCAAATTGGATCTAATCTCAAATCAATGTTAAAACATAAAATTAAAAATGTAATGAACTAGTTACCGCAAAATCACTCACATAATAATATTGATCAATTAGTAATCTTCAGTTTCGTTATTTCCTGGCTAGTTTACCGAAAACAATATCGCAAGTCGCAATAACTATAAACGCCACCACGCGTACTATGACTCATGAGGAAACAAGGCAACATAACATCGAATTGACACAAATAAGGTGACAAGTGGCAACTCTGTCCAGTTTCAACGACCACAAGATAAAGAATCACAAGATGAACGGTCAACCATTATGTGATGAACGCGAATTAATTGAAGTAAATAACTAAATATAATCAAATCTTAGGGTCAATTCAGACCGTAACGCGACGCGTAGATGCATTTCTAAAGTACTGAATTGACAGAATACGTGCGCGTGTGACGTCTTGCAAATCTGTCAACTCCATACTTTAAAAATGAATCTACACGTCTCGTTGCGGTCTGAATTGACCCTTAGGGGTAAGCAAACGGCGGCGACGGGCGGGGCAGCAGTGCGCGTGCGCGGCTCCATCGATTTCTAACTACACAGCTTTTATTATAGCACCGAAGGTTTTTGCCATTTAATTTTTATCTCTACCTCCATGTGATAGAGCACAATCTCCATTGGCTCGTTTTCTCATTAACAGGTTTGAGACGCCTCATATACGCTGACGTTTTTACGCCGCACCGTAACATAGTAGTAATATAGTAGCGACGCCTTTCTAATTTAATTAAGTCCGCACGTAGTAGATATCTGAATTAAATAGTGTGCGTTTTTAGTTTTTACAACGCGATTCAGTGCATTTACGATTGTAGTAATTTATTTATGAGAAAATGTAGAGTTACTGTTTCTTTTGTAGTTATTTGTAGATCAAATAAATCATGCTCGATATTATTAAAAATATTGATATAATGAATGTCAAATGTCATATTATGTTGTATCGTAAATTTGTAAAGCATTCTGTCAAGTGAAATTTAGCATCTACAAAATACTACTATTTACTATGTATCTGAGTTCATACTTCATTTTCTTGGAACTTAAGGTTACCTTTTTGTATTACATGGGGAAATGGTTTGCGCATCCCCGGCGGATTGGGGACATCGACCGGGGTATGTGGGACTCTCCGAGGACTACCCTCTAAAACCCCATGGTGCTCCACTCCCCGCCTAGGCACAGTCACAGGCACGATTAACCCACCGCAACTCTACCAGCGGTTGTCCGCGTCTCGCAGACTCATCAAAGCATGTAGACTTTTCTAGGTCGTCCCGCGGGGTGGCCTAGAAAAGCCCACACGTGGGCCAAAAAGATTACCAACTTCGAAGAGTTTTTTTATCTATTTAAGGGTGGGTTGCACCAACTTACTTTAACTATAACTGTAACTTTAACTATAACTGCAGTGCAAAATAAATGTCAAACCTTTGGTTAAGGACGCCATATTTAACGATGACCATAACCGCTCAAACTTATATATCGAAATTTTTTCGTGAAAATTTACAATGGATCACAAATTATATATTTCCTGCCGATTTTTACGGAAAATCATCTAAACACATGCCGAAGTTCCGCGGCGGAAATTCCGCATGATTACGTCAGCAATGTCAAACGCATACAATATAACGCGACGGAATTTCGGCATACCTAGTAGCCCGGTCTAATTAGACGCAAAAAATCGTAACCTCGGAATAATTCGCATAGAGCTGAAAATTGGTAGAGACATTAATACACCATTATAAATAAAACCTCAAAAGTCCCCGACGATCCTCCTTGTGCTAAAATTTTATTATAGGTCAAAGGTATGAAAATGAGGTTTTTCCCGTTTTTTTCCACAAATTACATTTTATCACAAAAATAGGTAGGACAAGAGTGTAAATCATAGAATTCTCTACAAAAAATATTCAGATACTTTTTTCATAAATCATACGACTTACCATTCCTTATGCTCGTTAAAGTTTGGGAAAATCATATTCTATACATAAATTATAAGGCTAAAGAAGTTGTAGATCAACTGCTTTGATTTTTTTTAATTATTATATAAGGGGGCAAAGAATACGCTCTTTTCTTGAAGGTTTGCAGGTCATATAGGCCCGGAAATACTGCTGGTAATAGTTCGTCCCAGAGTTTTACAGTGCGCGGCAGAAAGTTACGCGAAAAACGCAATGTAGAAGACTGCCACTCATCAAGGTGATGAGGATGGTATGTTTTTCGCGTGGGACGATGGCGAAAAGTTGCAGGTGGTATGAGTCCGAACAATTCCTCAGAGCACTCCCCGTGATACAACCGATAGAGGAAGCAGAGTGAAGCTACATTTCGGCGTAATTCCAAGATGTCCAAGCTGTTTGAAACACTATGGCAGTCAACAATTCGAGCGGCCCTTCGTTGTATACGATCCAGAGGGAGCAGTTGATATTTTGGCGCCCCTGCCCAGAGATATTCCATATGAGGCCGAACCTGAAGCAGGTAGGAGCAAAGAAACAGAGGAAAATGGGGAAAAACGGGGAAAATTATTTGAAAGAGCTTATATCACGAACTGCTGAAGCATTTTCAGCTCTATGCGAATTATTCCGAGGTCGAATGTTTAATTTTCCTGGGGTATAGTGTGTCATCCATAAACCTACCACAGTGTTTAAATAATAAATATTTATAAGTCTATGGTGTCATCGGTAATTTAAAATACATTGCAGGCGGAATCATGCAAAAATTCCGCCGCAGAACTTCGGTATAGTGTGTTTAGATACTTACTGTAGCTTTAACAAAAAAATAAACGCAACAGAAATCTGTCAAATTCCATGGTCAAAGTTAAGGTTAAAGTTAAGTTAGCCTTAACTAACGTGACCATACGTCCCGTTTTCAGGCGGTCTGTCCCGCCAGGCCGAAATTGTCCCAGTTTTTATTTCTGAAAAATTGTTTTATTTCTGAATAAATTTGAAGCAGATGTTTCAGAATGTTGAACTACATGATGCCTTCCACCGGTTCGGGAACTGAATACCTCCTAAAATAACTGCGACCGAAACTCCATATATATGCTAGTCGTTCTTACCTCTGTAAAGGGCCACAAACAGGTGAACTTTCAGCTTTCCGAAACTGAGGAAGGTCTAGCCGTCACAGGCTATTGGTCTAGTAAATAAGATGGATCATTAAAAAAAAAATACAACAGAATATGCCAAATATGTAGTTTCAGAAAATTTCGATTTAAGGTGACGCCGCGTTAAAGTAAAAAACCGTGTTGGATATGTTTTAGATTTCTTGTTTTAAAACAAGCAATGGAACAGCAAAAAATGAAAAGGACATAGCGACAAAATCGTTTTTGTCGCGTAATTTAAAAAATCGGCCAAGTACGAGTCGGACTCGTGCACGAAGGGTTCCGTACCGTTATAGAGCAAAAATAGGCCAAAAAATTTGTTTTTTTCTATGGGAGGCCCCCTTAAATTTTTATTTTTTGTAAATATTATTATTAATTATTAAAGTATACATATAACTAAGGCTTTTGTGAAAATTTCAAGTGCCTACTTGTTGTCATCACTGATACCGAGCAAAAAATGTTTGAAAAATCACGTTTGTTGTATGGGAGCCTCCCTTAAATATTTAATTTATTTTGTTTTCAAAAAAAATTGTAAAAAATTCATATAAGCTATGGGCAAATTAAAGTGTATGCTTGAACTAATCTATGTACAAATTTTGGAAGCTTAAATCACTCTCCTCTGTTGGCAAAATAGGAATCCCTTTTTACAGAGGTCTTTTTGATTGTTATAAAAGTTGACCAATCGTGTTATGCTATGGGTAATTCAAAGACAAAGACATGATGAATACTGATAATGAACTTTAATTTCTTAGCTTTAGTCATTGCTGAGAAAAATCGATATCACTACAGCCAAATTATCAAGGCGTCATCGCGTCGCCTTAATATTTCTTTGAGTACTTCTTGCAATTGCAAGCTCGCTTCTCGATGTTTGTCACTACTCGCTGGTTGACAAAAAAATAATCGCTGGTTGACAGCTACAACAGAATTTACTAATCAGAGCCACTAAACAAGAATTGGACACTACTTGCACTGCCACACGGCCTGCTCTCCACAGTCCACAGCCTCAATTACTAATCACCTTGCACTAATCAAAGTGAATACGGACCTTAATATGAAGTTAGTGACGGTCGCGGTAACCTGCAACTAATTTCAGATTAGTGAAGAACCAATACATAATCTAGAAGACGTTTCTATTCGGCAGATTCTAAAACAAAAATATTAAAATAGCTCATTGATTAATTATTATTGCTTCTTTCTTTTATTTTTATGCTCCCTAAGTAAACGCATTAAAGTTTAAGTGAAGAAATAATGTTTTATGCACTGATTTTATTAGTAAATACTTTTGTAAGCGTTCTATAGTGTTGGTTAATTCTTTTGAAATGGATTAACCACTATTAAAAAAAAACTGTGCACAGACAAAGATTTATAAAGTTGAATGGGAGAAATCCTATTTAAATAATATTTGAAAAGTAACTGATTATTGTCTCGTGGTCGTGAACATATTCGAATCTTGCGGATTCTAGCGCTTTCACCATCTCAACTGAATAGGGGTGGGTGCGCCACGCCAGTCGCCACCCCTATTCAGTTGATATTTTGCTGTTGGTGCGATCGAACGTGTTACAACGCGCAACGTTACGGTTCCCGCGCGATAAACGAATAAAGCGCAATATTATGGTGTTGCGAGTTGCGACTTGCGACCACCAACTAGTAATTATTAATATTATTTGCAATAGTTTACTGTACAGTTTTTCAATAAATAATAAATACAATTTACAATTTTCGGGGCAGTTATGAATTATTATAGTAAATATTTTTTACAAAATAAAAATCGAACTTATCAAAATCAAAATATAAATTTATTTCTAAATAGGTTAACAAAATTAACAATTTTGAAAAGTCTACATGAGGTCTAGTTTGATTTTTGAACTTGTTTTTCGTATTTTTACCAGATAATCACATCGTCGATTTTGCTTGAAAATTTGCACAGATTAGCAGTATTTTGTATATGCCTCGTTTTGAATCCAATTTTTCTTGTTTGAAAGTTTCACTCGGTGCACCAAAATAATATTATATTGTACAGTGGCTGTACCTACCTAAATACGAGTTTCTGACGCCGCGCCGGTTCTTCTCGCCGCGCGGTTAATTCCCGAACCGGTGGTAGAAACCACTTTTGTTTCGACGATCAAAAAGAGTATGTTTATACCGAATGAAAAGGATTGATTAAATTATTATTATTAATTATAATTTGCGCAATCAATATAATTTAAATATTAACGGAATGCAGTGTTCAATAAGTAACCGAATTAAAACTATGCCGAATATTTCAGCCATGTTAACAGCACTTTATCGCTTGTTTTTTTTTGTTACAATATTACGCTTTATCTAATCGGTCAACATCCAGTGAGTTTTGTGTATTGTTATCTATTATGACATACACATAATACAGTTTAAAAATACACAGTAGAACGTCTTTAATCATTATACTAGACCCCGATCAGTCATTGCGTGATTAGTGATTACTGATTACTGATTACAGATTATTATTATTTTTAACAAAAAATTAAAACCGACTTCCAAGGTAAAAACAATAATAACATTAATGTGAACTAAAAAGTATTAAATAATTTTTACTATCTAATAGTGCCTTTTTCCGAATTCGGCTAAACCTCAACTATTTCTGTACTCAATCTTCATTATTTTGAAGTCGGTACCAGATAGCTGAATCTTCAGTCCTCTGACAGTATATTTAAAATTTTTGGAACTGGCACCGACTTCAAAATTATGAAGATTGAGTACAGAAATAGTTGAGGTTTAGCCGAATTCGGAAAAAGGCACTATTAGATAGTAAAAATTATTTAATACTTTTTAGTTCACATTAATGTTATTATTGTTTTTACCTTGGAAGTCGGTTTTAATTTTTTGTTAAAAATAATAATAATTTCACTCTTTTTAGTTACACTAGTAGATAAATCTTCGCGTATATTTTACGTATCTTATTACAATTTGTTAAGAGTCACAACTCACACTCACAAAATAATATAATATTATCAGTGAAGTGAACATATTGTGCTAAGTAATTTAACAATTTTAATATTTCAAGCCCGAAGCGGTCACCGGCGATTGCGATAACAATAGAAAGGCTATTGTGTCTCGTTTTTCCACGATCGAAGGATCTATCAGATAAAAAATTGTACAAACTTGCATAGGATGTAGCGTAGCATAATATTTAATATTATCATAATTATTGACAGCTGTTCTTGTTATCAAGAATTCAAATCGATAGGTACTTAGTGCACCATCTATCGATTAATAAGTATAACTAATTAAAAAGACACTTAATGACTTTGTTTTGTTTAAATGCTCTTTTTAAAATAACTTTATTTTAATTCTATTTGTCTATTAAAATTTTATAAAGTAGTAAAGTATTCGATCTGTATATTATAAAGTAGTTAGTAAAGTATTCGATATTCTGTCTTCGCGCGGCGGCGCTGGGCGGCGACCGACGCCGACCGCCGTGTATTAAAAACAAACAGTTGTTGTTAATTGTTATACAGTACATCATTATTATTATTAGTATATCCATACCTATGCCTTGTACTATTATCTATTCTGTGCCATGAGACATTCGTGGCCTTAACACGACGTGGTAATGATGATGATGACGATGATGATGATGATGATTATGATGATGAATATGAATTGCATAGTAGTTTATGCTTTCTGTTCTTAAAACAACGCCGAAACTCCCAAACGTGTATCTATAAGGAATCAGGAGTTCTCTCAGCATCATCGAAACCATGGTATACCTTGACCCAATATTTGACTTTTTGGTAGCGTATTCTTAGTACACTTCACATAAAACCAAAATCACCATATGTTTCCATATAAATTTCGAGGAGTTCCCTCGATTACTCATGGATCCCATCATCAGGTCACCACCTTTGTGAAAATGGGACCAAATTGGAGTGAAACCTAATACAACAAAACAAAAATTTCGAAAATCGGTTTACAAACGGCGGAGTAATCGTTGAACATACAAAAAAAAAAAAAAAAAAAAAAAAAAAAAAAAAAAAAAAAAAAAAATATCCACAGCCGAACATATAACCTCCTCGTTTTTTGGAAGTCGGTTAATAACTTTAGAGAACAGAATTTAATGCAATTATAGGTATAATTTATGATATTATGCGTGTTATACATAATATGATATATATTTTATATCGTATTGAGCATAATATACCTAATTATTGTATAATAGTGTTTCATTACAATGTTTTGTTTACTTTGCAGGTACGCCATGATGAGGGAATCCAAGCAACATACATTTTGCCGTCAGAAACCTGACTGGTAAGTTTCATTATCTTCAAATTGCCGTAGTTTAAGTAGTGAGTCTAGTTTTTATATTATGTGATTGGACGATGCGAATTCCTATAACAAGCTATTGTTTATTCTGTAAAAAATAATAATGTCATGTGCTGGCTATGCTGTGCGCCGTTCGCAATATTCTAGATCTTAAATGTGTATTTCTATTGTTACAGATTGCATTCAAGTCCACTACCTGATTGAAAATATACTTTGAAGAAAAACCAAAATATACAGGTAATTATCAATTTGTATATTCATTTAGATTAATATTAATTAAGCATTTAATAAGTTTTTTGCTGTGAAATTTGGCAATTGCGATTTCAATTGTTATTGATTGTGTTATATTGTGCTTATGTACTTTGTCGGATGCTGTGCGAATATGTTACATATAAGTGCGTATCGCTAAACACTTTAAAATACATTTTGTATGGAACATGGAATAATCTTTGACAGCTTGGCGAGCGCTGCTTCAAAGCCGGAAAAGAGGTGCTATTACCAAGACGCTGTTAAAGGTAGGCCAATGTTTCATACATACTCTACTGTTTCCTTGCCACATTTTCATTTCCACTATTTCATTATTTTATTTTATTCCAACTTTATTTTATCCAATTTCATTTTCATTGTGTTTCATCATTGCATACTTTTACAGCGAATTTGCTTTGCGATTTTTCTTAAATGACTTTGTATGATTTACCCGATACACATGTATTAATGTAAGTACTAATAATTATTTATCTGCGTTAGTTAAAAATATGTTGTAGTTAAATATGTTTAGTGTTTACTGTTTAAAATTATACTGTATCTTTTAAAGTTAATTTACGAAAAACTTATGTAACTAAATGCCTCTAGTCTCTACGGAAATTTTGTAACTGAAACGAAATGTATAGAAAAGTTTAGCAGCATTGAAAAAGCATAATGTGATTGGATAAACAGGAGCTGAACAAAGTTACATAAAGGACATTCAGCAGTTTACAAAAAGCTTACAGCCTGACTGCGCGTCTAACAGTAGGCGTTATTCGTAAAGCGCTGCAGAACGCTACAAAATCCATGTTGCTATTCGATTGTGTCTTGTTTGAGTTTATTTTTGCTGAACACATCACTTTTGCCGTTGAAAAATGTAGCGTTCATTAGGGTACCGTTGTTTAGTCTCGGAACCATTATAGTTTGAAAGTGGTGAGATAAAATCATGTAACTTAGTGGTTTTTGGTGTCCACATAGTTACTACAAACTACACAGGTTACACTACTACTATATACTACTATACTACTACTACTATACTACTATACTACTGCATAGTGTAAAAATATCTAGTGTAACCTGTGAGTGTAACAATATAATTATGTAATTTGGATATATTGATGACATGTTTTTAAAGCATTTTTTGATAATAGTATCCGTTTGGTAGATATTTCTAATAGTTCGTATCCTCCTTTTTAATTTCTAAATGGTAGCTTAAATACAATGTACAATTAAACCTTCCGGCCAAATTTTGATATACATATTGATCCTTGTTAAAAATAAAAATACACATATTTTTTCTTTTATAATCACCCAGTACTAAAATGTTGAGAAAAAGCTTCCGAAAGTTGTCCTAGAAAACCACCCCCTGCGCCACCCCCCGCGTCACCCCCGCTCTATCCACCGCCGCGAAGTGACTGTTCTGCAACGATTTTAAGTGCGATAATATACATACATATATTATTGTAAAAAAATTAACACCCTATTTTTTGGTTCAATGGACTCTCCTAATGATACCTAAGCCCTAAAAAAATGGCTGGTAGATTTAATTGCACCCTGTATAATACTGTTTAAAAAATGAACTTTTTAAAAATACGGAACCTCTACGCGTGGTCTTACACGTACTTGACCGGTTTTTATTATCATCGAACCTCCACTTAAGGCGGGTATACCTATTTTTTAGACATTTTGTTCAACTACCTCGATCTGCAGTTAACATTTTAATTTTCATGCTTCATCTTCAGGCTTTAACCTGCTTTTACATTTTGCTTTTTTAATTATTGCATATTTTTCTGCTTCGAATATTTTATTTTATAACGTTGCTCTGCACTAAGGGTGGGTTGCACCAGAGGCGTGATTAAAGTTAAAGTTATGATTATAGTTGAGGCCAACTTAACTTCAACCTTAACTTTGACCACAGAATTTGACAAATGTCTGTTGCGTTATTTTTTTTATTAAAGCTACAGTTCGTGGGATTTAGAGTATTAAAAAATATATAATCCGTAAAAATTAACAGGAAATATATTTATTAAAAACAACACTGTGAAACATAGTAATCACAAAAAATTTCGACAAAAGTATGAGCGGTTATGCTTACCTTTAAATATGGCGTCCTTAATCAAATATTTGACATTTTGTTAGTTGGTGCAACCCACCCTAAGTAATATTGTTGCTATCAACTTTGTAAAGAAATAACATTTTGAATTAGAATAAGTATCAGTGTGTATAAATACATAATCAATAATAATTAATTAATTAGAATACAAAAAACTATGCAAGTAGGTAATTAATTAATTAGATGTTTGTTGTAGATATTGATTTACTCAGTGTTAAATTATTGTAATTTATTATTTTTATGTTATAAATCTTATATATAAAATTCTCGTGTCACAATGTTAGTCCACGAACTCCTCCGAAACGGCTTTACTGATTTTTACCAAATTTTATATGCATATTCAGTAGGTCTGAGAATCGGCTACTCGGTACTCATTATATTGATAAGAGCATTTGTTGAATAAATAATAGTAAATTATTACAACTCGAGAAAAACGACGACCATGATAGCGGTGGACGTTGCCATGGTGACATACTTATTTAGTAATTTCAATAAAATAATACGGGCCATATACTTTATAATATGGCAAAGAAACGTTTGCCGGGGAAGCTAGTTATTATATAATATTACTAGTACTTAGTAATCTTAAACTTTTAACTGCTTTAATATTCATATTGTTAACGTTATTACTAATTACTAATAATTGCAGAAAACGCTTAAAGCAAACTGTAAACCGTAAATAAATACCTAATACAAAATCGTAATGATTAAGTCGGCCAACCTTATTGTTATTATAATTATTTATTAAAATGACAGCGCGTGATTTAACAAGAGCTTTTGATGCGCAGGGGAAACCCATCATGGGTGCCCCGGGTTAGGGATGTGCGTCAGTTAGCTGAAGCCCCCCTGGGGGTATGTGGGACTCTTACCCATGAAAACCACCTACGATTTGCCTTCAGCCGTATACGGAGGGATGTCCTAGATCTGTCTAACACAGGACTCCCTCCACCTTACCTATAGAGGTAAGGTGTAGGGAGTCCTAGGCCTAGGCCAGGGGTTCCCAATCTTTTTCAGCCTGTGACGCAGTTACACGTCATAATACATAAATTATGTACATATTATTAATTTATTACATATTTTGTCACGGCGCCCTACTATTACTATTTAATTTTAATAATTAGTACCTATAATTAAGTTAAGGGGGTAAATAATAACAAACAAAATATAATATTTTATAATCTGCCTGCTTTACATAATTAATATCATAATTTGATTTTATATTTATGGTTTCGGATGATGACGGAGGATCGACTCACGGCGCTCCTCTTGCCTTTCCACGGCACACCAGCGCAGCGGCGCAAACCTTGGGAACTTCTGCCCTAGGCAATAGATGTAACTCCAAAATGTATTCAATATATTATAGAACTAAGCATGCTTAGAAGGAATTAAAAAATAATATTATACTCATAAAACAAAATAGTAATATCAGGTCTGTTAATCGGTCGAGTTATGTCAAACCTACCTAGCAGATTTTAACATTGTCTTGATAACATACTGCGGAATATTAATTAATGTCAGTATTAAATTTTGAGACTGGTCTCGTGGACTTAATGAGCTATTAACTGACACATCCATCGCTCGAAGTTCTATTAAAACGAACACTGTACGAGAAATGGGATCGCCGTTGTTACATGTCCCTGTAAATTGCATTAGTTGCCAATATCAACTTGACTCAAGCTTTGAAGTTCCACATACACGAAAATTTGAGAAGTATAATTATTATAGTTCTTGTGGACAGGACAAAAATGGATAGAAGAGACAACAGGTAACAATATTATTCTTTGCATCGTAGCCTGTCTCTACCTAAGCTTAATTAAGTGGCTCTAGCCTCCCCTAAAACTTGGAAAAGCTCGGATAAATGCTAGAATGTTACAAATCAAAGAGCTATTTTTACATGAGATCAAAGGTATATTCTAAAATTTTACGGAGAAAATATTTGAAGAACATAATATCGGCGACACAGTTATTAAAAATGTTTTTCTTTTTTATAGAGCTTTGAAATTGGTTAAGATGAAAACAAAACAGGACAAACTTGTAAATAGTGAGTGTATCGATACTAAAAATTAAACACGTGCTTGTGAAAGCTATTTTGAAAATGCTTTTACAGGAAATAGTATTTTGGTTTATTAGATTTGTTTTTTATTAAACAATCTTTAGCGGTGTTGCGCACATTTTAGGATGAGTATAAAATTTTAAACCTGTCTTAAGACTTACGCCTTTGTTCATGATCAATGCTTCACAAATCATAATAAATTATATTAGGTACTCTGCTTATGGCTCGAAACATCGACTCATCTATAAGTTTATGTAGTAGATATTTAATGTTTATACAGATAGGGGAAGGGGTGTTAAATCAAACCTAGAGTGCTCTCTGCACACTAATTTACTGAGTTATAAAATGTATTTTTTAATAATTTAATAAGAGCCTTACAATTTGTACTATTACAAAAAATTGTTTTACTACTTTTGAGGTACATATTTTATACCAGAGACTAGACATAACAATGTAACTTTATACATCATGTCTATAATATAATTAGTCGGCTTTTTGTCTCTCCTGAAAAAAAGTAATTACGTGGTGATAGAGCTTAAACAATGTTATCATTAAGGGCGTTCCATCCGGAGATTCCGTAATTGACCGTATTTAAAACCTTATAGACTCATAATCTGAAAACTACAAAGTTATAATAAAAATACAGCAATAATCTTCAGTACATTAACATTCCTTTCGCCGTTTTTAATTTTCTATTTTTGTTTCTTATACTCATGATATCAGCTTCCAAAGTAATACCAATTTGTTAAAATTCAAGCATATATTCAGCATCTCCTTAGCATTTACAAATTACTTTTATTTGAAACTCACGCCAATAGATCGACAATATCATAAACTTTTTTTCTTTCGCCGTTTAAAAATTTTTTTAGGACAGTTTTGAACTAAGATAAGTAAAAATAATAGGGTTTTGGCGCGATCTCGGCAACGCGGCAAATGTATGGCCAAGGTCGTTTGCTCGGGGGACGGCCTTAAGCTTAAGGCAGGGATTAATCACAATCCAAAACGATAACCTTGCACACAACCAAAGACCAAGCGTATACGCATCGCAATAAGATTTATTTTAGCTTAGCATAAAACTGTGGTTACTAGGGCCGGATCTTCTCTATTTTTCATATTTTTTTTAATATCTTTGGAAATAAATATTAACAAAATTGTTCGGTTCAGAATATTTTAATATAGATTTACTAACAATTTATTCAAATAAAATGTATAATTAATAATTATCCTAGTTAATATTAATATATTTCGATGAATTTGATTTTTGTCGGAGGTGAGTTTGTAAATTAATTACAGTCAAAGTATTACGTTTCATAAAAATATTTATGGTTTATAGTCTTTTAAATATTGTGCTTTATATCTCATATTTTTACATTTCTTTATTATATTGGAACTAGGTAAACCGGGAGTCACGTATAACAAATTGGGGTTGATCCTCGCCTTAAGTACTTTTTAAGAATTCACTGCCCGTAACCTAAATAGAGCCTAAAATACTTTGATATTACAATAAACTATACATATTAATATTAGGGTTTAGTTTGTCATAGTCAATAGTTATGTACCTATCCAGTTAAGGGAAGGCCGGAGGGATATTGGGGCTAAAAACCCCTCAAAAACTACGAAGAAAATTAAAAGCAAAATATTCAAACTGTTTTTAAAAAATCCAAAACAGAAAATCAAAGAGAATGTTTGTTTGAAATCCTCGGCTCGTGTTTGAAGCCGCCAAATAAAAATCAAAATGGAGTCAGTTGAGTTGCAATTCACTTTATCAATCGGATATTCCGGTGTTTTTACAAGTGTCAATCATAAAAACCATGCGTGATCTCTATCGATGGCTACAAAATGAAAAACTATCGGAAACGCCAATGTTTGAGGTAGTTCTCTGTTATTTGTTTATTCCCCGTCATGTACGTGATCTGTTTACTCCTGTATTGCATGGTGGTACTTCACATGGCTATTTGTATTTGCGTATTTGAATATTCGCCAAACAATCGCCATGACATGACGATTGTTTGACGTATTGGTAGGGGAGGTAGTGCTAGCGTATGCAAAGCCATTTCATACCGACCAAATTTTTGTCCAGCGGTAGCTTAATATTTATCAATCAATATAATCAGCGTCAGTCGCCGCACCCGTGGTGGAATGTTTACTGTGAGTATTAAATCAAAGTCGTATTGCAAACGGGAGATTCAACGTCAGTCGCGTTACTGAACATGTAAAAAATTTTGAATATAAAGTCATTTTATACCGTACAAAATTTATACAGGTGAATGTTTCTACTTTGTAAATAATAAATAAAATCGTCAGTCGCTAATACGATGGTGGAAAAACCATTAGCCATTATAAGTTATGACCAATATAGCCCTACTTCGCGCTCAATGTATCCTAGGGCGTGTAGATTTCCACCTGCAAACATTCAGCTGACGGCGATTTTCGTTTGAATTAGCCATAAAATTATCGCACATAGGAATTTTAAGTAATTAATTCGATATACTTGTGAAGAAGAATTATATACATTTTACTTTAAAAGCGTCATCTGTTGTTATATACTAAAACTAAAATAACACTTACCCAACCTAAATGTGTATAATCTAGATATGAACCTTTATTGGGTGCGAATTGGGTTTGTTTTAATGTAAATTCAATACGATTCCCAACATCAACTTTGAGATGCTCTCAATTTTTATTCCACCCATTATGAAGTGGCTGACGATCAAAGCTGTTATGTATTAGTGGAATACTATTATTGTAACGATTTTCGCTCTGTATAAAATTACTTTTTTAACTGAGCGCGATATCCCCTACTATATGTGTAGATGGTACGTTTGACAAAGTATGGGCCTTATTTGCCTATTTGACAAATTTAATATGACCAATAAAAAACACATGTAGAGTTCGACCAGGCTTTAAATGATTATGTCAATGGGCGCTGCTGGAGGAGAACTCCCGTACAAAAAATGATAATATGTTTCTTTTAGTTCTTTAGAAGTTCACTTTCTATTCTTCGTAGAGCGGAGGCCGAACGACCATTTGCGACGTATAAACTTTCAAGGAGAGTATTTTAATAAAATCTCCCAAGTGCGGGTCGGAATCGCGCACGAAGGGTTCCGTTCCGTTAAAGTTTCGTTCCGTTCAGTTAAAAAAAAATCAAAATAAGATAAAAATAATTTTATCTTATTTTTAGTATTTGTTATAGCGGCAACAGAAATACACAATCTGTAGAAATTTCAGAAGTCTAGCTGTAGTGGTCCTTGAGACAGACAGACGGACAGACATGGAAGTCTCAGTAATAGGGTCCTGTTTTTACACTTTGGGTACGGAACCCTAAAAAGCTGTAACCGCGATTGCGACTCTTTCGCTAGATTTGCAAGTGTCAATGGGCGGTTTTTCTGTCCATTAGGGAAAACTTTACTCGTTTGCTCCTCAATAAAATAACAAATTTTTATGCGTACCGCATATTGTCACATAAATAAGCCGTGATATAGACATGACATAGAAAAAAGCAGATTTGTAGTTTACAGAGTCTTGACTTCTTCATTATCTTACATGCAAAATACATTACTAATACAAGTGTAGATAAACTAATGATATTATTATTGTAGTAATTATTAAATATTATAACAATACAAGTTCGCAAAGTTTATCTCTCCCCAATTGCGCATTTGCTTATCTAAACACATATTGTATTTGCAAACATTATTGCATGTGTTAATATATTAATAAGAAACTATGATTAAAATTTAAACCGCATTATTACTTTATATATTTTGTGTTTGCATAAAATCTTTTTCTTTTTGTATCAAGGAATTTGATGTAGATACTTCTTAGGTATTCAAGGTACAATATTTAGATATCTCTACTTTTTGTAATCAATATGGACTTAACGCAGTTTTAATAAAATAATTATATATTCAAATGTCTTTACTTTTTAATAACATTTGAACTATAACATACCTAATATTAATTGATACCAAGCACAAAATAAACCAACTTTTTACACATTTGACACAAGTTTACATAGTACAGAAATCAGTTTGATTCAATAAGAACAAATGTTTTTGTTTACACAGCAGATACAAAAGCGAATTCAATCGAATATTCATTCAGAATAATCTATAAATTATAATTCACATTCATTGAATGAACGGACATGAATGTAAGTATTTGAATGTTTCTTTAGTAAACTCAATTTTCATGCAGTGAATAAATGGTTCGATATTTACAAAATACGTGGTTTGTTTCATCGAACGTGACACATAAATAGTATAATTCCTCTACTACTACACAATACCTCGAAATATAGCACAATATCTAAAAGTGTATATATCTGTTACCTCTTCCCGCCTAAACCGCAGAATCTATTTTGCTGAAACTTGTTAAGGAGATACTTGTATCCTATCCTCCTCTGAAGTATATCCTTAAACTTTTTTAAAGTATTAGACTTTGAGGGTGTCTACTGTCTAGCAGTAGGAAGCAACTGTCAAAAATGTCCGGCACTGGAAGACGAGATCCCTCCACCTACCGCGAAGAATATAAGCTATGAAATTGAGCTTTACTCTTTCTTGAAGGTCAGGTAGATCTTCTGAACGGGATACCTCTTAAAGTAACCGCGACCGAAACTCCTGCATAGTCACTGATCGTTCTTACCTCTGTAAAGGTCACAAACAGGAAAACTTTCAGCTTTACGAAACCAAGGAAGGCCTGGCCCTCGCGGGCACTTACTCTATTATAATCACATAAAATACGAAATTTGTACGACCGACCGAATTTTGACTAGAGATTTTTTCTTCATAAAAATGTTTTAATAGAGTTCCGTATGCAAAGGGTAAAAACGGGACCCTGTATATTACTAAGACTTCGATGTCTGTCCGTCTGAGGGTGAAATCTATAGAGCGATCTTAGACTTAACTCAGACTTTACTTCAAACTTTACTTTAAAAAATCTTAGCTAAGCTTAAGCCTAGCAAAATCTTAAGTGAATAGGAGGACCTAACAATGGATGTTGCGTCCTTCTATTTACTTAATATTTTGGTAAGATTAAGCTTAGCTAAGATTTTTTAAAGTAAAGTTTAAAGTAAAGTCTGAGTTAAGTCTAAGATCGCTCTATAGATTTCTCCCTGAGTGTCTCCAGGCTGTATCTCAAGAACCGCTATAACAACAAAATATTATACTTATTACTTACTAATAACAAAGCAGTAACAAAGTAAACTAAACAATTAACAATTTTGCTCAACGGTACGGTTCTTTTTCCAGAAAACTTTTTTATATTTTCTTTATTCTTACTGAAAATACTATAAAGTCTTGCGAATTCCCAATAAAAGCTGCTTTTTACTTTTAATAATCATTATTATTTTGACATAAAGTTTGTACTATACTTAACTTTTAAGAAGTTTCCTCTTGGAAATTTTACAGAAGCGTGAATCCTTAATAGTTCCAGAACATTTATTGGCTGTTCAAAGTTTTAAGCCCGTTACTATTTTAAAAGCGCTTCCTACTGTTAAAAGCACCGGAGTTTCTACTAGGTTTTTGTTTAATGCTCTTTTGTGTTGCGAAGCTTTAGTAAACGAAAATTGTTATTATTGACTACGTACTATCCAGGAAATTGATTCCTAGGCAGTTCACAGACCAACGTCATTTGGCCAGATCATGCCAATTCAATAAGTACTATCCAGGAAATTGATTCCTAGGCAGTTGACAGACCAACGTCATTTGGCCAGATCATGCCAATTCAATAAGTACTATCCAGGAAATTGATTCCTAGGCAGTTGACAGACCAACGTCATTTGGCCAGATCATGCCAATTCAATAAGTACTATCCAGGAAATTGATTCCTAGGCAGTTGACAGACCAACGTCATTTGGCCAGATCATGCCAATTCAATAAGTACTATCCAGGAAATTGATTCCTAGGCAGTTGACAGACCAACGTCATTTGGCCAGATCATGCCAATTCATTATTCAATAAGTACTATCCAGGAAATTGATTCCTAGGCAGTTGGCAGACCAACGACATTTGGTCAGATCATGCCAATTCAATGTTAAAATGCTGGGTAACGCGACCAAACTGCCTAGGAATCAACTTCCCTGTTAGTACATTGTCTACTACTATTAGGTCTACTACAACTAGGTACTGTTTCAATAATAGGCCAGTCATTAAAGCCAAAACCCGAAAGAAATTAGTAACTTGATTTGATATACGTTAGAAAATGGTAAGAATAACTTAATTCTAAATTTACACCGAGTTACTAATTTTTTTTACCCCTTTTATTAACAAATTTTATTGTTTTTTTAATAATAAACAACGTTCCGTATGTTGCAAAACGCTGCAAATTTAATACACGTTAGAAAACGGTAAGAAAAACCTAATTCCAAATTTGCAGCGTGTTACAAATTTTTTACCCCTGTTATTAACAAATTTTATTGTTTTTTAATAATAAACAATGTTCCGTATGTTGCAAAACGCTGCAAATTTAATACACGTTGCAAAACGGTAAGAACAACCTAATTCCAAATTTGCAGCGTGTTACTAATTTTTTACGCAATGTTATTAACAAAAAACCCTTTTCACCCCTTTTCAACCCTTTCCGTACACCCCAGAACGCTGCAAAATCACACGGTAAGTTATTTTACCTTCTTTAACAACCCTCTAAAATTTTATCAAGTTACTAATTTCTTTCGGGTTTTGGCTTTAATGACTATAAGTATAGTATCTAATTTGAACAAACCTTGTAACTTACCCACTTCATCATCTAGCTATATTTTTTGATTCAAAATCATTTTCCCGGTCCTAAAGCCTCTATTTGAATCAAACAAAACACATTATCTATTGAAAAATAAAAAGATTTAAATGCTTTTACCATAAATTGAAAAATGTTCTGTGCCATTTGATCGTGCCATTGGATCTATTCGAGGAATGATAATCCACTTTGCATCTGCAAACAATCCAGGCATTGTGCTTGCTCCCACTAAAAGCTTCCTACTAAGCTTACGTTAGAAAAGGTTCCGTTATATATTTGATTGTGCTTTTCTACATTCATAATATTGATCCATAACTAAATTCTTCGTACAGGAATCAGAATAACATTGTTATTATAGTAATGCGAATGTGAATGTATGAATGTAAGACTTTATATGTGCGATAAGAGCTTTATCTGGCTTGTAGAATAGGTTTCAGGCCTAAGTTTTAACGTTTCATGGTGGTTTGACGTGTATCGTCGACGTCGTCGACGAGGTTTAATTTTTTGAAAATTTATTAAAATGGCTGTTGAGTAAGAAAATCGACTCTGGTAAATAAATATATATACCTACAAGATTGTAGGTATATATATTTATTTACCAGAGTCGATTTATAAAATATAAATAGAAATCTCATGTTTTTTTCCGATAGAAGTATGTAGATACATACTTCTATCGGAAAAAAACATGAGATTTCTATGTCAGCGCTTTAGACCAAAGGTACTGAATAAGTGCATAGATCAGACCTGAACCCATTACCCACTGTAGCCTATGAAATTTTTAAATCAAAATATTATTCGAGTAGGAAAATTTTAAATGCGAAAGTTTGCGTTAAATATAGAATATATATTTTAATATACGTTCAGACACATCTAAAATGAATTCACATAACTCTGACCGTGGGCGGAAAAGCATCATAAATGCAAAAGTTAGATAGGATATTTGTGCCTCTATTATGCAAATACTACTCATCGGACTTTGATGAGACAACACTGAGGAAACTTAGCTTACGCCTACATTATGTAAACCTAAAATATCGTTTGTTGGTTATTACTAGCTTTGTTTTTTAATTTCTAAATGCAAACATAAAATAGTCGGTAGACCAAATAATGTGATGAGTCTGCGACACGCCGACAACCGCTAGTAGAGTTGCGATGGGTTAATCGTGCCTGGAACTGTGCCTAAGGGGGGAGTGGAGCACCAATTTATGCGGTTTTAGTGGGTAGTTCCTACGGGGAGTCCCGCATACCCCGGTCGATGTCCCCAATCCGCCTTGGGATTTGCAAAGCATTTCCCCACTTAAAAATAATATATTTTATTATTTTTTCTTTACATATACAAAATTGTTGTGTGCACTTTATCATTAATGTTACCACTTTATTTTAATATTTCCTTAACGGGTCTACTGGAAGAGAAAACCAATTGGAATAAGTATTAGCTTTCTACTTCCAAATTTAAGTTTTTACTGTCAACTGATTAATGATAATATTGTTTTACACTATAGGTAAGTATAACAAATATTATCTATTAAATAAATAAATATATAAATAATTGTGCGAGGGATAGGGATTCCCACCGCGGTTATCGGGGAGTTGCTGCATCTAAGGATGGTAATAACAAAGACCCTAGCCACTTAAAACCGGAGGGAATCTGCCACTACCACCATTGAAGGACCGTCACAAATGAAATAATGAATTTACCATTATATCTGTTACATTTAAATATTCACTTATAATACCACAAGAGCTTCAAAATTATCGGGCATTTCCCGATAGGTTCGTTGCAAACAAATGAAGGATTCAAGTTTTTCAGGTTAAAAAATCACGAGCGCGAAGCGCGAGTGATTTTTCCTGAAAAACTTGACGACTTTATGTTTGCAGGGAACCTTGAGGGAAATGCCAGATAATTTTGGAACTCGTGTGGTATTCGGGGGATTATTTTTCCGTCCCAAATGTCGGCCAATAGAATTGCACCATTCGACGTCACGTGGTAACCAGAGAAAATTTTCAAAAAATTATCAGTATAATACCATGTAGGTTGTACCACGTGACGTCGAATGGTGCAATTCTATTGGTCGATATTTGGGTCGGAAAAATAATCATTATAAATGTAACAGAATATGTTATTCTATTATTATATAGTTTTTTCACTCTCAAACGTCTGATTTCGTAGCTGAACTATTTTAACAATAAGCATGTAGATCAGGACCTGAACTTCCCATATATGTAAGACGCATTTCGTTAAGAACCCTCGTTATTTATTTATGAAAATATATTATCCAGAGAATTCATAACAAAAATTCTCTGAACATGTAATAAAATTTAAATTGTGAAAGCTTCGAGAAATTCTAAAATTGAAAACGAAAAATATTATGAAGTGAAGTTTTCACTCTTCATAATATAATATTTTATTCGAATTCTTTATATACGCACATTATAATTAATAATGTACCATCGAAGAAATTGATTCTTATGCAGTTGACAGACCAACGTCATTTGGTCGGATTATGTCAATTCGTGATGTTAATAATTCGTGAACCATCGGTTCGGGTTTAACAAATCGCAGCCAATTTACATAGGTCCAAGATCTCCCTATTAATAAACTTCTCTGATAGTACAATAGTAAGTATATTATTATAAAGCAGGCAGCGTACATCACGTCGTCTTATCCCATGCCAAATTAAACTTGAGAGCAATCAGACAACGGATGCACGATTGCACACCGAATAATTTACCCTATTGGGATTATTTAAGGTGACGCCGCGTTAAAGTGTATGCTTGAACCAATCTTTATTCTTTATACAAATTTTGGAAGCATAGATCACACTCCTCTGTTGGCCAAATTAGAATCCCTTTTTTCACAGTGGTCTTTTTGATTGATTATTCTGTGTTATAAAAGTTGACCAATCGTGTTATGCTATAGGTAATTCAAAGACAAAGACATGATAAATACTGACAATGAACTTTAATTTCTTAGCTTTAGTCATTGCTGAGAAAAATCGATATCGCTACAGCCAAATTATCAAGGCGTCGCGTCGCCTTAATTGTTGAATGCATGCGGAAAGTTTAAAGCTAGTATAATGCTGTCAGAAATTTTAAAGATATAGGGTAATTTGCATTTTTTAAATATTATTATGTTACATTACATACTAAAGCCCGTCACAGACTTAGCTATATTATATATTAATATATTTATAGCAAGGCATATTATTCTATACTAAATGCACATGTCACAGAAATATATATTATAGCTGAGTGTGTGATCACGCGAAAATTTGTATAGAAAATATATATTAATACGCCTAGCTATAAAGTATAAACATATAAATATAAATTATAGCTAGGTCTGTGACGGGCTTTATAGGGAACGGCTGCGAACTGGTGTTCTGAAAATCAGAAACGTGTAGTACTAGATGTTGTCTATATCTGCCACCTGCCTATAGTTCCTGCACTTCTCCTATTAGTGGAGGCAGTGAAGGTTTTCACCTCCGATTTCGTTGAACCTCCATCGATTTTCATGAAAATTGGTAAGTAGGTGGAGGATACCCTAAGAAACAAAAGTGACATAGTGCCAACTTGCGCTTTGGCCCTGGGGGTGGATGCCAAGCCTTCTCGGTTGGTGAATTTTTTTAAATAAAAATAACCCCAGGACTCAATAGACACACAAATTCTAAGCAAATTTTGTAATATAAAGTTTTTTGAATAAATCAATACTTTCGGAGTTATTACAGATCAAAGATCATGTTTTTGCGTGAGAAAAATACGGTTTTTCTTTATTAATTTGGTATCGTGGTACATAATATTTTTTAATTAAAAAAAACTCCAAGACGATTAAAGAAGTTAAGAAAGTTTCTAATTATATGCGGTCCAATTGATATGCCTACTCATGTTTGGAAGTCAGTTTAAAGGCCTTCCCCGACGGAGATTCCGTAATTTACCGTATTTAGAGCCTTATAAACTCATAATCTGAAAGCTACAAAGTTATAATAAAAATACAGCAATAATCTTCAGTATATCAACATTCCTTGCGAAATATTTTAACAATAAGCACGTAGGTCAGCCGTCAGGCCTGGACTTCCTAGAATCAGGTAATATCAAATAGAAAATTTATAAGATGCATCTTGTTAGGAGGCCTCGTTATTTACAACATATTATTATGTCTAAAATATATCTAGAAAATACACATCAGAAATTCTCTGAATATATTTTAGAATTTGAATTGTGAAAGCTTCGAGAAATTCTAGAGATATGAAGTTTTCAATCTGATCAATGATTTGATCTAATATTCTCAAATGTCTAATTTCGTAGCTAAGCAACATATTTTAACAATAAACATGTAGGTCTGGACCTGGGCTTCCCAGAATCAGGTAATATCAAATAGAAATGTAAGATGCATCTCGTTAGGAACTCTCGTTATTGCAACCTATTATATGTATATCTAGAGATCCAGAGCTTTCACGTTTGAAGTTCTAATACATGTTCAGAGAATTTATGTTGTATTTACAACATAAATTCAAATGTGAAACTGATGATGAACTTCAAATGTGAAAGCTTCGAAGTTCGAGAAATACTTAAATTGAAAACGAAGGATATAATATTATTATAGTGAAGTTTTCACTTTTCATGTTATATTTTAATTAATTTAATATTCATTTCGAATTCTATGTAAACACTTATACTTAGTAATGTACATTGCACATTAGTATTAAGCAGGCATCGTACATCACGTCGTCTAAGCCCATGAATACTGCAAGCAGACAACGTGTGCACAACTACACACCGTACAATTTTACCCTATTTGGATCATTTTTTGTTAGATGCTTGCGAAAATTTGTTTATTGAAGAAGACTTACAAATATTTAACATAACTAATATCTAACTTTCTACTAACACAAAATCTTAAACGTACTTACGAAATACATAATTATATCAATAACTGACTTTAAGAATAACATAACCCCACCAAATTACGTGGGTCCGATCAATGTCTCTGGTGATTTTCGGTAAATCCATATTATTGTGCGTCCCCTCGCGTCGCGTCTCATCGGCCATTGAACTTCCGGCGGCGCCGCGTGCTTGTAATCCATAATGCGTTCCGATTATTTTGTTTAATGCAATTATGGTGCGCGCGTACTCGCGTATTAGCGCGTGTTCACACCAAACGGACTGTGACTTGTGAGCCGTCGAATGTGAGCAGGCTTACTGTGAGCCCCAGTGTGAACGTGAAAATATACGGTATCAAATGGCCGCGCCTACGCCTAGCGTAATAGCGTATTGTCGGTTAGGTGTGAACGAAAAAGTGAATATGTATGGAAATACAATAAACTGCGCAACGTTCGCTCACATTCGGCGGCTCACAGTCGGTTTGGTGTGAATTGGTTGAATGGTTTATACTTTACGGTCGTACTCAGTTATTTGATCATTGCATACGTTTAATGAAGATTATGACATAAACTTCATTAAAATAATCAATAAAATAAGTGATAAATAAAAATATTGTAAAATACATGACTACAACTCGATTTTACACAATCTGCGATGTTAGCATTTTTTGTGTTTTTGTTGAGTGGTGTCTATCAGTCAATAAGTACTCAATAGTAAAAAAGTTATTCAGTGCAATAGTAATTAAGATTTTTTGGTGAGTTATTTTGCTAGTTTGCAGGTTTATTGTATCTCCTTACATTATTCGAGTAACAGCTAGTTTTTAGACTTATTTTGAAAACTAAGTTTCACAAGTTCATTGACAAATTGACATAGTTCAATACATAATATAATTATTATAAATCAGAATAGCCGTGCCCCGCTGTGTTACCCGCAGTTTTTTTAGTCTTTCGTCTTTATTTTGTTAGTTTCTGTAGGGAAGTTATAATTTTTGGTCACTTTTATGGATCGAATTAATAAAATCGTACATGATTTATCATTTTAATGCAAACATAATATTGATTATATTTGTAGCTTTGTCCTCTTAAAATCGATAAACTTAAGGCGTATAGAGTCGTGAAATGGTCATTTTGTTTTTGTAACTACTCATTCATTTCTGGCAGGAAAAAGTTGAAAAAAATATATGTGAAAGATCAGTTCAACAACTAATATATCAACATTTTTTTTCTGCTTTATGTCTTACCCTTGCTTCAATAAAAAAATAATACGTGACATCGATTTTCGATTTGAAATCGGGACTCCTCCTAAACGGCTGCGATATACGGTATTTTTTTTTGCGTAGATATATTTAGAATCTGTTTTTCTTGAATATCAGCATTTTTTATAAAAATCAAACAATATTTTCTTTGAAAAGATATCGAAAACAGTATTTCCGAACGATTTGCTTCAAAGGTGGTCTGCGCGGGCGCGGGCGGCAGTCGTCCGCTAGCATTCAGACGGGGAGGCTGTGTCACTCGTTGCTAAATCTTGCGCCTGTGTGTGTGCTATCGAGCGTCTGTTTGTGTGCATTAGATCACTACAATATTTGCATGAGTGTTTATGCAGAGTAGTTAGACTTAGAGTACAATCAACGTAAAAAGGTTCGCGCATGGACGCTCTTATGAAGAGTACCTAAATTGTTATTTACTTCATGATTATTTTTAGTTAAATAATATAATATCTAATATAATATCTATGTACGCTCACACCACGTCAGTCTGGCCCCGTGCTAAGTACCTAAAGGACTTGTGTTACGGGTATCAGACAACGGAAATATATTTAATACTTTTATACTATACATAATATATTTAAGATTTTTATTATATCATACACATATTTAATACACATCCGTGACCCAGGAACATTGGAAAACTTTTTGTTCCGTCGGCGGGATTCGAACCCGCGACCCCCGGCTTGAGTTGCCACACACTCTAACCATTGAGCCACGGAGGTCGTCAAAGTTATAAGTTGATTGTTCCACGCGTATAGACGTTATAGTATTAATATTTTAAGTATTTAAATAAAACAAGTGTATAGGTGTATGGACGCTCTTATGAACAGTATCTAAATTGTTATTTACTTCATGATTATATTTAGTTATAAGTTGATTGTTCCACGCGTAGAGACGTTATAGTATTAATATTTTAAGTATTTAAATAAAACAAGTGTATAGGTGTATGGACGCTCTTATGAACAGTACCTAAATTGTTATTTACTTCATGATTTTTGCAATTCGCGTTTTTAAGATTCAAACTGTTACTGTAGATTATCATTAAACATGAACACAGTTATTGGTTGATTTGTAAAGCCTAATGTAAATTTAAAATTGTGTTATATCATCCAAACGGCCTACCGTTTGGATGATATAACACAATTTTAAATATTTTCAATATTTTCGCCAAAATTACAAGATGACCGTTTTTACGCTCTGTCAATTCAAGACTCTGTCAATTCAAGACGAGTCTTGAATTGTCAGCGTAAAAACGGGTAAGTCGTACGTGTCCGTTTTTACGTTGTAAGAATAAAAATATTATATTATTAGGTCCTAAATTCATTCAAAACTTTATAAAATTAATCTTATTGTCATAGTTTATAATATTTATGTAATAGAAATTTTGGTTCTTCAGTAAGAAAAACTAAAAACACAGACATAACTTTCTATACGCTGCTAATTTAAGAAATTTTTTCTATGTTATAATGAACGAATAAAAAGACACGTCATCAATAACTATAGGTCCATAGTGAAAAATTCTAATAAAATGTGATTGTTTGATAAGTTAAACTGTATAGTTTTCAAAAGTCTACAAATTTTAGTATAAAATATTATGTACTACACTACTTTATACTATATATATAATACTATAATTACTACACTAATTATTCTGTTTTCACTAAACGGTAAAACTAAACATCATAATGTTGAAGTTGCCTTTTTCTTCTTATTGGTCTTTTCGGATACGTCTTGAGCAAGGTAAAATTTTACTGACTCTTAAGAATTTATGAAGGTCATAATTTTAACCGACTTCCAAAAAACGAGGAGGTTATATTATGTTTGGCTGTGGATATTTTTTTTATTTTTTATTTTTGTATGTTCAACGATTACTCCGCCGTTTGTGAACCGATTTTCGAAATTTTTGTTGATTTCGTGCAGGGGTACGATAGACTCGATCGAAACCTTATGTGAATAATAGAAAATATTGATTTCGAGTCGACAACTTATATCCGCAAAATTCGTATTATGGAGTATTTCGTTAAATTCTAATGGCACTGACAAACAAACTTCACGCGCCATCTTGCTGTAAACTGACACATGCCGCATCATGTGTCATTGACGTAAAGACAGAGTTGCCAGAATAATAAAAGGCGCACCCTTTTTTTGTAGTTCCCAGTATTACATGCCTATGTCGTTATAAAAAATAGAATTATAAAGTTTTAGCTGATGAATCCTGATGTATTTATTTTGTATTTCCATTGGCTCATAAATCATAATACGTATGCAAAGTTTAGAATAATTATTAATTCATCATGCAAAGAAGCCTCAGGCCTCAGCCTCCGTCGCAGCTATTATATCACGTCGCAGATTATTTATAACACTTAAATATTCATATTAGTCCAAATTTGATTGAATGTGTGGCACTAGTCCCACTAAAAACGAACAAAAATCTTATAATAACTGAACGTAAATGATAACAAGTCTATAAATAATTCTCTACCTTAGAGGTAGAAACGGACAAGTACGACATGACGCGGAACGGCGCGTAATTTCCAACGCGGTACAAGACGGTAAGTATAGATGTCCGCATCTACCACAGTAAAATCTAATAAAACTCCCAACTTGTCGTCGTTTACGTCTTTTTATCTTCGGAATTACTTGTGATAGAAAAAAAAATGTAGGAATATGCGTCTCATTATAATATTAAGGAAGTGCATGATGCAATAAAAAAATTGCTATTATGGACATGACCTTTTATACGTAGGGACCGTCGATAGAAATACGTCGTTACATACGTCTTTAAAAAAACGCGATTGCCTAGCAAATAAACAAAGGACTACCTGTTTAATTAATATATCGAAGAATGAAGCGAAGAAATATAATTAATGTTAAAAAAGAAAAAAAATCGGGTACCCAGTTTTCAATCAACAAAAACCCGAAAACCCGGGTTTTAAAAATTGGGCCCGGGTTGCGATGCCCTAGCTTAGGCAAGACAAGCACCTACCTAACTAAGACAGCAAAGACTTGAAAAATTATCTAGATACCTACTGATTAATTTTTCATTTTTTTTCAGTGCCTCTTAATAAATTAGACATAAATATCATACTTGATACTAAGCGTAAATCGTAATTCGTGTAGCATTAAACGTATTAAAGTCATTCGTCAAACATCTATTTATTCACAATAGTAATTCATTTTCATATAAATTGCACATTTTTAAAGCAAGTAGTAGGTAGGTAGTGGATTCGAGTAAAATAGGCAGTGATAAGTCAGGAGTGCTTCTGTTCGTCATACGCGCGCTTAATCTATGTACGATGTTTTCGTGCGGGGAGTGCAGAGCAGGGGGACCTAAGCCACGCCCAAACGTCCAAGGTTATCGACGACTCTATGCGCCTTAAATAGTAAAAAGACGATCGAACTTGGTTAGGGCCCGCGCCACGATCATGGTGACCAAACAACGCTTTTACGCTAGTTTACTATGTATAAGGAAACGTCTGAATGTGAGTTGTGATAATATGTCTAGAAAATTTCCGATGTCTTTTATTTTATTGTACCATGTTCAGTGTTCTTAATTCTATGTACATTTGGTGCTCTGTCTTAGATTATATTCACATTTTCTGTGATGAGTGATGACAGTCAATCGTCTAAAAGTATTTTCTGGCTCAAGTCAGGAAATACTTTTGAGGCATGCACCGTACCTACTATGTGCGTGAGTATCAAAAATTATAAAATAATGTAGTTGAGAACTGGATATTTCGACAATCTCCATTCGTTTTGCCAGCAAAGTTAGATTTTAATTATTAATTTTATTAGTAATTTTCATGTAAGTATTTTGAAATCAAAAGTATGTTAGTATCGTTAGTATATATTATGGGATTTGACAAAAGGCAAATGTCATGGCGCTTGTATTATATACATTCGCGATTTCCAAATTCTAACTTCGCTTGCGAAATTTTCACTTGTATTGTTGTAATTGTCACTTGATTTGTCTAACTGCTAACTATACTGAATGCTGAAACATTAGTCAATTTTTCTTATGTCCAAAAAGTATCATTGTTATTTCACCTAGTGGCAACAGTGAACAGTGACTACTTCAGTATTTAGTTATTTACCGCCGTACACAGAGACATTTAATTATAATTAACCTTCAATTTAATGGAGTGTTTGAAAAGTAAAGCATGGGTATATAAATGTCAACATTTTAAATTAATTAGTACTTAATTACATTTAAGTACTTAATTAATGTTCCACTCTGAGTGCGGCAGTTAATTTAAACTTAATACGTCCTCTCCATGTTGGCCCATGACCAATATGAGCAATATCATGTAGAGGGGCTCGCTGCTTGCCCATAATCGACGTGAATTAAGCATTGACAACTTTGCTCTTGGTGACAATTGCTGTTATGATAACGAAAGTGTAGAGGTATTCATCTCATTAGCTTTGTCCACATTGTGCCTTTTTTTGTTCAACAAGGGCATGCGTTATAGCGCAGTCAACAGCGAAGGTGTGGCATGCTCGTGACGCGCGTCTAAATCCACCCGCGTTGAAAGAAAAGTGTTATGACACTTTTCTTTCAACGCGCGCTATGATTTCAACGCGCGTTACGGGCATGCCTCACGTTCGCTGTTGACAGCGCTATAAGGCATGCCCTTGATGAACAGAAAAAGGCACAATGTGGACAAAGCTATTGTCAATGTTCATATTCGCGGATTGTGCATAGACAGCATCGTAATCTTGTGACAATCATAGCCCAGACTCCACGAGTCTTTATAATATTAAGCACTGGATAATGGATGGCCAAGCTTCAGGTGTGCTCTTTACTGCGTGAAAGACATGTGTAGCGAGATGTCCCAGACATCACAAATTCTCACTACCTTGTCTTTCATGTGGACTGAGCAATATGCATCACGAAGATTCCTCGAAAAAATATACAGTAAGTTAATGCATACTTAAGCCGTATTATATTCCAGCCTTTATATTATTTTTTCACTTTTTTTTAATTGTTTGTATCGATGAATTATTACAAACTAATTTCATCCTAATCTAGTTTTAATCTACGCCTTAGGATATATTTTTTAAAAATCGTAATGGTGGGTTCGGATTATCTGCCGCGATTGTAGATATTACGTCACAACATCAGTGTTCGGACACGGTCATGCTGATTTGGACACATATGTATAAGCTCTAAGAACTGTCAGAGAAATTAATTAATAGGCAGATTTTGGGACTGAAGCATCTGATACACGGTCGTCAACGGCGATTGACGACCACGCAAAATCTATTAGCTTTGTCTACATTGTGCCTTTTTCTATTCATCAAGGGTATGCCTTATAGCTCTGTCAACGTCAAACGTGAGGCATGCCCGTAACGCGCGTTGAAATCGTAGCGCGCGCTATGACACTTTTCTTTCAACGCGGGTGGATTTTGACGCGCGTCACGTTCATGCCACACGTTCACTGTTGACAGCGCTATAAGGCATGCCCTTGTTGAACAGAAAAAAGGCACAATGTGGACAAAGCTATTCAACACTGTGGTTGACAACACGTTGATAACAGTGTGGCTGGCAACGCGCATACCCGTTTTTTCTGTTGACAACCGCCGTTGACGACCGTGTATCAGGTGTTTAAGTAAATGGTTGTATCAAGTCCAGCCAAAAGATATTCATGCTAACAAAAAAAGTAAGTCCGTCAGGCGTCGTCTGCCTATGAATCAATTTCATTAATGGTATACTGACAACGTTGCTGCTTGACCACATCTGAAAATCGCTTTAAATAAATAAATAAATATAATAAATAAAAATAATTTTATTAAACATACAAGGGACAGAACACAGCCAGAGTTAAATAACAGTAAATAATAATACAAGGAATTCAAGCGAAGTGTTTTTTTTACAGTTGTTTATATCCATAGTGCAGTCGTTGATGTGTTTTTTAATTTTTTTTTTATTTTGAGGATAGCAATGAAAGTAGTCGAGCCGGATCTTTGTCAGTATTGTTTTTCGTCGAAACTTAAATTTTACATTATATATTGTATACCAATGTTATTTTATTTCAAAGGGCATGTCTCGTTTGCTACTGCGATACATGTGAAACTTATAATGGAAATAGTACGGCTGTTTTCTATAAATGTTCGAAATTGTATCGTCTAGGATTTAATTAGTGACTGGAGATGAAAGGATGAGAGTTGAATGCAATGCGACTAATTGTAAATTGTATAACTGTGTCCAGTAACACTTGATCTCTGCACGCATACATTTCACGTTGAAACGAAAGTTTCATATTGTGTTGCCTGCGGTACATTTTGTTTCAAATAAAACAGTCTCTTTGTTATTAAATACGAATAATCTGTATGCAAATTATATTTTATAATGTACACTTTGTTTTGAAATGCAAATTATTTTTTGAATATTGATTGCAATGAATAAGAATTATTATTGTATTGTTGATGAAAATCGTTTTGAGTGTTCATTTTACATGGAAGATGATAATATAATTATTAGATTTTGTGCGGTCTATGACAATTTAATTATCATAATTAATTGAACTGTTCAATCGCAATTAATAAATTTAAATGATACCCATTCGTACTTTATTCATTTAAACAATATGCGTCTTAAATTAATATAATATAGTTCTTGCAATCTACGAGTGCGCGTCGCCCTTAGTTGTGTGAGTGACCATATCTATACACGCGTACATGGCTCGCTCGCTACTGACTGCTCCGTCGGGTACGCACACTAACGAAAATGTCTATTGACTATTCACATTTCCAACTACAAATAAAGGCGACGCGCACTCTTATATTGCAAGAATTATACTTAATTCGATTCTATAACAATAATTATTACGTATTTATGCTTTTATTATATTAACGTTGTATTAAGTGTCTTAACTTAAATCATTCTAAGTTTTATAATTGCATCTGTGGTCGAGGTCGTGCTACGTAGGAATGTTGATATTGGTACGAATTTGCTGTAAAATAAAAGATCTCGAAAACAAAGAATCCATATATTTCGGTTTGAAAAACACCCTACATTCCGGAAATTTCGGACAAAGCGAAAAACAAAAGACAAACCGCATCGATTTCATACTCGTTTGTTATTTCGTTTTGCTCAATAACGGAGAGCTACAATCACAACGGGCCCGGCTATTTGTCAGCGTACGTAACCAAATGAGATTATTATTTTTAACAAAAAATTAAAACCGACTTCCAAGGTAAAAACAATAATAACATTAATATGAACAAAAAAGTATTAAATAATTTTTACTATCTAATAGTGTCTTTTTCCGAATTCGGCTAAACCTCAACTATTTCTGTACTCAATCTTCATTATTTTGAAGTCGGTACCAGATAGCTGAATCTTTAGTCCTCTGACAGAATATTTAAAATTTTTGGAACTGGCACCGACTTCAAAATTATGAAGATTGAGTACAGAAATAGTTGAGGTGTATCCGAATTCGGAAAAAGGCACTATTAGATAGTAAAAATTATTTAATACTTTTTAGTTCATATTAATGTTATTATTGTTTTTACCTTGGAAGTCGGTTTTAATTTTTTGTTAAAAATAATAATAATTTCACTCTTTTTAGTTACACTAGTAGGTAAATCTTCGCGTATATTTTACGTATCTTATTACAATTTGTTAAGAGTCACAACTCACACTCACAAAATAATCGCATCGAGTTTTGTTATTCATCAACTATCAAGTTACACGTCTTTATTTACATTCACTATGCCTGCTATAATGCGTACAAGTTTACGAACATATATTTTGTTCCTTACATTTACAAATAACAAGTCGCTCTTTCAAATTGGTGGGGTTTTAAGGCCATATGCCGTCTCTGCCTTATACTCGAGCTAGAAAGAGAGAGCAAATTCAGTTGTGAAGTTAGCTACATTATGATTTTATACTATTATAAACACACGAGAACTACATAAACAATCGAGTTGTCGCTAGCGAGTCTGTATGACTCATGGTACGGTTTTTATTGAAAACTATTCGACGCACGATTGCTCGCTATCGAGTATGGTAAAATCGTATACTTTTTCGATAGCAACTCATGGTAGAGCTACTGTATATAAAGTAGTTAGTAAAGTATTCGATATTCTGTCTTCTGCCGCCGGCGGCGCGGCGCGGCGACGCCGACCGCCGTGTATTAAAAACAAACAGGTGTTGTTATACAGTACATAATTATTATTATTAGTATATCCATACCTATGCCTTGTACTATTATCTATTCTGTGCCATGAGACATTGGTGGCCTTAACACGACTTTGTGACAGTTCCTTGACTGTCACAAAATTGTCACGTCGGAGAATTAACAAACGCCACATCTCAATGCTAACGCCCAAGATCGTGGCAAACCGCCCAAAATTGCGGCAAGCCGCCTAAAATCCCGCCCAAACAGCTCACCTACCGAGTACGTACTAGTAACTGATAGATATCTGTTAATTCCTATATAACAAAGTAGGTAAAGTAATGAGCAATATATTATCTTACTTTCGTAGAATTAAATAAGTAGACAAATTTTATGGCTAATAATTAATTACCTAGCTACGCATTTTGTCAGTTTACTGAAAAAAATGTCTTGTTACCTACTTTTTCAACGCTATTTTTTTTTTATTTGTCTTGTAAGTTGTAACGTGTTAATACCATGCTGAGCTTTTGCGAAAAGTTATGGGAAGATTTCCCCTTTCAAATTATGTTATTAAAATGATGAGATATATAGAGCATATTTGATATTATACCAAACAAAACAAACACATTCATTGCATACAATTATTCATTGCATTAATAAGTGGCTCGCATTGTAATTCCAATTTCCATGTGAAGTACGATTTATATGCATTACGGTGTACAAAGCATCGACAAGCTATGCATTTCGAATATGCATAGGGTTGCCAGGTCGCTAAACCGAAAAGCCGGACAAAGCTGTCATTTCAGAAAATTTTCTCGGCGATTCTATAAGTAAATAGCTGACCCGGCGAACGTTGTTGTTTGGATGAGTTAGCGCACAAACCAGTGTTTGTGCGCTAACTCATCCAAAACGGCTCACGGATAATTTTATATGTATTAGATTTACTTTATTATGCATATAAATATAAAATAACATTTTTTTTTTACTTTGAGATTTACTCGAACAGAAAACTCACAAAGGCTATTATATTATAATTTTTAACCATACAACGACTTCACATACATTTAAAAATTTGGTCGGACTATATATTATTTTTAAATATTACGTATATTGTAGTTCACCAGTGCCGAATTTATCTTATATCTTTAAACGAGCCATTCTTGTATTATATCCTTCCTAGTCGTATCCTCATGGCTGAAGGACGTGACCACGAAAATTAGCTTTCTGGGATTTCTCTCCACTTGTCTCTGTTTTTGGCCTGATGAAAGGCCTCCTGGAACGTGCAGCCAGCAGCCTTGACAATCGCGTCTGTCCATCGTGTAGCCACTCTGCCTCTTTTCCCCTCTAAAATTTTCATGAAATTTTGTATATACTAGGGGGATTCGAGGGTGATAGATCGATCTAGCTAGAAATAATTTTTAGAAAATGACATTTTATTCGTGTTTTATCGAATACCGAGCGAAGCTCGGTCAAACAGCTAGTATTTTTTATGAGTGTAGGCCTCTTTATTTCTGCCGCCCCATGTACGAAACCTACCGGTCCCCCTAGGCCGCAGCCTATAAGGCCTTTAAAAATCCAGGGCTGCTACCTACACGCCTTATAAGGCCTATTTTATCCGGGGCTGTGTATCACAATTACCAATCATTGGTGAAGCCAATGAGCCAAAAGCCAGGATACAACATTATCCTGTTCTGACTGGGGTAGTCAGAACACGATAATGCCCTATGCCAGGTATCTGAAGCCAATTTGTCGGTAGCTTATGAACGAGTCATTACACCACAGCATCGAAACCAGAGGTTGAGGTCTATATAATTTCGAGGAGCGGGACGATTCAGATTATTCCAATCCAAATGGATCCAATCCGGAATGGATAATTGGAAAAATATAAACCAATTATTGAGAGCATAAAATTTCTTAATTTAATTTGAATAAAACCTGTTTTTAATTAAGAGTACTGTATAAGTAGGTATAATGTTACAAAATAATAATTTTCTAGAGATGAGCTTCATATTAGATTTAAAATTTATCTATTTATTCATTATTTATTATTATTAGTTAAAAGCCGAGCTTTGTGACGGCTCGCGTCATCACACCTTGACTGACTGATGATAACACATCTACATAAATGTTGTTTGCTCGGGTTAGATCAAGCATAGCAGAAAAATCTAGACTAACATTGAATTAACATAACACTACCAAATAACGCAATCGTACATAAGCTTTAGATCTGAATGCGAAGTTTTGCTAATGCATGCCATGAAAAAGATAACTATACTCAATGATATTCAACTAAATACAGATCTGTTACGTTCATACTATTTTCCGGCTTAAATTGCTTCCGAAAAATTTTCAAATTCTATTGTCAAATTTGACAGATAAGTGAAATAAAAGATACGAAATGACATTTACATAAAAGAGACAGACTATACAAAAGACGGGTCAATTGGCCCGTATTTAATGGCTTCACAACGCGCGCGGTAGTAACATATATGCTTTGAGTTTTTTTATATAATATCATTGACTATACTACACGCTGACATGCATACTTACATACAAGCTTTTAAAAATTAAAATACCTCTAGTACCAAACAAATAGATCCATCCATACTACAGATAGATAAATGCGAAAGTGTCCGTCTGTTTCCTCTTCACGCCCAAACCGATGAACCGATTTTGCTGAATTTTGGTATGGAGATACTTTGAGTCACGGTTAAGGACATGATAGGCAAAATATTATAGGATATGTCGTAGGTATTTAGTCAAAGACGTTATATTATAATTTCACTAGTAAAATTTTAATTACACTGATTATTGTCAATAACGACAGATTCGTATAATTTCACGGGCTTATTTCAGTGATATTGTAATTTCACTGGATCGCAAAAGTGATATTATAATAAATCTAGGTTTATTATGAGTTTTGTTTGTGGTGGGAGCCCCGCGTGATCTGATTAGTCTAAAGAGTTAATTTGTCGCCATTTGCAAAATAGTGTTGTAACAGTTAGAGTACAAAATAGACCATTTCGGTGAATTTAATTGTTGTTTTAAGACTTTTAAGAGCCATTGACATTAAAATCATACGGGATTTTTTGTTTGAGTATTAATACCTAAGTATTGAAGTTTGGAAAAGTACGCTATCTAATTCCCAAACATTTGCTACCTAAGATTGTACATGTTTAATTCTTATTATTATTATTGCTATATTTTAATATTAATACCTAAGTATAAAGTATGAAGAAGTGCTCATGTATCTTACTAGTTTCCAGACATTGACTACCTAACATAATAATGTTTAATTTGTTATTATGTTTTTAATATGTCATTTTAGTTACTTAATTATACATGTATGTTTAAGTAACATATTATTTTGATGATTAGAACATTTTAATTCTTTATTATTATGTAAGCTTTAGGCCATAAATTGAGGCTTGTTACCAACTTGTTATGGCCAGTATTACCTACTATTATTAAAAGCTTATAATTATTCAAGTTAATGATTAGTAAGTGTTATATCATGTTCAGTATATTTTGATTCTTATACTTTACAGTTTAAGTAGTAACTATAAAAAAGTTAGAAATAAAATTTAAAAATAAGTCATTTTCAAAACCATTTCTTTTATTTCCTAACTCTATGCTTAATATTTGTAGCTCAGTTGGTAACGAAAGCGGACCAATCAGCAATCAGTCTAATAATATCTAACGGCTTTCTCAAACCAGTGCTATTGTCAATATATCACTGCCTTACAATTTCACTGTATCGATCTAGTGAAATTATACTGTCACTGAAACTAGCCCGTTAAATTGTAAGTAATGCAAACTATTGTCAATAAATCAGTGCAATTATAATGGCACTAGTGAAATTTCAATATCACGGCTTTTTTAATATCCCTGCAACATATATATTCCGGAAAAAAGTTCCCGTGCGATTAAAGCGAATTTTGGCGCAATGGAATTGTCATCTAGTAGTATGTACTCTTAATGGAATCTACTTGGAATCAACTTAATGAAATAGATGACTGTTAAAACAGTTTTATTCTGGTGTTATAAAACTTGTGACGTAGGCTCTATTAAAACTGCGAGCCTGCGTTAATTGTTTGCACTTTTGGACTTCAGATTGCCTTAGTTTTATATTTGGCAAGTGCCAACACACTCTTTTGTGAACAACATAATAAGTATATAAATAAATTTTAATATTATTATGTAGTAAGTAACTTTTTTTTCATAGCCTTCATACGTTTGGAATATTCTTACAATTTATAAATATTACCTAATTGAGTTTTAATGATAATATAACTTAACTAGATAAACTTAAATTATTCTTAATAATAATGTATTGTGTGAAAGAGTTTTTACAAATAATCGGTCAAGTGCGAGTTGGACTCGCGCACGAGGGGTTCCGTACCGTTATAGAGCAAAAATAGGCCAAAATTGTGTTTTCTGTTTAAGAGCCCCATTAATTTTTATTTTATTTTAATATTATTATTATATATTAAAGTACACTTACAATTATTAAAACCTTTGTGAAAATTCCAAGTGACAAGTGATTCCAAACAAAAAAGGCCAAAATATCACGTTTGTTGTATGTAAATAATAACTTTATTTTGTTTTTAGTATTTGTTGTTATAGCAGCAACAGCTATACACAATCTGTGAAAATTTCAGAAGTTTAGCTAGAGCGGTACTTGAGATATAGCCTGGAGACGGACAGATAACGAAGTCTTAGTAAATAGGGTCCCATTTTTACCCTTTGGGTACGGAACCCAAAAGCAACAATTGATATTATTGACCATAATTATTATTATTCAGCATTGGGGAAAAATGGCTAGATAAAAATGGCTCGAGGGCTAGGGACATTACTCAAATCGTTACAACTGATCAGACTGAGAGCAAAGAAGTTTAGGCATTAGAATAAATGTTTCTAGCTAGAAAGTTAGAAATCTCCACTATCCTTAACTTAAAAAAGAACCAGTTTAATACGCAAAGTTTTTCAGAAATAGACTAAAAAAATACCCAAAAACGCTAACTTTTTACTTTTAACTTTTGTTTTTCTATATTTTATTTCGCGAAAATTAAAACGTAATGTCTTTATAGTGCCCTAGAACAATTTTTTCGATTACTAACAAGTAAATTTTTTGTGAGTGGCTTCATTTTGATAAGACAAACAACTTTTTGTCTGCGACAAATCTTGAAAGTGGTAGCTAACAGAGATAGAAAGGATATTTTCATACTTTGATTTGATGCTCCTAAACGGCTAAATCAAAAAAAGTTGTTCTAGGGCTCCCTGACTATTATGATTGTACTGTACGTGTTTAGCTATCAATTGAGCGCTGTTTTATGTTCTGAATAGGACATAAATAACATGAGAAGTATTGGTGACATTAGTAATATAAGAGCCTGAGTAAAAATAAAATTGCTGCCATTTTGCAACCGTGAGATAGAGAAAAAATAAGAGCCATTTCGTTGACGAAAAATGCCATAATATTTCATAACATCAAAGGATCGAACAATTGTGTTGGGACACATTGTATATTATGTATTATGTATATTTTATATTAAACATTGGAGTGTCACAAATCAAAAATATAACGTTCTACCTTTGTGCAGACAAGGTATAATATAATACCTCTGTGATGTGTACAGCTGTACACATAATATCACAAAGGTATTATATACCGATTACCGTGTATTATATAAGATCGTGCCTGCTGTACAAAGGTAAGTAATACCTTTGTATAGTAGATAACACGGTGTATAGTATATTATGTATAATATACAAGGGCTTAAATGTGTACTATGTACATATACCTGTCGATAATAATAATCTGTCTCTCAGAGAGATCGAATACCAGAATGAATGAAGATGTAGTTCCAATTGAGCTGGATTATTGAAATCGGGTGTGTGAAAAGACAGCTTAGCTCCAGCCTCGTAAGATCGCGTCCCTATCATACTCAGCGCGGCGCCGTCAACGTGCAACGTCACGACGCCGCCACCGTGCCACGGTACGGCGCGGCGGCGCGCCGCAGGAAGGTGCCGCGAACCGTGCGCCCGCCGCCGTCCGGGCCCGGCGTTGAGCCGGGCCGTGGGCCGTGGGCCGTGCCCCGTGCGTTCAGTTGATATTTTGCTGTTGATGCGATCGGACGCGCTTCGGCAATACGGTTTCCGCACGATAAACAAATTTTGGCGTTGGATAGCATCAAGTATCAACAGCTAGTAATTAACATTTGCTAGATTTTACTTTACCAAAATACACAGTTTTTCAATAATAAATAATAATTAATCAACACAATTTACAGTTTTCGGAGGATTGCAATTTATTGAGGATTTTTACAAACTAAAAATCAAACTTTTTAGTTTTAAAATTATTTTTCTTGGAGCGCCGTCAGATTTTTAACGCGGAGTCCGGGGCAAGTCAATGAATATTGGAACAAAATTTTTCAAATGTGTTTTTAACAGCACAATAAGTATAAAAAAATATTTAAAAATATATTTTGGCCGATATCAATTTTTTAACAATCAAAATACGTACCCCGTTTCGGGGTGAAAATTATTTTAGTAAAAATAACCCCATGAATCGACAGAGACACAAATTCTAAGCAAAATTTGCAATATTATGTGTTGTATTAATTTTTTTTGTACAAATTATATAACAATACTTTTTGAGTTATTAAAAATCAAAGATTGTAAACTGTTTGTGATAAAAATAAAATGTATTGTTAAAATATTATTGTTTTTCGTAAGTAAGTAACTCAAAAACTATAAGTTTTTACGAGAAATGTGTTATTATCAATAATAAGGTTAATAAAATAAACAAACAAATCCCGTCTTTAAACGTCTTCATATTAATTAAAGGTGAGCAGAAGTGATTATATGTAATTTTTTTCCGGCGAGTTTATTGTTTAATTAGTCGCAAAATAAAGCATTCAAACTAAAATACCGGGAAACCGATGCTTTTTCTAACATATATTATACTTCCTAGACACTTTTTAAAGCATATAAAAATACCTTTCTAATGAGCACTGCAAAAAGATTATTGCATCAAAATTGGGCAAGTTGTGATAAGAATAGGATAACACTTTCGATTTAAAAAAAACGAAAAATAAAATCTTTACAATAACCAAAATAATTCAAAATGGCTATTAGTTTTAACCCGACTATGGCGAAGCAAAAAGGAGGGTTATGATTTTGACCTCATACAGGTCAAAATCATAACCCATGTATGTATGTATGTATGTATGTATGTGGGTATGGATGTTTGTCTGTTCCCTCGTAACTTTAAAACTACTTGCCCTATTTAGACAAATGAGGTGTTATTGGAAATTTTTCAAAATTTTTCCCGGTGTAGAATGCTTATAATATGTATAAATTATTATCGCAAACTTCATTTTCTTTTGAAATTAACGTCCAAAATATTGGATATTCATAAAAAATATAATAATTTGAGTCCTATTCTTAACCTTTAACTATGGACGCGCGGTCTCACAGACCGCTCATACACTGCAAGAATCGCATCTACCCTGCGTCACATTTGTGGCGCTCAGTAGCTTCAGTTTTAGTCGAAAAATGTATTCTGTTTTTTATTTAAAATTATAAAATATACTACAGTACTTATCTAAGTACATACTAATGTATCATACATACTTCTCTAGTAAAAACTTTTGTTACGATCCAAGAAAATATTATGTAAGTACACTGTACAGGTTTCCTATACCATTTGTTTGACTTGATTACTATCAAGCTAATTTTTCGTGAGTACCTTCATTTTGATAAGACGAACAATGATTTCCTCTGCGAAAATTCTCAAAAGTGGTAGCTAACAGGATAGGAAGGATTAAATATTTCGATTTGATGGTCCTAAAAATATGCATTGTTCTATTTGTAAGACAATGTTACTGTTAAATTATATAAATAATAACCTATCAATATACAAAAAATCTGCTGGTTAGGGTTTCGTTTTAGGGTTCTGTAATCAACAATTTCTCGTTGTATATTGTACTAGTATAATATTGTAATATTATGTAAGTGTTATGCTATACATATTATGTACAAAAGAAGAATATGATATGCAATATGCATACACTCAGGCTAACTTTTATGTTGATGTTGATGTAAGAAGGTAATTACTGAAAGCCATTTCTTTAAGTTCTGGTTTAGGTCATAGTATTATTGTACTTGTACTTCATCATAGTATTATTGTACTTCCTGCCTTGAGAACACTCTCAAGGCAGGAAGGAGGTACCTACTCCTAAAATTGTCCCCTACTATTATTTCTCGAGTCTAGAGGCTTAAAACCCTTACCAGGCCAAAGGGCGAATAGAACAACAAAGTCGTTGCAAGTCGCAACAAAGAAGCATTTTTTAATTTTTAACCACTTTTATACATGCAACCTACGAATAATAATACCTAAAGAAACGTAACTCCCATACTAATACAGTTTTAAATTTGGTTCCATTCGAACTGTCATGTAACGTCAGCCTTTATACCGCTCAAGGTCACCAAATGTATGAAAAGTGAACCTAAGGTACACTTTTTTGACAAGTATTTTGGAGCATGTTTTTTGACGGAGTTACTCTTCCGTAGTTTTTATTATTCGTAGCATGCAACGTAAAAGACGTAAAAGAGTTCCTATGATTCTAGTAGATACTCTCAGAGAAGTTGATTCCTAGGCAGATAGGGGTCGTAGTCGCCTACGTAGTTTGGTCACGTTACGTCAAACCCGGCCGACAGATCAATGAATTGTCATGATCCGACCAAATGACGTTAGTCTGTCAACTGCCTAGAAATCAATTTCCTCGATGTTACATGCTTCTTTCATCTGGGTATTAATATCTGCGTAGCTAAAATTATAAGTGTAATATACTAATAAATATTATTATTAACAATGAAGATCATATTATATTAATTTAGATTTAAAGGGCCTGTTTCACAGTTGCATAGTAAGCATTGGATAACTTATTATACGTTGCATTGTTTTGACCATTAGAGACAAACTACTAATTATAATATATTAGTTATAATAGTATGATTTATGTTGCTTAGGAACATAATATTTTTAATTTTGTAAAACTGGCCTTAAACAAAATGTAAAAGTTCCTATTTCTAGGTGTACGGCATACCTGTCTAGTATCAAAGTTTTTTTTCAGTACGAAGACGAAATGTGGCCTTGGCATCAAAGTCGGTTTGTCATAGGTCACCACGTAACTATCACAGCCAGCTTTGATGAGCACGGCTCCATTGCTAACCGCGACGGCGCATCATTTCTCGAACCTAGCCTGTCAAAGCGGCGGTGAAATGTCAGCTCTCATATCACAGCCACTTTGATGTGGTCGGTTTACGGAGACACCACACACCAGGTCTGGGGCCGCTTCGCGAAAGTGGTCGTGCCATGCAAACTGTCATATCACAGCCACTTTTGACGAGTCGGAACTGACTGATCTCGCAGGGAGGTGGACGCAGTTGGTCGCGTGTCGCTCACAAAGTGGCTCTGATATGTTGCCAGTCATATCACAGCCAGCTTTGATGAGCGACAATCGACCCGCCGAGGCTGGAGCTGTAGCGATGATGGAGCCGGCAAAGTGGCTGTGACGTGTAGCGCATCCATATCACAGCCAGCTTTGTTGACTCTCGACTCGCTGGAATCTTCGACGACGAATTACTTTTTTATCTTGTGCGAATTTCAGCGCTGACAATAATTTGAAGTGTTGTAAGTATTTAGTTGTAAGAGCGAATGTTGAGGACTCGTTTGCGACACGAAAGTCTTTAGACCATAGACTTATAATATATACTGTAAGCCAGACAGAATATTATATTTTGTGCTTGTGTATTCTTTGCAGAAATTGTCTTAAGACTGTCTTGTCTCAAATAAGCGCTAGCCTTTTTTGACAAATGATGGCCATAAAATACTTTCAAAATATATATTTTAACCCCTTGGGGTTGAAATTTATCAAAATCCTTTCTTAGCGGATGCCTACGTCATAACATGTACCTGCATGCAAAATTTCAGCCCGATCCGTCCAGTGGTTTAGGCTGTGCGTTGATAGATCACCATGTCAGTCAGTCCTTTACCTTTGAGTCCAGTACCTTTGAGTTTTATATATACTTAGATTAATGTCCAATTTAGAACCTAGGAACCAGCAGTTTCAGATTTAATATCTTTAGGGTCCACCTTTCTGTCCATGCACTGACCACTACAGTACTTGTTAAGTATTTGTTAAAAATTACATTTCCCAGCTAAAATTTTGTTAATCCGTCAAATAATAATAATGTTTTTCAAATTTCAGATTTGCCGCGGAGTCATCGAGGGATTTTTGTCAACTGGAGAAGAAAATTAATAAAATTTTAGACAAACTAAGGAGATTTTTATTCTTTCAAATGTTTATACCATGCAATTAATGTATACCTTAGATATAAATACCTTAGATACCTTATATTATACTATAGAATACCTTAGATACTCTAATGAGTCTAAACTCTAACGTATTATATTTTTATACCACCAGATAATTTTTTTCGAGCCAACTTACAACTTAAGGCTGCTCTCTCGAAAAAAGCGTGCAGATGAAACAACTTTTCATCGGCATTAACAGAGAAATTATATCTGAAAAAAATAATTAGTAATCTACATGATATGATACGTAATTTGGTTTTGCCATATTTTTTCTATCGGTATCACATAATAAAGAAATAAAAAACCAAATCACCTCCAAATCGTTGAATGAAACCACTTTACTCCTTCATTATTTATTAAAAGAATATATAAAAAATATCTACTGTTTTGCAATACATATACTACTTCTATACTTCTTATAAAACAAAGTCACTTTTTTTTCCCTCGTGTCCCTTTGTTCCCTTAAATCTTTAAAACTACGCAACGGATTTTGATGATTCTTTCAGTGTTAGATAGCCCATTTATCGAGAAAGGTTATAGGCAATATTCTATCACGCTAAGACTAATAGGAGCGAAGAAATAGAGGAAAATGTGGAAAAAACGGGGGAAATTATTTGAAGGGCTAACTTTAATGCGCTAATCTCAGGAACTACTGTTCCGATTTGAAAAATTTTTTCAGTGTTAGATAGCCCATTAATTGAGGAAGGCTAAAGGCATATTTTTTTTTACTGGCTATATATTTTATACCCGTGCGACGCCGGGGCGGGTCGCTAGTAAGTTAATTACTTTTTTGAAATAAGTATGTATTATATTATTAAGCCTTAAAAAGGTTTTTTCTCCTATTTCGCCCTATCATGGACGCGGCGAGCGTCGTAACCGCCACCGTACAAGGCGCCCGTTATGAATGTTATTTTAATGACAGACAATCGACCTGCTAATTTAGGAAGAGAGGGCCCTTAACGTTAAAATATAATTGCTTGTACAGAATACTGTGCGGTCGGAGTTCGGACCCTGACAATTTAAGAATTGTTAACCTTATCCTCACCTCATAGAAAAAAGGTCGATACCGTAACTTGTACACTATGCGATATGTCCATAGAAAAAACTTACAGTACACATTGCTAACGGTTACCAAACTAGAACATTTTACTTATATTATACATATTTACATACTTAATATACATAAATATGTACCTATATTGTTACATTACCACCACCATCACAAATACAAGTTAGAACCGTTATAGCTATACAGCAGTCAGCATTCATCATCATCAGCCTACATTCGTCCACTGCTGGACATGGGCTGGACAATAGGTAATATACAACGTGAAATGTGTAACAACAATAGTCGTGCGAGCGATTGCTGAGTATAAAAACGATGGTGTCATGTATAGGGATCGATTGCGATCGTATTGTTTTGGCTGATAGGTACGTAATACGAAATTGCGATTTTGTAGAAATTATCACGCAATAATTGCTATCGCAATAATAATTTGTTTTAAGTAGGTACCTACTTATTTGTTATTATAGCGGCAAGTGGCAACAGATATACATAATCTGTGAAAATTTCAGAAGTCTAGCTATAGCGGTTCTTGAGATACAGCCTGGAGACAGACAGACGGACGGACTACGAAGTCTTAGTTAGGGTCCCGTTTTTACTCTTCAGGCACTGAACCCCAAAAAGCGTGACTTTGGGTTTTAAAACAATCTAAATGTATGACGTACCTATTATTCGAATGGGATAGTGAGTAGAATTAAAGAGCAACTCTTACTTTTCACCGTTTGGTAATTTCATGAGTGGCCTCTTAATATTTACTTATACGTTAACACGTTATCTAAAAGGTCCCAGGGATGAATTAAGTATTATACTTAGGTAAAAGGTACCTATATATAGACCATAGTCCACTATGGACTATGGCCATGGGCGTATTATGGGCGGTTTATGATGCCATACGTCTTGTAGAGGTAAACGCTTAAGTGTATCTGTCTGTTACCTCTTCACGCTTTGTAGAGTATGAGACAAAAGATCCGGAAAAAAGACATACAATAGTTTTTGTTGCAGAAAACGTACGGTAACCGCGCGATAAACGACTTTACTCTCGGCTAATTTTAATGGTAGAGAGTAGGGTAGAGACTAGAGAACATTGTCTCGCCGCTATACTCGCTAGTCGCTAGGTGTAATCAGGGGCTCGCCCTTTCCACGAAACTGTTTTAAAAGGGGTGACAGACGCACGAACTTAAAGTAGGTAAGTACTCGGATTTTAAGTTCGCGAACTTACTCGGCTCACGTCGGTGACACACGAGAATCGCTCAAACTGGATTACCATGCCCCCAGCATGCATGTTAGAGCAGGAGCTCTAACAACGTCATTTCACGTTTGTTAGAGTAGGACGCTGCATTTTCGTCCGATTGTTTGAGTCTCAAAACAGTTTCATGGTACAAGGCCTGGCGCGTCATCGGCCTCACTAAATCTTTTTAAATGACGCGCTGGGTGCGGCAGTGGCCACGAATCGGTTAAGGTCGTCGAGCCATAAGTCTGCGTACTTACTCGCGTGTCTGTTATCCCGGTACGTCTGTCAGGCCATGAGACTCAAACAATCAAACGAGAATGCAGCGTCCTACTCTAACAACGTAAAATTACGTTGTTAGAGCAGGACGCAGCATTCTCGTTCGATTGTTTGAGTCTCAACATGGTTGGCCCTACCGAGTACCGAGTTGTAACTTGTACCACACCATAAACAGCGTAAACGCCACAACAACTGGATTAATTTAAACTTAGTTAATTTGAACAATAAACGTAACCGGCTCGGTTACGTTTATAGTTAGACTGGCGACCCGCCCCGGCTTCGCGTATAAAATGTATAGCCACTGAAAAAATGATTAAAATCGATTGTTGAAAGAGTAACTTTTTAGACTTTTGTATGGGCAAATCACAATAAACTCTATATAGGGGACACATACGCCCTAACTAAAGTATTATCTCTAAGGCCGGTATAAATAGTCAGTACTCCAGATGCATCTCGGTCTCAAGACACGGTTCAGCCTCTGTGATTGGTTGGCTGTCAAAATTTGGACCAATCACAGATCCGAACCGCGTCTTGAGACCGGGTCGCATCTTAAGTCATTACTTAAGATGCAGTACTATTTATACCGGCCCAAGATTGTTACAGTTTAATGCGATAACTCTCCAACTTGGAATTTTTTTAAGAAAACAAAATTAATAATTTAAATCTTTATTGACTGACACCGATATGACATTGGCTAGATTTCAAATTGTAAGCGGTAATACATCGAATCTTTTTAAAACAGAGTTACATGAATTATGTAAAATAAACATCCTACTATTGGCACTTCCATCATCATCATCATCTTCAAATCTTAAAGAACAGCCATCAAGTGACAATAATAAGGTTGTTTACATCTTAACAACATCTATTTGAATAGCTGGTTTTCCAGTTCTCAGCCTAGCACTAACAACCCCATAGCAAGTACATTGGGACATCCCATTTAGAAAATTAATTTCACCTTGAGGCATATAATTCACTGCCGAAGCTAGGTAGGGAAGGGGTAGAGTACATAGGTAGAAAAAAATTGAAATACCAAAAGAAATTAATGCTTGTAAGTATGCAACTTAGTTACCAACATTATAAATTCGTTTAGTTAAAGTTTAATTTTGTACTTAATTAAAACTTATTACAAATACTTAATATCATTTACTTATAATGTTTTGGTATTCATTTACTAGCACAGGACATACAGCACCGGGCCAAAAAATGGACAACCAGCGAACATTGGAACCATATACATGCAATAACATCTTAATATTACTATATTACCATTAACATTAAGACACGAAGATAAAGGATACGATCCCAATAAGTTCTGCATATCACAGAGAGAAGGTGATTTTTCCCAAATAATAGCCACAAATTAGTACTGGCCAGATGGTGGTTGGCCAGCCGACAGGACATCTTTCAATAGCGCTGTTGGTGTTGTTTCATGTTATGGCCTGAATTCACTTTGATTAGTGATACGCAATCATTGTCACAATCAATGAATCTGTTTCTACCACTGACATCTATTATACAAGTACACTGGATCTATGATACCCTTTGAAAGCTGCTTTTTGTGCCTATTTGAAGCGGAATCAGCTCCAATGCGAGGGATAGGAACTAAATTTGACGTAAAATGACGTTTGAAAGTCGCCATATTGGCGCTGATAGCAGTAGTGGGAGTAATTGGAACTAATACTAGTTTCTACCATGGAGGTATACTACTAATCTGTGGTTTCTACAAACAATAGCGATCGAGCGGCCATTTGCAAGTTACGTCAGATTTAGTTCTCTTCCCCCGCATTGGGGGCGCTGATTCCGCTTCAAATAGGCACAAAATACAGCTGGGTATCATTAGCCCAGCGTACTTGTATAATGGAGGTCAGTGGTTTCTAAAGATTCAACAAACTGATGTTGACCGAAATGTGAGTATTATTTAGGTAAGTAACAATTTATATAATTTTCGTGTTGGAAAAATAATGTAGAAAATATGTTTTCATCTTTTGTACAGTTGCATCGAGTAAGTATACGTTATGGTATATAATATGTGCTGACAGTTAAAAAATATACAGATTTCGTTTAAAAATATACTTTCGTATGAGATAAACATTTGTATAAAATAAATCCTATTCTATTTATAAAGATTACAAAATACATGAAGCGCGATGGACGAATGTGTATTTACAGTAGGACTACGAATCTTAAAATTTCGATTCACGAAGCGAAACAAAACATCAATTCACAGATTATACACGATAGTTCTTGCAATTCACATTATAGTACGGCTACTATAGTACGGCTACTATGTTTATTTCAATATATTATTACGCCCACTTATTAATAGTGACATTTACATTGCATATAACTATTAAAGGATCGCTGCCTTCATCTGATAGGTGGCTTTCCCGATGTGGTAGACAAAGACAAGCAATCCCATAGTTATTGCATGAAAATATTCTTATTAGTTTATGAGATGAAAAGAATATAAAGCTGGGAACAAATTATCGGACGAACGTTCGCGGACATTTTCATCGGATGCGGCTTGTTTCTATCTGATCAATACAAAATACTCTAAACTGTGCTGTCTGACATAAGTCGCGGACGCGACCTTGAGCGTTCGGACGTCCGAACCGAATCTGGCTGGCCGGATGTTTTTGCATCCGCGGACGTCTGCCATTGACATAATATAATATGTTAGGTTTTTGACGTCCGCGGATGAACCGTGCACATTGTTAAGCCGCATCCATCAGCCGCGACTTATGGATGCATCCGATAATTTGTTTCTAGCTTTAGTCTTAATAAGACGAAATATGACATATTGAAAATGTAAATACAAGCGTTAGATTTTTGCATTTAAAGTTTCTGAATCTCATAAATTTTCTTAACCTACTCTAATATTTTATTTGTTGATTGCAAGAACTAAGTTAAATTAGCAAACAAACATACTCTAACTTAAAAACAATACGAAAATACATTTGAGCATGTATAATATAATATTTATCTAAATTATTAAAGCTTTTAAATTATTATAATACAGATTACAGATATCCTTACAGCAAGGAAAAATTAGAGCTAGGTAACAACTAGATTATAATCGATAAAATATATCAATAATATATTACCTAAAACATTAAATTTAAGTAACGCTAGGATCTACAGTAAAGGGTTCATCCACAAAGTATGTCTAAAAATCATGTGACGTACTTTAGGGATGGTCCCAAAGGTAATAGTGTATATTAGTAGTAAAGATAACTCATTGGCCACACTGAAGGTTTCTTGGCGGTAGATCAAAATGTATTGAGCAGTTTTTGAAAGTTTTAAATTCTTGCCGCGTTTGAAAGAGTGACACTAGGGTGACACTTTTGCGGTCGCACTCAGAGTGATTTAATTATTAATAAATTTAAAGAAGATTTTGACTCCAAACACTTTTTATCTGACTCTTCGTTAAATTAACACAAACATCAAATGTATAGCTACTTATACAATGTGTCCCGACACCGGTGTCCGATCCTTAAATATCGTGAGCCAATTTGTCGATAAAATATGGCCTACATCATGCCAATTTGTCGATAATAACCTTATGGGGTCCGACACCGGTGTCGGGACACATTGTATAATATAATAGTTCGACCAAGCTAAGTTTACAATCATTTCAATGCATTTCACGCGGTAAAATTCCAAACTTTTAGTAGCGAGTATACTTATGAAAATTAGCATCTTTTAGTAACTTTTCAAAAATCAGCGGTACCATACTAAACCTTGATCGGCACTTTTGTATACTTACTGCTTTTTTGTCGACTCAAAAAGTTGACTGCATACTGAAGGTAGCTCAATTTTATGAGTATATTCACATCTAAGTTTGGATACTGTTTAGAAAAACTTTGATCTTTAACAACCTCTCCTAATTTTTTTAAGTAAATATATTCCAAATTTCCAACACAGCAACCGCCCTCACAAATATAACACTAAAACAATCATCACAACGAACACAACAACCATTATAGTATATTATGATTATAGTAGACTGATTCTACGCGATCTGCTAGGAACAAGGCTTGATTTATATTATACGTCCGTCCAATCGCGCGGTTTGGCAGCTTTGGCTACACTGCGGGACCACAAGCAGTTGTACTTGTATGTATGACAGCACGATCGTGCCATTCAAATTATATCATACAATTATATACATGCTTGCAACATGCTTATGATTACGCGAGCTCCCAAACCACGCGTTCGGATGGGACGCTAAATCCAGCGTAAAGGAACGCGTCTGATTATGACTAATAATGACTATTACTACTATTAACTATGACTAACACCCAATCGTTAGCACTTTATCGGCCGCACTCAGAGACTTAACTTAAATTTAATGAATACTTTGAAAGATAATGTACTGTATGAGAAATGTGCCAAAACTTCTTTTAATTATAGTTAAGTGATTGATTTTCGGCTCTGAGCACGGCAGTAACAGATCATAATATGGAAAGACGTATAGTTGGCTTTTTAGTATTAAAAAAATATATATATGCAGAGAGCCAATATTAGGATGACTACCAACGATTGGGTAGTTTTTAAAATATGTAATGATTATTAGGTATGAATACTCAGAAAGAATAGAGAAATATATGAATAAAGAAATACTTAAGTATGTATTATGAATTTTATACCTGGGCTAGTAAAAACTAAAGGCAGAAAAGGTTGAATTTAAATATTATCTGAAGTACATTAATAATAATAATAAAGATTTAAGTAAGCTAATGAAATACAGTTTGATCTTTTAAGTATAAATTAACATCAAAACAACCTCGTTACTGTGAATAACAAAAAAATGCGGTAGCTCACACAAAAATATGTGCATAGTGACTATTCTTATAAATATTTTATTGTCTATCGATTAGTAATTTTCAATTTCTGTAACCTGCAAAACTTTCCGAAAGTTTAGTTGTTGTATTCGTTGCGTCTTAACATTCTACTGTGCGCTTATGTAACGGCAAATCTATGCTACAAGTTACAACGTATAAGCTACAAGTGTAATATCTCACTGACAATTGAGCATACAATTAACAGAGCCTTATTTTACCTTTGTCCCTTATGCCAACGACGTAAGGATGAATTTCGTACAACACCGAGGTAAAATAAGACGCACTGTCGTTCGAACCCGAAAAATCGCAGTCTATAACCTGCATATACTACGAAAATCAAGTGAAAAGTCACTCTTAATATTGTTAAACACGTTGTGCGTTTATTTTAAAACTATCTATTATTGTACAGTTGACGATAGTCTTCGATTAAGACATGCGCGAGCTCCGAGGAATCGAGGCTAAGGAACTCCAACTAAAATTATAAATTTGTGTCACCATTTCACGCCTAAACAGCTGAACAAATTTAGATTAAAATAATATGTGGCATTTTATAGATAATTTTTAACCCGGGAAAAATATTGGTTCGTTTTTATTAGAATAATAATTATTTTTTGTTTTGTTTTTATTAGAATAATAAATAGAGTTTTTATTAGAGTAATAAGTATATACGATTCACGCGGCATAAACGAAGTTGTTGGCATAATTTAATTTCTTATATTGGAGAATATAACGCAAAGGAGCTGAGGTGCTACTAGCACATAGTACAGTAAATAGGTAATCCGACCAAAATTCGACAGGTTGCACACGTCATGACAGAAACGTTGTCAAATGTCGAACAAAACTTTTGACGTGACAACGTCTTATAATTCGATATGGGCTGCGCGCACGAAAAAACATGACGCAATATGCGGCGTTACCTCGTTCTGAGGCGTTCTATTTAAGGCTATGGCGTTGTCACGTTCAACTATCGTCAGTAAACCGACTTTACAGACAACCGAGTTCGAGTCGAGTTCGAGTTCGACACAAAACACTACTCTCCAACCGTCTTTTTTGTTTACTACATAAACTGGTGCCTGGCCTCTAGCGTGAAAACGTTGCTGCGATATCTTATTCCTTGGAGCTCGCGAGCGAGTAGTTATTTGAGACAAGCTACAATTACAGACACTAGAACTAATAGTAAAGCTTTTATGCCAATCACTCTCAAAACTTGCGTCAGTGGGCGCAGTCTTAAATTTTTTAAATTTAATTTTAAGTAAAACTTACGATGAAATAAAAGCAAATGCCGAATCTGAGATTTCATAGACGTGAAAGCAAAATGCAGGGCCTGCTATACTTGAAATGGAGGCAATACATAAAATAAGATACTTGATAAAATAAGCAATGCTATGTCTTAAGCTACCGGGTAGTAAGACTATAGGTATTTCGCTTGCAAGCTGTTAATATATTATAGTAGCTAATAAAAGTAAGTATTGACTATGACTGACCCAATTAAATAATTATTTTAGTGGCCTAACATATAAAAAAAAATTCGTGGTTTTATATTTTAATTTCGTGCGATGCTCGCACTAGCGAGGGGCTTATAGATTAAGAGCTGTTTGACACACCGATTTTAAATATACGAAGAGCCGCAGCATAACAATGAGTTCTGTTTCTGAGTTTGTGTTTATCTATTAACTAGCGCTTTTAATAGGGGTGTAGACAGTAAAGGAAATATAATACAAATTATTGTTTTTTTGAGAGTTTGTACTATAGAATTACTGCAAAAGACATATTTTTACTCGTTAACTTTATAATATTTTTTATTTTATAAAAAGTATATCCGTAATATCACGTGATCACAAACAGCCATCACAGAGTGTGACGTCACGATCTCAAAAACATTGTGTGTGACAGTAACATTTCGATGTCAAACCCGAAAAAAGATTTTTTGTAGTTTGGATGACCATGACGACGTCATAGTGACGCGACACCATGAAGAACTTTAGCGTTTTAGCGAATTTAAAACGAAATTTAATAAGTAAGTGTTTTTTTTTAAATTCAAATAAGAGTGTATGTATTTATTTTTTTATATATTTTTATGTGTAACAAATTAATGTACACCAGTAAAATAAACATATTTACTAAAAATAGCCCTATTCACTTACGTTAAAACGTTAATGAATCAACAACGCTATTTAAGAGATAAACTGCAGATAAGAAATCTCAGAAACCAGGCATGAGTTGGATCTGCCCTCTTGCGGCATAAAAGTTAACAAAGATATATTCTCGCCAAAAAATAAGCTCGCATTTTTGCGAATGACTAATGATTTGTATGGGTCCGCCCGAACGCACGATTTGGCGGCTGCGCCGCGAGATTACAAGTAAACATTTACATACAGTTCGACAAGGCTTTAAATGAATATGTCAATGATGTCAATGGGCGCTGCTGGTAAAGGAGAACTGTCAAAAATGACGTTTTTGTATGATGGCAGCGTTAGTTCCTTTTCTCGCCACATTCATAAACAGCCTTGTCAAACTGTAATATTATATTTGCTTGTGTTCTCGCGGTGTGGCGGCCAAACCGCGCGTCTGCGCCGCCGCATATAAATCCAGCCTAATATTATTACATCAAATATGAGTATTCCATTAAACGCTATCACAATTTTTGATTTTAAATTCAATACCTAATCTACAGTAAAATATTGTGCGTAACTATTCTCACTAATAAACATAGTCTTTTACAAACATAGATTTACTTAATTAACTTTTCTAACATATTTTTTTTAAACTTTTGACATATTTAACTACTCGACCAAGCCAACTAGACGAATGTTAAGGCTTGCTCTCTCGCACTTACGCACGTCGCTAGCAATCCATAAGTGAGAGAGAGCATGATTTGACAGTCGTCTAGTTGGCTTGGTCGAGTAGTACATAATATTATTTTACTTGTTACGTATAGTTCTTGCAATCTACGAGTGCGCGTCGCCCTTAGTTGTGTGAGTGACCATATCTATACACGCGTACATGGCTCGCTCGCTACTGACTGCTCCGTCGGGTACGCACACTAACGAAAATGTCTATTCACATTTCCAACTACAAATAAAGGCGACGCGCACTCGTAGATTGCAAGAACTATACTATCAGAGAAATTGATTCATATGCAGATGGCGGACCTACTTAGTTAGTAGTTTGGTCGAGTTATGTCAAGGCCAGCTGACAGATCAAGACTTATAGAATTGACATAATCCGACCAAATGACGAAGATCCGTCAACTTCCTACGAATCAATTTCTTCGATGGTATCAGAGTAGACAGAACTAAGGAGTACCTCGACTTCAAACAAACGGGCGAATATACGCGAGTTGGGCGCTAATGTCACTTTCAACGTGTTTCACAATGCTGAGTAATGCATTAGTACGGCGCGCGCCGGCCGATATGTCATACTACGTTAAACTGTGAGTGTCTTCTGAGTCGCCCTATTAGTTAGTTCTGTTTACTCTGATGGTACTATCAGAGAAGTTGTAGGCAGATGACAGGCATACGTAATTTAGTTGCGGTATGTCAAATCGAGCAAACATACCTTGACTAACATTAAGGCTCCATTCGAGCGCTGCGCACGCACGGATTTATTTCTTTGACTTGACACAATTCGTGCGTAGCGTGTCCGTGGGTTGCAGTGGACACAGTCACATATATTTTCTTACAAAGCGAAGCTCGACGCACGTGCGTAGCCTCTCCGTGCGCCGCGGTGGAATGGAGCCCTTACATTGACATTATTCGACCAAATGACGTAGGTCGGTCAACTGCCTATGAATCAATTTCTTCGATGGTACACTCAAATTTAATTACAATAAATTCATTTATTTTCTAAATTAAAATATAGACAAGTACTTACAATTAATATAATTTAAGTAATTGCGATATATAACTCTTAAGAGCATGTGAATATAACAACTTTACTTATAGGTATAGTATTTAATATGATAGTAAAAGTAAGGTAATATTATGTTAAGAGAAAAATTGTTCCCCTCTAGAATTCTGAGTACAGCGCCCGGCAAAAAAATTTAATGACCTTTCCATATAATATATAATTACGCTGTCGAAATTACTGAAATAGTAAATACATAAGCTTATATATTCCCAATAAAAACGAAAATACAAATATCTACGAACTACATACTATAACATTCAAACTACGCCTCGTGGTTAACACAATACACTCACCAGTCACCCATGAAATGAAACTGAAAAAAAAAATCTCTTTCTAAATAATACTATACATAATATATAGTTTAATCTCTGTCTTTATTTTTAAATAATGTTAAAAATTAAAATCTAAAGTTGACAGTGACAATAATAAGGCTGTTCTTTTAGCCGGGCGATGTGTTCTAATATTGACATATATTTAGATTATACAGGTCAGTAAATAAATGCGATAGCAGCCCTACATATTCCGTATGTCTCTGAGAAACACTGAAAAATTTTTAATCAAGAAGTGATTTAAAATATGCTTACTAATAAAAATATTTACGATATTTACGTAGCGTACAACTATTCAAGGTGCGCGGCCTTAGGGCCAATTGACACCGGAATGGCAGAGGCGAGGTGAGCAGTTTCAGTGTCATATGATTTTAAACTTTATCTTCAAAACTGTAATACATAGTATCGCTTGAGAAATCGACGCCGCCGGCGGCCGCAAGAGGCCACGAGCGGCCACGAGCGGCCATTCCGGTGTGAATCGGCCCTTAGAATAGGGTTACACGGTCAGTCTAGCATCAGTGCAGTCCATCTGTCTGATCCAGACTGACCAAAGAATTATGGTCCCGTACCCAAAGGGTAAAAACGGGACCCTATTACTTCGACGTCAGTCTGTCCGTCTGTCTGTCTCCAGTCTGTATCTCAAGATCCGCTATAGCTAGACTTCTGAAATTTTCAAAGATTTTGTATTTCTGTTGCCGCTATAACATCAACTATAACATAACCTCCCATACAACAAACGTGACAATACAACAAATGGTTTTTGGCTTTTTTTGCTCTATATTAATAATGGCAACAAATAGACACCTGTTATAAAATCCTCAATATAATTGAGGATTTTATGACAGGGATATGTGTACTCTAATAAATTCACAATAAAATTAAATTTGAAGGGGCTCCCCATACAAAAAACTCAATTTGTGTCTTGTTTTGTCTATAACGGTACGGAACACTTCCTGCGCGAGTCCAATTCGCACTTGGCCGATTTTTATTATAATATTATGTTCTTTCCGGCTGTCATTCTGGCGACAGACTGACTGACTGACGTGACCGAAGGACTGTACTGATGCCAGACTTACCGTGTATCTCTAGTTTTAGTCTTTGATGTGACGTTTCAAACATGCAACACTAATTTAAAACAGACCTTCTATCATAGAAGATAATCGCTGTGAATATTTTTATTAGTATGGGGTGTTAAGATAACACCTGCAGAAACTTTGAAGCAGCCTGCAGAAAATTTGAGACTAACTAATTATATTATACATTACTTCAATGATATAAATCATACTTAAATATAAAACTGTTAGCGAATAAATTTTGACATCAGCACCTTAGCACATTTAAGATTAAACATTAAAAATAATAAATGCAATAGCGTTTAGTCAATTTCATAGCACATTTTTGTAACCAGAAAAATATATCATTTGATAGGTAATTACTAATTAATATTTAGTACCATTTTCTCTATAACACCTAGTATATGTAGGAAAATCCCATGTTGAACAGTATATAATTACAAGTTAAAACAACTACACTTTTAATGGATATCATTTCAAGAAGATTATCTACTACATTTTTTGATTAATTTAAGTTAAATATTAAATTTCAAAATGGCTGTATGTATGATGGCCATGGTACTCTATCTTGTGATGTGATTTCAATTTCGAAACCATTACAACATAGAGTACACTTGGTCTACTAGTCACTCGATTACTTCAACATCCTCTACATTAAGTTCATCAAGGGATTTATCTTCATCAAGGTCGTTAGCAACATTTTCATCATATTCATTGTCATTATGTTCGTTATCATTATCGTGCTCATTGTCATCATGTTCGTTATCGTTATCGTGCTCATTGTCATCATGTTCGTTACCATTATCGTGCTCATTGTCATCGTGGACGTCATCATAATCTTGCTCGTAGGCATCGTAAAAGCTATCATCTTCCTCAGTGTCATTACGTTCGTCATCATTATCCTGCACATTCTCATCGTTATAATTATCCGTTTCTTTGTCAATGAGTTCGATATTATGTTTATTGTCATTATCAGACTCAACATCATTGTTAGGCTCAGAATCAAATTCGTAATCATCGTCTACGTCGTCGTCGTCATCGTCGTCGTCGTAAAAGTCATCATCGTCATCGTCGTCATAATCGTCATCATCGTAATCTTCACTTTCGGGTCACGAGGAACCACGACGCACGTTCATGATGTCAGCCCTGCACAGCGGGCAGTCTTTCAACTGCGATGTGCAAATAGAGCAGAATCCACTGTAAATATAACAATTATAGTAAGTTGTCAGTAAAACTGTTTTTTAAATAATTTTTACAGATACAATTGAAGTAATTATGGACTAAAATATTTTTTTCTAGGAAATTAACTATTGGCCAACCAACCTTCACTGGTTTCAGCTGTAAAATCGGACCAAACTGTAGATTACACTGAACATAATTATTTTGGAAGGACAACGTCGAACGAACACTACTTGAACTACATAGAATAATATAGTCTAGACTCTAGATAGTATATTATTCTTTATGGTATTTCGTTTGGTCTGGTTTTATAGAAATATAATTAAAATATTATGGCTCCAGAAGCAGGTATTACGCACCCTTGAGGCTGCGTTTCCACCAGAGATGTGATGCGAGGAATGTGTTTTTGAGAACCAATAGTATCGCTTCATTAACGTGAGCTATAGCTATGACATCGCTCAGCGCGGCGATGCTATTGGATCTCAAAAACACATTCCTCAAAAGGTCAACGCGGAATCATCGCCAAGTTACTTTTTCATAATCTTAATAACTAGATAAATATACAACATTTAAAAATCTGCCAGGTCAGTCCTTCGGTGATTGAATTTTATACAATATGTTAAAATATTAACTCAGTTTAATGCACGGTTTTGGCAATATATGAAAAATTCGTAATTTGGTGCATCTTTATGATTTTTTTCTGTAGAGAAAATTTTAAGATAATATCGTGTTTTCGCTAGGTCAGACCCTCGGATACTCGGACACCAGTATAAAATGATTTGTAATAATCCTACTAATATTATTATAACTGTGAAAGTGTGTCAGTCTGTCTGTCTGTTACCTCTTCACGCTTAAACTACTGAAACGATTTGATGAGATGCTTTGAGTCCCGGGAAAGGACATTTATTAGAATAGCTGTTTTTTATCACGTAAAATGTACGGTTCACGCGTGATAAACTAATTTTGGCGCAACGGAGCTGCGGGCGTCATCTTGATCTTGATCAGTGAATTATAAAATCGTCAATTTTGATTTAATCGCCTTCTTAAAGGTTGTATATAATTTTACTCACCCGTGTCCACACGGCTCCAGCACGCATTCAGCGGGCTCATCGCAGCACAGCGTACACGCGTCCTCCTTAATGCTGGAGCATCGACGCTGCTGTAGGTATATGCGCCGCGGAAGAATCTGAAAAAAACATTACTGTCACAGAAGAAGATATTTGCGAGGGGACTAAAAACACATTATAAATTCATAAGCCTGTAACCAGAGCTAGAAAAGAATACCCTGTTTTCATCGGGGGCTAAAAAGGGCGGGGGCTAAAAAGATTTTTAGCTCCCGACGAACACAGAGGTGTATTATGAGTTTGACATGTCTTGTCCATGACATCGTAGCATCCAAACGGGTGGACCGATTTTGATCTAGTTGTTTTGTTTAAAATTTGACATGATCAAAAGTGCTCTTAGCAATCAGCATCAGCCGGCTCAGTGCTGAAAAAAAATATCTATCAAAACTTTTGAACCGGGGGTTGTTTTTAAATTACTTTGTTGTACTAACAATGAATTGACATAACCCGAACAAACTACGTATGTCTGTCAACTGCTTATGAATCAACTTCTCTGATAGTATACTACGACTTTTTACATCCTTCCCATATTTTCCGTCGACTCACCGTGCGATGGTAGTCGGAGATATCGCCGTAGTCGTTGAAGATGTTGTATCTGCGGTCCAGGGGCGGGAACTTGAAGGCGTCAGAGCCGAAGTTGAACCGGCATTGCTGGTACGCCATAAAGCTGGCAGCCGCGAAGAAACCCGTCCTGGAATGATGATGATCAGCTCTGGATTTATGTAAAGACAGTATAGGGCATGGCCTAATATGGTGACAGAGTTCGTACCATCGAGGAAGTTGATTCCTATGCATTTGAGAGACCAACGTCATTTGGTCGATCATGTTAATTCAATGTTAATTGTGATCTGTCGGCTGGGTTTGACGTAATGCGACCAAACTACGTAGGTCCCCCATCTGCATCAACTTCTCTGATAGTACATAAGGGCGGCAAAATTAAAATGGCCAATACTTATATGAGCCCCGGCCTGATGACGATGTTTAGAAGAAAACTTAGAGGAGGAGGCCTATACAGACAAAGGCCTTAACCTACGGTCCTGGAATTGAGGTGATGATGATGATAATGATGATGATGATGAGATGATGAGAAGAAAACTTTGAATATTTTGGAGGAGGCCTATTACCGACAGAAACCTTAACTTATCCTTAATTGCTTAATTTTGCTGAAATTTGGTATGGAGATACTTTGAGTCTTTGGGACGGGGGTCGCGAATATATTTTCACATCGTAAAAAGGTTGAAAAACACTGATGGTAAACACGGATGGACGTTAAAAAACATTTCGCAAAAAATATTGTGAATGATTTACTCTGAATTTGGCATGTGTTATCCAGGATTATATCAATTATTATATGTAGTTGTTGAAAGTTCTATTGTATAATTTCCAATCTCCTTTATAATTCTTTCACTAATATTAAAGTTACAATACTATTTTTAGTAATATTGTGTAGATCGCGTGGAGTATGTTAAGAGGTTAACTTAGATTTTATCTTTTAACACTTGACTGACTTTCTAATCATTAATTAGTATCGAAACAGATTTGGATAAGCTATTTAATACTTAATTTAAATTGATAGCATTATAGCTACTTAATATCATAAAATATGTTATGATTAAGATTAATCTAAATGAAGTATACTGAAATCAGAGTACTTAGTCAATAGCTTTGTCCACACAGTGCCTTTTTTTTTGTTCATCAAGGGCATGCGTTATAGCGCAGTCAACAGCGAACGTGAGGCATGCCCGTGACGTGCGCTAAAATCGTAGCGCTCGCTATAACACTTTTCTTTCAACGGTGGATTTTGACGCATTCAATTATTGAATATGCCAAACGAAAGTTGAATAAAAAGAAGATGACGAAAATTGAAGATGAAATTGCATAATGTGGACATAAAAAGGCCCAGTACGGACAAAGCTAATGAGGGACAAATTATGGTGATATCATACCTGTCATGTTAAATTTATCAGAAAGCGCCGCTATACAGACCCATTTTTAACATGACGTGTGCTAGGATCCCTTCATAGAAAGACCTTCACCGAGCTGTTTACTGGATGAAAAGTATTTTATATTCAATTTCGTATGTCAACAAATTAATTGCAGGTGGGTTGCCTAAAAAATTTCAGTCCAGAATAAAAAATAAAAAAAAAATAGAAAAAAAATAAAAACTTATTTTAACATTTCGCTGGTTTGGTTAGTAGACAAATTCTATACCAATCGAAAGTATGGAGCCCGTAGAGTATGAAAACATTAGGTTGTCTATTTTTTTCCTGTCACAACTCTTGGGTAGGCAGGTAAATCGATACTACTACTAATCGGTACCGGTCTGGTTAATGCTTAATGCATATTCTATGGGCTTCATACTTTCGATTAGTATGGAATTTGTCTATTAACCAAACCGGAAAAATGTAAAAAAAAAAACTTTTTTTGTTTTTTTTATTTTTTTTTTCTGGACTGAAATTTTTTAGGCAACCAACTTACAATTAATTTGTTGACATACGTAATTGAATATAAAATACTTTTCTTCCAGTAAACAGCTCGGTGAAGGTCCTTCTATGAAGGGATCCTAGGCTATAAATAGAAGCGTACCGATAACTGGTAAAATTTTTACAATAATTGTTAACTTGTGCACTCGTGAACTGGAAATAAGGACAAAATGACAGTTGCCAGATAACAAAGTATATCCTTCCTTGCTGTCATATGTCTGTCTGAAGTCTGTGAACTCTGACACGAAATACCCTACCGTCCCTCTGGTGGCAATTGGCAAATGATATTATATCGAAAATCCTCATTGCATTTGATAATTCTGACAGAAATTAAATTGCATTGCCTTGTATCAGTTTTAAAAAAAGACGGGCTGCACTCCGGGAGTACCGGTAGAAGTGAAAACTTGATTATTAACGTTGTGCATTATGTTTTAACCCATTTTTTATGAAAATCGATTTAAACAAAATCGATTTTTTTAATTAATCGAAACCCTTACAATTGATTAAATTTTTAACCCATTTTTTATGAAAATCGATTTTTAAATAATCAGTTTTTTTTAATTATGTAATCGAAACCCTACAATCGATTAAATTTTAACCCATTTTTTATGAAAGTCGATTTTTTTTAAAACGATTTTTTTAATTTCTTAATCGAAACCCTTAAAATCGGTTAAAAAATATCGACAATGCTAGCTGTCACACCTCAGCTGAAACAACTCAGTTTTTCAAAAGATCGAATTGACTGGTCATCCACCGTACAGCCCTGATTTGGCACCTAACGATTTCTTTTTATTTCCATACGCGAAGAACAAATTACGTGGTCAACGTTTTTCGAGCCGCGAAGAGGCTGTTGATGCGTTCAAAATGCACGTGTTGGAGATACCTCAATCAGAATGGAAAAAGTGCTATGAAAATTGGTTCCAGCGTATGCAAAAGTGTGTCGATCATCGCGGCGAATATTTTGAAAAGCAATAAAACCATATTAAATGATATATGTTTGTTTCTTTTTTTAATTCCGGATACATAAATAGCAGCCCTCGTAGATGTTGAATGTATGCTTGAATTTTAATAAATTGGCTTTACTTTGGAAGCTGATATCATGAGTATAATAAACGAAAACAGAACATTTAAAACGGGGAAAGGAATATTGAGATACTGAAGATTATTGCTGTATTTTTATTATAACTCTGTAGCTTTCAAATTATGAGTTTATAGGGCTCTAAATACGGTAAATTACGGATTCTCCGTTAGGAACGCCCTTAAGGTGGACGCAGATTTGGCCGCACCGCACGCACCGCAGTCGCCGAATTTCGAATTCTTTATATGAAGAATTCCAAATGCGGCGACTGCGGTGCGTGCGGTGCGGCTAAATCTGCGTTCACCTTTACTGGCCACTTATAATTAATAATATTGATGATGAGTAAATACTTTATGACTTTGCACAAATACTTAATGAGCATTTAAAAACAGCCACGACGCGAATTCGGGTTGTGGCCCTAATGAAAACGGCCACGACGCCTTCTGAAACCAGGCCGTGTTACGCAGGAGTAATTTTATAGCGCCCAAGTGTGTGCGCAAAACATAAGAGCACTCTGGTTTCAATGAAACTAGGCCAGTTACGCAGGGATAATTTTATAATGCCTAAGTATGTGCGCAATACACAAGAGCACGTTACGCAGGAGTAGTTTTATAGTGCCCAAGTGTATGTGCAATACACAAGAGCACTCTGGTTTCAATGAAACCAGGCCATTTACGCAGGAGTAATTTTATAGTGCCCAAGTGTGTACGCAATACACAAAAACACTCTGGTTTCAATGAAATCAGGCCAGTTATGCAGAAGTTATTTTATAGTGCCCACGTGGCACACACGTGGGCACTATAAAATAACTTCTGCGTAAAAGTCGATCCTGCACTGATCTCTTGCCAGTGCAGCGGCCAGTCATGTCGGTCTTCCGCTCCATTGGCTTATGAGAGTAAAGAATAGTGTATTAGGTAACTGGCCTGGTTTCATTGGAACCAGAGTGCTCTTGTGTATTGCACACACACTTGGGCACTATAAAATTACTCCTGCGTAACTGGCCTGGTTTTGTTGAAACCAGAGTGCTCTTGTGTATTGCACACACACTTGGGCACTATAAAATTACTCGGTACTCCTGCGTAACTGGCCTAGTTCCATTGAAACCAGAGTGCTCTTGCGTATTGCGCACACACTTGGGCACTATAAAATTACTCGGTACTCCTGCGTAACTGGCCTAGTTCCATTGAAACCAGAGTGCTCTTGCGTATTGCGCACACACTTGGGCGCTATAAAATTACTCCTGCGTAACTGGCCTGGTTTCATTGAAACCGGAGTGCTCTTGTGTATTGCGCACAGTGCACACACTTGGGCGTGCACCCTTTGTGCGCAAGTCGAATTCGCACTTTGCTAATTTTTTTAGATTGTCATTAACTATTGTTAACCGACTTTCAAAAAACGAGGAGGTTATATGTTCGGCTGTGTATATATTTTTTTTTATATTTTTTTTGTATGTTCATCGATTACTCCGCCGTTTGTGAACCGATTTTCGAAATTTTTGTTTTGTTGTATTAGGTTTCACTCCAATTTGGTATCATGTTCACAAAAGTGGTGACCTGATGATGGGATCCATGAGTAATCGAGGGAACTCCTCGAAATTTATATGGAAACTTATGGTGATTTTGGTTTTATGTGAAGTGTACTAAGAATACGCTACCAAAAAGTCAAATATTGGGTCAAGGTATACCATGGTTTCGATGATGCTGAGAGAACTCCTGATTCCTTATAGATACACGTTTGGGAGTTTCGGCGTTGTTTTACGAACAGAAAGCATATGCTACTATGCAATTAATATTCATCATCATAATCATAATCATCATCATCGTCATCATCATCATTACCACGTCGTGTTAAGGCCACCAATGTCTCACGGCACTGAATAGATAGTAGTACAAGGCATAGGTATGGATATACTAATAATAATAATTATGTATTGTTACATAACAACACCTGTTTGTTTAATACACGGCGGTCGGCGCTGCAGAGGCGACGGACGGTGTCGCGCGGGCGGCGCGTGGCGGCAGACGACAGATCGAATATTTTACTACTTTATATTATACAGATCGAATACTTTACTAACTACTGTTCACTTCACTGATAATATATTATTTTGTGAGTGTGAGTTGTGACTCTTAATGTAAAGAAAAGACGTCATACGCCTAAAACTGGTCTTGTGGTTCTGTAGGGTTACCCTGGGACGTTAATCCTTCTGGCGTAATATCAATTAAGACAACCAGTGAGTGTGAGCGAGAAGAAAAAATTTATTGTAGCGAATTAGTTATATCAAATGCTGTCGAGTAAGCGATACCGCGATGCAGATGCTTAACAACGACATCTGTTGTTGAATTGCGGAACTAAATTTTCTTAGAAAATATAAAGTTTACAAATCTCAACACTTAACAAATTGTAATGAAATACGTAAAATATACGCGAAGGTTTACGTACTAGTGTAACTAAAAAGAGTGAAATTATTATTATTTTTAACAAAAAATTAAAACCGACTTCCAAGGTTAAAACAATAATAACATTAATATGAACTAAAAAGTATTAAATAATTTTTACTATCTAATAGTGCCTTTTTCCGAATTCGGCTAAACCTCAACTATTTCTGTACTCAATCTTCATTATTTTGAAGTCGGTGCCAGTTCCAAAAGTTTCAAATATTCTGTCAGAGGACTGAAAATTCAGCTATCTGGTACCGTCTTCAAAATAATGAAGATTGAGTACAGAAATAGTTGAGGTTTAGCCGAATTAGGAAAAAGGCACTATTAGATAGTAAAAATTATTTAATACTTTTTAGTTCATATTAATGTTATTATTGTTTTTACCTTGGATATCGGTTTTAATTTTTTGTTAAAAATAATAATTATTATTAAGATTAAATAAGGGTGAATTGCACCAGAAGCGTAGTTAAAGTTAAGGTTAAAGTTATCGTCAAATATGGCGACTTTTGCTTGGAATTTGACAGTTCATATTACATTTTGTTATGGTTAAAGTTAAAGTTATAAAGTAAGCCGGTGCAACCCACTCTAAAGAACAAATAACAATAATGAATGACAATCTGAACTAACCAACTGGTTAAATGCAGATGTATAACCAGTTGGCAGTTGGTTAGTTTAGTTGGTCAAAATGGAAGGACAGTCATCGAGTTCCATTCTTCACAACCAGTTGGTCCGACTAGAATATTTTTTCCAAATATAAAATATGGGATCAACCAGTTGGTTAGATTGGAATTATTCCTTTACCGAGTTCCATTCTGCACAACCAGTTGGTAAGTTTAGTTGGTCAAAGTGGAAGTCGTGGTTTCGTAGTAGGCCTCCTGGTCGCGCTGTAAGAACGGGTAGCGCGGACTCGCCTATTGGCTCGTACTTGAAATCGGCTCAGCGCGGCACGGTTCGTGATATTACGCACCGTGAGATGCCAGCAAACTAACCTGGTCGCTTCAAAGATCTGACGGCACGACGAAATCTTTTCTCCGTTCAGCGAGAAGACCACCTCCTTCCTCCTGACATCTATGAGGCACCCGAGTATGTCTCCAGGCACCCATGCCCTCATCGAGATGACTGAGAGCGGCTTGGCACAATACCATACTAGCCTGCGACATCCGTCGTACGAGATTGAGAAGGTGTCGTCGCCGATGCCGTATCCCTCCTGAAATTAATGTTTGGGAATCGTAAAATGTTAACTTATAGTGAAAACACTAAACAGTGAAGCACAAGAGCCATTAGATATAACTTTATCTTAAAAACGCCATCTGTTCTCAGATATTAGAACTACAATGCTAATTCATTTTCATAAATATTTTCCCTTTTAATAAGATATTTTCCCGTTTCAAAATGTAGCCTATTAAAGTAGTTTTCACAGAGCCAGTATTGGCTTGGTATATGCCGCGTGTGAATAGTTTTTCAAGCCAGGCCAAACTGTTCACACGAGGCTTATTATACCAAGCCAATACTTGCTGCCAGTCTTATTGGCAGCCAGTACTGGCTCTGTGAAAACTATACTTATTTGTTAATCCAGGATATCAGCTAACTCCATACCAAATTTTATTAAAATCGCTCCAGCCGTTTAGACTAGACGTGAAGAAGTTACAAACATACACACTCACATACAAACTTCGCCTTTATAATAATTAGTAGGATCGGTTAGGTAGACCTTTAAAACTGAATGCCTTTTATAGTATCTGCGACCGAAACTCCATAGTTGCGGTTCGTTCTTACCTTTAAAAGTGTCATAACCATGCATACGAGTACTTTCAGCTTTTATAAAATGACGAAGGTCTGCTCTTGGGTTATTAATTATTATATTGACTTGAGGACTATAACTATAGGTACTCGACGACACATGGCGGTAGCGGTCATTGACTCCCTGTCAAAAACTTGTAATTTTCTATACAAAGCTACGATTGACAACATCTGACATTTCTGTGTCAATCGCTGTTTATATAGAAAACTAGCTGTCCCGGCAAACGTTTCTTTGCCATATTATATAAAGTATATCGCCCGTATTATTTTATTGAATTAGTGACTATAAATAAGTATGTCAACAACAAACAATGGTCGCTTTTTATAGACAAATAATTTGCAATCAAATAAAATTGCGACTATATTTAAAGATCTAAGCTATCCTATCTTTCACGTTGGAAAAAAGCACACATTTAAAAAAAACAAACATTAAAATCGATTAAGTAGTTTAGGAATCCATCGCGGACAAACATCGTGACAGGAGATTTATATATATTAGATGACAAGTTTTTGACAGGGAGTCATTGATCGCTACCGCCATGTTTCGCCGAGTAGTTACAGTATAGCTTTCTATCAGAGATGGGCAAAAAGTAATTAGATTAGCAATTACAGAATTACAAATACTTGTAATTGTTAATCAGATTACAAATTAATCCGATTGATGAAGAATTGTGCACCTGAAATTACGCGTAAATTGATAAGAATGTATTTAGAATCAAATGTATTCTACTTAGTTTGCAATTAGATTATCGAGTATTTTAATTATGCCCAATTACAATGTCCAATGCTGGTAATTATCTTATATATAAAAATGTATTTTCAAATGTGTTAGTCGCGCTAAAACTTGAAAACGGCTGAACGGATTGTGCTGATTTTAGTCTTAAAATATATGCAGAAGTCCAGGGAAGGTTTTAAAGTGACACGAAGTTCACCGGGACAGCTAGTAATAAATAAAAAGCTTCCACACCGGCTTCGGCTGCGGTGGCCGGTTTCAATAAAACCAGGCCAGTTACGCAGGAGTAATTTTATGGCGCCCAAGTGTGTGCGCAATACACAAGAGAACCCTGGTTTTAATGAAACCAGGCCAGTTGAGCAGAAGTAATTTCATAGTGCCCAAGTGTGTGCGCAATACAAAAGAGCACTCTGGTTTCAATGAAGCCAGACCAATTACGCAGTAGTAATTTTGTAGTGTTGCCGAGTTACAAGTATTCAAACTTTGACATTGACAGCTCGGCAACTGTCAAACGTCTTACAAAAGTAGCCATAGCTCCGCTCCCAATAGGCATAGAGGAACGGGGTTTCTTCCAACATCAAAGGCAATACCTCGGCTACCGCCTCCCCGAAATAATTCCTTGAAGTAAATCGGAGACATCAATTTTTTTTTCTCAATGTGCTCTTGTGTATTGCGCACACACTTGGGCACTATGAAATTACTTCTGCTCAACTGGCCTGGTTTCATTGAAACCAGAGTGCACTTGTGTATTGCGCACACACTTGGGCACTATGACATTACTCCTGCTTAAGGGGCTTCATTACGTGAAAATACCATATTACCCGCAGAGTTTTTCTTTATTGCTCATTCAAATGTAAAGAGAGTACTCAATAAAAAATACGCAATGATAGCTAATTTACTGACCTTCATTTCCATTTTTAAAAATTCTAATTTAAAAGTATAGTTTACGAGAAAAAAAATAAATTTGAACGCAATAATTTTCCTACAAATCGACGGGTGCAAAGTAAAAAGAGTCATCTACAAAACAGCTACTTTTCAGGAGAGCGCATAATAGGAAAAAATGCTCCCATTTTGTCAATTTCCAATCAAATTTATTGAAATTTCTATCATTGCTTCATTATTTATTAATGAATCCACGTGTATACTTAATTTCTTCTTATATTGTTTAATTTACGAGATATTGTAGTTGTCTTCATCTACATTGCGCTTAAAAATATGACAACTGAGTTAACTACCACTTGGTCGTTTCTACGTGGGGAAAAAAATTAAATGAATTAAAGTAGTTTTACCGATTACGAGTACGATTATCAATAAATACGTAAAGTGTAACACTTTATATTATTAAAATACGCAGTTAATGACCGTTTTACATCTTAAACACAGTCAATTCAGAACATAATTGCGTAGATATCTTTTTCTACGTTGTCGATTTGGTGCAAGATGCACGATTTAGAAGGAAGTTAAAATATTAGTTTATTCGTTAGAGCGAGAAGGTAGGACAAACAAACAAATAAATAAACAAACACACTTTTTCATTTATAATATTACTATGTATTTACTTAGGAATCATTCATTTAATTTCGTAAAAATCGTAATTTCTCACAAGAAAAATGAAATTCTGTGTCAATACTTTATCAGTACAGAGACTATGTTGTTAATTATTATAATTTAGACAGAGGCTTATTAAGTCTTTATATTTGGCACTTGTAATCATGATGTGTTCATTATAACATCATAAGCATCGCCGGACGTTTAATACCACCGGAGGAATGTATGTACGATTCTTCAGAACAAAAAAATGAGTTTTTATTTCAACGATTTCTCAATTGCTTTTCACGATCAGGAATGTATGTACGATTCTTCAGAACAAAAAAATGAGTTTTTATTTCAACGATTTCTCAATTGCTTTTCACGATCACAGAGATCCTAAAACCGGTCAAAGATAAGTTAATAGGAAAACTTAAACTACAGTTAAACTTGCTAATGCCGGAATATTATGTTTTGCAGGTTGCAATTTCCCATTTCTGGACTGATGTAATTGTTTGCCTAAATATTGTCGCAATTCACGTCTCGTATCAATACACGTACTCTTTATTTCTCAATCGCCTTTTCTTTAGATTAATACTGAACTGACGTCTTTTCTAGCCAACCGCTTCACGAGGAAGGCGTAGAACATTCACATGATGCCTCCACTGCCAAAGAAATATCAAAGGCGTTGTCTTAGAAGATTTACAGTTTGAAAGGGACAATATACTCGATTGCCTGTATGAGTTAATAAACTGAAGCAAGTCATGGATGGATGAAGTAATGAATTGTATTCTGAGGGTGTCCCCGTATTCGTTAATTTGCTGAGAATCTCTATTATAATAATAATAATAAAGCCCATTTATTTCCAACAACCTTAAATAAACATTTTCTCTTTTTTAACTAAATAACTATTTCTAATCTATTATTGGAACCCCACGCTGGGTAAAGGCCTCCTCTAGCTTACTCCAGAGTTTTCTGTTGCTTGCTTTTCCTCTCCAGTCCTTTCCTGTTACTAGAGTTATTTCGTCAATCCACCTATTCCTTGGACGACCTCTTTTTCTTTTTCCCGTCGGTCCTTTCCATGTTGTGGTTTCTAGTGTCCATCTATTATCTGTACATCTAGCTATGTGCCCAGCCCATCGCCATTTTTGTGAGCGGGCATAATGAAGTACATCTATTAAGTTGGTTTTTGCTCTTATGTCTTTACTTCTTATCTTTTGAATTTTCCTTATTCTTAATATACTTCTTTCCATAGCTTTCTGGCAATTTGTTAGTTTTGTTTTTATCTTTGTGTTGTATGTCCATGTTTGGCAGCCATAGGTCAGAGTCGGCAGAATGCATGTATCCATTACTGTCTTTTTTAGGTGAAGGGGAAAAGTGCCTTTTAGAATTTCCTTTAGACTCCAGTATCTTTTCCACGCTATGTTCACTCTACGTTCTATTTCTTCTTCTTCAGTGTTGTTATTGAATGATACTTGTTTGCCGAGGTATATATAGTTTTTTACATATTCTAGTGGTTTGCCATACATGTTGATGTTAGTAGTTTTACTGTTTGTCATTAGCTTAGTTTTATCTTGGTTCATTATGAGCCCGACTTTTTCACTTTCTTCTCTCAGCGTGCTTATCATCTCGTCTAGCTTGTCACTGGTTTCAGCAAAAATGACGATGTCGTCGGCGAATCTCAGGTGAGTTAGCCTTCTCCCATTTACTTTGATTCCGTGGTATGGCCAGTGTAAGTTCTTGAAGATAAGCTGCAGTACCGCTATAAAAAGTTTTGGTGAAAGGGGGTCTCCCTGTCTTACTCCTCGACAGATAGGTATATTTGTTCCTCTTTTTTCCAGTTTTATCCTGCTAGTACTTCCTTTGTAGATATTTTTTAGTATCTTTATGTATTTTTCTTGGATATTGCAGTGATCGAGCGCTTCCCATATAGACTTATGAGAGATAGTATCAAAAGCTTTAGCGTAGTCAATAAAGGCTATATATAATGGTTTGTTGAACTCTTTGTATTTTTCAATAACTTGTTGAATAACATGTATATGGTCTGTTGTGGAAAAGCCTGAGCGGAAGCCAGCTTGCTCTAAAGGTTGGTGTTCATCGATTTTTGGAGACAATCTGCTTTGCAGAATCGACATGAATAGTTTGTACGTGCTTGAAAGTAGACTTATAGGTCTGTAATTACCTACGTCTCTCGGATCTCCTTTTTTATACAATAGGATTATATCGGATCTCTTCCATTGGTCTGGCACCTGACCTGTTTCTAAAACTTTATTAAAAAGGTAAGTTAGAGGACGAGCTAAGAGCCGAGAACCTGCTTTTAATGCCTCGTTATGTATCGCATCTGGTCCTGGACTTTTATCGTTTTTCAGCTTTTTGATATTTTTAATAGTTTCTGGTTCGTCTATTGGTGGTATATCTATATCTTGATTGGCTATTTTGCTATGTAAAGAATTGTTACTTACATGAGGTGGGACCGATATGCCACCATTCTCTGCGTACAGTGTTATGTAGTATTCCGTTGCATTATTTATCACGTCGTCTCTGGTTTTTGTCTCATTTTTTGTGGTACTTAGGTTTTGTATCCAGTTTTTATGTGTTGTCAGCTGTTTGTAGGCTTTTTTGGAGCTTCTATATTCCTGCAGGTTGTCTTCTATTATCTTATTTCTATAGTTCTGGTAATCTGATCTGATTGCTTTGCTTGTTGTTTTAAAGAGATTTCCTAATTCTTTTTTAATTTCTTTTGTTTTTTGTTTCGTTTTTATTAGCTCAGTTCGTTTTTTAAGCATGTCCCTGGTACTTTTACTTATAATTTTTTCAGCTCTGTCTATTTTGGAATTAGGTTCTCTTGATGACATACTCTTAATAATGGCGCTTTCCAGTTTGTTGTAGAACGTCTGAACGTCGCAGACGTCGTCTTGGAAATTCGCTTTTTGTATATTATTTTCTAAGTTTTCCAAGTAGCAATTGATATCTTCTGTTGATTTTATTGGTTTGGGTTGCGATTCAAAAGATTTTCTGGTCTTCTTCCGTTTTCCTAAAAGGTAAGTAGCTCTTACTAGGCGGTGGTCTGATCTAAATCCTAAGCCGTGAAGAACTTCGATATTCCTTATTTTTTTGGGTTCGTTTGATAAAATGTAATCTACTTCATTTTTTGTTCGTCCGTCTGGGGAGATCCACGTCCATTTACGGTTTTTTCTCATTTTAAAGAAGGTGTTCATTATCGATAGGTTGTTCTCTAAGGCATATTGCACTAACTTTTCTCCCCTTTCGCTTCGAGTTCCGTAACCGAATTTTCCCATAACTAAATTGTCATCTATGTTTGTTTGTCCTACCTGAGCGTTAAAATCTCCTATGAGAAGGACGTGTGTTCCGGCTAGATAAAAAGCTTTTTCCAAGGTTTTATAAAATGAAGTGATTGCTTCTTCTGATGAATTTTCCGTGGGGGCATACGCCTGTATTATTGATAAACTTTCTTGTTCGAATTTCATTTGTAATACAGCGACCCGCTCTGATAGACCTGTAAAGTTTATTATGTTTCTTTTATATTTTTTCTTGATAAGGAAGCCTACTCCGTGCAGCCCAGGTGTTTCTCCTATGAAACAGAAGATATGATTTTCATGTTCTTCAATATAACATCCCATTTTTCGGACTTCCGCTAAACCGAGTATGTCTATTTTTATGTTTTGTAGTGAGTATATTAATTCTATGTATCTTATCTCTGACCCTAATGATCTGACATTAAATGTGCCAATTTTTAAAATTTCGTTTTGTGTTTTTATTGTAGCTAGAGGGTTTTGGTCTCTTTCCCCCACGGGGACCAGCCGGCTTGGGGGAGTATTTGTTTCGTTTATTGGTTGTGCGTTTATGTAGTTGTCGTTGTCATTTTTCCGGTTGCTGGCAGGTATTAGTTGCTAGTTGTTGATCTTTTCTTTGAGTGAGTTGCTTCTAGGACGTGTCATAAATTCGAAAGCGTTCTTTGCAGCAATTTTCTTTGAGCCAGCTGTGGAGGGTAGTTGGTTTTGGTTAGGTGAAAAGGATGATTCTCTTTTCCTCTTCTCGCTCTTTTGGTTGTCAGACGATTTCTTGACAACAAGTTTTTCTCCACGCAGGTAGGCAACATTGCCTTTATTTCTTTCTTCTTCAAGTTTTGGCAGCAAAGACTTTCTTATTTCTAACGCTTCTTTCGTGAAGTCCTCCTTTATGTATATTCCTTCGGGAAGTTTCTTTTTGTTTTTAAGGATCATGTTTCGTCTCCAGTTGCAAGTGAAGGAAATAAGTATAGGTCGAAGCCCGTTTGTTTTTTGTCCGATTCTATGAGCTTTATCAATTTCATATTCTTGTATATTAAGTGAAAGGTAGGTGTTAATTTTTTCTTTTATAAATTTTACTATATTTAATTCGTCTGCGCTACCCTCTTTTATTCCAAAAAATAGTAAATTGTTCTTTTTCTTCTGTGTCTCTAAATTTCTAATTTTTTCTTTTAGCTCCGAAACTTCTGCTTGAAGATGCTGGTTTTGTTCCTCTAGTATTTTGAACTTTTCACCCATTTGCTGTGTAATATTTCGAGTAACAGCTTCGGTAATTGAAATTGTTTGCCGATCCATTTGTTCTTGGATTTTATCCAGTAAATATTGCATCTCATCTGCCATATTTTATTAATCTTAATATTTCAAAACTGGCTCGCAATACAATATCAGTGGTAGAATTTAACTTCTTTACTTGGCAACTCTCCCTTATTTACTTGGCAACACTCTAACTGTCAAGTCTAGTTGGTAATGTTGGCTGTATTGACTTTTGACATTGACATTTAATGTCTAGTGTCTATGGATTACACTCAACAGTTTTGTGAGGTTAAGTTTCGAATGTTACGGAGCAATATTTTACCTTCTAAGAAGATAGTTCGGACGTGATTTTTTAAGTTGGTGCACTTTCCACGTATCGATGTTCGTTTTTAATTGTTGTAGCCACTGTTTTAACTGGTTGATGCACTTTTTAACAAACTTTTATAGCGAGTGACAATCGAAACGTCTGTTGTTTACAACGCCGGAACCGGAAAAAAAAAATCTCTATTATCGACATCCAAATTTCAGAATCATTTTTTTATTTCAGACTGAGAGTGAACTTGTGTGACTGACCTAGAGTATTCAGATCATGGGGATATACACATTTTGTCTTCATCGCTGACACATCAAGGTCGGCTATAAGATGTTATAGAACTTCATCGGGGCAGCACAATATTTTGCTCGATAAATCTTTCGTTTATGTTCTGGAAACTTTCAACTTCTTTAAAAAGTCGTTTTGGACTTTCTAAACATTAAACAACAGTTAAAAATAACAGTAGTAAAGTAGAAGTCAATTAATATAGCTAACAATAAGAATTAACATAGATAGGTACTCATAAACATCACAAACAATACTAATTTACAAAAGCAAATTGAGACATCTAAATCACAATCGCAACGTAGAAAAAGCTATATGGCAGATAGCCGCTTATGCCGCATAACATGACCACCGCGCGTCCCGCGTATAGACGACCAGCGGTAGTTATCCGCATCTACATCGTGCAATTTCACAAAACTGGAGTAGATGTCTTCTTTTACGTTACAAAAGTACCAAAAATAAGGTGATATTCGAATTTTTGTTTTTGCTATATTGTAGAACATGATATTTTAAGCTAGTTTTTCCAAAAAGCAAAAAACTCAAAATTGCAGATGACTTTTTTTACTTTGCACCCGTCGAAATATTGTTATAATTCCGTTGTTTCAAAAAATATTGCCAGAAATTTTGGCACAAATTATGAGTATTTATGTCATTTATAAATTTGCCTTTTTACATTTTTATTTAATGCAATATTTTATAAGTTATGACAACTTATAGCTGTTTTTGAGGAGAGGGGTGGGAGCGGGACGCGGGCGGCAGACGGCTGCGTGCCTTCGTAGGAGTTTTGTGTTGTGTCGCTTCGTGTCGCTGCGCATACGATTTAAATTACGTAAAATAAGGCACGCCATCTGTCCTCATCATTCAGAACTACAATGAACTTGTCTTGTCTACAAGTAATACGCACCGAATAGACGGCAGCGCCCGATTTCAAGGTCACAATTTATGCACTGCGATTGCGATGCAAAATTATTTTAAAAAAATATTATAATAAGTAATGAATACGTGCAAAATATTGATCTGTACAAATAAATAAAATCGGAGTAAAGAAATAACTGTTTTTACTACATGTAAGTATATTTATAATATGATTAATAATTATTATACAGGGTGTCAAAAGACCACTTCCGATAACTTCGTGGGGTTATTATAGGGCATGAGATATATCCATTGGTGCAAGTAATTTTCTTTAAATCGACAGTTTTTAAAATAGTCAAAATTTATTTTTAAAATAGCGTAATAAAATATAGCCTATAGCCTTTATCAATAAATGGGCTATCTAACCCTGAAAGAATTTTTCAAATCGGACCAGTAGTTCCTGAGATAAGCGCGTTCAAATAAGCCCTTTCAAATAATTTCCCCCCGTTTTTTCCACACTTTCCTCTATTTCTTCGCTCCTATTAGACCTAGCGTGATAAAATATAGCCTATAGCCTTCCTCGATAAATGGGCTATCCAACAGTGAAAGAATTTTTCAAATCGGACCAGTAGTTCCTGAGATTAGCGCGCTCAAACAAACAAACAAACAAACTCTTCCCAATTATAATATTAATATAGATGTGTTTTTAACTCCTGACACTGTAAAAAAATATATTATATGAGTCGAAAGTCGAAGCCAATTGCAAAAGTAATTGTACAAAAATTAATTTGATTTATTTGAAATTGGATTACTTACGAATCGATTGCTTTGTCTAATTCTATATTTAAAATTTAAAGTAATTGAACTACAATGTAATTAGAATAAAATGTATTCTAATTAGTTTGCAATTAGATTGATAATTAGATTAACCAGTATTTCAATTATGCCCAACTCTGCTTTCTATAAAGTTCTGATACAATACTTCCTGTATATTGAAAATAAATGTTTACATTTGCATTGAAAATTAATGTTTGCTTATAAAACAGTGAAATGCAAACTTTTATATTGAAACACAAAATTCTGTGAAGTCGTGATACAGAGTAAAAATATAAACGTACAGAGAAATAAGTTCATGGTAAGCTATCAATTCAATTGTGCCAACTATTCACAAGCTTTGAGTTTGTCCAAGTACTTTATGTGCACAGTGTTTGTGTAAGTACTTACGGTACATAAAGTACTTAGACATAATATTGCACATAGTATTAAAAAATAAACAGTTTATTGTGTAGGTGTATTGTATTTATTGAACGAAAGTTTATATAATTTAACGAGTTTCGTAACATATCTCACACTTTCGACCGTATTTTAATGAACTGTGTGCTTCTCTTTCCCGCCGCGTCGCCTGCGTTCATATTTATATTTTACTAGCTGTCCCGGCAAGCGTCGCTTTGCCATAATATAAAGTACCTATTTCGTCCATATTATTTTTTTGAAGTGACTAAATAAGTATGTTACCATAGCAACGTCTATCGCTATCCCGTCGCACAAACAATGGTCGCCCTCAGTCTCGAGTTGTAATAATTTATTCAACAAATGCACTTATCAATATATAAAGTACCCAGAAGCCGATTCTCAGACCTACTGGATATGCATATAAAATTTGGTAAAAATCAGTAAAGCCGTTTCGGAGGAGTTCGTGGACTAACATTGTGACACGAGAATTTTATATATAAGAAGAAGATATAGGTTCACGATACTTTCGTGCGCCAGTAAAATTTCTACATGCTTCTGATTTTCATTTATCCATCAGAACATCAAACCAGACATTACTTTAAAAAATCGGTCAAGTGCGAGTCGCACTTGCGCACGAAAGGTTCCGTACAGTTGTAGAGCAAAAAAATGGGACAATATATATGAATATGCGTTTTTAATATTAGAAATCTTTATTTAATTTTTAGTATTTTTTGTTATAGCGGCTACAGACATATATACACAATCTAAGAAAACATCAAAAGTCTAGCTATAGTTCTTGAGATAAATCCTGGAGACAGACAGACGGACGGACAGACAGAGAAGTATACGGTCCCGTCGTCCCGTACGGAACCCTAAAAGTAAAGAAGACAACTCACATCATTCTGGAAGTAGCTGTTCTTGGTCGCCCATCCGATCTGCATGACGCCGTCTGTGACGATCAACACTTCGTAATACCAGCATCCTCCGTCGACTTGGAACGTGCATCGGACGCTCTCGAACGAGTTCGAGTCACATCGTGCTTCGAGGCCGTCGCTCGCGATCTGCAGGTACTCGCTAACGTCGTGTGCGTTGAGTAACGCGTTTACCTGCGAGTTGTCTGTCACCTCGTACGAGAGCTTCCTGCCTTCGACGACGACTGGAATTAGAGACAACAGTAGCAGCTATTAGTAGAGAAAATCAAGAAATAGATAGAGAGGGGATATCGAAATACTATAAGCATATCAAAATAATATTATGTACATTGTACCTACTATTGGCGCATATTCACTGGTCGATAGGGCCCGCATGCGGGGTGCGGGAGATTTCTGAAACGTATACCACTACCAATGACAATGCGCCATTAGTTGTCAATTAGTTGTCATAGACTCCCCGCATGCTGTATACCGTACGAGCTAACGACCAATGAAAATGAGCCCGTATACCGTACGAGTTAACGACTAATGAAAATGCGCCCATAATACTATAAGGGCCGGACTTTGACTTATGGCGCATTTTCACTGGTCGATAGGGCCCGCATGCGGGGTGCGGAAGATTTCTGAAACGCATGCCACGACCAATGACAATGCGCCATTAGTTGTCAATTAGTTGACATATACTCCTCGCATGCTGCATACCGTACGAGTTAACGATTAATGAAAATGCGCCCTTAACAGGGTAGATCTAGTACTTAAGTAGTAACTTAGGCCTGTAACATTTTTGTCACATGCAGCTTCAATCACGGATGAAGTTAATTTCATATTAACTCTATGTTTCTTCGTATTCATGACAGAGAAAGTATGGTATTTGAGCAACTATCCGCGCAATAGAAAGACAACCGATTTTTCAATTGCAACATTACAGTCTGTTAAGAAAGGGTAGACGCCGAAAGAAATTTTCCAAACATATTCACGATCAAATGGTAGTTTTTGCGCCTTTTATTTTCACAGAGTACGTTTGGACACCTTAAATGTTAACTCTCTGACACATTTTTTATTTGCGATAATAAGGCTTTTGTACTAGGCCTGGAGGTAGTGACACAAAATTCTTGGTGATTTGTGCCAGTATGGCGGTTTTACAGGGGTATAATTACGTAAAGGCAATAAGGAAAATGATGGTCATAGCGCTCGCACTGGCAGCCCAAAAGCGTTGGCGTTAATCGAACGTGTCGGATAAATAACGAGTGTCGAACGATTTGTTCCACAAAAATGCTTGTATTTTCAGATAGTCGAAAAAAAATAAGTAGGCGAAAGCGTAATGCCTTACTTGTTGGGTGCGGCTTACAGCTCGCCATACCGACGCGAATACGTTAATTTTAATAAAAAAATTGAACCATGTGTACCAGGCTAATTTTTGCATAGCTAATCATTGTCGAGTAGCCATTCACGAAAATCACCTTGCCATACTTTTCCGACAGCTCCCAATGGCCGCCATACCACTGCAAAGGTGTAAGATTTTTTTTTCGCCAAACGATTTGTGCCAGTATGGCATTTAAATTTTTGGAAATTATACGATACAATGTGACCATTATTATATTTGCCATACTTGTAGTAGACGGAAAAAGTGGGGCCATACTTGAAAAACTGTTTGAATTACGTATGAAATCTTAGGATTTTGAAAAAAATATTATTCACATTCGCTGCCTCCCACAGGTATGGCATTATAAGACTCCTATTTATGATCATACAGGGAACTGTTAAAAAAAGTTTCAGGGTGGTACAAATCGTTTGGCGAAAAAAAAACTTACACCTTTGCAGTGGTATGCCGTATGGCCACAAAAATTGTGAAATAAATCGTAGTGCGGGATTCTAAAAAGTTGCCAAATAATATAATGCAACCAAAGTCTTTGAGTTGTTTGAGTTGATTTGCTTGAAGTTCAAGTCTTGAACAATCATTCCCGTACGTCGAAACTCGAATAAATTCACCAATTCCACTCTAATTCATACTCGTAGAGAATAAGAAAAGTATGAATTGTAGTAGGTAAAGTCAACTTGCCCCCCCCCCCCGCGCCATCGGCTGGCGACGCCCTTGTGGTCGTGTGGTCGTGGTTCCTTCACAAATACTTACACAAATTATCCAATGACCAAACCGCGCAGAATCCGACCTGCCTCCACACGTAGTGATCGCTATAGGCATGCTTCTCTAACTCTAGCAGAATATTCTCGTCGTCCCGTTGTATCATCTTATTTATCGTGATCTTGTTCTCGGTGGTGTGAGCGAACTTCTGTAGTGCTATTAGCGCGTACAGCACTATGCGAGGGTCCTGTTGTTTTTTCTGTAAAATATGAATGTATTTATTTATCTGATAGCCTTTTTCAGTGTCGATGTTATTAGTATGTTATCGTTTTGTAATTTAATACCGTTCATAACGACATTAAGACGTAATCAAGTAATTCGAACAATATTTTGGCTACAATCACCCATAGAACTTCAGCTTTAAAGTCGTTTTTAACTTCGTTTATGGGCTTTGGAATAAAAAAATTGGCCAAGCGCGAGTTGGACTAGCGCACGAAGGGTCCCGTACCGTTTTATAGAAAAAAATATAGGCTTTCTGCAAACTCCAGGTACTATGGGAGAAAATGATTCGTAGGCAGATGAGGGACCTACGTAATTTGGAAGAGATATATTAATCCCAGATCACGGTTAATATAGACATACTGAATAACGGAGGTCTGCCATCTTCCAATAATTAATACTTTTCTCTGAAAGTACCGCCTTTGACTTTGCAAAGCCGGTAAGAAGCTGAATATTTTTGAACAAAGCTGTTAGGTCTTAGGTTCAGTACTATCGCGGCGATAATCTAGTGTCACCTCCGCGACCTCCTCGAGGTCGTTGGAGATCGCTAGTGTGATAAGTCTCTATAAGTGCCTTAACATACTAGCGGTTGACAGCGGCTTCGAAACAGGACGAGGGCGTAGCGAATACGTCGGCGACGCGCAACGAATAAGCAGCGAATACGTCCAAACTCGCAAATGCTCAAGAATTTAGCAGCGAATACGTCGCGGATGCGCAAGGAATTAGCAGCAAATAAGTAGCGGACGTGCAACGAATTAGCGGTGTCCTGTGCTTTCGCTGCAAGCACGCGATTAAAACTTGCGCATTCGCCACGTGTCCGCCATGCAGTCGCGGCGTGTTCGCGATGTATTTCCGCTGTATGGGAGTGCCGCACTGCGAATTTTTGTCGCGTGAATTGTTTTTTCGCATTTCTGTAACACGTTGACTCTTATGAGAGTATCCAAACTTGCGATAAAAATTTGCGGTAAACACATAATACGAATAAATTCACGCTAATAAAATCCGCGCGATTAAAATTAACAGTACGGACAGTCCCTAAAGCCGCGAGTCAACCGCTATTATAACCGCCTATGCATCTCCATAATATTTCGGCCACAATATATCTATTTGGGCAGTGACAACAGGGCTCTAAGGGCCCTAGCACAAGATAAATTTTTGTAGCGATGTAATTATTGCGCGATTGTTTGGCGAGTTCGCGACTAGCACTTGTTATAGGCGTAGTTATTTGCAACGCGCTACTGTACTCAACGCAAACGCGCGAACGTGTCAGGCGACAGCGGGAAGAAAATTATGTTTTTAGATCAAGTAGTGTTAAATGTTAAATCAAAGGCAGTGGGCACAAGGCTAGCGACCGCTTCGCAACTGAATCGACGTAGACGCGCGACAGTATCGCTACTGTATCGCAAAAAAAGTCACCCTGTGCCTAAGGTCTGGCTGTCCACACGACGTTTTTAGGGTTCCGTAGCCAAATGGCAAAAAACGGACTGTCTGTCTGTCCGTCCGTTTCGGAGAAAAGTGGCTGTGACATAAGGACGGACAGACAGACAGACATGACGAATCTATAAGGGTTCCGTTTTTGTAGTTTCGGAGAAAAGTGGCTGTGACATACGGACGGACAGACAGACAGACAGACAGACATGATGCATGTACGCGGCGCGATGCGGTCTGAATTGACCCTTAAAGTACTAACTGGTTTCTTAGCAGACATAAGCATAAAGGTCGCAGTTGACGGCGATGCTCGAAAACTAAGTCTGTTGATGCTGGTGTCCCTCAGGGCTGTGTGCTATCGCCTACTCTATTGTTACTGCATATCAATGACATGTTGCAGACCAGCGGCATTCATTGCTATGCAGATGATAGTACAGGTGATGCTGTATATTTGCCGGCTCCCCCAATATTTCTCGGCAAAATGTCACTGAGAGTCGAAACGAACTTGTGTCTAAGGTGGAGAATTCATTGGAGAAGGTCTCTGAATGGGGTGGACGTAACTTGGTCCAATTCAACCCTGCCAAGACACAAGTCTGCGCGTTCACCACTAAAAAGTCACCAATGGTCGTATATCCTCGTTTCGAGGGCACATCTTTAACCATCTCCCCTAGCATTGAGATACTTGGCGTCAACATATCGAGCGAAGTCCAGTTCCGATATCATCTAGAGGGTAAGGCCAAATTAGCCTCGAATAAACTTGGTGTTCTTAACAAAGCGAGACAGTACTTCAGTCTGGACCAACGCCTACAACTCTACAAGGCGCAGGTTCGGCCTCATATGGAATATTGTTCTCATCTCTGGGCAGGGGCGCCAAAATACCACCTGCTCCCTCTGGATCGAATCCAACGAAGGGCCGCTCGAATTGTTGACTGTCATAGTGTTTCAAACAGCTTGGACCCCTTGGAATTACGCCGAGATGTAGCTTCACTCTGCATCCTCTATCGGTTGTATCACGGGGAGTGCTCTGAGGAATTGTTCGGAATCATACCACCTGCAACTTTTCGCTATCGTCCCACGCGAAAAACATACCATCCTCATCACCTCGATGAGTGGCAGTCTTCCACAGTGCGTTTTTCGCGTAACTTTCTGCCGCGCACTGTAAAGCTCTGGAACGAACTGTCACCAGCAGTATTTCCGGACCTATACGACCTGCAAACCTTCAAGAAAAGAGCGTATTCCCTCTTAAAAGGCAACGCACCTGCAGCTCTTCTGATGTTACGAGTGTCCATGGGCGACGGCAGTTGCTTACCATCAGGTGAACCGTTTGCTCGTTTGCCCTCTTATTTAATAAAAAAAAAAAACTTCGGATACAAGTCACAACACACCCATACTTACCAGGAATGTGTACAAGTAGTCCAGGGTGTTCTTGGTCATCACCGCCACGCTGTTGGGGCCGACCAGCTTCTCCGCGATGCAGCCTATGGCGATGCACATGTTCCTCTCAATCTTCACGTCCACTTCAGGTATGCTGGCACGGCGTTCCGACAGACGGAACAGTTTCGTGAGCTACGGAACAAAAATTAGGTTCATTAAGCGACTTTAAAAAAGAAAAAGTTTATCTATAATAATAATAAGCCCGCAGGGCAGTTGTGGCGAGCTGTTGGGGAGTAGCAACCCCACGTACCCGAATGCAGGGAAGCCCCTGTTCTCCATCTCCGGCTTGCCTTCACCGGCCGGCCGGATTGAACACTGACGGAGAATCAGGCCCTACCTCTGCCTTGCCTTAACTGGCCGGTCAGAGTGGAGTCGCGAGAGCTTCGGCTTGAAGGGAGGATGTGAAGCGTAAGTGGCGAGTGGGCGACGTGTTGGGACCCTCTGAGGGTGCAAATGATCGGCGTTTAAAGTCCAGCGACGCCTCTCCTGCCTAAAGCCACTCTGTCGATATTGCTCCCTCGGTGCACCGTGCGTGCGGCCATTTTGAGAGGCTCATTCAAAGTGTTGGCGAGTCACCGTCTGCCAACTTTATGATACATGTTACAACGTTGTATCGGCAGACGCCATAGTTCTTCCATAGTCCCAGTTACCCAGTCCACTAGCACTTCACCCCTATAGCCCGATATCATTTTAATTGTATGCCCTGCAATAGCCCTACACTGGCCGCTGGCTCTCCTTGGTCGTACTTCTATAGTGCGGACAGGGAGAGGCGCCGCCCGGTGTCACATTACATTTAGATTAAACTGTGTTAAAACTGTGTAACAATCCTCTACGTGTTGGCTTCGGCCCCACGCATGCCTTCCAAAGGTCCGGGATTTAATTGTCCGTCAGCAAGGAGTGCTTTACATAAACAATAATAATAATAAAGCCACCCTAAACTTTACAAAAAAATATTACATATTATTTGATAAACATACATTTATTTAAAAAAAGTAATAAAAGTTAAGGCCCCTATCGGGTATTATAGGCCTCCTCCAAAATTGTTCAAGTTTTCCTTGATGCAGCTTTCTTTGTCCAGCTATTCCCAGCGTTTTTTTTTTAATTTCATCTACCCAACGTTCTTTCGGGCGTCCTCTAGGTCTTTTACCGCAGTTATTTTTACCGAAGTTTATCTTATGCTAATAAATAATTACAAAAAAAAAAAAAAAAAAACTACTGAACCTATTTTAAAAATCATTTCACCTGCGGAAAAAGCTACATCTTTTGTGATGAACAGTAACAGTATAGTAGGGGAGCTTCGTGCTCAGCTTGAAAAGTAATTTCATACCGAGCGAAAATCGTTACAATAATAGTATTCCACTAATACATAACGGCTTTCATCGTCAGCCACTTCATAATGGGTGGATTAAAAATTGAGAGCATCTCAAAGTTGTTGTTGGGAATCGTATTGAATTGACATTAAAAAGATCCCAATTCGCGCCAATAAACGTTCATATCTAGATTATACACGTTTAGGTTCGGTGGGTGTAGTTTTAGTTTTAGTGTATAACAACAGACAGTTTTAGTTTTAGTGTATAACAACTTTTAAAGTAAAATGTATATAATTCTTCTTCACAAATATTGACTATCGAATTAATTACTTAAAATTGCTATGTGAGATAATTGTATGGTTAATTCAAACGAAAATCGCCGTCAGCTGCATGTTTGCAGGTGGAAATATGTCAACTACGCGACGCCCCAGGATACATTAAGCGCGAAGTAGGGCTATATTGGTCATAACTCATAACTTATATCGCTGGCTGACGGCTTTTCCACCATCGTATTAGCGACTGACGGTTTTTTTTATTATTTACAAAGTAGAAACATTCACATGTATAAATTTTGTACGGTTTAAATGACTTTATATTCAAAAAAATTTTACATGTTCAGTAACACGACACGTTAAATCCCCCGTCTGCAATACGGCTGACGGTGATTTTTTGGTTAAACATGACCTCAATAATCATCCATCAAAGTTTCATTCGGTATAAAATCACTTTTCGCAACAATTTATTTTTACAACTTTGAAATACTCTCAGTTAACATTCCACCACGGGTGCGGCGACTGACGCTGATTATATTGATTGATAAATATTAGGCTACCGCTGGACAAAAATTTTGGTCGGTATGAAATCACTTTGGAAACGCTAGCACTACCTCTCCTACTAATAGGCTATGTTTAACCTTTAATTACACGCGTTGTTTTGGGTAACGTTCCGTCACGCGTGGGGTCTAGAAGTACCCAATATAAAATATACATGTAAATTCAAAATGGTTACATAACTTTTAAAACCCGTTTTATATTATAAGAAAATATATTATTTTATTTATGAAAAGCATGTAATAATAATAAAATAACCATTATTTAGACATTAAAGAACATTTTTATGAACTAACCAATTTCGTGCATATAATTTTTAGGGCACATGTTTGATGTACTAAAATTTAACCATAATGTTTATTTCTGACTAACTTATTATTTTTTTCTAATAAAATAAGACTTAGAAATAAGTAATCAAAATAAAAATTAACACTAAACATTACAGAAAAAAATTGGCAATCCTTGAAAATTACTACCCTAAACTAAAATTATTCCTTGAGTAGGCTAGGTAAGCAACATATAATTTTACTGAATGAGGCTTGCAAATAGTTTTATAACAAGGCTTACGGACAGTATTAATTAGTTCTGGAACAAAAATAGCATCTTCGCTTCATTTTTGGTGCACTAGGTCTAGCTACCCCTAACTCTTCCAAAATGTTTCCAAAAACTTTTCAGTCATTAAATTGTCTAATAATTTTTGAGCAATTAGATTTTCTGTAAGTCGGCGACAATCTTTTCCATAAATACATAGCCAATTAAAAAAAAAACTTACAAATAAACACATAACCAATGTGACAAAAGTATATACGTTAAATCACGGGTGGGGTCTGTAGGTATATAAGCAAAAATGTAACTTCTCTTAGCAGAGAAGCGACGAACTTTTACTCACTGAAAGACCTCGATTTACTTTGAGATTAGCCGAAAATGTGCGATCGTAAGTTGCCAATTTTGAAAAATACGGTCAAAAAACAGCGTGTGGGGTCTGCGTAGATCCCGCCCGTGACGTTAAATGTTAATTCTGAAAAATATTAGAATTTAGAGATCCCTCCGAGTATTGCAAAAATGTGGATAAATTTATAAAGGGTGTAACAAAACATCTATTGCATATAATGTGTCCCTCGTATTATATTATTTTGTAATATTTCTATTCAAATTCATGACGTTCAGGCATTTCTCATAGAAACAAAGGAGCCAAAAGTACTCTTTTAGCGCTGCTACTTTACCAGTAAACTCTATACGAGGGACACGTCATATACACACCCTAAAGCAGGGATTCCCAAATTAATTTTTTCGCCCCTATTGTTTCAAATAGAAATGCATCCAGACAACAAGCCTCTACACAACGCCCTCATTTTTTCTGTATTCCCACACCTTTAGACCTTCAGCGCGCTTCAGGCAACAAGGGGGCGTTATCGCCCACGCTGAGAAAGGCTGCCCTAGAGTATTATCGTTTTATTTCAGTAATATATTCGACATTCATTAGTACCGTTTGTTTTTTATTAGGAAAACAAACAATTGAAGCCATTAATAACTAAAAACCATAAAAAACATTATTTAGATGTTGTTTTGATGTTTACTATAATTTTGCTTGTTAAAAATAAACAACAAATCGATAACAATGAAAAGAAAACAGGTGGAAATAAAAAGTTTTGCCCTTTGTAAGATTTCGTTGGACTCCCTTTGTTTGTTAAGTACCATTTCAGGGACATAATATCTATATATATTTATAATATCTATATCTACTTATTATAAAACAAAGTCGCTTTTTTCCCTCATGTCCCTTTGTTCCCGTTAATCTTTAAAACTACGCAACGGATTTTGATGATTCTTTCAGTGTTAGATAGCCCATTTATCGAGGAAGGCTATATTTTATCACGCTAAGACTAATAGAAGCGAAGAAATAGAGGAAAATGTAAAAAAAACGGGGAAAATTATTTGAAAGGGCTAACTTGAACGCGATAATCTCAGGAACTACTGGTCCGATTTGAAAAATTATTTCAGTGTTAGATAGCCCATTTATTGAGGAAGGCTATATGCTATATTTTATCACGCTAAGACTAATAGGAGAATGTGGAAAAAACGGGGGAAATTATTTGAAAGGGTTTATCTCGCGAACCACTGGAGCAATTTTTATGTTATTTGGCACAGATATTTTAAGAAGTAGACCACATGAAGGATCGTGATAGGCTATCAATTTTAATCATTTTTCAGTGGCTATATATTTTATACGTGCGGCGCCTGGGCGGGTCGCTAGTTAATAATAAAAGAATTTTGCGTACTTAATCCATACGAATATGTAAATCCATAATCTGTATCATTATTCATTTAATATAAAAGGCTTTGTCCTGATAGTTTTTATTATTCGTAGAATATAAAAGGCATTGTCCTGAATAACATGAAAATGGAATCACGCTACAGCCTAAACCACTAATCGTAGAGGCTTGAAATTTGGGCGGAGCTCCCTACGACGTAGGCATGCGATAAGAAGGGATTTTGCGAAATTCCTCTCCCAAGGGGGTGAAAAGGGGTTAAAGCTAGTATGGGACAACATGTTCCTTTAGTCCTATATGCTCGAAAATTTGCATAAATATTATTTCATGTAGTATAAGGAAGGTGTAATTCATAGTTTATTAAAATACGCCCTATTAAGGGATAAGGGGATGAAAAGTTATTACAGGCGTGATTTGCTGCTATGTGTTGCACTGACCGTAGAGACTTGAAATTAGGGGGGAGTGTTCTCCGTGTGACATAGGCGTGCAAAAAGAAGGGCATTTTTCGAAATTCTTCTCCAAAAGGGGTTAAAGTTAGTATAAAACTACTCGGTTCTTTAGTCCGATTTGCTCAAAAATTTCCTGTATTTTACGGATTATTTTTCCGACCCAAATATCGACCAATAGAATTGCACCATTCGACGTCACGTGGTACAACCTACATGATATTATACTGATCATTTTTTGAAAATTTTCTCTGGTAGTTGCTATCTGTCACGTCAAACTGACAGGTTGAATTCAATTGTGAAAATTGGAGATTTTGCATGAAAATGAGTCGATTTGGAGTTTGTTCTCTGTCCACCATCGATAAAAAAGTCAAAGGAAATGTTCCCATTAATACGGAGAAGGCAAAAAAAAACAGTTTGGAACCAATTTACTACTTTTTGTACTGAGAGGGAATACACATTGAGTGCTGAAACGAGTGAAGCGCAATTGGCAAACATTATGAAAGATTACGCTTACAATATGAAGAAAATGGATGGAGAAGACTATAAGGAAGGTACAATAAAAACAATGAAATTCTTATTTGTTAACTGTACATTTCGTCTCATGGTGCAATTCTATTGGCCGACATTTGGGACGAAAAATAATCCCCCGAATACCACACGAGCTTCAAAATTATCTGGCATTTCCCTCAAGGTTCCCTGCAAACAAATAAAGTCGTCAAGTTTTTCAGGAAAAATCACTCGCGCTTCGCGCTCGTGATTTTTTAACCTGAAAAACTTGAATCCTTCATTTGTTTGCAACGAACCTATCGGGAAATACCCGATAATTTTGAAGCTCTTGTGGTATTATAAGTGAATATTATGTAATCCATAGTTTGTAAAAATATGACCTTTAAACGATAAAAAAGGGACGAAAAGTTATTACGGGCGTGATTTGCTTCTTAATCTTAACTTCTTATATATAAAATTCTCATGTCACAATGTTAGTCCACGAACTCCTCCGAAACGGCTTTACTGATTTTTACCAAATTTGATATGCATATTCAGTAGGTCTGAGAATCGGCTACTGGGTACTTTATATATTGATAAGTGCATTTGTTGAATAAATAATAGTAAATTATTACAACTCGAGACAGGGCAACCTTTTTGTGTGAGACGGGATAGCGATAGACGTTGCTATGGTAACATACTTATTTAGTCACTTCAAAAAAATAATATTTATTTATTTATTTATTTATTTATTTATTCAGGTATAATTACAGACATCAGAATAATACATTAGCATAAAATATATATATATATATATATATATATATATATATATATATATATATATATATATATATATATATATATATATATATATATATATATATATCTATATATATAAAAGAAAGTCGTGTTAGTTACTTCACTTATAACTCAAGAACGGCTGAACCGATTTAGCTGAAAATTGGCAGGGAGGTAGTTTAGAGCCAGGAGAAGGACATAGGATACATTTTGTTTCGGAAAAATGTACGGTTACTGCACAATATACTTTTATGATTTGCGCGTAAACTATTCAATCGATTTTGATGAATTTTGGTATGGAGATATTTTGAGTCTCGGGAAAGGACAAGGGATACTTTTTGTCCCGGAAAATGTACGGTTCCCGCCCAATAAACTTTTATCTCAAGAACGGATGAACCGATTTGGCTGAAAATTGGTGGAGAGGTAGCATGGAACCAGGAATAGGACATAGGATACATTTTGTCCCGGAAAAATGTACGGTTACTGCACAATATACTTTTATTATTTGCGCGTAAACTATTTAATCGATTTTGATGAATTTTGGTATGGATATACTTTGAGTCTCGGGAAAGGACAAGGGATACTTTTTGTCCCGGAAAATGTACGGTTCCCGCCCAATAAACTTTTATCTCAAGAACGGATGAACCGATTTGGCTGAAAATTGGTGGAGAGGTAGCTTAGAACCAGGAAAAGGACATAGGATACATTTTGTCCAGGAAAAATGTACGGTTACTGCACAATATACTTTTATGATTTGCGCGTAAACTATTCAATCAATTTTGATGAATTTTGGTATGGAGATACTTTGAGTCTCGGGAAAGGACAAGGGATACTTTTAATCCCGGAAAAAGTATGGTTCCCGCACAATAAGCTTTTATGATTTTCGCCTAAACTATTCAGTCTATTTTTATGAAATTCGGTATGGAGATACTTTGTGTCTCGGGAAAGGACAAGGTATAATAAGGACAATACTTTTTGTCCCGGAAAATGTACGCTTCCTGCACAATAAACTTTTATAATTTTCGCTTAAACTATTTATTAATCTATTTTGATGAAATTTGGCATGAAGGTACTAATTTTAATCTATTGTTTTCTTAATTATACCAATTCGGATTAAATAATCATCGTTAAGACAGGACAACGTCTGTCGGGTCAGCTAGTATATTTATATATATATAAGAAAGTTGTGTTAGTTACGCCACTTATAACTCAAGAACGGATGAACCTATTTGGCTGAAAATTGGTGGAGAGGTAGCTAAGAACCAGGAATAGGACATAGGATACATTTTGTCCCGGAAAAATGTACGGTTACTGCACAATATACTTTTATGATTTGCGCGTAAACTATTCAATCGATTTTGATGAATTTTGGTATGGAGATACTTTGAGTCTCGGGAAAGGGCAAGGGATACTTTTGGTCTCGGAAAAATGTACGGTTACTGCACAATATACTTTTATGATTTGCGCGTAAACTATTCAATTGATTTTGATGAAATTTGGTATGGAGATACTTTGAGTCTCGGGAAATTACAAGGGATACTTTTTGTCCCGAAAAATGTACGGTTCCCGCACAATAAACTTTTATGATTTTTCGTCTAAACTATTCAGTCTATTTTTATGAAATTTGGTATGGACATACTTTAGAGTCTCGGGAAAGGACGAGGGATACTTATTGTCCCGGAAAATGTACGGTTCCCGCACAGTAAACTTTTATGATTTTCGCCTAAACTATTCAATCTATTTTGATGAAATTTGGTATGGAGATACTTTGAGTCTCGGGAAAGGACAATGGATACTTTTTGTCCCGGAAAATGTACGGTTCCCGCACAATAAACTTTTATGATTTTTGCCTAAACTATTCAATTTATTTTGATGAAATTTGGTATGGACATACTTTGAGTCTCGGGAAAGGACAAGGGATACTTTTTGTCCCGGAAAATGTACGGTTCCCGCACAATAAACTTTTATGATTTTTCGCCTAAAGGGAAAACTATTCAGTTTATTTTTATGAAATTTGGCATGGAGATACTTTGGTTCCTGCACAAAAAACTTTTATGATTTTCGCTTAAACTATTTAATCTATTTTGATGAAATTTGGCATGGAGATACTAATTTTACTCTATTGTTTTCTTAATTATACCAATTCGAATTAAGTAATCATTGTTAAGACAGGACAACGTCTGTCGGGCCAGCTAGTTGCATATAAAACTCCTTGGTTCGATAGTTAAAACTACATAAATTATTTAGATTTGTCGGCAATGACATGATGTTTCTAAATTAAAATGGCATAATTTTGAGCTATCTTTAACAAAAAAAAAAGACGGGCTGCATTCCGGGAGTGCCAGCAGAAGTGAAAACTTGATTATTAACGTTGTGCATTTTTTTAACCCATTTTTTATGAAAATCGATTATTAAAAAATATATTTTTTTAATTACTCAATCGAAACCCTTACAATTAGAGCTTGAGTTCGAGTTTTCGGGTTTTCGAGTTTCGAGTTTTCGGGTTTTCGAGTTTTCGAGTTCGAGTTCGAGTTCGCGTTCGACGTTCGACACAAAACACTACTTTCCAACCGTCTTACCTATGGTCTTACGGTTCTTCTATGGTTTTTCGATCAACACGAAAATTAATGCGAGTTTCACAGTTTTTACCCATCCCACAAAAGTGCTCAACGCCGCTAAAGAAGTTTTCACTTCAAAAAAATGTTTGTCACTCATTTTTACTTTTTTATGTAAAGTATAGGTATAAATTGTTTTTTTTAACTAACTAAATGACCATGCGGATCGCCTGATGGATATCGAGATGGATATCATAGTCTAGAGTATAAGATATCATCTTTCAAGTGCGAGTCATCTGCACGACACTCGACAGGTTCCGTACCATTTTAGTACTTACCTGAAACATTAAAATGATGTTACACTATTAACAGCCGTGCTTCTAATCTTATATATAAAATTCTCGTGTCACAATGTTAGCCCACGAACTCCTCCGAAACGGCTTTACTGATTTACTACTGAGAGTTACCAAATTTTATATGCATATTCAGTAGGTCTGAGAATCGGCTACTGGGTACTTTATATAATGACAAGTGCATTTGTTGAATAAATAATAGTAAATTATTACAACCTGAGACTGACGGCGACCATTGTGCGACGGGATAGCGTTCGACGTTGCCATGGTGACATACTTATTTAGTCACATCAATAAAATAATACCGCAAATATATTATGGCAAAGCAACGTTTGCCGGGACAGCTAGTAATATTATAATAATCGCGAAACTTTGTATTATGCATGGGTATTATGTATCCAGGATAATATATTGTTACTCGTTCACGTAAAAACTATCGAATGGCTTTTGATGAAACTTTACAATAATATAGGTTATTAACTGTTATTAATAATTATTATAATATAACAAATTAATGTCAGGAAACTCAAAACAAAATGTCGTATTAGGCATAGTTAATTCGGGAAAACAAATCGACGGTCCCTACGTATAAAGCGACATGTCAAAAGTAGTAGTTTTCAGGAGAGCGTTTTTAAGATTCAAACTGTTACTGTAGATTACCATAAAACATAAACACAATTATTTTTGTTGATCAGCCCCTCTAGCATACGCCAACGAGAAAATTTTGTCTACACGTTTTCTCGGTGTTTGATGGCTTTTCTCTTCATCTCTATTGACCCTAACATGACATACTTTTTTTCTCGTGTAGATCTGTCGCCAAAATCTATCGGCATAATGTCAAAAAATTATTTTGACATTATGTCGTTATCGACAATATAACTACACACGAGAGTGAGATATCTCGAGATTTTCTCGTTTGCGCATCTTAGGCCGGCTGTAAAGCTTAATGTAGGCCGTTTGTCATGATATAGCACAATTTTAAATATTTACTGTATTTTCGCCAAAATTGCAAGATGACCGTTTTTACGGTGACAATTCAAGACTGCCCATCACGGTTAAGTCGTACATGTCCGTTTTTACTTTGGAAGATTTAAAATATCATATTAGGTCCTAATAAAATGATTCGTATTGTCATAATTTATAAGTTTATAACGTATAAGTAAAACAAATTCTGGCTCTTCAGTGAGAAAAACTAAAAAACACAGACATATCTTTTTATACGCTGCTAATTTAAGTAGTTTTTTTCTATGATAAACTCATAACTTATAATGAACGATTAAAAGGACATGTCATCAATTACTTTAGGTCCATAATGAAAAATTGTAATAAAATGTGATTATTTGATAAATTAAACTGTTTAGTTTTAAAAAGTCTACAAAGTTTAGTATCTATGTATTAATTAATTCTGTTTAACTAAAGGGTAAAGCATAAACATAATAATGTTGAAGATAAAAAGGACTGACTTTATTTGTAACAAAATGCATCGTTGCTATGATTTCGATTGTTTATATAACATTTTTGAAAATTTGTCAATGATAAGTTTGTATATAGATTATGGATATAATGTTGAAAAAAAACTTTTAACATATTTACATGTTTTTGAAGTCTGAAGATAACGAATGCCCAGATACTTTGCCTTTTTCTTCTTCTTGGTCATTTCGCATACTTGGCAAGGTCAATTCCTTTTCCAATTTTGAGACCTAGGTGACCATGCACGACCTTATACTTTTATTGCATCTTACATGAGTAAATTTTTTGAGGCTTCGTTATAAGTTATAACTTCTAAGGTGGACAAGTCTGGACAATAAAATAAATGATGAGGAGGGGTTAAACTACTACTGTGAGCGTAAATCTAAGGTGTACTGTCTAAGACAAGACATCTGTAACCTTTCTAAGCGCAAATAAGTTTACCACATAGACGACAAAGACTACGGCGGCAACGCCGGCCTTGTACGTTGACTGTGCATTATTTCAAAAAGTACAGTTGCTAGGGGCTGGGCGCCATATAAATTTTTTACATACTCACTAAGAGCTATCTAATGGTATATGTTTTATCTCTGTTGAGCAATATACCAAAATGCCCATGATCCTTTCTGAGTCGATTATTATATTCAGCTTTAACTGACTCTTGAGCTTTTCTGAAGGTCGTAATTTTTTGTATTACCGTTGAATACAGAGCTGCATTGATGTAATCGGTCTTTTGACACCCTGTATAATCTGTATGGGTTTGTACCCATACAGATTATACAGGGTGTCAAAAGACCGCTTTACTACCGACCGAATACTAATTGTTTAGTATGCCTGAAATAAAGACATTTTATTTATTTATTTATTATTTATTATTGTGGGGCCTCGTACAACAAACGCGATTTTTTTGCTCTATAAGAGTATCGATAACGGTAAGGTCCAGATGGTTGTTCATCATGAAAAGAACTCTTCACGTCCAAACCACAGAACCGATTTTGCTTGTATTTTTTTTATACTTACCGGAAAAATGTACGGTTCTTGCGTGATAAACGAATTTTGACGGAGTTGCGGGCGTTTTTTGCTTCGAGTTTGAAAAATGTGAAAACCTGGCTTGATCGCATTAATTTCTTCAGTATCCCCTTATACATACACGCAGTAAGTGCTTACACACGTAATAACTCTTGAAGCCATAAATAACCACAACGTTATAGAGATAATATAAAAACAATGTTCTTGACATAAAATAAAAACAACGTTAATGAGAAGAAAAACAACTCCTATTAGAAACCTCTTAGGTAAACAGTTGATATTAAGAAAAAAATGATAAGCGTAACCTAAGTTTATTATGGAATCCTTCTCACATTTCGATTTTCAAGTGGGCTATACTTTTACATTGGAAAATTATACAACGTAATGTCACCATACATTGTCAGACTGTATAAATGTGCATTGTGTAAAATCCTCTAAATTTAGCAACAATAGGAATCGACAGCTCAATAACATCTACCCACTGCAGATAAGTCCGATAGTCAACTATAAACATTTAACATTCCAGTTTCCACTAACTTTTCATACATACATTTGTTACAAAACGCCGTTGTTTTATGTACCTACTATCAGAGAGATTCCTATGCAGATCGGGGTAACCAAACTACGTAGGTCGTAGTTTGGTTGCGTTACGTCAAACCCAACCGACAGATCACAATTACAATTAGGGTTGGACCTCATCTGGCAGCACAGAATCGCCTTTTTCCGTCGCCCTTTCTCTTTCTGTCGCTTAGAACTGCCATTTTGCTAGACCGAGACAGAAAGCATAATGCGATAGCCTCGTGGATTCCGCCGCGTGCTATTAGTCCACTTAAAAAAACAGGTGTAGAGTGCGTGAGCTGCAATCTAAGCAATTTCTTCAGAAATGTGTTTAGGATGCCTAGAAGATAAACATACTAAACGTCCCCGCCCCTAGGGGGTGAGCCGGAGTGCGGGGAGGGGGTTAAAGTTCCCGTTTTTGAGTTTTTGGCTCACATCTTTAAAACGGTACGTCGTAAAGAAAAAGTGTCTTCTACACAATAAAAGCTACTAAAATTTACTACAACTATGTCATTTACACTATGTATCTATCTCCAATCCTTACCATGCTATGAGCTTCTAAAGCGGTCGATTTCCAAAAACACACATCAACTAAGTCTAGGGACATTTGTATTTTATGAGATCTATCAGGATTTTTGAAGACAGTAAATGAAAGAATTATAGCTTACTAGCTGTCCCGGCAAACGTTGCTTTGCCGTAATATAAAGTATTTCGCTCATATCATTATTTTATTGAAGTGACTAAATAAATATGTCGCCATGGCAACGTCGATTACAAACAATGGCCGCCTTCAGTCTCAGGTTCTAATAATTTACTATTATTTATTCAAAAAATGCACTTATCGATATATAAAGTATCCAGTAGCCGATTCTCAGACCTACTGAATATGCATATAAAATTCGGTAAAAATCAGTAAAGCCGTTTCGGAGGAGTTCGTGGACTAACATTGTGACACGAGAATTTTATATAATATAGCTGACCCGGCAAACGTTGTTTTGCCATATAAATTATAGCAGTGCCCGCGACTTTGTTCGTGTGGTTGTCGAAAACACTGTCGCGATTGCAATAAAAAGGATATAGCGGGTCAATATCTTAAGGCGATATATCGAAAATAAATTATACCGCAAGGGCAATTTTATACTTAATAATACGATGATGATGATGAGCGAAATTTGCATAGTAGCATCTGCTTTCCGTTCTTAAAACAACATCGAAACTCCCAAACTTGTATCTATAAAGAATCAGGTGTTCCCTCAGCACCTTCCGAACCATGATATACTTCGGTGCAAAATCTTACTTGCTTCGCTTACTAATGCTTCGAATACTTCTCACGAAACCGAAGTCATCGAATGTTTCCATATAAATTTTGAAGAGTTCCCTCGATTACTAATGGATCCCTTTATCAGGTCACCACTTTTGTGAACGGCGTACTAAATTGGGATGATGCCCTATACACCAAAAGAAAAATTTTGAAAATCGGTTCACATACGGCGGAGTGATCGTTAAATATAAAAAGAACGAACATAACACCTCCTCCATCTTGAAAGTCGGTTAAAATTGTAGCCTATGTGTTATTCTGATGTATAAGCTATATTATTGTAAAGTTTCATTAAAATCCGTTCAGTAGTTTTTGCGTGAAAGAGTAACAAACATCCATACATCCATACATCCAAACTTTCGCCTTTATAATATTATATTAGTAGGATTTTATAGCATTTCATCATAATAAACTTTCCGATTTTTTTGTTTTTAAGAGAAAATCATTGACTTTTCTATGGTCACAGAAAAGTTATATGGCCAATGATATTCAACTTAATACAGATCTGTTACGTTCATACTATTTCCGGCTTAAATTGCTTCCGAACAATTTTCAAATTCAATTGTCAAATTTGACAGATAAGTGAAACAAAAGATACGAAATGACATTTACATAAAAGAGACAGACTATACAAAAGACGGGTCAATTGGCAATTCAAAAAAATAATGCACAACGTTAATAATCAAGTTTTCACTTCTGCCGGCACTCCCGGAGTGCAACCTGTCTTTTTTAATGAATATTTGAGTTATTGAGTATAAAAACTTGTAAATCCTTTAAAAAAACCCTTGTGGTCCAAGGGGCGCAACTAGCAAGGCCCCTTAGACCGCGACTCGCGTAGCCGTGGGCTGTCACCCACACCGCCCACGCCTTACGCCGCCTCTGTAGCTGAAACGTTAAATTTCATATTATTTGCTATACCTATAATACGTTATGGGAATATGCTCGAATGAGATGTGACGCTGACATTGGGCGTTTTCACACTGCGACGATAACGACACGACACGATACTGTTGTGTCGTCTACTCGGACGACAACAATATCGTCCGACGATAGCGACACGGCATAAACCAACAGCTTGTCATGTGGTAACCGCGCGATTCCAAAAGTGTACGAGTAGAATATTCGACTGGTAATACTCGTATCCCGCCCGCGCCATAGCGTAATAGCGTAATAGCGTAGGTTTTATATTATGTTTTATATAATCTGTTCTACATTTTGTGTATTCGTAGTATGTGTATGTAGAGTACTAGGAATAAAACAAAAAAAAGTATTAATGAAAAGTTTCATTATAAAAAATACAAATACGTATACAAAAGACCAGGATTCGAATGATATAATATTATATCAATTGATATAATATATTATATTATATCGGATATACAGGGTGCAATTAAGCCTTCCTGCCAAATTTTTTCCAGGGCTTACGTATCATTAGGAGAACCCATTTAACCAAAAAAAATTGGGTGTTATTTTTTGTTAATGACATATTTTATCCCATTTAAAATCGTTGCAGAATGCTCACTCGCGGCGGTGGGTATGATCGGGGGTGACGCGAGGCGAGGCGCGCGCGCGGGGGCAGGTCACGCGCGGCGACGCGTAGTGTCCATTAATTATAGTGTTTTTAGGATAACTTTCGGAGGCTATTTCTCAACATTTTCGTACTGAGCGATTATAAATGAAAAAATACGTGTATTTTTATTTTTATAAAGGATAATTTGGTGTAATACGTGTATTTTTATTTTTTATTAAAATTTGGCAGGAAGGTTTAATTACATCCTGTATATCATGATATATATCAATTGATAATTTTATGCTTGACATAAGTAACCTAACCTATCAAAATTGATATTTATATTTAAAAATGTAAATAATGTTTTAAATGTAAAAAATCTTACATCAATTACATAGTCTAAATACACAGACGTCTTATTTTCCGAGACTTTTACAAGCCTAGGTCATCAAAAGCTTGCTATTTACAAACGAAGCACTGTCGCAAACTACTTACAATCAAATTAAAAGCGTCAACCCGGGCGACGTGTCCCAAGCGAGTGTATGGACTAAGGAAGCTTGGGGCTTGAGCAGTGGGCTCCGCCCCTCTCTCACTCCGCACGCCCCGCACGATTGCTCTGTCTAGGCGTGTCCGTTGGCCTACTGTACGTTCGATATACTGTGATCCCGCATACAAAAATTCCCGATAACGTCCCGATATCGGCGCGACAATCTGTCGGCGACGATATCGTTGACTGCAACAACACAGTGTGAAAGCGTTTAGTAGTATTTGTATGAAACTACCAGTCCGACGATATCGTGTCGTGTCGTTATCGTTGCAGTGTGAAAACGCCCGTTTTCGCTGCCGGCGATATTGCCAGTGATATTCTCGAGAAACTAGAATGCTCCCGGGAATACTCTTAACGTTCTCGACAAAATAAATTAAGTTTACAAGGACGTTTCTCTGTAAGCTCGTGTAGGTCCCATACAAATACTAGCCTGGAAACTATTTTTAACACATTGAAAAAAATACCTACCTACTAAAACTTTTATTTTAATTAGATAAGAATGTCCACTGTATTTATGCGTATATTCCGAGATATTAACGATTTTCTAAGAAATCGTCTAGGGCTGTTAAGACGCTGACAACTGCCAATGACCTTGATCTCGCATGACTCTCGCACCACTGTCGATTTTCATGCCAGAGAGAGAGAGAGATGTGAAATGTTCACTCGGTAGCGTAGATACATTTTTCGTTTGTTAGAGGGAAAAATAAATATTATATCTAGATGTCAGAACCAAATATAAATCTTACAAGCTTTGGATTTTTGTAAAAGGCATCAAATAAACAAATTTTTAAAAGCATAGCTTGTATATTATTTTAGTTAGAACTGTTTAAAGTTCCTGGAAGATGTGACTGGTATTTTTTTCATCCAGTAGGAATACATTATTTTATTATTTAAAATAAAGAAGCTTTTCAAATATAATCAAAAATCACATATACTTATGTATTTTCTGTGCCAATCAATGAAATATATACGTTTAGAAAACTGCACAAAGATGTCGAATTGGTAGCTGTCTTCGCCTTAAGTGAGACCAGATTTTTGTATAGGGAATGTCTCCCTTAATTTATATATATTTGAAACTAGTTTTGTTTATATTTATGAAAGTGAGTATTTTCATTTTCATGAATACAAGTGCCTACCTGCATCTACTATCGATATCGAGCAAAACACGAAAAGAACTGACGTTTTTGACGTGATAACGTCTTACGAGAGCTGCTATTTATGTATCCGGAATTAAAAAAAGAAACAAACATATATCTTTAATATGGTTTTATTGCTTTTCAAAATATTCGCCGCGAGGATCGACACACTTTTGCATACGCTGGAACCAATTTTCATAGCACTTTTTCCATTCTGATTGAGGTACCTCCAAAACGTGCATTTTGAACGTTGACCACGTAATTTGTTCTTCCCGTATGGAAATAAAAAGAAATCGTTAGGTGCCAAATCAGGGCTGTACGGCGGATGACCAGTCAATTCGATCTTTTGACCCTCCAAAAACTGAGTTGTTTCAGCTGAGGTGTGACAGCTAGCATTGTCGTGATGTAATATGATTCTGCGTTGTCGGTTGTCCTTTCTTATTTCTTTAAAGACTTCTGGTAAACAAATGGTCGTATACCATTCAGAATTAACCGTTTTACGATTCTCTAATGGCACTGTAGCCACATGTCCATTAATTCCAAAAAACAGGCGACCATTTGCTTCAAAGTACTTTTTGCACGAGTAACTTTTGTTGGTTTCGGCTCATCTTGGAACACCCACACCGTTGACTGTTGTTTAGTTTCGGGGTCATATGCATAGATCCAAGATTCATCACCTGTGTAGATATTATAAACGGCTTTTGACGTACCACGGTTGTATTTTTTTATCATTTTTTTGCGCCAATCGACACGAGCCTGTTTTTGATCGATTGTCAAATTGTGCGGAATCCAACGCGAACATATTTTTTTACAGCCAAATGTTCGTGTAATATCTTATGTATGCTCGTCATACTTATGCCTAAGGACGCCTCTATCTCGCGATATTTTGTGAGACAACAGCTGTTTTTGGGCGACCTTCTTTATTTTCATCCGTGAGCATAGACCGCCCACGATTAAACTCACTGTACCAGTGATAAACAGTGGTTTTTGATGGTGCTTCATCTCCAAAAGTTGCGGTGAGTTGAATAAAGCACTGTTGTTGATTTAACCCACGCCGAAAATCGTAGTAAATCATTGCACGAAAATGTTCACGCGTTAAATCCATGGCAAATGAAGACACGCAATTTTCAAAATGACGCCACAATGGAAAAATAATTGACAGTCACATGAAACAAAATGTATTCTTCAACAAAAGAGTTCTATTTTCAAATGTTGTAATTACTTTTTTAATATTGTTGTTGTAAGTGGCCAGTTCCGGATACATAAATAGCAGCCCTCGTAGGTACACCTCAGTGCAAAATCTTACTTGTTGTTAGCATATTAATATTAATATGCTTAGAATACTTCCCACGAAATTGACGTCACCGCATGTTTCCATATAAATTTGAGGAGTCCCCTCGATAATCGATTACTTACGGATTCTTTGATGAGGTCACGATTTTTGTGAACATGGTACCAAATTAGGATATATCCTATAAACCAAAAGAAAAATTTTGAAAATTGGTTCACAAACGGCGGAGTAATCATTGAACACAAAACAGACGGAGAAATATCGAAGTATCAGTAGGTCCCGTTTTTACCCTTTGGGTACGGAACCCTAAAAACGAACATAACTGTCATAACACCTCACCTAATTTTGAAAGTCGGGTAAAATTTTAGCCTATGTGTATTCTGATAAGTGTCCGACCGAAGCTTCGGCTTCGGCTTCGGCCGCCTTCGGCGAAAAAAACCACCTTCGGCTTCGGCCTAAAACCCGGCCGAAGCCGAAGCTTTGCCGAAGGTACGAGCAACCGTCGAAATTGAACGAACTGTAAACTGTTACGAAAGACTGAGTGAGTCGAGAGAGAGCGACGGACCGGGTCGTGTATGCAGAGACCGCTAGGTGGGTCAAATACAGTAAACAAACACTAACTTCTTAATAAATAACTTAAATTATTTATTAAGAATTTGTGTTTATTTTATTTATTAGTCTAGTTTCGGTCTAGTCGAGTAAAACAAAGACTGATTGATTGGTCTAATTCAATAATTAGGACTTCAGGACTTCACGACTTTTAGTATGTTTTATCCCTAAGCACCCTGAATAAGTTCCAGCAGAAATCTCTCAGATTCCTCGCTCACGCATTATACAAAGTAGCTACTTTATTGACTGAACTATTGTAAAAAAAAATTCTTTATTATTAATTCACAAATAATAATTTAACTGTGAATTAATAATAAAAAAACTATCGCTAAGCATCCCGAATAAGTTGCAGCAGAAATCTCTTAGATTCCTCGCTCACGCATTCTATAACAGCTACAAAGTAGTTGTAGAATTCAATCCATTCCATATTTAAGAAACGCATCTACGCGTCGCGTTGCGGCCTGAATAAACACTAAGGTTTGATTCAGACAGCGCCGCGCCTCGCCTCGCCTCGTCGCGATGCGGTCTTAAGGCTGCTCTTTCGAAAAAAGCGTGCAGATGAAACAACTTTTCATCGGCATTAACAGAGAAATTATATCTGAAAAAAATAATTAGTAATCTACTTGATATGATACGTTATTTGGTTTTGCCATATTTTTTCTATCGGTATCACATAATTTAAAGAAATAAAAAACCAAATCACCTCCAAATCGTTGAATGAAACCACTTTACTCCTTCATTATTTATCAGAAGAATATATAAAAAATATCTACTGCTTTGCAATACATAAGTTAATAATTTGGTTTTTTTACCTTTTTGAAATATGTAAAATATTAAGCCTTAAAAAGGTTTTTGCTCCTATTTCGCCCTATCATGGACGCGGCGAGCGTCGTAACCGCCACAGTACAAGGCGCGCTGTTATGAAGTTATTTTAAGGGCGTTCCGTCCGGAGATTCCGTAACTGACCGTATTTAAAACCTTATTAACTCATAATCTGAAAGCTACAAAGTTATAATAAAAATACAGCAATAATCTTCAGTACATCAACATTTCTTTTGTCGTTTTAAATTTTCTATTTTTGTTTCTTATACTCATGAAATCAGCTTCCAAAGTAATACCAATTTGTTAAAATTCAAGCATACATTCAGCATCTCCTTAGAATTTACAAATTACTTTTATTTGAAACTCACGCCAATAGATCGACAATATCATAAACTACATATTCGCCGTTTAAAATTTTTTTAGGACAATTTTGAACTAAGATAAGTAAAAATAATAGGGTTTTGGCGCGATCTCGGCAACGCGGCAAATGTATGGCCAAGGTCGTTCGCTCGGGGGACGGCCTTAATGTCATTTACGTCGATATTCGCACTGACAGACAATCGACCTGCTAATTTAGGGAGAGAGGGCCCTTAAATCACGAAATCACAAACTTTTATTCATCATTCGATTCGATTCATCATTCGATCGTGAACGTGTTTGGCGTTTACTAAAATTTTGTATGGGATTTGTACACCTGCTCACGGGAGTGAGCGCAGCCCAGTGAGTAATCCCATACGAAATCTTAGTAAACGCCAAACGCGTTCACGATCGGATGTGAAACGAAAAACTCACACTCGGCATATAGTAACATACACATAACACAACACACGCACACAAAAAAAAATTAGTGAATGATACAATTCTCGCGCTCTGGCGTATGCGTTGCCATGATTGAATATTGCGGAACTTCCTCATTATGAGGAAGCGGAAGAGGAATCCTCAGCAACCCTACTTTAAATATTGATAAGTGCATATTTTGTTGAATAAATAATATTATATTATTACAACCTGAGACTGACGGCGACCATTGTTTGTGCGACGGGATAGCGATTGACGTTGCCCTGGCGACATACTTATTTAGTCACTTCAATAAAATAATAATATGCTCGAAATACTTTATATTGTTATGGCAAAGCAACGTTTGCCGGGACAGATAGTTATATTATAATATTAGCTGACCCGACAGACGTTGTCCTGTCTTAACCATGATTATATTTTAATTCGAATTGGTATAATTAAGAAAACAATAGATTAAAATTTGTATCTTCATGGCCATCAAAATAGATTAATAAATAGTTTAAGCGAAAATCATAAAAATTTTTTTGTGCAGGAACCGTACATTTTCCGGGACAAAAAGTATCCCTTGTCCTTTCTCGAGACTCAAAGTATCTCCATATCAAAATTCATCAAAATCGATTGAATAGTTTACGCGCAAATCATAAAAGTATATTGTGCAGTAACCGTACATTTTTCCTGGACAAAATGTATCCTATATCCTTTTCCTGGTTCTAAGATACCTCTCCACCAATTTTTAGCCAAATTGGTTTATCCGTTCTTGAGATAAAAGTTTATTGGGCGGGAACCGTACATTTTCCGGGACAAAAAGTATCCCTTGTCCTTTCCCGAGACTCAAAGTATCTCCATACCAAAATTCATCAAAATCGATTAAATAGTTTACGTGCAAATCATAAAAGTATATTGTGCAGTAACCGTACATTTTTACGGGACAAAATGCTATTCCTGGTTCTAAGCTACCTCTCCACCAATTTTCAGCCAAATCGGTTCATCCGTTCTTGAGTTATAAGTGGCGTAACTAACACAACTTTCATTTATATAATATATAGATTATTGTTTATGTTAAAGATGACTCGTGTTACTACTTTCCAGAGGATTGTTTGTGATAGCTGCAGTCTAAGCACGTGTTTACCTTACAAATGACTTTACGACACTCAAAAACGTAACGGGGACAGCCAGGCGAAAAGCAATAGAAGCTCTAAAAATATAGTCCGTATTTTAGATGCTTCTACCGCTTTAAAAAAACTTAACACAGAACTTATTGTGCTGAAAACAAAAGGCGTGTATAGTTTCGAGGTTAAAGTTTCATTAGGAGTGATTACTTTATACATTATTAAAATACTTTTTGATAAAATTGCTCAGGACAGCCTTTTACGTGTTACAGAGAATCATCCATAATTACATGGTTTTGTATATTTATCAGTAAATAGTAATAATATATGTATAGTGTCGTGTAACGTGTTATGCTATAGGTAATCCAAAGACAAAGACATGATGAATACGAACAATGAACTTTTTTATTTTATTAAATTCACCCCCCTAACATTATAGGCTTGTTATTATTCTTTTATTTATTTATTTTTTCTTTTCTTTCTATTCTTTTTATTTCTTTTATTCTTTTTTAATGATTTATTACATAGCTGAGTGATTCTTCAAAAATGATTCTCCGCGTAACTTTCGCGGGTTCTTCATAACTGAGTGAACCCACGAAAGTTACGCGGAGAATCATTTTTGAAGAATCACTCTAAATTAGTGAATCCACGAAAGTTACGCGGAGAATTATTTTTGAAGAATCACTCAGCTATTTGACAGACAATGGACTTCGATTTCTTAGCTTTAGTCATTCCTGAGAAAAATCGATATCGCTACAGCCAAATTATTAAGGCATCGCGTCGCCTTAAAGGGAAATTCGAAAAAAAATAAGTACCTAATTTTATCGTCATATTATGTATCATATTTCAGGGAGCCCTAGAACATTTGTTTTATTAGTAACAAGCAAATTTTTTGTGAGTAGCTTCATTTTGATAAGACAAACAACTTTTTTATTTGCGAAAAATCTTGAAAGTGGTAGCTAACAGAGATAGAAAGGATTTCATACTTTGATTTGATGGTCCTAAAATTAATAGGTATTGTATATTTTTTTAGTAATCATCAAGAAACAGTTTTGGGACTTACGACCTTTACTTTCGTGCTATAATGCGGGAACCGTTGTTACGCGATTTTGTTCACTATTAGCTGCAGCCTAAAGGACATTGCCCGGGAGCACGATTCATGGAATCGTTGTATCACGATTGGAGGATAGCGGTGTGTGTAGGCGGGGCTAGAGTTTTGACAGTAGGCTCTTAAGACTATGACTGAAGAAATGCTAGTTTTTTCCATCTGATAAAAATGTTTCTCAACCCATTCTCTCAGTCCACTGTGAAAGTAACAGCGCTGAAAGAGCAAATTTTTTTTTAATGGTTTGTATGGGCAAGCGAGAAGAGCCCGCCATGTATTTTTCAAAAAAAATCACAAAAACACCTCACGTAACTTGTGGACGCCATCTATCTACATGTTTTTTGACTGTACACTGTGCCCCCGAAGAAATTGATTCATAGGCAGTTGACATACCTACGTCACTTGGTCGGATTGTGACGATTCAACGTGCAGTTCGACAAGGCTTTAAATGAATATGTCAATTATGTCAATGGGCGCTGCTGGTAAAGGAGCCTAGAACTGTCAAAAATGACGTTTTTGTATGATAGAAGCGTTAGTTCCTTTTCTCGCCACGTTAATAAACAACCTTGTCGAACTAAAATTCATAATGTCATGTCGGCTGGATTTAATGTAACGCAACCAAATTACGCAGGTCCGCTATCAGACTATGAATCAACTTCTCTGATAGTACGTAGTATAATGTAGTTACGCGTCAAAAGCACACAGTCCCGAAGGTTAATCAGTTTAGTACCACGAGGCAATGATATTAAATAAAGCAGTGGAATCCTCTATATTTAGTAGAAAAGGGCATCCGTTGTCCTTTGCCCTGAGCTCACGTAACTCGATTTCGTATTAAGGAAATCTTCATTATCTTTATCTTGTTACAAGGTATATTTTGCACCTATCAAGATTATAATGTGACTGTAGCGAGCGTCGTCTGTACGCGTTGCTCAGTAATTTAGTTTATGCACAGGAACCGTACATTTTTAGGGTTCCGTAGTCAACAAGGAATCCGTCTGTCTGTCCGCGGTTTCAGAGACTATAGGACCTACAAAGCTGTAATTCGGCATGAATGCACATAATTTTATTAATGATACCGACAAAATGGTATATAAAATCTTAAAATATATTTCTTTTATGGAACCTCCCCTACACATCAATCGGGGATGATATATTTTTTTCGCGTCCACCCCACCGTGTTTTTAAAAAAATATAGAGTATTCTATAATATTATGGATCATTTTCCAATTTAGGGGTCCTTTTGTGAAATATAAAGTTTCAAACCGGAAAAAACATTAAGAGTCCAGTGTCGCCCCCTTCTACCAGATAAACGGTTGCTTCTGGAAATGTGAAAAAAAAACGGGAGTAGGAAATATGATAAATTTAAAAGGAAAATTATCACGGCTACGAAGACTTCATAAGTTATTAAGTAATAGTCGATCAACTAAAAAAAAAAATATTCGAAGTATAAACTATAATATCTTATCAAAGTCGATTTAGCGGTTGTGAAGAGGTCACAATAATATACAGATTTTGATTAGGTATAGATAGAGATCTAAAGTATGTTACATATCGGCGTTTAGCAGCGGAAAATACTATGATTTTATGTATAAAATTCTCGTGTCACAATGTTAGTCCACGAACTCCTCCGAAACGGCTTTACTGATTTTTACCAAATTTTATATGCATATTCAGTAGGTCTGAGAATCGGCTACTCGGTACTTTATATATTGATAAATGCATTTGTTGAATAAATAATAGTAAATTATTACAATCTGAGACTTACGGCGACCATTGTTTGTGCGACGGGATAGCGATCGACGTTGCCATGGCGACATATTTAGTCACTTCAATAAAATAATATGGGCGAAATACTTTTATATTATGGCAAAGCAACTTTTGCCGGGACAACTAGTAATAATATAATGTATTATAGCAAGTGATTTTGACTTCCTCACTCATTTCAAAAGCAAAATAATTTAATTTGTTACAAGCTTATTTCAGGAAAACTATTGCTAATAAATTAATAAATTATAACAAAAAACTATTCTCAACTAAACTAGTTTGAATTCTGAAATTGCTGAAATTTTCCATAGCCAAAGATGGTTTTAAAATTACGCTTTGTAAGGCTTTTTACAGACGAGCGGTACTTGTCGAGGGCAGTCGACGTCAGCCGTCAACTGTCGACGGCTACCGTGGCGTGGACGCGTGCCGTTGACAAGTGCCGTTCGTTTGTAAAAGCTCTTTGTATGTTCAACTACCAAAATCAATTTTTATTCGCCGTCATGTTTAAGTCTGGCCAGGTATGCATTGACGTTTCACTACTCATTACTTCTAGTAATAAGTAATGAGAAATTTTCATTAGGTACTCATTACTTTTAGTAATGAGTTAATATGAAATTTCCACTACTCATTACTTTCAGTAATATATATGTATGTAAATTTTTAAAGACCCCCCAAACACTCCGCCACAACAGGCCATCGGGCATCTTCAGTCCTGGACCCCCCGAGTAAGAGGCCAGGATCGTATAGAGGGAAAAATACAACAAGAACAAGCCGAATCCCATATCCAGGACAAACAGTTGCCGAGTTATAACCACTCAAACTTGGACATTGACAGCTCGGCAACTATCAAACGTCGAACAAAAGCGGCCATAACTCCGCTCCCAATAGGCCTAGAGCAACGGGGTTTCTTCTAACAGCAAAGGTAACACCTCGGCTACCCCCTCCCCGAATTTGAACTAAATCGGAGACATAAATTTTTTTTTATTTATTTATTTATTTTATTTAATAATTTATGTACACATAACCAGTTTACAAAGAAAACTTAAAACTAGAGATACATTTTGGTACAAAGGTACTACTTATTCCAAATTGGAATCTCTTCCAGTAGACCTGTTACAGGAAACATTAAAAAAAGAGGTAACAATAATATTAGTGCACACGACAATTTGGTATAAAATAAAAAAAAATAGTCAAAATATAGAACTTAATAAACATAATATTATAACATACATCTAAGAATAAGTATTATACTAATTATGAATTAAAATTAATATTTTAAACGCAATTCTATTTGCCAAAGTATCGAAAATATATTATACAATATACACACTTATATTATATAGTATAAAAACACAAATAAAAATATACATAAAATACAATATTATTAGGGCTTGCTGAGATAGGTGACGTGGTCAGGATAGGCGTAAATAGTGCTCGTGCAATCTTTTTTTGAATTGTGCGAGTGTTTTGCAATCGCGTATATGACTTGGCAAGGAGTTCCAAAGCTTAGCAGCATAAACAGTGAAGGAATACGCAGAGAAGTCAGTACGATGAGGAGGGATATCTAAAAGGGTTCGTCTAAAGGATCTACAGGATAAATTTTGCAAGTTGGGAAAGGAGAAGCGCTCTTTTAAATAGGAAGGGGTCGTAGGCCTAAATAAAATATTGAAGAGGAAACAAAGTATACGGTATTTTCTGCGGAAGCGAATAGGGAGCCACCGTAGCTGCTTTCTGTATTCAGACACGTGATCGTATTTTCTTAGGTCAAAAATAAAACGTATGGACAGATTTTGCAACCGTTCTAATTTGTTTAAGAACTCTTCGCTTGCATCCAAATAGCAAACGTCCGCATAGTCGATGATAGGTTGAATTAGGGTCTGCGCTAATAAAATTTTGGTAGGAGTAGGAAGAAACTTTTGGAGCAGTTTGAGGGAATGCAAGGTGTGGTAAACTTTGCAACTAACATTGCTAACATTGGCATTCCACGACAGATGTTCATCAAAAATAACTCCCAAGTTTTTAGCAGTATCGGAGAAAGGTATTGCAGTGCCGTTTAACATAATGGGAGGAAGAGTACCTTTGTCAAGTAGAGCTAGCATCCGTTTACTGCCTATTAACAGCGCTTTAGTTTTAGAAGGATTGACAAGTAAACCGAATGACTGCGCCCAATCACAAATACGCTTAAGGTCATCATTTAAGAGAGCTATGGCGGAAGCTGCATTGGGTATAGTAAAGTGCTGATATACTTGCAAATCATCTGCATAGAGATGATATTTAGACACTAATATTTGAACAATAAAGTTAATAAATATAGAAAAAAGAAGAGGGGAAAGTACACCACCTTGTGGAACACCTGCATCGAGATCAGACCAGTCAGAGTAATCATTATTGATCATCACTCGCTGCAACCGGCCCCGAAGATAAGAGTTAAACCAGGCCAAGACGGAAGGGGACAAATTTAAAGACCGTAACATACCTAGAAGAATATCAAAATCGATCGAATTGAAAGCACTACTAAAATCTAAGAGGATAAGGGCGGTAAGTGATTTGTTTTCCATGGCCCACCGAATGTCATCCATGATATTTAATAGGGCAGAAACGGTGCTATGCCCAGAACGAAATCCTGACTGCAGTGAGCTTATATGATTATTTTTTAATAGGAACGAAGAGAGCTGCTGGTGAACGATGTTCTCCAAAACTTTAGAGAGGAAAGGGAGTATGGAAATGGGACGAAAAGAGGAAAGGGAAGTAGGATTAGGAACTTTTGGAAGAGGAAGAACATTCGCCTTTTTCCAATCCCGAGGGAAACAGCCGGAGAATAATGAAAAATTAAAAATGTGAGTCAAAATAGGAAGTAAGGAGGGGAGAATCAATTTAATCATCTTGGAGGATATCCTGTCACAGCCAGCAGCCTCTGAAGTAATTGATAGAACTGCAAGTCTCACCTTCGATTCTGTACAAGGAGTAAAAGTAAAAGCCGGGGACGTGAAGGGTAAGTTGGATATAGATTTTAAAGTTCTCAGTTTTATGTTATTGTTTAAAAATATTGGAGGTTGAGAAAAGTGTTTATTGAGGGCATTTAAATCGTAATCATTAGAGTTAGAAACGGGAGTTTTGCCAATACCTACCGATCTAAGAAATTTCCAAGTATCTGCTGTATTACGGTTTTGTAAGGAGGAGTAAAAGTAACGCCGCTTGGCATCGCGACATGTGTGATTGCAGCGATTACGCAACAGCTTAAACTTGGAATGGTTTACTTCGTTAGGACAAAGTTTAAATTTCCTTTTGGCCTTATCGCGTGCTGCCATCAGCTCCTTGATAGAATCCGAGAGCCACGGTGCCGGATTGTGCTTTACTTTTACTCTCCTCATAGGGGCATGTCGGTCATAGAGCTCCAATATTGTATTATTAAAATTAACAATTTTATCATCCAAGTCCGAGCTATTAAGTACAGATGTCCAATCTAATTTTTCAGCATCTTGCTCAAGCGCTTGTTTATCAATACGATTGAAGCTACGGAGAAGTAAAGTTTGGGGTTTACGTTTAGGGGGTCTTATTTTGTAGGACAGGAAAACAAGGTCATGGTAGGAAAAAGGGGCAACGAGCTGTCCATTAGTAGCCACATTATTAGGAGATGATACAATAATGAGGTCTAATAGAGAGGGCGTACAGTTAGGAAAGTTATGGGTGGGATTAGAGGGAAGGACATGAAGGTTATAGGAAGTTAAAAGTGAGTGTAACTTACGTGAGCGATTGTTATCTTTAAGGAGACAGGTGTTAAAATCTCCTCCCCCCGCGGACTCGGTACGGCTAACATCGTCTGACGTGCGCTCCGGGAATTAAAATTGTTTTCGGTGGTTAAAATCGTTAATTGCGTGCTGAGTGTGTGTAAAAAGCTAGGTAACGGTGTCATCTACGTTTACTGTAAGTTTTTGATCACATTTGCCCGTATTTTATTGGATTTATCTCGGTAAGTAATTCCCTTTGTTCATTTTTAACAGTAAGGAATTGTAGGTAGGTAAAGATATTGTATCGTCGGTACCGCGCGCGCAGCGCCGGGCGCCCGGCCTTGCGATCAGCTGATCATAAATAGTGTTATTGTTGTTGTTAACTTTAAAAACAACACATAATGTCTAGTCATAATAACATGCCGCCAGATAAAAATACCAACCCATTTGAAAGAAGGGACGGCATACCTTGTTCCCCGCCAACGTCGTCCGGCAAACGTTTGCTGTCCGAACTATCGCCTTCTTCCGTGTCACCAGTCGAAAAACGTCACCAACCCATAAGGGACGAGCCGCAGTCCCCGGTTATTTCAATATTAGACACTAGCAGCGCAGTCGATGATTCGTTTAATTACTGCGAGTTAGTCCGCGAAGCGTCCTCGTACTTGGGTAAAATTAACGAATTCGCTAACGACACTGTCTCGAGACGCAATAACTTTGCCAATAAATCCGATATAATGAACATGACACAAAAATTGACAACTATAGTTTCTCTTCTTGCCATTAAAAACTCGTCACTTGAAACCAAAGTTGCGAATTTGGAGCGGGATTTAATATCCGTTAAACTTAATCAGGTCGTGAAACCGGCCCCCGCGGCGCCTCCGGTCTCTTATTCCGAGGCCCTCAAACTGAAACTCGCGAAATCGGTTCCCCCCGTCGAGACACGTAAACCACTCCCGTGTGTTATAGCCTACCCCACGCAAGAAAAATCGGCGGAATTAAAATCGGCAACTGAGACCAAGCAGGCTTTGATGAAGGTCATAAACCCGGCCGACGGTTTTCAATTTCACGGCGTTAAGAAAACAGCGAATTCGGGCGTGCTTCTGCGCCTCACGAGCGAGTCGCAAGTTAAAAAATTAAAGTCAGTCGAAGCGCTAAAATCTGCCGGTCTCCGTCTCGAGACACCCAAGGGGCGTAGCCCGCGCATCCTTATCAAAGATGTTCCTCAACACATTACAGACGATAATTTTCTTTTATCTCTTTACAACCAAAACGTAAACGGCGAAATTAATGTGACACAAGATCAATTCATGAGCTCCACAAAAATAGTAAGACGTCGTATTTTAAACAAAGAATATAATAATCGAAAATGGATAGGTATCGAACTAGACCCTAAAGTGCGTCAACACCTCATCGAAACAAAAGAAAAACTTTTTATCGACTGGGCAATGTGTCGCTTCGTCGATGATGTTGAACTCGTGCGCTGCGCTAACTGTCAACAGTACGGGCACACCGCTAAATTCTGTCGTGACACAAAGCCATGCTGTAAACATTGCGCCGAGGGGCATACCTCGGATAGCTGCCCAAAAAAAGATAAAGACGACTTTAAGCCGGTTTGCGGTAGTTGTTTGCGATATAAAAAACCGACCGACCACCACACAGGCTCCCCAGATTGTCCTACGTATAAGTCTAAAATGGAGCAACTTATTTTAACGACTCGGTATGGATAGTTTAAATATAGGACAGTTAAACCTCCACAATAATAAGCACGCAACGATAGAATTAGAAAAGTTGGTTTCCGATTACAATTTAGACTTGGTGCTCGTACAGGAGCAATATCAACTCGCGTCGCTACGGTCGAAGATAGTACAAATTGATAACCTAGCTCGCGCGGGTATTTATACACCTCAGTCTAGATTTTCAGTCACGGCCTTAACTAACCTTTCGACGTCGCACTGTGCGGTAGCCGAGGTATCGTGTCCTCAGTTTAGACTATACGTTGTAAGCTGCTACTTCCAGTACGCGGATTCCGTTAGCCCTCATTTACATCAACTTCGCCGCGTATTACAATCTCTCGCGGGTAATAAAATTATCATTGGCGCCGACGTCAATGCATCCTCGCCCTTATGGCACGGCCAACTTAGGTACACTGACCGCGACCGACGTACCGCTGTAGAAGACTTCATTGCGGAGTTTAACCTCCTTATTCACAACACCCCCGATGCACCACCTACCTATAGTAGCCCAACGGGCGAATCGTCGATTGACGTCACGCTATCCAGCGCGTACGTCCAGATTAGGCATTGGCGTGTCCTTCCTGATGCGTCATGTAGTGATCACCGCTTATTGGTGTACGAGTATTCTCGTGCGGTCCCGAGTGATACCGTAGTCAATTCTAATGACTATAAATACAATGTAAAGAACGGCGATTGGAAATTATTCCGCTCCCTCATTATCATGCCGGAGACTTCACTCGGCCGGATTTAAACGTCAACGAGTGCGCGGAAATTATGACAAACACATTTGTTTACTGTGCCGATGTAGCCTTGGGTCGTAGACCTCTTAAAAAAGATCACAACTGTAAATGGTGGAACAGTAAACTTCTTAATCTTCGTCGGGAATTTAGAAGGGCCAGGCGCAAAATTAATAATCTTCGTAAATCTGGCCTCAATCGTTCGGATGATCATTACATAATTAGTTTAAACAACCTACGCATTTCAAGGTCACGCTATCGCGCCGCCGTTACGTTAGCAAAAAATAATATGTTGAAGAATGCCGCGAACAGACTAGATAAAGAGGGCCCCTGGTCCTCTTTATACCACGAGCTTAAACCCAGTAGTAGTAATGAGCCAAGCTTTTTCTCAAATATTAAAATTAACAACTCTTACACTTGTAGTCTAGACGAAACGGCGAAGGCATATCTAAACGTTCTCATCCCAGACGACGAGCCCTCCTTGGATGATGAACACCACCGCGTCATAAGGAGTAGAATGTTAGACCCCATTCATACACCGGTCTCAGATTTACCAACTTCGGAGGAGTTTAGTAAAATAGTAAACCTTTTGCCTATAAAAAAATCTGCGGGCGAGGATAAAATATCGAATATTATGATAAAACAAGCGTGCTTAGCGGCCAATTCATCGATTCTACATGTTTACAACAGATGTATCGCAGAAGGTATATTTCCAAAAATTTGGCGCACCGGTTGCTTAAAATTAATACCTAAAGCGGGAAACAAACCTCCAGACGACCCAAAATCTTACCGTCCGATAACGTTACTGCCTTGCTTAGGTAAATTACTAGAACGTCTCATCGTACCTCGCCTGCTACCCGGTGGCCCTAAATTTCATAGTCATCAGTTCGGTTTCACCGCCGGGAAATCGACTGTTGACGCGGCTATGGAAGTTAGAAAAATAGTAAATCTTTCGGAATCGAAATACGTGGTCGCCATTTCATTAGATATTTCCGGCGCGTTCGATCATGCTTGGTGGCCGATATTATTATTAAAACTAAAAAATCGAGGCTGCTACTCTAATATTTATGCCATAATACGTTCTTACTTTTTTAATGGTCAAACTAAGCTTCGACTAGGACATTGTACACACGCCAAAGATTTAACTTGCGGCTGCCCTCAGGGCTCTGTTATTTCGCCAAAACTATGGAATTTAGGATTTGATGATTTATTAAGTCTTCCCCTACCACCGCTGTGCGTACTAGTTGGCTACGCCGATGACGGTTTTCTCATCGTTCAAGCAGATTCACGTTCCGAAATTGAATCTAAAGCCAATGATAGTCTTAATTTAATATCGAGCTGGGGTAAACGTAATCGCCTGAAATTTGCCGCGCATAAAACTTACCAAATTCTTTTAAAAGGTTCCCTTATATCTTCCCCTAGCATTAAACTTGACAATATTAACGTTAAACGCAAACAGTCGCTCTGTTATCTTGGTTTTTACTTGGAAAATAAATTTACATTTTTAGAACATATAATTCAAACTGGAGAGAAAGCGAAGCGCAATTTTTACTCCTTTACCAAAATATCTACGTCGACATGGGGCCTCTCTTTCAAAACCCTAAAATTAATTTACACCGCTACTTACCTAGGCAGCATTTGCTACGGGGCCCCCGTGTGGGCCGACAGAGCAACTATCGGCGCGGCTCGTCGCAAGTTGCTACAAAGCCAACGTCTTGCTCTTATATTCTTGTGCAAAGCTTACAGGACCACAAGCACTGAAGCCTTGCCTGTGTTAGCCGGAGTTTTACCCGTTGACCTTGAGATTCAGCGTCGTGCGACAATGTATTATCATAACAAAAACATGGACAACCCGTTCTTTTTAAGCGCTCGCGATAAAATTAAAATAGCAAGATTGTTTGAACCTTTAGAAAACTCTGTGCAAAGCCTAATCTCCGAATGGCAGTCGCGATGGGACTGTTCCACCAAAGGGCGTCATCTTTATAATTTCTTCCCTAATATTCGTGAACGGTTATCCAAACATTGGATGGATATTGATCACTGCGTTTCTCAATTCCTGACCGGTCATGGAAATTTTAAGGCCAAACTTTACGGATTTAAACTAGTAGCATCACCCATGTGCGAGTGCTCGACCGAAGGCAACATGTTTGAACAAACCGCGCATCATGTTCTCTGGGAGTGCAGTCTCTGGCAGGACGAAAGAACTACTATGCTAAACAACCTATTCTGTACATCTGGAGTCGCATACTACGGTGATCTCGTGGACAGCGCTAGGAACTTCCGTGCCTTCAAGCGTTTTTGTCACAATTATTATTGGCAACAGTCAAACACAATAAACTCCAATATTAACTTAGCTTAGCTTAGGAGTCACAATTATTATTAACCTTATTTCCGTGGTGCTCCCCCTTAAGTTCTTTGACTTTCGGTCATTGCAACTTTGTGCTGTCTCCCGCTTTTATGGGGAGGGAAATTGGAATCTTCCTACTCCTCCTATTTTCTTCTGATTAATTTCGTTGCGGGTCCCAAGACAGTTTTAGCATGTCCCTCGGGCTCCCTGAGATCATATCAAAGGGTTTTCGTGGTTGGATACCGCTGTCGATCCTGGCGACACAGGAGATACAGTGGTGGGAATGTGTGGTGGGCCAAAGCCCGAAAAAAAAAAAAAAAAAAAAAGGTGTTAAAATCTCCCATAATTACAACATGTTGGTAATTTAAACGAAAACTAGTGAGCAGGTTATCAAGAGATTCAAAATAGTCAATACCAGAATTAGGGCTGTACAAAACGATCAGGAGCAATTTGGTATGATGAGTGACAATTTCGATGGCCAGATACTCCGCTTGCTCTGAATAAGCAGAAGGAGACATTTGCAATATATTATATTCAATATCAGCGCGGAGATATATGGCAACACCACCACCACCTTTGTCAGTTCTGTCGTTGCGAATGAGGATAAATCCAGGAATTGAATATTGGATGGATGGAAGAGAGGGCTTAAGGAAAGATTCAGATATCAAGATGGCATCGAGATTAGTAGCACTAAAGGACGCAAGGAGATCCGGATAATGACTCGGGATGCTCTGGGCATTAATGTGTGCTATGTTAAGGTTGACTCTGTAATTGCTAAAGATCTCAGAGAGTTGATCACTTAAAGTAAGAGGTAATGAGTGTGAAGAACTGTTTGCGCTTAAAAAACTGGACGACGATGAGCACGAAAAAAAACTGCTGTTGAGGTCATCCATATGAAACCCTTTTATAACTATATAATAATTGAAGAATATATAAGAATAAAATCTATATATATAAAAGAAAGTCGTGTTAGTTACTTCACTTATAACTCAAGAACGGCTGAACCGATTTAGCTGAAAATTGGCAGGGAGGTAGTTTAGAGCCAGGAGAAGGACATAGGATACATTTTGTTTCGGAAAAATGTACGGTTACTGCACAATATACTTTTATGATTTGCGCGTAAACTATTCAATCGATTTTGATGAATTTTGGTATGGAGATATTTTGAGTCTCGGGAAAGGACAAGGGATACTTTTTGTCCCGGAAAATGTACGGTTCCCGCCCAATAAACTTTTATCTCAAGAACGGATGAACCGATTTGGCTGAAAATTGGTGGAGAGGTAGCATGGAACCAGGAATAGGACATAGGATACATTTTGTCCCGGAAAAATGTACGGTTACTGCACAATATACTTTTATTATTTGCGCGTAAACTATTTAATCGATTTTGATGAATTTTGGTATGGATATACTTTGAGTCTCGGGAAAGGACAAGGGATACTTTTTGTCCCGGAAAATGTACGGTTCCCGCCCAATAAACTTTTATCTCAAGAACGGATGAACCGATTTGGCTGAAAATTGGTGGAGAGGTAGCTTAGAACCAGGAAAAGGACATAGGATACATTTTGTCCAGGAAAAATGTACGGTTACTGCACAATATACTTTTATGATTTGCGCGTAAACTATTCAATCAATTTTGATGAATTTTGGTATGGAGATACTTTGAGTCTCGGGAAAGGACAAGGGATACTTTTAATCCCGGAAAAAGTATGGTTCCCGCACAATAAGCTTTTATGATTTTCGCCTAAACTATTCAGTCTATTTTTATGAAATTCGGTATGGAGATACTTTGTGTCTCGGGAAAGGACAAGGTATAATAAGGACAATACTTTTTGTCCCGGAAAATGTACGCTTCCTGCACAATAAACTTTTATAATTTTCGCTTAAACTATTTATTAATCTATTTTGATGAAATTTGGCATGAAGGTACTAATTTTAATCTATTGTTTTCTTAATTATACCAATTCGGATTAAATAATCATCGTTAAGACAGGACAACGTCTGTCGGGTCAGCTAGTATAATAATAAATAAAAATAGATAATAATAAATAACTAATAAAAAGTTATTAATGTGTGGCAAAAATAACTAAGCTGATAAATTACAATCAAGCTTGCTAAGAACTCACTAGGTACTCAAATTAAACGTACATAATTAACTATTTACTAAAGACAGACAGCTATGAATTATCAAATACTAGACACATCGCTATGGCAAAAAGTGATATAAAAATAATGAAAAAAAAAGAAGACGAAGAATAGCTGCCAAAACACAAGTGACATTTGACAGGCGCCATCCAAGCGCCATCCGCTGTCGCCTGTCAGAAGTCATAACAAAAATTTTGGTTGTTTTGAGTTTTTTAAAAAACAAATTTGGACAGTAAATTTTGAATTCAAATTATTTTGAACATACCTACAAATCGTGAATGTTATACTATAAACAAAGTGAAAAAGTACTATGTGAATAGAATGACAGAATAGAAAAAACAATAGGTAAACATGAAAATGATTCTAGGTTAATGACTAATGTCGACGGCGGGTTTGTCTTACGGGTCTGCTGGCAGCGTGGAGGTCTATTTATTTATTTATTTATTTATTTATTTATTTATTTAAAGATACACCAACAACATATTGTGGAAACATTAATAACTTAAAACTAATACATTTTTGTTTAAGACTAGCACAATAGTTAATTACAGGCGTATGCAACTGTTTTAGAGGTATTTGCTCCTTACATTAAAAAGTGTGTCATAAGAAATGCTTAACTTACAATATTTTATGTAATTAATGATAACGAACTTACAATTAATGAGAAGAACTATTATTTAATAATTTAATAATTTAATTTTATTTCATTATAAGTAATTAATAAAAAAAGAAAAACAATACAATTAAATTTTTGTCGGAATAACTACAAGTTTAGTAACAAGATGTCATAGGTAAAACTTTATACATTAGCAAGAATAATAATACAATTAAATTTTGTCAGAGTAATTACTAGCGGAATGTCACGGGTAAAAACAAAATACATTAGGAATAATAATAATACAATTAAATTTATGTCAAGATAATTACTAGCGAGATGTCAATTAAAAACAATAAAAAAACATTAGCAATAATAATAACATTAATAAAAATAAACAAGTAAGTACGTCAAAATCATAATGAATTATAAATTTACAAGTTATTGTTGGTATTTTATATTCTTAGGTCTGAACAATTTCATACAACGTTTCCTTGAAATTGACAAGAGAGTCGTGGAAGATGTCGATGTCGTGATGGGCTAGTTTGTTGTAAGAGTCTAAGAGTCTGTTCATGGTAGAGTATTTTCCCAAGTTCGTTTTAGCAGAACTGGGTACAAATGTTTTTGTGGGGTACCTGGGAACACATCGGGGTACATATAAGTTGACGAGACCTAGTAAATTTGTTGAGTCCAGTGTACTGTTGACAATTTTGTGGAGAAAACAGAGATCAGCAATCAGTCTACGCTGCTCTAGGGTGTGGATTTTGAAATGTTTAATGCGTCTGTCATAGTTGGCTCGGTATGGACAAGATTTGTCTTTATAGGAAAGGTATCGTGTGAAAGATTTTTGAACTCGCTCTAGTCTTTGGATATGCGTTTCATAATGAGGATTCCAAACCACCGATGCATATTCAAGTGTAGAGCGTACTAGGGCGTTGTATATTGTACTAATGCAGTCTGGGTTCTTAAATTCCTTGGTGTTTCGTTTGATAAATCCTAAAGCCGGCTGTACACTCTCGCCGAGACACAACGAGGCGGCCCGAGTGCGAGAGTGTAAATGGGTGCGCTCGCCTCGTCTCGCCTGTCTCGGACCCTCTCGGTCCGTTGTCGGTATTTTGCGCCCGAGACAAAGGGTCTCGCGAGGAAAACGAGCGCACTACTGTACACTCTCGCGTCTTTCAGTACTAGTCCCGCCATTGGACAGTGTAGAACAGAAAAATAACAATAATAAACGACATTATCAGTCATTATCTGTGAGAAATAAAATTAATTATGATTATAAATCTTTGGATTACAATGATATCTTTCGATGCATGGTGAATGGTGAATGGTCGTTTTCGTCCATCTTGTCTGAGTTCTTAACTGCGATTGAACTAAGCGAGAATGTACATGATCGCATTCGGGCAAGGGGCTCTCGCACGAGACTCTCGCCCGAGAGCTCTCGGCGAGAGTGTACAGCGGTCATTACAGTGACCATGATTTAGCAAGAACTTGATTTTGGTGTTCCAGGAATGACAATTTGCTATCGAGCATGACGCCCAGATCTCTAATTACTGAGGTTTCTTGAAGCTGCTGACCTTCGATAGAGTAACACGTGTTCAGTTTAATTCTTTTGCGGGAAAATTTTATATGAGCACATTTTAGAACATTGAGGGACATTTTATTGTCGCTGCACCATTTCTGGATAGAGTCGAGGTCTTTTTGCAATAGGGCACTGTCTTCGATCGATTTTATTACCCGGTATATTTTAAGATCATCAGCGAACAAGGAGCATTTACTGAAACGAATTTTTAAAGTGATATCGTTAATGAAGACCAGAAAGAGTATTGGGCCAAGGTGGGAGCCTTGGGGGACTCCTGACGTGGCGAAAAAAGGTTCAGAGGAATATCCATTAACTCTAACCGTCAAAACTCGTTTTTCTAGGTAGGATCTAAACCAGGAGAGTAAGGGATCGTGAATGCCGTATGCTTGTAGTTTTTCTATTAGTATTTTGTGGTCTACCCTGTCGAAAGCACTGCTGAAGTCTGTGTATATCGCATCGACTTCCTGTCGGCCGTCTACACTTTTTGTTATATCGTTTAAGTAACTTAGTAAGTTTGTAACTGTAGAGCGTCCTTGGCAAAAACCGTGTTGATCTTTGGTGATTATACCTTTGAGGTAGCGAGTGAGAGTTGGGCAGATCAGGCTCTCAAATACCTTCGCTAGCACGCAGAGCATTGATATAGGTCGATAATTACATACGCTGTGTCTCGAGCCCTTTTTATGTATTGGGAATATATTTGCCGATTTCCATGTGTTGGGGAAAATTGAGGTTTCTAAGGATTTATTAAATATAATATTCAGGGGTAGAGTAAGGTGTTTATATGTTTTTTTAATAAAGATGGGTGGGATACCGTCAGGTCCGGCGCCTTTACTCGCATCGAGTCTTTTTAGGGCTTTACATATTTCTCGTTCAGAAATGTATAGTGAAGAAAGACAGGTCTGTGTGTAGGTCCTGCGCATGAGCCTCTGCCTCCTCACAACTTACCGGGAACTGCGACATAAGCTTTTCCAACGATATGAACGACTCCACTTTGCGGCGATTCTTATCCGGGAGGATGATATTAATTTTGCCTTCACTCGACCAACAGTTTTTGACGCCAAAATGCTTTCGAGCTGTAGTGAAAACTTTGTGTCTTTCTTTGGCCAGAAACTCTGATATGGTGATATTAGTGCCTTTCAAAGAAGTCTTAGTCTCCCACACATTTTGCCTATCATCAAATGTCTTAAAGCGCACTAAAATAGGTCTGGCCTTAGATGTCGAGAATCCAAAACGGTGACAAGCCTGAATGCAATCTGTATTCAAATCACAAAGCTTCATCTTATCAGTGAACACCTGATGGACCAGTTCAAACGGTTTTTCGTTCTGCTTCTCAGGAATACCGTGAAAGAGAAGGACCTTTCTGCGCATCATCATTTCGTGTTGATCAATCTTCAGAGAAAGGGAGTCAACATCATTCTTGAGCCTAGATAGAAGTTGCAAAACAGTGCTCTTAAATTCCTTGAAGTCTTCGGAGAGAGATACAATTTCTGGATTGGTTTTAGAACCCTCAGCAATCTTCTGTAACTTCTCTTCATATTTCTTCATGCGGGAATCAAAAAAATTGCTCAAAGACTCCAGGTTATTGACATCCATTTTTGTTGAAGTTTCCAAGAATAGTGACGATTTTTGAATTAATGTTAATATTGAAAATAGTTATTGTTGAAAGGAGATAATTATTTGAAATTGAGTACAGGTGAGCCCAACATAGATTTAACACATCATTACACACATTTAACTTGTTTTACTATTTATTTTAAATAATTTAATATAGAGCACCAAAATTGCTACCGTTTTTTGGGACTACCCGAAATTACTCTTTTTTCTCAATTCTGAGGCCAGGATCGAAAAGAGGAGAAAAATCCAGGAAAAACAAGCCGAAGAACCACATATCCAGGACAAATAGTTGCCGAGTTACAAGCATTCAAACTTTGATATTGACAGCTCGGCAACTGGGGGTTTTCACGAGTGGTTTTGGTAAAAGTTTACTTGCCCGAAGGTACTTGTGCGGTACCCTCGCTGTTCTCCTGAATATGAAAATAGTTGTCGTCCTAATTACTCGGTAATAGTTTGTATACTCATCAAAATTATTATTATTCTTGTGGTGTAATGGTCAAAAAGGGTGAATAAACGTTTATTTATTTATTTATTTAAAATTAAAAAAAAAACAACTGAGTTAAAAAAAGTTTACTGAGTAATGCCAATTAAATTTCCATTAAAAAAATAATGAATAGTGCATTATTTTTTACATTAAGATTTTTGCAACGCTGCTCAGGAGTAAGTTAGTGACGACCTCTGTGGCTCAATGGTTAAGACTTAAGAGCGGGCTGTGCAATTTTGCTGTGTTTTCTAATGAATATTATGATCCCGGAAGACGATTGACTCAAATGAAATTGAGATTTATTGAATCATTGTATATTTATCTGAGACTTAGCTAATGGAAAACACGATTCACTTATTTTGACTCGATAATTTTATTTTTCGAATATTTTTGGGCATTTCAACAAATATCTGTTACACTTATTGAGTTACTATCATTAAATAACTTGCACTACTACAATCACACACTTTATAAAATAATAGCTAAAGGAAATATTAGTATTGTATTTAGTTTTTAAGTAATCATCACAAACCAGTTTTGGGACCTACGAATAATAAAACCAGGAAACGTAACTCCCATACTAATACAGTTTTAAATTTGGTTTCATTCGAACTGTCATGTAACGTCAGCCTTTATACCGCTCAAGGTCACCAAATGTATGAAAAGTGAACCTAAGGTACACTTTTTTGACAAGTATTTTGGAGCATGTTTTTTGACGGAGTTACTCTTCCGTAGTTTTTTATTATTCGTAGTTTGGGACTTACGACCTTTACTTTCGTGCTATAATGCGGGAACCGTTGTTACGCGATATTGTTCACTATTAGCTGCAGTCTAAAACACATTGGTCGGGAGCACGATTCATGGAATTATTGCATCACGATTGGCGGATAGCGTTGTGTGTAGGCGGGGCTAGCGTTTTGACAGCAGGCCCTTAAGAGTGTGTGGCAGCTCAGGCCGGGGGTTGATGGTTCGAATCCCGCCAACGGAACAAAAAGTTTTCAATGTTTCTGGGTCATGGATGTGTATTAAATGTGTACGATATAATAAATAATCTTAAATATATTGTATAGTAAGTATAATTAGTATTAAATATATTTTCGTTGTCTGGTACCTGTAACACAATTAAGTCCTTCAGGTACTTAGCACAGGGCCAGACTGACGTGGTGTGAAGCGTCCACGCGTGAGTGTGTGAGCAGCACCTAAGACCACTCTCTTTTCTTTTATTCTCATCATCGGCACGACTGGCAAAAGTGGCAAAAGGCCTGACTTTGCTAAGCCATGATAGGATCATCTTGTCAAATACTCAGGTGATCGGCTTGCTATCCTCATCAGAAGCAACATTCTTCCAACGCGGGCATCGAACTTACTACAACTTCGAGTCAAATCATGCTCTCAGAAGTGATTCGCAGTGTATGCCGCGCGTGTACCGTGGTTAGCACTTGGTGTGCTTCGGAAAAGGTCGTACAGTTTACTTCTAGTGCTAAGAGCCAAAAAAGGGAGTACGATCGACGAAGGGGTGGGAGCTAAGAGTAAGCCCTATACACTGAATAATTTGCGGTGTACCTCCAAATATTGTTATTTTCCTAGATTTCCTTGAACACAAAAAGTTTCCGGAACACTGCCCTAAGCCACTGGGCCACGTAGAGATATTATGGTGTGACATTGTTTTGGTAAATAATTTAAGCCCGTTATTGAATATTTATACACATCATAGCACAACAATAAATATTCAAGAGCCTTCTCGGGTAAACAAATATGTATCATGTAACCACATACATATTATTAGGTCGGGAAAACTTTCCTCGTTTTTGACGTGATAACGTCTTATAATTCAATATGGGGTGCGCGCCCGAAAAACATGAAAGTTCATGCGGCGTTGCTTCGCTGACAGCTCTGAGGCGTTCCATTTACACTTTCAAGTCTTTCAACAACCGTAAGGCCCACCTGGGCCGCGCTCTTTGTTTCGAATATATTACGTATTTCGATGACTTAGAGAATACTTTTGTATGAAGAAGTTTGGTTAGTTATGACCTTTGATACATTGACCACACTCTGAATAAAAAATAAATAAACAATCGGTGAGATATTAGTATTATTTCGGCTATTTAAAATTGTGCTCTATTTCCTACGTGTCAAGGTATGACTTGTGCTTTGTTCGAAGATTTTACTGGATTTGACGAATGTATGTAGCGTTTTGTATTGCGAATAGTTTATTTTAGACCATCAATTGAAAGAAATACATCGAAATAACTTTAGGTTACAGTCGAAAAAGTTTGTTTCTATTTATAGAGATTCGGAAGCGAGGGTTAAGGGGTTAAGGATAGTAGAACGTGACAACGTCATACGTTGTCACGTTCAACTATCGTCAGTAAAGCGACTTTACAGACAACCGATTTTTTTTTAATAAAAATTCACAAGGTTTTTTGAAGTGAAAACTTCTTAATAGCGGCGTTGAGCACTTTTGTGGGATGGGTAAAAACTGTGAAACTCGCGTCAGATTCTCGTGGTGATCGAAAAACCGTAAGACGTTTGGAGAGTAGTGTTGTAACATCGAAATCGATTAATCGAACAATCGATTGTTTTTTTCGATTGTCGATATTTTTAATCGATTGTAAGGGTTTCGATTAATTGAATCAATTTTCATAAAAAATGGGTTAAAAATTTAATCGATTGTTAGGGTTTCGATTAAGCAATTAAAAAAATCGATTTTTTAAAAATCGAGTTTCATAAAAAATGGCTTAAAAAATAATGCACCACGTTAATAATCAAGTTTTCACTTCTGCCGGCACTCCCGGAGTGCAACCCGTATTTTTTTTATAAAGTTTATTTTGACTTAAGTATGTAGGATAATATTATGTATCCTGTAAGTGTATCGTGTAAGGACGTGATCCCATTGCTAAAAAATGAAGGGGCTTTTATTTCAAAAAACTGCGACACGAGGTTTTGGCAGTCCTCTCACCACCCTGCCTGACACTGCCTAAGGAATTCTTCAGAGACCGAAAAAGGTTTAATCTGAAGTCCACCTTCAGTTTTTTTTTTTATTATTGAATAAGGGGGCAAACGAGCAAACGGGTCACCTGATGGTAAGCAACTACCGTCGCCCATGGAAGTTCGTTCCAGAGTTTTACAGTGCGCGGCAAAAAGTTACGCGAAAAACGCACTGTTGAAGACTGCCACTCATCAAGGTGATGAGGATGGTATGTTTTTCGCGTGGGTCGATGGCGAAAAGTTGCAGGTAGTATGATTCCGAACAATTCCTCAGAACACTCCCCGTGATACAACCGATAGAGGATGCAGAGTGAAGCTACATCTCGGCGTAATTCCAAGGGGTCCAAGCTGTTTGAAACACTATGGCAGTCAACAATTCCCTTCGTTGGATACGATCCAGAGGGAGCAGATGGTATTTTGGCGCCCCTGCCCAGAGATGAGAACAATATTCCATATTAGGCCGAACCTGCGCCTTGTAGAGTTGTAGGCGTTGGTCCGGACTGAAGTACTGTCACGCTCTGTTAAGAACACCAAGCTTCTTCGAGGCTAATTTGGCCTTACCCTCAGTGTTAGGACTCAGGACTATACGAGTCAGGAATATAGTCCTGAGTCCTAACACTGAGGGTAAGGCCAAATTATTAACACCTCCCAGCCAAACTTGTAATTGTTTAGCTATCTAGCGTTATCATGGTGAAAAACCGCACCTCTTCTGTTGGCGATAATTTTTCATCGCCAGCTTCTTCAAAAGTGGTTTGGTTCAATTAGAAATAAATATTCACAAATGAGTACATTGTCCTCCTTATATACTATGACATTGTTCATTAGGTTCCTTTCAGTGAACTCATGAGGCACCCAAATATCGAGCTTTTTTATGTACCCAGCTTTTTTTTAATGCGCCAAAACCGTTGTCAGTTCTCAGTTCCTTAAGCTACATAGTAACTAATATGCCGATCTTGTTCCACTTTCAATTTTGTCCAAAACCGGGCTACCAGAGCGACGCGACATGAATCTTTGATATCAATATTTCCGGATTCAAAAGGCTTAAACCAGCACTACTCTCACAGATACTGCATTAGGATTTAAATCCAAACGTCACATTTTTTTGCAGCTTGTGTTGCATTTTAAACTTTTTTGAAGTATAAAATGTATCGAATTTCTGCTATATTCACTCATTTTAACAATATAAGAAAAACAAATTGTGATTTTCACACATTTACCTTATTTCAATTTGGAATTGTCTTTTTTTAAATTAAAACTTTTTAGTGATACATGGTGATACCAAAACCAGCCAGATATTCTCCGTCCGCATAAAGTATAGTTTTCACAGAGCCAGTACTGGCTGCCAATAAGACTGGCAGCCATCATCATCATCTCAAAAGTATGTGAAAACTATACTTAACGTCGTGAAGACCATACTAATGATCATAATATTACTGATACTTCAAAATATAAATATCGAATAGTAATAAGACGTAATAACTGAAAAACAAACACCAGATACGCAGACTAATATACAAGTTGTATTTAGCAATAAAAACCGATGAACCTTCATCCAGTGGCAATTATTGCGAGCAAATTCCCAGTAAAACCAACTCCAATTCTATGATATGCAAAATAAATGCTGCTTCGTTCCTTTTTTGTTTCAATGTTTTTATTAACCCATCAATCCCCAAGCGGCAGCCGACTGCCGCGTAGCAATTGAAAATCTATTGTGTCTGCGATACCAACGATGGAGGTGTTACAACAACAAAGAATATATTCTCTTATACGTCAAATCGTTAACGGTTTGAGGTATATAATTTTTACGAGAATATCATTAATTGTAGTCTGATAGGAAATGGACAGGTTTGAATGAGGAGCGAAGCGACCTTAGGTGACATTAGGCCAGCCGTGCGTGTTCCTTACGCTCTAATTCTCGCTTTAGTTTCCTAATAGTCCGGTCATTTTAGACATAAAAATAGTGATCAAATAAAGAAAATTCCGACAGAGCCAAATCTTCGTAGAGACCTTAGGTTTACCACAAGGAATAATGTGTCAAAAGTCCCCATCAGTCCCATGTGAGCTTAGGGACTTATTCGGGGCCCAAGGTAAAAATTTTAGGTTTTTTGGATTTTTCTCGAAAACGGTAAGTTTTATCGAAAAAGTATCTCAGAGCAAAGTTGTAGATCTTAAAATTATCTATAAAAATGGTCCCTATGATTTTTTCTCTAAGGCCCACTATTTCCCAGATATTACGCTTGTAAGAATCACGTTCTACATAATATGCACACATTTCCACACCACCTGTGAGGTAGTGTACTCGGCGCGTTTTTTTAACGTGGTATCCCCGGTAGGCCTATTCCACGAACTTTTATGACGTTATTTTCAGGAACAATAATTATTTAATAGTATGAAGATTATTGATATGGGTTACTGAGTTTAACTGTCGTTCTAACTTTTTTTTGTTACTTTAATTTGACTCATACTCTTCATATTCAACTTCAACAATCATGTTTTCTTCAATTTCTTCTTGTTCTTCTTCTTCTTCTCCTTCCTGTTGATGAACGCTTGTTGAAGTTGTCTCTTCATCAAAATCACATGAATTTTCCTCTCTTGTATTTAATTGAACATTTGAGCAAGATACACCTTGGCAATTGGTACACGCTGGAGAACACTGCAACCCTACTTTTTTACAGCCACATTTGGCACTACAACCTTTCTTGCAATTGCAAAAAATAGTGTTAAGAAGTTTTTCTGGAGCAGGGGGCAGTAAAGTTCGAATCGGTTCCAAAGTATTATTTATCAATTTCCAACCCCAGTCTTCAGGGTTCAGTTCATTGCCTTGCCATGTCTGAACTTGATAGTATACTCGAAACCACCAAATGGCGGACCGCGGTCCGCATCCGGACCGCCGACCCTTTGTATGCGGACCGAGCATTTTCGAAGGTGAACTTCGTTAAGTAGCCCGCAAACGATCAAACATCAAACACGTCAAACACGTAGTAAAATCCAAATTTTCTTCTAACACGTCAAACACGTAATTTGTACGTGTTTGACATGTTTGATGTTTGATCGTTTGCGGGCTACTTATATAATAAATTTCAGTCTTGACTTACTGATGAACATCCTGGATTTAATTTCAATAGCTTGCATCAATTTCACTCCAAGCAAGCAATAAAATTATCACTTTTCTTATTGATATGTAAATAAATACCTTTGTAATTTCCATAATTACCTTTGTTTCATAATTTTTTTTTATTATAAAATGTGCGGACCGCGAAGGTCATTTCTTTTCTTAAAATGGACCCCGAGCGAAACTAATTGGTGACCCCTGCCGGTAGCCGGTTTTTGCCGCCTTCGGGCGACAGAGTGGCGCCGTTGCGAGTGCGTGTAGTGACCAAGCTGTACTGAATTAGGTTGGGATAAAATATGTTATGGTAAAAAAATTATCACCCTATTTTTTGTGGTTTAATGGACTCTCCTTATGACACCTAAGCCCCAAAAAAAATTTGGCAGGTAGGTTTAATTGCACCCGGTATACGTGGTATATATGTGCATACTATGTAGAACGTGATTCTTACAAGCGTAATATCTGGGAAATAGTGGGTCTTAGAGAAAAAATCATAGGGACCATTTTTATAGAGAATTTTAAGATCTACAACTTTGCTCTGAGGTACTTTTTCGATAAAACTTACCGTTTTCGAGAAAAATCCAAAAAACCTAAAATTTTTACCTTGGGCCCCGAATAAGTCCCGAAGCTCACATGGGACTGATGGGGACTTTTGACACTTTATTCCTTGTGGTAAACCTAAGGTCTCTACGAAGATTTGGCTCTGTCGGAATTTTCTTTATTTCAATTGTCTAAAATGACTGGACTATAAGTAATGGTATGTAATTGCTAGGTCGGCAGGTAGGTACAATTCGAAAACATTTGTCTTTAAATTTAAATAAATTTAAATTTTCTTAATTATACCAATTCGAATTAAATAATCATCGTTAAGACAGGACAACGCCTGTCGGGTCAGCTAGTAACAGGATATTATAATAATACTAGCTGACCCGACAGACGTTGTCCTGTCTTAACGATGATTATTTAATTCGAATTGGTATAATAATTAAGAAAACAATAGATTAAAATTAGTATCTTCATGCCAAATTTCATCAAAATATATTAAATAGTTGAAGCGAAAATCATAAGTTTATTGTGCAGGAACCGTACATTTTCCAGGACAAAAAGTATCCTTTGTCCTTTCCCGAGACTCAAAGTATCTCCATACCGAATTTCATAAAAATAGACTGAATAGTTTAGGCGAAAATCATAAAAGTTTATTGTGCAGGAACCGTACATTTTCCGGGACCAAAAGTATCCCTTGTCCTTTCCCGAGACTTAAAGTATCTCCATACCATAATTCATCAAAATCGATTGAATAGTTTACGCGCAAATCATAAAAGTATATTGTGCAGTAATCGTACATTTTTCCGGGACAAAATGTATCCTATGTCCTTTTTTTGGTTCTAAGCTACCTCTCCACCAATTTTCAGCCAAATCGGTTAATCTGTTTTTGAGATAAAAGTTTATTGTGCGGGAACCGTACATTTTCCGGGACCAAAAGTATCCTTCGTCCTTTCCCGAGACTCAAAGTATCTCCATACCAAAATTCATCAAAATCGATTGAATAGTTTACGCGCAAATCATAAAAGTATATTGTGCAGTAACCGTACATTTTTCCGGGACAAAATGTATCCTATGTCCTATTCCTGGTTCTAAGCTACCTCTCCACCAATTTTCAGCCAAATCGGTTCATTCATTCATGGACAAATTAGGTAGCTCTCAAACTTAGTTTTCTGTAACTTTTGATAAGATTTTTTTCTCTGGATCTCAAAAGTATATGACCTACCAATACTTCATAACCTAATCGTTATAACTTCGAAACTATCCGACTTAGAGCATAGAAGTTAACGAATTTACCTAACATCCTCTATCTTTTTAAAGTAAAAAGAACCAGTTTCATGCACTAGATTTGTCTAAAAGCCATTTATTAAAAAAATACACCATTTTTCTCCCTTAAACTTAGATTTTTCTATGTTTTATTCCACGAAATATATTTAACATACTGTCTATACTCTATAGCGTAGTCCACAAGTTTAGCTTATGCCATACACCATAACATTAATGGATCGGACACTGGTATCGGGACACATTGCATGTACATATTTTTACAGAATCAAGGTACATACCTTGATGTATGAGCGTTGTGTAAAATGGAGCGAGATATTTTCATTTTTACATCAATCAATAAATCCAGGAGTCTGTTGGAATGCCGGAGAGGAATTTCAATGAAACATTTTGTTGGAGCACTATTTACAGTTATTTTACCCCTAACATGACCTTTAGCCTTTACGGTAACGGCAATATGGATCATTTTATAAACTCCGAGTTAAAATTATTCTGAACGCAGTAATGATTAAGCAGAATATCTGTGAGCTTTCATCCTACGTATATTTTGCAAATAGAGTTCAATAATAATTATTTATAGACTACAAGCCCAAGAAGAAAATAATGAGTGAAATAAACCAACGTTAATATCGCAAAGGCTGTAACTATGTCTGAAAATAACTCTATGTCGTCATTTCGGAGCGGTACAGGTAAGGTGATAAGGGTTGCGACTGGCGACCCATGTCTTTCGGCCCTTGTACTGGAAAAATGTACGGCGTTCGTAGGTAAAGCATATATGATTATATTATACATACCTTATCATCTCACTGGGTACTTACTACCTGTACCGCTCTGAAATGACGGTAGATGGTTAGAGTTATTTTCAGACATAGTAACAGCCTCCTAAGCGTTATGACGTTGGTTCATTTCACCCGTTAATTTTCTTTATGGGCTTGTAGTCTATTACTAATTAGTAATTACAAACATAGATATTTAGTAGATTTTCACATTTTTTCGACCACCAACGTCTACCCCAAGAACTTGCTATGTTTAAGGTGCTATGACGGCAATCCCTTCCCACCTATGGGTGTTTTTACACTGCGACGGTAACGACACGACACGATACCACAGAATAGATAAGGGCCACCGCACATATAATACAATTTCAAGTTGGCCGACTATCGTACAAACTAAATTGCGTAGTGTCACAATTTAATTGGACAACTTCATCGTGTATGCTGCCAGCCGCAGACTTTTAGATTTAGTTAGTCGTTACTAACTAAATCTAAAAGTCTGCGGCTGGCAGCAACACCGTTGTGTTGCTAGCCTAGCGACGTGCGTGTTAAAATGCGTAAAAATCACGCTTTTATTGTGGCACTAATAAAACGAAGGCGAAAAGAAAGGAGAATATTTTGGGTGCATTCAATATTAAGTGACAGAATATTAGAATTAGTACGATAGTCAGTTTGTACGATAGTCGGCCAAATTGAAAGTGTATAATATGTGCGGTGGCCCTTTATTATGTGGTGTCGTGTCGTGTCGTTATCGTGCAGTGTGCAAACGCCCTATTGGTGGCAACCGCAACGTAATCATTTGCCCAAAATTCAGCACGAGTTGAGTCAAGTACGAGTTGGCTTTGCCCACGAAGAGATCACCACAAATACAAAACATTTGTTGAATCAACTTAAATATTTTATTTTGTACTGTATTAATCCTTATATCGTGGATTCTTGAAAATCTATTGTTATTCTATTGTGTCTCGCTCACCGGTGAGCATATTATGGGGCATGATGGGTTAATAACTTGTTGTCATAGCGGCAACTGAACTTCCTAGACTGATAATTAATACCCCCACACCGGTTTTGGTGACGGTAGCCGGTTTCATTGAAATCAGGCCAGTTACGCAGAAGTAATCTATACTAGGGGCTCCCAAGTCCCAATCTTTTTCAGCCTGCGGTAAAGTGAGTTACCCATCACAATGCAATGTTTTGTCACGGCGCGGCGCCCTACTCTACCTTTACCTAGCTATAAAAAGAAACAGATACATAAATATAAGCACGTGTAATGATTATAGTTAGGTTAAGTAGGTAAATAACAATTTAAACAAATATTTAATCATCTGCCTGTTTCACATAATTAATAGTAATACATAATTGATAATATATTATAATTTAATTTTATAATTTTTGTGGTTTCGGGTAATTAATGGAGTATCGACTAGGGTATGTTACTCGAATATTCGGATATTCGTTTTGTTCGAATATTAGTACCTAAATAGATTTTTGCTAAAATACTAATCTATACTATAATATTACAAAGCTGAAGAGTTTAATTGTTTGTTTGTTTGAACGTGCTAATCTCAGGAAGTACCTACTAGTCCGATTAAAAAAATATTACAGTGTAAGGGTGCGTCCACATTTGTATCATTTGCGCGATCAGATCTCCGATCAGATATCCGTCGCGTATCATCGAAGCATGTCAAAATGATACGCGTATCATGATACGCCCCGATCGCTATTAACCGCGTATCTGATACGTGTCGTATAAAATACAAGCATGATCGGCAGAATGATCTAATAGGCGTCCACACTATGATACGCATACTTGATACGGCGCGATGATCGCGACGGAGATCTGATCGCGCAAATGATACAAATGTGGACACACCGTAATAGGCGTCCACATTATGATACGCATACTTGATACGGCACGATGATCGCGACGGAGATCTGATCGCGCAAATGATACAAATGTGGACGCACCGTTAGCTCATTTATCGAGGAATGCTAAAGGCTATATTATCACGCTAAGGGCCTTATCACACTGGCGATTAGCGAGCGATTTAAAAGCGACGCGACTGCGCAGCGCACACGCCGCGATTGGCGTAGACGCAATTTTGTACACTCGTTTAGGGAGTATACAAAATACGAGTGTACAAAATGGCGTCCACACCGCTCCGCGCGCGACGACGCTGCGCTATCGCAGCGTGTGCGCTGCGCAGTCGCGTCGCTTTCAAATCGCTTGCTAATCGCCAGTGTGATAAGTCCCTAAAACCAATAGGAGCGAAGTGTCTTTACTCCATGGAACAAACGGAGGAAAATGTGGAAAAAGCGGGGAACATTATTTGAAAGGGTTTATCCACGAAATACTACTATAGCAATTTTTGTTATTTGGCACAGATAAAAAGTATACCATGTGAAGGATATATTTTGTTGTGGGCTAATTTGTCTGTGAAATTCCTACTAAGCAGTCGAAGCCACGCGGAACATATAGTTTTTTTATATTGCCCAAGTGTTTGCGCAGTACACAATAGCACTTTATCTTCTTTTTACTCTCATAACCCAGTGGAAGGACAACCGACACGACTGGCGAGAGATCAGGCGCAGGGCCGAATTTTACACGCCCATCCGACGCATGGATCACCTTACTTGTTAGACCAGTGTTTCCCAACCTGTGGTCCGCGGATCCCTGGGGGTCCGCGAGTATATCTATGGGGGTCCGCGGTGTCATATCTGGACCATACATGAATGCAAATAATCTCGTAATAGCTACGCTTATTTAGCATGGCGAATCCGATTTTTTTGCTGTTAATTTTATTAATGGGGGTCCGTCAAACTGTGAATGATTTTTAGGGGTCCGTGGCTGAAAAGGGTTGGGAAACACTGTGTTAGATCAGTTTGCATTGTCCTAAACTCCTAACAAATAACACGTTTTCAACGCGGGAATCGAATCCACGACGTCCGGGTCAAGAGCCACGCTCAACACAATATTACCACGGGGGCGTTTATTAGGAGATACAGCCTAATAAACATACGAACAAAAGACAAGTTTTCTTTTTACCCTTTGAGTGGGGAACACAAAATATAATAATTAATACGTCATAGACCATAGTGGTTAAAATTGGTGAATATGTATATTAATTTTGTTCGATGTTACTGATTTGTAGCGGTAATATAACTGACACTGGAACATAATTAAATTACATTACAATGTTACTGAACGAAATCGATACTGTTATAAAATTAATTTTTATTTATAAGTACGCCGGTATTGTTGTCTGTTTCTGATTCGCTGGAAAACTATGAAAGAAAAATTTTATGTGTAGGTGCAGTGGCGGGAAAAGCCCTGCAGGCTTAGCATGGTGACCATAGAAACGGTTTCTTTAAACGGAATAATAATAGACAAACAAATCCGCCATTATGTCACTAAAATCGGTCAGTATGTCCATTCTTTCCCGTTTCTAATGTTGTCATGCTAAGCCTGCAGGCTGGTATGATTATACGAAAGTATAGATAAACTGTGGAAATAAGCTAAAGTTGTTCCGCTCTTTACGGCGACTAACCGCGACCGACAAAAAATCAAATATATAATGCCACTTTATGACATAGACTATAGGTCCTAAAAAGCCAAATAACTACTCTATGACATATACTATATTCTATGTCATAAAGTGACATTTTAATTGAATGTTTGTCGGTCGCGGTTAGCCGCGGTAAAGATCATCGGGACGGCACCTTCAGATTATCTCCAAAGTTTATCTATATTTTCGTATTTCTACTGTGGTCATGCTAGGGCTTGGTTGTGACTTGTGAGTAGTGACGATACGAAGAAATAGATAAAACATCCATCAAATCCATCTTTGTTATTATACGCGGATGAAGTCGCGTGCAACAGCTAGTATGTTGTTAAAGTGTTAGTTTAGGTCATGAATCATTTTGACGGTGTTATTTTTAACCGACTTCCAAAAAACGAGGAGGTTATATGTTCGGCTGTGGATTTTTTCTTTTTTATTTATTTTTTTTTTTTTTTTTTTGTATGTTCAACGATTACTCCGCCGTTTGTGAACCGATTTTCGAAATTTTTGCTTTGTTGTATTTGGTTTTACTCCAATTTGGTACCATGTTCACAAAAGTGGTGACCTGATGATGGGATCCAGGAGTAATCGAGGGAACTCCTCGAAATTTATATGGAAACATATGGTGATTTTGGTTTTATGTGAAGTGTGCTAAGAATATGCTACCAAAAAGTCAAATATTGGGTCAAGGTATACCATGGTTTCGAAGATGCTGAGAGAACTCCTGACTCCTTATAGATACACGTTTGGGAGTTTCGGCGTTGTTTTAAGAACAGAAAGCATATGCTACTATGCAACTCATATTCATCATCATAATCATCATCATCATCGTCTTCATCATTACCATGTCGTGTTAAGGTCACCAATGTCTCATGGCACAAAATAGATAATAGTACAAGGCATAGGTGTGGATATACTAATAATAATAATAATTTTATACTGTATATCAACACTTTGTTTAAATATACACGGCGGTCAGCGCCGCGGAGGCGACGGTATCGCGGCGCCGCCGCGCGGCGCGTGGCGGAAGACTACAGATCGAATACTTTACTAACTACTTTATAAAATTTTAATAGACAAAATATAGAATTAAAATAAAGTTATTTTAAAAAGAGCATTTAAACAAAACAAAGTCAATAAGTGTCTTTTTAATTAGTTATACTTATTAATCGATAGATGGCGCACTAAGTATCGATTTGAATGGATTTGAAATTGAATTCTTGATTACAAGAACAGCTGTCAATAATTATGATAATATTATATTATATTACTAGCTGTCCCGGCAAACGTTGTTTTGCCATATAAATAATTTTTGGTATGAAAAATAGATGTTGGCCGATTCTCAGACCAATATCCTCACAATATGCTCACATAATTTCATGAGAATCGGTCAAGCCGTTTCCGAGGAGTATGGCAACAAAAACTGTGACACGAGAATTTTATATATTAGATGAGTAGCTACGCTACATCCTATGCAAGTTTATACAATTTTTTATCTGATAGATCCTTCGATCGTGGAAAAATGAGACACAATAGCCTTTCTATTGTTATCGCAATCGCCGGTGACCGCTTGGGGTTTGAAGTATTAAAATTGTTAAATTACTTAGCACAATATGTTCACTTCACTGTTAATATATTATTTTGTGAGTGTGAACTGTGACTCTTAACAAATTGTAATAAGATACGTAAAATATACGCGAAGGTTTACCTACTAGTGTAACTAAATAGAGTGAAATTATTATTATTTTTAACAAAAAATTTAAACCGACTTCCAAGGTAAAAACAATATTAACATTAATATGAACTAAAAAGTATTAAATAATTTTTGCTATCTAATAGTGCCTTTTTCCGAATTCGGCTAAACCTCAACTATTTCTATACTCAATCTTCATAATTTTGAAGTCGGTGCCAGTTCCAAAAGTTTCAAATATTCTGTCAGAGGACTGAAGATTCAGCTATCTGGTACCGACTTCAAAATAATGAAGATTGAGTATAGAAATAGTTGAGGTTTAGCCGAATTCGGAAAAAGGCACTATTAGATAGCAAAAATTATTTAATACTTTTTAGTTCATATTAATGTTAATATTGTTTTTACCTTGGAAGTCGGTTTAAATTTTTGTTATTTGTATTGCGCTTAACTACATAATAAATGTCTCGGTCTCAAAATAGATTAAAATTATTAGAAAATAATAAGGAAAACATAGACTGTGAAAATGGAAAGCAGGAGTTCAGTAATTCAAATATTTGCAGACCGCAGTCGACTTGTAAAAAAAGCCATTCAATCAAACAGCTAGCTGCTAGCTCTTTGACTGAAAAACGCCATTCAATCACACGGCTATACGTCGCGCGTTTATCTACTACAGCTAGATGACACTTAGCCAACTGGATAAATGGTAATTTAACTAAGGTGACAATTAGTTTAGTGCTATTATTACACAAGCGTAATGATAACAAGCAGATTAATTGTATTATAACTAATTTTGAACACAACTGCAATAAATACCTTGTCCCGTAATTTCTCCTTGAGTATTAGTTTAAATTTTGATTCACTTATAAGTGCCCCATAATTTCTGTCTCTTTAATAATACTTGTAACGTATATTTACGAAAAATATCTTAATACAACCACAATTCACAAAACACCGGTTAGTTGATGCCATAACACAAACATAACGCACCTAGCGCCGCGCCGCGATGGTGAGTGCTGCGGGCCGATTCTGTATCGTACATTTGTGAGTTAATCACTGAGTTAGTAACGAAACGGAGGAGTGAGCAACCGAAAGTCTCACTTTTGTATGCAAGTGAATACAAAAAGTGTCACTTTCCGTTACTCACTCCTGGGTTTCGTTACTAACTCAGTTATTAACTTACAAATGCACGATACAGGATCGGCCCGCTGAACTAATTCAATCAAATGGCGGCTTTCGAATCAGCTGTAGTTTTGAACGTTTTTGAGCGACTTTAATATTCAATTAAAAAGCTAGATGTGTGATTGATTGGCGTGGTTCAGTCAAAGGGCTAGCTGTTTGATTGAACGGCTATTTGAATCAGTTGGCTGCGACATATATAAGGTCAAATTTCGTAGTAAGTACATCCAATATAATTATTATGAAAGTACTATATACGTAAAAAATTAGATAACCAGACACTTATTATTAATTGTAATGATTTCTTATAATCGATCTTTAAGGAATTATTCGATATTTATCTTTTATTATTGAAAAAAAATTTAGATGTAATTTGACTACCGCAAATGGCAGCCTAGAGCTCGGCAAAGCTTTGAAATGAACGTGGCGAAAAAAGGAACGAACTGCCATCATACAAAAACAACATTATTGACAGTTCTCTTTTACCAGCAGCGCCCGCCCGCCCACGTTCGTTTTTAAAGCCTTGTCGCACCTTTCAAAGGATAGTTTTTATAAATTTCAATTTGAAATATTTCTGCAGTTACCATTACCGGTGAAACTATTTTTTTTTTGGGCTTAAAAATCGCAAATCGTACAAAGAAATTGATAAGCAGTTTTTTAGCCAAATACCGTCGGTGGCCAAATTATTATACTCACTTGAAAATCAATACGTTTTTGTGCCTCATAAGGAAAAATTTTTATCTTTAAAAAAGTTAATAATTTTTTTAGCCTTATGGTAAGGTGCAGAGTCCTGCATACATATGCAGGTCCCGTCTGGCTGCTATTCAGCCATCTGGGGATGGACATGACTTTGTAAGACTAGCAGATATTGGTCTTAACGCATGGTTCCTTCAAACACGTATAGTAGACCATTCCCGTTTTAGCTAATCTCGCCCCATGTCGTAACCGACGAAGGAGGTTTCACTCATTCAATAACACAGCTTTTATAAAAATTTTCATGTCGCCTTCGGTGAACTAACTAGGGATTGTTCTGGAGGATCTGAATCAATTGGGTCATATTATGGTCATGCGTCAAAGATAAAGGCATGCCTTTATCTTCATAATTAAAAAAAATTAAATTAAAATAACTTGTTTTCCTCCTTTCAGTATTCCTCAGACCAGTGTTTTTACATTGTAGTAAACGCCAATCGCTTAGCATGCATGCATCTGGGGTAAACTTAGGTTTTTCGAAGGACGAAAACAACTGAAATTCAGTTTCTTCAGTTTCGCCTTAGCATTCTGTTAGATAAAGCTACGCCAGCATCATCTAACAAAACTTTTATGACTTTCAGGGATTTTCTTCTGTTCTCAACAATAAAACGCCTTGTTTCCTTTCCAGTTCAAGCAGTCGAAAGACGTTTTCTACCACATTTATCAACTCGCTATGGGGACAAAGATATTTTTAGGTTCATCACTTTTTTATATTTCAAAGTGTAGACTGGGAAACGCCTACTAATCTCGCAATTTCTCTCCGGGTATGATTGATATGACTCGAAGGTGTCTAAATTTTAGATTTATTTCTAGCTGAAATGTCTGAATTCTTTCCCATGGCTACATATTTCATTATTTTAACTTAAAATTACATTATCACAAAAAATAACTAAGAAACACGAGAATCATGTGTTGATACCTTTTATTTATACATTACTAGCTGACCCGACAGACGTTGTCCTGTCTTAACGATGATTATTTAATTCGAATTAGTATATTTAAGAAAACAATAGATTGAAATTAGTATCTTCATGCCAAATTTCATCACAATAGATTAAATAGTTTAAGAGTCGTTATACGAAATTTTCCGATTTCGCTGATTTTACAGACGTGATTTAACAGTTATTATTTTTAGCAAAAAATTAAAACCGACTTCCAAGGTAAAAACAATAATAACATTAATATGAACTAAAAAGTATTAAATAATTTTTACTATCTAATAGTGCCTTTTTCCAAATTCGGCTAAACCTCAACTATTTCTGTACTCAATCTTCATTATTTTGAAGTCGGTACCAGATAGCTGAATCTTCAGTCCTCTGACAGAATATTTAAAATTTTTAGAACTGGCACCGACTTCAAAATTATGAAGATTGAGTACAGAAATAGTTGAGGTTTAGCCGAATTCGGAAAAAGGCACTATTAGATAGTAAAAATTATTTAATACTTTTTAGTTCATATTAATGTTATTATTGTTTTTACCTTGGAAGTCGGTTTTAATTTTTTGTCAAAAATAATAATAATTTCACTCTTTTTAGTTACACTAGTAGGTAAATCTTCGCGTATATTTTACGTATCTTATTACAATTTGTTAAGAGTCACAACTCACACTCACAAAATAATATAATATTATCAGTGAAGTGAACATATTGTGCTAAGTAATTTAACAATTTTAATACTTCAAGCCCGAAGCGGTCACCGGCGATTGCGATAACAATAGAAAGGCTATTGTGTCTCGTTTTTCCACGATCGAAGGATCTATCAGATAAAAAATTGTATAAACTTGCATAGGATGTAGCGTAGCATAATACGAGTATTTAATATTATCATAATTATTGACAGCTGTTCTTGTAATCAAGAATTCAAATCGATAGGTACTTAGTGCACCATCTATCGATTAATAAGTATAACTAATTAAAAAGACACTTAATGACTTTGTTTTGTTTAAATGCTCTTTTTAAAATAACTTTATTTTAATTCTATTTGTCTATTAAAATTTTATAAAGTAGTAAAGTATTCGATCTGTATATAAAGTAGTTAGTAAAGTATTCGATATTCTGTCTTCTGCCGCCATGCGCCGCGCGGCGACGCGGGGCGGCGACGCCGACCGCCGTGTATTAAAAACAAGCAGGCGTTGTTATACAGTACATAATTATTATTATTAGTATATCCATACCTATGCCTTGTACTATTATCTATTCTGTGCCATGAGACATTGGTGGCCTTAACACGACGTGGTAATGATGATGATGACGATGACGATGATGATGATTATGATTATGATGATGAATATGAATTACATAGTAGTTTATGCTTTCTGTTCTTAAAACAACGCCGAAACTCCCAAACGTGTATCTATAAGGAATCAGGAGTTCTCTCAGCATCATCGAAACCATGGTATACCTTGACCCAATATTTGACTTTTTGGTAGCGTATTCTTAGTACACTTCACATAAAACCAAAATCACCATATGTTTCCATATAAATTTCGAGGAGTTCCCTCGATTACTCATGGATCCCATCATCAGGTCACCACTTTTGTGAAAATGGGACCAAATTGGAGTGAAACCTAATACAACAAAACAAAAATTTCGAAAATCGGTTCACAAACGGCGGAGTAATCGTTGAACATACAAAAATAAAATAAAATAGAAAAAAATATATATATCCACAGCCGAACATATAACCTCCTCGTTTTTTGGAAGTCGGTTAAAAATACAGTATTTCTATAAGTTTTAATGCACAACATGTAAGATCATTTCAATTATAATCTAATGTTGGAGCTAGATTTTTTATTTTTTTAAGTATTTTAAATAATCCAACTCAAACCCGCGACAGTTTTGTGATTTTTGCTGTAAAAGGTTTAGAATATTACCTGTTTATGGATTTTATTGACGTCTTAACGGTATGAAAAAAATACACTGTAAAAATGTACTATTGAAAAAGTCGTCTATAAAATGTTGGAATTACTTTTTACCACTTTAATATAAAATAGTTGAGTAAAAAAATATGTAACTCGGCAAAATTTTAGAGAAAATGGGCAAAGAATTGCTGTTAATTTCAGCAACTTGGAGCTGTAATTCATAAAAAGAAAACGACAGAAATAATCTATACATAAAATTCTATCCAATTCAAGAAAAAAGAAAATAACAAATTATGCCAAAAAAACACGATTCAAAACTACCTAAATCTCACATTATATTATTCGCCGCAAGTTCGAGTCTGCTTTCCGCGCTTAAATATATTTCAAATCTAATAATTAATATATATTTTTTTAAGTCTAATAAGGGGCTAAGATAAGACCTAATAATATTTCTGTAGCAAACCTTTGCAATTTCGGCAAAATCGGCAAAATTTCGTATACGGACTCTTAAGCGAAAATCATAAAAGTTTATTGTGCAGGAACCGTACATTTTCCGGGACAAAAAGTATCCCTTGTCCTTTCCCGAGGCTCAAAGTAGATCCATACCGAATTTCATATAAATAGACTGAATAGTTTAGGCGAAAATCATAAGTTTATTGTGCGGGAACCGTACATTTTCCGGGACCATAAGTATCCGGTATCCCTTGTCCTTTCCCGAGACTCAAAGTATCTCCATACCAAAATTCATCAAAATCGATTGAATAGTTTACGCGCAAATCATAAAAGTATATTGTGCAGTAACCGTACATTTTTCCGAGACAAAATGTATCCTATGTCCTATTCCTGGTTCTAAGCTACCTCTCCACCAATTTTCAGCCAAATCGGTTCATCCGTTATTGAGTTATAAGTGGCGTAACTAACACAACTTTCTTTTATATACATAGATAATAAAATAGATAAGACTTAAGTGTTGCTTTTTATAACACGTTTCACGCAAAAAACATTTTTAGCGCCTAACTCCCTATTGTACGCACTTAACACACAAAATATGGCATAAGTGACTGTCGTACTAAATAGTGTTATTATTACAAGATTATTATTGAATAATAAATGTTACTGACTCACAAAATGTAGAAGACAGCCTAAAGTAACAAAAAATAAAAGAAAAAACTAAAAATAACAACACAAAATGGCTAAACAATCAACCAATACGAATCTATGTAAAAATCTCACATTGAGTATATTAATTTGGCCACCCACTGTATATTATTTGATATAAAGTACCCAATTCTGACGATTTCTCAAAAATTGTAACACTTCCGGAAAAAATTACGTATGATAAATGGAAATTTCAAAATGAATTATTTCACATAACTTGTCGGTAAGGTAAAATCAGTGTTGTCACACCAAATTTTAGAAAATCAGTAGACGTCGTGCCAAAAATTCGTAGAATTAGGTAGATGTTAGAACCAAAAATTGGTAGATCTACCACACATTAACAGTAATTTTTTTAGAATAAAAATGCTAGTTTATAACTAGAGAGAGTATTATAAATGGTGTTTATACATATTTTTATTGATAAATAATTTTAAATGTTCAGCACTCGGCTCTTCGTTCTTTGAAATGATTTGAAATAGTTTTGATTTTGAATTTTTTTTATTGAAAAGATTTATTTAGTTCACCCCACCGTGTGGGGGGTCGCTGGATAGGTTTTTTAAAAATATTGCGAGTATTCAAAAATCATTTTCCGATTAATAGAGTCCAGTGGCCGGGTTTTTTAAATGATAAATACTGAAGGAAGTATTGTACCAAGACGAATCAATGTAAGTACCAAAATGCTATCCGAGTAGTATATAACGTTTATTATTTGTACGTGAACAATGATAATATTATTATGTTGAAAAATAGGTAGATTTGATACCGAAGTTGGTAGATAGGTAGAAGGGAGGTGAAATAGGTAAATCTACCATAAAGTTGGTAGATGTTACAACACTGAAGGTAATATTGACTTTTGACGTCTTATAATTCGATATGGGGTGCGCGCCCGAAAAACATGACAGTTCATGCGACGTTACCTCGCGGACAGCTCTCAGTAAGGCTCACCTGGGCCGCGCTCTTTGTTTCGATTATATTACGTATTTCGATGACTTAGAGAATACTTTTATATGAAGAAGTTTGGTTAGTTATGACCTTTGATACATTGACCACACTCTGAATGAAAAATAAATAAACAATCTGTGAGCTATTAGTATTATTTCGGCTATTCAAAATTGTGCTCTATTTCCTACGTGTCAAGGTTTGACTTGTGCTTTGTTCGAAGATTTTACTGGATTTTACGAATTTATGTAGTGTTTTGTATTGCGAATAGTTTATTTTACTCACTATAAATATTTTAAATTTTTCGGAACTAAGGGGTTAAGGCTATGACGTTGTCACGTTCAACTATCGTCAGTAAACCGACTGACTTTACAGACAACCGATTTTTTTTTGGTATCAATCGAAGCAGGATGTTTTATTCTACTATTCATTTCGAATTCAGGTCAGAATCTTTGAATTTAGAAATGTTATACACATCCTTAAGGATACCTCCGTTATGCTCATTATTATAGTCTGGAATATATTTGGTGTCATTAAATATTTGCACAAAAGAGTTCGAACCTTTTTGTATGGAGCGTGGCATTACCTAAAGTTATTTTCGTGTGTAACAGTCTATGAAACATACGTCGAACGATATACTTTTTGAAATATTTCAGATTGTTTATCTGTTAATTATTTTACATTTTCAAACTGAAATAACTCAGAAAGACAGACTATTTATTCTTTGTAAGCATATTCTGCTTTATCGGTTGGCGTATGTTTCATATAGGTGTAAGTACAACAAAATACGACATTTTATAATGTATTTACTTGTAAGTTTAGTTATGCCAATAAGGTTCGTTCTTCTTTAATTCTTCGATCGCCAATTCTTGGAAATCTTTTGTTAAAGCTTTTAATTACATTTTACTACGAACTATTAAAATTTTCGTAGATATGTCGGTTCTGTGCAGAACCGACTTTGTTCTACGGAAATAAAAAATATCTTTATCAAATTAATAAAACACTTTTTTCATGCCTTGTTTTAACGACATTTATGTACGTAAAATTACTTATTTCATTATTTTGATTTTATGATGACGTATGACTAAATGATTCGTTGCTCTACCAAATATTACAAGTCGCATGTAGATTGTAGACTTACAACGTTGTACTCCGGAGTATGATAACAGTTTTTTGCAGCATATTGAGACCCGACCTTGTTCGTCGACATAATTTCATAAAAAAATTAATCTAAGTATGCATAATTTCACATACTACTTTGTTCGCTTAATTTAAATACTTACTAATAAACATAATATATGTATATAAAATTAGACAAATTTAATGTTTGTTATTATCAATAGTTACTTATATCGAATTTTAAATATTTTCAAGATTTGCGATTTTGTCCTTGAGATAAAAAAAAACAAAGTCATTGTTACCACCTAGAGCTGACATAACAACCAGCGAACTACGTTATTTCTTCTGGATTATAGCGGACGATGTTTTTAATTCAATATTTATAATTGATGATGCAAATGCCAGCAGCAGGACGATCAGTGACTATGGAGTTTGGGTTGTGGTTTCCTTATAAGGTATAGAGTGATAAAACTGTACTGTGTATTTTTAAAGTATGAAGTTGAATTTTTTAATTTTTTTACTTCGGGCTCACTCTAAGAATCTCGTCTTCTACTGCCGGGCCTATTTAGTATCATTGCGATAATAATTCTTAAACTTTATTCTGGTATATATAGGGTATGTGAACAATTCCTACTATTTGAGTGTGAATTGTCCTGAATTTTTCCCTTCATCCTCTAGTAATATTATACGACCTTAGATTCATTTGAAATTCCATTAAAATGTCGCATATTCACATCCGCCTAAGTAGTTTAGTAGTTTCCGTAGAATAACGTCCCAAAGTCACATCAAACCAAACAAGAAACGGTAGTACAACGTCGCATGTTTACATACGACAGCATTATTTAAAATAAATTAATAAAACATAAAATTGTAAATGCATATGTAATGATATTAATAATACAAAAAGCTATTGCGCAATAGATTTTTTATTTTATTTGATACGTAAAAAGTAACATAGAAAAATTTGAATCCAAAACTTTAAAAAGCTTTCCTGCAAAGTTGATATTTTGCAGATCCGTCAATGTCGATTTGATATAGATGGATGATGCAAATTGACGGATTTTATTGAGAAATAATTTTTTGATACTCAAATTTTTATTTATTAAAAATTGAGTAACAAAACTGGTAAACACTAAAAAATCCTCGCGTTGGCGATGGTACACATCGCCCACGCCTAGCGCCGCCTTTGTGTAGGTGGTACCTGATGCTACCTACGTTTATAGTGCATATAACAAAACGAAGTGGTAATACTTTATAATAGCCTAGAAAATGAATGTTCAAAAAGGAATTCATTCATCTGTGGATTCTGTGGATGGAAAAGTCGAAAGAAGAATCTTTGACTCAGGACTTTGTTTGGACTAGTTAGGAGCGAAACATACCTACTGAAAGTCCGAGGTCCATATTTTGGTTATTTCCTTAATTTTAAAAAACGGTGCTTCGTACGAAGTTTTTTTTTACTACATAATAAAAATAATAGTCGGGTTCTGTAATCAACAATACTTGGTTGACTACGGTACCCTAAAACGGAACCCTAACCAGCTGATTTTTTTGTATATATTGGTAAGTTAATAGTTATATAAGTAATTTAAAAGTAACATTATCCTACAAATAGAACAATCCATATTTTAGGACCATCAAATCAAAGTATGAAATCCTTTCTATCTTTGTTAGCTACCACTTTCAAGATTTTTCGAAGATAAAAATGTTGTTTGTCTTATCAAAATCAAAAAACTCACAAAAAATTAGCGTGATAGTAATAAAAAAAATGTTCTATGGCTCCCTGACTATATATGCAAATTAAAATCTCTACATCTTTTGTTTTTTTTTTACACTTCTATCTCTATCATTTTTTATAAGTCGAATACCAATCTCCCTGAAGCGCAGACTCGCAGCCATTTGTATTTTGCTCGTACTAACCAACAACGCGACGGTGTGTAAACGAAGTATATCTATAGTCTATACTTCGAAGGCATTCAAAAAATTGCGCAATCCCTAAATTGGTTACTAAGGTAAAAAGGTTTGCTAATGGGATCCATGAGGTATATAGGGAACTCTTCGAAATTTATGCGACACGTGTAGCGATGATGACCTTGTTTTAAGTAAACATAACATGTTGACTTGATCAGTTTCCATGCCAACTTGTATCATAGATCCAAAGTGGCTGAGCAGTACTCCCGAGTCTTTAAAGAATAGGGGCGTTCGAAAAATTTTGCATTGCTTAAAAATAACTCTAAGCATTTACTGCGTTTGCATCCCCGATCCGAAATCACTGAACAGAACTTCTGAGTCTTTAAAAATGAAAATTTCGACATTGCAAAAAGAACTGCAAGCTTAAACTTACTAGGGGAACAAATATTATGACCAGCAAAAAATGTGCTGATACCCTAAACTTGTTTACCAAAAAAAGTAACCACCAAAAAAGAAAGTCTAAAATTGCAATACTACCAGCTATTTTTGTTACGACTACACCTCAAATTGTAATTGAACGCCAAATATTGTAAATGATAACCAAATATAGTAAATGATCACTAAATATACTTAAATGATCACCAAATCCTTGCGAGCAAATCATTGGGATTTCTGTCCAAAATCAACTACGATTGATAAAAAATAAAAGCATATAATTAACAAGGAAGTATTATAACTCCATATTATTATTATATTCAGCAGTTTGTACCTGAAGAGATAACATACGGACACCTATGTATATAATTCCAATTTAAACTATTAGCATGGATGTTGAGAGTTTTACATACCAGTAACTAATAAGTATTATTATAAATGAGAAAGTGTGTCTGTCTGTCTGTCTATAACCTCTTCACGCCCAAACCACTAAATCGATTTTGCTGAAATTTGGTATGAAGATACATAAACTAAGTCCCGTTATCATTATATTTAGTGGAGTTCCCAGAGCGTAAAAATCGTGCAAACCTCCGATTTTCGCAATAGTGGATGAAAATTGAAAAGAAAAAAAGGAATGTGTAGCTGATAACATAAATAATAAAGTTTACCTATTGAAAAGTTGTGCATTTGAATTATTCTCTTCCACTTCAAGTAAACTCATAAACTGTAAAATTTTTAAGAAAATTTGCATATTTCTTTCTTTTAAATATATAGCAAAATAGTAAAATATTTTTTTTATTCGTATCGTTGCTTATATTCTAAAGAAAGAAAATAAGTTGAAAAAAATATATAATTTATATTTAAAATTAATATTTTTGTATGTAGATGAGCATACCTCCAAATGTGCTTGTTGTGTGCATCGCCAGGTAAATGGTTGGTTTTTCTTTGGTTTTAAATAGGAAGTTTAAAATTATTTTTTTAGGCTTAACAAAGCCTTCTATTTCTTAATGTGTATAACTTTTTAGCTCTTACTTTATTAAATTTTCTGAAAATGTAGCACAAACTTTTCACGGAGATTTCGAAGAAAATCAGTATTTTATTTCTTTTGGTTCATATTCATATTTCTTTATTTGCTTCAAAAGTGGTACATTTAGGTGTTACAGTTATGATAGTCTTTCCATGATCACACTTTTCACTGTCCTTTTCGATGAGGCTGTTAATATGAGCACAAACATGAAACTTCCACTTTGGGTTCATACGAAGCTCGGTTCCTATAGAATCCAGGTGATGCTGCAGCAGCAGCGTGTAAATATTTACTTTTTGTATACTTATTACTGGTTGTCGCAATTAAAATGAGCCCAAACACGAAACCTCTGCTCTAAGTTGGCGAGGAGTTGGATATCCTATTGATTACCAGGTGATGGTGCAGCACCAGGCCATCTTTCCATTATTATGTGTATACGTATATATTGTATATTCACAAATGTCACGAACTAGAATGAAATATAAAACCCATCAAATGACTACAAGTTGCTAACGGCCTTTCATGAACCAGGTAAACCCTGATTGTGCAGCACTGAGCAGGCTGATGATGATGAACTATAGCTAAGAACACTCCCGAACATGTCAGCTTTCAAACAAAGGAAACTAGATCAAAATAATTGGTCCACCCGTTTGGATGCCACGATGCCACGGACATGAACCAGATAAACCCTGATTGTCCAGCACTGAGCAGGCTGATGATGATGAACTATAGCTAAGAACACTCTCGATCATGTCAGCTTTTAAGCAAAAAAAAAACTAGATCAAAATCGGTCCACCCGTTTGGATGCTACGATGCCACGGACAGATACACACACAGACAAACAGACAGACAGAGAGACAGACAGACAGACACGTCAAACTTATAACACCCCTCTTTTTTGTCGGGGGTTAAAAAGGGTACAATTATTATTTAAAAAAAAAAAAGGACGGGTTGCACTCCGGGAGTGCCGGCAGAAGTGAAAATTTGATTGTTAACGTTGTGCATTATTTTTTTAACCCATTTTTTATGAAAATCGATTAAAAAAATAATAAAAAAACGACCGTTTTAATTAATTAATCGAAACCCTTACAATCGATGAAAAAATATCGACAATCGAAAAAAAAGCTGCTGTCATACAGACTGTCAGACACTTCTCGCGACCATTGTCTTGCAGGTGGGTTGTCTTAAGAGGCCGGTTACCCTAGGAATTTCTCATACATTACGTAATACCAAAATCATTTTCTCATACGAAAATATTTAACATGTTTGAGTTATTTTTCAGTTTAAAATAGTAATTACCTTGGTTCCTGCGCAAAAATTTACTTCAAAATATTAAAACACAAAAAAAATATTTTGTTTTAAATTTTTTTTAGTAAATTTTCTACTAAATATTTAAACACAAAAAAATTGAGTAAAACACTAAAAAATATATAAATAAATAGTAAATTTACTACAAAATATTTGAATACTAAAAAATATTTTTTAGAGTTTAAATATTTTGTAGTAAATTTACTATTTATTTATATATATTTTAGTGTATATTTTTTAGAGTTTAAATATTTTGTAGTAAATTTACTATTTATTTATATATTTTTTAGTGTTTTACTCTATTTTTTAGTGTTTAAATATTTGGTAGTAAATTTACTAAGAAAAAATTAACAACAAAAAAATGTTTAGTGTTGAAATATTTTGGAGTAAGTTTTTGTGCAGGAACCTAGATAATTACTATTTTAAGCTGAAAAAATAGTTTTTACCCATCCCACAAAAGTGCTCAACGCTGCTAAAGAAGTTTTCACTTAAATTAAAACCGACTTCCAAGGTAAAAACAAAAGTAATACTAAAAAGAATATTATGCCATGTGCATAAAGGCCTACAACCATAAAGGCCTACAACTGACAACTGTCCGTGGCATCGTAGCATCCAAACGGGTGGACCGATTTTGATCTAGTTTGTTTTTGCTTAAAAGCTGACATGATCGAGAGTGTTCTTAGCTATAGTTCATCATCATCAGTCTGCTCAGTGCTGGACAAGCAGGGTTTATCTGGTTCATGTCCGTGGCATCGTGGCATCCAAACGGGTGGACCAATTATTTTGATATAGTTTCCTTTGTTTGAAAGCTGACATGTTCGGGAGTGTTCTTAGCTATAGTTCATCATCATCAGCCTGCTCAGTGCTGGACAATCAGGGTTTACCTGGTTCATGAAAGGCCTTTAGCAACTTGTAGTCATTTGATGGGTTTTATATTTCATTCTAGTTCGTGACATTTGTGAATATACAATATATACGTATACACATAATAATGGAAAGATGTCCTGGTGCTGCACCATCACCTGGTAATCAATAGGATATCCAACTCCTCGCCAACTTAGAGCAGAGGTTTCGTGTTTGGGCTCATTTTAATTGCGACAACCAGTAATAAGTATACAAAAAGTAAATATTTACACACTGCTGCTGCAGCATCACCTGGATTCTATAGGAACCGAGCTTCGTATGAACCCAAAGTGGAAGTTTCATGTTTGTGCTCATATTAACAGCCTCATCGAAAAGGACATTGATAGATGGTAATCATGAGAATACTTATGATTCTGTTGATAGGAATTATTCTGCACTATAACCAACACAAGTTTAAAAAGTATGAAATAAAATTAAATTAAGTAATTAAAAAAAATCCCCGTCAAACAACTTTAAAAAGGAATGAAATAATATTTACTGCCTTTAAGTTCAAATAATTCCTAACTTGTGTAAAGTAATATTTTAGTCCATAATTGTTGTCAAGGTGTGTCGGGGGACAGCTAATGCAGATGTTTGATTTCATTTCACAATCAATTCATGGCGGTTGTATGTTGTAGTTTACTTGGCGGTCCCCCGACACACCGTGACAACAATTATGGACTAAAATATTACTTAAACACAAGTTAGGAATTAATTGAACTTAAAGGCAGTAAATATTATTTCATTCCTTTGTATAACCGTCGCCGGCAGCGCCGGCGCCGGTTACCGAAATGGCTGCCGGCGCCGTTTTCCGAACCCAGATGTTTGCCGAAGACACGCGATGTTTGCCGAATAGGCTGCCGGCGCCTATTCGGCAAACATTGCTTGTCAAATGACAGAATAATGATCAAAAACATCAGGCTTGACTCTTGAGCTAAGGGATTATGATAACAAAAAATTAAAACCGACTTCCAAGGTAAAAACAATAATAACATTCTTATAATATGAACTAAAAACTAAAAAGTATTAAATAATCTTCCTCTCTAAATGTGCCTTTTTCCGAATTCAGCTAAACCTCAACTATTTCCGTACTCAACCTTCATCATTTTGAAGTCGGTACCAGATATAGCGGAATCTTTATATTTTCTTTGACATAAAATTTGAAACTTATGGAACTGGCACCGACTTCAAAATTATGAAGGTTGAGTACAGAAATAGTTGAGGTTTAGCTGAATTCGGAAAAAGGCACATTTAGAGAGGAAAATTATTTAATACTTTTTAGTTTTTAGTTCATATTATAAGAATGTTATTATTGTTTTTACCTTGGAAGTCAGTTTTAATTTTTTGTTAAAAATAATAATTTCACTCTTTTTTTACCTTTTACCTAGTATTCATTAGGTTTCGCTGAGGTGCTCCTGAATCGCAGTATCGCTTGTACGTAGGAGTTTTATATAGTTGTATTGGCTGTGTGAAATCAGAAATGTGTCACCATTGGTGTGAGCAGTGAGCATTGAAATTTGAATTGTCAACATTTTGAGTGGTAATTATTGATCTCGTATTGTTATTAGAAATATTAATTAACCCTCCAAGATGACCTCCGTCATAGTCCGCGAGTTTATAAGTGGTCGTCGGTGGTAGTGAACTAGTGAGTAGTGACTTAGTGACCATACCACCCTACGCGTCGAATTACTGCGTTTATTCTACGTATCTTATTACAATTTGTAATACCCCAAGGCCCAAATATCAGGTAGATAAATTTAAATAATACATTTAAAAAAATCTAAGTGAACACACCCTATGCGTGCTAGGTAATTTAACAATTTAACGCTTCTACTCCAAAGCGGCCGCCAGAACAATGGATTTCCAAGAATCCGCGATCGAAGGATGAGCCGAATCACACCCAGCGGCGCGGCGAGTATATTTTCAGTGTCATAATAATATTATGATATTAATCTTTACCTTCATTATTGTAATACATAGTACTATCGCATGAGAAACTTGGAAAGCCGGCCTCGCGGCCGCCTGCGCCTTTCTCAAGCGATACTATATTGTACTACATTAATGAAGATAAAGTTTAAAATCATATTATGACACTCAAAATGCTCGCAGCGCGGCATTACCTGACATTAGAACTTGAATAGGTACGACGCAATGCCGCGATGTTTACGCACACGCCGCGCGGCGCGCGGCGGCGTGCGGCGACGCCGCACCGACCGCCGTGTATAAACAGCCTATATTAATAATTGGTGTTGTTATGTACATAATTATTATTATTGTATCCATACCTATGCCTTGTAAGTTGTACTATTACCTATTTTGTGCCATGAGACATTGGTGACCTTAACACGACGTGGTAATGATGATGACGATGATGATGATGATGATGAATTTTAATTGCGTGGTAGTATAATATGCTTTCTGTTCTTAAAACAACGCCGAAACTCCCAAACTTGTATCTATAAGGAGTCAGGCGTTCTCTCAGCATCTTCGAAACCATGGTATACCTTGACCCAATATTTGACTTTTTGGTAGCATATTCTTAGTACACTTCACATAAAACTAAAATTACCATATGTTTCCATATAAATTTCGAGGAGTTCCCTCGATTACTTTTGGATCCCATCATCAGGTCACCACTTTTGTGAACATGGTACCAAATTGGAGTGATACCTACAAAACAAAAATTTCGAAAATCGGTTCACAAACGGCGGAGTAATCGTTGAACATACAAAAAAAAAAAAAAAAAAATCCACAGCCGAACATATAACCTCCTCGTTTTTTGGAAGTCGGTTAAAAAGTACAAATAATAAGGTCATAAATAGTCATATTGTAAGGATGCATATTTGAATCCTTCGATCGGGGATTCTTGGAAATGCTATTGTATTCTATTGTTGTCGCGATCACCGGTGCTCGTATGGAGCTTGAATCTTGACGGGTTAATGGTGGTGATGTATTATATAAATATTAACAAAATAATACACAAAATATTAGCTGGTTAGTAGTCTTTTTTTAGGGTTCCGAATTCAACAAATCTTTGTTGTGTTGGTCATTATATTCATTTTGTTCCCTGTAAAATACTAAAAAATGAATAAAAACCAAACAAGACAAAATGTGTTACATGATTTTTGCGTTCGTATGCTAGTCCGATTCGGCCAGAATAGTTTTAGTATTCACAAGAGCTTTTGATTTGATTACAGAATTAGCCAGTCCCAACAGAGCTATGGCTTTATACATTCAGCGTGGCTTACCAAAGCTTTCATGTTAATTGTTTATTGTACTATAATCAGAGGCTAAGTACTGGGAAGACTGATTTACAATTCGATCGTATTTGTGTAACAATAAGGTTTGTAAGTGGACCAATAAGTGTCCGCGACTGTACCTGAGCACTCGTGATCGTTAATTCCAATTTATTGCAATCTATGCCTAAAAATACAGGAATATTTTAGGTAGCGCTTGCCGCGCGAAAAGTAAGGTCAACGCAAGTAAGCAATAGTAAATTATGCTAAAGGCAAACCAAGATCATAGATGTTTGCTAAGCAGGCGTTAAAATTGTTGAGGACAAAAAATTGTAAAATAAAGCTTTTTTAGTCATTTAAAAATTGTCATGAACATAAGATACCCAAAATACTGTCATGATACCCAGCGTTACATCCCATAACATAATGAGATTTAAAAAAAATGTGGTCGAATTGAGAACTTCCTCTTTTGAAGTCGGATTAAAATATTATGTATACATATAATAAATATGTAAAATTGTGTTCTAAGTTCTTCTGAGTGTGTTTTACTCCTATTACAAGGGAAATTATTATTATTAACCCTTGATGGTGAATCACTTTTACAACACAGACAACCTGTAGGTTGCAGGTAGTATCTTAGTGCATAGGTAGTTGTTGGTATTTAAAGTTTAGTATAAAACACATACATACTAGACTGGGGAGGAACTGGGAAAAGAGGAAAGCCCTGTAGGAGGAAAAAAGCAATTAACATAAAGAAGCAACAAACAAACTTAAGAAGAAAACTACAGGTTGAATAAAGGCTAGAAATAAATTACATATAGGTAAGCAAAAATCTTTTTGACGTGACAACGTCTTATAATTCGATATGGGCTGCGCGCACGAAAAAACATGACGCAATATGCGGCGTTACCTCGCTCTGAGGCGTTCCATTTAACGCTATGAGTTATGACGTTGTCACATTCAACTATCGTCAGTAACAAAGTAACAAAATAAAATTAAATACAATTTGCATGATAATATGTAAAAGCTTGTCGCGTGATTTGTAAATAAACGCGTGATATTTTATTAAAGTAAGTAATTAAATACTGACAGATTGTTAAGTTTCGCGACAAGCTTTGATTATCATGCAAATTACACTTTAATTTATTGAGTTTTCAGCACCTGCACGACACTTCACGACACGTCACACGACACTTTACGACACTTCACTTCACGAAACGATATGACACGACATGACACTTCACGAGTTACGACACGACACTATTACTTTTCAATTTACTCAATGAGACCATTGAATTAATATACACTAGGAGAGAACCTTATATCGGTGTATAAGCGTCAAAAGCGTGTAATGTTATGTCCTACTTAATCGGACATAACAAAGGAGTCGGTATGCATATTCCATGTAATAAAAGTGTTAATAAAGGTTTTTAGTGAACATTTTATGTTGGATATTGTTGAGTTTTGTGGTTCCGCTAAATAATAAACCATAAGAATGGGCAAAGAATGCCTCAAACACGCGGATTTAACATTATATACGTAAGTTTTGAACAACGTTTTTTGGGCTTTTCAATCGGTATTTTTGTAAGCTATAAAGATAATTTATAAGTGTAAAAATCCCTTATTCGTGCTATATAAGGCATTAGTGCTAAAAATGCCACATCAATTAATAATTTGTCTACAAAAATTGCATAGCTTTTCACGTGTGTTTACGGATTCTCATTACTTGAACTATAGTTTATCGATATCATGAACTAAATGACTTTCTTTTCTGTATAATAATGTGCTATATATATATATATACATACCCATGCTGCTGGTTGCTGATGCTTCCCGTATCTTGGATGAGCCACCATATTGGATGTAGAATGACATTACATTCGTTTCCGAGTTACTCTCAATGAGCCGTTTCATTTGATAACCATAATTATTATTATTCCCGTATCTTGGACAAGCCGCCATATTGGATGTAGAATGACATTACATTCGTTTTCAAGCTAAGCAGTCACAATGAGCCCTTTCATTTGACATCCATATTGTTTTTTTGTAAGAAGGCAGGTCGCTTTAGCCCGGACGTCACTGCGACCCATGAGGATATATTGTGACTATCCATATTGTAGGACTGCATAGAAAATAACTGTTTCGCCATCTTGGATGGTCAGCCATATTGGATTTAGAGTGATATCACATACAAAATCGTGCATTGCCATCCAAACTAAGCGTGCATGCTTAATTTCAGCTCAATCGGTTAAATATAATTATCTACTTCAAAATTGAGTTAAATACATACATACAGAGCAAGTGAAAAATAAAAGCTTTTAAAAATAAAAATAAATAAATTGTATTTTAAAAAGATAAAACCGACTTCAAAATTGTACATAATTAATAATTAAAATTCCCTATCTAAAAAACTACTGAACTGATTTTGATGAAATATCCAGTATTCCCTTAAAGTTTAACAATACCTAATACAAAAAAAAGAATCACAAAAATCGGACTTGTCGTTCCGGAGATATGCGAACACAAACATAAAAACATACATACATACACTTTCGAAACTTGGCACATTTTTTCAGACGCTAAGACTAACATATTATACGAAAACTAGGCAGTTCTGGAAATATTACATATACATATGGGTCGAATTGATAACCTCCTCTTTTTGAAGTCGGTTAAAAATTAAACACATACCTTTATAACAGTATCCTTTGCAGGTAGTGGGCAGTCGTCCACTAGTATTGAAATGGCAGTTGGTCCAAAGGGATGCTCCAGCGGAATGGAGGTCACTATGGATGCGACCATCTGTATCCAACCATCTTCCTTGTCTGCTATCGCATGCAGCTTCACAAGAGCTACAGGTGACTCTTGGTCACTGAAATCGAAAAACATGTATATAACATCTTTCAGGAGGGAAAAAGAATTGAATTGAAATATTATTTAGACCTAGAGCAAAATATGCCATTAAATTTATATTAAAGATTATTTTAAAGTATAAAAAATTGGCCAAGTGCGAGTCGGACTCGCGAACTAAGTGTCTATTGATTCATGATTACGTTAGCAATGTCAAATGTATACAATATAACGAGCGTAATTTCGACATGGTGTGTCATCGGTAATTTAATTAATACATAGCAGGCGGAATCATACCGAACTTCCGCCGCGGAACTTCGGCATGGTGTATTTAGACTTTAGAGTTTAGAGTTTTAGGCCAGTCATTAAAGCCAGAACCCGAAAGAAATTAGTAACTTGATAAAATTTTAGGGGGTTGTTAAAGAAGGTAAAAGAACTTACTGTGTGATTGTGCAGCGTTCTGGGGTGTACGGAAAGGGTTGAAAAGGGGTGAAAAAGGTTTTTTGTTAATAACATTGCGTAAAAAATTAGTAACACGCTGCAAATTTGGAATTAGGTTTTTCTTACCGTTTTCTAACGTGTATTAAATTTGCAGCGTTTTGCAACATACGAAACATTGTTTATTATTAAAAAACAATAAAATTTGTTAATAACAGGGGTAAAAAAAATAGTAACTCGGTGTAAATTTAGAATTAAGTTTATTAACAAATTTTATTGTTTTTAATAATAAATAATGTTCCGTATGTTGCAAAACGCTGAAAATTTAATACACGTTACATGCAACGGTAAGAACAACCTAATTCCAAATTTGCAGCGTGTTACTAATTTTTTACGCAATGTTATTAACAAAAAACCCTTTTCACCCCTTTTCAACCCTTTCCGTACACCCCAGAACGCTGCAAAATCACACGGTAAGTTATTTTACCTTCTTTAAAAACTCCCTAAAATTTTATCAAGTTACTAATTTCTTTCGGGTTTTGGCTTTAATGACTGGCCTATTTAGACACTTAGGGTTCCGTACCGCTATAGTGCGAAAAATAGTGTTTTTTGTATGAGACCCCCCTAAATTATATTTTGTTCAAATATTGTTAATATTATTAAATTATAAATACACTTGAGTACTTATTTTGTAAATTTTGTAAACATTGCAGGTGCCCAGCTGTTGTCATCATTGATACCGATCAAAAAATGTTTAAAAAATCACGTTTGTTGTATGTGAGCCCCTCCTTAAATATTTAATTTATTTTGTTTTCAGTATTTGTAGTTATAGCGGCAACAGAAATAAAATTTCAACTCTCTAGCTATTACCGTTCTTGAGTTACAGCCTGGTTGATAGACGGACAGACATCAAAGTCTACTATTATCTATTCTACGATCTTATGGTGCTCCCACACCGCAGTTAGAAAATGTTTAGTAACATTAGTAAACATTTGTTAGCAAATATTTAATCACAAATGTGTACAAAATGTTAAAAATGTTTTCATGTTAGAAAATGTTTAGTAAACGTAAGTTAACAAATTATAGCAAAACAAAGTATAACAAAATAAAACATATTGTGTTACCTTTTGTTTATAAACCTTTTATAAAGGACTACAAGGTATGCCAATACCAGATTTAAATTGTTATAAAATCTTAGTTAACATTAGTAAACATTTTTTATCGGTGTAGGAGCACTTATAACATGTAACAGTTCCTTACAAAATGTAACAATTATTTACAACATTAGTAGTAAATGTTTTTATGTAAGAAAATGTTTACAAACATTTTCTAACATAAAAACATTTACTAACAAATGTTGTCAATTGTTACATTTTGTTAGGAACTGTTACATGTTATAAGTGCTCCTAGACTAGAAAATGGTTACTAATATTAACCAACATATTTTTACAACATTTAAATCTAGTAAATTGGCTCACTGCATACCCCGTTGGCCTCTATAAAAGGTGTTACAAACAAAAGGTAACACAATGTTTTATTTTGTTATAATTTGTTTGCTATAATTTGTTAATTTACGTTTACCTTTTTTTTTTTTTTTTTTTTTTTTTTTTTTTTTTTTTTTTTTTTTTTTTTTTTTGCGTTGGGGGAATGCGTTTACGCATCCCCGGGGTCTGGGGAGGACCACTACATTTTCTAAAATGGAAACATTTTTAACATTTTTTTTAAATTTGTGAATAAATGTTTGCTAACAAATGTTTACTAACATTACCAAACATTTTGTAACTGCAGTGTGGGAGCACCATAAAGACTTTCGGAACCCTAAAAAACAGGTAATAAAGGCAAGTAAGTAAATATTATGTAAAGTAATTATTAAGATGCACAGCACACAGTTTTCTGTTATTATCATAATATTTTGACATTAAAGTCTATTCTTATTTTGCAAACTTTTTATTTTACTTCAACTAGATGCTAATTTTTTTTTTAATTATTTTTCATTTTTGCCATAACAATTAATAGTATTAAATTAGTAATAAAGAACATTATATAATTAATTTGCTTTGCAAGCTTTATCTTAATTATTTAAATAGCATACGATACTGTACACTGACATGCTTAATACAGATGAAGACTGAACAGTCATCATAATATTGTGTATTTTTTTGTCTAAATTTTAAAGAATAACAATAAGTATAATAAATATTATTATGTTAGTTTGTAGTTTTTTTTTTTAATTTTCAAAACTTTATAAATTATAAAAATCTAATAATATGTACTTATAAAATAACATATTCCTGACTGACTGACTAATTCATCATCGCTGAGCAAAAACTGTTAAAGTTACAGCCACGAAATTTGGTTAGTAGGATTGTTTTATTAAGTAGAATTGAATAATGAGTGAATTTTGGAAATTTTACCCGAAGGGGGTGAAATAGGGGTTAAAAGTTTGAATGAAAGTCCGCCATTTCTTAAGTAAAAAACATAAAACTTTATTTTTGGGCTGCTGATTAAAAACGAATGGATACGTATTTAAGCGTTTTTGGAAATTTTACTCCCAAGGTGGTGAAATAGGGGTCGAAAGTTTTAAACTGATCAATCAAGTCAATTATAAACTGATCGCTGAGACTTTGCATGCATAAAGCTACTATGACATAGGCATCCCATAAGAAAGAATTTTAATAAATTCCACCCCAAAGGTGATGAAATAGGGGATTAAAGTTTTAATAGACTTTCGACTGATTGCATTGAAATTATTAAAGATTTGAGCTTCTTTGATGAAGATGTTTGCTCAAATAGAATTTTGATAAATTCAACCCCTATGGGGACAAAATAAGGGATGATGGACAATGTAAATGTATTAGTTTGAACCTATCAGTATTAGTTTGAACCTATCAGTACGTAATGGAACAAATAAATTAAGACGAAGACGAAGAAATACCTTTTGCCAATATTTATGTCAAGCAAAAAAGGCCAAAGTTGAAAGTTATGTTGTATGAGAGCCCCCTTATAAAGGTTTAATTCATTTTTGTTTCGCTTTATTTTTTGCTCGATTTTGTTTTTAGTATGTTGTTAGAGCGGCAACAGTAATACATAATTTGTAAAAATTTCAGCTATTTAGTTTTACAAATTCTTGAGGGAGACAGACAAATAGCCAAGTCATTGCAATAGGGTCCCATTTTTACCCTCTGTATAAGGAACCACAAAAAGGGGAAAACTATCCATCTTTGTTATTGTACTATGTTAACGCAGACGAAGTCGCTGGCAACAGCTAATATATAATATAATATGACAATCATGAATAATTGTTACATTTTTAAATAATTATGTCACTTGAAATACATATTTTTAACATGGCACAGCTTAATATAATATAGCATTTATTATTATGTTATCATCCAGAAAAGCTGGATTTGATCAGACTAGAATAAGTGGCCACTTATTCTTAAAATGTAGAATACTTTTATAAGATTTTAATTTAATTTTTTATTATAAAACAAAGTAATAATTATACAACAATATTTAAAAGAGGTGTACCATCTAAGTAATACTACTAATTAGTCTCACACCAAAATCGCAAAGCAAACAAATCGGCAACTTTTGAATTAGTTTGTGATAATCAGAATATTGCATAGCTAAACTAATTTAATTAAAAAAATTTTTAGCATGTGTATTTTGTGCATTACCTTATTATGTGTTCAACGATTCAACTCCCATAAGGCCCAAGTGGGCCGCGATAACAATTGAAAGGCTAATATTGTGTCTCATTTTCCCGCGATCGAAGGATTAATATGCATCAGCTTAATAAGTATATTTCAATAAAAAAAATCAACAAGCCAAATTATAAAGGAAGTTTAAGACTTTGTTACATACATATCTGTTCTTGACGCAGCAACAGTCAGCACCTCTAAGACGAGCTGATCAATGACCTCTGGCTCCACAAACTTGGGGATGTTGATTTGGACATCAGAGTCATCAGTGGGAAGTTGTATTGGAGCATTGGTATAGGCAGGTTCCGCTGGCCCTTTGATTTTGCAGCAGCAGCACCCCATGGCTGAATGACAATATTTTTGTAGAATATGCCAAACAAAATATGGATTATATTACATTTTTCCTTTTGCCATAATTTAAAAAATTATCTACAGAATTATAAGGAAAATCGTCTATTTTATCTTTATTCAAGGATTTCATTGTATAAATTAATTTAGCTCACTACCCATTTGGGTAATTTTATTTACCTCGAGACATTAAGCGTAACAATTTAAGAGATTAATTTTATCACTTTTAGAAACTTAACTGGATTTATTTAAAGTGTACGTACCTACCTATATTGATTACCTACTTTTAATTAAAGACAAATAGGTACCGTAGACATGCACATGGTTTGCCTGTGCCTAAACATTTAAAACTGCAGTAGGGTAATCAATACTTCTAGGGTTTATCTTAATATATATATTTCTTGTGTGCGTATGTATGTGACTGAACTCCTCCTAAACGACTGGACCAATTTTGATGAAATTTTTTGTGTGTGTTCAAGGGGATCTGGGAATGGTTTAGATTCACAATTTTGTCCGCTGGACAATGTTTTTTTAATTAATTTTTAATTTATTAGTAGTTGTTGATTTTGGAATGTTTTACATTGGATCCGACAGTCGGCTGCCATCGCAGTGTCAAATTTTAAATAATATTCGAATTCGGATTTTAATTTTAGTCTGTCCGACAGTTAGCGCTTCGACCAAATTTAAAAAAAATACTTTATATACTTAATATGGCAAAGAAACGTTTGCCGGGACAGCTAGTATTTGAATAAAATAGATTTGCCAACGAATCACAACAAATGCAACTTACCGAAATTTTTGTTTACAACATTTCAGGGGATAAACAACGGCAGGTTATGATACGTTTTGAAAGTCTAGCGATAGCCGATGCACTTCCTATTCAGAATCAAGACTTTATGTAATATTTATCATACAACAGTGCACTAATGTTCCTGAACATTATATAGCGTAACGACTGGTCAATGCTCAGTGATTAAATGCCTAGATTTTTTTAGATATTCTCTGCCTGCCGAGAGCCGTCCCATCTGGCGTCTTTCATTTTTGGCATTTGCCGAGTTGACAGTTTTTAAAATGTCAGTTGTGTGACGGGTAATTATTGCTATCTCAAAAATATAAAATTTTAATATCTTGTTGTGGTTCCTAAGTAATAGGCAAAAAACGTAATTTTGCGACTTTTCGACAAAGAAATTATAAAGCTAAAGAATATTACGTTAACATTATTGCGTTAAGGTAGGTAACAATAATTATTTTCACTGTTACTTGCAAAATATAGATGGCGTTATAAAAATCTTTCTGAATGATCCTGGAAAATTAAAGTAGCGTACAAATTATTATAGCAGAGGCATCTAGTGTTATAAAAAATAACTAATGATGGGTCGTACAAGATCATCTAGGGACTTAAATAAGAACCCGAAAGATTCCAGTCTAGACCATACGATCATCGATACAAACCCTACGTTTGCTTAATTTGTGACTTTGCCAACAACTGCAGCACCCCTCAATCTTCATTCAAAATATTTCTGAAAAAAATTAAGAGATGGCTCTGAGATTAATTATAATAATTATTATTGAAAGTAGGTAGTTTTTGGTTAATTATCTACCTATTTGTTAGCTAAAAACTGTACAAGGACTTCCTGTCTGTGTCTGGTATGTTCGAAACGTCACGTGTGACACAAAGACGCTGGACCTTGAATAAACGGAAGTGCATACGTTTAACTACTTTACGGTCTAGTGTCTACAATAACATAGTATAACTTGTAGACCATAATAATTATTCGTCGCCTGAGTGCTAGATTGTTGCACCGAACATTTTGACCAAAAATGAGTTATGAATGCAGGATGATTAACGGACAAAAATCGGTTTTATTACCTACACTAAAGATAGTGTTAAATTTTCCAAACAAAAGGGCTGTTTTTTTAGTCTAAAGTTTTTTTGTTCACAACGAAAAAATATTAATTAGGTACCTGCTTAATAATTCCATCTCCACGATTTTGATTTTTGCGTGCTTGTTTGGTCCACCTCCAGCTATATAGCCAATCACAGCTCGCTATAGGCGTGACGTAAGCGCCCGCCATTTTGTTTTGCGATTCAGTGCGGCTTCGTATAGTGCACAAAAATATCGTAAAAACATTGTTGTATAGTGTTTGATTTACAAATAAGCATCTGATTATAATCTGCTTATATGTCCCGAACATATTATAAAAGAAAAACCACTCGAGAACCTGCCGAAATTGAACTGTGAGTACTTTTAAGGTATATCTCATGTAGGTCGTGTTTCTTCTACAGGATGTTGAGATTACGTCACCTAAGCAAAAAATAAAAGAAAATGATAATCCAATCACAGAAAGCACATCTACTAAACAAATGAAGCTAAACTGAAGACGGAAAATAAAAAGGAAAATGTAACAAAGAAAAAACACAGATCAAGAAAAGAAAAATTCCCCAGTGCCGACTATCGGCAGGTGACGCTTGACTAGTTAATATACTACACATACTGTAACAGTAATACTCACAATAATTAGTACACTCTACTTACAACACAATCACCACATAAGTACTTACACACGTACTCGCATTCACAAACACCCACACGAAATACATCATACTTAAAATACAAAATCTTTATTCATAAACTTAAAATACATATAATAACAGTGTTGGAGACCCGTTTTTAAGTAAAGTTTACCTGTGTTAGGGGAATCTCGCTCTGCCGAAAACGGTAAAATTTAGAAAATATAAATGAGGCTAGTAATCATTGTTACAAGAAGAAATAATATAGGGTTTACTCTTTACATTTTTTATTTTTTATTTAATTTGATATATTACTTATCTTAAAAGCTATTCGGGAAGCGACTTATAATATTATAAGACTTAGTCGTTCAAAACACTCTTTCTTGCACATTTCATGCATTTCATGCACATTTTGTGGGTAAAATAAGAATGCACGAATACTTTAGTAAATTTTTAAAATTTGAAATGACATCATGATTTTTAAACATCCTGTACCTTGAACAAAGAACAAAGTGGTAGCTGGAACAAAGAAGCACTGACCGATTATTTTGCAATTTGTGCTAAGAGCAATGCAGTTTTGTTCTACGTCCACATTCGTAATTTTGTTGGTGGTATTTTGTTCCACCTCCATTTATAAACTTAAAAATAAACGAAATCTCATCATGTTTTGATTTTGAAGAAGTAGTTTTTGATTTCACTTATCATTATAAACATATAAGTCGTTTAAGTAATTGGTCGCCTTACGCATGCATCACAAAAATAAACATAAAGCCTGTCTAGTGAAAAATTTGGTCAATGGTCTATAGGACAATCTAGCACTCAGGCGACGTATTGTCAACTCTCTACACAATTTATAGGTACTTATTGTGTAAACACGACTTCGACAAATCGAAGTCACAACCAGTAAACCATGGTCAAAATGCTATTTAACATTCTTGAAGAAGCAGAGGACTGAGGAGCAGGAGGATGTCAGACTGTTGCTTTAATATTTTGAAAGTAGGGAACCAATCGACCATAATAATATTATTTACTTAAACAGTGTGTAACAAAAATAAGTGATATTATGTAATAGTAATTATTTAGACATGTATAATTGTACATGTCTGTCATGTCTTTATAAATGTTCCTTGTAGAGAGTTGACTGTGAAAGTAGCAGCTCTGAAAGACGATTTTTTTTTCACTTTTGTATGGCCAAGGGCCCGAACGTCACGAGTTTTCCCGTACAAAAGTGAAAAAAGACGGGTTGCACTCCGGGAGTAAAAACTTGATTATTAACGTTGTGTATAATTTTTAGCCCATTTTTTATGAAAATCGTTTTTTAAAACAATCGATTAAATTTTAACCCATTTTTTATGACAATCGATTTTTAAAAAATCGATTTTTTTAATTAATCGAAACCCTTACAATTTTTTAACCCTTTTTTTTATATATTTTTTATTAAATAGGGGGCAAACGAGTTTTCTTGAAGGTTTGCAGGTCGTATAGGTCCGGAAATACTGCTGGTGACAGTTCGTTCCACAGTTTTACAGTGCGCGGCAGAAAGTTACGCGAAAAACGCACTGTGGAAGACTGCCACTCATCAAGGATGAGTGGCAGTCTTCCACAGTGACGATTTTCGCGTGGGACGATGGCGAAAAGTTGCAGGTGGTATGATTCCGAACAATTCCTCAGAGCACTCCCCGTGATACAACCGATAGAGGATGCAGAGCGAAGCTACATATCGGCGTAATTCCAAGGGGTCCAAGCTGTTTGAAACACTATGGCAAATGGCAATCAACAATTCGAGCGGCCCTTCGTTGGATACGATCCAGAGGGAGCAGTTGGTATTTTGGCGCCCCTGCCCAGGGATGAGAACATTATATTCCATATGAGGCCGAACCTGTGCTTTGTAGAGTTGTAGGCGTTGGTCCGGACTGAAGTTAATTAATCGAAACCCTTACAATCGATTAAATTTTTAACCCATTTTTTATGATAGGTAATTGATTTTTAAAAAATCTATTTTTTTTAATTAATCGAAACCCTTACAATCGATTAAATTTTAACCCATTTTTTATGAAAATCGATTTTTAAGAAAATTGATTTTTTTTATTACTTAATCAAAACGCTATCGATTAAAAAATATCGACAATCGAAAAAAAACAATCGATTGTTCGATTAATCGATTTTGATGTTACAACACTACTCTCCAACCGTCTTACGGTTTTTCGATCAGCACGAGAATCTGACGCGAGTTTCACAGTTTTTACCCATCCCACAAAAGTGCTCAACGCCGCTAAAGAAGTTTTCACTTCTAAATTTTGGTCTTTCAGCGCTGCTACTTTCACAGTGAACTCTCTACAGGGAACACGTACGGCGTGTACGTGTTCCCTGTAAAGTTCCTAAAGTATTACCACTTATTTTTGTTACACCCTGTAGAAGCAGAGAAAAAAAGTGTAGGTACACAAGTGACACTCAGGTACTGCCGCGGTATAGCTATTGCACAGAATTTATATCAATTATTATGCAATAATTATAATTTGCATACGTCTATTCGCACACTTCCCTCTCGTACCGTTGTAAAAAGTTGATAATATGCCCAAAGGCAAGTGATTAATTATTACAAGCAAGTCAAGGGTTACCCAAACAATAAGGATGTCCTTTGTCTCTAACACAAGTGTCGACACCCTTCTGTCTACAATGGACAATAGGTTCTATGCCAACATACTCGTATTATTATTTAAATAGAATTAGGTGTTATAATAACATTATCCATAATTCCATTCCAATCCTAATATTATAAAATGCGAAATTGTTTCTGTCTGTCTGTTACCTCTTCACGCCTAAATCACTGAATCGATTTTGATGTATGCAAATAGCAGTGGCGTAACTTTAGGTTGGCAGGGCTGGCAAAATGCCACGGGCCTCCGTAAGGGCTACTGGCCTCCGTGTGCAAAAGAAGGATTTTGGCGCCCCTTAAATGTACAATTCCGTGCATCGCGATCGCTGTCGTCGGTCGTGTGCGCTGCCGTCCACTCACTAAAAGGCAGCTAAGCCCAAAAAGTATTTTTCGAGAAAAATCAAGACGTTTACAACTTGAGGCTATGATGCTTTACGACCTTTGTAATAATAGATACGATTGCAATTACTTAATTAACAAACTGTGTTACAGGGTACCTATTAGATCGCATTCAAGGAAACAATATAACTTTTTTGCTACTCCGTTTAGCCGAACCAACGCTGGTATCCGATCTCCCGTTACTCGAATAGTTCATAACTTTAATAATCACTTCAATGATATAGATATATTTGCTCTCAAACATGCCAAATATAAAAAAGTTCTTATCGACAGACTTAAGAATTTACATATAAATAATTAAAACCTTGCATTCTTATTCAATAAATAATTTACAAGCAGTTCTCTTACAATTATACTAATTTGAACTTTACTTCTATTTTAACTATTAAACAAACACACTTAACACACGACACACGAATATGCATATATATAATAATAATCTACCCTACCCTCTGCTCTCTAGAATCTAGTTCTCTATTTTTTCCTATAAGTATAATAATATAATTATTCATCTGTGGTCACCGCCGTTGGTTTTACATTTAGTAATTCTTATAAATGTATACCTTTCTTTAAAAACATATTGTAAGACTGTTTGGAGACCCCAATAAACGTAAATAAATAAATAAAACGCCAAAATAAGTGGCAAATGATGTCTCTTGAAATGTATGCTACTTAGGAACAAGGTTGCAAGTTATGTGTATCATATAATAAAAATCTTAAATAATATATGTATAGTATAAAAGTATTAAATATATTTCCGTTGTCTGGTACCTGTAACACAAGTCCTTCAGGTACTTACCTCGGGGTCAGACTGACGTGGTGTGAAGCGTACATAGATATTATTATTATACATATGTAGGCATAGTATTTGTGCACAATATGTGATATATTTTAATCATATTTATTTATTAAATTTTATTTTAGTTCATTTTCTAACTGCAAGCTAAGCATTCTTTTTTCATTTTTACATAATATTCTGCACTATAAGGCCGCTAACCATACCTTAACTGCTTTATAGCAAAGCAATTTCTTGTAGCTGCCACGTCTTGTACTTAATAGTTAAAGTTGACAAAATATGATTAGCTATAAAGCAGTTAAAGGATTTTAACAGTCTTTTAGCCTAGGTAGCTAGGCCTTGGAAGAGCGACTTTGCTTACAAAAAAGCAGTTACGGGATTTTAAATGCTTTTAAGCTCAGTAATGTAAAACATATTTTTATACTGGTTCCCCTAGTGCTTAACTAGAAGGCAGTTATATACATCTCGCTCGCAATTAACTGCCTTTTAAGTAAGCACTTCCGGGTAAAAAGTTGAGAAGTTAACAACTATCTTAGGAAAATCAGAACTTTATTTATTAAAAAAGAACATCTGTTGAAACTTATCAAAAAGCTTATTATTAACAAAACAATAAATACTTATATAGAAAGAAAAACAAAACAAACTTTTACAAATCTTATTAAGTAATGAGTTCACCATGATTATGGGACAAATTATATTAAAATTATTTTATAAAATTACTCAAACCATGTCAGTATCGTTTTTTAACTTAGGTCAAATTCAAGAACAACAACAACTCAACAAAACAACTCACCTTTGTCTATTTTGCGCCATTCTCGTAAATATGGCGCCAATAAGCAAGATACGCGTCGCACATCGTAGTTCATGGAATTGGTATATTTTGGTTTGCATCAAATGGGGTAGTTCTGATGTAATGGTAGAAGTCACCAGAAATTATTTTAAAGTAGACTAAATTTGCAACAAAATGAGAATAGTTGGGTCTCGATAAACTCAACTGATGACGAAACCACCAGGCTAAACTTTGTTATACAAAGATAACAGCTAAAAAAAGGATATGGGCGAATAGCCCATAGACGGCCCCAAATTACATAAATAAAAAAACCCTGCTAAACATGATTTCCTGCAATTTTGATTCCATCAGATGACGATTTCAACCTTCCTGAGCTGGTCGATGACGAAATGCTACCGAAGCAAGCTCCTAAAAGATGTACTGTCGATTTAGAGGATCATCCATCAAGGATGTACAAGAAAAACTAATAATAAAACTCCTGTAATGACCTCAACTTCAACCGCCATATGCAAAGTTAATATGTAGATATAACACAGTCTTTAAATGTTGTTATACTCTAATTATTATTATAATGCTTATTTCATAAGTCGTATTTCATTTTGTTCACTCACCTCAACAACTTTGAACAGCTGTAGCTAGGGAACTATCAGATTTTAATTTTATTTATTTTTATTTATTTATCCAGAAAAACTTACACCTAAATAAATCTCAATAACGACTAAGTTAGAAACAAATAGCCATATACAAGTTTTTGCATTTAATGACAATAGTGAGTAAGTATGTTAAAAATAAATAACTGCTAGGAAAAATTCATTAATATACTTAATAATTACTAATAGCCTATGGGTCGCTGAACTGGTTTCATACCAAATGCATACGCCATCAGTCAGTTATTCAGGAGAAAAGAAATCCCTATTTGCCAGTAATTTTATGTGTGAAGGTTTGAACGAAAAGGCATCTATATTTGGGTGAGCACGAATGAGATCATTAAACTGGGCAGAAGACCTACAAATAAACGAATTGCGACGATAATTAGTATTAAAGGGTGGAATGTGGAAAGGAAGAAAATTGCGGAAATATCTGGTGGGTACATTGATGGTTATTTTGTTGTGTAGTTCTGAGGAGTCAATGAGATTATTTACAATTTTGCTAAGGTATACAAGATCCGAGACTTTGCGACGGTACTGCAAGGGAAGGAAATGATATTTCATACATCTAGCTTCATAGTCGATAAGGCTATCACCACATTTATACTGTAAGTATCTTAAGAACTTTTTTTGAATAGATTCGATTCTGTAAATGTAAGTGTGATAGATAGGGTTCCATACTTCAGAACAGTATTCAAGGATACTGCGTACGTAGGAGCAGTAAAGAACTTTGATCGGCTTGAGTGCTCTAAAGTCTTTGCAGGATCTAATAATAAAGCCAAGTGCTTTCGAGGCCTTCTTTACAGCGTAGTCAATGTGCTCGTTGAAAAGCAATTTGGAGTCAATGATTATACCTAAATCCTTTATCGAGTTCCTATGTGACAGGGCCTGATTGTTTAAATTGTAATTATGTTTAATAACAAGTAGTTTGCGAGTGAAGTTTATAACGAAGCACTTAGAAACGTTGAGGTCAAGTTTGTTAAAAAAGCAATATTCGCAAAATCTATTAAGGTCTTCCTGCAACAATTGAACATCAATACTTGAGGTGATTCGTTTTATTATTTTAGCATCGTCGGCGTAAAGATAAAAACGCGAATGGAGAAAGCAAGACGACACATCATTCAGGAATATCGCAAATAGAAGTGGCCCGAGTAGCGATCCTTGGGGAACACCAGATGGGACGGACATCCAGGATGAGATGAATCCATTTAGTGCCACAGCCTGAGAGCGGTTATTAATATACGAGGAGAACCACCGGAACAGGTTGCCGTGTATACCTGCCCGATGGAGCTTTTCAAGGAGTATACGATGATCGATTCGGTCGAAGGCCTTACTGAAGTCGGTGTAGATGATATCAACCTGGCAGCCTGAATCCATAGAAGAGCTGACAAAATCGTACGTGAGAAGGAGATTCGAAGTAGTCGAGCGTCCTCTCAGGAAACCATGCTGCTCAGGGATGAACCAATTCTTTAGCGCTGTATAGACCTGGTTATAGACGATGCGTTCAAAAATTTTGGAAAAAATGCATAACTTAGAAATTGGTCTATAATTTTTAATATTAGTTTTATCACCACTTTTATGTACTGGGGTAATGAATGCTGATTTCCAGATTTTTGGCAAGTGACCTTCAATCGATGACCGTTCGAAGAGTATACTCAGGGGTGCGACTAGGCTTTTAGCGCATTTTTTAATGAAAATTGGAGGGATGTCATCAGGACCGGCACCTTTATTTAAGTCTACAGTCTCTAACAGTTTGAGAAGCTCCTCAGTATTAATATTGATACTTCCTATATTGAAATTGTTATTTTTAAATGAGTTTGTGACAGGAGAGGAAGCAATGGATGTAGGGCTAGGTTGGAGAAAATTGGTATGGAAATGAGTCGCAAAGAGATCACAGATTTGGTCCCCAGTTGACGCAGATACATTTTCAAGAGTCATAGACGAAGGGTAGGTAGTCGACTTTTTATTGCTCTTAATGAAAGACCAGAAAGCTCTAGGGTCACGTGTTATAGAGTCTTGAACCTTGTTAATATAAGAATCATAGCAGGTCTTTTCGAGAGACTTAGCTCTTTTTCTGAGAAGTGAGAAAGTTGAATAATCACTTTGGTTCCCGTAGAGCTTAAATTTGCGGAAAAATTTATGTTTTTCTTTTAATATCTTGATTATCTTTTAATATCTTAATAGACCAAATTGGTCTCGTTTTGTTGAAAAAATTGTCTTCTTTAATAACGTATACTTAATATGAATTATGCCGTCAATTAATAGAACAATAATTGACCATAATAATCACGAGAACTTGTAAAAACTGTAAAAATAAATTTTGGAATTTTTGCAAGCATTTGAACAGCTGTACGAGTATCTTTGAAACTATTCAGTTTATCGAGGCCCAACTATTCTCATTTTGTTGAAAATTTAGTCTAATTTAAAGTAATTTCTGGTGGCTTCTACCATTAAACATGTCATTGGTGGTAAAAAATGGCAAAAACTGAAAACTGATCAAAAATTTAATGGTTTCTCATGAATTTTACAATGTTCAGGAGGGCTTTCGAGGTCGAAAAATTACATTTGTTATTACCACCTCATTACCTACAACATATAAAAAATCAGAACTACCCGATCTGATCCAAGTGAAGACCCCTTTTATGGTATGATTTCCATGGATTATCCGTCCGCCACGAGCACACGAAGTGAAAAGGAAGTATAAACTGTTCAAACGCGAACGAAGATCACAAGCGTTTTACTGTGGTTTTACTGCTATTTAGTCTAGCATTGTCGCTTAGCTGCTATCTAGTGATTGATACTTAGCTAATACTAATTTCAATCCCTAACTTAAAAGCAGTAATTGGCATATAACTGCTTTCTAGTGTAGTTATGACACAGCACATGAAGGTAGTTAAAGGCGCTTGGCTGCTTTTTAGCCAAGATTGACTCGATAACGTAGTTTTAGATAAGTAAATTAAGAAAAATTAATATATAACAATTTGTCTTACAGTATCTTAACGTCTTTCTAGATAAGTATTGTGGCTTAGCTGCTTTTTAATTAAGGAAGTAACAAAATTTATGTGTTATAACTGCTCAGCAATCTTCTGTATCTCTAAAACTATTAATCGTAGAAAAATGATTCTTAAACCAAAAGATAGAGCTTCGAAAGATGTACAAGACCACATTAAAAAGTGAAAAATGGCCAACTGTGGCTTAACTGCCTTTTAGTTAGTGGACGGCAGCGCGACTGTCATAACTTCAAGACACGATCGCGCGCGGCTTACGACAGTCGTGGGCCGCGCGCGTCAGTCGCGGGCCTCGGAAGCGGTGCCATACATTTTCATACGCTGACTATGGTCGCGAGCGTCCGACGACAGTCGTAGGTCGTGCGCGACCGCGATCGATCGCGATGCACGGAATTGTACCTTTAGGCAAAATTTTGAGTCCTTGGTTTTTGCGCCCCTAAAGATGGCGATTTGGCGCCCCTAGATGATGGCGCCCGTGTGCATTGCCCACATTGCACATATGGTAGCGGGGCCCCGCAAAAGAGCCAAGAGAAGTAAGGTCAGAAGTTTTTAATACATTGATTGTACCAGTTTTATTATTAACGGGACGATTTTTACTGATAGGGCCCCATCAATTTGCCACGGGCCGGGCCCCAGATGGAATATACTTACGGCACTGGCAGATAGTTTGAGTCTCCCGGGAAAGGGCATAGGATAATTTTATCCCGGAAAAATGTATCTACAGTTACCGTGCGATAAACGAATATCTACGCAACGGATTCTTAGTTATAACATACATATTATTAAGGGCCTTCCCTACGGAGATTCCGTAATTTACCGTATTAAGAGCCTTATAAACTCATAATATTAAAGCTTCAAAGTTATAATAAAGAAACAGCAATAATAATCTTCAGTATATCAACATTCCTTTCCACGTTTTGAATTTTTTATTTTTGTTTGTTATCAGCTTGATATCAGCTTCCAAAGTAGGTAATACCAATAATTTATTAAAATTCAAGCATACATTCAGCATCTCCTTAGTATTTAAAAAATAATACTTTTATTTGAAACACACGCCAATAGATCGACAATATCATAAACTACATATTCCACGTTTTAATTTTTTTGTAGGTCAATTTTGAACTAAGATAAGTAAAAAAATAGGGTTTTGGTGCGATATCGGCAACGCAGCAATTATGTATGGTCAAGGTCGTTTGCTCGGGGGCGGTCTTAATCCTTCGATCGCGGATTCTTGGAAATGCTATTGTATTCTATTGTTGTCGCGATCACCGGTGCTCGTATGGGGGCTTGAAGGATTAATTGGATTCTTCTTTAGCTCGTGGACTATCCTATCAAACTAGACCTACTAATATTAAAAAGGCGAAAGTTTTGATGGATGTTTGTTACTCTTTCACGCAAAAACTACTGCATGAATTTTAATGAAACTTAACAATAATATCGCTTATACATTAGAATAACACATAGGCTACAATTTTAGCCGACATTCAAAAAGGAGGAGGTGTTATTTTCGTTTTTTGATGTTCAACGATTACTCCGCCGTTTGTGAACCGATTTGCAAAATTTTTCTTTTGGGGTATAGGCTATCACCTCAATTATGCTCAAAAAGTGGTGACCTGATGAAGGGATCTATAAGTTATTGAGAGAAATTCTCAAAATTTATATGGAAACATGTGGTGACTTCGGTTTCGTGAAAAATATTCTGAGCATTATAAGCTACCAACAAGAAGTAACTGGGCTCTGATTCCGCTTTCTTATTTTCACCTGGCATATGAAAGAGTAAGTGTGAAGAGAGATGGATGATGTTTTATACAGTGTGTTTGTGTGAACACCGTTATCCTTGAAACCATCAAATGAGCCCGTCATAATGAACAACTTTTTCTATGAGAAAAATGCTGGGAATTCAAAAAAAAAAATGCCGTCTTCATACCCATTACGGATGCCCGGATCGGCAATTTGTATGGGTATGAAAAAATTTTTTTTTATTTCCCAGCATTGTTCTCATAGAAAAAGTTGTTCATTTTGATGGGCTCATTTGATAGTTTCAAGGACAACGGTGTTTACACAAACATCTTGTATGTTGCTTTATTCGCCTTCTTAATGATTTTCCCCTATTTAACAATAATCGGCCAAGTGCGAGTCAGACTCGCGCACGAAGGGTTCCGTTCCATTAAAGAGCAAAATTAGGCGAAAAATTTTGTTTTTTGTATGGGAGCCCCCCTTGTTTTATTATTTTATTTCAATAATATTATTAAATATTAAAGTACATATTATACAACTAAAGATTTTGTGAAAAATTCAAGTACCTACCTGTTACCATTATTGATATAGAGCAAAAAAGGCCAGAAAAATGACGTTTGTTGTATGGGAGCCCCCCTTAAACATTTTTTTTTGTTTTTAGTATTTGTTGTTAAAGCGGCAACAGATATACACAATCTGTGTGAATTTCAACGCTCTAGCTATAACCGTTCTTGAGTTACAGCCTGGTGACAGACAGACGGACAGACAACGAAGTCTTAGTAATTGGGTCTCGTTTTTACCCTTTGGGTACGGAACCCTAAAAAAGAGGGTATGTAACCATGGTTGCCACATGCCGTGTACAAATAAACTGTGATAGATTCGTTTTGTTGTTGTCACTGAATATTGAGTCTGGCGCTAAACACTCGCGTCATCAATGTGTAATTTAGCTGAGGGCGCCAAATAGTGACTAAAGAAAGATCTAGATAGTTATATAGTAATTAGTAGTATTAGTAATTTATAATTAAATTTAGTAATTTGCCGACCTCTGTGGCTCACTGGTAAGCGCGTTGGGCGCTCAAGCCGGAGGTCGCGGGTTCGAATCCCGCCGACGCGGCGGAACAAAAAGTTTTCAATGTTCCCGGGTCTGGATGTGTATTAAATATGTGTATGATATAATAAAAATCATAAATATATGTATAGTATAAAAGTATTAAATATATTTCCGTTGTCTGGTACCTGTAACACAAGTTCTTTAGGTACTTAGCACGGGGCCAGACTGATGTGGTGTGAGGCGTCCATAGATAAAAAAAAACATAATTATTACTACCTAGCTGTTTTTGTTATAATATATTATTATCTTCCGTTCTTTGATTAGCCTAATTTGTGAAATGTGCTTACTTAAAAACCGGTGGGGAGGGGGGAGACGTACTATTTTCCTGGATTAAAAGTAGTCCTTCGCCGTATGAAGACATCTTGAGGAAACCCGCACATGGTTGTTCCCAGACGTATCAATTGATCTGTTCATTCCTCTAGACAGGGCCGACTATTTTACGAAAATTCCGTATGTGCTTGGGCAACCATACGTGCATACGGGTATTTAAAAATCTTGTCCCAGGCACTAGAGTATTTTGAAGAGTGGATACTTTGCTCTGAAAATACTGTATAAATCATTCACAACGGAATGCAAAGGGACTGGAAGAGACTGCACTCAATAAAGAGAATCTTTATTGAGCCAGTCTTTTTAGTGAAAGAGTTGATGAAGCTTACTCAAGCGGGTGCAAGCGCATTTTTAGTTATTTCCAGCGAAAATCGAGTGATTGATTGCCCAGTTTCTAGTAAATACTCGTATTCCAAAATGGCTGTGTGCTTTAAAATTTTATAGAGGTGTGCCGCTTTTTGTATCGATTATATCCAAGAATTTAGAATGGATATCAATGAATGATTTTCAGTGAATATCATTCAACGCATCGCAATATTGTGGCGGATACAATTTTAAATAAGCAACTGAAGTTAATGTAAGATTTCAAATTTAAGATTTACAGATTGAATTTACATAAGACAAACGTTGAAAAACTAACAATGTTTTCGTTTATCTCGCATTGAGCTATAAATATTAACACCTTCACTGCGGCATGTAAAATCTTAAGCCTTCGTCTGTTGCGGCGGCGAGCCAAAGTGTGCCCCCTATGATTTTTCCGCCAGTGCGGAGTAGGCCTTTCTCGACCCACCAGCACCACCCCACCAGACCCACTATAACTTTGCGAAAACATAATGTAGGTGTACAGTTTTGACGTGATAACGTCTTATAATTCGATATGGGGTGCGCGCCCAAAAACATGACAGTTCATGCGGCGTTGCCTCGATGACAGCAGCTCTGAGGCGTTCCATTTACACTTTCAAGTCTTTCAACAACCGTAAGGCCCACCTGGGCCGCACTCTTTGTTTCGATTATATTACGTATTTCGATGACTTAGAGAATACATTTGTATGAAGAAGTTTGGTTAGTTATGACCTTTGATACATTGACCACACTCTGAATGAAAAATAAATAAACAATCTGTGAGCTATTAGTATTATTTCGGCTATTTAAAATTGTGCTCTATTTTCTACGTGTCAAGGTATGACTTGTGCTTTAATCGAAGATTTTACTGGATTTCACGAATGTATGTAGCGTTTTGTATTGCGAATAGTTTATTTTACTCATTATAAATATTTTTAGACAATCATTTGAAAGAAATACATCGAAATAACTTTAGGTTACAGTCGAAAAAGTTTGTTTCTATTTATAGAGATTCGGAAGCGAGGGTTAAGGGGTTAAGGATAGTTGAACGTGACAACGTCATACGGTGTCACGTTCAACTATAGTCAGTAAACCGACTTTACAAACAACCGATTTTTTTGGACTGTTGGAATAACCTTGAACCCAACTACTTTAGATTTGATTCGCCCCGGGATCTGCCAAACAGGAAATGAGAAATAAACCAGGGGAAAGTGGCGGGCCGATATCGACCCGAACCGAACTAGAAAGTATTTTTAGTAGAGATGGGAAAGACGAAAATAAGGGGATAAGGACAATATATATTTTTATTAATATATTTAAATTCCTGTCCTTAAAACACAAAGCCCGTTTTTGTTTGCACATTCTGCAGTATGTCTTATTTTTTTTTAATTTCTTTTTTGATTCTGACACTCCTCATGGTTTCTCCCAGTTTTTCATGTCACCCTGCACAATTTCGCCGTTTAACGCTCATCCTAAGGACATGATTTTTTGTTTCCTGCTATCATGCGTTGTTAATTTAATAATATGAATAATTATTGTATTTTAAAAAGATAAAACCGACATCAAAATCGTACGTAATTGGGAATCAAAATTACCTATTTTAAACACTACTGAACCGATTTTGATGAACAGTATTCCCGAAGTTAAATAGTACCCAGTTCAAAAAAAGAATTACTTTAATCGGACTAGTAGTTCCGAAGATGTGCGAACACAAACATAAAATATACATGAATATGTATGTCACTTTAGAAATTTGTCACATTTGTTCAGATGCTGATAATATAGAGTAAAACATATCAAAACTAGGCAGTTTTGAAAATAATACATACAATATACAGGTTGAATTGATAACCTTTTTTTAAAGTCGGTTAAAAAACGCGACGTACGTCAGCTACGACTTACGATAGATTGCACATCACTAACTGGCGAGGCGGACGCTCGGTGCGGTATCGGGTCGCCAACCGCCTGCTTGTACGGCGGGCCGCAATAGGCCCACTGCCGCACTGAGTTGATTTTTGACACCTCTAGTGCGTGGTGGGCCGATAACGACCTGCCATATTATTTTTTATAGGAAAGACCTATAATTTTAAGCACAATCTCAAATATATATTTGCCTCTGTCGTACCTTTACAAACACCTGAGATAATGTTCCACACCGAGTGAGAGAACATAGTTTTCTTCGTCCGCACCAGCTGAAATTCCGCGGCGGGCCGATTTCGGCCCACCCCGCAGTGAAGGTGTTAAACAGCAAACGGCTTAATATGGTCCGACGTTCCTCTAAATACAAGATGAATCATACAATTTCAATATTTACTGTCATAAATTATTGTATGGAATATGGATCTTTGGAACCAGCTACATAGGCCTCATGGTTTAGACCATGGGCGAATGCGGGAGGTATGAAGTGCGCGGGTGAAAATAGTTTTTTTTCTGTCATAGGTCGCCCTCTTAAGCATTTGTGTAGGTATTAAGTATTAACCCTCAAAAATATTTTTTTTTAATTATAAGTATAAAGTTCCAATTTTTGTGGGTTGATACTTGATACACAAAATATGATTGTCCATTAATCCTAGCCACTTCTTCTCCTTTGTAGGCCTGTAGCATGCAAGATGTATATTGTATAATGTCTAGTAATGAGTCATCGACCAGTTAAACTAATTACTATGTAAATAGCTCTGTCCGAGCGAATTTGGCGCCTAAACGCCACTGAAAATGTATCGAATAGCTGTCACGGAGCCTCCGTAGATTAATAATGTCCTTGAAACTTTTGAGTGGAATTTGAATACATTATGCGAATTTCGTTTAGGATACAGCTGTACTTCTTTTTTAGGTTCCGAATACCTACATTTGTCTAATGGCCGGTTTACACGTATTAAGTAGTGTAGTGTATTGATAAATAAAGATGGCCGCACTACCAATGAGTGGGGGCTTGGAGAATATGGCCGCCAGACGTGAGAGCTGTCGTCCACTTCTTACCGAGCTACCGCCGAGAGTAGAGCATTCAGTGATACAGTATTCAGTGTTTAATTTACTCTCCCCTAAGTTGTCTAAATTGTAATTGTCATCTAGTTTAGTACTTATTAAATTTTAACTTGCTACTTGCTACTAAATTTTGTGTTTACATGCAATTAACAACTTAAAATTAAGTTAAAATTTACTTATCTACTTAATACGTGTAAACCAGCCCTTACTGCTAGCCAAGCGGTGTACCTACATCGACTGCCAGCAGCCAAGTGTCAAAGCTCGCAATTTGAAACACACAAAAACTAATGCCAGATTTCTAGTGGTTTTTGACAGAGTAGCTTTTCAACGACGTTGTGTCATTGGCTAACGTTTAGACATCAGCCAATCGAAAGCCTGGTTTTTTGACAAAAGTTTATTTATTCATAAACTTTTGTCAAAAAACCGGACATTCATTAATCATTAGGAAAGGAGTTTACTATAGGCACACAAATTCAAAGTGTAAACCTAGGTACATCACAGAATTTAACTTAATTTTGTAAGTTGTTCTACCCGTCAGCCAGATGGTCTTAGAATAGTTTCAGCTTAATGGACTTTACCAAAATTATGTACAGCTTATCAATTAATTAAATTGATAAGCTCTACATAATTTTGGTAAAGTTTGATACCACCAAAACTTTAGTAAAACTTATTAAAGTTTTACTAAAGTTTTGGTGGTATCAAACCTTGAACGTAGTTTGGGAAATTTTTAATCTGCCGCCGATAAAAGTTACACAATAGCTTAAAATTGATTTGATTTGTATATCAAATCAATTTTTTTTTATTTCTGAATAAATTTAGAATAAATATTTTCAGAATAACCTACATGGTGCCTTCCACGTCCGGTTCGGGAACTAACCCGGCGAGAAGAACCGGTGTAAGAAACTTGTACAATAATTATATGTCTGCAGTATACTATAATATAATTTCAAAACTAACCACGAGTCTAGAAAATGCGCGGCATATTCCAGTTAAGTTCATTTTGACTTGTTATTACAGCATTTCTCTAATCAAATGAAAATGAAAGCATAATTTGTCATAATGTCATTGTGGTTGAATAGTATTTCATTTAAGTACTGCTTTCGTGTCAGTACTCGTATTAAACTTTGTAAATACTAGGTAATGAATATCTCAGTTAAATACTGTTACGAGAATATTCAGTATAAATACGAAAGTGTTTCTGTCCTTGAACTAATTTTGATGGTTACTTTCCAATAAGCTCTATAGATTATTTTCTTATAGGAAGGAAAAGTTTCCAACCTATGAAAACTTGATTGAGTTCGTAAAAGAAAATAGTAAAGTGATTTCGCGAACAACCTGTGCATCTACACAGAAGTCTAATATTGATAATAATAATCAATCGCATCGGGGAAATATAACCGCGTCTACTTCACGGAGTCTAACTTAATCGTTTGTCGGTAGGAAAATGTCCGACGTACAGCGCGTCAGTCCGCCGACTTTAAAGTCCGCGGACAATTGTGTGCTTTGTAATACTAATGTACATGACAATATATACTCGTGTGCTTCGTTTATGAAGCTTACGCCGCGGGAAAGATTTAGTTTTATACTTAAAGCAGAAGTCGTTTTGTAATAATTATTTAAGCGTTAAACATAAAACATTGTCATGTACGTCGAAAAATACTTGCAAATATTGTAATTCGAATCATCATTCGCTATTACATTTTAATGTAAATAAAACGGGTAATTACTTGGCCGTAGTGTCTATCGATAAGAATTCCAATCACAGTAATAACAACTCTGAGATACCTACAAATAAGGTCGATAATAGTTCGCAGTATCGCGATGCATTAGATAAGGTTGCAGCAAGTTCGAGTTTATGCAACTTAGCATTTAAAGGTGATTCCGGATATAATACAACGGCTTTACTGGCCACCGCGAAAATACGATTTATCGATAAAATGAACCGCGATCATTATTTAAGATGCTTGGTCGACCCCGGTTCTCAAAGTGAGTATATTACTGCCAGCTGTTGCAAACGCTTATCTTTATCAGTTCAAGCTCGCGTTTCTGAAGTACAAGGAATAGGAGGCATTACGCAAAAAATAATAGGGATAATAGGGCCGCAACTCCTCATTAATATTTTAAAAACTAAATACTGGATCATTTCCGCTATACGAGTAGTCCGACAAATAACACAAAAATGTAATAGTTGTTTTAGGGCCAATGCTAAGGCAACTTTTCCTCTAATGTCAGATCTCCCTAAGTGCCGCTTAGAACAATCCAAAGCATTTCAACATACGGGAGCGGACTGTTGTAGGCCAATAAAAATAACACCTTATCGAAGGCGAGGTATTCGTAGTATAAAAGCATATATTTGCATTTTCGTATGTTTAGTCACAAAGGCTGTACACATTGAGTTGATTTCATATTTAACATGTGCTAATTTCGTTGACGTATTTAAACGATTTATATCACGCCGTGGCCCGTGTGCGTATTTGTATTCTGATAACGGGACCAATTTTGTTGCATCGAAAGCGTATTTCAATGAATTACACGAGTTTCTAAAATCCGATGACTATTAGCAGGCATTCGGTAATGAACTTGCAAAACATCATATTACGTGGAAAATGAATCCGCCTACGGCTAGCCACTTTGGTGGTATCTATATGGGAAGCCAATATAAAAAGTGCTAAGTCACTATTGTTTCGGACGATCGGGAAACAAGTTCTCACGTTCGAGGAGACTGTCCTCGTGCAGATCGAGGCGGTATTAAACAGTCGACCGTTGTATGTTCTGAGCTCTGACCCGTTCGAGCCTCTCTCTCTAACGCTTTCTCATTTTTTGTTTAACTCCCCGCTGGAGCGGTTACCAGCGGCGGATTTATCTAAGGAAAACACTAATTTGCTATCACGGTTTTCGTTAATGGACTCGCTAGTCCAATCGTATTGGAAAATATTTAAAACGGAATATTTACATAATTTGCAACAGCGCGAGAAATGGAATACTCCATCTAATCCAGTGACGATTGGTACGGATGGAGGTACGGATATTAAACGTGGATAACGCTCCGCCCTTGCAATGGCCTTTGGGGATCGTTACAAATGTCTTTCCGGGGAAGGACGGTGTTACCCGAGTAGCAGAGATAAAAACAAAAAGTGGCACATACAAACGCCCGATAGTACGACTTTGCCCGCTACCGACTCAATAACTCAATTTGTTTATAATTCTTAATTTAGTCATTAATTAGTTGTTTAAGATGTAAAAATAAATAGTATTATAAATCTCGTGAAAACGGTACTTATATTTAGAGGTTCGGTTACGGTAGAAGTTGTTAATTGTCAATAACTTGACTTAATAGTAAGCGATTGCACCCGCACTTGTTATTGTTAAGTTGAGCTTTATAGCTCTATTCTATTTGCTCTTGAAGGGGTCCCTTCAAAAGGGGGGGAAATGAATGAACCCGAATTTAAAAATTCATATTTTTTTGTAAATGAAGGTAGAAAAATAAAAAAATCCATGATTCACGAATCACGCGGCGAAAGCGTGATATTCCTTCCATCCCTTCCTATATAAAAAGCAGTCGGTCTTCGCGAGTGCTCAGTTTGAAACCGAACATCAGCTAAACGAATCGCTGCCGCGCGACTCTGTGAAAAATAATTATTCCTACGTCGTTACTATACGCGATAGCCTATAGTTCACTATTTAACTAAGCCGAGTGTGAAAAATCTGTATCCAGCAAAGAAGAGAAGTAGAGGGCCCTCGAAGCAAGACTACGGAACCAACTGAGGTTAGTGGAAGCAACTGCTTTATCCCTTCTTTCTATTTCCCGAATTACAGTCCACAAATTTAACAAATGGTATAAGACCTACCACCACATTTCTAGTCACTACCGCTTCGGCCACGTTACCGGTACCTAGGAAGGTACTGGAAAGGACAATTAGTTCATCCGACAAAGATTTTAAAAGATATTATCATTTTTGTCGCGCGCCTACGTCTGTCAGACGTACGTCAGTGGTTAAGGGTGACTTAAAAAAAATCTTGTTTAGAAAAATAATTGTAGCGACACAAGTTGACACAACTCTACATAATTTGAGAAATAATAATATGTACCGGTAATTTAAAATATCGACCAAGTGCGAGTCGAACTCACGCACGAAGGGTTCCGTACCGTTATAGAGCAAAAATAGGCCAAGAATTTTGTTTTTGCTTATTAATTTTAATTTTATGGTTAATTACTAAAGTACAAATGAAATTGAGGATTTGTGAAATTTTCAAGTGCCTATCTGTTGCCAGTATCTAGGTATATCGCTCTTTTTGCTCTAGCAAAAAAGGCCAAAAAATCACGTTTCTTGTATGGGAGCCCCCCTTAAATATTGAATTTATTTTGTTTTAGTATCTATTTGCTGTTATAGCGGCAACAGATATACAGTTTATTCATTTGCATGATGCGCAGTTTGGGTTTAGGGCAGGTCTGTCAACTGAAACAGCTATATTGAGCCTGAAACACACCGTCAGCTACTACCCAAAGAGAAAGACGCCAGAATTAGCCTGTTTTTTGGACCTGTCCAAGGCATTTGACCTTGTACACTATAATCTCCTGTGGAAGAAGCTGGAACGAGCAGGTGTACCCCCTGAAACTAATTCTCTTCTTAGGTTAGTTTAGATTAAATCAGACCAATCCGAGTGAGATGGGCCGGTACTCTATCAGACGAGTACAAACTGGAATGTGGTGTGAGACAAGGTGGATTGAGCTCTCCGATCCTGTTCAACCTATATATCAACCAGCTCATAGAGCGACTCAGCAGCACACATGTTGGATGCTTCATAGATGGCATTAGTGTGAACAATATTAGTTATGCAGATGATATGGTGCTGCTGAGTCCCTCGATAGGTGGCTTGAGGAAACTCCTGCGCATATGTGAGTCATACGCGGAGGACCATGGTCTTAAATATAATTCTAAAAAGAGTGAATTGCTGATTTTCAAAGCAGGAAAGAATTATCCTGAACGTGTTCCTCCAGTGTATCTGAATGGAGTTGCTTTAGAGCGGGTACAAATGTTTAAATATCTGGGTCATATTGTGACCGATGACCTCAGGGATGACGAGGATATGGAGAGGGAACGTAGAGCGTTAGCGGTTCGAGGTAATATGCTCGCCCGTAGGTTTACTCGTTGTGCAACACGAGTTAAGATTCTGTTGTTTAAAGCTTATTGCCAGTCGTTTTACTCGAGTGCCCTATGGGTTGGGTATAAGAATCGAACCTGTGACACTCTGCGCGTCCAGTACAACAATACTTTCAGAATGCTGCTGGGGCTACCGTGGCGCTGTAGCGCTTCTGGTATGTTTGCCTCTGCGCGTACTGACGGTTTTAAAGCGGTAATACGCAAGAAAACAGCTTCTCTTTTCCAGTGTCTACGAAAATCCAACAACAGCATTCTGAAAGTCATTGCAGATAGATTTGACTGTCCTATCCAAGAACATTGGATAAGGATAGTTATAGGAGTAATTTAAGGAGTAATTTAAGTAAAATTATTACTAACATCGCTAACATATTTATTATATTTTTGTTGTTATTTATTATTATCACTATCATTTTGTGACTAACACACTAACAATAATATGGGCACATTGTCTGAAATAAATGTTTCATTCATTCATTCATATACTTACACAACCTGTGAAAATTTCAGAAGTCTAGCTATAGCGATTCTTGAGTTACAGCCTGGAGACACACAGACAGACAGACAGACGGACATAACTCGAAGTCTTTGTAATATGGTCCCGTTTTTATCCTTAGATTACGGAACACTAAAACTAAAAAGCCGTTTTCTTTTTTATTTATTTTTTAATTTTAACACATAATATGTAATTGCATTGATTGTCATTGGCTCTTATTTCTTAATATGTATGCAAAGTTTCGAATTAATTATACTACTAGAGATGGGTAAAAATCGCGCTCAAAGATTCCGTTACATACATACTGTCCAAGCTTATAAAAGCGTGTTAAACAGAGAATTTGTATTACTTTCACCAAAAAATGTCCCAAACTTTTTGGCAAATCGCCCAGTATTGATCCTTGTAGGCTCGACGAGAGCACGAATAGCAAAGAAAAGGTCAATCATGAAAGATTTTGGTGTCATATTGTGTACATAGACTAAAAGTACTTTTGTGTTCCTACCAAATGTAGAATTTTGCCAATATTATAAGTTGGATATGAGATATCAGTATCCAACTTATAATATTGGCAAAATTCTTGTATTCAGATACAAGAATACTGTCCTCTAACCGCAATAGATACTATGTCCTTTCCCAGGACTCGAAGTCTATACCGAACATATAAATTCAAACTGTTTCAGTAGATTGAGAGTGAGGAAACTATACTGCTAAATAGATGACATATTTTTTTATTATACTGCTAGTATCTTTATTATTTATCTTGCACAAGTTGCGCATTAACCAAATCTGAAACCGGTGTACCAGACAAACCTTGCAGGTTTAAGGTACATTCTCAAATAGATTTAAGCTATAATTGTATTATCTACTTAAATAAATTAAAAAAAATGAATAACCGAAATCAAATCTGAGTGAAATAGTACTTTACCTCTTTAATAACTATAGTTTTTCGAGGATATCAAAGAAATGGGAATAGTTCTTTTGTTTACAAATTGTAAAGACCCTTCACGGAGTTTGTAATTACAAACTATTGTTTATGTCACAATCAAATATGTAGGTGACTGGGAACTTGTTTTACTCCAGTGCGACGTCTTTAACTGTTTAAATTGAATCATGACGTGTCTGTCTGTCGTTCCGTCTCACTGAAACTTATAAATAGATTTTCATGAATTTATGGACATACTTTGAATTCTTGGATGGAAAATGGAATGAAATATTCCATTTTCGAGAAAAATATACCCGTACGATAAATGTAAATAAAATAGTTATAAATTATATTAAGCAGGTGAAAGTAGAAATAAACATAACTTTTCCTGTATCCGTTAATACACAAAATACAACCGTGATACATTCCTATGGTAATTGGTATTAAGGAAAAGTATTGTTCAGTAACGTAAATAAAGTTTAAAGACCGATAAGTCGTAATAAACAGAAGGAAAATCTCGTTTAGTACGATTTTGGCACGTACATTTTAAAGCAATTTACAGATTCTATAAACCAATTTCCAACTCTCATTTTCAGCTTCACTGGAAATAGGAAAAGTCGGAGCTGAAATAAAAAAACCCTCGTATTGATACTCGCAACGACGACAAACAGCGGTAACTTTTCAGACGTGTTCATTGAAATGTGTCGGGAAATAAAGGATTACTTTTACTACAACAACACTCGCCACTAGGAGCTCGTATTCAGCGTATCGTAGCGTATTTTTATTCAACAACTATCGACTCGGTCGATCGCGTTATAAATAATTAACTTAACACATAGCGACCATTATAAAGCAAGCGATTAATCCACTTTATGTCACATTCAGCCCGCCCCCGGCTGAATTTGTCGCCGTCAACTAGCCGTTACAGTAATTCGATTTTGACATATCGGAAAACGGACGCACGGTGCACGGAGGGAACGGGCGCAAGATGGCTCCTTATTGCAGTGTCGCTGCACGGCGCGGCGGGGCGGCGTGATTTTTGCGTGTTCGTGTGTTTCGATTAGGGACGGTTTCGGGCACGGTGACGATCACGGTAGAGAAGCTCCGCATGCGAGGAGACCGGCGACACGATCGATAGGCGGGCGCGGCGCTGCAGTCGCGGTACTCGGTCGAGTCTGTCGTTTGAACCACTCTGGTGATCGCTGCCGGCGCGAGCACTCGCGACGATGCGCGGCGACCGCGCCACTCGCGACACGCGACACAACAAGGACTTCGATAACTTAAAGTCATCACTGAAAAAGGGGAGCAAGAGCAAGAAGCACCGCGTGGTGTTCGACGAGAGTGCCAACGAGTTTTTCGAGGCCGACTATATCATCGTCGTCCGCGATGACTGCCGGTACTCGAACAGCAAGAGGAGCGAGGAGTGCTGCGGGGCGTGCGACCGGTTCCCGGAGCCGGAGACGGGGGCGCTCAGCCCGCCGGAGGGGTACAAGGACATGGGGCTGTTCAACCGGGACGGGACGCTGCGGGAGCAGGCGTGGTGGGAGGCGGGCGACGTGCTGCTGGTGGGCGAGCGCTCGGGGACGGTGTTCACGCCGCAGCACTTGCAGCTGCTGAGGAAGCTGCAGCGGGAGCGGATGCTGCGGTCGGCCGTGTGTGCCGACTGCGACGCGCACCCGCCGCACCAGCCGCATGGTGAGTCCGCGTCCTTCACAAGGACATCTCGCACCGCACCGACAGACCGGCCTCCTGCAAAGCGTTCATACGCTACGTACACTTTCCTCGATTTTATACGACAACCTTACAACTGCAAAGCAAATTATATTTAATTTTTAAGTATGCTAATCGTTCGTATTTATTAGATAAAGAGCTGTGCCCCGCGGTTGAAGGCAAATAAATTATAATATTTTCCCGCAGTAAAAATTGCCTATGTGTTAATCCTGGATATCAACTACGTCCATACCAAATTTTAATAAAATCGTTCCAGCCGTTTAGACGTGTAGAAGTAATAAACATACAAACTCACAAACTTTCGTCTCGTTATTTAAATAATAATTATTATAAATATTTTAAATTGTCATGTAGCACGAGACGAATTTTACTCGAATTCGCCCCGCGAATACTACGCTAAGCGATGCTTATAGTGTTTATTATTATTAAAATATGCTCAAGCGAAAAATGATGATGGTATATAAAATAAATAAGCGTTAAATGGCTGAGCCTGACGTCAAATCGCCATATTCCAAAACACCTGTGTCTATTGTGCTGCTCTTGGGGCGCTCCTAAAATTATTTCTTATAAAAATATCCTCTTATTTTTCTTATTTAATGTATTTTAATAATAATAATTATGTTTAGATTTAAATGGACAAAAATGTTTTACTTTAACATATTTTCTATTAATATTATGTTGTCAAAAATACATATACCTACAGTATATCTTTGTCAATTCGTACAGACCAAAGCAAAACTTATCTGCTTCACCTTTAACCTAAAACTAAAAAAATCTGCGCAAGAATATAATGTTTCGATAGTATACATAATTTATAATAATTTTGTAGGTACTTACTATCGAAACATTCGGGTCTGAACCCGGTTGAACTGTTAATATTTTATATCACAAATTACGAATAATAAAAACTATAACTTAAGTTTGTATTATTCGTAAATCACAAAATAAGAAATGCCTTTAGTAGCCAAAATACGCGATAATTTTTGTGATTTGTCTACCAGAAGTAGCCAATTATACACCACGAAAGTAGCTATACAGTTATTTTGATAGGTACAGTAAATTTCAGGCAAATTCGTAACTAGGTAGACACATAAATGTCAATCTCAAGTCGTAAAAAAAGGTATTTAGTTTCTCTGAAAAACAAATATTCACTTTTTAGAGAGAAACAGAGATTTTTATTTTTTTATTTTGTCACAAGAATAATTTTTTGCCCAAACATCTGTGTGTTAGCTGGAGATTAAATGCGCGAAATATTCTGACTGATTTTACCAAAGTCCAAAACCACATTATAGTCACCACAGTCACCGCAGTCTTCCGCACCGTGTTTTTTTCACGTAACTTTCTACCGCGCACTGTAAAACTCTGGAACCAACTGTCACCATCACTATTTCCAGACCTATACAACCTGCAGACCATCAAGACGAGAGCGTATTCCCTCTTAAAAGTTGCGAGTGTCCATGGGCGACGGTAGTTGCTTTCCATCAGGTGACCCGTTCGCTCGTTTGGCCCCTTATCTTATATATAAAATTCTCGTGTCACAATGTTAGTCCACGAACTCCTCCGAAACGGCTTTACTGATTTTTACCAAATTTTATATGCATATTCAGTAGTTCTGAGAATCGGCTACTGGGTACTTTATATATTGATAAGTGCATTTGTTGAATAAATAATAGTAAATTATTACAACTCGAGACTGACGGCGGCCATTGTTGGTGCGACGGGATAGCGATGGACGTTGCCATGGTGACATACAAATTTAGTCACTTCAATAAAACAATATGGCAAATATATTATGGCAAAGCAACGTTGGCCGGGACAGCTAGTTTTATAATAAAAATGTTAGAGAATATGATTGGAAATGCAACAGCAGTTTAGACTAAATCCCAAAGAACAACAAACAATTATTTACCGTAACATTTTTCTGAACTATAAACAATTTTTGCAATATTATCGCTTTCATAGTGATAATATCATTTCACTGTACCTCAATAAAACGATGGTTAGTAACATTTTTCTAGTAAAACCGTGTAACCTAAGTACTACTAGATGCTTATCTAGCAAAATCCACTGACGATCTCCACTCGAGTCGTTGAGAGGTGCTTAAGTCAAGGTAACTCATCACTGTTGGACCACACTTTGTCTTTTGCTATTACGCTATTTTAAAGTTTTAAAATTTGACCGAGATTTTTATAACGACCCCGTTTTTTAAAAAGGTACTTTTTTAACATTTGCACAATATAATAATATTGAAGGTTTCGTAGAATAAATAGGAAAAAGTTAAAATATAATATGTTAAAGATATTTATAACAATAATAATTATTGTTTTAATACAAAGAAAGTATGCATTTGGAAATACCAATGCACCTTCCCCACATGATGAGAACAATCTAAATAAAGAGATTAATACTATAACAATACTATTTATAGAAAGAAAGACCAACAAATATAAACCAAACTAAAAATAAACCACAGACCATTAGAAAAGCTGCAATATATCTTAATATATATATTTCTTGTGTGCGTGTGTATGTGACTGAACTCCTCCTAAACGACTGGACCAATTTTGATGAAATTTTTTGTGTGTGTTCAAGGGGATCTGGGAATGGTTTAGATTCACAATTTTGTCCGCTGGACAATGTTTTTTTAATTAATTTTTAATTTATTAGTAGTTGTTGATTTTGGAATGTTTTACATTGGATCCGACAGACGGCGCTACCATCGCAGTGTCAAGTTTTAAATAAAATTCGAATTTTAATTTTAGTCTGTCCCGACAGTTAGCGCTGCGATCAAATTAAAAAAAATATATGGCAAAGAAACGTTTGCCGGGACAGCTAGTATATATATACGTATGGAAAATACCACAAAAGCGTTGGTAGTCTTATCTAAAAAAGCCTACGTTTCGAAACAGAACAAACCTTACACTACATTCGCGTATCTGTGACACAAATACTCACGTTTTTCATCGTAAAGTAATTAAAGTTGAACTAAATGCCTGAGCAAAAATACTTTATTAAAAGTTTTTCCTCGAAATTGTAATAAATCTTCCAATATTATGTAATAAATTCCTCGCTTGATGTCGGAAAAATACAACAAAAAGTGTTATTATTACCATAAACATAGAATATAGATATATTTTCTTCAACCTATATCTATAAGTCTTGTCTGTCTGTTACCCCTTCATGTTTAAACCACTGAACTGATTTGCTGAAATTTGGTATGGAGAATGGAGATACTTTGGGTCCCGGCAAAGGACATAGCATACTTTTTATCCTGGAAATATGTACCGTTTCCGCGCAATAAACGAATTTTGGCGTAGCGTCGTTTGTTACCAAAGTCCTTCAAAATGTCTGGCAACATGTTTTTGATCTGAAAATCGACCTGAGAATTGACCAACTATTTCGTAGGTACCATTTTCCGGATCAACTAGTAGTATTAAAAGGCGTAAATGATTATTACACACGGCCACACGTCGCCCGCAACTTTGAGCGAAATTGTAGTTATCGTATTGGAACCGTACTTTTTACCGTGGTAAAACTGTCATGTATTCCATCGCAGTTAAAAAATTTCCATAATAATTTTTCAATTGGTTTTGCGGCTTAATCATGTAGTTGTACTTGCTACTACAGACATACATATCGATTTTTACGCACACGTATTTATAATATTAGTATTAGTATAGACTATAGATAGTTTATATTGTTGAAAACCTGCTTAAACCGACTTCACAATAGAATTTCACGAGAAAGATAACAAAAGATTTCTTATTGTTAACCAACATGGCTTGACTGGACGACCTTGCTTACTGAAATCTAAGTTGCCCCAGAAAAAGCGAGAATAGTAAAGACATTGAGATAATTTTTTTTATTAAAAAACTGGTTCTGGCATTGATTTTGTGGTTCCTAATGTCGGGCTTTAAAATATTTTTCTAAAAATGTTAAGTAGGTACTTATACAAAAAATAATGGTTAGTAATTTTAATGCAAAATATCTAAAATACATTTTTTACATTATAATACATTAAATATATATACAGTATATTAATAAAGCCAGATATACTAAGCCTTGCCTGTCCAGTATTTTAAAACACATTAGGAATATTAGAGCTCCGTTAAAAGTTTTTGAATTAACTATGATTGCTATAATTGGAATTCCATTTACGTTATTATTTTCATTCTATTAATGTGCTCGTATTTACGTAGGTGTATCGTAAATTAACGATGTGAATAAATATTGACGTCTTGTAACATAATGTCATGCAAAAACGATCAACGATCAACGTCTAGTCGCACACACACGAACACCGTGCCGAAGTCTGGCAACGCCGCACCGACCGGAACGGTGTTAGGTGTTTTCGTTACGTATTGTCTTGATTCGTCACCGCGCTTAAAGCCCGGGAAAAAAGTTATGCAATATGTTCGATAAGCAGGAGCATTTGATCGTTCATTTTCTATTTTATACTTTTTCATATTATAGGCAGTTGCGGTTAAGTTATTTGGTTGGGTTATATCTATGCTAGTCGGGATCAGTAGCTGACTGATCCCGACTAGCATAGATATAACTAGTTATTTATGTCAAGCTCAGCTGAGCTTGACATAAATAACTAGGTCTTTTGCATCCGCTGTGGATGACTTACTCAGTATTTTCATAGCGAAGTAACCACTCTCAACATGCTGAAAAGAAAAAAAGATATAGAGATACTTTTTATCCCCGAAAAATGTACAGTTCACGCGCGACAAATAAATTGGCGCAACGGAGTTGCATGCCCGCTACTCCGTTGCCCCAATTTATTTGTCGCGCGGACATTTAGTATTTAGATTAGTTATAGACTGTGTTTAACTATAATTAACATCAAACAAGTACCTATCTTAAATATAGGTACTTGTTTGATGTAATGAAAATGAAATAACATCGTCCAAATCGTGGAAAACTCTACAAGTTGCAACAAAACTAAGTGATAATATTATAGAGCTTGTGTCTTTGAAAGTAGCGGCGCTGAAGGAGCAAAATTTTGGGTGATTTGTATGGGCAAGCGCCCGAACGTCATGGATTTCCCATAAAAACGTAAAAAAAGTTACTCTTATAGCGCTGATACTTTCACAGCGAACTTGATATCTAGAGTATTCATACGCACCCCAAAGTATTATTACCTAGCTAACATTAGACCTGTATTGACTCTTAGGGCCTGTTTCACCCCTTCCTGATAAAGTGCCGGATAGGCTATCCACAACTTATTTGACAGATTTTCCATACTTTATCTGTCAAGTTAAGTGGTGGATAGCCTATACGGCATTTATCAGGACGTGGCGAAACAGACATTGAGTGATCAAGTCTGGAGCCTAGACTGTGCTAGACAGTAGACCCGTTAGGTTCATCTTACCGGTTCGGAGCGTAATTGCTTAAACACAACCGTACTATGTTATTGACTGCGATTGTAATTTCATTCCATTCATAACTCTTTTGGACGTAACTAGAGCAAGGGCACACCAAGGTCGCAAGTGTCTCTTACATTTGCAGCGCTTATTGCTAATTTAAAATCTGGGGCCGCATGGAACAGAAATGTGCTCGCTGAAGAATAATAAAACTAAAATAAATAACTCTATAGCTGTTGTTTAAGACTAATGTTTGTTAAAAAAACTTTGATTAAACTACTCGCGTAGTTAACTTTAGAGTGATTTGCTTAAATATCGATTATGATAAAAACTATTCCTCTTTGAGTGAAACTTGCTACCTAAAATCTATTATGTGTACTTTTGACTATCTAAATCTCCAACTGTACTGTATATAAATCCAATGGTACAGTTGGAGTTGTAGATAAATACTATAGTAACTTCAAGTCATATGCAGTGGATATTTTTCGTACTATCAATTGCTGGCAAGTCGTGTCCTTTGTTTCACCTCCCGTTATCATCACATTACCAGAAATGACTCACAATGCACCTGGCAACCTGCCAGCAGCTTAGTCCCGTGCTGCATTACCGGTACGCGCACATTATGCCGAGCGGCGTGTCGGGGCGGTGTGTAAAAGGGCTCCCAAGTCCCACACAAAACTGCGAATTCGCATCGCATCGGAATGTAATTTTTAGGATGAGTTTTGTTGCCGATTTTTGCGATGCGATGCGAATTTGCATTTTTGTGTGGGAGCCCAAAATTCGCACCAATCGTACTAATACCATGAGGGTTTTCGATGTCTCATTTGCCGGTAGGAGTTATGGTAGGGAACGCGAACCGCCCGGTGGATTCGTGTTTAAAAAAAATGTAACTAGAATTTAAAAAAAATACTCATTTATTGTAATCATGTTGTCAGGCCTAAGCAGCTCCAGTTTTTGCGAGCCGAACTTGTGTCCGTGTTATATGCAGCCTGCTGCGCTGCTAGGCGTGGTGAGTTTTTTTTACTTGTCCAAGGGGACGGGAGCTCTATTTCTAGTAGGGACTGGAGACAGAGCTCGTATTTTGGATTCTTTTATTCCTTTCCTTTTTTTCTTTTCTTTCAATATTTACAGTTTTCTTATATCTATTTCCGTATAGTGTGCACTGGATTAATTAGCATGTGAGTCTACTCAAGCACTCGCTGCTGCTCGGCATAGTGTGTGCGAACCTTCACAGGTACCTGGGAAAATATAGAGCTATAACCTCTATACTTTTAGCATGGCCCATTTTTGCCATAGCTGAGGCAGCTTTTACTGACATCAATTCATCGGTTTTCTCAGTGTAAAATTATTTTAAGTAATAACTTGTAAAACTTTTTTGTAAAAAATCGTAGGAGCCGTTGGCGATAAAAAGTTGACAATTTCTTTCCCCTACACTTTATGTAAATTTATTTGTAATAAATCTGTGCGAAATTCCAACAAATTCTGTCTATCCGTTTACGTGCCCTGAGAGGGTATGGATTTATTTTTATAAGAAATATATTTAAAGTCAATCTCTAATGTAATAACAATAATATGTGTTCAATTTAGTGTACCTACTAGTTCCGAAGTAATGGTAAACTATCTTACATAATATTATAAAAATATAATAATAATTAATAGGTACGATGTTGTAATCAAACTGTGTTGTGAAATAAAGTAAAAATCTTCAGCAAAAGGTTTTCGTTAATTAACATATTTACATACAATTTAAATTCAGCTGTAAAGACTTTACAATAAATGAAATTAAAGTTAAATAACAATTAAAAATAATCCGGCCTACGCGGCCGCCGGCCATTGACTGGCTCGCTCTCATTACGCATCAACGACTTTACCACCTGCGCCCCATACTACGTATTCCAATGCGCTTTTTGTACCGCAAAATACGAATTTTTTACGAAGTCCTTTGTCATGGTATTATTCCATAAAAATAAAAAGGACACAAAATTAATTCCCCTAAAAGTACATTTTCTGGTATCACGTGAAGATTTCATATAGGTACTAAGTCCTTTGTCATGGCATTATTCCGTTAAAATAAAAAGGAAACAAAATTATTTCTCCTAAAAGTTAATGAAAATTTCGATCCGGGAGTACTGGCCTACTTTCATACGTTTTAGTGTAAGAACTAAAAACTATGCAACAAAGGTTATGAGCCTCGTCTGCCATGTGTACAGGATTAGTGGATGTTTTAAGAAAAATTGATGGAAAATTAGTAAATTACGTAAATTAAGTCGCGTGAAAATCGTGTAAGGGTTAATTAAGGGCCCTCTCTCCCTAAATTAGCAGGTCGATTGTCTGTCAGTGCGAATATCGACGTAAATGACATTAAAATAACATTCATAACAGCGCGCCTTGTACGGTGGCGGTTACGACGCTCGCCGCGTCCATGTTAGGGCGAAATAGGAGAAAAAACCTTTTTAAGGCTTATTATAATACATATTTCAAAAAAGTAAAAAAAACAAATTATTAACTTATGTATTGCAAAGCAGTAGATATTTTTTATATATTTTACAGATTCGCAAGACGTCTCACGCATTTGAAATCTGTCAAATCCATACAAAATGCCGCGTCGCGCCTCGCATCGCCCCGTCGCGTTGCGGTCTGAATTGACCCTGATTGTGATTTCTTTAAATAAAGTTAAATATAAAAATTTAATAATATTCTAGAAATCTAAATTCCGAAGCTCTAGGGCAAGCTTTATTGACAGTTTATGAGTTCGCTAACCAAGATGAAAGATGGTTCAAGTTCGATAGTTTAAAGCGGTCCTAGACCACATCCTTACGAGGTTTGGCACTATTAATTTAATCAAATTGTGCCTCATGCTCGGTTCTGTATGAATCCATACTAATATTATAAATGCGAAAATGTGTGTGTCTGTTTGTCGTTTACCTCTTCACGCCCAAATCGCTGAACCGATTTTGCAAGGTATGGACTCCGTCTCCGTCCCGGGAAAAGGACACAGGCTGCATTTTGCCGCGGAAAAATGTACGGTTCCAGCGCGATAACCGAATTTTGGCGCAACCGATTTGCGGACGTCATCTAGTACTGAATAATGTCTATTTTGTGATTACGGAAAATAGAATCGTTAGTATGTTGCCTGCAACCTTGGAAACGGCACATTTACGTGACATTTGACAATAACTATTCTTATTATTTAGCTGTCTCTTTTCTTGTCTATTTATGTAAATAAAAATTAATTTCAAATTTTGGTTGTATCGCTAAAACTCGAAAACGGTTGCGCCAATTTTGCTAATATTTATCGTTTGGTCTTGAAAATTTTTTAAAAATTAAAAACACTAAAAATATAATCTTAGATGTCCGCCATGTTGGATTTAAGTCACATTTTTTCGTATAAATCCAGACAGCAAACCCTTTCTTTTGATACTAATGGGGTACGTTTCAACTTTCAAATAGCCTGTCCATTGGATTTGTAATGACCTTTTTTAGCTAGTCAAGTATAAAATTTGTCACCAGAACTTTTGTCATATTAGAAAAGAAAATTTGTCATTTCATCTTAATTGAAGACCGGGAAGTGCGTCAAATTAAGATTTCAAGTTTCTTACATGTACTATCAGAGAAGTTGATTCCTATGCAGATCGGGGACCTACGTAGTTTGGTTGCGTTACGTCAAACCCAGCCGACAGATCACAATTATTAACATTGAATTGACATATTTGACCAAATAATGTTGGTCTATAAACTGCATAGGAATCAATTTCCTCGATGGTACATTGTAGGTACATAGTTAGTTTATAGTTACATGTATTAAGCTAATAAGAGCGTGTTAAAAAATTACGCTTATAAAATGGAATAATACCACTCGTTTCACCGTAACATTGTCAGATAATTATAATATTGTAATTTGTAATCAATGATAAATAGGCTTCTCAATGCGGAACAACCATAATGTATTCTCCCGTTCCCAATTAGCGTAGATTCATAATTAAATTAAAATATGTTAATAATCGCAATTTTAATCGACAGCTTTTTGTGTTGTTTACGGAATAATCCGCCATAATCACGTTTTAAATATGCCTTCGTTAAAATTAATACGCCCAAGCTGCATATTATTAATTGCAAATAAGCTTCCAAATATCGCGGACTATTAAATTACCTGCTACTTTTAACCGACACCAAAAAAAGGAGTAGAATCTATGTAATTTTATAAGACTTGTTTCGAGTCAAAAAACTAGATTTCTATCTAGTATTTGGTATTTCGAAACTCAAAGAAGAAAAACTTCATCACTAATGATAAAACTAACTCTTATGAATTTTAAACTGAAGAATATTTTATTACATTCTCATATTTCATTTCGTTCTAAATTATTATACCGATAGAATATTTTGTTTATTTCATATTAATAATATGCAGGCTTTAAGAGATTGTCATTTTGTATTATTATGATACATTTTGGATAATGTTTTATATGAAAGAATCTTAGTATATTCACAACCAAAAGTGACATTCACGGAAGAAACACTAGAAATAAGTACAAACTAGAAATACCGGTGATCAGACTTAGTAAAGTTAGTAAATCTTTTAAAGGTCAATGTGTACGCCTTTACAATAAAATCCCAAAATACGTTCAAAATATTTCCATTAATAAATTACAAAAAGTAGTCAAAGAACGTTTGTGTGCCAAAGCCTTATTATAAGGTCAATGATTTCATAAACGATGGCACATCTTGGGGGTAGGATGGCTGCTTGCAAGGCTACTTCTACATTATTTTATGACTTACAATTATGTATGTATGTTGACATTGTATAATTTTAAGTTACAGCATTGTAAACTTTATTTTAAAAGATTAATTTTTTTTCTCACGTTTTTTGGTAAATAAAGTGGGCCCCCTGCGAGTTTCTTACGCCGGTTCTTCTCGCCGGGTTAGTTCCGGAACCGGTGGTAGGCATCATGTAGACTTTCAGAAAATATTCGCAAAAATTTATTTTGAATAAAAATTTTTGAGTTTGAGTTTGAATTTATGGTTATACCATCAGATAATAGATTGCGGACCAACGCAATTTAGTCGGGTTATACAAACTCAGTTGACACGACCAAGATTGACATGACGTAATTAATATTAATATCTATGGACGCTTCACATCACGTCAGCCTGGCCCCGTGCTAAGTACCTAAAGGACTTGTGTTACAGGTACCAGACAACGGAAATATATTTAATACTTTTATACTATACATATACGAGTATTTAAGATTTTTATTATATTATACACATATTTAATACACATCCAGACCCAGGAACTTTGAAAACTTTTTGTTCCGTCGGCGGGATTCGAACCCGCGACCCCCGGCTTGAGCACCAACGCGCTCACCACTGAGCCACAGAGGTCGTCAAATTTAACCCGATTAAATATCGTCCGTCATTTGCCTATGAACAAACTTCCCTCATATTACGTATTTAAGGTAAGTATAATAAAATGCTTTATAGAATCACAAATAGTTAATGAAAATAAATAAAAATGATATAAAGGGAGTTACACTACATTTTTAATATAGATCTGAGCTCAGTGGTACTGAAAAGCATTATTAATTTACCATTCCTCTCCGTGCAGTTTCTAAATGAAAATAGTTCAGTAAAACGCAGTTATTCATTAAATATAACCTTTGACTGGTCACAGTGAATTCTGTATGATCTGATACGCATAGCATGGCTTGTGCCAGCTTTGTAACTTCGCTTTGTTACACTATACAGTGATTGTCCATTTATAGGCAACCCATTTCATGAAATGCCATTTTGAACTCTGTATAGACAATAAGCAGAAGCTAACCCGAGTTACGTGATTCAATGGAACTATCAATGAACCGCTATAGCTAACTTTGGTTCTAAGCTGTCATTGCTACCTATCAGAACTTCATGGTAAAGGTATTTCCGTGTAGTGGTCTGATTTTGCTTTTGAGTTTGAAGCATTCCGTCACTGACCGAAAACCTGTAACTCGATTCTACTTCATTCAATTTTAGTAAAGCTGCGATCCAGTCCAGTTCCTATTGAACAGCAGAACTCTGCTCTCAAATACGTCTAAAAAAGTTGAAGATGCAGTTTATGACCAAAAGCAGTAGTATAGAGTTGTTAGAGTCAATTCAGACCGCAACGCGTCGCGTAGATGCATTTTAATATGTCTCACGCAATTGAAATTTGTCAATTAATTACAAAATAAATGCAAATACGCATCACGCTGCGGTCTGAATTGACCCTTATTATAGATCGTATCGTTTACGATACGATCTATAATTAGGGTCAATCAATCGTAAGACTTCCTCCTACGCTACGTTTACGTAGCGTAGGAGGAAGTCTTACGCTACGTTTACGATACGATCTATTATAGTGCTCCGTAGTCCGTAGCACTATGCGCGTAGGCCGTAGAGCGCGTCGTAGCACAATGTTTACGATGTAGCTCGTAGCACGAAGGTTACGTACTAATAACTAATAAATAACTATGTACTTAAATAAAAATTAATGTAAAATTGCGTTAGTCTCACTAAAACTCGAGAACGGCTGAACAGATTTGGCTAATTTTAGTAGGTAATAGATTAAAGGGTAGGTTTAAAATAGGAGGGAAGTGATCTGAAGTTCACGTCATATTAAAGTAGTACTAAGTAATAATCTATTCTGTTCTATATGTTATACCGTATATTTTCATTGCTTTGGGAGTAAATCGTGTTAAATATTTATGCTATTATTGTGACATTTATTAAGAAAAACCTCGTAAAAATATATTATGTATCAAGACATAAAACTCCTACTTTTTGTATGTCGGTTAAAATATTTTCTTTAAATATCGAATTACATATTTTACTCACTCAGAGTGGAACAGAAGCCTCATATATTATCTGTCATTAAATTGAAGGTTGATCATAATTAAATGTCTCTGATTACGGCGGTAAGACAGCAATTAGAATATCTTTGAATATGCTTGATTCCGCAGAGAATTGAAGTATAACATTAAAGAGTAATTGAATCACACGTTGCATAGCGGTAAACCAGTAATCGCGACGTCGCGCCGCGTCGCGTCTCGCGGTTCCTATTTTCGACGCGCTGACACAATATAAGATGTAAATGGATAAGGTGGATAACTTTAGATTTATGTCGGTCGCGGTCCTTATGGTAAATTCGAACTGGATTTGAAAAAAATATAAGATTCGCTTTCATAGTTCTTAACAGTGTATGCCGAGCCAGGTGTGCAAAATAAATCAGTGCAAATTAATCTTATATCCTTTTTTTTTTTTTTTTTTTTCTTATTTATTAGGCTTGTGTCGAAACCGACAATGCCAGCCTTATATCCTTGATCCTGCATGAAACCTGAAAAGCGGACAGTCCGTCCGCACTGCGAATTTTAATCGCGCGGATTTTATTCCCGTGAATTTATATATGTAAAACCGCGAAATTATCGCAAGTCTGGATACTCTCATAAGATTTAATGTATTACAGAAGTGCGAAAAAAATCCGCGCGGTTAAAATTCGCAGTGTGGACAGTCCCTTACAATTTATAATTACAACAGTTTTAAATTCGTTACAACCTACGATACAACGGAATAAAAGTATCATACTTTTATCGTTCTCTATAGACGTTCATTCTGTTTGATGAAAACAGAGTATCGTCAAAAATTGGTTATATTAATAAATAATAAAAAATATTATACACGATATTCCTATAAAACGTCGAGCACTTTTAGTTCACTGAATACTAAATAAACGAAGTTATTCAAAACCAAATTTTAATATCGCTGCCAATGCTTTAGGATTCGAATTAAACTATTCGATTTGATGCATCCAACTTAAAAATTTATATTATGAATACCGACATTCACGTTATAATTATTTGGTTATAAAAGTATGTTGGAAGCACAAATACAAACGCATTATCATTGCTGTCACCGTTGTATTTGTTATTACAACAAGTTATTAACTTGTTATGATTATTTACATTTAAGAGAAACAAAGTTGTCTCCATGAATTGTATAATAATATTATATAATTTTAATGCAACATTAATGTATGACCGTTCGAGTTTCTTACGCCGGTTCCAGCTCTCGCTGGGTTAGTACCCGAACCGGTGGTTAGCTGCAGTAGTAACGACGTTCAGAATTAACATAAGAAAATTCTGAATAAAGGAAACGCCAAACGGACTGGATCGATTAAAGAACGCAGGAATTAAAGTGCTTAAACATTGTATACTTAGAAAATAATAGGTAGGATTTTGTAGCCGAATAACGTGGTTTGTCCCCTTAAATTCGATTCTAATCTTTTTATAACTTGGAACAAGTAGAGTCTGTCTAGAAGATTCTAGAATATCTTTTCGTTATCTAGATGACTTTGCGAGATGTAGGACAATGTCGTTGAACCCAGTTGACGCGGCGGGACTCTGGGTTAAGGGCTATGTAAATGTTAAAGTATTCTATGTAACGTTTTAATTAGCAATATGGGCGTCTCGTATAGAAGATGCACATCAGCGGTTTTCAAACATTTTTGATGGCGGAACCCTTTTAAGAACTCGCATTTTTTAAGGACCCCCAAATATAATGTTTTCTCTTTGAATTCATTTTCTCCATGCTGGTGTCAAAAACAATAATTTATGTATCGCTCGTGAATCCCTCACAAGGCCTTTGCCGGAATGCGGAGCTCCAGGGCTGCTCGAAGCACACTTTGAGAATGGCTGGTTGGTGTACATGATGACTATAAAAGATGGTTGTACTAACTATTTAGCGTAGGTTCCAAAATATAAACTAGTATGCTGGCCAGCTGTGCTTAGGGCACCTGATAATAATAAAAAGTAATCAAACTTAGCATAATATTCGAGTAATAACAAATAATAATTGAATAATATTCGTCGTTGAAAAACTTTTTTTTCTTCAATTTATTTAACTCGGAGAACGTACAGGCTCTTGTTAAAAGAGGTTTAAATTGTTATTAGGAGTAGTATATAAAATAATGATTATTATGATACTTGAATTACGTATTTTTAATTAAATGAAAATGCATTTTAAACTCGTCCGGTTATGTACGTGCCCAGCTCAGACGAATTTATTACGCTAGTTTTAATCACTTTGTAACAGACTAACCAATCGCTCCAATTAGTTCACGTTTTCTCCTGAAGCTACAATTACTACTAATATAATCCAACTAAGGGATATACAGCACTCACATATTAACTGGTATGAACTAAGGATCTTCTATGTAGAGAAAGATGAAAAGAAAAGAAAATCTTGGGAAAACATTTTAATGTACTTACCTACTAGGTATGAACTATGAAGCATAAAATACACTATAATATTTTTAACAGAATAAAATTCAATGTAACGCAAGCATAGATTAGAGAGGAAAAATATAATACAGTACATAATATAACACAGTACATATTATAATACAGTAATTATTATATATATATTAATTTAAAATACTTTTTATTCTCGGTACCAATATATTATATTGGTACCGAGAATAAAAAGTATTTTAAATTAGATGATGCCCGCAACTCCGTTGCGTCAAAATTAGTAAATCACGCGGCCCGGTAACCGCACTTTTTTTCTGTGATAAAAAGTATCATAGTATAGTCCTTTTCCGGGACTCGAGGCCAACTAAATCGGCCAATCCGTGCCCAACTAAATCGGTTCAGCGGTTTGTTCGTGAAAGGTAACAGTCAGACAGACGGACACACTTTCGCATTAATATATTAGTATGGGTAACATGAAGCCACTGCTACAGCAACAAAAACAGTTCAAATATACCACGAAGTACGTATTTCCCAACTTTGCGTGTTTAAAATCATTTGAGTTCATTTTATTTTTCTGAATGTGTCTGTTTTCGGATGGTAAAAATAGTAATTTTACTGATTATTATTGTTTTTTATTGCTGGAAGTTTAAATTCTTTTTCATTATAATTTATAACACATATTTACAAGCTATTGTTAGGTTTAACACCGTTATCCTTAAAACCATCAAATGCGCCCATCAAAATGATTTTTTTTCTATGAGAACAATGCTGGGAACTCAAAAAAAAAAATCCCGTCTTCATACCCAAATTGCCCTGATCTTCATGTCTGTTACCTGGTCACGCCCAAACCGCTTACCGATTTTCACTATGGAGATACTTTGAGTCCCGGGAAACGACATAGGATACTTTTTATCCTGGAAAATGTACGGTTCCGGCACAATGGAGTTGCGGGTGTCATTGAGTTTTTAATAATTATTAATGACTAGCTGTTGCCCGCGACTTCGTCCGCGTTAACATAGTATTTTAACAAAGATAGATAGTTTTCCCCTTTTTGTGGTTCCTTTAATACAAAGGGTAAAAACAGGCCCTATTTAAGCAAACGTCAAACGCAAACGTCAATAAACTTTCATGTTTCTAACTCAAGAAATGACGGACTTTTATTCAAACTTTCAACCCCTATTTCACCCCCTTGGGGGTAGAATTTCCAAAAACGCTTAAACACGTATCCAATCATTTTTAATCAGTAGCCCAAACATAAAATTTCAAGTTTCTAACTTCAGAAACAACGGACTTTCATTCAAACTTTCAACCCCAATTTCACCCCCTAGGGGGTTGAATTTCCAAAAACGGTTAAATACGTATCCATTCAATTTTTAGCAGTATCCCAAAAATAAAGTTTGAAGCGATGATGAATCAGTGAGTCAGTCAGTCAGGACATGTAATTTTATAAGTATAGATAATAATTGGAATGCAGATAAGAGTTATGATATGAATTAGTGGTGACAAAAATTCGTAGTAAATAATTTTTGGCTTTTTCGACTACTTCGCTGACTAGTGACTGTTGCCACACCTAATATAGCCGTATTAAAAACTCAGTAGGAACTAAGAACCTTTTTAAAAATGAAGTGAGAAAATAGAACGTAAACTGGCGTGGCATTTTTTGTAAATAGATGGACGTTAAAGGTAATTGCTGTGATTTTAGCTCACAATAGTTTATGTCGCTACTCACTTGCTCTTTGTGTTCCGCTCGCAGTTCCGTTCATGTAGCGCGACGTCTTATTAATACAATTTGTAAGCAGCCCCCGTAAGGGCTATTGGCGCCTGTGTGCAAAAAAAGGATTTTGGTGCCCTTTTAGGCAAAATTTTTGGGTCCATGGGTTTTGGCGCCCCTAAAGATGGCGATTTGGCGCCCCTAGAAGATGGCGCCCGTGTGCATTGCACACATTGCACATATGGTAGCGGGGGCCCTGTTTGTATGATCGTAAGATTTTCTGTTGAGACAAAGAGCAATCGAGAATCTGTGTTAGAATGTTTCATGTTTATCTGTCAAATGGTGTTTTAAATAGAGATAGCGAAGCATAGGTTCGAAGGTTTAGTTTTCGTTACTTACAGATGTTTGTGGTCCAAAATATGCTAGGCTAAAAAGAACTGGGATGACCTAATTCATCTTGGTTTCTCGACTCGAAGTTTCGCGACATACCTAGGCGTTTCGTCCGAAAACTGCGGTCGGTTGGACTCTCGTCATACTTATTAACTTATTAATTTATTTTGTCAAAAACTTATTAATATATTTTGTCAAAAGTATTTAACAAAGCGTTAAGTTCATGTTAATTTCTTTGAAACTATTAACAAGCAACTTATACCTCTAATGTGACGCCAGCGAGCCAGAATCAACTAATTCTCGCTACAAGAGCTTTTTTCTAAAGAAAGCAAAATTTTGATTTTGCTTTGACTTATTAGTAAAATATAATATTATGTTTATAAAATATATTAATTTTATTGATGTATTCTTGCTATTTATACGAAAGAAATTAATATCATGTTACATATTTTATTATTATGCAGTTAAGAAATACCATTCCACAATAACGATTTTTATTAGTTTTATAAGCAATCGCCTGCACAAGGCGCTAAGTTTGTATTTTGAACTTGGATCATGGATGCTAATAAATTCTTTGAATCATTTAATCTAACAAGATTTTGAGTTTACTCAATTTGTCTTTGATCAGAATCCTAGATGTTTCGGACTCCGGTGTACAAAGGACCGCATTCATCTCTGTCTTCAAAGGTGTTGGTGTTGACAGTTGACACCCCTTTGGTCTCGATAGCTTTCCGTTATCCCACGCACCTGTCAAAAGAATTCGAATTTTGACCGATGAAAGGCTATATTAGGGCCTTTCCCGACGTATACGAATGACGTATTTTATCTACTCGATTTTTACCCACCCGCCCATCTCTAGTTTTGGCAGATAAAAAATGGATATATTAAGCGCAAATAAACGTCGTGTGGAAGGGCCTCTTTTTTCCTGTCGTTGCTTGTTGAATAATTTTATGGAAAAATAATATCTGTACGAAATAGAACAGGAAATTTAAATAATAACTAGCCCTGATTATGTTTGTGGAATGAAAGAAATGATTAAAAATACCATTGTTGACAGTTAGCCCATTATTGGCATCTTAGATGTTTTTTTTTTGTTATACTAGGAGGGTCAATAAAAGGGTTTTCTGTGATGAATGAACTCTTAAAGTACCAATAAATTTTCTATACTAAATATCAAGAGTTTTCTCAAGAGAACTCAAGAGTCAAGAGGTAATAATTTATAAGCTTTATTTAATGTAAGTAATAATTTATTTATAATAGCTTAGGAGTTTAGAACATGGTCGTGATAAAATACAAAATTACATGCGATGTCAAGAAAGTTACAGAATTGCTATTTAGCTTAAGTCTTCTCGGTGATAATATAATTAATGCATACACATGTATTTTCGTAACTTGTTCGATTCAATTTGTTTCAAAAATCAAATAAAACAAAGCAATATAATAATTAAAAATTAATTATTTAGTATACTCGAATCCGTTATTTTGACATTCGATAATACCATTTAACAAAGGTTTCCCTAGAACATTTATTACTATCAAGTAAATTTTTCGTGAGTAGCTTCATTTTAATTTTGATAAGTCAAACAACAATTTCCTCTGCAAAAATTCCTGAAAGTGGTAGCTAACATAGATAGATAGGATTTAATATTTCGATTTGATGGTCCTAAAATATGGATTGTTCTATTTGTAAGACAATTTTATATATTTATATAACTTTAATTAACCCATCAATATTTAAAAAAACTGCCGGTTAAGGTTGCGTTTTAGGGTTCCGTAGTCAACGAGGACTAGTTGATTACAGAATCCTAAAACGGAAATTTACTTTCGTCAGAAAATGGAGTAGATCGAACAAGGCCCGAAGCAGCATTAATGTTGGAATTAAAAGAGCAGAATAATTGATTCTTTAGGAATGCAAAATAATTTTACCATCAATTAGGAGCGAGTGCTCTACGACTTTTTGCCGCGCGATTTTTTACCGACCGACAAAAATTCAAACAAAATGTCACTATGACATAGGCTGGTATCGTTTTCTATCGAAATTGGTCTAGCGACCTCTAGCAACCCATGCTTCCGCTCCTTTTTGTGGCCATATAAAGTGACATTTTATTTTAATGTTTGTAGGTCAGTAAAATAATCACGCGGCAAAAAAGTGCGCGCTAGCGTAGGCACTAGCTCTAAAAAACCAAAAAAAATCCGGAATTCCAGGTTCAAATTCTAAACTGGAAATATATTCGGAATTCGTAAACAGCATTGCTCTTTTCAAAGAATAAAAATCGATATAACGAGAGGCCCTTGCACGCGAATAAGAATGAAGCCTATTATGATTTTCCGAAGCTTTTCCGAGGAAAGCCCGAATACATACAATGAATAATAAATGCTTCGTTTAACTTAAGGCGATTAATTACTACACTCTCACTGAGTGCAGTTTCATGACACATTAGAATACAATTTTAACTGCGAGAAGAATATTATATCAATAATTATTTTATAAATAAACAACGAATATAAAGCTGCAGAGTTTGTTCATCTGGGGGTACGGCAGTGCCCCAGCCAAGCTTTTTAGCAAAGGCACGGCCGTACCATACTTTTCTCGAAGCGGTTCGCGGCTATTTCACACCCCCTTTATCTTCGATGTTAACAAAGCTAGGGATTTAGGATTTCGGTCACTAAGAGCAAGTATTAAAACTAGCTTAACCTCAAAATTTCATGGAATTTCGATAAATAGTTCAATAGTTACGGATGGTCAAAGTTACTACATTTTGTCACTCACTGACATATAGGTCATCAAAATTCTAAGGTACTTCTAGCAGACTTAGAACCCTGAAATTTGGTACAGGGATAGATCTTTATTCACAATGAAAGGAAAAATTATAAAACCGGCCAAGTGCGAGTCGGACTGGCGTACATGGGGTTCTGTACCGTAAATTCGTATGGGAGCCCCCCTTAAATAATAAGTTTATTTAATTTTTATAATTAATTATTAAAGTTTAAGTACTATTCAGTATTTTTTGAAATTTTCAAAAACCCTACTGTTACCGTTATGGATATAGAGCAAAAAAGGGATAAAATCGTAAAAAGGGATAAAAAGGGATAAAATCGGGAGGCCCCCATTAATAATTTATTTTATGTTAATTGGACTTTGAGATTTTATAACGACACCAGAAGTACATCATTTGTGAAAATTGCAACTATCTAGCTATTGCGGTTCTCGAGATCTAGCCTGGTGACATACGGATGGTCGACGGACAGACAGCGCAGACTTATTAATAATAGAGTCCCGTTTTCATCCTTTGGGCAGGGAAACCTATAAACTGAAAAAGAATATAATACTTAAAAAATACTTTATTATAATAAAATATTTTTCTGTTTGTAACTTTGCAAGTACAGTATGAGTTTCGACTGCATATTTGCTTTAGGTAAGTACGTACAACGTTAGTCGGCTTTAAGTTAATTATGTACTTAATGATATGGTATTAATTAAATAAAAAATAGTATTAACAACATTGACAATGAAACAATAATTAAATTTAAAAATATTTTATGTGTAATCTGTAAGTACTGCGATATACACTCTTTAGTCCTTACTCGCTCGATATAATAAGGGAGTTTTAAGTTATTACATGAAAAATAAGGTGTGCTACTTTCCTGCGAGGAACGCGAACGTCGAGACGCTTATATCAGTGCTGCTATGTATTCAACGGTAATGCTAAAATGACTACCTTTAAGTATTGAAGCTTAAGAGTCAATTATATTATATACCAAACTTTTGCCTGCGGCTTCGCTCGCGTTAAGAAGTAGGGTAGACTGGGTACGTTTGTGCCAGGGCTTGTACCACGAAACGGTTTTGAGACTCAAACAATCGGACGAGAATGCCGCCTGCTGCTCTAACAACGTCATTTCACGTTTGTTAGAGTAGGACGCAATATTCTCGTCCGATTGTTTGAGTCTCAAAACCGTTTCGTGGTACGGGCCCTGGCCTTGTACCATGAAACTGTTTTGAGACTCGGATAATCGGACGAGAATGCTGCGTCCTACTCTAACATACGTGAAATGACGTTGTTAGAGCAGGACGCGGCATTCTCGTCCGAATGTTTGAGTCTCAAAACAGTTTCATGGTAGGCCTACTGGTTACGGTTGTGACAGTCGTCATAACAGCGAAACTATACGGAATATGGGGATGGGTGCTAAGAGAGAAAGACGCGTCTTGCAAGTCTGAATGCTTCTCCTAGCATTGCTTTTGCCAGCACTTGACGATAACGTTATCAGGGGCCTACATTGCTTTTTAACAGTCAAAAGTAGGTTTTCTCGCTTGGTTTATTTTTATGTTTACTATTTTTTGTGTACAAATAACCTACGTCACTTATTTTCTTGTGATAAGTTGATCATTAGTAGTTAACTGCGAGTGATTATTTGTTACGTAAATCGTTTAGCCGATTCGTGGCGATTGTTTAATAATTAAAATTCTGTGTTGGGTACGGTTGTGACAAAACTTATGGGTACGGTTGTGACATACATTTATCCTATCTTTTTTCTTAAATGTCCTAAAAACGCTTACAGAAGGCCAAACGAGCGCAGAATATTATCAGTCAATACGAAAATACTTACGAAAAAGTCAAATGTAGGACTTATTTACAGAGAACGGCGAAATTCATAAAATTAATCGGATGTCGTTGTTTTGGTCGATAAATATGTTTCAAAATAGAATATGTTTTGATACGCTAAATGAATTTGCTTAGAATAATGTTTATGGTGTTTTATGGTACAATTTTATTGAAATAAAAATTATATCAAACATTTTTTGTAGATGTCACTACTGACCCTAACCACTGTCACAACTGACCTTGGGTTGTGGTCGGTTGTGACAATTTCCCTCTTTCTTTAAAATTTGTATTCATGAGTAATACATCGTATTTTGGCATGATATAATGGTATTTTATGTAGCCAAATAAATAAACTAGCTGTAAAACTAGCTGTAAAAGCTAGCTGTAAAACTAAAAAAATTATTGGCTTCCAAACCAAAATTGTCACATCCATACCCAGTCTACCCTATTGTTATGTACAAACTTTGATCCCCTTTTTTAAACCCTTGGAGGTAGAATTAATCAAAATCCTTTCTTAGCGGATGCCTACGCCATAACAATATCTACCTGCATGCAAAATTTCAGCCGGATCCGTCCAGTGATTTGGACTGTGCGTTGATAATCACCATGCCAGTCAGTCACCTTTGAGTTTTATATATACTATATTTAAATACATAATAAACTATATAATAATTAATATATGAATATAATAATCGACTCAGAACTCAGAAGTATTTACGTTACGTTGTCCACCTATACAACTGACGAAGCCTCCAAGAAATAATATGAAGGAGTTGAAGAATGGGTGCTAAGCTAAGTTCAGAAAAGTTATAACGTGACCGAAAAAGACCTGAAAAAAAAACCTTCACAAAAGAAATGAAATCCCACCAAAAACATGAAACGTTAAAGGTCGAGCCAAGCAAAATATTGCAGGATATTCAGTACTTCTGTCGTAAAAAGATTTCAGATCACATTCAAGCCAAGTCTTCGACTCATTTTGAAATTTAAATCAACATTCAGTAAAAGTATCAATAGATTTCTTATTTTATAATTATTAAAGTGGCTTGGCAATGAGCACTAGAGAAATAATGAGCGACTAATTGTATATTATTGGGTACCATCGGCCACATGCGTCGTTACATACTAAAACACTTTACGCTTGCTGTCTGTGTAAGTATGGATTCCTCCAAATATGCAGTTTTATATATTTTGTTTCTCTTGTGCTCATTGCCAAGCCACTTTAATAATTATAAAATATGAAATCTATTGATACTTTTACTGAATGTTGATTTAAATTACAAAATAAGTTGAAGGCTTGGCTTGAATATGATCTGAAAACTTTTTACGACAGAAGTACTGAATATCCTGCAATATTTTGCTTGGCTCGACCTTTTACGTTTCATGTTTTTGGTGGGATATTATTTTGCTTAAAAGTGCTTATCTCACGAGCTACTGGACCAATTTCTTTCCCTTTGACGTAGATATTATAGAGAAGATAACGAGGAAGGACATAGGCTCCTATTTTGTGCGAAAGTGTGGGGTTCCTGCAGAATACCTTAATAATATGTAAGCAGGGGGAGCCATACGGAACGTCTAGTTAGTAGTTCGGCCGCGTTTCCGCTGACGCGGAGCGGAGAGGAGCTTAGCGGTGCCGAATTGACCGATCACCATTCTCAAAATCTTCGCTGTCATTCGGCTGGAATAGCACGATTAGTCAATTCGGGCACCGCTAAGCTTCTCTCTGCCCCGCTCCTCGTCAGTGGAAACACACCCTTAGGTTGGATTTGTATGCCTCCACCCGAACGCGCGGTTTAGCGGCAAAGACACACAAGTAGACATTTTGGAAGTTTAAATAACAGATAATATTGCACAGAAACGAGACAAAAACGCTAACGTAGTGCACTTATATAAATAATATCCACATGGTAAACTTTTTTAGAGAAAAATTCAACCTTATCTTCTTTTTAAATTTAAAATAACCTAAAATATACTACAACTCGGACGACTGAATGCAAGGATAATAATTTTATCTCCGCATACAAAGTAGGTCATATTCGTTTGCCTTTGTGATCCAATTTGTGAGTCAATTTTAAAATTATTGCTGTGTGTAAATGTTGGAATTCGTGTATTAAATTACTGCGTATTATAAGGTTTACATAATAATAGAACTTCTAGTATTATTTTCTGTCGCTAATTAAAAGCTTCAATTTCAAAAAGAAAAATAAATTCGAGAATACTTGGACAAAGTTAATTCTTTTAGAGTACTGACCTTCGCAGAGCCTTTTTAACCGACTTCCAAAAAACGAGGAGGTTATATGTTCGGCTGTGGATATTTTTTTTTTTTTTTTTTTTTTTTTTATTTTTTTTTTTATTTTTGTATGTTCAACGATTACTCCGCCGTTTGTGAACCGATTTTCAAAATGTTTGCTTTGTTGTATTTGGTTTTACTCCAATTTGGTACCATGTTCACAAAGTGGTGACCTGATGATGGGATCCAGGAGTAATCGAGGGAACTCCTCGAAATTTATATGGAAACATATGGTGATTTTGGTTTTATGTGAAGTGTACTAAGAATATGCTACCAAAAAGTCAAATATTGGGTCAAGGTATACCATGGTTTCGAAGATGCTGAGAGAACTCCTGACTCCTTATAGATACACGTTTGGGAGTTTCGGCGTTGTTTTAAGAACAGAAAGCATATGCTACTATGCAACTCATATTCATCATCATAATCATCATCATCATCATCATCATCATCATCGTCTTCATCATTACCACGTCGTGTTAAGGTCACCAATGTCTCATAGCACAGAATAGATAATAGTACAAGGCATAGGTGTGGATATACTAATAATAATAATAATTTTATACTGTATAACAACACTTTGTTTAAAATATATACACGGCGGTCAGCGCCGCGGAAGGCGACAGATCGAATATACTTTACTACTTTATATACAGATCGAATACTATACTAACTACTTTATAAAATTTTAATAGACAAAATATAGAATTAAAATAAAGTTATTTTAAAAAGAGCATTTAAACAAAACAAAGTCAATAAGTGTCTTTTTAATTAGTTATATTTATTAATCGATAGATGGCGCACTAAGTATCGATTTGAATGGATTTGAAATTGAATTCTTGATTACAAGAACAGCTGTCAATAATTATGATAATATTATATTATATTACTAGCTGTCCCGGCAAACGTTGTTTTGCCATATAAATAATTTTTGGTATGAAAAATAGATGTTGTCCGATTCTCAGACCAATATCCTCACAATATGCTCACATAATTTCATGAGAATCGGTCAAGCCGTTTCCGAGGAGTATGGCAACGAAAACTGTGACACGAGAATTTTATATATTAGATGAGTAGCTACGCTACATCCTATGCAAGTTTATACAATTTTTTATCTGATAGATCCTTGGATCGTGGAAAAACGAGACACAATAGCCTTTCTATTGTTATCGCAATCGCCGGTGACCGCTTGGGGTTTGAAGTATTAAAATTGTTAAATTACTTAGCACAATATGTTCACTTCACTGATAATATATTATTTTGTGAGTGTGAACTGTGTAATAAGATACGTAAAATATACGCGAAGGTTTACCTACTAGTGTAACTAAAAAGAGTGAAATTATTATTATTTTTAACAAAAAATTAAAACCGACTTCCAAGGTAAAAACAATATTAACATTAATATGAACTAAAAAGTATTAAATAATTTTTGCTATCTAATAGTGCCTTTTTCCGAATTCGGCTGAACCTTGACTATTTCTGTACTCAATCTTCATAATTTTGAAGTCGGTGCCAGTTCCAAAAGTTTCAAATATTCTGTCAGAGGACTGAAGATTCAGCTATCTGGTACCGACTTCAAAATTATGAAGATTGAGTACAGAAATAGTCAAGGTTCAGCCGAATTCGGAAAAAGGCACTATTAGATAGCAAAAATTATTTAATACTTTTTAGTTCATATTAATGTTAATATTGTTTTTACCTTGGAAGTCGGTTTTAATTTTTTGTTAAAAATAATAATAATTATACAACTTCAACTCAACTCAACTTGAATTCAATAAAGAAGTAATTCATGATTTCACCAAAACACTATAACCAAGCATAAAATTATAAAATACAAACATAACATTTTAATTAAAACGTTACAACTAGGTGTTAAAACGTTACCAACGAAACTCAATATTTAATGGAATCAACGCGCTGGTGTGGGCATAAATTTAATTCGCTTCGGGGAAAGTATCTTATAAATAGTTTCCAGACTTTTCTGTATCAATTTTCCGCGGTGTAAATACAGTCGGTAGTTCTAACCTCGTTCATTATTTCCATCGCTTTCGTTATCGCCCGATCGCTTCCTTCCTCCGCTGTTCATTTCACAAATGCAATTCCAATTTCAATCATTTCAAATTTTTGTATGGAAAATAATAATTTAGGTTGGTTTCTATTGTACCTACTTGTATTTAAATTATTAATAACACCGTTAAAAGTGTTTACACTGTACACATACATAGTGTTTATTAATAGGTATTAGGATTTTATGTATATTTTTGTCTATTTTTGTAAATATTTTAATAAAGTTCAATTTTAAATTTTTGACTCGCTATTACAAAAAATTAATAACGCACGCATATTTAACAAATATATAAGGCAGTTCGCGTTGGTCACTGATGTTTTTTTTTTCAAGTCAAGGCGAGATTACAATACAACTTTTTGTGGTTGTCAAAAATTTACTCTCGAGTCTTGTGTAAATTAGGACGGCTAAATTTCTCAATTAAAAATAAGCGATAGGTACTCCAAATAATCTCGATAAAAATAAGTAAAACAAACCCTTCTTCACCTCGGGTTTAACAAACCGTACACAAAACAACCTAAATATAAGTAGGTGCGAGGTCCTTTATCGTTGGCCTTATTTTATGAACTCCAATAAAAAGTTGCTGATAACCGGCTGGATATTTTAAAGGTTTCCTGAAAATTAAAATAAGATGGACAGTGGACTGTTAGATAAATTGATAGGCAGATGCTGCTGTAATTCGGATGGATTACAAAGTCAGATAATAGATTACTACATTGACTCGAAGTAACCCGACCAAATAACAAATAGGCTTTGTCCACACTGGGCCTTTTTTTGTTCATCAAGGGCAAGCGTTATAGCGCAGTCAACAGCGAACGTGAGGCATGCCCGTGACGCGCGTTGAAATCGTAGCGCTCGCTACTACCTCGCTATGACACTTCTTTCAACGCGGGTGGATTTTGACGCATTCAATTATTGAATATATGCCAAACGAAAGTTGAATAAAAAGAAGATGACGAAAATTGAAGATGAAATTGCATAATGTGGACATAGCTAAAAGCTATGGCTTTCGTTTGGCATATTCAACAATTGAATGCGTCAAAATCCACCCGCGTTGAAAGAAAAGTGTTATATCGAGCGCTACGATTTCAACGCGCGTCATGAGCATGCCTCACGTTCGCTGTTGACTGCGCTATAACGCATGCCCTTGATGAACAAAAAAAGGCCCAGTGTGGACAAAGCTAAAGTCCTTCATTCAATGCATCAAGTAAAGGACTGCATTATCAAAATATATTTTTTTCATTGTGAAATGCTTTGCGCATCCCCGGCTGATTGGTGATCTTCTATCATCAAAAAATAGATTCATCGGCAGATATTGGACCTGTGTTTGGTCGGGTTTCAAGTGTCTAGTCAAGGTTATTCATAAATCAAGCTAGAAAAAGCTACAATAATAACATAAGCTTTAATAGAAAGTCGTAAATCGCATAACGACCATCCCGCATATTGCTTGACTACATATGTTATTTTTGTATGGAATGACAAATTATTATGACGTATGAAAATGACGGAGTGCCCTACCAAATACATGTAACAATAATTACAACGTTAAAATCCGTAGGTATACTAATACGATAAAGGCGAAATTGTGTCAGTCTGTCTTTTACGTTTTAACGCTGAACCGTTTTAGATGGATACTTTCAGTCCCGGGATAGGATTTATAAAGTTTTTATGACGAAAAAATGTCGGCTTCCAAACGAAATTTACCGCAAAAATAATTGTTCATCATTTATCACCATCTAGGTACTGAATAACTAGGCATATCATCAAGAAACGCGTCCCATATTTTGTGTAGATTTTCATTTTCGTGGGTCATCGGTATGCTTAGAATGAGTTGCTATAAATCAAGCATATAGCTATATCGCTATAAAATTTGTAAGGGCCGGACGCGCATGCGCCGTACCCCTCGTATTCAGCTGTAAAAAAGATGAGCTCGGGCAAACATACCCCTGTGTAATTACAAGGTACACGGGGAATAACAAATCTTGCTTGTGTGATTTAGGATTTTACTCATACTTAGAAACTTTTTTTTTTGTTTATTTAAAGTAGATTATAAAGTAGAAAAATGATTTTGTGTAGTTTTAACTGTAATTAAATTAAGAATTTGCCAGATGAAGTAAGGTCTTGTGCCAAAATCTTCATTTAATTACACTTAAGTAATTAATATTAATCTCTGAGTGCGATGGTTATTGGTTAGTGGTAGAAGGTATTATTAAGAGAAGTCAAAGCCTGTCTCACCAGTCTTTTTCTTTCTCCTAATACAGTACGTGTCAGTAAAAGTCTGTGTGGATTCATAAATCTATACTAATATTATAATAGCGAAAGTATCTCTGTCTGTCTGTCTGTCTGTCTCGCTTTCACGCCAAAACTACTGAACCGATTGTAATGAAATATTGTACACAGATAGTCTAAAGTCTGAGAAAGGACATGGGCTACTTTTTAACTGGACAATGGGGTTGTAAGGGGGTGAAAATGCGTAAATTTGTTCAAATTAAGTTAGTTCCAAAAATTCATAATAGATGGTGCTCTGCGTCTCCTACATCGCGCTATTGCTTACACAATCGTCTTTCTATAAGAGGTGGTATCATCTTCTAGGAAAATTATCCCAAATCCGGAATATCGTCGCCTACAGGGGGGCGACGTGGGGTCTCCTGACACCTCTCGAAACAAAACAGAAGACTGTTAAACGGCAGCCTCTCTTCCGATGAAGCTAAATCGGCCCTCTCACCAATGGCCAATAGCGTAGATCCATTTGAAAAAAAAATCTAGTAAAATTTTCGATTTTTTCGATTATTATTATGTACTCTTTTACGTTATTAACTCAGTAGTCAGTACTTTCATAAATGCAGTGACGTAACCTTAAACCTATCAATGATAAATAGTTTTAAATGGCAAAAGTTGTGTAATTGGAGGGCTAAATACGAGTATACTTCAAAAATTTGGCATAAATAAAGTTTAATTTTAAAAAATTAAATAAGTTATGTGCACACTGCACAGCTGTGTTTGGGTGTTTTGATTTAAGGGGTACAAGGATTTTTTATAAAAGCTTTTGACACCAATTTTGTTGACATCGCGCGCTATATAAACTGAAGTCCACGCGGACGAAGTCGCGGGCAACAGTTATTACCTATATACATCATAAAAAAGGCGCTATTTTTCCCTCATGTCCCTTTGTTCCCTTTAATCTTTAAAACTACGCAATGGGTTTTGATGATTCTTTATATTTTATCACGCTAAAACTAATAGGAGCGAAGAAATAGAGGAAAATGTGGAAAAAACGGGGAAAATTATTTGAAAGGGCTAACTTGAACGCGCTAATCTCAGGAACTACTGGTCCGATTTGAAAAATTCTTTCAGTGTTAGATAGCCCATTTATTGAGGAAGGCTAAATGCTATATTTTATCACGCTAAAACTAATAGGAGAATGTGGAAAAAACGGGGGAAATTATTTGAATGGGCTTATCTCGCGAACTACTAGAGCAGTTTTTATGTTATTTGGCACAGATATAATCGATTTTAATCATTTTTTCAGGGGCTATATATTTTATACCCGTGCGACGCCGGGGCGGGTCGCTAGTTATACAATAATAAAAACTTACTTCACTGTAATGTAAAAAAATAGCTTGCATTTTATTATGATCAAAATTTCTTAAGACGGAGGGAGGGTAGATCGCCAGCTAGTTAGGAGAGAAAACAATTTCCCTCCTCTTTTTCCCACGGGGCGAATTGTATGTAGCTTATTTTAATAATTTCGTTGCTACGCTACACGATATAATAAAAATAGGGACATTCTAATAATCTCAATAAAGTATTCGCTAAAATGGTTCATCACTCCTTGTAAAACTACCAGACCGACTATAATGAAGTTTTTCTACTTGATTAGTTTCTTATTCAGTCAATCTTTCAGAAGTGATTTGTTGGAAACTTATTCATATTTACTTGGTAACAAGTAACTCCGGCGAAAGTATTTTGCGCCAATATGATTTACCAGGAACCTTTAAATATTGTAGAATTTTTTGCTCTTTTCGATGTTATTTCCGAATATTATATTCTATTTCATTTTATTGGCTTCTTTATTTGGACTCTAAGGGCCTGTTTCACCGCTGCCTGATAAGGCTATCCACCACTTAATTTGACAGATGAAGTATGGAAAATCTGTCAAATAACCCTATCGGGCACCTTATCAGGAAGCGGTGAAACAGGCCCTTAATATTGTAATACTTTGAAAAGTTTAGTATAAATGCCTTAATAATATGGCAAAAGCCTTCTCCAGTCTCAGTCAGCACTTGGCGAAATACGGCGGTAACGGTCATTGACTCCCTGTCAAAAACTCGTAATTTTCTATACAAAGCTGGCGATTGACAACCTCTGATACTTCATAGTCAATCTCGATTTATATTGAAAATGAAATGTTTTTAACAGGGGGTCAATGACCGCTACCGCCATGTGGCGCCGAGTACAGTATAGCATCTGTTTACAATTTACATAATAATAAACTCCATGCCAAGTCCTTCCAGCGGCTTGCCGAAATTTATATACGATTGATCACATACATTTTTTATAATACTGTACTTAAGCACAGAATATATATTAGTGGTACCAAACTTAAGCCTGAATCTCATTACTGACTTTAAAATATTATATTACAGCTTGATATCGAATTCCTAATTCGAAATAATGACTCGACCAACTAGGCTAGGCAAGTAAGTTACGGTACAAGTTCTATCATAATTCATACCCGAAGTCTGCCTTAAGCGGGCGTGAAGCATCATGATGTTTAGTGGGTAGACCCTCCTGGGGAGTTCCACATACCCCGGGAGATGTCCCCAATCCGCCGGGGATATGGAAAGCATTACTCCTATGTTAAAAAAAAAGGTAAGTAGTTAGCTGATCCTTTTCTAAGTTCACCTGTTTCAATGCAACATAAAAGTATTCGTTCCATTGTTCGACAGCAGAGCAGAGCTCCTATAAAACTAATAAATATATTATCTTACAATGTCGATGCTGCGCGACATTTTGTAGAATACAATTTTGCAAAATAGACTAGATTGAGCAAGAAACAAGGCTGAAATAATATTTAAATAGAACCGGGCACTGATCAAAACTACATCTTCTTCTTATATATAAAATTCTCGTGTCACAATGTTAGTTACCGTACTCCTCCGAAACGGCTTTACTGATTTTTACCAAATTTTATAAGCATATTCAGTAGGTCTGAGAATCGGCTATTGGCTACTTTTTATATTGATAAGTGCATTTGTTGAATGAATAATAGTAAATTATTACAACTCGAGACTGACGGCGACCATTGTTTATGGGTAGCGACGGACATCGTCATGGTGCCGTATTTATTTAGTCATTTCAATCAAATAAATACTATATGGCAAGACAGCGTTTGCTGGGACAGCTAGTATTATAATATACATTTCCAAAATTTCAGTTCTCTAACATAAACTACGACAGCAAATAAAAAAGGAAAACAATACGACCATTGTAAATGAAAATTAAAACGATTTCCTCGACGTTCGGTGCTCAAAAATTCATAAAAAGTATATAAAGACTAGTGAAACCACGATTGTTTCCGTTATCACATTGGAGTTTGCAATTCCTTTTGATTGGAAGGAATCAAAATAGATTTTCCCATCTATTATTCGGCGATATTCGGTAACGTTTACTTGAGGGTAAAATAATTATTCCCTGGAAATTGTGTGACCTACACTATCTAGCTACACTAAACCTCGTTCAAATTTCGATTACTGCAAGTTGTATGCTGTTGTGTATGTTAATAGGTGTAAAACAAGAAAGGAGGTTACTAACCTAACCAGACTCTCAACTCTGACTTGTCTTAGATCAGAAGCTGGATACGAAATAACCATGATTGCACCTAGCTTCTGTCTTTTTACACCGGATTATACATTATTACTAGCTGTCCCGGCAAACGTTGCTTAGCCATAAATCATAATATAAAGTATTTCGCCAACATTATTTTATTGAAGTGACTAAATAAGTATGTCGCCATGGCAACGTCCATCGCTATCCCGTCGCACAAACAATGGTCGCCGTCAGTCTCAGGTTATAATAATTTACTATTATTCAACAAATGCACTTATCAATATATAAAGTACCCAGTAGCCGATTCTCAGACCTACTGAATATGCATATAAAATTTGGCAAAAATCAGTAAAGCCGTTTCGGAGGAGTTCGCGGACTAACATTGTGTCACGAGAATTTTATATATAAGATTATCTCTCCTTAAAATAACCTTTGAAATTTGCCACCGCCACCGTCACTGAAACCGTTGTGAAACCACCGAATCAAGCGTTTTAATAATTTTGGAGAGCAGAAAAATGTAAAAAACGCAAACAACTTATACGTAAATCATTTTTTTTATTATTATTTACACACACATAAGCACATACGCAGCCAGACAGACAGACATGTAGATAGGCAGATCTATTTCGTCACAATAAAAAGGTTAAACCGATTTGAATACCGGAAAGTACATACATTACACTAGTAAACAAGTGCCATTTTTCTCGAAACCTGATCGCATGCACCGAAAATGATGATTTTGGTCTCCTTCGATTTGGAATACCATCTAGAACATTCTATCAAAATTCCAAGACGGGCTGAAAAAAAAGCAAGAGTTATAAACAATTAAGTAAACATAAAAATAAGGGTTTGGTTTTTTTTTTATATTTCAAAAACTATTTGAGATAATCAAAATTTAAAAATGGATCCTTAAAGATCAGGAAATTTCCTAAAATATCCTAGATCCTGGAACCTTGCCAATTATTCTTATAGCTTTAATTGAGCGGCGAAAGTAACGGTGAAACCGTGTGGTTCAGGTTTTGCGTGATTTGCCGCAATCTGCTACGTGAACTAAAAAAATATTTTAAGTGATTAAATATTAATATAAAGAAATAAAAAAATTTACATGAAAATTTCATGAATGCCTTGATTGTTCATAAAAAAGTGAAAAATCAAAATTATTGAATTTTTCCACCGGATATCTCCTCTAAACCCTTTTAACATTATCTCAAAAGAAAAATAATAATTTCTAGATTTCTTGTTTAGAAATAATCAGCGTTTTTATGTTAACATTAAAATGGTGACTATTAACAAATGAACAAAAGCATGTTATGCTTTTGTTCATTTGTTAATAGTTAAACAAACTGTGATAATTTATTTTTGTTGACGGATTATTGTTTATTGATATGTCTACTTAGTACCCATTTTTTTTTTGTTTCTTTATATTAATATTTAATCAGTTAAAATAATATATTTTTTAGTTCGCGTGGCAGATTGCGGCAATTCACGCGAAACTCGAACTACGCGTTTTTACCGTTACTTTCGCCGCTCATGTAAAGCTATAAGGATTATGGGTAAGGTTCAAGGATCTAAGATTTTTTTTAGGAAACTTCCTCTTCTTTAAGGATCTATTTTCAAATTTTGATTATCTTAAATAGTTTTCGAAATATTAAAAAATCCAAACGCTTCTTTTTATGTTTACTTAATTGTTTATAACTTTTGCATTTTTTTTCAGCCCCTCTTGTAATTTTGATAGAATGTTCTTGATGGTATTCCGAATCGAATGAGACCAAAATCATAATTTGCGGTGAATGAGATCAGGTTTCGAGGAAAATGGCACTTGTTAATCAGACTACATCTCCAGCCATCTAAAATGACAAATTTTACCTAACTCTACCATAGAAATAGTCTAGTGTCAGTTAGAGAGTGTATGTGCTTGTTCCCATTAAATCAATGGAGGTTAATTGTTAAAGGATGTGCGCGCACGTTTGGCGTTATTAGATAACCTTGACTGGAATTTAGCATTAATTGTTTAATAGGGTTGTCAATGCCAATTTAAAATTTCAACTAGTTTTGTTAGTACGATGTAATAAAAATAGGACGGTCTTGTTAAAGGAGAATATACATAAAATATAGTCACATATTATGAAACTTCGATTTTGGAAGTCGTCTAAAAATTGAAGCAACCTGCAAATCATTGAAAATCAAATAAAATGATTTGTGAAAGTACACAGTTTTTTTATGCCAATACAGAAATTGACCTATAGTCTACTCTACAGCTGCCCTCACAAAATACACGTTATTTCGAAACAAAAATCTGTATTGCAAACAAAAATCACGTTACTTAAAACTATATTTTACTCGTTACTTTGAAAAACTATATTATGAAACTTCGTTCCAATATTATAGAAAACTACATTTTTTCTTTGTCATTAGCGCGTACAAAGTGCCTTGTACATACACAGCTGTAGGTGGTTAGTGTAAGGAACGAGTGTAATTAGGCGCCCCCATCGCCACCTACCGCCCCCTACCGCGAGACATCAGCTGTGGATCGTTTACGTGTAACAGAGGTGTAATTAACTAGTTTAAGAGTCGGGAAGCTAAAATTTAATTCACCGTTTAACTGCGGTGACGTCAGAATTGAGATTACTTTTTTTTTGTCCTAGACGCGAACTAGCGCAACGGCTAAATTTCGTTTATCACCGTAACAGTAAATTTTTTCGGGATGAAAAGTATTGTATGTCCTTTACCAGGACTTAAAGTATCTCGTATAACCAACAGATATAGAAAACTTTCGCATTTATAATATTAACTATGGATATGCTAGTTTGTAGCAAAAACAAACACAATCAAGAAACTCCAAAAGTAGGTAAGATTAGTTTAGAGCTGAGCGAGCGCAGCGAGCGTGCTGCGGGAGCAGCTGGGTCCGTTACAAGTTACAACAGAAAGGGGGGCTCGGGGGGCGCAGCCCCCCGCCAAAACAAAAACAAACACAATCCAGAAAGCCCAAAAGTTGGTTGGGTTAGAAATGTGACTGTGCTGCGGCAGCAGCCGGCAACCGTCACAAACACGCTATGCAAATTGCCGATAATTAACAATAAAAGAAAATATGGCCGATCATATTTTTAGTAATGGCGACTTTGCTGTCGTACTGTTTTTTTTTATTTCACTTTATTTGTAGCGAAGCATGTAACGGGCCGCTAGTATTAACATAAAAGAACACAAAACAAGGACTTAGAGGGTCGGGTAAAAAAATATATCCGTGTGATGTGAAGAAGTCGGTGATGTGCCTCAGTTAGCTGAAGCACTCCGGGATATGTGGGACTCTTACTCACTAAAACCACCTGCGGTTTGCCTTCAGCCGTATACGGAGGGATGTCCTGGATCTGTCTAACACTGCAGGACTCCCTCCACGACCGGCCGGTCTATATCATATGGGACCGGACTTCCACCAAGTTAGGGAACCCCTCCCATCGGCGCCGGGACTAGCTAAGCCGCGCAGGTTCCCATCCTGACCCGGAGCCCCGTCTTCTTTGACTTTTCCTGGGACACCAAGTATCTGCACACCTTTCATCAAAATCGGTTCAGATCCTTAAAAGTTAAGAGGTAACGATGGGAACAAAAATAATAATTCACAGTGAATGAAAATATTAGAGTTTGAGTTTTCTGCACGTCATATTACATGCTTATAATGTGCGTCTGCGCTTACGAAGTCAGTGTGAAAAACTTTGTAGACAATTCCGTGGTTCTTCAGAACAATATTTTCGTTAGAACTTGAAAAATATATCGATGGCAATCAACTGTAATAAACCAGTGGAGCACTCCGTGGAAACATAATATTCTTACGATGTAGTGAGCTAAGTACTTGGCACAAGTTGCTGTGCACCCTTAAATTATTTATCGATAGGTGTCTTTAGAAATGAAAACTTGTTATTTTACTTTATTCTAGACCCGTTTTATGCTATTGTTTATATTATAAACACTTTATCGAAGTTCCGCGGCGGAATTTCCGTATGATTACGTCAGCAATGTCGAACGCAATACAATATTATGACGCGACGGAATTTCGGCATGTTGTGTCCTCGGTAATTTAAAATGTGTTGCAGGTGGAATCACGCGGAAATTCCGCCACGGAACTTCGGCATGGTGTGCTTAGACACAAAAAATTGGTTTTATAAATTAATATTATGTAATTTCTATAATCAACATGCAACTTTCACGTAATAGGATTATTGCACAGAAAAACAAAGTAATTTTTCAATATTAGAATGTTTCATATCGGCTAATCGCATTTATTAATCTTTTGTAAGCTTCAAAGCGATTCTTCTATTAGAATAATGTTTGTTAGCTATAGTATCACAAATGGAAAAAAAAAGTTTTTATTTGTTGTTTCTTGTTTTCATTGTTATTCTCATATTTTGAATAATAATTTGAAATAATAACTTTTGCTTTTCCAAACAGACAAAATTTGTACCTTGATTTACAATTATTTTAAACCAATATTAATATTAAGTAATTTCGACATGGTTCAACCACAAAACCACAAAACGATATTCTCACATGCGTCAAACAACATTCAGTCATTTGTCGTTTGTGTGACGTAATAAGTATATGAGAATATATCTCACATACTTATTACTTCGAACACTAGGTCATTACGAAATATCCTTGTGCTTGACAGGATCCAAACGAGACCAAATATTATTGCTGGATTAAAGTATACATTTTGTATCTTTATAATATATTTTTGATCCTTATTATAATTGTGTACTGACACTATCCTGGCGCATTACTTTTTACTCAACACTCTTTCGTAGTATTCATCTTAAACCTAGGACATATTTTAGCACAGAAATTATGCATACATTTGAGTTCGTGAGTTGAGTTACGTGCACGCACGTAGCCACTTGCCCGGTCGTTGAACTCAAATGAAACTATGACCTTTCGGCTTTCACTCTAATTTTACTATTTCATCGACTACTAGACGACTTAGGGTCTACACAGACGGACCGCATTTTAACTGCAATGCAATCGCAAATTGCATTTTTAATGCAGTTTGCGGTATGCAATTCGAGTGCAGTTTTAATGCAGTTGACACGACTGCAATACGACTGCAATAGAACTGCAAACGAAACAGTTCACACGACTGCTCGCCAACTGCAATCCGACTGCGCGTTTCAACTGTCAACAACAGTCAACAGTCGTGTCAACTGCATTAAAACTGCACTTGAACTGCAATTTGCGGTTGGATTGCAGTTGAAATGCGGTCCGTCTGTATTAACGAGAGAGTTTTTGAATTTTTTAAATTTTTACTGAAGTTTATCGATTCGCTAGCGCTTTCGATATAAGGCTGACGTTTAAGGCCGTCCCCCGAGCAAACGATCTTGGCCATACATTTGCCGCGTTGCCGAGATCGCGCCAAAACCCTATTATTTTTAACCGACTTCCAAAAAACGAGGAGGTTATATGTTCGGCTGTGGATATTTTTTTTTTTTTTTTTTTATTTTTTTTTTTTATTTTTGTATGTTCAACGATTACTCCGCCGTTTGTGAACCGATTTTCGAAATTTTTGTTTTGTTGTATTAGGTTTCACTCCAATTTGGTCCCATTTTCACAAAGGTGGTGACCTGATGATGGGATCCATGAGTAATCGAGGGAACTCCTCGAAATTTATATGGAAACATATGGTGATTTTGGTTTCATGTGAAGTGTACTAAGAATACGCTACCAAAAAGTCAAATATTGGGTCAAAGTATACCATGGTTTCGATGATGCTGAGAGAACTCCTGATTCCTTATAGATACACGTTTGGGAGTTTCGGCGTTGTTTTAAGAACAGAAAGCATAAACTAGTATGCAATTCATATTCATCATCATAATCATCATCATCATCATCATCGTCATCATCATCATTACCACGTCGTGTTAAGGCCACGAATGTCTCATGGCACAGAATAGATAATAGTACAAGGCATAGGTATGGATATACTAATAATAATAATGATGTACTGTATAACAATTAACAACACCTGTTTGTTTTTAATACACGGCGGTCGGCGTCGGTCGCCGCCCAGCGCCGCCGCGCGAAGACAGAATATCGAATACTTTACTAACTACTTTATAATATACAGATCGAATACTTTACTACTTTATAAAATTTTAATAGACAAATAGAATTAAAATAAAGTTATTTTAAAAAGAGCATTTAAACAAAACAAAGTCATTAAGTGTCTTTTTAATTAGTTATACTTATTAATCGATAGATGGTGCACTAAGTACCTATCGATTTGAATTCTTGATAACAAGAACAGCTGTCAATAATTATGATAATATTAAATATTATGCTACGCTACATCCTATGCAAGTTTGTACAATTTTTTATCTGATAGATCCTTCGATCGTGGAAAAACGAGACACAATAGCCTTTCTATTGTTATCGCAATCGCCGGTGACCGCTTCGGGCTTGAAATTTTAAAATTGTTAAATTACTTAGCACAATATGTTCACTTCACTGATAATATTATATTATTTTGTGAGTGTGAGTTGTGACTCTTAACAAATTGTAATAAGATACGTAAAATATACGCGAAGATTTATCTACTAGTGTAACTAAAAAGAGTGAAATTATTATTATTTTTAACAAAAAATTAAAACCGACTTCCAAGGTAAAAACAATAATAACATTAATGTGAACTAAAAAGTATTAAATAATTTTTACTATCTAATAGTGCCTTTTTCCGAATTCGGCTAAACCTCAACTATTTCTGTACTCAATCTTCATAATTTTGAAGTCGGTGCCAGTTCCAAAAATTTTAAATATACTGTCAGAGGACTGAAGATTCAGCTATCTGGTACCGACTTCAAAATAATGAAGATTGAGTACAGAAATAGTTGAGGTTTAGCCGAATTCGGAAAAAGGCACTATTAGATAGTAAAAATTATTTAATACTTTTTAGTTCACATTAATGTTATTATTGTTTTTACCTTGGAAGTCGGTTTTAATTTTTTGTTAAAAATAATTACTTATCTTAGTTCAAAATTGTCCTAAAAAAAATTAAAACGGCGAATATGTAGTTTATGATATTGTCGATCTATTGGCGTGAGTTTCAAATAAAAGTAATTTGTAAATCCTAAGGAGATGCTGAATGTATGCTTGAATTTTAACAAATTGGTATTACTTTGGAAGCTGATATCATGAGTATAGGAAACAAAAATAGAAAATTTAAAAGGACAAAAGGAATGTTGATATACTGAAGATTATTGCTGTATTTTTATTATAACTTTGTAGCTTTCAGATTATGAGTTTATAAGGTTTTAAATACGGTCAATTACGGAATCTCCGGACGGAACGGACACATACCACACCCCACACTTTACACCACTCTACAGTATTATCACTCAGTTTTTCCATCTATATCTATTCTATATCTATAGACATTTTATAAAGCAAAGTCGCTTTTTTCCCTCATGTCCCTTTGTTCCCTTTAATCTTTAAAACTACGCAACGGATTTTGATGATTCCTTCAGTGTTAGATAGCACATTTATCGAAGATGGCTAAAGGCTATATTTTATGACGTTAAGACTAATGGGGCCTAACAAATAGAGGAAAATTTGGAAAAAACGTGGAAAATTATTTGAAAGGGCTAACTTGAACGCGCTAATCTCAGGAACTACTGGTCCGATTTGAAAAATTCTTTCAGTGTTTGGTAGCCCATTTATTGCGGAAGGCTATAATGTTTTATCACGCTAAGACTAATAGGAGAATATGGAAAAAAACGGGGGAAATTATTTGAAAGGGCTTATCTGGAGCATATACTGGAGCAATTTTTATGTTATTTGGCACAGATAAGAAGTAGACCACGTGAAGGATCATAGGCTATCGATTTTAATCATTTTTTCAGTGGCTATATGTATATTTTATACCCGTGCAACGCCGGGGCGGGTCGCTAGTATGTTATAAAATATATAAATCCAAAGGCCGCAGCGTGAATTGTAATTACGTGGTAAAAAGCTTCATTCATGCCTTTTTAAAAGTAAATATAGTTGTTACTATAAATAGCACGTTCAGGAGTTGATTAACTCAGCCGTCGGGAGTCAATAACAAAATACTGTTTACGTTTATATAAATTAATGGAGGTGTTTTTGTTAAGTGCTATCATTTTATTGCTGTCAAAGGAGGCATATTATGTAAAATTCTACAATTTAGGCCTTTACAACTTATACAAATTATTTTATTACATGCCAATTATTTTTACTCTTATAATTTAAACAAGTTTATAAAAGATTTGGGAGTTTATTTCTAGCACGCTAGTCCCAAGAACTACTGGGCCGATTTTTATTAAAATTGACACTTTTATAGTGTACACCACGAGGAAGGACATAACTTTTATGTGTTGAATAATGTACGGTACGGTACGGATGTCCAATTGTCCATTTATAAAAAAATCGATCATTATTCTGATACTTTTTGTTTTTTTTTAAACCCCATCGTATCCACCTTAGTGAAATTCACTCATCAACTTCCAGTAATGCACTAGACCTATGCATGTGCAAAATATATTCTAATAGTTCAAAGCACGTCTTTCCTAACAACTCATCTAGAATTGCATAAGTAAAGAAACTGACTCAAGTTGTATTTTTAAACAAGGTTTTGTAAAGCTCTCCAGCGCATCAGGTTAACATAAAAGTGCATGTATTTTCTCCGTATTTCCTAAGCAAGTTGTTTTGCGGAAAATAGCGGATATCATTTCCCCGCTCTATTTTCTTGATGAGACGCCGTCTAAAATGCGATCGCTCAGGAAACCAAAGGAGATATTGTTGAAACTCTAAACATCTTCTCACTAGTCTTGTTTGAACGTAAAATTCACTGTCGGTATTTCTAGACCCGTGGCTTTAAAAGTATTTATGATAATTTATACATACATATTTTATCCCCTAAAATTACTTAATTATTTTTAATAATAGAAGATTTTGACGTAAGCCCCAAAATTTTTCTGTGTTTATTGCAGTGAACTTTAAACTACATTGGCATTGAGATGAAATACAATGGATGATTTATTAATTACATGTTAAGTACGCTGAAAAATTAAAATGCATTTTAAGCTAACAATACGAAATTTTCCGTTGTCAATTTCCTCGCATGAGACGAAATTGACGGTTCCAATCCGTTCCAACGGATTGAATGTTCGGAGATCGATGATCGAAGTTCAGTTTTGAATGGCTCACTGGTGACGCCGCGTTAAAGTAAAAAAAAACCGTGTTGGATATGTTTTAGATTGCTTGTTTTCTATGATAGGCCGGGCCGGCAAAAACAAGCAATGGAACAAGCAATGGAACAGCAAAAAATTGAAAAGGCGTAAGCGACAAAATGGTTTAAAAACATAAATACATTTTAATGTAAGCTATAGGCAAATTAAAGTATATGACTGAACCAATCTATGTACAAATTTCGGAAGCTTAAATCACTCTCCTCTGTTGGCAAAATAGGAATCCCTTTTTGATTGATTATTCTGTGTTATAAAAGTTGACCAATCGTGTTATGCTATGGGTAGATCAAAGACGAGTACATGATGAATACTGACAATGAACTTTAATTTCTTAGCTTTAGTCATTGCTGAGAAAAATGATATCGCTACAGCCAAATTATCAAGGCGTCGCCTTAAAAATGCATCGCACAGTGAACTGACCACTAAAACACTTTGGACACAAATCCCGTACTAACACAACAAATCCGTGTCTGATGGCAGGCGCCTTGATACTTGTTTGTGAAGACTTTGCCTAGTACTAGTTCACTAAGACTTGCCACTTAGCGTCTAGACGATAAACTATATAATATGGGTGCTTCAAGACCGCTTCAGTTAAACAAACCAAGATTATTAAGTGTATAAGTTCCCGAAACCCTGCTGTCTCCATACCCAGCTTATCGGATTAGGCGTGAAGAGTAACAGACAGACATAACATTCGCATCTCACATTTTTAATTGCGTTTATATAAACTATTGATTTTACAAAGGTCATTTAAAAAAAAAATACTTTTTTATATCTGAACAAGATGACACCGTTGCGCGTGCAAGTTGCACCGTTGTGCCAAAATTCATTTATCGCCGGGAAGCGCCCATTTTTCCGGCATAAAAAGTATCTTATGTTCTTTCCTGGGCCTCAAAGTATCTCCATACCTTTCAGCAAAATCGGTTCAGTAGTTTAGGCGTGAAGATAATAGACACACAGACCCACTTTTGCATTAATAATATTAGTATAGATAACGTGACGGAACTTAGATTTCAATTACAACTAAAGGCAGTGGAGCCTTTATATTTAAATATTTGTCATACAATATATTTTTCTCTTGAATTCAACTTTTGTAGGTTATAGAGTTGCTTATTAAGGCTCTTGACTAATGTCATTCAGGAACAATTAGATTTGAGCATAATTATTATCAGAGCGTGTACTCATAAAGATGTGAAGTACGTAACTTTAATATTAGTACTCGTATCAAATTGATTGTTCTATAAAATGTATACAAAAGGAAACCTAATATGTGTTGACAGTCACTTGTTAATCTAGTTATTAATCAGGGCCAAATTGACGCAGTCAGGGAACAGATTCAATTATACGACTCCGAGTTTCAGAGTTATGTACGCCAGGAAACAAACCACTATGTTATATACATAAATAAAATTAATTATTTTATATTTAAAAAAGAATATTAGATTTCTAATCTAATATCCAGTTCATAATGCAACGCCGCGTTGAGTGATGAAATGTGAATGATGTATGTAATGTGTGTTTAATGTAGAGGCTGAATTTGGAGTCCAAACTCAGTCTCTACATTAAACCTTAGATTTTGTTATTTTTCAGCGCAGTTACTAGCATACTTAAGGGCGTTCCGTCCGGAGATTCCGTAATTGACCTTATTTAAAACCTTATAAACTCATAATCTGAAAGCTACAAAGTTATAATGAAAATACAGCAATAATCTTCAGTATATCAACATTCCTTTTGTCGTTTTAAATTTTCTATTTTTGTTTCTTATACTCATGATATCAGCTTCCAAAGTAATACCAATTTGTTAAAATTGAAGCATAAATTCAGCATCTCCTTAGGATTTACAAATAACTTTTATTTGAAACTCACGCCAATAGATCGACAATATCATAAACTACATATTCGCCGTTTTAGATTTTTTTTAGGACAATTTTGAACTAAGATAAGTAAAAATAATAGGGTTTTGGCGCGATCTCGGCAACGCGGCAAATGTATGGCCAAGGTCGTTTGCTCGGGGGACGGCCTTAATACAATAAAAATCAGCCGAGTGCAAGTCGGACTCGGGCACGAAGGGTATCCTTCAAACCGACTATACGCCGCTGAATGTGAGCGAGCGTTACGCAGTTTATTGTATTTCCATACAAATTCACTTTTTCGTTCACACCTAAACTGACTATACGCCATTACGCTAGGCGTAGGCGCGGACACTCGGCAGCCGATCGAGATCGTCACTACGCTCCGCGGACGCTGAGTGGCTACGTAGCTACGCGACAGCGTATTGGGTTGGACTCTTCTATGTGAAAAATAGTCGGCCGCTCAGCGTACGCATGTGGTGTGAACGTATACAAGCCGACTGTTCTGTTCACACCGCTGGCGTATTGTACGCTATAGCGTATAGTCAGCATAAATACCGTTTCATTTTCACGTTCACACTGGGGCTGACAGTGAGCCTGCTTACACTCAGCGGCGTATAGTCAGTTTGGTGTAAACGTTCACTAAAACTATATATAGTAGGCAAATAACGTGTTTTTTTGTATAGGAGTCCCTAAATATTTAATTAATTCCTACTTCTGTTTCTTTTATTTATTTACTATTTTTTTATTCCAATTTATTTTATTTTAGTATTTGTTCTTCTAGCGGCAATATAAATACTTACACGATTTGTAAAAAATTCAACTCTCTAGTTAATTACCGTTCTTAAGATACAGCCTGTAGAGTGTAGACAAACACGCGGACAAACATCGAAGTCTCAGTAATAATAATATGGGTCCCGTCTTTATCCTTTGGGTACGGAACCCTAAAAAGAGCGTATGTATAGATTACACCAGCGGTCGGCAACACGCGGCCCGTGAATGTTTTGTGAATAAGTTATGTGTAACAAAAACAATATTTTCTAATACTGCCAGTAGTTATCGCCACAGTACGTAGCTGTTTGTGCCATTTTAAATAAAAAGTAAAAACTTATTTCCTTTAAATATGTTTATGTATATAATTGAGCTTCTAGGGTTAATACGAGTATGAGGTCTTGCGGCGCGCCTTTAGTTTGTTTTGCCACCTTGTGGCCCTTGCCTGCCAAAAGGTTGCCGACCGCTGGATTTAACAATACACATTCCACGTGAGAGAAGTGAAACTTCTGTCGAAAATATCGTGACGGGCGTCGTGACGCTATATCCTACTACTCCGACCGTATTTTTCACGACGTGGCCTTTTTTTCACCCCCAACGCGCCTAAAGTACTTTCGGCACTATTTTCAAAAAAATTTGAATTGATTTTCCAACTCATAAATCATCATGGTCGCTGCTAAATATAACCAAATTCTTTTTGTTGCGTTATGAATGCAAGTCTTTTTCTAAATCTAAAGAGCATGACTGTATTAATAACTCTATAAATATTTTTTGTGGGATGATACACAAATTATTAACAGCGCCTATATGTGGTAAACGCATTTGCTAATATAATTCTCGTGATGTGATTATGGATTGATCGGATTACGGAGGTGATAATGAAACCATGCTGATCCTTAATTAAACGTTATTGTATGGACCAGTGGAAGGATGAGTTTGGAAATTGATTTTCAATATCTTCTGCTATATAAATTCCAGTGCACTTCAGATGATAACTCATCTGAAGTGCACTAGAATTGATATAGCAGAACGACGTTGCGTTGCGACGCGCTGTGTGGACTGGCTCTTATACGTAGCGAAGCACGTACCGGGCCGCAAATACTGAATAAAATGTTGTGCCAAGCAGGCTTAGCGGCTAATTGATTCCCTGAGCTGTACCATGATCTGTTGTTCACGGTTTGTTCTAAGAGGCACTTAATTAATTGAGTGTAAAACTTCATACTACGCTACTCATCGCTAAGATATTTGCTTTGTAATGATAATCCTGTTTATATTATGTTCTAACGGTTAAGATTTAAAGGTTATTTCATGAAAAATTTCACAATAAGCCCATTTTGTGACAAAGACCTTATTAAATTGTTAAGTGATAATTAAATATCTTTGAGTGCGACTGTAATTTTTACAATTTTATCTTATAAAGCCTACAACGTTAATAGTTACATCGAAGGTGTTAAATTAAATGAAGAAGTTAGTTTTATTTTTTCTCCGCATTTTTACACCACGCTTTTTCCTCAAAGATTTTTCATAAAAATGTATTATTATAATAAATTTTATCGTGAATTTACGAGGAGAGCATTCTATTTACCTTGCCAGTGACTGTTTTAACCGACTAACCCACTTTTTAATACTTTATAACTTGTTTATTCACCTTTGTATAATCGCACAAAAGACGTATGAAAACTCATTTGTGCTAACATGAAAACTAACATGTTTTAAAACAAAAGTTAGGTAGAGAAGACCTACTTTTACTGCCTTTATGTGCAAAGATAATATTTAGTATTTTTTTTTTTATTTGGAATAACACATGATATTATTAAATAAGTAATAATAATAATATCACATTGTATAAAAATTAAAATGCTTTTGTCTGTCTGTTTTTATGTAGGTATGCTTAGCTGAGCAACGGACTTTGATGGGAATTTTTTATTATTATCGACTAAGTATTTGTTTTATGTGCGTATTTACGATACATATAGTATACAAATCTGATGATTTCAGAGGCTAAAGTTAAATTTTCATTGTCTCTGAGTGCGGCCGTTACTATCTTAGGCCCAACATTCCCGTACTAAAGTCTTCCAACAAAGACACTTGACTGTAGACAACTCTGTTGCAGATCTGGAGTACTATGAGGAAGAGGATAGCAGCGATGTAGACCGAGAGCTCAGGCGCGTGGTGCGAAGGACCGGGAAACACATAGCGGCGGGTGAGGAAAGACCTAGGATCAACTCCAGTCAGCAGACCACGCCGACAGAAGGTAAGTGGTCCATTAGGCCGAGGGAATATTACGCAAAGGTACGCAGAGGCCGCCTCAAGCACATACAGTAATGGCGACCGCACATTTGAGACAAATAGTACTAGACACGCACATTTGAAACAAAACATCTCATAGACAAAGTTGTCTAATGCGTACAAGAACTGCCCTGCGACAAGTCTGACTAACGACTGTCGGCTTCCCTTTGAAGTGTATGCGAGCGCACACATCAACGACAAAACTGTCTTGCGGTGTACCTAGTCTGATCCGAGTGTCGTTGCTTTGTCTCTTTAATCGTAAAGCTGACTCGTCTATGTGAAACAAGATTGTCTAAAAACTGTCGTGTCTCTAATGTGCGCTATCTCTAAGCAATCCGACCAAAATCCGACATTTTACACACGTCATAATATGAGAATATTGACAGAAACGTTGTCAAAGGTCGAACAAAACTTTTTATTTCTATGCTGGTGCTGCCTCTAGCGTGAAACGTTGCAGTAATATATCCTAGTCAAGTAGCGAAGGGACAGACTTCAGTTCATAGGGTCTTTGCAATAAGTCTGACAATTTACTATGTATTTTCTCATGTATCGGATAAAGTTCAGTTTTCAATTGATCGTTGACAAATTGCACTGCATCGATGCGCGATCGCAATTAAGATCAGCGAATCAGCGAATCACTGTCGTCACAATTGAAAACCGTATAAATTGGATCTTATTGGATTTTGGTCGTTTGACACGATCGTGGCTCAATTTGAATCTAACTAGGATCGAGAAGTTTGACGTTTGGTCAAAGCGACGTCGATATTCATTCTAGTTTATTCGAGAGTACGGATCAATAAAATATTTGTAAAAAAACTTGAATGAAAAGCGACGGAAGACAAGGTTTAACTTTTAAATTTGTTCTTAAAGAAAATAAGGCTAGCCATTTTACGCGTACAACATCTTTAACTCGGTTGATGAATTTCTAAAATAAATTAATGCTTGATTTTCGATCAAGTATAGTTGCGGCCACACAATACCCACACCAAATATTAACAAGAGAGAGAGAACTTTCTTTTTCAATTGATTTGTTTCCTAGGTAAAAAAAGAACTTTTTTTTTTCGAAAGTGGTAATCACTAATGGTCGCCACAGTAAAATCTACGACAAAAAACTTTAAGTCTGTGTTGCCTCTTTTCATTTCTGTTTGTGAATTGTGACCCAATAATTATTTAAGTTTAATTTTAAAAGGTATAATCAAAGATGGTCGTCGAAGGATCAGAAGCTTAAAGATAAAGCTTCGACAGTTATAGTTGATCCTTATTCTCGCAAATAAATAATGGAATTATGGAACGTTTCCGCGAATTTTCATCTAGAGCTTTATAACTTTTATTAGTTGGCTTTGTGTTCGTAATTATACTAGATATATTTACGATCTATACTAGATAGTCTTTGTATACAATATATACAATATGCATTATACATCTATTATTATTTTTATTATTGTTTGACTAGTGGAGAGTTTTGAAGAATTCTGAAGTTTCTGAGTTCGATGCGACTTGTTATACAATGTCTGAAATGACGTCAGTGGGCTTCGGCCTTACCAAGTAATAAGTAATACACTCTATAACCTCGCTCGGTAGAAAGATATTCCGTTGAGACTCCCGTTATGCACTACATTATCATAGACCAATAAATATTAATTGGTTTCTAATAATAATTATACGTAGATAATCTTGCTTTTTAATCGATCGTTTTTGATGCTTTAAATTACTACTTTTATGTTCCCTCTAAATTGTTTTCTAAGGGCTGATTCAGTGCGACGCGGATGACCTACGCGGAAGTCCGCGGCGGACGGTAAAATGTATGAAACCTAGCAACGCGTTCAGTGCGACGCGGACCCGTTCGCATCGCGGAGAGCTATCCGCGCGCGGATGAAATCGCTCCGCGCCGCTCCTCCGCGCCGCGGATGTCCGCGGGCGGACGGCGCTTCGTCCCAATGTAGTTGTTCAGTGCCCAACGGACAGTCGCGCGGAGCGGACGTAAAGTACAGTCTTTTTGTCTTTGTCTTTTCTCAAGCAGTGGATGCACATTAAATCTTCTACCATGGCGTCGTCTTCTGTTGTTTAATAAATAGGCCGCAATCAGCAAATTCAAAGTTTTATCCATAACACTGTACCACTCTTGATCACGATCCGCAACGCACTGAACGACGAATTCATCCGCGACGGACGAATAACCTCATCCGCGTGCGGACGCTCCGCGTCGCACTGAATCAGCCCTATCTCTTCTGTAAAAATCTTACAGCTTAAAGTATTAGCGAATATGCGTTTGGTGCTGTTAAATGAAATTGTAATCGTGCAATACTTACATAGTGCAATAGCCATTATTGAACCCCTCGTAAATTTAATTTAAACGGACTTACAAAGATTTACATTCTCTGCGGTGAAAAAACGTTGTCACGAGATATTCTTTCAATCGATTCGTGACATAGACGGCTTGGTTTACGTGGAGATTGAAGAATTGTATTCAATATTCTTCGCTTGTTTGTTATCAATCATGCAGAGAAAAAGACTGGGACCGACCCTCGTGACTCCAATGTCGTTGCGATCACACGTGAATAGCTTTGTCCACACTGTGCCTTTTTCTGTTCGCGCATAGCGCAGTCAACAGCGAACGTGAGGCATGCACGCGACGCATTCGTATTCAATAACTGAATGCGCCAAAACGAAAGTTGAATGAAAGATGATGACGAAAATTAAAGATAAAAGCGCCTAGTGTGTATAAAGCTATTCAGATACTTGCGATAGAATCAACTTTATAAATATGGGAATTGATCCCTACATGTTTTTCGCGACCTCGAACTGGAAAAGCTGCCGAACTGTTCACATTGCCTATGGTAGGATAAAAAATATAAAGATCTTTCCCCACATATAATTACCTATCAACGTAGTACCGTATTCAAAGCCTCTGAATGAAAAAACAAAACGTCTTTTAGTGCAGTCGCCAGAGGTTTTAACCTCCGAAAGTTGTAATAGTGAATGGATTTTTGTTTTTGAGGTGTCATTTTCTTTTTTACGCTATAACTTGCAAAGTTTACCAAAAAATTTTTTGTGCTTGTAATTTTTTAGTTACTTAATTGAAAATTAATATTTCACCATATAAAACCGGTCCAGAAAATATTTTTTTTCTTATTCCTGTTATTTAATGACTCTTATCCGATTGTTTACGTTGAAAATTAACCAAATACACAATTTTTAAAAAAGAAGGTTTGCTTTGCTAAGCTCAATACAACTATAAGGTTTTTGCAAAGTTTTTAGAGATTAACGCTCGTAGTAACCAAGATAAAAGGGTTTGGGTAGATTTAAGGGTTGTAACCAAAAGTGTGTTAAATTTACTTGTTGTGCGTTTCAATATCTCCAAAAATGTGTAAAATAGACCGAAAACATTTTTCTATATTTTTTGAGAATTTATTTAAATGAGAGCTAAAATATTAAATGTATCGACAAATTAAATACTTTTTCTAGTCTTTGAAATATATTTAAACTTCCTACTTAAAACCAGAAAAAAAATAGGGTGCTACAAATCTCACGTACATACTAAAGACGCATGCTGCGACCTATGTTTGAAAAATGCTTACCTGAATACAAAAAATATTAGTTCTTAACCTAATTTGTATTTTTTTCGTTTAAGTATGTTTTGGCAAATATAATTAATGAAAAAAAAATCAATTTTATTCTTCGAAATATCCGTGAAAAGTTTGTGCTACATTTTCAGAAAATTTAATAAAGTAAGAGCTAAAAAGTTATACACATTAAGAAATATAAGGCTTTGTTAAGCCTAAAAAATAATTTTAAGCTTCCTATTTAGAACCAAAGAAAAATAGGAACGCCATTTACCTGGCGAGGCACAGACACATAACATTTGGAGGTATGCTCATCTACATACAAAAATATTAATTTTAAATCTAAATTACATATTTTTTCAACTTATTTTATTTCTTTGGAATATAAGCAATGATACAAATCAAAAAAATTATAATATTTTTTATTATTTTACTATATATTTAAAAGAAAGAAATATGCAAATTTTCTTCAAAATTTTACAGTTTATGAATTTACTTGAAGTGGAAGAGAATAATTTAAAAATCAAAAGCACAACTTTTCAATAGGTAAACTTTATTTTTTATGTTATCAGCTACATATTACTTTTTTTCTTTTCAATTTTCATCCACTATTGCAAAAATCGGAGGTTGGCACGTTTTTACGCTCTGGGAACTCCACTAATTCCATACTATATTTTAAAATCTATTTAGAATTTCAAAGTACATTACGCCGTACATAAAACGTAAACTTTAAATGATTTCAGCTATCATAAGTTATTTAAGTTTCATAAGTGCAATATTCCCTTTTCCTTTTAAAGTTTGTTCTGTGTAAGTTAGTCGCAACTCAAGAATAATACGAAGTGCATTTTCTAAAATAATAAATGAATTGCTAGTGTAGTGTACGTAGCGGAACTTCTTTGATAAAACCTTTTTTATATTATTTTGTACTCTTTAGTTTATGATTTTTTGGCTTGTTTACCTTTTGATAGATTTTGTCATGATATTAAAATAATTAAACTTGAACATCGAGTGCGTGATTTTCTTAATTTCTCCTTTGCACCTTCTAAACTATAAAGTTGAGCAAGCGGTTCACCTCGCAACGACGCGAGGACCTTGCTCACTTCATTGGTGACCCCGGAAGGAACACAGGATGGAGAATCTGAAAGAAAATGTAACCAGCGAACAAAGAGACGGCGCAAGACATCGGTGACCCTCGACAAAACACGCCTTCTCCATCACCACACTCCCCGCCCCTCCGCACCGCGCCAGCTAGCAATCAGCATCGCCTCATCGGGTATATCGTCCACTAGCCGCAACGTACCGCGGCCTGGGCGACACCGCATCGGCATCATCGGGCTTTCTCACTACACCGACCGGTCAGCAAGCAGAGCACATCTCTCCTGGTCAGCACGTAGCATCGGCCCCGCACGGCAGCTATCCGACTCACTGGATCCCGTGCAGCAGCTTACAGTTCCGACTCACTGGGACTCACTGCAACAGTTCCGACCCACTGGGACTTCACTGCAACACTGGCACTAGCGACTCAAGCGGCAAGGCTTCAAGGTTCGACCTTCGGTCATGTTTACTGGCTATTATCGCCCTTGACGGTCTCTGGAGGGGGGTGATGTAGTGTACGTAGCGGAACTTCTTTGATAAAACCTTTTTTATATTATTTTGTACTCTTTAGTTTATGATTTTTTGGCTTGTTTACCTTTTGATAGATTTTGTCATGATATTAAAATAATTAAACTTGAACATCGAGTGCGTGATTTTCTTAATTTCTCCTTTGCACCTTCTAAACTATAAAGTTGAGCAAGCGGTTCACCTCGCAACGACGCGAGGACCTTGCTCACTTCACTAGCTTTGTAAGCGACATTCTTTACCGTTAAGCTGTATAGTCACAGGTATTTTCTTGAAATGTTTCATAAGCCAAAGTAACTGAGGGTGAGGTCACATTGTGCTGCGTCGTACGCGTCGTCGCAACGGAAATACAAATTGTATACCACGCGCGTCAACACGCGACCACAGTCCACAAGTGACGACGGAGCAACGCGTTAAAACTTCAAAAGATGAACTTATTCTTATCCGTCGTTAAGTGAAAATCATCCAACGACTTAACGAAATGGTGGCTATTAATAATATTTATATTATTATAATAATAGCTATTATTTTTTCTAATATTTCTAATTTTTTTTATTTCATTTATATTTTGTTTCATTTATAAATATTTCTAATAATATTATGTATATTTATTTGGATATATTACGTACGGTACTTAAAACGAAACAGAATCAATTAATAATGGCTATTGATAATATAATATTATTTTAATATACAGCGTTGACGCTGTATGATATCGTTATATCACGCTGCGTTCAGCGTAGCAATGTGGCTCTGCTCTAAGGGTTGATTCAGACCGCAGCGCGACGCGTATGCGTTTCTAAATTTATATGGATTTGACAGATTTGCAAGACTTCTCACACAATTGAAATCTGTTAAATCCATACAAATACATTTATGCCGCGCCTCGCCTCACCTCGTCGCGTTGCGGTCTGAATCAACCCTTAAGAGGATTATGTAACGTTTTAAAAATTTTATTCTTCTTATTACGCTGGATTCACATTTCGTTATAACAGCTACTTAATTAGTAAAATATTTTATTAACTTTTCATGCTAACAGTTCGTACAATTAATTTTAATGGAGTACTATATTAAATTAAAGTAACATGTTTATAGTAGTGTCAAGCAGTAATTCGTATTTTACTTGCACAAAAAGGAATACGTCTACGAAATAACAATATTCTTTCTATTAATTTTAGCCGATCATGGACAAAATATGTTCAATACAAGCGATTACGAAGGTGTAGAACTGTAGACAAAAATTATTATGTACGGGCACATTGGGTTTTGATTGCCGCTCGTTGTTGATTGTGAATGACAGTTTCGCAATTATGGAAGAAATTGTGGTTGTCCATTATTTCTCGAAGTGAAATCTAGATGATTCTTTTTTCAAATTACCAATTTGGAAAAATCGGCGAGTAAAAAAATAGTTCTTACACCAATAAACAAAATTCAAAAATCGAATATTTTAAATGTGCCGAATGTTTTATAGTAATTCTTACATGAGCTCGGAATAATCTTTGGAGTGGTCCGCTTTGGGACGTTCCCATATTTATCGAAACTTTACTTCGGACCCAACTTCCCTTCTATGTTCACAAGAAAGTTTTTCCAGTGAACCAAGAAAACATTTTATTGTTTGTAACGAACATTTGTCAAGATAATGAATGAATTTATTTTATGGTTCAAAGTAACTGCTGACTCTACGGTAAATTCGAAACACACACAATGGGGATTGTCCATTTTTTTTAAATTTTGCTCATTACAAAAACATTTCGAGGAATAAGGTCAGTGATCGTTTTTCTGTATATAAACGAAAAAAATACCCATTAGTTACTTATATTTTTGAACAAATATGTTTAACCTTAGTTTGACCTTCAATGGCGTTAAATTAGCAATAAATTCGATCAACATTACGTTTCGAACTTTTGGTAAGCTTCTCGTATCAGCTTTCACATAATGATAACTTGCATTTGACGAACCAGCCATTATAAATAAGATTGAAAGGAAAAAAAAACATACTGCAGAGGTCAATTGGCCGCCGATGATGACGTCAGAGCGAAACTTTAAAAATTTATTGAGAAAAAACTAGCCAATGAATTTCAAAATTATTTAATTTATATTCTTAAAATACCCTATTTTAACGAAAAAAAATGTAAAAAGTACATGTGATTTTTTTTGGACAATGCCCATTATTATAACACACTTAGGGAAACACACATTTTCATCTCCATAAAACCTACGGAATCCGTTTTTTTTATTGTGTTTTTTTTATTTGCTTTTTTATAAACTCTTGATTTTACAAAGGTCATTAAATAATTTCTTATTCAGCATGACTGGTGAGACGTCATGTTCAACACTCATGTTGAAAAAAAAAAACTTTTTTTATATATTTTTTTTCATCACTTCATTATTATCACATGTCTCACAAGGTCATACTGTATAGAACTAGGTGACGCCCACAACTCCGTTGCGCCAAAATTCGTTTATTTCGTGGGAACCGTGCATTTTTCCGTAAAATATCCCACGTCCTTTCCCGGGTCTCAATGTATTTCCATACCAAATTTTAACTAAATCGGTTCAGCGGTTTGGGCGCGAAGAGGTAACAGACATACAGACACACTTTGGCATATTTTATAATATTAAGGTCGTCCCCCGAGCAAACGACCTTGGCCATACATTAACCGCGTTGCCGAGATCGCGCCAAAACCCTATTATTTTTACTTATCTTGGTTCAAAATTGTCCTAAAAAAATTTAAAACGGCGAATATGTAGTTTATGATATTGTCGATCTATTGGCGTGAGTTTCAAATAAAAGTAATTTGTAAATCCTAAGGAGATGCTGAATGTAGGTATGCTTGAATTTTAACAAATTGGTATTACTTTGGAAGTTGATATCATGAGTATAAGAAACAAAAATAGAAAATTTAAAACGACAAAAGGAATGTTGATATACTGAAGATTATTGCTGTATTTTTATTATAACTTTGTAGCTTTCAGATTATGAGTTTATAAGGTTTTAAATACGGTCAATTACGGAATCTCCGGACGGAACGCCCTTAATATGGATGGCAGACGGCAGTATAGATTTTATTGTTTTATTAATACATTTCGATTAAGGGCGTTCCGTCCGGAGATTCCGTAATTGACCGTATTTAAAACCTTATAAACTGATAATCTGAAAGCTACAAAGTTATAATAAAAATACAGCAATAATCTTCAGTATATCAACATTCCTTTTGTCGTTTTAAATTTTCTATTTTTGTTTCTTATACTCATGATATCAGCTTCCAAAGTAATACCAATTTGTTAAAATTCAAGCATACATTCAGCATCTCCTTAGGATTTACAAATTACTTTTATTTGAAACTCACGCCAATAGATCGACAATATCATATACTACGTATTCGCCGTTTAAAATTTTTTTAGGACAATTTTGAACTAAGATAAGTAAAAATAATAGGGTTTTGGCGCGATCTCGGCAACGCGGCAAATGTATGGCCAAGGTCGTTTGCTCGGGGGACGGCCTTAAGTAATAAAAACCGGTGCATTTTACCGACTTTAAAAAGGGGGAGATTTTAGTTTTAGACTGTATTTTTATATATAAATGAGTCCAAGGCCCCTAATATACGGGCAGGCCGTTGGATCCGATCTGACTGATCGCAGGCCGATCGCGATCTGACGGGACTCGTTTTTTGAATTCCCTTATTTGTGAAAGTATAAAGGCGCAGCCACATTGCAATGGACCGTTAATTCGGTTCGTCGCAAACTGGTATAAATCGACCTTAGATGATTTCTTATAATCTCTTTCTGAGAAACCTTCAGATCGAAACGATCCATCGTAAATGGTTGCCCTAAGGATATTTTCTTGGCTTACAACTCGGTCCATCCACGACCGATATTGATGTTATAAAAACTGGAAAAGACATCAGTCATGCTGAGTTCCAACGATGATTAATTACAATAATATCCGCTCGTCCGTTTCACGACAAAAACTGTATCATCTTTCCCGCGAAAATGTATAATTCCTTGACAGTTTAAGCTTACCAATTATGTTTAGCTTTGGCGCTTATAAGTCAGTTCTACAAAGTCGCGGTCTTCTCTGGGCCACGAATATAGACCGACAATGGTTTTTTGGAGCGTGGTGATTTTGGAGCCACCGCCTTGTAAAGTTTTACTATAAAGACTGATAGACATGGTTGCATACAGATTACACCTATATGACAATGAAAAAAGAGCCACAAGACTGTCAATAACAGGAGAGCGTGAGTTACACTTTTAAGACACTAGACGGCTATCACTGATATGCAGTCATTAAGGGGCACACACATACTGATATTGAGTCATTAAGGGGCCGTAAGTTTTGATCATGTGTCTGTTCCGAAATATAACCCCGTATACTAGTCAGAACTCGTGACGTAAAGAATGCGAAGCCATTTCACTAGCGTTTGACGTAGGAATAATCTGACGTCCATGGCGGCGGCATTATGACCATGATCCAAAACTGACTGTATCTATTTCGTAAAAAAGTATAATTCTTTGACAGTTAAAGCTTATTAATAATGTACAAACAGTGGAAGTGGGGTCAATGCCTTCTCACAAAGACGAAGCGCTTCAAACGTTCACGACTTTTTACACACAGTTCAGACCTATTTAGCCCGTAACAGGACCTCTATGCCAATGACATAAAGTTCAATTTCATAAACTCAGAGTAAAAATAACTCAGTCCGTGAAGTATACACACGAGATTCGAGAATTTTTGCTCACAATTTTAATGATCGCTTTTCTTCGCTTTTGTCTCGGTTTTACGTTGGCGTCAATTTAAATGATTTAAACTCTCGTATAAAAATGTTTTCGTTGTTTGACCAGAAAACGGTTGTTGAATATTCAGCTATAATATTATGGTCTCGTACCTCAGGAAGGACCCAGTTGTTAAAACTTCTCCGTCGGCTGTCCGTCTATACATAATTGCCAATTGGCCAATGACGGGCTAAGGTGACTTATATTATAAAGACAACTTATGTAAAGACAAGCGACAACTGGAGCACATTAATTGTCTGATTGCCCAATATCGACGTAAATTTTTTCATAAGCCAACGGTAAGAGGAGCATTAAAAGTTCTTTTCTGCGAATGCGACTCCCACTTGGCCGCCCGTTTTTTAATACTCTATGCTGTCCTACTGCTGGGAAAAGCCTTCCCCAAAGCCTTCTTATCCAGTTCATCACGCCCTACGAATAACAAAACTATTCATGCCATTATTTTCTTAGTCCGACTACGATGGCGTCGTCCATATTTACATAATATTACATGGTAAGCGAAATAATTTTATAGCAAATTTTTGCCACTTCATATTTTTGCAATTTTCTGAAGGATCCCTTATATTATTCAGAATAAAACAACAGCCAATGTTCAGCACAAAGGATGTAGCTTTCCGTAAGTGAAAGAAATTTTAAAATCAGTTCATTAGTTTTTGAGCCTATTCGATACTAAACAAAAATACAAACAAGCCTTTCCTTTTTATAATTAATAAAGACTTGTTGGCTGCTCTATTAATAATAACCCATAATATAACGTTATGAGCTTTTACACGCAGTCTAGAAGTAATTAAATGTACTCGTATGACGCTAATAATTTCTTCGTCATTTCTTTGAATCGAAATCGAAAATAGCTTTGAGTAAAATGCATGCGTTAGTTGCTGGTAAAGCGCTTAATTAAAACATCTTACCATCCACTATATTAATATCAAAATATAAAGTTCTCCTTAGGATTTTTATAAACTCATGTAATTATTATTATGCTTTTACATATTTTTACAGTAAAATTTTAAACGCAAGGGTATTTGAGTGTTTGTATTTTTTAATACAAATTCTACTTAACGAATTTAGCAAGTAGCAGTTTTGTTAGTAGTAGATGATAGTTGTGCACTTTTAATAATCTGGAAAGTACAGAGTTTCCGACGACATTGCTCGCGGTGGAGCAGATAAAAATATGCGCTATGTCAAACCCAGCTGACAGATCACAGCTAACATTGAATTGACATAAGCCGACCAAATTACGTAAGTCCGTCAACTGCCCAATTTCCTCGATGGTACATTCGAAGTTCAAAATAAGTTACACAATAAGAATTTTAAATGAAAAATTTTTGATTGATTGACAGATTATAAAATTCACGATAGAAATAAATTTAAATTATGCACGTTAATCAAGTGTTAAAAGTTCGGTAAAAGCGATTGGAATTGTAAAAATAAAACATTGCCTGCATCGAGAGCGGGTGAATAAAATAGCATTTCCAGTTATGAGGGTAGATATTTTCATTCATAATACCTCCACAGAGTACAACCATTCAGTATTGTAACTCATCCTTGAAACTACTCAAATCAGAGACAAGTAAACGAGCACGTGACTTGATTTAGCATTGTTTTGTATACTTGCGAAATAATCCATACTAATATTATAAATGCGAAAGTGTCTGTCTGATACCTCTTTACACCCAAACCACTGAATTTATTCTGATGAAATTTGGTATGGAGAGACTTTGAGTCCCGGGAATGGACATAGAAAAATGGGCGTTATCTAGTGTAATATAAAACTAATTTGAAGAACGGCTGTCTTTGAAACTTAATCAACAAATATATAGACAATATTATGTTCTAAGTACATAGACTAAAATATAGTAAATACTGCCTCGTTTTGGCAGTCTCAACCCATTTGAATGAAGCATAATAATATTATGCATTCGGCAGATTCGGTCGGTTTTGTACACATAATATGATCTACTCTATATTATTATATTGTATCACCAGTACCCCCGAGTATCGTAGCTTCTCATTTCCTGGCGTATTTACTGCAAAACTATTCATATTCAATACTGCATTGAATGCGATAAAGCGATATTGAAGCTTGAACTTTGAAAGTGGTAAACATTAAAGTTAGTTTTAGTTTAAAATTTTAGAATAAATTTTAAAAAAAAGGTCTCTTATTAAATTTATTTTCATCAATAATCTAAGTCACTGATCCAAAATAAAAAGTTGGCCTAGTGCGAGCCGGACTCGTACACAAATCCGTACCGTTATAGAGCAAAAAATATAGTCTCTAAAAATATGTTTTTTCGGAGCCGCCTAAAATATTAATTTTATTTTGTGTTAAGTATTTGACAGCAACAAAAATACACAATCTGTGAAAGTTTTAGAAGACTAGTTACAGTAGTTTACAAGATACAGCCTGGAGACCGATAGACAGACGGAAAGACATCGAAGTCTCATAAATAGGCATTTTACCCTTTGGGTACGCAACCCTAAAACTTTATTAGTTCGACACTATTTGCTAAAAAGGTAGACACAATATATCTAGTAGCACCGCGCGCTCCTTAGCTTAGCGTGGCCACAAAAAAAAAGCGAAATAATAGAAACGCTGGCTGTTTTCTTTTATTGATCCATAACTTTGTCTACTTTACCTCAAGTTTATACCTTTCTATGGTGATCAATGGTCATGCTAAGCCTGCTGAGCCTAATTTGTCCATACCTACACAAAACAAAATATAAAGTTTAAAGATACATTGTCATTTCCAGCTTGAAACTCGGCCAAAGAAATGTTTTACTTACTGTTACTACTTAGAGTTCAAGTATAAAATACAAGCATATTTATATTATGTTTATAGGTAAATCTTATATATAAAATTCTCGTGTCACAATGTTAGTCCACGAACTCCTTTACGGCACGGCTTTACTGATTTTTACCAAATTTTATACTTATGCATATTCAGTAGGTCTGAGAATCGGCTACTCGGTACTTATTATATTGATAAATACATTTGTTGAATAAATAATAGTAAATTATTACAACTCGAGAAAAACGACGACCATGATAGCGATGGACGTTGCCATGGTGACATACTTTATTAAGTCACTTCAATAAAATAATAAAATACGGGTGATATACTTTATAATATGGCAAAGAAACGTTTGCCGGGACAGCTAGTCTTATATATAAAATTCTCGTGTCACAATGTTAGTCCACGAACTCCTCCGAAACGGCTTTACTGATTCTTACCAAATTTTATATGCATACCTATTCAGTAGGTCTGAGAATCGGCTACTCGGTACTTATTAAATATTGATAAGTGCATTTGTTGAATAAATAATAGTAAATTATTACAACTCGAGAAAAACGTCGACCATGATAGCGATGGACGTTGCCATGGTGACATACTTTATTTAGTCACTTCAATAAAATAATACGGGCGATATCAATGATATTCAACTAAATACAGATCTGTTACGTTCATACTATTTTCCGGCTTAAATTGCTTCCGAACAATTTTCAAATTCAATTGTCAAATTTGACAGATAAGTGAAACAAAAGATACGAAATTACATTTACATAAAAGAGACAGACTATACAAAAGACGGGTCAATTGGCCCGTATTTAATGGCTTCACAACGCGCGCGGTAGTAACATATCTGCTTTGAGTTTTTTTATATAATATCATTGGGCGATATACTTTATAATTATGGCAAAGAAACGTTTGCCGGGACAGCTAGTATTATATAATATCTTATGTTTACAACTTTGCAGAGAATTACAACTAACTGAAGGGCGCGCTTGGCGGTTCACAAGAGTCCTGAGAGGCTCTCTTTACGTAAATTTAATTCAGACTACCAGTATAAATGTTTAACATAAAATTGCTCGAACAACCGTTATGGCGTCCGTAAATATTGCACTTCCGAGCGGTTTTCGACTCGATAAAAATACAAAATACTCTTTTAAGCGATAAATCTATTTATTAGGTACTTTAAAGCTGTACTAAATATTCCTATCCTAACATAATATAAGTACAATTAATGCAGAGAACCATTATTATTGATTGCTAAAAGGGCTCACAAAATCAACATAAAATAGACAAAGTCTGCTTTTCTTTGTTGAATCAAAATCATCAAATGTTCGGACCTGGACCTGAAATGAAAATAAAATAAAACGAAAGACTTTTATTTTCAAATTGGTAAAAATAGTAGTACTCTTTCTGTAAAGTCTATGATGGCCATATTACCAATATCTCTGCCAATATCGTGTGTATTTTTTTTTTTTGAGAAGGGAGGTAGATTTATTTATATCTACATTTGATTCCAAACAAATACTACAAAACTATTAGAGCTATTTGTCCTCAATAATTCTTCGCTTTATTACAACTTATCTCCTAAGCACACATCCCAAAATCAACAAACAGAAAACAGGTCAAGGGTATTGGGATCTGTAGGGTCTGCGGCTGCGTAGAAGGTTCGTTACCCCGTCCTTTGAGCCCTTTCAGGTGGGCCTTAAACAGAACCCTTAGCCGATGCGTTTTCTTTTTTGCGTTAATAAGGGCGTTCCGTCCGGAGATTCCGTAATTGACCGTATTTAAAACCTTATAAACTATAATGTGAAAGCTACAAAGTTATCATAAAAATACAGCAATAATCTTCAGTATATCAACATTCCTTTCGCCGTTTTAAATTTTCTATTTTTGTTTATTATACTCATGATATCAGCTTCCAAAGTAATACCAATTTGTTAAAATTCGAGCATACATTCAGCATCTCCTTAGCATTTACAAATTACTTTTATTTGAAACCCACGCCAATAGATCGACAATATTATAAACTACATATTCGCCGTTTAAAATTTTTTTTAGGTCAATTTTGAACTAAGATAAGTAAAAATAATAGGGTTTTGGCGCAATCTCGGCAACGCGGCAAATGTATGGCCAAGGTCGTTTGCTCGGGGGACGGCCTTAAAGAATCGTTGGTCAAAATGTGTGGAATTGACATGATAATTGAGTCGAATGTCGACTTTACATTATCGAAGGTCTATACATTTTGATCAACGATTCTATAAAGAAGCGATTAAGGTGACGCCGCGTTAAACTAAAAAAAACGTGTTGGATATGTTTTAGATTGCTTGTTGTCTATGAGAGGCCAGCCCAGTTCCTCATAGAAGATAAGCAATGGAACAGCAAAAAATTGAAAAGGCGTAGCGACAAAATGGTTTTTGTCGCGTAATTAATTAAAAACCATAAATAATACATTTCATATAAGCTTTAAGCAAATTAAAGTGTATGATTGAACTAATCTATGTGTCAAATTTAGGAAGCTTAAATCACTCTTCTTTGTTGGCAAAATCTTTTTTACAGAGGTCTTCATGATTGATTATTCTGTGTTGTAAAAGTTGACCAATCATGTTATGCTATCGGTAATTCAAAGACAAAGACATGATGAATACTGACAATGAGCCTTAATTTCTTAGTTTTAGTCATTGCTGAGAAAAATCGATATCGCTACAGCCAAATTATCAAGGCGTCGCCTTAAGAAAACGTCTTGGCAATGGGCTCAGGTGGGCTTTAAACATTCAGGGTTCGTGCTGATTAATCCGTCTGTTAGAATAATGATGCAGCTGTACCGCAGTGTGTGTGTGAAATTGTGATTGTTGATGGTTCACACTAATATTATAATATTAGTAAGCCATAAGATTGTATGTGTTTGTATTTGTGTAACATATTACATATTATAGTTAGTTTATATTATTCTTTGCAGATAACATAATAAATACACGCCACCTTAATAGTAAACATAGTTACTCAATGGATGGGCTGTATCATAATGTTTTATCTATCAGAACAAAACGGTGAGAAAAATAATCCTGTACCGTAGTGTGGGTGTAAAATTGTAATTGTAGATAGTTCACACTAATATTATAAAGCCATATTAGGATTGTATGTGTATTGTGTATGTGTGTCTAACAGATAACATAAAATATTTATTAAATACACGTCTTACTAATATATCTACCTACAAAATGGATACACTAATGTTTTAATTTTATTATCAAGTGGATTTTTCTTATCTATTTCGTTTATGTTATTAAGAGAAAATATTTTTACCTTGAAATTGACAACAACTTCATCATTCCGAAATTTGTTTATCTACGTTTTTGCCTGGTTTTCGTGATAGTTCAGTTATACGTATACATTCTCATCAAAATTGTTTCAGTGATATGAGCGTGAAAAAGCTCGAAAACTTACTATCGCAATTACAATCGTAAAATCTAGAATATATTTCCATTAAAATTGTAACCTACATTAATAAATTTCACACACTAATTTATTTTGATCAACCAAACCATTTACCGCAAGCCAATTTAGAAATCTGATAGGGCGTTAATGGTTTTGAGCTATTTGGGGTGCATCCAGGAATCCTGGCGTAATTTCATAAACAATCAATTTGGGGACAGGGCGACAGACTAACTGAGTTAGCACCCTAGCGTTCGGATATTCTGTGAAGATGATTCTTTTTGCTCGTTTGTGTCTGCTAGAATTTTCGTTATAAAACGTAGTTTTGGCGGATACGTATCTTCGTAACTCGTGTTAGTTTACTCGCAAAAATATTGATATTGCGCTTCTGTCTATAGAAACGAAATAGCTAAATATTGATGAACAAGTGAAAGGGGAATGGAATGGGCCGGCTGGTTTTCCAAGAAGTTACAGTACCTACGTTCAATATCATACATTGATAGTATTTTTTATTATATCAATGCAATCAAAATTATTGTGAAACTTCAAAAATTACGTCAAAATCACACAAAAATAGTGTTTGTTTGTAAAATACTTTCATCGAAGAGAATTTAATGTTATCCGAGGGAAATGTTGCTGTTGAAACTTTGTTAACTTTTTCCAACTACTTTCTTTCTTATGCAAATGGTGGTAAGTTGAAAGAGTGAAATATTATGACGGAACGAGCAACTTTACGGTTGCGGTTCGAATCAGACGGAAAAAAAACGAAGTTTGTGTTTTTATTTCACCCGAGAGGTCATAGGCGGAGTTTTGAAAGTAATTTTATTTTGCACTAGCTGTTGCCCGCAACTTCGTCCGCGTGAATGAATGTGTTATAATAGAAATTAAGAAAATTTAACACCCATCTACGACTATTTTATTTGGATCTTTACACACGAAATGTTAAAACAGTCAGGACAGAGGAAAGGATCATGCGACGGAGATAGAGGATAGATTACAGAAGACGGGATTTATTGTAGGCATCTATCCCTGTGGATGGAAGCCACGGAAGACGTAATAGACGCGAGCGCGTCTCCGTCCTGCGCGGAAGTAGGAACACGGTCGGGTTTTAGTGGGTACAGCTCACAAGCCGCCCACTTACCGTCTCTTCGGCCGTAGCAAGTCCCACATACCCCAACGCTGCTGGGAATGCGAAAAAGCATTTCCCGACCCAAAATAAAAAATGATATGATCGCAGGGTACCCGAAGAACAATGTGGTCAAACTGGATTGGGGCCCTCAAATTAGAAAGAAATCGGGAAATTAATCAGAAGAAAACAGAAGTATGAAGAATTATTGTAAAATTCCTCTTTCTATTCAAAGCGGAGACGGTAAAAAGTTGCAGTGACCGAATGTCAAATAACTTAGAGAGCACCACAAAAATAAACTATAATAATAATAATAATTGTAACTACTAAGCAATAACTAAATTATTATTAACCCATCAAGCCCCATAAGAGCACCGGTGATCACGACAACAATAGAAAGGCTATAATTGTGTCTCGTTCTTCCACGAGTTTCTATAGCGCTGTCCACGATATAATATCACCGTAGTATGCGTAGTCAGATTTACTCGCACGGCTTCCTCTGTGTTGTGGTCTAAGTTCTAACCTTACCTACTTTTGGACTTTCTGGATTGTGTTTGTATTGGTTTTGGCGGGGGGCTGCACCTTCGGAAGCCCTACACCCTGGGATATGCCTTGGTGCAAATTTTACTTTTTGGTGGCATGTTATGTTAATTTTACTTAAAAAAGTGAAAATTACTGTAATGTTTTTGTTGTAAGGGAGTTCCGTCGATACCTCTCGATCCCGAGAAAATCAATATCAAGTCACCGTTTTTGTAAACATGGTATCAAATTCGGGTTAACAATATATACAACAAAAAAAGAATTTTGAAAATCTGACCACAAACAGCAAAGTAAACATGAACTCCTCCTTTTTTGGAAGTCAGTTAAAAAAAATTATCTAAAATGTTGACCAGGGATGTAAGGTATCACCATGCCCAATTTCATTGAAATCGGTTCAGCGGATTCAGAGATTAGCCTGTACAAACAGACAAACAGACAGAGAAACAAAAATTTCAAAAACAGTTAAAATGTGTTCTACTACTCTTCTAACATGCCCTTGACTCGTTTTTTCAAGTTTATTTTCAATGTACAAAAATTTTACCTCTACGATTTAATTATTTAAAGTATAGATATAGATAAACGGGTCTGCAGTTATGTATACTTAAAAAATAAACGAGTCTGCATTATTTTAAAATTGTTAAAGCGAAAGTGCGTGTATCACCTTATCCCGCTTAAATACTTTTATTTGTACTTTGAGTCCCGGTAAAGGACATAATATATAGTTTTATACGGTTCGAAAGCGATAGATAAATTTTTGGGCAACCAAATTGCGGGCAACCTATGTGAAGTATTTTTCTGTTTTAAATATAAAATTGTCGTGTCGCGGTAATTGTAGTGAAATTCTCCCAAAACGGCTGGACCGATTTTGGTGAATTTTGTGTGCTTATTCTGTAGGTGAATATCTACTGTTCATATTCAAAATAAGTTTGCTGGGTCAAATAGTATTCTGTGCAATAAAAATATCTACACTGGAGGTTATTTTAAACAAAGATTATTTTAACTCTAATACTGGTTTCATCCTTTCTGTTTTATGAGCCGCTTAAATTCTATTTATACGAAAAGTATTATTAAATTACTAGCTGTCCCGGCAAACGTTTCTTTGCCATATTAAGTATATAAAGTTTTTTTTTATTTGATCGCAGCGCTTACTGTCGGGACAGACTAAAATTAAAATTCGAATTCGAATATTATTTAAAATTTGACACTGCAATGGTAGCGCCGTCTGTCGGATCCAATGTAAAACATTCAAAAATCAACAACTACTAATAAATTAAAAATTAATTAAAAAAACATTGTCCAGCGGACAAAATTGTGAATCTAAACCATTCCCAGATCCCCTTGAACACACACAAAAAATTTCATCAAAATCGGTCCAGTCGTTTGAGAGAAGTTCAGTGACATACACACTAACAGAAGAATTATATTATATATTAAGATTGTTACCTGAGACCTTTAAACTACAACGAAAAATGTTGACATCTGTTTCGAAGTTCGTATCCATTGATATGATTTATTTGATGAACGTACAACACAGTGCCTCTTCATATGGAATGCCATCTCGAGTCACTAAGCAAACAATAAATAGAACCTAGAACGCCCTAGAACAACATTGGTCAAGACATTTAAGTATATTTTTTACAACATTATAGTGTTTGCAAAATTACTTGAACAAGACAAAGGGTTTCGATTCTCATAATTCTGTCATTAATGAATCTCAATCTATTTTTTAATTATAATTTTCTATTCATTAAAAAAGCTAATCCTCCTTTTATAATTACTAAAACATGAAGGATTTTTGACGAAAATATAAAGCTAAGCATCCTGAGCCCCGCATCGCTCGATTTCATTATGCTTTGTGTAAAAACTCATAAACCTGCAGAGTCTACTAATCCATACCGCATACGGATTTTAGTATCACAATATATACTAGTATAAAATACTAAAATCCGTTTCGCAAAATACTAAAAAGCGTTCGATAAGTGCGATACGACAAATAGACGCTAACCAGGAAAAATAACGACACTATGGAACCTAAAAATAGCCTTTTTTACTTGTCTGTTTGTACGTAGAATGATCCAACATTCTACGTACAAACGGACGTGTTAAAAAGGTTACGTGTAACTGGTAGAGTCAACAGCGTATATTCGAGCAAACAACTACCGATACCAAACCAATACCCGTAGGATATTCGGTCGATGTTCGCACTCCACAGCTTTATAATTACCGTTCAATTTATTTTCAACCTCTTTACGCTGGGACCGCTGAACAGATTTTTCTGAAATTTGGCATGGAGATACTTTGAGTCCCGGGAAAGGACATAGCATAGTTTTTAATCTCGGAAAAATATACGGTTCCTGCGCGGTAAACGAATTTTGGCGCAATGCAGTTGCGGGCGTCACCTAGTGAAAAATAAAGGGTTGTGCTCGGGGAACGCAGGAGTAGAAACGAGACAGCAGAAGCAGCTTTCAAGTAGAAGAGTTAGAGTAAGCAGATAGAGAAGTTCATTTTCGGCTTAAAGAAAAAGAGAGGGATCTTTTTCCATTGCCTAATTCACGCAAGCAGTCACCCCCGCCTTACAAATTATCGATCAGGTCACGTGTTCTGACACGACTTTACATTTTGTACCCATTCTAAAATGGCATAACGCCAATGATGAATTAGTTTCTGCTATTAAAATAAATCGTAGGACCACACTAGTCGTAACTACACCGTGATTAGGCGATTTATAGATTCATACCCAACTAAGCATTGTAACACACTCAGAGTATATTTTAATGATCATTGATTATAGGAGAAGGTGGTAATGCGCGCCACTTTGTTTATCAAGCATTATTTAAAAAATATAGGAGTCAAAAAGCTAAAAAATACATTATGGGACTTCTTATTCATTTGTTTAAACATCTTATTAGGGAATAAATAAAACTCGTGCAGGACAATCGAAAGTTTTAATTATTCTTAATCAATCACATTTGGTATTTTGAGATCAAATGATGGTAATGTGGCACCCCGGGGATATCACATTAAATGTATTTCACAAGTGAAACTTAACTGCAAGAATCATAAATGTAATAGTCACCTTTGGAGCCTCCACAGGCTACATAGCCCATTAGTCAAAAATTTGATACTGTACTTATGGCTCTTCAGCTCTGTCATTGGAACAATAGTACGACCAATGTGAGGGGGCCAAATTACAATCATTGCTAATATTTAAACAAACGTACCAAAAATATTTATTAAATGTATAATTTTATATTTACCTTTTAAATTCCGTAGAACAGTTTGATGTATCCGATGTTTTAACACAAAAGCCAAATATTTCTGTTTCTTAACAACTATCGAAATAAAATCACACACACTTAAAAGTTTCGCAGGTCGCAAGTTTAACTTGATCGAATGACAATCGAACTTGACAGCTTCTGTTGGATTTGTATGGTGCTAAATTAGTAGACCTGGATCCCAAAAGCGTAAGACATAACTTACTTTCTGATGGATGAAACCATAGGTTCTTGGTAGTGCCTCGTGTACTTAGAATACCTGCGAATTTGTGTAGCTCTAAGTATGACACCTGGTCAGGTACCAGGTACCAAAGTGGACAAAAGATGAGTCTTACTTTACTTATTTTCTGATGGCTAATATTTATGTATAATTTATAAATTATTGTTCTGAATTAGTATCATGTAGTGTAAGACACTTTTCAACGAACAAAACTATTATCAGACGTTTTAAAAATAACTTTGTTGCTATTTTTTTTCAAAGGCTATATTTTTATTTTATGAATTAATATAACACCTTAGAAAGCAATACGATATTACAAGAATTTATTTTCTACTAGCTGTTACCCGCGATATTTCATTATAAAGATATTAGATAAATATATTTCAGCCTGTCCGTCTGTCTGTCTGTCCATATCCAAACTGTACCTCCCCTTTCTAACATGAATATTATTAAAGTATGGATACCCTTGAGTATTTTTTGGTCATATACCTAGTCAAGTATATGACCAAAAAATACTCAATGGTACCTGTTAGACCCAGATCCCAGAGCGATAAGACAACTTACTGTCACAATATAGATGAAACCTTATGTTCTCAGTAGTTCCTTATGTACTTAGAATACCTTCCGTATACGTATACATGATTGGATTAATGACGAAAATTATAATGAAATTATTGATGATTACGATGATTAAAAAATAAACAAATACTTGCTGGTAATTAATTATTAACACTTCCATACTAATATTATAAATGCGAAAGTGTATTTGTCTATCTGTCTGTCTGGCTGCTACCTCTTCAAGTCCCAACCACTGAACCGATTTTGCTGAAATTTTGTATGGAGATACTTTGAGTCCCGGGAAAGGACATAGGATACCTTTCATCCCCCGGAAAAATGTACACTTGCCGCGCACTGCAAAAGTAGCAGCGCTGAAAGCACCGCTGTTTTTTACTTATAAAATAAGAGGGCAAACGAGCAAACGGGTCACCTGACGGAAAGCAACTTTCGTCGACCATGGACATCCGCAACATCAAAAGAGCTGCCGGTGCGCTGCCAGTCTTTTAAGAGGGAATAGGATAATAGGGTAGAAGAGGATAGAGAAGGGAATAGAGTAGGGGATTGGGCCTCCGGGCTCCGGTAAACTCACTCACTCGGCGAAACACAGCGCAAGCGCTGTTACACGCCGGTTTTCTGTGAGCCCGTGGTATTTCTCCGGTCGCGCCGGCCCATTCGTGCCGAAGCATGGCCCTCCCACGGTGCTATGCACTAATGAATACATAAATGAACATGTATTTTGGAATTAGTTGTCAATAAGTACGTTAACGAAATATTTGTTTAAACGTAAGATACCATGAGAACCCCATGCACTTGGGCAAAGTCGACATAGTATAAAAATATCATCTTGCCAAGATCTATCCATTGAGCTACATTACACTTGTGTTGATGGGTGGGGACGATTCCGCCCATACTCGTACCCCTTCATTTCAATATATTTTATTAAATACGAGATAATACCCGCAACTTTGTTGCGAAAAAAAAATTCCGGGACAAAAAGTATCATATTATAATAATATGTGCTTTCCCAGGAAAGGATAGGTATACTTTGACCCCAGGGCTCAAAGTATATCTGTACCAAATTTCAGCAAAACCGGTTAACCGGTTTGGGCGTGAAGAGGTTACAGACAGACAGACATTTTTACACATTATGAGTGAGTGAGTGAGAGTGAGTATAGCTCCATGTAGAGCTTCACAAATTCGAAGGTATTCTAAGTACATAAGGAACTACTGAGAACATTTTAAGGTTTCATCCATATTGTGACAGTAAGTAGTCTTATCGCTCTGGGATCTGGGTCTAACAGGTAGGCACTTGACTAGGTACCTATTTGACCAAAAAATACTTAACGGTATTCATACTTTAATTATATTCACTACATATTAGAAAGGGGAGGTACAGTCTGGACATGGACAGACAGACAGACGGACAGGCTGAAATATCTTTATTATCGGGTCCCGTTTTTACCCTTTGGGTAAGGAAACCGGGGAAAATTATCCATCTTTGTTTTATTATACTAGATGCAGTATGCTGACACGGACAAAGTCGCGGGCAACAGCTAGAAGAAAATAAATTCTTGTAATATCGTATTATTTTCTAAGGTGTGATATTAATTTATAAAATAAAAATAAAGCCTTTGAAGAAAAAATAGCAACAAAGTTATTTTTAAAACGTCTGATAATAGTTTTGGTCATTGAAAAGTGTCTTACACTACATGATACTAGGTCAGAACAATAATCTACAAATTATATATAAATATTAGCTATCAGAAAATAAGTAAAGTAAGACTCATTTTTTGTCCACCACACCAGGTGTCACACTTAGAGCTACACAAATTCGCAGGTATTCTAAGTACACGAGGCACTACCAAGAACCTATGGTTTCATCCATCAGAAAGTAAGTTATGTCTTACGCTTTTGGGATCCAGGTCTATAGTAGCATGCCGTGCCGTGCATAGTGTTGTTAAAACATTAAATATTGAGGGGGGCCAATATATGTGCAGGGGCCACATTACCACCTTTTCCCTGTACTCATCTTAATTTTCATTTTGACAATAAACAAGGTTATAATTGACATTAAAATAAGGTAAACTAAACATTAAACCTCACCGAGTGGGACAGGGTAATACAAAAACGTAAATTTTACATTATAAAGTTTTGTTATAGTCGGGTATCCCACTGAAATTATACTCACAATTAGGATGATGAAATAGTTGGAGGGACTTTGAAGTTATATTCTTTACCTGTTGTCAAGGATTCGCCCCTCATCAATCCCTTGTTAAGATTAATGTCGCTATTAAGTTTTGAACCCGACATAAACTATACATGGTTTCATTTTAAAAGGACACGCTGACATCATCATGAGTGTTGCCAGGAGAGGGTATTTATTCGGCCTAATAAAAACATGATACTGTTTTTAGGGTTCCGTAGTTAACAAGGAACCCTTATAGTTTCGGTCTGTCCGTCTGTCTGTCTGTCTGTCCGCGGTTTTTCTCAGAGACTATAGGACCTACAAAACTGTAATTTGGCATGAATGCACATATTAATGATGCCAACAAAATGGCACATAAAATATTATTCATATTATACTACTATTCCTTTAAAAGCAACTGAGATGATGTTGTTAGTAGTGTGAACCAGGTTATAAAATATGTAGTACATTCATTGACCATACACAAATTTTAAAAAACTAGTGGTAATACGGAACCCTATATTGCGCGTGGCTCGGCATGCACTTTGCCGGTTTTTTTAAATATATATATATATATATATATAATCCTGGGGCCGTACAACGAAACTATTTTGAAACTCAATCGAACGAATCTTAATGCTACTCATAAACGTAAAATGACGTTGTTAGGGTTAATTCAGACCACAACGCGATGCATAGATGCATTTCTTAATTTTTAATGGATTGGAATTTCTTCTAAATTCTGGAAATGTGAAAAATTCACGGGAGTAAGAAATATGCTGAATTTAAAAGGAAAACTATCACGGAAAAGAAAACTCCATAATCTATTGAGTAATTGTCGATCAACTAAAAACTTTTCGATCAAATTCCTTTGAACTTATAATGGAGATGATGTTGTTAGTAGCGTAAAACACGCTATGATATTTTTTTGTCATTGAATGTACATACATTACATTCAATGACAAAAAAATATCAAAAACTAACGGTACTACGGCGGTACTATGGAACCCTATATTACGCGTGGCCCGACACGCACTTGGCCGGTTTCATAGGACTTAGGACTTAACAACTGTCAAAGAATCTTAATTAAGTAGTTATGTTCCATCATCGATATTGGTGATTACAGTCTGCCTACACAGGAAAACAAAAAGTTTTTTCATTTACGTTTTGATTGAATTTGCGGTATGTTATTTTTAGCGTAGTCCCTAAGGTTCGAGTTGAAATGCCGATGGCATTGAGCGAGATTTCTTTACGGATTAAGTATTTGATACGACACGAAACCCTTTTAATGGTAATAAAATCTTTTACATAAATCCCTTACACATTTTCTGCGCAAAATCGTGTGTGATAGAAAGGAAAGAAACGGAGGCTTTGATAAGCAGTGGAACGCTATGTACAAACATGTAATAAAGTTAACCCATTAACCGCCAAAATGAAACCAATAGTATTTTTTTTAACAAAACTTGAATTTATCTGCAGTTTATATGTTAAAATAAAAATGAAAAATTAAAGAAAATTTTAAAAAAATTAAAATCCTCCCATTTAGGGGGGTGTACTCAGATTAGTATCAGATACTTAGGTGTGATAAGGTTTAGAACTAACTTTTTTGATACATACTTTATTATTACATTTATTGCACTGACAATGAACTCCTGCATGATGTTTTACATTTTGACACTATATAGAAACATTTTTGGGGTAGTGATCGATACTTTTTTGAGGTAAACTAGAGATTGGCGAGGAGGATAACCTCGTTTTTCATTATATTTTCTGACACAAGTAAAATGTTACGATGTTTCGTCGAAAGAGAATATAAACCATGCTATTATCAAGAGTCGTAAGTGATCAATGCAAACGCTAATCATTACCAATCACAAAAGAAAAAAACATAATTCAAATAAGAAAATAAAATTCATCATCATCTTTACCCAAAGAGGTGATTTGCGTTCCGTGTTTTCTCATAATTAGTAGTGGTATCTGTAGCTGAAGCTAGTAAACTTTCGTTCTTGATATCCACTAATAGGTATAAGAAGTAAAAAGTATACAGGGTGATTTCAGGAGTCATATTTCTTACTTACGAAGGAGTGTCTATAGTAGCTTATGTTACCATAACACTTTGCAAATGACAATTTTGTAGATATTATAATATTTATTCGAGTTGATACTAGCTTCATTTTTACTGACAAGATAGAATACTCTTACAAGGTTTAGCTACTGTCAAATCTGTTAGCTGCTATTTTACCTGCGTTTTTCTGTCTACAACGTCTGTAATTTCAGGACACAGAACTTTACATTTCTGTGTCCTGTGTCCTGAACGGACATTTTCACTATGTTATGAGTTTTCTGAATGTATATGATAATTTTTATTTACAAAAGGAGCACAAAATAAAATTTTGCTAGTGGATTCGGCCATTGTACTCAACTAGATACAGTAGTATTTGAATCACAATTTTTCCGTCTATTGCAATAATCTACCACTAACTTGTTATTTATTATATAGATAACAATGTATTGAGTAAAAAAACAAACTCATAAAGTGGTTGAATATTATGCGATTAAAATAAAGAGAGAATTTATAAGGTTACTCCTGCAGGTCGCAAAACTGTTAGTTTCAAGCCAACCTTATGACTAAAAATATTGGTTTCCAGTATAAATTTGCTAAAACAAGTTAAAGCAAACAAGTTATCTTTAATTAAATATATAAAATAAAAAACTGCAATGTGATACCACAAAATTTTGAACTATCCTTAATTTTGTAGGTGTACCCAATTGAGTACAGCGGCGGTAAATGGGTTAGTAAAGTATTTGAAAAAAATACTTTTTGCGATCAATGCTGAACGTGGTCGCACTCGGTGGTAGCTAATCGCGGTACCATAAAATAATAACAACGAAGTCTTAATAAATAGGGTCCCGTTTTAACCATTTGGATACGGAACCATTGAAAGCAGTTGAGATTTTTAAAATTCTAATGGCAGCAATTATAACACAAAACGACATAATACTCAGTAGATTTAAGTCTAAACAATTGCCCTTTCTGGCGTTTCATGCACAAAAACTCGCTCTCGTTTAATTGTGTATTTGGTACAACCTTATGCGTTTTCGATCTGTGTATTTGCGTTGTGTTTCCAGTTTATTCGGCTGGCGCAGTCACACGGCGTAATTCCCTTAATCCACTCTGTCAACTGCGCCAACTGTCTATTTGCGAGGTTTACCGCGTTATGGGTGTCTGCGGAATGTTTAGGTTTTTGCTATTTTATTTTATTTATTTTAAAATGTTTGTCAACAAATGCTAACTCTTAGAATAAAGTAGACGATACGCTAGATTAATTATAGACAAACACTACATGTACCAATAAAAATTGACAACAAAATTCTATTATAAAGTAATAGACTATAAAAAGAAGAAGAAAGAAGACTATAAAATTAACATAATATATTAAACAATACAACAAAAAAGAACAATTAAAATTTCAAGGTAAATTATAGACATAGTAGAAAAATATTTTAGATTTTAAATTTTCAATACACTATTTATTTGTTTTTTATATTAAACTAATTTTAGACCAATATCTAAGTTTTCAGTCTTCTTACTTTTGGAGAAATAGTTGCTATTGTAAGACTTGCATATCCTTCAAAGTATGAAGTCCTTTCTATCTCTGTTAGCTACCATTTCAAGATTTTTCGCAGATAAAAAATTGTTTCTCTTATCAAAATGAATCTACTCACAAAATTGAGCTTGTTAGTAATAACAAAAAATCTTCTAGTGCTACCCAATGATATTGTATGTTACTAACGTAACTAGATTGGCAGTCTACGACAGAAACGCGTCACCACTTTGAAGATGCCTGCAGGCATATCTGCCATACATAATGACATAATAAAATTATGGAGTGACATTGTCTTTTGGGCTATCAAGTGGTTACGCATTTTTTGCATCAGTTTGTAAGACATTGCCACTCTAGTATTTTAGAAACTCATTGGTGCTACGGGCTACCTAACTATTAAAAATATATTGCTTGATTAAGTCCGTGACACGTAAACAAACTGACATTGGCATGTTATAACATATTATATTATGACAAGTTACGAATAATAAAAACTAAGGAAGAGTAACTCCGTCAAAAAACATGCTCCAAAATACTTGTCAAAAAAGTGTACCTTAGGTTCACTTTTTATACATTTAGTGACCTTGAGCGGTATAAAGGCTGACATTACATGACAGTTCCAATGGAACTAAATTTAATAACAATAATAATATTCTTTATTTGCATTAATATGGTACAATAAGGTGTTACTATTCTAGCAGTGTTTCACATATTTTGTCAATTTTCTCGACGTGCAAACGTTAATTTAGGATACAGTTTAAAAATTCTTAAAATATATTATAGTTATCTTAATTCTATAGCTCATTTGAATTAATAACATTATTTCAGTCAAATATCAATAAGTAAGTAATAACATGCCATTCTTAAATATACTTAATAATTTTAAGTCTTAACAATTATTAATTATTAAATGCACACTAATTTCAATCTTACAATATTAATAAGTCAAATTAAATTAAATAAAAAAGTCATAATACTGAATACCAATAAATTGTAAATTAGATCATGTCATATCTAATAATAATTCACATAAAACAAATACATTATTATCTAATGTCCAAATAGTAATCATGTCTTACCTATTCTCTTACCTATCTCATATTAAATATGTCATAATACTTAATCATATATCATAATAATCATCAATCATATATCATATCATAATACTTAATACTAATAAATTATAAATTAAATCATGTCAAAAGTACATTCTATGTCAGATAATATCAAATAATAATTCACATAAAACAAATACAAATACAATAATATCCAATGTCCAAATAGCAATCATGTCAAAGCAATATAAAATTTATCCCTGAATAATTATTGTTAATGTCACAATATCAATAATTATTATAAAAAATCGTTTATACAGTAGAAACACTTATCAATTAGCCAATTATAGAGTTTTCTCTTAAAAGTTGGAAGGGGGAGTTCCTTAATGTCTTTAGGCATCTTGTTGGAAATTTTAATTGACATATTGTAACACCCCCTGCCAGCAAAACTTGTTTTTGTCATCGGTAAAACTAATTGGTTGGGATATCTTGTATTTATTGAAGAGCTTGATTTTTTTAATGTAAAGTTTGCACATAAATCTTTTAACAAATATGCTCATCTCATAAATGTACATGCTTGGTAATGTGAGAATTTTATGTTTTTTAAACAAGGGACGACACGACTCCATCGGATGTGCTCCGCAAATAGCCCGGACACATTTTTTTTGTCCAATAAATAAATGTGCTATGTCTACAGAGTTTCCCCATACAATTAACCCATATCGCAGAGTAGACATTATATATGCATGGTAGGCCATTAGCGCTGTTTCAGCAGTGGCTGTTTTATGTAGTTGTCTGAGGACATAGACATATTGATTTATTTTCCTGCAAGTTTTCTTGATATGTGGTTGCCATGATAAATTATTATCTATTGTTACACCTAAGAAGTTAACAGTGTTGGCTTCCTTTAATAAATAATTTTCATATTTTACACATTGTTCCTTACCTTTACCTTTTTTATTAAAAAACTGCAGGTATGTTGTTTTCTTTAGATTAACATTCAGATCATTAGAGTTTAACCATTCTATAATGTCATTTAATACTTTATTTATTTCATTATTATATGTCAATTCGTCCAATTAATTACAATAGAAATGTCATCAGCAAATAGTCTACATAGGTAAGGGGTAATTCTGGGCAGGTCATTTATATAAAAATATAATAAACAGTAGTGATCCTAGGATGCTCCCTTGTAGAAAACCTTTAGTGTTGCATCTCCTTTCAGAGTTGACATTCACTTTTTCATGTTTATTGTTAACTGTGTTAACATATTGTATACGATTTGAAAGGTAGCTTTCCAACTAATCCTTTGCTAGGCTACGTAGTAATTTTTCATGGTTTACGTGGTCAAAAGCTTTGCTCATATCAAAAAATAATGCCGTAACAGGTCTCTTTTTATCTACATGGTCAATGTGTGAAAAAGCCGTTGAAAATGATAGACGACGTAGTAAATTATATTCTCTTAATCAAACAACGCCATAGACGCAGCATCCTATTTCAATAGAATTTTCCGTTTTTGTTACGGACTTTTATTTATGTTGTTTAGGGCTCGCAAACATTTTTTTTTCCGTGTGGATAATACAGAATTCTACTCATCTTGACATACATTGTTAATAATAATAATGAGTAATGGAATATGTAACTGACTGATTAGGAATAATAAAACACTAGATGGTTATTGTTATTACGAAATATTAAATATACCTACAGATCTAGGGGACAGTTTACATAATGTTGCAAACTCTGTTTCATTTATCTATGTTTTTGTGTGTTTGTCCCTTACTAGTGAAAAACAGGCTTGGCTAGTAGATTTGCCTTTCTGAAAACCATACTGTTCTTCCGTAATAATATTATATTTGTTTAGAAATGAGTTAAGGCGTTTATACATAACTTTCTCAAATATTTTAGAGATAATGTGGACAAGAGTTATTGGTCTATAATTATTTATATTTTATTTATCTCCACTCTTAAATATAGGGATAACTACAGAGGTTTTTAAGCTTTTTGGAAATTTGCCCTGTTCAAAAGAAATATTTATAAGGTGCGTTAATATGGGAGCTAATTCAGACGCACAGTTTTTTAATATCTTAGTAGAAATTTCATCGTAACCGGTAGAGTTAGAGTTTTTTAATGATTTTATTGTAGATGTTACTTCTTGCTCATCGGTAGGCGCTAGGAAAATACTGTTTTCATTTTGTTTTGAATTGCTAGGAATTTTAAATTTATTTTTAGTACTTTGTAATTGATTTGTCGTTGAATTTATGAAATTATTATTAAATATGTTAGCAATCTGAATAGGATTAGTTATATTAGTATTATTAAAATTAATTTCATTAATGATTTTACTTCCGCCTACTTGTTTCTTACCCTTAATTATATCCCATGATGCTTTACATTTGTTATTTGAGTTTATGAGGAATCTTTTATTGCTTGTTTTCCTGGCCGTATCTATACATTTCTTTAAAATTTTTGCGTAATTTTTGTATCTGTTTTTATATTCGGTATTTTTATTTTCATAATATTGGAATTGTAATTTTCGCTTCTTTATACATGAAACTTTTAATCCTCTTGTTAACCATTTTATTTTACATTCATTTTTATTTTTTTTAAATCTAACTGTGGGAAAGCATAGGTTGTAGATCAATATGATAGTTTCATGAAATGAATTAAAAGCATCATCCAGATCCGAAATCTCACACACTGAAGATCAAGATAAATTTTACACAGTTTTTAATTTTTTTATATTTTCACAAAGCAGTCGATGAGGACAATCGTTTATTTTTTATTGGTATTTTTATACATTGTGCTGTATCATGATCTGATAAGCCCAAAGGTTCTATCTCGCCTACAGCATCTTTCACGTTACTTAGGCACAAGTCTATGCATGATTTTTGCCTTGTAGCCTTGGTAATATAATTAGAAAAATTGTAAGTTTGAAGAATGTCAATTAAACTCTTTTTGGGCTTTGTATTTTTTAAAATGTCAATATTTAAGTCACCTACAATAACAATGTCACTTGTGTCTCATTTACTTAATTTATGTAATAATATGTCAAATTTATTAAGAAATTCATTTGTGCACGAACTCGGAGTTCTATAGAGACATACTATAATTAATTTATGAAAGGGAATTTTTATACCACAACATTCAAATACATGTTCTATGCTTAGTTCATTAACAGCGTCAAATTTAGTACCCTCTAGGTCGTTTTTTGGTAGGATACAAACTCCACCACGTTTTTGTTTTGATCGACAAAAGGCAGACACGGCTTTGTACCCACATATATCAATATTTGAGACGCTTCATTACTAACAAATGTCTCTGATAGGCATAATACATCGACAAATTTATCACTTTCATTTAATTCATTAATAGTTATGCTTAAGAGTTCCCTTTTATTTAAAACACCAGCTATGTTTTGGCGCATTATGTTTATATATCTATTAGACAGGAAAAATGTGTCTTCTGGGTTTCTATTGTCATTTTTTATTGTATTGTTAGTTGTTACTATAGAATATTAAGTATACCTCTTGTGGTGCAAGTATTGTTAATTTTTTTTGGAATGGTTTAAAATAGTATAATATGTCACGTGTCTTTTTTTCTTTTAACTTTCTGCTTGTAATGCCATTACTGTTACACAAGGTTGCCCACAAGGAGGTGTGCTGTCACCTCTGGAATGGTCCCTGGTAGTGGATGAACTACTAAGGGGACTGAACCTCTTAGGTTACTACGCTCAAGGGTACGCTGACGACCTGGCGATCATGGTGGTGGGAAAGTGCGCATCGGTGGTCGCTGGGTTGATGCAGTCAACACTAAGAGTCGTCGAGGATTGGTGCCAAAGGGTCAAGTTAACAGTAAACGCTGACAAGACGGTCTTGATACCTTTCACTTACCTTTCACCAAAAAGAGGAAGTTGGAGGGACTTAGACCCCCTTTATTACCAGGGGCCAGATATTTAGATTCGTAATACATTGTGTCGATGAGCATATTTATTTTATAACAAAATTGAGTTTTGATGTAATGTTTTCTAATATTTAAATTATCCGCTAAGTTTAGGTAAATACAGTTCTTATAGTTCTGACAGGCAATTCAGGCAAAGTACATGTTATGGAGTACACTACATACAATTATAGTCGGATTATTATGGTGTTTTATAAAAGAACCAAGTTCCATTAATATTTTATATGGATTGCTGTCATTCTCACCTACACAAACAATTATTTTATCATCAACATTAAATTTTGTGTTACTTATGGCCTGTTTCACCGCTTCCTGATAAGGTGTCCGATAGGGTTATTTGACAGATTGTCCATACTCCATCTGTCAAATTAAGTGGTGGATAGCCTTATCAGGAAGCGGTGAAACAGGCCCTTAATGTTTTTAATAACTCATTACTAGGAGCAAACGGCTTTACATAAGAAGATATCTTATATTCTTCAAATTTGCTATTTTGACGTGAGCGAACTAGTGCAGCGGCCAAACCCACACATTGCTGTCCACCTAGTATTATAATTTTTTTCTTGTTGTCTTCTATATCTTTTATTTTAGCATTAGCGTCTATCTTCCATTCTTTTATTACTTTTGTATTTTCTTCCAGTATTGTTACTGATACATTACAGTCGTTTTGCAAGTTTTTGTTATCCAGGGAAGTGTTTGATTTCGGCTGTAGGGTCGACATATTCTGCATAGTATTTTGTATATTTTCAGGGGTCTTGCTAGCTAAGTCTGATAATTCTAGTCTTCTCTTAGGTAAATTTGATAAGTGGGTCCTAGTTTTAGTTTTCCTTAAAGATTTATTTAAAGGAGTGCCATTATTAGGGGTTGAGCATACATTTTTTAAGATTTTTATCTGGTTTTTCTTCTCAATAACCTGCTTTTTAGAGTATTTATTTGATCAGATAATGTGATAATTTCTGAGTGAGCACTGTGAGATTATACGACTAATATTGGAATTAGTTCCAATATTAGTCGTATAATCTCATCCTGCATCTCATTCGCCTGATCATTATTGGCTAATGTGGAGATATCCGGTAAACTTTTTACACTTAAGTCAGAATTTAGGGAGTCTGAGGACTCATCAAGGCAGAACGATGCACACAACCTATTCTGTTTTTGGTTCTGAATGTAATATTGTTTGTTTCCATTACGTGTTGAACGTTCTTATTGTTATTTTGTTTAATTTTGTAATATCAGTACAGTTTAGTAGGAAATCCAGTCCAATATACAAGTTCAAAAATGTCAACTATATCTTGTTTTTGTAAATTATGTCCGTATTTATAAAGTCATCATCACCAGAAAAGAAAAAAATATATATGTGTCTGTGGCTCAATACTCAATGTCAATGTCTTCTTTCAATTGTCACTTGTCAATGTCAATTCAAGGCACAATATGTCAGCGCTTGTTGTGATTTCTCAAAATAGCATGTATTTTGAGAATTTTTTGAAAAATTATAAGTTCAACGTACTAAGTGACATAGTGAACAAAGGAATTTGGAATGCCTGATGCTATAACGGTAAAAGTGAGATCAGAATTCCCTATGAATGTCTCAAGAACACTTAAAAACACATAATAGGTTATCTTCTTTGGTGTTTACTATATCATAGGATTTCAGATCTTGATTTACTTGTAATCTTTGACTATTCAAGCCTTGATTAATGGTATGATGGAAGCAGATAGCCTGTTTTATTCACAGTCACTTGTTGAGTCTTCTATGTGTTCGTTTTTGCAGCAAACATTAATTGACATCAATTGGTATTTATTAATAATTAAATTTTAAAGAATTTTTTAATACGGAGCAGTGTTTACAGTTCAAGTGACAGCTGTCAACTATTAAAACTGTATTAGTATGGGAGTTACGTTTCCTTAGGTTTTATTATTCGTAGATGACAAGAATAGTATATTATACTACAATACTAGTTGTTTCCCGCGACTTCATCCGCGTTAGCATAGCTTTTTTATGGCTTCTTATACATATAGGCTAAAATACCAATTTATAATAATAATAATAATAATAATAACTCTTTATTGCACACCAAAATACAGTACTTAAACGAAAGATACAATAATATATATACTAGTAGTACTAATTGATATAATTTATTTATTTTAACGTATTTATTTATTTTTAATCAATAGGTTTTTCGTGCTAAGTTTCAAATTTAGTAGCTGTAACTTTAAGGACACATCTCATTCTTCAGTTGCGTTCAATCCCAGCTCTAAATGGTTTCGGAGATGAATATGCAATCACTTGAATTGATTGCGTCGGATGATATGGTTTTTTAATTATTTTTTTCTCGTTATCGTACTAATAATCTTCTAAACTTAATAAATAACACGCCCTGACTGACTGATTTATCATCGCTGAGCAAAAACTGATAACTTTCACTTTAACACCTAACTTTTACTTTAACACTTTAGGTGAAACGTTACGTAATGATATTAAGTACATTAGAATCCAATACGTTGTTCAAAGATATTTTATAAAAAATACGTATGGCACTCTCTTATCAACTTACGCACACCAACACCGTGTCGAAATCTTGTAACCCCGCACCATTAAGTATTTTTCGTTATGGAATTTTTTGATTCGGTCGCTGCCCTGAGAGCCAAATATAGCTGTGTAATAATCAGATCTGCAAAAAATCCAACCAGTTGCACTCCGCGAGTGCCTGCAGATGCGATCAGGTACAGATAATATTCATTCTGGCCCCACAACACGTACAGCGGGGATAATATTATTTTCGCTACTATAATTTAATAATAAATGAATTTGAATTTGCTACGCTGATTATTAAGTTACGGTTATATTTAGAGAAAGAATAACTAAATATTTTATTCAAAAATAACATAAAATGATTTTATGAATGAAATTTGTGAACAGTGCAGAATAGCTTTGTCCACACTGTGCCTTTTTTGTTCATCAAGGGCTTGCGTTATAGCGCAGTCAACAGCGTACATGAAGCATGCCGCATGCCCGCGACGCATGCCCTCTGACCGTATCCAAATCTTTCGCTTTGTTCTTTAATGACAATGTTAGCGTTGCGTTCGTTGACGCATTCAATTATTATTGAATGCGCATTCAATTATTATTAAAGTTGAATGAAAGAAGATGACGAAAATTGAAGACGAAAGTGCACAGTGTGGACATAGAGCTACTGAATAATTAATTTTCCACTTGTAGCGAAATCCGTAGCAGTGCTACGTCACTTGTCTCGTAGCGTGTAGCAGATGTGCTACGCGTCGTAGAGGCGCTACGCCGAATATAGAGAACATTGAAACATAAAGGTGCTCTCTCACCAGCAGCATTTGTGTGTATTGTGTAATGTAACATTATTCGGAACGTGCACGTCAGTAGTGACATATTTCAAACTATGTTTCAGGGGCGTTTAAAAAACTAAACAACCAGAGTTTGTTTATTTTGTAAATATTATAGCAAATAAAATATATTTAGAACAATAATAATTGGCATTTGGGTTATATTTAGTTAAAAACTACTTGTGGAAAATGAATATAATCATAAAAAACTGGTTTTTAGAGTGTAAAACACCCAATAAGTTTCAAGGCCCAATCTATGCTAAAAGGAAATAAATTGGTGTCAGCAGGACATGTAAGGGATGTAGAAGAGCTAAGAACTAATGACAATGTTATTTAATACGAGACAATATAATTCGCCGAACATCGGTTACTTTAGCACCTTATAAAACAAGTTCAAACGTAAGTACTCAACTGACCAAAAAACGTAACTAAACATTTGGTTAAAGCAAGTCTAAACATTATTATTCATTCTTACAGATAATGATTGTTGCTGGAGTAAAATGCAGCTGCGTTTTAACCAGAGCGGCAAGTGCAAACATAATATTGCTGCTTTAATCAGTAACAAAATACGAGCAATAGGTACTTGAAAAAAATAAATTTTATGTTTTTAAAAATCTTGTTTTTATTTATTTTTTACAACATTAATTATCATACTCTTGAAGAAAATCGGAGTCCAAAAATTTACTAAAACACTGCAAAAATTTTTCACGTTTGTGAGTCTTTGCATTAATACACTTTCAATCAATGAGTTTCTAAAATAGTAACATAAAATATCATTGCTTTCAATATGAATTCTTACTCGAGCAATATCATAAGTCCTTTCGGTTTCCTGTTGAGAGTAGGTACTCGTTTTGTTTTGCTCAAAATGGGGGCATAATAATTTTAACTTTTTTACCCCTTTCATCTAAAACTTGCTTACTTGAAAAACCTTTTTCATTCAAGACTCTATCTCCAGCTTCTAACTACTATCACTAGAACTATTTCTTCCACCTGATACTTTGGATTAAAATGAAATATTCTATGAAACTATCACTGCAAGTTTTGTCGTCAGGTTTTGGAGACCATCATGGTGATCCATCAACACTAAAACAATAGTTAGGTACTCAAGAACTCTTTATAAAATGCAACTCAAATAAAATTGACTTGACTGATAATGCAATTTTAGGTTATATCGTATTACATACTGTTTCATTTTTAGAGCAGATATCTGATATAATTTCCTAGTAGATTTAGGAAAAACATTAAATTTGTAGACTACCTATATTTTGCTGTTATTTTTGCGGTCTACGATACAAAAACAATTAAAACCAATTTCTAAAAATTTCAAAATAAGATTGACAAGTTTGTTTGACTACTATCTGAGCCCTATTGGTTGCATATTTTTGCCGCGGCAAGCGCGGCAATCGCTTTCTTTCTCCCCTCCACCCACTTCGCACGCTCCGAATAGAGAATAGCATTCTAGTGTAATATAATATTATAGACTTTGAGCATTCAGCAAGCTGACTTCATTGTCACATAGCATTGATGTCACAAGTTGAATCAAGATATTACACATTGTATCATTATTGTAGGTGCGCATTATAATGCACGGTTCTCGTTCCTGACTGATGTAATGCTTGACTTTGTAACACATACACACGTACATTACAAGCGAATGCTCCCGGTGAGGTACTGCACCTAAATGTTTTTTCCTAACCTAATAATATATAGGTACTATAATGAATTAATAATCGTCTATAAAAACCTATAGATAATTACAAAGCCAGCATAATTTGACATTTATTTAAATAGAATCATACTACACTTATAAATCTTATTTTATTTGTAATAAATCCTGTTGGCTGGGGCATGCCTAAAGCTAACATCCGAATCTTTCCTGTCAAATCAATACGAGCATTGTTCTCTTGCAGACCGTGAAAAAACAGACCGAGCATTTTAACAACGGAGCCTGTCCTTAGAAATCAATACAAGTATAGAATAGATACAAGTTGGAAGCCGGCTACATGAAGCGGCAGCAGACGACGTGTCGTCGCGACACTACTGGTTTCTATGTATTTCTATGAATAAGTGTCGCTAGCTTCGTGTTGTTAGCTGCGGAGGGTGTTTTATAGAAATACATAGAAACCAGTAGTGTCGCGACGACATGTCGTCTGCAGCTGTCGCCTGTCGCTCGGTTCCAAATTGTACCTTAATTATAGTAGGCTCACACGGCATTGTCCTGTATGTTTTTTGCAGTATACGTCTCAATATTCATACTACGATTTTACTGCAATAAATCGTGCAGTACACAACATTCTTAGATACGAGTATACATTGTATGCGTGTGCCACTATTTATTCGTTATACTGCAAAAAACGTGAAAAAAAACTTGCAGGATTGTACCGTGTGAACTCAACCTTAGTCTTATACAAGTATAGAATATCCGTATAAATTCGGATATTTCCAATTCCGACATTCACTAACAAGCGCCAATTATCTCGTGCATAGTTTATACTTTATTTGATGTATACGGTCCGCAATGTCCGTACGCGTACGTTAAATCCGACCATGGTTATAACGATACCTGGTATTATTATCGGTAAATTACTTTTATATTAAACTATTGTGAATATCATATTTGTCTACCCTAATATCTATAATTCTTTACTAATGTTATGTACAATGTACATAATATTAGTATAATAATTTAAATTGTACTATAATAATTTAAATGCAAAAGTGTGTCTGTTTGTCTGTGTGTCTGTCACACTTTCGCATTTATAATATTAATATGGATATAATTTTAGTATCCACTGGACACGGGAAAGGACTCAGGCTATTTTTGCGGGAAAATGTGTGGATCCCGCGAAATTATTTTTTTACGCGGGCATAGCTACGTGGAACATCCAGTTACTTATATACAAACATTATAAATTTAGTATACATTATAAGATTTACAACAAAGTTATCAAAATAATTAAAACAAGATATTTCGTCCGTCTTTTTGACGGATGCCGCCGCCGAGGCCGGCCTAGAAAAAGATGGCGTGATGAGTTGGAGGCATACCAGCCAGGCAGACCAGCGGTGGCGGCAGTATGACAGTTTAGGCTTGTAATAAATAATAAATAAATAGTCGTCCGTCTTTAATAACGAACCATAAAAAAATAATAAACGAACGCATTAATAGCTAAAGTAGGACATTTTTATTAAAACAGCGGAGTAATGCTTTAAGTTTATTTCCCACTTGAATTAAGTAGCGGCCTTGAAATATGCGAGTGCTGTTGCGAGTACAGAGGTGACAGAGCGGCAAACACACAAAGTAAAATAATATTATACAATGAAATATTATGTATAAGTAATAAATAAAATAATCGGCCAAGTGCGAGTCGGACTCGCGCACGAAGGGTTCCGTACCCTTATAGAGCAAAAATAGGCCAAAAATTGCGTTTTTTGTATGGGAGCCCCCCATAAATTATTATTTTATTTAAATATTTTTTTAAATTAATTAATTACACATATAATTAAGGTTTTTGTGAAAATGTCAAGTGCCTACTTGTTGTCATCGTTGATACCGAGCAAAAAATGTTTGAAAAATTACGTTTGTTGTATGGGAGCCCCCCCTTAAATATTTATTTTATTTTGTTTTTAGTATTTTTTGTTGTAGCGGCAACAGAAATACATAATCTGTGAAAATTTCAACTCTCTAGCTATTACCGTTCTTGAGTTACAGCCTAGAGACAGACGGACAGACAGACGGACAGACATCGAAGTCTCAGTAATAGGGTCCCGTTTTTACCCTTTGGGTACGGAACCCTAAAAAGACGTTAGTGTGTCTTTACGAAAATTTTTAAGGGGAGTCATGAAAAGCTTAAATCAAAAAACTCGACCAAATCTCACCGGCGCGTTAGCCGCCAAATTGGTTTGAAGGTTAAGCCTATTTTAGACCACTACTTTTTTATTTTTTTTCACAAAAATAGTAAGAACTAAGAACCCAAGTTGTCGCAAGTTGCCCGTACAAACGAGTGCATATGAATTGAGCTTACATACTTGAGTAAAACGCATAATTACCGGCTTTACCGAGTTTATTAGCGCGACTGAGTGGCGTTTCGTGGCCTACGCGGAAACCCTTGACCTCGGAATGTAGGCCACGGGGTTTATTGTTAAAAGGGCTATCCGATTTCCACCGCCAGTGGGACAACCTTCAAATACGTTTCTGCAATTAAATTTTATGAATGTTAGCTGTTTATTGCGGTTTTGCCCTTTACTGAAATTGTAGGCCTCGAGTGACCTATATCTAGTTTCGCAGATAAATATAAGTAAAGGCTATGGCTTAAACCAGCTATACTCAACCTGTGGCCCACGTAAATCGATAATTTTGAACAACGTGTTAGGCTTCCGTACCTAAAGAGTGTCTGTCCGTTTGTCTGTCTGTCCGTCTATCTGTCCGTCTGCCTGTCTGTCTGTCTCCAGGCTGTATCTCAAGAACCGCTATAGGTAGACCTCAAAAATTTTCACAAATCAAATCAAATCAAAATTGTTTTATTTCTGTATAAATTTAAAATAAATATTTTCAGAATGTCCTACATGATGCCTACCACCGGTTCGGGAACTAACCCGGCGAGAAGAACCGGCGTAAGAAACTCGCACGGGGCCCACTTTTTTACCAAAAAAAGCGAGAAAAAATTTATCTTTTAAAATAAAGTTTACAATTTTGTAACTTAATATTATATACAATATCCACATACATAATTGTAAGTCCTATTAATAATAATGTAGAAGTAGCCTTGCAAGAAGCCATCCTACTCCCAAGGTGTGCCATCGTTTATGAAACGTTCTTTAACTACTTTTTTAAATTTATTAATGGAAAGATTTTGAACGTTTACTGGGATTTTGTTGTAAAGGCGTATACATTGACCTTTAAAAGATTTACTGACTTTACTAAGTCTGATCACCGGCATATATAGCTTGTGGTTATTTCTAGTATTCCTACAGTGAATGTCACTTTTAACTTTAAATTTTGTTATATTTTTTCTAACATATATTACATTATCCAAAATGTATTGAGAGGCAACAGTTAGAATACCAATTTCTTTAAATTTATCTCTCAGAGATTCTAAAGCAGACATTTTATAAATAGAACGTATGACTCGCTGACAGATTGTGTATTGCTGTTACCGTTATAACAACGATACGAATAATAAAAATAAAATTGATATTTGAAACGGGGTCTCATGCAAAAAACGTTTATTTACTCTTTTTGTTTCAGAGAATCGTTTACTATTATTATTTTTTAACCCGGCGACAATGACGCCGGGTCATATTGACCCGAGCCATGTTTAATTGAATATATTTTGTCTTTGCGCCAATCGAATGTTTTTCAATCTTCGTATAGCTGGAGTTTCAACCCCCTTGCATCCGCCTAGCTTTTACAACTAGAGCCATACCTCGTGTGTAGCAAGATATTTGCGCGTCAAGTTAAAACGGGTCATTATGACCCGGCGTCATCGTCGGTGTAGTATTTTCGTGACTAATTTTTATTAGTATTAAAATATTGTTTTGCCTTATTTTTTACGTTTTAAAGGAGAATATCATTGACAAATAACCCAGAAAGGATTTAAGAGTTGATACAAGAGTTAGACTTTAACGATGACGAGTCTCAGGCTGCTTTGGGCATTGAACTTGAGGACCACGTATCTAGGTAAAAGTGAAGAAATTCCCGGAACTTATAAAAGATGTGAAGTCTGTTCATCTAAAAAAGATTAAATAAAACACTTCACACATGCCCAGCATGGACAATTTTTATATGCTAGGGCATGATTACATATTGTGATAACTTTGGTAGTTTTATAACTCTAAATGAGGAAGCAAAAGACTGATTTCTTATTATTTTCATGTTAATAAGTTATAACAACCTCTCTTTAAATTCATCAGTAAAATTTATCCTTCAAAGGTATGAAAATTTTGCGAAAATATAAAATTAACGTACGTTTAACGTTTTCAAGGTTGATTTTGCATCTGCCGTAAAGAAATCCAAAAACAAAAATATTTATTATAAAAGTCAGTTTTTTTTTAATATTTAATGCATAATTAAAGTCCCCACTTTAAATAAATAATAAACAAAATCTGGTAGCATACTTAGTTTCATTAAAAATGTATCTACAAAGTTCGGGTCAAAATGACCCGTCGTCATAGTCCATGTAATTATTTTCACGTCATTGACGCCGGGTTAGTGATCAAATTAGCTATTTGATCGAGCTTTGCTCGGTATCCGATAAAACACAAGTAAAATGACATTTTCTAAAAATGATTCCTAGCTAGATTGATTTATCGCCCACGAAATCCCCTATAAACTAAATTTCATGAAAATCGTTGGAGCCCATTCCGAGATTCCAATTATAAATATATATTAGAATTGCTCATTTAAAGATATTAGATAACAATAATTAAATAATGCGGTTCCATACAAACACACAATCTTTTGCCTACTTCCGCTCTATAACAGTACTGAAACTGTGCGCGAGTCCGACTTGCACTTGGCAAATTCTTTTACCCCTCTATAATATTGATGCTGCCCGCGAGACTAAAACCTGTTTTTATACGGTCCACAAACAGGGTTAAGTACCACTTAAATAGTTCTGTTATAATACAAAAATCCATTAACATTAACAGTTGCAGTCACAGTTTAAGGGGGCGACTAAACCAACATTTTCGATCTTATGATTCATTTTTATACTTGAAAATAAACCCCGAATAGTTTCATTTTCTAAAAATATTAGATACTGCATTATATTTCTAAGAATCCGATCTGAGCAAAAACACGATGTCTTAAAATTTTCTCGATCGAAAAAATCACAAAAATATATCTAATTTTCGCGAATTTTTCATTTATTGCCATAACCGTACATTGAACTAAGTTAAGATTTTAACACATTGTATAAAATTATATCATTGAGAAACCGACCTAGTGGATTTTTAAAATGTTGTATATTTATCGAGTTATTGAGAAAAACTAATTTGGCGATGAATCCGCGTCGTCCTTTTTTACCAGGCATAATATGAAAGACAGACGGGTGAGTGTGAAGAGAGAATGGCGATGTTTGATTTTTTGGGTTAGTTGCCCTCTTAATGATAACACACCGTATAAAATGAAGAGCCTGAAAATGTAGAGCTTATGTCAAAATCTGCACTAAATTCAAGTTGAAGTCTCTTAATTTCAATTAATAATATATTCGTGAACTAATGAGTGTTATGGTAGAAGATGGATTGCCTCTCGTATCGAGACATTCGACACTTGAATTTTAATGATCGGATGAGCGTGGGATGAGCCGTCGCTTTAATTTGTTATGGCTTTTGAGCAAGATTTTTTAATTTGCGTCTTTAAATAAGATAAGTGTACAGTGTACACTTGTAGAATTAGTGTATGTTTATTTGTTAACCATACTTTTGTTATCTTTGTGTATTATAATTATTATATATTTATTACTTAATAAGTGAGTTATTTGTGTTATTTTCGTAATAGTAAGTACGCCATGAATATAAATATAATAATTCTTACTCGTAAATGTGTAAGTATAACACTTAAAATGCCAAATATTACATTTTGATTTTTAACGTAAAAATACGTTAAACGGTGAAATACCTACTTATTAATTTCTGTGTACGCCAAAATATACAAAATATAAAGTTCCTGCTTTTTCAGTCAAAATAATATGTTAAATGTGTTAAACAAATGGAATAACTTGTTAAACATTATTGATTAAACTTTTCACTCATAAACCTTATAAGTTATAATCAAAGCAATAAAGATCAAATGTACAGAGTTGTACGTCAAAAATCATGACCGATATTCGCAGGGATCTGGCGCGGCGCCAACTGTGTTCCATATACGGCACTCAAATGTCGCTAGTAGGATGAATGTGAAACAGGGATCCCTGTTCAGTCGAACGCTACTGAACCCTTTGTTTCTATTGGTCCACTGGCCTCGTTGTTTGAAAAACACAGGACTATCAGAATCGATGTATAGATTTCTGTGTCACTTGTACTTTTTATGATTTGGGACAAACCGCGATATTTTGTGTGGCAAATTGTTTCTATGTTGCGTTGCAAAGCGTCGCTGTTCGGTTTACATACATATTTTGTTATATTATGCCACATTGTTTGTTTTATCGGACGGTGTCTTAACGAACAACGGACCTTGCGCACCACGCGTTCCGTTGAGCAAATAAATGAAATCAAACCGCAACCAATCTTAAGGTTTGATTTGATTTTGTGTTTACATAGAACTTGGAGTGAAATACGTACAAAAATTATACTTTTTTGCCATGACGGCTATACAGCTTTTAGCTTTGTAACTTTTTATGTATATAACTTAACAGTCACTGAACAGCCTAATCTATATTGTTTTCATACCATACTAGACTGTACAATAAATAAACGCCCACGTACACGCGTTTAATGTTTATGGATAACATTCACAAAACCGTTTTCGATTAAATCCGTAACAGTTTCAATTTGTAATGAGAAACTACTCTAGCCGTTCTTGTATGCGATACGTGCGCCATTGTTTTTACAACTAGCATCGAGCCAACAAGCTAAACGGATTTAGAGTTAAATTGATATATTATCCGATTCAAATGCTGTTATACCCTTTGAATTGCAGTATTGAGGCTTGGGAAATAGATGCCAATAGCAATGCGGTATGGAAAATAGTAACACGTATGGGACGAATAAAAAAATTGGAATATTCAAATGCAACGTCAAAAATTCGTTCTATGAGCTCGATTAATATCTAGCTCATAGAACGATAGATAACGATTTGGTTTATTAACTAATATCAAAGGTATTTAAACAGTTTTAACGTGGTTTCCTCCAATGTCAGCATACAAGAAAAAGATACCCGTCTCTTGATACCGCGCAAAAATTATGAGTGCTGTTTCCTTTTTATTTCTCCAGTTCTCCCAGAGTGAAACCTATTATTTTTAACCTCTTTGGTTAGATTTTAGAGATTGCATGTTCTCCATAGTCATTTGTACTGCACACTATTTCAAATCAATGCGGACAATCAGCTCGACTGAAAGCGGCTTTGGTTACACAACCAGCTAACTTTGGTTTACGGGTAAACGGAATTAAGCCAGTGGTTTTGTGTTAAATAATTGAGCTAGTATTGGTAAACCTAATCGGCAACTAAATACCTTGGATTCTATAGTAGATACTTCGTCCTACTATACATTGTACAGGTGATAATGGCGTAAAAATCAACAACAGATAGTTTGTGTACAATATGAGCTATTGCCTACAAGACACTTAAAAAGCTTTAGCTGCATAAAAATAGTCTTGACAGTACAGTATGTAACGACTTCCGAGTTAGCGATAAAGGCGACTTTCCAATCCTCGCGGCACGCGACCGCGAGTGACTTGTTTCATTTTCTATCGAAATTGGTCTAGTGACCGATGCCGCCGCTGCGTGGAGCAAAATGAAACGGGGTAATTCAGACGGCAACGTGTAGATGAGTTTCTAAATTTATATGGATTTGATAGATTCGAAATGCGTTCTGTCAAATAAATACGCACCTCGACTCGCCTCGTCGCGTTGCGGTCTGAATTGACCCTAAGGTTGATTCAGGCCGCAAAGCGACGCGTAGATGCATTTCTTAATTTGTTCTGAATTAATAGATTGGCATATTGCCTCGCGCAATAGAAATCTGTCAATTCTATACAAATGTATGCCGCGCCGCGCCTCGCCTCGCTTCGTCGCGTTGCGGTCTGAATTGAACCTAAGGGGTAATTCAGATCGCAACGCGACGCGTAGATGTATTTCTGTATTGCATTAGCTTTGTCCACATTGTGCCTTTTTCTGTTCATCAAGGGCATGCCTTATAGCGCTTTCAACAGCGAACGTGAGGCATGCCCGTAACGCGCGTTGAAATCGTAACGCGCGCTATGATACTTTTCTTTCAACGGGGGTGGATTTTGACGCGCGTCACGGGCATGCCACACTTTCGCTGTTGACTGCGCTATAATGCATGCCCTTGTTGAACGAAAAAAGGCACAATGTAGACAAAGCTTGACAGACTTGCACGACATCTCACGCAATTAAAGTCTGTCAAATCCATACTTTAGAAATGTAACTACGCGTCGCGTTGCATTCTGAATTGACCCTAGCTGGAAAATACAAGGGTGTGTTGGGGCTGAAACGTCCTCATTATCTATTTATACCCTAAAGGATTGTTGAGATGGCCGGATGATTCATTATTGAAGCGGTGTGCCAACTGGCCCGGAAACATAACGCTAATTGTATCCGCAAATTAACAATAATTAATAATAATAATTCGGTTCATTGAAGTTAGTGTTAGTTGTTACTAGCACTAATATAATTATTATTCTAAAATGAAGTGTACTTATTTTATTATTGGTTGAATTGAATTAATATTTAATATGTGAAGCTAACATGAAATATGTGAAGTAGTGGAGGTAATCGCGCGGTACCCCAGCTAAAAATCCCCATCGCGCTATCGTAGTTTCTGAGAACGGCAAGACGTATTTAAAAACGTCTTGTTATTGTCAATGCCGTCTTTAACTAAGCTGGGGCCCTGTAATAATCAAATATGCATCGGACCTCACGTATTAATTTTACGCTGCTACGATACATAGAAGAAGTAATAATTTTACATTTTGTTAATATAATGAAATTCGGTGCCTAAACAGGCTTTTAGTATAGCCAATCTGATAGAACATCGATCAATTTATTTATAACACTGTCAAATCGAATAATAACATGGCTATTATCAAATTACAGATTCAATCATTTCAACTGTATCCGCAGTGTCCATTTAAAAGGAAATAATGGATATTAATTTGTTAGATTATTGGGATCGACGGGCTAGATCGTAGCTTTTGATGTGAATCATCATCATTTAGTTAAGGTAAACGGTTTTTATAAAAGATTTACATGAAAAGTTTACACAACATTTTAGCTTACTTTTATAATTATTTTATTTACTTATTTACTTTGTAAATTATCTTTCTCTTTTCCTTCATAATAAAATGAAGCTGCGGAAAGTAAGGCAGTAAGCATACAGTTTATCGTATCTTATTTAGTAAACACGCAATTCTTACGCCTTGTAAAACATCTTAGTACGGGAGCCCTAGAACAAATTTTTTTGTGATCACTAACAAGCATAATTTTTAGTGACAATTTTTTGTAACATTTTGATACGACAAACAACATTTTTATCTGTGAAAAATCTCGAAAGTCGTAGCTAACAGAGATAGAAAGGATTTCATTCTTTGACTTGATGGTCCTGAAATATAGATTGCTTTATTTGTAGGATAAGGTGAGTCTTAAATTATATAACTATAAAATTACCAATATACAAAAAATCAGCTAGCTAGGGTTCCGTTTTAGGGTTATGTGATCAACAAAACTTGGTTGACTACTATACCCTAAAACGGAATTCTAGGGTTTCCTCACTATCTCTGTATTGTGAATAATAATTAAATTATAATTATAATCACAATGATGAATTAAATTATAATTATAATCGCAAAAACCAATCTATGATTAATATTCCGCATAATAACTTTACACAATATGTTAATAATATACAATGATGTTCCATCGTAATTACGTTTATAGTTATGTTACACTGAAGAATTAAATAAATAAGCAAAAGCAATAGAAAAAAAATCGGTTGTCTGTAAAGTCGGTTTACTGACGATAGTTGAACGTGACAACGTATGACGTTGTCACGTTCAACTATCCTTAACCCCTTAACCCTCGCTTCTGAATCTCTATAAATAGAAACAAACTTTTTCGACTGTAACCTAAAGTTATTTCGATGTATTTCTTTCAAATGATTGTCTAAAAATATTAATAATGAGTAAAATAAACTATTCGCAATACAAAACGCTACATACATTCGTGAAATCCAGTAAAATCTTCGAACAAAGCACAAGTCATACCTTGACACGTAGGAAATAGAGCACAATTTTAAATAGCCGAAATAATACTAATAGGTCACAAATTGTTTATTTATTTTTCATTCAGAGTGTGGTCAATATATCAAAGGTCATAACTGACCAAATTTCTTTTATACAAAAGTATTCTCTAAGTCATCGAAATACGTAATATAATCGAAACAAAGAGCGCGGCCCAGGTGGGCCTTACGGTTGTTGAAAGACTTGAAAGTGTAAATGGAACGCCTCAGAGCTGTCAGCGAAGCAACGCCGCATGAACTATCACGTTTTTCGGGCGTGCACCCCATATCGAATTATAAGACGTTATCACGTCAAAAATGTAACGATTTATTTTCTAGTCATCTCACGGTGTAGCCCCTAAACCACGCGTATGGACGAACTCATAATCTATATCCATATTCTATACTTATATTATAATTGGGAAGAGTTTGTTTGTTTATTTATTGGAACGCGCTAATCTCAGGAACTACTGGTCCGATTTGAAAAATTATTTCAGTGTTAGATAGCCCATTTATCGAGAAATGCTATAGGCTATATTTTATCACCCTAAAACTATTAGGAGCGAAGAAAGAGGAAAATGTTGAAAAAACGGAGGAAATTATTTAAAATTGTTCAGTACAGTTTCCGTGCCATTCCTAAATTACGCCGGCGAAGCCGCGCGGAACATCTAGTTTGTAATAAATTATAATATAAATCCAGCCTTATTCAATTTATTCCAAATCGTCGGTCCAATTAATGTGATTTTAACCTTAGATCCTTTAGAATCTAAGGTTAAAATCACATTACAATAGATCCTCTTGGTAGGTATTTTAATAACATAGATCGACCTACAAGTATGACGTAAACGGCCACTTTGCTCCTTTAGATAAACGAAGTAAATATTTCAAAAGATGATGTTCACTTACTAAATATAAACTGCAGAAAGCAGTTGTTTACCACTACTCGTGGATTTGTATGGACTTCGCAGTTATGGTCGGTTTACATTATTCCAATTCAGTGATCCAATCCAGCGTTGGATGAATTATAATTGGAATAATGTAAACGGGCACTGGTATGCACTTCAATGCAATTTTGCAAAAAAATTGATTGGATTACTGAATTGAAAATTTGAATAAAATGTAAACCGTTACTCCAACTGTCGTACTCAGGGATGAAGATTAATAATTATCTGATTGTAATTAATTCAAAATTTTGAAATAAGCCCCGATATAAATTATCTGTCAAACTCTTCATTAAATAGAAGGTAAATCATAATTGAATGTCTCTGAGTACGGCGATGAGTGTGACAGAACACGATTCCAGTCACATTGTATCCCACCAAAACATAAAATGTAAGCAAAATATTGCATAGCTATGTAATACTTACTTCTGTCGTAAAAAGTTTTCAGATCACATTCAAGCCAAGCCTTCAGCTTATTTTGTAATTGAAATCAACATTCAGTGAATGTATCAATAGTTTTCTTTACTTTAAAATTATTATAGTGGCTCGGCAATGAGCACATAATTATTAAGAAACAAATATAAAACTGCATATTTGGAGGAGTCCATACTTAGACAGACGGCAAGCGTAAAGTGTTTTTTTAGTTTATCGTAACGACGCATCTGGTCGATGCAGGTACCCATATAAATCCAATTAGTCGCTGATTATTTCTCTAGTGCTCATTGCCAAGCCACAATAATAATTTTAAAATAAAGAAGACTATTGATACATTCACTGAATGTTGATTTCAATTACAAAATAAGTTGAAGGCTTGGCTTGAATGTGATCTGAATACTTTTTACGATAGAAGTAAGTATTGCATAGCTATGCAATATTTTGCTTGGCTCCTTTTACATTTTATGTTTTGGTGGGATTTCATTTCTTTTTTTAAGGTTTTTTTTTCTTTTCAATTCACGTTAAAACTATTATACCATATTAACTAAGTGTTAAGACTTCGCTGTCTGTCTGTCACCAGGCTGGATCTCGAGAACCGCAATAGCTAGATAGTTGAATTTTTCACAATTTTGTATTTTTGCTGTCGCTATACATAGTCCTATTAAAATGAAATTATTTAGGAATGGCGGGTCTCGTACAACAAACACGATTTTTTTTGCTTTTTTTGCTCTATCTTCATAATGGTAACAGTAAGGTTTTTGGAAATTTCAGAAAATACTCAATTGTTTTTCAACTTCAATAATAAATAATAAAAATTAAATAAACCTTTTATTTACCCCATACAAATTTACGGTAAAGAACCCTATCTACGCCAGTCCGAATCGAACTTGGCCGGTTTCATAATTTTTCCTTTCATTGTGAATAAAGACCTATCCGAGTACCAAATTTCAAGGTTCTAAGTCTGCTAGAAGTACCTTAGAATTTTGATGATCTGTCAGTCAGTGACAAAACCTAGTAACTTTGACCATCCGTAACTATTAATTAGAATATAATGTAATTAAGAGGTTAAGGTAGTTTTAATACTTGCTCCTAGTCATCGAAATTCTAAACCTCTAGCTTTATTAACATCGAAAATAAGGAGGGTGTGAAGTAGCCGCGAACCGCTTCGAGAAAAGTATGGTACGGCCGTGCCTTTGCTAAAAAGCTTGGCTGGGGCACTGCCGTGCCCCCAGATATCAATATCGTCATGAAGTTTTGCACTTCGTTTCGTTGTTTGGACTGTAGACTAGTATCTGTATACAATAAAGCTGATTGTCTGAAACAATTTTAGCCCCGGATAAATTGAATTGTTTCTTCAATTAACAAGCTACCTGATGCTTTTAAGCTGCCAGCACTTGATTTGATAGCACATAATATTATTATAATATTGTTACAATGTACCAACGAAAATTGTAATATTATTATGCATCATTGACTTTATCACATAAAGATAAATATTATGGGATTTTCATTACGAATACTCTCTACGCACAAAAGTCTTGGTCAATGCTATTAGAGCTTTTTAAAAGAATTTATCAGTAAACTGGGACTCCATTTACAACCTTAATAAAATAATAATATTTTTATTTACCAACTTTTGATGACATAATACTTTCCGAAAATAAACAGATGATAAAACAGAGTACTTAAAACATCGCATCATTATGCTATAAACAACTGTTAAGTGCTTGTTACACGCTTATTTTCGTGCATGATGTGTCTCTAGAGATGCGTCAAGTGCCTATGCGATAGACTGATATTATTTAACGGCTTTTGTATGCGGAAATGTTAACAATGTAGATGATTTTTAACATTATAATAGGGATATTACACCTAGTCAAATTTAGAGTTTTGGAGTTTCACCACGTCTTTTCACCGGATCTACTGACATTCAGATCTATTTAATTATTTCATCATCATCATAATATCATCCTATATTCGTCCACAGCAATGTTGGATGCAATTAGCAGGAGATCGGTCATCTTGGCATTCATTGAGAGAGGCTGTTATTAATTATAGACAAAAAATTTAAACCAACTTCCAAGGTAAAGACGATAATATTCTTAAATGAACTCAAAAGTATTAAATAATTCTTACTCTGTACTCCGTATTTCTGTTCTCAATCTTCATAATTTCTTAATTAAAACTTAACGTGAGTTCTACTCTAGATTACCTGCAATTTATGAGACATGTATCGACTGCTGACCGCTGATTTCGAAATTGCCTAAGAACGACATAATTTCAGGAAAAAAATAACTTAAATAATAAAGCCTAACTCAAGAACACACCTTTCTATCGGTATTATTTTTTTTACAATCGGACCAGTACTTTCAGAGATTGTCCTACAAACAAAAAACAACTTTTACCTCTTTATTGCATTAGTGTAGATATTAAGTGTAGTCTATATTTTAGATTTTAGAATATTCTGGCTGTGTTAATTTAAATTACAATAACTAGTTACTAACTCGACATATTCAAAAATAACAAGCAGTTGAATAACAAAATATTATGCTGATTGTAAGCAATAACATCGCCATTAACATCGGATAACCATTTGGTTCCATGTCACGACATGTTAATAAAATATTTTATCCAATTGCTAAACTATTTCAGCGTTATGTTACTCAAAAATTTATATTCACTATGATAATAATCATGTATCTCGCTTATTGGAATCATGTAGGCTTTATTTAGTAACCTACAACCCACTGTAGGTTGATATAATGGCCCGAGAGCCGGCGAGACCACTGAAGTAAAAAAATAAATACTTAAAAGGTGTCTGGCAATGGAAAGCGACTGTAAAAAGTGTCCGACAGTCGTAGGCAATATTGCCACAGTTATCCCGAAGTAAAGAAGATACAAAAATTAAGCTTTTTACTTTAAGTTTAATGAAGGTTACATAGGCCACGACTGAAATTCCATAGTTGCTGGTCGTTGCACTTAATTATATAAGGGACTTAAACAGCAGAACTATCAGCTTGATTAATGACGAAAGTCTGATATCGCTGGCTCTTACTCTTTAATTAATAACGCGTTTTTCATTTAAAAATTTATAAATTCACATTGCAACGTAACAAGGCGTTGCAAATTGCAATTAATTTTTAAATAAGCAATTCGAAATTAAAATACCGACCACCACTGCGTCAACTCAATGTCTGTTGGCCGCTCTGCGCGTATACTCACATACCGGCAGAGCGGCCAACTAGTTCCGCGCGGACTATAGACGAGTCGGCCGTCAACTTCATAGTATCGAACACTAATTAGGGTCACCGCAGATATACAATTTCAAGTTGGCCGACTATCGTATTTAAACTAAATTACTTACGTGGTATGGTATTTAGTATACAGTGCGACTTAGTTGACCAACTTAAAATTGTAAGTCTGCGGTCGCTCTTACCCTGTACTTTGATCGGCGATACTAAGAAGAAGAAGGGCCTGACATGGAAGCGATATTCGAAAAGTCCAAATCGAGTCCCTGATTCGCGATGTGGTTAGCTTAAAATAAAACCTAAGGATCTGTGTAATGAAAATTGATGTATGTTACGAATCAAACTCAAATAGGCCTAACCAAGTTCCCATTTCCGACACACCGATCTAATTTCAACAGTCCAAAGATAGACATATACCACAGTAGGCAGAACGAATCAGTAGGTATTGGCTTGCAGCGCGTACCCATCAAACACGGCGCAACGCGGCGTCGTCACCGTGCTACGGTGCCGCGAACGGTGCACCGCGCGCCCGTATTTAGGGTGAAACTTTAACGTAAACGTGGCATATAAAAATATTTATTATTTTAAGTCGGCTTACTGGTTAGTTCAGTCTATTGTGCATATACTGTCCCCTGACCGAGATAGAGAGTAGAGACTGAGGGTGAAATCTATAGAGCGATCTTAGACTTAGCTCGGACTTTACTTCAAACTTTACTTTAAAAAATATTAGCTAAGCTTAAGCTTAGCAAAATCTTAAGTGAATAGGAGGACCTAACAATGGATGTTGGGTCCTCCTATTCACTTAAGATTTTGGTAAGCTTAAGCTTAGCTAAGATTTTTTAAAGTAAAGTTTGAAGTAAAGTCTGAGTTAAGTCTAAGATCGCTCTATAGATTTCACCCTTAGAGACAAGGCATTTTCAAATAAAATCAACCAGGTGCGAGTCCGTCTCAATTACAAACGTTTTCGTAGGAAATGGAAAAAATACATTGATTTTAAATTGGTGAGTAAAATATATTTTCTAACCAATTTTATCAGCAGAGGAGGTTATAGCATATTTTATTGTGACAGCTATTTTCAAACATGAGTTACAAAAATATGTAAAATAAGTGGATTAATTATTAAAGTTGTGCCATTGTATTATATTATGTAACAGACAGATTTACAGTTTAGTAATCTTATACAGGGTGCAATTAAACCTTCCTGCCAAATTTGGATATATGAATCCTTGTTAAAAATAAAAATACACGTATTTTTTCTTTTATAATCACTCAGTACTAAAATGTTGAGAAATAGCTTCCGAAAGTTATCCTAGAGAACACCACTAAATATGGACGCCGCGCGCTGCCATGCCCTCCCGCATAAACGTATTTCATTGATAACAATAATAATTTTTGTTATTATTGTAGTATCGTTGTAGATGGTGTGTGATGTTGGCTAAATAACTATTATTTCAATTCTAAACAGTAAACAACGTCATAAATCGTCGGCTCTGTTCTAAAAACAATACCTGATTATTTATGACCCTGTTTACATCTTGCGGCTACTTCTAAGAACACGGCAACAATAGACAATGGCTAGTAAAAAGTAATTCTTATTAAAATCCAAAACTCAAAAACAACACAAAAACCGTGTACTCATACCTTTTTTTTTGTTTTTGGTCGGGAAATGCAATTACGCATCCCCGGCAGCATTGGGGAAGGACCACCGGGGTAAATCCAGGATTCCCACGATCCATAAGTTGCGTATGTGCGTAACATTATCATAAGTTGCGAATTTTCCCTTCATACTTTAACGGGCTTAGGACCGTCAAAATGTAAAGCGCGTAGGTACGTTTAGAATGAATTATTTGATTTTTATCAAAACAATGGAAAAATTACAACTTTCTACTTAATTACGTATAGCACTTTTGAAATGAATAGTAATTTATCTAAACCATATCCTTTGGATTAATAATTGGGCGTATTTAAAAAATGTACATAATCAACTTAATATGTACTTACTATCAAAAAAGTTAATTCCTAGTCAGATGGGGGACCTACGTAGTTTGGTCGCGTTACATCAAACCCAGCCGACAGATCACAGTTATCGTTGAATTGACATGATCCGACCAAATGACGTTGGTCTGTCAACTGCCTAGGAAACCATTTCCTCGATGGTACTTACAAGTAATTAAAAATCAAAACCCACCCACCTTTAAGTCTAACATAATTTATCTTATTTACTTTTAACAACACTTTCAAGCTCCGTGTAAACTTTCGCCACTCAAAATGTAGCACCTCACCATCACCTATCACTCGCGGTCACAGAATACATGGTTTAACGCGGTTATAATAAATACATTGTCATACACAGTACACACTAATTACGCGCGCGGCGGGTGGTGACTGGTGACAAACAAAAAATTACGTAATTATGCAACGGTGCGCGGACTGCGACTGCAACCGAGTACCGACCGGTCATCGGATGGCGGCTGGTCCCCCCGCGCCACCCCCGCGTCACCCCCTCTCTACCCCAACCGTTGCCTAGATGCGCCCGAGTGGCGAGTTGGCGACAGACCGGTCAGCGTCAAATCGTATTTCGTATGAAGTGACCATGCTGCAAGGAATTTGATTGGGATAAAATATGTTATTGAAAAAAAATTTTTTTTGGTTTATTGGACTCTCCTAGTGATACCTAAGCCCTGGAAAAAATTTGGCAGGAAGGTTCAATTGCACCCTGTATATAAAATTCTCGTGTCACAATGTTAGTCCCCGTACTCCCCCGAAACGGCTTTACTGATTTTTACCAAATTTTTATGCATTACAACCTGAGACTGACGGCGACCATTGTTTGTGCGACGGGATAGCGATCGACGTTGCCATGGCGACATACTTATTTAGTCACTTCGATAAAATAATATGGGCGGAATCCTTTATATTATGGCAAAGCAACGTTTGCCGGGACAGCTAGTAAATATATAATAGATGCCCGCAATGCTCTTTTGTGCAGAAAACCGTACATCGCGCGGGAACCACACATTTTTCTGGAATAAACAGTGTGCTATGTCCCATCCGTGGGCTCAAGGCATCTACATACAAAATTTCATCAAAATTGGCATAAAGGACAGACAAACCGACAGACAAACAAGCACACTTTCGCATTTATAATATTAGTATGGATTTAGATGAAACAGCTTATAGTGTCGCCAGCTGCAGAAGTCGAGACACACTCGTAATAATATTTACATAATTTATAAAGCAAGGTTCCCTTGAGCAAATTCGCTGGCTAGATGACTATTTACTTATTTACCATAATATCCATACTGATATTATAAACACGAAAGTGTGTATGTCTATTACCTCTGAACGCCCAAACCGCTGAACGGCTTTTGATAAAATTTTGTATGAAGATACTTTGAGTCCCGAGAAAGGACATAAGATACTTTTTATCCCGGAAAAATGTAAGATTCCTGAGCCATAAACGAATTTCTTCGCAACGGAGTTGCGAGAATCAACTAGTTTTTAACTAATCGCCAATATTCGGAACGAACAGTAGTGACATATTTCAAACGAAGTGTCAGGGGCGTTTCGAAAAATAAACAACAAGAGTTTGTTTATTTTGTAAATATTATAGCAAATAAAATATATTTAGAACAATAATTAATGGTATTTGGATTATATTTAGTTAAAAACTACTTGTGGAAAATGAATATAATCAAAAAAAAACTGGTTTTTAGAGTGTAAAGCACTAAATAAGTTTCAAGGCCCAATCTATGCTAAAAGGAAATAAATTGGTGTTAGCAGGACATGTAAGGGATGTAGAAGAGCTAAGAACTAATGACAATGTTATTTAATACGAGCCAATATAATTCGCCTTCGCATCGGTTACTTTAGCACCTAATAAAACAAGTTCAAACGTAAGTACTCAACCGACCAAAAACGTAACTAAACATTTGGATAAAGCAAGTCTAAACATTATTATTCATTCTTACAGATAGAGAATAATGATAGTTGCTGGAATAAAATGCAGCTGCGTTATAACCAGAGCGGCAAGTGCAAACATAATATTGCTGCTTTAATCAGTAACAAAAATACGAGCAATAGGTACTTGAAAAACATAAATTTTTAAAACGGGCTTTGGCCCACCACACATTCCCACCACTGTATCTCCTGTGTCGCCAGGATCGACAGCGGTATCCAACCACGAAAACCCTTTGATATGATCTCAGGGAGCCCGAGGGACATGCTAAAACTGTCTTGGGACCCGCAACGAAATTAATCAGAAGAAAATAGGAGGAGTAGGAAGATTCCAATTTCCCTCCCCATAAAAGCGGGAGACAGCGCAAAGTTGCAATGACCGAAAGTCAAAGAACTTAAGGGGGAGCACCACGGAAATAAGGTTAATAATTGTGACTCCTAAGCTAAGCTAAGTTAATATTGGAGTTTATTGTGTTTGACTGTTGCCAATAATAATTGTGACAAAAACGCTTGAAGGCACGGAAGTTCCTAGCGCTGTCCACGAGATCACCGTAGTATGCGACTCCAGATGTACAGAATAGGTTGTTTAGCATAGTAGTTCTTTCGTCCTGCCAGAGACTGCACTCCCAGAGAACATGATGAGCGGTTTGTTCAAACATGTTGCCTTCGGTCGAGCACTCGCACATGGGTGAAGGCACTAGTTTAAAACCGTAAAGTTTGGCCTTAAAATTTCCATGACCGGTCAGGAATTGAGAAACGCAGTGATCAATATCCATCCACTGTTTGGATAGCCGTTCACGAATATTAGGGAAAAAGTTATAAAGATGACGCCCTTTGGTGGAACAGTCCCATCGCGACTGCCATTCGGAGATTAGGCTTTGCACAGAGTTTTCTAAAGGTTCAAACAATCTTGCTATTTTAATTTTATCGCGAGCGCTTAAAAAGAACGGGTTGTCAATGTTTTTATTATGATAATACATTGTCGCACGACGCTGAATCTCAAGGTCAACGGGTAAAACTCCGGCTAACACAGGCAAGGCTTCGGTGCTTGTGGTCCTGTAAGCTTTGCATAAGAATATAAGAGCAAGACGTTGGCTTTGTAGCAACTTGCGACGAGCCGCGCCGATAGTTGCTCTGTCGGCCCACACGGGGGCCCCGTAGCAAATGCTGCCTAGGTAAGTAGCGGTGTATATTAATTTTAGGGTTTTGAAAGAGAGGCCCCATGTCGACGTAGATATTTTGGTAAAGGAGTAAAAATTGCGCTTCGCTTTCTCACCAGTTTGAATTATATGTTCTAAAAATGTAAATTTATTTTCCAAGTAAAAACCAAGATAACAGAGCGACTGTTTGCGTTTAACGTTAATATTGTCAAGTTTAATGCTAGGGGAAGATATAAGGGAACCTTTTAAAAGGATTTGGTAAGTTTTATGCGCGGCGAATTTCAGGCGATTACGTTTACCCCAGCTCGATATTAAATTAAGACTATCATTGGCTTTAGATTCAATTTCGGAACGTGAATTTGCTTGAACGATGAGAAAGCCGTCATCGGCGTAGCCAACTAGTACGCACAGCGGTGGTAGGGGAAGACTTAATAAATCATCAAATCCGAAATTCCATAGCTTTGGCGAGATAACAGAGCCCTGAGGGCAGCCGCAAGTTAAATCTTTGGCGTGTGTACAATGGCCAAGTCGAAGCTTAGTTTGACCATTAAAAAAGTAAGAACGTATTATGGCATAAATATTAGAGTAGCAACCTCGATTTTTTAGTTTTAATAATAATATCGGCCACCAAGCATGATCGAATGCGCCGGAGATATCTAATGAAATGGCGACCACGTATTTGGATTCCGAAAGATTTACTATTTTTCTAACTTCCATAGCCGCGTCAACAGTCGATTTCCCGGCGGTGAAACCGAACTGATGACTATGAAATTTAGGGCCAATTTAGAGGTAGCAGGCGAGGTACGATGAGACGTTCTAGTAATTTACCTAAGCAAGGCAGTAACGTTATCGGACGGTAAGATTTTGGGTCGTCTGGAGGTTTGTTTCCCGCTTTAGGTATTAATTTTAAGCAACCGGTGCGCCAAATTTTTGGAAATATGCCTTCTGCGATACATCTGTTGTAAACATGTAGAATCGATGAATTGGCCGCTAAGCACGCTTGTTTTATCATAATATTCGATATTTTATCCTCGCCCGCAGATTTTTTTATAGGCAAAAGGTTTACTATTTTACTAAACTCCTCCGAAGTTGGTAAATCTGAGACCGGTGTATGAATGGGGTCTAACATTCTACTCCTAATGTCGCGGTGGTGTTCATCATCCAAGGAGGGCTCGTCGTCTGGGATGAGAACGTTTAGATATGCCTTCGCCGTTTCATCTAAACTACAAGTGTAAGAGTTGTTAATTTTAATATTTGAGAAAAAGCTTGGCTCATTACTACTACTGGGTTTAAGCTCGTGATATAACGAGGACCAGGGGCCCTCTTTATCTAGTCTATTCGCGGCATTCTTCAACATATTATTTTTTGCTAACGTAACGGCGGCGCGATAGCGTGACCTTGAGATGCGTAGGTTATTTAAACTAATTATGTAAGTATCATCCGAACGATTGAGGCCAGATTTACGAAGATTATTAATTTTGCGCCTGGCCCTTCTAAATTCCCGACGAAGATTAAGAAGTTTACTGTTCCACCATTTACAGTTGTGATCTTTTTTCAGAGGTCTACGACCCAAGGCTACATCGGCACAGTAAACAAATGTGTTTGTCATAATTTCCGCGCACTCGTTAACGTTTAAATCCGACCGAGTGAAGTCTCCGGCATGAGCGGTAATGAGGGAGCGGAATAAATTCCAATCGCCGTTTTTTACATTGTATTTATAGTCATTAGAATTGACTACGGTATCACTCGGGACCGCACGAGAAAACTCGTACACCAGTAAGCGGTGATCACTACATGACGCATCGGGAAGGACACGCCAATGCCTAATCTGGACGTACGCGCTAGATAGCGTGACGTCAATTGACGATTCGCCCGTTGGGCTACTATAAGTAGGTGGTGCATCGGGGGTGTTGTGAATTTGGAGGTTAAACTCCGCAATAAAGTCTTCGACGGCGCAACGTCGGTCGCGATCGGTGTACCTTAGCTGGCCGTGCCATAAGGGCGAGGATGCATTAACGTCGGCGCCTATAATGATTTTATTGCCCGCGAGAGTCTGTAGTACGTAACGAAGTTGATGTAGATGGGGGCTAATAGGATCCGCGTACTGGAAATAGCAGCTAACTACGTAAAGCTTAAACTGAGGACACGAAACCTCGGCTACTGCACAGTGCGTTGTCGATAGGTTAGTTAGGGCCGTGATTGAAAATCTAGACTGAGGTGTGTAAATACCCGCGCGAGCTACGTTACTAAATTGTATCATGTTCGGCCGTAGCGACGCGAGTTGATATTGTTCTTGAACTAGTACTAAGTCTAAATTATAATCAGAAACTAACTTCTGTAATTCTAACGTCGCGTGCTTGCTATTATGGAGGTTTAACTGTCCTATATTTAAACTATCCATACCTAGTTGTTAAAATGAGTTGCTCCATTTTGCTCTTATATGTTGGACAGTCTGGGGAGCCCGTGGAGTGGTCGGAGGGTTTTTTATAACGAAGGCAACTACCACAGACCGACTTAAAATTGTCTTTGTCTTTGTTGGGGCACGATAACGAGCTATGTTTTTCGGCACAGTGATAACAGCACGGATTAGGATCACGACAGAATTTAGCGACGTGCCCGTATTGTTGGCAGTTGCCGCAGCGGACCAGCTCAACGTCGTCCACGAAGCGACACATCGCCCAATCGATGAATAGTTTTTCTTTGGAATCGATCAGGTGTTTACGAACAAGAGGGTCTAATTCAATGCCTATCCATTTCCTGTTGTTATAATCTTTGTTTAAATTACGGCGCCTCACTATTTTTGTAGTGCGCAAAAATTGTTCTTGTGACATATTAATTTCGCCGTTTATATTTTGATTGTAAAGTGCGACTAGGAAATTATCATCCGTCATATGTTGCGGGACATCTTTTACGAGAATGCGCGGGTTACGACCTTTAGGCGACTCGAGTCGCAGACCGGCCGATTTAAGTGCTTCCACCGATTTTAATTTATTGACTTGCGACTCGCTAGTAAGTCGCAATATCACACCCGAATTTGAGGTTTTTTTGACGCCGTGAAATTGGAACCCATCGGCCGGGTTGATGACTTTCATCAGAGCTTGTTTAGTCTCCGACGACGATTTTAATTCCGCCGATTTTTCTTGTGTCGGATAGGCAATAACGCAAGGAAGTGGTTTTCGCGTCTCGACTGGCGGCACTGACTTCGCAAGTCTTAGTTTAAGCGCGTCCGAGTAGGAGGCAGAAGGCGCGGCGGAGACTGGTTGTACGACGGGATTAGTTTTAGCGGCCAGTAATTCGCGTTCCATATTGGCTACCTTGGTTTCCAAGGACGAGTTCTTAATAGCGAGGAGTGAAACGATTGTAGTTATTTTTTGTGTCATACTCATAATTTCTGACTTATTGGTAAAATTATTGCGACGAGATACGGTATCGTTTGCGAACTCATTAATCTTTGCTAAGTATGAGCTGGCTTCGCGGACAAGCTCGTAATAATTGCAAGAATCGTCGGATGCGCGGCTTGTGTCTAACAATGACGTAACGGGGGACAGCTGCGACTCGTCCCTAGTGGGTTGGTGACGCTTCTCCACGGGTGACAAGGAGGAAGGAGATAATTCCGACAACAGACGTTTACCGGACGAGAATGTCGGAGAACGAGGAGTTTTGTCACTTCTAGAAAACGGGGTTGTATCTTTATCCGGCGGTATATTATTATGACTCGACATTGTGACTTAATTAAAATTAGATGGCAGCAGAAAACACTATAGGTAATATGTATTTGCAATAATAAAAGTTAAACTGTAAGTCCCAGTCAGCTGATCGCAAGGCCGGCCGGCGCCGCGCGAGCGGTACCGATACACACAATATTTACCTACCTACAATTCCCTACTGATAAAAGTGAACAAAGAAATTACTTACCGAGTTAAATCCAAGAAAATACGGGCAAATGTGTTTAAAAAAACTTACAGTACACGTAGATTACACCGTTACCTAGCTATTTACACACACTCAGCACGAATTTATCGATTTAAAACCACTGAAAATGATTTTTATTCCCGGAGCGCACGTCAGACGATGTTAACCGTACGGAGTCCGCGGGGGGAGAGAAAAACATAAATGTTAATATGTTTTTAAAAATCTTGTTTTTAATTATTTTTTACAACGTTAATTATACTCTTGAAGAAAATCAGAGTCCAAAAATTTCCTAAAACACTGCAAACATTTTTCACGTTTCTGAGTCTTTGCATTAACACACTTTCAATCAATGAGTTTCTAAAATAGTAACATAGAATATCATTGCTTTCAATATGGATTCTTACTCGAGCAATATCAGAAGTCCTTTTGGTTTCCTCTTGAGAGTAGGTACTCGTTTTGTTTTGCTCAAAATGGGGGCATAATAATTTTAACTTTTTTACCCCTTTCATCTAAAACTTGCTTACTTGAAAAACCTTTTTCATTCAAAACTCTATCTCCAGCTTCTAAAAGATCAGTTAAAAATGGGGGCATAATAATTTTTACTTTTTTACCCCTTTCATCTAAAACTTGCTTACTTGAAAAACCTTTTTCATTCAAAACTCTATCTCCAGCTTCTAAAAGATCAGTTAAACCAGATGTAGTATCTGGTTTATCGTCATTTGTGAGTCACTATTTCTTCCACCTGATACTTTGGATTTAAATGAAATATTCTATGAAACTATCACTGCAAGTTTTGTCGTCGGGTTTTGGAGACCATCAGTGCCTTTTCACACGTCCCGGTTGCCGGATAGTCGGCGCCGGGTACCCGGTGGTGAAGTGTATGGGCATGTACCGTAGCTTTCATATGTACCGGCGTAATTTATCCGGCAGGCGGTCGCCGGGTTCGCGCCGGATCCACCACTGTGCGTCCGGTCGCCGGGCATCGGTTAGCCGACGGTCGAACTGACAGTGGTGTATGGAACACGCAACTAGCTTTCAGACGCGCCGGCCGGTCAGTCGCAGATATTTTCGTCTTCGATATAGAACGAGACTGTACTCTTGCCGGATACAAAGATGCTACTGTCGGGTCGTGTGAAAGCTAAATGTGTTACCGGACAGTCGGCATCAGCTAGCCGGCAACCGGCACGTGTGAAAAGGCACTCATGGTGATCCATCAACACTAAAACAATAGTTAGGTACTCAAAAACTCTTTATAAAATGCAACTCAAATAAAATTGACTTGACTGAGAATGCAAGTTTAGGTTATATCGAATCACATACTGTTTCATTTTTAGAGCAGATATCTGATTTAATTTCCTAGTGGATTTAGGAAAAACATTAAATTTGTACTGACTACCTATATTTTGCTGTTATTTTTGCAGTCTACGGTACAAAAACAATTAAGACCAATTTCTAAAAATTTCAAAACAAGATTGACAAGTTTGTTTGACTACTATCTGAGCCCTATTGGTTGCATATTTTTGCCGCGGCAAGCGCGGTAATCGCTTTCTTTGTCCCCTCCACCCACTTCGTACGGTCCGAATAATATTATTATATTGTATTTGCAATGATTATACATAAGAATGTCAGTTTACTAACCTATGAACCCCCATAAGGACACCGGCGACCGGGACAACACTAAAATAACAATAGGTTTCCAAGAATCCGCGATCGAAGGATTAGAAGATTATCTGCTGATTATACCGAAGAAATCGCTTCATCTTCACCAATATTTTCATTTGCGTAAATCTTATATATTTAAACGAGCAATTCTTGTATATAATATACATAAATATATATATATATATATATATATATATATACACAACACAATGTTAGTCCAGGAACTCCTCCGAAACGGCTTTACTGATTTTTACCAAATTTTATATGCATATTCAGTAGGTCTGAGAATCGGTTACTTGGGTACTTTATATATTGATAAGTGCATTTGTTGAATAAATAATAGTAAATTACCTGAGACTGACGGCGACCATTGTTTGTGCGACGAGATAGCGATCGACGTTGCCGTGGCGACATACTTATTTAGTCACCTCAATAAAATAATATGGGCGAAATACTTTATGTTATGGCAAAGCAACGTTTGCCGGGACAGCTTGTTATTATAATTATATAATTGGAATCTCGGAATCGGCTCCAACGATTTTCATGTAATTTAGTATATAGGGGGTTCCGAGGGCGATAAATCGATTTAGCTAGGAATCATTTTTAGAAAATGTCATTTTATTCGTGTTTTACCGAATACCGGTCAAATAATTAGTGTTTATTTATGAGGAAACAGCGGACAGTTTTCTGACGTCTCTTGAGATATTATGAGCTTTAAAACGAAATAATATATTAACTGCCAACCTAGTGTCAAGAACGATAAAACTGCCGCTACCGCAGTAAAATGGAGGTGATTTCCCGCTTTTTTCATTTTTCAGGATAAGTTAAGTAACACCGAACGACTTCAATTTTAATGACGACGCCTAAAGAAATTACTTTGAAGCAGTGAATAGGTGTCTGAAACTAAAGCGGAACGTTCATTAAAGTGGCTGAAGAGATCTCCATGTTTGAACAAAATATCGACCGGCTAATGGAAAATGGTTAGGTGATTTTCTTTAACGGTCACGAATCATGAGTTTTTAATTAAAATTGTAATTGGACTAGCTTTTTACTTGGAGTTGATTTTTTTGACCAGTATAACAAAGCACCATAAAAATGATAAGGACTGATAGTTGAACGTTTAGGCCAAACATAGATAACACATTTAGAGCACTTGAATTTTCGCAAGCTCGTTTTAATGATGTAGGATTTTTTAAAATTCCACACCTACGGGTGGAATTAAAAATAAAAAATATTTTATTTTTATTTTGCTTTAGAATGATACGGAACCCGCGTTTATGCGAGTCTAACGCATTTGGCACATTTTTTAAATGCTGGCTCTTTTAAACAAATGAATAATTTTAATTTTTTATCCATTTGCATTACTATACTGTACTCGGCGAAACATGGCGGTAGCGGTCATTGACTTCCTGTCAAAACTTGTCATTTTCTATATAAATCACGATTGACACTGAAGTGTCAGATGTTGTCAATAGCGGCTTTGAATAGAAAATGATAAGTTTTTGACAGGGAGTTTGACCGCTACCGCCATGTTTCGCTGAGTACAGTACCTATAACTATAATAATTAATTTATTATGGCACTGATTAAATTTATTAATAATTGGATTAAAGAGGTAGCTGTAAAAAATGTTCTAAGGAACCTGTATACACTATTAGTTATAAGTTATAACTCAACATAGAATTTTATACTCAAACTGAATACAATAATATGATGACAGGTCAAAAGAGGAAATAAATGATGAACACTTTCTATGAACGAGTCGGTCAAAATAGACGACAATATTTAATACAATATCGTGCTCCATTGACGAAACGAGCAAAATATATATAAAATTCTCGTAGCTCCTGCGGTTCTCATCGCGACAAAAATCGGTCAGGTCGGTCAATTCAGTGAGTAAACGCCTCCATATAAGCTCATCGATCGAAAATAGGGCTGCCACGTTCTAGGAAATGATGTTTTAATTATTCGTAACAGCATACTGTCATCGCGTGATAAGTTTCGTATGATTAAAACCGATAATAATTAACATACACGAACGACGAAGCCGCAACAAATATTACAATGATGATTTCGAATACTCGGAATAATTATTATATTACGTCAAAATTTCGAAAGGTACATTAAGTAATACAGATTGAATTCAATTTATAATAATATTATTATGTTAACATGCCTCAATGCTTTTTGTTCGGCTTTTCGCAATAATAGGAAGATAATTATTATTAATATTTTTTTTGTTAAGTAGCCAACCCTACTAGATTCAACACTGAAAATATGCGAATAACGTACAAAACTGTCAAATAAGTGAACTTTTGATATTGGTATAAGCGCCTTAAACTTGCAAGCTATATTGAAAGTTGTTTTTTATGAGAATTCTGTAAATGAGAGTTTGCAGCTGCATAATAGAGGACTTGAATTTGTGGCTAATTAATAGTTCTGAAAAAGTTTGAGTTTATACAAAATAACTTTTTGTCAATAACACCTGACATCTTTCGTATTATCTCTAGTATATTCTCTGTATAATGTTGAGATTTTGACGAAGAAAGATGGATTTATATTTTACGTTCGTTGCTTTTACGTAATCTATTAAACTGATTACAATGAAAGAAAACGTAGTTTTTGAGTAGAATAAAAGTTGCTTACTACTTACGTGTGTAGAATCAAAAGCATTGATTCCCAAAGTAGTCCAGGTGGACCCCCAGGGGTCCACGGGAGCCCGACAGGGGTCTACGCTTGCGTGAAAGAAAAATGGGGGTCCATGAGTCGTTAACAGGGAAAATTAGGTGACCCGACTTGACTTCTATGAATTATAGGCAGACAATATTATACTTATTAGCAGATTAAATATAACAGAGCGAGGAGATTTATGGTTATACTTAACTAAACTCAAGACAAATATTGATAAAATAAATAAAATAATATGCTGTAAATTCAGTAAGTATATCCCTCCCATTAAAATTTATAACTTTTAAGAAATTTAAATTTTGATATTTATTTTATTGCGATTTGTTACCATTGTAGAAATTAAAATTTTGATTATATAATATTGCAATTTGGGACTGTTTTCAAAATTATAATCATTGTAACATACAAGTAAAAGTGTGATTTTTTTTGTGTTAAATATGTGTAGTTACAAAACAAGAAAATATTTGCGTTTACTTTTAGTACTGGCCACTTGGGGGTAGCTGCGGGGGGGTCCATCGGATCTAACAAAATGTTTAAAGTGGTCTATGAGAAAAAAAGTTTGGGAACCTCTGGTCTACAGGCTACGACAAAGTTAGTAGAGAATCTATACATATAATAAACCTGTAGAAATGAAGATTCTGTACATTAAAGATATTCAAAAAATAATAAGCGGAGGGTGTCACTACATCGCTATAGAAGCCAAAAATGTCGTCAGTTTTTCTGTCTGTCTGTCTGTCTGTCTGTCTGTGTGTTTGTTCCTCTATCACACGAAAACTACTGATCCGATTTGAATGCTGTTTTCGCAGATATATTTGTCTTCTTCCAACTTAGCATCTGGTGTATAAAAATTTTTCCCCCCAACCCTCTAAAGGGACGAAATTGGGTGTCAGATTTTGTATAAGACTTTTGCTTTTACACGAAAACTACTGATCCGATTTGCATACGGTTTTCGCAGATATATTTGCCTTCTTCCAACTCAGCATCTGGTGTATAAAATTTTTCCCCCACTCCTCTGAGTGGACAAAAGAGGGGGTAAGATTTTGTATCAACTGATGAAGTAGAAATACTTTAAATGGCAAAACAACGTTTACCGGGACAGCTAGTGCGATATAAAATGGGAGTATTATCTTGCGATCACCCCAGCCTTAGGCCTCGGGCTAGGAATTGATTGAGTCCCTCTAGGCGTGTGCATATGCAACAATACTCGATACTTTACTTAACCCCGTTTTCATGTTTGCGGCTTTCTACAGTTTGTATTGTGAAAAGACACTTGTTTTGTGTAGGAGAAATTACACTTTAAGGCTGGGTTGCATACACACGTATTCGATTTCCGAATTCGTATTCCATATTGGGAAACCCGAACGCATGCAATCATCAGTAGCAAATACATTAACTAGCGCACATGTTCACTTTTTTTTTAACTGAACGAATTCCGCACGTACGTTGAGTGCAAGCCAGCGCGTTCGCGCGTGGCCTGGAGAAAAACGAACGTTTGCACTAGTCTCATGGAATTCCACATTCAAAGTAATAGTTGCATACTGCCTTGATTATCTTAAAGTATGGCTAATATTGACAGGTGAGTGCGAAACGGCGCTCCCTCAAGTAAAATCAATTTAGTTTAATCATGGTGGCGTTATTCCTTTTAACTACGCGCTTTAACAGCCTTGTTACTTGTAGATCTGAAATTTTCGACACATGAGGTAACTTTGATGTTAACGACCATAATTGTTAACATCAAAGTTACCTCATGTGTCGAAGAAATCAAAAATTATGACTACAAAATATCTTGATAACATATTATCAAGATATTTTGTAGTCATAATTTTTGATTTACTCGAAATAAGCCGTTACTTTTTAACGTCATTTCTCGTGAAGTCGTTTTTCTGTATTCTATTTAATTTGTTGTTAACGACTTTCAAATAAAATAGTTATAACTTATCATACCAAATTCCGGTAGGCGGGTAATTGTTACGGCGTCATAATGGCTGTATATCAGGCTCGAACTCCAGCAGGTGACAAGTGACGTGCGATGAAATTAGAGCGCGGCATAATATATGAGCACAGGTGAGACTGAAACCTTCCAGATAATGAAAACTCACAAATTTTCAAATTAATCAAGGCTATCAAGTGTTGGTGCAAATAGGTGCTTAGTTCTATCAGTATTATAGTACTCTGTGGTTCTATGCTTCATCACAAATTGTAGACTCTGAATAGGATTAAAGATGCGAGTGGAAAAACCAGAAAACTAACTTATTATGACAATTACTTATTATTTCTCTTATATTTTTAAATAGTTAATAGAATCAGGCGTTACTTTTAACAAACTTTGTAACTTACTTTTTCATCTGGCTGATATATCTGGCTACACAATATAGAAATCAAATTTTATTATAACCAATTTTCCCGGTCCTATTGCCTCTATTTATGCAAGAAACTGTTACTTCAACTGTGCAATTCTGGTGTGGTTTGACAGTAAACCGTCGCGACACAAGAATACAGTGGGTGTAAGAATACGCAGTATTGAAAACGAAACAAGCAGGTGTACAATCACGTGAGAGAAAGAGAGGAGGACATTGCTTCCTCTCTTACGCCTAGCCAGCGGTCTGCTCTTTTTGATCAGCAGTCTCATCCCCGGAATTACGATTTTGATTTAGGTACGAGTCTGGTTAGCTCCAAATTGAGCCGCAGCACAATCGTGCGCTAGAATAGCTGTCAGGACTACAAAAAGCTGTTGAGATCGAATTAGTTCCAACTTGAGAAGCGCGATCGTGTTTTAGCATAGCTGTCAGGAGTGGGAAAAGCCGTTCAGATCAAATACGTTCCAAATTGAGCCGTAGCACGATTTTGCGCTAGTATATATGTATATGTCGGAAGTAGCAAAACCTTTGAGATCGAGCTGATTCAATTATCGATTTGATTCTGATTTTCTCGTGAGTAACGTGAGGATCACGTGATTTAAGCGAGTTTAAAGTTCTCTATAAAAGCTACATTTTAGTAACAATGTATAGACCCTTTAAATTAACGTAGCAAAAAAAGAAACTAACGCCGTCATCATACAAAAACCCCATTTTTACCGTCATGTTTTTGACAGTTCTCCTTTACCGGCAGCACCCCCACCCACGTTATAAAGTCTTGTCGGTCTATACTAGTTTGTCCCCTTCTAAAGTGAGCCGCTCATCCAGTGGCTGACGACACTCTATGACCTTCTTCACGCTGTCTGATTAATGTCTATGAACCCTGCGACCTTTACAGGTCGTCGGCACCTGATGAAGCAAGATCGTGGGGTCAAAAAATTATGTCTGAATAATATAAATGGGTATTTGTCACATAGGCTTTTTAAAGTAGATGTTAGATTTTTACCACTTTTTTTTCCGTGTGCTACTGGTGCTGGTGGTGTCAAGCTATATAGCAATGTACACCACATTGCTATATAGCTTGACACCACCAGCACCAGTAGCACACGGAAAAAAAATCTATCAAGCTATATAGCAATGTGGTGTACATTGCTATATAGCTTGACACCACCAGCACCAGCTTGATACCACATTTTGCGTGGGCTAAATTTCATGCACTTATATCCACTTTATTAATTTTGTTTTATTACAATTATTTTAATGTTTTACACGACCGGTTTCAAATTTATTAATAAAGTGGAATAAGTGCATGAAAAGTGTTTATTTATTAAATTATTACTGAAATGAATTTCCACCAATAAGGTATACGAGTACAGTGCATAATGGGCTGTCGCCGATAAACCTTGATTTGGCGAAGTTTAAAATATGTATTAGTTTTTAAGTTTTTTGAATTAAATAAATTAAATCGGCCAAGTGCAAGTCGGACTCGCGCACTCGCGGACAGAGCGAAAGTAGGCAAAAAGTGTGTTTTTTTGTTTATTAATAATGTTTTTATTTTATTATTATTTAAATATATCACCCGTATTATTTTATTGAATTAGTGATTAAATAAGTATGTTACCATGGCAACGTCCATCCCTATCCCGTGACTTGCGTCGCATAAACAATGGTCGCTCTTTAATCTTTATAGACAAAATATAATTTGCAATAAAATAAAATTGCGACTATAATTAAAGATCTAAGCTATCCTACCTCTCAAGTTGGAAAAAAGCACACATTTAAAAAAAAGAAACATTAAAATCGGTTAAGTAGTTTAGGAATCCATCGCGGACAAACATCGTGACAGGAGATTTATATATATTAGATTATTAAAGTATAAATAAAATTAAGGATTTCGTGAAAATTTCAAGTGCCATTGATTACGAGCAAATACGGCAAAAAAATTACGTTTTTTGTATGGGAGACCCTATATATTAACTCTATTTTATTTTTAGTACTTGATTTTATAGCGGCAACAGAAATGCACAATCTGTGAAAATTTCAGACAGACATCGAAGTCTCAGTAATAGGGGTCAAGTTACCCTTTGGGTACGGAACCCTTAAAACTAGCTTTGTGTTTTCATCATAAAGAGAATAATTTAAAATAAACACTCCAAAACCTCTGGGCCGATTTCATAGAGGCTACTACTAAAGAAAAATGTACAGTTTAAATGAGTGAGAAAGTTTAATAAGTACGTTGAACTCTGTGATCGGTGGGTACCATTTTAAGTACCAACAAACAGCTTCATAACACGGTAAATTGAATTTGTTCTCGAATAGAGTTTTGGTGCTTCAGCTGGCAATTTATTGAATCTCATAACTCCTTAATTGTTTTAAAAACTACCTGACGTCATGCCACGTCGAGAATACGAGGCCATCATAATATGGCATGGACAGAAATTACTACAGGGATGTGAACGCATAAAAACAAATGTCTTTATTGATTTTCATTCTCGGCTTCAAAGATCGCTACGAAAATTGGCAATCCTCCAGTTGTAACAGTATATTTATGCTTTTTTCGAACATAGTATTTTATGCATATGTAATGTATGTATGTAAGCTATATTTTATGTACTAATCATTATGTACACTCATCACTCCACGGAAAATCGAAATAAGACGTATGTATAGGAACCAAATAACATTATGAACAAATAATAGAGTCTATTTCTTTGCTTTATTGAATATCTATAACAATTGATTTTATTTAAAAAATGTGAGATCTTAAACTAGATTAGATCTAACTTGGCCAGTTTCATTATGGACAGTCTCATTATATGAGCTAAATTTGAAACGTTTATGTGAAATAGTTTCTGAATTATAAGGGGGTCAAAAGTAGCTGCAAATGGTTCGTGTAATATTACACACGGTGCGGCTCGCCATTCTGTCATGCTGGAACTTGGCTTGACACTCTACCGCGTGTCTAGATCAGTCTGAGAGGCACTGTATTAACGTTTAAGTCTTTGATCTCTAAGTTCTAGATAAATGTTAATGTCTGCATATTTTTTTAATTAAAAATATAATTATTTTACGTTTATTTAACGATGAAAGTCTTTAATTTCTCTTTACACAAATAGTAATTTTAAAAATTGATCAAATTTTTAATTGGTACACTTATACTTTCTCTCGGCCTTTACAAATATTATAGTAGTAGGTAGTATGCGTTGTTCATTTTTTAGAATGTGTAAAAAAAGTGTCATGACTCAAGGAGTCACGCGACCTGATCACAAATCCGCAAAGGAGAGGAAATATATGCCTGCATCTTCTATTTCGTTTCGCTGCCGCCAGTATCATCGAAATTCAGTTCAATAAGTTGAAAATCTTCTGGTCTTTTTCAAATTTTTGTAGCTACATGATGTTGATGTCAGACGTACATTATCACGTCTACGGAGACTGAACGTAGACTAGCGAAAAGACGTCGCGTGAGAAACACGTAGCGCCGACAAATGTATCAAAACCCTTATTATGTTACCTGTCATGTTACAACTCCTCGTGGAATTGTAATCTGTGCTCTCATACTGTGCCACTTTGTAGGTACACGTTTAGATCCTTTTGAGCAATACACAAAATGTACGAATATCAGATTTTTTTTATCGGGCTTTGGCCCACCACACATTCCCACCACTGTATCTCCTGTGTCACCAGGTTCGACAGCGGTATCCAACCACGAAAACCCTTTGATATGATCTCCTGGGAGCCCAATGGACATGCTAAAACTGTCTTGGGACCCGCAACGAAATTAATCAGAAGAAAATAGGAGTAGGAAGATTCCAATTTCCCTCCCCATAAAAGCGGGAGACAGCACAAAGTTGCAATAACCGAAAGTCAAAGAACTTAACGAATATCGGATAACTTTATACGTAATTTAATCGGGTTATCATGATTTACACTCGGGTCGGGCAGTCACGATTCACCGCATTTAAATAATAACTTCCACACCGGTTTCGGTGACGGTGGCCGGTTTAATTGAAACTAAATAATTTTATAGTGCCCAAGTGTGTGCGTATTTCACAAGAGCACTCTTTATTCCTTTACTCTCATAACCCAGTGGGAAGCACGACTGGCGAGCGATTAGGCGCAGGACCGACTTTTTACATGCTCATCCAACGCATGGATCATCTTACTTGTCAGACAATCGGGTGATCAGCCTGCATTGTCCTAACCAAACTTAGAAATAACAAGTTTCCAACGCGGGAATCGAACTCACGACCTCCGTGTCAAGAGCCGCGCTCTTAACCACTGGACTACGTAGGCGTTATGGATATAATATAACCTGACCGAATAACGTAGCTCCGCCGTCCGCTTATTGGTTTTAGCATATTCTTCAAAAATATTTCATGTACCGTAATTTTAAGTATTTAATTTCCTATCTAGCATTACTGACTTAGTTATAAAGCACGGTATAAAATAACTAGATTTTATACGTCAAATTATATCACCCCTCTAACATATTACGCAGCATACCATAATTATTTAAGTATGGACCAAAATCAAGTAACATACAATATCATTGACCAAAATAGTCAAACCCTGTTAATGCCATATTTTATTGTACAGTCTGTCTGCTGTTAATATAGAATTATAGACTTTCGCTGTAAATAACTTTCACTCTCGGCAAGTTGAAACCGTTGAAAGAAAACATAAATAGAACCTTGAGGAAAAAATAAGTTGGAATGTCTTTGACTTTACTTGAACTTAAACAACTTAGATTGACATTTTATAAGAAGAGTAATATAAGTTACTAGTATCAGTATTTTGAAAACATGAAGCATATTTAAATTAATTCAAGCATAATAGGTTCTAAGAAATCAGTAAAAAAAGCTTAGTTAGTTATATAAAAACAAATTCAAACAAGAAATCAAGCGCAAAAAATGAAAATCCCTTAATTATAACTTTTGATCGAATTTTATTTGAGTAAATTAGTTTTATCTGTACACATTTATAAATTGAAGATGTGAGTGAAAGAACACGATAAGTAACAGTAAAAAAATGCCTTTTTGCATAAATGGAGGCTTTGGAGCCGGAAAATGGTTTGAAATAAAGAAACCGTGCATTTTATGTGTAGCCAGCTATAAACTGATGAAGTAGATAAGTTTAAGGGTTTATTAACATTATAACATAATATACAGGAAAACTTTCAGCTTTTATAAGATAACTAGCTGTCCCGGGCAAACGTTGCTTTGCCAGTAATCATAATATAAAGTATTTTGCCCATATTATTTTATTGAAGTGACTAAAATATAAATAAGTATGTCGCCATGGCAACGTCGATCGCCATCCCGTCGCACAAACAATGGTCACCGTCAGTCTCAGGTTGTAATAATTTACTATTATTTATTCAACAAATGCACTTATCAATATATAAAGTACCCAGCAGCCGGATTCTCAGACCTACTGAATATGCATATAAAATTTGGTAAAAATCAGTAAAGCCGTTTCGGAGGAGTTCGTGGACTAACATTGTGACAAGAGAATTTTATATATAAGAAGATAATAAGTCCCACACAAAAGTGTGTGCGCAGTACACACGAGCACTCTCTATTTTACTCTCATAGCCCAGTGGGACGGACGACCGACCATAGATCAGGCGCAGGACCGACTTTTTACATGCCCATCCGACGCATGGATCATCTTACTCAGACAATCAGGTGATCAGCTTGCATTGTCCTAACCAAACTTGGAAATAATTATTTACTTTATAAAATGTCGAAGGTCTGACTGCCACTGGCTCTTGGGCCAACGCGTATCCTAATAGTAGAAGTAAATCAATTTGATATTGAACTCTTGCTGTATACAAAATTATATTATAATATTACTACCTAGCTGTCCCGGCAAACGTTTCTTTGCCATTTTATATAAAGTATATCGCCCGTATTATTTTATTGAATTAGTGACTAAATAAGTATGTCACCGTGGCAACGTCGCATAAACAATGGACGCTATTTATAGACAAATAATTTGCAATAAAATAAAATTGCGACTATAATTAAAGATCTAAGCTATCCTATATCTCAAGTTGGAAAAAAGCACACATTTAAAAAATTCAAACATTAAAACCGGTTAAGTAGTTTAGGAATCTATCGCGGACAAACATCGTGACGGGAGATTTGTATATATTAGATTATTAAATTCTTTGTCCAACAATATGTTACGTTTATCTAAATTCTAAACTAATAATATAAATGGTATAGTATCCAGTTTGCAGCGGAATAACATAAATTCTCTCCAAGTAATATGGAATAAACTCAATAATGTGCATCCCTGGCGCGCCGACATTCCCAGTTGGCTGCTTAGCATTAACACGAATAGATTTGACTGCTCATATTATTGTCTATGTTTGGATGCTTTTATTGGATATTTGGATTAAAATAATATTTAGAAGTTTTAAATTACGTTTAACCTATCAACTCCCAAGCGGTCGAAGTCGACCACGTAAACAATATATTTCCAAGAATCTGCGATCGAAGGATTAAACATCATCAGAAGCCATACCTTATACCATAAAAGCCGAAAGATTTTCCGTATATTATGTCGCCTTAAGAGTTAGTTAGCGACCTTTAACCATTTAACCATGGTGTTTGGGTGCTTTAGGAGTTATCGAGTGGTGAGAGTTTAAAAATAAAATAAAGACTTCATTTATACCAAATATTATATTATTACCCGGTGGCGCAGGAACTAGAACAGTAAAAAATCCTGGGGGAGGCCTTTGCCCAGCAGTGGGATAAAAAAATATATATTACTACTAGTTGACGCCCGCAACTCCGTTGCGAAAAATCCTTTTGTCGCAAACCGTACATTTAGCCGGGATAAAAAGTGTCCTATGTCATTTCTCGGGAGTGATAAACTACGATAACCTGGCGCACCCCTCCAAAATTGAAAACGTTTGAACGTAAGTATATTTTGTGAAAATATCAAATATGTATGTAAGGGTCCTACACAGACGGACTGAATTTCAACTGCAATCCAACTGCAAATTGCAGTTCAAGTGCAGTTTGAGTGCAGTTGACACGACTGCAATGCGACTGCAATAGAACTGCAAACCAAACGCGCAGTCGTGTGAACTGCTTGGTTTGCAGTTCTATTGCAGTCGTATTGCAGTCGTGTCAACTGCATTCAAACTGCACTTGAACTGCAATTTGCAGTTGGATTGCAGTTGAAACGCAGTCCGTCTGTGTAGACCCTTACATAGCGCCACCATGTGAAATATTACGAGTACTAGTTGATTGGTTGAATACTTACAACTACATACAAACTCTTTCATAAGGATGTGACTACACACATTGAAACAGTAATTTGGAGGTGCGCGCCATGTTATCGTAGTTTATCTCTACTCAAAGTATCTCCTGGATACAAAACTACAGTGAAATCGGTCCAGCGTTTTGGGCGTGAAGAGGTCACAGACAGATTAACAGACACTGTCTATCTGCTGTCTGTGACTTTCGCATTTGTAATTAACTAGATGACACCCGCAACTCTGCTGCGCCAAAATTCGTTTTTTGGGATAAAATTGTCCTATGTCCTTTATCGGGATACAAAATATCTCCATACCCAGCACAATCGGCTCAGCAGTTTGGACGTGAAGATGTAACAGTAAAAATAGACAGACATACGGACACACATTCGCATTTATAACATTATTAATATGGATATGGATATAGTATGTATGGATCTAGAACAATGTTTGTCTGCACTCATAAATATTCATTCATAAGAGATGAGGTTAAATCGGTGTAGAATCAGCCGATCCGCCACGAAGGTTCTCTATGAATAGAATAAATCGCAGACTGCGCTCTGTTGGTTGTTACATAACACAGATTAAAATCTATTATTTAACTGCAGTGATTCAGGTTATTATAACAAAAGATGGACATGAAAATAATATTTTATTTACCTTCGATCGTGGAAAAACGAGCCACTTTCAATTATTGTTATGGCGAGCACCGCTGGCACCCGTGTTCGCGCGGGGCTTGATGGGTTAATATTATAAATTAATATTATAATTATAAGTGTGTCTGTCTGACTGTTACCTATTCTGCACGCCCAAACCACAGAGCCGATTCTGCTGAAATAGGATATTTAAAAAAAAATATCCTATGTTCTATTCATAGGATATAGGATATTTTTTTCCCGGAAAAAAGTACGATTACCACGCGATACACGATTTTTGGCGCAACGAAGTTGCGGGCGTAGTACTTGACTATAAAGGATTTCAATCATCATAATTGATACTCTCATAATGGTTGATAAAAGGAGATTAAAGAAGTACTTAAATACGTGTCGAGGGGAAATTAGTTCCTCTTAAGCCTTTTACCAGGCACTCCGGCTCACATTTGATTACGAAGCTTACTGATTCTCTTCATTATTACTAACTTTTGAAAGGCTTAAAAAACATTACAGGAATTTTGTTCGCGAATTTTGCCTTTGCATATTTTATTTGTTTTTCAAATCTTTCTAAGATGGTATTTTAGGAATATTCTAAAGTTTCTCTGTTGAACAGTTTATAAATTATACTTGATGACGGCCGCGACTCCGCTGCGCGTTTGCGCCAAAATTCGTTTATCGCTCAAGAACCGTACATTTTTCGGGACGAAAAGTATCCTGTGTCCATTCCCGGGACTTAAAGTATCTCCATACCAAATAGCAGCGAAATCGGCTCAGTGGTTTGGGCGTCAAGAGGTAACAGACAGACAAACAGACAGATAGACAGACGGACAGAAGAACAGACACACTGTCGCATTTATAATATTAAGTAAGTACATATGTATGGATCTATATTATTAAAATATTATTATCTATGTTACTGACATAAAAATAATATTTTTCTGCTCGCTTTTCAAATTGATAATTATATTTTAGTTTGGATGCAAAAACATAAACTTCGTACTTTGTTTCAATGCTAAATCAACAGCCGCGGTTAATTCACTGTTTGAAGGTCAAAAGAGCAATTACGTAGAGAAAACTGATACCTAATGATTACAAAACACATCATTAGCGAGACCTTCGGAATGCAAAATTGTAACAATGCATTCTGCGTTTTGTCCATTTCTGATTTTAGGCATCACTCGCATATTTTGTAGGGTTGTTGCAATTTCGTTCGACTCGGATTCGAAAACTTTACGTGCGATCATTGGTCAATACTTAGCACGGCGGGCGCTAATTGGATGTCACGAGGTGAAGTTTCCGAATTCAAATCAAATTGCGCATCGTGAATCGAATTCTCTTTTGACTGGCTAACGTCAAAGTATTAACCAATCAATAACGTTGTTGACTATATTACAAACTTCTGACAAAGTACCACGGAAGCTGGGCTTAAGACCTCTTCGTTTTTGGTAAAAAATAAAGAGCCGGCTTCAAATTGGTAGAGGCACAATTTTCACAATTTTTGTATGGTATAATTTTCGCTTCATAAATTTCCAAGACTTTCTAGCCCAGGAGCAAAATAAGGAAAATTCTTAGAAGCAAGCCGAATATATAATAGGGGTAAAATAAGGAAAGTTCTTAGAAGCAAGCCGAATATACAGCTACTTTTTCTGTGATTTTGTCTAGATACGAGTATATACCTATTATGTTAAGAGGATAATCATTCTCCCTTTTCTTGTTTTAAAATCGATTTCTTGAAAGAATTTTGGCACTTTATGTACGCATGTACTATCAGGGAAGTTGATTCCTAGGCAGATGGCGGACCTAAGTAAAGTAAGCGTTAAGGCCGTCCCCCGAGCAAACGACCTTGGCCATACATTTGCCGCGTTGCCGAGATCGCGCCAAACCCTATTATTTTTACTTATCTTAGTTCAAAATTGTCCTAAAAAAAATTTTAAACGGCGAATATGTAGTTTATGATATTGTCGATCTATTGGCGTGAGTTTCAAATAAAAGAAATTTGTAAATCCTAAGGAGATGCTGAATGTATGCTTGAATTTTAACAAATTGGTATTACTTTGGAAGCTGATATCATGAGTATAAGAAACAAAAATAAAAAATTTAAAACGACAAAAGGAATGTTGATATACTGAAGATTATTGCTGTATTTTTATTATAACTTTGTAGCTTTCAGATTATGAGTTTATAAGGTTTTAAATACGGTCAATTACGGAATCTCCGGACGGAAAGCCCTTAAGTCAAACCCATCCGGCCGATTACATAAGCCGACCAAATGACGTAGGTCCGTCAACTGCCTAGGAATCAATTTCCTCGATGGTACTTTAAGTGCTACGGTGAAACTTGTGTCATAAAATATGTGGTGATAATGGTCAATAGTAAGGTATATTATCTTATTTAATGTATAGACGCTATTTTTTGTAGTCACGTTGACTTGTTTCGTTCCATTAATAACAAGCTATTTAATTCCAGGCATACACATTTTGATCCCCTATTGAACACTCCGTTTTTTTACATTGTAGCCTGTAGGGTTAATTCAGACCGCAACGCGACGCGTATGCATTTTAAATTTGTTTTGAATTGACAGATTTTCACGACGTCAACTATTTTAGAAATGAATTTACAAATTGCATCTACGCGTCGCGTTGTGTTATAAATTTAGTATTTACCCTTACGGCTTACCCCACAGAAAACTTGACTTTGTACTCTGTAGTAAAATATATTTTCACCGTTTCAGTATGTAGAGATTTATGGATTGCCTTAAGTATTATATCATTTTAATACCTCTAGACTTAAGTGGTAGCCCTAACAGGGCATGTTTTGTCCACAACGCTGACTAAACGAACTAATTCGGTCTCTTTGAGCTATGCCCGACCAATTACAGTAAGGTATGCGTTGACATTCCCGATTACGCCAGCCGTTTTCACTGAAATATGGTGCGAATAAATCGTTCGCAATGCTTTGTTTTTACCTCGTTAGCTTCCGTTAAATGTTTCGGTAATTATTTGTTGAGCACATAACAATTAGTATAATGGTTTCAGCATATTGCGTAAAGAGTAAAACACTAAACTCGTAATATAAGTTCAAATCCTAGAGTTCAAAGAAAAAAATCTGAAAACTTTTTGTTTCTCCCCCAGTCCGCTTGAAGATCAATTTTATTTTGATTGTACCATCAAGGAAGTTGATTCCTATGCAATTGATAGACCAACGTTATTTGGTCGAATATGTCAATTCAATGTTAATCGTAATCTGTCCGATGGGTTTGACGTAACGCAACCAAACTACTTAGGTCCCCGATTTGCATAGGAATCAACTTCTCTGATAGTACCATCGGAGAAATTGATCCATAGGCAGATAATGGACCAACGTTAATTGGTAGAGTTATGTCTAGTCACTATAAGCCTCGGTCAGTCGATTTTGCTTGAAATAATCCGGCCAAATTATATTGGACCGCTGTCTACCTATGAATCTATTTCCTCAATGGCACATGATTTCAACTATACCACACTCAGCGAAACATGGCGGTAGCGGTCATTGAGTCCCTGTCAAAAACTTGTCATTTTCTATTCAAAGCCGCGATTGACAACATCAGCTGAAACTTCATTATTATCAATCGCGGTTAATAAATAAAATGACAAGTTATTGACCAATGATAAATATAGTCATGACTCATGTAGCTTTTACTGGTATTGTTTGGTGTTCAATATTCATGGCATAAGGCTGCTCTTTTGAAAAAAGCGTGCAGATGAAACAACTTTTCATCGGCATTAACAGAGAAATTATATCTGAAAAAAATAATTAGTAATCTACATGATATTATGATACGTAATTTGGTTTTGCAATATTTTTTCTATCGGGATCACATAATAAAGAAATAAAAAACCAAATCACCTCCAAATCGTTGAATGAAACCACTTTACTCCTTCATTATTTATCAAAAGAATATATAAAAAATATCTACTGCTTTGCAATACGTATGTTAATAATTTGGTTTGGATACTTTTTTGAAATATGTATTATATTAAGGGTCTTTTCACCGCTTCCTGATAAGGTGCCCGATAGGCTTATTTGACAGATTCTCCATACTCTATGTGTCAAGTTAAGTGGTGGATAGTCTTATCAGGAAGCGGTGAAACAGGCCCTAAGCCTTAAAAAGGGTTTTTCTCCTATTTCGCCCTATCATGGACGCGGCGAGCGTCGTAACCGCCACCGTACAAGGCGCGCTGTTATGAATGTTATTTTAATGTCATTTACGTCAATATTCGCACTGACAGACAATCGACCCGCTAATTTAGGAAGAGAGGGCCCTTAACGCATGGTAACGTAACGCCTTATTATAATGAAGTGTACATAAACCTTGAGGTCACATAGTTATGTTTCCGCCATTGCGACCGTGAGTTGCTTGTATTTACCACTCGGGGTCGAAACCTTCACAATTTGCATTTAATAAGAAATAGCGTAACGTCCAATATATTGCTCACTAGCGATACGCCCCGACTTCGCAATACTGAGAATCTAAATACTGAAAATAAAATACAGTAGCATGCCAATCTGAGCACCGTATAGCCACTTATACTATTAACAACTCCACGTATAAACCATTTACCTACATTCAGAGTGCAGATTTCAATTTTTAAATTTCCAATACAAAAATATGCAAAAATTTTATTGCGCGAGGCGCGTTGACAGTCGTACTTTTTCATCGGATTCCAACCAAATTGTTCACGGCAATTAAGGGATTCAAATAAATACCGAAATTCTAAAACCATTCATTTACTTTTAGATGCATACATGTTTTGCATGAAATAGTTCAAGCGAATTTGAATACATAAACATAAAGTAGAAGCGAATCTGCTATTGAAATACGATATAGTTTATTTTTACGGTGTTTTAAAATAGTTTTTACAAGCAAAGGCAACTAGTAGGGTGAAATATCAAATTATAAAATAATTATTTTATGATTCGTAAAAGTAGATTTTCTACAATAAAAGTTTTCTTACTATCCATTACCGAAACTCAACGTGGCTCCGTATTTAACATCAAAATAGGTTTTAACGGTTTGAGCCTAAGGAGGCAACAGACAGACGCAATTTCACATTTATATTATTAGTATGAATTTTATATTAACTAACCATTAAAATAAATTTTATATTATTATTTATAGATTATAGAATATACAAAATAATAAAAAATTATCAGCACAAAGGTATTTTATTTATTTTATAACAGTTTCCTTTGATGAAAAAACCTCATCATTTTCCTGTAACTGAATTAGAATTTAGCGCTGCCTGCTCGCACTAAAAACTACTTGGTAATTTTCTTCAACAGAGAAATATTTTTTAAGAATTCAAGCAAAGATGAGCAGGAAACTCCGTCGTCAAAGACTGATAGAAAATATTGAAATATCAACATCAATTTAAAATTGAAATGTAAAACTTAAGAATATATTTTGAAGGAATTTTTTAAATGTTATATTTGATAATAACAATCTCGTTTGTACTTTTGCTAAGTTATTCCACGTATTAACGGTATTAACGTGGTTATACGATGTGCATTGTGCCATACAATGCAATATGCATCGATTTAATGCTAAAGCATTAAAAAATGACGATGACTTAAAAGTCATCGTCATTTTTTTAATACTTCAATCGCAAAAGCTGCTTTAAACACAGGCTTTATGTTATCGTATATTTTTAATTCGGGCGGTCTATACTGTACTCGGCGAAACATGGCGGTAGCGGTCATTGGCTTCCTGTCATTTTCTATACAACGCCGCGATTGGCAACATCTGACTCGTCTGCATTGTCAATCGCTGTTTTCAGGGACTCAATGAGTTCTACCGCCATTGTTGCCGAGTACAGTACAGACCAATAATATTATTATTTGTTGTTAGAGCTGATAATAATAATTGTGTTAGTTCTCCGTAGCTGTAGTTTTCCTCGGTCGGACTTTTGCAATGAAATTGTGTTATTAGGTCGCTATAGTCTGCTAATTGTGCATTTCGTACTCCGCAAGTGTATATTAACCTACTTTTGTGGTACTTAATTCAAACTTTCTTATACTTATTACAATGTAATGAACTGGAAGTATAATATTCCTTCTTTACATAAACCAAAAACTTTGATTTGGGTTTTCCTCTTTCGGTGTTTGTCATTGTTGTTGAGTTTGTTTCATTACTATCGTAAATATTTTTGTAACTTTTGCATAAAATAGTCTTTTAGAAAATCGAGACAATTAACAAAAAACATTTAAAAGAAAATGTACCTATATTTGTAGCAGAGATTCTAAAGGAGGGGTTCCCAAACTTATTTTGTCTACAGCCCACTTTGAAAACAAATTATGCTTTAGCCTTTGCTTCAATTTATAATGAATCCAGATGAAATAAATCACCCCTCAAGCCTCTACACAATACCTCCATTTTTTTTCTGAGCCCCTCTTTAGACCTGCTGCGCCCACAAGGGGGCGTTATCGCCCACTTTGGGAAAGGCTGTTCTGAAGAAAGACTTTTCGCCAATAAATTTTAAAGTGGAAAAGTCTTGGCACTTTAAAGAATCGTATACTTTATGTATGAAGTAGAATTTACTGCGAGAAATATTTCGGGTAATAAACGCTCCATTCAAATTTAAGATTCGTTGATTCGTCTAATGTGGTGGGAAGTTTGAGCAAACTTTCAAGTGTTAAAGAGAGCTCTTAGTACGTACTACGCCTACAATTGGCCACTGTAAAGTCAGCCCTTTGTAGCTCGCCTGGTTTTAACAAAAACCATTAGGGGGGGCATTTTTAAGTGGTAGGATAGTAATTATATGGAACTACTCGCCTTAATAGCAATTATTTGCTGTATTTGTAGTAACTTAATTAATTGTCTTTCAAATAACAATAATTAGTCATGTTACTAAAATACGTTAATTATAAAAACACCTAAGGAAAGTTTAGATTCTTAAGATTATCTAATAAAGTAGATTCGCTTAGGCCATAATATGTAAATTCAAAGTCTTCAGGCGGAAAACGAGCGCCAAGTCAACTATCTAACCCTGGGGGATTACGAACGAGCAATTTTTAAAATCTTTTGGAGTTCTACACCCGAGTCGAGAAAGTTCGTGTTAAACTTTTGAGTTTTTTCTGTTTTTCCCTAGACTATTTGTTTGTGTTGATGTAAAAATTAGTATGAATATGTGTTACTTACGTTGTTTAAATCACTGAACCGAAATTGAAAACTTTACTTCTGCGAAGCAAAATTTTCTTTAAAAATATTAGAATGAAGTTATTTATATTTTTTTATACAATGATAGACTATTTTTCAAGTAACCACAACAAAAAATACGCAACAAAATATTGTAAAACGTATAACATGCTATAATTTTATTATCGTTTGCATAAATTGCACCTAACAACAAGTCGACTAATGTAATAGTCTTAGTCAAAGTGTATTCAACTGGACTATTAATCCGCTGGCTCCGAGCGAACTGACCTATTGACGTGTGTAATGTAATTAAAGCCTGGCAGATGGAAAATCTGCCTTCATTTGTTAAACCAACTAGCACTGACAAAAGCTGAATGTTTCACGATCCACATTACATGATCCTTTGGTCAAATTCGTTCCAATCAAAAACCGTAACAAAAACAACAGACAAAAAATTTTAAAATCACATATTTTTGTTTGTTAATAGCCTGCCAAACGTTGTTGTTAAAATTTCACGGTCAAGCTAATCCTGCGTATCGCACCCTTAACTTTTTTGTCGTATTGGATACTCGTCATAATAGACATAACTACCTTAGGTAGTAGGTTCTTTGGTCGTATGAAATATAAATTAATATTATTTGTTGAAGTAAATTATAATGAGGGTCACAACACTTCGAGAAAATGTAGTAAGTGCCCTTGCGCTTCGCTTGGCTCGTCTCGGCAGGCGCACTACCGTGCTCCCAGATCATTAGGTGCAAAATAAACATGACGGAGCTTTTGGAAACAAAATCAACCCAAACGTTCATTCCTCTCGCCCTAACTAATATAAATATTCTATACTTCGCCATTTTGTTAAACTAGCAAAAGTTGATTTTTTTTCTATCGCGCAGTACTTTATGGCCTATCAAAAAGGTTTGTCATAAAAGAGTAGAAAACTTGGTACCTCAAATAAAAAATAGAATCTATTACTAAGTAGCTACGAGGCACTTTCGCATTCAGTCGCCATTAAAGAAATTTGGTGGCGCAGAAATATATTTTACTAGCTGTCCCGGCAAACGTTTCTTTGCCATATTAAGTATACAAAGTATTTTTTTTTAATTTGATCGCAGCGCTAACTATCGGGACAGACTAAAATTAAAATTCGAATTCGAATATTATTTAAAATTTGACACTGGGATGGTAGCGCCGTCTGTCGGATCCAACGTAAAACATTTCAAAATCAACAACTACTAATAATTTAAAAATTAATTAAAATATACATTGTCCAGCGGACAAAATTGTGAATCTAAACCATTCCCAGATCCCCTTGAACACACACAAAAAAATTCATCAAAATCGGTCCAGTCGTTTGAGAGAAGTTCAGAGACACACACACGCACATAAGAATTATATATATTAAGATTCGTCTAAACTCTAAACTGACAAGCGGCTAAAATCTGCTATGCATACCAGTTATTGTAGCCGAAGCATGGCCCAATGCCCAAGCATCTTTTTTTGTTCCAAAAAATTCAATTAAAATGCCAATACTTACATACTTATATACATACTTATAGTCAAATAATATCCTATTTTATGACATAATATACATATATAATACAAATATATAGTCTGTCATACTACACATATATAGTCTGTCATAAAGTGGCATTTTAATTTAATTTTTATCGGTCGCGATTTAGCCGTGGTAAAGATCGGAGTTTATGTCCACAGTTTGTAAATACTTTCGCATTTCTACTGGTGGCCATGCTAGGGCCACAGAGTGATGTTAGATACTTGCCACTTGGAGTCCTAAGCACTACCGTTAAAATCCAATTCGAACTTTTTGTATACAAATTAAAAATATTCATATTATACATGGCGTAACAAAACTAAGTTATAATTAATGCTTAAGGATGTGTATTGTGTTCCTTATAGAGAGTTCACTGTGAAATGTTCATAGCGCTGCTGCTTTAACGTTAAACTCTATAATATAAGGAACACATACACATTATACATCCTAAAGTAAAAGAGAGTTAGTTTTACACACAGGTAGATAGTAAAATATATTAGCTAAGAGAACCAAATCTAGATCTCATTGGTCTGATCAGCGCCCTTTATATTTTAGCCCTTACATTTATAGGTATAAAGATAAATAAATAAAATAAAAAAGTTGTGTTAATAAGTGTATTGTACGCAGAAATATTTGAATTAATTTTATTCTTTGGATGAATATAAGGGAAGAGACCTAATGCTAGACACTGAAGTAATAGATGACACTTATGACAAAAATACCATAAAAATAAGAATTACTCTAATTATTTCTCACCACTGTAAATTTTATAAGCTTCTCAAGCTATCTGTTGAATTGAAAAAATATATTAGAGACGCCTTCGGGAACAAAATTTTAAAATGGGATCAGTTTTCGTAAATAATATGACCGCGTCAACACGCGCTCGGCAGTTTCTTAGCAAATAGGTTAAGGAAGGCGAAATTTTGCACGTAAGTTTTGAATACATTTATTTGATTTTTTGTAATTTCTATTGATTTCATTGGATTAATGGTCATGTTGTATACACTAATTAATGTTTATTTAAGATTTTTTGTCCATTTTCCCTAACGATATAAAGGGTGTCTACTATTAGTTCTTGAAAATGTAAAAAACCTAATAGATGACATGGATCTCATCTTTGAGTTTTGCAATACATACTAAAGTTATTTTGTACTTTATTCTACTGCAAAAATCATCACTATTCTCTGAAAATAAAATTCTATTAACAATCTAAGAACTTAGAACTACTGCACCTAAACTACGTGTCTAATATTAGACCTTGTACTGATCTAAAAATCGATTGCTTTAGTTTTTTAGCAGTAAGAAAAAGAAAAAAGAGAGCTGAGAAAAGAAAGAAGAAAAAAGAAGAGGCAAAAGAAGCATGGAGACTAAAGACTAAAGAATAAATTTGCTAGGAAAAAAAAGACGGGTTGCACTCCGGGAGTGCCGGCAGAAGTGAAAACTTGATTATTAACGTAACGGAAAATCGATTATTAAAAATATTTTTTTTAATTAATCGAAACCCTTACAATCGATTAAATTTTTAACCAATTTTTTATGATAATCGATTTTTAAAAAATCGATTATCATAAAAACCCTTACAATCAATTCGAGTTCGAGTTCGAGTTCGAATTCGAGTTCGAATTCGAGTTCGAGTTCGACACAAAACACTACTCTCCAACCGTCTTACGGTTTTTCCAAGGTTTTTCGATCAGCACGAGAATCTGACGCGAGTTTCACAGTTTTTACCCATCCCACAAAAGTGCTCAACGCCGCTAAAGAAGTTTTCACTTCAAAAATATGAAAAATAAAAATAAAAGGAAAGATAGTTTCAGCATGGAAGAAGAATGAATAGAATCTGGAGACAACGTGGATAATATTTCTGATGCATGTAGTGACTATGATAAAGTAAATGAAATCTTTTGAAAAATGGCAAATAAAGACCTAATTTAATAGAAAAAAATATGTAAAATGTAATGTAATGTTCTATGTCAACTATTAGTTCATATTGGTGTCTACTATTAGTGATGTTCGTTTTTTGTGATGTCATCTATTAGTGCTTATGACTAAGTTTACAAAAAGACCAATAATATATTTTTTAATTGATTTGTCAGAGAATAATTTATAATAGTTTTATTTTGTAAGAGTTACTGAAGACATGGAAGAAGTTATCAATCCTTTATTTTCATAAATATATATTTTATAACATTCAAATGTTGCATGTTTCCTTAAAGTGTCTGCCATTAGGTCTTCTCCCTTATTCAAAAATAGAATTTCTTTCAAAAACTATATTTTAGGCGGTTCCAGAAAAGATTGTTTGTAGAACCATCGTCTATATGATAATTTCTGTGATTGTATCATATATAACTAAATGTTATCCTCGTTGCGCTGAAATTTCGTTCACGTGGAAACCTTCGAAACGTTTCTCCGGGTTTTTTTTGAAAAGGCAGGTCGGACGTCACAGCTTTGAACCATAAGAATCTATTGTGACTCCTTTGCACTAGAGTATCATCCCACATCATCCATACTATTTCAAAATCGATTAACATTTCTAAACTTTAAGCGCCACGTCACTCCGAACGTTTTAACAGACAGACATACTTAGCGTCTTGATAATATTACCATGAATTATTATTATTTCAGCTAGGCCTTTACAAATTTTTTATTACATGGCTAGTTTACCTTTCTAGCTTCTAGTCTAGTAAAAACAAACTAAACCAATAGGGAAAACTATTCATTTAAATTAGTTAAGCGCGGAAGCATACGTAAAGTTTTTAAGTGGATCGGAAAAGCCCAGCCAAGCATTTTACGTGTTATTGCCGGCTTTAAGCAAATGAGTATGTAATAGCTACGAGTATAGCCTATTTCATTTTCTATTTCCATAAGAACTTAAACCACTGATGCAACCAACCAAATGAGCATTTAAATAATTGCCATGGGCTGGAGAAAATCCATACTAATATTATAAATGCGAAAGTGTGTCTGTCTGTCTGTCTGTCTGTTACCTCTTCACGCCTAAACGGCTGAACCGATTAGGCTGAAATTTGGTACAGAGATACTTTGAGTCCCGGGAAAGGACATAGGATACTTTTTACCCCGAAAAAATGTACGGTTCCCACGCGATAAACTAATTTTGGCGCAACGGAGTTGCGGGCGTCATCTTGTCATATTATAGTTTAATATACGTATTATCCTACTTGCATCTATAATTGCGTTTTTTAACAACGTTTGAGCCGAATCCGATCCCATAAATACGCCCTCGGAAACCTCACTTTTTTCTCATTACCAATGAAACTGGTTTGAATTGGATTTCAGATACGCTCTTACGTCAAAATCACTCGCATGAGCGACTCCTAGTTTCTATGTATTTCTATGAGTAAGTGTTGCTAGCTTCGTGTCGCTTGCTGCAGAGGGTATTTCATAGAAATAGATAGAATTTATAGAAACCAGTAGTGTCACGACGACACGGCGTTTGGAAGCATAATGGTGCTCCCACACCGCCGTTACAAAATGTTTGTAAACATTTTCTAACATAAAAACATTTACTAACAAATGTTGTCAATTGTTACATTTTGTGAGAAACTGTTACATGTTATAAATGCTCCTATACTAATAAAAAACCGGCCAAGTGCGAGTCGGACTCGCGCACCGAGGGTTCCGTACAAACCTGCAAGGTTTACAAAGTTCGTTCATTACGATAATCGAGTCATAACTATGGTATTTTTATTGCAAAATGAAATTCATAACATTACAATGGGGAAAGATGGAGGAGCATAAATTTAAGACAAAGATCTCTTTAAAATATATATTTTGTAATGTAACTAAAAATTTAAGGTTTTCGGAATTTTTCCTTTATGTGTGCTATAAAACGTTGCTTCATGCCAAATTTCAAGATTCTAGGTCGACTGGAAGTACCCTTTAGGTTTTGATTCCCTTGCGAGTACTTGCGAGTTTCAAAATATGCAGCTTAAATTGCTGTTTCTTTTGATTGCGTTGACATAGAAGTTTGATTTTGTTACAGCTTAAAGGTATTATAGACCTGAGTATTTGGTATGAATTTCAATTTAATACCTCTACGCGTTTATGAGGAAATGGGTAGTAAGTTTAAAATTATTAAAAAAATATATATTATGTGATGTAACTAAAAATTTATGGTTTTCGTAATTTTTCCTTTATCTATGCTATAAGACGTTGCTTCGTACCAAATTTCAAGATTCTGAGTTCACGGGAAGCACCCTGTAGGTTTTGATTCCCTTGCAAGTGTCGAAAATTTGCGGCATAAACGGCTGTATCTTTTGATTGCGTTGGCTTAGAAGTTTGATTTTTTCACAGCTTCAAGGGACAGTAGACCTGAGTAATTGATATAAATTTCAGCTTCATACCTCCACGCGTTCCTGAGAAAAAGGGTCTTGACAGACGGACGGACAGACGGACAACAAAGTGATCCTATAAGGGTTCCGTTTTTTCCTTTTGAGGTACGGAACCCTAAAAATATTGACTAATGTTAACATATTTTTATAACTTTTAAATCTGGTATTGACTTACTGCGTACCCCGTCGTCCTTTATAAAAGGTTTACAAACAAAAGGTACTCGTAACACAGTATATTTTATTTTGTTATAATTTATTTTGCTATAATTTGTTAACTTACGTTTACTAAACATTTTCCAACATGAAAACATTTTTTAACATTTGTGATTAAATGTTTGCTAACAAATGTTTATTAACGTTATTAAACATTTTCTAACTGCGGTGTGGGAGCACCATAATATATGGTACGAAAAAAGCCATATTTTATCTGAAGTTTTGTGCTTCGATTCACCGTTTGAACTATTCAATAGGTACCAAGGCTGTAATTGTAATTTGTCGCGGGTACGCTCATAGGAGCGCTATAGCTTCTAATCCGCTTAAATGAGCGGTTTGGCCGCTACACCTCGCGGTGTACAATTATTTCGGTGTTTTGACATAAAATTGCTTGTGATCTAGCGGTGTAGCGGCCAAACCGCTCATTTACGCAGATGCATAATATATAAATTGAGCCTGAGGGTTTTGGAGGTAATTAAAACTATTAGGGAGTAGCCACACGGGTGCTGTGCGGCAGCGGCGCGGCACCGGAACGGTGCCGCTGCGGCGTCTTGCATATAAAAATCAATGACATGCGCCGCACCGCACCGTACGGCATATCGTTGATTTTTATATGCAGGACGCCGCCGCCGCACCGCACCCGTGTGGCTTCTCCATTAAATTTTATGGTTTTGATAAGCAATATTTTATAAAACAACACACTATGATGTGGAAATAGATTTTTGCGAACATTTATTTTACAATCATGTATCAGAGGCGTAGCTAAGCTAACTGCCTCGTTGGAGGTACGCGGCCTACGGCAACTTTTAACGTTCTTTTACGTGTATAACTCAAGGGGATTCTGGAATAAATACACGAATATTGAGTTTATGTTGCGTATAATATTGAAATATGATTATAATTTCATTGAGTTTTGTTGCCTAGAGAGTAAGTTTTTTTAATTAAAAGGTATATTTCTTTCGAATTTAATTTCAAAGAAACGTTTTGCTTTTGCATGGCCGTAACGCTATTTGGATTATCAAATTAGTCTCATCATAGAGTACTGCCTAGATTTTACACATGACAATACATCAAATAAGGTTTTATCTGAACTACAAATCTTTTTCATAAAACTAGGTGCTTACGAGTACCAGCGAGCTGAAACCATAACCGTTTCATGCATGATGCATTGTAACAAATAAACGTATGCGGTTCCCTTACCTACAACGTACTCTTCGCGGCCCAAACCACTGAGCCGATTTTGCTGAAATTTTGTACGGAGATACTTTGAGTCGCGGGAAAGGACATATATTTTTATCCCGATCTATCCCGATCCCAAAAAACATACTGCGCGATAATCTAATTTTGCACGCAGTAGTTTTAAATAAAATAGAAAAGTACAAACAAACAAACAAATATACTTTATTGTGCACAAAAATACTTAAATATAAACAACAATTATTGATAAATCACACATGTACACAAAGGCGGCCTTATTACTTTTAAGCAATTTCTTCCAGTAATATAAAAAATAATTATATATATATATATTATAACCCCAAACATATAAAAAGTAATATGTTTGGGGTTATAAGAAACCCCACGCTCGCCGTTTCGCCGGTTCGCCGCGTTACTTTTATGTACGTGGTGCACGGAGGGTTAATATTGAAATGACCTAACCCAACCAATTGACGACGTAGGTACGTCAACTGCCGTTGAATCAATTTCTTCGACAGTACAATCCGGGTCCCCTTAGTACGGTTTTCGAGATGACCATCATTACTTGATTGCCATCCCAAACGTTACTTTGTGGGGTAAAATGGGTACGGCTTGAAGCATAATAGCTCTTATCATCTTCTCGACAGGAGCTATTGTGCACCGATACCACAAGTTAGGTTTCCCTAGCCCACACTCTAATACTAGCTTACATGAAATGTTGTGTTAGATAATAAAATATAATGTTGTAGGTGATAGTTATAGACAATATTGTTTTAGTAATATAGGCTTTAAATATGGCCATAATTTGGCGTAGGGTAGGAGGCACAGAGTTTTCTACTTTTAACATTTTATTCAAAGTTTTGTCTTTTTTTGCCGTTTGAACTTTACCTTCTTTGATGTTTTTTCGTTGTGTTTTTAATAACGTAGACAAAATATTATTTTTGATCATTAAAATAAAATAATTATTTTTTCTGACGCTCAGCAGACTTTGACTCTATTTCGAGTTGCCAAATTTTTTCAATGTTGGTGCACCAGCAAGTTATCTGAGTAGTTAATCTTTACTTTACAACGGTGGCCTGATCCAAAGTGGAACTTGGCAATGATTTCGACCTAGTAAAAGTATTGAGCTTGTTAAAAGAAATAATTTTCGTTATTGGCATTCGTCTAGGTTTGATAGGCTCGAATACACTTAATTTGATAACCTACTAAACTGTTAAGAGTTTAGAAACACATCCAACGTTTGTAATAATATGCAATAAAATCGAAAGAAATAGGAGTAGTTAAGGTAACAGAGGGGAAACAACCTCGGAGGCAGCTGGGGCATGGAAAAGGCAACATATTGTGTCTAATGACCGTTGCACTGCAAACAAATGCGGTAAAGACGCTTCCACGTGCACGTTACTTATTATTGAATAGAATTTCCTTCTCTTCGCTTTGCTTATCGACGGGATTAAACTGTTGACATTTAAAGCTACTGTATGCTGGAAATGTTTACATTGATTCAACGCTGACCCAATGCAGTAATTCAGTGATACTGCCGTTACGGCATTAATCCCTCGATCGTGGAAAAACGAGACACAATATAGGCTTTCTATTGTTATCGCGGTCGCATCCGACCGCTTGGGGCTCGAAGGATGGCCGCGCTTAAAAAACCCTAAACTCAAGTCTAATGGTCACACTCTAATTCTCACTTTAATGATAACTTAACTTTAAGGATGAAACCTTTAAGGAGGGGCCAAACCCTCTATTAAATCTCTAATCATTCAAATATATTAAAAAATATCACAATATCCGTGTTCAAATTTACAATTCTACCTTCTGTGGAGTACAACCCGTTGATTTTAATACTATGGACTTATAACAGCATATTTTACAGGTGAAGAAAGTGAAACAGAAGGCAATAATGTATCATCAGACACATCTCCTGTGCGGCAGAAGAGATCGGGGATACTCAAAGGTGGCAGGCTGTGGAAGTCTCTGGACCACGACAAGGACAGTGAACAGGTGAGGATGTTGACCTGAGGTACTATTTTTTCGTAAAAGCCTATGATGTCCCAATGCTGGGCAAAAGCCTCCCTCGAGTTTTTCCATTCATCTCGCTCTAGCCCCACCGGTAGGTCAACTTGGCTTGTTTAATGTATGTGTCAAGTTTATTGCGCCATCTTTTTCGAGGTCGATTATATTTTATACTGTAGTATAATTGAAAGAGCGAGGCACAGAATTTCATGCTTTGTAATTGTAATATTTTATGAAATTTTGAAATGATTCGCCCATTTATATTTAAAAAAACCTCAAAGTACGAAACCGAAAAGTATTAGTTAGATACAATATATCCAAAGTTAGAATACAATATAATACCCGAAATATATAATACTCGAAGTAATAAAACCCTCTTGTAAATAAAAATATAGAAGCCGTATAACAACATGTAGTTGGCATAATTGTTGAACTGTTTTGTCCTTGCCTGATTGGTTCGACACCTTAGGGCTTCTGCTACCGGCATATTTCCTGTAGTTATCATACATTTTTTGACGCCGGTGGCCACCACACGCTACATCGTTTCACTTTACGACCAATAGACTAGCTTAAAACGGCATTTGTGGCTGTGGCGTGTGGCCCGTGTGCGGCGACACTTAGGTCTAAACAAGTAACAGCCAAACAAACACAGTATTGCAGTCATAATAACAATATTGTTATGTATTAGTATAGAATTTATTTTATTCATATCTTATAATATTTAGTATTTACCAATACCTGCACTAGATAAAAGCGTATACATGCCGGCGGCCATTATTTTGCGAAGATAAATAAAATACGTTTACGTTATCATGATAAATGTATTTCCTGGCGTTCATTGTATAAAAGTTCTAACACGCGCTGCAGTGTTTAAGTTATGTTGTCAACTTATTTCCCCGTTTCTATTTCCTTCAATATCATTTGAGTTCAATTTTAGCTTTATCGAGCGGATAAAGACGGATTAAGTCAATAACAAAAGCAACATAATAGTGTCGATTATCTAAATCTTATTTAAATATGGGTCAACGGGTAGGTCAACCGTAATATTCTTACACCTTTTAAATGTTTTTTATAGAGAGAGAGATTTGTGACAAGGGGTTTGTATGATAAATGACATGCATTTATTAAATTACATATTTTTTATTTATTTATTGAGGTACCAATTAACAGCTTATACATAATAGCTCTTAGCATTTTAGTCTATCACTAATTTGAATGCAAAAAATCAAATCGAAAGTTGTGAGCTCTAAACTCTTCGTGCAAGAGTGCTCTTTGTGTAAAAAAGCGTATCCAATGATAACGAAAGAATCGTATTCACTATCAATAGAGTCTGTGTTTCGTGATGTAGACAAAAGAAAATTCGATAACATTGTTTACGTGTTTTGTATGCGTTGTAGTTGACGAAACAACGATTCGCGTTTGAAAACATGATCGGTGTAAACAATGCTCGTTTTCACTTTTTCAGTACGCTTTTCTAAGTTTTCCAAGCTCGTGGCTTAGGGCCGATTCACACCGGAATGGCAGAGGCGAGGCTAGCAATTTCAGTGTCATATGATTTTAAACTTTATCTTCATTATTGTAATAGATAGTATCGCTTGAGAAATCGACGCCGCCGGCGGCCGCAAGAGGCCACGAGCGGCCACGAGCGGCCACGAGCGGCCACGGGCGGCCGTAGATTTCTCAAGTGATACTATGTACTCGTATTACAATAATGAAGATGAAGTTTAAAATCATATGACACTGAAACTGCTCGCCTCGCCTCTGCCATTCCGGTGTGAATCGACCCTTAGGCTCGATTGAGATCGCGCGCCCATTGCAACTTTTTGTAGCGATGAAGTCGCGCGTTTATGGAGTGCACGACTGCATTACTATACTAACGTGCGTTATTCGCATTTGCTACGCCATACAGGACACAGCTAGCGACTGTATCGATGCAAATATGCGACAGTATCGCGACTACATCGCTCGCATCGCATTCGTCGCATCGCATCGCTGCAAAAAGTCGCAATGGACGCGCGGCCTCATATGCGTCCGCACGACAGAATGGCTTGAGCGCGACACAACGAAATCGCAAGCAATCGTATGTAAATATATCGTTATACACAATTTCTTTTGATCTCGCTGTGCATCGGCCGGGCCGCTCGGTCGCGCCGAGTATTCTAAATGTTAGGTATTGAAGGGTTAGATAATTTTATGCTAAGTACTCACATACGGTTTTTCTCGATAGTTTTACTTCAAATCGAGTAATTATTACTGTGTAGACCGCAAAACTGACAGCTCGAAGGCTCGCACCGAGCCAGCTTGATGGAATTAAATGTATCGATTTAGAGTATAAAAACTATCGAGCAATGCTGAATGTGTGGGCGAAAGTCCGAGCCGCGGTATTTGCTTGACGTTATTGCTCGATTGAGCAAAACCGTATATTATGTGAGTACTTAGCATTAATCTATGTAAAACTTAATTACAGTTTTTAGTCTTCATCCAACTATGGCGAAGACAAAAGAAGCCTTATGATTTATATTTATGGTTAAAAATATTATATTATGCTGCTGTCTCTAATTTAAAGTTAAATTCAAATGAATAGCAGTGTAACAATCTTTAACTTAGATTTTTAACTACCACTTCCTTTCAGAACGATGACCAACGGTCAACGACAACCAGCGACGACGACGTATCCCTCACTACGACGAGAACCGTACGTTTTGCCGAGAAGCAGAAAGAAGTAGTAGAAGAACCCATCGAACAAAACGATTCAGACACCTACGAATCGGACACAGAATCAGTCACGGAATCACAGAAAGAAGAAGATAGTACAATAACCTCCCATAGGTAAGGTAAATCTTGAGTAGCAGTTTTTTTTTAATGTTACATCTTTTTCTTATAATCTTACTACGAGTAGCTGTTGCCCGCGACTTCGTCCGCGTTAGCATGTAGTAGATCACATACCAAGTATTATTTATTGTACAAAAATATTCAATGTACAGAATTGACTTTCCTACGATTTTATTATATTACATAGATGTTCCGCGCGGCTTCGCTTGCTTAATTTAGGAATTTCACGCAACCGTACATTTTTCCGTAAAAAATAGCCTACGTCCCTTCACATGGTCTATTCTTCATGTTTGCCAAATACTTAACATAAAAATTGCTCCAGTAATTCTTAAGATAATAAGCAATTTCATATAATTTCCCCCGTTTTTTTCCACATTTTTCCCTAATTCTTCGCCCCAATTAGGCTTAGGGTAATAAAATATAACCTATAGCCTTCCTAAATAGGCTATCTAACACTGAAATAATTTTTCAAATCAGACCAGTAGTTCCTGAGATTAGCGCGTTCGAATAAGCCCTTTCATATAATTTCCCCCGTTTTTTCCACATTTTCCTCTATTTCTTCGCTCCTATTAGTCTTAGCGTAATAAATATAGCTTATAGCTTTTCTCGGTCAATTTTCTATCTAACATTGAAAGAATTTTTCAAATCGGACCAGTAGTTCCTGAGATTAGCGCGTTCAAATAAGCTCTTTCAGATAATTTCCCCCCGTTTTTTGCACATTTTCCTATATTTCTTCGCTTCTATTAGTCTTAGCGTGATAAAATATAGCCTATAGCCTTTCTCGATAAATGGGCTGTCCAACAGTAAAAGAATTTTTCAAATCGGACCAGTAGTTCCTGAGATTAGCACGTTCAAACAAACAAACAAACAAACTCTTCCCAATTATAATATTAGTATATAGATATATAAAATTCTCGTGTCACAATGTTAGTCCACAAACTCCTCCGAAACGGCTTTACTGATTTTTACCAAATTTTATATGCATATTCAGTAGGTCTGAGAATCGGCTACTGGGTACTTATTATATTGATAAGAGCATTTGTTGCATAAATAATAGTAAATTATTACAACTCTAATATTACAACTTGACTAAACTAGTTAAAATATTACAACTCGAGAAAAACGACGACCATGATAGCGATGGACGTTGCCATGGTGACATACTTTATTTAGTCACTTCAATAAAATAATACGGGCGATATACTTTATAATGGCAAAGAAACGTTTGCCGGGACAGCTAGTAATATATAAAATTCTCGTGTCAAAATGTTTAAGTCCGCGAACTCCTCCGAAACGGCTTTACTGATTTTTACAAAATTTTATATGCATATTCAGTAGGTCTGAAAATCGGCTACTGGGTACTTTATATATTGATAAGTGCATTTGTTAAATAATAATAGTAAATTATTACAACCTGAGACTGATGGCGGCCATTGTTTGTGCGACGAAATAGCGATCGACGTTGCCATGGCGACATACTTATTTAGTCACTTCGATAAAATAATATGGGCGTACATCTCAATGTGCGCGAAATACTTTATACTATGGCAAAGCAACGTTTGCCGGGACAGCTAGTAATACTTACTATAAATTAATTTTAAAAGAAAATTACGACGCTGTTTAGGTTCGATTTTCATTTCATGGACGTAAAAAAAAGGCAGACGGAGTCTTACTATACACAGCACTGTCTGTGTCTTCAAAAGTTCAGAGTAGGCCACGCACACATTCTGACGCCTGTCAAATGGTATGGACTAGCGTAAGAATGTGTGCTTGCGGACCGTGTACATGCAGTCAGCCTGGCCGACTCTGAAGACACAGGGCTATATTAAGAGGACATAATATAATAAGACTCTATACAGGACTATAATATGACTCCGTTCGCCTTTTTTTACGTCCATGTTTCATTTATCAGAGAATCAGGCAGTGGCGTATTTACTAATGGTGTAATGGGGTTATGGCGACCGACCGGCAGAGCCATTGTAAATACGCCCCTGCGATTGGAATCCCGCATTGTCCTAAACAGACTTAAAAATAATCTACAAACTCAGGCATGGAGCACAAAGGTCTGTATAACGGAGGAATTAAAAATATAGAAATATAATTTCCACGCTAATTTCGATGACAGTAGCTGGTTTCATTGAAATCGGTTTATCTACGCAGTTAAATGATTATATAGCTGTCCCGACAAACGTTGTTTTGCCATATAAATAATTTTTTGTATGAAAAATAGACGTTGGCCGATTCTCAGACCTACTCAATATGCTCACAAAATTTCATGAGAATCGGTCAAGCCGTTTCGGAGGAGTATGGCAACGAAAACTGTGACACGAGAATTTTATATATTAGATGCCTTAGCACCAGTTTCTATCAGTTTTGGCATGGTCTGTCATCACTCATCGTTATCAGTAATGATTTAAAATACGAACTTCGGCTGCATATCTTCGGCGTGGTGTGTTTGGACACGGAATTACGCTAACAATTGAATCACGGGACCGCTAAAAATACAACATCGAACTATGTAACCCATCAAAACCAATGACAAACCACCTTATAACCCGACGGAATTGGAACATCCGCCATCCACCTCAGCTGTCATCACATATATTCCGTGGCTGTCATCGGCGGTCGTGTCCAGAATCCTTTCCGTTCCAATTGTTATTCCGAGCTCTCACTAGAAGGAACGTGATTTACTTGTGTGACAAAAATGTGGTTAGGCTTAATATAAATCAGTATGAAATTTTCTGTACAGACTAGAGTAGTAATATTTTCTCGGCCAATTTAATGTTATTTAAGATATAATTAAATAATTCTTTTATCAAAATTTTCGGTATTAACAGAACAAGCCTTTTTGTCAGTCTGTCACTTTGTCTACTTTTCCGTACAAAGAAACCGTACTAAAAGTGTACCGTACCGTAATTCTGAAAGTGTACATGTATATAAATACTTTTAAAGACAATGAGAGAACAACTAGGTATGTTATTTAATAAACATAAATTCTGGGAAATAAGTACAATAAAATGGACCACAAGTTCAACAAAACAGCCAAAAGGCCATTTACGAATTATATTTCAACGATGAAATAAAACTGAAAAGCGCTTAACAAAACGTTCATTTCACCGTGAAATTTCAGGACTTCACATTCTCTTAACTGATGCTCACCACATTAAAACAGCTGCATAACTTTGTTTTATTAACTTTATTATTTGACGTCAAATTTAATTTATTATATTTGTTTACGCTCGGATTTTAAGTTTTTCAATAGAACCTTAAAAATAATTGCGGTTTGAAAACGTTGAATGTTTTATTAGATATACTTATACTTGGGTCACTCAGGTTTAAAGTTAAATGTAACGTTGTTTACTGTTTCATATCCAGGACATACTTATTATGGACAATACAATACGACAATATAATATGAACTTATTTAAGTTTGCTATCTCTAAGTTACTGTTGAAAATTCTTAACCACGGCTGCCACAAAAAGGTTTCTTCTGCGGTAATTCACAAAAATATGACTAAACTAAATCTGTAATTTTTATTCTTTTTCCTTTTATAACTACCGTACTCAAAGTGTAATTATAAAGAAGATTATGACATAAGCCCTATACATTTTCTGTCATACTCTTCATTAAATTGAAGGTTAATCATAATTGAATATCTCTGAGTACGGCCGTAACTTTCTGGTTTATTCTAAACGTCTCATTTTGGTCGACAGATTGGAAACTCCGCTCATTTTAATGGGTAACGCTTCGAAGACGAACTCTGCGGTGCAACAGCTGTTCAACAGCAGTCGACCTCCACCACCAGCTATAGAACCACAGTTAATTACTTCAGAGACACTCCGGTAAGCTTAAAGTCACATTTAAGGGTCAATTCAGACCGCAACGCGACAAGGCGAGGCGAGGCGCGGCGCGGCGTTTTTATTTTATTTATTTATTTAAGGTCGCTTTAACATCAGGGTCATTAGCGACCACAACAAAGAATACATTACAGAAGACTTAAATACATTTGTATACATTTATCATTTTCAAAAATTTTAGAGTTTTAATACATCCATTTTCATCATTTAAACATTCTTTTAGATGGGTAGGTAAATTACAATAGCTTTTTCAACATTTTATGATAAACATTCAACAAGGAGGTGAAAAACAGAAAGAAAACATCCACATTTGCATTTGCTTTTTTCAGTCTTAGTAATATTGTGAATATGAGTGATGTTTGTATGTCCAATTCGCAATCTGGTTATAACTACTTGATCATTTCTACATGAAAAGTGGACAGGAACTTTATCAAATATAGAATTTCTAATTGAAAATAATTTAGACACATTACCTGATTTCCAATAAATGTCCCAATTGCATTTAATTTTGTACTTTATATATTTCTTTATGTCAGAATATGTAACTTTATTTGTACATTTAATATTTATTTCATTAGTTGTATTATAATATAATTTTAATTCTACTTTTAGATAATTTGGAATCCATATAATTTTAAAAATGTAATTATTTTGCAAAAGACTTATAATCCTTAATTTTAAATTTGTATGGATTTGACAGATTTTAATTGCGTGAGACGTCTTACGAATCAGTCAATGCCAAATAAATTTAGAAATGCATCTACACGTTGCGTTGCGGTATGAGTCAACCCTTACGCAATAAAATGCGACGCAATGGCTTTCTGAAGGTTTTTGACTAAAGTTTTTCTATTCAACGGAGTTGTTGATTGGTTTTGACGCTAGCCAAATTTTTAAGCTTTACTAAAATCGAATTAGGGAGGCACGGAATTGCTTACTTTGATTTTTCAACAGCTAAAACAAAACTTTACGGCAGCGGTGTAGGCAGAGGTAGAACAACAGATCAATCATCAAACTATATCTGATGTATTATAATAGATACTATAAATGCGAATATCAGCTATATCTATCAGATTTTCATCTAGTGCGTATTTCTTATATTTGCTTTCAACTTTTATATATCACGCGTTCGTGTCTTAATGGTGTGAACGGACCCTTAGTTATAATTTCAATAGCACGAACTGTTCTTTGAATTCAAATCACGTTATTCGTTATTAAAGTAGTGAATGGGATTAAATCAATTTTCATAGCGTAATTAAAGTAATGAGCGTGCGACGTCCGTAGCCTAGTACTTTTACTCTATTAAATCTTGGCGTTTAGTCAGTATGCATTCGACAAACGACAGTCAAACTTATAAATAAAACGTATGTGATGTTTTTTTTTTTTTTTTTTTTTAATAGAAGGCAGGTCGCTATAATCCTGGCGTCACTGCGACCCATGAGGATCTATTGTGACTCCTTCGCACTAGAGAATCATCCCCAACCCAATACTGCTCATAAATTGAACGATATGGTTGGGGTTGGTGCCACGAATTTCCTCTGTGGATGAGTATTCGTGGCGACCAAGGTGCCTGTTCCTGCTCTGTACTAGAGCAGGACAGTCGAGGAGAAGGTGAATAGGTGTTTCATCCTCCTCACAGAATCTGCAAGTCGTTATACTACAAATACCCATTCTGTTTAGGTGTTTGTTGAGCTTGCAGTGCCCAGTTAGGCTTCTGGTAAGGATTCTTAATTGGTTCCTACCCAGGGTGAGCACTAATTCTGATAGTTTCTTGTTGAAGCCAGGAATTAGTGCCTTGGAGTGTTCAAGGCCAGGGGTCTCAGCCCATTGCTTCCTGCATAGTATGTGGCCCCATTCCTTGAGCACTTGCTTTGTGGTACTGGAAGTTATACCACAGACTGGTTCTGGGCCATATATGAGACTCTCGGCCCCAAGCCTAGCCAGTTTGTCAGCGGTTTCATTGCCGGGGACGTTACTGTGGCCCGGGACCCATACTAGGCGGATGCTGTTGTTCCTTCCCAGCATGTTTAACGTCTCAATGCATTCCAGAACTAATTTGGACGAGACTTCTGCGGCAGTCAGTGCTTTAAGTGCAGCTTGACTATCGGAGAAGATAAACACGTTTTTATTAACTAGGGCCATCTCCAGGCTTTCTAGTGAACAACCGAGGATAGCGAAGACTTCAGCCTGAAACACGGTCGCAAACTCCCCCAAACAGGCGTATTTGCCTTTCGGTGGCCTGCCTCCGTAGAATCCGGCTCCCGCACGGTTGTCTTTCCTTGATCCATCCATGAACCAAGAACCAAACTATGTCGCTAGGGCGGACATCGATTGGGATTTTTCTTTCCCAGTCCTCCCTGGAAGGTATAAAAACCTGATATTGCTTCGAAAAGCTATGCACCTTGATCATGGCATCTGATGGCATGGCCATGACAGGTAATTCACAGAGAGACTGTTCCAGCTGTCGAAATGGGGTAGAGGTATGTGATGTACAAGAAGTATCCAAGTGACATTTTAATTTGAAAACGAAAAAAAATGTTTAGAACCAATTGAAGTTCCAGACATTTTTTGTGTCGAAAATATTTCGAAATTTGTTATGGAACATCTTAAGTAATAAATCATGGTATAGCCATTAAGACTTTCCTAGTCCCTTGCGCAATAAGCCTTGTATTTTTGTAAAGACTGCTGTTGGTTGGTGTTGTATGTATGACAACGGGATCTTGGTCCTATGACTGCGTCACCTAAATATATTCTCATTTAATATCAAGTCTATAATATGTGTACGTGGCTGCGTATTTTTCTCAATGGAAAATCCTCAGCGTGCATTTCTCTGACAACCCATAATGATATTACTATCTAGGTCACATACGGTACTGCGATATGTTAAATCGCGGATATCATTTTATTTACAGACATTTTTGTCGTATAATTCAAAAAGGCAAATCAGGCCTAGTAGACAACTTCAAACTTGTATTCGATAACTTCAACAAGGATGTCAGAAATTAGGTAAATCTGTCAAAAATACTTGCATAATGCTGCACTCGCTGCACTGCTAAAAATGTAAGCAAATAGTATGCTTACATTTTATGTCAATCATTGTGATTTATTGAGGCTTTAATTTGCTCGCTACGATTTGGTATATTTTTGCCGTTCGATTACAATTTGAAGTGCAGTCGTGACTGGGACTATTGTAATTTTAGACTGTATGTTTTTGTGTAGTATTTATTTTCGATAAACAAAGGCATCATTTTATGGGAATAATTATTTTTAATTGTCTCCTATATTATGCGACTCCTCCGAAATATTCTAGCTTAGCGTACAAATCGAAATTCACACTTCAACAATTTTTGGCATCGAAACCGGCAGCAATCCGTGAATTTACGTTTTTATTTTAGAGCGTGGGATGCGGGGGCGAAACCGAAAACAGAAGAGGCGGCCGTGAAGCGACTGGCTGAGAGGAACGCTTTACGCTGCTCGTTACTACGGAACGAGGCGAGGAAAAAACAACAACCCAAGGTACGTATACTTTGCTTTAATTCTACGAGAATGCGCTGTAGTTTTTTTAAAAAAAGGGGATTAATTCGACCCGTAAGTATGAATTATCAGAACTGCCCAGTTTTCGTATAAGTATGTTAGTGTACAACTCTATATCAGCGTTTAAAAAAATGTGCCCAAAAGTGTATATGTATGTTTTTTTATGTTTGTGTTCGCATAATATCTCCCGAACTGCAGGTCCGATTTAAGTGATTCTTTTTTTGTACTAGGTATTGTACAACTTAAGGAATACTTACTACAAGTTTTATCAAAATCGGTTCAGTAGTTTTGGAGATAAGGAATTTTAATTCTTAACTATGGGTAATTAAGAATTAAAATTCCCTATCTCCAAAACACCTACAATGTTGAAGTCGCTTTTATTTTTTTTAATGATATTTTTATTACGAGATTTTTTCAATCGTCTTAAATTTGTCGATCATGAACATTGAACAGCCATTCTTCGTGTTCGTAGCTATGCTACATTAGACTAAAAGCCAAACTTAATATTATATTATTTAGGCGCTACGTTGGAAGAAACAAACGTCCGAATAATATGTTCATCAGTTATATTTATTTATTTGTTTTGGAAAACCAATTCTATATAAAAAGAAAGCCAATGACAGGTTTTCACTAATAATAGACAGATACTTATGACATAGTTATCAACCTTACTAGGGCTTCACGCGAGAGCGAGATTTTTCTCGTTTCGTCTCGTTCTCGTTTCGCTTTTACGAGACGAGAATGAGACGAGACGTTTTGGAAAATATTCTCGGCAATACCGAGACCACATACAGGACAACCCGAGAGGCGAGAGTCTCGTTTCGGGTCTCGTAAATTTTTTTAAATGAAGTTTTTGTTTAAAAAATCAAAAAAGGTCTACTTAGAAAACAGTATATTTTACAAAATATAAAATCTGGTAACCATCCAAACTGCATTTTATCATATTTAAAATATGCTAGTCATAAAATATTCCTTATTCTCTATATTATGTTATAGAAATAAATCATTATTTACAACTAAGCGAGACGAGACGAGACAACTGGTAACGAGACGAGACCGAGACTTGAACGAGACTCAATTTTTTGAGGATTGACGAGAGAGACGAGATTTTTTTTTTACTCTCGCTTACTCTCGTCTCGTGTGAAGCCCTAAACCTTACAGTATACACACATACTATAAGAGGTACACACATACTGTACGTAAAAGTAAACAAAAATCTTTATTATGTTTTATATAATATATTTAACATTTAAACAACGAAGTAAACCAAATGAAACAAATTGTGTTAATAAATAAACCTAGTTGAAAAATACTCTGTAGTTATAAGTTACAATGTAACAACTAACAATACTCGCAAACAGAGTAGTAAAACTGGGGCGATATTAGTTAAACTTCAACTACTATTATAATATGAAGTGGGTAACTTACAATTTGAAAACTATCGTTTTGTACATAAAAAGAGGCTTTAGGACCGGGAAAATGATTTGAAATAAAAAAATTTAATTCTATGTATAGCTGGATAATGAATATATTAGCTAAATGATGAAGTAGGTAGAAATTAGAAGACATGTTCAAATTTTATAATTTTTCCCTTAAGGGGAAAAAATGTAGTTGCTCTTACACATAATATTATATTGTATAATGTTAACCCACTTCATCCAATCATGTCTTCATATTATACAGGGTGTAACAAAACTATAAGTGATAATAGTTTAGGGCTTGTATGTGTCCCTTAAATTGCGTGCAATGAATTTTCCCATACAAAAGTGTAAAAAGTTACTCTTTAAGCGGTGCTACTCTTACAGTAAACTTGATACAAGGCACACATATACACCCTAAAGTAATATCACTTAGTTTTGTTACACCCTGTATAGTTCTGAAACTACGGAACGCTGTGAAAGTGATTGTTCACGTTCAGCCAAGAATACATAGATCTATTGACATTCAAGTTTCAAGTTAGCGGAGCGATGCACAGCTAAATAGATCAAGGAACACGTCTTTAGCAAACTGAACTTAAAAGTTAAACACATTTTGCAATCACTTCCAAATTTTAATGCAAATAAAAATCCATACTTAATATTATAAATGCGAAAGTGGGTCTGTCTGTTTGTTACTTCTTCACGCCCAAGCCGCTGAACCGATTTACTGAAATTTGATATGGATTATGGAGTTATTTTGGGTCCCAGGAAAGGACATAGATACTTTTTTAATAAATTGTATGGTTCCAGCGCGATAAACGAATTTTACCGCAACGGATTTACGGGCATTATCTAGTATTTATATTATAATTAATAATCGGCCAAGTGCGAGTCGGACTCGCACACGAAAGTTTCCGTACCGTTATAGAGCAAAAATATGCCAAAAATTTAGGTTTTTTCTTGTATGGGAGGCCCCACAGATAGGCCCCCTTAATTTTTTTTTATATTATTCTTAATAATAATAAAGTACACATACAGTACTTTGTGAAAATTTCAAGTCCCTACCTCTTGCCATTATTGATATCGAGCAAAAAAGCCAAAAAAAATTACGTTTGTTGAATGGGAGCCCCCTTTAGTATTAATTTTATTTTGTTTTTAGTATTTGTTGTTATAGCGATAACGCATAATAATTATACACAATCTGTGAAAATTTGAGGAGTCTAGCTATAGAGGTTCTTGATATACAGCCTTGAAACACCGACAACGGTGTTTCAAGGCCCGTCGGCGGCAAGGTCTGTCGGCCCGTCCAAGTTGAAACTTGGACGGGCCGACAGACAGACAACAAAGTTTTACTAATAGAGTCCCGATTTTACCCTGTGGCTATATGGAACCCTAAAAATGATCTATGCTAATTATTCGACTTTCTAGTGTTAAAATTACACATCAGGTATTTCTGTGAAAAGCTGCAAACTATCAATGATATCAAATGGTAAGATATCGGTTAGCCACAATGAAAAGCAACTTTTATTTTGTGAAAAGCGAAGCAAATCCCGTTATCCGCCTCCAGTTGATATTCCAAGAATTTTGCATTTAAAAGAGCAAATAAAATATGTTTCCTTACTCCTATATTGTAACTTGTCAGCAATACGATTCGAAGCGCAGTTGAAAAAACTTTACGGGTTTCCTATTTAGGTATTTAAGAGCACACAAACAAATACAATGTGTGCTTAAATGAAGTATTTATGTTTAGATAACCAAATTCTTCATTTATGTATATTAAATGAAGAATTTGGTTATCTATTGCCCAAGCAATAGATAACCATGAATCATGATTATTATTTATTATTGACCACCAGCTGCCTTCAGTGTGGACAAGTCAGTCCTAGACCTGTCGATCCTGAATACACAGGGAGATACAGTGGTGAAAAGGTGTGGGGGGCCCGTTGAAAAAAAAGCATTATGTACACGTCATTGTTTTTATTCGTCCCATGCCGCATTACACGCAGCTTACAACAATGGCATTCATAAACTCATGTGCATTATTGCTTAGCCATGGCACACTTATGGTTGAAAAGTGACTTAGTGAATCGCAATGGTCGCTTTGAAAGTTACAAAGCCAGGTTTCCGCGCTTATGTAAGTTTACTGTTATGAGAAGCTCTAATCTAAACAGTATTAATATCAACGCTAAAGCTCTAAAACTTTCGATTTCAACGTCTTGTCTGAATTTAGCTCAGTTATATCCAAGATTCTGTAGCGGAATAGTGTGAATACTATCTGTTCTTTGTTCTATCGTACTGTTTATTTTGGGCTTATCATGATTCAAATAACAATAATATTACGTCTGATTTTAAGTCTCTACTATTTTATTACCTCTAAAGTATTTTGAATCAGTTTTGTTATTTGTCACTCTGGCTATACTTATCTGATATTAAAAAAGGATCATGGGCATTTTGGTATATTGCTCAACAGAGATAAAATATATACCATTAGATAGCTCTTAGTGAGTAGGTAAAAAAGTTATATGGCGCCCAGCCCTAGCGACACAATCCATAACTGTTGAGCACTATACCAGAGCCCCTTACATTTTTGCCCCTCATCATTTGCACTTCAACTGTATCTATATTTTGAAATATATTATAATAACTATATTTAATATTTTCTATATCTAAATAATTAAAATTGGTTTTTAATTTTGTCTTAATTAGTCTTGAATTTAACCAATTTAGTCTTGAAATATTCGTGGTAGTCCAGGGAAGGTTTATATTAGGATTTAGGAAGGAAGTAATACGAAGTTCACTGAGTCATCTAGTAACCAGGGGGAGCGAAGCGAGCCCTAGTGTATCCCACAACCTTTACATTTTGTGATTCACTTTACGGAAAAACTGTCACGCATTTTGATTTCGGTGTGATGTATTTATGTACGTTTTCATAGGAATAACTAGCTGTCCCGGTAAACGTTGTTTTGCCATATAAAGTATTTCTACTTCATCAGTTGATACAAAATCTTGCCCTCTCTTTTGTCCCCTAAGAGGGGTGGAAGGAAAAATGTTATACTTACACCAAATTTTAAGTTGAAAAACACAGTAAATAATTTGAAGTAAGTCCATTAAAGAAAAAAGTTTGATACAAAATCGGACCCCCCTCAGAGGGGTGGGGGGGGGATTTTTTATATATCAGATGTTGAGTTCAAAGAAGACAAATATATCTGCGAAAACCGTTTGCAAATCGGATCAGTAGTTTTCATGTTAAAGAAAAAAGTTTGATACAAAATCTGACCCCCTCTTTTGTACCCTTAGAGGGGTGGGGGGAAAAAATTTATACACCAGATGTTAAGTTGGAAGAAGACAAATATATTTGCGAAAACCGCATTCAAATCGGATCAATGATTTTCGTGTGATGCTGGAACAAACATACAGACAGACAGACAGACAAAAATCGAACCACATTTTTGGCTTCTATAGCGATGTAATGTGACACTTATTATTTTTTGAATATCTTTAATGTACAGAATTCTCGTTTCTACAGTTTTATTATATGTATATAGATATAGATTATGCACAAGTTTAAAAAGCATAAAATTAAATTAAATTAAGAAATTTAAAAAAAAACCCGCCATAAAACTTTAAAAAGTAATGAAGAAATATTATTTACTGACTTTAGTTTAAATAATTCCTAAGAGTAAAGTAATATTTTTAGTCCATAAATGTTGTCAAGGTGTGTCGGAGGACCGCTAATGTAGATGTTTGATTTCACATAACATTATGGTTTATGGGTCAGTTCAGAACGTCCTGAATCGAGAGAATCAGCGACTATTATGGCGACACAAAAAGCAAAAGTCGCTGTTGTGGTAGTTTACTGGCGGTCCCCCGACCCGACACACCTTGACAACATTTATGGACTAAAATATTACTTTACTCGTATAGGAATTATTTAAAAATTAAAATAAGAAAGAAATAGCTCGAAATTTCCATTATGTTCAACTATAAACAACATGAAAAACGGAAATTGTTTTTTAAATTAACCTAAAACATTTTCAGCAGCAAGTTAGATTAAATTGAAATGAAACAAAATACCGTGAAGTACGGGGCATTTAAAACTGTGTCCTCCGCAGGAGTGTTGGCAGTTTTACAGTTTTCATTTTCATTTCAAAGTTTGTGTTTACAAAATCAACTTGAATTAAAAATACAAATACTAAGTGAGAACAAAAGCGGCAATAATTGAGTTGGAAGTTGGAACGTACCTAGGGTGGCGAATGTATTAATTTAATCCAATATTGATGTAGCTTAGTTCTTGGTTAGATTCCGTTTTCTAGAAATATACACGATCGCGGATTCTTGGAAATATATTGTTATTCTATTACTGTCGCGGTCGCCAGTATCCTTAATCCTTATGGGGGTTGATAGGTTGATAAATAATTATTCTTGCAGTCAATAATTCAACGTCAAACACGTTCAGCTGATTAGTCATTATTAATTAACTCTTAAGTCAATCGTTTTAAGTTTGTTTTAGGTGTATGTATAATGTAAAATACCTATGAGAATTACTCAATTTTTATTATGATAAAATTACTATTGATAAATAGATATTGCTTCACATTTTATGTAGAGTTAAACAAATAATTTGTTGTATTTAGAGAGACGCGATGTTAAACGAATCGTCTATCTGGTTAAGTTGTTGTCTTTATCAACACGATCAGGCTACGTTTATGTTTATGAGTTAAGACGTTATGTCTAGAATTCTAGATTCTAGGCTATAAATATTGGAGAAAAATGAAGTAAAAGTGCAATAATTTAAAATTTAAAGTAAAATCAATTTATTTTGTTTACTTATTTCAATTCTATCTAAGTACTTAATGCTAAAAAAAATCTTAATTTATTTTCATAAATACCAAAGTTGTCAACGAAGGGACAGACTTCGTTTCTTGTATATTTTTCTTTGGAAACCTAAAAAGGCTACAATTCTTTCGTATTTGGAAGTTCAAGTAGCCGGTCAGTAAAAATATGATATATTATCTGGAGGAAGTCAATATAATTTTAATAAAAATACACGTTTTTTTTTCAACTCGTCCATTGTAATGTCTTACATTGGACGAGTTTCGAAATCAAAAATATAAATATCGTAATGTATATCGAAGAACTTGCCCTACTCGTTTTTTTTGTTCCTTCGTATAGCATACGTATAGGTAAAATTAATAATAATAATTTACCTGGGACGTTGAGAAAAGATATTGAGGGACGATGAACCAGACTATATTTTCAGCATGTTTTTCTTTAAGTGGATGCAGAAAATATTATTACAGCCAAGATAAAACGTCAGTGTGCATACTCCTTATCGATTAGCATCTTAATACCCAAACTGCAATTTTCTGTCTGGAAAATGCCAAAAAACATCGTTGCGGTGCACATGATTGCTTTCCTGAATCTCAAATGTGTCTAGACGCCAGACGATCGACGCCTTATCTCTTCCTCGTGTAACCTCACCCTTATGATCATAATATTATTATTTACGAACTCTAGAATTTCCAAGAGTAAGCTGTACTCGAGAGATAAAATTGAAATACTATTTCAAGCTTTTACAACAGCACTTGTGTCAAAAACAATTACCATAAGGAGTTCGCATACAATAAAATATTATGTTTTTGAAGCTTTTTTTCTCTGCTTCTTCTTTTCTTGAACAAACTTGACAGTCGGCGCGATTGAAGAGAAGAAGTCATGTCTTTCCTTCTTCCTAAGTCCTACCGCTCGGCCAAAAAGTATGCTTTCTACGCTGTCTCCTTTTCACTTGTCCCGACAGTGTCTGAGTGCAATCTGTTATTTTATAAAATCGTTATGTAGGTACGGGACCTAGACCCTTGAGCCTTAAAAACCGTCTAAGGGTCAGGTTAAGGTCAAGGTCAAGGAGTTGATAAGTTGACGAACCTAATACTCAGTATTTCCGGACCAATACGATCTGCAAACCTTCAAGAAGAGGGCGTATTCCCTCTTAGAAGGCCGGCAACCTGCAGCTCTTCTAATGTTGCGAGTGTCCATGGATGACGATAGTTGCTTGCCATTAGGTGACCTGTTTGCTCATTGGCCCCTTATTTTATAAAAAACTTGAGAGGTGTCAAGGGACACCCGGATGGAATGAACCCGGATAGAACGAAGATAAAAAAACACATATCTATTGACGCCCAGAAATACTAACAACGACTCTTTTGTGGAACTGTAATAAAAATATTTAAACGTCCGGTAGATGTCGCTGTTTATTCTCAAAAACGCCATCTAGTTGACGCACATGAATACTTCCCCTCCCCTCCCTTTTCCTTCTCCTACTAGGCAGACTAATAAAAAAGTGTCAAGGTCAAGTATCGTTCCGTCTGGCCTCCTTTCGCAATGCCGGACGCGCCATAAGGAACTTCTTTCCAAAAATTAAAAAAAGTTTGTCTAACTATGAACCGTTTTGCAGCAAGAGACAACCTCGCTGGCGGAACGTATCCGGCTACTGACCTGCGACGTGGACGATGACGACCAGAGCGAGGAACAGCGGACATCACCAGCTGGCGCCAGCGTCGATAAGTTCTCCAGCAGCAGCGACAAGTCCTACAGTGACAAGAGCAATGAAAAGGCTTTCGGCAGTGCATCATCTTCGTCATCATCTTCGACAATATCAGCTCCAGTTCCTACGCGACAGCCGCCTGACCTCGGCGATATGCATCAGGAAACGCAAAAGGTAAATGTATTTGTAGTAAGCTTTACAGTCATTTTTAATTCTAACTAGTACATAACATTTAGTTGTATTTCAATTATGGAGCGGCAATTTTTAGTGCCCATATGCGGCAAAAGTTTAAATCCGTCCCTGCCGTTAGTATTTTATAAAACATTTATGATTTCGATGGGTTAGTTCCAGAGGTAAGGTAGGATACTTCCACAATTTAGATTTTTTACTTTTTTATATTCAAAACTCAAAAGTTACATCTATAATCAACTAATGAAACTGCTAGTATATATACTAAAAAGCTATCTCGCTACTAATAAGCTATCACAGATAGTATCGCGTTTGATAATTATTATTTACTAGCTGACCCGACAGACGTTGTCCTGTCTTAACGATGATTAATTAATTCGAATAATAATTGGTATAATTAAGAAAACAATAGATTAAAATTAGTATTTTCATGCCAAATTTAATCAAAATAGATATAAATAGTTTAAACGAAAATCATAAAAGTTTATTGTGCAGGAACCGTACATTTTCCGGGACTAAAAGTATCCCTTGTCCTTTCCCGAGACTCAAAGTATCTCCATACCGAATTTAATAAAAATAGACTGAAATAGAAAAGTTTATTGTGCGGGAACCGTGCATTTTCCGGGACCAAAAGTATCCCATGTCCTTTCCCGAGAGTCAAAGTATCTCCATACCAAAATTCACAAAAATCGATTGAATATTTTACGCGCAAATCATAAATGTATATTGTGCAGTAACCGTACATTTTTCCGGGACAAAATGTATCCTATGTCCTTTTCCTGGTTCTAAGCTACCTGTCCACCAATTTTCAGCCAAATCGGTTTATCCGTTCTTGAGTTATAAGTAGTGTAACTAACACCACTTTCTTTTATATATAAAGATTATAAAATACTAGCTGTCCCGGCAAAGGTTGTTTTACCATAATATATTTGCCATATTATTTTATTGAAGTGGCTATAAATAAGTATGTCACCATGGCAACGTCGATCGCTATCCCGTCGCACAAACAATGATCGCCGTCAGTCTCAGGTTGTATTAATTTATTATTATTTATTCAACAAATGCACTTATAAAGCACCGAGTAGCCGATTCTCAGACCCACTGAATATGCATATAAAATTTGGTAAAAATCAGTAAAGCCGTTTCGGAGGAGTTCGTGGACTAACATTGTGATACGAAAATTTTATATAAAAGAGATAACGCGCGGCCCGGTACGTGCTTCGCTACGTATAAGGGTCAATTCAGACCGCAACGCGACGCAACGCATAGGTGCATCTAAAAAAGTATGCCGGGCTTGACAGATTTGCAAGACGTCTCACGCTCACGAAATCTGTCAATTCAGCACACACTTAGAAATGCATATCTCTTATATATACAATTTTCGTGTCACAATGTTAGTCCACGAACTCCTCCGAAACGGCTTTACTGATTTTTACCAAATTTTATATGCATATTCAGTAGGTCTGAGAATCGGCTACTGGGTACTTTATATATTGATAAGTGCATTTGTTGAATAAATAATAGTAAATTATTACAACCTGACACTGACGGCGACCATTGTTTGTGCGACGAGATAGCGATCGACGTTGCCATGGCGATATACTTATTTAGTCACTTCAATAAAATAATATGGGCGAAATACATACTTTATATTATGGCAAAACAACGTTTGCCGGGACAGCTAGTTTAATTATATTATCATCTACTTTCTTGATTAGAATGAAATCATAAAACAAAAAAAATGGAATTTGCTTGTACTGTCAACATTGAAAAAAGTTTCAATTAGATAGTTTAAAAAAAATCCACCCGACCGCTTTTGTGCAAACTTTATACATTTAAATAGACGTAACTTTCTACTTTGCTTCACATAAAGTATAAACCATCTATTGAATCTACTAATAGTCCGAACAAAGTCTATATTTGATTAACTTTGGATAGGTGAGCCAGTTCTGGAGTACATAGCGAAAAGTGACATTCATTTTATATGCAGCCTGCAGAGTGCAGGGTGTCACAAAAGTGTGATAATACTTGGGTGTGCAATGTGTATGGGCCCCATGACCCAGCGCTGTTATTTTCACAGTGAACTCTATATATGGGACACAATATATTACAGACCCTAAAGTGTTATCACTTAGTTTTGTTACACCCTATATATATATATAGGGTGTATTTATATATATATATATATATATATATATATATATATATATATATATATATATATATATATATATATATATATATATATATATATATATATATAGACAATACCATAATAAGCATTATCATACAGCCCCGACCAGAACCTCGAAGGCAGTTCCTCTCGACCCTCGCGCCGCTCACGGCATGCGTCGGCATGGATGGCAGCGCTGGTCATCACGAAGGCTTCTACTACGTACCCCCAGGAGACAGAGCATCCGCGTCTGCGGCTACCACCATAGACTTCCAGGACCATAATGAATCACCAGCTCCTGATGTTGTCGCGGGGACACCAGGTAAGAAAATTTTAATATTTAGATGACCCGGCAAACGTTGTTTTGCCTTATAAATTATTTCTAGTATCAATATAAAAAGTTGACAAAAACCTATTTTCAGGCCTAACGAATGTACTATCAGAGAAGTTGATTCCTAGACAGATGGCGGACCTAAGTAAGGTCACATTAAGTCAAATAAAACCCATCACCCCCACAGTTACCATTGAAAATTTCATTAAAATCGATTGAGCCGTTTTGGAGGAGTTCACGTACAAATACTGATTAGAAAGATTTTCTTATATTTATTGAATTTTGTCATAGAATTTATTTACTGATTCTTTTTGTCAAAACCTTTCTAGAGTAATCATAAAATGTATACTTAATTGCCGATACTGCGCTTCCATCAACGATGCAAATGCTACGAGATTTCCCAATTTTAACGCTTTATTTTATTCATTCAAAGCCATAAAAGTTTACAATGCAGTTAAATATCTGTTAAATTTTGACGGGATTTTATTATTTTTAAATGCCTGTATTAACAAAATAGATCACATCGGCATCCGTATTGAATTCGTAAGCTCTACGAAAGTTGTGGCGTAAACAAAGGCACTTCATCATTTACACAGTATAATTTAACACAGTAGTTATTGTACTATCAGAGAAGATGATTCATAGGCACATAGCGGACCTATGAAGATTAATCGCGTTTAAATATCAAACCCAGCCTATAGATCAAAAGCAAAACTAACATTTAATGGATATATTATAGTCTGACCAAATGAATTGGGTCCGTCAACTGCCTGTAAAAAGTGTATACGTGGGAGAGCCATGCTTCGGCACGAATGGGCCGGTTCGACCGGAAAAATACCACGTTCTCACAGAAAACCGGCGTGAAACAGCGCTTGCGCTGTGTTTTGCCGAGTGAGTGAGTTTAACGGAGGCCCAATCCCCTACCCTATTCCCTTCCCTACCCTCCCCTATTCCCTCTTAAAAGACCGACAACGCACCTGCAGCTCTTCTGACGCTGCGAGTATTAATGGGCGGTGGAAGTTGCTCTCCATCAGGTGACCCGTTTGCTCGTTTGCCCCCTTATTTCATAAAAAAATATGTAAATCAATTTCTTCGATGGTACTTACTACTTGCACGTAGAATACAATAAAGTAATTTACAACAAATTTATAGGAGCATCAGAGAACGACGAAAGCCTGGCGGCGTTCGCGCGGGCGTCCGCTAGCAGGACGGAAAGGATACGTCAGCGATACGGCCAGGAGTCACAGCCAGTTAGCAGCGATGACGAGCACGATGATTATGGTGAGTCTCATTTTATAAAGGTCAGAGCCCCTGGCCAATTCGTTTTCTTTATCGCTTCTTTATAGAATCACCGATCAAAATAATATGACATATATACACAGACATATACAGAGTATAACATGGAATTGACATGTCGACGTCTTTATTTTATCGAACGGCAGGGATTAATCTCAATCCAAACCATAACCTTGCACACAACCGAAGACCAAGCGTATATGCACCGCAATAAGATTAATTTTAGCTTAGCATAAAACTGTTACTAGGGGCGGATCTTCTCTATTTTTCATGTTTTTTTTTAAATATCTTTGGAAACAAATATTAAGAAACAAAATTGTTCTGTTCAGAATATTTTAATATAGATTTACTAACAATTTATTCAAATAAAATGTATACTTATCCTAGTTAATACTTATATTTCGATGAATTAGATTTTTGTCGGAGGTGAGTTTGTAAATTAATTACAACCAAAGTATTACGTTTTATAAAAATGTTTATGGTTTAATGTCTTTTAAATATTGTGCTTTATATCTCATATTTTTTACATTTCGTTATTATATTGGAACTAGGTAAACCGGGAGTTACGGAATAACAAATTGGGGTTGATCCTCGGCTTAAGACAATTTCTTACATAATTGGCGATTCTCTAAAGAAGCGATAAAGCAAACGTCTTGGCTAAAGAGCCTGGTCACACTTATCGACGACACAGATATTTTATAGATGCTGCAAATTGCAATATGAGCATAAAATGTTGTAGAGATAAATTACGATAACATGGCGCGCCCCTCCAAATTGCTGTTTCAATGTGTGTAGTCACATCCTTATGAAAGAGTTTGTATGTAGTAAGTATTCAACCAATCAACCAGTACTCGTAATATTTCACTTAACGTCACTTAGTACCAAGATTTGTTGGTCTGATAATCATAACTAGCCGACCGCGCAAGACAACGCACATCAAAAGTTTTGACAACGCACTTCAAAAGTTTTGAATTTTGGAGGGGTGCGCCATGTTATCGTAATTTATCTCTAGGTACTTACTTGCGATTATGATTTTTGATGCTTTCAAAAAGTCGTTACTTCTCGAAGTGCTATCGGAGAAATTGACGGCAACGGACCTACGTCATTTGGTCAGATTGTGTCAAGTCAATATTATTCGTGGTCTGTCGACTTGGTATGACAAAACGCGACCAAATTACATAGGTCCGCCATCTGCGTATTCAGAATCAACTCCTCTGATAGTACATTAATGTATATAAATTCTTCGGTCAATAGTCTCCGTATTGGCCGAAGTTGGTACTACTAATTTAATACTTATATTCTGTGGCCGTAGAGACAGGGATGTCCAGAGTCAAACCCTTCGTTATTTTTAAAAGAGAGGTTCTGCCTGTATAACATGATACCAATTTTGAATAAACAGCTGTTCATTACGCACCTAGGGCAGGAAAATAAGAAATGTCTCAGATCAACAAACATGTGATCTGAGGCTTCCTTGTTTACTGCCCATGGTGCGTATACTATTTTTCTCATCGACGGAGGCGGAAAACGGCAACATCGATAAGCGCAGCGGGAAGAAAGTTGACGTTTTCGTGAGAAAAATATTTTAATCACAATTATTATTATTGTTGAATTTTGAGGGTTTTAAGTATTCAAAGTTTGTAAACTAGTTTTGTCTTAAATGATATTCTAAACTATTTTACCTCTAAAGAATTTAAAATTTTTAGTAAGTACTTACGATAAAAAAAAAACAAAATTATGTTAAAAAAAACTCGCCAACCTAAGCTTAAGTACTTAACGCAGGATAACATTCATAATACCAATGAAAATTCTTAATACCGCAAACAACTAAAATATATATTTTCACAGCAAAAGTTGTAATAAATTGTTTACTTTAAAAGTTGGCATCAAAGATTTTGCGAATTAAGGTTGAAGGCTTGCCGAGAATTTATTACATCATTTTTATTTACAACCGCCATCCATTGTAAGTCAAACCAGTACTTAGCTTTTAATTTCTCAAGACAGTATAAAGCGTTTCTCTCAACCACTCGTAAAGCAATTTTATAAAGAGATTAGGTAGCGTCTTGAACAATATGATATCTTATTTCTCGCATGGCTTAGTGAATATTCGCAACTTGTACGGTATTTTAGAGCTTAAAGCAATTACGCGCTACGGTGAAATATTTCAGCTATCATTTTTGTTTCTTGTTAAATTTACGTAACTCTCTCTTCACGATGTCTCTCTCCACGATGTCTGGTTTTACGCCGCTAACGAATTTATATTAACGAATGCAAGGGAGCAACCCCATGAACGATTCCAATCACTCAAAAAAGGATTTAAAAAAGCACTCTGCAAATTTGAGCCTGAATATTCACACGAGTCAATTTTGCTGCGAAATTTTTAAACGAATAAAGTCACGTTTGTTACCTATGTTCGGAATAATTAAAAGTGATTTTATAAAAATGTTAGTTATACTTCGATTGGCAATCATTTCTACTGTTTGATTTTTATGAAAACGTTCAAATAACATTTCAATTTCTCATAATTGTACCCTTATTTTATTTGAAAAAAAAAACTTACGCCTGTTGAAATATCTTTAATACTTGTCTATAAATGCTATAATATGCCGTACTAACTAAACACCGTGACAATGTTGGAAGAAATTTTACAAGTCTACTGCCAAATCACGTGGCGCTACGGGCGTAGCCGTGCTACGAGATAATGGTCACGTGCTACGACCGTAACTCCTGACCGTTACGTCACGTCTACGAGGCCAGCATTGTACCGAAAATCTTAATCGATTTAGATAACAGTTGATATAGAAATATATATCGTTATCCAAATCGATTCAGCGGTTTTAGTGTAAAAATATAACAGACGGACATACCATCGCATTTTTAACTTTAAATAAATTCGTCGTCATATCACGCGCCGTGAGAAGCCAACATTATTATAGAATATAGGTTTTATTATTCGTTGATAGAATAGGATTATTAAACGTGATCATTACATATTTTATTTAATGTTAAAAATGCGATGGTATGTCCGTCTGTTATATTTTTACACTAAAACCGCTGAATCGATTTGGATAACGATATATATTTCTATATCAACTGTTATCTAAATCGATTAAGATTTTCGGTACAATGCTGGCCTCGTAGACGTGACGTAACGGTCAGGAGTTACGGTCGTAGCACGTGACCATTATCTCGTAGCACGGCTACGCCCGTAGCGCCACGTGATTTGGCAGTAGACTTGTAAAATTTCTTCCAACATTGTCACGGTGTTTAGTTAGTACGGCATATTATAGCATTTATAGACAAGTATTAAAGATATTTCAACAGGCGTAAGTTTTTTTTTTTCAAATAAAATAAGGGTACAATTATCAGAAATTGGAATGTTATTTGAACGTTTTGATAAAAATCAAACAGTAGAAATGATTGCCAATCGAAGTGTAACTAACATTTTTATAAAATCACTTTTAATTATTCCGAACATAGGTAACAAACGTGACTTTATTCGTTTAAAAATTTCGCAGCAAAATTGACTCGTGTGAATATTCAGGCTCAAATTTGCAGAGTGCTTTTTTAAATCCTTTTTTGAGTGATTGGAATCGTTCATGGGGTTGCTCCCTTGCATTCGCTAATATAAATTCGTTAGCGGCGTAAAACCAGACATCGTGGAGAGAGAAAAAAATCCAAGTGCAAATAGGCTCCTGTGCTAATGGTTCGGATAAAATGGTTTAAAATGTATTAAGTATAGCAACAAAAAGGCATTTTTGTTGCTCTGAAAATTTGAATTATACTTACCTACTTATCAGTGATTAAGGCTAGTTTTTTTCATGAAATTTATAGCATATTGCCAAGATTTTAATGCCATTGCTTAATTGATACTAGAGTAAAAGAGGTAAGTAGAGCCGATTGGAGTTAATGAAACTTCGCTGCTAGCTATGGTTGATTAGATACAGTCCAATGAAAGACATATGCATAGACGACGAAGACTTAGGCTGGTTTTATGGTATTTTTTCTCTGGATCATTTAGGCTGGCCGCAAACACATATTTTCTGTGTTTGACTTCCTAATGTGAAATTACGATTTTGAATTCCGGACTAGCGCAAACATTTTTTTTTGGCGCGCGAACGCGCCGGCATGCACTTGGTACGTACGTGCGGAATTCGTTACGTTCAGAAAAAAGCGAACGTGTGCGCCAGTTAAAGTATTTTCTACTGATTCATGCATTCGGTTTTCCAAATACGGTTAATTCCGAATACGAATTTGGAAATCGAAAAGGTGTGTATATACAGCTAGGTACTTTATTATTCGTAGGTATAATAATAATAAAACTCCCCACGCCGGTTTCGGTGACTGTGGCCAGTTTCATTGAAACCAGGCCTGTTACGCAGGAGTAGTTATATAATGCCCAAGTATCTGCGCAGTACACAAGAGCTATTCCTTTACTCTCTTAACCCAGTGGAATGGAAGACTGACACGACTGGCGAGAGATCAGGCGCAGGACCGACTTTTTACATGCCCATCCGACGCATGGATCATCTTACTTGTCAGAAAATCAGGTGATCAGCCTGCATTGTCCTAACCAACTTGGAAATAACATGTTTCCAACGCGGGATTCGAACCCACGATCTCCGGAGTCGAGAGTCACGCTCTAACCACTAGACCACGGAGGCGTTGGCGTAATTCGTAGGTATACGGCCATATATACAATATTTTGCTGTCTCGCGGTGTAGCCGCCTAACCGCGCGTTCAGGCGGACGTATCGTATAATAAATCGGGACTTAGAAATAGTCGCTTCCATTCTGTAAGAAACCACAACATGTAGAGTACTTTTTCAAACTTGTAGCTCGTTAGTTTTTAGACAATGTAAAATTTAGATTGTATTTTAATAAATTCATGTCGCGTCTGTCGAAATGAGCAGCACATAAACAAGAACTTTGCGTAGTAAACTTTTGTAGCACTCAGGAAAATAAAAATATTCGATGTAAAATTTACATTGGCAGAAAGATATTTGCTCATGTTATTTGCACAAGATATTTTTAAAGGTCTTTTTTAAAGTAATACTTTGAAAAGGTCCTTCTCGTTAGCAAATATATAAATGTAAATACACAAAACTCTAATGCAGTAGAAAATATAACACTTATTTGTTATACTAGCTGTTGCCCGCGACTTCGTCCGCGTTAACATAGTATAATAACAAAGATGGACAGTTTTCCCCTTTTTGTGGTTCCTTACCTTATACAAAGGGTAAAAACGGGACCCTATTTAAGCAAACGTCCAACGCAAACGTCAATGAACTTTCATGTTCTTAACTCAAGAAATGACGGACTTTCATTCAAACTTTCAACCCCAATTTCACCCCCTTGGGGGTAGAATTTCCAAAAACGCTTAAATACCTATCCATTCATTTTTAATCAGCAGTCCAAAAATAAACTTTCATGTTTCTAACTTAGGAAATGATGGACTTTCATTTAAACTTTCAACCCCTATTTCACCCCCTTGGGGATAGAATTTCCAAAATTCCTTCCTTAGTGGGTGTCCACTTAATAAAACAACCCTACTCACCAAATTTCGTGGCTGTAACTTTAACAGTTTTTGCTCAGCGATGATGAATCAGTCAGTCAGTCAGGAAATGTAATTTTATAAGTATAGATAACATTGTTGATATTGATGTTACTGTCGAATACACAGAACCAAATGTGAAAAAAGTTGATGAAGTGTGTAGCTAGCAATCTGAAAACTGTCTTTTTTGCATAAATGGAGGCTTTAGGACTGCGGAAATGATTTCTTTATATAGCTAAATATATTAGCTAGCTGATGACGCATGTATGTTACAAGGTTTTATTAAAATTATGAGGGAATAAATGCTCCTATCTTATTAAATATTAGTTACCCTTCATCCATTCATATCTTCGTATGTGTGACATATGACATGATTTTCTACAACTTAAAAATTATCCTAGGCTATTGTCTGCACTCGAAGTAATTTATTAAAATATTATACTATTAAGCAATGTTTAAATATATACATTTTATAAAGTGACAATATTGTAAGAAATTTTACAATAGTCTACCACTGCCAAAATCACGTAGCGCTACGGGCGTAGCTGTGCTACGAAATAATGTCCACGTGCTACGACCGTAGCTCTTATCCTCTACGTCACGTCTACGAGGCCAGATGGTTATTGTACCGAAAATCTTTGAACTAAATTGGCCTACGTATGCGGTTGGCTTTAACAGTAAATTATTTTATCATGACTTTTTCCGCCTTTCCTAATTCATTTCTCGCGACTTAATACGTTTCTAAAATCAAGGTCATCAGTATCCGTTTACGTAACAGCGTAAAAAGTAACGTAAAAAGGAAACAGATAGCGGTAAATCTTATCTTATATATAAAATTCTCGTGTCACAATGTTAGTCAGCAAACTCGTCCGAAACGGATTTACTGATTTTTACCAAATTTTATATGCATATTCAGTGGGTCTGAGAATCGGCTACTGGGTACTTTATATATTGATAAGTGCATTTGTTGAATAAATAATAGTAAATTATTACAAACTGAGACTGACGGCGACCATTGTTTGTGCGACGGGATAGCGATAAAATAATATGGACGAAATACTTTATACTATTATGGCAAAACAACGTTTGCCAGGACAGCTAGTATTATAATAATAATGACAGAGTGACAGACAGACTGACAAAAACACGTTTTTGCATACAAACATTTCAAGTAACCTCATCTTAAAAGCTCTAATCCAACATTTTAAAACGAAGTAAGAAATAACTGCGATAGTAAAGAATTAATAATGCAAATGTACAATAGGTTAAAATTCAAAATACATGATAGGGCAGATAATATAAAGGAATCTGTAGAGAGAGCAGATTGCAGTGTTAGCGAATACAGTGATAGCGAATAAATTAAATGAAGAGGTAGCGCAGGAAACAAGGAAGGATAACTCTAAGGTAGTGGAGAGTTATGCCGCCAAGGTGGCGACGGGGGGAATAAAAACCTTATCGTCGGAGCCGAGGCCCATAACTGTCCACTCCTTAGCAGTAATGGACAAGGAAAATGATACGATAGGACAAGAGATAGATGATACCGTAGGTAAAATAATAGATGCAAGAAAGGAGGGCATAAAAGTAGAAAGAGTAAGAAAAGGAAAAGAGAGGAAGGTAATAATAGGCTTTAGGGACAGAAAAGAGAGAGACGAAGTAAGGGAAAAGATAGAGATATGTGCAAGGGATAAGTTCGAAGTGGAAATCGTGAAAAACAAAAAAGGACCCCCAGGTTATTCTGTATGGGGTGCTGAAGTCAAACACGGATGACGACATTTGTGACGCAATCCGTGTTCAAAATAAGCACCTCATACAGCATATCCTGGATGGGGACGAGGACAGGATAAAGGTTAAATACCGAAAGCGTGGTAAGGATGCCCATATTGAGCACGTCGTGCTGGAGGTGTCTCCGGAGGTATGGCTGTGCCTCACCAGAGAAGGCCGCGCATACATTGATATGCAGAGGGTGCGGGTCGCTGACTAGTCCCCCCTAATACGAGTACAGTGCTCGCACTGTCTGGGGTACGGACATGGGAAGCGATTCTGCGCCGACATTGCTGCGGAAATTAGGTGCAGCCATTGCTCCGGAGCTCACCACAAATCACAGTGTGAGGGCCTCGAGGCGGGCACCGAGCCATGTTGCATTAACTGTAATAAAAATAATTTAAAAGCAAACCATGGCGCGTTCAGTTCGGAGTGCCCGATAAGAAGAAAATGGGAAGCCATGGCACGTGCAGCGGTATCGTACGATCCTGAAGACGATGCATTCGTGGAACGTACATGGCTCTACGGGCGCACTCGCAACGATACTACTATACCGTTGCAGTACAGCTGCTAAAACAAATGTAGAGCCAGTTAAGTGTCGAAAATAATATATTGTATTGCCTGTAGTAAATTGTGAATTTATAGCAGCAATCACCACAATGTAATAAAATGTATTATATAACAATATATCATGTCATCTTATCTTATCGTCTCATGTGAAAATATTATGTAATAGTATTGTATAAATAAATAAAAAATTATATATACATACTTTGCATTTATTTACAGAAGAATGTACCATGTACTAAACACTGTAATAACAAAGCAAACTGGATGTAAATATTAACGTTAAGGATTTTAAATGTATGAATATAAGTATGAAATAAAAATATTATAATGTATATTGTAAATTTAAAAAGTAATAACACAAAGTAAAAGTTGTGATAGAAATGATAAACCATGTATATTGAATAGAAAAATATCATTGCTAATAGTAAAAATGTAAAAGAATAATGTCTTGTATAAAAACACAAATAGATGTAAATAATTATCACATGTATTACTATTTAAAAACGCACATGTAACAAATAAAAAATTGTAGAAATTGTCCTTTATTATGTAAGGGGGAACAAAAGGTCCCAAGTGAAATTAAAATTCACTTGGGACCTCTTGTTCAGGTCCATTAAAAAAATAATAAAAAAATAAAATAAAAAAAACCAACATTTTAAGCTATACATTAGCTTTTTAGTTAGTTAAGTTAAGTTAGCACTCAATTAAACTAAGACAAAGTTTATACATGATACTAATTAAAATCGAAGCTCGCACAAGAAGCGTAATAGCCGTCCAAAGTTTACTTGTACTGGCTATAACTAATCTAAACGTTTTGCCCTATAACCACTAACATTCCTGAAACCGATTACGAAATTGAAATATTATCCCAATACTTTTTAAAGTTTAATTGTACTGTGTTCTATTTCAAGCGACATTATGTAGCGGTGAAACTTGGTTAATAATCTTAAGACAAACACTTGCTGTCTCGAAACTTGAAAAAAATCGGTTTTATCGGCATCACTTTGTAAAATGTCGCTTGAGGGACACAACTTTATCGAAGCGCAACAACATTTTTCATTGAAATGTTGCTCAAAAGGCTTCCATGTTTTGGAAGGCTGATCGAATCGGATCGGGGTGATCGTAGGCCGTCTTTTTGTGTGTGTGTACGACTCCAGTCAGTGTGACTCGATTCAGTCGCTTCCTACTCTATATTAAACAAAGTTTCCCAACACTAGTGGCCGATCCTTTATTATGATTTATGATGTATGGCATATTTTATTGACAAATTGGCTCTCAATGTTTTTTACACACTAGACAGATAGTTTTACGATTTTATTGTGTGTGTGTATTTCACGGCATAATAGCGGTAACTTATTAAACGGCTATTGATTTTTCTTAGCGTATCCATTATTTATTATCTGGAACGTTTTAAAACATAATTACTTAGGAATTCCGAGAAAAAGTACAACACTCAACAAACTTGAATTCTTGAAACTTTGCTTTTTATAATCTACGCGAAATTTTCCTGGGGCTTTTTTAACTTGTTTCATAATACCAAAGTAGATTTTAATAAGCAATTCATTAAAACAAATATACTTTTGTGAAAACAATTTGTGGCGACTGATGAGTAACAACAAAATTTACAAAACCTCTGTTCAGCATCTATAATATAGATCAGTGTTTTTCAACCTGTTTAGAGTTCCGTAGTCAACAAGGAATCCTTATAGTTTCGATCTGTCCGTCCGTCTGTCCGTCTGTCGGTCTGTCCGCGGTTTTACCCAGAGACTATAGGACCTACAAAGCTGCAATTCGGCATGAATGCAGATATTAATGATGCCGATAAAATGGTATATAAAATATTTAAACAATACATTTTTATGGAACCTTCCCTACACATCAAACGGGGATGAAAATATTTTTTTTTCGCGTCCACCTCACCGTGTAGGGTGTCGTTGGGTAGTTTTTTTTAAATATTACGAGTATTCAAACATCATTTTTCGATTTAGGAATCCATTTATGAAATATGAAGTTTCAAAGCGGAAAAAATCGTTAGAGTAGGAAATATGCTGAATTTAAAGGGAAAATTATCACGGCTAAGAAGACTTCATAAGTTATTGAGTAATAGTCGATCAACTAAAAAAAAATATTCGGCGAAACATAAAGGAACTTTTCTCAGATCTCAGATAAAGTGATGCTTATTAAAATAACTACTTCATTCCAGGTTTCCACCGGCGTCCTACAGTTAGGGGAATAGCCGTGAAGCAGCAGCTTGGTGCATCAGACGACATCCTCCAACAGATGCAGAATGACCTCCTTCCTACGCCCAGCTCAACATCATCAGTCCCAGCGCACTCCTGTCAGCGTACGAACTCCAACTACTCCTGGCCTTACTACTCCGAAGCCAACCTCAACTCGAGACCGCAGAGCCGATCCAGCATTAATACTAATTGGTGAGTGCTTTTTTCTTCTTTTATTTTATTAAGTTGTCTCTTTCGTTGCTCGTGTCTGACAGAAATAGTAAAAAGTTATGGAGATACTTTGAGTTCCCGGCTAGATTTAATTGGATGTAAGTGGCGGAGAAATACATGAGCCTATAAATGTGCATACCGAAACGATTTGCCAATTTTCATCTAGTTAAATATAAAGAGGTTTCTTGCCCATTAAGTAGTGCTAACCCAGAAACACGTGTAATGGTTTAGTTGTCTTTGTACGGTATTTTTAGTCAATGAGGAAATCAGTTGATTTGTGATAAGCAGGCCCCTAGACTATCAATTATTATGTTGTACAATATCACGTAGTACGCGTACTGTGCAATATTATTGACCATCTAGGGTTGTCAATATTGCGCCCGCCTTTCAATCTTATTGTCAAATGAGATGTTCAACGATATTGCAATAAAGATAGATCGTCTAGGGGCCCACTAATCCACCATATAACTTCAACCATTGGCGACTTCATCAAAATATGAGGCCTTTAACTTTCCTCACCTTCAAGGTCAAAGTCGGACTACGTGACAGCTCGGCAGTGCTCGACTGCGCAGGCGCAGCAGCACGCGGAGCCGTGCTACGTTCACGTACAGAACATGGCGCAGTACGCACACTACCAACACAGACAGCAGGACTACAGGAACTGTACGCTGTACGCCAATATGGGGTGAGTGTACTATAAATACTTGCATTGCAGTGACATAACAATAAACGTTTGACATAGTTATCACAGTTTTGACCAGTTTTTGTGATACAATAATCCTTAGTAATTTGGACAAGAATGGAGGCGCCGTTCAATACGAGCCAAAAAATTTGACACGCGTGTTCCGCGGAATTCCCGACGACTCTCCGGTGTCAATTTCCTCGCATGAGGCGAAATTGGCGCTTCTGTTCTGTTCTATTCCGCGGCGGTATAAAGTGAGACTTACGCTTCTGGACATAGAATAATTGTTGTTCCTGAAAAATAAACGGCCAGTTTAATCTAGTTAAAGATGATCGCACATTTATCAGCACGCACGCGCCGAACATGCCGCATTTTAGAATTCGTTGTATGAAATGATGCGAAACCTCGCACATTCGTCCGCAGCGTACGCGCCGCATTCCATGTACTATGCGGTGCGCGTACTGCGCTTACGGTGCGGTCAAATATGCGATCAGCTTAAACTTACATTATATTTTTTAAGATTACATAATCTTAATACGTAGGTGACAGAAGTAGGTACTACAAAAAGAAATGTCTGTAAAAAGTCCGTTCTTACATCTACGGAACTTGAAAATGTCTCTCTACGACTTTCAGATGTTCCGACAGTAGTCAAGAGCTGTACAGTTCTCAGACCAGCTCGGAACCCACGTCTCCGGTTCGGAACAGAAGACCAGAGTCTCCGCCTCCGATACGAACTCATCACCAGCTCCTATACGTACCATACAGCAACCACTACCACTACCAGCAAGATTACGCACAGAACTGGTCAGGAAATGATTGTAAGTTACTCTCTAGTATTAATAAAACATATATTATCTAAAGAGAACAGAAAGTATAGTAGGTATTAATTAGCTTAAAAATGTATATATAACTTGAACTACTAAACTGCAAAATAATCAATATCCGCAAAAAGTTTATGCTGATGACTACTTCTCAATGTTTATATATAACGTCTACTGGATTATAACACGACGAAACGGTTATACAATTAATCACTGTACGACTGCTATACGAATAAAAGTTTTATAATAAATTGCGTCTTTTTCGTGTCATATTTTAGGTTAACATGACAGCTACATAACTAAAAAGGTCCGATCTCAAGTTATAACTAAAACGTTGTTTCGAAAACTAACTATATGATCTGCCAGTTGGGTAGTATGATACTCGTAGTCTCTTCTCAACTTACCATGGGATTTTATAATCCGAAGCACCGTCGAATATCAAAGCTCTAAAAATAGAGCCCTGGCCTACACTAGAGCTAGAAATCAAATTAAATTCGAGATTGACACTTCAGTTTTCATCGTTTTATTTTCAGCGATCGGAATTTTCCACGATTCTCCAGATTAGGTTGGATTGATAATATGCGTTCGCGCGAACGAACCATTTGGCCGCTACACGTCGAAATCACAAGTAATAGTATGTAACGATTTATGTAATAGCGGCGGGTTCGCGCTGAATAGCTATGTCCAGACTATGCGCTTTCGTCTTCAATTTTCGTCATCTTCTTTCATTCAACTTTCGTTTTGGCGCATTCAATAATTGAATTTATTAAATTGTCATTTTTGAAGTTTTGGATACGGTCAGAGGGCATGCCTCACGTTCGCTGTTGACTGCGCTATAACGCATGCCCTTGAGGGCGCATTTTCATTAGTCGTTAACTCGTACGGTATGCAGCATGCGGGGAGTCTATGACAACTAATTGGCAACTAATGGCGCATTGTCATTGGTCGTGGCATTCGTTTCAGAAATCTCCCGCACCCCGCACGCGGGTCCTATCGACCAGTGAAAATGCGCCATGACGAACAGAAAAGGGCACAGTATGGACAAAGCTTATATACAATTGCTTGTGATCTCGCGGTGCTAATGCGAATTCGGACAAATGCATTTAATATAATAATTTAAACGTCTTGTATTATTTGACAAGCGTCACCGGAACAAAGCTATAGGACATCAAAGTGAGGCAGACTTATTCTGTTCCAATAACCCAACTCACTCCGAGTAATCTTTAACCTCGATCTCCTGGGTACTTTCTGTACGCAGCGTGAACCTGACACAACTAACTTTTTTTTCAGACGCGCATATGCAACCTCAGTATCAGCAACAAGCTATGAGCGGTACAAGCACGCCGCAACCAGCCATGCAACAGAGGGCGCATTACACGCATGCTCTGCAAGTTCAGGTACCTATCTATTACCGTTCAGTGCCTGTAACCAAGTGGCAAAGCGCTAACGCTAACGCTAACTCTAGCGCTAAAAAATGTATGCAATTTGACATAAGTCATCGCTTCGCTAGCGAATACTAATGCCAAATCCATACATTTTGTAGCGCTACGGTTAGCGTTAGCGTTTTGCCAGTTGTGCCGGGAGCAGGTATGCCGTATGCCTCTACTTTTTAGTTTTTGAAACAAAGTTCCTTATCACGCGTTGCGAAAAGGGCCTAGACGGAAAAAGTTGTAACGACACGACACTTTTTGCCACAGACATAGATCAAGATAGATACCGCATGTACTTCGCGGGACATGCGGTCTGTGCCTTTTGCTATATACAGTTGACAGTTGTAAGCCGTGCGGCGTGTTTCTCTTTCTCTCTCTCTTATTTAACTTTGAAAGAAGGACCGTTCCATTGTAAAAGTGGCGAAACATAATATTAGTAACGAATTGCTTATGATTCCAGACTCTATGTCCTGCGCCGGCCAGATATAGACCGGTCCCAGCGCCACAGCCTGGCGGCGGGAAACAGATGATTTGTTACTCAGAAAAGGTAAAATATTTAAACCCTTACACGAATGCGTCATGAGTCATGACTCATGAATCATGATTGATCAACATGATGACGCCCTTGACTACAACGTTAATCAGCACCTACAGCTAACGAACACTCCTCCATTCACTACCATAATATTTTTCTGTAATCATAGCCAAAAGTGCAGTGTTTACAATTTTTTAATACGAAATAGTGAGTTAACTTTACACATTACACTTTTTTAATTTACAGGTTCCAGCACCACTATACCAGCCAGCCCCAGGGTCGCCGTCGCGCAGCTCACGGGGGGCACCGGAAGGGGCCCCGTCGGGTATATCCGCCCCTGCAGCGACGTCGCCCATGACCGCGCCCCAAAATCCCGTGTACTACGCCATGAACGTCTGACGCGGGGACTAGGTAAACAAAGTCGTTGTGATTGATTCTCTCTAAATAATAAACATCGTCTCTCTAAGGGCCACACGTACCACAACCACACGACAAACACACGACGTTGTCGGGCGTATATTTCGTATTGGAAACGAACTGGACCATTCACACGTACCACATTTTGCAGTCGTCGAACATTTGTAAAAAAATACCGACCACATCGCAACCACTTCGCAACCACATCGCAACCACAACGTTGCGTCGATGCAACGACACGCCGCCCTTTATAAGAACGAAAGGAGCGAAACTTTAACGAGAAAGAAAGAAAACGCCTTGTTTAAATTTAGAAATTTAAACGAGGCGTGGAAATAATATAGTCCGGGAGCCCTGGAACAATTTTTATTTGATTACCATCAAGCTAATTTTTTGTGAGTAGCTTCATATTGATAAAACGAACAACATTTTTATTTGCGAAAAATCTCGAAAGTGGTAGCTATCATCAGTCAAGGTTTTTTATTTTATTTATATACTAGATGACGCCCGCAACTCCGTTGCGCCAAAACTCGTTTATCGCGCGGGAACCGTACATTTTTCCGGGACAAAAACTATCCTATGCCCTTTCTCGGGTTGGGCGTAAAGAGGTAACAGACAGACAGAAAGACACACTTTCGCATTTATAAATTATAATATTAGTATGGATTGAGGTTAGCGCTTTCAAATAATTTCCCCCGTTTTTTCCACATTTTCCTCTATTTCTTCGCTCCTATTAGTCTTGGCGTGATAAAATATAGCCTATAACCTTCCTCGATAAATGGGCTATCTAACACTGAAAGAATCATCAAAATACGTTGCGTAGTTTTAAAGATTAAAGGGAACAAAGGGACATGAGGGAAAAAAAATCGACTTTGTTTTATAATAAGTATAGAAGATAGATACATATACTCGTAGCAAGGATAGTAACAATAAAGTGTCCTCTTCGAAATCCATGACTTTGGGCAAGACGTGTTTCCGCTATGAAAGCCGGAGTCGAACTACAATAGTTCGACTTGCACACGACGCAACCACGTCGCAACCACATCGCAAAGTCATTTTGTCGGTACCACAACGCAACCACAAAATGCTGCAGCGACACCATTCACACGTAACCGCAGCTCGACGACATTTTGTCGTTGCGATGTCGTGTGGTTGTGGTACGTGTGGGTCAGCCCTAATGTCTAAACACACTAGGCCGAAAATACGCGGCCGAAGTACGGCATGATTACACTTGCAATGCGCTACGCATACAATATAACGCGACGGAATTTCGTCATGGTGTGTCATCAGTAATTTAAAATACATTTTTTTAATGGTTTGATAATTTATTTATTTACTTAAACAAAACAAATTTACATACAAAATAACATGCATTACAAATATTATGGCTTAATTACAATAAGTCATCGGTAGCTACAAAAGTGTTAAACTGCAGCGCAGCTAGTCAGCCACCAATGCCTCTTACAGTTGTTACAAAAACAGTATCTTAAAATAATTAATATAATGTATTATAATTATAATAACAAGGCTAGGCTAATTACGGCTTACAAAATATAATAAATATGACATGTGATTGCCGTATTATTGAGATGCTACTCATATGTATGTGTTTAGGGGTTGGGGGATTGTGTACTAGGATTGGCTTGAATATTTTAGATTCATTAGATGGTAACGAGTTTTTCTGTTTCTTCGTAATTTAATTCTCTTTGCCATTTATTTAAACACTTTTTTAGTTTGTATCTTGTTAAGGAAAATATATTTAGTATTTTATTTACTTTATTATAGAGTATAGAGCTGATGTATTTAAAATGTCTTCTGGTTGCATCTGTATTACAAGGCAGAACCTCACAGACTTTATAGAAACGACGTTTATTTTTATAAGAGTTTGGGTCGTATATGAGAAGTTTGTGTTTCTTTTGTATAGTACGAAGAATATACAACTGTCTCGCAGATGATACTTGGCACATCGTAAAAAGATCTACAGTTGGGAAGAACAGCGGCTTTTTAGCAAGAACCTTCAGAACTGCCCTTTGTCCACACTCCACGCTTAACTCTAAGCATTGTAGTCTTGTGTACGGCACCCCAAACTAAAATACAGTATCCTATATGAGACTGCCCTAATGCTAGATAAATCATAATTAGGGTTTGAAAATCAATGACAGTTCTAAGTTTCCTAAAAACGTATGTTAATTTCCTTAGACGTGCGGCGACAGAGTTGATGTGGGGCTTCCAACGCAGGTTATTATCTATGATTGCTCCCAGATATTTGATGGACTCTGTACGTTCGAGTGCAGCACAGTTTGAGGCTGAAATCGAACTGTAGCAATTATGGGCGTAGATACCAATAGGGATTTTTGGTTGATTGGCTTTGGTATAGGAAAAGGTGATATTTTTTTTTATTGAATAAGGGGCAAACGAGCAAACAGGTCACCTGATGGTAAGCAACTACCGTCGCCCATGGACACTCGCAACATCAGAAGAGCTGCAGGTGCGTTGCCGGCCTTATAAATTTAGTTATGATAAATTTAGTTTTGCTTACATTCAATGTTAGAGTGTTTTCGACCAACCAATGCACGACAAGTTTTAATGTTGTCTCAGCATTGCGACGAGTACTGTCCCAATCTTCTCTGTCCACTATAAGAGCTGTATCATCCGCATAGGAAACAATTTTACATTGAGACAGTGGTAGTTGATACAGCTCATTTACATATATTAGAAAGAGAGTTGGACCCAGTACACTACCCTAAGGGACACCTACGGTAACAGTATATTGTTTGCTCATGTGCATGCCTATTTTAACTAGCTGCTTCCGGTTGGTTAAGTAGCTTTTAAATAGTTGTAGAGCCAAGCCACGAACAAAAATATGTTCTAATTTTATTAACAGTGCAGGAATCGAGATAGTGTCAAAAGCCTTAGATAAATCTAGAAAAATGCCAATTGTTTTAAGTTTACTATTTAGATTTTGATTTATTGTATCTGTTAATTCAAGGACAGCATCTTCGGTGGATGTTCCATGTCTAAAGCCAAATTGATTATTGGATATAATTTTGAATTTAGGTAAGTATTTAGTAAGTCTATTATTAATAACCTTTTCGAAAATCTTGGAAAAGTTGATAATATAGATATAGGTTTATAGTTTTCAACACTACCTCGATCACCTGACTTGAAAATGGGATGGACGACAGCTGTCTTGAAAACGTCAGGAAAGACTCCTTGCGAAAAGCATAAATTGAATATATGAACAAGAAGTGGAACTATGATGGGTCTAGTTGCTTTAACTAATGAGGAACTAATAGCATCAAATCCAGAAGAGCATTTGTTTTTAAGATTACTAATAATAATATCAACCTCAGCATTATTTACTTCGTGTAAAGCCATGGAGTAAAGAGTAGAGCTTCTTGGGTAGTTCGATTTGTTACGATTTTGAAGGTGACTGTATAATTCTGATTATTTTATATTAGATGCCAATTTACCGCCTATATTTGCAAAATTGTCGTTTATTGAATTAACTGATTGGGATGGGTCTTTACAACAGTTCAACAGCACCGAAGGCGATTGTTTAACATGGTTTAAGTTTGCAACTTGTTTAATTAATTGCCACGCATCCTTAGTACTTACTACCTTTTACCTTCTGAAATTCAAGGCGCTCATAGTCACACTTGACTTTTTTAAGGAGATTGTTGCAAAAATTTCGATAACGGGTAAATACAGCTTTTTTAACTACATTTTCAGGGTCGTCCTTGTACGCATGATATAATTTATCTCTGTGCCTTATGCATCGCAAAAGTCCTGGTGTAATCCAAGGCTTAATTATACGCTTACTACTAGGAATCGTTATTATACGTGAGTGCTTTTTGACCGCTGTTGAAAATATTGATACAAGACACTCTGCAGTTTCATTCGCGTCTTTTATCTTTAATATGTCATTCAAGTCAGTATTGTTTATTGAATTTACAACATCTGATATATACATTTTAGTAGTTTTGGAATAGGAACGTTTGGGTATCGTTTGCAGAGCACAGAAGATGACAGTAGGCGTGTGATCCGTGATAAGTGGGTCAAGCACAATAGTGGTAGTATCAGTTGGACAACATAGAATAGCATGATCGAGACAGCTTGACGATCTAGTAGGAAAATTATGAGCAGAGAGCATACCGTGCGAGGCTATCATGTTAAGATAACTATCTTTATTGGGGTCTGTACTATCCGCAGCTATATTAATATTCAAGTCACCAATAAGTGCAACAGATTTATATTGTGATAAGCTCCCTAGCAAGTTGTCGAGGGATTCTAAAAAGGGGTTGATATCTCTTTGGGAGGGAGAGCGATAAATATTTATAAATGCGTTTTTATTTAAAAAATTTATAAGGTCACAGTTTGAGTCATTTAATTTAGGGATTTCAACAGTACACTCTATTCAATTTTTAATATAGGCAACGACACCATCGTTTTGATTACTATACTCAGACGCATAATGACGTTATCCGTTTAAGGAGGGAGTGATAGGACATTTACTGAGCCAACATTCGGTTACAATAATTATATCAGGTGTATTATGTGCCAATCTATTCAAAAGTATTGTTAGAGCATCAAAGTTACAGTTAATACTTCTTATGTTCGTGTGCAATATTTTTAGGTTGTGTATCGTGTGGTCAAAGTATTTACCACTTTATTCTGGTGAACATATATAACTATTTGAAACAGAAATGTCATCCACTTCACTTAATAATGAGAAATTAGCCATTGACTGAACAATAACACATAACAATACTAAGATATTAAGAAACTAAAAACTAAAACTAAATACAGCCTTGGAAGATAAAAAAATTCACTGACATAGAACCCTAACCAATATAATTTCAGTTTAAAAACAAATGTAACGACAAATATCATATTTTTATCTATACTATTTAAAAGATTAAGCAAGCAATAATAATAATACTGTAAATTTAAGCTCCATAACTTCATATTATAGTAACAAAACTTAAAAAGATAATAGCATATCTCAAGCGACATAAAAAACGCATACAATACAAAAAGGAAAGCCAAAATAAATAAAATTAAATTAAGAAATTAAAAAAAAACCCCGCCAAACAACTTTAAAAAGTAATAAAATAATATTTACTGCCTTTAAGTCCAAATATTTCCTAACTCGTGTAAAGTAATACTTTAGTCCATAATTGTTGTCAAGGTGTATCGGGTGACCGCGCCGCCAAGTAAATTACAATATACAACTTAACCGCCAAGTCACTGACTATCTCGATTCAGTTCGCTATGAATTAATTGTGAAATCAAACATCTACATTAGCGGTCCCCCGACACACCTTGACAACAATTATGGACTAAAGTATTACTTTACACAAGTTAGGAAATATTTGGACTTAAAGGCAGTAAATATTATTTTATTACTTTTTAAAGTTGTTTGGCGGGGGTTTTTTTAAATTTCTTAATTTAATTTTATTTCATACTTTTTAAACTTGTGTTGGTTAAAGTGCAGAATAATTCCTATCAACAGAATCATAAGTATTCTCATGATTACCATCTATCAATGTCCTTTTCGATGAGGCTGTCAATATGAGCCTAAACATGAAACCTCCCCTTTGAGTTCATACGAAGCTCGGTTCCTATAGAATCCAGGTGATGCTAAGCAGCAGCATATAAAATATATTTACTGTTTATCTACTTCTTACTAATTGTCGCAATTAAAATGAGCCTAAACACGAAACCATCTACTCTAAGTTGGCGAGGAGTTGGATATCCTATTGATTATCAGGTAATGGTGCATCACCAGGCCAACTTTTAATTATTATGTGTTATACTTATATTGTATATTCACAAATGTCACGAACTAGAATGAAATATAAAACCCATCAAATGACTACAAGTTGCTAAAGGCCTTTCATGAAGCAGATAAACCCTGACTGTCCAGCACTGAGCAGGCTGATGATGATGAACTATAGCTAAGAACACTTTCAAACATGTCAGCTCTCAATAAAAAAAACTAGATCAAAATCGGTCCACCCGTTTGGATGCTACGATGCCACAAACATGAACCAGATAAACCCTGATTGTCCAGCACTGAGCAGGCTGATGATGATGAACTATAGCTAAGAACACTCTTGATCATGTCAGCTTTCAAACAAAAAAAACTAGATCAAAATCGGTCCACCCATTTGGATGCTACGATGCCACGGACAGATACACACACAGACAAACAGACAGACAGACAGACAGACAGACACGTCAAACTTATAACACCCCTCTTTTTTGTCGGGGGTTAAAAATGATAATGCTCTATACTGTAACATTGTGATTTTATCTCTTTCTTATTTATTAGACGCAGACGAGTGTGCATTCTGTTTGTCAGCAAGTTTAAGCAAATCTCCTTCAGATTTAATGGTATATGCCATGGATCCATCACGTTCCCGGACCAGTATAGTAGAGTTTTTAATCCACACGTATTTGTATCCGTATTTGGTAGCGGCCTCTTTTGTCTTCGGAAATACCATTTTGTTCTTAAGTGTGAGGTGTTCATTTATAAAGATTTTTTCTGAAGTGCCAGCTATTCCAAGCTGGTCTGATTGGATATTCTTTTTTAATTTATATGCGGTTATTAGATTATCTCGTGCAATCTTAGACTAACTTAACTATGACATTTTTGGGTTTATTGGCAAGTTGGGAAGCATGAGGCACTCTATATACTGACAGAATGTCGTTTGGTGAGAGCTGAACGTTTACTATTTTGCCGATCGACTCTACAACAGCTAAGAGGTTTTCATTTCTTTTTTCGGGCAGGTTACATATTTCAACGTTACACTGGCGGGCCTGTTGTTCTAATGAATCTATTTTGGCCTCAAGCATATTCAATTTATCAGAATTACAGCTCTCGCTAACTTCACATATCCGTCTATCCTGGTCTTTTTGATGTTTCCTTATGCTGTCTATTTCTTCCTTAATTACATCATACTTGTTGTACATTGCAGGCGCAATCTTTATTAATATGTAGGTTTTCTGTGTCGTTACTAACAACATTTTTTTACAGGTAAAAATTATGGTGGGCCCTACAGGCGCGGTCCGAATTAGCGTCCAACCCCATGAAGACTCAACCAACCCACAAAAGGACTAGTTATAAAAGATGGATTGTTATAACGCGTCATACTTGCGTTTGCCTAAGCGAAGTAACGCAACAAAATGTACATATTATAGTTGTTGATATTTAAAGTGTATTTCGAAATACCAAAGATTTCTATACCTAACTTAATTTTGCCCTTCCCGGTACCAAAAAGTAGTTTTGTAGGTGTGTAGGTAAAAATAATAAAAAGTTAATTCTAAATTGCTTTTAGTTATTTATAATAAAATTATAATACATTTTTAATAGCTAGGCAATGGTTGAAACATCGTTAAACAACACAAATCGGGCTAAGAATTTAAAAATTTCAATAGTCTATAGATAAAAGTATCTAGATAAGAGATAAGAGATTTACTAATATATTTTATAGTATGTTTAAATTATTATATTATTGTTTCGTGAAGTATTTGCGGCTTACCCAAATAAAATTGGAAAACATTTGACCAAAATAACCAAAATTTATATTTGACAGTAAGTAGGACTAAATCTAATATCTGATTTTATTACGCATAACAATCGCATTTCAATAGTCTTCAAAGAAAACATTTTAATTTAATCTTTGATATTGTTAATGTAAGCAATTAAAATATTATAAGTTTATAACCCTTTGATAGGTATGTATTTATGTATAAATAAAAAAATAAATAAATATCTATTACTAATAAATCTAATTACATTTCAAATATATAAAATTAAAAGTTAATAAGTCTTAACCTAGTCGTTATACATTTACTAAAGCCACAATTTATGAGCACAAGATTGAGATTTTAAAAAAAACTAAGTTAAGCCCTAATTTCACCAACGTCTGTTAGTGTTAACAGCTAGTAAACAGGGCCCCCGCTACCATATGTGCAATGTGTGCAAATCACACGGCCGCCATCCGCTAGGGGCGCCAAATCGCCATCTTTAGGGGCGCCAAAACCAAGGACCCAAAAAAATTTGCCTAACGGGGGTACCAAAAACCTTTTTTTGCACACAGGCGCCAGCAGCCCTTACCCCGGCCCTGCTTGTAAAAATGTCATGTCTTCTTTTTCATTCACAAAAAACGAAAAAGGTAACGTGATAATAATTCGAGCGTTAACTTTAACAGTCGCTGGTGAAATTAGGGCTAAATGTAATAAGCCGTGCATAAATTTAAGTTGTTGACAGTAAAAGAGGAAGGAGTAGAAGCGATGTCCAATTTTTAGGTCTCTTTTGAGTTTTGTGGGCCTCGCCCCAAAGCGACCAAAAACGAGAAACGAGAGCAATTGCGACGACACGATATACAGTGGGACGTTAGGGGCCATCCATATAGTATGTTACACCTAAAGAGTAGGGGGTCGACGAAGTGTGACATGGTGTGACAAGGAGGGAGAAGGAGTCCTAAGTTTTGTGACATCACAATATTTTAAATTCAATAAATTGAATGACAAAATTTTAAATATTGGGGTAGTTTTAATTTTTAAATGTAAAATTGTAAAATTGTGACGTTACACTAGGGGGGGAGGTCTAAAAGTCATGAAAATCGTGTGGCATACTTTATGGATGGTTTCTTATTTGTAGCTATTGTACACATGCGCCTCAAATAATAATTTTCAAGTTGTGCACGCGTAGCAATAACCATTATATTGTACTCATTTGTCGAAGATTATTTTAGTTGTACCTATTTTGTTACCTGGTGCCGACGCACTAGAAAATAAGTCAAATGTGCCAAAGCTATAATTGTTGTGATTTAAACCATTGCTGTACGAGCTATTAGCTTTGTACACATTGTGCCTTTTTCTGTTCATCAAGGGCATGCCTTATAGCGCTGTCAACGTCAAACGTGAGGCATGCCCGTAACGCGCGTTGAAATCGTAGCGCGCGCTATGACACTTTTCTTTCAACGCGGGTGGATTTTGAAGTGCGTCACGGGCATGCCACACGTTCGCTGTTGACAGCGCTATAAGGCATGCCCTTGTTGAACAGGAAAAAGGCACAATGTGACAAAGCTGGGTAAGACTCTCAAAAATGTTTCAGTGCCGGCCTGTTCTAAGTTATTTTTGTTATAGCTAATTATTTATAATCTGTGATTGTTTTCTTGTCAATAATGGTAAGCGGTCTTCACGCACACCGTAAACGTATGACGTTGTAAATAAAATGTAGTGCGTATTGTAGTGATAATTATTTAATTTTTGTGTACGTAGGTGAACCGTGAACGTTGGACGGTGGAGCAAAATGGGATAAGGCTATAGCATAATAGCCTCTCGTCGCCATATTGCTACATCTTTCCTCTCGAGCAGCGCTCTAGATATTTCCATATTGGCACAAAAATGCCAGCTCAGGTCAGTGGTAAGCGGTAAAGTGTAAGTGGTAAAGCGTTTTTGACGTTAAAGTTTAAACAGTTAAACTCTAGTCTCTACAATTTTGAATGTCCAATATGAATGCATATTATATTGAACTAAGGTCCGATAATGCAAATTTCACTCTTGTCTCTGTCTTCCACGAAGAAATTTAAAGGTTTCTCATTACCAAAGCAAATGAAGAATGAAATGAATAGTTTTGGGCGCTCAGCGCAAGTGAACGACACAGACAAGAGTTAAGGGGCCGGGTACCCTCGAAATTCTCATACATACGTTTTACTATTTATTTATATATTTTTTAGTGTTTTCCTCTATTTTTTAGTGTTTAAATATTTAGTAGTAAATTTAATAAAAAAAAATTTAAACAAAAAAAAATTTTTTAGTGTTTAAATATTTTGAAGTAAATTTTTGTGCAGGAACCTAGGTAATTACTATTTTAAACTGAAAAACAACTCAAACATGTTAAATATTTTCGTATGAGAAAATGATTTTGGTATTACGTATGTATGAGAAATTCCAAGGGTACCCGGCCTCTTAAGCATCGAGACCGAGATATTAAGTACAATTATTATTATTATATGTTAACGTTCACCGTCTCAATATGATTCACCATTCACAGGGACAATTATTAATCAATACCATACAAGCAATATGGTAAAGCATTAATACTTTCAAGCAGATACTGCACGGGTAGTACTAAAATATTTTCCAATTATTATTTGTAATTAAATTTCTAATAAAGTACACAGTTTAATAAGAAACATATAAAAAAACCGTAATAACGCGCTAGTTTTTGTAACTTAACATTTGGAATCGAGTATTGTCCTGGAAAAGTAGTACTTTCAGCGGAGTTTTTCTAGAAAATATTAGTAAAAACTGCACAATTTCGAAACATAAGGGTGACCAATATAAGTATAGCCTCAAAAACCTTCAGATGACGTTTTGTAATCGATAAAATTAAAACTGATTTTCTCATTAAATATTGTATAAAATACGTTTGTTAACGAAATAAATTAAAAACAGTAGCTTTTAACGAGTCGTGTAACGTAACTAGAATAGTGTGAAATAAATGTTTATAGATAATATTCGTATAGACTAAAATAACATAATAGGTACTATGTATGGTAATTGGTAATGTAGAGTACCTGTGTACTATGTTTTGGTCGTAACTCAACAATTTCTCTTAATATTGCGAATTACGAGTTTTAGTAAAGACTACTGTAAGTAACTTTACAACTGTGTGACGGTAAAAAGTAATATGAAACTGAGGTTTATTAATATAGAAATTACGTAAATATTACCTATGTTAAAGTCTTTAAATGGGTACCTATCTGGAAAGCTATATTCACATTTAATTTCTTACAAAAAAACTGTGGTCTTTTTAAGTTTAGGCAACTGGGTATGTTATTTAAGTCTTACAAGATTTCTATCATTAACTGGCTTTGGTGAAATAGCAATAAGTTTTTTCCCGATTTCACCAACACCAGCTACCTATTGGTTGTTACCTACAGCTGTTAATTGGCTTATCACTTCGATCAAAATGCTTATCATAAGTAATATCACAGCGTAGATAGACTGTGGTAATATTATGTTTTCAATATGTATGTAAGTAAGTAATTAGTATCTAAATATTTAACGAAATATTTATTAACAGTGTTCGTGCCATTGTTACTAAATTATTATTTATTTTACTTTGCATTAAACTTAGTTATTTTTCATCAACAACCATTTTGAATATCATAGTTAGATTTCCTCATAGATTCCTCAAGGGATCAGTACTGTTTATCTGTTTATACCTTATTTCAAATTAGTTATTTTGCATGCGACTTTGGTATATTTACCTAATACAATAATATTCGTCCGACAAATCGTAGACATGCTTAGAATTTATCATTTTTATAAATAAAAAATCGACAAATCGTAGGTAGACTAGGTACATGCTTAGAATAATCATTTTTAAAAATAAAAAGACACAAATAAGAAAAGTCCATACATATTCGGACTAACGTTTACTGACCGATTGCCAAAAAGGAAGATGGTTAATTATTATGTTAGTCTGTTTAAATTAGTTATGGTAACTTATGGTAACTTTTGCAGGTTTTCATCAATCGCACCATAAGATTCTGTGCTATAAGACTAATTGAATCTCTATGTACGTACTGTCTATGTAGGTGGTACCTATATTTTGGGGTCATATTATTACCTTCACTTATTTCTTAAAACAAAAACGTATCGCTTTTAGTTATAGTCACCTAAATGCTTAGGCTTTCTCCTACTTTATTGCCACAATTTATAGCGTTCGCATTGGTGTGATTTAAAAATATTTTTTATGGAAGAGTGCGATTGGTCAAAACGGGCATTAAACTATTAATGAAAGAGATGCGTTGCTCATTTAACAGACGAGATCAATATTTTTTTCTCTCAATGTAAATAAGACTAATTTTTATTTTGTAGACATAAATTACGTACTTTATTAGATATAGTTCAAGGATCAATGATTAGTCAACATTGTGTTTAATTCGATATCGATCAGAATTTAATACTTACCTATACTTATATCTAATATTGTGAAGTACTTGGTCAATGTTATAGGATAACAATATTATATTTATAAATAATCGAGATCATCGCGGCTAGTAAAATTATGTTGTTCTAATTAGTGTAAGGAATTTTAATAAATTAAATTATTTTTTACAATTGTAAAGTTGTTATTTTACTGCTTGGCAGCTATTAAAATCTATAAATTACTAAATATTATTTATTAAATTTGGCTTATTTAAAATTATAATAAACTTATCATATTATAATGTACATTTTAGCCAAGCTCGTCTTAATTTAGTATCTTTAATAATATTATAATATTTATTAGTAACATTGCCTACATTATACCACAGTATTAAAATATAGGCTGTTAATTTCATGTTGACATTTTTAAAATAGGTACCTAATTCAAGATTATGTTACACTTTATGTCTTCTGTTAATAAATAATTGCTTAAAAGGATTTGTTTTATTTATATAGTTATCCTAGTAATATTGATCGTTGACCGATGTAACCTTTCGGCAACGATTAATATTTAGGCTGGTTTTATCGTTAAGCGTTTGGCACTTGGCAGCGCCGCGCGTTGGAGCGCGCGCGTTTGAAGACAAAGAAAACGAACGGACGAACGGCACTGCTCAAGCGCGCGACTCTGAAACGCAAAGTACCTACTACCCCCATAGTCATGCAATATCTTCAAACGCGCGGCGCTCCAACGGCGCTGCCGAAACGCTTAACGATAAAACCAGCCTTAGTACTATCCATGCTAAAATATTAATCGTTGCCGAAATTTTCGCGTGAAGATCTGACTGCGTTCTTCGGCGAAATTTTTCCTGAATACGCGCGCAAAACTTATTGCGCATGTCAAAATCATGGCATGTCATCATCATGCTCACCAAGAACAGTATATATTATAAGTCTATGTCAAGAATTATGCCAACGAACACGACCAGAGAGAAACCCGGGAAATTTAATATAATGCCTATTTTAAATTTCGAAGTTTAATTTGGTTCTCAAGGCTCTTTTCGCACACTAAAATCAGCTAAAATAATATGGCAATATAGCCGAGTCTAATTATTAAGTAGGTACTTATAGACGGAAAAAAACGTAACCTCGAAATAATTCGCATAGAGCTGAAAATTGGTAGAGACGTTAAATACACCATAATATAAATAAAATCTCAAAATTCCCCGACGATCCTCCTTGTGCTAAAAATTTTATTCAAGGTCAAAGGTATGAAAATGAGGTTATTCCCGTTTTTTTCCAACCTGTATCTATATTTTATCATAAAAATAGATATCACAATATTGTAGATCATATAGAATTCTCTACAAAAAATATTCAGACACTTTTTTCATACCATACATTCCTTCTAAATGGCGGGCTTAAAGTTTGGGAAAATCATATTTATGCTACGAGTATAATATCTACCTATTATAAAGTTAAATTTGTGGAACTACTGGTTTGAATTAAAAAAAAATCGTTTTGCGTTAGATAGTCTTATTTATCGAGGAAGACTTGAGCTATATTATATCGTTAAGTATACTAATAATATGACGTTTCACGTTGTCCACCAATAGGAACAAAGAAACAGAGAAAAACCGGCCAAGTGCGTGTCGGGCCACGCACAATATTGGGTTCCGTAGTATCGCAATTTTTTGATATTTTTTATGGTCATCAACTACATCAAAAGGCCAAAAAAGAACACGTTCGTTGTATGGCAGCCCCACCTAAATATTGCGTTTATTTTGTATTTAGTATTTGTACTGAAAATTAAAAAAAACGTTTGAGCGAACCCGACTATAAAATCTTTTTTCTAAAAAGTTAAAAGGGCCCATTCACGGCAGTCCACTGTGCAGGACTGCAAATGGACATAGGCCATAGCTCACTCATTGGTTCACACGACCGGAAACACCGAGTGTGAACCAATCAGTGAGCTATGTCCATTTGAAGTCCTGCACGGTGGACTGCCGTGAATGGGCCCTTTAAAATAAACCTAGAATACTGTAAGCGTTAACACTTATCATGCTGGTAAATGATATGCTCGTCGCGACATTTTAGTAAAAAGTTATATATTAAACCTTCGATCGGAGATTCTCGGAAATGCCATTGTATTCTAATAATTTGTTGTCGCGATCCGGTGCTCGTACGGGGCTTGATGGGTTAAATTAAAAAAAAGACGGGTTGCACTCCGGGAGTGCCGGCAAAAGTGAAAACTTGATTATTAGCGTTGTGCATAATTTTTTTAACCCATTTTTTATGAAAATCGATTTAAAAAAAACGATTTTTTTAATTAATCGAAACTCTTACAATCGATTAAATTGTTAACCTATTTTTTATGAATCGATTTTTAAAAAATCAATTTATTCAATTAATTGAAACCCTTACTATTTTTTTTAACCCATTTTTTATGAAAATCGATTTTTAAAAATCGATTTTTTTTAATTAATCGAAACCCTTAGAATCGATTAAAAAAACTCGACAATCGAAAAAAAACAATCGATTGTTCGATTAATCGATTTAGATGTTACAACACTACTCACCAACCATCTTACGATTTTTCGATCAGCACGAGAATCTGACGCGAGTTTTACAGTTTTTACCCATCCCACAAAAGTGCTCAATGCCGCTAAAGAAGTTTTCACTTTAAAAATATATAGCAACTACGAAAAATGCGAGTAACGAAGCGCATTCGTGAGTAACGTTTCGTTACACGGTACTAGGTGGCGTACCGCGTACCCGTTACTCAGTACCGAATACATACGGTTTGCTACAGCTCTACACATTATTATACAGAAAAGGAAGTCATTTAGTTCATGATATCGTTAAACTATATTTCAAGTAATGAGAATCCGTAAACATACGTAAAAAGCTATGCAATTTTTGTAGACAAATTATTAATTGATGTGACATTTTTAGCACTAATGCCTTATATAGGCATTCTTTGGCCATTCTTATGATTTATTATTTAGCGGAATCACAAAACCCAACAATATCTAACATAAAATGTTCACTAAAAACCTTCATTAACACTTTTATTACATGAAATACGCAGACCGACTCCTTTGTTATGTCCGAGTAAATTTAGCCGAATTCGGAAAAAGGCACTATTACATAGGAAAAATAATTTATGTTCAAAATGCTATCAATAAGATGAATTAATTACAGTCCTATAATTATAAATTCCTATAATTATATCCAGTCCTATAATTATAAGGTAAATACTAAATATTAAACGAATTTATAGCAGGGCTTCAAATAACGTTATTTTTTCATAACGTTATTGCTTCAAGGGCATATGGGCCATTCCGCTACAGAGAAAATTAACGAGAATTTTTAAAATGTGTTATTAGTTACATTTTTCAATTGGAATATACGTAAGAAGATGTGTATTTACTAACAAAATAACTTTTATCGGAAAAAAATGGAATTCGAATAATTTAGAGCGTTTTTAAGCACTATCATCTAAGGGACGCGATGTTTTTTCCCATATCTTTAAATTAAAATAGCATATATTTTAAATTAATGTTTAGTTGTAGTATAGTTGTATAGTAATACGTCGAAATCTTTACATTATTCAATCGTTTTTAGTGATTTAGACGATTAATTTTGTCAGGCCAATAAATAACTGAAAATTAAAAAAAAACTACAATTTGGTACAGTTTTATTACAAACTTACTATTATAATTATATATTCCATATTTAAAATTTTAAAATTTGTTAGAGAATTACGATTTAATTCACCTTTAACAGATTTGAGAATTTTGATGTTGCGCCCGCGATCGTAGAAATGGTTAATAATTTCTAGTACTTATTACTATATTTACTTTTATTTAGTAACATAGTTTCTTTGTTTTATGCTATTTTTAAATATAGGCAAGGAATTTTGTAAAAGTTTCGCAATAGCCAGTATTCACATAATATGAACTCATGACAGTTCTTAATGGAGGGTCAAATTGGTTGCACCCGCGATGGCACTTCGGCCTGTTTTGTGGCCCTTCATACATTTGATGAAGGTTTTCATTCATACATCATTGTTAAACTAGTCAAAATGTATCCCTTCAAGGGATATTTTATTAATAAATATGCTTCATTTTGCCTGTAGGAAGCTTTAAGTGTGTCAAACTGTTGCACCTCGCTAATGGAATCGCCCATTTATAACGTTATGAAAATATACCCGATATCAAAAATAACGTTAAAAATTGATATTAATAACGGTTAATGTTATAACGTTATATAGGATTTATAACGGTAAATATATTATGTTCTTTGATAACGTTATAGTCCATCAAGAAAGTCATGACAGGCGGGAAAATTTTCTAAACGTAATCACGCTTTTAATAAGGTGTATTTTTAACCGACTTCCAAAAACGAGGAGGTTATACGTTCGGCTGTGGTTTTTTTTTATATATTATGTTCAACGATTACTCCGATTTTCAAAATTTCTATTTTGTTGTATTAGGTTTTACTCCAATTTGGTACCATGTTTACAAAAGTGGTGACCTGATGATGGGATCCATGAGTAATCGAGAGAACTCCTTAAAATTCAAACGGAAACATATGGTTTTTTGGTTTTATATAAAGTATTCCAGGCATAAGTTACCAAAAAGTAAGATTTTGCACCAGGATGTACCATGGTTCGAAGGTGGTGAACAGAACTCCTTACTCCTTATAAATACATGTTTGGGGGTTTCGGCATTGTTTTAAGAACTGAAAGCATATACTACTAAGCTAATTACATTAATCATCATCATCATCATCACCACCACTCTACCATACACCTTCACATTATGACCCTATTATAATTGGTAGGTATTTTTCATACTATTTTCAGATCAAAACAGATCACGGATGTCTTTAAACATTGTTCTGTAGAAAGTTAAGAAAGTTAACTGTGAAAATTATTTTAGATATTATTTCGACCTGATGAATGATGATAAGATCCATGAGTAATCGAGGGAACTCCTCAAAATTTAGATAGAAACATATGGTTATTTCGATTTTATGGGAAGTATCCTAATTCCTAAGCATATGCTACCAAAAAGCAAAATTTTGCACTAAGATATACCTTGGTTCCGAAGGTGTTAATAGAACTCCGGATTTCTTATAGATACAAGTTTGGGGATTTCGGCTTTGGTTTAAGAACTCAAATTAACTTTACGGTTCTCATATCATAAATGTGTATCCTGGCTCCAAAGTCACTTAGTAGAACACATTAGTATTTACAGAAAACCTTATAAATTACTTAAATTACTTACTTACTAAAAAGAGTGAAATTATTATTTTTAACAAAAATAAGGTAAGCACAAATTTCGCAAAAAAAAGTGGGCTGCGAGTGAGCTTTAGTGCACCGTGCGGTGCACGATCGCATACCTGATACCAGAAAATAACGTTTATTATAACGATATTTGTTCGTTTAAACATAACGAAAAAATATCGTTATAATTTTAGAGGACCGGTTGGTCTCTCTAAGAGTTCACTAGAGGTCGGAGGAGAAAGAGTAAAACTCGATTTACTGTGGTGAACTGGAGTGATTTATTGAGAGATTTGTGCTGCTTATATACAAAAAATCATCATAATTATTATTACTACAAAATGTACAAAAAGTTAAAAGGTTAATTCTTATTGGCTAACAACATTAGAGAAGGACATACAGAAAGGGATACAAACTATTTACAAAACAAGAAAGAGAAAAAAATTGAATAATAAATATTTACAAGTTGGAAAAATTATCCGCGCGGGAGATTCGGCCGCACCACGGTTCGTGGCGCTGGTATCACCCGAATATAAATATGGGCTCCCGCGGGGCGCGAGGTCAGTGGGCCCGCGCTCGTTATACCGACGCTGTCTCGCGGTCGCTCGCTGCCGCGTCGTCGCGAGTAGTTGTGCCGCCATTTTGTGAAGCTCACGCCATGAAGACTGTAGCCCCGCTGCGAAGATTCCTCTCTCGATGTAGTGAAGTGTTGCGAAGAATTCTTATTAGAAAAAGTCCTTTTGAGGGCTGCTTCATGTCCGGTGCAAATGCACTTAATATACGGACGGTTTCTCTCGTTATTGCGAACGTAAGTAGGGAATTATTGGGCATTCTGTCCCACCTCCGTTCGCTCGCGAACTGCGCTCCGCGCCTCGCTCACTTCGGTGGGACAGAATACCCAATAATTCCTTTTCGTTAATGCTCTGCGAGCGAACGGAGGTGGGACAGAATGCCCAATAACTCCTGTTCGTTCATGCATCAAGTGATCAAAAATCGCTTCTCATCGATGATTGGATGGTTGAAATATCTAGCGAGCTATTATAGAAACATTGAATTTCGTATGTTTGAAGTTATCTGTTTATATGAGTCAACACACTGCATGATTATCATTTTGTCATAATCCACTAATCACAGTGGTCGATTGGATTAAACAGCTATGAAATTTCTGAAACAAAAAGAATCACTTCAATTAGAATGTGTCTGTCCTGCAGTTAAAAATGAAGTTAAGCGGCATGGAAATTTACTACCAAATACCATTCGCAGTATTGTTTGTGGTCCCTCAAACTGTGGGAAAACAAACTTAGTAATCAGTTTGTTACTACACCCGAATGGTCCACGATTCAGAAACCTTTATGTGTATTCAAAGTCTTTGTATCAACCTAAATACGTCTTTTTAGAAAAAGTATTGGAAAAAGTTGTGGATACATCGTATCACAAGTATAATCATAACAGTGAAATTTTAAGTCCACAAGAAGCCTTACCTAATTCTATCATCATATTTGACGATGTTGCATGCGAAAATCAAAATAATATACGTGATTATTTTGCTATGGGTCGTCACAAAAATATTGATTGCTTTTATCTTAACCAAACTTATACTAAAATACCCAAACAACTAGTAAGAGATAATGCCAATCTCATCATATTGTTTAAACAAGACGAGATTAATCTAAGACACATCTACGATGAACATGTAGGGTCTGATATGACGTGGTCGCAATTCCGTGAAATGTGTTCAACTGTGTGGAGTAAACCGTACAGTTATGTGGTAATCAATAAGGATTGTGAACGAAATAATGGTTGTTACAGAATGAAATTTGATACATTTATAATAGTGGATTAATTTATTCTATAAAGCATATACATACCCCACTACCTAGTAGTATAACTTGAGACATCAATCAGAGTAGAATTCTTAACATGGAGCGGAATCTTAAGGAACAAATTGTGAAATCAGCGTCTGCAGTGAAAAGAAAGGTAGAAATGATAAAAAATACTAAACACACAAATGACATGGCACTGGAGACGATATTTCAACCGATCGTCAGTCCGCTAAAATTATTAGCAAGCAAAACTGAAAAAAAACGTCATGAAGAAGACGAAGAAGAATCTTCAAATGGTTCACATGAAAAATTTAAAGAATCTGAGTCGGATCTTGATGATGAAGAAAATTCAGATAATGACGACTTTCATTCTAAAACACCTGACAAAACGCTTACTACATCACCTTCTGAGGATTATGATATCCATGAGAACTCATTTAAATCTATTCAATCATCACCGAGTATCGCAAACGATTCTTTGTCTTGGTCTGTATCGTCTGAAGCGCTGAAAGAAGATATACCATATGGAGCAAGAAGTGAACGAGGAAAACTTTGGCTAGGCAAAACCCGTTTATACGATGATGGAAAAGTTCTGAAAATTAGAAGCCGCTCTTTAAAAAAAACTTCTGGTCTGGCAGAATTATTGTACAAAAAAAACCTAATTTAGATATTATTACAGAGGAAGACTTACAAAATTATAAATTGCTACTCATCGACACTAATGCACATAAACGTAACTGGAAACGATCGAACCAAATAAATGGTAATAAAGGGTTCAAATATACTCATGTGATAAAGCCACTATTTAAATTCGCTAGAAATAATACCAGTAGCGTAGAAAGTCTTCAGCAAGGTGGAGGAATCGACATTTTGAAAGAAGTTAAGAAAGACACTGATTTAGTTTACTGGGATGATCCTAATGAGTTAGTTGAGAGACTGAAAATATTATGTGCATCTCGGGCAGCTGGTAATACGGGATTAGATAATGAAGTTAATGCCATACTTGAAGAAATGAAAGAAGCTGGTATCATTAAAAAAATGAAATATATAAGGCTGCCATCAGGAAAATTTAGCAGTACTATTACACTACAGAACCTAGCAAGACGGCAATGAATATAGACAAATTTGGTCATCACGTTCATAAGCGTTTACGATTATCTGAATTTTCTGAAATTCTTAGCGATACATTGGTAAGGTCCGATACAGGGGAATTCGATTTAAAGTCATCGAAATTAAAAGGGGTGCAAATTCCAGAAAAAGACGACGAGGCTGTGAATAAAGAATACGTAGATAAAAGTGTCCAAGCCCTTAAAAATGAAATGATGAAAATCCAAAGTAATGTCAGAAACTATCTCCATAGTTTAGAAAAAATTACTACTACAAATTTTAGTAAAATGTACTACACAAAACAAGAAATCGATAACATGATTGCAGCAAAATCTGTTCAGAATGAGTAAACAAGATATAGTGAATGAACTACACAGAGGAGCGAGACGAAACTTCGTTCGTCGGCATACGGTAATTAAAGGTCTGGATGATTTATGGCAAGCTGACCTAGTGGACTTACAAAAATATTCGTTGATTAATAAAGGATTTAAATATGTTCTCATAGTGATTGATGTTTTATCAAAATACGTGTGGGTTAGACCGTTAAAATCAAAATCTAAAAAATTTGTATCAAGTGCTATGTGCAGTATATTATCAGAATCCACACGAAACCCTAAAAACTTACAAACAGATCTAGGTAAAGAGTTTTATAACGACTCTTTTAAGCATTTAATGAAAACTTATAACATAAATCATTATTCCACATGTTCTGTAAAAAAAGCTTCTATCGTCGAACGAGTAATAAGAACTATAAAATCACGTCTTTACAAATTATTTAGTTTATGCGGAAAATATGAATGGTATAAAAATAATTTAAAGTCCGTTGTGCACAATTATAACAATACTGTGCATCGCATTACAAAACATAAACCAATAGACGTTAACAGTTCAAATCAAAATACAGTTCGATTGAATATTATCAAAAGCCAACAGCCAAAAAAAGTACGCAAAGAATCGTCTTTTCGAGTTGGCGATTTTGTTCGTATAAGTAAATACAAAGGAGATTTTTATAAAGGCTACACCCCTAATTGGTCAACGGAAATATTTCGCATCATAAAAGTCAACGAAACTAGTCCTCAAACGTATCAATTACAAGATAAACATAAACAAAACATTGTTGGTTGTTTTTATGGAAAAGAATTACAAAAAACTAAATTTCCTGATATTTATCTTATTGAAAAAGTTCTAAAGAAAAGAGGCAACAAACTTTTTGTGAAGTGGTTAGGATTGGGTGCCGAAGAAAACAGTTGGATAGATAAAAGTGAATTAGTTATTTAGATATATAAAGCACATAATCAGTGCTATATCACAATACATACTTATCAATGAAGGAAGGTAGTGGTGTAATCAATAACTTGATAGACCATTTACCGTTTGAGTTGCATTTACCTGGATATCAATTTTGCGGTCCTGGGACGAAACTTCAAAAACGAATACTACAAGGCGATCGAGGAGTTAACAAATTGGATGAAGCTTGCATGCATCACGATATTGCTTATATAAATAAAGATCCTAGTGCTCGACGTAAAGCTGATTTAGAACTTTTGAGTATGGCAAAGAAGAGGTTGAAATCAAAAGATGCTGGTAAGGGAGAAAAGATTGCCTCGTGGATAGTAAAAAATGCTATGAAAACAAAAATCAGAGCTGGAAGTGGTATTAAATCATTTAAGAAAGGTATTAAAAAATACATGCCCATTTAAAAAAACTTAAATCCAAGGATCATCACTCTGCTATAAAATATGCGTATGCAGCTGCGAAAAAACTGTTCAGCAAAAAGAAAGGAATATGTTTACCACGTATAATTCCACTTCCAAAATGTGGTGGACTTTTACCGCTTATTCCTATTTTTGCGGGATTGTCGGCGTTAGGTTCATTAGCAGGAGGTGCAGCAGGTATAGCCAAAGCCGTAAACGATTCTAAAGCGGCACAAAAGAGTCTCCAAGAATCTGAAAGACACAACAGAATGATGGAAGCGGTCGCTCTTGGAAAAGGATTATATATTAAACCTCATAAAAAAGGAGCAGGGTTATATTTGAACCCATCAAAAAACTAATTAGACGGCTGCCCAGGCGTGCGCTCACGAATTTAGACATATTGGAGTATGCTGGTGATATTCCATACTTTCGTGGCGTTTACATGAGAGATAAGTTGCCTTTAAAACCTAGAAAAATAGAATGTGGAATTGTAAATTTAGATAGTAACGTGAATCCTGGCACACATTGGGTAGCCTATGTAAAACAAAACAGCTACGTAGAATACTATGATAGCTTTGGTAATTTAAAACCACCATTAGAACTGATGAAATATATGAATAATTTGCTCATAAACTATAATTATAACAGACATCAAGCATTTGGAACAACAAACTGTGGTCATCTATGTATTAAATTTTTAAAAAAATATTGGAAGAAACATTTAAATAATATTAAAAATAAATAAACGTGTCAGTATCAAAATGTCTTTCACTGTATCTATAACCGGGAGCGGAGCCTCTTTGACGACAAACTATTCTCCGACGTTGGAACTTCTTGGAGACTATGAATGTGGTCTTTTGTACTTTTCAACTTTCAACTCTATACCTAATATTGATGGACGAAACAACAAGTTTTATTACGGTGACAATGAAATTATCGAAATTCCTGAAGGGTCCTACGAGCTTCAAGATATTTGTGATTATTTGAAAACTAACATAAAAAATACACTGCTTAAACTAAGATGCAATAATAACACATTGAAAACAAATATATTTTGTTCTAAAGACGTTCATTTTAATAAAGATGATTCAATTGGGAACATACTAGGCTTTGGAATGGAAACAATAAAAGCTAATATAAGCACTGATTCACAGTATCCTGTAAGCATTCTATCAACAACTATCGTGAGGATTGAATGTGATGTAGTTAGTGGTTCATTTGTGAACGGAAAAGCAAGCCATATTATTTACGAATTTGTACCTAATGTACCTCCTGGTTATCGAATAATAGAAATACCAAAAAATTTAATTTATTTTCCAGTCAATCAAAATTCTATTAGTTCCATCAATATAAGACTGTTAGACGCTGATAACAAAGAAATAAATTTACGAGGTGAAGAGGTACAATTGTATTTACATTTTAGAAAAAATGATAAATTTCCATAAAACCCCTGCCATATCAAATGTCCAAGTCAGTCCTAAAAGATCTTCTCACAAAGACACACGACAGCAGTTAAAAAAGAAGCTTACTAAAAGCAATAAAGAATACCTCAAGCTAATTGGTTTAATAAAATGAATATTTTAAACATATCTCAACAAACCTCATACGACAACAGCATCGAAAGTTTTGAGTATCATTCATACAGACCGTACGTAACAAGTTTCAACAAGAATGATGAAATACGAATCCCCATCAATCAACAAGACTTATATGTGCTGCCTTCGCTCAGCAGTTTGTATATCGAAGGCAAAGTAATTGTCCACGACAGCACAACTAAAGAAAAGGTTTCAAATGTACATTTCGTTAATAATCCAGCGTTATTTCTATTTCAAGACATAAGATATGAATTAAATGGAGTAGAAATAGATAAAATAAAAAACGCAGGTGTAACTACGACCATAAAGTCTTATCTGTCCTTAAATGAAAACGAATCAAAATATGCTCGAGTTTGGGGGTGGTCGCCAGAAGGTATAAATAATACAAGTGGTGGAGAATTTTCTGTATCCATTCCTTTAAACAAGATTTTAGGATTTGCGGAAGATTATGAAAAAATTATCATTAACTGCAAACATGAGTTAGTGTTGCTTAGATGTAACACTAACCTTAATGCAATCAAGTTGAAAACAGGAGAAGTTTTGGAAGATATTGTTATAAGTAAAATTATCTGGAGAGTACCTCATATTAAAGTATCTGATCGCGAAAGAATAAATTTACTAAAACAATTAGAAAAAGATCGAGCTATTCCAATAGCATATCGTAACTGGGATTTATACGAGTATCCATTATTACCCAAAACTCGTAAACATACTTGGTCCATTAAAACTTCATCTCAAATAGAAAAACCGCGATTTGTTGTATTAGCTTTACAAACCAACCGCAAAAACAACGGTGAATTGTCGATGGCGGAGTTTGATCACTGTCACGTACGTGATGTAAGAGTGTTTTTAAATTCGTCATACTATCCATATGAGGGATTAAACGTTAGTTTTGCAGAAGACAAATTTACTTTATTATACGAACAGTATGTCAGATTTCAACAGTCGTATCACGGACGTCGGTCAGAACCGTTGATGAGTTTGAAAGAATTCAGAGACGTTGCTCCCTTATTCGTTATCGACTGTTCGCGTCAGCACGAAACGTTAAAAGGCTCAATCGACGTGAGAGTAGAAATCGAAACAGACCAAGAAATACCTAATCAGACAGCTGCATATTGTCTGATTTTAAACGACTGCATATTTGAGTATAAGCCTTTGAGTAATATCGTTAAGAAAATATCATGAATAGTAATACAATAATCGTTGACTTACAAGGATTTAAAAATAATAATAACGACTTTTTAGTAAAAGAATTATGTATAGCCACTCAACAGCATACATATACATTTTATGTTAAACCACCATACCCATTCTCAGCGCTAACCGATGATGAAAAAAAGAATGTTCGGTGGTTAGAAAGAAATAGAGGGTTTCGATGGAACGAAGGCTATATCGATTACAGAGAATTCAGAAGAATTATTAAACCTTACTTAAAAGACCGAAATATTATCGTAAAAGGTGAAGAGAAAGTGAAATGGGTAAAAGAATTGTGTGATCATAATAATATTGTAGATATAAGTTACAAAGACATTCCGAGATTTAACATTCTGTACGATCTGTATTGTAAGGAAGAATCGTATAACTGTTTTATTCATAAGAAGTATTGTGCATTAAAAAATGTATTATGTTTAAAAAAATGGTGTTTAGAAAATAATGTGCACTTTCAATAAAAAATACCTTATATTTGTTGCTTTTTATTTAAATAATTAAATTGGAATGAAATAGAAATAAAACAAAATATATTCACATTATACATACAATTTATTTAAGCAATAATTACGTACACATTAATTTACAAAACAAACCTTAACTTATATTATTTTCATACAAATATATCTTACAATTTTATCGACTTATTCATTCTAAAGTCTATTGCGACCCTACAGCTAAAACAAATACTTAACACCAAAGTAAACTAAAACCAACTCGTATAACTGTAATTACATATTTTTTTTGATATATTACTGACTAACTTCTCGGTTTGGTCCATGATTTCATCACCGTTTTCATTCACAACATATTGAGCGGATAACAAAAAATTATCATCGTCTATACTGTCACAATGTTGCTGGGATCCATCTAAATCAAACACTGAGATCTTTATCAGACGGAAACCTTTTTTGGGAACGCTGTTTACCACAAACGAATGAACTGGGTTATGCAGTTTACTAAGTGCACTTTTGGAAACACATTTTTTTCTTAATTTTGCTGGACGACGTTCCCGAATCTTAGCGTTCGGCTTTTGCTGAGCTTTCATTTTTAAAAACTCTTCAGTAAATCCTTCCAAAGGATCTTGAGCATACTGGAAAGTATCCCCATATTCATGTAGGTAGACATTGTCTTCGGATGTAGCAGTCAAATCTTCTACGCGTTCCATTATCTGTAAAAAAAAAAGAAAATATTTAACACCAAATCAGCAATCTTTGGAATTAACGATTATTTTTATGTATTTTAATGACTTAAATCAATAATAAATCAACTTACCGTTGTGTAGTAGGTCCAAGACTCTATTACCAAAAATACGTAAATTATGTACACGCGAGTAACTATATAAGTTAAGGTTTGTTTTGTAAATTATGTAGACGTGAGTAACTAATTACAGTGCTTATCGACGCAAGAATGAATACTAAAACAAAGTCTTCACATTATTATAGTGATTGCAACATGTAGGTTGCATTATTATGAATAAGGACTCATGTTACAAACAGTACCGCGCGCTCATATATTCGCGTGTGGATTCAGTAATGTCGGCACTACATATAGGCGAACGCGTTGGCCGACGCGTTGGCCGGCGCGCTGGCCCAATGTATAGAACGGGCGTTCGCGCGTTGGCGGTAGGTATTTCGCCTGTTCTACACATTGGGCCAGCGCGCCGGCCAACGCGTCGGCCAACGCGTTCGCCTACATGTAGTGCCGACTTAAACTCAAGTAAAGCATGTTTCAACTTGATAAAACTTTACGTTACTTGAATTTAGCATCAGCCTGCAGGTTTGCTTGCAAAATCTATGTAGTTGTGAAATAATAAATAAAACAAATGTATTTAATAAAATGATATTTTATTTCTAAATCTACATAATATACATACTAAAATGCACAGGTTATGCTATGAAAGTAAATAATACAAAGAATTTCTTAATTAGGTACAGCTTATTAAATCTAGTTAAAAGTTAAATATACTAGTGTGTCCCCATGCTCTAGTTGAAATTTTATCTTTAGATATGACTCTCTTGTCATCATCACCAGACAGAGCAACTTTCTTCACAGCACATGTGTACAACTCGTGTTTTATTGACTTAAATAAGACATTTGTTTTATGAACAATGTTGCCTTCGTACAGAGTTTTTTGGTAATCAGTAACATTGAAATTGCTGACAATATTTTTCTTAATTCCTTTCGCTTTTTTGATTGTGCTATTTATGGTTTTAATACAATATAACTTTGAACGAAGGCCTACAAATTCACTTATGATTTTACCCGCCATTTCATCTTTGAACAAACCAGGAACTTTTTTATTTTGAATGGGTAAATCATATTGATTAGTATTACAAAAATTACTAGTATCAAAGTAAGGCAAAAAATGTATTTTTATGTCATCATAAAAATCATGGGTCCGTATATGATATACAAAACTATCAGTGTCCGTGTAACACATTTGTACATTATTTTTATAAAAAGGTTTAATAACAGAGTAATGAAAGTTATACATATGACTTTTTGACAATTCTAGTACGGTAAAACCAATGTATATTGGTTTATCCAAAATTATTTGATCAGAGTTTAATTGTACCGCAACTAGATTTTCAGTAAAAATTGTGGCGCTATGGAAATTTGGACGAGCGATAAGTTTTTGTGCACATTGCCTTTTCTTAGTCACATTATTATTATCAACCCACTGATTAACTAAATGCACATTGACCCTCTTCTCATTATTTTCTAAAGTTTTTCCAAACACACTGTTATTCAAGAGTTTGAAAAAGTCTTGTTCAAATGTTGAGGAACTTTTTTGCCTCAGAGCAGTATTCAAATCAATGTATTGTTTCAAATAGGGGCTTTGTCGAAAACTAATCACTCGATGAATTTTCTTTAATATTAAACCATGTTTTAAACATGTTTGCAAATGAATGTAATGTATAACATACTTAAATTTATCATACAAATTTGGAACTAGTTTGAAAGTTTTCCCCCCGGGTGGAATGCATTTTTCAGAACAAAATGGAAAATCATTATGTAAGTTATGTAAATGTTTGGGATATTGTAAATCTACTTCTAGAATATAACCACACTCTGCATCAATCGGTATTTCGGTTATATTTAATTTGTTGATTTCTTGTTCATTGAGAAATCTGAAATCTGATAATGGTAAATACTGACACATACTATATCCATATAAATTATTACAATCAATATAAGTGACGTAGGAAGGAGATTCTGATGGTTTGTAATTTTCTAAGTAAGGATTATTTGCTTTTGCATGTCTATGAGAGCACAGACATACTCCTCCTCTGATACCACTCTGTAACATGCGCACCATCGACAAGTCATCGATAAGTTCCAATTGTATTCCTGTTTTTAATAACATCGCATCAAAAGATAAACTGGGTGCTGTTAAGTAAAAAGCTGGGTCTAATTGATAGTGTTGCTTGCAAGTCTGTCTAAAATTTTCAAAGATATCTGCCAGTAAAAGCACATCAGTTTTTAGATATAAATCCGTATAACTACCTAAATCTTTGATTTGAAATGTTGACCAAATTAAGCACGCGTGCTGGTAATCCTCATCAGAAATATCATGATCAGTTAGGGAACTATAAAAGCATTCTTTTGGGGGTAGACTTTTTTCGTCATACCGCTTCCACGAGTTCATATATTCGTATGGATAAATGCCTTTACGAGTGAGTAACTGAAATTCATCTTCATCGGGGAAATGATTTTGTAAGTTTTTTAACATTTCCGGTTTTAATGTCTCTGACAATTTGCTTAAGCTTGTTCCCAAAAACTTAAATGAATCAACGAATCGAAGTTGAAAAAACTGATTATTCGTAACTGGTACAAATTTGGTAAATGAGATGTAGTTTTCTTTTGTTTTAGGTATTATTTTAATATTACCAGGAACCTCGCCTAACGCTTTTATAAAAAGATGACAATCATAACCAGCTAAGTTATGAAAAAAAATGGGGACGAATGAAGGGCGTTTATACTGTAAATTACAAAACGGATGCGCAGCTCCGCGGTAACGACCAGTAACGTGACAATGGTCACGGACTTTGTCCGAAAAAATAAAATTTTCACAAATATGACAACGTGTGGCATTATCAAAATCAGACTTATCCGCCATAGAAAATATCATAGGGACTGGTGTACTAAGTATATCAAATATTTTTTGTACGTCTTTAAGAATCGAATCTACAAACTGCTTATCACAACCAGGTCCTCGATATGATACGTACCGATTGTAACTAGGGTCATCACGACAAACAATATAATAACCAAAAGCTATAGGTAAATGTTGGTGCAATGTAGTCGTATTTTTGCTAGAAGAACAGTTAGCTTCAGTATTGGTTTGTAGCATCGATTCAAAATCTGCGTAAATACAAAAAGGCATGTTTTGTTTTCGACCATAGTTTTTAAATTTAATTACTGAGCCCTTATTTGGGAGGACAGTTACAACGCCTCCACATAAATGGTTTTCAACTTCTTTAGAAGTACTGAAAAATATCAAGCACAAATCACAGAAGTACAATTTGCTGTGATGAGATGTAACTTGGCTTCTAAACAGTCTAGAAGGTTCTTTGATCAAACAATAATGAGAAGTGTTATTATTTTCTAGATACAACAAATGTATAATTTTCTCGTTGCATGTTTTATTAATGTCTGATTTATACAACGGTCCAACAATAGTTTTACTTTTTTTAAACCATAAATTATGAACTTAATGTTAGGATTATTTTTTTCAAAAATTTTAATGTCATGGAAAGTTACAGGAAAAAACATTCCATTTATATTAAATAATTCACGAAAATTAGGATATGATGAAATTCTTTCAGGGTGATTTTTAGCTGGATATAAGGCTGCTGTCACACTCCATAGAAAGCAATGCTGATCTTTATTCATAATATTTAAACACGCCTTTTTAGCCTGAATTGATTTGGGTAAACTGATAAAACTCGAACCGCTAAGTGGTTGATATTTATTGATATTAATCTCAATGTATAAATTATTTAAAAATGTCCACCCACTGTCACGATCCTCAAATTCCTCTATACTAGTTTTTAAATAACTAACTGTTTCCAAATATATTTTTTCAAAATCATAATTACCATGTAATATTTTATTTTTGGTTCCAAAAGATTTTATTTCTTGTGAATTATCGTTGAACTTCAAAAACGTCCCAAATAGTTCGAAATTAACCTTAACACATGTATGTTTAATAAGGTTTTCATCTAAAAGAGATTTTAACTTGTTACGAATTTCGAAAAAAAATATATCTACTGAAGCTAACTGAAGTTGATCAAGAGGTAATATCTTATAAGTTACAATACGATTACGAAATGCAGAGCTGACGATTTCTACACCATCACTGTATTCTATTGTCTGACAACTTTTTCTATGTAAATTACTTCGCAAATGACCTACCCATGATTTACTATGTACAGATATGTTACACGTCGAACAGAAAGGCATTTTATTCTATTAAAAAAGCCAATGCTATCAAAACAATAATACAGTAACCGATACTAATGTAAAAAAAAATTAAAAAGATTATAAGTCTATTCTAGTATATTAAAAATAAAATTAATATCTACTATAAATTGATTAAGTTTAGTAAAATTTATTTTTTGTCACTGTAATGGACGGGCTCTGACTCCTCAAATTCGGTAAAAGCTTGTCCTAAGAAGCCTTGCAGTGCCTCCCAAGACGATGATGACTCGTCGCACTGGAGCTTCACACTTACCAGCGCCGTCTTGTAGCGCACATTAGCGGCGTGAGACACGTAGTCCGATTTTTTGTAGATCTTGAGGTCCACAAAATATTCGCCACCGGTCTTCGCAGTCCGACGAGACGTTCCCGTAGAAACTCGGCTGGAGAAGCTTGATATTATTTCCCCGCCACGAGATTTGGGTTCACTGCAACTAGCTTCCTCAGTCTGCAAGATATTGAATAAGTCCGGTCTCCTTGTTCTGTAAAATACAAAATTAACATATCATTAAAATACAATAATCGAGAAAAAATATTAGTAAGAAAACAAACAAAATAGGAATAAGTGTATTACACTTTCACTTTTGACTGTAAACAATTAGGTGCCTAGTTTTATCAGACTTCAACAGGATACTGAACTAAGTTTTGATAAATAATAAAAAGTAGGAAATCATTGTATGCAAACTGAATTACGGTGGTTGGGACTGTGTTGACAGTTGACTATTACAAAGACATTTTGTAAATAATTTAAAAAAAACCAGCAGAAACAGGCATAGAATTTCAGCAAACTTAAAGTAGATAATAATCGAACATACCGTGTAGTGATAAATTCGTGCGACGAGGAGTATTTTCGCTTTCGTTGAGCACTTTTGTGTGATGAGGTGCGGGTCAACTCCAGCGGAGGCGATGAGTCGTGTTGCTTTCCGGGGCCGGCCTTGCGTTTGCTGCTTGACGCCTTTGACTTCTTTTTCGGTGCTACCGACACCACTGCAGATGGGGCCTCAAACTCTGAATCGGACCTATTAAAGAAGAAATATAAATTATTTTCCCATCTTGATGAATAATAATACTTATTATTAAAATATATTTTTAATATTATTAAATTATAATTTTAATTGAAATATAATTAAAAATAAATTAAAACATAATTGGAATATATAATTAAAAAACAAAAAAAAATAAAATATATTTTTAATATTATTAAAATATAATTTTAAATGAAATATAATTAAAAATAAATTAAAAACAAAATAAAATATTAATTTTATACTCACTAACATTTTCTCGTTGAAATTGAAGACTGGAGCGAAGCCACTTGAAAAATTGTGACTTGTTCCATCGTGCATCGACTTTTATTTAGTAAAAATGTCTTTGTCATCAAAAAATGTGTAAAAGTTGTCAAGCGCGAGTTGATTAATGTAATATATGTGTGTATGTTTGTTCGTTTTAATGTTATCAATTACACCATAGCAGTCATTCAGATTGAAATCCATCATCAATGATTGATCATTGCTATGTAAAACATATAAATATAATTGTAAAAGACTTAAATGAGATAAATATAATAAACGTTTCTTAATAGATATAATTTTGCTTGATTTTAAATAAAAATTAATAATAATTAATCCGTTTTTCGTTTAATTAATGTTTAATAAAGTTTTTTATTTATTGTTATTTATTCTACATATAGTTTATTCTACATTTTTTTTATCTTTATACATCTGTGCATTTTTTTAAAGCATGTTAAATGTTGCATACTTTTATAGCGAATTTAATCTTGAACCAATACCTAATTCCCAAGAAGAGATTAAAATAAAATAAATTATTTTGTTTAAATGCAAGTAAATCCGAATTTTTAATGTGTATATGAATTGTGATGTTATGGTAAAATATATGCAATATAAACGTTATTTTAAACTAATGATGCCTTACTTCAACTTTCGACCTTATCATTGATCAATGTAGCTGAATAAGAAATAAAATTGAATAAAGAAGAACCTACATGGTGCGCTCGCTGCGGCGTTTCATTGAAATGCTTTGTAATTGTATCTCCGCCGCTGTTCATAGTAGGGGAGGCGAGTAAGCTAATTTTGTAGTTACTCGAGTGTCATGGGGCCCTAGTAGATTTCGTAGATTAAGTAATGAGGAGAAAAAAATATTAAGAGCATATCTTATGACAGTGGGGCAGTGACAAACTGCAGCTATTTAGAAGTTAAAAAAAGTAATTATATATATAAAAATTGACTTTAAAGGTAATTTATAAGGTAATTTATCATTCAATTAAAGGAAACAAACATGTAATCGTCAAGCAGGATTAAAAATATATATGAAGAAGGTTTTGTTTTTAAAATATGGACTTTAGTTTTTGAAAATTTCAAAGAGTCTTTATATCTTTCCCTTTACTTTAAGTCGTCATTGCTTTAAATAAAAGCTTCTTTGGGGTCTACACAACGTTCTCTATTTTAATCTGACAATTTGATACTTAAAAATATATATATTTTTAACGCCCCACTCAGATAAGCTGATTTCTATACCACATTAACTAGAGACATGTGGGAAGCATACACAAGCTTAATCTGACGCGCTCGAGCTACTGCAGAAATCCCCTAATCGGCTCCCCTACCATAAAACGAGTGTTCGTTTTACAGTATGTATATTGTGAAATATTATATTCTTGTTTGACAGCTTGCAGTTTTTTTCAGATCAGGGATGTGAACTAAAAGCGAGAACTCGATTAAAGAGATAATTTAAGAGGCGATCAGTTTTTACCCTATAAATCCAATAAATTATAAATGAATATTGTGTGTATTAAACACGATTATTTTACCTCCAATCAAATTATGAAAATTATCATCCTTTAAATTCATTTACGCACATATAATATTTATATCAACATCAATATGTCAATTATTTGTTTCAAAAAATATTTACAAGCACGGTCTATTGATGTTAATAATTTATTATTTTACTTAGCTATGAATTTGACGCATGGTTTAATTTGCACGCACACAACACAATACAACGTTATTGGAATAAGATTCATTTTAGCTTGGTTGCGTTCTGCTTTACGCAAAATATAGTAGTTTCGCATACTATTTTGTTTTTGAAATATAATATTTGATCCCTTAAAATAGTAGGATACTATAATATATAGTGGGTTTGACAACCCTAGCGACTCAATCGTTCTGTTCTTATGATTTCCCGTCTTGGAGCGTTAATATGCAACGTGGTGCGCGGTGAGTATCATCGTGGTTTAGACCTACATCAAAAGTGAATGGGAAAATAAAGGAATAGTTAAAAGTAAGTGTAGTAGTTATTGTATTCATTATAGATTTAATTCGTTACACAATTATTTAGGTTTTGATTTAAATTGATAATATTTTAGTTTTTGAAAACGATTCATTATTTATTAAGTACATTGTTACATTTTAAAATTAAATAATTACCAATATATTTATTCGTTACCCATCAAATATTTAAATCTAATGTGGTACTCTTATTGAATAGTATTTTCCTATATTAGCTACATGATTTACGAAGAAAAGTTAATGCAATTAGACCAGGCGTAGGTACCATGGTATGGTAGGGATGAGTCATAAATTTAATTGAATAATGTAATATAATATGAATAATTACCTTATTCATAAAACACTATTATACTTTTACGTGTGTTGTTTGATGGAAAAAATATATTTATTTTTTTCAGATGCATGAAAATTAGAGAAGTTCATCAAAAATCACAGCGGAACGCAGAAAAAGGATTAGACCAGGCATTATTTAATTGTAAGTAAATTTGAATCTAAATGTATCTAGTTTATTGAATGAGGTTTGTGTAGTAGATACATATTAGAGGTAATTATTTAATCAGAATAATAATTAATAACCAATAGTTATTTTAATAATAACAAATTTAAATATAAAAATTCATAATATATTTCCTGTAAAACTGTTATTGCATAATATAACGTTAATATTTTCGAGATTATTTGAATGCCAATAAGTCGAAGTTATTACTAGAAACATAATTAATCCATAATTTTTAGATGAAGCATTACTCAAATATCCTTAATCGTCGTCGTAGTTTTAAAGTACTCGTGACTCTAAATGGTGATTATTATGTAAGTGTGGATGTACATAACATTCGGTTTTCTTTTTCAGATCGGATGATCAATGACGAAGAAATCTGCATGACACAAACGAAGACATTATTGTGTTTATTTGTATAAATGCATAAAAACTGGTGTTTATTTATTGATAAGATCCTAAATTCCTATCCCCTGAAATGTAAGCTTAAACATACTAAACATCATAGTGTGTTAGTATATTTAAGCCGAGGTATGTTTTTTGGTAAGTGGCACACTGACACACCGAAGTGAGCGAGGGCGCGAGCGAACAGAGGTGCATGCCATGAGCATTTCATTTCATTTACCATCAGTTGATGCATAAACGAACAGGAGTTATTGGGCATGCTGTCCCACCTCCGTTCGCTCGCGGTGCATAAACGTTCTGTCCCACCGAAGTGAGCGAGGCGCGGAGCGCAGTTCGCGAGCGAACGGAGGTGCATCAGTTGATGCATAAACGAGCAGGAGCTATTGAGCATTCTGTCCCACCTCCGTTCGCTCGCGGAGCATTAACGAAAAGGAATTATTGGGTATTCTGTCCCACCGAAGTGAGCGAGGCGCGGAGCGCAGTTCGCGAGCGAACGGAGGTGGGACAGAATGCCCAATAATTCCCTACTAACGTACGTTCTTTGCAGAGCGATTTTCTTCTGTGTTTCAATCTTCCATGACGAACGTGTAGGTACTTTGTAGGTACTGCTACATAATAATAACGGCAAATATAACGTTATTTTACTAGATATCGTTATAAAAAATAACGTTATCTGGCTACCATTATGAAAAGAACGGTACGTAACGATATTTTTTCTGTTATTCGATAACGTTATGAAACCCTGATTTATAGAACATGTTTTTTGGACAGCGCCAAATCATTCCGTAGCGTCAAAAAATTTGTCGAAAAAAAATAAATGACAAGTGACATTCAAGTAACACGTGAATATTTTGATTTTCTGTCTACCAATTTACGTTGTATCAATTTTCACCGAACTTTACTGTTTACGCAAGAACTTTATTTATTTTCTGGTGGGAAGTGAGAACCTAGTCTTAGTATCGCGTATTGATAATATTTTGTATACAAGATGAGTTCATTTCGACGTGACAAGAAAGATGACGAAGAAAACAGTGCAAGTTTGTTCCAAAACCTCGATAAAACTTCTTTACTCCAAGAGGCTAAATACTTCAATTCCTCGCCCGTAAACCCTAACAAATGCATCCACATACTTACCAAGATAATTTACTTGTTGAATCAAGGAGAAATTCTTAATACCCAAGAAGCTACCGACGTTTTTTTCGCAACTACAAAACTCTTCCAGTCGAAGAATGTGATGCTACGTCGGCTGGTTTACCTTTGCATCAAGGAGCTGAGTTCAATGGCGCAAGATGTCATCATAGTGACGTCGTCACTGACGAAGGATATGACCGGGAAAGAAGACATGTACCGTGCCGCCGCCATACGCGCTCTGTACAGCATCACCGACAGCAACATGATACAAGCTATTGAGCGGTACATGAAGCAAGCTATCGTCGACAAAAACCCCGCAGTCAGTTCGGCAGCCCTCGTTTCAGCTTTACATCTATCTGCCACTGCCCCAGACTTAGTGCGCCGCTGGGTAAATGAGGCTCAGGTAAATATTAACACCTCGAACGCTTATTCTTAGAAATATTTCATTTTACCTTCATTCAGGGCCCCCGCTACCATATTATGTGCAATGAGTGCAATGCATACGGGCACCATTCTCTAGGGGTGCCAAATGGCCATCTTTAGGGGTGCCAAAACCAAGGACCCAAAAAATTAGTCTAAAGGGGCGCCAAAATCCTTTTTTTTTGCACACAGGCGCCAATAGCCCTTACGGGGGCCCTGCCTTTATTGTTTTTAGAAATTATTTCTAGTACAGGTGAAGTTAAAGAAATGTTTATTATGAAAGTGTTTTTAAGTTAAAACTTGAGTTGCTTTTTGTATAAAATGTAACATTACTAGATTTTATTCATGACTTCCTTCGCATGAAATATTCTTCTATCATATTTTGCTGAGATGTTATTTGAGGAGCTGGCGAACAAAACTCGTTAATTACATAAAATCAAATTTTACAGGAGCACAGTGTGTTAAAAACCTCGATTTTGATACTACTACTATAGTTGATAGCTATATAAACATTAGAGTAAAACTCTGAGATTGATATTCTTCGTAGTTATTTTTTAAAGAGTGTCAAAGTTGGCGTTTTTCCAGTTAAAAAATTTGCATAAAAATTAATTTAAAAAAAACTAACCAAGTAACATTAATTTTGTTTTAAATACCAATTGAACAAGCACTTAATACTTTACTTTTTCTCCAAATTTGGCTAACCTACTGTGATCAAGTAGGGAGATATTTATTTATTTAATAATTTTAGTTTTTCATTTTTAATTTCGCGATTAGATTGAATTAGAAAAAGTTTTAAGCATGAAACGATAGTGTGAGTAATCCTTTATCAATGGGTTATCACTAAAGGTCTCTTGTTTGATTTATCCGGTTGATATGCAAATTCGCAATCGATATCCTATATGAAAAATATCAAGATCACGTTTAGGTAGGTATAATAATAAAAAATCTAAAAAGTGAAAAAATATAACGTAAACGAATGATTTTATATGCTCAAATAGTATCTAATCAGTAGAGACCGGATTATATGCAACATAAAAAGCATGTTATACGCATGCAAATATGCATGAAAAATGCTTGAAATATGCACGAAAATTGGCAGAATATGCAAAATTATATGACAATATGCAAATTCAAAATCTGCATACAATTAGTAAATTATATTTTGATAGGCGATAATAGACTGTACATTAACATTATGTTAATATAACATTAAAATTATTTAAATATATTGTAAAGGTAAGCAATCAAATATTTTTCTTTGTATGGGGTTGACATGTCTAATATTGACAAAAAGCCCCCACAAAGAAAGACGGGTTGTACTCCGGGAGTGCCAGCAGAAGTAAAAACTTGATTATTAACGTTGTGCATTATTTTTTAAACCCATTTTTTATGAAAATAGATTTTTAAAAAATCGATTTTTTTAATTAATCGAAACCCTTACAATCGATTAAATTTTTAACCCATTTTTTATGAAAATCGATTTTTTAAAAAACGTTTTTTTTAATTAATCGAAACCCTTACAATCGATTAAAAAATATCGACAATCGAAAAAAATACAATCAATTGTTCGATTAATCGAATTCGATGTTACAACACTACTCTCCAACCGTCTTACGGTTTTTCGATCAGCACGAGAATCTGACGCGAGTTTCACAGTTTTTACCCATCCCACAAAAGTGCTCAACGCCGCTAAAGAAGTTTTCACTTCAAAAATATATAGCAACTACGAAAACTTTTTAACTTCAAAAATAGATAAGAAAAATCTAAAATTTCAGTAGTAAGATTGTGTCTACGAATTAAGAATTTAGAATGTTTTTGTGAAATGTAAGTAGAAAAGTTTCGCTCCACATTCACTAAGGAAACTGACAGTTTCTGGCAAAAGTTCTGCCGTTTAATTTGTTGTTAGCGAGCGCGACTTTCTTCTGTCTCTTTCATTTTATTATCGTTACTGTCAAAACAAAAGAGACTGCATTCGAAATGCAGTAAAAAGTCACAACTATTACTCGATAGCCTTATCCTATTAAGTTTTGTAACTGTTATTGTTGTAAATGTACATCGGTACATTTACAACAACATTTACAATATACATCATAACTAGATCTTAGGTAAAATATGCTATTACTGACAAGAATGGCTAAAATATGCAAATGCATATAATCCGGTCTACTAATCAGTAATCACCTTCTGATGTAGTTGGGGAAAATAAAATATCAACTAAAAATTTCTTAAAGAAATTATGGGGTACTTACGAGTGAATCAAAATTTAAACTAATATTCGAGGAAAAATTACGGGATTATGAAATGCATCACTTAGGTATTTATTGCAATTGTGTTCAAAATGAGCTAGAATACAAATAAGGGGCCAGGTCCCATCGAAATTCTCATACATAGGTAATACCAAAATTATTTTTTCATATGAAAATATTTAACATGTTTCAGTTGTTTTTCAGCTTAAAATAGTAATTACCTAGGTTCCTGCATAAAATTTTACTACAAAATATTTAAACACTAAAAATATTTTTTTGTGTTTAAATATTTTGTAGTAAATTTACTATTAAGTATTTAAACACTCAAAAATATAGTAAACTACTAAAAAATATTATATAAATAAATAGTAAAAATACAAAACAACAACATAGTAAAAATACAAACTCTTAAAAATATTTTTTAGTACTTATTTCATTCAATATTTTGTAGTTTTACTATTTATTTATATATTATATTTTTTAGTGTTTTACTATATTTTTAAGTGTTTAAACATTATGTAGCAAATTTTTGTGCAGGGACCTAGGTAATTACTATTTTAAGCTGAAAAATAACTCAAACATGTTTTAACATGTTTGAATAAAATATTTAAAAATATTTTTGTATGAGAAAATGATTTTGGTATTACGTATGTATGCGAATTTTGATGGGACCCGGCCCAACCAGTTGTCTTAAGCATCATCTAGCTATAGTATTGAATGTTGCAGTCAACAAGTCGGCTAAACGATGTATAGCTGTGTGATTGAATGGCGTTGTTCAGTCAAAGGACTCTGTTTGATTGAATGGCTTTTTTAACCAGTCGACTGCGGCATCTATATTTTATGAGCCATCCTATGCAGAATCAATTGACACTCGCGCATTAAGGGATCCGAGCTGTTAACAGAGCAATAGGCCAAAAAATTAGTTTTTTTTATTTTATGAGAGCTCCCCTTAAAACGTTAAGTATTTTATTTTAATTTTATTAATCCCTCGATCGTAGAAAAACGAGACACAATAGATTTTTATTGTTATCACGTTCACCGGTGACTACGTGGGGCTTGAAGCATTATTAATAATAATTATTAAAGTACAAATATAATTAAGGATTTTGTGAATAATTGTCATTATTGGTTATGAGCAAAAAAGGCCAAAAAAATCTTGTTTGTTGTATCGGCAACGGAAATACATGATCTCTGAAAATTTCAAATTCTAGCTCCTTGAGATTAGCCTCCAGGCTATATCTCAGGCTATGTCTCCAGACAGAGAGACAGACAGACAACAAAGTCTTAGTAATAGGATCCCGTTAATATCCTTACGGTATGGTACCTTAAAAAGAAATAAAAGTAACATAATTGGACTATATAACTTGTCTAAGTCAGGAACTGTTAAACATTCACTGGCACAATATTTTCATTTTGCTGATATACGCAGTATTGACAAACTGCTGTTCTGGGGTATCGCTTGCTCATCGACAATATGGCTTTCCAGAATTATCTTTGGATCTTTTTCCTAAGGGAAACAATTATTATTCTATAATACATGACTTTAGCTAAAGTCCGTCCTGTTTTTCCCCATGCACTCAGTGAAAGCTTTGAAATTAAAATAAAAAAATAATCGGCCAAGTACGAGTCGGACTCTCACACGAAGGGTTCCGTACCATTATAGAGCAAAAATGGACCAATAATTGTGTTTTTTGTATGGGAGCCCCCTTAAATTTTTATTTTATTTAATTATTATTATTAATTATTAAAGTACACATATAATCAAGGCCTTTTTGAAAATTTTAAGTGCCTACCTGTTGTAATCATTGATACCAAGCAAAAAATGTTTGAAAAATTACGTTTGTTGTATGGGAGCCCCCCTTAAATATTTAATTTATTTTATTTTTAGTATTTGTTGTTATAGCGGCAACAGAAATACATAATCTGTGAAAATTTCAACTCTCTAGCCATTACCGTTCTTGAGTTACAGCCTGGAGACAGACGGACGGACGGGCAGACGGACAGAAGGACAGAAGGACAGACGGACAGACATCGAAGTCTCAGTAATAGGGTCCCGTTTTTACCCTTTGGGTACGGAACCCTAAAAAAGAACAAATATAAAACATTATTATTATTGATGCTCTGTTCAGGTCATCATAGGTATATTTATGATGTTCAATGCTATTTTTGCTGTATTATTATAATTTATAATTGCTGCTTTTATCAGTACCTCCTGAGATTAGCTCATGCAACCAAACAAACAAACTCATCTCATATTAGAATGATATTATACTATTGAATAGATTTATAAGAAAGTACATATTATTTAAAATTATGAAACAATATATTAAGCATACATTTTTTCTAATTTTCAGGAAGCAGTGATGTCCGACAATGTGATGGTGTCATACCATGCTTTAGGGGTTGTAGCAGTTTCTAAGCGCAACGACAGACTATCAACAGTCAAACTGGTTACTAAATTAACAACTTCTTCATTGCGTTCACCATTTGCACTATGTCTTTTAATTCGTCATGCCGCAAAACTAGTTGAGGAGAATCAAAATGATTCTGGTGAATCGTACTTGAAGTTCATAGAGTCATGTTTACGCCATAAATCAGAAATTGTAGTGTATGAAGCAGCTCATGCTATAGTGAATTTGAGGAACACAGCAAGAGATTTGGCACAAGCTGTTAGTGTACTTCAACTGTTTTGTAGTTCCTCCAAAGCTACGTTACGTCTTGCTGGTGCTCGCACTTTAGCGATGCTCACTACTAAAGTACCTAATACTGTAGCTGCGTGTGCAGTGGATCTCGAAAATCTAATTTCAGATCCCAACCGATCAGTTGCGACATTAGCTATAACAACACTTCTAGCAACTGGGGCAGAAAGTTCTATTGATCGCTTGATGAAACAAATATCTGTTTTTATGTCTGAAATATCGGATGAATTTAAAATTGTTGTAGTGCACGCAATTAGGCGTCTTTGTTCTAAATACCCGCGTAAGCATCAAGCTCTAGCATCATTCTTGGCGGGTATGCTACGGGATGAAGGTGGTCTTCAATACAAAACTGCAATTGCTGACGCTATCATCGCACTCATTGAAGAGAATCCTGATGCTAAAGAATCTGGCTTGGCCCATCTTTGTGAGTTTATTGAGGATTGTGAACATGCCTCGTTAGCCGTACGCATACTTCATGTTTTGGGGCGCGAAGGACCTAAAGCGAAGCAACCATCCCGTTACATAAGATATATTTACAACAGAGTTATACTAGAATCAGGAGCAGTAAGGGCTGCGGCAGTAACAACCGTTGCGCGTTTTGGAGCCGCTAGGGAGGAATTGCTACCAAACATCAGAGTACTTTTAGCTCGTTGCCAACTAGATGATGATGATGAAGTACGTGATCGCGCTATACTGTTTAGCGCGATTCTTGATTCTGGTGACCGCCAATTGATAGAAGATCTTATCACCAATGTTTCAGTTCCTAATCCAGTACTATTGGAAAAGGCTCTTAGTGATCATATGAATACAGACCCTGAACAGCCATTCGACTTATCGATTGTTCCCACTAAAGAGGAACATAAAGAGGTGGAAGATATCACCCCACAAATAGAAACCCACAAACAGACACCTGCCTCTCTTGAAGAAGTTTATTCCGATCAATTGAAGGTTATTCCTGGTATAGAAAAACTAGGACCATTATTCAAAACTTCTGAACCTGTTGACTTGACAGAACCAGAAACTGAATACCGTGTACGTTGTGTTAGGCATGTATTCTCCAGGCACTTAGTGCTACAGTTTGAATGTCTTAATACATTACGGGATCAATTGTTGAAAAATGTTTACATACGCTTAGAACTAGCTCCGGAATACAAAATTCTGTGTGAAATACCGTGCGACCAACTACCATTCGACAAGCAAGGTAGTGTTTTTTGCCTACTGGAGTTTCCGAAAAACCCAATGGATACCATGATTTCTTTCGGAGCTACAATGGAATTTGTCGTACATGACTGTGATCCTACTACTGGTGAGCCTGACTCTGGAGAGGGCTATGCTGACACATATCCTATTGAAGAAGTTGAGATTGGTTGCGCTGAACAGTTCCGTACTCGTGCGGCAACTGATGATTGGGAGGCGAATTGGGAGAGAGCCGCCAGTGCTGCAGAAGCATGTGATACTTTTGCTTTGTCTCAGTCTGACGTGAATGAGGCTGCCGCTGCTGTTTGTAAGCACTTGGGATTGCCCAGATCTGCGATCACCGGTGATGCGGTAAAGGAAATTTGTGGTGGTGGATTATGGCGGGAAGGGGTGCCTATGCTTGTTAGAGCAAGACTAGCATCCTCCCAGGGATCTGTCACGATGCAATTAATTGCAAGATCACCCCGTGAAGATATTGCAACTTTGATTTTGGCCGCTGTTGGTTAAGTCAATGTGTATAACCAAAACTTTATAATAGACCACTAGTAACTAAAATTATCATTAATTATTTTTAACACTTTTATCCAATGTTAAATGTACCATCCAATTATGATAAATTTTTGAAAAATATTTTCAATACGAAATTAAGTATATTAAGGGCCTGTTTCACCGCTTCCTGATAAGGCTATCCACCACTTAATTTGACAGATGGAGTATGGAAAATCTGTCAAATAACCCTATCGGGCACCTTATCAGGAAGCGGTGAAACAGGCCATAAGTATTTAAATAATTTAATATTTTCATAAGTGTATGGTATAATTTGATTTTGTTTTAAAAGTAACATTGATTAGGTAAGGCATTTTTGTTTCATAATATTATATTTGTTTAGATAGACATATCACATATTAATATATATTAAGGCTGCGTTCCAGATGACGTTAATTTTGATCAAAACTCTCAAAACGTCCCCTTCTGCCGTTCCCTTTGGCGACCGGGGTCGTTTTGATAGCGGCTATGACGTATCAAAACGTCATCAATTTCGCTGAAGCAACGCTCAAAACGACCCGCGACGAAAATGGGTCGAAGTGGGCGTTCTAGTTTTTATTTTTTATTTTAACGTAACAATATTGCAAAGACCATATTCGGAAAGTTTTTAGGAGCGAGTAGCGACAAAAAAACTTCATATAATTTCATTGCAAAACATAATATTTTTAATTGAAATATATTAAACATAATTAAATAAAATATTTTGATTAAAAAGAAATTGTTTTAAATGAAAGATTATTATATTTACTATAAAATACTAAGTTATCGTCTCTCCTGGTCTTTTAAATTCTTCATTAGAATAAAGATTGATTACATTTTCGTAGTCATTGATTCGTGGTCTAAACTTTCGCTTTTCGCGATCATAATTGTGGAAAAGTGCATTCCACTCTTCATCTGAACTAGATTCGCTAGAAATGTCTGAATCATTATTCCGATGCACCTGCAAAATGCCTGCAAACCTGCTAACTGCCGTAAAAATATCCATTTCGATAATCGATAGGTACCTAAATATTATTCAAATAAAAGCGGTAGACTCTTCTTCTTCTTCTTCTTTTGGCGTAAGCCTCCCCACTTAGGAGTTGCCAGCGTCAGAGTTGAGGCGAAAAATATGCGGTAGACTCGAATTCTAACTTAACCTCTTTCAGCTGTCACCTGTCACTGTCACCTCGCCAGAGCGAGCGCTCAAAACGCTCCATAATTCCGTTCCACTTGGGTTTGTGACATTGACGCTCACATTTGCTCACATGCTAATGGAACGGGAGAAACGAAGGTCTTGAGCGTGAGCGTTATTAACGTCATCTGGAACGCAGCCTAAGTAGTAGAAATAGACCAAGGTTCTTATGAGTAGATTTAGTACTTTACTTACCTATCAAACTGTCAAAATGTAAGTAAGTATACAAAAATAAAATTATTTTCTTTTAAGGATTTAAATAATATTACATATTATATATTCAAAATTTATGAAATAATATTACACAGTGTTTTCTAAAATTTAATTTTTTTTGGATTACTTAATAACACTACCTTGGATTATGACGTTAAAATACATGAACTTGTTACAATATTTAAAATATACTTATGCTGTTGTTAATTATTAAACCCCCAAGCCAAGTTTTGAAACATATTATTCTAGTATCGAGACATGGCTTGGGGCACTGCTGTGTCTCCAGATATCTGTACATTTTCTATATTACCTTTATTGATATTTAAAAGTCTTTTTAAAACTAAAATGTTGCAGTAGATGTGTAAACTAATTATATTAATAATATTAAAGGTCTAATTAAGGGAATATTCTAATTCTAATAACAGTGTCACTTTTCTGAATAAAACTTTTTAATCTATTACAGTTACTATATTTTCGGATGTTGTCTATTATTAAATACTATTTTAAAATTAAGTTGTTTTATTTTTATAATATTATGTAACATACTTACTATAATATGGTACCTCCATGGTTAGGTGATGACGACTGATGAGTGATGAATGATGATTAAAAATAATTTGTCATTAACCCACCAAGCCCCATAAGCTCACCGGTGAGCGAGATACACTGACCTCTATTATATAAGTACGCTGGCTGGACAGAATAATATGATACCCAGCTGTTTTTTGTGCCTATTTGAAGCGGAATCAGCGCCCCCAAAATCGGGGGAAGAGAACTAAATCTGACGTAACTTGCAAATGGCCGCTCAATCGCTAATCGCTATTGGTTGACGGTTGTAGAAACCAAAGAGATAATAATCACTACGGTGGTAGAAACTAGTACTAGTTCAAAGTACTCCCACTACTGCTATCAGCGCCAATATGGCGACTTAAACGTCATGTTTACGCCAGATAACAGATTTAGTTCTCTTCCCCCGATTTTGGGGGCGCTAATTCCGCTTCAAATAGGCACAGACAGCTGTCATTCCAAAGGGTATCATTAATGATACCCTTTGGAATGACAGCTGTCTGTGCCTATTCTATTTCGATTTCTATTACTATTTCTTAGTTAATAAATGACACTAGAGATGTAGATAAGTAATAATATTAATCTTGGATCATTATCCAAAATTAATATTAATATAAATTTAATATTAAACTCATTAGTTTAATCGTTCGATCGTGGATTCTTGGAAATCTATTGTTATTTGTCAATTATTTGTTATTCTATTGTATCTCGCTACTGACCTCCATTATACAAGTACGCTAGAGCTATGATCACAGATTAATATATTATGTAGCAAGCTAGCTATGATTAATCATAGCTAGCTTGCTACATAATTAATATGATTAATAAGATTAATATTATTACTTATCTACATCTCTAGTGTCATTTATTAACTAAGAAATAGAAATAGAAATCGTTTATTTGCATAAGGTACAATAATATGATGTTAATGATATGTGATCGCAAGCTCTCTTATTTTGCCTTTTTTCAGATTATAATATTTTATCCCTTTATCTTATTATATTTTAAATTATCCTATTTTTAAGAAATAATTACTTATTTTAAAAACTTAATACAAATAAGGTGAAGGGGGCAAAGTGCGCCTACCGGACAAGTGCGTCTATACTCTATAGTTCTTGCAATCTAAGAGTGCGCGTCGCCCTTAGTTGAGTGAGTGACCATATCTATACACGCGTACATGGCTCGCTCGCTACTGACTGCTCCGTCGGGTACGCACACTAACGAAAATGTCTATTCACATTTCCAACTACAAATAAAGGCGACGCGCACTCTTAAGCGCATCACAGATGGTGAAGATAATATAAAATATATATTATATTAGAGCATATTTTAGAATATCGCTCACCATACAAATCCTATGAACCATCACACACGACGAAGTTAATTTATATTTTGTATTAGTATAGTTAAGATATGGAAATATATATTTCGTACCTTAATATTTTATCTTAAGATACGAAATATATATTTCGTATCTTAATATGTTATCTTAAAATGCGAAATATATCTTTATGAATAGGTACATGGTGTTTTTGTGTCGAGCAGCGGGATCATCGGTGATCCCGCTGCTCGACACAAAATGATGGTGATGAGGTGATGCAGTGTTGTCACTTGTCAGTGCTATATGTTAGAAAGCTACATACCTACTCTCATTCGAAAAGTAACATTTTGATGGAAAAAGTAACATTTCGGATAATTTTAAATAAAATTGACTTATAATTTATTGCTTTATTATTATTATTGCTTAAAAAGCTCATTAATCGAAATGAATGTTTCTCTTGAATTTCTAAAATACTCCTGAAACTTCTTCGTTGACAGATATTGATAGGTAAGGGTCTACACAGACGGACTGCATTTCAACTGCAATCCAACTGTAAATTGCAGTTCAAGTGCAGTGTTTGGTTTGCAGTTCTATTGCAGTCGCATTGCAGTCGTGTCAACTGCATTCAAACTGCAATTTGCAGTTGGATTGCAGTTGAAATGCAGTCCGTCTGTAAAGACCCTAAAGGTTAAATTCGCCGCAGGTTTTTCTCTTTTTTATGTGAGGCTCTATCCAAATGTTTCTCCTTTTGGAATGTGCTACTGCAATCTGCATTTCACATTCTATATCAGAATCATCGTCTGAGAAGCTGTCTAACAAATCAAGAAGTAAGACAGTATCAGTTATTAGTTATCACTCATAGTCAATCACCCTGTATATAGAACTCTAACAAGGAATACGTGTGGCACCAACGCAGACTCGTAAGGAAATGAACATATTTTTAATATTATCGTATCTTAGCCGTGTGTGATAGCTTAAGATACTATAATATTTTATATTTGGGCATCTTAAGATAAAATATTATATTATCTTCACCGTGTGTGATGCGCTTTAGATTGCAAGAACTATACCTCAAATATATCGTAAACTGCTGACAATAATATACTAGTAACGACATCTTACATCGATGTAGGAAACTAAAACATAGCTCTGGGTAAAAGCCACAGATGTGTCTATTCATTTTTTTCTATCTTTGAAAGTGGTAAGCAGAGGCAGAGTTGACCTCGTGAAAGTGATCGTTAAAAATCTCAAGAAGCTAGATGTTTTCCAACAAAAAATATAATATGTATGTAAATAATTAAAACATTTTATTTTTAGGCTTTGACTTTATTTCAGCTGTAACTAGTCAACTTTATAAAATTATAGAAGATAAAAATTTATAACCTCAAATTTGGCAAGTCGGCTAAGTGGGCCCTATCATTGGGTATATGGCGCACTTCCCCGAAATACAGCGGTTGTAAACATTTTAAAACGTGGCATTTTTAACTCTTTTAAGAATGTCCTTGTAAAAGACGTGGCGTCTCCACTTATTTAGTTTTAAAGTTAGCTAACTTAGGTTTGACAAATAAATATGTATTAAAAAATAAAATAAGTAAGTACTACAAAAGAACACTAAGTACCTACTAATGTACTTTCGTATACCTAAATAAATTTTAAATTAGCGGTGACATATTTCTTTTTATTGCTATTCCTCAGAAAATTCTTCAAAAGTTAGTTTTTTGCCTTAGATCTGATTAAAGCCGTTTGTTGTTATTGTCATACTTATCATAGCGAGGATAAAGTTAAACATAAAAAAAATGTTTACAACTCCTGATTTACAAAATATATACCTAAGAATGAGATAAGTAATTAAAAAAAAAAACAAATTTATGCGTGTTATTGTTTCTGCTCTGCTATAAAAATATGTTTTATTTATTAATCTAATGCTTTGGAAATACGTTTTAACTCCACCAGGCAGGTGGACGAAACTTTCCGAACAAAAAAAAATTGGGTTCCAAATTTAAACGTAGCTACTAAAGTAAATCGCATAATCTGTACAATTTTTAAGCACGGTCGACTGTGATTGGTTGATAAAAAAGACCATAGAGAATATTAACTACATGAGAAAAAAGAGGAAGATGAAGTTTAAAACTCAAGGTTCGAATTCCATTTTGTGAAAATTATTTATTACAAAAATACAAAAATTGTAAATTAAGTGGATTAATTATTGAAAAACGAAAGGTAAGCCATTGTAAAATGTAAATGTAACCGTAAATTGATAAATTGAAGCAAAACATAACGATATCATACCATGTTCTAATACAAAGTATGTCGTAGTATTATTTGAATAATTGTACAATAATTTAGAACTTAAACTATATTAATATGAAAAAGATAGATTATTATTTCATAGAAATTATTATAATGTATATCAGTATGCAGTTAATTTGGAAAATGATGAAATGTGTATCATGTGTATATTGTTTTATTGTAACAATACATAAGGTTATTAATTAATATACTTACTATAATTTATGTAAACTGTATGGAATATAAATGAAAAATGTTTCATTAATTTCAGATTTTTAGGTCCCTATACAGCTAGTTTGCAACATTTTAGTCTGCAAGCAATAGCTGTGAACTCGATCGCGGATTCTAGGAAATCTTTTGTTCTCGCGGTCGCATGCGACCGCTTGGGAACGAAAGCAGCAAAGAGATTCAATGAAAGGAGATTTTAGGAGAAGGAAGGTATGGGATTATGAGTGGTACTGCCACCAAGGAAAAATCCTCTGATCAAGTGAGGTGGTATGCAGCTGGCCTGAACCCGCGCCATAGATTTCAGCTGTCGTATACAGGGTGTAACAAAACAAAGTGTGTATGTATAAAGGTGCGATCCACTGGATCGGAATCGGAGCGCAGGTACGCAGTGGACGGATTTGTTGCTTTGTATGTATGGTACTGACTACTATGAACTGCACTAGAAGTACTGGAAGTTGGAACATCATTCTGCGCCTGACAAGTATATGACGACACGTGGTGCCACCGTCCGCACCGTATGTCCCGATTCCAACCTGGTGGACGCGCAGCTTTAATCCCCTCCCTATATAGAGTTTACTGTATAAAGCGCTTATTCCACTTATCCTAGCTAGGTTCCTAGATCCTAAATCGTTTCCGATTTAGTCAAGACGTGGAACAACATTTAGAAGCTAGGATCCTAGCTAGGATCCTACCTAGGAACCTAGCTAGCCGCTAGGATAAGTGGAATAATGGCTTAAGCCAATCAAGTAGTTAGTAGAGTAGCATAGACAGCTATTCTATCATATTTATAAATAAAATACATAAAACTGTACTGTAATAATATTATAATATTTAATAATAGAAATCAACAAAAACTTGTGGATTAAATCTGTTTTATTGTTTAATTTACCTTATTAGCCTATTTATTTAGCCATGTACAATAATTTTTATTGAAATAAAACATTTATTTGAGCTCATTTCTTTTTATTTTTATTTTTTTTAATTTTTGGTATGTTTAGAGTGAAAGGTTTTGCACTTAAAATTTTGTCGTTTAGTTTTAAATTAAAAAAATAACGAATGTTTATTTTTTTTCTTCTAAGTCCGACCTCTTGTTACGTAGTATACAGTTTACATCCTCTTTGCCACCAGGCGCACTTTCCCGTTTTTGCGGGAAAGTGCGCTTATCGTACCTACATATTTTTGATTTCGTGCAAAAATTTCTTTAAGTATATTATTGCTGGATTTCATTGACACGACATGGACCGTAATCTCAAAATATCACAGATTCTTTAATAATTAAATTTATAATTATTGGCGAACTCTTACAGAAGTTTATTTTGCATAGAATTCATCTATAAAAAAAGTATGGCGCACTTCGTAGGTACTTTCCAAGATAATTTAATAAGTACTTAACACGTTCTCTGCCGCGTAGGTCACATGTGCCCGGACCCCTACCTGTATCTACCCGCCGCGTAGGGCACCGGTGACCTCAGAGCAGACCTGTTTTTGAATCGAACTCGTAGGCCAAAGGACACGTTTATCGTACATTTCTCTGTAGTAGGTGACCGGTGCGGCGCTGTAGAGCAATACTCTCACATGGTATTCACCTGTGTTCATTATATGTGAAATTTTTAATGCAAAAACCCAAAGCACTGGAAAAAATAACTGTTTCTTTAACTTTTTATTCATTTATCAATAATGGTATTAACAATTTATTATTAATAATTAGACAACAGATAAAATTAAGCATATTGTAAAAATTTCAAGTGCCTAGCTGTTGCCATTATTGATTACGAGCCAAAAAGGTCAAAAATATTACGTTTGTTGTATGGGAGCCCCCCTTTAATATTAATTTTATTCAATTTTTAGTATCTTTTGTTATAGCGGCAACAGAAATACATAATTTGTGAAAATTTCAGAAGTCTAGCCATAGCGGTTATTGAGTTACAGCCTGGAGACAGACAGACTGCGGTGACCGGAGACGTGACCGGAGCGGCGCAGTGATAAAGATTGCGTACTTTCCGTACTACAGCGCCGCGTAGGTCACATGTGACCTCAAGGGGTTTTTTTAATATATCTCAGGAACCCTGCTCCCCATCGAACCCTAAATGATGTCATGGTTTATGTCTTGACCTAATACATCTATTTCGACCAAAAAGATTTTTTGTAATTTTTCTTGTTTGTACTACCGGCAGAGAACGTGTTAATACACTCTGGTAGTGTATACTTTTATTATAACCGCGTCATAGGTAGGTATTATATTATTGTAAAAGTATCACCAGAGTTAGAGTTGTTAGTAATTAGTTAGAAATTTAGAATAATTATTGTACTGTGTACAACATGGTTAAATATATTCATTAGTCAATTACCTATAGGCACTTTATTATATAAAAATGATTCCCCTAATTACTAATAGGAGTAATGACCGTAGTCCGTACCGTTAATGAGCAGAAATAGGCCAAGAATTGTGTTTTTTGTATAGGAGACCCCCGGCGACCGAATCAAGAAGCGGACGATGCGTCACGCGCGGCGACGGAAGTAACGAAAAGCACCTAACATTCGTCTAACGTTCGGCTCTTGGAGTATTAGTCTGTAGGTACTTACAAACAACTTGCATAATACGTACCTACCTATTGCCATTAATCATTATTCATTAATTTATGGATTGACTGTCCACACAAAGTAATATAATACCTAATTACCTACCTACCTAAGTAGGTAGGTACATACCTACATATTATGTCTCAGGAGTCAGGACAACCGTCATATTGAACCTGATTAAATTTAATCAGTTCAAAAGCATTTCTGCTTTTTTAATGAAACGAAAATAAATTTAAGTATAATAATTAATAATATTTTGATGATGATGAATGATGATGATGACCTTAGCAAATAGCAATCAAATAATAAAATAATTATTAATAATAAAAGTCAATTCATACTTATTCTACTAACGCGTCACACGCGTGTTCCTAGCATATTTCTATTTCATTCACACGCCACATGTTCGGACACACGGCTAAAGATTTATACATAGCGTATCCTACTTTTCATTTCTCACGTGTTTTTGAGCGTGAACTGTAGTGATGGACTCGGCTGCTTACAAACGTGTTTTACGTTATCGATGTTTTATTACATAACGAAACACGTTGTTCGAATTCAAAGGAAGTTCTAAAAAAATATTGGTCACAATTTAGTGTAAAGATGCTGATTATTTATTGATAAGTATCTTGTAGGTTTAGCATGGTTCATGTATCATGTAGAGATAACAAATATACTTAATATTATCATAAATAATATTATATACTGAGGTACTGTATATTTAAATTTTATCGATATTCGATATCTCAATATTGTGGACATAGAATTTGAGAGTAGGTAGGTATGGCATAAAAATATAGGCACCATAATATCATAATATTATTAACTAACATTGTTGCGTTTACCGTTTCATTTTTTATTAAATGATTATATTAATTTACCGTTGAATCATTTTAATTTTCTTTATCATGCTAAACTGTTTAATATTATTTGTACTCCAGATTGTGAAAAATGTCATAAAAATGTTAGATTGAAACACACAGTCAAAAAGTATCGAGTCGATAACGCTAACAAAATGTACATCCCTATTGTGTTTTGTTCGTACGTCAGACTTCAGAGCAAAAGTTTACTCTTCACGATTTGGTACCAAGTTAGACCTTTCTCCTTTAAAAACCTTTAATTCAGAGAAACAGTTAAACTTGGAATGAAATATCGTGTAATACGTTCCAGAGCAAAGTCCCAAATATAAACGTTAAATAAATTTTAGCTGAAAGTTACCATTTGAGTGCTAAACGTTCACGAACACTGACTAACATTTTCTAAGTACAAAGTGTAAAAAACTGCAAATTTATTAAAAGTTTATTCAGTTATTGTCGTAATTATAAATCAGTGACAGAAATGGATTTTTAAGAAAACTTCTCAACAGGTATGAATGTCTTGGACCTTGGTTTGTTTATTTATTTTCTGTCATTTTGATGTTTTATCAAAGCGAAATTGATGTAAGTTGTTATTAATTTAAAACCTCTGTTATTTAATTTTAGTAAGTAGGTACTATTTCTTTTTTGCTTGCTGAATTTTAATTATTAGTAAATCTAAATTATGAGTTTTATCAAATAAGTAAGTGATTTTGTAGTCCTTATTGGAATTAATTTATTTTAATATTTCAATTAAAATAATAGAGTTATTATAAGCATTTAATAATTAATACCTACTTACTATTAACTTTGGCTAAAGCGTTTTGTGACTTTATGAAATACTTTTTATTATTTTGCGAATTCATTTTATATTTTTTAATAAGTAATCATAATTCCTAACAACACCTAAAGGGTTGATTCCAAGTAATACTTACCTACAGTTAATACGCGAACCCATCAAGCCACATACAAGCACCGGTGATCGCGACAAATAGAATACAATAGCATTTCAAGAAGGATTAAGGAAAGGGCAGCTGTTCTTAAACTTAATTAAATATAAGATTCTCCAGATTGATTCTAAATTAATTCCAAAAAAATTCCAGCTTTTAACCTTACTAAATTTAGACATCCTAATTTGGGATCCTATTTTTTTTTTTATTAAATAAGGGGGCAAACGAGAAAACGGGTCACCTGATGGTAAGCAACTACCGTCGCCCATGGACACTCGCAACATCAGAAGAGCTGCAGGTGCGTTGCCGGCCTTTTAAGAGGGAATACGCTCTTTTCTTGAAGGTTTGCAGGTCGTATAGGTCCGGAAATACTGCTGGTGACAGTTCGTTCCAGAGTTTTACAGTGCCCGGCAGAAAGTTACGCGAAAAACGCACTGTGGAAGACTGCCATTCATCGAGGTGATGAGGATGGTATGTTTTTCGCGTGGGACGATGGTGAAAAGTTGCAGGTGGTATGATTCCAAACAATTCCTTAGAGCACTCCCCGTGATACAACCGATAGAGGATGCAGAGTGAAGCTACATCTCGGCGTAATTCCAAGGGGTCCAAGCTGTTTGAAACACTATGACAGTCAACAATTTGAGCGGCCCTTCGTTGGATACGATCCAGAGAGAGCAGGCGCCAAGCCCCTGCCCAGAGATGATTCCTAAAAAGAAGATAGCCCTTAATCCTTTGATCGGAGGTTCTCGGAATTGCCATTGTATTCTATTGTTGTCGCGATCACCGGTGCTCGCGCGGGGCTTGATGGGTCAATACATGATAAGCTGACAAATCATCTCAAGGTAAAACAATAAATATTGTTGTCCGTGTCACCTTTACACCTCAGTATAAACTTAATGCACTTGAACCTTTTGTTACGATAATTATTTGACTACGATAACATTTAAAATATCATAATATTAACCCCCATAAGGACACCGGCGACCGCAACAACAATACAAAAACAATAGATTTCCAAGAATCCGCGATCGAAGGATTAATATTTTCGTGTAATATCTGATTGGAAATCCTATTTTGAATATTAAAATAAATTATAATTTATTTTAACACTAATAATATCCTTTGTGTGAACTGAATATTTTCATCTTGTAATACATTTTCACTTGTGGCAATCCTGTGTTATCTTGTTTTGCACTTGGAACAAAGAACTTCCAGCTCGCAATAAATAAAATATGTTTTACACTGAAATTGTATTGTAATTTTGTTGAACAGAACTACTAAAATCTCCATTTTATTTTGAAACTGTATTGTGCTTAAATTACAATGATAGTATGGTTACTAGTATTATTTTTACTTAACATTTATTATTGTTAATGAAATATTTATCCTGCCTAGATATAATTTGCAATGCAATAGAATATGTTTTTTCATAAAACATAATATTATATACCGTACATGCCATGCTATCTCATGCTATGCTATCTGATGCTATGCTATCTCATGCTTTGCTATCTCGTGCTAATTATCTGTGTAATACAGTCACCGAAAATCAACATGTCAATGTTACCACTTGTGATCTTAATATTACCAATGTAAAAAGGGTGAAGAGTTGAACATTGACTTGGCTGTTGTGCTTATAATTACTGAATTAAGAACTATTTATTTACATTATTACTAAAAATATATTATACTAAGTTTTTCGCATACTAAGTTATTATAACTGAAATTATTATTCTTTATTTAATAAAAAGTTGTTTTTTAAATACTTTTATAGCTGTTAATTTATTAAGGCCCACTCACACCAGCCTGGATAAAAGTTATTCATGGATTAAATAATAAATCTAAGAGATTTTTGCTCGTAATCTAATCAAAAATCTAATCTAATATATTATAATAATATTATACTTATTTGATAGCTTTATATTTGTATTTCCAAGCATTTATTTTCAAAAAAAAGCTTATTCCAGTCCATCCAACTATCAACTTAATTATCTGTGCCTAATACCACACTCTTCATAGAGGAAAATAATACATGACACTCCTCGTAAATCTCGATTACTACTATACTAGCTACATAATTTATAATATTATAAATAATATTTTCTTCTAAAAAATATATTTGAACAGTTGAGTGGATATATGTAGTACTCACTTTGAGAATGGTAACTAACATTTTACAACAAAAGAGCAAAATTATTCATATATAATTGTATAAATTGTACTCAAATGTTCTTCAAAATTAACGATATAAAATTGGAAAAAAAATTAACGTCTTTAACGACGACTTTACATTATTTTACTGCCCGCGCGTTGGGGATAGCTGATCTAGCTAAGTAATATAATATATCTATTAGCTAGAATCTAGATGATGAAGTAAGTAGGTAAGCTACATAATATTATTATCATATAGGCTAGCTATGACATAGACTATTATTTTTGTATTTCAAATAATTTTCCCAGTCCTAAACCCCTAATAATTCAAAGAAGCGAAAATTTTCAATTTTTTTGTTATTTACTTTATCCACTCATATCTTCAATTACGAAAGAGAAGGCAGTAGGTATATCGTAGCACCTCAATCGTGGGTATCGCAGACACAATAGATTTTCAATTTTTGTGCGGCAGCCGGCTGTCGCTTGGGTTGTACGATATTATGCTTAAAACCAGACTGGTGCAAGTGAGCCTAATTAGCCTACATTTGAAGAGAAAATAATTTAACTGTCCATTATTATTTATTTCAGATTTTCCCTCCATACATATTATGGAGATCGTTGAAGATACGGAGAAACGTAGCGGAGTTGGCGACTCCGCGTATTCGTATAGCTGCAGCAACAGTAAATCTACTCAAAGGTGGGTGAACATTTTATCAGTAGTACATAATTAGCTCAGTATCCCAGAAGAACACTGCATTTTTTGATTAAGCCAAAAAATCAAACGTCCTTCTCTCTTCACCCCCAAGCCCGTCTTTCATTCGGATCAAATCTTCGATCGAATCGATTTCTTCAAATCGGATCAGTACTTTTCGTGTTAAAGAAAAAAGCTTGATACAAAATCTGACCCCCTCTTTTGTCCCCTTTATAGAGAGCCATCCTCTCTTGGGAAAAGGGCCTTCCCTACGGAGATTCCGTAATTTACCGTATTTAAATCCTTATAAACTCATAATTTGAAAGGTCATATTAAAAATACAGCAATAATTAAAATTCAAGCATACTGCATACATTCAGCATCTCCTTAGTATTTACAATTTATTTTTATTTCAAACACATGTCAATAGATCGACAATATTATCATAAACTACATATTCCCCGTTTTAATTTTTTAAGGACAATTTTGAACTAAGATAAGTAAAAAATAGGGTTTCTTTGAGTTTTTTTTATATAATATCATTGGTTTTATGCGATCTCGGCAACGCGACAAAGGTCAAGGTCGTGACTCGTGAGCGAGGACTCGTGAGCGAGAGAAATGCGTGGCTCGATTTTTTATAACCGCCGACCAAAAAGAGGGGTGTTACAAGTTTGACGTGTCTGTCTGTAGCATCGTAGCATCCAATCGGGTGGATTTTGATCTAGTTTTTTTGTTTGAAAGCTGACATGATCGAGAGTGTTCTTAGCTATAGTTCATCATCATCAGCCTGCTCATTGCTGATATATCACGGCTTATCTGGTTCGTGATAGGCCGATTAGCTACTTGCAGTCGTTTGATGGGTTTTATATTTTGCATTCTGGTTCGTGACACTTATCAATATATACACATTATTGGAAAGTTGACCTGGTGCTGCAGCATCACCTGGTAATCAATAGGATACCCAACTCCTCACCAGACACCAACTTAGAGCAGAGGTTTCGTGTTTGGGCTCATTTTAATTGCGACAACCAGTAAGAAGTAGATAAACAGTAGATATTTGCATGCTACTGCTGCAGGATCACCTGGATTCTATAGGAGCTGAGCTCCGTAAGAACCCAGAGTGGAGGTTTCATGTTTGGACTCATATTAGTCCATCGAATAAAGCAATTCTAGAGTGCGTGAGCGGGATCGTGAGATTTTTTTTCGGAAACGTGTACAGAGTAACTAGTTCATAAACATACTAAAAGTCCTGGACACTAGGGGTACTGGCGGAGTGGGGGAAAGGGCCCATTTTGTGTTGTTCGCTTATATCTCAAAATTGGTGCGTTCTAGAGAAAAACTTTTAAAGAGTAGTTGAAAGACCATTAAATTATCTACAAATTGCACCTAAAACATTTTTAAAATGTCCTACCGTTTTCGTGTTACACCTTATCGAAAAGTAGGGGTATAATGGGGAAAATACCCATTTCTGTGTTTTTCAGTCATATCTCAAAATTAGTGCATTCTAGAGAAAAACTTTCAAAGAATAGTTGAAAGACCATTAAATTATCTACAAATTGCACGGCATTTTTGCACGTTCAGCGGCATGCCTTCATTGTGATGGAAAATGCCTCAACGGCGTATCTTTTAATGAAGATAAAGAGCTTCAAGAAACGCCTACCAATGAGGATGAACAAATGACAGAGGAAGAACCAGGAACCTGCCAAGTTTTAAAACGTCAACCGATCATGCCATAGGCCAAAATAAGACGCCAATCCTGCAAAAATGGCAGGAACCTGCCACATATGGTCACCCTGATGGCGCGGGCGGTGGGGTAGTGTGTGTAGCCGCGACAATAGCGTGCTCGCGCGGCGTTGCCAGCTCGATAAATATCAAAAGTTCCATGATACTTCGACGCGCGTAATTTAAATTAGTAATTAATGCAAAATTAGAAAAATCTTATCAGAACCGGGTCGACCCGGTTCCAGCGCTTAGAACCGGTTCCACAGACTCATTCAAATATCCGGGTATACCCGGGTATTTCGGAACCGGGTAGAACCGGGTGCATGCCCTACCCCCGACACACCGTGACAACAATAATTATGGACTAAAATATCACTTTACTCTTAGGAATTATTTAAACTTAAAGTCAGTAAATATTATTTCATTACTTGTTAAAGGTTTTTTTAAATTTCCGCGGTATCCGCTTTTCTGACATTTCACTAGATTTAGTTTATTGAAATATAAGAAAAAACGTAATAAACGAGAATATTCGGCATCTACCGGGATTTCTTGAAATCCCTGATATCCTCTTTTCCTTGCGACATAATTAAATATAGATATAGATGGAGAGAAAAAAAGTTTCTCTTTTAGCGTTGCTACTTTTACATTGAACTCTACACAAGATACATGTATACATCCTTAAGAAGTATCAGTAGTTTTGTTACACCTATATGAATCTATTATTATTATAATTAGCACAGACAGATTGATTATTAGGTACTCTTTACACAAGTTGTTAGGTACTCTATTCTTTCGTATTTCTACTGTAACTACGCTAACACTGCTGGTGAACTCACGTGCAATGAAACTTAATTATACTTTTGAAAAGTATAATTATAATATGTAACAAAGTGAAATGGAAACACGTTGAAAAATATTTCGTTGATTTTATTTCCAAAGTTTCTGGTCTCGTGTCGGCAACGGGTGATCACTCTCACTCGTGCAAAATAAACACGTTTTTTAGGATTCCGTACCCAAAGGGTAAAACGGGACCCTATTTATTACTAAGACTTCGTTGTCTGTCCGTCTGTCTGTCACCAGGCTGTTCTTGTTCTAGCTATAGCGGTTCTTGATGTCTCAAGAAACGCTATAGCTAGACTTCTGAAATTTTCACAGATTGTGTATATATGTATGTATATCTGTTGCCGCTATAAGAACAAATACTAAAAACAAAATAAAATTAATATTTCAGGGAACCTCCCATACAACAAACGTGATTTTTTTGGCCTTTTCTGTTCGATATCAATAATGACAGTAGGTAGGTACTTAATATTTTCACAAAAGCCTTATATTATGCGTAATTTTATAATAAATGATAAAAATAAAATAAAAAATTAAGGGGTAGGGTTTCCCATACTTACAAAAGATGCAATTTTTACCATATTTTCGCTCTATAACGGTACGGAACCCGTCGTGCGCGAGTCCGACTCGCACTTGGCCGATTATTAAAAAAATTGGTGCGGTGGAAAGGTCATCGGCCAGTGGGTGGTACTTTAGTATGGGAACCATACCCATGGCGGATGCGAATTAAATTAATCGATAGCGCGATTTAGGATTGTTAGACGAATTGTGGGTACCGCCACACATATATAGAAGAATGTATATGTCGCAGCGAACTGGTTTAAATAGCCACTCACTCACCGCTAACCCTTTGACTGAACAACTTCATTCAATCACACGTCTAGCTTTTTAATTGAATATTTCAGTCGCTCAAAACGTTCAACACTACAGCTGATTCAACAGCAGCCGTTTGATTGAATTAGTTCAGCGCACACCACCGCGGCGCTAGGTGCGTTTTGTTTACAATATGGCGCCAGTATTTTGTGATTGTATTAATAAGATATTTTTCGTAATTATACGTTACAAGTGTTATTAAAGTGACAGAAATTATGGGAGGAAAATTTAAACAAATATTCGAGGAGAAATTATGGGATTATGAAACGCATCACCAAGGTATTTATTGCAATTTTGTTCAAAATGAGTTAGAATACAATAATTTATTCTACTTGATATCATTGCGTTTGTGTAATAATAACACTAAATTAATGGTCACCTGACACCTTAGTTAATTTGCCATTTAACCAGTTAGCTAAGCGTCGTCTAGCTGTAGTGTTGAACGTTGCAGTCAACAAGTCGAATTAACGACGTATAGTCGTGTGATTGAATGGCGTTGTTCAGTCAAAGGGCTAGGTGTTTGATTGAACGGCTTTTTTAACCAGTGGACTGCGACATATATACATAATATAATGTGACGGTAATCTTAAAAAAAATCAAGTGTATAAACTGGTATAATATTTGAGGGATAAAAATGAAATGGTTTCGTGGTACGACCCCTGGTGACGGACAGACGTATGGATAGACAGACAGTAAAGTCTTAATTATAGGGCCCCGTTTTTACCCATTGCCTACACGGATACCTAAAACTTGATAGTATATTTTGTGTATACTTTAATAATTATATAAAAAATATATTTTTTATGGTTTGCAAGAACATTGTACTTATTTAAAAATACTTATAAATTTTGATGTTACACGGTACAAAAGACGTTTAGTACGTAAATTAATTATGAAACAGTATTTACAACGGTAACAATAAAACAATAATTAAATGATAAAAATTCGATTAAGAGGGAACGTGGGTACCTACAGTAAAATTTTAATATTAGTGTTGTGATAGAGTTGTGATAGAGACAGATACAGTAAATCGAGGTAACGTATTCCTCTGATTCCTCCTTCAAAATAGAGCCTAATTATTATTCTTTTAAATATCTTCAGGAAGAGTGAGTCTATGCCTCTACGTTTTTCTTTTATCTCAAAGATCTTTCAATATTGTTTTATGGTCGTTGGATTGGCGGGGTACGGGGCATTCACTTTTTGCGATTTTTGAAGGGTTTCTTAATATATATTAGTAAATTTACAAAAAATCTAACGTAGACGCATAGTTTTAACATATCCCAATATTGCATAAAAAATCATTTGTCTAGACGCATTGTCCTGGGAGTAAATAGGGGAATACGTTTGTATGGAAAAACAGTGTTAGCGTATACTCTTAAAATATAAATCATCAGTAAGCTGCGATTAACACTCCATGCTCGCTTTATAATAACTTTATAATAGATTAAAGTATGTACTATGTATGTAACAAAACTAAGTGATAAGTGATACTAAATAGCGGTATCGTTTGCTTGTATAATTATCATATCTATGTAACCTTTTTAGAATAATAATAGAAATGTTGAAATTTTGTGTTAAAAATAGTAATTTTCGCAAATCTCGGTAACATTGACGTCAGATTGTCGGTAGCCGCTTGAGTTTTACGTCAGTCCACGTTGTTAGCGCAATGGGGCTAAAAATTGCGAGAAAACACCCTCATAATTTAGTTAAATATGTATCAAGTCTAAAAACTGTTGCCCGAAACGATGGTTGCAGACACTGGTTTGGTGCACAGACAACATATTTTTCTAGTTTTGTCTTATCCGTAGAAAGAATATCTATGTAACAGGTTAATAGAAGGTTCTTATATGCCTGAACCTATTTTCACGACATATTATGATTTCTTTTAACACGAAAACCACACATTTTAGTGTATGGGTTTCGCGTGATAAAAGAATTTTGGCGCATCTAGACTAGATTGCATGACTAGATTGATGTTGCCCGCAAGTTGTTGTCTGTCTAATCTTAGTCTGGTATTGCTAAAAACTAAAAATCATTCTCGATTCTCGAATCATTTTCTTGCTATGAGTTTCTAAAAGTGACTGATTTTCAAATACATTATACATAACGTGACCATTTATTTTATTTGTCAGAGCGGGACATCTACGGAATACCCCCCCCTAATTCTGTCTAATCGATATTAGTCTAAGCGGGCCCCCATTACTACAATAATACTACTAAACTGTGAATAACCTATTCGTCAAAAAAGCTGTGAATAGCCTATTCGGCACTTTATCAGAAAGTGGTGAAACAGCCCCTTAGTATGGAGAATCTGTCAAAAAAGTTGTGGATAGCCTATCCGGCACTTTATCAAAAAGTGGTGAAACAGGCCCTAAAAACAGAACCATCCTCCTGCAGTCGGGTTATCGGCGAAAGAGGGCTATATTGTTATCGAACCGCTTATAGTCTCATCTCATCCGGTTATTGCACGGTGTCACGTTTATCACGTGCCCCGACGCTCGTCGACAAACCTATTACGACTTTAATAGTTTTTGGGCTTATGCAATCGCAGAATCGCTATCTGTCCGTCTATCAGATGTATTGGGTTTTCGGGTTTATGCAATTGCAGAATCGCTATCTGTCCGTATATCATTAGGATGTATTGGGTTTTTGGGTTTATGCAATTGCAGAATCGCTATCTGTCCGTATATCATTAGGATGTATTGGGTTTTTGGGTTTATGCAATTGCAGAATCGCTATCTGTCCGTATATCATTAGGATGTATTGGGTTTTTGGGTTTATGCAATTGCAGAATCGCTATCTGTCCGTATATCATTAGGATGTATTGGGTTTTTGGGTTTATGCAATTGCAGAATCGCTATCTGTCCGTATATCATTAGGATGTATTGGGTTTTTGGGTTTATGCAATTGCAGAATCGCTATCTGTCCGTATATCATTAGGATGTATTGGGTTTTTGGGTTTATGCAATTGCAGAATCGCTATCTGTCCGTATATCATTAGGATGTATTGGGTTTTTGGGTTTATGCAGTTGCAGAAACTTTTTCGTCTATCACTAAAATAGATAATTTATAGTATGTTAGATGTGATAGCTAGTCAGTGCGAAATTTCACGATCATCCCATCAATTCAATACTATACACGGGTTTTTGGGTTTATGCAATGGGGATTGTCCATTTTTTTTAAATTTTGCTCATTACAAAAACATTTCGAGGAATAAGGTCAGTGATCGTTTTTCTGTATATAAACGAAAAAAATACCCATTAGTTACTTATATTTAAGAACAAATATGTTTAACCTTAGTTTGACCTTCAATGGCGTTAAATTAGTAATAAATTCGACCAACGTTACGTTTCGAACTTTTGGTAAGCTTCTCGTATCAGCTTTCACATAATGAGAACTTGCATTTGACGAACCAGCCATTATAAATAAGATTGAAAGGAAAAAAAACATACTGCAGAGGTCAATTGGCCGCCGATGATGACGTCACAGCGAAACTTTAAAAATTTATTGAGAAAAAACTAGCCAATGAATTTCAAAATTATTTAATTTATATTCTTAAAATACCCTATTTTAACGAAAAAAAATATAAAAAGTACATGTGATTTTTTTTTGGACAATGCCCATTGCAGAATTGGTGACTGTCCTTCTATCTATTGCGACATGTGCAATACTTTGTCGTGTACATAGTTGATACTTGATACCTCTTGTGCAATGTGTGCAATATTTTGTCGTAGTAACTAGTACCACAGAATATATATTAGTTGTACCAACCTCGAAACCCTAAATAATTCCTGGCCTTTCTCGTCTAGTGGAAAAATACTGGTTACATAAATATATCATGTATCAAAATCGTAATTATATCATGTATCAAAATCGTAATTATATCAAAGTTCCCTTGTTTCAGTACAAAATCTACGTCTGAGAGTAACTCGAGCGGCAGCAGTGGCTACAGAGGGAAACGCACGGATGCTGATTACATGTATGCATATGAATTTACACTGTACGATATCGTAACGATAAATTTCGTAGGTATGAGAGAGACATGACACGACAAAGCTAGTATTGTAACGAATCCTTACAATATTGTGAATCTGTATAATTATTGTATATAAACTGTCTACAAAAGAAATTAGTCTAAGAAACTAGTCTTTCATATTTGTCTAATACCTTAGAAAATGTGATACGCCTACAAAACAGAAAGCGTCATAAAATAGTGGATATATAAGATTGTCTTAAATCTTTTACCCAATTTTCTTTGTTTTCCGTTTGTAAAGGGTTTTCCAATAGGGACTTGACAATTTTGAATTTAGTGTGTGGACCCACCCTTTTACTTAACATCGAACTGTCACTGTCAGTTTTCTTTGGGGCTGCGTCAAGTCGTTGGATAAGCCGACGACGTCAGAGCCAAAATTAAACGCGAAATAGCCGAAATGTGTGGCCGAGTGACAGAAAATTGGGTTCAACGAATCACCACTGCAAACGTCCCTGCGATGGCCATGAGCGAAGTCGAGTTCCATTCTCAAACGGTTTTAATTTTTTCAAAATAAAATTAAAACCATTTGAGATATTTCAAAAATTTTAATATCTGGTTAAAGTACAATGAAAAAATTTTTTTTTTCAAAAATTTTACTATCGGGTAGGTATACCCGATAGTAAAATTTTTGAAATATCTTAATTGGTTTTAATTTTATTTTGAAAAAATGTTGTCAAGTCCTTATTAAATTTAGAAAACCCCTTAATATCATGTATGCCATAATTACCTCGTTTATTTGATTAATAATAATTATTATAAAAGAGGATAATCTATTTTATTGGCTTAAATATATAGTAGACAACATTAAATGATTTTTTCGTACTTATAATTACAGAAAAACCAATAATGCACAACCTATTATAGAGAAAAAAATAATTAATGATGAGACAACTGCGGAAGTTAAACTAAAAAGCGTAGAAGTTGTTACTAACCATGATGCACAAACTATAGAATCCAAAGATACATCACCATCAATAGTAGAAGAAGTAAAAGATGGATCTGACAATGGTGAGAAATTTGAAATTATTGAAATTTTAGCGACACCACTACGATTGTACACATATCCCCTTACTAACAAAAATGTTTACAGCTAATAACTATACCAGGTCTAGTGTTTGTATAGACTCTAGCAGATTGAAAAAGTCCAATTACAGACAAAAACAACGAACCTTAAATAGTTATATTTGCTGTGTTAATATTATCTTAGTAAGGGGTACAATAAAAAAAATTTATTGTGTTAAGGCGCATTTAAACAGGCCGATTTTCGTCGTACGACAAGTCGTTTCACTTGATTCTCGTATTATTGTACTTACTTTTATCGTGTCCTTGTCTGAAGGCAATTTAAATGGTCGAAGGCCGAAGCGAAAATCGACCCATGTAAATCATAACATAGAACCATCAGCGGCTTAAAAGCGACAGTACTAACAACTGAGACAATAATTTACTGGAAGCTTGTAAATGGTTACGCACATGCCGATTTCATCAGTTAAAGATTTTTGGTGTAGAAAAAAAATCTTTTTATTTTTGGAGTATTAATATTCTTAATCAATGATATTCTTAATACTCTAAAAATAAATTAAAAAATATATATATATATATATATATATATATATATTTCCGACATTATGCGTAATTCATTAATTACCGAGCCTGTTTGATTGTTAATAATACATTTTAACAGATTTGATATTGAATATTGTAATCACAAGTAACTTTTTAACCTAATCGTTACAGTTTAAAGAGAAAGTAATTTTAAGTGCATAAGTTAATTTAATACCTGTATGTATTAAAGATATCTTAACAGCCTTACATTTAACAGTTGATGTACTGCTAGCTCTTCCTTTTACAGTTTTCAACACAAACATGCAATTTTACTATGACTACTATGCAAATTATGTACGAGTATCAATTGTACTTGAATAAAATATTATAATATCATGTTATTATAAGACTATGTGTTATCGGAGACGCCGTCTATGACGACACTTGTGTGTTTAGGAAATTTGAGATTTTATGGTCACTTACCGATTTGTCACCCAATATAGGAGTTTATTCACCACCATGGTCAAATGTTTAAGCAGTTTACCGTTTAAGCAGTGTTATGGACTGGAGGAGCGGCTCGTCGGCAAATGAAGAATTTGGTTTGTTATAAAACACTTTTTTGGACAGAGTAGAACCACGTTTCCTCCCAACCCCTATACCCCACTAATGCACATTATCTTTGTTTACTACTATTATTTTTAAACATATCCTGATATTTGTCATTGATAACAGTTGAATTGCGGGGAATACATTTGTAAAAACATAACACCTATATATTTTGTTGTTCGTAAATCGTAGTTGATAAAGTATTGCTATTATTACAGACTGCGCAGGATCGTCCTCCACTATCTAAGTTCGCGATTTTATTATTATTTTATTTAATGGGTAAATTATTTTATATCACTTTAGCGAAGATTTCAGGTATGTTTAAAACTAGGAAATAGAAAACAATTTGCTTTGTTTATGCGGAGATAGTGACTTTCTTTCAGAGCTTGTATAAGATAATGTCGTCCTATAGGTTCATGTTTATCTTCCGTTTCTAATGTTTTCTGCAGTTTATCTTAGTTCTCCACCGCCCACGGTTGGAGAAGGGAGCAAAGAGTCAGATAACATGGACATATCCACGTCAGACAAAAGCACACGATCAAATAAAGTGAGTATCCAAATATTTAGTTCCAGTTACCTCACTGTCAAATGATGGGTACTTACCCATCATTTCATAAATGGTCGGTTATTTTTCATGTCTTGTAAGGTTGGTTGGAGCAAAAATAAATAGGTTCTATGTTCAACTGTGGATATATTTCTTTTTTATGTTAAAAATAGTTACGATTGTCTTTCTCCAACTGACTATAATGTATGTATGTATAATGTACTATGTAAGTTTGGTGGGGGCAAAAATAAGTGCTTATTCTACTTCCAAAAAGAAATAGGTTCTATGTTCAACTGTGGATATGTCGCAGCCGACTGGTTAAAATAGCCGTTCGATCAAACAGCTAGCCCTTTGACTGAACAACGCCATTCAATCTCGCGGCTAGCTTTTTAATTGAATATTTCAGTCGCTCGAAACGTTCAACACTACAGCTGATTCAAGCCGCCGCCGTTTGATTGAATTAGTTCAGCGCTCACCACCGCGGCGCTAGGTGCGTTTTGTTTACAATATGGCGTCAACTAGCCGGTGTTTTGTGATTGTATTAAGATATTTTTCGTAAATATACGTGTTATTAAAGTGACAGAAATTATGGGGGCACATGCCACATACGAGTGAATCAAAAAAACAAATATGCAAATTTTGAGGAGAAATTACGGGATTATGAAATGCATCATGAAGGTATTAATAATTGCTTATTGTGTTCAAAATGAGTTAGGATACAATTTATTCTGCTTATTATCATTGCGCTTGTGTAATAATAAAACTAAACTAATGGTCAGCTTAGTTAATTTGCCATTTAACCAGTTAGCTAAGCGTCGTCTAGTTGTAGTGTTGAACGTTGCACTCAACAAGTCGGCTAAACGACGTATAGCCGTGTGATTGAATGGCGTTGTTCAGTCAAAGGGCTAGCTGTTTGATGGATCGGCTATTTAAACCAGTTGGCTGCGACAGATATATTTAATTTTTATGTTAAAAATAGTTACGATTGTCTTTCTTCAACTGACTATAATTTTAGTCGTAGTTTCACTAGGTAATATTATGTGTATTGTGCATTATTATTTTAATGTTGTATACGCTTTGTTATTTTTTTTCTAATCTTTGTAGGACCTGGTATTCTGTATCAAGACGAAGGACTATTTCCAGAGTTCAGTATGTGACCCGCACGCTTCTTCTATAATTTGCACCATAGACTATCCCAATACACATTGTTCTGTAAGTATTAAAACAGCTATGCAATCTACGAATAATAAAAACTAATGCAATATATTTAACTAACAATTAGTATTCTCAGTTTTTTTATGTGTACATTATGTACTGGCATTGTAAATTATTACTTAAAAAATCAATGTTATTGTTTGTATGTTGTAAGTTTTTTAAGTACAATAAAATATTATTTAAATGTGGCACGACGTAAAATCGTAGCGTGTAAGCACACTTTAAAAAGATTATATTGTACCCGGCGTATCGGGGCGGTTGCGGTCATTGATCTTTTTAGTCTAGGACTTAGGAGCAATTATCGGCAACTTGTCGACGGCAGCAGTCGACGCGTGCTGTCGACAAGTGCCGTTCGTCTGTAATAAGCCTTTGAGTAGGAACTATTTGGGAACTACTGACACTTCATTGTCAATAGCGGATAATATAAAAGAAAATGATTATAGTTTTTTGATAGGGATTCAATGACCGCTAAAGCCTCAATTCGCCGGGTACACTATACTTACTGCCGCACTCAGAGACGAATAATAAAAACTTAACTGTAATTAAATTTAACTAAGTTAACACTTAATTAATTAATTTATTCATCATTTAAATGATTTAAATATAGTCTTTGAGCGTGGCAGCAATTCTTTGTATTTAATTTTGCAATAACGTGTTCACTGTTCAGTTTAATTAAATGTCTAAATTAATTCTGTGTAATTAATTAAGTGTAATATTTCAGGATGGATTCTTTTGTGTAATTTCAATGCTCGATGGGGTTGTAATGTACACGACATTGTCAATATCGTCCACTTTGGGATTTCCACAGGACATGTGGATTGGCAGATCTTTTACCGATTTCATCCATCCTAATGTAAGTTTTCATTACTATTTCATGTGTAACTATTTTTTTTAAAATAAACATTAATTTTACTTCGGCTAAATAGTTCAAGATAAAAGTAGATAATATAGCTGCAGTCTGCATTTGCTGAAGTAGAGATAAACAACGATAACATGGCGCGCCCTCCAAAATCCAAAATGATTAAAGTGCGTTGTCAAAACGTTTGAAGTGCGTTGTCTTGCGCGGTTGCCTAGTTATGATTAGTTGACCAACAAATATTGGTAATAAGTGACATTGACTGAAATATTACGTATATGAGTACTGGTTGATTGGTTACTACATACAAACTCTTTCATAAGGATTACACACATTGAAACAGCAATTTGGAGGGGCGCGCCATGTTATCGTAGTTTATCTCTACTGTGGTGAATACATAGTTGTAAAGAGTCATAAGAATAGCTGTCGCATTTATTACAATAATGCCACTTCAGAGTGGGATTATTAATTTAACCAGCTTTTGGTCACAAGCCAAGCAAATAAAGTCATTATGGGTCTTCTCCTGCAGGCATCCTTCTCCTCAGTATAACAACATTAGGAACGGGAAAGATTTTAGTGATAAAATGGCGAATTATTTTGTCTATTTTTCCGTACAAAGAAACCGCTTCTATGGTGACCATGCTAAGCCTTTTGATTCAAAGCTGTCTTGAATTTGTACGCCTTGTTTTTTTGTGTTTTTTTTTGTTTGTGAACGTGTTGTTATTTTAAATAACATTTTGTGTTTGCAGGATCGTGAAACCTTCGTGTCCCAGGTCTCAAATGATTCTACGTTATGGAAAAATATTAATGGTACTGGTACGCATTATACAATAAAATATTTTATACTATAAAATTAGATAGGGGCATAAAACATATTTTCAAACTGCTTATAGTGCGAGATCCCACCGCTTAATCCTGCAGTCAGTGATTGAAATATTTTTTAAGTAATCTTCAGAATGTGTGGGGTGCATTAAGGTTGGGTTGCCTTGTGAAAATTAGCCGCAAGTACCCGTACTTAATTAAGGAAATATTATTTGTGAGCGTGAGTGAGACAGCTTGCACGTAGCGATATTCGAAACATGAGAATAAGACCCCAGCTAGCCTCTATATAATTTTTCGATTTGATATGCGTAACCGTAATGTTACCAGCAAAAAAATGGCTACTATACCGTCCTCGGCGAAACATGGCGGTAGCGGTCATTGACTCCCTGTCAAAAACTTGTCATTTCTATACAAAGTCAACATCTGACACTCCATTGTCAATGGCGGTTACTTAGTAACTTCATCATCATCATCATCAGCCCATTGCCGTCCACTGCTGAACGTAGTAACTCAAAGATTCAAAGGTTTTATTTGCAAACTAAGCAATTAATATACAAACATTGTAAGTAAAGACTTAGTACCCTGTGCAGGCGTTTGCTTAAAAATTGTGGACAATTACAACATTATATTATTATATTTTTACAATATGTTCACAATGCGAAATGTTATAACAGTATAACTTATAGGTATCTTAATTTAATTTTATTTTATTTTATTAACAATATTTCTTATTATATTAACTATAATAGTATATATCTATATAATATATGGGTTGTAATATATTTTATGAACTTTGTTAACTTACCAGTAACTATTTTTTTTTGCTTTCTAACAGGGTCTCATGTAGAGAACCACGTCTCTACAATGTTCTGTCGGATACGTCGTCACAAAATTCTCACTACTGGCTTCGGGGTGAAAGACAGGATGCCAGCATTCAGACCTTTCTTCCTGAAGTTCTTCTTCAAGAATATCATAGAAGAGGATGTTATTTACTTAGTCATCCAGGCTGTGTCGTTTTCTTCGGCTTTTAAAAGTAAGTTTGTTGTTTATTTTTCCATAATATTATGCGTGCGTTCTGAAATATAACCGAGTATACTGCCAGCGCTCATGACGTCAAAAATCGGCGCCATAGTGACTGTTGAGTCGGTGCGAGATATACTGGCTAGTGTATTGACGTAATATGATTTATGACTTTTTGGGATGGCTAGGATTGGAGATGGAAAATTAATATAATATTGAAATATTATAATATAATACTACTAATATGTCAGACCTGTCTCACTATGGTGTTTGATACCATAGACGTGGCACACTGGCCAGTATTTATTACATTATGGAACACATCATATATTTACATACAAAATAAGATTTTGACGTCACATGCAATATAAAAAAAAACTTGTCTTTCATTTTAGCTGCAAACGAAAAAGTAACCGATCCCGTACCGTTTGTAATAAAGCACTCTGCGAATGGCAACCTTAAGCACATAGGCAGAGAGTCTATATCGTACCTAGGATATCTACCTCAGGATGTCATAGACAAGGACATGTTTGAGTTCTACCATCCTTCCGACTTGGTGTATCTGCTACAAGTGTATGAAACCTTGGCCAAAGAGGGGAGCTATGATCGATGCAAGCCTTATAGGTGAGTAATAATATAGATACCGGGAGAACCATCTTTTTTATAGAAAAAAAAATACGTGTTGCACTCGATGATGGACTGCCGCGGTACAGTTATGGCAACGCCGCACCGCTGTGCCGGTCGGAGTGAGTGTTAGGTCTTTTCGTTACGGATTCTAGATTCATTCGCCACGCTCAAAGCCCGCGATAAAAGCTCTGTAATAGCTTAAAAATTATTATCTATGGATTTTTCGTTATTTTTTAATAAAATTATTTGTAGCAAGGAGTTACTCCAATATCAGTCTACATATTTAATTTGTTTTCAGAATGTTAGCGCAAAACGGAAACTATATAAAACTAGAAACTGAGTGGATGTCATACATTAATCCCTGGTCTAGAAAACTGGAATACATCATTGGTAAACACTATGTTGTAGAGGTAAGCTTAATATATTCTTTAGAATTAGTAATTATAGGTCTACCAGAATCTGATGGCAAAAAGTGCGAACGTTAATTGATTCTAGCAATGCCGGGAATAATTGAAATGAAACATTTTGATCCTTTTCTATCCTTTAGCGGCTGACTCTGTGTGTGAAACTGTGCAATTATATAAATTTATCCAATGATCAAGGATATTTTTAGAAAATCTGGTGTCAAAATTTGCCATCAGATTCTGGAAGACCTATACATTAATTAATTAATTTTACACTGTGTCGTCACACATATTATGTGTCTCCTAATGTAATATCTTATTACAAGTAGCTTAATATTTTTATTTTACATGACATACACTCAATTTTACATTATACTTATAAAAAAAAAAATTGATAGGCATATTATGGAGGACTTATGTTATTTGGCCAGGTTCTACAAGACTCAAGTTCAGTTGACAGATCACAACTAAAGGTGCCTCTTCACAATGGTCCATGCTGGCCCACTACAAGTCATCGTCATTGTGTAGACGGGGTAAGGGAGATCGCACACGTCACACTTTTTGTGTGATCGAGTCTGTGGCTTACATACAAACTGCATGGCGCGCGCCATCAGATTGTATGTAAGCCACAGACTCGATCACACAAAAAGTGTGACGTCTGCGATCTCCCTTATGGTGTATGATGACGGACGATTTCCAGGCGTGGCCTGCAGTGGGCCATCGTGGGCCATTGTGTACTGGCTCCTTAACTTACTTGACATACGCGGCCAACGCTGGCCTGCCATTTGCCTGTGAATACATTTTTTGATCGCACTTAAAACATTTAGGGCCCCACAAATCCCAACGTGTTTGATATGCCAGAGGAAGAAAAATCTGCCAAATTGAATGAAAAAGAAAGAGCTAAAATACAACAAATGACCAACAGCATTAAGAAACTATTAAATGAAGTAAGTAATTAATTATTATTATTATTAATTATTTCTAGTTATTCCAAAACTATGTATATTATAGTACATTTTTAATTTACTAGATGTAAAATATTGGTTTATCGCGCATAGGACAGAACATATGATAGTCTTTGTTCTGAAGTATACTATTCTTCTGAACAAGAGCTATCCTATTTTCAATCCTGGGACATGTGCTAAATTTTATGATGATTGATTGAGTTGTTTTCCCATGCATGCTTAACAAACATCCCTCCATTCACATTTATATTACTAGTGAGGAAACAATAAAGTATTGATTAAAGATTTTCAAATGTATTTCTCATGGTGTGTTTATTTTCTAGGTGTTATCAAAACCAACGAAATTGGCCAAACAGCAGATGACTAAAAGATGTCAGGAAATTGCTGCCTTTATGGAGTCGTTCATAGACAAAACCAACATTAATAGTGCTATGCCGTTTAAAGATAAGAAATGTGTAAGTAATGATGTTTTATTATATTCAAGCTACATTTACTATTTAGCTTATTGAATAAGAAAATTTAACACTGGCTACATTTTAGTTTTTATATTTCTGCCAGGTGACAATACTAACCTATTATCTATGAATTTGTCTTTGTCTTCTTACCTCGTTGTAAAAGTTTGTGCAAGTAATTATAGTAATTTTATTTACAAGAAAACAACATTATAGCCTGGTTTCTGAAGTTAATTTAATTATTTGGTTATAGTTTATCTATTCAACATTTATTGGTTGGTTAAAAGTAATACAGTTACAACTTTGCTACATTGTTTCTTACTACTATTCAATTAACTTTAAAGTTAAACATAATTCAAATTAAAATAATTACTTAATAATAAATATGTATTTCAGGAAACTGACTCAATCAAACTTGGAGGTATATTATCACAGTGTACCGACAGCAAGTCGAGCACAAGCACATCTATTAGCTACGATCGACTCAACTACGATGAGACTCTTCAGAGGTAATTTTTATAAAATAATATGTTAAAATTAAAAAAAAAAGAAGAAAAAAGTGTTTTTTTAGTGTTTTTAAACTATTATATTATTGAAAACCAAGCAGCGCTTTAGTAGGGTCTGCCTCCTAGCGGTAAATGAAAAAGCGAACTCAGTGTGTATCTTCTTGTATAGTAAATAAAGTTCAGTTTTGGGTTCATTTAAAATACATCTCCATCGCCTCGTCACGTTGCAATGTAAATGTGCACGTCCACCGGATCGAAATCGGAGCGTACGTAGCGGATTCTGTGGTACAGCGTGCACTGGAACGTCTTTTCTCCGTCCGCACCGTACGATTCCGACCCGGTGGACGCGCAATTTAAATTGATAAGGAACATACTCCGTGCATCAGCCTTCTTTATCTTTTTTATTGCCAACAGATACTTCGATAGCCATGAGCCACTTATCGTCAATAGTTATACCACCGGTTACGCGTTCCAGCCGCAACCGTCCACTTCCAAGGGGTAAGTCATCACCATTATCAAAAAATCAGCTTGTCACGTCATAATACACTTTAGTGCATTTGTCACCTTTAAAAATCTATTTGATACAGGCTCGCTTTAAGTGGTCCTATCTCTAATAAAAAGGTTCCATCAACTATCTTCATTTTTTTTTAAATTATATTAAAGGACAAGTTTAAGCCAATAAAGTGATATTTGCTGACGATTCTCGATGCTAATAACTGTATGTATATCACGAAACTTGGTGACCAAAAATTTTTTTTCGTGTATCATTTTACCATCGTTAAACAAATATGTTATTTTAGAGTCGCACCCACTACAAACGCCAAAGTATCGCCTATGCCGTCTGAACAGACCACGACATCTACAAGCTCAAGCCCTAACTCAACTATATTACAAAATAAAACTGTTTGGCTAACAGAGTCGTTGCTAAACAAGTGAGTGAACTATTATTTTATTGCATGCGTGTGTAGACTTGGAAAGCCACTTTTTTCCATATCCTAACAATATTTGTCTATAAAAACTCCGGAGGTGAATTTTTGTCCATTAAACCCCCATAAGGATGAAATTTTGACTATAAAACCCCTGTAAAAGTAAATATATTTTGTCTATAAGAACTTAAAAAAGTAAGGCCCTTACCAATAAAAATGTCTTGTGTAAGGGAATTTTAATTCTTAATTAAGTACAATTTGAAGTCGGTTTTATCTTTTTAAAATACTATTATCTGTCAATTAATTTTTGTAAAGTAAGATATGGACAAAACATTACTTTAACTTGGTGTGAATGTATATATATATATATATATATATATATATATATATATATATATATATATATATATATATATATATATATATATATATATATATATATATATATATATATATATATATATATATATATATATATATATATATAACACCAGCTAAACATTATTTAGTATGTATATTGTATAGGCTATAAGATTTGATATTAACTTAATAATAATTTCAAGGCATAACGAAAAAATGGAAAAGAAATTGGTTAAAACGCACTACAAGAATAAATCATTGATCAAGGGAGAAAGAGGAAAGTTGAAAGTGATAAAAATAACCAAACAGAAGATCAACGAACATTTGGACAGGTGCAACAAGTCCTACCAGCCCACAGCAGGCGACCATTTGGCTCATGTAAGTCCACCATAATATTATTATCATACTGTTCTATGAATTTATATACAGGGCGTAAACAAAACTAAGTGTAACAATGTAACAATACTTTAGGGTATGCATGAGTCCCGGATATAGAATTCACTGTAAAAGTAGCAGCGCTGAAAGTGCATTTTTTCACTTGTATGGGAAAACTCGTGACGCTGGGGCGCTTGCCCATACACATAACAAAAAGGGAACATATACTCACCCTGAAGTATTATCAGTTACTTTTGTTACACCCTCTATTAAGGGTCCAAATTGGCAAAAAATGTGGGTCTTTCTCATTTCATCCCATTCAAAAGATTGCAGACCCCTGTGTAGATTTTAGCATAATAGTACAGTGTTAACTACCACTTTCGAGAATTTTCGTAGAGGAAATTATTGTTCGTCTTATCAAAATGAAGCTACCCACAAAAACTTTTGCTTGATAGTAATCAAGTCATTCTAGGGAACCTGTACTATAAAGAATTTTAAGCTAATGATGAAAAAAGTTGCGAGTAGATAGTAGAAAACTTGTTTTTTTTTTTTAATTAATAAAATTTTTTAACCGAGGAAAATGAAGAACTTAAGTGATTTTCGAAGAAAATTAAAGCAGTAAAGTAATAAAGCAAACTTACATAATTTGTTATATAACATTTTCATAGCTTTTTTCTTTAACTGGTTATTTTAAAAGCAAACAAACCTTTCTTCTCGAAACGTGAGACTAAAACGTGAACCGCAAAACAAATAAAATGTGTTTCTTTACAAATTAAACCGAACTTTGAACACGATGCAAATTCGTGTTGCGAAAGTCCTCGGTCTCGTTTACGAGTAAAGGAGAATGGCAAAAGTGGTGCCAAAATACACAAATTACTTATTATGTCATTAATAAAATTAAAGTCTTTTTGAACTTTTTATCTTAATTAAATGCCAGAAAAGTGTGCAAAATATATTTTTTAATAAGTATTAAATTGCAATTATGTATTTAATTTCTTTTACTCATTTGCAACCCTCCCGCTTGATTCGTAATTCGTAATATCTTCAAATCTTAAAGGTTGAAAAAGAATATATTCTCTAGGTATATCTCCTACTCTTTTTGTAACACCGAGACATATTTTACTTGAATTTTTTTGTCTTTGTTCCAATTTAGTGATTATTTAACAATGATGCCCTACAGCATAAGCACCACACAGAAAATTACGTAATATAACACCGCCTGTTTATTTTTAAGAGTATTGAAGTATTTTGTATGATTACAGTTGAATGGTTTAAAGCGTCCTACGGACTCTATGAGCTGTCCCATTCCATGCAAAACTCGCTGCACTGTGGTAAACGGAGATCGGACGAAATCCGTTGGAATGATGCCTGTTTTTCCTAATGCTGCTATTGGTAAGTGTTAAGCTTATCACGCATACAATTTTATTCAATTTCATAATAGGTATACGTTTTTAGGGTTAAAACCAAAGGGTGAAAACGGGACCCTATTACTGAGACTTCGATGTCTGTCCATCTCCAGGCTGTATCTCAAGAACCGCTAAAGCTAGACTTCTGAAATTTTCACAGATTATGCATTTCTGTTGCTGCTATAACAACAAATACTGAAAATAATATAAAACAAATATTTAAGGGGGAGCTCCCGCCTCCCATACAAAAAACACCGTTTTTTGCCTACTTTTGCTCTATAGCGGTACGGAATCCATCGTGCGCGAGTCCGACTCGCACTTGGCCGGTTTTTATATTTTGAGCTGTAGATTTAAATGTATATTTGTATTTTCAGCACCCCCTGTACCTATCTACTACACACAACTGCAGCCCCAGGCGATACCCATATTGGAGAACTACTCCCCCAATCCGTTCGCCAGCATGTTACCAACCCCGCCAGCAGGTTTGTCCACGGAAACCGGTCCTTACTAACGTACAAAGTTTTATAGATGAAAGAACTAGAATCCTATGTACTATCAGAGAAGTTGATTGCTAGGCAGATGGCGGACCTAAGTAATTTGGTCGCGTTACGTCATACCCATCCGACCGATCACAGCTAACATTGAATTGACATAAGCCGACCGCATTACGTAAATCCGTCAACTGCCTAGGAATCATTTTCCTCGATGGTACATATTATATTAAAGCAAGAATAACTTTTTAGGGTCTTTATAATATATTCATGTAACTTTTTTGAGCCAGCTCTCAAGTAGAATAAATCCTATAAAACAAGAGCTAATAAGTTACGTACTCTAAATAATTACATAAAACAGCTAAAACAAGTTTGTTGTATGGTAGCCTAAAATATCCATACTTCCATGATAGAAGTCTATAACTCTATACTATATTATACTATAATATTTTATATTATAAATGCAAACGTGTGTCTGTCTGTCTGTCTGTTACCGCTGAACCGTTTTCGCTGACTTTTGGTTTGGAGTTACTTTGAGTCCCGGGACAGGACATAGGATACTTTTTATGCCGTAAAAATGTACGGTTCCCGCGCGATAAACGAATTCTGGCGCAAGGGAGAAGCGAGCGTCTTTTAGTTTATTATATTCCTTAAATATTTAAGAACTTCTGTAACAAACTCAGTAAGGGCCATTCCACACGACGTTTTTTACGCTCGTTTGTATCGATACAAACGCAAGTTTAACGCTCAGCAAACGCAAGGAATCCGACACGTTTTAAACTTTATATCCTTTTTATATCTGCCAAAACGCGATGAAAACACGCAGAAGACGAGTGCATCAAAAACGCGTGTCGTCAGTGCGCAAAAATACATCGTTTGGACGGGCCCTAAGTTACCAAAAAGTAGCAGAATGTTATTCATAAAAATTGATTTGAAAATATTTCCTCTTTCAGTACCTTATATGGCGTATAGTCCAGCGTTATGCAGTATACCGTACCCGTATGCTCCTATAAACCAGCTCCCATGCGCGTTAGAGCAGAGTTGTATGAAGCCATTTATGAGCCAACAAGGGAAATCCAGTTACAGCAATGGTGAAGTAAGTACAATTAAGTATTAATTAATATAATAATTCTTTTATAATATCCTACGAAAAATAAAACTACGGAAGCGTAACTGCCACACTTCAATCGTTATTAAATTTGGTTCTCAAGGTTCTTTTCACACACTAAAATAATATGGCAATAGCAGAGACCAGCCATACATTATATTTATTACTCTTACTTATTACGAAATTATTGGATCAATAGGGAATAAGTTAACGTCAAGTGATGATTACGAAATTTTCCATTACGGACAGACGTCGTAGTCCAAAAATAAGGCATTTGCATCCTTTGTGGATGATTTAAACAGAGCTAATTTCAGTATAATCACCGTTCTAGCGTCCGAATTATGTACTTGAAATATGAAAATGTCTCATTTTTACACGCCACCCGGGATCGAACATGCATCCTCTCGGGTGCGAACTAAATGTTTACCCACTAGGCCACGGACGCTCTTATCATTCCCTAAATACATCAATACACTATGATAAACTTAATATGATACTATCTGTCCCGGACCCCGGTGAACTTCGTGTCACAGGTCACTTTAAAACCTTCCCTGGACTTCTACGAATATTAATTTAAGACTAAAATCAGCCCAATCCGTTCAGCCGTTTTCGAGTTTTAGCGCGACTAACACATTTGAAAATCCATTTATATATATATATATGATGACTAGCTGTCCCGGTGAACTTCGTGTCACTTTTAAACCTTCCCTGGACTTGTACGAATATTTTAAGCCTAAAATCAGCCCAATCCGTTCAGCCGTTTTCGAGTTTTAGCGCGACTAAGACATTTGAAAATCCATTTTTATATATAAGACTAGCTGTCCCGGTGAACTTTGTGTCACTTTAAAACAGCTTAAAACCTTCCCTGGACTTCTACGAATATTTTAAGACTAAAATCAGCCCAATCCCTTCAGCCGTTTTCGAGTTTTAGCGCGACTAACACATTTGAAAATCCATTTTTATATATAAGACTAGTTGTACCGGTGATCTTCGTGTCACCTTAAAACCTTCCCTGGACTTTTACGAATATTTTAAGACTAATGTCAGCCCAATCCGTTCAGCCGTTTTCGAGTTTTAGCGCGACTAACACATTTGAAAATCCATTTTTATATAATACTAGCTGTCCCGGTGAACTTCGTGTCACTTTAAAACCTTCCCTGGACTTCTACGAATATTTTGAGACTAAAATCAGCCCAATCCGTTCAGCCGTTTTTGAGTTTTAGCGCGACTAACACATTTGAAAATCCATTTTTATATATAAGACTAGCTGTCCCGGTGAACTTCATGTCACTTTAAAACCTTCCCTGGACTTCTACGAATATTTTAAGACTAAAATCAGCCCAATCCGTTTAGCCGTTTTCGAGTTTTAGCGCGACTAACACATTTGAAAATCCTTTTTTAACCGACTTCCAAAAAACGAGGAGGTTATATGTTCGGCTGTGGATATTTTTTTTTTGTATGTTCAACGATTACTCCGCCGTTTGAGAACCGATTTTCGAAATTTTTGTTTTGTTGTATTAGGTTTCACCCAATTTGGTACCATGTTCACAAAAGTGGTGACCTGATGATGGGATCCATGAGTAATCGAGGGAACTCCTCAAAATTTATATGGAAACATATGGTGATTTTGGTTTCATAAGAAGCATCCTAAGCATATGCTAGCAAAACGCAAGATTTTGCACCAAGGTATACTATGGTTCCGAAGATCTAAGAGAACTCCGGATTCCTAATAGATACAAGTTTGGGAGTTTAAGCGCTGTTTTAAGAACTGAAAGCATATGCTACTATGCAAATTACATTCATCATCATCATCATCATTATCATCATCATTATAATCATCATTACCAAGTCAGGGTCACCTTATCAACAGATAATATAGAGAGTATTATCAACCTTATCTCCAGAGTATAAGGCACACATTAACTGACATTACTTCTGAGAAGTTAAAGTTGCTTCAACCATGTAACATTCTGTCTCACTTCGCCGAGATATTCTGGAAAACAACCTAATTTCAACCTTTTGCATCGCGTTTAGTCGCGAGAGCCGCGGCTCGGCGGCGCGGAGGCGCGGCGCGGCCGGGTACCTACAGTACTATGTAACACTATACAGTGCGAGGCGTCCGCGTGTGCGACAAGTCGAGCGCGTGCCAGCCTATTGAAACTAGTCCGGTGACCGGCTACTTAGCACGTCACACGTGTTCACTTCGATTTTTTTAAATATATTGTTTAAAATTATCTGCAGGCTGCAGCTGATATTATATTTTGTAAGTGTGACTTTAATAAGATACCTACGTAGAATAATATACAGGTGTATTATTCGTATAGTACGCGATGGCTTACTAGGTAACTAAAAAGAGTGAAATTATTATTTTTAACAAAAAATTAAAACCGACTTCCAAGGTAAAAACAATAATAGCATCCTTATAATATGAACTAAAAAGTATTAAATAATAATTATTCCTATCTAATAGTGCCTTTTTCCGAATTCGGCTAAACTCAACTATTTCTGTACTCAATCTTCATAATTTTGAAGTCGGTGCCAGTTCCAAAAGTTTCAAATATTCTGTCAGAGAACTGAAGATTCATCTGGTACTGACTTCAAAATGATGAAGATTGAGTACAGAAATAGTTGAGTTTTAGCCGAATTCGGAAAAAGGCACTATTAGATAGGAATAATTATTATTTAATACTTTTTAGTTCATATTATAAGGATGCTATTATTGTTTTTACCTTGGAAGTCGGTTTAAATTTTTTGTTAAAAATAATAATTATATGTATATAAGACTAGCTGTCCCGGTGAACTTCGTGTCACAGGTCACTTTAAAACCTTCCCTGGACTTGTACGAATATTTTAAGACTAAAATCAGCCCAATCCGTTCAGCCGTTTTCGAGTTTTAGCGCGACTAACACATTTGAAAATCCATTTTTATATATAAGACTAGCTGTCCCGGTGAACTTCGTGTCATTTTAAATTTTAAAACCTTCCCTGGACTTCTACGAATATTTTAAGACTAAAATCAGCCCAATCCGTTAAGCCGTTTTCGAGTTTTGGCGCGACTAACACATTTAAAAATTCATTTTTAAAGATAAAGATTATACGCTTCGATCTTTATTATGCGAGTTTCTTACGCTGGTTCTTCTCGCCGCACCTTAGTTCCCGAACCGGTGGTAGGCATCGTAGTTTCTACGTTCTTCCTACGGCTTTCAAAAAGTGTGTTCATGATACCTATTTTGAATAAAAATATATTTTATTTATTTTACTTTATCTAAGTACTATGTTTTTATTTTTTCAGAGCACCGACACAAACCAATACGGCGAGAAGAAAGATAACAGCGAGGGTACTATATTCAATACGGACGAGGACTTGAGTTTCTCTTCGTTGTATTCCTCGTTCTTCAAGACTGACTCCAAAAGCGCCGAGGAGTCAGAACCGAAATCAGGAAATAAGGATGACGGCAAAGTAAGTCAAACTCAAACTTAAACTTTATTTGAAACCAAGTAAGTACTATCAGATAAGTTGATTCCTATGCAGGTGGGGGACCTACGTAGTTTGGTCGCATTACGTCAAACTCAGCCGACGGATCACAATAATTAACATTGAATTGACATGATCGACCAAAATATGACGTTGGTCTCTCAACTGCATAGGAATCAATTTCCTCGATGGTACATAAAATCAAAATACAATAGCTATGTCCACACTATGCGCTTTCGTCTTCAATTTTCGTCATCTTCTTTCATTCAACTTCGTTTTGGCGCATTCAATAATTGAATTCGTCAACGAACGCAACGCCAACATTGTCTTTTTTGTTTTTTGGATACGGTCAGAGGGCATACGTCGCGGGCATGCCTCACGTTCGCTGTTGACTGCGCTATAACGCATGCCTTTGACGAACAGAAAAAGGCACAGTGTGGACAAAGCTATTGACAAAATATACAACTTGTGCCTTGTTCAGGCGGTTGCAAAATTATTAATTACAACTTTTTATTAGATACTAGACGTTCCGCGCGGCTTCGCCCGCGTAAATTAGATGTTTCACAGACAAATTAGTCCACAAAAATAGCATATGATCCTTCACGTGCTCTATTTGTAGTTCGTGAGATAAGCCCTTTCAAATAATTTCCCCCGTTTTTTTCACATCTTCCCAACGAATAACAGTAGTTTAAAGTTCACTGCATCTTCCTCTATTTTTTCGCTCCTATTAGTCTTAGCGTGATAAAATATAGCCTATAGCCTTCCGCGATAAATGGGATATCTAATACTGAAAGAATTTTTTAAATCGGACCTGAGATTAGCGCGTTCAAATAAGCCCATTCAAATAATTTTCTCTCCTTTTTCCACATTTTCCTCTATTTCTTCGCTCCTATTAGTCTTAGCGTAATGAAATATAGCCTTCCTCGATAAATGGGCTATTATACACTGAAATAATTTTTCAAATCGGACCGGTAGTTCCTGAGATTCAAACAAACAAACAAACTCTTACGCTTTATAATATTAAGTATTGATACGATTGAATAGTAATTGTATAGCGGCAGAATGTATTATTTCCTTAACTCTCATAATATAATTTCATAATACTTTTCACAGTTCTGGCAAAGAAGACTTCTGATGGACGACGTGAGTAGCAATGCCAGTTGCGAACCGCTCCGGTCACAGAACGTAACGAGGAGGAAAAAGGAACCCCCGTGGATGGAAAGAGTGGGTATTGTATTATGTTCTAGACTCTAAAGTTTCGATTGTTTTTAGCTTGATTAAAGATCTGCACTATGAATGTACTTTCAGAGAATTTGATTCCTAGGCAGATGGGGGACCTACAAAGATTGGTCGCGTTACGTCAAACCCATACGACCGATTGTGATCTGTGGCTGTGGCTAACATTGAATTGACATGATCCGACCAAATGACGTTGGTTTGTCAACTGCGCGTTACGTCAAACCCATACGACCGATTGTGATCTGTAGCTGTGGCTAACATTGAATTGACATGATCCGACCAAATGACGTTGGTTTGTCAACTGCCTAGGAATCAATTTCCTCGATGCTGCTATCAGAGAATTTGATTCATAGGCGGGCCTACGTAACCAACTTGGTTGCATTATGTCAAACCCATCCGACAGATCACAACTAGCAATGTATTGACATTCAAACCCGACCAAATGAGGTAGGTCAGCCAATTGCCTGTGAATCAATTTCTTCCATGGTATATGCGTTGTAGTATTACAATGTGTATGTCTGATACTTTAGAAAAGTTGAGTGACAGATAAGGACAAAAGATTCATGAGTGTAGATCTTTTTATTAGGGTTAAAACTAAACTTAATCTGTGTGGGACTATATCAGTCTAAAATCAAGATATAGTTTTAGAAAAAGGGGCTTTTCACTGAAAAGTAATGTTCATACAAATAAAACGCCTTTTTATTTTTCTTATAATAACCAATAATAATTAATCATTGTGTTGTTTTTACAGGTATGTGTGACATCAGAACTCGTTTATAAATATCAAATATTCAACAAGAATATGGATGAAGTGTTGTCAGGGGATAGAAAAAAGTTAGAAAAATTAGAACAGGTAAGTTTTGATTTTTATATAGTATTTCATGTAAGTCGTATATTCTGTGTCTACAGACTTCTCTTGGCCACTAACTAAACTCTATATCTAAGATATAAAATTCTCGTGTCACGGTGTGCGTAATTGAACTCCTCTGAAACGGCTCGACCGATTTTCGTGAATCTTAGCGAGCACATCGGCGAGGGTTGAGAATCGGACAACGTCTACTTTTTATAGTGATTACATATTTATTTTATATTAAGTGATTACATATTTAGATTATATGATACATTTGTTGAATAAATAATAGTAAAGTATTAGAACTCGAGACTGAAGGCGACCACTGTTTGTGCGATGGGATAGCGATGGATGTTGCTATGGTAACATTTTTATTTAGTCACATGACACATCAATCCATACTTATATTATAAATGCGAAAGTGTGTCTGTCTGTCCGTCTGTCCGTCTGTCTGTCTGTCTGTCTGTCCGTCTGTCCGTCTGTCCGTCCGTCCGTCCGTCCGTCCGTCCGTCCGTTTGCTGAAATTTGGCATGAATATTCTTTGAGTCCCGTGAAAGGACATAGGATAGATTTTATCCCGGAAAAATGTACGGTTCCCGCGCGATAAACGAATTTTGGCGCAACGAAGTTGCGGGCATCATCTAGTAAATAATATGGGCGAAATACTTTATATGGCAAAACAACGTTTGCCGGGACAGCTACTATTATATTATAATATAGACTGCGCACATCTTAAAGGTAGCAAGGCAAAAATTAAAGAAGAGAAGGCGCAGTATTAGTTCCCGCGCGACAAACGAATTTTGACGCAACGGAGTCGCGGGCGATATCTGTAGTATTGATGTAATAACTCAACAAACCTTTTTAATATTTATTTAAAAACAATTTCAGCCGTCCCTAGTCAACGAGCAGCTCGGCCAGTTATACACGGACATGCAGCTGGAGGGTGTGGCTGCCAGGCTGACCCTGGAGGAGGGCATCACCAGCTCCGGGAGCTCATCGGACGAGAACACCGCACACGCCTCCACGGTACTTGTTCAGTTTATTTTTTCATGAAATAAGGGGGCTAACGAGCGAACGGGTCACCTGATGAAAATCAACTTCCGTCGTCCATGGACACTCGCAACATCAAAAGGTGCGTTGCCGGCCTTTTGAGAGGGGATGGGGTAATTGGGTAGGAGAGGCGCATGCCTCTACGGTACTTGTTCAGATTTTTTTATGAAATAAGGGGGCAAACGAGCAAACGGGTTACCTGAGGCCGTACCAGGAAACCGTTTTGAGACTAAAACAATAGAACGGGAATTCCGCGTCCTACTCTAACAAACGTGAAATGACGTTGTTAGAGCAGGACGTGGCATTCTCGTACGATTGTTCGAGTCTCAACGCGCTTTCGTAGTAGGCGTCCTGATAGAAATCAACTTCCGTCGGCCATGGACACTCGCAACATCAGGCTGCAGGTGCATTGCCGGCCTTTTAAAGGGAACAGAGTAGGGAAGGGAATTGGGCCTCCGGTAAACTCACTCGGCAAAACACAACGCTAGCGGGTTCACGCCGGTTTTCTGCGAGCCCGGGGTATTTCTTCGGTCGAGCCGGCCCATTCGTGCCGAAGCACGGCTCTTCCACGTAAATTTTTCTGTCAAGGAATAAATGATTATTCCCTGGAAGAAGCAGAAGCATATGAGAAACTATGATGCTGGTCGTCTTTTTTTTCTCTCCTCCAACATAATCAGGGCTTGTTGTTATCTTTTATGATTGCTTTTTATCTTGTTATAATAATTATTAATTAATCTTTCCCTTGGATTGGACTTTCCTTCAGCTAGACAGTTTCGCAACCACCCAGATTGTCAGCTAAAGTTTTTCGCAACTAGATAGTCATTTTATTTCCTATGCGCTTGGGTTCAATTGAATGAAGACCAAAAAAATTTGAGCGAATACAAGTATCTTTTGGCGCGTTGCTAACACGAAAGAATAATTTGTATTTCCACACCGCTCTGACACACTCTGTAACGGTATACAAACATCACTCTGCCTATGGCCGAAATAAAAATTAATAAATGCTCATTTTAATGATAGTTATTTCGCACTCACGACCCATTTTATCCATCCTTGTACGAGCCAGTCCACACGGCGCGTTGGGTCAGCGTTACGTCGACGCACCGCAGCCGTTTGACGCCTAGCCGGCCACACGGGCGCTGCGTCATCGCAGCGTTATTACGAAGCAGTCCAAACGTCAATACCCCCTCCCGCTTCGTCTCGGGGGCTGCGGTCCGTCATGTGTGCGTTGCGACGACGCAACGCGCCGTGTGAACTGGCATTTATCGAACTACAAATACAATCTGTGATTACTCCTTTTTTCAGTCCAAGAAAACCGTGAAACGTCATCATCGAGGCTACGATAAGATGGTGATAGTGTACGAAGAAGACGCCCCACTCCCCCCACCCCAAGAAACAGAGACGGCCACGACGTAGTAAACACTTAATATTAATAACGTAGTAATTTTTAAGACTGACTGGAAATATAAAACGCTGTCCGCTATTTATATGAGCTCGAGTTTGACTGGCAATGCGTGTGTCGATAACAAGATGCAACTTCGTTATAGCTAAATTCGTTTGTCGTGCGTGTCGTTGTTCTTTAGTGGACCTCCATTGAGGTCCGCTAACTTACTCCACTAAGTTAGTACGATACATTTATCGTAGTATCTAATTTAATTGAATTACGTTTAGCGGTCAAAGTGTAAAAAGATAAGATAGAAAAACTGCTATTTGAAACACGTCGTTTTTATTGAGATACTTACCTCATTAGTATTTTAGAGTAGATATAATAAGTGCCAGAGCTAAAGCATGTATTCTTAATCTATATAAATATAAAAATATTTTAGTAACTTCGAGTACAAAATATTAATTGTAATCAGTTCGAAATCAAAGAATATCAATAGACTTTTTAATTTCATTTCACGAATTTTATGCATCAAGTGTTTTTATATTTCTGGTCACACTAATGTATCTTAATGCTCGGAACGTAACATCGTTAGAGATATGCCAAATTGGAATTAATAAGTATGTAGTTAGAATATATTTACCATTAAGAATATCTTTACATGAAATGTAAAGATATCTTAATGGCTGGTCTACCACTTTATGGTCATAGTGACGTCTATGTCTTGTAATATTCCTCATAATGAATTCGAGAAAATTCTTACGCACTAAGACATTTGAAACAAATCTGTGCGAATAATTTCAAGAGCTTGGATTAGATAAATTGGTGCAAACCGATAACGAAGTTTGAGAATGATCACGTAGAATTGACATAATTATTTCGTTGCAAAATCTTATACGATCATTTCTCGTTCTTTTAAATCTTCGTTATCATTTCGATATAGTAAATATAGGATACGTCTAAGCCCTCTTGGTCTAATTTAAAGCTCATTATCTCTATACTGGGTTACTAATGTTGAATTAACTACATATAATTTAACTCTTTTTCGTATTTCTTAAAGAGACTATACAATTTTTGACAAACTTTTCGTAACAGCCCAGTTTGGCGCAAATGTGCCAAAAGTCGTAAGAATTTTTAACCTCGAACATAGCAAGTTTAGTATTGCAGAGATAGATTTTACATTTTAAGTAAAATTAAGAAATGGCAAACACAGTACAGGAGTTAATATAATGTGTAATGGGATTCAAATAGGTTGTTCTATGATTATATTAATAAAAGCATATATTTTATTAATACAATTCTAGTCTGATTGTGACAAAATGACGAACAAAATTGTATGTTTAATAAAATGTTACCATTTTATAGTCGATTAAAATCAAAGTGGTAACCCTAAAAACTAGTACCTATTATAGTTTGCGATTTGTGCTTTTTTTATTCACTTTTTATAACTTCTTACAGGGTAATCAAAGACTAACAAAAATTTTTAGTAACATTATGTTAAAAATCAATTGAGGTTATACGGATTTGAATCAATCTACATAATTTAGCCAAATTATAATATTTGAGAACACGAGTTCCTAAACTTAGCGAATATTGCCAATGTGTTCTACAAGATTTCTCAAAGTAATATTAAAAAAAGCATCGCTTATTTAGACTATAATATGTGGCGTTTTAATTAAGTTTAAGTATAACATAAGTCGTTTTTAAAGTTATGTAATTATCTTTTAAGTTTTTTGAAAGTAATTTTCTACTGTAAATTTTACAATAACGTTGAAAACCATTGTATATAAAATAATAATATATTATATGCAAGTTGCAACAAACTGCTGATTAAGAAATGAGAATTGATAAATCTGATTTAAATAAAAAATGTTAATATCTATTGTCAATGCTAGGAAAAGGTATTCCTTAAGGTCAGGTCACACAGAAACAAGACGAGACGAATCGCTATTTGGAACACCAAACTGAATTGTCAAAAGCGAAAGTGCTTGATCGCTGTGTCTCGTATCGTTTCAGTTTGAAATATTATAAATAGCAAATGAGTTTGTTTGAGTTTATTCTATTTGCCACCAGGAGCCATAATATTATCGTGACACATAACAGCTATATCGCGATATATGACAGCAGTTTGACACGATAGAGCCTGCTTAGGCTACATAGAGGCACGTGGCAAATAGAATTTTAAACACCCTCATTAACGCCGCAACGGACCAACAGATCAATGTACAAAACTAAGGGTTTATAAACCCTTGTTGACAAGTACGGAGTCATACATATCACTGATTTTCTCTAGAGCATACTTTTGCTTTGATGGCTTAAGACTACGTGCCTAAAGGGAACATAATAACTATAAACGGACATCCATAGGTCATATCATTCCATATTACCTCCACTATGTGCCTATGTACCATCGAGGAAATTGATTCCTATGCAATTGATAGACCAACGTTATTTGGTCGAATATGTTAATTCAATGTTAATTGTGATCTGTCGGCTGGGTTTGATGTAACGCAACCAAACTACGTAGGTCCCCGATCTGCATAGGAATCAACTTCTCTGATAGTACATATGTTACGCTCAAAGACCGAAAACGCTCAGTGAGCGAAAAAATGGCTCACAACGCGTTGTGGTAATAGTGAAACGGCCACGACGCGTTGTGGTAATCACAGAAATACCTTAAATACCACAAAGCGAAATTCGTGTCGTGGCTGACGTGCTATTTGACCACAACGCGTTGTGGTAATCGAGTAAAGCCATGACGCGTTCTGAGCATTTAAAAACAGCCACGACGCGGATTCGTGTTGTGGCCCTAATGAAAACTGCCACGACGCGTTTTGAAACCAGGTCGTGTTACGCATGAGTAATTTTATAGCGCCCGTTATTTTTGGCCGTTTTCATTAGGGCCACAACACGAATTCGCGTCGTGGCTGTTTTTAAAAGCTCAGAACGCATCATGGCTTTACTCTATTACCACAACGCGTTGTGGTCGAATAGCACGTCAGCCATGACACGAATTTCGCTTTGTGGTATTTCTGTGATTACCAGAACGCGTCGTGGCCGTTTCACTATTACCACAACGCGATGTGAGCCATTTTTTCGCTCACTGAGCGTTTTCGGTCTTTGTGCGTAACACATATATCAATAGTAAGCATATAATGCTGATATATAAATGCCTGAATATATTTAAAATAGAGCTAATATTAATGTATCAGACCTTTTTCGGGAGTCATTTATCGTATTGGGGTTATAGGATAGCTTAAGACTTGTTGTAAAAACTGTATGAGAAAGCGGTATGTGTTATTATGATTATAATTTTACAATATTTTTGTTTTGTGAAGTTTCGTGAGTAAATATACAACATGAACAAATTGTTTGTATTGTGATTTTAATGCCTCCTTCTATTAGTAATTGTAACTGTTAAGGGGTCGGGTCCCATCTAAATTCTCATACCTACGTAATACCAAAATAATTTTGTCATACGAAAATATTTAACATGTTTGAGTTATTTTTCAGCTTAAAATAGTGTTACGTGCTAGGGTTCGATGATTCGGAGAGAAAGACCTGGTGACTCTCTTGAAGACTTTATTCACAAACACTAGCTCACACAAATCACTAAGTCCAAACACTAAGCACTAGATCCAAATCACTGAGCACTATCACTGTCCTAGGTCTTAGCCGAGTCGTAGGTTCACTATCACAATCACTCACTATTGATCACTTGTTTTCGCTTCGAAGTCGCCTCGAAGATCGCTCAGAGAAAACTGAACTGCTGGGCCGTCTACCTGCGCTTATTTATATCAAATCAAATCAAATCAAATCAAAATAATTTATTCATATAGGTCACACGGTAACACTTATGAACGTCAAGATTCTTAAATATTACACAATAAACATCTCATTCTTAGATACATTAATACATAGTAATTATCACAATTATTTGACTTAAGTACATAAATTATTAACAAATTCCGTTTTTTGAAAATAAAAATATGCATATAATTAAAAAAGAAATAGTTTTATGTACATTTTATGCAAAACAATAATGTCAATATAATTTTTAAATATTTTAAATTATTAAAATTATGTCTATTCAATAAGTCAATTCAAGTAATATAAAAACATGTCCATACAATAATTATTATTATGACAAGTTATTTTTATATTTATAGAAAAAAAAGACATAGTTAATTAGTATTGTTATTAATATTATTATTAATATTGTCACACTTATTCCCATGGATGAATGTCATCAAAATAGTCATTTATTCTGTAGTAGCCCTTACAAATCAATTTCTTTTTGATACATTCCTTAAATTTGTTGAAGGGCAAGGCTAAAATGTCATCAGGTAGTCTGTTATAGAAACGTATACCGAGTCCCACAAATGAGTTTTGAACCTTATGAAGACGTGAATAATTAACTGCTAGTTTATTTTTGTTCCGTGTATTAAAAGAATGCATATCGGATTTTTTATCATAATTTTGGATGTTCTTTCGAATATATATAACATTGTCAAAAATATATTGAGATGGTACGGTCAGGATATTTATCTCTTTAAACGTTTCCTTTAGGGAGCACCTTGATCCTAGTCTGTATATAGCGCGAACAGCCCGTTTTTGCAGTAAAAATATTGTTTGAATATCTGCAGCACTTCCCCACAGTAGTAATCCATAAGATAAGATGCTGTGAAAATAACTGTAGTAAATGGTACGAGCTGTTTCTTCATTAGTCAGTTGTCTTACTTTTCTAATCGCAAAGACTGCTGAACTTAGCTTTTTTGCTACATTTGTAATGTGAGCTCCCCATTGGAGCTTAGAGTCAAGAGTGAGGCCTAAAAATATTGTAGAATCAACGAAATCCAGATTGACATCACCAATTTTTAGGTTAATTTCAGTGTTTGCTTTCACGTTAGGCATTCTGAAAATGACACACTTTGTTTTATTAGGATTGAGTAAAAGATTGTTGGAAGAGAACCATTCTAATAAAAGAGCTAGTATTTTATTAGTACCATTGAAATCTGGATTTTTTCGTTTCAATTTAAACAGGAGGGATGTATCATCTGCGAATAAGATAATTTCACAAAAGGATCGTATGAAAAAAGGCAAATCGTTTACGTATATTAAAAAAAGAAAAGGTCCCAAAATAGAACCCTGTGGTACTCCTATTTTTATTGGTAACCCCGTGGATTTATGACCATTTACATCAACGGACTGAACTCTGTCTAACAGATAATCTGTCATAAGGTCAAGTGCGGTGCCTTCAATGCCATAGTGCTTAAGCTTTTGAATCAGTATACTATGATCCACGCAATCGAACGCCTTCGATAGATCACAAAAAACACCAATGACATCATGATGGTCTTCCCAAGCTTTAAAAATGTATTTTATTAAAGTAACACCCGCATCTGTAGTTGAAACACCCTTGGTAAATCCATATTGGTGACTATGCAATAAATTGTTAATATAAAAGTAACTCTGAAGTTGATTGAGGATTTCTTTCTCAAATATTTTGCTGATAGCTGGTAAAATAGAGATGGGTCTAAAATTACTCGGGTCACTTTTTGAGCCCTTTTTAAATAAAGGAATAATTCTAGACTGTTTCATAAGACAAGGGAATAAGCCAGCATCAACACAACAATTAAAAATAGCAGCTAGGTATGGTGACAATTCGGAAATAATATTTTTAAGTAATTTTACTGATATACCCCACAAGTCTACTGATTTTTTAAGGCTTAGGGCCTGTTTCACCGCTTCCTGATAAAGCTCCCATTATCTATTTACCACATAAAAATATCTGCCATGTAAATCCAACTGATGTATTTTTTTGGTTTCACCACGTACGTCTCTGTTAAATTACGCGCCAGATAATTAACTCTAACCTTATTTGACAGTCGGAGTGGCAACGTCGCAATTTCCGTCGTACGTTCCATTTTATTGAATTCCTTATATTGAAAAGTACAATAGTTTCATAATTTCACATAAATATATTAGAAAAAAACAGCAACAAAAATAGAATTGACGTATGTATTGATGGATTTACTAAAGTTTTACATAAGATTTGTTTTAAAAGAGTCAAAAGGTTTTGATTCAACAACACACATATTTAATATGCAAGGAATATGAAATACGTAAAACGAATCGTAGGTGACACCTTTCAAGACATTTGAAAATATTTCAGTGTTCTATGGTTCTATGTTCTTCTAAGTAGTTTCTTGAATAATTTACCTAATATTTTGTGATTTGTATTATAGAATGTAGACTAAAAAATGTTTATATATGAGACGCTATATTAGACAACGGAAAGAATCGCGAGAGAAGTGTAAATTTTCCCATGGGGATTGAGGATATAGTATCCTAGGTACTATAATAAAAACACGATTTCGTTGGAAGCCTTGTTTCTTTGGTCTGAGTTGGAAACAGACAGTTAAGACAGTCAAAGAAGCCTCAAGGAAGTTCTATTGAACTAGTGATACATGTCTAAAGATTGAGGTTAAGTCGAATAAAGGAAATGATAAGGAAAAGACTAAGAAGATGGATTTGTGTCTCCAATCTCCAGCATGCTGTGCTCTGTCTCATGCATGATGCAGTTCAGTCTTTAGTTGTAGATTAGACAGCTGTTGATACCTATGTTTGAATAAACTCACTGTAATCTGTATTATCTGATCCCAATGACAGCTAGTGATACAGTGAATGGTAAATATTTTCATTAGATAAAATCCTTAATAAAAAAACATAATGTAAATTTATAAGTACATATGTTGTTTGTTTCCAGATTCCAGAATAGATATTATTGTGGCTAGTACTTCTTGCCAAGATGATATAGTTGTTGTGGAACCTTGACCCAAGCGCGGCATCCGGCTGTTGCATAACAAATGAAAATCTATTATGTCTGTGATACCCACGATTGAGGTGCTACTGATCAAAAAAACATCCTGCTCTGTGTAAGTTTTCCTGATACTGAATAAATATTTAATCCTTCAAGCCCCATAAGGACACCGGTGACCGCGACAACAATAGAATACAATAGCATTTCCACGAGTCCACAGTGGACTTTTAGAACATTTACATTTACTCAGTATTATTAAAATCTCAAACATCATAATCTGTGAAATTAGTAATGACTCATAAGTCATAACTCATAACCCAAAGGTAACAAGTTCAACCACCCAGTGTACTTAACATTTTTGTGACATAATTATTATTGTATCTGATCTGACTTTTAAAAGTTGATCACCTACCAGTCTTATAACCTACCTACCAGTATTTGTGTTCAGTGCAGCTGGTTGATGTTGATCTTGGGCAGATTTGCCTCCCTAGCTGAAGTTTGCAGGATATCATTATTTAAGTATTTGTTATGAAATACTTGCATATTAAAAATATGTATTTCCTTACAGGTAAACCCGAAGCAAAAAGATCTTTTGATAAATTAGACGAAGAAAAGTTCGAATTTGTAAAGCTACAAAAAACCCCTCTTGAGGAAGAACTCCAGGAATTTTTTTTAAGAAACAGCTGATGTTGAAGATGGAAATGCGTTATAAAAAAGAGTAGATAACTTGAAATGGAGAAGGAAGAAAGGCTATTCAAATATTTTATATTATACTTATTTTAATAGCTTTTCTTCCTCCTCCATTTCAGTTTAGTGTTAACTTGTTAGTTTTAAAATGTGAATAAGAAAATAAAAAGTAGTAATTATAAAACTTAATTTTAAATATTTCAATCGTAACGGTGATTGAATATTGAAGGATAATAATATATACTTTTTGCATTAATACTTTTATTTCTCTCTTAAATTTATTGACATTCTATTTTTAAAACACAAACATTATTTTGTTACATAATAAAACTTAAATGCCATTAACCCTTAAGCTCATCAACTCCCAAGCGGCACCCGGCTATTCCGTCTGTCTGCCTGTCTGTCTGCCTGCCTGCCTGCCTGTCTGTCTGCCTGCCTGCCTGCCTGCCTGTCTGTCTGTCTGTCTGTCTGTCTGTCTGTCTATCTCCAGGCTGTAACTCAAGAACGATAAAAGCTAGAGATATGATATTTTCTCAGATGATGTATATCTCTTGCCGCTATAACAATATAAAATTAATATGTATGGAGGGCTCCCATACAACAAACATGATTTTTTGGCCTTTTTGCTATATATAAATAATGGCAACAGGTAGGTACTTGAATTTTTCACAAAATATCTATATATATAAAACTCAAAGGTGACTGACTGACACGGTGATCTATCAACGCACAGCCTGTACAACTGGACGGATCGGGCTGAAATTTGGCATGCAGGTAGATGATATGACGTAGGCATCCGCTAATAAAGGATTTTTTATTAATTCTACCCCTAAGGGGATAAAATATTGTATATATAATTATACTTCTTAATGAGAGCGAAGACGCGGGCAAAAGCTAGTTTAATTATATGTGTTATTTTAATAATAATATTAAAATAAAATAAAAAATTAAGGGGGGCCATTCCCATACAAAAAACACAATTTATGGCCTACTTTTACGGAACCCTTTGTGCGCGAGTCGGACTCACACTTGGCTAGACAGATAAAGACATACAGACAGACAACGACGTCCAATCAGTTTCTTACGTTAGTAACATAGAATATCGTTGACGAAGTCTCAGTAGTAGGGTCCCGTTTTTACCCTTTGGCTTTTGGTTGCGGAACCCTAAAAATCATCTAATTCATCTTTTAAAATCTCTAAAAGATCCATGTTTATTCAAAATATCATTATAATATTATATTAACTTGAAGAAAGTTCACACAACACTGAAGTCTGAACTGCATCATTACGATAACTGGCAAAAATATAATAGGCTGCAGGATGGCTGCAGGCTGGAAATATTTTCGCGATCTCAAAAAAAAAAGTTTTGTTATCTGACAAATAAAACCTTTAACAGCCGCATGATCGGGCTGATAGGATATCAATGATTTTATCTGCTTGATTGGCTTATCAGACACGTGTGGAACAGAATTTTTTGCATTATCTGTCAAATAGCCTATTTGACTCCTTATCAGGAACCGGTGAAACAGGCCCTAACTCTCTTAGGGCCTGTTTCACCGCTTCCTGATAAGGTGCCCGATAGGCTATTTGACAGATAATGCAAAAAATTCTGTTCCACACGTGTCTGATAAGCCAATCAAGCAGATAAAATCATTGATATCCTATCAGCCCGATCATGCGGCTGTTAAAGGTTTTATTTGTCAGATAACAAAACTTTTTTTTTTGAGATCGCGAAAATATTTCCAGCCTGCAGCCATCCTGCAGCCTATTATATTTTTGCCAGTTATCGTAATGATGCAGTTCAGACTTCAGTGTTGTGTGAACTTTCTTCAAGTTAATATAATATTATAATGATATTTTGAATAAACATGGATCTTTTAGAGATTTTAAAAGATGAATTAGATGATTTTTAGGGTTCCGCAACCAAAAGCCAAAGGGTAAAAACGGGACCCTACTACTGAGACTTCGTCAACGATATTCTATGTTACTAACGTAAGAAACTGATTGGACGTCGTTGTCTGTCTGTATGTCTTTATCTGTCTAGCCAAGTGTGAGTCCGACTCGCGCACAAAGGGTTCCGTAAAAGTAGGCCATAAATTGTGTTTTTTGTATGGGAATGGCCCCCCTTAATTTTTTATTTTATTTTAATATTATTATTAAAATAACACATATAATTAAACTAGCTTTTGCCCGCGTCTTCGCTCTCATTAAGAAGTATAATTATATATACAATATTTTATCCCCTTAGGGGTAGAATTAATAAAAATCCTTTATTAGCGGATGCCTACGTCATATCATCTACCTGCATGCCAAATTTCAGCCCGATCCGTCCAGTTGTACAGGCTGTGCGTTGATAGATCACCGTGTCAGTCAGTCACCTTTGAGTTTTATATATATAGATATTTTGTGAAAAATTCAAGTACCTACCTGTTGCCATTATTTATATATAGCAAAAAGGCCAAAAAATCATGTTTGTTGTATGGGAGCCCTCCATACATATTAATTTTATATTGTTATAGCGGCAAGAGATATACATCATCTGAGAAAATATCATATCTCTAGCTTTTATCGTTCTTGAGTTACAGCCTGGAGATAGACAGACAGACAGACAGACAGACAGACAGACAGACAGACAGACAGACAGGCAGGCAGGCAGGCAGGCAGACAGACAGGCAGGCAGGCAGGCAGACAGACAGGCAGACAGACGGAATAGCCGGGTGCCGCTTGGGAGTTGATGAGCTTAAGGGTTAATGGCATTTAAGTTTTATTATGTAACAAAATAATGTTTGTGTTTTAAAAATATAATGTGTCAATAAATTTAAGAGAGAAATAAAAGTATTAATGCAAAAAGTATATATTATTATCCTTCAATATTCAATCACCGTTACGATTGAAATATTTAAAATTAAGTTTTATAATTACTACTTTTTATTTTCTTATTCACATTTTAAAACTAACAGAGTTAACACTAAACTGAAATGGAGGAGGAAGAAAAGCTATTAAAATAAGTATAATATAAAATATTTGAATAGCCTTTCTTCCTTCTCCATTTCAAGTTATCTACTCTTTTTTATAACGCATTTCCATCTTCAACATCAGCTGTTTCTTAAAAAAAATTCCTGGAGTTCTTCCTCAAGAGGGGTTTTTTGTAGCTTTACAAATTCGAACTTTTCTTTGTCTAATTTATCAAAAGATCTTTTTGCTTCGGGTTTACCTGTAAGGAAATACATATTTTTAATATGCAAGTATTTCATAACAAATACTTAAATAATGATATCCTGCAAACTTCAGCTAGGGAGGCAAATCTGCCCAAGATCAACATCAACCAGCTGCACTGAACACAAATACTGGTAGGTAGGTTATAAGACTGGTAGGTGATCAACTTTTAAAAGTCAGATCAGATACAATAATAATTATGTCACAAAAATGTTAAGTACACTGGGTGGTTGAACTTGTTACCTTTGGGTTATGAGTTATGACTTATGAGTCATTACTAATTTCACAGATTATGATGTTTGAGATTTTAATAATACTGAGTAAATGTAAATGTTCTAAAAGTCCACTGTGGACTCGTGGAAATGCTATTGTATTCTATTGTTGTCGCGGTCACCGGTGTCCTTATGGGGCTTGAAGGATTAAATATTTATTCAGTATCAGGAAAACTTACACAGAGCAGGATGTTTTTTTGATCAGTAGCACCTCAATCGTGGGTATCACAGACATAATAGATTTTCATTTGTTATGCAACAGCCGGATGCCGCGCTTGGGTTCCACAACAACTATATCATCTTGGCAAGAAGTACTAGCCACAATAATATCTATTCTGGAATCTGGAAACAAACAACATATGTACTTATAAATTTACATTATGTTTTTTTATTAAGGATTGTATCTAATGAAAATATTCACCATTCACTGTATCACTAGCTGTCATTGGGATCAGATAATACAGATTACAGTGAGTTTATTCAAACATAGGTATCAACAGCTGTCTAATCTACAACTAAAGACTGAACTGCATCATGCATGAGACAGAGCACAGCATGCTGGAGATTGGAGACACAAATCCATCTTCTTAGTCTTTTCCTTATCATTTCCTTTATTCGACTTAACCTCAATCTTTAGACATGTATCACTAGTTCAATAGAACTTCCTTGAGGCTTCTTTGACTGTCTTAACTGTCTGTTTCCAACTCAGACCAAAGAAACAAGGCTTCCAACGAAATCGTGTTTTTATTATAGTACCTAGGATACTATATCCTCAATCCCCATGGGAAAATTTACACTTCTCTCGCGATTCTTTCCGTTGTCTAATATAGCGTCTCATATATAAACATTTTTTAGTCTACATTCTATAATACAAATCACAAAATATTAGGTAAATTATTCAAGAAACTACTTAGAAGAACATAGAACCATAGAACACTGAAATATTTTCAAATGTCTTGAAAGGTGTCACCTACGATTCGTTTTACGTATTTCATATTCCTTGCATATTAAATATGTGTGTTGTTGAATCAAAACCTTTTGACTCTTTTAAAACAAATCTTATGTAAAACTTTAGTAAATCCATCAATACATACGTCAATTCTATTTTTGTTGCTGTTTTTTTCTAATATATTTATGTGAAATTATGAAACTATTGTACTTTTCAATATAAGGAATTCAATAAAATGGAACGTACGACGGAAATTGCGACGTTGCCACTCCGACTGTCAAATAAGGTTAGAGTTAATTATCTGGCGCGTAATTTAACAGAGACGTACGTGGTGAAACAAAAAAAATACATCAGTTGGATTTACATGGCAGATATTTTTATGTGGTAAATAGATAATGGGAGCTTTATCAGGAAGCGGTGAAACAGGCCCTTAAAAGTCTTTATGATATCTTGCGGGTGTATGTGTCTAAAACTGAACAGTACCTTGCTTTCCTTTACATTTGTTTTAAGTAGCATGCTCGCTTTTAACGGACAGGAGTCAAGGGAACGAGTTGTCTTTTCAGTGATATTTACAAAGAATTTATTAAAGAAGTGAGCTAATTCTAAATTGTCAGAAATTGTCAGACCGTCTATATTTAATTTAATTTTATTGTCATATCTTTTAAAACGTCCTATTTCATTATTAATTATGTCCCAAGTACTACGAATTTTATTGTGAGAGTCATTTATTTTGTTACTTAAGTATAAAGCTTTTGCAGCGAGGCATATTTTCTTGAACATTTTAGAATAATTTCTCACATACTAAATAAACAATGGATGAAAGTTATATTTTTTAAGGTCATATAAATTATATAGTTTGTTCCTACTGATATATATACCAGGTGTCGCCCAATCACAAAATTTTAATTTTTTATTAACATTAAATGTTTTGGTTTTAAATATAATGTCATGTTCTGATTTAATAATATTGTGTAGTTTTTCATATAATATATGTGGGTCTTGTTGGTTTAAATCTATATTTGTAATTTTATTTGCTATATTTTCCTTAAACATACTAATTTTACTCGAAGTGATTGGTCTGCAAGTTATTTTTTCAGTATAAGAAATGGTTTTAGTTGGAAATACAGCCATTTGCCCTAAATGATCAGATGTCAAATCACTAAATAAACACATTTTTGTGCAATGGCAGTTACAAAAAATATTATCTAGGCAAGTTGCCGAATGTGAAGTGATCCTAGTGGGCTCTAAAAATAAATACTTAAGGTCAAATGTTTCAAACAAATTCAAGAATCTATCACATCTGGAAGATTTTTCCATAATGTTAACGTTAAAGTCACCACATAATATGATATATTTTTTTGTAACTAAACGGTTTAATACATTTTCTATTATTACATCGAAAGAATCAAAATCACTCTGTGGGGGTCGGTACACACATATGATAATATATTCCTCAAGCTCCACGCAGGATATTTCTGCTGTGCATTCAGATGAGAGGGTTACAATGTCTTTGCGTTCTTTACATTTGATAACATTTTGTACGTATATAAGAGAACCCCCACGTATGGCGCCCTTCCTTATGAACGCACTGGCAATGCTATAAAATTTATTATTGATTATATTAATTTGTTCATCTTTTAACCAGTGCTCAGTAACACAAAAAACATGAACGTTACGGCTTTTTAAAAATAGGTCTACTTCTAATTCTTTGCCATGTATCCCCTGAATGTTTTGATGAGCTATAATAAGACTATTGGCTACGCTGTCCTCGAAAAAAATCATTATCATTTTTTACATTGCTATAATTTGATGGATTTGAATATATTTTATTAAAATAATACGGGATTGTGCCTTTTTTATGACTTACTACATGATTTTTTTGTACAGAGTTTTCCTTACTTTGATTTGTGTTTGGCAATATGGAAAAATAATAGGGTATAGTTCCCTTAATGTTGTTGTTTGAATACAATTTATCTACAAATTTGTTAACATAATACTTATCATAATTAATGCTATCAATTTCTAAATTACATTTAAAACATAAATAATTACATAATGGTTTATATCTATAATAGTCAGATTGAAACTTTTGTTTTGGATTAATATATTTACAGTTTGGAAAATTTCTAATTAATTGTTCAATATTATAATTCAATAGATTCGTGTTAAGAAACGGGTTATGATTTATTCCTATAACAAAAACATGACATTTTTTCAAAACTTCAAGTGTGTGGCACAGATCTGAGTACAATGAATAAGGATTTTTTTCGTTAGTCCCGACACTTATAATTACAATATCGTCATTACATATATTTTCACTAAGATTACGACAATTTTCAAGTATAGTAGAAGCAGCAGCAAATGGTTTTATTAGACCATTTATATTATATATATCATTCCAATTATTAAGTCTCGTTTTATGCATTTCCACAGAAAAGTTTTTTAATTGTTGGTCACCCAAAATGAATATGTCATTTTTCTTCATACTACCCGCATTTTTCTGTTTTCGAATGTCATTTGCACTTGACGCTGTCATCTGTGACGTTTGACATAACGTCGTGTTGATGTTTCGATCACGCTTAGGACTTCCTAGGTTATTATGAACATTCTGAGTTCCAAGTTTTTGTATTGAGCTAACATCTCCGTGATATTGTGACAGTGGGGAATTGCGACTTGTTAATATCAAAGACTTTCGTATTTTTTTAGCGATCGGTGTACGATATGTTTTCTTCGGAGTTAGCGATATAAGTGTGGTGTCGTCTGATAACCTTTTAAGAAGAGATATAGTTTTATTTTTGGAGTCTACTCTCGTTTTAAGGACGTAACTTCTAGATTAAGGTGTGCAATTTCTTCATGGGCGCTGGTAAGTTCGATTTGCAATTTTTCAATATGGGACTTTAAGCAAATGATTTCTGTATCTATTTCCGAGTCGATGGGTTGGCTAGATGATGAAATGTTTATTATGTGTGATTCATCATCTGACATTAATGCAATATTAGTCTCAGAACTGGCTTTTAAGATTTTCCTTCTGAATGTTATATTTTCCATGGTACAAGATACTTAGTAAGTGTTTTTGTTGATTTCTGCTAGATGGCGCTAATTGTCGTAAGCGATTTATTCAAAATCAGCTGTTACAAAATTTGAAATCTAGTAGAATAGTTTTCTTATTTCTGAATATAACATTTAAATTCTGTTCAGAAAGTAACTTCTTCTGTTCATGCAGAGTTAAAGTTGATGCAGAATGTTATACTTAATATCTGCACTTTAAATTCTTTTTGTAAGAAATAAAGGTCTGAAGTCCACTTACTACTTTTCTTGTATTTACGATTTATCTGCTGAATGTAGCACTTCACTAACAATTTCACGGATGTATCCAGAGTTTACACTGTATAATTATCAACTTTTATTGTCAAATAATCAAAAATTGATTTTTTTGGAAATTATTTATACGGAGCTAGATATTATCGTTGCAACTGACAGCTGTCAACTGCATATATATGGGCAATCGAGCCCTAGACTACGAGAACATTCGCATAAACACGTAAGCAACCTTGTTTACTTGAATCATTTGTTTACGTAAACATGTGTGGAATGTTCGAGCATGCAATCGTACACCTCACGCCATCTTGTATCGATTAGGGAATTCGTCTGCGTTTTCTCTACATGTTGCGCTAGCTTGACGCTAGATGGCACTATGTGTCCTTTTTCGTAACAATAGTAATTACCTAGGTTCCTGCGTGGTTCTTGCACAAAAATTTACTACAAAATATTTACGGCCTGTTTCACCGCTTCCTGATAAGGTGCCCGATAGGGTTATTTGACAGATTTTCCATACTCCATCTGTCAAATTAAGTGGTGGATAGCCTTATCAGGAAGCGGTGAAACAGGCCCTTAAACTCTAAAAATATTTTTTAGTTAAAGTATTTAAATATTTTGTAGTAAATTTACTATTTATTTATACATATTTTTAGTGTTTACTATATTTTTTAGTGTTTAAATATTTAGTAGTAAATTTACTACAAAATATTTAAATACTAAAAAATATTTTTTAGTGTTTAAATATTTTGTAGTTAATTTTTGTGCAGGAACCTAGGTAATTACTATTTAAGCTGAAAAATAACTCAAACATGTTAAATAATATTTTCGTATGAGAAAATGATTTTGGTATTCCGTATGTATGAAAATTTCGATGGGACCCGGCCTCTTAAGGGTGTGTTGCACCAACTTCTTTAACCATAACTGTAGCCTCTGGTGCAATCCACCCTAAAAGTTTCGATGATAATAAAACATAAAAACTATATTAATACCTATATAGAAGTAACTACCCACCAATATAGTATTATAATTAGCCATTTAAATAATATATTAAACTCAATGGTGAATAACTGTCAGACTGGCATGATAGTGGTCTATCAACGCACAGCCCAAACCACTGGACGAATCGGGCTGAAATTTGTCATGCAGGTAGATGTTATGATGTAGACATCCTCTAAGAATGGATTTTGATCACTTCTACACCCAAGGGGATGAAATAGGGGATCAAAGTATGTCTGAAACTTTTTCGATTTTAAACCGATCGGGCTGAGACTTTGATAGATACCTAATTAATACGCGAAGATGCGGGCAAATGCTAGTACTAATATTAGGTATATATTAGTACTTAGGTAGATAATAGTTTAGGGTGTGTACTGTGTACGTCTTCCTTGTAGAGAGTTCACTGTGAAGGTAGCAGCGCTCAGCGCTGATAGACCAATTTTTTTTTTCACTTTTGTATGGGCAAGCGCCCCAGCGTCATGACTTTCCCCATATAAAAGTGAAAAAAATGACTTTCTGCGCTGCTACTTTCACAGTGAACTCTCTACAAGGAACACGTACACACCCTTAAGTATTATCACTTAGTTTTGTTACGTATAATTATTAATTATTAGCGATCGTCGACCTAATGGGGATTGTCATTCCCATTGGGGATATTATAAAGTATATCGACCGTATTATTGAAGTGACTAAATAAGTATGTCACCATGGCAACGTCCATCGCTATCATGGTCGTCGTTTTTCTCGAGTTGTAATAATTTACTATTATTTATTCAACAAATGCTTTTATCAATATAATAAGTACCGAGTAGCCGATTCTCAGACCTACTGAATATACATATAAAATTTGGTAAAATCAGTAAAGCCGTTTCGGAGGAGTTCGTGGATTAACATTGTGACACGAGAATTTTATACTTATATAAGATAATTATTGTTTTTTTTTTAATTAAACATTTCAATTGCCTTAAGCTTGTGGGGTTTTAAGAACCCCACAAGCTAGGGGCTGCAATTTATCAAAATAGAGACTGATATTGCGATAATATGTAGTTTGTGTGACGAAAATCGAAATAAGGCATAGTAATATTTATGCCGCCGTGGCCGGCCTCGAAAAAGATGGCGCGATGACCTAGACAAATACGAGCCGGTTGGCCTACGGCTGCGTTGGATCGAGAGGATTGGAAGACTTTGGGGGAGGCCTTTGTCCAGCAGTGGGACAGCATAGGCTCTTAAAAAAAAATTATGTCTATGAAATAAGGGTACAAAAGGCTTCTAATTTGAATAAAATTAATCACGGCAAAACTACAAATTGTTATTACTAACCAGTAAAAACAATACAGTAAAAACATACATGCAATGTTTACATAAGCATTCGTTCACACAAAATCACTTCGCTTTTCCGTTTAAAAACCCGTTCGATAAGACCCCATATCAAATAAATGTTTTCCGAACGTTGAGGTTGTAACATCTCGTCATTTTATCTTTATTCTGTTAAACACAAGGACGTGAGGTTTTTAAGTTGAACACACACATACAAGGCGCTCGGCTATTAACGCACACACGCGCAGCTCTACCTGCGCAAGAGTCACATTCCGTCATCCACCTTTGTGATTGGCCGCGGTTGCAACTGTTCGAAATTTAATGTAGAAAGTGTTTGTGCCATTTTGTGCCATTTCAACGCAAAATGATAAAGGATTAAAGGTAAGTTTTCGTATATTTTATATATTATATTCTCCAAAATTTATTGAAGTATAATTATATTTTTCTAGAATAACTTTCACCTGCTAAGTGCCGTGTAAATATTGGTTATAGTCCTGCTATAACCGTCCTTAGAAAGTTTTCTCAAACATTACTTGAATATGAATATTAGGGCAGGTGGTAACGAACCTTATTTTATCAAGCACGTGATTTTAAGGTGATTTAATGATCTCATAGTTAAGGATATCTGAGCGTTCTTCACGAATGACTAATCTTATTTTTCCCTAAAGGTGTTTGATAGATCACCTGACGTTAAAGATAATAAGCCATTAACAAGCGTTATTAGTTAATCGTTAAAAACTAATTAGGTTCATCGTTAAAACAGTTGTTAGGGTATTGAAGACACAATTGTAGACAAAGGTATGAATTTTCATTCTTTTATTATTAGAAGTGTTACTTACCATTAATTATTCTTGTTTTTCGAACAGATCAACAATGTAGAGACTAAGATAATGCAAAATGTTACGAAATACTTAACAAAAATTAGGTACTTATGAATTTCCTAAGATTTAGTTTTCCACAAATTTTGCGTTCTCATTATTAACAACAAGAATTTCTAGTAGTCTTTAAAAGTACTGAATCGATTTGGTTGAAACTTGGGATGGATATTATAGTTAAACGCGCGAACTACATACTTACCTACCTAAGTTTCTTTTATATTTTTACAGCTATAGTATCGTTCCCGCAGGGCTTCCTTAAGCTTATTTTCTATAAATTCTGAACTATCAAATTCATGTTGGTAAGTACCTAAATAAAACTCAATTTTGGAAAAAAATAAAGACGCGTCGCAGCATCTTCACGTTTCAGAGCCCAGAATTTTTATTGTAAAACATCATATTATTATAATATAAGTTTCGCTTATCTTTCACATCAAAGCCAAGCCATAGAGGTGGAGAGAATTAATCTCTATCTAGAACAGGGGTCACCAATTAGTTTCGCTCGGGGTCCGTTTTAAGAAATTAAATGACCTTCGCGGTCCGCACATTAAAAAAATTTAAACAAATGTAATTACAGAAATTACAAAGGTATTTGAATGTAATTACAGAAATTAAAAAGGTGTCAATTTTTGTTGCTACATGTTCATCAGTATGTCGAGACCAAAATTAATTTATAACGAAGTTAATCTTCGAACATGCTTGGTCCGCACACAATGGGTCGGCGGTCCGCCATTTGGTGACCCCTGATCTAGAATTACAATAGGTAATAACTAATAAGTCATAGTCTTTGACTGGTCGGTAGTTACGAGCGTAAAGTAGATATTAGTAGAGCAAAGAGTTCATAATGAAAAAGTTACAATTGTTTGCTGCTACAAAGTCTACAAATAATAAAATATGTTAATAATAATTATTCGGTGCATGATTATAATAAAAGCTTTAATATGAAGCAATAATGTTTTAACTAAAGCAAGAATTAAAATAATATTTATTTCTATTACTTATCTGATACTAGCCACCCGCCCCGGCGTCGCACGGGTAGACACTGAAAAAAATATTAAAATCGATAGCCGATGATCCTTCATAACTGTGCCAAATAACATAAAAATTGCCTCAATAGTTCGCGAGATAAGCCTATTCAAATAACTTCCCCCGTTTTGTCCACATTCTCCTATTAGTCTTTAGCGTGATAAAATATAGCCTATAAGCCTTCCTCGATAAATGGGCTATCTAATACTGAAAGAATCATCAAAATCCGCTGCGTAGTTTTAAAGATTAAAGGGAACAAATGGACATGAGGGAATAAAAGCGACTTGGTTTTATAATAATACTAGCTGTCCCGGCAAACGTTGCTTTGCCATATAAGCTTTGCATTTAAAATTTGGTGAAAACAGGCATAGGTAAGCATTTTCCAGAGCGAGAAAATTTATGTCCTAAAATCTAATCTACCATAAACAATAATAGTGTAAAATAAAAAGCGTACACTTGTCGCGTGTGCTCAAAGTAGCACATATACTCGTAGTAGTCTTTGTATAAGTGTTGTCATCATTAAAATTTAACTCCCCATTGCATTTGTTGCACAGATGTCGAATGTAGATCATTACCGTTAATGGCAGCTTAGCACCTTGTTAACTGTACTCAAAACCATGAGACGAGGCACATTTTTGATACACAAAATAACATTATCACGTAAAATGTCCGTGAAGCTCTGTACGTTTTACGGTTTTAACTATAATATCAGTTTTAATTACGTTCTCACTAAAAGCTTTATGATTAACTTGTCTATTCCATCCTGGTATAAAATTTTTAATATTAAATTTTAATTAACGTATTATTAATTTTTGCATCCTGATTTTCAATTTTCACGTTTGCCTATTCATTTGTGCGAAATATTAAAATGATATTTGAAATGTTTCATGAACTACTGGTTTTCCGAGAATAGTGTTTATTCCGTTTTAAATTAAATGGCTCAAATAAATTTAAATTGATATTTCATATTTTAATAGAAATGCGTTTTATACAGGAAGTTGCTCGCAATTTCGTCGCGTCTAAAATTTATCGTCTGCAACCATGAATTTTTCTAAGATAAAAACTATCTTAGATTCTTTCCTGGGACTCAAAACATCCCAATACCCTTCTAAATCGCTTTGGCTTTCTAAATGTGACGTCACAGACAGACACAACTTCGCACTTTGGTTTAGTATTAATAATAAGTATAGAGATCTTTCTTAATCCTTCGATCGCGATTCGCGAATTCTTGGAAAGAAAAAATTCGAGGGCTTGATGGGTTAATATAGAGATCGTAGTTAATTTGGCCTCAGTTTGAGGTAGAAGTCCATACTTTATAACCGACCTTAAAAAGGTGAAGGTATACCTAAATATTAACTTCGTTTGTTCGTTATTATGCCTGAGTCAACATCAAAAGTCGTGCAAATGAAACGGAACGATATTGAAATGTCCAGGCAATATTGTGATTTGAAACAACATTTCCACCTCAACTGTATTGACATTTCAGGTAGGTCGAGCCCGTTTGCTCTAATATCCGGGGCAAAACGGCCCCAATCGCATCCGGCCCTCCCCAGGCTGATGAAATATTATTGTTTATTACTCAACAAAGCCCTTCAGAGCTTCCGCAAAATCTATTCATGTTAATATTGATTTATAAAATTAGAAACCGCTTTTGAATTTTGGTGTGTGCTAAATTTGATTTTGGTCAAATTTAAAGATCCTATTAGTTATTGGAACTTTGAACACATAATAATTTTACAATGAATAAAACAACGATACATTCTTTAAAAGCTCATTATTATATTGTTGCCAGTATAAGTAATTAACTGATCACCTTGTGATTAGTGTGAGCTAGTGTTTGTGAATAAAGTCTTCAAGAGAGTCACCAGGTCTTTCTCTCCGAATCCAAAGAACTCTAGCACGTAACAACAGTAAACGATCACCAAAATACAGACCACCATTTTAATGTAAAATGATAACCAAAGATTTAACATCTTAAAACCAAAAAAAGCAAATGACCACCAAAATAAGTAAATGATCACCAAAATTAGTAAATGATCACCAACATTATACTAGCATTTTAAAGTAAAATGATCACCAAAATGAGTAAATGATCACCAACATTATACTAGCATTTTAATGTAAAATGATCACCAAAGATTTATTATCTCGCTATCCTATTTATGCAAAATGACTCCAAATAAATCATTGTTAAACCAAAAGTGGTAAACGATCACCAACATTAGCATTTTAATGTAAAATTATAACCAAATATATTTTTATTTAGCAATCCTATTAAGGAGAAGAAGACAGATAGACGGACAGACAGACATCTAAGTCTAAGTAAAAGAGTCCCGTTTGTACCCTTTGGGTACGGAACCCTAAAAACGGGACTCTATTACTGAGACTTCGATGTCTCTCCGTCTGTCCGTCCGTCTGTCTTTCTCTAGGGCCTAGGCTGTATATAAAGAACCGCTCCAGCTAGACTTTTAAAAATTTCAAAGATGTGTATATCTGTTGCCGCTATAACAACAAGTAATAAAAAAAAATATTATTTAAGGGGGGGCTCCAATACGAACTGTCACCAGCAGTTTTCCGGACCTATAAGACCTGCGAACCTTCAAGAAGAGAGCGTATTCCCTCTCAAAAGGCTGGCAACGCACCTGCAGCTCTTCTGATGTTGCGAGTGTCCATGGGCGACGGTAGTTGCTTTCCATCAGGTGACCCGTTTGCTCGTTTGTCCCCTTATTTTATAAGATTTTTTTATATTTTTTTTTATATTTTAAAGTTATTTTTTGAATTTATTGGAGAAGGTCTCTGAATAGGGTAGACGTAACTTGGTCCAATTCAACCCCGCCAAGACACAAGTCTGCGCGTTCACCACTAAAAAGTCACCAATGGTCGTATATCCTCGTTTTGAGGGCACATCTTTAACCATCTCCCCTAGCATTGACATACTTGGCGTCAACATATCGAGCGACGACCAGTTCCGATACCATCTAGAGGGTAAGGCCAAATTAGCCTCGAAGAAGCTTGGTGTTCTTAACAGAGCGAGACAGTACTTCAGTCCGGACCAACGCCTACAACTCTACAAGGCGCAGGTTCGGCCTCATATGGAATATTGTTCTCATCTCTGGGCAGGGGCGCCAAAATACCAACTGCTCCCTCTGGATCGTATCCAACGAAGGGCCGCTCGAGTTGTTGACTGCCATAGTGTTTCAAACAGCTTGGACCCCTTGGAATTACGCCGAGATGTAGCTTCACTCTGCATCCTCTATCGGTTGTATCACGGGGAGTGCTCTGAGGAATTGTTCGGAATCATACCACCTGCAACTTTTCGCCATCGACCCACGTGAAAAACATACCATCCTCATCACCTTGATGAGTGGCAGTCTTCCACAGTGCGTTTTTCGCGTAACTTTCTGCCGCGCACTGTAAAACTCGGGAACGAACTGTCACCAGCAGTTTTTCCGGACCTATACGACCTGCAAACCTTCAAGAAAAGAGCGTATTCCCTCTTAAAAGGCCGGCAACGCACCTGCAGCTCTTCTGATGCTGCGAGTGTCCATGGGCGATGGTAGTTGTTTACCATCAGGTGACCCGTTTGCTCGTTTGCCCCCTTATTCAATAAAAAAAAAACAGCAAACGTGATTTTTTTGGCCTTTTTTGCTCGATATCAATAATGGCAACCAGTAGGCACGTTGATATTTTCGCAAAGGCCTTGATTATATTATGTTTACTTACTTCAATAATTAGGTAATTAATAATAATAAAAAATGATTTAAAGGGGGCTCCCATACAAAAACACAATTTTAGGTTTAATTTTGTTCTATAACGGTACGGAACCCTCCATGTCCGACTCACACTTGGCCGACTATTTTGTTAATAATATGCTTACATGTTTTGTCAATCGTGGTGATTTATTTGGATAGAAATATCGCATTGATTTGCTCACAAGGATTTGGTGATCATTTACTATATTTGGTGATCATTTAATATATTTGGTGATCATTTACTATATCTGGTGTTCGATTACAATTTGAAGTGTTGTCGTGACTAAAATAGCTGGTAGTTAGTATTGCAATTTTAGACTTTATTTTTTTGGTGTTACTTATCTTTTTTGGTAAACAAGTTTAGGGTATCAGTGCATTTTTTGGTGGTCATTATATTTGTTCCCTTATTATTGTATCAATAGCGTCTTGACTCTAGGCCTACGTCATGTTCTATAGAGCTATTCTTAGGTCATTCAGTGTAGTCCTTCTTTAACTAAATGTCAATATAATATAATATTATACCAGGTACTTACCAGGTACTTACCTTTACAATAGGGCTGCTGCAACTCTACTTTTCTTGCATAAACAACTTCACCTAGGTGTTTTTAACAGATAACCCTATGTGCTTGAAGGAAAGTGGATATTAGTTTCCTTTGTAGGAAAAACATTTTACAGTATTTTACATTATGCATTATGATGATCTGACTTAGGCTTGGTTTCTGGTGGTCCGATTCTGACACAGACTAAGGGCCTGTTTCACCACTATCTGATAAAGTGCCATAAAAGTTATCGTTTTTGTAGTGCAAAGTTTTTTTTTTTATTAGCCTATGCTGCCCCACTGCTGGACAAAGGCCTCCCCCAGGGTCTTCCATCTTTCTCCTTAGAAAACGAGACTTAGAAAACGAAAATTGAAAAATGATTAGGTATAAGGCGGTAATGGTCAATTTTTTTACACGAAACATTTTTTTTCAGTTCGTATCGTCATAATAATAAAACAAATAATACAACGAAGTTGGCCATTGCATCGTACCATGAGCGCTAACGTATTTTGCATACCAATGAGATAAAACAATAAAAATTCTATTGTCATGCTCAGTGTCTATACCGTTTCAACTTTCCTTAGTGTCCAAATGGTGACACATCATAAGCATCGATAGTCATCCTGCAGGACATATCCGTCCGTTCGTCTGTTCGGCCGTTAAAATAATAATAGTAATATCTATGGACGCTTCACACCACACCAGTCTGGCCCCGTGGTAAGTACCTAAAGGACTTGTGTTACGGGTACCAGACAAATATAATATTTAATACTTTTATACTATACATATATTTAAGATTTTTACTATACATATTATGATACACATAATATTTAAAACACATCCATGACCCAGGAACTTTGAAAACTTTTTGTTCCGTCGGCGGGATTCGAACCCGCGATCCCCGGCTTGAGCTACCAACTGTAGCCCACCAACTGAGCCACAGGGGTCGTCATACAATAAAAACATCTGTAATCTATATTATGTGGATTAAATATAGGTACAATAAAAATGGTTAGTAAGGTAAATTGTTATAAAATACATTTTTCCATAGTATTCGTCCGCTTATAATATTAACAGTAACATAATAATATACAATGGTTTGTCCTTTATCCTTAACTGCAATAAAACGACATTTCTAACGCATCAAATAAAGTAGAAAAATCAAACTATATAACATATACACAGTGAAGTTCTTTTTAAATATAAAAATATTATAGCTATGTAAGGATAGTAGTCTAGTGCTAATAAATCTCCACTTTAAATAAGTTTCTAGCTCAGAAGGTCCAGGCATAGAGTTTCCTTGATAATTAATGTGTAAGCGGATAGAGTGGGTAATTGTAAAACTATACGTGTGCGAAGCCAAGGTGATCAATTGCATCATTGTCACGTACGACCATACTTATGGTATTAGCAACCACTAATAGGCGTCTGTTTAAAAAATAAGAAGTGTCAAGGCTTAGCAGAACGTGTAGAACTAGAAATAGGCCCGCCAGGCGGACTCCCTAAATCAGCGTTACTCAGAGTTTGCTCTACGAAGCCCTGGGGCTCCACAAGGATTTTTTTTAAATAAGGGGGCAAACGAGCAAACGGGTCACCTGATACACTACCGTTGCCCATGGACACTCGCAATATTGTAAGAACTGCAGGTGCGTTGCCGGCCTTTTAAAAGGGAAATACGCTCTCTTCTTGACGGTTTGCAGCCTGCAAAACAATACGACCTGCAAATTGCAGGTCGTATTGGTCCGGAAATACTGCTGGTGATAGTTCGTTCCAGAGTTTTATAGTGCGCGGCAGAAAATTACGTGAAAAACGCAGCAGCAATGCAGCCACTCATCAAAGTGATGACTGTAATCAATATTCTTATACTTAATAATAATTCTTGGGTTTAGTTTTTTTGGGGGTTCATTCATTCTTTCCAATTGGGTGCCACCACCAAAAAAGTTTGAAAAGCCGACCTTAAATATTATGATGATAATAATAAATCTAGTCTGCATATATTTTAAAAATTAAAACATGCGTGGCTTATCTCTTAAACTTAAAAGGCAGAGCTGATTAATAGAGAAACGCACGTATAAAATGTAGAGGTACCTACTCTTCGATGTACACGTCTAATATTTTAAAATTTCCCTACAAATACGTGAATAGGGGATCAAATACTAACTAAAACATAACATTCAGTAATATTCGCTACAAAATAAGGTTATATAAGCACAGTGACCTACTTACTGTATATTTTCTACTATTATACGCTTCTGCGTATTTTATTTCTCAAAAACTTTAATGATTTATGTATCTAAAATTTATGATTTTAGGTTAGCCACATACTAAAACAAAAAAGTTCAATTTCAATTTAACAAAAAACTTACATGATGTTAACATTTTGAAAGGATACGATTTTTTCTATGTCTACCTATTTTCTACGAATGTTTAGATGTTTAGCTATTCCTCGCCGTTGCTAGGCAACCGCAGTAAAAACTTCCCTCGTTCCACGACCATGTTCTTACCTGCTTGTCGTAAAAAGTTCCAAATATCCGAGCCAATAATACCTCCTTGATCTTTCATAGTGATTGTGTTGATCTAACTTAGATTCAACAATCATAGTACTTATAGCTATTATAGCACTATGATTCAGAGATTAGCTTCACATTGGAAATCACTTTCGATTTCTATTTTCTAGATTTCAAGATAAATTAAAACTTGCAGCCTTCAATTTAAATGTAAGTACCAATTTATTTGTTAGACTTTCAAAATGTAAATGTAATAATACTACTACCGAGTATATTTTAATTTTTCACAGTTTTAATTACCCATCTTAATTAAAAACGGCTTAAAATAGGTTACACGAACATCAGTTACACACAAAAGCAGATTTATTTACCGTATCAGTTGATATTTTGATGCTAATTACTATTTTTATATCGGTGCACACGTATTTTGACAGGATTTCGTATGAGTCACCATCATTTAAAATTCATAAGTATCTATTACGAAAGTTCAACCAACGCATTGCTATGTAAAGTAGTCTTTATGTTTTATAATAATTTAATGTCGTTTTAAATGAAATAGGTAGTCATAAAATCAGTAAAAGACACTAGTTTTCTTAGATTTTCATTCATTTGTCGCTATGGTGTACCTTTTTGTTTTAGCAACGAATATAAAAATAAATAAAACCTTGGTGAAAGCTTTGCTTTAATGTCAATAAGCCAAATTGGAAAACAAAAAACATTTAATTATATAAATATATTGACATTAAAAAAGCTCAACCTACGCGCCTTTTTGCGTAAACATAACAGTCCCTATAATTAAAATTGCTTTTGAAACGCACCTGAGCAAAGTATTTAAAAAAAACGGTGAAAAGTACCTGTTTTATGGGACGCCGCGCCGGTGTCCCAAACAAATATTGGCTTACCTGCAGTGTTTTCAATATTTTACCTTGAGCACCACCCTTGTGTAAACGACTTAAGGGCTACTGTTTAGAATCTCAGAGGTAAAATCATTCCGAAAAGGCGACGATGACTCACCGCCACGTGACGGTAGGTTGTCACTTGCCACATTCTTTAACATTCATAGCCTAAAAAAGACGTTCAATAATCGCATTTTAAGTTCCATAACAATTAATATATCAATAATTATCAGTATACTTTTAAAGGTAGGCAAATTAAGTATTCTTAGTAATTAATGTAGGTGTCTATGAAAGTGATCTAAATGGTGTATTACTCATTACAAAGTAGCAAATTCGCCATAGAGGAAATAAAATAATTTGATCATAAGAATATTAATAATAAATAGTGTCTGAATTTAAACTAAGCAATTAAATTGATAAAATTATTCTGTGTCTCTTTACTATCTACATAATATACAAAATATATTTTTAGCAACGTTTAAAAATAAACCCCCAAACGTTTTATAAACGACAGAGATTTTTATCAGATTAAAATAAACGTTGGGATGTTTTCTGCCCCATCGTGGCGTTAATCCTATAAAAGCCGCTCGTATTAGTCAAACAATTAGTCAACTTGGCTTTTTGGCTACTAGAACACCACGATTCATTATCCTAGTCTAGACTCTAGATTTTGAAAATTTGTTATTCAATTTGGGGTAAAAAAGTGTTTTTTTTTGCCTAAAGTGTCCCAATGCTGGGCAAAGGCCTCCCCCGGGATCTTCGACTCTACAGTGGAAGATCCTGGGGGAAGCTCTCTCCTACGCCACCGGTCAAAAAAAGGTGTTAAAAAAAAGAAAATAAATTACCATTATTTCGATATTGTATTCATGAAAAGTACGTCGTTCAAAAATGTAGAGTACCTATTGTTAACTTTTATTCCATTGATACAATTCTAATAAAAATATACAATTCATAAAACATTACATACCTACTTTACCTTTACATTTACTACTTAGAGATTAAAACCGTAAAATTTTAATTTTACCGAAATGAGGCTGGTAGCGTAACAATTATTACGATTGTGTATGCCGAAGAAATATAAAACGGGGTGAGTAATGAGTACATTGCTGAAATTTTGGGAGAAATCAGGACAGTGCCTTTGTGGTCACTTTAGCAGGGTCCGAGAGAGGATGCCACGACCTCAAAGTCCATTGTTTTTCTGTTCTGTGTGTTGTCCGTCCTTTCTGTATGATCCCATTTTTGTCTATTTGTTGTCACGGTTTGTCGTGGATTATGAATAAAATAAAATATTCTTTCACCTTTATGTAGAACGTTTAAAATTTTTTCATGTAAAATCAGAGTAGGTCAGTTGATTGACCTATGAATTGATTTCTCTGATGGTATCAACAGGATAAAAACCAAAAGAAGCTAAACATATATAACATAAATTAAAACAATAAGTGTTATATTATGTGTGTGTGACCAATTTTATTCGCGTCGATCTATAAAATCGATATCCATGCCGTATGAATCATATTATATGCCACCCAACGGGTTTTTCTTCCAAGTCTAATAACTAATAAGCAATATTTCCAGCTCTTTTGTCGCATCAAAACAAAAATTAATTTAAGGAGAGTTAAATAGTCTATGTCCTTTTCCAGGACTCAAAGATACTACACCTAACTTAGCAGCTGTTAAGCTTGAAAAAGCTACAGACAGACAAAATATTTTTGAAAATATGATTATTGATTACAATATGTCTATGAATTATTATGAGGCCTGTTAAATAGTTTATAGTCATTAAAAAACTGTCGGAAATATTAATGAGCGATGTCATTCAACTGGGATCTTTTATGCTTGTAATGTAGGATTTTCCAGGAAAACTACATCTCAAGCTCGATAATGGTATCAAGTCACCAAGTTCCTTGGAAAACCAAGCGTCACGCAGGAAGTAAATGAGCAAGCATCATGAGTGGCGTGCATGCCTTTTTGCCCTATTACGACGAAGGCACAAAGAAGGGTTAGTTATTATGTCGAAATGATTCGTAAGAATGGGGGTAAAATACCGGGGACATAATTTTTACATTGCGTCTTTTGTTTAGAAAAGAAGCAAAGTAATTTTATTGCCTACACGAGTCTGATAATTTCATCATCATATTCTGTGGCATATCTTCAGTGAATATGGTAACATCAATAATTAATAAATCATTGATCAAGTTTATAAACAGTAAACACACATTGAGCTTTTTATTACCAAAATAATATGCTAGTTTCAAAGTTACAAGCTTCCAGTCGAAATTAATTAGGCTCAACATTTCAGGCCATCAAAGTATTGTGTACCTGAACACTAAACCTAACGCTAAAGGCTAAACTTTACCCCGAATGCCTAATTGCGATGCTGGGGCAATTAACTATGTTTGGGTCCAATCTGACTACGCACTCTGTAATTGATACCCCAGGTGGGGTTCTACCCCTCTAGTTGATATCTGAGTATTAGCTGTTGCTAATCCATATCCATACTAATATTATAAATTTGAAAGTGTGTCTGTTACCTCTCCACGACCCACTGTTTTTCGTGAAATTTGGTATGGAAAATGGATATCCATACCGATCCCAGGAAAGGACATAGGACACTTTTTGTCCCGGAAAAATGTACGGTACCCACGCGATAAACGAATTTGGCGCAACGGAGTTGCGGGCGTCATATAGTCTTTTATAAGTCGAAGAATTTTTAATTACTAATTAATTTTTTATAAATTAAAGTTTTCATTCAAGGATCTGCTGAATGAATATTATTTTTATTGATAATCCCATAAAATCAATATTCCCTGGAATAAATTGCTTCAAATATTTTCATTGACAACCGTGAAAATTAAGAAAATGCTACTCGACTTCAAATTTCTGTCATCTCTTTCAGCATGTCGCACGTAGCCTGTCTCCTAGCCATGGCCGGAGTGGCCTCAGCTCAGCTGGCCCTCGACGGCATCAGGTGTGGCCAGTTAACCTGTCAGCTTGAAGAGTACTGCTCCCCGGACACGAACAGATGTGCACCCTGCAGCACAGTCTGTAACAAGACCGACCATAACTACGACAGCGGCCTCTGCATTAAGGAGTGTCAAGGTTAGTTTTTTCTGTTGGTTTAATACAGGTACCTTTGGCATTCACGTTGATGACATAAGGATAGGAACGCCAAGGTAAACGATAATTGAAGGCAGGTAACGGTTTAAATATTGCCGCTTTTGTATAAATGGATGCTTTAAGGCCGGGTAAATGATTTGAAATAAAAAAAACTATGACTTTTATATGTAGCCACTAGCCAGATATATTTGCAAGGTGATGAAGTAGATAAGTTACAAGGTTTGTTCGAATTATAAGGAATAAAACGAGTAAATGTCCGTATGTTACAAAATGTTCGTTATTGTTTTCTTCAGTTTCGATTCGGTTCTTCCACTCAAGTCTTCTATTCTGTTTATTTTATTTGGTTGATATCCGCGTAAAGACAAGGTACGCTAGGTACGCATGGGTCAATTCAGACCGCATCCATCTTGCCTACTCGTGTTGAGGTCTGGATCTGACCCTAACGCATTGGTTTTTACGGGCTTTTCCTGGTAGCTTGAGTTTGAAACGGTAACTTTATATAATTCCTATAATAGTGACAAGTAATATTATGTATTATGATTATGTACTGGTAGATGATTTATCTAGCGTAGAAATATTAGTGACTTAAAAGATTACACCCGTTACAACCAACCCGTTACCAACTTTACAAACAACTTAACAAAAAAACCTCTTTATTAGTAATATGTATGTAGATTGTAGGTACTTACTAATATTACGAAGAGGTACTGTGTCCTAATATTACAAAGAGGTAGCTGTAGTACTAATTAGATTACCTAAGCATAAGGGCCTGTTTCACCGCTTCCTGATAAAGCTCCCATTATCTATTTACCACATAAAAATATCTGCCATATAAATCCACCAGATGTATTTTTTTGGTTCCACGACGTACGTCTCTGTTAAATTACGCGCCAGATAATTAACTCTAACCTTATTTGACAGTCGGAGTGGCAACGTCGCAATTTCCGTCGTACGTTCCATTTTAACCCAATCTTATATTGAAAAGTACAATAGTTTCATAATTTCACATAAATATATTAGAAAAAAACAGCAACAAAAATAGAGTTGACGTATGTATTGATGGATTTACTAAAGTTTTACATAAGATTTGTTTTAAAAGAGTCAAAAGGTTTTGATTCAACAACAGACATATTTAATATGCAAGGAATATGAAATACGTAAAACGAATCGTAGGTGACACCTTTCAAGACATTTGAAAATATTTCAGTGTTCTATGTTCTTCTAAGTAGTTTCTTGAATAATTATTTACCTAATATTTTGTGATTTGTATTATAGAATGTAGACTAAAAAATGTTTATATACGAGACGCTATATTAGACAACGGAAAGAATCGCGAGAGAAGTGTAAATTTTCCCATGGGGATTGAGGATACTATACTACTATAATAAAAACACGATTTCGTTGGAAACCTTGTTGCTTTGGTCTGAGTTGGAAACAGACAGTTAAGACAATCAAAGAAGCCTCAAGGAAGTTCTATTGTACTAGTGATACATGTCTAAAGATTGAGGTTAAGTCGAATAAAGGAATTAATGATAAGGAAACGACTAAGAAGATGGATTTGTGTCTCCAATCTCTCCAGCATGCTGTGCTCTGTCTCATGCATGATGCAGTTCAGTCTTTAGTTGTAGATTAGACAGCTGTTGATACCTATGTTTGAATAAACTCTCTGTAATTTATCATTGGGATCAGATAATACATCTGATCCCAATGACAGCTAGTGATACAGTGAATGGTAAATATTTTCATTAGATAAAATCCTTAATAAAAAAACATAATGTAAATTTATAAGTACATATGTTGTTTGTTTCCAGATTCCAGAATAGATATTATTGTGGCTAGTACTTCTTGCCAAGATGATATAGTTGTTGTGGAGCTTTCACCCAAGCGGCAGCCGGCTGTTGCATAACAAATGAAAATCTATTATGTCTGTGATACCCACGATTGCGGTGCTACTGATCAAAAAACATCCTGCTCTGTGTAAGTTTTCCTGATACTGAATAAATATTTAATCCTTCAAGCCCCATAAGGACACCGGTGACCGCGACAACAATAGAATACAATAGCATTTCCAAGAGTCCACAGTGGACTTTTAGAACATTTACATTTACTCAGTATTATTAAAATCTCAAACATCATAATCTGTGAAATTAGTAATGACTCATAAGTCATAACTCATAAGTCATAACCCAGAGGTAACAAGTTCAACCACCCAGTGTACTTAACATTTTTGTGACATAATTATTATTGTATCTGATCTGACTTAAAAGTTGATCACCTACCAGTCTTATAACCTACCTACCAGTATTTGTGTTCAGTGCAGCTGGTTGATGTTGATCTTGGGCAGATTTGCCTCCCTAGCTGAAGTTTGCAGGATATCATTATTTAAGTATTTGTTATGAAATACTTGCATATTAAAAATATGTATTTCCTTACAGGTAAACCCGAAGCAAAAAGATCTTTTGATAAATTAGCCGAAGAAAAGTTCGAATTTGTAAAGCTACAAAAAACCATTCTTGAGGAAGAACTCCAGGAATTTTTTTTAAGAAACAGCTGATGTTGAAGATGGAAATGCGTTATAAAAAAGAGTAGATAACTTGAAATGGAGAAGGAAGAAAGGCTATTCAAATATTTTATATTATACTTATTTTAACAGCTTTTCTTCCTCCTCCATTTCAGTTAAGTGTTAACTCTGTTAGTTTTAAAATGTGAATAAGAAAATAAAAAGTAGTAATTATAAAACTTAATTTTAAATATTTCAATTGTAACGGTGATTGAATATTGAAGGATAGTAATATATACTTTTTGCATTAATACTTTTATTTCTCTCTTAAATTTATTGACACATTCTATTTTTAAAACACAAACATTATTTTGTTACATAATAAAACTTAAATGCTATTAACCCTTAAACTCATCAACTCCCAAGCGGCACCCGGCTATTCCGTCTGTCTGCCTGTCTTTCTGCCTGCCTGCCTGTCTGCCTGCCTGCCTGTCTGCCTGCCTGCCTGCCTGCCTGCCTGTCTGTCTATCTGTCTGTCTGTCTGTCTGTCTGTCTGTCTGTCTGTCCGTCTGTCTGTCTATCTCCAGGCTGTAACTCAAGAACGGTAAAAGCTAGAGATATGATATTTTCTCAGATTATGTATATCTCTTGCCGCTATAACAATATAAAATTAATATTTATGGAGGGCTCCCATACAACAAACATGATTTTTTGGCCTTTTTGCTATATATAAATAATGGCAACAGGTAGGTACTTGAATTTTTCACAAAATATATATATATATATATATATATATATATAAAACTCAAAGGTGACTGACTGACATGGTGATCTATCAACGCACAGCTTGTACCACTGGACGGATCGGGCTGAAATTTGGCATGCAGGTAGATGATATGACGTAGGCATCCGCTAATAAAGGATTTTTATTAATTCTACCCCTAAGGGGATAAAAGATTGTATATATAATTATAATTCTTAATGAGAGCGAAGACGCGGGCAAAAGCTAGTTTAATTATATGTGTTCTTTTAATAATAATATTAAAATAAAATAAAAAATTAAGGAGGACCATTCCCATACAAAAAACACAATTTATGGCCTACTTTTACGGAACCCTTTGTGCGCGAGTCGGACTCACACTTGGCTAGACAGATAAAGACATACAGACAGACAACGACGTCCAATGAGTTTCTTACGTTAGTAACATAGAATATCGTTGACGAAGTCTCAGTAATAGGGTCCCGTTTTTACCCTTTGGCTTTTGGTTGCGGAACCCTAAAAATCATCTAATTCATCTTCTAAAATCTCTAAAAGATCCATGTTTATTCAAAATATCATTATAATATTATATTAACTTGAAGAAAGTTCACACAACACTGAACTGCATCATTACGATAACTGGCAAAAATATAATGGCTGCAGGATGGCTGCAGGCTGGAAATATTTTCGCGATCTCAAAAAAAAAGTTTTGTTATCTGACAAATAAAACCTTTAACAGCCACATGATCGGGCTGATAGGATATCAATTATTTTATCTGCTTGATTGGCTTATCAGACACGTGTGGAACAGAATTTTTTGCATTATCTGTCAAATAGCCTATTTGACTCTTTATCAGGAACCGGTGAAACAGGCCCTTAGACTATGAGACCGAAAGCTTTAACCCTGTTACGTTGACATTAGTTTACATTATTGCCGAATTTCAAAGAATTACGTTGAAATAATTTTCTCTACCCTGAAAATTCTTGCGTGCGTTGTTTATAGCAATGAGTAATATTTATCTAGATAGTTAAATAAGCCTTCGGGACGGTTCAAGCTAAATTCGACTTAATTGCATTGTAATACAGAATCACTTATGGCATGTTGACAGTGACTCCAACCAGTTTCGTGACCGCAAACCGCCTACGATACTTTCCTCTCGCTCTATTATCTTGTTTCTCGCTCGTTCGACGATCAAGGAATGCAGTTTTCAGGTCAAACATCTCTACCAAGAGCACTTTAAGTCAAGGATACAATATAGGCTTTGAACTTCGTAATATTTTAGCCTCTAGGACATAAAGATAGCTATAGGAAAGATAGACAAATAGGATTTGGGAATAAAATATGTTATCCTTGGGATTTAGGTACTATTTAGACTTGGAATTTAATAATGGTTAGTCAATTTAGCGTTAAATATACCACAATTATTCGGAAATAAGAAATCCATAACAAAAAAACTGTTTTACAATAATTATAGGAAGTATTGGCGTAGTAGTATGAGTCATCGTTGACTACGGAGAAAAAGGTATTAAATAATAATCGTTCCGCACCATCATACACATTAATACTATTCATACAATACTGGTCAGTGAGTGGTGAAGTGACCGCGTCGCCATGTTATGTAAATTCTGAGTTATAACTTCTATTTTTATCTCTTTCGTTTATTTCCTTATCCGTAACAGCATAAAATCGCTTTAGTTTTAACTGATTTAACTAATTCTTTCGTAGAGTATCCCAAATTTTTATTATGCTTAAAACGAATTACATTAAAATAATCGGCCAAGTTCGAGTCGGACTGGCGCACGAAGGGTTCCGTATCGTTATAGAGCAAAATAGGCCAAAAATTGTGTTTTTTGTATGGGAGCCCCTTTAATTTTTTATTTAATTCAAATATTATTATTAATAATTTATTCAACTAAATTTATATTTAAAGCTTCAAGCGCCTACTATATCATTATTGATATACGTACAAAAAAGGCCAAAAAATCACGTTTGTTGTATGGGAGCCCCCCTTAAATATTATTTTTATTTTTATTTTAGTATTTGTTGTTATAGCGGCACCAGAAATACACAATCTGTAAAAATTTCAGAACTCTATCTATAGCGTTTCTTGAGATACAGCCTGGAGAAAGACAGACGGACAGACAGACATCGAAGTCTCATGAATATGGTCCCGTTTTTACTCTTTGGGTACGGAACCTTAAAAAACATTAAAACGTTATATAAGTAATAATATAGACATTTTTTTTCAAAGCGTTCTAAGCAATTTACTGTGTAAAACACACTCGCTGTACTGTAAAGAAACTCCATCGACCTCTTCAATAAGTTTAAAATAAGGTTCGATACAAATAAATCAGTGGAAGAAATATATTCATCAACCGAAACGTAAGGGCGAAGTAACAATGTCCATCGTTACGGTCTGGTGGGCCGACACAGGTATCCACCTATGTGGGTGACCACGAGCAGATTGCCGGATAGAGGCGCTATGCAAACTATTTGTGCCTATCAAGATGTCGACACGATAAAGGTTATGCAGCAATCTGGATATTGCCTGAAACTAGCTAAATTGACCAGCAATCTCAATTGAAATGAGACTAGCGATCTCCTCTTAGATATTAAAATGTGAGCAGCAATCTCTTCTAGATTAAGATTTCTCTAATTGAAATTGAAAAATCGTAACGCTTGTTTGGCAGAAATAATTGAGGTCTTCTACATATCGGTCAAAGAAATAACACTTTTGTGTGTTAATAATACGTCTTTAAATATTTTGTAGTAAATTTATAGAATTAAATATTTGTAGCATTTATTTATATATTTTTTACTGTTTTACTCTATTTTTTAGTGTTTAAATATTTAGAAGTAAATTTACTAAATTTTTGTTTAAAAAAATTATAAACAAATTTTTTTTTTATTGTTTAAATATTTTGAAGTAAATTTTTGTGCAGGAACCTAGGTAATTACTATTTTAAACTGAAAAACAACTCAAATATGTTAAATATTTTCGTATGAAAAAATGATTTCGGTATTACGTATGTATGAGAAATTCCAAGGGTACCCGGCCTCTTAACATGAAAAAGTACTATTCTGTGGATACCTACATGAAATCATTTATCCACACATTAGGTATACAGATACCTGTGTTACAGTTAACTCTCTTTTTGCTTATTTAGGTGCTCTCATCACCGTATTGTGTGAGTTAAGCGGAACGTAACAAGTGAATATGCACTTAAAAACTGGTATCGATATGAAAACGGTATTCCATTTGTTATGCACTTTATAGGGTTCCGTACCCAAAGCATAAAACCCTTACGCAAACATTTAAATGAGCACTTAATTTAATTGATTAAAATGTAAGTATATTTTCATGTCAAAATTGTTATGAAATTAAAATTAAGTATAATAATAATTACTTCACTATATTTTATGTGCCTGGCACTGACCAACTCGACAGCGAAAATTAAAAATAGCTCTAACCAGCTGACTGACACCACAAAATTATTATAAAAAAAATTATACACAGGGTTTTATCAACAGGCGTTATCGGAATCACCCAAGCATAACTTGAACTTGATAGAGCTAAGAAATCAACAGTATTTTCCCTAATATAACTATATATATGACGAACTCTGTGGCTCAGTTGATGGGCCGTTGGTAGCTCAAGAAGGGTGTCATGGGTTCCAATCCCGCAGACGGAACAAAAAGTTTTCAAATTTCCAGGGTCATGGATGTGTATTAAATATGTATATCATATTATAATAAAAATCTTAAATATATGTATAGTTTAAAAAGTATTAAATAAATTTACGTTGTCTGGTACCCGTAACACTAGTCCATCAGGTACCTCTACCCCTAGTACGGGGCCAGACTGACGTGGTGTGAAGAGTTCATAGATATATTATTATTATTATTATTACAAGTTAAACGTGTAGTAGTAAAAAATACACAACATCCTAAAGGAAAAGCAAAAAATTAGTATCTAAATTGTAGTATTTTCCTTATTTCCGCACAAAAAATTTCCTCACAATGCAAAAAACTTTAGTTTTTTAGTTGTGACTTTATTATCTATGAACAGACTTACACGTTTCAATACAATGCTCACGCTTATCAACTCACAGTTAAATGCGTTTAAAGACTGGATTTAAACTCATGTGGGTCATTCACCCGTGTCATTTGTAGAGCTGAAATATTATGACATGGCTATGAACTGACTGTGAAACTGTAAGTTGCGCCTCAACATTTTATATTGATACACAAATAATATTAACGTAAAAATTAAACAAAATAAATTCTGTTAAGTTCCCCGTCGTTTTTACTGTTTTAACGTCTGTACTCTGTAGTCAAGTTGTTAATAATTTCGACAGCGAAGTAAAAAATCAATAACTCATGTCAAAAGTCAGGAATCCAATCGAAACAACTAACTCATGTCATTACTAATATCGTTGGTCTCCATCCAAATATCATACATTTTTGACTAACTAGCTACGAGCTACTTTCTGATGCTAAAAGTCATGCTACTTCTAATGATTTTAATGTTTTAAACCCTAGTGGAATCCCTAGTACTTTTGGAACGAAGTTCCTTATCACGCGTTGCGAAAGAGAGCTAGACGGAAAACGTTGTAACGACACGACACTTTTTGACCGACACTTTTTGCCACAAACATAGATTCTATAGTTGTAAGCAGTGCGGCGTGCTCGTGTTTCTCTGTCTGTCTCTCTCTCTACCTCTCATATAAAGCAAGTGAGTTATGTTTTTTTATAACTTCGTTCCATCCGGGTGTCCCTTGACTTCTCTCAAGTTTTTTAATCTCCTTCCTTATAACCGTAAGAATCAAAATTTTGAGCATTTAAAATTTATATGCTGCAAACTGTAAACGCCAACTTTGGCGACAGTACCCCTTATTGCAGTGTATCAGTAAGCAGCAACTAGTATGTACAAACTAAACTTTGTGAACTAAGCTTATTCTGGAAGCTTTCCAATATTATGTCACGACTCTGTGTATGAATTGAGTAATTAAATTAAAACTTTGATGGATGTTTACAGCTCTAATATTAAATTTCAAAAGCTTTTCAGAGCTTTAAGCTTTTCACAGGTGTTCGGAAAAACCATCTAGCCACCTGGCAATAGATTAATTACATAAAGGAATTTATACCATGCATTTAGTCAAGTGGCATTCGAAAATTCGACTTTTTATATCAACACCGTATAGATCATGGCTTTTGTGATGCCTTATGTAAAATCCATATACTTATAATATTTTGTTTTTTTCATTCAAATCTTCAAGCTTATTAATTAGTTACCAAATTATTATGCATGTTAATTTTGCTTGCTTTAATACTACAAAATTTACTTCGAAACGAACCTCATTTCCATGACAATAAATTAATTTTGATATCACTGCGGTTAAGCTCGCTTCAATCTACGCCAAAGTCATATCACTTCGCAACAAAACTACTCAAAAGCTTCAAAAAGCTCAGACGAGTTATTAAAAATTATTCAAATAAAACACGTACACATTTCGCGGTACTCTGTGGTGATGGAGTTTTTAAAACGTTCCCGGATTTCGTGATAGGCCAACTGGAAAATTGATATTGAAAACTTCATTTGGCCCGTTAATCACTTTTAGGGTAGCTGGTTTGATTTATAATCCTACTATTTAAAGGTGTTACTAATTTATTATTGCAAAATGTGTAAAGTTTGGGTTTTTTTTTGTGGAAGTACTTTGGTACTTTTTACCGGCTCTCGAAGAAAGGAGGACACTATGTTGTGCTGTAAGTTGTAGATTTTTTTGTATGTTCAACGATTACTTCTTCGCTTGGGAAATGATTGTATTGGATAATAACATAAAATTGGTCCTGACTTCACCAGAGTTGAGATGAGACAGGGAATCATCAGAAATCAAGGACACAATAGTAAAGTGCTTTCAACTAATTATTATGAAGCATCCCAAGCATATTTATGAAAAAAAAAAGGATTTATGCCCAGTTTCGGAGTTTATCTTTTAACTTTTTACTATTGCTTTTTATTGGCTACAGCGTCAAAAATTAACCAATCAACAACGCTGTACTGTACTCAGCGAAACATGGCGGTAACGGTCATTGACTCCCTGTCAAAAACTTATCATTTTCTATACATAGCCGCGATTGACAACATCTGATACTTCATTGCCTATCGTGATTTATATAGAAATTAGAAAATGACAAGTTTTTGACAGGGAGTCAATGACCGCTACCGCCATGTTTCGCCGAGTACTAACAGTATAGTGAAAAAGATAAATTCCTGTCAAAACACCTCAGAAACCGGGCATTAGTGACTCAAGAGAACTCTTAAGTCCTTATTTGTTGAATAAACCTACGTTCACAACATTTACCTTTGATAAATCGTCCAAACACAAACGCTAACACATCTGAAGGCTCAGTGGAAGCACAATCGACTGTTTACAAAACATTTACCAGACATTTTTAAGCCGTCTACGACGCTCCGTGTTATGTAAAACCTCCATTGTCCTCACGCGAAATACGCCACTGTTGTATTATAAGCCGTCCGTTTATTTATTCGAATTTCGAGCGTCTATGGGCTCCCGCACACGGGCCACCGGCCACAACCACAAAACGTCGCCACCGGCACATTTCCTGTAGTTTTCATACATTTTTTGATGCCGGTGGCCGCCACATATATATTTAAAACGGCAAAACGCCGTTTGTGGTTGTCGCGTGTGGCCTGTGTGAGGTGTCACTAATTAAAGTTTTATACTGTACTAGATGACTAAACCGTTGACCGTTTACCGTTGTACCTAAATTCGTTTATCGTGAAGGAACTGTACATTTTAAATAAAAGTTATTCTATGGCCTTTCCCGTGATTAAAAGTTTCTCCATGCCAAATTCTAGCAAAATCGGTTCAGCGGTTTGGGCGTGAAGAGGTAACAGACAGACACACACACTTTCGCGTTTATATGTTAGTATGGACATGGATTCTATGAGAGCTTTTCGTCGCCATTAAGTATCACCGATCACGCTCATAAAAGCTCTCATAAAAATATATAGTATCACTAACCAGAGGCGATCTTCGAATTATTGTACGATAAAAAAAATACAGTGGGTGGCCAAATTAATATACTCAGTGTGAGATTTTTACATAGATTCGTATTGGTTGATTGTTTAGCCATTTTGTGTTGTTAGTTTTAGTTTTTTCTTTTATTTTTTGTTACTTTAGGCTGTCTTCTACGTTTTGTAAGTCAGTAACATTTATAATTCAATAATAATCTTGTAGTAATAACACCATTTAGTACGACAGTTACTTATGCCATATTTTCCTGTGTTAAGTGCGTGCAATAGGGAGTTAGACACAGGCGCTAAAAATGTTTTTTGCGTGAAACGTGTTATAAAAAGCAACACTTAAGTCTTATCTATTTTATTATAATGTATAAATAATAAGTATTAACACATGATTCTAGTGTTTCTTAGTTATTTTTTGTGATAATGTAATTTTAAGTTAAAATAATGAAAGATGTAGCCATGGGAAAGAATTCAGACATTTCAGCTAGAAATAAATCTAAAATTTAGACACCTTCGAGTCATATCAATCATACCCGGAGAGAAATTGCGAGATTAGTAGGCGTTTCCCAGTCTACACTTTGAAACATAAAAAAGTGATGAACCTAAAAAAATCTTTGTCCCCATAGCGAGTTGATAAATGTGGTAGAAAACGTCTTTCGACTGCTTGAACCGGAAAGGAAACAAAGCGTTTTATTATTGAGAACAGAAGAAAATCCCTGAAAGTCATAAAAGTTTTGTTAGATGATGCTGGCGTAGCTTTATCTAACAGAATGCTAAGGATAAACTGAAGAAACTGAATTTCAGTTGTTGCCGTCCTTCGAAAAACCTAACTTTACCCCAGATGCATGCATGCTAAGCGATTGGCGTTTGCTACACTTTACTGGTCTGAGGAATACTGAAAGGAGGAAAACAAGTTATTTTAATTTAATTTTTTTTAATTATAAAGATAAAGGCGTGACCTTAATATGACCCAATTGATTCAGATCCTCCTGAACAATCCTTAGTTTGTTCACCGAAGGCGACATGAAAATTTTTATAAAAGCTGTGTTATTGAATGAGTGAAACCTCCTTCGTCGGCTACGACATGGGGCGAGATTAGCTCAAACGGGAATTGTCTACTACACGTGGTTGAAGGAACCATGCGTTAAGACCAATATCTGCTAATCTTACAAAGTCATGTCCATCCCCAGATGGCTGAATAGCAGCCAGACGGGACCTGCATAATATGTATGCAGGACTCTGCACCTTACCATAAGGCTAAAAAAATTATTAATAAAAATTTTTCCTTATGAGGCACAAAAACATAATATTGTTTTTTAAGTAAGTATAATAATTTGGCCACCGACGGTATTAAGTAAGAATTAGAAATCTTCTAAGCTTTGGAAACCATATAAAATATTAAAGTTTAAGACGTTTTTATATTATTATGTGTATTTAATTTTTTAATAAATACTTAATTGTATATTCATTTATTCTATTTCAGGTTATCTGCTTGACTTGAGATACCTGCGCAGAACAGAAAACGTCCAACCACCTTCTGATATTAGTGGTAAGTGGAATTAAATTTCTCTCTTGTATTAATTATTTGCTGTCATAATATGAATTACGATATTATCATTTTTTGTTAGGTACCTTTATAATTTTTTTGTAACAATTTTGTGCATTGCAAAATATTTACGGAACCCATTAAACACAGTAATTGACAGTGCTAAAACTCATCTCCATCAAAATTTGTTTAGTAGTTTACATCCATTCATGCAAAAAAGTTTTTGAATACTGTAAAACAAACCCAGGTCAAATAATTTGAAATAAAGTGTGTGCTAAATATTTGCTTTGCGAGCTGAGCGAAAGTTTGTACAACTATGCTGTATTTTTTTAATTTCGCTTCAAAATTACTTTACTGTTTTTAAATTCTACGTAAAAACAATAAATGCCCAGAAATAAAACATTTGTTTTAAGCTGCCAATATTTTTTTCCAATGTAGTTTCCAACATAAACAAAGAAAGGCAAATATTATTCAGAAATATAGAAAAAACTACTATTTTTTGTAAGTACTTGCTAAATACTTAATAAAAAAATAGTAGGTTTTTCAACATTTCTGAAAAGCCTTTCTTTTGTTTATGTTGAAAACTACGTTTAAGCTAAGTACTAAATACTTAGCCTAAATTAATTGCATAGCGATTTTTTTTATTATTATGCGACTTTTATGTTCCAACATGCTATTTTTATCAGTAGCAAAAAATTTTTTAATTCTTTTTGGCATTGTGATTAAGCTTGGCGTTGGCTGCGTTATGCGTATGAATTTTTGATAGTATATTAAGTAGGATTTGTGATTTCAGCTTAATTAAGTTAAAATCCTAGTTATTGGTAACATATTTAAGTAATAAATATTAAATATACTACGTCACGTTTCCGTTTTAACAATTATTTATAATAAACACTAGTGGCGTAGGTGTAAGATTTTTCGAATCCCTCAACCCCAATAATACTAGTTAATATTTTTTCTACCGAAAATACTTACTTTGCGATTTGGGCGATTTTTTATGCTTTGCTACGCGATTTTATTTCAACATAGAGAAATGAATTATGCATACTGAATACTTTGTTTCTAGCTCAATAATAATTGCTGGTAGCTCAGTAATAATTTCCTGCTTTTCGGTTGCTTGGAAGAAATTGATGCATAGCAATAAAGCCGCCTTTTGTGTTTATTAATAGTGTTAAGTTTGTATATATTTCTTTAAATGTTATGTGTAAATGCAATAAAGAATATTCATTCATTCATTCATTCATTCAAGTATTTGGGTTAAAAGGCTATTGTGGCAAGCCAGAAAGTATTCACATAATATGCAGAATATGCTTTTTAAAATGTATCTACTATAACATTATTAATTATTACTTCCGATTTCGAAAACAAGTACTCATCCTTCTGTGTGTGTGCGGTGTCGGTTTTAGCACTACCAGCGCCCTGGGCGAAAGCTTGTAGAGCCAAAAAAGGGCCTGCGGCGCCTCTTTTTGTTTACCTTCGGCGCCCCTTTTCGTCTGGCGCCCTGGGCGTTCGCCTAGCGTCGCCCCCCCTATCCAACTCAGCTAATGTGTGTGTCTGTTATATAATATCCGCAAGCTCCTAAGACCTAAGTTAAAGAATGTGTTAATTTTGATGTTTTTTTTATAAGGTGTCCAGCGACAAGCTCAGACCGCACTGATCATCAGCTGCGTCGCACTGGCTGTTCTAATTCTGATCCTCATCATCTTGTGTCGTGGCAAGTTGTCATGGAGATACATCAAACAGAAATTGCAGCCGTCTAAGGTTTGTTCTACCATTTGATTATCTCTACAAGGCTAGATTTGACCGAAATCTTGATTGATACCGACATCTAGGTATATTGGTACTACAATGCTGCTTCGGCCGAAATAATTAACGCCTTCTTATCATTTTATTTTATTTAATTTTGACACGAAAGCCAACAGCTATCAATAAAAATAACAACAAACCATCTTAGCTAGAAACTAGGAAGCCAATTACAGGTTCTCACAAATAGACTTTAAACTTTCGCCTTTCTGTTAATACAATTATGTCTGCGGCCGGTGAAAATAGCCGGTGTCATTTGGAATGATGAGTGTTTCACATCTACGCCGCCATGAAAATGTCCCACTATTATCATATCCTTGTTGTTGTGTTGGTATCCTTGTTGTTGACTGTTAAGTCTTCAGTCTAGACTCTAGACTCTAGACTCTAGAGCAGCGGTCGGCAACCTTTTGGCAGGCAAATGCCACAAGGTGGCAAAACAAACTAAAGGCGGGCCGCAGACCTCATACTCGTGTTAAGTGACTATTAACCCTAGAAGCTCAATGTAGGTATCTACACAATACACATAAAGAAAGGATTAAGGCAATAAGTTTTTATTGAAACTGGTACAAACAGTTACCTACGTTCTGTGGCGATAACTACTGGCAGTATTAGAAATCATTGTTTTTGATACACATAACTTATTCACAAAACATTCACGGGCCGCAAGAAAGACGTTCGCGAGCCGCACGCGGCCCGCGGGCCGCGTGTTGCCGACTGCTGCTCTAGAGGAATGACTCAAAGGTGCCTGTTTAGTGAGGTTTCAAATCGTATGAGGCTATAGATGTCGATAATAATTTTTTAGCCGGTCTTAACTTGTACTACTTAGGGTGGGTTTCACCAACTTACTTCAATTACTATAACTTTAACTATAACTACAGTGCAAAATGTCAAATCTTTGGTTAAGGACACCATATTTAACGATAACCATATCCACTCAAACTTACTTATATCGAATTTTAATATTTTAGCCGTCGATTTTTACGGATAATTCATACTTTATACTGTAACTGTAGCTTTGACAAAAAATAAACGCAACAGACATTTGTCAAATTCCGTAATCAAAGTTATGTTAGCCTTAACTATAACCATAACTTTAACTTTAACCTCGCCTCTGGCGCAACCCACCCTAAGTAACCAAATAAATAAGTTAATTGCTTTCTGGCTGCTAAGGTCATAAAAAACTATGTTACTTAGTATTTAAGATAATAAAATACCAATACACCTAACCATATCCAAAAGCTGTATTAAAAATGTATAATTATTATCGACTATAGTAATATTATGTCAAAATATATAAATAATAATATTGTTTTAGATTTGGTGCTTCTAACGTAAAATTTAAATTTCAATGAGTTTCCGGGTGATGTGATGGTAAGTGCAAACATAACGTATGTATTTCATGTCATGTGGTGTCATGAAATCTGTAACAATCCATTGCATGCCATCATAAACCCGTGTAACTAATATAATGTTTTATCTAATTTTGTGGAATATCAAGCTTTATATTATAATATTACTATAATGGCGCCCGCAACTCCGTTGCGACAATATTCCTTTTTTACATTTTTCCAGGATAAAAAGTTTCCTATGTCCTTTCTCGGAACTCAAAGTATCAAAGTTCGGTAAAAATGGGTCAGCTGTTTGCGCGTGAAGAGGTAACAGACAGACAGACAGACAGACTTTTACATTTATAATATATGGATAGTATGAATTAATACGTAATTTTATTTCTGTGCAAAGTTTTGTTACCTTTTTACTTCCCTATTGAGAAAGGCTTAGTTAAATTAATTTATGTTGATTTCTTTTCTAACTGCCGCACAAATGTTAGATACTTAATTAAATGAAGAGTTTGACAGATAATTTATGGGGCTTATGTCAAATTTTTAGTATGCAAAATTTTCAAGTGGCCCTTAGTGTGGCAGTTAGGGTTTTAAGTTAAAACACTTACGGTCTCACCACAAAAAACTAAACATCTGTTTAACAGTTGTTTTGATACCATTTTGTAATGAATTTTTCTCTAATCGAATGTTCAACGGGTGTTTAAATCTTTTTTGTTCTTACTATTAAAGGCAGCTTTAGAAATATTGTTGATCGCAGTTTGTGTTAACCTTAACAGCCAGAATGATAATAATATAATATCATAATTAATAGCATGAAACATAATATTATAATTCATATTGTTTGACATAAATCATACTGTTTTCGTAACATTACAGAGACACGTGTCTTCCAAGTTATGATATTATATTTCAAAACAGTCTACTAGAATTACATGATTTACCTGAAAACCATAAAAATATAGATAAGTAAAATTACTCATGTTATGAATTATGATCTGCACTTAATAATAATTTAAATATCTGGCTGATACCTTTATATCAAACGGCTGAATCGATTTTCACGTAAATGGCACATTGCAAATACTTCTGAGACCTATACCTACTGTACTCGGTGAAACACATTGACAATGAAGTTTCAGATGTTGTACATCGCGGCTTTGTATAGAAAATGACAAGTTTTTGACAGGGAGTCAATGTCCGCTACCGCCACGTTTCGCCGAGTACAGTATAGTGAAGGATAAAGCTTAATTTTTATCCCGCAAAAGGTGTACGGTTTTCGCACGATATATAAACTTCAGGGCAATGAATTTGCGATAAACATCTAGCTATAAAATGAATAATGAAAAACTATAAATTTCAGAATCGAGTCAAGCAATACCCTGCTGACTTGACACACCACAACCCACACGCAGAGATGCCGAAACCGAAACACGACTTGAAACTAGAGATCCGCATTCCCGAACCGAAGAAGAACCCTCAGCCTCTTAACGTAAGAGATTTGGACACGAGGACCCAGACAGAGAAGAGCCAAGGAGGTTCCACACCGAAGACCATAAGCACCGCCATAAGCAACAGACATCCAGCGGAGGATACGACTTTGGATTTTTCTTACGACAACATGGGCATGAACGTCACCCCTCCTGAACAGCCCACAGTCAGTCAAAGATTCTGAGTACGGTTTGGAGGAGAAACTGTTAATTACATAGAGACTGTCAGCAGTACTGTTAGTGCTCAAAGTTGATTCTATTTTTGCTTATTTGTATTATTGGGAATCTCCAAAATATGGTGTTATAGCAATATAATATTTGAAGTGTTAAAGTTACTCTCATTTCGTAATTTGAAATTATTACTTTATTAAATGTTAAATTTAAAATTGGTACTTGTTATATTGTAGATAAAGTTTAGGAAAATCAATTACGGATGTTTTGGAAATAATATTATGATCATCTATTGATACAGAAAGTTTATTATCTAAAGAAAATAAACATATTATTGTGACTAAATGGCCCGTCCCAAGTTTGCGTTTCGTAAAATATATCCATTTTTTTATCGACTGTAATATTTTTTATGCAAGAAATATACTATTTTTCTACCTAAGAGTAGCACTCAGCAGTGGACCAAATAATATGTCCGAAATAACATTAATTGACTTTTCCAAACTTAATATTTCGTCGTTTAGAAATAGTAAATACTTAATATTGTTCTAGTAGTAATTTAGTAATACAACAATGTACTTATTATCTAGATTAAAATATTTGTATTGTTTTGTACTTAAACGAAGAAAGTAGGAACATCAGGTAGCGTTGGTGGTTAAAAATAAATGTAATGTAGTACAATGACACATCACAATTATTGTTATTTATATTATGTGCCACCAAACCACATTACAAGTCATTTTATTGATGCCAGGTGGTATACTAGTAAAGATGTAAAACATGTTCAGTATGAAATGATTCACAAATAATTCCCGAACATATTAATTTGTGATTTGAGCGAGGGATACTGCCAGATATTTAATGGAGCTCAACAAATTTACTGGGGCATCGACAATTTACGACGCCGAATTAAAATGTTGACACTTGACATGTGCTTATGATATAATTTTAATTAAAATATACACGAAATTCACGAATGTTACACGATAGCAGAATTTAATTCGATTTATTAGAGTTAAGAGAGCGTATGAAGCTAAAATCATGCGTGATTCTCAAAAATGTCCGTCTCCATAATTTTTAAATATTATTTAATTACTAGCTGTCCCGGCAAACGTTTCTTTGCCATATTAAGTATATAAAGTATTTTTTTTAAATTTGGTCGAAGCGCTAACTGTCGGACAGACTAAAATTAAAATCCGAATTCGAATATTATTTAAAATTTGACACTGCGATGGCAGCCGACTGTCGGATCCAATGTAAAACATTCCAAAATCAACAACTACTAATAAATTAAAAATTAATTAAAAAAACATTGTCCAGCGGACAAAATTGTGAATCTAAACCATTCCCAGATCCCCTTGAACACACACAAAAAATTTCATCAAAATTGGTCCAGTCGTTTAGGAGGAGTTCAGTCACATACACACGCACACAAGAAATAATATATATATTAAGATTAATTGTTGTGATATATGAAAATGTTAAGCTGCTGTAATTCCTCTGTATAATCTAATAATTTGAACCTTATATTGACTCAGTCGATCCTTCTGCGATGTACCCTTAAACCTTCACAGTTCACTAGGGCAGAATCTGTCAAATATGTTTATTGATTACGTAATGTTAATGAATAAAATATGTAACAAAACATTATGGATTAAGCCCTATAGCTGAGTGTGTGGTCACGCGAAAATTAGTATAGAAAATATATATTAATATGCCTAGCTATAAATATATTAATATATATTATAGCTAGGTCTGTGACGGGCTTTAGTTCTAGCTTTACATTTGTACCCCCTCTTAACGTAATTTATCAAAATAGAAACTGTGCGAGGAGGATTATTATTAAGATGTAAATTATTGTTAGATGTATTCATTAGTTATGAATTTACACATGTGTAGATATAAGTGGCTATTATTTCCAAATTTTCTTTAATATTAGAACTTATTGAAGTTAGTAAGTTTTGTAGAGTTTGACTCGTAAAATAAAATATCAGCATGGCTGAGGTAGCATTTTATTTCGATGTAAATGTTTATATGTACGTAAATGTTAAAGCTTTTTACGTCGTAATAGTATTGCTTTATACCAATTTTGTGACGTACCCCGTTGCTAATAAGAAAAACGACACAATGTAACACAGAAGTTAGTTTACAATTTTTGGTCATCATCAGTCAAAATTATTTTTGCTTATCAGCTAATGAGGAAAGGTGTAACTAAAACGTCTGACGTACAGGTACAATATACATAGTGTTGATCTTTTTATTAGTAAGGGAAAAAAAATCAGCCATGAATTTTGCTTCTTGTAACGTTTTTTACTTGTTTTTTGTTATGATTGTTTTGCGTCTTATCGTTTTCTTACATTCCAACAAATATTGAGCTATTGTTTATGTGTATGTACCGTGAAATTCATGTTCTGTATTGTATCAATCCATCATAATTATTATCCACAGGAAAACTTCAAAATATTTAAGCAATCCTGCAAGGATGTTTTGATAAGAACTACTCCATCTTGTAATGCGAGTAGAGAGCTATTTCACACATCACACCACCAAGTCCTCCTGTCAATGTCATTAATGTTTGTATTAAAGTTGGTGTCTTTCTGAGGTCTACCAAAACCTGTTCTGGCAAATTTTGACGGCAGATTTTCAAACTATATCCTTGATCATTGGATAAATTTATAAATTTATCCAATGATCAAGGATCATGCAAATATATATATTTGCATGTTTCACACACAGAAACAGTCGCAATAAGGAAAAAAAGGATCAAAATGTTTTATTCCAATTACCCCGGTATTGCTAGAGTCAATTTACTTTCTCACTTTTTGCCATCAGATTCTGATAGACCTATATATTATTCCAAAATACTTCCGTACATATTGTAATGAACGATGTTACAACATTACCTATAAACAATGCGATTCCAGCGCCGCGTCTCTGGAACTTCTTTGGTGATACAGACTCATGGACTCTCTGAGGCCGCTATATTAATTAAGAAGACGTATAATATCGTCAATTAATCATCTATAATATATCCTTGTTATACTTGTTAGTCTGTACTTACCTAAATATTTTTATTAATCTGAGAAAATATGAATTAGAGAATACCTTAAGACGCAAGAAACTCTTGAAAGAATCTTTGTTATATTTTCAATTATAACTTCATTCTATATTTAAGATTTGCCCCTAGGGCAGCTATTTGAATTAGGACTAGGTTAATCGACGCCGTCCATACGATACATTCCATTTTATAGGTTAGTTTACTAGTATAATATATTCGGGGTGCAATTTCATTAAGTGTGCCGACTTGTGCAGATAAGAATTTACTAGTGTAAATATTGACTGCAGTCCGGTGCAGTTGTTCAGAGCTCTTTTACTTATGACATGTCTTTTACCGCAAGGGCTTAAGGTTTCAAATCGTTGAAAATAAAATATGAACGAAGCCAGTCAGGAGGATCGTTTAAAAGGGCACTATTATAATGGTGCTAACATCTATAAGTGCAGTTGTACTTTAACTTAGTGACACTAAAACGGGCTCTTTTCTGTAGGGACGCCTTACAGGTACCCCTGCATCAATTTCTTAAAATCGTCCAACATTTTACTGTTTAGGTAATTTTTTTATTTAATTATATTTGTACGAACAGTATTTTTACTTTTCAGCATAGGTGTTAAATTATTTTTAAACTACAATATTATACATAATAAAAAAAAAATAATATGTCAATATCTATTTGAATTAACATTTTAGAAACATAAATTAATAATATTCTTTAGAGAAAAGAAATATCCACTTAAGCAAATTAGGTTACGTCATTGATATAATATTTTATAATAAACGTATATATAGAAGGCTCCGCGGCAGAAACACTTAATAGTATAAAGAGTCGTAGATTGTATCGAATTTTAATATCATAAGGTTTTTACCTAATAAAGGTAATTAATGTGTATATTATAAGCCCTCAGGAAGTCCGTCCATTACTGAGTAGGTAGAATATTTTATATTGTTAATTACTTTACCTCTTTTTTGGTTTTAATAAAAAATTTAACTCCACACTCTATTTTTTATTAAATGTAGTTAAGTACTGATAAAAGTAAAAAAAACCTAATTTATTTCTCTTGGAATCATACTATGATAATATTATCATATTTGGTTTCTCCATGTACCTTATATTATGAAATATCATAAATTTTCTTCATTTTCTCTTTGCTTTTCAGTTTCCTATTTCTCTACTCATCTCCAGACTTTCATCACTATCCGAAGAAGATAATGATGAAAGCTCTTCTGATTCTTCTAGTGATACTATTTCCAATAAATATTTCCGTATATTTTTATTTCTTGCTAGTAGTTTCTGAATTTCTTTTCGTGCTACTTTGTCTTTGAACTTCTCGTAGAGATCGGTGTAAATATCGGAGAATGGCATTATGTTTATTCCACCATCCTTACTCACGAGTCCTGGCAATTCAGGAAGCATTTGTGGAACTGGAGGAACAGGAAAACTTGCAGAAAAAATTGGAAATGACTGCAGGGGTATTTGAGGGATAGCGTTGGAAATTAATGGAAGTATAGGTAAAGCTGCAGGTGCAATAGTGGATGGGCACACAGTGGTTAGGGAAGTAGACGGTTGGGTGGTTGTAGAAATATTTGATTTTAGAGTTGAAGATTCAGTAGAAGTTGATGGGCATAGAGGCAGTAGACAGAAAGTTGGGATAGTTAGACAGGGAGTTGGAGGAGGGAAAGGTTGACATAGAGGAGGTGGAGGCTGCGTTGATGAAGAATAGGTAAGTGGAGGGACAAGCCGTGGAGGTACAGGCCATGGATGATGGTATTGTATATTTTGCAAGTTCGAGGTAGGTCGTGGATACCAGTATAGTCCGTTACTTTTACCACAATGAGGCGAATACGGTCCAGTACAAGGCATCTGCTTGATGGGGTCCATATAAGTCAAGCCAGCTATACTACAATCTGTCGTTTTCGATGTAAGTAGCAATAAAGCAGACTGAAATAAAAGTTGAGGGGCTATTATTCGATACAGAAATACTTTGAAAAACAGGAAAGGAAAAAGATATTTTTTGATAAAAAAAATCGGTTGTCTGTAAAGTCGGTTTACTGACGATAGTTGAACGTGACAACGTATGACGTTGTCACGTTCAACTATCCTTAACCCCTTAACCCTCGCTTCCGAATCTCTATAAATAGAAACAAACTTTTTCGACTGTAACCTAAAGTTATTTCGATGTATTTCTTTCAAATCGACCTATGCAAAGAACAAAGTTCTATTTGAATATATCACCAAAGTACTTTTATTGTATTTTTTACTGCTATCGGACCTCTACATTTCATTAAAAAAAAAAAAAAAATTAAAAATGTTACGTAAAAACAATAGTTACTACAAGCACAATAGACACATAATTCTGTCTACTCTGCTACAAGTGTCACCTCACTACCAACTTCGAGTAACAAGATATCGAAAATTGCAGCACTTTCGTCAGCGTCTTGTTGGCCCAGCGGAACAAGCTAGATATCCAAGCGCCAAGTTCCAGGATCGCGTCCACGCGGCGGCGCGGCAATACCAACTTTTCGCTTTCTTTGAAAAACATAATATAGTAAATGTACTATAGTATATAATATAGCAGCTGTCCACGCAGACACATCGCTCACTCAAGTAGGACTTAGGAGAGAGACGGATGTCGAACGCTGCCGAACGCAAAGGCCGATTCCTTGTCACTCCTTCCGCGCTCTCGCTTGCACTTCAAGCCTTATATGGAACGCCTCAGAGCGAGGTTACGACACATGAACTGTCATGTTTTTCGGGCGCGCACCCCATATCGAATTATAAGACGTTATCACGACAAAAAAAAGACTATTTCCCCGCGATAAGCGTTAGGGATTGAATACTGGGGATATATTATAATTTCAATATTCCAGGCAAGACGGCAGCATAAGTACAGACAGTAAACAAAAAGTTTGTTTCTTCTGTCAATATTCGGACAAGACGTGTGTAACACGTCGGATTTTTGTCAGATTATTAATTACTGTTTATGCTTGTATCGCCCTCTGCTTCGACCTTGTATAATATTCCCTATTTTGCATTATCGCTGTTGTATGTTGTCTTTCTTATACTTTAGGTGCTCCCAGACAGAAGTTATATAACTTTAGATAACATTTTTTAGCAAATTATAACAAAGGACACGTTTTTTTTTGACATGTTGTAGCGTATGTTACACGATATTATAAAATGTTATCGTGTTACACAATGTTTTATAACGTTATATAACTTCTGTCTGGGAACACCTTTACATTAAACTGGATTTAGAATCAAAAAATAAAATGTTTAATAATGACAATTATATCCAATCTAGTGAGGTCTTGAAACTTTTATTACACGTCATTTTAGAGTTAAGAGAGACATACGCCGTGAATGCTTTTACGACGTAAGTTAGTGTGTAGAATGATAAAGAACATCTCAACATTCTTCCTGTGCTTGTTCAACCAGAAAATAAACCTTTTAAACTGAAAGAATCACTCGTAGTTTTATACTCAAACTATGTAGTTTCACTACTTTATCACTGCAATAATATTTTTATGGTTCGAAAGAAATCTCGTTTTGAAACGAATTAATTTTCCTGCATACTAATTAAATTAGTTGGATTGGTTTCAAATGTGGAAATTACTATTTGCAAAGTAAGGGCCAGATATTCATGCTATACTTTTTAAAATTGAAATAGTATTTTAAATGTGCTATTTTATAGCAGGTTCGATAGTGTAACCTAAGCTATATAAAGTTAGAAGCACGTTGGAACAAAGCTCCGGATATTGTGTTTAGAGCTAGCTTCTTACGTGGTTATTGATTATATTTAATGTAAAATGGATGAAAGAGAAGCACGACCGGTATTTTTATCGGCTGCATAGAAAATCCTTTAAAAACGTGCTATCTCTGCTTACTCGCTAGTCGTTATGGTACAGACATAGGCATTAGAATTTTGAAAAAATGATTTTGTGGTAAACTCAGATTAAATTAATTTGTGAAAACAGACCTAGTGTTCGAAAAAATGGTTTTTTATTAATGTAGTGCGTAGGTATAGGCAATTACTACATACATAAGAAATATCATACAGAGTGTGCACGTGTGTGACAGCACGGCGTAGTTTGGAATTATTTGTTAAACATAAAAATAGTTTAGTGATGCCCGGTTTCTGGGGTTTTATCAGGAGATTATCATCACAATAACGTTGATGATTGGAATTTTGAGCAAAAAAAGCTGTTGGCAAAAATAGTTAAATAATCTAAAAACACGCTTTTTATAGAAAACCAAACTAACAAATTGAAAAATGCTTTATTTTATCAAATTAGTGTATTGTCGTCGGTCCTCGATAAATCTACAAAGTTTAAACGAAATCTGGCAGTTTAAAGTGGGTCTAAATCGCGCCCAAAGAAGTCGGTTACAAACAAACATACAGGTGAAGCTAATAAAAAGCGTATAAAAAAAACTAAAGAAAGAAAGAAACCCAGCAAGAATATTGACTAGAATGTAGTTTATTACAAAACAAGTTTATTATATTTACCTTCAGCAATATTATAAGCAAGTGCATCGTCGTGATTGTTAAATAGAAAATCAATTACATGAAAAGCAGGTTCCAGTTATATGAGTGCATTTTCATTAGGCAATCGAACGAGTGTGGCAATAGAACAATGGTCTTAAAAAAGGTGTAGTTTTTGCAATTATGAAACTAGCAGTTTAAGATTAATTCTTTCTGGAATAACTTTGATAATCTTTTTTTTTCCTCATTTATTTAAGGTCGATTAGAACAACAAGGTCATCAGCGACCACAAGCACAATTAAAATTATTTATATCAAACTATAAACATAAATTTAAAATTATTGTAATTTGAGGGATCGCAGACGGCAGAACATTACAACACATGTCAGGATCATTTCTAATATTGTCTTATTAGAAATTATCCTGATGTACATCTCAATGCTGATGAATGAATAAATATAATAATTATATTCGTGTCAAATCGATAACCGTATATTATTTAATGATTTACATATTGGGAGTTGAGACATACTTAAAATGCCTGCTATACATACATATACATGGACAAACATTGAGTCAACGAATTGAGCCAGCGTATTGGGCCAAGGATGTAGACATTACTCTAGTATGGAATGTCGCTTCCAACTTAAGGCCAATTAGGCGATTAAACGTTGGCCCAATGCGCTGGCCCAATGAGTATAGCGGAAGAGGGACTCCATAATCTTATTAACTTACAAAAAGTTTTAATCAAACATTACTGAATAATTACGTAAAATTAGTCGTATGCCTGTTTGCTTGGACAATCTAGATCTCCCTTATTGTTTTCGGCAAACAATACGTTCGCCTTTTACTTATTTCGACTACCCAGCACAATAGAGCCTTGTTTGATTAAATTAGTTACTCCTTTAGATCTATAATAGGAACTTTGTGAAGCTGAGCAAAAAATTGTCCTTTCCGTGATTAAGAATTAGAAAATGAAATACTTTATGGATCCATGTTCCCAATAATATTATAATCGCACACAACTGAACTCAAATAATTTTATATTTATTACTGGATGGCCCGGTCAACTTTGTACCACTTCCCTCTTAATATAAGTCTTCCCTGAACTTCCACGAATTTCAATTTCTAACATGGAGACGTACAAAATTAAAATTCATATTTTTTAATTTAAAAGGATTTTATATTAGTTTTCGTTCAGTTTTTAGCTCAAAATATTAGTAAATATCATATTTGCCATAATTTATCGGGTATTTACAATACTATTATGGTTGACTACTTTATATTATGACAATATTATGTTTTCTCCTACAAGGTATTCATTTATTAAACAATAAAATTATTACTCTCTTAATACAACAATAATTTTTGTCAAGGAAGAAAAAACCTTGTAAGCTGGATTTATTTTAAATCGCAAAAGATGCACTGTAAAATAAGGATTACGATCTACCTGTCACACTAAGCTTATTCGTTTATAACCAAGCTAGGAAATAAAATTACAAAGGTACTTTTTCAATTTATATTTAATAAAAACATTTATTTATCTTACTAGCTCTTTACTACAAAAGTTATTTATATGTACAGATGTAAAAATATATAATTAATAATCATCTCCAAATATAATACTATGAACTCTATATACACTATAAAATAATATAAACTCAAAAGTGACTGACTGACTAACTGACATAGTGATCTATCAACGCACAGCCCAAACCACTGGACGGATCGGGCTAAAATTTGGCATGCAGGTAGACGTTATGACGAAGGCATCCGCTAAGAAAGGATTTTGATCAATTCTACCCCCAAGGGGTTTAAATAAGGGATGACAGTTTAAATAAAACAATACTTGTTAACGCGAGCGAAGCCGCGGGAAAAAGCTCGTGAAAGATACATTTTTAGTACAAGTAAAAAAAACTATGCCATAGCAGGTAAATATGCGTTAGAAAACTTTTGAATCATTTTCATCGTCTCGTAGGACACAGGTTGATGGTATACATGAACCTTTCCCAACTCCTTGGTCATTCTTAGTGCAGGAGCCACAGGTTTCTGAGATATATCTCTCTTAAATGATTCATAAAGTGCTTCAAAAGGCGACTGCATGTTTTGAGTTATAGGGATCTTATGCATTCCTGGAGCTGTCTGTGGCATTGTCTGTGGCATCATGTGTGGCATCACGTGTGGCATCATGTGTGGCATCACCTGTGGCATTATTTGTGACATCATTTGTGGCATAATTTGTGGAATTATTTCTGGCATTATCTGTGGCTGTGACATCAATTGGAGCATAATTTCCTCTGATTGTGGCATCATTTGAGGCATCATCTCTGGCATTATCGGAGGCTCTGGCATTATCTGTGGCTGTGGCATTATAGATACATTACCTAGATACCAAAATGCTGGTGGGCCCCCTTGGGGCTTAAACTTTCTATATCTTTCTTCGAAATCAAAATCGTCTCTGTGAGTAACACCTGCTATAGACGCGTTAGCGTTCTTAATCAGTTCACTTGAGAACAATACAATGAAACACAGCTGTTGAAAACTGCAACAATAGAGAAGAATTTTTTATAATTATTATAAGAATAAAACTAGACGACCCGACAAACGTTGTCCTACATGATATTTTATAATTTGCTTCGTGGTCTAACCACCAGAGGCTTATCCAAATGCATCCAAAATATTCATTCAAATCCGTCCGGTCGATTGGGAGTACATTGATTTTTTTAAATCATTAAGATACCCCTTTCTCCTATCAATTGCACAAAGTATTGTAGAAAAAGACAAAGTAGTTAAAAAAAACTATTTTTTTAAAATCGTTTACTACTTCTTTTCTGTAATACTTACTTGGATCATAATATATGAAAAATATAACATTGATTACACTGCAACTGGTCAGCCATTTGATTGACTAGATCAGCGATTACCCAAAATAGAAGCTTTGCAGTGATTGTGGATTTCGTACCAGTCAATTGATCCGTCCAATCGAACCACACCACCATGCCACTACAATGCGACGCGATCATGTGCGAAGATTACCGCGGTTTAACCGTAACCAAAAATTAATAATGTGGTCGGCTATTTATTTATCAGAATAGTAGATGACACCCGCAAGTCCAGGAACATTTTTCCAGGATAGAAAGTATCATTTCCCGGGGCTCAAAGTGCCTTTATGTCAGATTTCAGGAAAATCCGTTTCAGCGATTTGGGCGTGAACAGGTATTATCATAGTATATTTTCTTCATTAAAATGTTTATTTAAATTTAACTATTTTGTAGAATTACTCGCTAAGTGGTCATAAGTAGCTCAGTTATTTGTTTTAAGCATATAAAATACAAAATGCAAATAATCAACTTGAAGCCACTACTCGTATCCAATAATGCAATCACGCATCTGGGGCATCTATACAAGCATATTTACGTTTACAAAATTAGGTATTCCTGTGATGCCTTGCCAATGCGAGCAATGAGCATATAATACAGCTGACACAATTTGCAATTCGCTAGAATATGGCGGCATCATGTGGCGCTAATTTTCATTCAACAACAAATCCCACGCTAATGATGGACTTTGTTCTCTATAAACTAATCTAAAAACGTAAAGGATACTAAAATAAATTGTCGATATAGTAAGTATAATCCTGCATGTTGACCGCGGATCTATCGCGCGAGGAGTGTTTTTTTAATTACAACTACCCTTTAGAGCAGAGGTCCCCAAACTTTTTTTTGTCATACACCACTTTTAACATTTTGCTGGATCCGGTGGACCCCACAGCTACCCACCCAGATTATTAGGGTTCCGTGCCCAAACCTGGCAAGAACGGGACCCTATTACTAAGACTTCGATGTCTGTCTGTCACGAGGCTGTATCTCAAGAACGGCTATAACTAGACTTCTGAAATTTTCACAGAATGTGTAGGTATATCTATTGCCGCTATAACAACAAATACCTACTAAAAACAAAATAAAATTAATAATAAAGGGTGGCTATACTTGAACAAACGTAATTTTTTCGCTATTTTTCGCTCGATATCAATAATGGCTATAGCTAGCTAGGCACTTGAAATTTTTACAAAATCAATTAATTATATTTTACAAATATAATTAATTGATTTTGTAAAAATTTCAAGTTCAAGACTGAAATTTTCACAGAATGTGTAGGTATATCTATTGCCGCTATAACAACAAATACCTACTAAAAACAAAATAAAATTAATAATAAAGGGTGGCTATACTTGAACAAACGTAATTTTTTCGCTATTTTTCGCTCGATATCAATAATGGCTATAGCTAGGCACTTGAAATTTTTACAAAATCAATTAATTATATTTTACAAATATAATTAATTGATTTTGTAAAAATTTCAAGTTCAAGACTGAAATTTTCACAGAATGTGTAGTTATATCTATTGCCGCTATAACAACAAATACCTACTAAAAACAAAATAAAATTAATAATAAAGGGTGGCTATACTTGAACAAACGTAATTTTTTCGCTATTTTTCGCTCGATATCAATAATGGCTATAGCTAGGCACTTGAAATTTTTACAAAATCAATTAATTATATTTGTAAGTACTTAAATAATTGATAAAAAATTGAAATAAAATAAATATTTAAGGGTTACCTACACTAAAACAATGTTTAATTATTGTAATTTTATAGTCCATATTTTGGATTTTTTAATACATATTTTTCCGGGCCCTAGTGATAACACACAGTTTCAGCCTTAATCATAATTTTTAGTGAAAGCCATTTCTATATAGAAAATCTCTATAATATTATATATATATATATATATATATATATATATATATATATATATATATATATATATATATATATATATATATATATATATATATATATATATAAAACGAGGAGGTTATATGTTCGGCTGTGGATATTTTTTTTTTATTTTTTTTTATTTTTGTATGTTCAACGATTTAACATAAACTAACCTACGTCAAAACTGAGACAGAATTGCAGCAAAAGCTAGAATATCGGGGTGTCTATTTCGGATTAGTCATTATGAGAACAATACCCAATTTACACACCTCATGTCAAACTGTCTCGAACACGGGCGGGGTGTCATCGTCTTTCGGCGGGCATTGTTAGCACCTGTTGACTGCTCGGGTGTGGATTACAATGCGTCTGCCCACCTGCTTTTACGTAAGTATAAGGCCTTGTTCAGAAAGCGAATAGTTCGCGCAAGTCGAAATCGCCAGTGTTAATACTTAATTCAGACCGCAATGCGACGCGTAGATGCATTTCTCAATTTGTATGGATGTGACAGACTTCGATTGCGTGAGAATCTTGCAAGAATGTCAATTCCATACAAAAGAAATGCATCTACGCGTCGTGTTGTGGTCTGAATTGACCTAATAATCGCACAAGTCCAAGTTGCTTTGCGTCTACGCGCGTTTTTCAGATGTGTACTTTTTAGTTCGCGCGTAATACGCTAAACTTTGAAGTATTTCACAAATCTTCGCGTGCAGTATTCGCCTGAAAATACACATTGTGGACAAGGTCTTATATTTCTTTTTTTACTGCCATATGACCTGTCCGATACACAGAAAAGTTGGTACACCTGTGCATTGCCGAGCTCTTAGTGTCAGTCCGTTCGGGTATAAGTAATAAATAACATTTTAAGCCGATGAGACTTAAGGACACTTAATAAAAGTCAAGCAAAAATACCTATCGAAACTCGAAGAAAAACTGTTACTTTTTTTGATAGAATTCAAAATATGATTGATTATTTTTCCGACCCAAATATCGACCAATAGAATTGCACCATTCGACGTCACGTGGTACAACCTACATGGTATTATACTGATAATTTTTTGAAAATTTTCTCTGGTTACCACGTGACGTCGAATGGTGCAATTCTATTGGCCGACATTTGGGACGGAAAAATAATCCCCCGAATACCACACGAGCTTCAAAATTATCTGGCATTTCCCTCAAGGTTCCCTGCAAACAAATAAAGTCGTCAAGTTTTTCAGGAAAAATCACTCGCGCTTCGCGCTCGTGATTTTTTAACCTGAAAAACTTGAATCCTTCATTTGTTTGCAACGAACCTATCGGGAAATACCCGATAATTTTGAAGCTCTTGTGGTATTATAAGTGAAAATATTTATCATCATAATTAATTTAAAGAGAGAAGTACCCGAATTCTTAAGGCCTTCCCCCTAAATGAGAGGTTGTCATTATATACAAAGCAAAATAACAAGGAAAGTGACTTGAATTAATCTTAATAATTAAAGTTAACTAGATGACGACTCCGTTGCGCCAAAACTCGTTTATCACGCGGGAACCCTATATTTTTTCGGAATAAAAAGTATCCGATGTCCTTTCCCGGGACTCAAAGTATCTCCATACCAAATATCAGCAAAATCGGTTCAGCGGTTTGAGCGTGAAGAGGTAACAGACAGACAGACACACTTTCACATTTATAATATTAAGTATGAAAGTATTTAATATCGATTACTTATAAAGGGATTATAAAATAGAAGGAAACTAATTAAAAATCTCTTTTTAAAAAACATAACATTTTAATTATTATAATATCGTCTTTGATTAAGTTTTGCTGCTTGTAAATTCCTTGGTGTAGGTCTTTTTGCATATCTGAATAGTTTAATGTATACAGGCTGTAGAACTATAGGTCCTTCCACAATGCATTCTGTAATTAGAAAAAGTGAATATTCAGATTCAAAATATTTCAATCACAATGAAACGTAATGCCAAGCTACACTATGCGAAATCTTAATATATATAATTCTTCTGTGAGTGTGTATGTCACTGAACTTCTCTCAAACGACTGGACCGATTATGATGAAATTTTTTGTGTGTGTTCAAGGGGATCTGGGAATGGTTTAGATTCACAATTTTGTCCGCTGGACAATGTTTTTTTAATTAATTTTTAATTTATTAGTAGTTGTTGATTTTGGAATGTTTTACATTGGATCCGACAGACGGCGCTACCATCGCAGTGTAAAATTTTAAATAATATTCGAATTCGAATTTTGATTTTAGTCTGTCCCGACAGTTAGCGCTGCGATCAAATAAAAAAAAACTTTATATACTTAATATGGCAAAGAAACGTTTGCCGGGACAGCTAGTAGCGTTATAAAATTGAAGGCAAATTTTGTAGTGCTTTGCACGGTCAAAGTTGGCTTTCTTTTCGTTTCGACGCGTTTTCACCCTTAAGGGTCAATTCAGACCGCAATGCGACGCATAAGTGCATTTCCAAATTTGTATTGAATTGACAGACTACAATAACACGTGAGGCGTCATGCTAATCTGTCTATTCAATACAAATTAAGAAATGCATCTACGCGTCACGTTGCCGTCTGAATGACCTTATTCAACGCAACACGACGCGTTGATGCATTTCTAAATTTATATGGATTTGACAGATTCGCAAGATGTCTCACGCAATTGAAATCTGTCAAATCCATACAAAAATGCATCTACACGTCGCGTTGCGGTCCGAATCAACCCTTTAGGGTCAATTCAGACCGCAACGCGATGCGTAGGTGCATTTCCAAAGTATTGAATTAACAAACTTCAATTGCGTGAGACGTCTTGTTGTGGTCTGAATCAACCCTTAAGGGCGTTCCGTCCGGAGATTCCGTAATTTACCGTATTTAAAACCTTATAAACTCATAATCTGAAAGCTACAAAGTTATAATAAAAATACAGCAATAATCTTCATTATATCAACATTCCTTTTGTCGTTTTAAATTTTCTATATTTGTTTATTATACTCATGATATCAGCTTCCAAAGTAAAACCAATTTATTAAAATTCAAGCGTACATTCAGCATCTCCTTAGGATTTACAAATTACTTTTATTTGAAACAAACGCCAATAGATCGACAATATCATAAACTACATATTCCCGGTTTTAATTTTTTTTAGGTCAATTTTGAACTAAGATAAGTTAAAAAAATAGGGTTTTGGCGCGATCTCGGCAACGCGGCAAATGTATGGCCAAGGTCGTTTGCTCGGGGGACGGCCTTAAGGGTCAAATCAGACCGCGACGAGACGCGTAGACGCATTTATTAAAATCCATACAAGTTTATTACGTGCCGCGCCTCCCCTCGCCTCGTCGCGTAGCGGTCTGAATTGAACCTGAGTAAAAAGGCGCCAAATATTCTAATATTGAAGCAGCGAAATGTATGTCACTTAAAAATTAATTTGAAACAGAAACTCCGCATCGAATAGGTTTCATCCATCACTGACATACCGTACAGCGGATTTCCATTTCTCTGTATATTTCTCCAGCTTTTTAGTAATGGACTGTTTGAATACACGTATGTTTTGTTGCGTGGCCATAAAAATATTTACGATTAGATATTGAAATCTGTATTTTTTATGATTTCAACTAACTTTTACTTCGCCTCTCTTACTTCTAAACTATTCAGAGTGAATTTTAAAAATGAGCATGGTGGTGAAGAGTAAAAGAGCTAAAAAATGTTAAAAACTAAAAATTCATCATAAGTATCAGATTCGTTCGCGTATATTAGATATCAGTTATCACAGACAAATTAGTCCACAAAGAATAGCCTAACGTGGCCTAACGTAGTCTACTTCTTATCTGTGCCAAATAACAGAATAATTATTATAAAAATAAGCCTTTTCAAATAATTTCCCCCGTTTTTCCCACATTTTGCTCTATTTCTTCGCTCCTATTAGTCGTAGCGTGATAAAATAAAGACTATAGCCTTTCTCGATGAATGGGTTATGTAAAACTGAAAGAATTTTCCAAATCAGATCAGTAGTTTCTGAGATTAGCTCGTTCAAATAAGCCCTTTCAAATAATTAAACCCGTTTTTTCCACATTTTCCTCTATTTCTTCGCTTCTTTTAGTAAGACTAAAGCGTAATAAAATATAGCTTATAGCCTTCCAAAATAAATGGGCTATCTAACACTGAAATAATTTTTTAAGTCGGACAAGTAGTTCCTGAGATTAGCGCGTTCAAACAAACAAACTCTTCTGCTTTATAATATTATAATAAAGCGGCGGATTAATAATATACCGCTTTATAATTTATAATATTAACATGGTGGTAACGGTCATTGACTCCCTGTCAAAAACTTGTCATTTTCTATATAAACCGCGATTGACAATGAACTGTCAGATGTTTCGCTGACTATAGACGAGGCGAAATTAATAATTAACAAAATTAAAAATTAATTATTATAACCTAAATTTTTAAATTAACTTCACCATTTTAACACGTTTGTTACTAGCTTCATAAATTGGATTATAACAGTACCATAAACTGTAGTATTAACTTTACCTGTAGTCGATTCTACTGGTTTACTGGATAACTCAAAGTGATATGAATTATTATCATCATTGCGTAGAAAATTCAATTTTCTATTCAATTTACAAGCCATATTATTGCTTATCATAATATACACCAAAACTAAAACGACAAAAAAGTTTATTGTTATTTTTGAATCTAAATGAAAGTGTGGAACAACCATTATAATTTACAATAAAAAAAATAATAAAACTATTGTAACACTTACGATAATATTGGTACACAAATATAAATAAAACTTTGTTAAATCGAAAAGAAATATTACAAAAATACTATAATATATATACTTAAAATATATTGCTTTCTTCAGATGTTGCAATCTCATTTCTAGATTAAATTCACAGAATTCCTAGGTTCCGCGGGATTCCATTCTAGCAAATTAAGTTCAGGTTTATTATAATATGAAGTACCAGATAACATGATGTGGTCAGAAAAATCGAGAAAATCAATCGAACTGGTCTGAATCACACTAGGCTGAATTACGCCGGCGTAATTTCCGTGGTCGAAATTACGCTCCGCTGCATCCGTCTGAAACGACACACTATAAATTAATTACATTACAATAATTAAAGTTGGATGTGCTATGTTCGGTTTTTATACTTCGCTTCTGCGCTATTATCTATACTAATATTATAAATGCGAAAGTATCTCTGTCTGCCTGTCTGTCTGTCTCACTTTCACGCCAAAACTACTGAACCGATTGTAATGAAATTTTGTACACAGATAGTTTAAAGTCTGAGAAAGGACATAGGCTACTTTTTATTTGGACAAAGGGGTTGTATGGGGGTGAAAATGCGTAAATTTGTTCAAATTAAGTTAGTTCCAAAAATTCATAATAGATGGTGCTGTGTGTCTCTCACATCGCGCTATTGCTTACACAATCGTCTTTCTATAAGAGGTGGTAACATCTTATATAGAATATATTTCGATTGTTATCATGTACTCTTTTACGTTATTAAAATATAACTCAGTACTTTATGTCTATGCAGTGACGTAACCTTAAACCTATCAATGATAAATAGTTTATGGCAAAAGTTGTGTAATTGGGGGGCTAATTAATATGCTTTAAAATTTGGCATAAATAAAATTGAATTTTAAAAAATGAAATAAGTTATGTGCACACTGCTCAGCTGTTTTTGGGTGTTTTGTGGACATCGCGCGCTATATAAACTGAAGTCCACGCGGACGAAATCGCGGGCAACAGCTAGTACTTACTATAGATTGACACGTAATCGTTGAACATAAAAAACGAACATAACACCTCCTCCATTTCGAAAGTCGGTTAAAATTGTAGCTTATGTGTTATTCTGATGTATAAGCTTGTATAATATTATTGTATTGTTTTATTAAAATCCGTTCAGTAGTTTTTGCGTGAAAGAGTAACAAACATCCATACATACATACAAACTTTAACAAAACATTACCGCCGAATCGTTGCCGAACTTTACGCTTACTCGGCTCGACGAAAGTTCGGCTCGCGACGGAATTTCGGCATAGTGTGTCGACCATCGCGTTGTATTTTGTATGCGTTTGAAACGCGGCGTAAACGCGGCGGAATTTATGTCGGCGTAATTCAGCCTAGTGTTTTTAGAACTATAGGTACATTATGTGTCAAGTGGCCTATAATACTGTACTCGGCGAAACATGGCGGTAGCCGTCATTGACTTCCTGTCAAAAACTTGTCACTTTTTCTTTACAAACTGCGATTGACAATAAAGTGCCAGATGTTGTGAATCGTAAGCCGCGTCTTTGTAATAAAGTAAGGGTGTGTCCACATTTGTATCATTTGCACGATCAGATCCCCGATCAGATCTCCGTCGCGTATCATCAAAGCGTGTCAAAATGATACGCGTATCATGATACGCCCCGATCGCTATTAACCGCGTATCTGATACTTGTCATATCAAATACACGCATCATCGGCAGAATGATCTAATAGGCGTCCACACTATGATACTCATACTTGATACGGCGCGATGATCGCGACGGAGATCTGATCGCGCAAATGATACAAATGTGCAAATGTGGACGCACCGTAACAAGTTTTTGACAGGGAGTCAATGGCCGCTACCGCCATGTTTCGCCGAGTACAGTATAGTAGTTCGATCGATTTTCTCGATTTTTCATTTGAAGGTAGGCCTTTAATTATATTCTCTGTGCTTACATAATATATATGTAAGTAATGAATAGGTAAAATATTGTTACTAATAAAGTGCAGATTGGTATGGTGATATTATAATTACATAATATTTTTATTTTATTAAAATATAATATGTAACATTCTTTGTATCAAGGTGGAGGAAAAGCTGTGTTCTTTGGTGCTGGACCAGCGATTCTGTGGAGAGCATTCAGAAATCTTTCTTCTGTCATAAAAGTGTATACTTTCAAGTAGTCCAATGGACAGTGGCATCCACTTCTCTTCTTTCGTAAATTTTTGGTTTTCGGTTTTGAAGACGTATTTTCGTTAGGCTCAAAATTTGCATTTTCAGCTTTCGGCTCTAAAGTTACATTTTTCTTCTCTATATCATTCTCCTCATACATTACTGGATCTAAATCTATGTGTAGTTGCGATTGATCTAGAACAAATGTTTAAGGATAATTGATAATATATAAATATCTAATAGAATAATTTTTATGATTTTTAATAAATTACTTAGGGCAGGGATCAATCTCAATCCAAAACGATAACCTTGCTCACAACCAAAGAACAAGCGTATACTCATCGTAATAAGATTCATTTTAGCTTAGCATAAAACTGTAGTTACTAGGGGCGGATCTTCTCTATTTTTCATGTTTTTTAAAAATAGCTTTGGAAATAAATATTAAGAAACAAAATTGCTCGGTTAAGGATATTTTAGTATAGATTTACTAACAATTTATTCGAATAAAATGTATAATTATTATCCTAGTTAATACTTATATTTCGATGAATTAGATTTTTTTCGGAGGTGAGTTTGTAAATTAATTACTTACTAAAGTATTACGTTTTATAAAAATGTTTATGGTTTAAAGTCTTTTCAATATTGTGCTTTATATATTCTCATATTTTTTACATTTTGTTATTATATTGGAACTAGGTAAAAAAGTCACGGAATAACAAATTGGGGTTTATGCCTTAATAGCAAAAATAATTTGAAATATTTTTTTTTTCATGTTTGTCTCTTTATCAAAAAGTCTTTGTTCTCGTTTGCAGCCCAAACCTGTATTAGAGATAATTCAAAAGCGGAAGAATAAATGAAGATGAAACAGGGATGAAAGTTTTAACAAGTGAAGTGTCTGAAAGTTTCGGCTACATCTGGAATACTTAATTGCCGGAGGATACAGGAACTTACGTCGCTCATATTTCATTGGATAACTCTTTAACTTGATTTGATTTTGAATTGTTTATAGGCGAAAATCAGTGCCATTTACTGGAGAGAAATTTATAAGGAGACTTTTAGGGCGAGGGCTCACTTACGCGACAGTCTTAAGACGGAGAAAATCATGATTTTTATTTGATTCGTAATGGGCATTGTCCAAAAAAAATTACATGCACTTTTTATATTTTTTTTCGTTAAAATAGGGTATTTTAAGAATATAAATTCAATAATTTTGAAATTCATTGGCTAGTTTTTTCTCAATAAATTTTTAAAGTTTCGCTCTGACGTCATCATCGGCGGCCAATTGACCTCTGCAGAATGTTTTTTTTCCTTTGAATCTTATTTATAATGGCTGGTTCGTCAAATACAAGTTCTCATTATGTGAAAGCTGATACGAAAAGCTTACCAAAAGTTCGAAACGTAATGTTGGACGAATTTATTGCTAATTTAACGCCATTGAAGGTCAAACTAAGGTTAAACATATTTGTTCAAAAATATAAGTAACTAATGGGTATTTTTTTCGTTTATATACAGAAAAACGATCACTGACCTTATTCCTCGAAATGTTTTTGTAATGAGCAAAATTAAAAAAAAATGGACAATCCCCATTGCGCTACAAGTCCTTATAGTTTTATTTGCCTATTCCAACCAATTCTCTTCTACTTTGACTTTGCTACACATATTTTATGCGTTTTAATATTTATTTTAATAGTCTTTAGACTGTCACGTCGCAATGTGCCCTTATATAATATTCGTAAACTATGCTAACTTTTCTAGAATTTGAGTAAGAAAGTAGATAGAGAACTGGTAGCGTAAGATGAATGGAAGAAAAGGTCTCGTATCACCTGTATCAATCCTGAGTTAAAATATCATACTTTTCTTTTATAGACAGGAAAAACAGCATAATATTTAGCCCAGACTTAGAATATCATCTGCGCAATTAGATTTTAATAAATTTGATGTCACTTTTGTATAATGCTTAAGTAATATATAAAAATCAATCGTATTTTCTTTAGTATTTTTAATAAATGAAGCTATATTATTATATATAAATAACATCTATTGTATACAATCTTCATCATCGTCCCCTGGATTTGGGACAAGCTCCTTTTGAGCACACAGGTCTGTATCTTGTAGTTCTCTTTCTGAATGGAGGATGTCTGAGAGTTCTGTTCAATATGGCATGTTCTTTTGAGAATTTCCTTTTATGGGCATCGTTTGTGATCCCCACGTAGAGCGGAAATATCATGTTAGCCTTGATTTCACACCCCTCTTCGCATAGCCTATAAGGCGCAGTGAATACTAGCTTTCGGGGTAATGTAAGGCCACCTTTATAAAATGAATTGTAAAAATTAAAATTAAATTTTACTAAAGGGTTTTTAGTTACTTAAAATAATTGAAAAACGACGATCTCCCACGTAGTCCGTTTAGTTGCGGGTCCATGTTGGATGCGAGTAGCAGGAGATCGGTCATCTTGGCGTTCATTGAGAGAGGCCTATGTCCAGCAGTGGATGAATATAGGCTGATATGATGATGTATTATGATGAAAATAATTATATTTTTTTAAAGAAAAAAGGACACATTAATACCTAGAGTTTGTTTGTTTGGTTTTTTAAATAAAATATTTTCTTTCTTTCTTTTATTCCGTTGAAAAAGTAAGGAAGATAATAATTTATGAGGCCGATACTTATCTACAATCTTTTTATGAAATTTAGCATTTTTAAAATAAAACACTTCTTTGCTCTCTTTTTCCGAAATGTAGGCGGAAGATGTAAGCGATACTTACTATCTCTGTTTATAATCTTTTCTATGTACTGATTCCCATCAGTATTTTCAGGCTTACTCGTTATATTGACTACACCGTAGGCTAAGTTCAATTTTGTTATAAGTAAAAAATAAAATAACAGCATTCTTGTTTCAAAATAATGTACGCACGAAGTAAAATCGATTTGAATCTTTAGTGCTTTTATATTGGAACTAAAATAGATTACAATGTGTGGTAACAACTAACAGGCAGAATGTACAGAGTTACATTGTAATATGTATATTATATTATATATTGTAGTCTACGAATAATAAAAACTAAGTGTTCTGATTCTACTAAATGTGACCCGAATACATGTATACTTTTTGCAAAAAGAGACCCAAATACATGCAAGAATTTTGTGTAATTATAGAAGTGACAATACTTTTATTGTCAACGGCTTTATTTTGTCAATCTGAATGTAGTGTTTCGTAGCTATTGCCATATTATTTTAGTGTTCGAAAAGAACCCTGAGAACTAAATTAAAAACGATTGAAGTGTGGCATTACGTTTCCTTAGTTTTTATTATTCATAGTATGGAGTACTGAGTAGATTGTTTTTAAATAAACACGCGCCGTAGGCCGTCTACGGCGCGTGAATTTGTTGTGATGAGATTCGATTATTTTGCAGGGACTGTATTTTTGTGGGGTACTAACTTATGCCCTTCTCGGGACTCAAAGTATATCCATACTAAATTTCATCAAAATTGGTTCAGTGGTTTAGACGTGAAGAGGTAACAGACAGACAGACACACTTGCGCATTTATTACATTAGCATATATATATATATATATATATATATATATATATATATATATATATATATATATATATATATATATATATATATATATATATATATATAAAACGTATGTTAACAGTGAGACAGTCTCGAATCGAAATAGTTTAGCAACAGGTAATAATTGTTTTAAATACAATCAGGTGTTTAGTTTAACGATTTGGCACCTACTACTACAAGCAATATCATAAATTCCAAAAACAATACACTCAGTCTCGCCAAATATTATAATTTATAGCTCTTTAGGCTGCGTCCCCATCAGACACGGCACGGTGCCGTCACCGTGTTACGGCACGACGCCGTCACCGTGTTACGGCACGACGCCGCCACCGTGACACGTTACGGCGCGGTACGGCGTACCGTACCACGGTGCCGCGTACGATGCGTCTCTGTTCAGTCGATATTTGCGCTCGAACGAGATTGCTTGTCTGCATATGGATCGCGAAAGAATTGTTCTCTTGTTGTTACTAAAACGAAGATTGAAAAAGAAACAGAAACAGAGGAAATTTAGGGTAAATTCTTATTACAAATTACTTACAAACTTAATAATTAAGGGGGCTCCCAGACAAAAAACATATTTTTTTGGTTATTTTTCTCTATAATAATGGTACGGAACCCTTCGTGCACGAATCTAAGTCGCACTTGGCCGATTTTTATGTGTTCCAAATAAGTGACTCGTTTAAGTTTAGACAAATTTTTTGTTCGGAAGTTTCACCCAGAATAGGGGCGCGCGCTGCACCGTACGCGGCACCGTGTTACGGTACGGCGCCATACCGTGTCACGGTGGCGGCGTCGTGCCGTAACACGGTGACAGCACCGTGCCGTGTCTGATGGGGACGCAGCCTTATGGGCGACTCAATCAAACTACAGTCACACACCTGGGTACCAATCTATATATTTTTTAAAATCATTTTTTTTTCTTTTATACCAATATCGACAGAAAACGAATATTCCGAAATAAGGTATATTTTTATCGGAATATAATATAGAGAGCGCGTGTAGAAGACACAAAGCCATGGAAAACATAATAATATTTAGGTACCTCATACTCGTACCACATTTGCTAAAATAATTAAGTTTAAGTATTATAAAGTCTATGAAACACTTTTTTGCATTAAAAAAAAGAATACTAAAATTTAATTTAGAATTCGCCAAATGTCATAGAAACGTAATATTTAAATAGATATATGACATGGTACTCGCAAAATCTAGACTAATGTTACATCCTAACCTTGGCACGTCAATTCAAAGACAAAAGTTTCTAAGAATTGTAACTATTTAGTCCGCTTTTTGTTATGTCACACGTAATTATTTCTAGGCCAGTGTCTTGGGCAACTATTTTTAAAGTACAGCTGAAGTCTGAACAATACAGTTGATTTCCTGCGCCAATTGGAAACTGTTTTCTGACACTAATAAATGATACTTTTGTTTACTAATTAAATGTACGGATACGTACCGCCTGCATTGTACTTCAAAAGTTTGTTAGATATATGATACACGTGTTATATTAACTATATGATGTTATATTATAGAATAAGGTCTAGTCGATATTATAGAGCTGATCGTAAGTAAAACTTACACATTTACTGAAAATTAGTAGCACTTTTTTTAAAGTACCTACCATAAATGAAACTACTACTTAAATAACCTACTTCATAAAACTGTATTTGTTTAAGAAAATAAAGAAGTTAGGCACGTACTTAAACCTAACATTATTCAATCTGAGTATAATAATAATTTTATTATTTAACTACAACATCAAAAGACCAGAATTACAAAAAAAATTCAGTAATTGATCTATTTCCAAAACAATGCTATACGTTAATTTATAAGCCTTGAAAGATTTTTTGGTGATTTTTTAAACGGGAAGAGTTTGTGACGATGAGTGACACAAGAGTGGCAGAGCTAACGTACAGCTGGTCATGCTTTTAAATTTTAACGTTTACGTGAGAATAATTAATTTAAAAATATAAACCTCTTTCCTACTAACACGTACTAATATTATCACCATCATCATCATAATCAGCTTAGATGACACACGCAATTTCATTGTGCCAAAATTCGTTTATCGCGTAGGAACCATACATTTTTCTAGAATAAACAGGAAAGTCCCGGAAAAACACAGAGAATACTTCCTCTGTCCTTTTCCGGGATACAAAGTATTTACATACTACCAAAATGCAGCGTTTTAGCGTCGTTCGGGCGTGAAGAGGTAATGGAAGACAGACACACTTTGTATGGATGATATAATATTATATTAACCATAATAGGAATTTTATTAATGCCAAAGTTGTCTATAACCTCACAAGTCACACCTAACCTGCCAAACCAATTTAGAAGAAAAATTATAGTTAAAAAAACTAAAAACACGCTTTTTATAGAAAACCAAACTTGAAAAATGCTTTCTTTTATCAAATTAGTGTATTGTCATCGGTCCTCGATAAATCAACAAAGTTTGAACGAAATCTGGCCGTTTAAAGTGGGTCAAAATCGCGCCCAAAGAAGTCGGTTACAAACAAACATACAAACATACAAATTGAAAAATGGAATAATTAAATCAAATTAGTGTATTGTCATCGGTCCTCGATAAATCTACAAAGTTTGAACGAAATCTGGCCGTTTAAAGTGGGTCTAAATCGCACCCAATGAAGTCGGTTACAAACAAACATACAGGTGAAGCTAATAAAAAGCGTAAAATAAGATTTTTGTTTCGGCAATATATAATATATATTGTATGGGTATTGTGCAATAAGCGAACTTTAGTTACATTCTCTTCTTTCTTAGCTACTCTTTCAGATATTAAGTCGACAATGCTTTAAAGATATTACCGAATTGGCTTAACCGTTCCTTTGTCTTAGTTCGTTGAAACTTTTGACACGTTAAGTACATAATATTACTTAAGTAATATAATTATATAGTTTGAAAAAAGATCATAATTTAAACAATATTTTGATCAACACGTCAAAAGTCGGGTAGGGCGCTTGAGAAACACTGAGCGAAGCCACAATGGGCATTGTCCAAAAAAAATCACAATAATTATGTACTTTTTATATTTTTTTCGTTAAAATAGGGTATTTTAAGAATATAAATTAAATAATTCTGAAATTCATTGGCTAGTTTTTTCTCAATAAATTTTTAAAGTTTCGCTCTGACGTCATCATCGGCGGCCAATTGACCTCTGCACTATGTTTTTTTTCCTTTCAATCTTATTTATAATGGCTGGTTCGTCAAATGCAAGTTCTCATTATGTGAAAGCTGATACGAGAAGCTTACCAAAAGTTCGAAACGTAATGTTGGTCGAATTTATTGCTAATTTAGCGCCATTGAAGGTCAAACTAAGGTTAAACATATTTGTTCAAAAATATATGAGTATTTTTTCGTTTATATAAGTACAGAAAAACGATCACTGACCTTATTCCTCGAAATGTTTTTGTAATGTGCAAAAATTAAAAAAAAATGGACAACCCCCATTATATATGAGCGTTGCTAATACGCTGCGTAGCGTCGTTAAGTATTCGCTAGCGAAGCGATGACTTATAATATCGCATACATTTTGTTGGCGTTTACGATAATCGCTTGCCACTTTTCTAGTAGGGCTGAACTCCGATGTTTCATACGTCACGTAAATGAATATTAATATTTTATGGCATGCGACGTGGCATGTAAAATAATACTATTATTCTATGACATATGCCATACTGATGTGTTGCGTCGTTGAGCGAGTTGATGGGTGAAACGCAATGCGTATTTCCATCGACACAACGCACCGCACACCACAACGATGTGGCTTTGCCCTTATTCCTCTAAATATATGAAACTAGACTGACGCAAGTTGACAACTTCATAGCTTCTGATTTATTATGGATGTGAGCTCCGGCCAAAATAGAACAATCAGTAAATGTCCCATTACTTCTTTCCCGCCATCAATTAACTGACTGCAGTTGACACGAACATTTATCAATATCTTTTCATTCTGCTTCCATAATAGGCAAATATTATATCGTGTCGAGGAGTTGTCTACTTCCAAATTTCGCCGTGATTGAAGAATATTAAGTTGACTCCCGATCTTTGCGGCAAGAGCCCACAACTGACGAAAAATCAAATAATTATAAACTAGGCTACTGTATTATTAAATTCTACCGATATTAGTCTCGACCAATGCAGCCGCTGCTTTGTAGTGGCGTAGAGCAAAATGAAACATAAAGCTTAAGTCATAAAGTAGCATATTTTTTAATTGATTTTTTTTCGGTCGCGCCGCGAGGTTCAGAACCACAAGTTACCTTAACTTATGTAGGAAAGATACAGCCTGTATAGTATGGATCAAGTGCATCACGTAAACTATGCTTATAGAATTTATTCTTTCATGAATTTGAGCTTCATAGTTTAAGGTCACAATTTTGACGTTTGAACTTTTGTAGAACATTATAAAAATGTTTCAACATTTTAAAAACAATTCAAAATGCTGTTAGTTATCATAGTTTTAAGGTATCATAGTAAAGTTATCATAGTTTTTAAGGTTTCTAAGGGTAGACCCTGATTCAGAAACATGAAATACATGCTCACAACTTTGACGACAAAACGTTTTAAAATAGCATTTTAAACTGCTTTTAAAATGCTGAAACACTTTTTATCTTTTTAAAACTAATATAATTTTCGGGTTTAACCTAATGGTTAACCCCAAAAAATATATTTTTGTTCTAAAAGTTTGAACCACTTTAAAAAGTAGTGTGAGGTCCAACACAATAAAAACACATTATACTTCATAGGAATTAGTAGCTACTAATACCAGTTGGTTATTACTTATTAGCGTTAACTGTTAAGTGATTTATTACAACCTGTTTAATTACTAAGTGCTTTGTTTTAATTGATGAAGAATACAAGATTTTATGAAGTATCCCTAATTGCTGTTCTTGTGTAAAGAAGATATTTTATTAAGTCCCTCTATTGTCTTGAAATTTGGGAGAAGACAATGCGATTAATTCGAATAACTTTATGTCTGAATGCTCTAAAAAATGAAGGGTGTATTCAGAAAGTTTTCTAATTATTACTTTTCGAAGTCTCTATTGTACCTCTATAGTTATTGAATAAAAAAAGATTTTGTGATGCCAACTAAAATTTGATTATTATTTTTCTATCATTTTGTAAAATTATTAATAAGTTTCTAAGAGAAAAACTGTAAAGAATCTTTAATTTTGTACCCGTTGATTTAAGTCATAAGTGGCCTCTCGACGTTGCACCAAGATGGGCCAATATAGGCGGTTTCGAATACAATTTCTTTTTCTCATCTACATTAATGACTTACCTTATCTAGTTAAGGATAATGAGATAGTACTTTTTGCTGATGACACTTCACTTATTTTTAAAGTGAAGCGACGGCAGTCAAATTACGACGAGGTAAATAGTACTCTCTCAAAAATAGTACATTGGTTTAATGTTAATAACTTACTTTTAAACTCTAAGAAAACCAAATGTTTAAAATTTACTTTGCCCAATGTTAGGCAAGTTCAAACCAAATTACTATTAAATGATGAGAAAATGAATTTGGTGGACTCCACTATATTCTTAGGCATTACATTAGATAGTAAATTACAGTGGGGTCCTCATATTGCTAACCTTGCAGGTAAGCTCAGTTCTGCAGCATATGCAGTCAGAAAAATTAGGGAAATTTCTGATGAAGACACGACAAGACTAGTTTATTTTAGTTATTTTCACAGTAGAATGTCTTACGGTATCATTTTATGGGGAAACGCTGCCGACATCAATACAATTTTTGCGCTGCAGAAGCGAGCTATACGATCAATTTATAAAATGTCAGCTTTTGAATCTCTGAGAGAAAAGTTTAAAGAAATTGGTATTCTAACTGTTGCTTCTCAATACATTTTGGATAATGTGTTGTATGTTAGAAAGAATCTAACTAAATTTAAAACTAAAGGTGATAGTCACGGTAGAAACACTAGAAATAGGCACAAGCTGGAAATGCCAGTGATCAGACTTAGCAAAATAAGTAAATCTTTTAAAGGTCAATGTATACGCCTTTACAATAAAATCCCGAAAAACGTTCAAAATCTATCAATTAATAAATTTAAAAAAGTAATTAAAGAACGTTTGTGTGCCAAAGCCTACTATACGGTCAATGATTTCCTAAACGATGGCACATCTTGGGAGTAGGATGGCTGCTTGCTGCTGCTTCTACATTTATTATATGTGACTTACAAATCATGTTGACTTTCTATAATGTATTAGATTAAGTTATTTACATTGTAAATTTTATTTTTTTAAAAGACTAATTTTCCACTTTTTTAGTAAAAAGTGGCCCCGTGCGTAAGAAACTCTTCTTACGCCGGTTCTTCTCGCCGGGTTAGTTCCCGAACCGGTGGTAGGCAACATGTAGCTCAACGTTCTGAAAACATTTGATTCAAATTTATTCAGAAATAAAACGATTTTTATTTTTTTATTTATTATTTTTATAGAGCGGCATATTCGTGGTCGGAGATTGCCTATGTTTGACGTCGATTGTGCAAGTTCTCGACAGCTTTCAAAGTCAGGCACATCATGGTGCTAATCAAGATCGAAGCCAAACGTGAAGATCGAGGGTCTTTATATACCTACTTATCTTTAATTCCGACTTCTCGAACACGTGTTGTCAACCTGCAGACGGCTTGCTCTGGGCTGGGGATGCATACAACCGATGATAGTTTAAGAGTTGAGATTAGTTTCAAAAACTTCCGCTCACAAATGCTAGATATGATTGATGTTAGCTGTCCGACAATACACTCCTAAAGATTTGACTGAAATGCTAATGTTGTCAACATTAGAATTTCAGTTTTTAAATTACTGTAATGAATGTCGTGTCATCAACTAACATTGACCGAAAATTCACAAAACATTCGATCGATGTCACAATAAGTATAAATTTAGACGCGAACCGATCGATGTCTAGGCTCCCTTGATCATTGTAACATTTAATTATTTTCAATTTGGCCGCCTGCCGCATCTACCTGCTAGGTAGTCTAATGTTTTGGCCATCCTCCAAGCGATTACATTGCTGAACTGTCAAAGATAAGTTATTTTAGATAACGACATTGAGCTTTGCGTGTTATTAAAGTGTAAAGTTTTTTAATTAAAGATTATTATTTCACAACGGAAAATGACAAATGAAAGTTAATCCTACACTGGAAATGTCAAATTGGTTTTACGAATTTAAACTCTCGGTGCCGTGCACTGACACAATTTCAGTATTTTTATAGGCAGTATCTTCAAAACATTAACTATTATTTGCCAGTTTTTAAAAAGTTAATCGTATGTTACGAGTATATTTCATGCACAAACTGATCAAATTTGAAAGTAAAGCGCTTTATAATCATTATCGGCATATCATCATCACATCACAAAATTATGCGATTTATCTTAAATGAGTCATTACAACTTAGGTAAGGTATGTTAATAAATTGAAATCTGAACTATCTCATATAATTATTATCAATATAATAATTTTGATTTTACCAAAGTCTTAGAGTTAAATTTAGAATATCGGAGAACGTGTAAATAGAAGAAAACTTATCGCATTGCAAAGTGAAGAATGTTTATAACATCGCTTAGCTCTTAGTACAAAATATTATTTTAAAACAATTAGTACTTCAATTAAAATGTTCAAACAGATATCACAATTTTAACGCAAGCGAGACAATTAAAAGAACAAAAATACAAATTAAGTTTTATTGTGTTAAACATTTAAATAGGAATGCGGCCCCGGTGTCCGCGATATCGGCTTGGTTTGATCACGACAGCGAAATCCTGTAAATTGACAGTAAAGTTCACGACGATGTTGGTGGTAAGGGTCCGCCAAGCAATATCAAGCGTGTGTTAGAGCGAAGCTAGATGGACACTATTGTAAACCCAAGCTTAGAATACTTCCTCGAGATAAGGGACTTTGTATGGATTCTATGGAACCTGGCGCCGACGTCGATGTGGTGCAGAAGATGGAGGTCTTTGTTGGTCTTCTTAGAGATGTAGCTGTGGCCCTTGGACATGTACGTTCTGAGCGCTCGCTCGCCCCAGGTCTGTGGAACTGGCCTGTCCACGGGCAATCCACGGTTTCTCCTATCTAAGTATGTGATTATATCGTCGTAGTAATTCTTTCGGTACTCATAAATGTAGTTGTATTGCGAACTTGTAGGCCTGGAATGTTCAAAAAATTAATCAGCCAACGAATTTTAACTTATTCAAATAGAAAAGTTTGTATTCAAGCTGTAAACGAATTATTTCATCCTTAGTATCAATTTAGGTTCAAAAATTAAATTAGTTAAAAGTTTGATTTAACTTAGTCTAAATTTCTTCAGGCTGTTAGCAATTCAAAGTTGAGAAAAAAAATTAACATTTAAAGTCTACAAAAAATAGTTTACATAATATGCATTGATTCTACGAAAATCAACTTTGTATTTACCGGAATATCGGAATGCTATCAACTTAATGGAATTTCGCGTACCTGACCCAATGTTTGCAGACGAGCCTTTTGGGGCCCTCCGGTTTCTCTGGCGGTGGGGGCTCCGCTTCCTCGGGTTTGGCTTCACCGGCGGCGCCTTCCGCCGGAGGGGCACCTTCGGCGCCCTGAGCTGGGGGGGCACCTTCCGCGGGAGGGGCCTCGCCTTGGGCCGGGGCCTCCTCTACAGCATCATCCCACATGTTGAAAGGAGCTGAACAAAAATCACCGCTTAGTGAGCCACAACACTTTAGAATATCACTCAAGTCAAGTACGAATCGCGGCGACGAACCTAAAGGGGTTTGAAGAGGCGTGCGAAGTGGTTGGTCGTTCGTCTAAGACTGGTACTGTCCCCTGACACAACCACCTCCGGATATATCTCTACCCCTCCTGTGGCTATATAGCCTGGTGCCAATAATTTTCTGTCAATAAGTTGACCATGCATAGCGTCTTTGCGTTAATTGGCGTGCCAATCTGGGGTTTACTTTGATCTATACTACGGTATACCTGCCAAATACAACTTCGCCATGATTATTTAATAATCTCTTAGATGTATTACTGAGCGGAGGATATTCATTTTGATCATAAATTTTATGGATTTGAGCCAAAAACGTGACGAAGCTGATGGTTTGTAATATTTCTTTTTATTTTAAAATTACTAGTAGACTATTAGACGACTTATGTTATTTGTTAAACGTTGTAATACTTCTCTGGAATTTATGGCATTTGTTGGTAATTATGTGGGTTTTACTAACTGTTTAGTTTTGTGCTTTCTTTTATTATTTTACTGTAGTAAAATATTAATCAAAACATATTATAAAATGTTTAGTTACTTAACTAGAAAACTGAATTTATATAGCTGTAAAATACTATTAGAGTACTCTCATATGAGTTTACCTTAAGTAACAAACAAAAAGTTGAGTCAATTCCTTCTTTTAGGTGATGAGACTTTTCACTTCAGAAAGTGCTGGGCATAACTAAAACATGAAGACCTCTGAATTGTAATAAATTATCAAAATTCTCTTGATTCATTAAAAATATTAGTAAAGCATAAGATAAGTAAGGTACTTTACGTCTAGGTGGAGACCTCTGACTCCCGAGCATGGTGCGCTGCATGCTCGAGAGTGATGAGGCATGGCAGGCGGCGGTCTCTTTCTGTGAATCCGTCCTTTCACAGAAAGAGGCCGCGGAGCTGAACAGAGAGGATGGACCCTTCCTCCTTTCCGCTCCGGTGGCGTAGCACGGGAGTGCGGAGGCGTCGCTATGCGAACCTTCTATAACTTCCGTCCCACGGGGCTCCGGGCCAGGATGGAAACCTGCCCGGCTTAGCAAGTCCCGGCGCCGAGGGGAATGCTTCAGTTTGCCGAAGCGTTCCATAACTTTGGTGGAAGTCCGGTCCCTTTTGAGGTAGACCGGCCGGTCGGGGAGGGAGTCCTGTGTTAGACAGATCCGGGACATCCCTCGGTATACGGCTGAAGGCAAACCGCAGGTGGTTTTAGTGGGTAAGCCCGGCGCTCTCGCCGGGAGTCCCACATACCTCCAACTCGGGGCACCCTGCGCACCAAAAAAGAAGTTACTCTACATTGTAAAAAATTATTAACCTGTATTGTTTTAAACTTTATAGGTATTAATACTCTCATTAAAAATTTGACCATTTACAAACCTTAGTTTTATAACTAAAACCAATATACTAAAGAATGTGCAAAAAGATGTGCAAAAATCCTGAGCTGGGTGCATTAATAGATGCCTACACGTGTTCAAATAAACAGTCATTTATTAAGCCGTGACGCGCGACACTCTGACGTGTCACTGGGCTTCGTCATCCAATGAATACAAAATTCTCCTTTAAACTCTATGTTACAAGATAATCTTCTTTTATTTTCAAATTTACCTCGAAAATATTCTTATTTTTTTAAAACAAATCTATCAAGGTATTTATTTTTCTAAATATCAGTAGCCCTAGCAATTAGCGTGGCCACCAGTAGAAATGCGAAATAATAGACAAACTGACAACTTCGTTCCGAAAAATTCAATTAATGCCACTTTATGACATACTATAGTCCTAAAAATTCAAATAATATCCTACTTTATGACCTGGTCTGTCCCTGTCGAATCGCGATTAACCGTGGCGGTAAAGATCGGACTGGGCTACTGGTTGAAACGGCGGCGGCATTTCCACGTTGGCATAATAGTTAGCACGTGGCAATCATGGTTGTTCAGCATGACCCAACGTGAAACACAGCTGTTTAGTTAGGTTTGCATCCGTGCAGAAAAATTAGGCAGCTCCGAATATGACTCAAAAGTTCCACTCTCGCGAGAAAATAGTATTTTCTGAATGTTAACTAATAATTAACTGAGAGAGAATAGTTAAAAATTAACTGTAATCGATGTCTACTAGCAGAATTAAATTTAGTACCTACTGTAATGAAACCAACACGCGGCAACTCTTGCCTAGATCATATAAACGTAACCTTTAAGTTTAAGACTGAATCGGTTATTTGCAAAACAGATATCACAGACCATGAATTCGTTATTGCTGGAATTACCCATAAAATTCCTTGCGCTACCGAAAAAAGGCGACTGCGCATAAAAATTGACTACCCGTCTATTGCAGCGGACCTTGAAAAGGTGGTCTGGAGAGATGTTATTACATTAACTAAAGTAGATGACACAGTAAAAGTTTGTACGGAAATATGCACAAGTTTTAAATAAATAAACAAATAAAAGTATTTATTGACAAACTTTCAAATATAGTTGATAAACATTCATCTACCGTACCAATCAGCCGCTCTAAATTCACGTTTAAGCCTTGGATGACACCGGGCCTTATCAGATGCTCAAAGCATAGAGATTTTTTGCATGCCAAAGTGCGTGCTAATCCAAATGACATAACGACTAAATTAATTTACACACGATACAGAAACTTTTATTACAATTTAATACGGAAAGTTAAACAAAAGAAAGAGCTAGAGTGAGAGTTAGACAAAAATAAAAAAAAATCAGAGAAAGCTTTGGGATACAATTAAAAACATTACTTACACAAATACAATCAAAATACATCCTGTAGAACTTACCTTAACTAAACCTAACTTAATAGAATCTCTTGATCACTGCAACATCTTTTTTTCTAATGTTTCTTTGTTTCTAATACTTGGGACCCGCAACGAAATCAATCAGTAGAAAGGTAGGAGGAGAAGGAGAAAAAAGCTAGTTTGGCATATTTTCCGAACACTTGTTGTTTTGACGTGGGAATGGAGCCGGTGATCGCCTCCAGGCTCAGACACACTCACCGAAACCACGTGCAAAATGTACAGTTTACTCGTTTTTCCACACTCCCTACTCAGCTACAAAAATAATGTTTATATTTCTATTTATATTATTGAGTTCAGAGATTTGGTCATTGGGTTTAACGTGTATATTTTTTCGAAATTTTATGTACGGAATCAGAAAAAGCGATGGAATAATGTTTTTCCGAATTTATTTTTATTAGTTTAGAGTACAGTTCATTGTTTCTTTTTGTGTGTAAAAACTTCGATAAACTTTTATATTACTACATTTTTTATTCAAACTAAATTGATTTCGTTTTAAATATGCGTTTCCGAAGCCAGCCATAATATTAAGGTAAGTATAGTTGGAGCTTACTGGATCAATATTCATTATTTACTGCTGAATACATCTTGTCGTGAGAGGATTACATTATAATTAATATTTCCCTCAGCTCTGGAAAGTATTTAATATTTCCATATCCGTTTTATGTTGTTAGAGATGAGCTTTTAAAAGCTTTTTGTGAGTCTGAGTAGCGAACAGTTTTCCATTAGGTACGCAGTCAATTTTAGATCACCTTTCTGCTACTCAGTGATGTACTCTCACAGAAGTTGTTTCCTAGGCAGATGGGGAACCTACATAGTTTTGTCGCGTGACGTCGGACGTCGGTCTGTCAACTGCCTAGGAATCAATTTTCTCGATGGTACAACAAAAAACCTACGAATAATAAAAACTAAGGAAACGTAACTATATTATCATACTTCAAGCGTTTTGAGTTTGGTTCCTTTTCGCACACTAAAATGACAATAGCTACGAAACACTAACAATCACAATATGAAACCGTTGACATTAATTAAGTATGGATGTACTCGTATTGGGGTCTCATTTTGTAGACTCTTGAAACTACACAAGTCGATATATAATATTGTTAGAATCCCATTTTTTTCCGATCATTACTTACTGCAGGCGACCGCGACTTCCCATATTCTCTCATACAACAAACGTGATTTTTTCGGCCTCTTTGCTCTCAATAATGACAACAATTAGTATGTTGAAATTTGCAAAAAAAACCTCACTTATATGTGTACTTTAATAATAATTAATAAATAATAAAATAAACATGGGGGACTCCCATACAAAAAATACAGGAGTCATGTGGGTCAAGTGTGCGCATTTAAACTTTGATGCTTTAAAAAACTCAAATATTATTAGTACCATGAAACAAAACGCCCATGACTATTAACAATGTCGGATGTGAAAAGCAGCAACTTTACAGGAGAGCGATTCAAAGTCTAAATTGTGAATAACTTTTTACTTATTTCAAGTAGAATCATGAAATTTCAGGGTTGTGCTCTATAAGTTATTTACGAGTTGAAGAGGGGGGTTGCCGTTCCTTAGCGTCGTATATTTTTCGAGATATTTACAATGCGCACACTTACACGCTGCGCACACTTGACCCACATGACCATATTTGGCTTATTTTTGCTCTATAATGGTACGGAGTTTGCCTCGTACTTGTCCGAGTTTTTTTGTTTGCGGTCTCTTGTGGAAAGGGTCAGAAAGCTATCTTAACAGTACTAAAAGGATTGGTTTTCAAATATTATAATATCATGGGGGCCGTTGTTTCACCTAAGATTGTTTACATGTAAACACATAATTAACATAAGGTATGGTAATCAGCATGTCACGAATATGTCGCACATGAAACAATAATAATTATTAATGCTGTAGTACTGTTTAAATATGTATTAGCTAAGGTATAATTATATACACGGCTTGCTCCTTTGATGTGGATCTAGGCACGCCTATTTAATTGATTTGGTATGTTTAGTCAAAGCATTAGACATTTCTAAGCCATATTTAATTTCTATCAATAAGTAAATTCATCCATTTTTAGGGTTCCGTAGTCAACAAGGAACCCTTATAGTTTCGGTCTGTCCGTCCGTCTGTCTGTCTGTCCGCGGTTTTACTCAGAGACTATAGGACCTACAAAGCTGTAATTTGGCATGAATACACATATTAATGATGGCAACAAAATGGTATGTGAAATCGTAAAAAAAATTTTTTTTTATGGTACCTCCCCTACACATCAAGCGGGGATGAATATTTTTTTTCGCACCCACCCCATCGTGTGGGGTGTCGTTGAATAGGTTTTTTTAAAAATATTGCGAGTATTCCTAGATCATTTTCCGATTTAGGGATCCGTTTGTGAAATATTAAGTTTTAAAATGGACAAAATCGTTAGAGTCCAGTGTCCCCCCCTTCTACCAGCTAAACGGTTGGTTCTGGAAATGTGAAAAAATTCACGGGGGTAAGAAATATGCTGAATTTAAAAGGAAAACTATCACGGCTAAGAAGACTTCATAAGTTATTGAGTAATAGTCGATCAACTAAAAAAAATGTATTCGGTGAAGTACTAAGGAAATTTTCATTCAAATTCCTTTGAAAGTAACTGAGATGATGTTGTTACTAGTGTAAAACACGCTATAAATGTACGTTCATTGACCATAAAAAAAAATTAAAAACTAGTTTCTAAATTTTTTTTATATCCGCTAGCGGTTCTACGGAACCCTATATTGCGCGTGGCCCGACACGCACCTGGCCGGTTTTTTTACTGTTGATATTGCAGTTTTACTTTGATTTATGTAGTTTATAATTTGCTATTTTTCGAAATACAATAATAATGTTTCACAAAACGATGGGCTTTTAGTATATTTTATATTGCCATTTACCACAGAGGACAAGATACACTTATAGCTGAAGATATTAATTAATTAACAATTTTAAATTGGCGTAACTTTAACCCAGATCCGTAAAGAACAGAGAGCTTTTCAGCACTAACTGTGTATAATAGATTATGACTTGTGCGCCAACCATATTAAATGAACTCTAGAAGAGCTCTTTATTCATAGAAGAAAACTTTAAAATCTGATAATGAATCTTTGAATCTATGTTATTTGCAATATGATTCGAGCTGACCCGATAGACGTTGTCATGTCTTAACGATGATTATTTAATTCGAATTGGTATAATTAAGTAAACAATAGATTAAAATTAGTATCTCCATGCCAAATTTCATCAAAATAGTATATAAGCGAAAATCATAAAAGTTTATTGTGCAGGAACCGTACATTTTCCGGCACAAAAGTATCCCTTATCCTTTCCCGAGACTCAAAGTATCTCCATACCAAATTTTGATCAAAATAGACTGAGTAGTTTAGGCAAAAATCATAAAAGTTTATTGTGCGGGAACCGTACATTTTCCGGGACAAAAAGTATCCATTGTCCTTTCCCGAGACTCAAAGTATCAATCGATCAAAATAGACTGAATAGTTTAGGCGAAAATCATAAAAGTTTATTGTGCGGGAACCGTACATTTTCCGGCACAAAAAGTGTCCCTTGTCCTTTCCCGAGACTCAAAGTATCTCCATACCAAATTTCGATCAAAATAGACTGAGTAGTTTAGGCGAAAATCATAAAAGTTTATTGTGCGGGAACCGTTAAAGTATCCCGAGACTCAAAGTATGTCCATACCAAAATAAATCAAAATCGATTGAATATTTTACGCGCAGATCATAAAAGTATCACCGTACATTTTTCTGGGACAACTTTGGTCTTCGGGACTCAAAGTATCTCTATGCGAAATCTATATTTCAGCGACATCGGTCAGGCGTGATGTCGTGATCACGCGAATATGGATTCTTTTTTATTAGGGTTTCGTACCCAAAGGGTGAAAACGGGACCCTATTCATGAGACTTCGATGTGTGTCTGTCCGTTTATCTGTCCGTCTCTTTGTCCGTCTGTCTGTCTCCAGGCTGTATCTCTAGAACCGCTATAGCTAGAGTTCTGAAATTTTCACAGATTGTGTATTTCCGGTGTCGCTATTACAACAAATACTAAAATAAAAATAATATTAATATTTAAGGGTTACAACATACAACAAACGTGATTTTTTGGCCCTTTATGCTCGTAATCAATATAATGATAAGAGGTAGGCACTTGAAACTTTCATGAGTGCCTTAAATATAATTGTATTTTAATAATTTATAATAATATTTAAATAAAATAAAAATTTATCGGGGGCTTCCATATAAAAAACACCAGTTTTGACCTATTTTTGCTCTATAACGGTACGGAACCCTTCGTGCGCGATTCCAACTCGCACTTGGCCGATCATTACAATATATAGAGATTATGTGTGCTATACTTCAATCGGCTCACACATAAGCTCAACTGAATCCCAGGACCTTTCCTGGACGTTGGAAAACTGTATATTTTTGAAGCTGGATTTTCTATAGTAAGAACGACATTGCGTCCAACATCGAATATATAATAAAACTAGCGATAAGTAATTTTATAATTATTAATAAATCGTCCAGTGAAATGTTACACGAGCTTTGCATTTTAGAGGACGAAATTTTATTTTTGGGACAGGACCAAAAAATATGAACGATTACAATACTTTTGTATGTAATAATATTGTTTTATAATATTGTAATCGTTCATATTAATTTTGGTATGTAAATATTTTGCAGTGAATCTTTGTACAGGAACCTAGGTAATTACTATCTTAAGCTGAATAATAATTCAAATAATATGGTAATCTAGATGACGCCCGCAACTTCGTTGCGCCAAAATTCGTTTATCGCGTGGGAACCGTACATTTTTTCGGGATAAAAAGTATTTTATGTCCTTTCCCGGGACTCAAAGTATCTCTGTACAAAATTTCAGCCCAATCGGTTCAGCCGCTTAGGCGTGAATTGGTAACAGACAGACAGACTTTCGCATTTATAATATTAGTGTGGATATTCTCGTATGGTAAATTATCTTGGTATAACGTTTGTATGAGAACTGCGATGGCACCCGGACTTTTAAATTGTAACATTTCAATAGACTATAAAGTTTTTAATAATAGATAAGTACTAAATAAAAAAAATACTTAATATTATAAAGGCGAAAGTTTGTGAGTTGTTTGTTATTTCTTAGTTCTTCACGTTTAAACTGCTAGAGCGATTTCGATTAAATTACGAGTGAAGTTATCTAGCATTCGTGATTAGCACATAATTATGCTACATTTTTCTCGAAGACATGTCTTAATCTTATGGGAAAATCAATAAAAATGAATTCGTGAAAAATCATCTACTGATTTACACTAAAAAGCCGCGGGTAACTCTGCGGATCACAGCTAGTAATAAATAAAATAGCACTCATAAAAGTGAACAAGAAATAAATGCGATAATTATCAGGAACTAGACAGTAAAACTCTCGGGCAATCTGATATTTTTAGCGTAGCCTTGATTGATAGTAGGTACATTGTGTAGTATTGAATAATTTGGCTATCAATCGGCCGTCTTTACTAGACGTGTGCCAATTTACAGGCTGATTATTTATTTGCGTGTCTTTTATGTGCCAATCGATCGACACTATACTTTTGTATTCTGGCTAAAGTATATTATAATAATAATACTAGATGTCGGCCGCATCTCCGTTGCGCATAAATTCATTATTCGCCTCATAAACGTGTATTCGTTTTCCTCGACAAAAACTATCCTATCCTTTCCCGGGACTCGAAGCCTCTCCATAATCTGCAAAATCGGTTCAGTGGTTTGGGCGTGAAGAGGTAACCGACAGACAGACACAATTTTATATTTATAATATTATGAATAAGTACCTATTGATTATTATTATGAGATTTTGTTTAAAATCTTATGCTTTCCTACATTCAATGTAGGTATTTAAAGTTGTGCGAATATAAAACAACATGCATTTTTCTCCTGTTATTAATAAGACTTTGTCGCTAACAGTGCCGTAAATAGGGCGGTGCCACCGGTGCCCAGGCACAGGGCGCAGACTCGGGGGGGGGGGGGGGGGGGGGGGGGGCGCAAGAATGACCAGACCAGGCTTGTGGCCCTAGAAGCATTGCTCTGGGTACCTACCTATAATATCTAAAAAACCGGCCAAGTGCGTGTCGGGCCACGCGCAATATAGGGTTCCGTAGTTGTATGGTCAATGAAATGCTTTAACACCTATTTAATATAGACCATTTAGAACCGCATTGGACCATGCTTAGCGATCGTACCATACGATTTTATTTTTTTACGATTTTTTAAATTTTTTGTTGAAAAAACCCAAAATTTCGCAATCAATTGCAAATAATGGCCAATCTGGGAGATAATCTAATTATTTTTTATTGTATTTGTATTAATTGATGTGTTAACAACCAAATAAGACTTTATGTATGTACTTCTGTCTCATGAGATAAATTTGTAACAGGTGCACCGTGTTGGGGTTTGAAGTTAATAATTTTTTGTGAATTACGGAAATCTATTTTTTTTCATAAATAAAAAACTGTAGCTGATTTTTTTGTTCAAATATTTTGGAAAACATACCTAGTTATTACTCTTTCGATTGAGGTATCAACTACAAAGATCGCTCACCAATTACTGAAATTATGACTTACAAAACAAAACTAGGCAGAAAATTAAAAAGTTTAGGTTTAGTAGATTAAACGACATTTGGATTTTTAATAAATACTTTCTGTGTTGAAAACGATAACAAAAATGAATTTTGAGATGATTTTGAGCATTATCTTGCACATTTTAAATTAGGGAGAGATTTCTAACAAAGGCTGACTTGCAATGCAACGGAATAAAAATGCTAAAACTGTTGTGGTTAACGACAGAGGTGAGAAGAAGGGCTCGTGCCTGTATAAGAAATCGCGGTAGACATTTTGAACATGAAAAATAAATGATAATTGAAAAAAATATATTATTTCTTAAAGTTAGTCCCTCAATTTACTTTGTAAGTCATAATTTCAAAAATTGGTAAGCTATGTTGTTAGTTGATACCTCAAAAGAAGAAATTTTTCAAAATTTTTGAACAAAAAAAAAACAGTTCCCATTTTTTTTATTTGTGGCCTCAAAATATTAGATTTTCGAAATCTACAAAAAAATATGAAGTTCAAACCCCTGTTACAAATTTATCTCATGATACAGATGTGTACATCAAGTCTTATTTGGTTGTTTACACATTACTTAATTGAAATACAGTAAAAATAATTGGATTATCTTCCAGATTGGCCATTTTTTGCAATTAATTGCGAAATGTTGGGTTTTTTCAACAAAATTTAAAAAAAAATCGTTAAAAATAAAATTGCACGTTGCGAACGCCAAGAATGGTCAAATACGGTTCTAAATGGTCTATACTCACACTAGGTGCTAAAGCTTTGCAAATTGCACCCATCTTCCAAACATCCTGATAACGTGTTTTACACTACTAACAAGACCATCACAGTTACTTTCAAAGGAATTTGAACGAAAAGTTCCTTTATACTTCGCTGAATAGATTTTTTTAGTTGATCGACTATAATTACTCAATAACTTATGAAGTCTTCTTAACCGTGATAGTTTTCCTATTAAATTCAGCAGATTGCCTACTCCCGTGAATTTTTTCACATTTCCAGAAGCAACCGTTCAGCTGGTAGAAGTGGGGGGGGGGGCACTGGACTCTAACGATTATTTCCACTTTAAAACTTAATATTTCACAAACGGATCCCTAAATCGGAAAATGATAGACTATGAATACTCGTAATATTTTTAAAAAACCTATACAACTACACCCCACACGATTGGTTAGACGCGAAAAAAAAATTCATCCCCGTTTGATGTGTAGGGAATAGGGATTGCAATCCCGCACCTTATTCAATCCCGCGGGATTGATTTGCGGGATTGGCCAATCCTGCGGGATCCCGCATGTTTAAATTTATGTTATAAAATTGAATAAATTAAAACTATAGGTTTATGTTATATTCGGCATCACTAATATTATGTGCATTCATGCCAAATTATAGCTTTGCAGGTACCATAGTCTCTGAGCAAAACCGCGGACAGACAGACGGACAGACCGAAACTATAGGGGTTCCTTGTTGACTACGCAACCCTAAAAAACAAGGGCGCCGTTATAGAAGCTCGCACAGGGCGCAAAAAAGGCTATTTACGGCACTGGTCGCTAATATTATTATGTAAATAACTAAATCCTTTAGGATACCCTCGATGTTCGACATATCTCAAGGCTTTGAGCGAACAATTTTTCTTTGATCAACCCCACATGAATGGGAGTAAGTAAGTGTGTATTAGTTGGGTGTACTAATAAGTTACACGATGAATAAGCTATGAAATAGTTTGTATTTGTGTTCTGAGTGAATTTTGTAACGTATTAGGAGGAAATATCCACTTTTTTTAAGATCGCTGGCTTGACGTTAAAGTAATATTGACAACCTCTGTGGCTCAAAAAGCCGTCGACTGCCGCCGACACTTGCCGTTCGTCTGTAAGAAGCCAATGTTTTAGTTGAAGTTGGATGACTTCCTGCAGGGCGAAGTGTGATCGGTACATAATGACCATCTTCTTATTACGTACAGTCTGCGAGCTGTTGGCAATACACACAACGGTTTCAGCTATTTACTGAGCATTTAATGAAAGCGAGGAAGTTCTGTACTGACACATCTATGACGCACGAAAGTTTTTCGCGTAGCGTTCTTCTATTTTAAACTCCTAAATATATTTAAAGAACATCTCTTGCTTTAAGCGCCTTGTCAAGTGCGAGTCAGACAAAGGGTTCCGTTCCGTTATAGAGCAAAAATAGCCAAAAAATGTGTTTTTTGTATGAAAAACACATTTTTTGGCTATTTGTAAAATTGAAGATTTTGTGAAAATTTTGCCTACGCGCTCTAGTAAGTTATTTAAAAATAAGCTTTATTATATTATCACTAGCTTTCCCGCCAATCATTTGATACACGTAATATTATTATTTCGGGTAAAAAAATGATGTAGGTAGATTCCTAAACCTACCCAAATTTATTTATTAGGTCCAACAGTTTCGGGGGCGTTTGGAAAAAGTCTAAGACTCGATATTTTATGTACTACATTAGTATAATCCCACATGGACTGACAAACAGACAGTTTGTCAAAATTACATCAGATAAAAATTTAAGATCATTCTGTATACGATGGACTTCCATTCTCTTTACAAAAGGTGCGTCTGTCCTAATTACTAGAATATCGACCTTGCCCATGTCAAGACTTGATCTTATATACTGTTAGGGCACGTACCATCAGAGTATTGAATTATACTTCATGGGCATAGGTGGACCAACGTATTACGTAATATTTTGGTCGTGTTATGTCTAGCCCCGACCACAGAATATATATTAGTTGTACCAACAGAATTCCCACTAACGAAACCCGTTTAAAGAATTAACGACTCATGCTACGATACTATAAAGTTCAAATTCCGACCGCGCAGCGCTAGGTGCCTACCATTTATATTATTTGCCTACATCTCCGCTCTCTTTCTATCGCATAACTCGTACCTTTTATGAAGAAATCAGGGTTGCCTCTTTTTAAAAATAATATTATAATCTTTATATTTAATTAACTACATTTTATTTAACTCGAAATAATCTAAGATTAAGTCTTAGTACCATGTAGATTTAATTATCATAAATTCGCGTGTAACTAGTTACGCGTACTTAGATTCGATAGGTACCGTATCTTAATTACCCCGACAGATTATGATTACCCAACCAAATAAAGCTATCCTATCTATGTATATAGCCATATTATTCTATGAATCAATTTCTCTAAGAGTGGATTGCACGAACTAACTTTGACTTTAACTTTAACTTTAACCGGAAAAATTGACAGATGTCGTATGAGCATATGGGGTGTTTGGACGCCATATTTAACTTTAACTTTAACCACGCCTCTGGTGCAACGCAGCCTAAGTGTCTAAACACACTAGGCCGAAAAAACGCGGCCGAAGTTCGGCATGATTATGCCTGCAATGTATTTTAAATAATTGTCGATGGCACACCGTGCCGAAATTACGACGCTTTTTATTGTACTAGATTACGCCCCCAACTCCGTTGCGCCAAAACTCGTTTATCGCGCGGGAACCGTAGATGTTTCCGGGACAAAAAGAATCCTATGTCCTTTTCCGGGACTCAAAGTATCTCCGTGCCAAATTTCAGCAAAATCGGTTCAGCGGTTTGGGCGTGAAGAGGTAACAGACAGACACACTTTTGCATTTATAATAGTGTGGGATATATGCGTGAAGGCCACAAAGGAAGATCTTCCGACCGAGCGAGGTGGTATGCCCGGTCAGGCCGAAGCCCACGTGATATATTTCAGCTGTCGTATATATACCGCCGCGCTCAGAAAACTTCGATAGCGCGATGCAGGAATGTTAGGCGAATTGTTGGTACCGCCACATCACTCCCCCCCGAAGACCGGAGGTCGAATCTTGAAGTCTTGTCGCTTGAGTCGCCGGTGCCAGTGAGTTCCAGTGAGTCGGAACTGTTGCAGTGAGTCCCAGTGAGTCGGAACTGTAAGCTGCTGCACGGGATCCAGTGAGTCGGATAAGCTGCCGTGCGGGGCCGATGCTACGTGCTGACCAGGAGAGATGTGCTCTGCTTGCTGACCGGGTCGGTGTAGTGAGAAAGCCCGATGATGCCGATGCGGAGTCGTCCAGGCCGCGGTACGTTGCGGCTAGTGGACGATGTACCCGATGAGGCGATGCTGGCTGGCGCGGTGCGGAGGGCCGGGGAGTGATGATGATGAAGGAGGCGTGATCTGTCTAGGGTCACCAATGTGGGATATATGCGTGAAGGCCACAAAGGAAGATCTTCCGACCGAGCGAGGTGGTATGCCCGGTCAGGCCGAAGCCCACGTGATATATTTCAGCTGTCGTATATATACCGCCGCGCTCAGAAAACTTCGATAGCGCGATGCAGGAATGTTAGGCGAATTGTTGGTACCGCCACATCACTCCCCCCCGAAGACCGGAGGTCGAATCTTGAAGTCTTGTCGCTTGAGTCGCCGGTGCCAGTGAGTTCCAGTGAGTCGGAACTGTTGCAGTGAGTCCCAGTGAGTCGGAACTGTAAGCTGCTGCACGGGATCCAGTGAGTCGGATAAGCTGCCGTGCGGGGCCGATGCTACGTGCTGACCAGGAGAGATGTGCTCTGCTTGCTGACCGGGTCGGTGTAGTGAGAAAGCCCGATGATGCCGATGCGGAGTCGTCCAGGCCGCGGTACGTTGCGGCTAGTGGACGATGTACCCGATGAGGCGATGCTGGCTGGCGCGGTGCGGAGGGCCGGGGAGTGATGATGATGAAGGAGGCGTGATCTGTCTAGGGTCACCAATGTGGGATATATGCGTGAAGGCCACAAAGGAAGATCTTCCGACCGAGCGAGGTGGTATGCCCGGTCAGGCCGAAGCCCACGTGATATATTTCAGCTGTCGTATATATACCGCCGCGCTCAGAAAACTTCGATAGCGCGATGCAGGAATGTTAGGCGAATTGTTGGTACCGCCACAATAGTATGGATATGGATGCGTGATTGCAAGCGTAATCATGCCGAACTTCGGCCGCGTAGTGTGTTAGTTTTCTGACCTTATTCAGACTGAATAAGAATAGACAGCGTTATCTAAGTAAAAAGTGAGGTTGGTTTTGTTATAAATTATAATAATAAACATGTGAGGGAAACTACTACTACACGACTACTCGATAAACTGTCACTTACTGTTATAGCTGACCCGGCAAGCATTGTTTTGCCATATTAAATATTTCTAGTACGTTTATCAATATAAAAAGTATTTATATACTTTTTATATTGATAAATGTACTAGATTCTTTTAAAACTTTTTATAAACCTATTCTCAGGCCTAACGAAATCGGTTGAGCCGTTTTGTAGGATTTCGCGCACAAACACTGTGACACGAGAATTACTTAATATTGGAAAATATAGTAGATCGATAAGTACATTTTAATTTTTAACACATACACGTGTTATAAAGTTGCCTAAATTAATAATATTAAAGGCGCGCTATGCGGTTTATTCGATTCGAGCGTGTATGATATACATTATATTTTAACATAATAATGTTAAAATATAATTAATTTTGATATCGTATAGGTAATTACTATTAACTTAATTATTTTGAGATTTTTGTACGGCTGAGATAAGAAAAGTAAGAGTGATACTAAACTTATCATTATTGTGATCTAAACGAATAATAGTTAAGTGTCTAAACTCTAAACACACTAGGCCGAAGTTACGCGGCGTAAATTACGCATGATTACGTCCGCAATGTCAAACGCATACAAAATACTGGACGAAACGCGACGGAATAGTGTGTCATCGGTAATTTAAAATATATTGCGGGCATAATATAATGCATAATGCGGGCGTAATCATGCGGAATATACGCCGCGTAACTTCGGCCTAGTCTGTTTGACACTAAGTGATCATAGTAGATTCCAGGTATGACTCTCCAGGCTCTTACTTAGCTTTTGTTGTTGTGCCTAAACGAATACACACATATGCGCGTTATAAAGTATAGGTAGGTACACTAAACACTTATCTTTAACTCAAAATAATGAACAAAACTGTTTAATCGATTTTGTTAAAATTTTATATTTTTTATCTGGTAGGTCTGAAAATCTATTAATTCATCAAGCCACAAGCGGCCACATCCGGCCGCGATAACAATGGAAAAGTTATTGGTGTCTCGTTTTGCCACGATCGACGGGTTCTTTGGTAAAACAACATCCAAAATACAAAATATGGTAAACAATCACTATCACATCAAAAATTTCATTAAAATCAGTGAAGCAGAATTATGAGATGGAATTTTATATACAGACATATAATTTTATTAGACTTTAGTATTAAACTATAAAAGCGTACCTAAAACGGAACTGTATAAAGTTGGTCTTCACTCTTATGGCTCCAGCATCGTTTTATTACACGACTAGTTGAGAGAGTCTTTACTGCCAGAATAATAAGTGAATACCAAATAATTAGTTCTAGATTTAAAATGGAATGGTTATATTACATTTACATGGAAGGAATTAATTTTCTGTGTTTAAAAATGTAAAACTACATAAAAATTTGTATCAAAAACATCTGTGGTAATAACTTAGGCTTTTTTGGGACTAACTTTTAGTACTTGATCAAATTTACCTAGATCTTTTAATAAGACTGTTAAATAGTTTTGTTTTTCTCACGTATAACTAGATGGCGTTAGATGTGGTAAGTAAAAAGCAAAGGGCAGCTTTTGAATCTAATATTACCACTTCTAAAATGCATATAGGTATTATAATATAGCATACTCACGTATTGAAAAGACTATAATATTAAAAATCTAATTGGTCAAGAAGTTGGTCAGGTTAGGATTTTTATAATAAAAATCGTTAGGGTGGGTTGCACCAACTTACTTTAACTATAACTGTAACTTTAACTATAACTACATTACAAAATGTCAAATCTTTGGTTACCGTTAAATGCGGCCAGTTGTAGTTAACGTCCGACGCCATATTTATTATTTAACCATAACCGTTCATACTTACTTATATCTAATTTTTTCGTAAAAATTTGCTACGTTTCACAGTGTTATATTTTTCCTGTCGATTTTTACGGATTATTTTTTTTATACTCTCGATCCCATTACCTGTAGCTATTGCGTTTATTTTTTTTATAATCTGTCTAATCTAATCATCTGTCAATTTACCTATGTGGTCAAGGTTAAGGTTAAAGCCAAGTTAGCCTCAATTATAACCATTACTTTAACCATAACTTTAACTTTAACCATGCCTTTGGTGCAACCCTCCCTTAGCATTTCACGCATACGTAAAATGAAATTCGTAAAAATACGCTATGTCTACAAAATAATGATTAACGTCAATGTTTTGTCTATAACACCGTAAATCCATTACATTTTGTGGTCACACTAAGCCTGCTAGTTAAATATTATATCAACGTTGGGTCGACCACTTATCCTTTCTTGTTTATAAAATAATTTATATAAATACCCCGGCAAAATTTCAACCCTCAAAATTAATTAATATTGAATTGACGGTGAGTGACGAAATTATTTTCGAAATCTGAAAGCGACGTAAACAATTTACTTGCGAGCACAATCGACACTGAAGTTTAAACATTTCACAGTGAGAGGTGCGCAAAATTGACTGAATCTATTTAAATTATTTAACTTAAAGGCGTTACCGAGATAACTCAGACCGTTTCAATAAAGTTAATAACATCTTCAGTTGTAGTTAAAATGGTTTTTACTTTACTATGCAGGTCTATTCATTTCGGATTGTGATAGTAGTTTCAACTTGAGAGACAATTTTTGATGTGTAATTTAAACCTCACATTTAGAAAGACTTGAAAACTTTTTGCATTATTAAAGCATTCATGACATAAGTAACATTAATATTCTTATTAATAAGTATAATGTAGGTAGGTATAATATTATAATCATTTGAGATAATAAACAGCACAACATCGGAGAATTTCATTTTAAAATCATGGTATTTTAAAATCTTATTATAAGCCAGAGCTTAATTTTTCCCCCGTTGTTCAGGTAGAGTCAAGTGTATAATACTTCCCGATACTTACTTCAAAGCCTCTTTGATGCCTCGTCAAGTGTCGTGAACACGGATACAAACATTTGTGCTGACCAGAAAATATTTGATTGACGCCATCTCCCTAACAAAATATTATAATAAACTTTAATCTTTGTTTAGCTAAACTTTTATTTCAAAAGAATTTACGTGAAGTTGGAAGGCGTGTAACTTAAATTATGGCATGTCTCGAAAATGTATCATAGGCAACCAAAGTTTTAATTATGATTGGATACTTTTTTAAATCATAATTTTATCATGTGGATATTATGTTTGTTGTTACTTTTTCAATAAAAGCGAGAGCATTTCATAATTATTATTCTGTCTTTCCAATTTGTACATCTAAAACTCAAGTTATTTTTTTTTTAAGATACAGGTAACTCTGTTTCTGATTGGCTAATACAATAAAATACGAATACAACAACAATTTTACACTTTACTTATATAAAAAGTAATTAAAACAAGGGATATACAAAGCTTGAATCTATGCAACATAAATATAAAAAAAAGATAACTAGGTAGAGCGTGTTACGTCTACAAATGCAGGAGTACACAGTCTAGTAAAATCTATCCGTAAACGATTCCACTATACACATGGATCATTTCTAGAGATAGTTTAGAAAGTGACTTGTTTCTTCTCTCTCTCGGCTTTGATGGTGACTTTCGAGGCGGCGACAGTCGAGTCTTCGAAATCAGAGTCGGCGACCAGGGCTCTGAGACGAGCGGCGCGCTTCTCCCTGGCCGCGCTCCTTTCGTTCAGCTCTGTCATTTCATCCTCTAAGTCAGTTAGACGAGCACGCGTGGCCTTCGCTCGTCGTGAAGCATCAGTTTCTTCATCGTACTCCTTTATGGCACTCCACTTTGTCAGGCTTTCGTCGTTTATTCTGCGCGCGATGCGTTTCTCTGTACGTTCCTCGTTCTCTTTGAGTGCCCTTCTTGCGCTGCTCATATCGCTTTGTCCGATGCCGACGCTGTCGAGGATTTTGTCGGATATTTTCATGCGGTTTTCAATACTGGATACTGTGTTCTCGAAATCGATGTCCTCGGCGAACCTCGACGATTTTTTGCCAGCACGTAGACGTTTGAGCGATTCTGTAATCTGAGAAAGAAGGTCACGTTAGCCAATCACATAATATATTGTGTAAATTAACAATGTTTAAATGAATTTTCGGTAAAATATCAGTTAATTAATATAAGTTACAGAACACTTTAAACGAACGATCATTATTTTAAGTTCGTGTACTGTAGAAAGACAAAAAGTACTACTTCTTTTTGTCTTTCTACAGTACACGAACTTAAAATAATGATCGTTCGTCTGTGTCTTTGGAAAATTGATTGATAAATTATATGTCGAGTAGGCTTAAGCTAGAATTTCACACACACATTTTGTCCATCTACTAGAAAAATATTTTTTTTTAAACCGCCATAGGGGTTACATAGGACATCAAAGTTTGTATTACAGTAATGATATTTCAGGCGTAGTTGCTAGAAAAAAATAGTAGGTACATTACGCACCTAGGGTAGGAAAATAAGAAATGTCTGAGGCTTTCTTATTTAGGGTAGACGGACCGCATTTCAACTGCAATCCAACCGCAAATTGCAGTTCAAGTGCAGTTTGAATGAAGTTGATAATGGTTTGCAGTTCTATTGCAGTCGTGTCAACTGCATTCAAACTGCACTTGAACTGCAATTTGCGGTTAGATTGCAGTTCGTCTGTATATACCCGTACTGCCCGTGGTGCGTATTCTATTTTTCTCATCGACGGAGGCGGAAAACGGCAACATCCGTAAGCGCAGCTGGAAGAAAGTTGACGTTTTCTTAGAGGTGAGAAAAAGTTTGGTACACTTCATTAGACTACATTTTATAGCATAACATAGGTCACTTTTCAGTATTTGAATCTGTTCTTATTTTAAATGACATGAATCACCTTTGCAAATTATAATGTTGAAATTATTTTGAACATGGGCCAAAGTATTATTGACGTTATTAACACCTGAAGTTTTACAAATATAAAATCAGTACGACTTAATATGTAGGTAATTAATCGCTGTTAGTTACAAGAAAAATTTTTTCTTTGTAGATTTAGTAGGTATGAATAATACTTATTTATTATTATTATAACTGTTTTAGTATAACAATGTTATATAATTACAATATTTCATATTTAAAAGTTATCCAGTTGATTTTAGAACACCTGAAAACTGAAATCGTGTCTTGGAGAAAATTTTAAAGGCCGAAGCTATTTTGGTCCGCTGTTTGACATTAAATGACGAACATGAAATGAGTAATGGCTTCCAATTCGTCGGTTTATTTTACCGTCCGACTGTCAAGGATTAACGAACGTAATCTTTATTATTTAAATATCTTTTAACATTGTTGCTGGACTATAATTGTGGATAAGAAATGTATTATTATAAGTATTTAAGTATTATTATTCTTTATGTAAATAAAAAAAAATTGTAGAGTTTCTCAATTCTTCTATTTTAATGTAATTAATCTCACTCAAACTCAAACTCATTTTTTTTTATTCAGAACAATTTTTTTCAAATAAATGAGTTTTGTGTTTTAGTTTGAAAATACCAATCCGTTTCCTATCCTGCAAAAATGTCCTCACGAATTAACAATTTCGTTTGATATTTCATTATTGGGAGTGCGCAGGATCGCCTTTTTTTGAGCCCAACGTGGCATACGTTTTTTTTCTCGTCAGATCCTAACTCCTAACCAAATTTAAAACCCTTTTTGTCAGAATGAACCCATGACTAAAGAACCAAGCCCTAAAGTCTACATCGTTCGACCTAGGACGATATAATAACAGTGAACAAAATGATGGACAAATAAACAACTAACTGCATTACTTGCTGAATGCCCCGAGGGACTAATCGCAACAGTAATTATGCGACTCGTCCCCCTTTGATAGCTGAAAGCTCCAAGGTTGGAGTGCACTGAAACTGAAACGTCAAATAACATTTAGCATTTAACGGAAAGCAATTAAAAATTATAAGGTTTTTTTAAAGGTACCTTTCGAATTTTATATTTTTTGTAACAGTACATGGATTTTTTTAAAAAGTAATTATTGTTTCGCCTTGGTTAAAAATTACTCAAAATGGTTTTAAGAATATTTTGACTGTCAAAAGAAATATAGTCAGAGAATATTTAGTAGCAGAAAATTAATTTTCAAGTGGTATAATTCAGTAAGCTCTCAAAATCCGCTGTCGGTCTATATCTCGACACATTACAAGATTACAGCGTTAATTTTGATTAAAACTATGTACCAAGTCCGTGTAAGATTGTTCAGGCTTATGTGTAGACAAATTGTGATACTATGCAAATTCTATATGACGCCCGCAACTCCGTCGCGCCAAAACTCGTTTATCTCGCGGGAACCGTACATTTTTCATTATAAAAAGTTTCCCATGTCCTTTCCCGGACCCAAAGTCCATTCAGCGGTTTCGGCGGGGAGAGGTAACAGATAGAAAAACAGACACATTTTCGCATTTTTAATAGTAGTATGAATCCAATAATCGATATTCAATAGCAAGCATGGCGAAATTGAGTTTTTAATTCCCCATGCTTTAGCCGCAGGCATCTGTTGCCTGATGAATGTTTTGAGTACTGTGTATTTAATACCATCAAAGCAAAATTCAGTTACGAACTACGGTGAAGATGGATAGGGGAATATTACAGTTAGCGATACCAAATTGAAATGTTTCATGGAGCTGGTATCTCGTTATGATATATCCTACTATCAAAGATATTGATTCATAGATAGGACATAGATAATTTTGGATAATGAGAGTTAACCCAGCGTGTATGTAAGCCCAGCTGCTTAACTACTGCTTACTATTGCGTAATTTACGAATAAGTTTTGGCCCTAAAATACTTGTTTAAAATATTTATGATTAAAATATAAATTCAAATTAAGTTTTTACGTAGTATAATTATTAATTATTATCAATTTGAATATACAAGTACTGTTTTAATAACAAATAGGTAATAATAATTTATTAAAAAACAATATTTTCAAATTGATTTGCTTACTGAATTACAATTACCTCAATTCACAAATGTACGGTTCCAGCGTCACCTAGTAAAACGATTCATCCAGTAAACGACATTTATGTAAATCTTTTCAATACTGGCGCGAGTACGAAGTTATATATCTAATTCAGATTTGAGCCACGTTCGGGTTCTAAAACAACACAGTGATTTATTATCTTTGAGACTTGTTTCAAGTTCCGCCTTTCAGAGAAATGAAGTAGGTAATTATTCAGCCAGCTCCTACAAAATTTTTATCGTAAGTAATTTTACACCTGTACCAAACCTTTACATATTAAACGTTTAAAATTGCACATTAATTAATTATGTACATTCTAATAAAGACATCCATACTGAATACAGATGTTTTGTTACTTTTAAATTATTGTGCACAATGATACTTTGTCCTTGTCGACTACGTAGTAAAGTCACTTGACAGCAACAAAGTTATTTCTTTTCAAAAACAATTTAGGTTTTTAATTAAATTAGATATGAAGATACTTTAATTCCCCATAAACGCCATCGCCAATCTCGGAAAAATGTACAGTTCTCGTGCTGAAAGTTTAGATGCAGGCATCTAGTGCCTAACAAAATACAAACGGTCTACGTATTATTTCTATCAGACTTATAAAATGTAAAATCAATAACGAAAGCTACAATCTGGCAAATACAAAAATTTTGTTGAGTTTTACTATCACATAAAATAAGTACTACACCGTATATTCTGACCGCTGAAATCTTTTAGATGGGCCATCTAGCTTTGTGCCGAAAATAAATATTAGTGAAATTTAACATTATTTATATTATTTAAAATTAAAAATTATTTGCGTTTTTTACTAACAAAGGATTTTTACAATATTTAACAAAGTAATTACCTTTTAACTAGTTTTAGCAGACTAAGCAGAAGTGATGAGCGATCTCGACCAATGGAGAAACACGAACAAATTTTCTTTTTGTGAAAAACGAAATAAATAATTAACATATTATTTGTAACTAATATAGAAACTACAAGTGGATGAGTGCTGCTTACGTGCAAAATTTATTCAAAATTAAACGTGTCTCTACAATTTTTTTAATAAATTACAACTGATAACAGAAATGATGGAAATTTTGGCAACAGTAGAATCAAGTTTAAAAACATGCCTATATTTCTGACTAGCGACCCGCCCCGACGTCGCACGGGTATAAAATATATAGCCACTAAAAAAATGATTAAAATCGATAATCTATGATCCTTTACGTGGTCTATTTCTTATCTGTGCCAAATAACATAAAAATTGATCCAGTAGTTCGCGAGATAAGCCCTTTCAAATAATTTCCCCCGTTTTTTTCCACATTCTCTTATTAGTCTTAGCGTGATAAAATAATTATAGCCTAAAGCCTTCCTCAATAAATTGGATATCTAACACTGAAATAATTTTTCAAATCGAACCAGTAATTTTGACCTGAGATTAGCGCGTTCAAGCCCTATACTATAGCCTTCCTCGATAAATGGGCTATCTAACACTGAAAGAATCATCAAAATCCGTTGCGTAGTTTTAAAGATTAAAGGGAACAAAGGGATACGAGGGACAAAAGCGACTTTGTTTTATAATATTATGTATAGAAGAAAATTAGGCTCTTTAAATCATAAAGCCAACTATATTTCAATACTATTTTAATTATTAAACTAAGATATTATTGTTTATTAGAAGTATTTTTTTAAGTTTGCAACAATGTGCTTAGGTGTGAAAGTAATAGAATGTACAGACGTGACGTTTGGGTACTTTGAGCTAGAAAATGCTAAGTTTTATAATATTTCAAAGTGTTATGATGTTATGGTTCATACCGGTTACTATTAATTACACTCATTTATTGTTACGAGATTTTCAAAACTATCATTTTTTAAAGTAACAGATTTTTCGCTGTAGAAAAGAGTGACCCAGATACGTAAGTGCACTGGGGTTTTGCAATGTCTTTTAAATTACCATGCAATTTAAAGTACTACGAGTAGACTACAAGCCCATGAAGACAATGAACAGGTGAAATTATGTGAATATCGCTCGAATCGAATGGTGCCCTGAGTTATTTTCAGACATAGTAACCTAGCCTCCTTACCGATATTCACGTTGGATTATTTCACCCCATGACGGAGTCCCACCATACTCAAAACTGTGTCATTCAGAGTCGGCCAGCTGGATGTACGTACACGGTCCGCACGCACACATTCTTGCGCTAGTCCATACCATTTGACAGGCGTCAGAATGTGTGCGTGGCCGACTCTGAAGAAAAGTGAAGATACAGTTTTGTATATGTCGTAGGGAAAAGAGGATATCAGGGATTTCACGATATCCCTAGGGATATCACGAACTCCCGGAAGATGCCGAATATTCTTGTTTGTTACGTCTTCTTACTAAAAATATCTAGTGATATGTCATTTCACTAAACTAAATCTAGTGAAATGTCAGAAACGCGGATACCGCCGAATAAAAATCAAGCCACTCATTTCTCTCGCTCGCTCTAGTTCCCACACGTGACACGGGCACTAGTGGGAGTGAAACAAATGCGTCGCTCGAGCTGGCGCGGCTCGTCTAGCCTGGAGACAGACAGACAGACAGATTAACCCTTTGGGTACGGAACCGTAAAAACTAGGATAATCGAAGAACTGGAGTACCTGTAGTACCTGTGCCTGTATAAGAGCCTAACCAAACTAGAGATCGACATGCCACCTTTACAAAAAATATTCAACTTGGTCGGTCGCTTCATTTGACGTCAAAAATCAAAGGTCTGAAGTATCTGATGAAGAACCCTCAGCTGGTTTCAACTGTATGATTCAGAGATATGGTGATGCCCTCTCAGATCTGCTATAGTTGCATTACACGTATGATAATAATAATAATAACTCCCACTCTGATTTTGGTGACGGTGGCCGGTTTCATTGAAACCAGGCCAAGAGTAATTTTATAGTGCCCAAGTGTGTGCGCAGTACTCAAGAGCAATCTCTATATTCCTTTACTCGCATAACCCGGTGGGACGGAAGACTGATACGACCGGCGAGAGATCAGGCGCAGGACCGACTTTTTACATGCCCATCCGACGCATGGATCATCTAACATCTTACTTGTCAGATTCAGATTTTAGATGATCCTATCAAAGTACCCGTGTGTATACTAGAGCAAGCGAGAGAAATGAGTGGCTCGATTTTTATTCGGCGGTATCCGCGTTTCTGACATTTCACTAGATTTAGTTTAGTGAAATGACATATCACTAGATATTTTTAGTAAGAAAACGTAATTAACAAGAATATTCGGCATCTTCCGGGAGTTCGTGATATCCCTAGGGATATCGTGAAATCCCTGATATCCGCTTTTCCCTGCGACATATATAACAACACTCCGTCCGCCTTTTTTTCTACGTTCATGTTCACCCGTTAACTTTCCTAATGGGCAAGTTTAAAAGAATCATTTGCGAGAAAAAACCCACTGTCAAAAATTATTATCATTTTAAATGTAGCGGAACTATCAATTATTATTATTTATTACTGCCTTCATTTTGTGTGATAGTACCTGTTCTATATGGACCACACTTTACCATTAATTTCCTCACCAAAACATCCTGGTGGGCTTATAATTTTCTATTTTATGTTAAAATGTGTAGCCAAAAACAATAGGAGATTCAAGTTCTCTTAAATATTGCTCAAAGCTTTTCAGCTCTTTACAATTGAAAAGCTAGTGAAACAAGTAGTTTTTCTTCCCATGAAGAGATTAATATTGCAATTATGTTGTCTGTTGAACTAGAGTCTGATTGGAAATGGAAAAAACATAACGAACGAAGTGTCTCCAAGGGGCTTTCTAACAGTATGGACAATGCAACGCTTATTATTTTGTCGATATAATTTAAATATTTATAAATAAAGTGTTTCCAGCATCATTGGCTACTTTTGTTTCTGGTGAATAGTATTATGTAAATAATCATTTTCAAGTTTTTGAGTGGGTTTGTCTGGGTTCCACAACTCAGAAAAAACTAATGTCAAAATATCTTCAAACGATCTCGGAATCGGCTCCAATGATTTTCATGAAATTTAGTATATAGGGGGTTTCGGGGGCGATAAGTCGATCTAACTAGGAATCATTTTTAGAAAATGACATTTTATTCGTGTTTTATCGAATACCGAGCAAAGCTCGGTCAAATAGCTAGTGTCATTAAAGCGAAAGTGTTTCTCTGTTTGTTTGTTTATTTTGAAGCTAGATTTAAGTTTATTAATTTTTATTGAATTTTAATATAATATAATATGTACTTACTGCGAACAACTGTGAATATAACTTTGATATCAAGTATTACTGTATTACATACACAGGCAAGTAGATCTATTAAAAATTCCCGCGTAGCCGGATTCGTTTCTACGAAAACTCAAATCCGTGTGGGACCAAGCGTTCGAATTAGCGTTATTACTAGATGACGCCTGCAACTCGTTTATCACGCTGGAACCGTACCTTATTCCAGGATGAAAAGTGTCCTTTGTCCTTTCCAGGGACTCAGAGTATCTCTACACGAAATTTCAGCAAAATCGATTCAGAAATTTGGGCGTGAAGTGGCAGACTGACAGAAATACTTTCGCATTTATAATAATATATTAAGTATATTATAATGGTTTCGTAAGACCTATTATAGCACATTAACTGCCTATACCGTAAAGGTTTTATTTGCAATTTTACTTCTGAGTACTCTACGAATAAGATCATTATTCGTAGTGTGTACATACAGATTATTCGTAGTGTGTATACATACTATAGTCTATACTCTATACTCTGTATTCTGTAATACCCTGAACAGAAATTACAAAAAAAAAAACATTTCCATGATATCAGTTTCCTCTCCGTTTCTGCCTACGTAAATTGAGAGTAATATTACGGTTCTTTATTTTCAATTAATATGTTTGGCTTCGCATTGGAAAATAATTAAAAAATTGCGAAGTAAATATGTTGTTGAAGGTTTTTCATAGCTATACTGTACTCGGCGAAACATGGCGATAGCGGTTATTGACTGGGATGTCAAAAACGATTGTCATTTTCTATACTAAATATAAACCGCGATTGATAATGAAGTGTCAAATGTCAAATCGTGTATATACTTAGAAAATTACAAGTTTTTGACAGGGAATCAATGATCGCTACCGCCATGTTTCGCGGAGTACACTGTAGGTATAGTTACCGCCGCGCTGTCGATCTGTCTACGCAGCAAAATATTATGTAGCGGACAGCGGTGAATATATAACTATTTTTCCTCAAAATGTTTTTATTTTATTTAATTAAAATATGTGTACTTATTAAAAACTTTACAGGTTTAAGTCAACAATTACTGTAAAAACTTTCTACTAATGGTTCTTGCCCATCTTGGTTTCTACATAGAAATTACAGGAAGAAATGACAAGAAATTTTTGGATGGCATTCGATTTTCGATTTTTATCCCCGTAAGCAATGATATTCTACTTATTATTTATTATATCATTGCCCGTAAGTCAGACAATAATAAATATATGAACAACTTTAATATACCAAAATAGTATGGAATTCGACTTAAGAATTCAGTACGAAATACGACTTTATACTTTGGAACGAATGTTGTAAGCGTTTTGTGGAGCGCCGTGGCTCTAAAATATATATTCTTAAATGCCAGGTTATGAAATACTTCAGCAGAATACCTGCAGCCGTCTGCGCGCTAGACTATTTATTGATAAATACTGGACATATCACATATCAATGCTCCTGACATCCGAATAAGCGTGTCTAGGGCCCAATTGTGCTAGTCTGTGTTGAAATTAATAGTCGATATGTCATGTTTACTCTGATGTTATTCATATTTTAAGCGATACAATTAAAGGCATGATGCTTTGATGGACGTTTAACAATAATCCAGACTGGCGTAAGGAGCCTAAGAGTTATACGTCTGGAAAATTAATGTTGAAGTTATTATTTTATCGTTCGTTATTAGACCCACGTCTTTTACGTCTTATCTCATTATTTCGTAATTATTGTAATCCTGTTCTAGATTCCAGATTGTATTTTTTCGTATTTATATTTTCGACTTGAACTAGAGAACTGTAGTTGCACATTGCAGGTTGACTCCTAAAGAATCTAAAGAAAGGACAATCTGAAGAAGTAATAAAACGCATTCAAGTTTAACTTACTTCTTCACTTAAGTCATCATCTTCAAAGGCCGAAGACAGCGGTTTGCCGCGAGAAGCGCGAGCGCCTCTCGAGTCGAAGAACTCATCAGTGCTTGGCGTCTCGAAGTCCTCCAGGTGGCTTCTGATGCGGCCTTCCACGTCAGACCTGATGCGCTCCTTGTCAGGTTCCCTGCTGACTGGCACCTTGCCGTCCAGACGGTCCAGAACTGGGCGGTAGTAGCTCTCTCCCTTGTTGTAGTTACAATCATAGACGCGCGTGCGTCTTCCTCTTCCAACTCGGCTCATCTTGGTGTGATATCTGTGAATGCGTGAAGAAGGCAGGTATATTTATGTGTTTGAGAGAAAAATTGTGATTAAGAGTAATAAGAAAGTTAAAATTGGTTACATCGTAAACTAATCTTCCTATTAACTACATCTCTTTGCTAAATTACTTCTCCTAAAAACGAACCTATCCTCTATACCTGAAGTATAGATGAATGAAGTTGTTCCTTATCCTAACTTTTGTATGCGTATCTGTTAATTTTGTTATTAAATTAATTAATAGTAAGAATATGCTTGTAACACTAACCTTATCTTAAAACTATCTTACATTGTAGTGCTAACAAATTGCACTTATCTAAACATTTCAATTGAACTAACCTACTTTTGAGTCTGACTGACGTCTGCCACTTGAACAATGTATGCAAATATCTCTGAACTATAAATATTTCGACCTCAATAATTACATACTAACCAGAATAAAAATATGTACACAAGGAAAAATAATTATCTATACCTCAGTGTCCATATTTCTCGTTAGAATTCAGTTTGATTCTCAATTTCTTTGTTGTTGCATCGAAACTGCAAGTTTTAATTTCCTTACCTCTTTCAGCTTTTCTAACTTTAAAACTTCACGAAAGTTGAAGGTTAAAAGAAAATTAGTCAGGTCCCCAAATATTAAATCGAATTTCAATTTTCATACCGAAATTGAAATGCCAAGCTATCAAAAATAGTAGATTGAAACAGGAATAAAATGATAACAGGTGGGCTGGGAGCAAAGCGAGGCAACAACAAAGAAACAACGACCGCTTAATTTGAAAGTCAACAGTGCCAATAAAGCCGATAGCACATTCTACTTTCTGTGACTTTCGCACGTTTTCATCCCTGTGTTCAGACATTTTCTAATTAATGTGTTAGTTGAAATGATGCGACAAAAAGTATAATATTATGTTTAGTAGGTATGGTTGTTGTTGCATGCGCAGCTTAGGTTGAAGAATAGTTAAGATGAATACAGTTACTGCTATAATCATTTTTACTTTGACTAAGTCATTACAAATTACTTGTTTGTGGAATTAGGAAAAACCACAAACAATGCTGGTAATCAAAGTGATATTGTCCAAAAAACGCTAAATCAACGGAAGAAGAAAAACGTATTGCGGTAGCGTGTAAAACGGGCTTAACTAATGAAAACTGACAATTAAATTTCAATAGATCGGCGGCCACTAGAAGCAAATGAAAAAAAAATTGAACCGAGTTTGAATATTGGAACCCTAGAGATAAGTGCCATGTCAACTGTCAAGAGGAGTAATATTTATAAAATATTACCAACGCGCAACGTTACAAGTGTTAGCAATATTTTATTAGTGTGTTTGATATATTGAAAATCGAATGTAATTTGATATGCAGTAGAGTTTACGTACAATGGCAAATTAAATTAGTTTATGACTGTTTATGTTTCTTTTGGCAACTACGCAAAACATTCAGTTATTATGGGACGTTAGTAAACTAAAATGACGAAAATATCATGTGATATCGCCATCGCTGACAACAATATTAATTTAACTAAAAATACTGTGCGAAAAACTTTTAACGATGAAGTCACAAATATCTCGACATAACAAACGAAGCGGTACGCAATCTAGATCACATTCTTGGCAAATAAACTTAAAAATTAATGAGATTTCTTATGAATGAAATGCGTTAATAATCACTCATGTTTACTTCATACGAGTAAACGTTAAGAAATTACAAGTGGAACTCAGGCGCATCACCGACACAAGTTACGGCACAACAATTTCAAAATAGATATTGCAAACATTCGATATGGGGATATTTTTAGTAGCGAAACCCGGTTTCTGTCCGAACAAAAGATCATTGTAATTTGTACTCTATGCCTCGGATACGGTAGGGACATAAGTAATTATCAAACTCACTATCATTATTGAAATTCCAAAATACGGAGCAGAAATGAACGGCACATTGTTTGGAATATCGCACGGCTAAATAACAATTCGCAGCAGCTTAATAATTTTGGGGGTTATTAAAAAATCACTGACCTGGTACGTGTTTGAACGTCGGGAAAGCAGTTGGTACTGGGCAGTCGGTAACTCACTGTAGCGGGGTTTGGGCAGCGTGGGCGAACTATGTTTAAACGTGAGCCACAAATTTGAACTGACTTTTGTTCTCGCTGATTTCTTCAGCCGTAGCCGCTCCGACTACGCGACCGAATACGAAAGAAATTCACGTAAACTCATTTATATACGTAATATGAATCATGGAAATTATTTTCACTTTTCTCCCACACTCGATTTGTAATGAAAAAGCTATGAAAATTGTTTGCCAAATGCGCATTATAATAACAAGGCAACATAGTTATTACACATAACGTTAAAAGTAGCGTCTGGAATAATGATCATCCTTCATTGTCTGTCTATTCCAGTTTATAATGTATCGTCATTAAATTAAGATCATTTAAAATGTAACTAGATGCACTAAGATTAATTTTTTTTATTAAATAAGGGGGCAAACGAGCAAACGGGTCACCTGATGGTAAGCAACTACCGTCGCCCATGGACACTCGCAACATCAGAAGAGCTGCAGGTGCGTTGCCGGCCTTTTAAGAGGGAATACGCTCTTTTCTTGAAGGTTTGCAGGTCGTATAGGTCCGGAAATACTGCTGGTGACAGTTCGTTCCAGAGTTTTACAGTGCGCGGCAGAAAGTTTACTGTGGAAGACTGCCACTCATCAAGGTGATGAGGATGGTATGTTTTTCGCGTGGGACGATCGCGAAAAGTTGCAGATGGTATGATTCCGAACAATTCCTCAGAGCACTCCCCGTGATACAACCGATAGAGGATGCAGAGTGAAGCTACATCTCGGCGTAATTCCAAGGGGTCCAAGCTGTTTGAAACACTATGACAGTCAACAATTCGAGCGGCCCTTCGTTGGATACGATCCAGAGGGAGCAGTTGGTATTTTGGCGCCCCTGCCCAGAGATGAGAACAATATTCCATATGAGGCCGAACCTGCGCCTTGTAGAGTTGTAGGCGTTGGTCTACGCGGTCTGGTCAACGCCTACAACATTAATTTCTTATATTAGAGGTAAACGTGCATTTTTCAGTTTACTGAAACTTATTAACTTAATAAGTACTTATCAAAATCGGTGCAGCGATTCATGTGTCAACAGGTAGCAGATTAAATTCGAAATATTAGTATGAAAGCGTAATTTTATGTTTTACTCTTTTGATTTTTCAAAATATTCGACTTTTAATATAAATTCAAAGTAGTAGAACAACAAAACACAGACGGAATAAAAGCCCGTAATAGTACGAAAACCATTCAAATTCATAGGGAATAATGACTTGAATCTACACGTTGGTATTGGAGCACATTCGCCCGTCTGAAATATAGACGATAAATTATTAAGTTTGCCCAAGTTAGAGCACGTTCTATTCGGTGTCGACATCTATAATGTCATCTAACTATTAGGTTTAGCGACTGTGGGCAGAACAAACAGATTTATTATTAGCATTAGATTCTGATATTCATTAGCTAGGCGTATAATATTGTGTCCATCATAATTTTATTAACACCTTCACTGCGGCAAGTAAAATTTCAAACCTTCGTCTGGTGCGGCGGCGGGCCAAAGTGTGCCCCCAATGGTTTTTCCGCCAGTGCGGGGTGAGCCTTTCTCGACACACCAGCACAAGGTTAGATTAAATTACTATAACTTTGCGAAAACATAATGTAGGTGTACAGTTTTTGGACTGTTGGAATAACCTTGAACCCAACTACTTTAGATTTGATTCGCCCCGGGATCTGCCAAACAGGAAATGAGAAATAAACCAGGGAAAGTGGCGGGCCGATATCGACCCGATCCGCACTAGAAAGTATTTTTAGTAGAGATGGGAAAGACAGAAATAAGGGGATATAGAATATATATATTTTTATTAATATATTTAAATTCCTGTCTTAAAAAAACACAAAGCCCGTTTTTGTTTGCACATTCTGCAGTATGTTTTATTTATTTTTTTCGACACTTCTCATGGTTTCTCCCAGTTTTTCATATCATCCTGCACAATTTCGCCGTTTAACGCTCATCTCAAGGACATGATCCTTTGTTTCCTGCTATCGTGCGTTGTTATTTTTATAAAATGAATAATTATTGTATTTTAAAAAGATAAAATCGACTTCAAAATCGTACGTAATTGAGAATCAAAATTACCTATTTTAAACACTACTGAACCGATTTTGCTGAACAGTATTCCCGAAGTTAAACAGTACCCAGTACAAAAAAAGGAATTACTTTAATCACACTAGTAGTTCCGAAGATGTACGAACACAAACATAAAAACATACATGAATTTGTATGTCACTTTAGAAATTTGTCACATTTGTTCAGGTGCTGATAATATAGACTAAAACATATTAAAACTAGGCAGTTCTGAAAATAATACATACAATATACAAGTTGAATTGATAACCTTTTTTTGAAGTCGGTTAAAAAACGCGACGTACGTCAGCTACGACTTACGATAGATTGCACATCACTAAGGGCCGATTCACACCGGATCGGCAGCGGCCGGCAGCGGCGCGAAGAGCACTTTTAGTGTGAAATAATTTTAAACTTTATTTACATAAACTACTTGAAAACTTCTAAAAGGGCTCGAGGCGCCGCTGGCGGCCGCCAACGGCCGTAGTAGAAGTTAAGTTAAGTCAAGCGATACTAGTAGTTATAAGTATGTAAATAAAGTTTAAAATTATTTCACACTAAAAGTGCTCTTCGCGCCGCTGCCGGCCGTTGCCGGTCGCCCCTCTGCCGACCGCGGCCGACCGCTGCCGGGCGCTGCCGGCCGCTGCCAGCCGCTGCCTATCCGGTGTGAATCGGCCCTAACTGGCGAGGCGGACGCTCGGTGCGGTTTTTTTATGCAATAAGGGGGCAAACGAGCAAACGGGTCACCTGATGGAAAGCAACTTCCGTCGCACATGGACACTCGCAGCATCAGAAGAGCTGCAGGTGCGTTGCCGGCCTTTCAAGGGGTAATAGGGGAGGGTGGGGAAGGAAATAGGGAAGAGTAGGGAAGGGAAAAGGGTAGGGGATTGGGCCTCCGGTAAACTCACTCACTCGGCGAAACACAGCGCAAGCGCTATTTCACGCCGGTTTTCTGTGAGTACGTGGTATTTCTCCGGTCGAGCCGGCCCATTCGTGCCGAAGCATGGCTCTCCCACGTCTAAATGGGTCGCCAACCGCCTGAATTGATTTTTGACACCTCCAGTGCGTGGTGGGCCGATAACGACCTGCCATATTTTTTTTATAGGAAAGACCTATAATTTTGAACACAATCTCAAATATATATTTGCCTCTGTCGTACCTTTACAAGCACCTGAACACAGTTTTCTTCGTCCGCACCAGTTGAAATTCCGCGGCGGGCCGATTTAGGCCCGATACGCAGTGAAGGTGTTAACGTTGCATTAGCTTTTCATCTTTTTCAGAATAAGGTTAAATTATTGGAGAGTTAACAAAGCTTAAAACTGTCAAAAATGACGAATGGCACAAATATAGAGCACACAAGTCAAATTCAGATGATTTCACATAAATCAAAGTAATGGAAATCACGATTTGGAAATGACTATTTCACGTGATAACATAGATACTTTTGTATTCTACTACTAGTCTCTGTACAAGTATTTCAAGGCCATGTCTGCGTTGCTCTATTGTATTTTATACTGTGCCACAACGTAACGCAGCTGTTGATATAATAATATTATATAGAAGTGTAGAGCAAAGCCGATTTCACTGAGATCGGCTTAGATTATTATTATGTGCAGAATACAGACACTAAGATAATACCACTAGTACCTAAGCAAATCTTATTTTTCAATGAAAAAAGCCTAGCGTATAAAAATTAAACAACCTAACACAGTATGTAACTATGTAGAGTTACATAGTGTGTTATTTAGTTAAGTTTTTTTTTTTTTAAGTTTTTTAAGTTAAGTTTTTAAATTTAGTTATTTTTAAGACTTCTATATCAAAGAACTCAGTTCTAGCTGGTACCGACTTCAAAAGAGTAAAAACTGGGTTTAGTAGTTGAGATTTAGGGGCGATTTCATCAAAGAAATGGAACGCGTTCAATGTACACTGAACCGGTTCAAAACGTATAAACGCGATTATAACATCGAATTGCATTTCGCCAACATAAACTGAACGCGTTCAATGTACACTGAACCGGTTCAAAACGTATAAACGCGATTATAACATCGAATTGCATTTCGCCAACATAAACTGAACGCGTTCACAGCAAATCCGAGTTTTATCTCCTGAACGCCCAAAGTCTGAAGTTTAACGTCATAAAACCCGTTCAAGCCCTGTCATGATGGAACGAAAAACATAGACAAAAGAAATGTCAAAATAACAGTTTTGACACATGTGTTTGGTTAGTTTATGTATTGTTTCTTATTAATTTGTAGTTAAATTAACGTGAAAAGGCTTTAAAATGATGGAAACATGTAAAATAATCGCGTGACGTCACGTAAACTTAGATTTAATAATCGCGATCAATAGAATTTTGTGAAATCCGTTTGAAAGAGAACGAGATTTACGTCGCTGCCTGTTCATGCTTGCTGCATGCTTAGATCCCATTGAACGCGTTCGCGTTCAATTGGATCTAAGTTTTATAAAACGAAGTTTTATGTGTGATTGGTGAAATCCCACCTTAATCGAATTTTGAAAAAGGCACTAATGAAGAATCAACTATTTCATACTTTTTAGACAATTTTAAGACATACTTATTATTTTTTCCTTGGAAGTCGTGTTAAATTTTTTGTTAAGAAATAATAATTCAGGATAAAAAGTATCCTACGTCCTTTCCCCGGGACTCACAGTATATCTTCTATACCGAACAGTAAAATTGGTTCAGCGGTTTGGGCGTAAAGAGCCTGTATCAGCTGACAGACAGATAAATACACTTTCGCATTTATAATAATATTAGTATGGATTGGACCACGAAATTGTTATGGACTTTACATTTAAAACATTCACAAAGTGAACTCCATTTTCTTTTCAAGATTCAAACAAAACAGAAAAAGTAAACAACATAAAAATATCATCGTCGAAATTTTTCGTTCTAAATTCGGCTGTTTCGTCATCTCAGTTTATACTCATTGATGAAAATGCTGTGATGCATTGAGTGACGCGCTTAGCTCCTTATAAACACACCCACTCGATAAAAATAAATCTGGAATTTAAAGTTCATGTTTTAGAAGTCCATGATGGTATCTTATGTGGGTGACACACAAAAATTAATGAAACCATGAAGCATAATTTGTCATTTGTGTACCTTTGGGATTTCGGAGGCAGTTGGTGAAAACAGTAATTAGAGTTTACTTCTGGACTGGTAATCACTAGTCGTGGGTGCGATTTCCACGTCAGAAGAAATATTTGTTTTCTAGTTTGCATAGGGCAAAATTAAGGGCGATTAGGCGATGGGCTTGACTGCGTAATAGTAGGTGGGTAGTAGTACTAGCAACAAAATTTTTTTATTTTAAACAAATCCTGATCATTATTTTATTTATTGTTTATTTATTTTACTTGCTGCCGCAATCAAAGAAATGAAAAATTTTACAACCAATGTTTGGGGCTTATCTTAAAATCTTCATCATCATCATCATCGCCATCATCATAATATCAGCCTATATTCGTCCACTGTTGGACATAGGCCTCTCTCAATGAACGCCAAGATGACCGATCTCCTGCTTCTTTACTCTTCATTTAATTAAAATTAAATAGGTATCTGTTTGAAAAGATAGAGTCGGTGTAGTGCTAGTTTAATAGTAAGTTATTATAGCCATCGATACTGTAATAGTAAGTACAATGTAAATTAAACCTATGTTTTCGACCAAAACTATGTTCGACGCAAGTTTATAATTAATGTGTCCTTTCTTGTTCGACTAAGTTCGGTCTCCGGGCGGGTCTTATTTAACTTATTAGCGTTCTGCTATTTATTATAGTTACCTATAATATTTGACCATTAGGCATTAATGGTTCGAGCCCAGTGCCGGGGCATAGAGTTAAGACCTAAATTTAATGTGGGCATGATATATTTTGTGAGGTCCCCTGATGGATCACGAAAGAGGAAGAATTTTGTCGAAATAATTTTTTGACACCTACTTAAATTTTATTTATTAAAATTTGGGTACCAATTCTTGTAAATCCTAAAATAAAATGCATGTGATCCAGGGGTTGCGAGAACGGCGTGGCCGATGGCCTATACGGTATACCGCCCTCCCCGCCGCCTCTGTTTGAGCCGTTAATAAAATATGACAACAATATAGGAATAAACTATGACCCTTTGAGCTTTGAGCAAAAGCCGTCCTCATGTATCACCGTAATCATACTGTAATCACTGATGGCTTGTTACTGGATCGAAAGCACATTTTAATCAGAAAATAACAATACTATCATGTTAGATAATATTACAGAGGCATAACTCTGTAAGCACATTCTTATCACAATGTAACAATACCATTATGTTAATATTACAGAGACACAACTCTGTAAGTCTCTGTGTGCAACAGTGCATCAAATATCAATATTCTGACATATTATAAATTTTATTTCATTGTAAATTTTATTTTTTTTAAAGACTAATATTCCACTTTTTTAGTAAAAAGTGGCCCCGTGCGAGTTTCTTACGCCGGTTCTTCTCGCCGGGTTAGTTCCCGAACCGGTGGTAGGCAACATGTAGCTCAACGTTCTGAAAACATTTGATTCAAATTTATTCAGAAATAAAACGATTTTTATTTTTTTTTATTTTATTAAAAGCATAATATTATCACCTTTGTAATATTATGCGGTTGGTATAGTTAACGCTCTGTTTTTTTAATTATTTTTCTATGTACTTATATTTTATAATAATTATTAACAAAGAGTTTAATTTTTACCCAAAAAACCTAGTATCAAATTTTTTTTGATTTTACCCACATTTTACTAATAATAACTAATTATTAATTATTATCGATAAAATTAATTATAATATACAAATGACTAACAATATTCAACTAAAACACATAAAAATAAAACTGTAGAGTTGAAAGCTTTATCAAAATATGAAACCAAGGGTTAACAGGTCGGAGCGGTGTTTATACTAATGTAGACAAACTAGATGGCATTAGTTTGTAAGAACTAAAACTCCAAATAGCTTTGTCCACACTGGGCCTTTTTTTGTTCATCAAGAGCATGCGTATAACCATAAACTTATAATAATATACTGTCGCGTATAACGCAGTCAACAGCGAACGTGAGGCATGCCCGTGACGCGCGTTGAAATTGTAGCGCTTGCTATGACACTTTTCTTTCGACGCGGATGGATTTTGACGCATTCAATTTTTGAATATGCCAAACGAAAGTTGAATAAAAAGAAGATGACGAAAATTGAAGATGAAATTATTGTATAATGTGGACATAGCTAATTATCTCTAAATAAAGATTTAATAACTAATAGAAAAAAAAACCTAGAAAAACATGTTTTTGACGTGACAACGTCCTAAATTAGGTTGCGGCTGGGAGTCACTTATGAAAAAGTGTAACGCTCGGTAACGTTACGATGAGTCACCGAACGAGAGAGAGGCCCGCCGAATGCCTTGCGTCTCTCTCCCACACGTTGTCACGTAAAATCTTCGCCCGTAAAACCGACTTTACAGGCAACCATTTTTTTTATAATTTACAAATTATTGCGTTGTACTGGCTACTAATTATAGGTATGCAAAGTTTCGAAGTTATTAGACTATACTGGAGATAGGTAAAAATCGTGCTCAAAGAAGTAGTTACATATATACAGCGCAAGCTTATAAAAGCGTGTTAAAAATGTAGAGTGTATACAAACAAACAAATGTAAGTGCATAAGTTGATTAGAATAGATGTTTCCTACTTATTAATTTACAATCATCTTTTACCATTTGGCAAGATGGTGTCTAAAATTATTTGTGAGTTAGAATTCTTATTAATTTTTAAAATATTGTAAATAAATAAATTGCATTCAAAGTAAACTTTGCTGCAAGCTTTTATTTTTATATTGATTTTTAAAATATTTAACTATACTGTTATAGTCAAAAGATACCTTTAAAGGCAAATTTAAACAAAACATTATCAATTTAAATATTTTTATACAACGAGTACCTAAACTTTAAATATTTGAAAACTTGAGATATTAATATTATCAACTATTAGCAGAAGTTAGGAGTTTCATTGGAAACTTGTGTAGCCGACGGGCGAATTCTAATATGTTATAATTTATTATGAATAAGATGTTGGCTGTAACTTCGTTCGAGCCAGTTTATTAGCGACGTACATTTTGCGCCAGTAAATATTTAAAGTACTTTCATACTTAATCAAAATCAGGCAAGCAGTTTGAGGGCCAAAAATAACTTGGACGTCTGTGTTATCTGTAAAAATGTATACTGTGTACAGTATACATTTTTCCGTCATTCCAGCCTGACTGAGATAATTTTATAATTTTATTTATATTTATATTATTATAACTGAGATAAGTTTATTTATTCATTAATAAACTTAAGTTTGTTAATGAATAAATAAACTTAACTTCACGCTAATGGCATACGAGAACACGGATCTGCAATAAAAGTTCTGACATTATTTTAAGAATGTTAAGAAAAATAAAATTGATGATAGATTTTAAAGCACCGATTTTAAATACATTAATATCGGACTGGCTTGGATATTATTCACTTTTTGCTATAACAGGGGTATAAATTAAATTCTCAAGATACGATGTATCCCTTTACCAATGCACCCCAAAAGTTAGTTGGACAACCGTAAATTATTCAGAACGTATGTTGACTCCCCGGGGTCCGGAAATAGCCTAAGATACTAGTGTGGAGCTGTGAGTTGTGACTAAAATTCACTTGGTGGACTCTCTTTATAAAATCTAAATGTATCTTGTAGGCACGCCTTGGTTTGTAAGATATTTTAACGACTTTAGAAGACTTTAGACTTTAGAGTTATTAATACAAATTACGGTACATTTTTAACGGACTTCAGAAAAGGGTTCTCAATTCGATCCGTATGTAATATTTTATGTCTGTATGACACATCTAGCAACATATTGTGTACAAAGCACTGTAATAGGGGTTTCATTTAATACAGTGTTAATATTGACATATTGACCCCCATATTGATTGCTCCGTTTTTCAACGTCTCCATAATTATATTATAATAACTAACCAAGTGTTAATTTTTTAGAACCTTCACAAAACTTTATAATAATTATTATTGTATTACTAAATTATTCCGCAACTCAGAGACACATTTATCAAACCCTTAAGTAAACAAAAAAAAACTAATGACCAGAAGTGCCAGAAATAAAAAACGTAAAAAAGTTCCGATGAAAAAATCTACAAAACCAAGAAGAAGATTGACAGCCAAAAAAATAATCAAAAAACATTGAGTCAAAAAAGCAAGAATTCTTCAAAATGGGGAGCATGCTACGGAGCGATCTTATGTCCTTCTGTGAGATATACCTTCAGCATGGCAGCGCCTTTGAGGTGATGACGCATCTTGGAGAGATGGGATGCATTCAGCTCTTAGATGTAAGTATCAGCTGTAAGATGAATTAAGTTATGGGTTGCATGAGACCTTATCCAAGTCCAGGCGATTACTCGTTAAAAACATGCACTAAGGCCGCCGCAAACGTATGTTTACCGCATTAAATTTCTGACTTGGTTTTCCCTACTCCGTGAGACTAGCACAATCGTTAATTTTTTCAAGTTCGAGCGCGCTGACTTGCAAGAAACGTACCTACGTGCAGAATTCGTTCCGTACTGAGAAAAATGAAAGTGTGCGGAACTATTGTAATTTCTACTGATTCTACGCATTCGGATTTCCGAAAACGGAAAATAAATTCGGAAATTGCATATGGAAAACGAATTTAGAAATCTCATACGGAAAACGATTCAGGAAATCACATACCTACGGAAAAATTACGTTTGCGGTCGGCCTTATTATCAATCATTTAGTTCCATTGCAAAAGAATGGGTTCCAAATGGTATCTTAGGTCGTCCCTAAGATACCATTTGGTACCAATTCCTTATAACAGTCTACTCTACTATTCTATTATTTTAATGTAGTCACTTATTCTACTATTTATTAATGTAGCTGCTTTCTTTTTTGGATCTAGTTACTTTATTATCAAACCGTTATATTATATTAAAAACGTTTGTTTTGTAAATTACTAAACGGATCAACACAAACAACTGGAAAAACTTGGATTTGTAATAATTAAATCAAAAGTAATAAAAACTATCGTTCCTTGTATATAAGGTAACAATATGGTCCTTTATTTAAAAGGCGGAGGAGGTTGCAAATAAGCTTAGTACTAAGGAGTTCTTTATAGCAATGGGATCAATGCACCTTTGTAACTTGCGTCCATTTCCAAGAATTCTCGTCTCGATAACAATCTTAGATACTTTGCAAAGGAGATTAAATACTAACTATACAATAAGCCGCCAGTACCGGGTTCTACGTAGCAGTAGCTTGTAGGGAATCCAGCCCACGCGGCACTGCTCTATTAAGTCTGTAGTAAATAGATTTCCGACGTTGGAAGACTTTCCAGGAAAAGTATTTTTCCTGCAAAAATATTATGTAAGTAATAAGTATATTAGTACATAATAATGTTATCGTAATTTGATTTGAATAATATTGTGTGGTTATACACAATAAGCCAAACTCACAGTTGCAACTTGCAGGCACATTCACTACAGTGCGCAATTACAAATTGACTAGATGACGCCCGCGACTCGCGCGGAATCCGTGCATTTTCCGGTATTAAAAGTATCCTATATACCCTTTCCCGGGAATTAATGTATCTCTAATATCCATATACAATGTGTCCCGACACCGGTGTCCAAGCCTATAAGGTTATGATGTAGGGCATATTTTATCGACAAATTGGCTATCAAATTATTTTTTCAGTAACTTTTGTGAAAAAAAAAATATGGCTCTCATAGTAATCTGACCATTACTTCATAAGAAAAGCGTTATAACTTATAAACTATCTGCTCTATCTTCTATATATATCTTTATTTTATACATATTGTAAAACAAGGTCGCTTTTTTTCCCTCATGTCCCTTTGTTCCCTTTAATCTTTAAAACTACGCAACGGATTTTGGTGATTCTTTTAGTGTTAGATATCCCATTTATCAAGGAAGGCTATAGGCTATATTTTATCACGCTAAGACTAATTAGGGGCGAAGAAATAGAGGAAAATGTGGAAAAAACTGGGAAAATTATTTAAAAAAGGGCTAACTTGAACGAGTTAATCTCAGGAACTACTGGTCCGATTTGAAAAATTATTTCAGTGTTAGATAGCCCATTTACTGAGGAAGGCTATAGGTTATATTATGTTATCAACTTATCACGGACTAATAGGAGAATGTGGAAAAACGGGCTAAATTTTTGAAAGGGTTTATCTCGCGAACTATTGGAGCAATTTTTATGTTATTTGTCACAGATATTAAGAAGTAGACCACGTGAAGGATCATAGGCTATCGATTTTTTTTTCAGTGGCTATACATTTTATACCCGTGCGACGCCGGGGCGGTTGCTAGTTTTAAAATAAAAAATAACCAGTTTAATCGCTAGATTTTTTACAAAAAGCCATTAATTATAAATGCACTATTATTTTTTCCTTAAAAATTGTTTTTTCTGTAAGTATCGAAATTTATAACATATTTCCCGTGTAAGCGTAGTCCACAAGTTTAGCTATCAAATGAGATCTTTTTTATCTCCATACGAGTAGGATATTTACAAGAGAAGTATTGTTCAGATTAGTGTGAAAGCCCGAGAAAAACTAAAATGGCTGCCATTTTACAACCGTGAGAGACAGAAAAAATTTAAGAGCCAATTTTTCGATAAAATAATATATGCCATACATCATGATATTAAAGGATCGGACACCGGTTTCGGGACACATTGTATAACAAATTTCAGCAAAATCGGTTCAGAGGTTTGGACACCCTTTTACGCATTTATAATATATTTTGTATGAATTTGGTATGAATTATGACCTGCAAGTTACAACCTGCAAAGTTGTATCCACACTGCTGTTGTAAATTTGAAATCTTGTCTGTCTATCGAAAACCTTTTTACGCTCGACCGTAACCGATTTGAATAAAATTTGCCACAGAGACACTCAAATCAGAGACAGTAGAAGTAGGACAGTTTTTATTACAAAAAATTGTAAGTTCCCCGCAGGATAAACAAAAAATCAAATCAAAATCAAAACATCTTACGACTAACATCTTGTCCTATCAAGTAACATCTCTTCCAATATTATCTTGTATCTTATTCTTCTCAGATGACTCCCAATATAAAACCTGGTGCTAGAAACTACACCACACAAGTGTGCCGATGCGCGGAAATGGAACGAATTCTATTGTACTTAGAAGATGAAATGATGAAGGACAATATACCAATAGTCGACACAGAGGCTAACCCGAAACCTCTGCATTTAAAAGACATGACAGAACTTGAGGTTTGTATATTGATCACAGTAATAAATAATAATCCATACTTATATTATAAAGTTGAAGAAATTGATTTATTTTTTGTTTGTTTGTTTGAACGCGCTTATATCAGGAACTGCTCGAGTTGAATAATTATTTTAGTGTTGCATAGTCGAAGAAGGCTGTAGGCGAAATAAAATCAGGGTGCGACCAATAGGAGCGAAAAATTCCAAAGACAACGGGGAATTTTTTTTTTGAACGTACTCTCACAAACTACTGAACCTATATTTATGTAATTTGGCTCAAATATAGACCAGAACACAGGAGAGCACTAGGAATAATTTTTAAGGGAAAATGTGCGGTTCCTGTAAATTATCTTATTGACGCGTCTATTTCGACTTTACTCCAATTTATCGCAGTGCCTTAGAATTTAGATAATATGCGAGTAGGTACATGTTTGTAATTAAATAAACCAACTGTATTTATTTTGGTTCTAGGAACTACTCAATACGGTAGCTTCAATGAATAACGTTAAAAAAATTGGTATTTCATACAAAAAAATAAAATAAAAACATTTTACATATATCGTTTTATTACAAAGAATTTCGAGTATTCAGATTTCAGAATCAATTGACTAAATATTTCACATCGTTAACGCTTTTCCAGAAATCAATATTAATAACAACCGCGTTTTCAATTAAAATATACACCGAAATAATATTTAGTACGGAATGATGAATTTTCCACTTCGATCACTGTATATTAGTGATCGAAGATTTTCCACCATAATGTTAGTCATCAAACAACGCGCTGTTTACATACAGTAATACAATAATCTCCAATACAAGACGAGCAGTGCATTCGATATTTACAATCGCTCGAATCGAAACCGCGGCCTCTGTTTTTATTTAACATCGATACAAATATACAAGTATCAAGATATTTACATTTAATTCTCTCCACGGGGAGGGTAAACATGGGATTACATAGTGTATACTGTGTAGTGTGTACATATATCAAGTATTTGAACAAAAATCACCACGTGTTGCATATTTGTATGCGGGCGTATCTGTTTATGTTCTCAAACAGAAATTGACGCTTGTAATTTATTATTGTGTGCTTGGCTAGCGGTTCATTTCGAATATATGTAGAAGTATAAAGATATTAGAATAAACAATAAAATATTATGTTCTCTTACTTATAAGATTCAAACAGCATAATATGATATCAGGCTTTAGCGTTAAAATAATTACACAGTCTAATGTATAACACGTTAGATAAAAACGAGAAAAACATTCTGGATATTACTAAAAATTAATAACTAGGTTTGCCAGTGCAAGTGTTCGTCTTTTTATAAGTAAGGGTACGTGTAAAATTAAGGTACACGATAATTAAAAGTTTGAGAGAGTAGAGATGTTTTATTATACGAAACTTGTTATAAATTTTTATAAATATTTTTAGAACACTTTGTCTACATTGGAAAACAATATCATCAGTATGTCCGAAACTCAATCAGTTTTATTGCAAAACTACCTGGAGCTTACTGAAATGAAATACGTTATAGAACAATTCGGATGGCTTTTTGACGACGACGTCAATTCCAACGAGAAGTCCTCAATAAGAAGGTAATTATTAATAAATAAACCTACGTGACGCACGCACAGACAAATATTAATAAGTTAAATAAGTTAACTGTCATTTAATGAAGTTTTCAGCGTAAGCTACCTGTCAAACTCTACATTAAATTGAAGTTTAATCACCATTAAATAATGTATGTCTCGTACTACCGAGTGGAACATGAATTATGTAAATGTATTTAAGGTGGTTCATTTCCCATACAAAAAAAAAAAAAACAATCGACATTAATTAGCTAATTTCATACTATTACTTACTATATAAATTTATATGCACATCTATTAAAGCCCGTCACAGACTTAGCTATAATATATATTAATATATTTATAGCAAGGCATATTAATCTACTTATACTAAATCCACATGTCACAGAAATATATATTATAGTTAGCTGAGTGTGTGGTCACGCGAAAATTAGCATAGAAAATATATAATAATATGCCTAGCTATAAACATATTAATATAATATTATATTAAAGCTAGGTCTGTGACGGGCTTTATTTTGCAATACCATGCCCGCGAAATATATTTAAATTACTTTATTTCACACAGAAGTCAAATTTTTATTGATTTTTTTTATAAAAAGTGACATATTTTGTGGTTTATGTCACTTTTTATATTAGCTAATTAATGTCGATTGTTTTTTTGTATGGGAAACGGACCACTTTAATTAAAACTGTTGACATTATCCCCATACATTATCTGTCAAACTCTTCATTAAATTGAAGGTTAATATAAATTATAATTAAATGTCGCTGAGTAAGGCGGTGAACGCCATCCATATAATATAGTTATTGAATAGTTTCTTTGAAGTATAATTTACATAGAGCCAGTACTGGCTGCCAATAAGACTGGCAGCCAGTATTGGCTTGGCCTATGCCGCGTGTGAACAGTTTGGCCTGGCTTGAAAAACTCTTCACACGCGGCATATGCCAAGCCAATACTGGCTGCCAGTCTTATTGGCAGCCAGTACTGGCTCTGTGTAAATTATACTTAAGATTGAAAGGCGGGCACGTTCAAATTAATCCTAGAATCAAGATGGACAATATTGCACAATACGTGATATTGCACAATAAAATTGATCATCTAGGGGCCCGCTAAGCAGCTGGTGTGATTTAAAAAATCGGCCAAGTGCGAGTCGGACTCGCGCACTTATTTATATATTATTTTTAATTATTAAAGTACACGTAATATAATTAAGGCTTTTGTGAAAATTTCAAGTGCCTACTTATTGTCATCGTAGATACCGAGCAAAAAAATTTTGAAAAATTACGTTTGTTGTATGGGAGCCCACCTTAAATATTTAATTTATTTTGTTTTTAGTATTTGTTGTTATAGCGGCAACAGAAATACATAATCTGTGAAAATTTCAACTCTCTAGCTATTACCGTTCTTGAGTTACAGCCTGAAGATAGACGGACAGACAGACGGACAGACGGATAGACATCGAAGTCTCAGTAATACCGTACCCAAAGGGTAAAAACGGGACCCTGTTTTTACCCTTTGGGTACGGAACCCTAAAAAACGGTGTAGAGTCAGTTGCTACTTTTTAAAAGGGGAAAATAACAAAATTTAACCTATTATACCGCGGGGCACAGCTAGTAAACAAACAATAATTATAGAGTCACATATTACTAAATACTTACAACGTAAATTTTAATTAAAATAAAAAAAAAACTTTTAAATCTTAAAGTCCACATAATTTATTTAGATCTATTCATTTAAATCACTATTAAAATAAATCAGTTCAATACGGCCATTCCAAGATCGAAGTCTTAGTTAGACATTTGATCGGAAACATACCAATTACATATAAGTTGCACGGTAATAGCGGTAAGTTGAGCGTGGGAGCTAACAACGCATCTGTAAGTTTCTCAGAAATTTCTAAGAGAGCATAATGACAAAGTGCATTTCCTCGGGACAGAATTACACTATAGAGAGGAAAATGTATATAAATAGACGCTGGAAACACACGTGACTGTGTTCTCTATTTTGTTCTGGAATATCGGCTAGTACCATTTCATTGGATTTATAATGGCCGATTTACATGGGTGACTAACGGGGCGATTTTAGCCACCCGGCAAGTCACCAGTCGAGTCGCCTGTCCAAGTCGAATCGCCGCCCCATTTACACGGGTGACTAACGGGGCGATTTTAGTCACCCGGCAAGTCACCAGTCGAGTTGCCTGTCCAAGTCGAAATCGCCTGTGACTAGTTTATAATTATCGACACAATATGTCTAGTATTTTGGCGAGTCAGTGCACTCGGCCAAGCACTCGGTATGTTTATTATAGACACTTACCGAGTAAAATAGCGTAACAGTACACTCGGTCAAGCACTCGGTATGTTTATCATGGACACCTACCGAGTAGAGTGGCGAGACAGTACACTCGGTCAAGCACTCGGTCAAGCACTCGGTGTGTTTATTATCGACACCTACCGAGTAGAGTGGCGAGACAGTACACTCGGCCAAGCACTCGGTATGTTTATCATCGACACAATATTATCTATACTAATATTATAAAGAGGTAAACTTTGTTTGTTTGTTTGTTTGTTTGTTTAATTGTAATGAATAGGCTCAAAAACTACTGGACCGATTTAAAAAATTCTTTCACCATTCGAAAGCTACATTATTTACGAGTAACATAGGCTACATTTTATTTCGAAAAATATAGGGTTCCGTAAGATATTTGGGTTTTTCTGACACAAGGTGAAAAAAATCAACCAGAAAATTTACTTATTTTGCGTACGCTGCCTAAACTATAAAAGATAGAACCATACAATGTTCTGAATAAATGTAGATCTTTTAAATCGAGTCAAGTTTTAAGGCGAGTCAGTGCACTCGGCCAAGCACTCGGTATGTTTATCATCGACACAATATTATCTATACTAATATTATAAAGAGGTAAACTTTCTTTGTTTGTTTGTTTGTTTAATTGTAATGAATAGGCTCAAAAACTACTGGACCGATTTAAAAAATTCTTTCACCATTCGAAAGCTACATTATTTACGAGTAACATAGGCTACATTTTATTTCGAAAAATATAGGGTTCCGTAAGATATTTGGGTAGGTGAAAAAAATCAACCAGAAAATTTTCTTATTTTGCGTACGCTGCCTAAACTATAAAAGATAGAACCATACAATGTTCTGAATAAATGTAGATCTTTTAAATCGAGTCAAGTTTTAAGGCGAGTCAGTACACTCGGCCAAGCACTCGTGCGACAAATTCTGCGTGAAAATGTCGCGTCTGCGCTCGCCACAGTAGTATTCGCAGCAAGCGATCGCTTGCGACTGAGCGTTTACACGGTTTAGTCACCAGACTTTGGGGCTTGCGACTTTAGCCGCATGCGGCGTAGTCGACTTGTCATTTGCACGATCGATTTTCGAACGGGTGACTAAAATCGTGCGGCTTTAGTCATCCATGTAAATCGGCCATAAGGATGAAGCCAAACGAGCGTAATTTGTGAGTTGTGAGTCGCAGAATTTCTGCCGCGTGAACGAACATCTTTTCATACAAATCGTGACTCACAAAATTACGCTCGTGTGAATCAAACAGGACTTTTGTATGAAACTGAATGCAGCAGAATTCTGCCGAATTGAAATGCTGCGACTCACAACTCACAAATTACGCTCGTTTGGCTTCGCCCTTAGCCTCCGCCAGAACGCGCGGTGTGGCGGCTACATGGCGAAATCACAAGAAAATGTATGTAAATGACAGCGCGATCAGGCCGCTATTTAATCAAATCGTTACATACCTTTGCTTCTAATCTCACGATGTAGCCGCAAAACCGCGCGTTCGAGCGGGCGCATTTAAATGACAGATGACAGATCTATATTTTATTTGGTCGAGTTACAACTGGTCAATTTTATCATGATCTGGTGGGCTATTATGACCTCTATTTCCAGCCAGTTTACGCCCAAAATGTACCGTTTTCGGGCGTAAACTGGCTGAAAATAATAGGTCATAATAACCCACCTGCTCTTTCTTGGTAGGTTAGGTTGGATGATGTGTATTAATATTTTATGAAAGCACCTTATTTTTTTCTACGTAATCAAATTTAAATTGAAATTTACTTCATATTATCATTATCAATTAAGAGCTAGCGACAGCCACACTTTTGTAATTTTATAAAAGCTGTAAGTTTGCCCAGGTATAGAGTTTAGATAGTATGGGGTTTTGGTCCCCGTTACTTTAGGAGGTATCCACTTCTGAAGTCCTACCTAACCTTCGATAAAGAAACCGCAACCGAAATTTCTGGCCTCTATGGTGGTCATATACAGATAAACTTTCAGCTTCTATAAGACGACAAAAGTCTGGCTATCGTTAACTCTTGGGCCATAATCAAAGATAAATAATAAAGGTTAGCTTTCCATCTCAATTAGTGTTAATTAGTGATACATTTGGCGCATCGTCAAGAACAGTATTCGTTATTAAATTATTAGTATCAGATGCAACGCTGTGCAGGGTCACATTTAAACTCCAAGGCAAATTTCAGCTCCATCAAGCGAGACGCAGGATTCACTGGTCATCTTCACATTATAACTGGGGTTGTTAGAAGAAACAAAAGTTTTGCTTTCGAGCAAATTTTGTGGAGGATTACTTTGGGTAACATTTATTATAAACATGCAACACAGGATATTTTATCTCAGGATCCTCAAACAGTAAGTACAGTTACAATTTTATAATCTATACATCTATATACATATTATATACATATACACACACCGGCAAAATTAGCGGAACATAGGTAAAAAGGGCCACAACTTGAATTCAAGTGGGTCGGGCTGTGTGAAATCCTTTTTTATAGTTTCTAAGCTCATTTAAAAAATAAAATATTGAACAAAACTGGCAAGTTGACAGATTTTTATTGCAATTATGCCCTACTAAGTGTTTTTCGATGATTGACGTTGTAAGTGTTTCTGATAAGAATGGCGTTTTTAGCGGGGTGCAAGGTATGCCAGCTCATTTAATTGTTTGGTTTTTGGAAGAACGTTACAAAATTAGTGATTTTCCAGCATCTACGACAGCTAGAGCTGTAACCACGATAGAGAAAGGTCACACCTACCGTTCGGTCAGTCAGGCCTTAGGTGTGTCAGCTTTCGTGGTACATCGTAAATTTCAACACTACAAAGAGACTGGATCTTACGTTCGGAGACGAGAACAAGGCAGATATCGGGTGGCAAAGGTTCAGGATAACCATTTTATAAGCCTTAAGAAATCGACCTCAAACTGCTGAAACCTATCGGAACAGGTCCGAGATGTACGTGAAGGTGATTGTACTGTAAGAAGAATACTCAAAGAAGTTAAATTAAACTCAAAGGTTCCAGCAAGGGCACCAAAACTTGAGACAGGGCACCAAAGAGCCAGGCTAAGATTTGCGCGTGAACATCAAAATTTAACAAGTGAGTGAAATCGTGTGCTGTACAGTGATGGGAGCAAATTCTGTGTAAATTTTGTTGACAGGTGATAAAGAATGTGGATAAATCGTAAAGAACGCTAAAGACCATCAAACTTAACGGAAACAGTGGCCTATCATGCAGGCTTCGTAATGGTTTGGGGTTGCATATGATTTGGAGCCCGCACAGAGCTGATGATTGTTAATGATGGTACTTTGACAATACAGGGCTATAGCACAGACATCTTAGAACTGCATGTTGTGCCTTTACACAGTTTTAGGCAGTAAATTCAATTTTATGCGCGTCCATAGAGTAAAAAAATCGGGCATTATGACCTAAATGATGCTAGCGTAGCCCAGGTGGAGAGGTCAGCACGTTCTACGGATGTGGATCCGATTGAGAACATGTGGCACATCAATGGGTGAACGGTACGAGTTAAAACTCCAGCTCCAAAATGTGTTCAGGAGCTCGAGTTGGCGCTACTGAAGGAGTAGAAGAATATCCCACAGGAAATTATTTACAATCAAATTGCAAGCATGTAATGGCGTATCTAGACTCTCTTCAGATCCACAGAAGGCATTACACGCGGTTAACATGGCATTTCTTAAGGAAAAATGAAGAATTTAACTTAAAAACTTACTACTGAAATTTCAAAGATTATTCTTAATTTTTGATTTTTGCTGATTTTTTCTATTTTACATGTTTTTATGCCCTAAATTTATATAAGTTTTATTTTTTAATCATCAATTATTAAATTAATAAATAAATATATTAAAAACAGCGGATAATTTTCAAAAAAAATAAAATTTTGTTATGTTCCGCTAATTTTGCCGGTGTGTTTTTTATTATAAAGAGGTAAACTTTGTTTGTTTGTTTGTTTGTTTAATTGTAATGAATAGGCTCAAAAACTACTAGACCGATTTTAAAAAATTCTTCCACCATTCGAAAGCTACATTATTTACGAGTAACATAGGCTACATTTTATTTTGGAAAATATAGGGTTCCGTAAGATATTTGGGTTTTTCTGACACAAGGTGAAAAAAATCAACCAAAATATTTACTTATTTTGCGTACGCTGCCTAAACTATAAAAGATAGAACCATACAATTTTGTAAGTAAATGTAGATCTTTTAAATATCTACAAAAAAGTCCGCGACACACAATACCTATCTATGTCAAGTGAGGTACAACAACCATTATTTTATTTAAAAATCTTGATTTTTTTGGACTACATTTAAACGCATTTATTTTACTCATGCTATTAATCTTTATCAAAATGAATTATTTCATCACTAAGTACAGTTTATGTAGATAATATTTGGTCTTTGCATGATTACAATTGGACGTTTGGTTTAGAAGTTCTGGCGAAATTAAAAATTGCAATTTACGCCCGTTTCGAAGTGGGCGCTACCAAGGCGGGGGGTGCGCAGTAGCGAAGATTATGACCGGCCCTGCAGCTGGTGAATCTATACTAATATAGCTGACCCGGCAAACGTTGTTTTGCCATATAAATTATAGCAGTGCCCGCGACTTTGTTCGTGTGGTTGTCGAAAACACTGTCGCGATTGCAATAAAAAGGATATAGCGGGTCAATATCTTAAGGCGATATATCGAAAATAAATTATACCGCAAGGGCAATTTTATACTTAATAATACGATAATGATGATGAGCGAAATTTGCATAGTAGCATCTGCTTTCCGTTCTTAAAACAACATCGAAACTCCCAAACTTGTATCTATAAAGAATCAGGAGTTCCCTCAGCACCTTCCGAACCATGATATACTTCGGTGCAAAATCTTACTTGCTTCGCTTACTAATGCTTCGAATACTTCTCACGAAACCGAAGTCATCAAATGTTTCCATATAAATTTTGAAGAGTTCCCTCGATTACTAATGGATCCCTTTATCAGGTCACCACTTTTGTGAACGGGGTACTAAATTGGGATGATGCCCTATACACCAAAAGAAAAATTTTGAAAATCGGTTCACATACCGCGGAGTGATCGTTAAATATAAAAAAAACGAATATAACACCTCCTCCATCTTGAAAGTCGGTTAAAATTGTAGCCTATGTGTTATTCTGATGTATAAGCTATATTATTGTAAAGTTTCATTAAAATCCGTTCAGTAGTTTTTGCATGAAAGAGTAACAAACATCCATACATACATCCTCACAAACTTTCGCCTTTATAATATTAAGTAGGATATACTATTATCTCATACATATTATTATATCTCATGCACATTAATATGATAAAATTGCCACCTTGGTAAATATAATAATTATTAATATCTATAATTTTTATATCGCTTGACAAACTCTAGTCTCGATCTAAAAGACTATAAAAAGTACCAATAAAACGGTCATAATGGGACGATGCATGATACTTATAATGGTTTTAAATGGTAGTGATGATGATAATGATGATTGTAATTTGCATAGTAATAGCAGCAGTAGTTGCTTTCAGTTCTTAAAACAACGTCGAAACTCCCAAACTTGTATCTATAAAGAGATAGGAGTTCTCTCAGCACCTTCCGAACCATGGTATGTATTTGCACCAAGATGGTGCAAAATCTTACTTGTTGGTAGCATATGCTTAGAATACTGCTAACGAAACCGAAGTCACCACATGTTTCCATATAAATTTTGCGTAGTTCTCTCGATTTCTTTGGGATCCCTTCATCAGGTCACCACTTTTATGAATGTGGTAGCAAATAGAGATGATAACCTATACACCAAAAGAAAAATTTTGAAAATCGGTTCACAAACGGCGGAGTAATCGTTGAACGAACATAACACCTCCTCCATTTTGAAAGTCGGTTAAAATTATAGCCTATGTATTATTCTGATATATAAGCTATATTATTGTAAAGTTTCATTAAAATCCGTTCAGTAGTTTTTGCGTGAAAGAGTAACAAACATCCATACATCCATACATCCAAACTTTCGCCTTTATAATATTAGTAGGATAGGATTATAAATGCGAAAGTATCTCTGTCTGTCTCGCTTTCACGCCAAAACTACTGAACCGATTGTAATGAAATTTTGTACACAGATAGTCTAAAGCCTGAGAAAGGACATAGGCTACTTTGTAACTGGAAAAAGGGGGGTGTAAGGGGGTGAAAATGCGTAAATTTGTTGAAATTTAGTTGGTTCCAAAAATTCATAACAGATGGTGCTAAGAGTCGCCTACATCTCGCTATCGCTTGCTCATAAGTCTTTCTATAAGAGGTGGCACCATATTGAGTTAGTTGTTTCGATACTTTCGATTGTTTTACACGTTATTAAATAACTCACTACTCAGTACTTTATCTATGCAGTGACGTAACCTTAAACCTACCAATGATAAAATATAGTTTATGGGTAAAGCTAAATTTGTGTAATGGGGTGCTAAATAAGCTTTAAATTTGGTATAAATAAAGTTTACTTAATTTAAAAAATGAAATATTTTAGTATTTTGATTTAAGGGGTACCAGGGTTTTAAAAAGCTTTTAAATTTGACACCAATTTTGTTGACACCGCGCGCTATAAGTCGCGGGCAACAGCTAGTATATAATAAAATCGTAGGAAAGTCAATTCTGTACATTGAATATTTTTGAAAAATAATACTTGGGACGTAATCTACAATCGATATGGAAGCCAAAAATATAGTTTTTAGAATTTTTGTCTGTTTGTCTGCTTGTCTGTTTGTCTGTATGTTTGTCCGGGATAAACTCAGAAAGTACTGAACGGATTTACTTCTGCACGAATATTACTTAGAGGTCGGGTCAACACATAGGCTATAAATTTTAACGATATCACCTAGGGTGGGGGGGAGGGGCTCATGTTTTAATATTTTTAGTTTTTTGCTCATATCGCATAACGGTGCGTTGTAGAAAAAAATGTCGTGTACAGTGCGAGTTGCGGCAAAGAGCCACCGTACGTAACAAGTACCTAACTGTTAAGTACGTTTTGCTGTTCCAGCTTACATCTTAATTCATACCTGAATGAATATACGCGCCTATAGTATAAGATACTAACGACACCCGCCTCAAAGTATTGTATCTCCATAAGCAGCAAAATTGGTTCAGAGGTCTAGGCGTGCAGAGGTAACAAACAGATAGACATACACGCTTTTGCATATATAATATTATATATGCGACCCGCCCCAGCGTCGCACGGTTATAAAATATATAGCCACTGAAAAAATTATTAAAATCGATAGCCTATGATCCTTCACGTGGTCTACTTCTTATCTGTGCCAAATACAATAAAAATTGCTCCAGTAGTTCGCGAGATAAGCCCTTTCAAATAATTTCCCCCGGTGTTTCCACATTCTCCTATTAGTCTTAGCGTGATAAATATAGCCTATAGCCTTCCTCAATAAATGGGCTATCTGACAATGAAAGAATTTTTCAAATCGGACCAGTAGTTCCTGAGATTAGCGCGTTCAAGTTAGCCCTTTATAATAATTTTCCCCGTTTTTTCCACATTTTCCTCTATTTCTGCCTCTGCGCTCCTATTCTACCGTCGTAAGCATAAACAACGCAATCGACATTTTTTACGAAATTGAGTTATTAGTATATTCGGAATCGTTGAAACGAGATTTAAAAGGATCAATCACTCGTTTTTTAATATCTTCTATAGTTTTCATTTTATTGTTAGTCATAAACAGCGTATGTGATATTTTTCCAAACGTATTACTAGTAATATACATCATAATCAAACATGCGTTTGTTATGACTGTCTTACAATTTCAACGTATAAAATACTAAGCATAATCAACGCATGTGTGACAGTTGCGTTGTTTATGTCTAGGAAATGCACAATTATTGTGATGCTTATCTTTAGCAAAGATAAGGGAATTACGTACATTTAAGTTGCAAATACAGTTCGACAAGGCTTTAAATGAACGTGGCGAGAAATAGAACTAATGCTGCTAAGTGCTATCATACAAAAACGTCATTTTTGATAATTCTCCTTTACCAGCGCCCATTGACATCATTGACATATTCATTTTAAGCCTTGTCGAACTGTACGTTCAATATGACTAGCAAGGAATGATAAGGATCAGCTCACATGCATTTTTTTTTTGTAACCGAACAAAAAAGAAAACAACTTTAAAAAGATGGATATAGCAATCTCAATTATTTTAGTCATATTTTAGTACAACTTTTATTAGTTTGAGAATTGCCATGAAAATAATTGTGATAAACTAAGTACAACTTAAATAAAAAATAAAAAAAGTAAATTAAAACTTAATCAGGCATAGTACGATTTATCGATCGATCTCTGTATTTTTTTAAATTCGTAAAACCTTTTTTGATACTTAACCAATATTTGTATCTTTCGTATGAAGCTAAAAATGTTTTACTAAACAATTCATTTTGGGAAAAATCATTATTCTAAGTAAGTGGTAATTATATGCCCTATGTCCGTCTGGCGGTAGTATGATATGGACACTGTTTCCATTATACAAGAGATGATTTTGAAATAAAATAAATTATTAGGTTTATTTTTAACAAAAATAACATTCTTCTAGTGACTAGTCGATACTACGTGTACACGGGAATTACACGCTTACAAAACAGTAATCTTAGGTAAGTATTCAAAATTCTTCAATTCTTGTGAATAGTTCACCACCTCATATGACAGAGAAAGAGATCAAAGTTCAAAGTATGCAGTTTCCTAAGCAAAAATAGGGATAATGAAAACAAATAATTATAAAACGCCAAAGAGCTCCTTAACAGGCATAGGAGTTAGGACATAATACGACCACTTAGTTTTGTCTTAATTTTAATATTTTTTAAGAAACAGTTCTTAGGTATACATTGTACAGGTAAAAATTAAGACCACACCATATTTAAAAATATTTTTAGTGCCAGTGCACATGGGGCCTGATTAAGGGTTAAGAAATAATGTACCGGTTCATGGATTGCTATGCATCTATTTAAAGTTGTTTTTTTTGTTCGGTTACAAAAAAAATGCATGTGAGCTGATCTTATCATTCTTTGCTTTTTTTTTACGGGCAAAAGGCCCACTATACATTCCCACCACTGCAACACCTGTGTCGCCAGGATCAACAGTGGTAACCAACCACGAAAACTCTTTGATATGATCTCAGGGATGCCCGAGAGACAAGCTAAATCTGTCTTGGGACCCGCAACGAAATTAATCAGAAGAAATATAGGAGGAGTAGGAGATATCCAATTTCCCTCCCCAAGCAAAGCGGAGACGGCCAAAATTGTAATGACATTGATGTCCGAACAAAGGGGGAAGCACCACGGGAAAAAAAATTAAATTATACTTAAAACAATATGCCTACTTCATAAAAAATACATTTATATATAATGGCACACTTGTGCTCGATTGTTTCCAGTAGTATTTATGACAAAAACTTTTGAAATCACGGAAATTGTTTGCGCTGCCTACGAGGTCATCGTAATATACGACTCCAAATCATTCTTTGCTAGTCACATTGAACGTATGTGCAACTTAAATGTAAGTAATTACCATGAACGTAGAAAAAAAGGCGGACGGAGTCTTGTTATATACAAAACTGTGTCTTCACTTTTCTTCAGAGTCGGCCACGCACACATTCTGACGCCTGTCAAATGGTATGGACTAGCGCGAGAATATGTGCATGCGGACCGTGTACATACAGTCAGCTGGCCGACTTTGAACGACACAGTTTTGAGTATGGTGGGACTCCGTCCGCCTTTTTTTATACGTCCATGGTAATTACCTTATCTTTGCTAAGCATAAGCATCACAATTGTGCATTTCCTAGACATAAACAACGCAACTGTCACACATGCGTTGGTTATGCTTAGTAAATTAACATTATTGCAATCCATATTTTCTAGTCATAAACAATTTTCCGTCTTTAAAAATATTAAAAATAACTAAATATGTAAGTATAGCATCGCATAAGCAAAGTTAACATTTAAATGCACCTAACAAAATAAAAATATTTGGAATATTCCCGTTAGTTTCAAAGGGACAATAAAAAAAAAGAATAAAACTTTAGGCGCGAATTACTCGAAAGTTGCCGCCAGATGCGTTGTTTATGATAAGGAGACTACATTTTATGATAAGGAGACTATATTTTATCACGCTAAGGCTAATACTGCCGGTATTAGTCTTAGCGTGATAAAATATAGCCTATAACCTTCCTCGATAAATGGGCTATCTAACACTGAAAGAATCATCAAAATCCGTTGCGTAGATTAAAGGGAACAAAGGGACATGAAGGAAAAAAACGACATTGTTTTATAATATGTATAGATTATGGATTATAATTTCACTCGGTTATGTAGGACGAAACTGTACTACGTAAAACTTTAAGTTCTAAAACGCGGAGACTACTGTGATGTTTCACTTTTTAATTTCGTAGAGTTTGCAATTTTTAAAACAGATTCGTATCTAATTAAAACATTATTAAAACGATGTTTTTTAAAATTACTTCGTTAAACTTTTTAATGGGTTAAGGATTAGAGTTATAATTCTTATAACACTATAGCTGTACTTATCATAATCTTACTGAGCGATTTTTAGGCATGGGATGAAAGTTTTAGAAGGAACATCCATCCTTCCATAATCAAAGCGCACGGAAGTGCGCAAGCCTAGTTCCAGCAGGCCGCGCGCATGCCGTGCACTATTTACACGAACCGTTTCGACGTACTTTTGACCCCCCTGTAGCTCAGTGTCTATTGCGAGTGCAAAGATAAAATTATACCTACGTAATTATTTACGAGTACTTAAGCAGTATACCCAATTTCATAGATATAGCTTCAGTAGATCCTGAGATATGTCCTTGTAAAAATAGCTTATTTTGGCACTGACTCACTCATTCACTCACTCATTCACTCACTCACTCACTGACCGGTAATCAAAACCTCTAGGCCACTTCCAATTGTCCTAGCGTTATGAAATTTGGCACACAGGTCGTGTGTTATATGTAGATTAACGAAAAATTAAGAAATTGTAGAAAATGGTCAAGCGTGAGTCGGTTCATCTACGAACTTCAGAGGCCACTTCCAATTGTCCTAGCGTTATGAAATTTGGCACACAGGTCGTGTGTTATATGTAGATAAAAAAAAATAAGAAATTTTAGAAATCGGTCAAGCGTGAGTCGGCCTATCTACAGCCCATACAAACTTTAATGTCATAGCGTTATGAAATTTGGCACACAGGTCATGTGTTAAATGTAGAAAGAAATTTTAGAAATCGGTCAAGCGTGAGTCGGCCGATCTACGAACTTTAGAGGCTACTTCCAAATGTCCTAGCGTTATGAAATTTAGCACACAGGTCGTGTGTTATATTATTATGTAGATTAACGATAAATTAAGAAATTTAAGAAATCGTCAAGCGTGAGTCAGTTCATCTATGAACTTTAGATAAAAATTCTTATGTACCAGTGATATAATGAGGCATCTTTTGAAAGTATTGTTTATATCGGGCGTAGCACAAAAAGAAAACATAGGTAGGATTTCTTGAAAAAAAGTATTGAAATCCCACCAAAAACATACCTGTTAAAATAGGGCCTAGTTCCTATAGGCTAACTGTTGGTCTAAAAAAAGAGTTGAAATCCAATCCAATGCCAAGTTCAGATGCACTTCATCGATCATAATCATCTTTATCAACAGCCTGATCCATAATACTTCTAAATTTGAACTTGGCAGGTTTTTGTGCTATGCGTTACACTTGATTAATTATATAATTAGATAATATTAATAGAATTTAAATAACCTTCCAAGTTCAAATTAGAAGTATTATGGATCAGGCTGTTGATAAAGATGATTATGATCGATGAAGTGCATCTGAACTTGGCATTGGATTGGATTTCAACTCTTTTTTTAGACCAACAGTTAGCCTATAGGAACTAGGCCCTATATTAACAGGTATGTTTTTGGTGGGATATTATGCGTTACTTAAACCATCATGTCATTGCAATAATAATTGTGCTAAAATACCTACTTATTTTGCAACGAATCATTGGGAAGTGAATCTATACATAATATTTTAAAACAAAGTCGCTTTTTTCCCTCATGACCCTTTGTTCCCTTTTTTCCCGCGAGTTTTGGCGCAACGAAGTTGCGGGCGTCATCTAGTAGGCTATATATTATCACGCTAAGAGTAATAGGAGAATGTGGAAAAAAACGGGGGAAATTATTTGAAAGGGTCTATCACGCGAACTACTAGAGCAATTTTTATGTTATTTGGCACAGATAAGAAGAAGATCACGTAAAGGATCAAAAGACTATCGATTTTAATCATTTTTTAATGGCTATATATTTTATACCCGTGCGAAGCCGCCGAGGCGGGTCGCTAGTACTGAATAAAACGCTAATCAAAGCAATGTTCTATCAGATAAAATATATTTTATAGGACCTATGTAATTTGGTGGAATATTAAATTGTCAAATCTAACGACTAACCGACAGATGACTATTAACATTGATTTGACCCAAACACAACTAAAGAATATCAGATCCGTCATCTATTTTTATTATTCGTAGGAGTCCGTAGGTCATCTACCTACGAATTTACGAATTTCTCTGATAGCACTTATTAAATGTTTTAGTACGTTGTGTTATGTACGTATTATCGTTTCTAATTATTAAAATATCACGAATTATTGTTTTATAATAATCAGTTAGTAGTTCAGGACATTTGCAACGACGATGACAGTTAAAGTATAAAAAAATTATGACTAGACGTACGGGCAACACACTTACAAGTTACGACTTCTGTGGCTCAGTGGTTGAGTGTGTGGCGACGTGGGATTTGGGACGCGGGTTTGAATCCCGCCAACGGCAACGGTATAAAAAGTTGACAATGCTCCTGGGTCATGGTTGTGCATAATGTGTATGATAATAATATAATGAAAATTTAAAATATACTTACATAGCACAAGTCCCTCAGGAATTAGTACGGGGTCAGAAAAACGTGAAACATCCATATTATTATATACTATTATTTTATTAATATTAATAAATTAGGTGGGAGGATTAAAAAGCGATCCTTTTAAATCCTCCCACCAGCCCCACTACAAAACGAGATTCCATGAGAACGTGTAAAAATGTTGTAGGGAAAAGAGATTCGGAAAGTGGGATTTCTAGCGATTTGTCAAGGCAAACAATTGAGCGAGCGTATTGAAAAGGTATGCCGTGGATTTGGTGCAAATACTTACTCATGTTCAGAGGATTTCGCCGAGAGAAAGGACATGATTCACCAGCTGACGTCCAGAATCAACGACATGAAACAGGTATTAAATTGAAATACAGCCATAGTATTATTTACTATCAGAGAAAATACTTGATAGACAAGTTGTAACAAAACAAAGTGATTATCACTTTGTTTTGTTACAACCCAGAGGCGGCGCAAGGCGTGGGCGGTGTGGGCGACCGCCCACGGCCTCGCGCCCCTTGGACCACAATTTTTTTTAAGGTTTTATGAGTTATAATACTCAAATATTCATATAGTTCTTGCAATCTACGACTGCGCGTCGCCTTTATTTGTAGTTGGAAATGTGAATAGACATTTTCGTTAGTGTGCGTACCCGACGGAGCAGTCAGTAGCGAGCGAGCCATGTATGCGTGTATAGATATGGTCACTCACACAACTAAGGGCGACGCGCACTCGTAGATTGCAAGAACTATAAATAAAAAAGTTTTTTATATAAAACTTGAGTATCTATCACAAAATTATTTCTCTCAACAAATTCGTCATTTAGCGACATCCATCAGGGGGCCTCGCAAAATATATTTTAGGGGGCCTCGCAAGATATATCTTGGCCACATATAATTTTGGTCTTGCCCCGCCACTGTTACAACCTGTATACATCGGATTTCGTTCAAGTTAATTGATCGGGTAATATAAAGTAGATCTACTATTTGCTTCAAAATCAATTTCTCTAGCGGTTCAATTTCAAAAAGCGATCGCTCGATAATGAAAAATTCGTTCTTTGTTTTGTTCAATTATGAGCGTGTTTTCGTGAGTTATACTCTATTCATTAAAAACCTCCAGGTAAACATGTGGGATGTTTACCCGAGATTTCTGTTATTATTTTAATCCTCTAAAATAATATGGCGAGCTTATTTTCAGAAAGGATTTGAAAATGCTTTGACAGTTTGGTATGTCTCCTCGCTCTATAATATTTAGGTCAGTAGTGGTAGAGCAAAAAATTGCAATTCCTTTCAGCCGCTCTCGTATTTATTCGCGGAGATTTTTATGGGATGGAATTTATTTCAACTTGACTATTAAATAAAAGTTAAAAATATTACTGTTGAGCTGAGAAATTAGTAGAAAATATTGGTGATGAGTTACCTATTTCGATTTTCGAAATACCGATGGCTCCCTACGTTAATTAGTCGTTGTTTAGCATTTGTGTGTTTACATAGTTAATTTATTTAATTTTTGTTGAGTTATGAACACACTCTTGTTCTAAATGATCTTAAAAGACATGACTGCATTGATAACGGATGTTACACAAAAATGCTTAACAACGTCCATATTTTCGTTCAAAATCCCACAACAGTCGTTATAGAGCCAACTATAATAGTAAGATAGTTACTACATTTACAAGTGGGCGTTTTTTGGTGTATAATTTATTATTTAACCCTAATCGTTTTAGGTTAAAAAAAGATTGACACTGAATTAATATTTGATTCAAAATCAAGAAAAGAAATTGAACTTTATTTTATTGTTTAAGGCTATGAACAAAACACAGTTTCTCCGCTGCAAATCCTTAAGGACCATTGGGGAGAAATGGGACACTTGGATGGTACAGATAAAGAAATCGAAAGCGGTGTATCACAATATGAACCTGTTCAGTTTGGACATAACTAAGGAGTGTCTTATTGGGCAGTGCTGGGTCCCTGATAATGATTTGCCGCTTGTGTCGAAAACATTACACAACATTTCGGTAAATTATTTCATTCCCTTGAAGACACGTATGTCTTTATTTACTACAAAAGACGATGTCATACACTATAAAGGAAATATTACGCAAAGGTTGGAGCAGAGGGCGCTACTAGCTCATACAGTAAATAATCCGACCAAAATCCGACATGTTGCATACATAATATTGACAGAAACGTTGTCGAACGTTGAACAAAACTTTTTGTATTACTGTATTTGCTGTTGCTGTCTCTAGCGCAGAGGTTCCCAAACATATTTTGTCTACCGCCCACTGTAATAACAAATTATATTTTAGCGCACCCATTGCTTCAATTTAAAATGCATCCTGATGAAATAAATTACCCCCCAAGACTCTACACAACGCCCCCATTTTTTCTGGGCCCGCAGAGTTGGGCTGCCTATACCAATTTTGAATGGATAATTTTGAAAAATTATCGCATTCCTTCATAATATCGTCTCAATATGACTGACCCTAAAGGTAGGCATTGACGAGCGATATATAATATTATGGCTCTCGCGCCATTGGCTTGATATTCGATGTCGCGCCGAGCCAAACATGGCACACGAACACGCACAGCCGTTCCATTTGATCATTTTTAATGTGTAGGCGTCGGCAGAACCAGACGTGTTCTAAACACAAACTAAAATCAAAATGGCGTCTTTGGCTCGCGAATAACATCACGAACGAGCGAGCCGTATGGGACGATGGCTCAGACCGACCGGACCGTTGGTTTTCTGCATTGACGAGCGCGCCGCGCCAATTGGCTCGGCGCAGTTGGAATTACATGGTGTCGAGCCGATCCATTTGGACCCGCGACAGTGCTTTCACATTCATGGACGAATTTTGGATCGACAGCGTGCCAAATAGATCGATGAATCGCTAGTGAATGCCGGCCTTAATGGCTACAAATGAATTGGATAAGAGATAATGGATAAAATAGTGTTATTAAAGTACAATAACCTGAAAGACGATAGCGAAGATATAGGTATCAGCTTAATGACACTTTGTATTGAGTTTTCTTAGATATCTTCTAAAATCTAGGTATTCTCATATTTTTCGAGTGCTAGACTTTTAAATAATAATAACTAAATGACGCCCGCAACTCCGTTGCGCCAAAATTCGTTTATCACGCGGGGTCCGTACGTTTATCAGGATTGAAATGTATCCTATGTCCTTTCCCAGGACACGTATTTCTATGCGATATGTCAGAAAATCGGTTATGCGGTTTGGGCGTGAGGAGGTAACGAACAGTACTTTCGAATTAATAATATTGGTAAGGATTATGTCTATAGAATAATATATCCAGTTAAAACAGATACTCGATCAAGTAAGCTGCTATTAATATTACATACTATGCAAACAAATATTATTCCTCCTAGGGGAAAGCTAGAACCACAGTGCCCTCCTTCATATCTAAGTCTGAAACATTTATTGAACCGCCAACTTTCCATCGCACTAACAAGTTTACAAAGGGTTTCCAAGCTTTGATAAATGCTTATGGCATTTCCAAATACCGAGAACTAAATCCAGGTAATTCTAGCCTTTTAGTAGTTTTAGTTCTAGGCTTGTATAGCCAGGTAGTTTTAGTTTTAGCCTTGAATAGCCATTAGCCAGATAGTTTTAGTTTTCAGCTCTAGGCTTTACTTCTTTCCTTGTATAATACTGTATAGTCATGTAAGTTTAGTTCTAGGCTACGAATAATAAAACCAGGAAATGTAACTCCCATACTAATACATTTTTAAATTTGGTTCCATTTGAACTGTCATGTAACGTCAGCCATTGTACCGCTCAAGGTCACCTAATGTATGAAAAGTGAACCTAAGGTTCACTTTTTGACAAGTATTTTGGAGCATGTTTTTTGACGGAGTTACTCTTCCGTAATTTTTTTATTATTCGTAGGTTCTAGGCTTGCATAGCTAGTTGTCAAATCTTTGGTTAAAGTCAATACTGGACGCCATATTTAACAATATCCATAGAGCTCGACAAGGCTTTAAAATTTAAATGAACGTGGCGAATAAAGGAACTAACGCTGTCATCATACAAAAACGCAATTTTTAACAGTTCTCCTTCACCAGCCACTGCTGGTGAAGGAGAACTGTTAAAAATTGCGTTTTTGACATATATACAAGGCTATAAATGAACGTGGGCGGGCCACTGCCCGCCCACGTTCATTTATAGCCTTGCGGGACCAGCAACATACATCTGTCAAATTCTGTGGTCAAAGTTAAGGTTAAAGTTAAGTTAGCCTTAACTATAACTATAACTTTGACCATAACTGTAATTATAACCACGCCTCTGGTGCAACCCACTCATATTATTTAGTTCTAAGCTTGCATAGCTAAGTAGTTTTAGCTCCAAGCCAAGTAGTTTAAGTTTCAGCCTTATATTGCTAGGTAGTTTTAGTTCTAGGCTTGTATAGCTAGTTAGTTTTCTTTCTAGACTTGCTTAGCCGGGGAGTTTTAGTTCTAGCCTTTTAGAGCCAGTTATTTCCAGTAGATTGTAGCTCTTGGGTGGTAAAAAGGTGAAAATCTAAAAAAAATACGTGCATCTGACTACAATATAATAATAATAATAATAATTGTATATAGCTTTATCATTATAGCGGTCTTACATTATTTCAATCCAGCGCTCGATTGCTACTGGAATGAGATGCCATATTCCAGTACACGTTTAGATTATTCCAGTAGAAACCAGCTCTAAATTGGATTAGTCCGTTAGTGGATTAGTATAATGTTTATCCTGATTTAACGAATATTACGATTTCCACAGGTTTATACACAATCATCACTTTTCCGTTTCTGTTTGCTATAATGTTTGGTGATTTTTGCCATGGTGTAATACTTTTCTTATTTTCAACTTGGATGATAAAAATAGAAAATAAGCATGTAAATCGCAAGTCAAGGAATGAAATCTGGAATATTTTCTTTGGTGGTAAGTTTTGTTTTCGCATTAACGTATTCACCACAGTAGAAATGTATACAGTAGGTAAGGCTTTTTGGTGTGTGAAACTAGTGAAGATAGTGGTAGTAGAACTGATGCATTCAGTTTTTTAGATACCTTTATAGCCGCGTACTGACCAAGCGAGCCGCCTCGCCGCGGCAGTCTCGCGCGCATTTGCTCGGTCGGTCAGTACGTGTTAGTGCGCGGCAAACGTCCGAGGCGCCTTTGAGCATCGACCAAAAACCGACAACTTTTGGCTCGGCCGCGGCACGCTCGGGCGAGGCAGCGTGGCGGCTCGCTTGGTCAGTACGCGGCTTATCAGGTAAATTGTATGGCCAAAAATTTGAAGTGATAGAATCATAAGTTCCAAACACCTTTTTCACTAAGGTATAATTTAAATAACGAGGCACAATATTTCATACAAATAATTATTTTTTACGAAGTTTTGTGCCTCGATAGCTTTGTCCACACTGTGCCTTTTTCTGTTCGTCAAGGGCATGCGTTATAGCGCAGTCAACAACGAACGTGAGGCATGCCCGCGACGTATGCCCTCTGACCGTATCCAAAAAACTAAAATGAAAATGTTGGCGTTGCGTTCGTTGACGCATTCAATTGTTGAATGCGCTAAATCGAAAGTTGAATGTAAGAAGATGACGAAAATTTAAGACGAAAGCGCATAGTGTGGACATAGATTCGCTATTTCAACTATAAAAACTATAGGAGATGTAGATTTTATACCATCGTACTTACGTACATTGTTTCGGGTTACAAAAATATGTTCACCTATTAAAATAATCGGCCGAGTGCGAATCGGACTCGCGCACGAAGGGTTCCGTACCGTTATAGAGCAAAAATAGGCCAAAAGTATTAACTGTTTTTTGTATGGGAGCCCCCCTTAAATGTTTATTTTATTTAAATATTATTATTATTTATTAAAGTACACAATATATAATTAAGGCTTTTGTGAAATTTCAAGTGCCTACCAACCTGTTGTCATCATTGATACCGAGCAAAAAATGATTGAAAAATCACGTTTGTTGTATGGGAGCCTCCATTAAATATTTAATTTATTTTGTTTTTAGTATATTTTGTTGTTCTAGCGACAACAGAAATACATAATCTGTGAAAATTTCAACTCTCTAGCTATTACCGTTCTTGAGTTACAGCCTAGAGACAGACGGACAGACGGACAGACATCGAAGTCTCAGTAATATGGTCCCGTTTTTACCCTTTGGGTACGGAACCCTAAAAATGTCTTTTGTATGGGTTTTTTTTATTTTTGTTATTAATTAGTAAAGTTTTCACGCTATGAGGAGACTGTGAGAGCTGACCAATGCTCGCGTCATAACAAATACATCGCGGGCCCTAGAACTTGTATCTCACTCTTAACGGGGTATTTAGTAACACTACTGTACATAATTAAACTGTCGTATAACTTACCACATTATATGCGAGCTCCGCGGGAACTCAGGAAGCCATCGTTAGTTTTCAAATCTTTAGATTGAATTTTCCTACTTGAATTATTTTATAACATGCAGCGCACTCTCATAATAAATGCGTGTAAGCGTATTATTTCGTATGTGGATACACTCTTTTAGATACTATCAGAGAACTCCTCCGCCGTTTGTGGACAGATTTTCAAAATTTTTGTTTTGTTGAATTAGGTTTCACTCCAATTTGGTACCATGTTCACAAAAGTGGTGACCTGATGATGGGATCCAGGAGTAATCGAGGGAACTCCTCGAAATTTATATGGAAACATATGGTAATTTTGGTTTTATGTGAAGTGTACTAAGAATGTGCTACCAAAAAGTCAAATATTGGGTCAAGGTATACCATGGTTTCGAAGATGCTGAGAGAACTCCTGACTCCTTATAGATACACGTTTGGGAGTTTCGGCGTTGTTTTAAGAACAGAAAGCATATAATGCTACCACGCAATTAAAATTCATCATCATCGTCATCGTCATCTTCATCATCGTCATCATCATCATTACCACGTCGTGTTAAGGTCACCAATGTCTCATGGCACAAAATAGATAATAGTACAACTTACAAGGCATAGGTATGGATACAATAATAATAATTATGTACATTAACAACACCAATTATGAATATAGGCTGTTTATACACGGCGGTCGGTGCGTAAACATCGCGGCATTGCGTCGTACCTATTCAAGTTCTAATGTCAGGGCATGCCGCGCTGCGATCATTTTGAGTGTCATATTTTAATATGATTTTTAACTTTATCTTCATTAATGTAATACAATATAGTATCGCTTGAGAAAGGTGCAGGCGGCCGCGAGGCCGGCTTTCCAAGTTTCTCATGCGATAGTACTATGTATTACAATAATGAAGCTAAAGATTAATATCATAAAATTATTATGACACTGAAAATATACTCGCCGCGCCGCTGGGTGTGATTCGGCTCATCCTTCGATCGCGGATTCTTGGAAATCCATTGTTCTGGCGGCCACATGTGGCCGCTTGGGAGTTGAAGCGTTAAATTGTTAAATTACCTAGCACGCATAGGGTTGTGTTCACTTAGATTTTTTTAATGTATTGTTTAAATTTATCTACCTGATATTTGGGCCTTGGGGTATGACTCTTAACAGTCTTAACCAATTGGAATAAGATACGTAGAATAAACGCAGTAATTCAACGCGTAGGGTGGTATGGTCACTAACTCACTACTCACTAGTTCACTACCACCGACGACCACTTATAAACTCGCGGACTATGACGGAGGTCATCTTGGAGGGTTAATTAATATTTCTAATAACAATACGAGATCAATAATTACCACTCAAAATGTTGACAATTCAAATTTCAATGCTCACTGCTCACACCAATGGTGACACATTTCTGATTTCACACAGCCAATACAACTATATAAAACTCCTACGTACAAGCGATACTGCGATTCAGGAGCACCTCAGCGAAATATATTGAATACATCGTGTAACTAAAACTATATGAACAACAATCGGAGTTCGGACAAGCGATAGCGCCGACAGAGCGCCTCAATGACATATAGTGAAGACAATATAAAACTATTTTTATACAATTTAAATTGGCACTAATTATAGTTTATATACTAGGTAACTAAAAAGAGTGAAATTATTATTTTTAACAAAAAATTAAAACCGACTTCCAAGGTAAAAACAATAATAACATTCTTATAATATGAACTAAAAACTAAAAAGTATTAAATAATTTTCCTCTCTAAATGTGCCTTTTTCCGAATTCGGCTAAACCTCAACTATTTTTGTACTCAACCTTCATAATTTTGAAGTCGGTGCCAGTTCCATAAGTTTCAAATTTTCTGTCAAAGAAAGCTATATCTGGTACCGACTTCAAAATTATGAAGGTTGAGTACAGAAATAGTTGATAGCCGAATTCGGAAAAAGGCACATTTGGAGACGAAAATTATTTAATGCTTTTTAGTTTTTAGTTCATATTATAAGAATGTTATTATTGTTTTTACCTTGGAAGTCGGTTTTAATTTTTTGTTAAAAATAATAATTCTTCTTGGTAATTAAAAGACCATTCAAAAGTAGAAACATCGGTAAAAGAATAATTATTACTATGTTAGCTTAAAATTTTCCAACATATTATCACAATTCAAAAATCTAATAAAATAGACCTTCGACCTTCTACCTTAGACCTTCGACGATTCGATTTTCAGTATTCCCGGGTCTGAAACCCGGGTCCCGGTATTAAATATGTATATGATATACTTAATAAAAATCTTAAAAAACCATGTACTTATAGTCTAAATGTATCAAATGTATTTCCGTTGTCCAGACAATGCCTGTAAAGTACCTAAAGGACTTATGTTACAGGTACCGGCAGTATCTGTAACACAAGTCTTTCAGGTACTTAGTACGGGGCCAGATTGACTTGGTGTGTAGCGTCCATAGATATTATTATTATACATTCTTTCCTACTCATGAATGACATTTATTTTTAGGTCGATATGTCATCCTCTTGATGGGACTGTTTTCGATGTTCACGGGAATAATCTACAACTCCTACTTTTGCAAGTCTTTCAGTGTCATGGCACCATATTGGAAGAACCAATACAATCAATCAACGATCGAAAGCAACATGGTTTTGATTTTGGATCCGGCTAAGGACACCAATATTCGTACTTACGCATTCGGCGTTGATCCTACTTGGGCTGTATGGTTTTTTTTGTTTTAGGGTTCCGTAGTATCTTAATTTTATTCACATACTCTTACGTTTAAAGACGACAAAATTAGTTAGCCATTAAATTTGGTACCATTACCTATAGTAATTTCGTCTGCTTCCTATTAAGAAAAAAATATTATATACTGTTATATAATAAATGTTATAATAAATAAGTACATTATATTATTAACAGAACGTAAAAGTATATTTAATTAATATGTGAATATATTATATTCTGAATATATTAATAATTATGAAATATAATAATATGTTCTGAAAATATACGGTGAACAGTAATTGTAGCTTTAAAGCATTGCTTGGTGTATAAGGTATTAAAGCGTCATAATAATATTATGTAGTAAAATAATATTCGTGAATATTAAATGTGACTTCATTATTTTTCAGCTAGCGAGCAACCAGATAATGTTTCTGAACTCCATTAAAATGAAAATGTCCATTATCGTCGGCGTGATACAAATGATTTTCGGTCTCCTTCTGAGCCTTGTGAACAATATGTATGTCGGTACAGTTACTATGTTAATAGTTATAATTAGCTAAACAGTTATTATATTCCTAGCTATTATAATAATAATTGATTTTAGTATTTAAGTTCTAATTTGAAAAATTGATTGAAAAGATGGTGAAATAAAGTCATAATTTGGTCGGCTACAAGCTCACCGATAGGAGACGGGTAACGATTAATCGTTACCCGTCGCCTCAATGTTAAACATTGATCATAACATGACAATATGGGATAGGGCGGGAGTCGGGACACGTAAGCCGCATGCATTCTGACCGCTGGGCAAAGATCTAAACAGAGTGGGCACCGGGAGATGGACGCCACCGCCGTGGCCGGCCTAGAATAAGATGGCGCGATGAGCTGGAAGCATACCAGCCAGGTTGGCCAGCGGTGGCGCAGGAGCGAGCACAGTGGACCTTGGGGAAGGCCTTTGCTCAGCAGAGGGACAGAATAGGCTAGAAAAAAAGACATATTATAAACCAAATAACCTAAGTCCGTCTATGAATCAATTTCTCTGATGCTACAATAACAAAAATCGTACATGATGCATCCATACTAATAATATTATAACTGCGAAGTGTGTTTTTCTGTCTGTGACTCTCTTCAGATTTGTATACCGTTGTACTGATATTGATAACGATCCCCGACAAGAACCATTGGAAAACTGTACGATGTAAAACTTATACTCAATAGTTCAAGCAATACTAGATATTCACGTAGTAAATACTAAAACACTAAACGAAACAACGAATATGTTGGAACTAATTATAATTAATGTTAACAATGCATTTTACAAACAAAACATTTTATTGTTTTCAAATGAAATTGTTTCAAAGCAACAATTTATTGTTTTGAAATGAGATAGTGGTCGTGTTGATTTTGCATGTATAGATTTTCAACATTTAGAACTATGCACAGCAAATGATAGATCATTGGTTTTTGTGTAGTTTGCTGTTTACCGGACATTAATAATTATATTTATCAGTTAAATTTCAAATCATATTAACATATTCTTGTATTACTTATGTATGAACTTGTACCCTACTAATATACATGAAATATTGACAACGTGTAGGCTGTAGCTGTACAAAAAAAGACAGGACCTATTTTCGTAAAAACTTTTAACGCATGCCTTAACACAAAAGGAACCTTCTAACAGAAAACAAAGGTCAGTGACTTATGCCCAATATATTCAATATTGCCTTCCATTCATTATTCATCCATCTTTAAGGTGGAGCGGCGCTCCCTGGAGGCATCAACGTCACACGTCAGTCGCCATATAAACGTATGTTAGGTACGCGGTAGAGGCAATGATTTTAAAAGTAAGGATGGACCCAAGTTTCTCCGCCTCTTTTTTCCTTCTTAAAATCTTATTTATATATAAAGGTGCTTGAAGCGGCCAACTTTCCTTGTCATTTTGCGCTACCAGAGTCGCGTTGATGACGTAGATGACGATGAATAATAATCCATTGGGGTAGTACATGGAGGCACTAATCCTAAAAACAGCCCGTCCTTACGCTACTTAAATAACTCTACAGGGTACTAGAAATGTACAGGGTAACTTTATACAGAGTGTGTGCACAATTTAGCGCAAGCTACGTCGCGATAACAAAAACCTGTCGACATTTTGAAACTACAAAGAACATTTTGAATATTTTTCAGCAGTTTTTCACAAGGATGTGAAGTGCTTTGTGTTCCACTTGGAGTTTATTCGGCAATTGACGCTGACAGGAACATTTGAACGCACTTTAGTTCATCCTTAAGTTATTTATTCAAATAACAATGGATTTTATAATGGATTCAGCACAAACAGATACAATGTACTGTGTTTAAAAGCTAAAATTAATATATCTAGGTGTTAATACGACTTTAATTCAGTCTCTGTGTGATAAACTTTTATAGTAATTAAAAACGATTATATTAAATTAAATAAAAACGATTAAATTAAATTTTAAAGTTAAAAACGTTCGGAATAGTGTAGAATTCAGGAAAAATTTTTGAGAGTGCAATGTTCGTTTTGGTCACTAGCTGAAAGATAGGTATTGGAACAGTTTGAAATAAAATATATTATATAATACTAAAATACTTACATGTTTTATAATAAAAAACAAAAAAAAAAAATTAAATTGCGCAAAAATCTTTTATCGCGCAAAAGTCGTATGTAAGTACATTTTTCTCGAATAAAAGTATTTTATTTATTCCGGGACTCAAAGTGTCTCCATACAGAGTCAGTTTTCTGCGTGGGTTTGGGCGTGAAGAGGTAACAGACAGACAAACACACTTTCGCATTAATAACATTAGTATGGATTATTCTTTGGATATTTATTATTTGTTTTAGATATTTCAAGGAATATTATCTCATTCCATTGCAATTCTTGCCACGAATGATATTTCTTGTTTTCCTGTTTCTCTGGCTATCGGTACTTATGGTCATGAAATGGTTTATGTATGGTGCGAAACAAGGTAATATTTTGTTGTAACGTCATATCTAGTGTTGTTGTTTTCCGAGATTCATAATATCGTAATTACATAATACATACATTATACAATGTGTCATCAGTGTCCGAGCCTATAATGTAAATATTATTGCATTTTTGATGATAGACGAATTGGCTTGAAATTTTTTTCTCTCTTACGGTTAGAAATAAGCTAAGCAGCCATTTTATTTTTTTCTCTAGCTCTTAAAACGACCCTGAGCCATGTAAGGCCATGTTCCTTTGAAGGCCAACTATCAAAAAGTCGCAGTTATCGTCATGTAAATACATTTTCCTTCTACTACACACATATCCATCAAACTTATGGCCACAAACGCGGCGGCGAGTCGATCGCGCCGCTATTGTGGCAGTGAGATCTCACTGTTTGTAGCCTTTGGTTGTCGAGGCTACAATTGTAATTTCCGCACCCTGAAAAACTTTAGTTTTTAGTTACATAACCTATATCTATCTCAAATTTTATTACAGGGCTAATTCGTATAGGGATATTTGTATGGTACTAATAAAAGAAAATCTACTTATGCCTCGATTTACGTTAAAATATTGGTAATCAAGCAAGGCCAACTATCAAATCTTTGGTTGGGTCTTATAAGGAACCACCGGCCTTCCTTCCTAGGAAGGCCGGTGGTTCCTTATAAGACCCAACCAAAGATTTGATAGTTGGCCTTGCTAGGGAACATAAACTTTACAAGGAACATCTAAACATCATTAACATATAATAAAGCAGCACGAGTCGGCGCATGAGTACCGGAAACTATTCCATCTCAATTTTTTTATGTGATCCTCATCAAAGGATTGCACCATGACAACATGCATTTATATCATCAGGAGGGCAATTTGAAGAGGATCGCATAAAAAAATTGAGGTGGAATAGTTTCCGGGACTCATGCGCCGACTCGTGCTGCTCTATAAACAGTTATTTTTAGTTATAGATGCGTACCGTAACAATTAAAATAATGTTGTTTTTTTATAACATCTTTATTATTTTTATTATAATATAATTTATTATTAAACTTATACACGCATATTGAACATTTTGGCATTGTAAAGAACGGGCCCATAAGAAGGCCATTTTAGATTTAAAAAAATTTTTATTATAAAACGCATTGGCAATTAGTTATAAGGTGTCAATGTGATACTCATTGCTACTATTTTTAAAGAATTTTCATTTATATATGCTTAGTTATAAGATGATGTTCAAGCAATGTTCGTCATAGTTTTTTTAGATGATATAAATATATTCAGCATTTAATGTGTTGCTTAATTGAAAGAAATTGTAATGTTGTTTTAGTAAAAGCAAATAAATAAATAATTGTGACTCTATTTTCAAGTTAAACGACTGACGTATAATATTGGCTTTGTTTGGAGCTGTGTTCCTTGCAAGGCTATTTGGAAGAGCCTTAGCAAAACTTAAGTTTATTGAATGGCTATTGAAGCTAGGTTAAAAATTGATTTATAATATGATACCTTATGAAACAGACCATTTCTTGATAATTTGTTTTCTTAATTTATTTAGTTAATAAACGAATAACAAGCATTTTCCTATTAGATTGGCCTTACATGGCTCAGGGTCCTTATTACTATTTTGACCAATTTACTAACTCTCATGTAAATATTATATTATGAAAAAAAGGACGCATTTGATAGCTGAACATGTAGACTATAATATAATTATTAGACATACATTGTTTTAATTTTCGTGGAAAAACTTTGTTTTTTTTCATGGTATTTTTTTAATTAATTATATTGGCTTTTGTGAAAAATGTAGCGTATTAAACTTTTTAATGTTAAATGGTAGAGAAGGTTTATAGCTTGAACAAATTATTTATTAAACTTCTTTGCTCTCAGTCAGACAGTTTAATTAACTGTAATTAGTGTCCTTATTTAAATCTTCTGCTTCAGCATTCTCAAATTACAGATTTCTTAAATAGTTATATTGTGTAAAAGGTATGCAGCTCATTCATTTTAGGTTTAAAATATTTGGAGGCCACAAAGGATCAAGATCTTCCGACCGAGCGAGGTGGTATGCTCGGTCAGGCCGAAGCCCACGTGATACATTTCATCATATTTATATAACGAAGCGCTTAGAAAACTTCGATAGCGCGATGCAGGAATGTTAGGCTAATTGTGTGTACCGCCACAATATTATTAAATTAATTTAATTAATTTTTAGCCGACTATAAAAGAAGTCCGCACTGTGCGCCATTGATCCTCATATTCTTTATTGACATGCTGTTACTATCTACAACTAAACCGGTGGATGAAGGTTGCGATGCCTACATGTTCCCCAGTCAACCTCTTGTGCAAAATATTTTATTATTTGTATCCCTTCTCTGCGTGCCGATAATGCTATTTGGACCACCGATCTACTTAAGCAGAGTGTACAAAGGGAAAAAGGAAGAAGCCCTAGTAAGATTTTATACTAAGAAATATAATTTGTACCTCATTTCTTCTCCGAACCGTTTTCCGCTTTAAGTCTATTAGAAGCAATTTCCTTTATTATTTTTTGCGTTCGATAAATGGGAAATATTTTCTAGAATCCGTCTTATACTCCATGCTTAAGTTGTGGAGGTTAGTTTTCACTATCTGCCTGCCTAGTATACGCCAACGAGATATTTCTCTCTACATGTTTCTCGATGTTTGATAGTTTGTATCTTCATCTCTATTGACCCTAGCATGACAAACATTTTTTCTCGTGTAGGTCTATCATCCAAGAACACATTTTTATAGTGTTTTGTCGAGATAATGTCAAGATTTTGACATTATGAGACGAGTAGTTTTTAATTATCACGAGAGTGAGATACGAGATATATCTCATTGGCGTATGCTAGGCAGGCAGGTGTATTTTATATTAAACTAGCGACCCGCCCCGGCGTCGCACGGGTATAATATATAATATAGCCACTGAAAAAAATTATGCCTATAGCCTTCCTCAATAAATGGGCTATCTAACACTGAAATAATTTTTCAAATCGGATCAGTAGTTCCTGAGATTAGCGCATTCAAGTTAGCCCTTTCAAATAATTTCCCCCGTTTTTTCCACATTTTCCTCTATTTCTTTGCTCCTATTAGTTAATATAAAATATAACCTTCCTCGATAAATGGGCTATCTAACACTGAAAGAATCATCAAAATCCGTTGCGTAGTTTTAAAGATTAAAGGGAACAAAGGGATATGAGGGACAAAAGCGACTTTGTAATATATCTATAATAAGTATAGATGAAAAATAATATTTTATTTTAAGCCTGGAATTTAAGGAAATTATCTACATCAGTTCCTATAATAAGACAATATTATAATTATGAAGTTTTTTTAACCCAAACCAACCCCAAAGTTCATCATCATCAGCTCGTTCATTGCTGTATAAATTCGTTTTTTTTTTTAATTCATTAATTTCTACTATCCTTACAGGCTCTAGTCCAAGAATTGCGTTCTAGAAATGACAAAATCGGTGAAGAATACGCTAAAGCTCGAGTTAAGAAATATTCTGCTAATTTCGGTGGACTACTGTTGAACGAAGCAATACATACTATCGAGTTTGTACTCAGCACCATATCACATACGGCGTCTTACCTTCGACTCTGGGCTCTGTCACTTGCACATGAAAGTAATTAATATACTAATATAATTATTAACTAGATGATTCGTTTAACACGCGGGAACCGTACATCTTTCGGGATAAAAACTATCCTATGTCCTTTCTCGGGAATCCAAAGTATTTTCAATTCATTAAAGCCAAATTTCAGCAAAATCGGCTCAGCGGTTTGAACGTGAAGAGGTAATAGACAGACAGATGGACAGACAGACACACTTTCACATTTCTAATATTAGTATGGAAGTATGGATATATTAATTTAATATTTTACCTTAATCTCTGCGTCCGCGCGAACGAGCGGTTTGGCCGCTACACCGCTCACAAGAAGGTAAGTACTTGTTATAATATTATGTACTTAACGATTTCTATTTACATACATAGTATTATCGGGTTAAAGACCTAAACGATCAAAAATTAAAATATCTTGATGCAAAATGTGGCAGAAATAAATATCCCTTCAGATTGCGCAGATTTGCGTCTATGAAGTTTGCCCCAAACACATGACAGCTCTTAGATATTAGCCCGGGAATCGATACTAACCCATTAAGCCCCGTACGAGCACCGGTGATCGCGACAACAATAGAATACAATAGCATTTCTAAGAATCCCCGATCGAAGGATTAATATTAACACCTCCATCGTGGGTATCGCAGACACAATTTTCAATTGTTATGCGACAGCCGGCTTGGGGATTGATGGGTTAAACTGAATATCTATTTGTCTGTCTCTTATCTCTTCACTCATAAATTGCTAAGGTGATGAGTATTTTCGATTTTACAGCGGCTTTGTCCACTCTTTTTAGACTGATATTAGCTAATATAAAATGTTAAACTCACGTTGAGACACGTGACCTGATCAGAAATTCGTAAGACTTAGTAAGAATAGACTGCAGCCGCGATGTAGGAGAGAATAAAACCTTATAAGTACTATACCACTAGACAAAAATGTATGCGTGCCCCTGTCAATTTTTTTGCAGACATTTCCGAAGTGCATTAAATGTTTTTTTAGGGTTCCGTAGTCAACAAGGAACCCTTATAGTTTCGGTCTGTCCGTCCGTCTGTCCGTCTGTCTGTCTGTCTGACCTCGGTTTTACTCAGAGACTATAGGACCTACAAAGCTGTAATTTGGTATGAATACACATATTAATGATGGCAACATAATAGTACATGAAATCGTAAAAAAAATTTTTTTTTATGGTACCTGGTATGGTATGGTACACATCAAGCGGGGATGAAAATTTTTTTTCGCGTCCACTCCATCGTGTGGGGTGTCGTTGAATACCGGTTCTAATGACAGGTTGAATATCGGTTTTTTAAAAATATTGCGAGTATTCATAGATCATTTTCCGATTTAGGGATCCGTTTCTGAAATATTAAGTTTTAAAGTGGAAAAAATCGATAGAGTCCAGGGGGACCCCTTCTACCAGCTAAACGGTTGGCTCTGGAAATGTGAAAAAATTCACGGGAGTAGGAAATATGCTGAATTTAAAAGGAAAACTATCATGGCTTAGAAGTTATTGAGTAATAGTCGATCAACTAAAAAAATATATTCGGCGAAGTATAAATCATAAATGGAACTTTTCGTTCAAATTCCTTTGAAAGTAACTGAGATGATGTTGTTAGTAGTGTAAAACACGCTATAAATATACGTTCATTGACCATAAAAAAATTGTCAAAAACTAGCAGTACTACGGAACCCTATATTGCGCGTGGCCCGACACGTACTTGGCCGGTTTTTTTTTCAGAACTATCCGACATGCTATGGCACATGGTGCTAGTGAAACTAGCTTTGAGAGACACGTCTATGCTCGGCAGCTTGAGAATAGTCGTCATATTTGCCGTTTGGGCGGCATTTTCAATTTCCATTTTGGTGGTTATGGAAGGGCTATCTGCTTTTTTACATACGCTCCGTTTGCATTGGTGAGTATGGGTGACGTTTGTATTACATAAGAAATAGCGTTCGATAATAATGAAATTGACGTTCGACTAGCCTAATGTCAATTCGATACATTTTGATTGGCGATTCTATAAAGAAGTGTAGGAAATGTCTTGGCCAAAGGGTCTGGACTCTGGTTACATTGGGCAACAGTGTTAAGAGGGTGTGGATTCGAAAGTTGTCATTCAAAATGACATCAGCGTCAGTTTAATGCTTTGCACAAACCTACGCGACCACGCGATTGTGTGTTTTGTATTGACGCTGCCGCGCCGCTTCGCAGTCGCGTGGTCGCGTAGGTTTGTGCTAAGCATTAATTTGGCCACAGCTTTCAATATTTTCCTCGCCCTGGGGCCACATTTAACGTCCAATATACAAACATTACCGTTATAAACTGTATTGTATTTCGATGCAAGAATCAAACTAATATATGCCAGAGTTTTGAATTTCGAGCCGCATTTTGTTCAAAGCCGTGCCGTAGTCGGATGATGGATTGACGGTATTACCATGGTATACTCGAGCATTCTGAAATGACGTGGTATTGATATGTTGCGCTGACAGGTGCCTCGGGCCAGCCCGCGGGCGGCTCCGATGCATCACTCAATATCCTGATACCAGACGAAATCATTACACTATTAATTTAACCGGATTTTAGCTGCAAAAAAATACAGTTATGGTGCTCCCACACATGTTATAACTTTTAAGTAATCCCACTAAACATTTTCTAACTGCGGTATGGGAGCACCATTATATTTTCTGAAACTTTTCGATTGTCTCCATTCTTTTGTGTAAAATGTTTTGGCTAAAATACATTTAAAAGTTAATGCGATAAGAAACGTAATGCCACAAATTGATTAACAAAGTTTAGTCAACAGCCTATTCAAATAGGTTACTTTACAAGTATTACTTTTAATAAGAATAGCCTAGTTCAGTGATGGCAAACCAATGGCACGCGTGCTACCAGAGGTACGTGACATAGGAGTCACAAAACTAGTGTCGATATAATTATTTTACCAACAATAACGGTTATAGATCCACCTCTGCATCTGAGCTCTAAATTAGGCAAATTTTTAAAAACGCACCGAATCACAGAAAAATAAATTGAATGGCACGTTTATGACTTCTTCAAAAAGATTCTTTCACGTTGATACGAAAAGGTTCGCCATCCCTGGCCTAGTTGAAAGTGTCTAACTTCAATAAAATTTTCAGGGTCGAATTCATGAGTAAGTTTTATTCAGGCGGTGGTTGGCTTTTCCGACCTTTTAACTTTGAAGAGTTATTATCTCCAGATAGGAGACATGACAAGCCAGAAGGCTATTGTAAAAAGGCGCAGACGAAGGACATGGCTGGAGGGGCCTAAAACCCATTAAGGCGCAGCGCAGACGACAGGCTATCTGTGATGTATTTTTTGGTCTGTGGGAAATAGAACCCATGCAATTATATGCAGTAACGCACACGACGCGCATTAAGTCCGCATATAATCGCATAATTTCTATTTCCACAGACAAAAAGTGCGTCACGTATAGTCTGTCGTCTGCGCTGCGCCTGCTTCTGCATCGTCCACTCATCGTCCACAATTTTACTTACATTGTTTTGAATGTTACTATTCGTATTAATAAAACTTGTAATGTGTTTATCAGTCTGTTTTTTTTTCAATCCCAAGAACAAAGTCATGTCCTCTTAAAATTCGACTCAAAATATTGGTGCTTGGCTAACAATAATAAGAATTATTCCTGACAGTGAAAATCAAACTTGTTTTTACAGTCTTGATGCAGACGAGTTTTCCGATTTTTATAAATCAGTTTATAACTTTAATATTCAATACCTTATTTATCGCTTATAATGATGATTATAAACAACCGTTTATAAGATTAGCCATCAAATCAATTTGGATGGGCACATGCAGAGCCTAGCACCTACATATTGACGGCTTTCTGTGGCTGACAACCGACAGGTCACTTATCTCAGAGTCCAGTACACCTAATATCATTGGCAAACCGACTTAGCTGGCATACGATATTCCTATTAAGAACGTTTGTAGTTAGACATGAGCCGACTATTAGGCTGTCTTTCCACCAGAGCTGAGCGAAGCTGTGTTGCGAGAAATGTGCGTTTAAAAACCAATAGAATCGCTTCATTGACATGACTTTGCCATGAAATCGCTCAGCGCGGCGATGCTATTGGTTATCAAAAACACATTCCTCGCAACACAGCTCCGCTCAGCTCTGGTGGAAACGCAGCCTATAATACTCTGTCTTCGTTGATGTTGAAAGAGGTAATAATGACGATCAAAATATATAATTCAAAAGTTGGTTAGTTACAGTACAATAATTGTGTTTGGGTTAATTCAGAACGCACCGCGACGCGTATATGCATTTTTTTTGTATGCATTTTTTTCGCAAGACGTCCGCATCCGTCGCGTTGCGGTCTGAATTGAATCTTAATAAACGTCCTGAAAATTACACTAAATCATATTGTGTACTCAAGGTATATTTTGATTACAATACCCATACTATGAAGTAAATATCTGCAACTTCAAAATTAGTTATAAGATTCAACCTTGTGTGATCTATTTGCAACCCACGATTTTGCAAGCATTTCAAATCGAACGCCCAATAAACAGCTTCGCAATAAACAAGCCTTGCTATTGTAATATGGCAAATCAAATAACACTGAATACCCTCAAAGACATAGATGACTGGATGCACTCAAAGATAAACATAATTTCAAGATCAACCCGTTTTACAGCTGGGTTTAATCACTATCCGTATTTGATTGACAATCTTGTTAGCCGGTTTCATTTTCACAAAGCATTCCCGGTAACAATGGTTGCTTTGAAGCCGTTTATGATATAGTAACAGCCATCGGCGAATCGACATTGACGCGGACAAGTAATAATTACATTGCATTTGCAAAGGACACGGCCGTGAGCCCATGACATGCAATTACACACATGCCGTTCGCAATTATGTTGCATCTAACATGGCCTTTATATAAGCGACATAGGAATTATTTGAACTGGGCAAAATAAGTCTAAGGCCCAACTTCACCAACGTCTGTTAGTGTTAACGGCTTGTTAAAATGTCATGTCTTCTCTTTCATTCAAACGAAAAACTAAAGAGGTACCTATAGTTCTTGCAATCTACGAGTGCGCGTCGCCTTTATTTGTAGTTGGAAATGTGAATAGACATTTTCGTTAGTGTGCGTACCCGACGGAGCAGTCAGTAGCGAGCGAGCCATGTACGCATGTATAGATATGGTCACTCACACAACTAAGGGCGACGCGCACTCGTAGATTGCAAGAACTATAATAACATGATACTAAATCGAGCATAGTGTAAGTGTTTGGTGAAATTAGCAATCCCGCGGCCCGCCAAATTAATGGGCCATCAAGCCACGTTTTCATTTTATACCTATTTATAACTCAATTATTTTTTGACCCTAAGGTGGAATTTCATTTTGCTGAAAATAAAAAAATCTCCACTGACAAAGGAAATAGAGACGAGGTGTATGTTATTAATTTTCGTCAGTGCATTTATAAACTAGTAGGTACTTATGTATTTAAAAATTAGTCAGTTGAGATAAAATATTTTTTTGAGAACCTGTGAAGTTGTGAGTTATGTAAAATAACAGGCATCAAGTGAAATACGCGAAATGTACTTTAGTTTTAAAATAAATAAAAATAAATCAGAAAATTTCAGTGAAAATTCTCTCTGCATAAAATCGGAAACTATCGGAAAACTAAATGTAATTAAATGAAACGTTATGAAAGCAATAAAATTTTATACATTTTTAAAGTTTAAGCACCTACTCATTTTCATAGTAATAATACCGTTTAATATATCGTTGCTGCGAGCTTAACGATAAGGCTTCAGTCTTGACATTAGCGGGCTGCGGGGCGGGAGCGGCTGCGGCGCGTTTCAATGATTTATATGGACAGGCCTCTGACACCGAGCGGCGCGCTGCGCGTATTAGTTAATTATGAATATAATTATAAAAATAGTTAAGTTTGTCTTTTTTCTAAATAATAGGAAAATAAAACAATTGAATTTCTAAATTCATAATTTATTTCACTGTGAGTTATGATTTACCCAAATTATTATTTTATTAAATTTAAACTCTTTTCAACTCTTAACACAAATAATATTAGATAATCAAACATCAAACATTTAAATAAATCGTTTACTAAATTACTTATATTATATTATATAAACTTGAAACATAGCAACAACACATTAATGGAAAATATCAGTAAAGTACAATACTTATCTTATTTCTCTAGTTGCTCCTGTATCTCGACACAAACTAAACTTATTCACTATTGACTCTCGTTTTTATACCATCCAAACGGATATTAACAGTTGACAGTCTTAATATTAAATAATTACAGAATCAATAAAATATTTCCGGAATATTACCGGACATATTTTATTCCGGAAGTATTTTAAACAATACTATAAAAACTATTAAATATATCGGTAAAATATAAAAATATTCTATAATAATAATCTAATTTTATGTATATTAAATAAGTTATTAAAATAATAATTAACTTTAACAAAACATTAATCAGACTAGCGGAAATATTTTATACCGGAAGTATTTTAACAATTTGTAAAACCTGGTAGAATAATAAAGCATCCTAGACATCGAATATTAGACTAATTAAAAATGATTATTTTTACAATTTACATTTTTAACATTTGAATTGCTATTTCTAATTCTAAGTAAATTATTCAACCTAAGGTTTTAAAAATACGGTTTTAGTACATATGTATTTATTATATTAATATAAGTATAATTAATAAGTTTCACACACAATTTTAACTCTAGAATGGAAGCAACAATTAGATAAGATAACACAGTAATTGTTTATTTACTGAATTCTGTGAATAAACGATTTGATTTGAAAATATAGTAAAGCCATCAGCCCATCAATTTAAAAGCAATATATTATTGTATAATATAATGTACCCTTCGTTTGTTTGCAAAAAGAAGGACCTGTACAGTCTAAGATAGTGTGAAATGGTTTTGGAGTTTTATTAATTAGTTGTAAATATCCCTGTTTACTTTAGGACCAGCATGCCCTTTCCGTTCGATATATATCAGGCAATGTTTTAAATATTGTGTGACATTCAGGAAACCAGAAATGTTCACGAAGTTTATTTATTACTTTATTGTACCCCACATGACAGTTTTCGTCATGAAATAATTTTAGCAGATTGTAAACCTTTTGGTACCCTTACCCTTTTGGTACATACAATTTTTGCTCATTAGGTTGTACTTTATGAAATAACTAGCTGTCCCGGCAAACATTTTGCCATAATATAAAGTATTTCACCCATATCATTTTATTGAAGTCACAAATTAAGTATGGCACCATGGCAACGTCCATCGCTATCCCGTCGCACAAACAATGGTCGCTGTCAGTCTCGAGTTTTACTAATTTACTATTATTTATTCAACAAATTCACTTATCAGTATAAAAAGTAGCCAGTAACCGATTCTTAGGCCTACTACGATACGTACTATGCGGTATATGCGTATAAAATTTGGTAAAAATCAGTAATGCCGTTTCGGAGGAGTACGGTAACTTACATTGTGTCACGAGAATTTAAGATATTATTGCGTAAATAGCATTGATCTTCATCAATTTCACCGGCTTCGACACTAGTTATTAAATTTTGAGTTTCAGGATCATTTTGTTGGGCAATTTCTAACCAAGACTGAGGGTCTTATAGATAAGATTTGTCGAATATGTCAGTTCAGGGGAATCGTGCGGTGATATTTCTATGTTAACACTAGCAGTATTAAAATCATTTACTGGATTACGATTTACGGCTGAGAAAATCAACATGTCTTATATATTATATAAATGACTACTTTTTATAAATGACTAGATGTTCCGGTGAACTTCGTATTAACCTTCCCTGGACTTCCACGATCATTTTAAGACTAAAATTAGCCAAATCGGTCCAGCCGTTATCGAGTTATATTGTTACTAACACAATTGTAAATCCATTTTTATATTTATAGAAGATAGAAGAATTGAATTTCGGGTTAGTTCCCGAACCGGTGGTAGTCCTCGTGTAGACTCTACGTTCTATAAGTGTTAATTTTGTTAACCTATTTGGAAAAAATATATTTTTTAAATGATTTGTGTTATTTCTAGCTAAATCCTGTTCGGTGCCCCACTCCCACTTTGATTAAGTATTTTTTTGTCAATTTAGTTATTGGTGCCGTTCGGGACGCAAATTTGGAACATACTTTCTAAAATAAGTTGTGAGGCCCATAAACTGCCGACGTACTTCCCTTGTATTGCTGGGGATATGCGAATTAATTAAAGCCTTTACTTTTGCCTCACTATGTCTAATACATTCTTAGGATACAGTTCTGCTTAATTATTCTTTAATGTTGGTAAGAAATTTCTCCCAACACCTGCCTTCCGTAGGTTCCCAGGACTCGAACCACGTCTGGGCAGATCCATTCAGGGCCTTACCGGCTTAAGCTGCTGTCTTGATGCTGCTCCAGTTGAAATCCACCCGAAGACTCTCGATGCTATCACACCAACTCCTTGCACCACTGCATGTCGCTTGATTCAGGATCGATTAGTGGCAGAGCAATATCATCATATTTCTGCTGTGAGGCAGAAACGACATCGCGGAATGCTTTGAGGAGATTAGCAACAGTTTCAGCTTCCATCCTGCAACATAAAATAAATATTAGCTATCGAAAACTTCATACTATAAAAAAAATACTTGCTAAAAAAAACGTCTAAAATAATATTTAGATTCCATCCCACTTCTGATATTAGTTAATTAAGAATATAATTATAAAAATAGTTAAGTTTGTCTTTTTTCTAAATAATAGGAAAATAAAACAATTTAATTTCTAAATTCATAATTTATTTCATTGTGAGTTATGATTTACCCAAATTATTATTTTATTAAATTTAAACTCTTTTCAACTCTTTACACAAATAATATTAAACAATCAAACATCAAACATTTAAATAAATCGTTTACTAAATTACTTATATTATATTATATAAACTTGAAACATAGCAACAACACATTAATGGAAAATATCAGTAAAGTACAATACTTATCTTATTTCTCTAGTTGCTCCTGTATCTCGACACAAACTAAACTTATTCACTATTGACTCTCGTTTTTATAACATCCAAACGGATAATAACAGTTGACAGTCTTAATATTAAATAATTACAGAATCAATAAAATATTTCCGGAATATTACCGGAAATATTTTATTCCGGAAGTATTTTAAACAATACTATAAAAACTATTAATATCGGTAAAATATAAAAATATTCTATAATAATAATCTAATTTTATGTATATTAAATAAGTTATTAAAATAATATATAAACTTTAACAAAACATTAATCAGACTAGCGGAAATATTTTATACCGGAAGTATTTTAACAATTTGTAAAACCTGGTAGAATAATAAAGCATCCTAGTAAAATAATGTCATTTTTAGATTTAATGTTATTAATTAACATTAAATCTTGCTATTTGTTATTTCTAATTCTAAGTAAATTATTCCACCTAAGGTTTTAAAAATACGGTTTTAGTACATACGTATTTATTATATTAATATAACAATTATTTAACACGCGCGCGCGGCGTACTAGGCGGCTTATCTATATTATATTAATTATATCTATACATTGGAACGTGCCGCCCGCGCCGCCGCTCCCGCCCCGCTGCCTGCTGATTTCGAGACTGAAGCCTCAGTGTTTCAAATCCAATGGAGAAAAAGAGGCGGAAAATAATAATGGCGATAAAAGAGTATCTTGAATAAGTATATTATATAAATTCAAAGGTTTCAAAAAATTCCTTAAAGCCCACTTTTCTAAAGAAAGTTAAAAGGAATCATAAGCTATTTTAAGTTTCAGTAAGATTGTGATATTTAGATAAGAGGGATAGCAATGATATCGCAATCGCATATCTATTTTTTCTTGAATGCCTATTTTAAATCGTTACTTTATTTCAATGTACCGTTGCTATTCTCTATACTGTAAACGAAATATTATGCCTTTTAAATAAATTTGTTTGTTAAGGTCTAGTATAGCTTTTATTAATTAACACTTCAAGTAGATACAAATCACATGTAGTTATTAATCTAGATTTAAAAAATATAAAGTATTTAAATAATGTTACATGACTCCTTCGTCCAACTCGGAAAATCTTAAGAAAGGAGACTTTTTTCAGTTTGTATCACTCTCCTGCACCGCTTAGCCTCTTATTAGCATAAAATTAATTACTCTTCTTTGTCTACGTCATATAAAAATATTGCGTCGTTTTGCTTTTGTATAAAGAGGGTGAATTAATGAATTAATTTATAAGGGAAATTTTAATTTCGACTGTGGCCAGCCTTAGGCGATGATGCATTATGTATACACCTTTATTAATATCATCCATAATATTTAATCTCGAGAGGTGCAAAATTTAAGGCCGTTCATATCAAAATGATTTTATCACCAAGATTCAAATGACAGGATTCTCAAACTGAAACTCTACCTATTATTTTTTTATACAAAATGTGACTGTACAATTTTTGACTAAATCAGAAACCCGACAATATTATATCCGACTATAATCATAAGATTATGATTAAAGTCGGATAAAATATGATTTCATAAGCATGAAGTTGAAATTCGAGTAAGCACTCGAATTATGAGTTTATCACGAACTCGTCTGAATATTCGACATTCGGTTGTAACATAATCTGAGCAATTACGCAGTTTGTATGATGCTCCCATTGACTTTGCACATCCGTTTCAACGGATTAAGTCTCAACTCTCAAGCTCTGTCAAAGAGCATCATCATTTGCTCACTAATTTGCCACTAGGAATTTCGAGCGCTGACGCTAATCCTTGTTCGATGAAATTATTTCATACTAAATGCAGACTTCGTGGGTGCAAATTAAAGACCCAAGTGGGTGCAAGTAGGTGTATATGCAATAATAATTTATGAGGTTTATGTCAAAATCCTTATTTAATTAGTAATAACTAATACCAATATTCACCTCAGAGTGCCGCCTAGTTACCTACACTGCCGTACATTTCGAAATGAGAAAGGAGACAGTTATCGGTTAACTATATTAGCGTAAAGAAGTCATCGAGTAATCAGCTTTCGAGGAAATATTAAATGTTTTATTACGGGTTAAGAGCCAAAAGAAGTACGAACTGTAAAACTGGAACTTTATTCAAAAATTTTAAAGAAACAATGACATACTTATTATAAATCGAGTAAGATCAAAATTTCTACTTGTCACCATCTTTGCTTGAATCTTTTGTTGCATTACTTTTAATCGACGCCCTCCCTGATATTTTGGCTTGAGAGATGTCTGGAATGGCTGTGACATTGCCGTCGCTAAATTTCTCCTCACAGGGCAAATAAATTCCAAAACGGTCCTGAAACAAAATATTTTAATGCCATCATCGTCATCACTCACTTATTTATCGGAGAGATTGTGAAATTTGTGATTGTTGATTAATCCTTCGATCGGGCTTCTTGGAAATGTTATTGTATTCTATTGTTGTCGCGGTCACCGGTGTCCTTACGGGGCTTGTTGGGTTAAAGATGGTGTAAAGAATATATAAACAAATAAAATATTATCAACAATCTGGAGCATAGTGAGGGTGGAACCACGAAACAAGTCATAAACCTTAAATGTCAAAATTGGTTTGAAATTGTCGACTACTTAGGACCATAATAAGCAAAACTATTTTGCAAGAACAATAAAACATTCTAAAAATACATCATCTGTGCTTTTATTTAATTATCGTGGAAATAACATTATCTTGGCGTAGCACCGTCCATCCGTGTTTCCTTCCCCGTGTATATTTACCCTGTGCTTTATGTTGTGGTTAAAAATAAAATAGCCTCATAAGGCTTTTACTGAAACTTTTTATTGTTCTGTTTTATTTTCGCATTGTCATCTGAGTCAACTAAATAAGTAAACAAACGGCAATTAGTAAACAACTAAAATAAGTAAATAAATTGATAAAAAAGTTTTTGAAATTAAAGATTTTATATACCATTTTCTCGGCGTTATTAAGATATACATTCATGCCGAATTACAGCTTTGTAGGCCTTATAGTCTCTGAAAAAAACGGCGGACAGACAGACGGACAGAATAGACGTTACAGCGTAACTATTGGGTTCCTCGTTGATTACGGAACCCTAAAACTATCACTACATACAGTTAGGAAATTACATAAACAAAACAATAGTAAGTGCTTTCTGTTATGTAAATAAGACATCATCAGAACCGTTATCGAGGACAAAATAAGCCAAACAAGTTACCTTCGGGTATCGATTAAAGCTAAATTGAGGTGCGCATATGCAGGGCTTAGGCGGAGGCACTTTCGAGCCAATTGCTGATATTTCACTTTCCGTTTCGCCAGTTTCATATCCTGTTGAAAAGTTAATTGATAAACCAAGCGGGACTCGAACTCGCATGAAGAGTTCCCTTTGAAACACCTAATATATCGATTGTGAGGGACCCTATTTAAATATTGTCGTAACTTAGCAACATAGCTATCATTGAATTCTGTTTCGGTTACAGTGGCCGGTTTCATTGTAACCAGGCCTGTTACGCAGGAGTAATTTCATACCCAAGTGTGTGCGCAGTACACAAGAGCACTCTCTATTCCTTTTACTCTCATAACCCAGTGGGACGGAAGACCGATATGACTGGCGAGAGATCAGGCGCAGGACCAACTTTTTACATGCCCATCCGACGCATGGATCATCTTACTTGTCAGACAATCGGGTGATCAGCCTGCATTGTCCTAACCAAACTTGGAAATAACATGTTTCCAATGCCGGAATTGAACCCACGACGGAGGTCAGTCAAGAGCCGCGCTCTACACCGCTAGACCACGGAGGTGTTTAGGGACAGTTGAGCAGACAGAGCAGTGTCAGTTACGCCTGTTTTATATTTTAGGGGCCAAACGGTAAAAAACAGTCGCTGCGTCCTTAATTTAAACTAAATATTATTATCATCTGTATTAATTAAAGTTGTTTATTATTAAAGTTATTAGTTATTCACTCAATAACTTCTACTTAGACTACATTTTAGTCATCTCATCAAAATTAGATTCCTATGTATGTGAAGTGTGATCATCCTAGATTATTAATTGCTCGGGGATTCTTGGAAATGCAAGGAAATGCATGCATTATTCCATTACATTATTCTATTGTTGTCGCGATCACCGGTGCTCGTATGGAGCTTGATGGGTTAATCCAATGCCCTAAACCACCCGATATTGATTGACTCGCAGATTATCTGCGAGTCAATTAATATCAGGTGCAGTAATATTCTGATTTATAGTGCGTTGAAGTGTAAAGGGCCCTTTGTAAAGATTTTATATAAGCTGCTTATTACCTGGTGCTTTTCATATTATTTTTAGAATTTAATAAGATTAGATATTAGCGCAAAAATCATTCTTTATTAAAAATTGTTGCAGTTTCTCGAAGACTTTCTTATTGCCATGATACGTTGTTTACATGGGGACTATATTTTTCTGTGTAAAAAAACCTTAGATTATTTTTTACTACGCACCTCTAAAATTCTTGCGGAGTCTTTCAGATTTCCTCACTTTCTTGCTAACTCTGTTCACCCAGGCCAATTCTGCAGCTGAAAAAAATGTGTGTTACTGATAATAATTTTTCTGGATGTTTTAATGATGAACGTACATAATATTATTAGCGGAGCATTTAATACAAGTGCTCTTATGCTAATAATTTTGCAATAGGTTTACTTGAACTGCTCTTGCTCGGAAAAATCCTAACTATACCATATTATGATTCTCCAAACGTTGATTTTGATTCTCCAAGCTTTGATTTTTATATGAGCTCGTACCAGTCAAGTCTGTTTTCGTTTCAATAATTCGTTTTTTAAGGCGTCCATGGGGGATGGTAATCGCTTATGCACGTGTCTTTTTTATGCTTCCCTTTTCCGACAATAGTATTAAGTTAATCTCAATAGATAACATTTACAAAACCAGTAAGTCAGGAACAATATTTTCTTTGATATCAAAGTCTTTTAGTTACAAAGGATTTGTCTTGTTACGCAAAACATACGAGTTTGTATCACTTAAGTATCACGAACAAAGAGCAGATTACATGAACTGCGAAAAATAAAATATAAGATTTGATAGAGAAAGAGGGCATTAGCCGAGAATCCAAACATCACGTGGATAAGGCATGACAACTGTGACCAGAATATTCTCCCATGGACGACGTGACAATATTTTTATAATTATTATTATTTATTACTAATTACCTACGTAGAAATTTAAAGCACTATACCTACATTATTAATCGTCACGATCATAACCACAGAGACCGTCGCTTTCATTGCTACGCCTGGCGAGATGTGCAGGACTGTTTCCATATCTATGGCCTATCCGACTCATGGATTATTTTCCTAATAGACGATGTAACGAGCGTAACCTTAGCCACAGAATAAATGTTCCAACGTAGGAATCAAACTCCCGACCTTCGGTTTCGAGCCAAGCTCTAAACCAGCCTTTCCCAAAGTGGGTGATAACACCCCCTTAGGGGCGCTGTGGGACCCAGAAAAAAATGGGGGCATTGTGTAGAGGCTTGGGGGGTGATTAATTTCGTCTGGATGCATTTTAAATTAAAACAAAGGGGGTGCTAAAATATAATTTGTGCTCAAATTGGGCGATAGACAAAATAAGTTTGGGAACCCCTGCTCTAAGCCTACAAAGTACCACAAAATTAAGGTATTACCCACGTCGCTTTGATTACAGCTTAACATTATAATATATCTTGTGATCACCCAGCTTAGTAAGCCGGAACTAATAAAGTTTAAAGAGGTATCGATTGAAATTCGGATGACACTTAAGAGATTATGGCTGGATCATCTGTTGCCCGTTGTAATTAATTGTGAAGAGAAAAATTTAATAAAGCAGGTTATTAAACCTACGAAATATTAAAGGAGGATATTTATCAAATTAATTTTATACACCTTTAAATTTCCAATACTTACTTAGAAATGTGTCAATTTAAGAGCTTAAATCTATTTCTACTACAAAACTACTTTGTTGATAATAAAATATGAACTCTCAATGAATTTTTTACTTTATGTCTATTGTATAACTAAATAGCCTAGCCACATAATATAATGTACATGAATACAATGTAGGGATTGTGTAGTAGAGTCAGAATCTTTGCTTTCATTTATACAGCAAAATTTCCTGACGGTGCCCGGCAATAATCTCTGGATCGTTATCGGGGTTAAAACATTCAATAGGGTTTTTCAGACTTTTGCGGATTAATTATTATTTATTAAATATTTTTGTTATACCTGTTATTCAATCACTCATTAATATACAAGATGTTAGTGTAAACACCGTTATCCTTGAAACCATCAAATGAACCCGTCAAAATGAACAACGATAGATGGATAACGGTGTTCACACTAACACACTGTAGTTTCTTAAAAAATATATAAATATATACTTATAACGTACCAATTCTTTCTCTCTCTATAATTTCATATTCAAAACGCCTGTAAGCGTTGAATAGCATCTGAGCAATATCTTCTTTGATCTCCTCTACGGTGATATCCATGGCCTGTTCCACAAGTTTCATCAGCTCAGTGTAGGCTATGTCATAGGTTAGTGCCTCTTCATCCACATGAAGATATACAGCCTTGTTGAAAGCATTGGCGATGAGAGAAAAGCAATGTTCGGATAGCGTCGGTATTGGTGTAGGCGCTGGCTCTGGAATTTCGTTTGCACTTAATAGAGATTGCTGGAGAATCAAAAGTGAATTGATGGTTTTGAGAATATAATATTTATAATTATTATATTATGGTTATCGTCTGACGTTGTTGCTAGTAAAATCAGACATAGCAATATGATACTTTCGCGAACTTAGATAGAATCAAATATCCCACCAAAAACATAAATGTAAAAATGCTGAGCCAACTTCCATACAAACATTATATTTCTTGTATATGGACTTCGTCATAAAAAGGATGGGGATCAAAATGAGTGTCAAGTTCCATGGAAAATTGAAATAAGTACGTATAGGAACCAAATAACATTATAAACAAATAATAGTCTATTTCTTTGCTTTATTGAATGTCTATAACAATTGATGTTATTTAAATAATGTGAGATCTTAAACTAGATTAGATCTAACTTGGCAAGTTTTCATTACGTCAGTAAAGTTCATAAGTTTCATAAAGTTATTGAACATTTTAATTCTGATGAAAACTAGCCAAGTAAAATCGATTGGCCCATCTTCGTCGGATTGTGTTCTGATATCAGACGAATAAATAAAAGAAAATCCAAGCGATGGGAAAATGCAGCTACCATCAGGAGGCATTGGAATAATAAGGTATAACACAAGTGTATATCCAACCGGTAACTATATAGTGTACAACTTACTATGCGGAAGTTGAGTAGCTATTGTTATAGCTGTCTAATAACAGACAGACAGACAAACGGACGGATGGACAGACAAACGGACAGACATATTGAAATAATTCTATGTCTATTCTCGGGACTCAAACTATATTCCATACCAAAGAACAATCGGTACAATCAGTTTAGGCGTGAAGATGTAACAGACAGACAGACACACTTCATAAAGTCACCTTTTATTCATTTCAAGTTTTTTCAATTCACAAATAAAATATGTTTACGGGGAGCTCCCATACAATAAACGTGATTTTTTGACTTTTTTGCTCTAAATCAATAATGACAGCCGAAAGGTACTTGAATTGTTCACAAAATCCTTAATTATATTTCTTCTTTCATAAAAAATAATAAAAGTAAAATGAAATAAATATTTAAGGGGGTCTCCATACAAAAAAACACAATTTTCGCTCTGTACGACACGCACTTGACCATTTTTTTTGTTTTCGGATTTTTCCCTACGGTTACACACAATTATCGAGCTGTATTCCAAATTTTAGCCTTCTAGGTCATCTGGAAGTGGGTTAGAATTTTGATCTATAGGTCAGTCAGTCAGTGATAAAAATTTAGATTTTCGGACGTTAATATCTCAACCACCGTTTAAGCTGTGCTTATGAAATTTAAAGTATGCATTTATCTCGCAAGTCTCATTGTATGAGCTAAATTTGAAACGTTTATGTGAAATAGTTTCTGAACTATGAGGGGGTCAAAAGTAGCTGCAAATGGTTCGTGTAATATTACACACGGTGCGGCTCGCCATTCTGTCATGCTGGAACTCTGCTTGACACTCTACCGCGTGTCTAGATGTTACTGGTACATTTCAAATTAGAAGTTACAACTTACAAGTCAAATATCAACCTAGTATATACATGAATCACTGCACTCACTATCACGTGCATTTTTTTATTTCTGGTGGGCTATTATGACCCTTTTTTTCCAGCCAGTTTACGCCCAAAATGTACCGTTTTCGGGCGTAAACTGGCTGGAAATAAGAGGTCATAATAACCCACCTGGTCGTAAGTTGTTTATCTATAACAACTGTGCGTGAATATAATTAATTATTCTGAATATGTACCTGGAGTAGGTAAAGTAGTTTCCGAAGTATTTATCGAAAAGAACGTAGATGATTCAGTATACGTTGACGACGTAGAGGCGCCTGAATCTTGGCCCATCTTCGTCGGATTGTGTTCTGATATCAGTTTCCTCATATCAATCTCAAAGTCTTGATCGTCATATTTAAAAGCACTTTTAGTCAGATTCTGGAAATCAATATAAAATGGATAAAAAAATTGGTACAAATCTCGCAAAAATAAAAATATTTGACATGAAATATTATATTGGTAGAGATACTACGAATATTTCAAAAACTTTTTACTAGAAATAGTAAAGCCGTTATTCACTTATTTTTGGAAAAGCAAAATAAATATTGGACATGCAGTGTAGCGGATTATTATTCCTGCAAATAACATTTTATAGCAGTTTTAAAAGAGCTATTTTATAACAGGTTCTACTGAGAAATATTCAATAGAGCATAATATACATTTATATGGACTTTTTGGATTATAATTATTATGCATGTTTTCATTTGAATCGAAATATTTAAAGTTGTTGGTTAAATAAAAAGCAAAAGTTTTTTCACAAGAAATATGGAGGTTTTAGTAAATATTCCCATTCGATTGGTATCAATATCTCGATTAAAACTAGCAATACTCAAAATGTTCTTCCAATTCAAAACATGCGGGGTTGTGTGTGTCGCAAAAAGTATTGCAATGCACAACTGATAGAAATTGGATAGAAGCGAAGTCTATTCGTCTATGAAATGTTAGTTAATATTCGGATACGCCTAAAGGCAAATACACGAAACGCACTCCATCCTGGAATAGGATATTTTGCGTGAGTTGTGCTTCATCGAAGTATTATTTTGTGAATGTGATGGATGGGTTTATATTATGTAAAAACTTTTAGGTGGATTTTGTTTTTTTGATTTTGATAGGCTAATAATATTATTATTTTTTTATTTAGATTGGATAATGATAAAAAGAGTACTTTGTATCCTGACTAAGCCTAGTATATTTTTACCCGACAACATAATTTTTTATAGGTTCCGTACCCAAAATTGTAAAAATGGGATCCTATTTAGGGATTGCAATCCCGCACCTTATTCAATCCCGCGGGATTGATTTGCGGGATTGGCCAACCCCGCGGGATCCCGCGGGATCCCGCATGTTTCAATTTATATTATAACTTATAAAATTGAATAAATTGAAAATATAGGTTTATGTTTTATATAGTTTTGTTATAATTTTGTAAAAATGATGTAGTTTTCATTTCATTTCATTTTTATTTCATTTCATGTTTTATTAAAAATCAACTTTAGAAAATGTCTTATATTATGCCACAAAAATATGTTTGTTTTCTAACAAAATAATAATGAAATTATGTTATTACTCTAGTCTTATTAGATCTTAAAATTAAAATGCTTTTAATGCCTCAGCAATCTTGAAGTTAGGGACCTCCCAACATTAGGGCTCCGCATTGATTGCGACAACCACCCTCGCTTTTTTGCGTGCCTATATAGGTCCCATAGTGGTAACCCCGAGACGGACTGACTCTTTGAATGGACAGACTCTGCAAGCAGCTTCAGATTTAGTGCAGTAGCAGATCCCATCCGCAGAGATCATAATACTTGGCGACTTTAACGCCCACCGCGCGGTGGCTCAATTCCAGTAAAACTGATTATGCGGGAAGATCTGTCTGCGACTTTGCTCTTGCGAGTTGCGAACGACTTAATACAACTGGTTGCTACGCCTTCGCGAATCCCAGATGTAGACGGTCAGAATCCTTCCCTGTTGGACCTTCTGCTGACTTCAAATCCTGATGGCTACATCCATGACCGCACCACTTGGTGCATCGGATCATTGCCTTGCCACTTACGACGGCATTGCGACAGCGTGCTGTTAAATACCGTCGTGTGTGGCTCTACAAGTTAGCGAACTGGGATGGTATGAGGTCGTTTTTTTGCATCCTATCCTTGAGGGCACTTGTGCTTCTCGCCGGATGATCCCAACAACATAGCCAACTCCGTTGCCAATGTGGTGATGCAAGGGATGAAGCTTTTCGTTCCGTCCTCTGTAGTGCCAACTTGCGGCAGATTTTGTCCCTGGTTTGGTTCATCCTCCAAAAGTTTCTCGCCGGAAGCAGAAGGCTTACCAATCCTGGGCCAATGCAGTGTCTGCTCGGGATTTAAATGCCAGCACATATAACATGAAATACTCAAGAAAGAGATCACTCGGACAAGAAACAGCACGTCAATAGAATTGGTGAGAGACTCGAGCGCCTTCCTTCGAGAACCCCTGCATTCTGGTCTCTGGCCAAAGCTATTGAAGGGAATTTCTGCAAGCCAACCCTACCATACCTACACATCGAAAATGGATTATTGTCTCATGACGCAAAAGACAAAGCCGATCCTCTGGGTAGGTTCTTTGCGTCAAGCTTGACCCGAGATAACGGGAAACAGAAGCCGCCGACCATACCGCGATGCACGATGGTGCATCAGTGCTTTCATCAGTGCTCAGTGCAAATTGCCCTCCGTTCCCTTGATGGATATCAAGGATAATTGGATAAAACAAGTCGAATGGGCCTGACGGAATCCCTCCTATTGTGCGTCATTTCAAATTAGACAAGTTCTACCACTGTTTGTTTTCCAAATAAAATAAAATAAAATCGTGTAGAAGGGAGATGCATTTGCTATTAGTTTGGATATTGCGAAGGGTTCGGCACAAAGCGGTGCTATCAAAACTTCCATTCCATCATAAGGGCTCCCCGAGAAATTATGCAAATGGGTCATTCACGTGGGATCCGCGGATCCGCGTTTTGTAGGTGCGGGATCCAGCAGATTAAAAATTGGCGCGGGATTCCGCGGGATTGCGGGATCCCGCTTTGCGGGATTGCAATCCCTAATTCTATTACTAAGCCTTTTTGTGTGTTCGTCTGTCTGTTTCCAAGCTGTATCTCAACAACCGGTAGGGCTGGTTTACACGTATTAAGTAGATAAGTAGTTAACTAAATTTTAGCTTAATTTTAAGTTACTTATTGCATGTAAACACAAAATTTAGTAGCAAGTAGCAAGTTAAAATTTAGTTAAGTACTAAACAAGGAAATTAGAATTTTGGCTATTTTCTGTTAAGTTGGCAGGCGGGGCTTGTCACTTGACACATTTCGGGCAGGCACTTCATATTAAGTTAAAATTTAGTTACTACTTATCTACTTAATACGTGTAAACCAGCCATTATAGCTAGACTTCTGAAAACTTCCTTTATTGTTCTATAACGGGACGGAAACCTTCATGCCGACCGATTTAGTTTTTTAAGTTTATGTGACACCATGCATGTCTAAACTTTTTTTATAGACGACAGTATGTTCTCTTCTTGATATTTTAACCCTAGAAGCCTAATCTATCTCAGGAGTACACGAAGCCTTAATATACGTCTCAGAGGCGTACACATGTAATTCTCAATTTTATGTAAAAATAACATTATTTTGTTCTTTTTTGGACTGATAATTTAAATATGGAATATAAGCTAACAATAAAACGACATTTTATGAATAATTACAATAGTGACAGTTATTTATCACAACAATAGAAATATGTGCAAAAATTGGAACAAATATAATCAGCTTCCTCAAAAATTAATAAAACCTAATAATTTTTCTGAAGAAATTTTCGTTTTTTTAATTCTAATTAGTTATTCATAGAGCAAACATATAAACTGATTAGATTTCAAAAGACTAGATAAACCTTAAGAGCAGTCTCCACACATATAAACCTAGCGCTTTCTACACACAGATTTTTCAACATTTATATCTGACCAAATTGAATATTTTTCCTTTTGTATAGGAATAAAAGGTGCAATATTGATGTTAAGCCGAAACATATTCTGTCACATAACTATTATTTTCTTCCCTTTGAAATTCGTCGATAATTTGGTCATCCCCAACTTCAGCACCTGAATCTTTCAATGAAGGATTAATTTTCCCGTTTAGGATTGCTAAAATATAGTCTTCGTTTAATTTTTAAGACTGTGACATTTTATGTCTGAAATAATGCCGAAAAAAACATAAATAGTACGAAAAACAAGCAAAAGTAAACTCTCATAAACCTAGTTAAAACTTACATAAGGCCTAAACATACGTCTCGGAGGCGTGCAATCCTTCGATAAATAAAAAAATGGCGGAATTTATTTTTACGATAAGGACATCATATGCTAGCTCCTGGCTTCCACTGAGTTGGCGTAAGAGCATGACGCGCTAGCTTAAACCATTAGAAAAGTACAAACGATATTCGATTTCGTGTACGCCTCGCAGACGTAGGTTAGGCTTCTAGGGTTAAGCCCGTCACAGACTTAGCTATAATGTATATTAATATATTTATAGCAAGGCATATTAATCTACACTAAATCCACATGTCACAGAAATATATATTATAATTTATAGCTGAGTGTGTGGTCACGCGAAAATTAGTATAGAAAATATATATAAATATGCCTAGCTATAAACATATTAATATATATTATAGCTAGGTCTGTGACGGGCTTAAGTCGCGGTATTGGTTTTTTTCGCAAAACCAAATTTTGTCAGGCTGGCTGGCAATATTGACTATCAAGACCAAATTCAGACCTACTTGACCAAGACCAAGATCTGTCTCGCTTTACTCATCACTATTCAAGCTCAATATTGCTTACTTGGAATCCAATGGATCTCATTACATTGCAGATGACACAATCATTACGGGCGAAATGCTCATAGCTACAGTATATTGGAATGGCTCAATCAAATATAAATTAAGCTCACTGTAATGCAATTTAATTTATTATATCAAAGCAATCGATAACGTAGATATCGGTAGGTTCATTAGGAATCGATCAATAAGATATTATAGCGTGTATGTCAATTAACAGAATAGTCACGCACTTAAAAAGGTAAAGAATGCATTTGAAAATGCTCACTAGTAAATGAACTATTGAAAAAACCACATAAAATATACCTGCATAAGTTTTCAAAATACTAGCATAATATAATATTATATAGATAGTTAATGTTTTAATACTATGTAAATCAAGTTAGCTTAATTGAATAATTTGTATATCTTTTTTATATCTATCATATAAAAATTTAATAACGGTGACCGACTTAAATCTTTTGAAATAAAAGCTATTTGTTTTTCTGCAGCAATCACATAATTATGTCGTGCACTTACTCCAAAAAATTGTAAAGATATTTTAAAATAATTTAAACACCCGTCACCAGTTATGTTTATAATGCTTAATTCTTACCCTAATTTTAGATTATGAATTATGATGTAGGCAAATAAAAACAGCACTTACATACGGTACATTCGGTGGCAAGGAGAGCCTCTGCCTAATTTCCAAGTCTAGCTCTTCAACAGGTCTTGTGAAATGCTCGGCGGCCATTTTCATGATCCCAGTCCTTTTGTTGGCGTGGACCATTTTACTCACGAATACCTCCAGCATTGCCTTTACCTGAATTCAAATTAAAAATTCATGTTCGAGTCTTTATTTTTTTTATCACGCCAAGGGTCGAACGAGCAAAAGGATCATGGATCATGGACGGAAAGCGAATTGCACATGAATTGTTGTTACAAATTAAACTCGTGTCGAGTACCCTATAAGCCATATATATGGCAATGGAAAATGGGAGCCCTGGGGGTGGCCTTTACCCAGCTGTGGGACAGCATGGGATACCTAAAAAACTAAGATAAAGAAATGTTTGGTTCGGTGCTTGAATAGTACATTACGCACCTAGGGCAGGAAAATAAGAAAAGTCTCAGATCACATGTAATTGTTGGCCAAGGCGAAGCCGAGGTCAACAAACATGTGATCTGAGGCTTTCTTATTTACTGCCCATGGTGCGTATACTATTTTTCATCATACCAGGACCGAAAGTTTGATTTTCTTCTCTTGTTTGCGTTACAGTTTAAAATTTTCTTCCCGCTATAGTGCTCTCAGCCTATCTTGTCTCTAGCGTTTATTCACCCTACCGCTACCATGTTTCAAAAAACCTTGACGTAATTTATCGTTTTCTATCAAATCGCGACAGAAAACGAAGCGACAGAAGTTTCATAATACCTCATCCAAATACGTAGTGTCGTAACTGAGAAATTAGGAATTTTTGAAGTTGGATTTCCTTAATTACGATATTGTCAGCAAATTTATGTTATTTTTATCACAATTATGATAAGAATTGATATTTTTCTGAAAAAATCAGTTTTCTTTTTTTTATAAATATTAGGTTTCTCTTAGTTTTATACTATATAAATAGTTTGCAAATAATATCATCAGATAAAAGTGAATCATTATTTTTTTACGAAAACTACGCAATAATATCAAGAAAATAAAAAGTTATATTTTTCACCAGCTGTCATTTACATAAATCCAAAAATTTAAGTTACTCCTGTTTTGTCACAAGTATCTTTAACGTACCTTTCACAACAGGGGTACATAATTTTTGGTCACCTTTTTTATGTTTGCATTTGAGCTCGGAATCTCTTTATGCTCGCTATAGAAATTACTTATATAATACACAAAATGTTTTATAAAATAAATTGATTCTTCAGTAAAAGCTGAACGATTCCATTTCATCTTTCGAGCGACGAAAAAAAAAGTGAACAATTTTCAAAAAAATTGAAAATTTTGTTATGTTCCGCTAATTTGGCCGGTGTGTTTAGTTTTCCAATGAACCTATTAAGTGATAAGTGATAACTGATATTACTAAGCCCCTTTCATACTCCACACAAAATAAAAAATCAAAAAGTGTGTCAGCTCCGACGCACGACTGGAGTAACATAATTTATAGTATATAGGTATAGTCGCCTATACAGCATATGTAGTCTGTATCTTGTGTCGGCACTACATATAGACGAACGCGTTCGCCTATATGTAGTGCCGACAAAACGTCCAAAAAAAAACAATATAGAAGAAAACAATAGATTAAAATTAGTATGTTCATGCCAAATTTCATCAAAATAGATTTATAAGTAGTTTAAGCGAAAATCATAAAAGTTTATTGTGCAGGTACCGTACTTTTTCGGGGACAAAAAGTATCCCTTGTCCTTTCCCGAGACTCAAAGTATCTCCATACCGAATTTAATAAAAATAAACTGAATAGTTTAGGCAAAAATCATAAAAGTGCATTGTGCGGGAACCGCACATTTTCCGGGACCAAAAGTATCCCTTGTCCTTTCCCGAGACTCAAAATGTCTCCATACCAAAATTCATCAAAATCGATTGAATAGTTCACGCGCAAATCATAAAAGTATATTGTGCAGTAACTGTACATTTTTCCTGAACAAAATGTATTTAATGTCCTTTTCCTGGGTCTAAGCTACCTTTCCACCAATTTTCAACCAAATCGGTTTATCTGTTCTTGAGATAAAAGTTTATTGGGCGGGAACCGTACATTTTCCGGGACAAAAAGTAATCCTTGTCCTTTCCCGAGACTCAAAGTATCTCCATACCAAAATTCATCAAAATCGATTGAATAGTTTACGCGCTAATCATAAAAGTATATTGTGCAGTAACCGTACATTTTTTCGGAATAAAATGTACCCTATGTATGTATGTATGTATTCCTGGTTCTAAGGTATGTCTCCACCAATTTTCATCCAAATCGGTTCATCCGTTCTGGAGTTATAAGTGGCGTAACTAACACAACTTTCTTTTATATATATATAGATAATAAATAATAATATAATTATATAATTATATAATATAATATTCCGATAGGTATATTAACTTTATGGTCTTAATACACTCACAGCCAAATTAGAAAGTTGCGCACTAAAGGTGCACATCAAAAACGTGACACGATTTTTCTTTACTTGTTAGTAGGTTTTACTCCTCGGATTTTTCTCATACCGGGCGCCTTATATATGAAAATCGATTCTTAAGGAGTAAACTCCAAATGTTTTATATTATATTGTATGTTTTGGTCTCCATCATTTTAAAAATATAAAATGGCCCCTACCAAAATAACCATTGTAAAATGTAAATTATGCTTCGTCGTGGGGTAAATGTCTTATATTATTTCTACGTAAGTGTTATACCTCATTAGTCTACAATGTTATATACTAGTAATCTGTGTCCGTTAGTTTATAATATTGAATAGCTCATGCTCGTATTGTTCTAAATTTATTTATAATTTTGACAACCTGTTGTTTAAGGTCTACCTTCCGTGAATCAATATCTATATGGATTAATGTATAAACTTAGTTTAACCTTACTTAGTCACCAAATAAGAAGCTGACATAGAATATAATATAATAATAATGTATTATTTTTTACTCTGAAACATGAGTTGATTATAGCATGATTTAATTAATAACAATTTTAACAAAATAAGTAATTTAAAATAAATTATATTATAATATTAGTAGCTTCATAATTTCTCCGAAAAATATTTCGTAAGAAAAAAAGGTTCGTGATACATGGCGGGGTCACGCTTCCTCCTAACCACGCTTGCTCTACCACGAAACTCGCGGTCATTTGAATTTAGAAACTTTTTGACAATTATGTCATACAAACGATGCGATAGATATCGCTACATTTGTAAAATTAGAATACAATGGTAGACGAGACGCCGATAACCGCTAGAGACAGGACTGAGCGTTTGAACCTACGAATAATAAAACCAGGAAAGGTAACTCCCATACTAATACAGTTTTAAATTTGGTTCCATTCGAACTGTCATATAACGTCAGCCTTTATACCGCTCAAGGTCACCAAATGTATGAAAAGTGAACCTAAGGTTCACTTTTTTGACAAGTATTTTGGAGCATGTTTATTGACGGAGTTACTCTTCCTTAGTTCTTTATTATTCGTAGGTTTGAACCATACCTATTTGAAGTAACTCATCACCATGGTAACCGTGCAGTTGTTATTTCAAATCCATAATATTAATACACGCGGCAATTTAATAATTATTATTGTTATATTTAAACTTTCGGTCCCTTGTATGATGAAAAGTTCTATACGCGCCGCGGGAGGATAGCATGACACTTCAACCGACGCTTTTGTCACCCTTGCCTTCGGCTCGGGTGACAATATCGCGCGGGTTGAAATGTCATACTTTCTTCCCTTGGGGCGTAATGTACTATTTCTCACCTCTGGGCGGAAAGCGTCAACTTTCTTCCCGCTGTGCCTACCGGTGTTGCCGTTTTCCGCCTCTGTCGATAAGAAAAACAGTAAACGCACCACGGGCAGTAAATTCAGTATTTTTTTTCCAGCCATAGGTGCGTAATGTACTATAGTTTCCATGATTCATTTATTTAAAGTTAAATTCGGACAAAAATTAAGGACCCAATAGGCAAGGGCCCGTACAAAAGAGTGTCACGAGTTTCCCCATACAAAAGTGAAAAAAAAATTTGATCTTTCAGCGCTGCTACTTTCACAGTGAACTCTCTACAAGGAACACGTACACACCCTAAAATATTTTTTTTTTTTGTTACACCCTGTATATTCATTACCTACCTAGCTATAATTTATAAATCTCGTAAACTCAACTAATAATTTTTAATTTTATTTAAGTAGAATTATGTCCTTATGGTTGTTTTAATAATGTTTTATGAAATCACAGTCATATTCAATTTCCCAAACTTAGTTTCACTCTCTATGTCATGGCCAAGTTAAGGTGACGCCGCGTTAAAGTAAAAAACCGTGTTGGATATGTTTTAGATTTCATTGAGCTATGGGCAAATTAAAGTGTATGCTTAAGGGCCTTCAGTAGGGAGTACCCTAAATTAGCAGGTCGAATTCTGTCAGTGCGAATATCGACGTAAATGACATTAAAATAACATTCATAACAGCGCACCTTGTACGGTGGCGGTTACGACGCCGCGTCCATGATAGGGCGAAATAGGAGAAAAAACCTTTTTAAGGCTTTAAATAATACATATTTCAAATAAGTAAAAAATCAAAATTATTAACTTATGTATAATTGCAAAGCAGTAGATATTTTTTATATATTATTTTTTGATAAATATTGAAGGAGTAAAGTGGTTTCATTCAACGATTTGGAGGTGATTTGGTTTTTTATTTCTTTATTATGTGATACCGATAGAAAAAATATGGCAAAACCAAATTACGTATCATATCATGTAGATTACTAATTATTTTTTTCAGATATAATTTCTCTGTTAATGCCGATGAAAAGTTGTTTCATCTGCACGCTTTTTTCGAAAGAGCAGCCTTAAGCCAATCTATGTACAAATTTTGAGAGCTTAAATCACTCTCCTCTGTTGGCAAAATTAGAATCGCTTTTTATACAGAGGTCTTTTTGATTGGTTATTCTGTGTTATAAAAGTTGACCAATCGTGTTATGATATGGGTAATTCAAAGACAAATACAATATTATGATGAATACTGACAAGTAACAATGAACTTTAATTTCTTAGCTTTAGTCATTGCTGCGAAAAATCGATATCGCTACAGCCAAATTATCAAGGCGTCGCCCTTAATCACATTAAAAATAGTGTTGGGGAGTCGCTATATTGCTACTAAGCTGGCGTTTAAATCAGGGAAATGTATGCCTCAGCTGTATGGTATTTTTGGATGTTATTAAATTTTAAAGCCAAACGCTTTTCCTTACGAGCTACTAAAAATAATTGCAGGTAGCGTAATGTTCATATTTTATTAATAATTATTAAACATTTAAAAATATTCTTAGGAGATGAGTTACATAACTAAAGACTTTGCCTAAATTATTAATAATTACATAAATTATAAAAGTTATTATATAATCGAGGTTGAACATAAACTATATTATAAAGCTTATGAGAACAATGCCTACTATGACGTACACAATACAAACACTATAGTCGAAACCCTTCGACCGTTCGGGGGAAGCGAACACGTGGAAAGGATAAATCTTTTTTAATTCCACGCAGGTGAAGCCTGTGGTCGTCAATATTACATAAATCTGGAGCGCTATAAAACCGAAACTGTACAGGTGTAGGTTTGCTCATAACTGTTTATGTGTTAAAACTGTGCGTCACCCGCAAATACGTTTGCGCAGGACAAAATGAACGATTTGCAAGCTGTAAAGTAGCCAGAATTAATAATTATTACATCTCAGATAAATTAGTAGAAATGTTTTTAGTCTGTTCGAAGATTAGTTGGAAGAAACCGACATATTTATCTATACTTATTGTTATAATTACGTTGGTCCCGGACGTATTGTCCCAGGCACTGCAGTATTTGAGTTTGGTATCTGGGTCTAACAGGTAGGCACTTGACTAGGTATATGACCAAAAAATACTCAATGGTATCCATACTTTAATAATATTCACTACATGTTAGAAAGGGGAGGTACAGTCTGGACATGTACAGACAGACAGACGGACAGGCTGAAATATCTTTATTATCGGGTCCCGCTTTTACCCTTTGGGTAAGGAAACAGGGGAAAATTATCCATCTTTGCTATTTTACTATATGCAGTATGCTGACACGGACAAAGTCGCGGGCAACAGCTAGTAGAAAATAAATTCTTGTAATATCGTATTGTTTTCTAAGGTGTTATATTAATTTATAAAATAAAAATTAAGCCTTTGAAAAAAAAATAGCAACAAAGTTATTTTTAAAACATCTGATAATAGTTTTGGTAATTGAAAAGTGCCTTACACTACATTATACTAGTTCAGAACAATAATCTACAAATTATATATAAATATTAGCCATCAGAAAATAAGTATAGTAAGACTCATTTTATGTCCAATTTGGTACCTGGTACCTGACCAGGTGTCACACTTAGACCTACACAAATTCGCAGGTATTCTAAGTACACGAGGCACTACCAAGAACCTATGGTTTCATCCATCAGAAAGTAAGTTACGTCTTACGCTTTTGGGATCCAGGTCTAATTAATACTTATATTAAAAATCAACTGCAACTTTTTTTAAAATTACAAACTGACACTAAAATCAATTTTATTCGTTTGTATGTTTGTTAGAGCATATCGATACTGCATTCATCGTCCCCACATCGGATTATGCACGACCTGCGACGTGTTACTTGTCCGTTCGGTTTTGTTTACTGAAAGGCAATATTTTTATACCATTAAACGCATCGATTTTTTTTTTATTTTGCTTCTTGTTTGTTAGTTTTATCGATTTCTAAGTTCTTTTGTGTGTAAATGTGATTAAGTGACCTAGGCAATGGAACAGGAGGCAAAAAATATAATAGGAATATTTCTTTAAATTTGGTTAGCAGGTTTTAAATTATTATGATTTCATCTCAATTTTAGCTCCTACGGGGATAAAAACGCAAGCTTTGAAATACCGATTCCAAATTGTGAATTAGTGATGAAAAGACTATAATGTTTGAGAGATGACCGTTGCCACGCTTGCATTAAAGTAAGTTTTAAGAATTCCGAAAAACAAATAACTTTTTATAAATTTTCATAAAAATTGTCACCCGAAATATTATTTTCCCAAAAATCATCAGAAGATTGTATTACAAAATAAATGTATATACCTAGTACTCGTATAAAAAGTATTAAATATATTTCCATTGTCTGGTACCTGTAACGCAAGGCCTTCAGGACCTTAGCACAGGGCCAGACTGACGTGGTGTGAAGCGTCCATAGATATTAATTTATTATAAAAAAATGCTCTTACAGTCTTAATACTTCACCATGCAGCTACAGGAACGCCTCTAGTAATTTACAGGTACCTCGGGGTGTTGAGAGAGGTAAGCCTCCTGCTCTATCCTCAGAGTCGTGGCAAATCGCCTGGAGCATTCTCGCTGACATGCCGTAAGAGCTTCCTTATCCTGAAACAAGTATCCGTCCGTCACGACCATCGGTTCAGGGTTATCGTGCCTGAACTTCCACAATGACATTTTGATGTTAATCTAAGTTTTGTTGGCAAAAATTGACATTAATGTTTTTATCAGGGCAAAAAGTATCCCGGTAAACAAGAGGATCGCTCAAAACATGACATTGATTAAACGTCAAGTACGTGTCAGTTGCTTATTATTATTTTTTAAATATATGTAGGTACAATAGAACCACTTTAGAAACAACATGGCAAAAATATCGGGAAAGGTACAGCTAGAGTGCCAAAATGGCGGAAGTTGAGTTTAAAAAAAATAAACACAATCAACATAACGTAAAACATTATTTTACAGTTTACTGTTAGTTAAAAGCTACACTACACTATCTCTCAACAGAGAGATAGTGTAGTATAGCTTTTATATTAGTATTGTAACAACAATAATAACCCTACGACAGTATATTATAAGTTTAAGAATAACTCTAAATTCTGTGTATACCTTACTGTGTTATACCATACCGAGTTAAACAATACAGATTCCGCTAATTTGACACAGTCGATATGCATGTCAGGCTCTACAAGACTCTCGCATTCAATGGAGCCGTGATTAACAGCACAATTGTTTCATTTGGCCGTTGTTAGCTCGTGTTTACACATGACTTCATACATCATCAGCGTCACTATCATATTAATCAGTGCTACGATCCGAACCACGAAGCTACGCACAATATAAGGACACAGTGACACGATGGCTGGAAGTTGGAACCATAGTACCATCATTCGTAAATCGTAGGTACCATCAGATAAAATTAATAGGCACATGACGAACCAACGTCTTTGGTCGGGTAGTGTCAAGCCAAGCTGACGAATCATGAGTCATGTGTCAGACTCATGACTAACATTAACTTGACATGACCCGACCAAATCTTCTTACGTCTATTAAGTATAATTTAGACTTAGCCAGTACTGGCTGCCAATAGGTAAGACTGGCAGCCAGTATCGGCTTGGCATATTATACCGCGTGTGAACAGTTTGGCCTGGCTTGAAAAACTGTTCACACGCGGCATATACCAAGCCAGTACTGGCAGCCAGTCTTATTGGCAGCCAGTACTGGCTCTGTGTAAATTATACTTTAGGTATGTCTTTTTTTAAATCACCACCCTTTAAAATGGAATTAAGCTGCCTGATTGTGCCTCTACTTTAACATTCCTGTAATTATCCACAGTAAATGATATTAGCACTATAATTAGCAATTGAATGGGAATCGATACAGGTCGATACGCAATGTAATGGAAAATAGGTCATCCAAACTTCAATCGTTATGTGCTATTCAAAATTAAATTATGGTTTTATTTTGTATATTGTTTTAAATTCTTTATGTAAATAGTTAAATAGCTAAACATTTGAAAAACAAATCTTTTGCGCTAGTTAAAAGAGAACAAGGCAAGCAACTGACGCTAATTAAAAGTTGGCTTCGATAGAATAGATAAAGTATCAATTACTTAAGGCGCACTATATCACAATCCCTTTATGACAATTCCTGATTTACTCGTTTAAAAAGACATAATATTATGTAAACAAACCTCATTATATAGCAAAATAACTAAGTATATTAAAAATAATCTAATATTTACCAGTAACATTGGCGATTCTACGATATTAAAGTTGCAAAATCGAAAAGAGATTTTTTCGTCCCTTATATTTTCTATATTTTTATGTACGGCTTAATAATATACCGACACATATATATAATATACCGATACACTATTAATGTTATCTTATAATATTATGTGATAATAATATTATGTGACATATATAATATAGTTTTTGTATAAAAAAAATATTAAATACGAAATCGAAAACTTTGTTTACGAAAAAAAATTGTTCCCTTCCATTTCCCTTCCTAAACATTTTTGATGAATTACAGATCTAACCCTACCTCTAAAACCCAAATTTTACCAACTGCATAAACTACAGACAGTTACAAATTATAGAAACACCAACTACCAATCGTAACAAAAACAATAAATTAGTATTATTCAATATGTTTATAACCAATTTTGCGTAATAAAATATGGGGGAGTGTAAGCCATTGGTAGATGCAACAGTGTAGTTTTAATAAAAAAGCAACCCCTTTATACCTCTGCGGTTATTTGGAACATAATACCCATGTGTGGGGTGAACTCTCCCTTATTGTTAACAGAATAGATGTTGCATGTAGTATTTAGCTACGTATCTGAGGCCGAAAAGGTTTATTTACTTTAATACGGCATGTCTGGAAATAAAAAATGTTTTTGGAAGGTTACTTTGAATTTGTTGCAAAATGCTTTCTGATCTAAGTACCTACTGATTCGAACAATTACCCAGCAAAAAAACAGGTGGCGTAAAAACCTCGTAGCTAAGTTATCGGGATTGTGAAGGTTTTCCAGCAATCTTTTTTTGGATTTGGCTCAAGAACTAATTTGATACTCCAGAGTCCAGACAATATAACGTTGCAATCTACTATAGTAACGTAGAAATGCTATCCTAAAAATTATCAACCTTGAATGTCCACCTATCCATGGAATTTCAATATCAGTATTCAGAAAATCCATCGTTTGGTCACATGCTTGAGCATGCCTCAAGTCAGTGAGGTAGAATTCAATATGATGTGAAATTTAGGCTTTCTGGAAACATTAATTTGATTTTAATTATTTATCGGTTGTTTGTAATCATGTAACATTATTGGAAGAGTGTCAACGTCATATTGCATAAGCCGTAAGGTATTAATAGCCTTCCAGAATTCGATGAATTTATATAGCTGTAGTTTAAAGTTCACTGAGCTATATTAAAAAAAATTAAAAGACTTGGTTGTATATTGTGTCAATAATTTCAGAATCTAATTTTAGACTATCAAAATGCGTCGTCTACTTTTCTACCACTTGAACGAAACCCAAAAACCTACTCAAAGAATCACACTTGACACTTCTTTGGAACACTAGAATTTAATGTCTTAATACCACTGTGGTTACAGCCATTTTGATAATAATCTTATCAAAGGCTACAATATTAAATTTCCCATCACTAATAGCTTTCCATTTGCTAATTTTTAAAGAGCTTTTAGGATTACCACGGAGAGCTTGGTCATGTATTGTTAATATCATAATGGCCAGTAGTACTTTGACGTAATGCCTATTGGCAAAACATGAGGGTGTGGTGTGTTCTATGTAAATTATCTTTGCTTTATTAAATCGTACACAAATCCAGAAAATTCTTAAAAACAAATTGAAAATAGAATTAACAAACGACAAAAAGAACTATCATAATATATTTTTTCCCGGGACTTAAAGTGCCTCATGTCATAAAAATACCACATTTCATTAAACTCCATCCATCGTAAAACGTCTTGATGTACGTTTTAATGCTGACACTTTTGTTTTAGGAATTTTGGATAGTTTCAAGTAAAATGGACGTACAATTAATTTTCCAAAGAATCCATAGCAGGCGGTCGCGTGGCAACGGAAATTTATTCGCCAGTCAGAAGTTTGAGAGCAATTGTAACTTTTGCTGTGGGGCCATGCCGTATAAACGATACCTTAATCTCGAATTAACTTAACGAACAGAATTCCCCCTTCGATGCAATTCTAGAAACATTTCGCTTTATGAAAATATTAATTTTAATCTGTGAATCAATTAAAGTTTAAGTAGTTAAAAGAATATATTACAAGTATGTGTACAGTGCCTTAAAACTAATGATTAAAATAGTGATTAGAAATGAAGACAAAGTCAATTCAATATTTTAATAACCATCTTGTAATATGTATTATTATTTTCAAACATTACAGATTCATTACAACGACAAACTGACATAAAATTATTTTCAATCTTATTTAACTATATCACACCCCAACTTATTTCGCACATGAATAATTAAAAGTTACTAATAATAGATCGTCGGATACGGTGAGGTACGTAATGCCGTGCATATTTCACTAACTAATTTCGCTAGACTCGCTCTCCCCTACTAGCTGGGAATTTTATTATGCACCCTATGAATGGTGTAAAAATTGTGGAATGATTTTCGACGGCAATGAGAATTATTAAATTTTCAACATTGAAAATGCCATTTGTTACATTTTATTATTAATGTGACTGACTTTTATTTATTACTAGATGACGTGTACTTTGTATCACTCAACTATTATATCATATTTTTTTATAAATAAAATGATTTCCACTATTTTACTTGTATTAAAATTAATTAATTTTCCACAACATTTACGACCGGTTATGACCGGTTCATAATCGTTAGATTTGACTCCTTTTTCAATAAGAATCACCATCGGATGATGTTTTCCATCATAAATCTTAAAAGGGGAAAACCCCAAAAAATCAAATATCATCCTTCTCTCTTCACACTCACGCCCGTCTTTCATATGCCAGGTGAAAAAGGACGACACGGAAACATCGTCAACTTAGTTTTATCTTAATAACTCGATAAATATTCAACATTTTAAAAATCCGCTAGGTCACTTTCTCAATGATAGAATTTTATACAATGTGTTAAAATATTAAGTTAGTGAAATGCACGGTTATGGCAATAAACAAAAAAATCGTGAAAATAAGATGCAAGTTTGAGATTTTTTTCCATCGAGAAAATTTAAAGAAATCGTGTTTCCGCTAGGTTGGATTCTCGGAAATATATTGTAGCATCTATGTTTAAAAAATGAAACAATTCGAGGCTTATTTTCCATTATGAAAATCTATATATATAAAAGAAAGTGGTGTTAGTTACACTACTTATAACTCAAGAACGGATAAACCGATTTGGCTGAAAATTGGTGGACAGGTAGCTTAGAACCAGGAAAAGGACATAGGATACATTTTGTCCCGGAAAAATGTACGGTTACTGCACAATATACATTTATGATTTGTGCGTAAAATATTCAATCGATTTTTATGAATTTTGGTATGGAGATACTTTGAGTCTCAGGAAACGACAAGGGATACTTTTTGTCCCGGAAAATGTACGGTTACCGCAAAATAAACTTTTATCTCAAGAACGGATGAACCGATTTGGATGAAAATTGGTGGAGAGGTAGCTTAGAACCAGGAAAAGGACATAGGATACATTTTGTCCCGGAAAAATGTACAGTTACTGCATAATATACTTTTATGATTTGCGCGTTTACGTTACGTACGTTCATCAAAATAGATTGAATAGTTTACTATTCAATCTATTTTGATGAATTTTGGTATGGAGATACTTTGATTCTCAGGAAAGGACAAGGGATACTTTTGGTCCCGGAAAATGTACGGTTTCCGCACAATAAACTTTTATGATTTTCGCCTAAACTATTCAGTCTATTTTTATAAAATTCGGTACGGATATACTTTGAGTCTCGGGAAAGGACAAGGGATACTTTTTGTCCCGGAAAATGTACGGTTCCTACACAATAAACTTTTATGATTTTCGCATAAACTATTTAATCTATTTTGATGAAATTTGGCATGAAGATACTAATTTTAATCTATTGTTTTCTTAATTATAATACCAATTCGAATTAGATCGTTAAGACAGGACAACGTCTGTCGGGTCAGCTAGTTAATTATAAAATCGTCAATTTTGGGCAAGTTACCCCCTTAAAAAGGTGACATAAAACGTAATACATACTACTAAACTACGCGACACTATTTCCCTTTTTTTTTCAAACGGTACATTTTGTTATAAAATATATATTTTGTACCTAGTATGACAAGATTGTAGATCATAGGATTCCCTACAGTAAATAATATATTCAGAACAGTTTTTTCGTGTGACTTACCATTCCTTATAAACAACGGGCTTTCAGTTTGGGAAAATCATAATATTGTTATCTTTACTCATAATATTAAATAAAGCTAAATAATTTGTGGAACTACAGGATCGAATAAAAAAATCCAATAGTCTTATTTAATTTTATCAAGGAATGCTTGAGGCTATAATATAACATCACGCTGCTTCATCAGTTTTAGTTTTATTAGTATTATTTTATGCATTTTAGTTTTTAGTATCTGGCCTAGCTAAAAGTTCAACGATAATATTACTAGCTGTCCCGGCAAACGTTGTTTTGCCATAATATAAAGTATTTCGCCTATATTATTTTATTGAAGTGACTAAAATATATAAGCATGGCACCATGGCAACGTCCATCGCTATCCCGTCGCACAACAATGGTCGTCGTCAGTCTCGAGCTGTAATGATTTACTATTATTTATTCAACAAATGCACTTATCAATATAAAAATTAGCCAGTAGCCGATTCTCAGACCAACTGAATATGCATATAAAATTTGGTAAAAATCAGTAAAGCCGTTTCGGAGGAGTACGGCATATTTTTTTTTATGCAATAAGGGGCAAACGAGCAAACGGGTCACCTGATGGAAAGCAACTTCCGTCGCCCATGGACACTCGCAGCATCAGAAGAGCTGCAGGTGCGTTGCCGGCCTTTTAAGGGGTAATAGGGGAGGGTAGGGAAGGAAATAGGGAAGGGTAGGTAAGGGAATAGGGTAGGGAAGGGAAAAGGGTAGGGGATTGGGCCACCGGTAAACTCACTCACTCGGCGAAACACAGCGCAAGCGCTGTTTCACGCCGGTTTTCTGTGAGGACGTGGTATCTCTCCGGTCGAGCCGGCCCATTCGTGCCGAAGCATGACTCTCCCACGTCAACTAACATTGTGATACGAGAATTTTATATATAAGATGTACTATACTAATTATTATGAAGGCTCTTGATCTGACTAAATTATTATAAAATTTATATTAAAAGCAAATAATTATTACTTTTGAATTATTTGTTAAATTTATTAGGTACAATTTGTTTAGCTCTATGTAAAGTTTACTCTTCCTTTACGTGTCTAATTTGAAGAGTTCTATGGCCCACAAGATAAAAAATCGTGACATTCTATAATAATTTATGCAGTTTACGAGTACTACATAGATGAAATTTTGGTCCGGCGTTTAATAAACTATTTAAATCTTTATGTGGATAGGCCATCTGTTACCACAGATCTAGCTTATCGCCAGATTTAACTCGTTTTGCAATTTAACTCAATATTTACACTAAAACTCAATGTGATGCATAATAAATTTTATCACGTGCAAAACTTGTTTGCCCCTAAATTGTTTTACCGAGCTCAATTGAGTTTTACCAGGGTTGTCACCTAAAAACGAAAACATTAACATCAGCTAGTTTAGGAGTTGTTAAAATATAATAGCATACGCGTAGGTGCTGCATAATTGCTAGTGAGCAAACAAATAGCCTGATGGCCCTAAAGCCGAATGTGACTGCAGCAAATCATCTTGGCTTCTGGAATAAGACTTTTCTATAATTTAAATGCTACGTAAATAATAAATAATTTTGACGGACTGACAACTGGCCGGGGTGCGACTCCTAGCTATATATATGTATATATATAGCTAGGAGTCGCACCCCGGCCAGTTGTCAGTCCGTCAAAATTATTTTAGTTGATTAGATGTCAGTCAGTCAAATGAACAAAATTGTTAGTCACCGTAGGGCTACCAGGCGTTCTAATACAATTAAATACACTGCAGATTTTTGTTGCTGAAATAATATATTCGTAGTAAAATTTTTTTCATACGGGTTCCCCTAAAAAACGAACAACGGCAGGGTGCCGGTATTTGGGTGATGGTTTTTAAAACATAAGAGACAAAAATTGATATATATATATATATATATATATAAACCACGCCGGACCAAAATATATATATATATATATATATATATGTGTGTATAATTTTTGTCTCTTGTTTTAAAAACCATCACCCAAATACCGGCAGGGGATGTTCGTTTTTTAGGGGAACCCGTATGAAAAAAAAATTACTACGAATATATTATTTCAGCAACAAAAATCTGCAGTGTATTTAATTTAATTAGAACGCCTGGTAGCCCTACGGTGACTAACAATTTTGTTCATTTGACTGACATCTAATCAACTAACATAATGTGGCCACTAGAAGCGTGGACTGTGGTGTATGTTTGTTAATCTTATTTGCTTACAAACAAACAGACACTAGATATTCGTTTGTAAATTGTAGTCAATTACAAAGACAATAAAATGTTTTGGTTTAATGAACGTACACATTACACAAGCCTTTATTGTGTGTCCTTCAAATAAGTTATATTAACTCCCTCAAGGTCTACACAGACGGACCGCATTTCAACTGCAATCCAACCGCAAATTGCAGTTCAAGTGCAGTTTAATGCAGTTGACACGACTGCAATACGACTGCAATAGAACTGCAAACCAAACAGTTCACAAGACTGCACGCCAACTGCAACTGAACTGCAATCCGACTGCGCGTTTGGTTTGCAGTTCTATTGCAGTCTTGTCAACTGCATTCAAACTGCACATGAACTGCAATTTGCGGTTGGATTACAGTTGAAATGCGGTCCGTCTGTGTAGACTGTAGACCCTTATAAAGTAAAATACTTAAACAATGCATTAGCTACACAATGTCTTGTCCTTGTCTGTTACATTGTAAAAGGTGCTTGATAGGTGAGGACAAAAGCCTGTATAGAATATCCATTGTTTATTTAAGTATTTTTCTCAGTGAAGTGGACATGAAAGATATCAGATAAGTAGGTTAACTAACATCAACATGTACATAATATAACGGGTAAATAACCAGTGCACAAGGTTAATGATGTAGTTAATGACATCACCTGCCTCATAATATTATTAACTAGATGTTGCCCGTAGCATCCTTCGTGCTGAAATTCGTTTATCGTTTATCGCTCGGGAAGCGGTACATTTTCACTGATAAAAACTAGCCTATGTCCTTTACTGGGGCTCATAGTATCTTAAAATTATGACGACCTCCGTAGCTGGTTAGAGTGTGTGGCAACTCAAGCCGGGGGTCGCGGGTTCGAATCCCGCCGACGGAACAAAAAGTTTTTCAATGTTCCTGGGTCATGAATGTGTATTAAATATGTGTATGATATAATAAAAACCTTAAATATATGTAAAGTATAAAAGCATTAAATATATTTCCGTAGTCTGGTACCTGTAACATAAGTCCTTCAGGTACTTAGCACGGGGCCAGACTGACGTGGTGTGAAGCGTCTATAGATATTATTATATTAATTTCATTCAAATCGATCCAGCGGCTAAAGCGAGAAAAGAAACAGACTGTAACGTTCTTAAATGAATTATGATTGTGAATGTAGTAGATAAATATTTTATATAAAATTAAGACATTTAATGTCTTAATTTTATATAAAAAAAAAAAAGAATTTTATGAAGATGAGGCAACAGTAGTACCAAAACCATAATAATATTATAGGACAATTCCTGTTACATAGCTTAACTTAACTAATAACCTAGAATTAAAAAAGTCAACTTGTATTTTGAAAACTTTTTCAATGTTTTCGTTTTTAATTAAAACAACGAATACCATGTACTGTAGAATTTGTAATACTCAGCCAGTCTTAAACTTTGATTGAGCTCAGAGATTGAGATGAGCACTGAAATCATTTTTTTTTAATTTAAAGTTACTATTGTTGGTGGTTGCTAAAATTTTGCATTTCCAATTTACAGTTTTTGTTGGCCAAGGTTTTTATTTTTATATTACTACATATACCAAGGGCTTAGTTAGTTTTTGGGAGAAATAATCATCATAGACTCTATTTTTAGTAAATATTATAATTTAATCATTTATTATTATTTATTAACAAATACAATTCAGGTATTTTACGTATTATTTACAAGTGAAGTCGCAAAACAAATTACACACTACTGGGCATTGGGCAAACACCATTTGACGTTGAGTGATAATACGGAATTCAGCGCCATGTTGTCATAATACTTACAAAGGTAAAAAAGCACTTAGACAAAGTACCTACGAGTATACAATAAACAAGGTTTTTATTACTAAGGTATATTTTATTGGCGCATAAAAAGTATAACTTTTCGTTACGGAAAGCGGAATAATAAAACCTCCCTAAAATGTTGGTCTCATTCTAATTAAATTTTATTCTCCCAGGATTAATTTTAATAAATTGCGGTGCTAATTATTAATAACATTCCTAGGAAATGTTAATAATAAAAAAAAACTAAGTATTACGTTTGGTACTCAACTACTTAATAATATTATATTGAATGATTTTCGTTCGGTACTCAGTATGAAGTGATTTAAAATACCATAATAATCAAAATATTTACAATTGCCAGTCAAAGTTGTTTTAAAAAAATTTAAGACATTTAAAATAGTAGGTAGGTATCTTATACAATTTTATTTAGCTTGTGTATTCTTATACACAAGCAAAATAAAATTGTATTCTTAAAAATCCTAGATAAGTTTATTTATAAAATAATTTTATTTATCTATACTTATAAAATTACATGTCCTGACTGACTGACTGACTGACTGATTCATCATCGCTGATCAAAAACTGTTAAAGTTACAGCATCGAAATTTGGTGAGTAGGGTTGTTTTATTGAGTAGACACCCACTAAGGAAGGAATTTCGAAAATTTTACCCCGAAGGGGGTGAAATAGGGGTTGAAAGTTTGAATGAAAGTCCGTCATTTCTTAAGATAGAAACTTGAAATTTTGTGTTTGGGCTACTGATTAAAAATGATTGGATACGTGTTTAAGCGTTTTTTGGAAATTCTACCCCCAAGGGGGTGAAATAGGGGTTGAAAGTTTAAATAAAAGTCCGTAATTTCTGAAGTTAGAAACACGAAAGATTATTTTTGGACTGATGATTAAAAATGAATAGATAAGCATTTAAGTGTTTTTGGAAATTCTACCCCCAAGGGGGTGAAATTGGGGTTGAAAGTTTGAATGAAAGTCCGTCATTTCTTGAGTTAGAAACATGAAACTTTATTTTTGTGCTACTGATTAAAAATGAATGGATACATATTTAAGCGTTTCTGGTAATTCTACCCCCAGGGGGGTTAAATTAGGGGTTTAAATTAGGAAAGTTTCAATGAAAGTCCGTCATTTCTTGAGTTTCAAACATGAAAGTTTATTGACGTTTGCTTAAGTAGCGTCCCGTTTTTACCCTTAGTATAAGGAACCACAAAACGGGGAAAACTATCCATATTTGCTATTATACTATGTTAACGCGAACGAAGTCGCGGGCAACAGCTAGTTATTAAATAAAGTTATTTTATAAATAAACTCCATACTAATATACTAATCTTATATCTTTAAACGAGCAATTCTTGTATATATATAACTGGAATCTCGGAATCGGCTCCAACGATTTTCATGAAATTTAGTATATAGGGGGTTTCGGGGGCGATAAATCGATCTAGCTAGGAATCATTTTCATAAAATGTCATTTTATGGGTGGTTTTTGAATTTTTTGAATACCGAGCGAAGCTCGGTCATATAGCTAGTAATATTATAAATGCGAAAGTGTGTCAGTCTGTCTGTCTGTTACCTCTTCACGTCTAAACGGACGAACAGATTGGACTGAAATTTGGTACAGAGATACCTTGAATCCCGGGAAAGGACATAGGATACTTTTTATCCCGGAAAAATGTACGGATCCCGCGCGATAAACGAATTTTTTAGTATTTTGTAGTATTCCAGATTCCACACTTTGTAGTATTCCAGACGGCTTTTGCAACGAACCCGGGACGGATAAGGTTGGAATGGATTATATCATCAATGCAATTGGACAGTCCACAATCTGATTCCATTTCCGGAAATCATCAACTGAAACACCCATCATAGCCGGTAAGTGTACTTTGTAATTTGTGCACCGTATGGCTTGAATGTGTATCGAGTCATTTCGTGAAGTTTCATGAAGATAATAGCTTCTATCGGTTCGCCTTTTATCGTCAAAATATACTTATTACTAGTACTAATGTTACTATTTACTACTACATGTTAACAAGTTACTAATAATCGGCCAAGTGCGAGTCGGACTCGCGCACGAAGGGTTCCGTACCGTTATAGAGCAAAAATAGGCCAAAAATTGTGTTTTTTGTATGGGAGCCCCTCTTAAATTTTTATTTTATTTTAATATTATTACTAATTATTAAAGAACACATATAATTAAGGCCTTTGTGAAAATTTCACCTAGGGTACCTACCTGTTGTCATCATTGATACTGAGCAAAAAATGTTTGAAAAATCACGTTTGTTGTATGGGAGCCCCCCTTAAATATTTAATTTATTTTGCTTTTGGTATTTGTTGTTATAGCGGCAACAGAAATACATAATCTGTGAAAATTTCAACTCTCTAGCTATTAGCGTTCTTGGGTCAGCCTGGAGACAGACGGACAGACAGACGGACAGACATCGAAGTCTCAGTAATAGGGTCCCGTTTTTACCCTTTGGGTACGGAACCCTAAAAACGACGGTTGGAGAGTAGGGTTTTGTGTCGAACTCGAACTCGAACTCGATTCGAACTCAGTTGTCTGTAAAGTCGGTTTACTGACGATAGTTGAACGTGACAACGTCATAGCCTTAAATGGAACGCCTCAAAGCGAGGTAACGCCGCATATTGCGTCATGTTTTTTCGTGCGTGCAGCCCATATCGAATTATAAGACGTTGTCACGTCAATAATAAATATCATCTGTATTAAAAACACACTTATAAATATAGCTGTAACGATATTCTATTTAAATAAATAGAATATCGTTACAGCTAATTAAACTAAATATTATGTTAAAATGATTAATGTTAATGTAAGTTTGTTACTTTCACGTCAAAACTACTCAATGGATCATCAAGAATAATATACATATTTTAAGAGGAGGAACAAATACATACAAGGAATTTGTCATAAAATATCGAAACATGTAGATTGTAGGCGTAGGTATAGTAAGGCTATATAAGAGTAGCGACTATTTTTCGTCATCATCAGACTTTTACCTTGTAGTTCACATAAATGCAGCGTGCCATATTCGCTAGGATAATTTTACCGTTAAACAACATTAACGCGAACTAATATCAAAATGTACAAGTATCCACAAGTCAAACAATATCGAGGCGAATGGGGGCCGACGAAATTGAGCTAGAATCATTTATAAGAGGGGGAGACGAGGGGAGGCAGTAGGAAGGTGTTGCTGCATTTTGCATGAGCCTCGCTGCCCGTTACTCCACGCTCCAGGTGAGTTATAAAGATGCTATTCGGCAATTTTTTGGCAATGCTATTTGCTATCGATGTGAGCTGGAGTGCGCGTTGTCTGGTAATTGGCTGCAAAATTCTCGTGTCGCGGTGTTTGTTGTCTAATTCCTCTGATTTGGTGCTTCGATTTTGATTAAGTTTTGTATACTGGCCTGTGAATGGTTTAAAATCTATTTTTATTTTTTATACCATAATTAGGTACTGTTTATGACAAAATAACGCTTGTCGTGTAGGCTACCTTACTCGTAGCACTGTATAATATTTTAAGTATTTTTATAGCGTTTGTTGCATGCTCTTTTTAAGAATTTGCTGTGTTAATCTAGACACGCGGTAGCCGGTAGCGTGTCAAGCCAAGTTCAAGACGTATTATTAAGTATTTCGTCATCGTTTACACTTTAGATGGTATATCATTTCAATATCATTCTACTGTAGGTAGGAATATTGTTTTACTAATCGTACTAATTGTGATTTTAATCATCTAGTAAATCTCCTGTTGCATTATGGATGGAGTTTGGCACATTAGCGTTATTAATGTATTATCAGGATTTCGACCGCACGAGGTCTCACAGTCATAGCAACGCGCCGTGAAATTTTAGTTTTGATTTTTCATTTACTTTCTTCATTTTATAAAAGCTGATACTTATAAATTATAATAAATGAAGAAAATAGACTTCAAACCAAAACAAAATAAGCCTTATCGATGATCTTAGTAGAGAAAAAATAGTATTATGATATATAGCTAAATAAAAATAGAGCCTATTAGTTTACATTCTCTAAAAATAAATCATACCTAAGTATATAATGTTATTAATTTCAAACTGATACACTGAATGTTTTACAATTTCAATTTACAAACTGCCGCAAATAAAACAACATAAATCACTTTTGATTAGGTATGTGTTTTCAGTAATGGATTCAATATTACATTTAATCACTTCCTATTATCAATGTTGAATGTTAAAGGTAATATTATAATTACTATTTGAGTAATCATTTTATTTGTTGTGTATTCTATATTCGAACGCAATCTAAATATGATGTATATCTGACACTGAAAAAGGATTTGTTCGTTGCTTAGGAACCATATATGATATCGTGTGCTCTTCGTAAATAAAATATCTGTATTTTACATAATTCATTTGGCTCTTTTAATTAGAAACAGATAAAGTAAGTTCCTACAATCCCTATATCAAGAAAGCTACCGAAAACTGGCGAGATACGCAACAACTGGCGACCGTGACATCATAACTTGCAAAAATGAAGAGGCTTATCAGGGAGAGTGATCAGATACGGAGAGTATTTAATAACCAGAAAGACTTAGCAACCTCAAACTTCCCAAGCTGGAGATAAGGAAATTTGACGATCACCCCAAGACGTGGCTCGCTTTTTGGGTCAATATAAGAAAATCCATGAAGACTCCAGCCTGGACATAGAGACAAAGTTCCAGTACCTAACACAGGCAATGAAAGAAGGTAATAAGGCCCGACAACTTGTGGAGAGTAATTACCCGCCCACTAAGGAGAATTATGAAAAGATGAATCCACAGATGAAGCAACCGTCCCGACCGCGGCGTGCCTGGTAGCAGAAGCAAAAGCTATTGAGCTGTCGTGACCAAAAGAGGCGACCGTGTGTGGAACAATATTAGAAAAGTACGATACGAGATGAGATTGAGGTTATTATTATAATAGAAGAAACTGAGGTCTCAAATAGGACTACCTACTTTTAGTACCACGCATGAAATCGGTAATAATTATATAGAAGATGCCGATTTGTAATTTCTGTCGTCGGAAGCTGGCTGAACCGGCAAGAGTGGACGATAAAGTACGAGACGCTATCTTGCAGGATTCAAAGGGTGAAGAGGATCATGACAATGGTGCGAAAATTACTAGCAGAGTCACCGGGCATTTTTTTTCAATTTAGAAGACAAAACTTATTTTATTAGGTACTTATTTTTATTTTTATGAAGCATTTTTGAAATAGGTTTTGATGATTATTGTGTTATTATAGGATATGCTTATATATTACGCACCTGTTGTCTCCCCCGGGAGTGTGTTGCGTATTGGGCACAAAAGGTTTAAGGTTTATATTAAAGTTTTGCCAAATGTCGAAAAACCTAATTTTAGAACGAAGAGAAAAGGATTATAAGATAGGATTAAATTTAGGTAGACTTATGTGATAAGGAGAGTTTAGACTTAATCATTTTTTTCGCTAAAGTCTATTGATTAGTTTGCTATTTTTGCGTCCCCCGGAGTGTGTTGTGTATTCTATATTCGAATGCAATTCAAATAATTTGATGTATATCTGACACTGAAAAATAAGCTAGGATTTGTTTGTTGCTTAGGAACCATAAATGGTATCGTGTGCTCTTCGTAAATAAAATATCTGTATTTTACATAATGCATTTGGCTCTTTTAATTAGAAACAGATAAAGTAAGTTCCTACAATCCCTATATCAAGAAAGCTACCAAAAACTGGCGAGTTACGCAACATTATTTATTAATACATAATATTGTAAGCGTTCGCCCTCATCGCGAGCATTCACGTGTACTGTAACATTATAGATTCGTCTTTGAGCATTACATTACAATAATACCTCCCTTATTTGATGAGCATTCGCGTGTAAGGCTTCGTCCACATTTGTATCATTTGCGCCAATGATATTATATAAAAAAACTCAAAGCAGATATGTTACTACCGCGCGCGTTGTGAAGCCATTAAATACGGGCCAATTGACCCGTCTTTTGTATAGTCTGTCTCTTTTATGTAAATGTCATTTCGTATCTTTTGTTTCACTTATCTGTCAAATTTGACAATTGAATTTGAAAATTGTTCGGAAGCAATTTAAGCCGGAAAATAGTATGAACGTAACAGATCTGTATTTAGTTGAATATCATTGATTTGCGCGATCAGATCTCCGTCGCGCATGATACGCCCCGATTGCTATTAACTGCGTATCGGCGTCCACACTATGATACACATACTTGACACGGCGCGATGATCACGACGGAGATCATCGGAGATCTGATCGCGCAAATGATACAAATATGGACGCACCTTGATATATTGTATTATAGATTCGACTTTGATAATTACATTACAATACTATAGCTCCCTGAATGACAGGCGGCCTGCTCCGTCTCCTCTTTCACTGTATACACTGTATGCCCGTTTTGTATAATTACAAGGTGCGCACTATAATAATAATAATAATATCTATGGACGCTTCACACCACGTCAGTCTGGCCCCGTGCTAAGTACCTGAAGGACTTGTGTTACGGGTACCAGACAACGGAAATATATTTAATACTTTTATACTATACATAATATATTTAAGATTTTTATTATATGATACACATAATATTTATTCCGTCGCGCGTCGGCGGGATTCGAACCCGAGACCCCTGGCTTGAGCTACCAACAGCCCACCAACTGAGCCACAGAGGTCGTGCTTTGCTCCATGGCATGCTCGGTTTTCCACCTTCACTGATGTAATGCTCAAATTTCAAAAAAAAAAAAAAAAAAAAAAAAAAATATATATATATATATATATATATATATATATATATATATATATATATATATATATATATATATATATATATATATATATATATATATATATATATATATATATATATATATATATATATATATATATATATATATATATATAACGTTACATTACACGCGAATGCTCCCATTGAGCACCATAGCTCTAATCACTTAAGAGAAACCGTCTCGAAAGACATTTTCTTGTTTTGACTAAAATGTTTGATGAAAATTTATAAATTATTTTGCTCAACTTTCCAGGTCATTGTTAAGTTTATTGTTATGAAGCGTGTGCTAACAGGGTATTTTGCCTACTATAATATTATGTAAGTAAGTAATGTTTAGAGAAAAAGAACGTGACCAAATATAGGTTCACCATCTGGCAATTAATCAATTTCTCTGATGGTAATCACCTTTGTCCATTATTTACGTCCATCCGTCCATTCCATAAGCCCCTCCCAAACATCAATGTTAAAACATTGTTCAGTCAGGCACGGTAATCTTGTCTAGATTGAGGGGCGCATTGCATCTGAAATTGGCATTTCCATTTTCGAATAAATTGTTTTATGATTTTTCAACTAGATAGATAAACTAGATTCGTTGCGTCAAAATTCGTTTATTGCGCGGGAACCGTATATTAAATATTACAGGATATTTTTTTTCCTACGTGTCCTTTCCCGGGACTCATTAAAGCACCTCCATACCAAATAACACCAAAATCAGTTCAATCGGGAGTGAAGAGGTACCATGACAGACATACACGCTTTCGCATTTATAATATTAATATGGATCTCTGTATTATGTACTTAAGTGACTATAGTACTGAATATAGTACTGAAACATTCATACATATTATATGTATGAATGTTTCAGCTTTTAAGAACAGTCATTTTTATAATATATATTAACCGTTTCGCTGATTTCAGTTTTCGTTTAAAGGAAAACTGAAATTCTCACATCTACCAATAGTACCAATAACAAATAGCTATTTAATTTCGACTATAACTGATGGATGTGGTTCCGACATCGTTAATTAAAATATGCCCAGTGGGCATGTTCATAATGTATACGTAACGATTTTAGGCCCGATAGGTTTTATTTTCCGTTCAAGAGTGAATTATTTATACACAGGCGCAGGTAAATGTTACAGAGTAGGAGGTTAGTGCCGGCAGCGTTTGCATTTTGCATTAGATTTAAATTGTTTACGTCGTTAAGAAAGAAAAGTCCTCAAACAAAGCAAAGGAGGAGAAAGTTTAACTAATGTTTATTTTTCTTCTTATTATTTGAGTCGAAAGCTTGAGACGGTGTATTTTAAGAAAGTTGTATTATATAAAATATACTTTAGTAAGATCTAACAATCTAAACCATCTAAAAATACAGGAACATTGCTGGACCGTAATACATTCCGTCTTGCCACTGCCCTGCGTCTTGGTGCCCCCATGTCGTCCCCCATCAGTGTGTTTGCGGCGCGCACGTAGACAGCTACGGTCACCACGGGCTGTGCTGCTCGCGAAGTGCTGGACGCTTTTCGCGGCATCACAGCCTGAATGACCTCATTCGCCGGGCTCTTCTGCCGGCGTGCCAGCGATACTGGATCCCTCCGGTTTGGCGCGCGGCGATGGCAAGAGACCCGATGGAATGACCCTGGTCCCCTGGAATGTGGGACGGGCCCTTGTGTGGGACGCTACTTGTGTCGACACACTTGCCTCGTCTCATATTCAGGGCACCTCGAGTTGTACGGGCGCAGCCGTAAATCAAGCGGCGCAAGTATGAGAACCTCAGTGGAGATCTCATATTTGAACCGTTTGGGGTGGAAACTCTAGGCGCATGGGGTCCGGGGGCACATAAGCTTTTTAGAGGAATATCGAAGAAGCTTGTTGAAGCCACCCGAGACCCCAGAGCTGGGAGCTACCTGGCACAGCGAATTGCAATTGCCATCCAACGTGGTAATGCTGTCAGCTTGCTGGGCGCTCTGCCAGATGGGGACGACTTGGGCAAGTTTTTCCTTTTATAGTTTTTTATTTAAAATTTGTATATATTGATATAAGTATATCTGTATATTTTAGGTTATATTTTTAGAAGAATTCAAATAAAATGTATAATTATCCTTTAGTAAGATTAAAATGAAAGGTGCCAAAATGTTTTATATTTTTTAAATTTAATTTAACAACAATTAATGCCTTAAATATGGTGTACTAACAGCATTTAGTTAGTCTAGGAGTTTATTATTTACGTGTGTAATACACATTTAAACCGCAGTATCATACCACAAGAGCACATCGTTCTTAAAAATCGGCCAAGTGAGAGTTGGACTCGCCCATGAAAGGTTCCGTTCCATTATAGAGCAAAAATAGTTAAAAAAATGTTTTATTAAAATTTTATTTATTAAATATTAAAGTATAAAAAAGTATAAATAAAACTGAGTATTTTGTGAACATTTCATGGGCCCTGTTGTCATCATTGACACCGAGCAAAATTTTTTTGAAAAATCACGTTGGTTGTATGGGATAGTCTTAGTAATAGGGTTCCGTTTTTACCCTTTGGGTACTGAACACTAATAAAAACGCCACCTTTACAAAATTACTAATATTATTTCAGTTAGCAAAATATTTCCGAATCATATTGAAAATTGCGTTGCCAGTGATACAAAAACTCAATAGCCGTATGAGCAATACGGTTAGTAAAACAGTCCATACATGTTATTTAATCACTTCTATTGTTCTCTCATAGCTTTAAATATTCGTAATATTTTTATCATCCGTCACACAGTCGATCAGTGACTACACTTAAAGAAAGGTGACAATTTCGTGATGAAACTACTTCTCGTTATACTTTTTGCTGTTTACCGCCAGAGCAATGCAAGTTTTTTCAAATCAGTGTCGGACAAATTCGTTGAATTTGGAAATTGTATCGTTGAATCATTCAAAAATCTGAGAGTAAAAATACGTGGATTGCTATTTCCTGAGTGCAAAGTAATTAAGAAAATGATTAGTGCGGACAGCATTCGTTTTATAACTACGGAGACAAACAAGTTTATCGATGATGCTACACACAAGTCTGCAGTAAGTGAGCCAATATTACAATTCAGATCAGAAGCCACAAGGATTGGACCAGTTCCGGTTCCTCAACTGGCCATCTTGCATGGTAGAAGAATAGAATCACACGTCGTTCTTACAAGAGATGGTTATTTTATTACAATACATCGTTTGAAAACTTCGAACGAGATCCAGACGAATGGTACTGTATTGCTTCACCATGGACTCCTGGGAAGTTCAGCAGATTGGATGCTATTGGGACCCAAGAAATCGCTCGCATACCGGCTATTGAATGCTAGTTTTGACGTGTGGCTCATTAATGCTCGCGGAAACTACTACTCAAGAGATCACTTGAGGGACATTAATTCGACATACTGGAACTTTACATGGTTCGAAATGGGGAAATACGACCTGCCTGCTATTGTGGACTATGTCTTACAGGTAATCAATCCTAATGAGCAGCTTACATTCATCGGACATTCTATGGGAGGTACAACATTCGTAACCATGCTTACTTTGCATCCAGATTACAATGATAAATTCCGCATGGCAATACTATTAGCTCCCCTAGTATTTATGGATACTACGGAGGGTCCGCTACGTGTCTTGGGTGCAGTTGCGTTAGATCCACCGGAGGAGTTATTGAATTTTTTGGGTGCTCATGAGTTTTTACCGGACAAAAAAGTTCCTGAGTGGATGATTAAGGAGTATTGTAATGATTCAGAAACACAGTGCATAAATCCCTCCATGTTTTTCACTGCGAGTGTAGTAGATACTGATAGATGGGATGAAGCATTAATCAGAAGTGTGTGGAACTATTTTCCTGCAGGTGCATCAATAAATACTATTCTGCACTATGCTCAAATGGTCAAAAGTGGAAAATTTCATGAATTTAAGGACGAAAATCAAGAGATTTCGCTAAGTTCTGTCAAAGTTCCGATAGTCTTATTCAGTTCAAACAATGATAAAATAGCTAAAGTGTCAGATATTTTACGACTTTATTTTGAACTTTCTTGTCCCGTTGATCACTATATAATTCGTGACAAAGGCATTTCTCACATGGATTTTGTGTGGAATCCTTCTGCCGACGCTATAGTGTATTCAAAGATATTAGACTATATTTATGGCGAAATTAGTTGTTACAAATTTACGGCAACCAATATTAATTTAAAATAATGTTTAATTAAAATATTCTACTTATTTACGTAGTTATTTTTTTACTTTTAATTCACTTAATTGAGATAAAATGTATGTTGTTTATAATATCAGAATAACTTTAGAGGTTTTAAGTATAGTATTTTTTTTTCTTTTATGTGCTGGAGAAACCTATCATGGGTGCCCCGGGTTGGGGATGTGCCTCAGTTAGCTGAAGCACCCCGGGGTAAAATTACTCAAAAGTGTGGATTACTTAAAAGTATTAAGTGCAGGGTAGAGTCCGCGTTTTGAGTGTTAGGATTCTTTCCAAAAGATTACCTGAATGTTGGATCACACGAGTAGATCTGTAAGTTTATTTTGCTTTGTTTATTTCATTTTTATTCGGTGTAATGATAAACTAGGTATCATAAAAAATAATATTTACGCAGACGATGGACCTAATTTGGTAATTTAATTACATACTTAATTGGGTAATGTCAATCGCCTATAGATCGCGACTGGCTTTGACACAATATAACCTAGGTTCGCGTACAAATAACATACTTTATTAACATTTTCATGGGAAAAACATACATTTTTGTTTGCACTAAAAAGGTACCAGGCGTTTTCAAATAGATTATATTATTATTATGAGCTGCTTTTCGTCGCGAAAGAATATTTACGATATATTTTTTACACACAAAGAATATCCATCAAATAGTATTTTATTTCCTCGTATGGCGTCTCCGGACACTATGTCTAGACAGTTTATGGCGTCTGTATGAGTAATTATCACAGATTTTACGAACTTATCATAAGATCTATTTAATTGTTTTTACTTTACATCCGCTATTTAATCATGATTTTTATAAAAAAAAATTGCTTTGCTTGCGAGCTCGGTTTATATTATGTATTTTGTCTTTGTTAATACATTTTTGATCTTGAATCCTAATACCCAATTATTATAATATTGTAAATATGTATTATAGTTGTTTAAGGATATAATAAGGAAAACAATAACTTGACGAATAGTATATTACAGTAATCGTTAGTTTTGTGACTATCGCTGGTAACTTGATAGATTATACTGAGCAATAGAAAAATAATATCCAGATAATAGCCCGGTCTAACTAGACGCAAAAAAAACGTAATCTCGGAATAATTTGCATAGAGCTGAAAATTGGTAGAGACGTTAAATACATCATTACAAATAAAACCTCAAAAGTCCCCGGTGACCCTCCTTGTGCAAAAATTTTATTCAAGGTCAAAGGTATGAAAATGAGGTTTTTCCTGTTTTTTTTTCCAAACTGTACATTTTATCACAAAAATAGGTAGGGCAAGAGTGTAGATTATAGAATTCTCTACAAAAAATATTCCGACACTTTTTTCATACGACTTAATATTCCTTATGAATGGCGGACCTAAAATTTGGGAAAATCATATCTAATACTCATATTATGAAGCTAAAAAATTTGTGGAGCTACTGCTTTGAATTGAAAATTCGTTTTTTGTTGGACAGTTTTGTTTATCGAGGAAGACTTGAGCTATATAACATCACGTTGCCACCAATAGGAGCAAAGAAACAGAGGAAAATGGGGGAAAACGGGGGAAATTATTTGAAAGAGCTTATCTCACAAATGGCTGAAGCATTTTTTATGTTATATGATCTACACTCTCCTTACCTATTTTTGTGATAAAATGTACAGATTGGAAAAAAACAGGAAAAACCTCATTTTTATACCTTTGACCTTGAATAAAATTTTTTGCACAAGGAGGATCGCCGGGGACTTTTGAGGTTTTATTTAACGTCTCTACCAATTTTCATCTCTATGCGAGTTATTCCGAGGTCGAATGTTTAATTTTCATGGGTTATAAGCTAATCGTTTTAGGTTTCAGAATGCACTTAACATTACTAATACCTGCAATTTACTAACGTTTAGCTGAAATGAACGAAGAGCAAGTTTTCTCGTTTGCCAAGATCTATATATATAAAAATGGCGCTAAAACTCGAAAACGGCTGAACGGATTAGGCTGATTTTAGTCTTAAAATATTCGTAGAAGTCCAGGGAAGGTTTTAAAGTGACACGAAGTTCACCGGGACAGCTAGTTAGTCATAAAAACTTAAACGATCGAGAATTTATTTTATACCGAAATACCAAAATGTAGGTACTTTTCACTATTATGACTTACAGGGACCATTAATAGCAATTGAGCAATGATTACATTGTAGGCAGGGTACAAAGGTGTACCTACTTTATAATAGCCATGAAAGATAATTAATAGCAATATAATCATTTTAATTCTTAGGGTCAATTCAGACCGCAACGCGACGAGGCGAGGCGAGGCGCGGCGCGGCAGAAATTTGTAGGAATTTGACAGATTACAATTGCGACGTGAGACGTCTTGCGAATCTGTCAAATCCGTAGGTCAAATCCATATTTTAGAAATGCATCTACGCTTCGCGTTGCGGTCAATCAACCCTTATTCGTTTCAAAAATAATATGCGCCAATTGAAAACCCTACACTAATAACGCGACAGTTTGTAAAAACAGATCCGAATTCACTCCAATCTAAAAACATTATCGGACTGTTTTGTTTAGCCAAGTTTTAATTTTCAGCGTGTACAGCGCAGCGGCAGCCTCCCCCAATGCAAATCGGCAAAAAGTCACAACTGGTTTTAATGATTTTAACCATTAGGCACATTCATTGCTAGTTACCTCTTTAGAAGGCTATCGGTGATTAGAGGGAAAGTTGAAGCAGAAATACTTTACTCGATGGCGGCTGAAATTATGTTTTGTTTTGATGTGTTGTTTAAAGGCTCTTGTACTCTCGGCTCTTGTAAGTTGCACTCTCTAAAGTCTAGTGCCTTAAATACTAGCCTGAATAGAACTTAAGGCATTAATAGCGTTAAGTTCTAGTCAGGCATTCAGTACACTTAAACAGTCGCGTTATTGTAATAATATGTAGTAGTGTACACCACAGGCAGATAATTTTGAGTACGTCTAGAAAGTTGTAAAAATGTGTTGTAAAATCGTGAGAAACTGTTGCTGTAAACTTTCTGATGATACGTTTCTGGGAAAATTTCTTCATCTTTTGTTACCTCTGATTTCCCTCAATTGTGATATTGGTGCGACGCTTGGCCCAGGGCCTGTAGACAAGTGGCAAAGCGCTAACGCTAACGCTAGCGCTACAAAATTTATGCGATTTGACTTAAGTCATCGCTTCGCTAGCGAATACTAATGTCAAATCCATACATTTTGTACCGCTAGCGTTAGCGTTAGCGTTTTGCCAGTTGTCTACGGGGGCAGGGCGCCGCATAAAGAGGGGCGCTGAAGGTAAACAAAAGGGACGCCGATTTTTTCAGCACTAACAGCACTCTGGGCACTGAAAAAATCTCGCCTAGGCCGGTTTTAGCAGGGGTAGTGCTAAATCCAGCTCTGTATTGGTGTTACATACTTTTGTAACATTAAATACTTTGATACTTTGATACCGTAATTTATAAGGCGCCAACAATTTAGTGTGGGATTAAAATACTAATGGCTGGTAAACTGTTATATTTGGCCAAACGTAGGCTATTCAAATGGCCACGATACAAAGCCACGGATTCCTCGGAACGGAATGTGGCATAAACGGCCATTAAAGCGTTTGCGTTCGCTATTATTGATTGTTAGGAATACAAATTGTGAATGTACTCAGGAAACAAAACGGTACTTTTAGATGTTATATACATTCGAAAAATGTTTAACTTTTCATTATATACGCTAAGAAACAAGACGTAAATAAAATAAGTAGATAATTTATTTTTCTATTTGATTATCTTGTTTCTACAGAAAATAATTGAAAATCTACAAGGGAGGTCACTTTGTCGAGAACATTATTTTGTACTGGATTAATATAATAAGATATCTAGAACATATATTAATAAGATTTTGCCATCTTAAAAATGCTTGTAACTATCTCCGATAGTACTATGTATGTGATAAAAATAGTAAAATAAATAATAGTAAAAAAACAAGGTACTTAGGTATTCACTTATTTTTTTTTTACCAAATACCAAAGTTTAGAATTATTTATACTACTGGATATCTCCAGTAGTATAAATAATTCTTAATAAAAACGAAATCTTTGAGCACGATTTTTACCGATAGGTCAAAGGCTCAAAAATTTCGTTACATACAGCTCAAACTAATAAAAGCGTGTTATGGCCTAAGATCCGACCGTAAAATCATGCATGAATCGTTTTTTTCGATGAAATATATTTTAAAGTAATCTTTAGAACGTATGGAATGGATTAATGTTGGGTGGCCTTATCAAAAGTAGCCGCAAGTACCTCTTATTAAGCTTAATGTTCATGCGATTAATACATAATTTGCATGTAAATTTTTTTTCAATAAATTTAACATCATTTGAAAAAAAATGACGTGACAAAATAAGGTATAAATGGTGGCCAGCTCTAAGTCTGCCGCAACTTAGGGTGGTCAACACTTTTGTATATGACATCGCGTGAGGTTAGGCAGCGCAAGAGAAAAGAAGAACACGTTGTTCGATAAATAAGGATATTGAATAGCAGCTGCGACACAGTATTACAATATGAAATATTGTAATACTGTGGCCCTTTCAACGAATATTAGAGGTTGGAAAAGTCCAAAACAGAATTTGACTAAGGAATTTGAGCTAAAAGTTCAGTAACTAAAAGTTTTTTTTTTTGTTAAACGAGTATCCATACTATACACTTTTAGTATGTGGGGATATGCATAGAGGCCAAAGGAAGATCTTCCGACCGAGCGAGGTGGTATGCCCGGTAAGGCCGAAGTCCACGTGATGATACATTTCAGCTGTTGTATATTATCAATAATACCGACGCGCTGAGAAAACTTCGACAGCGCGATGCAGGAATGTTAAGCGAATTGTGGGTACCGACAACTATAATATTTATATATTATAGCGAAAGTGTGTCTGTGTGACTGTCTGTTGCTTCTTCAAGCCCAAACCATTGAACCGATTTTGCTGAATATTGGTGCCTGGCAGAATTTGAGGACGTCGAGAACCCGCAAGATTGCCATTTTTATTTAACAGGCGTTTTTATTTTTCTCTTGCGCTTCCTAACCTCACGCGATGTCGTATACAAAAGTAATGGCCACCCTAGGTTGCGGCAGACTTAGAGCTGGCCACCATTTATGCATTATTTTGTCAAGTCATTTTGTTTCAAATGATGTTAAATTTATTGAAAAAATATAAACATGCAAATTATGTATTAATCGCATGAGCATTAAGCTTAATTAGAGGTACTTGCGGCTACTTTTAACAAGGCCACCCAACATTATTCCATTCTATACGTTCTAAAGATTACTTTAAAATATATTTCATCGAAAAAAACGATTCATGCAGGATCTTGCGCTCGGATCCCATACTATTAATCCTTCAAGCCCCGCGCGAGCACCGGTGATCGCGAGAACAAAATAATAAAATGGGAATTCCTAGAACATCCGATCGAAGGATTAAAAATGGATAACACCAACGGATGAAAATGATAAGTTATTGATATTAGGCCGGTATTAGTAATATGTAAATATAGATTCGGTTGGCGCATACCGGACACACTCGTGATTTCCCCCGGGCACCGTTCAGCGCGGACGCGCCACCCTCGTGAAAACTAAACTAAGAACTTTAATTAAAACAACAATGTTGTGGTCTGATATTGATAACTTGTTATCAATGATTTGATGCGCGAAAAAAATTGCATTTATTATACTTTTTTTTTTCTAGCATAAACACAATATATTTCACTAAAAATAATAAATACTGTGCCTACATTTTTTCTGGTCGATTAAAATTATTGTGTTTTCCGTAAATAATTCTATTCCAAGTTCCATAAAGTATTTTTTCACTTGATTTCTATCGAGCAAATTTTCAGTGAGTAGCTTGGTATTTTGATATTAAGCCGCCCAACAAAAGCCTGTGCAAAAATTCTTGATTATGGTAGCTAACAGAGGTAGCAAGGATAAAATAATATGTCGCTTAGATGCCTCTCAATTATTTTATTACTGAATAATCAGTCGATAACAAAACAAAATAATTAATGCTTATTTGCGATAGGTAAAGTGACAAATCGCTCTTTTCTCGAGTCGGGCGATTTTAAAACAGAGATTAGTATAATATCGTATTAATTTTATTAAATATATATATTTAATTAGGATTGTATTCCTTGCATACAATTATAATTAAATCCGCTTAGTCGTACTACTAAAAAGGCTGCATTATGTCACCAATAAATAATCTTCTACGTCTACGGAGAGTACATAATAAGAAAAGCCGGCGAGGGTTGGAAGATGTTGGAGGGTTGGAAGGTGGAGTCTCAATAGGTGGCACCAAAATATCCAATCTTCGTTATGCAGATAACACCACCCTATAACTGATCGCAAGTGAACAAGAAATGGCAGAGCTACTTGACAGAATGAGAAAGATCAAGCTTAGAGCTAGGCCTCAAAATTAACAACGCAAAAACCAAGATAATGGTGGCAGATCGTATTGGAACATTAGATCTTGCAGGCCTTCTTGATTTCGAAGTAGTCTCTGACTTTGTATACTTGGGATCCAACATCAACAAAACAGGATCGTGCGAAAAGGAGATCAGAAGACGTATAGGTATGGCCACGAATGCAATGTCACAGGTCTAAAGAATATGAAAAAATCGTAACATCTCACTGAAGAAAAAAAACTTGTCCAGTCCTTAGTCTTCTCCATATTTACCTACGGAGCGGAGACGAGGACTCTGAAGAAAGCGAATCGCGATCAAATTGACGCCTTTTAGATGTGGTGCTGACGAAAAATGCTCTAAATAACAACGTCGACTCCATCCTCAGTGACTTAAAGATAAAAACAAGACTGTCGTCGATTTGCCTACGTAGAATTTTGGATTTCTTTGGTCACATCGCAAGAAAGGTTGGCCATAACCTCGAACAGCTTATGGATACAGGCAAAGTTGACGGTCGCCGCCCAAGCGGCCGAAGCCCTATTAGATGGTCTGACCAAGTGTGCACAACTCTAGATACTGGTCTTTATGATGCTCTCCATTCTGCCAAGGATAACCACAGATAGCGTAATGTGGTCGCCAAAAGGGGAATCCCGACTCTTAGCAATGAGGAACACGACGCGAGAAGGAGGAGGAGTCGTACTAGTATCAGAAAATATGCAAAAGCGTGTCTGTCTGTTTGTTACCTCTACACGCCCAAACCGCTGAACCGATTTTGATGAAATTTGATATGGAGATACATTGAGTCCCTGGAAAGTGCATAGGATACTTCTTAGCTCGGAAAAATATACGGTTCCAGCGCGAACAAATTTTGGCGCAGCGGAGTTGCGGGCGTCATCTATTAATTTAGTACTGCTGCTAATGCTGGAAATAAACTGAAATGTCTGTAAGCAACATTGCATTGCCGTAAGCCCTTTGAGTAAACCGCAGGAGGGATGAAATGAGGTAAATCGAAAACAGAAGGAAATGTAATACTCATTTAATTACTCATATTTATTTTACTCCAGGAAAACCTTTTATATAATTTCCAGTTTACGTAATATTATGGCATTAATAACAATATACGGATTATATTAATGGAAGCAAGCTGCATAAAAGCATTTCTTTTATTTTCATAAAATAAAAAAATGTATTCAAAATGTATTAAGTATTTTTTTAATGAGATTTTCCCCGTTACTTTGTTCTCGCAGTATCCTTTGTCCCGTAAGATTTTTTTATTGAAAAAAAAATATTTTTACCACGAAAAGTGTTACATTATGTACTTAATTTTTTTGGTTCACAATAACAAAACCTATTCCTAACACTAAAATATACCTTTCCTCATTTACACAGGACACGGACACGGATAAGTGTCTCATTATAATAACCACAATGACACAAAAAACCGGACACGTGGATCATAATAATACAATCATAATATCTATATATATAAAAGAAAGTGGTGTTAGTTACACTACTTATAACTCAAGAACGGATAAACCGATTTGGCTGAAAATTGGTGGACAGGTAGCTTAGAACCAGGAAAAGGACATAGGATACATTTTGTCCCGGAAAAATGTACGGTTACTGCACAATATACTTTTATGATTTGCGCGTAAACTATTCAATCGATTTTGATGAATTTTGGTATGGAGATACTTTGGGTCTCGGGAAAGAACAAGGAATACTTTTTGTCCCGGAAAATGTACGGTTCCTGCCCAATAAACTTTTATATCAAGAACGGATAAACCGATTTGGCTGAAAATTGGTGCAGAGGTAGCTTAGAACCAGGAAAAGGACATAAGATACATTTTTTCCAGGAAAAATGTACGGTTACTGCACAATATACTTTTATGATTTGCGCGTAAACTATTCAATCGATTTTGATGAATTTTGGTATGGAGATACTTTGAGTCTCGGGAAAGGACAAGGGATACTTTTGGTCCCGGAAAATGTACGGTTCCCGCACAATAAACTTTTTTGATTTTCGCCTAAACTATTCAGTCTATTTTATGAAATTCGGTATGGAGATACTTTAAGTCTCGGGAAAGGACAAGGAATACTTTTTGTCCCGGAAAATGTACGGTTCCTGCACAATAAACTTTTATGATTTTCGCTTAAACTATTTATTAATCTATTTTGATGAAATTTGGCATGAAGATACTAATTTTAATCTATTGTTTTCTTAATTATACCAATTCGAATTAAATAATCATCGTTAAGACAGGACAACGTCTGTCGGGTCAGCTAGTTATTATTATGCGCAATATCGCAGTGCATATAATAATATTTTATTTATTTACCTTCCTAATTTACGGAAAAACTGCTTCATCACAGTGCGCGTTGATTTCCAAAAGCAAATTCAGCCATTTTGTACCACCGACAAGAAGAGGGGTGTTATAAGTTTGACGTGTCTGTCTGTCTGTCTGTGGCATCGTAGCATCCAAACGGGTGGACCGATTTAGATCTAGTTTTTTTGTTTGAAATTGACATGATCGAGAGCGTTTTTAGCTATAGTTCATGATCAGCAGCCAGCTCAGTGCTGGAAAATCGCGGTTCATCTGGTTCGTAAAGAGCCGATTAGCAATTAATAGCAACTTGCAGTCGTATGGTGGGCTTTATATTTTGCATTCATCATGATATTTATGAATATATTATACACATTAATGGAATAAAATATCCCTTTACATTTAGGAATTATTTAAACTTAAAATCAGTAAATATTATTTCATTACTTTTTAAAGTTGTTTGGCGGAGTTTTTTTTATTTTTTTATTCCATAATTTAATTGTGTGACTTATTAATACATTAGTTATGAGTTGCTATGTATTCCTCTATTCCAAAAACAAAATTAGGAACCCTTCATCTCTACAAAATTAGCATTGTTCTGCACAATTTCCTATTTTTGAAATTCTTATGTCATACTACACATAGTATTTATTTATTATTATGCTGTAACATACTTTTAAAATAAAATAATATTCTTGCGCTACTTATACGAAAACTTTTTCCATACAAATATTCATCGTCAACACCCTATTTTTTAAAATTTCTAAGTTTTGCTTTATTACACAATAACAGCACCAAAACACATTTTATTTTAGAATATTATTCCAATTATCATTATTTTCTATAAATTAATTTTTCAATTGACATTATTTTCTTTAAACTTTTAAATTAACTTATCTTCCAATACCTAAATATTTTACTAGTTGCTAAGTTACAGAATAACACCATTATATATTTATTTATTTTTACTCTCAAAACATTAAACCAGACACGTAATCTCCAGAAAAATAAATCTTTTCCAAAAATAATGCAGAATAATTTGATAATACCTATTAAATCAATTAAAACATGCAAACAAAAAAAAAATACTAAAATGTCTTAAATATCAACTGCAACTATTTTGAAGATTCCAATTAGTCAGATATTGTAAAACAGGCTGTCGGGAATGCGTAACGCATTTCCCATTGTCTCGCATTTCTCATCCCATTTCTAAATAAGTGAATAAACGTATTACTATTCTACTCACCAATCCCTGATAACTTGATGCTAGTTAAGTAGGACCATCAACCTCGGCAGTATGTTGCCGCATATTTCGCGCGAGATACAGTTTTCATATTCATTAGCTAAAGAAAACTTATGTAGACCTATCTATATAGGTAGAAACTTTAAATAGGTTTATCTCGCCCTCAGTGTTTTATCACGCGTAAAACGATATAACATGCTGCAGAGACCGGATGATGACAATGACAATGAACATACTTGTAGACAATGCGCATACTTGTTGTTGCCCTAGAGTAAACAAAAGAATATTTATATTTATTGTGATTTTGTGTTTTTCTTTTAAGGGACGGTATAAAATAGTATATTTCTATGTGTTAGCCACTAATATTGAATATAATTACATGCAAATAACGTTTCTTAATATTTATATTAGCACTTTTCATACTGCGCCTGAAGAAAAAGGAAAGCAATAAAATAACATGTTAGCCACTGATATTGAATATAAAAATTACATATCCTGGATACCCTTATTATAACGACAACGATGGGATATGCCTCGGGCCTGTCGAGCCTGGGTCACAAATGACCCGTCGCCTATGATTACAAATTTTTCATTTTTCACTGAGTCAATTATGAGTTTTATATTATATTTATATTTCCACTTCTTACAGATTTGTATTTATCTTTTTTTTTAGTCTCTACACTATTTACTTATTTTTAAACCTACATATTTTTTTAATTACTAAAGGCCGTTTAGTTCATTTTTACCACTATAATTTGTCCATAGTCACAATTAAATTTCACTTTTGATTACAGTTTTTTTTTTATATATTTCACATAAGTAAAATTCTTATTATTTCTAAATCACTAAACTATATTCACATTCCCTGTACCCGGTGCGCAGCGCTGCCGCAAGGCAGCACTGGCAGGGTCGCCATGCAATGTGTGGCTTAAGGGAGACTGTTAAAAGATGTGCTTCAGTTGAAATATATTTAACGACTAACTTATTAATTACTTATTAGCTACCTTATATTAGGATGGAGGTGTGGCATACACTACAATAACCAGCAATAAATAATCATCATTGCGTAAAAAGTTTGCTTCCTTATCCCATGTAAGTACATCGTTGTACTCAGATAGAGCTTAAGTAGGAAAATAAAGCCATATAGGTGCACAGATCGATACTTTTATATTACAATGATTATCCAGACTCCATAGAGAAACTAAATATAAATGTTATCTATTTTTTTATCTGTATGAAACTGAGTATTTTAATCATCCTCAAAACACGTCACAATGTTTTTTGTACGAACATCAGGAATATACTTTAACACAGACAAGAAATATGTTAGAAATATAACAAATACGCTTTTTTAATAGCATAATGCAGCATTTTAGTGGCATACAATTATATTATACTCGTATATTTTAATATAATTTTTTTCATAGTTATTTATCATAAATTAATTATGTTAGCATTAATACCAAAATAGATGACCCGGTGAACTTCGTATCACTTTCCTCATAATATAAACCTTCCCGGACTTCCACAAACATTTTATGATTAAAATTACCCAAATCGGTAGCTGTACAGCCTGCATTTTCGAGTTTTGCGAGACTAACAAAAAATCGTTTAGTAGGTACCTACTTAATATCATGTTGGTATGTATATTTGAACAAAATTTAAAATTCATTATTATTAATTTACTGACACGTACTTATGTAAGTATATTTGTATCATGTATGGCTTTCTCGATAAACCGAAATCTCATATATAATCTGGTTTATCTCAGCTAATCTCTATGCTAGCCGGGGGTGCTAATTAGAAGGTGTGGCGTTCTTGGAAATCTGCGCTTGGAAATTGTACACCACCCACCGCTACGGGAATAATGAGCAAATATAATACGTAAGTAACATACGTGCGAAATAACAATAAAGTCCATTTTAGGATATACCGTAAGCATACCTGAAGAAGGTAGGCAGCGGATTGATCAGCGCTTAAGAGGGCGACTAACCCAAAAAATCAAACATCGTCTCTTCACACTCACGCCCGTCTTTCATATGCCAGGTGAAAAAGGCGACGCGGATTCATCGCCAAATTAGTGTTTTATCAATAACTCGATAAATATATAACACTAGCTGTTTCCCGCGACTTCGTCCGCGTTAATATAGTATACCTATGTAGGCTTTCATTTAAAATTTCAACCCCTATTTCACCCCCTTGGGGGTAGAATTTTCAAAAACGCTTAAACACGTGTCCATTCATTTTTAATCACTAGTCCAAACATAAAATTTCCTGCTTCTAACTCAAGAAATAACGGACTTCCATTGAAACTTTCAACCCCAATTTCACCCCCTTGAGGGAAGAATTTCCAAAAACGCTTATATACGTATCCATTCATTTTTAATCAGTAACCCAAAGATAAAGTTTCAAGTTCCTAACTTAAGAAATGACGGACTTTCATTCAGATTTTTAACCCCTATTTCACCCCCTTCGGGGAAAAATTTTCAAAATTCCTTCCTTAGTGGGTGTCTACTTAATAAAACAACCCTACTCACCATATTTCGTGGCTGTAACTTTAACAGTTTTTGCTCAGCGATGATGAATCAGTCAGTCAGTCAGGACATGTAATTTTATAAGTATAGATTTTAAAAATCCGCTAGGTCGGTTTCTCTATGATAGATTTTATACAATGTGTTAAAATATTAACTTAAAGTCCAATGCACGGTTATGGAAATAAATGAAAAATTCGTTAAAATTAGATGCATCTTTGGGATTTTTTTCTATCAAGATAATTTTAAGGATGTGTCGAAGTCCGGCATACTTTTCTCAAATTAAAGTTTAACATAATTTATTGACTTGAGATTCGCTTTTTAAAGTAACTTGTGTCATTGGAAATTATGGGCTTTATATTAATTAGACCTATAATGATCTAAAAAAAGTCTTAGTTGCAGTATTTTTACTAACGTGCTATTTTTTAAAAACTCGGCGTGTAGACGGACTTCCCTTATAGTTTGAGGTAAGTCCGTCTAGTAGCAATATAGCCCTAACCTGTGAAGTAATATATGCATGGCAACAGTTTCTAACAAAGCCGCAAAACGGCCATTCAAATATGTGTTTCAGATGTCGGTAATAAGGTTCGCATTCCAGAGAAAATTAATTTTATAACATTTTAAGGCATTTTAAGGCAATAATTATATTAAACTAGTCGTTCAAATATGGAAGTTATTGCCGATAGACGGACTTACCTCCCAGACGGACTTCAACATATTGACCTTATCGTGTTTTTGCTCTGATCGGATTGTTGGAAATATAATGTAGTAGGTATCTAATTTTAGAAAATGAAACAATTCGGGGCTTTTTTTCAAGTATAAAAATTAATTATAAAATCAAAAATTTTGGGTTAGTCGCCCCTTTAAGAATGGTTGGCGCTCGTTGGCCTACGTTTAGCAGTGGACACCGAAAGGCAGATGATGACAATGTTGAAGTACATTTTGCTAAAATAAGTCTATATTTTCCTGGTCTAATTATGCATCGGTTCATTAGTTTGCACCTACAACGCTAAGGATAAACAGACAAATGCATTAACTTTGTTTGCTAAAAAATATACCTTACTCGTATACGTGCCTTACGTACCATACATCACTCAATTATTATCTTTTTGAGTGTTGGTATGGTATGAGCCCCGAGAAAGGACATAAGTTAAACAAAATAGTTATAACTGTCTGCTCGTATGAATTTTCGGTGGCCTCCCTACATATTCTGGGCTACAGTTAATGTTGACAGTTAGCTGAAGAGGCAACCCGACGTAACATGCTCTTGAGACGGTATTTTTAGCCACGTTAAGACAATAACTTGTCAGAGGTTCACGGACCCCTATGTTAATTCTAGATTGTCTATGCCAAGATTAGAAAAAATATAATTATGTTTTATACAGTACTTTCTTCTAACTTAAATCCTTCAAGCACATAATAAATTAATGATATATAAAAATGTAAGTAGTTAATAACAAATATTTTAACTGCTATTTTAAGTAAATTCGGTAATAATATTTTTCGTGACATTTAGTGCAATTAGATATTGCCCTTGTATTGCATTTTTCTAACCCACTTCCAACCAAGCAATTCGTCGGGCGTTTTTGCCATTTTATGAGCTATAAAAGGAAGCTGTATCGAATGCAATTAGATTCAGAATTTCTCAGCGCTGGGGAGCATTAATTAAAAAAGTAAAATTTCTAAACAAAGAAGTACCTACCTCGGGTCCAGGTATCGTTTCACTCCGCATTCTTTCAGCATAATGCGATGAAATAAAAGACTGAAGAGTCTCCTTTTTATGTCTGCATCGTATGAGCATTTGTTTAATAAATTCCCGGTTATTTTTTAATGTAAAAAGCTATACATGTTGCCGTTAAAATGTTTATATGGAACTCCCAAACACCTATTTGATTAATTCATGCTCAAATCAATACTAAGGCGTACAAAAAGATGTCAGAGCTTATTTTGCAAAACTAAGACATACTTACATCAGTGCACTTATCTACTAGGTATTTTTCATGTTTTTGCTATTATAACATAAGTTAAGCCTGCTAGAATATTAATCATTATTAAAAGTTTATATTTTAAATAAGTACTTAAACTACAATAGAGGATAGATTTTTTTTCTTCGTGGTCAAAACTAGTTCACTTCTAGCTATTTCATTTTCAATACAGCCAACCACTTGAGAGTGCAACTTGTATTGTTCTTTCAGGTAAAACCACGCTTCATAACGAGTGTGACCCAATATTTACATTTGCAACTCAATTAATGTGGCACAGCTGCAACATCCACTTTTATTACTAAATAAAACATAAAATATTGCTTGCCATTGTGAGGGTTAGCGATTTATGATTAGCACATGTACCCACGAGCGGCACAATGTATATGTCGCCGCCCACTGGTTAAAATAGCCGTTCAATCAAACAGCTCTAGCCCTTTGACTGAACAACGCCATTCAATCTCACGGCTAGCTTTTTAATTGAATATTTCAGTCGCTCGAAACGTTCAACACTACAGCTGATTCAAGCCGCCGCCGTTTGATTGAATTAGTTCAGCGCTCTCCACCCCGGCGCTAGGTGCGTTTTGTTTACAATATGGTGTCAACTAGCCGGTGTTTTGTGATTGTATTAAGATATTTTTCGTAAATATACGTTACAAGTGTTATTAAAGTGATAGAAATTATGGGTGGACAGAAATATATTATAACATACGAGTGAATTAAAATTTAAAAAAAATATTCGAATTTCGAGGAGAAATTACGAGATTATGAAATGCATCACGAAGGTATTAATTGCAATTGTGTTCAAAATGAGTTAGAATACAATTTATTCTGCTTATTCTCATTGCGCTTGTGTAATAATAAAACTAAACTAACGGTCAGCTTAGTTAATTTGCCATTTAACCAGTTAGCTAAGCGTCGTCTAGCTGTAGTGTTGAACGTTGCAGTCATCAAGTCGGCTAAACGGCGTATAGCCGTGTGATTGAATGGCGTTGTTCAGTCAAAGGGCTAGCTGTTTGATTGATCGGCTATTTAAACCAGTTGGCTGCGACATATACATGCTTCTCAATTTTATATAACCACTTAAATTGGCTGGTAATTATTGTATAACGTGCAATTTTCATCATGGACCAAGCCACGAAGTTTTGTGACTTGCTTCGTAATTGAAGACGTGAATGTAAGAACACAATAACTAACATTTTGGACTATACGAAAATTTACTCATTTTTTTCCTTACAATTTGAATAAACCTGGTAACTCATCACCTGGCTAAAATATCTGGCTACACATATTATGTAAAATGCACAGTTTTTTAATTTCAAATAATTTTTCTGGCCTTAAAGCCCCCATTTATGCAAATAAGGCGGTTTTTTTACTGTTCGTTATCGTGTTCATCCACTCACGTCTTCAATTGGGACCTACTTTTTGCAGCCCCTTCGAGAGTATAATTTTTATGTTTAATTTGCCTTCAATTGCTGTCAGCTGGTAATGTCCGTAAAAAGTATGGTTATCCATCAGGGCTATTATAGTGGAGAGTATCCTACATCCTAAAATTAGCTACTATTTTCACTTAACTACTGTTACATAAAGTGCCGGCATTTGATGAAATATCATTTAAATAATACAATTAACATCCTCGTGTAAACAATATGTTTGTATTGGTAATGGAATTACGTCGAAATTAAAGTATTGGTCAGTAGGGTGAATCAATAATATTTATGTGTGACGACCTTAACTAAAAACACGAACGAAGCAATCCCAACTCTACCACCCTTTGAATAAGCGCCACAATAGATTGGAAGGGGAAAAGTCGATTTTAGTTATTTCATGGTCTATTGTACATTATTTTGTATTATGCTCGGCAAGGACCCTCGAAATAGGGGTTGAAAGATATGCACGTGTGTTGTAACAATACCTCTTATTAGCCCAAACATTCGAGGAGCTTAGCGAAAATCTATACCTCGCAATTAAATGCCAGGGGCTGTTCGAGCTTCACCAGCTCCCTCCGTACGGAGGCTCAATGGACCACAGTGGGCCCAAAGGGCAAGAGTAAGAAGAAAGGGGCGGCTAATTCACCTAAAGCCGCCCCTAAAAGGAAGAATAAAAGAAAGAAGAAGGCGAAGCTCCGCGCCCCAGCCACCGCGGCCATCACCCTCACGTTGAGGGAGAACGCTGCGGAGAAGGGCGTCACATACAATGACGTCCTACTAAAGGCGAAGAACGCGGTGAAGACGAGCGGAATGGTAGAGCTGGACATACAAAAGCTCGACCTCCGCTTTCGTCTGGCTCAGACCGGTGCGCGCGTCCTCACCATCCCTGGTGAGGGTGCCCAAGAGAAGGCGGACGATCTCGCTGAGAAGCTGAGGGAGGTTCTCGACCCTGAGGAGGTGAAAGTCGGCCGCCCCGCGAAATGCGTGGAGATGCGCATCGCCGGGCTGGACGACTCGGCGACGACTGCAGATGTCGTAGAGGCGGTGTCGCGAGAAGGAGGGTGTCCGTCCAACTCCATCAGGACGGGCCCAATAAAGGTGGGAAGATGGGGCGACGGCTCGGTGTGGCTGAGCGTCCCCATCGCGGCCGCTAAAAAGCTTATCAGCATGAAGCGGCTGCAAGTGGGCTGGATCTCGGCGAAGGTGACACTACTGGCCGCAAAGCCTTACCGATGCCTTGATACCGGCCACCTGGCGACGACATGCCAGTGCCTAGTGGACCGCAGCCGGAATTGTTTCCGCTGCGGGAAACCGGGGCACAAGGCCGCCGAGTGCCAGGAGAAGCAACCCAACTGCTTCTTCTGCGAGGAACTCGGTAGGGAAAGCGGGCACGTCCTGGGAAGCGGCGGCTGTCCATCAGCCAAGAAGGCCCCCCCCCCCCTATGAGAGGAGCTCCCTCCGACAAGGCTCGGCCGCATGAGCCTGGAGCCAGTGGTGCCGGAGGGAGTCCGGGATACGTAATGTATTTCCCCCCCTCAACAAAAAAAAAAAAAAGGGACTGTTCGAGCTTGGATAGGGCTTCGTTTAGACTTTAGACTAATTTGACTAGGTAGATTTTACAGAACACTTGCCTTGAGCTAGCTTTAGTTATTGCGTAGCAAATGAGGAGTGATGGATGAGTTTTGAAAAGCCCTGGCTAATTTCTGTTTTCAGATATTATTTTGTTTTAGACATTCATTAATTTAATGACTAGTAGCCTACGTGTAATTCGTCATAAATTATTCTCTATAATATTATTTGTCTATAGTTACTTAAAAACCTCTTAGTTAAGCGAGAATATTCAAACAAACAATCTGAATATCTTTATGCTTAATCTTAACAATAGCTTCAGAAGACTCGTCTAGGCTTCTTCATAATCTCAATACAATGGTTTTCTGTAAATGATATCGTTGAAAGCGCTTAAGCCCTATTAAAATGGTAATTTTGGAACTTTGAAGTAATACATCAATTAAATATACTTACTTACCACAAAAACATACAATTATTTCATTAATTTTCTATTAACATAAAGAGTTTCTCTAAACGTTCGTTTATTAGACAAGAAAATCTAAGTTTCTTGAAAGTTTTTTTTTTCAAAACTTAAATGAAAGAATCTGATGAGAAATACCCTATACATTTTGGAGACTTCATTTGGTACAGAGTAATCAGGAGGAAATCGTGCAGAAACCAGCTGAAGTTATCTAAAAAGGAATTTGTTCAAGAATCCGGTCTCACATATTAAAACAACGTATTAAAACCCCTTTTTTAAGGGTTGCTATTTCGTATCATGACCATAAAGAAGAAGGGTTTAGGAAGATAAATAGATGGGACTCTTAAATTATTTTTATAGTATCAATGTATCTACGTTTGATCATGAATTTTAATTTGCAAGAAAGATCTGAGGATTTTAAAAAGAGGGAATGTTGCAGGAAAAAGTCTTGTCGTGTAGCTCAAAGATTTTTATTAATGACTAGAATGTAGATGAAACCCATAACTTCGTTGCACAGAAATTCGTCTATCGTGTGGGAACCGTACACTTTTTCATGGAAACTATCATCAAAATCGGTTCACCGGTTTAAGCATGAAGACATATACTGACACACTTTCCCATACATAATAATGTTAGATACTCTGGATATATAACATATTTTACATACAGAATGCAACATTCTGTTTTGCGGCAATTTGACCCTTCGGCGTGTCCACAATCCACGGCGTAGAAAACAAAATTGACAATTTTATAATTCATTTAAATATACTTAAGTACTTGATATTAAGCTACGAATCGCTTAAACAAAGATACTGCTTACGTTATATTTGCAAGGGTCGCTACTAGCGAAAACTCAATATCATATTTCGCGATTGAAAAAAAAATACAATCTAGATGCATCCAATTTTCCCATTTTTAAAATATTTTTCTAAAGAAGTGCATTCAACTGAGTCAATATTTTGATACAATGTGTAAAATTTTATAGCCGAGGGGCTGGACTATCGGATTTTTTAAATTTTGTTTAGCTGTCGAGTTTAGTTCTTATTCACCTGGCATATGAAGGACGGGCGTAAGAGTGAAGAGGGCGATGTTTTATTTTTTTTTAATTTATTGGCCCCTGAGCAAACGGAAATTCTACGTATAGCACTCGTCCATACGAGTATGAGTGCTATACGTAGAATTCCCGAAAAACGGAAATATTGCGTTATTCCACGTTTTTGTAATCCAAACAATTTTCGCATTAACTTCACAGAATCCACTTGTAATTCTTGCTTTATTGATACTGGATGTTTTATTTCCTAGTACAACATTTTATTGCAATATTGAATGGACTCTGTTGATTTTCTGCATAATGTTTAAAAACATGTAGGTAAATCAGCGTAAAGGATACCACGTATTTATTTTTATCGCAACCGGTCCTACCCTATTATGGGTACTCTATGTTTGTGATGTTTATATTATAAAATGCCCTTGCATGGGCAACCCAACATCGAAAGGGCTCTCTAATGATGGCATTATCCTAGTAGTTTATTTGCTCTTAAAAACTTAAATCCTTTTTGTTAGCATAAATAATACCTGCACCAGAAACTCTATTACAAAACCTCGTATCAGCTACCGATACGAATCTATACTAATATTATAAAGCGGAAGAGTTTGTTAGTTTGTTTGTTTGCACGCCCTAATCTCAGGAACTCCTGGTCCGATTTGAAAAATTCTTTCAGTGTTAGATATCCTATATATAGAGGAAGGCTATAGGCTATATTTTATCACGCTAAGACTAATAGGAGCTAAGAAATAGAGGAAAATGTGGAAAAAACGGGGAAAATTATGTGAAATGCTTATTTAGTAATAGTTTGAACGCGCTAATCTCAGGAACTACTGTTCCGATTTGAAAAATTATTTCAGTGTTAGATAGCCCATTTATTGAGGAAGGCTATAGGCTATATTTTGTCACGCTAAGATTTATAGGAGCGAAGAAATAGAGGAAAATGTGCAAAAACGGGGGAAATTATGTGAAAGGGCTTATTTGAAAGCGCTAATCTCAGGAACTACTAGTCCGATTTGAAAAATTCTTTCAGTTTTAGATATCTTATTTATCGAGAAAGGCTATAAGTTATATTTTATGACGCTAAGACTAATAGGAACGAAGAATTATAGGAAAGTGTGGAAAAAACGGGGGAAATTATTTGAAAGGGCTTATTTGAACGTGCTGGAGCAATTTTTATGTTATTTGGCACACATGAAGAATAGACCACGTGAAAGGACATAGGTAGGTTTCTTTTTTTGCGGAAAAATGAACGGTTTCTGTGACATTCCTAAAGTAGGCAGGCGAAGCCGCGCGGAACTTCATATGATAAAAGTATATTGTCCCACACAATATACTTTTATTATTTGCGCGTTAACTAATATTCAATCAATGTACGGGAACAACTAATAAACTAAAGTCCACGCGGACGAAGTCGCGGGCAACAGCTAGTTTTGTAATATGTTTGTAAAAGTTCCCATCTCTGGCTGAACGTAAAACTAGGCGTACTGACTTTTAAATTTGTTTCCAATCTTGTTCCTACATTTTATGGATAGAACAGTCTTATTCAAAATCCAAACTAATATTGGATTTCGTGGTTTGGAAGTTACGGTTTCGGTTTATTACATCTACAAGAATACAACACGTATTTTGTTTCTACTACCTACTATAATAATTATAAAATTGAAATTTGTAAAAGATGTTAACTTGACCTTTCTGAGGTTCCTTTTAAATTTTAAAGTTTTAGGGCATTTCTCACCTCCCACAAATTTAGAGATCCCCATCTAAGTTATTTCTTTAAGCTGATCGTACCTTTGTCAGCACCGTACGCGCGTAACGGTGCTGACAAAATATGTGCGAGGTTTCACATCATTTTATATAACGAATTCTAAAGTGCAGCGCGTACGCGGTACGGCGCGTGCTTGCTGACAAAATATATCGACGGTTAAAAGGAAGTAGGACATCAGCGACAATTTGTCAAAAATGAGTTTCAAATGCCATCTTACTTAAAATTTCCCGCTCTTTCGAATGCGCTAACTCTCATAGCTCTACGATGAGTTTTATGGCGTTTAGCCCTAGCAAAAAAAAGAAATTTCCTAGTAGTATTTTTTGTAACCGACAAAAATTTTGGTCAGTTTGTCTGTAAAGGTGCTTGTACCCCTGTAAAAAATATTCGTCTACGGCTTTCGGCTGCTTATTTCTTTTAAGCAATTCTCTCAAAAATTAAAAACGTCGTTTATAGCCTTCTTCCATTTCGTAATTGATCATAGCTTTGGCGCTTGTACCCTATTACCCTATATATCCAAAATTTATTTACATATTTCTCTGTCGGTTATACCCTACAACCTTTTTCAATCATATTTCCATAGACTCACGCAATGCCAGTCGCCAGATGTTGATTATTCTTCTTTTCCTTCACTTTCAAACGACATTATGTGTCACATGTGTGTCACTTAAGTCTTATAATTCTAGTTTTTGTGAAAGTTTATTGTTACTTGTGTTCTATTAACTAATAAACGACCATAACACGACCTGTAAAAAGTACGTTATCCTTCTTTTCTTATAACACTTACTGAATCGTCTAGTCTCGTATGCCCTTTTACTTTGCGGTATAAGAAATCAGAATGTCGTTTATGCTTCTTAACCTAAAATTATTTTTTTTGTCATTTGTCTCTTATGCCCTATTACCTCATTCAAAATTTTAAAGTAATTGTTATAAGCGACAAAAAACACGTTAAATAGCACCAAATCATTAAAACTAACAATACCGGTCAGAGGTCCATCTTTTTATCATTTTATAACTGTTTAAATTATCACGATACGTCAATAAATAACAGAGATACGTCAGTTTTTCTTAAACTCAAAACTTTAAACGACTCTCCTGAACATTTCACTTTTTGGCGCTTACGAGTATACCCTACTAGCTGTTGCCCGCGACTTCGTCCGCGTGGACTTTAGTTTATTAGTTGTTCCCGTACATTGATTGAATATTAGTTAACGCGCAAATAATAAAAGTATATTGTGTGGGACAATATACTTTTATGATATGATGTTCCGCGCTGCTTCGCCTGCCTAATTTAGGAATGTCACAGAAACCGTTCATTTTTCCGCAAAAAAAGAAACCTACCTATGTCCTTTCACGTGGTCTATTCTTCATGTGTGCCAAATAACATAAAAATTGCTCCAGCACGTTCAAATAAGCCCTTTCAAATAATTTCCCTCGTTTTTTCCACACTTTCCTATAATTCTTCACTCCTATTAGTCTTAGCGTAATAAAATATAGCTTATAGCCTTTCTCGATAAATGGGCTATCTAACACTGAAAGAATTTTTCAAATCAGACTAGTAGTTCCTGAGATTAGCGCTTTCAAAAAAGCCCTTTCACATAATTTCCCCCGTTTCTTCCAGATTTTCCTCCATTACTTCGCTCCTATAAATCTTAGCGTGATAAAATATAGCCTATAGGCTATATTTTATCACGCTTTTATCGAGGAAGGCTATACCTTCCTCGATAAATGGGCTATCTAACACTGAAAGAATTTTTCGAATCGGAACAGTAGTTCCTGAGATTAGCGCGTTCAAACTATTACTAAATAAGCAATTCATATAATTATGCCCGTTTTTTCCACATTTTCCTCTATTTCTTAGCTCCTATTAGTCTTAGCGTGATAAAATATAGCCTAAAACCTTCCTCTATAAATAGGATATCTAACACTGAAAGAATTTTTCAAATCGGACCAGGAGTTCCTGAGATTAGCGCGTTCAAACAAACAAACTAACAAACTCTTCCGCTTTATAATATTAGTATAGATTACCTTTTAACCGTCGATATGCGATCACCTTTACAGGATAACCTAGCCTTCTCAATTCGCTCTCAGGAAAATCTAGCCTTTGACAGACAGAGACAATGACTATTATTACTACTTAGGAGTAGTAATTACTACTTAGGAGTAGTAATAATAGTCATTGTCTCAGATGACTATTATTACTACTCCGTATGTATGTTGACAGAGACAATTACTTAGGAGTAGTAATAATAGTCATTGTCTCTGTGGATCGTGATCAGTAGCTGACACCTGACATTGAATTGATATAGCTCGAACAAATGACGTATGTCTGCATGAGGCAATTTCTTCGATATCCATTAGAATTTCTCGAATAAAAGCTCTCAAGCGCTCTTTTATTCGTAAAATTAGGTACCTACTGACCTGTTTAGCATAAATGCAGATGCAGTTCTAAGGTAAGGTCAATTTAACGCTATCGTTTAAGGTACCACTTACCGAGCTGTTTAAAATACATGAGCAATGAATATTATAGGTATGTATGCTGGCTATATTATGTTCTTAAAGGTTTTTAGTGGGTTAAGAAATCACAGTCTTGACGGACACACAAAATAAAAGTAATGTTTTGTATTTGAATGAATAATTATTGTCTCCGTGTTGGTTTCTGATGACATTTATAAATACAATTTATGTATAGCTCGCGGAGCCCCTATAAGCTTAATCGCTAAGGCTTCAGTCTTGTAATCAGCGAGTAGCGGGGCGGGAGCGGCGGTGGCGTGGGATCGGCGCGTTCCAATGTATATGTCGCAGCCAACTGGTTTAAGGGCGTTCCGTCCGGAGATTCCGTAATTGACCGTATTTAAAACCTTATAAACTCATAATCTGAAAGCTACAAAATTATAATAAAAATACAGCAATAATCTTCAGTATATCAACATTCCTTTTGTCGTTTTAAATTTTCTATTTTTGTTTCTTATACTCATGATATCAGCTTCCAAAGTTTTACCAATTTGTTAAAATTCAAGCACACATTCAGCATCTCCTTAGGATTTACAAATTACTTTTATTTGAAACTCACGCCAATAGATCGACAATATCATAAACTACATATTCGCCGTTTTAAATTTTTTTAGGACAATTTTGAACTAAGATAAGTAAAAATAATAGGGTTTTGGCACGATCTCGGCAACGCGGCAAATGTATGGCCAAGGTCGTTTGCTCGGGGGACGGCCTTAAATAGCCGTTCAATCAAACAGTGTCCCGCGCGCCGCTCGCCGCGCCGCTGATTTCGGGGCCTGTTCCATAATATTACTCGTATAAATCTATATGTATAGTATATAATATTATGTCGCAGCCGACTGGTTAAAATAGACGTTCAATCAAACAGCTAGCCCTTTGACAGAACAACGCCATTCAATCACACGGCTATATAATACACTTTAGCCGACTTATTGACTGCAACGTTCAACACTACAGCTAGACGATGCTTAGCCAACTGGTTTTATACTATTTATATTATGGAACTGGCCCCGAAATCAGCGGCGCGGCAAGCGGCACGCGGAGTACTAAGCGATTTCCCGCACCGCGCCGCTACCGCTTCCGCCTCGCTGCCCGCTGATTTCAAGACTGAAGCCTATGGTATTTTATTCCAAGACTAGTTTTTGAAGTTCATCCATGTAAACGATAGATTAGGTAAATAAATAGGTCTTCGTTCGATACGTTTGTTACTTCTTTCGTTACTCATTTTACAGACTAAAGTTTTTGTGCGATAAAAGTCCATGCAGTGTGAAGTATTACTTAAATCAAGTGGTTGGTGTTAGCAGTTATTAGGGCCGGATTACAGTATTCCAATCCAGTGTTCAGCGCATTCCAGTACCCGTTTACATAATTCCAGTAGCAATACAGCGCTGGAATAAATCACTGCCATGTATTAGAATAACTATAATATAAAACCCGCTATTACGCCAAAAACACCAGTATCAATCTGATTTTTCCAAACTTTTGAGAAGTTTTAGATGTTTCAGTGTATACCTCTATGAAAAATAAAGGTATACCTTCATTGAAAGTATCAAGTTAACAGCTTACAATAAATGCTTCATAAAATTGCGTTTAAAGGCATTCCGTCGGAATTATATTACATGTGAGTAGGAAATGTGCGGGCATGGCGAGGCCGGAAATGGAAGATGGCGGCGGAAGTGACGTTCACTCACCTAATTCCACGTACCGAATACGTCACACTGTATCAAAACGAACACGGGACTCGAGGAATTTTATATTGTGTTCTATTTGCGTATATTACCTCTAGATTAGAATAGGTAAAGAGAAATTATATTATATCTACAATAAATTAATATATACCCGAGGTATAGGTTAATTTATTGTAGTTGGTGTATAGTCGCAGTCATCTGGTTTAATCTGCGATTCGATTGAATGCCTAATGACTAGCCGTCGCCTGAGTGCTAGATTGTTGCAACGACCATTTTGACTAAAAATGAGTTATGAATGCAGGATGATTAACGGACAAAAATCGGTTTTATTACACTAAAGATAATGTTAAATTTTCCAAACAAAAGGGCTGTTTTTTTAGTTTAAAGTTCACAACGAAAAAATATTAATTCCCTGCTTAATAATCCCATCTCCACGATTTTGGTTTTTGCGTGCTTGTGTGGCCCACCTCCAGCTATATAGCCAATCACAGCTCGCTATAGGCGTGACGTAAGCGCCCGCCATTTTGTTTTGCGATTCAGTGTGTCTTCGTATAGTGCACAAAAATATCTTAAAAACATTGTTGTATAGTGTTTGATTTACAAATAAGCATCTGATTATAATCTGCTAATATGTCCCGAACATATTATAAAAGAAATACCACTCAAGAACCTGCCGAAATTGAACTGTAAGTACTTTTAAGGTATCTCTCATGTAGCTCGTGTTTCTTCTACAGGATGTTGAGATTACGTCACGTAAGCGAAAAATAAAAGAAAATGACAATCCAATCACAGAATGCGCATCTACTAAACAAATGAAGCTAAACTGAAGACGGAAAATGAAAAAGAAAATGTAACAAAGAAAAAACACAGATCAAGAAATGAAAAAAAAAACATCCAAAAATGCAAATAAATCAGTAAAAAAGAATGAAAAGAGCAGAGCAAAGAGGAAGAAGTTTTTTTAATATACTACACATACTGTAACAGTGATACTCACAATAATTAGTATACCCTACTTACAATCACCACACACTTACACTCGTACTCGCATTCACAAACACCCACACGAAATAGTAGTATCATACTTAAAATACAAAATACAAAAATACAAAATCTTTATTCATAAACTTAAAATACATTATACAATAACAGTGTTTGAGACCCCCTTTTAAGTAAAGTTTACCTGTGTTAGGGGAATCTCACTCTGCCGAAAACGATAAAATTTAGAAAGTATAAATGAGGCTAGTAATTATTACAAGAAGAAATATAGAGTTTACTCTTTACATTTTTTATATTTTTTATTTAATTTAATATATATTACTTATCTTAAAAGCTATTCGGGAAGCGACTTATAATATAAGACTTAGTCGTTCAAAACACTCTTTCTTGCACATTTCATGCATTTCATGAACATTTTGTGGCTAAAATAAGAATGTACGAATACTTTAATAAATTTTTAAAATTTGAAATGATATAATTATTTTTAAACATAACACAACAACATGACGCTCATTCCATGGAGCCGGGGCAGGCCTTTGGTTTGGGACGCCACCTACGTGGACACGCTGGCGGCGTCGCACTTGACGGCCACCTCGAAAAAGGCGGGAGCGGCCGCCGCTCACGCGGAGACCAGCAAGAGGCGGAAATATGAGTGTCTGGGCGAAGACTTCATATTTCTGCCTTTTGCTGTTGAAACCTTGGGTCTGTGGCGGTACCCACAATTCGCCTAACATTCCTCCATCGCGCTATCAAAGTTTTCTGAGCGCGTCGGTATATATACGACAGCTGAAATGTATCAAGTGGGCTTCGGCCTGACCGGGCATACTACCTCGCTCGGTCGGAAAATCTTCCTTTGGCCACCACACATTATTTCCCACAGGTCCGTGGGGGCCTGACGCAAAAGCCCTCTATAAAGATGTGTCCAAAAGACTGGTCGCCAAATCAAATGACCCCAGGGCTGGCGCTTACCTCGGCCAACGTATTAGTTTGGCCATTCAGCGAGGTAATGCCGCCAGCCTAATTGGTACTTTGCCCGCAGCCTCCGATTTAGATTTAATTTTTTACTAATAAATAGTGTACCTTGAACAAAGAACAAAGTGGTAGCTGGAACAAAGACGCACTGACCGATTATTTTGCAATTTGTGCTAAGTGCAATGCAGTTTTATTCTACGTCCACATTCGTAATTTTGTTGGTGGTATTTTGTTCCACCTCCATTTTTAAACTTAAAAATAAACGAAATCTCATCATATTTTGATTTTGAAGAAGTAGTTTTTGATTCCACTTATCATTATAAACATAGCCATTTACGTAATTGGTCGCCTTACGCATGCATCACAAAAATAAACATAAAAACCTGTCTAGTGAAAAATTTGGTCAATGGTCTATAGGACAATCTAGCACTCAGGCGACGTAGCGCTTTCATTGAATGACGCCATTCAATTGAATGACTCGGCCGAAAGTCGAACAAAACTTGGTTGACTACTGTACCCTAAATCGGAACCCTAACCGGCTGATTTTGGTAGGTTAATAGTTTTATAATAGTTTAAGGGCCTGTTTCACCGCTTCCTGATAAGGTGCACGATAGGCTTATTTGACAGATTCTCCATACTCTATGTGTCAAGTTAAGTGGTGGATAGCCCTATCAGGAAGCGGTGAAACAGGCCCTAAGAGTAGCCTTAATGTCCTACAAATAAAACAATCCATATTTTAGGACCATCAAGTCAAAGTATGAAATCCTTGCTATCTCTTTAAAATATACTTTCGAGATTTTTTGAAAATAAAAATGTTGTTCGTCTTATTAAAATGTAGCTACTCACAAAAATTTTGCTTGTTAGTAATAATCACAAAAAAATCGGTTGTCTGTAAAGTCGGTTTACTGACGATAGTTGAACGTGACAACGTCATAGCCTTAACCCGGTCAGTTCCGGGAAAAATCTATGCAAAAAGTTGGCAGGTCAATGTGCAAAAAAAAATGGCGCACGGCCTACCCTCTTCCTTACATACAATCCATATTTTATGTTTGTGTGAACTACATTATAATATATTATGTTAAATTTTCTATCTATCAAGCCATCATAGTCTAAGATCCCACTGCAAAACTGTGCAGGTATCGAATACACGCTTAAAACCACATTTTTACAAATATTTATGATAAGGAGAACCTATTTCTACTGGGGTGCCAGTCCAAATGTGGCCGCAACTATTTTTTAATATTTTTTAAAAAATTGAGTTTGCGGGATAAAATGTTTTCATCGGGTATTGAAAGCAAACATGGTTCATTTCACGGCAATGAGTATAGAGATTTAGAAAAATCCGGTGTGCCGTTAGGCACCCGGCCGCAACTCTATCGTAACCAGGTGTGAACAGGTACCATTCCGAAACATTTTTGCATCCATAACGTATATTGATATTTATATATCAAATGGAAGCTTATTTTCCTCTTATTATTATAATAAAGGTGTGCCTAATTAAATCTGGCCGCAAATAAGGGATGCCGGCTGTCAAAGATGGCAAAGTATCGAAGGTCGAGGGAAAGGGAGCTAGCGCGAAACATTACGGGATAGTGATAGTACATCATGTTAGTGTACTTAAACATCGGTTCAAACAATAGTAATAATCGGCCAAGTGCGAGTCGGACTCGTGCACGAAGTGTTCCGTACTATTTTTGTGTAGTGTAGTGAGCAAAATTAGGCCAACATTTGTGTCTTTTGTATGGGAGCCGCCCTAATATTTTAATTTGTCTTTAATTTTTTTATTAGTAGGTAGTTAAATTGCACATATTTTACTTGAAGATTTCGTGAAATTTTAAGGTGCCCATCTGTTACCATTATCGACATAGTATATTATACTATATTATAGTCTATGTCACTCACTGAAGAAATGATTAAAATTGATTCCGTAGTTTCTAGTTACATAATATTATTATATTCATTACTACCCGCCCGCATTGTTCGGTACCGCCACAAAAGCTACGTCCCGCAATTTTAGAATATGTAATATCTTCAAAAATATATAAATCGTATGCCGTAAAAGGCCATATAGATCTAAATTAAATCAATAATGTATTTAATAAAGTATTTAATATAATAAGGATTATTGCCGTATTGGTTAAAATTGCTTCGAAAATTAACCATTTAGCCAAGTTAAAAGTAAATGACAAAAAATGTTATTGTGGGATATCCGAGATAGACATATTATACCATCGCGGAGTTTTCTGTAGACCTTTTCATAGTGTACAATATTTAGGCCCAATTTCACCAAAGACTGTTAAAGTTAATGCTCGATTTAGTATCACGTTATCTCTTTCGTTTTTCGTATGAATGAAAAAGAAGACCTGACATTTTAAGAAGCTGTTAACATTGGCAGACATTGGTGGAATTGGGCCTTGGTACATTATTTTGATAAATCTCGTAGGAAGCCTGCGTTTTCAGGCTTCCTACGAGATTGACGAAAGTATTTAGTAATATTTACAAAAAATAAATTAAATGAAAAATTAAATTAATTACTAATAATAAGTAATCAAATTAAAGTAAAATTAAAATATAAGGGCGACTCCCATACAAAAATACAACTTTTGGCCTAATTTTGCTCTTTAATAATACGGAACCCTTCGTGCGCGAGTCCGACTCGCACTTGGCTGATTATTACTATTGTTTGATGAAATCCGATGTGATATTAGTTTCTCAATTATAAACTTTCGAAACTATAATTAGTGACTTGTTCAGAAGAAATAAACGAATAAATTACTCATTATAAATAAAATATTTATAATGAGTAAAATAAACTATTCGCAATACAAAACGCTACATACATATTTTGTGAAATCCAGTAAAATCTTCGAACAAAGCACAAGTCATACATTGACACGTAGGAAATAGAGCATTGAATAGCCGAAATAATACTAATAGCTCACAGATTGTTTATTTATTATTTATTCATTCAGAGTGTGGTCAATGTATCAAAGGTCATAACTAACCGAACTTCTTCATACAAAAGTATTCTCTATGTCATCGAAATACGTAATATAATCGAAACAAAGAGCGCGGTCCAGGTGGGCCTTACGGTTGTTGAGAGACTTGAAAGGGTAAATGGAACGCCTCAGAGCTGTCAGCGAGGTAACGCCGCATGAACTGTCATGTTTTCATATCGAATTATAAGACGTTATCACGTCAAAAAACTGTTCTAGGGCTCCCTCACTATAAGGTCTATTTTTATGAAATGAAAAGGTTTGTGATTTCTTTTTATATTTCAGTTGACTCAATGAAAGTTAAATTGAGGTTTACCATTTATGACGTTAGTATAAAAAAAACTACTAGCTAGATCTCGTTCAAACCAATTTTTGTTGGTACTTTTTAAGAGACTCTCTCGCAAACTATTCAGGAAAAAAGGATATCAGAAACCTCAATATGATTTTTGAAGACCTATCCCATACGCATTGATTAGATAAAAAAATTTGTTTCAGTTGTATTTACCTATGGAGATTGGGGACCCCAAAAATGTTTAACCCTAAAAACAGGTACCTACCCCACAAATTATAGAAAATACTAAAATATGGTGATAATATGGCCAATGGGAAAAGGAATCTCAATTAAATAAAAATATTATTAAAATAATATTATAATGTTTTCAAGTAGGTTTTCAACTATCTATCAGTATCGTTTTGAGAATCCTTGAAGATACTGCGAATAAAATAAATTACTACTTAATTGAAAACTCAGTATATATTATAAGTGCATGTTAAGACCGATTCATCTAATATTTTATTCCTTTAAATGCATTAAATGAAGTTCTATTTTCTAGAAAAAGCTTATTTTATATAATTTTCTCGGAAAATCTACTTATTTATTAATGAACTAATAACTTGATTTTCTAGTTGCAAGTCGAGCATTGAAAGAAGATTTTACTAAAACCAACATGAATAATAATGTAAACATTAAAGGGACGTTGGTTATTATTAAGTTTTATAAAAATATAATTATTGTAACTTACATTACAGCAAAATTAGGTACTAGATATTGCTCGCTACTAGTTTGAACAGATTCGAATACTGGGCAGGAACCTTGCATACTTACTTTAATTATAACTACAGTGCAAAATATCAAATCCTTGGTTAAGGACGCCATATTTTAACGATAACCATAACCGCTCATACTTAACATATCGTAATTTTTTCGTGGTATTATGGCTCAAAGTGTTGTTATAACAAATATTTTTCGTGTCAATTTTTACGGATACTTCAATTTTTTATACTCTCAATCCCATTAACTGTAGCTTTCTTTCTGTGGGCAGTTAAGGTTAAGGTTAAGTTAGCCTTAACCATGAACGTAGAAAAAAAGGCGGACGGAGTCTTGTTATATACAAAACTGTGTCTTCACTTTTCTTCTGAGTCGGCCACGCACACGTTCTGACGCCTGTCAAATAGTGTGGACTAGCGCAAGAATGTGTGCGTGCGGACCGTGTACATACAGCCAGCTGGCCGACTCTGAACGACACAGTTTTGTGTGTGGTGGGACTCCGTCCGCCTTTTTTTATACGTCCATGGCCTTAACTATTATAACCATGACCATAACCTGTAACTATAACCACGCCTCTGGTGCAACCCACTCTAAGGTATACAAACACACTCCTGTTATTTTAATGATTCCTGAAAATAAGTAATCATAATGAAAGTTATTAATCATAACAGAAATTAAACAGTTTGTTTTTCATATTATAACTATCCAAAAACTTTGTCATCCTCTAAAATCTAAGTTATTAAAAAGCAACTACATATTATTATGTGATGTGTCCCGCTAAAATACACATACTAATGTTTATTTTAATTAATTTCGAATACAAAGAACAGTGACGAATAAAAACAAATATGATAAACGCAACTGGCGCAAAATAACCCATTTCGTATGCTGGATGTTTTTGGAACCGATAAAAAACAACAGAGCTTTAATGTTATGAAACATAACAATCCGCAAAATATGTTTCGTTATTTTATTACAAGCTCTTGTTTCTCTGTACACGGAAGAGGCCACAATGCGTCACTGCGATGCGTCTAAAGAGGATATATTTAAACTAGTACTAATAGTAGTAGTGACCAGTAGAACAGTGACCAGTGTCCAGTACAGCATCTAAAATGTATTAGTATTATAGTCTAACCTAACTGTTATACCACTGACTTATAAGAATATGTATTGCGTGATGCTAAAAATAAATGCATTCTTATTTTTTTTAAATATCCACAGACAATTATTATATAATATTATAACCTCCACCTTTTTGGAAGTCGCTTAAAAATAAGTATGTAGGTACGTTAAAAATCGGCGTCGAAGCATCGCAGACACGCACCGCCAGTGTTGGCTGTGGCCTTACTCTTAAAATAGCCTCACTGATTTAATATTTATTAAATTTCACAGATCAAAATATAAACACTGTAAAACCATTTGCTAATAGTTTTCAGCAAACTAGGTTTTGCTGGTTTTGTTTTGCTTAAAAGCTTTAGGAAATCGATAAAATCCTGTTCTCTAAATAACGGGACGTTTTCGAATTCCTAAAGCTTTTCACTTCACAGATTATTATCATTAGCAATAATGTCGGACCTATATTATTTAGTTGGATTATGTAAAGTTACTGATGTATTTTATCTGCTAGAATGGACAAAAACCGACTGAGGGTGAGGCCAAACGATCGTAAATTTGTGAGTCGTGAGACCCAGAATATCCCATAGAAAATTCCTACTTCATTCACATAAGCGTAATATTTTCAGTCATGATGAGTATGAAATATAATATACGCGACTAAAATTCTGCGACACACAACTCACAAACTTACGCTCGTTTGGCTTCACCCTTAATTACGTAGGTCATCCGCCTAATCCATTTCATGATTTAATACATAAAACAATGACGTCACAGTTTTACATGCGCCATTGCGATTGCAACATGAGCAACATGTGACGTCAAAGGATATAATATCCGCATGCAAGGGCTCAGCTCTAAGTCCTCAGACATAATTAAATGCACGGCTCAAATACATCACAGGATGCAACATTGAAAAGAAAATAATATTCCACGTACTGTATTCTTAGTACAGTTCATTTTTATTTAGTGCTTTGTTTTTGAAATTCCGTACCCAAAGGGTTAAAAATGGGTCCCTATTACTAAGACCTTGTTTTCTGTCCGTCTGTTCGTCTGAAATTGTGAAAATTTCAAGTGCCTAAACATGTTGGTAGGCACGTGAAAATTTTACATAATCCTTAATTATATGTGTACTTTAATAATTAATAATAAAATGAAATTAAAATATAAGAGCACTCCCATACAAAAAATCCAATTTTGGCCTATTTTTTCTCTATAACGGTACCCTTCGGGCACGAGTCCGACTCGCACTTGGCCAATTTTTATTTTCACGATTCTTCAGTCAACACCCAGGGATAGACCCTTCTACTAAAAGCCTCGGCCTGATCATAAGCTGACTTGACCGGACTCGTTTTGTATATTTCCGTGTATGTGCACTAGTTTTGTTAGGATCGGCCTGCGATCAGTCTGATCGGAAGTATCCACCTCCCCAATATGCGCACTGCCAGTCTAATAAAATTTTAGTTACCAGCGGTTAATTTTGAGATTTACGCTGTTTACTTATTGCTAACCTATGCTATAACATCAGTAAAATAGATTCATATAGGCACATAACACGCCTACGTGATCTCGGCTTATATCTAACCAATGCTAGTCGCGATCTGTCGGTTGCGCTTGATATAATCCAAACAAATCCTCTGATAGTGCCTAAAATAGAGTTTACCTATATCACAATAGACGGAACGAGCTAGTAGGCTGACTTAGAAGTGTTCTCGAATTTACTTGCGTTGCTCAGCCGTTCATAGCATGCTTACAGCGGACAGCAGCAGTATCCGCGTTGTGCCTATGTCGAGCAGCCCAACCTCTGATTGGCCTTTAAATCATAAATAAATAAAGAATACCGGAAATAAAATAGGGTGTAAGTGTCAAAATTTTCGAAACGAATTATTTACCGGAAATGTATTCTATGTGCCATCGCCAATAATCTAAAATAAGCAATAAGTGACTAGCATAGTTTTTTTGCTTGGTTTTTACATCTTTTAATAAAGGCGGCGGCGGCGGCTTTGGAGGAGCGGGACGCATAGCACATCTTAATATATATATTTCTTGTGTGCGTGTGTATGTGACTGAACTCCTCCTAAACGACTGGACCAATTTTGATGAAATTTTTTGTGTGTGTTCAAGGGGATCTGGGAATGGTTTAGATTCACAATTTTGTCCGCTGGACAATGTTTTTTAATTAATTTTTAATTTATTTGTAGTTGTTGATTTTGGAATGTTTTACATCGGATCCGACAGACGGCGCTACCATCGCAGTGTCAAATTTTAAATAATATTCGAATTCGAATTTTAATTTTAGTCTGTCCCGACAGTTAGCGCTGCGATCAAATTAAAAAAATAATAATTTATATACTTAATATGGTAAAGAAACGTTTGCCGGGACAGCTAGTTGTTATATAAAAGGGTTTAAGACTCTGCCAGCGTGCCGCCAATGTTATGAAAATGGTGGACATAGCACCTGTTGTTGTTACCGGTTCGGGAAGAGAAAGGCATTACGAAGCTATTTTAAATAGAATAGTATGAATAATGTTTTATTGCTTTCATTATTTTTACTTGGTATTTAAATATGTTGACTCAAAAAATTTGTGACTTTATTGTTTTTGGTTATTTAGCCTGGCCGCACATTGTCCGAAATTTCTGATACCAAACATTTGAACGTCGGCCGGACCGCCACACCGCACGCTATCCGAAATTTCCTTCCGGCGAGTTTGAGCTCACTCGGCTCAGTACAAAATGTAAGAGAGAGCGCGATCCGGTTTTCTGATCAGAAACATTTGAACTGCTACCAATCGACGTCATCTGACGTAAAATTTCGGACGCCCGCCGGGAAGCAATTAAAAATTTCTGCCATCCGATAGACGGCATCTGACAACTCATCCGGGCCGGACATCAGATACAAAATATATGAGTCGAGTGCGGAACGGCGGGCGTCTGACATTATTTGTCAGATGACGTCGATCATATGAGTACTCTGTTGTTTCGTCCCAAGGTTTTTAGGCCCAGTGGGCCCAATGACCAGATATGATATTTAACATTTTTTCATCTGGCGATTAGTCCCACTTTTATGATTCATTGTTTTCTGGCAAGAAATTTTGAAGTACAAAAAATGTGTGGGTTGGCACAAAAAAAATCAGTTATAACCATAATATTGTTTTGTACATATTTTAATCCTTCGATCGCGGATTCTTGGAAATCTATTGTTATTCTATTGTTGTCGCGGTCGCCGGTGTTATAAATACCTAAACATACTGCGTCGAATCAAGTTTAACGAAAATACCTGCTATATAGGTATTGCGTGAAATTTTAATTCCCACAGTAATAGTAAATCTTAGTAGTACGATAGACCTGGGAAGTTTTTCTTTTTAACCGACTTCCAAAAAACGAGGAGGTTATATGTTCGGCTGTGGATATTTTTTTTTTTTTTTTTTTGTATGTTCAACGATTACTCCGCCGTTTGTGAACCGATTTTCGAAATTTTTGTTTTGTTGTATTAGGTTTCACTCCAATTTGGTCCCATTTTCACAAAGGTGGTGACCTGATGATGGGATCCATGAGTAATCGAGGGAACTCCTCGAAATTTATATGGAAACATATGGTGATTTTGGTTTTATGTGAAGTTTACTAAGAATACGCTACCAAAAAGTCAAATATTGGGTCAAGGTATACCATGGTTTCGATGATGCTGAGAGAACTCCTGATTCCTTATAGATACACGTTTGGGAGTTTCGGCGTTGTTTTAAGAACAGAAAGCATAAACTACTATGCAATTCATATTCATCATCATAATCATCATCATCATCATCATCATCATCGTCATCATCATCATTACCACGTCGTGTTAAGGCCACAAATGTCTCATGGCACAGAATAGATAATAGTACAAGGCATAGGTATGGATATACTAATAATAATAATGATGTACTGTATAACAATTAACAACACCTGTTTGTTTTTAATACACGGCGGTCGGCGTCGGTCGCCGCCCAGCGCCGCCGCGCGAAGACAGAATATCGAATACTTTACTAACTACTTTATAATATACAGATCGAATACTTTACTACTTTATAAAATTTTAATAGACAAATAGAATTAAAATAAAGTTATTTTAAAAAGAGCATTTAAACAAAACAAAGTCATTAAGTGTCTTTTTAATTAATTATACTTATTAATCGATAGATGGTGCACTAAGTACCTATCGATTTGAATTCTTGATAACAAGAACAGCTGTCAATAATTATGATAATATTAAATATTATGCTACGCTACATCCTATGCAAGTTTGTACAATTTTTTATCTGATAGATCCTTCGATCGTGGAAAAACGAGACACAATAGCCTTTCTATTGTTATCGCAATCGCCGGTGACCGCTTCGGGCTTGAAATATTAAAATTGTTAAATTACTTAGCACAATATGTTCACTTTACTGATAATATTATATTATTTTGTGAGTGTGAGTTGTGACTCTTAACAAATTGTAATAAGATACGTAAAATATACGCGAAGATTTATCTACTAGTGTAACTAAAAAGAGTGAAATTATTATTATTTTTAACAAAAAATTAAAACCGACTTCCAAGGTAAAAACAATAATAACATTAATGTGAACTAAAAAGTATTAAATAATTTTTACTATCTAATAGTGCCTTTTTCCGAATTCGGCTAAACCTCAACTATTTCTGTACTCAATCTTCATAATTTTGAAGTCGGTGCCAGTTCCAAAAATTTTAAATATACTGTCAGAGGACTGAAGATTCAGCTATCTGGTACCGACTTCAAAATAATGAAGATTGAGTACAGAAATATTTGAGGTTTAGCCGAATTCGGAAAAAGGCACTATTAGATAGTAAAAATTATTTAATACTTTTTAGTTCACATTAATGTTATTATTGTTTTTACCTTGGAAGTCGGTTTTAATTTTTTGTTAAAAATAATAATATTCAAATCATAAATAAAATTCGGCCGGGTTATAGCTGCTCGCGCCTATCGGCATAAAGTTGCCATAGTATGTCATCTTAATATATATATTTCTTGTGTGCGTGTGTATGTGACTGAACTCCTAAACGACTGGACCAATTTTGATGAAATTTTTTGTGTGTGTTCAAGGGGATCTGGGAATGGTTTAGATTCACAATTTTGTCCGCTGGACAATGTTTTTTTAATTAATTTTTAATTTATTAGTAGTTGTTGATTTTGGAATGTTTTACATTGGATCCGACAGTCGGCTACCATCGCAGTGTCAAATTTTAAATAATATTCGAATTCGGATTTAAATTTTAGTCTGTCCGACAGTTAGAGCTTCGACCAAATTTTAAAAAAATACTTTATATACTTAATATGGCAAAGAAACGTTTGCCGGGACAGCTAGTACAAAATATTTTTCATTTTCAAATTCATATGTCTTTATTGCCAGAATGTTGTTGATATAAAGGTCTTATAGTTTTAACATTCTGCCATAATAATGGCACGCAATTGAATGAAATTTACTTAAATATAAAATTAATTAATTACTTAGTCGTTTTCTTACAAAGAATTTTATATATAATGTGCCAATTAAAGAAATATATAAGCTTGATATAAAAATAATAATAAGAAATAAATTTTAAACTAAAACAACTATACAATTATAATATAATTCGATTATTTAGAAAATAAATACTTTTGTTATTATTTATGTCATAAGAGATTTTAATTTATTATACACGAGCTTTTGTCCGCATTTCATCCCCTATTTTAACCCCTTGGAAGTAGAATTGATCAAAATCCTTTTTGTAGTATTTTGTGTCGAACTCGAACTCGAACTAGAACTCGAAATGTTTTCATACAAAATAATTTTTTAATTTTGTTTTTTATTCAGATCTACAACTTTTTTGTTAGCCCTACAGACATTTAAGTCCAAAAGTCATAAAAAAATCGCCAGATGAAAAAATGTTAAAAATTCATAATATCTGGTCATTGGGCCCACTGGGCCCAAAAACCTTGGGACGAAACACCAGAGTACTCTGGCACTTCAAATGTTTCGTATCCGAAATTTCGGACAATGTGCGGCCGGGCTTACTTATGTAATATCACGTCACTAGTATTTGTGTGTCTAAAACTTTAATGGCCTGTTTCACCGCTTCCAGATAAGGTGCCCGATAGGGTTATTTGACAGATTTTCCATACTCCGGGCCTGTTTCACCGCTTCCAGATAAGGCTATCCACCACTTAATTTGACAGATGGAGTATGGAAAATCTGTCAAATAACCCTATCGGGCACCTTATCAGGAAGCGGTGAAACAGGCCATCCATCTGTCAAATTAAGTGGTGGATAGCCTTATCAGGAAGCGGTGAAACAGGCCCTAAATGTCCAAAGTGCCAATTTACCGAAACAAACATTAGAACTTAGATCTCTATTCAAAAACATAATCACCTATACTGTGACATAATGCATGGCACTTAGAGCCTTATTTAAGTTAGTTAGAATTGAAGTTCGGCTTTTCTATTATTTTGTCATTAAAATGTAATTTTGTTGTAGTAATTGAAAAGTAAAATACCTTGTTTTTTTCTACACAAAGAGATTTTATCGTAGTATAAGTATATTTCCCTCAAAAAAATAAACAAAATTTATTCCGAAGATGAGCTACTATTTTGATCAACAATTCTTCCACATTTTGTTTTTGGCAATTACACCCTATTTTATTTCCGGTATTCCATTGTTTTCATGTATTGTTTATTTTGACAGGATAATAATTAGAGATTATTTTTGTTTACTGACCTTTTCCGCCTACAAACGACCGAAGTTACAAAAACTTTCCTTGAATACCGATAAATGCCGTTGCGTAACTATCAAATTATATAACATACCGTAGAACATACCTCTATTTTCGTTAGTCTAAACTTTACTGGAAAATTTACAGTTTTGCAATAGCCAACTGGCAATGATAAAATAATCATTTTCGCACTGATTTTTTAATCTATTTATTATTGTAATCAAACACAGCTAACATCTAAAATTTGTAAGAAAATGTTCGTAGGTGTGTTATATTTCTTTTGTATTAACTTGGCAAAAAGAGAACTAAGGCAATTAACTAAAATCTAAACAAACCCTCTTGTTATTTTCAGTCACGATGGTGAAACTTGTAACAGCATCCAACTTGAGCATAAGTTTTTTGATAAGTCAGTGTTTAAACGATAGGGGGTGTGGGTGTTACAGGTTGCCCGGGTGTGAGGAAAGGTGAGTTTAGTGATACGACGCTGACCGTTGTCGATACTTTTAATCTGGATTTTTTTATGATCAATACTTTTAACCTGGATTTTAATACACACGACTAAGTTGTGTTTTCTTACGAAAGATTATGAAAACGAAGATATTTAAAATCAGTTAGCTATCGAGATAACAATATGACGGCGTTAAATTGTGAAAGTGTAAAATATCAAATATAACGACCTACTTAATAGCGTTTATATATAAAACTCAAAGGTGACATACTGTCCTGGTGATCTATCACGCACAGCCCAAACCACTGGACGGATCGGGCTGACATTTTGCATTCAGGTAGATGTTATGACGTAGGAATCTGCTAAGAAAGGGTTTTGATAAATTCTAATCTCTAGGGGATATAATAGGGGATGAAAGTTTGTATATAATAATACTTCTTAACGCGAGTGAAGCCGTGGGAAAAAGCTCGTTTAAATGTATATAGATTTTTAATAGTGAAACAATTTCACTTACAACAACTAAAAAGGCATTTAATCCTGTGTCAGGCGTCCAGAAACTAATTTATCATTATAATTATACTATAAAAATAATAATATTATTTTGTTGCTAATTTATTAACCGACTTCAAAAAATGAGGTCATCAATTCGACCCGTAAAATGTATGTAATATTTTCAGAACTGCCCAGTTTTTGTAAATGTTAGTCTATATCAGCCTCTGAACAAAATATGTGCCAAATATCGAAAGTGTATACGTTTAATATGTTTTATGTTCCTGTTCGCATAACTCCGGAACTGCAAGACCGTTTTATGTAATTCTTTCTTTGGTTTTTTAGGTAATGTTTACCTTAGGGAATGTTGTATGTTTCATCAAAATCGAATCAGTAGTTTTTGAGATAGGAAATTTTAATTCAGAATTACGTACAATTACGAAGTCGGTTTTATCTTTTTAAATAACATTATTATATAACCACGTTCACACGTAGTACTCGCGAATATACATACAGTGTGTAAAATCTTAGTATATTTTTAATCAAATTATCGATACATCATTCCCATCACTAAGAAGCAACAGGGTGCTGGACGCCTGCGCGTTTTCACCCCGTCGCCTTTAAAATGGGCCGTCGGTACCGCTAGGGTCTCAATTCCACTGCGCTCGGCCTACGAGGCAGGTCCCAGGGACCTTCAGCGGTACTAGTGACGTAGAGATGTGAGAACTGTGCATTTTGAAAACTGAGTGCTGTGGTTTTGAAAGACAATGATCCTGGACTTTGCGATATTTAAGAGGTCTGATCTGTGCAGTGCTGAAGTTTAAAGGTAAGTTTATCATAAGTTTTCGCGGTCATTTTGCGGTATTTCCGTGTTGGAGGAGTTGAGACTTGAGATGCTGTTTTTTTTACAAAATATTATCGTGTACTTTTGCGGTCACTGTCTTTGAAGGAAGGGAAAAAAAGTTTTGAGGCATTTTAAAATACTTGCATTTAATTAAAAATATATTTTTATAAAAAGTTTCTGTAATTTTCACCTGGCTAAAATGTTTGGAGAGGTAAAATGTAATTTATTTTATTTTCTTAATTTTGCGGATACTGCAAAGCGATGCATTATAATTATTAATTACTATAAAAATAATAGCTGTTGCCTTAGAACATATTTTTATAATTTTAATTTAAGTATAGTATCTTAGCCTTTAAAAACCAAAAAGTGGTACTTACAAAAAGTGACATAGTTTACGTTTTTATTTCTTACATTAATCGCCGCTTTTTATAAAATATAGAGATATCTATTGCTGAGCTAATTATTCAGTGAAATACTGCGAAGAAAAGTAGCTAAATAATAGAACTCATTTTTAACTTGCGTTTAAAAAGTTTTGCTTAAGCTGTTTAATACTGTCCTGGGCTGCTTTGTCGGAAAGTTGGTTAACGAAGTCTACCTCATGATTTGTACCTCTGCCAAATGTACTTAAAACTTTACGAGTAATTGCAAAACAAACGTACATACATGTGTGTGCAAAGTTTTAATGCTTTGAAGCTTTTAGCATTCACATAACATACAGCAAGGTACAATTTGACGACTTCTGTGGCTCAGTTAAAGGGCTGTTCGTAGCTCAAGCCGGGGGTTGCGGGTTCGAATCCCGCCGACGGAACAAAAAGTTTTCAATGTTCCTGGGTCATGGATGTGTATTAAATATGTGTATGATATAATAAAAATCTTCAATATATGCATAGTATAAAAGTATTAAATATATATCCGCTGTCTGGTACCTGTAACACAAGTCCTTCAGGTACTTAGCACGGGGCCAGACTGACGTAGTGTGCCGCGTGCACAGATATTATTAATATTATTATTATAATTTGAAAAATAAAAGAAAATTACAGAGTTTTAGTTTGGAATTTCTAACATATTGCGTTTATCTTAATGTTGATAAGAAAAAAATTAAATTACCGTCGTCAGTTCCTCTACCATTGCAAGAACGTGAGAGAGATAATGCTCGACATCATTAAAAGCTAATTTTCCAGACGGTAGAGTGCTTTCTCCCGTAAAAGAATAATGTTTAGCCATGTCCACACTGTGCCTTTGTCTGTTCGTCAAGGGCATGCGTTATAACTTATAGCGCAGTCAGCAGCGAACGTGAGGTATGCCCGCCACACATGCCCTCTGACCGTCCAAAACTTTCGCTTTGTTATTAAAAATGACAGTTGGCGTTGCGATCTTCGACGCATCCAATTATTGAATGCGCTAAATCGAAAGTTGAATGAAAGAAGATAACGAAAATTGAAGACGAAAGCGCATAACGTGGACATAGCTTTTCCATTATAAATGTTAATCATAAAGGTACTGATAATAATTTATTTAAAGCTATTACATAGCTGTTATCGCAAGCTTTGAGCCGACCGAATCAAGAAAGTCCGTAACGAAAATAAACCTAACAACCCCTCCCTCCACTCCGACCAGCACGCGGTGCGGCGTTGCATTGTCTAACGTCTTTTCAGTTCGGCAGACTTCGACATGGTGTTTGTGTGCGTACGAATAGCCGTATGTGAATACATATTAATTATTATAATTGCATTATTTGCATAAGTTGATACTTGATAAAAATGCTATGCTTTACCGCGGCAGTCTCCGAGTGCCACACTTATTATTTTTATGTATTGTATAATAATACGTGTCCGTGGAGAGTTTAAGCGGATCTTTTTAGTTCAAAATTATTACTAAACTTCTAAGAGCATTGATAATATTAAAGTAAAGGTGTACAGTTAAGGTCCTACAGTTAAGGTCAATAATCAAGTCAAGTCAACTAACCGAGCCTAACCACTGCCCCGGTTGTCTGAGACTGTACACAAAGCAGCAGAACAGGGGTTCCCAAACTTCAAATATTTGATGGAAAATTGAGCAAATATTTTATTTCCGATGTAAGATTTGCTCAGACGTAAAGTAGATAAAGAAAAGTCTTGCAAATTTTCAGCACCAAGCTTCGCAAAATACCTTCGTATATTTTGATCGCGACCTTTCTAAATAAACATAATAAAGGTTAATTAATCTGTTTATTTTTCCTGCTTATAAAAATTAAAATCACATTAATCTTTTAAACTTCGTTATTCAACTTATTAAATTTGAAATGTGATGTCACAAAACCTAGGATCCCTCCCCCCTCCTTGTCACTTTGTCGCCCTCTACCCTTTTTGAAGTCTTTTTTTCTTTTTAAAATACTATTATCATAGAATCAAATCACGCGTGGCACAAATCTGACCGACGGTATTTAAAACAAGCACGTAACAGAGAGTTAAGCCTGTACTAATTAAAAGACTGATGGCCTGTTTCACCGCTTCCTGATATGGTGCCAGATAGGGTTATTTGACAGATTTTCCATACTCCATCTGTCAAATTAAGTGGTGGATAGCCTTATCAGGAAGCGGTGAAACAGGCCCTGAATGTAGTGTTTTATTGCGAGCTGGCTCACATGTTGGTAAGTGATTAGCGCAGCTAATGGACTCTTATAATTTACTTTCAACTCTCAAGAAATAAGATTAGAAGTTGGAGGCAGTGAAATAAAGAAATAAGTTTATTTCCTTATTTCTCTAAATTATATACTAAAATGTCCTCGGCAGTGCTATAGTTTCAAAAATAAAACAAGCGTTTCTAGTTACTAAGTAAGTAACTGATTAGTGATTAGTCGATTACTATTGACTTATCTCGCCATATTGCCTCACAAAGTATAGTTAAAACCATAATTATATAAATTAAAAAATTTATTAAATTTGACAAAAAATATAATATTAGGGACTCCACTCGACATAATATTATTATTCCGCGAGAACCTTCCTCGTTGAGATTTATTACTAGATTAGTTAGGACCGACATTCAGTTCCATAGAAATATAAAATCATTGGTTTAAAATCTAACCCTCTAGGTAAAAACCAGGTACTAAGCAAACCATAGTTATCTACGAGCGAACGTAGTATTTACTGCTTATTTAGACATGGTTCTTAAAACCACATGCCGGCGTCCCACGCAGATTAATTATCAATTTCAACAAAGGTCCTGGTCAGTACTAAATGGATTTGTGGACTTTGTAGGCGATGAAATTAATTGATACTGAGGGAGTGGAATGCAAGATAATTGCATATAGACGGTAAGTATGATTACCTCACTTTTGTTTTGTATTTTTAACCGACTTCCAAAAAACGAGGAGGTTATATGTTCGGCTGTGGATATTTTTTTTTATATGTTCAACGATTACTCCGCCGTTTGTGAACCGATTTTCGAAATTTTTGTTTTGTTGTATTTGGTTTCACTCCAATTTGGTACCATGTTCACAAAAGTGGTGACCTGATGATGGGATCCAGGAGTAATCGAGGGAACTCCTCGAAATTTATATGGAAACATATGGTGACTTTGGTTTTATGTGAAGTGTACTAAGAATATGCTGCCAAAAAGTCAAATATTGGGTCAAGGTATACCATGGTTTAGAAGATGCTGATAGAACTCCTGACTCCTTATAGATACACGTTTGGGAGTTTCGGCGTTGTTTTAAGAACAAAAAGCATATGCTACTATGCAATTCATATTCATCATCATCGTCATCGTCATCATCATTACCACGTCGTGTTAAGGTCTCCAATGTCTCATGGCACATAATAGACGGCGCGTGGCGGCAGACGACAGATCGAATACTTTACTAGTTTACTACTTTATATACAGATCGAATACTTTACTAACTACTTTATAAAATTTTAATAGACAAATAGAATTAAAATAAAGTTATTTTAAAAAGAGCATTTAAACAAAACAAAGTCATTAAGTGTCTTTTTAATTAGTTATACTTATTAATCGATAGATGGCGCACTATGTATCGATTTGAAATTGAATTCTTGATTACAAGAACAGCTGTCAATAATTATGATAATATTATATATTATGAGTACCTAGCTACGCTACATCCTATGCAAGTTTATACAATTTTTATCTGATAGATCCTCCGATCGTGGAAAAACGAGACACAATAGCCTTTCTATTGTTATCGCAATCGCCGGTGACCGCTTGGGGCTTGAAGCATTAAAATTGTTAAATTACTTAGCACAATATGTTCACTTCACTGATAATATATTATTTTGTGAGTGTGAATATTGTGACTCTTAACAAATTGTAATAAGATACGTAAAATATACGCGAAGGTTTACCTACTAGTGTAACTAAAAAGAGTGAAATTATTATTATTTTTAACAAAAAATTAAAACCGACTTCCAAGGTAAAAACAATAATAACATTAATATGAACTAAAAAGTATTAAATAATTGTTACTATCTAATAGTGCCCTTTTCCGAATTCGGCTAAACCTCTACTATTTCTGTACTCAATCTTCATAATTTTGAAGTCGGTGCCAGTTCCAAAAGTTTCAAATATTCTGTCAGAGGACTGAAGATTCAGTTATCTGGTACCGACTTCAAAATAATGAAGATTGAGTACAGAAATAGTTGAGGTGTAGCTGAATTCGGAAAAAGGCACTATTAGATAGTAAAAATTATTTAATACTTTTTAGTTCATATTAATGTTATTATTGTTTTTACCTTGGAAGTCGGTTTTAATTTTTTGTTAAAAATAATAATAATTTTGTTAGATTATAGAATATTATAATTAGCTATTACTAATTTTAAATGATGATAATAATGTTATTATAGAATTGCTAAACATAGGTAACATTTTTATTACATTCCTTTAAACAACTTGGGCATTTTTGGATACAATACAATCCAAAATTGCAATCTACAATTGAAACGTTTGTCACCGACGGCTCATGCCTTTACATAAGTAAAGGCGCTTACTTGGGCAGCTCCTTTGTGGTGAGACTTGAGAGTCCCGACGCATCATCTACCGACCTTCGAGAAGGAGGAGTTTTGGCCGATTGTAGTCGTCAACCCGAGATTCCGAGGACGACTTCCGCAGACAATACGTGTTTACTGTATAAGTTTAACAGAATGTGGCGTCTTAGAAGATGTGTTACATATTATGGCGGAGTGTCTTCGGAACGAAGATATTCGATACGAAATGTCACTAATTACTGGAGATTTAAAACAACTTGGAGAGTGTAACATTGTTCTGGCATTTCCTCTCTCTGACACAGCTAAAGCACTGTATAAAATTGTGATTACTGGTTTTCGTTGTCGTCCAATTGTATAATACTTTATTAATTATGTAGTTTATGTAGATGGTCTAACGGAGTGGCGTAGTTTGTAAGAACTGAAACTCCTTAAATAAAGATTTAAAAAATATATATATGCACGTACTTATGTAAGTCTGGTAGTTATAATTATTATAATAAATGGTTAAATAAAATTAGTAAAATAATTATAATTATTATTTTCACCCCTTTCTTCAATATGTAAAATGATAGAGATTGGATTTATCACATTTCATGTGCCAACGCCTATGCTACAGCCAATAACCGTTACCGCTCGCAGCCGCTCGGTAGATTTTCGCCGGACCGGACGGGAAAAATTGTGAATCTGCTGATTTTCGCAACTACTCAATAGGAGGTATTATAGGAGTATCTGTTACCATAAATCTTTTGCAAACCTCTTAAACATGATTAACCTATTAGCACTCTAGAATTGCAGACTAAGTTTGAGAAGCGCTTTAACGTGCTTAAGACTTAGAAGTTGTTTGGATAACGTAGCACAAGATATATTATGCACTCAAAGCTCGATTCCTCTTATTCTATTATGAATTATCGGGGCTACTTATCACTAGCTCTTTCCCTCAATTTTGCCTGCGTGAAAAGATAAATAGGCATACAAACTTTCTCTTGATCCCTTTTGGGGTAAAATTAAAAAAAAAATATGTTCTCATTCGAAACTTACAAAATAAGACAAACATATTGTGTACATATTTTAAATTTAGGTTAGGTTAGGTTTAGGGTTAGTCCTGTTCGCTGATATAATACCTTTAAGTATAGCTCCAGATATTGAGGTGCATAATATTTTGTATATCTACAGGTGTAATCATCTAACAATACTCAAATGCAATTTTATGAAAGTAATACATTAAACTATTATTAATACGTCTAGGTATATGTTTGTTTCGCCCATAACAAAAAACAACAAAGTAAGTAAATAAGTCATTTATTCAGACTACAATGCAAAAGTTCGCATAAATGGAACTCAACGAAGACAGTAAGGATTGCAATAAACAATATTAAAATCATATTGCTTGTATAACAAAAGATAAATATTGAATAAATGAGAAATTCTAGAACGAGCCGTATCTTAGGGGATGTTAAAATAATAATAAATGAATGCTCTTCGATCCTCTGGAACTTTTATGTAAATCGGTTCACGTAAAAGACATTGAATTGAAAAATTGCAAGTTGCACGACTTACTGTGTTAGAATATTACCGAGCGGCCGAAAAGAAGTAAAATTCAGGGTGTTTTTGGGTTTATTTAGAAGGATTTCTTAGTAATGGGTTGTAGTGGGTAGCAGTAGTAGGCTATAGTGGTACTAATATTTAGTAATATGTACCTATTTGTATTCGAAATGATTTTGATGCTAAAAATATAACGTTATCTTGGAAATCGGTACTTACTTTGGTTGGAAGATACTGTTTGTATAAATAAAAAATTGAGTTTTGGTTCGTTAATTTATATTTTTCTTCTTAATTGTTACCTGAGGCTGTCACTGATACCAAAAACATATTCAATAATTCATACATTTTATTCATTCATAATATTTGTTAAGAATAAGGATTTTTTGATATTTGTTTTTGTTATTTTAAGTAAATTATTTATTTTTGTTTCTGTTGTCGTTAACTCTTTTAAACTCCCCATAGGACAAGTTTCGCCTAGTTAGGGGGACCGTTACTTGTAAAAATGCTTGTAAAACAATAAGTTATGGTCAATAAATCATATATATGTATTTGTATTATTATTTGTAATTATACTGACAAAATATGATTATTACGTAATCTGACTTACCCTAATAACAAAATATATCTTGAATTCAAACAAAATCTGCTTCATTCTGAAGTCTGCTTGGCATAAGAGGAAAAAGCTACTTGCTGAAAATCACTAAAATTACGATACTTCAAAAACGGTCTTGTTATAAATTTATAAAGGAAAAAAGTTTATTTCAACTAACTCTTTAAATTTTTAAATAGTTATCTTGTCCCCTTTAAAAAGAGGATAAGTACATTTTACTGGGTACACTAACATTGCAAATTTAGTATTCCATGGAGTAACAAGTCTTTCGACTTATTAATAAAACATTCGAGAAAATTCTCAGCTAACAAGGGGCTTATTTCAACATTCAGAGTGCGCAGAGCTCGATTTCATGCTAGTTATGAATCCTTGTCCGTGATAATGCATGCTAAATGAAGTCCTGAGGGGTCCGATTCTCGTAAATTGAAAGTAGTTTCGATCGCAGACGAATAGATTCACGTAAGAGTCTGAATGCGGAACTAATATCACCTTGATATCAATCAAAAAATGAAATATGTAGAATCGTGCCACTATTTCTTGACAAGCATACGTTTTAAATTTTATCATTTTTTGGAAACTTCTGAGAAAAATTTGAAATAAATCTTGATTCGCGAAGACTCTTTAAGAATTAATATTGTAAAGTGTACAACTTCCCCTTCCACCAAAAAAATATTACATGATAGAATTAGGTAATCATTTAACACATATTTTAAAGTTATCGTAACAATAATATTATTATAATCATACGTCCCTTTCCTTTAGGTATATACTATGAATTAGATGTGAATGTTGGAATAGTAGTGATTTTTTCAGCCCCGGGTAGCTTTGAAGGGGTTGATGTTTTAACAAGCTCTCTTAGAATGTGTTACAGTCAGAGCTCAGAGCTTTGGCTTTGTTATGACTTAAATGTTCAAGTTATGTATCATAGTTACATGTGTATTACGAGTAAAATATATGCCACTTGACGTAACCTCTTCTAAATCTTTTACAAAATTAATTTAATATTAACTTACCTCACCATTTTCGAACCGTATTTTGAAGTATGTCGGTCGTTTTGATACGTTTACACTTAAATCGCCGTTTTGACCAAAGTTAGAATTACAGATGATGTGACCCGAGAAATGGCATGTTTAGTGTTTATCTCGGACAAAATATATTAAATAAAACTAATTTTATTCTTGTTTACATGCAGTCTTAGGAAACCACTGCTCACTCACAACTTTACTTTTTCGGGCAATCGCAAAAACTCCTAAGCTATTATTATCGAAGCAGACATAGGTTTTACAGCATACAGGTTTAATATTACGATTGAGCAATTAATGTTCAAAACCTTCGCCATTAAGCATGGCGTACATGGTGTACATTAAAAACAATGCGCTCAAAACAAAGCGCGCTGAAAAAAGCCAGTATTAGCCCCAAGGGAAGATAACAAGTTCATATATTTTAATGTACAATATAAATGGAACATATAAACTCTTATATTCATTATTGTTCATTTCCATGTTATTATTTCGCGTATTATATTCTTATTAGGCCTATTACGACTCTTGTAAATACATGAGCAGAGTAACGAAGGGATATAAGCGGTATTGCGGTGTTTCTAATGTTTTTATACGGCTAATTGCGTCGTACTGCTGTATTCTTTGTTTACCTACGCCATTACTGGGAAGTCAAGATATTGTGTTTTTAATCTCGTATTTAATATTATGTAAGTAAAACATTAATTTTCACGTTTATATTCTTAGGTTTGTTTGGTATTTTATAGATAATTATACAACTAAATAACACCGCAACTCCGTTGCGCTAAAATTCGTCTATCGCATGGGAACCGTACATTTTTCGCTATAAAAACTATTATAATATGTCCTATCCCGGGGCTCAAAGTATATCCACTTCAAATTTCATCAAAATCTGTTCAGCAGTTCAAGCGTTACTTACAAGCAGACACACTTTTGGATTTATTATAATAATATGGATTGTAGCCAATCAACAAAACCTGTGTAAAGTGATTAAACTACTAACAAATCACCTCAAAAGCCCTCAAACCAGCCTGATCACTTGTTTTTTTTTTTAACAGACATCACCATTCTAAAATCTACTTAAATACATGTATAACGATATTCATGTTATATGTAACATTACTTTGTAATTATTGAAAGGGTTTCTGAAAATAATTTCAATAACTTTTTTACTTGTTCTGTACACTAGAAAAATAATAAAGCTCCCCTAGTAATAGAATAGGACCGTTTCATTATTATTTCATATCTAAAATCTGATTTGCTTCATTCGCCCTAAGGACAAAAATGCGACGAAATGTGAAATTTCAATTTCACAGTAAGATTTTTATTATGAGCTCGGAAACCGCTGGAACATAGTTTGGAAACAAATAAACCCTTTTCTTGTGGTTTGGTTTTTATGGGCTTGATTTATTGCGATTTGCGACTTGTTCAGATACAGATTATGTCATGTTTTGAGTAATGTTTTTTGTTTAAGCCGAATACTGTCTTTGTTTCGCTAGTTATTTTCCGCTTCAATCGGTGAGAGAATTTTTCATATTTCCCGAACTTGTTTAATTTCGAAATTAAACAAACGACACATTTAATGATTACAAATTTAAAATTTCACTTAGTAAGGATCCAGCCCTACATTAAAATTACTCATATTAAAAAAATACTTATGTAAGTAATTAATAAATAATTATACAAATATTATGTCTCCCAACGTGAGTCGTGACCATCGTAAATATAATATAATAGAGTCATAGTTTAATATTGTTACTAAATTGCAATGAGCTCTTAATTTAAAAATACTTCCACCCTTTTAATTACTTTACCGTTATAAAAAGTGAACAAAGGCAGGGATCTCCTGTTCTCACTATAAAATTAATTTGATTTAGGTAGAATAGTTTCCTTTCAACGCTAAAGTACTTTCCGTTGGACTGTAAGAATTGAATGCTTTGAAATAGTTGGGTGTCGAAAGCGAAGACCGATGATGCTTCCTTGCTATTCTCATCGAGGAGGTTGGGAAAAAATCAATTTACAATAGTGAGAATCCTAGTAGTTCAATTTAAAACGGAAGCGTCTCACTCAACAAAGACTATTTTTGCAAATTCCGGATTCGACTAGATTTCCGAGTTTACTTTTTTATACTTTTGTGAACTCAACTTAGTATAAAACAGAAGTCTTTTAACAATTTATTGTACAACGAAAATGTTACGAAAGCAAATGATTTAAATTTGACCTTGTAAATCAAGATTAACTATGAATCAGGTACATTTTCAATGTCCGTAAGAAATTACACCTACGTTTATTAGTATCTAACTATAAATCTATTCTAATAAAATACTTGAAAATCGTTTTTCTATAAACCTTGTCAACTGATATATTAAATAATTATAGTGATGTATGAAAAATGATTTCCGATCACTATTAGTATGAGTGTGCGTTTACTACACAAAATAAACATTATGAACAACAGACAAAAACAATATTTGCTCTCCGTTCGAGCTGTAATTAATTAAAAATGCAAATATTATTTGGGATTAAAATATGTATGGCGCTCATAAAACATATCCCTAAAATGTAGTTTTAATTAAATTATCAAGTCAAATGCAATTATTATAGTGACAGACTACAGCTGGTCCGCAGACGGTCATTTCATTTGCATAAGGAGCCAATTATTAAGCCCAATTTTTAAACCCGGAATAGGTGATTAATATATTTTAAGGATACTAGATTTTGATCACAACTTGCTTCGAAATCTATTCGCACGGGAACCGTACAGTTTCTCCGGAATAAAATCTCGTAACCTTTGGACTAGGTATATAAAAAAATCGTGGAAGCCGGATAAGCTGTTTATGAATGCAGAGATAAAGGCAGCTAGAAGCATAGAAAGATAAAAAGATGGATACACCCTGCCCCTGCTATTTATGTTATGCTATGAATTGATGCGTCTTTTTTGTGTGATACAAATAAAAAATTGACACTATTTAATTAATACTAGCAAACTCGACAGATGTTTTATGTATGAAATTTTTTTTGGCTGATTTGCGAATCATTTATGGCACCATCTACAATCTACATGCATACAAAAAAAAACATTCAAATCGGTTCAGCCGCTTAGGAGTACAGTGACATATTATACACCTACAATAGAATTATATAAATATATAAAGATAACAATAACTTTAACTGAGTAGGTGTTAATATTTATTTCCGGGAACAAACTTTTTGCAAAAAAAAGAAGGTCAGTCGGTCTAAATATACCTATAGGCTATACAGTGTACAGTTTACCTTTACAAAGTAAACAACTGGGCGTTTTTAAACTGTCGTGAATTTTAAACGTTGTATAACGGATCTCCAGGGGTACCAACTTTCAGTAAATGGGGAGGTAAATGGGATATAAAGTTGTATAAAATGGGATATAAAGGCGTATCAATACTGACCGACTTCCGACTACGATTCATCGTTTATTTTTTATGGGCTATAAGTAAAGTAAATAATATCATTGTAGCTAGAATGAATTTTTTGATGGGGAGAAAATGTAAGATTCTTTTTATTTGGTTGCACAGCTCTTCCTTTCTGACGGCAAAAGTAAAAATAAAATAGCTGGCGTACTTTTTCGTACTGCAAAGAGAGGAGTATATTACTTTCACTTCTACCCCGCGCCTTACAAATTTTCGATCAGTATCACGTGATGTAATGTGAGTTTAACTTTTTTACCCTAAATAACTTAAAGTTTCGGTTAGTAATTTCCAGGAAATCCCCGTCAATTTAGACAGTTACCAGAGAAAACTTAATTATTTTCGTAAACAGTTTTAATAATTAACCTTTGTTGTAATTAGTATGGCACCCTTTTTCTTTAGAAGACTACATAATTGAAGGGCAAATTACAAAAGGGGCGACCAAGAGTCGTTTTTACTTTCAAGTATTTTGTTTCGAGTAGTAAAATATTATGACATTTCTTATATCAACTCAACACTTTTGTTGATGATACCTCACAGCTTTCCACGGAAAATGAAGTCTAACTAAATGTGTTTTTTTTTTTTTAATATAATATTATCATATATATGTTATCAGAGGCGGACTGACAGACAGGGTGAAATTATAAGTTATTTATTGCCACTACGGGACCGAAAGGATTATTAGTACAAAAAATTATATTAATTATTATAATTAAGTAAAACAATAATTAGATGCAATAAAAACAACGTGTTTCTACAAAATAAAATTACAGAAAATAAAATTATATCAAAATATTCGTCTTAATTTACATCCATTATAATTTACAATGTAAAATATTTATCTGGCATCCAGAGAAGATAATAGCTAAGTTTCAAATTATATTCAATTTAAAAGGGCCACACGACCCCTTTACAAGTCAAAGATAAAGGTTTATGATCGCAAAGAGTTGCTTTGTCCCTACTTTACATAAACGACGTTTTGAATTTAAAGTTATTGCTATTAGGCAGAAACACACATTCATCAGTGTTAAAAACGTCTGGCAAATTCGATAGAATTTGCCAGACTTATGAATCGCAAGGTGAATTAAAATTATTTTTTATTTTTACTTTCTACAAGTACTGCGATGTTTATATTCCTCGATCGTGCGAAATCCAGACACAATAGCTATTCAATTGTTATCGCGGCCTGATCACTGAGCAGGCCGCTTGGGAGTTGAAGCGTTATTACACGTGGAGTTTTAAATATTATATAAAAGAAATGCGCTTCGCATAAATTATTAGGTATATTGTTATAGATTCGCACACGATTTAACGAATAGAAATCAACAAAAATACAGCAAAAATTTATATTAAACACGTGTTCCCCCAAACCGTATGTCGCATTGTGTACTTATGAATTTTTATTGGCTATTATTTGTAATCGTATTTATTTTTGCCGGGGCATTTGTATAGATTATCCGCAGAAATAAACAATAGGTACGGTCTGGGGTTGCGTGATAAGAGCGGGCGTGTGGGGGAATATGTTAGACACTTTTAGCTGATGCGGTCTCTTAGACTACAGCTTACAGTTGCGGTAACTTTTTTATTGCGCTCTATATAATATTGGGGTAAGTACGCTCGGGTTATGAAATTAGCTATACATTTTGAGCCCTACATAAAATCCATACTTAATATTATTATAAATGCGAAAGTGTGTCTGTCTGTCTGTTACCTCTTCACGCTCAAACCGCTGAACGGATGTAGCTGAAATTTGGCAAAGAGATATTTTGAGTGCCGAGAAAGGTCATAATATGATAGTTTTTATCCCGGAAAAATGTACGGTTCCCGCGCAATAAACGAATTTTGGCGCAGCGCAGTTGCGGGCGTCATGTAGTTTAAATATCAAAAACATTCAGTGGTTTCTTTGCAAAACAATAAACACTTTTAAAAAGAAAAAACAGTTGCCCAAACTTTAAAAAAAATTGTGTAGGCCTCGAGGTCGCAAACATTTTCTTTAAAGACAAAAAAAAAATGCTTAAATACATGTGAGAAACGTTGAGCCACGTGATATTTTACAGGCAAATTTTTTACCTCTACGACTTGAGTAATGGCAAGGATTTTGTGAACGAGACAAAAAATGGAACACCTAGCCAAACGTGAGGAATCGTGTAATCAATTTTAACTGTTCGCCGTTTTTAGGTACTTACATATTTTAACTAGGAGTAAGTACTCTTTCAATGAAAATGTTTGGAATATATCTTAGAAAATTTTAGTTTTGTATTATTATTACCTCTTTATGACGAATCTACATATTCATTTATAATAATATAAAAGCAATTAAAAAAATATATTTAAGAATGTTTTTCAATGTCATTTTCTTACTTTTACAAAAGTAGGTAGATAAAGTAATTCTCTAATAATACATCTTTTTAACCGACTTCCAAAAAACGAGGAGGTTATATGTTCGGCTGTGGATTTTTTTTTTTTTTCTTTTTTTTTTTTTTTTTTTTTTTTTTTTTTGTATGTTCAACGATTACTCCGCCGTTTGTGAACCGATTTTCGAAATTTTTGTTTTGTTGTATTAGGTTTTGATCATATTATGCTCTATTTTTCTCTATCAAATGTACAATGTAAGATTTCATTTTTCAATTATCATCACAATACCCAAATTTAAAACTTATATAATATCACAACATACTTTTGTGGAATAAAGGCTGTATTTGGGATAAAACGGATAAACTAAACAAAGTGATATTGTAGTCATAAGTTTCAGGCTCCAGCATAAGTGGATTCCGAGCTTAATATTGGACATTAAATCTGGTCTAAATTAACTATCATAACTCGACTGGAATATTGGTTCATTCCACTCATGCATACTCATCGGTTCGTAGTTTCCAGAACTAACTACAGGAATAACTTACCTCCATCTTTGGTACATATTTGGTAAATACATACAACAGCTTCGGCTTAGGGTCAATTCAGACCGAAATGCAACCCATAGATGCGTTTCTAAATTAGTATGTATTTGACAGATTGGCAAGACGTCTCACGCAATCAATGCAACACGGCCAAAACGTCGAGAAAAAAGAATGTAGTAGCATTACTACTAGAATATAAGTCGCGTTAAGACCCAAATAATAAGTTTTTAACCGACTTCCAAAGAACGAGGAGGTTATATGTTCGGCTATGGATATATATTTTTTTATTTTATTTTTTATTTTTGTATGTTCAACGATTACTCCGCCGTTTGTGAACCGATTTTCGAAATTTTTATTTCGTTGTATTAGGTTTCACTTCAATTTAGTACCATGTTCACAAAAGTGGTGACCTGATAATGGGATCCATGAGTAATCGAGGGAACTCCTCGAAATTTATATGGAAACATATGGTGATTTTGGTTTCATAAGAAGCATCCTAAGCATATGCTACCAAAACGCAAGATTTTGCACCAAGGTATAGTATGGTTCCGAAGATACTAAGAGAACTCCGGATTCCTTATAGATACAAGTTTGGGAGTTTAGGCGCTGTTTTAAGAACTGAAAGCATATGCTACTATGCAAATTACATTCATCATCATCATCATCATTATCATCATCATTATAATCATCATTACCAAGTCAGGGTCACCAATGTCACCAAATTCAACCTTATCTCCAGAGCATAAGGCACACATTAACTGACATTACTTCTGAGAAGTTAAAGTTGCTTCGACCATGTAAAATTCTGTCTCACTTCGCCGAGATATTCTGGAAAACAACCTAATTTCAACCTTTTGCATCGCGTTTAGTCGCGAGAGCCGCGGCTCGGCGGCGTACCTACCGTACTATGTAGTGCGAGGCGTCCGCGTGTGCGACAAGTCGAGCGAGTGCCAGCCTATTGAAACTAGTCTGGTGACCGGCTACTTAGCACGTCATACGTGTTCACTTCGATTGTTTTTATATATTGTTTAAAATTATCTGCAGGCTGCAACTGATATTATATTTTGTAAGTGTGACTGTAATAAGATACCTACGTAGAATAATATACAGGTGTATTATTTTACGTATAGTACGCGATGGCTTACTAGTTAACTAAAAAGAGTGAAATTATTATTTTTAACAAAAAATTAAAACCGACTTCCTCCAAGGTTAAAACAATAATAGCATCCTTATAATATGAACTAAAAAGTATTAAATAATAATTATTCCTATCTAATAGTGCCTTTTTCCGAATTCGGCTAAAACTCAACTATTTCTGTACTCAATCTTCATAATTTTGAAGTCGGTGCCAGTTCCAAAAGTTTCAAATATTCTGTCAGAGAACTGAAGATTCATCTGGTACCGACTTCAAAATAATGAAGATTGAGTACAGAAATAGTTGAGTTTTAGCCGAATTCGGAAAAAGGCACTATTAGATAGGAATAATCATTATTTAATACTTTTTAGTTCATATTATAAGGATGCTATTATTGTTTTTACCTTGGAAGTCGGTTTTAATTTTTTGTTAAAAATAATAAAGTTCACGCAATCAATTCAGTACAAATTTAGAAATGCATCTACGCGTCACGTTGAGGTCTGAATTGACCCTTACACTGCAAATCGTTTTACACTGAATTGACTCGGACTTGGAATCAAACCGAATGTTTTTCTGCTGCGTGGTTTAATGGTACATTTTATGTTATCCATACAAATAAATGTGAAAGTGTGTTTACTTCTTCATGGTCAAACTGATAAACGCGTAAATTGGGAAAAAATATGATTTTTTTCTTTGTAAGTTTTGTAACTTAAATTAATAAATAAAGTTTGAAAAATCAAACTTTCGATTTTTTAAATTGATATCAATATGAGATTAGTAACTATTGCAGAGTAGTATTACATTTGATAAAAATATACCAGGTATTTTTACGTCAAAGAACTAAAAAATTTCATCACTGACACAATTTTAACTTTTATATCAATACCTACGTGAAAAAAAGAATAGGAATTTTATTTCATCGTTTTAAAAAACGATGAAACCGATTTTAGAGCTTTCAATCGAACGATATTTTATATTTTGTTAAATCTTCAAAGCATAATAAAGTAAGAATTTAAAATGAATATAATTATTTACGTGTTTGTTTTTCGATGTATGTTTGTAAATTTTTTGGCACGCTCTAGAACCTGAACGTCTTGTAGGATTCGAGTTTGTTATGTAATTCATCTTATTTGTAACAATTTTAATACATTAGAATTTAGATTTTTTTTATTTAGATTTTAGACATTAAGTTTAGGTAACTTTATTTACTTATTTACCTTTGGAACAACAACAAAAGCGTATTTATGATGTTTTATTACTGTAATTTAAAACATTAACAATCTTTTAAATTAACAACACAAAAAGGTGAAAACGAATTAGGATTTAGAAAAAGGACCGCTCAAACTTTTCGCTAAAACATAAAAGGTTAAAACCGATTTGCATAGATTTAGGAAATGTATCATATATGTTTTGCCATTGTAAACATATTACACCTTTTAGGCAACTTTTCCGAATGTCCATTAAAGGATTTTGTAGGATTAAACAAGTTTCCCTACAGCCTCGCTTTGTTTTTCCGCCCCGGCTCAGGTACAGTCAACTGTAAATGTACGTGAATTTTTATGCAATTTTCTAACGTTGTCACACTGTCGTTACGTATACGTGCCCAGTTTTAAGGATACAGTGTTTTTAGTTTTAGGGTTGACTTTTTAATTGTCAGATCTAGACTTAATCACCCTTAGGCCCATCAATGTAGTCCACGTTGCATTGATATATTATATTTGATGGAAATCTAATTCAACTAAATAGCCAGTCAACGCTTTAAAAATGGAATACCGTTACATGTTATGTCCGATTGGATGGAAGCCGGCCATTTTTTATTAGTTATTACTGAAAATGAAAATGAAAATGAAAATAGTTTATTGTCTCTCTCAGTACATACAAACAATAAAATGAAACAATACTTATTACTTAACGTTGGAAAATCTTTCAAATGGCGGTTATGTCAATAAACGCCAAAAGGAACAAAAATACCATGATATTTTTAATTAGCGGAGCCCGTTAAAAAAAGATGATCAATTTTACTGCTCAATATCACGTATTGTGCAATATTATTGACCGTCTAGGGTTAATGTTAAACGCGTCTGCCATTCCATATAGTTGTCAAATAAGTTGCTCAATAAAATAATTTTGTGTATGGTATTGCGCAATAAAATTGATCGTCCAGGGGCCGCTTATGCAACTGTGTGTCAAAATTGTCTGATATTAAAATATATTATCATACGATTGAAAATCAACCCTCAAACTATCTTTGTCTGCTTTTTTAGACGGTCTAATGCAATTGGGATTACCCCAGCCGAAATGTAGCAGGTGGTTTTACAAATGGCGTGGGGATGCGGCAACCCCAACAGATATGGCTTATTGTGATAAGTGATAACTTATATCACCATCTATTATATATGTACGAAATTCATCAAGTGAATTCAAGGCGTCTCTATCTCACCAAACTCACCCCTGTCCTTATCGATGTAGGGTTTACTTTGGCTTACAGGATTTGTGTCAAGGAACCCGTGTTGACTTTCTTACGTAATGTCCCGACTCCTGAGTGCAGTCGGACACCATAGGCATAGAGAGTGGATTGAGTAATATTCATTAATCTCCTGAAAGGGAAGATGCCATCCGTACCCGTCTGCTCCGTCAATATTGTCGATGACGTCATTTGACCTGAGTACATATTGCTTGAGACCGCCGAACTGTAAGTAAAGCACATAATAGAGACATCAACACTGAATAGATTGTAAAGGCAGTCTGTTTTAATGTAATGACCAGCTATCGATTTAATGAACTAAATATGCTTTACTATTCCAAGAATATACTGATTTAATAATTTTGGCTTTTGAGGCTTTTGAAGTTAATTACGTTCAACAGCGTTGCTATACTGTCGCTAGTCAATCATAGGCACTAGTGAATAAAACTATATACTTATCAAAAAAAAAAACTGGCCATTAGACACATTAATTTGTTCAACACTTTATTAGTGTTATTACCGAATACAGACATTCTAATTCAATCCCTTAATAAAATCTCATTAAACACACGAGTTATCTGAGCCATTTGAACTTATTATCTTAATATTCAAATTAGCTTTTGAACTAATAACGAAAAAGGCACCCTCTAACAGGCAGAAAACGCTCTCGTAAGCCCGCGGATATAATGGCGACTAAATTGAAAATGTTGCGGAAAAAATATGCAAACGCACGCGCCTCTCGCGTTATCGTAACCTCATTGCCAATACCGGGCTTATTCCGATTCTATAAAAAGCTCCGGCACCGTCAAAACTTATTATAACCCGCCATTCAACTTTCCACTTTAACATAATGGAATTACAGTTTACATTTGTCTGATCCGATAAGATTTATATCCATTAGGCGGATTCAAGATATATTTCATATTAAAAATTATTTATGAACATATTATGAGATAGGACTAAATTAAAAAGTAGGATACAATCTTGTCGGTTTATTTCCTGGAGCGCTGTTAGGGTTGGTTCACACCACGAGACCAGAATAATAATTACAAGTTACACTCAGTAGTGCAATTTCAAGTGCGATTATGACACGTGAAGAAGTCTAATTAAATATTTTGTGTAATGTCTGACAGAATATTATAAAGTTCGATTTGTACGCATCCGGAAAATTTTACGCTATAGCTTGTAGACTTCCATATTTTAACCACAAACCACGCGTAAAAACCGCGCATTCAAAATGGTGTCTAAAATTGAAACCAATTACTCTTCAAACTTCAAACACTTTAAAATTTTATAAGTTTGATTGCTTAGATCCAGCTTAGACCATACATTTATTAGCCACACAGACCATAGTACGTCTGTACCACGGGATATACTATACATTTTGTGGCAAAATCTTCAGTTCCAATGGCATTTAGGTTGCGACATGTAGTACATGTAGTAGCTTTATAATTTTCTATAGTTTTGCACTAATTGCGTTCTATTTCTTACTTTCTGTTCACTCAGCTTTGCGCAATGCTACCTGAACAATGCACCCGAATACCGCATTATGATAATGCGTTTGGAAATATCACCTGGGGCCCGATTCACATAGCTCGAATATCGCTGGGATATCCGGAGATGGAACTTAAAACTTTTTATTATAACTATTGATATCAGTGGTAAGTGCTATTGGTGCAATATCATACTTTTTGGTAGCATATGCGATACTTCTCGAAATCACCATAATAATGTTATAAATTATGTTTCCGTATAAATTTTGAGTCACCACTTTTGTGAACATGGTACCAAATTAGGGTAAAAATCTATATAACAAAACCCTTTAAAAATATCTACAGCCGAACATAATAATATTATAACCTCCTCCTTTTAGAACTCGGTTAAAAAAGTAATGTTTAATTTTTTATAGTCTCGCTTAAACTCGATAATTGCTGAACCAAATTGGCAGATTTTAGTCTTAAAATATTTGTGGAAGTCCAGGGAAGGTTAAAATTAGGAGGGTGCCAGCTCGTGCACTTGCACTCCTTGGGAATCTCGGGATCAACAGGAATTATTGAAATAAAAAGCATTTTGTAACCCTATTACCATGCAGTTAAAAAAATAGTTCGTAATGTGGTTCCGCCACTAAATGTATTCTGTTGTTGGTTGATGTAAATAGACAGTCACAGTTGTTCGTCAAAAATATAAAGAAAAGAAATGAAAGAAAACTAAAATCTGCACCCAATAATTAATATTTAAAAAAAATCCTGGAACTTTGCACTCGTAATCCCTCTGACATTGTGCTTTTGTCATATTAACGTTAATATATTGTATAAATCCAGAGCCACAAGTGGATACCATACCAAGATTTTTGACGACCTCTGTGGCTCGATTGGTTAAGTCGCAGCTCAAGCCGGGGGTCGCGGGTTCGAATCCCGTCGACTGAACAAAAAGTTTTCAATGTTCCCGGGTCTGGATGTGTATTAAATATGTGTATTATATACAATCAAAATTTTAAATATAATATGTAAAGTATAAAAGTATTAAATATAATATTTCCGTTGTCTGGTTCATCTGATACTTTATACTTAGCACGGGGCCAGACCGACGTGGTGTGAAGCGTCCATAGAATTGATTAAAATCCATTCAGTAGTTTTTTTGTGACAGCCAAACATTTATGCAATTAGTATTGTTAACTTTATCGACAAATCATGCATCAAAATGTAGAGAATGTGTTTGGATTGGAATGAACTTTAATATTAACGTTCAATATTGTGTTCACAGTTGTTGTAGAAAGCAAGCGCCATGGCGCTATTTTACTTCTTTCGTTTTTAATTAATTTCCAAATTAATTATATTATTGCCAATGCTTACAAAATAACCAAACATTATACCTGGGTTGGCTCTTATTGCAAGTACATTAAAATAGTGACATCTCATTCATTCAAAATATCAGAATATCGTTAGCTTGCTAAGCTGTTTGGTATGGAGATAGTTTGACTCCCGGGAAAGGAAGGACATCTAAGAATAATTGTTATTCCGGAAAAATGTATGGTTCCCGCGCGATAAAATATGAATTTTGGCGTAACGGAGTTACGGGTGTTGTCTAGTAATTCATGTATGAATTATTACCAAGTAAGGCTATATAATATAACATTATTATCTGAAGTCATGAGAAATGATATTTTATTTTGTTATAAATTTCAGGACTGACCATTGAACTTGCCACCCATTTAGATCTCACTTCTTTTGTCGTTGAAGTCAAAAACCAAGAAATATCTAACACAATATTGAACTTGGCTCTCGTTTCACATTTTATGTAATATTTTTAATGGGATTTATCTCGGCATACACATAATATACACGTTATTATGTGTAGGCGTTACCCTGCGTTTGATCTTCCCTTTGAGCCCGGTGTCCGTCAGTCCTGCTATTAAATGACTTTGTTACCTTGAAATACCTTGTCAACTGCACAGGTATTTTGGTATATTATTCACACCATGAATTGGAATTTATGGGCAGCACTGTAACAGTATAGGATAAGAAAAATGAGAAAAGTTAACATAAAAAACATTCACAAGAAAATGAAGAAAGAAAAAAACCAATCATAAAAATACAAAGATTGAGAGTATTAAGGTAAATCATCTGTATATATTTTATATTATAAAAATTTGGGGCTTAATTTTAAATTATACAAAGGATTTTACGTGCGTGGCTTAGGGGAAAAGTGTCCCGATTTTGCTTATCTGTTCCTTCGCCCACAGATCTGTTTGGGATAAACAGGGATAAATTGATTGAAAAACATTCCGATTACAGTTTATACCCATATTAATTATTTACAATACCCCCGGGAGGATATTAATTTAATATTCATGGTTGCGATATTTAAATCTTATAAAAGGTATCATTGGTAGATACGCTTTTATATTTAGTACACCAATGATATTTATGAAGTAATGAAAATGTAAGATTTGTACTAAATTTCCGAGGATCAAAAATCTTAATATGAGCGAAACATTTTTTAAGTTATAAACATAACTAGAAAATAACTATTTATATGTTTTTTTTTTGTTATAAAGTATATAACTAAAAATAACAGCTGTTAACTGTTGATTTTAAGAGACGTAAAAGTGAAGAGATGAGGACGATGTTTTATTTTTTGCTTTATTCGCCACCTTGCATGAAGTAACAGTTGTCGAAGTGAACAGATCGCAGATTTGACCCGATAGATGCAAAAAGCCACGACCTGCTATAAGGGTCGAATCGATTTTACAGAGAGGCTTGAGGGGCACATTAAAATTCCTCGCTGAAAAGTCTATTCATACAACCGGTATACATTTTTCAGTGTACTTAATTTTATTGGTTTAATTTATGGCCATATAAAAATAATTATATACATCGGCTCGCTTCAAATGGGTGTGGTTTAACAGTCATTGACATAAGAAACAAGTTAACAGTGAACTTATTGCTTGCATCTTTGTGATGTCAAAATGTGGTTTTCACGCAAACATTATTATTTTACGGATAGTAATAGGCGCAATTATGTTGAAATAGAATAGCTAGTAGCAAATGATGATGATTATGAAGAATCCCATTTGATTATAACCAAGGCTCACAAGAATATTTTCAGTAATTTCGCACCGGTATTTACTGGGGGATTAGACCGTGGATTACATCTGCCGAAGACCTTTTGGACTTATTTTCTTAATTTATATTAAGAATTCACTTATAGAACGTGCGTATCAAGAGACTCATAAAAAGTATATTATTCTAATATAGAGGGCCTTAAGAAGAAAGACCGGTGATAAATAAGACAACATTACTTATGCGCAACATCTTACGGTTTTAATTCGGATAAATGTATATGCCTCAGAAATGGAGATTATATACCTTAGGATGAGGAGGGAAACATAATTATATAGAAGGAAATAACTGTATATCCGAGCTTAACATTCAGGATGTTAAAATTATCAATCCACCTTAGATTATCCTACTTAAATCCAGCGTTCTAAATAAGCTTAGAAATAATTATATACTATGCCTTTATTTATAAACGAATATAGTTAATATGCTTCTAATATTTTGTATTTCTTCTAATATTATGTTTGGTTATCTATAGGATAATCAAATAAAAAGGAAGGAATATTTGAAAGTCTATAGCTCAAAATGGGGGCCTTCACACGGCAACCTAACATAATACATGTGCACCTCATAAAAGCAAGCAAAAACTATCATCAGGCAATATTTTAGCATTCGACAAATAATTTCGTTAGGCCTCCTTCCTCTGGACTATAAATACAATGCAGACAATGTACCTATATTTTGCTACGCAATCCCCTGCACTTCCCAAATGAATGATGGCGTGAACACAAAGAAAACAGATGAAATACGTATTTTTTACGGTAAGTTAAAAATTGTTATATTGATTTTTTTGATATTTCAATTCCATAATATAACGTATGTTTCCTCTTCAAGTAAGATATTTCCAAACTAAAAATTGCATACTTAAGCTTTTTTACGCTATTTTGTTTAATATATATACGCTATTTTTAACTATGAAGATATTTTATAGAAAATTGATAAAACATCGATAACAATACAAAAATAATATGAGGGTACTTACAGAAAAACAGTATCGAGCGGGAAAATTTTTAATATTTTATTTGTGACACCTACAGCTAGTTCCGCCACAAACTGTTTTAATCTAGATTATTTAAGGTTTATGCAAATCAGGGTGTTAATGTATCCATCACTAACATTCACTTCAAAATTAATGTTTGGGAAGCCCATTTGGATGTAATGAGGTATAGGCAATAGGGTTGCATAGGGAAACACTCAGATCACTTAATATGCCAGGGGAATGACGTCTAGACATGACATGACGTTTGTGGGCAGAAAAGCGGAGCGAACATGCCATCCCAGTCAAACCGTGACATCAATACCCCGGGGTTCGAGCGAGGGTAAGTGTCTAAACACACTTGGCCGAAAATACGCGGCCAAAGTTTCGTGGCGGATATTAAATTCCGACGCATTCAGCTGATATGACACACGATAAGTGTCTCAACACGCTCGGCCGAAAATACGCGACCGAAGTTCGGCATGATTACGCCTACAATGTATTTTAAATTACCGATGACACACCATGCCGAAATTACGTCGCGTTATATTGTGTGCGTAGCGCATTGTTGACATAATCATGCCGAACTACCGCCGCGGACGTGTACTTCGGCCTAGTGTGTTTAAACAGTTACATTACACTATAATTATTTTCAAAACTTTTTATTTTTTCTACGCCTTTTCTCTACGCCGTGATAACCACATGCCAATCGATCATAGGCAATCATAGACGAATATGACCATGTTTGTAAGCATGTCTAAAGGCTAAGATATAATAATTTTAAAAATTAAGAACCCCAATCTAGTTATTATTAATTTTCTTTCAGCCTTCTGGAAAGAGATATGAACTATTTATGTTTCAGTATAGTCTGTATTTTGTTTGTAGATAAATTAATCTCTGGCGGCGATTAATCAAAATCCGTTTAATTAAAGTGAAGAATATCAATAAAGTTGTATGGGCTATATGGCAGATATATAGGGAGGTTCGGGTACGCAGGATGGCATTTTGAATGAATAATAGCGCCACAGATTTGACGTGAGGTATTTTTATTGCCTCCCCTATCTCTCGGAGCGATATCTGAATTTAATATTAGTAAAACTTACAATAATATTTTCAAATCAACAATCTAAATGTTTTGTTACTTACCATAATTTAGTTGAGGCATATTTTAAAGCAAAAATTTTAAAATATAAATATGTAAAGGCAAAAGTAGTTAAAAACAAGATTTATCCCACCAAAAACATGAAACGTAAAAGGTCGAGCCAAGCAAAATATTGCAGGATATTCAATACTTCTATCGTAAAAAGTTTTCAGATCACATTCAAGCCAAGCCTTCAACTTATTTTGTAATTTAAATCAACATTCAGTAAAAGCATCAATAGATTTCTTATTTTATAATTATTAAAGTGGCTTGTCAATGAGCACTAGAGAAACAAAATATATAAAACTGCATATTTGGAGGAGTTCATACTTACACAGACAGCAAGCGTAAAGTGTTTTAGTATGTACTCGTAACGACGCATGTGGCCGATGGTACCCAATAATATCCAATTAGTCGCTGATTATTTCTCTAGTGCTCATTGCCAAGCCACTTTAATAATTATTATAAAATAAGAAATATCAATATATTTCATCAATGATGCTTTTACTGAATGTTGATTTAAATTACAAAATAAGTTGAAGGCTTGGCTTGAATGTGATCTGAAAACTTTTTACGATATAAGTATTGAATATCCTGCAATATTTTGCTTGGCTCGATCTTTTACGTTTCATGTTTTTGGTGGGATTTCATTTCTTTTTTTAAGGTTTTTTTCAGGTCTTTTTAGGTCACGTTATAACTTTTCTGTACTTAGCTTAGCACCCATTCTTCATCTCCTTCATATTTTTTCTTTGAGGCTTCGTCAGTTGTATAGGTGGACAACGTAACGGAAATACTTCTGAGTTCTGAGTCGATTATTATAGTTTTATATATTATATAATATATAGAATAGAATAGAATAGAATAGAATAGAATAATGGTTTATTTGCAGCTAAAATACTATAAGATACAACAAAGATAAAAAAGAATATATACTAAACTTAAATTATGAGTAAAACAAAATAATAACATTAATATTCCCAAATAATCAGCCGCAAATTGGACCAAGCTCGGCAGTGTTGGCACACCTAACAGGTATCCAACGCCGATCTTCCGCTTGACCCATTCTGTGACCTCACAGCCGTCCCAAGTCTCCATTATTTCAACATAAATAAGGATCATTATAAAAGAATCAGGTAAACATGCAATAATTATCAAAATTTAACTACATATACTTTAAATTACAACAATAATATTTGAAATGAACTAATTGAAATTTTAATAACAATATAATAAGTAAAATTCATTAAACATTAGTATTACTGTCAATTAATTATTATTTTAAGCATTATTATTTTACTCTATCAATCATAAAATATCATAATTCATAACATTCCAAATAGAAAACCATTTGCATTTGTAAAGTAAACAAAAAAAAAAAATATATGGACATAAGCAAGACAAAAATCATAAATAAAAAAAGAATGCCAGGAAGATATCAAAACAATATATAATAGTAATCTGTGTATCAAAACAATCACCTAAAGTTTACAGTTGTAATGTATTACTTTTGAATTAGTTGTATAAATTACTATCCTATTTATAACGTTTTGGTAAAAGTTTCATTACAGGATACATAACATTATTAGGTAAAACATAAGATGATGCCAATCGAATCTAACAACGTTGAAATCAGTCAGCAAACCGCAATCTGTAATAGCCATAAGCCAGAGATAACTACCGCGAAATACCTCAATGCCTATATCACACTTATATCTTGGCGTAAGTTTTCCTGTGCTTTTTGTTCATGTAACAGAAAGCTTTTTAGTTGTTTTCTGAAAGATGCAAGGCTGTTTAAATTTCTAATAGGCGGAGGTATGTTGTTCCAACATTTGGTCGCCGAGTATCGAAAACTGCCTCTGAATGATGCTGTCTGGTGTTTCTCAACGGCCAATTGAGCTGAACATTGCCTTGAACCGCAAGATCTAAGGCTGGTCATTCGTGAAAGTTTTTCATACAGATATATAGGCTCCCCATGCTTCAACACACCAAATAAAAGACAGGCCAGATGGAGTTTTCTCCGGTGTTGCATTTTTAACAAAGAATGCTCGTTCAGGAAGGGTGTTACATGGCTTCTCGGTAAAATATCAAAACAGAAACGGGCGCAAGCATTTTGAACTCGTTGTACTAGTCTTTTTGTTACTGATGCTAAGCGTGGACCATATACAACGTCTGTGTAGTTAAGTTTTGACAGCACTAAAGACTCAACGAGACGGATACGCATTTCTGTTGATAGATATGGTCTTGCTCTATAAAGTATCTTGAGCCTGTAGAAGGAGTTATTTACCAGACTGGTTAAATGTTCCTGAAACCGCAGATTACAATCCAATAGTAATCCCAGATTACGTGCCACATACACACGTTCTATTGGTGCACCATTCATAATCACAGGAGTACTAGGATTCAAATGTCTAATTTGTTTAACGGAACCGCAGATCAGGTATTTTGATTTAGCAGGATTAAGACATAAACTGTTTTTTTGGGCCCACATCATTATATTACTGAGATCCTCATTAAGTAATAAAATTGTTTTTTCTATATCGCATGGCTTACAGGATATGTAAATTTGAGTATCATCCGCATAGAAATCAAACTTACAATGCCTTATATGGTTTTTTAGATCTGCTATGTATAGTATAAACAGCAAAGGGCCCAAATTCGAACCCTGTGGGACTCCATCCTCTACTTCCAAACTCTCAGATAACACAAAAGAACCATCACTAAGAGAGATCTGAACACACTGGCGACGATCACTGAGGTAACTATCAAACCATTTTATTGTAGCATCGTCAAAGCCATAATACCTTAATTTTGATAGCAATATGCTTATGTTTATGGTATCAAATGCCCTCGTAAAATCCAATAGGATTAGCAAAGTACAGTGACCCCTGTCTTGTGCACACAAGATGTTATCGGTAACATTAAGCAACGCAGTCACTGTACTCCGACCTTTCCTAAAGCCTGATTGCGTCTCTGGTAATAAATAATTATTTTCCAGGTAGCCTGACAATTGCTCACACACCACCTTTTCTAAGATTTTGGAGAGGCAGGGCAGAATACTAATAGGCCGAAGATCTTTTATTGCAACTGGGTTAGTGACTTTAGGTATAGGCTTTACTATAGCCTTCTTCCAGTGATGAGGATAAACACTAGTCTGGATAGATGTATTTATAATGCTTTTTATTACATCAAGAGAATTTGGCAGCGTCAATAACAACATATCCAGACCAATGCCATCACAACCTACAGCATTGGATTTTAATGATTTTATTATTTTAAGTATTTTGCCTGTGGAAACGGTCTCTAAATGAAATGTACTATTATGGAGTTGATGAAATTCAAAATATGTAATGTAAGATAACTGTGTAATTGGAATTTTAGGTATATTTAGGAAATGTTCATTTATTAGATTAGGATTATTAAAGTGTGAAGGGATTTTTTTTTCTGAAGATGGTATAATACTATTTTTTATGTTTTTCCATAACTGTTTAGGTTCATTAATTTTGCTATTAATACTATATTTAAAATATGCTACTTTTTCATTATAAAGAGACTTATTTACTAATGTTTTCAGGCTTTTATAGTATTCCTTTTTACTCTCTGATTTGGTGTTGTGATATTCCCTCAATGATTTATCTCGCATTTCCATCATTAATTTAATAGTATCCGTAATCCATGGATGGGAGATTGTTTTTATACGAGCAGTTTTTACTGGGGCGTGTTTGTCATAAAGCTCAAGGATCTCTGTGTTAAAGGTGTCTACCATTAAGTTTACATCACGCATATTGAGAATTCTGTCCCAGTCCACAGCTTGAAGGTCTGTATTAAAACTGTCTGGGTCAATGTATTTAATAGGCCTGTATGTAATGGATGAACATTTGTGTTTTTCTTTTTTTATATTCAGTTCACAACCTATCAGACAGTGTCCATACAATGAACCAATATGTTCAACAAAAACGTTTTTAGCTGTAAGGTCAGTGCTTATTGTGTCAATTAGTGTTTGACTGGTCTCAGTAAAGTGAGTTGGCGTAGTTATTAATTGATGTAGACCCAAGCAGCGCAAGAAACTTGTTAATTTACTTGATTTAGACGCATCAGGACATAGGAGATTAATGTTAAAATCACCACTTATTATTAAATGATCATGACTGGGCATTGCATTTATAAAATCTGTAAGTGCATCTAGGAAAATGTCAATATCAAGCCATGGGGGTCGGTACGCAGTGCCCAGTATCAACTTCTTGCCATTGAGAGTTATTTTAAGCCACATGTGTTCAACTTGTCTATATAATGGGTCGACAGGCGGCGAGAGGGTTCGTGCAATAATGCCATTTTTGATATAAAATCCAACTCCTCCCCCACGAGAGCGAATCTCCTGAGGCCGTGCCCTATGACAAAGTCGGTATCCTATAACATTAGGAGCCCGGCCCTCCTCGCCGGTTCTCAACCATGTCTCGTTGAGGGCCAGTACGTCCAGGTCAAGCATATCCAATTTTGAAATGAAATTATCATGGTTTGTGCCTAAAGACCCTGCATTATAAAATCCAACTTTAAAGCGCTTATTAACCATTACGATTGGTTTTTATTTCCTATATATATATAAAACTAAAAGGTGACTGACTGACATGATGATCTATCAACGCACAGCCCAAACCACTGGACGGATTGGGCTGAAATTTTGCATGCAGGTAGATGCTATGACGTAAGCATCCGCTAAGAAATAATTTTGATCAATTCTACCTCCAAGGGATAAAAAGGGGGCGGGGGAGGGGAAAAAAGGGGGTACATAATAATACATAATATTAACGCAAGCGAAGCCGCGGGCAAAAGCTCGTTATATAATATAATTGATTCTTAAGCTTCAATACTTAAAGGTAGTAATTTTAGCATTACCGTTGAATACATAGCAGCACTGATATAAGCGTCTCGACGTTCCTCGCAGGAAAGTAGCACACCTTATTTCATGTGATAACTTAAAACTCCCTTATTATATCGAGCGAGTAAGGACTAAGGAGTGTATATCGCAGTACTGATTACACATAAAATATTTTTAAATTTAATTATTGTTTCATTGTCAACGTTGTTAATATTATTTTTTATTTATTATTACCTACCATTTCATTAAGTACATAACTAACTTAAAGCCTTTTGTACTTACGTATCTAAAGCAAATATACCGTCGAAACTCATACTGTTCTTGCAAAGTTACAAACATAAAAATATTTTATTGTAATAAAGTATTTATTATTATATTATTTTCCAGTTTTTAGGTTTCCTGTCCAAAGGATGAAAACGGGACTCTATTATTAATAAGTCTGCGCTGTCTCTCCGTCGACCATCCGTATGTCACCACTCACCAGGCTGGATCTCGAGAACCGCAATAGCTAGATAGTTGCAATTTTCACAAATTATGTATTTCTGGTGTTGTTATAAAAGCTCAAAGTCCAATTAAAATAAAATAAATTATTAACCTCATTCAACAAACACGATTGTTTTCCCTTTTTTGCTATATATCCATAATGTAAGGTTTTTGAAAATTTCAGAAAATACTGAATGGAATTTTAACTTTAATAATTAATAATAAAAATTAAATAAACTTATTATTTAAGGGAGGCTCCCATACAAATTTACGGTACAGAACCCCATGTACGCCAGTCCGACTCGCACTTGGCCGGTTTCATAATTTTTCCTTTCATTGTGAATAAAGACCTATCCGGGTACCAATTTCAAGGTTCTAAGTCTGCTAGAAGTACCTTAGAATTTTGATGATCTATATGTCAGTGAGTGACAAAATGTAGTAACTTTGACCATCCGTAACTATTGAACTATTTATCGAAATTTCATGTAATTTGGAGGTTAAGCTAGTTTTAATACTTGCTCCTAGTGACCGAAATTCTAAATCCCTAGCTTTGTTAACATCGAAGATAAAGGGGGTGCGAAATAGCCGCGAACCGCTTCGAGAAAAGTATGGTACGGCCGTGCCTTTGCTAAAAAGCTTGGCTGGGGCACTGCCGTGCCGAGATATATCTGCAATATACCTGAGTCGCTAGTAATATGATTTTTGTAACTAGACTATTGACCACGTTTTACAATATTATGTAATATTAAATAATAAAAAAGCCATGAGTTATAACACGTATTAATAATAATAATTTATGTTAAATGTAATTCTTGTATTTAAAAAAAGTTAATTTTTTTTAAATTAAGAACATAAAATGCATTACGTAAATTATTATAATATTCTCAATGTAATTTAATAATAATTATTAAAGGTAATATGGTAACATATACAGAATATAAAATTAACAATAACAATAATCTACAGAAGCTTAAATAAAAAAATAATATAACAATGATAATAATTAATTAAAATAAAATAAAAAATTAAATTATTTTTTTTTAATTATTATGTTAATACTGTGTAATTTTCGGGGAGTGTATGACATTGAAAGTATAATTTGGAGATATTTACCTTCCACGTCAGATACTCTGTGAATTTTGCATGCAACAACGGAAAATGTTACTATTGTTCGTTATTTTATTTCAGATTTTTAACTTATTAAGGAAGGGCTGTGTGATTTTCAAGCAGTGTCCGACGTTGAAAGTATAGTCAGTGATATTCTTATTTTTAACGTCAGATGCTGAGTGAATTTTACATACAACAGCGGCAGAAGATTTAAATAGTTGATAATTAGTTCTACAACTTTATGTACCATCGAAGAAATTGATTCCTAAACTGATGGCGGACCTAGGTACGTATTTTGTTCGCGTGTCAAACTCAGCCGACAGATCACGATTCACGACACATCGAACTGATATTATGATCTGACCAAACGATGCAGATCCGTCAACTGACGCCAGAGGCCGCGCGGATGGGTCTGCTGGTAGAGCAGATGACGCTGTCTGGGCTGCTGCAGTTATCGCCTCAGGCGAGTCCAGCGGCTCATCGACACGCGGAGAGGAGGCACCGTTGGGTTTTAGTGGGTAACCAAGGGTGCTCCTCCTTACCTCTGAACTCCGTACTGATGAACTGAATTAATTTCTTCGATGGTACTTCATGCTTTTGTATAGTTTTACCTTTATTCCAGAAGTGTTTTTAGTGAACGTTACGAAAGGTCTGTGTAATTTTTGGGGAGTGTTTGTTGTTGAACGTATAGTTACAAATATTCTTACTTTTAATAACAAATTCTCCCTGAAGTTTACACTCAACAACGACACAAGACGTGTTACACAAGCTTCCTGGTTTGTTGCAGTTGCAAGTATTAGTTATTTCTACGAAAATTTTGTTTTTTTTTTTTTGTTGATGGAGACATATTATATACACGTACCTACAATTAAATTTTCAAGCTCTTAGTTGGAAGAAAACATAATGTAGTAGAATAGGTACTATTAAAATGAAGGAAATTGAACATATTTCAATAACATAACTTCGGAAGATCAGAAATAAGATTATAGTGACAAAGGTTCAGGAAGGAACATTATCGAAAGCGGGAGCTAGCCAGGAGAATTTCAAATCTATTAAATTCAAACAATCGTACGATATAAATATTATGATATTTTATAAGCAAAATTAAGGTTAAATTAGGCTTAATTTTTACTGTTTATTTTATACAATTACACAATATTATAAGTTTTACTGCAGAATTTAGACACATTAATGTAATTTTTTGTTCTGAGCGTTTTGTTTATTTTAATTTGTTAAGAAGTTTGCTTATCGAAACCTAAGCATAAAATCGTTGTGTTATTGGCGCTTTTGGCTTGTTCGCTTCTCTATGTAGAGCTACGAATAATAAAAGAGGTATATTACAGACACATTTTGGAAATACATGCTTCGGCACATAAAGGTCGTCTTGACCGAAATTACACGTGCGTTGCGTTTACAAATTATATAAAAATACACAGAAAGTAAGTCGTCACAACAGGTAGCCCTACGGCTTATATCTAACAGAAATTTCTTCCAGTGTCCTACGGGGAGAAATTGTTTTATTTTAAGTGGGATTGTTCGTAGCTTTTTATTTTATAAATAAGTACATGAGTGATGATCACTGAGCAACTCTATAGTTAAATTAAGTCTGAATTTGAAGCTCCGTTGAATAAAGGTTTCGACTAACTTGAGACAACGTAAAAATATTTTATTTATAAAAATATTTATAGCTTCTGTAGGCTGTAAGGGCAGAGACCTACAAACAACCTACAATAGAGATTAAAAAATATATATATATATATATATATATATATATATATATATATATATATATATTTTTTTTTTAATCTCTATTGTAGGTTGTTTGTAGGTCTCTGCCCTTACAGCCTACAGAAGCTATAAATATTTTTATATATATATATATATATATATATATAATATTAAGTAGTAAAATTTTAACAATATCGGATCATAAAAAAGTTGAAAGACACTACTCACAATATTGCTTCAGTTTGAATATTTGAAAAAAAAGTGGTTTTTTATGATCCGATATTGTTAAAATTTTACTACTTAATATTATATATATATATATATATATATATATAATATTAAGTAGTAAAATTTTAACAATATCGGATCATAAAAAAGTTGAAAGACACTACTCACAATATTGCTTCAGTTTGAATATTTGAAAAAAAAGTGGTTTCAATTTTCCTGACATTAATTTTATTATAATAAGAGAGATATATATATATATATATATATATATATATATATATATATATATATATATATATATATATATATATATATATATATATATATATATATATATATATATATATATATATATATATATATATATATATATTATTAAGTAGTAAAATTTTAACAATATCGGATCATAAAAAAGTTGAAAGACACTACTCACAATATTGCTTCAGTTTGAATATTTGAAAAAAAAGTGGTTTCAATTTTCCTGACATTAATTTTATTATAACAGAGCCAGAGTGGGGTGAGAACTCGAAACGCGTGACGCAGATTTGACGCCAAGTGCTTAAGTGCTTACACTTTTGGCCGACTTTTTTTTTAAATAAGGGGGCAAACGAGCAAACGGGTCACCTGATGGAAAGCAACTACCGTCACCCATGGACACTCGCAACATCAGTAGAGCTGTAGGTGCGTTGCCGGCCTTGTAAGAGGGAATATACGCTCTCTTCTTGAAGGTTTGCTAGTCGTACAGGTCCGGAAATACTGCTGGTGATAGTTAATTCCAGAGTTTTACAGTGCGCGGCAGAAAGTTACGCGAGAAATGCACGGTAGAATACTGCCACTCATCAAGGTGATGACTGATGAGGATGGTATATTTTTCGCTTGGGACGATGGCGAAAAACTGCAGGTGGTATGATTCCGAATAATTCCTCAGAGCACTCCCCGTATTAGCTTGGATCAACTTTATATTCTCTTTATCAATACTTTAAAGTTTAAAGTTCGAGATGTATCGGAAGTTATACCAGTATTTAAGAATAAATAAGATTGCACAGCATGAAAAATGAGTGTACTCATTGCAATAAAGTATGACAAATTGTGATTTTTTATTTATCTTGAAATCTCAGAATAACTACGACTAAAAGGCTTTGTTAAACTGAAAATTGCTTTCCCTGAATGTGAAGTAAATTAGAAGCTAAATCCACGTATTTTAATTTTACAGTAAATTTTACTTCTTTTATAAAGAGATGAATTTAAACTAACCACATAAAAGCAGCTACTCTATATAATAGGTGTGATGAGTGCTATTGAGGTGGTTTCGCAGTTTAAAGTGTTTAAAACTGCAGTAAATCCTAAAGCAAGCTGCCGTTTTATCCGAATACAACGGATAGGCAATAATATCTGGAGCATAAAGCTTATCATAATATTATTTCGTCCGTCTCACTCGCGCAGGTTCCTCGGGCACGCAGGGCTGGGAGATCATCGAGGTTCCTCGTGCAGATGCGTCGAGGTTCAACGATAAATAACGGCATGGTCGACAGCCCTGGCCGGGCCGTAATCGCAAGGGTTCAGCACCGTGGCACATCAATAAACATCGAGCAAAGCGAGACGTATCATTGTTGTATATTTTAATTATTACAGCTAACCCGGGAGAGACCTTTGCGTGCGAAGAGTCTTTAATGAAACATCTCCGAAGGAAAATCCCTTTGCTCCGCTCCTTTTATCTTACCTCATTGTCATTTAATTATAAGCCGGGCTTTGCTTCGAGCGCTACTTTGTATTAATTTACCTTCAAACACGGGTTATTAAAATAAGCACTTAAATTAACATTAACGGAATCTTAATAAAGATAAATATTGTGCAATAAAATTGAGCTTTATGATACAAGTTGTTTACATTGTATTTCTATTTACAGTAAACGGGATATGATGAAAACGCAAACTGCCACATTTTATCCGGGAAATCGATAAAAAAAGTAATTTTGTGGCAATTTTAGCAAGTTCGCATGTCATTTGTCATGTGGCAGATTAAACGCACCGCTCACTAATGACACCGGCTACATAAATTCCAATTTGCCGCCGAAATTAAAACCGATCTTGTCATGAATACGTTATGATAATTATGCGCGCACTGTATAAATTTAAATTATTATACCAATTTAAGAAATATCATCATCATTATTACACTGTCTAGAAACGGCGATTATCGCGTTAAAGAATACACAGTAGGCATATCTACTCTACCATCTGAAATCAAAATTCATACGCTTCAAATATAAATCAAGTACCTAGATTAATTACAATCCTTTTCATTTAAATAAAAAAAGCAGGAATAAGTTAATTAAAGGGCGCATAACAAACTTAACACTGCCAAAACTATTTACATAACAGTCCTACGTCGTCATAATTGGTCCTATTTCAGCTGATTATAATTAATGTGTATACACCGCTTTACATATTATACGGGACACGTTAGCGAGGGTTCTGTTAACAGTACACGATGGGGTGGCGCAGACGTGATACGAATAACAAACATCTAAAGAATACATAGGATTAGTAACACACACTTTGTAAACATTCAATCAGTATGTTGACACGAGGTCGGTGCAAACGAGCGATGCGACAACCTGTTGGCCTATTTTGTAGACTCGCTACAAATTGTATCAGCTCGAAGTGCATACAATTTATTTCGACCTGTCTGTGGCCTGTCTACGCCGATCCTTATACACATATTGACTGTTTGTCTGTACCACGCTTGAATGTCAACTCGGTAAGACGCCATGCATATTTATAACATACAGATGCCCGTGGCTTTTCCTCGCTTCAATAAGTTATGATATTCCAGTTGATGGATGGAGCTTTGGAGATTAAGCGTTGGAACTTGGAGTATTCTTCTTCCTTTAACATAATGTTAATTTATTACGAGTACCTCTCTGTTATTTCGATTCATTACAAATAAAAAATATATCCACAGCCGAACATATAACCTCCTCCTTTTTGGCAGTCGGTTAAAAAGTATGACAAAAATCAGTTCATACCAGATAATTGCGATTGATCGTTTTGACTTTCGATACAATCTAAATTAGTTATTAATATTCAGAATAAAATCATGCCAACAGTGAAAAGTCGATTCGCGTATTTAAAATAGTGAGTCAAAATAATTTTGAAACTATTTTTAAAACGCATGTGTGGTTTTGTAACATTGGTTTATTTTCTATACCATTAATGCAGAACCACGCATTTTCCAATTAAATAATTACAAACCATTTTAAGTTAATACAATAATTATGAATTAACACAATATAACAGAGTGCCACATTTCCCAGATATTTTCAATGAAAACTACTTAACCAACAATAATTAATAATTATTATTGTTAAACATTGTACACATATTTTGGGAGTATTAAAAGTAATAGATGGAGGTACCTACCATAAAAATTTATTTTTTTAAGCTTTTATAATTTATATTCCATTTGGTAAGCATCATTATTTTTTGCAATCATGCCAAATTATTGTAAAAAGAAAAAAAAGTTACTCTTTCAGCGCTGTAGATTTTAATGTGAGCTCTATATGGGTACTCATACACACCCTATAAACTCTAAAGTATTATATAACTTCATTTTGTTACAACTTACAGCCTGTATAAAGTTACTATAGATTCTACAAATAATAGAAACAAAGGAAACGTAACTCCCATACTGCGTTTTGAATTTGGACTTTGGTTCTCAAGGTTCTTTTCGCACACTAAAATATTATGGCTCTTGCTACGAAACACTACATTCAAATTGACAAAATAAAGCCGTTGACAATAATTATTGTCACTTCTATAATTATTAATTACACCAAATTCTTGCATGTATTCGGGCCTCTTTTTGTATAAAGTATTCGGGTCACATTTTGTTTAGTTTTTATTATTCGTTGCATTTTGTAGAATCTGAACTATAAAATTAGTTCAGATTCTACACACAACAACTGACACAGTTACTCTTCCTTAATTTTTATTATTCGTAGTATAGATTGTATCCGTCGGCTTACAAAATATCAGCATCCAGTAAACACTGTACACACAATCTGGCACAGTAATTGAGTTGTGACGCCCACGTTGTGTGCCCCACGTAAACTGTACGAGGTCTTGTTGCCTGAGTGCTTTAGACTTTGATATGACCTACACGCACTCACACCGATTCGATTATCAACTCCATCTTGTTTTAGAAGGCTCACCTAGCAAGCCCTTGCGAAGGAAACTGAAATAGTTTTTACAAAAATGTAGGTGTTTTACTTGTTGTGTATGTCTTAGATAGTTCTTGTAACGATTAGACAAATTAATAATTATTGTGATTAGTTATAGGGCTCAAACACAATTTTTTTCACAAATCGCATCGCAATTTCATTTTTACTATGAGTTTCGTTGCAGAATTTTGCGATGCGAATTCGCAGTTTTGTGTGGGAGCCCATATAACTTATAAAAATCATATTAATTTGTTATTTGATAGTATCATTACCTGGCTTCGTAGACGTATTATAAAGAGCCAATAATTAATCATTCTCTCTCCGTCTTACGAATTTTCTAATAGGTCAATGTACGAGAGTTCAAAATTTTTAAACATCCCAAAAAATACGCAACGCCGCCAAAGAAGTTTTCACATTTTATATCAATGTAGATAGTAGATACACTATGATAATATTATTAACTTGTTCCCGGGAAATGCTCGATATCTACCGTATCGACTTCTCACATATCTGTCAGAAACAGATGCGAGAGTCAGTACTCTGATAGTAAGCGTTTCTGTCCGACAAAACTGGAACAGGAATGAGACATATAAGTTTAATAAGTGTCTCCTATCTGATGTTGTGAGACTGATAATCCGTTGGGAGTGAGTTGCTTGTAAGTTATTAAACCCTAGATGAAGCCCGCAACTCCGTTGCGCAAAAATTTTGTTATCGCGCGAGAACCGCACATTTTTCCTGGATGAGAAGTATCCTTAGTCCTTTCCCGGGACTCCCTTGAATCCCGGAAGATAACTTTATCCCTATACTAAATTTTAAGAGGTGACAGACATACAAACACACTTTCGCTTTTATAATAATAAGAGTACATAAATGGATTTTTTATCGTTTACAAGCGACTTAAGTCAGTCAACTCGCTTCAGAAGTAAAAGACTTTGTTTATTTTCTTTCCACGTGTCCTGGCACGAGCTATTTAATCCCAAAAAATACACAAAGCCCCTAAAGAATTAACACTTCAAAAATTTTGCGAAACGTTTTTGTAAAATAATAGGATTACGTTCCTGTTGTATCAGTCTATCAATAGAAAATAAAATAAATACCAAACACGTGTAACGTGATTTATTTTATACACAACTAAAATTTAAAGGAAAACCTTGTTGTTGTCCGACAAAAATATAAGCGCTATTCATACTTCACGAGTCCTTTATACGTCAAATAAACGAGTACAATAGCACCAAAATCTCTCTCAGTGTTTACTCTTAATATATCCATCATAGCTTAACAACAACAAGACAAAGCTTTCTTTTCATTAGCAACGTTGGCATGACAACTAAATTCACTTCGTTTACCTGTCATACCAACTTGGTAACCAATTAACCATACAGTTTAAAAGTATTTTTCACTTTAAAATATCGTGAGCTTCAACTGTATCTTATGATGATTTTTTTTTTACATTTCTAAACTCTTCCCAGTTAAGTGTTATTAATACTTAATAACAATGATTTAAAATAAGCAATTGTTTATTTCCTTTTGAAATAATTTTAAATACAAAGTTTATTTTTAGACATAACTCATTTTAATAAGTTTTTTAATATTATGCAGCAAGAAGGGAAGTTAAGAGGCGACAAAAATATCTCATTTGAAGCAAAAACAAAATTTGAATTTATATATACTGTAACGGCCTGTCTACATCTCCACGTCACGACGCAACGTCGTCAACGTGGGACGGTGCAGTAACGAGGCGTGACGTGACGTGAAAATTTACGCTAACGTAGTGTGAAAATGCACGTAAAATGTTGCTGCACTATATTTTACGTATTTTTTTTCTTAAATCGTTCTCTTCTTCTTAAGGGGCCGGGTACCCTTGGAATTTCTCATACAAACGTAATACCAAAATCATTTCCACATACGAAAATATTTAACATGTTTGAGTTATTTTTCAGTTTATAATAGTAATTACCTAGGTTCCTACACAAAAATTTACTTCAAAATATTTTTCTTACTACTTCATAATTCAAACATGTTAAATATTTTCGTATGTGAAAATGATTTTGGTATTACGTTTGTATGAGAAATTCCAAGGGTACCCGGCCTCTTAACAATAGCTGAAGCAGAATACGTATTTCGCGCTCCACATTTAGATAAGTATAGTGAAGAATGTAGCAGTCAAGGCATGGTGACTTCAATGTTGCTACACCGTGACGTGCATTTTTACGTTATGTTGAAGCAAATTTTCATGTCACGACAACGTACCGTGCCACGTTACCGTACCGTCCCACGTTGACGACGCCACGTCGAGACGAGATGTGGACAGGCCGTTAGAAAACTACTTAAGGTAATAATGAACTAACGTGACGTTAGTAAAGTCAAAACATATTAATAACGATGGTGTTAATAAATATGTATTGACGTAAGTTATCCATCAACAACGATGTTGAAAAGATAAACAACTGTAAAATAACCACAATAACCACGTCTATTATTATTTACCTCCATATGGGCCCTCTCTCCCTAAATTCGCAGGTCGATTGTCTGTCAGTGCGAATATCGACGTAAATGACATTAAAGTAACAATCATAACAGCGCGCCTTGTACGGTGGCGGTTACGACGCTCGCCGCGTCCATGATAGAGCGAAATAAGAGAAAAAACCTTTTTAAGGCTTAATATAATACATATTTCAAAAAAGTAAAAAAACCAAATTATTAACATATGTATTGCAAAGCAGTAGATATTTTTTATATATTCTTTTGATAAATAATGAAGGAGTAAAGTGGTTTGATTCAACGATTTGGAGGTGATTTGGTTTTTTATTTCTTTATTATGTGATACCGATAAAAAAATATGGCAAAACCAAATTACGTATCATATCATGAAGATTACTAATTATTTTTTACAGATATAATTTCTCTGTTAATGCCGATGAAAAGTTGTTTCATCTGCACGCTTTTTTCAAAAGAGTAGCCTTAATCCTGTTGTTTGAGTGAGCAGGGTCATTAATTTAGGCTTAATAATATTATTATGTTTTGAATTTTTGAAAAAGCCGTGACGTGTGATGTAAGGATAAGAGTAACCTACATTAATCATTTGATATCTCTACCCTCCACGTCGGCCTATAACGGACCATTACAAACAATTACAAATGAACAAAGAGGTATCTTCTATAATAATATTTTACAAGGTGCCTCTCTAAAAATGAATCATATAAATAAATCGAAAAAATGAAAAATGAATCGCTGAATGTATTTCTTAGCGCTAATCTCGAGAACGGCTGGGCAGATTTCGCTACTTCTTTGTTGTGTTGTGTGAACTAATATCGGAGGAAGGCAAAAGAGGGGGAGGAAGGAAAAATGCGAAATACATGACAAATAAGAAAAAATATGGTATATTTTAACTTCGAATAGAATTAGGTCCGATGACGTAACCTCTTTGAACAATTTACACTTCATAGATATGACTGGATATCGTCTGTCGGGCCCACTAGCTTTTGGCTTAGTCTCCATATTAAGCTATTATAAATACCATAACAAGCTGGGGAAGATGTTTTTAGCATTCTCAACTCAACGTCGATCATTGACAAATGACAACCATAGCCGAATATGCTCGTTTGTAATCGCTTGAAATCTCCATCATGGGCCCTGAGCCAACATGAAGAAGAATATGATTGCCTTATGTACTATCAAAGAAATTGATTTAAATGCAGTTGATAGACCTACGTCAATTGGTCGGATTAAGTCAATTAAATGATAGCTGTGATCCTGCTGGCTGGGTTTGAAAAACGCGACAAAAATACGAAGGTCCGCTATCTGCCTATGAATATGAAACTTCTATGATAGCACATGCTACAGATCTTTTAGCAATCATGGCTGTCCATCATGTGCAAATGTGAGGAGGTACCTTCGGGCCGGTTGATTCATTAACACATCTTGTTTATTTTGCTGCTTTAATGAGGCAATTTAAACGTTTGTATTTGACTCACACGTTAATTATTGTGTATCTCTTTCCATTTGTAATGTACGCAAACAAGCGTGGGAATAATGACAATGGTTAAAAGCTCACACCTGTATTAATATATTATTTAACCTGAACTAACAACGCTGAATATTCTATAGTAATAGAAATGTGAATGTGTGTATGTCTGTTTATCTGCCTGTCTATTTTTTGGGGTTCCGTACCCAAAGGTAAATCGGGACCCTATTACTAAGACTTCGTTGTCTGTCTGTTCGTCCGTCCGTCCATCCATCCGTCCGTCCGTTCTCAACCCTAGCCGATATGCTCACTAAGATTCACGAAAATCGGTCGAGCCGTTTCAGAGGAGTCCAACCACGCACACCGTCACAAAATAGAAAGGAGAATTATATTATAGAGAAGGTCAATCATATCCATACTAATATTATAAATGCGAAAGTGTGTCTGTCTGAATACCTCAACTTCACACCCAAAAACACTGAACCGATTTTGCTGAAAAATTTGATGGAGATACTTTGAGTCCCGGGAAAATATATTATAGGATACTTTTTATCCCAAATATGGTTCCCGTACTATAAACGAATTTTGGCGCAACGGAGTTGCGGGCATCATCTAGTCCGGTCATAAAGAACGCAGTTTCACTGGATTCGATCGGCTTCCCTGAAAAGATAACATACAGACGTAAATAATCGGCCGAGTGTGAGTCAGACTCGCGAAGAATCCGTACCGTTATAGAGCATTAATAGGCCAAAAATTGAATTTTTTTTTATTTTTTATTATTAAAGTACAGATATATGTATAACTAGCTGACCCGACAGACGTTGTCCTGTCTTAACGATGATTATTTTATTTTAATTGGTATAATTAAGAAAACAATAGATTAAAAATAGTATCTTCATGCCAAATTTCATCAAAATAGATTGAATAGTTTAAGCGAGAATCATAAAAGTTTATTGTGCAGGAACCGTACATTTTCCGGGACAAAATGTATCCCTTTTCCTTTCCCGAGACTCAAAGTATCTCCATACCAAAATTCATCAACATCACACGTAACCGGTTGGACCGATTTTGCTGAAAGATATCGAGATACTTTGAGTCCCGGAGAAGATCATAGGTTACATTTTGTCCCGGAAAAATGTACGTTTACTGCACAATATACTTTTATGATTTGCGCGTAAACTATTCAATATATTTTGATGAAATTTGGTATGGAGAGTCTCGGGAAAGGACAAGGGATACTTTTGGTCCCGGAAAATGTACGGTTCCCGCACAATAAACTTTTATGATTTTCGCCTAAACTATTTAATGTATTTTGATGGCATTTGGCATGGAAATACTAATTTTAATCAATTTTTTTCTTAATTATACCAATTCGAATTAAATAATCATCGTTGAAACAGGACAACGTCTGTCGGGTCAGCTAGTTTTATTACTTAATAAAATACTTTATAACATATTTTTCTTTTCCCATTTGCTTATAATATGAAAACACGTTAAATAACGATGTTAGAAAAATACTGTTATGTATTGTTACAATTAAATGTGTTACTCTCATATTGTAATTAAAAGTCTGTATTTCTAGACCATATCTCCGTTATGTAAAAAAATAAGCGCGTCTTTTTAATATAACGCTGTATTTTTTACATCCATTATTTTTTCCTTCTATGAAAATAAGTACTGTAACTGTAATTTTTCATTTCTATAAACGTACGCGTATTGCAGTGATATAATTTTACATAATGGCACAAAATATATTATTCAGTTTCATTGAGATTTCATTGCGTTTACTTTCTTTTCGAATTGGTTAACTCATACTTATATAAAATTCACGTGTCACAATGTTAGTTACCGTACTTCTCCGAAAGGGCTTTACTGATTTTTACCAAATTTTATATGCATATTCAGTAGCTCTGAGAATCGGCTACTGACTACTTTTTATATTGATAAGTACATTAATTATTGTTGAATTAATAATAGTAAATTATACAACTCGAGACTGACGGCGACCATTTTTTGTGCGACGGGATAATGCCATTGTGCCTGCATACTTATTTAGTCACTTCAATAAAAATATAATATGGGCGAAATACTTTATATGGCGCAAAACAACGTCTGCCGGGACAACTAGTATTTTTCTAAAATCTTGTTTTGAGCTGTCAATCCAACTTACACTCTTTTCGGTATTTTTTATACAAAAATGTCGCAAATACACAACTCATCCATAAAACATTCAGATCGGTCATGCTCCCATTCATTCATACAATCCATCATACAACTTTGAAATTCATAAAATTATTTGGATGGCCAACTTTGGTGATGCATAAAATAAATACAAGGTACGCCGAACAATTTGATCCGGTGTGGGAATTTCGATTAAAATTCCCTAAATTCGTTCGCTTCGTTTGATTACTGAATAACAACACACGATAACGAGAGAATGTTGATCCGAATAATTAATTAAAATACGGACAAACGTATGAAAAGCTTTTTGAGAAACCACCTATTTTGTGGTAAGACTAACACTTTTTGTTCGACGTTTTTTTACTTACAGTATACCTGCAGGCAAATAAAAATAATATTGGAAATGTGAAAACAAAGATATTTTCACTTTTACAATCATATGGATTGTTTGCTGAACATGTTTATGAAACTTACTTAATACTTTGGAAAAAAACATAATTTAACGTATTTTATTACACCACAGAGAGCACTCAAACAAAATCAAGTTTGTAATGTTTTAATGGGGAAACGTGTCGATACGTCTTACATCAGGGAAATTTAATATTAAAATACACAAATGTATTGCAACGGATAAAAGTAGGGCACTATAATTTAATCATATCCACCTGAAGAACCGACGTAGACAGCTGCCTTGCAAAACGAACAAGAATTATTAAATGAAATTGTATTAAATTGTTTAAGATGCCAGATTTTCTGAAATTTTATTTCGAACGCCATAAGTGGGAATAAACGCGTTATTTGATTGTTATAGTTTCATAGGTTTGGCTGAGCTGTTTTTGATTTTGAATGTTTGCACAACGATGGAAAAGCTTGAAAGACGGCAAAGTTTGAATCGGAAAAACACAAAATATAGCATCAGACTCAAACAATTTAAGTAAAATATAGTCTCAGACACATAAAATTTTACTGGTTCTTTCTCTTACTCGAAGAAAACCCTACCCAGAAAATTTTAATACGATCTTTTTCGTGGAGGAGCGTAAAAAGATAAACAGAGCCGCACGCATTATAGTCACTATCAACCACTTAATGGGGCCATAAAAATATTTCACCTGTCCCGTCCCATAACACCCATAGTGCTAGTGGTCACGCAACACCAAGTACATCGCTGAAGTACCATTAGTACTAATTTCACCCAGAAACTTTACGAGCGTCCTGTGTTAGGATGGGGATCCCTTTATTTCATCTGCCGAAATGATAACCGAAGTTTTATGCTGTCCATAAAATGTTATTATTGTATCCACTGCGCTGCGTGTTCCTTATATTTTTATTCTCACTACACCCTGTGAAATACGATCGGGATCGGGCTTAACAATTTTAAGTACGTCACTGAAAGGTTCTTTTTATTGATAGGTACCGTACTTTCGCGGGCAAATTAATAGTACTTTTCTATAAAAAAATGCCATATTTCAGCAAAATTGGTGGATTCGTTTCGGTGCTTAATATATTCATTGAAAGATTGTAAAATAAAAATATATTTAAAAAAACCTCAGTATATTAAAAACGCAGAACCCAGGCAATAAAAATATGTTCATTGTAGATGTATAGAGGTGATAAAACAATACAAAACGCATACCGGGCTCCCGCTGTCGTATTATTTCCTTTTTAAAATTACATCAATTCCCCATTTATGCCTCTATAAAGATGGTTTGCGCAGTTACACGGTGAAATCTGACAGATGACGAGTTGGACAACAATGGCCACCACCCCTTATCGCTAAGAGGGAAATAAATGAGACTACTTTTTCCTATTTTACGAACAACTTTTATTCTGCGTTGTTAAAGGCCACGTGTAGCTTCAAGATCGCGAAGCTAAAATGAAAATTTAGTAGTGACAAAATTTAAGTAAAGAGACTAAAAGTATATGGACGTTAAAGCCCATAAGCTTTGTCCACATTATGCCTTTTTCTGTTCATCAAGGGCATGCCTTATAGCGATGTCAACAGCAAACGTGAGGCATGCCCACGCGCGTTGAAATCGTAGCGCGCGCTATGACACTTTTCTTTCAACGCAGGTGGATTTTGACGCGCGTCACGGGCATGCCACACCTTCGCAGTTGATTGCGCTATAACGCATGCCCTTGTTGAACAAAAAAAAGGCACAATGTGGACAAAAGCTATTGATGGACTCATAATATTGTAATTTAAAAAGAATGTGGTCTTGCGTCGTGTCGTTGGTCGTTTTGCACCCAAGTTTATGTAAAATGTATACATATTTTGTTTAGGAGGTTTGGTATTATTAGGTCTGTTGTACTTATAAAAACTTTGGTCTTTATTGTCATTAGTAGCGTGACAGAGTAAAAAGTTTAACGCTAGAAAGCTAGGCATTGTATTATAAACTATAGCCATAATAAAGTGACTGAAACGATTCCGGCATTTCTTTTGTCATTTTATAGGTAAATAAATACATTATGCCTCCTAAACGTATAAATAACGTCCTTGTTTAAGATTCCTATTATATTTCTTGCAACAAAACACATTTAATTTTAAGAGGCTACAATAAATTAATTTACGTTTTAAACATCGTAATCGAACAGAGTTGTTCTTTGGTTATAGTTACGTAATTTAAATGAAATATAATTTCTCGTACAACAATATTGAAATTATATAGAGATAAAATATTATTTTGGAAAATATTTCATATTCTGAGTAGGACTTGCAAGTAATTATTAAGTATGATTATATAATGTATAATTTACTGAAAAGCTGTTTGGGGAACTCTGTGAATTTACTTCTACACTAAAATAATATAAAGTGAAATGATAATATTAATTTGATTCTTTAGACTTTGAAGGTAGAGATAAAATTATTTGAACATAATATTGTATAGCGGTCACGAAACCCAAACTATGCTATTTACATTATTTATAATACTTGTTTACATACCAAATATCACATGTATAATCCTAAATCCCAAACCAAATAAAATATAAAAGAAATACAAGTCAAACCAATACAAACAAAATCTAAAATCGTCCCTTACGCATTGAATATTTAAAGTGGCCTAGCAATATTTATCTCAGATATTCTTATATTCAAAGTATCTTAGAGTGCTGTAGTATTATCCCTGTTTGGTTAACCTCTCAAGCATAACAAGTATCTAAGGGTTGGAGCATATAGTAGCGTGGCGGAAAGGTTTTGACGCACTCCGAAATCAACTTTAAAAATGTCGACATGAAGCTCATTGATTTTCACGTAATCTCTGAAAAGTCTTGTCCATTTCTGTCATGTCTAAGTCTGCATTATGAATGCAATGAAACTTTAAAGTTGATATTTGAATGCTATAAAATAATCTCCGCTGCGCTCTAGTCTGCGCTGACCCTAAGCGGAAGAGAATACAAGATGGTGCATACACACTACATTTTATTTAACCAACGTTTCTTTATATTTAAGTGAATAAGCAAGTGTACTTTATGCAATAAACTACTGAAATTCTTTTTCCTTTATTCAGTAAGGAAATTGTAAAAGGTTTCTTTTATTTCACAGTGCACTTTGTCTTGGAATGATCAAACTTCACTCATATGTTTAGCAGGATTAGTTAGATTATAAACAATCACAATTTAAAGTTTATGAGTGTGCGCTATTTCTTCACTCAATGACCACTGAACGGTTTTGATCAAACCTGATAAGATAAGATAAGATAAATATTCTTTATTGTGCACACAGAACAATTTAAAATAAAATACATTTTTAAAACACAGGTAACACACAATGGCGGCCTTATTACTAATTAGTAATTTCTTCCAGGCAACCACGGGTAGAGGAAACATAATCTTAAGATTTATGGTAAATGTGCCATTAACAAAAAAAATTAATTTGTTTATCAAACGTAACATGATGCTTTAAAATAAATACTTATTATATTATAATATTAATAAAAATATAGATATTTAATTATAAAATAAATACACAGCTACATACATAGATACATAAATACATACATACCCAATTAATCTAAAATACATACATACGAACATAAATAATCTATAACAAAGTATGGAACATTTTTTTTTTTATATTATGTAATTGTAATATTATTTTAGCAATAGAAAGATTGTAATTATAATTATTATAACTATAGTCATAAGGAAAATTTAAGTTGAGCCATTATCATTATTAGCGATAGCGAGTAAGTGTTGCTTGACCAAGGTCTTAAAACGACTTAACGTTTTCGTCATTTTTATGTCTCTAGGTAAAGCATTCCAGAGTTTGATTCCAGTAATAGTGAAGGAGGAACCAAAGTATTTGGTGTTATGTACAGGCATTTCTAAGAGCAAATTAGACACTGACCGTAAGTCCTTGACATCTGCCCGTCGAAATAGAAAAATATCTTTCAAATATGAAGGTAAATACGGGTCATGTATAATGGAGTATACAAGAGATAGTACGCGAGCATCCCGTCGAAGACGTATAGGCAGCAGATAATAATATAGTTAGTAATTATTTACTTATTATAGTTAGGTACTAAGTTTAGGCTCTGGTTATATACATGAGTTACTTTTTTATACGCAAAATGTATGGCAAAATAACATTCGCCGGCCATTGAGCCGGGTCATCTGCTATTATTATTTATTATTATAAAATATTCGAGGCCGAAATATTACACGTGTACAGTAAAATATTAAACGGTTTCGTTTGAAGTACACTGCAACCGAGATAGTAAATCTTCTGAAATTAATTACATTTCAACTAATTCTCATAAAGCAAAAGGAGCTCAAGAGTTTTAATTATTTTCACTCACCTGGCTCGGCTCGTAGATGCGACGGCACAATAATTTGATTTCGCTCGCTACACGAAGGAATTATTCGAAAAAAGTGAAGGAAAACTCATAAAGGTGTAAACCACAGTGTAAAATATATACAGTAGGACGTCGTCTTAAAACTAGGCTAATATTAAGTTTGCTAGCTTAGTACAAAGTCTATTTTACAAAATAAGTTAGTTGTAAGAAACTGAGGGAAAATTAAATAGACGAATCAATTTTTTTACTTTTATTTAAAAAAAATATTATAATAATTATTATTATCTTTTAAATACTAGAACACTTGCGTCAGGCGAATTGCACGTTTAGGCACAAAACTTCACATAAAATGTCAAAATGTGTATGAAATTCTGAGCTTCGTTATTTTGGTTTAATAATTATTATAGAAGCAGCAAATGTATTATGACATTGCAAGCACGTGACTACATGAGTATAATTATCTCCGTACTAAACGATTTTAAGATCACGGCTGAGTTACGCTACTGTATATATTTGTATTTGGCTTGAAAACGACTGACGTGGAATTTACAAAGCACGAAATTAATGTAAGAATCCGCCTAAACTTCGGATTCCTCAAATTAGTACGCAATGAAAATTTAATCATCTGTATTAATTTGTGGGAGGGTAATTTTGTACTTTTAATGAAAATATATTTTATCTAAAGTAATATCATAAACTAGGAAATGTTTTTGGAACGAAGTTCCTTATCGCGCGTTGCGAAAGGGGGCTAATCGGAACAACACTTTTTGACCGACACCTATTTTAGTACCTGCGAAGTAGGTGCAGTGGGCGTTAGGCTGCGTTTCGACTGAAGCGGAGCGGAGCTTAGAGGTGTCCGAATTGACCAATCGTGTCATTCCAGCGGAATGACAGCGAAGATTTCGAGCATGGTGATTTGTAAATTCCGCTCCGCTTCAGTGGAAACGCAGCCTTAATGTGGCGATGACGTCAACTGGCGGACAATTTAAAACTCCGTTCCATCCGGGTGTCTCTTGACTCCTGTCAAGTTTTGTTTTATCGCATTTGATTCATCTTTAGATTAAGTTCATCATTATAATGATCAAACTATTTTACATCTTCAATGAAAATTTGCCTGTTTATATAACTAGGTAAAAGTCGAGCTTTGTGAGGGCTCGCGTCGTCACACCTAAACTGATATAATATATACTACTAGACGCCCGCAACTCCGTTGCGCCAAAACTCGTTTATCGCGCGGGAACCGTACATTTTCCGGAACAAAAAGTATCCCATGTTCTTTCCCGGGACTCAAAGTACCTCCATGCCAAATTTCAACAAAATCGGTTCATTGGTTTGGGCGTGAAGAGGTAACAGACAGACAGACGGGCAGACAGACCGATAGACAGACCGATAGACAGACACACTTTCGCATTTATAATATTAGTATGGATTCCGTTATTTTTTGCTTTCTGAGATATAATATGCTAGCTTCTGGTATGAAACATAGTAGGTACTAGCTAGGTCTGCTAGTGCTACTATGTTTCTAAATTCTAACCAGAGTTCGAGAGGAATCTCAAAATTACAAATACATTAATTATGAATATATTCTCTTTGTTTAAACAATAATAATTAATAATATTAAATAACTTTAAATGCATAAATATTTTCTTAGTTGCACTTATTAATTAATATTAATTCTCTTGGTTCCATTATTACGCGACATTTAAAATGTCACAAAACTTCTTTCAGTTGTTGACTGTCCTTGGTTTGTTATGCAAAATAGGTAAAGTTTTCACCTACATTTTAGTCTGAAATATCCATTTTTTCATTTCAGGTAAGAGTCAAGCGGCGAAGTAAAGTTTAATCTACTCGTGAGTAAGTATTAGATATAAGTGGCTCATTTTAGTAATGGGATTTTCGTTATAGTTTACTTTTACTTATAAAGAGTAGACCAATTTCTATGATTGGACACTTAACCTTATTTCGTTTTTATGTTTAACCTCTCCGAAATTGTCACCTCTTGACTAATTGGGAAGGTTAAAAAAACTTTTGCTGGGATAGTGAAGAGGTTATGTCATTAGCCGCGTACTTACTAATTGAGCGAGCAGCCTCGCCTGAAGCAAACGCGTCTTGACCGACCGAGGATTTGCTTCGAGAGGAGGCTATAAAAAATCAAAACTGACTTAAGGAACAAGTTGTATAATTTTAAGTTACAGAATTGTAAACTTTATTCTAAAAGATTAATTTTTTTCTCACTTTTTTTGGTAAATAAAGTGGGCCCCCTGCGAGTTTCTTACGCCGGTTCTTCTCGCCGGGTTAGTTCCCGAACCGGTGGTAGGCATCATGTAGACTTTCAGAAAATATTTGCAAAAATTTATTCTGAATAAAAAAATTTGAGTTTGAGTTTGAGTTTTGAGTTGGAACCGAGCGACACGCGACAACTGCAGACGTCTTGTCATCGCGACTCTACTGGTTTCTATGTATCGCAGCTAGCGACATGAAGCTAATTAACACTTTATGAGTGGCAGTCTTCCACAGTGCATGCGTTTTTCGCGTAACTTTCTGCCGCGCACTGTAAAACTCTGGAACGACCTGTAGTATTTCCGGACCTATACGACCTGCAAACCTTCAAGAAAAGAGCGTATTCTCTCTTAAAAAGCCGGGAACGCACCTGCAGCTCTTCTGATGTTGCGAGTGTCCATGGGCCACGATAGTTGCTTACCATCAGGTAACCCGTTTGCTCGTTTGACCCTTATTTAATAAAAAAAACATAGAAATACATAGTAACCATTAGCTTATTTAGCGTCGCGACGACACGTCGTTTGCTGCCGCTTCTTGTAGCCGGCTTCCATCTTTTACCTTTATAATGTAAGTTCTAAAATAAAGGATAAGGTCAAATTGGGCTAATTTTAAAAGTGCCGGCCAACGCAAATAAAACCATTATTTAAATAGAACATAATCTAAGGAACAATTTTTATTATTACACCAAAGTTCTAAGTCATGTCTCCGAGTTGTTATTCAAGGTCAAAGTTTTTTAATAACTTAATATGTAATAAAACTTATTTTATTAATTAAAAGCAATAAGTAATCGATTCCAACGTCCCTTTCCGAGTCAAAGAATAGATTAGAAGCCAAATACCTACAAATGATTTGGAAAAATTCAAAGGAAGGGGAATAACCTACGTGATTGCGGTTTTCGCAGATATATTTGTCTTCTTCCAACTTAACATCTTGTCTATAAAAAAAATCCCCCCACCCCTCTAAAGGGACGAAAGAGGGGGTCAGATTTTGTATAAGACTTTTGCTTTAGCACGAAAACTACGGATCCGATTTGCATACGCTTTTCGCAGATATATTTGACTTCTTCCAACTTAAAATCTGGTGTCTAAATTTTTTCCCCCACCCCTCTTAGAGGACAAAAGAGGGGGTAAGATTTTGTATCAACTGATGAAGAAGAAATACTTTGAATGGCAAAACAACGTGTGCCGGGACAGTTAGTTATTTGAATAAATTATACTTATAATATAATATCAATTCAAAGTTAGGTATATTGTTTTTTGGTTACGAAAGTTTGCGTAGTCCCTGTTGAAGTATCATCTTATATATAAAATTTTCGTTTCACAATGTTAGTCCACGAACTCCTCCGAAACGGCTTTACTGATTTTTACCAAATTTTATATGCATATTCAGTAGGTCTGAGAATCGGCTACTGGGTACTTTATATATTGATTAAAGTGCATTTGTTGAATAAATAATAGTAAATTATTAGAACCTGAGACTGACGGCGGCCATTGTTTATGATAGACGTTGCCATGGCGACATATTTATTTAGTCACTTCAATAAAATAATATGAGCGAAATAAGTACTTACTTTATAATATTATGGCAAAGCAACGTTTGCCGGGACAGCTAGTAATAAATAATCGCCTTAGGTTGTTGCTATTACAACAGCATTAATGCACTATCTTCATCATTTGCATCTATATCTATATCTATACATATTATAAAACAAAGTCGCTATTTTTTCCCTCATGTCCCTTTGTTCCCTTTAATCTTTAAAACTACGCAACGGATTTTGATGATTCATTCAGTGTTAGATAGCCCATTTATCGAGGAAGGTTATAGGCTGTGTTTTATTACGCTAAGACTAATAGGAGCGAAGAAATAGAGGAAAATGTGTAAAAAACGGGGAAAATTATTTGAAAGGGCTAACTTGAATGCGCTAATCTCAGGAACTACTGGTCCGATTTGAAAAATTCTTTCAGTGTTAGATAGCCCATTTATTGAGGAAGGCTATAGGCATAATTTTTTCAGTTGCTATATATTTTATACCCGCGCGACGCCGGGGCGGGTCGCTAGTAGTATACAATTTAGTATAATATACTAAATCCCTGACTCAAGTTTAATAGTTTGCAAATGATTTGCATAAATCTGAAACAGATACACTTACAAACTAAATTTAAGTTCTTATAACTCATTTTAAACTTTTCTAAGTTTAGAACAAAAAATATCAAATACTCTTGTGTGAGCTTATTGTGGTATTCGCACAACAAAACAGGAATTTGACAGTGATAACTAGTATTAATATAATTAAAGGATATTTTTAAATTGACACCTATATAGTATAACTAAATGCTGCTCAAAAATAAAGGAAAATATGAAAAATCACATATTATTACAAGGTTAATCATTCATTAATACAACTCTTTAGAATGAGGTTAGTTAAAATTGTAAGGATTATATTATAGCCAAACAATGTTTTATTCGTTTTTAAATCAAACTTATACTCCACTCGGGCAGAGTAGACAGAATGATAGAGTATGCCGACTTAGAACTGATGTAAAAATGTTTAAGTTTGACTTATTATGTCAAAAGTCGTCGCTAGGGTCGTTACCTACAAATTTAGTTGTTGTTTATATTTTGGCACATATGCAAAGAAAACTGTCGGAATTCAATTTCAAAATCTTATTTTTAAAAATAAATTATACCAGCCAGCGCGCCAGTCTTTATCTTATCCGAGTGAAACCCGACGAATTTGACAGATATTGAAACCTGTCCATTTCTTTGCAGTCGAACTACTAGTAGTTATGTCTATTGTGACTCGGGCTAGCTTGTCGCTAGCGGTCATTGACTCCCTGTCAAAAACTTGTCATTTTCCATATAAACCGTGATTGACAATGAAGTGTCAGATATTGTCAATCGCGATTTTATATGGAAAATGACAAGTTTTTAACAGGAAGTCAATGACCGCTAGCGACAAGCTAGCCCGAGTGGAGTATAATTGTAAGTACCTGGAGATCAATAATTATTATAGTCAGGGAGCCCTAGAATATTTTTTTTTATTACTATTAAGCAAATTTTTTGTGAGTAGTTTTGGGGTAAGGTAGTCAACCAAGTTTTGTTGATTACAGAACTAGGGTTCTGTAATCAACAAAACTTGGTTGACTGAAACTGAAACGGAACCCTTACCAGCTGATTTCTTGTACATTTATTGGTAGTTTAATAGTTACTTATATACCTAATTTAATAGTAACATTGTCCTATAATAGACCTGGGGCAAGTCTCTCCCAACCGAAACTTTGTAAAATGAATAAGGGACTTATATGAGTTATACTATGAATACTAGCGACCGTCAGTTGCGACTACGTGGGTGGGGTGGGCAGTGGCAGCATCCCAAAGATGAAGAAAAAAAATTATTTTTGAGTCATTTCCTCTCATGTTTAAATACTCTAGTAAACAATTTAAAAAATCAGCTAGCTGTAAGTCAGTAGAAAAGTCGTCAGCTGATAAGTTTTAGTAGGTATAGATGCTGTTGCGTTACACCTTTCAAGGTACCAGCTGACAAACTTTCCACTGAGATACAGCAAGCTGACATTAATTTTCATTTCTAGTAGCATATAAACGATCACCAGGTAAATTTTATTATATATTTTTTTCATGTTCAAGGAGCCAGCTGACGTATAATCCACTGTGTTATGGTCAGCTGACTATGTTTTTTTTTCTCAAAATTTTTTTTTTCATGGGTGGGAGGCTGCCACTGCCCAGTGCCCACCCCATCCACGGAATCGCAGCTGACGGTCGCTAGTATTCATAGTATAAGTCTCTTATGCATTGTAAGTACAAAGTTTCGCTCAGGAGGAAATCATAGCCCAAAATTTTACCTGGGCCATAATTAGATCAATCCACATTTTAGGATCGTCAAATCAAATTATGAAATCCTTTCTATCTCTGTTAGCTACCACTTTCAAGATTATTCGCAAATGAAAAATTTTGTTCGTCTTATCAAAATGAAGCTACTCACAAAAAATTAGCTAGATAGTAATAAAAAATTGTTCTAGGGCTATAATACAAGTGTAGCAAAATTTTGCTACAGGAATTCTAAATATTCTCCTTTCGCAGCACATCACAATAGCTCAATATAACTGCAACATTGTGTGCAAATAAAATGTATGCTTACAATTTTGACTCCATGATGCACGTCGACGAATTCTTTTCACCATTTTTCGTTCCGCCTGAATGGTTAGCATTCGATTCTATCATGCAGTGCCCAGATTTTATTCGGTACTTTTATTACCCCAACATGTGTTAGTCCCTTTTATAACTCGAGTTTAATATCTATATCTAAATGGTATAATATTTCATTGTTCTATAAATTTTTGTTATTTATGGCACGTCAGCACCATGGTCAGCACATGTCAAATGGCCATGGGCGACGGTAGTTGCTTTCATTCAGCCGGCCTAAGATGCGCAAACGAGAAAATCTCGAGATATCTCACTCTCGTTTGTAGTTATATTGTTGATAACGACATAATGTCAAAATCATTTTTTGACATTATGTCGATAGATTTTGACGACAGATCTACACGAGAAAAAATTTGTGTCATGTTAGGGTCAATAGAGATGAAGAGAAACGTCATTAAACATCGAGAAAACGTGTAGACTGTAGACAAAATTTTATCGTTGGCGTATGCTAGAGGGGCATGTGACCAGTTTGCTCGTTTGCCCCCTTATTTCATAAAAATAAATACAGCACAAGTTTCTGATTTTGGCCGCCACTGTAGGCAGCAATTTATTTGTACAAGAAAATGTTCATAAACTAATAGAAGGTGATATTAAGTTTCGGGTTGGCGACACCAGTTCACCGCACCTTCGTTACGCACGTTCTCTATATTGTTTACTAAGCCTATGACTAAGCTTATCTTTTCTATGATAACGAAATAACTAAATAATTATCTACAAAATCAAAATCCATCTACAAAAGTTTTGAAGCCGTTCAAACCAATAAATACCTAATTACATTTGCAGTTGATTTGACTTTTAATTGTAGCCTCTTCGGTCGTAGCTAAGTTTAATTTACTTGGGCGGAACATGCTCGAATCTCGTAAAGACTCGCCCTCCCGCTTGTAGACTACAAATTATCTCGAAAACCTATCTGGGGGAAATTGCCAAAGCGAAAGATTCACTAGATCTAATATATTGTGAATCGTGTTAGAGAACGATCATGTCGAATTCCGTCGAATAACGGATTGCATTGCGTTGTACTTAGATACATTGAGATTAACAATTTGAGGAGCAAAAATCAAACTAGTTAAGTAACCTTTAGATATTTTTTGTATATTCAAAACCATCACTGCATACCATTATACTATAATACTGACGTAAAATAATTTTAACGTCCCCATAATTTCTCACAACGGAATTAATATTGACATCACAAAAATACCGAGCCATTACCGTGTCAATATAATTTTTCACTCAAGTTTCATTTTCGTACATTAAGCCTCAAAGCAATTTTAGCAAAACATTTAAAGCGTTCAATTTAACTTATCAAACTTCCGAACTGCCAAAAAGTATTAATTTTATCGACATTTTGTGTTCCACTCGAATTCAATTAAGGTGAAATTCTAAATTCGTAACACCTTAAGTCGATGTTTAACAATAGAACCGAGGGGCGATTCTCGTGACTCGAATATCATTTCGATCGCAGGATGTCTTACTCGCACGTAGACGCCGACTTACGCCTACCTTACCGTCTGGACTGCCATCGAAATAAAATTCGAGTCGAGAGAATCAGGCCCCAGCCTCGAAGTAAGCACAACCCCTGAATAACTTGTATAATGACTAGCTTCGAATCTCGATAGATAGAGCAGACGCTCACAACTTTAATTAATTTCAAGTTGATGGTCTAGTAGTACTTTCAAACTTGAAAAGTCAAGCTAGCATGACTTTTCAAGTTTGAAAGTACACAGGTGATTTACCGCTTACAATGAAATAATAATGAAATATAAAAACTAAGTCCTAAGATAAAAAGTGCATAAGTACCTGCTATCATTTCATTTGTTCAGTAATTGATTTTGAAAACCTCTATAAAAATATTATTATCATAATTCATAAGTCATAACAGATTTTATTCTATTATTGAGTATTGACGAACTTCATCTTTATCCGCATTTGTCGGTACAATCAATTTTCTTTCCTATTTTTTTGCTAGCAATGCCGAGACCTATATGGAGCATAGCCAACTTCGTTAATTGTATTATTAAAATAATAGGATGAATATTGAATAGCCTCATCTAGTTTTTTAGCTATTCGTTATAGTACGGGAGCCCTAGAATATTTTTTTTTAGATTACTGACAAGCAAATTTTTTGTGAGTAACTTCATTTTGATAAGACGAAAAACATTTTTATTTACGAAAAATCTCGTAAGTAGCTAACAGAGACGGAAAGGATTTCATACTTACAAAAAATCAGCTTGTTAGGGTTCCGTTATAGGGTTATGTAATCAGCAAAACTTGGTCAGTAGTCAACCAAGTTTTGTTGATTACAGATCCTAAAACGGAACCCTAACAAGCTGATTTTTTGTATATTGATAGGTTAATCTATACTAATATTATAAAGAGGTAAACTTTGTTTGTTTGTTTATTTGTTTGTTTAATTGTAATTAATAGGCTCAAAAACTACTGGACCGATTTTAAAAATTCTTTCACCATTCGAAAGCTTCATTATTTACGAGTAACATAGGCTACTTTTTATTTTGGAAAATATAGGGTTTAGATAGGTTAAGATATTTGGGTTTTTCTGACACAAGGTGAAAAAAATCAACCAGAAAAGTTACTTATTTTGCGTACGCTGCCTAAACTATAAAAGATAGAACCATACAATGTTCTAAGGAAATGTAGATCTTATAAATATCTACAAAAATATCCGCAACACACTATACCTATCTATGTCAAGTAAGGCACAACAACCATTTTTTTTTCTTGATTTTTTTGGACTACATTTAAACGCATTTATTTTACTCATGCTGATAATCCTTATCAAAATAAATTATTTCATCACTAAGTACAGTTTGTGTAGATAATGTTTGGTGTTTAAATGATTAAAAAAATTAGACGTTAGGTTTAGAATTAATGGCGAAATTAAAAATTGCGATTTACGCCCGTTTCGAAGTGGGCGCTACCAAGGCGGTGCGCAGTAGCGAAGATTATGGCCAGCCCTGCAGCTGGTGAATTAGCTTTGAATATGTTTAATGTTTAATGCTCTAAGAAGAATACCAATGATCCCTACTGATTTGCCTATACCCTGCAAAAGGCTCCAATTTCCTGTGTGACGTAGCTTTTGCGGCGATACAGACCAATGCGGGCCACGGGTAGTAATATTGAATAATCAAAACTGCTGAATCGATTTTAATAATTTTTTCAGTGGCTATATATTTTATACCTGTGCGAAGCCGGGGCGGGTCGCTAGTAGTTATATAATTTAAGAGTAACATTGTCCTACAAATAGAATAATCCATATTTTAGGACCATCAAGTCAAAGTATGTAATCCTTTCTATCTGAGTTAGCTGAGATTTTTCGCAAATGAAAATATTGTTCATCTTATCAAAATTATAGCTTGTTAGAAATAAAAAAATGTCCTAGGGCTCCCTGACTATTAATATTATGCTTTTGAGAGAGAGAGAGAGGAGACAATTGAAATATGATACAAGATTTTGTGTTTTTTATTGTAATTTAATGAAATTCTATACAGGATAGTATGAAGAAGAATTTGATTCAGTAGAAAATTATTATAAGGACATGAATTTCACAATATTTTTCTATTCCCTACTTTTTGTATTTAGGCACGCAAAGAAAAAAAAATACCACGAAAGTTTTTATAAAGCTACCAAAATAAATATTATTTCATTGATATTTCTCAGTATTCTATAAACTTTATGAATAAACTTAAAATTATGAACTGCAATAATTTTGAAATGGGTACAGTCAAAATATTTAAGTTTGGAACAATAATAGAAGTTTGATTTATGAAGTCATTTTACAACGCTGTGGCCTGTGAGTGAACAATTAAGTAATTGAATACCAAGTTTTATACTTCATCGGTGCCTTGAAATTCAGCGGCAAACCTCCCAAGTCCTTTGTCTTAGATTATTCATTATGTAATTGCAGTTATCTGTGTAGTAGAGATAAACTACGATAACATGGCGCGCCCCTCCAAAATTCAAAACGTTTGAAGTGCGTTGTCTTGCGCGGTCGCCTAGTTATGATTAGTTGACCAACAAATCTTGGTAATAAGTGACAATTACGAGTACTGGTTGATTGGTCGAATACTTACTACATACAAACTATTTCATAAGGATGTGACTACACACATTCAAACAGTAATTTGGAGGGGCGCGCCATGCTATCGTAGTTTACCTCTACCAGTAATATACAGACCTTTAAGGCGAGTTTTGTATATTATTTATAGCAACGTGAGACGCCTACGCAATGCGATGCATTTTAAATTAGCCATTCAAAATATATAGTAATTTGTGTTTTTAAATAATTTCAAGCGATTGTTCTGTAGACCGTACATTCAGTTACGATTCGCTAATCTTAAGTATTTTATAGTATTTTATAGATAAAAGTAAATAGAAGAAGGCAAACAATTTAAATATTTTATTTATTCGAGACAATTCGTTTGACTTCCTTATTGGCGTATCAGCTTATATTCTTCGTACAAGTATACCAAAATTAAACGTTAAATGTTAAACTTAATTAACTTTAACAACATACTCATTGGAGCCTGTAAATAATTAAGTTTTATTAAATTTAAAATTATTGAATTTTTTCGGTGAAAATCAAACCGACGCTTGTATTTTGGAATTAATTATTAGGTATCTGGTATACTTATAACCAATTAACGTTAATATTAGCAAAACATAAGAGTACCCTCAAATATAAAACATATTTGAGGATACACTATAATATTATCAGATATTACCTATGTTTAATTCCTCGTGTCTTATGTGATCAGATGCCACGACCAAGGTTAGATATTTTGTTTTTGTTTATTTATACCTAAGAATAATCACAAATAATATAATATTTCACTATAAACCTATTACCTAAGGCGAAATTACATTTCAGTAATGTTGTGACTGACAGAGGATAAAAGATATCTTGACATAATTGTTATTTGTGTTATATCTCTTTCTATCTACCAATACTTGCAATTTTATATTCGATCTACTTTTTATAACAAAAATAATTATTGATAAAATCATACTTTATTAATACAAGACCATTAGTAAAGTGGCCAACAGATTAAACTTTACAGAAACTTAAACCTTATCTTGTCTTTGAGATAGTGCCGCAAGTTTTCTATAACTTTACATTAAAATAGGTTACAAGATGTAAAATATTGTAAATACTACAACTAATTATTGTGACACAATCAAATAATATAAAATTACAGCGTGTATAGAACTGTTTTTTATCGTATAAAGTTCTCTTACATGCAAAAAAAACACTAGTGTCGCGATTTTAGTTGTCTTAAACTGGAAATGGCTGGACCGATTATGTGGAAAATTTTCTGTGTATTCTGTGGGTCTAAAAATCGGTCAACTATTTTTCACTCAAGAAATGTTAGAGTTATAGTATACCAAAGGGTGAGCTGAAACGTGCTTATCGAATTTTCTGAGAATTCTCAAATCCTTTCCCGGGGCTCAGGGTATCTCAATACCCAACAACATCGGTTCAGTGATTTGGGCGTAACAGACAGATAGACAGACATATAAAACAAGAGTATAGATTTTAATAATTATGTAATAACTACGAACTGTCACCAGCAGTATTTCCGGACCTATACGACCTGCAAACCTTCAAGAAAAGAGCGTATTCCCTCTTAAGGCTGCTCTTTCGAAAAAAACGTGCAGATGAAACAACTTTTCATCGGCATTAACAGAGAAATTATATCTGAAAAAAAATAATTAGTAATTTGGTTTTGCCATATTTTTGCTATCGGTATCACATAATAAAGAAATAAAAACCAAATCACCTCCAAATCGTTGAATGAGACCACTTTACTCCTTCATTATTTATCAAAAGAATATATAAAAAATATCTACTGCTTTGCAATACATAAGTTAATAATTTGTTTTTTTTTTTACTTTTTTGAAATACCTATGTATTATATTAAGCCTTAATAAGGTTTTTTCTCCTATTTCGCCCTATCATGGACGCGGCGAGCGTCGTAACAGCCACCGTACAAGACGCGCTGTTATGAATGTTATTTTAATGTCATTTACGTCGATATTCGCACTGACAGACAATCGACCTTCTAATTTAGGGAGAGAGGGCCCTTAAAAGGCCGGCAACGCACCTGCAGCTCTTCTGATGTTGCGAGCGTCCATGGGAGACGGTAGTTGCTTACCATCAGGTGACCCGTTTGCTCGTTTGCCCCTTATTTAATTTAAAAAAAAACTAACTTTGTATACAAAAGTGTGTAAGCTTAGAAGCGAAAGTACGTGTAACATTCTATACACAGCTGATCTGGACTGAATAACCCGTTTCCAATAATCCCTTGATCCTTATTTACTGGCATTTCGCGGTATCGACTTCCTTTTTGCTTCGAAACATATTTTGCGAATACCTTCGATATTTCTCAGCGTTTTATATCAACACAACATTTTTTACGGTGACACTTTCTGTAGTGATATTTTTTTCAATTTAATGATCAGTAGGTGCAGTTATTGGTTCTTGTGATTATAGTAATATATTTATGTAATCAAAGTAATGTTAGTTTTATAAAGATGCTAATGAAGTCAGAGCAGTTTAAAGACTCCTAATAAAATATACGTGGAGCCCGATCTAATCCGGTCGAACTGATTACAGTCAGACCTAGTGATGAGCAAAGCAAGACCAAGACCAAGACTCGACCAGTCTTGTTCTTGGTCTTGTTCTTGCTTGTGCAGTCTTGGTCTTGCTTAAATCTGTCTGGTCTTGGTCTTGGTCTTGGTCTTGCACGCCTAGTCTTGGTCTTGGTCTTGCAAAAAGCAAGACTCTTGCAAACATTTTTCAAAACTTTTTGTAAGCGTTTTCATTTTCTCGAAAAAATATTTTCAAACCTAAATTAATTATTAGACTAGCCACATGAATCATGATCTTATCTTAGGCTCTAACTAAAAGTCGAGAGCCAACTCAGCATAGGCTGATCTTTTAGCGGCAAAGTTCTTAAGGAAAATGAAAATTTTGAAAAAAAAAGAACTTTTTTTTATTTTTATGGTTCCGTAGTCAAATGGCAAAAAACTTATAGATTCGTCATGTCTGTCTGTCTGTCTGTCCGTCCGTATGTCACAGCCACTTTTCTCCCAAACTATAAGTGCTATACAATTGAAACTTGGTAAGTAGGTGTAGTCTGTGAACCGCATTAAGATTTTGATGCAAAAATAGAGCAATAGTGGAGTTGACAGTATGGTTAAAATTTGAAAATAATTATGAAATTTTATAGATTTATTGATAAAAACTCAAAAACAATACAAATAACGAAAAAAAATTATTGATTTATTTTATTTTACATTGAAAAAAATGGATTTATTAACTGTAAGTCACGTGATTGGAAATGCCAATCTGAAGCAGTGGCGTCATCGTTCAGTGTCAAACAAAATTGACAGTTGTTAACACTCACTTTTGCTCCATCTACGCTTGTTTTGTTTCATGAACTATGACGTCACACGTGATCACGTGACCATAATGCCGCGTTTTTATGACATACTTTTGAATTCAGTATTTAAAATAATTTTTAACTCATTCTAGGGCATAATAATGAATAAAATATTAATTTACATGTATTATTGTAAACAACTGAAGCGTTCAAAACTATTTTAATAAAGTTGTTAACTTTCCTGTTATTAATTAAAACCGACTTCCAAGGTAAAAACAATATTAACATTAATATGAACTAAAAAGTATTGAATAATTTTTGCTATCTAATAGTGCCTTTTTCCGAATTCGGCTAAACCTCAACTATTTCTGTACTCAATCTTCATTATTTTGAAGTCGGTACCAGATAGCTGAATCTTCAGTCCTCTGACAGAATATTTGAAATTTTTGGAACTGGCACCGACTTCAAAATTATGAAGATTGAGTACAGAAATAGTTGAGGTTTAGCCGAATTCGGAAAAAGGCACTATTAGATAGCAAAAATTATTCAATACTTTTTAGTTCATATTAATGTTAATATTGTTTTTACCTTGGAAGTCGGTTTTAATTTTTTGTCAAAAATAATAATAATTTCACTCTTTTTAGTTACGCTAGTAGGTAAACCTTCGCGTATATATTTTACGTATCTTATTACAATTTGTTAAGAGTCACAGTTCACACTCACAAAATAATATATTATCAGTGAAGTGAACATATTGTGCTAAGTAATTTAACAATTTTAATACTTCAAGCCCGAAGCGGTTACCGGCGATTGCGATAACAATAGAAAGGCTATTGTGTCTCGTTTTTCCACGATCGAAGGATCTACCAGATAATAAATTCTACAAACTTGCATAGAATGTAGCGTAGCATAATATTTAATATTATCATAATTATTGACAGCTGTTCTTGTTATCAAGAATTCAAATCGATAGGTACTTAGTGCACCATCTATCGATTAATAAGTATAACTAATTAAAAAGACACTAATGGCCTGTTTCACCGCTTCCTGATAAGGTACCCGATAGGGTTATTTGACAGATTTTCCATACTCCATCTGTCAAATTAAGTGGTGGATAGCCTTATCAGGAAGCGGTGAAACAGGCCCTTATGGCCTGTTTCACCGCTTCCTGATAAGGTGCCCGATAGGGTTATTTGACAGATTTTCCATACTCCATCTGTCAAATTAAGTGGTGGATAGCCTTATCAGGAAGCGGTGAAACAGGCCCTTAATGACTTTGTTTTGTTTAAATGCTCTTTTTAAAATAACTTTATGCGACGCCGACCGCCGTGTATTAAAAACAAACAGGTGTTGTTAATTGTTATACAGTACATAATTATTATTATTAGTATATCCATACCTATGCATTGTACTATTATCTATTCTGTGCCATGAGACATTGGTGGCCTTAACACGACGTGGTAATGATGATGATGACGATGATGATGATGATGAATATGAATTGCATAGTAGTTTATGCTTTCTGTTCTTAAAACAACGCCGAAACTCCCAAACGTGTATCTATAAGGAATCAGGAGTTCTCTCAGCATCATCGAAACCATGGTATACCTTGACCCAATATTTGACTTTTTGGTAGCGTATTCTTAGTACACTTCACATAAAACCAAAATCACCATATGTTTCTATATAAATTTCGAGGAGTTCCCTCGATTACTCATGGATCCCATCATTAGGTCACCACCTTTGTGAAAATGGGACCAAATTGGAGTGAAACCAAATACAACAAAACAAAAATTTCGAAAATCGGTTCACAAACGGCGGAGTAATCGTTGAACATACAAAAATAAAAAAAAATAAAAAAATATCCACAGCCGAACATATAACCTCCTCGTTTTTTGGAAGTCGGTTAAAAATTGTAGGGGTCCCCATATGTAAAACTGAAACAATTTTTTTTTAGATTCGTTGCCTGTTTCCAGGCTGTATCACAAGAACTTGAAATTAATGTTAAGTAGACAAATATTGTTATAAATATATTTGTAACATATTATATTGTTATAAATATTTTATCTCATGAATATTATAGTCACTGCGACTAAGTAAATTTTTTAGCAAGATTCTTGCATGGAGCAAGACTTTTGCATAGTCGGTCTTGGTCTTGGTCTTGTTCTTGCACACCCAGGTCTTGGTCTTGGTCTTGCTAGTCTTAGGGTAGTCTTGGTCTTGGTCTTGGTCTTGCAATTTTTGCAAGAACAAGACCAAGACTGCAAGACCAAGACCAAGACTGCAAGACCAAGACCAATTTTGCTCATCACTAGTCAGACCTGACCGGACATATTAATTGTGCATCCCCGAATCCCGTGTCTTCACGAGTCCGTACAAATCCGGTCACCAATTAGTCCAAACTTAACGATCGTCCTTTCCAATACAAATATTGTATTTCATAAATTTTCAATTTCAATAAAAGAATATTGCAAAATAAAGAATAATAAAGCTACAAATAAAAATTCTTGAATAACGATAGAAAACTTGCCCTCTAAAACTTGGAGGAGACTGGAATGCGCTATGCTCGGATAACATTGAAAATAACTTGAACCGTTAAAAGACTGAAGTTCAAAACTTGAAAAATTCCCATTAAATGGCAGTCGGTCAAATACTTTAGAAATTAGGTTTTCTATCAATCAAGTAGAAGATTTGAGGAATTTTCATAATGGGTTAGATTGGTCAAAGAATTCGGAAAGAAATCTGGTTCCATCAAGTCAATTTTTATCTAGATTAGTAAGACTGGAATCTAATTTCTGAAAGGCATAAGCTAATATTTTAATAGCAAATAGAGAAAATTTGCTATGGACTAAGGACTTACAAAAACATACAAGGAGAAATCACGTACCATAAAAAATGTCTTGAAATTTTTGTTATTTTCCCGAAGCTCAATATAAATAAAAGCAAGTCAAAAGTGCTCGAGTCTAAGTGGAATGTCAACCAATACTTTAACGGTCCTGCGAATTTTCTAGAAGCGATCGAAAACTTCAAGACGTGAACTTTAAGTGAACTTCAAATCTTCGAGTCACAGTGACAATTAATAACTACAACATAGGGCCTTTCCTGTTTTATTGGAAACTTTGAAAGTAAACAAAAATCCCACCAAAAACATACCTGTTAAAATAAGGCCTAGTTGCTATAGACAAATTTTTGGCCTAAAAACAGAGTTAAAATCCAATCCAATGCCAAGTTCAGATGCACTTCATCGATCATAATCATCTTCATCAACAGCCTGATCCATAATACTTCTAATTTGAACTTGACAGATTAATTAAATGCACAAAGCAACTTTATAAATATTGTACATAATATATTAGATGGTATATTAAAAATTGTGTTATTATATTTATTAAAGAAATTCTATATATAAATTCTATAAAATTATTACTCTTTTAAATTTACATCTAAGATAAAAAATAATTTAAGAATGATAATAATTAGAATAAAAAAAGGAAAAACTAAAGATCTTAATCAAAAAGGCCACCCCGCAGCGTGCCATTCTCAAACGTCCCCGTTATATAAATATTATCTAATTAAATAATTAATCGAGTGTACATCCCAAGCTAATAAAGCATGTTAAAAAGTACACCGTCATCATTGTAACCACGGAAACCTAACAAAATAATCTACGAATCAATTCTATAAATTTAATGCAAACAATTCATTTGTTTTAATACATGAGCGTGCATGTCCCTGGCCTCAGGGGAAGCAACCTTGCATGGCTACGCCAACAAGCTCAGTAATTGTGTTTTTTCTTCCCTCTGTGTTTGTGTTTCCCTTCTGTTACTGTGTTTAATACAATTTGTTGACATTGGCATTTATAACGCCCGATCTTCTTGATGTAATTGGATATTGTGACTTGTTGCTACACACCATTACCCGTACTTTATTGTACCCGTACATATATGTGTAATCAAAGTATTTATCTATCATGTGATGCTCATAATCTCAGGAGACAAATTTAAGCTCGGTATTAGGTACTCATAACATATTTTTAAACTTCTAATCTTATGAATGATCTAAGTAAGAATGGATTTTTGAATATTTTAAGGACTTGTTTAATAAATACCATTTTATAGACTACCAACTATGAATAATAAAACTACCAATAATTAATAAAGAAATTAAAAAAAAATGTAATGCGAATGTGGCGTGAGAGTGTACAAGTCTTACAGCAACGGTTGTTCACACGCAACTCTGTGGTCGCTGGTTACCGACGAAACATACACGAAAGTCGAAAGATAATCATTTTATTAAAACTTTGCAAATGAAAACGTAATTGAAGACGTGAGTTGAAGAACAGGATAACTAATATTTTGTAACATACGGACATTTAGGTACTTATTTTTCCCATTTAATTTAAAGTTTGAACAAATCTTGTAATTTATCTACTTTATCACCTGGCTAGTCTGGCTACACATAAAATGTATATTTTATTATTTAAAATCATTTTTCGGCCCTAAAGCTTACTGAATTTATGCAAAAAAATGACAAATCTTTAACTGTTATCGTGTTCTTTAACACCTTCACTGCGGCAAGTAAAATCTTAAACCTTCGTCTGGTGCGGCGGCGGGCCAAAGTGTGCCCCCAATGATTTTTCCGCCAGTGCGGGGTGGGCCTTTCTCGACTACTAGCACAAGGTTAGATTAAATTACTATAACTTTGCGAAAACATAATGTAGGTATACAGTTTTTGGACTGTTGGAATAACCCAACTACTTTAGATATGATTCGCCCCGGGATCTGCCAAACAGGAAATGAGAAATAAACCAGGGAAAGTGGCGGGCCGATATCGACCCGAACCGCACTAGAAAGTATTTTTAGTAGAGATGGGAAAGACAAAAATAAGGGGATATCGAAAATATATATTTTTATTAATATATTTAAATTCCTGTCTTTAAAACATAAAGCCCGTTTTTGTTTGCACATTCTGCAGTATGTTTTATTTTTTTTTAATTTCTTTTTTGATTCGACACTCCTCATGGTTTCTCCCAGTTTTTCATATCACCCTGCACAATTTCGCCGTTTAACGCTCATCTCAAGGACATGATTGTTTGTTTCCTGCTATCGTGCGTTGTTAATTTTATAAAATGAATAATTATTGTATTTTAAAAAGATAAAACCGACTTCAAAATCGTACGTAATTGGGAATCAAAATTGCCTATTTTAAACACTACTGAACCGATTTTGATGAACAGTATTTCCGGAGTTAATTATACCCAGTACAAAAAAAAGAATTACTTTAATCGACTAGTAGTTCCGAAGATGTGCGAACACAAACATAAAATATAAAGTGACATACATGAATATGTATGTCACTTTAGAAATTTGTCACATTTGTTCAGATTCTGATAATATAGAGTAAAACATATCAAAACTAGGCAGTTTTGAAAAGAATACATACAATATACAGGTTGAATTGATAACCTTTTTTTGAAGTCGGTTAAAAAACGCGACGTACGTCAGCTACGACTTACGATAGATTGCACATCACTAACTGGCGAGGCGGACGCTCGGTGCGGTATCGGGTCGCCAACGGCCCGCTTGTACGGCGGGCCGCAATAGGCCCACTGCCGCACTGAGTTGATTTTTGATACCTCCAGTGCGTGGTGGGTCGATAACGACCTGCCATAATTTTTTTATATGAAAGACCTATAATTTTAAATACAATCTCAAATATATATTTGTCTGCCTCTGTCGTACCTTTACAAACACCTGAGATAATCGTTCCGCACCGAGTAAGAGAACATAGTTTTCTTCGTCAGCACCAGCTGAAATGCCGCGGCGGGCCGATTTCGGCCCGCCCCGCAGTGAAGGTGTTAACTCAAGTCTTCAATTATGTTGAATGTTTCGACTGAATAAATAATAATAATAATGCTTTATTTCATAATTAGCATATCATATTTTTAACATATTATATTATGGATATTAAAACAAATATCGACGTGTTAAAATATATACAATTATATTTTCACACGTGGATGTAATTTTCATTCGGATGTCGCTACGAAACACTTGTCACATAAAATGTCATTCATAATAATTGAAAACGTGAAGACGTAAGTGGATGAGCGGCTTAGTAATATTTAAAAATTCGTGTTTTGCATAAAGGCTTTAAGAACGGGAAAATTGTTTGAAATCAAAAATCAAAAAGCTAAGCTCTAGACATTGAAGTTCGTAAATTAAAAGGTTCGTTAAAATTATATGGGAAAAATTAGTAATTTCCTTAATATGTTGTAAAATGTTTGTTATCCACTTTATTCCTGTTACGTCTTTAATTACTTATATTATTCTTCCACATGCAAAAATGATGCCTGGTCCAGGCAATGCCGTCCAGGCGGCCTGCATGACATTGACAGGAAGACTTGCAAAAAAGGAAGTGCAAAACAATTATTAATGTCTCTATGAAATGTGAATTTTAACAAAATGACGGAATTAATAATTCTAATTTGATCACGCGTCCTCGTAGGATTGTAACTCTGCTTTTATTTTTATATTTTTATCAAAAAGGCTTCCTCCAGAAGGTATAATAAGACAACAAAATTCTATATACAGGAATTACGACCAAATCTTATACGTCTAAGACATAAAATCGCCTACAAATAAAGATTCCATACGGGGCGTCCTATCTCGCTGCGTCAAAAACAATAAATTGACCGTAAAATATTTTAAAAAACCAACCAAGTGCAAGTTGGACTCTCGCACGAGGGATTCCGTACAATGACTCGGTAAACAATATTTCTAGGTAAGGCAAAAAAAGGAAAAAAATGAGTTAGTTCTCTATTAGTATTTTGTAAATGTTTTAAGTCTTTTTGCCGTTATTAATATCGAGCACATAAAGGGAGCCTTTGTATGAGAGCCCCCTCAAATACATAATATTTCATTTGTTTCTAATTGTATTTGTTGTTATCGTCCATTTGTAAAAAAATCAACTGTTCAGCTATCGCTTGAGATGCGGCGTGACAGACATACAGATAGCAAAGTCTAAGTAATAGGGTCCCGTTTTACCCTTCGGGTACGGAACCCTAAATAGGAAAGTTATGTAACGAACTGCGGTACGGAATGCAGCAATCTATAAAACATTCGTGTACTGCATTGGATTGTAAAATGGGAACATAAGTGCTCTCTTACATGCCGGTTACCGGTGCTGTACTTATATTAATTTTATGTCTCTACATCTCTAAGTGAAGTCATTAAAGATACATTAGCACTGTGTAAAGTTTTTAGTTCGTGCTGTAGTTTAGATATTTTGTGTATATTATGATCTATAGTATATAAAGATCTTTAGGTACATAAATAATTGTACTCAAAATTGGGTCACGTACCTCACGCATTATATACGTAAGGGAAGTTTATTCGTGTATGAAAATTATTTTTAAATCATACTACATAATATTATGAGTTTAAAGGAAATATTGTAGGTCACTCGCATAATTACTCAAATTAATGTTTTATATTTGTGTTTAATCATTGAGTTCTTGATCTACTGTACATACGTTGCGATGAAAGTGTTACAGTACAACAGGGAAAGTAAACAAAACAGAAAAAATACAAAGGTGTAGTATAATCGATGTTCACTTAAACGACAGATGCTACAAACGAGTACCATCAATCTGCCCCCCTCCCTTCTTCCGATCTGCCCCCCAACGGCCAAATTGTTATTCACGTTCCATTACCTCAATTTTTTAGAGCTAAGGTGTCTGAAAAGGAACCCTTCCACTTATTGTGTCTCGGTCCTTAATAGGCACTCTCGTGTAAAATTAAATTTGCTCGGAATATTAATTTTTTTCATTCCCTTTATGTATTGTTTACACGCATTTCAATTTAAAAATTCAGAAAATTATTATACTACTATCCTTTGGAATTATTTAAAATGCATACTAATAGTATGCATTTTAAATATATTATATAATAAGAAGTTTTTGAGGTTTTTACTTTATAGAGGCAATCTCTGGATCCATTTTAAAAAGCTTTGTTACGTTATATTTTATGTTTAAATTACAAATTTTGAAAAAATTATGTTAATTACGCATAAGTTCAGTAAAGTCAAAGATTGTACACCATGTAAAGTAAAGTGAAAGTTTGTACAGCCAGGAATACAAACGAAGCCGCTGCTTCGTCCGTATGGGTTAATGGTAAAAACCATTATAGATACATACACATACCATAAGTATGATTTCCTATGCATACGCTGGATGAATAAAAATAATCGATTGAAAACACGCACGAGTGTGGCGACTCGATTGTTCGGGAATCGATTATACCCGGCACATGTCCGGGCAAACATCGATGGCCCGATCACGGACAAAGTTCGCTCACGTACCACCCGGCTATAATTCAATAAGACGCGATCCAAACTCCAAGTGGAATCGTTCAGCCCACCATTTATGTAATTGTAAACAAATACATTACATGTGTAAAAATAGGGAGTGAAAATAGGGTGACCTTCGTTTTTTATTAATACTGTAAGAATGTCTAGGACATCAGTGACAGTTTTTTTTGAAATCAGACCACCTTCGTCACAGCTGTCGTATAAGAATGTTAGAAGTAATTTTGGTCTAAATATAAAGGCACTAAATAGGAATCTTTCTTTTTTACTGGCCCGACGCAAGAATTTTCTAAATCGGTCCAGCCGTTTCTGAGGACTTTGACACGAGAACTTTGACGCCCGCAACCCCGACACTGAACACTTTCCACAATAAAAATTTAATCTAAATCGGTTCAGCCAAGCGTCAAGAGATAATAGACAGACAGACAAAAACACACGCATAATATTAGTAAGGATAAGAATAAGATTAACATTAGACCATAGACAACAGACCAAGAGCTGCAATAACTTGACACGGTTTTCGGCATAAAACAATAACGTCGCAGTCTGGTTAGCGAAACAAAGGTTCATTATACGTTTAGCTCATTAAGTAAATTAATGATTTCGAGGGAAGGGTTTTTGGCACGCGCTGATGAGCCTCATCATATTGATGGCAGTTCAACCCCGCTTTGTCTTCGCACAAAGTGAAAATCGTATGACTTTAACCCCCTGACATAAAAACCTTCTGCTCTATTTCGTTTCTCTCTTATTCATACTTACATTGTTAAAGCGAAAGTGTGTGTGGTGTACTTTATGCAGTAAAATGTACGATTTTTGAGTGATAAGCTGAAAATATCCAGTAGGTAAAACAAATCCTAAATAATATTTTCAACAACAAAAACCTGAGGCAAAAATTTATGTGGAATTAAGGATTTAAATCCACTTTAACTTTGCAGTCTTAGAATAGTGTTTATTCAATAAACGATATCACGTATTTTTTACAAAAAAATAATGTTACAATGCTAAAATCTACCCACATTGTTCTTTTGCATTTAACAAACACCCTGTAGATTTAACGAGTGAGTACATAAACCACGCACGATACAAATTAAATTCCAAACAAAGTTGTTAAGTAAAGTTTAATACAAGTTAACGTTGGGGCACATCAAAGTTGCTACTGATATTTTCACTGTACATACAGACACTTCGCATATAAACAGTCACGAACCTGCGCAATTAAAGCTTATTAATGCTTGATGTGTTTTACGTTGCAAATGTAGCAAAAATTGAGCGATGTTAAATGTATATTTATACTATTATTTTAAATGCTACTGCTAATCTATAGTATAATATTTTCTCCATATTCTTGTCTCATTTTGGTTCGGGCCCTCTGGGACAAAAATGATTGAATTGACAAGTTTCCGTAAAAATTTACCACTTCTAAAAAAAAAAGAAGAAATTTATTAGTTATTACCATTGAGGTGTTTTATTACACCACGTCGTTTCGGCTACACTCGGACTGAGTGTGAATGTGAACAGTGAACGTAGAACGCTACTTACCGCAAAAGAAACAAGTGAATTTCAGTAAAAAATAATAAATGTTTCCAGTGAAGCCTGCATTAAGCCGTAGTCGCACCTGCAACGAAATGTTGAGTAAGTTAAAAACCGTGTTCCCGTCTCGTTCGTAACGGAGAAATGGCGAGGGAAAAAAGGAAATACTGCGTTGTGTCCCAATCCACGTGTTCCTGTGTGTAGGCTCCAGATTTTTCAGTTTGGGCCTGTCAACAGGCACTTAGAGCACGGGAAAAAATGGCCTTAAAATTATAATATAATATGATCATATTATGATCACAAAATGGTAGTAGTTATCACTATACTGCACTCGGCGAAACATGTCGGTAGCGGTCATTGAGTCTCTGTCAAAAACTTGTCATTTTATACAAAGCCGCGATTGACAACATCTGACACTTCACTGTCAATTGCGGATTATATAGAGAATGACAAGTTTTTGACAATCAATGACCGCTACCGCCATGTTTCGCCGAGTACAGTATAATAATACCTAGTAGTAGCGCTGATATCTCTAATTTTAATACCAAAATGTAGAGCGTACTTTCCTAGTAGTTATAATTTATAATCTAATATTTTGACTCTCAGTAACAATGAATACTATGATACCTAAAAAATAATTGTCTTAATAAAATATATTATTAAGCGACTTTACATCTTTTATTTTACTATTCAATAAAATATAATTATTGTCTATCTGCCATCTATGAAATATAAAATAATTGATTGCTGAAATAGTTCTTAACAAGAGTACCAATTACTAAGATCACAAAAATTTCACCTCCACCAATAAATATTTTATTTCTCAAATCACGTTTCACTTGACTGCCATAATACACTTCTTGAGTTCTTAATAAACGAAATATTTTATTGTATTTTATAACATACAAGGGAAAGAGGTTTTTCTAGAAAATACTGAGGATCAAATATTATTTCTCTTTCCAAGAAAGACGAGATTTTTCTTCGAACATAGATTTGCCAGCCATTACCTCTCATGTCAATTACCGACTACGCTATTGGCATTGTGTCTTGTTTCCTTGATAAGAAGCGCTGAAAATAATAGACAGACAGACATAAACAGTTTATGAAATGAGGCTCTGTCGAGATTTTCTAGGTAGGTAATAAAATTAATGTATGTTATGGGTGTTGTATACACATTATACACCTTGAAATTATTACGCTACTAGCTATCCCGGTGAACTTCGTTTCACTTTAAAACCTTCCACAGACTTCTACGAATCGACAGCCCAATACGTTCAGCCGTTTTCGAGTTTTAACGCGACTAACACATTTTTAAATCAATTGTATTTATTAGATGTAATCTGATGTAATATAATATTATTAAGTATTATCTATTCCTAGTATGATTAGCAACCTTCATGGGATCAAGGATCTAGTTTCGAATAGTTGACCTAGCTGCATTATGCATAAATACAAATTCCATACAAATAAATATGCTTACAAAATGTACTAACAGTAATAGGCGATCCCTCCACAATCATCATTTCTCCATGAATATGACCAAATCGAATTTCTATAAGTAAATCTAAAAACGACAACTCCCAAAAGACACAATGAACATTGTTTTACCATACGTCACGTCCCCACTCGTGTCGACATCGTAATGTGATGTATGAAATTTTTATTGAATGATCACCCCAACATATTGATTGTTTCAATATCGAATTTTCTATATCGGATTGAATCTAATCGTTTTCGTACACCGCCACACGTCGGCCCGCCATTCCGACGGCGTACCATAAAATTAGGTTACCTCGCGCTGCCTGAGTACGTTCTAAAATTCCGAAATCCCGATCCAATTCCGAGGATCATTCTTGAGAATTCGACGTACAATTGACATTTCGCAATTCGGTACACTTTTAAATGCCGCGATGAAGTAATAGGTCGTATGTTTTTATTGGCGTGCCACTAAAACTGTTCTACCCTCGTATTTTTTACGTTGGCGTGCTAAGATGTCGTAAAGCGAATGCATAATAGCAGCGTTTTATTCATAGTTTCCGCTCATGCTATTTATTTACATAAATCGGTCGGGTATTGATTTAAGGCGAACGCATTATTACGGGGATATCATTTAGAATAAATAGCTTAACGTTATGTTAGCGTATGCAGTGCTCTACGTATGCTAGCAGATATATTCGAACCCATATTTGAACTCAGCCAGAGAAAATATGTGTGGTGATACAATATTTATTCTCGACTTTTGGATCTTTTGTTCATATAATTTTCCTTCCACGAGTACGTGCTGTGCATTGTTATATATCGTTTAAATTGTATGTTTTTCGATCGCACAGCTGAATGTTTTTATAGAAGCTCGATGTACTGTTATTGTTAATGAGAGTATAATACAGAGTTAACAAGATAGGAGGTCGACCTTTGTTAATAAAGCGAATCAAAGTAATCAAAAGCAGATCCCTAAATCATTAATCATCCCAGCATGACGTGTTTTAAATGCTATCTCGTGGACCGATCTCGCCTGCATGGCTACATGTTCTAGATAGTCTTATCGCAAATGAAAAAAAAACCACTTCGACAAAATACGTGTTCATGCTTTACCTTTGCTTTAGGATGCTTAAATATTATACACAAAAGAAATGACCGTATTGACTCCATAGTTAAACTACGCGATGATAATTATAATATGACACTGTTAAACGTTTTACATCATGTTATGCCTGGTTGCCGATAGTATTATCCATTACAGTTATTGTAACATCACTTGCCTCGTTTGAATTCGTAGAGAAATAACGTTCAAGGATAATAAAAGGGAAGAAAACGACGAAATTGTAAGAACCTTTTTATAAAAATAAATATAAATCAGACTTTAGTTTTAGCCAAATAAATAAAACTATAAGTCTACATAACGATCACGAGATATTTCGTTGTCGTAATAGAAACCGAAGTCGGTTTGACCGTAGTATTTCACCTGTAGCTGAATAATTTTCAGTAATTACAAAAGTTTGTTAATGTAAAACCCCGACAAAGGAATGCCTGAACAAATCTGAACTGTTTTATTTTGATTGATTCGAATTAAACAGACATGTTCTGTTTTTGGACTCGCTTGTTTCAGCTTTTGTTTGTTTATAAAACACTTTTAAGAGCTTTTGCAAAATACTATATATGTACCATCAGAGAATATGTTTGATAGACATAGGTTGTATCGAAATGTGTCTGCTTTCAAATAACCCGACCAAATATCGTAGGTTAATCACTTCTCTGATAGTACAACAACAAATCACATACTTCTTCCTCAACTTACTCAATAAGTCAATACTGATACTCTTTTACTTACGTGTGATACTGCATTTGTTTGTCGCATAAAGTTATCTGATCACGGTAATGTGTGTGTGCCCGATTTGGCGGTATATACTGTACTCGGCGAAACATGGCGATGGTGGTTATTGACCCCGTCAAAAACTTGTAATTTTCTATACAAGCCATGATTGACAACATTTGACACTTCATTGTCTATCGTGGTTTATATAGAAAATGACAAGTTGTTGACAGGGAGTCAATGACCGCTACCGTCAGCGACCACTTATCCCAACAGACTCCTAATGTTTTGATTTCTCTTAACAAATAATTGTGTCAATGCGCCGAGGTAAGCGACGCGGGGGGTGAGGGAAGAAATGCATTACGATTGGCCAATTCAAATTCACGGCATGTCATAAATCATAACTAGTGATGGGAAGTACGAAAAGCGCTGGCCAAAAGAAAAAAAAACAGTACATAATATTTATTTTATTTTTAAGTGTAGAATGAAGAAAAGACTTTTATAAATTAATATTTAATCATTTTTAAAATGAATTAACTTCGTATAAATTCTCCGAACTGCAGGTTTCTGAACCGAAGATTTTGTAAGAAATACCAATCTTGTAGTTATGTATTTATACATCACACTATTTGCTAAATCCACCACATGATTGGTTTCTTCACAATGAAATTGATGGAAACTTATTTCTGAAAAAAGTTGTTCACCAATAAAGCTGCTTGAAGTTTTATTGACTAAAAACTCTGCTTTACGTGGTTCACTTTTCTTTACGCCTCCAAGATACAATTTCATGATAACTTCACAGCGACGGCAAATTTTAACAACACTTTGTGACGGGTAGATTAAGCCACCCATGTCTCTGTAAGCTATAAAACTGTTAGCATTTTCGTTTAAAGTAATCAATGCCCCTATGCAGGTTTTACATCTCAAATGCTTTATTAAAGAGCTAGCAACAAAACCTGCTATGTACTCAATAGTATTTTCAGCAAACTGAGATAAGCAAATTGATTCTATGGCACTGTCTAAATCTTGATGACTATCGGTGCCGAACTGAATTTCGCTCTTATCTTCTGCCGTTGTAGTCAAATTTATTCTTTGCAGTGCAGATGAGCAGTTTAGAATTGATATATTCTCTAAAGGTATGCAGTTACCCGTAGATACTTCAACCAGTTCTGTGTGTATCAATATTTTTTTAACACGACGTGGTAATGATGATGATGACGATGATCATGATGATGAATTTGAATTGCGTAGTAGCATATGCTTTCTGTACTTAAAACAACGCCGAAACTCCCAAACGTGTATCTATAAGGAGTCAGGAGTTCTCTCAGCATCTTCGAAACCATGGTATACATTGACCCAATATTTGAATTTTTGGTAGCATATTCTTAGTACACTTCACATAAAACCAAAATCACCATATGTTTCCATATAAATTTCGAGGAGTTCCCTCGATTACTCCTGGATCCCATCAGGTCACCACTTTTGTGAACATGATACCAAATTGGAGTGAAACCTAATACAACAAAACAAAAATTTCGAAAATCGGTTCACAAACGGCGGAGTAATCGTTGAACACACAAAAAAAATATCCACAGCCGAACATATAACCTCCTCGTTTTTTGGAAGTCGGTTAAAAATTTAAAAACACATACACACGTTTACAAAAACAATTCATAAAATATTACTCTTTTTCAACAATATGAAAAAAAAAACAATTTGTTTAACTGATAAAAAGTCAATCATCGCATCACTAGTGACGCTTGACTCGGCTTGACAGTAATGAAAGAAAGGATAAGGATTACTAGTTTGTGTATGATAGAAAGGGAAATACTTATAAACAAACGTTTTCCTTGACGTATTCGGACCAGCGTAAGTTGAGCTCTGAAGAAATTGATTCCTGACAATATAAATCTTAAAATTGGCTTACATATGAAAAGTTATGCCGTCTTTGCTAAAATTAGACGATTGGCTACATTTTCCACACCATTTTACTGTACAGGGAGCCATATTTCGCCTTTATCGTATTTTATTTAGTAGTAGACGCATGAGATGTACATAGGTCACGGAAGTGGTCGATAATGAGACAGATTTCGCTGTCATTGTCTCAAGTAAGACCTATTAGTCTTACATGTTGCCAGACAGTATTTGCCTTGCATTAGGCGTCTATTGGGATAAGTGGTCGCTGGCTACCGTCATGTTTCACCGAGTACAGTATCAGTATAGTATAAAGATAGTCTACTTACTTCAGTACCTTATTTATGTTATAATTTTTACGATCTTAGTGTATTTAAAGCTTGTGTTGTTGTGTTTTGTATTTTATTCGTTCACTAAGCACAAAGTCGACAAGAAAGTTACACTGTTCCAGTTTTTTTTTTTTAATTAGCTAAGTTTTTTAGTATAATAGCCGATATAGCATGCGATAGATAGTAATCAAGGTCAAAGAGAACTTGTTTTACTTTATTACTCGTTTTAATAAATAATGCATTTATACCTCTACATACTCCTTTGCACATATTTGGGCTGAAGGTGTAGTACAGGAGTATAAAGATTTTTTCTCAAGTCTCACGTCGTGCCATATCCATAAGCACTTCAAGGTTTTAGAAATTTTATATTTTAACAACTATAAACTTGCCCAAAGCATAATTACTCCATTTAATTTGAAGTCCTATACCTTCCCTTTTATACTGTAACCACGGAATCTCAGAACACACCAATCTCCTTTATGAATTGACTGACGAGCCTATTCAAAGGTATTCAATAGGGCCCAAAGTCACGGCGAGTAATCTTAGAGCCAATTATTATGTGTACAAAGGAATTACCGTCAAAGGCCGTACTTACCTATAGTTTAATCAAATTCTTTAAGAGCTTTCAGATTAAACAAGGTTCTGGATGAAATTCGCTTTGCCCTATCAGGAAAATTGATTCTACAGATGATTGTACGTAATTTTTTTGCATTACGGACTCAGCTGAAATCACGACCGACATAATCTAATATAATATATAAATCTCCTGTCACGATGTTTGTCCGCGATGGATTCCTAAACTACTTAACCGATTTTAATGTTTCTTTTTTTTAATGTGTGTTTTTTTCCAAGTTGAGAGATAGGATAGCTTAGATCTTTAATTATAGTCGCAATTTTATTTTATTGCAAATTATTTTTCTATAAAGAGCGACCATTGTTTATGCGACGCGGGTCACGGGATAGCAATGGACGTTGCCATGGTGACATACTTATTTAGTCAAATTCAATAAAATAATACGGGCGATATACTTTATATAATATGGCAAAGAAACGTTTGCCGGGACAGCTAGTTATTAATAAATATTATGGTAATCAATAGTTGCTTGTATAAAATATGGGGTTTTTTTCTTGAGTAAAATATACAAAGTGATAGATTGACAAAAAACATACAACAGCTTGTGCAAATATAATATCCATTATCCATGTTTCTATTATTTTGTATTTCCTTAATGAAAATTTTACTAATATTTCTAGTTATTGCCGTCGCATCTATCCCACCCTCTTACTGCTAAGATGTTTGATCATTCCTGTGTTGCTTGTTTTAATTAAGAGGCGGCAACAGCCTCAAAATATTATTACTTTTGACGTGACAACGTCTTATAATTCGATATGGGCTGCGCGCACGAAAAAACATGACGCAATATGCGGCGTTACCTCGCTCTGAGGCGTTGCATTTAAGGCTATGACGTTGTCACTTGTCACGTTCAACGGTCGTTAGTAAACCGACTTTACAGACAACCGAGTTCGAGTCGAGTTCGAGTTCGAGTCGAGTTCGATTTTGTTGTTCAAATTATAAGGGAAAACATGTATGATATAAGATTTTAGTTTACTACATATCCATATTAATATTATATATGCGAAAGTGTGTCTGTCTGTCTGTCTGCCTGTTACCTCTTCACGCCCAAACCGCTGAACCGATTTTGCTGAAATTTTGCATGGAGATACTTTGAGTCCCGGGAAAGGACATAGGCTACTTTTAATCCAGGAAAAATGTGCGGTGTCCGCGCGATAAACAATTTTTGGCGCAACGGAGCCGCAACTCCGTTGCGCCAGAAATTGTTTATCGCGCCATATAGTTAAATATAATATTATTCATGTCATATAGTTAAATATAATATTAGTAAGTGTGGCAAATAGCACGCCTACCCGGTTGTGCTATTTGCCACACTCACTATAGCTTTTTGGAGATTTCCAATCAGTAGAATGGAATTATAGTACCTATATATGGCGCACTTGCCGGGTAGGCGCGCTTTGTCACACTCACTATACGTCTTTAATTATAAAAGTAATATACTCGTTATATGACAAAAATAATGGATATCTATGTCCAGTCCATTGTCACCGTTCAATTAGTCAAAATTAGCGCTGGTCTTTGTGATGTTGACTTTGAAGCTATAACAATAGACCGGGGGAGATTTGTAATGCAATACCCATAACAATGCTTTGAAAACCTTACATGATCCGACCAAATGAAGTTTGCAGTTATTATTCTCTGGTGTGCATTTTGTTTGATGTTCGCTGCAGATGTATGAATCAAATGGACCGCGCCAAAATTGTTTTGTTTTTGAATCCAAAAAAAAATCACCTGTGCAATCGGAATTTGGTAAAAGCGATTTCAAACGGATTGGAGCATTCAAAATTAAATTTAGAAATCGAATATTTTACCAAATAAAAAAAGGAATATGGGCCTTGCCGTAGTCGTGTTTGTAGCTACTAGCTGACTTATGTAATTTCATAAAAATGAATTCGTTTATTGCGCTGTAACCATACATTTTTTCGGGATAAAAAGTATTCTATGTCCTTTCCCGTAACTCAAAATATCTCCATAACAAATTTTAGAAAAATTGGTTTGGTGGTTTGGGCGTGAAGAGGTAACAGACAGACAGACAGATACACCTTCGCATTTGTAGTATTAAGTTTTTTTATTAGTACCTTTTTCGAATCTTAGTAATATTTTTCCCATTATCGCCGTATAAGTTAACCTTTCACCTTTTATTATGAGAACATAAAAATTACGACATGAGCTGTGTAATTTGTTTTTAGCAAAGTAAATAATATGATAAAGTTTGCCACGTGTAAGTACAGAAAGAAGCCTTTAAAAGTATGCTGATTAGGCCGGCAGCTGTAAAGATTTTCTCAGAGCCACGTGTACACTGTACATATGTTGGACACACGTGATCTTTCGACCTTCAATACATTTCCCCCATTTTTATTCGCAATAACACTGATGTTTTCATTCTATCCCTGAAGGATAAAATCCATATGGACAAAATGATAGTTCCCCGCGCGGGTAAACTGAGAGATATATTTTGATCGATCTTTTTGTGCGAGTGAGTTTTGTCTATTATTTGTAAAAATACGATAGTAAAACTGTGTTACTGTCACTGTTTGTCATAGTGGAATAGTGATATGCCAAATCTTACCACAAATAATATCACTTATCAGTACTTTTGTAACAACATCATTTTATTCATCAGCAAATATAGAGATAAAAGACGATTAAAGTCCGAGAGATATTTACAGGGTGTATAATTTTCCTATGAGAAAAACAATCACCTTAATCCTTATCAAGTTATTATAATGAGATCTTTGAACCTTATCAAGTACATAATAATATGAATTGTCATCCTAATAATTACTATTGATATTTCTTGAATAAGCAAAGTAACTGAAACAGTAATTTATTTGGTAATAGATATAATTTTTGGTGATTCAGTTTAACTTAGGCATTCACAATTAAAGTATTTTTTATTTTCAGCTTATTTTATCTGTCTCTTTTTTTTCGACTACCATGCGCATTTCACCATAGTCTATATACCTAGCCCTGTATGCTAGTATGGTAAAACAGTAGCTTAAATCACGTGGTGTTAGCAAGTTTAAGTGTCTAAACACACTAGGGCCTAAGCCGAAGTTACGCTCGGCGTAAATTCCGCATGATTACGCCCGCAATGTATTTTAAATTGCCGACGACACACTATTCCGTCGCGTTCCGTCCGTATTTTGTATGCGTTTGACATTGCGAACGTAATTGACGCCGCGTAACTTCGGCCTAGTGTGTTTAGATACTAATACCTGGACTAATCAGTCTTCGGCCGTGTCGTGAGCTAACCGCTGAGCTGAGCATGACGTCATTTGCATTTTATTGCGAAACTCCATGCCCACAACACTTCATTTTTATACTACACCTATCCATACTAGATACTTTAAGTCCCGGGAAAGGACATAGGATACTTTTAATCCTGCGAAAAAGTACAGTTCCCTCACGATAAATAAATCAAAATTATAATCAAAAGACTGGGCACAGATTCACATACTTTGGATATATTATATGAAGTCTTGTTCTTCGTCCTTCGATACACCATTGAACTTTACCATCGACTTTATACTTTCTCACATCGTGAGAACATTCCAAATTCAAAGTCTACGTATATATAGATTAATAGGTATATAGCTACTGGTCATATCTAATTTTATATGGGGCTGACATCACGAATTAGTTTCATCTACGCGCGCAGATTTTGCACAAACCGTACGTACACCGTTAATGAGTCTAAAAATGTAATACTTATTATGAAATGGACTTAGAAAGAAACGGTTTGGTGGTATCAGAATTTTGGGTTCTCCCCTTGTGTGTTAACTCACGCCATATCCACGAACCCGTGGTATTTGAGTCAGTCCATCCACGCTGAAGAATGGCCCAAGTCGCACTTTTAACAACACTCATTTTTATAGTAAAGTTATTCAAATGCACGCCACCATAAATTGGAAATGTCCTGGTACGGCGAGCGCAAACTTTGTACGTTGTTAATAAAACTATACCTACATATTTCATATGATTTATGACGGAGAAAAAGATTTTATGAAATAATATATCTACTATGTTTGTTTAAAGCATAAAGTAATATACCTACCTTCCGATAGGTATATTACCCATATGGTTTAAAGTGCCTGACACTTCTTATTGTTAGAACATACGATCCATATAGACGACTTCTGTGGCTCAGTTGGTGGACTCTTGGTAGCTCAAGCCGGGAGTCGCGGGTTCGAATCCCTCCGACGGAACAAAAAGTTTTCAAAGTTCCTGTGTCATGGATGTATATTAAATATGTGTATCATACAAAAATTAAAATTTGAGATTTATGAATATTTTAAAAGTATTAAATAAGTGTAATATTTCCGTTGTCTGGTACCCGTAACACAAGTCCTTCAGGTACTTAGCACGGGGCCAGACTGACGTGGTGTGAAGCATTCATTGATATCAATATTTTATTAATTAAAAATACTGGACAAATACAAGACTACGACGTCATTTTGCCGGCTAGTCAGATTAGTAATCATGGTTTTCAATCGTGTACGCATACAAACCCTTTTAATAAGCGTTAAAAAAATTAAATGACGATTACGAAGACAAATATTCGTCAGAAAAGAAACATTTAAATGTTGGCAATGAAAATTCCAAACTTCATTCAAATCCCGCATACCGAAACATTAACAAAGATGTAACATTAAACAAAACGAAAGTGTATAAAGGGTGCCATTCAAGAAAATGAGAAAAGGGAACGAAAGGTTATAGCCAAATTAAATATTTGCACGGACAACCACTTCCGAGATAAGTGCTTAGTGTTTTTGTAAGCTTTTTTAATTAAGCTTTTGTTATTTGACCCGCTTTCAAAATCTTCTCTACTATGTTAGAGGAGAAAAATTGCAATTTAATTTAGTGAATTAGTTTCAAGATGTTTGACAAAAAATCGCTATGAAAATATACGATCTTTTATTACGTAGTCTTAAGAGTTTCAATACTATTTCGCTGTTTCAGAACATCTGGACTCGATCGAAGCCATAATACTCGTTCATATCATCGAGATTTAAAAATCAGGGCACAGGCGTCTAATAATGTAAAAGTAGCCGTTCTGAATGTAAATCAATTTGATACTGTTGCGAATTTCCCCGCCACCTGCGTCACGGGGTGCTCGATCAAAACTTGACAAAGTACGCCTCGCCCTCAATATTATAATTACCCATTTGAATTACATAATTGATTGCGTTTAAGAACAAAATGTTTTATACTTTCAGTCAATAACGGTTAAAATATTGACGATTTTAACTCATCTAAATTAAGTTGTTTTCTGACGTGTAACTACCGATTTATGAACTGATTATTACTTTGAGTCCTAAAGGGTTGTTCTTATTTCGGAAAATATAGCTGAACATTAAAGTAACAAAGCTGTCGAAAATATCTAGTTTTATTAAAACCGCAATTAAACATCCTATTTTCATCAGACTCTACCAGTCTAGCTTTCCGAGTCCATTTATAAATATTGGAAATTGGAAGTAATTTTTAGCGTGCCCCGAACTTTGATATTGCTCCTAGTCTGCTATTAGTTCAGCGATGTTGAAAGTGTATAGTTTCAAAAGTTTAAAAGAGGCCAAGCTCTGTCAGTTGAAGCTGCTCGCAATTTGATATATTTAAATATAGGTGAACAAAAATATCCATTGAATTGAAATTACCTATTCATTTTTGAACTGTGTAGTGTGTACTGTTTATATACTACTAGCTGTCCCGGCAAATGAACCCATATTATTTTATTGAAGTAACTAAATAACCATGTCACCATGGCTATCCCTTAGCACAAACAATGATCGCCGTCGATCTCTACTTCCTATTAGTCGCGTAATAAAATATAGTCTATAGCCTTTCTTGATAAATGGGCTATCTAACTGAAAGAATTTTTCAATCGGACCAGTAGTTCCTGAGATTAGCGCGTTCAAACAAACAAACTAACAAAGTCTTCCGCTTTATAATATTAATAAGTATAGATTAGTATAGATTATTTTTATAATAACTATGTATTAAATGTGTCGAAAATAGGTAAAAATTACTATAATACACTTCATAAATAGTCAAAACTTATAAAATTAACTTTAACTCATCTCGAAAAAACAGTTTACTTTTTCTAGTGTGAGTCTATTACAGAACGTCTGAAATTGATTTTACATTTAAAAGAATACCAATTTGATGTTCCCATCTGTATAAAGTATAATATTATTATTTATTATTTAAATAGCTGAATTGAGCTGATTTTAATTACAATATATAAAGTTTACAGCAACATGCAAAGTATTTATATTTTACAAATAAAAAGATTCTCTGTATATACAGGCTTTATAGTTTTGTCCTTGTTCGACATGGTAGAAAATAAGCTACGTCTGCATACTCCTTGCCGAATTCCTTATTAATAAAATAGTTCAATAGACAATATTATATAATTACTAAACAAACTCCCAATAGACACTTGCTTTGAGTTACAGTTTAAAGAAAATACCCTTATAAGCTACAAAGTGTTTTATAATGCTTTTGCGCTTAAAAATGTGAACTTTATAACAAAGTGTCGAAACTTTTTAAGAGAGTTTCACACAAATTATATGGAGCATTCTTAGCAGGAGCATTACAATAGCTTTTCTTGATAGTAATGTAAACAAAAATGTAAGAAGCAAAATGGTTTAGTAACAAAAACATGCTAATACAAAAACTATTCTATAGTTCACTATATAATTTGAAAACTCAGTACGTACCTGGATCATAAATCCCATTGTTATAACTTTCACATGAAAACTGAAAGCTAAACTCGTATGGAAGTAATTTTGAAAATATCAATGTTTTGGTGTAATACCGAGCATATTTTAAACGCAATATTCGTTTAAAAGGCTCCACGCGATAAAGAATGATGAACTGAGCTCCAACATAAAATATTTCTCTTCACGTAAAGTTATTTATTAAATTTGTTAAATTCTAACTTTAAAATTTAACGCGTTGAAACTGCAATTAGAATTTCGCTAACATGGAGGATGGCACGATATTATACACTTTTAAATTCCTTTTAATCCAGGTAAGTATTAAAATTCTACAGCTATTGAAAATGTGTCTTATTGCCCAATCCCCTACCCCCCTAGAAATGCCGCAGTTGAAAAGCAATCTGTTACCCCAGGAGGGTACCAACTGCGTTGGAGAATCCCTCTCTGGACGTCCATGCTCAGGAACCCCTGGAGCTGAACGTGGACGTCCAGGCTGCTCCTCGTATTCTGGGGAGGGCAAAACTGCGCTCCAATCTGCTCGGGGCAAGAGCAAACACACAAAGGCACCCCCATCGATATTAAACGTGGACTTTTGCAATATCAGGGGATTACACTCCAACCTTAATGCCGTCCATTACCACCTTGAGACGGCAAAGCCGGCTTTGCTCTTTTTAACCGATACGCAGATATCATCTCCGAATGACACATCATAACTTTCCCACCCAGGGTATTATCTCGAGCACTTCTTTCTACCCAAAGCTGGAGTGTGTGTGTACATCAGAGATGATATCAGCTCTCGCCGCCTCAGCAATCTTGAGGTCATGGACCTGTCCATCTTATGGCTCCGCATAGATTGCGGCGACCACCCTCGCGTCTATGCATGCCTATACAGGTCCCATAGTGGTGACCCCGAGACGGACCGACTCTTGGAGCACCTGCAAGCTGCTTCAGATTTTGTGCAGCAGCAGATCCCATCCGCAGAGATCATAATACTTGGCGATTTTAATGCCCACCACGCCGACTGGCTCAATTCCAGTAAAACTGATCATGCGGGGAGATCTGCCTGCAACTTTGCCCTTGCGAACGACTTGACACAACTGGTCACTACGCCTACGCGAATCCCAGATGTGAATGGTCAGAGTCCTTCCTTGTTGGACCTCCTGCTGACTTCAAATCCTGACGGCTACCAAATATCCGTAACCGCACCACTTGGTTCATCGGATCATTGCCTTGTCAGGAGTTCTGTGCCACTTACGGCGGTGTTAAGACAGCGTGCTGTTAAATACCGTCGTGTGTGGCACTACAAGTCAGCAGACTGGGGGTCATTTTTTGCATCCTATCCATGGGGGCAAGTGTGCTTCTCGCCGGATGATCCCGACAACGCTGCCAACTCTATTGCCGATGTGGTGATGCAGGGGATGGAACTTTTCATTCCGTCATCTGTAGTGCCAACTGGCGGCAGATTTCGTCCCTGGTTTGGTTCATCCCCCAAAAAAGCTTCTCGCCGGAAGCAGGAGGCTTACCAATCCTGGGCCAACGCAGTGTCTGCTCGGGATTTAAATACCAGCACATATAAAAAGGAGTACAACCTTGCCTCTAGGTCCCTCAAGAAAGAGATTACTCGGGCAAAGCAACAGCACGTCAATAGAATTGGCAAGAGACTTGAGCGCCTTCCCTCGGGAACCCGTGCATTCTGGTCTCTGGCCAAAGCTATTGAAGGAAATTTCTGCAAGCCAACCCTACCATCCCTACACGTAGGAAATGGGTCGTTGGCCCAGGACGCAAAAGACAAAGCCGATCTTCTGGGCAAGCTCTTTGCGTCAAACTCGACACTGGATGACGGGGGGCAGAAACCGCCGACCATACCGCGATGCACGAGCATCATGTCGGATATTCGGTTTCATCAGCGCTCAGTGCGAAAAGCCCTCCGTTCCCTTGAAATCCAAAAGTCGAGTGGGCCTGACGGAATCCCGCCTATTGTGTTGAAAAAGTGTGCTCCAGAGTTGGCTCCGGTCTTGACGCGTCTTTTTCGGCTCTCCTATTCCACTGGCATCGTTCCAGCTTCCTGGAAGACAGCCTTGGTGCACCCGATCCCCAAAAAAGGTGATCGCTCAAATCCTTCCAACTACAGACCAATCGCTATAACCTCTCTCTTCTCGAAGATAATGGAATCCATTATCAATAGCCAGCTTCTTCGATACTTGGACGGCCAGGGATTACTAAGCGACAAACAATACGGGTTCCGTAAGGGTCGCTTGGCTGGTGATCTCTTGGCGTACCTGACTCATCGTTGGGCTCAGGCAATTGAGTCGAAGGGAGAGGCATAAAGCGCTGCTGTCAAAGCTTCCATCATACGGGCAGCCTGAGAAATTATGTAAGTGGGTCACTGGTTTCTTAGCAGACAGAAGCATAAAGGTCGTAGTTGACGGCGAATGCTCGGAAACTCAGTCTGTTGATGCTGGTGTCCCTCAGGGCTGTGTGCTATCGCCTACTTTATTCTTACTGCATATCAATGACATGTTGCAGACCAGCGGCATTCATTACTATGCAGATGATAGTACAGGTGATGCTGTATATACCGGCTCCCTCAATATTTCTCGGCAAAATGTCACTGAGAGTCGAAACGAACTTGTGTCTAAGGTGGAGAATTCATTGGAGAAGGTCTCTGAATGGGGTAGACGTAACTTGGTCCAATTCAACCCTGCCAAGACACAAGTCTGCGCGTTCACCACTAAAAAGTCACCAATGATCGTATATCCTCGTTTCGAGGGCACATCTTTAACCATCTCCCCTAGCATTGAGATACTTGGCGTCAACATGTCGAGCGAAGTCCAGTTCCGATATCATCTAGAGGGTAAGGCCAAATTAGCCTCGAAGAAGCTTGGTGTTCTTAACAGAGCGAGACAGTACTTCAATCCGGACCTATACGACCTGCAAACCTTCAAGAAAAGAGCGTATTCCCTCTTAAAAGGACGGCAACGCACCTCCAGCTCTTCTGATGTTGCGAGTGTCCATGGGCGACGGTAGTTGCTTACCATCAGGTGACCCGTTTGCTCGTTTGCCCCCTTATTTAATAAAAAAAAAATGTTTTTTGTGTAATATTTAAAACTTAAATGATACAATAAATTATTTTCTTGTTTTGTAATATTTTTATTTGAGTACTCTTTTTGTCATAGTTTACTATTAATATAACACTTAGGACATTGAAAAATAATTACATATTATTAGTATGCCATTTCCATGACTTACCCAATCTTATAAAATAATACAAAATTTTGCCAAAAGGAAGTTAGAGTTCGGTTACCTCACAACTGTACCGGAGGGATTTGATTACAATGAATTCAAACCTGCAGGGAAAAAAGTTTTGCCTAATTACTTCAAGTATTTTAATGGCGTTTTATTGCTGAAATAAATAAATATATTCCTTCTTAATTTATCATATAGTCAGTTTAGCCCGATGATTTTCATAATCTTCTTATATATAAAATTCTCATGTCTTTACTGATTTTTACCAAATTTATATATGCATATTCAGTAGGTCTGAGAATCGGCTACTCGGTACTTATTATATTGATAAGTGCATTTGTTGAATAAATAATAGTAAATTATTACAACTCGAGAAAAACGACGAAATTGATAGCGATGAACGTTGCCATGGTGACATAATTATTTAGTCACTTCAATAAAATAATACGGGCGATATACTTTATAATATAATGGCAAAGAAACCTTGGCCGGGACAGCTAGTATTATATAAAATTATGGTTTGGTGTTAAATATTGCCGTGACGCCTTCAACCATTTTGTGAGTACTGCTTTTAATAATATCATTATAGCCCGCAACCTGAAACAGTTCTCGGAAACCACACTAGGCGTAACTACTTTGCAGCAGCGTAACACGACAGCCGACACGACACGGCTAAAGTATGAAATTATAGTAGTAGGGGAGGGGAGGGTGCTATTTGTGTAGTCACTTGAGCGACTTGGACACCTAGTAGGTTTTTTACATTAGGTTAAACTGATATAAAAAATAATAAGAGCGTTTTTTATTTTAGCGGTGGGTTCAGAAACTGCAGCCATTATACTCGTAAAGTTTTGAAAAAGAAAAAATATAGTCAGAAAATTGATGATTTAGATAAATTATAAATATACTAGCTGTTGCCCGCGACTTTGTCCGCGTTAACATAGTATAATAACAAAGATGGATAGTTTTCCCCTTTTTGTGGTTCCTTACACAAAGGGCAAAAACCGGCCAAGTGCGTGTCGGGCCACGCGCAATATAGGGTTCCGTAGTACCGCAAGTTTTTGATAAGTTTTATGGTCAATGAACGTACATTTAAAGCATGTTTTACACTACTGACAACATCATCTCAGTTACTTTCAATTTTCAAAGGAATTTGAACGAAAAGGTCCTTTATACTTCGCCGAATACATTTTTTTTAGTTAATCAACTATTACTCAATAACTTATGAAATCTTCTTAGCCGTGATAGTTTTCCTTTTAAATTCAGCATATTTCCTACTCCCGTGAATTTTTTGACATTTCCAGAACCAACCGTTTAGCTGGTAGAAGGGGGGGACACTGGACTCTAACGATTTTTTCCACTTTAAAACTTAGTATTTCACAAACGGATCCCTAAATCGGAAAATGATCTATTAATACTCGCAACTCTTTTAAAAAACCTATTCAACGACACCCCACACGATGGGGTGGGCGCGAAAAAAAAAACGGACTTTCATTAAAACTTGCAACCCCAATTTCACCCCCTTGGGGGTAGAATTTCCAAAAACGCTTAAATACGTATCCATTCATTTTTAATCAGTAACCCAAATATAAAATGTTATGTTTTTAACTCAAGAAATGACGGACTTTCATTCAAACTTTCAACCCCTATTTCACCCCCTTCGGGGTAAAATTTTCAAAATTCCTTCCTTGATGGGTGTCTTCTTAATAAAGCAACCCTACTCACCAAATTTCGTGGCTGTAACTTTAACAGTTTTTGCGCAGCGATGATGAATCAGTCAGCCAGTCAGTCAGGACATGTAATTTTATAAGTATAGATTTTAGACAACAAGGACTAAATAATTTAGTTTAGTGCAAAATAAAATATCTGCAAAGCTTAATTAGGAAAATATGAAGCTTTATTTTTTTATATTTTAAAAATATGTCTCTACAGGCTTACCTAACCATTGAATCGTCAGTGCTTTATATGGAAGCTTCGTTGGGGTACACTAAACATCCCCTATCTTAATCTGACAGATCCGATGACAATTCAATATTCAAAAAAAAATTTTTTTAACCGACTACATGTGGAATCTGATTTCTATACCATAACAACTAGACACATGTCGGAAGCCTAATCAGACACGCTCGAGCTATTCCCGAAATCCCCTCTTCCCCTCCCCAACTATAGAGGTATGTAAGCTAAAACGCACTACGCGTCAGTAGAGATACGGGACGGCACTCCAGTACTAACTAAGCAGATCGCACTTTTATCAGCACGTACAGCGCCGTACGCGTCGAACGCACCGCACCGCACGAATTGCGGCGCGTCCGGTGCGGACGAATGTGCGAGGTTTCGCATCATTTCATACAACGAATTCTAAAATGCGGCGCGTTCGGTGCGTGCGTGCTGATAAAGCGATCATACTTCTCGTACTATATAGCTTTGTCCACATTGTGCCTTTTTCTGTTCATCAAGGACATGCCTTATAGCGCTGTCAACAGCGAACGTGAGGCATGCAAGACGCGCGTTGAAATCGTACCGCGCGCTATGACACTTTTCTTTCAACGCAGATGGATTTTTACGCGCGTCGCGAGCATGCCACACCTTCGCTGTTGATTGCGCTACATCGCATGCCCTTGTTGAACAAAAAAAAGGCACAATGTGGACAAAGCTTATGGGACGTCAAATTTTGCGTCCGCCGCTGCACTGAGTTACGCTGTGCGATCTCACCTTTACGAAACTACGTCTGCACCAAATCTAATCGTGTTATGTTTTCAAATGCATTTTCAGCTAAAATTCAACATAATGTTCGCCCTGATTTTTTCGTCTCTCCAGTCACATCTCCCGACCTGACACTGCGCTTTTTCGTCCATTTTCAGTAACATTTTAGTTCGCGAGCTGACGCTTCATTATGAGACTCGTATTTGATTATGCCAGACCTCTTACCGGCCAGAGTAGTTCATTTGCACGTTTCCCCACTTTCGCATTACGAATACCTTTTGCATTTGTTGAGAATGAAAATATACGTACGTTACTAACATAGTTAATGTACTGTCATGATCATCGGAAATTACCACGGTGTTTGTGTTGTGAATGGGAATAATACCGTGACATGAGAATTTTATATAACCTAACTAATTGATAATACTTTAGGATGTGTTTACTGTATACATTTCTTATGTAGAATTCACAGTGAAAGTAGCGGCGCTGAATTTTTTTTTGTGATTTGCATAGGCAAGCGTCTCAGCGCCACTCATAATATGTAGTATGCTTATTTTTTATCATTTTTTTCGTTAAATATTTTTTTTAAATGGACTCAGCGGAAGCCTGAAAAGTACATTATAATAAAAAGCTGAAAAATATAACGGAAACTTACAAAGGGACAACAATTCAAACATTACGAACAATAGCTAAATGAATAAATGAAATAATTCTTGATGTATTATGAAGGGAATACAGTTATCTAGCGGAGGGTACACAGAGCACTTCAGAAACAGAGAGATCGCCCGGAGCTAATTTTACTGAGCTAAAAGGTTGCCCTGTGGCGGTGACCCGTTTTTTTCAATGGAAGATAACATATAAAATTAACTGTCTTTGTACTCGCAATTAACCCTGCAGTGGTCACGCACCTGAATGGGACGGGAGTGGTCGCGAGGACTACATACGTAGTCCAATTTTAAATAAAGATAAAAATATGTTTAATAATAGTTTCTTTATTTTACTTATTAAAATATAATAAGTATATACATATTTATTAGAAAAAAATAACACAAATTAATAACGACGTATTAAAAGTAATTAAAATAACAAAAATAAAGAGCTTGACTGCGCTTGATATTCTTCGCTACCGCCATCGACTTCATTCAACCGCGCCTCAATGTATGCAGCTTGTCGTTCGGCTATTTTTTGTCCAAAAATATAAAGTAATATTATTTTTAAACAAATCAAAATTATAAAACAGAGTTTATTGTACTAGTATATACTAATATAATATTTAAATACTAATACGGAAATAACAAAAATTGAACCAAAAAAAAAATACTTACGTAAAACGATATTTGAGGGGCTATTGCGTTACGAAAATATGCGTCAGGGGTTTGCGCTGCACTGAATGTGTAGCTAGGTAGGTCATTTGAAAGTACCTAGAGGCGCAAGAGATGCACGCTTACAGTTTTAGAGAAATTTTTGATTTTGTTTACGTGGACTACATATGTAATCCACGCGACCACTCCAGGGTTAAAAGAATTTTGTTTGAAAATATATAAGTCATTATCCTAATAATTATAAATTAAAAGTTATTATATAACTAAAAGTTATAAAAAAATTATCACACTTTCCAAACTGAACATTATTTATTAGTACAATTCACTTTCACTTAACTTTTAAATCACAAATTTTGAAGAACATTTTTTTACCCTAAAATGTTTAGTTGCGGCTTGCAACACCAAGACCAAAACGTGTTAAAAAGGTTGAATACCGGTGGCCTAGTGGCTTGTACAATAATTTTATTGTTAGTATAGTCACAGGTTACACGGTCAAATTTTCATCAATTTGATTGACGGAATATTGTGATGGGTTTAACAATTTCATATTAAAAATACGATCCCGTGGGTTAGATGATCAAATTTTAGTCAATACATACCGGATTGATGGATCAGATTGATGAAAATTTGACCGTGTAACTGGCGACGTACATTTCTCGCGAATCGCGAAAAAACCTCGTAGCGTTCTACGGTCCGCTGCGAGGCTCTACGGTCCGCTACGAGGTGCTACGGTCCGCTACGAGGTGCTACGGGGCGGCTACGATAAGCGCAAACCGCTACGCACGACTACACAGGCCTACGATTGATTACGCGGCTCCACGGTAACGGCGCAATGTTTTAGACAGCGGAAAATTGCGGAAAAACCTTATCACATTTTAGGGCCCACGCTGTAAATACTAGCGCTATATAATATTAAAGAGGTAGCACCAACCATATTATTAATTATTTTTATAGGTGTTCAGTTCAAGTCATAATACACTTAAATAGCAACTTGTACAAGTAAAGTATTATACCTGTTTTAAATACCTTTAATTTCAATGTATTATAATATTATGTATATCTCTTGCAGCTATATTTCTTAATATAATAGTCACTATGTATTAAAAAGATATTACACAATGCCATCGAGTACCTTATATCTATTGTAAGCCCATATTAGGCTAAGCCCTTAAAGGGAATCGGAAAATGGGCATTTGATAAAGTCAGAAAGATTTCCGTTTTTTCCCAGAAGGTGCGAAACATTATATCGAAGCTTTTGTTAGGGCAAGGGCCTTGATAAGGTTTAATGCGGTTTAATCGAAGGGCACCAGATTGACCGAATGATTAGCGGTATTAGTCGTATAAATAGCGTTCGTAGCTCTGTAGGTAGACCTTTGATTTGAACTCGAGAGGGCACAGGGCGATTTTAGGAGTTGGTGGTGTACCAGTGAAACATTTTCATGAATTAATATTTTAGCCCTCATGCACAGGGTTGGTCACAAACGTATAGACAGGTCATCCTTCAAGTTAGCCCTTAAAATAATGTTATTTTTAGGGCTATATCAGAGATATGTGTCTTATAATCTTGTAATTCTTTAAACAATTAGTGTTTAAAGAATTTCTTCTATAAAGTATTCCACAAGTCACAACGGATGCAAAGGCCTTAATTTGGCAGTTATATATTTATCGCCACCATGAGGACATTCGTTATTTCCATTGCCGCCATTATATAAATCGTTTGATGTTAAATTGCGGTCCGAACGTGAGAAAAATGTTTTTATTAAATGTTCCTGAATCTATCATGTTGACCAACACACAATGGTTGGCAATTTTTATTATACAGTGCTTACTGTAGCCAAGGATTATGACTAACAGCAAACATTAAATCCAAGAAGAATGGGGCAACTCTTTGAGGCCATTTTCACATTTGAATATTGTCGTTTATGGGGCTAATTTTCTTATTTTTTTTTCTTTTAAATGCCACGTTAAATTGCATTCATAGTTTTCAAATCTTCACTTTACAAGTTTACACCGAAGACAGAGCAAGTTGTGATTTTTAATATCTATGTCATATCTTAGAAATACATTAATTATTATTTATAAACGTGAGTCAAAGTTGGAAACAAGGATTTGCGGTGAACAGGTAAGTCTAGTGTCAAAGTTCGGTAGCCGCTAACTCCCTGGAAACTGGAGGTTATAACTGTCCAACTTATTACTTACCCACGTTCCTCCAGACCAATATACAATATTACCATATTGCATTTCCTGCTGGTACTTCTGAATACTTGTTATATGAATTTACAGTACATAGAGCCACAAACTATAATAGTGTATTTTTGATTAGTGAATAAATCTACCAAGGTCTACCTCTACTATTAGGATGGTTTACACCATTGTCACCTCATGCTGACAATATTATGAAATATCGTGACAATTCTGAAAATACTGTAACTCAAAATAACGGTACATATAATGACTTTATACTCCCGAATCATATTTCGATGACATCGACAGTGCTACGAAGGTAGGGATAAAACGACAATCTCTCTCAAATGACACTCAAGACGGCGGTATTAGTTCTAAATTCGGCTAAACATCCTTGTATTCCTGTCGTTAATTTACTTGAGGTTATATAATTATTTATAGTTTCTTTTGTTTCCTTCTTACTTCCTCAATAAATGAGAAAAGTAAAACAATACTCAATATTTATCAAAAGAAAAACAATTCGATAATCACTATAGAACCAAAAGGCACCCTCAAATTGAATCGCTCAGATCATACGTAACATGATATAAAAGGAAAAATAGAACAACTTAGTCTATTGTAAGAAATGATTTCCCAGTGCGTCCAAAACATCCCTCCACTAACTCTTGAATGGTGAAAAATAAAGCGAAGTAGAGTTTTGTAGCATTATCGAAGTAGATGCAAACTAGGGAGGCTTTGAAAGGTTTTCCCGAGGGAACCGAGCAAGGGTATTCCATCTTGCGAGTTCTAGTTCGTCTAAGTAAGGAATTGTATGAAACATATATGTTTAGAGTTTTCGGTACAACGGTTTTTTCGGAAATGTCTCACGGAACGGTTTTATTTTGAAGATTGATACCCTTTAAAACTGTGCAGTGCACTGTTTGATTTTGGGATAAGAAGTACTTATTTTAAGTATAAATATAACGGTGTGTGTCACTAAATAATTAAACACGTAATCTATAGTTAACTTTTTTTCTACCAACTTGCCAAAATAATAAAAAAAATCGAATTCAGGCAAACGGCTGAATGTATTATAATTATTCCCGTGAAAGCTGCTCGTACCTGTGACGTACTGTAGATAAATAAACCAATTAGTTAAGCACAAGAGTGACCTACATACAGACGTACGAAAACGCTAACTAACATATTCACGACATTCAGAATTACCTGCAAGATATTTCGGATATCGCTAGAATTTAGACTTAACACAAAATTAGGAAAAACTCACACTTTATTCTCCATATCTTTCTCAATGTTAAAATTTGGTAACCAATTAGAATAAGAAAGAGATAATAATAATATTTTAATGATACAAAATCATATATTTTTTTGGAAAATAAACTTTTGTTCATTATTTAAGTGAATTTATTTTATTTAAGTCAATATAATATTATGACAAAACATAATATTGAAGAGAAATTCGTAGAGTATAGTATGTTATTCATAATCAACATAATATTTGTAGCGTGAATCTTAATTCTATTATAACAAGGAAGTACTACGTCTCTCATACAAATGCTACGCATATATAATTTCATATTAATTTTAATTACGGCTGTGTTTCACAAATTTGTCGAATTTAAGTTCAAACAACTTGAACTAGTTTTCATTTGTCGCGCAATATGAATTAATTTGCTTCACTCACATAATATTCCATTTTCTCACACATTCTCCTCATACATAAAATTTTTCATCAATATAATATCGCGATGATAATAATATTGTAGATTCTTAAAAAGAAACATTGTTAGCGGATAATTGACAAGTAAGATATTATATTGTTTATTCTTCCAAGATAATCATAATTTCATAATGATGGAAGATCTCATAATTATTATTGTTATTGTAGAGTATTACTATGTTGTATACCTCTGAGGTAGAATTTTTAAAAATTAGTTAATTGTTCGTAATATCTAGGATGCAGAGTTAAAAGCACTATTCAATTGTAATCTAGAGCACATCATAACGAGCCAAAGTCATAAAAGATGAAAAAATATACTCTTATAACAATAAAACAACAACGATACTAAAAAACAAAAGTTATTGAAATGTCAAATCCACAACAAACCTCAACAATGAAAATTATTTACAAATAACAAAACTAACTAGGATTAATGAATTCACAAAACATATTGTTAGACATTCGCGACTTAATTAAAATACATAATATATACGTTACGATTGCAAAGTTTTTATAATCTAACTTTTAGCATTTCAACTCGAAATGGGGTATTTAAGTTTGAAACTAAATCCTCAAAATGGCGAGGCCCTTGAGGTATAATTTCGGTAATAATACCCATGTGGTCATCCCTTGTCAATCAAATGAAGGACATCTGCGGTTCGTCAGGGATATTGATTACGGCCCTGAACATGAAAAATGTTGTTTTAAATTATTATTAATTGCTGGTTGATCCCATATGAATTGAGATACCTACGATATCAGTTCAATTACAGACAGTTGGTATGACTATACATCGAGTTTCCTCTGAAATGACTAAAAATACGCCGTTTTAGGGAGCGTGACTTTGTACAATACTAGACTTATTGACGTCACAGTTGTACCCATAAAGTTAATATACCTAGCAGAATAGAGCAATAATCTCGAGCTGTCAAACTAAACTGAAATTGATTTACGTCTGTATGTAAAACATATTTCTGAAGAGATTAAATTGTCAACGTGCCGATAAGTGCCGACTGGACGGCAAAGAGATGAAAAAATTGGTTCTGCTGTATCACATGTATCACACGTCTCTTTATATCACGCAGTGTTACTGATAGTGACATCTCGCTTGCTCAGGCCTTTGTTTCTCTATTCCACTAGGTATATGAATACTTTGATCGGAGGTTCTAGGAATTCCCAATATATTCTTTTTTTGTCGCGATCACCGGTGCTCGCGCGGGGCCTGAAGGATTAACTTTATGGTTGTACCAAACTCAATCTCGTGCGCAGTTCCAATAACGGCCATTTTTTTCCAGGCAAGATGCGGCCATTAGCGCCACTAGTGATCCGGCTGCTGGCCGTGTCACTGGTGGCGCTGGTCCTGGCCGAGCCCGGTCCCGGCACCGCCGTGGTCACGCAGCTGCCCGAGAGGACCACCATCCCGATCCGCGTGACGCCGCAACGCAAGCAACGGCAACGCAACCGACGCCGGACGACAACGACGACAACCGTTGATCCGTACGAAGACGAGGATGATCACACCACACCTGTCACCACCACCACCGTGGATCCGAGGAGCTTCGATCACAGTAAGTACTTTGCTTACAGGGATGATATATCATCCCTGTAACAGCAATCTATTATAATAGATGACGTTAGTGGAAGAAGCAGGTAAGTAGCAGTTAAAATTTACCGATTTTTAATGAAGTATGTAATGGTGCTCCTACACTGCAGTTAGAAAATGTTTAGTAACGTTAGTAAACATTTGATTGCAAACATTTAATCACAAATGTTAAAAAATGTTTAAAATGTTTTCACGTTAGAAAATGTTTAGTAAACGTAAGGTTACAAATTATAGCAAAACAAATTACAACAAAATAAAACATATTGTGTTACATTCTGTTTGTAAACCTTTTATAAAGGACGACGAGGTATGCGGTGAGCCAATAATAGATTTAAATGTTATAAAATATTAGTAAACATTTTCTATTAGTGTAGGAGCACTTATATGTGTATCAGTTTCTAACAAAATAACACCTGACAACATTTGTTAGTAAATGTTTTTATGTTAGAAAATGTTTACAAACATTTTCTAACGGCGGTGTGGGGGCACCATAAGTTACATGTTTTGTCAAATTATAAAGCAAAAATTGACGTATGATTCGCATTAAATTCGCGTATTTTGTTGGTAATAGACCTTGGCTCGTACGTAAGGAATTCTTATTATAAGACAATTACGGCGAAGCCATCTGATGTTGGCCAATTTGTATGTTTAATCCTATATCATCTACTCATAATAACAGGCTTCCTAGCCTTAGTGTTATCCTTAACATGGCTATATATTCTAATAGTGCGGTCAAGTTGGACATGGAACATTCCATGTCGATATGAAATGTTTCAGCTAAAGTAAGTTAGTAAATAGCCATCCACACAACTTCATAAAGTTATACCTGCGAGTTGCAAAATATAAGGACTCCAGGTAATTCCATTTATAAGATGGCCATCTGAACGCCGAGAGTCGAGAAAACTTAGTGAAGGTATACGTTGCAAATTAATATTTGCATTCATAAACTTTACTAAGTTTAAACGAAACACGATTGCTAGTGCAAACATCTCGTATTTGACCGCCGTAAGTCCACCCTAATGAGCGAAGCTTTGATAAGATCTGTAGTTTATGATACCAAAGCGAAAGTTTCGTTAATCTGGATTTAAAGTTACCGTGTATATAGAACTACAAGAATAATTGGCGTATAAGCGAGCGGTGTGACTTTGTTATGTCACAATATGTCAAATTTCCACTAGAAACATTCTAATTTCTAGTGCTATTACCAGATAAAATTAATTTTGTCGGCAACGTAAAATGATACTCGTATGACATTGACAGGAGGATTTATGAATATTAACTGTATTATTTTAATTTCAATTTTCAAGATGATGGTTTTAGTTATAACAGGGATGATGACAAGGTCGAGGTTAGCGAATTTTGTTAATAAAATAAAGAAAGCACGGTAAAAAATAAGCGTTACCAAAATTTAGCTCGATAGCATTTGTATTTTTTTTTTTGTTAGGCGCCTTCAAAGTTGGATAATCAAGTTGAATTTTTTGACGTGATAACGTCTTATAATTCGATATGGGGTGCGCGCCCGAAAAACATGACAGTTCATGTGTCGTTACCTCGCTCTGAGGCGTTCCATATAAGGCTTGAAGTGCAAGCGAGAGCGCGGAACGAGCGACAAGGAAGCACAATCGGCCTTTGCGTTCGGCAGCGTTCGACATCCGTCTCTCTCCTAAGTCCTACTTGAGTGAGCGATGCGTCTGCGTGGACAGCTGATATATTATATAGTATAGTAGCTTGTCCCGCTGGGCCAACAAGACGCTGACGTAAGTGCTGCAATTGTCGATATCTTGCTACTCGAAGTGAGGTGACACTTGTAGTAACTATTGTTTTTACGTAACATTTTTAAATTATTTTTTTTTATAAAATGTAGAGGTCCGATAGCAGTAAAAAATACAATAAAAGTACTTTGGTGATATATTCAAATAGAACTTTGTTCTTTGCATAGGTCGATTTGAAAGAAATACATCGAAATAACTTTAGGTTACAGTCGAAAAATTTTGTTTCTATTTATAGAGATTCGGAAGCGAGGGTTAAGGGGTTAAGGATAGATGAACGTGACAACGTCATACGTTGTCACGTTCAACTATCGTTAGTAAACCGACTTTACAGACAACCGATTTTTTTTTCAATTAAAGAAGACTGGTCACGGAACATATAATATTTACGCATGCCCGACACGAAAGAAACGTATCCCATTGTTTTCGTCATGTTATGGGTATCCAGGATATTTAATTTTTATATTCAATATCAGTGGCTGCTAAAAGTGCAAATATTAAGCCACTTTATTCAATATCACTGGCTAACATGTAAATGCACTTATTAGATGTAAAATGCAGTCACGACATGTTTCTTCAAAAACGTATAATATATAAATATAAAACATAGTAACATACCATCGAGGAAATTGAATCCTAGGCATTTGTCGGATCAACGTCATTTGGTCGGCTTATGTCAATTCAATGTTAGCTGTGATCTGTCGGCTCGGTTTGACTCAACGCGACCAAACTACGTAGGACCCTCATCTGCCTAGGAATCAACTTCTCTGATAGTAAAATCCCACCATTGATGGAAGATTTTTTATTAATGAATATTACTGACATACATGTTATCATGAAAAGCGAACATTAGGAAGTTGTGCACACGTGATAAGTGCTATTATTATAGACTAGGATGGGCTAGACATCTCGTTTTCATGTTCATTAGCTAAAGAAAAACTTATGTAGGTATCTATATAGATTTATCTCGCCCTCAGTGTTATAATTATCACGCGTGATAAAATATAACATGTTTGAAACATACTAGAAGGTACCTAGTGAAAAAATATATTTTTTAAATTGTACCTACCTAGGTAAACAAAATAATATTTATGGTTTTGTGTTTTTATATAATATATTTCTAAGTGTCCCACTGATATTGAATATAATTACACGCAAATAACGATTCTTATTTTTCGTTTTAGCACTTTTGATACTGCGCCTGAAGAAAAAAAGAAAGCAATAAAATAACATGTTAGCCATTGATTTTGAATATAAAAATTACATATTTTGGATACCCATAATACAACGAAAATTATTTTTAACAAAAAATTAAAACCGACTTCCAAGGTAAAAACAATAATAACATTAATATGAACTAAAAAGTATTAAATAATTTTTACTATCTAATAGTGCCTTTTTCCGAATTCGGCTAAACCTCAACTATTTCTGTACTCAATCTTCATTATTTTGAAGTCGGTACCAGATAGCTGAATCTTCAGTCCTCTGACAGAATATTAAAAATTTTTGGAACTGGCACCGACTTCAAAATTATGAAGATTGAGTACAGAAATAGTTGAGGTTTAGCCGAATTCGGAAAAAGGCACTATTAGATAGTAAAAATTATTTAATACTTTTTAGTTCATATTAATGTTATTATTGTTTTTACCTTGGAAGTCGGTTTTAATTTTTTGTTAAAAATAATAATAATTTCACTCTTTTTAGTTACACTAGTAGATAAATCTTCGCGTGTATTTTACGTATCTTATTACAATTTGTTAAGAGTCACAACTCACACTCACAAAATAATATAATATTATCAGTGAAGTGAACATATTGTGCTAAGTAATTTAACAATTTTAATACTTCAAGCCCGAAGCGGTCACCGGCGATTGCGATAACAATAGAAAGGCTATTGTGTCTCGTTTTTCCACGATCGAAGGATCTATCAGATAAAAAATTGTACAAACTTGCATAGGATGTAGCGTAGCATAATATTTAATATTATCATAATTATTGACAGCTGTTTTTGTAATCAAGAATTCAAATCGATAGGTACTTAGTGCACCATCTATCGATTAATAAGTATAACTAATTAAAAAGACACTTAATGACTTTGTTTTGTTTAAATGCTCTTTTTAAAATAACTTTATTTTAATTCTATTTGTCTATTAAAATTTTATAAAGTAGTAAAGTATTCGATCTGTATATAAAGTAGTTAGTAAAGTATTCGATATTCTGTCTTCTGCCGCCACGCTGGGCGGCGACGCTGGCGGCGTGTATTAAAAACAAACAGGTGTTGTTAATTGTTATACAGTACATAATTATTATTATTAGTATATCCATACCTATGCCTTGTACTATTATCTATTCTGTGCCATGAGACATTGGTGGCCTTAACACGACGTGGTAATGATGATGATGACGATGATGATAATGATGATTATGATGATGAATATGAATTGCATAGTAGTTTATGCTTTCTGTTCTTAAAACAACGCCGAAACTCCCAAACGTGTATCTATAAGGAATCAGGAGTTCTCTCAGCATCATCGAAACCATGGTATACCTTGACCCAATATTTGACTTTTTGGTAGCGTATTCTTAGTACACTTCACATAAAACCAAAATCACCATATGTTTCCATATAAATTTCGAGGAGTTCCCTCGATTACTCATGGATCCCATCATCAGGTCACCACCTTTGTGAAAATGGGACCAAATTGGAGTGAATCCTAATACAACAAAACAAAAATTTCGAAAATCGGTTCACAAACGGCGGAGTAATCGTTGAACATACAAAAATAAAAAAAAATAAAAATAAAAAATAAAAAAATATCCACAGCCGAACATATAACCTCCTCGTTTTTTGGAAGTCGGTTAAAAATGGTATATGTCTCGTTTCTGTCGGGCCTGGGTCACAAATGACCCGTCGTCGCCTTTCTTATTATTTGTATACCATTCGATAACTTATGCAATTAAAAGCAACTTTTGGTATGAAACCACTTTCATAAACGCAATATTTAATTCTATTTTATGAGATGTTTGAATTGTTTATATCTTGGTAAATTTTTAAGCTATGAGAGTCATTCTTTCAGCGATGTTTCTATTTTTTAAGGTATTTCAATTGCCAATAAGAAAAAAAATTAGTCATCAAGCATATTATTGCCAGCCATGTGCCAAAACTTACTTGTAGGGTTCAAGGTCATTTCTATTCAGTGTCGGATATGGCTTCATTATTTAATTTTAACTTTTAATTACTTGCTTTTGTTTTCGCCGCTCGAAAGGTTATTGGTTCGATATTACTTTTATAAGTTTTCTCGTGTACAAAAATAGCCTAAAAATCTATTAATTTCTAAAGAATCTACGATTTTAAAAGGTACTCTACGGTTAGGTTCACACGGCACAATCCTGCACTTTTTTTTGCAGTATACATCTTAACGAATAAATAGTGGCGCATACAATGTTTATTATAGAACCATTCACACGTTGATTGTACTGCACTATTTGTTGTTGACATTGTATGCGCCACTATGACGTATACGGTATACTGCAAAAAACGTGTAGGAAACGTGCCTACCTAAAGACCCAAAGCGCGCTAACCTAAAGACGTTAACTACCTATAAATCAGTTGTGAAGGCAATCGTTTAGTATTCAGCTGTAAAGTAACAAAGATTTCAATGTGGAACGAGAATTTATGCATTGGATCATAGTTACTATCATGTAATTCTTAGCACACGTTTTATGAAAGGGATCGGCGTGATTTAGTACGTGTACTAACGCCACTGGCATTGAATCACGCGATAAAGAATTTAGTACAAAGTGTTATTAAAGGTTTGTATTATATTACATGCATAGAGTTGGTATCTTTACAGTTAGGTAAATAAGTTTAAACATTTTATAGAAGAGTCCTGACCCAGAATCCTGACATATTAATTAACCGACTTCCAAGAAACGAGGAGGTTATATGTTCGGCTGTGGATATATATATATTTTTTTGTATGTTCAACGATTACTCCGCCGTTTGAGAACCGATTTTCGAAATTTTTGTTTTTTTTTGTATTTGGTTTCACTCCAATTTGGTACTATGTTCACAAAAGTGGTGACCTGATGATGGGATCCAGGAGTAATCGAGGGAACTCCTCGAAATTTAAATGGAAACATATGGTTATTTTGGTTTTATGTGAAGTGTACTAAGAATATGCTACCAAAAAGTCAAATATTGGGTCAAGGACCAAAAAGTCAAAGATACACGTTTGGGAGTTTCGGCGTTGTTTTTTTTTTTTTGTTTATTATGGCAACAAACAGTCGTGTATACATAAAATTTACATTAGGTTAACAATAATTAAGATTAAAGACCTACAGTGCACAAGAATTATACAAATAAAATAGAGAAGAAGTTATTGGTACTCAAAGAAAACAAACTTAGATATTAGGACATGAGATGAAAATATAAAGATGAGGATTACTTAAACATAGGAAGATAACATAACTTTAAGCTTATTCTTTAGTATCTTAAGGGATACATTAAATAAATCTAGTTCTAAAAACTCTTTGTTATAAGTATTGGTGGAACGATAAAATAATGAATTTCTAGTATAATTTTTATTACGACGGGGTGGAACAGACAAAGGTATTTTACGTAAGGAGCGTACATGAATACGAGATGGACAAGAAAATTCTAAGCAGCCAAGAAGCGCTGAAGAATCAATTAGGGTATTTATAATTTTAAAGAGATAAGTAATATCAAATGATTTTCGCCGGTCGGATAGAGTAAGTAAATAGTATTTGTGCAAGCCTTCGGCATATGTAGTGGCTACTGCGTTATTCCTGTAACTATGTGATTTGACAATATTTTTTTTTTTATTTTTTCAAGTCTATTAATATGAATGTCGTAACAAGGATTCCAGACAGTTGTGCAAAAATCAAGGATGGATCGAACGTAAGAGAAGTAAAGAATTTTTAATGTGTTATAGTCTTTGAAGGGTTTACTTATTCTAAGTATAAATCCAAGTCTTCGGAAGGCAGAGCTTGTGATGTGGTCTATGTGATGATTAAATGAGAGCTGAGAGTCCATCACAACTCCTAAATCTCTTATGTGAGTTACTCTTTTGAGAGTTGTATTGTCTATGTGGTAATTAAAGCAGAGAGGATTCTTTTTCCGAGTGTAAGTTAAAACGTGACATTTATTAACATTAAGATAAAGTTGATTTTTCGAGCAGTAATCACGCAAAGCATTTATATCAAGTTGAAGTTTACTAAGGTCACCTTGAGATTTAACAATTTTGTAGAATTTTGTGTCATCCGCGTAAACCAGGTGATGACTGTGTTTAAAGACATGACCAATATCATTAATGTAAAATAAAAATAAAAGAGGACCCAAATGTGAGCCCTGTGGAACACCGGACAGGATGAAACTGTGAGGAGAATCCTTTCACGCACACAGATTGACTTCTGTTGAGAATGTAGGACTGAATCCATCTCAGTAGGCTGCCGTGTACACCGTCTGCAGAGAGTTTATCAATGAGTATGCTATGGGTGATTTTATCATATGCTTTGGAAAAGTCGGTGTACACGACATCAAACTGAGCATTTTTTTTCCATTGCTTATGCTAGAAACTCGGTAAAGGTAATCAAGTTACTTTCAACACTTCTATGTTTGTAGAATCCATGTTGTTTGGGGGAGACAAAACTACCAGCCGCCTGTGCAATGTCGGATGTAACCATTTTTTCGAGAATTTTACCTAGAACACATAATTTTGAAATGGGTCGATATTCGGTGATAAGATGCTTAAGGTTATTTTTTGGGATTTTAAGTTGTTTTAAGAACAGAAAGCATATGCTACTATGCAATTCATATTCATCATCATAATCATCATCATCATCATCGTCATCATCATTACCACGTCGTGTTAACCTCTCAATCCCCGGCCGAGCACCGGTGCTCGGGGTCACGTGACAGCACACTTCCGTCATACCCCGCGCGAGCACCGGTGCTCGGACTCGCGAGCACCGCTGCTCGCTCGGGGATTGACGGATTTCGCTAATTTACATACTACTTTTGTATGAAGGACTTTGGTTAATAACGTTCTTTGCTACATGGGCCACATTCTTAATGAAAAAAAAATACTTTACTCTCTGGGCGAACATCTGATTTCAGTCTGTCAAAAATCGTGTTTACGGCGCGTGTGTTGTTGAGTTTTTTTATGGATTTTTATGAATATTTCTGACTTTCTCGAATGTAAATATTGATTTGTATTGGTAATTATGTTAATTTAGGTATAATAATGAAGTCGGTGCCAGTTCCAAAAGTTTCAAATATTCTGTCAGAGGACTGAAGATTCAGCTATCTGGTACCGACTTCAAAATAATGATGATTGAGTAGGGGAGCGGGGGGCACGTTGTTACAATTTTTAGATAGTTGTTAATATGACAAAAGCTATCAAATAAATTATACGTTTGATTACTTGTAATGTTAGTATGTCTATCTTATATATAAAATTCTCGTGTCACAATGCTAGTCCACGAACTCCTCCGAAACGGCTTCACTGATTTTTACCAAATTTTATATGCATATTCAGTAAGTCTGAGAATCGGCTACTGGGTACTTTATATATTGGTAAGTGCATTTGTTGAATAAATAATAGTAAATTATTAGGACCTGAGACTGGCGGCGGCCATCGTTTGTGATCGACGTTGCCATGGCGACATATTTATTTAGTCACTTCAATAAAATAATATGAGCGAAACAATACAATATTATGGCAAAGCAATGTTTGCCGGGACAGCTAGTTTAGCTATAAAATTATGATTAAAAAATTATTAAAACTTATGTAATTTTTTCACAATGGAGAATTTAACAAAACAAGTAGATTGTAACATCTTACCCCGGAATTGGGGCCAGTTGTTACATCATCGGGGCACGATGTTACGGTAGATAAATAAAAAAAATCATCAGTGATACATATTTTTTTATTAGTATTTCAAAACGATATAAACAATAGAGATCACTTTATACAGTGTTCTAATATTTATGAGTAATTGTAATGTCTAATTATGGTAATTATTTGAGCTTTTCTAATGCTTTCGTTCTGTTTTTCTTTTATAATTTCTCATCCTGGAAAAAATAAAGAATATGTCGAGTTCTTAAAATAGGAAAACGAATGGTACAATACCAGATATGGTAATATTTTTGAGGTAACATATTTGTATGTAACAACTTACCCCAAACAATTGTAACTACTTGCCCCATTGCACGTTTTTAAATATAAATTTATTATTGAAGTTATTATTAATGGATATCTATAGTAGAATAAAACAATATTGTAAATTAAAGGTAGATAATTATTATGAACGTTCAAGGTTAAAAATTTTGACAAAATAAAAATATAGTCGTCAGGAATCAAATATTTCGTAAAGGATTTTTTTACTTACATGATTGAAATCGGGACACATGCTCACAACCTAGCAGCTCAGCGCTTGGTGGGTCATTGATTGTTTTTATATGATGCACGATGTTATAAGGAAACAAATGAGTACAATCATGTCTATCAAAGAGTTTAAAATCCCGGTAAAAAACGCGTGTAACTTCTTACCCCTGTAACAACGTGTCCCCCGCTCCCTTACAGAAATAGTTGAGGTTTAGCCGAATTCGGAAAAAGGCACTATTAGATAGTAAAAATTATTTCATGCTTTTTAGTTCATATAAATGTTATTATTGTTTTAACCTTGAAAGTCGGTTTAAATTTTTTGTTAAAAATAATAATTTAGGTATTTTTTGGCCGTTTTATCCGTCAGTTAACTTTTTTTATCTTTACGCTGGGTGCTGTATTCTGTTTTGTCTGTCTTCATGCTGAAACCACTGAACCGATTTAGTAGGGTATGGACATATTTTTTTCCCGATAAAAAAATTAGATAGTTTATATTTTTTCTCGGGGCTAAAAAGTAAATAACAAGAAAAGGCAATATCTAGTTTAAATTCATACTCAACTCTCAAGTATAATTGAAAGTTCAGTCAACATTATTAAAGAATCCTTTCGCTATAAAAACTTTTTACTAGCATAGTTTTTGCGGATGTAACAAGCAAGCACTTGGAAGCATTCATCGTAGTTAGGTACCTTAGCAACTGTGGCACCGAGCCAAATATCCAGCGTTAGCATGCTGTAAATAAAATTTTACAAACTTTTTTAGAACTTGTTTAAAAACTACTAATCAATACTAGTGTTACTGTAATTGCCAATTATTTCTAGTAAAGTTTTGTATATATTTCATGATGAAATGGGACAGAAAACGTGCAGATGGATCACGTGGTCGAACATTCTGTCGCCGCTCACGAACACTCAACAACACAAGACTAGCGACTGCCATTTTTGTAACATTGATGTTTTGTAGCTCCCCTTTTATGAAACTGACTCATTATCTTTGTCCGCACTGTGCCTTTTTCTGTTCGTCTATGGCATGTGCTATAGCGCAGTCAACAGCGAACGTGAGGCATGCCCGCGACGCTTGACTCCTCTGACCGTCCAAAACTTTCGCTTTGTTATTAAATTAAATGACAGTTGACGTTGCGTTCTTTGTTTCATTTAATTATTGAATGCGCCAAAACGAAAGTTGAATGAAAGAAGATGACGAAAATTGAAGACGAAAGCGCATAGTGTGTACATAGCTATTGGTGTCGAAACATTTCTCTCTCATCTTTTATTTTTACATAAGCGACCACAGATAAACTAATGTTATTTGGTTACTATGCTACCGGATTTACGCTCTGCCAAGTCGTTAATTAACGGTTCTCATACGATATAACTTTGAAAGTAACATTGTTTAACACTTTGCTGAATGACTATTATTGGTGATGCAATAAAATGTTGTCCGTTTTTTGCTGATATTTACGTATAGACGATCTACAAACCTTTTAAAAAAGGGAGCGTATACCTCATGCTGGCAACTCTGTCCATGCGTCACTTTCAATTCGTAAGTATGTTACTTATTAGTACAAAAAATAATCTCTCGCAATCTTACAATCAGGGTCACGTGTACCGATGTGAGTTTAGCACGTTTTGCCAATACTATAAGTACAGGGTGACGCCAAAGAAGCTTTCACTTAAAAATATAAGATGACAACAACAGAATTTAAAAGTATGCATCTTTATATTACGTAACTTAAGTACAGTATATCGCATCACGTTTTGTTTTAATAATATAAGGGTCCATACCCGCATTTTCCTTCTATTACTATTATCTTCAAAAAGTGCGTTTGAATAAATTCAACAAAAAAAATACAGCTGGAGATACAATCAAAAGTTTCCCTTTGAATCTAAAAAGTCCTCTCTGAAATTGATTCGATAGCTTTTGTTAGAAATTTTATTTAATCATTGTATTATAAGGGGTGTGGTTTTTCCAAGGGGTGTTGTTTAACATGTCAGTCACGTAGCCGGGTTGTTTCTAGGTGTTCATATAAATTACCGACAATTCCAGGCTGATGTTTTTGTTTATTTCCTTTATGACACACATGCGCTAACATGCAATGAAAAAGTAATTTTTATGTTTGCCCATTGCATTTGAAATTGCGATAAACAAACAATTTGTTGTATAGATGTTAGCATGAGTTTTCAAATCGATAAAAGCAGTAGCTTTTTATGACATAACTATGTATTTAAGTAACATTATAAAGATATTCTCGTTTTTTTTTTGCTTTTATGAGAGCGTTCCCACTAGACCAATATTGATGAAATCCGGCGTATATTACACAGACTACGGAGAATTTTAGGAGCAAAAATCACACTAGTTAAGTTACCTTTAGATATTTTTAGTATATTCAAAACCATCACTGCATACCATTATACTATAATACTGACGTCAAATGATTTTTACGTCCCCATTATTTCTCACAACGGAATTAATATTGATATCACAAAAAAAATACCGAGCCATTACCGTGTCAATATAATTTTTCACTCAAGTTTCATTTTCGTACATTAAGCCTCAAAGCAATTTTAGCAAAACATTTATAGCGTTCAATTTAACTTATCAATCTTCTGAACTGCCAAAAAGTCATTTTGTACTATGCAAAAAATAAACAGCGAAAATCCACTTTAAAGTATTCGATTAAATAAGGAAACGTTTACACAATACTTGATTAAAATATTTGTTACGTTGTCTAAAGATAAAAGCGAGAGGCAAAATGAGAAATCGCTTTTTACTACAGCCCATCTATCTAATAAACCTAATATTGGTTCGATACGCGCTCAAGAGGCGTATAATAACCCTCGCCCCACCAAGGGGGAGAATTAGACCTCAGCTATTTATGAGCCACCACACGGAGAGCTCTAAAAGAGTTTTTAGTACTGGATATGTTCATTATTATGACATTTCTAAACGAGTCTATAAAAAAGAATGGATCAGTTTTTGGATGTCATATCAATAGTATTCCTTTGTTTGTTTTTCTTTAAGGTAGACAGGAAATTGTTCATAAACTTACCTTCGTAAAATACACGTCCGTTGTCTATGAAGCCTCCTGTAACTCAAACTCGAGAGACCTCGTCTTCCAAGAACTAAACCGGTTTAGTTACATATTTAAAATATTCTAAATACATTCTCGGAAACGGCTAGAATTCTCATTTCTTCGTAATGAAACTTTAATGTAGACTTAATGCTATAGACTGGTCACGAAGCTTTCTGCCAGTACCTGTAAAATATACAGGGTGTAATAAGACCACTTCCGATAACTTTGGGGTATGATTATACTACATTTTCTGATAACGAAAATGTTTTTTTTTAATTTTTATTTTTTTTTTAATTTTATTTTTATTTTTTTTATAATTATTAATACCCTTTAAACATGATAATAAACCACATAGAAAAATAATTTAAAATATTTTTGTTAATTTTATTATTTTTACTCCATTATGCAATAGGCAGCGCGCGGTCAACGTTCTCGTGTGTACGAAGTACCTACGAACACGAGAACGTTGACCGCGTAATCAGCTGTTAGCACTTAGCTCCGGCCTACGCACGCGTCGAAAGATCGTATGCGACGAATGACGATACACTACGACAGAACACACAGAAACCCATGAAGGTCGCCATGACGTGGAACTTAGAACTCTGACCTTTGACCTCTTATCTAAGTTACTTGGAGTGTTAAAAGTTAATGGTAACTCATGTAGAAAACTGTAAGCAACTGTCTGTGCACAACTTACTACAGTATGGCAAACTTAGAAGTTTGCCATACTGTTGTACTTGTAACTAGTCTAAGATTAGACTACATAGTTACAAAAATTTCATCGTAAATAACGAAACCAATATGCAGATGAACTGTCTATCCACAATCGTCACTTATCAATCGAAATTACAGATGATACACGAAAAAACCTCATACATAAAACTGGCAATTAATTTACTTACGTGAAAAATGTTGAGTTCATGGGTTCTTACTTCTTTATGCATTTTGAAAATAGTCCTTAACACCAAGCAATAAGACCAGTGACCACCAACAACGTCAAAACACTTCTCGTTTTACACGAAATCTATCACACCACAAAGTATTTTAACACAACTGAAATAATAATCAATTAACACTTAACACAATAACTACTACCACGTTTTGATACTTTAATCAAACTTATCACTAACAACAACCTATTACCTCAACGCCCAAATGGCTACTAAATTAGAAAATCTATTTTAATTTTTAAAATAATGTTTATCGGTTTTCGGTGAAGACGTCAAAGGACACCGACACCTGCCGACATAGGCGGCGGCGGCTTGCTTTGTCCTTCCTCCTTCCTTCCTTCCTCTGCCTAGCACAACGCACGTGTCGTTAATCCATTTCAAGGACAATCTAAGTGTTGTACCCTATTTAAAATTCAAAACTATTTATTTCAGTCGATATTTAAATTACCATTAAATAATAAAAATTATAACTATTATTTAGTAGGTGTAATCTCATTTTTTAAATGAACTCTATTAAGAGGTTATAAATTCAGAAAATGTTATCGGTATTGCATTCGATAATTTCGATACCTACATTACCGTGATAAAGTGATTGTTATACTATGGTACGCGTTATGCGTTATACGTATGCGCGTATACGCGTTTACGCATGCAATGAAAATACTTTAATAATACAGAAATAATTAAATAACTTTTATTTATTATTGTCGCTATTCTTAACATTCAGTAGGTATTTGTTTTTTTAGTTTGAACGTAATCAAAACTTACTCGTATGTAAAACAATTAATAACGACTTATCGATAAAAAATTATCGATAACTCAAACTATGCAGAGGGATTTTCTTTAATTTTATTTAGTCTGCTGTAAACACGCGCCGCGTGTGCCACTGATGTACTGTAAAGTTTTTATTTAAATTTTGTAATTTTACGGATGTTTTGGTAACTTTATCACGTGATATGTCTGTGAATGTGAATGAACTTTTAATAGTCGTAAACCTTTATGGAACGAGAGTGAACATCGTCATCGATAGACGATAGTGCGGTTTAAAGTTTAAACAGAGCAGTAAAAAGTATTTTTAAAAGAATTGCAATGTCTCCTGTTTACTTTTGTTTCGTGTTGAAAAACTCTACAATCTACATTGAGTTAGATGGAGCACAGCTCGAACTGCATTTCATAAAAGCAGACAGCTGATCACAGGTCAGTGAACATGTTATCAAGTATATTCTCCATAGTAACTGTGTATTGTATTTTTACAACCTGATTCGGATGTGAATTATGATTACTCTTCCTTTTTGGCCGGAAGTAAAAACTGAGTATTTTTGAGAAATAAACCTAAGAAATGGTAATTAATAAATTCTAACATTTTATTCAATCGTGAAAACAATTGTAATTTAATAATCATTACAATATTGGTGGTTTATTCACTACCTACGGGCTAGGGCCTAGGGCACACCACGATCAGCTGTTTTGTCTTGCGCAGGGCCGCGCGCACGGGACTTGGTGCGGGCGGCGCGGAGGGGCTGGCGCAGCCCGGGGCTCTACTGGCACGCGATACTATCGCGCATTTACATCAGCATTATACATTGCGTGTTGAAAATTTTGACTATTTTAAAAACTGTCGATTTAAAGAAAATTACTTGCACCAATGGATATATCTCATGCCCTATAATAACCCCACGAAGTTATCGGAAGCGGTCTTTTGACACCCTGTATTCTTAAAGCAAAAAAATTTTTTAAAACAAAATAGCAATAGCGACTAAAAAACGTTACGAATTTCTACAATCGTATAATAAATATTTAACGTTACGTGAGAATATTCTATGAGCATACTCGTGTTAGACACAACGTAAGTATTATACAATACTTTCTCAAACGACGATTAGTAAGAGTATTGCTCGAATAAACTCTCTCAAATTGCAAACGACGGTACAGCAAACAATTTATATGTTCACGCTAACCCATTCTTTAGGAGGGTGAGGGAACTATGTCCTAACTACTGCCCCGCTGGACTCAATTGTCCTTCTTAAATTACATTTTCTTGTGAATGCTGAGACACCACCGTTATTAGAATCCTGTATGCATTTAAACAAGTGTTATCAAATTTTTAGCTGAAAATATACAGTACATCTAAATTGTTTACTATTGAGAATATTTACTTTCACAATAATAATTGTTGTAAGTTTTACTTAAGGTGACGCCGAGTTAAAGTAAAAAACCGTGTTGGATATGTTTTAGATTGCTTGTTTTCTATGAGAGGTTGAAATGGAAAGGGCGTAAGCGACAAAAATGGTTTTTGTCGCGTAATTTAAAAACCATAATTTATATATTTCATATAAGCTATGGGCAAATTAAAGTGTATGCCTGAATTAATCTATGTACAAATTACAAATTTTGGAATCTTAAATCACTCTCCTCTGTTGGCAAAATAGGAATCCCTTTTTTTACAGATATCTTTTTGATTGATTATTCTGTGTTATAAAAGTTGACCAGTCGTGTTATGCTACAGGTAATTCAGAGGTAAAAGACATGATGAATACTGACAATGAACTTTAATTTCTTGGCTTTAGGCATTGCTGAGAAAAATCGATATCGCTACAGCCAAATTATCAAGGCACCGCCTTAAATATAAAGTTTGCAAAAAGACAACTCTGGTACACAGTTTAATTACGTAGTTCGTCCATCTGTTTATACATCAATAAATTATTCTACAAGCGGTATGTTAAAAATCTAAAAGAATAAACTGTTAACTAAATTAAACTTATAAAGTACCTCTATGTTACGTCTCGGACATGCTATATCTAAAACATAGCATACAGATTACACAATGCTGTCTAAAACTCGTACAACGTAAGCACAGGTAAGTGCCGAGTGCGTACTAAGTACGTCTTGCCAGTTGTGAGTAGTTTGCGTAGTGTCGTTACTGTACAAAAGTTCACACTTGTCTCAGGTATCTACAGATTCAAAAGCAGCTTTAAATTGTCGTCCTACTATTTTTTTACTTCTTACGAAGAAAAAACTATCATAAGATAAGATAAATTAATTTAAATTATTGAAATAATTTAATAAAGATAAATTAAATTAAATAATTCTTTATTGTGCACACATTTAAATTACAAATTAATTAAAAAAATAACAAAAACATAAAAACAAAAGTATAAAACAATGGCGGCCTTATTACTAATTACTAATTAGTAATTTCTTCCAGGCAACCACAGGCAGAAGAAACATATTTATAAGAAATTAGGTGAATGTGCCATAAACAAAATAAATAAATAAATAATTATATAATGCATATTCATGATACATAATATCTAAATTATTATAATAGATACACATTCACACACACTATCATATTATATCCTTTTCCAGGACTTTTAAGATTTTAGAGACAATTTCATTGAAACCAGCGATTGAATTTTAAGCTTAAAGTGGTAAGACTGGCCCTAAAATTTTTGAGAAAGCACCTATGTGCAACCTGCGTGGCAATTCCTATAAATTGTAAAACAGATATAAAAAACGTTTTTCAAATAATGAATTGCTACAAAATAATCCCGCAGTCTGTAAAATGTTTACAATCTATATATGCAGGCAGTAAGCTTACAAAGTATTTTAGTATTTGTCGCAGGAGGAATGAAAAAATGTAGGACATGAGTGGATGAACCGGGTAACTAACATTTTACAACTTAAGCAATTACTTACTCATTTTATCCCTTATCATTTGAACAAACCTTGTAACTTATCTATTTTATCATCTGGCTAATGTGTCTAGATTCTAGATATACATGGAATCCACATTTTCTAACCAATTTCCCGGTGCAAAAGCCACCATTTATGCAAAAAACGACAGTTTCCAATGTTACTTACCTACTTTATCATCTCTTCAATTATGTCGCTTTAGCTTGTTTTATATAGCTACGCACAAAACATTGACGTCGTGCAAAAATTAAATTTTCGAAAACGAATCGATACAAATCAAATTATTTCGTCAGCCACGCTAAAGCAAAAACCATCGACCCCGCCGTAACGCGTTTACTGTTAACTACATATTATATACTATGCGGTATATTTTACTTTAAACACTACAATTATTTTGTGCTGTGCAGTTTCAGTTTTATAATAATTAAATTAAATTTGTGTCCATTTTTCACTAATACTGGACTGAAACAAAATTATTATGTTGACACAGTTTTGTTATAGTGTGCATTAAACGTTACTATTTTGAATTATGGAATACTTTAAGAGTTGTCAGTTGTGACAACTTGATAGAACTAGGCATTTAGATTGCAAATAGTAAGTGTGTTAGATACAGGGAGCAAAACTTAAGATAAAGTGTGGACCACATATTTTTTTAATGTTAGATCCCTACATAAAGATAATATAGTGTTTACACTGCATATAGCTCTATATCATAACCCGATAATAAATATCAATCAAGCTTTCCGAACAAACAATTAAAAGTTGTAAGCATTGTGTACCTAGCGAACTTTATACTTGTTACTTGTACCACTATTCTTGTATCTGACGGGTTATCGGGTAACAAACACGCCGTTGAAACTTCACGCAAAAAGGATCCTGTATATTTTCTAATTAATTTTCTAACATCCGCAGACATAATTATAAAATGAGCTTCGTTACAAAGTCAGTTTCATGTATTAATTAGCCTTAGGTATACGATACGTCTTATATCATAAAAGGTACGATATCTATATTTGAACATTAATTAAACATTTAGTGTGAAAACAACAAACGTCAAAACTAGGGAAATCATAAGCCCAAAACCGTTATTGTGAAATTCGCGATCCAGTTACAACTGGTCCAAACCGGTTCAACAAAGAGCTGAAATTAAATTTACGCTCCGCAAAGAAAAAACTAGTTACAAGAGGAAATTGGCGGAGACAGTGACAAATTGTATCCGCAAGAGCAAGGTATTCCAGCTCACTCTAACATACCTTTGATTGTATTTTTTATTTCAACTACAACGGTCCACGCGTTTTATTATTTTAAGAAATTTTAATTTAAAATATAAGTATGACATTTAGCTAAATAAGACCCTAATGTTGCAATTTATTCTCTGGAATGGACTCGGGAGGATAATAGAAATAATAAATTGAGTCAATCATCGCTACGCTACATTATTTTAATTACGAAAAGAGAAAAATATTTGAGGTTTTAGGCACTAATAATTTTATTAATTAATAACATAACAACTCGCCACTTAACTTGACGTTTTAACTTTTATCTTTTATAGATATTAAAGTCTCTAATTCTTTTCTTTACCTAAAAATATTATTTATAAAGATAAACTTCATTCAATACAATTACACACAAAAGCGTTAATTGAAGCGATCCCTATAAACACTATCTCATAAAAGATTTATATTGAAATAATTATATTACACTTGTATCAAGTTGAGCGAGCGAACCGAGCGCTCTTAATGAAGCGGAATAATTTAAGAATCAAATACCTTATTTCATAATGTTGATTTATATTTTTCTATTTTCATTTACACTGCCCCTCACATTAATACACTGAATACTTTTTTTCCTCTTCCGGTTCCAGCAAAATATAATATTATTATTATCATAATACAACCTCTGTGGCTCAATGGTTAAGAGTGTGTGGCAGCTCAAGCCGGTGGTCGCGGGTTCGAATCCCGCCGATAGAACAAAAAGTATTTAAATGTTCCTGGGTCATGGATGTATATTAAATATGTGTATGATAAAATAATAATCTTCAATATAATATGCATAGTATAAAAGTATTAAAATATATATTTCCGTTGTCTGGTACCTGTAACACAAGTCCTTCAGGTACTTAGCACGGGGTCAGACTGACGTGGTGTGAAGCGTCCATAGATATTTTAAAAAAACCGCTACTCGCTTTCATAACGGCTTTTATATTTCATAAAATATTATGTTAACCTAAAAAGGCTTCGACAAACATCTTTTACCTCTAGTATAATTTGGATGCAAAACCATCTATCAATTACCCTTTTTTTTTAAATCTTAACTTTAAAAAATAAAATCATTAATTTCGGAAAACACGAGTGAAATATTAATAACAATTAATTAAATTAACCCTAAAATGTGCTATGGCACGCGAATATAACGATAGTGTTAATACATCTACTTAATACATTTATTAATATGACACAACTAAAGTACATTTTAAAACGTCATTACAGGTAAAAGCGTAATTTAACATATTTTAACATACAAATACATTACGGGGGATTATATCCGCTACGCAGGGTGGAAATATTGCCGATTATTGAGAGAATTAGATTTTATTTGTACTAAAATATTATGGCTACAATATTTGCAACTTTTACCGACGATAGTGACAAATATTTTTGATATTTACGTATAAAGTAATCATTTTTTTTCTCATATTGCAGGTATCTTACTTAACTACAATACACAACCCATTAAATCCAAAGTGTAATTGTAAAGAAAAGCAATAATATAGCTCGTTAGTATGTTAGTGCGGCAAATAAACGTAGCGCTGATGAACATTCACACATCATTGGGTTCGTTGCTAGGGGGAAGATGTAATGAACTTCTGCACTTGTGACTGCCGCTTCCCTATTACGTCATTAATTCCAGCGAACGTCACTGCCACTGCATGTGTTTTTAATACCTTGTATTACATGGGACAGAAAGACCCGAGGTAATCGTTTGTAAATTTTATTACAGTTGATATCGGGGGGTTTGGATTCCGAAATCGTGTTGAAGATTTAAAACGTTGTGTTGTTGATGGCTGATTGAAGTCAAATAATAATATTATTATGATGACCAGCTCAAAATAGGATGAGATATATTTGTAATATCAAGTCTTAAATAATATATTATAATTTACTAGCTGTCCCGGCAAACGTTGCTTTGCCATAATATATTATTTTATTGAATTGACTAAATAAGTATGTCGCCATGGCAACGTCGATCGCTATCCCGTCGCACAAACATGGTCGCCATAAGTCTCAGGTTGTAATAATTTACTATTATTTATTCAACAAACGCATTTATCAATATAATATAAAGTACCGAGTAGCCGATTCTCAGCCCTACTGAATATGCATATAAAATTTGGTAAAAATCAGTAAAGCCGTTTCGGAGGAGTTCGTGGACTAACATTGTGACACGAGAATTTTATATATAAGATAATACAGAAACCTCGTAATAATCAATCTATTAATTTATTTCATAAATAGTTTGTACATATAGAATAATTCCACATCTAACATCGCATCTTTAATAAATAAAGGTAATGAAAGAGAAGCGCTATACGAATATAGTGGAATTCTTTCCTTTTACGTAACTAAGTAACTAATCTTTCTCATTTACGCTTAATCAGATAAGTTAAGGTTTTTCTGACAAACTAATTAATTGATGATAGAACTTAATCTCTCATTAAGCAGAGATGTTTTTCGACACAAAGTTTTTTTTTTTTTAGTAACATCATCACACTGTATTTGTAATTTTTTTTTTATTGCAGCAACTAAAAATACTTTGGCACGTTTTGAATTTAATTCAATTATAAGTTTAAATAAAAAATAACGCTAATATTAACGGAAACAGAGCTGCTACCGATTTATTTTGCTAATCCCAATAAAGCAGTTAGTTCCAAAATAGTTGGGGAACTAATCATAGCAGGTGCACGACTTAGGGCGGAGCCACATTGCTACTTTGCGTTACGTTGCGTTGAGTTCACGCTGCGACGTTTTACAAAATTATAATATTATACTAGCTGTCCCGGCAAACGTTTCTTTGCCATATTATATAAAGTATATCGCTCGTATTATTTGATTGAATTAGTGACTAAATAAGTATGTCACCATGGCAACGTCCATCGCTATCCCGTGGCCGTGACCCGCGTCGCGTAAACATTAATGGTCGCTCTTTATAGATAAATAATTTGCAATAAAATGAAATTGCGACTATAATTAAAGATATCTAAGCTATCCTATCTCTCAAGTTGAAAAAAGTACACATTTTAAAAAAACAACATTAAAATCGGTTGAGTAGTTTAGAAATCCATCGCGGACAAACATCGTGACACGAGATTATATATATTAGATTGTTAGAATTTAGATGATTGTTTAAAGATAATTTTGGCGAACGTCGTGTTTCCTACGGTGTGTGCAATATGCTTGAGCGCGTTATCATGTCAAACGATATCATGGAGATTCAGGACTGTGCGCCGTTTGGCACGTCATAACGTTACTTCGAGAATGATGAATGAATAGCTGTTCGCCAATACCCAGACTCATGGAATAAGCACACGAAATTCCGACACAATCGGTTCAGCCGAGAGAGTTCAGAGAACTTTCGCAACTGGCAATGCGACTTTTACATTTAAAATCTTTTCTGATTTGCCACATTAATGATTTTCGTCGTTGGATGCAGTCTACTTTTTTTACAGACGGAGAAGTAATGAAGCGGGAGAAAAGGTTTTGCCCTCTGATTAGTCTATGATATAGCCGCAGAGCCATTTCTGCCTTAATGTTTCAAACACTACAGTTTGCAATCATAGATGTAGGATATGGTTTTCCGTTGCGAGGACGCAACGCAACGGGGCAATGTGACCTCGGCCTTAAAGTCTAGGAGAAATAAGTAATAAATTGCACGTTGCCTCGGATTATCCAACTTTATATGACGTCCACAGTTTATGTTGACGCAATGTTTCGTGATCGTTAAATGAATACAATCGAAAACAGGTTAGTTTTTTATTGTTTGTAATAAAATCTAGCATTGAATCTTGATTCAATAAAATAAAGCAATGCAACTGTTTTATCCAGCATTCAACTCAAAGTATTTCCATACCGAATTTCAGCAAAATCGGTTTAGCGATTTAGGTCTTTCGCATTTATAATATTAGTATGGGTAGGTAAAATATTTAATTAGTTTACGCTGAATATGTTGCTAAGTTATTAGACTGATTTAGTCAATGATAAATAGATAATTAATACTTGCATAGAGCTACTTTTATCTGAGCAAAATGTATATTTACCGCAGAGTTTTGCGTACACATAACCGCAACCAATATTTACATTAAATACACAAACAGTTATGACTTTGTATTTGTTCCAAATAAAAATATGTAAGTATTATGGGCAAAGTAAACTCCCTTGATAACGAGTTTGTGAGTCGTGTCAGTAAAATACAAGAGTTTATGTAAATTCCACACAAATTACACGTCGAAACTTCGCGACTCGATATATCCCTTATTTTGTACTGAATTTTTCCTTAGATGTCATTGAAATACCATGCAAAGGAAGAGTAACAAATATTACTCTTCCATAGTGTCGGCCATGTGAGCTGGAAAGTCATGACCGACAATAGTCTTATGAGTCATAAGTAAAGCATCAGTCTGTCATAACTCATAAGTTATGAGTTATGACAGACTAATGCTTTACAAAGCACATAAAGATGCGCTCAATAGAAACAAAATTTATTTTGTAGAGCTATATTCTATCTTATGGCGATCGCGTCCTAAGTACATACTTACCCAACCTCGGCCAGACTTATTACATGTTTTATGACAAGACTGGAGCTACATTTGAGCATTTTAATATGTATCTGAGTTATCGTTCTATAAGATAGTATTTCGATGTCAGATATCAATGTATCCATTTATAATATGGTACCGCCTTTTGTGGTTATTTGTGTTGCTGTTGCTATCACATTTTACGCACAAATAAATATAAAACACTTTCATTGAACGAAAAATAGATATGGGATAGTTCTGTAATTTTTTCTCAATTTCCTAGGTGTGAAAAATATAACAAATCAGAATTTATTTATCAATCATCTACATACATAAATGTAAATGAAATTTAAAGTAGGTATTTTGTGACAGAGAATTTAAGGAGTGTAAAGTTGGTATTTTGTGGCTTCTCCACACTAGGTTATGTGTTATGTTCATGACTATGATCATTGTCAAATATAGACGAACGTAATCGTTATATTTGTCCAGAATGGGAGATAGCCGCATCAAAATTCAAGAGCGCATCCACTAAACTATGAAGAACAACAGAATTAATTAGTGAGCAACCTAATTACACGTTTTCAACAAAAAGCTTATCGAGTCCTCCGAAAAATTAAAACGACGCCTCGTGAAATGACAAATGGCTATTGCAAACACTTTCATTAAACTCCATTGCTAAAGAGAGTAATTTCAACTTCTTTAATTCAGGCATAAATTATTACAGAACTCTATGTTTCAGCGCACCGTAATATAATAATTATTCAACAGTATGAATTATTAATTTCGTTAAAAATTAACGTCTTAATTACTTTAGACTCATTGACTTAAAAAGCTTTCGGAATCATCATAACTGTAATGATGATTTCGAAAGTTCATCGACGTCAGTTACTGAAAACGTTACAGATGAAAATGTACCATTTCAAAGAAGTTAAGGTCAGTCATACTGAAACGAGATAAAACATAACATGACGCAGCGATGCATAAAAGCTATAAAAATTAAAAATTGAAATTATGTGATGCCGCTTATACATCTAATTTTGATTCACTATTATCGCAACGCATTTTATCGCCCTGTCTCTACTTAATTCTCATTAATCTTCAATGAAAACTAATGTAAGCCTCTTGGAGACAAAATTATGCTGAAAATTTCTACAGAATATAATAAATATAATTATTCCAAGCTAATAAAGGTCGGAAAAATGATACTTACACGAAATATTTATGTCCCAAGACCTAAGACGCAGCCCGTGAGGTAAAGCAAGGCGCATTTTGGCCTATGAAAATTCGTACCCGTAATCAAATAATAATGAGCAGGTCGGTTTACGAAGAAAAATATTTATTCCCCTCTAGACCTACAAATAAAGAAACATTTAAGGAATAAGAAACGTCAGGAGGGTTCATAAGTATTCTTCTATTAAGTTTCTTGCATTCCATTAGACTTTAGAGGGTCATCAAAATATTTTTGTCTTTCGTTTCGAATAATTAATGTGAGGGGTCGTCATCGACCCTGGTAAAGTCGTAATAATTGGCTTCGACTCATAATAATATCCCATCTTCCTTACAGAAGCTCAAAAGCTTATTGATATCATACGAGTAAGTAATACAGAACGTTTACAATTTGCAAAAATATTTTCCTCTGTGACATTACATTCGTACATTATCACAAACATGCGGGGTATTAACAAAAATTTATTAGCGAAATAAAATCAGTAAAATGCGTATTCTTTTTTTACTAGATATCGCAATACGTAGCAATGAAGGTCGTTGTAACTACTGCGGTTTCGATGCGGCACAGCCACAAAATTTATGTACCACCGAGCCTGCAGACCTAGCTACCCGGAAACCATAACCGCGCGTAGTTTTTCTTCACTCCGCTTTTCACTGCCGGTGCTCCCTAAATGCGGCGAAATACACGCCATATAAACTCGGCGAGGTATCGCGCGCCGCTCTACATACTCGACGTTTATGAAATGATATCGGTCGGCTCTAAATCCTCGGAGGGCCGGCCCCCGGTTAAATATTAAATTTCGTAAGAATTTTAAATTAGAACATTAGGCGCGGCGTCTCAGCAGAATTTAATATTAATAACGCTATCAGAACGGACTCGGTAGGAGGCTGCAAACAATGAATTTTTAATAGTTACTTTGCGACGGGCAATTAATGTAATGAGGTAGCAAGTTTTAGTCCACCCCGGGGGCCGCTGCAAATTAGAGTTAATTCAACGCTAGATTCTCGGGTGATTATTCTGTTTGGAGCGAGCAATTAGTATCGATAAGTATCAAGAAAATTTCGGTTCGGTAATTCGTGATAAAATTTCCTAATGTTGGAAGGAAAATTATTTTCTCACTTTAATGTTTGTACTTTGTTTCGAAGCTAGCACAAATTACGTCTGGCCGCCGTGATCAATAAGTAGAATATTGTTGTGCAACATCACGTAGTGTTGATTGAGTATGAATAATGTTATTAACGGAAGCTCTATTATGACCTGACGGCTATTTCTGCGCACGTTGCCGTAGTTTTCAAACGTAGTAGCCCATGTTTGTGTAGGACATAAAGGAAGGTAATGTTAATGTATTTAAATATTCTCCGTAGTCTTTGATCCCAGCTAGTAATTAGACGTATCAACGTATGTGTGCTCACGAGAGTTCACAATAATACACGGTAAGCTCCCGACTTATGAATAATTAATTGTAAAATACCGGCGTAGCTTAAGCTCGTCATAATTGGAATTACCTCGACAGACACTTTGTCTAAGTAACAAATTGTTTTTCTGTTTGGAGCGTTTCGCGCAATTTGCCCCTGCCATATATCACACATGTCACGGGGCGGTCTGGATTACACACGCATCGCTCAGGCTATATGATTAAGACGACTCAGATATCCTGACGAATAACCCGACCTTAAAAATGTCCAATTTCTCCATCAATTTCAACTTGGATCATCAAAGATCTAGCAATTTTTAAGTAAGTTTAAAAAATTAATTATCTACGCCTTATGTTCCCTACCATAAGGTTAACTGTGGGTCGTTTACACGTATTATAATAAAACATTAAACTTATGCTCAGATCATCAATGATGAGAATTAGAAAATTAAATAGCTAATGTTACTATCAGGTTAACTCTAGATCGTTTACACATATAAAATCTACAAAAACGCACCGTCCATTGAAGAGGGTGATTCAGCATAATGTTACATTAATTTAAAAACCTTCCTTAGAGACACGTAATACGCGATTATAAAAGAGGGTACGCAACAAAAAGCTTAAACATGTTTAAATTTCGGTACCCTCTTTAAAGTAACAGTGTCCGGAAAGCGGGATTTGAATTTTTCCTTTGTATTTCACCGTCAACGTGGATCTATTGTATTTTGTTTTATTAAAAGGAAAATAAACAAAAATTCGGGGCTTATGCTACATCGCCTCAAGCCGAGGTATGTTGCCGTACCTTTGAAATTCCCGTATAAACGGTTTAGGGATGGGCGCGTTATCCACAGATCGATTCTTACAATCTCAACATTCTCGACACACCTCATAATACTGTATTTTGTATCCAGTTATTTGAAAATATATTATTTTTCTTGAAAAGTAAAAGTAAGACACGTTTGAGAGTGTGACTGCCATTCACGTCACGGTCTACCGGAAAGGTCACCTGTGCAGGTATGCCTGCGCATTGCGCAGATGTCAGTCGAAAGAATTAATTTTCGATTATGCGCGCGCCGGTCGCCTGCACAGGTCTATTCCCAGTTCCCACACACATTCTGGTCTACCTGCGCAGACATCCCTACATAGGTGGACCTCTTCGGTAGGCCGTAGCGTGTATGGCTTCCATTACAAGCGTTTAATAGTAGTATAAAACTAACTATAGCTTATACTCGTAACGTAATCCGATAGCAAAAATTAAAAGATTTGATCGGAATAGGATTATAATAGTATTTGATATCGCATAAACTAATCCATGCTGGAAATTAACGCTAGTTCCCAAACACTAGATTTCATATTACTCCATCCAATTAAATGCTCTAATCCACCCTCGCTGTAACTATCGACTAAACGAATGAGTATCTGTTTGTACCGGTCGAAGTTTCGAAGAAATTTGTTACCTTAATTAGTAGTTTGTCCTTGTTTGATAGGTTAGAGTGGTTTAATAGATAGGAACAAACCTCTTTTAATATTATTTAAATGTCTGCGTCACTGAAACATGATATTATTCGTGGGTATGTATACAGTCTGGATATTTTATTATTAAGAGAGATTAATTTTAAATATTAGCGTTGCAATGAAAATAATATTTTTCTTTGGTTTCAAGAGGCTGTAAGACTGCTTATCTAAAACTGCGAGTTGTGGGTACTTTAATAACAGTAGCTCTCAATAGATCGAGGGCAGATTCGAACCTGTGACGTGCGCATCACTAAACGGTGTACATGACTAAACCGCCTGGAGCGAATATGGCTTAAATATACAGAAATACGCAGAAGGGTGCTTTGATTCAAAATGCTACTTGTATTAAAATCATTAGGAGAATGTTTTGTTGTACTTTCTGATATAATGGCTGTTCTTTCGAGAATCTTTCTCTATCTTCTTTTAATAACTTTTACCGTATTTTTAGTTGGTAACATTAGATTAAGAGAACATAGATAGTACCTATTACTAAGTGTGGCGTAACTATACCTGCATATTGTATTTGTATGTTAGACTGGGTTGATACTCTGAAGTCGACTACTTGGGCCTATTGATGAGCTAAATTTTAAGTTATGTCTTCATTCCTAGTATTTGCAACAAAAAAGGCATATAATTTTAACATGGATAATTTGAACTCGGAATGGCATAATTAGATAATAGCTCAGTTTGGCCATGTATAGTCCAACTTTGCATATCGCTGAAAACTTTGAATATCGAACGAAGTACCATGTTTTCCCGCTGCAGGTCAAATGACATTGACAAATTCAAAATTAGTCTGGCCCGAACTGTTATAAATCTTTGAGCTAAAGGTACCGTTCCGGTAAACGCCGTAAGCTACCGCAACCGACAAAAATTCAAATAAAGTGCCACTTTATGACTAAGTCATAAAGTGGCACTTTATTTGAATTTTTAAACCTAGGCCCTAAGGGCCTAGGTTATACGTTTCATTTTGCTCTTCGCCACTACAAGCAGCCACGGCATGTGTCGCTAGGCTAACGTCGGTAGAAAATGAAACATATAGCATATGTCTATTTATATACATATTATAAAACAAAGTCGCTTTTTTTTCCCTCATGTCCCTTTGTTCCCTTTAATCTTTAAAACTATGCAACGGATTTTGATGATTCTCTCAGTGTTAGATAGCCCATTTATTGAGAAATAAATGAGTTATCTAACACTAATAGGAGCTAAGAAATAGAGAAAAATGTGGAAAAAGGGGGGAAAATTATTTGAAAGGGCTAACTTGAACGCGCTAATCTCAGGAACTACTCTGGTCCGATTTGAAGAATTCTTTCAGTGTTAGATAGCCCATTTATAGTCCAAGAGCCCGTGAGGGCCAGACCTTCGTCTTTTTATAAAACCTGAAAGTTCTTCTGTGTATATCCCCAATACAGGTAAGAATGATCCCCACCCATGAAACCTGGGTAGTGGTGGCTTTGGCAGGTAATAGGTAGCAAAGGTGTAAAAAATTCCGCCTTAAATTTATCAATTTATAAAACTCAATTTCTTTATATTTTATTCATAATAATATTAAAACTCGCGTTGCTCATTGCCAGACACTTAGTATGGTTACAACCCCCTGCCGGACACCCCTAAACTATTATAATTTGTAATTATACTTACGTTATATTATAAAAGCTAAATTTTACATATGTTTTTTGGAGAACTATGTAATAATGTTTCCTTAGTAGCCGGACAGTTTCGAGGGTTCTATCGTCCTGCCAGACGTATTGAATGTGTACAATACTTGTGAGCGCGAGGAGCATATATAGCAACGGGTGCGAGTGAAATAGAGTGTTCGGTCTATTGCGATCCTTTACTGCACATATCTACTGTTGTTTACTCCGAATTATCTAGTAATCTTTTTTCTAATTTTTTGAGAAATTTGATTGAATAAAATTATTACAGTCTGAGCAATAAATTTTTAAAACAATATTCTGTAAAATTTTACAATAAAATATCAATCATATCAAAAATCTAGTAACTCAATTCATATTATTTCTAAATTTTATGAAGTTTATTATATTTAATTCAACTGAAATTTCAAAGTCATCAAAATCTTATTGTTTATTATACGGAAGAACAATTTTTTTGTTAATAAAAAATTTAGAGGAAAATGAATTTATTTAAATCAAATATTTAATCTTCTTCATTGTCATCGTAGTTGATATCTTCATTTTCGTCGTCGCTGCTACTCCACTCCCTAGATTCATCGTTATCAACATCGTCTTCTTCGCCTGCTTCTGCAATAGTAAAATAAAACCAAGTTAATTTAATTTTAATTAGTCACAAATTAATGTGAAATAATTTAACATAATTATTATATACCTGATACGGTTTTAAGCGATTCACTGACATAATTCGGTAGTTGATCCCCTTCAAACCATTTAAACTGGTAGTGGTCATCTTCCAAAATCCAACCATTATTTACTGGTTCATATGTTGTTGGTTTTTTCAAATGAGCATTGTTCCAGATAGCGCATATATAATTTGCTCGCAAAAATTGCTGTAGTAGCTCACTTTTACAAGGTGGTAAACTACTAGCGTCGAAATTTCGCAATTTTTTTCGATTAAAAGCTTCGTTCACATCAGACACTGTATAAGAGTCTATAAAAATTTGTAGTCTAGCAGCATCAACATCATTTATATTATCAACATTGTATAAATAGCATATAAAATGTTGAATAACATTGAAAAGGTCTTTATGTTCATTATTATCTTCGATGATTTTGCTGTCACCAAACTTCATGAAGGCTTGCTGAAAGTCTACATATTTTTTTAATATCTTATACGGTTTCAATTTTGCTTTTCTGAAAAATGAAGGATTGTAATCACATCCTGTAATTGCATGTAATCCAGGTAAGCTTTTACAAATAGATTCTCCCAATTTTTGGTATATCTTAGTCAGGTTCACATATCTCAAATTATTTCCAGTTCCCGTAAGCATCCAAACTTGCGATTCATAATTCAGACGGTGCATATGACCCAGCATTATAGCAGCAACATCAGTATCAACTTCGAACACTCTATTTCACTCGCACCCGTTGCTATATATGCTCCTCGCGCTCACAAGTATTGTACACATTCAATACGTCTGGCAGGACGATAGAACCCTCGAAACTGTCCGGCTACTAAGGAAACATTATTAAATAGTTCTCCAAAAAACATATGTAAAATTTAGCTTTTATAATATAACGTAAGTATAATTACAAATTATAATAGTTTAGGGGTGTCCGGCAGGGGGTTGTAACCATACTAAGTGTCTGGCAGTGAGCAACGCGAGTTTTAATATTATTATGAATAAAATATAAAGAAATTGAGTTTTATAAATTGATAAATTTGAGGCGGAATTTTTTACACCTTTGCTACCTATTACCTGCCAAAGCCCCCACTACCCAGGTTTCATGGGTGGGGATCATTCTTACCTGTATTGGGGATATACACAGAAGAACTTTCAGGTTTTATAGAAAGACGAAGGTCTGGCCCTCACGGGCTCTTGCTCTATAATAACGCCGTGGGCTCAATAGACATTGTTTTACAACCTCCCCGTCTGCAGGCTTTTGGACATCGACAAAATTGACGGTTTTATTCCTTTGTAAAGTTTGTTCAAAGCATGAGGCTAGTCATAAAAAATTATGACTGGCCTTATGCTAGTCATACAAGTTTTGTGACTCACCTTGTGAATTAAAACATAGTTGTCTATATTCATAATATAAAAATAAAAGGTGTGTTTATTTGCATCGAATAGACAGTAATTGGACCGATTTTGTCTAAATTTGCTATTGAATTGAGTTTTCGGATTCATTCTTGAGTTTATGAAGTCAGACCCATGAAAAATACATGTATAAAATAATAATAAACTATAGTAAATATTTTACATTTCGCTTCAATTATACCCCGATGAATATTACTGATGATGACGATTATATTTCCAATAGATTTTTATAATGTCAATGACGAATTTATATTTATAACAATAACTTTTTTATTTTATTGAACAGTAATTGCTTTCAAAACTGTTGAGTGCAATCCAGTGTGTAACAAATAGGTAAATATTGAAAAATCACTGATTGAAACATTTACGTTGCGAAATATGAAATAAAATTTTCCCCTTTTATTTCGCAATAATGTTTATATAAAAATAATTTTCAATTATTTTTCCAGGTGAGTGCGTCAGGAGTGCGTAACGAAATTCACAGTCCACTTAATACAATTTCACTTCCAAAGTATTAAATTTATTTGGACTGCAACAAAATATTTGATGCGAATTTATTTTGGAGTTTTATTGGATTTCTAGAATCAGCTTATTGGTATTCAATCACGATATTTAAACCTAGGGTGAGTTCACACTTCACGCCGAAACGCAACGAAATAAAGCGCGTCTTGAGAATGCAAAAAAGCGTGACGCCAACAATTTTGTAGAGTTATTGTGGCATCGCGCATTGTTTATAGTTTCGATGTAGAATTTACACACACTACAACAAAATACATTTTGACTGAGGGGATAATAAACACTGTAGATTATTATCATTCAAAATGCATTTTTGTGCTGGTTTCGATAGCGAAGTTATAGATGTCAAAAATGTATGAGATTTGACATTTAACTTACCGAATCTAGTGAATGTATTATGACTAAGGGCCAGATATAATACTGTATTTAATGTTTTTTTAAGCTATTGCATAGCTTTTATATCGGGCTTTGAGTGCGGCGACAGAATCAAGAAGTTCCGTAACGAAAAACACCCAACATTCGTCTACAGTCGTTTCAGTTTAGCATACTTCGGCACGGTGTTTGTATACGAGCAACTAGACGTATGCGAATTATAATTGCATAAGTTAATAAAAAATGCTATGCGATAGCTTCATCGCGGAATTCCTCGAGTGCCACATGTTTTTTTAAATACATTTACTAATATTTCTACTAAGAAACAGCTCCAGAAACTAAACCGTGATTGGTCAGCCGATGTAAACCTAGTGCTTTGTAACAGTCTCTACGAGAATTCAATCATTTTTATTTCGCTGTGGGCAAAATGTTTATTTCTGAATTGCCACCAAACAGACCTCCAACGTTTCCGTAAACTAACTTTAATCCTTTTCTATTTCCTCTTTGTGGACGTATGTTTCAAATGTAACGTCGTCACTTTTATTACACCGAGTACACGCGACGTTAGTTTTCAAAAATTACAGAAAAAAGGAAAAATAAGTCATGTTTTGTTATATTTTAAGGAAAATAATTGGTATTGGTAAAAATAATTACAGATTATAATATTATATTAATTCCAACGAATAACAAAACTACTTCTAATATCAGTGCCAATATTAGTAATGACTAATGACTATTGATCAACTTTTTGTAAATAGATTCAAAGGCAAATAAATATTGTCATTCTCGAAATAAGGATCTAATGTTACATATTATTGTGTGCCTAATTATTACGACGTGGTAACGATAACTGGATTATATAACAATTTTATTCAACTGTGTTTACAAACTATATGACATAGGGCTGCCAGCTATGAATCAAATTCATTATATTAATCAATAAGGGGGCAAACAAGCAAACAGGTCACCTGATGGAAAGTAATTACCGTCGCCCATGGACAGCCGCAACATTAAAAGAGCTGCAGGTGCGTTGCCACTTGCCAGCCTTTGAAGAGGGAATACGCTTTTTCTTGAAGGTTTGCAGGTCGTATAGGTCTGAAAATACTGCTGGTGACAGTTCATTCCCAGAGTTTTACAGTGCGCTGCAGAATTTACAGTATTTTTGTAATCATTACAGTAATAGTAATAGCTCCCACACCGGTTTCGGTGACGATGGCCGGTTTAATTGCAGGCCAGCTACGCAGGAATAATTTTATAGTGCCCAAGTGTGTGCACAGTATACAAGAGCACTCTCTTTTCCTTTTACTCTCATAACCCAGTGGGACGGATGACCGACACGACTGGCGAGAGATCAGGCACAGGACCGACTTGCCCATCCGACGCATGGATCATCTTACTTGTCAGACAATCAGGTGATCAGCCTGCATTGTCCTAACCAAACTTGGAAATTACATGTTTCCAACGCGGTAATCGAACCCACGACCTCCGAGTGAAGAGCCGCGCTCTATACCACTAGACCACGGAGGCATTAATCATTACAGTCATTAGTTAAAGATATTATTGTTTATTTTCAGTCGACATGGGTAGCTGTGAGGTACCACTGGGCATGGAGAGCGGCATGATCTCCAACGAATCGCTCTCCGCCAGTTCCAGCTATGACATGAGCGTGTCTCCTCTGAGTGCCAGGTAATCTCTATCTCTCTTGTTATGTTAGTAAAGATATGTTAGGGAAGATTACTACTAACATTTTAAAGGATAAAACCCAAATATAGGAGTTAACGTAATTTTATTGGTAGGAAAACGTATGAGAGCATCTCAGATTTGAAATAATAGTCACGACAATTTTTAATTGAAATGAGAGCATCTAATTGATGTGCATTTGATTGATTTAATAATAATAGTCCTGAAACTTCACAAACACGCAATAACATAGATTACTGTAACTATAATTAATTACGTTGCAAATTAACTGTTAAATGGACAGTTTAATTAATAATCTAAATACACGGTGCGCCTTTGATGTAAAGTAAATTGGCTCGGGTCGATATACCGAATTTAAACGGCCAATTGTCATACAGAGCGTTATGATACGGCAAAGTTGTTACAATAATTGTAAATACGGCAACCGCAAAACACTCATACTTAGCTCAAACAATTAACAGGGGTTTCACATTCGGCTGTAAGCCCGCATAAGCCCAACAAGAGACAATAGAGCGAAAACTCGACGCCCGTTTAAGCAATTCAGTAACAGAAAATTAAATTTTCATATGAATTTGCAGAGACTGTGATCCTACAAAGCCTTTAGGGCCTCGAAGCGACAGATAACGAGATATAAGAAAGGAAGGATATACGAAGATTTTATCTCCGAGCCAATTGGGTCAAAAGTAATTAAGCAAACACTATTTTAATTCAGCGTTTAGGGGAGTTAACGTTGAGACGGAGATAAGATGTTATCACAGATATTCCAATTAGACTCAAAAGGGACGACGGACCTTTGATGATCGAATCCTTACTTAGTGCTGTGCTTTGTGTATTTAGCATTCAATTATTTATAGATAAAGGCAGTTAGATTCTGTTATATGATAAAACATTTATCTTTTCAATGCGGGTTGTTGTAATTCTATTTGCAACCAGGTGCCGCTATGTCCATACTAATATTATAAATGCGAAAGTGTGTCTGTCTGTCTGTCTGTCTGTCTGTTACCTCTTCACGCTCAAACCGCTGAACCGATTTTGCTGAAATTTGGTATGGAGATACTTTGAGTCCCGGGAAAGGACATAGGATACTTTTTATCCCGAAAAAATGTACGGTTCTCGCGCGATTAACTAATTTTGGCGCAACGGAGTTGCGGGCGTCATCTAGTAGGCTATATTATCGTCTCAAATAGACATAATATTATCGTGACACATAACAGCTACATCGTGACATATGACAGCAGTTTGACACGGTAGACCCAGGCTACTTCGTGTCAGGTGGTGGCAATAGAATTTCAAGAACCCTCATTCATATCTTGAATCTCTTTTGGACTGTTGACAACTTCATTTTGTCCCCAGGATTCGAACGGAGATACGCGGTGGGGCTTGGTGTCCGAACGGGCTGATCACGCCAGCCAGTCGTCAGTACCTCGAGGTAGACCTTCGGGACGAGTACCTGATCACGGGCACCGAGACACAGGGTCGGTTCGCGAACTCCGTCGGCGTTGAGTTCGTAGAGAGCTACTCTCTTGAATTCTGGAGGAACTCGCTCAATAGATGGGTCAAATACAAGGATTTTAATGGGAGTCGAGTAAGCAATGATTTACTTTATCTAATTAAATTACTCTAAGGTATAATTTTGTAGATTTCATATTATGTAGATCAAATTAAAATTTTTCTTTCTGTATAAAAAATATTTTATTATAATTTATTATTCACAAAATTTTTATTTAATTCACAATTTTTTTTTTTTATAATTTATTAAGCACAAAATTTTTATTTTATTATTCACAAAAAAGGGGCTCCTAGCGAGTTTCTTACACCGTTTCTTTTCGCCAGGTTAGTTCCCAAACCAGTGGTAGGCACCTTGTAGGGTCTACACAGACGGACTGCATTTCAATTGCAATCCAACTGCAAATTGCAGTTCAAGTGCAGTTTGAATGCAGTTGACACGACTGCACGCTGACTGCAACTGAACTGCAATCCGACTGCGCGTTTGGTTTGCAGGTCTATTGCAGTCGCATTGCAGTCGTGTCAACTGCATTCAAATTGCACTTGAACTGCAATTTGCAGTTGGATTGCAGTTGAAATGCAGTCCGTCTGTGTAGACCCGTAGACTTTCTGAAAATATGCAGAAATAATGCAACTTTTATTTTAAAATTGTTTCTTTATGCAGAAATAAATCAACTTTTTATTTTACTGTTTAGAACGATAATAATGCCCTTTCTCATTTTTTTAATATGTAAAAAAAATACTTAAGAAACAAAAAATTCAAGCACTTTCCCAGTAATGCTTTAGCAATTAGAAGTTGTACATAGTAAGAGCCTGTCTTGCTGCGTTTCTATGCAGTGGCTCTTAAGCTGTGTGATGTCTGTTTTTAAACGCAGATTGCCTCTGAAGCTACAAAGATTTGTGTGAATGTTTGACGTCAGTACCAGCTTAAACGTTCTGTTTAAGTTCTTGACACAATAGTTTTGCTAGTTTTTTTTCTCTTCTGGTAATCAAATCTCACAAACTCGCAGTGTGTGTGCTTGACACAACCATTCAAAGGTTGCCGAAGCACAAATAAATCGATAACAAAATAAAATATAATTTTCGTATCGTCTTTGACTAGAGATATTTTTAAAATTATGCCCGATAAACTTTTTAACTGTTTTTTTTTTTGTGTTTACCCTACCTTACTTTTATTTTTTTTAATCTAAATTTCTTCTAATTTCTACAAATAATGTATTGCAATATGTTTTAGCTAATACCCGGTAACACAAACACGTACACGCCAAGGAACAACACGTTGGAGGCACCGTTTGTAGCGTCGAAAGTGCGTTTTTTTCCGTACGCCGCACACCCGAGGACCGCTTGTATGCGGGTCGAGCTTTACGGCTGCCGATGGAAACGTAGGTAGAAGGATGATGAGGTTTTGATAGCTGGTGGTGTCCCGGGACTGTATGCTGTGCGCCATGTGCTATCGCGACTTCATGATGTGCTGTGCGATTTGGCGATTGCTCGATATTTATCGTGTTATTTCCAGCAATAAATTAGTCAAGGCTATTCTCATTTGGGTATCGATTCGATCGCATGCTGTCTCCTGCTCGCGCCCTTTCTCGTGAGACAGCTGGCGATCGTGCTTCGATTGACAACAGATTGCGATCGGAGAATCATTCGAACTTCGAACTAAGAGAGATACTTCCATATGGCGATAAATATCGAGCGAAGAATATGTATTGGGTGATCAAATGTTAATTTGTTTGCACAGAGGCTCTAGTCTCTTACTCGGCACCACAAGGCGGGGATATGCAGACGATGACTGGTGGTGCGAGGTTCGAAGATCTGTCCTATGATGGGATACTCCGAGGCGGCAGGATGCTGAACGGTTTGGGACAGATCACCGACTCGTATCTGGGCCCTAATGATTTTGAGCTCCCCGATCCATTGGATACACGAGGTTAGTACTCATGAATTTTATTTGTATACCCGATTCCTGGGCAGTTGACAGTCCTAGGTCGTTTGGTTGTCTTATATCAATACAATGTTAGCTGTGATCGGTTGGAAGAGCTTGACTTAACGCGACCAAATTACTTAGATCCGCCATCTGCCTAGGCATCAACTTTTCTGATAGTACTTACCTGTTATCACACTGGCGATTTGTGTTGTTTGTGCTTTGCCTCTGAGTAGTGAGTTAATATGACATGCGTGCCTAGACTTTGGAACGCCTTTATTAACTATCACCTTCGTTGAATGTTTTTATCATAATATGTTATTGTAAAAAACTCACATGGTTGTTTATTTATAACTATCAAAATTATTACATACGTCACTGAAAATAAAATCTAAGATATACAGATATATACAAATTTTAAATAAAAAACTATAAAAGGAAAAACTTGCCCAAGTCTTCCTCATCTGGTAGAGTGCCCAGCAAGCTGACAGCATTGCCACGTTGGATGGCAATTGCAATCCGCTGTGCCAGGTAGCTGCGCCGCTTGAGGTTCTCTGCTTGATTTGCGGCTGCGCCCGCACAACTCGAGGTGCCCTGAATATGGGACGAGGCGAGTGTGTCGACACAAGTAGCGTCTCACACAAGGGCCCGTCCCACATTCCAGGGGACCAGGGTCATTCCATCGGGTCTCTTGCCATCGTCACGCGCCAAACCGGAGGGCTCCAGTATCGCTGGCACGCCGGCAGTGACAAGAGCCCGGCGAATGAGGTCATTCAGGCCGTGGTACAAAAAACTCACATTATTTACATTTAGTAATTTTTTAGACATTTGTTATGTGAGTATCTTATTTATAAATCTTTAAATTAAAGCATAGTGTCTGTTTTATGACTTCTCTGCTCTTACGGTAAGCACCAAGTCAAACCTACGCGACCAAAGCGACTGCGAAGCGGGAGCGTCTGCGACGCGGGACGTTCGCATCGGCATAGCGGGAATAATAATTAATCTACGGTTTCACACCGTCGTAGCTTGGTCACGCATGTATGCACACCAGTTTCGCGTTGCAGACGCTCCCATCCCGCGTCCCGTTCGCGTCCCGCGTTACTGACGCGTAGGTATGGCCAAAGCCTTATACTGAATACTCCATAATCTTTATCCCTGAATAACACAAGTAATTTAACTCTAGGAACGCGCTGGGTGGGGTGGAACAAGTCAATGCTGGTGGAGGACGAGGTCAAGCTGACGTTCAACTTCACGGACACACGCCTGTTTTTTCACGTCGATATACACACCAACAATATGTTCACTAAGGACGTGCAGGTATGTCAATCAATTATTTATTAAAATTGCTATAATACACTAAAAATGTCAAGTTATTGCCCGCATACAACTTTATCATCGTTAGAGGAATATTGTAGATTTTTAGGGGATATTAGGGCAAGAAGTAAGCAAGATCAGACAGATTGTGATTAAGCAAACGATCAGTCATACGTTTGGCAGCTAATGTGCGTATTGGTAGATATTGTGCATACCTGATTGTCCCCTCCAGTTTCTCTGAATGATCCTTAAAGTGGGCGCGGCCCCCATATCAATAAAAAAATGCAATAGTTACTTAAAATAACAGTTTTCAAAAAGTTCTCGCATATGTATATTTTAAAATGATTTCAGCTTTTCAAGGAAGCCGAAATATATTTTTCGCTGGAAGGCGAAAGATGGCAGGAGGATTATATTTCGTATGAGCCGAAACAGGATAAAGTGTCAGAGCATGCCCGCAACGTACACATTGATTTAGAGAACCGCACAGCCAAGTACATCACCATTAAATTCAAGTTCCAACACGAGTGGATATTGATTAGCGAAGTCACCTTTAAATCAGGTAAGTGGTTTCAATTACAAATAATAAATATCTCCCAAAATTTACATAATCTCAAGGGGCTTATCAAATAAAAAAAAATCTTATCGAAAGATGAAGGGAAATTACAACAGTTATAGCATACATTTTTGCAAAGTCTCTATCGCAGTCACGACTCACGACCAATTAGTAACTTGAAAACAATTTGTAAAGGCTTTCGTATGAGCTCTTTTCAATAGCATTTTTGATTGAGTAACGTCAAAACATTAACAAATTATTGATAACGCCAATTACAATAAACTCCGGTCAAAAACCTTAGAAATCAGGCACTAGTTGTGTTTTATCTTCAGCAAACACTCCGGTTTCGCTTTTATCCTCCTGTAATTAATCCAGCGATCTTGCGTTCGGCTCTAAGTGATAAATCAGAGGCCGCTAAATTAAACGGCATCGAACCTAAGGCCCAATTCCACCAACGTCTGTTAGTGTTTTCTTGTTAAAATGTCATGCCTTCTCTTTCATTCATATGAAAAACGAAAGAGATAACGTGATACTAATTTGAGCATTAACTTTAACATTCGTTGGTGAAATTGGACCTTAATCTTTTATCTCATTTATTTTATAATTAATTAAATTCATTATTCCGACCGATTGATTAGATCAAATATTTACGTTTAAAATGATGGGTTTTTTACACGACATATTTTAATCAAGAATACTTGAAACTACGAAATGTTAGTCGTGCAAGTATGTCGCCAACAACTTAAAACTAAATAAGAAGCCAATTAACTAACTTGTTAATTGTTTGCCAAAATATTAGTCCGTCTCTTTCAGGTTCTTTCAGGTCTTCAGGTTGATACAAAACTATGTATCAAAACAAATAGTCGTTGCATTTCCTGAGTTTCACCGCTCGGCTTTTACAAATCTTTTTAAAAATCAAACTCTAACTTCGATCACATCACCGTTAAACGAGACGCCTCTAAATCAGCGTGTACATCTACACGATATGTAAACTTGGCCCGGACTCAAATTTACAGCTTTGCACACGTCTGGCACGTACGCCGGCCGGTTTTTTAATCTCCTAATGCCCTTTAATAATTAAATAAAACGTCTACGGTACTAGAAATTCCCTTTGTACCCGTTTTTAATCAAGGATTAAGTTGCGTAATGTATTTTTCATCTAACTTTACTGCTTTGGATGCACGTGCGTGTAATAATAATTAATGCGTGAGGATAATAAATAATTAAATTTTGTAATAACTCATCATTAAACTAGAAATACATGCATTTCTAATATAGCTTATTTGAAGCTAAATATCTAGTTGTATAGTATGTAACCATCATCTATATTATCCTTTTGATGTGCAGCTGTAGCTAACGAACCTCGCTTGCTTAACTCTAAAGCACATACAGTTGTAACAGGTACCTATTTTGAATATAGCAGATAATATAATGTAGAATCTGCAATCGAAACGTATGGTTCGAAGGCGATAAATTTAATAATGAATTAAATATGAAAAACATGATCACAACAAACAATATTACCTATTTATAAATATTACCTATGTATAATGTATTATGTATATAATTATGCTTGTTTTAAAGGTGGGTTGAGACCAGGTATAAATTAGCGCCATAGATTGTATTTTCCCTCGTTTTAGCCGCCCAACAAATTTTGCGCTACAAAAATAATTAGACCTATAAAATTTTAAATTCAACCTCCCCATTGTTTATGAAGTCCCAAATTGCTTATGTGAAATATTCTCGGTGGAATTTATTGGGAATAAAAAGTGTCGCAGTAAATAACTTTTATTACTTAGGTTTGCTTGCGTTGTTTCAAGAGATTAATCACGAGCTTTTACTGTTTTTCTTTTCTGAGTGAGCTCGATAACGCCGTCATTGTGTGAAAGGAATCCGATTATGGCCACAACAAATACAGCTTTTTATGCGGTTACGTTTGTTACGCTGTTTAGTTTGCGCAATGGGAATGAAACTTATGAAAGCGATTTACTTTTTTTAAATGAGTTCAACTGTGCATAAATATTTTAACCGACTTTAAAAAGGAGGTTATCAATTCGACCGGTGTGAATATAAATATTTCCAGAGCTGCCCAGTTTTTGTATAATATGTTTGTAAACAACAGCATCTGAACAAATGTGTGAAATTTTAAAAGTGTAATGTACTAGGTATATGTTTTTAATATTCGTTAATTCTCAATTACGTACAATTTCGAAGTCAGTTTTATTTATTACCTAAAGCTAATAAAAAGTAAATGTTTTGTATTTTCGTATATATTCAGGTAAGTAAATGTTGTGTGTGTTCCAATTTGACAACGCTCCGAGGTTGCGAAAAACCAGCCATGCGCATGTTACGATAGTAAGACCCTTCACCTCAACCTTAAGGCTAACTTTAACGAAGCAAATTAATACTTTATGAGATGCAGGGTCAACATTATGTACGGTATATAAAGGATAAGGGTGGGTGCGTTCAGATTATTGTGACAGGATCGCGACATTCATATTATTTATATTCATATTCATCTTATTTGCTTCAAAAGAGGTGGAATATTTTGCAAAAGTGTTCGTATCATGTCAACTTTCTTGATGATTATTACCAGAACTTTTATATGCTGCGGTTGCAGTCACATCTCATCTGTATTCACCTCAAAATGTTTTTCTCTGTGATATATCATATAACTCTACAATTCACAAATATCTACTACTGCAGTTATCAAATAGATAGCTGCACTTAAAATTTTAATGATTATACGCTGCCAAGTTTTCAAACGGGCATTGAGATCATCATGATGTCCTACCCTCATATCCTATCTAATTTAACCATCGTTAAGATTAAACCTCCTTTATTTTCCCGTTTTTGGTACTCTTTTATTTACAGAATAAATATTTATGAGGGTACTTTGTTTTACAGAGCTATTTATAAAGATTTCAGCATGATTCCTTGTGTCAGTAATGTTCTGCAGCTTAGCGGGTAAAGAACCCGAACTTTTCTCATAGGATATAGATATAAAAAGAGAAAATATTTATCCGACTTTTAAAAATGGCGAATATTATTATAAAAGTTTTTATCGTGCAATTTCTTAAAAGTTCCTTGCATCAGCTGATCTGCAAATAATTGGCATGGCGAGAAAATAATTAGGAATTAGCACAGTACCTAACTCTTGGCAGCTACCTACTACTCTACTGGCACAAAGCCATTTCTACCTATATTCAGGATTAGAATCAGTTTTCATAGTTTCCCACTGCATCTAACGAACTCACTTTTAGCGCACTTTGTAAATGTTAGTAGCATTAAACATGCTTGCATTTCTACGACACGAGCGCCGAAAGAAACTTTATTAATTGGCAATTCAAGTCACAGATATGTGAAATTATGTCTGTTATTTCTTCATGTTTATCAGCGGAACCCTAATTGATATTTTGTTTAGAGATATTTTTAGTCCCGCGAAAGAACTACGGGATAGTTTTTATCCTGGAAAAATTGCAAAGTTCCCGCGTGATCAACGATTTTTGGCAAAACGACGTTATGTTAAATATCTAGTTTATTCTGGAAATGTTTTTACTCGACATCATTGCATTTATAAATAACTATCAAAATGAAATAATACAATCATCATGGATTCATGTATTCCGCGGGAGGTCAACGTTTGTTTATTGAATATATTAAAGTTGGGCACTATTCACACAACGCACAATACCTCCGGTTCAAACTGGGGCCAAACCAAATATTTACGTCACCGTACAAATGCAAAAAGAGTGATAAATGACTGCCAACACAAATTCTTTCTCTTTTTAGGGTTCCGCAGTAAAAAAGAGTTTTAGTTTCGCCATTCGTCTAGCTGAAGCATTTTTCATGGCACAAAATCGCAACACGTAAAGTTCTCGATTGTTATTCTTCTCTCGTCCTCACTTTTCACTGCATCGATTAGAAAGTACTTATAGTTTTTGCAATCTAGGAGTGCGCGTCGCCTTTATTTGTAGTTGGAAATGTGAATAGACATTTTCGTTAGTGTGCGTAACAGACGGAGCAGTCAGTAGCGAGCGAGCCATGTACGCGTGTATAGATATGGTCACTCACACAACTAAGGGCGCCGCGCACTCGTAGATTGCAAGAACTATACCATCACAGAATTGATTCATAGGCATGTGGTGAATCTGCGACTTGGGTGGGATTATGACAAGCCTAGCCGACACGACATTGTTTTGACATAACCCAGCGTTATTACGAAGTTAGGTAGAAGGCGGCATCTACCAGAATAAACAGCTTTGATTGTACAGTAGTAGTATAGTAGGGTAAGGTATATCTTTGATAGTACACTAGCAGTATAGTTTACACTGTAAGTAACATTTTCTCACATTAACTCATTATATTTTTCCGGCTATCAGGTTGGCACAAACTCAACACAGAACTTAGTTTCCGTTCCTTTGTAGTGGTACAATTAGCCCCTGCGCCCGACACCTATTCATTCCGTTTCATTGTCTTAGCCTAAGACCGCCTCTGTTTGCCTTCATTCAATGCTCTAAGATATAACGCCACTTCCTCAGCTCGAATTCAAAGAGGTCGTGACTCGTGAGTGCTCTATTAATTCTTTTTATTAAGACGTGAATAACTCTGTTGAGAAATTTGTAACAATAATACACGTGCCTCTTATTTAGACGAATAAAATAAATGGAAACGTGAAGCTTTGAGTGACTTATACGTTGAAAAAGTGTACTTAATACTTTATAAGAGCTTTGTTTAGCACGTGTAGCCAACAATAGAAATTGCGTTTCGAGGATCAGGTTTATGTCGTGAAATCTGGCGCATTAATTTTATACTAATGTATTATAATATTATTATTAAATTAAACTGGGAGTCGAAACCGGTTGGAATTATGGCAGGTCGACCTAATCGGACTCACCACCGGGTTAGATTGGCCTCCCCGTATATGAGGGCCTAAACGATGCCAGGTTGGCTAATTTAAAGTATGTTGCAGCACCAACCGTGGTCAATTCATCAGCTGAGTTCATCGAGGAGTATTATCGCACTGACACCACTCCATCGTCGAGGAAGAAGCGTAACTCATCTCTACGGGTTTCCGTGGGCTTGGCATGTGGGGCATTGGTCGGAGGAGGTGCTTTTATAGCTGCTGCAGCTGTCCTCTTTACGAAGCGGTCCAGACGACGCATTCCGAATATGCTCAAGAAGCCCTTCTGTCCATCCCTCAGACATAACTCCAGCTCGAGGAACAACAGAAGAGCGCCAAGATTAGCTCTCGCCCTCGCGAATTGCCCGCCGATTCATATGCTCAGGTAACTGAATTCTAAGGCCCAGTCCCAAAGTTTTTTTTTTTTTTATTTAGCCTCTCAAAAGCGTCGTAAATTATTGTTTTTTGTTTTAATCTTTATTTAAGGAGTTTTAGTTCTTACAAACTACGCAACTCCGTTAGACCATCTATTATTGTTTTGAAGTAAACCAATCCAAAAAGGCTAGTGTAGATAAACTCTTGCCAAAAACCTCAGCCATCGGGATTAGGTTACCGTAACACAATATGTTTATTTACTGCAAAACCAAAGTTTCTGTGAAAGTTGACACCATTTATTGTTGGTTATTTTCCTTTATGTTTTATAAACATTAACCTTCTATTTATTTTCAAACAGACCAGCAATCGTCGATGAAGACTACCGCGAGCCCTACAACATCTGGCGAGAGACTCTAGGCCGGCGCGAAAAACGTGAAAACCCCGATCAAAACGAGTATAACGGTAAGATATTATATTTTAACCTAACAAAATCCACAATTTGGAAATTTAAATTTGGAATTGTACAATCAAAGAAAATGTTTCATGGCAAAAGTACGTCAGTTTCTCGGGTCATAACCCGCAATAATACTTGAATCAAGTTCAAGTCAATACTCAATATTATTCGTAATCTGTCAGCTAAACGTAACATAACCCTGACCACAGACATAGATCAAGATAGATACTCTATGAAAACAAGCTATATAATTATATGTCACTCCATTTGTATGAAAACGAGCGTGTCACTTTTTTCCTACCACTGTGACGTACCGATGATAAGAAACATTTTTAGGCATTTTTAAAATTCCGATTGACGTCTGATTCCGATAGCAGACTAAAGAACAGACTTCAGACTCAGACTCGCGTTCGACGAGCATTGCTCGTCGTTTGGGAACGCGATATGGCACGCGAAATACATCTACGTCTGTGGTCCTGACCAAATTACGTAGGTCCGTCGTAACGTAACGAGCCAGGGCTTATTTATGTTTATCTAGACCAAAACAAACCATTCATTTAGTACCTATAACAAATAAAGGGGTTGCACCCACAATAAAGCCAACTGTGCTTTGAAGCATACGCCCATTGATCTTTTTTGCAATTAACCTACCGGCTGATGGTTCTTATTGACATCCTGTAGGCTATTTCAATTAGGGGGCCTTCCCTTTTAACAAACAGTTCATAAAAACATTGTAACATGGTAAGCTCAGTCTTTTGCAGGGAACTCCGTGGGGGAGATTTTAATTAGGTTTTTTAGTACTTTCGCCCAGACACACATTATGTTGAAATTAATGACTGCGAAGTATGCAGATGTGGAAACTGGAAATGTGTCCTTTGTAGCTTCTTCTGTAGCGATGTTTTTTAATCCATTTGAGTACACCGGATACATGCGTTAATGTAAGGGGCAGTTATCAAATCTTTTATCACATTTTTTTATTTCATTGGTTATAAATAATTTTTTGAACGTATTTGAAGATTACTGAACTTTATTTTATGAAGAGTCTGACAATATCATTCTGCACTCGTAATATACACGATGCATTTGACGAAACGCATAGCAAACGCCATGGTACTTCGCACGGATCTAAAACAAAAAAAAACTTTGTTTTTGCGCCGTGGTACTTTGCGTCGGTATACCTTTTTGGCATCTACAAGCTTTGCCATTGAAACTATTGAACTCAGGTACCACACATCTAACTTACGGACAGTAATAGGATATATTACTGCAATGTTTTCTGGCCAGACGGCAGCCTCAGCAAGATTGTAAACAAAAAGTTTTTTTTTGACGTTTGACAACGTTACTGTCAATATTCTGATGTGACGTATGCAACAATTTTTTTGGTCGGATTATATTTTATTGTATGTGCTAGTCCTTTACCCCGATCTTTGCGTAATATTCCCTATTCATTTTAAGCAAGCAGGTACCTATATTGACATCTAATTTACGAACAGCAATTAACTTCACTTTCGCCCAGCATACCTGGGCCTTTGTACTGATTACTGTATCTCCGGCTGTAGTTAGCCTTGCCGACTCTCGACGAGCCTCTCCACTGCACTCGTTAGCTCTCGAGCACACTTACCCCTACTTGTTACTTTCCTTGCCGGCTGTAGCTATTTTAAATGTGTTCTCAATACCCCAATAATATAATTAGTGAGTATATTTCTTGGGATAGCGCTGTTCGAAATTTAGTTTGAAAGTTTTGTTTAGTTGGATGTATTATCAGAGAAGTTATTCATAAGCAGATGGCGGACGACCGTAACTTGGTAGCGTTATGGCATGTCAATGTTAGTGATGATGGGTTTGACATAACCCGCCCAAATTACGTAAGTCCGCCATATGCCTACGAATCAATTTCAAAAAGTAGGAAATATCATAATTAAAACACTGTCCGATGTATAATGTAATTCCACTGGGAAATTAAAATAAAGTTCGAAATTTTTTACAGCAATTATGAAATACGCGAAAATTGAACTCTTCATTTTTAATGTAAACGACGTCAGCACTTTATAATGGGCAAAACTGTATCCTCGTAATGTACGTAATTATTTGCGAACCATGTTACTCGTATTATATAAATCTTTTTGAATATGCTCGCACATAATATACTCTTTAGGAATATACTCGCGCATAATGTAATCACTTTTTTTCGAAATTCGAGTTGTTTCATACTAGATAGGTATAGGAAATAGCTATTAGACGGTTTACATTCGATAATTTGGATAGTAAAACTAAAACTCATAAATATATAGGACAAATCACATTTAAAGATGCTCCCTCACCGCGAGCATTTGCTTGTAATGCATATTGCAACGTTACAAAGTCGAGCATTACAGAGTCACAATAGATCCTCATGGGTCGCAGTGACGTCAGGGCTACAGCATATAAACATACCTGCCTTCTATTAAAAAAAATTTACATCAGTGAGGGAGGAGAGCCGAGCATTACAATCCACACCTTGTAATCATACAAAACCGAGCATTACCATGCTCACCTAGTTATGATACAGTGTGTATTATCTTGATACAACTTGTAACATCAACTAGGAATACTCAAAATCAAATGTTACATTACACGCGAATGCTCGTTAGTCAGGGAGGTATTTTTTAATGTAATGCTCAAAAAGGAATCAATAATGTTACATTACACGTGAATGCCCGCGGTAAAGAACACGCATCACAGTAACATGGCGCTTGCGACGCCGTAATAGAAATCATCGAATGCTAAATACCCTAAAGACGGTAAATATTTATTTTGTAGTGTTGCTTACAATGTAAATAATATGGCTTAAGTAACAAAATTATTTCCTAAAATGGATACAAAGAAAATTGAATGTGAGGGTGTGCTCGTTACGGCGGCCGGACGTCCGGTCGGATAGGCGGCCATTGTTCAACCGCCATATTGAAAAGATGACGCGCCATACTACACGATAATGGTATACCGATTTTGCCGAAACGATGGCAAAATATTGAGTACCGATAAATTTATGTTAAATTGGGATCAAGTTCTTCAACATTTGGGTCCTTTTATATATTTCGTCGTGTACTCTTGAATGCTATTTATACCCATACGTCTTATGTCGAAAATTAATCTCATTTTATTATCTGGGGGCACGGCAGTGCCCCAGACAAGCTTTTTAGCAAAGGCACAGCCGTACCATACTTTTCTCGAAGCGGTTCACGGCTATTTCACACCCCCTTTATCTTCGATGTTAACTAAGCTACGGGTTTAAAATTTCGGTCACTAGGAGCAAGTATTAAAACTAGCTTAACCTCCAAATTACATGAAATTTCAATAAATAGTTTAGGAGTTACGGATGGTCAAAGTTACTACATTTTGTCACTCACTGACATATAGATAATCAAAGTTCTAAGGTACTTCTAGCAGACTTAGAACCTTGAAGTTTGGTACTCGAATAGGTATTTATTCACAATGAAAGGAAAAATTATGAAACCGGCCAAGTGCGAGTCGGACTGGCGTACATAGAGTTCCGTACCGTAAATTTGTATGGGAGCCCCCCTCAAATAATAAGTTTATTTAATTTTTATTATTAATTATTAAAGTTAACATACAAATGAGCGTTTTCTGAAAATTTCAAAAACCTTAGTGTTACCATTATGGATATAGAGCAAGAAATGGGAAAAAATCGTGTTTGTTGTATGAGGCCCCCCTTTAATAATTTATTTTATTTTGATTGGACTTGCTACTTGCTTGCTCTTTATATGAAGTTATAGGCAAGCTCGCATACCTACCCGCGCCGCAGTCTTCGCAACTTCTACATTCTTTATATGAAGAATTCGAAATGCGGCGACTGCAGTGCGTGCGGTGCGGCCAAATTTGCGTTCACCTTTAGTCGTTAACTCGTACGGTATACGTGTTTGTTGTATGAGGCCCCCCTTTAATAACTTATTTTTCAATTTCAGTTTTTAGATTTCCCTGCCTAAAGATTGAAAAAAAAAACTAATAAGTCTTCGTTGTCTGTCCGTCGTACATCCGTATGTCAGCCTGGTGAGTGGTGACATACGGATGTACGACGGACAGACAGCGAAGACTTATTAGTTATTTTTTTTCATTCTTTGGGCAGGGAAATCTAAAAACTGAAATTGAAAAATAATATAAGTAACATGTAATAAATAAAATAATACTTATAATAATTTATTAAATAAAATAAAATATTTTTATGTTTGTAACTTTGCAAGAACAGTATGAGTTTCGACTGCATATTTGTTTGACGTACAAAAGGCCCTTTTGTACGTTAGAACTTATGAACTTAATATAATGGCATTAATTAAATAAAAAATAATATTAACAACGTTAATAATGAAACAATAATTGAATTCCATTTAAATATAAATGTAATCACAAATCAGCTGTACTGAGATATACACTCCTTACTTGCTCGATACAATTATTATGGGAGTTTTAAATTATCACATGAAATAAGGTGTGCTCCTTTCCTGCGAGGAACGTCGAGACGCTTACAACAGTGCTGCTATGTATTCAACGGTAAAGATAAAAATGACCACATTCAAGTACTAGCTTAAGAGTCATTTATAATTATTATATAATATGCATATAATAATCGACTGAGAACTCAGAAGTATTTACGATACGTTGTCCACCTATAGAACTAACGAAGCCTTAAAGAAAAAATATAAAGGAGATAGGGAATGGGTGCTAAGCTAAGTACAGAAAAGTTATTTAAGGTGTCCTGAAAACAAAAGAAAAAACCTTCAAAAAAGAAATGAAATCCCACCAAAACATGAAAATATGTAAAAGGAGCCAAGCAAAATATTGCACAGCTATTCAATACTTCTGTTTTAAAAAGTTTTCAGATCACATTCAAGCCAAGCCTTCAACTTATTTTGTAATTTTAATCAACATTCAGTAAATGTATCAATAGATTTCTTTATTTTATAATTATTATAGTGGCTTGGCAATAAGCACAATAGAAACAAATATAAAACTGCATATTGGGAGGAGTTCTTACTTGCACAGACGGCAAGAGTAAAGTGTTTTAATCCGTTATGTTATATGTATTGTATCCACATAAGTCGTTACATATTAATATGTAACGACGTATGTGGCCGATGGTACGCAAATCCCAATAAATCCAATTAGTAGCTGATTATTTCTCTAGTGCTTATTGCCAAGCCACTATAATAATTATAAAATAAACAAATCTATTGATACATTTACTGAATATTGATTAAAATTACAAAATAAGTTGAAGGCTTGGCTTGAATGTGATCTGAAAACTTTTTACGACAGAAGTATTGAATAGCTATGCAATATTTTGCTTGGCTCCTTTTACATATTTTCATGTTTTGGTGGGATACTTTCTTACTTCATAATATATTAATCTATGAAGTATAATAAAGTACAAGTAGGACAAGGAGCATTTTTGCACTACTGCAGTAGCAGGATCATGGTACTGTATAATAATATTATGTTCAATAAAATGGCTTGAAAAGCTGAATACAATACATTATTATGACAATAAAAATAATTAAACTATTGGATAAGAAAAGTTAATGAGTTAATGAACCTTGAAATGAAAGTTAATGAATCTGAACTTGCTTGGCCACAAGCCCGCAACTTTAGTATGAAACCCGTAAACGAGAATCTAAAAGATTTCAAAATAATAATAATCATTATTGCAACCATTTACACGTATACGTTGCGCTTACGGCTAACTAAATATTATTTTAGTTTATTTATTTATAAAGTATGTATGTAGCATTGAGATGTATGTAGTTGTATTTTTGATGTATTTCCGATATTATTATTTTTAATTCTCCACCAGAAATCTGCGAGGACACCGACTTCCCCCGACCATACATGATGAAGCGACCCGACCCGCACGAAAGTTTCTACGCTGCCACCGACATTATACACCATGTAAGTAAACTTTATATTATAGGTACTCGTATAATTACCGACCACATTGTGGAGATCGATTTTTTTTTACTTTTAAACGTGGGCACCGGACGTTTGTTATAAATACAGGATTTGTTTATGAGTTACCATGGATTTTGTGAATTCCGTGTTTTGTCAAAATGAAATTTTTGGAAGATTAAAAGACCAAAAATCATTAATAAGTACTTAGGTAAAGTTAAAGTCCATTTTTAACTTTACCTACTTGTCTACCTACCTACAAAGTTTTGTCAGATGTTGTTTCCAAGTTTGGTTAGGACAATGCAGGCTGATCACCTGATTGTCTGACAAGTAAGAGGATCCATGCGTCGGATGTAAAAAGTCGGTCATACGCCTGATCTCTCAGTCGTGTCGGTCGTCCGTCCCACTGGGTTATGAGAGTGAAAGGAATAGAGTGTGCTCTTGTGTACTGCGCACACACTTGGACACTATAAAATTACTCCTGCGTAGCTGGCCTGGTTTCAATGAAACCAGGCCAGCTATGCAGAGTGGGAGCTATTAATCGTCAGTTGTGGCGTTTTGACCTTTTGGTCTAGTAAAATAAAACAAAACGTCAATAGAATATAATATTACAATTTACTTATAATAACGGTCGGGGTACTACGTGCCTACTTTAGCGCCGTTGTTCACTTTTTTTTTTTAATAATGAATATAATAAGTTTAACACACGTCAGTTAATCTGATCTAAAATTCGTAAGTCGAAGGAAGAGTACAACACTGGTGCAGCGTAGGAGGGGCAGTATTATCCCCCTCCCCCCCTTTTAATTTGTCGGAATATTAAATAAACATTGAACAAAAGGGAAGGCATTTGTTAAACATAATCCACGTGTTTGGGTGTTCAAATATATATTCTAAGCCTCATCACCCTAGAGGCTGCCTCATCAATTTACCAATTTCTAACTAAAATCATAATTCGCATCATCGAAAATCCATAATTTTGGTTGCAGTATACTTACAATATAAATATATATACAGTAGACCATGTACCATCGAAGAGATTGATTCATAGGCAGTTGATGGACCTATGTCATCTGGTCGCATTATGTCAATTCAATATCAGTCATGAACTGTCGGCTGAGTTTGACATACCGCAACCAAATTACGGAGGTCCATAACTTGCCTATGATCAACTTCTCTGATAGTACATACAATCAGCCGCAAAGACCGGGTGCACATTCAAGTGTAATCGATATACATAATTACAATAGACGCAAACTGTGTTTGCTTAACTGTTTTTCTGACTATTGTCTGTCGGTCGTAATCGCACCATACTTAAAACTGTGAACTGATTTTGATGAAATTTGTTATGAACATTGAAAATACTGTGAAACACGTGAAATGGATTTTTTGACCTCGGAATGGATTTATCCCTAAAAATGTACTTTGTACGTAGCCTAACAAGACGTTAATGCAGTATTTCCGGACCAACACAACCTGGCCTGCAATAAAGAGACGTATTTCCTCTTAAAAAGCCGGCGATGCACCTGCAACTCTTCTGATGTTGCTAGTGTCCATGGACGACGGTAGCTGCATTCCATCAGGTGATCCGTTTGATTGTTTGCACTTTGCCCGTTTATTTTATATAAGTATTAAAAAAGTAAAAATGCGACAATTACAAATATCGGTGCGCGAGTTTCATTCCAAGGACTTACTGTACTGTACGATATTTATTTTGTCGACTGTAATTATATAGGTCGCTTATAATGGTTGGGTATGTATCTAATAACTTTACCCCGGCGTTAGTGGGTCGGCTTGATGACAGAAAGCCATATTGGGGCCATTATGACGTCATATCTCTCCCATATGTTTGCTGTTCGGATAGAGAAATTCTACCCTTCAGAGCAGAGCACATTTAGTTTGAAATTTAATAACATTTTTAATAAAGTGGTTTAATAAATAAGGTTGATTTTTAAGAAAGGTTCTGTCTTAAATAATTACAAAATATCATGGACCTATAAAAAAAGGCGGACGGAGTCCCACCATACACAAAACTGTGTCCTTCAGAGTCGGCCAGCTTTCTACACGGTCTGCACGCACACATTATTACGCCATAGTCCATACCATTTGACAGGCGTCAGAATGTGTGCGTGGCTGACTCTGAAGATATAGTAATTCTGTGTTTAATAAGACTCCGTCCGCCTTGCAAAATATTTTATATATCAGGAACGATTTCTCAAAACTATTCTTTAAATGCTACGGTTCGAGCCAGAGAGAGACTACTATAAATAAATACTATAGCTGACTCCCACATCTCCGTCGCGCCAAAGTTAATTTATCACGAGGGAAACGTCCATTTTTTTAAATAAAAAGTATTCTATGTCCTTTCCCGGGACTCAAAGTATCTCCATACCTAGTTTCAGCAAAATTGGTTTAGCGGTTTAACAGTAACAGACAAAAAGATACACTTTTCCATTTATAATATTATAGTTTGGATTGGTGTAGTCGTTTTTATGTTAGTTCAACAATAAAATTTTATTATGAACTGACCATGATTTTATTATAAGAGTTCGATATAAAAACTTAACCCGCAATATTTACAAAAGAAACAACTGGCAAAGGCTAATGAACATTTCTAGGAAATTATTTCATACTCCAAGTTGAACTAAATTCACCAGAATAATATGTATTTTTGATACTTAAAATATTGTTTGCAGTAAAACCATTATTTTAATCTTAACTAAGGGTGGGTTGCACCAACTTACTTTAACTATAACTGTAACTTTGGCTATAACTTTAACTATAACTAAAGCGTAAAATGTCAAATCATGGTTAAGGCCGTCCCCCGAGCAAACGACCTTGGCCATACATTTGTCGCGTTGCCGAGATCGCGTCAAAACCCTATTACATATTTTTACTTATCTTTGTTAGAATATGTAGTTTATGATAATGTCGATCTATTGGCGTGAGTTTAAAATAAAAGTAACTTGTAAATGCTAAGGAGATGCTGAATGTATGCTTGAATTTTAATAAATTGACATTACTTTGAAAGCTGATATCATGAGTATAATAAACAAAAATAGAAATTTTAAAACGGGAAAAGAATGTAGGTACACTGAAGATTATTGCTGTATTTTTATTATAACTTTGTAGCTTTCAGATTATGAGTTTATAAGGCTTTAAATACGGTCAATTACAGAATCTCCGGAGGGAAAATTTATTATTTTTCACAGTGTTGTTGAAACAAATATTTTTCCTGTCAATCTTTACGGATAATTCAAATTTTTATAATCTCAATCCCATTAACTGTAGCTTTAGTAAAAATAATCGCAACACACATCTGTCAAATTCTGTGGACAAAGTTAAGGTTAAAGTTTAGTTAGCCTTAACTATAACCATTACTCTAACCATAACTTTAACTTTAACCACGCCTCTGGTGCAACCCACCCTTAATAACATTGTGTGTACACTTTTCTGAAATAAAAACTGTTCTGGATGTAGAACATAGGTACTAAATAATCCAAATCGGCTCAACTGTTTCATTATTGTGAAGATGTAAAAGACCAACAAACACTCTTGTACTTAATACAAATATGGTTGCGTGAGTCAAACGGTATATAAAAAAACTTGATCAAAATGGATCAAACCGTTTGGATGCTTCAATGCCACGACAGACCAAGAGGCAAACACGTTAAACTAACACCTTTTCGCATCGTAAAAAAAGTAATATTTTTGACCTACTAACATTTAACTGGATTTACAGTATAAAGTGTAAATAGTATAACGACGTGCTCACGTAAAGTATTGTATTCTAATGTGCCGCCCGACGTGATTTCCCGTAGGATTCCGCCTGCCCTCCGCCGCCCATGCCAAACAGCCAATTGCCGGTTAATTCATAATGAACCGCATTGTTGCTCTCCAGACTTATGAAACGTGACGAAGCGCAAATATTGATAGACTTCTCTTTTGCGTAATGGATCAAAATGTGACCTTTATTAAATAATTATACTGCCAGAAAAATTGATTCATAATATGCAAATGCGGACCTACTTAATCTGGTCGGCCAAATCAATTTAAATTGTCCTGCAGACATAGTCCGACCAAATCACGTAGCTTTACAGATTTCCTATGAATCAAGTTCTCTGATATTCCACCCGCCCTCCACTACCCAGAGCCCGCACCGCCATGCCAAACAGCCAATTGCCGGTTAATTCATAATGAACCGCATTGTTACTCTCTCGACTTATGAAATGGCGCCGCGATAATATTGATATTTCCCGCAAGTTTCCAAGCGATTTTTAAGTTTTACATCACCCATCTTATTTGCCAAACGTAATTATTATTATTCTCTTTTGCGTAGGCTTCCTACGAATAAGTTTTATTAATATTGCAATAGGCTTGATGACTAATTTTTTTTCTTATTGGTAATTGAAAGACCCTTAAAAATAGAAACATTGCTGAAAGAATGACTCTCATAGCTTAAAAATTCACCAAGATATGAACAATTCAAACATCTCATAAAATAGACCTGCCCGAAACGCTCCATACAAAGTGCTACGAAAGACTGACGTCAGTCTTTCTTAGTTTGTACGGATCGGGAGAGAACTTTGTTCGATAGGTATATTAAATATTGCGTTTATGAAAGTGGTTTTATACCAAAAGTTGCTTTTAATTGCATAAGTTATCGAATGGTATACAAATATTAACAAATTTAATTGAAAAAAAATCGACTTGATTATCCAACTTTGAATGCGCCTAACAAAAAAAAAAATACAAATGCTATCGAGCTGAAATTTTGGTGACGCTTATTTTTTACCGTAGTTTCTTTATTTTATTAACATAATTTGCTAATCTTTGACCTTGTCATCATCCCTATTATATTTAAAGTATTAAATTTTTACATCTATGTTACATTCATGGGGCACAATACAAACCAAATCTGATTGTTTCTATCAGGCGCTGCCAAGAGGCACATCACAATACCAAAAACAAACTACATGAACATAATATTATTACTCGAAATAGCAACAGTAGCAGACCTCGTTAACCAAAGGATCGAGTTTCGCGATGAATACCATTAAAACAAAACTAATGCCAAACTTTCTTCGTAGTTCAAGTCGCAAACGTCACGACTCGCAATGAAAAGTTTCAATACTCTACTCAACGAAACATGGCGGTAGCGGTCATTGACTCCCTGTCAAAATCTTGTTATTTACTATACAAAGCCGCGATTGACAATATCTGACACTTCATTGTCAGTCGCGGTTTATATAGGAAATGACAAGTTTTTGACAGGGAGTCAATGACCGCTACCGCTATGTTTCGCCGAGTACAGTATACGAGTACTTCTCTAACTCTCTCATTCTCTCTCTGACATTCTCTCCATCTTATCTTGTCAGTGAATGTGTAAAGTATAGTTTTCACAAAGCCAGTATTGGCTTGGTATATGCCGCGTGTGAACTGTTTGACCTGGCTTGAAAAACTGTTCACACGTCTGTAAAAACTATACTTAAACTAATAAAAAAGGAGAAATCATGTAAGCTATGCTAAAAACATCTCTTTATCATCAAAACATTAAAGCAAAAGCTATGTTGTTAATTGACTGCTTTTTGTAAGGTTCTATTCTTCTAAATTAACTACTATTGCTGGCAATCTTATTTATGAAGCAGTGAAACCTCAATTCCAACATCGTCGAATTTGGCTTCAGGTCTATTTACTTGAAAACTCAAAATCACACTAATTTTATTTTAAGTTAAGTTTTATATAAATACTGTATTTTTCTGAATGTCTTCAATGGTGCCTAACCACCGCTGCACCGGTTCACGAACTAACTTGCCGAGAACCAAGACAACACAAGAGGTTTTTAGTGCTGCGTAGTCTGTGTATGTAGTATACTGTATATCTGAAATCTATGTAGTGTAACTGAAATATCTCTCTTTTTTTTATTTCTCAGTTCGACTCTATTTGTCAATCAATGTGTAAACATACTTGAAAGAAATAACTTGCGGAGCTATTGAGGCGGAAATTGCCTTGTCAATAGTCTGATTTGTATTGATTAGAGATGAAATTATCTACAAGGTTTACCTTATTGACAAAATATACAAAAAAACCTTGCCTATAAACCTTCGAAGATTTCAAAGGTTTTGCGAGTACAGTTTATTACTTTGTACTCATTTTATACTAAAAACTTTTTACTTCTATATAATGTATCATCTTTTAACACCTCACCGATTCTCATAACCATGATTTTTTAAGTAAGGTTGTTAAAAATTCTGATAGAAAAATAAATTATTATAACAATGATTTGGTATTAAAATACTTTGAGTCCTGGGCAAGTACTGATAGTTTTAATTGCAGAAATATGTACGGTTACCATGCATTACATATTGTCAATCGAAGTTGTGATAGTGCTATTTTCTATACAGCTACAACTCAGAGCTCAGAAGAGATCTCAAAATTTTATACTTTTGACGTACTATTTCATATTGGCCTGCGCGCGCCGATTGCTGCATTGTGAAACATGTTGAAAGTGACATTAGCATTTAGCGCACAACTCGATTTTATATTGTACTAGCTGTCCCGATAAACTTCGTGTCACTTTAAAACCTTCCCTGTACTTCTACGAATATTTTAAGACTAAAATCAGCCCAATCCGTTCAGCCGTTTTCGAGTTTTAGCGCGACTAACAAATATTTTGTAAATCCATTTATATATATATAGATAAACGCCCGTTTGTTTGAAGTCGAGGTCCTTAGTTCTGTCTTCTTTGAAACTACTTTTAAAACTTACTTTTAAATAATACTAGCTGACCCGACAGACGTTGTCCAGTCTTAACGATGATTATTTAATTCGAATTGGTATAATTAAGAAAACAAAAGATTAAAATTAGTATATCCATGCCAAATTTCATGAAAATAGATGAAATAGTTTAAGCGAAAATCATAAGAGTTTATTGTGCGGGAACCGTACATTTTCCGAGACAAAAAGCATCCCTTGTCCTTTCCCGAGACTCAAAGTATCTCCATACCAAATGTCATCAAAATCGATTAAATAGTTTACGCGCAAATTATTAAAGTATATTGTGCAGTAACCGTACATTTTTCCGGGACCAAAAGTATCCCTTGTCCTTTCCCGAGACTCAAAGTATCTCCATACCAAAATTCATCAAAATCGATTGAATAGTTTACGCGCAAATCATAAAAGTATATTGTGCAGTAACCGTACACTTTTCCGGGACAAAATGTATCCTTTGTCCTATTCCTGGTTCTAAGCTACCTCTCCACCAATTTTCAGCCAAATCGCTTCATCCGTTCTTGAGTTATAAGTGGCGTAACTAACACAACTTTCTTTTATATAATATATAGATATAGATATAGATTTTATACACCTTTTCGAATACTTTTAACATTTATTTTAAAATATTTTATACACCTTTTCCAATAACACTTATAGAGTTAGTTCTGGTTTATTTTTGGTATCGCATTATCTTCGAGCGGCAGCTACTTGAGGGAGTTGATAATACTCGCCGTAAGTAGGTTGTTACCGCTGCAGCCTGATAAGTTTCCTGTTATTTCAAGGAAATCGAATTCCCAACTGTACAAAATAAATTAATGTTTGTTCTCCTTATTTTTGTATTTTCGCTATTTTTCTAGAATAACCAAGAAGGGTTAGCAACACTTCTTCTGTTATTCGTTCTAATTGCTCAGAAAAGAAGTAAATATATAATATCTTTGCCATGCCAATAATAATATTATGTAATGATCATCTTCTATTACCGCGAATAACATATCAAATCTCATAAAATACTATCTTATGGCGGTACCCATTAGTGCCAAAATCCTGTATCGAAGTTTTTGAGCACACCTATATAATAATTTACAACGTCTGAAATTACGTTAGTGGGCTTCGACCTGACGTATGTTATTAAGTTTGGTGATGATAACAGCGGACAAATTCACCTAAATAACTTCCACCATCTTCTTATGAATCAGTTCCTCTAATTTCTTTGGGTAGCAAGGAAACACTATTTTAGCAGCACCTGAGCGTCTGACGTCACTTATAACAAATCAATTAGGGAATTGGTGGCTAATTGAATTATTCGGATAGTGCGAACGTCACAGCAATTGCAGCCGAAGCGGCTAAACAGATTAGGAAACCACATCACTGTTTCAAATTGCGATAGAGTTGGGAATTACGGGTACACTCGGGGACGAACACTCTTTGTTGTTTACCTTTGTCACGCTTTCTCCCCTTCACGGATGTTACATCGGAAGTCAGACGAACAACTATTAAGTATAATATTTTAAATTATGATCTAGGTTCATAAGTCAGCTAGCCATATTGTACCCCGAGTCCCGCTAGTGTTTTCTTAAATAGTTTGGCTTCTGCTCCGTCGACGTAAACCTTATAAGTTATAACTTATAACTTGCGGAAGCTTAATAACGTCAGAGTATAAAAATATAGTGTAACGATAAAAATATATTTATGACAAAATACCGCATATCGGTTTTTAAAGTGTTAAAATTAGTCATACGAATTTTACAGAACCATACGCAGGTCGGCGATATATATTATTTTATGTTAAAACATACCATCAATTAATCTATAAAATTTATACCGTATTTTAAAACAAAGATCTATTTTCATGAACAATATTTTCGATGCGCGAATAAATGAACGAAACAATTTAATGGAAGTTTTATATTATTCAATATTCAGGGCATACATGCCAGTTAAAATATTTTATACAATTAGTAGCAGACAATTTTCATTTAACAAATTGTATATCAAAGTTAACTGAGGCGGATATTTTTAATTGCTGATTATTCACGTAATGAAAACAAATTATATTAATTTCAATGATGTTAATTAAAATTATTGCATACTTGTTTTAATGACAAATTCATTTGGTTTTGTACTGGTGCTACCGGAGAATATGAACGTGATGATTATTCACACTAATATGGGCTTGTTATGTGTGGACATATAAGTGGAGGTGGTCAGTACGTAATGACTAATTATTATAACGAATCTTGATAAACAAGTTTATAATAAAAATAAATTATGTTGCTGCTATTTACCCACACTTTGTGTCCACCTGTCCATCTATTTGTCGAAGCGTTTCAATTAAACAAAGGTATTTTGAAAACACAACAGTAGATCTACAGCTACTATGTCTAGAAGCAGTTAAAAACTTCTCCACTAACGTAAAAAAGGCTGGAGTCAATATGAAAACTGAATTATATTTTTATTTAACAGTACTTGAAATAAATTGGTGACTAATAAATAATAATGACACGGAACGAAACGTGCGCGAGTTCTACTGGCACTTGAACGGTTGGCTTCAACCTTTTGAACCTTAAGTCTTTTTTGCGATAATATAAAGCCGCAGAATAAAAATCATGCGCGATGACCGTATTTCACAATACAGAAATTAATTGAAACGAAAAGCCTTCGGTGAAATATTGGAGAAATAAATTCTTATTATTTCAAGTTTTTGCTTGGACGGAGTCGTAATTTCGCTCGTAGTTTATTTTGTCGACTGTACCAAGTCAGACCATCCATATCACTATGCACGGATGGCTATCCAAACAGAGGTGACATGCTTTTGTATATTTCAATACGTAGTGACTGAGAGAAGAGCAGCGAAAATGAGTTGATTGAGGACTGATTATGAATTATGAATATTTCTTATACTCTGGAATTCAAAAGGCTTGTCAAAAAGCTTGAAATGTTTCACGAGGTACGAATAATAAAAACTATTATTATTCGTAGATCACGAGATTTGTCGTTGTGGTAACTATCACATATTTAAAATGACGTATGCATTCGTTTTTGACATTTTTTAACAAAATTAGATCAATAATAGTATATTTAAATAAGACAAAAGTTTTTAATAAGCTTTTAATAAAATAAATTAATACACTTTTCGTAGTTGCGTAGCGGATCGTAGCATGCTACGAGATGCCGCTCTCTCGTAGCATGCGCGCGCATTAATTTATTTAGAATCATTCCTTACATAGGTATTTTCATTTATACAGTTGGGCCTGTTTCACCACTTATTGATAAGTATCGGATAGGCTATCCGCAACTTATCTGTCAGATAAGTTGTGGATAGCTAATCTGGCAGTAAGAGGTGAAACAGGCTCTTCATGTAATTATTCATTAATCATTATTCAATGTGATTCAATATTTTAAGTTATTCGTCGTCACAACAATGTATTATTTTCTTTATTCTGTACTACTAGTCTACGAATGAGTTTTTATTATTCGTAGCTACTAGTAAACACAATAAAGTACTGTGTGATATAAAGTCTTATCGATAATAAATACGTATGAATATTATCAATGTTCCTATAACATTATGGCACACAATATCCGGGCCACCAAATTAGTTATCAAACTAGTGCATGCATAAAGTTAAGTTAGTTTAACTGCCTTATACTATACAAACTATTACACTAACTCACTGAACTGTAGACAGTTTAATACAACACTTGCTTCACTTATAATCTGTCACCTAATCCAACATTATGAATTAAAGTTTGGACGGATCTACCGAGGAGCTTAGACTGATATGCCTGCGTTTGGTTATATAGGTCAGTTTGTGTTAGTAGTAAAGGTTAGAACTTGTGTTAAAAATATACAAGAGAATTTCAGTTAAAGTCGAAGCTTAGTTTTTCGGCATTATTAAACAATGCTAAACTGAAGTCAGGATTTCATCCGGATCTGAGCCGAAATTCCTAAGATGGAGACAGAGCATCCGCCGGTGCAGATTAGTAGAAGTAATATAAGGAATATAGGGCGGGGCAGGTGTATAATATGGATTCTGTTAATATAAGCATAATGTATCGTCCCACAAAAATATGCGTATGGATTTATGAATGTAGTCATGTTCTTTAGATCATTTAGAATAATACTGCATTCATAACTCAACAAAAAAATGTTTTGTAGGTTACACAAATGCTTAGCAGTAAGTAACGACCATAACATAGACTTATCACAGACTCGTGTCGCTAATTATTCTCGTACAAAATAATAGCCAAGCCAAATGTCAAACTCAAGTGCAAATACACCATTACCGGTACATAGACAATTGATTCGGCAGCCAATTAGGGACACATCACTATTAATTCAATGAAGATCATAAGCTATAGCGTATAAGCTGTAACACATAAGCTATAGCACTTATGCTATAGAGACGGCCTCCATTGAAATTCCTACATTAAGTTTGTAAGCCCTATTCAATCAGGCAACACACCGTTCACATAGTGTAAGGACTGATCACAATTTAGTAATCTATACAGCGTTGTTATTTCAGCACTTTGTGTGAATATAATATGCAAAACAATATTGTCACCGTCCGGTGTGTTAACCTGAATGCATAATATTATAGAAAACTAGCCAGCCAGCATCGTTCTGCGATATTACTTCGTTGCCTCAGAAAACGTTTGAAAAATTCGTCAAGGTTTTTAAGAAGTTATTTTTCGTAGACTGTACGTCAAGCGAACAATCAAACTGAGGATAGTAATGCGTTTGTGTTTGATACTTCTTCACGCCCAAACCGCTAGCTCAATTCTGCTGAAATTTGGCATAGAGAGAACGGGAAAGAACGGTTGGGAAAAAAATGTACGGTTTAATCGTGATTAAACCGTACATTTTTTTCCCAACCCACGGGTTAAAAAATTTTTTAACCCGTGGGTTAATCGAATTTTCGGGCGTCGGAGTTTCGGGTATCGCCTAGTTTTCTATAAGTATTAAGGGGATATACACTATACAGCTATAGCCAGCCAGTATGTAATTATTTTTTTCATTCTGGAAAGGTTCAAGCCCTGTCGTGACATTATTTATTATGATCCCTTCGCGTATTTACAGTATCCCCTGCCTATGTTGGTCGTAAATAGAACAACACTTTTGGGGTTGGCTCCTTTCCGCTATTGAGAAATTACTTGCCAGGTAATGGCTATTTTGATTCATGGCATGATAAAGCGATTACTAAAGTCCAGTAGTTCTCAATTTTTTTTTTGGGTTGGAACACTTTTCAGTGTGAAGAAGTGACATTTTTGACGAACCCCCCAAAAAAAGCATGTTTTGTCTTTGAATGAATTATTGCCTCCGTGCTGATGTCTGATGACAATATTTCTAAAAACAATAATTTGTTTTTGTGTCGCTTGTGGCCTTTGGGGCTCCCAAAGGCCGTGCCTCTCATAGTCGATACCGTGAGGCAAGCCACAAACTTTAATTTATTTATTTATTTATATAGCTATAATTCCACTTAGCAATGCAGACTGTTACTAATGATCAGCTTTTCTAGGTTGTTTATTTGTTCCGTTGCTACGTGGCCCCATTCTGGATAAAAGCCTCCTCCATTTCTTTCCACCTGTCTCTGTTTTTAGCCGTTTGCATCCAGCTCTTCCCTGCTATTTTTTCATGTCATCTGTCCATCTTTTCTTTGGCCTTCCTATATTCCTTTTTGCCTTTTGGGCCCTGCCATTTAGTTGCAAGGTAAGTCCATCTGTTATCACTGTAACGGGAAAGATGTCCAGCCCAAGTCCATTTCTGTTTTAAGCAAAACAGCAGAGCATCCTTTATCTTTGATTTCATGCGAATATCTGAGTTTCTATTTTTTTGTATCTTCCTCAGTTTCAGCATGCTACATTCCATTGCATGTTGGCATGACCTAATTTTCTTTTTTACTTTTTCTGTAAACACCCATGTCTGGCTAGCATAAGTGAGACTAGGAAGAATGCATGAATCCATTATAGTCTTCTTTATGTTTAGGCTATAGTCTCCCTTTAGAATTTCTTTCTGTGCCCAGTATTTTTCCATGCTATATACTGATACGTCTTTCTACTTCACTTTCGTTGTTATTTTCATTAAAAGATATACGTTTTCCCAAGTATATGTATTCGTTTTCGTATTCTATCAGGCTGTTCTCTACTTTTATTGTTTTCTTGACACTGTTTGACATAATTTTCGTTTTGGACGCGTTCATCTCAAGGCCAACTTTTTTACTCTCCAAGTTCAACATTTTTAGCATTAATTCTAAGTGTGCGGCTGATTCACTTAATAGAGCTATCATCTGCAAATCTCAAGTGGGTTAATTTGCGGTTCAGTATCCATATGCCTTTATTATTCCAATTGATTTTATTAAAGATATCTTCAAGTACAGCTATAAACAACATTGGGGACAACGGGTCTCCTTGTCTTACCCCTCTCCCAATTACAAACTCTTCTCCTAGTTTTTCTAGTTTTACTCTACTGACACTTTTAGAATATATGGTTTTGACGATGTTAACATATTTTTTATTTATATTGATATTGGTTAGAGCAGTTCATATAGCTGGATAGACTATGCTATCAAACGCTTTGGAGTAGTCCACAAAAGCTATGTGTAGCGGTTTTTTTTACTCGTTGAACTTTTCTATTAGTTGTTCAAGGGTGTGGATGTGATCTATCGTTGAGTAGTGTGGCCGAAATCCCGCTTGCTCTGTTGATTGATTATTGTCAATATTTGGTGCTATGCGTCTAAGAATGATAGAAGAGAACAGTTTGTAAATAGTTGACAGGATGCTAATGGGTCTGTAGTTGCCTATGTCAAGTGGCCCCCCTCCAAAAAAGTGGTTCCCCTACAAAAATTAGAAACTTCTGAAATTTCCAAGATACACCGTATCGGATTAGGAAAAGAAAATAAGATAAGACCAGCGTTGCTGGCATTCACAAACTTTAATATTGACAAACATATTTTAAAGGTATTGTATAATTACTGCTGTATCTGCCATATTTTAATAGGTACCTACTTATAAAATACTAAATGAAGCTCGCAACTCCGTTGCGCCAAAATTTGTTTATCATGTGGGAAGCGTTCATTTTACCGGAACAAAAAGTAGCCTATGTCCTTTCCCGGGACTCAAAGTATTCCCACAGGTGCCAAATTTCAGCTAAATTGGTTCAGCGGTTTGGGCGTAAAGATTAACAGACAGACTACAGATTAGTGATAAGTGCAGGTGATTATAATAATCAGGAGAAAGTAAGCGTGGACAGCTGCGACTGATTAGTTAAGTGCTTTACTTTCTCCTAATCACTAGTCACCTGCAGCCGCACTAATCAAAGTGAATACAGGCCTTTGCATGACAAAGCTCACGATTTTCAAATGCTATTTATAATATTGAAGAGGAATCCATTTGAACAATTGATATGGACAATTTCAAAATCCATTTAAATCAACGTCCAGGAGAATTGTCCGAAAATCATTTATTTTTAGTTACTGTTGCCCGGATGATATATTTGAACAATTACGCCTTTGACTGACAAAACACTAATTGGAATCTCATATCAAAATAGTTATAGCTATTTAACTTGGAAATATAAATTCATTTAATACTAGTTATTCTCCCCAACTTCTTCGCGAAGCAATTTGAACCGAGAACCGTTTGTGGGATAAAAAATGTATGTCGCATCCGACATTCAAAGTATTTTTGTATCCGGATTATGTCAAAATTAGGGCAGTCGTTTATCGTTATAGTTCTTGCAATCTACGAGTGCGCGTCGCCCTGAGTTGTGTGAGTGACCATATCTATACAGGCGTACATGGCTCGCTCGCTACTGACTGCTCCGTCGGGTACGCACACTAACGAAAATGTCTATTCACATTTCCAACTACAAATAAAGGCGACGCGCACTCGTAGATTGCAAGAACTATAATAGAACGCAACATAACTAATAAAAACAGCTCATACTCATAATATTTTGCTGATTGATATTAAGTAAATACAAGTAATCTTTCTACAATAAACTCTATATACGAGTATAATGCAATTATTACTCTCTTAAAATGTATGAAATTTTACAAGTAATTGCACACAATACAAGATTTAAAACTTTTCAAAAATAACAACGAAATACACAATAAGCAGTCAACAATACGCTCTCATGAGGGTAATTTACCGAACACACGAACCATCCACGTCTATTAAATGTTATAGTTAACAAAGCAAATACCAACAATTGCTTTGACGGTAAGCACTGGCTTGGAAGACGAGTTACTTGACTTAGCATACCTAATTTGATATCTTTGAATATGTTCCAAATTATCTAAGCGTCTCGTTTGCTTATGTTTCAACATGATCTAAACCTAGCTTGTGTAATTAATTATTCGGTCTTGATTCTACTCGCGGGGCGCTTACATGATTCATGGGTTCTGTTGGCACTCGGTTTGGGCTAAAATATTTTGGCCTGAAATGCTTAATAATGTATGTATATTATATGCATCTTATTTTTTTACGAAACAATCTTCTATATAATATTATTATAATATGTAATCGTTTTCTCGACGACCGCATTATTGACATAAAATATAGTCAACGGTTTTGGAGGGGAAAATATAGATATTTTCCTACCCCAAAAGCGAGAATTTTTCAAACAAACTATGAGAATCTGAGCGAAATTACCAGGTATTTATATAATACTAGCTGTCCCGGCAAATAAATTATTATTATTATTATTATTATTAAACGTTGTTTTGCCATTTAAACTGATAAAGTAGAAATCTACTTCATCAGTTGATACAAATTCTTACCCCCTATTTTGTCCCCTAAGAGGGGTGGGGGGAACAATTTTATACACCAGAATCCAGATGTTAAGTTGGAAAACACAGTTAATAATATGAAGTAATTCCATTGAATAAAAAGTTTGATACAAAATCTGACCCCCCTTAGAGTGATGGGCGGGGGGTGAGGGGGAATTTTTATACGCCTGATGTTGAGTTGAAAGAAGACAAATATATTTGCGAAAACCGTATGCAAATCGGATCAGTAGTTTTCGTGTTAAAGCAAAAGTCTTATACAAAATCTGACCCCCTCTTTCGTCCCTTTAAAGGGGTGGGGGGGAATTTTTTTATACACCAGATGTTAAGTTGGAAGAAGACCGTTGAAATATACCTGCGAAAACCGCATTCAAATTGGATCAGTAGTTTTCGAGTGATGCTGGAACAAACATACAGACAGACAGACAGACAGACAGACAAAAAAAAACTAACTAACTTTTCTGCTTCTATAGCGATGTTGTGAGTTGTGACACCCTCCGCTTATTATTTTTTGAATATCTTTAATGTACAGAATTGTCATTTCTAGAGATTTATTATATTATTATGTATATTATGTATAGATGATCTGTAATAAATTTCGTTTGCATTTTATGCAACTAAAAGTAATTTAAAAGAACTATGTGTGCATAGAGTGAAAATAATAATCAAATTAGTCATTAATTCACACTATAATTAATTATTATTAATAGTAACTGACCACTGAAATTGATGAACGAACTAGAATTCAATAAAATACTGCACGTCAATTGGAATGGAATTAATTGACTCGGAATTCTGGAGGGAGCAACGCGTGGTGTGTGGTTGCCCACCAACCGCAGTAGGTTTGGACAATTATTACTCAATGTTATGGCCAAAAATGTAGCCAACTCCTGTACTATTGAAAACTGACTACTCCGATAAAATGTAAAGATTGTAATGAAATGTTCCAAAGAGATAGTAGAAATTGTAAAATGGAAAATAATAAACAGTTTAGGTGTTATCTTTTGAAAAAAAATTACAAATTTAGCGAGTACTTAATAAGGACGAATAATGATAAATTTTCTATCTTTTGTAAAAACAATTTCACAAAAGAAACAGAAAAAGGTTATTTGCGCAAAGTTTATCGAGAACTTAGCAGGTTTATCGAAAACTTAGGAAACTATTTAAAAAAAGTCTCAAAATAATGCTATGCTGCGTGGATACTTTTGTCATGGGTTTTGAATGGGGCTTGTGTCCTCATAGATCTATACCGTATCTATTTTTATCTTCACTATTTTACAAAATAAGTTGCTTACATTTTCGTGGAAAAATATACACCTGTATATTTGAGCTCCTTCCAAGTGTGACCAAAGATGTTAACGCTACTTCGTTTCTTGAAAAGAGTGAAGGATTTACATTTACTATTCAGAATCCCGAAGTGTCCTTAAGAAGTTTTAAGTTTGAATATCTTCCACTGGTATACTTAGTATATCATTTATATTTTTGTAAAAGCTCAGTTATATTTAGGTAAACTCTCGAGGGGTGATTTGGTAAATTTTAAAGTATTAGTTTTGTATCGGCTACCGCTATTCGATAGACTATTTCGTATCGACTGATCTAATTCATCGTAAAATTTATTGGGTTAACATTTGAGATAGAGTTTTATTCGACTACAGCTCAATCACGGGGAGCTGCAATATTCACCGTAAAAGAATATTTTAAACGAAAACCAAAAAAAGATTGAAATAGAGTTGTACAAACAAATATTCCATATACCGAAAGCGAAAAAAAGATTGCGATACGGCTCCGGATAGGAGATTTATGATGAAAAAAGTGCGAAGCGGTCGAAGTATATTTCAATATACGAAGCGGAGGTATGATAATGGAAACATGTTATGTTCAGTTCGTAGACAATAAAACAAATATGTCCGCCGGTGGGAATGATCATAGTAATTAACAGGGACCTCGGCAGGCGCTCGTTTCGAATACCAGGTGTTACTTTTTTCGTGTTCCGGCAATACGATGTTTTATGATTTCGACGATTCACGAATAATTACTCGGCAATTTAAAAGGGGTGTGCACACTAATTACTGTCGCCGTGCTCGTCTCTCGTTAAGGTTTTCGGGAATTGTACCCTAGCATTTACCGTAATATTGTACGCAGCAGCGCAGAATTGCTTACATTTCGTTTATTTCCTTCTCTATTCTCGTTATATTAAATGTATTTTTTATTTCGTACGAAAAGTAATGAACTGAAACTCGTAATCAAAATACGGAATCGTCGATTCGCTCAATCAAAACTTTAAATTTCTGTGAAATAACTTTGAATATTTCGCGAGATTTTAGATATCGAATATTGAATTTAGTCGGGCCTAATAAAATCGATGTTCGTTACGAAGTTATTAAGGGCCCGCAGCCGAGAGCCTCAGCCGGGCTTTGTTAATGTGATTATCGATTAATGCAATAATGCAATTCCATTAAGGCATATCAGAAATACAATCGTCCGTCCACCGCATGCACTTACCACACTGCCCGGATTTACTCTGGGGCTATTTCGGCACATAACTAGGCGTCAATTTCCTAGAAAATCCACCCAACATGATTTGACTTCAAAGTAGGTTTGTGTTTACGAAATTGCAGTTGTATAATCATGTAAAGTTCTTAGTAATCAAATATTAGAGCAAACTTAAATATTGAAGAATTCTTATTACTTATTTTTCATGACCTTTTCAAGAACTGAGTACTGACCTTCACAGAATATAAAAATGTAATTTTTCCATATAATATAAGCATAACCCTTATTATTTATATTTAAAGTAACTTTATAAGGCTGTTGATGTTACAAAACGTTTTCGTAAAATTTGATGCTAATTGAATCACGGTGCGGTAGGTGCGCCATGTAAGGGCTTCCCGAAATTAATTGAGAACCAGCGCCAAATTTACAATACAAGTAACTTTATAATTTATGGCTCATAGCAACATTTTGGATAAATAGTTCATTTTGGACCCTAATAAATAGTTGTTAAGGCTTAAAGTCTTTTGGGATTCTATTCTGTTTTGTCGGCGTGTGGAGTCTGTTGTCGTCTTTATATTTTAAAACTGATAGTAATTTTAGTCTATCGTATCCGATGAAACTAGAACGTCTTCTCTTAAACTGCTGCATAAGTTTTGATAAAATAAAGATTCTTTAAGAGGCCGGGTACCCCAGGAATTTCTCATACAAACGTAATACCAAAATACGTATTTAAACTCTAAAAAATAGAGTAAAACACTAAAAAAATATATAAATAAATATTAAATTTACTACAAAATATTTAAATACAAAAAAAATATTTTTTAGAGTTTAAATATTTTGTAGTAAATTTACTATTTATTTATATATTTTTTAGTGTTTTACTAAATTTTTTAGTGTTTCAATATTTAGTAGTAAATTTACTAAAAAAATTTAAAACAATTTTTTTTTGTGTTTAAATATTTAGAAGTAAATTTTTGTGCAGGAACCTAGATAATTACTATTTTAATCTGAAAAATAACTCAAACATGTTAAATATTGTCGTATGAGAAAATGATTTTGGTATTACGTTTGTATGAGAAATTCCAGGGTTACCCGGCCCCTTAAGTCTTGGAAAAGGACATCGGAAAGATTTAATCTCTAAAGACTGTAATCAATTTCAGCATCACATAATTGCAGGTAACATCTACTATCATAAATCGAATTGACACGAGTTTGACGGAACAATTACTCAAACTAAAAGCGTGTTTTAAAAACGTATTCAGTAAAATTTAATGGAGCGAGAGCTTCGCGTGAAAAAAGTAAAATAACAATGACGTAGCAGTTGTTAGAGCGTACCAGGTGTCTCTGCACGGCCCTCTATTTCTCAAAGTGAATTCATGATGTAGCTTGTCTTATAACCGAGCGCCATGCGGTGCCCACTCAAGGATTATATTTGGGCCATGTTTATTGATCATCATTCTTGACGTTACTTGTAGGATTATTATATTCGGTTTAATTTTATACAGAGGAATTGTTATACGTGCCTTTTAAAAGACATGTATAAACATTTTCTTTACTTTTAACAACTTTAAAATGGCTTATACTTCGTATATATAATACGAAATATAAGCCATTTTAGAGTTTTAATAATTATGTCTATAAATAAAAGTTAAAATAATATGAAAACTTTCTCTATATTCGAGATATGTACTTTATAATTGTGTGTGTTGTGTGGTGGTGAAAAAAGTGGTGAAACAGGCCCTTAGTATTTTAGATCACTTCAAAGGACACATAATTCGTATCCGTGTACGAAGATTCCATCAGATATTTTTGCTCACTTTATAAAAAACTTTTTCAGCTTAGTTGCGTACAAAGTTGACGTCGTGTATCATGTTTTTGAATGCGGGCAACTGTCTAAATTCCTCATAAATATTCCGGGGAACTTTTGTACTATATCATGCGGGGGATTTAGAATAGACAACATTTTTAACGATATTGAATTATAAAGCGTTCAGGTAAGATACGGAATTTTGTCGAGCAGAATATTTGCTCTTTATCATACTGGCACTCTATTATATTATTATTGTTTATTAGGTTATTATTATTTTTTCTATTCCGAGACCTTATACAACTCCCGAATTATAATGGATTTACTCCTGCATTTGACGTGTTAATGATTAAAAAGTTCCCAATGACTACCAACTTAGTATTTCGCATACTTACATATTATTAATTATCTTTATTATTTAGATTGGTTTCTAAAAATTCTAATACTAGACGTCGTTAAATATGTTTGTATGCCAGGAATATAGTAAAGTAGGAAAATAACTAGTAACAAAATTCAGCCAATTTATAAAAACTTAGTACATAGACGTAGTACAATATAAGACGTAGTAAGTCAACGAAATTCGCCCATGAACTTTTTAATCATGCACTTTAGTATGTAATTAAAAAATAAGTGGCTGCCAGGTGTTCCGCGGCAAAGTGCAGTAATTAAGGGGAGACTAACAATGTACTACAGCTAGTTACTGCGTGCGCCGATACAGACCTTGACCTATTTTCTATTATTTAAAAAGTTTTTGTTTACTGTTCATGCGCTTTAAAGGAAGTGTAATATTCAATATGTTTACAATTTATCAAATAAGGTCAGTAACATAAACTGACGTCTACATGTCTCTTTATAAAAGGAAAATAACTGTATTTTAAAAAGATAAAACCGACTTCAAAATTGTACGTAATTGAAAATTAAAACTCCCTATCTCCAAAACAATAAACCGATTTTGATGAAACTTGAACAATACTTAGCATAACAAAAAAAGAATTACTGAAATCGGAATAGAAATTCAAGAGATATCCAAACACAAACATAAAAACATACATACATACATACATACACTTGAAATTTGGCACATTTGTTAAGACGCTGATATAGACTAACATGTTCGAGAATTGAGTAGTTCTGGAAATATTACATACATACGCGTCGAATTGATGACCTCCTTTTTTTTTAAGTCGATTAAAAAAACACTTTGGGATTAAAAAAAGTCCTACACGCATGCATAAAAATGCAACTCTACTCTTATACGTTGAAATATAAAAATGATATTAAAAGAAACCCAGTCCGGATTATGAGACTGGAAAATAAATCTATACAATGATACAATATATCAACTAGCTAGAACTACCATAACGTAGCAATATCGCAGCAATAAGTTATCTAGCCGTCCTTTTCGCACGTCATATAAAATATTCAGTAGCGAGCTGAGAGGGAGTATAACAAACTATTTCACGACTTTTCTCTTTGTTCCCCCTGGGATCTACTTATGTGTATTACCTAATGCATTGTTTATTGTAAACACAACTCGAGTTAATATTATATGGAAAGGTTAAAACTACTTTCGGCATATAATTCTCACGTGTCCTTTCTTGCTTTAGATTTTGATGTTTAGTAGTTATTTCATTTATTTATTTAAGTAATACAAACACAATAATATCTAACTTAAAGTGTAATATAAAGTTGCAAGGTTTTTGGTTGCGTGCCCTTAAATAACGATCCACACTGTATAATATAAATATTACAGATGTTACAATATATAGTGTTTTTCTCCTACTCCTCCTACCTTTCTTCTGATTAATTTCGTTGCGGTTCCCAACTCTCAAGACAGATTTAGCTTATCCCTCGGGCATCCTTGAGAGTTGAGATCATATCAAAGGGTTTTCGTGGTTGGTTACCACTGTTGATCCTGGCGACACAGGAGTTGCAGTAGTGGGAATGTGTAATGGGCCGTTTGCCCGATTTATTGTACAGTGTTTAGTTGCTGTCCAATACGTAAGAAGTAGCTTGGATGACAAGTACAATGTATTATTAAAACTGCAACAGTATGGATCATTTAATGTTTATGAGCGAGAGCGCTAATGTTCTTTTTTTATATTTGATAAAATTTACCGCTCTCGTCACTAAAGTAACATACAATCAGTAATGTTTTTTTTTTCAAAACTAATTAACTCTGAGCCTTTTATCGACATATAGGTATTGTGTCTATTACTACCCCATCTCACAAGATCTCTCGACCGAAAGATACCCCCCTCTCTTCCAATTTCACGAATTTAAAGTAAAATAAGTAGGTGGAATTAGTACCAGTTTGAGATCTTGATAATAAAAAGTGTAATACAAAACTCGCGCAAAACAAATACCCTCGGAAACCCCGAGATTACTCGGCTTCATTAATATGGAAATAAGTAAAATTATTATAAAACAAACCATTTTTATTTCGACGTTATTACGTTTACGGAACCACTCCGCGGGGAGCCTCGAAATGAAATACTTTTGTAATCATTGTTGGCCGTGTAAATGGAAGTGCAGTAAGGGCTCGTACTCACTAGTCGACTGAAAAACGCAACCAAATTATCTTCTGACCGCAAAACTTCACGTGTAGTCATTTATGAACATTGTGAAACTCAAACTTAAAATAATCTGATTCAGAATGCATTTACTACAAAATATTTTCTAATTCACCATATCGGTTCTGAAACCAACCGGGTACTTTTTTATTTCGTGTCTTCTCAAGACACGAAATAAAAAAGTACCAAACTGTCTTCATCATGTACAATCAACCACGTTTGTATAGTTGTTCCGTCATGGGCCAACGTCGAGGCATAATAATTCTACGCTGCGTAGCGCTCTACGAGACGTAGCGGTTCTACGACACGCTACGTACTATGTGTCAGTCTGTCCACATCTCCACGTCATGACGTCGTCAACGTGGAACGTTGCGGTAACGTGGCATGGTACGTTGACGTGATGTGAAAATTTACGTCAAAGTAACGTGAAAATACACGTCACGGTGTAGTAACTTTTTAAGTCCTTTTTTTCATAAAATATCTCTCTCTTCGTCTTCTTAACAATAGCAGAAGCATACGTATTGCGCGGTCGATATCCAGATAAGTAGTGAAGAATGTAGCAGTTTTACAAGGCATGGTGACTTCATTGTTGCTACATCGTGACGTCTATTTTTACGTTACATTGACGTAAATTGTCACGTCAAGACAACGTACTGTGCCAGATTACCGCAACGTTCCACGTTGACGACATCGCGACGTGGAGATGTGGACAAGCATACGTAGCGCGTCGTAGAACAGCTACGACTCGTAGAAGAGCGCTACGCTGCGTAGCATTATTATACCTCGACGTTGGCCCATAATATGGACAGGCCCTAAGATTTCAAAAGTCAGATTTCGTAGAAATTGTATGTCTAATTCTTATGTAGGTACTAATAAAAATACAAAAGGTATAAAAGTCTCATATAACAGTGGTTCTTGTGAAACTCCTCCGAAATGATGGGACCGATTTTCGAGGTTTGTTTTATATAAGAAAAAGTCACGTCAAAGTCTTAAATCTCATATAAGCAAGCCCAAAGTAGGTTCTTTCAATTGACCACCCATTTGAATATACGTCTATACTTTTACAGCATATTCGTCCGCAGTTAATTACTCAAATTCAAAAATAGTGCCGAGTCGCCAAGTGCACTAGCGCCCTAAGTGAAACCCGTCGGGAAAAACTTCCTTGAATAATGAGAATTTTCACCTTACTGCTACTGAAATCTTCATAAGTGTAATTAATTTTCAAACTTGAGGCGAACTTGAGAGACACTTTGAGAACGCACTTAGTTTTGTACGTGTTCTGTCTTCGACGTCGTTAATTTTATGAACTTTGTAAAAATTTTGTGCATTCATGTAACAGATATGGACTGAACTATAAGAAGTGGGACTTTTTGTGTGTTTATGTATTTCTGTCTCGTTTTATAGTTTATTCTTAAGGTTATTTTTAGTTTTACAAAAATCAATTATCATATATATTTTTGTAAAGGATTCGACAAAAGTTATGTAGAAAAAAACCGGCCAAGTGCGAGTCGGACTCGCGCACCGAGGGTTCCGTACAAACCTGCAAGGTTTACAAAGTTCGTTTGATATGAATTTCAACTTGATAGCTCTCGGCGTTCATGAGGAAAAAAGTTATAAATTTATATTTATTAAAAAATATATATTTTGTAATGTAACTAAAAATTTAAGGTTTTCGGAATTTTTCCTTTATGTGTGCTATAAAACGTTGCTTCATGCCAAATTTCAAGATTCTAGGTCGACTGGAAGTACCCTTTAGGTTTTGATTCCCTTGCGAGTACTTGCGAGTTTCAAAATATGCAGCTTAAATTGCTGTTTCTTTTGACTGCGTTAACATAGAAGTTTGATTTTGTTACAGCTTAAAGGTATTATAGACCTGAGTATTTGGTATGAATTTCAATTTAATACCTCTACGCGTTTATGAGGAAATGGGTAGTAAGTTTAAAATTATAAAAAAAAAATATATTATGTGATGTAACTAAAAATTTATGGTTTTCGTAATTTTTCCTTTATCTATGCTATAAGACGTTGCTTCGTACCAAATTTCAAGATTCTGAGTTCACGGGAAGCACCCTGTAGGTTTTGATTCCCTTGCAAGTGTCGAAAATTTGCGGCATAAACGGCTGTATCTTTTGATTGCGTTGGCTTAGAAGTTTGATTTTTTCACAGCTTCAAGGGACAGTAGACCTGAGTAATTGATATAAATTTCAGCTTCAAACCTCCACGCGTTCCTGAGAAAAAGGGTCTTGACAGACGGACGGACAGACGGACAACAAAGTGATCCTATAAGGGTTCCGTTTTTTCCATTTGAGGTACGGAACCCTAAAAACATGAAAAATTCCTAGAGACAAAAATTTCACAAAAATAAGATTATACAAAAAAAAACATTTAAAGCATATGATGACGCCCGCAACTCCGTTGCGCCAAAATTCGTTTATCGCGTATGAACCGTACATTTTTCCGGGATAAAAAATATCATATTATTATGTCCTTTGACCTTTCCCGGGACTCAAAGTATCTCCATGCCAAATTTCAACAAAATCGGTTCAGCGGTTTGGGCGTGAAGAGGTAACAGACAGACAAACTTTCGCATTAATAATGTTAGTTTAAAGCATAATATTAATTGTTGCTTGAACTGTCACAGGAAACTAATAAACGTACAATCAATCCAAAGATACAACACTGCTGACAAGTGGAATTTAGTTATGAAATTCCCAGAACTCCTATGGGTATCTAAGTAGGGAACCCCCGGGATGCAAGACGCCACTCCCGCCATTTGCAACTATAATATGCAAACTACGACGCGCTAATGTCAGAAAGCGTACGCCAATGTGTATTTCAAACTGTGATTCGGATATGGAAAAGATAAAAACTGAAGCGAGACTGCTAATTAAATATTATATCGTTTTGATATTCAGGTATTTCGAAATGCAGTTATTCCAAAGTAGTACACAAACAATATAAACCTTATTTTGGTTTTACAGTAAGAACATCGATTACTTTTCTTAGGATTAAAAACATAGTAGTAGTTAACAAAACAGTTTTAATTTCAAGTCCTTATCTTCAGGCGTTCCCGTAATAAAGGTAATCACAAACAGTCCATCTGAAGCCGGACGTCGTAGACAGACAGACTGACAGACACTAAAGTGTTACTTAGTTAGTGTTCTCTTAAGGTGAACGCAGATTTGGCCGCACCGCACGCACCGCAGTCGCCGCATTTCGAATTCTTCATATGAATGTAGAAGTTGCGAAGACTGCGGCGCGGGTAGGTAGGCGAGCTTGCCTATTACTTCATATAAAGAATTCGAAATGCGGCGACTGCTGTGCGTGCGGTGCAGCCAAATCTGCGTTCACCTTTTATCCTAAAGTAATTAACCCTAGTGTAGTAAAGTAAAAATCATTTGTCGAAAAAAAAACATTTTCCAGACCCAAGTGTTACGCTAGCACGATGTAAACAGCGAAGCAGCTGGCCCACTAATCGTCGCACTAACGGCGCCATGCCAACATTAAATTTAATTAACATTTAAGATTCGAACACACTTCACCTGCAGCAGATTCTGAGGAAGCCAATTTGCCTGCAAATTGCTAGGTTTAGATACAAAGCGGCAGATAGATTAAAAATCACTATATAAAACAAGTTACGACTCTATATGTCTATAAGGGTTTGGTAAAACAAAAGGTAGAGCGGCGTTGTTCACTTTTTTGGGATGGCATAAAAATTTTAAACACAGGTAAGGACATACGACGCGGCATAGGAGAGGAAATAATAATATGACACTATCTCTACCTTATGAACTTTAAAACTTTTGCGTTGCATTATAATTGATACTTATTATTAAGTCCCGAATAATAAGTAACTCTCTACCTTGCAGCGAATAATATGCGTGCTCCTGCTGTTTTCTTTATTTCTACCGCGCCGGCATTTCTGGATTGCATGATGATTTCTGCACAATTATTATCCAAGTGCCACAAAATCCTCGCAGGTGTGTAAGTCATGGCCGACTTATGAGTCATGACTCATGACTCATGACTCATAAGTCAAGACTCATTACGCATAGTGACAGTGCGGGTGAACGCGTATTTTCAGCGCGCCGCCATCTTTCGCCGTTCTCAATTACGGGTTATTATGCTGTTACCGCACTGTATTCGATGTAAGTACCCCCGAGAGGCACGTGAATATGTCACTTCCACTAAATTAGGACTCCCACGTATTGTCTTATAATTAAACTAACTTTTCCCGCGTACGGTAATGGGTTAAAAATGGCGGATTCAAAATAGAAAAATGTTTATAACTCTAGTATATTTATACTAACATTATTAAAGTAGTATATAGTAACATTATTGTTGTGAATATGATTATTCATATCAATGTTGTAAAGCCGTAAGGTTGTGTTTTTTACTTTGACGACCTCCGTGGCGCAGTGGTGAGCGCGTTGGTAGCTCAAGCCGGAGGTCGCGGGTTCGAGCCCCGCCGACGGAACAAAAAGTTTATAAAGTACCTGGGTCATGGATGTGTATTAAATATATTGTGTATCATATAATAAAAATCTAAAATATATGTATAGTATAAAAGTATTAAATACATTTCCGTTGTCTGGTACCCGTAACACAATGTCCTTCAGGTACTTACCACGGGGAAATACTGACGTGGTGTGAAGCGTCCATATTATATTATTATTATTATTATTTTTCGCGTAGAAATTATTGAACGGATTTTAAACAAAACCATGATATTAGCTTAGGCTCTGGAGTGATAAACAGGCATTTATCCCGAAAAAGTATAATGTCCTCGTAGGATACAAGAATTACTTAGAAATTATCATATTATTACAAAAATACATTATTTTAAAAGTACTGTTAAAATCATGAAAATATTATAAAGCAATACCGTCATGGTGGTAAAAACTTTCTTCTTCCATTAAGCCCGTCACAGACTTAGCTATAATATATATTATTAATATTTTTATAGCTAGGCATATTGCTATAATATATTTTCTATACTAATTTTCGCGTGACCGCACACTCAGCTATCTTATATATAAAATTCTCGTGTCACAATGTTAGTCCACGAACTCCTCCGAAACGGCTTTACTGATTTTTACCAAATTTTATATGCATATTCAGTAGGTCTGAGAATCGGCTACTCGGTACTTATTATATTGATAAGTGCATTTGTTGAATAAATAATAGTAAATTATTACAACTCGAGAAAAATGACGACCATGATAGCGATGGACGTTGCCATGGTGACATACTTATTTAGTCACTACAATAAAATAATACGGGCGATATACTTTATAATATGGCAAAGAAACGTTTTCCGGGACAGCTAGTAATATATATATTTCTGTGACATGTGGATTTAGTAATAGAAAATATATAGTAATATGCCTAGCTATAAAAATATTAATAATATATATTATAGCTAAGTCATTGACGGGCTTTATGTACGAGCTAGAAGATTTTGTAGATACCCGCTAACCCTAACCTAATCGTAAGATAATCGACTCATCTCGAATACCCTAGATATTATGTCATAAAAGGGCAATTTCCTAACCCTAATATGACACTAAATATAACGGGCCCGCCATTATGAAGATAAATTACCATTTACATGTGTGTAACAGCCTAAGATGGCAATATCTATCACTATCGCCTATAAGGCTGTAACACAGGGTCCACGTGGAAGAGGCGATTTAAATCACAAAGTGAAGTACCTCGTGATTCCCTTTGATAGTTACTTATGCGATCATAAGGCCTCTCACTGGTGTATGATGGATTATACCCCCTATAGTAAATCATTCATTTTAAAAGGCTTTGTTTAGAGTACGTCAAGGATCAATATCGCTTTTCACCCCAATTTCGTGCATTATAATCTTGACAAAGCTTTTGACCGTTGTGTATAAAGATTATGATTTTGTAAGATATGAGATATTAGAGGTACGCTAAGCTTAGTTTAAGCTTTGCTTGTTAATACTTCATTCGGGGGTTTAGTTCTGAATAAAATGAGGCATATTCATTAAAATTTATTATCTTATATATAAAATTCTCGTGTCACAATGTTAGTCCACGAACTCCTCCGAAACGGCTTTACTGATTTTTACCAAATTTTATATGCATATTCAGTAGGTCTGAGAATCGGCTACTCGGTACTTTATATATTGATAAGTGCATTTGTTGAATAAATAATAGTAAATTATTACAAGCTGAGACTGACGGCGACCATTAAGTTTGTGCGACGGGATAGCGATCGACGTTGCCATGGCGACATACTTATTTAGTCACTCCAATATAAAATAATATGGGTGAAATACTTTATTTGGCAAAGAAAGCAACGTTTGCTGGGACAGCTAATCTTCTATATAAAATTCTCGTGTCACAAATCACAATGTAAGTCCACGAACTCCTCCGAAACGGCTTTACCGAATTTTACCAAATTTTATATGCATATTCAGTGGGTCTGAGAATCGGCTACTCGGTACTTATTATATTGATAAGTGCATTTGTTGAATAAATAATAGTAAATTATTACAACTCGAGAAAAAAGACGACCATGATAGCGATGGACGTTGCCATGGTGACATACTTATTTAGTCACTACAATAAAATAATACGGGCGATATACTTTATAATATTATGGCAAAGAAACGTTTGCCGGGACAGCTAGTAATTTATAATATTTAATGTTTTAAATATTACATATTATGCAAATAATATTTCCTATAGACAATTAATGAAGTCTAAAATAATTATACTATAATATATTGCAATCAAATATCAATTACCTAACAAATATTACCACAAACATTACAACATTACAATATGAATTAATTTGCAAGTACTAAAACCGTCGATAGTAATTATAATTCACAAATACATGTATGAAGTAATAAATTTAGTACTCCCTTTTCGGTTTAAGTTGGCTTTAAGCTAAGCATAGTAAAGGAACCTTGTCGTTAAGCTATGTGCTCACTGGAAAGTTGTTACCGTTACACTTTTGCTGTAAATATAAGAACTTTTACGTTGTTGCATAAAATTGTGTAGAACTTATTACTACGTAGAGACAGCAGATGAATTTATACGATGTACATGTTTTTGACTAGGTTATCATCGGCATGTGAACAGTAAAAATATAAAAATAGAAACAATAATAATATTTGACCATATCGGCGGTTTGTATGTTTACTATACATTAGAAAACATATTATTATGACATTTTATATAACGACTGTTTTACTGGTCACAATGTCATAGAGTTTGGAACGGGAAAACACGTCTTATGTTTGTACCTAGACGGTACTGTAGACCTACACTACCATCCTGATTGTGAACCTAATGAGGAATAACAAATATCTTGTACTCAAGTTCTTTTTTAATTTATATTTGTCAAAGCATTTATATTATAAATAAGCTGACGCTAAACAAGAGGTCGTAATTAGGTGTAGTGCAGTACAAATACGCAACAGTCCGTTTGTAACAGTTACACACACGTGAGTAATCACCTTTAGTAACGTGAGCTCCAGTACGTAATGTTACGGTTAAACTCGTTTATCATTTCGCAAACAGCCCCATAATCCCTAATGAGTAAAATCCAAGCATACCTTGGGCAATACCATTAATATTAAAAGCCCGGCCTTTCCCCTTCAGACTATACAATATAAGTTACATAATAGCTTTGAAGTTTTGCGCCGATAGTTTCGGTTTAGTGTTATAAATCTACGTTTCGAATTGAATTCTGTATTCAAAATGTCTGTAAAATGATTAAGGTATGGACGAAAATTCAGAAAAGTTAATTTCAAACTTTCAACAATATGATAAAAATTTTTGAATTATAAAAATGTATGTACTTTAATGATATTGCATGTTTCAAATCCTTAATTTTACATTGCGTGTATATAAAGCTCCTAAAAGTTAAAGTAGACAAACATGAAACTGTAGTGTACATAGCGGAACTTCTTTGATAAAACCTTTTTTATATTATTTTGTACTCTTTAGTTTATGATTTTTTGACTTGTTTACCTTTTGATAGATTTTGTCATTATATTAAAATAATTAAACTTGAACATCGAGTGCGTGATTTTCTTAATTTCTCCTTTGCACCTTCCAAACTAGAGAAAGCTGAGCAAGCGATTCACCTCGCAACGACGCGAGGACCTTGCTCACTTCAAAACTATTTAGTAACAAAGAAATCGGAACCGAAATAAATTTTTTTCTTCCTAGCAAAAGAAAGTCCTCTAGGAATAGGAAGAGGCCCCCCTTAAATACTAATTTTATTCTGTTTTTACTATTTGTATCAAAAAGCAGCAACAGAAATACACAATCTGTGAAAATTTCAGAAGTCTAGCTACAGCGGTTCTTGAGATACAGCCTGGAGACAGACAGACAGACAGACGGACGCACGGACAGACGGATAGACATCGAATAGGGTCCCGTTTTTACCCTTTAGGTAAAACAGAACCCTAAATGAAGAATAAGTATACTTCGTTTAATTAGTAATTGAATACTAATAAGTGGTGGCGTGTTGCTGATGAATAACCATAATATATTATGCTTTGATTAATTCGAATTTGATGTGAATATTATCGAGGTCGAATAAATTTTAACGAGAATTGTTGCGGTTGGTAGGAATGGTATAATATGTATTTTCAATTCGATGTACAAATACAAGAATTCAGTGTGTGACTAATTTACTTCTATTGTTACAATATTAGGTTTTATTTAAATAAGAAAATTATTGAATCAAAATTAGCTCAACAATTTCAGGCTTATTTTTAATCCACAATGTTCTCTTATGTTATAATTAAAATATACAGATCGCTAACAATTTTTAAGTCATAAATGTTTTTTTTTTTTTTTAACTCCGAGCACACTTTTAAATATTTTAACTCCCAGGTATAAATTTACAGTAGTTATAAGTAAAAACTTTTCATTGAAACATACCATCCGTAAGATTATTTCAAACTAAAGCACTCCAATTGTTTTTCCATCTCCATCTCTACATTTAAAAATTCTCAGGTGCTATAAAAAATAAAAAGCGTAATGGAAGTCGTCGCGATTCACTTAGATATTGCTTACCCGCACTCAGTGTGGCAATTACGTAAATACCTCCCCAGCGGTCGGAAATGTGAAAGAAACGACCTAGTTGCTGGCAGATCAATCGTATTGAGGTTTATTGAGGAAAGATTGTGCCAAGCTGTAAACAAACGACTGTTGCCGATCGATTAAAAAAATTGCCGAGTTTTTTAAACGAACCAATTGTTTTAAATCGACATAAGTAACCTACGGATTTAATTTATATGACAGAATTTAAATCAGCCAATATTTTATTATTTTTATTTTGAATTGCATGTAAAAATTCCTAAAACAGTTTTATTTTGATCACAAACATCTTTTAAGTTGCTAAGTAAAAACTCCGAAAACTTGAACAATCTTATGTTACATTGCTAAGAAATATTTGAGTTTAAGTAAAACTAGAATTTGTTCAATATGAACAGCAGTAGACGTTATTAAATAATATAATTAGAAACAGCAGGTGTGTTACAGAAAGCGCTAAATGGCAACCATCAGGTGTTTCGAGAGAGAAATTTCTGCAAATCTTTACTTTCCTTGATCGCAATTTCTCGGCAAATTTTGATTTCTATTTCAGGAATCCTTGGAAAGGTCGAAACAAAAAATTGTATAGCTTTTGCAGTAAACGCGACTATGTTTTTAATAATTTCGTTATTGAATCATCAAAGAAAATATGCTAAGGCCGCGAACTCAATTCATCGCCATAAACTTTAATTATATTGGTACTGTCGCATACATTTTGGCACATCCCTAGTAACGCTAGTTATAGTAAATAAATCATAATGATCTCTGATATCCAATAGCCATCCAATATCCAATAGGATCTGATAGCCAAGACCTACAAAACCACAAGGATTTCAAGTATGTTGCCAGCCTATAAAGTAAACCGTGCAGAATACTCGTGAGGAAGGCTCTTGGGATTTCTGTTCCATCTCACACAGTGTAACACAACGCTAGCCTTGCACTGGCTTTCCATGAATCTATTGTTGGGTATTCCACCAATTTCCTTGATTTCTAGCTGTTGATTTACCTTGTTTGGCTACATGTTACTGTTGCCAAAAGCGCGATCAGGTTTCTGGCGTACCTGTTTCTTTGGACTAGTGGTATCTTCAATCATCATCTTGTGTCACTGGTACACAAGCACCAGTGTCACAACATTGAATTGTTTGACTTATTGCTAAAATCATATTCTCTTAATTTTCTAATGTCAAAACTACAAGTTGTCTAATGATAGCAGCCGGCCACTGGACTATAATCCAGTGCCCGGCTGTTAACATTTCTTATTATTATATTATAGTTATTAATTAATTATTCTATCTACATTCTACTGAGATACTGGATGGCAGCATAATTACAAAGATACACGCTGGGCATGTTAATATCCAGAGCTATAAGAAAATACCGGTGCTCGCTATTGTATGATATAGTCTGGATCAACCCATAAATTGCGATAAGTAGGACGCTGGAGATATTGTTAACAATTTTGATTTGCTAATCTGGGATCCTCTCCTAGTGCCCGCTTCTCGTAAAATCAGCACCCAGTCTAAAGATGCGTTTCTACCTAAGCTAAAAGGTTTTTGGAACCAACAGAATTGCTTTGTTACACCTGACCGCGCTAAGCGTGGCAATTCTATTGGATCGTAAAACAACCTTACAACCAGCTCTGCTCAGCTTCAGGGAACGCAACCTGATACTGGAAAGAGAATTGCTGATACGTCCGCTTCCATGGTGCTTCACTCCCCGCTAAAGGCAAAGCTGTGGGTACCATAGAACCTACCGCAAACGGGACTTGTAGCCGAATGACGCTGTCTGTTTCCCTAGAACCTACCACAATAGCCTATAGTGTCCTGCTGCAGTCTAACTATTTCCTTCTTTCAGACGTACCCGGAGGAACACTCCTGCCGGCGCGAGCGGCCGCCCCCAGGGCTGTTCACGTCCATCAAACTACCCGAAGCCGAGCCCCCAAACGGGGTGGCGCCCCTGCTGGATTTCCCGCGGGGGCGCATGCGACCAGTTACTTTTCTGGGAGAGGGACCTCATGGAACTGTAAGTATTTAGAAGTAGTAATATCATAATACACAGTAGATCTACTATACCACCCAAATATACGCGTGAAGAAGCAAAACAAAACAACGCATACTGCATCGAATAATGTGAAGTAGCCAAACAATGTAGGTAGTATCCTGTATCACTACATCAAATGCGAATAATACCTTATTAACGTAATAGATTTTCTCTCAACTCTGACAGAAAAGTCATATTACAGTGAACTCACGGTAATTTTTAATTAATAAGTATATGGGACGTTGAATGGTTTAATTAATACTACATGGTTTAACTCCGATCAACCTTGCAGCCAATCAGCGCTCGATAGTGTAAGGGGCTTAAGACAACAATGCGAAGCTTGCAAAGCGTTGTAAAACTTATAATGAGTAAATACGAGCAGCGTTAAAAGTTTAAAAATAACTGTCGTCTCGCAACTTCCATTCTTATCAAGCAATTATAAAATGGATATTAAACTTGAGAATAATATCTTTGGATACAAGTTGACTTACGGCGAAGTTTAGCGTTTCGACTATTAGGGTGTCTGACTTCTACAGACGACTGTCTGGAAACATGTTATTCTTGTTATAATATGTTTTGGATGCATAACTCTCTCAATTTGTAAGTATACCCGAGGAAATTGATTCCTAGGCAGTTGACAGACCTACGTCGTTTGGTCGGCTTATGTCAATTCAATATTAGCTGTAATTGGTCCGATGAGTTTGACTTAACGCAACCAAATTATTTAGGTCCGCCATCTACCTAGGAATCAACTTCTCTGATAGTACAATGGCTGATGTATGTATTTAATATAATATACCTACATTCAAGTTGCCGGGTGGCGGGTAGAGAGAAATTTTTAATAAGGCAGGTATTCTTTGTCTCTTTCACACACAAAAACATTGCTTTCTCGGACTTTACGTTGATTTCTGGAATATGATAGCTGTTAATACAGGTAGCGTTGAACCTTTTCAAAATTCCTATATATCGAACGACCTGACTCATAAAAATATATCCAAAATACGACCCAAACATGCAGCAGAATTCGAATTTTCCGTACAAAAGATATAGAATTCCGTTTGTATCCACATCACAAATTTGTAGGTAAGTAGTAATTTTGGACAAAAACTCCGTTGGACCGAAAAGGAACAATAACCTCACCTTGGCTCCACTTTGATTTTCCGCTTTTGGCCAGACCCTCAGAGTTTTACAACTATGAAACATGCTACATAGAATATTAAAATAGAGTTTCACGTCGATGTTATCAGAGTATTCTATGTAATAATGAAAGGCGTAATTAAGGAGAGGCTTTTTGGTGATATATTTCGATTCCATGGTATACTTACTCACATTTATTTTTAGGGTTCGTTTATACCTACCGAAACCAGACGAGGCGTGACGCAGTTTGTATGAATTGTAGCTATAAAAATAAAAAATATCCACAGCCAAACATACAAGCTCCTCCTTTTTGGAAGTCGGTTAAAAAAATCTAATATATATAAATCTCCTGTCACGATGTTTGTCCGCGATGGATTCCTAAACTACTTAACCGATTTTAAAGTTTCTTTTTTTTAAATGCGTGCTTTTTTCCAACTTGAGAGATAGGATAGCTTAGATCTTTAATTATAGTCACAATTTTATTTTATTGCAAATTATTTGTCTATTAAGAGCGACCATTGTTAATGCGACGCGGGTCACGGGATAGCAGTAGTGTGTTTTCGCGGGTTCTGGATCACGATTCTGGGTCCACCCCTCCCCCCGCTCGCGGCTCGCAAACTTTCTCGATCACTTTTTGTCGGTTCGAGCGGCGACGTCGCCTAAAAAAAAAGAGTTTGGTGTCAAAATAGGGGTTTTCAACTATGCCCGTTCGATATATGCGATCCGTTTCTGCGTATTTGCGCTAGTTTTAAAGTTAGCTTTTGTGTTTAACCCTCATTATCTACTATCACCACGCTCCATTGTTCCTTCATAATTACAATCGCTACTTATTGCATTGTTATGTTCGCCTCGGTGTCCTATTGTTCGTAATGACTACCTGGGTTTATCGCCTACGTCACCTTAATTTCTTACAAGATTTTAAATAAATATGAATGATAATAAGCTAAAGAATTATTGCAAATTAAAAGTACCTAATAATTAATTATGTAAGTCACCCGATCATTCGATGGACTTCGTAAACATACGACGACGCGGTGCGCAAACTGAGTCTTTTAGATTTTAAATAAATATGAATGATAATTAACTAATGAATTATTGCAAATCAAAAGTACCTAATTATTAATTATGTAGGTCACCCGATCATTCAATGAACTTCGTAAACATAGGAGGCCCCGGCGCGCAAACTGAGTCTTTTTTTTAACAATATAATTAAAGCTAAGGTTAAAATAAAACTTTGGTTTACTTTACAGTTAATGCAAATACAATACAGTTAATCGTTTGAGAGAGACTAGAATCAATTGATATACCAGTGCCAGAAAATAATGTATGAGAGACTAAAATGAACATAATATTAGATACCATTGAAGGATGGTTGTAGAGTTTCTGAAGGCACGTCTTGTCCATCTACGTATATATAATATGAACTCATACCATAATTTTCAAAATTGAAAGGAAAATTACTAATGATTAAATGCTGGGTTATTTACAAATCCTATGATAAATCTTTTGAGTACTTGCCCCAAGAATATTATCAAGCGTTTTCTTTTTCTCATCAGGGGAAAGTCGTACCTAAATAAATATCATAAGCGTTATTCACAATTATTGAGTCATCCTAAACATCCATTTAATGGTAAAGCATACAATAGATACACTTTCACATTCTTTACTGATTATTCCTGTGAGTCGTTAAAAGACTAATAACATTAGATAAGATTGTAAAACCTCATATTATCATTTTTAAATTAAAAAAAGTATACTCAATAATATTTATTAAGTTTTCTATAACACAAAAAAACAATAATTCTATAACTAATTATATTCTTAATCGTATAGCATATATTATTATGTTCCTTTATTATAGAGTACAATAATATAATATTTTCTTAATCCTTATAGTTACCTAGATACATATTTTACATTTATCATCTTTGAATTCTATCAACGTTGGCCTTCAACCACATACCGAAAGCTACCACCTCGACCCCGCTGCAATGACAACTTCTCTTAGATGTTTTGGAGAAGTTGGTATGACGATGGCAGTTTGACAGTTTTGAATTATTCCAGTCCAACTCTGCCATCACCTTTTCCACTTTGGGGCACCCAAACATTTCAATGTTTACATGTCTAAAGCCCAACGTTGATAGCATTTTTTTTTTCAACTGTGCCCCCTTTATACGCCCATAAGTATTGTTTATTTGGATCGAGGGAGTCTAAATGCTCCACTAAAATTTCTTGGGTTCTGAACGCCATTCCATGAACATGGCGTTCACAGAATGCAATTTCCTTACTTTTCCCCAGATGGAGAAACCATAATGGTAATTTAATATAGTGCAGGTACATCACTTCTTTCCAAATATCATAAATACCAACCTCTTTGAAGTATATGTCACTCTTAAGGGGGAAGCCATCGATGTCTATTACATACCTAATGTCGTCATCCATGTTATCATTATTATTATTTCTCGACATTATGGCGCGCACACACACTATTACTACTTAAACAGACTTTTTAAAACTATAAAATTATAAAATAATTGTCTTTTACACTTGTTTTTTGTCTATATGTCCGCAAAGTCTATTGTTTTTGTATATGTCACACAGTCTATAACCGTTAACACCAATGGCACAAAATACGAGTTTAACAGTTCACTTGTCAATTTGTCGTAGGTGATATGGTGTGAGCGAAATACTCTGCCGGCACTTCACCCAACAACCGTAACCACTCTTCGTGATCGATGTTTACACACCCCACTGTATCCTCGAGATGCTCTGCGATATCATCCCAAATTTGAATCAGAGTGTAAATGCTATCATCACTCAGCCCACTCGTTTCGTACTCGCTGGTGAGCAGTGTATGTACGTCTTCACGCAATTTACGTAATGGGATAGGTCGCGTCCACAGCTTCAATAACCTGTTGGTTGATAAACATTTTATCCATTCCCTCTTACATCCGGCATACATTGTTTCTATTATCATCATTCATTATAGTTTGCGCACCGCGTCGTCGTATGTTTACGAAGTCCATCGAATGATCGGGTGACCTACATAATTAATTATTAGGTACTCTTAATTTGCAATAATTCTTTAGTTTATTATCATTCATATTTATTTAAAATCTTGTAAGAAATTAAGGTGACGTAAGCGATAAACCCAGGTAGTCATTACGAACAATAGGACACCGAGGCGAGCATAACAATGCAATAAGTAGCGATTGTAATTATGAAGAAACAATGGAGCGTGGTGATAGTAGATAATGAGGGTTAAACACAAAAGCTAACTTTAAAACTAGCGCAAATACGCAGAAACGGATCGCATATATCGAACGGGCATAGTTGAAAACCCCTATTTTGACACCAAACTCTTTTTTTTTAGGCGACGTCGCCGCTCGAACCGACAAAAAGTGATCGAGAAAGTTTGCGAGCCGCGAGCGGGGGGAGGGGTGGACCCAGAATCGTGATCCATAACCCGCGAAAACGCACTACTGATAGCGATGGACGTCGCCATGGTGACATACTTATTTAGTGGTGTCATACTTATTTAACATTGTGACATGAGAATTTTATATATAAGATGGCAAAGAAACGTTTGCTGGGACAGCTAGTAAATTATAAAACAGCATTACGCTATTCGATACTTCAATTTCTTCTTGTTTCAAATGCATTATTATTGCATCGCCAAGTCGCGTCTGGCTTTTACTCGATGTGAACTAGCCTTAAGCCGTAAGCGTTTCATATAGCAAAAAAGACAACAAGCTTTGATATGATTTTGAGTCTAAGCACTGGTCTCGAGTAACATATAGCTACGTCGTTAAGAGGTATCATTTACGAGTAAGCTTACCACATCAAAGGGAGCGAAACAAGCAGGGAGCGCAGGTGGGTCGTGACTCGTGGCTCACTAATTCACAATGTTTGTTCTTTTATAATGAAAACACAACATTGCCACTCGCCTGTTCGCTTGCGTCGCCGCCAGGGGCGCCACTTTCGCGCCCTGGGTTATGATTAGATTGAAAAAGACGCGCGCCACTTATATTAAATTTTCAGCTTGATTTCATCCGCCCCCCTAGACGTGTGTTAGTTAGTACTGTTTTGTTTCTATTCCACGGCGCGCCAACTTCGGCAATCAACGGTGGAACAGCCTTCAAAACCCATCAAGCAACGGAAAGTTTAAGTAGCCATTAAAAACCACATTTCCAATAAACCGAACGGCTACTTGTTTATCTTTTCTATAGGTGCCGTATTTAAAAAACAATATGTATAGGTCCATTACGAGCCGGTGGCCGCGGTTAATTCGCCGCAGTCACGCCACCACCTCGGCCGTCAGGACACCCTGAAACAACATTTTTTATTCACCCCCTCACAATGGGCATGAAAAATGACAGTTAAAACAAAGGAACGTCGAACTACCAACATTTTACAGAGAATATTTGTCCATAATCATGAAACTGTCGCGCTGATAGATGATAGAATTATCGGACGGACGACACGCCATCAAAAAAGTAATATGTTTGGAATTTTCATCGTACGAGCCGTGTGAAATTTATTGAATTAAATTCCAGAGTAATTATCATGGGGGCGACTTAATTCTCGCGGCGTGTCGCTAGGGCAAAGTTTGCGCGTCGTCCTTAAGGAGGGGCGAAACGAGCACTGGACTACGAAAATACTCCCCCCCCCCCCCCATAACCCCCGCCCGCCTCCACGCTTAATAGCCACCTACATTTATTTTATACTTTTATTTTATCACGATATTTACGACACATCTGATATTTGTTTTGAACATTTCAAATATTAATTGCGTTTAACTGAAACTATAACCTTACTAGTTATTGAGATTTTTCATACAATTTAAAGGTATGAATGAGTTTTAAGAAGCGACTATAAATGATGTAATTTACTTAAATTAGACTCATTAATGTATCTATTTATTGAGAAATAAAATGATGAACATCTAATAATAATACTTAGTAAGTATTTACTTCCATAGAGCACACTACTACAAGACACATTATAAATTGGTTAATTAACGTATAATAATAATATATAATATTTTACCAACTATTTAACTTTCTAAGTAGCAAACGGGTTTTAGCAACACATTAGACTGTACTTACATGGGTTGGGTCGTTTCGGTAAAATACGAATTGCCGTAACCGATACGGACCGCAGACACATATTAATTAACCAATTAGTCTCGAAACTGTCATTAACATATACAACAATTATTAACTGATAGCCGAATTAACGATCTTCGTACATGCCATGATTTTCCCCTAAAATTTTGACTTTTTTACCGGTGACGGTGCTACGCGAGTAGGTTTGTGAATTATGTAGCTGTTAAAAATAATAATAAATAATTACTAGCTGTCCCGGCAAACGTTTTGCCATATTATATAAAGTATATCGCCCGTGTTATTTTATTGAATTAGTGACTAAATAAGTATGTCACCATGGCAACGTCCATCGCTATCCCGTGACCCGCGTCGCATAAACAATGGTCGCTCTTTATAGACAAATAATTTGCAATAAAATAAAATTGCGACTATAAATAAAGATCTAAGCTATCCTATCTCTCAAGTTGGAAAAAAGCACACATTAAAAATAAGAAAACATTAAAATCGGTTAAGTAGTATAGGAACTCATCGCGGACAAACATCGTGACAGGAGATTTATGTATATTAGACTATACATTTTTTCTATGATGTGTAAAGTGTATACTTGGGTGTTACTTTTATTATATTTTTTAAGATTTTTTACTCATTTTATTGCTCTTAGTACGGGAGGCCTAGAACATTTTTTTTTATTAAGTACTAGCGACCCGCCCCGGCGTCGCACGGGTATAAAATATATAGCCACTTAAATATAGCCTATAGCCTTCCTCAATAAATGGGTTATCTAACACTGAAAGAATTTTTCAAATCGGACCAGTAGTTCCTGAGATTAGCGCGTTCAAGTTAACCCTTTCAAATAATTTTCCCCGATTTTTCCACATTTTCCACTATTTCTTCGCTCTTATTAGTCTTAGCGTGATAAAATATAGCCTATAGCCATCCTCGATAAATGGGCTATCTAACACTGAAAGAATCATCAAAATCCGTTGCGTAGTTTTAAAGATTAAAGGGAACAAAGGGACATGAGGGAAAAAAGCAAATTTTTTGTGAGTAGCTTCATTTTGATAAGACGAACAACATTTAATTATCTGCGAAAAATCTTGAAAGTTGTAGCTAACAGAAATAGAAAGGATTTCATACTTTGATTTGATGGTCCTAAAATATGGATTGTTCTATATATATGACAGTAATGTCAACCAAGTTTTTATTGATTACAGAACCCTATAACGGAACCCTAACGAGCAGATTTTTTGTATATTGATAGGTTATTAGTTATAAAATTTAAAGTAACATTATTCTACAACTAAAACAGTCCATATATTTAGGTCCATCAATTCAAAGTATCCTTTCTATCTCTGTTAGCTACCACTTTCGAGATTTTTCGCGAATAAAAATGTTGTTCATCTCATCAAAAAGAAGCTACTCACAAAAAATAAGCTATCAAAGTAAAAAAAAATGTTCTAAGGCTCCCTTACTAACTTTGCAACGATACAGAAAAAAATTGAGCGTCTCCAGGGCGCTCTAAGTGAGAGAAAAATATCGTGCTCCTTTTTGCGAATCATACTTAGAGTGTGAGGGGTCAAACGGGCAAGGGGTGAAAATTTCAGGGGTCCAATGGGTGGCGACCCGACTTCTTTAGAGTGCAGACTCATTAGCCATCCATCCCTCCGTCCATTTTCCGTCATAATAAACCCCTTACTAACAAAAAGATGTGTTACATACAGATGTTACATATGAATTTATACAATGTTCCTGTCTGACACGTTAGAAATGTCGCTTGACAAACTATTACAAAATATTTTGATAATAAGCAAACTAAATATCAAAAAAACTCGATTGATTTTCATTCAGACTGATTCAGTTATACTCAGACGGCTACAAAGCTTGATACTTTTCTAGCCTGAATGGGACAAGCCGTAACCTAAGTTATATATAGCCTATAAATTATGTATGGGATTGACAGATTTATTTGTATATGTGTGTTATTTTCTAGTATACCTACAAAAATACGCCAAGTGTTCTTTGTATGGGAGTCCCACTTAAATATTTTAATTTTATTATTAATTATAAAGATACGCATACAATTGAGGATTTCGTTAAAATTTCATGTACCGTTAGATGTTACCATTATGGATATCGAGCAAAAAATTACGTTTGGTGTATGGCAGCCCCACTCAAATATTAATTTTATTTAGTTTTTAGTATTTTTTGTGTTGTTATAGCGGCAATAGCAATAATGAATTTCGGAAGTCTAGCTGTAGCGGTTCTTGAGATATAGCCTGGAGACAGACAGACGGACAGTCAAGATAACGAAGTTTTAGTAATAGGATCCCGATTTTAGCCTTTGGGTACGGAACCCTAAAACCTCCAAAAGAGTACTGTTAAAGGTGTATTTACGTACAAAAAAACCTTTTTCATTTTTAAAATTTCAAGGAAAAGACCGCGCTTTTGCGTTTGCTAAAGAAATTACGGAATTCGTAAACTGAACGACAACAAAGGTGAAGGACTTAACACTCTGCCGTCAAAACGAACGGCCTCTGAAAATACTTTTTATTTTCTACGTGCGCAATTCAATAGCTCTTGCAGTGACTTTTTGCCCGCACTACTTTTCCATGACCATTTTGAGAGACCAATTACTTCGTGTTCCAATTATTAAAAGGTATTAGAAATTGGGTTGCGTCAATATGAATTCATCTTCCATACAAGCTAGAATTATTCTGATATATTAATATTAAATCTTTTTCTAATAAAACGGCTGTACAGAGTCAAAAAGTCGATGTATTATTATTTTTAACAAAAAATTAAAACCGACTTCCAAGGTAAAAACAATATTAACATTAATATGAACTAAAAAGTATTAAATAATTTTTGCTATCTAATAGTGCCTTTTTCCGAATTCGGCTAAACCTCAACTATTTCTGTACTCAATCTTCATTATTTTGAAGTCGGTACCAGATAGCTGAATCTTCAGTCCTCTGACAGAATATTTGAAACTTTTGGAACTGGCACCGACTTCAAAATTATGAAGATTGAGTACAGAAATAGTTGAGGTTTAGCCGAATTCGGAAAAAGGCACTATTAGATAGCAAAAATTATTTAATACTTTTTAGTTCATATTAATGTTAATATTGTTTTTACCTTGGAAGTCGGTTTTAATTTTTTGTTAAAAATAATAATAATTTCACTCTTTTTAGTTACACTGGTAGGTAAACCTTCGCGTATATTTTACGTATCTTATTACAATTTGTTAAGAGTCACAGTTCACACTCACAAAATAATATATTATCAGTGAAGTGAACATATTGTGCTAAGTAATTTAACAATTTTAATACTTCAAACCCCAAGCGGTCACCGGCGATTGCGATAACAATAGAAAGGCTATTGTGTCTCGTTTCTCCACGATCGAAGGATCTATCAGATAAAAAACTGTATAAACTTGCATTGGATGTAGCGTAGCTACTCATCTAATACCAAAAATTATTTATTTGGCAAAACAACGTTTGCCGGGACAGCTAGTAATATAATATTATCATAATTATTGACAGCTGTTCTTGTAATCAAGAATTCAATTTCAAATCCATTCAAATCGATACTTAGTGCGCCATCTATCGATTAATAAGTATAACTAATTAAAAAGACACTTATTGACTTTGTTTTGTTTAAATGCTCTTTTTAAAATAACTTTATTTTAATTCTATATTTTGTCTATTAAAATTTTATAAAGTAGTTAGTAAAGTATTCGATCTGTATATAAAGTAGTAAAGTATATTCGATCTTCCGCCACTCGCCGCGCGGCGGCGCCGCGATACCGTCGCCTCCGCGGTGCTGACCGCCGTCTATATTTAAACAAAGTGTTGTTATACAGTATAAAATTATTATTATTATTAGTATATCCACACCTATGCCTTGTACTATTATCTATTCTGTGCCATGAGACATTGGTGACCTTAACACGACGTGGTAATGATGAAGACGATGATGATGATGATGATTATGATGATGAATATGAGTTGCATAGTAGCATATGCTTTCTGTTCTTAAAACAACGCCGAAACTCCCAAACGTGTATCTATAAGGAGTCAGGAGTTCTCTCAGCATCTTCGAAACCATGGTATACCTTGACCCAATATTTGACTTTTTGGTAGCATATTCTTAGTACACTTCACATAAAACCAAAATCACCATATGTTTCCATATAAATTTTGAGGAGTTCCCTCGATTACTCCTGGATCCCATCATCAGGTCACCACTTTGTGAACATGGTACCAAATTGGAGTAAAACCAAATACAACAAAGCAAAAATTTCGAAAATCGGTTCACAAACGGCGGAGTAATCGTTGAACATACAAAAATAAAAAAAAAAATAAAAATAAAAAAAAAAAAAAAAAAAAAAAATATCCACAGCCGAACATATAACCTCCTCGTTTTTTGGAAGTCGGTTAAAAACTAACTTTACATTAAGACATTCATAACTAGCTGACCCGGCAAAACAACGCCATAATATAAATTATACTAACAATATAAAAAATAGATAAAACCTATTCTCAGGCCTAACGAATGAGCATACAAACATTAAAATTGGTTGAGCCGTTTTGGAGGAATTCGCGCACAAACACTGTGACGCGAGAATTTTATATGAGTATTAGAAGAAGATAGAAGAAAAGTTCAAGTGTACAATCGAAAGTGAATTTATCCAGGTAATTGTTACAAGTCAGTACCCACCCCAATCTATTACTCAAATCTTTAAAACACTGATTCAATAATCACATATGAGCCCACTCGGCACCCTTATGTGAGGTGAATCATAACTACCCTATTCTTTTTATCTTGACGCCCTTCTATTATGTTACTTAGGGATAAAAGGTACAGGCCGAAGTGGGAGACCTACTTAATCGGGTGTTTTATTTTATATTCCAACTAAATTGTTCTTTTCAATTTCAATGTGAAGAATACATTTTTTCAGCTTTGTTGCTTTAATAGTAGAGAAATGAATAGAGTCATTTTTAAATAAGGTTTGCGTTGTGTATATTTATTATTTAGCTATGTACCATCGAGAAAATAGATTCCTAGGCAGTTGACAGACTAACTTCATTTGGCCGAATCATGTCAATTCAATGTTAGCTGTGATCTGTCGGCTGGGTTTGACGTAACGCGACCAAACTACGTAGGTCCTCCATCTGCCTAGGAATCAACTTCTCTGATAGTACCTAGTACATAGTAAAATGAAGACGGTCTGCTGTCTGTTCGCTTAGATGTAATAGATCTTCTAAAATACCCACCAGATTTTAATGGTGTTTTCAATCAAGTGATTATACTGGTTCACGGGAAAGTTTTCTGATATAAACGTGTAACAAATATTTGTATTTTTAGCAACATTACACGAGTCGATCCTGTTGGTGATAAATATTTACATTCAAAACTAGAACATAAGATGAAAACTTTCATAAAGGCCATTCCAAACAAAAGCAATATAGAGGCGCCTTCCTCCCGCATAAAAGTTTCACACCCGCAACTGAAAATCACCTTTTATTTCAATTGTAAGAAACAACGAATGCACCTTGATTTTAAACGAACTCAAGGTCTGTAACTCCCTTAGACGCAAACCCATTCTCTACGCTCGCTAAACTTACGAACTGGGCCAAAGTAGGCTTTTGCAAAATATACAGGGAAATCTCTGCCTTCCCAGTATTTACGTGCTTAAGAACTATTTCCTCGGAAACTCCTCCACGTGCTGTGGAATAAAAATGTAAATTCACAAATCCTTTCTATTTAATTTTTTAGTGCACATTTTACGCTGTCCCAGAGAATGCGAGTGCTTTTCTTTGGCTGCAACTTCTTTTGTTTTAAGAATGTACCTAAATGAAGTTAAAGTGATGCGGAAAAGTGTTTTAATTATCTCAATACTTACTGTGAGATATAAAATTATGATAACCTCTCATAATGTTCTCAAAATGATATTTCATATAGAGTACAACATAAATGGATTTTGGCAAAGAAATGAGGACTGATCTCGTAAAATCGGCTTGCTGCCATTATTATTGCAATCATTAATCGACATAATCGTAGAATCATAGCCAATAAGCAATCTGATATCTAACTACTAGTCGGCCTCGTGCCCTCAATGCAATTATTAACTTTTATGCTACAATTTCTTCTTTTTGAACACACTAACTCAAAGGCGAGAGTGTGCTTATACAATTTGAAGAATGAAGAGAATTTGTAGAAGTAATACATTACTTCTTCACGTAAAAAAATATGAATGGAATTTGATTATTCTCTGGACTAACGTATAATATTATGCTACTTATCGTACTGAAGCCTTGAGCAATAACTCATAATTAGTATATTCTAAAGCCTTATTTATTTATTCTCTAACAGCTCCAGATCTGCGAGACGGATGGAATCGAAGAACTGAGCGACGAAGAGTCCCCGAGTGGAGATCGCCGCCGCCTTGTTGTCGTCAAGACACTGTGGCGCGGATGCCATAACGATATCAAGTAAGTTGATAATGCCTTTTTAGGGTTCCGTAGCCAAAGGGTAAAAACGGGACCCTATTACTAAGACTTCGATGTCTGCCTGTCCGTCTGTCTGTCTCCAGGCTGTAACTCAAGAACGCTATAGACAGAGAGATGAAATTTTCACAGATTATATATATCTGTTGCCACTATAACAACAAATACGAAACACAAAATAAATTAAATATTTAAGGGGGGCTCCCATACCTACAACGAACTTTTGCTCGATATAAATAGGCACCTGGAATATTCACAAAATACTCAATTGTATTTATACTTTAATAATTAATAATACAATTAAAATAAAATAAATAATAAGGGGGCTCCCATACAAAAAACACATTTTTTCCCTATTTTTGTACTATAATGGTACAGAACCCTTCGTGCGCGAGTCCGACTCGCACTTGGCCGATTTTATTTTACATGGGGAAATACTTTGGGAAATACTACAGGGGATGCGCATCCCCGGCGGATTGGGGACATCGACCGGGGTATGTGGGAATTTCCGTAAGATCTACCCACTAAAACCCCATGGTGCTCCACTCTCCGCTTAGGCACAGGTACGGGCACGATCAACTCACCGCAACAAGATAACGATGCCTAGGACGATAAAGCAAGGGTCAAGGTTGAAAGCATAATGACTTTTGTAGCCCTGTAGATATGAATTATTATGATGTAAGAGGTTCACAGTCATCCTGTCGTCCTTTACCAGAAATTAAAGTACGTCAGCTGTACAACCAATTAATGCCAAAGTATTTTTTCCTGAAACTGAACTTTCTTGCAAAGAAACTACCAAGTTCATTCATTTCAGACGAACATTCAGAAACTTTACGAATACTCGTATTCACCATCCGATGTAATTTCTAAATATCTTAGTCGTGAACAAATAAAGATCCTTCAATCTCCATAAATTGTCCCGAGGTAGAATGAAGTTGGCAAGACAAAAGTGTTCGCATTCTCCCGAGGCCGGTTAGCGCTGATGACATAAGTCCTGAAGTTGAGGATAACTTTGTATACCTCGGCCGTAATATATTGCAGTTGGGCCGAAACAACTTAGGCAAAATCGATGGGATTCTCCGTTCGAAGTTTCTTGAGGTCTCAAGTTCACGTTGAACACAATGAGACAGACACCTTGTGGATTTTGGTATAATTGAGGCGAACACAGATCTTGCTAAAAGGTATTTTTGGATATACATGTTTAGAATTTCATATTGTGATAAATTTTGAAAAGGTCCGCGTACGTGCAAGCTGTGTACTGTCTTAATCACTTCAAAATACTCGCATAGAATGATGCATCCTCGACAGAAAAAACCGCCCACGGGGATTTTTAAAAGCTTAACGCAAGAAATATTCGCAAAGTGCAAAAACTTTTAATAGAAATAACTGTCGCCACGTGTATTACGTACACCACCTGCAGTTTTACGTAATTGTAAACTTTCAAATCAATAATTGATTTCAGATCATTTGCTCTCCATCTGAAACAGATTTGAACTAGTTCAACAAAATGAAGCATAGAAAATCGTTAAGTTGATTAATTCAAATAATTTCAAATCAAAATCGACATCTCGTTGTTAGACTTGTTATAATTACGAATGTACCACCGCACCGCCTGTGTAGTTCGAGTTTTCACGACGAGAGTACCAAGAACTATGGTCGGGTTATGCCAACGTAAGTCGGCTGAGTTTGACAAAATGCGACCTGTAGGCCCACCATCTGCCGATAAATCAACTTCTCTGATAGTACTTGACTATGCCCAATCTTATTCCTAAAACCTGTCTGTTCCCAGGGCGGCGTTTGCCCGCGAAGCTACATGGGGTGCCGGGCTGAAACATCCTCAGCTCGCGCGGGTTCTTGGACTGAGCCTGCTAGAGCCCCCATGCGCGGCACTCGACCGCGGAGATGCTGCTCCCCTGCCTACGATATTGAAAACGGAACGCAGATTGAAGTGAGTATTCCAACCGGAATAAAGCCTAATGATAATGGACTTTAATTTACCCATCATAACTGTTGATGCATTTTGCTTTTAGAAAATTTGATCAGCTTCTTAGTATCTGATACTTAGTTTATTGCCAACTTTAGTACAGTAAGTTACAAAGCAAACATCGGTAATTTTCTAAAAGAGATATTTTGTCAATGCAACGAACATGCCAGCTGCAACCATCGGTTCTTAGATTATGGTTTATTCGCTGATGACACTTTTAATGTTTCAGTTACTCGAGTTTGATTCACATATGCTGTCAAATTGCCAACGGCATGAAATATCTGGAATCGTTCGAGTTAGTACATCGGGATTTGGCGGCCAGGTACGTTCTTGTTTTTTAGAAAGCGACTATCTTTTTCTCACAGCTTTCAATCGCATAAACTAGTGTTTCTTTCATAATCGATGTCTAGAAGATTCTTTTAATGAGTTTGGCCCAACTGGCCTGTCGAAAATCTATTTGAAGTTCATGATGGCCTTGACGATTTCGTGATACCTCTTTACTATCGATACTTTTACAGAAACGTGACAGTCAGCGAAGATCTCCACATTAAAGTGTCGGATTATGCTATGTTCTGCGAGGAGTTCACAGGGGAATACCACATAATGGCCAACGGCGCCAAGATACCACTGCGCTGGATGGCCTGGGAGAGCTTGCTGATGGTAGGAAACCTTTATAGTGGAAAAAAATTATTTTGAAGATGTTTTTCGTATTTAAAGTTCAAACGACAACAAGCGGCATAAAACTTCATAAAAAGGTTGTGTGAAACGCCTCGTTATTTTGATATTCCAAAACATGAAGAAACCAAGGAGCATTACAACTACTTTGCGTTTAGCGGGCCCCAAGACGAACAATTTTATTGCGCAATATCACGTGTTGCTTAATATTATTGACAGTCTAGGGTTGATATCGAACATGGCGCGCCTACACTCTAATTGTCGGCTTAATGCCGGCTAAAAAATAAAGCCGGCTTAAAATAATAATTATGAATAACGGATTTGCTTACCAACATTATTCAATTTGTAGGGTCACTGTTCACCGGCTAGCGACGTGTGGTCTTTCGGTGTGACGGTCTGGGAGGTGTTGACATACTGCATGGCCAAGCCCTTTGAAGAGATGAGCGACGACCAGGTATGATCCCGTGTTGTAACTATAGTTATATAGACCAGCGTGTCTGTATTTGTGTTATAGTCAGCAAATTAAAGGTTGAAGCGTCAAGTATTATCATCAAAGCAATAAAGCAATTATTACTTATTTGGTTTTGGAAAAAACCTGCTCAGTTTAGTGGATGCCAAGAAAGTCTCGTTCACTTTCAATATTTGCAGGTTGTAGCTAACGCCACGGAATGGCGAAACGGCGGTCGTAATGCCAGAGTCCCCGCTGCCCCACCTCCCAGGTGCCGTCGGGAGCTATACGACCTCATGCACGAGTGCTGGCGACGGGAACCCATGCAGAGGCCGCGCTTCCACGACCTCCATCGGTTCCTAGACCGAATGACCCACGGATACAAACCCCCCAACCGTTAATACAATATAACCTTAGACTACATTTTTAATTAAGACGATTCGGCTACTTCACCTAACGAACTACGTTTCGTATGAGCTTCTAGCGTTCAGTAGATATACACTAGGTTAGGAACTGTAACGCCCGAGGGTAATGAAAAGTGAACAGACTGCAAATTGTGATAGGACGGTCGGGCAGTATTAATACAGTATTACAAACTATAAGCACTTAGAGATAAGCGTGTAGAAGACGCGCAGCTTCGTATACTTATGTGTATTTCTGAACGTTTACTTGTAGGAAATATACAGAAGTGCTTCAAGATTGTGAGGACTAGTCACGATCTCATAAAACATCGATATCCGACGCGTCGGGTATCGATATTTTATAGCGCGCAGCGGGCCTCGAGGTAGGTTGTTATTTGTAGTCCGATTCCATAATTCGGTTAGGTTAAGTGATGTGATTGAAACTTAGAGGTCCGCTCGCGTGATGTTATCGATGTTTCTTACTCGAAATCGATGAATCTATTCAACATGTTAGAAATATCGATAATACGATATGGTACACGCCTTTCCCCAGCGCCCTTCGCCTAGCGCTCCCACGATCTTCCATTATCACCGCCTCTACGGCGAACCCTTTGGTAGAATACACCAGTAAAGTGAACGGACACATCGCCTGTAGCGGCTTACCGTACATTTACTGGTGCAACCCGCTCTATCGTCGGCTCGATGGTGAACCTATCCTTTAATATTGTAAGTATCGTTGCGACATAGATGAATTTACCTCGACGCTTATTTAGGAGGGCTAGATTCATCACCGAGTTCGACATTTGTCTATAGTATATCCAAATCTAACTCCTATTTTTTTAACCTGTTTTAAATGTTAAGGTTATTATATTCGAGAGGAATTATGGTCCTCTAGGGCGCAACCGCCCCCTGTGCTTCTTGTTTTCTTCAATAGACTTAGCGACTTTTGTAAATATGAATTTTACGGATTTTTCTTCTGAATAACGTGTTGCACGATTGTCATTCGTCGATTGATATTTACAAAAGTATAACATAGGGTAAGTTACTTCGATGTAAATCGAACATCATATATATCTTAAAATAAATATCTGTTCTTATAATCTCAAAATAAATAGTATTAGGATACATTATATAATTACATTGTATCTCCACTCATATTTACTAAATGTCGTCATATACATGACCCAGTCCCTCGATGTTAGCTCCGATTCATCTGTCAGTGAGTTGTATTGAGAAAGCATAAAAGATTGATATAAAATAAAGATTATTAATCAGTTCGAGCGTTGCGATGAAACGGAGTAACTGTTGCTAAACAGTATCGTGTGAATTTAAATGTGTCCTCTTTATATCATACCCAATGTTTCGAGCTAAGCGAGTGACTATAGAGATAATAATAAAAATGTCATTCATTGTGTACCCTAAGGTCGCCAGAGTACTAATTCCATTCGATAGTTCCAACAGCGCAGTAAGATATAATTTTAAAAAATCGGCCAAGTGCGAGTCGGACTCGCGCACGAAGGTTTCGTGCCATAACGAGAGCAAAGATAGGCCAAACATTGTGTTTTTGTATGGAAAAACTAGGGAAACCACATTTTTTTTTATTTAAACATTTATTTTATTTTTATTTTAAATAAACTAGATAACGCCCGCAACTCCGTTGCGCCAGAATTTGTTTATCGCATGGAAACCGTACATTTTTTCAGGATAAAAAGTGGCCTACGTCCTCTCCCGGGATTCAAAGTATCTCCATACCAAATTTGAACAGAATCGGTTCACCGGGTTGGGCGCGAAAATATATATTTTATAATTTTAGTATGGATAATAAAAGTACACATCAAATTTAAGATTTTGGGAAAATTTTAAGTCCCTGCCTGTTGACATTATTAATATCAAGCAAAAATCGGCCAAGTGCGAGTTCGGCTTGCGCACTAAGGATTCCGTAACATTATACAGCAAAAATAAGCAAAAATTGGGGGTTTTTTGTATGGGATGCCCCCCTTAATGCTGAGCATTTTGTAAACATTTCAAGTGTCTATCTGTTGCCATTATTAATATCGAGCAAAAAATAGCAAAAAAAATACAATTTTTGTATGGGAGCCCCTCTTAAATATACAATTAATTTTGTTTTTATTAGTATTTGTTGTTATGTCGGCGACAGTTGACAATACGTGAAAATTTCAGAAGTCTAGCTATAGCGGTTCTTGAGATACGGCCTGGAGACAGACAGACAGACGGACAGACGACATAAAGACGGACGGACAGACAACGAAGTCTTAGTGATAGGGTCCCGTTTTAACCCATTGGGTACGGAACCCTAAAATGTATCTGATGTCGAATTGCAAGCGTCACGTCACGCAAGCAGTCAAGTGCTATACATTTTTGATGTCTAATTTCGCTGTCTAAACCACCAGGTCTAAACTATCGAATTCAATTAAAAAAGTACTCTGGTATCGAGTATCCTGTATCGATAAGGTTATCATCGACTATGTCCCATCCCTAACGTGTAAGTTCATGTCCAACTTCATGCTTTTAACGCTTTGTATGTGCATTAGTTATTCGACATGTTTTAGTTTTTGTGCCGTTTTCAATGTTTAGTTATAGTGAGGTGCAGAGTCGGGCATAATACGTGCTATTCTGTTTTAAAGCAATACGTTATTAGTTGTATCTATTTTCAATGTTTAAATACGGATTCTGATACAGTAATATACCTTCGTATATTGCAGACTTCTACTGTGTTAATAAAGAGATAGCACCCATTGGTGACAGGGTAAGGATAAGGCATAACAAAATTGAAATTGTTTAAACGTTTTAATTGTTTGCTGATTACAAATCATTTGCTTAGACATAAGTATGTCTAAGCAAATGATTTGTAATCATCAAACGTTACTATAATATTATTATCAGCTATCGTTTATATTTTTTAACTCTGTTTTAACAGCTACAGTCCAAAACACGAGGTGAGTTTCAAAACACGAAAGCTTCGTGATTTGGATCATACAAAACAAACGAATAAAAAAGTGAATATTAGTTTTAAAGATGAACTGAAAATATTATAATTTTTATATTTTTATGAATAATATATGATACAAGTTAATCATAAATCAGGGACGTAGCTAGCGCCTTATTAATTATACGAGGCCCCCGGCCACGAGGTCCACCAAAGTGTGCAAACAAACATTATTTAAAAAATCCATTTTTTTTTTTTATTTCAAAAATGTAAAAAGTAATAAATCTCAATTAAATTTCTTTGATATAATAATTAATTAAGTAAATAATTATTTTAATATGATGAATTTTTGCGAGAAATCTTTAACCAATTTATATGACGGGGCCAAGGCACGCTACGCTTCTGAGTTTGATAATTTTGTTTTAGTAGATCGAAACTTCTATCTAGGATTTCGTTGTACTATATTTTCAAATAATACAATCTTTCTCGATTCTACTGCCTAGAAGATGGATTCCGGAACGAAGTCTGCGAAATATAAACAAGTGTAACGATTGGACTTTGTACATAAGGTTGCAGTTGAGAAAGATACTCCTGCTTCTCAAAATTCTATATTACTGTATTTTTTGAAGTGTTTACCCTAGTTTGTATTGTAACACTTCGAGTCGTATAACTGATACTGATGGGAGTTTTTTCCTGAAGAGTCCAGACGATTTTTTTGCGTATTTTATTCAGAAATTATAATACAAGTTTAATACCTCGGCACGGCGCTTTAGAGGAGTAAAGTATGAGTTTGTAGAGTTTTTGCCTAGATATATTAACAAAAAAATTATATTATTTTGTCAAAAATAGTGTGCAATAGATGATATTAGGCACATAATATTTTGTGAATACGCTTATTGTAAGACTAAAAAAACACGCGTAAGATTTATGTTCATCTTTTATTAAAATTATTTTTTCAAAAAATTTTAACACAAATATAAAAGCATTGTCACTTGGCCCTCAATACACATTACACATGCAATCTTTCGAATTAATTAGACTACTGGAGATAGGTAAAAAACATGCTCAAGAATTCCAGTACATACAATAATTATACATACAGCCCAACAGGGCCGGGTACCATATATAGGCTGTTTGGGCTTAAGCTCAGGGCCCAGCGAATTCAAAGGGCTCACAGCTAAGTCAAAGTCAAAAATGGACGACAATGTGAAATAATCCATAATTTTATTAAATTAAACAGATCGTGTGGTTTGCAGTCCTGCGAATCCTACTATCAATCAAATTTCAGTTAATTTAACCCAAGCCTACTTAGTAAGTTTTAGGACTTTGTACCTACTTCGAACTGACAGTTAAATGTTATAAGTTTATAAGTTATAACTTATAACCCTAAGTAGCAGTAGCCCGGGGCCCCCTAAACTCACGGTCCGGCCCTGCAGCGCAAGCTTATAAAAGCGTGTTAAAAGGACTCACATCAGGAAATCACATTTATACGACCATGGTCCAATGGATAAATAATTGCATTATTGCTGACGATCAATAAAAATAGTTCTAAGGATAGTTTACGAGTAAATATTTAAATGTAATAAGTCATAACTTTAAAATTATGATAATATCTAGAAGTAACCCTTAAAATAATTTATAGGTTAATGATATAGATTTTATAGTTCATAATATTATAGTCCAAGCCACGAGGCGAGGCACAAATCCCCTCCATCCATTATAGCGCCCATCTATTGAATATTTACTCAATCCAGTCAATAACTATCGCCATCTGTTAGAATCGTTTGCAGCGATTAGATAGCAAATATTTTTATTTTTTATTACTAACAATTTTTATTTTTATTTAAATATATTAATTACTATCAGTTTGCAATAAAATCATATTGTGACTTTAAATTTCACAAATTATTTTTTTGTTTTTATTATTATGATTATTATTTATTAATTTAAATCGGCTCACTAATTTAGGAGTCCACCGCGGACAAACAACATGACACGTAATTTTTATATATTATGATTTCAAACTTTGTACGAAACATTGTCTGTGTCGTGGTTTGGGCTATACATAACTTTATTAACTGCTTAATATTTAAGACATGACGTTGGCAATAAGACAATATTGTCTACGGCCGGCCATAGACGGACCGCATCTTCCAGTCGTCAGTCGAAATCGACTACCGACTGCAAAATGCGGTCGCCGCACGGCGATCTGCAGTTTTCATACGAAATTCATATCCGCCATACACGGACCGCTCGAGCAGATCTTGAGCGGTCGGTATAAAATATCAACGCGATCGCTCTAGAGCAGTTGGTCCCATCGGTCGACTAGGGTGGCACAACTTTGAGAAGGAGGCGAATAGAAGTATACGCTTGGGCTGGGCTGCTTTTGGGAAGCTCCGAAAGATCTTTGAATCGTCTATCCCACTATCCCTTAGGTCCAGGGTTTTTAATCAATGCGTTCTACCGGTAATGACATACAGAGCTGAAACGTGGACACTCACCGTAGGACTAGTTAACAAGTTTAAGGTTGCTCAGCGGGCTATGGAAAGAGCTATCTATGTTGGGAGTATCCCTGGTGGACAAAATTCCTTATATAGTCATTCGCCAGAGAACTAAAGTCACCGACATCGCTCATAGAATTAGCACGCTGAAGTGGAAGTAGGTTGGTCATGTCTGCAGACGGGAAGACGGTAGATGGAGCAGACAAGTGTTAGAGTGGAGATCACGCTTAGGCAAACGTAGTGTAGGTCGTCCCGCAGCACGGTAGACCGACGATTTGAAGAAAACGGCTGGCAGCGGATGGATGATGACTGCCCAAGATCGGGATGCTTGGCGCTCATTGGGGGAGGTCTACGTTAAGCAGTGGACGGCAATAGGCTGATGATGATGATGATGATGAATCGGTTCCTACTGCAACTTGCGGTCCGTCTATTGCCAGTCTAATTGGACCATGGACACCACAGAGAAGTAGAATAAACATTAATTATTATTGCAAACAAATATATAATTAGAATTAAGTAATTTGCTAAGTTATAATAGGATGTAAGAAAAATCTGATACAAAATTATAATTTTTATACAATTCTCGTGTCACAATGTTAGTCCACGAACTCCTCCGAAACGGCTTTACTGATTTTTACCAAATTTTATATGCATATTCAGTAGGTCTGAGAATCGGCTACTGGGTACTTTATATATTGATAAGTGCATTTGTTGAATAAATAATAGTAAATTATTACAACCTGACACTGACGGACGGCGACAATAATGTTTTTGATAGCGATCGACGTTGCCATGGTAACATACTTATATTTAGTCACTTCAATAAAATAATATGGCAAATATATTATGGCAAAGAAACGTTTGACGGGACAGCTAGTAATTTATATAATTTTGGATCAGATTTAACTTAGGCAAACGTTATTTTTAGCATTAGTAGTTACTATAGTTGGAGCAATACTGTTGATATTAGGTATAGTTACCTATGTTGACATAAACCTAGTTGTAGTTTAGTTTAGTTGTAGAAATAATTTTGTAAAAGTTACATAATGATCTGTGGTGGTCTCGAAGTGTATCTTATTTAATAATCATCATTATTGTTATAAATATTTTGCTCATACGATAGTTTCGCAGAAAAAGCATGAAAATTGCTAAAAACACTTGTTTTGATTACTATTAATTTGTTTGCTTATAAAAGCTTTGTACTATGATCCAACCCATGAGATGAGTCACAATATTTATTATGATTTATGTTTGACTTTCAATTTAACGTTAAAAAATCGGCCAAGTGCGAGTCGGACTCGCGCACGAAGGGTGTGGTAACGTTATAATTATAAAGCAAAAATAGGCCAAAAATTTAGTTTTTATATGGAGCCTATTAATATTTATTTTATTTTAATTTTATTATGATTTTGAAAGTACACGTAACTGAGGATTTTGTGAAAATTACAAATGCCTACCTTTTGCCATCATTGATATATTTTGATATCTAGCAAAAATCACGTTTGTTGTAAAATTAATTTTACAACAAACGTGATTTTTATTAAATATTAATATAATATCCCCCTTATATATTAATTTTATTTTTAGTACGTACTTGTTATAACGGCAACAGAAATACATCACCTGTGAAAATTTCAGATGTCTAGATATAGCGGTTCTTGAGAAGTTGAGATATAGCCTGGAGATAGACGGACAAACAACGAAGTCTTATCTAATAGGGTATCCCGTTTACACCCTTGGGTATGGAACCTTAAAAATCAGTCATAAAATAAATATAAAGGCTTGTTTCCTGGTTTGGGTCATGTAAATATTTATGTACTTATTAATGTCACATGAGATAGGTATATAATATATATAATATGTATTATACTTGTAGTTTTCAGAAATCACTTGAAAAATTATTTTGAATAGGTACCTCCTAAGTTTTCATACTCAAATCCTTTTCTAGTTATTATTTATCGTTTTAGCAGTAGTCTTGATTTCTTCAATAACATTATATTTTGCGTAAAAAAAAATAGATACTTAGTTAATAATTCATTTCCACATTTATAAATATTTACATTTCATTCACTAGGTAATCTGTAGATTTTATTTTCAAGAATTATTAGTGCTAGTTTAGACAAAGCCGAAACCGTGCGTTTCTCGTGTAGAAACGGAGCGGTTAAGTGTATAGGCTGAATTACGCCGGCGTAAATTCCGCCGCAAATGTCAAACGCATACAAATTACGGACGGAACGCGACGGAATAGTGTGTCTCTCGCGTTCCGCCCGTATTTTGTATGAGTTTGTAACGCGGCGTAAACGCGGCGGAATTAACGCCGGCGTAATTCAGCCTAGTGTGTTTCGACACTAAGTGTGAACGTTGTAATACAAATTTACAGCTTTGCAATAAGCTGGGAGCGGTTTTAACGCACGGGTCCCAACCGCGCGGTTCCCGCTCTGTCTGAACAAGCACTAAGTATTCTAACCCGAGAGCTACGAGCCAATTTGAGCAAGTATTTTAAGTAAGCTAATAATAAAACCTGTGATCCTAATCCAATCTATACACATCTTCTATCATAACTCATAAGCATAACTCATAAGTAATACTGATAACCTAACTACAGGCCCGCTTTTAAACTCTGTTAAAACATCAACACTTTGACGTAAAATGTCAAAATGTTGATGTTTTAACAGTGTTCGAACCATTTAATTTTATGGTTCAAACATCAAAAATTCTGACCATTTTTGGTCATAATTTATTCTGATGTCCAACTTCTAATTATTCATGTCTATGAAATTTAGTTGTCGCTAGTTCTTTAAACAGAAGTACAAGCAGCTTGCTTCAAACACCTGCTCTGGCCTCTGGAAGTAGCTCTACATTTTGTTTGTAGGATACCGCTAGATTTATTTTGGGTATGTACGAGATAGTTAGAATAAGTTGTTATTAGAACGCTTCCACAGAAAGCGAATCGTTTAATTAAGTTTTAAAGCTAAGTGATTGTACAATTATTATTGTAATAAATTCAATGAATAGACTCATTTAAGATGTTTATTGAAATTTTTATGTCCATAAAAATAAATGGATTCATAATAATATTAACACGATACATTTATTGTTTATGTGTTTGATTATGTTTAATAAATATGGCTATTACGTTCCATATTTATTAAACAAATCTATGACTAAGATTATTAGATAGCGAGTGTTATTATTTGCATCGCAATGTTATTTAGGCATCGCTCATCCATCTATCATTTTGTAAAGATACACACATACATGCGGGAACAGCTTGTAAAGTGTTTCTTAATGTATTAAGGTCATCATTATATTATGTCGTAGGTACATGAATATAACATTAGTACTATCTTATTAAAGCTTGGGTATATTTTCATGCAAGAAGTATCAATAAGGTTACAGCAAACAGACAACACTGAGAAAAATAAAGCAGCCTGTTTTATCATATAAGATAATTCAGTTTCAGGTCGTTACATAAATGTTTAAGTATGAAAATAGACCTGAGTTTTAACTCCATCTTAGGTACTTTAAAATCTCTATGTCACCGCTAGCTCGATCATTATACGATATATGTTAAAAGAAAACAGGTAAGCTAAGGCTCTAGCATAAGTACGCCCTGCAAGAATGTATTTCATTTCATAGAGTATTAAAAATTTAGTATAATAATGTAATTAACAAGAAGTGGGTTGCGTACAACGAACGTTACTGGAGTCATTATGTCGAATGTCGTTGCTATGTCAACATATTAAGATGTGTAACTTTCAAACTGGATCAAAGTTAATTCTACTGAATTGCAATGTATATTTTATTGTAGAGAACAAAAGTGACCTAAGTTTAAGTCATAGGGGTCAGAAAGCGACGCTGCATTAAAAATTAAGATACAAGCTTCAATGCAGCTGCGTTGCATTTGTGTTCTGACCCTTACTCTTAATTTTCCGGTAACTACATAGTAATAGTATTTAAACTCCATAAGTGTGTAATAATAGCTCTAAGACTCGATGTTTTATTTAAGGCAGTTTCTTATCAGCTTTAGGTCACTTTTACTCTAAACTCAGTTCTGTGTTGTTAACGCAAGTGTTAAAGGATTATATTCGCTCTATCGACCATAATATCTTTTTGGACTTCTATTTTAAATATTATTGATGTTTTTTTCTAACAAAATGTATAGTAAAACCCAAAAAAATAATAGGTAGTAATTCGCTTCTTATATGGGTGTCGAGCTCTGTTTCTTAAATCAAAAGCCGTTATCATGATATCATATCATCCAAAGTTAAACTTTATGAACATCTTTGATATAGTAAATATTTACAAGTGGTCTATGTCGGTGGAATGTTGCAAGGCAAACAAGGCCGATTGCAACAGTGTCCTCCTGCTATTTTAACTCAGCATTAATACAGCTTTAATGTATCCTTGTTATAATAAAATCACAAAACAGTATTCTCGTAATATTATGTAACACAAAATGTCAGAGTTCTTATTGGTGATAATTGAGAAATATTATACGAGAAAAATTATTTTAAATCATTTGATGGTATTCGGTCTAGATCGAAGCTGTATTAACGTCGAATTAAAATAGTGGGTTTAGGGTAGTTTTGCCGCCTCTATTTTATGAGTTGGGACCAATTCGGACAAAGGCAAGAGCCACGATTAACCTGCTTCTGGAACGTCAAAAAATTGGCAAAATTGACTTTAAATTGATCAAAAATCGAAAAGCGAGGGATTCGTCCTAATTTTTTTCATGTTTTCTAGTCAAATCATTTCTAGTCAAGTACTTAATCGTTCATGTTAAGAAAATATAGCCTTATTATTGTCACTCCATCTGGCTTTCCCAAGGAAAAGTTTCCACCGAGACTCAACGCGACGATGGTTTCAGATGTTGTATTTAAAATGCTAAAAAAGCGGCTGAACGTGTCGCCACTCTTCGATTTTATTCAGCACCACCTCGTCGCGTCTCTGTAGAAGCAGACCCTATCCTATTTCCAATTATCTTAGTTCTACTGGAGCTTACATACAAAGTCTTAACACGTACAAGCCACAAATGTGAAACGGGTCATAAAATCTCATATAAAGTTTTGTGGCTCGTCTCGTGCCACGTGAAATTTTCTTACATGAATGACCTAAAGTCATATTGTGTTTGTTATACTTCCTTACCATAACGTTCTAAGCCCATGGCAATCATTCTCAGTGTAGTATTAGTAATTTAAGACATATCGTGTGTAATGTTTTAATTTCATCCATTATCATAATCACGCATGTATTTATGGTCCATACTTAGTATACTGTATAGTTGGATACTGTGTATCGAAACCAGCACGAATTGTGTGCTTATATAACTTGAATGTTAAAAATTTAAGATCGTCTTTCATACTATTATTGTTTCCTTGCCTGTTTTACTTGCTTTCAACATTAAATCAAAATTAAATAATCAATTTGTAAAATACTTTGCAAAATTTTGAAGAATCTTTTTTACTATTAATTTCTACGTCGTGTAACTAAACATGCTATTTTTAAAGATGTGATAAATTAATGAAAAACAATAATTATTGGCATGGAGCACGCTACTTCACTAAAGATGGCATGTTTTCTTCAAATATTTGTCGCTCTATAAATGAAATCAATTCTGTAGGCACATAATAAATATAATCAAAGACTTTTAGGCAAAAAGCCTCCTTTTTATGTAATTTTAAATGTTAAAATAAATGTTGAATAACATATCAAAACCATTGTTTTATTCCAAAGTACCCAGCCTAAGGTTCAATTTACACCGCAGAATGGAATGGAAGCGACTTTTTGCAAACATAACTTTAAACTTTATATCAAAATTATTATAACACACAAATTAATAAATACGAGCCAAAAAAGTTAAAATTTTTCCGTCTTCCGCGGAATTCTCGATGCCGACTGTGCCGACTGTGAAATACGCGGGAAGTGGCCCGAACATTCCTTTCCGTTCCGCGGCAGTGCTAAGTCAAGCCTAACATTATTTCAGAATCGTAAATCAATAAATAGGTAAAAAGTAAACCAAATTATATGCTGTTTCAAAATCCTCTAATAGTAATAAATTATTAAATGAACAAATAGCTTATCCGGCTATTTTGTAGCGGCTGTTGATAAAAATTCCTGATAAGTAAGCTATTTGACGATAACAGGCGAACATGACGTGCAATAAAATTAATAAATATGTAATTGAAAAGGCTTTATTGAACTTTTCATACAAGCTGAAATCGACAATTACTATTTGCTATTGTGAAACATTAATTTTGCCCAAACCAGACCATGAGTCACAAATTTTCTTAGACATTTTAACACTTTTTTATTTAAGATTTATGATTAGTTTAATCGTTTGGATAATATAAGATTAATAAATAATACATCAAATAACAAATTATCATTTTTAAACACCGATTTACGACTGTAGCCCGATTATTTCATGGTCATAACTCTGACGTTAAAAGACAATTCAAATAGTTTAAAAGTTAAACATTCTGACTATAAATTGTTAAATTTATTTTCGTCTAAAGGAGTTGAAAAAAATTAAAATATCCACTTTGCCTAAAACGTAAACTCGTCGACATGTGCATCCTGCCCATCCTAACTGAGCACCGTAGCTCAGTCTTGGTCTTTGACCGACTTACAGAAGTCCCGGCTCGGAGTTTGTCAAAGAGCTATGGAGCGCAGCATTTTAGATGTCAAAAGAATTGATCGTATACGAAACACCGCTCTGCACTCCAAGACAAGAATAATGGATGTGGGTAGAAAAGCTGGTGATCTAAAGTGGAGCTGGGCAGGGCACGTCGCCCGCATGCACCCAGACAGATGGGCGCGTCTAGTTACGGAGTGGCTACCGGAAGGTCAGCGAAACAGGGGCAGACCCAAGAAAAGGTGGCGCCACGAACTAGACGCTTTTGATAAAGATTGGCCAAACATAGCAAAGGATAGAGACGTGTGGCAGGAAAGAGGGGAGGCCTTTGCCCAGCGGTGGGAGACAAACGGTTAATAATAATAATAATAAAGGAGTTGTTGGAATGATTACTAGATTTGTTTCATAGATTCCAATATATTCGAGAATTTCAAGATAATAAACACTATAATACTAGATATATCTAAAACAACATTCCTGATAAAAGGGAATACGCATTTTCATTGGATTTTAGATTATACACGGTGTAGCAAAACAAAGTTACAATACTGTAAGAGTAGCACAGATTTAAGAGTAACTTTTTTCACAGTGCAAGGGACACATACCTCCCCTAAAGCAGGGGCACCAAATGGCGGACCGCGGTCCGCATCCGGACCACCGACCCATTGTGTGCGGACCAAGTATTATCAACGATGAACATAGTTAAAAATAAATTTCGATCTCGACTTACTGATGAACATCTCCAGGATTCAATGTCAAAAGCTTGCACCAATTCCACTCCAAACAAGCAACAAAAATTAAAACGTTTCTCAATGATATTATATTTAAAACATACATTATTATTTATTACATTTGGATAATAATTTTGTGAAAAACTAGCGACCCGCCCCGGCGTCGCACGGGTATAAAATATATAGCCACTGAAAAAAATGATTAAAATCTATTCAGCAGTTTTGATTTATAATATTCATTATTACTACCTGTAGCCCGCATTGGTCGGTACCGCCGCAAAAGCTACGTCTCGCAATTTTTTAATATGTAATATCTTCGAAAATATTCATTTAAATCATATGATGTAAAGGGGACATATAGATCTATATTTAATCAGCAATGTATTTAAAGTGTTTAATTAAATAAGGATTTATGCCTTATTGGTTAAAATCGGTTCGAAAGTTAGCCATACCTAATATTTTGTCGTTAAAAGTAAGTAAATGACAAAAAGCTGTTATTGTGAGATATCCATAAGAGATAGACATACCATCGCGGAGTTTTTCATTATTTTGATGTGTGGATCGCGAAGGTCATTTCATTTCTTAAAATGGACCACCAGCAAAACTAATAGTGGGTGACCCCTGTCCTAAAGTATTATAAGTTATAACTTTGTTTTGTTACAGTCTATATACTGGTAGCTGTGAATATTCTTTAATGACACATCTATGCTCAGCCGTTGTGAGATCATAAAAGGAAATTATTGATTCTACATACTTTTGCCTATTTAAAATGTGCATATTCCCTAATATTCACAAATAAAGACTAATCTCATGAGAATTATGGCATTAACTTCAATTATTTTTCTTTTATCACTACATAATAAATTTTTAAAGTATTTAGAGATAAATTACGATAACATATAGGCCATGGCGCGCCCCTCCAAAATTCAAAACGTTTGAAGTGCGTTGTCAAAACATTTGAAGTGCGTTGTCTTGCGCGGTCGGCTAGTAATTATGATTGACAATGACATAAGAAACAGTGAAATATATTATAAGGGTTGGACCTCATCTGGCAGCACGGAATGGGGATTGTCCATTTTTTTTAAATTTTGCTCATTACAAAAACATTTCGAGGAATAAGGTCAGTGATCGTTTTTCTGTATATAAACGAAAAAAATACCCATTAGTTACTTATATTTTTGAACAAATATGTTTAACCTTAGTTTGACCTTCAATGCCGTTAAATTAGCAATAAATTCGACCAACATTACGTTTCGAACTTTTGGTAAGCTTTTCGTATCAGCTTTCACATAATGAGAGCTTGTATTTGACGAACCAGCCATTATAAATAAGATTCAAAGGGAAAAAAACATTCTGCAGAGGTCAATTGGCCGCCGATGATGACGTCAGAGCGAAACTTTAAAAATTTATTGAGAAAAAACTAGCCAATGAATTTCAAAATTAGTGAATTTATATTCTTAAAATACCCTATTTTAACGAAAAAAAATATAAAAAGTACATGTAATTTTTTTTGGACAATGCCCATTGCCTTTTTCCGTCGCCTTTTTCCGTCGCCTTTCTCTTTCTGTCGCTAAGAACTGCTATTTGCTAGACCGAGACAGAAAGTATAATGCGATAGCACGTGGCGGAATCCTCGAGGCTATCGCATTATGCTTTTTGTCGCGGTCTAGCAAATGGCAGTTCTAAGCAACAGCAAGAGAAAGGGCGACGGAAAAATGCGATTCCGTGCTGCCAGATGAGGTCCAACCCTTACGAGTACTGGTTGATTGGTTGATTAGTAAGTACAACTACATACAAACTCTTTCATAAGGATGTGACTACACACATTGAAACAGTCATTTGGAGGGGCGCGCCATGTTAACGTAGTTTATCTCTAAGTAAATTAGTACATTCAAAATAAAATCTATACATTAATGGGTAACTAAATTCTACTTACTCTACACTTAATTATGGAATGTCTTAGATGTATATTTTAAAGATTTAAACAATTTTGCATGTACCAGAAAAATTGATTCATAGGTATTTGACAGACATATGTTGTTTGGTCGGGTTAATGTTATATGAAAGTTATTCGTGATCCGTCGTATTGGCTTGATGTATCCCAGCCAGGTTACGTAGGTCCGCCAAACTGCCTCTGACCAATTTCTCCCATAGTACATTTTTGTGCGTTTCAATTATTAATTTATGAGTTTGATTATAATAATTGTGCGTACATTATATTATTGAATCCATATCAAAAAAACTGGAAAGACCCTTATGTCTTAGGTCTTTCCAGTTTTTTTATATATTATATAAAGCTAAGTAAAGATTCCTAAAACCTAACTATAGCAAGTACACATTAATATAAAATATTTAAACAATATATAAAGTAAAGCATAGTATCATAAATTCCTAAGTCTAAACATCCAAACTCATAATATTATGATGTAAGTAAATAACTTTTAAATAAGGACGCAATATTTCACTATAAATTCTATTGATGATAATGACGAATGTTATTTGTCTGTTCTGGGTTAATTAAGCATAATTTTAATGAAAATCTTAATGTGAAATACAAAGACCATATTATTAAAATAAAAATAAACATATTGTACAAAGCGACAAAACGGTCTCTCTGATATTGTTTTCAACTTTGCGTATTTTTTTTTATGTCTCATACAGAATAATATGATTAGAGCAATTAATTTTAGCCCTTTGAGTATTGGATAGGTGATGGACACTAGAATATAAAATACTGAAAGAAATGATGGAGAACAAACTATATTCATGTAATACATACTTACATATAATAGTCAGGGAGCCCTAGAACAATTTGTTTTGGTTGCTATAAAGCTAATTTTTTGTGAGCAGCTTCATTATTTTAATAAGACAAACAACATTTTTACCTGCGAAAAATATAGTAATCAATAAAAATTTGTTCTAGGGCTCCCTGACTATAATATTCTCCCCCAGTCTGCCCCAAACCACTTTCCTAGCTGCATGATTGATTATTATCTTTCCTTATTACACACACTATATATATATATATATATATATTTATATAGCCCTTTGAGTATTGGATAGGTGATGGACACTAGAATATATAATACTGAAAGAAATGATGGAGAACAAACTATATTCATGTAATACATACTTACATATAATAGTCAGGGAGCCCTAGAACAATTTTTTTTGGTTGCTATAAAGCAAATTTTTTGTGAGTAGCTTCATTATTTTAATAAGACAAACAACATTTTTACCTGCGAAAAATATAGTAATCAATAAAAATTTGTTCTAGGGCTCCCTGACTATAGTATTCTCCCCCAGTCTGCCCCAAACCACTTTCCTAGCTGCATGATTGATTATTATCTTTCCTTATTACACACACTTGTTCAGATTGGGACGGCATTATATTTTTCAAAGTGAGCATGAGAATTTTTAAGAGCCTTGAAATTTGAGCTAAAATTGTATAAGCAAGTATAAATCGATTATAAAATAGTGATTTTTCAATACAAAAAACAAAATATATGACATTTCTCCAACATATTAATATAATAAAAAATATCATAAAAATAGGAACAGGTACGTACTAATACTATATTATAAGTTTAAACACTTACGGATTTTGTCGCGGAGCACTTTTATTAATCCCGACGTTTCGGCTACTTTGCAGCGGCCGTGGTCACGGGCGGACTGAGGTGACAGGTGTCCAATTTCTTGAAGTTATCCAACTACCCGACGACTCATCAATTTTTGTTTGCGTTTCGATCTACGCAGAACGAACTCACAGTGTCTTGAAGCCGAGGTGTCATGGATATGTGCTTGAGTTTGTTTATTACTGGATCCCAACTAGATGGCAGCACCCAACCAACTTCACGGTTAAAATTAGGGTATTTTTTAATTTCTATGGCCTCGCGTATTATTCTTGGGCGGTATCGTGCTTCTTTTACCAGCAAAGTAGCCGAAACGTCGGGATTAATAAAATGCTCCGCGACAAAATCCGTAAGTGTTTAAACTTATAGTATCATGAGTGATACTCGCGAAAACTTAAGAAATCATTAATACTATATTAATAAAAATAACACACTATTATTTTTGCTGAAAGAATAATAAATACTTTCAAAATAATCACACTTTCAGAAATAGTAATTTTTAACAAAGTAAAGTCAATGTTACATATTATGGTGTTTATCACGCGTTATTAAAATATTACATTGATTAATATCAAGTTATAAATCACGGAAGCATATTGTGCGTACGTTTTTATATTATGTAGCTTAGAATATAGTAAGTAATAGTCTAAGCCCACGACAAAAAATTCATCTAAAAATTTCTAAAACTCCAATCAATTCCTGACAATTATTATTATTGCATTTTCTATAAAATAGTAGTTTTTGTGCGTTATCTAAAGGCAGATAGCCTTTTTAACCCTCGACAAAAAAGAAGGGTGTTATAAGTTTGACATTGACTGTATGGCATCGTAGGCCGTAGCATAGCATCTAAACGGGTGGACCGATTTTGATCTAGTTTTTTTGTTTGAAAGCTGACACTATTGAGCGTATTCTTAGCTATAGTGCCAAAACCAAAACCCGCTCAGTGCCAAAAAATTTCAGTTTGATCTTTTTTTTATCGGGGGTTGTTTTTAAATTTTTAAATTTAGCGTTATTGTTTTACAGGACAGATTAGTCATCATAACATTTATAATCCAAGAAGCTCCAAAAATGTTGGTAAGCTCCTGCGCAGATCTTTACTACCACAGAAAATACGCTTAGGTACTATCAGAGAAGTTGATTCCTATGCAGATCGGGGACCTACGTAGTTTGGTTGCGTTACGTCAAACCCAGCCGAAAATTAACATTGAATTGACATATTCGACCAAATAACATTGGTCTATCAACTGCATAGGAATCACACACATGGTACATAGAAACAGCTATATAGTTTTAATTTTAAAAAAGATTTCGCTAACAGGTACATACTAGGACACATGGACACATTTTATATCACGTTCACGGTGTTTTACTGTGCTAAACTCTAAAGGAATTATACCACACACAAGAACACGCAAAAATAAAATTTGCTTTGGTAAAATAAGATCTATTCTCTTAGATTTACGGTATGTACCCTCTAATAACTAATTGGTTATGAAAAGATGTCCGAGCGAGAGCGTTCCCGGTGGACTCCCACCGTGTCCGTGTCTGACATCTTGCTATTGGTTGACTGACGAGTTTCGATTTACAAAATTTGTGATTAGCTATTGGTTTATTGTAGAATTTTGATTTGCGATTGTGTCATAACATAACTCATAAAAAAGGGACATACTAGTAATTTGAATGCATGGTATTTTATATCCATTTATTTCATTAACGTGCGAATTTTCGTATCATATATTGCACCGCGAGTATTATTTCGCATCGAGTGAAATAGCAAGTACATTAGCAGTTACTCGTAACGCCGCGGTGCAAAACAGCGCGAGCGTGAATTTTTCATGATCGCAGACTATTGCTGCGCACGATAATATTAGCAATCGTATGTTTTAGCAAGTACGACTAATTTAAGCTAAAGGCCGAGCTTTGTGAGGGCTCACGTCGTTTTTCTGCGTGGCAATAATCTTTAGACTAAGGTTTTTTTTTTAAATTAGTAACCAAACCTTGAAAGTTGACTGATAATAATTGATAACACATCTACATATAAATAAAAATGATTATGATAAAGCACAAATCAGTATGCGTGATAGTTTTTCTGTAAAGTGTACCACAAAAGTGCTCAGGTTGTGTGATATACTAGGGCTCGCTTTGCTCGGCCTGATAATTATTGCTAATGCTATTTTTACCAACATTAGGACACACTACCACGGGGAGCTCACTCGGACTCGCTCGGACCGGCTTTTGCAATACTCGGTCTTGCTGTTCTTTAATATCCTTATATTGCACACACTGAATTTGTAGTGGTGTATTTGACAGTTTACTATGTATCTGTTTCTGTATACAAACGCGTAATATTACTACTTCACTTTTGCTTATTATCTAGCTTTAGACTTATAATGGTTAATATAATATCAATTGTAATAAAATTAATAATAAAATCAATTAACTGCTTGTCTCTGCAAGATTGAACCGGTAGAACGCAGATTACAATACTATTTATAATACAATGTAACCAATATTAAATTATAATAATGTGTCACTAATTTCTCTTAATTACGTACTGATTAAATGTTTAATTATATACAATTCCGATCAAATACAATGTATTGCTGTGAGTATTCTTACTATGGCAATCGATGAACACAAACAAGCAACAACCAATTTCAAGTAAATATAAATATTCGAAAAAGTTGCCCATAAAAGAGCAATACCTATTTTTAACATTCATAAAATATACACATCCTTAAGTCAGGATAGATCACAAATTTTGACACTAACCTTAGTTTGACGATGGAACTTACGATCTAACGAAATCCCACTGGTTGGTGGGTTGGTTGTCGCATATCACCATCATGACGGGTTCATTCCTGAGAGCCCTTTCTACACCCAGACACATCCCAACCGCTGTATTGTATATGGGGCTGCCAGCCTGAAAATCACAACCATTGACATACCTCTATATTAAATTCAAAGCGTGGCAAAAATTATTATTTTAAAAAGATAAAATCCACTTTAAAATTGTATGTAATTAAGAATTAAAATACCATATCTCAAAAATTATAGATCCGATTTTGATGAAACTTGCAAGCCGCTTAAAAATATGGGACCTATTCGGCGTTATTTGAAGCAAAGAAGAATGACAAAATAATAGAAACCGTGAGAATTTAATTATATGACATCCAAACTAAAATACTCATAACAGCAAAAGATAAAAAAAAAAAAAAAAAAAAAAAAGCCTTTTATTTCTCACTAATTACATAATATTTCTTTAGTAACAGTTAAGATGATTAATGTTTGTGTTAGTAAGAACCCCTCGCTTCGAAGGTGAAGGCCTCCTCTAGAGCTTTCCATGCTTCTCTATTTTTCGCTACTTCCATCCATCCTTCGCCAGCTACCTTTATTATGTCGTCAGTCCATCGAGCTATAGGTCTCCCTCTCGTTCTAGTGCCCGTGGGCCCTTTCCATGCCGTTATTGCTTGAGTCCACCTATTATCTGTCAGTCTCGAAAGGTGGCCCGCCCAGCGCCATTTCAGTTTTTTGCAGTAGTGGAGAGCGTCTGCTACTTTAGTTCTTTTCCTTATGCTTCTGTGTGCTATTTGGTGTATTCTTTTGATATTTAGCAGACTTCTCTCCATACCTCTTTGACACGATCTTATTTTTGACTTGATCTTATATGTAAGTTTCCATGTCTGGCTAGCGTAAGTTAATGAGGGAAGTATACATGTGTCCATTACTTTTTTTTGACGGCAATTGGCATGTCTCCTTTAAATACCTCCTTCAGACTCCAGTACTTTTTCCAAGAATTGGAGATTCTCCTGTCAATCTCTTGTTCATTTCTCTGTCTCAGAAAAGAGATTTGTTTTCCCAAATAGATAAAGGAATCGACATACTCTACATTTTCTAGGTATATTGGACTTTTTGTAGAGTTTGTTAGTACTTTGGTTTTGCTTCGGTTAATTTCCAGGCCTACTTGTTTACTTGCGGTGTACAATAGGTTTATCATCGACTGTAGCTCGGTTACATTTTCTGATAGTAAAACGATGTCGTCTGCGAATCTCAAATTACTCAAATAGCGATTGTTGATTTTTATACCTACATTTCCCCAATTTAGATTATCAAAAATCCTTTGTAAAACAGAAATGAACAGGGTGGGAGATATCCCATCCCCCTGTCTCACCCCCCTTCTGATGGCTATAGGAGGTCCAGTCCTTTCAAGCTTGATTCTACTATAACAATTACGGTAGAGGTTTTTCAGAATTTTTATATATGCTGGGTCGACTCCTTGCGATTGTAGGGACTCCCATATGGAGTGGTGGTAAAGAGAATCGAAAGCTTTTTGGTAGTCTATAAAAATAAGGTACAGTGGTTTGTTAAATTCTTGATATTTGTCTATTATTAGTTCTATAGAGTGGATATGATCAATCGTGGAGAAACCACTTCTGAACCCCGCTTGTTCTGCGGGTTGATGTCTTTCGATATTGTCTCTGATTCTCTTTTCTAAGATGGACGAGAAAACTTTATAAATTGAGGACAGCAGGCTTATTGGGCGGTAGTTTCCAATATTATTTGGGTCTCCCTTTTTATATATCAAAACTAGCTGGCCCGACAGACGTTGTCCTGTCTTAACGATGATTATATAATTCGAATTGGTATAATTAAGAAAACAATAGATTAAAATAGTATCTTCATGACAAATTTCATCGAAATAGATTAAATAGTTTAAGCTAAAATCATAAAAGTTTATTGTGCTGGAACCGTACATTTTCCGGGAAAAAAAGTATCCCTTGTCCTTTCCCGAGACTCAAAGTATCTCCATACCGAATTTCATAAAAACAGACTGAATAGTTTAGGCGAAAATCATAAAAGTTTATTGTGCGGGAACCGTACATTTTCCGGGACCAAAAGTATCCCTTGTCCTTTCCCGAGACTCAAAGTATCTCCATACCAAAATTCATCAAAATCGATTGAATAGTTTACGCGCAAATCATAAAAGTATATTATGCAGTAACCGTACATTTTTCCGGGATAAAATGTATCCTATGTCCTTTTCCTAGTTCTAAGCTATATCTCCACTAATTTTCAGCCAAATCGGTTTATCCGTTCTTGAAATAAAATATTATTGTGCGGGAACCGTACATTTTCCGGGACCAAAAGTATCCCTTGTCCTTTCCCGAGACTCAAAGTATCTTCATACCAAAATTCATCAAAATCGATTGAATAGTTTAGGCGAAAATCATAAAAATTTATTGTGCGGGAACCGTACATTTTTCCGGGACAAAATGTATCCTATGTCCTTTCCCGAGAGTCAAAGTATCTCCATACCAAAATTCATAAAAATCGATTGAATATTTTACGCGCAAATCATAAATGTATATTGTGCAGTAACCGTACATTTTTCCGGGACAAAATGTATCCTATGTCCTTCTCCTGGCTCTAAACTACCTCCCTGCCAATTTTCAGCTAAATCGGTTCAGCCGTTCTTGAGTTATAAGTGAAGTAACTAACACGACTTTCTTTTATATATATAGATTATATAAGATTCCGTCCATTGTGTTGGTACTATAGCCGATTCAAGCACGAGGTTAAAGAGATGCGTGAGAGGGACAGCTAGGTATGGGCATCCAATTTTCAAGGCTTCGTTAGGTATTTGATCCGGTCCAGGACTTTTGTCGGTTTCGGTTTTCGCAATTGCCTTTATTACCTCCTCTACATCGATCTCGTGTATATTTATAGGTGATTCCAACGACGTGTTGATGGTGGGTGTCGACTCTACATATTCGTAAAGATTTTTGTAAAAGCTAGTAGCTACTTTTAGTATTTCGTTTCTTTTGCAAGTTATATTATTATTATTCGAGGTTTTTAAACCTTCTATCCATGTCTTGTGCAATCTAAGTTCCTTGTTTGCTCTTTTTAAGCTGCCTGACTGTAATATTTGTTTTTCAAAAGTGTTTTTACGATGTATATTATAATCGTTCCGGATATATTTACTAACAAGCTTATACAAAGCTTTTAGTTCATTTTTTAAACTTCTTGTTTTTGGTTTAATTTTTTGGATTTGCTGTCTCCTATAGATCAAATTCTGCGTCTTAGTAGAAAGAATAGTCTTATTTTCTGGAGGTGAATAGGCCTTTTTGAGGCTACTACTTATTGCTTGGACAATTTTATCATTTAGTTCTTGTACTGTAGAGCGTTGTTTCCAAGTAGGAAAGTTTTCTAAATTTTCTTTAAGTTTTTCCTTATAAATTTGTATTTCTCTATAATTCTTAAGAGAACTCTTTCCAACAGTTCCGTAGCTTTTCCTGCTTTTTTGTGTAGCTGTAATTTAAATTTTGCTCTTATTAATCTGTGATCACTAGGGAAATCAACGTTAATTACCTGTACGTCTTGAGCCGATTTTTGGAAGTTTGTAAGTATATAATCTAGTTCGTTCTTTACCAGAGCATTAGGTGATCTCCAGGTCCATCTTTTCCCGGGTTTCTTTTTGAAAAAGGTGTTTAGGATTGCCAGTTTATACCAGCAAAAGATATAGTTCCAAAATTACTATGCTACCAATTTGAAAGATCTTGAGAAGAAAGAAGAAGAAAGAAGCACACACAATGCCTTTTAAGCTCTCTGTGTGAGGTATGGCGGCAAATTCCTCCGAAACTTTTGTGTATTTACTATTTATCAAGTGGGTCTTATAAGGGACCATCAATAAAATACGTAATACTAGTTTCATGATTTTAAGACCTCTTCTTGTCACAGGTGTTCACATTGGTGAATTTATTTAATTTCGAATGTGATGACTGATGAGTAATGACTGATGTCACAAAACTTAGAACCCCTCCCCTTTCACACTTCGACGACCCCATCCCCCTCTTTAGGTGTGACTTACATGGATGGTCCTTTTATACTCGAAAAAATGTTAAATGGCAAAAACGTTTGCTGGATCAGCTAATAAAAATAAAATCAGCGGAGTGCAAGTTGGACTCGCGCACGAAGGGTTCCGTACCATTACCAGAGCAAAAATAGTAAAAAAAATGTGATTTTTGTATGGAAATAAAATATTATATTAAATATTGTATTTATTTTGGTTTTTAGTACAGTACCCGGCAATAAATATTGCACATCGACCTTTGGAAAGAGACATTCGGCTAATTTCGGTTTCATAGAGCGTTATCTTTGTAGCACACACTTATTTGACATTATGTCAGTCGTTGTTCAAATTCAATAGAGTGCAGTCGCGTCCAGTTCAGAATATATATCTAGAGTTGTTAACACCCCTAAATTTGCTACAGCTGTAATTTTCCAAACGAATTTTAAATACGTAAACATAATTTGAACACCCTTTTTTATTTTATTTTACCCGAACCTAAAGCCATAACTTATAGAAAATTTGGTGTATTTTATACAAAAAATAATAAAATTGTCAAAAGAAGCAAACCATAATTGTTTTAACAGCTCCTAATATATACCGGACTTTTTGTATTTCGTGCGTAAGAGATAACGCTCTACAAAACCGAAATTAGCCGACTGTCACTTTCCAAAGGTCGATGTGCAATATTTATCGCCGGGTACTGTATTTGTTGTTGCAGCGGCAACAGACATACACAATCTATGAAAATTTCGGAAGTCTAGCTATAGCGGTTCTTGAGATACAGCCTGGAAAACAGACGGACAGACATCGAAGTCCGTAATAGGGTCCAGACATAACATATTCCCGTTTTTACCCTTTTGGTACGAAACCCTAAAAAGAGTTACAAAAGTACTAGCGACCCGCCCCAGCGTCGCACGGGTATAAAATATATAGCCGCTGAAAAAATTATTAATATCAATAGCCTATGATCCTTCACGTGGTCTACTTCTTATCTGTGCCAAATAACATAAAAATTGCTCCAGTACTTCGCGAGATAAGCCCTTTCAAATAATTTTCCCCGTTTTTGCACATTCTCATATTGCTTAACGTGATAAAATATAGCTTATAGCCTTCCTCAATAAATGGGCTATCTAACACTGAAATAATTTTTCAAGTTATCATTCAAGTTAGCCCTTTCAAATAATTTTCCCCGTTTTTTCCACATTTTCCTCCCTTTCTTCGCTCCTATTAGACTTAGCGTGATAAAATATAGCCTATACTTATAGCCTTCCTCGATAAATGGGCTATCTAACACTGAAAGAATCATCAAAATCCGTTGCGTACTTTTAAAGATTAAAGGGAACAAAGGGACATGAGGGAAAAAAGCGACTTTGTTTTATAATATGTATAGATATAGAATATATATACTTACAACACCCTTATGCTTCCACTCATGCGTACCGCCTAGCTCATGACACTTGCTGATGACAGGCGCGATGGTGTTGGACGCGTCCAGACACAACATACGTCCCAGCACCAACTCGTGACGATCCGTCTCGAACCACATCTAAAGAGAAAAATTGGGTTAGTAATAATAAGAGAGCTCTCTTGCCTCAAGCCGCTCTGTCAATGTTGCCGCCTCGGTGCACCGTGCGTGCGGCCATTTTGAGGGGCCCATTCAAAGAGTTGGCGAGTCACCGTCTGCCAACTTTATACATGTTACAACATGTTATCGGCAGACGCCATAGTCTTTACATAGTCCCAGTTACCCAGTCTAGCACCTCACCTCCATTGCACGATATCATTTTAATTCTATTCCCTGCAATAGTCCTACACTGGCCGCATAGTGCGAACAGGGAGAGGCGCCGCCCGGTGTCACATCTAAATTAAAACTGTGTATCGGGCCTCTACGTGGTAGCTTCGGCCCCACGCATGCCTTCCAAAGGTCCGGGAATTAATTGCCCGTGAGCAAGGAGTACTTTACACAAACATAAATAATAATAATATCTATGGACGCTTCACACTACGTCAGTCTGGCCATATACATATTTTGAATACACATTGATGACCCAGGAACATTGAAAACTTTTTGTTCCGTCGGTGGGATTCGAACCCGCGACCCTCAAGATGAGCTCTGACAACGACCTCAACTACTGGGCCACAGAGGTCGTTGCGGTTCTAGAACCGGAATTTAGGGTTTTAGGAACTGGAGCTAAGGTTCAGCCGTCTGCCTGTCTGTCTGTATCTCCATGATAGCTAAAAAATTTTCATAGAAAATGAGTTTAAAAAGATACTTAATTCTTTTTTTCTGGAAAGGATAGACGGTATTAAGACTTTGCTGTGTGTCTGTCACAAAGTTATGAATTTTGATAAAATTTGGCACACAGTAATAAATGCTCACCTGATTGAGAGTCCTGATGCAGTTGGCTAGGATCAGACTGCTGCCTTTAGTCTTGATGTCCTTAGCGCTTTGCACACACAATGTTGTGTTCTTCAAGCGCAGTTGGAATGAGTCTGTGTAGTTTCTCTTCCTGTGGATAGCAAAAAAAACTATTAGAAGAAAATATTTAAAGGCAGATAGCGGACTCATGTCATTTGGTCGAGTTATGTTAAGCCCAGCAAAAAGACAGATCACGAATAACATTGACTTGATATAAGCCGACCAAATAACGATGCATGCGAATCAATTTCCCTGATAGTAATTTTTATATTTCAGGTAAGCTTAAATGTTACTTTTTTTTATACAAAATACGTTTTATTAGCTACTAGTGTACTAGCCTCCTTACTAATGAAAAAAATTACATAGCAAATACTTAACAATAGCTGTCTATCTTGTCTATATATTATGTAAATATGTCCCTGTATTTTCTTACCTAGAATGCCATGGCTGAAATTTATTCTTGTCCGGATCGTTCAAAGCTGATATCCTCTTCTTAGCGGCTGTGTTGAGTGTATCTTCTATCTCCGGGTAAACGTTGTCTAAATACCACTTAAACGACTTGCATTTCAGGCTGGTACGTAGAGCCTTGCGTTCCGAAATGTCGCCTACATTCACAAGAGCCGCCGATGGGTTCTGTTCTATCACTTTGTCCTGTAATTAAAAATAGAAGTAATTTATACGAATTCAATGTAATAATCTATACTTAATATTATAAAGCGAAAGAGTTTGTCAGTTTGTTTGTTTGTTTGAACGCGCTAATCTCAGGAACTACTGGTCCGATTTGAAAAATTATTTCAGTGTTAGATAGTCCATTTATCGAGGAAGGCTATAGGCTATATTTTATTACGCTAAGATAAATAGGAGCTAAGAAATAGAGGAAAATTTGGAAAAACGGGGGAAATTATTTAAAAGGGCTTATCTCACGAACTACTAGAGCAATTTTTCTGTTATTTGGGTCAGATAAAAAGTAGACCACGTGAAGGATCATAGGGTGTTTTTTGTGGACTAATTTGTCTGTGAAGTATCTAATTTACGCGAGCGAAGGCGCGCGGAACGTCTACCAGTAATAATAATTTATCTTCTGCAACGATTTTAAAAATAGGATAAAATGTAATTGAAAAAAAATAACACCCATTTTTTTGGTTAAAAGGACTCACCTAATGATACCTAAGCCCTGGAAAAAAATTCGCAGAAAGGTTTAATTGCACCCTGTATATAGAATACTTACCACATACTCATCCATCCAAACTCTGGCCATTCTCATGGAGTTATACAGCATGTAATCCTCCTTATCGCCAAAACCGTAAGGCCTTCTTTTGCGGAACACGTGGCCTACTCTACTGCATGGTATAAGCTCCAAAACACCGCCACACATCCAAATCTGTAATAAAATAACATCCATACTATACTATCTTATATATAAAATTTCCCTGTCACAATGTTAGTTACCGTACTCCTCCGAAACGGCTTGACCGATCTTTATGAAATTTTATATGCATATTCAGTAGGTCTGAGAATCGGCCAACATCTATTTTTCATACCAAAAATTATTTATATGGCAAAACAACGTTTGCCGGGTCAGCTAGTCTAATATATAAAATTTCCCTGTCACAATGTTAGTTACCGTACTCCTCCGAAATGGCTTGACCGATTCTCATGAAATTTTGTGAGCATATTGAGTAGGCCTGAGAATCGGCCAACATCTATTTTTCATACCAAAAATTATTTATATGGCAAAACAATGTTTGCCGGGTCAGCTAGTAGTGTTATAAATGCGAAAGTGTGCCTGTCTGTCTGTTACCTCTTCACGCCCAAACAGCTGAATCGATTTGGCTGAAATTTGGTATGGAGATAGTTTGAATCCCGGGAAAGGACATAGGATTCTTTTTATCCCGGAAAAATGTACGGTTCGCACGCGATAAACGAATTTCTGAGCAACGGAGATGCAGGCGTTATCTAGTTTAACATAAATGCCTTTCCTCACTAGTTTTGATGGTGGCCAGTTTCAAGCCCGGCCAGCTAGGTATAGTGTCCCAGGGTGAGCGTTATTCACAAGAACACTCTCTCTTCCTTTTTTTTTTGACGTGGGAGAGCCATGCTTCGGCACGAATGGGCCGGCTCGACCGGAGAAATAGCACGTCCTCACAGAAAACCGGGGTGAAACTTACCCGAAACGAAATTTCCAGATTCTCTCCGCCCCATACATTCATGCCTGCATCATATTTACCCACGTGGTTAAAGTAGTCACGGTATATAGCGAACAGACCACCAGCCATTGTTGGAGAGCGAATAGGTTTTACGAAGTCTTCATCATCTGTAAATTGGAAACCAAGCTAAGTTAAGAAACTGTTGCGAGTATTAAAGCTGATATTTTTTTTTTATAATGCAAATATTGTTTTCTCTTTCTTTTCATATATGCTTGTGACAAGAAATGAAACTGATGAGAACAATTCAAGTTATCTCAACCCTTGAAAAACTTAAGATAAACTTGAGATCTTAAAACTTATTAATCGGAACTTTTTTTCTTATGCAATAAGGGGGCAAACGAGCAAACGGGTCACCTGATGGAAAGCAACTTCCGTCGAGCATGGACACTCGCGGCATCAGAAGAGCTGCAGATGCGTTGCCGGCCTTTTAAGGGGTAATAGGGGAGGGTAGGGAAGGAAATAGGGAAGGGTAGGGAAGAGAAAAGGGTAGGGAAGGGAAAAGGGTAGGATGGATTGGGCCTCCGGTAAACTCACTCACTCGGCGAAACACAGCGCAAGCGCTGTTTCACGCTGGTTTTCTGTGAGGATGTGGTATTTCTCCGGTCGAGCCGGCCCATTCGTGCCGAAGCATGGCTCTCCCACGTCAAAACTTACTTTAGTAGCAATTAGTATTATTACTAGAAGTCGCGTTAAATCCTGATTAAAAATATTATTATAAGATTATTATTTATACCAACTTCCATATACAATACTATAAATGCCTGTCTGTCTGACTGTCTATTACCACTTTACTCTTAAACTCCGTAACCGATTTAGATATTTGGTATGCAGATACTTTGAGTCCCAGGAAAGGACATAGGATAGTCGTATTCCCGAAAATATGTACGGTTCCCGCGGGCGGAGTTGCGGGCGTCATGTAGTAAGATATAAATTAAATTAAGTTATCGTTGTTATGACTTGGAACGGAGAATATTGATAACCTTGGGGTTAAAACAGTTATGTCTAATTAATTGAGCGCTTAGTTCAAACCCGAGTTTCAATGCAATCAGGCATTTTTATAAACACGGAAACGAAATCAATAGTGGTTGAATTAACAAGCACTAAAGAAATATAAATATTGACATCACTAACACCTTCTCTCGATAAGTCTTGTATTGGTTGTTATTGTAACCTAGTAAAGATTTTTTTTTATAAGTAGGTAGTTATTTTTTATAACAAACTTAAGAAAATCCTTTTTTATGCCAGCAAGCAAAGAGACTATAATCACTACGTGCCAGCAAGCATCAGACCCCCCCAGAAGATAAAATAAATGTAATTTTTCCTGGCAAGTGGGAATTAAAAACGTGTTACCTACTCTGCGTAAAATAAAGTGCTGGAATCAAAATATCTTTTCAGTCAGATTAATAACACCTCGAACGCGGATCCTTGGAAATTCTTTGTTCTCGCGGTCGCATGCGACCGCTTGGGAAAGAAGGCGTTAAAGGTCAATTTTCATGACATTTTTTTTGTTTCAATGTACCGGACCTTCTCAAAACAGGTATGCTGCCCCCTCCCTAGCTAAAATCCTGGGTACGCCCATGCATATTTTCATACATGTGTTAGCAATAAATGAAGTCTCTGGGGATTGATTTTTACTTACCTTTCAAAGTCTGTTTAGGCAGACTATCCCATTTGAAATGTAAGCCCCAGTTGAATCCGCCTCTGACCAATGGACTTGAAGTGTACTCAAATGTATCAGCATTGATCACATCAATGACTGGTACAACGGCGCGTGGGGAGTAACGCACGTTCACACCGTCCACTCCTTCTGATAGTCTTGTGAGTAATGGTGGAAGCCAATCCACATTGACTTCTATATGCGAGTCAAGGAACACTAGTACCTACAAATAAATATAATTATAAATAATAAATTGAATACAAAGAAAATTTATAGAAATAATTATAAATATAAGCAATGAAAATTACGTACATCTCCTACACTATTGTCTGCACCAAACAATCTTGCACGGATCAGTCCTTCCCGTTTACTGGTTTTAATCAGCTTAATAGTAAGCCCACTTTTATTAATCCTTGCAGTTGTTGTAGGAGGCACATTCTTGTTTTTATCCTTCCCTTGGTTTATCTTATCATCGTTTATATAATCGGCAACACTCTCGTCATCAATTTTATTAGTTTCTATCATCTCTTCCTCTTTTGTCATTTTATTATTCAATTCATCAACTGCTTTCTGAACTTGGTCATGTAAACCTTCTATATCACTATAGTCATCGACTAGTATAATTTCTTTGAGATGTTTTAGGTCACTACGGTCCAGAATAGAGTGGACGGATCTCATGAGTGTATCAAAGTGCTCATTGTAAAAGCATATAATTATTGACGCTTTTGGAAGTTTTGCAGGGTATACTTTTGTGCGGCATCTGTTTGCAATATAGCATGTTAGGAAAATGATATAGTACATTTTTTATTCAAATTAAGTAACCTCTCTAATTCTTTGTACTTATAAAAGAAAGCCATTTTATGATAGATGAAGACAAATATATTTGACAGATTTTTCCAGCATCAATAAGAACACAAAAAGATGAGGCATTAAGAACTTACAATTTATTTCTAGTGTCTGGTATGCCTCTGTGATTACCAATCCTTTGAGAAATAAGTGTATTGAAAGCATGAAGATTGTATCCTTCATCTCTTGTTTTAACGTCAGCCTCATTGCGAATTAGCCCAAATTGATTTGCTACAAGAAAGTTAAAATTGCATAAAGTCTACATCTTCCACTAAAGTAGACAAAATACTTAAGTGTGCACTGAATGATTGGATCATTACAAACAGAAAAATAAATACTTTTTTTTAGTTTATAAAGCAAGTACTTTTATAGGTACTATAATTATAAAACATATTTTTGTTACAAAACAATATGATAAATAGAATAAAATTTCAAATTACCAAAAGACTTATCAGGGTTTGCAGCAAGTTTTTTGCTGAATTGTTTGGCGAATTTTTCTTTTAACATAATCTTTCGCCTATATTCAGATTGGTTCTTTCGATTTTTCCACAGTTTACCGATGTATCTATCATTGCTATCTTCGGGATTATCGTAAAGAAGATTCTTGCCTTGCAGCATAGCAATAGACTTGTCATTGTTTTTTATCCTGTTTTTCTCTTCTGTGTTAACTAAACGATATTGAATTTTATTTTCAGTACTGTTAAATATTGTGCTACCTAAAAATAGCTTGAACTCATAAACAGCACAGAAACCTTGGAGTCAAAATAAAATTATAACTTTAATAAAAAATAATTCGTGTAACTTGTAGCTAAGCAGTGCGTTTATAGAAATGTAAATATGAAATATCTAAATACACTCTAGGGAAAATTATGGAATTATATTTCAATTTAGTACTTACTTAATTAATAACAGGTTTTCACAAGCATAAAAGTTTTAAAAAGCTTTGAATTATGACTTACCACTTAAACTTGGCAACCAATATAAATACAAAGCCAAGCTCCACGTAACTGAGGCAAATAATATTCCCCAAAAGAAAGAATTATTAATTCTTGCCATTTTATGCACATGGAATATAACCACTGATCTCCAGTACTTGTATACTTTATGGAGGTCAGTGAATATTACCCATTTATTATAAATTTTAATTTAAAAATTCCAAGACAAAAAAGCACACCGACGAATCCGACGATCAAGTTGTAAAACATTGCAAATGTCAGTGTCAGACGCGTAGTCGTAGATAAAATTTGACAACAGCTGTCTATATGAAAAAAAAAAGTTTTTGGGAGTGGCGGGAAAAGTTTGAAAATTTTTAGCACTGAAAATATTTTTTAATTGTATATAATTATTTCTTCGTTCTGTTGGTAAGTTTTTTAATTATATAAAAGTCCCTTCACGGGACCAGGCGCGCCGCGATGTCTCAGCGGCCGTCAAAACGGAAGAAGAAGAGACAAATATCGTCTAGTCCGGTGGATGATCAGGCTGAGTCGAGTAGCTCTGAGCCCACAGAGGAATCAGTGTTTTACATTACACTGTTTCACTGGTGGAATATATGTCATAACAGGAAATCGCCACACATATAAGGGAAAGGCGCTAATGGTAGACACTGAACTAATAGATGACACTTACGACAAAAATGCCATAAAAATAAGAATTATTCTAATTATTTCTCAACACTGTAAATTTTATAAGCTTCTTATGCTATCTGTTGATGTGAAAAAATATATTAGGGATGCCTTCGGGAACAAAATTTTAAAATGGGATCAGTTTTCGTAAATGATGTGACCGCGTCAACACGCACCCGGCAATTTCTTAGCAAATAGGTTAAGGAAGGCGAAATTTTGCACGTAAGTTTTGAATACATTTATTAGATTTTTTGTAATTTCTATTGACTTCATTGGATTAATGGTCATGTTGTTTACACTAATTAATGTTTATTTCTGATCTTTTATCCATTTTCCCTAACAATATAAAGGGTGTCTACTATTAGTTCTTGAAAATGTAAAAAAACCTAATAGATGACATGGATCTCATCTTTTAGTTTTTCAATACATACTAAAGTTATTTTGTACTTTATTTTACTGCAAATATCATTACATTAATAGAAATGCAAATATAAAGTTGAAAGTAAACGACAAACATAGTATATTATTTATTCTTAAATTAAATACATATCATAATACCCTTACACCCCCATAACATTTTTAGATTAGTTTTATGTTCTTGTTAAATACCGATAGGCATATCGATAAATTTGATTCAAGCCCTAGCGTATATGTACAGTACCCGGCGATAAATATTGCACATCGACCTTTGGAAAGTGACAGTCGGCTAATTTCGGTTTTGTAGAGCGTTATCTCTTACGCACGAAATACAAAAAGTCCGGTATATATTAGGAGCTGTTAAAACAATTATGGTTTGCTTCTTTTGACAATTTTATTATTCTTTGTATAAAATACACCAAGTTTTCTTTAAATTATGGATTTAGGTTCAGGTAAAATAAAATAAAAAGCGTGTTCAAATTATGTTTACGTATATTTTAATTCTTTTGAAAAATTATAGCTGTAGCAAATTTAGGGGTGTTAACAACTCTAGATATATATTTTGACCTGGACGCGACTGCACTCCATTGAATTTGGACAACGACTGACATAATGTCAAATGGGTGTGTGCTACAAAGATAACGCTCTATGAAACCGAAATTAGCCGATTGTCTCTTTCCAAAGGTCGATGTGCAATATTTATTGCCGGGTACTGTAAACAATTTTAATGAAAAATTTTTCTTTAAAAATTGTGTAATTTAAGAACAATAGTACCTACCTTTAGTTATGCAAAATATGAAAGTAAAGGGGAGGATTAACAATATTTTATTTGAAACAGAGAAATATATAGACAGAATAGGTATAGCTAAAATAAACACATCGTAGCAATTAGGACATGAAGATTAATTACCTGTGAAATGTATATTTTTCAGGATGATTTACACTGCAATCACTCACAGAACAAGTTACCATTGTTATATGTAATAGTATTTGTCGAAAATAATAAAGGATTTAAACAATAAATTGCAAATACCGAAAGGGCATAAAAACGGGTGACGACTTGGTGACGACCTGTCAAATGAAAGTGGTTAAAGTTTTCATTAGACTGCCTCTCTCTTTTCATCTTGTTATACTTCCATAAAGGATTTTCTTCTCTCTCGCACTCTTTGTTGGTCTTTAGCATCATACGTTTATGGTCCAACCCATAGAGAAATATTGAAAGAAAATAAGAAGTCCTGAGGGTCCGGAACCACCCCCCCCCATTACTATCCATCTTACTTGTCCAATCGACAATAATATAATATGTATACCTCGCCGAATAAAATCGGCGCGGTACTTACATGTATTAAAAAAAATATTTTTGATTTCCTAAACACGTTGCCTATATTTTGCTGCTGCTGATACCTGCTTTTTTACGTTAGTGACACCCCCCCCCCCCCCCCTTATCAAAGCTATATACAATTATACATGCCCGTGTTAATCTGACACGCTCGAGCTTGTCCCGAAATCCCCTCCCCAACTACATGCTGTAACAACCAGCCCAGCATCAAGTAGCGGACGCCAACAATCAGCATTATTGGATTTCGGCGCTGGCCAATCTGGGCATTGGATCATACAGGCTACAGCCAGAGTTAGTTACTACATACTGTTCATGATTTCAGTCCAGCTCACTGCAGCATGTAACAAGATATTTTGCAGTACTTATGACCGCAGCTATGGTGAAAAAAAAATAAAAGTGTACTTAAAAGTTAAAATTAACATCTTTATTCATTGGTAAAGTCAGGATAAGACATTACAATAACAGTTAACCTACTAACAAGAGATTATCAGAAAGGAATTTATAAGTCGGTATTTCCAAATTAGTTGGAGCTGGACCTTTTCGGGCACGGCCAACATTGTCGAAATGACTGCCGTGGCACGGACAGTAGAAGCCCCCAGCAAAATCCCCTGAATTTGGTATAGGCACACAGCCCAGATGAGTGCAAATACCGATGACCACAAGCCATTCTGGCTTTATCGTTCGCTCCTCCGGCGTTTGAGGATCTCTCAAAGCAGTCAGAGGAGTCTTCGCTTCTAATGAAATATCGTTGGACGTTCTATGTTTTATAAACAGAGGCTTTCCTCTCCATTTGAATGTAGCACAGTTCCCAGGTCCAATGTCTGAAATGTCTACCTCAATGGTCGCTAAAGCTAACACATCGGCAGGGGGACCCATAAAAGTCACATAGTGATACAACTCCCCTTTTGTACTGTACATTCCTGCTAGGAAACCAAAGAAACCGACTACATACGTGTACCCAGGCTTTTCGTCGCCGGAGTGCCACTTTGTTTCTTTGGGATTTTTGAATTCGTCTTTTCTGTATTCATCAAAGTTTGGAAATTGCATGTCACGATGCAGAATAATTGCATTGTCCTTCTTGGGTGGGTTACATGAGTCGTTCTTGTATCGGACTTGGATCCACGAGAATAATGGTGTATGTAAGCTGCTATTGCAAAATCCGGTTGTCTTGTTCAGGTTCTTAGTGGTATCCAAACGTTTAAAAGCGATTGACTTCGGATTTCTACAGCATGGTTTTTTAGAACAGGTTAAATATTTTGTTACCAATAGACTCTTTTCTCTTAAATGGTTCATTTTGTTATTATTTAGGTAGATAGGTATATTATGTACCTTCAATACTGCTTTATGTATAGCTTATGGAAGAAATAGGATATTTGTATGTAAAGTTTGTTTATAAACAATGTTTATACCTAAATGAAAACCTGACACTACAAATTTGTCAAATAAAAAAAATAACAGATTAAAAAAGCTCAGGCCTCAGTTTCAGGTGCGTTGCAGGACTTGCAAGTTGCAGGTGCGCGATGTTGCAGGTCAGAGTTCCCTGAGCATACATATTACATACATTTCCAAGGATGCAGATTTTCCCCACTATGACGCTAGCGATAACTCTCAACACTGCAGCAGCTGATGGATTCGTCAACGGTGTCACGCTAGAGTAGTCAGTATAGAGGGTGCGTATCCTACTGCGTAGTGCTAGGTGATCTGCACTTTGCACCCTCTACATTCTAGAATCTAGATGAGTAGAGACTCGAGTAATTGTAAGTTACTAGTAGTTAGGTTAAAAAACCAAAACTACGAAGAGCCGCAAGGCCAAAGTCTTCTCGACATGGCAAGGACGAGAGCAGGGGATGCGATGAGTAGGGTGTAATACTGGTGGAGAGGAGGAAGAAGAAGCCCGCCGCCCGCAACCATCGCGGCACCGCGCCCTATGTACCTGACGGTGATGCCACACGACGCGGCGCGGCACCGCACCTGGTCCGTCTCACCGGACTACCGGCCACACGGTGAGTGCGGCACCGCAACGTTTTGCAGTACTGTAGCAGCGACGGACTCGAGCTCCTCGCGTCCCCGCCTCATCTCGATTCCGGTGCGCGTGCGGTGCAGCGCCGGAGCGGCATCGGACGCGCCGTGTGCCATACCATCTGTTTTTATATGTAAGACACCGGAGCGACACCGGTCAGGTGCCGTACCGCCGCCGCACCGCATCGTGTGGCATGGTCCTGAGCTGTGTCTGCAGAGCGAGGTCCCCGCGACGCCCCTGTATATAGCCCGCCTGCACTGTTCCATGGAGGTCGAGGACGTCGTGAACTACATCAGTAAGAAGACATCCCTCCACTTGAAGGTCGAACGTCTGCAGTCTTGCCACATGGACAACTTCAGTTCCTTTGTGGTGAGAGTACTAACGCATATAATGTCGACCTTTGCGGAGGAATTCTGCCGACTGATGTGGTCTACCGAATCCGGGGGTACTCTAGAATGAAGCGCGCGACACGTGATACGTCGGCGATAACTCGTGATAAAGTGTAGTTGTGTTAAGTGTATAATATTGTTTATGTAAGTACTTTAATATTTAATAATAAAGTTAAAATAAAAAAAAGACGGGTTGCACTCCAGGAGTGCCGGCAGAAGTGAAAACTTGATTATTAACGTTGTGCATTTTTTAACCCATTTGAAAATCGATTATTAAAAAATCGATTTTTTTAATTAATCGAAACCCTTACAATCGATTTAAAAAATCGACAATCGAAAAAAAAAGAATCTGACGCGAGTTTCACAGTTTTTACCATAAACAATAAACTGGTTTTTACCCATCCCACAAAAGTGTTCAACGCCGCTAAAGAAGTTTTCACTTCAAAAAATAAGCGGGGAGCTCTCTGAATTCAAAAAACACAATCTTTGGCCTAATTTTTCCTCTATAATGGTACGGGCCTTACGTGCGCGAATCCGACTCGCCTTGGCCGATTTTTATTTCTATCGTCGAGTCACCGAAAATCTAGGAAGTAGGTATATTATTGACTTGTGTATCTCTATTCTCTACTAATAATGAAATAAGACTAGTTTCCACTGCTATGCAACAAGTTACAAGAGCTAAGTAGCATTTTCTTTGTATTATAAAGACAAAATTAAATTTTGTATAAAAAACTTTATTCAACTAATAATAATAAATGACTATTTATTGTTACTTATAAACCTACTATTTTGGCACCAACATTGTTGAGTTTTTCGCTTGCAATGCGAGATATTTGCTGGATGAATTTTCCCGGAATCTGCGAAAAATTAATATATACCATATTTATTTATCTTCATTCTTAAATCCTATGGCCCAATTGCTACAAAAGACGATGCAGCTATTTCAACTTTGAATAAAATATAGCTCATTTAAAAAAGACTGTAGAGTGTGTGTCTAAACACACTAGCCGAAGTACGAGTATACGCGGCGTAAATTCAGCATGATTCCGCCTGCAATGTATTTTTAACCGACTTCCAAAAAACGAGGAGGTTATGTGTTCGGCTGTGGATATATTTTATTTTTTTTAATTTTTAAATTACCGATGACACACTATTCCGTCGCTTTCCTTCGTATTTTGTATGCGTTTGACATTGCGGACGTAATCATGCGGAATTTACGCGGCGTAACTTCGGCTAGTGTGTTTAGACATTTAAGCAAGGACCTGTAAGGGTACCCATTACCTAAGGAAGGAAGAAGGAAGGAAGACCTGTAAATTAACGGCCGCACTCAGAGACATTTAATGATGACCTTGATCAAACTGTAGATTAAACTTCTATTTAATTAAGAGTTAATTGACATATAATTCATAATGTACGGGGATTATGTCAAAATCTTCATTTAATTAAGTACAGTTAAATAAATAATTATAGGTCTACCAGAATCTGTTGGCTGACGGAAGATTTTCAAAAAATAACCTTGATCATTGGATAAATTTATATATTATTTGCATATTTCACACACAGAATCAGCCGCTAGAAAAAAAGGATCAAAATGTTTTATTCCAATTACCCCGGCATTGCTAGAGTCAATTTATTTTCTCACTTTTTGCCATCAGATTCTGGTAGACCTATAATGTTCGTCTCTGAGTGCAGCAGACGGCAGTAAAGATGCTTGGCTTATACGTAAGATCTGAAAGCTTGATAGTAGGTATCAGCCTTGTCTTGGCATCATTTTTAACCCTCGCCAAAAAAAGGGGTGTTATAATACATTATTTTGTTCTGATTTATTACCTCTAATAAAGTGTTGACGTATGTGGATACTTTTGATGAACCGTTGACTAGAGCTCTGCCTATGTTGTAGAATTTGTCACCAGTGTTCCCATACTTATCTTCTTCTTCGATTATATCGACTATAGGTTTTGGCTGTGAATACAATTTTGTAACATTAAAATAGCCTTTAAGTATATAAATTCAATTTAGTTGCATAAAAAACTAGAAATTGTCTGTGTTACTATACTTTCGACTCTAGGTACTTTATAGTGTGGTTACATTACGTTTTTCAGCGTATGTTCTTTCTTGGGATTTTTGAATCAATCTCCCTAGTCCCTACCTTTCGTTAGTGTCTTAAGGTCTTAAGTGTGAAGTGGCAAAAGACGGGTAGAACAGACAGACATTTTCGCATTTATAATACTTATTAATAATTGAGTAATAAGTAGATATAGATATGAATAAAATAATTAAAAATTCAGGTAATCTAATAAATGATTAAACTTTGTGTAGGCACTTTACCTTAAAAATTCCTGCTGCAGCGTTACCCAAGTTTTCTTTAACTGACAGAATCTTGCTGCCGTAACCTTCTGTTTCTTCTACTGCTCTCTCGAGGGTTTTGATTCTCGCAAAAGGACCGTTAAGCTAGAAAAATACATTGGAAAGCAGTTTTTAAACTTCATTTTTACAGATAAATGGGTGACGAGTGTGACGACAGACGCATAAAGATGTGGTAAAGATTTGAGCAACTGCAACGGGCCCAAGCAGACAACAAAAAAAATCTACGAAAAGCCTTCCATATGAGTAAACACCTTGAATAACTCACTTTCTTGTCCAAAGCATCAATCTTGTTTCCAATAAGGTTATCGTAGAGGGTCTTGCTGCTAGGATTCTCTCCGGGATGGTTCTCCAGTTGGAGAGGCACAGCGAGGGTGTAGCTTGGCCTAGCGTTGGGTTGCTCAGCCAGCGCGTAGCCTGCCTCATCGTCGGGTTGCTTAGCCAGGGCGTAGCCTGCCTCATCGTTGGGTTGCTCAGCTCGGGTGTAACTTGGCTCATCGTTGGGACGCTCGTAAACCGGCAAATCTATCTTGACAGGCTCCTCTACTGGGGCTGCTGTTACAGCCGCAGCGAAGGCAACAACCATGCAGATTTGAAACATCCTATAAGAAGCCATGCACCCCTATTAATAAAAAGATACACCCTGTCTAGCTGTAATATATAGCTGTTTACATAGTTGGGACATTTTTATTAGTAAGGGGTAAGTCTTTGGATTAATATAATCATTATTTCATCGTTAACAACAATAATTTCTTAATAACAATTGTAAGAAGCTCTATCAGAATAAACCGGTGGCATTATCTAAAAAAAAATCAAATTAAATGTCAAGTAAAACCTCTGACTCGGATTGACATGGATAAAGAAAACGAACCCACCCAAAACACGTTCCTTATTTTACGATTACAAATTTTCCGTTAGTCAAAATGTCGAGTATGGAAGTACCTGTTGTGTCCCGGTGTTTCGGAATATTTCCACCGAGGTTTGCTACATACTTGATATCACTTGGCGGCTTGGCGCTGGGTGGCTTGTGCATATTAGCCATCATCCTTTACGCACTGATAGAGAAGGCGTTGCTGTCATATTTCGCCGGCAAACACAGTTACAAAGTGGACGAAAATCTGAAGAAAGTTAGTCTCCTTCTCTTAGGGGTGACATCGTTATTATTGACAGTCGGGAACGGAATTCTATTCCTCGGAAACGTGACTTCGAGCCGTGGTGCGGTAAACGCTGCAGTATGGGTTCTGTTCAGTATGTGCATGATCATGATCGCAATGCTCATAGGCGCACCAGTTTCCTGTTTCTTTGTAGCATCTACTTGTATCGTTAAGAAAATCTCCACAACAGCAGTTGTGCTGTTTGGCATCGGAATCGGGCTATTTCTGAACCTTTGGTTGTATTTTATGATAGTCGCGCGCAATTTTATGAATGAAATATAGAGTTTTGTCATTTGTGCAGTACAATATCCTTATCAAATTAAAACAGTTAAGTTTTATTTGAATCGACAAATTAAAACAGTTAAGTTTTATTAACAATTTATCTTGAAGTAGGTGGCGCACATTGTGACGGAACGCAGCGGGGCGGCCCAGGCCGCATTTTTTTTACAAGTCTTAAGATTTGTTTGAAATATGTGGCCGAGTGCGCGATGGGTCATATAAATTGTATGAAAAATTGGCCAACTACGAGTCGGACTTGCGCACGGAGCGTTCCGTACCGCTACAGAGCAAAAATAGTGTTTTTGTATGAGAGCCCTTAAATATTTATTTAATTTGATTATCAATTATTATTAAAGTATACATACAATTAAGGATTTTGTGAAAATTTCAAGTGCCTACCTGTTGCCATTATGGATATCGAGCAAAAAAATAATCACATATTTTGTTGTTGTTGTTAAATAATATTAAGAACTTATTATTTTATTTTTAGTAGGTATTTGTTGTTATAACGGCAATAGATTAGAATTTAATGCACAATCTGAGAATATTTCAGAAGTCTAGCTATAGCGGAGATTATACAGCCTGGACGTACGGACAACGAAGTCTTAGTAGGTAATAAGAGTCCCGTTTTCATCCTTAAAACCTTAAAAATGCGGCGCCACTGCGCCCGTCACAATGTGTGAGTACCCTTAAACCGACCTACAATTCTTGCGACACCTCCATAATTGGAATGCAAATCACCTGTTGCGTTATAAAGTTGTTCTGTGATTGTATTGAGTTTGTTTAAAATAATATAATATTGATTTACTAATGTAGCTATCTTGTGCAATCAATTTTTGAGTGACACCTATTAATTGCTAAATGAAATTCATTATTATCGCTAACTAGTTAAATTACCTTTTGAATTCTTTAGGGGAGACATTTATTATTTTGGGGAGACTTGGGTCACAATTTTTTAGACTAATAATTTATGACAAGAAGAATCTGCAAGATAACTGGCACTATATGAACTGGTGAACGAAAAATTTCTGTTGATTGTAACAATTTAGACCCGACTTTCAAAGAAAAAAAGGTTTCGATCGTATAAATAATTTATAGGGTGTAACAAAACTAAGTGATAATAGGTACTCCGTAATTATAACCTAAGGCTGGTATAAATAGTCAGTACTTAAGATGCGACCCGGTCTCAAGACGCGGTTCGGCTCTGTGATTGGTCCAAATTTTGACAGCCAACCAATCACAGAGCCTGAACCGTGTCTTGAGACCGAGATGCATCTTGAGTACTGACTATTTATACCGGCCTTAGTACGGTCTACTTAATTAAGTACTTAATATTTAAGAATAGAGTTCACTGTAAAAGTGCAGCGCTGAATGAGTAACTTATTGTCACCATTGCATTGTATCTAAAAATTTATGACGCGCGCTTGTCCATACAAATCACAAAAAGAATTACTACAGCGCTGCTACTTTCACAGTGAACTCTATAGTATACACATTACACAACTCTATAATATAGGACACACACACCCTAAAGTAGGTATTATTATCTATTTATTAATTAAGTTTCGTTACACTTCTATAATAATAATCATTATTATGTAGCTAATTTTCTTTTGTAATCTTTTTTAAGTTGTTATTACTCGTAGTAATTTAAAACAGTATTATTAAGATTTTAATAAATTCACTATTCAATGGTGAAATACATCTGTATAACATCAATAGTTTTCGAGAAAATGGCATTCAAACATACACACGGCGTGGCGTGAGGGCCGATAAAATAATGGAGAAAAGAAAAACTAAAAAAAAGTTTTAATGTGCCAAAACACAGAGGCGCTCCTATAGCTAGATTTCTCATTACTTACTTTTATATTTCGCATTCTCTAGTCTCTATTATTATATTATAAAACCCGTATTGCGAATACGTATTATATGCATAATTGAGGAAAATTCGCCTCTGCAATGAGTAAAGGAATAGAGAGTGCTCTTGTGTACTGCGCACACACCTGGGCACTATAAAATTACTCCTGCCCTGCGTAGCTGGCCTGGTTTCAATGAAACCGGCCACCGTCACCGAGACCGGTGTGGGAGCAATTATATTTTATTACCCAGATCATAGAAAATATTTATTACGCACAGCATCTAGGTCTCAAATACATATTTAGTTCTTACTTAAAATACCTAAGTAGGTTTGTACGGTCAAAACATCAATAAAAATTGCTACGCTGATCAATCACAATATTTCTTAGGCTAGTCAGAAGGTTACCAAAGCTAGATTACCTTTACCTTAGAGACAATACATAAACGAAGTAAATAGACGTAACGTTAAAGTTTTACACATAACAGGTGTTATATCACTCACTTGGCTCACAACTCTGAGACGAGGCACATGCGATGCTCAGACTTTCACCGATTACATCACGAAGCCTTGGCATCGAGCATGCAAGGGTCTAGAGCCGCTATCCCCAACCCGCGGCTCGCCGCGCCGGGCCTTTATTTGCGGCCCGCGATTTTGATATTCACGCCCACCGGCAAAATAACGTGTAGGTCTACGTGATAGTCGTTAAATTTTTTCCACTTTTAAATCGTACATTTTGAAGAATGTTATTTTTTAACCCAAAAATTTTTTTGTTGCGGCCCGCGACACCAAGACTAAAACATGTTTGTGGCCCGCATGAAAAAAAGGTTGGGGACCACTGGTCTAGAGGCATTATTACAAAATAATGTTAAACGTTTCACGTCTTTGATGTTTATATTTGGGTCTAGGATGTGGCATGTGTGGACCATAGAATGTGTCCATAGCGCATCGATGCAACACGTTATTCTTACTTGTAACAACAAGTAAGAATAACGTGTTGCAATAACAACTTAAAACCGACTTAAGTATAATGCTTATACATCAACTGACACAGTGAGGACCGACATAATATTATATTGTTATGTTATAAGGGCGAAGCCAAACGAGCGTAATTTGTGAGATGTGAGTCGCAGAATTTCAGCCGGGCAGAATTCTGCTGCATTCAGTTTCATACAAAATTCAAGTTTGATTCACATGGCGACTCAAAATGAGTTGTCATTTGTATGAAAAAAAAATTCTGACCGGCAGTAATTCTGCGGCTCACGACTCACAAATTACGCTCGTTTGACTTCGCCCTTAAGGTCCTATACTTAAATAAAACAGAATAAAAAACTCACACAGGTATTAAATACACGATAATACGTTCTATTTATTATTGTGATTGAGATTGTGATGGTTCATGGTAGCTTTAAGGCTCCTCTCGCGAAAAAAGCGTGCAGATGAAATCACTTTTCATCGGCATTAACAGAGTAATTATATCTGAAAAAAATAAAGTAATCTACATGATATGATACGTAATACGTGGTTTTGGCATATTTTTTCTATCGGTATCACATAGGCTGCGTTCCAGATGACGTTAATAACGCTCACGCTCAAGACCTTCGTTTCTCCCGTTCCATTAGCATGTGAGCAAATGTGAGCGTCAATGTCACAAACCCAAGTGGAACGGAATTATGGAGCGTTTTGAGCGCTCTGGCGAGGTGACAGTGACAGGTGACAGCTGAAAGAGATTATGTTAGAATTCGAGTCTACCGCTTTTATTTGAATAATATTTAGGTACCTATCGATTATCGAAATGGATATTTTTACGGCAGTTAGACATATTTTGCAGGTGCATCGGAATAATGATTCAGACATTTCTAGTGAATCTAGTTCAGATGAAGAGTGGAATGCACTTTTCCACAATTATGATCGCGAAAAGCGAAAGTTTAGACCACGAATCAATGACTACGAAAATGTAATCAATCTTTATTCTAATGAAGAATTTAAAAGACCAGGAGAGACGATAACTTAGTATTTTATAGGAAAATATTTGATCTTTCATTTAAAACAATTTCTTTTTAATCAAAATATTTTATTTAATTATATTTAATATATTTCAATTAAAAATATTATGTTTTGCAATGAAATTATATGAAGTTTTTTTGTCGCTACTCGCTCCTGAAAACTTTCCGGATATGGTCTTTGCGATATTGTTACGTTAAAATAAAAAAAAACTAGAACGCCCACTTCGACCCATTTTCGTCGTGGGTCGTTTTGAGCGTTGCTTGAGCGAAATTGATGACGTCATGAGTGACGTCATAGCCGCTATCAAAACGACCCCGGTCGCCAAAGGGAACGGCAGAAGGGGACGTTTTGAGCGTTTTGGTCAAAATTAACGTCATCTGGAACGCAGCCATAATAAAGAAATAAAAAACTAAATCACCTCCAAATCGTTGAATGAAACAACTTTACTCCTTCATTATTTATCAAAAGAATATATAAAAAATATCTACTGCTTTGCAATACATAAGTTAATAATTTGGTTTTTTTTACTTTTTTGAAATATGTATTATATTAAGGCGGGATTACAGGCGACTGACATTTTAGAATTTGAGACAAACTAGCTCATTAGATGGCGCTCGAAAGGTACATGTTTACATATCAAGCCGTAGTCGATTTTAGTATTTTCAGAAATAATGTGATCACGTGGTAAACTCGACATACAGAGGAATGATTAACAGAGAGGCCATGTTCATAACTTATGCATAACTTGATAAACGAAATCTTTAATGAATTTTGTATTATAATAAAATGATGTATTTATAGATATTTAAATATGATGTTTGTTCTGTACTCACGAACATAAAAAAGTATTTCCTCATAATAATACATATACAAATTACAATGTATAACAAAATAAAGTATTAATACCCATACTGTATAGTTCATCGCAAATATTCATGATATTAGCGTATTTTCCATAGAAACATTGTAATTCAAAAGCAACTCTTTTAACTCTGCTACTTTCACAGTGAACTTTGTATAAGGGACACATGTAACACATCCCAAAGTATTAATACCGAAGTAGATTTAAAATTCGGTAAAGTAGATTCAAAAGTTCTGCTTGGGTTTATTAAAATAGCTTTAATAAATAAGATGTAGAGTGTAGCCCCATGATTATCACTTATATCACCTGGAATCAATATACCTAATACCCTCCACAAGTTCAAAAACTATAACTCTACTTGCAGTAAAGGTAACGTTTTTGTTTTCATTATAATAATAATATATTCATTATACTTATGCAGATCATATTCATATTTTCTTTGTCATTTTAAATTTTTAGGAATCTGTTCCCAAAAGAGATATCCGTCTGTCTGTCTCCATATCAAGTATATCGTATATCAAGTAAACTCGGTAGCTAGAGAACTTAAATTTTCAAGAATATTTTATTATTTTTGCTGTCACCAATCACCATAACAACAAAATATAGAAACAAAATAATATAATGAATAATTAAGAGGTCTGAAATATTCAAAACAAAAATGCAATTTTTAGGCCTTTTCTGCTCGACATTAATAATGACAACCGGTAGCGGGTAGGTGTTTGAAATATTTACGAAATATGTATCTTATTAAATTTGAACTTTAATAATAATCTATACTAATATTAGAATAGTCTATCTGTTACCTTTTCATGCCGAACCATTTTTTATGAAATTTGGTGAAGAACGGACGAAGGATACTTTTTGGTCCGGAAAAAAATTACGGTTCCTGAACATTGCATCAAATTATCGTGAGTAAAGAATTAATAAAATTGCATAAATGCAATCTCTTTAGTTTTTACTTTTAAATGCCGTCGCGATTTTTATTCATAAAATATTTTTTTTTTATAAAATCAAATAAGGTTTTAGGGCATTTCAATTCGGTCACATTATTTTTTCTTAAAGAATTTAGAATCCTTAGTTATTTCCTCCCGAGGAGCACCAAAATCATGGTGTAGGTATCTACAAAATATCTAGATCTATCCGCATGATAATATTATTTTTACGATTTCTTGTGCAGATTTTATTACCCCAGAGCTAAGATGTAATAATTCTTTCTATTGCTATAGATTTGACATATCATATATCATTTTACAATGTTTTGACATGTATACGTAAAAATCTGTCTCTGTGTTGCGGTAATCTGTACATTGTTTTCTGACTAGCTGTAATGTTTACATTTTTTGACTTTCAAACCTACCAAAACCGTAAAAATGATCGTTTGGTGAATATAAGTTATCGAATAGCATCGTATTAGGTAGTCTCTCGCCAAATAATTTAGGTTACAAAGCAATATTGAAGTATTTGTAAACCAAAATGTTGACTAGGTTCCGGAATAAAATCCAGTCTACTGACCACTGCCCAAGACGTCAAATTACGTCGCTATTTTGTACTGGTATTCCACTAGTATTAGATAAGTATGACGTATTATAATTACATTACAAGAAATACGTATTCGATAATTCACTGGCAAATATTTGAAAAGAATCAACGGTATGGGACCACGGCGATTCTAGACGTAAAGAGCTGCCAGTATATTGGGATATATTTGTGAACATACTTTAGGTTTTCTATGATAGACAATCAGCCTCTGACACACAGATTTGACTGATGTCATTTATTTATTTTCCATTAAGTGCCTGTGGATTTTTTGTACCAAATATTCATGATCAGGCGTTGCTCTCACATACCAACAGGTTGTTCAAAGTTGTAAACAAAGCGATTTATCTTTATAATTGGTATATTTTATCAAAAACGAAGCTGATGGGTGCCTCCGAAATCGTGATTGAAACATTTTGGCGTAAAAATATTTATTCCTGTAGTTGTTTTCGCTGAATTCTAGAAGAAATAAAATTTTGAAAGGATTATTTTTAATACACATTTTTTTAGTGGTAAATGGATTTAAATCAAAATTTTAAGCTGACCCTAACCTTGGTAAGGAACGTAACTAGCTAACAAAAAAATTTTGAATGCTTATAATTACTTGTGGTCAAAGTTCTAGTGAAAATAAAAACACAAAATTTAACTAATCCTCGTTGTATGCGGCCTTAAGCCTTAAAAAGGTTTTTTCTCCTATTTCGCCCTGTCATGGACGCGGCGAGCGTCGTAACCGCCACCGTACAAGGCGCGCTGTTATGAATGTTATTTTAATGTCATTTACGTCGATATTCGCACTGACAGACAATGATCAAGGTCATTGGCGGATATAGAGGCCTTAAGCCAAGCGACCTAAGAGAACTAGCGACCAGCACGTCCTTGTGCGAGAAAAGCTACATTTTTTGGACTTGTTTACTATTAGTTGGGTAGGATAAAAATGAAAGTAAAAAAAATTATAAAACATAAAGATACCTAGAGATTTTTAAGATACCGTTCGGATTCTTTCATATTAACCAATGATATAATAAATAATAACTCAAAGCAGATATGTTACTACCGCGCGAATTGTGAAGCTTCAAATACAGGTCAATTGTCCGCTCCTTTATTTAGTCTGCATCGAACCATCGAACGCACTTCACGAACGTACCGCGTCTTGTCAAGTACCAAAATAAATTGAAAAAGCCGTCGTGTGTATTTAGAAATTGTACGAACTATGGCTCCAAAGTAAACAAAACACATGGAATCTCTTACCACTTATAAGAATGCAATAAATACCTCGATTGATTACATTTTCAATTATTTTTTCGAACAATCTGAAAAAATCGAATTTCCGCCATGGTTCAGGCAAAGAAAGTGACAGCGATATGGTTTTGACGCAAGAACGATAAGGATGGATGATTTCATTGTTGTAACTATGGTAACCTTTAGATATGACAGAGGTAAGTACGTATTTGAATTTGAAAATTGTTTGGAAGCAATTTAAGCTGGAAGATAGTATGAACGTAACAGATCTGTATTTAGTAGAATATCATTGATATTAACTAAACATTATTCATAAGACGTCATGTAGTAAATCCAGGAGAGGCGTACCGGCGTACATGCGTGTGATAGATTTCAGAATTGAAAGCGAAAGAGTGCTATTCAGCAATATTTTTAAAGTTCCATAAGTAGGTAATTGTTTTATTAAAAATTAATGTATTCGGTATGGCGGGCTGTAAGCCACACCCGAGAAGTATGGCGATTTAAGCCGTCATTCCACCGCGGCGCACGAATTTATTAGTTTGACTACTTGGGTCAACTTTTCCACTGAAGCACACGCTATGTACACGGCCACGACAATGTACAACTGTAGCGCAGCTTAGTTTTGAATACTATGTACAGTGTACATGCTTCCGTGTATCCCGTGCACATCATGCGTAGCGTGGCCAGCGTTGAGCTACGTGTGCACCAAATTCGAGCAAGCTACGTGAGTCAATTCGTGCGTAGCGTGTCCGTGGGTTGCAGTGGACACAGGCACATATATTTTCTTACAAAGCGAAGCTTGACGCACGTGCGTAGTCTCTCCGTGCGCTGCGGTGGATTGACGGCTTTACGCTATCGCCTACTTTATTTTCGACTATCTGAAAATACAAGCATTTTTATGGAACAAATCGTTCGACTTTCATTATTTACCCGAAGCGTTCGATTAACGCCCACGCGTTTGGGCCTCCAGTACGAGCGCTATGACCATCATTTCCCTTTTTGCCTTCACGTAATTAGACCCCTGCCTGTAGAACCACCAGCCTGGTACAATAATGATCAAGAATTTTGTGTCACCATCTCTCGGTCTATGAGTTGAGCTTTAAATGAGGTAGTTGGAACGTCGCAGGCCAACCAGACTTCTTTTGTACATTCCTTTGTCGTCGCGAATCCATCAGGTGCAACTGTTCCTTAGGCTGCGTGCAGACTGAACGGAACGATCAGCCTCCCCTTATATACAGGCCTCAGGAAAATATAATATTTGAATATAATAAAACTTGAGAGGTGTCAAGGGACACCCAAATGGAACGAAGTTCTATATTACATATTATAAATATACACTCAAAAAAATTAAAAATAAACGCCATCTATTGACATTTGACGCCCAGGAATGCGCTATTGACCGCCCAGGAACGCGTCGCTGTTTATTCTCAAAAATGCCATCTAGTTGACGTACAGGAATAATACCAACGCCCTCTGCCCCTAATATGCAGGTACTAATAAAAAAGTGTCGAGATCAAATATCGTTCTGTCTAGCCTCCTTTCCAACATCGTACGCGCCATAAGGAACTTCGTTCCAATAATACTAAAAATGGGATTTAATAAAAAGAGTAAATTAATGCTTAACAAATTATTTTATTTTAAATGCCGCCAATGCATCGTCTCGGCCGTTCATTATACGCCCGAATCAATAAAATGAGTAAGTAGCCTGATCATTGTTAGATTTGGCAATGACAGACATCATTCTTATGTTTTGGCGAGTATGTGAGGGTACCTGAGAAATGCTTCGGCACCGATAAGTTAGCTTAAAGAATGATAAGATAGGAAAAAATAAGGTTTTTTAACATAGTATGCGTAGTTTCAGGTTGTGTGAGGTTAGATTATTATTGCATCGAAATGGGAATAAGTTTTTATGCCATATTATGTCATTTTGTTGGGGTTTTATGCCATATTATGTCATTTTATTTGCTAGTTGTTATTCATACTGATCATTGGGTGCCAGCGTATAATAAAAGGCCCAGCCACAGCATTGCCTGGCGAACATAACTTTATGACTGCGACAGATACATTAATATTAACGATTACAATAATATGTACTAAAGACATTTACATAGATAATAATCAATATTATCATAAATATATATTATTTGTAGTACACACATCAAGTATGAATGTTTAATAACTTTTAATTTTATCATTATCGCATAATTACCTGGGTAGTTAGAACTACGTTTTAGAATAATCTTTAATATACTACAGTAGATTATAACAGAGTCTCAACAAGCATTAATTACATCAAATGTTTAATTTATACTTTCCACGATATAGTTTGATTTGAATAGAGCGATTCTCAACTGTAAAAAACCAACTCTAAAAACTAGGTATAATCTTACGGAGCAACCCAAATATAAAAATAGAACTGTTTTACCTGAAATGAAACACATAGCAAATAGTTTACCTTAGTTAAAGTTTACGACCTTGAGAGTGGCAACCCTAGTTTCCATCACATCTTATGTTCTTTTCCCTCCTTTACCTCTTATATAGCTATTTGTCTCGCTCGCACGATCCCCACCAGGTAGGTGGTTGAGCTGCAATGCCAGCTGCGACCTGTTTACCGTCGGCGTCAACTTGTAACAAGTTTCCCATCACGGGCGGTTCACTTCTGATAACTCGTATAGTCATAATCAAAGTTCTAACGGTTTTTGCTGTTCTATTTAGATTTAATTAATAATTATTAATAGTTTAATGTAAATAATTATTTTAAATTTAATTAAATAATTAATAGTTTTTTTAAAATAAATTATACAAAATACTTTTATTACAGCAACAACTCTGCGACATTGTATAGTAGCATTTATGAAAAAAGATGGCTTATTTCATGCATAATATAAAACATATAATGTAATATTATATTACTGATGTACTTAATACACACACATACTGTTATCTATAAAATATGTACTTATCTATCTGTCTGTACCTTTCACTAGTTTAATATATTAGAATACTACTACTTACTATATTGTTATGTTATAAGTATAACTTAAAATACTGCTTCTGTATGTTTGTCAGAGGACAAATAGACAGAAGCAGTATTATAAGTACGGGCAGAAGTCCGAAAAAAGGGGTCCACGGAAGATCAGGGAGACGACCTTGAATGTCGTCTTAACCTGAGTGGCCTCCTTTTCTGTTCACTTGGGTAGATTTTTGTTTCTCGTTTGTTGATATACTATTATGTTGTGTAACGTGTATGTGTAACATTTTAAGGTGGCAGAATAAAGTTTATTTTATTTTTTATTTCAATGTTCGCTTTGTACTGACACTCACTGTTTCTTATCTGAATCGAATCCGTTACAAATTCCCTTCATCTAGTGTTAGTACTAGTTCTAGTAACTAGTACTTCAGATTCGGATTTTCGACCCAAAAAGAAACGGTCACACCGCAATTCTCTTAAAAAGGGGGGCAAATCTATTCGCAAATATGATTTGTTACAAAAAGTAGCTAATGAGGTAGCCGATCTTCGCAGACATAATATTTATGAAGGACATAAGATGTGAGGGAAACTAGGTTTGCCACTCTTAACGCCACTTGCACCATGATGTTTAACTCAGAGTTAATTTTAACTCTGAGTTAAACATCATGGTGCAAGTGGCCCTTAAGGTTGTAAACTTTAACAAATATCTAGTGTTTAATGTAATATAAATTTCATAATTATCTCTAGTATTTACAGTTTATATATATGAATAGTGTATACGCAAAATTTATGATTATATGCAGCAAAGACTGACACACATTGATAAATCGAATCCATTTTGTATAAATAACAAAATAAGAAAATAACAAGATAAACGACTGATCAATAGTGGGTGGTTTGTAAAAATAACAAAAAAGAAAATAACAAGACATTAATGTAACCCTTACACAATTTGAAAAAAAATAAAATAAGGGGTAGGTATATAACAAAAAAAAAACTAGCCGAAGAATTTCAACGATGGTTGTGATAGAATTTGTTGTATGTGTTAACTGCGTCCTGTAGCCGTTGCGGCAATTGATCTAGCGTGGGCAACTCGACTTCCTCGACATCGCTTCGTATATAGAACAGAATATAGGGGGTGCTGGCGTAGCCGAGATTGTTTAATTTCGACTCGTCTATAGGTGTGACGTGTGAGTCGTCGAATCTGTACCAAGTGTCGTTCTTGGCCACGGTATAGTAGTGTCCGGAGTCTATGTTTATCCCGTTGTGTATGACGGCGGCGAACAGATTATAGGAGCCCTTCTTCTGCGACCGAAGTGCCGGCACCACTATGTTGAGATCGCAAACCACGTTGTGCATCAACTTTGTGTGGACGGCGTTCTTCACGTCGTACCTGAAATTAGTAGTTAGAATCAACTCACACTGGGATAGCATTCGCTTATCGCGACGCTTCGAATCTGCCCCAGTGTGAGTTCAGCCTATGTCTGAATTCTAAGGCTCACATTATTATGGAATTATGCTAATTTTGGATTAAATACGTTATACATCTTGTTTCTTGTATAAAAATAAAAGATGACAATACAAGGTTCACTACTCTCATTTGTGTTTTATTTCAAATTTTAATTTTAGAAATAGGTAACCGAGGCAGGTCAAACTCCAAAAAATAATGTTTCATAACCTAGCGAGCTCCGACGGATAAGAGTTCACCCGGGAAATTTTATATTAGGAGAAAAGTGATGCGAAGAACGCGTCATCTAGTTAAAAAATAGAACTTACTCGAAATTCTTCAACACCAGCACCAAATGTATGGGATAATGATCGATACGGACGCTCCTATCCGCATCTCTCAGTTGCCCGCACTCCGTGCATAGGAATCTGTTGTCGCCCGTCATGCGCTCCGTGGTGCAATAGAACTCCAGCAAGCTTTGCACACTGTGCGTCTTGTCCATTAGTTTCTCGGGGAAGGACAGGTGCAGTTCACAGAACACGTCCCTGGAGACCACGCAGTTCTGGCAGTGGCTGCATTCAACGCGCGCCAGTTGGGCCCCCCCGAACATTTCCTCGACAAACGTATTCCTCAACATGCTCTGCGAGTTGACTTTATGCCGCCGCCTGGGAACGCCGCTCTCGGCTCCGTCGTTATGTCTCTTCCTCGACCCGGATGCGAAGGCGTCTGCAACGGAGGAGTGTCTTACTCGAAAAGAGATAAAGAAATAATAAAAAGGGCCTGTGTGCCGAGCGTGTAGACGCGACCTTGAAATACTCTCAACGCGCCTAAAGAAGTTTCACTTCAAAAATGTAAAAATTGCACAAACCGTTTCGTACTATTAATAGATATCGGAAGAAAATAAACATACTTGCGTTTTTTTAATTCCCCCTTAAAGGGGGTCAAAAAATTGGTAAATTGGGAACGATTACTTTGCTGTCTGTAAATCATTTTTTTTCTTTATTCTAGTTTCGTGTTTTGGCTTGTTTCGTGTTTTCGACATTTTCGGCCTGCATTTACGCAGGCAAAGCCGGGTTAGGTACTAATATAATAATAATCTTACGTTGTTTGGTTTGCTCGGAGTCACTGCTATCACTCCCAGTTCCATTGTGGTTGCTGAAACAAAATGTGGAATTCAACATACAAGTTACAAGCTACAGCAATGTCAAAATGATCTTGCTCTTAAGAGTGGATTGCACGAACTAACTTTGACTTTAACTTTACCTTTAACTTTACTTTTAACTTTAACTTTAATAACAGTGTCAAATCTCTGGTTAAAGTTAAATATGGCGTCCAAACACCCCATATGCTCATACGACATCTGTCAAATTTTCCGGTTAAAGTTAAAGCTAAGGACGCCATATTTAACTTTAACCTTAACTTTACCTTTAACTTTAACCACGCCTCTGGTGGAACGCAGCCTAAGAGTGCGAATAAAGCAAAAATCAAACATCGTCCTCCTCTCTTCACACTTACGCCCGTCTTTCATATGCCAGGTGAAAAAGAATGCCAATTTAGTTTTTTTTTAAATAAAGCAATTTGTAACTTATTGTCAAGTATAAAAATGAGTTATAAGATCATCCATTTCGCTTTGTTGCCCCCTTAAGGTCCTAGCACACGGCACCTATTTATTATCGAAATCAACGCGCGTTAGCATCGCTACAGTCGCGAAGTAGTCGCTAGACGTGTGCCCACGGGGTGCTCATTATGTCGCGACGCAATTGCAATTCAGTAAGATTTTGTGTATCAAAACATTATATAAATAACAGCTATGTGTATAGTCTGTACACTCATGATGGCAACACTATATTATTAAAAAAAAAATGTCAGTCATTTTGCAATGTCATGTTGAGCTCGTTTGATTTTTTCCTTTCCCAAAAACTTATAGCATAAAAATCTACGAATAATAAAACCTAAGGAAACGTAACTCCCATACTAATACAATTTTAAATTTGGTTCCATTCGAACTGTCATGTAACGTCAGCCTTAATACCGCTCAAGGTCACCAAATGTATGAAAAGTGAACCTAAGGTACACTTTTTTGACAAGTATTTTGGAGCATGTTTTTTGACGGAGTTACTCTTCCTTAGTTTTTATTATTCGTAGATAAAAATGTAACCTGACAATCCCCTCCCTCCGTTTTGGCAATACGCGCGTTGTTTGTAGCATCGCTACAGAAGTGACTAACAAGAGTTAGTAGCGATGCAATAGGGATGTTGCCAAGGTCAAAGATTAGCATGGCTTTTATCGCGGGCTTTGAGCGCGATGACCGGCGACCGATTCAATAAATTCTGTAACGGAAAAATCTAACATTCGTCTTACGTCGTATCAGTTCGGCAGTCTTCAGCTCGGTGTGGCTCGAGGAGAGGTAGAGATAAACTACGATAACATGGCGCGCCCCTCCAAATTATGAAAGAGTTTGTATGTAGTATAAGTATTCAACTAATCAACCAGTACTCGTAATATGTCTCTTATTATCATATATATAAGATTTGTTGGTCAACTAATCATAAATAGCCGACCACGCAAGACAACGCACTTCAAATGTTTTGAATTTTGGAGGGGCGCGCCATGTTATCGTAGTTTATCTCTACCCGCTGCACCGCTGTGCTGGTCGGTGCGACGTTACCAGACTTTGCCACGGTGTTTGTGTGCGTGCGACTAGACGTATCTTTTTCTTAACTCTTTCCCACTTTACATAGGGTCGGCTCTTCTAGTACATTTGCGTCAAAAAATCTTGGGTTGTTGATTTAGGCAATTTGATTACAGCTAGTGCTTTGGTCATACTAGTCCACAAATGGCTTAGGTTCTGCCTCTAACTCTCTTAGCCTCTGCGAGACTCGACGCCTTTTTGACAATATAGTTGTCGTCTCTGCGCATAATGTAGCCATACCATCTTAAAAGCATATTCTCTCGGTTAGTTTTCCGGACACTGAGTTAACTTATAGCTTCCCCATATATATTCATTTCTAATTTTGACAAGTTTGGTTAACCCTCCAGACGATCGTAACATTTTCATTTTTGTGGTGTGGAGCTTTTGTATAATATATGTTTGCTTGACCGTCATCCGGCAAACCGTGCGTACTACATACGACTGGAGTCTAGACTCTAGAGTCTAGACGCATGCGGTTTAGGATACATAAGTTGATAAAAATGGTATGCAGTCCCGCAGTAAAGCTATTGCAAATAATTTTTTATCATGTTAAGCAATGGGCATTGTCCAAAAAAAATCACATGTACTTTTTATATTTTTTTTCGTTAAAATAGGGTATTTTAAGAATATAAATTAAATAATTTTGAAATTCATTGGCTAGTTTTTTCTCAATAAATTTTTAAAGTTTCGCTCTGACGTCATCATCGGCGGCCAATTGACCTCTGCAGTATGTTTTTTTTCGTTTCAATCTTATTTATAATGGCTGGTTTGTCAAATATAAGTTATCATTATGTGAAAGCTGATACGAGAAGCTTACCAAAAGTTCGAAACGTAATGTTGGTCGAATTTATTGCTAATTTAACGCCATTGAAGGTCAAACTAAGGTTAAACATATTTGTTCAAAAATATAAGTAACTAATGGGTATTTTTTTCGTTTATATACAGAAAAGCGATCACTGACCTTATTCCTCGAAATGTTTTTGTAATGAGCAAAATTTAAAATAAATGGACAATCCCCATTATAATTCGTATACGTTTAGTCGCACGTACACAAACACCGTGCCGAAGTTTGCCGAACAAACCAACGTTAGACGCGATGCACGGCAGTCGGCAACGCTGCACCGACCGGCACAGTGAGTGGGATGTGTTAGGCTTTTTCGGTACAAAATTTCTTGATTCGGTCGCCGCGCTCAAAGACCGCGATGAAGGGCCTGTCCACATGTCCACGTTATGACGTCGTCAACCTAGAACGGTGCGTGAACGTGAAAATGGTATAAACATTGTACGTCACCATACCTTGTAAAACTGCTACATTCTTCACTCACTTATCTAGATATGGATCGCACAATACGCGTATTCTGCTTCTGCATTTCTTAAGAAGACGGAGAGAGAAAGGGTTTAGCCGGATACGTATGACGAGTCGGCCTCCAAGTGGGCATCGAATCGAAACTTATGTTTTAATATTGACTAGATGTACAAACACGATTTATGTACTTTTCGCGCCCGACTTCCGGTACGTCCGGGAGAAAGAGAGCAAAACATCCGTATTCTTGACTATTACTGAATGTGATATATCTCTAAAGCTAATTAAGATAAACAAATGAAACTAACGTGAGGTGTTAGGCTACATTATAGAGTATATCACCTAATTTTTAATTTTTTTTAGAATAAAAATTCACTTTATAAAAACAAAAAAATAAAAAAATTCATGTTTTTTTTCTATGTTCTCTGTGAGTTACGATCACGAAATAAATACATGTTATGCCTCCTTGTGTGATCTATTACCCATAAAAATTGCAGGAAAAAAAAGTTGGTGCAACACAATGAAAAAAAAGAAAAAAGTGATTTCAGTCTTATGGTATACCACCCCTGTATTATAAGATGCATATTACATCATTGTTATTTTCAAATTTGACATAAGTTGGTTTTTAACCGACTTCCAAAAAACGAGGAGGTTATATGTTCGGCTGTGGATATATTTTTTTTTATTTTTTTTTATTTTTGTATGTTCAACGATTACTCCGCCGTTTGTGAACCGATTTTCGAAATTTTTGCTTTGTTGTATTTGGTTTTACTCCAATTTGGTACCATGTTCACAAAGTGGTGACCTGATGATGGGATCCAGGAGTAATCGAGGGAATTCCTCGAAATTTATATGGAAACATATGGTGATTTTGGTTTTATGTGAAGTGTACTAAGAATATGCTACCAAAAAGTCAAATATTGGGTCAAGGTATACCATGGTTTCGAAGACGCTGAGAGAACTCCTGACTCCTTATAGATACACGTTTGGGAGTTTCGGCGTTGTTTTAAGAACAGAAAGCATATGCTACTATGCAACTCATATTCATCATCATAATCATCATCATCATCATCATCATCGTCTTCATCATTACCACGTCGTGTTAAGGTCACCAATGTCTCATGGCACAGAATAGATAATAGTACAAGGCATAGGTGTGGATATACTAATAATAATAATAATTTTATACTGTATAACAACACTTTGTTTAAATATACACGGCGGTCAGCGCCACGGAGGCGACGGTATCGCGGCGCCGCCGAATATACTTTACTACTTTATATACAGATCGAATACTATACTAACTACTTTATAAAATTTTAATAGACAAAATATAGAATTAAAATAAAGTTATTTTAAAAAGAGCATTTAAACAAAACAAAGTCAATAAGTGTCTTTTTAATTAGTTATACTTATTAATCGATAGATGGCGCACTAAGTATCGATTTGAATGGATTTGAAATTGAATTCTTGATTACAAGAACAGCTGTCAATAATTATGATAATAATATATTATATTACTAGCTGTCCCGGCAAACGTTGTTTTGCCATTTAAATAATTTTTGGTATGAAAAATAGATGTTGGCCGATTCTCAGACCAATATCCTCACAATATGCTCACATAATTTCATGAGAATCGGTCAAGCCGTTTCCGAGGAGTATGGCAACGAAAACTGTGACACGAGAATTTTATATATTAGATGAGTAGCTACGCTACATCCTATGCAAGTTTATACAATTTTTTATCTGATAGATCCTTGGATCGTGGAAAAACGAGACACAATAGCCTTTCTATTGTTATCGCAATCGCCGGTGACCGCTTGGGGTTTGAAGTATTAAAATTGTTAAATTACTTAGCACACATCCTATGCAAGTTTATACAATTTTTTATCTGATAGATCCTTGGATCGTGGAAAAACGAGACACAATAGCCTTTCTATTGTTATCGCAATCGCCGGTGACCGCTTGGGGTTTGAAGTATTAAAATTGTTAAATTACTTAGCACAATATGTTCACTCCACTGATAATATATTATTTTGTGAGTGTGAACTGTGTAATAAGATACGTAAAATATACGCGAAGGTTTACCTACTAGTGTACTAAAAACTAAACTAAAAAGAGTGAAATTATTATTATTTTTAACAAAAAATTAAAACCGACTTCCAAGGTAAAAACAATATTAACATTAATATGAACTAAAAAGTATTAAATAATTTTTGCTATCTAATAGTGCCTTTTTCCGAATTCGGCTAAACCTTGACTATTTCTGTACTCAATCTTCATAATTTTGAAGTCGGTGCCAGTTCCAAAAGTTTCAAATATTCTGTCAGAGGACTGAAGATTCAGCTATCTGGTACCGACTTCAAAATAATGAAGATTGAGTACAGAAATAGTCAAGGTTTAGCCGAATTCGGAAAAAGGCACTATTAGATAGCAAAAATTATTTAATACTTTTTAGTTCATATTAATGTTAATATTGTTTTTACCTTGGAAGTCGGTTTTAATTTTTTGTTAAAAATAATAATAATAAAACATAAGGTACCGGTCATTAAAGATAATAGTTAAAAAATCGGCCAAGTGCGAGTTAGACTCGCGCACGTAGCGTAAGGGAAAATCGGCAAAAATATATGTTTTTTGTGTGGGATCCCCCTTAATTTTTGAGTTTAATTTGATTGTATTATTAATTATTAAAGTATAAATACAACTGAGTATTTTGTGAACATTTTAAGTGCCTACCTATTGCCATTGTTGCTATCGAGCAAAAAATGACGTTTGTTGTATGGAAGCCCCCGTTAAATATTTAATTAATTTGGTAGGTTGGTTGGTCGAATTCTTTATATGAAGTTATAGGCAAGCTCGCATACCTACCCGCGCCGCAGTCTTCGCAACTTCTACATTCTTTATATGAAGAATTCGAAATGCGGCGACTGCGGTGCGTGCGGTGCGGCCAAATCTGCGTTCACCTTAAATCGACATTTAGCATTGTGAAACATGTCGAAAGTGATACTTGCGGCCGACTGACTCGGCCTTAGTTCTGTCTACTCTGGTAATGACGTATTAGATTAGGAGGTCACGACATTTTTGGTAACGATCTCCAAAATGACTTATTTTAGATTGACAAGATAAAGAGCAACTCTCTGATGCCAAATATGTCGGTCTGCCTGCGTAAAGTAGTTGCGTTCTCTGTATAAGGCGCCTGAAAACCCAGTTATCATGACCAAAAAAATGATAAGGTAAATGGCTGAGTAAGTTATATTAGGTAAGTACTAGTTGTTCTCATATCAGTAGCGCAAAAACTGACCAAATATTCGGTTGCGCTATGAAGCAACGAGCGTTCAAACGTGATTTATCGTGACCTGTACAGGGTGCAATTGACAACATTTCAAAATTTTAACATGGATTTTTTATTATTTTATAAGAAAGTAGACTTAAAATAAGGCGACACGTGTTTCTTGCTTTTTAAAAATTATGCTTTTAAGATACCTAAAAAATAGATTTTAATCCTTCGTATTCTAAAGAGACGTAAGCGCCAAGTGACGTCATACTTACGCCTGAATGGTTAATTCCATTATAGTTTACAAAAGAAAAAATATGTCAATGTAAGTTTGTTACGTTTATTAGGACGTCTGTCAATGTCATCGTGGTATTTTCATATGTTAGAAATGTCATTTTTGACAGTGACTGTTTTTTTATGCTTCATGATGTCTTTTTAAAACGATTTTACACCAGGCAAAGAAAAAATGTCTGATATGCCGTAAGTATGACGTCACAACGTATTTTTCAGTTTTTCTTTATTTTCTCAGTAAATAAGCAATATAAAATTTTTTGGAATATTTTTTTGATATCAGGAGAAGAAACTAAAGAAACGGTATTTTTTATTTTAAGGCTTAAAAATTTTGAAATGTTGTCAATTAAACCTTCCTGCCAATTTTTTTCCAGGGTTTAGGTATCATTAGGAGAGTCCATTTAACCAAAAAAATTGGGTTTTATTTTTATTTCAATAACATATTTTATCCCATTTAAAATCGTTGCAGAATGAATTACTTCGAATTACTTACCACAGTTTTCTTTTTCTACTACCGTTTCGAAGTGTTACAAATAAGAACAAGCTAAGTTTGAAAACGCAGACAAGATTACGTGTTGTAAATAATCTAATGGCGTCAGAGGGGGGCTCGCAAAGTTGCGCGCACTGGTACCTATTTTAGTAGGTATAGATAGGTAACTAGCGATATCAAAATTTACGGTTCAGCCTTTTTACGTCTTAATGCTGGGATGACCTACTCTAATAAAGTTGATACATGCAGGTTTTCGTCACGGTGCTTTCCCCCACCGTAAGAGCGTCGGTTACTATGACAAGAATGAATATAACTTCTGAAAAACTTATTGGTACAAGGTCCGGGTTGGAATTCGAACACACGACCCTACGATCACGATTATTGGGATCATGATAAGTACATATGTAAATCGAAGAATCTCACCTGTGTGGGTATCTTGACATGCTTTTTTACTAGCTTCACCTGTACATTGTGACTCAGTAGTCACAATGTAAGAAAATCTTGGAATTCAATTTCAGCCTACTTCTAATTATCGTATCGATTTGAAACTTTGTAAGTTTATAACACATGTCACGACTGGATGAGGAGGGCACCGTAAAGGATGGAAATGGAAGAGGCCTATGTCCAGGAATGGACTCTTAGTGGATGATGATGATGATGAAGTTTATGACAGTCCGTTGATAATTGCAATTGCTACCATCGAGCTGATCGATGATGGTGTCGTGGTGGGCAATATAACTCTTCCATGGCTGTTGCGAAACCCCTTGAGCTTGGGCTTATTTGTTTTCTACTGATGACCTAATTCGCTACTCTTGGTTGGTGATGAGAGTCTGATAACGGAGCAGGGTGAGATTTCAGATTTTTTAGCGATTAGATATTTTAATCATCGATGAAAAGTTTCCTCACCGGTCATAAAAGCGAGTGTTTTTCGTTTTTAAACCAAGCACTTTACTAGTAAAATACTCAAAGAACATACTCGTAGGTACGTTCAGACATAGGTCACCGATAACTATGAATTGCAACCAAATATTTGGTCAGTTTTGGTGCCAATAAGCTAGTACGTACTGACAGTTTACGATTTGTAATTTTCAGCCATTTACCTGATCATTTTTTTTTGGTAGACATAAGTCACGTTTGAACGCTCGTTGCTTTTACGCTTTTTTTAGTCTTTATTTAGTCAGTTTTTACGCTACTGATATGAGAACAACTAGTACTTACCTAATATAACTTACTCAGCCATTTACCTCATCATTTATTTTTTTGGTCATGATAACTGGGTTTTCAGGCGCCCTATACAGAGAACGCAACTACTTTACGCAGGCAGACCGACATATTTGGCATCAGAGAGTTGCTCTTTATCTTGTAGATCTAAAATAAGTCATTTTGGATATCGTTACCAAAAATGTCGTGACCTCCCGTAATATATCGAAAACCCTCATTTAAACTTCATAGATGTGACGGCCGACGGGACGACGACTATCAGCCATCAGGCCTACAAGTATTTATTGAATTTATGTCAAAATCATCAGTAGCTCAAACTTACGCATTATATAAAGTTAAAACGAGTCTTACTTGTTATCGTTATCCTTAGCAGTATGTTCACTAGCACGCAACCTGTTAAATAGATGCCTGAAAAAGATAAAAAATAGTCTATTTATACACCGAAAAAAATACACATCGAATCATAATAATACCAATAAAATATAATGGTACATAACGAAATAACTGCACAATGTTCTTGTCTGTCAAGTGTTTTTTAGGGTTCCGTACCCAAAGGGTAAAACGGGAATAGTACTTTGGTACTATACCTATTTCACAACAGTGGTGATCTGATGAAGGGATCCATAAGTAATCAAGGGAAGGTAAAAATTATATAGAAACGTGGTGATTTCGTGAGAAGTATTCTGAGGATACGCTACCAACAAGTATGATTTTGCACCAAGGTATACCATGGTTTGGAAGGTGCTGAGAGAACTCCTGATTCTTAATAGATACAAGTTTGGGAGTTTGGGCGTTTTTTTAAGAACGGAAAGCATATGCTACTATGAAAATTACATTCATCGTCACCACTACCATATTACATACCATTGCATCGTCCCATGATTATGAGCCTATTATAACCCTATTACTTGTACTTTTCATAGTCTTTTAGATCGACTTTGTCAAGCGATTTAAAAAAAACTATACTAATATCATAAACCTGAAGTGTTTGTTTGATTGGACGCGCTAATCTCAGGAAGTAATGGTCCGATTAAAAAAAAATCTTTCAGTGTTAGCTCATATTTTATCGAAGAAGGCTGTATTATCACGCTGCAACTAATAGGACCAAAGAAACAGAGGAAAATGTGGTTTAAACGGGGAAAATTATTAGAAAGGGTTTCACTTACCTCACGAACTACTGAAGCAATTTTTATGTTATTTGGCACATATATAGAGCAGAGCACGTGAAGGGTCTGTATATTTTATGCTATTTTGTAGCGGGAAAATGTACGGTTTTCGTAAAATTACTAATTTACGTGGGCGAAGCCGCGTGGGACATCTAGTCTTATAATAAAAACTTACGAGAGGAACTCAGAACTGTCGTGCTGTTGATTGCCCGAGAACGCGGACATTTTGATGGCATCGTAGAGATCGATGGGGGGCACAGATGGCGACTTGCCGAACATCATCTTGGCGAACAGCTCGCCGATCTTCGCCCAATATCCGCCAACGTGGAGGTTCATCATCACGTGTACGCTGAACCTGAAAAGATAAACCATTGGTGTTTTCATAATATATCGAGCCCAAGATGGTATTAGTAAACTGCTCTTAGGCTGTGTTTCCACCGGAGCTGAGCTAAGCTGCGTTGCGAAAAATGTGTTTTTAAGAACCAATAGAAACGCTTCATTTGCCTGACAACATTCAGCGCAACGATTCTATTGGTTTTTGTAAAACACATTCCTCGAAACGCGGCTTAGCTCATCTCCGGTGGAAACACAGCCTTACCTATACTCCTACTCAATACCAATCTTGTCTACACTCTCTGCGTCTTAAGTATTTATTAGTTTAATATCAAGAGTGTGAAATTTGTCATGACAAGTCGTGCGCCCAACTAAAGTCCTGTAATAATAAACCGCTCTCATACTCCTACTTAATACCAATTTAGGCTGGTATAAATAGTCAGTACTCAAGATGCAGTTCTCTCGGTCTCAAGACGCAGTTCAGGCTCTGTGTATACCAGCCTAAGTTTACGCTCTCGACGTCTTAAGGTGGTATTTAATTGTAATATCAAACTTATCATATGAATACAAGAACGTGTAGCAATTAAAACTAGGTATACTACCTTTACATAATATAAACGCTTCCAACTGTCGCAGTCAGAGACATTTAATGATGATTAAGCTTCAATTTAATGAAGAGTTTAACAGATAATGTATGGAGCTTGTGTCAAAATATTCATTTCATTTTAGTTAGTTAACATTCTGCTACGTGACGAGCTAGACTATGTAGACAAAGAGTGGCCAAATACAGCGAAAAATAAAGACGTGGAAAGAGGCAGGGGAGGCCTTTGCCCAGCATTAGGACACTAATGGCTGTTAATAATAATAATAATTTACTTACTGTTATCAAAATCTAATATAAATAAATCTCCTGTCACGATGTTTTTCCGTGATGGATTCCTAAACTACTTGACCGATTTTAATGTTTTCGTTTTTTAAATGTGTGCTTTTTTCCAACTTGAGAGATTGCAAATTATTAGTTAAAAAACCCCACCCCTCTTAGGAGACACAAGAGGGAGTAAGATCTTGTATCAACTGATGAAGTAGAAATACTTTAAATGGCAAAACAATGTTTGCCGGGACAGCTAGTATATTATAAAATTTCTTCTAAAAATTACTCATATTTACGCATTACTCAATACTCATATTGCAATTATTTTTATCAGGCCTTTGTAAAAGCTGAATAATTCCATAATAAGTAAATTGTGTAGAATTTGAATAAAAACACATTATTTATCTTTATAAAATGCAAAATCAAGCTTATGAAGAACTAGTAACACTAAAAATAACAAGAGCACATGCTGCACATGCTAAAAAGGTGGTCAAAAAAGAAAAAGAGCAAATTAAGTTTACATTAGCTTAGCTTAATATATTCACACTATGTTGTAAAGTAATAATAATAATGAAAGTTATAATATTTATCATCATACAAATGCGACCAAACTATGCGAAAGAAGACAAAGGACAAAAAAGTTTTTAATTTTATTATTATACAGTTAAACATTTGCTTCGCACTTATTATAATAATAGTAATTATATGTGTATATATAATACGATGTGTTGTTCGCGGCTTCATTCAGACAGAAGTACGTATAGCGGACACCGTACATTTTATTGTTCCGGCATAAAAGTATATGTTCTTTACAGGGCCTCCAAAGTATATCTTCATACCCAATCTATCCGACATTCAGTTAAGCGTAAAGTGCAAACAAACAGTCAGCTAGATATACGTTCGCATTCATAATATCTTATATATAAAATTCTCGTGTTAGTCCACGAACTCCTCCGAAACGGCTTTACTGATTTTTACCAAATTTTATATGCATATTCAGTAGGTCTGAGAATCGGCTACTCGGTACTTATTATATTGATAAGTGCATTTGTTGAATAAATAATAGTAAATTATTACAACTCGAGAAAAACGACGACCATGATAACGATGGACGTTGCCATGGTGACATACTTATTTAGTCACTTCATTAAAATAACACGGGCGATATACTTTATAATATGGCAAAGAAACGTTTGCCGGGACAGCTAGTAATAATATAATATAAAATAATATTAATTAAATTAAAAACAAATTGTCAAAATATTTACGAAGTTTATAATCGCTAAGCATAATATGATAATGATAAAAATAAGTCGCATCAATTCATATATATATATATATATATATATATATATATATATATATATATATATATTATTTATTTTTTTTAACTTTTGCACAGCTGGACAGCCTGGATATAGAACTTCAAAAACTATTCAAAAAATATTTCTCATGATATATTAAGCTTTGAATTAGAATAAGACCTTTCAAAATAAACCCTAAATGAAATACAAATACAAAAAAAAACAACTTGATTTCAGAAAAGGTGATATTTTCGTAGTTTACAACCGCTAAGCATAACAAGGTATTTTCTATATTTTCGTAGCTTACAAATCAATTGGTAGAATCAATTGGTAAAATATTCGCATGGGAGTGCGCTTCGGATCATTTACACTGTAGAGACTGGGTGAACCACTGGTTTCCAAATCTTTAGGGATTGCCAAATTTCGCCAGGGAAACATAATATTATACAAGCATAGCAGTGATTTAAATAAAATGTCTTTGTTCACTCCACTATAAAATAATAATATAATAAGTACTATAAAGACGATTTACTAATACAGATATTAAAAAAATTTAAATAATACGACTTAACACACTACACATACATAAGCTTAAAATCAAAATACATCTAGCTTATGGTAGTACTTTTTATCTTGCGGGTGAAATGCTTTTCGCTTGTCCCGGGGGATGTGCATCAGCTAAGCTAGTATTTGGCACTATATCTCATGCTATTGTCTACTATGATACTTACTTCCTAGCAGCGAAGAGGGCTTGCAGCACGCTATTCATATAGCATGTGTTGCCCAAGTTGACGAGGCCAACTTTGATCATGGGCGGGGCGCGAGTGCTGCAAGGTACTATGGTGGCGTCATCGGGGTTCACACGCCACGGCGGCAGGAAACTGCTCGTCCGCGACGAAATGTGCAGCTCCAGACAGTTCAACTGGAAAATATGGAGTTATACATAGTGCATATTGTTACGGGGCAGGCCGCAATTTTTATACATGTTTTATAACCGAAAAGTGCTCCCTAGACGGTAATTCAGCATGACATGCATCATCGTGACAGTATTAATTGTTGCATGACATACCGATTGCACATATTGCAGGACGAAAAATTAAAGAACTTGTTAATCAATGTACAGCACGTAGTTTGCATGCCATTCACATCAAGCAATACAATAAACGATCATGCGTGCATGGCAGCACGTAACGCATTGTAATGAATGAAATGAATAATTATTATCGTCTATTTTGTGCTTAAGGCTGTGTTTCCACCAGAAATGTGTTGTGACTAGCGAGGAATGTGTTTTTAAGATCCAATAGAATCGCTGCGCTGAGCGAGGTCACGTCAATGAAGCGATTCTATTGGTTCTCACAAACACATTCCTCGCAACACATCTCTGGTGGAAACACAACCTAATAGCGGGTTTACATTATTCCAATCCAGTGATCCAATCTAAAGCTGAATTGCTACTGAAATAATGAAACGGGTACTGAAATTTCACTGGATTGAATTGGAATGGAATAACTGGATTTGAATAATATAAACCAGCCATAAGTCAAAATGATGGCTACCGTTTTTCAGCTCACTAGATGGCGCAACTGTCGACTAAGGTCCGAAGTGTAGCTTGATTAAAGTCGATATTATAAATAATCTAAAATCTCATTTATTTATTTAATTAAATTTACATAACATTTCCTTTATTTTTGCTGATTTATTTTTAATAACCGAATATTTTTAATACGATTGTTATTTCTTTTCTTAATTTTGCTTTCAAAGCATTTATATATTGATCGCTAAATAATACTTTTTGGAATAATTTTACAAAGGAGATAGCTTTTTAACAGGTAAATTGCATAAATAATAATTTATATCACACAGACCGCTTAATTAGTACAAAATAGACGTTTTTGTACCTTCCGCGACACTAGCGCCTCTAGCGGAAAATTCACACGAGGTAGCTCCTATTGTATGGAAATCTGGCCCACCAATAATTGCGCGTTGTTCAAATGTGTGAATATCACTAGTGATAAGACAGACAGGCTTTCGTATTTATAATATTAGTATGTATAAAAGCCAAGCCACATAAATAAACTAGTGTTTAGTTAGAGTAGCTGTACTCTTATAAAGATTTGTAAAATCAGTATGTTGGCTTAGATAACAACCTTTAAAAAGTACAAGCCAGAGATATCTTTACATCATTTTCCATTAAATTGTGTTTTGTTTTACAGAAATTCTATCCAAATATTACATTTTATTACTTACAACTGTAGCATATCTATTTCTGAACTGTATCTGCTCCGTAGCTGTGTTTCTGTTGCTGATGCAGTCGACCATGGCCGTCAGAATATCAACCAATTTTTGAAGTAACTCGCGACTCCATTGCTCACTGTCAGATGCCAAGTTCACCAGAACACGCTCAATATATGGTGAGATCTGAAATAAAATATTATGAATAGAGATATTTATAGCTTATTTTTTATACAGGGTGCAATTATACCTTCCTGACAAATTTTGCTATTATATTGATCCTCGTTAAAAATAAAAATACACGTCGTATTTTTTCTTTTATATTATCACTCAGAACTAAAATGTTGAGAAATAGTTTCCGAAAGTTATCCTAAAAAACACTACAATAAATAATGGGCACGACGCGTCATCTGCGCGTGACGTGCCCACGCGCGTGAGCCCTTCCCCGCGTCACCCCCGCTCATTTCCCCGCGCCGCGAGTGACCCTTCTGCAACGATTTTAAATAGGATAAAATGTCATTAAAAAAATAACACACAATTTTTTTTGTTAAATGGACTCTCCTAATGATACCTAAGCTTTGGAAAAAATTTGGCAGGAAGGTTTAATTGTAGGTACCCTGTATGTTTTTATTTGACAGAACCTTTTGTTTTGAAAAGTTTGTATATCTTACATGTTTATCTTTCTTCGTGGATAGTGCAATAATATTACACTATCCACGTTCTTTGTGGATAAATACTGTCAAAGAAATTGATTCATAATATGCAGACGACGGACTTACGTAAAGACGAAAATTGCTTATGAATCAATGGGGATTGTCCTTTTTTTTTTTTAATTTTGCTCATTACAAAAACATTTCGAGGAATAAGGTCAGTGATCGTTTTTCTGTATACAAACGAAAAAAATACCAATTATAGTTTGTGCGTTTTAAAATGATATGGGTGACACATTATAATTGACAATTATAGTAGGGAAGTTAAAGAAAAAATTTAATCGATAATTTAAAAATATCGAATCACTTCGTAATTATCGATTTCGTACTGAAGTTTCAGAGTGGCGCCAGCGATTAAGATGGCTGCCCTTTTTATCGATTTGATTTCGATTCAACAGTGTCAATCTCTATCGGTATAAGTTCCGTTTCATGAGATGCATGAAACGGAACTTATACCAGTTATATAGAAGTTATATAGATATATAGATATTTGAAAAATGTCAGATGACATTTTTCAAATATTTACGTATCAATAATTTCATACGCCTATTTCACTGTTATTATTTATAATTTTATATTAATATGTAGCATTTAGCAACTTTTCATTTTTATTCATTTACAGTTATAGGAAACATTTGTTTTTGTAGATGGAATATAATTTATTACATTTTCTTTTTGTTTTCTTGTAAAAAAATCCGTAGCAAGGAATATGAGAACTGTCACCCATATCATCTTATAACGCACCAACTATAGTTACTTATATTTTTGAACAAATATGTTTAACCTTAGTTTGACCTTCAATGGCGTTAAATTAGCAATAAATTCGACCAACATTACGTTTCGAACTTTTGGTAAGCTTCTCGTATCAGCTTTCACATAATGAGAACTTGCATTTGACGAACCAGCCATTATAAATAAGATTGAAAGGAAATTTAAATATACTGCAGAGGTCAATTGGCTGCCGATGATGACGTCAGAGCGAAGCTTTAAAAATTTATTGAGAAAAAACTAGCCAATGAATTTCAAAATTATTTAATTTATATTCTTAAAATACCCTATTTTGACGAAAAAAATATAAAAAGCACATGTGATTTTTTTGGACTATGCCCATTTCCTTGACGTAAAGAAGTCAAGACGTCAATGCTACTCGTAAACCTTTGGCTGAACTAGATTAAAAAAAAATTTACCTGACTTCCGAGGTACAAACATTATTCTTAAAATTATCTAAAAATTATGAAATAAATCTTATTCTTATTGAAAAAGGCATTAGCCTTTTTCAATATTCGACTAAACCTCAACTTATTCTGTACTCAATCTTCATTTGTTCAAAGTCGGTATACCAGCTCAGAACTTGGATACTTGACATATAGAACTTAGCCGGTAAAAGAATGAAAATTGAGTACAGAATTAGTTGAGGTTTAGTCGAATTATTTCATACTTTTTACGTCATTTTAAGAATAATGTTTTTACCTTGGAAGTCGGGTTGTATTTTTGTTAAAAAACAATAGTTTTACTGTTTTTAATTATCTAAAAGAGTAGCTAAAAGACCACAAAGTTAACTATTCACATTATATAACTGTATAAGCGATATTGTGGTAAATGCTTCCAGTTATCTAAGGGATGCTGCAATTTCTAAACTTTTATCTTTATAGGTTCAGGAGTTCTGTTCAGTGCCTTTGGATTCAGAGACACCTTCGTATGAAATTTCTCTTACTTGTAACATATGTTTGAGTTACTAGAAACAACATCTTAACCATATATTGTATATTTTATCTTCCTACTCCTCCTATTTTCTTCTGATTAATTTCGTTGCTGGTCCCAAGACAGTTTTAGCATGTCCCTCGGGCTCCCTGAGATCATATCAAAGGGTTTTCGTGGTTGGATACCGCTGTCGATCCTGGCGACACAGGAGATACAGTGGTGGGAATGTGTGGTGGGCCAAAGCCCGTTTTAAAATATTGTATATTTTAATAAATTTAAAGGATTTCTCTCGACTGCTCATAGATCCCATCGTCAGATAACCACTTTCGTGATCAATAATCATTATACCAAATTAAGAGTATATCCTAATCGGTTAAAATTACCAGCCAAGTTGCCTATGAATCAATTTCTCCAACGCCCAACAGTTTCGTAATATTTTACTTACCTTATCAAACGCCTCAGCAGATTCCCTAAGCGACTCTAAAACATGGAGGGTCACTCTGACGTAGCTCTGGTGGAAGACAAGCATATCACCCAGAGCCAGGAATAGATTCCCGACCTGCTCGAGACTCGCATCGATCAGAATGTTGAACCGCTGGCTGTCCTGCAAATAAATGATAGGATAAGGATTAAGGGCCTGTTTCACCACTTTCTGATAAAGTGCCGAATAGGCCGTCCACCCCTTTTTTACAGGTTCTTCATACTTCATCTGTTAAGTCAAGTTATGTGGTGGATAGCCTATTCGGCACTTTATCAGAAAGTGGTGAAACGGGCCTCAAAAGTTAAATAATAATGCCTGTCACATTGGTTTAATTGAAATGCAGGATACAAAGCATGCCAGACATATTATTACACGCCAGTGTGTGAGCGGTTTGATGACTGATTGACGGACGCTGGACCAACTTTTGACCACGACATTAGACATACACATAATAGTGTCAATCATAAAATTGGACGCTGTTAAGCATGCGTGTACTAACCCACAGAAAATCACGTATGCGGTTATGTTCTTTAGATGATTACGAACAAGAATGCATTCAAAATTCAACAAAAAAAAATATAGGTTAGTACACAAATGCTTAACAGCGACCAATTCTTTGCCCCAAATCTCAACGACAACCATCAACTTGACACACATTCTTTGACAGCTCTATTTTTCGACTTACTCAGTTCACAATTCAAAGGTACAGTTAGCGACTATACCTATAACAGTTAGAAATCATAACTCACTTCTAGTGCTTTGATGTAGGCCAATATCCAATTGCCAAGGGCCGGTGTGCCATGCCAGTTGCACAACCATAAGTATAATCGGGACAGTGCCACTGTGTGATTTGTGCCGGTAGGCTCATCCTTCCTCTGTTTCACAACCCACTTGGCCGCCATGAGTATCGACTCCTCATCAGCACCCTCAATCACCACCAGAACATCCGCAATAGGAGGATAAATTACTGACTCTGAAAAGATACAATTATATTGATTATACTAGCTCTCCCGGCAAACATTGTTTTGCTATATAAAGTACATAATATTTCCGATTTCGACCATATTATTTTATTGAAGTGACTAAATAAGTCTAGTATTATTATAAATGCGAAAGTGTGTCTGTCTGTCTGTTACCTCTTCACGCCCAAACCACTGAACCAATTTTGCTGTAATTTGGTACGGAGATACCTTATCACCCATAATTTTGGTGCCCACAACTTCCATCTTGTATTATAATATGGTTTTTGTCTCAGCAAAATGTATGGTAATACATATTTGTGTAAACGAGGTTGCGGTCGCCAGTAGACACCTAATATGTGCACATAATTTATACTTACGTGGGTCGGAAATGTAGGCATAGAATTTATCCAAAATCGCTATGACACAGTCTGCATTTCTTACAACTCGCAGCAAAAACTCTTCAATTGGTTGCAGCAATTGCCACAACTCATCTTCATTACCAGAAGTACGAGCTGTAAAATTTTAAATATATGTTATTGATATTGAAAACATTCTTTGTTTCAAACAACAATCTCTACGGGCCTGTTTCACCACTTCCTGATAAGGCTATCCACCACTTAACTTGACAGATAGAGTATGAGGAAGTAAGTCTATCCAGCACCTTATCAGGAAGTGGTGAAACAGGCCCTAAGTCTTCTCCTAAACATACAAGAAAATTGCGTCTGTCAGTTACTTTTTCACATTAAGGGCCTGTTTCACCACCTCCTGATAAGTGTCGAATAGGCTATCCACCACATAACTTGACAGATGAAGCTGTCAAAAAAGTTGTGGATAGCCTATTCGGCACTTTATCAGAAACTGGTCAAACAGACCCATAAGAACTGAGTAGATTCCTTTTTATCCCAGAAAAAATATATAATGCGGTTCCCACAACAAGTTAAGGCGCAATTAAGTTGCAGCCAATTATTATATTAAGTATATTAGATTAGATATGTACTTATAGTGATTTTTGCATGTACAAAAGCTCAGAAGAAAAAATTATTAAAATCATATTTTCGTTACATAAAAAAATGTAATAAATAAAATCCTAAAGTAATAAAATCTTAGCAAGTTTTAAGTTAAAATTTAAATTTTTAAATACTTACCAAGACATTTTAGGATATCCTGACAGTTTTGCATCATCTCTGGTGGTTGAGGAATATAATTTTGTTGTTCATTTAACAACTGCAAATACTTTGCCAATGCCATCAAGTCTATCTGCTTCTGATGGTCCGCGCCTAGTTTATGCTTCTTGACTGCCATTCTGTATAGTCACAAAATTAAAATACTCACAAAATTAAAAATATAAAATTAGACACACAAGAAAAAATTTTTTTTTACGAAGCTCATAATAAGGTACTTATAACAGCGTGCATTTTACAGGTTACTAAGATGAAATTGGGCTTTTCTGATCTATGAGGAGCAATTGATAGATAGTTTGTAAACATGTAGTTATTCCTGCTAAGGTGTTAAACCATAGAGGCATAATACCGCATATCTGAGTACCAAAAAGAACTCTGAAGTAAATTTTAAACCTGGCCAAAATTTCTTTCTGAATTTGAGAATATCTGACAGTATCTTTTGAAGACAGGGATTGAATAATTTCCCTGACATTCTTATCTGTTTGTGTCAATACATTTTACTGGGAATATAAACAAACCACCCCTTTTGGCTAAGGTTTACAAAGCTTTGTTTTGTGGTCACATGGGTTGAGGAAGGATGTTTTGGGTGAGATAATCCTCCCTATATCACTTCCACCCCCGGAAAGTTTAGGAGTAATTCGTATATCAAATTTTCGTAATCTTGAGATAAGGTCTATTGTTTTCTGGTGTTTACGTGTTACTTACTAACTTAGTGTTTTTAAGGCATCGTAAGGCTGTGGTGAGTGGGGGACGATAATTTATCATTCCAAAAGTATTGTATAAGAACAGTATATTAAAATTCTTAAGTAATTAATAGCAATGTTGGCCCATTACGACGATTCGGTTAGGTTATTAGGTTAAGGCGGGAGATTCGCTGCACTAAGCTCCTGCCTAAGCCATCGTGGTCATTTTTTGTGAACGACCCAGAAATAGGTGCCCCACGTAGCGGAGCTCCGTCAACTTGTAATAATTAACCCATTCAATGCCACCTGCAATTTTTTTGTTTTTCCTAACTTAAAATACATTGTTTAACGTATTCCATATATTAAATAATGCAATAAATAACGAACACCTATCTAAATAGGATAAACGCACCAATTGCGTTGGTGGCACTGGTGAGATAAATCCAATCACAAGTGCGTAAGTGGTGCGTTGGCACCACTTACGTTGACGCTTTTGTTTAAAGCGCATCTCACACGGTGGAGATAATATAATATTTTATCTTAAGATGCCCAAATATAAAATATTATAGTATCTTAAGTTATCACACACGGCTAAGATACGATAATATTAAAAATCTGTTCATTTCCTTACGAGTCTGCGTTGGTGCCACACATATTCCTTGTTAGAGTTCTATATACAGGGTGATTGACTACGAGTATGATTGATAACTGATACTGCCTTATACTTCTTGATTTGTTAGACAGCTCCTCAGACGATGATTCTGATATAGAATGTGAAATGCAGATTGCAGTAGCACATTCCAAAAGGAGAAACATTTGGATAGAGCCTCACATAAAAAAAAGAAAAACCTGCGGCGAATTTAACCTTTATCAATATCTGTCAACAAAGAGATTTCAGGAGTATTTTAGAAATTCAAGAGAAACATTCATTTCGATTCATGAGCTTTTAAGCTAGCAATAAATTATAAGTCAATTTTATTTAAAAATTTCCGAAATGTTACTTTTTCCCTCAAAATGTTACTTTTCGAATGCAATTGATGAGCCCGCTGCCCGACACAAAAACAACCTGTATTCAAAAATATGTATATATTTCGCATCTTAAGATAACATATTAAGATACGAAATATATATTTCGTATCTTAAGATAACATATTAAGATACGAAATATATATTTCCATATCGCTCGGTATCTTAAGATACAAAATATAAAATATAAATTAACTTCATCGTGTGTGATGGTTCATAGGATTCCTATGATGAGCGATATTTTAAAATATGCTCTAAGATAACATATATAATATATATATTTTATATTATCTTCACCATCTGTGATGCCCTTTAATTGAACTGTGTTATGCAACATAGTGGGTAGCTGAATAATTTTTAAATACAGGTAGGTTTTTTTCTACATACAGTTAACCGCTTATCAAGCTACCCATGGTAATTAAAAGTCCTTTCTCCCCTTCATTCTTTGAAAAAAAACTGAAAATTGAAATAAAATCCTTATAAACTAAATAAAAACCTTACTTTTAAATATTGAAAATACAACTGGTCAGCTAGTAAAAGATTTTGTATCAATTTAATTATAAATATAACGAATGGTTGGTAAAATTTACTAATTTGAACATAGTAGTGTTGCGTCCATGAAATGAAACCATCCAACAAAATTCGCCGTTGAAATGCCGTTGAACGCACCATTTGCGTTATGGTAATTTTATTCATAAAATATACCATGAATCGAAGTAAAATTGTAATATACCTAAATATATTGCTTACTTTTATGTTCTAAGTCAAAAACTTCTCACTCTAATTCAATAAAACTGAAAATACAGTGGACCCCCGGTAATCCGGCAAACATTATGCAGGGCAGTGTCGGACTATCGAATTTGTCGGATTATAGAGCACTGCCTAAGACCCCTATAGTCCGGATTTTTTTACGAAAGAGTACCTTGTAATCCGACAAATTACATATCTAATGACGAGAGTCTATATATTATACGTACATATGGATGTACTTTGAAGTACAAATCAGACTTCATTTATGTAAGTCGAATTTAGTAAATTAAATAACAATTGAGAGCTTACGTTTTATTATAAAATTAAGCATAAATGCACAAACATATCTACCAAAATAATCAAGAATTATTAATCAAAATCATGTAGTGAATACGATCTAAAATATCACATTTTTCTTTAATTGTCAACGTTTTGTGCTTTCGCTTCTGGGTTTGTGACGACATTACTAGGTACTACATATACCTGATACACAATGAATAAATAGTAAACAATGAACGTACGCTAGGCCGTACCGTTATCTAGTAGTCAAATTCAAACTAAGTAAAACAATGCATACGCGTCGAGCACAATAGCGGTGGCGCGTACGAGTTGTGACCTGTTCAAACTTGCGTGATCTATATTAGCAAAGATTGTCAAACATAATTCTGTCATGTCGGATTACAGGGGGCGCCGGATTAGACAGGGGCCGGATTATCGGGGGTCCACTGTATGTTGAATTGAAATCAGGCAGTATTTGGGCTAACGGTTTTTTCGCTGTCAAAAAAAGAGGGGAGGTCCAGACCAAAAACCAACAAAGTCACCACATGAAAAGCCCTTCAGTAGCTAATGAGGCCAAAGATTCAAATTAAATATAGCCATTATAAAGAAAAACCGGCAAAAAAATCAAAGGTACCTCAACGCATATGGTGCATTGGTGGCACCAGAAAGTAAACTCGCAAAACGCAAATGGTGCGTTGGTTGCACTGAATGGGTTAAACCAAAAAAAAAATGGGGTAGGTTTGTAAGCCTTTACTCCTAATATAGTGTAGGTTTTTCTTAATTGCAAGTTTTTATAGTTAATGTTAGTTTTTGTTACTACTAAATTATTTAAAAAACTTGTAAAGCAAAAGCACATTACTTTCTACAGTCTCTATAAACAGTTAACAGTCAATGAAGCATCACTATGAATTGTTTTGTCACTAGTTTTTAGGCTCCTATGAATTGTTTTACCCTTTGGGTAAAAACGGGACCCTACTAAGCTAAGACAGACATTGAAGTCTTCAATGTCTGTCTATCACCAGGCTGTATCTCAAGACTAAGTATGGTAATTTGATAATTGCTAGAATAGAAATTTTCATAGATTGTGTATTTAGCTGTTTCTGCTTTAACAACAAGATACTACAAACAAAATAGAATTAATATTTAAGGGGGGCTCTCATACAATTAACATGATGTTTTTGGCTCTTTTTTTCTCGATGTCAATAGTGGTAACAGGTAGGCACTTGAAATTTTCACGTAATACTTATTTATATGTTTACTTTAATAATAAATAAAAAAATGAAATTATATAAATGTTTAAGGTGCGCTTCCATACAAAAATTGCCATTTAACAGTATGGAACCATTCGTGTGTGAATCCGACTCGCACTTGGTAAATTTTTTTTGTTGTCATAACAATCTGCCTGGGTCTATCTATGGCTTACATTCACATTGAAATTAATGATACAAACTAAATATTATGTGTTGTATTCTTCATTTCCGACTTCCATTCTAGCTATTAAACTAAAACTAGAGGATAGACCAGCTTGTCATGCTATACACGTACATGACAAGCTGGAGGCACTCCAGCCAGGCTTGCCAGTTGTGGCACTGAATTGACAAGCCCAAAGGATGAGTGTAACATATGACAGTCTCTGTTTGTTTTTAATTCAAAATTAGTACATATGTGTAAGTTTCATTGGATTGTTTAAAAAGAGTGGATGTGTTCTTGTGAAGATTTTTTTTAACGGAAGTTAGTTTTTGTGAAATATTATGAATTTCTGTGGCCAGGTTTTTTTACCTATTTATCTCACTCACAAAACTTGATGATAATTGATAACAATCAAAACTTCTAATTTATAAAACAAAGCACAAAAATGTGGATACTCTTAAAACAAAGCAAAAAAATGTGGATACTTGTTTTAAAAAGGCTTTTAAAGTAGGTATTATGTATTGTTTACTATAATTGAAGGTAGGACATAATATTGCTATCCAAAGAAGATAATCAATAGTTTCAACAAAGTCTTTAAGTAATATTATGACATTTTGTTTTCTATAGCAGGTAAAATATCACAAGCAAATACAATCCCAAGTCCTTCAACAATAGAAAACATTTTTACTTACTTGATATCAAGTTCTCCACTAAAATTAAATTCTTAAAATCCTTTTTCCTTGAAAAGCATTGGTCTCGCACGAAAATCCTTTTTCCCATGTATCCTGGTACATTAGAAATTACATCATCAGAACTACATATTGATTTTATGAAAAATCAATTACAGCAAGACATTTAATCCGATCTAGGCGGATGCAAGCTATTTTATATGCGCTGTAGCCTGTAGATAGTTAAATAGGCATAATAGAGCAGCCTATAATATTACCTATGTACTGTTATGAATAACCACACTCAATTCAACACAATTAAAGCACATAAACGATCAATAAAACTGATGAGATACATTCAAGAAAGCAATAGATTCGATACGGCACATGTTTGTAATTTTAAACTATGAAAATTACAGGTATATATGAATCGCAGAATCTTATATTTTATTGTGTTGTTTTTAAGGTAGGTAGGTAAAATTCACAGATTAGTTTATGTAGCAAGCTAGTAAAATTGTCCGTTCCTGCTGGATATGAGCCCATAGATTAAAGACTAAATGGGAGGATTCTTTGAAGGGTGTGTTCCTAAACTCTAAGTAGTGTACTGTAGCCATACCAGACATCTAGACTGCCAATCAAATATGTATAATCCTTGTATTATCGTACTGACCAATACATTGTTAGAATTTTGGAACATACTAGAACATTCGTTTCTCGTTGTCCAAAACATTGTCCCTTTCATTTAATTATTCCTACCGCCTTATTATTATAGTAAATGATAATTGATATCACGTCGGCCCTCCACTGTACTATTCAATATTGCTATACTGTGACTGTACATCGGCCAAATAATATTATGGTCAAAGAATATACTCTGTCAACGGCATAGACCATACACTGACATTAAAAATATTTTATACCATCTGTATTCTGTGGTAAAAAATAAAAACTTGTGGACTATGGTGCGATGTGGTTATAAATTTTTGTGCATTTTATAAATTTTAATGGATAATGGATGCTTCGGCATCCAAAACAAATTCTAAAAATATATTTGGATTTAATGCGCTAACTTCCGTTCCCTTTTCAAATAAACATAGAAATTGTGTAACGAAATATACACGACTACCCGACTTTGATTTTGATATTAAAGGTAAGTTTTACTTCTTTATTTATTTAAACTGTGAAACTTATATGTATATTATATTTTAATATGAAATACCTACTCATTTAGTGTTATTTCCTTATTTTATGAACTAAAGATAGAACTTATTTTGCTCCTCAAAAGTGCAAATGTTCCTTTTAGGGTTCCATACCCAAAGGGTAAAAACGGGACCCTAGGCTATTACTAACTTCCATGAATGTCCGTCTGTCTATCTCCAGGCTGCATCTCAAAAACGGTTATTATTCCATACAACAAACATCATTTTTTTGCCATTTTTTGCAATATCAATAATGGCAACAGATAGGTACCTACTTGAAATGTTCACAAAATACTTAGTTGTATTTAAAGTTTACAATTAATAATACATGAAGACGCTGATGAAGGGAGATTTACCAATCTCCCTGAAACGCAGACTCGTCGACATATGTATTTTGCCCATCCTAACTTACGGCGCTCAGACCTGGTCATTGACCGAGTCGCAATGGTCCCAGCTCGAGGTTTGCCAAAGAGCGATGGAGCGCAGCATTTTAGGGGTCAGACTAGCGGACCGAATAAGAAATAGCATACTGCGCTCCAAAACTGGTATTGCGGACGTCGTCATAAAAGCTGCCAAGCTAAAATGGGTCTGGGCGGGCCATACAAGCCGCATGCATCCGGACCATTGGGCAAGGATCACCACATAATGGGTACCAGACGATGGACAACGTCGCCGTGGCCGGCCTCGAAAAAGATGGTGCGATGACCTAGACAAATACGAGCCAGGTTGGCCTACGGCTGTGTTGGATCGAGAGAATTGGAAGACTTTGCGGGAGGCCTTTGCCCAGCAGTGGGACAGCATAGGCTATTAAAAAAAAAATAATAATAAAACATTTAATTAAAATTTTACTATTAATTTTTTAATTGTAAATTATCATGGGGATAATAATAAGGGCTCCTATACAATTTTTGCCTATTTTTTCTTCGTAATGTTGTGGAACCCTTCGTGCGCGAGTCCAACTTGCACTTGATCGAGTATTTCATACTTGTCATATTATTATTGTGATACCTACAGGACTTTGGACATTTTTAAGGTCTTAGAAGATTTTATAGCTACTAACACACTTTATGGTTTTCTAATTATTTAAAGTTCTTGTCCAATTTCATTCAACCACTTTCTATAAAGTATAATGTATGGTTTTGCTATAGCTGACAAGCTGAAAACTATAAACATTCAACTTTTTACTAACCTATCAATCCCCGTAAGGCCCAAGTGGGCCACGATAACAAAAGATTTCCAAGAATCGGCAATCGCAGGATTAATTACCAAGAAAGTGTGATTGGACAGAGTAATTATACTATTTTGTAGGTGTATTTTGTATGTAGTTACTAGTGAACCTGTAAGAACCTTAATTTCTACAATTGATCCATCTATTATATATATTTAATCCCTCAAGCCCCGTAAGGCCCATATGCGGCTCTTATGCGGCTCCCGCGAAGCTGCAGTGCTTCGGGTAGATCTCGGGTGGCTGCATTTTGGCACAGACTGCGCAGCTCTGGCAATAGGATACTCGGGGCTATCTCTGACGACTACTACAATAATTTAATGTACGTGCGGTGGATCTCTGTTCACATGAACCAGAACAAGAAGTGTTTTATGAATGGACACCCTTTTACAGTGTCAATATTATTTTATTTTAATTTTACATAATATTTTATATTATCTGTATGGGTGCATGTATGCCTGAAATAAAGACATTTTATTTTATTTTATTTTCTATGGGCCGCGACAACAAAAGATTTCCTGGAATTGGTGATTGAGGGATTATTTACCAGCAGATAATTAAATTGAGCTACTTTTTGAACAGTGTATCTTCAAGAAGAAAACTAATCTAATATTCAAATAATGAAGAATAAGCAATTTAAACTATCATTTACATCTTGAAGAACTTTCTGTTTTTGTAATGGAAAATTAACAACAAAGACTACTTTGGAAAAAATGCTTTTGATAAAATTTTATTCAGAGCTTACTTTTGGTGCAAGCTTTTGTCATAAGTTTTCTAGTATCCAAATATTTAATTTGAAGTGTTTTTTTTTTATTTTCCTTTAGGTATGTTCATTTGATGTAAAGTAGCCCGCAAAAGATCAAACATCAAACACGTCAAACACGTAGTTGACAAACTATGTGCTATGTGTGTGAAGAAAATTTGGATTATGTAGCATTTGACAAACGTGTTTGAACGTGTTCCGCTGTGTTTGTCAAACAAAATCATGAGATTTTGTTCTCTCAAAATGATTCTAGCTAATTGTTTGACAAACGTGTTTTATGCATGTTTGATGGTCTGCGCTGCTGTTTGATGAAAACGTAAATTACATTAAACATGTTTGTCAAACAAATTTGATCGTTTGCGGGGTACTTAAGACCAGCCGTTTAGCCAGCTTTTACTAATAAGGAGTACTAACAATAAAAATCATTTTTAGTTTTATGGTCCCAAAAAGAATGTGTTCTAGAGCCACGGTCACGTCGTATCATAAGTGTTGATGACCCGTTACATGGAACAACAAGGTCGTTAAAATCAAATGTGGCCTTTCCACATAAAAGAATGACATCCAGCATAAACAGAAAAGTTATTAATATAGAAGACAGCAATATTGATTTACATTCTAAGACATGTAAGTAAAATTCTTTTAAAGTTAAGTTCTTTTAAAATAGATATTATGAAAATATAATGTGTGAATACAAACATTACAGTTTTACATTGTTTTGTCTTTGTCTGTGGAGCCATATTTCTAATGTGTCAGATAAGAACAAAACATTGAAAATATTTAATACTCGTACAACATTGGCATTATGGGTCATTGTATTATAGTAGTGGGACATCATATTTAAATAATATTGTGTTATGTACCATCGAGGAAATTGATTCCTATGCATTTGAGAGACCAACGTCATTTGGTTGATCATGTTAATTCAATGTTAATTGTGATCTGTCAGCTGGGTTTGACGTAATGCAACCAAACTACGTAGGTCCCCAATCTGCATAGGAATGGACATCTCTGTTAGTACTATCAGAACTCGATTCATAGGCAGATAGCAAGCCTATATAATTTCGATGCATTTTGTCAACCTCAGCTGATAGATCACAATTATTATTATTTAGTTGACAGAACCCCACCAAATAATAATATAGGACTATCAACTGTCTATGATTTTTTTTATGGTACCTCTACATTAGAACAAAATAAAATATTGCAATTTACTACTTCACATATTGGGCAGGAACACAAATAATTTTTTTTATTCAAAAATTTTAATGAGGCTCAAAAATGCACTTGGCATCTATGATTGCCGGCCAACATATTTTAAAAGGACTATGTAGGTATGTAGGTAGACTACGTAGGTATGTAGGTTCATAGAGTATGAACTATGAACAAAGACCACCAATTTGAATTATAAAATTGTACCTATCTTGTTTACAGATTCTGGGGAGCTAAAATCAAGTACCAAAAGTAATATTCTCAATAATAGAAATAGTATCGGCTCATCAAAACTGAACTGTAAAAACAAATACTCAAAGTTTGATAGTCAAATTAATGTTTTAAAAAGAAGAAATGCAAAAGAAGGTAAGTATTTCATAAGCAGATTCAATTTAAAGTATGTCCAAGAGCAAATAGAATTTTAGCAGAACTGTAAACAATTTGTGTATGTCCAAGAGCAAATAGAATTTTAGCAGAACTGTAAACTATTTTGTGTAATAAACTCTCATATTATTGCAAATACGTTCAAGTGTAGTCTCGTTGTGTTCCGTTGCGTCGCGTCGCAGCATTTAAACGCTTCCTCATCATTCTTTCTCACCTGTTGTCATGAGTGTTTGCTTTCTTAATTAATAATATATAATAATTATAAAGACAAATATCATAGTTCAAATTATAACTTCTTTTGAGTATTCCAGATGTACCGAATTTTACTAATTAGGTAATTATTTTATCGCTGTGCGTTTTATTATGTTTAAGTTAATTACACAAAGTTTTGTTTTAGATAATGTACAAATCATTCAAAGTGTAAATATTTCACCCAAGATGACCATAGGCAAATCACCACTCTCAGAAAGTAAACCTGTTAAAGAAATCATATATGATGTAAAAAACAAATTAAATGATGTCTTGAAAAAGAAAAATTCGCATGCAAAATCTGGATCTGATAACCAACAATCAAAAAAATGTGTACAAAAATCAAACAAAGTCAATCCGACACTATCAAAGAATGTTAAAGAGAAGTATAAGCCTAACTCGATTCGTTCACATGTTCCTAAAGAAACCAACGTGGAAAAACATGAAAATAATATAACTACGAATCGGACTGATACTGTTGACGAAAATAAATCAAACCTAGTCAACCGCGGCACAAAAATAGAAAAAGATATTATTTATAAAGACATGAACGTCGGAACCGAACCACTTTACGATACTGTGGACCATGAGACTGAAATGAGTGATGACTTTTTAACGTGTAATAATTATCGAAATATTCTTAGTTACGATAGATCTAACGAAATATTTGATAGTCTCGATATACCAAATGTAAGCTTAAGGAAGGAAAAAGACGATTTACCCAAAGAGGAAATAGTCAATTTTTTTAGTAAATCATTGCCTAATATTAGAGTTCCCGCTTTAAATATGATATCATTGAAGAAAACGCAGAACGAACAAATCAAGGAATCTCTCATCTGCAACAACTCGTACATTATAAGCCGGGCGACCGTCACGTACACGAGCAAGCAGAAGATTGACTTTCAAGTGGTCGAAAACCACGACAACAAAGCCCAGAATAATCTACGTTCTAGTCCATTGAATTATCCTATTAGCGTGGTATCTGTATACAAAAAGGAATTGTCCAAGAGGGAATGCGACAACTGCACCGAGTATAGTAACAACGATAATAATTCCGAGCGAGAAAAAGACGTGGCTCTTAATTGCCCGTATAACTTTGACAGCGACGAATTAAAGAAGCCATCTGATATAATTAGCACAATAAAAGTTGAGAACAGTTTATTACAAAACAGTTCCGCGTGCGAGCAATTTCAGCGTGAACTAAATTTCATCGACTCGTTTTTTGAGTCGCTCCAATATTTGGAGACGTGCTCGCTCTCAGACAAAAGTTTCACGGAAAACAATGTTGAGAATTGGATAAACAGTAGCTACAAGTTCGACTGCGGGTCCTTCCTCTCTAAATTGGAAAACGATGTTTGCGCCGACGAAAATGAAACGATGGCGTCCAAGAGTCTTTGCAAGGTAAGTGTTTGTTCCTTCAATTTGTAAACTTACGTCCACACAATCGACAATTGTACTCCTGTAATGAATAGCGGTGTACTGTCTAGATCAGCTATCCCCAACCCACAGCCCGCGGGCCGCATGCAGCCCGCCGGGACTCTATCAGTGGCCCGCCCGCGTGACGTTAATTTTTTTTTAATTCACGCCCACCAGCAAAATAATGTTAAGGGGTCGTGAAAGTCGTAATGTTTTTCTACTTTTGAATATTTATTTTTGAAGAACGTCATTTTTTAACCCTAAAAAAAATCTGTTGCGGGCCGCGACACCAAGACCAAAACATTTTTGTGGCCCGTATGAAAAAAAGGTTGAGGATCACTGGTCTAGATTTATTTTTCTTGTAACAGCACTTCTTGCATGTACTTACTATATAAGTCATGTGTCCTATTATGTTTCTTTTAAGTGTCTTTATTAATTTATGTATTTAATACATAATTTTCAAAATTATGCTTAGGTATATTTTTGTTCTTAAATATTTTGTACTGTATTAAAATCTTATTTATGTTTTCCAGCTCAATTTGCTCATTAGACATGAACAAAGGCGAGCCAAAAATCTCTTGTTCGTATTGAAAATGAGAGAAGAGGCACTAAAGGACTTTACAAAATCTCAAATATTATGGTTGGAGAATAAGAAGAAGCAGGAAAACACAGATATCTCTACGCTTAAGAAGAAACAACGCGGTGCCTTACTTAAGTGGCAGCATGAGTGTGGAGAAATGCAAAGGATACGCAAAGCTCTCCTGACGCGATCTGAGAAACGAAAAATAGTACTCATGAAGACTAAGAAGAATCTAGAATGGAAGTTGGAGAACAATTTGGACGTGGAGAAAATTATTTTAGGGAAAAAAAAAGTGAACCGGGTAAGGAGCATCGCCCCTGTGAAATGTTTCGACCTATCGAGCAGCGGCTGCGATGATAGCACTACGTCCAGACCTAAATCTCTCACTCCCGTTGTTTTTGAACAGCAGAAAATAGGAGTGGAGAAGTGTATACAAACCGGCGACAGTATATTGGAAACGATCAGCAGGGATAAGTCCCTAGATATCGCCAATGAACATTTCATAGTTGTGGATGGTGGTTTTCTAAACATTATATTCAGAGATCTCTCCTTACCTCAAATATTCAGCGACGGAAAACAATATGAGGTGAACGAGGAGGCGATCAAGAATATTCTAAATTCGTCGCATTCGCAGAGTCCTATCGATGCCGGTAATGCTGTCGAAAAACTCATGGACCAAATAAAAAACCACGAAGCGGATAACTCGAGTACACCATCCACGGCCCGTAGTTTAGTAGAAGAATTCGATCAGTACTACAAAGGATTGTTGGATGAAGAAAATGAAAGTAAAGACAAATTAGATAAACTCGATACGAGTGTAACAACTCTTTCAGAAGCTACATTTGTTCCTACTGTAACGGAAGAAAGTCATGATAATTGTGATCAAGTTGTCGATGATTGTATGCCCGAGTTGCCTTCGTTGGAGCCGTTATCGCCTAAGGACATATTGAGGGTAGATTTTGAGCCCAAAGCAGGAATCAGTGTGGCGGGGCCTTTACCCGTGCCGGCGGGAGCTGCGGCAGTCAACGAACCGACTACACTACCCGCATGGACCAAAAGTACCTTGACTTATGGTGAGTATGAGATGTACTGAATTTTTTAAAAGAAAAATAACAATGTAGTATAGACTTAGTTAAAGTAGCACAAACATAGTGTAAATGTGATGCACTGTTTTATTTATTCACAGTATTTGTTAACTTGTAGAAGAATATGAAAAATAATTATAATAACTCGTGAGTACAATTTCTGTAAGTATTATTTATTTGTAATGTTATTATTACAGCTGATTCGTTGAGTCCAAGTGTGACCTCCATAGCGGTTCCGGCAATTGCTGCCAGCGAGGCAGAAGAATTACGTAGACAAGAGTTGGCTATAGAGAGAGAGGTAAACTTATTGTTTACTTTATTTACATTGCAAAAATCCATCCATAATTTTATAAGGGGGATAGGGGGGGGGGGGGGGGGGCAAACGAGCGTATTTCATTCACACGAGCGTAATTTTGGGAGTCATGATTAGTATGAAAAAATATTTACGCCACCGAAATTCTGCGACTCACAACTCACAATATTACGCTCGTTTGGCCTCACCCTTATATTTAACAATATGAACACCTCTTGCTCTAGTCTCTGTTGCTGCCTTTGGTTTTTATGCCAGCATAAATTCCACTCGGGCAAGCTTTGGACATGACAGAGATTAGGGTGGACATGTTTTTAATTTTATTAAAAAGTGTGTCATTTTTTATTGTAAATAATTGTGATCCTTAAAAACTTTTTTGTATTTCATTGTTATTAAGAAACGCAGAACATACCGAGCGAATCTATGTTTGCAGAAGTTGAGGCTGTAAATTGTAATGTCATTTTCAGATAAAGGCGATTGAACAACAGCAATGCCAGTTTTTAGTAGTTCGGGAGATACCGGACAAGCCTCCGCCGCCATACACACCGCCCATAGAGACTAGACCTCCTAAACCACCCCGTTCATTCTCTATAGACATAACGACTAAGGAGAGAATAAGGAAATACATAACGGAACCAGACAACAACTCGGATTCAGAATTGGACGCCTTCAAATTGTTTGTAAAAGACTTCTGTAAGGACTCCATGAGCAGGCAGAAGGCAGAGCAAAGTGATAAGGTATGGGATTTATGCTGCATGGTTCCACCAAAGCCACAGCCAGACACTGAAAAGTTGGTGAACAGGACAGCTCTGGATCTAAAGGAAGTGTTGACTTGTGTTACTCCTACCATCCTATCAGGTAATGTTTCTTATTTTATTACTGTTGTAGTTGAACTCATTGGTTCTTTTTTATCTGTGATGAACGGCGTACTCGCCAATTTTTTTTCAATTTATCGCTAATAATGATCATCTTAAATGCATCTAAGGGTGTGTATGTGTGAAGTAGCAGCACTAAGGGTTACTTTTCTTTAATTTTTATATTATCACGAGCTTTTGCCCGTGGTTTTGCTCGCGTTAAGAAGTATTATTTGATACAAATTTTCATCCCCTATTTTAACCCCTTGGGGTTGGAATTTATCAAAATGCTTTCTAAGCGGTCGCCTACGTCATAACATCTACCTGCATGCAACATTTCAGCCCGATCCGTCCAGTGGTTTGGGCTGTGCGTTGATAGATCACCATGTCAGTCAGTCACATTTGAGTTTTATATATTTAGATAACGGTGTTAGGTTAGCCGTTAGGGCATTCTTCACATCAAAGTCAAAAACGACTCTTTGAGCGCTGCTACTTAAACAATAAACTACAAGGGACACATACACATCCTAAAGTATTATCACTTTGATACACTCAGTATAATGTAACTTAACAATTTTCCAGGTGTTGGTGCCAGACGTTCAGATCATATTGATGATATTCTGTTCGCCGAATGGAGACGCTGTGAGCCGGAATGGACGTCTCTACACTCAGATGAAATCGCCGTTAAAAATCAGCTGTTCGAGTGTTTATTCGATAAAATTCTCACAGAAGCAATCGACGATTACAAAAATACTGTTATCGCTGAAAATTCATGTGTTCAATAGTGAAAAGTGAACATTGAGTGCCACATGTAAGTTATAAATTATGATAATTGTAAAATATCTTAGTATAAAGGAAAACAAGTCATTTGTCGTACTACACATATTTATTCTGCAGTAGTAGTTATATAGTGCAAATATCACATACTCGTAAATCTTATTACGACTAAATTTTATATAAATAATTTTACACACATCCAAATCAAGGTAATTTATAATAATCATCGATAATATTTTTTCAAACATTCAGTCACAGAATCTTCTGTTCAGAAATATTGTTTAAAACGTATATATTGTATATTTTTAAAACATTAACACAATTAAAAACAATAATTCTTAAAAATGCCTTAAATTTTCTAGTAATGTTAATTGATTATAAAATATTTGTTTTAAATATATAAACACTGCTTACTGTTTAAAAACACAGTTGTTACATAAATGCTATTTGGGCAATTTTGTCACCTAATACTGAAATTACGCACTTATTTAAATATTAACATTCAAACAAAAAGTCCGACTTGTAGAATTTCATTAAAATTTAAAATTTATGTAAAGTTTACAAAATCTATGATCACTGGTGTTTGTGAACGAAAGTATGAAATACTAGTATAGTAAGCTTTCAAATGAATATATTAGGCTGAATTGTTAAATAATAACAATACAACCTAAAACGTGCCCAAAATATTAAAAATACTGAATAGATAAGTGACACCTTGAAATTTTGGCCACTTAGAAGTTAACAAGACACCTCGTTCAAAAGAAACAGAAGCAGGTTGCCAACTTAATTTGTACGTGTTGTAATAGCTGTACATAGAAGCAAGTAGCATTAGCGTATATTTTATTAATTTTTATCAACAGTTCAACTATTTGAACAGCATTTACAAGAACATTTATATACGCCATAAGCTTAACCTCAGCATATTTCATAATAAATAAAGATGTTCCTATTTTTAATTTACTCTCTAATCTCTATTAAATCATAATTTCCCGAAAATACAAAAGAATGAAAAATAACATACTGCCTTACAATGCAAATAGCTACATACAATGACAATAATACAGTTCACATAATATATTATTATGGTACACCTGTCGAGACTTAGAATATGAATGGCATAGATTGGCTTACAACAGTTAGTCAAGATACATTCTACATTTTATAATTTCGATTTCAATGATATGACAGATAGAGTATATGCCGGATAGGCTATCCACAACTTATTTAACAGATACAGTATAGAGTATACTCTATCTGTCAGATATGTTGTGGATATGGCCATCCGGCAATATATAAGTGGTAAAACAGTCGCTAAGATTTAAGGGAATTAGACACAAGCCATCGACAAAGGCGATCACTTATGCGGTATGCCTTTTTGGACTTGGTCGAAGATAAATGCATCTTGACTACGCCTATTCATTGCTCTAAGAGTCTAATCTCTAGGATAATATTCAGTCGCGATACCCGCAGTAATTCTACCTATCGCTATTGTCTCTTTCACACGCGCCAAAAATATTACTATTCTGTCTCTTTTATAAAAACGAGATTATAGCGCGAGTGAAATAAAAACAAACGATGGGTCAATGAACGAATATCTATATGCTTTGCGACCGCACTGTACCATTATTAAATCAAGTCATAAATATTTGGGTCATTTCATAAACGACCATATATTTCGAGGCACATACACTTCCAGGTTAAAGACTAGTCGTCCGCTTTGAGTATAGATTCGAGTGGATTGGGTCCTTTTCTCCTTGGATTGGTCAATGCTTTCGCCGTCTCCGCTGAAAAAAAAAGTCTTCCTTTTAGATCGTAAAAAGATTTTATTTATTGCAAATTATTTCTACGTCAAGAAAAATATTTAACTTTGAAGTTTTAGGCTGGATAACTAAAACTATTTTTATAACTTTTTCGTTATAATATAAAATCGATTCTATAGAAACCTTGGGTAAACGATTTACTGCTTATTAAAGTATGTAAATTTGCATAAACAAAAGAAGAAATTTTTTTAGAAAATTTAATTTATGTCTATGGGCCAATGACCTGGCTGATATTTAATAGAGTTTTGTTTCACGCGTATCACCCACCCTAAATATACAAGCAGGAAATCATGTGCCCGGAGTTTCTGTTTATGATTTTACATATAACATACATCTGAGTTTCAACCCAGGCTTCAACTTACTTGTCGAACCTTGGGAGCCCTGAGTCACTTCCAGGCAGGCCATCCATTCGGTGATACTAATTTTAGAATCGTGGTTCACGTCGCAATATCTCGGTAGTTTTCGGCCGCACCGCCTCAAATGTTCCACGCTCGATATCATCTGATGGAAAGACTTCCATTCCCGCCTTTCCAACGCTTTGTTTTTGTCCTTGTCTAACATCACGTAACTCCAAGTGGCCGCCTGCTCTTCCTTAGATGCGCCCCATTTCACCACGTCCCTAAAAGTGGAATTTGATCTCTTATTTGGTCTCCTAAGGGAGTATTCACAATGTCAGTTCGTCTCGGATTCGGAAACAACGCGCTGTTATTGGTCGATGCGTTGACCAATTATCGCACGGGAAGTTTCCGAAACCGGGATCAACGAAAATTGTAAATGTCCCGCTGAAATGATTATTTATTTACTATGTGTCATGTGCATTTAGAAATATCGGTTTAGATAAATTATGTTACTTTAATGTAAGTAAATATTATTTTGCATGCTATGTAAAAAACTGTTTATTGGTATTAAGCTGCAGAAATACTAAATTGTGTTTCTGTACGATTCATAGGCAAATGACTAAAATATATTGTGAAAAAGAGAAGGGAATGTTTGTTTATAGGTAGTCTTATTTTTGTAAGTGTAATTTTGGCGAAAATATATTATAAATTGTTAAAAAATCTGTTTGGCTTGCAATTTATAATACAAAATTAGAATGTTATATGTATTTAAGGAAACTGTAACCTAGAGTGCTACGTATTACATTAAGTGTCCTTATAATTATATGTATGGTGGTATATAAAACCCATTTGAAGTCATATTTTAATATGTTAGGATAAGCCGAACAAATTGTCAATGTTTGGTAAACGCTGTTTACAACCAAATCTTTCTACTAGTAGGGTGCACTGCATGTAACTTTTTATTGTTATACTTATATTCTTATATTTGTAATCCTCGCCTTAAGTATTGTAGGCATTTTTTTAAATATAAGTGATGTCACTGCAATAATATATTTTATTTGTGTACTTTGAAATATGTAGTACTAGCGACCCGCCCCGGCGTCGCACGGGTATAAAATATAATATAGCCATTGAAAAAAATGATTAAAATCGATAGCCTATGATCCTTAACGTGGTCTACTTCTTATCTGTGCCAAATAACATAAAAATTGCTCCAGTAGTTCGCGAGATAAGCCCATTCACATAATTTCCCCCGTTTTTTCTACGTTCTCCTATCAGTATTAGCGTGATAAAGTATAGCCTGTACCCTTCCTCAATAAGTGGGCTATCTAACACTGAAATAATTTTTCAAATCCGACCAGTAGTTCCTGAGATTAGCGCGTTCAAGTTAGCCCTTTCAAATAATTTTCCCCGTTTTTTCCACATTTTCCTCTATTTCTTCGCTCCTATTAGTCTTACTGCCGCACTCAGAGTGGAACATTATTTAGTTAAATGTAATTAATTCAAAATTTTGACATAAGCCCCATACTTTATCTGTCAAACTCTTCATTAAATTGAAGCTTAATCATAACTTAATGTCTCTGAGTACGGCGGTTAGCGTGATAAAATGTAGCATATAACCTTCCTCAATAAATGGGATATCTAACACTGAAAGAATCATCAAAATCCGTTGCGTAGTTTAAAGGGAAAAAAAGCGACTTTGTTTTATAATATGTATAGATAGATATAGATGCAAGTTACTTGCACAACACACTCTTTATATTTAAATATACCTACTGTAGGTATATTTAAATATAAAGAGTGTGTTGTTAAAATATATAATAGAAATGTGTGAATATTCGCTGCCAAATAAATAGATGAGGATCACAAAGAATTCGGACACCTTTTTAACCAACTTCCAAAAAAGGAGAAGGAGGTTATAATATTATGTTAGTAATTTTTACTATTGGGTACAAGTGGAATAGCGGTATAGATCCCTAGAACCTAGTAGTATCCCGATCTAAGAAAGAAGAAATATTTACCCTGGACCGGTGCCGTTGATTGATGTGGTCATCTTGGATATGAAGAAGCGCAGCAACTCACGGAGGAAATGGGTTTTCATTGGTTCCGGACAGCCTGAGGGAAAAGGATGTAAGTTGTCAAATTGATGCTCATTGTTATTTAATACATTTAATAGTATTTTGTTGTTACAGCACACACCACAAATTACGTGAGGTGTTTAGGGGGGGGAGGGGGTCGAGTCAAATCTCATCTAATCTCACGTTGGGGAGAGGGGGGTCTCGGCAAATCTCACGTAATTTTTTTCTCAACAAAATTATACTAACTATTTTGATCCATTTCATCCAGATTGTACGTATGCTTGACTTAATCGTAAGGGTCAATCGTCATCAGTAAACGATTAAGATCATTCACAAATTCGTTCGAAAGATAAGCTACTGACTGTCAAACCAAACGTATTAGTAAGAAACCCACATTTTGAAAAATCTCACGTGACGTGGTTGAATAAAATCTCACACGGGGGGAGGGGGGGTCAAAAAATAAAAAAAACACCTCACGTAATTTGTGGACGCCCCCTTGAAAATGTATGTTATTTTTGCAAGACGACGATGACCAGTAACTAAAAGTAAATTTTTGAATTGAAATTTCAAACAAGAACTATGAATACAGCAGAAGTGTCATAGACCTGGAGAAGTATGGCAAGGGGATTTTCGTGAGTGGTTACTCGACGATGATTAGCTATGCAAAAATTAGCCTGGTACAAATGCTTCAATTTTTTTTTATTAAAATTAACGTATTCACGTCGGTATGGCGGGCTGTAAGCCACACCCGAGAAGTATGGCATTACGCTACCGTCTACTTATTTTTTTTCGACTGATTATTCAAAAGGAATAAGACATATTTTGTCCGAAGTAAAATGTAGTCTATCTGTTAATCCAGGATCTCAGCTAACTCCTTGCCAATCGAAATCGCTCGAGCCGTAAACATACAAACTGACAAACTTTCGTCTCTATAAAATTAGGTACGAGGTATGATACAGATACAGGGCTGGTGCAGTGGCAAGAACTCACCTCTCATAGGGCTAGCGTGTTGCGGCGCGGCGTCGCAGTCTGGTCTCCTGTCCTTCACCGAGGATCCTGGTATGGGCTTCCCGGTGTCCTGATGCACGCACCAACAGTACCCGGTGGAGCGGTAGCATTGAGCTCGAGCGTATCGCCCATCACCCATACACTCTGGTACGTATAGCGGCGCACTGCCCGCTTTCTGATAGAAAAAGTAATGTCGGTTGTTGCTAGAATTTCATTATATAGATAAATAGATATTTCACATCAATTATTTTCAGTATTCGCGCTGTGTTTTGTGAGAGAAAAGGATGCGCAATAAAAAACATGAGAGTGTGGGGAGGCAAGGAAATTAAGCTTTGTGGAATAGCATGCCAATTCATTTTGTTACATGTCAGGCGACAAATGTATAGTAAATAGTATCCTGCGGAAAAAACCAAATGAAACACAAAGGCACATGAAAATTACGGCAGGTAGGTACATATGCAAGTAAAAACTCTACTTTTGACTGTCGGTCGAACTTGAGAGAACATTATGCAGACTGCAGTTCTCAGTATATCCATGAAAACTATTTTTTTCAAATTTTTTAGGGTTCCGTACCCAAAAGGTAAAAACGGGACCCTAGATTACGACTTCGATGTCTGTCCGTCTGTTTGTCTCCAGGCTCTATCTCAAGAACCGCTATAGCTAGACTTCTAAATTTTCACATAATATTGTGTTGCCGATATAGCAACAAATACTAAAAAGAAAATAAAATCAATGTTTAACTTTACACTTTACTACTGAGTCAGAAAGCCTGCTTGCGCTCGGCGGCTGTTATATAACAGTCAGTTTGGTATGAAAGCATCGCCATTAAATTATTATACCTCAGAGTATCTAACCGCCGTACTTAGAGACATTTAATTATGAATAACCTTCAATTTAATGAAGAGTTAGATAATATTGTATGGGGTTTACGTCAAAATTTGGAGTTAATTACATTTAAGTAATAAATGTTCCACTCTGAGTGCGGCAGTTAGTAATATGTATACCTAAAATAAACTACGAGCGGAATGTACAACTCAATTAATCGCATAGCTAACATATCGCAAAACACGCCTATAAATAATTTAACACATAGTAAAAAGTAGCTCAATCGCAACGGCAAAATCGCAAAAGCATTCGCACTGCACCTAAAAACGCAATACGGCAAATTGATAAACAAGTTGGAAGTGCAATAAGATAAATCAAATCGATGGGCGGGTTTGCTAACCATGTTGGTCATAATCACTATTTCACCTGAAGCATACTTAATATAAATTACTATAACGAAACCTTAACATACTATAATATTAATAACTTCAAAGAGAAGTCTAATATGCTTTGTGTAATAAAGGTTGGCCCTCCGAACTTTGCCAATCCAGAATCCAGTGCCGGATTAATATTTTTATGGGTGTAGGAAGTGCCGTAAATAGCCTTTTTTGCGCCCTGTGCGAGCTTCTATAACTGCACCCTTGTTTTTAACGACTTCCAAAAAGGAGGAGGTTATATGTTCGGCTGTGGATATTTTTTTACTACATTGGGAAACATCTCTGGGGTGCAGCGGGAACTCATCGGGAGCAATTCGAAAAAATAAGAGTCTGCCTGGTCTGGCCATTCTTGCGCACCCCAGAGTCTGTAACGCCCTGTGCCTGGGCACCGGTGGCACCGCCCTATTTACGGCACTGGCGTGTAGGCCACTATATTTCCTCCGCCCCATGTACGAATTCCCATAGGACATTATACGACCTATTTATAAATCCTGGGCTGACATTATCTATACTAACCTGTTCATCTAAGACTGCTTGTCTGTCCGTGAGACAGTCATTGGCTTCGTCTTCTCTGGTCACTGAGCCTTCCGGCGCAAAAGAATTCCTCATGATTCCCGGTAAAACCGCTGTAAAAATGGCTAATGTTTTAAAAATGTTGGACTTACATGCTTCGATACTAAAGAGATATAAAAAGAGTAACAAGCTTTACTTGTCAAGAAGCGGTTATTTGTCAATTAAAATTAATTGAAGCAACGAAAACACAGCATGTAATACAGGGTATTTTACTTTGGACGACAAGATCATCGATCAGATGACCTTGGTCGCTGCCAAAAAACTTTAGGCAATGCATCCGTGATAGGGTTATTGGTTTCTTCGAGCAAGGCAACTGTAGTGTCTGGGACAAGCGGTTGTTTCTGTATCTATGTAACGGAATCTTACATCCAATAGTCTAATTAATTCAAAACTTTGCATACGTATTTAATATTAAGAGCCAATGACAATGCAATAATTAGTTAAATTTTTTTGAATTCGTTATTGTAGTTTTTTAAACTTATTAGTTTTATTCCGTATGCTTACCCAGCACTAGCCTATTTATGGTGTGGCAAAAACGTGTAGTGAGAAAAATTAAAAAAAAACCTGCGCTTGAGTCGGGCGGTGGCTCCTCCTCATTGTAATCTGGTTCAGGCTCTGGAGCGCTGTCGTCGTCTGCATTCAACGACATGAAGAAACGAAGAGAGACTATATATTATTATTATGTTTGCGCACACATTTGAGGGTAATTGTGTTTAAGATTTACGTGTTAATAAGCAATTCTATAGAAATTGGTGTTAGTAGAGCTAAGCTTATAGTTTTATAGGATGTAAAGTTAGGTACCTAGGTTGCAAAGTTTGACGCTAGAATACATTCGATAAACTCAAAATGGGTTGTGAATCCGAAAGTCTGCTATAAAAAGACGGTTGGAGAATAGTGTTTTGTGTCGAACTCGAACTCGAACCCGACTCGAACTCGACTCAAACTCGACTCGAACTCGGTTGTATGTAAAGTCGGTTTACTGACGATAGTTGAACGTGACAATGTCATAGCCTTAAATGGAACGCCTCAGCGCTCTGTGGCGGTCATCGGTAACGCCGCATATTGCATCATGTTTTTTCGTGTGCGTAGCCCATATCGAATTATAAGACGTTGTCACGTCAAAAACAAATATAAGTATTAAGTATATTTTTTAAAACTGGATTTTGTGTTACATTTTCAATTAAGATAATATAGATAAAATAGTGGTAGCAAAAGCTTTGTATATTCCATTTAGGGCCTGTTTCACCGCTTCCTGATAAGGCTATCCACCACTTAATTTGACAGATGGAGTATGGAAAATCTGTCAAATAACCCTATCGGGCACCTTATCAGGAAGCGGTGAAACAGGCCCTAAGTCTTTTTTCTTATCAATATTCATAAGACGTATCACGTACTTAATTAAGTGAGAAATATAAAAAACGTGCTTAAACATTTAAATAAAAATTATATCGGCAAATTCCAAAACTTTTATCTAAAGTCTAGACATTGGACTCTTCCTAATTCTTGGAACATGTCTTACTCGCCATATAATATATTGTTCCATTATGACTCATCATAAGTCGAAACAGTATTCGTATAGTTTTTTTGGTATTAATTTCCAAAAAAACAATCTATTGGCGGTTTGGTGATAATGGCGAACTTCATCGCAACATAACATACTCGTAGAGTTTTAGTAGGTAAGCTTGGGTAGGAGGATTAGAGATTAAAACAAGTTTGTACTTTTTGGAAAGATGGGAAAGAGAACTTATTATTTTAGGAATTATTGTTAGGCTTAAAAACAGACGAACGGCACTTGTCGACGGCAGCTGTCGACAACGACGACTGCAGTTGTATCTGCAGTTGACAAGTGCCGTTTGTCTGGAAAAAATCGTAATAGTAAAAGTCTTTAACGCAGACGCACATATTAAGCCGCTTTAGTTGTATGGGCCGTCATTGCAGTTAGTCTTTCCATCCGATATCCCCATCTTAAACACCCGCATACCTGGAGTAACCCAAGGCTATCTGCAAGCGACCTATGTATACTCACAGTCCGGTGCCGGCGGCTCGGGTGTGGACAGGAGACAATTGGCCCACTCAGCTCGGGCGATCTCTCCATTCCCATCGCCATCGCAGCCACGTGCCCAGGCACGTGCGCATCGCTTCGGCTTCACCACCTGATGGCAACACCTTGGTCAGTTTTTTTGCCTCAGCCAAGGGTTTTATGCAGATAAAAATTAGGGCTAGATTTGTCAGATAGTTCTACTCTGATACGGCCCTTACCTAGAGGATTATGTCATGGTAATGGGTGGTTCCATGGAAAAGGTCCAAACGAACATCTGGATATTTATTGAATTGGTTACATTCGCAGTACCCAGGAAGGGGCAGAAGGTTGGACTCCATCTCATAACCACTGATGACTAACTGAGGTAAATAAGACATCCGCAAAAAAGAGGTAAAGAGAGACAGAGGATTGCTGCATATAAAGCAGGCTTCTGAGGCTGCAGCTGGCAACAACACTAAGGGAAATTTTAGCGGCGACACTCATAATATTTTATTATTATATGGAGATTTTGAATGCGTTTCGTAACGTTACTTTCGTTATAGCAATATAAACAACATTGTTGCGCCTTCGGGAATGTGAGCCACTCGAGAGAAGCCATTAGATAGTAGATACACTAATGCATTGTATTTATCGCATACAAAGAGTTCCACTGTCACTTCACACTCGCTGCAGCGCGATATAGGCCCGCCTTTGACGTCATTATCTATCGGAAGTCCGAACTTGAACTATTAAGGCCACATTCGACCGAAGCAGTAATAAACAAAGGATTTTCTTTATGTCAGTTATACGAGGAAGAAGGGACTTACTTATCCAATTATTATCTACTTATGCCAAACGTTATTTGGGAGAACTATGCTTGAGCATTGATGTTGCGTTTCGCTAAGTGACCGCGGTGGTCAGTCGGATGGAGATTTTATGGAAGCAGTCTCAGCTCTAGTAGTTTCAAGACCATATAACTCGACTAGTGTTGCGGGTGTCACCGACCTCGACGGATGATCCCTCGGCTTAAGTATAATTTACACAGAGCCAGTACTGGCTGCCAATAAGACTGGCAGCCAGTATTGGCTTGGTATATGCCGCGTGTGAACAGTTTTTCAAGCCAGGCCAAACTGTTCACACGCGGCATATGTCAAGCCAATACTGGCTGCCAGTCTTATTGGCAGCCAGTACTGGCTCTGTGTAAATTATACTTTATTGTTATTCTTCTTCCCTGGTTCCTATTCTTTCCTGCCCCCGTAGACAACTGGCCAAACGCTAACGCTAGCGCTACAAAATGTATGGATTTGACATTAGTATTCGCTAGCGAAGCGATGACTCATGTCAAATCGCATACATTTTGTAGCGCTAGCGTTAGCGTTAGCGTTTTGCCAGTTGTCTACGGGGGCTGGTTTGTATTCTCACTAGATCTTACCTTTTTAATCAGCCGTCTCAACCCTCGATACTCCGACTTCTGCAGTGTGTCGCTTCGATCCTTGTCCAGTTCTCTGAACTTCCAATCTGCAACTGCTCTTGGTTCAGCGTTGACAGCCCTTTGGTCAGACCGAGTCCTCTCAAACTCCCCGCTGAAGATTTTGATGAGATTCGAATTGAATTGCGACCGATCGGCTCGAGTACAACCTGTGAAGGTAAATGTAAGATTTTGCAAAATTTACAAATTCATGTTATATTTTTTGTAGAGCACATTAAATATTGAGTGAAAATACAGTAGGTATTTAATTAAATCACTTGTTGAAATAATTGGAAAGTTGAAGAACTGCAAAAAAGTAAAAAATTACGTCTGATTGTTAAAATTATTGGAAAGCGAATTGTACATGTGCCATAGCAAATTGCCTATCGAAAAGTCGATAAAATATTTAATAGATACTTATTTCTGAGATCCTGACCATCTGAACAAAATAACCTAAACCATGGAAAATAACCCAAACCATTTTCAATAAAAAAACTAAATAAAAAAAAGACAACAGCGTCATCAAACGTAGCACGATAGCTAGTAATTTTGAAAATGGCACAAACGATTAACGAATAATTATACGCAATGCGAACTTAGGTTCTAGCCTGGTTCTAGCAATAAAACTGTTTTAAGCGGCAAGGTTTTATGAATCATAGGCGCCAGTCTACAAGTGTTTACCTATTTATGTTTTCCTCATTAGCTTCTCGAGACCTAAATTTATCTTTACGATGTTTAGAGAAATTCATAGCTAGCGACCTTTGCGGTCTGATCGCAGTTTATCTTTTCCGCGATTTTTCCTAAGTTTTGCAAATGTTATAAATATTTACTTGTACCTACTTATACTAAACTAATGCTAGTGTATACGTCCCAAGTTCCCAATCGTCTAGGTCCCACCGAATATTTTTATTTTATGCCAAGGCTGGGGTAAGCAAGACAACAAAATATCTTGTTAACCAAGGTACTGACTCTACACGGACACATCCAGATTTTTTAGTTTCGTGCACAATATTTTTATATCGAAATGTGTACCTAATATTACCGGGATAGGTACATAAGAATGTATAAATTAATTAGGCTAGTCGTCAATCATGATCTCGTCCTACTGGGACGAGTATCCAGATCTAATTTTTTTTTTCATATTTTTCATCCACAAACTCGTGCAACTCCTATAATTACTATCTTGAAATTAAAAAAAGTTGTTAAATTAGTGCAGTTTTAATGTGATTACTTGAATTTACTCATCGACAGCGGACAGTCAAATCAAAATAACTTGAAGTAATTCACGATGCCGCCATAGTTGATTTATTGAATAGTGAAGTCCTGTATGACCTTTATGTAAATAACAAAATTCTTATTCAATATTATCCTCTATGAAATGATTGGATTACAAATTCTTGGCGTGCAACACTCCGCAGTCACGTAAATCTTAAATTGCGTGCATCGATTATTTATCGAGATTCGTATGTATCGAAAGTATATTTTTATAAATATTTATCGGATTGAGCCAATGCACGACGGCAGACAGGCGACACTTGAGGTTTTGATGCATGATGCAAGTTGATTCGTTCGTAAAGTTAGTTCTCGAACGAATGTAATGTGAGTTAAATAAGATTTTAAAGATTCATTAGTCTAAGCGCAAAGTTGCACACTCTCTCTTTCTCTACTCTTAATAGTATGGACAGTGGACACGACTGGCAAAAGATGAAGCTTAGGACTGACCCTTTAGCCATAGTAGGTATAATACTATAATAAGCTTTAGCCTTAATACGCCCAATAGATAATAGATCATTTTATTTGCAGATGATCAGCCTACATTGTCCTAACCACAATATTATTTTTTATTTTTAAAGCATCTCGAACGGAGGCGTCGAATAGTTTTAAACTTTTGTGAATGCGTGTTTGGCTTTTTCCGAATTCGTTGGTCGTTCTCGGTCGTAGCTTTTCAATTTTCGAATTCATCAAGTCCTCAAATTGATTCAGTATTGAACAGCCGCGTCGAAAAACGGCATGCCGTTCTTGATGCCAACGGTATCAAAACATCGAACGCGTTGGTCGAACGTTGAATACTCGAAGTCGGATAGGTAGAGAAGCATTTTAAGATTTGGCTTTATAATAGTCATAACTAGAACTTGTTTTAATCCACTACATATTACCTAAAAAACTATATATTACCTAACTATAAATTATAATATTATACCGTCGCGCGTACTACGACTTCTGCCGTTACGAAGTGGGATGAAAACTTAACTTTTCTAAAAAAACTTATAGAGACGTAGTAGAATTTCTTAAAAGAAATGGAATAGGCTTTTAAAGATTTAGAGATTAGAAGAAAGAAATGCAGCTGTGCTCTAGCTGTACACTGTACAGCAATTAACTGTTCGCTAGTCGGTAGATACTAGCCATAACATAACTGGCGTTGTTTTAAACGACACCAGAGAAACCTGGGTTAAATACGACATGCTTCTCAGTTCACTGGGGTCAGGAAGACAACGCCTTAAGCCTTTCTATATTATAGAGATTGCATTCCCGTATAGCATTCGATTGTAGATGTCTAGATGGCTTACTCGTATCCTCGCGTAGAATGTAGAGATCGTTGAATTTAATCAAAAAGGCAATAAAACGTTATAAATCATTATAATTGCTATAAAAATTATGCAAAATAAAATGTGTTTAAAGGGCAGGATCCACAGGGTGTAACAAAAACAAAAAAATTAGCTCTTTCAGCGCAGTAAACTCCATTAATGAACTACATAATAAGTACAATGTACATAATAGATTAGAATCCCATGTGCCTTCACTTTCTCGTAATAGTTCTTATATAATTTTTTAAATTGCCATTTATCTGAATTATTTTATTGACTCTAGTCTCTACTGTCCCCACGCTCTTTCTCCGAGACGGATTTTAATTTATAATAGCTCCCACACCGGTTTCGGTGACGGTGGCCGGTTTCATTGAAACCAGGCCAGCTACGCAAGAGTAATTTTATAGTGCCCAAGTGTGTGGGCAGTACACAAGAGCACTCTCTCTCTAGTTTCTATTCCATTACTCTCATAACCCAGTGGGACGGCAGACCGACACGACTGGCGAGAGATCAGGTGCAGGACCGACTTTTTACATGCCCATCCGACGCATGGATCATCTTATTCTTACTTGTCAGACAATCAGGTGATCAGTCTGCATTGTCCTAACCAAACTTGGAAATATCATGTTTCCAACGCGGGAATCGAACCCACGACCTCTGAGTCAAGACTCAAGAGCCGTGCTCTTTACTACTGACCACGGAGTCGTTTAAACGGAGGCGTTTAACTCATAATAAGATAATAATATTATGTATATTTTGCTGGCCTATTTGTACTTACTTCGTTTGTTGCGTTGACCACGAACTGATGATCGTCGCTTGGTCTGCGATTTACCTGTAATAAGATACATTTTATTATAATTCAGCTCTTAATAATTAATAATATTAACATTATATTATTTTTAATATATAGTAACATGTGATTGGCGGTTGCTGAGTCTTTGAGTAGGTAAACTACCTTATCGCGATTAGAAACAGCCTAGATGCTTATAATCCAGAACCTTTTAATAAAACAAATTTAGATTTATCAGGTTTTGCATAAAGGAGTAGCAAAAATTATTTGACATTCACACTAAACGAAGCCTGGCATTTTAGGCATCATTTAATGTTCTCTACATTAATCAAAATTCAACATCGATTGAAATTCCTAGTAGGGAATTGTCCATAGGTATATTTAAAAATTAATCACGTCGTATCAATCAGAAATAGGCGAGAAAGAACGAGAATCAACCACAGATGGTTGATTCTCGTTTATGTAACACCACAATGACAATATCTAAAAAGGCAGACAAGATAATATTATCATCTTTTTGCCTACTCCTTATAAGGATGTCGCGTCATTTTAGCGACTTGGCTAATTTGGTCCCATATACAGAGTTTAAGCAGGTTCAGAGTTATTTTGCCTTGAAATTTCCATGAGAGTGATCCTTATAATATTATCGTTAGTATAAAAGTCATCTTAGCCTTAAAGTAATTCAACATGATGGTCTGCAAAGTGATCTATCGATGTATGTAGTACTTATCTTAAAATATAATAGTAATAGTACTTACATATTATTATATCTAGTAAGATCCGGGACAGCTAGTAAGCTGTCCCGGCAAACGTTGCTTTGCCATAATATTATAAAGTACCTATTCCGCCCATATTTTTTTAAGTGACTAAATAAGTATGTTACCAATGTAGCAACGTCTATCGCTATCCCGTCGCACAAACAATGGTCGCCCTCATTCTCGAGTTGTAATAATTTACTATTATTTATGCAACAAATGCACTTATCAATATATAAAGTACCCAGTAGCCGATTCTCAGACCTACTGAATATGCATAATATAAAATTTGGTAAAAATCAGTAAAGCCGTTTTGGAGGAGTTCGTGGACTAACATTGTGACAAGAGAATTTTATATATAAGATTTATTAGATTAGTATTGTAGATATCAGATTTCTTGGTCATAATCATTGAGATGTATGGAGTTGCTATTGCCAACAAAAAACATGTCACACTTGAGGCATGAGCGGGGTGAGAGGCGGGGCGGTGATGGCTATAGATTAGTACCGCAGAAGTGACACGGATTTGTGCCTACACTCGAATGAATGCTGAATCTATTTGAGTAAATGGATGAAATAAAAACAAAAATTACTATTTAATAAAATTTATACAATTAAGTATGGATCCACAGTCCACTATAGCCAATTACTTTATTTATATTAAGTACTTCAATATTTTCAATTACAATAATAAAATTATTATAATGTAGCATGTATAATATACGTCATATTTTAAATATAACCAAAATAGAAACTCGTCTACGTGAGTACAGAGTACTTCATTCATCGTCGTCTTCATAGATCAGTATTCTGCCTACATTCCACTCTGAATCTACTACTCTATGACAATGCAAATGGCGCGCGTTTTTGCCTAGTAATTTAATATTCGTATTTTAATTGAAAACAATTAAATAAGAATGCTAATACCGATGAAATGTTATTCCGTTGCATTTTGAAGTGTTACTGGAATAATTTTTGCAATGTTTTAACCCATAACTACGCATTTTTGTGACTTTTTTGTGTTTGTTTTTTATTGTTGTACGTCTGGCGTGTAGAAGAGCTCGCGTGCGACTAAGTGCACTGCGGATATATAGCTTATGTTGAATGTGACCAAACATTGCGTTGCGGTGTCAACTCCATACATCTCAATGGTCACAATTTTATGACGATAGTAAAGTTGCAAAGCTGGATATAAACAGTTCTGGGGTCAATGATCGACCAACGATGTGACAGTCAAATAAACTTGACCTTTAGAACTCTGAAACGTATTAAAGGATAAACTCTTATAAAATACTGCTCGGTCCATGTATAGTCCGTTTAAAATTATTTTACCTCTGAGTTTCTATGAGAGTTATCCTTACGACGACGGCATAAAGGTGATACCACAAGTAAAAAGTCAGAACGGACCGTAGCGTTCAGTGTTCACAGCAGACTCATAATTTGGAATTTCCGTTAGCGTACTAGACCGATTTATCATCTGTTTCTACATTCTCTGAACCTTCGGACATTTTTGTTCCTGAGTTTTTGAATGTTTTTATAAATTGTCACTGTGACTAACAGCTGCCGTACTCAGAGACATTTAATTATGATTAACCTTCAATTTAATGAAGAGTTTGACAGATAATGTAGGAGGCTTATGTAAAAATTTTAAATTAATTACATTTAAGTAATTACCTACTGATTAATGTTCGACTCTGAGTACGGCAGTAAGAAATCCTCGATATTTACGTCATTTTAAATTGTCTGCAATATTTCAAAGGCACGCTGCTCGGCACAAAATTACTTTTTTAAAATATGTGATACCTAGGTACACAATAAAATATCTACTATGAACTGCTATAATAGAGATGAACTGCTATGATGTTGATGTTGCCATCTCTATCATTAATACGAAAAACGAGAGAGAGACACGATTGAATCGAGATTTACTTTTGCCGTTGCACAAAACAGAACAGAACGTCGGAGTGAACTGTGAAAAACTGAAGTTTAGAACAGATGTGAAACGACCTAATTAGCTGATGAGCACGAGGCCTGCCTCATGAGCCTTTGTAAGGCCGACACAACCATATCGAATAACCGAACTTTTTAGAACACTTCTTGCGTCTTCTAAAATGTAAATCGTAAATCGTAATTCGTAAACCGTTGTAGATTTGCATATAAAGATTATACGAGAGCGATATTATATTCAAACATTAGAATAACTTATCTAATGAAACGTGAGAAATCTGACGTTTAGATAAAAAATAAATAAGAGTAAAATAAATAATATATATAATATTATTCCGGCGAGTTTTAGTCGGATGAGTTTTGGCGATGATTTTTTTGACTATGATCAAAATTTATATTTTTTTAAAGGCATTGATTTGAATAGTAGCAAATAGCAATAGATTATGTGCCCAACATATCCTTACAATTAATTTAATTAAAACTTATTAGTAAAGTAATAAATCAATATTAATGAAATAATCTAGAATCTAGAGGGATAGTTAGCATTTTGCCAACGATCTAAAATTTACCTAACATTTCAATATAGTGCAAGACTTTGTTGATTGAAACAGTCCGTAATTAGTGTTTGACAACTACACGTTAAACATTAATTTTGAAATCTAAGTAACTATTAGAATATTAGGTATTCTAGCTAAAGTATTTAGAGTGCCCATTTAACAACTTAAATTATGATTTATGTAATTGACATGTTGTCTTGAATATCAAAATTTTAATTGCTTAGTTAGAAGTCTAAACGCGGTATAAACTATAGCGTTTTGTCTTTACGCTTAATGAGAAACTGTCAATTTTGAAATTTATGATGATTGGAAGTGTAATTTGGTTGAAAGCTGTTACTAAAGAGCTAAAAACTTATATTAGCTAGAATGAAACTTTCATTCCGTAAACTCTTTGTTCGAAAAGGTATACCGTATAAGACCAAGAAGTTTTGATGAATAATAATCGTTCGAATATAAGTAATAAGCAACTAACTAACTAAATTAACTTCTAGAAGAAAATAAATCTATATCTAAGGTAGAGGTAAATAAAAATGAATCATAAATCTTGTTAGCCTCGCTAAAACTCAAGAATGGCTGAACCGATTTCACTAATTTTAGAGTTGAAATAATCGTGGAAGTCCAGGGAAGGTCTATATATAGGATTAGGTGAGATTAAGTGATACAAAGTTCGCCGGGACAACTAATATGTAATAAAATAATATTTATGGGCTAAAGCTAGCCACTGTACGTGCAAGATTTTAAAATATCCTACATAAGTCATAAAATGATCAGTAATAGTTACTGAGCTGTGGGTGGCCCTTTTTTAAATTGTTACATCCTAAAGACTCAATTGGATGAGTTGATATTATGGAGCTCGTGAGGCAGACGCCCTATAGGGCCACGCAGATATTTAGGGATGTATGATACAAACTTTGAAACTATAGCAATATTGCAATCTAACATATTATACTAAAGCCGTATTATAACTTGGACTATATTAGGTGCAGAATGTAGTCCACGTGCGCCTCAATATAGTATTGCAAGTTATTGTACCTGTACCCATGTGTTCCTGCAAGGGAGGGGAGGGTGTACCCAACCGGTCCAAACGGACTCTACATCCACAATACAAATACAGTAGCGTAACTCAGCCGTATTCTTTTAGTCTAATTTGTGCAACGCAGACATAAAATTTTCGCGTGAGACGCGATGCTCCTTTGTTCTGTGCACTTAAGCTATCTGAAATCACGTGTATGTGTGAGTGCACCCGATTCGGGCAGTTTTTGCGAAGATGGTCAACGGTTTATTACTTATACTGTGGTGCAGCATTAGTCAATACGAAAACCGGTAACCGTAAGCTGCACCGCCATAAATTCTCAATCAAACGACGTTATGTCTTCATTTCAGCCGATCCATATTAACCATAATGTTACCTTATTATCATAACCTACATGAAACGGGTTCTTTTGATCTGATTTTATAACACTAAAGTAATTTAATTTTAAGTTTCCACATACTCTTCATCTAAACAACCCAACGCAACGCTATTTCTCGGATGTGGAAATATAGATTCTAAATGTAGAGTCTATTGGGTCGTTTTCCTTTTGACTTCTAGACTCGAACCTCTTAGACAACCCGGCGACACTTATTTTAAAAAAAGTCCCGGATTATTTGGTGTAGAGACTAGAGAATAGAGATTATAGACTCAACAACGTTCCTGAGACTATAATTACATTACACGTTAAAGTATAAGCTATATTTTGCATGTTTGATGCAGTCTGCAATATAGGGAGAGTTAGCGATGTTACAATTAAATTAGATACAATATCATACACTATTGCTTGAAATTTTTTTCTTTTAAACTGTTGAGTGTCTTTCACCGCTAACCAGCATGAGCATTAAAAGTGAAACACAAACTAGGGCTAATATAAAACTATAAACGTCTTCGAACACTTTTTTCTAAGATAATCGTTGTCTGCCTCTAACCGGGCAAAAAAACAGGAACCCATTGTAATTCGGCGTCGCGCTGTCTGAGGCAGGCTGTTTCTTAGAAAACCCACACACACAAGACCGATATCCACACACCCACTCCCAAATCCGGAATCCCATAATCTCTACGGGACGCTTCAAACGCGTTGTGAGAACCTTTAAATTTGTTAGATGTACCGTTTTCCTAAAAGCTTGGTAATGGTTTACCAATGCCTCAGTACTGTCCAAAGGTGCCTAAGTGAGCCCTAAATAAAAGATGACTTGATGATTTATTGATGATGAATTAACGCGAACACTATTTATTAATCAACAAAGTTTTAAGGAATTATATTATTATTTCCATGTATGTATTTATTTTAAGACTAAATTATGTCCAATCGACACTGGCTATCGTAAGCTAACACGGAAAAGGAAAGACATTTCGGATAGCATCAAAGACAGCCATCCCAGCTTTATATCCTAGCCAATAATCGTAAGACTGTCTGTCTGTCTCGATATAACGCCCATAAAACACCAGCCAGCTAGACAGTAATTAAACGAGTTCGAATCGAGGTTATGATGAGTAATTCTTAATAGGACGCTCGATTACAAATTTCATTTCTAAATCGGAATTTATTTTATTGATATTATAGTCTATGTTATACGGTATAGTACGGTAATATTTGTATCGTTATGTTTAAATGTATTATTTGTTGTCCTACGACAATATTTGTTTCAGCATGTCTATGTCCTACGGCAGTATTTGTTTTATACAATAACTAGCTGTCCCGGCAAACGTTGCTTTGCCACATTATTTAAAGTATTTCGCCCATATCTTATTTATTGAAGTGACTAAATAGTATGTCACCATGGCAACGTCCATCGCTATTCCGTAGCATGTAAACAATGGTCGCCGTCAGTCTCGAGTTGTAATAATTTACTATTCTTTATTCAACAAATGCACTTATCAATATATAAAGTACCCAGTAGCCAATTCTCAGACCTACTGAATATGCATATAAAATTTGGTATAAATCAGTTAAGCCGTTTCGGAGGAGTTCGCGGACTAACATTGTGATTTGTGACACGAGAATTTTATATAAAAGTAGAAGAAGAAGATAAGTATAATTATGTATTATTATTTATTAATTATTATTTAAGTGTTAATATTTAAAATTACTAAGTGACTGTAATATCTCAGTAAAATATAAAATATTAAAATTTGTAAGCTAAACATCAAAAATATAAACAGACTTTTTATTAGCTTTTTATTTTATTCTACCAAATATAATTTTACAGTTAAACAGGTTTTATTTAGTTTAAGTAATATACTTAATGCTATTTGTTACGAAAGTTAGGTATGGTATGGCGTATGTTTACAGTGCACAGTTAGAAATTATGTTTTTTTTAATTTCAATTCATACTCGTTATATTACGTAGCGTATGTAGCAATTTTTTCTGTTTTATGAAATTTAGGGACCTATGGAAAAAATTTGTTTGACTAAAAGCTACGAATAATAAAAACTAAGGAAACGTAATATATAGTTTTCACAGAGTCAGTACTGGCTGCCAATAAGACTGGCAGCCAGTATTGGCTTTGTATATGCCGCGTGTGTACAGTTTAGCCTGGCTTGAAAATCTGTTCACACGCGGCATATATACCAAGTACTCACATACTTCTACCATTTTGAATTTCGTTCTTTTTTGTACACTAAAATATAACAATAGCTACGAATCACTTACCTACATTCAAATTTTTCACTTGTATAAAAACACAAAATTGTGTACCGAATGCAGATAAGTGACATACCGAATACAAATATGCATGTATTCGGGTCACATTTTGTAGACTCGTGGACAAGTTTTTTGACACATTTACTATTCCGTTTTTATTTTTCGTAGACTAAAAGTTAAAAATCAGTTAGGGTGCTCATAATCCAGGGCAAGTCAAATATTTCCATAAGAATAAACATTATCATCATTTTAACCGACTTACAAAAACTCGTTCGGATGTGGATATTTTTAACATCCACCATCTCGCTAGCTAGGCGAATCATTTTCATTCAATTTAAAAATATATTTATTAGTAGAAGTAGGCGAAATCAGAGAAACATTATTATTGTATCTAAAATTTGTGAAGAATCCAATTAAGTAAATATTTATATTGTTTAAAGTTAAAAAAGATAATCAGCAAACTATTAGCATATCTTTACAAAGATTGAGAAGACGCGTGACCGGAATCAGAAGTTTGATCGTATCAGGAGGATCGAATTAGTAACAACATCAAAACAACCTTAATCAGAATACCACGATAGAATTAAGTGCAAAACGTAGTCGCCTCAGGTAAATCACTATACCTGGGTTTATTTTTGCAACAAAAATCGACTTCCTTTTAGCGAATAAATAAATTCAGGCTCACTTATCGGCCTTAGTTTTTGTGATAGGAATTCCTAAATGCAGGATCAGATCATGCTGCGTTCACATTTTTTTTTTTGTCTTTGTCGGCTCCACTTTGTGCAGCCGGTTGGACAACCTAAGGCGAGTGCCCACTTTAGTTACGACCGTCTCAAGACATGTCTATGCGCGACAAAACTGTCCTAAAAGTTGTTACTAATATTTATTTATATTTAATATTATTAGAGATGTGCCGACTAGTCGGTAAAGCCGACTATCCGGCCACTTTTGTAGTCGGCGACTAGTCGGCGAATAGTCGGCAAAAAGCGCCGACTAGTCGGCTTTTTACTTTTTTACTATTATTGAAATTATATTAAAGAAAAACCTTGATTAATATTAATGTGTAAATAACACAGTCAGTGTTACATATTTTAAAATTAAATGAAGTGTTTCGGAAATTACTTGCTAGTAAAGAAATTATTTTTGTAATTAATATAATTTTAACATAATATGGTTGCCGTCAAAATGCACTTATCAATATAAAAAGTAGCCAGTAGCTCCAATTCTCAGACCTACTGATACGCATATAAAATTTGGTAAAGGTTGCGGAGGAGACAGGAGTTACTAACATATATTTCGACATTTAACTAACATTGTGACACGAGAATTTTATATGTAAGATTTTATACTGACTTCACGGAAACGCGGTCAAAAAGGATAAAACATATCCTATGTCTGTCACCTGGTTCTAAGCTACCTCTCCACCAATTTTCAGCCAAATCGGTTCATCCGTTCTTGATTTATAAGTGGCGTAACTAACACCACTTTCTTTTATATAATACTAGCTGACCCGACAGGCGCTGTCCTGTCTTAACGATGATTATTTAATTCGAATTGGTATAATTAATAAAAAAAAGTGTGTATATTTTTGAGTGTCATCGTGCACTCATCCCAAATTATTCCGAAAATCATAAAACTTTACTTATTTCATTTATTTATTTATTTACACTTTATGGCACATAAAACCATTAAAAAGTAACTTAATATTAGAAAGACGACACAACAGGTACTGCTAATATCTCTACTGTGCGGGAACGGTACATTTTTCGGGACAAAAAGTATCCCTTGTCCTTTCCCAAAACTTAAAGTATCTCCATACCAAATTTCATCAAAATAGATTAAATAGTTTAGGCGAAAATCATAAGTTTATTGTGCGGGAACCGTACATTTTCCGGGACAAAAAGTATCCCTTGTCCTTTCCCGAGACTCAATATAGATTAAATCGAGATTTCATGTACATGAAATATTTGATGAAAACCATCAACTATATCATAGAAACAAAATAAAGAAATGTACGCGAAGTAAACATTCCTACTAAACACGATTCGACACGTTTGCAGGCGGCATGTGCGCAAACAGCATTACGGAAACATCCGAAACCATGATCGGCTTGGCCGACTAGTCGGCCGATTAGTCGGCTAGTCGGCCAAAGTCACGATCGGCACATCTCTATTGATATTATGTATTATGTGCTAAAAGTGGAACGAAACGCGTTTTCCTAATAAAAGCGACTGTTTTGTATTCTTAGAGAAGTCTATAATGGCTTAGATACTAAGCGTACAAGGAAAGAGGGGGCAAAAATAGGGTGACAGATTGGGAAATTTTTTATCGAGTCCTGTAAAATCTGTCAGTATGTAATTCTATTCTTATTTCTTTTTCAACTACTGTGGCCATGATATGTCAGCTTTTGGTTCCTTCATAGTTTTCTTTATATAAGCTGTTTTTATTTGGTTCAAGTTGCATTAATTTGGGCAAACAAAAATCACACCAATTAATCACAATAATTCTATATTTTCGCTCAACGCAAACTCACGCATTTATCCTACTCCTACCACAGAATACATTTTATGTAATGTAACAACTCCTACTAATATTATAAAGGCGAAAGTTTGTATATTTGTATGGATGTCATTTACGCAAAAACTACTGAATGGAATTAAATGAAACTTTACAATAATGTAGCTTATACATCAGAATAACACAATAGGCTACAATTTTAACCGACTTTCAAAATGGAGGAGGTGTTATGTTCCTTTTTTTATGTTCTGCAACGACTACTCGCCCGTTTGTGAACCGATTTAAAAAAAATCTTTCGTTATATCTATTTGGTGGAGGGTATGATCCCAGTTTGGTACCATGATTACAAAAGTGGTGACCTAATGAAGGGATCCAGTAGTAAGTAATCGAGGAAACTTCTCAAATCAATAAATCAATGCTATCAATAAGTACGATTTTTCACCGAGGTATACTATGGTTCGAAAGGTGTTGAGAGAACTCCTGATTCTTAATAGATATACAAGTTTGGGAGTTTCGGCGTTGTTATAAGAAGGGAAAGCATATTATGCCACAGTAGCATAGTAACTATGCACATGACATTTATCATCATCAGCATCATTACTACCATAATATTATGCCTTGCATTGTTCCATGATTATCAGCCTATTTTGACCCTATTATTGATACTTTTCATAGTGTTTAAGATCGAAACTTGAGTTTGTCAAGCGATTTTTAAAAACCTGTACTAATATTATGAACCCGAAGAGTTTGTTTGCTCGCGTACTTGCTAATCTCACGAGCTACTGGACACTGGTCGAATTAAAAAAATATTTCAGTGTTAGATAAATTATGTGGATATCAACGATGTCAAAATACGTTCTAATTCTATGGTGGATATGATTGTAGCACAGATATATACCACATGAAGGGACATAAGCTAGTTTGTTTCTGGGGGGAAATGTATGTAGTACATACGGTTTCCGTAAAACTCCTAATTTACACGGGCGAAGCCGCGCGGGACATCTAGTGAAAGTATAGTTATAATTACTTATAACTTACTCGTATACATACCTAAGTGTAACATAATATAATATTTTAATATATATGCGCCACAGATATTGATTACTACACACTAAGGTAATATAATTACTATTAATTATGTGCGTGTTTTACGTACAATAAACCTATGACAGTAGGGGTTAGAGGTGAAACTATAATTGCGTAATAAATACAGTACCCGGCGATAAATATTGCACATCGACCTTTGGAAAGTGACAGTCGGCTAATTTCGGTTTTGTAGAGCGTTATCTCTTACGCACGAAATACAAAAAGTGTGGTATATATTAGGAGCTGTTAAAACAATTATGGTTTGCTTCTTTTGACAATTTTATTATTCTTTGTATAAAATACACCAAATTTTCTATAAGTTATGGCTTTAGGTTGGGGTAAAATAAAATAAAAAAGGGTGTTCAAATTATGTTTACGTATTTAAAATTCGTTTGGAAAATTACAGCTGTAGCAAATTTAGGGGTGTTAACAACTCTAGATATATATTCTGAACTGGACGCGACTGCACTCTATTGAATTTGAACAACGACTGACATAATGTCAAATAGGTGTGTGCTACAAAGATAACGCTCTATGAAACCGAAATTAGCCGAATGTCTCTTTCCAAAGGTCGATGTGCAATATTTATTGCCGGGTACTGTACACTGATAGTATCTTAGTGCAGAAATGACGTAAAATTAATGTTGTTCTGCATGCTCAATATTTCCATTTTAAGTATGTATTACATATGAAATATCTCCTACTCCTACCATTAATATTATCATTAATTTCGTTTTGGGTCCCAGGAAAAAAGAAGAGATGAATGAAAAATTATGATACTTTTAATTAAAAATAGATTTGTGTTGTCTTTTGGGCACCCCTGAGAATATATTAAAGGGTTTTTGTCGTTAGACACCCTGTGGTAACCACCCACGAACTGTTTCGAATTTGCAGTGGGCCAATTTGATGCATTAAAAAAATCAATAGCTAGGTATATTTTGTGTTACCTCGGAAATGGTTTTCAAAATAAATCTCTATTCTCTACATTTCAGCAAACTAAGTTTCAAAACAACAGCGAGATCTAATTATTATGTCTAAAAATAGACCTATGTTGCGATTTAGTCAGCGTGAAATCTGTTTTGTATCTGTTACCTAAACACTTTATATTTTTCGGAGAAAATCTTCCGAACGCGTCGAAGAAAGAGTTAAATATTTATTGGTGCTAAATATATAAGGTATAATCCGGATTAAAACGGATTTAGAAGAAATTAAACCCTTTTAAAAATCATGTTTAAGGTGTCCTACCAAAGTTACCACTTTGGTGAGAACCACTTTGGTAGGTAGGTAGGTAAGCAAGCCCCAGTGGGGCCTCTGCTCGGCCTGAGGAGCGAGTAAAACGCTCCCATCGAGAGGAGTCTGCAGCCCACTAGGCAGACGTCCGCTGATGAAGCTGTGGTGTCGCACAGTTCCCGCGACTTCGTCAGGAAGCGGTGGCTAGGAGCACCGTAGAGTTTTAGTGGGTAGGGCCGCGGGCCGCGGCACACAAAATCTTCGCCGCGGCGAGCCCCACATATCCGCAGTGGGAGTTCCCATCCCCTGCGGAATGCGTCACAGCATTTCTCTACGTAAAAAAAAAGGTAGGTAGGTTCGATCTTCATTGACGTTCTTCATTAACATGATTTTTAAAAGAGTTTAATTTCTTCTAAATCCGTTTTAATCACCAAGTCGTAAAAATTATTAAAGTAGTTTTATTTAAAACGTTGGAAATCAACTTACACATAAGTAATACTATGTTAATCAGGTGTGTTATAGTAAGTGTATACCATGACATCTTAAACAATATTAAAATGTTTTTAAGTATTTCCGTTGATACCTTTAAAAATAACGAAGAATAACAATTTGTTTATTTATATTTCGGTGAATCTGTAGCAGGTACACAGGTTCAAAAGCGAAGCTTGTTATAAAATAAATTGAAGCTTTCAACTGCTCCTATGTTTACGAAAGCGATTCTTATTTTAAACAGATGTCTGCCAAGAGGAGATAAGTTTTTGTGCTGTCGATATTGTATTAAATAAAATTAACTTGTGTTTACTGGAAATTAAAAATAGATGATGAGATTAATTTCAGAAACAATAGATACCTGTTTATAGAAAGATTAATTAAGTACTTAGGTACAAAGTAACGTCTTCAATGAACCTAATAATTGTAAGTTAGTACCTAATACTAATTGCTCTTTAAAAAGTTTTGACGTTAGTTGTAATAGAGCTAAGAAATGAAATTGCTTTAAATACAGAAACATGCGTAGAAGCAATCCAGCAGTGAAAAACCAAACAAACCAAGAGATACATTAATTAAAGGAGTGAAAACTGCTAACCCTATCGAAGAAGTGCACCATAGACAAAGAGGAGAATGGACTCTCTTGGTCCATCTATATTTAAGGCTAGGGCTGTTACTCACCAGTTCTGGTGCAATCTGGTCTACCGTTCCTTACAGCTGTATCAGGTAAGGGTTTTCCGTCTGGAGTCACGCACCAGCATCCCGAGGCAGCCCCGGCGGCGCATTGTACTGCCGCATAAGTGCCATCAGCGCGACATCGCGGTACAAAAGTGGCCTTTCGAGCGCCTTGTGCGTTTAACGCGTACCGTAGCACTGATAGACAAGATGACTGACCCTCTGCAAAGAATCATCATCGTTAATACTGTCGTGACTCGTGTCTTTTCACTGCTGGATCCTTAATAATGACCGAATACAGTGCAGGATTCAGGCTGAGTGAACCTACCGAGGATTATCGATCATCGAGATAAGGATATATCGAGTAAAAAAGCAAGAAATTATTTAAAACTAAGGTCCCTGAGCCATGTAAGGCCAATCTAACGGGAAAATGCTTGTTATTCGTTTATTAACTAAATAAATTAAGAAAACAAATTATCAAGTAATGCTCTGTTTCATAAGGTATCATATTATAAATCTCTTTTTAACCTAGCTTCAATAGCCATTCAATAAACTTAAGTTTTGTTAAGGCTCTTCGATATCTTGCAAGGAACACAGCTCCAAACAAGGCCAATATTATACGTCAGTCGTTTAACTTGAAAATAGAGTCACAATTATTTATTTATTTGCTTTTACTAAAACAACATTATTATTTCTTTCAATTAAGCAACACATTAAATGCTCAATATAAGTATTTATAGCATCTAAAAAAACTATGACGAACATTGCTTGAACATCATCTGATATAACTAAGAATATTTATATGGAAATTCTTTAAAAATAGTAGCAATGAGTGTCACATGACACCCTATAACTAATTGCCAATGCATTTTATAATACAAACAATTATTTTTTTATCTAAAATGGCCTTCTTATGGGCCCGTTCTTTATAAGGCCAAAATGTTCAATATGCGTGTATAAGTTTAATAATCCTAATAAGTAAAGAATAGTAAAGATGTTATAAAAAACAACATTATTTCAATTGTTACGGTACGCAACTATAACTAAAAATAACTAATTATATGTTAATGATGTTTAGATGTTTCTTGTAAATTTTATGTTCCCTAGCAAGGCCAACTATCAAATCTTTGGTTGGGCCTAAGGAACCACCGGCCTTCCTAGGAACATTATCAATATTTTAACGTAAATCGTGGCATAAGTAGATTTTCTTTTATTAGTACCATGCATATATTTACGATAATGCCCTGTAATAAAATTTGAGATAGATACAGGAAATGTAACTAAAAACTAAAGTTTTTCAGGGTGCGGAAATAACAATTGTAGCCTCGACAACCAAAGTCTACAAACAGTGAGATCTCACTGCCACAATAGCGGCGCGATCGACTCGCCGCCGCGTTTGTGGCCATAAGTTTGATGGATCTAAGTGTGTAGTAGAAGGAAAATGTCTTTTCATAACGATAACTGCAACTTTTTGATAGTTGGCCTTCAAAGGAACATGGCCTTACATGGCCCAGGGTCGTTATATAGTATAACTCTACTCAACTAACGTTACTTTAATATAAGTAGTTCGTTAGTTGGGTCTGAATACTGAATTTTTATGCAGACTGCAAAGGCAGCTGTTCATTGTACAAAGTATTGTGGTTCATTGTAAACTTGCTAATTCCCGAGTAAACGTCTACAGTTCTAATTGCAAGTGTATATCGACAGCAGCTTTCACGTATTTTACATTCAAAATGACATGAGTCACGAAACGTACGAGTGACTCGAACATTACATAGGCGTCTAGTACATTATTTACTTATGCAATTTGTCCAACACGCCGCTAAACGAGACAGTTTAGGAACCAACGTGAGAAGAACAGGAACAAATATATTTTAAGCAAAACATAAGGACTATAGCTAACTTTAAACACGAGATACTATTGAGAATTGCAATACAAAACAAATGAAGATGGGCAAGCTTGAAACAAAAATTTTGTATTGCAATAGTCTGTCTTGAGACTGTCGCGTATCAAAAGAGTCCTCGACCTTAGTTATAGTTATAAAACTTATAATAATAATACATTTACAGATGTAAAGAGATTTTAGATGCCAAATTATAATCTCCGCTTACTTATAGCCAGACTAGCTGAAGTCTCGTCTTACCCAAGTTTAATTAAAAAACTTTATTTTAACTAAAACACCTCTACATTTATCATGGCCATGACTCATTACCAATATGTATAGGGATGTTACTGTAGCCATCGCAGTTTAAATTAATTTGAAAATTTAAGCCATTAGGCAACAAACACTTTCCTGTGTTGTTGTTGCTGGAAAAGGACATTTTAGATAAATTGATCCCGATAATAAGTACAAGCCGATTTCTATAAGGTCTCATAGACATTACAGACAACGTATAAACATGGAACTAATGTGAAATATTCTCAATAAGTTCTTATTATCATATGAACATGGGCATGTCTCTTAGTGTTATGCTGGCAGCGTCGCTTTTATCTTATACTGGGTTTGAATCGATTATGCTATTTCTAAAGGCTACAGCTCCATAATTTGTATATTATCATACCTTATTAATTCTTCTAGTAATCAGTAATATCTAAGTACTAATATAAATAATTACGTTTATGTAATGTGTCTATATTGTATCAAGAAGAACATACTTAACGTGTTTCAGTTATTTTTGAAAAGTTTAACAATACGCCTGTCATATTGAATCACGATTATTTGTTATCTGAACAGTAATTGCGCGAAAGAATATAAAAAGAGTATACTAACCCACACACGGGCCCCTATGAGCTATAGTCGTCAGTTCACCAGCACACTGGGCCTTCAATAAGTGACACTTTGAAGGGTAATTACGCCTGTTTGTTCCGCAGACGGGTCGATTTGCGTTGCTCAGATTTGCTTCACATGCAGCGACGCGGCTCAGACAAGACTCATTGCTTTGTGGACTTGACTGTAAAAAAAACAACAAAAAGTAGATACGCCACCTGTGTCTATAGGTTTTATGGCCACGAACTACTACATTCTCGTTGCCATTGTAAGGTATTTGAACAGGTATGCATTGGGATAGGCAATATACTGCCCACTTAAAAATCAATTCTTAACTAACTGATATAAACACAGGTTTAATAGTAAAGTCCAGTTAAAAATATGTAGATAATAATTAATAAAAGTATATTTAGATTTTGTTAACAAGGCCATACGCAATTAAAAAGTAAACCTTATTTTTGTTATATTTAAGGTCGTCCCCCGAGCAAACGACTTTGGCCATACATTTGCCGCGTTGCCGAGATCGCGCCAAAACCCTATTATTTTTACTTATCTTGGTTCAAAATTGTCCTAAAAAAATTTAAAACGGCGAATATGTAGTTTATGATATTGTCGATCTATTGGCGTGAGTTTCAATTATAAAACGGCGAATATGTAGTTTATGATATTGTCGATCTATTGGCGTGAGTTTCAATTAAAAGTAATTTGTAAATCCTAAGGAGATGCTGAATGTATGCTTGAATTTTAACAAATTGGTATTACTTTGGAAGCTGATATCATGTGATTAAGAAACAAAAATAGAAAATTTAAAACGACAAAAGGAATGTTGATATACTGAAGATTATTGCTGTATTTTTATTATAACTTTGTAGCTTTCAGATTATGAGTTTATAAGGTTTTAAATACGGTCAATTACGGAATCTTCGGGCGGAACGCCCTTAACTACTTTTCAAATAACACGAAACCTTGTTCCTCTGTTGTTATTTCAATAGTAAACCTAATTTAATTGTTACTACAATGTACCTGTACCTACAGTGTACACGTATGTCAGTGTACATGTTTATATTATATTACTCATAAAACTCATGTCCTTCTGTTGACGGACTGAGTTTCCGAAAATGAATTAGATAATAGGTATGCTCAGTTTCCAAAGAACCTGATATACTGGAGTATGACTTATAGCAAAAAGAACCAAGCAAATCGGCTGTGATGTTGGGAGCTAAAAAACTGATAAAGGACTAAAATAAATATGGCCATAAATATAAATTTTATTCATGCCTTTGTCTTTTTAGGGTTCCGTAGCCAAAATGGCAAAAAACGGAACCCTTATAGATTCGTCATGTCTGTCTGTCTGTCCGTCCGTATGTCACAGCCACTTTTCTCCGAAACTATAAGAGCTATTGCAACTTGATAAGTAGATGTAGTCTGTGAACCGCATAAAGATTTTGATACAAAAATGGGAAAATTATTAAAAATTTTAGGGGTCCCCATAGGTACAACTGAAACAAAAAAAAATTTTTCATCTGGCCTATGCGTGTGGGATATCTGTGGATAGGTCTTCAAAAATCATATTGAGGTTTCTCATGTCATTTTTTTCTAACCTGAATAGTTTGCGAGAGAGACTCTTCCAAGGTGGCAAAATGAGTGTCCCCCCCCTCCCCCCCCTAACTTCTAAAGTAGGGGCAAATAATTCTAAAAAAAATATATGATGTAAGTACATTACTATAAAAACTACCGACGAAAATTGGTTTGAACGAGATCTAGCCAGTAGTTTTTTTTATACGTCATAAATGATAAACTTTAATTAAACTTTCATTATATCAAAAATGAAATATTAAAATAAATCAAAAACCTTATAATTTCATAGAAATAATTCTTATTGCTGCTAGGGAACCCTTCATGGGCGAGTCCAACTCGCACTTGGCCGGTTTTATTTAATTTCGATATGATTATTATAGTGCCTAGAGCAATTTTTTTTTGTGATTACTAACAAGCTAATTTTTTGTTAGTATGATCTACATTTTGAAAATCTCGTAAGTGATAACTAACAGGAATAGAAAGGATTTCATACTTTTACTTGATGGTCCTAAAATATGGATTGTTTTATTTGTAGGACGAGGTTACTCTTAAATTATATAACTATTAACCTACCAATATACAAAAAATCAGCTCGTTAGGGTTCCGTTTTAGGGTTCTGTAATCAACAAAACTTGGTTGACTACTGTACCCTAAAACGCAACACTAACCTGTCCTACAAATAAAACAATCCATATTTTAGGACCATCAAGTCAACGTATGAAATCCTTTCTATCTCTGTTAGCAACTAAATTCGAGATTTTTCAGAAATAAAAATGTTGTTCGTCTTATCAAAATGTAGAGCTACTCACAAAAAATTAGCTTGTTAGTAATCACAAAAAAATGTTCTAGGGCTCCCTCACTATCAAAGAAGTAGTGAAATGAAATTATTATTTTTAACAAAAAAATGAAAACCGACTTCCAATGTAAAAACAATCGTAATATGAACTAAAAAGTATTAAATAACTCTTACTCTTTAATAGTGCCTTTTTCAGAATTTGTCTAAATCTCAACTATTTCTGTACATACTACAGTCTTCATTATTTTGAAGTCGGTACCAGCTAATTTAATCGTGAGTTCAGTAATGTCAGAATATCTTAAACTTTTGGGACTTCAAAGTAATGAAGACTGTAATATGTACAGAAATAGTTGAGATTTAGACAAATTCTGAAAAAGGCACTATTAAAGAGTAAGAGTTATTTAATACTTTTTAGTTCATATAACGATTGTTTTTACATTTGAAGTCGGTTTTCATTTTTTTGTTAAAAATAATAATTTCACTCTTTTTAGAGTTGTCTACAAAATAAGGCTTTATGCGTAAATAACCAATACGAATGTTAATTATTCAGTACATTATGTTACTGTAAGCAAAATTGTGGCAAATGCTTACAGTTATCTAAGCGATGCTGCAATTTCCAAACTTTTATCTTTAAAGGTCCAGGAGTTCTGTTCAGTGCCTTTGGCCCAAGAGACACCTTTGTATGAAATTTCTCTTATTCGTAATATATGTTTAACTTACTAGAAACAACATTTTAACCATTATGAGCCTTTTGATAAATTTCAAGGATTTCCCTTGATTGCTCATAGATCCCATCATCAGCTCACCACTTTCGTAATTATTGTAAAAAATTAAGATTATATCCTATACAACATAACAAAAATTTCGAAAATCGGTCCACAAGCAGTGAAATAATCGTCAAAAACATTTGCTTCGATGCAAAATATCACGCAAAGTAGTACCAATAATTGGGTCATAGTGTGATGACCATGGTAGAATTATAGTTGTGATGATGATGATTAATCAAATTGATGTGTTGGCTTATGCTTTCAGTTGTTTAAACAACGCCGAAATCCCCGAACCTGTACCTATAAGCATTCAAAAGTTCTGTTCGGTACCTTTGGACGCAGGCTATAACCTGGTGCGAAGTTTTACTTTTTGGTAGCATTTACCTCGAATGCTTCAGAAAAAATTGAAATCACTATATGTTTCCATACAAATTTCAAGGAGTCCCCTCGATTCCTCAAGGATCCCATCATCAGATCACCACTTTTATGAACATGGTACCAAATTAGAGTCAAACCCTATACAACACAAAAAGAATTTTGAAAATCGGATCACAAACGGCTGAGTAATCGAGGAACATACAAAAAAAAAAGATACATACATCCGAACGTATTGCCTCCTCCTTTTTGGAAGTCGGTCAAAAATAAGAAATATTATTAATTGTGAATAGTAATAAATAATAACTATTAAACAAAAACTACAGAGTATTTTCGCCTTGCCTATCCTTAAATGTTTGTATGGCGAAAAACCAATAATTATATTATCTACTAGCTGTTGCCTGCGACTTCGTCCGCGTGGACTTTAGTTTATAGTTTTTCCCGTACATCGATTGAATAGTTAACGCGCAAATCATAAAAGTATATTGTGTGGGACAATATACTTTTATGATATGATAGATGTTCCGCGCGGCTTAGGAATGTCAAGGAAACCGTACATTTTTCCACAAAAAAAGAAACCTGGGTCCTTTCACGTGGTCTATTCTTCATGTGTGCCAAATTACATAAAAAATGCTCCAGTAGTTTCTTAAGATCTCCTACATTTTTTTCTACATTTTCCTCTTTTTTTCGCTTCTATTAGTTGTGGCGTAATAAAATATAGCCTATAGCCTTTGTCGACAAATGAGCTATCTAACACTGAAAGAATTTTTCAAATCCGACCAGTAGTTCCTGAGATTAGCGCGTTCAAATAAGCCCTTTCAAATAATTTAGCCCGTTTTTTCAACATTTTCCTCTATTTCTTCGCTTCTATTAGTCTTGGCGTGATAAAATATAGCCTATAGCCTTCCTCAATAAATGGGCTATCTAACATTGAAAGAATTTTTTCTAATTGGACCAGCAGTTCCTGAGATTAGCGCGTTCAAATAAGTCCTTTCTAATAATTTCCTCCCGTTTTTTCCACATTTTCCACTATTTCTTCGCTCCGATTGGTCGTAGCGTAATAAAATAAAGCCTTTAGCCTTTCTCAATAAATGAACTGTCTAACACTGAAAGATTTTTTCAAATCGGACCAGTAGTTCCTGAGATTAGCGCGTTCAAATAAGCCCTTTCAAATAATTTTCCCCGTTTTTTCCACATTTTCCTCCATTTCTTCACTCCTATTAGACTTAGCGTGATAAAATATAGCCCATTTATTGAGGAAGGCTATAGGCTATATTTTATCACGCTAAGACTAATAGAAGAATGTGTAAAAAACGGGGGAAATTATTTGAAAGGGTTTATCTCGCGAACTACTGGAGCAATTTTTATGTTATTTGGCACAGATAAGAAGTAGACCACATGAAGGATCGTGATAGGCTATCGATTTTAATCGTTTTTTTCAGTGGCTTTATATTTTATACCCGTGCGACGCGCCGGGGCGGGTCGCTAGTATTATTTTAATACACTGTCAAGTTATAATGATTCGCTTCTTGAACTTTGAAGTATATCTGTCGCAGTCCACTGGTTAAAAAAGCCGTTCAATCAAACAGCTCGCCCTTTGACTGAACAACGCCATTCAATCACACGGCTATACGTCGTTTAGCCCACTTGTTGACTGCAACGTTAGACGACGCTTAGCTAACTGGTTAAATGGCAAATAAACTAAGGTGACCATTAGTTTAGTATTATTATTACACAATTGAAATGATAACAAGTAGAATAAATTATTGTATTCTAACTCATTTTGAACAAAATTGTTATAAATACCTTGGTGATGCATTTCATAATCGCGTAATTTCTCCTCGAATATTTGTTTAAATTTTGATTCACTCGTATGTGCTCCCATAATTTCTGTCACTTTAATAACACTTGTAACGTATATTTACTAAAAATATCTTAATACAATCACAAAATACCGGCTAGTTGACGCCATATTGTAAAAAAAACGCACCTAGCGCCGCGGTGGTAAGCGCTGAACTAATTCAATCAAACGGCTGCTTTTGAATCAGCTGTAGTGTTGAACGTTTTGAACGACTGAAATATTCAATTAAAAAGCTAGACGTGTGATTGAATGACGTTGTTCAGTCAAAGGGCTAGCTGTTTGATTGAACGGCTATTTAAACCAGTTGGCTGCGACATATCTACAACTTCGAGCCCTCCCTCCTCCTTTTAAGTAGGTGCGCCCTAATGGTTGCGAGGTCATTTTAATAAATTAACAGCACGTTAAAAAATACAATAAATTATATTTTGTTTTTATAAAATAGAATATAATAAAATAATTTAAATAAGCGGTCCATATGGGTTTACACACACTGATTCTGCAGCAAAATAATATATAAATTTGTTAAAAATCATTATTAGTACTTACTTAATTTAAAATAAGAATAGGTAATATGTTTTCTGTTAGAATTGTGCCCATTCACCCCTAACCTAAATCCTAATTGAAGAACCATAGACAAAAACTAAACAGGGACGGATTTATGTTTATTTATAATTTACATTATAATAATAAACAGATGCTAAGCAAGCAATAATTAATTAATTGTAATTTGTAAATAATAAAATATCGCTATTTGTTCATAATATTAATGATAGAAAATTAGAAATAGGTACAGAATTAAATTATTGAAACCTATTCTGTACTACATTAGCAAATAATGTTGAATATGTCATAAGAAGTTATAAAAAAAATTAAGTTTTTACCTTTTTATTTTCAGCGGCTCTGGTAACGGTATAAATAAAATTAAATACATAAATAATATAAAACACTGAGATATTTATCTTCATTATGCCAAATTAATAAATAAAGTTCATTTATGTTGTATTAATTTAAAACACTATAACATATAAACAAAGTTGATTAAAAACGAATGTAATACTACAAATAATAAATTTTTCTTCAACATTTTGTTCTATAATTTAAAAATAATATCAACTCTCTTTGTTACAAAATATTGAACAGGTAGTGATATGACTTCGTACGGCGATACGCAAACAAGTTAGCTACAGAATAACAGAAAGAAATAATATATCCCGTGCCGCCGCCACACCGCGCCGCACCGGGTCAAACATAGGCAAAAAGCGCACTCCACAGGCGCACACGCACCCCACCCAGCGACCACCGTACGTTTGACAGATGACCACAGACAATTTCTTCTTCTTCTTTTTATTATGGCGGCCTCAGTGAGTTGCCAATGTCAGAGTGATTTTGGGAAGACTTTGCTCTATATTGCAGGTCTGGTGAAGAAACAAGGTACAGTATCTAATAATTTAAATTCTGTTGAATATACCTAAAACAAACAGAGGTTAGTAAAACATCACAATTTTATATTGTTAGAACGAATATATGTACACAGAATATCAATAAAAGAGGTATTTACATAACATAAAATTGATTTAAAATTGATAGGGCGAGGAATATTGATAGGAAGGAGGTCATAAAGGGAGGACTGGTTTTTGGGATAGCAGAAAAAGATAATTATGGTCCAAGGTACCCTCATCTAAACCACACTTACAAAGAGAACTACACAGACAATTTACACACCAATGGATTTGAATGAGACATTGACATTTAGGGTATGTTCCGAAATGTACTGCGAACACTGCAGAGTGTGACGTCATTTTAGTATACTGCGAAGCCGTTCCTTTATAGTTAGTATACTGTTGGTATACTGGTTACTATTTAAAACGGAACGCAATCCAGTATACTATCAACTGCATTTTTGACAGCTCGTATTGAACATTTTCAACACAGTCTAATAAGGTTAATTTTTGCAATTCTTCCAGTGTTTTATTATTATTAATCCAAATATTAATTTGGATTAATAATAATAAAACACTGGAAGAATTGCAAAAATTAACCTTATTAGTTTAATCCCAAAGTTATAAATTTCTGTAACTATACAGAAATTTATAACTTTGGGATTAAACTGTAGATATTGTTTTAAAACGTTAGACACTCGAGTGGTTTTGACACTTGACTTTTGACAGTTGACTGATCACGTGATCAAAGTACTGCGAGTGCCTTACCTCGAAAACGTCAGTGCTCACAGTGTAATATGGCCACGATTGATGACGTCACATATTTCACTATGGTACTGCGGCAGTGTACTGCAACTCCATAACGGAACGATTTTTTATACAGTGATAGCACTGTGCAGTGGTCGTAGTACAATTCGGAACATAGCCTTTATGACTATGAATGCGCCACGACTTTGGCACAGTATAGCAATATTATATCCCTAGATATTATATTGCTATACTGTGACTTTGGCCACGACTCACGAGTCATAAAGCTCACGAATCATTAAGTTGTTATGGTACCACAAAATTTATTTAAAAATATTATTCATCATACTAATTATGATTATGAAGACGTTTTTTCTTTCAATAGACCATATTGTAAATGTTAACGTAAATGTTTATTGCCTATTCACCATCTTCCTAAAAATGATTAGTGTCAATTTTAAATTGTCAGTGTCAAATGAAAAGAAGAAGGCGAAGTTGTTTGTGAATCGTTTATCGTCAAAGATATCTTTGTTTATCGTAATATTTGTGTTGTTTTCACTTCATGGGATTTACAGTTTAGTTTAGTTGTAGACTGTAATAACAAATTAATATAGTTTATATACCTACTATAGTGGTAACAAAGAATTATTACTAATAATATCATGATAATAATAATAATAGGTAATATGATGCCGGCACTGTTCCCCATTTTATGGTTCGACTTCCTATAAAATCGTATTTTGCGTGTTACGTTTGTTTGAATAGTTGAATTTGTACGATAAATTCGGAATTATGTACTTATAATATTGTTATTCAGGTTGTGCTGGAGCTACACTGTCATAAATGCCGCTAACTTTTTAGGGAAGTGCGAATCAAATAAGTTATTTTCTTGACGAAATACGTTTTCGAAATAATATTATGTTTATGATATAATCATAAAGTTAATATACCTATCGGAATAGAGCAACAATCTCGAGCTGTCAAACGTAACCAAAATTGGTTTTCATCTGTGTGAAAAATATGTGTACGTATACACTTACACAAGCATGATTGAACATGAATTCTATGAGATTATATTGACAACGTGCGGCACGTGCCGACTGGACGTCAAAAAAAGAGTGCTGCTGTCATGTATCACACGTCTCTTTTTACCACGCGGTGTTACTGATAGTGGCATCTCGCTTGCTCAGGCCTTTGTTTCTCTATTCCGCTAGGTATATTAACTTTATGGATATAATATACTAAAGTGGATTTTTTATGATTCGTAAATCATAAAAAAACCATTTTAGAATAATATTTGAATTTGACTTTAACAGTTTCTGAACTCATACAGTAACCATTGGAATATAAAAAATAGTATTATAGGTACAATATTCATTTAAGTTAACTTATTGCAAATTAATATGAATATTATTACATCATGTATGATATTGATATTCTTAACATTGATATCAGTATTCATAGTTCACTCAGTAAGTACACAAATATTTAACTAATTGTTAAATAATTTAAATAATGGTTGAACACTAATAAAACACACTTTTTCTTGCACTTTATCCACTATATTAAGATATTATTATTACTTTTTAACAAATTACACGACCGGTTTCGAAATTATTCATCATCAGGTGTAAGTTTAACGTCGGTAGTTTTAAATAATTAAATATAATCAAAACAAACATTAGATTGTCAGCATCATGGTATTTTTTTACAATTTGGTAAAATTTTTATTGCAAATAAGAGTATTTTCTACTAATGTTAAAATTAATATTAAGTTGGATTTACCTATTTTATATTGATAAATTAATAATTTTATGCTGGTAATGTCACATATACAGATTTCAGAGCCTAAAATTAAGTAATAATTGTTAAATTTCTAAATTATAATTAAAATATGTCACAAAAATTTCCTTAAAATTATTAAATGTCAAATAAATTAATATAAACGATGTCAAACTAACAATAATAAAACTTAAGACGATACAATTGTATTGTATTTTATTACAGGACATTTAAATTATTATTACTTATACATGAATTTCAATTTACATTTCACCGCTAATTTAATTTATTGACATGATATTTATTAATTTTATATAATTTTATGGACATTATATTTTATTTGTTGACATGATATTTTAATTTAGTTTAATTTATTTGACATTAATATAGATATTAATTTTTATAATTTTAATATTATGGACAATTAAATTAAATTATTGGTGATGAAATTAGACAATTGTATCGTCTTAAGTTTTATTATTGTTAGTTTGACATTGTTTATATTAATTTATTTGACATTTAATAATTTTATAGAAATTTTTGTGACATATTTTAATTATAATTTAGAAATTTAACAATTATTACTTAATTTTAGCCTCTGAAATCTGTGTATGTGACATTACCAGCATAAAATTATTAATTTATCAATATAAAATAGGTAAATCCAACTTACTATTAATTTTAACATTAGTAGAAAATACTCTTATTTGCAATAAAAATTTTACCAAATTGTAAAAAAATACCATGATGCTGACAATCTAATGTTTGTTTTGATTATATTTAATTATTTAAAACTACCGACGTTAAACTTACACCTGATGATGAATAATTTCGAAACCGGTCGTGTAATTTGTTAAAAAGTAATAATAATATCTTAATATAGTGGATAAAGTACAAGAAAAAGTGTGTTTTATTAGTGTTCAACATGAATTTCCACCAAGAACCGTCAGTACAATCAATTACATAAATAATGGTTGTTAAAAACTTAAAAAGTGTTATTAATATTACCACAAACGCTCAGTTTTTTTTTAGTTTTTGCTTCAAAGACCATAGAAAATTATCATCATAATATGCTCATCATTTTCTATGGTCTAAGAAGCAAAAACTAAAAAAATCAAAACTGGTTATTGGTTACATTTCATAAGTTACATTAAAATTTTCATGTAGGTACTTGTCCAAAATTAACTTTGCCTCTCTCTTTCTTTTACAAAACTTTTGTTTGAAAACTGCATCAATTTACCTGCATTTTTCAATTTTCATTAAAAAATCGAATACTAGATGGATTTAATAAGCTGAAGAAACGTTTAAAGTTATTTTAGAAGCAAAAAAAAAATCTTTTTAGATATAAATTGATTAAGATTACATTGTAAAAGTATTTTGATCGTTATCATTTTTTAGTCACACTTGATTTTAATTTTTTTTGATTCAAATTGTAGTGATTTTTACATATTTATTATTTTTCAGTGTAACCATTGCAATACTAAGGAAGGGAAATTAAAAATTGTGAAATATGCTGCCCCTAAAAATAAATTTCTATTGCGCTTTTCAAACACTACGTCTCCCTACTAAAATTATTGCAATAAAGTTTTAGGATCATGGAAGAAGTTTCAATAATTAAAAAAAAATAGTTTAGTAACTAATTATTATCTCCTTAATAAAAACCATAGTGACTAAAAAATCTAGTATTATTATGTGGCAGACATATTTAATTTAGTCTTGTTTTGTCAACTTTCAATCAATCAAATCGTTTAAAATTCAACTTGGGTCGACTCAACCCGACATATCAAGAATTTACGACTAACTTTGACTTGGCATTTAAAGACTTGGCCCAGCAATTAACGAAGGTTCGCCATGTCCTCTAAATATCCAATTCCCTGGCACATATGTACCTCCTTACCCTTCTAATTACTATTATCAGTTACTTTTGCGTTACATAGTCAAAATTTTGTAGACGCCTCAATTTTATCGCCACGAAGGAAACAGTGGACGAAGATTGAACATAAAAGAGAAAGAAATGCTATCAGAAAAGACGCAGATAGTTCTAAAGCAACTTGAAGATAAAATACCAAACAATAAAAAGTTTTATGAGAATCTGGTAAACCAATTGGAACAGGTATTTTCGGCACCACAGCTGAGATGGTCTTGTAAAAAATGTATAGGGTGAAAATTGTAAAATATAATGCTACATAAAAATTGTAGCTTTATTTCTTCCGATTAAGAGCGGACTGTAAAATTTTGCTGTGTTTTCTCATAAGTATTACGATCCCGGAAGACGACTGACTTAAATGAAATTGAGATTTATTTAACATTGTATATTTATAGCCCAGTCACTTTCATCATCATGTCATCAAGGGTCAAAAGTTACAAAAAGCGACTTTTTACTTTTTTTTGCAAACTATTTAATACGTCTTAATCTATACTTATTTACTAATTCACTAATCTATACTAATATTATAAAGCGGAAGAGTTTGTTTGTTTGTTTGAACTACTGGTCCGATTTGAAAAATTCTTTCAGTGTTAGATAGCCCATTTATCGAGGAAGGCTATAGGCTATATTTTATCACGCTAAGACTAATAGGAACGAAGAAATAGAGGAAAATGTGGGAAAAACGGGGGAAAATTATTTGAATGAGCTTATTTTAACGCGCTTATCTCAGGAACTACTGGTCCGATTTGAAAAATTATTTCAGTGATAGATAGCCCATTTATTGAGGAAGGCTATAGGCTATATTTTATCAGGGTAAAACTAATAGAAGCGAAAAAATAGAGGAAAATGTGGAAAAAACGGGATGAAATTATTTGAAAGGGCTTATTTGAACGCGCTAATCTCAGGAAAAACTGGTCCGATTTGAAAAATTATTTCAGTGTTAGATAGCCCATTTATCGAGAAAGGCTGTAGACTATATTTATCACGCTAAGACTAATAAGAGCAAATAAATAGAGTAAGATGTGGAAAAAACGGGGTAAATTGTTTGAAAGGGCTTATTTGAACGCGCTCATCTCGGGAACTACTGGTCCGATTTGAAAAATTATTTTAGTGTTAGATAGCCCAGTTATAGAGAAAGGCTATATTCTATCACGCTAAAACTAATAGGAGCGAGTAAATAGAGGAAAATGTGGAAAAAACGGGGGAAAATATTTGAAAAGGCTTATTTGAACGCGCTAATCTCAGAAACTACTAGACCAAAGTCTATGCCTAAAGTAATTTTTGATGTTAATATAGTGTCAAGAGTTAAGTCTCATAAAACCTATACCTTTGATTCCGAATAGATGTAATAAGCGCTCATGGATTCACATAGGATCGGGAATTAGAATCTTTTTTTCTGATGATGAACCCAAGCTTTCCTCAAACAATTGTCTGTAGTGAATTTTTTATACTTTACCAATATTCTGTTGTCTACATTCACTGCATTCAGGAAGAATGGTCGAATGTTGTTTATAGCAATGATATTCTATGTTACTAATTTTAGAAACTCATTGGTTTATAGCATAGACTTATAATATATCGTTTATAGTATTAAAAGAAGTGACACTGAAAGTCAAATATCAAAATCTATCAAAATCTCAGTGAAGTTATGACCTTCATTTGAAATTCTTTAGAAAATAATATGTATTCTAACGAATTAAGACCATACTACATTCTGATAAAGAAGGAGGAAGAAAAGGGGGATAGGTTTGCTAGGATAAGTGTGGAAGTGAAACATACTAGTAGACCGGAACCGCCTAACCCATTTGTGTTGAAATCCGTGCATACGCAGACCTATCCCACCACTCTGATCCCGGCTGCACCCAGAAAAGTCTGTTGTTTCCATTGCAATTAGGTGAGAACAAAAATGAACACCGAGGGAATACTGCTACAGAAGAAAAAACAGTTTATGAACTTTCTACTAATAATTTTGGCCCAAGATATTGGAAATCTTTTTGAAAATTCAATCCGAATGATATGCTGCCACAAAATGTCTAGTAATGTTTACATTTTCTTATTACAATCTTGCAATTATTTGTCGCAATACCTGGCTGTGGACCTTGATATGAAAGACGTACTGGAAACTCCCACTCCTAATGTAATTTGAATTTTGGATAAGTATAAGTTTATAAAGGACATCGAGTAAAAATATAATACCTATACATTTTATTTGTGTCTTGAATTCTTGATGCATCTGCTGTCATGGTGCGTAAAACATTGAACATTAATCTATTTTCTGGAACTGATACTCGTACTCTAGTTAGCGCTACTGAACTAAGTAAGATATCGCACTTTGTCAAACAAAAGCGAAGGTTGTGTAGCTGTTTGTTGACAGGTAAACATTGTGAAATTGGTATAGTATGATATGGGGGACCTACATTATAGCAGGAGCGATAATAATGACGCATTTTAAATATACACTTAGGTACAAAGCAGCTTCACAAATCACAGAAGCCCACATTTTTGACACATTTCTAATAGGCAGGTTATCAAGGGTGGTCACACTCACTTATGTGAATAAAACCCCTTTTTTGTGTAAAAACTATTAACTACTATCAAGGCATCCAGGACAATGGAGTCAGGGTAAGAAAATTTAAAAGGCCATGAAATCATGGCTTACCATAATATGAATGAAAATAATACTAAGTATCTATTTGTCTTTTCTGCACAAAATTGTATATAGGTGTAAATTACGCTATTTTCATTACTGTTAGTTGTGTCTTTAATAATTATAAATCATAATAGATGAACAATAGTTCATAAAATCTGTAAATTATAGTATCTATGTAATTTAAACAATATCGTCTGTAATAACAATTACTAGGTATGCACTCAACTTGTTACCTGACTCAACAGAAATATCTAGTAGATAACATATTTTAGTTACTATAGGTAGATACTTAGCCTGTATCTACATTCTATGCTACGAGTACATCTACAGACGTATGAAGCCAATATGAAAGAAGTAGGTAAATATTCAATTGTGCGAATGGTGAGTAGCAGCATCTGAATGTGACCATTTCATCTCAGTTTTTCATTTCTGTATGAATGACGCAGCATGTTCGCTGCAGTTAGATCAAAACCGTCAGACTTGAGGTGAGTTGTCCATTATGTACGAGTAGCGTAGCGGCTTGCGTGAGAGAATTCTAGTCGCTAGTGAGCTACAATCTGAGCATGTCTGTGCCTCGTATGAGTTAATACACGTGCGCTTATAAGTATTACGGTAGTATCTGAGCGATAATATCTCGCTTCTAACAATCGAATGACGTGTACGCAACCGCGGTAATTACAAGTGATGGGGTCCCAAGAATTACGCTCTCAACACCAAAGCCTTTTGCAGACTGATCATTTACGAAATGTGAGTATAATCAGATTTAATTATTCGTTAAGCTAATACTGAACGCATTATAAACTGCACTAATTAAAAGCGTAAAACGTTATACAATATTGAAGCATTTTTCAGACTTCGTGAATATTTTGCAATTCCTACCATAATAATTTATGCCATATTAAAAATACTTAAGCCTAGCTACAACGATTATTAAAACCTCAGTTATATTGACTCCATAAGGAAGCTTTTCAGTATCCAGTTAAAAACAGTACAAAACGCAGATTTATTGCATCATCTGGTATTAATATTCCAAGTTCTAGTCCTCCAAATTATTGTATCTACCTACCCAGCATCGGTAGGCTCAAACTAGGTAGGTAAGAAAATTCCTTGTAAAATGTATATTTTGGTGAGTACGAATAATTTTCTAAAAGAGACAAAAAAGATCTAAGGACAGGCAAAAAAACTGGTAAAGCAGGTCTTAAGTACCGAATACCAAGTATTTAATACATTACAGTACAAGTATGTATTTATGTTGTATTAAAAAATTTAGCTAATACATATTAAAGAAGGTTCATTTTTTGCGGCCAAATATTTCACGCTTTGCCACCCACGCACTCAGTAGTCAGAACTTCTGATCCAAGAAATTGGCTTTTGTATTTCGGTAAGACCGGTAATCTATCACTATTCACTTTAAGATAGACGGGCTCGCTCTTGTAAATCCGCTGGGGTTACGAATTCGGAATTTCCATGATATCTATTTAAATTAAGCGCCTAATACTTTGTCATAGCAATTTATTTTTCGCGTTCCGATGTGCTTGCTACACGTCTTGTATTCAAATAAAACATAATATTTTATTTCTGATAAATAGATGACTTTTTTTTATTAAATAAGGGGGCAAACGAGCAAACGGGTCACCTGATGGTAAGCAACTACCGTCGCCCATGGACACTCGCAACATTAGAAGAGCTGCAGGTGCGCTGCCGGCCTTTGCCGGACTTTGATTCTAGGGTCTGAAAGGAAACATGTTTCAGTTTTTAGGGTTCCGTAGTCAACAAGGAACCCTTATTTCAGCCTGTCCGTCTATCTGTCCGCGGTTTTGCCCAGCCTACCTATAGTGATAGGACCTACAAAGCTGTAATTAATGATGCCGAAAATATTATTACTTATAATTTAAAATCTTAAAAAAATATATTTTCTATGGTACACATCAAGCGAGGATGATTTTTTTTTCGCGCCCACCCTACTGTGTCGTTGGATAGGTTTTAAAAAAAGTATTAAGTACGAGTATTAAGAGATCATTTTCCGATTGAGGGATCCATTTGTGAATTAATATGAAGTTATAAAATGGAAAAAATCGTTAGTTCAGACTCCAGGGTCTTCTACCACTTCTACCAGCTAAAGTCTAAACGCCCTAAGGCCTAAACGGTTACCTACTTCTGGAAATGTGAAAAATTCACGTGAGTAGGAATCATCAAACAACACACAGAAATGCAATGGCCGATGCTGTCGATTTTGCGGAAATGCGTCGGCATAATATTAAGGGCCTTACCTACGGAGAATCCGTAATTTACCGTATTTAGAGAAATTCATAATTTGAAAGCTGCAGATAAAAATACAGCAATAATCTTTAGTATCTCAACATTCCATTCCAAGTTTTAAATTTTCTATTTTCGTTTATTATATTCATTACTCATGATATCAGCTTCCAAAGTAAAGCCAATTTATTAAAATTCAAGCATACATTCAGCATCTCCTTAGTATTTACTATTTACAAATTACTTTTATTTGAAACACACGCCAATAGATCGATAATATTAATATCATAAACTACATATTCCCCGTTTTAAATATTTTTTAGGTTAATTTTGAACTAAGATAAGTAAAAAAATAGGGTTTTGGTGCGATCTCGGCAACGCGGCAAATGTATGGCCAAGGTCGTTTGCTCGGGGGACGGCCTTAATTGTATAGGAAATTTCCATTGTGCGTTCTGTGGCGCTATAAATTTTAACGGTGCGACGCGTGCCGCAATGCTACTGCGTTACTTCGAGGCCTTCACTCTCATAAGTCATAAGGATAACCCAGTGGGATATTATCCATTATCTATCCCACTGGGTTATGACTTGGATGACCGTCATGACTTAGGGGGGTATTACATTATCATTTATATGAAATATGAATGAATATCCAATCAAAAATGATTATTTGATCAAATAATCATTTTTGATTGGATCCTATAATATATGATCCTATAAATGATCCAATATAAATGATAATGTAATACCCCCCTTACAAACGGGATGACCGATGAGGATGACCCACCATCGGTCATCCGACCCCGATCCGATAGGTCATCCGACCGACACGACTGGCGAGAGATCAAGCGCAGGACCAACTTTTACTTGCTCATTAGACGCATCTTTATTCTTTCTTGTCAGACATTCAGCTGTGATAAGCCTGCATTGACCGCCCCTCACCAAACTTGGGAACAACATTTTTTAACGCGGGAATCAAACCCACGACCTCCGAGTTCAGAGCCACAAACGAACCTTTGGAATCTCAGGTCGATAACGATTAGGTACATCTACATAGGTATCAAAAATTGAAAATTAGCGTTGCGGTCTGCAGATCCGTTCGCAACATTGATGAATGCGAACCAATATGGATTATGGTATTACCTGAAGCACCTCCCGGCTCAGAATTAATATTACTAAATAGTTCCTACGTAACCGGGGGTATGTGGGAGTGACCCACTAAAACCACCTGCGATTTGTCAGCCATATAACGGAGGGTGTCCTGAATCTGTCAAACACAAGACCACCCTACGATTTGGTATTTCAGCTTGAATGTTGATTATTTATTGTACTTAACTAAGATGTTATAATATTATATCACATAAAATTTTCTTTCCTTCTTTTTTCTTTCTAAAAGGTTTAATTTATCTAACTAATAATGTAGAAGCTTATAAGTTATATCAAAATTTTAAATTACCTAATTAAGATGCGCTTACACGGGTGCAATAAGGGGTTTCACACACAGAGCAGGTAATGTACATGATAAATAATAATTATTAATCATTATATCCCGGGATGTATAGCTTTTTAGATCATTTTAAGAATATTGTTATTACCTTGGAAGTCGGGTTCAATTTTTTGTTAACAAATTATAATTTTACTCTTTTTAGTTATCTACAGGACCACAAGGCTTTATGCGTAGATTTAAACCATTACGAAAGTTAACTTCATATTTACATTATATTACTGTAAGCTATTGTGGTAAATGCTTGCAATTGCAATATATATATATATATATATACGAAAAAAAATGTACAGACGAACATAATATTATAAACTCCTCCTTTTTGGAAGTCAGTTAAAAACTAGGGCTGATGCCTGATGGTATAGACTATAGTCCGTCAAGATAGTGAAGAAATTAAAAAGTGGCAACATCATAGTGTCATCCCTTTCAAATCAATCTAAGGATTGATTTGAAAGGGATGACACTATGCCTCAAAGAAAGTAGAGTCCGACGGAGATGAAGTTTACGAACTCGCCTCGTAATTTCAACCGTAGGGGACAGATCACCTTTCGAGCGCCACATCTTATTCATGAAGATATTTCAAGGTCATTTAACAACAATCTAGTCGGTTAGGAACATAAGGATAAGACACCGAAAGGCGAAAACAAACAGTATGATTGTCTGCAGTATCTATAACATTTATATCACAAGCTGTCAATTATTTTCATCCAAGATGCTCTTATCATTTATCAATCATCTATTGATACTAGATTGCAAACCTATCTCATTTTTAGGGTTCTGTAGTCAACAAGGAACCCTTATAGTTTCGGTCTGTCCGTCCGTCTGTCTGTCTGTCTGTCCGCGGTTGTTCTCAGAGACTATAGGACCTACAAAGCTGTAATTTGGCATGAATGCACTTATTAATGATGCCGACAAAATGGTACATGAAATCTTAAAAAAATATTTTTTATGGTGGACGTACCGTACCTACACATCAAGCGGGTATAAATTTTTTTTCGCGTCCACTCCATCATGTGGGGTGTTGTTGGATAGGTTTTTTAAAAATATTATGAGTATTCCTAGATCATTTATATCCGATTTCACAAATGGATTCCCCATTTGTGAAATATGAAGTTTTAAAGTGGAAAAAATCGTTGAGTCTAGTCACTAGTGCCCCGCTTCTACCAGCTAAATGGTTGCTTCTGGAAATGTGAAAAAATTGACGGGAGTATGAAATATGCTGAATTTAAAAGTAAAACTGTCACAGCTAAGAAGACTTCATAATGTATTGAGTAATTTTATTGTTTGTTTAAAAGGGCGTTCCTTATGGAGATTCCGTAATTTACCGTATTTCAAGCCTTATAAACTCATAATTTGAACTCTACAGAGTTATAATAAAAATACAGAAATAATATTCAGTATATCAACATTCCTTTCCCCGTTTTAAATTTTCTATTTTCGTTTATTATACTCATGATATCAGCTTCCAAAGTAAAGCCAATTTATTAAAATTCAAGCATATCCAGCAGCATCTCCTTAGGATTTATAAATTACTTTTATTTGAAACACACGCCAATAGATCGACAATATCATATGCTACATATTCCCCGTTTTAAAATTTTTTTAGGGCAATTTTGAACAAAGTTCAGAAAAAAAATGGGTTTTGGTGCGATCTCGGCAACGCGGCAAATGTATGGCCAAGGTCGTTTGCTCGGGGGACGGCCTTAACCCACATCTAATGAAATAAGCATGCAAGGAATTATCCATCCAAAGAAATAATTTACACATATTTCTTGAATGTCACACCAAGTGACCAGCATCAACAGTCCTTTAGTGGTACTTTTGGTTCCTGTGGTACTTGATTTTGCCGTAGTTGATAACATAGAAGAATGCCATTGATCCAACCCGAAGTTGGAAGAATGGGGCTATACCCACTCTCTTAGGCTGCATGTACTTGTGTTGCCACCTCCACCAGGCTCGGCTGCATGCTCCGGCGATCGCGGACGGAGTCTTGTTCCTGCGTCCGAGCCACGCCCCGATTTCAGAGATTTTCACTTGTCCGAAAGGAGTATCCTATGTTTTCCATAGTAACGAGCGGGGTCGTAGGGCCCATGAATTATGAACCGCTGGATTATACATAACTCTTTTGGATAGTCACCGATGGCCATCTATACGGTCTATCGGAATAAATAGTCGATCAACTAAAAAAAAATATTCGGACAAAAAGTATTTAAGGAACTTTTCGTTCAAATTTATTTCAACGTAACTGAGATGATGTTGTAACGGCCTGTCCACATCTCCACGTCACGACGTCAACGTGGAACCAGGAATGGTGCGGTAACGTGGCACGGTACGTTGACGTGACGTGAAAATTTACGTCAACGTAACGTGAAAATGCACGTCACGGTGTAGCAACATTTTACGTCTTTTTAGGGTTCCGTACCCAAAGGGTAAAAACGGGACCCTATTAATAAGACTTCGTTGTCTGTCGGTCTGTCCGTCTGTCTGTCACTCGAGAACGGTAATAGCTAGAGAGTTGAAATTTTCACAAAATGTGCTTATCTGTTGCCGCTATAACAACAAATACTAAAAACAAAATAAAATTAATATTAAAGGGGGCCTCCCATACAACAGTGATTTTTTTGGCCTTTTTTGCTCTATATCAATAATGGCAACAGGTAGGTAGGTACTTGATTTTTTCACAAAATCCTTAGTTATATGCGTACTTTAATATTTAATAATAATAATAAAATAAAATAAAAATTAAGGGGGGCTGCCATACAAAAAACACAATTTTTGGCCTAATTTTGCTCTATAATGGTACGGAACCCTTCGTGCGCGAGTCCGAATCGCACTTGGCCGATTTTATTTTCTTAAATTTTTGAAGCATGAATTGATGAAGCAGAATTTGTATTGTGCGGTCCTATATCTATACCTAAGTAGTGACGAATGTAAACACACCGGCAAAATTAGCGGAACATAACAAAATTTCGTTTTTTTTTTATATTGTTCAATTTTTTTTATATAATTGTTTATTTATTTATTTATTGATTATTAAAAAATCAATTTTATATAAACTTAGGGCATAAAAACGTGAAAAAAATCGGCAAAAATCGAAGATTAAGAAAATCTTTGAAATTTCAGTAGTAAGTTTTTAAGTTAAATTTTCCATTTTTATTAAAGAAATGCCATGTTAAAAGAGTGTCATGGCCTTCTATGGATCTCAAGAGGTCCTGGATACGCCATTCCATGCTTGCATTTTGATTGTCAATCATTCCCTGTGGGATATTCTCCTACTCCTCCAGTAGCGCCAACTCGAGCTCCTGGACACATTTTGGACCTTTTATTTTAAACTCGTACCGTTCACCCATTGATGTGCCACACGTCTTCAATCGGATCCACATCCGTAGACCGTGCTGGTCTCTCCACCCGGGCTACACCAGCATCATTTTGGTAATAATGCCCGATTTTTTACTCTATGGACGCGCATAAAATTGAAGTTACTACCTAAAACTGTGTAAAAGGCACACCATGCAGTTCCAGGATGTCTGTGCTATAGCCCCGTGCTGTCAAAGTACCATCATCAATAATCATCAGCTCCGTGCGGGCTTCAAATCATGTGCCACCCCAAACCATTACGAAGTCTGCATCATAGGCCACTGTTTCCGTTAAATTTGATGGCCTATAGCGTTCCTTACGATTTATCCACATTATTTGTCGCCTGTCAACAAAATGTACATAGAATTTGCTCCCATCACTGTACAGCACAAGATTTCACTCACTTGTCTAATTTTGATGTTCACGCGCAAATCTTAGCCTGGCTCTTCGGTGTCCTGTCTCAAGTTTTGGTGCCCTTGCTGGCACTTTTGAGTTTAATTTAACTTCTTTAAGTCTTCTTCTTACTGTACAATCACTTACACATACATGTCGGACCTGTTCCGACAGGTTTCGTGTCTGCATAGCAGTTTGAGGTCGATTTCTTAAGGTTTGTTTCCTTACAAAACGGTCATCCTCAACCATTGTCACCTGATATCTGCCTTGTTCTCGTCTCCGAACGTAAGATCCAGTCTCTCTGTAGCGTTGAAAGTTACCTACCACCATATATACACATAAGTCACCTAAGGCCTGACTGACCGAACGGTAGGTGTGACCTTTCTCTATCGTTGTTACAGCTCTAGCTGTCGTAGATGCTGGGAAATCACTAATTTTGTATCTAAGCAATATGTTCTTCTAAAAACCAAACAATCAAATGAGCTAAGCATACCTTGCACCCCGCTAAAACGCCATTCTTATCAGGAACACATTACATCGTCAATAATCGAAAAACACTTATTAGGGCATAATTGCTATAAAAACCTGTTATCTTGCCAGTTTTGTTCAATATTTTATTTCTTAAATGAGCTTAGAAACTATAAAAAAGGATTTCACACAGCCCGACCCACTTGAGCTCAAGTTGTGGCCCTTTTTACCTATGTTCCGCTAATTTTGCCGGTGTGTGTATCTCAGTTTTACAAGGCAGGGTGACGTACAATATAGGTAATAGTACCTATATTGTACGTCACCCTGCCTTGTAAAACTTGCAACCCTATGTATAGACATAGGGTTGCCATCACAGAAATAAGATCTAGATAGAAGCGCTATGTCGCTCCATTTGTATGAACACGAGCGTGTCACTTTTTTCATACCTACTGTGACGTCACAAGAGCGCTTTAGTGATGGAATACCCGTACGCGCGGAATCGATTCAAAGGAATCGCCGCGCCTCGCCTCTTTTGCCATTTTAATAGGTATATTCGATTTTTAATCGATTATTATTCGAGTTCATAGACAGAGGAATGATAAATCTTAAGATACATGCTTGCCAGGACAGCTAGTAATCTAATCTAATATATATAAATCTCCTGTCACGATGTTTGTCCGCGATGGATTCCTAAACTACTTAACCGATTTTTTTTTTAATGTACGTGCTTTTTTCCAACTTGAGAGATAGGTTAGCTTAGTTCTTTAATTATAGTCGCAATTTTATTTTATTGAAAATTATTTGTCTATAATTAATTGACAGTCACAATTATCTGTTAACTCCAAAAGATTCCAACAGATGTCGATACTTTTCCACTGGATTGAGTAAGTAACGGCTACTGGGTCCTTTATATTATATTGATAGGTGCATTTGTTGAATAAATAATAGTAAATTATTACAACCTGAGACTGACGGCGACCATTGTTTGTGCGACGGGATAGCGATCGACGTTGCCATGGTAACATACATATTTAGTCACTTCAATAAAATAATATGGCAAATACATAATATATTATGGCAAAGCAACGTTTGCCGGGACAGCTAGTATATTATATTATTCTAAATTAAATCACTAAACAGGAACATAAATACATATTACATAACTAGCTGTCTCGGCAGACGTTGTTTTGCCATTTAAAGTATTTGTACTTCATCAGTTGATACAAAATCTTACCCCCTCCTTTGTCCCCTAAGAGGGGTGGGGGGAAATTTTTTTTACACCAGATGTTAAGTTAGAAAAAACAGTTAATAATATGAGGTAAGTCCATTAAAGAAAAAAGTTTGATACAAAATCTGACCCCCTCTTTAGTCCCCTTAGAGGGGTGGTGGGAATTTTTTTATACACCAGATATTAAGTTGGAAGAAGACAAATATATCTGCGAAAACTGCATTCAAATCGGATCAGTAGTTTTCGTGTGATAGTGGAACAAACATACAGACAGACAGACAGACAGTAGACAAAAAACTAACTACAGTTTTAACTTCTATAGCGATGTAGTGACACCCCCGCTTATTATTTTTTAATACCTTTAATGTACAGAATTTTTATTTATACAGTTTTATAATATGTATAGAAATATAATTACCGAGTCACAAAATATCCCAAAGCGAACATTATCATTCCTCTGTTTCATGTATGTTTCGAAAATCAATTAATTAGAATCAAGAATATGTATTATGTACAACACTATTTGCTTCATTTGACAGAAAAATGAGAATATTGACTGTACCTCGAAACTAAGCGATGAGTGAAAGTATCGATTGTTTTATTTCCATTACGCGCTCAATAGCGGACAAACAGAACGGGCTCTATAATTTTCTAACTAAAGCGGCAATGTATTATGAATCATGCGGTACACACGCAGTTACGTATTTCATGGTAAAAACTACAGCCACACACGATTTACATTAAATAATTGATTTTAAAATAAAGGACACATGATTCAATAATAAAATTACTTACCGATGATAAGAAACGTGTCCACTATTTAGACCAACGTTTTTAGTCCAATTTCCACAGCCCAATACGGCACAACTAGGCATTTTTAGAATTCCGATTGACGTCCGATTCCGATAACGGTGGAGCGCAGACTAAAGAACAGACTTTCGAAAGAATATAGTTTATACTCTTTTGGGAACGCGATGGCACGCGAAGTACATACACATGCGGGATCTAATTAGATAGGAGATCTGTGGTTGCCATCAACTTTTTTGCTCAAATATCTTTCTTTTCTCTTTGTAAACATTTGATTGAGTCACTTTTCAAAAACTCGGCCAGACCGCAGACGTTCCCCGGGCGCCCTTAAAATAGGACAAATTCGGGGAAATCTGGGCGGATGGCAGCCCTAACTATACGACACATGTACTATCGAGGAAATTGATTCCTAGGCAGTTGACGGACCTACGTCATTTTTAGTCCTCATCTGACAACTAGGTTTGACGTGACCAACCAAATTATCAATTATGTAGGTCCGTCATCCGCCATCTGCCTAGGAATCAAAGCGCACCGAAGTGCTCAGGAGTCAGGCTAAGTTCCAGCAGGCCGCGCGCATGCCGTGCACTATTGACCTCTGCAGTATAATAATAATAATAATAATAATCTTTATTGCTGATAACAATATAGGCAAGGTACATTGTTTACATTACAGTAATTATTGTTACAATAACAATATCTTAACATTAAAATAAACAATTTTTATGGTACTAAGTACCTAAACTAGGTCACGTGACCTGTTCTTATAGGTACTTAACTTTGTCATGTTAGCGCTCAGGTATTGTGTTGTCTGTCTCTGTGTCGTGTATGGAAAATAATATGATCCTAGCCCTACGAGTAATCTTGGGATGGTAACTGCTTCCTATAGGATCCAGTTCCTCTAGGGGGTGTGAAATTAATGTGTATGGGTGTAACCCTGAGTAGCCCTAGCCCTACGATATCTCATATCTTGGGATGGAAGCTTCTCCTCTCGAAGAAGCTCCACTAGGGGTTGAGTTGTCTAATGGGTTGTGTGTATATTAATTTTTGTGTGTTTGTTTAGTTTGTTCGAGTGGCTGGTGAAGTTAACAGGCAAGTGTCAGCAGATTTTCTGTTGTAGTGTAGTCCATGGATAACAACCAATCGTGTATAGTTGTTTTACATTGATGTTTGTGTTCATGTAATATGTTTAGTTTTTTATTTATTCTGTTATACAAAAAGGGGCCAGCAAAAGGTTGGAATCTAGTTAGAAATTTTGTTTTAAATTTGGGAACATCGAAAGGCTTGGGGATGCGTCTGTTCGTAAGAGTGACTACTTCTTGATCGATTAGGGAGTGTTGTTTCAGTGCAATATGTAGATAGTATAGTTGACGCACGGTGAGAAGTTTTGCATCATTGTAAAGTTTAAAGGTAGGATGTCTGTAGGGAAGGCAGTACATTACTTTAAGCAAAGCTCTATGAGCCCTTTCAAGTGTTAGTAGATTCGTTTTGTGACTTCCCCCCCATACGTTTATACAGTATGTTAATAACGGTTTACATAGGGTATTATAGATAATTTTTAATAAGTGATGACTAGCCGCATGCCTTATGTTTCTAAATATAACTATCAATTTGCGAATTCTTTGTGATAGATCAATAATGTGCGGAGTAAAGTTAAGAAGGGAGTCCAGTTTGATGCCCAAGTATTTTATATTGGTCACTCTTTCCAATGTTTGGCAGCCACAGTTTATATCTAGTTTTGTGTTACAGTTATTTTTATGAACTACAAGAGTGTGTTTTGATAGGGAAGGTTGTGTTTTGTTAGTTATGGAAAATGTAATACATTTTGTTTTATCAGCGTTCATTGTTAAAAGGTTAGCAGATAGTTGTTTTTGAATAGAATTAAATCCGAATTGAGCTTGTGTGAAGGTATCCTCCCAAGTACATCCACTGAATATTATAGCTGCATCATCTGCAAATGCCACTATTTTGCCATTAGGAAAATGAGTATTTATTATATCATTAAGGTACACCAGAAACAGGGTGGGTCCTAACACACTTCCTTGTGGCACTCCATATTCAGTGGAAATAGGGTCACTTATAACACCTAAGATCCTAACTGACTGTTGCCGGTCGGTCAGATAGCTTTGGAACAGTTTGAGTTGTTCATTACGAATTCCATATGATTCTAATTTGTTAAGTAGTAAAGGTATAGACACGGTGTCAAAAGCCTTCGCTAAATCTAGGAATATTGCTAAGCACTTTCGGCCTACATCTAGTTCATTAGAGATAAAGTTTGTGAGTTCTGACACCGCATCATTTGTCGATTTACCAGTCCTAAAACCAAATTGGTTAGGAGAAAGTAGGTTGTTATGTTCAAGATAGTTAATAAGCCTTTTGTTGATTAATTTTTCTAATATTTTCGATAAGCAATTTAGCAAGGATATAGGACGATAATTTGATAACATTTTACTGTCTCCACCTTTGTATAGCGGTATAGTTATAGATTGCTTAAGTTTCTTAGGAAAGGTCGAGGTAGCAAAAGAGAGATTGCATATATGTGTAACCAAAGGTGCAACGGTAGGGATATTAGATTTTATTATTTTATTAGATATATTGTCCCATCCTGGTGAACTATTTATTTTTAGTGATTTAATTATAGATATGATCTCATTTAAATTTGTGTCTAATAGAACAAATGAGTTTTGCGAGTGAGTTTTTATTTGAGGCGTGAGATTAGTCGGTTGCTGTATAATTTTTTGAGCCAAATTTTTGCCTAGAGTGCTGAAATAATTATTAAATCTGTTTGCAATCTCTTTCGGATCCTCCAATTCATTAGTATTATAATAATTATTATTTGTGTCTTTAGATTTCTTATATTGAGTTAGTTTATTAATTACTTGCCAAGTTTCTTTCATGTTAGTAGAGTAAGCTTTATCAAGTTCTTTTTTTTCATATTCCTGTTTAACTCTCTTTAAAATTTTACTGAAGAAATTTCGATATCTAATATAAATAGTTTTAATTGTTTCATTATTAGGTGATTTTTTTAAATCTAGATGCAGTTTATCCTTATGTCGTACACATCTGAGGAGTCCAGGGGTCATCCATGGTTGATGTAAGTTTTTACGTTTTGATATAGTTTTAAGTGTCGTGTTTCTATGTATTATAGCGCTTAAGTACTCAATGAAATAGTCAGTTGCAACATCTGGATCCCTAGCCTCTAAGATATTGCGTGTGTCCCACTGTTTTATATCCTCTTCTATTTGTTTATAGTTAATTTTTTGTAATGTAGTTCTATTGTTTTTGTTCCTGTTTTTTGCTTGATTTAAAGAGAATAAAATTGTGTTGTGATCTGTGATACTAGTATTTATAATATATGTTTGAGGAGAGTACTGAGTTTTGACAAGTATATGATCTAGGCAGGCGTTATTTCTCGTCGGTAGACAATGAGCTGGAGAGAGGCCACAGGTTGAAATAATATTTAAATACTCAGAGGTTTGTTTAGTATGTTTTTTTCCTTTCAATCTTATTTATAACTAGCTGTCCCGGTGAACTTCGTGTCACTTTAAGACCTTCCCTGGGCTTCTACGAATATTTTAAGACTAAAATCAGCCCAATCCGTTCAGCCGTTTTCGAGTTTTAGCGCTACTAACACATTTGAAAATTCATTTTTATATTATACTAGCTGTCCCGGTGAACTTCGTGTCACTTTAAAACCTTCCCTGGACTTGCACGAATATTTTAAGACTAAAATCAGCCCAATCCGTTCAGCCGTTTTCGAGTTTAAGCGCGACTAACACATTTGAAAATCCATTTTTATATATAAGAAGACTAGCTGTCCCGGTGAACTTCGTGTCACTTTAAAAACCTTCCTTGGACTTCTACGAATATTTTAAGACTAAAATCAGCCCAATCCGTACAGCTGTTTTCGAGTTTTAGCGCGACTAACAAATTTGAAAATCCATTTTTATATATAAGACTAGCTGTCCCGGTGAACTTCGTGTCACTTTAAAACCTTCCCTGGATTTCTACGAATATTTTAAGACTAAAATCAGCCCAATGCGGTCAGCCGTTTTCGAGTTTTAGCGCGACTAACACATTTGAAATCCATTTTTATATTATATAAGATAAGATGGCTGGTTCGTCAAATGCAAGTTCTCATTATGTGAAAGCTGATACGAGAAGCTTACCAAAAGTTCGAAACGTAATGTTGGACGAATTTATTGCTAATTTAACGGCATGGAAGGTCAAAGGTTAAGCATATTTGTTAAAAAATATAAGTAACTAATGGATATTTTATTCGTTTATATACAGAAAAAACGATCACTGACCTTATTCCTCAAAATGGTTTTGTAATGAGCAAAATTAAAAAAATATGGACAGTCCCCATTCTATTATTAGTTAAGCAGTTTACTTAAAATCATAGGTATAGCTTCGGTAGATCCTGAAATAACATGTCCCTGTAAAAGTAGCTAATTTTAGCACTCACTCACTGACCGGTAATCAAAACCTCTAGGCCACTAAATTAACCTGTTCAAATTAGTAGTATTATGGATCAGGTTGTTAAAACTTGGCATTGGATTGGATTTCAACTCTCTTTTAGGCCAATAATTTGCCGATAGGAACTTGGCCCCATTTTAACAGGTATGTTTTTGGTGCGTCAACTTCTCATAATATACTTACTATATAGTATGTAGTACTTATGTTAAGTAGTATTAGGTATTTTATCATAGTAAGGGAAAGGCGCTAATGGTAGACACTGAACTAATAGAAGACACTTACGACAAAAATGCCATAAAAATAAGAATTATTCCAATTATTTCTCAACACTGTAAATTTTATAAGCTTCTTATGCTATCTGTTGATGTGAAAAAATATATTAGGGATGCCTTCGGGAACAAAATTTTAAAATGGGATCAGTTTTCGTAAATGATGTGACCGCGTCAACACGCACCCGGCAATTTCTTAGCAAATAGGTTAAGGAAGGCGAAATTTTGCACGTAAGTTTTGAATACATTTATTAGATTTTTTGTAATTTCTATTGACTTCATTGGATTAATGGTCATGTTGTTTACACTAATTAATGTTTATTTGTGATCTTTTATCCATTTTCCCTAACAATATAAAGGGTGTCTACTATTAGTTCTTGAAAATGTAAAAAAACCTAATAGATGACATGGATCTCATCTTTTAGTTTTTCAATACATACTAAAGTTATTTTGTACTTTATTCTACTGCAAATATCATCACTATTCTCTAAAAATATAATTCTATTAACAAACTAAGAACTTAGAACTACTGTACCTAAAAATGGACATGGTGTCTAATATTAGACCTTGCACTGATCTAAAAATCGATGCTTTAGTTTTGTAGCAGTAAAAAGAAGAAAAAGGAGAACTGAGAACAAAAAGAAGAAAAAAGAAGAGGCAAAAGAAGCATGGAGACTTAAGACTAAAAATAAATTTGCTGGGAAAAAAATATGAAAAATAAAAATAAAAGGAAAGATAGTAGAGAGAGGTAGTAGCATGGAAGAAGAATGAATAGAATCTGGAGACAACGTGGATAATATTTCTGATGCATGTAGTTACTATGATGAAGTAAATTAAATCTTTTGAAAAACGGCAAATAAAGGCCTAATAATATGAAAAATGTAAAATGTAATTTAATGTTCTATGTCAACTATTAGTTCATATTGGTGTCTACTATTAGTGTTGTTCGCTTATTGTGATGTCATCTATTAGTACTTATGACTAAGTTTACAAAAAGACCAATAATATATTTTTTTATTGATTTGTCAGAGAATAATTATAATAGTTTTATTTTGTAAGAGTTGCTGAAGACATGGAAGAAGTTATCAATCCTTTATTTTCATAAATTATATATTTTATAACATTCGAATGTTTCATGTTTCCTTAAAGTGTCTGCCATTAGGTCTTCTCCCTTACTTATATGAGTTACACATAATATAAAAATGTTATACAATTTTGAGTTATGTTGTATCCGGTGAAATTCGCCAACAAACTGTTATGCAGTTTGGCGAATTGTATTGTATAAGATAAATTGTACATTTATTGTGAATAAACGAAGAAAAAAAATATATTTTATGTATCTCTAATATGGCACCGCGACCGTCTCATTTGATCGCTTTCGAGTCGTGCCGCACCGTCGTGAGTTGTTAGTAAAGTTGATTCAAATAATATTAACGTTGTCAGTAAATTACAAATCTAAAATCAGTATTTTGCGCGCCGCTGCTCCGCTCACGCGCACGCGCACCGCAGCCTGTGATGTTACGCGGCCGATAAAATAAAAAAAACGTATTTTTTTAACAAAATCAATCCCGTCAGCAAAAATGGAGACTAAGGAGGCGGTAAGTGTTAAGATTTATCCAATGCATGCGCTATTTTATTTTCGCTCGTACTATTTTCTATTTAAATGCTGCGCAGGCGAATGATTGTTTATAATAATTTGCTCTAAACTACGTTTTTATTACATTTTAATAGTTTCCCGAATTTATTTAGCTCCGTTGTCAAATATTTCTGTGTATCCTTGTCTAAAGATCAATTTGTTCCGTAATGAGTGAGTAGGTACCTAAGTTATGAGTTTATGACATCAACAAAGTGTTTTGCGCTGCTTCTTGTTCAGATAATTGTTATTGGCGATTTTTTAGCTTTTTAATCGTGTTCTCTCATTTTCATAATAATTCTTAATCATTTACACTCGAGACAATTCGACATATTCTTTAGCAAACACTACTATCTTCCTTGTGTCTTGATTTGATAATTTTCTCATTCACTACTACCGTAAACGTAATAAAATCTTATAGGGTGAAGCCAAACGAGCGTATTAATATTTTGTGAGTCGCAGAATTTCGGCTGGTAGAAATTCTGCTGCATTCAGTTTCATACAAAGGTCCTGTTTGATTCACACGAGCGTAATTTTGTGAGTCATGATTTGTATGAAAATTGAAAAGATATTTATGCGACCGAAATTCTGCGACACACATGACACAACTCACAAATTACGCTCGTTTAGCATAATTTTGAGAGTCATGATTTGTATGAAACGATATTTAAGGGCCTTCCCTACGAAGATTCCGTAATTTACCGTATTTAGAGCCTTATAAACTGATAATGTGAAAGCTACAAAGTTATAACAAAAATACAGCAATAATCTTCAGTCATATGAACATTCCTTTTCACGTTTTAAATTTTCTATTTTTGTATATTATAAGTAGGTACTCATGATATCATCTTCCAAAGTAAAACCAATTTATAAAAATTCTAGCATACATTCAGCATCTCCTTAGTATTTACAAATTACTTTTATTTGAAACACACGCCAATAGATCGACAATATCATAAACTAGGTAGTTACATATTCGACGTTTTAATATTTTTAGGTCAATAATTTTGAACTAAGACAAGTAAAAAAATAGGGTTTTGGTGCGATCTCGGTAACGCAGCAAATGTATGGTCAAGGTTGTTTGCTGGGGGGACGGCCTTAAGGGCGTTCCCTCCGGAGATTCCGTAATTTACAGTATTTAAAACCTTATAAACTCATAATCTAAAGCTACAAAGTTATAATAAAAATACAGCAATAATCTTCAGTATATCAACATGCCTTTCCCCGTTTTAAATTTTCTATTTTTGTTTATTATACTCATGATATCAGCTTCCAAAGTAATACCAATTTATTGAAATTCAAGCATACATTCAGCATCTCCTTAGGATTTACAAGTCAAGTTTAGGTCAAGTTTGAACTAAGATAAGTAAAAATAATAGGGTTTTGGCGCGATCTCGGCAACGCGGCAAATGTATGGCCAAGGTCGTTTGCTCGGGGGACGGCGTAAGAAGGCCTAAGAAAAAATTATTAAAAAAAAATCGCGAGCAGAAATATCGTGCACTTCAGCGCACGTCCGCACTGCGAATTTTCAAATTCGCACGGGTATCTGTAGTAGAACCACTTAAGAGTTTTTTCTTTGAATTTCAACAAGAACTACCAAATTGGGTTCCGCGACACCCTAGGGGTCCTGTAGGCTATCCTCAAAGCTTGAAAGTAACTCAGAGTAGGGAACATCACTCTTTGTCCTCTCCAGAAAAATGAATGATGTGCATTGACGAAACGGCCATTTAGAAGAATTCCCAAATCGCAACGCATTTTAACACATACATTGGCTGGCTTCCATTCACACGGACGTACGACGGTCAACATTTCAAAAAACGTAGTTTTTTGGAGTGTTGACCGGCCATTTGGTTTGATGGACGTACCGTCAATGCACACTTAAGCGAGCGTCCGTGTTTCCATTGATGTGTTGTGAATGAAAGTGTAAATAACGTAGGCCGGTAGAGTGGGGACAAGGGAACCAACAAGAGGCTTACATTGTACAACGAGCATATTGCATCAGCACTTTATCTATCCCCGTTATTTGTAGTGGACAATTGGACAAATCAACGCAATTTGTTGGTGATAACTTCAGCAGCACACCAAGAAATATAGCAACATAAAAATGTTTGGGATTGGACCTATAACCTATTACACAGTACAGAAGTATCAAGTGGGTACTCAGTAGTCAGTACTCACCGATAACCGTAAAAATCCATTTAAATTATAAGGCAAACTTTGAATAATTCGCTTCGGACATTCTTCGTCGTTCAATCCGCTCCAAAACCCAAACAGCACGCTAGATTTCTGCAATTCTTTTTAGTTTGTTGGTATGCGAAATCATTGACTACCGGCAAAGGCTTTGTCCACATCTGTATCATTTTCGCGATCAGATCTCCGATCTCCGATCTTCTTCGTCGCGTAGAATCGAAGCGTATCATGATCGCTAGTGTGGACGCAAAATTATCGCGATCATCGGGGCGTATCATGATACGAAGTGTATCATGATCGTGATCATTTTGAGTCCACGCTAGCGATCATGAATTATGAATTATGATACGCTTCGATTCTACGCGACGGAGATCTGATCGCGAAACATTTTTTATCGCGATTATACAGATGTGGACAAAGCCTTAGGGTACCTACGTATTTGCAAAAGTATAGCACATTATTTCGATCCCCAGCAAGCAGTACCCAAGTCTACACATTTTGCACACTGTCATAAAAATGTATGGAAAATCAGAACTCTGCTGCCCGATTTATCGGGGATAAACTATAAGATGTGTTTTGTGACCTAAATAATAATGATTACTCGAAAATAAGCTTGCAAATATTTATCCTTACCATACCTAAATATGGTATCCATTACATAAAATTACAACAACACACTCGCTTCCATAAAATTGCCAATATTATGTGTTTGCAAAAGTAAAACTTGATTTGGATACAAAGTAACCGTACTACTCGCTATCCTTGTACGAATTTAATGACTGACTTGAAATATGCCTAATTTATATTTTAAAAGTTAATGTGTGTAAAAATTATCATACTCGGTATGATCAAGGATGGTGTCTATATTTTCTTAAGTTTCCCGGGGTCTATGATCTTCTATGATTATTTTACGGGTATAAAAATATAATTGTTGGAAAATATGTTAAATAATAAAATACGGAAAAAACTATTTAGTATCAGGTGCTGTGAAGAACCACAAAAATATTGGGGATTTTCCGCGCTTAGCTACATATTATTTTAAACTTTTTACCTAAAAGGAAACTATATTATAGCTACCGCTTCCTTATTTCCATCAGGCTAATTCACCTATTTAGTTATTTAATGATAAATTATCTGGTCGTTGTAAAGTTGAATGACAATATTATTTTATCCTCACCTCACAATTATTTTCCTTATTAATATTTTTAAATCAATGAAAATACCGATATTGGAGAATTTTAATAGAAGTAAAAGCCTCTAAGTGCGAAAAAAATAATCATGTAAAGAATAAAGATAAAAATATAGATGTAATAATCTTTTGATCCACACGTCAACTGTGCATTGAATAATATTATATCTAACATTATCACAATACTTGTAATATAAAGTCAAGGTTATGAGAGAAATAATCACGCGAGCCTTAAATCTTTCCCATTTTTCTGTCCTCAAATCCTCAAAAATTCAATCGTTTAAACTGCAGTTTTGCATAAAAATTAAAATCCGCATTATGAAAGAAAAAGGCGTGTACTGTTTACAAATTACATAGAATAAGCATTGCGTGCTGCGTGCCTCGGCTGTCGATTCAATTTTAACAAGAAGAAAATAATTAACCAAAATATGTGCAAAATTATTCGCCGGCACGATTAGAAATTATCTCGTTGATGTTGTGCTGAAAGCAGCATTAACGCCGCAAGATATCGCAGTTCTCACGGTTAATTATTAAAACAAATACCAGAAAATTTGAGCAGATAAGACTAGGCCTTTATTTGGGGAATTTGTGTGCATGCTTCATATTATTATGACTAAACTATGACTAGTAAAAATATCAAAAACAAAAAATCGGGTAGATGTTGATTGCTGTCCCATGCAGTAAAATGTTTTACGAATCTAACGACCCCTCTAAATCTAGAATCCATCAAGCCGTTTAGGTTGCAGAGCTAGCCACACCATAAAATTATACAAACATCCATATCCATACTAATATTATTATAAATACGAAAGTGTGTCTGTCTGTCTGTCTATTATACCTCTTCACGCCCAAACCGCCGAACCGATTTTGCTGAAATTTAGTATGGAGATACTTTGAGTCCCGGGAAAGGACATAGGATACTTTTTATCCCGGAAAATGTACGGTTCCCATGCGATAAACTAATTTTGGCGCATCGGAGTTGTGGGCTTCATATAGTAGTGTATAATAATATTATTTTTATGAACACAAGAGCTAGATTACACTTTCAGCCTTGGAGCCTGGAGGTATCTGTCAAGAAGGCTTGATGATTATGATATCTATAAGTGGTCTACAAAGTTGTTGACACAAATATTGTTCTATCTTATCGTCAATTTCAAACTAAGTTCGGGGATTGCTGCAATGACCAGTTAGTATATACTTTTTCTCATGGCTGTTAACTAATAATAATAATAGCTTCAACACCGGTTTCGGTGACGGTGGCCGGTATTATTGAAACCAGGCCAGCTACGCAAGAGTAATTTTATAGTGCCCAAGTGTGTGCGCAGTACACAAGAGCACTCTCTATTCCTTTACTCTCATAACCCAGTGGGACGGAAGACCGACACGACCGGCGAGAGATCAGGCGCAGGACCGACTTTTTACATGCCCATCCGACGCATGGATCATCTTACTTGTCAGACAATCAGGTAATCAGCCTGCATTGTCCTAACCAAACTTGGAAATAACATGTTTCCAGCGCGGGAATCGAACCCACGACCTCCGAGTCTGAAGTCTTAACTACTGAAACATCAAACAACATAGAGGTAATTAGCACAAACAATTAGTATCTCTACCATCAGATTTAATGATTCGTAGGAAGGCAAAACTATGTTATTTAGTTGGGTTATGTTCAATCAAGTAAATACCTAACAATTTCATAGATAATTATTCCTTCCTCGCCAGAAAAGAATCCTTTGCTAAGTTCTGGATTTCTATATCTATCTAATGATTAGTACTTGAAAGGAAGTTAGATTTTTAAGAGGATTTTTCAGTCGCAGTATCACTTTGGCCTAATTAGTTAGCAATAAATACAATAATACTATCTGTCCCGGCAAACGTTTCTTTGCCATATTATATAAAGTATATCGCCCGTATTATTTTATTGAATTAGTGACTAAATAAGTATGTCACCATGGCAACGTCCATCGCTATCCCGTGACCCGCGTCGCATAAACAATGGTCGCTCTTTATAAACAAATAATTTGCAATAAAATAAAATTGCTACTTTAATTAAAGATCTAAGCTATCCTATCTCTCAAGTTGGAAAAAAACACACATTTTAAATAAAGAAACATTAAAATCGGTTAAGTAGTTTAGGAATCCATCGCGGACAAACATCGTGACAGGAGATTTATATTTATAAAGTATATCGCCCGTATTATTTTATTGAATTAGTGACTAAATAAGTATGTTACCATGGCAACGTCCATCGCTATCCCGTGACCCGCGTCGCATAAAAAATGGTCGCTTTTTAAAGACAAATAATTTTCAATAAAATAAAATTGCGACAATAATTAAAGATCTATGCTACCCTATCTCTGAAGTTGTAAAAAAGCACACATTTAAAAAAAAGAAACATTAAAACCGGTTAAGTAGTTTAGGAATCCATCGCGGACAAACATCGTGACAGAAGATTTATATATATTAGATTAAATCCGTGGTCGTCAAAACTTCAAGTGAAATCAGTTTTTTTTCATATAATATCACTTTCCAAAATTCATTAAAAACTAATTAATGTTAAAATGACTTCGAGGTATCTTTGAAATTGGGTGAAGTGGACAGTCTGCTAGTTTTTTGAAGAATTTCAGTAAAAAATGACCTGATTACCGAGACGCTTTATAATCACCAGTCAAGCGTGTGTCTGATACAAATTATTCCAATAAAGGGTTTCGTAGTTTCGTTATTACAAGAATATTTTTCTTTAAACTGTTTGTCACCCGTCAGTCATCACCCTTTAGTGGATTTGCGTTTGTTAATTGCAAAAGCAGTTACTTTTATTTAAAACTAGCTGTCCCGGCAAACGTCGTTTTGCCATTTAAAGTATTTCTACTTCATTAGCCGATACAAAATCTTAAACCCCAAAAGAAATTTTTACAGGAAATTGGAGCCTTCTGAAGAGTATAGGCAAATCAGTAGGGATCATTGGTATTCTTGGCATTTGAATTATGAGCTAATTCACCAGCTGCAGTGCCGGTCATAATCTTCGCTACTGCGCACCCCGCCTTGGTATCGCCTAGCGCCCACTTCGAAACGGGCGTTAATCGCAATTTTTAATTTCGCCATAACTCTTAAACCAAACGTCCAATTTTAATCATTCAAGGACTAAATATTATCTTAACAAACTGTACTTAGTGATGAAATAATCTATTTTGATAATAATTATCAGCATCAGTAAAATAAATACACTTAAAAGTAGTCCAAAAAAAACAAGTTTTTTAAATAAAAAAATGGTTGTTGTGCCTCATTTGACATAGTAAGGTATAGTGTGTCGCGGACATTTTTGTAGATATTTATAAGATCTACATTTACTTAGAACATTGTATGGTTCTATCTTTTATAGTTTAGGCAGCGTACGCAAAATAAGTAAGTTTTCTGGTTGATTTTTCTCACCTTGTGTCAGAAAAACCCAAATATCTTACCTACCGAACCTTACATTTTCCAAAATAGAAAGTAGCCTATGTTACTCGTAAATAATGTAGCTTTCGAATGGTGAAAGAATTTTTAAAATCGGTCCAGTAGTTTTTGAGCCTATTCATTACAATTAAGGAAACAAACAAACAAAGTTTACCTCTTTAAAATATTAGTATAGAAACGTACGAATTACGATAGAGTATATAATACGTGTTTTTTTATCCATTTTCTACCTGAAATAATTGCACCATGAAAAACTTACGGCCGGTTTACATTATTCCAATCCAGTGATCGAATGCAGCGCTAGATTGCTACTGGAATAAGGCCAAAACACATAACTGTTGTGGCACCTCACCGCCAAAATAATTCGAAACTAAAACTAAAGAATTTCGCCAAAGGCTTTGTGGTGCCGCAACGCGGTTATGTGTTTCGGCCCATAATGTAAATGGGCACTGGAATGTACTGGAATGCAATTCAGTCAATTCCGCAATTCAGCGTTGGATTAGACCGCTGGATTGGAATAATATAAACTGGACATTACATTCTGTAAGCAAGTAGTTTTTCATTCAGCTAGAATCTAAAAACTGTATATTAATTGCAGTGATGGGCTTTAGATGACCTTCGTATGGTCTCATTTGAAGTAAACTGCTCGCCTTGACATCGCTGCATGCTCCAAACAATGAAAAGCAAGTTTATCAAGCGAAGAGAAGTTTTTCCTTGAGCGTCCGTCTACAAAGAATACCTAATGACATAAAAGTGTGCAATTGGCCATATATTTTCTTAGCGTGACCACAACAATTAATTCCTCCTGGGCACTAATTATAATTGTTTATGTCTGTTCTATATGTACATAGATGTAGATTGAATTGTATCTGTTATAAGTTTTGTACATGAACCAATGTGTGCATAAAATCTTTTCTGACAACACAAGGAACGAATGGAAATTGAAAACTCAATATGTAATAAAAATAAGTAAATACATATCAATCGGTCACTCGACACAACTCCTTAGGACTCAGTTCGAGTACTGTCGCAAAAAACTAAATCAGATCATTGACCTCACATAGATGTTAAAATGACTACGAAAAAGTGTGGGTCCCTGTCTCACTCCACAGAAAATATTCATCAGACTTTTTCCACGTTCCAAATTTTATTTCCGTAACGATAACAAATATAAGAATCATAAGTATTAGAACACCAGCCTCACTTAGGTAAGTGCCTTAGTCCACCAGCTGTCATAGGAAACCATAACAAATGCCGAGTTTAAATCCAGGAAGCGAGGTTGTAGGGCTCTTAGCGCTTTCGTTCCCAAACGGTGGCATGCGACCGCGAGGACAAAAGGTTTCCAAGAATCCGCGATCGAGGTGTTAGAGATCTAAAGGAATCGGTCTGTAGTAACTAAAATTTTATCCGAAGTGTAATACTCGTAGTTATCTAGGTAATGTTATGCGCTGAGGGTTACATAATCTGTTTTGAACTTAAATATTATGACTTTTTAGGGTTCCGTAGCCAAAATGGCAAAAAACGGAACCCTTATAGATTCGTCATGTCTGTCTGTCTGTCTGTCCGTCCGTATGTCACAGCCACATTTCTCCGAAACTATAAGAGCTATACTATTGAAACTTGGTAAGTAGATGTAGTCTGTGAACCGCATTAAGATTTTGATACAAAAATGGAAAAATTATTAAAAATTTTAGGGGGGAACATATAGGGTAGGTACAACTGAAACAAAATTTTTTTTTTTCATCTGGCCTATGCGTGTGGGGTATCTATGGATAGGTCTTCAAAAATCATATTGAGGTTTCTAATATAATTTTTTTCTAACTTGAATAGTTTGCGAGAGAGACTCTTCCAAAGTGGCAAAATGTGCCTCCCCCCCCTAACTTCTAAAGTAGGGGCATAATAATTCTAAAAAAAATATATGACGTACATTATTCTAAAAACTACCAACGAAAATTGGTTTAAACGAGATCTAGCCAGCAGTTTTTTTTATACGTCATAAATGATAAACCTTAATTTAACTTTCATTACTTATCAAAAATGAAATATTAAAATAAATCAAAAACCTTATAATTTCATAGAAATAATATTTATTGCTGCTGCGGAACCCTTCATGGGCGAGTCCAACTAGCACTTGGCCGGTTTTATTATTGTTATGTCTTTCTTCCTTATGTGATATACTGTCGTTACAGTCTTGCTGTTGTTATAAATTTTCAATATTATGTCTTCATAATAATTATTTAATAACTACAGTTTATGAAGCAATTTGTTTATTGTTTTATGTGTAAAATTAAAAATATTTATGTTATCGTCTATATCTAAATATTATTTTCGATGTGGTAAAATTATTACGACATGCAGAATATATTCTATCGATCTAATCTTAAAAGGAATGGTTGCACAATTAAATTATCTAGGTCGAATCGGCCACGAAATATAGAAAAAATAGCGACTAGACGGTCGCCTTTACCATATTTTAGACTGAACGAAATATTTATCTTGATACGCAATAAGGTACAGATGATAGCAACAAAGATTTGCTTCATGTTAGATTACAAAATAAGGCAAAATTATCTATATCTCTAAGCACTCAAAAATGCAGTCATACAGATTACAGAACATTATTTAAAAACAAAAGGTTTTTTAATTGCATTCTTTAGCAAATAATCATAATAGAATTAACCAGGGCGCATAATATGCTACTTTTTATGTAGCAAAGTTCTCTTGCAAGATTCTTCTATGCGTCGTCGCGGTACAAACCTACGGTAACATAAGTAACTCTCACATCTAATATTTAATAGTTTATTCTACTATTATACCTCTAGTTGCAGGAAAAGATACAAACCAGTGTCAATGATTAGTGATCAACTGATCACACACAAGTCACAACTCACAACGTAGTCGTAGGATGTGTATGGCCTTGGGGTTTGCCCGCGACTCTACAAAAACAATTCATGGTTTGGTGGCCAAGTGCCAACAGGTTGCTTCTCGGAAATGAATTTTTGTTGTTAAAATTTGCTTAGTGCACTTATACGCAACGGATATTAAAAAAATAGGTTCGGATATGATAACGGATAAAACAACATCTTCATCCTCTATTAGGGTTTTACGTTGATCCGCCGATTGCGGCTAATAAATCTTATTGTTTTTATTATTCGTACATAACAGAGTCTGCATTTTCTATCGAATGATTGTTTGAGATGGGAGAATTGCCTTACTAGGCAATTCTCCCATCTCAAACAATCATTCGTCAACTCTTATTCTAAGCCTACTGGCTTAGAATAAGAGTTGACGTGGGCTGAATATCCAGAACTGCAAAATACCGGCTACCCTTGCCATTACTTAATTTTTTTCAGTTTTCTTTTGTTACTATGCATACGGGATATCTCTGAGATGAAACATTCTTTCACAGTTTTTGCAAATGAACTTTGTTAAATGTTGAAAGTAATTCTTTGTTACTGACCATCATGATTGACTTTATTGCTTTGACTTTATTGATATTAAGGATCATGAATTGATGATATGTCTGTCAACTCTGACGCTATATTTGATGATATTGAACCATCTGCAGCGAAAAGTAAGCAATGTTCTTGCTCATCTTTGTTACTTTTGTTTGGTACAACTAATATATATTCTGTGCTTTTGTTAGTATTTTTTGTAAATATTTTTTATATTTAGAACTAAACTGTTCGGAACGGTTATCCTTAATGTGTATCTAGCCATTTGGATAAAGTAATCATTTTAAGAGCATTAAAAACAATCGGATTGTTTGAAATACCTTAAAATAACCCTCGGAAAAATTGCTCCGAAAAAATTGGAACATATAATGTGTTTCTTGTGACGGAAAACGGTGTGATGAAATTTATCTTTAATTTAATTTTAATTTTGACAGTCTATAAGTACATTTAATATTACCTAGTAATTTATAAAGTGAAATATAACATGCAAAGTTATGGTCGCTATCTATACACGTGGCTTATTACACTAACTATTCATAAGTTAACACCATTATGTATGTGTGTCAATGGAGACGGCTAGATAAACTGAATCGGTAGTTGATAAGTATGGAAACCTCATAGGAAAATATCTGTGCGCACTTTCCTGTAAGTCATTGCAGGAAAAACTATGACAGCCGAAGGATGAACTGTAAAGTAATATGTTTATTAAGAATATAAACAAGGATTTATAATGTTAAGAAAATAATGAATTATCGCGTATATTAGTGATCAAAGATTAACGCAGCGAAAATTTTTGCTTTGCTTCAGTTTTGTTGAATAACAGTATTCGCGACAGAATATAGGTAGCGTAGCGAGTAGCGACTCTACATACGAGTGGCTAAGAATTTCTATAACTCTCTTTCTATCGATTTCAATTTGTACATCTTTAAAAACGTAACCCAGATAGGCTATGGTTTCCCTCTTAACAAGAACCAGCCTTCAACACTGCATAATATTATACACCTATTTCTAAATCCTATTATAGGTACGCAAAGTAAAAAAAAAAAATGTAGTATTTTAGGGGCTAAACAAGTTTAGGAACAGGACTTTTTTACTAAGGGTCGGATTCACAAAGTCTAATTAAACCAGAAATTTTAATCTCAAAATCCTTAACAATCCTATCGTACCAAAACGTACATAGAGTCCTGCCCTACATTAGTCATGGGTGGCGATCAATTGTTAACTCAAAGGCTTTACTGATAAATCATTTTAATCACCGCTCGTTACGCAGATCAGATTCGGTTCCAATTTACAAATAATAACTTCAATTGGCCCGCGGTGGCCGACAAGTGGAAAAACCGCCTCGCGCCGGTTCGCCGTCGCAGACATTGTTAAAGATGGAATTTGACACATGCCTAAATATAGATGGGCTCAGGATGGACTATTGCTGTAATTTATTTTAGAAACGGTGTTGACCTAGATATCGGCGTTGTGTTAAACGAAGTTAGGTTAGACGTGGTTTAAGGTCGTCCCCCGAGCAAACGACCTTGGCCATACATTTGCCGCGTTGCCGAGATCGCGCCAAAAACCTATTATTTTTACTTATCTCGGTTCAAAATTGTCCTAAAAAAAATTTAAAACGGCGAATATGTAGTTTATGATATTGTCGATCTATGGGCGTGAGTTTCAAATAAAAGTAATTTGTAAATCCTAAGGAGATGCTGAATGTATGCTTGAATTTTAACAAATTGGTATTACCTTGGAAGCTGATATCATGAGTATAAGAAACAAAAAAAGAAAATTTAAAACGACAAAAGGAATGTTGATATACTGAAGATTATTGCTGTATTTTTATTATAACTTTGTAGCTTTCAGATTATGACTTTATAAGGTTTTAAATACGGTCAATTACGGAATCTCCGGATGGAACGCCCTTAACAGAGTTTGGGTCAGTAACAGTACGAGTATATACCCAAACTCTACATTTTAATTAAATAGAACACTCCCTCGAAATTTCCAATGAGGCTAGGTTGGTATTTTCACTTCCCCCCATTAAAACCTTGTATTATAACTAATGTCTGCAATTATAATCCCGTCAAGCGAATTATACAGGGCGTATGTATAATAAACCTTAGCTTAGCTGTTAGGTATAATTTGACGCAAGTGAAATGCTGCGCGATTTTATTGATTTGCTACGTGTCACGCTCTCGCTGTAGAATAAATTATCCATACTAATATTATAAATGCGAAAGTGTCTGTCTGTCTGTCTGTTACCCTTCAGGCCCAAACCTCTGAATCTATTTTTCTGAAATTTGGCATGGAGATACTTTGAGTCCCGGGAATGGACATAGGATACTTTTTGTCCCGAAAAAACGTACAGTCCCCGCGCGATAAGCGAGTTTTGGCGCAACGGAGTTGCGGGCATCATGTAGCATAAATATAATTTAGGGGTTTACTTTAAATATTATTATATTCACCTACGAATAATTTTTTCGAAATGGCGAAATCAGAATCGTAAAAATGGTTGCATTATTCATCTGTTTCAATTACTTAATAATAGTTAATGATGGCTACATTTCGGATAATAAATATTTAATTAGATCCACATAGCTCTTATTATACGAGTACCTATGATCGAAAAATCAAATGAATTTTCTAGAAAAGAATCCTAAAATTGAAAACAAGAGTGGATGAACCAAGTAAATAACATTTTAACAGTTAACTACAACATATTAATGAGCAATTACTCCCCTTATAATTTGACAAACCTTGTAACTTACCTAGTACTTCATCATCTGGATAAAATATCTAGCTATACATAGAATCCACATAATGATCCCTGTCCTAGAGCCTCCATTTATATGCAAACGACACGATATTTTTCAAATTGTTACTTACCCTCTTCATCCACTCACGTCTTTTATACGAGTTCTTTTTACTTTTCAGTCTGCTGCAGGCGTAATATTTTTTGTGCTTTGCGATTTATGTGTGTTGTTACTTGTTTAATTTGTTACTGGTGTGTTATGTAGTAATATGGTTGTTACTTTTCACACAAAAATTTGATACTTACCTAATCTTTTCAGTATGTATGTTTTTTGGTGTTATATGTTATACTTATGTTATATGTATGTACCTCTAGTACTATATAGTAGTTAAGCGCAATATATTACTATTTTTGTCTTGATTCCTCATTCCTGCTGCCTGCATATACGCGTTTGATATTTCCAATCCTTATATTAATTTACTACCTTTTGCCTATTTGCAAACTTTGAATCCCAACTCCTTTGGGGCTGGGTTTTTGACCGACTTCCGAAATGGAGGAGGTAATTTTATTTTAGATTGTAGTATAATAAGAATGATAATATAAGTAGTAAAATGTATACATTTTCTGTTTTCAGAAGCTACCGTATCCAAAGTCTGTGGGGTTCATCGTTACAAATGAGTTCTGCGAGAGATTCTCCTACTATGGGATGCGATGTAAGCATGTTTTTACTTTTTAAACGACTTTCAAAAAAGGAGAGTCTATGTACAATTGTGAATATATTTTTTATATTTATGAATGTACATAAGTACTTACATTATTCTTATTTTATGCGGCTTCTTCACGGAGGTCCATGATAGTCCAATAGCTATTAAGTACAAACGTGTAGACCAGCCTTTCCCAAAGTGTAGTAACGCCCCCTTGTGGGCGCTGAAGGTCTGAAGAAGGGCGGTGTGGGACCCAGAAAAAAATGTGTAACTGTAGAGGCTTCGGGGGGGGGGGGGGGTGATTTATTTCATCAGGATGCATTTTAAATTGAAACAATGGGGGTGCTAAAATATAATTTGTTCTTAAAGTGGGTGGTAGACAAAATAAGTTTGGGAGCCTCTGCATAGCTAGCACGGCCTTCTCCAGTCGATTCTTCGGAAGAAAGTAATGGCAGTTTCTTTCCCATGTCTACATTTCTTTTTCCCGAGCATGGCGCCACCCATCGACTTGAGTTTCAATGGACAAAGACAAGAAACTTTTCCATAGCAACCATTATAGCAACGGCTATTTTGACAGTTAGTTTCTTGACTCTTTTTCTTAAATATGGCACTTCGGCTATAAAACCATGGCCAGTGTCGTGTAAATGGCGGCAAATTCAAAAATACGACTTGTAGCAACCCAATCTATAGTCGAAATTATAGGGTCTAACAGATGTTTAATAAATTATAGGGTCTAACAGATGTTTAATTCTTTTGTGGTAAGACCGATAGTTTTGATCTACGAAATACGAATAATAAAACCTAAAGAAGTTTATGACTCGTAGTTTGTAGATCAAAACTATAATTCCGGCTATAGACAGGGTTGCTATGCATCGATATTTTGAATTTGCCGCCATTTACTCGACACTAGCCATGGTTTTATAGCCGAATATTAAAAAACAAATAGAATCAAGAAACTAAATGTCAAAAGCGGATAAAAATGGTTGATTCTTTCTTTCTTTTTCTTCTTTTTTGGCAACTAGACACAAAGGATGTGTATGTTGTGCCACAGACAAGGTAAAAAGGTAAGGAATATGGCGGGAAAACCATATTCCTCCTATTATAATTTTCATCATCGTTTTCATGTATCGTCAGGTCTAAAGTCTAGTCAAAGTCTAAGTAAAAGTCAATACAGTCAAGGAGTCAAGTCGGTCGATTCAGTAAAGTGGTAGACGCTTTACTGAAACTTTCGATGGAGTTTTGGATGGAACACAAAATAGCACGTTTCTGGATAATACATCACTTTCCTACACTTGTGCATGAACACGAATATCGAATGGTTAATATTCTACCAATATTACACATTAAAAACCCAGCTAACACAATTTTAGGAAAATAATACAAAAACACAACAGCACTCTTTCACATGCCCGCCAAAACTCAAAAAAAAATGGTTGTCATGCTTGACATATAGATTTTCAAAAGCAGAAGAAATCGAGAGACGAAAGAAACTTTTTCTCCAATGGTTTTCCGGTAAAACTGTCAAAATTTAGTTTCTTTCGTTTGTCTACGACGGTATGCTAGCTATGCAGGTGAAGACTGTAGAGAATGATTACCTATGGACGGTTGACGTCGATTGTGCATGCTATAAATTCACAATCACAATATTATTACCTATCCATAACCCCAGAGAGGTCTTTTGGAGGAGACTACTAAAGAAAAAAAACTCCTTCAGAGTCCGTATACGAAATTTTGCCGATTTCGCTCATTTAACAGACGTGATTTAACAGTTCAAATACAGTATTTCTATAAGTTTTAATGCACAACATGTAAGATCATTTCAATTATAATCTAATGTTGCAGCTAGTTTTTTTTTAAGTATCTTTCAATAATCCAACTCAAACCCGCGACAGTTTTGTGATTTTTGCTGTAAAAGGTTTAGAATATCACCTTTTTATGGATTGTATTGACGTCTTAACGGTATGAAAAAAATACAATGGAATATTGAGAAAGATACAATGTTGGAATTACTTTTTACCACTTCCATATAAAAACCCTTTAAAAAACAGAATATCTATAACTGCCCGCTAACTTGGCGATCGTCCTTTTCACCTGGCATAATTATATGAAAGACGGGCGCGAGTGTGAAGAGAGCAGTAGAAAAGAGAGTACGGGCTCTGAAATAAAGATAAAAAAAAACGAAGAGGTTGCATTCATAATTTGCTCCCAGTTATTTTTAATCGAAATGAACTCGTTACATTTCTAGGAAGATTGGATTTAACTTTTATTTTTCTTAATTATTGGTACTTAAATTGGTTTTCGTTTTACGGTACGTCCATAAATACAACCGATTAACTAATGTCTAGTCTTTGGTACCGGATTTCCCTTATGGCTCTATACTCTATTGCAATTATTCTAATTTTATTATAGAAAATTTATATCTAGGTATGCTACAAGTTACTATTAGTAGTTAGATGTAATAGCACAGTGTTAGCTTGCTCTGACAAATCGAAAAACTATTACTAATAATAATGCATGTCCACGTCTTAGTGACCATAGTCTACACTATAGTCTATACTATCAAATAAATATACTTTATAATATTATAAATGCGAAAGTGTGTCAGTCCGCTGAACAGATTTTTCCGAAAAGTATGGAGATACTGTGAGTCCCAGGAAAGGACATTAGACATAAGATACTTACTTTTTATCCCGGAAAAATGTACGGTTTTGGCGCGATCATGGTCTTCATGATTAATTAATGATGGATTAATAATAATAACTATTACAGTAACATTTAATTTTAACTAAAGATAATGATCTATCATTTTGGTGCTATCGGAGAAATTTATTTATAGGCAGATGATGAAACTGCGTAGTCGGGTTACGTCAAGTCAATGGTCGACCAAATAACTATCTATCAATTTCTTTGACGGTACAATCACTGATTAACAAATAGTTACTTCGTACTATGGCCATGCTTTACCTTGTTTACGAGGCTGGTTGAGATTTTTATTTGACACTTGTTATAATCTATTGTGGCCATACAAAGGACCAATAAGTTGTCTATTTACAATGCAATCGACGCAAGTGAACGGGGAATTATCGTATTGAGTACGGAGTATGACGAAGGTATTGATGTTTACTGTTCAGAGGATAAGAAAATGCCAAAAGGCTGTCATGTCTACACTCTTGGAATCCAATTTATTGACGTTAGAATCAGAACTTTTGTCTTTGCAGATAAAAAGTTCTTCGTAGCAAAATCTTTCCAACACTGATCTGAATCTTAGATGAAGCCGAAGAGATATTTCTTTCCCTTTCACTTTGCGACTGGCAAGTGGCAGACGGATGGCGAGTAACTGCCATCAAAATTAGGTAGGTGCCCCAAAATTCCTGACAATCAACAACTTGTCAAACGTGTTAGGCCCACTTCTGCCAGACTCAGGGCCTGATAGGCCAACTACGAAACTGTTTTGAAACTCAAACAATCGGACGAGAATGCCGCGTCCTACTCTAACAACGTCATTTCACGTTTGTTGGAGTAGGACGCGGCATTCTCGTACGATTGTTTGAGTCTCAACTCTCAAAACGGTTTTGTGGTACGGCCCCTGATTACACCTACCGAGTAGAGTAGCGAGACAGAGACACTGTGTATGTTTATTATGGATGACCTAGGTAGATGACGCCCGCAACTTCGTTGCGTCAAAATTCGTTTATCGCGCGGGAACTGTACATTTTTCTGGGATAAGAACTATCCTGAGTCCTTTCCCGGGGCTCAAAGTATCTCCATGCCAAATTTCAGCGAAATCGGCACAGCAGTTTTAGCATGAAGAGGTAACAGACAGACCCTTCCGCATTTATAATATTACTAGCGACCCGCCCCGGCGTCGCACGGGTATAAAATATATAGCCACTGAAAATATGATTAAAATCGATAGCCCATGATCCTTCACGTGGTCTACTTCTTATCTGTGCCAAATAACATAAAAATTGCTCCAGTAGTTCGCGAGATAAGCCCTTTCAAATAATTTCCTCCATTTTTTCCACATTCTCCTATTAGTCTTAGCGTGACAAAATATAGCCTATAACCTTCTTCAATAGATGGATTATCTAACACTGAAATAATTTTTCAAATCGGACCAGTAGTTCCTGAGATTAGCGCGTTTAAGTAAGAGGAGGGGAAACATCCCCGTACCAAATCCACACTGAGAAACCCAGAAAGTATTGGAGCTACTCACCTTTGAAATTTTAGTGGGCTTGGGCTATCCCGCGCCTAGGGAGTCCCACATACCCCGGCCGATGTTCCCATCCGACGGGGATGCGGAAAGTATTTCCCATGTAATAAAGGTAGGTATAGTCGTAGGCTCAATCCGTTAAAATATGTCTATACCAAAATTGATCAAGTTATAATTATTATGCGGTTTGGATTTACAGAGATTGCATTTAGCATTGCATTTAGCATTTAGCAAAACTACGGACAATAACATACAGGATGTTATTGTCCGTAGTTTTGTTCGGATAGCGTGCGGAAAGTCTACACTTTTCCGGGTACGATCTATCCTAATTCCTATCCTACGTCCTTTTTCAGGACATTGAGTCATGCCATGAAAGATAAAGAGATGACAGACAGAGACTGACGCACATACATTTATAATGTTAGTAAGGATAATGGATGAAAATGTTTTTGGTGTTACAACGTTGCCCATTATTTTCATTTACACGTCATGAACAAAAATTGTTCTCATTCAATATGTAATATGAGGATTTATTTCATCACAATGAAACTGGAAACGATATTAAACTGACTACGTTATGCTGTATGCATTGCAACAGGTAAATTACAATTTCAATCTAAACGTAAAAAATAAATTATTTTATATTGGTTATTGTTCCCACTTTATACACAGAGCTGCCCAATAAATTATATTATGTGTAACAATTTCAAAATAAATAGTAAAATTACGTTTGTATAATTTGAGCAGAAATTAAATACTTAATTAATTGTTATTTGTTCTCACCTTCTCTTCGCTCGTAATATTATATCTACGAGTATATTTAAATGAACAGTTTTGTCCTGGTTATAAATTCATATTGAACAATTAAAAACTCAATGTTCTTGCACTATTACCACTGCATTCTTTAGGACGTTTCAATTATTACGTCCTTAATTTTGTTAGTAAACTAGGGGTCGCTAGTTTACTAGCCCCGGCGTCGCACGGGTATAAAATATATAGCCACTGAAAAAATGACTAATAGGAGTATATGGATAAATCAATAAAATCAATAGCCTATGATCTACTTCTTATCTATGCCAAATAACATAAATTTTCTCCAGTAGTTCGTGAGATAATTTTCCCCCGTTTCAAATAATTTCCAACGTTTTATCCACATACTCCTATTAGTCTTAGCGTAATAAAATATAGCCTATACCCTTCCTCAATAAATGGGCTATCTAACACTGAAATAATTTTTCAAATCGAACCAGTCGTTCCTGAGATTAGCGCGTTCTAGTTAGCCCTTTCATATAATTTCCCCTGTTTTTTCCACATTTTCCTCTATTTCCACGCTCCTATTAGTCTTAGCGTGATAAAATATAGCCTATAAACTTCCTCGATAACTGGGATATCTAAAACTGAAAGAATCCTCAAAATCCGTTGCGTAGTTTTAAAGATTAAAGGGAACAAAGGGACATGAGGGGAAAAAAGCAACTTTGTTTTATAATAAGTATAGATAAGATCGTGGCTCGTGAGAGATGGGCAAATACCTGAATCATGAATGACTAATGTGTTTTGTATTGCTCCAAGTTGTTTAACAATTATCATTATCTCATAGATCTATTGTATTCGTTAGATCACTTAGACAAGGATTACTTATTTATATAAATACAAGAAGTACCTGTTCTTCAGTAAATACAACACAAGTAAAAGTAGAACGTTTGAAATGGTTGTAAACTTTAGTTAAATTTTAAATTTATAATATTTAGACGTGCCGCGCGGCTTCGCCCGCGTAAATTAGACATTTCACAGACAAATTATTAGTCCAGAAAAATAGGCTATGATCCTTCACATGGTCTACTTCTTATCTGTGCCAAATAACAGAAAAATTGCTCCAGTACCTAGTTCGTCAGATAAGCCCTTTCAAATAATTTCCCCCGTTTTTTCCACATTTTCCTCTATTTCTTCGCTCCTATTAGTCTTAGCTTGCTAAATTAAAGCCTTCCTCGATAAATGGGCTGAACACTGAAATAATTTTTCAAATCGGACCAGTAACAATCAAACAAACTCTTCCGTTTTATAATATTAATATAATAGATATAGCAGGTCATGCCTGCTGAATCTATACTAATATTATAAAGCGGCATAGATTCAGCAGGCATATTGAGTACATCTTGATATGAAATGATAATTTGCATCTTCAACACCTACGTACAATATTTTGTAATCATTGTATACATGTACCTATTATTTTTTAACGTGGAGAGAAATACAAAAAGCTTTGTGGGTAGACCACTATTTTAGTTTGCTAATTTTAAATTACGCATTATAACTTCTCGTTTCTGTGGCACCATAAAAAATAGCTGTCCTATGACCTATTGTAAGAGTTAGGCGATCATTGATATATTAAAAAAAAATTGTAAGTATATCAATAGCAGTGATGAATTATTTCAATCCCAAGTCCCGTTTTTTGCAGTCCTTTCGAATCTCAACAGGCAGACCGCAAATATCCAACCATGGCGATTGGCGACCTATCCGAAATTAAGAACAAAAACATAAGAAAAACATAAGAGCGAAGCCACATTCCTTTTTTGCGTTGCGGTGCCGGAGCAGTTTCGCTCTGACGTATACATAATACGTTACGTTATCATAATATTATTATATTTTATGATATGTCACACCGATGCTTTGAGCTTTTGACTTTCGAACGTGGTGTTGTTCTGTTAAACCACACTAGACATTAGAAGATAAACACCACTTTCGACAGGAGATGATGTGGGTGGGTTATTGCGTACATAGGGGGCGTCGAAATTAAAATGTCCTATACTCATAAAAATATAAATCCAGCCCTGGTTCCGAGTCTTCCGAGTGTTCCGACGCAACGCACAGCAGTGTGGACTGTGGCCTTACGTAGTTTATGTGTTTACGTCGTAAAAAACCTGACGAAATAAGTCCGCATATGGTGCGCTGACCCTCGCCCGATCAAACCTGATCGTTGCAATTTAAAAATGTTCCGTTCTGTTTTCAGCTATCCTCGTGTTGTACCTGCGCAACAAGATCGGCTACACCGCGGATGGCGCGACAGTTATTTACCACGTTTTTACGATGTTCGCCTACTTTTTCCCGCTCCTCGGGGCGATGATTGCTGACGGCTGGCTCGGGAGATTTAGGTAAACTTTCCTTTAGCGTGCAAGTGAAATTAAATGAAAAAAGTTTTATTTGCATTAGTTAGAAAACCACACTTTCGGTTTTGGTTTAGACCAACTGACCAAAGTCTGCCTGAGGCCTACCCCTGCAATGAATCGTGAACTAACCTGGCGAAAGGAACCGAGTGAGCAACTCGCCCGTTCAAAATGTGACACATTGCGTTAACTTTTCAATATACATGATTACGTCTTTATGATCCCCGATTTAGTTTTCAGATAAAAAAGTTAGATTTCAGGACGAAAAAATATATTTTAATCCTAGTCCGTGAATAAATACTAGATTTGGAATGTACTATCAGAGAAGTTGATTCCTAGGCAGATGGGGGACCCCGGAACAGCGACCACATAGCCTGGGGGACCTACGTACTACGTAGTTTTGTCGCGTTACGTCAAACCCAGCCGACAATTAAATTGATATGATCCGACCAAATGATGTTGGTCTGTCAACTGCCTATGAATCAATTTCCTCGATGGTGCTTGAGATTTTATTCTTGCTATCTATGATCTGATTGACATTGTTTACGTAATATATATTTTCAAAAAGATTACTGTAGGTAAGGACTAAGGACAGAGATATTATAAAGATAAGATGTGATAGGAAGAAAAAATAAAAATTTTGTTAACAAAATAATTTGGCAAACCAGTTTTATTTACGTTGATTATGCCAATTACCATTCCACATAATACTGGTTCATTACTATCAAAATAATATAATGGTAAAATTATAGTAGTGGTTATCGCGCGCACATGCCAATGTTTCGTGTAGGAAAACCAAGCTAATGTAACAGCCAAAATTAAGTTTCAAACAGATCTGTACCTACTAGGCTCCAAGGCTTTAAAGTTTAAATGAACGCGGACGGGGCGCTGCTGGTAAAGGAGAACTGTCAAAAATAACGTTTTTGTATGACAGAAGCGTTAGTTCCTTTTCTCGCCACGTTCATTTAAAGCCTTGTCGAGCCTTGTTCATTTAAATTTAACTAGCTGCTAACTTCGCATCACTTCCTTCCAAACGTATTTTCTTATCTTACAAACCTTCCCTGGACTTCCACAAATATTTTAATACTAAAATTGGCCAAAACGATTCAGTTGTTGTGGAGTTTTAAGGAAACTAAGTAAATTAAAAAAATACTTTAGCAGATGTACGTAGTAGTAGTATGTACCCACGTTTTGGCAAACATATTCGTACAACAGGTACAAATCAAGAAACAGTAGGTACTAATAAATTTGTACTTTCAAATTCTACCGCCCAATCAGCATCAGAGAATTATATAATTACAGTAATTAGTAGAACTAGGATCTAGATAGTATTGCTCGTGTAGACAAAACCTGAATAAGGCAAGCACGCTTTAGTTTTATTTTTCAGATATTTAAACTATTCTATACTTATTATAAAACAAAGTCGCTTTTTTCCCTCATGTCCCTTTGTTCCCTTTAATCTTTAAAACTACGCAACGGATTTTGATGATTCTTTCAGTGTTAGATAGCCCATTTATCGAGGAAGGTTATAGGCTATATTTTATCACGCTAAGACTAATAGGAGCGAAGAAATAGAGGAAAATGTGGAAAAAACGGGGAAAATTATTTGAAAGGGCTAACTTGAATACGCTAATCTCAAGAACTACAGGTTCGATTTGAAAAATTCTTTCAGTATTAGATAGCCCATTTATTGAGGAAGGCTATAGGTATATTTTTTTCAGTGGCTATATATTTTATACCCGTGCGACGCCGGGGCGGGTCGCTAGTTTAGTTATAAAATATTGAACGTCCAAATTTCCAACTCGACAATGAGACTCGAAATCTACAATACAACTCGCTGTATTTTAGATACGGCGACACTACGTTATCGAGTCATGTATAATTAAACCACCGGCTTCAAGTTTGCCTTAACCGAATTACCTGATTTCATCTCAGAAGTCACATTAATATTCATCTAAGTATGTAGATTGTATGTTCTAGATTCTCGGTTAATCCCAGATTCATTTTACGCAGTTCTTAGTGGAAAAAATAATCTATATCAAAAAAGTGAAAGAGAGCCTGTCTGTTTGTCTGTTGCCTCTTCACGACCTAACTGCAAACTGCTGAATCAATTTTTTTAATATTTCAAAAGATATTTTAAGTCCCGGGAAAGGACATAGGAATTAGGATACTTTTTATCCCAGAAAATGTACGGTGCCCGCGCGATAAAAGAAATTTGGCGCAACGGAGCTCGGAGTTACAGGCATCATCTAGGAAAACGTCATAATATTATGAAATCATCAATTTACAGTTAATAGTTAGCAAATATTAGTGTTGTGCAATAGATATATGTAGGTTTTATTATTCGTAGGATATATGTAATTAAATAACAAGGCCAATTTTCTTAAAAAAATTAATTTTGACCCACAGGTAAAACACTTACGCCTTATTAAGAAAAATATGGTTGAGATACACTCGTATTTGGACAAATCGTCAAAATTCTTATTCACAGTGATAAAACTTACTTCTTTCGAGAAGTCGGCCTACATGCAAGTAAATCTATCAGCAATTACAGATTGGTAGTAGGCGTAAATCTAAACATCATTGCCTAATGCTAGTATATGTAATATGAGTCTCTCTGATCCGAACAATTCCTGAAAATTATTAATTCATTTCACAAAATATTATGTAGCCGTTAACACACAAAAAGGCGAATCCATTTCTAAATTGGTAATTATTATTTGCTAAGAATAGTTTTAAAAGATTTTAGATCTTTAGGTAGTAGGTACCTACCTAGTAGTAGATGTATCTAGTACCTAAAGGTCTAAATTTTTTTAAAAATAACTGAACTGTAGTTCGAGTTCTATTAGAAACTAGATAGGTACTATAGTACTACCTTATCATATTCAGGTATTATAATACCCTTCTATGTATTATAATACCTGAATATGATAAGTACAGATTTAAAAACTATGTAAAAACGCTAATTATATGGCTCTAAATGAAATATTTCTTTTCCAGGACAATATTGTATTTATCACTGGTGTATGCAACGGGAAGTGTACTGATATCCCTGTCAGCTATGCCTCCAGTCAACCTACCGCAGTTGTAAGTAGCAGCTTTTTCGGCAGTCAGCCCGAAATTCTAACTTCAATCTATTCATTCAATACTAGTATTTCTTATATTGGTAACTAAGTTAGTCTTATGTTTATTTATTTATTTAGGTTGGTCTTAGTTGGTTTAGTCTTATGTTGGTTTGAATTTTTATCTTATTCCTCACCAGATACTTAAAATTTACTTTTCCTGCATTAATAATATTACCAGCATAATATTATCAGTTTTACTTTTAAAAAAACTCATTTATTTATTATCTCGCTTGCTTCAATCCTGTTTACACGATACGTTTGTTTCAGAGAGTTTACCATAATAGCATTACTATTAATAGCCTTCGGCACGGGAGGCATCAAGCCGTGCGTATCAGCGTTTGGAGGAGACCAGTTCAAGCTGCCAGAACAAGAGAGATACCTCGGATACTTCTTCTCTCTGTTCTACTTCGCCATAAACGCTGGCAGTCTCATTTCCACATTTATAACTCCCATTCTGAGGGCAGATGTTCATTGTTTTGGAGATAACGACTGCTATTCGTTGGCCTTTGGCGTTCCTGGCATTTTGATGATCGTTTCAATAGGTAGGTTTCATTTTGATTATTTAACAACAGACCAACTACAATAAATTAAAATGTAATACCCTAACCTTCAAAGTAGCCAGGTGATGGCCTTTGTTAAATGTTTTCCCTGTTAGGCATCAGGTATGAAGGTTCACCAATTTTTCCTTGTAGACGAACTTGTATTGTTTATTAATAACAAATAAAACAAAATAGTACTACTGCAGACGTAAACCATATCTAACATAACTGTTTTCCTTTTTTAAACAGCTTTAATACGGAGTTTATCTATTTTTATCTCATTTCAGTATTCTTCGTTGCGGGAAGAAGATTCTATATTACGAAACAGCCAGCCGGTAATATCATTGGAAAAGTTTTTAGCTGTATTACGGTAAGCGTAAAGCATTTAAATTATTATATTCAGTAAAACTTACAATTTCTTTAGTATAATACTAGGTTAAGATTCATAAAAAATCCTTTGTCCAAGGCAAAGATCACTAAACGTCCAAGTAAAGTTAATCACTATTTTAAGTGAATGTCAATTATTGATATTATCTAAATTCTAAAGCATCTGCAAAGGAACAAAAAACCAATGGGATCACAGGTTTTTATTTTGAATGAAAACCCCTATTTCTCCACTGGCGCGGCATCAACATTTTTATTCTACGAGTATTACTATGTTGACTACAATGAGTCTTGAATCAGCAAGAGACACTTTTACTGATTTGTAAAACGTGTGAAGTGGACGCGATACATAATTAGCAAGTTTCTAACATTTCACTTTCTCGATTGCAGCACGCCGCGGTCAAGGCAATTAAGGGGAAAGACAAACGTGAGCACTGGCTAGACAACGCGGACGACAAGTATGATGCAGGCCTTATAGAAGATGTCAAGGATCTGTTGCGTGTGCTAGTCCTTTTTATTCCTCTCCCGGTGTTCTGGGCACTGTTTGATCAACAAGTAAGTATTTTGATTTTTGACCCACTACTGTATGTTTTAAAATAAAGCAATCAAAATATTTTAGAGAAGATCTACAACCTACACGTTTAAGTAATTGTTACTATCGCAGAAGTTGATTTGTTGGCAGATGTTAGACCTACCACATTCGGCCGGGCTATTTCCATTCCTACGTAAATTCAGATCTGTAGGTTGGGTTAGACCTGGCTCTACCAAATTACGTAGATCCACCAACTGTCTTTGAATCAGTTTCTCTGATAGTACTATTAGACAAGTTGGTTCTCAGGCAGATGGGGGGCCTACGTAGTTTGGTCGCGTAAATCCAGCCGACAGGCGACAGATCACAATCAACATTGAATTGACTTGATCCGACCAAATAACGTTGGTCCGTATAGTATTTTGGTCGGATCAAGCCTAGGAATCAATTTCCTCAATGGTACATTCTAAAGTTGATTTTAATAATTTTAGGGATCAAGATGGACATTCCAAGCAGACAGAATGGAACAAAGTATAGGCAGTTGGACGTTGAAGGCGGACCAGATGCAAGTTTTAAACCCTCTTCTCATTTTAGTATTCATTCCACTTTTCGAAGTTGTAAGTATACCTACGATTAACAAACTTAGTTATAAAACTATGACGATAAGGTTCAAAAAATTATGTCATATTTAACGCTTCAACTCCCGTGGCCCAAGTGGGCCGCGATAACAATGGGCATTGTCCAAAAAAAATCACATGTACTTTTTATATTTTTTTTCGTTAAAATAGGGTATTTTAAGAATATAAATTGAATAATTTTGAAATTCATTGGCTAGTTTTTTCTCAATAAATTTTTAAAGTTTCGCTCTGACGTCATCATCGGCGGCCAATTGACCTCTGCAGTATGTTTTTTTTCCTTTCAATCTTATTTATAATGGCTGGTTCGTCAAATGCAAGTTCTCATTATGTGAAAGCTGATACGAGAAGCTTACCAAAAGTTCGAAACGTAATGTTGGTCGACTTTATTCCTAATTTAACGCCATTGAAGGTCAAACTAAGGTTAAACATATTTGTTCAAAAATATAAGTAACTAATGGGTATTTTTTTCGTTTATATACAGAAAAACGATCAGTGACCTTATTCCTCGAAATGTTTTTGTAATGAGCAAAATTAAAAAAAAATGGACAATCCCCATTGAAAGGCTATTGTGTGTCGTTTTGCCGCGATCGAAGGATTAAATTAATTAATGACTTGTACGTTTACAGTAATTTTTTTTTAATTTCAGGCAATTTATCCATTCCTGACATGGGCGAAACTTATAAAGAAGCCTCTACACAAAATGATATGGGGCGGTGTGTTGGCTGCAATCGCATTCGTCATCTCAGGAATCGTCGAGATTAAACTTCTGGTAAATTCTTCTGTGTAATATTTTCTAGCTTAGTCATTTTTGTAATAACTATTTTCTTACCATTTTAATTATGTTTTCAGCCAACCTACGGCACTCCAGTATCAGAAGGTTTCGCGCAGTTGAGGGTGTACAATGGATTCAATTGCAACATCACACTTAATGCCAATAATGATACTGTTATGATTGGTCCTTTGAGTGTTTACGAAAGATTGGACATTGAGTCCCGCAATGTTACACAGTTACCCATATCTCTTAGAGGTGTAGAAGGGGAATGTGCGAATCAAACGTTTGAAAGCAACTACGAATTACAAGAAAAGAAAGCAAACTCTCTATTCATTTCACAAAATGGTCTCTACAATTTCATAGATAATAATGATAAAGCCATAGACACAGTTAATATAAGGTAAGATGCCATATTTTTACTCAATTTTGCAAACGCACTGGAGTGTTTTACTTATGATTAACATATCTATTGTTTTGATTGATTTTCCAGATTTTTATCAAACATAGATCATCTCGTGACGATAAATGTCAACGATGTGAGGAAGAACGTAACAAAGTTAAGTTTGAAAAGTGACGACAGATCTCAGTATTCGGTAGATAAAGGCACATACAACGTGTTGGTAGACGGAGTTATTATATTGAGTGAATATGAATTTAAAACAGGAGCTGTGTATACTATCAATATGGTGAAAGACATCAGTGGGACATACGTAAGTATTTGGATATGCTATATAATAAAGACATGTTTAGTCCTAAGTGATAGTTTTAAAAATGTTTTAAAACCTAAGCTCAGATCAGTCTGCCCAAGTTGAATATAATAATGGGAGATCGGGAACACCGTAGTGTTGCAAGTGATCATAAGCAGATGGTAACATCTGCATGCTTCATCTGCTTCGGTCTGCTTGTTTTCTGTATCTTTCTTAAAAATAAATGAAGTTGCCAGATTTTATAAAAAATCAATTAAGGGACAATTAACAGAAATACCAGCTTCAGGATATTTTGGAGTTTAAACCAAACAAAACTATGAATTTTGTTATTACCAGCTGAATACTGATGAATATAAACGTTCACAATATTCATTATTCATAGAAAAGTTATGATGTTGTAAAACTGATAGGTCTAGCGACGTGCCCATTAGAGCGTGAAGCATGGCACAAATACCTTCCACAACAACCATACCAGGTGGCACAGATATTAAGGGGGCGTCCACAAATTACGTGAGGTGTTTTTTTGAATTTTTTGACCCCCTCCCCCTCTGGTGAGATTTCGTGAGATTTTATTAAACCCCCCTCCCCCCCCACAAATCTCACGTGAGATTTTTTAAAATGTGGGTTTCTTACGTAAACGTTTGGTTTGACAATCAGTAGATTTTGTTTCGAATGAATTTCTGAATGATCTTAATCGTATAACGATTACGCTTACGATAAAATCTTAAGCATACGTACAATCTGGATGAAATGGACCAAAATAGTAATAGTAATAGTATTTATTTTGTTGAGAAAAAAATTGCATGAGATTTGACTCGACCCCCCCAAACACCTCACGTAATTTGTGCACGCCCCCTAAATAAACACGCTTTTACTGATAACAGATGTGTAATATACTTTACTATAACTTTGTAACAATTTTCGTAGTAAAATGAAGAATATCCTGCATTCGAACCAGAGCGTTTTAATAGTTTTAGGGCTTGTTTCACCACTTCCTGATAAGTGCTGGATAGGCTATCCACAACTTAACTTTACAGAGTATAGAGCATCTGTCAAATAATTTGTGGATAGCCTATCCGGTACCTTATCAGGACGTGGTGAAACAGACCCTCGACTGTAATGACTGTCAGATAAAGGCGACAATATTAACCCCTTCAAGCACCATAAGCTCACCGGTGAGCGATACACAATAGAATAACAATAGATTTCCAAGAATCCACGATCGAAGGATTAATTTAACTATAGTTGACACTTAAGAGCAGGGAAAACCCTTTCATCCTAACGGGTGGAGATACGCTTTGCACCATAATCAATTCTGGTCTATATTTGCTAGAAATAGTACTAGCTAATAAATACCCCAATAATTTCCAACTTAGTTCATATTTTTTCACGCTTTTATAAGCTTGGGCTGTATGTATGTAACTGAATCTTTGAGCACGATTTTGACCTATCTTCATTAGTCTAATTAATTCGAAACTTTGCATGCTTATTTAAGAGCCAATGGCAATGTAATATTTATTAAATTTTATTAAATTAATTTATTAAAGTAAAAAAAAATTAAAAGAAAAACCGCGCGTTTTTTTTACTTCTATTTATTTTTTACAGATAGCCAATCCAGTGGTCATAACCCCGCCTAACTCAGTTCATATTCTGTGGCTGGTGCCCCAATACGTGATCATGACGATGGGTGAGGTGATGTTCTCAGTCACGGGACTGGAGTTCTCATTCACCCAGGCTCCAGCCAGCATGAAGTCAGTATTACAGTCAGTGTGGTTACTCACCGTGGCGTTTGGCAATTTGATCGTGGTGCTCATTGTTGAAGGCAACTTTTTGGATGCTCAGGTATGTGATTGAATTTTTAATGTAAATGCATTTGTACTGTTCTAATATTTTAAGCAAACATTAAAATAGCTTCGTTGGATGAAACGTAGTCCATTTCCTATGAATAGCAGAATAAATAATGTTCTCTACGTTAAACAAAATATTGTCAATTTTTCTTAAAGTTTTGACAAAATATTAGAACGGTTGGCTAGGACATTTTATAAGTAGACCATTTTGTTGCATCATACGAAAGGGACAGCAACAAACAAGGAATGACGATTAAATAATGTGGCATTAAAATAGTATAATCGACGAACAAACCATTATAGTTCTTGCAATCTACGAGTGCGCGTAGCCTTTATTTGTAGTTGGAAATGCGAATAGACATTTTCGTTAGTGTGCGTACCTGACGGAGCAGTCAGTAGCGAGCGAGCCATGTACGCGTGCATAGATATGGTCACTCACACAACTAAGGGCGCCGCGCACTCGTAGATTGCAAGAACTATACACGGATTATACTATCATTCATTCCTTGGTTGAAAACAAATTAAGGAGAGATAATTTGTCTCCTTATTAACTAAGGGCCTGTTTCACCATTGCTTGATAAGTTCCGGATAGTCTACCTACAACATAAATTTACAAATAAATTATGGAGAATCTGTCAAATAAGTTGTGGCTAGCCTATCCGGCACATTATCAGGAAGTAGTGACACAGGCCCTAAGAATAATAATACCTATTTAATATTGACGTGACAACGTCTTAAATTAGGTTGCGGCTGGGAGTCACTTATGAAAAAGTGTAACGCTCGGTAACGTTACGATGAGTCACCGAACGAGAGAGAGGCCCGCCGAATGCCTTGCGTCTCTCTCCCACACGTTGTCACGTAAAATCTTCGCCCGTAAAACCGACTTTACAGGCAACCATTTTTTTATTATAACTACTTACTCAATTTTCTTACCTTTGGACGAATCCGCAAGTGCGTTCAGCGTTAGCCATGGTAGTTGATAAAATTAGAACTGTTTGACAGTGATGTCACATAACGGAAGTTGACCGACCGGTATAATTCCGCTCTTTGATCAACTTTATTATTAACTACTCAATACTCGTATTGTATACTAATATGAGATTTAAGAGGGATTCTTTATGACCTCGTCATAATCTTTGTGTCAACCTCCAAGTAACCAAAGTAGGTAGTCAATAGTTATAATGATATATGTCAATTTGTTATTATCATCCTGGGAATAATTACGCAACAACAAAAATTTCCGACAGAGTAGCCCTAGCATTAAATGCGATTACAAAGCCGACTTCACCCCTCTTCCAATGGAGGACAGCTTGTTATAATGTCACGTTAAATAATTGTGATTTATTTAATTTAAGTTTAAAGTTGTGGATGGATTTTCTATAGAAAGACCAAGAACTAAGAAGGGATTTCGTGACATTTTCGACCGCGTCATATTAGAATTTAGATTAGGCGTTCCACTTTGTTACGCATACCTACTTGAAATCTTCTTTTTTTTTCAGTGGAAGGAGTTCTTTTTGTTTGCTGGCCTCATGATGTTGGACATGTTAATATTTACGGCGATGGCACTGAAATACAAGTACGTGGAGCTAAAATCGAGCACGGAAAATGTTGTAATCGACGAAATAAGACTACCCGATAAACCGACGCTGAAAGAAAACTGAGTACAAAAGTTAAAAAAGACAGAAAATCGAATTAAATTCGGAGACTGATTCGGATATTTTAATTAAGTGTTACAAATAATGTGAATAACATATTTTTATAAATAAATATAGTTAGAAAAATAAAGCTTCTTTAATTTCAGCCTAAACCTAGTGGCTAATATCACAAATTATTATTATTTAGCACTAAACAATAAAATGAGTAAGTACAAATATACTGGCTCAGGTATTTATCTAAATCAAAGGCCTTTCTAAATATTATAAGTACATTAAAACCTTACCTTTTTATAAAAAACTGGAATATTCCAAAAACAAACAAGACAACATTTAAAGAAATATTTGCGGTGGTGTCGAGGTCTCAAAACGTTCAATCTGTTTAGTTAAATGGCGTGAACACATTAGACAATTAGTTGTGCGTAATTTGTGTGTTGTTCCCATACGAGGACAGGGGGATATGAGGGGGACCACTCGACCCCCTCGCGATGAGCCGTGTGACAGCGGTTAACCCCTCATGTAAGGGTTCTACAAGCGATTCTCAAAGTTTTATTCAGTTTCAAGTTGGCAAGTTAAAATTATACGATAGCCTATGCTAACAATTAATTGCTCCTAAAATTGCTGTATGGTAACATTAATATTACATATTTTTATTTTTTAGAAAGATAAATTGCGTGATATCTTCATCAATAACACCCCTCTTTTTGGTCGGGGGTTAAAAATTCAAAAATGTATAGTAGTTATTGCACATGCTGGTGTTCAGTATTAAAAGTCTGGTATTCTCGTTTTTAAAATTCTACAGAAACGGATTCTTTACACCATACGAGTACGCATTTCGATAATAAGTAGTGAACTGTATCTGAACGTTCCTTAACAACAATATTTAACAATTTTCATTCATGATAATTTCTCAAGACAAACTTTGGTACCATACGCATCTTATCCCAATAGATCATGTAGACTAGACCCCTTAAAACAAAAAAAAAACAAACAATAATGTACGAAGTAAAGCTAGTAGTTAAAAACTTACATATGTACTGTAGTCTGGACCTAAAGCTATTATTTAAAAACTTTGAGAACCACCTACATTTCCTAAAGCAAAGTGATCTGCGGACGACTTGTTAATAATTGCGTATAATAAATGCTTAAATACAACAAACAGACAGACAAATACGGGTAGGGGAGATATAAAGAGCGCGATTCGGTTTCCAGCCTATTGACAATATTAGGTTGCGGAGATGAACCTAGAATTTGAATTGTTGATCCCTCACTAATTTGATTAAAAGAATATGATTTGACTGACTGAACTTCGTGCGCGAAAAGACTCCCGGAAAATATCACTTTCCCGCAGACAACTTCTATGTGTCTAAAGTCTAAACACCATGCTGAAGTTCCGCAGCGGAAATTGGGCATGATTCCGCCTGCAATGTTTTTTAAATTACCGATCGGCGATCACACACCATGCCGAAATTCCGTCGCGTTATATTGTATGCGTTTGACATTGCTGAAGTAATCATGCCGAACTTCCGCACTTCGACGGCATGGTGGGTTTAGACAGTTAGGTTTGTTTAGTCTTTAGTCTTTACAAAATTCATTATAATCGGTCCGATAATAGGGATGATTACATAAAATAAAGAAATCACGGTAAAAAATAAGTGAACTACCAAAATTTCAGCTCGATAGCATTTGTATTTTTTTTTTGATAAGCGCCTACAAAGTTGGATAATCAAGTCGATTTTTTTTTCAATTAATTTCATAAACGCGATATTTAATATACCTATCGATCAAAATTCTCTCCCGATCCGTACAAACTACGAAAGAGTGACGTCAGTCTTTCGTAGCACTTTATATGGAGCGTTTCGGGCAGGTCTATTTTATGAGATGTTTGAATTGTTCATATCTTGGTGAATAGTCATCAAGCCTATTAAACTAAACATATTTGTTCCAAAAACGTTTATAACGCAGTTCCTCCTCGAGTGTAAAAATATATGGACTTCCCATAATAATTCCTAAAAGTTAAATGTAGAGCTTTATCTCGATGTTCTAATATGAGGGGTGATTCTTGCCGGCATAGAGTTCGCCTCAGAGGCAAAATTTCTCTGATGTATTTTCAAACTCACTAGTATTCGAAAGCATATAGATTAATTAAGTGCAGTCAGAAAAACGATTCGGCGCAAGGCGTTGGGACATGTCCGGAACACTTGGGTCGCGCGGCCCGCACGCGACCCGCACGCGACCGGCCCGCGACCCGCCGGCGGGTCACAAAGAACACCGGACCACGTGCAACCACTCGGCGGATAATCTCCGCAGCATATGGAGACAAATAAATAAATTAAAAGGAGCCGATCGCCTCGCGGTTACGACCTAATTTAAATTCGGATTAATTCTCATGTGAAATTTTTATTAGTTTGCTTTGTGTGGATTTTAGAGGATTACGATGTTTGTTAATCAAGGAATATTTTTATTTAATTGCGTTTTTTTTTGTTCTCGTCTAAGAGTAGAGAGAGTACGGAGAGTCTGACGTAGGAGAGCTAGGTGGACTCCGCCGGCGTAGGACGGGAGTGCGAAGGCGTCGCTACGCGAACCTCCAAACTCTTGTCTAACGGGGCTCCGGGTCTGGATGGGAACCTGCCCGGCTTTGTCAGTCCCGGCGCCGAGGGAAACGCTTTAGTTAGCCTAAGCATTCCCTTACTTTGGTGGAAGTCCGGTCCGAGGTAGACCGGCCAGTCGCGGAGGGAGTCCTGTGTTTGTTAGATCCGGGATATCCCTCCGTATACGGCTGAAGGCGAACCGCAGGTGGTTTTAGTGAGTAGGAGTCTCACATACCCCCGGGGTACCCAACCCGGGGCACCCATGATGGGTTTCCCCTGCGTAAAAAAAAAAGGTGGAGACGAGACAAACGTTTGCCAATGTTTGCCAGAGAGGAGTTTTGTTTTTTGGAGTTTTGTTTAGTAGAGTTTTGTTTTGGAGACAATTAAGTTTTTAGTGGTGTTCCGTTCTGTAACGAAATTAGCAATTATCCAGGAACTTAACTTTATATAGGTACTCAGATACTTTTAAATTATCCTCTATCATGGTCAACATTGCCTCTTCTCCTAGCTTCCTAGCAGTACCAAACACTTCAAGTCGTAGCTTTAGGGGCGTGGTCAGGATGCGTACGCGTGTACGCCACGCGACACAACAGTCGCGTCGCCCCTCTCCGCGACAAATCAATTACAGGGTCGACCGGGGCACTTCCGAACGGGAATTAGCACCAAATTATAGTGGTCGCTGAAATTACTTGTTTGTACTTAGAGGGCTGTCGGCTAATTTATGGGCTGCGTACGCGCAAACGCCGCGCCGAATCGTGTTGGGTTCACACGGTTACACTCGATTGCTTTATGATTCGTGAAATTGACGTCATAAAACTCCTTAATGATAGGCTGTAACGTTCCCTTGCAATATTTTGAATATCTGGCTCGAAGGACCATCGTAATCATTGCTAACGACCTACGAATAATAAAAACTAAGGAAGAGTAACTCCGTCAAAAAACATGCTCCAAAATACTTGTCAAAAAATGAACCTTAGGTACACATTTCATTACATTTGCAATATTTAGATGGGCTTGAGCGGTATAAAGTCTGACGTTACATGACAGTTCGAATGGAACCAAATTTAAAACGGTAATAGTATGGGAGTTACGTTTCCTTAGTTTTTATTATTCGTAGGTACACGTTCTTTGTCTTCTCAACAACGAGTGCAATGTTTGTTTAGCACAAACATTGCACTCGCATTCTTATTAAGACTCGAAGTTTTCTTCTAAAAGGGAAGAGTACACTTATTACAACAATCAACTATGCTAACATTTTATTTAAAAGTTACAAAGATCTCCACATTGAAAATTTGCAATTTATAGAGTAAAAAGTTTCTCTACATTTTCCATTGCAACAGAAAAGTAAATGCGCCAGACAGGCTATCCAGACGGCCTTTGCACGAGAATAAAAAAGAAGACTAAAAATAATTTTCCTGCCCTAGGTGCGTCTATTCATTTCATAGAGCTAAAACTTTTCTGAAACGAAGACTAAAATATTTGCCTTTACTGTTTTCCGTTTTATGTGTCATCTGCAAATAACAGAAGTTAACTAACTTTAAAATAAAAAATCGGCCAAGTGCGAGTCGGACTCGCGCACGAAGGGTTCCGTATCGTTGTAGACGAAAAATAGGCCAAAGATTTTAATTTTGTATGGGAGCCCCCACCCTTTAAATTTTTATTTTATTTAAATATTATTATTAATTATTAAAGTAGACATATAACTAAGGCCTTTATGAAAATTTCAAGTGATTAGCTGTTGCTATTATTGATTACGAGAAAAAAAGGCCAAAAAAAATAACATTTGTTGTATGGGAGCCCCCTTAAATATTAATTTTTATTTTGTTTTTAGTATTTGTTGTTATAGCGGAAACAGAAATACACAATCTGTGAAAATTTCAGAAGTCTAGCTATGGCGGTTATTGAGTTACAGCCTCCAGGCTGTAACTCAATGACCGCAGACAGACGGACAGACATCGAAGTCTCAGTAATGCTAAGTACTCACATACGGTTTTGCTCGATCGAGCAATAACGTCGAGCAAAACCCGCGGCTCGGGCTTTCGTCCACACATTCAGCATTGCTGGATAGTTTTACTCTAAATCGATTTATTTCATTCCATCAAGCCGGCTCGATGCGAGCCTTCGTGCTGTGAGTTTTGCGGTCCACATGGTAATTATTACTCGATTTGGAGTAAAACTATCGAGCAAAACCGTATGTCAGTACTTAGCATTATAGGATCCCGTTTTTCCCTTTGGGTACGGAACCCTAAAAAGTAGAGAGTATCCTCCATGTTCAAAATAAAATCCATTTTACAAATTACAATGAAATATAAATTAATTTCGAATTTGATGCAGATTATAACAGGCATATTGCCTGCTCGTAATTTGCAATGCTCAACACATTATTAACATTATTGTTTAAGAATATTTTACGTTAATTTTACTCATAAACTTTAAAATATAAAATTTATGTAGTTATTGCAATTTATTTAACGCAATTACTTTTCAACAAGTTTTATAAACATTACGAAAAGTTCTAGCTACCACGTAAACATCTGGAAAATTAGTTACGTTTATGACTCTTTATAAGAAGGTAGAGCTATATCTAACTCTACTCTCACAGATAAAGACGACGAGCTATCTTTAACCTAATCCTACGACTACGGTCCAGTCTCCTACCTATAACTATAGCTACATTGTCTTTAAAAACCTATAATTATAAGTATAACATTAACAAAATTCTCTACGTAAATATGTACCAAAATTCAATATACAAACAAAAACATAGCTACAACTTAAATAACCTGAGATAACGAATTTTTAGCGTTGGCAGGACAATTCTCCGATTATTCCAACGGAATAACGATCATTCCACTTTCCACTCGAAGGTAGGAAGATTCCGAACGTGTATATCTATGGATTCTATGGATAGATAGGCTCCGGCAGGGGTGGCTGCTGGCGTGCGTTTTATGGCTGTCAAGCACACTCCCCGTTCCACCAATAGGAGCAACTCGACAGAAAATCGATCCTCACTCAAGTACTATCTCGTGCCGTTTTTCCCGTCGGGAAAATTCCACGAAAATGTAAAATATTTGCGGGCGGAATGTAAGCGATTACTAGTATGATTGACCGATTGGTTTCGATTTACCTTAATGTATTAATGCGAGTAATGATTTTGTTTTTAATGCGAAAGTTTATAAGGTTGTGTTATGTGTTTAAGTCTGTTTAGGTATTTATAATATTTCACGCGTGTGCTGCCATACCTATTTTTTATGGAAAGAATTGACTGTTTAGATACTAACCGATTGTAGCAAGGGTTATCAGTAAGTTATTGATGGCACTTATTAAATAGCATTCAATAGTTTCGACAGCGAATTAGCAACCAAAAATATATTGGTTATGACGTACTTATGAGTTATGACATGAAACATCTTCAGTGACATGTCAATTAGCTTCATATAGACCCATATTTAGAACCCAGTATAGTTTTCACAGAGCCAGTACTGGCTGCCAATAAGACTGGCAGCCAGTATTGGCTTTGTATATGCTGCGTGTGAACAGTTTGGCCTGGCTTGAAAAACTGTTCACACGTGGCATATACCAAGCCAATACTGGCTGCCAGTCTTATTGGCAGCCAGTACTGGCTCTGTAAAAACTATACATGGCCGTAATAATATTAAAATTTTCTGAAATGCAATGGTAGGAATGTGTGGTGAATGGTGGGCTAAAGCCCGTTACAAAAATGGTGTACTTTGAGTTTTTATTCCGAAATTCTCAATAGGCTTCATGACTAATTTTTTTTCTTATTGGTAATTGAAAGATCCTTAAAAAATAGAAACATTTCTGAACGAATGACTCTCATAGCTTAAAAATTCACCAAGATATGAACAAAAATTAAAACATCTCATAAAATAGACCTGCCCGAAACGCCCCATACAAAGTGCTACGAAAGACTGACGTCAGTCTTTCTTAGTTTGTACGGATCGGGAGAGAACTTTGTTCGATAGGTATATTAAATATTGCGTTTATGAAAGTGGTTTCATATCAAAAGTTGCTTTTAATTGCATAAGTTATCGAATGGTATACAAATATTAAGAAATTTAATTGAAAAAAAAATCGACTTGATTATCCAACTTTGAAGGCGCCTAACAAAAAAAATACAAATGCTATCGAGCTGATATTTTGGTAACGCTTATTTTTTGCCGTGCTTTCTTTATTTTATTAACAAAATTCGCTAATCTTTGACCTTGTCATCATCCCTATTATGCACGGCATAATATATTATATCAGATTATAATTTATACCTAATATAGATGACGCCCGCAACTCCGTTGCGCCAAAGTTCGTTTATCGCGCGGTAACCGTACATTTTTCCAGGATAAAAAGTAGGTATCCTTTGTTTTTCCCAGGACTCAAATTTTCAATTCGATTTTGCTCAAATTTGGTATGACGATACTTATCTTCATACCAAATTTGAGCAAAATCGGTTCAGCGGTTTGGGCGTGAAGAGGTAACAGTCAGACACACTTTCGCATTTGGAATATTAGAATGGATATTGGATATCCACGGCATAACGATAAAATATGATTTTCCAACCTTTAGCCGTGCTTATAGTGTGAAATCTGGTTACATAACTGTCGATTGAACCAATTAACCAATATCCGACAGACAGGTCTGCAAGAGACAATAAGATTGATAGCTCGTAGATACAACAATGCATATTGAATTCCATTGTGGTTTGATGATAACGGTTTACCGGATCATCATTTTATCGAATGGTTTATCAATGTGTACCTTTAGTTTACAAGTCCGTTGTTGGTACTAGGTCCTGCTAGTTATGCCTATGAGATTAGGACTGTAAAACTTTGATTAATAATTACTGTCTACTGTGAGTTATGGCGTTACTAATAATAATTAGAGTGTTAGGAAATTCGTTGAAAATAAAAGACCTGTGTTAAATATTAATGATAATAATGTATAATAATTTTATCTGAAGACTGCAGTAAAGTAAAAAAGGTTTATGTGGTGCCCAAATTACGGTCACCTGGGTCACCTTGTGACTTGGCAAAAAGGTACACCGGATATAATATTATCTGTGACAGTACATGATACAATATTATTATGGTGATTAAAATGCATCTCATTTTACAATATGGCGGCGTATATTGTACCTAGGTAGGTACTTTTCATGAGCTTTCGACCATACAAAAATATAAAAGTATCTCTTTCAGCGCTGCCACTTTCACAGTTAACTCTGTACAAGGGACACATCTTAAAGTATTACCACTTTGTTTTGTAACACCTTTTATAATGTTGGACTATTCTAGAACTAGATGACTGCCGCAAATCCGTTGCGCCAAAATCGCGCGGAAACTGTTTATTTTTCCGGGATAAAAAGTATCATAATATGTCCTTTCCTGGGACTCAAAGTATCTCTATACCAAATTTTAGCAAAATCAGTTGAGTGGTTTAGGCGTGAAGAGGTTAAAGACAGACACTTTCACATTTATAATATTAGGAATTGGGGCACTACAATCGATGCAGTGGTAGGAAAGAGTTGTGGGCTGATTGATGCCAGTTTAAAAAATGTGTAATACTGTGAGTTTTTATTCGAGGTTATTTAAAAGGCAGGGCTCCCGTAAGGGCTACTGGCGCCTGTGTGCGAAAAAAGGATTTTGGCGCCCCTAAAGATGGCGGTTTGGCGCCCCTAGAGGATGGCGCCCGTGTGCATTGCACACATTGCACATATTATGGTAGCGGGGGCCCTGATAAAAGGTTACAGACAGACAGACATTCGCATTTAATATGAGTATGGACAGGACAGAATTGGGGCACTACAATTCTGTACCTGATGGATATATGGGGCACTACAATTATTCTGTATTTCATGGAAGTGATGTACAGCACTCGATCTGTCCAGCCATCGATTGGAACCGCACGTCATACGTTGAGTGCTGACAGCGGTTAACCCAGTACAGGTGTGCAGATAATGACCCGGGTTATTGACGTTATTCCAAATTACACCTAAAATATGTGCTATAGCCTTATAGCCTATAACAGTCGATCCATACTTCCATACTAATACACTAATATTATGAATGCGAAAGTCTATCTGTCTGTAAAGTGTAAACTCTTCACGCTGGACCGGTTTTGCTGGACATAGGTCACTTTTTATCACGGAAAAAATTACGGTTTCCACGAGAATTTTCCTTTTATTTCCTAATATTTGCGCAACGAAGTTGCGAGCGTCATCTATAACTAGAATAGTTATAGTGTCTATTTGTTATGAAAGTTAAATAATTAGGTACCTACCAACTAAAACAGTTTTACTTTCTAATTTTCATATCGTCATAAATTATTAATCTACTAAAACGGCTCAACCGATTTTAATGATATTTTGTACCTATACATAGGTACATTCGTTAGGCCTGAGAATAGGTCTTTATCTAGTACTTTTTATGTTCATAGTAGAAAATATAACTTATTATGGCAAAACAACATTTGCCGGGTCAGCTGACAATGCCATAAATTTCCTTTTTCAATATTGTGATAAAATAATAATATTATTAATTTATTTCTGTGTCTGCAAGAAATACCTTATCGTTAAGATGTTTCGGTGACTTACCCGCCCCACTCCGCCCTTATTTTCATAAAACTCCGCCCAATCTCTAGGGGTTGAATATACACTCGATAAACGACTCCACTCCTCATAAGTTAAGGCTCACAATCAATTCCGAGTTTTCGGTCACCCCTCGCACATTTCCAACGACACAACACAAAATGGCTACCCCTTGCGGTATAAAATTATTTGTCCCACCGGGTACCAGTCAGTTGCGATCGAAAAGCACATAGTGTTGGAGAAAATTCAGTCTGAAAAAATGTCCGGAACCAGAACACAGATTGCGGATTCGTCTACGTCACCACCACTGAGGTAGGAATTTAAAAAAGTTCTCACAATTTTCGAAATTAGAATAATTTTAGTTTGCACTTTTTAAAAATGTTTTATTTTTTTTTTTTTTATACTGAACCAAGTTTTCTGCCAGTGACAACCGGCGTTTGGACTACTCGAGTCTGAAGTTCGCGTATGTGGACGGTTCTGATGATGAGACGTTGAGCACGGAGCTGCCGTCGTGCGTCTACGCTGCAGCCCGCAGTAGACTGCAACTGCCCCTAGCAGCGTATGTCCACCAGCACACGAGACAACTACATGCAGGTACTCCACTTTAACACATCATTCTTTTTAACATAAGTGCACATTATAATAACTAGATTTATAGACACCGATACTATAACGTTTTAAGTTTAATCTTATTGCATTGGCGAAGATTATTTTCTAATCATTGAGATTTGAGAATGTTACATTCATTTTTGCTATAGGTAATCTATTATATTTAGTTAAACGCATGCATAATTTTCTTAGTTAATGGAATCAGGCGTTACTTTGCGGAAATCCATAGCTTAAAATTTAGTTTGTTATTATTTTTAGCAATATTCCGCGAAATAAACTTCCTACGAAATAACCAACCTGAATGTTTATTGAAGATTTTTAAATTTTATTTTACTGCTTGTCTTATTTTTGCTTTGCAAATTTTCATTTTTAGAAAATCTGGAAGTTCCATTTTATTTGATTCAGACTCTAATTTTCTCATTGCAGTCCATTCAATATTTTAACAACATTTATTGAGCCAAGTACCTACCCAAAGTCAATACCGACGTAAATGGTTTTCACATTTTCATCGGTTTTTCGATTATATCCGCAGCGAGCTATTAAAAATTTGATTGCAAAATTTCATTCCACGAATCACGATTCATGAATAAATTCACCTTTATGGGCTGAGCTTGTCCGACGTCCGTATATCTGTAATATCCGTACTTCCGTACTAATATTATAAAGGCGAAAGTGTGTCTGTCTGTCTGTCTTTTTGACGCCCAAACCGCTGAACCGATTTAGCTGAAATTTGGTATAGAGATATTTTGAGTCCCTGGAAAGGACATAGGACACTTTTTATCCCAGAAAAAATTGCGGTTCCCACGTCATAAACGAATTTTGGCGCAATGAAGTTGCGAGCGTCATCTTAGAGTCCGTATACGAAATTTTGCCGATTTCACTCATTTAACAGACGTGATTTAACAGTTAAAATGCAGTATTTCTATAAGTTTTAATGCACAACATGTAAGATCATTTCAATTATAATCTAATGTTGGAGCTAGATTTTTAATTTTTTTTTAAGTAAGTATCTTTAAATAATCCAACTCAAACCCGCGACAGTTTTGTGATTTTTGCTGTAAAAGGTTTAGAATATCACCTGTTTATGGATTGTATTGACGTCTTAACGGTATGAAAAAAATACAATGTACTGTCTATACAATGTTGGAATTACTTTTTACCACTTTAATATAAAAAACCCTTTAAAAACAGAATACCTATAACTGCCCGCTAACTTGGCGATCGTCCTTTTTCACCTGGCATAATATGAAAGACGGGCGTGAGTGTGAAGAGAGCAGTAGAAAAGATAGTACGGGCTCTTAATGTAATATTATATACTAATTACTAGGTACCGCGAAACATGCCAACTTTGCCCGCTTTTTTCGAATACCTAATTTTAATTCTTGCAATCGCGCTATTTTTAAACGTTTCAATTCAGGTTCACATCTACTTCGGTTGTGGTTCAGTTACGGTTTGGTTCCGCTGCGTCTGAACAAATTTCGGCATCGTGCTAACGTTTCAACCGTAGCTCAACCTTAGATGGAACTCGAACGAAGCGCAACGTTTGACCTTTAGACAGACATTGCAGCGGACCAATCAGCGCCCTTCTAATTTAATTTTGATTGGTTTAAATATGAACAATTTTTTCCGATGCGTTAATTGGTCAATTGGCAAATTGTTTATTTAAACATATGGATGAATATGACACGAGTGAAGTTGTTTTGATACTTTATGAATGCGAATGATTATTACTTGGAGTTTTAGAATTTACGTAATTAAATTTATATTGTTTTATTATACCTATTTTACAAGCGCCATAAGTGTTGAGTAGTGACTAGTCACTAGTGACTAATTGTGACAAAAGTTTTCTGTGGCGTAGAAAACATTTACCTAAAGAAGTAATTTCAATTCACTTTTTAACAAACTCAAATAGTCCGTTGTGTTATTTTATAGCTCTGAAGTAAAACATAAGCTTATATTATAATTTGATTATATCGATTTTCGTCAATTTAACATACCTACTGAAATAAGGAACGTTTCAGAAACGTGCGAGTAGAAGTTGCATTGTATCAACTTTTTGTTTTGACAGCGTTTGCGCTTGGGCTGAGGTTTAGTTACGTCTCAACTGGCTGTCAAAACGTTAGCGCGATACCGAATCGTTCCAAAAGTCGACCAACGTCCGAGTTTCATTTGCGGTTCAGTTGAAAAAATTTAGCGCGATTGCCCTGCAGGTGTAGGAATGTCAAAAACATTACTTCTGTTCATTTAATTCAATTTATGATTGATTTTCATGCCGGGTAAAGTTACCTGGACTTGTAGCCAACATTGCCCACCTTGATTTTTCACGTAAATATGAACTTTGCGCAGGTGGCAAAAAATCCAGTGAAAGAATTTAGGAAAAGATGGCGTGTACTATAGACATTTAAACGATATCGCGAATAGTATCCTACTAAATTGACTGGGCAATGTTACCCTTACATTTTTTTCCTTTTCCATACAATTTGCATTTTGGTCTGTAAGAGTACTAGGGCTGCCACATATCTTTAAAATTACTTAATCATCTTTTACATTGTTATCAGGAATATAGTATAAATATTAAATTGCTTCTGTTTATTTATAAACCCATTATCATCATTATATTATTTGGCTGGCTGAGCAATGCATACAGTAATAAAAAATGACATCGATTTTAGTAAAGTATTTAAAAATGTCCGATTTGACAACCCTAAGGATTTTTTGATAACGGGCAATGTTGTCAATCGATGATCGGAACACTGCTGGGTTAGTTTGCCCACCATCATAAGTTTTATTATATAATTCCCTGATTAATTACATTGTCATTATAATACTCTATAGATATTATTTTATAATATATCAAAAGCAAATCTGCACTACAATTTGCCCGCAAAAATACGTACCGTTTTTCAGAAGTTCCAACAAGTTACTGAATAAAGTATAAGAAGTAAAGTAACTACGGAGTATTGTCAATGTTATCAGTCATATAACCTATTTTCCGCCAAATTAAACAAATATTGCCATAATATTAAAATACCTCCGTACATCAAAGATTTGCTTAAGAATGGATCTTAGGGAAAAGTTATCCTATGTGGCAAAGTTGGCATGTTTTACCGGTACTTCATTTAAAATTAATTAATAAATATATTATAATATTAGTAGCTTCATAATTTCCCCGAAAAATATTTTGTAAGAAAAAAAGGTTCGTGATACATGGTGGGGTCACGCTTCCTCCTGCTTGCTCTACCACGAAACTCGCGGTCATTTGAATTTAGAAACTTTTTGACAATTATGTCATACAAACGATGCGATAGATATCGCTACATTTGTAAAATTAGAATACAATGGTTGACGAGATGCCGATAACCGCTAGAGACAGGACTGAGCGTTTGAACCATAGTGTTACATCAGTTAAGTCCATCAGTCTGATCCAGACGGACGGGAGAATGATCGTGTAAACGTGTGATTGACGGATTGATAATTTTTATGTACTTTCCGGCCATCATTCTGGCGTCAGTCTGAGACTGATGGACTGGACTGATGCCAGTACGTGTAACCCTAGTCTTACACATTGGTTGCTCCACAGACGCCATGCTGGAGTCATCAGTGGAGCCGGAGTTCAGCTGCGGTTCGCCATACCGCGTGCAGAGAGCTGCGGCCAACGTGCGCGAGCGACGGCGCATGCTGAGGTCCGGACCCAATGGGTATCACACTCCTTTGAAAATATATTTTAAAGCCGGGTCCAGACGAGTGTAACGTGTAATGTAATTCACCGTGTATTGTAACACGAATTCTACGTGTGGACGGCACTACGAGCATTACATGTAACGCTCGGGGTTAATCCATCGGCTGTCGGTTTTCGCGAGAGCACAAAGGCTCGTTTTGACAATTCGCTTTGAGTTCGTGTGCCGTCCACACTGTTGACACTAAATCACACGTAATCTTACATTACACGTTATACTCGTCTGGACCCGGCTTAGGGTGCGGAAATCATCACATGGGCCGATCTTTGGATTCGTGCAGCGAACGGTAGCTAATTGCTTGAAGCTAATTAGGTATTACACTCCTTTAAGAATTTTACTCCTAAGGTGCTGATATCATCACGTCATGGGCAGTCGGACATGCCTAATATGCCTCGTCAGTTGTACTGCATGCAACCAGCAACGGTAGCTATTTACTGAGATAAGGTGCTGAAATTATCACCTAATGACTCATGAGCTGACCTGTTTGCCTTGCAAGTTGCGTTGCAAAGAAAGATGTAGATAGCGGCTTGATAACATTCGGGCAGACGTAATCACACTCTTTTGCGAATTTCTCTTACGGTGGCGAAACCATCGCTTAGGCTTCTTACAGACGAACGGCACTTGTCGACGGCAACCGTCGACAAGTGCCGTTCGTCTGTAAGAAGCCTTATTGGCTGACAGTCAGATTTGCTTGTCTTGCCTTTGTAGCCAACGTGAGTGACTTCCTTTAATTTTAACAATATTAGAAATAGGTGATAACGTCTTTAGGTGTTCTGGAATTCCGATGACCTTACAATTAGACCAGTGATACTCAACCTTTTTTTATACGGGCCACAAACAATTAGTTTTGGTCTTGGTGTCGTGGCCCGTGGGCCGTAAATAAAATTTTTAAGGGTTGAATTATTGTATTTATCTAACTATTTAAAGGTTAATTTTCCGCGGGCCACTGATAAAGTCCCGGTGGGCCTCAGGTTTAGTATAGCTGAATTAAACAGAACTACGATGCCGCCCTGGGTACGTCATATTTTAATACCTTTGAGTATCTATGTTACTCTAGATTCTAGAGTCTAGACTCTTTAGAGAATAACTTTATCACCACATTTTTATTCCGCCGGTCTCTACTCTCTAATCTCTATCACTCAGTATTCAGTAACTAGTAAGTTTGTTGCAGTTGCAGTACCTTAAACTTTTGAATAAACTAATCGTCACTCATTATATTTCGATTGTGAAACTAGCCTCTACGTACATGTACAATAACGACTGATCGATTAGCAGAGCTATATTCTCTACAATTTTACATACAATAATGGAATATATCCGATCGCCCGTCGTTGTGGCTGTCCAGTTGATTGACTAGTAATCTAGTAATAGTTTAGTCTAGACTCTAGAGTCTAGACTGACGCTTCGATATGCGATTATATTTCGGTATTATCGGTATGCGATAGAAGCAGGTACAAAATGCGCTGAAACTCTGAAATACATATTCCCACGTGGAAACATGAAATCGACTGACATTCAAAATCATAACATGTTTTCCAAACACTATTATACAAGGTCTTAAAAAACAATAACCAGCGTTTTTATAAAGTTAATTTCAAAATTGCTCCAACCGTTACGTTAAGGCATTACAGTAAATAAAGAATTATTCCGTGGATTCGGACTAATTCTTTATTTACTGTAATGCCTCTAGTACCGCTATCCCCAACCCGCGGCCCGCCGGGACTTTATTTGTGGCCCGCGCGATGTTAAACAATTTTGAAATTCACGCCCACCGGCAAAATTACGTAAAGTCTACGTGATGGTCGTAAAATTTTTTCCACTTGTAAATCGTTAATTTTGAGGAATGTTATTTTTTAAGCCTTAATAATTTTTGTTGCGGCCCGCGACACCAAGACCAAAACATGTTTGTGGCCCGCATGAAAAAAGGTTGGGGACCACTGCTCTAGTAGGTACACCGACGCTGCTAAGTTCGCGAAAAATCTGCGAAACAGGAATGGAGCGAGATGCAATATAAGCCATTCTCGTGTGGCGGATGAGACAGTAAATCGTCGGTGTACTAGACTTTACTAGAGGCGTAACGGTTGGAGCATTTTTTCAGTACGTCGAAGTAGCTTAACAATAAGTATGAGCATTTATGGATAGCAATGATATGAACTGTTTTAATTGGAGCTTGTATTAAGGTGCTCCCATACAGTAGTTATACAAAAGTTAGAAAACATTGTTGTCTGTTTTTTACAAATTATAACAAAAAAAAACACGTTAATTTCTTGACATTAACACGCTATTATGAAATTTCATTGTGTTACACAATGTTTTATAGTGTTAGATAAATAACAGCTGCCTGGGAGCACCTTTACGTGTATTTTTTTGTTATTGTGACTAATAAAGTGCTTATTATTACTATTATTGCCAGCATTATTGCGATGCTCTAGTTGTTCATCCTCACTATACCTTCGTAATCGCTTGCATCAGTCTATCCTGGGGCCATAGCAAAATATCACCCTTAAATGTGATCACACATATTTTATTAGCACGCACGCACCGAACGCGCCGCAGTTTAGAATTCGTTGCATGAAATGATGTGAAACCTCGCACATTCGTCCGCACTCCGCACCGTACGCGTCGCATTTCGTGTTCTATGCGGTGCGTTCGACGCGTACGGCGCGTACGGTGCTGACGAATTGGCGGTAATAGATCATCGTCCAAGAATTCGTTGCATGAAATGATGAGAAAACTTAGACATTCGTCCGCACTCCGCAGTCAGCACCGTACGCGCCGCATTTCGTGTACTATGCGGTGCGATCGACGCGTACGGCGCGTACGGTGCTGAATGCTGACGAATGTGCGGTTAGATCATCGTCCAACAAGAATTTGATTATTTGACATTATGTATATGTCGCAGCCAACTGGTTTAAATAGCCGATCAATCAAACAGCTCGCCCTTTGCCTGAACAACGTCATTCAATCACACGGCTATACGTCGTTTAGCCGACTTGTTTACTGCAACGTTCAACACTACAGCTAGACGACGCTTAGCTAACTGGTTAAATGGAAAATTGACTAAGCTGACCATTAGTTTAATTTTGTTATTACTTATTACACAAGCGCAATGATAATAAGCAGAATAAATTGTATCCTAACTCATTTTGAACACAATAATTGCAATTAATACCTTCGTGATGCTTTTCATAATCCTGTAATGTCTCCTCGAAATTTGAATATTTGTTTTTTTGATTCACTCGTATGTGCCCCCATAATTTCTGTCACATAAATAACACTTGTAACGTATATTTACGAAAAATATCTTAATACAATCACAAAACACCGGCTAGTTGACGCCATATTGTAAACAAAACGCACCTAGAGCCGCGGTGGTGAGCGCTGAACTAATTCAATCAAACGGCGCGGCGGCGGCTTGAATCAGCTGTAATGTTAACGTTTCGAGCGACTGAAATATTCAATTAAAAAGCTAGCCGTGAGATTGAATGGCGTTGTTCAGTCAAAAGGCTAGCTGTTTGATTGAACGGCTATTTTAACTAGTCGGCTGCGACATATATAAAAATAATATGTGTTATCAACATAACAATCATACTTTTCTAGTACCTACTATAACGTGTGTGTAAATTCTAACTTTAGCAGTATAAACTCGGCGTTCGACGAACTGCGAGTCCACGTGCCGACGTTTCCCTACGAGAAGCGCCTCAGCAAGATCGATACGCTGCGCCTCGCGATCGCCTACATCGCCCTGCTCAGGGAGGTACGAGACAACAGAGAAAGAGAAATAAAATAATTAAAAAAAAAAAGTTAAAACTAAAAAGCACGCTTTCTTTTAGGACCTAGTCCAACGGAGAGTTACAAACAATAAACATGTAACATAATATAGGGGAATGCTATTAAGGCCGTCCTCCGAGCAAACGACCTTGGCCATACATTTGCCGCGTTAACGAGATCGCACCAAAACCCAATTTTTTTTAAATTATCTTAGTTCAAAATTGACCTAAAAAAATTAAAACGGGGAATATGTAGTTTATGATTTTGTCGATCTAGTTATTGGCGTGTGTTTCAAATATTATTATTTTTTACAAAAAATTAAAACAGACTTCCAAGGTAAAAACAATAATAGCATCCTTATAATATGAACTAAAAAGTATTAAATAATAATTATTTCTATCTAATAGTGCCTTTTTCCGAATTCGGCTAAAACTCAACTATTTCTGTACTCAATCTTCATCATTTTGAAGTCGGTACCAGATGAATCTTCAGTTCTCTGACAGAATATTTGAAATTTTTGGAACTGGCACCGACTTCAAAATTATGAAGATTGAGTACAGAAATAGTTGAGTTTTAGCCGAATTCGGAAAAAGGCACTATTTGATAGGAATAATTATTATTTAATACTTTTTAGTTCATATTATAAGGATGCTATTATTGTTTTAACCTTGGAAGTCGGTTTTAATTTTTTGTTAAAAATAATAATTTCACTCTTTTTAGTTACTTACCTAGTAAGCCATCGCGTACTATACGTAGAATAATACACCTGCATATTATTCCACGTAGGTATCTTATTACAGTCACACTTACAAAATATAATATCAGCTGCAGCCTGCAGATAATTTTAAACAATATATTTAAAAAAAATCGAAGGCTCTAAATACGGTAAATCACGGATTCTCCATATGAAACGCCCTTAAAAGGGTGTTAAAATAGAGAAGAAGTATTTAAATTATTTTTTTGATTTTTGGACTGATAGGGGTCTGCTGTTGTTCATGTCACATGTTACGTAGTTTCACTTATTAGGTATTACTCTTTGGTGAGACCACTTTGCCACAGATAAAACATAGGCATGAGTTGATTCCAATTTTGAATTTTTATTTATTAATTTCAAATGCCATTTTTAAACTGAATCCGGTGTAAATTTTTCAACAGCTTTGAACTCACTGCAAACCATAAAGTTAATATACCCATTATATTAACTTTATGCTGCAAACTAGTAAAGCAGCCCGTTTACCATGATGGACAAATAAAGCAAAATTTATAAGTACATCTAGAATCTGAGTAGATAAATGTAACTATATAACTAGTACATTAATTGTCTACCATCTATGATTGTCATCGATAGTACATGCTAAGATGGTCACTACTCACTACTAGTATTAAGGCTGCTACTATTACTAACAAATGACATTTTTTCTAGGTTTTGGATGCAGATTATGATCCACTAACTTACGTCGAGAAGTGTCTACGTGGAGAGATAAAGGCGGATAGAGCTCATTGGAACACAAGTGGTAAGTTTTGTTTGTTAGTTTTAACTTTCCATAGTCTTGACTCTTGACTTTGGAGAATCTCGACTCGACTATGCAGGGGTTACACTCTATAGCAGGGGTTCCCAATCTTTTTTAGCCTGCGGCGCAGTTACACGTAAAATATTTTGTCATGGCGCCCTACTCAGAGTAGTAGAGTACGCTACTCTACCTAGCTATTAGAAAAAGGTACTTAAGTACATAAATAAATACATTTAATGATTACAGTTAGGCTAAAAAGATAAATAGTAATAAACAAATATTTAATCATCTGCCTGCTTTGCCTAATTAATATAATAATTTAATTTTATAATATTTGTGGTTTCGGATAATGATGGAGGATCGACTCACGGCGCGGCGCCCCTCTCGCCTTTCCACGGCGCACCAGGGCGCCGCGGCGCACAGTTTGGGAACCCCTGCTCTATAGGTTGTATATTATGTCTCACTAGATGACGCCCGCAACTCCGTTGCGCCAAAATTCGCTTATCGCGCGGGAGCCGTATATTTTTCCGGGATAAAAAGTATCATATGTCCTTTCCCGGGACTCAAAGTATCTACATACCAAATTTCAGCAAAATCGGTTAAGGGGTTTGGGCGTGAAGAGGTAACAGACAGACAGACAGACAGACAGACTGTCTGTCTGACACACTTTCGCATTTATAATATTAAAGTATGGATATACAAAGTTCACTGTAGAAGCGATAAATCATGAAAGGGATACTTTTTTTAAGTTACCAAACATCACAATAAGTTAAGCGGTTGAAACATAAAGAAGTAACAAATAGACAGACATACTTCCGAGTTCATTACCTAATAATAATATATTAGTATGAAAGTACTACATGACGCGGACGCCCGCAACTGCGTTGCGCCAAAATAGGCTTCTTGACCTAATAATAATAATAATTTCATTGAACAAATGCATATTTCTGGTAGAACTTGGCCTAGGAAACCGTATTTCACCCTTATTATCAAATAAAAGCTTATGATTGATAAATAAAGTCGATTTGAAAATATGATTTTATGAAAATAGCAATTGTACTGACGAAAACGCTTTTGCAGTACTTCCGATTTGGATGTGACGTCATCCTCCTACTAATTTAATATCTTTTATTTATCGCGCTCGCTATATGTAAGTTTATTTGTATATAAATAATAAGAATAAGCCTATTATATATTTTCTTCAATAATTCAAATAAAACATCAGTTTTATATATATTATCTCCATTTATTGTAGACGGGAAATGAAATGGCCAAAACTTTTCTCCAAAAGTTTTCAACATTACAAATGATTTCTAATTTCTTATATAATTATTTTATAATTTTTGGGCACTTTTAGACTCGTACATTTAGCACATTAAAAAAAATTCAATAAAGAGAGTTTAAAATGCAAAGCGTATGACGTCACACTATGGCGGACAGTGTTTTCGGCGCCATTTAAGAGGCATATTTTTCAATAAACATTTTTATGGGTTTCTACTGTGTAAAATATTAAAATATTAGTTTTTTTTTGTAAAAATGAATGATTATGAAGCGATTAGCATGAAGAAAAAAATTAGGTCAAGTAGCCTATTCTTTTATCGCGCGGCAACCGTACTTTCTCCGGGATAAAAAGTGTCCTATGTCCTTTACTTTATACTTTTGTACAAGTATATGCATACCAAATTTCATTAAAATCGGTTCAGCGGTTTGAGCGCGAAGAGGTTACAGACAGACAGACACGCTTTCGCATTTATATTATTAGTATGAAAGTATTTTTTTCAACATTTTCTTTACAGATCTGACGGCGAGGCTGTCATGGATAAACTGGGAGAACCTTGGCGTTAACCCTCAGAGGCGGAGTGTCCTAACTTCCCTGGCGCTCAGCTCAGAAAACCTGCAGTACCCTCACAATTAATTGCAAGATCTCAATCATTTTAAGTTTTTGAATTTGAAAATAGAAATGGAACACGTTGTGTTATTCGGCCCCTCCACGCTGGCCCGTGATGGACAAGCCAAGCAGTCAAGCAACTATGAACGTGTAGGGCATATTGGTCTATGATTGCCCATTATCGACGCTGACCATGCTTGCTGTAAAGTCCTGAGGAATCATGGTTATCCATCATTATTGGCTTACGTGGAGAGGGACCTTTAGATTGCCTCATTTAATTATTTATTTTTTACAGTCCAAGAGCGTAGACACAAACTAGAGATCTGCAGTTATATATTACTCATTAGGTATGGTCCTAGCGAAATCTTATGCTGCAATAGCAAACAAAAGGTCTTACCACATTGAAGTTTACTTTGATAAGATTCTGGGGCTCGATTCTACCACGAATGTCACTTCGATCACAGGTACACTTGCGTCTGTGTGAGTGAGACCGAGATCGAAGAGACTAGGGCCTGTTTCACTACTTCCGAATAAGTGCCGAATAGGCTATCCTCCACATATCTTGACAGATGAAGTATGGAGAATCTATCAAAAAAGCTGTGAATAACCTGAATAGCCTGTTCGGCACTTTATCAGAAAGTGGTGAAACAGGCCTTAAGTATTACGATTAACCATATTATTTCGATCTTGCCACTACTAGCAGAGGCCAAAGAGGACAAACTGGGTATGTCAGAAACAGAACAATACGTCTTTGTATTAAATGTATGCAATCACTGGTGTGTGACGAATTTTAGAATACAGTAATGTCGACATTGAAACCAAACACCGAGTTTATATAATTATTATGTGCCAAATAATGACTTCCATATTAAACATGTTTACAATAATAATAATAGGTTACCATATTAATAACACAATGCAAATATATAATATACTTCAAGCAGAATTTTAAATCGCAAGCTAGAGATAGCATTAGGATAACGATTTTTATAAGATATATCAATAATAATCGTATTAATCAACATATCTACTCGGCAATAAGTATAGAAAGATTTCAATGAATTTTAAAAAATAATCTCATTATATTGTTAGCCTTGAAAATTAAATATTAATATGAAGTAAATGATAAACTACGATAACATAGCGCGCCCCTCCAAATTACTGTTTCAATGTGTGTAGTCACATCCTTATGAAAGAGTTTGTATGTAGTAAGTATTCAACCAATCAACCTACTCGTTATATTTCACTTAATGTCACTTATTACCAAGATTTGTTCGTCAACTAATCATAACAGTAGCTGACCGCGCAAGATAACGCACTTCAAACGTTTTGACAACGCACTTCAAACGTTTGAATTTTGGAGGGGCGCGCCATGTTATCGTAGTTTATATCTCTACTTTGAATTAAACAAAAGAGCAATACTTATTAAAATGTTGTAATTTATAAATTTTTTAATAATATTATTATTATTTTTGTTTATAAGAAGTTTCAAAGTATCTCTTAAAGGTAGCTTAAACTTTAAAGGTATTGGTACTTACAGTAGATATATCATGTAAGTATGTGTTTTTATACTATGAAGTATGAACTACAATCATTATTATTTATTACATACATACATACATACATACATACACAAGTAATATTATAGATAGACATGCAAGAGATTTGATATATTTTTGTCAATAGTACGGTATATTTTGTGTATTTTTGTATTACAAAATACTATGTCCCAATTTCATAATATTGTATTAAGTATGTATAATTTATAATATTATAATATCATAAGTTATTGTTTCTAGAACGATTATTCATTTTAATACAAATCATTATTACAAATAATTTTCTAGTCATGGTGCAATATAGTGTAGGATCTAGTAATAGGAATAAGTATAAATTATGATTTATGAAGTAAAAGAAAATAAATATTATTAATTACAAAATCTTTTATTTATTATAGTATTTTATTTTACTTATTAAGATATTAGCTTCTAATTTCTACACTAGAGTGATCATATATTATATGCTATGTGTTACGTTAGTATAGTCTGGACTAGATTAACAATACAGGATGAATTATTTTCATACATAATAATTGAAGGCATGAGTAGATGAAGTGGGTAACTAACAATTTGGAACTGTCGTTTTTTACAAAAATGGAGACTTATAACCGGGAAAATTAATTGAAACCAAAAAGACATGGATTCTATATGTAGCTACAATCTACATATTATGTAGGTATATAAATAAGCTAGATGATGAAGTAAGTAAGTTACAGGTTTCTTCAAACAAAAAGGGAAATAATTAGTAATTGCTCTTATGTTGTAAACTGTTAGTTAGCCACTTCATTCATCATGTATCGCGCGAGAAATGTAATTTTTTATTACAAAAACTATCCTTTTATTATCATTCTCGTAATAAATATCCGTACATCAAGAATGAGGTAAATGATAAAATAACAAAATATAACCTCTAACATACCTACTATAGTTATTACTTATTAATACTTTTGCCGTATTTTGCCAGGCATCGTGCCTATTTCAAAAATTCACCCTGTAGGTATATGAAGTATGTCTTATTAAATAAAAATATTTATAATATGTATACATTAGTTATTGTATTTAATTTTAAATTATTGTTTTCTTCCCAATCTATTATATATAAATCTCCTGTCACGATGTTTGTCTGCGATGGATTCCTAAACTACTTAACCGATTTTAATGTTTTTATTTTTTAAATGTGTGCTTTTTTCCAACTTGAGAGATAGGATAGCTTAGATTTTTAATTATAGTCGCAATTGTATTTTATTGCAAATTATTTACAACCTGAGACTGACGGCGACCATTAATGTTTGTGCGACGGGATAGAGATCGACGTTGCCATGGTAACATACATATATTTAGTCACTTCAATAAAATAATATTATGGCAAATACATAATATATTATTATAGGCAAAGGAACGTTTGCCGGGACAGCTAGTCTAATATATATAAATCTCCTGTCACGATGTTTGTCCGCGATGGATTCCTAAACTACTTAACCGATTTTAATGTTTCTTTTTTTTAAATGTGTGCTTTTTTCCAACTTGAGAGATAGGATAGCTTAGATCTTTAATTATAGTCGTAATTTTATTTTATTGCAAATTGTCTATAAAGAGCGACTCTTGAGCGACCATTGTTTATGCGACGCGGGCATGCCATGGTGACATACTTATTTAGTCACCAATTCAATAAAACAATACGGGCGATATACTTTATATAATATGGCAAAGAAACGTTTGCCGGGACAGCTAGTAGTTTATTAAAAATAAAACAGGGTGTACAGGGCATACTGTACAATAATAAAATAATATTATGTCTTAACTCATAACTCATAATAAACAACAAAATATTAATAAATTATCTGTATATTTGGCTCTGAAGGTATTTCAGAGCGAAACAATTTAATTTTGCCTGTTAAGTACTTGTTTTGTTGTAAGTAAGATAATAAAATACAGCAGTATTTTTAAATATAAAATTACAAAGTAAGAATCCTAAGCTGGCAGTAAAAGCACCAAATCAGTTAGCACTTTTGTATGATGGTAAATTATTTTTCCCAACATATTTTAATAACCACTAACCAAATTGTTATAATATAATTAATATACTTCATGGAAAAAGCTAGCCATTTGTGTTTTATACTTACTATAAATTTTAACAATATTTTAAGGTAACTTGTGTATTATTGCTTTTATCAAATCTTACCAGAGTTGGTTAAGGCTAAGCTTAGCCTACAAAGTTATTCATATACATCGACATTTCTTGGGGTACATTTCTACCCCAGCTAGTAACTACATTGCGAGGAAACAATATGATTGCTATATTTTCCTGAACGCTTAGCGCAGTGCTCCAATTACATCTTACAACACATTCTCTGTAGAGCTCTGGTGGAAAAGCAGTCTTCCAGAATGTCTAGTATGTACTAGATCTACATCTTTGCAAATTAATTTGCACCTATTGTAGTGGAATGAACTTATTTAACCCTACAAATCTACTAAGGCCAGTCTTCTAAAGTGTTATGGACGGTATGCCACACTAGGCCCGATCCAGGGGGAGCGTGACTAGAAGGTAGCAACACATGCCTTATAAAACTCCTACCCTGTATCAAGCCTAAGAACAAACGCCAATTTTTCCGTCTACCAAAGTCATACGGATTTCGAAACTTATTTTTATGTGTCTTTTGCAATTTCGCATTAATGTGTGCCTCCACGCTAGTCTCGCCTCTACTTATGTTCTGCCCATGCATAATTGTTAAGGTTCCTAATGCAAATAACACTGCTACACAGGTGATGGCCATAAAAACTATGGCTTTCCTCTTCCATGGGTGTGCTGTTATTCGTTGGCACTCAGTAATGGGTGGTGTAGGCAGAACATGTTCTCGGGGAAAGTTAAAAGAATCATATTCAACAAATACCTTTACAGGCACCAGCACACCACTTTTGTTCATCCGCACTGGATGCCCAATTAAATCTGGGTCATTGTTGGGTATGATACCACCTGGAATATCAATATTGACAAATTAAATCACACACAATGAAACCAAATTTAATATTTACACTATCTATCTATAGAGTCAGTAGTTAAAATATAATGCCAATTCTTTGCAATTAATTTTAGAAAAAATTACAAAATGATGTGCATGCAGAAGAGTTTGAAAGACGCAATTTACGTTGTAATAATTTTGTAAGAGAATAAATCCTATACTTGCCTGTATCATTCACCCATAACACTTGATAGCCCAAATCAAGCCCAGCAATGATCAAAAACAACACTCCAGCAACCATATAAATCATGTAGAGATAGAAATATCTAGCATTGTAATATCCAACGCAGTTGTTAAGCCAAGGGCAGTGGTGATCCATGGCTAGTATGCATCTATCACACACCGAACAATGGTGCGTTCGTGGTGGCTTGGGAGATATACATTTCTTGCAAATGCTGGCAGCCTCTGATATCATAGAACCCTAAAATTTATAAAAGAATGAATTAAAATATCCAATTAAGTTTTTTTTTGTTATTGATGAGCTTTTAGTAAGTATTTAAATGTAATGTAAGTAAGTTAGAATTAGGTTGAGTCAGAGTTCTTTCTCTCCTGCTTTTGACCATGTCAGACACAGCAGAAACTAAAGAAAGTGAGTTTAAGTGTTGCTGTAACACAACACATTTGTCATTTCTTGTGTGAGTCTCTTACTACCATAATATATTGTAACTCATTATAAAGCAAATTAAGGTTCTTACATGTGGCGGATATCCTGGTTGAGTCTTCACTCCCATATAGTAATGGAATACAATATTGAGAAGCAGCCAATTACCAAATATGACTAAAAATACAGTGACATAAGGGTTCTTCTGCCACCAGTATGGTAGGCCCACCCAGTAGGCTATTGCAACTACTGCACTTGTCAAAATAGTCACACAAAAAACGAACACCTGAAATGATTATTAATGTTAGGGGTTATTTCACAAAAGTTATTCAGCATCATATTTAGATTCTTGAGCAAAATATCACATCATAACTTACCTTTCCTAAGTAGCCAGCAAAATTGTCAACAAACCAATAAATTGGCTCCAATAAACAATCCACCAAGTAGCTTTGGCTCATGTGCTCATTATATGTGAGAGATCGAAATGTAAGCATGGTCTGTGAGATCTTCCATGAGACAAAAACCCTATAAAACAAAAAAGTCTAGTTAATTATTTATTATCTTAAGTTATCATGTTGTTAAAATGTAAGTATATAAAGTGAGGGGGAAAACAGATGTAAAATAAAATCACAACAGGGCGTGAGTGTAAGTTTATGGCCAAAAGTCAATATAATTTACCTTATAGCTCGAATTATTTCTCGCCAACGAAATCGCCATTGCAATACCACCATATTTGCCTTTACTATTTATCAATTTATATTTTATAACTTCAATTTTAGTCCAGACTCCAGGTAAATGATTTCATGAATCACAAATCCAAAGTTTTGACTCGGCATTGACTGGTAAAGTACCGCACGCCTAAATGTATATTTTTATTAAAAATTGTACAATTCTTTATTTACAAAGTGTATGAATAATATTTTAGTTTGCAATCGGTATAAATTATTAAATATTAAAACAAAATCAGGTTATTTACGACATTACAAAATTTTAAAAATCTGCCACAGATTTACTTGAAATTTGACATTGACGTTGACATGTCTCTATAGTCTATGGAATCATTGCTTTTTCATAAAGTGGATAGCTACATTGCAAAAGTTTATAAATGCTCTTCAGTGACACTCAAATAATTCAGATGAAAAAAGTGTGCATCCGAAAATTAAAATGAGCTATTAATAATAATTATAAGATGTGAGAGCAGTACCAAAAAAACTATAGAAAAATCGCGGAGTAACGTAGCATAGCCCTAGGAGTAAGTAGGAGTAACCAAAGAGAGTAACAGCCAACAAAATTATTTTCATGGATCAATAAATTTTATCTTTAAAAATATAAAATGTTAATGTCAAGTGTCAAGGCTGATGTTTTCATTTGTCAAATTTTTGTGGATATTGTGCGGTAGTTGACCCGGATAATTCAGCTATTTGTGGATTTAATAATAAATATAGATTTTAATATAATTATTTCTGTATGGTATTTGAAAACAATGTCAATAAAAACCTATCTTTTCAAGATAGTGAAACCAGAGATCTGGTAACGCATTGTATTTCTTTTTTTAAGTTACTATTAAAAACATGTAAATTACTATTGCTACATTACGTCTTACAATGGGGTTATCCCATTTACTATGTTTGCTCACGATCGGTTACTTAAATATATGGATAAGTGGTGTGGCTGGCGACTCTGAAAGTCTGTGTAATGCTACTGTATCTTCGCGTGTGGAGTATGAATTTACTTCAGACGTTGTAAGCAGTGAACATATAATTACGTTCAAAGGCTACTTTCCTAAGAAGACAAGAGAAAACTACATAAATGCCGCACTGAAGAATGCAGGTGTAAGTATTAAAACATTGGTAAATGAGAGACATTTATTTTAAATGTCTTTATAATATATCTTAGTTTTTTGTGTTTACCACCTTTGCATGCTTCGGATATTAATACTGTAATAGTAACTGTAAATGTAATATTAGCTCAATATATTTTTTTATCAAAATATACATAATATTGTGAGCATTTACAATACATAATAATAATTTGTTTACACTTACTGTTTGTCAGTGTTTTGATGCTGCAGTTGTTTACTATTGTCATAGGATTAAAAATATACATGTGACTAATTGAGTATGGCATTAATATGCATTCCTGCATTGCAAAATGATAATAATGTTAAAACTTTGACAATATTTTTTACATTTGCAATATTTTATCGCAAAGTATTGCAATAGCGAAATCTTTTTTAGATTGGAAATCAATCAAATGCTTTGTATAAACCAGCTGAGCAGCATTTTTTTTTATAATTTGTTTTTGCAAATGTACACACATAGCCAATTATGGTTAACCCATAAAGTTAATACACCTAGCGGAATAGAGAAACAAAGGCCTGAGCAAGCAAGATGTCACTATCAGTAACACTGCGTGGTAAACAGAGACGTATGATACATGACAGCAGAACTCTTTTTTGAGGTCCAGTCGGCACTTATCGGCATGTTGACAATTTAATCTCATAGGAAGATGCTTGAGTAAGTGCATACGTACCATATATGACATATAATGTACACATATTTTTACACACAGATGTAAATAAATTTCGGTTTCGTTTGACTACTTGAGATTGATGTTCTATTCCGCTAGGTATAATTTTATGGCTTACACTAGCTTTAGCGAAGGTGATAGATTTCATTTAAAAATAGTCCAGTTACCCAGAGGTTATTTATATGACCTAAATGTGCAATTCACACAAGCATGCTACCATTGTCTGCTCTCTTAACCTGTAGGAATAAGTAACTATCATAGTTGTTGAGAGTTTAGACACTCAATAAACACGGTCACATTAACTTGACATATTGCTGGAATACAAAATGCATTTCACAGATCATTTTTCTTGTCTTGTAAGACAATCAGGTTTTCAACCTGCATTGTCCTAAAATTGAAAACAATAATTCCTTCTTCCTGAAATAATAGGATCCAGAGGAGGGATCCAAGCTCTTAGCTATTTAATTACAAAAGCCAATATTACGGTCATTTTTGGGTAACTATTTATAGTTATGTCTCAGGCAACAGCAAGCTAAATAATACATACTTTACAAATCACGACACCACTTATTTATTTAGTGTTAAAAAACTTAGGAAGAGTGACTGTGTCAAATTTGTTCCGATTCTACAAAATATGACCCGAATACATGCATACTTTATGCAAAAAGAGACCCTGACAGAATATGAGAACTTTTCACATAAGAACTTTCCAAAGAAGCAAGAATTTTGTGTAATTATAGAAGTGACAATTATTGTCAACGGCTTTATTTTGTCAATTTAAATGTAGTTTTTCGTAGCTATTGCCATATTTTTTTAGTTTGCGAAAAGAACCTTGAGAACCAAATTCAAAACAATTGAAGTATGGTATGAGAGTTACGTTTCCTTAGTTTTTATTATTCGTAGGTGTTAAGATTTTTATCTTAAGGAAAATCAACTATCAATTATATTTTGTAAAATGTAGTTGATAGTGGCTTGAGTCAAAGTATTTGATATGAATCATCAAAATCTGTTCAGTGATAAAAGTGTAAAGACATATATACACACTCAGGCACAACATTACTATTGCAGGCTATGATTATGAATCTGAATCTCTATTACATAATATTATCTTGATTGTAGGTATATTTTATTTCCTGTTGATGATTAAAAAATGTTTTTATATTGCAGATCAATTTGTTATTCCCAATATTTTTGTTTAAAGTATGCCAAAAGTAAAAACATTAATGTGCCAAATTAATGTAGGAAGTTGATATCACTGGGCTAAAATTATTTGGAAGAGTCTATGCTAAGATAATATTTTTTATAATAAATCATAATATAGATGATATTTGATATTTTAATTATATGATGATAGTCTTCATTATTATGAATTGTCTCACTTTTTATACATATTGTATTTGTACAATCTATCACATAATAATTTTAATATTAGTTCTTGTTTTATTAGTATATTTTTTGTATAAAGCTTTTTTGGACATTTTTTGCCTTTGTATTACTATAACTTATTTACAACATTTTGGTTCCTAAACATTTTATCTGCTTGCGAAATAAAAACTTTTGCAATATTGTGGAAACATAATTGCTAAATTTATTTCAATACATGTAGTTTACCATTTATTTTCAGGTTTCCAATTGGACTGTACTGCATCGGAATAACCCTGCCAAAGACTACCCGAGTGATTTTGATGTGATCTCAATAGGAGAACATAGTAAGGCTGCTATAGAGGCTTTGCGGGAACATCCAGCCGTCCAAAGAGTTACCGTCCAGCGGCAAGTGCATCGAACAATCAAGTATATTAGAGAGGTACGTTAGCCCGCCCCTTGACCAGAGTAGACAGAATTAATGTCTATTGTGCCTTGACGATCAATTGTATTGTGCATTATCACGCTTCAATTTTATTGAACAGTTTATTTGACAATAATTAGATTGAAGGCGTGCGATGTTCAATATCAACCCTAGACGGTCAATAATATTACGCAGTACGTGATAATGCGCAATAAGATTGCTCATCTGTGGACCCGCTTAGAGCTACCAAAAACTCAAACTCAATTTTTTTTTTATTTAGAATATTTTGTTTCAAGTATTCTATGAACGTCGAGACTACACTGGTGCCTACCTACGGTTCAGGAACTGCCGAGCCGGTGGTAGGCACCAAGTGGAGCAAATTATGTATATTTAATATTAAGGGATTGCAGACGTCACACTTGTTGTGTGATCGAGTCTGCGGCGCACTGTATACATTCTGCATGGCTTACACTATAACAGACAGATAGATTTAATAATAACTTAAATACATTTTATTTAGGGTTAGTTCCCGAACCGGTGGTAGGCATCATGTAGACTTTCAGAAAATATTTGCAAAAATTTATTATGAATAAAAAAAGAGTTTGAGACAAATTAACCTATAATACGATTTATTTTACAGGATGACTGTGGACCATCAGGCTGTCTTTACAATGGTTGGAGAAAAAATGAATATAGAGCCAGGGGTCTTAATTCCTTTAGACAGATACGTGAGGTAAGATCAATCTTTCTTTTATACCCAACTGTGCCAATAGTAGAGGAAAATATTTTTTATCAGTCGGCTATTTTGCGATCGATTCTGTCAAATAAAGTAAACTTAAAACTGGTTTCTTTTAGGGTTACTTGTGTAATAAAACTTTTATCACTACATTTACGATCCAGCGAAACCAGTGAAGTATAAACAGGATACATAGGTTTTTTTTTTTAATATTAAATAAGGGAGCAAAAGAGCAAATGGGGGTGGTGGTGGTCACGTGATGGAAAGCAACTACCGTCGCCCTTAGACACTCGTAACAACATTTTTATAATATTTATTTTATGTATAACAGCCTTCATAAGGCTTTAAATTCAAGTTTAATCTTATTTAATTACTATTTATTTTGTAATGGATAAGATTATTCACTTACAGAACGGAGGATTTTCGTCTAGGAAGCTACTAAGGACAGTTCCTAGACAAATAACGTCTGTTTTAAAGGCGGATCTGCTGTGGTCACTTGGAGTTACAGGTGATTATTAATAGTATGCTAAGTACTGACATACGATTTTGCTCGATAGTTTTACTCCAAATAGAGCAATAACCACCGTGTGGACCGCTAAAACTGACAGCTGGAAGGCTCGCTTCGAGCCGGCTCGATGGAATTATATATGTTAAATATGTCATTTCCTTCGATTTGGAGTAAAACTATCGAGCAAAACCGAATGTGAGTACTTAGCATTATATACAGACAAAATAATTATTCGTAATTATTTACAGCAGCACTCAAGTAACATTTAATGATTACTTAGGTAACTTTAACCAATGAAAATTTTGTTGTTGTCAAAATCCGTGGCACAAACCCCAACCACATCATTCAATTTATGAGCAGCATTGGGTTGGGGACGGTACTCTAATGCGAAGGAGTCACAATAGATCCTCAAGGGTCGCAGTGACATTAGGGCTACAATGACCTGCCTTTGGGAGAAAAAAAGTAAAAATCCACACCAAATTGATTGTTAGCTGCCGAACGTAAGCGTTACATTATAACACAAAACTAAAAAGATAGACTCTCCAGATTCTTAATTTTGTTCGAAAGGAATATACAATGTTTATCTTTTCATATTTTGAAGCAATTCTTTCTGTCATACTAAGTAAGTTTATTTCCATGAATATTTATTATTAACATTCTCGGTTATATCTGTCAATAGATTATTAAATTACTACATATTTTAGAAAAAATTGTAATAATAACTTGAGTATACGCTTTGTACGTACGTACGTACCTGTTACGCAGTACTATTAGTGAGCATACACACGTCTTTCTTTGCTATCAACTGCCCTAAGTATCTGACTACAACCATTAATCAAATGAAATATATCACTAACAAGAATTTTCTTCCAAGGTGAAGGCATAAAAGTGGCAGTATTTGATACGGGTTTAGCTCGAAACCATCCGCACTTTGGACGTGTTAAGGAGCGTACGGATTGGACGGGAGAGAACACCCTGGATGATGCACTGGGGCACGGTACCTTCGTGGCTGGCATCATTGCCTCCAGGGCTGACTGTCTTGGCTTCGCCCCTGATGCAGACCTGCATATATTCCGAGTTTTTACGGATAACCAGGTAAATTGAGAATGGTTTCTGATGTTTCTTTTTTAGGATATCCTTACTTTTAAATAAAAAATGCGCTTTTGGCGCTTTTTTTTGCACTTTATATATTTCCAGTTCAAAAAGAGTATTTAAACAACATCGGAATAAAAAAATCTTGCTCTTAAATTAAAAAAAAAAGCATTTTATCTATGACGACCTCCGTGGCATAGTTTGTGGGCTGTTGGTAGCTCAAGCCAGGGGTCGCGGGTTCGAATCCCGCCGACGGAACAAAAAGTTTTCAAGGTTCCTGGGTCATGGATGTGTATTAAATATGTGTATTATATAATAAAAATCTTAAATATATGTATAGTATAAAAGTATTAAATATATATTTCCGTTGTCTGGTACCCGTAACACAAGTCCTTCAGGTACTTAGCACGGGGCCAGACTGACGTGGTGTGAAGCGTCCATAGATATTATTATTATAATATTAATATAAATCCATGCATAAAAATATTTCTCCTTTTAGGTGTCCTACACATCGTGGTTTCTAGACGCGTTCAACTATGCTATAATGAAGAAAATTGACGTGTTAAACTTAAGTATCGGTGGCCCTGATTTTATGGATTACCCGTTCGTTGACAAAGTTTGGGAACTTAGTGCCAATAAGGTAAGTCCTGAAACCCAAAAAATCTCTTTTAATCCCTCAAGCCCCGTCAGGCCCATATGGGCCGCGACAACAAAAGATTTCCTGGAATTGGTGATCGAGTGATTAGGGTAGTAAAATAATTTAACAAGATTAACTTTAACAATGTTTCAAATACAAGGTATTTTATGTGTAATTTTTTTTAAATAATGTCTATGCTATGTTAGAGTTAAGATTTCATATCCTTGTTTGTAATAATGAAGCTATAAAATGTGACCTCACTTTATTACACAGTGTTATATTGAAATAGTTATTTTAATGAAACCTAATATTTCTAACCATGATAATTGCTAGTATTTAAACTAAAGCTGCGCTTATACGGGCAACTCCAGTAAATTCTCGTCAACTTTGACGTCACGACTACATCAAACAATTTGCGGCAACAAGCAGCAATATTGCGCAATACAATACTGAGTGGTGTGGCCATCGAATATTTGAGCATCTATGAAATTATTGCCCGTGTAAGCGCTTTTTAAGGCTAGGTTATCCTCGTAGTCTACAAAATACTGCCTGCAACTACCTCAGTGCGGAAATTAGCTTATGGCGCTGGAACCAGGGGCCGTACCACGAAACCGTTTTGAGACTCAAACAATCGAACGAGAATTCCGCGTCCTACTCTAACAAACGTGAAATGACGTTGTTAGAGCAGGACGCGGCATTCTCGTACGATTGTTTGAGTCTCAAGTCCAGATCCAAGATAATGATAATTAATTAATTAGTACAATACCCGGCAATAAATATTGCACATCGAGCTTTGGAAAGAGACAATCGGCTAATTTCGGTTTCATAGAGCGTTATCTTTGTAGCACACACCTATTTGACATTATGTCAGTCGTTGTCCAAATTCAATGGAGTGCAGTCGCGTTCAGGTCAAAATATATATCTAGAGTTGTTAACACCCCTAAATTTGCTACAGCTGTAATTTTTCAAAAGAATTAAAATATACGTAAACATAATTTGAACACGCTTTTTATTTTATTTTACCTGAACCTTAATCCATAATTTAAAGAAAACTTGGTGTATTTTATACAAAGAATAATAAAATTTTCAAAAGAAGCAAACCATAATAATTATGGTTTTTTTTAACAGCTCCTAATATATACCGGACTTTTTGTATTTCGTGCGTAAGAGATAATGCTCTACAAAACCGAAATTAGCCGATTGTCACTTTCCAAAGGTCGATGTGCAATATTTATCGCCGGGTACTGTAATTACTATTCTATGTCCTTTTTCGTGGCTAAGTGATATTTAAGTATATCAAACACGAAAATCGTTTTGGCGGTTTAAGCGTGAAAAAGTAAAAGCCAGACACACTTCCGCATTAATAAAGGGTATATAATAGATACGAAAATGTGTTTGTCTGTTACTTTTTCACGTACAAACCGCTGGACTAATTTTGATGAAAAGAATACGTAGTCAAGATAGGGCGAAATACGTTACATTTCATTACAACTATTGTATTAATTATATCTATTTAACCTATCAAACCCCACAAGGAAACCGGAAACCGCGACAACAATATAATAACAATAGATTTCCAAGAATCCGCGATCGAAGGATTAATTCGATAAAGTTTTAGATACTTTGAGTGCCGGTAGACATTGCGTGGCCATAGAATACTTTCGTCACTTACTATTCTAAAATTTTGTAGGTGATAATGGTATCAGCTATCGGCAACGATGGTCCCTTATACGGAACCCTCAATAACCCAGCGGATCAGATGGATGTGATCGGAGTTGGCGGGATCGGGTTCGATGATCGGATCGCCAAGTTCTCCTCACGAGGGATGACCACGTGGGAACTGCCTAATGTAAGATAAACTTTTTTCAACTTTTGTATGGGATATTTCCTTACGCTGGGGTGCTTGCCCATACAAAACACAAAAAAATGCTTTTTCAGTGGTGCTACTTTCACAGTGAACTATAAGTACATACTTATAGGGCACCTACATCTCTCTCTACATTGAGAGAGATGTAGGTGCCCGATGACGATTTACGTGCATTATTTTTGCAAAATAATATTAACATTAACCGTCATAATTAAAATCAAATCATTGGTGTAGAAAATAACAACTGTGATAGTACTATCAGAGAACTTGATTCATCTAGATTCTAGGCACACGGCGGATCTGCGTGATTTGGTCGCTCCATGTCAAACACAGCAGAAATATTGCAACTAACATTAAATTATCATAATATTCTGACCAATAATAAAGTAGTTTTTCTCTAGGCAGATAGAGAATCAATAGGCTACTTGACCTTCTTAATCATTCATTTTCACCAAAAAAACTAATATTTTAATATTTTAAACAGTAGAAACCCATAAAAATGTTGATTGAAAAATATGCCTTTTATATGGCGCCGAAAACACTGTCCGCCAAAGTGTGACGTCATGTTTTTTGTATTTTATACTTTCTTTATTGAAAAAAAGTTTTATGTGCTAAGCGTACGAGTCTAACAGTGCAAAAAAATTAGAAAAGAATTTAGAAATCATTTGTAGTGTTGAACACTTTTGTAGAAAAGTTTTAAAATAAATGGAGATCTGTACTTATTATAAAAGGGAACTAATTTTTTTATCAGTTATTAATAATTTTATCTAATATATCAAATAATTTTATCAGTATATTTGAGATGTTATTATGATCAGTTGAAAAAAATATTGAGCAGTTATTAAATTTTCTGGCGGTTGATTAATTATTGTGACTGTAAAACATAGACAGTAATAAAAAAACTATTGAGCAGTAAAAATTATGGAATGAGCGGTAAAAATGATGGAATGAGCGGTAAAAATGGTGGAATGAGCAGTTCGATAAATGAATGAGCGGTAAAAATGATGGAACGAGCGGTTCGATAACGACTTAACAGAAGGCCTACTTAACCATAGATACCGAAGCGGGGGGACGGGGGGGCGCAACTCGCCAGAAAGGGGGCTCGGGGGGCGCAGCCCCCCGCCAAAACAAAAACCAACACAATCTAGAAAGTCCAAGAGTAGGTTAGGTTAGGTTAGAACTTAGACCACAACGGCAGAGGGAGCCGAGCGAGCGCAGCAAGCGTGCTGCGGTAGCAGCCGGCAACCGTCTTATACTTTCGCTTTATAACGGCACGGAAGCCTTCATGGGTGAGTTCGACTCGCACTTGGCCGATTTTATTATATTTTACCGCCTCATTGTTTAAAGAACTTCTTAGAATGAGATTTCTTACTGACAAATTCCGATTTGTTACTGCCCACACGTAACCGCTCATACATTAATTTTTACTGACCATTTAATTATTTTACTGTTCAATAATGTTTTCAATTATTCATTTCATTATTTTTTACTACTCATTTTTGTTTACTTTACTGCTTAGTTTTAACTGCTAAACTAGTTATTAAACGTGCCATTTATAATTTTTAACTTACTAAAACTGCAATTTACAACTGCTCAGTTAAATCAGTGCCATTATAAAACAAAGTCGCTTTTTTTCCCTCATGTCCCTTTGTTCCCTTTAATCTTTAAAACTACGCAACGGATTTTAATGATTCTTTCAGTGTTATCTAGCCCATTTATCGAGGAAGGTTATAGGCTATATTTTATCACGCTAAGACTAATAGGAGCGAAGAAATAGAGAAAAATGTGGAATAAACAAGGAAAATTATTTGAAAGGGCTAACTTGAATCCGCTAATCTCAGGAAGTACTGGTCGGATTTGAAAAATTCTTTCAGTGTCAGATAGCCCATTTATTGAGGAAGGGTATAGGCTATATTTTATCACGCTAATACTGATAGGAGAATGTGGAAAAAAACGGGGGAAATTATGTGAAAGGGCTTATCTCGCGAACTACTGGAGCAATTTTTATGTTATTTGGCACAGATAAAAAGTAGACCACGTGAAGGATCATAGGCTATCGATTTTAATCTTTTTTTTCAGTGGCTACATTATATTTTATACCCGTGTGACGCCGGGGCGGGTCGCTAGTAATGTATATAAAACTGATGTTTTATTTGAATTATTCAAGAAAATATATTTAAAATCTTTCTAGGCTTATTCATATTATTAATGTACAAATAAACTTACATATAACGAGCGCGATAAATAAAAGATATTAAATTATAATTAATGGGATGACGTCACATCCAAATCGGAAGTACCGCAAAAGCGTTTTCGTCAGTACAATTTCCATTTTCATAAAATCATATTTTCAAATCGACTTTATTTATCAATCATAATAGGGGTGAGCCGAAATTCGTTTTACATTCGGTTTAACCGAACTTCGTCATTCGGCCGAATTTCGGTTAAAATACCGAACATTCTGCACTAATTATATTTACTTGCACTATCATAGAAATTAATGAAAAAAAACATATCTGTAGCAATAGTAAAATAAAATAAGTCTGATACAAGAACTATATACTCATTCATAGTCATTTACTTATTTGAATAATAATTAGAAAAAGTAATCATACGTGTTAGACAAAAAATTTAATTGGTATTTTTAACGACCAGTCTCAAAATTTTTTTGGTAACTTAACCAAAAGTCAAAATTAAACCGCTCTTCTTATTAACCAAATACTACAATATTTCTTACTTAATCAAAAACTTTACTGCACTTCTCAACAAGTCTAAGAAATCTCTGTTACTTAATCAAAAACGGCCCGCGGAGTGCGGGCGGGGCACACCTAGCAATATTTGCAGCAAGTGCGTAAACAAGTCACAACTCACAACACGAAAAAGCGCGGCGAAATCGAACCGAAGTTCGGCCGAACTTCGGCCGAATTTTTCATTTTTACCTAATGTTCGGCCGAAGTTCGTATTCGGTTCAAAGTTCAAACCACATTCGGCCCATTACTAAATCATAAGCTTTTATTTGATGTTAAAGGTGAAATGCGTGTTTACTAGGCCAAGTTGTACTAGAAATATGCATTTTTCAATGAAATTAAATATAGGTCAAGTAGCCTATTGAGGGTACTATCGAAGAAATTTATTCATAGGCAGTTGACGGACCTACGTCGATTGGTCGGATTATGTCAATTTAATGTTATAGTTTGTTCAAAAAAACATGCCCAAAAAGATGGTTTATTTAAGTTGGATGCCAGGGTATTTGCGTAAAATTAAGCTGGTCTCTTTGTGTTTGTCTTATTAAGTTTACATGTTATTGTAAAAATGCAAAATCAAAAAATTATATAATTACAAAATTTTTACAAAGTCGCCATGGACAGTGTTATGCAAGATGTAACAATTTAATCATAATTCATAAACGAGGGTCTGACTGACATCAGTATGGAGTATCTTATTTTTATAATGCCGTTCGTACTTCGTTTAGTAAGAAACGAACCGAATTGGATGCCGAGCCAGATTACTCGTTAATGTAGCATACACTTTAATAGTCATGATATATTTTGTATGAGTAATGACCGAAAATTAAAGAGATTACGAAAATCTGCATTTGCACCTTAAGTTTTTTATTTCAATTCTGTAATAATTTAGCACATAGATTTTTGTAATCTGAAAACGTCTTGTCTAGGTGCTCTGGACAGTTTTAAATTCGTCCGAGTCGTACAAGGTTTGTTCAAAATTATTATATATTACTAGCTGTTGCCCGCGACTTCGTCCGCGTGGACTTCAGTTTACGTGCGATGTCAACAAAATTGGTATCAAATTAAGCTCTTACAAAAAAAACCCTAGTACCCATTAAACCAAAACACCCAAAAACAGCTGTGCAGTGTGGACATAACTTATTTCATTTTTTTTAATTAAACTTTATTTATGCCAAATAAAGTATATTTAGCCCAAAATTGTAGTAGACTAATCATGTGAAAAATCAAAAAATAAAATTGTGAATTAACAAGCCCTGATAATGTAAGGGGGAGGATTTTGAAAAAAAAAAAGTATATTTAGCCCCCCAATTACACAACTTTACCCATAAACTATTTATCATTGATAGATTTAAGGTTACGTCACTGCATAGATGAAGTACTGAGTTATTTAATAACGTAACAAAGAAATAACAATCGAAAAAATCGAAAATCTGATGTAAGATGATACCACCACTTATAGAAAGACATTTGAGCAAGCGTCATTGCGATGTAGGAGACGCACGGCGCCATCTATTATGATTTTTTGGAACTAACTTAATTTGAACAAATTCACGCATTTTCACCCCCTCACAACTATTTTTTCCAGTTAAAAAGTAGCCTATGTCCTTTCTCAGGCTTTAGACTATCTGTGTACAAAATTTCATTACAATCGGTTCGGTAGTTTTGGCGTGAAAGCGAGACAGACAGACAGACAGAGATACTTTCGCATTTATAATATTAGTATAGAGTATAGATTATTATCGATGACTTAAGGATCAGAGGAAAATGATTGATTTTCAAATAATAATTATGTACTCCTTTCTTCGTGATAGTAGATAATATTATGATTGGTGTATACTGCATAATGCCATCCGATTTTGACAATTATTGTCCACGGCTTTGTTTCATAACTGTGACAGTGACAATAACCGCGCAGGCTGTCGTCCAGCGCGCAATATTATGATACGTTACCTGGGAAACGACCTTGCCGAGAATCTGAATTGTCATATTTTAGTGTTCGAAAAGGAGCCAAATTTAAAACGGTTGTAGTATGGGAGTTACGTTTCCTGTAGTTTTGTTATTCGTAGTTACATTCTGATTTTTTTGTTTTCTTGTAAAAAATTCCGTAGCACGGAATATGAGAACTGTCACCCATATCATCTTAGAACGAACAAACTATAGATGTGATCTGACATAACGTGATGGGTTTGACATAACGTGACCAAATTACGAAAGTCCGCCATCTGCATGTTAAACAACTTCTCTGATGGTACTTACTTGAACCAACATTTTATTTAGACTTTGTCATGATATAGCACTTTGTCATAGATGATTTTATTTACGTTTTAGGGCTATGGACGTATGAAACCAGATATTGTCACGTATGGTAGCGGCGTGCGTGGATCTAGTGTGAACGGCGGTTGCAAATCTCTGAGTGGTAAGTTCTATTATAACTTAGACGGCAGTGTTACCTTGGAGTATGGAGACCTTCTACTCTAGTAACAAAAACATCAATCACCTTGCAATATAAATATTTATAGGTCTACCAGAATCTAATGACAAAAAGTGAGAAAAGAAATTGACTGACAATACCGGGGTAATTGGAATAAATGGACTAGGATCTATAATTGTGACTTAATCTAAATTCTGGACATTACCAATCACTTTACCAATGGCATACTTGGAAGTTATTAAAACAGAATATATTTTGCAAATTATGAAATAAACAGTCGTGTCAAAAACATCCTCTATGGTTCATTTATTTTAATCATATTATACTAGACATTTATTCAACACGCACATGCACATTACACCACATTACAACAGATGATAGCAAACACAGAAATAAAAGATAAAAAATAACACATAAAAAAACAATCAAGCACACGGGTAAAATAAAAAATAAACACAACAAAAATGTCACAGGTCTAGCCCACTTATGACTAACTTATTTCATATTCTAGGCACATCAGTTGCTTCCCCAGTAGTAGCGGGAGCTATAGCTCTGCTAGCTAGCGGCGTGCCTCGACAAAACCTCTCGCCCGCTTCAGTGAAGCAGGCACTCAGCGTGACCGCCAGAAGACTGCCAGGCTTCAACATGTTTGAGCAGGGCCACGGGAAACTGGACCTTATTAGTGCCTATCAGGTCAGTACGTAAGGCGAATTATTGTATGTAGCATGAGAGGCTGTCTTGCTAACCCTCTCCCGCGTCAGTGAAGCAGGCACTCAGCGTGACCGCCAGAAGACTGCTAGGCTTCAATATGTTCGAACAGGGCCACGGAAAGCTCCATCTTATTAGTGCCTACCAGGTCAGTACGTAAGGTAAATTATTCTATGACTATGAAGCGTCAGAGGCTAATCCTCTCCCAGCTTCTTAGTGACTGCTAGACGATTGCCGAGTTCCAAATGTTCGAGCAGGGAACAATACTCGGGCAAATAGGCGTACGTCATATTATTTAAGAATGAGAGTGACCTAATTTTTGTAGATATGGGAAAGTGGTCTAGACTCTAGATGAAAATACAATATACATCCTGCCATGTCTGTTTCGTTTTCACATTCGCACAAATAACCATCAAATTGCAAGTTTTCGCACATTATTTTTAATGGATAGATTAGAGCCTGTCAACACGGGCGTTGCGTCAGTGTTGCGTCGACGCAGCGCTGCCGTTTGACGCATAGTACGAAGTAGTCCTCAACACCCCCTCCCGCTTCGTCTCGGAGCTGCTGTCAGTCATGAGTTCTTGAGTCATGCACGCGTTGCGTGCTGCTGTCATGACGCAGCGCGCCGTTCGTGTGAACGGCGCGCTGCGTCATGCACCTTGGTTATTTGTATGTCAAACAACGCAACAGCAGCGCTGCGTCGACGCAACGCGCCGTGTGGACTGGCTCTTACGAGGAACATTCTGTTAAGTGTGATCAATACCTTTGTTAGGATATTAATAATTGGAACGCAACATAATATGTCAACGCTTATGTCAATGTCACCCCTGACAGTTCCTTTTGTATTTCCTGCTCTGGCGCCTCTCTACACATGCATATTATCCGAAAATATACGTCGTTGCATTTTAAAAGAGAAGTTTCATTTACCAACATGGTAGCAGAGCGTGGTTCATTGCTAGTTGTGGAAATACAGAAGAAAAGGTAAAACCAGTGATAATCCAGAAAACCGGCCGGCGTACTTTGTCCGTCATACATTTGGAGGTTAAGCGGCGTGGCGTCATCGGACCGAAATCACGTAAAGTTAATAGAATATGTCGAACACAGGTTACAATCCGTTTCATATTGACAGATTAGTTGGAAGGGACAACTATGCTACCTGGAAGTTCGCAGTGCAAGCATATTTTGAACTAGAGGATCTTTGGAGTTGTGTGACCGGTACCAATACAGATCCTAAAAGGGAGGTTAAGGCAAAATCAAAGGTAATTTTATTACTAGACCCAATCATTTATGTACATGTACAGAATGCAAATACATGTAAGGAAGTCTGGGAGCGTTTGGAACAGGCTTTTGATGACAGCGGGTTGTACAGGAGAGTAGCCTTGTTAAAAGATTTAATAACAATCTCATTGGAAAACACTCAAAATGTAGAAGAATACGTGAATAAGATTATGTCCACCGCTCATAAGCTGAGGAACATTAAATTTGACATCAACGATGAATGGCTGGGAACGCTAATGTTGGCTGGACTTCCTGAATCTTATAAGCCCATGATTATGGGACTGGAAAGTTCCGGTATTAAAATAAGTGCAGACTCAATCAAAACCAAACTTTTGCAAGAAGTTAAATCGGAAAACTGTAATACAGCGTTATTTGTTGGATCTAAGTCGAGGAAACAGTATCAACACCAGCCGCAGCATTCAAAAGGGCCAAGATGTTATAATTGTAATGGATATGGACATTTTGCTAAATATTGCAAGTCAGGCAGGAGGGAGAAGACGTCTGAAAGGGAGAAAAACATAAAAGATTCCGGTTTTATTGCAGCTTTTTCAGCATTTTCAGACCATGTTGACAAGAGATGGTTTATGGACTCAGGCGCATCCATGCATATGTCCGGAAATAGTCAATGGATGTATAATGTCACAGAGCCACTGGTAAACAAAATCACAGTTGCCAACAAGGAGCCGCTTACAGTTGCAGGTGTCGGAAACATAGATATAAAACTAGCCCAGGGTAAGCGAATTCAGTTAAAAAATGTGTTATATGTCCCTGACCTAGCTGTTAATTTACTCTCAGTGAGTACTATTGCTAATAGTGGTTACAGAGTAACATTTACTCAAAGAGGCTGTAAAGTTCATGATTCACATGGTAAATTTATATGCTCAGCAACTTTAAATGATAAATTATATACATTGAACACTGAGTATAGTCCTGAAATTGCAAATTTTAGTTCCAGTGAGAATAATAATTGTAATACTGATACTTATTTATGGCATTTGCGCATGGGCCACCTTAATGTTACAGATGTCAACAGACTGCCTGATTGTGTCAGGGGTGTGACACTGAACACTACAGAGAATAATGTGAGTAGATGTGTATCGTGTCATGAGGGCAAGCAATCAAGATTGCCATTCAAAAATACTGGCACTCGTGCAACCGCACCCCTACAGCTTGTTCACTCTGATCTCTGTGGACCTATGGAGAATTTAAGCTGCTCAGGTATGAAGTATTGTATTACTTTTATAGACGACTACACGAGAATGGTGTATGTATACTTCATGGACAGTAAAATTAAAGCATTAGAGGTATTCAAGGACTATAAAAATAAGGTTGAAAATCAATGTTCTCAGAGAATTAAGATATTAAGAACAGATAATGGTACTGAATATTGCAACACTAACTTTGAACAATTTTTATCCAACAGTGGAATAGTACATCAGACCTCCACTCCCTACACCCCACAACATAATGGACTTGCTGAGCGAATGAATCGGACACTCGTCGAGAAAGCCAGATGCATGCTGTTTTATGCCAACTTACATAAGAGATTATGGGCAGAGGCGGTGGGGACTGCAGCGTATCTATATAACAGATCTCCTAATAAAGCTTTAAATGGTAGGACACCTTTTGAATTTTGGAATGGATATAAGCCTGACCTGTCTCATCTGAGAATATTTGGCTCTGAGGCCATGGTATTTATACCAAAGGAAAAACGCCAAAAATGGGATAAGAAGTCAAGGAAAATGATTTTAGTGGGATACTGTGACAATACAAAGGGATATCGTTTATTAGACAATAAAACATACAAAGTTATTAAAAGCAGAGATGTCAATTTTTTAGAAAACTGTGGAATTTCTGATTTAACTAATAATACTAATCTTTCAGATTCAACTTTAACTAACTGTCAGAAATCACTAACAAATATACAGTCATCAGACAGTCAAAACACTAACACTAGCATTAACAGTGTTCCCGTGTCTACTGAAGCACTCCCGTCTGATGTAGAAGACCTCACAATAGTAACTGATGAAGAAACTACAGGTGCAACTGAGGATTGTGAGCGGGTATCTAGCGAGTATGAGACAGGGGACTCAGATGAAACATATGTCCCACCTGTGTATGTAGACCCACAGTGTGAGCGGAACATCACACTGAGGCCTCGGAATAGAACACAAAGAGTACACACAGAAGAAAACAGTATGTATTGTTTTCTTACTAGTTTTAGTGATCCGCAAACGATTGAGGAGGCACTGTCGTCACCTTATGCCAAGCAGTGGCGACAGGCAATGGATGAGGAGTACAATTCACTGATGAAAAATAACACCTGGAGCTTAGAAAAATTACCCTCAGATAAAAAGGCTTTACCCTGTAAATGGGTTTTTAAAACAAAAACGGATCAAAAAGGTAACATAATTCGTTTTAAGGCTAGACTTGTCATTAAGGGATATGCTCAGAGGAAGGGTACAGACTACGAGGAAGTGTTTTCACCTGTTGTCAAGTACAGTACCATACGCTACCTGATATCATTAGCTGCGAGATTGGGACTTCAGATTGACCAGTTGGATGCAGTGTCAGCATTTCTACAGGGAGACATTGATGTGGATATATATATGCATCAACCTGAGCTTTACGAACAAGGTCCCCAGGTATGTCGTTTACATAAATCTATCTATGGCTTAAAACAAGCAAGCAGGTTATGGAATTCTAAACTGAATACTGTATTACAGGATGTTGGCATGACACAGTCTAAATCAGATCCATGTGTTTATTTTAATGTAGATAGGAATACTTACATTGCTGTGTGGGTCGATGACCTTTTGTTATTTACTCCTAATAATATAGAAAGAGACAGGATCAAAAACAGGCTAATGCAATGTTTGGAGATGAAGGATTTAGGAAATGCTAGTCAGTGTGTGGGTCTGAACATAACAAGAAATGAAGACACTATTATGATAGACCAAGAAAAATATATTAGAGAAGTTCTTGCTAAGTTTGGTATGTCTGACTGCAAACCATGTAAGACCCCAATGGAAGTAGGTTTAAAGTTTTCTCAAATAACTGAGGACCAGATAGAAGAAACAAATTTTCCTTATCAACAAGCAATAGGTTGTCTTCTTTATATTGCGCAAAGCACAAGGCCTGATATCTCTTTTGCCGTTAATACCCTTAGTAGGTATAATAAACAGCCGAGATCTGAACATTGGACAGCTGTCAAGAGGGTCTTACGATACTTACAAGGGACTAAGGATCTGAAGCTTACCTATACCAAAGATGGTGATTCAGATATAAGAGGCTTCTGCGATGCAGACTGGGCTAGTGACAATTTTGACCGTAAATCCTGCACAGGATATGTTTTTATTTCTCAGGGAGGCGCAGTGTCCTGGTGCTCAAGGAGACAGCAAACAGTGGCTCTGTCGACGGCGGAGGCAGAGTACATGTCAATGTCATCTGCAGCACAGGAAGCTCTGTGGCTGCGACAGCTGCACATTGAGTTCGGCCAGCCCCTTGCCGGACCACTTTGTATATTTAGCGATAACCAAAGTGCTATAAAATTGTCAACTAATGATTGCTACTTGCCTCGTACTAAACATATAGATATAAGGTATCATTTTTTGAGAGAGCATGTACTTAATTTTAAGATAAAGTTTAATTATTGTAAAGGTGACAATATGGTTGCTGATATTCTCACTAAGGGTACAACCGAGTATAAACTTTTGTATTGTATAGCAAATATGGGTTTGCGTTCCAGGGGTGGTTGTTAGGATATTAATAATTGGAACGCAACATAATATGTCAACGCTTATGTCAATGTCACCCCTGACAGTTCCTTTTGTATTTCCTGCTCTGGCGCCTCTCTACACATGCATATTATCCGAAAATATACGTCGTTGCATTTTAAAAGAGAAGTTTCATTTACCAACAACCTTGTTACAGTTCCTACGCGAGTACGAGCCTCAAGCGAGTCTGTCGCCTTCGTACATCGACCTCACGGAATGCCAGTACATGTGGCCGTACTGTACCCAGCCGTTGTTCTATAGCGCCCAGCCTACAATAGCCAACGTTACGGTTATCAACGGCTTGGGCGTTGCTGGGGATGTGGTAAGTAATTTTTACTTAAAATTATAAGGGCCTGTTTCACCACTTCCTGATAAAGTTCCGGATGCTATCCACAACTTTCTTGACAGATTCTCCATACTCTATCTGTCAAGTTAAGTGGTCGATAGCATATCCGGCACAATTATCAGGAAGTGGTGAATCAGGACCTAAGTCGTACATAACTTTTGAGTCGCTCGGATAATAGAAGTAGCATGCGCAGTATTCGGGTTATTAGGCCATTTTGATAGCGTAAGGAGCGGAACGGGTGTGGACGCTATACTATGGGTAGATATGTGACTTTAGTCTACATTAGCCTGTGGCCCACCAGGTCTTTGTCAGCGGCCCCCGTGAATAGATCATTTTGACCAACGTTATTTTTTTACCCCTAATTAATTTAGGTTGCATCACGCGACACCAAGACTAAAACATGCTTGTGGCCTGTATAAAAAGGGGTACCGCGGCTGGTCTAAACGTTATGGACTTATGTGTATTTGTATGTTTGTTGATACTAAATTATAATATGTAATTGATATGCAAACAACATACTATTTCTTTCTACACGTTTCTGAAATAAGTTCGTCGATCGTCCACTCTGGTTTCTTCATTCTCTTGCAAGATTTTAGAGATCTTAGCGACCTATAAGTGACAATTTTGTTATTTATTGTTGTTTTCTTGTAACTTATGCATAATATATTTTTCATAATTTTAACCATCTTAAAATTTCTACTCCGAAATTCCGCTACTACAGACCAAAGTATCCTGGCATCCGCACTTACCCCATGGCATTTTGCTGTCGGTGTCGGCGGACTATAGCGAGGTGCTCTGGCCGTGGTCGGGGTGGCTGGCTCTCAGCTTTACCGTGCTAGAACAGGGAGCGAAGTACGACGGGATTGTTGAGGTACACATCTTAGATTAGGGTTGTTGAGGAAGTGATTATGAGGAAGAGGAGGAGGAAGAGGAATTGTCACGCGCAAATTTAGAGGATGCGGATGAGGAAGAGGATATTTTATGAGGAAGAGGATGCGGATGAGGAAGCGGATGAGGAATAGGATGATAGGAAATTATAAATAAAAAAAAGCGGCGGGAAAGAATTTGTCCTGTCTGTACCTATTAAAAGTACATACACAAAAAATTATTAAAAGGGCATTTTCCAGTGTTGCAAAGCAAACTATGAATCTAATGTGTCTAAACCATTCTCGAAACACACACAATATAGAATCATCAAAATCGGTCCAGCAGTTAAGGAGGAGTTCGTGTGACTAGTGTGAATTTTTTGTGTTTCACATTCGATCGTGAACGCTTTTGGCGCATACTAAGATTTTGTATGGGATTTGAAAAGCGCCACCAGCTCACGGGAGTGAGCCCAGTCCATACAAAATCTTAAGGGCCCCCGAGACGATCAAACGGTTTGACTCAAACACGTAAATTTTGGTTTGACTCAAACCATTTTGATCGTTTACAAAGCTAGTTTGAACGGTTTGTCAAACATTTACGTGTTTGAAGCTTGTTTGATGAAACTTCATATTTTTGTTGTGTTTGACGCGCCGTTTGATCGTGTTCCGAAGCGTTTGATCAAACTCGGCTTACTTTAGTGCTGGATTTTAAAGAAGCTGTAGTTTTTAGCACTTTCTGTAAATGTTTGTCAATAAAACGATATTTTAGTTCATACTTTTCTTTGGACCAAAGTCTTTTTCTTTTTTTCTCTTTTGACAGAGAACATTAACGTTATAAGAATACGTGAACATAAGAAAATCGTGATCCTCGTTCTAGAATCTAGACTCTATAGCATCTTGTCTGCATGTCAAGACGTCTACTCGACAGCGCGTATTGAACCAAACTGCGCAGTGTCGATTGACAAACCGTTCAAAACGACACCAAACGGTTGCATCAAACACGTAAGGTTTGAATCAAACCATTTGATCGTCTTTGATCAAACGGTTTGACTCAAACACGTAAATTTTGGTTTGACTCAAACCATTTTGATCGTTTACAAAGCTAGTTTGAACGGTTTGTCAAACATTTACGTGTTTGAAGCTCGTTTGATGAAATTTCATATTTTTGTTGTGTTTGACGCGCCGTTTGATCGTGTTCCGATGCGTTTGAACAAACTTTGTACCATTCTTTGGAGTAGGTACATTATTTTTAACCGACTAAAAAAGAGGTTATCAATTCGACGCGCATGTGTGTAATATTTCCAGAACTGCTCAGTTTTCGTATATGTTAGTCTATATCAGCATTCAGCATCTTAACAAAATATGTACAAAATTTTAAAAGTGTATGTATGTTTTTATGTTTGTGTTCACATATCTCCGGAACTACAAGTCCGATTTAAATATTTTTTGTTGTACTATATAGGTATTGTTTAACTTGGGAGACTTCTGCAAGTTTCATCAAAATAGGTTTAGTAGTTTTTGAGATAGGCAATTTAATTCTCAATTTCGTACAATTTTTAAGTCGGTTTTATCTTTTAAACAATTATATTTATTCGTCACAAGACGTGTACTCCACAGCGCGTATTGAACCAAACTGCGCAGTTTCGTTTGACAAACCGTTCAAACCGACATGAAACGGTTGCATCAAACACGTAAGGTTTGAATCAAACCGTTTAATCATCTCGGGGGCCCTTTAATAAACGCCAAACGCGTTCACGATCGAATGTGAAACAAAAAACTCACACTCAGCACACAGTAACATACACAACACACGCACATAAAAAAAGATGAGCGAATAATTTAATACAATTCTCGCGCTCTGGGGTGTGTGTTGCCATGATTGGATACGCGACGCGCATGCGCAATGAAATTCCTCATAAATTCCTCTTAAATTTTGAGGAAGCGATAGCGGAAGAGGATTTTTTTATTTTTATTTATGAGGATGCGGTAACGGTTGAGGAACCCAAAATATTGCGGAACTTCCTCATTATGAGGAAGCGGAAGAGGAATCCTCAGCAACCCTATCTTAGATACATGTAATGATTTATAAGTAGCATGGCATCCGCACTTACCCCATGTCGTGATGTTGTCGGTGTCCAGTGGCCGTGCTGTGGCCGTGGTCGGGGTGGCTCAATTTTATCTTTACGATGAGCAGTCCATGCTTCCTACAAACGTTAAATCCGTTCGGCCTTGGCAATGAATTGGCTAAATGTTTTACATAGATGGCTCCAAATTTTTTTTACAATTTTGAGAAATAAGTCGCTATATGTGGCTTTTTGGTTGTATTCAATTTTGAACTATCTAAACTTTAAAATACATAATTACAGTTATTAATAATAGCAAAGACACAGTCAAACATCAGTTATGAGTTATGACTTATGACCAGTCGGATGTCATACATCGAATTAGAAATAGAAAAACGCTCTGCTGATGTTAAAAGAAATTATGTTACTGGTCTCTTTAACCCTTTCGATACCCTTTTAAAACTAATTTTACTTTCCATTAATGTACCTAACATGCTTTAAATGTTTTCAGGGGCATGTAAATGTGACTATCGAGAGTCACGATGAAACCGGCGAAAGGGCGACCAGGAATGCAACGCTGATGCTGCCAGTACGGTAAGAGTTTCGTTTTAATGAAATCAGGAGGCAAACGAGCAAACGGGTCACCTGATGGAAAGCAACTACCGTCGCCCATGGACACTCGCAGCATCAGAGGAGCTGCAGGTGCGTTGCCGGCCTTTTTAGAGGGAATTGGGTAATAGGCTTGTTTTATTATTTACATTTTATTTGAAAATTAATTCCCATCGATTGCCTACTTCTTGATTAATGTGACATTATCAGCCTTTTCCGGAGTCCAATTCGCTTACCTCGTCATTTCAATTCCATTCTCAAATTGTCATGACTCATGATTGCGATATTGTTGGGTTTGATCGCAGTCGTTACATCACGCGGTCTTTTTGCAGTCGCATCGATCGGTTCTCTTGATTTTTGTAAGGTTATTTTTTGCCAAAAGTAAAAACCGAATCCCATATTACTGATAAGATCCACTCCACACGGCGCGTTGCGTCAGCATTGCATCGATGCAGCGCTGCCGTTGCGTTGATTTACATAAAAATGACCAAGGTGTTCACACGGTGCGCTGCGTCGTCGCAACGCACACAATATGACGGACAGCAGCCCCCCAACGAAGTGGGTGGAGGTGTTGACGTAAGACTGCTTCGTAAAGCTAGAAGCAAATGATCCTGACGCGTCCTTAAGTTGCGGCTGATGGATGCGACTTAACAATGTGCACGGTTCATCCGCGGACGTCAAAGACCTAACCTATATGTCAATGTCCGCGGATGCAAAAACATCCGGCCTGCCAGATTCTGTTCGGACGTCCGAACGCTCAAGGTCGCGTCCGCGACTTATGTCAGACAATGTGCACAGTTTAGTGTATTTTGTATTAATCAGATAGAAACAAGCCGCATCCGATGAAAACGTCCGCGGATGTTCGTCCGATAATTTGTTCCCAGCATAATAACGCTGCGATGACGCAGCGCCCGTGTGGCTGGCTATGCGTCAAACGGTAGCGCTGCGTGGACGCAACGCGCCATGTGGACTGGCTCGTTATCATTTATTACATCACCAGGGCACGCATAATACCGGTACCAGTGAGAGAGCGTCGGCTCCTATGGGACCAGTACCACAGTCTGCGATACCCAAGTGGGTACTTTCCACGAGATGATCTCAAGGCCAAGCATGATCCGTTAGATTGGCACGCCGATCATATACACACGAACTTCAGAGACATGTACCGACGGCTGAGGGAACATGGCTTCTACTTGGAGGTTATGGGTGAGTGTCAGGTGTCTATCAAATGTCTACAGTCCCTGCGCTCCTTTAGACACTAAAAACGCTAACGCTCAAGACCGTAGTTTTTCCCGTTCCATTAGCATGTGAACGTCTGTGATACAAACTCAAATGGAACGGATTATGGAGCGTTTTGAGCGTTTTGAGAAAAGTTAAAAAAAAGAACATAATATTTTTTTAAACATTGAACAGAACTTGAATATTTTGATCCTTTGCTTGAAGTCGTACATTAATGATTAAAGCATATTAAAGTAATAATTATTTATAGTTAAAGTACATTTATTTTACAAATAAAATACATAATATATATGTTTCGTGATTAGGATTACATATTTTTACTGTTATTTTTACTTACATTTTTATTAACGTTTATGCCTTTCATTTAAAACAATTTCTTTTCCAATCAAAATATTTTATTAAATGTTATATTATAATATATTTCAATGAAAAATATTAATTGTAATGAAATAATATGAAGTTTTTTTGTCTCAACTCAGCTCTTCTGAAAACTTTCCTAACAAGGCATTTGCGATACTGTTCTGTTAAAATTATAAAAAAAACTAGAACGCCCACTTTGACCCATCTTCGTCGAGGGTCGTTTTGAGCGAAAATGATGACGTCATGAGTGACGTCATAGCCGCGATCAAAACGACCGCGGTCGTCAAATGGAACGGCAAAAGGGGACGTTTTGAGCGTTTTGATCAAAATTAACGCTTAATGGAACGCGCCCAGTGTAAGTCGGCCATGATTGACTATTACAAGGCAAATAAGCACTATAGAGCAGTGGTTCTCAACCTTTGTTAATACAGGCCACAAACACGTTTCGGTCTTAATGATGCGTTTTTTAAATATTTCCGATGTAAAATTGATAAATTTCTTAATGCAATTCGTAACTAAAAGTAATTTTCAGGTACGCCGTTGACTTGCGTTAACACGTCTCTGTATGGGGCACTGTTATTAGTGGACCCAGAAGATGAGTACTTTCCTGAAGAAATGGCGACTCTCAAAAAGGCCGTGGACTCGGGTTTATCGTTGGTAGTCTTCGCTGACTGGTACAACGCGTCTTTGTTACGACACGTCAATTTCTACGATGAAAATACGCGGCAATGGTAAGGAGACACCGTACACATTTTAAAATAAAGGTACAAACTCAAAATATTTTATCGTAAAAACCTTTATGTGGTGTTTGTATAGAACCTTTTTGTTTTTTAATGTCAGTGTCAACATTCATTATGTAAATAAATATCAGCTTTTCATCAGCATGTCAAAAAAAAAAGGTAAAACTATAAAAAGGTTCTATACAAACACCACACTTTAATTTTGACCTGTAGCCCACATGGTCACAGTTAGGATATGCAATACGGGACCGGGACTAATCCCGGTCGAAAATTTTGCGGGATCCCGCGGGACTGGCGGGATTACAAAGAAATATGATTCATACGCGTAACTTTGCGCGCGGGAGTTCGTAAACTGGCTACAGGCAGCCCGCTTAACAATTTACAAGTCTGAAGTATGGAGGTGTTAATAAACCCTTGAAAAAAGTGTCCGACAAAGTTTGTTCTATTTAAGATTCTAATAATAAAAGGGCTCTACGAGGGCTGCTATTTATGTATCCGGAATTAAAAAAAGAAACAAACATATCATTTAATATGGTTTTATTGCTTTTCAAAATATTCGCCGCGATGATCGACACACTTTTGCATACGCTGGAACCAATTTTCATAGCACTTTTTCCATTCTGATTGAGGTATCTCCAAAACGTGCATTTTGAACGCATCAACAGCCTCTTCGCGGCTCGAAAAACGTTGACCACGTAATTTGTTCTTCGCGTATGGAAATAAAAAGAAATCGTTAGGTGCCAAATCAGGGCTGTACGGCGGATGACCAGTCAATTCGATCTTTTGACCCTCCAAAAACTGAGTTGTTTCAACTGAGGTGTGACAGCTAGCATTGTCGTGATGTAATATGATTCTGCGTTGTCGGTTGTCCTTTCTTATTTCTTCAAAGACTTCTGGTAAACAAATGGTCGTATACCATTCAGAATTAACCGTTTTACGATTCTCTAATGGCACTGTAGCCACATGTCCATTAATTCCAAAAAAACAGGCGACCATTTGCTTCAAAGTACTTTTTGCACGAGTAACTTTTGTTGGTTTCGGCTCATCTTGGAACACCCACACCGTTGACTGTTGTTTAGTTTCGGGGTCATATGCATAGATCCAAGATTCATCACCTGTGTTATGCGTAGATATTATAAACGGCTTTTGACGTACCACGGTTGTATTTTTTTATCATTTTTTTGCACCAATCGACACGAGCCCGTTTTTGATGATGATACATAAATAGCAGCCCTCGTATGTATCCGGAACTGGCCACTTATTTTTGTATATGTTTCTCAATAATATTATGTTCGTATCTTCTTATTTTCAGGTGGACACCGGAGACAGGTGGATCAAACATTCCTGCTCTAAACGACCTTCTAAGCATGTACCAAGTAAGTTTGGGTTCGCGACCTAAATATAAATTATCCTAGTAGCCCACCACAGTCACTGACAAGTGACAACTTAAGCGCATTCAATATAGAGTCCAACAAAACATTATCATTTTCCTGTAAGGTTAAGCTTAGTCCCATTTTTTGGTCTAAAGTTGATTTTCTCAAAAAAAAATATCACCATTTATCGTTCATACGGGTTCGAGCCGATTATTAATAATAATAATAAAAATTTCGAATCAAAAATAATCTGTTTTAAATAAATTTCGTTGCGGGTCCCAATACAGCTTTAGCATGTCCCTCGGGCTCCCTGAGATCATATCAAAGGGTTTTCGTGGTTGGATACCGCTGTCGATCCTGGCGACACAGGAGATACAGTGGTGGTCCAAAGCCCGTTTAAAAAAAACCTTTGTTACAGGTAGCATTTGGTGATCGAGTATTCGAAGGTTCTTTCAAGCTAGGCGGCCACAAAATGTACTACGCTAGTGGCACACACATACACAGCTTTCCCGAACATGGCATTTTGTTGACCGCCAAATTAACTGACCAGGGACAGCATGTATGTATTTTTTCGTATCTAAAGTTTTGTAAGAATTTTTTGGTAACCTCTATTTTAATATTAAACAAATTAAATTGGATATAATATGCACTGCAGTTGACATAAAAATAGGTCCTATAGGTGTAGGTACTTTTTTTTTCGCATTTTATATTTATCGAAAAATTATCTTTGTGAATATATTACCTGGTCCTAATAACAAAGCTGCCAAATTAATTATATATATATATATATATATATATATATATATATATACCATCAATCGATAGTAATTGAGGAGCCCAGAAGGAGAACAACAATTGTCTAGTGTCAAAGATGTCAACAATACGGACACTCAAAAAATTACTGCATGAGGCCCTATCGATGTGTTAAATGTGGACAATCACATAAAACATCAGAGTGCAAAAAAAAGGGTCGGTTGACTCCAGCCCACTGCGCCCTTTATAATCGCCCACACCCAGCTAACTATAAAGGATGCGAAGTGTACAGACAAATCTTGCTAAGACGAACCAAGTCCATGCCAAAGAATCCCATTATAACAACAACTCCAGTAGCAGTAGAAAAACCACAGACAGAGATGCCCAACAATAACAACAAATCCCCTAAACACAGCAAATCCACTAGCTACGCTGATGCTACTAAAATTGGCCAACAAACAAACGTCGAGACCTCTTCACCACCGCCCAGCTGGGAGCAGATATTACACAATCAGAAAAGTTTGAACTAATACTACAACAAATGAGTACCTAATGATGCTCATAACAAAATTAGTTGACAGGTTAACTAAATGACGGCAATACGAGTAGCAACCTGAAACATTAATGGTGTTGAGGACAGTGGCCTCGCTCCCGAAAAACGTATAGTGAGTGCATATAAACTAATTAAAGTGATATGTGAGAAATAGACTCAGTGCAAACTAGTGTGTTTACAAATAGACTTTAAAAGGTGAATTATAATAAATCTGTGGCTCCCTAAGAGGTAAAATATAGTTAAGTTAATGAGTTATCTAATAAATACAGGAAAAATTTGTTGTGTAATATATATAGTTTGGAAAATGTTAAGAAAATTGTGTGAAAAAAGGTGTAAATTGTACTAACTTTTGTGTTTACTTAGCCGTAATTATGTAAAAAATAAGTTTCGATATTTAGAGTAAGTTAAATATTGTAGAACGATGAATAAAGAATTTCCCCGAAATGCGTTTCAATTACCTGGCTCACGGAAAATAGGGAAAATAGGGAAAAATAGCCGCTTCCGATAGTAAAAGTGAGACAGAAAACATGCGAATCGGAGCGGCATTCGTTCGAGCCAGGTAAGCGAGGTGCGTTTCGGGGTAAATGTTCTCCTCGACTACTCGTGTTTTATTTACGCCCCCGCTCTGCAAGATTACCGGTGTAGCCTCGGTCTTCGAGTCCGATCCGAGCCAGCGGCGAAAACCTATGGACGAATACAGTCTCGAACAAATGGACTGACACCAAACAAAAATGATGCTGAGCTTTTACTTACGCAACAAAAACTTGACGTTCTGCTAATATCTGAAGCATATGAAGCACCGCCACAACTAGCTTGAAATTTAAAAATTTTGAATGCTACATCACCCTGCATCTTGATGGCACTGGACACGCTGGCACTGCAATAATTATTAGGAAATCTCTAAAATATCACATCATGCCAGAATACAAAACACCTCACCTTCAAGCCACGACAGTAGCCATTGCAGATAACAAGGGCTATATCAATGTGTCTTCAGTATATTGCCCCCCAAAACATAAAATCACAGAACAATCATTTAATGATTTCTTTAAAACACTTGGAAACAGATTTCTGGCAGGGGGTGACTGGAACGCCAAAAATACACACTGGGGATCAAGACTATCTAGCACAAGAGAAAGACAACTAAAACTCTGTATTGATTGGAAAACAGCTACAATTATTTAAAGATTACTTAACGAATCGTTCGCAATATGTAAGAATTGGAAAATACATCAGTACGGAACAAAAACTTGACTACGGTATTCCACAAGGTAGTATAACAGGCCCTACTCTATTTTTGTGCTACATAAATGATTTGTGTAAACTCAATTTGGATAACTGTACAATCACATCATACGCGGACGATACTGCCCTTACTTTCACGGGTGATTCATGGAAAGAGGTCTTTAAGTTCGCACAAAGAGGCTTTAACACTGTCTCTCAATGGCTGGCCCTAAATAGTTTGACATTAAACGTGGAAAAAACGAAATATATCTGTTTTTCAATGCGCAGATTAAAATTGCCTTCAGACCTAAAATTGTGTGTCCATGAATGTTCGTATTCAAAGTCCCCGTCCTGTCAATGCCCAGAAATAAATAAGACATCAAATATTAAATATCTCGGTGTGACTATTGACTCTAACCTATCATTTACTGAACACATTCATAATATATCTCAAAGGCTTAGAAAATTAATTTTCGTATTTAAACAATTGAGGCAAATCACTACAGGAAATACAGTAAAGAAAGTATATGTTGCACTAGCACAAACAGTTATATCTTACTGTATAACATCTTGGGGAGGAGCGGCAAAAAGTAAACTGCTGGAGCTGGAAAGAACACAGAGACTTCTTCTCAAGATATGCCTTTTTAAGTCGAGACTCTATCCGACTGTTGACTTGTATCGCACTGCCAAGGTCCTTACTGTTAGACAGTTGTTTGTCCTGTCTGCGATTGCAAAGCAACACTCCCTTTTATGTTACACTCCAGTACCGGCTACTAGAAGACATTACAAAATTTGTGACCCCGAAAGGACTCGCACATCTTTTGCTCACAGATTCTTCTATTATTTGGGCAAAACGCTGTATAATCAAGCAAACAAAATTTTGAACATCTATCCTCAAACAAAAAGAAATTGCAAACAAACTGTAACACAATGGCTCTTGAACCTTGATTATAATGAAACTGAAAAACTAATTAATTCAAATAATAACTAACGTAATTTAATTTCATAAAATGTACAACTTTTTCAATTAAATTCATACAAATTCTGATAAAATAAACACTATTATTAACGTATTTAACACATGCATCACTCATTCTTACACAACACGCATGCACGCACGCACGCACGCACGCACGCACGCACACACACACACACACACACAAACACACACAAACAGACGCATGCATAATACTAATAAATATTAAATACACAAATTACTATTTAAGATTTCTGATTTAAATTATTATAATTAAAATATAAAGTTATTTATAAAATTTTAGAAATGTTAAATAATGTTATATTGAATATTAATGTGTACTTATACTAGGGATGGAGGCCTGGTGTCTTAAAATACAAGCAGGGCACTGCCTAGTTTAGGACTCCAGTCTCCCCACAAATTCTGAACTTGTTTTATTTTAATGGTATAAGTGATAATATTGTTATTGTGGTGAGAAAATAAATAAATAAATAATAATAATAATAATACCCATAAAAAAAAAAAAAAAAAAAAAAAAAAAAAAAAAAAAAAAAAAAAAAAAAAAAAAAAAAAAGTAATAAATTAACATCAGTCTCTACATGTGAACCCACTTACTGGCCAACTGACAAATCCAAGATCCCCGACCTATTGGACTTTTTTGTTGTGAAGGGTATTGGTGGACACTACATAAAATGTGAATCTTGTCACGATAGCTCTTCGGATCATACTCCTGTTATACTGACCCTTAGCGATAAGATTATCGAATATCAGGGACCAGAAAAACTATATAACAAGAGAACGGACGGACGGAATTTTCTTCTATATAGTTTCTGAAACCATCCCATGGTTTCAGAAACTATATAGAAGAAAATATAAACCTTAATGTCCCATTGAAAACTGAGGACCATATAGAAGTGCTACTAAATACATTATGCAATTAATACAAGAAGCCTGTTGGAAGAACACTCCACTTCTAGATCACAAAAAAAGAAGTAATGACTTTCCTCTTGAAATAAAAAAAGCAATGTGTTTGGCAGCTTAATAGACTTACCGTAGATAAATCTGCATTTAACAAACAAGCCTCGCATCTAAGAAAAAATTTAAAGGACTGGCAGGACAGGACTCTTGAAGATCAACTCGAATCACTGACAGCTACCGCAAAGACTGACTACTCCTTATGGAAATTCACAAAGGCGTATAATAGACCTCAGATAACTAAACCCCCACTTCGATCGCAAAATGGCTAGGCCCATTCTTCACAAGAAAAAGCAGACCTCTTTGCCAACCATCTAAAGTATGTTTTCCACCCAAATGAAACGAATGTAGAAACTGATGACGACATAGATTCTTATCTCGCGCAAACCTTTCAGATGTCGAAACCTCCTAAACCGACAACAGTACGTGAGGTGTGGAGTACCATTAAGGGGCTAGAAGCCCCTTAACTCTCCTCACTACTGTGGTACTCCACAGATCTGAGAGAAGACATCTTTTAAATGAAAAAATTACATATATAGTAAACCATGAGTAATGCTATCTACATTGGTAGAATCGCTCTACCTGCCATGTGTAGTACATCTCACCTGATTATAGTTTAATACTGATTGCAGATTGAAGAGAAAAAAAATATCGAAAAATTAAATTGATTTTCCACTTACGTTTGTTATTTTTCAATGTTTAGAGTGTTACTACCATCGATTATATTTAAGTAAGTATCTTTTATAACATGCATACAAACGTAGCTAATTTAAACCATTGCAATTTATATCGTATTTAAATAAGAACTTTATAAAAGGTTTTGTTACCTCGTAGTAAAAGACAGAAAAAAATACACCATAAAGCACAGGAAAAATATGTACCGTAACCCGTTTCTTTTTCCAGGCTCAGTACCAATTTCACTTTCGTCTGTTGATTTAAAATAACGTTACCTCGTAAACGTTACGTTAAATAACGTTACAAAAATATTTTGTAGCAAGTGTTGGTGTAAATAATTAATGCAATAGAAGGCATGGTATGTAATGCGGGCTCTACACTCGCGGCGAGAATGGGGATTGTCCATTTTTTTTTAATTTTGCTCATTACAAAAACATTTCGAGGAATAAGGTCAGTGATCGTTTTTCTGTATATAAACGAAAAAAATACCCATTAGTTACTTATATTTTTGAACAAATATGTTTAACCTTAGTTTGACCTTCAATGGCGTTAAATTAGCAATAAATTCGACCAACATTACGTTTCGAACTTTTGGTAAGCTTTTCGTATCAGCTTTCACATAATGAGAACTTGTATTTGACGAACCAGTCATTATAAATAAGATTCAAAGGAAAAAAAACATTCTGCAGAGATCAATTGGCCGCCGATGATGACGTCAGAGCGAAACTTTAAAAATTTATTGAGAAAAAACTAGCCAATGAATTTCAAAATTATTGAATTTATATTCTTAAAATACCCTATTTTAACGAAAAAAAATATAAAAAGTACATGTAATTTTTTTTGGACAATGCCCATTGCGGCCGCGATTCGCGCCGTGAACACGATTCGAACAAAATATACGAAGCGCAATCACGAAACCGCGAAACCCTCCCGGTTCGCGGGCTTTCGCGCCGCGAGTGTAGAGCTCGCATAACAAAACGTGTTGTTGTTAATAACTTGTAATAATTGTTTTGTCAGATAATGTCTACGGAGAAGAATGGCGGCGGAAGTGGGTCGCCCGGCGAGACAGTCGACGTACCGATACTAGGTCTGCTACAGACTGACGGCGAAACTAGAGATTACACCAACAGTACCAAAGACCAAGTGCCTAAGGTAAGATTCAAATCAAATTACGTTTATTGACGACCTGTGTGGCTCAGTGGTTGAGCGTGTTGTCAGTGCTTTAAATGCCGCAGGTCGCGGGTTCGAATCCCGCCGACGGAACAAAAATTTTTCTATGTTCCTGGGTCTTGGATGTGTATTAAATATGTGTATTATATAATAAATTTTTTAAATATATGTACAGTATAAAAGTATTATATATAAACACACCGGCAAAATTAGCGGAACATAACAAAATTTCGATTTTTTTTATATTGTTATTTTTTTTTTATATAATTGTTTATTTATTTATTTATTGATTATTAAAAAATCAATTTTATATAAACTTAGGGCATAAAAACGTGAAATTTAAAAAAAAAATTGGCAAAAATCGAAGATTAAGAAAATCTTTGAAATTTTAATAGTAAGTTTTTAAGTTAAATTTTCCATTTTTATTAAAGAAATGCCATGTTAAAAGAGTGTCATGGCCTTCTATGGATCTCAAGAGGGCCTGGATACGCCATTCCATGCTTGCATTTTGATTGTCAATCATTCCCTGTGGGATATTCTCCTACTCCTCCAGTAGCGCCAACTCGAGCTCCTGGACACATTTTGGATCTTTTATTTTAAACTCGTACCGTTCCGGTACTACCGGTAATACCGAAATGTGAAAAAGTTATTGAAAGAAAAAAGTGAAAAAAATATATGTTTCCAAATACTGTTTTATTTAATGTATGTGTCGCAGGGAAAAGAGGATATCAGGGATTTCACGATATCCCTAGGGATATCACGAACTCCCGGAAGATGCCGAATATCCTTGTTTGTTACGTCTTGTTACTAAAAATATCTAGTGATATGTCATTTCACTAAACTAAATCTAGTGAAATGTCAGAAACGCGGATACCGCCGAATAAAAATCGAGCCATTCATTTCTCTCGCTCGCTCTAGTTCCCACACGTGACACGGGCACTAGTGGAAGTGAAACAAATGCGTCGCTCGAGCTGGCGCGGCTCGTCTAGCCTAGAGACAGACAGACAGACTTACCCTTTGGGTACGGAACCGTAAAAACTAGGATAATCGAAGAGCTGGAGTACCTGTAGTACCTGTGCCTGTACAAGAGCCTAACCAAACTAGAGATCGACATGCCACCCTTACAAAAAATATTCAACTTGGTCGGCCGCTTCATTTGACGTCAAAAATCAAAGGTGTATCTGATGAAGAACCCTCAGCTGGTTTCAACTGTATTGTATCTTATTCATGTCATCACCATATCTATTCAGAGATATGGTGATGCCCTCTCAGATCTGCTATAGTTGCATTACACGTGTGATAATAATAATAATAACTCCCACTCTGATTTTGGTAACGGTGGCCGGTTTCATTGAAACCAGGCCAAGACTAATTTTATAGTGCCCAAGTGTGTGCGCAGTACTCAAGAGCAATCTCTATATTCCTTTACTCGTATAACCCGGTGGGACGGAAGACTGATACGACCGGCGAGAGATCAGGCGCAGGACCGACTTTTTACATGCCCATCCGACGCATGGATCATCTAACAGCTTACTTGTCAGATTCAGATTTTAGATGATCCTATCGAAGTACCCGTGTGTATACTAGAGCAAGCGAGAGAAATGAGTGGCTCGATTTTTATTCGGTGGTATCCGCGTTTCTGATATTTCACTAGATTTAGTTTAGTGAAATGACATATCACTAGATATTTTTAGTAAGAAGACGTAACAAACAAGAATATTCGGCATCTTCCGGGAGTTCGTGATATCCCTAGGGATATCGTGAAATCCCTGATATCCTCTTTTCCCTGCGACATTTGTACTATCAGAGAAGTTGATTCCTATGCAGATGGGGGACCTACGTAGTTTGCTCGCGGTATGTCAAACCCAGCCGATAGATCACAGCAAACATTGAATTGATATAAGCCGACCACATGACGTAGGTCCATCAAATGCCTGGGAATCGATTTTCTCGATGGTACAATATGCTAAACCTGTATTTATACCTCCAGGCGGGTCGTATAGTCGTATATGGCGACTCCTCTTGTCTCGAAGGCGGCGCGGCGCGGTCCTGCCACTGGCTGCTATTGGCCGGATTGCAGTACGCGCTAGTGGGACATCTACCGACCTCGCTCAAGGACGCCGCCGCGCCCAGACACCATAGAGACGTGCATATTATACCGTCTGGTAAGAAAATATGCTTTTTTACTATTTTATCCTGTCATTTTCTGTTAATGGCTGGATCGCAGTGAACAGTAGTAGGACATTTGCCGACCTCGCTCGAGGACGACGCTGTGACCTGCCACCATATTTATGTTATGCGTAGTCAATACATAGAAATGTGTTCATTATTCTGTCCTTTGTTGACTACTAGGTAACGGTATGTTAACCGGCGTACTACAAGGACACTGTGGAAAGTTGCTTTAAAGTATAATTCGGGCATGGTTTTTTAATAAGTGTTTGTAAATCCTAGCTGCGTTATCTGTTATTTAAATACGAAATGGTTTCGCTGTAAGATATGATAATTTGTACAGACCTTCCCAAGCGTGCGGAAGGTGGTCGCCTCCATCTATACTCCCGGGTCCTATCAAAGGACGGAAGCGGGCCGCGTCAGGTACCCGAGTGTGTCAGCGACTCGCCGATACCACCGAAACCTGTACACGCGCCGCCAGCTGCACGGACCCTGGCGCCCAGACACCAGCCTACTGACCCTAAGAGCATAAGTGAGTAAAATAGTGACACTTTCCCCGTGTACCATATAGCGTTAAAAACAACATAAAATTGGCCAAGCGCGAGTCGGACTCGCGCATGAAGGGTTCCGTACTGTTATAGAGCAAAAATAGGCCAAAAATTGTGTTTTTCATATGGGAGCCCGCCATAAATTTTTATTTTATTATTTTTCTTAAATATTGAAGTAGACATATAATAAAGGCCTTTGTGAAAATATCAAGTGCCTACCTGTTGCTATTATTGATATCGGTGAAAAAAGTCCCCTTTAAATATTAATTACCTACCTTTAAATAATTAGTATTTGTTGTTATAGCGGCAACCAATATACACAATCTGTGTAATTTCAGAACTGTATCTATAGTGGTTCTTGAGATACAGCCTGGAGACAGATAGACGGACAGACAACGAAGTCTCATGAATAACGAAGTCTTCATTGAAACCAGAGTGCTTTTGTGTATTGCGCACACACTTGGGCACTATAAAATTACTCCTGCTTAATTGGCATGGTTTCATTGAAACCAGAGTGCTTTTGTGTATTGCGCACACACTTGGGCACTATAAAATTACTCCTGCATAATTGGCCTTGTTTCAATGAAACCAGGCCAGTTACGCAATGTCCTTTTCCGGGACTCAAAGTATCTATCCTATCTCTATACCAAAATTCAGTATAATCGGTTCTGTGGTTTAGGCGTGAAGAGTTAAGAAAGAGACAGATAGATAAAAGACAGACAGACACACTTTCGAAATTTAAAGTAAGTATGGATAATCATTAATCAGTAAGGATGCTACTATGAAGTCGCCATTGCTTTTGCACTGTAAAAAAAATATTACATGAGTCGAAAGTCGAAACCAATTACAAAAGTAATTGTATTTACAAAATTAATTAGATTTATTCGAAATTAGAATACTTAGGAATCAATTGCTTTGTAATCTCTATAACCACAATTATGAAGTAATTCAACTACAATGTACTGAGATTAAAATGTATTCTAATTAGTTTGCAATTAGATTAGTAATTACATTAACGAGTATTTCAATTATGCCCAACTCTGCCTAAAATAATAATTGGAAATTTTGGAAAAAAAAAACCTAATTTTAGCGGCAAGAGATGAAACATGTGCCAATCGATAGTACATCAAAATGCAAATAGGAAATACTCTTTGCTAAAATGTCGTAACTGATACGGTTTCGGTCATCTTTCATCTCTTGCCGCCAAAATGACTGAGGAAATGAATGAAGAGGCAAAAAAGACTTTTAATCGCGAATTTGTATGTATACCAGGCTTCTTACTAAAATGTCCCATGTTCTTTCATGGATTTACTAGGTGCTCCCGAAGTGGAAGGGACTGAGGCAGCGCCTCGTGCGTGGCGAGGCTCAGGCGCGGCGCCGTCTCGGCCTCACCAGGACACCGACCCCGGAGACTCCACCCTCATGAGCAGACTGCTCACCTTCTCCGCGCTAATGCTCATCCTTTACTGTTGCGTCATCTTCTGGAAGCGATACGGACGGAGATTCAGACGAAGAAGAATCATATCACTCGCCACTTAGCACATACAATCATTGCAGGTTATCTTAGCGAAATAAAAGGCGACTGCGATCGCTACTTTTGATAGATTTTCTCCGTATCAAGACTGGAGGCCTACTACGAAACCGTTTTGAGACGCAAACAATTGAACGAGAATGTCGCGTCCTGCTCTAACAACGCCATTTCACGTTTTTTAGAGTAGGACGCGGCATTCTCTTTCGATTGTTTGAGTTTCAAAACGGTTTCCTGGTACGGCCCCTGTATGCGCCTTTTAAAGATTGATATCGTGTTACCAAAGCGAAACGTAGGAAAGTGAAGTTGTCATGTGTATTACATAGTTATGAACTGAAGAAGAACTTTTCATGTGTAAATATTACGAGGCAAACTTTAGCTTTAAGGAGTGTCTGACTGAAATAGGACGAATGCTAAATAATTGTAAAAAATCGGAGGCATACGTACAAAACTTAATTATTGAATGCAGTAATTAATCATTATAATTAAAATAGGCTTTGGTCCCATTAAATATGAAAATGAGAAAATGCTTACAGATATTATACTATAGAGCACAAACTGAGAGATTATTAGATTTATTAGTTATATTAATTATTGACAGCTATTGAATTATATTAGATAATCGTAGGTAGGTGTAATCCAGTCTACTCACAATCTGTTTAACAAGTATTATTTTAACATGCATATTAAGAAATAATAATATCTTGTGCGTTCGTGGAAATATAAGTACATTAGGTACTCCAAGATTGAGCCTTGCAAACAATCCTTCAAGGATGCGTGACCGACGTAAGAACTAACGCCGCTATTTGTGAAGTGTCACTTCTTGAGAAACAGCTGTTAAGTATAGTTTTTACAGAACCAGTACTGGCTGCCAATAAGACTGGCAGCCAGTATTGGCTTGGTATATGCCGCGTGTGAATAGTTTAGCCTGGCTTGAAAAACTGTTCACACGCGGCATATACCAAGCCAATACTGGCTGCCAGTCTTATTGGTAGCCAGTACTGGCTCTGTGAAAACTATACTTTATACACTCTCGACATACTGTCATTCAGGCATTTGACGATATCGAAACAGGAATAAATGGTTGTGAAACAGCTGTCTCCTCTGTCAAGTTACATTTTACAACATAGAGCGTTAGTTTTGATTTAGGATTCGCGCCCAAACAGCCTTATATTATGTCGGTAAAACCTTAAACTTTTCTATAGTCTATTATATCTATATACTCTGTTGTAACTAATTGTAACTCTATGTATGTATGTTTGAAATGCTATTTTATTATTATGAATTACATTGACATAGTATAACGTTTCTATATACTAATAATATGCCCCTGGCTATTTAAAAAAACTGTGATAATGTCATGAATTTGTGAGAAATATTATGTTACACTACACTGTGTAGTGATTATCTTTGTAATGTTATTTCGACTGTTGTCGATTCTCATACATCGGCAATGTATTTTTAACGAAACTCGAAAATTGGCCTAATCATTAGCGAAATATATTATGTAATTATGATTAATTAAAATAATTATTAATTGTTATTTACGTTACATCAAAGTTGTAATATTACATAAATAAGTCACTGTTCCTTTATAAAACTTAACTATGCTCACAAATAATAATATAGGAACAGGATGTAACAAAAATAAGTGATAATACTTTAGGGTGTGTACGTGTTCCTTGTAGAGAGTTGACCGTGAAAGTGGCAGCGCTGAAAGACCAAAAATTTTTTTCACTTTAGTATGGGCAATCGAGCGTCACGAGTTATCCCATACCAAAGTGAAAAAAATGATTGATCTTTCAGCGCTGCTACTTTCACAGTGTACTCTCTACAAGGAACACGTACACACCCTAAAGTATTGTCACTTAATTTTGTTACACCGTGTATAATATAATAACTATTAGTTCCATGAGTAATTAGTAAGTACATACTACATACTTAAATGCACTTAGAGAATTATTGTGGATATATTTTACTTTTTAGGTCTACTATCGATTCTTTTAAATAACGTCATAAATCATAATATATTATAATATCAACAATCATTTATTATTTAAACGTTTGCTATTATGTTTTAAGATATACCGTGTCTGAAGTTAATTTTAGTTAAAAATAGTATGTATGTAATTATTATTTTTTACTTATAACATAAGTTAAGTAGATATCTTGGATTAATAATATTAGTTAACTTTTGTCAGAATCAATTACGTTATTAATTATTACTTACGTACGTAGGTCGGAAATGGCCCCTTGACAACTCTAGTTGAATTCTTATTATGAAATATCAACTCGCGGATTCTTAATCTATTATCTAAGTACTTTAAGATTAAAAAGGGAGATGTTTCATCATATGAACAGTCGAAAGTGGCCGTTCCAGACAGGTAACAAACCTGTGTTGCTACAATAAAGGAGCTACAGGGGTATTATCATTTTCCTGGGTTTTGAATATTGTAATGTTGGAGTCGTAACATTCCATCATCATCATGTTACCTAATGTGATATTCGTATTTAAATGTTTACTTAAAACATTTCACTACCTCTTATAGTATAGTAGCCACCATTGGGGGGCATTCACATGTCACGTCACGCAAAATTTTGACTTCTTACTAAGGACGTGTTGGGCCATTTATATTTCTTACAATAACATAATATGTTTTACGTAACGTCTTGTAACTTTTAATATACAGGGTGCAATTAAACCTTCCTGCCAAATTTTGATATATTGATCCTTGTTAAAAATAAAAATACACGTATTTTTTATTTTATAATCACTCAGTACTAAAATGTTGAGAAATAGCTTCCGAAAGTTATCCTAAAAATCGGTTGAACGTGACAACGTCATAGCCTTAAATGGAACGCCTCAGAGCGAGGTAACGCCGCATATTGCGTCATGTTTTTTTCGTGCGCGCAGTCGGCCCTATCGAATTATAAGACGTTGTCACGTCAAAACACTACAATTAATGGATACGAGTTACGACGCGTCGCCCGCGCGTGATGTGACCGCGCGCGCGCACGTCCGTGTGACCGTTCTGCAACGATTTTAAATGGGATAAAATATGACAATAAAAAAATATAACACCACAGAAATAAGATCTAGATAGAAGCGCTATGTCGCTCCATTTGTATGAACACGAGCGTGTCAATTTTTTCATACCTACTGTGACGTCACAAGAGCGCTTTAGTGATGGGAATACCCGTACGCGCGGAATCGATTCAAAGGAATCGCCGCGCCCCGCCTCTTTTGCCATTTTAATAGGTATATCGATTTTTAATCGATTATTATTCGAGTTCATAGACAGAGGAATGATAAATCTTAAGATACGTGCTTGCCAGGACAGCTAGTAATCTAATAAATATAAATCTCCTGTCACGATGTTTGCCCGCGATGGATTCCTAAACTACTTAACCGATTTTAATATATTTTTTTAAATATACGTGCTTTTTTCCAACTTGAGAGATAGGATAGCTTAGATCCTTAATTATAGTCGACATTTTATTTTATTGAAAATTATTTGTCTATAATTAATTGACAGTCACAATTATCTGTTAACTCCAAAAGATTCCAACAGATGTCGATACTTTTCCACTGGATTGAGTTAGTAACGGCTACTGGGTCCTTTATATTATATTGATTTGTTGAATAAATAATAGTAAATTATTACAACCTGAGACTGACGGCGACCATTGTTTGTGCGACGGGATAGCGATCGACGTTGCCATGGTAACATACATATTTAGTTACCTCAATAAAATAATATGGCAAATACATAATATATTATGTCAAAGCAACGTTTGCCGGGACAGCTAGTATATTATATTATTCTAAATTAAATCACTAAACAGGAATATAAATACATATTACATAACTAGCTGTCTCGGCATACGTTGTTTTGCCATTTAAAGTATTTGTACTTTATCAGTTGATACAAAATCTTACCCCCTCTTTTGTCCCCTAAGAGGGGTGGGGGGAAAATTTTTATACACCAGATGTTAAGTTGGAAAAAAACAGTTAATAATACGAGGTAAGTCCATTAAAGAAAAAAGTTTCATACAAAATCTGACCCCCTCTTTGGTCCCCTTCGAGGGGTGGGGGGAATTTTTTTATACACCAGATGTTAAGTAGGAAGAAGACAAATATATCTGCGAAAACTGCATTCAAATCGGATCAGTAGTTTTCGAATGATAGTGGAACAAACATACAGACAGACAGACAGACAGTAGACAAAAAACTAACTACAGTTTTGACTTCTATAGCGATGTAATGACACCCCCGCTTATTATTTTTTTAATACCTTTCATGTACAGAATTTTTATTTCTACAGTTTTATTATATGTATAGAAATATAATTACCGAGTCACAAAATATCCCAAAGCGAACATTATCATTCCTCTGTTTCATGTATGTTTCGAAAATCGATTAATTAGAGTCGAGAATATGTACAACACTATTTGCTTCATTTGACAGAAAAATGAGAATATTGACTGTACCTCGAAACTAAGCGATGAGTGAAAGTATCGATTGGTTTATTTCCATTGCGCGCTCAATAGCGGACAAACAGAACGGGCTCTATAATTTTCTAACTAAAGCGGCAATGTATTATGAATCATGCGGTACACACGCAGTTACGTATTTCATGGTAAAAACTACAGCCACACACGATTTACATTAAATAATTGATTTTAAAATAAAGGACACATGATTTAATAATAAAATTACTTACCGATGATAAGAAACGTATCCACTATTTAGACCAACGTTTTTAGTCCAATTTCCACAGCCCAATACGGCACAACTAGGCATTTTTAGAATTCCGATTGACGTCCGATTCCGATAACGGTGGAGCGCAGACTAAAGAACAGACTTTCGAAAGAATATAGTTTATACTCTTTTGGGAACGCGATGGTACGCGAAGTACATACACATGCGGGATCTAATTAGATAGGAGATCTGTGTATAACACCCATTTTTTTTTTTGGTTAAATGGACTCTCCTAATGATACCTAAGCCCTGGAAAAAATTTGGCAGGAAGGTTTAATTGCAATTTATATTAAATTAAAATGTCTATTGAATCGTCCAATGATCCCTGTTCCGATTTACTGCCATGATTTTGGTTAGGTTTTATTTGTCGCTTTAATATCACTCCCCTGACTGTGACGAAACATGTGGATGACATTTATCCAATGCACAAAAGATACTTACAATTCAAATAGTAAATATTTTACCTTAAATATGCCTTAATAACAACACGTCTTTACTCGTTAGTTTTTATTTTAGAGCAAAAACTTACTAATGAACATAATAATGCCAAAGATTATTTTCAGATCACAGATGAGACTTAAATTTATGTAAGTAGGTAATTTTTTAACTATTACCATGTTTTAGATTTATTCCTGAGTACGACAAGATAATAAATAACATATAATTATTCATTATCATTATTTTCTACAGACAGATTTTTACTATAGTAGACACTATCAAGTATCAACTCTTACTAGTTTGAAAGCAGAACATTTTAACGCAATTTTATATACAGTACAAGTTTACTGTTTAGCATTGCATTTAAATCGCCTTCACTTGCCAGTCAAGGGCCCACTTGCACAAATCTAGGTTATAACAACCCGCAAAATTACGCCTTCTCTTTCATATATACGAAAAATTAGCGAGATTGTAATGTTTTTAACCGAGGATTAACTATAACCCAGGTTAGCGCAAGTGGCCTTACGTATAATATCCCAATATTACATGTATAATTTTACGCGCAACAGTTCATTTACATAATACTATCGTAGATAATATCCTTAATTTTTTATTATTCATAGTATAATATCATAAAAATATGTATACCGTACTGCGTACACAACTTTAAACGTCATACTATTTTATTTTAGTGAAATGAAATAATGTTATTTATTTATTTTAATGTAGCTATAAGATATAATATCTGAGATATAGATTTGTACAGTATAATTACAATAAAATGTTATTTTTACATATATTTTTATTGAAAAACAACATACAATTTTGCATTATATTACATTTTTCTGACCGTATCGAAACCACTTTTATATAATTCATTCAAATTATTTTAAACGTGCGCGATGTAGTTTATACACTTTGTGACAAAAACTATTCTCTTAGCAAAACATATTTTTAATATTAAGGTACTTACATAATATTTATTTTTTCGTTGCATACGCAACGAAAAAATAAATTGTGTAAAAAAATATTTTACAGCTATACAGCTGTAAAATATTACTTTGCGCTTATTTGGATAGGCTTCAAATCGGGAACCCTGACAACCGTAGATTCGAAAATTGGAGCCCAGCTTCTGAAGTACCCAATATCCATCCATGACCTACCCGAGTAGGAAGTATGACGTAACATCTGCATAACTAGATCGATGCCCACTCGACCTACACAAATTTTTCTGTTTTGTCAATCCCATGACGTATCTATTATAATGATGTGTACTCAACATTATGAATTTTAGGTCCAGGTGCGCCAAACTAGGTTAAATTTAATCCACGGTTTATGGCTTGATTTAATGTTGTCTTTCTTGTTTTTATAATGGAAATGGCGGCATGATTTTTTCACTAAGTAATAACATAGTAATAACACAGTAATAACATTCATTAAGTAATAACATAACCCAGACTGGTGCAAGTGGCCCTCGGTTCAAGTGACTTAATGAATGTTCAAAGTTTCTTTCAGATGTAGGTTGATGATGAATTGAATATTCGAAGTGGCATTAGGCATACAATGTTGTAGGTCAGTGGGTATGTACTGTACAATGTACTGAAGTTAACCACATAATATTGTCGTGACTCGCGATGTATCTAGTAATTAGAGTAGTGTTTTTGACCCGGATGTCAAAGGTTCGAACCGCGGTGGAAAGTGTTTGAGATTATTTGCGGTTTGATGTAAGAAGAAGACTTATTTACATACTTCTGTTAGGTGTTTTCAATAGTCTATCATAATATTATGTTACGTGTTCAGATGAAAATAGATATGTTAATACAGTAACAATTAAAATGATGTCGCAATAAAAGTGAGCGGGTTCTTATTACAACTTGTGTAGTTAAAATGTTTTTATTATTCCGTCATTACACATTATCATTAGAAAGGCATTAGACAGTTAAACAGCAGATTTCATGCTCTCCGCGGTAACCTTGTCCCGCGATAGCAATATTGAGGCCGGGGCATTAGCACCGTATCACAGTTACATCATCCCTACATCCGACTGTCCCTCTAAAAATAATTAGCTACCTAAGCCGGCCGTGATATCACATACTTTAAATATCATCCGCCGCGTAATTAACAGAATAATTACCGAAAATCAGAGGCATGCATGCTGGCGTACCATGGTGAAATTCGTCCGAGCACCGCGCGCGCATGCGCCTCCCATGCATGCGTCATTTTATACGTAATCGGCTTTTTGCAGTCGGCCAAACGTCAAACAGTCGCTCGTACTCAGTAGGTAGTCGGCAGTCGGCAATTCGCGGTCGCGGCTATTATTATCGCGCGATATTCAGCGCAAACAGTCACCATGTCGCGAGTTTACCACCCGTCGGACTATGTTGTGGAAAAATCTCTGCTGCCGTCCTTCGACGAGTACAAGAAGATGCACAAAAAATCCATCGAAGACCCGGAAGGGTTCTGGTCGGAGATCGCTAACGAATTCTACTGGCAGACACCATATCAACCCGGAAATTTCGTCTCGTACAATTTCAATATAGAAAAGGGCAATATTTTCATCAAGTGGATGGAAGGGGCCGTCACGAATGTGTGCTTTAACCTGTTAGATCGCAACGTGAGGAACGGACACGGAGACAAGATCGCATACTATTGGTAAGCAAACTTTAAACAGGAATCAATAAACAGCTGAGCGAGTGCACCTCACTGAGACGGCGCGCGAATTTATTGATTTTTTCACTCACCGATTTTTATATGATTTTTGGATTTTCATTTAATTGACTTGATTACAATTATTGCTTTACCACTTTGTAGATTATGCTTTTTTGTACATCTATCAGCAACTAGCGAATTCTGTTTTTTTTTTATTTATTGTTTCGCCTTGATTTTAATTCTTTTTCTATTCGACATAATACTCATTTGCTTTTTTGTAGTTTTTAAGATAAGTATTTGTCTCTCTAAAAAAAATATTTTTTCGATAAATTAAATATTGAAATAAACGTAATTAACATTAAATAATATACTGCAAATTAACATAAACAGCATGCACTTTGTACTTGAGTTTGTACCTGCATAGTTTTAAAATGTCATTTTTTTTGTGACGTATCACGTAATTAATGGACGAACCCTTTAAGTGCAGTCAAGAAATAACTATCATTGTCACGTTAATTATTTCTTATGTCACTATTCTTTCTTGTGTCAAACATGCAAAAAATATATATAAATAACATTTGTCACTTAGGGCTGGTTTACACGTATTAAGTAGATAAGTAGTAACTAAATTTTAACTAAATTTGAAGTGCCTCCCGGAAATATATTAAGTGACAAGCCCCGCCTGCCAACCTTACAGAAAATAGTCAAAATTCTAATTTCTTTGTTTAGTACTTAACTAAATTTTAACTTACTACTTGCTACTAAATTTTGTGTTTACATGCAATAAACAACTTAAAATTAAGTTAAAATTTAGTTAACTACTTATCTACTTAATACGTGTAAACCAGCCATTAGGATTCAGTAATTGTGAAATAAGGTCTTAGTTAATCCATTTTACAAACTGTCATTTTTTGCTACCGCAAGTCTGTAGATTTTCGATCGATCGATTTTGATGGGGGATTAGATTCGATTGCAATTTGAAAACTCTGTGTTTGACATGTCAAGAAGACTTGACAGTATTTTAAACGAAGAATGAGACAAGACTCAGGGCCTCATTCACCACTTCACAAGTGCCGGATAGGCGGATATTCACCACTAAACTTGACAGAGTATGGAGACTCTGTCAAATAAGTTGTGGATAGCCAATCCGGCACTTAACATCAGCAAACGGTGAAACAGCTCCCCATCTCATCCATGTTGCTATCGCTGTCTCCCGATTATTTTTTCCAACGTTTAGACAAATAAAATTGACAGTAGTTATAACTTATAAGTATATAGTCCTGTCTTTAATCTTCGTTTATTAATTACACATCAAAAGTTTACATAAGCTGAAATTGCTGTAGATTCTCTTTTGATTCGCATAATGCTTTCTGCGTTTTCAAAATATACCGTTGTCTCAAATTATTTTGCCGTTACAACGGTAACAAGTACCGCGTAATAACGAGTGTAAGAAAAAAAATCTATAAACAATTTTTTCGTGTATAATTTTTTGTACTTAGACATGATTTTAACTTGATTCAGCTTTTATATTATTCTTGATACAAGAGATTTTAATGAGCATTAGTAATCATTATTTCTTAACTATTCTATGCTCTTAGTACCACATACGTTATATTTTCTTTTACGTATAAATTATAGGTATTAATTATTATTATTGTTAGTAATTTACGGAAATGCGCCATTAAAAATTAATTATGTAGTAAGCCGAGAAATATCTAACTTTACAAAACACGTGTGGGTCAGCATAATTCATAAATAAATTATTATCTGTATAATTTGTTATAATAATTTACCTCATACCTGGCAATAGAGAATATTACGCAAAGATCGGAGCAGGGGGCGCTACTGGCACATACAGTAAATAATCCGACCAAAACCGACATGTTGCACACGTCGTATCAGAAAATTGACAGAAACTTTGTCAAACGTGGAACAAAACTTTTTGTTTACTATCTACGCTGGTGCTGCGGTGCTGCCCCTTGCGTGAAAACATTGCAGTAATATATTAATCTTAATATATATATTTCTTGTGTGCGTGTGTATGTGACTGAACTCCTCCTAAACGACTGGACCAATTTTGATGAAATTTTTTGTGTGTGTTCAAGGGGATCTGGGAATGGTTTAGATTCACAATTTTGTCCGCTGGACAATGTTTTTTTAATTATTTTTTAATTTATTAGTAGTTGTTGATTTTGGAATGTTTTACATTGGATCCGACAGTCGGCTGCCATCGCAGTGTCAAATTTTAAATAATATTCGAATTCGGATTTTAATTTTAGTCTGTCCGACAGTTAGCGCTTCGACCAAATTAAAAAAAAAAATTTATATACTTAATATGGCAAAGAAACGTTTGCCGGGACAGCTAGTATCCTGTAAATTATCATTGATGAATGATGACCTTAGCTCTACATTTTGTAGTCTCTTAACTTTAAGATCAAGGAATATAATTAACAGTTCAAGAAAAAAAGTGCTTCCACCATTTAATCGAATTCAACAATTACTTTGATTCACGAGAACACATTTTCTTTATGGCCTGTTTCACCGCTTCCTGATAAGGTGCCCGATAGGGTTATTTGACAGATTTTCCATACTCCATCTGTCAAATTAAGTGATGGATAGCCTTATCAGGAAGCGGTGAAACAGGCCCTTGTATTATTTCAATAATAAATATGCGGTCAAGTTCGCTGAGTGACTCGTGTAGTAGGCATTTGTTAACTGTCATTACGTTACGTAAAATATTGTAAGTATGTAATTTACGTACTTATAATATTAAGGTCCAATTTCATCAACGACTGTTAATTTATTTATTTTTATTTCTTCGGAAAACTTACAGCTATTATTACAAATGACTTACTAAATTGTTACTACAAGCCATTTAAAAGTTTTCGCAAATACACAGTTAACAATTAGAGTGTACAAAAAATATTGCCAAGTTGAATCAAAAGTTGAATAAGCACACAAAAAGTAAGAAAAAAATTAATATTTAATTTATATTTAATATTTAATTAACTAAAAAGAGCAATAACTATTCATGGTTTTAGCAAGTTAAATGCTCGAATTAGTATCACGTTTCCTCTTCAATTTTTCATATGAATAAAAGAAAACACATGACATTTTAACAAGCCTACTAACAGACGTTCGTGAAATTGGGCCTTAATATTATTATTTAGTTATTATGTTTTACAGAACCGATTTTAGCAGCCCCGTCTATTCTCCAATTAAATTTAATAGAAAATGGTAAATACGATTAGGAAATTTTTCTTCAGACACCATTTCCAAGAGAAAAATGTAACAGGTGTGAAAAATTATTATTTTAGACATAAAATACTAAAATCGACTACGGCTTGATATGTAAATATCAAATATGTACCTTTCGAGCGCCATCTATTGAGCTAGTTTGTCTCAAATTCTAAAATGTCAGTCGCCTATAATCCCGCCTTTAGGGGGCGACTAACCATAAATTGTCGATTTTATAAGCCATTTTTGTACTTGAAAATAAGCCCCGAATTGTTTCATTTTCTAAACATAGATACTACATTATATTTCCGACGATCCGACCTAGCGGAAACACGATATCTTAAAATTTTCTCGATAGAAAAAATCACAAAGATGCATCTAATTTTCACGAATTTTTCATATTATATGACAATGGCAATAGCGTAATATTTTAACACATTGTTTAAAATTATATTATTAAGAAACTGACCAAGCGGATTTTTAAAATGTTTATATTTATCGAGTTATTGAGAAAAAACTAATTTGGCGACGAAACCGTGTCGTCCTTTTTGCACCTGGCATATGAAAGACGGGCGTGATTGTAAAGAGAGAAGAGCTTTTTTTTGCGTTAGTCGCCCTCTTAACCCCCAATATGATAATATCATAGGGCAGTGTGCAATCTTTTTGCAAAATACATAACATGTATTATGTACAGTTTTTCTATTTAAATAAAAAAATGCAAGTCACCCAATCATTGTTCCATTTCTATGTTTGATGTAAAAGGCCCTTCTTCACGTTGGGCCGGATTGTAAAGCTGCGTATATAACGTGCGCAATCGACAATCTTGGGCAATCGTCGACGAATATGCCCCTCTACAGACTACACATTTGTAATCGCGTATATTGGACTATCATAATATCATAATATTGTGAATTGTGATATAGACCACAAGGCCCAACGTGGAGAGGTCTATTTAGGCTGTGTTTCCACTGAAGCGGAGCGAAGCTTAGCGGTGCCGAATTGACCAATCACCATTCTGGAAATCTTCGCTGTCATTCCGCTGGTGCTATTCCAGCGATTGGTCAATTCAGGCATCGCTAAGCTCCGCTCCGCTTCAGTGGAAACGCAGCCTTAGGTGTTATTGGCTTTTTGTTTTGATTACTTAGTAAATTTTTACATCATTACTTTACATTACCCATGATAATATTATTATAATATATGCGAAAGTCTATTTGTTACCTTAATTTGACGCCCTTAAACCTCTAAACCGATTTTGCTGAAATTTGGTATGGAGATACTTTGAGTCCCGGTTGTTTAACTAATATGACGTATTCGGTGGTCTCGGGAAAGGACATATAATACTTTTTATTCCGAATAAATGTTTGCTTCGTGCGTGATAAACGAATTTTGGCGCAACGAAGGAGTTGCAAGCTTCGCGCGTCGTCTAGACTCTACACTTCTAGAGTCTAGACGTCTAGTAACTATTAAGTAGGTAATAAAATATAACATTGTAAGTAAGTATAAAAATATTATTAGAAACCCGCTAAGTACGTAGCAGGTGGCATTATAATAAATGATAATCAATAATAAATAATAATTTTCATTATGTATTAAAATAATAATTTTGCATAATGCAGTAATTTTATCTCGGTAAAATAATAGTAACAAACACTAAGTTGTAACAGTTTCATATTCATACATTGAGATAAGTGATAAGATGACATACTATATGTGATTACGAGTCAAACTATGTCCTATCTCAATGACAGTATGTATTATGTAATTGTCATCATCATCGTCACATTTTCAGAAAACTTTATTACTCGACTTATATATAATACTTATGACTCCTTTACAAGCATGAAAATATTGACGTTCACATATTATTATTATAGTTGGGGAGGGAAAGAGGGGATTTCGGGAGTAGCTCGAGCGTGTCAGATTAAGCTTGCATAGGCTTCCGACATGTGTTTATAGTCTAAGATCCCACCGCAAAACTGTGCAGGTATCGAGTACACGCTTAAAACCACATTTTTACAAATATTTATGATAAGGAGAACCTATTTCTACTGGGGTGCCAGTCCAAATGTGGCCGCAACTATTTTTAAATATTCTTTAAAAAATTGAGTTAGCGGGATAAAATGTTTTCATCGGGTATTGAAAGCAAACATGGTTCATTTCACGGCAATGAGTATAGAGATTTAGAAAAATCCGGTGTGCCGTTAGGTCACAACTCTGTCGTAACCAGGTGTGAACAGGTACCATTCCGAAACATTTTTGCATCCATAACGTATATTGATCTTTTATATATCAAATGGAAGCTTATTTTCCTCTTATTATTATAAAAAAGGTGTGCCTAATTAAATCTGGCCGCAAATAAGGGGTGCCGGCTGTCAAAGATGGCAAACTATCGATGATTGAGGGAAAGGGAGCTAGCGCGTAACATTACGGGTTTAACGAGGATAGAGATAGTACATCATGTTAGTGTACTTAACCATCGGTTCAAACAATAGTAATAATCAGCCAAGTGCGAGTCGGACTCGCGCACGAAGGGTTCCGTACTACATATTATAGAGCAAATTTAACATTTTGTGTGTTTTTGTATGGGAGCCGCCCTTATATTTTAATTTTACTTTGATTGTATTACTGATAATTAAATTGCATATTTGATTGAAGATTTCGTGAAATTTAAAAGTGCCTATATTCTGTTGCCATTATCGACATATAGCGAAAAAGGTAAGAAAATCACGTTTATTGTATGGGACTCCCCCTTGAATATACATTTTATTTTGTTTTTAGTATTTGTTGTTATAGGAGCAACATATTATATACATAATCTGTGAAAATTTCATCTCTCTAGTTATTACCATTCTTTAGTTACAGCCTGGAGACATAAAGACAGACGGACAGACAACGAAGTCTTAGTAATAGGGTCCCGTTTTTACTCTTTGGGTACGGAACCCTAAAAACGACCAAATAAATTAATACTCCAAAAGAATTTAAAAGTTTATTCAATCCGATCCGATCGGCTCCATCAAATAATCCCAAAAAATGCTAGAATCTTAATTTACAATGCCCTAGTGAAACCACATTTACTTTATGTAGTCGAAATATGGGCAAACGCTGCTAAGACAAATATAAAAACCATTCAATTTCTTCAAAACAAAATTATAAAAATCTTATAAATACAACTACAATTACCTAACTCCATCAGACACTATTTATAAAGAAACTAAACTTATAACTATTTCTCAACTATTCACATACCAAACATATTGTATTCTTGTTAACAAAATAAAACACCAACTAATACACACAAAACTTAAATTTACAACAAAAAAACAAACAAACAAGACGTACATTATGCGACGAGCAAGTAACATTGTATTACCTTGTATACGAACCAATTTCGGTAAAAATAACATTACTTATAAGTTATAACTTATAAGGGAGCACAGCTGTTTAACAAACTACTAAAATCTGTAAAAGAAGCGAAATCTTTGAATACTTTTAAACGATTATTACGCAAATACATTAACGATAGCTAAATCCTCAACCTTATTATAATAATTATTCAAATATAACCAGTGATAGCGTTTTGTACTTGGACCACCACCCAAGATGTATAGCAAAGACATTCGCTTCTTAAATAATTATTATGTTTTTTTTAATCTACCCGCACTGTCGAAATTTAACGTTGTAATATATTATGGTCTCATGTAAGTGACGAAATGTCTTAATGGGAAATAAGATTTTTAAACCGAAGATTAAATATTCATTAAATGATCTATGTCAAAGAATGAGTGGCTTTGTTGAAATCCTCTCATTTTTTTTTTGCATTTATTTATATAATTTTGGTGTAAATATTTGTATCCACCAAAATTAGAGATTTAGAGTGAGTTGAACCCACTTACTTTAACTATAACTTTAACTTTAACCATAACAAAATCTCTAATGAACCAATCCAATATGTCATTATTTATAGTTTGCCATCTTTGACAGCCGGCACTCCTTATTTGCGGCCAGATTTAATTATGCACACCTAGAATATTATAATAATAAGAGGAAAATAAGCTTCCATTTGATATATAAAAGATCAATATACGTTATGGTTGCAAAAATGTATCAGAATGGTACCTGTTCACACCTGGTTACGACTGAGTTGCGGCCGGGTCCTCGTTAAACCCGTAATATTACGCGCTAGCTCCCTGTCCCTCAACCATCGATAGTTTGCCATCTTTGACAGCCGGCACCCCTTATTTGCGGCCAGATTTAATTAGGCACACCTTTATTATAATAATAAGAGGAAAATAAGCTTCCATTTGATATATAAAATATCAATATACGTTATGGATGCAAAAATGTTTCGGAATGGTACCTGTTCACACCTGGTTACGACAGAGTTGCGGCCGGGTGCCTAACGGCACACCGGATTTTTCTAAATCTCTATACTCATTGTCGTGAAATGAACCATGTTTGCTTTCAATACCCGATGAAAACATTTTATCCCGCAAACTCAATTTTTTTAAAAATATTTAAAAATAGTTGCGGCCACATTTGGACTGGCACCCCAGTAGAAATAGGTTCTCCTTATGATAAATATTTGTAAAAATGTGGTTTTAAGCGTGAACTCGATACCTGCACAGTTTTGCAGTCGTATCTCGTACTATTAGTGATCATGGTATAGAAATCAGATTTCTCACATGGTGGGTAATTTTTTTTTAATATTGAAATTCAGATTAAGATAGGGGATGTTCAGTATACTTATCCCAAAGAAGCTTCCATAATAAAAAGCACTGACGATTCAAAGGTTAGGTAAGCCTGTATAGGGACATTTTAAAATATAAAAAAATAATGCTTCACATTTTCTTAACTTAGCTTCGCAGATAATTTGCTGTAAACTAAATAATTTAGTCCTTGTCAAAAATATATTTATAATTTACCTAAATAAGCAATTTTCTGAATATATTTTCTTTTTCAAAACTTTAAAATGGTAGCAGTTTACCCACCGCTAAAATAAAAAAATGCTCGTATTATTTTTTATCAGCTTTACGGTTTACCTAATGTACTAAACCTACTAGGTCTCCATGACGCTCAAGTGACTACAAAAATAGCACCCTCTCCTCCTCTACTATTATCCTAGAATAGAAAAGATCAATGTTATCGTGGACGAGTAAAGAGACGAGTAGCGATAATAATAGCTCCCACACCGGTTTCGGTGACGGTGGCCGGTTTCATTGAAACCAGGCCAGCTACGCAGGAGTAATTTTATAGTGCCCAAGTGTGTGCGCAGTACACAAGAGCACTCTCTATTCCTTTACTCTCATAACCCAGTGGGACGGCAGACCGACACGACTGGCGAGAGATCAGGCGCAGGACCGACTTTTTACATGCCCATCCGACGCATGGATCATCTTACTTATCAGACAATCAGGTGATCAGCCTGCATTGTCCTAACCAAACTTGGAAATAACATGTTTCCAACGCGGGAATCGAACCCACGACCTCCGAGTCAAGAGCCGCGCTCTTTACCACTAGACCACGGAGGCGTTAAAATAGTAGTAGCGATAATATAGTAGTAGAGTAGCGATATAATAGACCAATTGGACGAATTTCGACCTGTCCCTCGAACGGGTCACATTGCACCACTCAAACATAGGATAGCGAACATTAATCTATGAATATCAAGCCCAAGACTTGTTCAATACTTGAGTCAAATTATACCTAGTTAAATAAATAAATTAATTTTATAACAATCTAGATAATATACATGTCAGGATATCAGTTCCCATTTTTATTATTCCATGGATCCTTTTGCCAAGCTTTGCCTAGCGTGTGCGCACACCGTTACGCACCTATGAATTTAGGTCATGAATTGCTTTGTATATCTTTAATGATATTCTCTTGTTACCAGGGAAGGCAATCACCCAGACGACTACAGTCGGATAACATACAAAAAGCTATTGTCACTGGTGTGCCAATTTGCTAATGCGCTCCGGGAGAATGGTATTCGCAAGGGAGATAAGGTCTCCATCTACATGCCGATGGTTATGGAGACCATTGTATGTATGCTGGCCTGCGCAAGGATCGGTGCTGTGCATTCAGTCGTGGTAAGATTATATTTATGATTATGATTTATGAGATTTGTAAAGATAGATAGATATTCAAGATTCTCGCTATTTTTAGTACCAGTCAGAACCTTTTGTCAGCGACTAAGATGAAGATTAGCTTTCAGTTACTTCCCGGCATTAACTTTGAACTATTTTTAACCCATCAATCGCCAAGCGGCAGCCGGCTGCCGCATAACGATTGAAAATCTATTGTGTTTGCGATACCCACGATGGAGGTGTTAATCGACTTCAAAAAAGGAGGTTATCAATTCGACCTACTATGTATGTAATATTTCCAGAACTGCCCAGTTTTCGTATACCTACGTTAAAAAGTCTATATCAGCGTCTGAACAAATGTGCCAAATTTCAAACGTGTATATACTATTTGTATAATATATATGTTTGTTTTTATGTTTGTGTTCGTATATCTCCGAAACTACAAGTCCGATTTGAGTTATTCTTTTTTTGTTGTACTTTCTTCTTTCTTTTTGTTGTTTAGGTGTTGTTCAACTTAGGGAATACTGCAAGTTTCATCAAAATCAGTTCTATAGTTTTCGAGATATTCCAAAATTTGATTCTCAAGTTCGGACAAATTTGAAGTCGGTTTTATCTTTTTTTAAAATACCTATTATAATATATCGTCAATTTGATAGACTGAAGCTATAATACCTATTAGGTTGAGGTTCTGCCTGGGACTTTAATGCTAGCGAGATTAAGGATTGCTGTCTACTACTTTAATTTAATTATTTTGGACTACACTATCTAGTTTCCGAGTTAACATAAGTTAAACTTGTAACTTGAATAATAATTAATTCAGGCAAATCTAAATGTAGAGTCTACACTCCACTCAGTAATGTGTAGAGTGTAGACTCCTAGATTATTTAAGTAAGCAATTCATGGCCTAAATTCATATTTTAAGCCGGCCCCTAGACGATCAATTGTATTAAATGCAATACAAGATATTGCGCAATAAAATTGCTCGTCTAGAGGCCCGCTAATTTTTAAATTTTAATTTCTCTTCATTTGACATTGCAAATTTTTGGTTTAAAATCTAAATTAACTTTAATGCCGCTGTTTTTGTAGTTTGTCACAATATAACAGCAGTACCTACTATAGTAAAAAGTCAAAACCTCGCGTTTCCTTTTCTGTGATGGCTTTATGCAAGACGGATACATACATGATACAATTGATGTTTCAGCGTTGCAACTTGCAAGCCGTTGACCGCGTCTCACAAAAGTTACAAAGGCTGTCAATGAGTGATTTAAAGCTGTTAACGGTTGGTGCATTACTACTGGTGTAGATTATATTAGCCGGGCCATATAAGGGGTGTTCTAAACACTCGTTGACTTGTCCCAAAAAATTCGGACAAAGAATTTACATGGGTTCTTTTTCTGTAAACAGAAACCGATTTATTTAATATTTCGGCTTAGTTGCAGAGCAATTTTGCCTTCATAAAATAATATGATCGATTTTTAGGCATTAGGTTCAAAATGCATACAAATGCAGTCTGGTCAAGTCTTCCCACCTTATAATATTATATACTTATAGCGTCTAGCTGATCCCGCAAACTTCGTTTCGCTTTTTAACCGACTTCCAAAAAACGAGGAGGTTATATGTTCGGCTGTGGATATATATTTTTTTATTTTTTTTTTATATTTGTATGTTCAACGATTACTCCGCCGTTTGTGAACCGATTTACGAAATATTTATTTTGTTGTATTAGGTTTCACTCCAATTTGGTACCATGTTCACAAAAGTGGTGACCTGATGATGGGATCCAGGAGTAATCGAGGGAACTCCTCGAAATTTATATGGAAACATATGGTGATTTTGGTTTTATGTGAAGTGTACTAAGAATATGCTACGAAAAAGGCAAATATTGGGTCAAGGTATACCATGGTTTCGAAGATGCTGAGAGAACTCCTGACTCCTTATAGATACACGTTTGGAAGTTTCGGCGTTGTTTTAAGAACAGAAAGCATATGCTACTATGCAATTCATATTCATCATCATCATAATCATCACTCACTTCACATCACTCCAATTTGGTACCATGTTCACAAAAGTGGTGACCTGATGATGGGATCCAGGAGTAATCGAGGGAACTCCTCGAAATTTATATGGAAACATATGGTGATTTTGGTTTTATGTGAAGTGTACTAAGAATATGCTACGAAAAAGGCAAATATTGGGTCAAGGTATACCATGGTTTCGAAGATGCTGAGAGAACTCCTGACTCCTTATAGATACACGTTTGGAAGTTTCGGCGTTGTTTTAAGAACAGAAAGCATATGCTACTATGCAATTCATATTCATCATCATCATAATCATCATCATCATCATCGTCATCATCATCATCACTACCACGTCGTGTTAAGGTCACCAATGTCTCATGGCACAGACTAGATAATAGTACAAGGCATAGGTATGGATATACTAATAATAATAATTATGCACTGTATAACAACACCTGTTTGTTTAATACGTGACGGCGGTCGGCGCCGTAGAGGCGACGGCGTCGCGGCCGCGCGGCGCGTGGCGGCAGACGACAGATCGAATACTTTATTGACTACTTTATAAAATTTAAATAGACAAATAGAATTAAAATAAAGTTATTTTAAAAAGAGCATTTAAACAAAACAAAGTCATTAAGTGTCTTTTTAATTAGTTATACTTATTAATCGATAGATGGCGCACTAAGTATTGATTTGAATTCTTTATTACAAGAACAGCTGTCAATAATTATAATAACCTATATGCAAGTTTATACAATTTTTTATCTGATAGATCCTTCGATCGTGGAAAAACGAGACACAATAGCCTTTCTATTGTTATCGCAATCGCCGGTGACCGCTTGAGGCTTGAAGCATTAAAATTGTTAAATTACTTAGCACAATATGTTCACTTCACTGATAATATATTATTTTGTGAGTGTGAGTTGTGACTCTTAACAAATTGTAATAAGATACTTACGTAAAATATACGCGAAGGTTTACCTACTAGTGTAACTAAAAAGAGTGAAATTATTATTATTTTTAACAAAAAATTAAAACCGACTTCCAAGGTAAAAACAATAATAACATTAATATGAACTAAAAAGTATTAAATAATTTCTACTATAATTATAATAGTGCCTTTTTCCGAATTCGGCTAAACCTCAACTATTTCTGTACTCAATGTTCATAATTTTGAAGTCGGTGCCAGTTCCAAAAGTTTCAAATATTCTGTCAGAGGACTGAAAATTCAGCTATCTGGTACCGACTTCAAAATAATGAAGATTGAGTACAGAAATAGTTGAGGTTTAGCCGAATTCGGAAAAAGGCACTATTAGATAGTAGAAATTATTTAATACTTTTTAGTTCATATTAATGTTATTATTGTTTTTACCTTGGAAGTCGGTTTTAATTTTTTGTTAAAAATAATAATCTAAGAAAGTCAATCCAAGCGTAAACAGGGCATGCAAGGTTAATCCTTCGCCAGTTCGTTCGTCCCACCACCGATACCGACCAGTGTATTGCGCACACATTTGGGAAATTTCATCTCTCCAGCGTATTTAATTATTTATTAATTAATAAAACATTAAGAGCCCCCGCAGACTAATGACTTTTAGTCGGCCGATAGTTTGACCAAATTGGGGTTTCAGTACATTATATTATCGAATATCGGCCTATACTAATCGTTTAGTGTGCGCGCCTTCATAAATTTTCGTACTGATTAAGCTTTCGATCAAACTATCAGCCGACTAAAAGTCTGTAGTCTGCGGGGGCTCTAAGTTGTATAAAAATTTTAGGTACCGTACGTCATACGGGCGAGTTTAAGAGGGCGACTAACCCAAAAATCAAACATCGTCCTTCTCTCTTCACACTCACGCCCGTCTTTCATATGCAAGGTGAAAAAGGACCACGCGGATTCATCGCCAATTAAAATGTTAACTTAGTTAAATGAACGGTTATGGCAATAAATGAAAAATTCGCAAATATTTGATGCATCTTTGTGATTTTTTTCTATCGAGAAAATTTTAAGATAAGTATCGTGCTTTTTTCTCAAATCGAATTCTTGGAAGTATAATGTTGTATCTAATTTTACAAAATGAAACATGTCGGGGCTCATTATCAAGTATAAAAATCTATATATATAAAAGAAAGTTGTGTTAGTTACTTCACTTATAACTCAAGAACGGCTGAACCGATTTAGCTGAAAATTGGCAGGGAGGTAGTTTAGAGCCAGGAGAAGGACATAGGATACATTTTGTCCCGGAAAAATGTACAGTTACTGCACAATATACTTTTATGATTTGCGCGTAAACTATTGAATCGGTTTTGATGAATTTTGGTATGGAGATACTTTGAGTCTCGGGAAAGGACAAGGCATACTTTTTGTCCCGGAAAATGTACGGTTCCCGCCCAATAAACTTTTATCTCAAGAACGGATAAACCGATTTGGCTGAAAATTGGTGGAGAGGTAGCTTAGAACCAGGAAAAGGACATAGGATACATTTTGTCCAGGAAAAATGTACGGTTACTGCACAATATATTTTTATGATTTGCGCATAAACTATTCAATCGATTTTGATGAATTTTGGTATGGAGATACTTTGAGTCTCGGGAAAGGACAAGGGATACTTTTGGTCCCAGAAAATGTACGGTTCCCGCACAATAAACTTTTATGATTTTCGCCTAAACTATTCAGTCTATTTTTATGAAATTCGGTATGGAGATACTTTGAGTCTCGGGAAAGGACACGGGATACTTTTTGTCCCGGAAAAATGTACGGTTACTGCACAATAAACTTTTATGATTTTCGCTTAAACTATTTAGTAATCTATTTTGATGAAATTTGGCATGAAGATACTAATTTTAATCTATTGTTTTCTTAATTATTATACTAATTCGAATTAAATAATCATCGTTAAGACAAGACAACGTCTGTCGGGTCAGCTAGTGAATTATAAAATCGAACATTTTGGGGTCACGCTGTATAAAGCGGATATTATCTTGGATAGTAAATACTAAATACAGTTCTATTGTGCATTATACGTAACAGATAATAATTATTTTATTTATGTAGGTAATATTTAATAAGTAATTATAAATCGTCGTAAAAATATAATTATCGTCAAAGTATGTAAAACATTCCCAAGAAGTCTTGAGATCTATTTTATAATTAGCCCACGATCTCTCATTACCTGATATAGTTATTATGAATAATGAATATTAATCCTTCAAGCCCCGTACGAGCACCGGTAATCGCGACAACAATAGAATACAATAGCATTTCCAAGAATCCCCGATCGAAGGATTAAAGGCCACACGCAAACATATTTTAATGATACTTATCTTTAATAGTCGACATTTTCTCCAAATTTTTTTAGATTCATTAAAATAAAGTTTATTAAATGTTTCGAAGTGCGGCCGTTAAAAATAATATGTATTTTAATCCATACAAATATTTTAAATGTGAAAGTGTGTTTGTCTGGTACCTCTTCACGCCCAAACCACTGAACCGATGCTATGTCCTTTCCCGGGATTAAAAGTATCCTAGGATATCCTAGGATGGGGAGCTCAGGGTGGCGGTACGGGGATGCCGTCACTCATTGCACCGAGTCCCCGAGAGGGTCGCGATGCGCAGTGTACTCTTCGCGCATTGCGACGACAGAGAGAGTCGCCTTTGCAAGCCCCGGGAGGGCCTCGGTTCGGTGACAGGAGCATAGTGCTTCAAAGAGAACGAGCTAGCTATTGATACGCGGGCGAACGATTGTCGAGCCACGGAGTAGAGCTCACGCGTTCTCGCGACTCGGCAACGGGAAGACGAAGAGTACCGACGGGTTTTAGTGGGTAGGGCTGCGGTCACTTACCATCCTTACGGCCGCAGCGAGCCTTACATACTCGTGGGGGAGTCCCCAATCCCCCCGAGATGCGTCAATGCATTTCCCGTCGCAAAAAAAATAAAAAAATAATAATAATAATAAAAAAAAAAAAAAAAAAAAGATATCCTAGGATACTTTTTAGTTTTTATCCCGGAAAAATGTACGGTTCCCGCACGATAAACGAATTTTGGCTCAACGGAGCCGCGAGCTTCATTTAATATTTTAATACTGAATAATCATTAATCACCCAACCTACGAATAATAAATAGATTTTATTATTCGTAGCACCCAACATAAAAATTCTAGTGTTAGGTTGTGAGTAGACATAAGATGTGGTTGGGGCGGCTCTCATGCTAGGCCTTGACCAAAATTCGTGTCAAGTTGTAGTGGCCTGTGAGAAAACACTACAATTATATTTTTATTTCTTCACAGTAGGTATTTCTTAACGTTTTCTCTTATCAAGTAATTATATTTTTCATATGAAACTGTTAGTGACTATTACGAATGGTGAATATTAGGATCAGGGGCTAGCGCTACCGCCGTATACTGTATCGATTATATACGGGGCCCCGGGCCACAAGGAAAAATTAATAGAACTTTCTATTTTTAACCAACTTCCAAAAAACGAGGAGGTTATATGTTCGGCTGTGGATATTTTTTTTTTTTTTTTTTTTTGTATGTTCAACGATTACTCCGCCGTTTGTGAACCGATTTTCGAAATTTTTGTTTTGTTGTATTAGGTTTCACTCCAATTTGGTACCATGTTCACAAAAGTGGTGACCTGATGATGGGATCCATGAGTAATCGAGGGAACTCCTCGAAATTTATATGGAAACATATGGTGATTTTGGTTTTATGTGAAGTGTACTAAGAATATGCTACCAAAAAGTCAAATATTGGGTCAAGGTATACCATGGTTTCGAAGATGCTGAGAGAACTCCTGACTCCTTATAGATACACGTTTGGGAGTTTCGGCGTTGTTTTAAGAACAGAAAGCATATGCTACTATGCAATTAATATTCATCATCATAATCATAATCATCATCATCGTCATCATCATCATTACCACGTCGTGTTAAGGTCACCAATGTCTCATGGCACAGAATAGATAGTAGTACAAGGCATAGGTATGGATATACTAACTCGTAATAATAATTATGTATTGTTACATAACAACACCTGTTTGTTTAATACACGGCGGTCGGCGCTACAGAGGCGACGGTGTCGCGCGGGCGGCGCGTGGCGGCAAACGACAGATCGAATATTTTACTACTTTATATTATACAGATCGAATACTTTACTAACTACTGTTCACTTCACTGATAATATATTATTTTGTGAGTATGAGTTGTGACTCTTAATGTAAAGAATAGACGTCTACGTCTTACGCCTAAAACTGGTCTTATGGTTCTGGGACGTTAATCCCTCTGGCGTAATATCAATTATGACAACCAGTGAGTGTGAGCGAGAAGAAAATAATTATTGTAGCGAATTAGTTATATCAAATGCTATCGAGTAAGCGATACCGCGATGCAGAAGCTTAACAACGACATCTGTTGTTGAATTGCGGAACTAAATTTTCTTAGAAAATATAAAGTTTACAAATCTCAACACTTAACAAATTGTAATAAAATACGTAAAATATACGCGAAGGTTTACGTACTAGTGTAACTAAAAAGAGTGAAATTATTATTATTTTTAACAAAAAATTAAAACCGACTTCCAAGGTAAAAACAATAATAAAATTAATATGAACTAAAAAGTATTAAATAATTTTTACTATCTAATAGTGCCTTTTTCCGAATTCGGCTAAACCTCAACTATTTCTGTACTCAATCTTCATAATTTTGAAGTCGGTGCCAGTTCCAAAAGTTTCAAATATTCTGTCAGAGGACTGAAGATTCAGCTATCTGGTACCGACTTCAAAATAATGAAGATTGAGTACAGAAATAGTTGAGGTTTAGCCGAATTCGGAAAAAGGCACTATTAGATAGTAAAAATTATTTAATACTTTTTAGTTCATATTAATGTTATTATTGTTTTTACCTTGGAAGTCGGTTTTAATTTTTTGTTATTTTATTAAATTCACAAAATATGAGAAACGTGACAAAGACATCCTTTCCTAACAAATTTTATACCTTACGGCCATGAACGTAGAAAAAAAGGCAGACGGAGTCTTGTCATATACAAAACTGTGTCTTCACTTTTCTTCAGAGTCGGCCACGCACACATTCTGACGCCTGTCAAATGGTATGGACTAGCGCAAGAATGTGTGCGTGCGGACCGTGTACATACAGCCAGCTGGCCGACTCCGAATGACACAGTTTTGTGTATGGTGGGACTCCGTTCGCCTTTTTTTATACGTCCATGCTTACGGCACGCTACGCTTCTGAGTGGAATGTAAAATTGTATTGTTAGTAAAAGTTTTTCAAACATAGCGAACACGTTCTCTTCAAGAGCTGTCTCTTTAGTCTTTTGTCTCTGTCACTCTCGAGATAATTAAAAACTACTTGTCTCATAATGTTAAAATCTCGAAATTATCTCGACAAAACGCGATAAAAATGTGTTATTTCGATTATAGATCTACGCGAGATTTTTTTTTGTCATGCTAGGGTCAATAGAGATGAAGAGACAAACGATCAAACATCGAGAAAACATGTAGAGTGAGATATCTCGTTGGCGTATGCTAGGCAGGCAGCTCTAGTCTGTACGGATGCTCACTGAATCAAATACAAAGAAGTAACGTATGCCATGCTCAGTGGGCTTAGCATGGCCACAATAGAAAGTTATATTCTTATGGTAAAGTAGAAAGTGATAGATTAATAAAGGCAATCTGTCAGTTTGTCCACAAAAACTGTCAGCGTTTCTATTATTTAGCATTTCTAGTAGAAAGTCCATGCTAAGCTTGTTGTGGTACTCAGTAGTCGAGAGTTGAGACTCTAGATTCCAGAATACTAGAGCAGTAGCGATGAAGCTGGGCGACCGCTCAGGGCGGCCAAAAAGGGCGCTGCTATTTTTTAGCACTACCAGCACTCTGGGCGCCGAAGAAATCTCGCCCAGGGCGCTGGTAGTGCTAAGGCTGCGTTTCCACTGAAGCGGAGCGGAGCGGAGCTTAGCGGTGCCCGAATTGACCAATCGTGCTATTCCAGCGAAATGACAGCGAAGCGGAGCGAAGATTTTGAGCATGGTGATTGGTCAATTCGGCACCACTAAGCTTCGCTCCGCTTCAGTGGAAACGCAGCCTAAAACCGGCTCTGCTACAGAGCATGGCGTACGTTGATTCTGTGTCTAATTCAATCAATCTAGAGGACGCTATCCGTGTCTAGACTTAAAATAACCATTTACATACAGTTCGCAGGTTTCTCGTGCGATTCCCTCGCGGAGCGCATGTCGGCATGCGAGGCCAAGGTCCTGGTGACGGCAGATGGGGCCTGGCGTGGGGAAAAGCTGCTCAACCTCAAGCAGATGTGCGATGATGCGATGCAGAAGGCCAAGACGAAGTTCAACCACTCCATCGAGAAGTGCATTGTGGTGTCTCACTTGAAGCGAGTGACTGCTTGCGGGAAGTTGCCTGATGATCTGTCGAGTATGGTTAGTTGGGATTTTTGGCTCTAAGGCTGCGTCCCCATCAGACACGGCACGGCGCCGTCACCGTGTTACGGCGCGACGCCGCCGCCGTGACACGGTACGGCGCCGTACCGTAACACGGTGCCACGTACGGTGCGTCCTATTCAGTCGATATTTGCGCTCGACCGAGATTGCTTGTCTGCATATGGATCGCGAAAGAATTATTCTCTTGTTGTTACTAAAACGAAGATTGAAAAAGTAACAGAAACAGAGGAAATTTTGGGTAAATTCGTATTACAAATTACTTACAAACTTAATAATTAAGGAGGCTCCCAGACAAAAAACATAATTTTTTTGGTTATTTTTCTCTATAATAATGGTACATAACCCTTCGTGCGCGAATCTAAGTCGCACTTGGCCGATTTTTATGTGTTCCAAATAAGTGCCTCGTTTAAGTTTGGACAAAATTTTTGTTCGGAAGTTTCACCCAGAATAGGGGCTTGCGGTGCACCGTACGCGGCACCGTGTTACGGTACGGCGCCGTACCGTGTCACGGTTTCGGCGTCGTGCCGTAACACGGTGACGGCGCCGTGCCGTGTCTGATGGGGACGCAGCCTTAAGGTTTACTTTGTAGAGCATGCTCTACAATCTGCATGCATTTGCCTACAGATTAATATTGTACAACGTACCATCGAGGAAGTTGATTCCTATGCAATTGATAGACCATAAAGTTAATATACCTAGCGGAATAGAGAAACAAAGGCCTGAGCAAGCGAGATGCCACTATCAGTAACACCGCGTGGTAAAAAGAGACGTGTGATACATGACAGCAGCACTCTTTTTATGACGTCCAGTCGGCACGTGCCGCACGTTGTCAATATAATCTCATAGAATTCATGTTCAATCATGCTTGTGTAAGTGTATACGTACACATATTTTTCACACAGATGAAAACCAATTTTGGTTACGTTTGACAGCTCGAGATTGTTGCTCTATTCCGATAGGTATATTAACTTTATGTGATAGACCAACGTTAAACATTGAATTGACATATTCGACCAAATAACGTCGCGTTGGTCTATCAACTGCATAGGAATCAATTTCCTCGATGGTACATGAATTATGAAAGCTCTTCTGACTGCCAGTTTCCTCTATACGCTAAAACCTCTGAACCTTTTCTGATCGGTATCTAGATAGAGTCTTGGATTACTATCCACACACAGATACTACCTGTGTGTAGTTTTTTTCTTACGTCATCAACGAAATTCATCACAATGAGGTTCCGGTCACCATCTGTGTCGAATGTCGATGTACTGAGTAATAAAAACATTGACGCAGGCCGCGGCGTACGTCTATGTCCTATAAGGGGGCGTCCACAAATTACGTGAGGTGTTTTTTTGAATTTTTTGATATACTACAAAATATTTAAATACTAAAAAATATTTTTTAGTGTTTAAATATTTAGTAGTAAGTAAATTTACTAAAAAAAAGTTTTAAACAAAAAAATTTTTTTTAGTGTTTAAATATTTTTTGTGCAGGAACCTAGATAATTATTTTCGTATGAGAAAATGATTTTGTTATTACGTATATATGAGAATTTCAAGGGTACCCGGCCCCTTAATTGCATACTTTGGTACTGTATCTTATTTAGTCATTAATTATTGTATAACGCCTCCGTGGTCTAGTGGTATAGAGCGCGGCTCTCGACTCGAAGGTCGTGGGTTTGATTCCCGCGTTGGAAACATTATATTTCCAAGTTTGGTTAGGACAATGCAGGCTGATCACCTGATTGTCTGACAAATAAGATGATCCATGCGTCGGATGGGCATGTACTCGTAAAAAGTCGGTCCTGCGCCTGATCTCTCGCCGCGCCGGTCATGTCGGTCTGCCGTCCCACTGGGTTATGAGAGTAAAGGAATAGACTTGCTCTTGTGTACTGCGCACACGCTTGGGCACCATAAAATTACTCCTGCGTAGCTGGCCTGGTTTCAATAAAACCGGCCACCGTCACCGAAAACGGTGTGGGAGCTATTATTATTTATAATTATTGTATATTTTAGTACAACTGGAACGACGACGTGGACGTATGGTGGCACGATTTCGTGGAGGGACAGTCCACCATCTGCCCACCGGAATGGATGGAGGCGGAAGACCCACTTTTCATGCTGTACACAAGGTAATACTCGCTAAAGCTGATCGCACATTTGTCAGCACCGTACGCGCCGTACGCGTCGAACGTACCGCATAGTACACGAAATGCGGCGCGTGCGGTGCGGACGAATGTGCGAGGTTTCACATCATTATTCATTTCATACAACGATTTCTAAAAAGCGGCGCGTTCGGCGCGTGCGTGCTGTTAAATGTGCGATCACCAGTTTCTTACGCCGCCGTTTTTTAACCGCCATAATTTCATAACCTACTTAGGTGATATTTGTGCACCAAACACCAACGATTACTTACCTTCACTTTTTGTTGAACGAATTATATTCGCTCCACCTTTACCACTCGATTTGTCCTTATCGCTATTTTAAGACAACCTTTCCGTGGGTTTTCCTCTTGGTAATTGCTAACCCTTTCCTTCGTAATTAAGGTCGTTTATACAATCGGTAGGACAGTAGGTCACTAATATAACGTTGGTAATATTTACCTCCTTTTTAGTAGGGAATGCAAATCTCGCGAGATTGGGGATCAAGCGAGATCCCGCGAGTTTGTGAATACAATACCGCGAGATCTCGCCAATTTCGAGATCTCGCAAGATTAGGCAGTTTGGTGGGTTTGAATAAATTACGAAAAAAGTAATAAATAATAAGTATTATTAGATCAACTGAGATTAACATTAATTTTCACGAATTTTTTCAATAGAATTTTATGTATGAACATTGTTTGACGTATCTGTCTGTATTGTGTATTTTTAAGTACATAGTAAACTTTGATATACCTATATACTGCCTATCAAATAACAATTGAAAGAAACAACCAGTCTTCTCTTCTAATGTGCGCTTGTATAATTTTGGACGTGGCGGTAATATCGTGGACGTCCGCGGTAAAACGATAACATAGGGAAGTAAAATGTATAGAAATATAAATATTGTGAAGACGCTTTTAAATTTCCGTCGACGATAACTTTTTAACGTGCACGGAGGACATCACGACGTCTACACTTCTGAACCGCACAAAACGTCCGCGGTGCGTAAAATCAAAAGGGCATTTAACGTACCCAACCTTTTATAATAGAAGCCGGCGTCCACGATAACGTGACGTCAATGTCAAAACGACGTTATCAAATACAAATCTTTTAGTAATAAAAGAGATCTTTTATAACTATCAAAATAAAATAACGAGAAGTCAAAATTCAGGACCTAGTTGAAAAACACAATGCACTGTCAAATACTTTTATAAATAGAAGTTTTTGTGCACAGTTGCAGCTTATAGCTCCTCTTTGTTTTTACTTCGTAATCGCAACTCCGTCCGTGTCAGTCCGCGCTTCAAATAGACGTTTTTATGCTCAAGTGCAATCTCGTCAAACTCGCGAGATCTCGCCTTATTTTCATCCGAGATCAATCTCGCTAAAAAAGGCCGAGATCTCGCGAAAAAGAGATCTCGCGAGAACGAGATTGCATTCCCTACTTTTTAGGAAGTCTCTTAAATATGACTTTTAATGGGGTTAGGTTGATAAAGCTTAAAGCCAAGATAATGTTATATACTGCCTAAAGACCTTCGGAAGACGTTAATATATCTTAATGTTTATTGTTGTTTTTAACAATGAGAAAATTACATTTTTTGTGGATTTCTGGGTCTTGTTAATAATACTTACAAGTGTGTAACTTATCATGAATGTTGTTGGCATTTTAAGTATATTTAGGCTGGTTTTTTGGACCTTTTTATTCAAAAAGTTGCAGAGAGGTCGGAAATTTTCCCTAGCTAGGTTAGCCAGCTGGCCCGTCGTAGGCCCGAACCAAGCGGTAGAGAAGGCATCTGGCATTTTGGTGTGGAAGCCCGGAAGTGTTTCTCATTTCATATTCAGAAAAGCCGAAAGTCCCACATAGCAAGAATATCCCCAGTCCGACAGAATGTATAAAGAATTTTTCAAAACGGTGTTCTTTGTGGGTACAAAGACATGACTTAAATTATTAGGACCCTAAACGTAACATGTAGAGCAGATTGTTAATTTCCTGTAGTGATCGTAACACGAGTACCTTTCTAAATATGAACAATATACGGTCAATGTCATGACTACATTAAAAAATTGTACTCACTTCCTATAGGAATTAGGAAGTAACGTTTTAGACTTAAATAAGTTGTTGTGTACTAAGTCTGTTTTGCCGGTTCTCGGAAGGCTAGATAGAGTTCATCCGTGGGTTATTGGTTCATAGTCAGAGAAAACTTATATAATCCATAATAATAGTTTGTATATCTGTCTGTGTAGATGTCACACTACAAAATCTTATATCTGAGTGGCAGGATCGGTGGGATAACTCAATGAAAGGTCGGCACCTGTACAATTTCTTACCTTCGGTACGCAAGCGACTCGCTTTGCATTGGATAGAAATCGATCACTGCGCTGCACAATTCTTAACCGGTCACGGCAATTTTAAAGCTAAACTTTATGGATTTAAGTTAGTTCCGTCTCCTCTTTGCGAGTGCTCGACCGAAGGCAGCCCGCAAGAACAAACTGCTCATCACATACTCTGGGAATGTGATCTCTGGCATGAGGAAAGAACCGATGTGTTAAACAGCCTCCAATGTGTTTCTAAAGTCGCGTATTACGATGATCTCGTAGGCAGCGCAAAGAATTTCCGTGCTTTCAAACGTTTTTGCCATAAATTCTATTGGAAACAATCCAACACAAGCTTGTCAGTTTAAGTATAGGTCATTTTTATTAAGTAGGCTTACAATACAATTTAATTATTTTCCCGTGGTGCTCCCCCCTTTGTTCGGACATTAATGTCACGAAAAGTCTCCCGCTTGCTTGGGGAGGGAAATTGGATTTCTTCTACTCCTCCTACCTTCTTCTGATTAAGTTCGTTGCGGGTCCCAAGACAGATTTAGCTTGTCCCTCGGGCATCCCTGAGATCATATCAAAGGGTTTTCGTGGTTGGTTACCACTGTTGATCCTGGCGACACAGGAGTTGCAGTGGTGGGAATGTGTGGTGGGCCATTTGTCCTTTAAAAAAAACTGTCTGTCCGTTTTAACCTCTTCATGTTTACACCGCTAAATCGGTTTTTCTGAAACTTGGTATGGAGATAGCTCTGAGTCCCGAGAAGAGTCATACATTTTTTGACCCTGAAGTGTACGATTCCCCCTATTTGGTCGCAAAGGACTTGTAAATAAATCATTCAGTCAATACTTCTGCACCCGTAGCATGGCTACAGTAGAAATACGAAAGTATAGACAAACAGCGGAGATAAACTAAAGATTGATGATCCCGTTCCGATCTTTACCGCGGCTAGGCGCGATCGACAAATATTCAATTTTAAAATGCCACTTTATGACATAGACTATTATAGTCTACGTCATAAAGTAGGATTTTATTTGAATTTTTAGGACTATAGACAGTATAGTCTAATTCATAAAGTGGCAGTATATTTAATTTTTTGTCGATCGTGGCTAGCCGCTGTAAATATCGGAACGGCACCTTCAGTTTATCTCCGCTGTTTGTCTATACTTTCGTATTTCTACTGTAGCCATGCTACGGGTGCTGCTGATGCGTATTTCTGAATTATTGTCGCCATAACGTCCTATAAACAGGATACACCATGATAGATAAGTCAGGGCCTGTCCGCACTGCTAATTTTAACTGCTCGGATATTTTTTTTTCGCACTTCTGTAACACATTTAATCTTATGAGAGTACCTACCTATCCGCACTGCGGATAAAAACGTTATATTATGAATAATTTCGCGCAAATAAAATTCCCGTCTCTTGCTCTATTAACGATTTTGTTTCTCTATCATGTAGCGGTTCGACGGGCAAGCCTAAGGGTGTGTTACACACGACCGCTGGCTACCTCCTCCACTCTGCTACCAGCTTCCGCTACGTGTTCGACTACAGGGACAAGGACGTGTTCTGGTGTACTGCTGATGTTGGCTGGATCACCGGACATACTTATGTGGTGTACGCGCCTTTGGCTAATGCTGCTACATCGCTCGTGGTGAGTATTTCTTAAGAAGCTTTTGGCAGGACTCCTGTCAAACGCCTGTTGGCACAGGCGTTTGACAGGAGATACTGTATTACATGTCAAACGCTTGTTGCATAGCTGTCGCAATATACTTAAGCCGTATTATCACTAGGAAACATTTGTCTTGCGACCTAGTCGCACGACACGAAATGTACGTGTCCCGCGACATGTCGCCCGACGTCGCAGCAACATTTACGGGTTGCGGGACTTGTCGCTCGCGACATACTGTTCACCGTCACCACTGACTAGTGTGCTGTGTGAACAAGTCATATGTTGAGGGACAAAGTTGCATGGACAAACCTACGTGTTGTAGAGACAAACTACGTAAATGTCGGCCGACTTATCTCCGCGACACGTCCCCTAGTGAAAACACGGCTTAAATAGTCACACAGCATGCCAGTTTCTGAGTATAAATACTAAACAGTATTTACCTAGAATAACTTCTTTGATTAGTGTTTGGTTTGTTAGGTTTGCTCTGGCCATTTCCCGGGCCCCCTGACATCATAAGTATCAAAGCGATTTCGTTTTTAATAATTTGAGAATCTTTCCCCTTATAAATTCTCTAAAATTAAATCCGGCAAAACCTATAAAATTAAGTGCTATGCCGCATAATTAAAATAAAACTGACTTGCAATATTCACGACTCTACTGAATATGGGTAAATCATCGATACAACACGTCGTTTAAAATACAACGACCCCTATATAATTTCGGTATAGTTATACGCTTGCCCCACATACCTAATTAAATAATTAAGGGCCTAGTTATAATCTTGTTTTCATAGTCACTTTAATTCTCTGACTATAGGTTAATTAAACTAAGTACTTAAGGGACCGGGTGCCATCGAAATTCTCATAAGTACATACCATAGATATCAGAAACACAACAGGAGATAGGCTGCCGAGCGCACTTTGTTTGAGTCCTGATGTAAGCTACACTTACATTGACACCTAAATAATTACACAAATTACACCCACACATTGACAAATCCCCGTCGCTCACACATTCAAGGCCTTTAATATATTGTATAAGCCCAAACACGAAACCTCCACTTTTGGTTCATACGAAGCTCGGCTCCTACAGAATCCAGGTCTACTGCAGCAGCAGCATGCAAATATTAACTGTTTATCTACGTCTTACTGGTTATCGCAATTAAAATGATGATTTTTCATTAACAGGAAAAACAAAAATCACGAAAGGCGAATTTACACACAGAAACATCCATTCGCACATCTACATACATTCATTTGGGTACTTTGTTACACTAATTTAATAATAAAAATATAAAAAAGAAGATAATAAAGTAATTCAATAGATTGCCTTACATAAATATTAGTGTTTATTAAACTATCAAAATCATCTACAGTATAACTCGTAAGTACTAATCGCGGCAACGTAATGTATCGACAAAAAGAAACGACACTGTACATCACTATCGCACGGCTCTTATCAGCGGCGCGGCGGGGGCAGCCATGCACGTGCGACCGATTCAATAAGCGCAATTTTCATTACTCGGTCAGACTGTTTTCAACACCAGGCAGGCTACACTTAGCGAGCAATGTATTGGGTTCAATTGTTAGGTTACATTTCTCTCAGTACCCGACTAGTGCAATTATATGAGATTTTGGTAGAAAATACTGGAAATACTTAATTGTTTTTGTACTTACCTATGAAAAGTGACCCCTTTAAGTTTATGGTCACTTCGATTCTTGCATACAACAACTGAATAGGTAGGCATTTAAAAAAAAACACTCCCGTAGTGCGCGCTTAGACGATCACGTCCCGACTTATTGTATTTTCACAACTTTCGCCTGTTTTGCTCATGTTTCACTTACACCGGCCACGCCCCCACAGCCTCTCTTTATATCTCTGTGGTACATACATAATCCCAAAATCATTTTCTCGTACGAAAATATTTAACATGTTTGAGTTATTTTTCAGCTTAAAATAGTAATTACCTAAGTTCTTGCACAAATATTTACTACAAAATATTTAAACACTAAATATAAGTATGAGAACTTCGATGGCACCCGGCCTCTTAATACGCCTCCTCACGATGGCCCGCGTGATGGGCTGTAACTTGTAAGTTGTAGTAAAACTAAATGATAATACTCTATAGCAGGGGTTCCCAAACTGTGCGCCGCGGCGCCCTGATGCGCCGTGGAAAGGCAAGAGGGGCGCCGTGAGTCGATCCTCCATCATTTTCCAAAACCACAAATATTATAAAATAAAATTATAATATGAATTATATACAAAGCAGACAGATGATTAAATGTTTGTTTATTATTATTTACTTGCTTAACCTAACTATAATCATTAAAGGTGTTTATTTATGTATCTTTTTGTAATCTAGCTAAGTAGAGTAGGGCGCCGCGCGCCGTGACAAAATATTGACTTGTAAGTGCGCAGGCTGAAAAAGATTGGGAACCCCTGCTCTATAGAGTATGTAGGTATGAGTCCCTTGTAGGTTCACTGTGTAAGTAGCAGCGCCGAAAGAGCAATTTTTTTTCACTTGTTTATGGGAAAACTCGTGACGCTGGGGCGATTGCCAATACAAATCACAAAAATGTTCGTCTTTCAGCGCTGCTACTTTCACGGTGAATTTTCTACAAGGATACGCCCTTATCACTTAGTTTTGTTATACCTTGTATAGGCTAGAACGAATCTGTAGAGCGTAGAGAGGTTGCATATTCGTCTATTATAATCAGTGGTCGGCGTAGGTAGTGCCATCCCGCGGGATTCGTTAATCGCGGCATAACGTGGACATGCCTCTCAATCCCGCGATTTTGGGATTCGCATTGAAATAATATATAATCGGAAATACATTCAGAATTTGATATTTAAACAACAAATATTGTGACAAACGTAAATAAAGAAATAATTTGTTAGTTTTTTATTTATTTATCATAATTATAAGTTTTATATGATATTAACAAATAAGTAAAAAATTAACAGAATTGTGATTATATTTATTTGGACATAAGTAGTATATCGTAGATCACTTTCAGGCTTGCCTGTGTTACCTGCAAATAATTTGATTGTTTAATTATAAAAATCCATTTAATGTTTATCAAATATTGACTTTCTTTTAAAATATATTTAAACAACAATAAACAATAATGAATTCGCTTAGTGGCACCGTTAAACATTCGACGCAAACAACCGAGCGATCATTCGCATCCAGATCTTGAAATAATGAGGGGATATAGTGAAAATTTATCACGGGGAGAACTTTCTGAAGCTGATATATTAAATTATCGCAATGCACCTTTAACTTCAGTAGAAGTTGAACGTTCTTTTTCCATTTATAAGTGGATTCTAAATGTAAAAAGAAACACATTGTAGGTGGAAAACATTGAAAAAATTATAATAATTTATTATAATTCTAAAAATTTTGACGAAGAGGTAGAGTAATTATTAGTGTATATTGTCAATTTGTGCTTTTTTATAAAATAAATGTTTATTAATAATTGATTTTTACTTATTGATATGTCCAAACTATTTCAGTACAAGGAGAATGCCCATTGAAGTATGGAACTCCGTTTCAAATTGTACCATACTGTATCGTACCTTATTTTGTAAGGATTAAAATATTAATTTAAGTATTAAAAATAATACAAGTCTAATTCGCCGGGATTTCTTGTAAAATACTAATGAAGTTAACTATAGAGGTTATAATTTTATTAGGCTTACATTTTTTTATTGATAAGATTCTACGCCCCTAAAAAGTACTTAACTTATAAAAGTACAAAAACATTATTATTATGTATTAAGGTAATTTGTTACAATATGAAGCGACTACTGCTGTTTTAATAGCTATTTCCCGTCTTTTGATTGTTGGTTTAAATCTATGTAGATACATTGTACTTACTTTCTGAAGATGGTTGTGTACAGATTTGTCACGGTTTGCACAATCTAAGTTACTTTACAAAAGTTAAAAATCAATATATTGTATATCTCAGCTACAAGTTTTTTTATACATAATAATAAGTTGGTAGACATAATGTACTTTACACAATTCAAAGGTAACGCAATTCGTAAGAAACGGTATTATTTATCACTTGTCAAAACGTCTTCAAAGTGTTGCAATTTACGTCATATTTAGATATCGATAGACAGTGTAATTATCGATTCAAATCAACATTTTTTTTTCATTAATTGTAAAGTAAATACTTGATTATTCGCGATAATTCGGAACGCGGGATTTTATCCCGCGATCCCGGAGGTATGTCCATGTTAATATATACAATTGAGGTCATTCACCCTAAATGGCACTACCTACGCCGACCACTGATTATAATATAATTGCCTGTGTTTGACGTCGATTGTGCTTACTCTGAACAGCTACACAATAACGGCTATCCAACTAAAATAGAAAGCATTTAATAATGACAATTGACAAGGGGACTTTACAGAAATTGTACAATACAAAGTTTTGTACCTCGTCCACGGCTATGACTATGGTAAATAGTTATACAATATACAGTGTATGAAATTGATCGTACGATGACTGTATGGAATTGAACCTACGATCTCCGGTAAATAACTACGTTTATATTAATATACGGAAACACTGAGTCAGCTAGTGGAGAAACCCGTGACAGTTCACAGTACTGAGGTAGTGTACTTAATACTTAATAGTCTACGCTACTGAGTACTGACGTCATAATTTTGGACTTCTTGCGAAACCTCTGCTAAATTGTTCAATAAGAAAACATTGATGAAGTCGTTTGGCGGTATTGGCATCAAAGTTCATAATTTGGCCGTTTTCTGTAGTACCACAAATCACAATATAATATTTGTTAAAACAATATTTTCTGTACTGCACACGCTAGTTATTGTCATACGGAAGTATTCATAATATTTTTTTAAGGTGAAAAAGCCTTGTTCAAGTTCTAGGTTAACTGCTTGATTAGAATGTCTGCAACTCAAGTGTTGACAGTCGATTAATTTTGTCACGATTTAAGGCGAAGCCAAACGAGCGTAATTTGTGAGTTGTGAGTCGCAGAATTTCGGTTCGGCAGAATTCTGCTGCATTCAGTTTCATAAAAAAGTCCTGTAACCTGTTTGATTCACACGAACGTAATTTTGTAAGACATGATTTGTGTCCGCCCGGAGGTGAGAAAATATATTTACGCGGCAGAAATTCTGCGACTCACAAATTACGTCGTTTTTCTTCACCCTTAATAAATTAAAAGAAAAGCGCGTTGTAATCAAAAATAATAATGAAAAAATGTATTATAAATTTATAACCATTCAATGAAAATATTATATAGACTCTAGAAGTGTCGTAACGACTCTACCTTTTCAATACTAAATCCTAGGTTAGGGAAAAACATTATAGCAAGTGCCATAACTATAATTACATAGAGGTCGATATACAGGAGACCTATTTGACCTGTAAAAAAACCAAGAGCCAGCGAGGGCCAGACCTTCCTTCGTTTCGTAAAGCTGAAAGTTTACCTGTTTGTGACCCGTAAACTTTCTTAAAGTTTAGACTTTGAGGGTGTTTAGCAGTGAGAAGCAATCTGTCAAAAATGTCCGGCACTGGAAGACGAGATTCCTCCACTTACCGCGAAGAATATAAGCTACGAAATTGAGCTTTACTCTTTCTCGAAGGTCAGGTAGTCCTTCAGAACTGGATACCTCCTAAAGTAACCGCGACCTGTTATATCCTATCCTTGTTAGCCTTTTCCCTTACCTAAGCCCTATCTATATTCTTTCCATCCTCATCAGCAATCCTACACCCTTTATATAAACTTCCTCCCAAGTTCCCAGCCAGTCTTCATCCATCCTAATTCATTGACGGTCGTGTGCCGAACTTACTAATTCAGTGCTTCTATTTCTATATATTTTCTAGTTTATAAAATAAATCTTTTTTTTAAAAAGGGGTTTAGAAAGTACCCCATAACAGACCGAAACTCCACAGTTGCTCGTCGTTCTTACATCTGTAAAGGTCACAAACAGGTAAACTTTTAGCTATACGAAACAAAGAAAGCTCTGCCCATCGCGGTCTCTTGCTCTATAAGAATTTTGCGAAATTTTATTTTAAAAAATCACTGGATGATTCAAACGACATGGCATGGTTTATACGTGAACTCGATGATGTGAACGCAAAAAATTAAACATCGTCCTTCTCTCTTCACACTCACGCCCCTTCTTTCATAATATATAATATGCCAGGTGAAAAAGGATGACGCAGAATCATCGCCAAGATAGATTTTTCTTAAAAATTCGATATTCGAACATTCTAGGCCAGACCCTCGGTGATAGAATTTCATATAGTTCTTGCAATCTACGAGTGCGCGTCGCCCTTGGTTTTGTGAGTGATCATATCTATGCACGCGTACATGGCTCGCTCGCTACTGACTGCTCCGTCGGGTACGCACACTAACGAAAATGTCTATTCACATTTCCAACTACAAATAAAGGCGACGCCCACTCGTAGATTGCAAGAACTATACAATGTGTTAAAATATTAACTCATTAACTTAGTTTAATGCACGGTATTGGCAATATAATATGAAAAATTCGTGAAAATTAGATGCATCTTCGTGATTTTTCTATCGAGTTAATTTTAAGATATCGTGCTTTCGCTAGGTCACACCACTCGGAAATGTCATGTACTGACTACTGAGTATCTATGTAAAAAAATGAAACAATTCGGTTCTTATTTTCAAGTAAGTATAAAAAAATGTTCTAAAGTGTGAAGCCAAACGAGCGTAATTTGTGAGTTGTGAGTCGCAGAATTTCGGTCGCGTAAATATCTTTTCGTACAAATCATGACTCACAAAATTACGCTCGTGTGAATCAAACAGGACTTTTGTATGAAACTGTATGCAGCAGAATTTCTGTCAGCCGAAATTCTGCGACTCACAACTCACAAATCACGCACGTTTGGCTTCACCCTCGTCAATGTTGCTTTAGTCGCCTTCTTAAGACTATTCTCGTTGTTTCAGTTCGAGGGCACCCCGTTTTATCCGGATAACGATCGCTACTGGTCCATAGTGGAGAAGTATAAGGTGACGCAGTTCTATACGGCGCCCACCGCCATACGATCACTCATGAAGTTCGGCGAGGGGATTGTGGCCAGGTGAGTAGTAAGCAGAGCCTTTAGCGGCGTTAGGGGGACGACGCTGGGCGACTACTCAAGGCGCCGAACTCTTTAACAAAAGGGCGCCGGACGCCTTTTTTTATAGAACTACCACTTACCCAGTAGTCAGTAGGTACCATTGGCGCCGAAGAAATCTCGCCCAGGGCGTTGATAGTGCTAAAACCGGCACTGTTTAGCAGACCCCTAGGGCTTAGACAATTTTATTGTGCAATATCATGTATTGCGTAACCTTTGAAAGTGCGTAACATTATTGACCGTCTAGGGTTGACTTTAAACCGGCTTTCAATCTTATTATGATTCCTCTGAATCAACTTCTCTGATAGGACCATCGAAGAAATTGATTCATAGACAGTTCACAGACCCAAGTCATTTGTATAGAACTCAGACTATGTCAATTTAATGATGATTTTGATTGTAGGCTGGGTTTGACATTTAAACGCGACCAATCTACGTAGGTCCGCCAACTTCTCTGATAGTACGGAGTACCAACTTATGTAATGAATCAACTTCTCTGATAGTACGGAGTACCAACTACCAAGTACCCAGTAAACTGACAATATAGTCGCCATTCAATTCTCATTATTTCAATCTTAAAATTAAGTAGTAAAACCGATTTCCGCAGAGGCCGTGTTTTGTAGAAATCGCTTTTCTGAGAAGGATTTTTAGCAGATTAGTAAGTACGTAATATTATGCCGTGAGACCTTTCAGCGTTTCTACTTATGTCTATCAATCAATTGGCTCACTTAATTTCAATGTCAGCGCAAAGTCACTTCAGCTTGTTATCAGACCATGACTTGTTATACATAAAGCTCGTGATACACATACGAGATCATAATTTTTAAGAATATATTTTATATTTATAATAATATATAAATACATGTCTTGTGTTTTGTATAAATCACGTCCGTTAGGACCTGTACCGTTCAGTATGATATTTATTTAAAGAAATAATACATAATATGAAGTGCACTAAAGAAACAGAATGAGTATTGACTATTGGGCCTATTCAACGAATTTTACGAATCAACCTTATAATAGGGGAGGTAGTGCTAGCGTTTCCTAAGTGATTTCATACCGACCAAATTTTTGTCCAGCGGTAGCTTAATATTTATCAATCAATATAATCAGCGTCAGTCGCCGCACCCGTGGTGGAATGTTAACTGAGAGTATTACAAAGTTGTAAAAAGAATTGTTGCGAAAAGTGATATACCGAATGAAACTTTGATGGATGATTATTGAGGTCATGTTTAACCAAAAAATCACCGTCAGCCGTATTGCAGACGGGGGATTCAACGTCAGTCGGGTTACTGAACATGTAAAATTTTTTTTTAATATAAAGTCATTTTATACCGTACAAAATGTATACAGGTGAATGTTTCTACTTTGTAAATAATTAAGAAAACCGCCAGTCGCTAATACGATGGTGGAAAAGCCGTCAGGCAGCGATATAAGTTATGACCAATATAGCCCTACTTCGCGCTTAATGTATCCTAGGGCGTCGCGTAGACGACATTTCCACCTGCAAACATTCAGCTGACGGCGATTTTCGTTTGAATTAACTATAAAATTATCTCACATAGCAATTTTAAGTAACCACTCGCGCGTCTTAACCACTCGCGCGTCGCACTCGCGCCATTTCCCAGTGCCGACTATCGGCAGGTGACGCTTGACTAGGTAATTAATTCGATAGTCAATATTTGTGAAGAAGAATTATATACATTTTACTTTAAAAGCGCCATCTGTTGTTATATACTAAAACTAAAACTACACCCACCGAACCTAAACGTGTATAATCGTGTTCTAGATATGAACCTTTATTGGCGCGAATTGGGATCTTTTTAATGTCAATTCAATACGATTCCCAACAACAACTTTGAGATGCTGTCAATTTTTATTCCACCCATTATGAAGTGGCTGACGATCAAAGCTGTTATGTATTAGTGGAATACTATTATTGTAATATGAAATTACTGAAATTACTTGATGACTACGCGGTATGAAATTACTTTTTTAACTGAGCGCGACCTCCCCTACTATTACACAATGTCATTTATTGCATATGTTGTCAGCATTTTCTAGGGCACGTAAAGATAATTTTTCACACTTTTTTGTTTACTAACTAATTGTAGATCAATTTAATAAAACGTGTATATATTATATTATTATAATGACTTGACTAAGGCGATTGATCCATTTCGCTCTAAATCTAAAAAGATAAATGAAAGAGTTTAAATGTTTTTTTAACTAAAGACTACCAGTCACTATTCTAAGCCCTAGGACCTGACAAGTAAGTCTATTTCTTCCACAAAATCCTACCAAAAACATAAATGAAGGATGAGAACGAAGTACTTACAAGGAAAAAAAATTTAATATTATGAATTATGATACAAGAGGGCCGGTCCCTATCTATACTAGTGCTATGCTAGTTCTGACTTGACTAGTTAGTTCTCAAAAATAAACTCACAATCGTCAAGTTTTAAGACATCAAGTAAATGTTATTTTTTTTTAATTTAACTACTACTTTGGCCTTTGCTAACCTCTTGGTTCACGGTTGGCACATAACCATGTGTTTAAGTACAAACATTACAAAAATTACGGTTTTGTAAAACAAACACTGCCTTGTTTGAGCCTATTGGTACTTGACACCCTAATACATAGTCAATACTTGCTTATTAGTCGAGTAAACAAAAATAGAATAAGATGTTTACTTTAAGTACCATCGAGGAAATTGATTCCTAGGCAGTTGACAGACCAACGTCATTTGGTCGGATCATGTCAATTCAATGCTAATAATAATTGTGATCTGTCGGCTAGGCTTGACGTAACGCGACCAAACTACGTGGGTCCCCCATCTGCCTAGGAATCAACATCTTTGTACCTACCTACGTCTCCTAACTAACGTCTACGTTTATATATCTTCAATATTTTCAACATTATATTTTATATGGTAATTCTGCATCATCATCATAATATACAACAATGGGACCCAATCTTTGCTTATAAACTTTTATCCTATGGCGATTAAATTAATCCTTCGATCGCGGATTCTTGGAAATCTATTGTTATATTCTATTGTCGCGGTCACCGGTGTCCTTATGGGGCATGATGAGTAAATAGCATCTAAGTATAAAACGTAAATGTGCATTGCGCATTTATACTACAAAGGTACTATAATACGAGTATGTATAGTAACTGGGTAAGGCCGAGAATTTTTACACTTAGTAACATAGAGTTACATAGAAACTTCTATGTTACAGTAACGTAAAGTAACGCGAAAGTAACGAGTAAAGAATGAAAGGCCGATTTTATAGTGCAGATTTTATGTAAAACTTGATGCCTTATATGGGGTGTAAGGGACAGCGTCCCGCAAACAACAAATGAACGTTACCGGTAACATAGAAGCGAGATTTTTTAGGCTTTAATTGACCATTAATCGACAATTTGCGCTCAATTTGGACCAAAAACACACGCCACGCATTGCTTCTCCGCTTATTCATATTTCTATTCAAAACAGGTGTAATAAAAACTGTTATTTACCTTTGAAATCGTCTAAATTCATTTTAAAAAAAACTCCGACCAAACACATGCGTGCACTTTTGCTCGACTCTACAGACAACAAACAAGCGTCTTTTTTTAATTTTATTATTCGCTTACATACTTAGTGTTGCCAGTGTCAATACAAAATAGTGCCACAAAAGATTAACATTGTTTAGAGGTGAAATTACGGTAACATACAAAATAGTAACATAGAAGCGAAAATACGGGGACAAACATTTAAATTTCGATAGTCATGAAATCTGCTTATTTAAAAAGATCAACCACTACGAAGTTGCTAAGTATCAAAGTATTTAAGTCAGTTCTTGAGAATTTATCTTTCAATGGAAAAAATACAAAATTTTATTTCCAAGTATATGGATACATGAAAAAGACAGTGAGTTTTTTGCAATATTTGGGGTAACCGACGAATTTAACTCACTGTAGTTATTAAACCATAAAGAGTATTTTAACTTTGATATGAAATTGTATGATTTAGATCCCTACAAAATACAATAAATGTTATTGAAATAAAAAATACTGGTTAGTTTTTTTTATAATATGCAGACAAAAATTGGGACACTTTTTACTTTCGAAAAGTGTAAAAATTCTCGGCCTTACCCAACTAGGCTATTGAGGACATGTCCTACCGCATGCGGTATTATTATTTTTTTTTTTAAAGAAGGCAGTTCGCTATAGCTCTGGAGTCACTGCGACCCACGAGGATTTATTGTGACTCCTTCGCACTAGAGAATCATCCCCAACACAATACTGCTCATAAATTGAACGATATGGTTGGGGTTGGTGCCACGCACATGCGGTATTATCATAAACATTATAATATTAACTCATTTACCTATCCACAATTATAGGTAGAAGTAGATATAATTTTCTATATTAAAATGCAATTTCCATTTCTACTTTAACATATGTATGTATTCTGTGCTTATGTTACGAAGACCTTAGTAATTTCTTACTTAACCAAACTTAAATATTTTTCAATGCTCAGTGAATATTTTAAGGCCCCTCTCAACGTTGGACCATGATTGCTATCAAAATTGCGTAATTGCTTATATTGGTCTATTATCACAGTGCCGGTGTCAACACTACCAGCGCCCTGGGTGCTAGTATATAGTGCTAAATAAAGGGGCACCGCACCCATTTTTGTTTGCCTTCGGTGTCCCTTTTCATCGGACACTTGGGCGTCCTAGCGTCGCCCCGCTCTAACGCCGCTACTGGTCTATCATACCCTAAATTGGAATCAAAACATTGTGACGTCGATGCCAGTTATCACCTCCTTCGTTCCCTAGGTATAACTCATCATCAGCTCGCTCACCAATGAAGCTTATCCATTTCAGACACAACCTGCAATCCCTGCGTGTACTAGCCAGTGTCGGCGAACCGATCAACCCTGAGGCGTGGCACTGGTACTACAACGTGATCGGGGGCGGCCGCTGCTCGATATCCGACACCTTCTTCCAGACGGAGACCGGAGGACACGTACTTACTCCACTACCTGGAGCTACGCCCATGAAGCCTGGATCTGCTGTGAGTATTGCTAGTTAGGTTTTCGCAGAGTTGGTAAAAATAGCACTCTAACATTTGGTGATAATAGTACTCTAACATTTGGTGAAAATTGCACTCTAACATTTGTTGGTAAAAATAGCACTCTAACATTTGGTGAAAATAGCACTCTAACATTTGTTGGTAAAAATAGCACTCTAACATTTGTTGGTGAAAATAGCACTCTAACATTTGTTGGTGAAAATAGCACTCTAACATTTGTTGGTGAAAATAGCACTCTAACAATTGTTGGCAAAAATAGCACTCTAACATTTTCACCAACGCCTAGGTGTAAATCCTCAAGCTCTAAGACTTAGGTCTGATAATTTTGGTGAAAACGGTCGGTCTTTTAACATGTCACCAATTATTATTTTTAACAAAAAATTAAAACTGACTTCCAAGGTAAAAACAATAAAATTAATATGAACTAAAAAGTATTAAATAATTTTTACTATCTAATAGTGCCTTTTTCCGAATTCGGCTAAACCTCAACTATTTCTGTACTCAATCTTCATTATTTTGAAGATTTCAAAATAATGAAGATTGAATGATTGATGAAGATTTGGTTGCTGAGGGTTCCTCTTCCGCTTCCTCATAATGAGGAAGTTCCGCAATATTTTGGGTTCCTCAACCGTTACCGCATCGCGCTATCGCTTCCTCAAAATTTAAGAGGAATTTATGAGGAATTTCACTGCGCATGCGCGTCGCGTATCCAATCATGGCAACGCACACGCCAGAGCGCGAGAATAGTATTATTCGCCCATCTTTTTTCAGGCGTTTACTAAGATTCTGTATGGGATTACTCACTGGGCTGGGCTCACTCCCGTGAGCAGGTGGCGCTGTGCAAATCCCATACAAAATGTTAGTAAACGCCAAATGCGTTCACGATCGAATGTGAAACACAAAAAAATTCACACTAGGCACACGAACTCCTCCTTAACTGCTGGACCGATTTTGATGATTCTATATTGTGTGTGTTTCGAGAATGGTTTAGATTCATAGTTTGGTCCACTGGAAAATACCTTTTTAATATTTTTTTTGTGTATTGTTATGTACAGACAGGACAAATTCTTTTGGGTTGGGTCCGCTAGTATTTATAATTTCCTATCATCCTATTCCTCATCCGCTTTCTCTTCCGCATCCTTTTCCTCATAAAATATCCTCTTCCTCAAAACGCGCAAATTTAGAGGATCCGTATCCTCTAAATTTGCGCGTGATAATTCCTCTTCCTCCTCCTCTTCCTCATAATCACTTCCTCAACAACCCTATTGCATAGTAGCATATGCTTTCTGTTCTTAAAACAACGCCGAAACTCCCAAACGTGTATCTATAAGGAGTCAGGAGTTCTCTCAGCATCTTCGAAACCATGGTATACCTTGACCCAATATTTGCCTTTTTCGTAGCATATTCTTAGTACACTTCGCATAAAACCAAAATCACCATATGTTTCCATATAAATTTCGAGGAGTTCCCTCGATTACTCCTGGATCCCATCATCAGGTCACCACTTTTGTGAACATGGTACCAAATTGGAGTGAAACCAAATACAACAAAACAAAAATTTCGAAAATCGGTTCACAAACGGCGGAGTAATCGTTGAACATACAAAAAAAAATATCCACAGCCGAACATATAACCTCCTCGTTTTTTGGAAGTCGGTTAAAAATCGGTGCGTATTTCCCTAGACAATTATTAGGCTATAGACCCTTTTTATAAAAAATATTAATATGGTAAATATTACATACTAGGTGAAATCTCAACAGGCGGTTGGTGAAAATGGCATTAACATTTTCATTTGTGACATAACATAATAATTATTGTGGGTAATTCGCCAGACAAAGCTTCTAATAATCATATAATATACTATAATACACTAGCTGTCCCGGCAAACGTTTCTTTGCCATATTATATAAAGCAAAGAGAATTTTAGTATGTCACCTTGGCAACTATGGTCTGATTATAATTAAGACCCTTTACCTTCAGGGTTTCCCGTTCTTCGGCGTTGAACCAGCCCTTCTGGACGAAGAGGGCAAGATCGTCGAGGGCCCCGGTGAGGGCTACTTGGTCTTCGCCAGACCCTGGCCCAGCATCATGAGGACTCTCTTCGGAGACCACGACCGCTTCGAGACCACCTACTTCTCCAAGTTCCCTGGATACTACTGTACGGGTGATGGTAAGTGCTGTGTCTTTGGCAGAGTAGTTATGTCTATTGTGTCTTTGGTATGGTAATTTTTGTGTGTGTATAAAGATTTAATTTAATATCAAAATTACGAAATTAATTATCAAAATTACGACCGTTGATTTAATATGCATACGGTGTTATTTAGAAGAATAGGCGCAAGAATATATTTCTGTTTCTTACAAGTTGCGAAACAGCTTAAATAACATAGTTTGTCGTAATATTAATTTCTTAATAAACACTTTTCTTTTACAGGTGCTCGTCGCGACGAAGACGGTTTCCTATGGGTGACTGGTCGAATCGACGACATGCTCAACGTGTCTGGTCATCTGATGTCCACCTCCGAAGTGGAAGGAGTCCTGACCGAGGAACCGAGGGTATCGGAAGCAGCTGTAGTCTCCAAGCCCCACCCCGTCAAAGGCGAGTCCCTGTATTGCTTCGTAATCTTAAACGAGGGTGCCAAATTCGACGATGACTTAGTAAACTGCCTAAAGAAACTCGTCAGGGGCCGGATCGGAGCTTTTGCGGCTCCTGACGTCATACAATACGCCCCAGGCCTACCCAAGACCAGGTCCGGAAAGATTATGAGGAGAATTCTCCGGAAAATCGCAATTGGTGATAAAAATATTGGCGATACCTCCACCCTCACCGATCCGTCCATCGTGGAAGAACTGTTCAAAAACCGGCCCCAGAAGTAAAAGGTTGGTGATGTCTGATTTATGTTGATTGTTGATCACAATATACGCATGTACTAAGTTTACCAAAACGCACAAGTAGCAGTTTACCCTAGTGGTTCTTTGTAAATTGTTTAAAAGCTAACTCGTAAGTCGTGTTCTTAACAAAAATCTTTAGCTTTTAACCAACTTTAAAAATGGATGTTTAAAAATCATTTTTTTGGTGATAATACGAATCTTGTCCAGTTTTACAAATTTTCTTTATATTATTAATATTTTGCAGCCAAATAAGTGGCTTATGCCTCTTTAGGTAATGGTACCAATACTGGTAATTTATTTAAGTTTTATCTATTTAATAGCAGAACTTATGCTTAGTATTAGTTTAATTTCATATCTTGTTTCTTGGAATAATATTATTCAAAAGCTATTTATGAGGGTAATCTATTGTTAAACGAATATATTCTAAGAACTCTATTTATTTCTAAGGTCAAATACGTTTTTAGGGTTTTTAATTAAGTTATTTCACAATGAACAGTAGTGACTGTAATATTTTACAAAGTGTAGCAACACGGTACAGTTAAATTAGTAGCTTGGGCCAGAGTTGATTAACCTTTGTGTGCCGGTTGCACAATAACTAAATCAGTGGTTAATCTTCGGTTAATACGTGGCGAATCTTAACACTTGCTTAATTTCACTTGGATGGATTATTAATTATTATTTAGAAAAAATATTGTAATCCAGGCCTAGATAAAAGTAATTAAGCCCAATAAAAAGCGAGGACATTTCATCAATATCGTAGTAAATTATTCTGCCAATCAACGATTAAATGTGTCATTCCATAGTTGTAAACAATTTAATGTAATTTGCTTTATAATTTGTGATTTATTTACGAACGCAGTTACTTTATTTTAATGAATTATGCTTCCTTAGTAGGACTCGTAGTTTATGTAAACGTAGTGGAATTAGAAGCTAATATTGGAATTTGTTGTGGTTTATGAATTATGGATAAAATCGGGTATTATAATTTAATTGATCGATTATTACTTAATTTAGAAATTTTATCCTGATTGATATTATTGCTTAGTTTATTTTTAATGTACTGGTAGTGATATTAGATATGGTTTAATTTATTTTTGTTTAGTTTTCATAAAAGTAAAGTGGATTCATCTGATTCCATAATAAACAACAAACAAATTAAAACTACGTTGATATTTTTAGGTCCACTTGCATCAGTTTGAATCAAATATAATCCTTAAACAAATATTATACAATATCTATCATATTATAATCTCTGCTATTCTTAGTCCTTTATTTTAAGTAAGTAAATAAGATTAGCAACCCAGATTGGTGCAAATGGGCCTACTAATTCAGTTGACATTTTGATGACAAACAAATATGGTGCATAAGTAAAGTCTTCACTCTCTTCATTAAAGTATAATTTACACAGAGCCAGTACTGGCTGCCAATAAGACTGGCAGCCAGTATTGGCTTGGCATATGCTGCGTGTGAACAGTTTTTCAAGCCAGGCCAAACTGTTCACACGCGGCATATGCTAAGCCAATACTGGCTGCCAGTCTTATTGGCAGCCAGTACTGACTCTGTGTAAATTATACTTTAGTGCTCTTTAACACTCAAAGTTTTAGGCTTATTATAATAAGCCTATTAGGTTCGGTAGCAATAAAAATATTCTGAGGTCCACTTGCATGAATCTTGTTAAGGTTTACCTTGGTTTAAACATGGCATGATTTTTAACCGAGGGTAACTATAACAAGCAAAGCAAGTGCGGAAGTGGGCCTCAGTAAATCAGGCTTAAAGAACATTAAAAATATTAAATTAAAACACTATTGAAATGAGATATTCAGAGTTAAATTAAGAGACAAAGAAAAAAGCTATATTATTGTGTATAATTGTTGCGTGCTAATAAAATGACCTTTATCTGTATGTGATCGAGGAAATTGTTATTATTTAGATATTATATTGCGTAACCTTTATTAAATCGTTATTTATAAAAAACGTGTGTGTTTTATATCGAATTAATATTGAAGTTTGTATGGGTAAATGCCTATAAATTGCATATGTTTGGGTATAGGTACTTATCCAACAGATGAAACACTTCTGATCATAGATTAGAAATAATAAATGCGTTTTAGTAAAACCAATCGCAGGAATCAGAATATTTGGATACAGGAGCTTATGGAAAATCTGCTTGGTAGAAAAAATATATGTTTAAAGGTTAAAAAAATGGAATACGATAATATTATGTGAAAATTAAATCTTTAGTAGTTGTAAAATTTAGTCTTGAATGTAAAACAAACATTTTAGAAGCTGACCGAACAGTTGATTCACCCCACAACTTTAGGAAATTTCGAGTCGCTAATAATAATTATTGTGTACGTAATAAAAGACCTTAATCAGTAGTTAAACAGCTATGGTTAAACTTTCCACTAGAAATACTAAAATAAAAAGTAAATTGAGGCTTCTGCTAACATAAACTTAAGATAATAATCTAAAGCAGTCTGGATCAATCCAAATTATTATATTTTACAATGTCTTTATTTGCAGTAACCTGCCTATTCTTTCCCGAGGGTTTAAGATACAACCAGCTTGAAAATTTGTATCTAGTAATACTGGTAAAAATTATTAACATGGTTATTAACTTATTAGTTATTACTTATTACTGATATTTTCAAAATATTTCTCGCAATAACTAGGTATCTACTTCTTTTTATATATTTAAGGAAAATCAATATTTTGATATTACTGAAACTTATCGCAAGCCAAATATACCCAGAAATAAATATTTAAAAATATATAATCAACCTAGAATAATTATTATTGTGTTAATTGTGCAATAAAATTATAAGCATAAGCTTATACTTTAGGTAAGTTAATTTCTTTACTGCCTTTATGATTTGTAAGTAGGAAATGCTTTCTATTGCTTACGCTTAAACCTGCGACATTGTATGAATTATGATGAGTTGGTATAAAATTAATTTTACATAGCGCTTAAAATATACCTATGTAGCTGACACCCGCATAGAATCGCTGATGATAATGAATAAAAAATATAATGCAGTGTCGAAGATTTAAGCTCAAGAATATGACAGAAGATGCACCTACGTATTATAATATTTATGTTAAAGTTATATTATAGGCTATGGCCGTTTTCATCAAACGAATACAAACGCTAAGTGTAATGGTGATATTATAGCCATTATGGATGTCGCAGTCATCTGGTTGAATCTGCTGTTTGATTGAATGACTAGCGAATTCATTGAAACCATTTAACACTTCGATCACGGATTTTTGTAAATGATATTGTATTCTATTGTGGTCGTGATCACCGGTGCTTTTATAGGGCTTGAAGAATTAATTAACAGTTAAAGACTAGATGAGTAGGCCTTTAGTTTAGACGTTAATCGTTAGAATCAATGGATAGACGAGTAGGCCTTTAGTCATTAAATGAAATGGTTTCATTTCATAAATTCGCTAGTCATTCAATCGAATATCAGATTCAACCAGATGACTGTGACATGCATACTACCCGCTGCTTATTTCTTAAGATTTTACTAACGCTTATGAGTATTGGTGAAAACGATTTCGTCTTAAAAAGACGCAAATATACCTACCTCCAGAGTCCAGAGTCTAGGGGACACTTATGGTGCTTTATGGTCTGTTTGGTGAAAACCGGCATTACCTTGTAATTTGTAATTTTTAAGTTAAAGTTGTGGGAATAGCATATAGAATCTGCACAACAACTATTCTTTGTTTCCGTTTTCTGAATTGTTAGACTTGAACTATATTACTTTCTAGAATCCAGAATGTCACGGAATATTCGGACTATTGAAAATAGAAGTCTATGCCAAAACAATCGAGCTGAAGGTATTAATTTTAGCTTTTGCCATTGAAAATTTTGCCAGAATCTTACCATTTGACTAGGACTAAACGCTGCGATTTTTAACTTTGTATTGGCCCATAGCTGATCTTCTATTTTCTGTGCTCCGATTTTTCCCAGGTGTTCCGAGTCGTGCATCTTATAGTCCCACACTTATAAACGGGCTTTCCCGTTTCAGCACAATTTTTTTAAAAGTGCAGGGCTTACTTGCAGTAATAATATTGTTAAAAGTTTAAAAGTTTTATGTAAACTTGCAAAAATACTAATGCCCATTTTCACCAACCGGCTTTTAAGTGTATCGTAATGTAAAATAAAAAGTTTTCACGAATTATTATACTTATATGACACTAAGTACTAAAAGTTCTAATAGACTTACTATACCGATATATATTTTATACTTAAATGACGTAAGTAAGTCGTAATTGGTGAAAACAAAGGAAAGTTCCCATAATTACCGCTGGATGACAGTATAATGTTGGTAAAGTTGGTGAAAACGGGCATTAATTACAACAATTATTATGCATTTTGTATTTGTATAAAAATAATGGATTGCCGTATGATTTGACATTTTGATTAATTTTTGGAAGATTTTGTATCGCAGTAGCCAGTAATAAATGTGAGTTTAGTCCTGTAGGACTTTGATGTTGTTACTATGTTATAGACGCAGCGACCTGTGCTATTAAATGTAAGGATTATTAAATTGTGATTGTATGTTGAACTAAACATATCATTAAAGTGATAAATAATGCAAAATGTTTGATTTCTCTCTAGTCATAAAATGTTACTCAATAATTTTTAACGGAACATGAGAGTAACGGACATAGAATCTTTCAAACATTCTTGATTCTATTAATTTATGATCCCAGTCAACACTTTCAGACGGCAGTAGACTCTAATCAAAGAAGATTTTTTCACTTATCTCAGTAGATACTAGTGTTCTATTATAATCTATGTCTTGGTATCATCGATACCGTTAACGCTCAAGGTACTTTTTACTTTCTAGATACTATCTTTCTATTAATGTCGCTACTTATTGGGTGCACAATTATTAAAACTAACATTTTTTTTCTCAATAAGTAATTATTTTAATTTAAAAATTAACAAAAATAGAAAAAAATCAATCATAACAAAATATAGAGAAGTGTGTAGGTAGAGTTATATATAATCGAGAAGACAAGTCAATAATAATAATTAATAATTATGCAGTTGTATATCTCTCTACTACTACAGATAGGGTTGCCAGGCGTCCAGATAAAGCCGGACACAGTCAGGCTTTTCGCTTGCGTGTCCGGCCAAAATTAAAGGGAGACCGGCTTTTGTAGAGCCTCGAATCTATAATTTTATATAAAAATCCTACTAATTTTAGACGATTGACGCACACTTAATGAAATGTTAAATTGCAGAGCTATTAGATTGTTAAATTGTTTAAAAATTTTGTACACGTGCTAGTCGCTACCAAACGTATAATTTAGATTCTAGGTCCTAGGTACTCGATACTGAAGTTTCCGATTTTTTGTACTAATAATAATATGTCTGCTTCGTCCGGCTTTTCGGTCTAGCAACCTGGCAACCCTATCTACAGACTACAACACTGGAGGATTAACAATTTAACAAGTACATAATCAATTATTGCATTTGGGCTCTACGATAATCTTCATTATCGCGTCTTCTGCTTCTTGGACACTGGGGCTGCGGTGGGTGTCTGCGGTGGTTTGAATATAGCGTAGAACACACCACCAGCTACTATCAGAATAGTGGAGATCACTGTGATGTACTCCGCGCGGTTTCTGGAAAAAAACGTGCATTACGTAAATAATAATAACTATGCTGAGCAACTAGTAAGTTTAAATAATCGGCCAAGTGCGAGTCGGATTCGCTCACGAAGGGTTCCGTACCGATAAAGAGCAAAAATAGGCAAAAAATTGTTTTTTTTTTAGGGAGCCCCCCCTCAATTTTTTATTTTATTTTAATATTATTATTAATTATTAAAGTACACATACAATCAAAGATTTTGTGAAAATTTCAAGTGTCTATTAAGTAATAGTTACCATTATTGAAATCGAGCAAAAAAGGCCAAAAAAGTCACGTTTGTTGTATGGGAGCCCCCCTTAATTATTAATTTTATTTTGTTTTTAGTATAGTTGTTGTTATGGCGGCAACAGAAATACACAATCTGTGAAAATTTCAGCAGGGCTAAAATGGTCGCTTTGAAGAATCATGATATGAATCATAATATGATTCATTTTTCTAAAATCGCAAAATGCAACTGTGCTTGCAATTCATTTCGGTATTTTTGTACTGATTTGAAATTAATTTGTCAGTTTGACAGTTTTGACAATTCATTTGCTGAATTGATTGAGAGGAATTGCTAAATGTGACCATTTTAGCCCCGCAGAAGTCTAGCTGTAGCGGTTTTTGAGATACAGCCTGGAGACAGACAGACGGACAGACATCGAAGTCTCGGTAATAGGGTCCCGTTTTTACGCTTTGGGTACGGGTTTGGGAACCCTAAAAACGATAACCCAACTATATAAAGTTTAACTATACTACCACAGCAAATAATAATTATTATTTTAGATGGACTGCCTAATCCTTACCCTTCCAATTCTGATTTTGCCATAGACGGGTAAAATGCCCATAACACAAGACGAGTCCTAAAACTTATAGTCGAGGCATTTTAATAGGCCACATTTGACAGTATATCAAAATTTCACAACGTAACCTTGTAGCGACGTGCATAAAATATAAATATTTTCGTTTTGTTATAACTGCACAATTGATTAACTTTTTTCAATTACGATTACATATTTATTGTAAATATGACCGATACGAATTATTTAACGATTTGCTTTTACTGATAAACAATTCTAAACGTAATAAACAAATTCTGATCTTAACAATTGCACGTCGATACAATGTTACGTCAGCTGACTTTTTTCTTTTTAAACTCTAGGGATGTTACTCTAAAAATCAAAAGCAAATAAATAGTATCGATGCATCGATTACTTGTAACGAAATATCCCCATAAAATAATAACCACGTTGTGAAAAGTAACACGTATTTATGTGAAATGAATAATGATAATACTAAATTTAACATTTTTTATAATTCAAGGGAATAAATGCATTTTTTTGTAAATTAGGTACTTGTCTTATTTTGCTCCTTGAATTAAAGTAATAATGGGACAGGAATTTGTTTTTGGTTTAACAAAGAACGTATAAAAATCTAATATTTTATTTCAAGTCCGTATCGATTCATTTGTTTTGGTCGATGTTTTTACGCAGCTTACCTCACTATGGAAATTAATCTGACAGATGTCAAATGTGGCCTATTAAAATGCCCCGACTGTACTTTGTTTGTCCCGTATAGTGGTTTGAAACAAATGTGATGAAATAATGCTGTACGTTCTATGGCTGTACGCAGTAAAGTCAGACTTACTCAAAAGGCATTCCACAGATGGTGTACCAAGTTGAGCCGTTTTCTGGTAGTTTGTTGCCGACGCAGTGGAAATCGAAGTACTTCTCATCGTAGTCGGTCGGGCAGAAGTATTTACGTTTGTACAAGGTCTGAAATATAAATTACAGAATTATTTATTCATACTTCAGATCATAATCCTATATTATTGTACTACTTCTCGGTATAAAAGGTACCTAATGTTTATGCAAAGCTTACCTGTCTACCGTACTCGTCAAAATCGATTCAAAAGTTTTTCTTGCTTCGTCGTCGTCTGAATCGACCCTAAAGGGTTTTAAATTCAGAGTTCAGACCGCAACGCGACGCGTAGATGCATTTCTAAATTTACGTATGGGTTTGACAGATATTTGAAAGTCGTCTCACGCTCAAGTCGTGTCAATTCTTTTGAAATATACGCGTCGCATTGCGGTCTGAATTGATCCTAATTCCTAGTCCTAAGTACTTACTTTATAAGTTGTTACCTGTCCAAATGGCGTGACCAAGGTTGCCTTCTCGTTACAAGGTCCAACTGGCTCGTGAAGACCAGTAGACCATTCTCTCTCAGGGTGTAGGAAGACCACAAACGCCCAGTAAGTGAGGTAGTGCAGAGCCAATTGTGCTAGTAGGATGAAGTCTATAGCAGTCAGTCTGAAAATAATATTAAATGTATCAGAAAAATATAATTAAGATATATTCTGATGTAATTCATTATCGGTTCTATAGAACCGATAATGAATTATATCAGAAGTGGGATTTTATTGTCGTGGAAAGTTAATAATATTTTAGCAAATCATTTCTAAACTAAAGTCTATAAAGATACTAACTGCACTTAGAGAGACTCGTGAAGATTTCATAATTTTTATTTAATAAACATTTGATGAAAATGTATACAGCTTAGGTATGTCATAATAGCGACCGATTTAAGATTTTAATGTTAAACAAAGGACTCAATCAAACTTTAATTAGGTATATGTAAAATATTTTGTAGCTATACCTATCTATCGCAGACACATTCTCTTGATACCTAGGTACGTTTGCGCGCATGAGCTCCAAGAAATTGTCAAAAACCTTTGCATCGTCCTTTAGTCCTTATTCCGATTCATCAGAACTCGATCGATGGAATTTTTAGTTGAATTGTCTCGCAAACACATTTTAATGGAGATATTTAATGATACTTACTTCACAATCCTTTTTTCGCGCTCGCTAAGAAGTCCACGTAACACTATAACCGAGTAGATCGCGAACAGCAGGAAGAATGTGACTTCAGAGTGTATTTTCAGTTGGTCGTGTAGATTGTGGTAGATTGGCACGAATGCCAGTACTCCGCCAGGCATACCCAAGAGTGTAGCCACTAGAAGAGATTTCCACTCGGCGGATTTCCTGAAAGAATGGGTGGTTTGGCATCAACTCGACGTTATCTCAGAGTATAATAAATAATTATCACTATCGTTAACAGTTAAAAATTGGCTTATAGAAGACATGCACATTGCACACTATACTCTATAGAAGAATAAAAAGAACCTAATCATTACTACACACACCGGCAAAATTAGCGGAACATAGGTAAAAAGGGCCACAACTTGAATTCAGGTGGGTCGGGCTGTGTGAAATCCTTTTTTATAGTTTCTAAGCTCATTTAAGAAATAAAATATTGAACACAACTGGGAAGCTAACAGATTTTTATTGCAATTATGCCCTACTAAGTGTTTTTCGATGATTGACGTTGTAAGTGTTTCTGATAAGAATGGCGTTTTTAGCGGGGTGCAAGGTATGCCAGCTCATTTGATTGTTTGGTTTTTGGAAGAACACATTGCTTAGATACAAAATTTGTGATTTTCCAGCATCTACGACTGCTAGAGCTGTAACCACGATAGAGAAAGGTCACACCTACCGTTTGGTCAGTCAGGCCTTAGGTGTGTCGGCTTTCGTGGTCCATCGTAACTTTCAACGCTACAGAGAGACTGGATCTTACGTTTGGAGACGAGAACAAGGCAGATTTCGGGTGGCAATGGTTCAGGATGACCGTTTTGTAAGGGTACAAGCCTTAAGAAATCGACCTCAAACTGCTTTCCAGAGACGAAACCTGTCGGAATGGGTCCGAGATGGACGTGTAAGTGATTGTACAGTAAGAAGAAGAATCAAAGAAGTTAAATTAAACTCAAAAGTGCCAGCAAAGGCACCAAAACTTGAGACAGGACCGCAAAGAGCCAGGCTAAGATTTGCGCGTGAACATCAAAATTTAACAAGTGAGTGAAATCGTGTGCTGTACAGTGATGGGAGCAAACTCTGTGTAAATTTTGTTGACAGGTGATAAAGAATGTGGATAAATCGTAAGGAACGCTATAGACCATCAAACTTAACGGACACAGTGGCCTATCATGCAGGCTTCGTAATGGTTTGGGGTGGCATATGATTTGGAGCCCACACGGAGCTAATGATTGTTAATGATGGTACTTTGACAGTACAGGGCTATAGCACAAACATCCTAAAACTGCATGTTGTGCCTTTTACACAGTTTTAGGCAGTAACTTCAATTTTATGCGCGTCCATAGAGTAAAAAAATCGGGTATTATTACATAAATGATGCTGGCGTAGCCCAGGTGGAGAGGTCAGCACGGTCTACGGATGTGGATCCGATTAAAGACGTGTGGCACATCAATGGGTGAACGGTACGAGTTAAAACTCCAGCTCCAAAATATGTTCAGAAGCTCGAGTTGGCGCTACTGGAGGAGTAGAAGAATATCCCACAGGAAATGATCGACATCAAAATGCAAGCATGGAATGGCGTATCCAGACCCTCTTGAGATCCATAGAAGGCATTACACGCATTAAGCATGGCATTTCTTAAGTAAAAATAAAGAATTTAACTTAAAAACTTACTACTTACTGAAATTTCAAAGATTTTTCTTAATTTTTGATTTTTGCAGATTTTTTCTATTTTACACGTTTTTATGCCCTAAATTTATATAAGTTTTATTTTTTAATCGTCAATTATTTAATAAATAAATAAATATATAAAAAACAGCGAATAATTTTCAAAAAAAATAAAATTTTGTTATGTTCCTCTAATTTTGCCGGTGTGTTTATAACCAAGCTTTTTAATAACTCCTGCAAGTAAAAAACCAAAACTTACTTTGCAGAAGTCCACTGCGCGACGTTTGGTGCGAACCAACCTCTGCTAGCAATGAACAGGTAGTAGAAGCTAGCTGAGAACGTGGCATGGAAGTAGTAGGAGTTCCATGGCACCCAGTAGTGTCGGTCGTAGATGTTGGGGTCCGTGTCGTGCCAGGTCCAGTGGACAAACTTCACCGCGACGATGTCGTAGGGGATATCTATGAGGACAGTCAGTAGGCCCATAGCAAATGGCTCGGCATATCTCGGCAGATTCAACTTGGAGACAGCGTATGCGGCGTGGTACATGAACGCTGGGTCTAGAGAAAATATCCGAATTAGTATACCCAAGGAAAATGATTCCTACGCAGTTGACAGACCTACGTCGTTTGGCCGGCTCATATCAATTCAAAGTTAGCTGTGATCGGTCGGATGAAAATTACTCAGGTCCGCCATCTGCCTACTGCCTAGGAATCAACTTCTTTGATAGTACAATTCATATTAATATCTACTTTTGATGGTGATTGAGGAGTATGTGTCTGACGGCTGAAGTATGAACTTTATACTTAAGCTATAAAGTTCATACTTCAGCCGTCAGACCCGTTCAACCCGTCTCTTCCATTAACACGTCAAACGTGTTAATGGAAGAGACGGGATGGTATTTATCACGTAAAAATATACGGTTCCCGCGTTATATACGAATGAAATTGCAGGCAACATCCAGTATTTTATAAAACCTCTTTTGACCAAAAATAGATCTTCCAAAATATGAAGCAAGATTTAAAGTAGGTGAAACTTTTCTTCTGTGTATAGATTCAAAATAATATTTGAATTTTTGTGCGTAAATGCGGTATACTTAGTTTCTTACAGAGCAGTATAATATGAAGAGGTAATCTGGCGCCCATAAGCATGACAGGGGTTTGGGAATGCCAGAAGTTATCATAATCCGGAAGAACGAAGTGCCAGAAATTGTCAGCGTAAATCCCATGCAGCACGGTTCCCAACCAGAAGTAAGGCCATCTTCCGCCTTTCTTGAAAGCTGAAAAAATAATATTTAATGCTAAATTAATTATGATAAGTTAGTACCTACTGAGCTTAGGTAGATGTAAGTCGACCTCCAACTAGGTGGGACGAAGATGTCCGTTTAGTTGCGGGCCCATGTTGGATGCGAGTAGCAGGAGATCGTCCATCTTGGCGTTCATTGAGACTTGAGAGGCCTATGTGATATGACCAGCAGTGGACGAATATATATGCTGATTTGATTAATTGATTCATTAATTAATAAATAGATACTTTAGTTTTGTTGTAGTCGTTGCATTGACTGTGAACAGTTTTGAATTTTGATATCTACGTACTTATACATGGTATTGTTTTGTTTTCCTATCAAGGTTACTTATTATTACTGAATTGGTGATAAATTGATAATTTCGATCAAAGGTTAAGAAAACTATCACAACGTAAGGTACACAGCAGCTGCAGTACTATATCACGATATCACCTGAGTGCTCAAAAATGGTCTTATGTGCCTATGGCAATTTTGGGCCGGTTTTAGCACTACCAGCGCCCTGGGCCAGATTCCTTTTTCTCACTTTTGTTTGCCTTCAGCGCCCCTTTTTATCCGGCGACCTGAACGGTCGAACCCCCCCCCCCCCCTCCCCTCCCTAACGCCGCTACAGGCCTTGTACCATGAAACTGTTTTGAGACTCAAACAATCGGACGAAAATGCTGCGTCCTACTCTAACAAACGTGAAATGACGTTGTTAGAGCAAGACGCGGCATTCTCGTCCGATTGTTTGAGTCTCAAAACAGTTTCGTAGTAGGCCTACTGGCCCTGATGCAATATGTATCTAATAAGACCACGTCAGGTCTTGCTAAGCTTGCCAAGCTATTTGACCGTACATACCGTGTACAAGCGTGATGAGACCAGCCAGCATGTAGACAGCTTGCGAGATCAAATACGACGGCTGCGCTGCCCATAGCGTCTTGATGTCGTTCGTGACTACCAGCCACCGCCACCACTGAAAAATACAGGTACCTATAATGGCGAGTAAACAAACGCAACGCTAACATTGTAATTTTTGTTCAGTTGCAACTTGCAGTGTCTGTCAGCTTTGTAACATGTGTGATGTTAGAAAGCTGACAGACACTTTTACTGGGTGGAATATGTGCGGCTTATTTGGTCATAAGAAATTCCAGAAAAAGTAGAACTAAGCGAAAGTTTTGGATACGGTCAGAGCGCATGCGTTGCGGGCATGCCTCACCATGTATTATTTTCCTCTATGTGCCTCACGTACGCTGTTGACTGCGCTATGAGTTATGACGCATGCCCTTGATGAACAAAAAAGGCACAGTGTGGACAAAGCTTTAATAATGAACTGCATAAAGGTGATGGGCAAATTCTATGAGACTGGGGCGTTAATTCAACAGAAATATACCTACATACATGCTATATTATCTTCTTAAGGGGCCGGGTACCCTCGAAATTCTCATACATACGTAATACCAAAATCATTTTCTCATACGAAAATATTTAACATGTTTGAGTTATTTTTCAGCTTAAAATAGTAATTATCTAGGTTCCTGCACAAAAATTTACTTCAAAATATTTAAACACAAAAATTTTTTTTTTGTTTAAATTTTTTTTTAGTAAATTTACTACTAAATATTTAAACACTAAAAAATAGAGTAAAACACTAAAAAATATATAAATAAATAGTAAATTTAGTACAAAATATTTAAACTCTAAAAAATATTTCTTAATATTTAAATATTTTGCAGTAAATTTAATATTTATTTATATATTTTTTAATGTCGTAATTTGTGGACGCCCCCTAAGTACTTTTTTATTTTTATGTTAAGGACCTTGAGCCATGTAAGGTCAATCTAACGGGAAAATGCTTGTTATTCGTTTATTAATTAAATAAATTAAGAAAACAAATTATCAAGTAATGCTCTGTTTCATAAGGTATCATATTATAAATCTCTTTTTAACCTAGCTTCAATAGCCATTAAATAAACTTAAGTTTTGTTAAGGCTCTTCCAAATGGCCTTGCAAGCAACACAGCTCCAAACAAGGCCAATATTATGCGTCAGTCGTTTAACTTGAAAATAGAGACACAATTATTTATTTATTTGCTTTTACTAAAACAACATTATAATTTCATTCAATTAAGCAACACATTAAATGCTCAATATATTTATATCATCTAAAAAACCTGTGACGAACATTTCTTGAACATCATCTTATAACTAAGAATATATAAATGGAAATTCTTTAAATATAGTAGCAATGAGTGTCACATTGACACCTTATAGCAAATGCGTTTTATAATACAAACAAAAATTTTTTAAATCTAAAATGGCCTTCTTATGGGTCCGTTCTTTATAAGGCCAAAATGTTCAATATGCGTGTATAAGTTTAATAATCCTATTAAGTAAAGATGTTATGAAAAACAACATTATTTTAATTGTTACGGTACCCATATATAACTAAAAATAACTGTTTATATGTTAATGATATTTAGATGTTCTTTGTAAAGTTTATGTTCCCTAGCAAGGCCAACTATCAAATCTTTGATTGGTCCTTATAAGGAACCACCGGCCTTCCTAGGAACATTACCAATATTTTAACGTAAATCGAGGCATAAGTAGATTTTCTTTTATTAGTACTATACATATATATATATATATATATATATATATATATATATATATATATATATATATATATATATATATATATATATATATATATATATATATATATATATATGTATATATATATATGATAGATACGATAATGCCCTATAATAAAATTTGAGGTAGATATAGGTTATGTATCTAAAAACTAAAATTTTTCAGGGTTCGGAAATTACAATTGTAGCCTCGACAACCAAAGTCTACAAACAGTGAGATCTCACTGCCACAATAGCGGCGCGATCGATTCGCCGCCGCGTTTGTGGCCATAAGTTTGATGGATCTAAGTGTGTAGTAGAAGGAAAATGTTTTTACATGACGATAACTGCGACTTTTTGATAGTTGGCTTTCAAAGGAACATGGCCTTACATGGCTCAGGGTCGTTATATTCAGAAGGCTTACCCATAGACTAATAACTTAAATAGCTAGTACAATAATTTAGACACCCTAGAACCTCCGATCGAAGGATAAAGTCGAGCGCGCTGTTCAAGCGCTGAGCCAGCGAGCTCCACAACGCAACTCACACGCAACTACTTAGGTACGACCATGGTACGAATGCGAATTAGAGGTCGAGGCTGTTCGGCGTGACATACGGCAGACCTATAAGATCCGCGAGGTCTCCGAGGAACTCAAGGAGGTTAAGGTTCCTATAAAGAAAAGTTTTGGAGCCATGTGCTACAAGTGCGGCGAGAGAGGCCATCTTCGGCTCAACTGCCCGCAGAAGGAGACTCAGATGGCAAGAATGAAAAGACTCGAGGAACGCATTGAACAAATAGAGGAGTCAAAGAAGCAAGTGGCTTCGTCCCCTGCCCGGGAGCAGGGAAACGAATAAAAGCCAGGACTAAGGGGCGAGTACTGGCTGAAACTTATTAAGCATACAAAGTCTCAATGGAATAGCTCTTATACTTTAGATTTTATTGATATCTAAAATACCCCCTTCCAAACCTATTTTACGGCGTATAACCAAATTTCGGCGTACTTTAGATATCAATAAAATACAAAGTATTAGACCTATTCAATTGAGGCTTTTTATGTTTAATAAGTCTATTATTGACATTATATCCTGAAAATATGAACTATCTGTTACAACGGAAATCAATTCTATGAAGGTTCAAAAAAACGGCGAAACACTTCGAGAAAAGGTAGGTAGTGCCCTTGCGCTACGCTTGACTCGTCTCGGCGGGTGCATTATGTGCATCCCAGTAGGGCTAATCTGGGTGCACGGTGCACCCAGATTAGCCCTACTGGGAATACCACAAAAATAAACCACACCACTTACTCCGCCTCATGGTGGTGTGGAAATGAGTTATTTGGCTAAAACGCGTGTTGGAGTGAACTTTGCGGCTCGCGTACGCTGAAACTATTTATTTTACAAAAAAAACGGTTACTACATAAAGTGTTGGAAAATTTCTCTAGTTTAATGTATTATATAACTATTTTCATCGTAAAATTAGTTGGAATGGAGTTTATACATACATATTTATATCTATCTATGGACGCTTCACACCACGTCAGTCTGGCCCCGTGGTACCAGAGGTACCAGACAACGGAAATATATTTAATACTTTTATACTATACATATATTTAAGATTTTTATTATATGATACACATATTTAATATACATCTATGACCCAGGAACTTATAAACTTTTTGTTCCATCGGCGGGACTCGAACCCGCGACCTTCGGCTTGAGCTACGCGCTCACCACTGCGATATATAATAAAGTACTCTGTGCCACTGCGCCACGGAGGAGTTATTCTCAAAAAACTGTATTTGAGCGCCATTATTCCAATATGGCGGCGCGATCGGCAAAGATACGAGGTGGCAAAGTAAAAATTCGAAAAGAGCACGTCGAAATCTATAAAACCACCAATTTTCAAAACTCCCGGAAAACTTTCCAGGTACTGTAGTATATGAACCATATTAATTCAATGGTGTTTGCCCATCATCGGGCGTTTGCACACTGTACGATAACGACACGATAAGATACCACAGAATAGAGGGCCACCGCACATACTCGTATTATACAATTTCAAGTTAGCCGACTATCGTACAAACTGACTATCGTACTAATTCTAATATTTTGTCACTTAATATTGAATGCACCCAAAATATTCTCCTTTCTTTTCGCCTTCGTTTTATTAATGCCACTGTTATCTATTCTGTGGTATCGTGTCGTGTCGTTACCGTCGCAGTGTGAAAACGCCCATCGTCTACACATATTTTATGCAGTAAGTATACTAATATTATAAAAGCGGAAGAGTTTGTTTGTTTGAAAGCGCTAATCTCAGAAACTACTGCCGATTTAAAATATTCTTTCAGTGTTAGATAGGTAGCCCATTTATTGAGGAGGGCTATATTTATTTAGGGTTGCCAACCGTCCTGTTTTCCCAAGACATGTCCTGGCTTTTGTAGTGTCCTGGGACGTCCTGAATAGTTTTTATGCAGCGTCCTGGGTTGTCCTGGGTTTTTAAATTTTAAAATTCGCGCGCCTTTTCTCAAATTATTTTTACGCTATATTATCTCTTTCGCACTAATATGGTCGCGCAGTGCTCACTATTCCGTCCCTTTCTTGCATTAGACAATACAGAGCTCGCTATTTAGTCAAGATTACTATTAAAGTTGTATAGTTCTTGCAATCTATAGCCGGCTGTACACTCTCGCCGAGACACAGCGAGGCGGCCCGAGTGCGAGAGTGTAAATAGGCGCGCTCGCCTCGTCTCGCCTGTCTCGGACCCTCTCCGTCCGTTGTCGGAATTTTGCGCCCGAGACAAAGAGTCTCGCGAGAAAAACGAGCGCACTACTGTACACTCTCGCGTCTTTCAGAACTAGTCCCGCCGTTGGACAGTATAGAACAGAAAAATAACAATAATAAACGTCTTTTTTAGTCATTATCTGTGAGAAATAAAATTAAATATGATTAAAAATCTTTGGATTACAATGATATCTTTCGATGCATGGTGAATGGTGAATGGTCGTTTTCGTCCATCTTCTATGAGTTCTTATCTGCGATTGAACTAAGCGAGAATGTACATGATCGCATTCGGGCAAGGGGCTCTCGCACGAGACTCTCGCCCGAGAGCTCTCGGCGAGAATGTACAGCGGGCATAAGAGGGCGCGTCGCCCAGTTGTGTGAGTAACCATATCTATTTGTACATGGCTCGCTCGCTGCTGACTGCTCCGTCGGGTACGTACACTAACGAAAATGTCTATTCACATTTCCAACTACAAATAAAGGCGACGCGCACTCTTAGATTGCAAGAACTATAATTTGTTTGTACAAATGAACAGGCTACAGGCTACAGCTACTAACGTAAGGTATATAAAAATTTTCAGGATTGTATTATAGTGTTTATTATCGTATCTTATTATTGGTATTATTTATTCAGAGAATACAAAGTAAAAAGAGATTTTTTTGTTGATCGATTGTTACTCAATAACTTATGATTCTTATGAGTTATGACCAACTTATGACGTAGTCTTCTTAGTCGTGATAGTTTTCCTTTTAAATTCAGCATATTTCCTACCCCCGTCAATTTTTTCACATTTCCAGAAGCTACCGTTTAGCTGGGGACACTGAACTCTAACGATTTTTTTCACTTTAAAACTTCATAGTATTTCACAAATGGATCCCTAAATCGGAAAATGACTGATTTAAAAAAAAAACTTATCCAACGACACCCCGCAGTCCCACACGGTGGGGTGGACGCGGAAAGACACCGCCGCTTGATGTGTATAGGAGGTACTATTAACCAATATTGAATATAATATTGTATATTTTTTTTATTTGATAAGTATACTATTTTATCGGTATTCATAAGATGTTTATTCATGACGAATTACAGCTTTGTAGGCCTTAGTTTCTGAGAAAAACTGCGGACAGACAGATGGACGGACAAACCGAAGCTATAAGGGCTCCTTGTTGACTATACGGAACTCCAAAAAGGACTAGGTTACTTTACTGTGGGAAAATATCACAATATACTATTTTTTCCTAATAAACCGCGGGTAGGTAACACCGCGGGGCACAACTACAGCAGCTGGGCTAGTGCCCTAGTCTGCCCTAGTGGCCAGTGGGTACTAATAATTTATATCAATCAAGTTGAAAACTGTCGCTATGCAAATCAAACATTAAATATAATTCGCTGTCCAAATACTCTGATGCTCTGAACATATTGTACGAAATAATCGGTCTTAATAGATAAATTACAATAATAATCGTTTATTAAATTAATTAATAAGATTAAAATAGCTTATCGCGTAACGCCGCGCTCCGATAAAAATAAGTAAAAAGCGCGAAATCAAAAAGCCTTACCGTCTGTGCGTCCGCCATATCCACGTGTATTCTACGCTGCGAGCCGGGCTAGTGTGGAGTGTGCTGTGTGGACAAGATACCAGCTGAGTTATAATGATAGTACTGTGTACACTATATATACCACGTATGTGTGAAAAGTAACGTATCAGTTGCGGTGTTGGCCGGCGCGCAGGCGCGGCGTTGGCAGAGCCGCGAAGTAATTTGGTGACAGGGCCGTTTTGTAATGAAACAAAATAATGAAGACCATAATAAATACCTAAGTAATAACAATTAGTCAATTAGTCAATTTTGAATGGAAAGTCGAAACTTAATATTATTTAGGTAATTAATATTATACATTACTTACTACATATTTATATATTTAGTTCAGGTTGTTACGGCGTTTTCACACGAGACACGACACGACACGGTTCATAGACAAATATAAATTGTCTATGAACCGTGTCGTTTGAACGTTTTCACACGAGCGACGATTTCTGCGACGACACCGCATTCACTTATGGCTGGTTTACACGTGATAAGTAGATAAATGGTCAACTAAATTTTAACTTATGACCCTATACTTACTTAACTAAATTTTAACTTGCTATTGGCTACTAAATTTTGTGTTTACAATTTACAAATTTAAAATTAAGTTAACTACTTATCAACTTAGTACGTGTAAACCAGCCATTAGTACTTAAAAATATTATGTCATCTATTGTTGGGTTTTGTACAATATAATTTTAAAAGATAGTTCGATGATCCTTTCTAACGTCAAGTGGTACGCGGGGCATATTGTATTATTTAAGGCAGTAATTTAGTGGCCTGGTTCAAAATTCAAACTGAATCAATGAACCACAGACAACTTTCATAATATCTTTGTAATTTTTTTATCTGTGCTAAAAAACGGGACGACATAGCGGATTGTCGTCTCAAAATCGTGTGTCGTGCTGTGCGGTGTCGTTCCGTGTGAAAACGGTACATAGAAATGTATGGCGCACGGAATCGTCACCGCAGTTTGTCGTGTCGGGTCGGGTCTCGTGTGAAAACGCTCTTTTAGTCACAGATACCAAAGAGGATGTAAACTGTATACTACGTAACAAGAGGTCGGACTTAGAAGAAAAAAAATAAACATTCGTTATTTTTTTAATTTAAAACTAAACGACAAAATTTTAAGTGCAAAACCTTTCACTCTAAACATACCAAAAATTAAAAAAAATAAAAATAAAAAGAAATGAGCTCAAATAAATGTTTTATTTCAATAAAAATTATTGTACATGGCTAAATAAATAGGCTAATAAGGTAAATTAAATAATAAAACAGATTTAATCCACAAGTTTTTGTTGATTTCTATTATTAAATATTATAATATTATTACAGTACAGTTTTATGTATTTTATTTATAAATATGATAGAATAGCTGTCTATGCTACTCTACTAACTACTTGATTGGCTTAAGCCATTATTCCACTTATCCTAGCGGCTAGCTAGGTTCCTAGGTAGGATCCTAGCTAGGATCCTAGCTTTTAAATGTTGTTCCACGTCTTGACTAAATCGGAAACGATTTAGGATCTAGGAACCTAGCTAGGATAAGTGGAATAAGCGCTTTATACAGTAAACTCTATATAGGGAGGGGATTAAAGCTGCGCGTCCACCAGGTTGGAATCGGGACATACGGTGCGGACGGTGGCACCACGTGTCGTCATATACTTGTCAGGCGCAGAATGATGTTCCAGTACTTCTAGTGCAGTTCATAGTAGTCAGTACCATACATACAAAGCAACAAATCCGTCCACTGCGTACCTGCGCTCCGATTCCGATCCAGTGGATCGCACCTTTATACATACACACTTTGTTTTGTTACACCCTGTACACGACAGCTGAAATCTATGGCGCGGGTTCAGGCCAGCTGCATACCACCTCACTTGATCAGAGGATTTTTCCTTGGTGGCCGTACCACTCATAATCCCATACCTTCCTTCTCCTAAAATCTCCTTGCATTGAATCTCTTTGCTGCTTTCGATCCCAAGCGGTCGCATGCGACCGCGAGAACAAAAGATTTCCTAGAATCCGCGATCGAGTTAACAGCTATTGCTTGCAGACTAAAATGTTGCAAACTAGCTGTATAGGGACCTAAAAATCTGAAATTAATGAAACATTTTTCATTTATATTCCATACAGTTTACATAAATTATAGTAAGTATAGTAATTAATAACCTTATGTATTGTTACAATAAAACAATATACACATGATACACATTTCATCATTTTCCAAATTAACTGCATACCATACATTATAATAATTTCTATGAAATAATAATCTATCTTTTTCATATTAATATAGTTTAAGTTCTAAATTATTGTACAATTATGCAAATAATACTACGACATACTTTGTATTAGAACATGGTATGATATCGTTATGTTTTGCTTCAATTTATCAATTTACGGTTACATTTACATTTTACAATGGCTTACCTTTCGTTTTTCAATAATTAATCCACTTAATTTACAATTTTTGTATTTTTGTAATAAATAATTTTCACAAAATGGAATTCGAACCTTGAGTTTTAAACTTCATCTTCCTCTTTTTTCTCATGTAGTTTATATTCTCTATGGTCTTTTTTATCAACCAATCACAGTCGACCGTGCTTAAAAATTGTACAGATTATGCGATTTACTTTAGTAGCTACGTTTAAATTTGGAACCCAATTTTTTTTTGTTCGGAAAGTTTCGTCCACCTGACAGATACTATGTGGCAACAGCTGGCAACTGGCTACCACGATTCTTGATGCACAGCTTGGTAACATTTCAGACGGACAGACTGACGATTATACAGCAAAGTATTAGTAATACTAATAAGTAGTATCATATTATCATATTTTTTAACCGACTTCCAAAAAGGAGGAGGTTATATATTTTTATCCTTTGGTAAGTTAAGGAACCAAAAAAAATAAATAGTAGACAACGTGAAACAAAATTATATCTTTATAGCACGTCGACAACCCTAATAATACTTGGTACGTCCAAACAAAAAAAATTCCATGTCAGAACAAGATTAAAATATATACCTAATAAAAGTCTATGATTAAAATCATATTAATAAAATATCCTATGAAGCTGTTGTGACACCTCGATATTTTGTTTCCAAATTGGGTATTTATAGGTCGGTATCTAGTGTTATCTCTTTTTCTAAAAATGGAATTTAGCTCAATAGATTAACAATTTCAATATAAAAAGGTGAATGTTTAAAAAAGTTAAAGTTAGGCGGTATTTCTTTACACAATGGCCTTGGCCGAATCGCTATAATTTTTTTTTTTTACATTTTGTTCCTGCCACTACTGCCACTAGCACTACTGGCCACATGACATTGACATTTCCGCAAAAATCAAAACAGCTCCACAAAATTTTTTTATTACAATTTTTTAACATAAAGTAAACTAATATTAAATATTTTTATTGGATTTAAACCTCGTACGAAGTTTAATTTAATATAAAATGTTAAGTGGACTTTTGAGAGCGACTAATAAATATGGTTTATTTGCGGCAAAAAATGGTAAAAATGTCTATATCAACATCGTAAACCCCTCAAAAAGATATGTCTCTATAAAAATAAAACCTGCGAAATCTAAGGATCCTGGCGAAATATTAAAATGGATACTACTGGTAAGATAAAATATATCAAAATATTTATTGTGTTATTGAAAAATCATATTACGAATCATGATTATTACAATTTCAGATGATTCCTGCAACATCATTCGGTCTAGGCTGTTGGCAGGTGTACAGACTTCAATGGAAACTGGAGCTAATTGATATTATGCATGCAAAATGTAATGCAGCCCCCATAGACCTTCCTAAAGAGTAAGTTTACAATTTGCTGCTGCGATATTAACAAGAGAACTTGTTAACACATAGGCCACAGCATGCCATATCAGGCACATAATGTTACGCTTGACGAAATACAATAAAATTTTAACATTGCAGTCCAAGGGTTAATATGAATCATCCTTTGCAGTTTTGAAGAGCTAAAAAAAATGGAATATCGGCCAGTGAAAGTGAGAGGAGAGTTTTTGTATGACAAAGAAGCCTTAATTGGCCCTAGGGCACTAATAGAGAATGATGTAATACTCCCAAGGTCGGGATCTCTTGTGTCTGATCCCAAAAAAAATCAAGGTTGGCTTGTTATTACACCATTCAGGTTAGCCGATACAGGGTAAGAATATTTTAAATTTTGTTATGTTTAATACTTCAATTATTGATTTTTATGGATTTCAAACTCCCTTTTCCTGTTTTAGAGAGGTCATACTTATAAATCGTGGCTGGATTCCCAGTCATCTCCGTCCCAGAGAGAAAAGAGAATCATCTATGGTAAAGGGGGAAGTTGAGCTGACTGGGGTGGTCAGACTTACTGAAAATCGGGGCCCATTTATGCCCAAAAATAACCCAGTCAAAGGATCTTGGTTCTATAGGTAAAACATTTTAAATTGACTCGCACTTAATTACTTGGCATAGCCAGAGGTTTGCAAATTCAAACTAAGATGTTCAAAATATTTAAGTAATTACTCCCCTACTAATAAAATTAACCTTTTATAGAAAAAAAATCTAGGCGTAATTTTTAAGCTAAGTACTTACATACGGTTTTGCTCGATAGTTTTACTCCAAATCGAGCAATAACCACCATGTGGACCGCAAAACTGGCTCTATGGAATTAAATATGTCAAATATGTCATTTCCTTTGATGTGGAGTAAGACTATCGAGCAAAACCGTATACAGTGAGTACTTAGCATTATATCCTCCAAAATTAAATCTAAACACACCGGCAAAATTAGCGGAACATAACAAAATTTAGATTTTTTTAAATATTGTTGAATTTTTTTTTATATAATTGTTTATTTATTTATTTATTGATTATTAAAAAATCAATTTTATATAAACTTAGGGCATAAAAAAGTGAAATTTAGAAAAAAATCGAAGATTAAGAAAATCTTTGAAATTTCAGTAGTACGTTTTTAAGTTAAATTTTCCATTTTTATTTAAGAAATGCCATGTTAAAAGAGTGTTATGGCCTTCTATGGATCTCAAGAGGGCCTGGATACGCCATTCCATGCTTGCATTTTGATTGTCAATCATTCCCTGTGAGATATTCTCCTACTCCTCCAGTAGCGCCAACTCGAGCTCGGACCTTTTATTTTAAACTCGTACCGTTCACCCATTGATGTGCCACACGTCTTCAATCGGATCCACATCCGTAGACCGCGCTGGTCTCTCCACCCGGGCTACACCAGCATCATTTTGGTAATAATGCCCGATTTTTTACAATATGGACGCGCATAAAATTGAAGTTACTACCTAAAACTTTGTAAAAGGCACACCATGCAGTTCCAGGATGTCTGTGCTATAGCCCCGTGCTGTCAAAGTACCAACATCAATAATCATCAGCTCTGTGCGGGCTCCAAATCATGTGCCACCCCAAACCATTACGAAGTCTGCATCATAGGCCACTGTTTCCGTTAAGTTTGATGGCCTATAGCGTTCCTTACGATTTATCCACATTATTTGTCGCCTGTCAACAAAATGTACATAGAATTTGCTCCCATCACTGTACAGCACAAGATTTCACTCACTTGTCTAATTTTGATGTTCACGCGCAAATCTTAGCCTGGCTCTTCGGTGTCCTGTCTCAAGTTTTGGTGCCCTTGCTGGCACTTTTGAGTTTAATTTAACTTCTTTAAGTCTTCTTCTTACTGTACAATCACTTACACATACATCTCGGACAGGACAGGACTCTGTTCCGACAGGTTTCGTGTCTGCATAGCAGTTTGAGGTCGATTTCTTAAGGTTTGTTTCCTTACAAAACGGTCATCCTCAACCATTGTCACCTGATATCTGCCTTGTTCTGGTCTCCGAACGTAAGATCCAGTCTCTCTGTAGCGTTGAAAGTTACAATAGACCACGGAAGCCGACACACCTGAGTCCTGACTGACCGAACGGTAGGTGTGACCTTTCTCTATCGTTGTTACAGCTCCAGCTGTCGTAGATGCTGGGAAATAGCTAATTTTGTATCTAAGCAATATGTTCTTTTAAAAACCAAACAATCAAATGAGCTTAGCATACCTTGCATCCCGCTAAAACGCCATTCTTATCAGGAACACTTACATCGTCAATAATCGAAAAACACTTATTAGGGCATAATTGCTATAAAAACCTGTCATCTTGCCAGTTTTGTTCCCACTTGAGTTCAAGTTGTGGCCCTTTTTACCTATGTTCTGCTAATTTTGCCGGTGTGTGTACATATACTACTACTAAACAATGCATATGCTAAAAATTTGATATTATATCACACCATGCCTCTTCAGAAGTAGTAGACATTTTTGGAGTCAACTGATAAGAAATAAGAGACTTTAATTATAAATTTCAGAGACTTGGAGCAAATGAGTCACTATTTCAACAGTGCCCCAGTGTGGCTTGATGCTCAAGGAATTCCCGACCCACCCGCAGGATGGCCTCTGCCTAACCAGACAAGAGTTACTCTACGCAATGAACATTTCTCCTACCTTGTTACTTGGTACCTATTATCTGCATTTACAGGAGCTATGTGGCATCGTTACTTTATAAGAAAGTTACCACTTTTATAAAAAAAAGAAAAAAATAGTTGTTAGGATGAACCCACACCGAAACGGCAGTGGCAGCGCAGGGCAGCAGCGCGACTGCTCACAACCGACTGCAAATTGCCTCGTGCTATTTTTATGCGGTGGGCAAGACACTGCCAGCAGCCGCCCGCGACGCGCCACCGTACCACCATGTAGGAGTCGCCAGAGTTTCCAAGTTTCTCAAGCAATACTATAAATTACAATAATGAAGATATATTTAAAAAAAATACGACACTTAAGAGGCTGGGTGCCATCGAAATTCTCATACATACGTAATACCATAAAACCGACTTCCAAGGTAAAAACAATATAGTAATATGAACTAAAAAGTATAAAATAACTCTTACTCTTTAATAGTGCCTTTTTCAGAATTCGTCTAAATCTAAACTATTTCTGTACAATACTACAGTCTTCATTATTTTGAAGTCGGTACCAGCTAATTTATTCGTGAGTTCAGTAATGTCAGAACTTAGAATATCTTTTGGGACTGGTACCGAGTACCGACTTCAAAGTAATGAAGACTGTAGTATGTACAGAAATAGTTTAGATTTAGACGAATTCTGAAAAAGGCACTATTAAAGAGTAAGAGTTATTTTATACTTTTTAGTTCATATTACTATATTGTTTTTACCTTGGAAGTCGGTTTTAATTTTTTGTTAAAAATAATAATTTCACTCTTTTTAGTTATCTACGGCTCCAATACGAATGTTAACTATTCACATTATGTTACTGTAAGCGAAATTGTGGTAAATGCTTGCAGTTATCTAAGCGATGCTGCAATTTCAAAACTTTTATCTTTAAAGGTTCAGGAGTTCTATTCAGTGCCTTTGGACCAAAAGACACCTTCGTATGAAATTTCTCTTATTCGTAACATAATATGTTTAACTTACTAAAAACAACATTTTAACCACTATGAGTGTTCTGACTAATTTCAAGGATTTCCCTCGATTGCTCATAGATCCCATCATCAGCTCACCATTTTCGTAATTGTTATACAAAATTAAGATTATATCCTATACAACAACACGAGAATTTTGAAAATCGGACCACAAACAGCGAAATCATCATCAAAAACAACTGCTTCGATGCAAAATATCGCGAAAAGTACCAATAATTGGGTCATAGTGTGATGACCCATGGTATAATTATGGTTGTGATGATGATGATTAATCAAATTGATGTGTTCGCTTATGTTTTCAGTTGTTTAAACAACGCCGAAATCCCCGAACCTGTACCTATAAGCATTCAAAAGTTCTGTTCGGTACCTTCGGATCCAGTTTATAACCTGGTGCGAAGTTTTAGTTTTTGGTAGCATTTACCTTGAATGCTTCAGAAAAAATCGAAATCACTATATGTTTCCATACAAATTTCAAGAAGTCCCCTCGATTACTCATGGATCCCATCATCAGATCACCACTTTTATGAACATGGTACCAAATTCGAATCAAACCCTATACAACACAAGAAGAATTTTGAAAATCGGACCACAAACGGCTGAGTAATTGTTGAACATACATAAAAAAAATAAAAAAAATACATACAGCCGAACGTATTACCTCCTCCTTTTTGGAAGTCGGTCAAAAATCATTTTCTCATACGAAAATATTTAACATGTTTGAGTTATTTTTTCAGCTTAGTAATTACCTAGGTACCTGCACAAAAATTTAGTGTGTATTTTGTAGTAAATTTACTGCTAAAAATATATAAATAAATAATAAATTTTCTACAAAATTTTATATTATGACTTATAAGTAAATATTAAATATATTAATAGTGTTTTACTATAGCATCCGTGACCCGGCCTCTTAAAACTTGCTCACTACTGCGCAGCCGCTGCCCTTTCGGTGTGAATTGAGCCTTAAATTATAATATTACAAACATTTTGTTAATGGATTAAAATTTATATAGTGACTATTCTTTAAGATAAAATGTAGAGCAATAAAGTTGTTTTCAATACAATATCTAGGTGTCTTGTTTTATTTAAAGATTTTTTTTTACTTTTTTCAACTTTTAGCGCGCACGCTCGAGTTTTAGCGTGCAAAAAATAGTATGGCAGCGCAAAGACTTCTATTTAAACTGAGGAACTTACCTCACTTCAGTCAAAGAATATAATATATTATACACTACGCAAACCTCAGTTTAAATAGAAGTCTTTGGGGCAGCGCAGACGCGTGCAACGGACGCGGGCGGACTGTCACGCGCGGGGCGGACGACAGGCACGCGGCGCGAGCGCACGCTTGTCGCAGTTGACGTTGTTTGGTTGTTTCCGTTGACGTCTAACGTCTTTTTGCCAAATAATAAATTAGTTAATAATCCATGGATTTCATGGTAATATACTCGACACAACTGTTGACGCTCGAGATTAAAAATTATACTAGCAGCGCTAATTAAGATGGACGCACGCGACGGGTGAACGCTCGCGGATTCGTGGCCCGCAGCGGTATTTCGAGTTCCGACGTGTGCGCCCGCGCCCGCATTCGTTGCCTTATATGAATTACTAGATGTTCCGCGCGGCTTCGCCCGCGTCACAAAAGCATAGGAATGTCACGGAAACCTTAAATTTTTCCTCAAAAAAAGAAACCTATGTCCTTTCACGTGGTATATTCTTCACTAGCGACCCGCCCCGGGCGTAGCACGGGAATAAAATGTATAGCCACTGAAAAAATGATTAAAATCGATAGCCCATCACGATCCTTCATGTGGTCTACTTCTTATCTCCAAATAACATAAAAATTGCTCCAGTAGTTCGCGAGATTAAACCTTTTCAAATAATTTTCTACATTCTTCTATTAATCTTAGCATGATAAAATATAGCTTACCTATAGCTACGGATGTGCCGTTGCCGGCAATATTGCCGAAGGTGGGAATATTGCCGGCAACGCTGCCCGAAGTGGAAATTTTGGGGAATATTGGCTAAATGTTAGCAATATTGGACAGATAGGTGTAGAAAACTCATAAAATAAATGTATCTTAGCGTTATATAAGAAATATTTAAAAAATACATATCCTTGATACAAAGTGCCAATGTTGCCGGAAAATTGCCGGGAATATTGCCGACAAAATTGCCTGTAATAATAGATATTTTCCAAATATATGTTATTTATATTACTTGCGCTAGGGAAAAAAATCGGCCAAGTGCGAGTCGGACTCGCGCACGAAGGGTTCGGTACCGATACATATCAAAAATAGGCTTCTATTGTGTTGTTTGTTTGGGAGACCCCTTAAATTTTTATTTTATTTTAATATTATTATTAAATATTAAAGTACACAAACAACAACAAAAATGTGTGAAAAATTAAAGTCCCTACCTCTGGCCATTGTTGATATAGAGCGAAAAAGGCCGAAAAAATCACGTTTGTTGTATAGGAGTCCCCCTTAAATATTAATTTTATTTTGTTTTCAGTATTTGTTGTTATAGCGGAAACAGATATACACAATCTGTGAAAATTTCAGAAGTCTAGCTGTAGCGGTTCTTGAGATACATATAATTATTAACAAACTAACGAGACTTTTATCATATTAATTTAAAAAGACGCCATCTAGTTGACTCACAGGAATACTTTCTATCAACGCCATTAGCTCCTAACATGCAGGTACTAATAAAAAAGTGTAGAGGTCAAATCAAGGTCAAATGTCGTTGTCTAGCTTTCAAAGAATGATGCGTCAAGTTGGTCGGTATATCCAATAAAAACCACTTGCCTATGAAATGAAACCTTATAATATCATAAGCTTCAATTTTTATTATGGACAGAACACGGTAAACAACCGGAGAAAAAAGATATCACACCTGACATCATAGGACTACCCATGGACTTAAACCACTTCAGTACGAAAGCTATTCTCAAAAAATGTCTTCGCTGACGTCATAGACCGTACTCATAGACTCGTAGACCGTCAACAACAAGGGAGGGATGCTTTAGTTCATCATTATTGTACGTGTTTGACAGGGCGGCGCACAATCGGTGCGTGTGCCCATATTATTTCAATAATATGGTGTTTAGACGTTGGTCGCCACGATGTATTTATTCACCCGGCACTATATTTGGAAGACATCATTTTTGACGATGAATGTGTATATGTCGCAGTCATCTGGTTCAATCTGCGATTCGATTGAATGACTAGCGCATTCATTGAATGACACCATTCAATTGAATGAATTGAACGTCCATTAAACAATCGTCCCTCAACGTTCAACTAGTTAGCGATTTATAGCACAGCGTTTTGAAGATAGCGGACATGAAATCAGTCAGGTAATTGAACGTATTTCATTTTCTTCCTACTGCGGTGCTACTAGAGTCACTAAAACAAAATATATGGCGTCAAACAGCTCGCACAGCTGATAGCACTGTGTTGATATTTTATCGATTACATTTACATTAAAGTACTTTATTTGTGATAACTAATATAATAATATGAAAGCATGGATTTACTTATAACTACCCCGTCAACGGCTACTTGAAAAAAATTGCATCTCATTTAACGACTTACGATTATTACGACTTTTAGTCAAGACGTTAAACGTTACAGTCAACGTCTTGACGAGTTGTCCTTTAGTCATTCAATGAATGCGCTAGTCATTCGATCGAATCGCAGATTAAACCAGATGACTGCGACATATAGACCATGGAAGTTGTAACTGTAGTAAATGACTATTAAAAAATAAGTGTTTATTTTGGTAGTATCACCCTAAGGTTCATTACCCAAGTGATAAGCAGACTAAAATACAGAATAGAATGATTTTTTTCCATTGTAGATTTGATTTTTACAAAAAATAAGTAGGACCCAAAAATACAACTTTCAATGTTCCAGACTGTACATTTCCGGTCCATTCATAACATAAACTGTTTCATTTCAGTAACTTTAGGTCATAAGCAATAGGCTAACAGATATTAGAACTTTATTGGCTATGCCGGCCAGGGTCCATACAAAAGTGCCCATCATCCTTTACGCTGAAAAAATGAGCGTTAAGGAATTTCAATCCAAAAACAAATTAGGTTGCTTTGATCATTAAGTATTTTATTTTGTTGACAAAATAATCTGAATTATTTTATAATAAAGCTATATAAATGGATCGGCAACATTGCCTATTTTCCCGGCAAAATGGAAATTTGCTGGCAATGGCAAAATTGCCGGCAGTGGGGAATTTGCCACTCGGCACATCTCTACTTATAGCCTTTCTCAATAAATGGGCTATCTAACACTGAAAGAATTTTTCAAATCGGACGAGTAGTTCCTGAGATTAGCGCGTTCAAGTTAGCCCTTTCAAATAATTTCTCCCGTTTTTTCCACATTTTCCTCTATTTCTTCGCTTCTATTAATCTTAGCGTGATAAAATATAGCCTATAACCTTCCTCGATAAATGGGCTATCTAACACTGAAAGAATCAATGAGTTTCTAAAATACTAGTAACATACAATATCATTGGAAAGAATCATCAAAATCCGTTGCGTAGTTTTAAAGATTAAAGGGAACAAAGGGACATGAGGGAAAAAAGTGACTTCATTTTATAATAAGTATAGAAATAGATGTGCGCCAAATAATATAAAAATTGCTCCAGTACGTTTAAATAAGCCCTTTCAAATAATTTCCTCCGTTTTCATACTTTCCTCTATTTCTTCGATCCTATTAGTCTTAGCGTGATAAAATATATCCTATAGCCTTCCTCGATAAATGAGCTATCTAACACTGAAAGATTTTTCAAATAGGACCAGTAGTTCCTGAGATTAGCGCGTTGAAACAAACTGTTGCTAGTTATAAACGACCTCTGTGGTAAGCGCGTTGGACGCTCAAGCCGGGGGTCGCGGGTTCGAATCCCGCCGACGGAACAAAAAGTCTTTCAATGTTCCCGGGTCTGGATGTGTACTTATTAAATATGTGTTTGATATAATAAAAATCTTAAATATATGTATAGTATAAAAAGTATTAAATATAATATATTTCCGTTGTCTGGTACCTGTAACACAAGTCCTTTAGGTACTTAGCACGGGGCCAGACTGACGAGGTGTGAAGCGTCCATAGATATTATTATTATTAATCATTAATAATTGATATTATATAGCACAGGAAATTAAAACCATTTTAATTTTGTTGAGATCTATATTTTGACTCCATCAGCACAACAAAAAATGTTAAAGCCAGAGTCGAAATATTAAAAGTAAACCTTACTGTATGAAGTCTCATAATGAAAATAATCACAGAGAAAACTTATAAAATAATAAAATACTAATTTACAAGATACATTAAAATTTAAAGATTTAACAAAAATGATGCTTACTTAATATTATTATTTGTAGCATACGAGTCCCGACACCTGTGTCCGATACTTTAATGTCATGTATGGCATAATTTATCGACTAATTAGCTCTAAAATTTTTCTCCCTCACGGTTGTATATAATGGCAGTTATTTTAGTTTCTTTTTCGGGCTCCCATCTGAGTTCTGACCAATAATTCTCATGTAATACAAATGGCCTATGAACATAAAATAGGTCTCGTATTTTGATAGCAAAACTTGCGGACTACGCTAATAGTTAACACAGACATTATGTTATAAATTTCGTGGAAGAAAAAAAAACAAAGTTTGTGAAAAATCTAGTCCATTAAACTGGTCCTTTTTTTAATAAAAAATTGAGATCTTTATAAATTCCTGGACTTCTTGTTTTCAGTCAGATAGTTAAAATTTACAAAAGTAAGGGGGGAAAAGTGACTGCAAAATATACCATACATGATAATTACATTAAAGGCACGGACACTGGTGTCGGGACTCGGGAAGTCGGGACACATTGTATAATATGTATTCACAAGAGTTAAAATTACATCCTGAAATGTATTAGGTATGTACAAATAATATGTGTCATTAAAATATTAGATCCATATTCGTAAAATCATTATACACTTACAAAAATTATACATGTATGCGTTTTTACTTTTTATGAACAAAAATAATTACAGGTAGAATCAAAATTATTTATCATGGTTATAAATTACAAGTTACATTTCGTAAGTAAAGAAAGAATATTTTGGAAATGGATCATCAGAAATAAAATATAATCGGTGAAGTGCGACTTGGACTCGCGCACGAAGGGTTCCGTATCATTATTCATTAGCAAAAACGTGCCAAAAATTGTCTTCTTTTGTACGGGAGCCCCCTTAAATGTCTATTTAATTCTAATATTGTTATTAATTATCAAACGACACATATTATAGTTAGCGACTTTGAATTTAAATTCTGTTGTCATTATTGATATTGAGCAAAAAAGCCAAAAAAACACGTTTGTTGTATGCGAGCCCCTCTTAAATATTAATTTAATTTTGTTTTTTTAGTATTTGTTGTTGTAGCAGCAACAGAAATACACTAGCATTGAAAATTTCAAAAGTCTAGCTTTAGCTTTTTTTCTTGAGATACAGCCTGGAAACAGTCAGGGACAGACGGACAGACAACAAAGTCTTAGTAATAGGACCCCGTTTTTAGGGTTCCGTACCCAAAGGGTAAAAACGGGACCCTATTTATAAGACTTCGATGTTTGTCTGTTTGTCTCCAGGCTGTAACTCAAGAACCAAACAAATACTAAAAATAAAATAAAGTTCCCATACAAGAATTTAAGAAACGTAATTTTTTTGGCCTTTTTTACTCGTAATCTATAATGGTAACAGATAGGTACTTGAAATTTTCACAATATCCTTAATTGTATTTGTAATTTAATAATTAATAATAAAATTAATATTTAAGGGGGGCTCCCATACAAAAAACACAATTTTTTGTCAACTTCCACTCTATACCGGTACGGAACCCTTTGTGCGCGAATCCGACTCGCACTTGGCCGATATTTACCCTTTGGGTTCGGAACCCTAATAAAAGTCGTAAAATTTAGAAATCATTATGGGGTAATAATAGTAGTAAGTAAATAATCACTAATCAATGACTAATTTGAACATTTTTAATATTTGCATGTTAAAATATGTACTTAGTAATATTTCAATTATTAAAATATAAAAGATGCATCATCATATAGTTAAAATTAAATATTATTACGAGCAGTGATTTACAAAATGTCATTAGTGTATTTAAATATCAAGATGCTATAAAGTACGGGGTCGCCGATAAGCCGGTGTACCATTAAGTGCCAACCCACACGTACCACAACTACACGACATCGCAACGACAAAATGTCGTCGAGCAGTGGTTACATGTGAATGACGCTGCAGCATTTTGTGGTTGCGTTGTGGTACCGACAAAATGCCGAGTGGTTGCGATGTGGTTACGTACGAAACTCAATGAAACGGAGGGCGGGAAAAGCGCGGGCGGTGTGCGCGCACTGTCGTTGCATCGACGCAACGTTGTGGTTGCGATGTGGTCGGCCGTGGTTGCGTCTGACAAGTGATCGACAACGACTGCAAAATGTGGTACGTGTGAATGGTCCAGTTCATTTACAATACGAAATATACGCCCGACCACGTCGTGTGTTTGTCGTGTGGTTGCGGTTGTCGTGTGGTTGTGGTACGTGTGGGTTGGCCCTAATTCTCTTTCTGCCAATACTAGGGGTCGGCAACCTTTCGGTGACCACACACAATTTTAAAATACATATATTGAAACAGAAATTGGTTACATACAGTCACACAGTTTAATAAAAATATTATATTCTATACACATTGGAGATTTCCTTAGCAAACTTCAATTGCTTTTGAGCATTAAATAATTCGACTTCTAAAAAATATCCACAGCCGAACATAATTATAACCTCCTCGTTTTTTGGAAGTCGGTTCATAAAATCAATTATTCCTTCTTTTATTGATATTGATAAATTATGTCAATATGAGAATTTCTTAGTATTATAATAATTAATTATAAATAATAATATTATGTAATAGTTTCAAAGTCATTAATCCTTTAAAACAATAAATTATGACGTGTGGTTAAGCAAAAACGACTTGTCAAATATTTAAATATGGATATCCCCAATGCAGTCACAAGATATAAAATTATGAATAGTTTTATAATAATATTACAAAAATAAATACTTTAGATCAATCACACTTACCTAGGACCGTTTAGGTACTAAGTTTCTCACGCACATCGTAATTAACAAATATATATATAGAATTTTCATATATATTATACGGTAATAGTACAACTCAACAACAACAGGGCTAGGCATTATAATGTGCACTCGCCCTAGTTTTACATAAATTCATAGTCTCTAAGAACAGTGACCGAAACTCACCAGACTTGGAGTAAAATAATCGAATAACGACAACTTATTATAAATAAAGAATGGTGAGTATTAAGTAAATTTAGTACATAAAATTGTACATAGTATTGAAATTATCTATTTTTGACTAATATTGATTCTTAGATGGATGAATTATGAATGTCATCGAATCAATCATCGTCGAAAGATTGCGAGAATCATAAGAAAGGTATGACAACAAGGTCTGAAATTGATAGAATTTTTATAATCCAATTTTGTAGCTCCGCTTGAGTTGCATTACCAATTGATGTTAAAAAGTGAATCGATGTTAGACATAGATAAAATGAGGGTTATGTTAGCACGAGGTGTGTGCTAACTTTACATAAACACAGGCAATATGAACTTAAAATTCAAGCGGGCAAGTCAAAATTCGACACGTGTATTTGGGGGACATGTGTCGGATCGATTTTTGGTGTTGATTTGTAATCGCACACTCCGAGTTCCTTGAGTTTCCACTCCCAACCCATCATCTGCACAGCGTGTAATGTTTCAGCTTCGGTGTGTTGACGTCGAAGCATACCCTCCTGTAATTTTTTAAAAATATATTACATAATACTAGCTGTCCCGGCAAACGTTGTTTTGCCATATAAATAATTTTTGGGTTTTTTGGTATGAAAAATAGATGTTGGCCGATTCTCAGACCTACTGAATATGCATATAAAATTTCATAAAGATCGGTCAAGCCGTTTCGGAGGAGTACGGTAACTAACATTGTGACAGGGAAATTTTATATATAAGATAAGATTTAATTTTCATGTCAAAAAACAGAAAAGTCCAATTTTAAGCATCGATACAGTCGCGATACAGAAGCTGGCCATTGAACCCTAGCGATGCAGTATCGATGCAATCACGTTGCAACATCGATGCTGTATCGCGTTAACATCGCGACTGTATCGATGCTAACGTGAGCCACGAAGCGAATTTTGGTCAGTCATTCGTTGACTGCCACAGCGCGATGAGTTCGATTGAAACTGTTTTAATAACGCTCTCTGTATTATTACTTGAACGCATCGCTGTTAAAAGTCAGTAAGGGGCCTAAGTTATGGAAATACTTTGAGAAAGAAAGGCCCCCTTTGCCTTGGAAACAGCTCGCGGCGCGAACAGCAAAATTTTGGCGCAATGAATGGTACCATGTATTCAAGAATTTGCGTAAGTACAGCTACAATCTACATAATATAAATGGTATTGACCTTAATTTTTTCCCACTTATCATCCACCTCTTGCAGCCAAGAGTTGATCTGTCGGCCATTGCACCGGGATCGTTGCGCGTTTCGTTTCTCCTCTTGGTCCGGAGCGAGTACGTTGTAAACCTCCTTGTCTCTTAGTATTGTGCACACAGAGAACGGTAGAGCCTGAAAACAATGTTAAGCAATTGATTTTACGAAGAGTAATAATTTTATTTAGGTAGCCTATTGACAACAAAAGTGAATTCAAATTTCGAAGTGTTTGGCTAAAAATTGACGAGGAGGGCGCAGTGTCCGACTTTAAGATCTCTCTGGTGGAGCGAGGAGTAAGCGGGGCGGATGCGTGCACGGCGACACGCTATTGGTCGATCATGAATCATGATACTCGTAGATGGAACGTTATTGGCAGCTATTGGCCTATATTCTGTAACAAATAAGTAAAATATACCTGATTGGCTACAGCTCTTTCAGCTCGTCCATGGACTCGTAATATTTCTTGTTCAACAGCTAATACCAATTTCTCCTTCTCGACCAAATGTTGAATACGAAGTCTTGTCCTGTACAAATATGTTCATTATTAATGGCCTCTTTCACCACTTCCTGATAAGTGCCGGATAAGCTATCCACCACTTAACTTGACAGATAAAGTATGGAGAATCTGTCAAAAAAGTTGTGGATAGCCAATCCGGCACTTTATCAGGAGGCGGTTAAAACAGGCCCTTAACATCTATTATTATTGATGATATTTTATTTTATCGAGGAACTCAGAATTTACTGAGTGTTTTGTTTTTCTCCAACAAGCAAAGTCAGCAGGTTTTAAATTTTGCTTTAGTTCAAACATTTTGAGCATTATTTGGCTTTTTTTTTGCATATTATTATTAAGTAATATTTACCTCGCTTTCTCCTGACTATGGAACTCATTGAACATCTGTGGAGGCAGGTTCGGCGGTACCTCTACAATCGGTTCCAAATCCACTTTACTCTGTAGCGTGTAGGTGCACCGATTCATTAGATACTTGTTGAAATCCTTAGGCGGCTTGGGCTTTACGGGAAACAGGGATTTCTGACGACGCTCGATCTACGGAAAGTGTATACTAGTAAGCAATTATTGATTCAATAGTCAAATGAAGACTTGAGGAACCTTGTATTACCTGTTTGCGAATATGGATATACATTTGGTAAGGGTTAGAGTGCGTGATGTTGTGAGCTGCAGTCGTGCTGTCTGCGGCCTGCTCATTCTTTGCCTCACGAGAATGACTGTCCTTCGATGCCTTTATCTTCCTCTTCCTTGGATGTAATTCTGAACAAGTACCAGGGACCGTTATGAAGTAAATGGAACCAGTTTAACCTCTCTACTCAGAAATGTGTATACAGGGTGCAATTAAACCTTCCGGCCAAATTTCGATACATAGATCGAATTTTGGATTTACCCCACAGAGGGTAGGTTTCATTGTACCCTGTTTATTTTTTATGTAACACAAAATGCAAAATACAGCAATTGAGTATTTTATACTAATTGTGTTTTAATATTTTACTAAGGAATTTGCACACATTTACTTTAAACAATATTCTTTTTTAATTCGGTTAAAATGGTAATAAAATAAAGTTTAACCTGATTCAGTTCGGCCCGACGATGTAGATGGCCCATGATCATCGTGTCCCTGTAAATTAAACACACCGTTATTACTATTCTTTTACTAGCTCAACACCATACTATCTACGTATTTCGCCCTCAACACAAAAACAAACCAACAACCAACAAAAGAGGAAAAAGGTATTAGTCGAGAAAAACTTTGTGCACATACTGCACTAAACCTACATTCCCCAGTTTAGCTAGGAGGGGATAGAAAATATCCGACAAAAGTGTAATAAACGAAATTAATAAAAAAAATCATTTGGAAAACAAAATTTTTAAATAAAACGCAAACAAAATACTAAAAGCTCAGGCATAGAAATTCTGCAACACTAACGAAATATTACATAATATGTGGATAACAGTCATAGTATTATGCATTTCAATGAATATTATAAACAATAATGTTATTAATGTATAGCAAGACCTTTTTAGAACTATGTCCCTATCGCCACACGTTCAAGAATGTATTTTACTTGTAACTTATATTTTTCATCGTCAGTCAATTTATATATTATAATAGCAGGTTCTTCCATGCTAATATCAGTATAATTATTGAAAATGGAGATTTAAAAAGATACACAATTCGTTGTGGTCACAACTCACAGCTAAAACATCTACTTTACACTTAAGGGGCCGAGTACCCTCGAAATTCTCATACATACTTCGATCACTAATATACAAGATACACAATCCGCGGCAAAAAACGACCTCACCAAAAGAGCACCAAACTCAACATTCTGGTGCACTTTTGATTTAGTAGTGCTCGAACGCTCCGCCGGGAAACATGCCTCAGTGCGCGTTTAATAATTGTAGAAATCATACGTCTAAAACCAAAAAAAAGGATGGAATTTCATATTTTCGGTAAGTATTAATTTTATCCTAATATATTTCTTACAATTGTATTGTAAATATTGGTATTTCTTTAAGAAATCACCAAAAGACAGTTTTAAAATTAAGTTGTAAATAAATCAACACCAGGTATAAACCATCTCAATTGCGAATACTCATACTAAAGGTACTTATCGTAGTTTATCATGCCCACTTGAAATGTTCGGGTTATAAGCTATGTTTCTGTTCCATTTGATGGAGTCGCTATTACTATTATTTTTTTATTGAGGATTTTTTTCAGGTCTTTTAGTTTGCATTGATAGTTTAACGTATTTATATAAGACTCTGATTGAATCTGATACTGTTTCTTTTCTTTTTATCCAAAGTCACTATAACTTTGCATTTGAAATACTTCAGATGAATTGAAATCACAATATCATCCAGATAAATGGGTTTTTCAGTATAAATAGCGAAGAATTTCAAACCAAATTCGGATTACCCCGATACAATAGCGAAAAAATCTTGAAAATCGGTCCACAAACGGCAAAGTGATCGTTTACGATAAACAGACGAACATAATATTATATTCTCCAGGAGGAGATTATAATATTATGTTCCCATCTTCGATCAAATTTAGTTCCCATTAAGGATTTTTTAAGTCGGTTAAAAAGTATGGGCGTTGGGTGATGTGAGTTGTCCTTTGTGGCCTATCGGAAAATGTATGTACACTTATGTATATTTTGGTTAATGATAAAATTAGACATAACATTAGAACAACATAATATTACAAGTAAAAAATAATTACTCCTCACTTTATACATTAAACTTCGGAAAAATAAAAAAATGGACTATTAAAATTATTACAAATTACAATCACCAAAAAAAATTTGAACAGTTCGACTCCACTCATACTTCACTTCGCCCTGTTCCAGCGGCGAATTTCGGTCGTAAAATTGATTTTTTTTTGGCACTATACAAATTTGAACTTAAATCATATACGCGGATGGTTGAATTTAGTATGAAGCGTGCATCGGACGTAAAAATTTTATTGCTTTGTAAACTCAAATGTACATTGTTTTATATAAAGATCTTTAATAATTACTGTGATTAAGGTTGATTTTAGATAAATGTATACTTTTTTAAACTCTATTACTCGGCGACAGATTTTAGAGAGGTTTTGTATGAGACTGTGTATCTTGTATATTAGTGATCGAAGCATACATACGTAATACCAAAATCATTTTCTCATACGAAAATATTTAACATGTCTGAGTTATTTTTCAGCTTAAAATGGTAATTATCTAGGTTCCTGCACAAAAATTTACTTCAAAATATTTAAACACATTTTTTTTTGTTTTTAATTTTTTTTAGTAAATTTACTACTAAATGTTTAAACACTAAAAAATAGAGTAAAACACTAAAAAAATATATAAATAAATAGTAAATTTACTACAAAATATTTAAATACTAAAAAATATTTTTTAGTATTTAAATATTATTTAGTAGTAAATTTACTAAAAAAAATTTACTTCAAAATATATAAACACTTTTTTTTGTTTAAAAAAAAAAAAAATGTGTTCCTGCACAAAAATTGTGCAGGAACCTAGGTAATTACTATTTTAAACTGAAAAACAACTCAAACATGTTAAATATTTTCGTATGAGAAAATGATTTTGGAATAACGTATGTATGAGAAATTCCAAGGGTACCCGGCCTCTTAAGGTTCAGTTCTTGTCAAGGCTTCAATGAAAAAGCTTACATTGCATTGTGGCAAACTATTATCGTGTTGCTGACATGACGGAGTTGCGGACGTAACGGGCTACAGCCTACAGCAATGTGGTCAAAAGATTGAGTGCCTCTATTATTTGCTATGACATTACGTCTAATAATTTTGTTGTTTGTGATTAGTAGAAATCACAAACCATCGTGATCGTTTTCATTAGGTACAGCCACCTCAAATTACAATAAGAAATTTTAGTATGACCACAAAGCGTTGCGAACTACTTCTCTAAGTATCTGATACATTAATGAATATTACTAATGAAAAATAATCGGAGAGAAATAAAATATCCTAAGGTTTATAAAAAAATAAACAACAATAAATGATTATAAAATACAATTCGCTAGTACACCTAACAATCTACAAATACTTACGGACAGCTGTGGGCTCTTGTTAAAATTGGTTTGGTTTGACGAGCTGGACCGAGTCTCTGTATGCGGTGAAGTTCTCTCCTTATCAGTGTCAGTTGTTCTGTGTGATCGTAAGACTCTTTGGCCGGCCTAAAGGAAAATAAATTGTTGCAAATCTTTCATAGCCTGAGGACTGCTATAATATTCAGGAATTTTGTTTTTCATATGGATATTATACAAAGACACATTTTCTTATGCTCGATTTGATACCTATTTCAGCATGCAGGTATCTTGTTATAGAAAATGTTTAAGCACAAATTGGTACCCCTCCTAACTAACTAGAAAGTTGCATTCTACAACTGCGACAGTGAATTTTGATAAGTCATGTTATTCACCCCACGAATTCTAAAAAGAAACCTCAAAAGTGATGTTGATACAAATTACAGCTTATGTTTACACTGACCTTTCCTCCTTCCGAAGTTCTCTTGTCATCTGATGTTCCATCTGAGCTGTCGGATGTCTGACCGGTGTCTGTGCTCGTACAAGGAATGACATAGGGCAGGGTGGAGGCACTTCCTCTACCCTTACCGCTCCCCCTTTGCCCAGAACCACCTGATCCAATTACAAACATAAGTGTGCATTTGTCAAAAAGATAGGTAAGTGATCTTTTTATTTGTCTCAAACATCAGCTTTTTTTATTAATTTCATATTTTTTTCTTTTTTACCATACCAAGACCTTATTTATAGTACACAAATGAATAACAATTATTGCAAATGTCACAAAAAAAAAATATTGATACAAAACCCAAAACATGTAAAGCACAAGCAAATCCAGGTAGTAAGATTTACGAAAAACATTTTTTGCATGCCATAACAGTTCACTTAAATAAAAGATTAGAAAAAAATGAGGCAAAAATATGGGTACAGAATTTATAGCTTACAACAATAAAAAACCTAGTTTATCCAATCTAACCCATCTACTGCTGATAAGAAAATATTCTATACCTGCTAGCTTCCTTTTTTGTTTGGATGGATATGTGGATAAGTTCTGACTTATCCACATATCCATCCAAACAAAACTCAGAATAGTATTTTAGGAAGAAGTAAAAATAGATTTGTTTACCAATTACAAAACACCAACGAAGTCAGTTCGGGAATCGTATTTTATTAATGACACCAATATAATAATATTCTACTATTTATACCAATTTCATACAATTCACATTTATTACAAACATCAAAATTAAATTTAAGAAATTAAAAAAAACCCCGCCACTTAATGAAATAATATTTACTGACTTTAAGTTTAAATAATTCCTAGTCTAAAGTGATATTTTAGTTCATAATTGTTGTCACAGTGTGTCGGGGACCGCCAACAGCGACTTTTGTATTTTGTATCGCTAAGTCACTGATTGCCTCGATTCAGTTCGCACTTTGCTGTGAACAGCGGGGCTAAAATGGTCACATTTAGCAATTCCTCTCAATCAATTCAGCAAATGAATTGTCAAAACTGTCAAACTGACAAATGTCAAATCAGTACAAAAATACAGAAATGAATTGCAAGCAGAGTTGCATTTTGCGATTTTAGAAAAATGAATCATAGTATGATTCATATCATGATTCTTCAAAGCGACCATTTTAGCCCTGCTGACCCTTAAACTATATGTATTGTTATGTGAAATCAAACATCTACATTAGTGGTCCCCGACACACCTTGACAACAATTATGAACTAAAATATCACTTTAGACTAGGAATTATTTAAACTTAAAGACAATAAATATTATTTCATTACTTTTTAAAGTAGTTTGGCAGGGTTTTTTTTTTTTATTTCTTAAATTTAATGTTATTTCATTTTTTCTAAACTTGTGTTGGTTATAGTGCAGAATAATTCCTATCAACAGGATCATATTATATCCCAATGAATAGTATCTATGAATGTCCTCTTGGACGAGGCCGTCGATATGAGTCCAAACATGAAACCTTCACTTTGGGTTCATATGGAGCTTGGCTCCTATAGAATCCAGGTGATGCAGCAGCATGCAAATATTTACAGTTTATCTATGTCTTACTAGTTGTTGCAATTAAAATGATCCCAAACACGAAGCCGTTGCTCTAAGTTGGTGAGGAGTTGGGTATCCTAATCCCTATTGATTACCAGGTGATGCTGCAGCACCATGTCAACTTTCCATTCATGTGTACATACATATTCATAAATGTCACGAACTAGAATACAAAATATGCCCACCAAACGACTGCATGTTGCTAATCAGCCCTTCACGAACCATATGAACCGCGATTTTCCAGCACTGAGCAGGCTGATGATGATGAACTATAGCTAAGAACACTCTCGATCATGTCAGCTTTCAAACAAAAAAACTAGATCAAAATCGGTCCACCTGTTTGGATGCTACGATGCCACAGACAGACAGACCATCAAACTTATAACACCCCTCTTTTTTGTCAGGGGTTAAAAAGGATGCAGCTAAAAAATCTATCAAAAATCTTAATTGTAGACATATTTTTCACCATTCTGTACACATATTTGCCATGTGCGTAACTAAAAACACTTAAATACAAATCTTACCATCACCTTCTTGTTCGTTCCTGTTATTGGAGCCACTTGCTCCCCCAGGAATGACAATTTTCAGAGGTGGGACCTTCGGAGCTGATGATTCTTGACTCTTCTGATCATCACCGTCACCATCATTATCTTTAGCTTGATTTGGTTTAGGGCTTGCTACCGGGCTTTTTCTATCTTGCTTGTTTGATTGAGATCCAGATGACCCTTTGGTGTTGCCAGATTTTCCCTAACAAAATATATATTAATAACTTTGTAAATTCAGTACTCCATAATAAAGATCACTATGAGGTGCTAAATTCTTCTATTACATAAAAGCTCATTCATCATTATCATTACAGATTTTTTGTCTGTAATGATAATGAAAATTTTTCAACTTAAAAACCAACAAAGTACAGGCAAGAATATGCTGTATTACAAAAAATATTAAAAACTATTCTTTACCTGATGTGAGCTTTGAGCATTGGCCTTTGTGCTGTTGCTGCCTTTGCCTTGTCCCTGTGCGCCTTTCCCTGAAGATGAACTTCCAGATTGTCCTTTGCCGCTCTGTGATGTACCCTTACCCAATGACGCCTGTCCAGTTTTACTCGCCGGCCCCGGAGGTTTGCTACCAGTTAGGATTCTGTTAAGATATTTTAAAGGAAACCTTACATAAAATCTTTAGGTTCTAATTTTTTTTATTATAGAGGAGATATGCTCTAAACTCTAAAGTAATAGGTATATTTTTCAAGACTGTCAACCAGAAACACAAAACATTGAATACATACCGATTGGTACCACTTCTTGCAACTGGAGCCGGCTTGGCCATAGGTTCTTTCTCTTCATTCTCTTTTCTCTTCTTGCGTTTGGAGACGTCATCTTCTGCAGCCTCAGCCTCTTGAGTGTCTTCCGTGTATGTCCTCTTTGAAGCTGAAGTACCCTCATCTTGAGTGGAGGACACAACACCGCTACTCAGCTGCATACCATCTAACAGAGAAACACAATTTTGTTCAACACAATTTAATGAAATTATATATTATATTTAGAAATAAAGAAATTAGAGATTTTTTTGTTACTGGTAATTAAAATACCTCTCAAAAATAGAAACATTGGCAAGAGTCTCTGCTAGACTAAAATTTTTCCAAGGTTGGAAAAATTTTAAGCCAATTTTTCCAAAACGCTATATACAAAATGTCAGCACATGCATAACTTATCAAAATATGGTATTATATAATTATATTTAAAAACCACTTTCCTATCCAACTTTATATTATGTTGATAACAAATAAAATACAGATATCAAGCTGAAATTTTTGGAAATACTTAAATTATTTTTAAGCATTATTTCTTTACTGTATTTTAAAAAATCTGCTATTTTTTTACCTTGGCAACATCCCTATTATAAGTTATTTATAAAAATTATAATTGTGATAGAAATTCAAGGACAAAATTTAAACATTGTCTTTAAACCTAATAAGCAAACAAATCATTAATTCATCAAGCCCCAAGCGGCCACATCCGGCCGCGATAACAATACAAAACCTATTGTGTCTCGTTTTGCCACGATCGACTGGTTAAAATGAATTGTAGCTTGATACATGAAAATAAAATATTATATTGAAAAAATGCATAATATAATATTATATGAATATATCAACTTAATCTTTTGATTGTGGAAAAAAGAGACAATAGCCTTTCTATTATTATCGTGAGCACCGGTGCTCATACAGGGCTTGATAGGTGGGAAGGGAATGTCCTAAACACCATTTTATACTTAGTATGAATACAATAAAAATGCAATAATTTTTATTAGTAAGTTTTATGAATATCTAGATTTTATTGCAATAGATAGTTACCATCTCTGTTCTCATTGTTACTTCCTTTATCCTGGTTTGGAGTTTCTTTACTCTCAAACTGTTCACCTTGTGCTAGGCCCTCCATTTCAATTCTCTTATTATTGTCACTGCTCGCACTTGCATTGCCACTTTTCTTAATGCTGTCATACCTTGTTCTGCCAACGTTGTTAGCTCTCGCGTTATCTATATAAACATTAGAAATAATAATTATTACAAACAGTAAAACATTAACACAAACAATGAACATACAATTATTGAACACTTAGTATATTGTACTTGATACACATATTTTAACATCGAATCTACATGGATCTCAGCTGAATACAGAACAAACATTCCAGGTTGCGGCAATGGACTTGAACTAAGCAATTTTTCAAATTGTGCACGACAATTTCCGAGGGCATAAGACACGGTAGTGTAACAGAACCGGTAAAGAACAGACAGAAGAAAAATTGGTTTAACCGGAAAAATAATAGGTCGTCAAAGTATAATAGGCACAAAGTGAGTACAATAATAATTACAATGAACATATTTACCAAATCGCAGATTTCGAATAAAGTGAAGCTAAAGTAATGGCAATATGACAAGCATGCAACAACCAAACATGTCACCTTTTTATATCGCATCTAATTAATAATTATGTTTGTCGTCGCGTCAGTTAGGTCAATACTATTAGTAGTTCACGAAAGGGTCATTGCATGAACGTGGTTCAAATGCGGCATGCAATACAGAATTGAATTCAACAACAAGAAATTATCTTAATCGTTGACTCGCCTTTAATGTGCGAGAGCGCCCTTCTTTGCATTTCACGTTCACAGACACTTTAGGAAAGATTTTCAGTTGCCGATTATTGTTTTCACATCAAATTCCTGGCTATCTCAGTTCGAAATTTCACCATCACGAAGTTGACGTTACTGAGCGGCCATAACGAGAATAAGATACACGCCCCAAGACATTTCGTTTATGAACAGCACGACAAATATACACTATGTTTTGTAAAATAATTCAAAGTAATAAACAATATTCACACAAACCAAGTTCAAAGGTGAAATCGAAGCATAATTTTTATTCTAAAGTAAATTATCACGACAAACGACAAATAAAATGACAACAGACAAATAGTAGAGCCCAAGCCGCAGGGCGCAGATCGTTCACCCGTGCGAAGTTCACATCACGTGTAATAATACTCCGTTCCACGTTCTTTACAATCAAGTTGTAGCAAAATTATTGTCTGTGATTTGTAATATTTCGTAGTTATTTACATTCGGTGCACAATATTAGATTTTTTCCCGTCCAATAAATATTTATTTTTAGGCACACTTTCGGTTATGTGGCGAAATAATTTCCTATTTATTTGAAGTTGAACTTTTTATTACGCACGGCAGTAACATAGTGAGAAACGAAACGTAATATTTGATAGGGCGGCCATTTTGTTATTGTATTGGATAAGGCGGGAGATTTGAATTTCAAATGCAATGTAGTCTGAGTAACAAGTGCCATTTTCCTCGAAACCTGATCTCTCACCGAAAATTATGATTTTGGTCTCATTCGATTCGGAATACCATCTAGAACATTCTATCAAAATTCCAAGAGGGACTGAAAAAAAAATGCAAAAGTTATAAACAATTAAGTAAACAAAAAGAAGGGTTTGGTTTTTTTTAATAATTCAAAAACTATTAGAGATAATCAAAATTTGAAAATTTATCCTTAAAGACCAGGAAATTTCCTTAAAAAATCCTCGATCCTGTAACCTCACCAATAAAAATAACAGCTCAAAAAATTATATTGGTCCAGTTCATTTACAATACGAAATATATACCCTACCACGTCGTGTGTTTGTCGTGTGGTTGTGGTACGTGTGGGTTGGCCCTAAGTAGACATATCAATCTATACATATAATAAAACTGTAGAAATGAGAATTCTGTACATTAAAGATATTCAAAAAATAATAAGCGGGGGGTGTTACTACATCGCTATAGAAGCCAAAACTGTGGTTAGTTTTTTTGTCTGTCTGTCTGTATGTTTGTTCCACTATCACACGAAAACCACTGATCCGATTTGAATGCGGTTTTCGCAGATATATTTGTCTTCTTCCAACTTAACATCTGGTGTATAAAAATTATTCCCCCCACCCCCCCTAAGGGGCCAAAAGAGGGGGTCAGATTTTGTATCAAATTTTTTTCTTTAATGAACTTACTTCGTATTATTAACTGTGTTTTTCAACTTAACATTTGGTGTATAACATTTTTCCTCCCTTCTTAGGGAACAAAAGAGGGGGTAAGATGTTGTATCAACCGATGAGTGATGAAGTAGAAATACTTTATATGGCAAAACAACGTTTGCCGGGACAGCTAGTAAACAATAATCCGCTAACAAAAATAAGTTATCACAATTTGTTTAATTATTATGCTTTTCTTAATTTGTTATTAGCCACCATTTTAATGTTAACATAAAAACGCTGATTATTTCAAAAGAACAAAATCTAGAAAATTTAACTATTCTTTTGAGCTAATCATAAAAGGACTTAGAAGAGATATCCATTGGAAAAATTCAACAATTTTTATTTTTCACTTTTTTAAATAATAACAATAATTAAAAAATTAAAGAATAATAAAAATTTCTAGATTTCTTGTTTTGAAATAATCAACGTTTTTAATTTTTATGTTAACATTAAAGTGGTGACAAATAACAAATTAAGAAAAGCATAATAATTAAACAAATTGTGATAATTTATTTTTATTAACGGATTATTGTTTATTGATATGTCTACTAAGTACCCAAATTTTTTATTCCTTAATATTAATATTTAATCACTTAAAATATTTTTTAGTTCACGTATCAGATTGCGGCAAATCACGCGAAATCCGAACCACGCGGTTTTACCGTTACTTTCGCCGCTCAATTAAAGCTATAAGGATTATTGGTAAGGTTACAGAATCTAGGATTTTTTAAGGAAATTTCCTGCTCTTTAAGGATTAGTTTTCAAATTTTGATTATCTCAAATAGTTATCGAAATATTAAAAAAAGCCAAACCTTTCTTTTTATGTTTACTTAATTGTTTATAACTTTTGCATTTTTTTTCAGCCCCACTTGGAATTTTGATAGAATGTTCTAACTGGTATTCAGAATCGAATGAGACCAAAATCATAATTTTCGGTGCATGAGATCAGGTTTTGACGAAAATGGCACTAACCAGAGTAATGGTGGAATTAATAATTACAATATTCACCGAAAAGAAAACTCCTCTTTTTGGTCGGGGGTTAAAAATTATTGTAAATTGTTTTATTAATATGGTTTTATAAAAAATTACAAGGATGGATGGCGATGGAAAAGTGTCTGTCTGTGCCTCTGCACGCTTAAACCGCTAAATCGATTTTAATAAAATTCGGAATGGAAATAATTTAAGACCCGGAAAGAAAATTGTATCCCCGAACAGCAAGAAATGGAAAGGGCGTAAGCGACAAAATGGTTTTTGTCGCGTAATTTAAAAACCATAAATATTGTGTTTCATATAAGCTATGGGCAAATTAAAGTGTTTGCTTGAACCAATCTATGTACAAATTTTGAAAGCTGGCTGCGTTTCTACTGAAGCGGATCGGAGCGGAGTGGAGCTTAGCGGAGTCCGAATTGACCAATCAATTGAATGACAGCGAAGCGGAGCGAATATTTCGAGCAGGACAGCGGGGCGGTGCGGTGCGGAGCGGGATCTCGTAATCTTCGCATTCAAGTAGAGAAAGATATAAAATTATTGCTTCTTTCTTTTTATACGGCAACATGACGTATGGTCTTTCTGAGGGATTGAATGTAACTAAGCGCAAAAATGCGCGATTCCAAAAGTATGCTCCGCTCAACTCCGCTCCACTCCACTCCGCTCCGCTACAGTGGAAACAATGAGCACTTTTCACTGCTCCTCTCCGCTCCGCTTCAGTGGAACGAAGCCTAAATCACTCTCCTCTCACCTCTGTTGGCAAAATTATAATTCCTTTTTTACAGAGTTTTTTTTTTTGATTATTCTTTGTTATAAAAGTTGACCAATCGTGTTTGCTGTGTGTAATTCAAAGATAAAGACTGATGATGAACACCTACTGACAATGAACTTTATCTTATTAGCTTTAAGTCATTGATGAGAAAAATCGATACCGCTACAGCCAAATTATCAAGGCGTCGCCTTAACAAATTATTTTAGTTAATAAACTATAAAGATAACGAATCGACGGAAGAATATTGATGCAACAAATTCATACTTAGTATTCATACAGACTCATACTTCTACTAATAAGTAATAATAATCTATATAAAATATATAAAAGAAAGTTGTGTTAGTTACACTACTTATAAGTTATAACTCAAGAACGGATGCACCGATTTGGCTGAAAATTGGTGAAGAGATACTTTGAGTCCCGGAAAAGGACATAGGATATATTTTGTCCCGGAAAAATGTACGGTTACTGCACAATATACTTTTATGATTTGCGCGTAAACTACTCAATCGATTTTGATGAATTTTTGTATGGAGATACTTTAAGTCTCGGGAAAGGACAAGGGATATTTTTTTATCCAGGAAAATGTACAGTTCCCGCACAATAAACTTTAAAAAGTTTGGTCTGAACACGGCCTTAAGGGCCTACACAGACGGACCCCATTTCAACTGCAATCCAACCGCAAATTGCAGTCGGCGTGCAGTAGTGTGAATTGTTTGGTTTGCAGTTCTATTGCAGTCGTATTGCAGTCGTGTCAACTGCATTCAAACTGCACTTGAACTGCAATTTGCGGTTGGATTGCAGTTGAAATGCAGTACGTCTGTGTGGACCCTAAACCGTTGAGGTATTGAGATACTTTTAATCGCGGGAAAGGATAGTTTTTATTCGCCGAAAAAGTAATAGGCTACTTGACCTATATTCAATTTCATTGAACAAATGCATATTTCTAGTAGAACTTGGCCTAGGAAACCGTATTTCACCCTTATTATCAAATAAAAGCTTATGATTGATGAATAAAGTCGATTTGAAAATATGATTTTATGAAAATAGGAATTGTACTGACAAAAACTCTTTTGCAGTACTTCCGATTTGGATGTGACGTCATCCTCATACTAATTTAATATCTTTTATTTATCGCGCTCGCTATATTATGTAAGTTTATTTGTACATAAATAATAAGAATAAGCCTATTATATATTTTCTTCAATAATTCAAATAAAACATCAGTTTTATATATATTATCTCCATTTATTGTAGACGGGAAATGAAATGGCCAAAACTTTTCTCCAAAAGTTTTCAACATTACAAATGATTTCTAATTTCTTATATAATTATTATATAATTTTTGGGCACTTTTAGACTCGTACATTTAGCACATTAAAAAAATTTCAATAAAGAGAGTTTAAAATGCAAAGTGTATGACGTCACACTATGGCGGACAGTGTTTTCAGCGCCATTTAAGAGGCATATTTTTCAATAAACATTTTTATGGGTTTCTACTGTGTAAAATATTAAAATATTAGTTTTTTTTGTAAAAATGAATGATTATGAAGCGATTAGCATGAAGAAAAAAATTAGGTCAAGTAGCCTATTGCATAACAAAGTTGCGGGCGTCATAATATTATAGTGATAAATAAATATTTGTTACTAGCAGCGTCAATACAAAACACTAAGCATTAGTTACTAGTAGCGCCGCAGTAGGAAGAAAATGAAATACGTTCAACTACCTGACTGATTTCATGTCCGCTATCTTCAAAACGCTATGCTGCAAATCGCTAACTAGTTGAACGTTGAGGGACGATTGTTCAATCGACGTTCGGCCGAGTCATTCAATTGAATAGTGTCATTCAATGAATGCGCTAGTCATTCAATTGAATCGCAGATTGATGACTGCAACATAGACTTGACGTCGTAATTCGTAAACTTTATCCTAATTTCCGCTACGTCTGTTAAAATACCATTTTGCCTATTGCCTACTTTTTAGGGTTCCGTAGTCAACAAGGAACCCTTATAGTTTCGGTCTGTCCGTCCGTCTGTCTGTCTGTCCGCGGTTTTGATAATACCTACAAAGCTGTAATTTGGCATGAATGCACATATTAATAATGGCAACAAAATGGTACATAAAATCTTAAAAAAATATTTTTTTTGTTGGTACCTTCCATACACATCAAGCGGGGATGAAATTATTTTTTCGCGTCCACCCCATCGTGTAGGGTGTCGTTTGGTAGGTTTTTTAAAACTATTATGAGTGTTCATAGATCATTTTCCGATTTAGGGATCCGTTTGTGAAATATTAAAATTTAAAGTGGAAAAAATCGTTAGAGTCCAGTGTCTCCCCCTTCTACCAACTAAACGGTTGCTTCTGGAAATGTGAAAAAAATCACGGGAGTAGGAAATATGCTGAATTTAAAAGGAAAAGGAAAGAAGACTTCATAAGTTATTGAGTAATAGTCGATCAACTAAAAAACATGTATTCGGCGAAGTATAAAGGAACTTTTCGTTCAAATTCCTTTGAAAGTAACTGAGATGATGTTGTTAGTAGTGTAAAACACGTTATAAATGTAATGTACATTTATAACGTGTTTTACACTACTAACAACCACACAAACATTTAAAAAAAACTAGCGGTATTACGGAACCCTATATTGCGCGTGGCCCGACACGCACTTGGCCAGTTTTTTAGGGTTCCGTACCCAAAGGGTAAAAACGGGACCCCATTACTGAGACTTTGACGTCTGTCCGTCTGTCTGTATGTCTGTCTGTCTGGCTGCATCTCAATGAACCGCCATAGGCTATAGTTAGACTTCTGATATTTTCACTTGCACAAAAATGACTTATAATTTTCACAAAGTCAACTAAAACACACAAAAACTAGGGAGGCAGCATGCTTCATGAATCATGATAGACAAAAATTACAAATCTCCTAAATTAATACATATTTTTCCTAAACTACTTATTGGTCAACTTGTGTGCCTTTCTTTTTAATAGATATGATTTTAAAATTACGCACATCGCAAGAGAACACGCAGCGCGCAACGCGATAAAAATCGATGATTTTTGCTCAGTTGAGCCACGAATTTCGAACAAGTTGCTAGTCTTTATATACTATACCACTTCGGAGGATCAGAAGAAAAAAGAATAAAAATCAATAAATCAACTCTTCAAAGTTCATCTCTTCACGTTCTGAACACCAGAGCGACGCGTTGATGTTTTTTTTTTAATCGAAAATAATCTTCGGATAATAATATCCTAAGAAATTCTTTGGTTATAATTAGTTATTAACTTATTAATTATTATGAAATAGAATTATAAAATTCAAACTTTTGACAAATTATTACTGAGAACTATAGTCTGCGCGGAACTAGTTGGCCGCTCTGCCCACACACTGGCAGACTCACATACTGGCAGAGCGGCCAACTAGTTCCGACTTCCGCGCGGACTATAGATGACGCTCGCAACTCCGTTTGCACTAAAATCCATCGTAATTCGTACATTTTTCCGGCCGGGATAATAGTATCCTAAAGCTGCGCGTCCACCAGGGGCCTGTAGACAAGTAGCAAAGCGCTAACGTTAACGCTAGCGCTACAAAATGTATGCGACTTGACAATAAGTCATCGCTTCGCTAGCGAATACTAATATCAAATCCATACATTTTGTAGCGCTAGCGGCTAGCGTTAGCGTTAGCGTTTTGCCAGTTGTCTACGGGGGCTTGGTAGGAATCAGAGCGTACGGACTACGGTGTGAACGGAGCGTCGTTATTAATTATAATTTTGTCAGGCGCAAAAATGACGTTCCAGTGCACGCAACGTACGTCAAATCAATACAAAGCAACGTACGCCCCGATGCCGATCCGGTGGACGCGCACCTTAAGGCCATCCCCCGAGCAAACGACCTTGACCATACATTTGACGCGTTGCCGAGATCGCACAAAAATCCTATTTTTTTTTACTTATCTTAGTTCAAAATTTATCTAAAAAAAATAAAATGGGGAATATGCAGTTAATGACATTGTCTATCTATTGTAATTTTTTGTGTGTTTAAAAAGAAAACGTAATTTGTACATACCAGGGAGATGCTGAAAGTATGCTTCAATTTAAAAAAATTGGTATTACTTTGGAAGCTAACATCATGAGTGTAATTAACAAAAATAGTTTAAAATGGGGAAAGGAATGTTGATATACTGAAGATTATTGCTGTATTTTTATTATAATTTTGTAGCTTTCAAATTATGAGTTTATAAGGCTCTAAATACGGTAAATTACGGAATCTCCGTGCGGGAAGGCTCTTGTCCCTTCCCGGGACTCAATGTCAAAGTATCCCCATACCAAATTTCAGCAAAATCGGTTCAGCAGCGTGAAGAGGAAGTTTAAATTTTGTGAGCTACATAGAAACGCCGCAAACCGGTCTTGTTGCGGTTCGTGGAACCGGTTTTTTCGGCTATTTCGTATCCGTTTGGCCTGCCCTGCCCCGGGAAAAGAATATACTACGCGAACCCCGGGGCAGTTTCGATGCCGAAAAATTTAATAGTTAGTATAGGTACATTTCAAATATTTTAAAATCAACTTATTTTATTCTTAACTACTCTATAAAGTCAGTTATACAAAAAAGATGTGGATAGCCTATCCGCCACTTTATCAGGAAGAGGTGAAACAGGCCCTTCGCGAACGCGGAAAAACACAATGGCCATAGTAAAAATGCAATGGCGGACACAGCAGGTCGGCCAGGCTCCATAGAAAAATCTTCATATCCGGCCCCTTAAACATATTAATACAGTGCAAACATTTTACTCATTGCTTATAGTAGACTAGAAATGTCTAAGAGTAAGACCGCTGATGACATCCTTATTTTATTTCAACTATTAACTATAATCAAATGATCTTGAAAGTTTGGTCTGCACTGGCTTAACCAGTTTCTCAACATTTTTTTTCTATAGCCCTTTCGGATTGTAATGATAACACTTCCATATAATATGCGTTTCAAGCACAAGTATGTTTTGCGTACATTTGATGTAATAAAAAAAATAAAAATAGCTTTTAATCAAATGCGGAACAGGATCCATATTAAAATTATGATTGTTAGCGCTAGGACAAGCCTCAGTCTGAGAAATGGTTTTAGGTAGATCCCACGACATAGATAAATAAGGTTTTATGATGTAAATTCCGAGATTTCTAGTATTGAAAATATGATTTCTTATGGTAAATAATAGGTAAGTATTTTAAGTTTAAAAGCAAGTCTTAAATTAAAATTTTAATATGCAGTATGGAACCATAACTTCTTCTCAGGCATAGATAGTAAATAAAGTGGGCCCCGTGCGAGTTTCTTACGCCGGTTCTTCCCTCCGGGTTAGTTTCCGAACCGGTGGTAGGCATCATGTAGACTTTCAGAAAATATTTGCGAAAATTTATTCTGAATAAAAAAAAAATTGAGGTTTGAGTTTACCGCAAGAGATTTTATTTTAGGTTTTTGTGTTTCAAATGTATTTTGTACAAATGCCTAAATGTTTATATACGGAAATCCAAAATTATAAAAATATCTATCGGCAGACTCATTGCACCCAATCTATTTGTGCAGCCTGACGGACGCATGCGTTGCATATCGATTGATTTGAGCTTTATAATTTACTAGCGACCCGCCCCGGCGTCGCACGGGTATACTTAAAATATATAGCCACTGAAAAAATGATTAAAATCGGTAGCCTATCACGATCCTTCATGTGGTCTACTTCTTATCTGTGCCAACAAATAACATAAAAATTATATTGCTCCAGTAGTTCGCGAGATAAACCCTTTCAAATAATTTCCCCCGTTTTTTCCACATTCCCCTATTAGTCTTAGCGTGATAAAATATAGCCTATAGCCTTCCTCAATAAATGGGCTATCTAACACTGAAAGAATTTTTCAAATCGGACCAGTAGTTCCTGAGATTAGCGCGTTCAAGTTAGCCCTTTCAAATAATTTTCCCCGTTTTTTCAACATTTTCCTCTATTTCTTCGCTTCTGTTAATCTTAGCGTGATAAAATATAGCCTATAACCTTCCTCGATAAATGGGCTATCTAACACTGAAAGAATCATCAAAATCCGTTACGTGGTTTTAAAGATTAAAGGGAACAAAGGGACATGAGGGAAAAAAGTGACTTTGTTTTATAATAAGTATAGATATATCAATCGTAATGCAAGCCCGATGACGTCAAAGGTTTTTATTGAACGAGACTTCATGTTTTTTAAAATTCTCTTTGCCCTAGGTCACGAGCGTTTTTAAATTTTTAATCCCCAGCTGTGATGGCTCAGAAACATTTTTCAATTTTCGTCTTTTGAGGGAGTTTTTTTTTGGCATGGGGATAAAATGACCAATTAAATATTTTAAACTAGATGACGTCCGCATTAACTCCGGACCGGAATTTTTCACAGGATAAAAAGTAGCCAACGGATATGTCCTTCCCCGGGACTCAAAGCATCTCCATGCCAAATTTCAGCAAAATCGGTTCGGCGGTTTGGGCGTAAAGGGGTAAACAGAATATAGACGGTCAGACACACTTTCGCATTAAGGCGTATAGAGTCGTGAAATGGTCATTTTGTTTTTGTAACTACTCATTCATTTCTGGCAGGAAAAAGTTGAAAAAAATATATGTGAAAGATCAGTTCAACAACTAATATATCAACATTTTTTTTCTGTTTTATGTCTTACCCTTGCTTCAATAAAAAAATAATACGTGACATCGATTTTCGATTTGAAATCGGGACTCCTCCTAAACGGCTGTGATATACGGTATTTTTTTTTGCGTAGATATATTTAGAATCTGTTTTTCTTGAATATCAGCATTTTTTATAAAAATCAGACAATATTTTCTTTGAAAAGATAGCGAAAAACAGTATTTCCGAACGATTTGGTTCAAAGGTGGTCTGCGCGGGCGCGGGCGGCAGTCGTCCGCTAGCATTCAGACGGGGAGGCTGTGTCACTCGTTGCTAAATCTTGCGCCTGTGTGTGTGCTATCGAGCGTCTGTTTGTGTGCATTAGATCACTACAATATTTGCATGAGTGTTTATGTAGAGTAGTTAGACTTAGAGTACAATCAACGTAAAAAGGTTGTAATGTGGTTCGCGCATGGACGCTCTTATGAAGAGTACCTAAATTGTTATTTACTTCATGATTATTTTTAGTTAAATAATATAATATCTAATATTATATCTATGTACGCTCACACCACGTCAGTCTGGCCCCGTGCTAAGTACCTGAAGGACTTGTGTTACGGGTACCAGACAACGGAAATATATATATATTTTTTTTTTTTTTTTTTAAATTGGGGCCGTCTATGGGCTTTTCGCCCATATCCTTTTTTTCTTTTTAAATTTGTTCTATAGGTTTTTCGCACCAAGGATAATTGAAATAATATTATTAAGTCATTTTAATTCATTGTAGTCCATAACGCCATGGATTTTTTTTTTTTTTTTTATAATAATAGAATAGATTATAATATATACATATAATAAATAAATATATATTTATTGTTTTATAAATTATATAGTTATTATATAATTTACGGAAATATATTTAATACTATACATAATATATTTAAGATTTTTATTATATCATACACATATTTAATACACATCCATGACCCAGGAACATTGGAAAACTTTTTGTTCCGTCGGCGGGATTCGAACCCGCGACCCCCGGCTTGATTTGCCACACACTTTAACCATTGAGCCACGGAGGTCGTCAAAGTTATAAGTTGATTGTTCCATGCGTATAGACGTTATAGTATTAATATTTTAAGTATTTAAATAAAACAAGTGTATAGGTGTATATGGACGCTCTTATGAACAGTACCTAAATTGTTATTTACTTCATGATTTTTGCAATTCGCGTTTTTAAGATTCAAACTGTTACTGTAGATTATCATTAAACATGAACACAGTTATTGGTTGATTTGTAAAGCCTAATGTAAATTTAAAATTGTGTTATATCATCCAAACGGCCTACCGTTTGGATGATATAACACAATTTTAAATATTTTCGCCAAAATTACAAGATGACCGTTTTTACGCTCTGTCAATTCAAGACTCTGTCAATTCAAGACGAGTCTTGAATTGTCAGCGTAAAAACGGGTAAGTCGTACGTGTCCGTTTTTACGTTGTAAGAATAAAAATAATATATTAGGTCCTAAATTCATTCAACACTTTATAAAATTAATCTTATTGTCATAGTTTATAATATTTATGTAATAGAAATTTTGGCTCATCGGTAAGAAAAACTAAAAACACGTCTGTGTTTTTAGTTTTTCTTACTGATGAGCTGATATCTTACTGATATCTGTCTATACGCTGCTAATTTAAGAAATTTTTTCTATGTTATAATGAACGAATAAAAAGACACGTCATCAATAACTATAGGTCCATAGTGAAAAATTCTAATAAAATGCGATTGTTTGATAAGTTAAACTGTATAGTTTTCCAAAGTCTACAAATTTTAGTATAAAATATGTATTCACTAATTATTCTGTTTTCACTAAAGGATAAAACTAAACATCATAATGTTGAAGTTGATTTTTCTTCTTATTGGTCTTTTCGGATACGTCTTGAGCAAGGTAAATTTTTACTGACTCTTACGAATTTATGAAGGTCATAATTTTAACCGACTTCCAAAAAACGAGGAGGTTATATTATGTTTGGCTGTGGATATTTTTTTTATTTTTTATTTTTGTATGTTCAACGATTACTCCGCCGTTTGTGAACCGATTTTCGAAATTTTTGTTGATTTCGTGCAGGGGTACGATAGACTCGATCGAAACCTTATGTGAATAATAGAAAATATTAATTTCGAGTCGACAACTTATATCCGCAAAATTCGTATTATGGAGTATTTCGTTAAATTCTAATGGCACTGACAAACAAACTTTACGCGCCATCTTGCTGTAAACTGACACATGCCGCATCATGTGTCATTGACGTAAAGACAGAGTTGCCAGAATAATAAAAGGCGCACCCTTTTTTTGTAGTTCCCAGTATTACATGCCTATGTCGTTATAAAAAATAAAAGTATAAAGTTTTAGCTGATGAATCCTGATGTATTTATTTTGTATTTCCATTGGCTCATAAATCATAATACGTATGCAAAGTTTAGAATAATAATTAATTCATTATGCAAAGAAGCCTCAGGCCTCAGCCTCCGTCGCAGCTATTATATCACGTCGCAGATTATTTATAACACTTAAATATTCATATTAGTCCAAATTTGATTGAATGTGTGGCACTAGTCCCACTAAAAACGAACAAAAATCTTATAATAACTGAACGTAAATGATAACAAGTCTATAAATAATTCTCTACCTTAGAGGTGGAAACGGACAAGTACGACATGACGCGGAACGGCGCGTAATTTCCAACGCGGTACAAGACGGTAAGTATAGATGTCCGCATCTACCACAGTAAAATCTAATAAAACTCCCAACTTGTCGTCGTTTACGTCTTTTTATCTTCGGAATTACTTGTGATAGAAAAAAAAATGTAGGAATATGCGTATCATTATAATATTATGGAAGTGCATGATGCAATAAAAAAATTGCTTTTATGGACATGACCTTTTATACGTAGGGACCGTCGATAGAAATACGTCGTTACATACGTCTTTAAAAAAACGCGATTGCCTAGCAAATAAACAAACGACTACCTGTTTAATTAATATATCGAAGAATGAAGCGAAGAAATATAATTAATGTTAAAAAAGAAAAAAAAATCGGGTACCCAGTTTTCAATCAACAAAAACCCGAAAACCCGGGTTTTAAAAATTGGGCCCGGGTTGCGATGCCCTAGCTTAGGCAAGACAAGCACGGACCTAACTAAGACAGCCAAGACTTGAACAAATTATCTAGATACCTACTGATTAATTTTTCATATTTTTCAGTGCCTCTTAATAAATTAGACATAAATATCATACTTGATACTAAGCGTAAATCGTAATTCGTGTAGCATTAAACGTATTAAAGTCATTCGTCAAACATCTATTTATTCACAATAGTAATTCATTTTCATATAAATTGCACATTTTTAAAGCAAGTAGTAGGTAGGTAGTGGATTCGAGTAAAATAGGCAGTGATAAGTCAGGAGTGCTTCTGTTCGTCATACGCGCGCTTAATCTATGTACGATGTTTTCATGCGGGGAGTGCAGAGCAGGGGGACCTAAGCCACGCCCAAACGTCCAAGGTTATCGACGACTCTATGCGCCTTAAATGCTAAATTGTGTCGGACTGTCTATATTGTGTTTCAGTATTAAGTATACATTTTATAACATTAGTATGTTTTTATACAGGGTGCAGTTATTAACCTTCCGGACAATTTTTTTAGGGTTTAGGTATCATTAGGAGATTATATTTAACCAAAAATATAAAAAAAAAAGGTTTTTTGGTTTAAAAAATTCTAAAGTTTCTAATTTTTTGCGTATAGTTTTGGGACCACTAGATGAACCTAAAAAATGATTTTGTGTCATTTTGGTCGACAGCTTCCAGAGATATTTAGGGATTTTGATTTTTGGTAGCTATAGGCTGAAAAAAATATTAAAGTTTCAAATTTAGGTTTTAGGATATTGCTAAGGCAGTAACTGATGTGCAGACACGTTTTGTGTCAGATTCATCCACGGGTTTCCCAGTAATTAGCAAATATTAGAAACGTCGCCTAATTGCGTCGAAAAAATATTAGAGTTTCTAAAAACGGTATAATATGGTTTAGTTTGTTGATGTCTGCTACTGTTAAAGTTTTGTGTCGTTTTCATCCACGGGTTTTGAAGAAATTTATATTTTTGCTTTCAACATCCCGTAAAAGCTACAAAAAGTAATTAAAGTTTTTAGAGTTTACATATTTACAATTAAAAGGTCTATGCAAACCACATTTCAAAATTTAGTTCCGTTTCAGCCCCGATTTTAAGAGAAATTGACGATCAAGTAAAGCGAAATTGATTTTTATACTTGATAATAGGCCACAAAGTATTTTATTTTTAAACATAGGTAGAACATCATATCTTGAAGGGCCTGTGTAAGAGAAAATACGATATTTTATAATTTATTCGATGGAAAAGAAATAAAAAAATTGCATCTTATTTTAACAAATATTCTATATACTTAACTTAATTTCGTAACTTAAAGCTTAGTCAACATTTTAATACTTACTAAAAATTCTACCATATTCTGATTTATTAGCAGATTTTAAAAAGTTTACGTATTATTTTAAGTTGTTGAAGAAAAACTACTTACTACGTAATCCGCATAAAATCCTTTTTCGTGTTGTTCACTGTTCGATGATTTGAATTTTATTCTATTTGTAAAATGAAACTGACAAATTGGTTTATGTACCCTTGCAAGTAGGGTTGCCAGCAGGCGTTTGGACAAAGATAAGTAGTTTTTTTAATACGTCATAAATTCATAATTCATCCGCAAATCGCAATTTACCTATTAAGTTCGGTCAAATGCTGCGCGTCCACTGGATCGGAGCGTACGCATCAGCAATGGGCATTTTGTCATTTACGAAATGCCGATGGAGTGCGTTCACTGCATTCGGATTCATCATAGGCAATTTAGTTATTTTTAGTCCGTCATAGCCTGTTAACGTGCATTTGCATTATAGAGGATAGTGGCGAGGATATTGTTGTAACTAGCTGTATTTTATCAGAAGAGGAAAAGAGAAACAAGAGAAAACGAAATTCATTATTTCCCAATTTTATCCCAAATATTGTCTCTCCTCAGTTGGTTAAGATGATGTTGAAGTGCTCCCTCTGGGTCATATCTAACGAAGGGTCGCTCGAATTGTTGACTGCCACAGTGATTCAAACAGCTTGGACTCCTTGGAATTACGCCGAGATGTAGCTTCACTCTGCATCCTTTATCGGTTGTATCACGGGGAGTACTCTGAGGAATTGTGCGTTGGTGAAGATCTGTTTTTAGGCATCTGATGAAGAGCTAGATGATGTTATCCAAGACTTTCACGACGACGTAATTTTATCTCAGAGTCCTCACTCTTTAGAAGTAGAGTCACCTCCTGATTCAGACGAAGCAATAGAAAAAGTATCTTTGTAGTTCTGTTCTAATGCGTAACCAGTCACTGTCCTCAGCGTTTCAGATATTTTACGTGGTAGAGGCAGAAAAAAACGCGCCGCTGGAGCCTCTGTATGTTCTATGGAATAAGTACTAAATATTGTGGGGATCAATTCTATGATACTGTTACATTCTTCAGATGCTTTCTATTCTTGATAATTTTTCAAGAATAGGCGCACTTACCTGAAGACTCTCGCTTTTGATTACATAAAACCGCACCTAGAAGACAGATTTCAATACCGAACTTTGCCAATGTATGACGTATCTACAAATTTGTAAAAAAGTACTGGAGAAAAAAAAACGCCCACCACCTTATAGCTTCTCTTAATTTCAAATCTGGAAGGTGTTTTGTCATCCCGAGGACCAAAGACCGCAAATCACGTACGCAACAACGTGAGACGTGCACGTGCTTTCATTTGTACTGTTCACCAGAATAAAATATGCCAAAATTGTTTCATAGTAAGTACCTAATTAATTCGATTTAATAATTATGTTCAGAAAGACTGAGATTATTGTTAAAAAGTCTGTGTAAGTTGATTTAATAATATAAACTTTAAGGGCGTTCCGTCCGGAAATTCCGTAATTGACCGTATTTAAAACCTTATAAACTCATAATCTGAAAGCTACAAAGTTATAATAAAAATACAGCAATAATCTTCAGTATATCAACATTCCTTTCACCGTTTTAAATTTTCTATTTTTGTTTATTATACTCATGATATCAGCTTCCAAAGTAATACCAATTTGTTAAAATTCGAGCGTACATTCAGCATTTCCTTAGCATTTACAAATTACTTTTATTTGAAACTCACGCCAATATATCGACAATATCATATACTACATATTCGCCGTTTTAAATTTTTTTTAGGACAATTTTGAACTAAGATAAGTAAAAATAATAGGGTTTTGGCGCGATCTCGGCAACGCGGCAAATGTATGGCCAAGGTCGTTTGCTCGGGGGACAGCCTTAATATGTTTTTAAAAATGTGTTATTATTGTTGGGGTGCGCTAGTAGGTACCCCAGGGTACCGTTAGATAAAGTTTAAGATGGGTACGGTTCTAGGGCTAGGGTCACACGAGTATAATAATTATTATACTACTGACAATTATTGTCAATGAAATATTTGCGTTACCTAGCTGTTTAGGGTGTGTCATAAATATCAAATTAACAATATATTGTTTTATTCTAAATGGTAAAATAATGCAATCATGAAAAAACATAGGTCTTATACTTAATATTATTTGTAATAATATTATTTAATTTGTAGGTATACAGCCCTAGGGACGAACTCTATCATACTCGTACCACCGACACAATAGACATAACTACCAGTAGTTCGACTGCAAAGAAATGGACAGGTTTCAATATCTGTCAAATTCGTCGGGTTTGGGGGTGATAAGTTAGAGGCTGGCGCGCTGGCTGGTATAATTTATTTTTAAAAATAAGATTTTGAAATTGAATTCTGACAGTTTTCTTTGCATGTGCCAAAATATAAACAACAACTAAATTTGTAGGTAACGACCCTAGCGACGACTTTTGTCGTAATACGTTAAACTTAAAATTTTTTACATCAGTTCTAAGTCGGCATACTCTATCATTCTGTCTACTCTGCCACCGATTTTCAAGATAGTATTATATTCAAAATTCATATCGCTTTTGTACACAAAAACTGCCGATTACATTGAGATAATTTGATTCCTACAGTACAAGTATTCCATCAACACATAGGCTATTTTTATTACAAAATGTGAGGCGGTCTGAGGTATTCAACGAAATTTACGTAAGGAAAGCTGCTATAAAGTAGCAAGAGTAGCTTATTTCAATAGCACATAGTTCAGCCACCTAACCTGCGAGATTTGTTTCAAACCAATTCTGATTGTTTCAAAGCGCATTCGTTTGCCACAATCAAAATTTTTACATATACGCATACACAAGCAAAAATTCATATCAGCAGACAGGCACAGATGTACCAACAATTTGACTCTAACTGCGCCTAATTTTATCTATTTTTTTGCGGTATACTACCTATGTTCGAGCGAGACGGGAATTACGAATTATTACAAAATTGAAACATTTTGACATTTTTGAATGCACTGGGCGAGTGCGGGGGCCGGGGTATGAAGTGCGCGGGTGAAAACTATCAGTATCACTATCAGCGTAGCGCGCGGATAAAACATTATTATTTTGCTTTTGCGAAATAGATAATACACAATTTGAAAAATCAGAAGTTTATCCATAGCGGGTCTGTATGTCTATCTAAAGGCTGTATCTCAGACAGCCTGAAGACAGACATACAGACAGACAGACATCGAAGTCCCAGTAATAGGGTCCCGTCTTACCCTCTGGGTACAGAACCCTAAAAACGGTAGGACAGAACTACGCAGAGTTCTGTCTCACACTCGCACTCGTCCTATTCTTTCATACTGTTTATATTTTTGTATCTAATTTTTAAAGCAATAGGCTACTTGACCTAATTTTTTTCTTCATGCTTATCGCTTCATAATCATTCATTTTTACAAAAAAACTAATATTTTAATATTTTACACAGTAGAAACCCATAAAAATGTTTATTGAAAAATATGCCTCTTAAATGGCGCCGAAAACACTGTCCGCCATAGTGTGACGTCATACGCTTTGTATTTTAAACTCTCTTTATTGAAATTTTTTTAATGCGCTAAATGTTCGAGTCTAAAAGTGCCCAAAAATTATAAAATAATTATATAAGAAATTAGAAATCATTTGCAATGTTGAAAACTTTTGGAGAAAAGTTTTGGCCATTTCATTTCCCGTCTACAATAAATAGAGATAATATATATAAAACTGATGTTTTATTTGAATTATTGAAGAAAATATATAATAGGCTTATTCTTATTATTTATGTACAAATAAACTTACATATAGCGAGGGCGATAAATAAAAGATATTAAATTAGTATGAGGATGACGTCACATCCAAATCGGAAGTACCGCAAAAGCGTTTTCGTCAGTACAATTCCTATTTTCATAAAATCATATTTTCAAATCGACTTTATTTATCAATCATAAGCTTTTATTTGATAATAAGGGTGAAATACGGTTTCTTAGACCAAGTTCTACTAGAAATATGCATTTGTTCAATGAAATTAAATATAGGTCAAGTAGCCTATTAGTGAAAAGGACTCAAAATGAAAAAATATATTTCTTACTTCTTTAGGATGTTGAATATGTAAACGCCTTTAATTAAAAATATCTTTTTCGTAGTGTTTGGAGCTTGCAAAAATAAAAATTATTAAAATCTCGAAATATCGTGGATGAATCTGACACAAATTTATTCTATGGCTTTATTTAATAGTCCCCAATTATTGTGATTTCAGAAACTCTATTTTTTTTTAGATAGTGTTTTAAATAATTGGCATAATTTCGGGTTCCAATGGGCTAAAATGGTTCAAATTAGGTACCTACAATCCGAAGACTAATTTCGATATGATGCTATTGTTTTTTTAAGTTAAGTTTTTGCTGGCTAGTTTTATACAAATTTTAATAAATCGACCACTAAATTTTGATTTTCTCAAAAACCTATCATCAGAAATGACACAAAATTTAAAAATAACCTAATAAGCTATCACTCCATCCATGTGCAAAAATTCAGAAACTTTAGAATTTTTTAAACTTAACACCTCAAAACAAGCTAGTCCCGCAGGTGTACAGTCTACACGGCGCGCGGCGGTGGGTAGAGCGGGGGTGACGCGTATTGTGCATAATTGTGGTGTTTTCATAGGATAAGTTTCAGAAGTTATTTCTCAACATTTTAGTACTGAGTGATTATAAAAGAAAAATACGTGTTTTTTTATTTTTAACAGGGATCAATACATCGAAATTTGGCCGTAGGTTTAAGTACCAGAGAGACGGTTTAAAACGGCGGTTTAAAACTAAAGTTTGAAATCGTGTAGATAGTAGATACTCGTAGTAGATAGTTGTTTTATGCCAAATTTGGTGTTTTTTAGCATAAAACAACTATCTACACGGTTTCAAACTTCAGTTTTCAACCACCGTTTTTAGGGTTCCGTAGTCAACAAGGAACCCTTATAGTTTCGGTCTGTCCGTTCGTCTGTCTATCTGTCTGTCCGCGGTTTTACTCAGAGTCTATAGGACCTACAAAGCTGTAATGTAGCAACAAAATGGTACGTGAAATCGTAAAAAAATATTTTTTTATGGTACCTCCCCTACACATCAAGCGGGGATGAATATTTTTTTTTCACGCCCACCCCATCGTGTGGGGTGTCGTTGAATAGGTTTTTTAAAAATATTGCGAGTATTCATATATCATTTTCCGATTTAGGGATCCGTTCGTGAAATATTAAGTTTTAAAGTGGAAAAAATCGTTAGAGTCCTGCAGTGTCCCCCCCCTTCTACCAGCTAAACGGTTGGTTCTGGAAATGTTAAAAAAATCACGGGAGTAGGAAATATGCTGAATTTAAAAGGAAAACTATCACGGCTAAGAAGACTTCATAAGTTATTGAGTAATAGTCGATCAACTAAAAAAAATGTATTCGGCGAAGTATAAATGAACTTTTCGTTCAAATTCCTTTGAAAGTAACTGAGATGATGTTGTTAGTAGTGTAAAACACGCTATAAATGTACATTCATTGACCATAAAAAATTTACAAAACCCAGCGGTACTACGGAACCCTACATTGCGCGTGGCCCGACACGCACTTGGCCGGTTTTTTTAACCCTGTATAAGGCACTTTAACTGTACCCCTGTAATCTGTACTTATAAGTTATAAGTATAGAAATTCATTTTACCGGCAAATCCCTGAACTGGTCCAAGTAAAATACATAGGTACAATTTATACGTTGCCCTTAAAACCATCAAAATATGAGCCCGTCAAAATGAACAACATTTTCTATGAGAACAATGCTGGGAACTCAAAAAAATCCGTCGTCATACCCATACAAATTGCCGATGTGGGCAATTGCCAATTTGTAATTTAAACTAATATTATAAACGCGAAAGTCGTACAAATTAACACCTGGCTAAATTTTACTGCGGAAAACATCTTAATCCGTCCATCGTGGGTATCGCAGACATAATAGATTTTTAATTCTTATGCTGGCAGCCGGCTGTAGCTTGGGGCTTGATAGGAATGAAGAAAATCATACTATGTAATTAATTTTTACTTTTAAGGTCGTGCCCCGAGCAAACGACCTTGGTCATACACGCGCGCGCGTTGCCGAGATCGCACCAAAACCCTATTTTTTTTTACTTATCTTAGTAATTCAAAATTGGCCTAAAAAAAAATTAAATATGATATTGTCGATCTATTGGCGTGTGTTTCAAATAAAAGTAATTTGTAAATATACAAGGAGATGCTGAAAGTATGATTGAATTTTAATAAATTGGCTTTACTTTGGAAGCTGATATCATGAGTATAATAAACGAAAATAGAAAATTAACGCGGAAGAACGCGGGCGGTGTGCGCGCACTATCGTTGCATCGACGCAACGTTGTGATTGCGACGTGGTTGCGATGTGGTTGCGATGTGGTCGGCCGTGGTTGCGTCTGACAAGTTATCTGACAAGTGACTGCAAAATGTGGTACGTGTGAATGGTCCAGTTCATTAGTTCATTTACAATACGAAATATACGCCCGACCACGTGGTGTGGTTGTGGTTGTCGTGTAGTTGTGGTACGTGTGGGTTGACCCTTAAACAGCGTGTAGCACCGCGGGGCACAGCTAGTCTAAGGAGTTAGTATGAGCCTTTACATCTATCATCTGAACACCACAACAGTGTGATCGAAAAGCGTTTTGCAACCGGCTCCCCACAAGTAGAACGTGTGAAGGCACTTACAGAGAACATTTGCGGATGGGGCAATCACTATACGCCCCTGCGCTATTATTGTTTATTGGTTCAAAGCAAAGGAAACGTCGGTTTTATCCCCTCAAAGAACAATACAAATTAATTGTCATAAATATGCTAGCGTAAATTTTGGCTAGATATAAGTCTCATAAAATTAAAGAGTGGACGGTAGCATAAATATATAGTATAAAATAGTAAGCCATGACTGGAGTTGGTAATGGATCAGCTGTTTTCTTAACTAAATATTTATAAATATGTAGCAAAATTAGTGTGCAACTAAAAAAATATTGCCAAATAAAATGTGTTTAAGTACTTTGTAATCAAAACACCACATCTCTCTATTTAATGTTGTGACCTACAAATAAGTAATAACAAAAACTAAGAAAACATAACTCCTTTACTATAACCGTTTGAATTTGGTTCTTTTTCGCACACCAAAATATTATTATGGCAATAGTAACGAAATACTAACACTCTTTACGAAAAAAGTCACTTCTATATTTACTTACACAAAATTGTGTACCGAATACATACATAAAGTAATGCATGACATCACATTTTGTAGACTTGTCGTCTTATTTGGCACAGTTACTCTTCCTTAGTTTTTATTATTCATAGGCCGTTGTGACGTAAAATATATTCTAATCAAAAAATAAAAACCAAATTATTTAAGAAAAAGGCATACACCAGAAACTTTAATATTGTATAAAAATATTTAAAAAGGACAATAATTTCTGGTATACACTTTTAATAAAGAAAGTATAATAAAAACTTACCTCTTAATGACTGCAAATATTCATAAATATGAGGTGCAGCATAGTCAGAGGGTGTTTTGCCTTTTGCATTTCTGTGAAATGGATCGGCTCCATGTTCAACGAGAAATTTAACCATTTTCAAGTTTCCAGATGTGGTTGCATCATGAAGAGGCGAGTCATCATCTAATCCTTTTGCATTAACATTAGCGCCACAATTCACAAGCACCATAACAACTTGTAACCAGCCATAGCTGCATGCCTCGTGAAGTGCTGTCCAACCTTTGATGCAATTAATTAAAAAAAATTAAAACAATGAGTTGAAAACTGAAGCAGAATGTAAAAAAATGTACATCAGTCATCAAGCCAATACACACTTGTTACACAGAGTGGCACAAAACTAAGTGATAAATGATAATATTTTAGGCTGTGTATGGGTCTTCTTATGTATAGAGTTCACTGTAAAAGTAGCAGCGGTGAAAGAGCATTTTTTTCCCTTTTGTATGGAGAAACTTGTGATGCTGAGGTGCTTGCCCATACAGATCACAAAAAAATTGGGCTTTCAGTGCAAGAAATCTGCAAGAAACACATACACACCCATATTATCACTTAGTTTTGTTACACTCTGTATAATATAAATCAATATAATTTTTCATGAGCCAACAAAATATATGCAATTTAAAGTGATTAACTGTCAAATAAAAAAAATATGATCTAAAAAGCACTAGACATTTTTTTATAAAAATGAACCCACCAAAAACATAAATGTAAAAATGCTGAGCCAAGTTCCATACAAACATTATATTTCTTGTCTATGGACTTCGCCGTAAAAAGGATGGAGATCTAAATGAATGCCAAGTTCCAAAGAAAATCGAAATAAGTACGTATAGGAACCAAATAACATTATGAACAAACAATAGAGTCTATTTCTTTGCTTTATTGAATATCTAAAACAATTAATTTTATTTAAATAATGTGATATCTTAAACTAGATTAGACCTAACTTGGCCAGCAACTTTATGAAAAATGACTGACGTAATGAAACGTCAGTCATTTTTCATAAAGTTAAATTGAACATTTTAATTCTGATGACAACTAGCCAAGTAAAATCTAATCTAGTTTAAGATCTCACATTATTTAAATAAAATCAATTGCTATAGATATTCAGTAAAGCAAAGAAATAGACTCTATTATTTGTTCATAATGTTATTTGGTTCCTAAACGTACTTATTTCGATTTTCTTTGGAACTTGGCATTCATTTAGATCTCCATCCTTTTTACGGCGAAGTCCATAGACAAGAAATATAATGTTTGTATGGAACTTGGCTCAGCATTTTTACATTTATGTTTTTGGTGGGATATCACTACTTTTTGTAAAGAAAACTTTCCGAGCAAGGGTAGACACCTTTATCTTCCCAGTTCAAACATCCATAATATTCGACTATATTCAATGGCAATTCGCAACCTTAAGGTGTCGTTTCACCACTTCCCGACAAGTGTCGGCTATGCTATCCGCAACTTATCTGGCAAATACTTTATCTGTCAGATAAGTTGTGGAAAACCTATCTGAAACTTATCAGGAAGTGGGGAAACAGCCCCTAAGCATTGTTGAGACTTGTGAATTGAAAAAAACTTGAAATGAATAGAAGGTGACTTTGTGAAGTGTGTCTGTCTGTCTGTTACGTCTTCACGCAAAAACTGCTTTTTTGGGCTTTTTTGCTCTAAACCAATAGTGGCAGCCGTTGAAATGTTCACAAAATCCTTAATTATATTTCTTCTTTCATAACAAATAATAAAAGTAAAATAAAATAAATATTTAAGGGTTAACAAACAAAATACAAAAAACACAATTTTTGCTCTGTACGACTCGCACTTGACCAATTTTTTTGTTTTCGGATTTTTCCCTACGGTTACACACAATTACCGAGCTGGATTCCAAATTTCAACCTTCTAGGTCATCTGGAAGTGTGTTAGAATTTTGATCTATAGGTCAGTCAGTCAGTGATAAAAATTTAGATTTTCGGACGTTAATATCTCAACAACCGTTTAAGCTATGCTTATGAAATTTAAAGCATGTATTTACCTCGCTAGTCTCATTATATGAGCTAAATTTGAAACGTTTATGAGAAATAGTTTCTGAATTATGAGGGGGTCAAAAGTAGCTGCAAATGGTTCGTGTAATATTACACACGGTGCATGCTCGCCATTCTGTTATGCTGGAACTTGGCTTGACACTCTACCGCGTGTCTAGAAATTACCAAATTGCCATCCTTATTTTACTTTGAATTTTTTTAATACTTATTTGGAATATTTAGTAATAAAAATAATAATCAGTTAAGTGCGAGTTGGACTCGCGCACTAGTAGGGTTCCATACCATTATAGAACAAAAATAGGAAAAAAATATGTGTTCTTTGTATGGGATTTTTTTCCCTCAATTATTTATTTTATTAAAATGTTATTAATGTAATGAATATTAAAGTATAAACACAATTGAGTATTTTGTGAATATTTCAGGTGCATTTATTGCCACCATTTATATCGAGCAAAAAATTGCAAAAAAATCATGTTTGTTGTATGGGAGCCCCCTGTAAATATTTAATTTATTATGTTTTTAGTATTTGTCGTTATAGCGGCAACAGAAATACATAATCTGTGAAAATTTCATATCTCTAGCTATTACCGTTCTTGAGTTACAACCTGGAGACAGACAGACAGACAGACTGACAGACGGACAGACAGACATCGAAGTCTTAGTAATAGGGTCCCGTTTTTTACCCTTTGGGTACGGAATCCTAACAATGGATATTGCCTATTGTACTTGTGTATTGTACATGTGAAAACCAATCATAATATTATGTTACATACATACTGAACATAAAATGTATCAATTTTATAATAATCTAATGATTAATATTTGCCATGGTATTAAAGTGACATGCTATTGATATTATAATTGTTAGATTGATCAATTACGTGTATGTTGCATATCACCAGTGGCTTTACTACTACATACAACTTAATTCAATCCTTTGATCGTGGATTCTTGGATATGCTATTGTATTCTATTGTTTTCGCGATCACCGGTGCACGGTGCTCTTATGGGACTTGAAGGATTAATCTTAATATATATATTTCTTGTGTGTGTGTGTATGTGACTGAACTCCTCCTAAACGACTGGACCAATTTTGATGAAATTTTTTGTGTGTGTTCAAGGGGATCTGGGAATGGTTTAGATTCACAATTTTGTCCGCTGGACAATGTTTTTAATTTATTAGTAGTTGTTGATTTTGGAATGTTTTACATTGGATCCGACAGTCGGCTGCCATCGCAGTGTCAAATTTTAAATAATATTCGAATTCGGATTTTAATTTTAGTCTGTCCGACAGTTAGCGCTTCGACCAAATTAAAAAAAAAATACTTTATATACTTAATATGGCAAAGAAACGTTTGCCGGGACAGCTAGTATTCCTATAAAACTGTTCTATTGTTTTATCTCATTGGAAAGTTGTGTCAATTTTTTATATAGAAAATAAAGAACTAGGAAAATATCCTACATTACAAAAAAAAATGCAGGTGAATAATTTAAATGCTTTTGTTTTAGTAATCTAAATATAAATGATAATGAAGCTGATTTTAGAAGAAAATTGTTATGAAGCAAATAATAAAATACATTAATTTGCACTAAATACATGAAAAGCATATTTAACAATGTGTAAGAAACTGCTGATACATATTATGTTTCCATTATAGTAGGACAGTGAACTTGGTACTTAATAAGTATACATTATAATTTTACTAGGTTACCGCCATATTATGTTACCATATTATGTACAGTTGACACATAGTTGACACACAGTATATATATATATATATATATATATATATATATGTGTATATTTTTAACCGACTTCCAAAAAAGGAGGAGATAATAATATGTTCGACTGTGGATAATTTTTTTTATGTTCAACATCAACAATTACTCCTACCTCCTGGATAAAAACGTAATAAGCAAAGAGCCAAATGCTACATTCAAAAGACTCAAAGCACGAGCCCCTCAAGACATGATAATATAAACAGAGCTAGCACTCTGGGTATTATGATCCATACTCTACGCCAAGAATGAAACACATAAAATGCAGCTCAATGTCATAAAGACACATCGGAGATATATAAAGGAGATTAAAAAAAACAATTACTCTGCAGTTTGTGAATGAATTTTCAAAATTTTGCTTCCTCCCAATTTGGTACCACATTCACAAAAGTGATGACCAGATGAATGGATCCATGAGTAATCAAGGGAACTTCTTAAAATTTTATGAAAACATAAGGTGACTTTGGTTTTATGAGAAGTATTCTAAGCATATTCTACCAAAAAGAAAGATTTAGCACGAAGGTATGTGGTACATGGTCCCGAAGATGCTGAGAGAACTCCTGACTCCTTATAACTTATAACAAGGTTGGAGCTTTTCACATTCTTTTAAAAACGAAAAGTATATTATACAGTGCAACCTTAATATAACAAACATCAATATAACGACTTCCTCGATTTAACGAATTTTTCGTAATCCCCTTGAATTGTCCATAAGAGTCAATATAAAATATACCTTTACATTGCGAACATTTATGCGACATCCTCTATATAACGAATTTTCAACCATCAAGAAAAAGTATAAACACCTCTAAGTAACGAATTTTGTCAACCTAAAACTTTTATAAAGTTTCCACCAATGTATGACATAGTATGTGATTCATGTCGCGACATGTTTCTACACGCATTTGTTCGTAAAACAATCATTGTTGTTTGATGAAAATCAATTGGTGAGTTTCGTTGTGTGAATCTTTGAAATGAACATTAAATTACCTACATAATATTATAATGAAATTAACATTAACATACCCATCAAGATATGTAGGTACCTACTTGTACGGATTTCACTGCATTTAATTTTGATTAATTAATGTAAGAAAAAATGTTTGTTACCTACCTAATTGTTTTTAAATAGAAAAAATATTACAATAAATAATTTGAAATAAAAAAATGTGTTATCATTTAATAGTAAAAATTAATCGCTTTATCAAAATGAGTATGTAATATTGAGGTAAATTAAACGAATTTTCTTTCACCTCTTTATAACGAATTAAGGACCAACATAACCTCAATATAACAAACCTCAGTTCAGCGAATTACTTGAATAACAAATATTTTCTTATTCCCCTCAGATTTGCTATATCGAGGTTGCACTGTATTATGCTAATGTACAAATCTCATTGACCATCATCGCTACCATGACACCATGCACCATCTCAGTATAATCCAATTTTTATTGAAACTTTACATAGTATATTATATTATACATATCACTTAAAAACCACGGGTACCACCTAATGAAAGCTAAGTAACCTTTCATGTTGAATATTAACCAACATTTTAAAATTATTTAACTACAAAGAGCACAGTATATTATATTATATTTGTTAGGTATTGTGATTAGAGATGCCACGAATAGTGAATTGGCCGAATACCGAATATTCGGCAACGCTGTCGGCCAAAGCGCCTAATATTCGGCCGCCCAATATTCAGCACGAAATACACGCTTTTCGGGGGCGCGGTACCTGGTTTAAGATAAGTTGCAACCTGTTTTCCTCATACTTTCCACTTCGTAAGAAAAGAAACTTGAATGAAAATGATTGGACTATTGAATTACACTACAGTTTCTGGAACTGCTTTGATGAAGAATGAATGAATGAATGCTACAGATAATATGCGAAATGCTAATGATGATGAGGACCTGGAGAAGAATGCTGTCGCAAACGAGTTGGATTTTTATTTGAAAACAATTCGTCTAGATCAGAGGGCCAATCCTTACAAGTGGCAGTCAGCAAACGAAAAACAATACCCAAACCTTTCTAAATTTGCCAAAGTTTATCTTTCTTCTCCTAGAAGTAGCATGTATAGTGAGAAGTTATTTTCTGAGGCTGGTAACATTGAAAAACGTAATCGTTTGCTATCAAAAAATGCTGAAAAGCTTGTTTTCATCCATCACAACTTACCACTGATCAATTTTAATTACTAAAGTGTAGTAATTTGGAAATATATACATAATGTTGAGTAATTTAACATGTTTTTTTTACAATATGATTTAGTATTTGGTATTCGGCCGAATAGTGCGTACTATTCAGCTGAATACCGAATAGCAAAAAAAGAGGCCGAATAGGCCGAATACCGAATAGTTGCCGAATATTCGTGACATCTCTAATTGTGATATGACAAATAGTAGGTAAACCTACTGGAGTTTAAAATAAATCATAGTTAAAATTGAGTGCTTGCTGCACGTTTTAAGTAAATAAATAAGAGTTTTTCTTCTTAATCGAAGACTTAGAAAGACAACCACATATTTTAAAATACAAGAAATGCATGACTTAGTTTGATATTATAGTAACTGAAGTCTGTAAATATTATTGATAACCTACTTAAGTTTATAATTATTTATCTTGATCATTGATTTTAGGTTATCTAAATATATTACAAATAGTTTACCGGCAAAGTCGGGCTCATTTGGATCTTGACCTTGGTCGAGCAACTTCTTTACTTGTTCGTGGTCTCCCTTAATTGCTGCTACATGAAGAGGCGTTTCTCCGTGTTCGTTCCGTTGTTGTCTGGTGCGTTTCCGTTCTTCTGCAGGGGTCGGAGCGGCTGAATACAAAAATGGCGGGAAGTGCACATCTGACTTGTAACATCAACAATAACAAACACTCGGCGACAACACTCACCTGGGGGAGCATCTTGGGACGATATCTGCATCACCAGGGCTAATTGCTGCCGCTCCGACATGGGTGCTATGACTTGGGCCCTGGGCGCGCCGTCAGGCCCGCGCCCGGAACCCCGCGACCGCGACGAAGACGGCATGCTTCGACCATAACCACGCGTCTACACACAAAATTAAACTATTTCACAAATGTGTTACGGCAGAAACTGTTTTTCTAGTAGTGTTTCACTAACGCGCCAATAGTTGGACTCATTGGGTAAACCGATATTTTCTAGCACACACCTTTTTTTTTACCCCAACCAGAATTCTGAATTTTCTTTAATTTATACTGAGAAACTTTCTATTTCACTAGAGGTGAAAATAAGTCAAGACTAAAACAAAACATTTCCGAAAATTACAATTTCGGTCACAGACATTGCGACGAACAACGACAAAACGACATTTCAACAAGCAGACCAGTGACCACAGATCAGAAAACAATGTTAATCTGTTAATCATATTGTCTATGATTCTGAGAGTTTTGGCGGGCATGTGAAAGAGTGCTGTTGTGTTTTGTATTATTTTCCTAAAATTGTGTTAGCTGGGTTTTTAATGTGTAATATTGGTAGAATATTAACCATTAGATATTCGTGTTCATGCACAAGTGTACTGTGTGACTGTATTGACTTTTACTTAGACTTTGACTAGACTTTAGACCTGACGATACATGAAAACGATGATGAAAAACATAACAATAGTAATACAAAAGACATGGCTGTATGGGCTTTGTTCCCTTTGCCTGTCCTGAATGGGACGAATCAAACCAAAAAAAAAATGTCTATGATTCTACAAAAGACATGGCTGTATGGGCTTTGTCCTGAATGGGACGAATCTAACCAAAAACAAAAAAATGTCTATGTTTCTAAATGTCATTTTCGGTCATTTTGAAGGTTCGTGCCACAGATTAATAACCTCATTGGTCAAAAGTATGGAGTGTAGATAGAGGAGGAATATCTCTGTAGCAGAGTTGGGCATTATTTGAAATACTCGTTTGGAGTTTTGCCGGGAATGTTAAAGTGTGCTGTTGTGTTGTTATATTATTTTCCTAAAATTGTGTTAGCTGGGTTTTTAATGTGTAATATTGGTAGAATATTGACCATTAGATATTCGTGTTCATGCACAAGTGTAGGAAAGTGATGTAATATCTAGAAACGTGCTATTTTGTGTTCCCTCCAAAACTCCATCGAAAGTTTCAGTAAAACGTCTACCACTTTACTGAATCGACCGACTTGACTCCTTGACTGTATTGTCTTTTACTTAGACTTTGACTAGACTTTAGACCTGACGATACATGAAAACGATGATGAAAAATATAATAGGAGGAATATGGTTTTCCCGCCATATTCCTTACCTTTTTACCTTGTCTGTGGCACAACATACACATCCTTTGTGTCAAGTTGCCAAAAAAGAAGAAAAAGAAAGTACAAGCGTGTTCCTAAGCTGTTAACAATATATTGGCCTAATTACTTAGGGCAATGATCGCTTAGGAGTATGATATTTTGATTGATATTACACTTGACAGTACACTGATATTTTTTAGAAACACGACCAACATGTAGTCAGTAATGCCAACCTACAGATAATTTCAGATGGGTGGGGAACCAATAGAATATTAGTGAGTGTCTACCGTCGCGCCATCTGGTGGAGATGATAAAAAGAAAACAACCCTTCGATTTTTTTTTACCGATGATCGCGCGACAAGTTGAAATGTTGCCAAAAAAAGGCCATTTGAGCTCGGTTGCCATTTGGTTGCCACGAAGGGTCAAATGTTGCCAAAATGGCAACCAAAGTTGCCAAATGGCAACGCTGGTTCTGACGCATGTCAAATGGTATGGACTAGCGCAAGAATGTGTGCGTGCGGACCGTGTGCATACAGCTAGGGTTACCGTACATCCGGATTAATCCGGACATTTTTAATTACTTGATGAAATATGATAAATAAAACTAGTAAAGACTGCGTGGGTAAGGTGAAAAATGTTTTTTTTGTTCTTTTAACTAAGTACGACAAAAAGTCAAAAGTCTGGACTTTTATTGAAATGTCCGGCTTTTTGTCAGGACTTTTGTAATACCTAGATGGTAACCCTACAATCATACAGCCAGCTGGCCGACTCTGAACGACACAGTATTGTGTATGGTGAGACTCCGTCCGTCTTTTATTATACGTCCATGGTTATGATAATAACAAAATATTGAGATGTAATGTAGCTAAAGGATTAGTCTTTGGAATACATGCACAATTGTTTAATTATGATACGCTACTTTCATGTAATCCAGATCTCAATATTCCGAAACTTGAAAACGCTCCCCTGTAAAGTTGACATTCATGTTGTTAGTGCATTTGTGAACTTATGGCTGGTTTACACGTATTAAGTAGATAAGTAGTAACTAAATTTTAACTTAATTTGAAGTGCCTGCCCGAAATGTGTCTATTGACAATCCCCGCCTGCCAACTTAACAGAAAATAGTCAAAATTCTAATTTCCTTGTTTAGTACTTAACTAAATTTTAACTTGCTACTTACTATTAAATTTTGTGTTTACACGCAATAAGTAACTTAAAATTAAGTTAAAATTTAGTTAACTACTTATCTACTTAATACGTGTAAACCAGCCCTTAGTGCTACAAAATTTTAACTTACTACTTGCTACTAAATTGTGTGTTTACACGCAACTAAGTAACTTAAAATTAGGTTAAAATTTAGTTAACTACTTATCTACTTAATACGTGTAAACCAGCCATAAGGCATCGAAATGAAGAATAACGTGTGTTTGGTCCTCTACGGTGCTCCTAGCCACCGCTTCCTGACGAAGTCGCGGGAACTGTGCGACACCACAGCTTCATCAGCGGACGTCTGCCTAGTGGGCTGCAGACTCCTCTCGATGGGAGCGCTTTACTCGCTCCTCAGGCCGAGCGGAGGCCCCACTGGGGCTTCCTTCTAGGCCATTCCACTGCGTTTTGTCGCGATGCGCAGGAGCACACTGCACATCGCGACCCTCTCTGGGTCGTGTGCTTGGTCCTAAGGCTGTATGTTTAATAGGGTAGTAGTAAAGAGCGTGTGACCACATTTTATGGGGCCTCGGAGAATGGGAAGTTTTCTTTTTTAAATCTCCACCAGACGGCGCGACGGTAGACACTTCTAGATTTTCTATTGGTTCCCCACCCATCTAAAATAATCTGCAGGTTGGCATCACTGACAGTGTTTCAAAAAATATCAGTGTACTGTCAAGTGTGACGTTAATCAAAATATCTTAAATCTAAGCCATCATTGGCCTAAGCGATTAGGCCAGTATACTGGTAACAGTTTAGGAACACGCAAATTGTCAAACTGAAAACTGACAACTGACAGAGAGTTTTGGCGGGCATGTCACTTTCAAAACTTCTTCTACTTTTTATTGTTGGTGTGGTTTTTATTATTTTTTCCCAAATTGTGTTATTTGTGTTTTTGATGTTCATTATTGGTAAAATATTAGCCACTAAATATCCGTTATCTTGCACAAGTGCAGGTAAGATGTTGTCAAAATCAAAATGTATATTTCCTGTGACATTTGGTGTGAATATCAGTAAACAGGGCTATTTCTTCCGTGAGTTTTAACTAAAACATCGTTTTAATAACTCTATTATCCTATTCATTGGAATATTATTGCGTCTTTTTCAAATTGAAATGTATCAAGTTTTATATTCTTTTGCCCAGTTTTGTAGCAAGTATTGATGGTATTCCCTGGTATTACCGATAGTTGTCTACCCGTACGCCATCTAGTTACTAAAATGGAAGCTGTTTGACAATCAAATTAAAAAGCTAAGAAAATCCCTCATTACTCTAAAGTCTAAAGGTTGTGGGATTTACAATAATGCAGTGTGTTTGTGTAAACACCGTTATCCTTGAAACCATCAAATGAGCCCGTCAAAATGAACAACTTTGCTGGGAACCATGGACGTATAAAAAAGGACCGTATCGTTCAGACCGTCAGAGTCGGCCACACAGCCTATATCGATAAACTATAGTTCAAGTACCTAATGAGAATCCGTAAACGCACGTATAACGCTATGCAATTTTTGTAGACAAATCGTTAATTGATGTGACATTTTTAGCACTAATGTCTTATATAGCACGAATAAGGGAATATTAAACTTATAAAATAACTTTTTAGCTTACAAAAATACCGATTGAAAAGCCCAAAAACGTTGTTCAAAACTTACGTATTTAATGTTAAATCCAAGTGTTGGAGGCATTCTTTGGCCATTCTTATGGTTTATTATTTAGCGGAACCACAAAACTTAACAATATCTAACATAAAATGTTCACTAAAAACCTTTATTAACATTTTTATTACATGAAATATGCAGACCGACTCCTTTGTTATGTCCAAGTAAGTCGGACATAACATTACACGCTTTTGACGCTTATAAACCGATATAAGGCTCTCTCCAGTGTATACTAACTCAATGGTCGGCCAGCTGGCTGTATGTACACGGTCCGCACGCACACATTCTTGCGCTCGTCCATACCATTTGACAGGCGTCAGAATGTGTGCGTGGCCGACTCTGAAGAAAAATTTCCTTTTTTTGTAAGAAAATTTGAACTCTTTGGGAGATGAACTTTTATCATGTGAAGGGTATGATGAAGACCAAATGACTAAGTTAAAACACGATTTGCGCGTTTCAAATCAGAATTCAAACAAAAGTGGATCAAAGCTCTTTACAAAGAGGACGATTTTCTCAAAAACAACCTGACATGGCTAGATGGTACATTTGAAACAATTTGAAATCCCTAGTGTTGCTACCTTACAAAAACGAACAGGGCGACCGTCTAAATTGTTCAAAGAAGCAAGTGTAAGGAGTAAAAGACGAAAGACCGAAGAACTTCGTTCTGGTTTCGACAAGGAGGTCATAATACATGCTGCGCAGTTGGAACTGGGGAAATCTGGTAAAATCTAATATTTCTAATGTTCATCTAATGTTGTCAAAGATATAACGAGTACTCCAACACGAGCCAGTAAATACAAGAAGGCATTTTGTCGAACAAAATCCTCTAAAGAGCACCATGCCTTGACACCAATGCAAGCTTTGCAAATGTTTATAGATGCTGATTTGACACAAGGTCAATATGAAATAATAAGAAAAACAAACAAAAAGTTTTTCCTCTGTTATAGTGTCTTACAAAAAGCTAAAAAGTAAAGCTATCCACCGCCAGAAACTTGTACAATAACAAGTACCAGTGCTGAAGCTCAGTTGCAACCTTTATTGGATATTACCGTTATCGGTATCGCGTATATTTACCGCGATTATCAGAGTTCCTAGAAGAAGTTTTATTAACAACAAAGGAGGAAGAGCGGGAAACCATTACCTTAATAAGTAAATGGGGTTGCGATGGATCCCAACAATCAAAATTTAAGCAGAGACATGAAAGTGATGCAAATTCAGACGCAAATCTATTTCAAAGCTGTTTTGTCCCCCTTCAGTTAGCTTGTGGACATGACAACAAAAAAGTACTATGGAAAAATCCCACGCCTTCTTCACCGAGATTTTGTCGACCAATAAGGTTTCGGTTTATAAAGGAAAGTAATGACGTCACCACAGAAGAAATACGTCATATTGAAAGCTCTATTAGCTCTTTAGCTCCAACTGAAGTTGACATAGCCGGGAATAAGTTTTTTGTTAAGCACACATTTATAATGACAATGGTAGATGGAAAGGTTTGCAATGCAGCCACAGCTACGAAGTCTACAAGTAAGTGCTACATTTGTGGGGCAACTACAAAGGATTTTAATGACTTAAGTAACGACATGGCAGATATAAATTTTACGGCTTTACAATTCGGGATTTCGGTTCTTCATGCCAGAATTCGTATAATATATGAAAGCATTTTAAACTTAGCATACAAGCTTGAAGTAAAAAATATAAAGAATGGAAAACACAAGAAGAAAAAGACTAAGAAGAACGAAAAAAGAAATATATACAAGATAGGTTTAGGACAGAAACGGACCTTTTGGTAGATATGCCTAAGCATAATAATTTCGATAACACCAATGACGGTAATTCAAGTAGAAGGTTTTTTGCGAATCCAAGATTGGCCTCAGAAATAACGGGAATTGACTATGAATTATTATATAGGCTTAAAGTCATATTAGAAGCAATTTCAAGCGGGTTTCAAATTGATCCTATTAAATATAAAAAATATGCATTGGAAACAGCTCATCTTTATGTAAAGTTATACAATTGGCATCCTATGACACCAACAATGCATAAAGTCTTAATCCACCGTGATGTCATACCTAATAGAAAAAGCACTCTTGCCTATCGGACAGCTTTCTGAAGAAGCAGCTGAAGCTCGCAACAAACATTTTAGAAGTTACCGCCAAGATTTTGCAAGGAAATTTTCCAGGGTGAATTGCAATGAAAACATATTTAACCGTCTTCTACTTAGTTCTGATCCATTGCTAAGTAGCATGCGTGAAGTGAAAAAAAGAAAAGCAAACACATTTATGCCCGAAACGTTGGACATGTTTGTGTCTGCAGAAACTTATATAATAGAAAATTCTTCAGAAAGCGAACACGATTAAACTTTTGGTCAATTTTGATATATTTTTTAATTTTTTGTTATTTTTTTGTTTTTTTTTTGTGAAAATACATTTAATTTTTTAAAAACTTATATGATTTCCTAATTTATGTCGATTAGATGACAAAAAAGCAAAAAAATAATTTTGGCCGCCTAAATCGATCAAATACCTCTATGTGCGTCGCTTAGCTAACTGGTTAAATGGCAAATTAACTAAGGTGACCATTAATTTAGTGTTATTATTATACAAATGTAATGATAAGAAGTAGAATAAATTATTGTATATTAACTCATAAATACCTTGGTGATGCAAGAAGATTTCATAATCCCGTAATTTCTCCTCGAATATTTGTTTAAATTTTGGTTCACTCGTATGTGTTCCCATAATTTCTGTCACTTTAATAACACTTGTAACGTATATTTACGAAAAATATCTTATTACAATCACAAAATATCGGCTAGTTGACGCCATATTGTAAACAAAACGCACCTAGCGCTGCGGTGGTAAGCGCTGAACTAATTCAATAAAACGGCTGCTTTTGAATCAGCTGTAGTGATGAACGTTTTGAACGGCTGAAATATTCAATTAAAAAGCTAGACGTGTGATTGAATGACGTTGTTCAGTCAAAGGGCTAGCTGTTTGATTGAACGGCTATTTAAACCAGTTGGCTGCGACAATTAAATTAACAATGATGTCAATGGGCGCTGCTGGTAATGGAGAACTGTCAAAAATGACGTTTTCGTATGATAGCAGCGTTAGTTCCTTTTTTTCGCCACGTTCATAAAGTATAAACGGTCCATTCATTATCCTGCATTGCAGTCCTGCTGCAGTCCGCCGTGCAGGCCTGCAACAACATTAACTATCCTGCGTGCAGTCCGCCGGCTTATCTATACTTATAAAATTACATGTCCTGACTGACTGACTGACTGAATGACTGATTCACCATCACTGAGCAAAAACTGTTAAAGTTACAGCCACGAAATTTGGTAAGTAGGGTTGTTTTATTAAGTAGACACCCACTAAGGAAGGAATTTTGAAAATTTTACCCCGAAGAGGGTGAAATAGGGGTTGAAAGTTTGAATGAAAGTCCGCCATTTCTTGAGTTAGAAACATGAAACTTTATTTATGGGTTACTGATTAAAAATGAATGGATACGTATTTAAGCGTTTTTGGAAATTCTACCCCCAAGGGGGTGAAATGGGGGTTGAAAGTTTGAATGAAAGTCCGTTATTTCTTGAGTTAGAAACATGAAATTTTATGTTTGGGCTACTGACTAAAAATGATTGGAAATGTGTTTAAGCGTTTTTGGAAAATCTACCCCCAAGGGGGTGAAATAGGGGTTGAAAGTTTAAATGGAAGTTCGTCATTTCTTAAGTTAGAAACATGAAAGTTTATTTTTGGACTGCTGATTAAATATGAATGGATAGGTATTTAAGCGTATTTGGTAATTCTACCTCCAATGGGGTGAAATTGGGGTAGAAAGTTTCAATGAAAGTCCGTCATTTCTTGAGTTAGAAACAGAAGTTAAGTTTATTGAAGTTTGCGTTTGATGTTTGCTTAAATAGGGTCCCGTTTTTACCTTTTTTATAAGGAACCACAAAGAGGGGAAAACTATCCATCTTTGTTATTAAACTATGTTAACGCGGACAAAGTCGCGGGCAATAGCTAGTGTAGGAATAATTATAATAAGATAGTGAATGGTGTTGTAGGCCTGCGCGGCGGAGTGCAGTAGGACTGTAATGTAGGATAGTGTTATAGGGCCTTTGCCTTGTCGAACTATATACGGTACTTGGTAACCTGTATTCTGTGGGGCAGTCGGCAGAGCTTGTCAAATGTCAATGCCAAAAATGTTTAAAATAACTTGTTCGTAAAAAAAATCTAGAATCGTGCTAAATTCTGCTAAAAAGCGCATAATATTTCACAATATTATAAAAGAATATCGCTTGACAAAGTGAGTTTTAAAATTTTATTTTGAAATACCTCATCACAATGTGGCGACCACCAATAACATTTCTTCGAAAGGTTGTAAATACCCCATTGAAGGAAACCTTTTCAGTATCTAAGTTTCTATATTCTACTCGATCTAATTCTATAAAACCAGCGAAACTAACACTATTGAGTGCCGGCATAGGTGTTCTGTTAGGGGCTGGATACGGTGGTTACACTCATTACAAGATAAATGCGAAAAAAATTACCGGCCCAGCGCAAACTGAAGATTATCCGTTTTTAGACAAGAAACCCAAGTACCAGCCACATTACAAAGTAAGTAATAGTCACTCAACTTTACAAATGATAATAAAAATATATATATATATAATTAAAAATTAACTTTTTTAATTAATTGCGCATAATTTTCAGATTGTCAATGAATCGGACACAAGTGATTTGCAATTAGTATTATTTCAATACCGAACATGTCCGTTCTGCTGTAAAGTGAGATCATATTTAGATGCCAGGGGAATTAGCTATGAAGTGGTTGAAGTAGATGCTGTTCTGCGTCAGGATATCAGATGGTCGAATTATAAGAAAGTTCCCATTCTGTTGGCTAAAGTAGATGGTGGCTATCAGGTAAGAGCATTCTATTTAATAAGCTATATTGGTGAGAATTTTCTTCATTTTTAGGGTTCTGTAGTCAACAAGGAACCCTTATAGTTTCGGTCTGTCCGTCTGTCTGTCTGTCCGTCTGTCCGTCTGTCTGTCCGTCTGTCTGTCTGTCCGTCTGTCTGTCTGTCCGTCTGTCTCTCTGTCCGCGGTTTTGCTCAGAGACTATAGGACCTATAAAGCTGTAATTTGGCATTAATGCACATAAATTAATGATGGCGACAAAATAGTACATGAAATCTTAAAAAAGTATTTTTTTTATGGTACCTTCCAAGTTCCATACACATCAAGTGGGGATGAAATTTTTTTTTTCGCGTCCAGCCCATCGTGTGGGGTGTCGTTGGATAGGTTTTTTAGAAATATTATGAGTATTTATAGATCATTTTCCGATTTAGGGATCTGTTTGTGAAATATTAAGTTTTAATGTGGAAAAAATCGTAATTGTCGTGTTTCCCCCCCTTCTACCAGCTAAACGGTAGCTTCTGGAAATGTGACAAAATTCACGGGAGTAGGAAATATGCTGAATTTAAAAGGAAAACTATGACGGCTACGAAGACTTCATAAGTTTTTGAGTTATAGTCGATCAACTAAAAAAAATGTATTCGGCGAAGAATAGGGGAACTTTTCGTTCAAATTCCTTTGTAACTAACTGAGATGATGTTGTAAGTAGTGTAAAACACGTTATTAATGTACATTCATTGACCATACAAAAATTATCAAAAACTAGCGGTATTACGGAACCCTATAATATTGCGTGTGGCATGACACGCACTTGGCCGGTTTTTTTTCCATAATCTGTCTAAAAGTTATCTGGTAGAAACTACTGTTAGCAGTAAGACCGCCTATTTGTACATAGTTTCCTTTATTGTGTTTTTATGTTTAAGTTTAATTTTAACTTTATTGTACAAATAAAGAATTTTCTATAAATTATATACTTGTAGACGGTGGCAACTGAGCCGACATGCAGGACATAAATCCCTTTATCTAAAAGCAGCCAGAGAGCTCAAAACAATGATTAGGGAAAATAGAGACAGTATGTTTCGGCATTAAAGAAAGATAATTATTCACTATGGAAAATAACGAAAGAACTTAAAAGGCCACAACAATGTATACCGCCACTAAAACCACCAAATGGCCCATGGGTCCGCCGAGCTAAAGAAAAAGCTGAACTATTTGCCCAGCATTTAAGTCAGGTGTTTAAGCCAAATGAATCTGATGATAACGATTTTGAACGTGAGATTGAATTGATTGAAAAATTGAATTGATTGAACGTGACATTGCTACCCAACTCTTATTACATGATTATGAGATCGTACTTGACCAACAGAAAGTTCCAAGTAAAATATGAAGAAGAAACATCTGAACTATATGACATCCAAGCGTCAGTACCCTAAGGCTCAGTAGTAGGACCAATGCTATACACTCTGTACACAGCAAATCTCCCCCAGACTGAAGAAGTGGAAACAGCTACCTTTGCAGACGATACAGCATGCCTCGCTAGTGATAGCGATCCAGAGAAGGCCTCTGAAAAACTCCAAGTTCAACTTAACAAAATAAATAAATGGCTGAACAAATGGAGAATAAAATCCAGTACCACAAAATCGATACACATAACTTTCACCTTGAGACGGAAAGAATGCCCACCAGTGCATTTAGGAGGTGAAGTGCTGCCAAAAAGCGAATGCGTAAAGTATCTTGGCATGCACCTGGACAAGCGACTCACATGGGCCAAGCACATCAAAGCAAAAAAGTGTGAAGCGAATATAAAATTCAAAGACCTACTGTGGCTGATAGGTCGTAATTCACAGCTATCTTTGACCAATAAATTACTTGTGTACAAAAGTATTATAAAGCCGATCTGGACTTATGGCATAGAACTCTGGAGCTCCGCAAGTAACTCAAATATAGAAATACTGCAAAGGTTCCAAAACAATGTGCTCAGAACTATAACAAATGCACCATGGTTGATTCGGAACTCAGAAATCCATGAACACCTGCAAATAGACACAATAAAGGAAACAGTAAATTCATACACCACTAAATACAAGAGCAGACTTAAAGAACACCAAAACATACTTGCGCAAAATCTCCTTAACACTACAGGAGACACTGTTCGCCTTAAAAGGAAACAGATTTTAAACTTGGAATGATGTTCAAGGGAACATCATCCACCTATTCCTATTAAAAGCGACCTCATCAGATTATAGCTTCATTAAAGCTGATTGCTGATAAAATTATATAAATTATATAAATAATAATAATAATAAATCACACAATAAGGCCGGCCTCACACAGCCGGAATTTTATAATCGGAAAGTCATATTATTAATTCAGAAAAACCAGAATACCATACAATATCAAAACGCTCCACACACATTCTGATTTTTTCAGATTATGAATTTCATAGATCGATCAGTAAGAATATGAATTTCCGATTATGAAATTCCGGCTGTGTGAGGCCGGCCTAATACAGCTATGATTCAGTACAAGTCCTATTAAATAGCCAAAACAGTTTTCTCTATATAAGTGAAACAAAAATCATACAAACATATCATGAGTTGTTTGTATGTTGGATGTAAAGGGGAGAATTGGGGTACCATAATTTAGTAAAGTTCTCATATATACAATATTCTTCCAGCAACTGTTGGATAGTACAGCAATCATCTCAGTATTGGAAACATATTTGCGTGACAAGTCACATCAACTGACAGAAGTAGTCAAGTTTTATCCCATAACAAAATATGATGATGAGAATGGTAAAAGTGTGGTGGACATAACCAACAAGTATTTTATTATGCATAATGCAAGTGTACCAAATGCAAACGAACGTACAGCAGAGGCGTGAGTATTATTTTATGTACTTGTATGGCAGATCTATATTATTTAGTCAAGTTAAAGTAAGACCGCACTAGGCGTAACTGAACTGCGGCGGAACTGCGCGACACGACGCGTCAAAATATTCTTTGTATGAAATTATATGAGACAACACGCACTACGCGGCAACTGAACTGCACTGCAACTGAACTGCGCAGCAAAGTTGATCAACTGACCAAAAGTGTCGCGACGTGTAGTTGCGTTGCCGGCGGCAACGCAACTACACGTTTGACAAACTTCATTTTCATAGTCAGTTAGCTGGTCGGAAGCGCTCCGAGCAGAGGTTGCCTAGATACTGAATATATTTTTGTAGTGCCGCTGCAGTTCAAGTGCGGTATACCCAAAAATGACGCGTCGTGTCGCGCAGTTCCGCTGCAGTTCAGTTACGCCTAGTGCGGTCTTACCTTTAAATGAACACCTCCATCGCTGGTATCGCAGACACAATATACTTTCAATTGTTATGCGGCAGCCAGCTGTTGCTTAGGAATTTATAGGTTAAGGCCCAATTTCACCAACGACTGTTTTAATGCTTGAATTAGTGTCACATTACCTCTTTCGGTTTTCATTTATATGAAAGAAAAGACTTGACATGTTAACAAGCTGTTAACACTAACAGACATTGGTGAAATTGGACCTTAGCCTAATTGAATAAAATAAAATAAAATTAAAGTAGGTACTTACCTTAAAATTCGTTTTGCACAGACAGTGCAGGTATATATAATATTATATGTATAAATTATAAAAAAAATACCTTTTTACAGTACCCGGCGATAAATATTGCACATCGACCTTTGGAAAGTGACAGTCGGCTAATTTCGGTTTTGTAGAGCGTTATCTCTTACGCACGAAATACAAAAAGTCCGGTATATATTAGGAGCTGTTAAAACAATTATGATTTGCTTCTTTTGACAATTTTATTATTCTTTGCATAAAATACACCAAATTTTCTATAAGTTATGGCTTTAGGTTCGGGTAAAATAAAATAAAAAAGGGTGTTCAAATTATGTTTATGTATTTAAAATTCGTTTGGAAAATTACAGCTGTAGCAAATTTAGGGGTGTTAACAACTCTAGATATATATTCTGAACTGGACGCGACTGCACTCTATTGAATTTGAACAACGACTGACATAATGTCAAATAGGTGTGTGCTACAAAGATAACGCTCTATGAAACCGAAGTTAGCCGAATGTCTCTTTCCAAAGGTCGATGTGCAATATTTATTGCCGGGTACTGTATATCTATTTTTTTAAAACAATGAGTAATAACAAAAATATGAAGAAATATTCAATATTTTAAACAATATATTTCAGAGAGGAGCGAAAATGGCGACAGTGGGCTGACAAAGTGCTTGTGCACACACTATCCCCCAATGTGTACAGAACTGCAGGTGAAGCTCTCGAAACATTTAAATGGTTTGAAGAAGTTGGTGGTTGGAGGCAGTCCTTCCCAAGTTGGGAATGCGCCTTGATGGTTTATGGCGGGGCAGCAGCTATGTGGATCATTGCAAAGAGGCTTAAAGCCAGGTACAGTTATAATTTTAATAAAAGCCTCAACATAATACTCATATAATATTTGTATGTAAAGTAGCAAGAGCCTTTTATTTTACTTTCTGTTTGCCCTGGTTAATATTGTACTATCAGAGAAGTTGATTCCTATGCAAATCGGGGACCTAAGTAGTTTGGTTGCGTTACGTCAAACCCAGCCGACAGATCACAATTAACATTGAATTGACATATTCGACCAAATAACGTTGATCTATCAATTGCATAGGAATCAACTTCCTCGATGGTACATTACTGCATTCTTGCAACATTTTTTGTTTTTGTAAGTTGGTAAAATGCTCTTAGAAAATGGTCGTGGATGCTTATCCTTTTGTTTTACTTTGCAGGCATAATATCAAAGATGACGTAAGACAGTCTCTTTATGATGCAGCAAATGAATGGATGAAAGTTATAAATACGAAAGGAACACCATTCCATGGTGGTAAGGAGCCAAATCTAGCTGACATTTCAGTGTTTGGTGTCCTTAGCAGTATAGAAGGCTGCCAAGCATTCAAGGACTTGAAAATGAACACAAAGATTGGAGTGTGGTTTGAGGATATGAAGAAAAGCATGGATAGAAGTCGAGGAAAGGCTTTACAAGTGACCCACGCATAGATTTTTCGATTTTGACATACTGAATAAAGATTCAACTTTCAAATTGAGAAATAAGTAAAGAACTTCCATAACGCTGTTTAAATATAAAAAAAAAACATAATATAAGCACCAATATTCATTATTTTTTTCATGTCTACTAAGCATATTCTTCATTAAATTAAATGAGTAAAAATGTGTCGTAAGTATATATTACATTTATAAAAGTATTACTAAAATGTTAATGTGAAATATTATATTTGTAGTTAAAAGCATACTTGCCCAATCCATGAGTTATTGTTAGTTTAGTGACAACTTAGTCTAAAATAATTTTGTTGCTTAGTAAATAAAATAAATATTTGTTTTTTTACAAAAATATCTTTATTTATCCTGTAATCAAAAAGATATCAATAATTTTTTACCGTCAAATTATTGTTAGCTTTTCAAGTATTTCCATATAATATTATGAGTAATACAATTAATATTATTAATGTTACATTTGCTTGCCTCTTTAATTATTAACATTAATTAAAATGCTTTGCGAATTGCGACTTTTGTTTTGTTGTTATATTGTTATACATAATTACCTATGATTACTCGTGACGAATAATTAAAAATATTTAAGATATTATATTAAACAAGTTATACTATTGAGCATTAGAGAATTCCATGACTGAATACTATTTGATTGTTATTTCTTTAAATAATCAATTAATTTTCGCCTTCTGCAAGCGAATTTTAAAACAGTAATATAATATAAACAATCTTTATGATGTGTTGCTGATTGTAGTATGTGACTTTTGAAAATTGTAGCAAGTAAGTACATGTAACGCAAGTACTACGTATATTAATATCTAATATGTATAGAACTCCTGTCACGATGTTTGTCCGCGATGGATTCCCAAACTACTTAACGGATTTTAATGTTGTTTTTTTTAAATGTGTGCTTTTTTCCAACTTGAGAGATAGGATAGCTTGGATCTTTAATTATAGTCGCAATTTTATTTTATTGCAAATTATTTGTCTATAAAGAGCGACCATTGTTTATGCGACGCGGGTCACGGGATAGCGATGGACGTTGCCATGGTGACATCCTTATTTAGTCACTAATTCAATAAAATAATACGGGCGATATACTTTATATAATATGGCAAAGAAACGTTTGCCGGGACAGCTAGTAATATTATATATATATATATATATATATATATATATATATATATATATATATATATATATATATTGCGCATATAGATATATATATAAAGTACTAGATGACGCCCGCAACTCCGTTGCGCCAAAACTCGTTTATCGCGGCGGAACCGTACATTTTTCCGGGATAAAAAGTTTCCTATGTCCTTTCTCGGGTCTTAAAGTATCCCCATACCAAATTTCAGCAAAATCGGTTCAGCGGTTTGAGCGTGAAGAGGTTACAGACAGACAGACAGACAGACACACTTTCACATTTATAATATTAGTAAGGATGTAACTAAATGTTCAGAAACAAGCAATTTTGTATCTTTTTATGCATCTGCAATTTGGTAATAATGATTTGTGTCTATAATTAACTCAATTAAAGTCTAAATAAAATGACAAAAAGTAGTGGCACTGCCTTAATTCATATTAATAATTCATATCAAAGCAATCAACAATAAGTGTACGTTTTTATATAAATTACGCTCTATATAAGCGATGCTGTTGCCTGTTACTAAACTTTTTAGCGAAAGTTACTATTTCCAAAGCTCTATTTTTACAACAACATTACAAGTATTATAATTATTACATAAACATTATACTTATTTCCAAGCTAGGCTCCTGCTTTTAGAGGCAATAGCGAACGTTGTGGCTCGTAACCAAGATAATATTAAATTCGTTAAGTTTACTGCTCAAGTTCGAAATCAAAAATTGTATGATCGTTAACAAAGCATCGCAAAATTATGTCTCATTTAGCTTTATATCATCAGATTCCATACATTCTTTAAATGAACAGTGAGATTAACAAAGGCTTCTTGACTGCAGGCCCTTGTCCTAATATTTTATAGATCCTTATGGTGGCTGTCCGGTCCTTGCGGCACACCAGATTTCATTTTGCTCTACGCGTTCTTCGATCGGAAATCCACCTTAAGCTATCAGGGTGCTTAGCCAACACGTTTTCTCTATCGCTTCTTTAAAATATGAAATTGCTCTATATTATCGCTTATGTCAATTCCTTGCATTTTTGATTCTATAAAGAATAAAGATGCAAAAGAAAACGTTTTGGCTAAGCCCCCAGGCTATAAACATGAAGGCTAGGAATTAGCAAGCGACTTGTGTGTATGCAAGGGAGAAGCCTCTATTAGCGACGTCGGGTGGTGTTGTAGCCGTAGCTCCTTCGTTGCCGTCCGTCACCACGTACAAAACGAACGGCTTTGCGCCAGCTGAAATTATTAAAATGTCACTTTATACCTCCTTCTTGAAGTTATACCGTATGCGAACAGTAATATAAGTAGAGAAGTTTAATTCTTATATAATTATGGAGATACTCTATGTCCCGTTTGTTTTTTTTTAATAGGAGAGCCATTATGCCCAAATTTAACAACCGCCCCCAACATTGTCACGCGTTCTATAAGGTGATTACTGATTAGGGTTATCTTGAGAGATCCACGACCTTCCGCTAGGTGACACTTAGCGTTAGGGGGAGGTTGGTAAAATTTTTCTTTGGGCACGCGTTTCCACGTCTGGGCTCCCGCACACGGGCCACCGGCCACAACCATAAAATGTCGCTACCGGCATATTTCCTGTAGTTTTCATACATTTTATATGGACTCGCCGCACACGGTTGACGCTGGTGACAGCTACTATTGTGCCTTTTCTTGCTTGTGGTGGCGTTTGTGGCTGTCGCGTGTGGCCCGTGTGCGGCGACACTTAGACTTACTTTGGACTGGTACGAAGCCGAGACCACAGAAACGATCTGTGCCGACTGCGACACCCGTGGCCACGACGGTGGGGTTGGGTATGACCACAAAGTCCGTGGTACAAGCGCCATCGTTAACGGCGCCAATCGCAGTCCCCAATACCGTGTTGTCGGCTCCCTCCACGTCACCAGTTACGGTGAACGAGTAGATGTCGTTTGCTGACTGTTAAGATGAAAAATAATTTATGATTTTTTATATATACAGTGTGTAACAAAAATAAGTGATAATAATTTAGGGTGTGTACGTGTTCCTTGTGGAAAGTTCACTGTGAAAGTAGCAGCGCTGAAACACGATTTTTTCACTTTTGTATGGGCAAAGGGCCCGAGCGTCACGAGTTTCCCCATACAAAAGTGAAAAAAAATGTTGCTCTTTCAGCGCTGCTACTTTCACAGTAAACTCTCTACAAGGAACACGTACACACCACGTACACACCCTAAAGTATTATCACTTATTTTTTTATACTCTGTATAAGTCACTTTTTCAATTTTGATATTTTGTTGCACTCTTTCATCTCCAAGTATTCACTCTATCATCTCCTCTCATTAATTGGCCAGTGGCTACCCCAATGCTTTTTTATCTATTTTTTGGGTGTTTCAAATGCGGGTAACAAACTACCCAGAGGGAATCTCTTTATTTAAGCCTTAAGGTTCTTAGCAACTCAATACAGATTATTGATATTTGCGACTTTCCAATCCCGTTAACGACTCGAAAATTCGTGACCCGAGTTTAAGAAACAAATAACTGGAGCCTTTACCTGAGCATACTGTATAGTACAGTAGCCAGCCTCCATCCGGATGCAGATGCCGTAGTTCAAGTTAGCGATCTGTCGCGTTCCTGTCACGAGCGACGCACTCAGCGCTGTGTTGGCAGCGGTTCCGTAGTTGAAGCTAGTTATGGTGCCCGAAATACCCGTGTAGTATTGCAGGCAACCGTTGGGCGCTTAAATAACACGCTTAGTTAAATAATAGTTTTGAGAAATGTCAAGCAATATGCATAATAGACCTCTTCACGGTGGTCCATAGCGGATTGGATAACCATGATTTTGACAAATAAAGCATATAATGGGGATTGTCCATTTTTTTTTAATTTTGCTCATTACAAAAACATTTCGAGGAATAAGGTCAGTGATCGTTTTTCTGTATATAAACGAAAAAAATACCCATTAGTTACTTATATTTTTGAACAAATATGTTTAACCTTAGTTTGACCTTCAATGGCGTTAAATAAGCAATAAATTCGACCAACGTTATGTTTCGAACTTTTGGTAAGCTTCTCGTATCAGCTTTCACATAATGATAACTTGCATTTGACGAACCAGCCATTATAAATAAGATTGAAAGGAAAAAAAACATACTCCAGAGGTCAATTGGCCGCCGATGATGACGTCACAGCGAAACTTTAAAAATTTATTGAGAATAAACTAGCCAATGAATTTCAAAATTATTTAATTTATATTCTTAAAATACCCTATTTTAACGAAAAAAAATATAAAAAGTACATGTGATTTTTTTTGGACAATGCCCATTGACGACGATCATGGGAATTATTCGTCTATGAAGGCGAAGTTAATGTAGCCAAGACGTTCGTAATAGCTTGAGCTGGATCACGAGCGGCGTGGCGATTAACAGATAGTGATAACTGATAAGTGATAACTGATAAACGACAGTTGTGTGCTAATTGCGTTAAAATGCGTTGCGTAAAATAAGTATGAATTCTCTTTTACGAACACAAGAAATAAAAGAGTTGAGAATATAATCCACGATTGACCTGCTAACCTTCAAGAAGAGAGCGTATATTCCCTCTTAAAAGGCTGGCAACGCACCTGCAGCTCTTCTAATGTTGCGAATGTCCATTAGCGACGGTAGTCGCTTTCCATCAGGACGTGACCCGTTTATACGTTTATTTTATAAAAAAAGAACCTCACCTATCCCCGGACAATCGCATCCAAGTTGTGTAAGTCTGATGTTCCAACGTCTTGAGAACGTGGTCGCCAATGTCGCTGACACCGTGATAGTGATGGCCGTGTTTCCGTTGAAGTCGACAAACAAGGTCTGACCGGTGTTGTCCCCACAGAGTGTTGGGACGATGGTGTTACCACCAGTTATTGTTATGAAGTCTGTGTTGCAGACTCCGTCGCCGTCTGGCTGGGCCAACACCATGTCTAGGAAGTCTATGCGCAGCTGAAAATGCAGTTTCGTATTAGCTCAGTGGCGGAGCAAGACCTTTTGATATGGGCAAGATATATCTTGTGAGGCCCCCTGATGAAGCAAGACTCAAGAGGATTGATTTGTTGAGAGATTTTTTGATACTCAAGTTTTTATTTATAAAACTTTTTATTTATGACTATTTGAGTATCAAAACTCTTGAATCCTTAAAATCCTTGTGTTCCAAAAGGCGCGAGGCCCCTTGGACTGCGAGGCCGATGGGAGCGGACGCCCACGTTACCTACGCCTCGCTGCCTCTGTATTAGCATTATTAATTATTATTGTTTATGGCTATTTAAGTAAATTGCTCCTATGTCTAGGAGCCAAAACGTCACGTGGAACATAAAAAACAATACATTTACCAATAGGGTGATTAGGTGATTGTTGATTAGTACGTATCTTGCGACAAGCAGGCGTTTGAAGGCAAATATTAAGCAACTTTTGCAATTCCTTATGGCCGATGTACACGGGTGACTAAAGCCGCACGATTTACGCCGCACGGCGAAAATCGACCGCGTAAATGGAAATTCGACTACACCGCATGCGGCTAAAGTCGCAAGCCCCAAAGTCGTGCGGCCAATGGCCGCATGCGGCCGGTAACTAAAATCGACCGTGTAAACGCTCAGTCGCAACTCGCAACTCGCAAGCGATTGCTTGCTGTGAATACTATAACTGTAGCGAGCGCAGACGCGACATTTTCACGCAGAATGAACTAGTCACTGGCGATTTTTGTAAATGGGGTGGCGATTCGACTTGGACAGGCGATTCGACTGGTGACTTGCCGGGTGACTAAAATCGACCCGTTAGTCACCCGTGTAAATCGACCATTACCACCTTATTTTATCCACTTGTGCGGATATCCGCGTGGTGCCGCAGAGGAAGATCTTCCGACCGAGCGAGGTGTTATACTCGGCTTTATACCGACTTATATTTTATTCTTTTACACATACCGACGCACTTAGAAAACTGCGATAGCGCGATGCAGGAATGTGGCGCTTGTGGGTACCGCCACACACCTATATTACCTGGCATATATTGCTGTTGCATCTGTTGACGATAATAGTACAAGCCTGTCCGCCGACGTACGCGGAAGGGTAGCCTGGACTTGTGAAGTAGGTGTTGTTCACATTGGTGGTGCTGCCACATGTTCTGGAAACTAAAGTGTAGGACTTAAAATTAGACCCAATTTACACCGGCGCGGAATGAAAAGGAATGGATGCGTCCAGTGGCGTAACTATAACATCCGGGGCCCGTGGCAAATTGATTGACGCGTTACGTTAATAATAAAACAATGTATAAAAAATTCTGACCTCACGGCCTCTTGGGTCGGGGCCCTTTTGGGTCGGGGGGCCGGGGCCCTTTTGAGTCGCGGGCCCGTGGCATTTTGCCAGCCCTGCCACCATATAGTTACGCCACTGGAAGCGTCATGAGGATATCCCATTGTTTAGTCATGAATCTTTAACTTGACTAGTTGGCGCCACTTTCCGCGGATTCCACAAACGACACTGTGCACTGGAGAATTATCGAGAAATCCGCGGAAGACGCGCGTCCATTTTGTGATTATTATATCTACTGTTCATTATGCTATGTAGTAAAAACCACCTCCGTTCTAATCTGCGGCTGCTTTGTGTCTAAACACTAGTGTGTTTAGACACAAAGCAGCCGCGTATTTTCTGCCTAGTGGCAGAAAATACGCAGCCGAAGTTCGGCATGATTACGCCGGCAATGTATTTTAAACTATTAGTGGAGTTCCCAGAGCGTAAAAATCGTGCAAACCTCCGATTTTTGCAATAGTGGATGAAAATTGAAAAGAAAAAAAAAGAATGTGTAGCTGATAACATAAATAATAAAGTTTACCTATTGAAAAGTTGTGCTTTTGATTTTTAAATTATTCTCTTCCACTTCAAGTAAACTCGTAAACTGTAAAATTTTTAAGTAAATTTGCATATTTCTTTCTTTTAAATATATAGCAAAATAATAAAATATATCATTATTTTTTTGATTTGTATCGTTGCTTATACTCCAAGGAAAGAAATTAAGGTGAAAAAAATATATAATTTATATTTAAAATTAATATTTTTGTATGTAGATGAGCATACCTCCAAATGTGCTTGTTGTGTGCCTTGTGCCCCGTGTATTATTTTCCTCTATGGTGCCTCGTCAGGTAAATGCCGTTCCAATTTTTCTTTGGTTTTAAATAGGAAGTTTAAAATTATTTTGTAGGCTTAACAAAGCCTTCTATTTCTTAATGTGTACCTATAACTTTTTAGCTCTTACTTTATTATATTTTCTGAAAATGTAGCACAAACTTTTCACGGATATTTCGAAGAAAATCTGTATTTTATTTCTTTTGGTTAGGTTTTTATAGAATTTTTTTTTTCATTAATTATACAAACTTGCTAAAACATACTTAAAGGAAAAAAATACAAATTAGGTTAAGAACTGATATTTTTGCATTCAAGTACCTAAGCATTTTCCAAACATAGGTCGAAGCATGCGTCTTTAGTATGTACGTGAGATTTGTAGCACCCAATTTTTTTTCTGGCTTAAGTAGGAAGCTTAAATACATTTCAAAGACTAGAAAAAGTCTTTAATTTGTCGATGCATTTAATGTTTTAGCTCTCACTTAAATAAATTCTCAACAAATATAGAAAATTATTTTCGGTCTATTTTACACATTTTTGGAGATATTTAAACGTTTTTAAGTACTTAAAAGTTATCATTTCTCTAAAAATTAAATACGCACAACAAGTAAGTTTAACACACTTTTCGTTACAACCCTTAAATCTACCCAACCTATCTTGGTTACTTCGAGCGTTAATCTCTAAAAACTTTGCAAAAACCTTAAAGTTGTATTTAACTTAGCAAAGCAAACTTTCTTTTTTTAAAAATTGTGTATTTGGTTAATTTTCAACGTAAGCAATCGGATAAGAGTCATTAAATAACAGGAACAAGAAAAAAAATTTTATTTCGGGACCGGATTTATGTGGTGAAATATTAATTTTTAATTAAGTAACTAAAAAATTAAAACCACAAAAATTTTTTTGGTAAACTTTGCAAGTTATAGTGTGAATTATTATTATTTTTAACAAAAAATTAAAAGTGACTTCCAAGGTTAAAACAATAATAACATTAATATGAACTAAAAAGTATTAAATAATTTTTACTATCTAATAGTGCCTTTTTCCGAATTCGGCTAATCCTCAACTATTTCTGTACTCAATCTTCATTATTTTGAAGTCAGTACCAGATAGCTGAATCTTCAGTCCTCTGACAGAATATTTAAAATTTTTGGAACTGGCACCGACTTCAAAATTATGAAGATTGAGGATTGAGTACAGAAATATAGTTGAGGATTAGCCGAATTCGGAAAAAGGCACTATTAGATAGTAAAAATTATTTAATACTTTTTAGTTCATATTAATGTTATTATTGTTTTTACCTTGGAAGTCGGTTTTAATTTTTTGTTAAAAATAATAATAATTTCACTCTTTTTAGTTACACTAGTAGGTAAATCTTCGCGTATATTTTACGTATCTTATTACAATTTGTTAAGAGTCACAACTCACACTCACAAAATAATATAATATTATCAGTGAAGTGAACATATTGTGCTAAGTAATTTAACAATTTTAATACTTCAAGCCCGAAGCGGTCACCGGCGATTGCGATAACAATAGAAAGGCTATTGTGTCTCGTTTTTCCGCGATCGAAGGATCTATCAGATAAAAAATTATACAAACTTGCATAGGATGTAGCGTAGCATATTAATTAATATTATCATAATTATTGACAGCTGTTCTTGTAATCAAGAATAAAATTCAAATCGATAGGTACTTAGTGCACCATCTATCGATTAATAAGTATAACTAATTAAAAAGACACTTAATGACTTTGTTTTGTTTAAATGCTCTTTTTAAAATAACTTTATTTTAATTCTATTTTTCTATTAAAATTTTATAAAGTAGTAAAGTATTCGATCTGTATATAAAGTAGTAAGTAAAGTATTCGATATTCTGTCTTCTGCCGCCACGCGCCGCGCGGCGGCGCGCCGCGGCGACGCCGACCGCCGTGTATTAAAAACAAACAGGTGTTGTTAATTGTTATACAGTACATAATTATTATTATTAGTATATCCATACCTATGCCTTGTACTATTATCTATTCTGTGCCATGAGACATTGGTGGCCTTAACACGACGTGGTAATGATGATGATGACGATGATGATGATGATGATTATGATGATGAATATGAATTGCATAGTAGTTTATGCTTTAATACAACGCCGAAACTCCCAAACGTGTATCTATAAGGAATCAGGAGTTCTCTCAGCATCATCAAAACCATGGTATACCTTGACCCAATATTTGACTTTTTGGTAGCGTATTCTTAGTACACTTCACATAAAACCAAAATCACCATATGTTTCCATATAAATTTCGAGGAGTTCCCTCGATTACTCATGGATCCCATCATCAGGTCACCACTTTTGTGAACATGGTACCAAATTGGAGTGAAACCTCATACAACAAAACAAAAATTTCGAAAATCCGTTCACAAACGGCGGAGTAATCGTTGAACATACAAAAAAAAAATATCCACAGCCGAACATATAACCTCCTCGTTTTTTGGAAGTCGGTTAAAAAGAAAATGACACCTCAAAAACAAAAATCCATTGACTATTACAATTTTCGGAGGTTAAAACCTCTGGCGACTGCAGTATAATCACCATGCCGAAATTATGTCGCGTGTATGCGTTTGACATTGCTGACGTAATCATGCCTCGAAGTTCGGCCTCGTATTTTCGGCCTACTGTCAAGTGTGTTTAGATACTATCAGTCACACCGACACGAGACGTAACGCGATGCTGCATTTTTGAGATACTTACTCAAAATTGAACTTTCTATACGTCTAGATGACACGGTATGTTTTTTGCTTTTCGCGAGATATTAACTTCTGCATACCTGCAGGCAGGCTAGAGTTCATGTCAAAATGTTAATTAAAGTTAAGTCTATGCATTAATATGACTTAAATCTAGTCTCCTGCACTTTTGATATCAAACGCTGTCGACTAAGCCCTCAATACCATGAGAATATTCGATTTCTTGCCACGTAGAACAATCTTCGCTGTATACAGGGTGTAACAAAACTAAGTGATAATAATTTAGGGTGTGTATGCGACTCTTCTATAGAGTTCACTGTTAAAGTAACAGCGCTGCAATAGCACAATTTTTTGTGATTTGTACGCAATTTTGTACGAGTATGGGCAAGCGCCCCCGTGTAATGAATTTTTCTACTTTCACAGCGAACTCTAGAAATACCCATACACATTACACACCCTAAAGTATAATCACTTAGTTTTGTTACTGTCTATCAGTTACACTTACCAATACAACATCTGCCTCTCCTAGAGGCGCAGGTTCCTGTGATGGTTCCGTTCAGGTTGTTACACTCCCGCCGTGCTAGGCACGTTCCGTTCATAATGTTGGTACTGGAGCAGTCAGAGTTCGCGAACCGGACTATACTTACGAAGGGGAACACTGGAAATGACGCATTTTATGTTCATAAATGAAGACGTGAGTGCAAGAACCCTATTACTAACATTTTGGAACATACGGACACCTACTAATTTTTTCCTTATAATTTGAATAAACCTTGTAAATTATTGTTTTTTTATGATGAAGTATCATCACCGGGCTAATATGTCTGGCTACACATAATGCACAGCTTTTTAATTTGAAATTATTTTTCTGGCCTTAAAGCCTCCATTTATGCAACAAGCGGTACCGCGAAACATGCCAACTTTGCCAGCTTTTTTCGAATAATTTTAATTATTGTAAAAAAAATGTATGGAAGTGTAAGTTTTTTTTTTGCCTTCTGCAACTACAAGGCTTCATGTGCAGGTGTAGGAATATCAAAAACATTACTTCTGTTCATTTAATTCTATTTATGATTGATTTTCATACCGGGTAAAGTTATCTGGACTTGTAACCAACATTGCCCACCTTGATTTTTCACGTAAATATGAATTTTGCGCAGGTGGCATCAAAATCCAGTGAAAGAATTTTGGAAAAGATGGCGTTTACTATAGACATTTAAACGATATCGCGAATAATATCCTACAAAATTGACTGGGCAATGTTACCCTTACATTTTTTTCCTTTTCCATACAATGATATACAACATACTTTTGCATTTTGGTCTGTAAGAGTACTAGGGCTGCCACATATCTATAAAATTACTTAATCATCTTTTATATTATTATCAGGAATATATTATAAATATTAAATTGCTTCTGTTTATTTATAAACCTATTATCATCTTTATATTATTTGACTGGCTGAGCAAGGCATACAGTAATAAAAAATGACATCGATTTTTAGTAAAGTATTTAAAAATTTCCGATTTGACAACCCTAAGGATTTTTTGCTACCGGGCAATGTTGTCAATCGATGATCGGAACACTGCTGGGTTAGTTTTATTATATAATTCTCTGATTAATTACATTATCACTTTAATGCTCTAGGTATAGATATTATTTTATAATAAGTATATCAAAAGCAAACTAACCTGTGGTTTCACCATCACGTACAATTTACTCACAAATCTGCACCACAATTTGTCCGCAAAAATACGTACTGTTTTTCAGAAGTTCCAACAAGTTACTGAATAAAGTTAGCACTACGGGGTGTTGTCAATGTTATCGGTCATATATTCTATTTTCTGCCAAATTAAACAAATATTACCATAATATTAATATACCTCCGTACATCAAAGATTTGCTTAAGAATGGATCTTAGGGCAAAGTTATCCTATGTGGCAAAGTTGGCATGTTTTACCGGTATTTTATTACTGTTAGTTATCGTGTTCATCCACTCACATCTTCAAATATTTCTACAGTCGAACATCCATACAAATATAATAAAAATATGTGTTGTCTGGCTGTGTGTCTGTCTATTACCTCTTCACGCCCAAACCGCTGAACCGATTTTGCTGAGATTTGTTATGGAGATACTTTGAGTCCCGGGAAAGGACATAATATACTTTTTATCCCGGCAAAATGTACGGTTCCCGTGTGATAAACGAATTTTGGCGCAACGGAATACGGAGTTGCTGGCGTCATCAGCTAGTATTATGTAAACCTCTTTTCACAAAGATGGTTAAAATTCGACACTGTTCAATTTAAATTACTAGATCCTAAAACGTAGGTATTTAACTAGAATTTTTCAGCAAATTACGCTATCTCCTGATTATAGGCTGCTATAATCATTATAAGTCTAACTAAGCTATTAGTTGTTACCATGCCGTATAGAAGAAGAAGTTTTTCGCGTAGAAGTAACCAATATACACACAAAAATTCGCCTTATATTGCATTCGTAAGACAGTTATAGCGTTAGTTACAACAACAAGTTATTTCTATTAAATTCCCTGTGTGATATTCGCTAGAGCTTTAAATTATTATTAAAGACAAGTTAAAGGTTTTTAAACAAAGTAAATTATCGATTAATATAAGTACCTATATTAGATTATTTTTACAATAATACCTACTTATATTGAGATAATAATTATAATGGTAACACTGCGCTTGCTTACGAATATATTTAAATCGCACAGTTTTAAATAACTAAAAACTTACGAATTTTCCCTTTTCTCTCTCTGTAATTATCCAATTCGTTATCATCGTCGAAGTTTTCTTCGTGCACCGTGAAAGCGGCCATCGCTACTATTAGAGAAGCCGAGACAATCCAGAAAAACTTGTGATCCATTGCACGAAATGTAGCTCTACTTTCTAACTTTTCATAGGACACTGTCGTTATAAGAAAAGTTGCTCTATATAGGACACTATCGTTATAAGAAAAGTTACTCTATATAGGACACTGTCGTAGGTCGAAATATGAGATGGCGGATCGGTAATAGATCTTTTATAACGTGGTAACGGTTTAGTGTTTGTGCAATGTGTCAGGGGTTCCGTTTGGTAATTATCATGTCAGTAATGGTGTTACAACCTGGTTAGCGTCCACTACTCTACTGAACTGGATGTGACATGTGTCACGATATATACACACCAAATTGCGGAGTTTATAATATATAGGAAACCCCCTTCCTAATAAAAATATCAATGCAGCGTTTTCAAGGTTTCAACGAAAAGTTCCTTTATACTTCGCCGAATACATTTTTTTTAGTTGATCGACTATTACTCAATAACTTATGAAGTCTTCTTAGCCGTGATAGTTTTCCTTTTAAATTCAGCATATTTCCTACTCCCGTGAATTTTTTCACATTTCCAGAAGCAACCGTTTAGCTGGTAGAAGGGGGGGACACTGGACTCTAACGATTTTTTCCACTTTAAAACTTAATATTTTACAAACGGATCCCTAAATCGGAAAATGATCTATGAATACTCATAATAGTTTTAAAAAACCTATCCAACGACACCCCACACGATGGGGTGGACGCGAAAAAAAATTTTCATCCCCGCTTGATGTGTATGGAAGGTACCATAAAAAAAATAATAAGATTTGATGTACCATTTTGTTGCCATTATTAATATGTGCATTCATGCCACATTACAACTTTGTAGGTCCTATAGTCTCTGAGCAAAACCGCGGACAGACAGACAGACAGACGGACAGACCGAAACTATAAGGGTTCCTTGTTGACTACGGAACCCTAAAAATGGATTTTCAAATGTGTTAGTCGCGCTAAACCTCGAAAACGGCTGAACGGATTAGTCTTAAAATATTCGTAGAAGTCCAGGGAAGGTTTTAAAGTGACCTGTGACACGAAGTTCACCGGGACAGCTAGTCTTATATATAAAAATGGATTTTCAAATGTGTTAGTCGCGCTAAAACTCAAAAGCAGGGGAAGGGAATGGGAAGGTTCTAAAGCAGTGGTCCCCAAACTTTTTTTCCACACGGGCCACAAACATACCATCAAGATCAAAATCTTGGTGTCGCGGGCCGCAACAAAAAATTTTGGGTTAAAAAATTACGTCCTTCAAAATTGACGGTTTAAAAGTGGAAAGAAATTCACGACTTTAAAGACGACTTTACATTATTTTACCGGTGGGCGTGAATTTCAAAATTGTTTAACATCACGCGGGCCACAAATAAAATCCCGGCGGGCCGCGGGTTGGGGATAGCGGTTCTAAAGTGACCTGTGACACGAAGTTCACCGGGTCAGCTAGTTATTAATAAGTTTCCTTGGTTTCCTTGATGCGTGTTTCATACGTTCTCTTGTACGTTTTGTGTCATACGACCAAATATTAGAAATTTTGATGCACTGTGTAGTCTATTTCTGTTACTGATATTATTATATATATTATATTATTATGTATTGTGATATGGAAGTCACGTACCTATACCTAGGTACCTCAGTATCAGCACTCTTCTATTTCAATATGGCTAAAAAATTGTGTTTCCATTGTTATCGTTTATTTATTCAAAATCATACTAATATTCATTATAGTAGGTAATGCTGGGATAACAGCGCTTGATTTGGTAGAAAATTTTATTTCAGCATTCAATAAGACTTTAGAGTTCAAAAGGAATCCTAATAGTATTCAAATGTCCTTGATTATGCTTAATATAATAATAATTAATTAATCTTTATATATAAAACTCAAAGGTGACTGACTGACATGGTGATCTATCAACGCACAGCCCAAACCACTGGACGGATTGGCATGCAGGTAGATTTTATAACGTAGTAATACGGCTAAGAAAGGATTTTGATAAATTTCAACCCCAAGGGGTAAAAATAGGGGATGAAAGTTTGTATATAATAATACTTCTTAACGCGAGCGAAGCCGCGGGCAAAAGCTCGTTTTATATAAGATGGGCAAAGAAAAAAACCTCAAAATGTGACTTAATTTATTTTGTTCTGAAATATGATAGTTGCAATAACATATTTTTAATAAAACATTTAAAGGAATACATTGCAATATTTGAGTCAAACGTAATTAATGTCTGTATTTCAGTTCAGTCATGACTTATAATAAAATTCAAAATTTATATAATCGAGGAACGTTTTTGATTTTTTTGTATTACTTAATAAAACGATAGAAAAGGAATCACTATAGTTAGCTTATTGTTGCTAATAAGATAAGTGCAAATAATAATCAAACAATCGAATATTTTTGCTGAATATAAGTTTATGAACAATGAAAACGCTCTTAGCCGGCCTCTAAACGAGCAATTTTATTGTCAATATCACGCTTCAATTTTATTGAACAGTTTATTTGACAATTAGATTATAGGCTCGCAATGTTCAATACAATCAACCCTAGACGGTCAATAATACTACACAATATTGACAGTAAAATTGCTCGTCTAGGGGCCGGCTTTCATAAAAAATGAATTTATAGCATCATTATTAATTTTAAGGTCAAATATATGACATTGTAAGTCATGCAAAAGACTTGTAATTACTACATTTTATATGGCACAGTGAATAAGCCTGAATACAAATGAGTTCAATATTTCAGTCCGGCTAAGAAAATAGAATAGTCGTAAGTCTAATTTTATATTAAAGTACTAAAATACTGGGCAGAAAACGTTCGAGACTAAGGCAAGGTGTAAACTTTGTGACATAAAAATTACGTTGTTAGTAGATCACACGTCTGGCAACTCTTAGGGTACCTACAATTAAATATAAGTTCGTACTTACATCATCAAAATATATACGACATCTCTTTACAGTTTACACTCAGCTATACAAAAAATATACATACAAAGAGAATTAAAAAAACATGTCATTGGTAATAAATTATCTTGTGACTTAGTCAACGTTAAATCTAATTATTCTAAATTAAAATTAAACATAAAAATCTTAAATAAATACTAACACAAAAATTACGAGGAGGTGTGGTCTGCTTAGAAAAAGAGTTAGTAGATGCTGATACATTGAATTCAACTAATTATTTAATTATTTTTTATACATACTTTTCCTACGTCTTGTACTCCATTGACGATGAAATAACAAACACTATTTGATAGTTTCAAAATATCGAGAGAATCAGTTTATTTTTTGAAATATTAATTAAGCCACTCTTTAAGTACATTTAATATTTAAAATTAGGCAAAAATAAAGTGAGGTACAAAAATATGATACATAATATTCTTAGATATAATTAAGGCGATAGAACACTGCATTTTAAACGCGCAGAGAACGCGCGTTTTCGTGGATTAAGTAAATTTCATTCAAAATGAGCTAAGTAGGTATATGTTGATATTTTTGTGCAACTAAAAAAATAGATTAGTTTTACATAGTTATTATTACGTATATCAAATGTATCCGATTTGGTATTTAAGCATATTGATTTATTATAAATATATTTTAATCATACACGTTATTATTAATATAATTGTTCAATTATATTATCTTATGTAGGTACTCTACAATATTATTATATTTCAAAATAATTTAAGTAAAATTTTACTAATTTAAAGAATGTACAATACATTATAGGCAAGTAAGTGCTTGTGAGGGAATGACGATTTGTTGCCATATAGCTAGGGGAAAATGAGAAAATATAGCTACTATACTCTATACTCATATGAAAATGCAAAGTTATATTATTATAAGTAGTTGGCAAGAATTTTTGCAAAGTGTTATGAAAACTATTGTTATTTCATTCAAATTGCTCTACAGTTTATTATTCATTCAATATTTTTTTGTAGAATTTAGTTGTAGTGCCAATATAATTTGTCCTAAATGTCTCACGAAAAGTTAATGTTATAAGTTTGGCTCGTTAATTTCTGCTTTCACTTCAATGTTTTTTCATATTTATTGCTGAAAATAAAATGTAATGGACACCTTAACTTTAAGTACAGTTTTATAATTTTATAGCAACCTACATAATACATATCGTAGTGCAAAAGCGTTATATAAAAAATTACATTTTAACGTTACATTTCCTAGAATAGCAAACTACTAGTGACTATGTATGATGGCAATAATTGTATCATATCATAACTTTACATTTACTATATTAACCCCTTAGTAATAAAAAGATATACACTGACACTACATTGAATCACATAATAATATGATATATGTCTTCGTCTTTCAAGCAGTTTTGAATGTATGATACAAGAAAAAAAACCACAATAAAATCCTACAGTCTTTGTGTAAAAACAGTGCATATTTTTTATTATTAAGGTCATGTATATGATACTAAGCTCTGTATGTAAGGCACACTACAGAAGCTTTTGTTTCACGTGGACGGAAGCAATAAGGCTGGCTTCTATACATTTATCAAATAAATGGAAGATGATTTTATATACAAATACTTAAGAATAAGTGACGTTCTACTAGATTAGCCCTTACGTTGTCATCTTTATGCTTTGCTCTTTCATTCATTCACATGTTTTGGGCAAACGAATAAATTTAGGCCTTTATATACTATTTAAATACCTTTAGGCCAAAACCTTACACTATTGAAACCACTATACAGACAATATACAGCCACGCTTTTAACTTTTGTTTGGTGGCTATAAGTTAGTCATGGTTTGATCGCGATACGCGTTGCTGTATATAAAGAGCTAATGCAGCAGAAATAAGTAGTAATAATAAAATCTGTTTGTTGAGGGTAGAACATAAAACCCCTGAAATAAAATCTGTAAATCCGAGACTAGAAAGTTTTTTACGCGTTTGAATGAGACGACCAAAGTTACGAGCATTTTATTAAAATATATTTATAACTATTTTGGTAACCATCATAAAAGCTATGTAACTTCCAATTTTCTGCGATTTAGAGTTAGAAAGTTTAAGAAACAGCTGAGTGCTATGGCTAGGGTCATTCTATAACCTCGACGCGACGAATTGTGTAGATTGAACTTTATTTACTACACGAAAAACTGTCAGTAGGTAAGTAGATGTTTTATCAGAGTGGAATCGTGTTGCGCAGCGGAATGCACCTCAAAAACCGATTACTCTCCGAGCTCTAGCAAAGAACCGAGTTTTACGTAGTTAATAAAGTTCAATTTTCAAACTCTATCATATAAAAATTTGACGTTGGCTCGTGCCACGTCACATATCAGAAGCATCTAATGGGTGGACATTCAATTTTACGTATAAACGTAAACCTTTACGTGTTCCTCGTAACACAAGTCGTAGCATTCAAAACACATCGGTATAATTAACACTATACCTAACTCTACATCTAACGTTACTTTTTTAACATATTTATAGTATCTTGGATATTCCTCGTTCACTTATATTTAATTAACTTATAATAAATTAATCGCATGTCTAATCAATACTTAGAGCTTTTGTTGTCGTTGTTCGCACCGTTGTCAGTAATTTATTGTTGTGACGTTTATAGCTAACTTAATTTTTCTGTATTATATTACAGTTAATTTCTGTTATATTTTTCAGTTTATGTATTGACTGTTGTATTCTAAATTTAGTATTTTATTTTTAAAGCAATAATAGGTATATTGTAATAAATTGAACTGAATTCAAAATTCGCAAAAATTATCAAACTCTACCAGCTAGTTATGTTAACTATTTAATTTCGAATAAACACTGCGATTGTAGTAAATATTGTGCATGACAACAGTGCAACCATAACTCTTTAACTACAAATAATTGTCATTTCATATATTATTTAAATATTTATAAAATATTCATTTTAATGCACAATAAATTAATTTTGGGTTCCGCGGTAAACCTGTCCGATCAGTTTTAGGTAAAGCAATGTCCTTGGTAAAATTTGCCTACTGCTTTTTATAACATTCTGGTGAAGTCAGGTGAAATTATTTACTAAATAACTGCCTGGCGGCGTATTTAGGTGATTGCGGCGTCATTAAAAATGTACATGTATTATGGGCCCTAATATGTTAGCATAATGCTTCAACTCCCAAGCGGCCACATGCGGCCGCGATAACAATAGATAAGCTATTGTATCTGGTTTTTCCACAATCGAGGTAATAATATCACACACTAAGACTTGAATATGAACAACAGATTTTGAAATGTAGAGAACACGATCGTTGCTCTACTAATTCTGACATTACAATACCGTGTTCATCACTATTTGAAGATTTGCCATGCCACTTATTTACTCCTAAATATCGTCCGTTCAATGTTATTTTACTCCAAAGTTCATTCACACACTCATTAAAGTGATCCTTATGTAATCGTTAAAAGATCCTGTCAGAGACAAAACGACTGCAATAGAGCCTCAACGCCGCAACCGAATACGCTACCAGGCCTCAACTTAAATATAGTCATATTTTACATAGAACGTGTAGGTCCACGTGTCTGTCTGTGTCGTGGACCCGTGAGCTGGTGTTTGAGCAGCGATCTCACAGTACGCTGTAGAAAGTGTCCATCAGACTGGTCTCCAAATCGCACTCCAAAAAGAAGTTCTCCCCACACTCATCCTGTAAAAAAGAGAGACCTATGTTTAATAGACTTTCAAAACGCAGTCATCCTAATTGTACCGCTTTATTTTTTGAATAAGTAATCGTATTTTATCTACAGTTAAGTACACATTAGTCCAAAAAACGGAATCTGTCGTAACATATACGTTTTGCGAAGTATCAAGAGAGCAATCTATCTACCTTACTGAAAACAATGGGGTACTGAGGCTTTAGTCAAATTGCGATCAGCGAAAGTCGGAAGACTGGCGAAACTGCAGTCGATTGCAATTTTACTTAAGGCTCTGGATGTAGCGTTATAGAAAACTAGCGACCCGCCCCGGCGTCGCACTGGTATAAAATATATAGCCACTAAAAAAAATTATGCCTAGTAGTTTTGTTATTCGTAGGCCTATAGCCTTCCTCAATAAATGGGATATCTAACACTGAAAGAATTTTTCAAATCGGACCAGTAGTTCCTGAGATTAGCGCATTCAAGTTAGCCCTTTCAAATAATTTCCCCCGTTTTTTCCACATTTTCCTCTATTTATTCGCTCCTATTAGTCTTAGCGTGATAAAATATAGCCTATAACCTTCCTCGATAAATGGGCTATCTAACATTGAAAGAATCATCAAAATCCGTTGCGTAGTTTTAAAGATTAAAGGGAACAAAGGGACATGAGGGAAAAAAGCGACTTTGTTTTTATAATAAGTATAGATACCTGAGTGTTCTGAGGCGCGGGAGTTTGTTCCCCGCCTCGTCTTGGGTGTCATTTGGACGTTTTGGGCTGATGGCGCTTATTGTGGAGCGCGAGATGATCAGACCGCGCGAAGGACCGCTCGCAGACCGCGCACTTGAACGGTTTGGCTCCTGTATGCTTCCGATAGTGCCGCGTCAGCTCGTCAGACCTCGCGAACCGCCACTCGCACTCCGGCCACTGGCAGGTGTAGGGCTTCTCTCCTATAAACCGCCAATTTACTACAATCGCACAACCAGAGTGCTTAGTCAAATTGCATTTCCGATGGCGAAGTCAGATATCGAGTAACGTGATTTGATATAGCACATCGGAAGCGCCATGGCACTTAGCGATGCGTTATGTCAGATGCCCAGACGTCTAACTTCACTATCAATTCTAGAGAACGCGATTAACTAAACCTGCTGGCCAGTGAGTGATCCACAAGGCGCCTTTATGGACCACCGTTCGTGGCTGGGATAAGCCTGATAAATTTCGCAGAGCAAGTTCAATTCGCAAAGCAGAAACAAAGCAACACAGTTATGAAGGAATTTACCTGTATGTATCCGCTGGTGAGCTTTCAGGTGTGAACTTTTGGTATAAACTTTTGTACAGCCTGAAACGTAGACCATGTTTGGGTTAATTTTTCAGAAGCATTGCATTGGTATATTTAATAATTATTCTAGAGACTCTGTATAATATGACTACAGTGCTTAATTAGTTACAAGTGAGCGACTATCGCTTTTCTTGTTTATAGATTGGCTTTTTTAATGTAAAATCAGGGAAATTGGATTTACAGGCGGATGACAGACTAGTTATTTGGTCGAGTTAAGTCAGGTTAATGTTAGTCGTCATCTCACAGGCTGGGCGTGACATACTTAACTACTAAGCAAACCAACTTATGTACTAGCAGAGAAGTTGATTCAAGGGCAGATGGGGGACAAACATAGTTTTATCGCATTTCGTCAGACCCAGTCGACAGATCACATTAAAATTGACATAATCCGACCAAATGACGTAGATCTGTCAACTGCCTAGAAGTCAATTTCCTCGATGGTACATCCGTCAGCTGTTTATGAATCAATTCCTTAATAGTACCTACTTAGTGTTCAGTATCGGTAGGCAAGCTCTAGACAACCTACCTATGAAGTCGCAGTGATGTACCCTCCGCTTCTCTAGTTCGGGGTTGTTGCGTCTATTGTACTTGACGGAGGGCTGAGCGAGGCGCGCGTGCGGCGTCGGCGGAACCACACTAGCCTGCGGCGCCATCTGCATCGGCGGCATTGCCTGAAAATTTCAGTTTTGATCCCATTAGGGGGTTCCATTTTAATTGTATGTTCATATTGAGCTGTGGTGATCGGTTGATAGCAATGCCCAATGGCGAGAAGTGACGACTCTCTTAGATACACAAAATAATTTGCTACGTAAAAATATTTATGACTAAGATGCAGAACCAAAGCAGACAAGATATACTCGTCGTAGCAAGTTGTACCTGTTTTAAAGTATGCACGGTAGGATCTAGGTTCAGTTTAACCCTGGGTTACACATGTAACACATTATCTTTCTCGTTCTTCATGTTCACTCGTTCGTCTCATAACATATTATGATTGTGAATCATAAACATACGAGGATTTATTATGTTGCGGCCGCACATGCGTAGTGCTTCGTGCTTGAGATGATACCATTGGACGATATGCGTGTATCGTCCAACAAACGACGCATGTGCAGCCGCGGCATTAGTAAAACAGGAGAATGTCCAACCTGCGGATGGTGCGTCTGTGGCAAGGGATGCGGCTGCATGTGCGGAGCACGCAGCAGCGGCGGTGGGTGGTAGGGCGGCGGCGGCGTCCGTCTAGGCCCGCACTGAAATTACACCATTACTAGTTGCACCGGCATTCCGTTCACAAAACATCAACTTGAATAGCAAACGAATAGTCTACTTATAAAATGTAGGATAGACTGGTAATTGTATAATGTATATAGTATGGGATATGTCGTGCTATCATTTTACCTATAATTGCTTGGCTACGGTATTCGGAATGAATCGAACAAAAAGTTGAGTACATAATTTTAATTCAGCTGAAACTAAAACCGACGCCCTCAGAAAAAGGCGCTCCGTTTCACTCCATCGATTCTTTTAATAGCTTTCAGCCGAGCGAGGTAATAGATACGAATTACGAAATTTATAATGAAAACAATCGCAGTAGCAACAATCGCATAGCACGTGATGGTACCATCTTCCCCCGAACGCTAGCAGTGGATGACCTTAAAATTACCTGCATGGAGTTTCCTGGGCTACCCTGATCGGATCCGGGGGGTGTGAGCGGCGACATGTAGACTAGCCTGGACTGCGGGTACTTGGAGTAGGTGGCCGCGGGCTGCGGTTGGGGGGGTGGTTGGGGGTGCGCGTACGTCGGGGGCGCGCAGAGCCTCTCCGTCTTGATCTCGAGCGGGCTGAGTAGAGGTGTGGCGCATTCCTCGAGCAGGGGATCGTCCGCTTCGAGTTTGACGTGGGTGGCTCCGAGGGGAGCCAGCATGTTGGCGTTCTCGGGGTCGATGTTGCGGATGGAGGAGGCGATGTCCTCCCAGAGGGCCGGGCGGAGGAAGGCATCGTCGCGTGAGGTAGTCCCGCCGTCGAACAGCTCCATGGGGGCGGGCGCGATTGAAGCGCCCTCTTGCTTGCAGAGCAGCGACTCGAGATCAGATGTCTGCGAAGCGAAAATATTGTAAAGTTTATATTTCGGAATAAATCAGTTTTACTCTCTTAATAATAAAGGTCGAACGGTAAATAATACGAATTGCGACCAGTGTAAATGGCTGCTGTCTTTATCTATTATGCGACTTTCCAACATGCCATACAAACAGATTTTGTATAGTTACTCGCTGTGTAAATATTTCTATTAAATAAAGGGTATATACATAGGTGAAATATGCAATACCTATTAGGTACACTTGACCAGTGCTAAAGTTGAAATTGAAAACCGTAGATGTATTATAATTTGAAGCGAGATTTGTAAATGAGATTACATCGCTTCAAGGCATTTTGTTAACAAAGCATTGCTCAAGAGTACCGAGTTCCTATTATTATCTTATACTGAATTCGTAATTTGTATTATAACTAATGCACTGATCACATAAGGTTACGATAAGATTGTTACGGAACACTGATACATTTCATTGAGTTTGTTTGTTTTGAATAATAACAGACATTCTACACAAATACCCCTATAATAATAATTATTATCTATTTCGTAATCAAGTATCAATATCGTTCACGTAGATCGTGCAATATGAATACACATATTATATTTTTTAAACAAACTTTAAGGGACTATAGAATCTCTACATTTTTAAACAGATCAATAGTAAAGCTCTATTTTATCTAAAATGCACCTATCTACCAATAGATGCATTAAAGATTCTTAGCGTGGTGAACCCTACAATGTGTCTTAAATATATTCAAAGATATTCCTATTATATATATATATTCCATATTCACTTTGGACTGACAAAATCACCATTCTTTTGGCTTAGCGGTAGACGAAATAAAAGAATTGAAGAAATCTTCTTTATTGTTAATCCATTGGAGATTACGCGCAGACGTTTCAAAACGATGGTCGATAACAGTTTAAAATATGCGCAATGAAAAATGTGCGCTCATTATGATGATAGGTATGAGAGATGATAGCGGGGTAATGTTTGCTATTTTCAATTTCTCCGGCCGTGGATTGAAGCGCGTATTAACATACAATGGGCACTGAGCCCACGCGGCTGAGCGCGGCCTGGGCCCCGATTCTGATACCTCGAATATTAGTTCGATTGCCAGTTAGACATATCCACAGAATACATAATATTAGCAACAAACACAACTCGAGAAAGCATGTGTGGGCTAAATAGGTTGCGATCTGCTATTAACTTACATTGTTGGCACTTGGCGGAAAATGAGCTACTAGCTTATTTCTATATTTTAGTGTTTTACTATTTCGCAGAAGATAGGACTCCGTTTGGTCGTCAGACGGATGGCAGGTCCAACTTAGTCTCTGAATCGGCTGGATTTAATTATTGCAATTTTTGTATTATTGTAAATAAAGTTTAGCCGTAAAATATATTTTGAAATTATAGGCTGATTTTAGTCTACCGACCGCATGCGCACTGTCAGTGCTGATGGCCCGAAATGTGTGAAATTCTAGGAAGCGTTTCTGAATAACATACCTAACCGTTAGGTTTACGCTAATATTTCGTACATCTCGGTGTCGTCGCCGACGGTCAGCAAAGTCAGCGCGACATTGGTACGATCGAAACGTCGTTCTAAGCATGAGAATCGCCCCCCTGAGCCCGCAGGTGACGAGCTCAATAGCTTTATATAAACGAACATTATCTGATGAGATCAACATTGAGAGCCGACTTAACATACTTCGATTATCTGTTTGTTATAGTAAATGTATACCCAATCATCAATACTCATACTTCGTTTCAATAAATTTGGATTAGAATGTAAACGCTAATATTTATTTATTTATTTTATTCTTTATGCACAAAGTTACAAAGATACATTTAAATGTTATAATGTTCCAATTCAAAAGAATTTTAACCTTAAGGTAATGCAATGGCACATTATTTTAGTCAAGTGCAGGCTTTTATATAATATTTAGATCAAAAATAATTTGAAACAGAGTTTAAGTAGCAGCTGGGTAAGGTTCAGAGCTTTATGGCTGGTTTACACGTATTAAGTAGATAACAGCTTTAGTGGAACAAAATGAAATTAAAAGTTTTTAAACTCTACACAAAACTCCATCTTGCCACACCATCTCATAAAACTTAAAGAAACTCAGTGTTCAACATCAACTGCAACTAAAACAATGTAGTTAGTACCTAACTTTTTTTTAAATAATCCTGACGTCGTTTTGCACAAATTCATAAAAGCTTATGTTTAAAACTCTACATGTAAAAAGTAGAGCGTATAAATCGTTGTACACGCTTTATGTAAATTAGATAACATATTAAACTTTAACATGTAACATAATAACTTGCACATAATAATATTTTCGTAAATCAAAAACCAGACTCTAACGATATCTTTTTAAGTTTTAAACTAAAATATGAAATATTGTTGAAGTTTTTGGGTTTAAAGGTCTCGGGCGTGATAAAGTAAAATATACAGGGCGTAACAAAACTAAATGATAATACTTTAGGGTGCGTATGTGGCCCTTGTATAGAGTTCACTGATAAAGCTGAAAGAACATTTTTTGTATGTGCAAGTCCTTCAGCGTTATAAATTTGTCCATACAAAAGTTAAAAGAAAGTTACTCTTTCTGTGCTGCTACTTTCTCAGACAAACAGACACACTTTCAGATTGTAACATTAGTCAGTAATCAGTATACACTTGATAAACCCAACCTTGCCGTAGGTGAATAAAAAGGTTTCATGGACATTGGACACTCGAAAAACCTATTTATAAATCGAATAAAAATATTCGAATTTAGAATCGAATAGTTCGCGAACAGGTCAAATATAAAAATATTCGAATTTAGAATCAAACAGAACTCGCGAACGTTAAGCGATTATTGCAAATATCAGATCTACCTGCATCGGTAACCCTTCGGTGCGATGTCGCAAGCGACTGGACCGCGCGAATTCCTTCCGCGACCTTTGCGATTGCGCCAGCATCTGCTACAGACGAGCTTAGGCAACAGATTAGACCGTGTTACAGATCGAAGGGGTTTTAGTTTTTTTTTAAGTTTCTATAAGGCTTTTGTTTAAAGTTTTGTGCAGATACTGCCATCAACCAAAGCCCTACTATTATACAGGCTAGGACCTACCTCTGAAGAACAATTACTAGCCATCGCTACTGCAGCCTGTATACAGCATAGCTAAATACAACTATAGCTATATTTAACATCAGCTATATTCACAGCGCGGATAGCTTTTAGGCTTGGAAGCTAGGAAATCATTAAGACCAATAGGATACTTATTTTAGTTAAACTCGCTAAGAAATCATGGGACCCTTGGCATTTATGTTTTAGTTAGCCCGAACGATGTCTAACAGATACTCTTAATATCTATTTATGCGCATTGTGAGCTGCACTATTGATGCTCGACTGATAAAGCGGATTACTGTATGGAAAATGGAAATACTTGCCATGTACACTAGGATTATGTCTTATATCTGCAGGCGGATATTTACAACGGAGTCTTGTAATTGCTAAATTTATTGTCTGTCAAAGTTTGTAACTGAATAAATTTTAATTAAAATATATTTGTTCGAATGCAATCTTGCAGATACTAGAATTTATCTGAATAAATTTATTCGATTTATTCGAGTAATACTAATCATCGTAGCGGTCAACATACACCTACGGACTAAATTAATCGCCTTTATTTCACAAAGAACATGCGCTGATTGTAATGCGGATTACGATTTACATTTATTCAGCTTCTTACCGAATTTAAGGCTCTATTTAATTTATACAGTGCAGTTTACTTGCAAGTCCATCGATTTAGAAATACACGAATAATTATTCAAACCCTCGTATTTAACGAGCCGTGCTAAATTGTAATAAATAGGTACAATCAGGTGCAAAATATTATTAAAAGCTTGCGTCAAGCTTTTCTGAAAAGTTTTTATTGCGTCACAACTTATAGGCTCTGTAAGCTTATATTATATCACCTAATAGAAGCTTAAACGCGGTGTAGGGCTCTACGTAGGGCTTTAATGGGTGATTGTCATCGCCTACAGCCATCAACCTAGAGGGTGATACAGGGTGATATGCATGAATAGCACTAACAATAGAAGAGAAGTATACACTTCTCTTAATAATAGCTTAAAAATAAGCTTGGTGTGAATTTAAATGTGTAGCCTCGGTTACCTACAGACTCATACAATAGTCTGTAGGTAAAAGTTCAGCTCGAGAACCGATTGGTCGCTTACACAGTGGCGATGACGCATTGTTAATGGAACCTCAGTAGTCAGTAAGTACATCACAGTAATGGTAACGTTGCGGCTAAATGACGCATTCAATCAGTAGTTATGTCACTTTCATCTTAATTAATATTGTAGTAAGGTTCAAGAGTGATACAACGTGATTGTAGATATACCAAATATTACAGGTATAATATACTACGTATGTAGTATATCTGTAACGTATGATATTATCGTTATCTAATTTTGATAAACGTTTTTGTCACCTATTGGGTTATTTACTTATCACAAATAAATACTGCTCTAATGGCTACGATATATAATTTTCCACCTCTTTCTACCTATAATATGAATAATAAAAACTTAATTCAAAATAAATACATTTTATGTTACGGATAAAGGCGATTTTACAATGATGAATTAATAGTGAATACGCATTGTAATGTACCTTAACTTTAGGAACATTTAAAAAGCTAGAAGCTTCAAATAAATCAATAAATAAAACACAAATAAATTAACATAGAACTCATTACATAAGTCCCGTGGGATTGCCCAATAGACAAAAAGCACATAAAAGCTTATCGCCAACAGAAAGCTTTCCGAACATCCGCTTTTCACGTCAGCGGCGAACCGACCAATCACGGCGTAGCGTGATCACCGATACTATACCAAAGCAATTTTCTCCTTTGCTCTCAGAAATAACTAGTTCCTAAGAATTAGTTCGTATGCGCATTCGTATAAAATAACTTTCGCATTTTATAATATCTATAATATGGACGCTTCACACCACGTCAGTCTAGCCCCGTGGTAAGTACCTGAAGGACTTGTGTTACAGGTACCAGACAACGGAAATATATTTAATACTTTTATACTATACACATATTTAAGATTTTTATTATATGATACATATATTTAATATACATCCATGACCCAGGAACTTTATAAACTTTTTGTTCCGTCGGCGGGACTCGAACCCACGACCTCGGGCTTGAGCCAACGCGCTCACCACTGCGCCACGGAGGTCGTCATTGGAAAATCACTAAAATTCTTATTGATTTAATTTATTTATTTAATGTTTATTATTCTAAAATTTAAATAACAGGATCTTTGTTTTAAATCCTAGAACCAACCACCTTGACGTAGAGTTCTATATTTTGCAGTGTTTCAAGCGAAAAAAGTTGATTATGGGTCCTTGAGAATTTCCCCATCGTATTTTCTATATTTTTTTTAATATTAGGAACGACGTATTTAAGAAGAAATATAGAGCGCAATGTTTGTGAATAAATCTATGGACTCTCTGATGTAGTCAGGTAGCAAGAGTTCTTAGTAACTAGTAGATAACTCCGATCAGCACAAGCTCTGGTTGCGATACTTTCCCTAAATAATCCCTATACCATCCATAATTGACGAAGTAAGACAACAATCGACCTTTTCGATACACGTATAAGGAATTAAAATCACCATGTCATTCCGTTACAGCATTGTTTGAGGACCGACGATGCTCCATATCCATAATTCAACTGAACACCCACGCTCATTCCTCACGATATCACGTAACCCTTATCCCAGGGGAGTAAAGCTCATTTTGGAAACACGCGTCGAGGGAGGTAATTTTATAATTCGCAACATTTATAATTATTCTCCGCTCGGAACGTGTGTTCTCCGACGTCGAACTCATGTGAAAGCCGCATAAGAGAACCTGATTGCAATCTGTTCGAGATTAATGATTGGGACTTTTGTCATGTGCAAAGCCTTCCTAATGTTGCCTAATATGGGTCCAACATGTGGGTCCAACTTAACACGAATGTTGCGCATTTTCTTATTGTATATTCTGATTTCTGAAAGAGCCATTTTGCTGCTAGAGCTATAACATTTATAAATTGTTACTTTATTTTAAATATTTTCGAAACTCCGTTTAAAAATTGAAAAAAAAAAAAACACGCGCTACTATTCCCTACTAAAGCTATTTCAAAATAATTATGCAGACATACAGTATGCTACTAAATTAAAATTAATCAGAATAACTTTGTTACAGTCAAGCAACGCGTAGAGTATATCTGTAAAATTTGTAAATCTCATAGACAACATTTGTCTTTCTTGATAAAATCGCCCCAAAGTAATTCGGACACATTTGTTTAATTCGAAAGCATAAATTGCGATACAGCGCAATATCACCTGCGGTGGCAATATGGTTTTTATTATTATTAAACAGTTTTAAGCCCAGTAGGGACAGTAACTGGTGGCAATAACATTTTATAGGCCGTGCGAACACATTGACCGTTGTGGTGTGCGTTGGGCGGAATAGGCAGGCGGCCTGGGCGGGCGCCGATCGATGAGTTCCGCCCATCGAATGGAGGGAGTTTCGACCGAGGACACTTCTTCGTTCGTACAAATTAAAATGTAGCGTTATGAGACATTTATAAATTAGGTAATTATTAATATGGAGGTTGTTGTGTGTTTGTTAATTATTGTTTTGAATAATTTATTCCAATTCGTTGTTGCTATATTAGAAATTTGTCATTCGAGACTTGTTGGCTACATTAAGGTTAAATTAACAATTTAACATAAATTTAGACATATTTGGAAACTGAGCTTTGGCACAAAGCTACGAACTTATTGAAAGATAATACAACATTATAGCAAAATATACCAGATAAAGAATAGTTAAAGATAATAAAATAAACTAAGGATTATCTCATGAGGAATATATTTAATTATAATTTGTTCAGCGGTTTTAGCGTGAATAAGTCTGTTATTATACACTTTCACTTCTATTTACTATAAACCATGGACGTAACCAATAATTTGTACAATAATGATTGCAGTTCTAATAATTTGGTACACCTCTACGTCATTGAGTAAAGTTACCAAAAAGGTAATTTGAGTTCTGTTTGCGTTTCCCATCATTTTGACTAGAATAGGGTCGGGGTAGCGTTCCCGTTGAAAAAACAACGGATAAATATTGTTCCCTTCATTGTTTGTTTGTAATAGAGACATTATTTTTTAGAACTTTTCTATATTTCACTTACTTTAACATTAACCCTTTACTGCATATGAAGCCATTTCTGGCTCTTCAGATTAAAGATTTTTTCTGTCCTTATTATAATGAGAATGGATTATATATTTTCACTCCTATATCAACTACTTCTCTGTGGATCGAAACGTATTTTTTTGCTGATGGCAAAATGTCATCTGCGAATGCAATTTCACTTTTTAGTGGCGCGGGCGCATGAAACAGACGAAGTAAAATTTCATGCGACTTTGACGATGTATATTGTTGGAAAAGAGTAAGATATTCGTGTGTTAAAAAATCTGATTATGATGTTCAAAGGTTCTTTATACTCTCCGTAATGTTTGTTTTACTAGAAATTTGGTTTATCTGCTATATTTTCAGAATTTTCCGCGGGATCCACTTCTGGCTTTATACGCATTCACCGATCTTACTTGCACACTTTTTTGGTACCAATAAGTTCACAAGAACTATCCCTGGTGATGATTTCATAAGTGATATGTTAGGATCTGACTTGAATGAGGATTAATTACCGTTTTCTAACTTTCTCTAATTCAAATAAAATAAAAGCGTGGTAAATGTGGCGATATTTAGAGGTATAACTAATACTACAATTATTCTGCATCGTACTATTGAAGTTTTCTAAACATGTCGGATAATATGTATATTCTTACATATATTACCACTTCAGCCTGACCGAAAAAACACCCTTGACCAGTCGGAAGGTCTTTCTTGACGGCCTCCACCAAATGACCACATTGGTAACCCTAAAAAAAAATACTCCTACTTTATAAAAAATTAACAATTATACTTCGACCGTATATAAAATGTGAAAATTGTTACGTTTTCTTGTGCCTAAACGAGAAAAGAAAATGCTTCAAAGACTTTTACAAAGCTAAAGTCTGTACTTGTTATGCATACGAAGCCATTAATGGCTCCTAAAATTATTTTCTAAAATAAGATACTAATTTTATTTCCTAATGATTTTCTTAATTACCCCTTTTGAAGCAATATTAACCAGCAAAACATTTTTTTTCTTCAATCTATCAAAATTCATGCAATAGAGTGTTAACTGGTTTTGAAAAACTTCATCTATTGTCTTATGTCTTATACATATTGGCCGAGCGTTGCCGAGTGAAGGCCAACGCCAACGTGTATAGACAGAAGTCAGAACATTTGCCTTGTCTTACCAACGCTCGGTATAGCTTGACTAGTTGGCCAAGTAAAGAAAAGCGCCAACATCCTATAAAGGTACAATTCCGTGCATCGCGATCGATCGCGGTCGCGCACGACCTACGACTGTCGTCGGCCGCTTGCGACCATAGTCAGCGTATGAAAATGTATGGCAGCGCTTCCGAGGCCCGCGACTGACGCGCGCGGCCTACGGCTGTCGTAAGCCGCGCGCGACTGTGCCATATAACTTTGAAACGGTCGCGCGGGGCTTACGACTGTCGTCTGTCGTAGGCCCCGCGCGACCATAGTCAGCGTATGAAAATGTATGGCACCGCTTCCGAGGCCCGCGAATGACGCGCGCGGCCTACGACTGTCGTAAGCCGCGCGCGACCGTGCCATATAACTTTGAAACGGTCGCGCGGGGCTTACGACTGTCGTCTGTCGTAGGCCCGGCGCGACCATGTCAAAGTTATATGGCACGGTCGCGCGCGGCTTACGACAGTCGTGGGCCGCGCGCGTCAGTCGCGGGCCTCCGAAGCGGTGCCATACATTTTCATACGCTGACTATGGTCGCGAGCGGCCGACGACAGTCGTAGGTCGTGCGCGACCGCGATCGATCGCGATGCACGGAATTGTACCTTTAACCTCATTTGGCATCGCTTGTCACTATTTGCGGGCGCTCGCGATGGCTTGCGCTTGCCTCACTTCGGAGTGGTGTCGGTTTTTCTGCACAAATCAAAGGTACTTGCGCACGCTCGGCTGATGGTGCCCACATATTGGTTTGCGCGACTAGGCTCTCGTTGGTCTACGCTTGCCAAGCGTGTAGACCAGTAGCGTTTGCCTTACATCGATTTGCCTAGGCTCGCTCAGTCTGCGTTTGGTCAACATGTATTGCAGGCATGATTAAAGGATTTGAGTGTGTGAAGCATTATTAACACGACACGGAAATTTTATTTGTAGTCGAATAAACGTTTAAATGAAAATTTGTTACTAGAATCGTCGTTTGTATGAAGCTACATCATAACTAAGTATTATAGTAGGACGCTGTAACTGAAATAACGAGGCACAGAATTTCAGATAAATGTTGACAGTATGAAGTTTTGTTCGACTAGCCATTTGGTTAGCACAGTAGTATGATTTAGTATCGACGAATGCACGTGGATATTACACAAGTCATGTCATAGTTCAGGGAATGTAGCCGCATAGTGAACGCTCCCTGAGCGTCGGAAGCCTGCACGCTAACAATTACTGAGCTATTCGAGATATTGCACAGCTTTGCATATCTATGAATGCATGAAAAAGTGATTTGGACGTCCAATGCACATATTTTACTGCTACAAAGTGGGAAATTTGTAGCGCTGAAATCATTTTATTGTTTCCATTTTCAAAACTAATGCCATGCCCTTTTTTTGGTCAAACACATTCCCATCAAATTGAGACGTTAAGAATTAAAATCTGTAGTCTAGTGTTAGCGTTCGTAGAGGTATACAAGGATAAACTAGACAAAGAAAAGCTTTGATGAGAGCATAATCGGTGGAAGTGAATTAGTTTCTATGAATATTTGACTCGCCTAAACGTCAAACCTATCTGCCCATCTTCTCTTCACCACCTGCTTATCCTAGTCGGCTAACTTTCGAAATCCGTACCTACTTAATACTATATCATACCTACTAGGAAGACCGACTTTAGCAATTTTGAAAGTTGGCAGATTTTAAGGATTTCGAAGAAAGCGTACATAACCTATGCGCATAACAATTTTATCGGATCGACCATCGGATGACGGATCCTGTAATACGAAGCGGGACTTTTATTACGATAAAAGCGTACGATAATCACACGTTGACATAATTCGCACATGTTACTCACGGCAAATGACTCACCACAGATCATGATGTGCATATCAAACGAGTACAAAGGTAAACCTAGCCGTTGGCATATCTAACTATCTATGTAAAGTCCTTGTCTCGCGGTGTTTGTTGCTAAATTCTTCTGAAACGGCTCGATTTCTTTTGTTGAAATATTAATTTTGGATAACATCTTTTTTCAAACCCGAAGTAACGTTAAGTTAACGCTTTTGAAAATAAAAGAAGCAGATAGAATTAATCCATCTGCTTCTTTTGCTTCTAGAAGATCGCCTTGAAGATCTTCACCTGGATCGTTATTATCTTCGTTATTATCCTTATTCCTTACCTACATACGTGCTAAAACTTACATATCAAGAAAAAGGAGCTTTCGCTAATGCTAAAGGTGTTAAAATATACTCTCGTAGTACAGCTATAACAAATAAATGCCAATAGTTGGTTTACCTTATATTATTATGTATTTTTTCGTGGGCTCAATCGTGTACGTGGGAAATATGCATTTGAATAACTCGCGTGCCTGTTTGAGCCAGCGGGGAATGTTTAAGAGATAATAATGTATTTATGTGCATGTTTGTTGTTAAACTACCTGCAAAACATTTGAGAGTCCCTATTTGCAGAATTAACAATAATTAAGAAAATTGGCTTTACTTGTTATGGCCTCTCTCTAGTCTCTATCGTGCATATAATATTATGTTTTGATACTATCAGAGAAGTTGATTCATAAACAGATAGCGGACCATGGTAAATTAGTCGCATTATATCAAACCCATCCGACGGATCACAATTCACAGCTATCATTGAATTGACATAATCTGACTAATTGACACAATTTCTTCGTTGGTTTTTTTTTATTAAATTACATAACAACAATAACAGCAAACGAGCAAACGGGTCACCTGATGGTAAGCAACTACCGTCGCCCATGGACACTCGCAACATCAGGAGAGCTGCAGGTGCGTTGCCGGCCTTTTAAGAGGGAATACGCTCTTTTCTTGAAGGTTTGCAGGTCGTATAGGTCCGGAAATACTGCTGGTGACAGTTCGTTCCAGAGTTTTACAGTGCACGGCAGAAAGTTACGCGAAAAACGCACTGTGGAAGACTGCCACTCATCAAGGTGATGAGGATGGTATGTTTTTCGCGTGGGACGATGGCGAAAAGTTGCAGGTGGTATGATTCCGAACAATTCCTCAGAGCACTCCCCGTGATACAACCGATAGAGTATGCAGAGCGAAGCTACATCTCAGCGTAATTCCAAGGGGTCCAAGCTGTTTGAAACACTATGGCAATCAACAATTCGAGCGGCCCTTCTTTGGATACGATCCAGAGGGAGCAGTTGGTATTTAGGCGCCCCTGCCCAGAGATGAGAACAATATTCCATATGAGGCCGAACCTGCGCCTTGTAAAGTTGTAGGCGTTGGTCCAGACTGAAGTACTGTCTCGCTGTACATTGCGGCAGTCTATAATAATAGACGTAAATTTTATGGGAAATCATAAACGTACCGTGTATAATCTACACCACCTCCACACGTTCATAATCGCTTCTATTTATTTATCAAAATATATACCGACGTGGCAAACTACAGTAGCTTTGTTAGGAGCTTTTCCTGTCATGCGTGTTGCCTACCTTCTACACCTTCTACACGACGTTTTTTACGCTCGTTTGTATCGATACAAACGCAAGTTGAACGCTCAGCAAACGGAAGGAAGCCGACACGTTTTAAACTTTATATCTGCCAAAACGCGATGAAAATGCACAGAAGACGAGAGCATCAGAAATGCGAGTCGTCAGTGCGCAAAAAATACGGCATGTGGAAAGGCCCTAACATACTCCTGGCAGCGCGCATGTTGCTTGCATGACATGAAAAAATATGAAAAAAATGACAGGATGCCCACTTTCATGACCGCAGTTGCTCTCAAAGAGGATGTAAACTGTATACTACGGTTGCTCTGACACACAGACAGGAAATACGCTCTAGGAAATCCAGTAGGTACATTTTCACAATTTATTGTTTGCGAATAATTTGAAGTGGCATCTAAAAGAGGCTGCATTTTATAATATTATTCAACTAGGATAATAATGATACTTTAATATAACAATCGGATCCTGATTCCAAGTGTAACGATCCAATTGATTACTCTTGATTTGTTGTTTGTATTATGGAAATAAATGAGTACAATAGCAAGGTTTAAAATGCTATCAATCACCTGAGAACATTACTCAGAAAGACAATTATATTATGGCAAATAACTAAGTTCTGAGTGAGTAGCGATTCAGTAACTTACGGATATGAGAAGGTTTCATTTTGATAAGTAAAAAAAAAAAACTGAAATAACTTTTTACGAAAACAAAATTTATTTTGAGGAAAAACTTATAAATATCTCAATGTTGCTATTCTCTGTTAAATTTTAGAGAAAATAATATGATACTTGACTTGAAATATGATATTATGTTATAAAGATAAAACGTGGATGGTGGTAACAATTTCACAAAAATTATAATATTCTTCTTTATAGCATTTTTTGTGTAACGTATTTTTATTTCGTAGCACAAATACACACGAAGCTTAAATCAGAAAGCTCCAGTGGCGGATTTGCAGTCCTGGCCGCTGTAGGCCCCAGGTCATGTGCCGCCCCTTTCTCAGCACCCGTCCCATTTTAAATTGATTCCGAAAATAATTTAACAAAAAGAATTAGCTTAATAAAGCTAGTTTAGAATTATATTTATGGACATTTAAATAAAACATTTAAAAAAGACCAGATAGTCTGTTGAGTCCCATACAAAATTGCGTGGACGAGAAAAGCAAGCTATTTATAGATGGCGCAAACATCGATTCTGGCTTTATTTAAAAACATATTTAATGCAACAAAACGAGCCAATGTAACCAAACAGAGTTAAACCTTAAAACGCAAAAGAACATTTTTCTGTATTTTTATAACATCATACAGGGTGCAATTAAAACCTTAACTGAACCCTGTATAGTGTATATAAACTCTCGTAGAATAATAATTATAATTTTCTATATTTTCTATTCTATTAATTTTAATTGATTTTAATTATGAATTATTAAAGTATTTAAAACACAGTTGAGTATTTTGTGAACATTTCAGGTACCTGCAGTTGGTTTGTATTTTCTTTTCAATATATTTTGTTGTTATAGTGGCAACAGAAATACATAATCTCAGCTCTCTAGCCATTACCGTTCTTGAGTTACAGCCTGGAGACAGACAGACGGACAGACATCGAAGTCTTAGTAATAGGGTCCCGTTTTTACGGCACGGAACCCTAAAAAACTAACTTTGCAATGATTCTGCGTCGTCCTTTTTCACCCGGCATAATATGAAAGTCGGGCGTGAGTGTGAAGAGAAAAGGACCATGTATAATTTTTTTCTTTATTCGCCCACTACGCATCTTTACTGCTCACAACTTTAATCGTTTGTTAAAAAACAAAAATATATATTATAATGAAACTTGATTCCAGTACGTTTTATTTATTTACGTAATATGGAGATTCAGGCCTTGTACCATGAAACTGTTTTGAGACTCAAATAATCGGACGAGAATGCCGCGTCCTGCTCTAACAAACGTGAAATGACGTTGTTAGAGCAGGACGCAGCATTTTCGTCCGATTATTTGAGTCTCAAAACAGTTTCGTAGTAGGCCTACAGATATTGAGACCTATTATTCACTATCACAATATAGCGCCTATTGCAACTAGCTTTACATGACTGCAGATGCACCCATTACAAAAATTTTTTGCACGATTTGCAGCCCTTTATATCTGGCCGCCCTAGGCCCGGGCCTACTGGGCCTTAGGGTAAATCCGCCACTGGAAAGCTCATTACAATGAGCTAGTATTAAGCTAGTATATAAACAGTAGACTTAGTATAATATTATTATGTACGAGTATCTAAGGTATAACCTGACCTGACGACGTCTGTGGCTCAGTTTGTGAGCTGTTGGTAGCTCAAGCCGAGGGTCGCGGGGTCGAATCCCGCCGACAGAACAAAAAGTTTTCCAAGTTCCTGGGATTATGGATGTGTATTAAATATGTGTATCATATTATAATAAAAATCTTAAATATATGTATAGTAGGTATAAAAGTATTAAATATATTAAATATATTTCCGTTGTCTGGTACCCGTAACACATTAAGTCCTTCAGGTACTTAGCACGGGGCCAGACTGACGTGGTGTGAAGCGTACATAGATAGATAGATAGATAAATATATATATTATTATGTTGTAAACTGTATTTTATGTGGCAATACCGCAATACCTATACTGTTTAGATTGGAGGAAGCAAAGGCTACTGGCGCCTGTGTGCAAAAAAGGATTTTGGCGCCCCTTTAGGCAAATTTTTTGGGTCCTTGGTTATGGCGCCCCTAAAGATGGTGATTTGGCCCCTTGGAGGATGGCGCCACGTATGGTAGCGGGGAGGAAGAAAAGAGTTTTCTTGCTGAAAAGCTACAATAAAATAAAAATTTCAGGAAGCAATCCTTGCTTGTTTAAATTCCACCTCTTTACAAATAAGTGAGGTGAAATGATATCAGTAATCATATCACAAGTATTTATGAAAATGATTTTCTCTTGGCCATTATGAAAATAATAACCGATTTGAGAAACCGACTTAGAGTTTTAAGTAAGTCCATCCGCTCTTCAAGGGGTATGTAAAGTAGATTAAAGAGACCATTCGTAGATAATCTAGTGCAGATAAGATGTTTAATTTATAAACATTTAGCAAACAAATCACCGCATCAGGGGTCATCCCCTTGTCGGAATATAACTTTAATAATAAAAACGTATTAGCCGCATCGCATGTCTGTGTTTCCGTGACCGGGCAGTTTTACACCTGGCCGAATGGGGGCAGGGAGACTGGGGTTTATAGAGATAATGGGGTAGAGGTAGGGGGAGGTAAAGGGAGGTAGAGGTAGAGGTGGGAAGGGGGAAACGGCACCGTTTGTCAGCGGTCAGCTATTAATGAATGCGCCCAATACCCATAATGCTTATTGTACCCTCTGACCAATATTTTCGGCGACTGTAACTCATCGTTTTATTAACTGCCATGACTGTATGCTATTTGTTAGTGCGCTGGACGTAAATTACTCGTGGTTCGCCAAAATTGCTCCAAATATACGACAGGTAAAATAATTTGACGATTAACAATCACGAAGTACATTTTGTTGTTAATTGTGGTTTCGGCTGGAAAATGTCATAGAATTTTCTGCTCTTTAGTGAGATATGATTTTTTCTATGTTAGAGTTTATTTTAAGAAGGTGTATCATTAAAAAGTAAAAGACAAGCAGATGAAGAAGAAGATCTTCACCTTAAACTGCAGTTTCCTACTTAACAGAAGCTTTTCTAAGCCGCAATTTTAGCAACATCGCGTTGCAGCAAGAAAATAAACAAATACGATTGATTGAAACGTTAACGTCCATTAGTATCCCGTTTTTAATTCTGTGGTCACGTCATGTCACAAGGTCGAAACGACCACGTGTCGCGAGTTAAGCGCGTTTGACTCCTTTTATTATCATAATGAAATTATTTGTGGAGAATGGGGCTCGCGTGCCGGCCACGCGTCTGCCCCCTCATTAGATAATCGTGATGATACAGGGGGTCCGACTTTTTAATTTGATGGCGTCACTGCGGTGAAACTTTGTGCAAGGGTTTGATTTACGCCATCGAATGACGAAAGGTGAATCTTCTGTTGGGAATAGGGAATGTTATTATTCAAATATATTCGAATATTTATTTAAAAATATTCGAAAATATTGGGATATTAAACTATAACTTCCTATAACCTTTTGAAAGTTATAGGAAGTTCAGTTCGCTCATGCCCACGCAGCACGCTTAATAATATTTTTTTAAATATCATTTTTAAACGCTTCGATGATACGCGACGGAGATCGGATCGTGCAAATGATACAAATGTGGACGCACCGTTACATTTTTTAATTCAAAATTATTTTGAGTGGGCAGTTAAGTTATCATACAATTAGGTTTATTTAAAAACATAATATATCAATTAATATATTATTTTACTCTGTAATAAATACTCAACATAGGAACATAAATTATATTTAGTGCTTTCTATAACTAAATTAATGGGTATAATAATATGTGCAATATTATACTGCTGATTTTATTTGATCTATAAATTATAAAATTATTCGGTAACGGAATCCTTATAGTATAAAATATGTAGTTTAAAAGATATTAACTTATTAAAAATTACTAAAAAATATTGCATTTTGAATCTTGCTTTGTATTCGCTTAATCTTGCTATGCGTAAAAGTTCTTTAAACTTTTTTTACTAAGCTATTAAACTTTTTTTATAATTTTTTTTAGTTACAACATAATATAATTCGGCCATTCTTAGGAGAGCAAAATTTACGTGTCCCGGGCTTGTATACTCTGTAATATTATCTTATTCAAGTATGTAATATTTTTAAACGGTAGATACCATCAGTATCTAGCTACAAACTTAAACACAGGCTTTTAATTTAAGTAATTCAGACTAAATTAGTTAAAGTCGTGTTCAAAAACCATGATTTCTAACTACCGTAACGTGTCCCCACGCCAACTTGATCTCGAAACTTGCTTGTAATTTTTATAACGTGCCTATTTAATTTAATCTATTCATGGTTTTAAACGCCTATAAACATTGGTTATCGCATTGCAAAATATCGACTCAATAGGCCCAGCCTATAAATAGTTATCATGAAATAATCCCTTGTCCGATCAAAAGTCCTAATTACCGTAACACCTACTGTTTTTGGATGCCCATCCAAAAATATCAGGATTTGGCACATTACGAGTGCACGGGTTGCTACTCCTTAGTGTGTGCCATGGCCCATCAGCGGTCCCACGTCGTTAACGTTAGTGTGCCGCCGATAAAGCACGTTAGTATCTAATTACCGTAGCTTTGGTTACAAATTTGTCTAATTACCGTAATCGTTACTTTTCAATTATGTTTAAATTAGATTTTTATTATGTATATTATGTTTATGTTACATAATTTGGCCTACGTACGTTGCCCTAAGCTAGTTTTTGTCAATTGTGTCGTTGTATCGTTACGTAAAACACTACATTTGTCTAATTACCGTATCTATAAATTTTTAAGTCTTATTATCCAAAAAACTATAACTAACTGTTTCACGCCACATTTGTTATTGTGTTCGTATCTTTCATTTCTTTAATATTTCAATGTGTCTAAGTCAAATCAACAAAGAAAAAAAATGGTTGCCTGTAAAGTCGGTTTTACGGGCGAAGATTTTACGTGACAACGTGTGGGAGAGAGACGCAAGGCATTCGGCGGGCCTCTCTCTCGTTCGGTGACTCATCGTAACGTTACCGAGCGTTACACTTTTTCATAAGTGACTCCCAGCCGCAACCTAATTTAAGACGTTGTCACGTCAAAAAATGGTTACGGTAATGAGGCAAATAATGCCAAACCGGAGACTGGCCTGAAATACTAAACTTTGTTCTGTTCGAAACAATAGTATCACTAGCTAAAAGCCGAGCTTTGTGAGGGCTCGCGTCGTCACACCTTGACTGTCTGGTGATAACACATCTACATATAAAAAACCTTGACTGACTAACGATAATACATCTACATATAAATAAAAATTACTATATTAAAGCACAAATCAATAGGCGTGATGTTTTTCCGTAAAGTGTATTACAAAATGTAAACATCACAATGTTATGTATCCCAAAGGATATATTAATGAACTTAAAGCGTTTTCTTCTTCAGAATATAGGTGGTTACTTACATACTTGAGTACTTGACAAAGCTAGAAGTCTTTGCCGAGAAATCAACCGTATACGTACATTATATAAGACAGTAAATCCCGTTTAATGTTCATCGTGGTGCCGTGAACCAATCACCTTAACTTGAAATATTCACAAAACTATCAATTAGCCGCCAAAGACACGCGTTAACAATCTGGCAAGAAGGGTGACGGTGCCTCTAATTAGCTAATGGACGGTGCCCCCCTGGCTCTGCCACTGTAATGGATTGTGGCACGCTCGCGCTGGGACCATCTCGGATTTCATTCCTGTTTTATTACAATACGTTTTGTAAAGTCGACTTTACATCAAAACTATGCAGGATGAAGGATTGCTTAGACTTTGTTGTGGCAAAATTGTTGGTTTATGGGGAATAACTGATTTTATGTTTGTTAGTAATAAGGTGGTATGTAGTCATAGTCGGTTTTAATACGATGTGATGAAAATTTTAATTTAATTTGAAACTTTATTATGTTCATTACCTTCCATTCGCTATTTACTACTTTTCAAAGTTATTTTTTTTGAACACTGTCCATACTAGTATTAATATTATATTCTACAATAATTAAATGTCCAAAACCTTTGTTTGAAATTTGAATATTAGCAAAATGTTGATAAGCATCTCTATTGTTACTGCTGTTTTAGCTATGAAACGTAATGATTTGAGAAACCGTAAGTTTCCTTTATGCGGGTGCCAGTCATTAAGAGCACCACACAATTGTGGTCACCGAAGCCACATCTTCTAAAACAGTTCCTCGTAATAAGCGAGGCGTCACTTTTATAGAGGAGTGCAATAAAAAACGCATAACTTGTGCCACGTAAATTGAATGGACGTCGAGGGAGGCTAGTGGTGGCAGATATTACATCGCAAAATGGACTTTAAGCCGACGTGGTTAGGTATAATTTCAGGCACTAGCGGGAGATCATAAACGAGGGTTAGACGTAGTTAGAGAATAGAGTAAAATGTTATGATAGCTTTGCGATTAGGTATAAGATATCGGATTGATATTAGTGCCAGTCACGTTGTGTTGAAATATACTGAGGTCTGAGGTACGATCGCAATAGGAGTAATCGTTGCGCTGCATTTTGATTTTTGTCTCGAAAGGGATAGAGCGTGTTTTGGTTTGCTCAATTAAAACTATGTTGACCTTTAGCCACCGTACAAGAGCAACCTTTTACCTGACAACATCAGCAGCTTTTGTGTTTGGAACTCTTTATTATTTCTCGATCTAGAACCGAATCGATTGTGAATTGAGCTCAGCGGTGAACAAAGAACTTACTGAACTTGACTTCTTGCCATTTGCCGATAAACATTGCTAAATGACATCACAATAATTTGACTTCGAATGTCCCTTCTTGAAATAAGAGTAAAGTTTTACTCTTCTCTCCACTCCACTCCACTGCCACATCCGTATTCTTAAATTATAATTTACATAATACCTATTACATACCAAAAACGAGAACATGCAATGAAAATCAAGCATTATAGAAAGCTCGGGTCGAACCAGATCATTGTAGTACCTACTTAAAAAAATAATTTCGTCACACAAAAAATATATGAATTGTTTATTATATTGTGAGTCACTCTTATATAAGTTTATTGAATAAATATTCGTCAGTGTAGTTGAATGATCTCATAGACAATCTGGTTTACACGTGCTTTGCTCACATGTTCCTAAGAGCTTTTAAGAACAATAGGACACGCATTGAGTAGCTTTCAGCTATGTGCTTTGTTCATATACGAGCTTTCGCCTGAAACGTTTTGAATTGGACTTTCAAGTTCTTAAATCAACGTAAATTGTACACTGTACCATAATATATGAACTATACACCCTAAGGTTGGCTGGTAGAGAATGCCACAAGGCATTGAGCCCGTATATATTTGTATAAAGTGTTTTAAATAAATACAATTTTAGCACAATTATATAAACAAATGTGGGGAAAGCTTTATGTTATAATGTTCATACAACATTTTAGTTTGATTTACAAAACCTAGACATGTCGTCAACGCAAATTAAGTGTAACATGTTGTAAATACGAATTGTGTCAAATTTTTATTTACATCCGTCGCTCCTGTTTCGGGCGTCCAATCAGAGAGTAGAGCTGAGGCGGCTAGGGCGGCGGGGGCGACTTGGGCGGGCGGTGGGGGCTACTTAGGGCGGCGGTACAGACGCGTCGATAAATGCGCGCGCACCGCCATTTATTATTCTCTTATCACCCGTACAATGTACTAAAAGCGTTCCACCAAATGGGAATAATTTATTCTGACTCGCGTGGATTACAATTTCTGGCTTGGGGTAGCTTAGAGTTTGCTCTTTATGTATTTGTATGTATTTACAAAAATGCCAGATATTTATTGTTATGATTTTTTAAGCTTTGCTTTCAGTTTCAACAAAAATAAAGATTTGTATAAAATCCGTTTAAAACGTTATATTATAAAGATAACTTGCATATTGCACACTTTATCTTTCCGTGTACAGAATCAACAAGTTTCTAACAACAAACACTAAATTTAAAATTTCACTTTTTAAAACATAAATATTGTCTGTGTAACCGAATACATAATATGAAAACAAATACATATAGAGTCATTATTAATTTGATACCAGACAAAGGAGGCAACAAGTGTTACCAACGCGATTTTTCGGCATAAAGCTTGAGGTTTTAGAGTATGAATGACTACGCCATGGAATGTGGCGCACGCGCCTCTCACACATACACGCCATACATATCACCAAATACACACAAAACTCGTTATTCCATACACACATTCAAATGAAACGTCTGCTAACAGCCGGATAGTCGCCGACAGAAGCGTTATTATTATTATTTTGGAAATAAATCAACAGTCTACTACTACAGACCCTAAAAAGGAAAAGTCCTTTTGGTACGTCAATATCCTTACTAATATTATAAATGCGAAAGTGTGTCTGTCTGTCTGTCTGTCTGTCTGTCTGTTACCTCTTCACGCTCAAACCGCTGAACCGATTTTGCTGAAATTTGGTATGGGGATACTTTGAATCCCTAGAAAGGACATAGGATACTTTTTATCCCGGAAAAATGTACGGTTCCCGCGCGATAAACGAGTTTTGGCGGGCGTCATCTAGTAGTAAATAGAGGCATACAGCATTGACTATTGCAAGAAACTAATAAAATATAATTATTTTCAAAGACATAGGTATTTTCAAAGGCATACAAGTATAGTTTTACTTAGACAACTAAGTGGAACAATGTAACACAAGTTTTCCCGGGGGAAAACATGCATGACGGTAAAGTTATTAATTTTTTTATATAGTGTGTGTGTACAATTTTTCTTTTATGTTTTAATATTTTTAACAAATTCTACAGTAAATCTAATTACGATAAGCCGCTACGATGAGCGGAATACAAAAGAAAATTTATAATGGAAACATACATTCGTGCTTTGTTGGAGGTGTAATAAATAATATTTATAGGCGCGACACATTCATAAACATATCAATACGAAAATTAGAAACGAGAATTATTGGCAGAAAAAAAACCTTCCAAAACCCGGTCTACTCGAGTGTACCGACTCTCTTGAATGGCGTTGTCGAGACGCCAGATTACTATTTACCCGTTACGTGTCTCAATGAATGGCGTCTCTCGGATTTTAAAGGCATTAATTTGGGCGGCTCGAACTTTTCATTTCATGCCCAAACTCGTGGGTCGTAAGGTCCATTGTTGTGTGCGCGGAAAATTCGTGTAAAAGGTTACATTTTCGAGTGATTGAAGTATGATGGTGACCCTCGAAGGAAGTGAGGAGTGTGCGAAGTTGGCCGGGAAGCGGAGACGCCTACGCGGCTGCCGGAAACTCGGGAGATGATATCTACGCTTTATACGAGCATTCTCCTCACGATTTCGGCATTAGGATCGTTATTTTTAGTCTAACTAAAGCAAAGAATGTAGCATTTCCGACAAAATCTTGTTATCCAGTACCCAACGGAAAGTAGGTATTTAAGATTCGTTAAACATTAATTTTGTTCGAAGTAATTTTAAGTTTGAATCGCATAATAGAAATTAATATAGGAGTAAACATTTATAAATGGAAAAATATACTCGTTTAGCTAAACTTTAAAAATATTCTTCGACAAGCTTTATTAAGGCAGAAAATCAGAAAAGTGAGATGAACAGGAAAAGGAAGCTTTTTGGCAACACTTTATTATTACGCCATAAAAGTAACTTTTCTATTAATAAATTATATTACCAATATACGATACTTTACAAATTAGACAAAGCTAAAAAATAAACCTCAAGTTTTCTAACATACTGAACTTTTAAGTACGAACTATAAACTAAGTCTTGTTTTTATTAAGTACATAATTATATGAAACTAACCAAATACATACTTTATTTAGTATCTACTAATGTTTGGACTACTAATTAATATCCAATAAGTGTGGTACACGGCTCACAGTAGTTACTGATGTTATTAATATACAGCACGTCTGTCTGTCTGTCAAGTACTAATCGTTCCATCACGACACTGGCGTAATCGCTAATTACCTTCAAATACTAAACAGTAAACACCCGCTACTTTGTCTGCTTAGGTTTCATACTAGAAACATTTTCTTTGATAATATTTAATAGGGAAAGAAATGATTGTTTTAGGAATCTAGATAATTTTATTTTACAAGTCTATATTATAAAGCAACCCGCCCTCCTATCATTTATTTTAAAAAGTATTTACAAAATAATTAATCTTCTCCGTGTACAATTTCTACAATTTCAGTTCTAACATAACTTTGTTATATAAAAAAACAACACGACATCGTCGGTGTCAGAATGCAAATTGCAACGCCATTACAATTAGCACTAAACAAGGACAAAAACTTCCAACGTTTATATTTTATTATACATAATTGCTTTATTGCAATAATTAAATAAAAGTATACAAATTAGATTATCCACGCTTCACTATATTTTCTATTTCAGCCGATTTGTTACAAATTAGTCAACCCACTACATTTTATAGTTTTAAAGTTAATCAATCGAATATTTGGAATCGATGCAGAAAACAAAAATATATTTCGGAACGGAAGAATAAATTCAATTTTCAATGTTATAATCGAATCTCTATTAAATATAGATTTATAGGAAGATAAATATGTAACGAAATTTATTTTATGTCGATAAATTTACATAGACCTAACCCCGGAACAATATTTTGGTAAAACAGGCTTGAGCGTTTTATGAATGAAGCTGCCGGCATAACGGATCTGTGTGCCTATTAGTTCTACAACCTGTCCGTGATGAGTCAGGCCGCAGGCGGACTCGCGTCTGATTTACTAAATTCTAAAGCTTGCTTACTATATTAAGAGTGCTAGGTTTTGTTTTATAGGGTTTTTCTGGTTTAGGCTTTCGATACTTATCCTCACATGAATTTTACGTAACATAATACAATCAATTAAAAAGCCTAATTCCGCCAGTGAAAAAAACATCACTCTACATTCATATGCTAGGTGAATCAAACATTTCCGAGCAAGCTAATATATGTTAAATATTAGGCATAAAATACCAGATACTCATTGCATGCCTTATTTTATAAAATTTGTACCTAATTTTCTTTTATTATTTACTAATTATTATAACTTTTAAGCTAAGACAATGTACAGTAACTAATAAGATTCATACACAATCCTGTAACAAATTTATTAAACATACAACTTGCAGCTTTCGAAAAGTTAATTAATGTGTGCAAAGTTTTAGTGATAGTAAAATTAACTGGAAAGAGGTCTCTGCTTGACAGGTTGTCGCTTCGCTGGAGGCGATGTACAATTGTTTAATGATAGCTATTGAGTTTCTCAATGAAAGATTTAGGCAACATACTACAAGCGGTTGAGAATTTCTTGAGCACATAAACTGTACTACTTTTACGCTTGATGCCAGAACTTAGTACAGCGCTACCAACTAATAATAATAATTGGACAGTCTCTGGGTACCATGTTATTGCTGTAGTGGCGGAAAAATATTGACTTTGAGTGTCTTAATGAATGTTTTGCTTGTGTGTTAGTGATTAAAGTCTAAACTACTAGATCGATTTTTTTGAACATTTTCATGCTTAGGTATTATATTATATTTTCATTTTGTTGTATATTATTTAATTTTTATCATTACCATTGATTACAACTTTGTACAGGACAAAGTTTTTTCGCTAGTATGTTGATATTTTGATGAAATAATAAAATAACAAAACCGATTTCCTGTATAAATAATTCATGGCGAATTTATTTAAATGTCCACAGGTGGCATCTATTTGGAGCTTTATAGTTGAAGCGAGAACATGACTGGGCGATGATGTCACCGCAGAGATAACGGACAATGTCTGAGAGAATCTATTAAATTTCTATATCCACCATATTTAATACCTAAAACATCTAGCTGGTGAATGAGAAGAAAAAACTTTATAGGCTGCGTTTCCACAAAAGCTGAGCGGAGCTGTGTTGCGAGGAATGTGTTTTTGAGAACCAATAGCATCGCCGCGCTGAGCGATGTCATGGCAAAGTCATGTCAATGAAGCGATTCTATTGGTTTTCAAAAACACATTCCTGGCAACACAGCTCCACTCAGCTCTGGTGGAAAGCCAGTCTTATTGTCTACTAGATGACGCCCGCAACGGACTGAAATTCCAAAAATATATGATACAAAAATGTACGATAAATCGCGCGGGAACCGTATAATTTTCTGGGATAAGAAGTATCCTGTGTCCTTTCCCGGGACTCAAAGCATCTCCATACCAAATTTCCACAAAACGGTTCAGCGGTTTAGGCGTGAAGAGACAGGTAGACAGACGGACACACTATCGCTTTTTATATAATACTAGCTGTCCCGGCAGACGTTGCTTTGCCATAATATATGATGTATTTGCCATATTATTTATTGAAGTGACTGTTACCATGGCAACGTCGATCGCTATCCCGTCGCACAAACAATTGTCGCCGTCAGTCTTAGGTTGTAGGACAAATAATTTGCAATAAAGTAAAATTGCGACTATAATTAAAGATCTAAGCTATCCTATCTTTCAAGTTGGAATAAATCACACATTAAAAAAAAACAACATTAAAATCGGTTAAGTAGTTTAGGAATCCATCGCGGACAAACATCGTGACAGGAGATTTATTTATATAATATTATAGTGTGGAGACGAGGTAATAACGAATTTTGATATTTAATTTGCGTTTTATCTTGAGTCTTTACTTTTACCATAGACGCTGTGTGATTATGCGTTTGTTTATCACCTTTCAAGAATAAACTACAATACCAAAGTATACTTAAGTATTGCCTACGTAATATGAAATTGTACTAGAATTAATACCTAATTCAAAAAATAGTATTTTGATTTTTTTTGGAAGAGGAATAAAATATAACATCTAGTCACTGCATATATCCATAAACTGCTAATGACTAGATAACTATTGAATGAAACCAAACAGTCTCTTAGCCAGAATATCTAGTGTTAAACCGTTGACTGTTTCGGCCATATTTGGAAACAAAGTTAAACTTTAACAAAATCAACCGGTTTTGTTCATTAACGTTTCTATACCCAATTTGTCTAATAAGTTATAAACGGCCAGTCAATATACTTCATCAATGCTGAATGGGTTTGTATGGGTTTGTTTAATTTAATTACATTTCTGCTGTTTTAGTTTTAACATAAAGTGAGCGCTATTCTGTGCAATTCATGCATACAACGTACACTGTTAACCCATCAATCCCGAAACGGCAGCCGGCTGCCGCATAACAACTGAAAATTTATTGTGTCTGCGATACCCACGATGGAGGTGCTACGGTTTAATTTAACCTTTATATTTTAAGTATCTTTATAAATGCTTAAATATTATATTTTTTTCTGTAGTTAAAAACCACTTTCTAATAAAGTGCCGAATAAGCTATTGACAACTTTTTTGACAGTTTTTCCATACTTTATCTGCCAAGTTATATGGTGGATAACCTATTCGGCACTTATCAGGAAGTGGTGAAAAATCGTAACGATTTTAAACTAGGCGATGAGTGCTACGAATGCCTACGCTTTCGTAGCGCTTTTTGCTTTCGTAGCATGTGCACTGCATCGATGCGCAATTTGCGATCTGTTTGCGAATATTTCTTCTGATAAATTGTTTTACTAGATGTGTCGCAGGCGCCGATTTTAGTCATTGGCAGTGTCATTTGGCGACTACGGTGTTTTTAAAGCAACAAAAAGTGCGAATTCGTATACTCGTACCTCAGATCTGTAGCCCACTCCAAGTCTAAATCTGGTAAGTCTCACACACGATACTTGGATATCTCACTCTGAACTCTGGATCAGACTTTTTAATCGAAAAAGGAAAACTAATAGTTGGTCTAGTCTGCGTTCGCCTTAGGGCACGTTCAGATGCAGAAAACGCGCACGTCTGAACGTGCTCGAGCTCGACCATGCTGCTCCGGTGTGTTGCCGTGCATCGTTTTGACTGAATATCCCATTGAGCCCGAAGGATGTCAAGAAAACACAAGGGTCACATCGTATGACATTCATCTTACCACTTCATGGCCTAGGTCTCATTTCTATCAAAACATAGCGTCCAATGCATCAAAGAGGCCATAACATCTGTCCGTATGTATAATATGTCTGTGCCCTGTGGCATCGCATCGCAACGCAACAGTGTTCTTCACAATGGCCCAGTTGACCCACTACAGCCATCGCCATTGTGTAGACTGGGTAGTGGTGTACGATAGCGGACGATGCTCATGTCAGTATTGTGTGTCTATGGCCAGCATGGCCCATTATGAAGAGACAACTTAACATCTGTCCGTAGGTATACGTCCGTGGCATCGCAACAGAGCTACGTGGCTTAGCTCCTAATAGTATTTAGACAGCGAGGTATCTCGGCCGATCAGCGCATGCCATCAATAAGCCTCATATTGATATAACTGTCGGGGTCGCGGGAAACCGCCCACACGTACACTCGTATCGTAAAGCGTACGCCATATTTATTATTTTTATATTTTCCATTTATAACTACGATAGTTGTTTATTATAATTTCGGGAACGTAATGGGCTGGTTTACGATTCTCTCCAAATTGAATTTAAATTGTTCCTACTGCCTAACGTTTTTATTACGTTTTTATAAATCTCATTATTCAAATTTTAACAATAAGCTATTCAAATATTCTACAGTTGTTCAATCAGAACGAGGAAACATTTTGAAAATTTATTACACAAGTAGTAGAAGCCTATAAGCTCTTTCAGTAGCTTTCAATCTCTAACTTTTAATATCTAACATATAGAGCTTAGGCTTTGATGAAGGCTTCGGAAGAGAAAATTGTCCACCAAAAAGTAATATCATCTTAAATTCATTACTCAATCATTTAAAAAAATATTTAATATATTTATTCATAAATCCATATATTTTTTTATGTTTCTTTGTCAATAATGTAAATGGAATTTAACACGAGGAATGTGAAACTGTATTGGCGATACAAAATTCGTTATTTCAAATCTCACGCTACGGCCGGCCAGTCCGCCCACGACACGAAAGAATCATCCGGTCACCTATTAATCGTTCTATTGGCCCATAATGAGCGAAAGGTTTCATAATTGACGGCATTTCTAATTATTTCAATATGAGAATGCCTATAAATAACGAAATATATACTTCTTGTCGGCCTATTGTGATTCGATCGACTGTAAAGTGTCAAATCATTATGTTCCGATGGTAATTTATTGATATGGCAGAAGTAAATCAATCGGTTTATTAAATTTTAATGATGTTCGATGTTTATTTAAATAACTGGTGTGGAAATCGTGTAGATCGAAATTGAAATGGCTGGCTGAGCTAAACTCACAGAAGAAGGATGAAAACAAAGCTCAACTACAAGCAGCCATGTGTTTTAAAATTATATTATCAGAATATTATGATATCCAAGCTTATAAGAGTGAGAGAGAAAGCTATATGTTTGCTTTTGTGCTTTTTCTTTGGTTGTCCATATTTTGGAGTCCAAAACTACTATTTGAAAGGCGCAAATTGCTTTGAGCTCTACAATAGAACTCTTGTATAAACGACCATAAAAATTATTATTCAAGTACTTTTGTTTACAATTACTTTAACAATTCTCTTTTGTTGTCACAGTTAACATGCCAAAGGATAATTCGAACTGAGGCATCCTGGGAATAAGTGACGTACAATTTTTAGAACTGCCACTTGTATTCGCGAATGTACTCACGTCACTGAATGTGCAATTTATTATACTCGTTAGCTTATTGTGGATTATCTTCTAATAAATATATTCCTTTGAGAGATCTAGTTACTATCAGAGAAGTTGATTCATATGCAGATAGCGGACCTTAGTAATTTGGTCGCGTTATGTTAGCCGAAATATCGCGACTAGCATTGAATTGACATGATCCCACCAAAAGACATACGTCCGTCAACTGCCTATGAATCAATTTTTTCGATGATACATGAATATATCAACATTCAAAGACAGACTGTTGTTATAATTCGTGCCCCGGGTTGAGGATTTGCCTCAGTTAAGCCACAATAGACATAATCTGTCTACTCTGGTTAAGCTGAAGCAACCTGGGGGTATACCATATACCTGGCTACCTGGGGGTATGCCATATGACTGGCCGATGAGAAGCGCCGTGCCTATACCCACTAAACTCTAAAGTCTACAACCACCCACGATTTTCCATCATCTGTATACGGAGGGATTTCCTGGATCTGTCAAACCCAGACCAGGAAAATCTCACTATACTAGACCATGGCAATGACGATTTGTGCTCTAGTTTAGTTGTTTTTCACTTTCAGTTCATTCAAAAAGTTCTAATTACTAAGAAAACTAACAAAAACTGTGTAAGTACTACCTACATACTCGTATTGTAATTTTTAGGATAGTTTAGAGTTTAGACTTTAGATCATGTAAAGACATTATATACCTTGATATTATAACGATATGTGTCTAACACTCAAAATTACTTCCATGTTAATTCGTATGAAGTCTGAGTTACGACTTTCCAGGAACATTTGCCAAATTTGTATGCGAACGCCATCTTTCTACGTCACAACACATCGCTCTAACGACAGCTTACACGGCAACTAAAACCTTCCTTATTAAGACTAGTCCAAATCCTTTTTGGTCACATTTAATGACGTAAAGTCAGTTTTACCTTGCAACCAGTTTGATGGATAGTATCTTGATGGTTTAGAGATAGTCGATATCAAGAAAGCAAATCGCATGAAGAGAAAATTTTACTATGTTTATATTTAACGTAATTAACATTCTTTTATGTCTGCAATCCACATACTGGTTATTTACGTGGTTGTTTCTACGCGAAGAATATTCTTGGAGCATTTAGAAAATTGCAGAGTAAGGTTCTCACCGAAATAAACGTGGTTCGATACATATTATCGATACAAAATTAAAATAGCTGTTTATTTGAAATGCTGTATTGCTTTTTCGCTTTACCAATGTCGCGCCTCGCTTCGTTTCGGTGAAAACTGACATAATACCTATTTAATTTAACACCATCGATTAGTTAAACTTTTAACACGGCACAAAAACCCTATTATATTTTAATAGCTTTATTTGTTAAAATAATATAAACTTTGACTTAATGAGGAATTGCTAATGATAAATTAATAAGATAATAACGAATGTGTGCTGTAGGGGCTTCTCTGTTTGGTCTCATACCAGTATTATTACCGTTTCTATTTGTTATTGCTCGGTACCCTCCGAGAGCCTTATGTCGAGTGCCATATGGTCCACAGTACCGCCTTTAGGCGGGGGTCAACTCTATTTGTGTTAACCGCTACCACTTAATAAATGTTACTTAGAATTATCTCATATTTATAGCTTATAATCACGAGATAAAGATGTCAAAAACATAATAGGTAGAGTTGTGTAGGTACAGCGTTTAATTGTTTATAGCATTCCAATAAGCCATTACTCGGGGCAACGCTTTAAGCGTGCAGCGGTCAATGGATATAACAGTAAATTGGTAAAAAACTGACAATAAGGAAGATTTACTACTGGCGAGCGCAGGTGGGCAGATTGATTGGGAGATACCACCGCTCTATTGATCAAAGCTTTGGGGTTCCGTTGTTTGTTTTTACTTTGCTTTTTGACCTTTGCCATCCCAATAATTTGAATTTTCGCGTCCATAGTTCCAAAAAGAAAAGTATAATAAAAATATCAAGCTTGTATTAAAACTGTATTTTTTTTCTTTACGATACCAAAAAGCTCTCATTACGTAAATTTACTTTTTTTTTTCAAATTATAGATCTAAAGTGTCAAATAACTAGTTTTTTTTTAATTGTAATAATATTATTAATATTATAAATAATAATATGTATTATAAATGCGAAAGGGTGTCTGTCTGTCTGCCTCTCTGTTTGAGAGGTAACAAAAGCCCAAGCTCTGAACCAATTTTGCTGAAATTCGGCATGGAGATACTTTGAGTTCCGGGAAAGGACATATTAAGATACTTTTTATCCTGAACAAATGAACGGTTCCCGCGTGATATACGACTTTTAGCGCAACGGAGTTGCGGGCGTCATATAGTCTTTAATATCTACCTCTATAATAACTGTATAATATGAGTTAATGAACATCTCGTAGATGAGAATAAACGCAATTACTGGCTGGGATGGCGGAGCGAGCGCCCGCGGCCAAAGTGCTGCCTACCCACAACTACCGCACTACAAATCAAACTAATTCATTTAATATTAAAACTGGTAACTAATTTCTAACACATACTAGTTAGTACGTCTAGTACCCTAGTGTATGCTAAACGCTAGCTTTTAGTAAATTATTGAAATGAAGTCTCTAATTCTTTTTCGGTCACATATTTTGTAGCAAAATAATGCCTCACAGACATTCTAGCATGTATTTCAGTCGTACCTGGCGCATGAAATGTGCGAACTTCATTTTAAAGTTCTAATAGGTATATTTCCTACAATTACCCGAAAAGAGCCTACTTTCAAAATTTCAAACTTTTGGTCACCGATTCCAATTCTTAGTCATTTTAAGAACTCTGAGGTCCAAAACCTCATGATTCACTATCTCATCCGTCAATTTGACAACGCATATATGTCACTTACGGTCGGTTATTCGAAGGAATCTAATTTTCTAATAAGTTTACAATGTCCTACGATTATCCGAATAGAACCTTCTTTCAAAATTTCAAACTTTTTGTCACCGATTCCAATTCTTAGTCATTTTAAAGTCTGACTCTGAGATTTTGGATCAGTCGGACCTTAAATGACTCCTGATTCACTATCCGTCAATCTGACAACGCATATTATGTCACTTACGGTCGCCCATTCGAAGGAATTCAATTTATTATTTGGTATGCGCGAACACAGCTCATATTTAGAATTAGCATCCTGGGCCACTATCGGCTTCATCTAAATCGGCTTAGCATTTCATATTGACGTCGTTTGGCGTTCCGCTTACTCACAGATTTCGTGGCACATAATGCACCGAAATCAACATAATCTACTGGTATCTTTGAATAAGTGATGGAGGATTAACTGAGATTATGTTAGAATTATATTAAACGTATAGCTCTTAACTGAAATATATAATGAGTATGGCAAAGTGCGCCTACCCGGCAAGTGCGCCATAAAACTGTTTTTCCATATGAAAAAATAGATATATGGCGAACTTGCCTTGCTTTGCTTGCGCCCTTTGCCACTGACTGTACCAACCGCGTAGCAATTTTTATTTTAAGAAAAAGAAAAATTGGTATGAAATTATAAAGAATGTGAGTTACAGGGTTAATTTGAATTATTTAAAGGGAATGCTCATAAGTTGAAAACTTGAGTTACCCACTTCATCCACTCATGTCTTCAATTATGATGATATGATATGAGACAACGGGCACGGGTAGGTGTTTATGTGAGTATCCCCATCGATTGAATCGTTTTATTTATGGTCCCATAACCGTGTGTCATTGTTATTGGACATAAAAGTATAGTGGCTCCCAGTGTATAAGCAATGGCTATTAAATTCCAACTTTTACTGTCCTTTACACCACGCAGCAAATTGACAGAATTATAACGACAATTACTTTCATAATAAACTTCTTTTCCCAGCGTTACCCACCTAATGCCATCTATAATATACTTTGAATGTTTGTATTAGAATAATTAAGGTTTGAATGTAAACTACTCATATTTTTTTAGTTTTTTCTAAAGCATCGTTTTTGGTGAAGTGATCATTATTACAGATGAGAGAACAGCATATATGCGTTATTAGCATATGCGTCAAATTTGCAACAGAAAATCAAGGAATGCTAAATATTTGTTTTAGTTCTTTCTTTTGAGTTTTGTTTCTCTAGTTAAGATTATATTCACTCTCGCTTTGTGTAATAAAATCTAGTCAAATACTTATTTACAGATTATGGTTTTCCCGAATTAGTGGGCAGGAAAAATCCGTAGGAAATCGCGCATTCTCTTATTTATTACTGTTTTTTCTTTGTTTAGTCTATCTCTCCGTGCAAAGCTCAGTCCTTCAGACACTGTTACTTTACTTGACTTATGTAAGTACCATCGAGAAATTGATTCCTAGGCAGGCCATTCAATCTCACGGCTAGCTTTTTAATTGAATATTTCAGTCGCTCGAAACGTTCAACACTACAGCTGATTCAAGTCGCCGCCGTTTGATTGAATTAGTTCAGCGCTCACCACCGCGGCGCTAGGTGCGTTTTGTTTACAATATGGCGTCAACTAGCCTGTGTTTTGTGATTGTATTAAGATATTTTTCGTAAATATACGTTACAAGTGTTATTAAAGTGACAGAAATAATGGGGGCACATACGAGTGAATCAAAATTTAAACAAATATTCTAATTTCGAGGAGAAATTACGGGATTGTGAAATGCATCACGAAGGTATTAATTGCAATTGTGTTCAAAATGAGTTCGAATACAATTTATTCTGCTTATTATCATTGCGCTTATGTAATAATAAAACTAAACTAATGGTCAGCTTAGTTAATTTGCCATTTAACCAGTTAGCTAAGCGTCGTCTAGCTGTAGTGTTGAACGTTGCAGTCAACAAGTCGGCTAAACGACGTATAGCCGTGTGATTGAATGGCGCTGTTCAGTCAAAGGGCTAGCTGTTTGATTGATCGGATGCTTAAACCAGTTGGCTGCGACATATATACGGCGTTCTCGCAACATAGCCAGGCCTAGTCCAGAAGAATAAACAGGTCAATACAACTGGGACTAATCATGTGAGGGTTTCCCTATGTTTTCCGTCACCGTACGAGCGTCCGGCAACGAACTTGCGTCTTGCACCCTCTCGAGTGTGAAGCAAAGGTCTACCTGCTACCACGAGTGCGAATCAAAGGCTACGGACGCTCTTAAGAAGTTAAACACCTGTCAAATAAATCAGAAAACGGCCACTAAAGATTTAAGACTGCAGTTTTCAGCAGAGCTAAAGATAAGATTTATGTCTCATATAACTCCAAATACTAATAGTACTTACGTGGCTTGGTACGCTTGTTTCACATTAAATGGCTTATTTAGTGCTCTTTAAAATCAATAATAACCTGTGTGATTTTAGATTTACTGCTAATAGAGACAAGATATTGAATTAGCTACGATAAATGAGGTAGAAAAGCGCTTGATAATTTCCATTTCTCGTAATGGTTTTAAGCACTTAGGGTCAATTCACATTGCAACGTCACGTTTTTTTTTATACGAGCCATTCAAACCTGGTATAAGCAGCCCAATATTGCGGTAAGTTAGCCAATTCAATGTGTACCACCTTGGGTATATTATGTAAAATAAATTTTGTATTGAATTGATCATTTATTAAAAATGCAAACCATCGACGATTTGACACGTCACGTTGGAACGTAAACTGTCCCTAAGACCACTTGGACTCCTGAAAGACAGTAAATATAGCACGAATAATTACTAACTGGATTTCAGTAAAAATTTCCAAAATGTATATTATGTTGTACGTTTAGCATTTAGCGATCTAGACAAGAGGCGGCCAGCTCAAAGCTGCAGGCGAGAGCTACCTCACCTTACATAATCCAGGAAATGGTCATTACACGTCCACGAAACACATAATATACACGATCATTAATCGATTTTAAAGCGAGCTGGCAAAATTCATTAGAATCGATCCATTAGGTCAAGGGTCGCCTCGACGGTAGACCGGGACGGATATATATTAGAGAGCTATGCTGCGTAATTCTATTCGCAGTAGTGAATCACGCCTCCTATACTAGAGAGGGATAGCACTATTGACAGTGAAATGTTAGCGAGATAAGCGGATAATGCAAATGAGACTATAATATTTCTGCCTAAAGTTTATTTTAGACGTGTCACGATGTGGTCACGATTTCGATATTCTGTTCAGGAGCTGTCGGTATTTCGTTTAATTGTTAGTTGTGTTAACTATAAATGTTACCCAATGTGTTATTAAAATATGACGGTAAATATGAATACCTGAATTTTGCGCTTCTAAAAGTAAAATAGCAGGTACGAATAAAAATAGATCTACCCTCAACTACCATAGAAACTGGGAACATGGGCGTACGTTTTCAAGCTTTTCTGACTCATTTTTTCAAACTTTTCTGACTTCTCTAATCCTTTCCGACCAACAAGCGTGACTTTATTGACTAATGTTTTTTTTCAGTTTTTCAGGTAGGTAATCTTTCCATACCTCACTCCGTTCGGCTTTGGGGAAATACAAGATGATCTTCTGAGAATTTTTCCTTTCCCAAAAAAATGTTTTCCTTCGTCTGTTATTAGCAAAATCAAAATATCCGGTCAGCTATACCTTTTAAACCCTTGTCCCTTAAACATAGAGACCCAAATGCCCTTGAGCACTCAGACCAGGGAGATAAGGGACACTTGTCCAGTAATCAGACAGAACCAATAGTCCCGCGAACTGTTTGTCCAAGATAACGCCAAGTGCTACAAACATCCAAACGTTCCAAATGTTTGCTCCCTAAGGGTCACTTCACATTGAGAAGAAAGGAGGCGCAACTCGACGGTGCACGGTGGCGACGGGCGATACAAAATTGAAATGCCGAGCGACGCGTCGTCACGATATTTCATAATTTAAAAAATAAACCTTTTTCTTGAAAATAAGCCCAGCCCATTGAGCCAAGACTTTTTTGAATCGTTATAGAATCGCCGATCTAAATGTATGTCAATTCCTTACATTTTGATCGGCGATTCTATAACGAGGTGATAAAAAAAGACCTTGGGTCAGGTGCCTAGGAAAGAGAAGGTAATACGAACTGTGGGTTTTATATACTACTTATAATATAATGGGAAGAAAAAGCGGTAACAAGGGACCATCCATAAAGTAGGTACACTAACCTAACGGGGAAGGGTAATGGAATGGGGTTTTGTGATATCACATTTTACTCTCTCACCACCACCTGTGACAAGAAGGGGGTCTAAAATCCATGAAAAGAGTGTAACGTACTTTATGGATGGTCTCTAATCAGCTAAGCAATTAGCATCGTCACAGCGCATAATGATAAGCGTGATAAATAATAATAAATATAGCAAGCACTAATATATTACGAAAACATGGTTTTCACTGGTTTTCACTTACGTATGTCGATTCTATTATTAAGTTTACTGCGTTTTACATCTTATTTTTACTTACATCAATCCACTGGGGTACAATATCATATATTTTATATTTCGGGTACCGTATTTTCTTATTGGGACTCTACTTTTTACATTTATCTCTCTAATGATACTATAATGCTTATTAATTTATGTTTAGTAAATAAATAAATAATACCCCACATAATTTCATACATACCGAAACAAAACGAATTGAGATAAGGCACCAAAGCAATATTCTTACAGTGTAGGTAGAGTGTAAAGTGATTTACCGGAAATTCCTCTTAGTAATAGGAATTTCCGGTAAATCAATAAATCTTTTCTCCTCTCATGATACAAATAATCTAACCAATGTCTGTGATAACAGTGCAAAACCAATGTCCTTCGGCAAAAGTGTTTTCCATACATCTTCCATCTCGCAAACGATTAGATGGTGATGTGGGGGTTATAGAAATATTTTTATTGATTACCTACTAGCTATCCCGGCAAACATTGTTTTTCCATGTAAATAAACACACCGGCAAAATTAGCGGAACATAACAAAATTTCGTTTTTTTTTAATATTGTTCAATTTTTTTTATATAATTGTTTATTTATTTATTTATTGATTATTAAAAAATCAATTTTATATAAACTTAGGGCATAAAAACGTGAAATTTAGAAAAAAATCGGCAAATATCGAAGATTAAGAAAATCTTTGAAATTTCAGTAGTAAGTTTTTAAGTTAAATTTTCCATTTTTATTAAAGAAATGCCATGTTAAAAGAGTGCATGGCCTTCTATGGATCTCAAGAGGGCCTGGATACGCCATTCCATGCTTGCATTTTGATTGTCAATCATTCCCTGTGGGATATTCTCCTACTCCTCCAGTAGCGCCAACTCGAGCTCCTGGACACATTTTGGACCTTTTATTTGAAACTCGTACCGTTCACCCATTGATGTGCCCCACGTCTTCAATCGGATCCACATCCATAGACCGTGCTGGTCTCTCCACCCGGGCTACACCAGCATCATTTTGGTAATAATGCCCGATTTTTTACTCTATGGACGCGCATAAAATTGAAGTTACTACCTAAAACTTTGTAAAAGGCACACCATGCAGTTCCAGGATGTCTGTGCTATAGCCCCGTGCTGTCAAAGTACCATCATCAATAATCATCAGCTCCGTGCGGGCTCCAAATCATGTGCCACCCCAAACCATTACGAAGTCTGCATCATAGGCCACTGTTTCCGTTAAGTTTGATGGCCTATAGCGTTCCTTACGATTTATCCACATTATTTGTCGCCTGTCAACAAAATGTACATAGAATTTGCTCCCATCACTGTACAGCACAAGATTTCACTCACTTGTCTAATTTTGATGTTCACGCGCAAATCTTAGCCTGGCTCTTCGGTGTCCTGTCTCAAGTTTTGGTGCCCTTGCTGGCACTTTTGAGTTTAATTTAACTTCTTTACGTCTTCTTCTTACTGTACAATAACTTACACATACATCTCGGACCTGTTCCGACAGGTTTCGTGTCTGCATAGCAGTTTGAGGTCGATTTCTTAAGGTTTGTTTCCTTACAAAACGGTCATCCTCAACCATTGTCACCTGATATCTGCCTTGTTCTCGTCTCCGAACGTAAGATCCAGTCTCTCTGTAGCGTTGAAAGTTACAATAGACCACGGAAGCCGACACACCTGAGGCCTGACTGACCGAACGGTAGGTGTGACCTTTCTCTATCGTTGTTACAGCTCTAGCTGTCGTAGATGCTGGGAAATCACTAATTTTGTATCTAAGCAATATGTTCTTCTAAAATCCAAACAATCAAATGAGCTTGGCATACCTTGCACCCCGCTAAAACGCCATTCTTATCAGGAACACTTACATCGTCAATAATCGAAAAACACTTATTAGGGCATAATTGCTATAAAAACCTGTCATCTTGCCAGTTTTGTTCAATATTTTATTTCTTAAATGAGCTTAGAAACTATAAAAAAGGATTTCACACAGCCCGACCCACTTGAGTTCAAGTTGTGGCCCTTTTTACCTATGTTCCGCTAATTTTGCCGGTGTGTGTATTTTGCCCATATTATTTATTGAAGTGACTAAATAACTATGGCACCATGGCAACGTCTATCGCTATCCCGTCGCGCAAACAATGGTCGCCGTCAGTCTCGAGTTGTAATAACTAACTATTATTTATTCAACAATTAATGCACTTATCCATATAAAAAGTAGCTAGTAGCCGATTCTCAGACCTACTGAATGTGCAATGTGCATATATACAATTTGCTAAAAATCAGTAAAGCCGTTTCGGAGGAGTACGGTAACTAACATTGTGACACGAGAATTTAAATATAGGTACTTACCTTGAGAGATGAGGTCAAAAACATATAGATAATGTATTACTTAATAAAATTAGATACTAAAAGTTTATCTTTTACGGCCAATAACTACATTTTTCTCAAAAAGATTTACGTAAGTACAATTATTAGTTTAAAAGTATTTTTTGTTTCAATGACTAATGTTACAAAACTTTTTAAACTATGGAAAAACGAAACATGGATTATAGTAAAAGAATATGGGTCAACAAATAAAGGTGGGTCTGCAAAATACTATATATTTTTTAACATTATCTTTTAGTATTGCGGAACGTTGCAGAAATGATTAGATAATACAGACAGATAAACATGTTAAAGTAAATAAAAGATGCATATTTTTACTGATAGCAAATTGGCTTTGTGAATGAGTTTGTAAATTTCTAATCGGTTCAAAGATTTTAACTTATTTAAACGTAAAAGTTTTTGTTTAAACTTTAAAGGTATTTTACACACTGAACTGTTATTTGAAAATAAATTGTTATAATATATTTTGTGCAATATTATTCTCATATTATCTAATACCGAATACGTTAGCAAACTTTTTCATTACCAATGATATTCTATGTTACTAACGTAACTTCATCACAATCAATAAATTATTATTTTTGTTCATTTTCAACAGATCTCGCATGCACCATAAATCATAATCAATATAATTTTTTTTACATTGCATGTCTCAGAGAACATTCTCAATAAGATAATATTAGTACTTAATTACGGTATATTTAAAGTTTTAACATCTTTAAACTTATATATTTATTTATGAAATTTTATTACTTACGTTTAAGAAAATATTTAAAAATATATTTGATGATCCATGGATGACCTTTATAACAATATTGTTGTCTAAAATCTTTAAAGTAGGGGAGACAAGGAGGGGATTTTGCGACATGCTCGTTTGTGTACGGTAAGCCTGTAGAAACATATTCAAAAAGTACCTATTATAAAGCTTTACATTTTCATATTATGTAATATTTTACCAACCCAGATATTTTATGTAACACTCGATAAAAGTTTTAGTCCTTGTCTAAAAACTTTTCAATTTGACTATTCACTATGTAACGAAATATTAGTTAGATACACCTAAATTTGCCATCTCGGCGTCATTCTAGACTGTAAGTTACACTTGAACACGTCGACAAAATAGTTGCTAAATCATTCCAAATGTACAATTTTGTTATGAGAGCATCATCTGATTTTAAACTCGAAAACACCTATCTTTATCTTTTGAACTGTTTGATGTAGAATACGCATCTATGATATGTGAATAAAATACCAAAAGGTATTTCTTAATACTGAAAGGCTGTAAAGCGTTACAAATATAATTTATTCATTTTCACAAGTTCCTTTTACAAGCCATTTTCCTGAACTACAATATGACATATTCTTTTACATGACATCGGCATTCGGTAGGTTTTTTAATTACAAAGGAGGTATTATGCTAAATATGACAAAAAAATAGAAAGAATCCCGCGAAAGTTTGTTAGAACCTTGCAATATAAATGTCATTATAAAAATCATCATCAGACTATATTACCGTATTAGGAATCATTAGCCAAATATAATTTATTAACTTTTAAGTCAAGACGTTTGTTGCTTCAAACTATGATGCTGCATGGGTTAATAAACAATAAAATTGATTGTCCAGAATTGGTTAGCAATATTTTCTATATTGTCCCTAGGACAGTAATAAGACGAGAGATGCGCTCTACTATTTGCAATGTCTACATGTCGTACAAATGCTGGTGAACGCGCGCCTCTACATAGATTAGTTAAAATATATAATGATCACTTTACCAACATAGATATATTTGCAAAATGTAAAAATGTATTTAGAAAAGAAATTAAGAAAGCTTTAATGCACTGTAGCAATTAAGTATATTTAAAATTAATTAGTATAAGTAAGTACTATTTTCTTTTCCCTAGTAATATGTGAAAACTTAGTGGAGTGTACTATTGTTTATTTTAAGTTTAGTATGTAATTTCTTTTGTAATTTCTTGGTATACTTGTTTGTTTTCCTAATAAAATTAAATAAAATCTCGTAATATACGTCATTATCTATGTAGGCAATTTTTTTCATAGATTTTCTATTCCATAACTTTGAAATGGCTGTTGCTCTTTATCGCACAGCTAAAATAAAAAACGCTCTGAAAAATAATTTTTCTCCATGTTACTTAATCTGCAAAACCTACTATTTTCCATAGCACTCGAGTAACTACACGAATAGCACACTGGCCTACCCAACTATTATCTGTACATATGACGTTTCTCTAGAATCTTGCATTGAATTCGTCTGCATACACTACACTGTACAGTATCTTATCAAATCTTGAGTATTGATGAAACTGTATTATATTAAACAACAATACCTAAGTATTATACAATACGTATTTTATTAAACTCATAACTTTAATCATATTATTATTGACCAAGATCAATTACCAATTTATGGTGGATTTTAAATTGACTATCTACTAGCTGAGCTGACCCGAAAAGCAATTTTTCCACATACCTACTTTAAATTATATTTTGCGTGTGTAAAAACCTTAATAATCCTAAAATTCTAAAATCCTTAAAGATTATGTCTATTATCTCTTCAAGGCCAAACCACTGAGAAGGAAATACGATACTTTTCATCCCGGAAAAATCTACGGTTCCTACGCGATATACCAAGAAATGGAGAGAGGTTATATGTTCGGCTGTATATATTTTATACTATTTAGTATATATATATTTTGTATATACATTGTTTATAGGTATATATTATAAACCCTCCATGTTAGCTAGTAGGTATGTTTGTACGTGATGCAACTGGTTACCAAGATTCAGTTTTTTGTCGAGTTTACTTCCTATATTCCGATGCGATTGACGCACGGCTCTAGCCGCAATACATTTTTCATACAAAATTGTATATGTATTTCAAAACTGCCTGCATTTCCAGATCCCTACTAGTGTCAGACCGAAGGGCGTTTTTTGATGTTGATTGCCAAGCCGAAAGTTAAGAATTTGTAAGAAGTTCGGGATAACGAATTGGCAAATAATAACATAAGTACCACAAACTTTGGTAAGAAGTAAAAAAAGAAATTTGGAAATTTTAGGTACGTTTATAATACGTTTCAGGTAGGTATCAGACAATTTTACGGCATGTTTTCCAGGAAATTAATCTTTGGCTTTTTTGTGATTTTGGCCAAAACCGAACGCGTAGCCGAACAATATTTTGGCTGAAGGTGGCCGAAGCTTTCCACACTCCCTTCAAACGAGTTGCATGGAGCGGGTTAGTTGGAAACAACAAAAACGGGTCCTGCAGTAGTATCAGTATAAAGTGAAACTACTAGTCGTATATAAATTGCGGTTTCATTATCTACCCGACACCTGCTTGTCTATGGTTAGCTTTGAGCTTACCTATGTCAGCGTTAGGTAAGCCTTTTTCTAGCGTCTGGCGTAAACTCGCGCAGACAGTTTTGCCCAATAAAGGTAAATTATAGGTAATCGTTTTGTACGTAGTTCAGGTGTTAAATTGTATCACTTTACCTACTTCTAATGAATATGTGTTCCGAATACCTTTAAAATGTAAAGAATTCAATAGTATCATCCATACTTAATATTATAATTAATGCGAAAGTGTGTCTGTCTGTTTGTTACCTTTTCACGCTCAAACCGCTAAACAAATTTTGCTGAAATGTGGTATGGAGATACTTTGAGTCCCGGAAAAGATATAGGATACTTTTTATCCCGGAATAATTATTGATGGTTCCCGCTCGATAAACGAATTTTGGCGCAACGGAGTTGCGGCCGTCATCTTTGTAGTTCTTTATAAATTAAAAATATATTTTATTAAACGACTAGGGAAGGCAGTCTAATTCTTTCCAATCCAACCTTTGACAAACTATAATTCATCAATTCATCCCTATATAGATATGTTTTGATTGCAGCAAAGTCATTATGACGCGTAGTATATAAATTAGAGCAATTTGCAGGTTCTAGATTAAATGATCAGTGATGCCGGTGTAACGGTGTGGCCAGATAATTACTTCGTTTCGCCTCCACCATCTATACCACTTGTTATTTAAAATTGCTTTCGTACCTTTGAACATTGTATTAAGATTTAAGATTCTATGAAGAACTTAGATATTGCAGGTGTTCGTTTTTGAAAAATAATAAATAATGATCATGTTAATTGGTATCTCTTTAGAAAAATTAAGGTGCACCTAAATTCCAAATTTAATTAATTACTATGGAAAGATAAGTCTAGTTCATCATTTACAGCATGAAAGATTAAAATTTTCAATAATTATTAATTGCATTCGTTATAGATATGATATCTGCTCATGTAAATATAAGATCGCGAAGGCCAAGGCTTCAACCCAAATACAATATGTCAAAATATATAGTAAAACACAATAATGGATAGAGAAAATGAGGAAAACAAGAAGAGATCTAATTTGACCATACAGATGTTGCTGTACATCCAGTTCGCAAGTTCCATGAACTTGGGGATTATACCGGCGACGGCTCTCACTGAAGGAGCATTGGGCTACACGCTAATGCTCGTTGTCTTCTACGTCTTCCTCGGGATACCGCTGACGTACATGGAGTCTGTTGTATCACAATTCAACGAGCGGGACTGCATTGACGTCTGGAAGATTCGACCCTTCCTATCGCACATCGGCTACATAGTTTGCGGCATACAAGTTCTCACCCTAGTGTGCAACCACGTGCTGACGTCGTTCACGCTGCACTACTTTCTGATAACGTTCGAGAGCAGCATCCCCTACCACGAGTGCGGGCCGTGGAGCAACAGAGAGTGTAACATCCTCGAATCGAACTACTCGGTCAACGAGGACTGCGTTCAGTTGACCGGTGTCAACAACTACTGCGACTACATCTACCGCTCCTTTCCCGAATATCAATATTTCCGATTCCATCTTTTACACTACAATTTGAATGAATTCTATCTGGCTTGGCGTGTGTGCTTGGCTTCAGGGATCATTTGTGTCTTAATGTATTTTGTGTGTTTCAAACGAGAAGCTTCGCTTAGATACGCTCTACCGCTGCTTTGTGGCATACCCATGGTGGGGTTACTGTTGTTTGTGATGGGATCCATGCAACAGAAAGGTGTATTGACTATGTTTGAATCTATTATAGATTCTGATTTTAAATTGTTCGCACTGAATTTTAGAGTATCCCACTTGATACAAATAGTTGTTCACAATCTCGCAATCGGCACAGGTTTGACTTTTAACCTCAGCTCGCGATTTCCATTCCGTACCTCATGTTTTTCTAATTCTGTGATTTGCGTATGCACTTGTTTAGTGTTTAGCGTCCTCGCTATCCTCAATTTGGTTATGGTGAGCTGCCCCTACGCTTACAAGTTTCAGATGAACATTACAGAAATTTTAAAATCTCCCCTCGTGTTAACTTTCGACAGGTATCCGAGGTTCTTAAATCTGTACTACAGTAAAAGGATACATCTAGTAATCGTGTATGGTACTATGGCGACACTAGGAATAGCTTCGAATGTCGCAATTTTCTCCAACATCTTGGAGACATTGATTAAAAGAAACGAGAAAGTCGCTGCCTATCCCGGCCTGACGTGCGTCCTCTGCTGCATTTTATTATTTCTTACTTCAGTTCCACTACTGAGTGCGTTCGGCTTGTTGGATATAGCCTTACATTTTCGTCGACATTTTATTCTGACGGACACTTTAATAGCTCTGATGGAGTGCATGGTGTTCGTGGTATGGTACGGGCCGAACAGATTTTCGGAGGACATCCACTTCATGTTGGGAATAAAGCCCAATTTTTTTATGAAATTCGCTTGGGTGGTGGCGAATGGTTTTTTATGTTACGCTTACTTCGTCGAATTAAATTTTCAGAAAGAAAACATTATCGTTACCGGCGACGCTTTTTATCATAATATTTTTATTTTAGTGTTAATCGGGCTGGGAGTAATCGGGCAGATAGTCGTCGCTACCTTTAAGAAGAGGTTCCTGAAAGTATTCGCTCTCGACCTCCAGTGGGGTCCGAAGAGTGAGGTGCTGCTGAGGAGCAGAGGCATGTTCTCAGCGCAGGCGATGACGAAGGAGTACATGTATCGACAATACCACTTGCAAGCCGGAATTATAGAAAGAGAGAAAAAATCCAACGTGAGAGTTTAGCAAATACAATATTTTTCCTGAATGATACTTTAGATCTTTTATTCCTAAACATCAAAATGATGGAAAACCTGTAAGTGTGTAAAACCTAAATAAATATGCCATGCTTCATCAGTCGACAATAATTTGTAAAGTAGATACTTTTATGCTAAGTACTCACATACAGTTTTACTCGATAGTTTTACTCGACGTCGACCAAAAACCACTGTGTGGACCGCAAAACTCACAGCTCGAAGGCTCGCATCGAGCCAGTTTGAAGGCTCGAATCGAGCCGGCTTGACAAATTTTTTGACACTAGTTTTTATTATTCGTAGAGACTAATTTCCTTCGAACTGGAGTAAAACTATCGAGCAATGCTGAATGTGTGGACGAAAGCCCGAGCCGTGGTTTTTACTCTACGTGATTTGAGATTTCTCGATCGAGCAAAACCGTATGTGAGTACTTACACTTATTAAACGATGGATGAAATGTATAGGTACTATCAGAGAAGTCGATTCCTAGGAAGATGGGGGACCCACTTAGTTTGGTCGCGTTACGTCAAACCCAGGCGACAGATCACAGCTATGAGCTAACATTGAATTGACATAAGCTGACGTAGGTCCGTCAACTGCCTAGGCATCAATTTCCTCGATGGTACATACTCGTATGTGACGTTTAAGGCTATTACAGAGTTGAATAATTTATGAAATATCTACTTGTATATTATGTTACGTAATTTCGACCACAGTGACTCATTCGTGGAACACTGTTTTAAAATATTAATTCAACCACCTGTGTTATTTTTTACTGTCGTAAAAACATCACAGACTGACAGAGCAGGTTTAAGAAGAAAATTTATTAGCATAAGTCCTGTTAATACTATTATATTCGTACCCAAAGTCTTAAGTGCGTAATCAAAATTGGGCAATCGATTAAAATATATGATAGTATATTCACGTTTTCTATCAGAAACAATTTAACAAAGCTTAAAAAGTTTAGCAAGTTCTAGTCAACAAAACAACCTTAAAAATGATATTTGAAATATAACGAGAATGTGCCAAAGTTATTTCAATATTAAAATGTATAAAATTTCGCTCCATAGAGGTTCTAATTTTTTTGCAAGTCTGGTCGGCATACGTTCAATTTATTACATTCGCGAGCAATAAAAAAGAAAGTTGCTAGTTTCCGCCCGCGGCCCGGCCAACCGCCCACTGTCATCTGACGTTTGTAAAAAAATGGGTTTATTTAAAAAAGTGGCGCGCCAAGCTGTCTGCTCTCTGCGCGATGTCTGAACACACGATCATTAAGATCACTTTTGCGTTGCAACGCATCCGTCGGTGTTCATTACAACTCGTTTTATATCGTTCCATACTAGCGCATCAGTGTATATCATCAAGGAATTTAATATCGTTCATCGCAATCTCGCAATTAACCTAAGCTCGTGCCGAGTTTTTCCGCCTCTTAGATCTGCACGCTCAGAGCGTATATCAATTTACAATTATTACTCGATTACGTCCACACTGTGTCGATGTTTTGGTCGTTCCCCATTATCGCATTAAATTAACAGTTTATAAAGAATTCGTGTTTTATGCCACGTTAATTAATATCCATTAGTTTCCTAATTTGGATTATTCCCCGTATCAGAATGTTGATATTCGATAAGCTTAAATTTTATGTGTGCGTGGGCGATTCAGTTTTTATAGCTTTGCAAACGTAGAACACAACGGTACCGAGATTTTTTATCAGCGGAAGGAGATTAGGTTTTACGTTAGGAGTTTTTTGAGGTCTCGACACAAACTTGAACGTTTTATTACTCATCCTTTTATGCTGAGTCGCTGACTAAAGAAAAGCTTGAACATTTAGTACTATGTTGCAATATTGAAGTAGAAAATGTTTGGAGTCTCTACTTTTTTAGTAAAACAGAAGGGTAAAGTAAATATGAGTAACAATAGAAATGAATACCGTTTATGATATGAACAATATAAAATGGTTTGAAGGGGTATTAACATACGGTGTCAGTGAGACGAGTGCAAATCCAGTTCGTGGAGAATTGCGTCATACATTAGAATGTTTGACCCGGCAGTAGGGTTGTCTATACTTAGAACTTAAAAGCTGCTTTCCCTTCTCCAGCACACTTTATCACAGACAAATACATCAACTACTGAAGTTACAAATTCAATCTTTGCACAACATTTTTAGCTCCGTCATTAGAATTCGACTGGATGGAATTTTCTCAGGAAGTTCTTTTTAAAGTTTTCATCGTGTTGCCCTATAGGAGCTGCTGTCAGCCCTAGGCGGGTGTTAGGGCCAACTACTGGCGAGCAGCTCCATCGTAGAATTCCAACCATTGTCACGAACCACGGCCCCACTACTAAGCACTCAATCGCGAACCAGCCGCTCTCGTGTGTCTCTTTATCAAGATATTATGAAACATTGCTATTTGAGAGCTGCTTGCAACGTTTTTAAATGCTCAAAATATATTAGCCACGTTTCATTTACTGTTTAAGAACGTCACGAGAAAACTTGGGAAGACGTAGGAAAACAAGCTCTTCTACATTTGTAGATTAAACAACTTTCAAAAGAACCAAGCCGCAATATTTAGGTCCAGACTTTACGTCGAATTCTCGAAAAGAAAGGTAAAACTGTAGAAACTACGTTTTAAAGAAAGCGTTGGCATCATCGTAAATATCTGTCACTATCGCGTAGCCGCCCACACTAAGCGACAGGTCAAACAATTGCACAATGCTTCGAAAAAGTGGTTATCAGGTGCTTAAATTATTGGTTGCACGGCTAAAAAGGCTTTAAATACTTGAATGGCATTACGATCGAGTGTTTATCGGGCACGTTAACCGCTCGGTTGCCGCCTGACCAACATACGATTGCGGACAGACCTCTGCCCCATAGATGTGACCTGTTTTATTTGTCCTAAACGTAAATAACTTAAAACTAATATAATATAATATGAGGAAAGTACTAAATCGTAAGCAGTTGCCTTCTTGACACCGTAGATTTTTTGCAAATACCAGGAATGACGGAAAAACTTTAATTGTTTCTTGTAAGTAAATATATTATAAATTCATTTCGTAGGACAGTATTAATAAGAAGATTTCACATAATATAGTCTTAGATACAAAGTAAGAACAATGCGACTTTTAAGAGATTATAGCTAGTATGTAATAAAAGAAAGCTTTATTTCCTACGAATTTCATAGCTCGACCACAGGATATATATTAGTTGTGCTCGACCGGAGCTTTTCGAAACTTCTTTGTAGAATATCACATAATGCCACCTCTGTCCACCTGTTGGTCTGCGGCTGCGATCACTTTCGTCGGCGCGCGCGCAGGTGCCCCCGCCCCCCGCGCCAAACCCCGCCCCGCGCCTCCGCTAACGGTGCGTTTTGTTTAAGAAAATCCGAGGAAATACGCACGTTTGTGAAGGATTTCGTACGAAATTGATAAAAAATTGATAATATTTTGCTTCCTCATTTTAAATGTTGTAAAGAATTTATAAAGATAGGGACTGTAGTTGCAAAAAAAAATGGTCATTTACAGTCATCTACTAAAACAAAAGACCGTGGAACCTTTAGACAGATTTTGATAATATGACCGTCGCGATATGTCGCGGAATAACAATATTTTCCAAAAATAACTATTACTCAACAGCATATTAACATCTAAAACGCTGACTTAAACCTGCCTCATAGAATCTTTTAACATAATTTATAAAATTAAAAGTGCTTTCCACCCACGCGTTGTTCTCCGACTTTTATGAAATATATAAACAAATAGCGCTGGTCTAACGAAAGTTTTGTAGAAGTACACGGTGAAGCTTTGAAATATTTTGGAATCTTCTCGACCGATAAGTTCGAATGTGTCAATAAGATAAGGAACACAAATAATAGGGCAAAGGCGCAATGTCGATGACATTTACAATTGGGACGCGAAGTGGGACACTTGCTTTGGTACAAAATTAAAGTTTTTTTTTTACGATATTTTATCGTGTTGGTGCCGATTGAGTAGAGCAAAGTTAAAAGGAAGACAAAGCCTTTTTAATTATTATTTTAACTGCTCTTACTTTAAACACGTGCAGGTTAAAGGATAAAAATTAAAAATTTTGAGTAAATTCCAAAATTAGGTAGCAAGTTAAAATATTTAGTGCATTCGATGAACTACAGTTAGGAACAGTAGTGGATATATTTAATTCCATTTCACGTATGGAATTGGCATACTGTTAGTCAAGTTGGTATTCCAAGTCATAAGCTTTAGCGTGATCGTCGTCGTAAAATCAAACAAATATAATTTACGTCACCAAATTCAATTCATATTAATTAGTCTGTTTTTCGAATAAAAAGTATTTTACTTTTAATTTATATTAGTTTATAATACTACATCATTTCTTAGCCATAATAGTGGTCAGCACCCATAGTCTCGCAATTGGGCGCTTTCTTCGATTAGTAGTCATGTGAAAATAGTAGGAAAATAATAACATTAAGGACTAATAATCATATACATTCTTTCATTTTCGTAAAATTCATTTTCGTAGTGTAGGCAAGTTTAAGTTTATTTTAAGATCATCTGCCCGTGGTTCCCCCGCAGTTTTATTGCTTATTTTTCGTGGTTTAGCTCAATGTGCCTATGTTTTGAAAAATGATTCCTAGACAACTTTTGAATCGTTTCTTCCATAGGCCACAAATACAATCTCGCTATATCAATAAAAAGTGAATCCGCTGCATATTGTAACTCGCGCCCTGCGACGGAATGTGTGAAGTGGAGACTTATAGCCTCGGGGTAGAAAGCCGACCGCCGCGCCGCGCCGGCAGAGACGCGCTCGCAAATGGGCCAGCCCTTCAAACGTGTCTGATATACACAGAATTTACCTCTGAATATCCAAGGAAATTAAATCTTATTCTGTCAATCTTAAGGATCAGAGCGCTTAGACAAAGCGCATTCGCAAGTTTCGATAGCGAAATCAGATGTCAAAAATGTATGGGATTCGACATCTAACTTCGATATCGAAATAGCAAATGCAATCTGACTAGGGGCTCTGGTAAAGGTAACATTAGTCGGTCTGTACATTGACAACAATTAAAGACTACAACTGCAGGATTAGCATAACAACATTAGAAACGGGAAAGAGTGGACGTACTGTCATTAGTGATAAAATGGCGGATGTCCTTTATCAATCTGTCACTTTGTCTATTCTTCCGTACAAAAAACCGTTTCTATGGTAACCATGCTAAGCCTGCTGTGGTAGATATGAGACACGTGCCCAGTAATTAGAGGGGATTAATTGATATCATGGCGGGCTGACACAGTATCAATTAATTTCTTCTCGTGTCTAATTAGCGCCACACTGAATCGCGCTATCGATCTTTCCTTACTTAACTGATAACTAAAGCTTTGCCGCGATCAACCAAAGGTTGCTCGGTCAGAGCTTTTCTTTCAGGGCTTCCGCTCATATCCCATACTAGTCATATGAAGTGCCGAATAGTACATTTCAACGCATTTCTAGAACTTCGTCATCCATACTAATATTGTAAATGGGAAAGCCCAAACCGCTGAACTGATTTTGATGAAATTTCGTATGCAGATACTTCGAGTCCCGGGAAAGGATACTTTTTACATATTTTGGTGCAAATGTTTTGCGGGCTTTATCTTTATTTTCGTGTCTCCAGGGTGTAGCAATAATATCGAGATTACGTAGGGAGCTAAAGTTCACAATTCAATGGAGTCCTATCTCTTTTGTTATAATTACGTAACTCCGCCACCTGTGGCTAGCCCGCTGCGCCCGGCCTCTCGTCGTGAATAGTTACTTTAGTTATCTATATATATAAAAGAAAGTCGTGTTAGTTACTTCACTTATAACTCAAGAACGGCTGAACCGATTTAGCTGAAAATTGGCAGGGAGGTAGTTTAGAGCCAGGAGAAGGACATAGGATACATTTTGTCCCGGAAAAATGTACGGTTACTGCACAATATACTTTTATGATTTGCGCGTAAACTATTCAATCGATTTTGATGAATTTTGGTATGGAGATACTTAGAGTCTCGGGAAAGGACAAGGGATACTTTTGGTCCCGGAAAAATGTACGGTTACTGCACAATATACTTTTATGATTTGCGCGTAAACTATTCAATCGATTTTGATGAATTTTGGTATGGAGATACTTAGAGTCTCGGGAAAGGACAAGGGATACTTTTGGTCTCGGAAAAATGTACGGTTACTGCACAATATACTTTTATGATTTGCGCGTAAACTATTCAATCGATTTTGACGAAATTTGGTATGGAGATACTTTAAGTCTCGGGAAAGGACAAGGGATACTTTTTGTCCCGGAAAATGTACGGTTCCCGCACAATAAACTTTTATGATTTTTGCCTAAACTATTGAATCTATTTTGATGAAATTTGGTATGGAAATACTATGGGTCTCGGGAAAGGACAAGAGATACTTTTTGTCTCGGAAAATGTACGGTTCCCACACAATAAACTTTTATGATTTTTCGCCTAAACTAAACTATTCAGTCTATTTTTATGAAATTTGGCATGGAGATACTTTGAGTCTCGGGAAAGGACAAGAGATTCTTTTTGTCCCGGAAAATGTACGGTTCCCGCACATTAAACTTTTATGATTTTTCGCCTAAACTATTCAGTCTATTTTTATTAAATTTGGTATGGAGATACTTTGAGTCTCGGGAAAGGACAAGGGATACTTTTTGTCCCGGAAAATGTACGGTTCCCGCACAATAAACTTTTATGATTTTTGCCTAAACTATTCAATCTATTTTGATGAAATTTGCTATGGAAATACTTTGGGTCTCGGGAAAGGACAAGGGATACTTTTTGTCTCGGAAAATGTACGGTTCCCACAAAATAAATAAACTTTTATGATTTTTCGCCTAAACTAAACTATTCAGTCTATTTTTATGAAATTTGGCATGGAGATACCTTGAGTCTCGGGAAAGGATTAGGGATATTTTTTGTCTCGGAAAATGTATGGTTCCTGCACAATAAACTTTTGTGATTTTCGCTTAAACTATTTAATTTATTTTGATAAAATTTGGCATGGAGATACTAATTTCAATCTATTGTTTTCTTAATTATACCAATTCTAATAATTAAGTAATCATCATTAAGACAGGACAACGTCTGTCGGGTCAGCTAATCTATTTTGATGAAATTTGGCATGGAGATACTTTGAGTCTCGGGAAAGACAAGGTATACTTTTTGTCCCGGAAAATGTGCGGTTCCTGCACAATAAACTTTTGTGATTTTCGCCTAAACTATTCAATCTATTTTGATGAGGTATGGAGATACTAATTTTAATATATCTATATATCAATATACATAAAAATGAATCCACAAATAAATTAAACACTAACTTGCAACCTTTCGAGAAATTTAGCGATGGCCAAAGTGTTGCAGCAGAGCAAACTAATAGTTTGGGATGAGTGCACGATGGAACTAAAAAATAAACACACTTTTTTTATTAATTATGCCAATTCGAATTAATTAATAATCATCGTTAAGACAGGACAACGTCTGTCGGGCCAGCTTCTATATATATAAAAGAAAGTCGTGTTAGTTACTTCACTTATAACTCAAGAACGGCTGAACCGATTTAGCTGAAAATTGGCAGGGAGGTAGTTTAGAGCCAGGAGAAGGACATAGGATACATTTTGTCCCGGAAAAATGTACGGTTACTGCACAATATACTTTTATGATTTGCGCGTAAACTATTCAATCGATTTTGATGAATTTTGGTATGGAGATACTTAGAGTCTCGGGAAAGGACAAGGGATACTTTTGGTCCCGGAAAAATGTACGGTTACTGCACAATATACTTTTATGATTTGCGCGTAAACTATTCAATCGATTTTGATGAATTTTGGTATGGAGATACTTAGAGTCTCGGGAAAGGACAAGGGATACTTTTGGTCTCGGAAAAATGTACGGTTACTGCACAATATACTTTTATGATTTGCGCGTAAACTATTCAATCGATTTTGACGAAATTTGGTATGGAGATACTTTAAGTCTCGGGAAAGGACAAGGGATACTTTTTGTCCCGGAAAATGTACGGTTCCCGCACAATAAACTTTTATGATTTTTGCCTAAACTATTGAATCTATTTTGATGAAATTTGGTATGGAAATACTATGGGTCTCGGGAAAGGACAAGAGATACTTTTTGTCTCGGAAAATGTACGGTTCCCACACAATAAACTTTTATGATTTTTCGCCTAAACTAAACTATTCAGTCTATTTTTATGAAATTTGGCATGGAGATACTTTGAGTCTCGGGAAAGGACAAGAGATTCTTTTTGTCCCGGAAAATGTACGGTTCCCGCACATTAAACTTTTATGATTTTTCGCCTAAACTATTCAGTCTATTTTTATTAAATTTGGTATGGAGATACTTTGAGTCTCGGGAAAGGACAAGGGATACTTTTTGTCCCGGAAAATGTACGGTTCCCGCACAATAAACTTTTATGATTTTTGCCTAAACTATTCAATCTATTTTGATGAAATTTGCTATGGAAATACTTTGGGTCTCGGGAAAGGACAAGGGATACTTTTTGTCTCGGAAAATGTACGGTTCCCACAAAATAAATAAACTTTTATGATTTTTCGCCTAAACTAAACTATTCAGTCTATTTTTATGAAATTTGGCATGGAGATACCTTGAGTCTCGGGAAAGGATTAGGGATATTTTTTGTCTCGGAAAATGTATGGTTCCTGCACAATAAACTTTTGTGATTTTCGCTTAAACTATTTAATTTATTTTGATAAAATTTGGCATGGAGATACTAATTTCAATCTATTGTTTTCTTAATTATACCAATTCTAATAATTAAGTAATCATCATTAAGACAGGACAACGTCTGTCGGGTCAGCTAATCTATTTTGATGAAATTTGGCATGGAGATACTTTGAGTCTCGGGAAAGACAAGGTATACTTTTTGTCCCGGAAAATGTGCGGTTCCTGCACAATAAACTTTTGTGATTTTCGCCTAAACTATTCAATCTATTTTGATGAGGTATGGAGATACTAATTTTAATATATCTATATATCAATATACATAAAAATGAATCCACAAATAAATTAAACACTAACTTGCAACCTTTCGAGAAATTTAGCGATGGCCAAAGTGTTGCAGCAGAGCAAACTAATAGTTTGGGATGAGTGCACGATGGAACTAAAAAATAAACACACTTTTTTTATTAATTATGCCAATTCGAATTAATTAATAATCATCGTTAAGACAGGACAACGTCTGTCGGGCCAGCTAGTAACTTATAAACATAAAAGTAAATAGGTAGAAGTTACATATTAAACAGTGTCGTGGAGATTTGAGAATTATTATAATTGGCCTACTACTATGCTTCTACAATCTACAGCCTACTGTTACTACTATGGAGTATGCTTCCTACTCGTAAAGTAATTCTGCTTCTACTGTTTTTTGTTTCTTCTGCGTTTTTTTTTTCGGATGTCGCGCGATACTGATTTGTAAAAAGGAATCTACAATTTTATTTCTACATTGAAAAGTTTCTCTAGTAGGTCGTTAAAAGAGCAACTTTTCAATGGTACAAATAATTTACGAATATCTTCTCTATACTCAGGAGGAAATATTATTATAAATTACTAGCGACCCGCCCCGGCGTCGCACGGGTATAAAATATATAGCCACTTAAAAAAAATATGCCTATAGCCTTCCTCAATCTAACATCTAACACTGAAAGAATTTTTCAAATCGTACCAGTAGTTCCTGAGATTAGCGCATTCAAGTTAGCCCTTTCAAATAATTTCCCCCGTTTTTTCCACATTTTCCTCTATTTCTTCGCTCCTATTAGTCTTAGCGTGATAAAATATAGCCTATAACCTTCCTCGATAAATGGGCCATTTAACACTGAAAAAATCATCAAAATCCGTTGCGTAGGGACAAGAGGGAAAAAAGCGACTTTGTTTTATAATAAGTATAGATGACAAATTTAATGCTTATTAGATATCTCTTATTATTAAAGAGCAGCTACACAGGTAGTAAAAATAGCATCAAGTTCACAAACAAACGCGGCAGCTTAAAGTTTGTACGAAAATCGTAAATTATCAAAACATCGCAACGGTTCAAGTAAAGGCAGAGCTTTCCATTGAATGGAAAAATGCACCGTGGAGCCGGTTTGCTCGTACCTTCCGGATTCCCAACCTGCTCTAGGTCACTATCTCCGTCTCTCTCGCACATGGAGCAGCGTCGCGTCGTTTGGGGTCGCATCGCCCTAACCCACATTGCCCGAGCTGCAGATTTTGTGCTGACCGACTTCAAAAAATGCGCGCCCTAAAATTTGTGTTCGTCAAGTTTTGTAATGCGCGAGTTCTCGTTTGTCTACGCATAAACTTGTTCAGATTCTTTGCAAACTGCGATTGATTGCAAACTGCAATTTCATTTTAATATCTTTTGTTGATTTTCATGGACCTTATATTCTGTGTGGAAACCTATCAAAATTTTCAGTCATGAAACAGTGATGAAAAATGACAAATATTTATAGAAAACTTTTTTGGAAATATAGGCCAAACCTTTGCAAATCATTTAGATAATATAGCAAATAAATAAATTTGATTTGATTTGATTTGATTTGTGTGCAATGATAAATGTGTTTAAAATTTCAAACATGTACCTATCACATGAAATGTGTGACATGCTTTACATATTATTTTAGCAAGCTGGAGTGGAATAAAATTACATTTAAAATACAGATAGCTTATTAAATTCATTGAATAACGCCATAATAATTTAGTTTTTAAATGAATGACTTTATGTAGTAATTTAATTATCAATAAGTACAGTATAAATTAAAATATAATTAATAAAAAACATCGAGGTGGCATTATTCGGATCACGCTTTTAGTCCTAATTGACTCTGAAATCTTTTTTCATGTTGGGCTATGACTCTATGAGTTTGTATCAATGGTCATGGTAAAGAGGTTTTCGATAGAAATTTATCTTTTCAATAGCGTTGTGTAATAGCTACTAGTTTAACATCGCATATTATATTTTATGTCTGATAATAATCTATAAATAATATTAAACGCTAATTAATTTGTTTAAAAAACACAATTGTGCTAAAAAAGTAAGTGTAGCCTATAATAAGGCTAGTATTTTTGGTCAGTACCAAGATGCATCTTGGTCTCAAGACACGGTTCAGGCTCTGTGATCGGTTGGCTGTCAAAATTTGGACCAATCATAGAGCCGAACCGCGTCTTGAGACCGGGTCGCATCTTAAGTACTGACCATAAATACGGGCCTTAGAGACGTATTGTTGGATCAAGTGAAAACCCATTATTCTATAACATAGAGAGAGCTAGAAGGTATAACACGGTCAAATTAACTAGACGCACGGTTTGATGACGTCATTATGGAGCTCGCATGTTATTTATATATTTCGATGCGTCAAGTTAATGTGACCGTGTGGCGTGTTGTAGGTACTCTTTTTTCCCTTATAATTTGAACAAGCCTAGTAAATGGCCTACTTCATCATCTGGCTAAATACTTAATATCAGGCTATATACAAAATATATATTTTTTTCTAAACATTTTCCCTGTCTTAAAGCCTCCATATTATTTTCAAATTGTTAGACCCCCTTCATCCACTTACGTTTATAATATCGAAGCTGATGATGATGTCAAAGTTATGGTGAGTAAGTGACATCGGTCAAACAGAACTGTAACGATGCGTTAAGTTTACTTATTGATATGACGATAAGTTTCCTGCGACACTTCTATGTACACGTGAATTATTTGTACTGATATAGTATGGCGATTTTATCATTGTACGAGGAAATACCATTACTATTGTTAGTGAAAAATAATTAGTGTACTTTTTCAGGTGGAAAAGGTTTTTTGTACGAAAGATGTTGGTTCGATAAAGCAAAGTTTTAAGCTGACCCCATACACATGATTTCGATTTCCGAATTTGTTTTCCGTATTCGGAATTCCGTCAGGCTTGCGCAAACGTTCGTTTTTTCTTGCACTTGAAACGTACGTGCAGAGTTCGTACTGTACGGTACGGAAGAACAAACGCATGCGGCAGTTAATGTAGGTATTTAGTATTAGAATCTTGAAATTTAAAAAATCAAAAATGATTATTTGATCAAATAATCATTTTTGATTGGATCCTATAATATATGATCCTATAAATGATCCAATATAAATGATAATGTAATACCCCCCTTACCTAGCTAACGATTTTTTGGAATGACAAAAAAATATTTTCGGCCAACTTGAGTTCTGTGTTTCATAGAAAGACTCACTCTGACTCTACAAAATATTATGTAGAGACGGCTACTTACTACTTGATAACAATTAACAAAGAACGGACCTGTTGGGTGTGACAAAGAACATAATATCACAAACTCAAAACTAAAGATACCGCTTGCGCCAGTTCGTTTATAGTTTTGTGTTCCATAATTTTGGTGGGGTGAAAGTAGGTAAAGTAGATATTTGGTTAAAAACATGCTAGCAGCTAGCCTCGTTCCCTGTATTTATGAATGTCATCATAATATGACATAGAATTAATAAAAATCCAGACTTCAAATGGATCTACGGATAGATATAATAGAGGTGTATCTGTAGGTATATAGGTACCAGATAACGTAAGTAGACCGCCACCCCGCCAAAATTCGTTAATCGGGAAGGAACCGTTCATTTTTCCGGTATCTCTAGACCAAACAAAATTGAGTTATAGTAAGACAGAGAAACACAATTTCGCATTTATAATATTGGTATAGAATATAGATACAGGTATATACCTATATCGAGCACATATTCCTTATAATTAGAGCACATAGTTCTTTCTTTAGTCTCGTAATTCAATAAGCAATTACGATTGCGCCATACCAAACTAATTTACCATCACAAAACGCTAGATAATAGCTAAGCTCGAATGAACCGATCTATATCAATGTCTCTCGCTGTATGAATGTATGTATGTATGTATGGCAATAAAGGTATAATCGATCACGTATTGAGCCCGATCATTGTGCTCGTCAGTTGGACCGTGAATCCTGTCGCTATCTACCGCCCCCCCTCCCCCTCTCCCCCCACTTTACAATATCCCCCCTCGACAGGGACCATTACATGAATCTCATTTGCGTCCGCGCTTCCGCAACCGAGTAAAACCATTCGAGTGGACAGTTAATTGATATCGAAGATTGGGATCTGAATGGACAAAAGATAATTAAAAACATTAACGCTGTTATGGGCATTGGGTATGGGTTCAGTAGAAGAAGAATAGTATTTTAACTTTGATTTCATGTATCTTTTTTAAGGTTGAAAATACACACAAGACGTCTAAATTCCAAAAAAAGCTTACTGTACCAATGCCAATAAATTATTATCGTATCGGTATAGGAAGAAGTAAATTTTCGCCTGGATATTTTATTGGTAAAAAAGTCGCACAACAAAGTCCTATATTACAATTGATAATAATTTAAAAAAATATCAATTATTTATTACAATAGATGTACACAAAGAAAATTATAGATTTTAAATAAAAAAAGTAAAGAACAATAGGCGGTGTCACAGCGAGCGCGGGTCTAATGGCGCGTTATATTGCTCTACGGACGTGGTAGCGGAAGAGACGATTGGGAAATATTTACGAAATGTACAACGCAAATGGATCCACACTTATTTTACTCTAGGAGCAGTGTAAAAGGTTCATGTGCATGCTAAAAAAAACAAAGTTTTCCTTTACGTAACGTATAAAATGCGTAAAGAAAAATCATTCATTGCAGCGGTTCAAAAAATTATGTGTTGGATCAAATTTCATCTCTTTCGATTTGTTTAAAAAGGCTAATAAAGCAATATGGGTACTCTTAAATTTGATAGCTTAAGAATTAAAGAACTTAGACAATATTGTAAATATGCGTTATCAAAAAAAAAGTCTCTTTTCACTTATTGCGACTAAAACTCCAAAAGTTTATACCAATTTACAGTTAAGAATTAATATCCGCAAACCATAGACAAGAAACATAATCTAATCAAAATAATTGAGAATTAAACCTTTAGGGGATATTAAAGCAGAAAATACCGTGTAGTTAATCCATAGTCTTGTACACAAAGGTCAGGTATATAGCCCTAGAAAATTAAGATCTCTACGCCCATCGTTTTATGCCTGTTTACGTTCATGGACCACAATAATACAGAAATGAGTGGATAAAGTGGGTAACTAACAGTTTGAAAACTGACGTTTTTTGCATAAATGGCTTTAGCACCGGGAAAATGGTTTGAAATAAAAAAATGTAGACTATGCTATTTATAGCTTACAAGGTTTGTTCATAAGGGGAAAAATGAGTATTTGCTAGTTGCTCTTATGTTGTAAAATGTTAGTAAGTAGTAACTCTCTTCTTCCACTAATGTCTTCAATTATGATCAACCAATTTATATACTACATTATACTAATATTATAAATGCGAAAGTGTGTCTGTCTGTACGTCTGTCTGTCTGTTACCTCTTCACGCTCGAACCGCTGAACCGATTTTGCTGAAATTTGGCATGGAGATTCTTTCAGTCCCGAGAAAGGACATAGGATAGTTTTTATCCCGGAAAAATGTACGGTTCCCGCGCGATAAACGAATTTTGGCGCAACGAAGTTGCCAGCGTCATCTAGTAGTGTATAAAATGGTTTGTTACTTTAACAAACTGCATAATATTAATTTTATGCACTTCATTTTGCATAACTAGTCCCCATTTGTACATGGGGAAATTCTAATATCCCCATTCACTATTAAAAGTTGCTCTATTCTAATTGTTGAATATTGTAGACGCTCTAACCACTAGACGGCCCCGTGGTCTAGTGGTTGGAGCGTGGCTCTCGAATACGGAGGTCGTGGGTTCGAATCCCGCGTTGGAAACATGTTATTTCCAAGTTTGGTTAGGACAATGCACTCTGATCACCTGATTGTCTGACAAGTAAGATGATCTATGCGTCGGATGGGCATGTAAAATGTCGGTCCTGCGCCTGATCTCTCGCCATATATAACCCAGTGGGTCTTCGGTTCCACTGGGTTATGAGAGTGACAGAAATAGACAGTGCTCTTGTGTACTGCGCACACACTTGTGCACTATAAAACTACCCCTGCGTAACAGGCCTGGTTTCAACAAAACTGGCCACCGTCACCGAAAACCGGTGTGGGGAGTATTATTGTAAACTGCTTGCCTCTGTCAGCATCATTAAAGAAAAATACACAATTTAAAATCAACCGAAATTATTAACCTAGTTTAAGAGTCTATTCTCTATATATTTTTACATCATTCTTCAAATTTCAAAATATATCTGGACTCTGCGTACTTACGTAGGTACTTTGTTCCCTTTTTGAAGGATACAAGTTGTTGTTTGTTATTTTATTATCTACTTTTGAATGAGCAAGCAACATTTACTGCAATAGAGCCCCACGAAACGGCCAACTAAATTGTTTATTCAGAATTCATAACAACTAGTCTACTTTACACTTTCGGCCATTCAAATTCATTGAACAAGCCAACATTTAACATTTCAGAACACTAAAATAATAAAATTACAGAATTGCTATAACTTTGAAGCATATAAACAAAGATATTGTATACTTCATTATCGTAGCATATTGAGCTTAAAATCAATGGAAAGTAAAACCAATTGCATTTCAAGAGTATATATTTATACCATTTTTAAACGAAAATCTAAAGTGCCAATAGCAAGCCCTATAATCTACCATTGCCAAAATTATATTTTACTCTACTAACAAATTCTAATTTTTTAATAGTTATCAAAAAAGGCGCTTATGCCTTTGCGGCATAATGAAATTACCCTTGAGGGGAAAAGGTACCAATTTTTCTTTTACCCACATTTTTTGAGATAGCAATATCTACATAATCACGCTACATACAAATATTTAAAATAGGTCTCGTGCATGAGTGAGCAGGAGTATAATAACTAACTTGTGACTTCCTTTATACAGTCCAATGGGCCCAAACGTTTATACGTTTAGTTATTACGCTTCCAACTGTATCATCCTAATTTAACATTCATGTTCATCAATTAAACTTAAGTTTCAACAAATTTTAATTTTTACAAATTAAATCGATATAAGATATAACTATAATAGTTAAATCATGAAAAACAAAACATATTTTGTTAAATAAACATTTCAGAGCTTTCAGATAATTAACGCGAAAGTTAAGTAAATTATCACAACCTAATATTTTGTAACATTTGTTGCAAATTTTAAATGCAAATTGCACACGTGATCACTACAAATAATTGAGATATCACAAAATGTAACGTTATCAAAAGAGCAAAACCAATTGATTTTATAATATTAATAAACAATAGATGTGAAAGTTAAATGTATGTAAGTATATGTTACAAATCGATCAAAAAAGGCGGCTTGCGCGGTGATGCGTGTACGCACCCCTCGCGTGCTAACTGATAACAACGCATTCACTTACGTTATACACAAGGTCTTCTTGCTTTATCTATATATACTATACCGCGCGACTATATCGATTTCATTTACGGGTTTTTGCGAACGCGACTCGATTCAGGTCGATTTTTTGGCCGGGATTTTCAGGTTTGCAGATTTCCGCAAAATCAACGTAAACCGGAAAATATGTCATACATGTATATCTTACATATTTTTCATTAGGATTTTCTGATATATATTTCAAGTTTAACCTATCAAGCCCCATAAGAGCACTGGTGATCGCGACAACAGTAGATTTCCAAGAATCCGCGATTAAAAGATTAAGCGAACTTCACTTATTTCATTATCGTCGGTAATCGAATGGCACATATTTTCAGGTTTTGCGTATGACTTTGATTGTACGCTATTTCGCTAAAAATCCCACAGGTTTTTCAGATTTACTAAAACGCACACAAATGAGATTAATACGAATATCACAATGTTTAGAATATACAGGAATTTCACAAAGATTTTTCAGGTTGGTACGAATTTCACCCTGACTTTTCATATAATTCCGTATTGTAAATCTTCCGATTACAAAATCGCTTAACCTGATTTTGGTTTTTATATTATGAACGCGAAAATTAATAATACATTAAAACTTTTCATGGACAAGCTTATCATACATTATTATCATAATTACTCTGTCTACGTTCTGGATACTTTTGCCCTGAAATAAAACCTCACATCACGCAACTTCGTATGTTTCAGACAATATAATATTATGAATAACCTAGTTTCTAAAATATTGTATGAAAAGTAAGCTCTAAAAAAGGCTGAATAGTCGTTAGTGTTCTAAATCTTCTGCAATAATCTGCAATAGAGTTTCGGACACCCACAATTGCGATGGCTATTTAATTCCATCGTATTTTTGTATTAATCATTTTTATGATGCCGTGAGCGATGAACACGCAGTCGTTCAGTCGATATTAATTAAGTTAAAAATATTTCGAGTCCTAATGATACTTTAAGTATCAAAACTCAATTTGTTACCGAAGTTGTTAATTCATTAATTAATTTATTTATTTTATACTCTATGTACAATGTGCAATGGCGCATTTTCTACCAGTCAACCAATGGGTGGTAGCAGAGACAAAACTAAAAATAAAACAGGTGCTTTCTATTTAGAAAAAAAAATAACAGACATTCAAGAAATAAATAATGAAATATATATAATAAATACTGATAAAGACAATAACAAATACTAGGCATACTAATATAATATACAAATCAAGTTACACATATTATATACTTACATAAGTTTATATATACATCCATATAAAACATTGAGTAACATATACTGTATTATAATTTTGATTCTGCCAATTTATTTAGATAGAGCAGTCGGACTCTACGTTTGAACGTATCTCTGGTTGAGCTTAACCTGATTTCCGGAGGTAGGGCGTTCCACAGTGAAATAGCCTGGACGTGGAAGGAAGAATGGACTAGACTGGAGCGATGAGATGGGCAACCGAGCCGAGTACACTCCGCTCCTCATATAATTATGAGGAGCGGAGTGTTCTTTCGTGATTGTCGCAAAGGTATTGAAAGTGTGACTTTAGGTAAGCATGAGAATTGGGGGAGTTCAGGAGTAGAGCATACACAGGGCTCGCACTGAACGACGTTGTCGTATAGGCAACCAGATAGGAAGATACGTGGTCATATTTCCGGAGATTGTATATAAACCTAATACAGTTGTTAATGAGTCGGTCATATTTGTCAAGCTTGTCAGCATTGAGGTCCAAATAGCACACATCACCATAATCTATAATGGGAAATATAAGAGACTGGACCAGCAGTGTTTTAATGTGTGTCGGTAAAAAGTTTTTGTGGCGGTAAAGCAAACGCAATATTCCGGTGACTCTCTGACAAACTGAAGCAGTCTGTGTTTGCCAATCGAGAGTGGAGTCTATGTGTAATCCGAGATCTTTTACACTTGAGCTGAAATTAATTACAGAGCCATCAAAGATTACTGGTGGCAGAGATGCTACATCTACCCTACATATATAACGAGGACTACCCAGTAAAATAGCTTGACACTTACTAGGATTAACTGATAGACCATAGTTTTTACACCAGTCCCTAATGGCATTAATTATATTTTATATACCTTTAACATACAAAGTACAGTGACATTTTCAGGTTTTTTCTGTCACAAAATATTATAATAACTATAACCTCTACGATCTAGTAGCTATTATTATCTATTTAATTAAGATTAATTTAATATTTAACTATGTGCATATTAAGTAAGTGAAATATATTATTTATTCTGTTCACTGTACATCGGTATTTATATATTCGGGAAGTTGATTGTTAAACAGCTGGCGTTTGAAGTGGTTTTTATTAAATTGCGAAAATCCGCATATAGATAGACATTTAGGCTGGATTTATATGATCACAAGCAAATGTACGTAACGCTTTATTTAAACAGCGGCCCGGTCGCGCTGTCATTTACATACAATATAGTTTGTGATCTCAAGGTGTAGCCGCCAAACCGCGCGTTCCGGCGGACTCATATAATGGCTTTAAATCTACGACCAAATGTATGCGCCGGGTTATAAACAAGACTCGTGATCAATGCTGTTGCCGGTTAATTACTTTCTACGAGCTGCACTTTAATTGTTCGTACTTGTTTTCATAACTTACCCTTATTTATCTGCCACGCATTGTGTTTGTTGTGCCCACTTGCAAATCTGTTTGTTTGCATCGCTCTACCGTACTTTATCTAGTTAAGAAAATATTTTTACAGGCTGTAATTGCGTAATATTTGAGGAAAAAATATGCATACTATAATATGAACAGTAGTTTACATTTAAAAACCGGAACTAAATATAACGAACTCAAGCGTCTCAAGCTCTTCTCAAGCAATTCTTAACATTTGACAAAATTCACTAGGTAGGGTACTCATTATTTCCGACGTATAATACATTTCGATTTTCAAAAAAACGTTAATGCAGTCAATTTTCGATATCAAAACGAAATCATTTCACCCTTCAAAATAGATTCCCATGGATGGACACGCTGTCTGAGTGCTGTCAATAGTGCGTAAACGCCATACACCGTGTCAATTCCAATTGGTTCCATATTTATTCCCCAATACACATTAATTTAACTGGAAAATTGCTGTAATCAATTTAAAATAACGATAGCTATACTTATCTAAAGTATGTCTAATAGATATTAAAATAAATGAAATGAAAAGTTTTCAAAAAGTTTCAGGAAAACCGATAAAGAATTTTGTGAATTTTTATTCACTTAAAATTAAAAAAAAAACGGTAGCCAACACAATCTGTATTTTACCTCTTCATGCTAAAAGTTGTCAAAATTTAGTATAGAAATAATTTAGTTCTACCGCTCTCAGAGACGAACGAATATTAATTACTTAACTGTAATTAAATTAATATATTTGTACATGAGTCCCATACATTATCTGTCTATTTTTTTTAAACGGGCTTTGGCCCACCACATATTCCCACCACTGTATCTCCTGTGTCTTTTCTTTATATAGGAGATTATCTGTCTATCTATAAAGAATTTGTCTTTATAAATATATGTTTAATTATACTTTTAATGTCTCTGAGAGTGGCCGTAAGAGTTTCGTCCCCCCGGTGTATAACATTCCCAACCCCTCTTAGGGGACAAAAGAGAGGGTAAGATTTTGTATCAACTGATGAAGTAGAAATACTTTATATGGCAAAACAATGTTTGCCGGGACAGCTAGTAATATAATATGATTAAAGACTTACGAATCATTAATGTCATGAATAATCGTATATATCATTAATTAATTGTCACCATCATCAACATTTAATTTTTCATATCGGTAGATGACCTAGCTACAATAGCATTTCACAGAACGTGATAATTTCATGAAAAGCGAAAGTCGTAAAAGTGGGTCATGAAAACGGTCAAATAGATTAGTCAGAGAGTATAATATATTATATACATATTGTATATTGTACTCGGCGAAACATGGCGGTAGCGGTCATTGACTCTCTGTCAAAAACTTGTCATTTTCTATATAAACCGCGATTGAAAATGAAGTGTCAGATGTTGTCAATCGCGGCTATGTGCGTTCTTATTTTATAGCAACTTCTTAATTATGATTATAGTTATATATTAAGGTATTTAAAAACAATCTACATAATTATTTTGTCGAATAAAGTTAAGTCATCTATAACAGTAAACAGACCTACAAGATGTTCTGGCCCGTTTATGACATCGTCATGGTGTCTTGGAAGCACAGCGTATTATTTCAGTCAAAATGAAGCCAGCGTTAGTTTTTATTTCAGCCTCATACAAAATGCTTTAATGACATTGAACTGTCAATTTATGTGTTAGCGAGAGTCTCATCTGTTTCTTATGTGTCATTTACAACATGGCGGCGCCAAAAATACTTGTAGGGCTGCAAGCTTTTACGGATTTTTCAAAACAGAGAGATGTTTGACAAAACTTGTATATATACTGAAATGCATGAAAACGGCATACAACAAAATGTTCCGCTTGTAATTTTTCCTGTGCCAGTTATGGATGCAGGTGAAATAAGTATGTCGTATATACTATATACGTGACATTGTCATTATCGTACACGGCATACAAATTAGTGGACGACAAGTAAATAACATTGCGTTTAAGAAAACACATTATTTGTATATAAGCGAATAAATCTATTAGGTCCGTTCGCATCACGCGATTTAATAACACTCGTAAGATGTTTGTGAGCCATTTGAACGTCTTTTTCTTCCTATTTATGAAAGAGAATAAAAAATATATTTCGTTGACCAACGAGTAGAATAAGAGCATACTTGCACAACTTAGAAAATGGCAACGAATTTTGAATTCAATATTATTAACTCAGTCTGAAGCGTCGTTTTAGAGTCCTTCCGCGTTATGTATAGTTACGCGGCAATTTATTATGGAGTTTTGATAATAATATTTCTTATGTCATAGGGAATATGGTTCTATTACCTATCTTATTAATGTGATCGAACTGTAGAAATAGAATATGGAAATATATCTTCTTATATTTTACTCACCTAGTGTGTGCACACCTTAACTCGCATATAACATATTTAGCGTATGCGCATAAGTTTGAAGTTAAATCTCCAATTCACAGATAGCATGCATTGAATTTTCTTATGATTTACTTGATTGATCAATGCGTTTTATATGAAACATGACAGGCTAATCTAATAACGTATAAATAATGTATATTATAACACTCGTATTATACATAATGTTATCGAATTTTCATAGGCTTTAATGTTATACTCATGTTTTACTTCTTATTTTATGCTTCACATTACTTATGGCATTATACTGTCTGTCACTTTCTAACAGATGGCAAAAATGGGACAGTTGTAACTTATAGTCATAAGACTCATAATATTCATTTAATGTCAACAAAGATATGGAGTGATAGGATCCAGATGAGAAATCATGTTAGAAGCATTTACATACGTAAGAATTACATTCCTGCAAGGAAGGAGGATGCATGAGGTGCGTGATCATAGTTAGAATTTACGCCATCTTGTAAAGTGACATTTAGGATACGTCTATTTCGCACCCACCCCCCCCTGTCAATGTCATCCATGTATAAACTATCATTTAACATGTGGCCGCAGCCGCTAGTTTCATTAATCATTCCTAACATTTATTTCATCCGCGACGCAATGTCATCCAGCTAACAGCTTGTCAGCTTCTCCTGTGGCAGGTGTCAGCTCTAAAGATTTATAAGGTGTATCTCCCTTTTAAAAAATATAGTAAAGGTAATGTTACCTGCATCTGAAACCAGGAGTCTATGAGGCCGGCGGCGTGTGGAGTACCCCAACGGCCGCCGCCCGGGACTATCTGAAATATAAAGTTTATTCATCAATAAATGATGGATGGATATATGGATGATGTATTTTATGGTCCAAGTTAGGCTAGTCACAAAACTACATATTAATTTTGATAACAACTTCATTTAACGGCAAGGTTTTAGTCATAGCAACTAAAGGCTCATCAAACTTTAGCTCCAAATCAAAATAATTTTGCCACCACCCCGTTTTTCTAACCTTTTCTTTAAACATTTTTATTGCACATATATAAGGTACACGTATTACATTTTAAGACATCTACTATCCTAGGATATATCACTTTATTTACTTTTAGCTATCACATAATTTCTTTTAATATTATGCTAATGAACACGTAACAAAGCTTTGGGTATACTTGTATAGATCAGGGAGAAAGATATAAATTGTTATTAAAGTACGCTACTAGCGACTGTGTGCTTTTAAGTAATTAAAATGTTTGGTCATTAATAGGACGAAAGAAATCAGGCTAATTAAAAGATACAGCCTGGATGTTTTTTGTGAAAATAGTTGAACCATGGCCTCCTTTCGTGCCCTTTATTTTCTCTATCAACTTTATGGTTTGTCTATGTTATGATTATTATACCTATTAAGGAGTTTATATTAATTTATAATTAATGAAAAAAATAATATGCACTAGGAAACATTTAGGGCCTGTTTCACAACTTCATGATAAAGTGCCGGATAGACTATCCATAATTTATTTGACAGATTCTCCATACTCTATCTGTCAAGTGAAGTGATGGATACCTTATCCGGCACTTATCAGGAAGTGATCAAACAGCCCTTTATTCTAGCAGCGGGCATCGAGAATGAAAATGATAAAGAATAAGAATGTAGCTATTGTGTATCGATTATTTTAAGTTCTATTTTTTTGGTTAGTTTTCTTACACTTTTATTACAATTTTCAAACAAAAAAAACACGAGTAACGTGCCTTCCCGTTTTAGTTTCCGTTTTATACAGCCAGTTTGGGACTATGTCGCTGGTTTTGTTACCATTGAATTATTATATAATATTTATCTTAATTTCTTACATTAAGTAATAAGTATATTATGAAATAAACCTAATTAATGCCATAATAAATAAAGCATCTTTCCCGTTCATGGAAGAAAAGTTAAGGTTTGTAATGCTTTACGTATTTTTAACGGATTGAGGACATTGTTGTCATAAGGTACCTAGGTAAACGGTTTTTTGGTTCTCACTATCAGGCATTCTAATTTATAAGTAGTATTTAGAAACAAGATTTGTATTAGAATGATTTTAGTAAATTATCATGTAATTTTGTTATGTTCTAAAACTTCAAATGCAATAGGAAGTATGCGCATTAATTCGTATACTAATATTTATTACAACTAGGTAACTATCAGCCGCATTATAGGATATTAGATGATGCCCGCAACTTCGTTGAGCCAAAATTCGTTTATCGCGCGGGAACCGTACATTTTTCCGGGATAAAAACTATCCTATGTCCTTTCTTAGGACTCAAAGAATCTCCATGGCAAATTTCAGCAAAATCGGTTCAGCCGTTCAGCGGATTAGTATGGATTTAATAATTACTTAACTTACATTTAATCAAAATCATTAAATATTATTAAGTGCGGCCGTGAAACAGTCACTTAGGTCTTAAAATTGCTTTACTCAAGATGGGCGACGGAGCTACTCTAGCTAACTGTTTTACCGCTTAGCCTCTCAAGCCCTACAACGAAGGGTCAACTATTGATAACGCTAGCTTAGTCTCAGGTCTTAGAATTTCACAACGCTATTCTAAAGGGTAATAAATCTAGACTTCCAGTGTATTGCTCAATTTTTAACCTAAAGTTATTTATCATTTGTGAATAAAAGATATTTACAGGTAATTTATTGGTAAAATCCGTAAACTGTCAACGTTATTCATTTATATGGTCCAAACTAAGAGATGAGTCAAAAAAAATTGGCATTTAAAATCAAAATGTTGTGTCTCGCTTATGTTTCGAACCATATTTTTAATTAATTACAGGTCAGTGAAAAGTTATAAGTTTCATCATAATACTTCTTGTTATTCAGAGCTAAGTTTTAGCTTAGTAATAATAATTGTACTTACTTAAGTTTAAAGTAAAGTTAGCGGTATTGGAAGAAAATTTAAAAGTAAAAAAATTGGCAATTTAGATTTAGAAAGTTTCGGTGCATCATAACATTTCAAATTAAAGATCTTTAAGTATATGGTTTATTAGCAAGTAACCGTAAAATATTAATCTTTAAGTACACCATTAATTCATAAAATTAATAATGCACTAATTATTAATATACATTATTTTATTGCTTGTTTAATGTTTATGTTTGTCGCGAGAGCAACCTGCCGTCGGGGCCGTTGATGTCTTTTGCACTGGCGAACACCGAACTTAGCTTTGTTAGCTTTTACCAGGACTCTACCTCCTTGTTCATCCATACTAATTGAATATTCTTCATACTTGTTATATTATATTAATTAAGTGCAAAGGCCCTCTTTATCTTTTCCGCTGAAACGGTAGAACCGATTTATATGAAAAGCTTGGATCTATTATATACTTGGAACTCAAAGAAATTGTGGTTTTGGTCGCACACGGTAAACGATGAAATTCGACATAAACGGCACAAATCGAGTTACGACCGACATCTAGTATTTTATAAATATTTCTAATACCTCGACCAAGATTATGTCTCGCATTAACCCAACTTTTGATTCTTCTTGATTGAACATAAAAATAATTTGGAAGTTAATTAATTTTTCCTGTTATCTCAATCAAAATATTAATCAATTTAATTAACCGCTACCTCACAATTAGTGGTTCGACGTTTTGACCTACGATATTATCATCGATAGGTTACGGTAAAACGGTGAAAACTTTTCGTAGTAAACTATATTAGCATTTCCTTCGTTCGACCCCCAAAGTATGAGGTTGAGAAAATGGGTGTGTTATGATTGATAATAAATGGATGTCCGCTTCAGCAACTGGACGTTACCACCAGCGGCGGAAAATTTTTCAGCACCGCCCGTCCTATATGTTATCCGAGTCCCGCTTCACACTCGCGAATTAAAATTAATTATACTAATCACTCGATCGTATCCAGCACTGAGATTTCGATGCCGATTCGCGAAGGATTTGCGAAACCGATAGAATTAAAATATACTTTCACGCGGGCTATGTTTACGTCGGGAGGCCGGCGGGCGTCGGGGCGCGTTGGCGTGGTCGGTACCTGGTCGCCCGCGATGTCCTCGGCAGGTCTGTACGCGCAACACTCCATGCCCGGCTGCGGCCGGGTGGTGGTCACGGACGTGGTTAGTGGTCGCTGACGTGGGCGCACGCCTGCGCGCACCGACTGCGCGGAGCGGACTGCGTGCGAGCCGTGCCGCGTGCGTGATACCCCGCGACCTCCTTTGCGGGGTTGCAATGAAAGTGATTAGGCTCTTGCGCGACTGATAACGAGGACTCGCGCCTCACGCCGCACTACTGCGCACGCTCCGTACTATATCTACCTATCTCCTCTACATATGTACCTACTCATGTATATATGTACGCTTTGTACTAATTCTAGTCGTACTGAGAACATAAAATACGAGAGTTATGCGGTGAAATACGAAATATCTTTGATAGATATTGAAAGAAAAACTTATTGATTTCTATGAAAACCCTCAGGGCAATTTTAGAAAGGGACCATGTAGTTACGTTGCCAGTAAGCGTCTTTGTCAAAAGAAACGATTTTGAAATCAAAAATAATTCTTGTTACTAAGATTAAAATAATATATTATTGCAGGTTGTGCAATGTACCTAACCTAATGATTTATAACATTCGTGCCACATTTTACATTATAGCTTAAATAATATACTTACTTTACTCTCCTTATTTCGAAAATGGTTCGTAGCTGATTATTTTTATGCTAAAATATTTATTATATTATTTACTAATTTTATAAAACTTATAACTCAGTATAATAATATAATCCGATACTTATAGTTCTCTCTCTACATTTATAAGCTATTTTGGTTTCATTTACATGCATTTCTATTTCAATTTAATGAATACTAGACGTATATATTATATTTTGTAGAGTTCATATTTGTGTTCCTTTTCTCTTTGAAATGTATATTAACATTAATAATCTTTAAACTTTATTGAGGTAATATTAAGAAAGATTTTATAACGAATACTCCAGTGAGGCAGTAAAATAAAAAACATTACGTAGAATGTCGTTTATTATTATTATTTATTTTATCTTTCGCAAGGAAAATTTACTAATTTAAAGGAACGTAATAAGAATTTGAATAAAACAATTGAATATGTCTGATAAAATCCAAAAACTCAAATTGTACCAGGTAAAAAACCTCATAACAAAAAAAATATACGCCATTAATGTTTATTTTTGCCATTGCCCAAACAATATCGCAGCTACCCAATTAATTTGGCAAAATATTTTCGTCTCGATATTCCATGCCGTATGTTTTAAGCTTCATCATATAAAACATCATCACATAATATATTTATTAGGCAGTAGATACTAAACGTACCTATAAATTGAGAAGCAAGTGTTCTAGAATTGTAGAGTATTTCTAATGCATCGATAGTCGATACAAATGCACATGGGTGAAATTTCATAAACTAGATAGTAGTGTATCAGAACGTTTCTTATCAGGGCAGACCTGTTCTACGGTCTCAGCGTAATGCCCGCCTCATATAATATTTACTCCGCAGCTTTCACTGCTCGTCACAGATTTCCCGATTCATGTTTTTATCGTTTGTTTCACGTTTAAGGAAGAAAAAGATACGTTTTTATTACTTATGCCTTCGTTGAGTTAGTTAGTAAGATGAAATTAATATTTAAATGGTCAGATGTTATTAAATATGATGATATTTTAAGTAGGTCCTACAATGAACATAAATGATGATATTTAAACAAACCATTTTGTACATAATATTTCAAAATTATATCTCAAAAGAAGATAGAATTTTAAATAACATTAAGTAACTGAGATGAATAATACAATCTACACTCTACAGTCTACAGACTATACTAATAATATTTGTACCTTATAAGTACTCTATAAACTTGCATTCTTGAACAAAAGAAAGGCAGTCCTTTCATAAAACAAAATGAGCAGCAATTATACTGAAGTCTAGAAGCAATTATTTTATATGAATTTCTCCAATATTATTATAACTCTTGTTATTTAAATAAAACAAATCTACTTTAATAAAAAAAAAACAATAACTAAACGAAATACGAATACAAGACTTTCAAATGCCTTGCTTTAAGTATTAGCAACTTATAGTGGTGAGTTGCTCTTAAAATGTAATAACTCAGAAGATGTTTTTGGCACAATTTTGATAGTATCAGGTATTGCATTAAAATAAACGACGTTTTTCTAGTACTTACATTTTTTTGGCAAATAACATCGTAGTAGGTATGTCCTGAGTTTTTTATATATTTTACTATGTCCTGAGTTTTAAGGCTTTCACCACTCTCTGATAAGTGCCGGATAGGCTATCCATAACTTATCTGACAGATACTCCATTCTCTATCTGGAACTAGTACTTATCAGGAAGTGGTGAAGCAGCCCCTTAATATTGTTGTATAATTTAATCAATATATTATAACAATAATTAACAATAGCGACATGCTATATTAACAATACATTTAAATGAACCCTGGAATTAAACTCGCAGAAAAACATCCAAGATTCGGAGAGTCTGTTATTACATTTTCCCTTCTATAATATTATGTTGGTATTTATTTATCTATCACCATTACCCTATAAAGATAAGTAAAATATCGTATAATCATAAGGAAACAGCCATGCAATTGTCTTTAATCCAGTTAGATAATAATGAAATCCACGTATTCGTGGCGACGCACTACCTACTTTACAGTTTTAACTTTAGTTACGTATTCCATACACCATATTATTTCCATATTCTATATCTTATATGGATATACTTTGAGTCCCTGGAAAGGACACAGGATACTTTTTATCCGTGAAAAAGTACGGTTCCCGCGCTATGGACTAATTTTGGCGGAAAGGAGTTGCCGGCGTCATATTCTAGCAATAAGTAATTTAACGTTTAATATTCAAGGTGAGGTGTTTATTATTAAAGGTGTCTTTTTATGTAGGCAAATATTTATTTATTTAAGTACTTAATTTTTTATATAAAATAATTTTTTTATAATAAAAGCTGTTTAAAGAAGTGCATTAAGAATTCTATGAAGTTTTGGTTTACGTAAATAAAATCGTGAAATCGTAAAACTTTTTTACAAAAATCTGATTTTGACTTCTCTCTCTACCGTACTATATCCATACAATAATATAATACATATATGTACCTAGCGTGTGTCTGATTAAAAAATATATTATATATTTCTCCTTACCTTCCCAAATTGAATACTTAAATATTTTATGTATAGGTAGGTAGATACCTAAAGCTATCTCGTCTTGATAGTTGATATTATTATGACTAAGGATATTGATGGATGCCCTTTGCCTAGGTAGGTACATTATTTGTTACGATATAATTATTATTATGTTCTGTTTTTAAGTTTTCCACCTCTTCACTAGGGATATTTTACTAAAACTGCGGGAATAGGTAATTATTCGAAAATTATGAAAATAACTATTTCGCATATTTCTCATTTTCTGCCAAAAGTGGACTTTTACGAATCCCGAAAGCTCGTGCCATTAGCCATAACAAGGTCAAAATACACGTCCAACAGACAAATAAGTCGATAGTCAATCCCAATTTCAGCCATCGCTCCGAGGCCGTCTCGTTAAAAAATAATCAACATCATTGATGTTATTGTCTATAATAAAATGTTTCCAAGGCCCTCAATAACGATGGCGAACGTAAGAATATGATTTTTATTTCTTTTATTGTAGTTGACGCCTACTGATCACACAAAGGTTTTTTTCTAAAATGTCCTGTAGGCTGAAACTTGAAAGTAAATAATCTAAAAGTTAATAGATCATTGTTTATACTGATACCTTTTCAAGCAGACTTAATCCATATTATGTACCATCGAAGAAATTTATTCCTAGTGATGGACATACGTCATTTGGTCGTCTTATGTCAATTCAATGTGCTGTGATCGGTCATCGGTAGGATAGGTTTGACTTAACGCGAACAAATTACGGTCCGCCTAGGAATCAACTTTTCTGATAGTACTGTATAATAAAATATTCGTTCTGCCGTACCTCCTAAAATGTAAATAGATATTTTGTGTTTCAGCCGTGTACCAAGACCCGAAAGAAAGAACGGGTTTTGAATTTGCCTTGTTGGGCAAGGGACAGTAAAAATATTTTTTCTCATTCCATATCGATTATTTCTGTTTACAATCACGACAAAGACTTCCGAAAATAATATATGAAAATTGCTTTAAAGTTTAAACATCTGTCTTATTAAAATGAATCTCAATTAATAAACACATCAATTAGGTGAAGGCTACATAGTAAATAAACTCAAAACTCAAAATTTTTTATTCAGAATAAATTTTTGCAAATATTTTCTGAAAGTCTACATGATGCCTACCACCGGTTCGGGAACTAACCCGGCGAGAAGAACCGGCGGCGTAAGAAACTCGCAGGGGGCCCACTTTATTTACCAAAAAAAGTGAGTAAAAAAATAATCTTTTAAAATAATGTTTACAATACTGTATCTTAAAATTATACAATGTCAACATACATACATAATTGTATGTCCTAAAATAATGTAGAAGCAGCCTTAGCCTAGCAGCCATCCTACTCCCAAGATGTACCATCGTTTACATCATTGACCTTAGGCTTTGGCCTTAGGCAGGCAGGCCTTAGGCAGGCTTTGGCACACAAACGTTCTTTGACTACTTTTTTAAATTTATTAATGGAAAGATTTTGAACGTTTTCTGGGATTTTATTGTAAAGGCGTATACATTGACCTTTAAAAGATTTACTAACTTTACTAAGTCTGATCACCGGTATTTCTAGTTTGTACTTATTTCTAGTGTTTTTTTTTATGAAAAAAGGGGGGCAAACGAGCAAACGGGTCACCTGATGGAAAGCAACTTCCGTCGCCCAAGGACACTCGCAGTATCAGAAGAGCTGCAAGTGCGTTGCCGGCCTTTTAAGAGGGAATAGGGTAATAGGGGAGGGTAGGGATGGGAAGGGAAGGGAATAGGGGAGGGTACGGAAGGGAATAGGGGAGGGTAGGGAAGGGAATAGGGTAGAGGATTGGGCCTCCGGTAAACTCACTCACTCGGCGAAACACAGCGCAAGCGCTTTTCACGCCGGTTTTCTGTGAGAACGTGGTATTTCTCCGGTCGAGCCGGCCCATTCGTGCCGAAGCATGGCTCTCCCACGTATAAATCTTTCTTCCGTGACTGTCACCTTTGGTTGTAAATTTACTAAGATTATTTCTAACATATAATACATTATCCAAAATGTATTGAGAAGCAACAGTTAGAATACCAATTTCTTTAAACTTTTCTCTCAGAGATTCAAAAGCTGACATTTTATAAATTGAACGTATAGCTCGCTTCTGCAGCACAAAAATCGTATTAATGTCGGCAGCGTTTCCCCATAAGAGGATGCCATACGACATTCTACTATGAAAATAACTGAAGTAAACTAGACTTGCTGTGTCTTCGTCAGCAATTTCCCGTATTTTTCTGACTGCTCACTCACTCAGATGCTGCAGAACTGAGCCTATCTGCAAGATTAGCAATATGAGGACCCCACTGTAGTTTACTATCTAGTATAATGCCTAAGAATACAGTGGAGTCCACCAAATCCATCTTCTCATCATTTAATAGTATATTGGTTTTAACTTGTCTAACATTGGGCAAAGTAAATTTTAAACATTTAGTTTTCTTAGAATTTAGAAGTAAGTTATTAACGTTAAACTAATGTACTATTTTTGAGAGAGCACTATTTACCTCATCGTAATTTGACTGTTGTCGCTTCACTTTAAAAATAAGTGAAGTGTCATCAGCAAAAAGTACTATCTCATTATCATTATCCTTAACAAGATAAGGTAAGTCGTTTATGTAGATGAATGGACCTAAAATGGATCCCTGCGGGACGCCTAATTCTATTTTGGTCCCATTGGACCTTTTAATGTCAACCCTTTGAGTTTTATTTTTGAGGTAAGATGTCAAAAGGTTGAGTGCTGAGTCCCTAATGCCATAGTGGTGCAATTTCCTGATCAATGTAGCATGCTCAACACAGTCAAAAGCCTTGGAGAGGTCGCAAAAAACCCTTTGGGCATCCTGCGAGTCCTCCCATGCTTCAAATATTAATAAGAAGATTCAGAATAAAGAAGACCTATACCAGCATCCGTTGTGGATCGACCCTTAGTAAAACCATATTGATTATTGTGTAATAAATTATTTAAGTTAAAAAAATAGTAACTGATTTAAAATTATTTCTTCAAATATTTAACTTAGAGTCGGTAGAATCGATAGAGGCCTATAATTTGTGGGATCAGATTTAAGTCCCGCTTTAAATAAAGGTACAACCTTACTGTGCTTCATTAAGTCAGGAAAAACACCACTCTTTATGCAGTCATTAAAAATCATTGATAGATGAGGAGCTATGATGTCAATTATCGATTTTAGTAGACATGCCCCAGAGATCAGTAGTATCTTTAATATTTATTAATTTAAAAGTATCAATGATATCTTTGGGGACAATCTCTCTAAACCTAAAATTGACATTACATTCCTTTATATTGTCTCTGAGTAGTTTTTCAGCAGCTGCAGGTGTGGAGTTTAAATTTTTTAGTTGAGACCGGAATGTCAGCAAAAAATTTTTCGAAGACCGTCGCAACCTCATGATCATTGGTGATCTTTTTATTTTCAAAATAAATTTCAAAATCGGAGCTACGACAGGTGACATTTCCAGTCTCACCAGCTATTACTTTCCAAGTAGTTTTGATTTTATTTTTCGAATTTTTAATTTTATCCCTAATGTGAATGGCCTTAGCGGGCTTACAAACTTTTTTAAAAATCTTTGAATAGTTTTTTACATATGTTTTGAATTTATCACTAGTATTCATTCATTTTTCATCATATAATTCATATAATCTTTGCCTGCTTATTTTAATTCCTGTAGTTGCCCATACTGTAAAATTATTATTTTTATGGCTGTTTCTAACCGTTCTAGGAGTAAATACTGTATTAAACTGGGTACAATTTGTTAAATGCTTCATCTGAACTATTTGACTCATCCAATAAGAATTGAATACTTGAATTTAAGTTATTTCTGAACTTCTCAATGCGTTTTGTATTCACAGGAACAAACACACGCTTTTCCTCTAGGTAACTATCGCAATGTATATTAAATGAGGCTAGTTGCCCACAGTGATCAGAGCTAAGCTTATTTATTATTTCTTTTTTACATGGAGAAAAATTTGTAAAAATATTATCAATACAAGTTGCTGTTGTGTCACAGATTAATGTTGGCTCATAAAACAAGTAATTTAGGTTATATGATTTAAATAGAGATATGAATCTAACAGTGGTAGAGTTCAAGTCTAATAAATTAATATTAAAGTCACCACAAACTTTTCTTGAATTTCTGAAATATTATTGACTTTTAACAACGAGTTCACTCGTTCCTCATTATAGTGTAACATTTCAAGCAAATCATCCATGGCAGAAATATGTCCCTGTGTTTCCTTTTTAGATAATTCATATTTTTTTGTAATATTTTCTAATGAAGACAATAAACTTGAGATTTCAGCCTGAAGGCTGCATACATCGGCCTCATAAATATATTTTATATCTTCTAATTCACTAGAACATTTCAGCAATTTATCACTCAAAAACATTTTATTCTTTGTTGTTTTAGATAATTTTGTAACTATTTTTTTATTTTTAATTGACAATTGCTGAGCCTTCTTGATAAATTTTTTAATTTTTACATATTTCTTCAGTTTTCTCTTACTGTCCATAATACACACTGGTACTGTATCATCTGCAGTTAAATCGATGGTGCTAATATTATTACAAGATGTGTTAGAAACACAACACTTATTGTCCTTTATTAGTTGGTTGAATAAAATATGTATTTGATTTGACCGCTGAATGTCTAATTGGTCTTCCAGTTGGAGTATATATTCCTCAGCACTGTCCAATTTTTTCTTAAGATTAGCAGAGTTCTTGAGCGTTTCTTCATATTCGTCTCTGCACTGATCAAAAGAGTCAACAATGCTTTGAAGTTCCACTTTTTGTTGGTGAATATTTTCATAATCTAAACATAACTTATTAAGTTGTGATTTTAATTCCGTATTTTTCTGCAAGATAGATAACATCTCTTTTTCATTGTCATGTCTTTCCCTCAGCAGTGTTTGGCATTGGTCTTTTTAGTCTTTTAGCCCGTCGTTCCTCGGAACGACGGGCCACGGCTGAACGGGTCATCATTTTGCTATATTATGTTTATTCCCAGGCACTGAAAAACAATTGTAATAGTTAAATGGCTTTATTAGCTAAATGTATCTGGTGTAAGTCACCTTTTACTTTAGAGCAAAAGCAAAAGCCAGCCTCAATAAGATATTATTAAAATAATGTGAAATTACATGTTGTAGTGGGAAAAATTTAGCAGTGACAAAAAAGAGATTAAAGAATGAAACTGAGATTATACAAATAGATTGGTAAAGGTGAAATATAAAAGAAAAAGACAGTATAGACAAATTATAGTGTTAGTTGTTAGTTAATATAACCTGTATAAACACTAAATGCATTAAATTTAGGTGTTTTTGAGGATGCCTCTGTGCTTGTGTAGCGCGTGCACAGTATATTAGTGTTATGTATGTGTGGGCTTTATTGTTCTTTCTGCAACTCCGCTTCCACGACTTGTCAAGCCAAGAGAGAAATTAACTTTGCCAAGTGTGATATGGGACGTAGCTCACCAAAGTGAGCGGTGTGCAGTGGAGTTGTGATTATTATTTAGTAAAAGATAACTAATAAGATGATAATCAAATACAATACTCCCCGGGATTAGCAATTCATAAGAAAACACATCTCCAAAATTTGAACTCGTCCAGTCGTTGACAGCTGGTACCGGGCTTGAACTTTTGTTTGTAATACGAGTAAAACACCAATATACACAAACACTGCCGTGAGTATAAAGTTATAACAATTTATAGAGTTATAAATTAAGTTTCTAACACATTTACAAAAGTAATTACAGCTTAAAATTAATAAAAACTAAATTATTAGTCGGGAGGATACAAATGTACGTCTAGCTAAGCACATAATATAAAATATTATGTACGACGTGCGTCATTTCGGAACTGCGGGAAAGTCAGGCTTAAATTTTCTTCGCGAGATTAGCGGAGTTTAGTTAATAGGAAAACCCAAAGAGAGATTATACCTATTATGATAACACAAAATTTTTAATTACGTTAACAAATAATGTTTTTATTTTCATTGGTCGTAGTTATTAAAAATAAGTTATTTTAATTATTTTCTGCAGTGTTGTTATTCAGTAAGTAGTCCGAAACTGCATATATGATTCTGTTAATCCAATGATCCAACCAATGCAGGCTACGGGAATATTTGTATACTGGCACAGGAATGCACTAAAATGCAATCAATTCATTCCAGTGCATCCACTGTCTTACCTACATTATTCCAGTAGCAATCCAGCTCTGGATTGGAATGATGTAAGTCCGCTTTAATATGTAGAGTAGCGGTACTACTACTCAGATTCTTTAAGGGCCTGTATTTGGAACTTCCTGATAAAGTGCCTATCCGGCACTTTATCAAGAAGTTCAGTGAATATGTCAAACTTATTTGACATATTCTCCGTGGTGAAACCTAGGCCCTAGGTGATTCCATTAAGTTATGAGGCTATAGAAAATTGGTAGGCTATCAATTTTTGCAGTTTCTTAAATTATTATAATATTATGTTATTTTATTTTAAACTAGCTGTCCCGGTGAACTTTGTGTCACTTTAAAACCTTTCCTGGACTTCTACGAATATTTTAAGACCAAAATCAGCCCAATCCGTTCAGCCGTTTTCGAGTTTTAGCGCGACTAAGACAATTGAAAATACATTTTTATATAGATAGATATTGATTTGAACTTAAAATACGATGTTTAATTAAATTCTGCGCTAATGTCATCAAAGAGTTAATTATTGTGATCCGGCTGAGTTTGACATCACGTTCCTAGGCAGATAGGGAACGTACGTAGTTAGACGTACGTTCCCCATCTGCCTAGGAACTTCTCAGATAGTACCTACACACTTTTAGTCCTGAGAAAAGACTTAGCATAGTTTTTATCCCGAAATAATGTAAGCTTTCCGCGTGATAATCCGAGTTTTGACGCAACATAATATTATAAGGTTTTACAGATCCTTCATAAAATGAAAATGGAAAGGCCGTATTTGAACTATTCATAATAGGATTAGTACTTAGTGGTCTTGTTCTACGTTATCAAAAATTCGTCGTTGAAAAATCTCTGATAAAGGCTTTGTATTTTCAGCACTAGCTCTAAAATTATGCTTTTGCATTTATTTTATTACTGTTTAACTTGTTATTAAATACTAGTTATTTAAAATAATTTCTATTAAGTTTTAAAATTTTAAAAAAATATGTAGAAATAAAAATACAAGAATGCGTGTTTACACACGCGCCGCAGCGGCAGCGGCACCGCCACCGCGGCGGTGCCGCTCGATTACTCTTCCTTATATTTCTACGGGCCCTTACATACGGCGCCGCAGCGGCAGCGGCACGGTATCGCACGGCGGTACCGTGTGTAAGGGCCCATTCCGCCCACAGAAATAGAAGGATGAGTAATGGGCGCCGCCGCGGTAGCGGTGCCGCTGCGGTGGCGGTGCCGCTGCCGCTGCGGGGCGTGTGTAAACAGCCTTACGACCTAACTTGGGCTTAATTTCAAACACGAACACTGCCGCGTAACACTATCTACAATATCATGTAAAAAAGAACTGCGTAATTTTTATGACGCACAAAAGCTGGACTCAATAAAGCACACGCTTTATTCTGTTCAAATCTTTTTCACCATGTTGCATCGGTTATGCAATATCACACCGAAGCACGAGCAACAAAGTGCAATGATGATTAATATTCGATTATTCATCAATTTGCGCAGATCGTGCAAGATATTGTAGCCCTAGACTGCCCATTAAGAATGACTATATTGTGGTTTTGGTGATTACCTACCTCCGACTACGATACTCCAAAACGACTGAGGCTGGATATAGCTGAAGAAGTAAACGAGTTTTCTTGTGTACTGTGTATGCATTGGCTCTACAAAATCAATTCTGCATCGCTAGCCTATAAGCGAAAGATGGTAGGTGTACATTGTACACCTGCCATCTTTCGCTTTCATAAAAAAACAGGTAAAATTTTACACACAAGTCCTTATATGGTCAAAGCTCATATCCGGAGTGACGCTTTTCATCAATTATGATCAGCCAATGTGAGGCCGACTTCTATCAATGTGACGTAGCTCGACTATTTTGATACTTCCTTCTATAAGGGCGTGGACACTATGAACCTGAAAATAGCAAAAATTATCTTACTAATATGCTTAGTAATTGAGTACTGTGTACCAAAGTTGTGATTTATCTAGTGACATAATAACTTTTATATTATGATATTGCAACTAAAACGATCATGTGCAAAAACTTCACATAAACTTTTTTACTAAAGTTACAGTAGTAATTGTTAGGTTATGGTAAACAATACCTCCGAGATCTGTGGTACTTGCAGGTTTGAACCTGGCTCTTAAGTCTTGATGCGGAGGCTGCAGGCTCGATTCCCGCGTTGGATTTTTTTTCCAAGTTTAAATAGAATAGAAGCTGACGGAAAACAAAAAATAATCGGCCAAGTGCGAGTCGGACTCGCGCACGAAGGGTTCCGTACCGTTATAGAGCAAAAATAGGCCAAAAATAATGTTTTTTGTATGGGAGCCCCCCTTAAATTTTTATTTTATTTAAATATTATTATTAATTATTAAAGTACACATATAACTATAAGGCTTTTGTGAAAATTTCAAGTGCCTACTTGTTGTCATCATTAATACCAAGCAAAAAATGTTTGAAAAATCACGTTTGTTGTATGAGAGCCCCCATTAAATATTTAATTTATTTTGTTTTTAGTATTTGTTGTTATAGCGGCAACAGAAATAAATAATCTATAAAAATTTCAACTCTCTAGCTATTACCGTTCTTGAGTTACAGCCTGGAGACAGACGGACAGACAGACAGACGGACAGACATCGAAGTCTCAGTAATAGGGTCCCGTTTTTACCCTTTGGGTACGGAACCCTAAAAAGCAGACCTAAGCGTCGGATGGACAAGGTATTATCTGTTTTGCCCCCGATCTCTCGTTACTCTTGTCGGCTTTCTGTCCGTTCCATTTGTTGGGTTACAGCTGACAAGGAAGAAATAAAGGCTCATGTGCACTGCGCAGTCTTCAGTACTTTTTGCATCTTATGGCTAGATTTTGATAAAATATAAACTACCTAAAAACTTATTCCATAATTTAAAAATGATATTCACCAGCATGTGAAAATCTACGAGCCTAGCAAAATTCGTCTTACACTGTGTAAACAGCGCTTAGCCGTCAATAAATTACTTTAATATCAAACAATAACCACGCGTATAAATATTAGTAAAGCATGTCTGATTTGCGCATACCATAGTGTGAGAGGCGGGAAGCGCGTCGCGCTGAGTTGCGCTTGCGCCTGGATTCGCGTTCAGTTTTCAGTGTTTTATTCAGAAAAATGGGCCTAAAGAAAAAATCTGAGTGAGTAATGGGATTGAATAATATATTATGAATAATTCTTATATATTACTGTTGAGCAATGCGAATTTTACATCTTATTTCATAACAAAAGCTTTTTGATGAAACAGCAAAATTTTATAGTGCTTTTTGTATCGAATGTTTGAAAAATGCAATTTATTACTGAATTTAAGTGGTAAAGGAATAAATATAATATGAGCCACGATAAACTGAAGTACTTAGGACTGCCATTGTTTAATTATTTACAGAGCGTTTATGATAATAATATTGTGTGACTGTGCCTCGCTAAATTGTTGTTTTATTGCAGGAAAACTGAAACGGAAATAAAGGAAAATGAAAAGATATCATTTTTCCAAATAGTAAGTTCTTTATAATATTTTTTACAATATTGTGAATATATAGAAATATGAACATAAAATACTTTTCAATTTACTCAAAATATACTTTATAGCTTTTCAATTATTTTTTTAAATTATGATTTCCGTACTTCTTTATGGCATTTCTATAATTTAACCAAAAAGAAAGCGAAAGAAAGTTGGTTGACAATAATTATTGTGCAATATTACGCATGCTGCTTAAAATTTTCCGCCCAGCTTCACAGAGTAGAAAATAAAGACTAGCATGTGGATAACAAAGACTTGGATTCTAGTTCTGTTACTTTTTAAATAGTCTGCCTCATTTTTGTCTGTATTGATATTATTTTATAATTACCTTTAATTTTTATTTAAAAAATACCTTTAATTATTATGAACGAAAAATAAAAAATGCACAAAGTTAGACATTTATGAATAAGAAATTACATTATAGTCTGGTACTGAAATATTAGTTATATTAACCTATCAAGCCCCATAGGAGCACCGGTGATCGCGACAACAATATAATAACAATAGATTTCCAAGAATCCGCGATCGAATGATTAATAAATGAGTATAAATAATGAATTTGTATATAATGAAAATAAATGAATTGACGACGTATGTGGCTCAGTGGTAAGCGCGTTGGACGCTCAAGCCGGGGGTCGCGGGTTCGAATCCCGCCGACGGAACAAAAAGTTTTCAATGTTCTCGGGTCTGGATGTGTATTAAATATGTGTATGATATAATAAAAATCTTAAATATATGTATAGTATAAAAGTATTAAATATATTTCCGTTGTCTGGTACCTGTAACACAAGTCCTTTGGGTACTTAGCACGGGGCCAGACTGACGTGGTGTGAAGCGTCCATAGATATTATTATTATTATTATTATTATGAATAATCATAAAATATTATTTTTAGGTGACTCTACCTGCACTTGACTAAACTAAGAGTGGAGAAAATCTTGATGATTTTATTACGAGTATGTTTCAAATTATTTTAGGGTCATTCGGACAGTTAGTGTTATTTTAGCATTCTTTTGTTACGTCTGAAGATTCTGAAGACCTTACATTTTTTCACTCAACCATAACTGTTTACGTTAACTTTGACTTAGCCATAAGACATAACTATAACTAAACAAAGTTAACGAATTAAAATACGTAGACAATGTAAACTTAGTGAATTGTGTAATGTACAGGCATTTGGCAGTACCTATCCTTCGGTTCAAAATATGCTAAATATACTAAATTCAAATGTTAAATGATCGCTGTTAAGCATTTATATATCAACCCATAAAAAATAGGTGAACAATGAGTTATGAACGCAGTCTTGTTCTAAATTATGTAAAGAACAAGACTACAATTTTTTTGGATGATACACAAATGCTTAACAATGTCCAAATATAAGAGTACACTTCCGCTATAGAAAAAGAGTCTCTGGTATATTCGGTTGAAATGATAAATTTGAACTATATTTTCAGTTTCGCTATGGAACATGCGTGGAGCTTTTGGCCACAATTGTTGGCGTCATCGCCGGTCTACTCAGTGGTGGTGGAGTCTGCTACAACCTGGTGCAATTCGGAGAGCTCAGTACGTCTTTCGTGGAGAGAACGACGCAGACAGACAGACTGTCCAGCTATCTACCCCTCACCAGACTGTTCGGGGGCGGCAGAAGACTGTAAGTGGATTATGATTAATCAAACTTTAATTTTTCTCAGACTGTATTTCGTAAAACTCTTGCAAAGCTTTAATTATATATCTGAATATAATATTTTACGAACACAATGTCAAAATATGGCTAGGCTTTTACCATAAAGTGAAGAATTTGAAGAATAAAAAATTAAGAGTAATAAAGACAGAAGTATGAACAAATAGTTCCTAACCATTTTTTACGTCGTTGGTCGGTGAAACAAAGTCAGCTGCAACATAACAGTTGTTTTAAGTGTTAAGAGTGTGCGCAATTCACAAGAGCACTGAGTAGAAAGGATTTCTCATTTTACAAACTCGTGGCCACCAAGAAATCTCGGCCTGTAGACATTTAATTTATCGCTTCTTTATAGAGTCGCCGAAATTGAAATTAGACGAGTCGAACGTCAATGTCATATTAACTAACGCATTTAAATCTATTTCATTTTGATCGGCGATTCTATAAAGATGCGATAAGAAAAAGCCTGGGCTAAATGGCCTGAGACGTTTTCAAAACTAAGCTAAGCTATGAATTATAATGCATAACATATCACAATAATATAATGAATTGATGAAAGTGCATTTTCTTAAAGAACCTCGAAAACCTTTTTTACCAGCGTCATTGAGTAGTATTAACTTCTGAAATTAATATCTCCTTAATAATAATACACACTCCATTCTAAAGTCTAAATCTGAATAGATCAAATGTAAAAATGATATTTCTCTGCAGAGATTTTTGTTGTGAGAATAGTTATAGAAATAATGAACTTTGCAAAGTCTTCTCTCTACAAATATTTGGTCAGAATAAAAGTGACTAATTTAATAGCATCTTAAATTACTGACGCAAGTGTGACGCTCTGATCATGAACTCTGCGCGTTATGACGTGCCCTGTAAATTGATTCAACAATACTAATTGTCGAAAATCAAGATGATATAGGTAAACCAATTTGCTGTTATAGAGAGTGACAAAATAACAGCCAAAAACAACCAAAAATATAGAGAGTGACAAAATAACAGCCAACAATAAACTTCCTTCTGTTATAGAATAATTTTCCCTGTCTTAGTATTGTTACTTAGGGCCAGTACTCTGAAATGAATCTAGGCGCGACTTGATGCAAAATAATATAAGAAAGAAATAAACTCCCCGGAACTGAGCCAAGCTACGTTGCGAGGAATATGTTTCTCCAATAGAATTACTGCGCTGAACGTGATCGCTCAAATGAAGCGATGATTGTCTCTCAAAATCTCATTCAAAGCAACGCAGCTTAGCTCAGCTCCAATTAATTAACATTCGTAAAACTGCTAAACTAATGCTGAAAACTGAGCTATGTCTACAAACCTACAGTGCTTGAACTTTTAAAAGCAAACTTAAGCTACACAGTGTTCAATGGTTTTGCGTGATAATATCACTTTAGATATTCGACCGATCGTCCGCTTTAATTTGCAACAATTGAAACAGGAGGTCAAACGCCATTGAGTATGTCAACTAACGAGGAACTGCTAGCGGCTGTAATTGTAGTGATATGTTCATATTTGTTTTCAATTATTATGCAATGGACACTGGACAATCACGGTCTTGCCACAAAAGATTTAAACATCTATTGAACAGTTGTTTTGAGACCATTTTGAACTAAATTCTCTAATCAACTGTTCAACAGGTGTTTAAATCTTTTGTAGTAAGACCGTAGAGCTTGTCTAATTTGAATTGACGCGCCCCACCACTTCAAAGTTGTTATAAATGAAACATTTTTGTACTGTGAATACGAGGGAGGGGCGCGTCATTTTAAGTTAGACAAGCTCTACATCTCTAGGTAGCGAATGAGTGTGGATATTATAGATGAAGATTGATATACAATTATATTATGCAGAAACTACAAATTGTGTGTGCGGGTGTGCCCACGAGCATTAAAGAGAAAGAATTCTCAAAAACCAAAAGAGTTAACTAAGGTAGAGCGGGAGTTAAAATTAAACGAAACTACAGTAACATACATTTTGGTCGCTCAGTAGAAAGAGAGGGGGATTTTAAGGGAGGATATACCCCCCTCTCTTTTTACTACATGCCTTATAATCAAAGATCTTTCTTATAATGGATAGCTACATCGACGGTCTACTCTCCCTTACGAATTTTCGATCAGGTCACGTTAAAAATACAAATTCAAAAAATAAAATAATAAATTCGATTGCAGGGTAAACGCCTCTCACGAAGAGAACATGAAAGCTCTTCTGGAAGATGGTACAGCTTTAGCCATAGGAATGTTTATAAGCATTTTCATTTCGATAATCCTCACCATGACTTCAGTAGCTCTTATAAATTGGAGCGCTTTACGACAGGTAAGAAATCCATTCTTATAAATGCGAATATGTGTCTGTCTGTTTGTTATCTCTTCACACTAAAACAGTTAGGCCGATTTCGATGAAATTCGATATGAAGGGTACTTTGAGATTAGGTTGATTTTTGGTTTGATTTACTAATGTTTAAAAAAAAGCGAGAAATAAGATAGAACAACTTTTTTCAGATAACAAGGATAAGAACCTTATTTTTAGAAGCAGTACTACGCCAAGAAATGGCATGGTTCGATACCGATTCTGAATTCAATTTAGCTTCAAAAATGTCAGAGTAAGTAGCTTTTAAAAAGTTTTAAGTATAAAATTTTCAAGCAGAAATTGGGATAAGCTAAAAATAATGCCCGTATATTTTTTTGTAAAGCGGTCCCTAGACTGTAATATAGCATGACATGCGCGTGACTACGTGCTGTACATTGACAATTATTTGCTTAATTTTTCGTCCTGCAAAACATGCATGATATGCGTAATCCTTTCGTGATCGACAATATGTCATGCAACAACGATTGTCACGATGAATGTCATACTGAATTACCGTCTAGGGACCGCTTAATAAGCACGTGAATTATCTTCTTGTAGGAATATGATGAAGCTAAAAGACGGTATTGGTGAGAAGCTGGCTGTGGTGTCTAACCTCATAGGCACAGCTTTGATATGCTTGTGCCAGGCTTTCCCGATGGGATGGGAGCTGTCCCTCGCATGCTGTTCCGTTGTACCTTTCTCAATAGCCGCCTCTGTGGTTTTGTCAAATGTAAGTAAACATAGTTGAACACTCGCTCCAGTACCGAAGCACGTTAAATTTTGTACCTATTCGCCTATTTTTCTAATTATCTACTTTTAAACGCGTCCAAGAATCTAGTTTCTGGAAGTACACAATGCGCGCGCGATAGCAATAATGCAGCGCGAGTGAAATAGACAAGTAGCGTTATAAGGTCTTTAAACAAAATTCTAGGTGATCCGATATGCTTGGGTAGCTAAAAAATACTATTTATTATATTATATTTTTTTCATCTTTCGTCATGTATTTTAAACGAATTAATGGCTACTTTTCAGTATCAAACAAAATCATCTATTAGAGAAATGGAATCATACAGTCAGGCTGGCAAACAAGCGGAGGAGGTGCTAAAGTCCGTGAGGACGATTGTGGCATTCGGCGGGGAGAGCAAAGAAGCAGAAAGGTAAGATTATTATGAAATAAAGAAAACATTTAGAAAAGAACACATATAAGATATTGGAATCCAAAAGATATAGATCTAAAAAGATATAGAATCCAATGTAAACAAAATCCGTTTAGAGGCTTTTCATAATAGAGTAACAAAAATCCATCCACCCATCGACCATCGACCGTACTTAACTACTCACAGATGAAGATTTATAGCAGCAAAAATATCGCTGTTCCTAAATAAGATTTACTTCCTATAAATTGCAAAGGAAGACGCAAAAACACTAAAAATATACAATAATTAAATTAACACTATCTAGGCTTTCATACTATGTACACAGCTTAGTATTACGATAAGATTAGCCGAGTAATATTATGTATATTACGTTATCATCGTCAACAGAACAGTTGAATCGATGATTTCTAAAACAACATAACTAACATTTTTGCCGAAATCGAGTTTATAGCGATTTTGGATTTAGTCTATGGCCATTAATAAATTGTGCATTAAAACAACACAATTGCTTTGCGTTTTCTATGTAAATTGAACTACTGAAAATACCGCTTAGTGTTAGAACAACATAACTGACTGACATTTCTCTTCGGTGATTGTTAGAACAACACAAGTGCATACAATTGTGTTGTTTTTTCACACAACCTACCCTGGCAACACGGCCGAATGGCTACATAAACACTGAAGTTCCTCCAGGTATAAAGACCCTTTATGTCTTTTCAGACAACTGTGGAGGTCAAAATAAAAATCATACTTTGTTGAGATATTTTGCAGCCATGGTGGAACTCAAGAAGTTCATTAGAATAGAACAATGTTACCCAGTCAGAGGGCATTCTTTTCTGCCTTGTGACAGAGCATTTGGGTGTGTGAAAAAGAAGTTAAAAAAGGAAGACCGGTTATATTCAATTTGGGATTTTGTCCAAATTGTCACAAAGGCATCACCCAAATTCTTTGTCCATGTGGTACAGCCAAACGATATAATTAATTTCAAAGCGTGGTGGAAGGCTTATTACAAAAAGTCATGTCTATCAGATTGTTCATATGGCAGAAGTGTTGAGAAAAAAGACAAGATACATTTCACAATATCTACATACTCCCATTTCATCCATTCAGTTGACAATATTGGAAAGGTGAAGGCAAGTGAGTTTATTGATAACCAGATCAACAACTTTTCTTTTACATTGCGTTTTTCCAAGAAAAGCTGCATTTCTTCACATTTTTTTTGCCTTCAGAATTGGCATATTCAGTTAAAAAACCGATAAATATAAAAAAAATTGAAGATATCAAAAAGTTAATTTCCTATGTCCCTGATACCTTTAAAGACTTCTATGATGAAATTTTGGAGTGGCCAACCACAACAGTAGAATCTGTAGATGAAGTGGGAGATGATGCCTAACTATAAAAGTAGGCATAATAGCAACATTATGTTATGATTTTAAGAATAATAAAGTTGAATAAATATGAGTATTTAAGTTATTATTTTATGTTACAGTAGTTTCTTGGGTATCAAAACAACACAAGTAACAGATTTAATGTCAAAAGCACATAAGTGAAAAACTTTATTATCCATTTATTTATACTAAAATAAAATAAAAAGATGTATAAAAATACAATATTAGGAGCTATATATACAGAAATATAAAATATAATATACATAATTATAAATTACTTGCATTATCAAAAATTATCCAGGTTTTTGTGTCTCCTGAACATTTTACTTTTAGTTACATATGTTGTTTTAGGAATCATTGATTCAGTTACAGTGCCTGATACATCATAAATAGTCAAATCAACGTTAATTGAACCTACAACAACATTAATTGTCATCCTTAAAATTTAGTTTGTTATTATTTTTAGCAATATTCCGCGAAATAAACTTCCACCTTTAAGTAAATGAGTGAGTCCACGCATAGGCATGCGTACAGCACCCTCCTCCCACACTGCCTATGCGTACACTCGCATACAAGAACTTGCAAACACCACCACAACACAAGCAATAATGTTGGCAAATCCGTGCAAGGCCACCATGCAGGTTGAAAACCTCGACGCGCGTTTCGCTCCAACACAGTCTCTTCTAGGTCTAGTCTAGGTCTCAGTGAAAAGACCACGACCAACTAGATCTATATTAGTCTTGGCCATTCCAAAAGTTATGAGCCATCTCACATATTTTTGCTTTTCAGGTATCGACGTCTACTTTTACCAGCCGAATCCTATGGTCGCAAAAGAGGAATGTACACAGGTTTAGGTACTGGCTTTAACTGGGTGCTCTCGTATTCCCTTAACGCTATTGGACTCACTTACGGCACCAGACTCGTACTCATAGACTACGATGTACCAGATGAGGAGAGGAAATACGTAGTTGGTGTTGTTTTCAGTGTAAGTTGTCTTATTCGCTCGCATTTAAGCACTAATATAGATTGATAGGCTAATGATGATGCTGATAGATTGATAGTTGCTAGATTACTGGATCAGAGCATATACTGTCATAATCCAACGCAGTCATCCAGCTATAACATGTCTTATTCTAAATCAGTCTGTATCTTCAAATAATATAATTATTTCACACAGCTAAGTAAAGTGCTCTATTATAACTTTGTCAAATTTTTCAGATTCTATTCTGTGTTTACATGGCAACACAATCAATTACGCTATGTGTTCCGCACATGGAAATTTTCGCGGCAGCTCGAGGTGCAGCGAGCAGCGTTTTTGCGCTCCTCGAAAATGTACCAAATATCGATAGTCTCGACCAGGGTGGCTTCATACCAAGAAGAGTTATCGGTGAAATTGCTTTGGAAGACGTCCACTTCAGTTATCCTTCTAGACCTAACGTTAAGGTAAGTGAGCTCTCGGCTCATATGTACCAATTCCGGGTCTTAATGTGGTTCTATTCAAGAAGCTACAGCTTAATTACACAAACATTGCGTTATATTCTCTGATTGTTGCTCACGATTCTATAAATTTCAACAGATATTACAAGGATTTTCTCTGCACATAAAGCCAGGGGAGTGCGTAGCTCTAGTCGGGTCTTCGGGATGTGGAAAGTCCACGATACTACAGTTACTCCAGCGTTTGTACGATCCACACGCTGGGGTTGTGAAATTAGATGGGAAGAATATCAAAAACCTGAATCTGAGCTGGCTCCGATCATCATTAGGTGAGAATATTGAGTCGCAAAAGTAGAAGTTTGTCTTTCTTCATAGGATTGGGCACTGCACCACATTAGTGCCTTAGACAATACTGTCATAAATCATAATAAACACAAAAGTGATGAATAGATGATAATGACGCGTCTGATGTTTAAATTTTTTTCATAGGTGTTGTTGGACAAGAGCCTGTTCTGTTCCGTGGAACAATCCATGACAACATCGCAATCGGTTGTCCCGAAGCAACTCGGGAGGATGTACAGAGGGTTGCTGATATTGCATACGCACATGACTTCATCGTTAATCTTCCCAACGTAAGTAATTTCTATAATATTAGCGCAATAACTTAAATATCATTCGTTATCTACACTCTACAATCAGAGATCTATCCGAATAGCGTTAGTATTATTATTGGTATCAGGAAACAATCAATTTTTCTCAGGGCTATGACACGGTGATCGGTGAGAGAGGCACTTCGTTGTCTGGTGGTCAAAAGCAGCGTATTGCCATCGCACGGTCTCTGTTGCGTGAGCCAGCGGTGCTGCTTCTGGATGAAGCGACTTCAGCGCTTGATCCACATTCGGAACGTCAGGTCCAGGCGGCTTTGGACCGAGCTAGTGTTGGTAGAACCACATTGACTGTTTCTCACAGGTACTTGCTTTATAAATTGTATAATTAACAATCAACCTCGATGAATTTGAATATTTATGCCTCCAAAACTTTTTTCGGTTTCTTCCGTAATTTTAAGTTGGAATTTTTGCGATAAGATGATTTTTACAGACTGTCGACAATCGTCAATGCTGATCGTATTATTTGCATGGACCAAGGTGCAATTGTTGAACAAGGCACACACGAGGAACTCATGAAACTAAAAGGTTAGTTAAATATAATTAAAAGATAGTAGGTGATTTATAACAAAAACATGAAGTTCAAGGATTACATTAATAATCATTAATCAATATATTATTTCAGGATTTTATCACAAACTTGTAACAACTGGAAATGAAAACAAGGAGCCTGATGTAATAGAAACATTACCAGAAGAGGAAGATGTGAACAACGAGGGTGGAGGTGGTGAAACGACTCCAGTATCCCGAGTTGACGTTAAAAGAAGATCTACCAAAAGAGTTGTTAGGCGACACTCGACAAAAAGAGGTGAGCCTGTTAATACAGAAGAAGTAAAAAACAATATTCTAAATAGTAAATCTAAAACAGTAAATATAATCATGAAAATATTTTTCAGAATCTCATGATTGGCTTACGCCCCGTGGTTCCATATCCTCGGTTATGTCTACGGGTATACAGAACTTTGTTTATAATAATGAGTTTGATTGCGACGAGGAGGAAAAGGGTGATGAGGAGGTAATAATAGAAATCTTAATCATTAAATAGGCATCGAAAAAATAGGCAGATTGCCGATCTACGTTATTTCTTTTGATCATGTCAAGTCTATGTTAGTTGTGGTCTATCAGCTGGGTTCGATATAATTGGTCCAATGAATCTGCCAATGAACCAACTTTTCTGATAATATATCCGAATTAATTTAACTGTTCACAGGAAGTGCAACCAGTAAGCGATTGGCAGCTCTTGAAACTAAACGCACCGGAATGGCCATACATCGTATTGGGATCTATAGCAGCATTCATTCAAGGATCATGCTTTCCGGCGTTTGCCTTACTCTTCGGATATACGTCTGGGGTAACTAATTCCTTATTATTATTTTTTGAACTTTCGAAATTACTACTTAATACTGTAAATGAAAAAGTGTGTTACCTCTTGACGCCATTAGGATGTATAAAATATATTGAGTCCCGTGAAAGTTAGTTTTAGTTTAAAAATATACGAGTATGTGGCGCGCCCGCGCGATAAACGAACTTGAGAGCAATTTTATGGGTAAAATCTAGTTCCTCATTTTTTGAAACCTTCAATTTTACTTAATTTGAGCGTTCTTATATTTTATTTCAGATATTTGCACTAAAAGATCGGGCAGAGATCACATACCTGGCGGACTTCTATTCGGGAATGTTTCTTGTGGTGGCGGCCATAGCGGGCTTGTCTATGTGTCTCCAAAGCACAGCATTCACGAACGCTGGGCTGAAAATGACGACGAGGCTACGTCACCAGTATTTCTCGGCTTTAATGAGACAGGTAGGGTGGAAATTATATTTCTAAAGTTGAGAAATTTTAAAGTTCTCCCACTTTGTCTTTTACTCTATTTCAAAAAGTAAATGGTTGTATTTTTATAAGCATCTAAGTGAACTAAAACTTACATTCAGCTATCACCTAATTTGTTGCTCTTTCTTCCAGGAAATTGGCTATTTCGACAAGGAGAGTAATACAGTGGGTGCCATGTGTGCGAGACTGAGCGGTGACGCGGCCGAAGTCCAGGGTGCCACAGGCCTGAGGATCGGACTCATCCTCCAGGGCACCAGCTCCGTGGTCGTGGGCTTCATCATGGCCATCAGCTATGACTGGAAACTGACGCTTGTGGGCACTGCCTTCCTTCCAATTGTGAGTGTTTTCTTTTTAGTTTAGAATACTTGGTAGTCATCAGTATTGAATACATTTGGTGCAGTTTTAAACGATATCTGAATTGTATCCAAATTGAATATCCATAAAAGTGTGGTCCGGCGCGGCGTAGTTTAGTATTTATTATTTACGCACTAAATCCAGCTTTCATTGTGCTATCAACATCAGACTTCTCGCCGTCATCCACGGACGGAGGTAAATCATCAATAATCATGTCAATTTCATCAATTTTTTTATTTTTTTTATGAAATAAGGGGGCAAACGAGCAAACGGGTCACCTGATGGAAAGCAACTTCCATCGCCCATGGACACTCGCAGCATCAGAAGAGCTGCAGGTGCGTTGCCGGCCTTTAAAGAGGGAATAGGGTAATAGGGGAGGGTAGGGATGGGAAGGGAATGGAATAGGGCAGGGTAGGGAAAGGAAAAGGGTAGGGGATTGGGCCTCCGGTAAACTCACTCACTCGGCGAAACACAGCGCAAGCGCTGTTTCACGCCGGTTTTCTGTGAGGACGTGGTATTTCTCCGGTCGAGGCGGCCCATTCGTGCCGAAGCATGGCTCTACCACGTCAAAAAATTTTTTTACTGTTTTGCATTGTATGTACCTATTTGTCTAGATGGTTGGCAGCATCTGGCTAGAAGGAATCATTTCTCAGAAGTCCCAGTCAGATGAGAGAGCAGCGTTGGAGTCAGCAACAGCGATCGCAACAGAAGCTGTCGTTAGCATCAAAACAGTGCAGAGTTTAGGTAGAGTATAATGCAAACATCTGTTTAGTGTTTAAATAGACTTTACTTCCGGGTGTCTTGTGTCAGGATTCAATTGGAATGGAGGACTAAGCCCGGCCGCACATTATCCGAATTTCTGAACAGAAAAATTTGGAAGCCGCGCTCCGCTCATACATTTTCACACGACAGAATTATGTTAGTATGCGGGGTCCACAACAAAATGTATGGAGTGCGTTCAGGCGGGGCGTCCGAATTTTTCTGATTAGAAATTTCGGATAATGTGTAGGCCGGAATAAAGTGTAACTTACAAATCTATTTATTTAGTCTAAAACAACCTTTTTTAACTAATTTTACCAATAGGACTCTTGAAGCGCTTTTTTTCACAGCTTTTTCTCATCTTTACAGGAGTAGAAAGAACATTCCTCAATAAATTCAAGGAGTCTCTGGTTGAATCTTGTGCCGCTGTCTCCAAGAAAACAAGATGGAGGGGTCTAGTGTTGGGTCTAGGAGTTTACGTACCTTTTATGTCATACTGCAGCGCCACTGTATATGGTGCAGCACTTATCGCTAACGAAGGCCTCGACTACAAAATTGTTATGCTGTAAGTTTGTTTCATAACTGGATATTTGCCAAACGTGAAAAAAAGTTTGGAAGAGGTTGTTTAATAAAATCAATTTTTAAAAGTTAAAAGTAAGGTACCGAAAACGAGAAAATTTTGCAATTGAAGAACAGAAAACGCGACATAAAATTTTGAGTACGCTATACTGATCACAAAATTATTATAGTGACTATCGAGAAAAGCGCCAAGTTAGGCTTGGGGTATTATATTTTTGAGTACACGTCAGGGTTACCAAGAAAAATATTATTTGAAGCACGTCTTCGTCACGTAAGAAATCTTCAGAAAAGTAACACGTTGATAAGGAAAGGTTCGGTATCCCTGACCTATAAGATTTATGTTTTCAGAGTAAACGAAGCTTTGATGTACGGCGCCTACATGCTCGGTCAATCGCTGGTGTACGCTCCCAGCTTCAACTCAGCCAAGGCGTGCGGAGCGAGGATATTAGCCATTATTAACAGGGATCCTAAAGTCAAAACCGAATCTGGTGTGAGGGATAGAAAAGACTGGGTAAGTTAATGTTGATTTATAGTGTCTGAACACACTAGGCCGAAGTTACGCGGCGTAAATTCCGCATGATTCCGCCTGTAATGTATTTTAAATTACCGATGACACACTATTCCGCCGATTTTTGTATGCGTTTGATATTGCGGACGTAATCATGCGGAATTTACGCCGTGTAACTTCGGCTGAGTGTGTTTAGACACTTACACTTAGGTTTTCATTGCTCTGACCATGGACCCAAATGACGTGAGATTTCCTAGACATTACATGTCTCACAAAATCATTTTCGTGCTTTTGATATTTGACCTACAGCTATGTACTCGTTGTATTCAGAATCACGTCTCAAAAAATCCTCAAAAACTAAAGACGTAAAATTGATTTTTCGTCTCTATCTTTAACAGGTTGCTACCGGTAACTTTAGCATCAAAGACGTGGAATTCAGTTACCCGACTCGGTCGCATATCCAAGTGCTCAGAGGCGTGGATCTGAAGGTGGAAGCTGGCAAGACTGTCGCTCTCGTGGGGTCCTCTGGCTGCGGAAAATCCACTATTCTGCAGTTGATGCAGCGATTCTACGATCCTGAATCTGGAAACATTGTAAGTGTTTTTAATGACGTCCTAAAACGTCTTTTAGGACGTAATGACTATTTGCCTTTTAGCCATTTTAGCACATACTTCTTTTGTTTCTGCCTATTTGGATGTCCAAATATGCAGAATACCTCAGTCGACATTTTATTTTATTCGGAAATCAAACAGTGATATTATGATGATTTTATGTTCACATCACATGTTTTCACATAAGGCTAACTAAATAAAACAAAATAACAAAAATTTAATATAATTACCATGAGGACTATGAGGAAATTATAATTAATTCAGTTGGTACAGAAGAAAAGAAAGCAAAACTCAGACATAATCACATAACCAGAAGATCATACATAACCAGAAGGCCAGAGTGTCATCATCGTCATATGATTGTGGTGGTCCCCAGGAGCTGGACTCCCGCGACATCCGCAGCGGCCTCACCATCCCGCGTCTGCGGCGGCAGCTGGGCGTGGTACAGCAGGAGCCGGTGCTGTTCGACCGCACCATCGCGGAGAACATCGCGTACGGCGACAACGGACGGAAGGTCACCATGCACGAGATCGTGTCGGCCGCCAAGTCGGCGAATATACATAGCTTCATTGTGTCGCTGCCGAAGGTTAGTGTGACCCGTCACTTAGTCGTAGGTTACACGCTCAGTTTCTCATCAGTGCAGTTCATCAATCTGGTAAGATTGACCTGATACTGAACCTCTAATCTAACCAGTTGATTGACAGCATGATCATTTCTTTATTATGTAGGTACTTTTTAGCCATTGGCAATCTGGCGTCAGTCTGAAACTGAACATGTAGCATACATCTTAAGAACTTATAGTAGGTATGTAAATACCACAATAGACAGAACGAACCAGTAGGCCGGCTTGAAACAAGCTGACAAATCGGCGCGTTGTACCACGTGGTACTGCAGGAGCTTATGTCAGACTTCAGACCGCAACGCGACGCGTAGATGCATTTCTATTTGTATGGATTTGACATTGCGCGAGACGTCTTACAGACTTGCAACTTGCAAGACGTCTCGCGCAGTTGTAATGGTTAAATCAAATAAACAGAACGAATCAGTAAGCTGACTTAGACTTAGTGTTCTCAAAATTTTGGGTCAATTCAGACCATTTTATTTTACTGTAATTAATAAGTCTATTAATTCAATACAAATTTAGAAATGCATCTACTACTATCACACACAGACAGACAGACATACAGACAGACAGACACGTCAAACTTATAACACCCCTGACCCCTCTTTTTTGTCGGGGGTTAAAAATGCCATGTAATAAGTCACGCGAAAGTTTGATAACCAAAATTTATCTTCAGGGCTACGACACAAACCTAGGGGCAAACGGTGCACAGCTGTCCGGTGGTCAGAAACAGAGAATATGCATCGCCAGAGCCCTCATCCGGTCACCCAGGCTGTTGCTGCTGGACGAAGCCACCTCCGCTCTGGACACCAATAGCGAAAGGGTATGTAAATAGTAAATATTCCGATAGTAATAATTAAAAAAAAACTAAAAAAAAACTTTTTTTTTTCAATACGTATGTAAAGTTTCAAATTAATTAGACTACTGGAGAGTGAGTGAAAATCGTGCTCAAAGATTCCGTTACATATAAATCCCAAGCTAATAAAAGTGTGTTAAAAAGGCGTTCGTGGTAACTGCGTGGATAACGTCAGGATCAATTCAGACTGGTTCGAGACGAAACGAGGCGCAAAAATTTGTATTGCTATTATTCATCATCTCGTCGCATCGTGATGACTTTTTTGGTGTGACCAAATAGATTTGAATTGCATAAAGACAGTATATCTAATTAAAACATTTATTCATCCTAGATATAGTTAAACCGTGAAACGAGGCACAAAATTTCATACCAAGTTACGCTACAGTAGATTGAAATTTCTGTCAAGTGAACTGTGTTTATTCGTTATTCACAAATAAAGTCTAGGACTAATGATCATTTTTATGCTATTTACAGGTTGTATCCGAGGCCTTAGAAAAGGCAGCCAAAGGAAGAACTTGCATTACGATAGCCCATCGGCTCTCAACGATCAAAGATGCTGATTTGATATGCGTCTTGGATAAAGGTACTTATGCTAATATTATTTTTTGCATGTTTACTTAGAGAATGATTCTGAGGGCCTGTTTCACCAGTTTCTGATAAAGTACCGAATAGACTATTCACAACTTTTTTGACCGATTCTATGGAGAATAATTCAATATGCAATTAACTTGACAGCTCAAGTATGGACTTGAGCTGTCAAGTTAATTGCATATAGCATATTCGTCACTTATCAGGAAGTGGTGAAACAGGCCCTTACTCTACTATTTTTGATTCATTTAAAAAATTTAAATTACACCAAATTCTAAACATTTACTATACACTGAATAAATTCATTGAATGAACGTCTACGATTTAGTTCTTCATTGAATTATTATAGATCTTTTAAAAACAAAGGAATAACAATAAAATTAAATGCTACGAAACTTCGTAGCTACAAGCTACATCCCTTATTACTCGTAGAGCGCTACGCCAACTTCCTACGGCGTAGTACTGCTACAACAATTTTTGCGATAACCAAAAATTGCTTGATTTTTTTTCTTCCTAAAAGTACGAGAACCTTTAAAAACTAATTCGTGCTGTATCCGATTTAAAAATATTATACTCTCGTAAAAAACAAAGATGACGTTTCTATTTTTGTTTCCAGGCAAGATCGTAGAGCGCGGAACCCACACGGAACTTATGAACTTGAAGGGCTTATATTGGAAGATGGGCAAAGGGCAGAACATCGCTTAGGAATATCAAATATATCTATCATAATTATATTTAGGTTTATATTATGAATAAATGCCAAATAGTTTTATTAAGTACCTACTCATAAGGCTCACCTGCGAAGATGTAAACTCCTATTCTGCTATAGTAATAATTCAACATGAATTCGATACGATTTAGATTCAGTTTATAGTGTACCCGGTGAATCGAGGCGGTAGCGGTCATTGACCCTTTAAGTCTAGGAGCTGTATGAAAAATGGTCGCGCGGTATTCAGTTAGCTTAAGAAAAATATTTACCTCTTAAAGACACAGACTATTGTATCTCCAACTATTGAAGTTTATGTTGAATCTAATAGCAAAATTGAGGTAAAAGTGCATGTTTGTTCTGTTGTGAGTTGTGACCTATCTCGTTCTATGTATTTATAAATGAAATATAACTTGATATTTAGCTTAAGTAAAAACATTATATAAAGACGTCGCCATATTTAGAAATTATAAACCGAACTATGTGCAAAGAACATGGAATATTGAATAGACTACTTTGTCTTTGATCTCTCCATGGCTTTTTAAATATATTTTAAAAATAGGAAGCTATTAATTATTGTAAACTTGTTATTACTTTAGGACTTTTCCACACGACCTATTTTTTGCGCACTGACGACGCACGTGTCTGATGTGCTCGTCTTCTGCGTGTTTTCATCGCGTTTTGGCAGATATAAAGTTTAAAACGTGTCGGCTTCCTTCCATTTGCTGAGCATTCAACTTGCGTTTGTATCGATTGTATCGAGCGTAAAATACGTCGCGTGGAAGGGCCCTTAGTTGTCGTAGTATTATTACCAGTTACCACCATTAATAAGAATATATACACAGGGACTATCTTAACCACAGTAATTGCTGCTCTCGTCTGTCAAGTAACATTTCCAAGGTACTAGACCAGTTATACTCACTCAACTTGCGGCCCACCAAGACTTTATCAGTGGCTCGCGTGAAGTTAAACCATTTTGTAATGTATATGCCCACCGGCAAATCAGAGCAAAGTCGTCGTGAAAGTCGTGAAAATTTTTCCGCTTCTAAATCGCAATTTTTTTGTTTGTTGTGGCCAACCATCAAGCCACCACCAAGCCACCACCCACCAAGCCACCAAGACCAAAACGTGTTTGTGGCCCGCTTAAAAAAGGTTGAATACCACTGTACTAGACAAGGATAGCATATTCTGTGAAATAACTCTTCACTGTGTAAATATTTCTTTTAGTATTTAAGCTGCCAGTATGCTTTTTGTTAGTTCCTGCATACTGTATTCGTGTAAGATAAGTTTACATAAATGCTTTACATATTTAAAACTTTAGAGAATGAGACAATCTTCTCTCAAATCTCAAAACTGTATTCGTTTTCTCGGCACCTGCTGTGTTTACATGTGATTCAGTATGAAGAGGCTTATTGGGATTAACTGCCGCTCTCAAAGATGAATATTAGTTATTTAAATAGAGATTTTGTCATAAGCCCCGTATGCCGTACATTATATTCTGTCAAACTCTTAATTATATTAAAGTTTAATCACAATTCACAATTAAATGTCTCTGAATGTGGTAGTTAATCTAGTGGGTCAATTCAGACCGCAACGCGACGAGGCGAGACGCGGCGCGGCAATTTGTATGGATTTGACAGATTTCAATTGCGTGAGAGTGGATGAGACGTCTTGCGAATCTGTCAAATCCATATAAATTTAGAAATACATCTACGCATCGCGTAGCGGTCTGAATGTTGTGATTTACCGCAGGTATAAATCTTGTATAGTGACCTAGTGATCGGTAGAGAATAACTCTACCGAATATAACGACGCATTTGATTAATATTAGGTGATCGCATATTTATCTGCAAGCACGCGCCTTGCGCCGCATTTTAGAATTCGTTGTATGAAATGATGTGAAACCTCGCACATTCGTCCGCACCGTACGCACCGTATTTTCTGAACTATGCGGCGCGTGCTTGCTAGTTGCTGATAATATAGGTATTAATATGTTCGATAAGCTTTAATAAGGATCTTTATTCATATTATTTTTTCATCATACCCGGACCGAAAGTTTGATTTTCTTCCCTTGTTTGCGGGAAGAAAGGTGCTTATTTCAGACTGCTCACAATTAGTGACAGTTTAAAATTTTATTTCCGCTACCTATTTGAAATAACTCATCGCCATGGTAACCGTGCAGTTATTATTACAAATCCATGATATTATTACACGCGGCAATTTAATAATTATTATTGTCATTAAACTTTCGGTCCCTTGTATGATGAAAAGTTCTATACGCGCCGCGGGAGGATAGCATGACACTTCAACCGACGCTTTTGTCACCATCGCCTTCGGCTCGGGTGACAATATCGCGCGGGTTGAAATGTCATACTTTCTTCCCTTGGGGCGTAATATACTATTGTTTCGTGTCGACCCTAATTGCCTTGATGACCCTAAAAAATGTAAGATACATTTTTGCATCTACAAGATCTGCTCTAAAATTTCCTCCGCCTTTCTCTTTAATTTAAACAATGAATTCAAATTTTGTAATTAGTTGTTTTTACAATATAAATATTATTATGCTGCTAAGGATTTCTTTTATTTTATATCCTTGCATTTGTTACTTTCACTTTATTGTGAATAATCCCTAACACAAATTATTTTGCAGAACGTTCTATAAACAACACTTATTTAACTATTCGTTCTGTATATTTAGATTACATTGCTAAAATTCCACTATCTAAGGCAAAAAATAGTAAATAAAAAAGTCATATTATATTAAAAATTGTTTAATTTTAGAAAAGCTAAGAAGGGGTCAGATAATAAGAACAACTAACAGATAAACCACTACACACTACTCAGATGATCTATGAAAATAAAACTACGTACGGTGCGTCCACATTTGTATCATTTGTGCGATCAGATCTCCGTCGCGATCATCGCGCTGTATCAAGTATGAGTATCGTAGTGTGGACGCCTATTAGATCATTCTGCCGATCATGCGTGTATTTGATATGACAAGTATCAGATACGCGGTTAATAGCGATCATGATACGCGTATCATTTTGACACGCTTCGATGATACGCGACGGAGATCTGATCGCGGAAATGATACAAATGTGGACGCACCCTTATACAGATAGAATATAGGTATTAGGTAACCATTAACATCACAATCACAGCATAAATTCAGCTTTGTTGAAAAATACGTTACTTAAATAGGTATTTAAAGCTTGTATATACCATGTTATTATCAGTAAGGGCCAACCCACACGTACCACAACCACACCACGTCGCAACGACAAAATGCCGTCAAGCAGTGGTTACGTGTGAATATCATCGCTGCACCTTTTTGTAGTTATTTTGGTCGGCCGTGGTTGGGATGTGGTCTGTTTCACACAAGTGGTCGACAATGACTGCAAAATATGGTACGTGTGAACAGTCTTACGTGCGAGCAGCCTCGCTGCCTCGCCCGAGCGTGCCGCGGCCGAGCCAAAAGTTGTCGGTTTTTGGTCGATGCTCAAAGGCGCCTCGGACGTTTGCCGCGCACTAACACGTACTGACCGACCGAACAACTGCGCGCGAGGTTGCCGCGGCGAGGCGGCTCGCTTGGTCAGTACGCGGCTATTTACAATACGAAATATACGCCGGACCACGTGGTGTGGTTGTGGTACGTGTGGGTTGGCCCTTAGCTGGGACAGTTATCAAGAATGTTTTCGGCCAGAGAAAATAAAGAAGACTTCTCTTCTTCTCTATTTGGTTATTTTAATTTCCAACTTGTATGTCCTGTACTAGAGTTGAAAATCCAACGATATTTTTTATTACTGCAGTGATTTGATTTTCAACATAATATTGTTTTAGTTCAGTTTTATTTTCTTGTACTTTAAAGTACACAGAAACAAAAAATACGGTATCCGACATTATTAGCAGATTATGAAACAGGCCTTTAGAGTCCTGTATACGTTGGTTACACAATCACACAGCGCTACTTTAAAAATCCTGTTACATTTTCATGTTATTTGACTAAGGGCCTGTTTCACCACTTCCTGATAAGTGACGAATAGGCTATCCACCAATTAACTTGACTGATCAAGTATGGAGAATCTGCCAAAAAAAGTTGTGGATAGCCTATTCGGCACTTTATCAGGAAGTGGTGGTTATAAAGTGAAATAGTAACAAAATTTAATAATTAGAATTATTAGTAGCGTTTGATATTTTCTCACAACACTTTTTTATACCAATATCTATGGTAGCACTGTGTTTGCGCGCCAGTGAATCCTTCAGGTAGGTACATGCTTCACTACTGAAAAAAGTCTCAATCTGAAACTGACTACAGACAATCATTCTTTTGTAAAGTCGGAATAGTTATATTAACATTTCATACCAATTAAAAATTAAGTTTTGTCCGGAAAATCTATAGGTTTTAAAGATTCCCATATTCTAAGAAACACTTGACCAAATGAATAGACAGAGCTTTGTCAAACAAAACTTGTGGCCGAAAATCGCGAGGAGCAGTTTTAACTTTGGTAACATTATGTTATTCTAAGGCCGTGTTTCCACCTTTTTTTTTTTTTTGTGTCAAGACAACTGTCGCGAGAAGTGTCTGATAGTCTGTCTGACAGCAGCTTGGCAAGTGCTGTCGCGACAATTTGACAAGCGCTTCCTGCGAGTAGTTGCGACAGCATGTCTAAACATGTCTGCGAGGACTCGCGACAGATCTCGCTGCGGGTCACCGCAGATATATTACGGTCTAGTTTCGTATGGCATTTATCCGCGAGCTTCTCGCACGACATTTATTGCAGCAATCAATTGCAGGAATTAGTATGAAATGTAAACAATATTGCAAGAAACACGGCCTAATGAATGTGCTTTGAAATCTCTATCATCGTATTCTAGCACCATTATAACATTACCTATAATGTCTGGTTTATGGTAATCTCAAAACTCAGAAAATATATATTATAATACATTGATTGTACCTGTATTATTATTAACGTGACAACTTTTACTAATGGGGCCCCAAGTGGTATAGTTATAGTTACGCCACTGGGCCACCCTTTTTTGCAGAGCTCTGTCGAAAGTTTTAACTTGGTCTGAGAAGAAACATTTAATATACATCCAAACGCAGAATAAGAACATGAAGATCTCACTTATGAATTATTAATATTAATAAATTATATAAAGTAGTCTAAATTTCAATTGAATCTACTTAAATCTATACAATAAAATTAATTCTAGCGATCGACTATTTTAATATGCGAGAATTTGCGCAAGATATTCCTTACGGCTATAGCTAAAAAGTATATAATACATTTCACACACTGACCTCCATTATAATACAAGTACGCTGGACATAAGATACCCAGCTGTTTTTTGTGCCTATTTGAAGCGGAATCAGCGCCCCCAATGCGGGTGAAGAGAACTAAATCTGACGTAACTTGCAAATGGCCGCTCAACCGCTATTGGTTGTAGAAACCAAAGAGAATATAATCACTACGGTGGTAGAAACTAGTATTAGTTCCAAGTACTCCCACTACTGCTATCAGCGCCATTATGGCGACTTTTAAACGTCATGTTTACATCAGATTTAGTTCTCTTCCCCCGCATTGGGGCGCTGATTCCGCTTAAAATAGGTACAAAAAACAGCTGCCATTTCAAAGGGTATCATAGGTCCAGCGTATAATGGAGGTCAGTGATTTCACATAATATGTATGTCGCAGCTATCTAATAGAATTCGCCATCCAACTCGATGCCTAGGCCAAATCACTAAAATTATTTTTACGCCTACTTTTTGGGAAATAATATGCTAAATATCTATTCTTTATCGTTATTATAGCTACGTATACATTTTCAACATTCTCATTTTGTATGAAACTCATGAACGGTCTCAGCGAGTAAGCTGGCTAATTCAACTATACGGCTGTGACTTTTAAATGAATAACGTTACGATAACCCGGCTGGTCTGATATATTTAAAAAAAGAGATGAAAAGAAAAATGTGGTATATAACATTTGCGCCACATACGTTTCAATATAATTATATAATGTATCATCTCTAGAGTATAGACTATGAGACATGCAATACACACAACATTTTTTCACATCAAACACTGTTACATCCGATAAATAACAAATCAAGGTCGATACTGAAAGAGTAACGCACCAATAGCAGCGCAGCCGCAACAGTATCGGCCAATCAAAGCACAGCTATCGTTTTGGCGGAATCATATTATTATTATAACAAAATTTCCATGCTAAATGTTCTAAGTTCAAAATACGTCAATATGTATTATTTTACAAAGTCCTTATTGAATAACACAAGATTATAGATCGTATAACTTTCTATACTATCAAATCTTTATTATTTGTCATATTGTCAAGGAACAGTGGTCCAAAGCCACAAGACAAGTACAAATGTTCAAATACTTATTATGAAAAAAAAATTGCGACTTGTGATTTTTACCTTTTCTGGATTATTTCAATAGAGATTTTAATAAATAATTTATTTATTTCGAAAAAAGTAAATACTTTTGTAAGTAAAATTAAAAAAACACTAAGTTTCTCTAAAAAATAAAACATTCCTTTCTACATATAAAATAATATTTAAAACTGACTACTATAAATGCAAATATAAAATATCTCGATTTAATTTTAAATAGGAATGTAACTAAAGTTCAAATATTTGAAAACTAGCAAGTTTCTAATGTTATATTATAATATAATATAATATTGACCAATTAAACATTTAAAGGTTTAGAAAAAAGTATTTACAAAACAACTAGCATTCTAAATTTTGAATATTTTGAATATTTTAAATACCTACATCTAAATTAGTGGTCTCACATAGATAGAAAATTCGATGTTTGGAAATGGTTGATCCCAATTTTTATTCAAAAATCACCTTTTTACCATAACAAACATACAATGACAATTTTGGTAAACTTAATTTTGTTACACAAGCATTTAAATAGATAATCCTTTGAAAAGTTATTTTATCATCGTCATCGTGTTTTCATTAATATTAAGTACATTTCGATTTTTACATTACGCGATACGGTAAAGCGATGTCGTATGGTAAGGCTCTTAAGAAGATAATCAAGCGATTTTCCACTATATTAAGGTACCAGCCATAATTTCAAACGTCCGAAGCACGGCCAGCATTCGCGCAAGCAAACTCGGCGTTGACAAAATGTTTACCTGAAAATAATATTAAAAGCACTTTTAGGGCGAACAATGATAGCAACCAACTTGAAAAATAAGCTGCTGTTTAAACTTAATAGCCAGAGGCGTAGCTACCCCTTATAGGGCGTATCAATCGTGCAGGATCCCCGAGCCACAGAGGCCACCAAAAGCGTTGGCAAAAATAAAAACAAGAATCAAAATCCCTTTCTAAGGCTTCTCAAACTTTTCATAGGCACGAAACGCTTCGGTAAAGCGCCTAGTGCTTAACCAGAAACAACAGCTACATTTCAAATTACCTTAGCTCCTTTTGTCAGCGGTAATATCGCAATCAGCCACCACAGCCAAGCAGGACCGTCAGGGGTGTTCCACCATTCCTTCTGAGTCTCGTGCCAAATCGGCCAACTTCCGAACGCCGTTTCGATCTCATCTCGCACATTGCCCTTCATATTCTCCAACCAAGTCAACGCTTTACTCGCTATCGTCTCTGTTAGCATCAAAATGTTGCACACCTCTTCCTTTGTAGGCGCTATGTCTACTAGTTGTCGTATGCGCGCCACGTCGCATCTAAAAATTGGTACGATTTAAGTGAGTAAATTAAAAAAAACGGAAGTACGACAAAATCTTTCGACAAATGTCTAAAAACCAACTGTAGCCCGTAGGCTAGGCCTTTACTGATTAGAGTGATTACAGTGTATAACACTACTAACAATATACGAAGGCTCATTCACATTATTTCATTTTGATAAATTAAAAGCCAACCAAGACGTATAGAATATTACTTATACGATCATTAATTAATAAGAATGCTTATAAAATGGACATAATATATTACTTACCCATCTCTTACATCACGTTCGACGACTTTGAACCTCGATATACCGACAGTGGAGACTATACATCTGTTATCTTCGAACACCACGCAGTCGCAGATTTCTAATACCTACAAACAAATTATAAGTATCACAAATATATCATATTTTACTATTGCTTATAAAAGTCTTCATAGATTTGTGAGTTTATGTATTGTGTGTTGTAACAAGTGACTAGGCTACCAGGCTCATGCCTGGTAGCCTGGTCACTTGTTATTAAAAATCACCTTTTAAATTTTAAAAATTTTGGCTAAAAGATCCCGTACTAGTTTTCTTCTAGCCGGGTAAGGGCGTTTTTGCACTACACGGAATTTTACCGTCCGGCGTTCATAACTTTCACGTTTGCCAATTATCAAAATGTAAGAAATCGGGACGCCGCGCCGCGCCGGATGGTAAAAATCCGTGTAGTGCACAAACGCCCTTAGTATTCGAATCGGTGGTGGCATTGTGCATTATTGCAGACTCGACAACCAACTTTGAATTAAAATTATTGATTACAATACACTATAATAGCGCTTCTGATTGGCTTACGTCAAAACGTTCACCAATCCACAACACTCTTGAATGGATAAACCATAATGTTAACCCAGACACTGATAACTAAGTTGTTGTATAATAACATTCAACTTCAACTATGGACAAACTTAGCTCGCTATAGCCAAACAAACATACACTGTTTCTGTAGACTATGTAATTCGATAGCAAAAGCTACTTGAAAATACTGACCATGCCATAATCAGCCAAGGTATGGTCTCTCTCGTATGACAGCATGCCGAATCTTCTAGAGCCAGATCTCAAAACTCGGAGTATCATCTGCCAATGACGAGAGTTCTTGATGAACAGAGGACAGGGCAATCTGAAAATAATAACCAAGTTACACGGATTTGTATGAGGGATTATCCATATAATATGATGTCACGTTACAAGTTTACGGTAAAAACTATTTAAACCAAGTACGTAAAAATACAAAAATATACCTAATTCCTTTTAGATCGATCCTGGCGACACAGGAGATACAGTGGTGGGAATGTGTGGTGGGCCAAAGCCCGTTAAAAAAATAATTCCTTTTAGCTTCGCCGTGGTCAAAAGGGGTTACACATAGGGGGGGACCACACTTCTAATAGAATAATGACATCATAATATCGACAGGCTGACAGGGATATTTTGCGCTTCGACGACATTGGTTGTGACATTTTCATTTCAATACAAGATGATCATTGGATGATATTGATAGGAGAGTTGAAAACTTTCTCAACGGACATTTTACAATATGGCGGCGTTAGTTCCGATTTTGGCCACACGCCAAAGCGGCTTTGTAAGTCTGATATGGACTGATGAATAGAATTAATTACATACCCTGGAAAGGTGACGTAGGATATGACGATCGGTATAACATCAGGCTCTATGGGTAGAGGCGGCACATCCATACAGTTCAGTATCGACGTGAAAAACAGGTTGTTGCTTGTCTGAAATAATAACGTTTAATGTTTTTTTTTTTTACATTATAGCTTAATACTATGTACGGTCTCTGTAGTATTCAATGTACCATTATTAGACCTTATTGCTTACAAGAGTAAAATTTTTATACGTATAAATACTAAATAGATCATAATACATATGCTTAAGCATCTCTTTAGATCTTCTGTTTCTTTACTAGATTACTAATTTAAAGGTCTTTAAACCTATTATTTTTCAAATTCCCCATTAAAAAAAACTCACCTCTGCCAAGCTAAAGTTATCCAACGACCCAGAGCACAATGCACATTTTCGCCTGTAGTACATGCTGCGTTCTATGCAGCATCGACAAAAGGTGTGTCCACACGGCGTAGACACTGGCTCTCTGTAAGGGTTTGTACACAACACACACTCTAAATCCGCGGGTTGCAACCAACTCTGTATGGACTGCTCTCGTATTGAGAAGCTTAGCTCTTTACTAGCGTCATTTTGCCCGCGATCTTGGTATATAAGTAGTAGCGTCTGTAAAGAAGAGCAGATATAAGACACCGCAGTAAAAAATAATGTTATGTCAAACTTGTAATTTTGCATTTAGGATTGTGCTGCCCTCTAGCATTTAGCTTTGTGCGCGACTAATCCCCAGTTTTTTTACAGGTTTATTTTTTTACTAGCGCAATAGCGCCAATCAATAGATTGGCTAGCGTCGAACAATCAACAACGCAAGAGAAAAAAAAATCCTGTCAAAAAACTCAGGAACCGGGCATAAGAGACACGTATGACATAATATCAGATAATATTATGGTGACTTTCCGGCACCGACAAAAATTCAAAGAAAATGCCACTTTACAACCTAGGTTTTAGGTTTCATTTGCTACCGAACCGTGCCGCCCCTGCTTTGTAGTGGCGTAGAGCAAAACGAAACCTATGTATAAGCGACCGTGACCGACAAAAAATCAATGCCACTATGACGTGACAGACATCATCAGACACATCGCTTGTCACGTTAATCGGTACTATTAGGGTTAGGTCAATGTACGAGGCTGTCTGCTATCTCAATGAACATTACCTTAGTGAGCAACCTCCTGGCGAACCTAGCGCAGGGTTCCGTAGAGGCGGCGGCCCGCGCGAGTTGTGTCGCCGCTTCTGTGTACAGACCAGCAGATATCAGCTCGCGGGCCTTTTTGTAACGGGCCTAGAAAATATTGAGTGTGATCAGCTGAGGTCACTAACCCTGTCTCGAAAACATGAAGCGGTTAATGGCCGAAATACATAACTTCGTTTGCACCGCAACGTACAATTCGGCGATTTTTAACCCCCTACAAAAAGGTTTGGTGTTGGTTGGTTATATATTATTAGTGTTATAAGTGCGACATCTGTCTGTCAATGTGTGTGTGTCCATGGCATCATAATCCAAACGGGTTGACATTCTTGGATATTATTTTTCGATTGAAAGCTGACATGATCGAGCGTTCAAAGCAATACTTTGTCAACAATCAACATAAGCCCGCTCAGTGATGGAAAATTGTCACATTGTGTGATTTAATTTGTCACATAAATTATATGTTGTAGTGACAACCAGTGATTTTATCGGTTCAATATCAGTTAAGAAAGGACATGAAGTAATGAAGTAGTGAGGAAAACAGCGATTTATAACAAAGTCCATCGTATTATGATCCTAGCAATGAGACGAGTCACAAATTTCATTTAATTTCATTAAATTTCAACCTTGCTTCATGGTTTGTACCATAGAATTTGATTATGCCAGATTAAACTTTACCAACATAGTATGTTACGAAACCATTGCAACAATTATACTATTTGTAAATACCCGTTTTTCGTCAATAGCAGTTTACAGTTTCGACCCAAAGTTTGTCAACGTTTGACGGATATGGTTTTTTAAATGCCCACTGCTGTTTTAATGTTGACCAATGCAAACGAAGCATAACTTCTAAATTAATCCTTCAAGCCCCATAAGAGCACCCCGGGTGATCGCGACAACAACAGAATACAATATCATTTCCAAGAATCCCTGATCGAAGGATTAAGATATAAAATTATGATAATTTGCTGAAATGTAACATTAAGGCTTAAAAATAACAGCCATGCTCAAAAAATCCGTCAAACACAAACTTGCCCTAAGGAATATTTTCTAACAACACACTTCATTTTTGTCTTAAGGTCTTTAAGGAATAACCATAATATTCTGTAGTTTTTCAATTATCAATCTCCTTCTTACTACTAACTTCAGATCAGAAACTAAATATTCGCATCACCTCCGCGACGGTAGCGAAACGGCGAAGCCATACATATTTACTGGTATGTAGAATTTGTTGAAGTTGTGGTCAGTAGAGTTAGGCCGTGTAGATTCAGAAGCTTGGCTCTACATGAGATCTTTTTCACATGGTAAACCTTTATGTGGTCGTCTTGGCAACATAGCACACTGCAAGAAATATTTTTAGCGGGATTGTATTATTATTTATTCCAAACCTTGTAGAAGGCAAATGATAAATATAATAATTAACCTGTGGTGACATGGGTATCCTGGGCCGCAGAATATTCTGTAGCGCTCCACGAGTATTCAACGACCGCCTCTCTGCAAACAAGAAATAAGTACTATAGATTCTTCTGATACCAACAAATAATTAAAATATTATGGCACTAGCGACCCGCCCCGGCGTCGCACGGGTATAAAATATATTATTATTATTATTATTGCCAGCCTACAGTGTCCCTATAAAATATATAGCCACTGAAAAAAATGATTAAAATCAATAGCCTATCACGATCCTTCATGTGGTCTACTTCTTATCTGTGCCAAATAACATAAGAATTGCTCCAGTAGTTCGCGAGATAAACCCTTTCAAATAATTTCCCCCGTTTTTTTCACATTCTTAGCATGATAAAATATAGCCTATAGCCTTCCTCAATAAATGGGCTATCTAACACTGAAAGAATTTTCCAAATCAGACCAGCAGTTCCTGAGATTAGCGCGTTCAAGTTAGCCCTTTCAAAAATTTTTCCCCGTTATTTCCATATTTTCCTCTATTTCTTCGCTTCTATTAGTCTTAGCGTGATAAAATATAGCCTATAACCTTTCTCGATAAATGGGCTATCTAACACTGAAAGAGTCATCAAAATCCTTTGCGTAGTTTTAAAGATTAAAGGGAACAAAGAGACATGAGGGAAAAAAAGCGACTTTGTTTTATAATAAGTATGGATGGTGGTTTTTTGTGTGTCCTACATTCCGACCATGTTATTTTAATCCAACATTTATACAGCTTCAATCAGTGCCGCATTTATATTGTTTATGAGAGTATGCCCTTTTTTTTCGCCGCCCCATGTACGAAATCTGTAGGTGGAGTACCTACAGATTTCGTACATGGGGCGGTCTTTGGACGGCGGTTTCGTCTATGGACGCTACCATGCCGCCCCTAGGCCACGGCCTATTCATAAATCCGGGCTGGCTTCAATCTAATTCGGATCCTAGTAAACAAAGAATATACTCAAAGACGTGAAACGATCAAAGCCCAATCAAGTAATAACCAACAGCGAGTTTAAACTTGGTTAAACAATAATATTATGAGAATACTAGAGGTATTTCGTATTTTTATTAAATACCGACACTAGGCACAAGTCAAAAATAGTAAGACTATTTAGCAGAGTTTACTATAGATTCAAGGGTAAAAATACTGTGCAAAATATACCTATGTACTAACATACTACATAACTCGTATTATCAGAATCACAATCGAGAGAGGACGTAACGGAGGGTACAAAGGAGCCAGGTCGTTGCTTTAATATTTGTTATGTGATATGATGTCACAGGAAATTCAATATAGCGGTAGGTATAAGCCGTGGGTCGATGTTACATAACTTGTTTGGCTCACTAAAAATAGAACGCCTACTTTGAACATTCTTATTTTTATTAGTGCGTAATTTATTTTCCTTCGTGCGAAGTTAACTCGTGTGTGCTCCGTGTGAAGGTTATAGGATAATCCATGCCAATATTATAAATGCGTAAGTGTGTACTGTCTGTTACCTTTTTGCGCCCAAACCAGTGAACCGATTTTTCTTTTACTATGAGTTTCTTTTTTTTTATGATTTATTGTGCACAAGAAATATTAACACTATACAACATCTCTTTTACTTTGAGTTATTTATTTTACTTTTACACAACTCCGTTTTGCCAAAATTCGTTTATCGCACTGTAGTCGTTCATTTTCCCGGGATAAAGAGTATCCTATTTCCTTTCCCAGGACTCAAGTCAAAGTCTCTCCATACTAAATTTTAGCAAAATTGCTTCAGCGTTTAGATATGAAGAGGTAACAGACAGACAGACAGACACGCTTACGCATTTATAATATTAAGGGCCTGTTTCACCACTTCCTGATACTTATGTGTCGAATAGGCTATCCACCACTTAACTTGACAGATGAAGTATGGATAATCTGTCAGAAAAGTTGTGAATAGCCTATTCGGCACTTTATCAGAAAGTGGTGAAACGGGCCCTTAGTATGGATCTTAACTTTATTTAAACCTCACATAGAAAATCGATATAAATTTCTCTATTTTCTTAATTTGCCCCTGTGTATTTATACTGAAGTTGATCAACAAACCAAGTCCTTCGGAACTATACATATAAGGTCTACCAGGATCTGATGGCAAAAAGTGAGAAAAGAAATTGACTCTAGCAATACCGGGGTATTATGAATAAAACATTTTGATCCTTTTTTTTCTTACAGCGGCTGATTCTGTGTGTTAAACATGCGAATATAAAAATTTATACAATGATCAAGGATATTTTTGGAAAATCTGTCAACCTGCCATCAGATCCTGGTAGACATATAGAGGAACCACAGACTTCTATTTAAAAATACTTATATTTAAATAGAAGTCTTTGAGAAGGGTTCCTTACAGATTTTCAACAATTAAGAGTGAGAGGGAAGAGTCTGTGGTCTCTCTCTCAGAGTGGGGGTCGCCGGTACAAGGGTAACGAAGCATTGACACACTTACATAATTCGCGCTGAGCAATCGTTCTGATTGTTCAATATTTTATATGCAGCATGATACAGCTATGTAGTTTGTATACTCCGTTTAAATTCAAATTGATGTGAATGTAAGCAAAAATTTTAAGTACCAAATTATAATGCGCCATTGTATTTTTATTGAACGGAGAGCATTTTAATTACGAGCATATTAAGATTAAAATAATCTTGCATTTGCAAAACAGGACAAACAGAACAGAGAGGTCACAGAAGCCCAAACTAGGTTACCCTGTGCCTTGGGACTCCCTCTCCAGTTATTCAATCATTATCAATGTTTAACAATGATAATTAATGTTTATGATTGAAATAGTTGCTATGACTAATTCCATTGCAAAAATTTACTCATAGCTATCGGTTAAATTGTATTTTGCAAATTCATGCAAGACGCGGTTTAATACTTTGTTACATAACTCGAAATAAACCTACAGTTTGTATAATTTTAACGTTATATAACAAATTGAAAACGGACCAAGTTACGAGAGAGAAGTTTTGTACAAGTAATGTTTAGTTTCAAATTAACCTTAGGGTTCTGTTCCGATGAACGTGGCAAACGACCGCTTGCGGTAAAGATCGGAAGGTCACCTTTAGATCCTTAATTATAGCCCTGTGATGAGTTGGATTCGGAAACCTTTACCGCGTTGTTATTGGTCAACACAAGAGCCAGACAGAAAGACACACAAACACACTTTCACATTTACAACATTAATATGGATTAGAAGGTTGTCCAATCCAAGAATTTCGTATTGTGAATCATGCTTTTATCAACAAAGTTGCAATTTTAGAATATCACCAGGTAACCATACTCAGGTATAAAACTACTTGTTCTCAAGTCTAGAAGACCTACAAGTTCTCCGTCGAAAACCAGTCGAACGGGTCAGTAGGTAAACGCTAAAGTGTACATTTTGCACTACGCACAACATATTATGAGTCAAGTTCGCCGATTACGTAAGGACCTAAGTCTTTCATGATCGAATTATATTTATGTATCAAGCGATGTTATATAAACCAGAGGTCGTCCTATGGTTGGAAAATATAAAAAATAATAATTAAAGTATTTTCCTATAGCTAAGGAAACGTTATTTACTGAATACCAAAACGTGTGGAACCTGTCAAAATTTTTGTCCATCTTTAGTCTACTTTTGACCTCTTGTATAGGCTCTATGCGTATAAAAATTGCAAAGACAAGATTCTTAGTAAGTAAAGGCAGGGTAGAGTTCTGTATCTTTGTATTATTTTTGCAAATTGTGACCGTTAAAAGGTTTCTTCATAGGTCAATAGTCAATACTATGGTATTAATTATTATGTAGTTATTAGTTACGATATCGACCGAGATGACGCTAATTAACTGGACAATAATGTTATTGTCAACCGATTTTCAATGGTTATTCAAGTCCAGTGCTAGATTGCTACTGGAATAATGTAACTGGGCACTGGAATGGACTAAATAGCATTCCACATCAGTACATTCAAGTGCTAAAACATTATTCTAGCAGCGATCTAGCGCTGGACTGAATTGGAATAATGTAAACTCGCAGCTATTAAACCTTCAATTCAATAGGAAGAAAAGTATCCCGATTCTAACCAACGTTATTATATACGGCGACGATCCTCCAGTCCGGTTAATCTTACAGTCCTTTGCTTGCAATGCCTCATAGACTAAGGGTGGGTTGCACCAACTTACTTTAACTATAACTGTAACTTTAACTATAACTACCACGCAAAATGTGAAATCTTTTAAAGTCAAAATTGGACGCCATATTTAACCATAACCATAGAGCTCGACAAGGCTTTAAAATTAAAATGAACATGGCGAAACAAGCAACTAACCCTGTCCATCATACAAAAACGCCATTTTTGACAGTTCTCCCTTACCAGCAGCGCCCATGCCCACGTTTTGTCGGACCAGCAACAGACATGTAGCAAATTCAGTGGTCAAAGTTAAGGTCAAAGATAAGTTTGGCTTAACTATAACCATAACTTTGACCGTAACTTTAACCACGCCTCTGGTGCAACCCACTCTAAGGTTACACGGTCGGTCTGGCATCAGCCTGCCTAGCATACGCCAACGAGATATCTCACTCTCGAGATAATTAAAAACTACTCGTCTCATAATGTCAAAGTCTCGACAAAACTTTATAAAAATGTGTTATTTCGATGATAGATCTACGCAAGAAAAAATGTTTGTCATGTCAATAGAGATGAAGATACAAACTATCAAACATCGAGAAACATGTAGAGTGAGATATCTCGTTGGCGTATGCTAGGCAGGCAGTTCAGTCCATCAGAATGATCGCCTTAACTCGAACCGAACTGATGCCAGACTGACCGTGTTACCGTACCCTAACAATCTTGTTTAGTAGAATCGAGGTCTCGACTCCTTTGCTTACAATGGCTCATAGACATAAAATTAGGTTCAATGAAAGTTCATAGAACATAGTTGATTGTATCGATCATTGTTCTGCCAGCTTTCCAGCTGAAATCGATTATGAAGTCACGATGACTCACTACCCGCTTGTGAAATCATAATGAGGTCATCCATTTAAATGGAACTGGATAGGAAATCCTTCGGTGGCATTTTTGAAAAATTACGTCAACGAGAGTGCTTAGGCAAAAAAACTAGGGGACATTATATAGGTCATAGGTGTGAACATATGATGTGAATTGTGAACTATACGAATGCAATTTAATCCTACGATCGCGGATTCTTAAAAATCTATTGTTATTCTATTGTTGTCGCAATCACCGGTGATCTTATGGGGCTTGAAGGATTAATTAAGGACTCCCACATAAAACTGCGAATTCGCATCGCATCGCAATGTCATTTTTAGGGTTCCGTGCCCAAAGGGTAAAAACGGGACTCTATTACTGAGACTTCGATGTCTGTCTGTCTGTCTGTCTGTCTGTCTGTCCGTCTGTCTCCAGGCTGTAACTTAAGAACGGTAATAGCTAGAGAGTTGAAATTTTCACAGATTATGTATTTCTGTTGCCGCTATAAGAACAAATACTAAAAACAAAATAAATTAAATATTTAAGGGGGGCTCCCATACAACAAACGTAATTTTTCAAACATTTTTTGCTCGGTATCAACGATGACAACAAGTAGGCACTTGAAATTTTCACAAAAGCCTTAATTATATGTGTACTTTAATAATTAAAAATAATATTTAAATAAAATAATAATTTAAGGGGGGGCTCCCATACAAAAAACGCAATTTTTGGCCTATTTTTGTTCTATAACGGTACGGAACCCTTCGTGCGCGAGTCCGACTCGCACTTGGCCGATTATTATTTTTTAGTAAGAGTTTTGTCGCACGTTTTTGCGATACGATTTCGCAGTTTTGTGTGGGAGTCCTAAGCACTCAGTTTTGGCAACTTATCATGGTTGAGTATGCACTCAATCTGGGTTGGTAATGCTACCAAGATTTTATGCACATACCGTCACTATATTAATAATTATCTTCCTAATAAATTCAAACGCATAATATGTCTCCTGTTCCATTTTTACGAATCTGATACCTCATTAAAATCGGATCAGTTTTTTACACTACGGTGGCACTGTCAACATATACAAAAAATACACTGCCAAAATCACAACCCTTTTGGCTTCGGTTACAACTGGCAACGAATAGTGTCCCATATATAGTAACTAGATGGTGCCCGCAACTCCGTTGCGCCAAAACTCGTTTATCGCGCGGGAACCGTACATTTTTTCGGAACATAAAGTATCCTATGTCCTTTCCCGGGACTCAAAGTATCTCCATACCAAATTTCAGCAAAATCGGTTCAGCGGCTTGAACGTGAAGAGGTAACAGACAGACAGACAGACAGACACACTTTCGCATTTATAATATTAGTATGGATTAATTAAAGCAAAACAACGTAACCTGCGACCCATTGCATCGGTCGCGCTTATATAAGTGCAATGTAACAAACAAATGACCGATTTACATAATAGACTTGTACGATTATTGTGACGCCCACAACTACGACTCGACCCTACAACAATTACATTATATAAAAATCGCAAACGCAATCCATTCATGAGTCGCACGTCGTAACCGATAACTCGTAACCCCATCGTGCTCATCAGATGATATTTTGACAGGCTCTACGTTACAAAAGTAGAACGTGAATTTTTTTTCCTAATAAATTAAAAAAAAACTCCATCCAATTAAAAAATTATCATCGTCAATAGCTAATAACTATTCAGCTAGTTCTTTTAAATGTCCCATTTCTTAAGAGCCGATTGCACCTACCCAGTAGAGTGACTACACAAGGCGAGACAGTGCTCTCGGTCATACAAATTGGCCAAAAGCATATGTCGAGACAGTCCACTCTACTCGGTAGGTATAATGCCTTTAAAGTGGACCACTTTGCGCATACACACGATCATCGAGTGATCAACAACGTAAATGGGAAGGTCACCGCAGATTCACACGTGGCCACATTAAACCTAAAGGTGTTTCAAACAATAAAGTTACGTAATTAAGAGATACGTTACATAAACATACCTACAAGTCCGCGATAACACAAAACATGTTGAAGTGAGTCACTGATAACGAGGAAAGGTGACAGGGTCAAATGGTAGGTCCGTTTCAAATTATCGGCACGAATAAGCCGGCACAACCGTAGGGCTCAGAGAAAATTAGTGTGAAAAAGGTAAATGAAATATTGTTAGAGATCAGGTAGTTATAGTTCTTGCAATCTACGAGTGCACGTCGCCTTTATTTGTAGTTGGAAATGTGAATAGACATTTTCGTTAGTGTGCGTACCCGACGGAGCAGTCAGTAGCGTGCGAGCCATGTACGCGTGTATAGATATGGTCACTCACACAACTAAGGGCGACGCGCACTCGTAGATTACTCGTAGAACTATACCATGGAATAAATTAATTCATAGGCTGATGACGATCTTACTTTGATAACATTGTTTCAGGCGACAAATCACGACTAACTTTGAATTATTCCTTCAAGCCCCATAAGAGCACCGATGATTGCGACAACAATAGAATACAAATTACAATAGCATTTCCAAGAATCCGCGATCGAAGGATTAACACAATTCGACAAAATGACGTAGGTCTGCTATTTCTGCCAACTGACTATGAATCAACTTCTCTGATAGTGCTCTGACTTAACGGCTCTATGAGATCCGATTAGGTATTTACAAAATTATTTACTTGCAATCTTTTATTCTTCTTTGTCCCTTAGCCTTACAAAGAAGAATGAAAGATTTATATAAATAGTTGTAATATTAAATGAACCTTCTTTGAGTCACATAAAATAAGTTTGAAAATATTGTACCATACGTATCATCGCGATTCACTAGCAAGTTTGGAAGATAGGCTCTACTAATAATTGCGGACAAGACTCCGGTTTGTCTACTGTATGTTTTAGGGTAGTGGAACTATAGCTAATTCGATGCCTCCTACGTAAATATTCGCATATTCAAAAATACAATTTTACAAGTAACAAGGGCCATTTGAAGACAATATATCACTTGTTAGTTGTTTTACAAGAGATTTGTTTCGACGCCTTCTAGGTATCTCCGAAATTTTACATGAAGACATAATATTACTATCTGAAATTTTATGGCTCTTTTGTAAAATTGGGTTTTTGAACATACGATTATTTACATAGGAGGCATCGAAGTAATTAATAGTTTTTCAAAGCCTACACGTTGGAACTCTCCATACTCTCTCCAAGCCCAAACCACTGAACAGAGTATTGCTGAAAGTTAAGCAGATACTTTGAGTCCCGGCCCCCGGGAGAGGACATAGGATACTTTTTATCCCGGAAAAATGTACGGTCACCGTAAAAATTGCAGGCGTCATCTATATAGTAGTTACATAATTAAAGAAGGAAAATGAACAAGTTAAATGTTAAGGTCGTTTATGTTACAGTACACATGAACATGATAAATTATTAATGATCTTATGTAACTTATTAACTGTTGTATGTTATTCAGCATTGAAAGAAAATTATAACGAGTAAAGATAACTTCTAAAAGACGAAACAAATTCTCATATAAAGAAACACCAAACTTCATACAGGTATGGACTATTTTAGAGGTCTACTATCAGTTGATTTCTAGGCAGATGGCTGACCTAAGTAGTTTGGTCGCGTTAAGTCAAACCCATCCAACCGGTCACAACTCACAGCTAACATTGAATTGACATAAGCCAACCAAATGACGTAGGTCCGTCAACTGCCTAGAAATCAATTTCTACGATGGTACATGAATAAAATTAATATAAAATGACCTAGAAGCGCTTTTGATTGTTAACGCCCAAAAATCAACCAATCAACAACGCTGATGAATAGACCGTATGATAATGACAAAAACTTTACTCCCTAGAAAACATGCATTATTAGCTGTGATAGAGCCTAATAACCTTCAATAGCTAGATAAGTGAAATTCTACTCTAGAATCTATAATTGCGTAGTATATTAATGAGTTTTTAGTGAGAAGCGATGTAGGTCAGATCGGTATTGCAGGCGAAACGGCGCGGCTCTCGAGCTATTTCATCAATTTGAGAACCTAATTGCATCACATTGACTCACAATTCAAGTTAAAACGATCAATAGACTAAAGTAGAACTACTCTAGTTATTAAAGTAGATAAATAATATGAGCGAACGCAATTAAGTCATAATTACTATGGATAAGTATTGGAAGGAAGAATTGGATTATTTTTCATATGAAAAAAAAAATACTATTTACTACAAAAAAAATCCTATGATACAGCCTGGTTACCGAACTAGTAGAAATTCGGTTACTGACCTATCACTACTTTTATTTATCGTAAAAAATCGTTTCTACACCTGTGGGAACGAGATAGTTAAATATCTATGATAAATAGACCACGAGTAAACAGGGGTGGGTCAATCCCTAGGTATGTTAAAAACCTCTTTACAAAAAAGCAAAAGATGGCCTATAGATACGTAGAAGGCATCGAAACTAATCTCCTGTAAAACAATACATGTCTTCTGATGGCTCTTTTGTAAAATTGGGTTTATGAACATACGATTATTTACGTAGGAGGCATTGAAATATTGCATGTGTCCATGTCGTTTAAGAATTGCAAGAGTAATAACTTACGGCATATTCGCATACTCGCATGCAACTCTAACGTAGAAGCTGATTTCACTTCTTGGGCTGTTATTGACAACGGATTCTTTGGTAATCTGCAACAATGTTAATCACATATTATATTACACATTACATATACTTATTACTTATATTATACTTATATCTTATATGTTAGGGGGACGGTAGAGCAAAATGTAGTTGCAAGACTCTGCCACACTCAAAGACGAAGACGAAAATCTTTATAGTAGAGGAGGTCGCGCTCAGTTAAAAAAGTAATTTCATACCGAGCGAAAATCGTTACAATAATAGTATTCCACTAATACATAACAGCTTTGATCGTCAGCCACTTCATAATGGGTGGAATAAAAATTGAGAGCATCTCAAACTTGATGTTGGGAATCGTATTGAATTGACATTAAAACGATCCCTATTCGCACGGCGCACCCAATAAAGGTTCATATCTAGATTAAATACACTTTTAGGTTGGGTAGGTGTTATTTTAGTTTTAGTATATAGCAACAGATGGCGCTTTTAAAGTAAAATGTATATAATTCTTCTTCACAAGTATTGATTATCGAATTAATTACTTAAAATTCCTATGTGAGATAATTTTATGGTTAATTCAAACGAAAATCGCCGTCAGCTGAATGTTTGCAGGTGGAAATGTCGTCTACGCGACGCCCTAGGATACATTGAGCGCGAAGTAGGGCTATATTGGACATAACTTATATCGCTGGCTGACGGTTTTTCCACCATCGTATTAGCGACTGACGGTTTTATTTATTATTTACAAAGTAGAAACATTCACCTGCATAAATTTTGTACGGTATAAAATGACTTTATATTCAAAATTTTGTTACATGTTCAGTAACGCGACTGACGTTGAATCCCCCGTCTGCAATACGGCTGACGGTGATTTTTTGGTTAAACATAACCTCAATAATCATCCATCAAAGTTTCATTCGGTATAAAATCACTTTTCGCAACTATTTTTTTTACAACTTTGAAATACTCTCAGTTAACATTCCACCACGGGTGCGCCGACTGACGCTGATTATATTGATTGATAAATATTAAGCTACCGCTGGACAAAAATTTGGTCGGTATGAAATGGCTTTGCATACGCTAGCACTACCTCCCCTACTATTAGTGGTAACTGGTACTTCGCTGTAATTTTATGACATTTTTGATATTATCCGTCAACCGCATCATTAAATTAAAGTTTAAAATCATCATTAAATGTCTCTAAGTGTGGCCGTTAGTCAATTTTCCTCCACCGTCCCGTATTATCAGAGAATGTATTTTAGCCGGTAGAGTGTTTATAATAGTCTACTTGATACATGAAATGTGTATGTCACATTCTTTATCAAAATCATGAACTTTGACCTTTAACCTGCTCAAATATTAGATTCCATGATCGAGCGATATGTATCAGAGAATTTCCTTCATAGACAGATAAAAGACCTACATCGTTTGGTCAGGTTATGTCCAGCTGGAGATCATGAGCCATGACTAACGTTGACTTCAAATAAACTGACCAAATAACGTAGATCAACCACGTCTATGAATCATTTTCTATGATGGTACACACATATTTCACACAACTCTTACATAACAGTTAGTAGCAAGTGCAGGTGTACTGTAGTGGTTTTAATAGGTTGTTAAACAAGAGTTATAACGTAAAATGTATTATTAGATTCACAGTAATTATAAAATCTAAACGTGAACCTTAAAATATAATTGAACACGTGAGTGGATAAAGTGGGTGGTACAATTTGGAAATGTTTGTTTTTTGCATAAATGGATATTGAATGCTATTTAAGACCGGAAAATGATTTAAAATAAATAATCGGCCAAGTGCGAGTCGGACTCGCGCACGAAGGGTTCCGTGCCGATAAAGAGCAAAAATAGGCAAAAAATCGTGTTTTTTGTATGGGAGCCCCCCTCAATTTTTTATTTTATTGTTATTATTAATTATTAAAGAACACATACAATCAAGAATTTTGTGAAAATTTCAAGTGTCTAATAGTTACCATTATTGAAATCGAGAAAAAAAGGTAAAAAAATCACGTTTGTTGTATGGGAGCCCCCCTTAATTATTAATTTTATTTTGTTTTTAGTATTTGTTGTTATAGCGGCAACAGAAATACACAATCTGCGAAAATATATAGATACAGCCTGGAGACAGACAGACGGACAGACAGACGGACAGACATCGAAGTCTCAGTAATAGGGTCCCGTTTTTACCCTTTGGGTACCGAACCCTAAAAAGGAATTTATGTGTAGCCAGATGATGACGTAGGAAAGTTGAGCTTGTCTAACTTGAAATGACGCGCCCCTCCCTCGTATTCACTGTACAAAAATGTTTCATTTATATCAACTTTGAAGTGGTGGGGCGCGTCATTTCAAATTAGACAAGCTCTAACAAGGTTTGTTTAAAATATCATAAGGGAGAAATGAGTATATGCCCTTATGTTACAGAATTTGTTATCCACTTCATGAACTGTATTACGTTTTATGATGGCTAACGCAGTAGATTACTTTAAAAAAATATTTTGAAAAAAAATAATAATTTTAGGCTCCTAGAGAATTTCACGACCAAGACGAATAAATTATACCTCTCAATTTCAAGTAAGTCAAAATGGCTCTAGAGTCTAGGTCCCAGACTATAGAGTATAGAGTATGCCAAGAGAAGAAGCATAAACATACTCAATACTGTTATTGAAGGTTCTATAACCCTCCTGACTGTAGTGCGGTCGGGTAATGAAATATTACTACACTAAATTGTAAAAAAAGATCAAAGTGATATGCGTGTGTGAGTGCATTTTGCGTGCATGTAAGTACTTACTTGAGGCGCTTGACATATTTCATCATTTTCTCTATGATTTCTCGTAGTTTTGTGTTCTCGCTCAGAACATCTGGCGCCTTCGCCCCACAAGGACACACTTTATGAGTGAAAGTACACCTGGAAACATAGCCACTGTAATATCTACCCGAATATTCCATCTACTACACTTGTCATAAGACGGATCAAATACTTGAATATTATGAATAAAAATATTTACTCCACAGTCCACACTAAACAAGATTGGACAGTGAAATCAATACTTTTGATAACAAGGGCCTCTACAAGCTACATACAAACTCCAAATACTGTTAACAGACACAACTATACAACATATCAATTTAAATAGATCCAACTCTATTTTCGCAGGAATATTCGTGAGCATACCTCATGCATCGCGTATGACCGCATTTGCCAGTGACAGGTGCGACTGGAATCCGCCTACAGCTTAAACAGCTGATATCGTCGACATTCGGCGTTTTCAGACAACGAGACAGCTTAATTAGCTTGTTCGCCATCCTCGATACCCTTATAGCTTTATTCCCGCTTATCTGTGTGGAATGCGCCTTATGTATCGCTTTCCTCATCTGATCGTCCCAGCTCTGATGCGACGTATTCGGTAGCAGCGACTTTTCGTCAACGCTGATCGCGTATTTGGACTCGAAATCACTCTTCGATTGGGACTCCGTCGCAGTTAACAGTTCCGTCCCAGATAATCTTTCCGAGGTATCAAAATTCTCGCCGGCTACAGAGAGATGTGAGGCGTCTATGTCAGATAGGCGTTCATTTATGTATTCGTTGTTCGCTGACGGTATATTCCTTATTGCCAACGTATTGTTCGCTTCTGAAATATCAATTATTTCTATCCTGCTATCACTCTCCTGTCGCTTGTCTAGATTCGTGTAAGATGACTGCCCTTGGATCACTGTGGTGGAGCGGTTTTCCTCCTGTGGTGCCGGTCTTCTTAAAATGTTTGTCTCGTTCTGATTGGCCATTCTGTAAGCCTCTATCCTCTGAATAACTGCAGGAAATCGTTGCTCTGTCTGACAATAGTTGTCTCTGATTAGTCCGTTGATCTGATTGTAGTGGCAGCGGGGCATCCAATATGTGTCGGTGTATGGCACCTGAAAGAAAACAACATCTTTATATTATGTAGAGCAGGGACTCCTAAAACGTATTCCGCGGATCTCAGGGGCTGCGTTGAAAGTCGAGAGGTTTTAAAACTGATCTGTTACAATGTGTTGTTGACACGTAATATAAAATGAATTCCTCGCTATTTCTTTATTTTTAATGGGTTTTTTTTATCTATATAGTATTGATTAGGTCTGATCAACAAAATAGTACCTAATGTTAGGAGTAACAGAATCATTACAATAAACATTGCTTCAGTTATTATTCACTAACTCTATCAAAAGTGGCAAATAAAATCCATAGCAACAATTTTCGCGTTATGCAACCACTATAATTCTACCTTCGTTGCTTATTAATTAGCCACAATTATCTCTGAAGTGGTCGGTTCATTAAGAAACAAGGTCTTGTATTTGTTGTTCTTGTTTGCATCTCTAGTAGTCCATTGAAATGTTACATTTGCTTTGCATTTATTAGAGGACGCAATTTTATTTTTGGAATATGTTAGGGGGGTCAATAGAAGCTTAACCTCAAGTTTGTGGGGTCACCACTCTTGTCCCCCGGTCGGCATCTTGAAAAAGGGGGCGACAACACTATTTTCGTGATATTTCGGAAACTATACGTCTTACAAAAATTTTGTAAGAATATAATTTGTTGCAAATTATTTTTCCTACAAATATGTATATATAACTTTTTGACCCTAAATTAAAAAATTTAAAAGTTATAAGCAAAAAAGTGAGAATTTTTTTAAAAAGGTTTATTATCACTTTTTAGCTTTGTTTAATACATTTTACAATAAAAATACTTTAAGCCAACCTTGTAGATAGGCCTGAAATGCTTTATAGTTTATAGTACAGTAGGCATGTGCAGACTAGTATAGTAGGCATACTATAATATAGTTTGCACATATTTATGTAGTGCAGTAGGCATATTGTAGACTATGGCTGCAGAAAAGTAAGCCTGAAATGCTTTACAGAATAGTAGGCATACTGTTAGAGCATTTTAGGCCTGCTTTTTTGTAGCCACACATGCTTTCACAGTTTCCTTTGCATCTGCAGAAAAATAATTCCATGAAATCGGGGGGATTTGGGGATTTTTTTTCAAAAGATCATCTACAAGGTTGGCTTAAAGTATTTTTATTTTAAAATGTATTAAACAAAGCTCAAAAGTGATAATAAACCTTTTTAAAAAACTCTCACTTTTTTGCTTATAACTTTTAAATTTTTTAATTTAGGGCAAAAAGTTATATAAACATATTTGTAGACAAAATAATTTGCAACAAATTATATTCTTACAAAATTTTTGTAAGACGTATAGTTTCCGAAATATCACGAAAATAGTGTTTTCGCCCCCTTCTTCAAGATTGCGGCCGGGGGACAAGAGCGGCGACCCCACAAACTTGAGGTTAAGCTTCTATTGACCCCCCCCCCCCCCCAACATGTTCCAAAAATAAAATGATTTGAAAATGTTTAGAAATGATGTTCGTGTCTTTCATAGAAGAACATAGATGCTGAATTACATTTATCAGTTGCCATCACTACAAATACTGTGGACTGATTTTTTTACAAGCAGCTACTGCGGGGCTAAAATGGTCGCTTTGATGAATCATGATATGAATCATAATGCGATTCATTTTTCTAAAATCGCAAAATGCAACTCTGCTTGCAATTATTCATTTCTGTATTTTTGTACTGATTTGACATTTGTCAGTTTGACAGTTTTGACAATTCATTTGCTGAATTGATTGAGAGGAATTGCTAAATGTGACCATTTTAGCCCTGCTGAGCGTGGAATCTAGTTAATCTGGCGTCTACTACCGTACTTCCTATACACTGTCTGTGGGAGTCAACGCAAAGAAGAGTCAATGTTTTACTGGGTTAAAAAATTACTAAATTTTCATTATTGGCTGCAAAAATATACTAAAAATTGTTATTTTATATAAAACTAGCTGTCCCGGCAAAGGTTTCTTTGACATAATATAAAGTATTTCGCCCATATTATTTTATTGAAGTGACTAAATAAGTATGTCTCCATGGCAACGTCGATCGCTATCTCGTCGCACAAACAATGGTCGCCGTCAGTCTCAGGTTGTAATAATTTATTATTATTTATTCAACAAATGCACTTATCAATATATAAAGTAGCCAGTAGCCGATTCTCAGACCGTAGAATATGCATATAAAATTTGGTAAAAATCAGTAAAGCCGTTTCGGAGGAGTTTGTGGACTAACATTGTGACACGAGAATTTTATATACATATAAGATAAATTATAAGTTATAAGTTGTTATTTTTTTTTGTTTTCCTTTTTTTGTAACTTGACTGGCACCTACACAATTTTTGTTCCTGTATCGCCCAAAGGTTGACTGGTAGATGCCTAATGGCATTAAGTCCACCTTTGTACTTTTTATGTGCATAAAGTTTTTTAATAAATAAAAAAAATAAACAAATAAATTACAAATTACGTAATCCTTACCCACATAGTTAAGTCTTGGGGTTTGAGAATCCCCACGTGGATCGGGGGTGTAACTTTGAACCACGTGGTGCACGGGGGTTAAACTTATTGATCTCGACAGCAGGCTCTACATAATAGGCTGTTATTTTTTACCCGACTACGGCGAAGCAAAAAGGAGGGTTATGATTTTGGCCTGTATGTATGTGGGTATGGATGTTTGTCTGTTCCCTCGTAACTTTAAAACTACAGGTCCTATTTAGACAAATGAGGTGTTATTGGAAGCGTCTTTATTGTCTGCTGGTTATAGGCTACATGACTTAACGTAAAATTGACTATAGCGCCATCTAGGGCACTTAAAGAACTTTGTTAGCACATTTCAAATATATAAAAAATTTATTAGCTCCCCCCCCCTTCCTGAGCCGCGTCGTTAGTGTTGAGATTTAATTCTCCTGTTTTCGGAACTAAGTTATAAATTGAAAGTGAAATTATTGTACCCTAAACTAAACATACTTTTTGAGTATTATTTGATTACCGTGTGATACCTGTACCCTCGGCCGGAACTCGGCTGCGCCCCACCAAGTTCGGGCCGAGGGTGCAGGATACCTGGAAATGTTGTCGCATCGTTAGTGTTGAGCGTGGTTCTTGAGATACAGCTTGGATATGGACAAACGGGCAGGCTGATATTTTATTTTTGTGATCGGGTCCCGTTTTTACCCTTTGAGTAAGGGACCATAAAAAGGAGAAAATTAACCATCTCCGTTATTATGCTATGCTAACGCGGACGAAGTCGCGGGCAACAGCTAGTGAAACAATAAATAACTATTCATTTGCTCACTATAACCAAATAAATTGTAAAATATCCTTAATATGGTCGTCGATCATTTGAGGAGTTGGGAAGGTTAAGAAATTTATCGAGCGAATTTTAACCCCAAAATAATTGAAATAAAAATAAAGTTTAAAAAACTAAAACCCGACTACTAAAACGCGCTCTAAAAAGTACGAAACAAGAAAACAGTTTATAGGGATATGGAAATGTTTAAAGGATAGCCGTGGTCGTATGCCACCTACTACGAGTATTATAGCAAAACAGATTCATTGTAGATCACAGAAATAAGATCTAGGAGATCTGTGTTGTAGATAATAAAATTGGGCATATATACGACCACGGCTATCGTTTAAACATTTCCATATCTCTATAAACTGTTTTCTTGTTTCGTACTTTTTAGAGCGCGTTTTAGTAGTCGGGTTTTAGTTTTTAACTAATATTTACACATCAATCAAGAGGCACAATATCACGTTATTAAAATGTATGATTATTATGACCCCGCAAATGTACGATAAGCTATCTAACATGTATTATCAAACACTCTTATCTACTATACCTACGGACAAAGCACCCTCATAATAGGTACGAAAATATTTGCAAAACATTCAAATTGTTGCTAAAATATTAACTTTTATCACGAGGCTCGTATCCGTTCGAAAATATTAAAATAGGAAAAATGATAACATAATGCCAAATATACAAATTCAGACTAACCAAAAATCTCAATATCTGAAATCTGAATCTACTATCCTGCGTTTGTTACTTCACGCATAATATTACAGTTAAACGAATTTTAATGAAACTTAGTATGGTGGAAGTATAAGTTAATACTTAATATAGAATAGCACATAACATAAGTCACTTTTTATTTAGAAATACATAATAGTAATGTCATGGGACCTTTACCCGTTAACGATTGTGGTCAAAAGCTACACTTTCGGCCACACTCAGATTTAATGTTATTTAACTTTAACTAAGAGATTGACAGAAAATATATGGATTTAATGTCAAAATCTTCATTACAGTTAAGTAATCATGAATATATTTTTTTTATTGATTTTTCATTAAATCTCACCGAGCCTGTTTAATGTTCATACATAATATAACATCTCAATATTATGAGCGTTTGATCTAGCGATGAACTTGGCCTAGCGAATGCATCGAACCGGTTACACGACGGAGAAATTATCATGAGAATGTGGAATTTAGTTTTAGCGGTACATTTATTATGTACAAGTTACTACAAAGTTAAATATCGTTGAATAGCGCGCTTGCACATAGTCGTTTCATATCTTATGTATGTATTTAAAATTTTGATAAAGATGGTCGAACGGAAACTTTGTCGACATCCATACTGTCTATGACCTCTTCATTTTGCTAAAATTTGGTATGGAGGTACTTTGAGTCCCGGGAAAGGACATAAGATACTTTATATTCTGAAAAAATGTACGGTTATCGGGAGAAAAACGAAGTTTATTCGAAGTAACGGGCGTCATCTTGTTTTACATAATATATTTTTATTTTTTTCATTCGGTAAGCTGAATATTAGTTTGTACATGCTAGCTGTGTTATTTTCATGGTGGAGGTGTGAAATTGTGGAAATTAGATTTCAGTGAATTCATACCTGGCAATTTCGACTAAGTTCAACCTCTATAGAGTCTGGTAGAACTTAAGGCCGTCCCCCGAGCAAACGACCTTGGCCATACATTTGCCGCGTTGCCGAGATCGCGCCAAAACCCTATTATTTTTACTTATCTTAGTTCAAAATTATCCTAAAAAAAAATTAAAACGGCGAATATGTAGTTTATGATATTGTCGATCTATTGGCGTGAGTTTCAAATAAAAGTAATTTGTAAATCCTAAGGAGATGCTGAATGTATGCTTGAATTTTAACAAATTGGTATTACTTTGGAAGCTGATATAATGAGTATAAGAAACAAAAATAGAAAATTTAAAACGACAAAAGGAATGTTGATATACTGAAGATTATTGATGTATTTTTATTATAACTTTGTAGCTTTCAGATTATGAGTTTATAAGGTTTTAAATACGGTCAATTACGGAATCTCCGGACGGAACGCCCTTAAACAACAGTACCGAAAAAAATATATATTGTTGATTGGTCAGTGGTCTTTAATCTCCAACTGCTCACGACGATTTTTTTCCAAACTCAATAGGTTTCCAGAAAAAAAAATTACCGTGGTCATCGATTTTTCTGCAAATATTCTATTAACTTCGTAACCTGTTGGCTTAGACTTTAGAGCATTGCAAATTTTATATTTAACTAGCTGTTCCGGCAAACGTTTCTTTGCCATATTATAAAGTATATCGCCCGTATTTAATATTTTATTGAAGTGACTAAATAAAGTGTGTCACCATGGCAACGTCCATCGCTATCATGGTCGTCGTTTTTCTCGTTTTGCAATAATTTACTATTATTTATTCAACAAATGCTCTTACCGATATAATAAGTACCGAGTAGCCGATTCTTAGACCTACTGAATATGCATATAAAATTTGGTAAAAATCAGTAAAGCCGTTTCGGAGGAGTTCGTGGACTAACATTGTGACACGAGAATTTTATATATAAGATAAATTATAAGTTATAAGTTGTTATTTTTTTGACGTGACAACGTCTTAAATTAGGTTGCGGCTGGGAGTCACTTATGAAAAAGTGTAACGCTCGGTAACGTTACGATGAGTCACCGAACGAGAGAGAGGCCCGCCGAATGCCTTGCGTCTCTCTCCCACACGTTGTCACGTAAAATCTTCGCCCGTAAAACCGACTTTACAGGCAACCATTTTTATATCAGATGTTGAGTTCGAAGAAGACAAATATATCTGTGAAAACCGTTTGCAAATCGGATCAGTAGTTTTCATGTTAAAGAAAAAGGTTTGATACAAAAGGGGGGTTTGATAGAGGGGTGGGAGGGAAAAATTTATACACCAGATGTTAAGTTGGAAGAAGACAAATATATCTGCGAAAACCGCATTCAAATCGGATCAGTGGTTTTCGTGTGATGCTGGAACAAACATACAGACAGACAGACAAAAATCTAACCACATTTTTGGCTTCTATAGCGATGTAGTGACACCCCCCACTTATTATTTTTTCAATATCTTTAATGTACAGAATTCTCATTTCTACAGTTTTATTATATGTATAGATACATTATCATTTATCAGTTACACTTCCTCACGAGGAATTTTTAATCGAACAGTCATGTCGCGTCCATTTGAAAACTATAATTTCCCCTCCTGGCCCTTACAGCTAAAAATCTATATATATAAAAGAAAGTGGTGTTAGTTACACTACTTATAACTCAAGAACGGATAAACCGATTTGGCTGAAAATTGGTGGACAGGTAGCTTAGAACCAGGAAAAGGACATAGGATACATTTTGTCCCGGAAAAATGTACGGTTACGGCACAATATACATTTATGATTTGCGCGTAAAATATTCAATCGATTTTTATGAATTTTGGTATGGAGATACTTTGACTCTCGGGAAAGGACATGGGATACTTTAGGTCCCGGAAAATGTCCGGTTACCGCACAATAAACTTTTCTATTTCAGTCTATTTTTATTAAATTCGGTATGGAGATACTTTGAGTCTCGGGAAAGGACAAGGGATACTTTTAGTCCCGGAAAATGTACGGTTCCTGCACAATAAACTTTTATGATTTTCGCTTAAACTATTTATATCTATTTTGATTAAATTTGGCATGAAGATACTAATTTTAATCTATTGTTTTCTTAATTATACCAATTATTATTCGAATTAATTAATCATCGTTAAGACAGGACAACGTCTGTCGGGTCAGCTAGTATTAGAATAAAATATATTATGAAATATGATATTGGGAAAAGGTGGTAATGTGGCCCCTGCGTATATTATATTGGCTAATTTTGGTGCAACGGGATGCTCGCGGCATGCTGCTAATTTAGTGCCGTACAAATTCAACAGAGGCTTTCACGTTCGATTGTCATTTGATCGAGTTCAAACTTGCGACCGGCGAAACTTTCAAGTGTGTGTGATTTTGTTTCGATAGTTGTTAAAAAATAGGAAGATTTGGCTTTTGGGTTCGAACAACGGATACATCAAACTCTTCTCCTACGGAATTTAAAAGGTAAATATAAAATTATACATTGAATAAATATTTTTGGAACGTTTGTTTAAATGTTAGCAATACTTGTAATTTGGCCCCTCACATTGGTCGTAATGTGGCCCCGGGGGTCACATTATATATTGTAAGAGAGTTTTATGACGTGGAATACATAACCACTATGGAGAAGGCTCTGGTAGGAATGACGTTTGACGCCAGAGAGACACTACAATATCCAGCAGCAGCTCTGAAAGTGACGAAGACGCCGTAAATACCGATTATGACGCCTCGTATACAAATATGGTTCCTGAAAACGCGGACGTGCCATGTATGTTCTGCGACACAATTTATTCCAATGACAAAGCTGGAAATATATTGATAAATAAAGTCAATTTGAAAATATGATTTTATGAAAATAGGAATTGTACTGACGAAAACGCTTTTGCGGTACTTCCGATTTGGATGTGACGTCATCCCATTTGTAATTTAATATCTTTTATTTATCGCGCTCGTTATATGTAAGTTTATTTGTACATAAATAATATGAATAAGCCTAGAAAGATTTATAAAATATATTTTCTTGAATAATTGAAATAAAATATCAGTTTTATATATTATCTCCATTTATTGTAGTTGGGAAATGAAATGACCAAAGCTTTTCTACAAAAGTGTTCAATATTACAAATGATTTCTAAATTGGCACTGTTAGACTCGTACGCTTAGCACATAAAACTTTTTTAAATAAAGAAAGTATAAAATACAAAAAACATGACGTCATACTATGGCGGTACACTGGCGGACAGTGTTTTTGGCGCCATATAAAAGACATATTTTTCAATCGACATTTTTATGGGTTTCTACTGTTAAAAATATTAAAATATTCGTTTTTTTGGTGAAAATGAATGATTAAGAAGCGACTAGAATGAAGAAAAAAAATAGGTCAAGTAGCCTATTGGCAATAGTCGAGACTCGAGAGCATAAGAAGTTACATAGATATACGCGGCTTTTAATGTTGCACATTAGGTATTATAAAAAAAGGTTTCATAATGTAGTTGGGCAATGAAGATTTGAAAGGCTGAGACTGCTATACATTTTCAACGGTTTAACATTATGTTATAGTATAGGCTTATAGCTCCTTAAATGTCATGTATTAGTATTTTAAATTTCAAATTTTTCCAACTTCCATATGCTTTAGACTTTATGAGTTATTATGGTTTCACTAGAGTGAATTAATGCTTTATTCGCCTTGAATATTTGGCACATGCTTCATTTTGTTTCCAATCTCCAAGTGATACAATTGGAGTCTGGATTGAATGATGCCGAATGAAAGGAAGAATAACTAGAAATTATCCGTGAAGTATGATAACAGCTCGATATAATGAAAAAATATTATGATTATTGACAAATTGATGTCTCAAGCTGTTATAAGAAAGCCATTACTCAATGCTGCCCTTGGCACAAATAACGTAAGCAATCCATAATAAGTTGATCGATGTTCTTTATTTTATTCAACTTCTCTGGGCCAGTTAAGGTCAGCTCTTCGGAGACGCTGAACCATTAATTATATTCTCGAATTTATCCTAAACTAGATGATACCCGCAACTCCGTTGCGCCAAAATTCGTTTATCGCGCGGGAATCGTACATTTTTTTCGGGACAAAAAGTATCCTATGTCCTTTCTCGGGACTCAAAGAACCTCCATACCAAATTTCAGCAAAATCGGTTCAGGGGTTTGGACGTGAAGAGGTAACAGACAGACAGACACACTTTCGCATTTATAATATTAGTATGGATGTAGGCATGTAACTACCTAGTCTATACTCTCTAGTTAAATAAAATATTTTACACTAAAAAGTAGCTAGTAGGTAAGTCGGCCTCATAATATATCTCCTCTGATTCCATACAGTTTCAAAAAATTAAAATAAAAAGTACTAAATAAAAAAAAAACTTACATTAGCACGAGACGTGGAAGCTATAATGTTGTCTAGTACGAGTACACTGGAGGTGGCAGCGCTGCTCGAAGACGATTCATAATCCTAAAATAAAATTTATTGCGTTTTAATTCCAAAAACCGATCATGTCAGCCAACACGAGCGAGTCGCCTATCACAAATTCATGATGACATTAAAATGGTATCAACAAACAAACACGTCATCGGTTCGTGAAATGTTGATCGCCAGATAAACAGTTGCATGATGCATTGACAATTTGCTGCAGCGTCGTTATAATTAAAGGTGGCAATGACACGTAAGGTATTCTGGTTTATGAGAGCATAAAGCAACGATAGTGAAAATAAACATTTAAAGCATTCTAAATAAGCTACAAAAGACGTGGTCCAAATAACATACAAATCAGAAGACCAGCTTCTATTTATATTCTGGTTCAAACAAGGTCAATTCATATAAATATTAAAAACAAAATTAATCACTTAAATAAAATATGCGCTGCCAACGCCGTCGAGGTTGGCACAACCGCACTCGAAAACAAAGTCGCAAAGCACATAAACAAAAGTTATAACACAAATTGGCAATGTCAAACAAAAATTAGGCGCATTTGAACACAGAATTGAATACCTCGTTCTTTGGTAATATAAAACCCCAGAGCTATCAGAAATAACACAGACCCCGGTCGCGGTAAGCTATCGTCTGGCGCGAGTATTACTTACAACAGTGCTTACGCAAAGCAAGGTAAGCGGCGGCCTTACATAACGCGACCTACTGGCATAGTGACTCAATAAGTGTATGCGCTTGCACCGACTCCCATCAGCGACTATCGCACGATAAGTGAACCAGAACAAAAAACGCTGCGAAATTAGAGAGATTAATTGGATCATTTATCGGGACGAAACTTTTATTTGTCGTTTAAATGGAAAGAAGTCCCATAGTGACATTATATGATCAAAGAACTGTAATAATAATAAATAATTTGTGCGACAAATTATAATATATGCTCCACCTCGTCCACTAACCTGAAGGGCCCATAACCTGTTAAGTTTTCGCTAACTTTAATGCTCTACCATATAAGTCACGAAATCTCGCAACAGTAACAGAAATACTATTGCTAGAGTTCGCGAGTTACTTAATGATTACGCCAGGACTGGTTCCATGTGCAATTTACAAATTAACAACATGGCTCAATAGTATATTATTATACTTTTAGGATACCACAGTAGGACCAGATGGGCGTGGGATTCGTTGAAAAGTAGAGCACCATATTTTGTGAGCCTTATTCCCGTAATAAAAAGTTCTGTGGCCTAGTAGTTTACACTTTAGATAGGAATAATATGGATATTTCAGTGATTATGTGTTCCATTTATGCATTATAACGTGGAACATCATTAAATCCATATTTTCTTGAAGACAATACAGAATGAGGTCTTGAATGTCTATCAACAAAAGATGATATTATATATGCAAGTATAAGAGCATAATATAATAAAGTATGTCCTGCTACTGATTTCTCATAAATTATATGTATCAGTTTAAGTATTCCACTGGATTTTGAGAGTAAATAATGAGAAGTTTTGTATGTTGCACACAAACTTCGGCATAATGAAAAAGTATTAAATGGTTAGTCAGAAAGAATTGTTATAAAAACTTCATTGAAGGTTAAAGGATGGAACATTTTATTTGAAGGATACAACAAATAAAAGCAACATTGTCCTTTTACTAATTGTCAGGGACAATTATTATTATTCTGTATCTATGCATTCCTAAAGGACATTTCAAACCTTTCAAAATATTAACAATAGATTTTTCCTAGGGAAACATTAACATTAAAGTAATTTACAATGATATTACAGTATGGTTTAACAAGAAGCACAAGTTAGTTTTTCATTAACCTGGGCAACTTAATCAAAAAAACCTCCATGTAGATTCTGCATGGTCTACTTTACAACTGTGTTAAATTTCATCAAAATCAGTTTAAGCTTAAAATGGGGAAAAATAAAATATATTAACTCTTCTTGAATGCTTCAAGCCCTAAACGGTCAAATGCAACTGCGATAACAATAGAAATCTATTGTGTCTCGTTTTTTCCATGATTGAGGGAATTATGCTTCAAGCCCCAAGTGGTCACCGGCGACCGCAATAACAATAGAAAGCTATTGTGTCTTGTTTTTCCACAATCGAGGGATTAAACTATATTAAAACTATTTATTTACTACTAACAAAACCTTGACATCTGTATGTACAAAGCTTTGCATTTGAAAATGTTAAAATTATATAAGTTATCAATTATTTAATAATATGAGCAATTGAATAACATTTTTATATTATTTTTATCACCGGCCAATTTTTATTAATTATTATAAAATTACTTAAGTTCTTAGTTCACTTACTTGAAAAATATATAATGACGAATCACTTGAAGAAATGTTTGTTATGTAATATAGATGACTAACAAATTATTTAAATTTACTTACTCAAAAACTATCAGTAAGTAATAAATATTATATTTTACTATATTTCCTAAGTGTTACAATATAAAGACAATGTGTTACGATAAAGTCCAAAAAGTTTTCTATTGTGATACACAAAGCGCGGCAACTCATCCCTTTGTCATATAATCCTTACATAATTTCTTATGTAATAAGCACATGGTAAACATATCCTTTTTGAACTTTATCTTGCTAAAATAATTAACTCCAAATTCGGTATAGTATTTAAAAATATACTTAGTATTGTATTTTTGCCGGTATATCGATAATAAATATAAAAACATACTTATTTGACAAAAATCTTACGTTAACTGCACTCGTATTTCCTTGTGGTATTCCTATTCCCGCAACTGGTAACATGTCTGGAATAATGTCCTCTTATTGTTTAATTTTAATATCTTCTGGATTATTGTACACATTAATTCAAATATCTGTCACTCTTATTAAAATAATAATTTTGAAACAACACTTCCACGTGCTAACTTGACATTGCGCCAGTCGACACTACCAGTTTCAGTGTTGCCAAAACATTGTTTCCCAGTTTTGTGAAAATAAACAGGTACTTACCTAGATATAAAATTATAAATTAATGCTGTTGAGCAATTTTCATTTCTTATTATCAACCCGGCAAGTACTCAGTAGAAATATACGATTGGAATTATTATTATAATCTGATCTGCAATCCAGAACTCCAGAGAGAACATTTTAAATGGTACTGAAATTGATATCAACAGAATTTTTTATTTACGCCTCTAGTACACCGACGCGTTCGCCGGCGGTTCGCCGGCGGCAGCGGATCGCAAACGATTTACTGTCTCATCTGCCACACGACAATGCGTATATTGCATCTCGCTCGGCGAATACCTGCGGTGTAAACGGTGATTCGCAGTTCCTTGCGAACCAATACCGACAAGGACGCAACTAATTCATTTAAGCTAATGTTAGAGCGAGACAAAGAGTATGTGAAATTCTGCCATACTGCTGACAGAAATCGTTGGCGATTCGCCGCCGCCGGCGAACGCGTCGGTGTACTAGAGGCGTTAATGTTTAACTTAATTTTTAGTTGTACCATGTTGTACTTTACTATGCAGAGTTCTAATTACAATTAAAATTTTCTGCCCAGCTGGGAAGAAAATTTTTCCTACAGTTCCAGATTCCCGATAATTCCGATTAATTTCAAAGTGAAATTATTGTCATCTTGATATCACAGTAAACTTATATGTTACATTTTTTTTTACACCTCACTCAGATAAGATTTTGTTAACATTCTTTTTGATTCAAATAAATTTTCAGAGTTTTATGTGTCTCGAGCCGAAAGGGGAAAATGGTTACAAGATCTTAAGCTTGTCACAGCCTTGACTGCTCCTATAAATAAAGCAAATTTAATTTTATTCAAAAATTAATTATCTTAATCTAATAAATTTATTGAATTTTTGTTCAAATATTAAATATTAGTCTGGTATCCCTTTATTATTATTTCGATAGCTTGACATCTGTCAAATTATAGGACGTAAGCACATTAAAGTCGCAAAATAGCTGTCGAGTGTCGCCGCGACATGTTGTATGTTTATTAACTTCCTATTCTGCCTAATGTCATCATATTTTTTTAGTAAATAGGATAGAATCTATATCTAATAGTTTTTTGTTATTTTTAAGAGTAAATATAAATTCCTACTACTCGATCAAGCCAACTAGACAAATGTCAAAGCTTGCTCTCTCGCTCTTACGCACGTCGCTAGCAATGCATAATATGTGAGAGAGCATGGTTTGGCATTTGTCTAGTTGGCTTGGTCGAGTAGTACAAGCTGTTGATGTGCCAAATAAATAAAATTTATTTGGTAGTTGGAACCGAATAACCTATTAATTTATTTTACTATCTGAAAGGATACAAATTAATTAGTGTAAAAATTGGCACTGGAGGATTGCGCTGTGATAAAGCTAAATGGCTGATGTGATTTTGATGAGGTATTGAGTTAGCACTTAACTGGATTTATTAGTAGGTTAAATTTTACTGCGGAAAAACATCACGGAAATCATAATAAATAATTTAACTTACTTTTACACAGCGGGTACCTTAGGTTATAGCCTATAGGTACCTAGCAACTAACACCGCGGGGAAAATCTAGTATATATTTTAAATTATAATAAGTACCAAAACATACACGATTTACAAATTACATATTATATTTTAAATAACATAATAATCATAATAATTATTATATTCAATTGTAAATCCGATAATATTACACCCAATACCAATCCCAATACCCATGTTTAACTGGTGAATTTCATGCCAAATCCAAAATACCTATCCTACAAAAATCCAACAGCATGATCGAGCTGGAATTTGTCGCGGCGACAATATTCATCGACTGCCACAGATTATATTATTTAAAAAGATATAACTGCGAACTGCTAGATAGCGACGCGACGCGACGCCCGCGACGGCTAGCGACTTGTTTCCTAAAAAAATAGGTACCTGCCTTGTATCTAGATGACGGATCTTATCTTATTCTGATTTCTGATAAAAAAAAGGTGTTGATGGGCAACAGGACGAGCTTGTGAAATTAGAATCAAAATCTATAATATGTACATAAAAAGTTTATAAAATTTACAAAACACTTGTGTACCTGTGTTACAATCGTATGCATCGAAGTTATATGCACAGAAACATTATTGTTCGCCTATAAAGTGATTTTCCAAATAATATTCCGTGTAGTCTTCTAAATCGTCATAAAATGAATATTATTTAGATGCTGTAAACTCGAAGACACCATGGAGGACGACGGTGACGACAAAGATGACACAAAACGGTAAACATTGCACCCACTTCATTAATTAAATACAGGACAGGATCATGATATCTGCTAAGTAGTGCAAATTTTATTGCAACGTAGTTCTTATATTATTGCGATTTGACATTTCCTTCCAGTGCTAACAATGCAGTATAGCAAGTTCAGTGCATTCTCATGTGTTTTTTCTCAAGTTATATTTTGCAATATGGTTTTATGTTTCCCTATATGAATACATTGGGTACATGAAAATGGTGTTCTAGTTATTTCAGTAATTATTTTCTTGTGTATTTTTTCGTACACCCTAGTCTTTCATGTTAGTATATTATTGGGTAAAATATAAAAGAGTAGGACTCATTGAAATATGTGAGTTCCGTACAATATGTACAAGAATTTCAAAATGCATAATATGAGATTTAATTAATTTAGAATTATGCAACACTTTTCTTCTCTTCTCAATCTTAAAATTAAACAACAAGAGGAGATAAAGAAAGGAAACCACGCATTTATACGCTATGACAAGCTTGTCATAAAAGAGAATGCGTCAGAAAATAAATCAAAAGAATATAGCACTAAATATGGAGAAGAAAAAAGCCAAAAGGGGAAAGAAAACACTGACACGAAAAGAAAAAGGTCACCGACAAACTCGCCAAAAGACTCTGAAATAAGACACAAAGATACAGATGCAAGCGCACCAAGCAAAATAAACAAAAACTACCATATTTTTCGTCACAAAAGTACCGCAGACCAATAATAGTAAATTACAACAACTCAAAACTGTCACCGGAGCCATTACTATAAATGCAAATTGCACAAATGGAAATAAACTAAAACACAATAAGCTAACACTATCAAAAACCACTAAAATAACAAAAAATTTACATAAGAAGCAGATTGATTGCTGGGAAACAATCAATTACTCCCCAACCCGGCTGGTCACCGTGGAGGAGTTAGACCAAAACCCTCCTAACAATAGTATAACAACAACCAAAAATAAAATGAGGTCAAGAATAATAATAGGCACGTATAATGTCAGGTCCCTGGCTACAACCTACCGTTACTTGGAACTCGTACACGGGCTGGATTCGATAAATATTGACATACTGGGACTCTCTGAAACGAGACTACAAGGATGCCAAATCGAGGAATATGCCAACTACATTCTTTGCTACATTGGAGAAACAAAGGGCCTACATGGCGTAGGTTTTTTAATTAAAAAGATCTGGAAGGACAATATCATTAATTTCAAAGGTATATCAGAGAGAGTTGCACTATTGCAAATAAAATTTGAGAAATACCAAGTTTCCATTATACAGGCATATGCACCAACGGAGAGTTACAGCGACATTGAATTAGAAAAGTTCTACGATGATCTTAAACATGCCCACGCTCTAGCCGACAGTAAAATTATTTTATTAGGAGACTTGAACGCAAAAATAGGACAACCAAAACCTGAAGAAAATTTGATTATGGGAAAATTTGGCCTAGGCATCAGAAACAAAAGGGGAGAACGTCTCATAAACCATGCGCAAGAATTTAAGCTCTCCATAATTAACACATATTATAAACTGAAACCTCAAAGAAGATGGACATGGAAATCACCCGACGACAGAACAAAGAATGAAATAGATTATATAATGTCAAATATCCCAAAATCTATACATAAATACGAAGTTCTTAACAATGTAAAATTTCGGACAGACCACAGATTAATACGAATAACTCTTTCCCTGAAACAAACAAAGAAAAGCAGAAACAATTTCAAACCTCAACCTAAAATCCCTAGAACAGAGGAAGAAATAAAACAATACAAAGACAACTTAAAACTAAACATAGAAAACAAACTAAATAACAACGCAAACGTGCAAGCATACTACGACACACTGGAAGAAGTCATAAAAAACAGTCTTGTCACTAAGACCGATAGACAGGAAAATACGAGACACAATGTATTTAGTAACGAAACACTTAATCTAATTAAAAAAAGAAACGAACTGAAAATAAAAGAACATAAAGATAAAAATACTAAACAAGAGCTAAGTAAATTATATAAAGAGACGAGTAAAGCAATAAAAAGAGATTACAAACAACATAGGCAAAGGATACTTACTGAAAATCTAAACAAATTCAGGAGCATAAAAAGAGGTCTAAAAGAGCTAAATCTACACAAAACATGGATACAAAATCTAGACAGACAAAACAAAGAAACCACAAGCAGACAAGAAATTTTACAAGAGGCAACAAACTTCTTCCAACAACTGTACAAAAAAAGAGAAGAAAACTTAGAACTTCGAAGTGACGACGAACATAGAAGTGACATCATAGAAACAGAACAACAAGTAGATGCAAATGAAGTATTAGAACTGTTGAAAAATCTTAAAACAAACAAAAGTCCAGGCCCCGACGGCATTACCAACGAAGTCTTAAAACTTGGAGCTCCAGTGCTTCTTACCCATCTTACCGATCTGTTCAACTTAATATTGGAAACCGAGGTAGTACCTACCCAATGGTATACATCAGATATCATCCTCTTACACAAAAAAGGTAATCCAAAGGACATCAACAACTATAGACCAATAAGCCTTCTAGCAAGTCTATACAAAGTGTTTTCATCTTTGATCTTAAATCGTATTTCAAAAACTATTGACAACGCACAACCTATAGAACAAGCTGGCTTCCGTTCTGGCTTCAGTACCTTAGACCATATTCAAGCATTAGAACAAGTAATTGAAAAATACGAGGAATTTAACAAACCGCTGTATCTCGGGTTTGTAGATTACAGCAAAGCCTTTGATAGCATCAGCCACGCCTCAATATGGACCGCATTAAACAAGCTGAACATCAGCTCGAAATATATAAACATCATAAAACTTATATACAAAAACAGCACTAGCAGAGTAAGACTGGAAACGAAAGGTGAACTAATTAGTATAGAGAGGGGCGTGAGACAAGGCGACCCCCTATCACCGAAACTATTCATTGCTGTACTAGAAAATATATTTAGAAACATCAACTGGAGAGCCAAAGGCATAAAGATAAACAAGAAATACTTAACCCATCTCAGATTTGCAGATGACATAGTCTTGCTATCAGAATCAGCATCAGACCTGGAAAATATGCTTGAATCATTAAACCAAGAAAGTAAAAAGATAGGACTAGAAATGAATGCCTCAAAAACGAAAGTCATGACTAACAGTATTAAACGACCTGTAAAAACAGAGAATAAAATAATAGAATATGTTGACAATTATATATACCTAGGAAAACAGATATCTTTTTATAAGACTCACAACATAGACGAAGTAGAAAGAAGACAAAATATAGCCTGGAAAAAATTCTGGTCCCTCAAAGAAATACTAAAAGGAGACTACTCAATAAACTTGAAAAAAATTGTACTGGATACCTGCGTGCTACCCAGCCTGCTTTACGGTTGCCAAACATGGGTTTTGTCATCAATAACAAAGCAAAAAATAATAAAAACCCAAAGAGCTATGGAAAGGAGTATCCTAAATATAAGGAAAATACAAAAAGTGAGAAGCGAAACAATTAGACAAAAAACAAAACTAACAGATGCCCTAAAACAAGCTCTAAAACTAAAATGGCAGTGGGCTGGACATGTTTCTAGGTATACCGATAACAGATGGACAATAGAAACCACTGAGTGGGAGAAGCCTACTGGAAAAAGAAGAGTTGGCAGGCCAAAAGGAAGATGGGCCGATGACCTAGTAAAGACAGCAGGCAAAAACTGGCTTAAGACAGCTAAAGACAGGGAGAAATGGAAGAACATGGAGGAGGCCTTCACCCGACAAGGGGCCTATACTACACAAGAAGGCTCGGCAGGGCACAGTGGAGGTTCCGGAGGCACAGGTACTGACGGGCTAGGGCGTCAGGGTGACAGATTACCAAACCTGCCACCTTACTCCCAGGGTCCGTCTGGGGCTCTGGGCTTGTGTTACCTCGAGCATCCACTGTACCACGCCAAGCCACGTGAGGTTAATAAGTAACAAACATGTAATTTTAGAACGGCAGTGTAATTTATAGGAAATAAAAGGCTTTTTTATTTTATTTTATTTTATTTATGCAACACTTTATTTGTAGTTGCTATTTTAATATTAGGTACCATCGAGAAAATTGATTCCTATTCATTTGAGAGACCAACGTCATTTGGTCAATCATGTCAATTCAATGTTAATTGTGATCTGTCGGCTGGGTTTGACGTAATGCGACCAAACTACATAGGTCCCCCATTTGCATAGGAATCAACTTCTCTGATAGTACACAGTATTAGCTAAACAAAAACTTTTTTGAAATAATTGTAATTTATAACAAGTTTCATACTCTGTCTGACAAACACAAATTTAGTTAACTAATATGCAAAAAAATATTGGGATTGCTTAAGAACTTTTCTCAAACACAATTTTTTTTTCACTTTTCAATATTTTTCACTATTCATAAAGAACATTAATTAATTCTACTATTATAGTGAAATAGAACAAAGTTATTAACAAAATTTAATAATTGTGTTAGTAACAGAATTTAACCCTTCGATTGTGGAAAAATGAGACACAATAGCTTTCTGTTGTTATTGCGGCCAGATGTGACCCCTTGGGGCTTCATGAATTAATAATTGTGCATAGATCTTACAACACTATATCCAACTATCCCGATATCTTAACTCAATACAATGCTATATCCAACTATCCTGATTCTTCTTAAAGAAATTTAAAATACTTTATTAATCCTTCAAGCCCCATACGAGCACTGATGACCGCGACAACAATAGAATACAATAGCATTTCTAAGAATCCCCGATCAAAGGATTAATAAATATCCTACTGTCAAGTAAAGTTACACCTATTATAATTAGTTTCCTTAATTTCATTAAAAAAAATATTCTTGCAATTATTTTTTAAAAATTGTCACAAATAGAGTTGCCAGGTTCCTAGACCGAAAAACCAGACAAAGCAGTCAGTTTGGCCGGACATTAGTACAAAAAAACCAGAAACTTGAGTATTGAGTACCTAGGTCCTAGAATCTAAATTTTTAGTATAGCAATATGTTCTGTAGCGTGTGTACAAATTTTCTGTTTTTTTAAACAATATCTAATAGCTCTGCAATTTAACATCTCATTAGGTGTCCGTCAACCGTCTGAAATTTGTAGGATTTTTATATAAAATTATAGATTCGAGGCTCTACACAAGCCGGTCTCCATTTAATTTTGGCCGGACACGCTAGCGAAAAGCCTGACTGTGTCCGGCTTTATCCGGAAGCCTAATTATAGAACAGCGTTTGTCACTAGGGTTAGTCACAAATGCTGTTCTATAATTATTGGTGAGCTAATAAAATAAATTACCTATAAGTTAATTAATAAATGAACACAAAATAATTTTTATTAATCCTTCGATCGGAGGTTCTAGGAATTCCCATTGTATTCTTTTGTTCTCGCGATCACCGGTGCTCGTGCGAGGCCTGAAGGATTAATATCCATATTAGTAGCATTATAAATGCGAAAGTGTCTGTCTGTCTGTTACCTCTTCACGCCTAAACTGCTGAACCGATTTTGCTGGGTATGGAGATACTTTGAGTCCTGAGAAAGGACATAGGAAACTTTTATCCAGGAAAAAAATACGGTTTTCGCGCGATATACGAATTTTGGCGCGACGGAGATGAGGAAATAAAGGTGCAAATTTAATTTGGTCTCCTTTGAATAAAATTATTTTAAGAATAATTTTATTATCATACCTTGAAGCAAATTTGAACCTATAATATTGGCTTTTTGGAAAATAAAGCTGTTTTTTAAGCATTTTGTGTATTAATCCACAAGAAAATAATTGTTCTAAATTATCTAAAGAACTAAACTGCATAATGCATTCATAACTCAATACATCATTTTTAGGGTTCCCTAGTCAACAAGGAAAGTTTCGGTCTGTCCGTCCGTCTCTCCGTCTGTCTATCCGCGATTTGGCTCAGTTTTTTTTTTTTTTAATAGAAGGCAGGTCGCTATAGCCCTGGCGTCACTGCGACCCATGAGGATCTATTGTGACTATTGGCTCAGATACTATAGGACCTACAAAGCTGTAATTCGGCATTCTGATTGCAGATATTAATGATGCCGACAAAATGGTATTGTGTCTCGTTTTTCCACGATCGAAGGAATATAATAATAAATTCTTAAACAACTTATTTTTTTAATGGTACCTACTGGGGAGGCCCAGTACACATCAAGCGGGGATGGGTTTTTTTTTGCGTCCACCCGACCGTGTGGGGTGTCGTTGGATAGGTTTTTAAAAATATTATGAGTATTCATATACCATTTACCGATTTAGGGATCCATTTGTGAAATATAAAGTTTTAAAGTAGAAAAAATCGTTAGAGTCCAGCCCATCTCTCTTCTACCAGCTAAACAGTTGCTTCTGGAAATGTGAAAAAATTCACGGGAGTCGGAAATATGCTGAATTTAAAAGGCAAACTATCACGGACAGAAGACTGCATAAGTTGTAGAGTAATAGTCGATTGATTAAAAAAATGTATTCGGCAAAGTATAAAGGAACTTTTCGTACAAATTCCTTTGAACGTAACTGAGATGATTACAGTGTTGTTAACTTACTATTAAACACCCTATAAATGTACATTCATTGACCATACAAAAATTATCAAAATCTATTGGTACTACGGAACCCTATATTGCGCGTGGCCCGACACGCACTTGGCCGGTTTGGGGGCGTCCACAAATTACGTGAGGTGTTTTTTTGAATTTTTTGACCCCCCCTCCCCCTCGGGTGAGATTTCGTGAGATTTTATTCAACCCACAATCCTCACGTGAGATTTTTCAAAATGTGGATTTCTTACGTAAACGTTTGGTTTGACAGTCAGTAGATTTTCTTTCGAACGAATTTGTGAATGATCTTAATCGTACAGTGCTCCCAAAGTGATAATGAGCATAGTTTTCGTAATTTCTCGGCAACGGTCGTATTTCCCGAGCGTCGGAAGACGTCGCTGCAAGCGCTGTTTTAAACTTAACTTTAAGAAAAACAGCGCTTTGCAGCGACGTAGAGGCCCCTGACGTTGCTTGGACGTTACCAGTTATAGCACTTATTGACGGACCGGCGACAGCGGACAGCCACCGGCTATATGATATTTACTTCTATTTCCTTTGAATAAGGTGCAAAATGCAAGTGCATTGTTTGGGGCTCTTACATTTCACGGATTCGGATGTTTTCGTGAATACGCCGACAATTAGCGAAGATTGAAAATCTTAAGCATACCTACGTACAATCTGGATGAAATGGACCAAAATTGTAGTATTTTGTTGAGAAAAAAATTACGTGAGATTTGCCAAGACCCCCCCCTCCCCAACGTGAGATTAGGTGAGATTTGACTCGACCCCCTCCCCCCCCCCCCCCCTAAACACCTCACGTAATTTGAGGACGCCCCCTTTTTTGTAGGATGATGCATAATGATATAATAAATTATGTAAATGGTTACTAGCGTAAGTTTAATAACTAAATTGCTTTCTTTCAATTAATGTGCTTTATAATTCATTATTTATCTTTTGTGTTGACGAAGGATTAAAAGATTGAAGTACTTTATAGCATTAAAACTAGTATCTAGCAATTATTATTTATCTAATTCCTTCCCCTAACCTTATTTATGTGCTTGTTTTAGGCGAACACGTAACCTTAGCGAGAAGAAGAGGAGGGATCAGTTTAACATGCTTGTTAATGAGCTTGGCTCTATGATCTCCTCAAGTAACCGCCGAATGGACAAATCTACTGTGCTCAAGTCGACGATATCATTCCTGAAAAATCATAATGGTAAGAACTGATACTTTCTGATAGTAGTAAAACTTGTGAAATAAAAAGCAAATAGTATATAAATCATTTAATACTATATTACCTCCATCGTGGTACTCGCAGACACAACAGATTTTCAATTTCTATGCGGCAGCGGTGCCGCTTGGGAATTGATGGGTTAAACTTTAAAGTATTCAATGATTTTATACTTAGCTTACAAATGTTATTGTTCTACATTTGTGCATAATATATCTAGAGATAAGCACACCTATGTACTCTATTAATGTATTGTGTATATATTAAGCTAGTTTTAAAAAATGTACATAAAGAATAAATAAATAAATATAATGTTAAATTTTAGAAGTTACTGTCCGTTCGCGAGTACACGACGTCCAAGAAGATTGGAAGCCAACTTTCCTGTCAAATGAAGAGTTTACATATTTAATGCTCGAAGCCCTAGAGGGTTTCATCATGGTGCTGGCACCAGATGGTACAATTCATTACGTCTCCGAGAGCATCACTTCTCTGCTGGGACATAGTTCTGTGAGTATTAGCTATGTATTCACTTGTTTAATGTTTATGCTTAGGAATCCACAATTTTTGTTTGTAAGTTTAAAAAAAAGTGTAAAAAATTATGTTATTCTTATTACATGAGTTGAACAATGTGTGCTGTTGTGCACTGTATTTGGAGAAGTTTTGTAATCAATACTGATTGTATAATATTTATTATTTAATATCTGTTATTTTGAGCAAAATACAATAATATTTATATATATTTAGCTGTCACTGTCTACCGAATAGTTTTTCCATACTGCAACACTAATTAAACCTGTCTTATCCTTCTTAATCCTTCGATCGCGGATTCTTGGAAATATATTGTTATTCTATTGTTGTCGCGGTCACCGGTGCTCTTATAGGGCTTGATAGGTTAATTAATAAGACTCGTACTTTATTTCAGAACGACATTATCCAGACCAATCTATTTGATTTAACATATCAAGAAGATCGCTCGAATCTGTACAATATCTTACAAAACAATACCACAGCGGCCGATTCAACTGTAACACAGTCCGAAGGTAAGAGCTCCTACTTTGTCATTTAAATATTCTTTATATGTACTGTGGACCATAGATTTAAATCGCTGTGGACTGGACTACATAGTACATTCAGACATATTTTAACTCGGAGTATCCACGAGGGATACTCTTATTGAGTTTATATAATTTTCCAGTGTAAGGTAAAATAAGAACAATCAGAATTTTTGAAGAAGTTTGAAACATCAAACATATAAGTCACGTGTTTCTTGTGTTTTTTGTGTTTATACACGTGCCACGTTTAGCTTTGCGTCGGGTCGTATATGAAAATGTCTTTGAAATTCACGAATATAATTTGACCAATGTTCAGTAACCCACCGTTTATTTACTGGTGTCATTGAAAAAATAACTGAATTATACATTGACCATTTTCTGTATTCTTGTGAATTTTCTGTTATATAAAGCGAGAGTACGTAATCAGAAACTGCTTAAGGAAAATTTTTGGAATATTATATTTTATGCAATGCGAAATGTGAAACTATACTATTCCTTTTTTGAAACCCTCTTGTAATGTTGCCAACAGCAAATCTTCAACTTCTGGATAATTTTTCCGATAAATGGTAGGATAAATGTCATAATGATTAAAATTATATTTGATAATTTTTTCAAGATTGTTAAACGATGCATTTAATTTGTTTTTTAAATATCCAAAATTATAAGATAAAAGCGATAAAATAACGCCTGTGCGATTATATTTGTAGCCTTTCACTTGGCCTGTGTCTCTTTATACGACGCTTAGCATATCTAACTCGTTCGTAAATAATTCATTTATTCGTGTTTTTGAAGGTTTTTTTTATATTGAATAACATTGTAATTTTATATGCCTTATACATTTTACTATGAAAGGCTTTTATGAAATCTAGAATCGTCGATGTATTTGAAGCCTCTCTGTTGTTCAACATAATATAGATAATATTATGCCCTATTAATCCTTCGATCGAGGATTCTTGGAAATGCTATTGTATTCTATTGTTGTCGCGATCACCGGTGCGCTTATGGGACTTGAAGGATTAATAAACGGAGACTGAGACAGACTTACCAACGTATCTGTCTATGTTATGTCCTGGCAACCAGATTTTGCCCTTGATCGATTTTTTAATGATGTACAGTCGCTGAAGCCTACCTTGGTCTAAAATCTACATGATAATCATTTTGCTTGTCTATTTTCTTATAAGTGATTCTTTGCCCTTTTATTATTGTTTTCTTAATAATATTGAAAACTTGCTGATAAGCGAAAGCAGTGTATGAAATAGTAGTAATATTTGGGATATATGAGCTGCCGTAGTTTTTTGTGGTTATCTAAAGTGTATATTATAGCACCATAAAATAAAATTATTATACTATGCAATTATGCAATTGTAGTAGCTAAAGCAATTTAATAAAATGTGTTAAATCTTAAGAATTCTTAATAATATGCTTTGCGTATTTGAGAGAATGGTCGACTATCATTCTTTAATTGTATCAAATCTGATGTTTAGCAATATAGCAATTAGCAAATTGATAGCAATTGGATCTGTGACTATCTGTCGCAGATCAGATCAGACATGTGTGTGGATCAAACCACACCGATCCACGCACTGACATACTCTACATACACAGGTTTTAGACAGTCTGACAGTGTATGATTGTCCACGATCGATGTCGATTGTGTACTGTACAACTGCGCAATCATGGTTACTCATCATTGCCCAACGTGGGGAGTTATTAGTTAATGCCTTGTTTGTCTGTAAGAAATGTCAAAAAATGGCCAGGAGGGTTTGACTGGAATCATTGTCTTTTTTTTTCAGAAAATGAAATTCGGTTCCAATGTCACTTGCGTAGAGGAACGTTGGATTTCCGAGACAACGTCAACTATGAACTCATAGAGTTCAACGGGCACTTCCGTAAGTAGACACCCGTAATACCTAACATTTTAATTTCAAATACAAAAAAAAATTCAAAGTGGAAATATAGGAAAGTCCCGTGCATCTCGAGTTATCCTATATTTAGTGGTAATGAAGGCGTAGGTAAAAATATAGGGCTGTACGATTTAGCCAGTTAATATAATATTAGCTAGGTAAATAATTAGCTAGCTAACTAGCAGGGTTCGAAGTGATAATTATCAGTGATAATTATCATGATAATTATCACTGATTATAATTATAATTATCTTGATAATGGGCATTGTCCAAAAAAAATCACATGTACTTTTTATATTTTTTTTCGTTAAAATAGGGTATTTTAAGAATATAAATAAATAATTTTGAAATCCATTGGCTAGTTTTTTCTCAATAAATTTTTAAAGTTTCGCTCTGACGTCATCATCGGCGCCCAATTGACCTCTGTAGTATGTTTTTTTTCCTTTCAATCTTATTTTTAATGGCTGGTTCGTCTAATGCAAGTTATCATTATGTGAAAGCTGATACGAGAAACTTACCAAAAGTTCGAAACGTAATGTTGATCGATTTTATTGCTAATTTAACGCCATTGAAGGTCAAACTAAGGTTAAACATATTTGTTCAAAAATATAAGTAACTAATGGGTATTTTTTTCGTTTATATACAAAAAAACGATCACTGACCTTATTCCTCGAAATGTTTTTATAATGAGCAAAATTAAAAAAAAATGGACAATCCCCATTATACCTTGTTAATTATCTTGATAATTATAAAAAAATCACTTATTCTATTGTACTAAGGCTATGTTCCTAAATGTACTGCGACCACTGCACAGTGCTATCACTGTAGAAAAAAATCGTTCCGTAATGGAGTTGCAGTACACTGCCGCAGTACCCTAGTGAAATATATGACGTCATCAATCGTCGCCATATAGTACTGTGAGCACTGGCGTTTTCGAGGTAAGGCACTCGCTGTACTTTGAGCACGTGATCAGTCAACTGTCAAAAGTCAACTGTCAAGTGTCAAAACCACTCGAGTGTCTAATGCTACGTTTTGATGCTTGCCGAGCCACGGCAAGCCTCCACAAGCCCGAGCGTGAAAACAAGTGAAATGGCTTGGCTTGCGTGAGCTTGCGGACGCTTGTAGACGATCGGGAGTGGTGTCGGTTTTTGGACAGAGATCAAAGGGCATGTACGTAATACACTACAGTTTTTAATATTTACGGTTTTTAGATGTAACTGTTGTTAAAAACTTAATATTGGTACCTACCAAAGAAAAAAAATTTTGATTCGTTTAATTTTGATTATTTTATTCACATAATTTTCATACTTCTAAGTAATAAAAAAGTTCCTAAAATTATAAATGCTTTTTTTTTCACTACACAACACAATTTAACTGAAAATATAATTTTTAAGCCAAAACTTTAAAAAAATTATGTTGCCGGTCCGCACGGATAATTATCCGATAATTATGCGATAATTATCTGATAATTATCATGATAATTATCGAAAAAATAATTATCTTGATAATTTCGAACCCTGCTAACTAGCTAGGTAACATCATAAAAAAGATTGAAATTCACTGGTCTACTGCTAACTGGCTTATTTTGAACCGGATCAAGTAATGTATTTTTGGTAATTGTAAAAGGCCAGATGACGCCCGCAACTCCGTTGCGCTAAAATTAGCGCGGGAAATGTACATTTTTCCGGGATAAAAAGTATCCTATGTACTTTCCCGGGACTCAAAGTATCTCCATGCAAAATTTCAGCGAAATCGATTCAGTGGCTTTTTCTATAAAAGGGGACACAATGACTCCTCCCATCTCTGCACCCCAAAGCCCTAAAGACGGAGAGGTTACCTTTAGGGCAGTAATCCTTTAAACTAATAACGTGTATTAAGTGGTAATTGGTTTCTATAGAGCTAATATACATGACAAAGACCCAAATCACGTTTAGGCCATTTTTATATTTTTCAAGACTGGAGATAACGTCTTCGGTTTTGACTTGTAAATATTTACATACGGCTTTATAAAACCGGGGGCCTCTCACTTGTGTTCAGCCTTTGAAATGTCTTTCGAATAGAGATTAAAGGACATAATACTACAGATATTTTAATTTCGGTTGTATAAAGATTCGATCGGGTTACAACTAGATATTCAAGTCTTATTAGAAATCGTTTGTTATTTCTTATAACACTTTCATTCCCTATTATTAAAACGAATAATATTTAATTAAAAATTTCATCTATAGTGTGAAATTATCGGTTACTTTCATAAGATTGTGTTCTGTAATTTCAAGCATTTTGGAATAAAAAAATAATAACAAAGAACTCAAAGAAGAATAGAAATACTGACAGATTTTAGGACCAAAAATGCGCGATATCCTTTGTCAATCTGTTACTATGTCCACAGTGTAAATAACTACAGTGGTCCAACGAAGGCGTCTAGACAGAGCAATCGTGCGGGGCGTGCGGAGTGAGAGAGGCGCGGTAGCGATACCGAACCGTTCGGTACACGTCAGCCGGGGTTGACGCTTTTTAATTTAATTGTTTTAAGTGGTTTGTTTCGTTTGAGTTGTATGTATGTACTTATTTAAATACATAATATACATAATATTAAATCCGATATTTTTTTTATTTTATTTTTTGATATTTTCAAAATGACATACAAATTTCATACTGTGATATGATTTTTTCGTAATAGTTGATTCAAAATAACTTGTATGTCTGATAATTTGAAGATAGGGAAGAAAAATTAAACTCATTTATTTATTATTTTTATTCAAAATTTTCAAATAAAGTAAAAATCAACGATAGATACTTTTGAGTATCAATTTTTATTAATGAAATAAGGGGGCAAACGAGCTAACGGGTCACCTGATGGAAAACAACTTCCGTCGCCCATGGACACTCGCAGCATCAGAAGAGCTGCAGGTGCGTTGCCGGCCTTTTAAGATGGAATAGGGTAATTTGGGAGAGTAGGGAAGGAAATAGGGAAAAGGATAGGGGATTGGGCCTCCGGTAAACTCACTCACTCGGCGAAACACAACTTCTTTAACCAGAAGAAAAAAAGTGTATTAATTTTATCAGTCGAATTAACTTAACACATGGTATAAATGGTATAAAATAGTATAATAACAAACAAGGAATTTTCTTCCGAAAATCAGGGGGTCACGTGGCCGGGTGTCATAAGTCTAAGTTACAAGCCGCGTCGACGGCTATGATTAGTTAATAGTTAATAATGTCGTGTCAAATAGCAAGTTTTTTAACCGACTTCCAAAAAACGAGGAGGTTATATGTTCGGCTGTGGATATTTTTTTTTTTTTTTTTTTTTTTTATATTTTTTTTTTTTATTTTTGTATGTTCAACGATTACTCCGCCGTTTGTGAACCGATTTTCGAAATTTTTGCTTTGTTGTATTTGGTTTTACTCCAATTTGGTACCATGTTCACAAAGTGGTGACCTGATGATGGGATCCAGGAGTAATCGAGGGAACTCCTCGAAATTTATATGGAAACATATGGTTATTTTGGTTTTATGTGAAGTGTACTAAGAATATGCTACCAAAAAGTCAAATATTGGGTCAAGGTATACCATGGTTTCGAAGATGCTGAGAGAACTCCAGCTGACTCCTTATAGATACACGTTTGGGAGTTTCGGCGTTGTTTTAAGAACAGAAAGCATATGCTACTATGCAATTAATATTCATCATCATAATCATAATCATCATCATCGTCATCATCATCATTACCACGTCGTGTTAAGGTCACCAATGTCTCATGGCACAGAATAGACAGAAGTACTGCAAGGCATAGGTATGGATATACTAACTCGTAATAATAATTATGTATTGTTACATAACAACACCTGTTTGTTTAATACACGGCGGTCGGCGCTACAGAGGCGACGGTGTCGCGCGGGCGGCGCGTGGCGACTGGCGGCAAACGAGAGATCGAATATTTTACTACTTTATATTATACAGATCGAATACTTTACTAACTACTGTTCACTTCACTGATAATATATTATTTTGTGAGTGTGAGTTGTGACTCTTAATGTAAAGAATAGACGTCTACGTCTTACGCCTAAAACTGGTCTTATGGTTCTGGGACGTTAATCCCTCTGAAGTGAGCGAGAAGAAAATAATTATTGTAGCGAATTAGTTATATCAAATGTAATCGAGTAAGCGATACCGCGATGCAGAAGCTTAACAACGACATCTGTTGTTGAATTGCGGAACTAAATTTTCTTAGAAAATAAAAAATTTACAAATCTCAACACTTAACAAATTGTAATAAATTACGTAAAATATACGCGAAGGTTTACGTACTAGTGTAACTAAAAAGAGTGAAATTATTATTATTTTTAACAAAAAATTAAAACCGACTTCCAAGGTAAAAACAATAATAACATTAATATGAACTAAAAAGTATTAAATAATTTTTACTATCTAATAGTGCCTTTTTCCGAATTCGGCTAAACCTCAACTATTTCTGTACTCAATCTTCATTATTTTGAAGTCGGTGCCAGTTCCAAAAGTTTCAAATATTCTGTCAGAGGACTGAAGATTCAGCTATCTGGTACCGACTTCAAAATAATTCAAGATTGAGTACAGAAATAGTTGAGGTTTAGCCGAATTCGGAAAAAGGCACTATTAGATAGTAAAAATTATTTAATACTTTTTAGTTCATATTAATGTTATTATTGTTTTTACCTTGGAAGTCGGTTTTAATTTTTTGTTAATGATGACCTAGGCTTGTGAAACTCTCGGAAAATAAGACCTGTATTTAGACTACGACTTGATGTAAGATTTTTTACATTTAAAACATTTTTTTACATTTTTAAATAAAAATATCAATTTTGATAATTATATTATATCAAGCATAAATATCAATTGATATTATATATCATGATATAATTATATCCGATATATAATATTATATCAATTGATATGATATAGGTATAAAATACGAACCCTGAGCTTTTGTATACGCATTTGTATTTTTTATAATAAAACTCATTATTCATAATACTTCTATATCTATTTTTTTGTTATTCCTAGTACTCTACATACAAATACTACGAATACATAAAATGTAGAACAGATGATAATAAAACACATTATTGTGACAACCCTGAAGCAATGACGAATACCTACACAAAAGCGGCATTTCGCGCGACTTCAAAGGCGTTGGACCACTGTAGTTATTTACACTGTGCTATGTCTATGCTTACGTAACGAGAAACCCTTTTTACGGTGGATTAGATATATAAACCATTCCACCGAAAACTATATGCATAAAATAATTCAACTACTTTAAAATGATCGTAAAAATCTTCGTTAAATAATAAATTTTAAACCCGTGGCAGACGGTGAATCAAATCACGTTTAGACTTTAGCTTAAAAATAAAATATTAAAAATAACTTTTATTCCACGTGATTTGACGAAGAAAAAAAAGTTGTCATTCATTTCACGAGATTTATTTTAAGAAAAAAGTTTGACATAATATTATAGGTCTTCTTGCTAAAAAAAGTTTGCTTAACTGTAGAGTTAGCTTAACTTTACTTTTAAATATATTTACGATCAACAGAAAGATGAAGAGAATGCTACAATAATCGGCCAAGTACGAGGCGGACCGCGCACGAAGGGTTCCGTACTATAGGCAAAAATCGAGCTTTTTGTATGGGAGCCCCCTTAAATATTTGTTGAAGTAAAAACTTCTTTAGCGGCGTTGAGCACTTTTGTGGGATGGGTAAAAACTGTGAAACTCGCGTCAGATTTTCGTGTTGATCGAAAAACCATAGAAAAACCGTAAGACGGTTGGAGAGTAGTGTTTTGTGTCGAACTCGAACTCAAACTCAAATTGTAAGGGTTTCTATTAATTAAAAAAATCAATTTATTAAAAATCTATTTTCATAAAAAATGGGTTAAAAAAATACACAACGTTAATCAAGTTTCCACATCTGCCGGCACTCCCGGAGTGCAACCCGTCTTTTTTTTTTATTTATTATTAATTATTGAAGTACAAAATATGAATTTAAGGATTTAGTAAAAAATTCAAGTGCGTACCAGGTGGCTTCATCGACAACGGTCAAAAAAGGCCAAAAAATTACGCTTGTTGTATGGGAGCCCCCCTTAAATATGAACTTTATTTTATTTTTAATATTTTTCGTAGTTTTTATTAACTCGTAGATTTTTCGTTATAGCGGCAACAGAAATACTTACACAATCTGTGAAAATTTCAGAAGTCTAGCTATAGCGGTTTATGAGATACAGCCTAGAGACAGACGGACAAACGGACAGTATAGTTATTATTACAGTAATAAGGTCAGGTTTTTACCCTTTGGGTACGGAACCCTAATAACATACAATCTAATAATATAATAGGTACCTACCGAAATAATATTTCATATTATATTTTACGATTCTTTAAAAATAATTCGTAAAAAATCTATGTCTTGACTTTAACATTTGTATTATTTTTCTAGGTATGTTACAGTATATTGAACAGACAGACAATGAGGAGCATTCAGGGTATCCGAGGGAAAAAGAATCAAGGCAAGTTTTTGTATTTACTATCAAAGTTCATTTATTGAAGAGAAAAAAAATTTGAAAGAGCTTAACGCTTGTTAATTCTTTACTCGCGCGTGAATTTAACGCTATTTTGTTTCCACACTGCGAGGGAAAAGACAAGCAGCATTATAAGGCTTCAGTCTCGAAATCACCGGGCAGCGGGGCGGGAGCGGCGGCGGCGCGTCCCAATGTCTAGATTTATATGGAAAATCTCGAAAGCCGCTCGCTACGGCGCTATTTTCAAGGCCTGTCCATATAAATCTAGACATTGGGACGCGCCGCCGCCGCTCCCGCCCCGCTGCCGATTTCGAGACTGAAGCCTTAGGGCATTTAAATTTCTCGCTGAAGCTGTTCTGAAAGGTAAAAAATCCCTCGTGATCTGTCACGAGTCGAACTCCTCATTTTCATATTTAAAACGTGACTGCTTTACGTGTTTACTTTGATCCGTTCAAAAGTTGTGAAATGAAGCCCCATAAAGTGTTGATAAAGTCTTATTCGATAGGGTTGGTGAATTTTTACAGAATATGGGGCCTCTAGAAAATTTATCATATTGTATTCTAGAGTATCTTAGTGAATGGCAACATTGTGGGAAGCTAAAGTGTACCTATGTATGCTTCTGTAGAGCTGTTAGTTTTAAACTATCATTATTAAGTTTGGCAAAATTAATAATGATAGTTTAAAAAAACACGCTTTTTTATTTTATTTTTTTATTTTAACGAATGAATGCACTGTCATTGGCTCATAATAGGTACTTATTCACGTTTTCGAATTTTCGTGTTAAAAATCTAGGTTAAAAGTCTAGTCTAAAACATACCAAATTTTTTTACCAGTCAGAGGCACCTTCCATACTTATGTATGGAAGGAGGGTCGTTGTTTGTCGACAGGTCGGTGGACAATGTCGCCAAGTGATCGTAATCCAACACGCCTTATCGCACACTTAAATTAAGAAGCTTAATAGCTCCTGCGTTTTTAATCAGATGTCGATCTGCTTTATTACGACCACGGATTTAGAAGTTGACATAATATAGTTATGTCTCCGGCCTTGCAACTTATTGCCAATGCAACACCCTCTAACCTGCCGGATGATCCGCACCACTGCGGCCTCCAGGCTAGCGAACTCGCGCTCGCGTTCGGCTTCCCAGTGAGATCGTGTGCAATCCGCCTCCAGGGCCAACCTTGCTACCTGAACGGCTGCTGATGAGCGCGAAGACTGCGTGCGCTGGGACGGGGAACGCTCCGTTCAACCACTGCAAGAATTGGCGTTAGTATGTGATAAGTAGTGTCCGACCGAAGCTTCGGCTTCGGCTTCGGCCAAAAAAACCACCTTCGGCGAAGCCTTCGGGTTCGGCCTAAAACCCGGCCGAAGCCGAAGCTTTGCCGAAGGTCCGAGCAACCGTCGAAATTGAACGAACTGTAAACTGTTACGAAAGACTGAGTAAGTCGTGAGAGAGCGACGGACCGGTCGTGTATGCAGAGGCCGCAGGGAGTGACTGTCAAATACAATAAACAAGCACTAACTTCTTAATAAATCATTTAATTATTTATTAAGAAGTTAGTGTTTGTTTATTTTATTTATTAGTCTAATTTCGGTCTAGTCGAATAGAACAAAGACTGATTGATTGGTCTAATTATTGTTATTTCTGAAATAATACAAAAATATAATTTTTTTACAATAGTTGTAGAATGCGTGAGTGGGAGAGATTACTGCTGGAACTTATTCAGGGTGCTTAGGGACATTTCATATTAAGGCTCGTATTTTTGGTCAGTACTCAAGATGCATCTCGGTCTCAAGACACGGTTCAGGCTCTGTGATTGGTTGGCTGTCAACATTTAGACCAATCACAGAGCCGAACCGCGTCTTAAGACCGGGTCGCATCTCAAGTACTGACTATTTATACCAGCCTAAAATTCCTGAAGTCTAGAAGGTGAGTCGGAGTGAGGGGAGAGTGCCAAAAGTCTCAATTTTTGGTTTTTGGCTAGTATCTAAAAAACGATGCGTTGTAGCAAAAACAACTACGATGAAAAAAAAAACTTATTAAATTCTCTATAATTTTGATTCTATACACTTTTTCCGAATTCTCATCCATTTCCAAACTACACATTTGAGTAATTCCTTAATCTTCTTACTAACTAATGAATAAATCACGAAATCACAAACTTCTATCACCATAGCTCTAAATCAACTTCTCTATGAGACAGTCAATATAGAGGTTTGAGAAATAAAACTCCGTATCTCCAAAACTACTGAACTGATTTTGTTGAAACTTGCACTATTCCCTAAGTTGAACAGTACCTAGTACAACAAAAAAGAATTACTGAAATCGGAATGGTAGTTTCAGAGATATGCGACCACAAATATAAAAACAAATATACATACACTTGTAATTTGGCACATTTCTTCAGACGCTGATACAGATTAGAGACTAACATAATATACGAAAATTAGGCAGTTCTGGAAATATTATTACATACATACGCGTCGAATTGATAATCCCCTTTTTTTGAAGTCGGTTAAATAATTATTACTGAGTCGAGCGATTAAGATTATAAACCTTCGGCTTCGGCCGAAGGTTGTGGCAATTGCTGATTAATCGGCTTCGGCTTCGGCCAAAAATAGACCTTCGGTCGGACACTAGTGATAAGGAAGCCTCCTCTACTCAGCGTCAGCTGGGACGGTCGATTGCGTCAGGCTTTGGCGACGCGCCGACAGGCGCTGTGTCTGCGAGCTGTACGACTTTCCCAGGGTTGCGATGCAGGGTTACTCTCGGAATCAATGTTTGAAACAGGGCGAACGTCGTGAAGTGAACGATCCCCGCACTGGGTTTGCTCCGCTTCAGCAGTTGCCGCGTCTGCGATGATTTCCTACTCTTTTCTTATTATTATTATCCTGAAGGAGCACGCGTGGTCCTAGCATGATAGTCAGCAGATCCGAAATTTTCCGATTTCAACGGGCATCATGATGCTCCACCCTTTGCGTTTAGATTTGTGGCATTGGCTTGGTGGAGGGGATCACTGAAGCTGGGTGGAGTTTCAAGGACGTAATGAAGATATCGTTCTGCGACAAACCTACTAACTGCCTGCCAGTGGGCCAGGCCCATGTCCTCCAATTAAGTTGCCATGTGTGAATTGCCAGGAGATGTTATTAGGAGGGACGAAGAATTTCAGCTCCACCTGTTGTCTGGGTTTCAAATTTAAATTATAACACACATTAATATTAATATAACTCTATGTTAGTAGTAGTAAACGTTTCCTTGTTTAATATTTAATTTTTGCCGAGCTCTGAAGACTGCGAACGGCCAAGGACTCGGCGGTTTCTGTCCTTGGTGGCTTACTTCTTTATTAACATCTTAATTCCATCAGGTTACTCTTCGTATGTACGGGCAGGCTTCACACGCCACATCTAATACGCGACGTCTCACTGGTTGACCTCAACCGAAGCGAGTTCACATCTAGACATAGTCTGGAATGGAAGTTCCTGTTCCTGGATCATCGTGCGCCGCCTATAATAGGGTACCTGCCGTTCGAAGTGTTGGGCACCTCCGGATACGATTATTACCACTTCGATGACCTGGAGAAGGTGGTTACGTGTCACGAAGCATGTAAGTAAACAATCTTTGGATCTAATATAGAACTGGATAGATTATAGAATATGTCTTTCTATTACTATGCTATCAAGTAAAATGCTTTAATACAAGTGGACACTGGCCTGACAGCATTTCACATCGCTTGTAATCTGACTTTAGGTTTTCCATTGAATACCAAATACCAAATAAGCTTTTGTCTTAGACAGACATTAATTAGGTAAATGTTTGCAGTGATGCAGAAAGGCGAGCTGACGTCGTGCTACTATCGGTTCCTGACGAAGGGTCAGCAGTGGATCTGGCTGCAGACACGGTTCTACATCACGTACCACCAGTGGAATGCTAAACCCGAGTTCGTCGTTTGTACACATCGAGTTGTCAGGTAATGTTTCGTCGTGTTATAACACTGCGTAAGTCAAAAATAGCAACTTTTCAGAAGAGAGAGAACAATTGCTTAATTTTGTATAGATATCATACTCAAGCAGGTTTACTATAGTCCGCGCGGAACTAATTGGCCGCTCTGCCGGTATGTGAGTATACGGGCAGAGCGACCAACTAGTTCCGCGCGGACTATATTTAACTATTTTAGGAGCTTTTGTTAAGCGATACGTGTTCCTGATTGGATGAAGCCTTAAACGATGTGTCTTCCGATTTTCAAGAGAATTGCATCAAAATTTCGAAGTAGCTAAAAAGTGACTTACGCGGTGTTAGAACTTCAGCGACGGTTCGCATAGTTTTAGGTTAGGCTGTATGTCAGTCACAGAGCGCAGGTTCAATCCTGATAGTGTTTTCCATACCTATTTACAACGTAGGCCACTGCTTATCATCCATCCAGTCATCAGTCCATCACTATGGACGATTATAGCATACGCCATTATTGCCACTCCGACAAGATCGGCGATTATGTAGATGCTTTCAAACTTACACCAACATCGCACACTTCTGTGTGTCGAAAATGCAACAAAGCGGCGATCACGGGCAAATATGTTCTCTTCTCGTTCTGAAACTACAGATGATTAAACTCTGTGCACGTTCATAAACTGGTATTTTTGGCCATCATTAGAAACGGAGATTCTAATGCAACAATTCTTTATTTCACTCATCAAGGGTTTTATTTAAGTAGAGTATGCCTATTTCGAAGCGCTATACATTTTGAAAACCTTAAGGTACAATTCCGTGCATCGCGATCGCGCACGACCTACGACTGTCGTCGGCCGCTCGCGACCATAGTCAGCGTATGAAAATGTATGGCACCGCTTCCGAGGCCCGCGACTGACGTGTCGTCGGTCGCGCGCGCCTGTCGCGGGCCTCGGAAGCGGTGCCATACATTTTCATACGCTGACTATGGTCGCGAGCGGCCGACGACAGTCGTAGGTCGTGCGCGACCGCGATCGATCCCGATGCACGGAATTGTACCTTTAGTGAATTGAACGGCCGCACTTAAACTCATTTTGTAATGGTTAAACTTCAATTTAATGAAGAGTTTGACTGATAATGTATTGAGCTTATTTGACTTTTTTTAAATATATATTTTACAATTATTTTGTAAATATTATTCTTCTCTTGAGTGCGGTAGTACCATCCACATGTTCTGACATAAAATTAATGTTCGTCTAGAGTCTAGACTCTAGCCTAAATTAGATTGTATCAAAATTAGAGGTATTGTCATCGAATAATATGGAACTTACCATGTTATCGGAATTTCACACCGAGCGGTTTGAATCAAACTATCTAAAAATAAAAATCTAATCAAACGGTTTCATTCGATTATTATTTTTAGATTTGTTTGGAAAACTTTTATTTGTTTACAAGGGGTCTGCAACGTGTTTTTTTTTATAATTTTAAATTTTTTAATTAAGTAGGTGTTACATGTGTGTTACGGTCACGCGGATAGAAACACGTGGTTGTGTGTGTTGTGTGTTTGGACACTTTGAATATTTGTTATGAGAGAAGAATACATGCAAATGCTTAATATAGTCGCTGTAATATGTAATCTATATTATCGTATCATTTCTTTCTTTGTGGTATACCATACCTGATGACAAGACGAGATTACTAGGTTTGTCAAAAGTTATAAAATGCTGAATATACTCAGTGTAACCACAAACTTATTTAAAATCACTATTAGATATAACTTATACCACATACCAACAACATTTTTGCTGAAAACTAAAAGCTGTACCTGTAAGAACTTTGTGCCCTGATCATGTTTCCAAGAAATTTTATTTCTATCAGATCAGGTTTCTAAGATATTACATTACAAAGTTCAAAAATCTCTCATTTTTTCCCACAAACGATTTATATAAATCGTCAAATTTAAGTAAAGTTCAATCTTCACACTTTTGAAGTCGGTGCCAGCCCTAACAAATACTAATACGAGGGCTGCTATTTATGTATCCGGAACTGGCCACTTACAAGAACAATATTTAAAAAGTAATTACAACATTTGAAAATAGAACTCTTTGGTTGAAGAATACATTTTGTTTCATGTGACTGTCAATTATTTTTCCATTGTGGCGTCATTTTGAAAATTGCGTGTCTTCATTTGCCATGGATTTAACGCGTGAACATTTTCGTGCAATGATTTACTACGATTTTCGGCGTGGGCTAAATCAACAACAGTGCTTTATTCAACTCACCGCAACTTTTGGAGATGAAGCACCATCAAAAACCACTGTTTATCACTGGTACAGTGAGTTTAATCGTGGGCGGTCCATGCTCACGGATGAAAGTAAAGAAGGTCGCCCAAAAACAGCTGTTGTCCCACAAAATATAGATGCTGTGCGGGAACTAATAATGCGTGATCGTCATGTTACATATCGCGAGATAGAGGCGTCCTTAGGCATAAGTATGACGAGCATACATAAGATATTACACGAACATTTGGCTGTAAAAAAAATATGTTCGCGTTGGATTCCGCACAACTTGACAATCGATCAAAAACGGGCTCGTGTCGATTGGTGCAAAAAAATTATAAAAAAATACAACCGTGGTACGTCAAAAGCCGTTTATAATATCTACACAGGTGATGAATCTTGGATCTATGCATATGACCCCGAAACTAAACAACAATCAACGGTGAGGGTGTTCCAAGATGAGCCGAAACCAACAAAAGTTACTCGTGCAAAAAGTACTTTGAAGCAAATGGTCGCCTGTTTTTTTGGAATTAATGGACATGTGGCTACAGTGCCATTAGAGAATCGTAAAACGGTTAATTCTAAATGGTATACGACCATTTGTTTACCAGAATTCTTTGAAGAAATAAGAAAGGACAACCGACAACGCAGAATCATATTACATCACGACAATGCTAGCTGTCACACCTCAGCTGAAACAACTCAGTTTTTGGAGGGTCAAAAGATCGAATTGACTGGTCATCCGCCGTACAGCCCTGATTTGGCACCTAACGATTTCTTTTTATTTCCATACACGAAGAACAAATTACGTGGTCAACGTTTTTCGAGCCGCGAAGAGGCTGTTGATGCGTTCAAAATGCACGTTTTGGAGATACCTCAATCAGAATGGAAAAAGTGCTATGAAAATTGGTTCCAGCGTATGCAAAAGTGTGTCGATCATCGCGGCGAATATTTTGAAAAGCAATAAAACCATATTAAATGATATATGTTTGTTTCTTTTTTTAATTCCGGATACATAAATAGCAGCCCTCGTATCGTTTGATTAATATTTAGGAAGTTGGCTGGTACCTTACTTTTAAAAGAAAAGTGTGAAGTTTGAGTAGAGAACTCGTTGAATTTTAGGATAGTTCTAAAAGAACACAATTTTAATAATAACAATAAATGTTATTATTAAAATAGTGTATTTTTTAGAATTATTTGATACTTTTTGTGAGTTGGAAGGCGGTTTACATTTTTTTTGTTTAAAATGATACCATTAGAAATTTTATGCACTGCTACAGTGTCAAGAAAATGTCATGTGCTAGTGCAGTGCTTTTGGCGTGAAATTGAGTATACGAAAGAAATCGCATTAATTAACGTAACTAAGTAATCGTATCTAATAAATTTACTGTAATCGTATCTAATAAATTTACTGTATGTTAGTATTATAAACTATAAGTAGGAGGTATTAATTTATTGTGGCCACCTGTATTTCAATTCTCACATTAGATGTCGGTATTTGACCTCAAGCTTTAAAGTGTTGTAAATTGTAATGTAGCGTTCATCGTTTTAAGCATAGCGCAAGTTTGCCTTTGCCTGATTGTCTGGCAAAAAATATCTACGCGTTAAATAAAGTCGGGTCGATCATACGTCATACTGGGTTACCAGAATAAAAGAGTATTTTGTACAGCATGTAACAAAACTACTGTATTTTGTTTATAGAGTTTACTACGAAAGTAGAGCGTAGAAGTAGCTGGATTTCATGATAACGGCAACCGTCAACGTAAGATGCTTTGGGAGCTATTATTATATTATGTAGGTGTAACAAACACAACGGCTAAGTGCGTGTTCCCTAAAAATATAATATCATACGAAATATAATAATTTGACAGTGCGATTCTCGAAATAACTTTGAAATCTCGTGTTTAACCCACCTAATTATAAGTTGAAGTGGTCCGGTAAATCAGGATAAATAAGCTCGCTCGGTATCAATTGGAATCATTCTGTTCTGGTCGCCCCTCGGTCGAGTCGTGTTAACACATCATGGCTCAGAATGAGTGAGTACTTTATTTTCACACAACCTTTGTGTAAATTCTTTCAAATGTATCGTACAATACCTCGTTTTTAATCGGACCCTTACACATTATTATGCTTTGAAAGTTATTTCTTTTAGTGTAACGTAAATGAATTAAGAACTTATAGCTAATTTACATTGTAGTAGCTAGCACTTTGCTCGATGCTGGACAAAATATACTGCAATACGTTTTCATACTGCTGGATACTGGGCACTTTTACACCAATACAGTGCTGGTAATAATATCGCGGCCCTACATAACTTATCTATACTAATAATCATAAAGAGGAAAAGTTTGTTTGTTTGTATTGAATAGGCTCAAAAACTACTAAACTGATTTTAAAAATCCTTTCACCCACGGCAAGCTAGATCCTTTGTGATGAAAATAGGCTTTTATTATTGCTGCAGTCGCCAGTGGTATTAACCTCCGAAAATTGTAATAGTGAATGGATTTATGTTTTTGAGGTGTCATTTTCTTTTTTACACTATAACTTGTAAAGTTTACCAAAAAATTTTTTGTGCTTTTAATTTTTTAGTTACTTAATTAAAAATTAATATTTCACTATATAAAACCGGTCCCGAAAAAAAACTCATCAAAAATCCGATTGTTTACGTTGAAAATTAACCAAATACACAATTTTTAAAAAAGAAATATTGCTTTGCTAAGCTAAATACAACTATAAGGTTTTTGCAAAGTTTTTAGAGATTAACGCTCGTCGTAACCAAGATAAAAGGGATTTAAGGGTTGTAACGAAAAGTGTGTTAAACTTACTTGTTGTGCGTATTTAATTTTTAGACAAATGATAACTTATAAGTACTTAAAAACGTTTAAATATCTCCAAAAATTTGTATATAGACCAAAAATATATTTCTATATTTGTTGAGAATTTATTTAAGTGAGAGCTAAAACATTAAATGCATCGACAAATTAAAGACTTTTTCTAGTCTTTGAAATATATTTAAGCTTCCTACTTAAAGCCAGAAAAAAATTGGGTGCTACAAATCTCACGTACATACTAAAGACGCATGCTGCGACCTATGTTTGGAAAATGCTTACCTGAATGCAAAAAATATCAGTTCTTAACCTAATTTGTATTTTTTTCCTTTAAGTATATTTTAGAAAATATAATTAATGAAAAAAAACTAATAAAAATCAATTTTATTCTGTAAAAACCTAACGAAAAGAAATAAAATACAATCTGTATTTTATTTCTTCGAAATATCCGTGAAAAGTGTGTGCTACATTTTCAGAAAATTTAATAAAGTAAGAGCTAAAAAGTTATACACATTAAGAAATAGAAGGCTTTGTTAAGCCTAAAAACATATTTTAAACTTCCTATTTAAAACCAAAGAAAAATTGGAACGCCATTTACCTGGCGAGGCACACATGCAACAAGCACATTTGGAGGTATGCTCATCTACATACAAAAATAATTTTAAATCTAAATTATATATTTTTTCAACTTATTTTCTTTCTTTTGAATATAAGCAACGATATGAATAAAAAAAATAATAATATATTTTATTATTTTGCTATATATTTAAAAGAAAGAAAAATGCAAATTTTCTTCAAAATTTTACAGTTTATGAGTTTACTTGAAGTGGAAGTGAATAATTTAAAAATCAAAAGCACAACTTTTCAATAGGTAAACTTTATTATTTATGTTATCAGCTACACATTCCTTTTTTTCTTTTCAATTTTCATCGGAGGTTTGCACGATTTTTACGCTCTGGGAACTCCACTATATAATAAATATTAGAGATACTTCCAAAATTGCAAAAATGTAAGTTGTAACCCAAAGTTTCAAAAATTTGCCATAAAATTACATTATTTCGCTTGCGCTGATAAAAGGATTGTTGATACAATATAAAAATAATGTTTTGTACATATTTATAGTATTCATCATTATCTACAAGAAAGTCCTCATCGAATATCATTTATGGTAAACGAACAATAACCATTTCTTTCGTTAATAATAATTTAATATAAAATCGTCTTCTACTTGCGAGGCTTTTTTGCGTATTCATTATTAATCCTTACCTAAATAATTAATATCAAAGTATTAATAATTGGCATTGTATAAAGAATGTAACTTTACAGCATTACAATCGGACATATTTTATAGTTGGGGCAGATAATTTAAACTGAAAACACCGCGCCGCGTGTAATGAATAGAGACAAATGCATATGCAAATATGCATTTGCATATTTGCATATTTGCATATGCATTTGCATATTTTAGCCATTCTCAGCAGTAATAGCATATTTTACCTAAGATCTAGTTATGACAATAATAGTTACAAAACATGAGGGCTATTTAGTAATAGTAATGAGTTTTTACTGCATTTCGAATGCAGTCTGTAGCCGTGCGCATCTTTTGTTTTGAGAGTTACAATAATAAAATGAAAGATACAGAAGAAATTCGCGCTCGCTAACTACAAATTAAACGGCAGAACATTTTCCAGAAACTGTAAATGCTAACATAGTACCAAAGTTCAAATTCTGCTCAGTTTCCTCAGTGAATGTGGAGCGAACCTTTTCTGTTTACAAAAATATTCAAAATCAACTTAGACACACTATTACCACTGAAAATTTAGAAAAATATTTGAATACTTACTTACATTTGTAATTTTTTTTAATAATTTCAATGTCATATTATAATACTGTACAAGTGAACAGTCTATTATCGCCTATCAAACAACAATTTACAAATTGTATGCAGATTTTGAATTTGCATATTGCCATTTAATTTTGCATATTTTGCTTAATTTCGTGCATATTTGCTTGCATATAACTCTCTCTCGTCTCTAGTACTGAGTAATGATAATATTTTCCAAGTCGAACGACCGGAGCGGAGAAATTGGCGGCGGCGCGGCGCTCATATCTAGTCTGTACTAATTATAAGGAGGAATTTATTTGTTTCTTTGCATTGATTAGGTTTAAGAGGGTTTCGTATATGACCTATAAACTTTCAACATCTCTTTTTTTTCTTCCAGTTACGCCGACATCGCGAAGAGTTCGAAGCAAGAGAGCGGGGATTCCGAACAAGTGACAGAAGCAGAGCAAAATGATGACATATGCGAGACCCCCGGCTCGGAGCACGTCCTGGACACGGTATCGTCGTCATACATGACTGAGAACAGCGAGACATTCGGTGACTCGTATCAGACTCTGTCGCAGGTTAGTAAGGGGGTTTTACCGACTTCAAAAAAATTCGGTTATCCATTCGACCGGTATGTATGTTATATTTCCTGAACTGCCCAGATTTCGTATGTATATGTTAGTCTATACTCTATAATCTATATCAGCGTCTGAGCAGATGTGTCTTTCCAAAATTACAGATCGTCTATGCACACAAAGCTGCAGGTAACATTTAGACAAAACGGAGCTGACCCAACAATATATTTTAAAGTTATCTCTTCTATAATATTTAGGCAAATTTTTTCAGATATTATTATAATTATTTTTATTTAAATTTGAAAAGTGAAAAGAGGAGCTACCTCTCGCTCTTAGGTAAACGCTTGTCAATAACCTTATTGTGACGAGTTTACCTAAGAGACAATAATATGTAGATCACCCGTTCTACACATTGTCCAGCACCGCAGTGCGTGTATGACCGTCTCCTAAGCGTGCTCCTAGAGTCTAGGCTAGACAATCAATAATTTTATCGTGCAATATCACGTATTCTCCAATATTATTGACCGTCTAGGGTTGATATTGACCGCGCCCGCTTTTCAATCTTAGTGTCTAAACACTAGGCCGAGAAAACGCGGCTGAATTTCGGCATGATTGTTTCGGCAATGTTTTTTAAATTGCTGATGGCACACCATGCCAAAAATACGTCGCGTTATATTGTATGTTTAGCGTATTGCAGGCGTAATCGTGCTTCGGCATGATTACGCTTGCAATACGCTAAGCATTCGAACGCAATACGCAATACCGAACTTCGGTTCGGTCGCGTATTTTCGGCCTAGTGTGTTAAGACACTTATTGTCAAATAAATTATACAATTTATTGTTCAATGATGTTGCACAATAAAATTGACCGTCTAGACTCACTAACACATCCCTCTTCCAGCCGTCGTCGGTGAAATCGACGTCGGGCAGCACAACGGGCACGCCGACTGCGTCTGGCAGCGCCGCGTGGTCGCGCGTCACGTCGCAAGTGTGCTACTCCGAGTCCGACCGCGCCTCGATGTCCAGCGAGTCACGATCCTCGCATCGCACCAACACCAGAGACGAATGTAGATCTGGGGTAACGTATCACCTGAATATTACTAATAAAGATTTCAGAGTTTCTGGAACGGAGTTCCTTTTCGCGCTTTGCGAAAAGGGGCTAGGCCGAAAAAATTGTAACGACACTTTTTTTATTAGTACCTGCATGTTAGGGGCAGAGGGCGTTGCGCGTTGATAGTATTCCTGTGCGTCAACTAGATGGCGTTTTTTGAGAATAAACAGCGACGCGTTGTTAGCATTCCTGGGCGTCAATAGATGGCGTTTTTTCAAAAAAATTTTTTTGAGTAAGTATATGTGTTATGTACAGATTTTTTGAACATAAGAAATAACTCCGTTCCATTCGGTTGTCCCTCCTCCTCCTCCTCCAACACCTCTCAAGTTTTTTTTATAAAATTAGGGGGCAAATGAGCAAAAGGGTCACCAGATGGAAAGCAACTTCCGTCGCCAGTGGACACTCGCAACACCAGAAGAGTTGCAGGTGCGTTGCCGGCCTTTTAAGAGTTCTCTTCTTAAAAGTTTGCAGGTCGTATTAGTCCGAAAATACTGCTGGTTACTATTCTTTCTAGAGTCTTACTGTGTGGGGCGGAAAGTTACACCAAACATTTTCCATCCTGACCCGGAGCCCCGAGGGACGGAAGTTATTCGAGGTTCGCATAGCGACGCCTCCGCACTCCCGTCCTACGCCGGCTGAGTGGATCATCCTCTCTGTTCCGCTCCGCGGCCTCTTTCTGCGAAAGGACGGTTTCACAGAAAGAAACCGCCGCCTGCCAGGCCTCATCGCTCTCGAGCATGCAGCGCACCATGCTCGGGAGCGAGAGGTCTCCATCTAGCACTGCCACGAGATCGTGGCGCTGCACGGCCCAACGATCGCACACCCCAAGGGTATGCTGGGCCGTGTCCTCCGCAGCGCCACATTCATGGCAGGCTAATTGACTCGCATCTAGAGCAACACATATTAGAGTTTGCCACTGGTTGCTGACTGCCACTCATGAAGGTGATGAGGATGTATATTTTTCGCGTAAAATGATGGCGAAGAATTGCAGGCTTTATGATTTCGAACAATTCCTCGGAGCACTCCCCGTGATGCAACCGATAGAGGATGCAGAGCGAAGCTAGGTCTCGGCGTAATTCCAAGGGGTCCAGATTTTTTGAAGCACTATGGCAGTATACATACAGTTTTAAACTACATAATATAATCTCAGTTAATAACTACATTGTTTCACCTCGCTCGGTTGATGATCTTTGTTCATCGGTTTGGGCAGTGGTTTTATTTATTAGTATGAATGAACATTGGCACTACTTGTTACACGTTAGAACACAGGAGAATAAAGAATCACTTAAAACTTCAGAGACCTGTGGAACAACTTATTCTAAAATAGTTAAAAAACTTGAGATGTGTCAAGGGACACTCGGATCAAACGAAGTTATAAAACAAACGTCATATATTGACGCCCAGCAATACTAACAACGGCACTTTTGTGGAATTGAAATAAAATTTATTTACACGACCGGTAGATGTCGCTATTTATTCTCAAAAACGCCATCTAGTTGACGCACAGGAATTGTACCACTCAATATACTTATCAACGCCATCTGGGGTAGATGGCGTTGATGAGGTATATACTTCGCAGGTACTAAATCAAGGTCAAGTGTCGTTCCGTCTAGCCTCTTTTCGTAACGCCAAACGCACGATAAAAAACTTCGTTCCAACATCGTACGTCGCCATAATATTAGACTCGTTAAATAGTTAATGGAATCAGGCGTTACTTTGCAGAAATCCATAGCTTAAAATTTAGTTTATTATTTTTAGCAATATTCCGCGAAATAAACTTCCACCTTTAAGTAAATAGTGAGTGCACGCATAGGCATGCGTACAGCACTTCCCTCCTCCCACACTGCCTATACGTTCACTCGCATGCAAGAACTTGCAAACACCACCACCACACAAGCAATAATGTTGGCAAATCCGTGCAAGGCCCCTCACCACCATGCAGGTTGAAAACCTCCACCTCAAGAGGTTTTCAACCTTTTCAACCTTTGCCATAAATCGTGTCTACAAATTAGGGCTTCCCACCAATATGAAACCAGCTTTCGCTATTGCTATAATAGGTTCACTATAGGCAAAGATGTGTATTTCTATCTGTCTCTTAGACACGTCAATTTGTTACCTCTTCACGCTAAAACCTCTCAACCGTTTCCATGTGTAGTGTGTACGAAGCCTCCTGCATGTATAGGAAATCAAGTGCCGAAGAATAAAATAATCAAAACGTTTCTTTCCCTTTCGATAACCCAATTTCCGGAACATCTCAGCAACATATTGTTATAATATAGCGGTTCTTGAGTTACAGCCTGGAGACAGACGGACAGACATCGAAGTCGCAGTAATACCGTTTTTACTCTTTGGGTACGAAGACCTAAAAATTAAAAACCTAAAAGCTTCAGTATTAAATAGTGTATGTAGTAAAATAAAAAAATGTATGATTTGCTACGAATAATAAAAACTAAAGAAACGTAACTCCCATACTTCAATATACACTATGGCAGTATACATACAGTTTGAAACTACATAATATAATCTCAGTTAATAACTACATTGTTTCACCTCGCTCGGTTGATGATCTTTGTTCATCGGTTTGGGCAGTGGTTTTATTTATTAGTATGAATGAACATTGGCACTACTTGTTACACGTTAGAACACAGGAGAATAAAGAATCACTTAAAACTTCAGAGACCTGTGGAACAACTTATTCTAAAATAGTTAAAAAACTTGAGATGTGTCAAGGGACACTCGGATCAAACGAAGTTATAAAACAAACGTCATATATTGACGCCCAGCAATACTAACAACGGCACTTTTGTGGAATTGAAATAAAATTTATTTACACGACCGGTAGATGTCGCTATTTATTCTCAAAAACGCCATCTAGTTGACGCACAGGAATTGTACCACTCAATATACTTATCAACGCCATCTGGGGTAGATGGCGTTGATGAGGTATATACTTCGCAGGTACTAAATCAAGGTCAAGTGTCGTTCCGTCTAGCCTCTTTTCGTAACGCCGAACGCACGATAAAAAACTTCGTTCCAACATCGTACGTCGCCATAATATTAGACTCGTTAAATAGTTAATGGAATCAGGCGTTACTTTGCAGAAATCCATAGCTTAAAATTTAGTTTATTATTTTTAGCAATATTCCGCGAAATAAACTTCCACCTTTAAGTAAATAGTGAGTGCACGCATAGGCATGCGTACAGCACTTCCCTCCTCCCACACTGCCTATACGTTCACTCGCATGCAAGAACTTGCAAACACCACCACCACACAAGCAATAATGTTGGCAAATCCGTGCAAGGCCCCTCACCACCATGCAGGTTGAAAACCTCCACCTCAAGAGGTTTTCAACCTTTTCAACCTTTGCCATAAATCGTGTCTACAAATTAGGGCTTCCCACCAATATGAAACCAGCTTTCGCTATTGCTATAATAGGTTCACTATAGGCAAAGATGTGTATTTCTATCTGTCTCTTAGACACGTCAATTTGTTACCTCTTCACGCTAAAACCTCTCAACCGTTTCCATGTGTAGTGTGTACGAAGCCTCCTGCATGTATAGGAAATCAAGTGCCGAAGAATAAAATAATCAAAACGTTTCTTTCCCTTTCGATAACCCAATTTCCGGAACATCTCAGCAACATATTGTTATAATATAGCGGTTCTTGAGTTACAGCCTGGAGACAGACGGACAGACATCGAAGTCGCAGTAATACCGTTTTTACTCTTTGGGTACGAAGACCTAAAAATTAAAAACCTAAAAGCTTCAGTATTAAATAGTGTATGTAGTAAAATAAAAAAATGTATGATTTGCTACGAATAATAAAAACTAAAGAAACGTAACTCCCATACTTCAATCGTTTTGAATTTGGTTCTTTTCGCACACTAAAATAATATTATGGCAATAGCTACTAAACACTACATTCAAACTAACAAAATAAAACCGTTGACAATTGTAATTGTTATTACACAAAATTCTTGCGTGTATTCGGGTCTCTTTTTGCATAAAGTACGCAAAAAGAGACCCGAATTTAAAATAAAATATTCGGTTACATTTTGTAGAATCGGGTTTTTTTTACAGTTACTCTTCCTTAGTTTTATTATTCGTAGATTATTAACGAACCTAGCTCGTAACAGTATACGAGGGCTGCTATTTATGTACCCGCAATTAAAAAAAGAAACAAACATATATGATTTAATATGGTTTTATTGCTTTTCAAAATATTCGCCGCGATGATCGACACACTTTTGCATACGCTGGAACCAATTTTCATAGCACTTTTTCCATTCTGATTGAGGTATCTCCAAAACGTGCATTTTGAACGCATCAACAGCCTCTTCGCGGCTCGAAAAACGTTGACCACGTAATTTGTTCTTCGCGTATGGAAATAAAAAGAAATCGTTAGGTGCCAAATCAGGGCTGTACGGCGGATGACCAGTCAATTCGATCTTTTGACCCTCCAAAAACTGAGTTGTTTCAGCTGAGGTGTGACAGCTAGCATTGTCGTGATGTAATATGATTCAGCGTTGTCGGTTGTCCTTTCTCATTTCTTCAAAGACTTCTGGTAAACAAATGGTCGTATACCATTCAGAATAAACCGTTTTACGATTCTCTAATGGCACAGTAGCCACATGTCCATTAATTCCAAAAAAACAGGCGACCATTTGCTTCAAAGTACTTTTTGCACGAGTAACTATTGTTGGTTTCGGCTCATCTTGGAACAACCACACCGTTGACTGTTGTTTAGTTTCGGGGTCTTATGCATAGATCCAAGATTCATCACCTGTGTAGATATTATAAACGGCTTTTGACGTACCATGGTTGTATTTTTTTATCATTTTTTTGCACCAATCGACACGAGCCCGTTTTTGATCGATTGTCAAGTTGTGCGGAATCCAACGCGAACATATTTTTTTTACAGCCAAATGTTAGTGTAATATCTGTGACGCCACAATGGAAAAATAATTGACAGTCACATGAAACAAAATGTATTCTTCAACCAAAGAGTTCTATTTTCAAATGATGTAATTACTTTTTAAATATTGTTCTTGTAAGTGGCCAGTTCCGGATACATAAATAGCAGCCCTCGTATTATATCTTTTGTTGTATAAATGTAATTTTTCCAGTATCAGAGCAAGTTGGAGCCGATTCTAGTGCCGCTGCACGGCATCGGCACTCAGTACTTGCAGCCGGCGCCGTACGTCGGCACGGTGTGCGTGCCCGCCGCCCCGCCCCTCACGCCGCTCCCGCCCCTCTCCGTCATGACGCACGATCAGACGCAGATGCAGGTGCGCACGCTTATATGACGCATGCCAGACTGGCTGAATAACAATAAGTTAACGACGCGGTAGGTCTTGTTTGAATATAATACAGTGAAACATGTAGGCTTACTACGAAACCGTTTTGAGACTCAAACAATCGGATGAGAATGCGGCATCCTGCTCTAACAACGTAATTTCTCGGTTGTTAGAGTAGGACGCGGCACTCTCTTACGATTGTTTGAGTCTCGAAACGGTTTTGTGGTACGGCCCCTGGTTAATTGGTTCCTTAAAGGCTCCCAATAATCCAGTTATTCAATTAAGCAGGTTTAAAATTGTGGGTGTCTCATTTACAGAGGCCGGCACTCATAAAGGTTAATGTGTCGTTATTTAAATTTTAAAACCTTTTATTCGTTTGAGTTTTCCTTTTTCCATCAATACACTACATCAATATCCTCATTGTTCTTAATAATTCTACACAGGGTTGACTTTGGTATGTTATTATCCCTACACAGTTCATCACGCGACTTTCCACAATCATAATAATCTGATAGCTAATTCATATGTTTTCACATAATGCTTGTACCGCCAAACTGGTGTTCGGTGATATTTAGTATGCGGCTGCATACCAAATATCACCGAACACTGGACACTTATTACTTTTTATCCTGGAAAAGCCGCTAGACCGATTGAGATGAAATTTGTTATATGTACATTGTACATACATATTTTAAGACCCTGATAGCTGTTAAAGATATACATATTATACTAAATATCATCGATATCATAAGCCAAAATCATTTTTGCCAAATATCACGTCCTCGAATATTGAATATGTCTCACCAGTCACTCAGTATATTATGACTTATAGCTATTAACAAAATATTTTTTTTGGTAGCGTGTATGGGGCCAACCTATTCCCAAGGTGTGTTGAAATCATATTTTCGTTTATCACGGTGTAACCAACGATTTCCACGCGTTTTTGTTATCAATGCCTATAGTACACCGACGCTGCGAAACGCGAAATATCTGCTAAACAAGAATTGAGCGAGATGCCATATAACGCATTACCGTGTTGTGGCGACTGGCGAGTGAGACAGCAAATCGGTTCGCCGCTGTTTCGTGTTTCGCAGCGACGTGTTCTAGAGGCGTAATGCACGAAAAAAGCTGAAGCATGTCTATGTTTAATGTTTTGATAGTCTGAACAATAAAGTTCATACTGATTATCTAAGGCCGGTATAAATAGTCAGTACTTAAGATGTTACCCGGTCTCAAGATGCGGTTCGGGCATGTGATTGGTTCTTTGACAACCAACCAATCACAGAGCCGGAACCGTGTCTTGAGACCAAGATGCATCTTGAGTACTGACTATTTATACCAGTCTGAGTGTATGTGTCTAAACACGTCATGCCGAAGTACCGCGGCGGAAGTTCGGCATGGTGTGCTTAGTAGTATTCGCTAGTATGTGCCCATTGATGCAAGCTTGGGGCTGTGGCAGGAGCAGTTGCAGCGGAAGCACGAGGAGCTCCAGCAGATGATAGTGCGCCAGCAGGAGGAGCTGCGCCAGGTGAAGGAGCAGCTGCTGCTGGCCAGGCTGGGCATCCTGCAGCCCGTCATCAACGTGAGAACACCATACTTTGCTAAGTACTGTACTCGGTGAAACAAGGCGGTAGCGGTCATTGACCTTTTTAGTCTAGGCGCTAAATGAAAAATGCTCGCGCTGTACTTAGAATATTTAAGAATAAAGTTGACCTCTTATAAAGACACAGATTATTACAGATTCATCGGAAAACCTAGGATATGCTACGAACATCTGACACTTCATTGTCAATCGCAGTTTATATAGAAAATGACAAGTTTTATTGACAGGGACTAGGGAGTCAATGACCGCTACTGTTGCGATTTCCTGAGTACACCTAAGTAAACATAGAGTAACATACAAGCGTGAAGCCCGTCACAGACTTAGCTATAATATATATTAATATATTTATAGCAAGGCATATTAATCTATACTAAATCCACATGTCACAGAAATATATATTATAGCTGAGTGTGTGGTCGCGCGAAAATTAGTATAGAAAATATATATTAATATGCCTAGCTATAAACATCTATTATATATAAATCTCCTGTCACGATGTTTGTCCGCGATGGATTCCTAAACTACTTAACCGATTTTAATGTTTCTTTTTTTTAAATGTGTGCTTTTTTCCAACTTGAGAGATAGGATAGCTTAGATCTTTAATTATAATCGCAATTTTATTTTATTGCAAATTATTTGTCTATAAAGAGCGATGGACGTTGCCAAGGTGACATACTTTTTTTTATATCTATGGACGCTTCACACCACGTCAGTCTGGCCTCGTGGTAAGTAGCTGTTTTTTTTAATACTTATTTAGTCACTAATTCAATAAAATAATACGGGCGATATACTTTATATAATATGGCAAAGAAACGTTTGCCGGGACAGCTAGTATTAATATATATTACAGCTAGGTCTGTGACGGGCTTTATTCCTATCCGCTTTCGGCATAAACTCACCCAGACGATACACCAATTGGTGCCGTTTGACGTTTGAATCATGTTCCAAGTTTAATATTATTCTTATTCTTTTCAGGTTCCAAATTCGTACGGCAACCTAGAGGAAGTTCCGCCGAACCAGCGCATACCCCCACAGATGCTATACGAGGAGGCACCACCGCGCAATATCACGTATGCGCAACAAATGCCCCCCAACAACGGAAACAATCAACAGAACCCAAACATGCCGCGATAAACTAACAAGTAGAGATCAACTATGATAACATGGCGCGCCCCTCCAAAATTCAAAACGTTTGAAGTGCGTTATCTTGCGCGGTAGGCTAGTTATGATTAGTTGACCAACAAATCTTGGTAATAAGTGACATTAAGTGAAATATTACGTGTACTGTTTGATTGGTCGAATACTTACTACATACAAACTCTTTCATAAGGATGTGACTACACACATTGAAACAGTCATTTGGAGGGGCGCGCCATGTTATCGTAGTTGATCTCTATACGAGTACTGAAAGCCTAGCAGGTGTCAATTTACAGTGGACATAATCAACATTTTTTCACTAAAATCATGCTTTGCACCATATCAAGCTTTATTAATAAGCTCTTTTTACACACCAACCATAATCTTGAGGACTTGTACTTTTTTCTACATTTAGTACTTAAAATTTTCTGTTTCCAGCACTAAACAATGTGTCTGTGGTTGGTTTGTTTAGCGTTTACGCTTTGCTGTGAAATATATTGACTTGTACTTGCGCTGATTTTGAGTGAAAATCATTTCTCAGGATAAAGGCATTAACTATGGGTAAGTTCCGAAATATAACCCAGTATACTGGCCAAAGCTCGTGACGTCATGAATCGACGCGATACTGTTTGTTAGTTCCAGTTAGTTCCACACAGTATACGTACGTGCGTTGTGCGTTGGGATGTCATTATTGCAAATATGACATACTATATTCTCATCAGTAAAATATAGCGTCGAATTCAAAGCGTCATGAGAACTGACCGGGCCGTTTAGCCAAGTCGTATTCATTATCGCTTCTTTATAGAATCGTGTAGCAAAATGTATGAAACTTTCATACGCGTTCGATATTATGAAGTTAATGTGATAGAGAAGCGTTAATGAAAACGTCTTGGCTGAAAGGTACACGGTGTAATGCTAATGTGTTGTATTTCGGAACTAAAGCTATAATTTTATATAATTCCAAACAGCGCCCCTAGTGGCAAACGATGGTAACTATTTCAAATCCATACAAGTTTTTTATTAATGTCATCACGTGAGAAGTGATAAAACTTACACTCAGCTACTGGTCCGAGTAATCGTCAATCGATAATAATAATTTTAAGTGAAAGTAAATAAATGTTAATGTTATAGGAATATATAAACATTCTTGAAACTGTGCCAAAATTTTATGAACGATGTTTGACCATTTTGAACATACATTTAATATTTGCTTCGTATAATATACGAAGCGTTATATTTACGTTATATTCCGTATAGCAGATCTCATATAATTAAATGAAATATTAATCTAGTGCAAACTAAAAGCGCTGCGAAATATATTAAGTACTACTTACCGCAAGGTATACAAATATTTTGTCACCAATTTATTGAATACAATTAATTAAAAGTTAAATATTTCTTGACAATGAGCCAAATAATTGAAATATATTGCTTTATATTTAATATAGGTATTGCGCATATTTTATTGTTGTATGTTAATGAAATAAATATGAAATACTAATGTATTCTGTATTCCTACTTCTGAATTAAATATATACGTTGTGCAGTGATATACTTGAAATAGTTGTTTTTTATCCGTAGTCTACATTTTACAACTTAAAACTCGATAGTGATCACAATATTATTATATTATTTAAACGTTATTTATGTTACAAAATACAAGCTATATGTTATAGCAATATTTTAGCCCAGCCTAACCGTTAAAAATTTAGTTGTTAAATATTTGATTAGCAACAAAAACTAATAAGCGCGTTTTTGTTTTATTATTTTTAATGATATGGCTGGGTCTGTGCAATCGTTAACGATATTTTATGATTTGGTTAGGTTTGTTCTTTTTCTAATTAGCTTTTCTTGCCATAATATGTATGTTTTATACGTTACATTTGTAACTATGGCCCAAAAAAAATTATTGAGCTTTAGATAGTGGAAAAAAATTAATAAATTTACTAGTCGTGGCTTAGGTCAGTCATAGTAAAGATATGATTTATATTTTGTTACATATTTAGGTTTGTAAAGATTGTTACCAACTGTGAGTATATTGGAAGTTTTAGCTAGGATTTGTAGCTTTATGACTGAAACACAAAAAAAAAATTATAAACCAGCGGCGGGGCAGGACCTTAATTTGAAAATCCTCGTGGTCCAAGGGGCACGAGGTTCCTTGGACCATGGCCGTATGCGGCGGCCCACATAGCCCACGCCTTGCGTCGCCTGTTATAAACTTACATTCAATAGCTCTGACCAAAGCATATAATATAAAGAGTAATATATTATCATACTACCTAAGCTGACTTTAGGCTTACAGTTTTTTAGGAAAAAAGTATTCTGCGTACTAACGAAAAGTTCTGAAATCGACGATTTTTAAGTTTATGTCGATGATGTTATAATTTTAATATCCATGTGATAATGCATTACAAATAAATATTAATAGAATATTAATAAATTATTGTTTTATTGATTTGGCGACAGTGCTTATATTTAATTTAAAGGCATCTTTGTTTATAATATTATTAATAATTAAAATAGTTTATTGAGTTACACTCAAAGATGGAAAACGCTCATTGAGCGGAAAAATAGTTCACATCGTGTTGTCATTATATATATATATATATATATATATATATATATATATATATATATATAATATATATATGTGCGCGTCGTGGCCGTTTTCGTTACAGCCACAACACCAATTTCGCTTCGTGGGTGTTTTTGAATGCTCAGAACGCCTTGTGAGCCATTTTTTCGCTCAGTGAGAGTTGAGCATATATGTTACGCTCAAAGACCGAAAACGCTCACTGAGCGAAAAAATGGCTCACAACGCGTTCTGAGCATTCAAAAACTCCTACGAAGCGAAATTCGTGTTGTGGCTGTAACGAAAACGGCCACGACGCGTTCTGAGCATTTACCATATTATTACGTTCATCGAATTCGAACGCCTACGCTGGACAAACGCTAGTGTGAAGGCAGCCTATAATTAATTTAAGTACTATCAGAGAAGTTGATTCTTAGGCAGCTGGTAGATGGGGGACCTACGTAGTTTGGTCGCGTTACGTCAAACCTAGCCGATAGATCACAGCTAACATTGAATTGACATGATCCGACCAAATGACGTAGGTCCGCCAATACTGCCTAGGAATAAATTATTTCTTCGATGGTACATTGTTGTTGCGTATTGGTGGTCAATACTATTATATAGTTTTTGTTTTTAAGATCCTTATTGTTTGTGTTAAATAATATTGTTACTACTTGAAGATTTTTAAATTGTTATAAAAATATATGTTGCACTCGGTAATTGCCGCGGTAAAGCAATTGCATAGAATTTTTTATCAACTTATACTATTTGTAGCACGCACACTGACACCGTGCCGAAGATAAACGATGCTGTTAAGTTTTTTTTGTTACGGAGATTTCAAATTATTAATCCTATGTCCTTTTCTGGGACTTAAAGTACCCTAATACCCAGTGAAATCGATTCAGCGGTTTGGGCGTGAAGAGGTAACAGACTGACAGACAGCATTTTCGCATTTATAATATTACAAGCAGTTTCCCGCGACTTTGTTCGCGTGGACTTCAGTTTATAGACTGTTGTTCCCGTACATCGATAATCGATTGAATAGTTTACGTGCAAATCATAAAAGTATATAGTGCGGGAACCGTACAATTTTCCTAGACAAAAAGCTTCCCTTGTCACTTTCCCGAGACTCAAAGTATCTGCTTACCAAAATTCATCAAAATCGATTGAATAGTTTACGCGCAAATTATAAAAGTTTATTGTGCGAGAACCGTAATTTTTCTGGGACAAAAAGTATCCCTTATCCTTTCCAGAGACTCAAAGTATCTCCATACCGAAATTCATCAAAATCGACTAACTAGTTTCGCTCAAATCATAAAAGTATAATGTGCGGGAACAATAAATGCTCAGAATGCGTCGTGGCCGGTTTCGTTAGGGCCACAACACGAATTCGCGTCGTGGCTGTTTTTAAATGCTCAGAACGCGTCATGGCTTTTCTCGATTACCACAACGCGTTGTGGTCGAATAGCGCGACAGCCACGACACGAATTTCGCTTTGTGGTATTTCTGTGATTACCAGAACGCGTCGGGCCGTTTTCACTAGGGCCCTATTACCACAACGCGTTGTGAGCCATTTTTTCGCTCAGTGAGCGTTTTCGGTCTTTGAGCGTAACATATATACTATAACCACAACGCGTCGTTCGCTCACTGATCGTTTTCGATATTTTAGCGTAACATACATTTAGAAACTTTACATGTCAAAACGGTCTAAACATGATATTTAGTTTGCATTAACCTATGTTAAGAACGTAAACTACTTTTACTTAGATTACACTATGTTATAAGAATAAAATATGTATTTTTTAGAATAAGCTGTAGATGTAGTAAAGAGCTCCCATGTAAGCTTGTATATAATTTATTAATTTAATGACTTATAAATTATTATAAAAATGTATAATAAACATACATCTTCATACATAAAAAGAAATCTGTGATAAAAAATATTGTAGATTTCTTTTTAATTTAGTAGCTACAACAGATAATATAGGAACGTCGAGTTAAGGACACATTTACGAAATTATGTGTTGTTCTTTGGGTTATAGGCTGATATATTCTTAAAATAATCAAATGTGACCAAAACCCAATCACAAACAATCGAAAAAAACTTTAGGTATGAACGTGTCCTTACATGAATCGAGTGTAGTGTTCGTAATTCGATTACCTTTAAAAACATTGGGACGTACATTATCACCGTGGCTTACCTACGTTATTAAGTGTGATTGTAACTCGGTTTCTGAGGGTTTGTCAGGAGTTGCTCTATATTCTATTCAACGGTGTCGTTGATTGGTTAGTATTTAGATGTTAGCCAATAAATGGCGCTATTTATTAGACAAACTCCTGTCAAAAACTCACAAACTGGCCATTACCCTCTGGTTGGCATTGCTGCAAGCATACTTGATCTTTACCGATGGAAAACTTAACGCCTAGAAGCCTGGGTGTCATTTGGCACATGGAAGAAGTACGTTCTGGCGTTGACTTTACTGAGAAATAACTGTATAAGTAATTATGTATACTTACTTCAATTGAGAAAAATCACAATTACTCTTTCATGACTACTATTTCATACACAAAATGTAAGGAATAAATTCCTTACATTTGTGCTTGTTTTAGTACGAGATAATTTGCATTTACTTGTAAAATAATGAATTGTTATAAAAGTAATATAAATATGTATAATTTAATCATATAGAAACCAGCATAATATATTTTGTAACAAAGGCAATTTTTTTCGTATTTCAATCCAACGAAAATTAAATATTTTTTTCGTTTTAAATTCAGACAACCTACCCATTAATAATAATTTCAGTTCTTAAATATAATTTTCTTTATTATAAGCCAAATATTCATCTAGTTTAGTACTAAACTAGACGACAATTAGAATTTAATTACTACTTATCTACTTAATACGTGTAAACCAGCCATTATTCTCTTTATATAATTTTGATTTTGTGGCTGTTATTTTGAAATTATGTATTTTATGACGTGCCAATTATAATTTCTCGAGTATACGTTTGATGTAGATACAATATATTATATTAAAATGTGTATGTAAAATATTATTTTATTATTTATTTGATTCTAAAGTTAAAAAAAATTGTGCAGCGAAAGTTAATTAAGCTCTGATGTATATAAACGACTGGGCTTTAAGACTACCAAAACTAAGTAGGTAGCATTAGCCCATATATATGTATTTTCTAATGAAATCAAGATAATAGTCTTAAGAAATATTTAGGATAATGGATGTATTTTTTGATAGGTTGCTATTATTTGAGCGTAAAATATTATGTTGATCGCTGTTTTTTACAGTAATGAATATAGATAATTTTTGTATGCCAACTCTTATTCTGATTGGTTACTATCTTTCCCTATGTATCTTTGAGGTATTACACCATAGACTTATAAGGGGTAAGAAATGACAATGCCAGTACATAGGAACTTTACTTTTTATTTAACCTTTTATCGGACATAACCTCAGAATTAGTTTCTGGTTCTGTTGCACTCTCAGCACTAATTTCACTTGTATCAGTCATTTTGTATTTACAGACACACTTTTAGATAACTTTTTGCACTATTTTTCAAATCCAACTGCAATTTTAAACACATTAAATATTAAAAACTGCTAGTTCGCTTACATGTTTTTGTAAGCAAAACAACGCGTGACAATCGATTGACATTTTGACGCGAGCGTGTAGTTCGAAAACGGATGAGAATTTGGAAAAACTGTATAGTATCTAATTTATAGAAAATTTAATAAGCTTTAATGTCATCATACAATATTTTTTGCTATAACGCATAGTCTTTTAGTTATTGACGAAAAACAAAAAATGTAGACCTTTGTCGCCCCCAACCCCGAAGCTCACCTCCTAGACGTCAGGACTTTTAGTATGTTTTGTCCTTAACCACCCTGAATAAGTTCCAGCAGAAATCGCTTAGGTTCCCGCTCACGCACTCTACAAATACTTTGTTGACCGAGCTATTATCCGTGTTTTCGCAATGTAGTAACACGTACGATTCTCTCGCAGCCCGAAGCCGGTCCTATGTAATAATAATAGTTTGTATAGTTTTCATCAGTGTTGAACTCATTGTAAATGTTCAATAAACTATTTTGCACTATAAGGTGCGCAATGTAATGCTCGGTCCTCCTTCTTCACTCAAATCTGTAACGTTATTACACGCGAAAGCTCTAAGTGAAGGGGCACCTTATTTTAATAGATACAAATGACACAGAGTTTTAATAGATACAAATGACATGAAATATTGTAGCATTTTGACTTGTCTCATGATTCGGACCATTACATCGCAGTCAATACAGTAGACCCCCGTTAATCCGACAAACGTTTTGCATGGCCGTGTCGAATTAGGTGTGAAATTTGTTAGATTATGGAGTACTGCCTAGATTTTTACATATTACAATACATTACAATTCAAAATGATAAGGTTTTACTTGAACTACAAATCAATTTCCTAAAGCTTGGTAATCATAATATTATACTCATAAGTTCATAACTCATAGTACCCAACCTAAAGTAGCCTTGATTACAAAGCTCTGGACGTTTAGTTTTCAATTTTGCATAACGTACCTATATAAATATTGGTCAAAATAATGTTTATGTACCTGAATTGCCGCATGCGGCCCGCCGCGCCGGGACTTTATTTGTGGCCCGCGTGATGTTAAACAATTTTGAAATTCACGCCCACCGGCAAAATAACGTAAAGTCTACGTGATAGTCGTTAAATTTTTTCCACTTTAAAATTGTTAATTTTGAAGAATATTATTTTTCCCTAAAAATTTTTGTTGCGTCCCGCGACACCAAGACCAAAACATGTTTGTGGCCCGCATGAAAAAAAAAGGTTGGGGTCCACTGCATCAAGCCCCATAAGCTCACCGGTGAGCAAGACAATAGATTTCCAAGAATCCGCGATCGAAGGATTAAGGGGTTCTGCCCCCCTAGACAACTGGCAAAACGCTAACGCTACAAAATGTATGGATTTGACATTAGTATTCGCTAGCGAAGCGATGACTTAAATGTCAAATCGCATACATTTTGTAGCGTTAGCGTTACCGTTAGCGTTTTTCCACTTGTCTAAGGGGGCTGGACTAGCCGTGGGCCGGATTAGCGAGGGTATAAGTACTGTAGTTCAGATAATACTTCCTTGCGTCTCTGCCTCTTCATCGTTTTATATTTGACTAGACAACGCCCGCTACTCTGTGGCGCTAAAATTCGTCGGAAACCGTACATATTTCCGGGATAAATTGTTCCCTTAGATGCCCTTTCCCGGGACTCGAAAGTATAATTTATTAAATTTCAGCAAAATCGGTTCTGCCGTTTGGGCGTGAAGAGGTAACAGACATACAGATACACTTTCTCATTTATGATATTAGTATGGTTGTTATTTTGTATCTTAATATGTAATAACATATTACGTAACGGATGTTCGTAAAACCATTACGTATCTAGATGTCGCTTTAGTCGTAAACACTACATAAGTATATTTTGTTTTATCTTGAGTAGGATTCAGTGGACATAATATTTTGGAAAATGATAATATTGAAGGAAAATGACAGGGTCGTACTAAATTAGTTCAAGATGTTAAGTTGCTTAATGCTTATATTATGTACCTAAATGATAATTATGTTAATTTACTGGATAGGTAATTGTAATTTTTTGAAATTAAAAGATCTATACTTTATATATATTTTTTTATTACTTACCAATTTTATCTGGTCAGTGGTTTGGGTTACAGATTATAATTTTAACTTCTATGCTACCTTTTATGCGTAAGTATTCTATGTTATTTATCTGACAATGTAAATAATCGGCCAAGTTGGACTTGGACTCGCGCACGAAGGGTTCCCGGTTCCGTACAGTTAGAGAGCAAAAATAGGCCTAAATTGTGTTTGTTGTATGGGAGCCCACCTTAAATTTTTATTTTATTTTAATATTATTATTATTAACTAGCTGTTTCCCGCGACTTCGTCCGCGTTAACATATAGTATACCTATATAGACTTTCATTTAAACTTTCAACTCCTATTTCACCCCCTTGGGGGTAGAATTTTCAAAAACGCTTAAACACGTATCCAATCATTTTTAATCAGTAGCCCAAACATACAATTTCATGCTTCTAACTCAAGAAATAACGGACTTCCATTGAAACTTTCAACCCCAATTTCACCCCCTTGGGGGAAGAATTACCAAAAACGCTTAAATACATATCCATTCAATTTTAATCAGTAACCCAAAGATAAAGTTTCATGTTCCTAACTTAAGAAATGACGGACTTTCATTCAGACTTTCAACCCCTATTTCACCCCCTTCGGGATAAAATTTTCAAAATTCCTTTCTTAGTGGGTGTCTGCTTAATAAAACAACCCTACTCACCAAATTTCGTGGCTGTGACTTTAACAGTTTTTGCTCAGCGATGATGAATCAGTCAGTCAGTCAGTCAGGACATGTAATTTTATAAGTATAGATTATTGACGTAGACATACAATAAGGGTCCTCGTGAAAATATCATGTTGGCTGTTACTATTACTGATATCATGCTGATATAGAGCAAAAAAAATCACGTTTGTTGTATGGGAGCCCCCCTTAAATATTAATTTTATTTTGTTTTAGTATTTGTTGTTATAGCGGCAACCGAAATACACAATGAAAATTTCAGAAGTCTAGCTATAGCGGTTCTTGAGTTACAGCCTGGAGACAGACAGACGGACGGACAGACATCGAAGTCTTAGTAATAGGGTCCCGTTTTTACCCTTTAGGTACGGAACCCTAATAAATTGATTACAGTAAAGCCTGGTCACATACGAGTAACACATAGAAAATAGTAAGTCGCGACTATCTGCACTGTTTTATTCATAATTTAGGTTCTATTAATTTCTATAAGATTAGCTATCTCGATTCCTCTCGAAAAGAGATAGTAGCGAGAATTTCTTCGTGCAGTTTATTGGACAATTAATGGAACTATGGGTCCGCGGGGCGGAACAGAGAGGATGACCATTGACCCATCCTCCGTTCCGCTCAGCCGGCGTAGGACGGGAGTGCGGAGGCGTCGCTATGCGAACCTTCTATAACTTCCGTCCCACGGGGCTCCGGGTCAGGATGGGAACCTGCCCGGCTTAGCTAGTCCCGGCGCCGAGAGGAACGCTTTAGTTTGTCTATGTCAAAGCGTTCCCTAACTTGGTGGAAGTCCGGTACCTTGTGAGGTAAACCAGCCGGTCGTGGAGGAAGTCCAGCTGTGTTAGACAGATCCAGGACATCCCTCCGTATACGGCTGAAAGCAAACCGCGGGGTGCTTCAGCTAACTGAGGCACATCCCCAACCCGGGACACCTATGATTGGTTTCCCCTGCGCATAAAAAAATAAAATAAAAATGGAACTATAGGTAGGTACTTTCATTTTTACATTCTCATACTGGAAGCACAAAAAAAATGTAGAATGTAGATTTATAATAACTTGGCACTTCTTTTCCTTACCTTTTGTATATTTCTGCTAGTTTTTATTATTCGTAGATTTCTGCCTAAAATGCTAAGAACAGGGCCCCCGCTACCATATGTGCAATGTGTGCAATGCACACAGGCGCCATTCTCTAGAGTCTTGAGGCGCCAAATCGCCATCTTTAGGGGCGCCAAAACCAAGGACCCACTGACCTCCATTATACTACAAGTACGCTGGACTAATGATACCCTTTGAAATGACAGCTATTTTTTGTGCATATTTGAAGCGGTATCAGCTCCCCCATTATTCGGGTTAGGAACTAAATTTGACGTAAAAATGAAGTTTGAAATTTGCCATATTGGCGCTGATAGCAGTAGTGGGAGTATTTGGAACTAATACTAGTGATGTACAACTGTCTTTTCTATTATCGATGAAATGTTTCCAGATTCAGATAATGTCGACCATTAGGACAAAAATATTAAATTGAATAATACAAACGCTATATATTTGTATTAAAGATTACAGACTTCCTCTCCGTAATTTAGATAGGTGTAATAAATTAACAACGATTTCATACGTAGATAACGTGAAGTAGCAGTACGTCAGTACCTATCTATATAATCCATTTATTTTTATCAGTTAGCACCAAGTACGAAAAACTAACAACAAAACTGAAGATGAGCTTCTAACAAAAACTTTGTTGTATTGTATTTTCTAATTTCATTTTGTTTGTTTCAACGCGCTAATCTCAGGAATAGCTGGTCAGATTTGAACAATTATTTCAGTGTTAGATAGCCCATTTTATATATTTTATCACGCTGAGACTAATAGGAGCTAAAAAATAGAGGAATATGTGGAAAAAACGGGGGAATGTATAACGTGAAGTATAGGCTATATTTTTTGGACCAATTTGTCTGTGAAATTATATATTTACTTGGGAGAAGCCGCGCGAAACGTCTAGTAATAATATAAAAGTTCCTTATTATTTATTTATGGATCTAGCAAGCCAATTTTTATCTATTTACTGTATCTCATTTGATTTTCGCCATTTTGGCGCTGATTGCAGAAGTGTGAGGGAAATTAACTAATTGGATAATGCGATCCATAAATAAATATAGGACGTCTGAATACATTTTTTTATTGGGGTGGAGTAGGAAAGGTATTTATAAATAATAAAAATATATGTGCGATACTTTAACATTATATTTTATTATACAGTCTGTCAAGAAAGAGTAGACGCTGAAATAAATTTTCCAAACATAATCACGATCAAATGGTAGTTTTTGCGCCTCGTATTTTCACAGAGAACTTTTGTACGCTTCAAATAGTAACGGCAAGCGGTAGTATCAATTTTCGGACGCCAACCAGGCTTTTCAATTTTTTTCAACCATACCTAATTCCAGTCTTCCTTCGTCAGACGGAAACCTGTCAATTATTTTAAGAGTATAATAATATGTATTTGATAATAAAAATCGGTTAACGGAGATTTAAATACAATTATTATAGATATCGATAAGTTTTATCGACAGAAAACTCCAGCACTATTGAATTTTATTGTTTATCAAAAATCGGTAAAATAAAGGTAAATATGTGGTGAATACGGTATAATAAGGTTAGTGCCACATTTTTAAGTGCCTATAATATCAATAAAAGTTTAATATCGTAGAAATTAGCTGTTAAAATCACTTACTTGTGAAATGTAACCCCACATCCCCTTTGTACTGCGTTTTACATTACATACTTACACTCTTTCATAGTTTTACTATGAACTACCACTACTTATTTATATATTACTTAATGGCGTAAAACCTTTTAAAACACGAAAACAATTCAAACGATTAAGCCATAGACAAATATAATACATACATGGTTACCAATGGTTACGTCAAATTTAGTTCTCATCCCGAATAATGGGGGCGCTGATTCCGCTTCAAATAGGCACAAAAATCAAGTGGGTACTCGTATCATCGCTCCAGCGTACTTGTATATTAGAGATCAGTGCAAGGACCCAAAAAATTTGCCTGAAGGGGCGCCAAAATCCTTTTTTTTTTGCACACAGGCGCCAGTAGCCCTTACGGGGGCCCTGGCTAAGAATACCCTACTAATAAAAAAATAAACCTTTAATATCTCTGGCTATCAAATTGATATCTAACAAACTTCGAAATGTGACTGTTTGAAAGTTTAACATATTTGCATATTTTTTATATATTTTTGCATTTATTTACTAAAAGTGTACTTTACAGATTTACAAGTTTATTATTTTATACCATATACTCTTAATAAATCTACATACCTAACTGATTATAAATGGCTTATAACAAATCTGAAAGATTTCAGGACTCTCACAAGCGCTTTAGAATTTTTGATCCTGGCGCCTATCAATATCCAAATGCTCCTTTGATGCAACCAAACAAAGCGCCTTTTCTCTCAAAAACGCTAAGGGTCACTACTTTCAACAAAATTTGGACGCATGCATTGCATTTTCAGCGAAAGCAAGATAATATTCCAAACTGCACTAGCTTGCAGTCTACAATGCCTCGGTTCAGTTACGAGGTTGAAAAACCTGAAGCGGTTGAAGAAGTCTTATGCGATTGCGACTCCAATAACGCATGCACTTGTTCGGAAAGACATAAAGCGGAAGAAAAAGAACCTGTGATTTGCCAGGGCGAGGTACCGAGACGTTTATTCATAGGACCAGCGATCCCTTATAACATAGAACGTTTTTATAAGCCACGCATTGACGTTCCATTCTATAATACAAAAGTACAGGAGCTCACAGCGTTCTATCGAGGCTGCAAGTGGAGTAAATGGACATCTAGAAGGGAAACAAATCTTCCGTTCCAAGGACCGGGACCAACGGATTATAATTTGGAACAACCGCCAGATATGACTAAGATATGCGCTGAAAGAGTACGAGCAAAAAGGCGCAAAGAAAGTCAACAACTAAGATTTATTGAGATTGTTCAGAGGAGGACAATACGTGAGAATCTGCCTGGGCCAGCTGCCTATAACCCGATTCTTCCCGAACGTAAAGATTTTCGATGCCGTATTCCCACGAAACACAAAAAATATTATTCAATCTCAGAAGTTAGAGAAATTTCAAAGGATTCTCCAGGCCCCGCTGACTATCGCATCCCAAGAACCTTCGACGTTAAAACAAGAGGCCGCATTGAATGTCATGTAAAACTACCTAATTCAGCACCTTTTGGGGTGAATGACGTGAGGTTTAAGCAGAAAATCAGAATAGGGCCCGGTCCGGCTTCGTATTGTATTAACAACTTCAATTTATGTCATAAAAATGACTTACTAAACTGCAATCGCGCACCGTTGGGATCTTCCTCAAAAAGATTCAAAGAAAATTTTCTGGACGATGACCTTACCGAAGACGAGGATGACGTAGGAAGTAATGAAAATTCTAAATGCATTCCTAGATCAGACGAACCTACTTGGATGTTTAAATCCAAAACAGTTAGAATGAAACTGCCTAAGATCACTTTAACAGGAACTTACAGAAACCCGACTGAAAATAATAAGTCAAGACCGAAAAAGCTGCAATACTTATCTCCTTTCCATTCTTCTCAAGGAAGATTCAGAAATTGGTACAACTGGATGCCTGTACAAGCATCAGTAAAAACACCGGGTCCCGCAAGTTACTGCACAGAAAAACCAAAGTGCTCACTTATTGTTTTTACAGGCACAATTAGTCGACAACGTCGTTTTATGACATACAAAGGGTCTGACACTCCAGCACCTAACCAATTTGCACTCAATGGCATTGAACATAATATTTTAAATACGTTTAACTATAAATTACGGGATAATATAAGAAAACGATGCAAAAGGAGATGTTGCCTCATCCGGCGTCATCTAGATACTTGAAGCAGTCCATATTATGTTATATAAATAAATAACCCTAATAATAAAATATGTATCTAAATTGAACAATCATACCTAATCATAAGTTTAAATTAAACTTATTATTGTCGATTGCATATCCCAAAATATATTATTAGATACTATTTCATAATAATATTTGTGGCAGTACAAACGAAAAGGAACCTTGTCGCGATGGTTTTTGTGGATTCTGGTGAAAAAGAGCCAAAATGGGTAAAACTTATGTTATAATTGGGTTCTTTCCATCCTACGGAGCATAATATGTGTTCAAGAATAGCAGTAAAATTATTTTTTTTAGTATACCTATTTCTTCGACCATAAAGTTTATGGCCCAGTCAACTTAGACCAAAATATCCCTGTAACCTTGCATAAATTCGCACCAAGCTGAAAATCGGTAATATTGTTAAGAAAGTGATAACGAACAAAATTTTAACGTTCCCCATAATTACCATATACTTTGTGCTAAATTTTTTATTCAAGGTCAAAGGTCTAAAAAATTGGTTTTTCACAATTTTTGGCGAAACGGTAAGTTTCCCACCACCCAATTGTTTAATTTTTTTTTGGGTGCATAGGATTTCACAGGAAGTAAGTACAGACTTACAGAGCAGCTGTTTGGAAAAAAAATTAAGTGGCCTACATTTTTTCCCCACCCCATTACTCCCTCACCTACCGCCCAGGGCCTACCAGCACGCAGATTGTCAGGGGTTGTTCAGGAAAGTACCTAGCTAACGGAGTTTCAAATTTTAATTATTCAGCTGTTAAGCATTTTACTCGACTTTTGAGTTTCGCCTCGACGATAATTTTGCAAACTTTGTACGATTTTGTTTCCCGCTATTTTACTAATTGACACTGTCAATGGATAAGAAGATGCGATTTTTTTATTTTTGTGTTTATTTTAAAGAAATCCATGTAGAATAGTTGTGAATAGACCACAAGCATGGAATTAATATGGGCTCCGTCCCCACCTACCAACAGTCTTGAAACTGATACCAATGTGTTCCTATTAAAGTACAATAATTAAAAAAAAATTAATTAATTAATCCTATTTAATTAAAATATTATGTTTTAGATAAATTAGTGGTATTATAATATAAGTATTAAAAAACAACCATATTACTACTAGACCTTGCTAAGATCTAGTTGTAATACGGGTCGATTTTGTCTATTATAAAATATTTCAATTGGAGGTGGGCATTAGCGGCTGTAACACAGTAATTATAACTTCTGCAGCCCCCACCGTGCATATTATTTTTTGTACTGTGTGTTTATTTCAATTAATATTTTTTATTACTTATCTATTATTATTTTCTATTCAAATACATATAGAAGGTGTAAAACTAAGTGATAATACTTAAGGATATGTATGTGTTTTGTCATGAAGTTCACTGTAAAAGTAGCAGCGCTGAAAGCACCGCTGTTTTTAACCGACTTCCAAAAAACGAGGAGGTTATATGTTCGGCTGTGGATATATTATATATTTTTTGTATGTTCAACGATTACTCCGCCGTTTGTGAACCGATTTTCGAAATTTTTGTTTTGTTGTATTAGGTTTCACTCCAATTTGGTACCATGTTCACAAAAGTGGTGACCTGATGATGGGATCCAGGAGTAATCGAGGGAACTCCTCGAAATTTATATGGAAACATTTGGTAATTTTGATTTTATGTGAAGTGTACTAAGAATATGCTACCAAAAAGTC